>JAKFHU010000846.1:0-5000000 GCA_023783475.1 Daubentonia madagascariensis
TATCATTCTTGTTGATTTTCCTAAGTTCTGTATAAATTCTGGTTATCAGCCCTTTATCACAGGTGTAGCATGCAAATATTTTCTCCCATTCTGTAGGTTGTCTGTTCACTCTAGTGATAGTTTCCTTGGCTGTGCAGAAGCTTTTCAATTTGATCAGGTCCCATGTATTTATTTTGGTTGCTGCTGTGATTGCTTTGGGGGTCTTCTTCATAAATTCTTTGCCTAGGCCAATGTCCATAAGAGTTTTTCCAACATTTTCTTCGAGAATTCTTATGGTTTCATGTCTTAGGTTTAGATCTGTAATCCATTGTGAATTGATTTTTGTGAGAGGTGAGAGGTGTGGGTCCACTTTCAGTCTTCTACATATGGCCATCCAATTTTCCCAGCACCATTTGTTGAATAGGGAATCTTTTCCCCAGTGTACGTTTTTCTGGAATTTGTCAAAGATCAGGTGACTGTATGAGGTTGGTTTTATATTTGGGTTCTCAGTCCTGTTCCATTGGTCTACGTGTCTGTTCTTGTGCCAATACCATGCAGTTTTGGTTACTATAGCCTTGTAGTATAGTTTGAAGTCTGGTAGACAGATGCCTCCCAATTTGTTGTTTTTGCTTAAGATTGCTTTGGCTAGACGGGGTCTTCTCTGGTTCCACACGAAGCGTAGAATTATTTTTTCTAGATCGACAAAAAATGATGTTGGTATTTTGATAGGGATTGCATTGATTCTGTAAATTAATTTAGGTAGCAAAGCCATTTTTACTATGTTGACTCTGCCTATCCAAGAGCATGGTAAGGCTTTCCATCTATTTACATCCTCTGCAATTTCCTTTCTCAGTGTTTCATAATTCTCTCTATATAGGTCTTTGACCTCCTTAGTTAGATATATTCCTAAATATTTAATTTTCTTTGTTGCTATTGCAAAAGGTATAGCAACTTTAATTTGTTTCTCGGCTTGATTGTTATTAGCATATATGAAGGCTATGGATTTGTGTGTATTAATTTTGTATCCTGAGACTTTGCTGAATTCATTTATCAATTCCAGTAATCTCTTGGTTGAATCCTTGGGGTTTTCTACGTATAATATCATATCATCTGCGAATAGTGAAAGTTTGACCTCTTCTGCCCCTATCTGGACGCCCCTGATTCCTCTGTCTTGTCTAATTGCTGTGGCCAGGACTTCCAGCACTATGTTGAAAAGAAGCGGAGATAGTGGACACCCTTGTCTGGTGCCAGTTTTAAGGGGGAATGCCTTCAATTTTTCCCCATTCAGTATGATATTGGCTGTGGGTTTATCGTATATGGCTTTAATAGTTTCTAGGAATGAGCCATCTATGCCTATATTGTTAAGAGTTCTTATCATAAAAGGGTGTTGGATTTTGTCAAAAGCCTTTTCTGCATCTATTGAAAGGATCATATAATCTTTGTTCTTGCTTTTATTTATATGGTGAATTACATTTATAGATTTGCGTATGTTGAACCATCCCTGCATCTCGGGAATGAAGCCCACCTGATCATGATGGATTATTTTTTTGATGTACATTTGAATTCTGTTTGAAAATTTCCCTTTTTTTAACTTATGGAAAACTTGTCATATTTGTGGCTCACTTCAGTGGGTGTGTCAAATATGAGTATGTATTTTTGCCTGATCTTTTGTTTTACTCTTTTGTTCCCATCTCTTTTCATTAATTTGCCTCAATTTTAACTTGACTGCCTTATTTATTTTATGTATCTTTATAAACCATATTAAATCCTTCCTTAAGAAAATAATATTAAGAAATACACAAATAAATGGGAGTAATGTAAGGGATGAGAGGAACCTATCAGACAATATAGGCTAAGTTATGCTGTCTTAACAAACTACTTCAATTTTTCAATGGCTCACAAACAAAAAAGGTCATTGTTCACACATACCACACGTTCATCAGGGTGAGCTTCAGCTAGGTTCAATGTTGTCTCCATTCTGGGATTCAAGCTGAAACAGCAGTCCCGATATAGTACTTTGCAGGTCTCATGGAAGACAGAAAAGTGATGGCTTTTAAAGCTTCTGCTCAGAACTGGTACCTATCTATCACTTTTTACTCATATTTCATTAGCCATAGCCAGTCATTTGCCCACCCTGATGTCAATGTGGCAGAGATGTACACTCCTCCCACAGGGAGAGACTACAGATATTTGAAGAGTAATATAATTGATACCATGGACAAAGAAATAGGTGTGCTTAGAGGTTCTTGAAGAAGTCTACAACCAGAGAACAGGATATATGATGCAAAGTGCTAGGTGTCATTCACCGGTTTCTGTACCTGCAAAATGGCGATGATTGTTTTGAAGAGGAAATGAAAATGAAATATATAAAATATTCAGTAAATATAGGTTCTTATTACTTTATTTTGTAGATCCATGGGAAGCCAACTGAAGAAGCAGGTAAGCAACCATCTCAAACTGAGTATGTGTGAGACCGAACTCTTGACTTTCGCTTCTAAACTTCTTCCACCGTCAGTCTCCCCATCTCAGTGGATGACAATTTCATGGTTCTAGTTGCTCAGCCTAAATCCTGGCAATAATTATTAACTCCTCTCTTTCTTAAGTCCCACCTCCAATCTATTAGTAAATTCTGTCAGCTGTAATTTTAAAACATATTCAAAATCCAACCATTTCTTACCATCTCTAGCCAATGCTACTACCCTGGCCTAAGTTATCCAAGCCTTCGCCTGCATGACTGCAGTAGCCTTCCAAATATTCTTTCTACTTTACCTTTACCCCTCCACATTCTATTCCCAACATCTCAGACAAATTTTCTATAAAACACCTAAGTCAGTTCATATCACTCCTTGCTCAAAATCCTTTAATGGTTTTCCACTGCACACAGAGTAAATGCCCAAATCCTTTAACTGGCCTCCAAGTTCCCATATAATCTGATACCATGTTATCTCTTCAGCCTCACTTCCTTCCCCTCTCCGCTTTGTTCGCCCTCTGAACTCTTCCACACTTCAGCTATTCTTGCTGTCCCTTGAATGTGCCAAGCGCACTCCCACCTTCGGGTCATTGCACTGGGGCTATTCCATGTGCCTGGAATGCATTATCCAGAGATGGCTAACACCCCACGTCATTTACATCTTTGCTTACATGCCATCATCTGGTTAAAACCTCCTGTGACCACCCAATATCTCAGGAAACCCCCTCTCCCTTTGTTCTACTTTGTCATTTTTCATGGCACTTTTCACCTTTCAACATATTGGATAATACAGTTATTTGTTATGTCTGTTGTTTATTGTCTCTCTCTCCCTCTGAGAAATGCTTGCTCTATGACAGTAGAGAACTGTGTTTTGTTCATGGACATTTCCCAAGCACCTGGAAAAAAGAGTATATCACTCAGCAAGTATTTGGTTGATTAAGAAATGTGATATTGTGAAGATGATGTCTACAAGACTTTGGTGAGTGACTGGGTATAGTGGAGTGGAGGTAGTGTTAGTGGCAGGAAAGAGAGGAAAATGGACAACTCTAAGGTTTTTAGCCTGAACTTTTGGCCCTCTTTTCTGAAGAAAACAGTCCTTGGTATAGAAATCCATTGAAAAACTACCCATTCAAGTTTGAATTTTATGACTCAATAGTCAAGTTTATGCCTAATAGAAAATTACTCAATAAACTTGAATTTTATAATTAAACCAGTTAAGTTTACATATAAAAAAGACTGATGAATTTATTCCAAGGTGTTTAAAAAAACTTGGAGGAGATTATCATAAAAACCCATGCAGGAGCTCATGCCTGTAATGCCAGCACTTTGGGAGGCTAAGGTGGGAGGATTGCTTGAAGCCAGGAGTTCAAGACCAGCGTGGGTAACATAGCGAGACCCTGTCTCTAAAAAATAAAAATAAAAAATTAGCTAGGTGTGGTGGCATGGCATGTGCCTGTAGTCCTAGATACTCAGGAGACTGAGGCAGGAGGATTGCTTGAGCCTGGGAGTTGGAGGTTGCAGAGAGCTGTGATCCTGCTACTGTGCTTCAGTCTGGGCGACAGAGTGAGACCCTGCCTTAAAGAAAACAAAACAAAACAAAACAAAAACCTATGCAGGAATAATATTTAACTCTTATTTTTCCCCTCAGTTTATGTTCCACTCAGCCTTAAAAAGAGGTGGAGGAATGGCACAGTATGGTTAATATAGTATTTAAATAATAAAATATCATGTCAGCTCCCTTCCCCATACTCTCTCTCTTCCAGAATGGATATGTTACCTTAATATTATACTTGGGAAAGGAAGGAGAGATTAATGTGCTGATCTAATGACTCATTTACTATAAAGGAAAAACATAAATGAGTTTTATTCTATAATTATGTCATTTTATTATTTATAATAAGATATATTATTTAATTAGTACATTAAATTTCAAGAGTATATATAATGTGGGTCATTAGACCAGTGACAGATAAGGATTAAAAACAAAGGGCTGAAAGACTCAGATAAAAGAGAAAGCACCTTGAAGGCTATCCATGCCTTATACTGCTATAGTCCTATAAGCCCTGCTCAAGCGATCTTCCTGCCTCAGTCTCCTTAGTAGCTAGGACTACAGGCACATGCCACCACACTTGGCTAATTTTTTTATTTTTATTTTTTAAAGACAGGGTCTCACTATGTTGCCCAGGCTGGTCTTGAACTCCTGACCTCAAACATAGGACAGCATACATAGTACAAGATTAGAAGGTATTTATTGGTAGATTAAATAAGAAATGAATTAACTGAATTTTAAATAATAGCTATGTTGCAGACTTGACTTCAAGGCCAGATGTTTTCAGAGAGACTAGTAAATCACAAATCTAAAAAACTGCTGAAATCCAGTTTTATTAGCATAGATATCTTTTTTACTAGTCATAGCAATTCTTTCCATAGCATAGCTTGCAAAGGGCATTATATTAATCAAAGTCCTAGAAGAAAACACATATTAAAACTTGCTAATTTAAGAGAGCTTAATGAAAAGGACTAAGTATGAAGGTGTGGGCAGAGTTTATGGAAGAGATACTGCAAGAGACAGTGCAGCTCCCCAGGGATAGCAATGTTGGAGAGCTGTTTTCACCCTTGGGCTTGAAGGATCTGAGTAGTTACTGAAACCTGGAGAGAACAGTTCTATGGAGAGGGCTACTTGACAGGAGCTGTGGCAAATTGCCTGGAGGAATAAACGCCCTGGATTTTCTCACACAATCCCCTCTCCTACTACCAGTGCCTCCCCTTGGCTAAATCTAACTGGAAGCCAAGGGCAAAAAACTCACTGATGTGGTCTATAGAGGTCCACTTTCCAGGGCACAAAACAGGGAGTAGAGGCTGAAAGGCAAACTGAACAGGCAAGTGAAAAACATTCAGCACACATAAGAGTCTCTTGTTCCACTAAAGATGGTGAGAAGCTGTGTGACAGCAATTCCTAGATCTTTGACGAAAGCAAATTAAAATAATATGTCCTTGACATATGCAAATGAACATTGACTTCAGTGGGAATTGTGTACGTGGAGTTCCTAGAAAACTTTTATATACACACAGCTTACATCAAATTGTTTTTTACAATGGTGACCAAAAAAATATAGAAATAAGTCAAAAATGATCAATTAGAAGCCAAATGAATGAATCTTTAAAAACATTTTATACTGGAAATAGATTATGAAAACCTCCTTCCATGAATTTCTTACCACTTTGCATTTTTATAAAAGCTCATTTCCCATTACTATCATATGAATATTTTAGGGCTAATTTCATAATTTTAGTTCCACTAGTATGTTGCTTATAATGCTTTCCATTAGCAGAATCTATTTTTGTGAAATACATTAACCCATTTTAATTTTACTTTGTATGCTATAAAACCTTTTTATGTATTCATAATCATCAGAATTTTATCTATTTTATTTGTCAACCTGTTAAGTATCATTTAACTGGTTGATAGTTTTAATTACTCTTCAAAGCAGTTTATTCCATTTGTTTTATCACTGCAGAATCCTCATTTTTAAAAGTATGTTGATAAAAAATATAGTGAGTGCACATATACTTAAAAATAAAACTACTGTTTAAATTGTCTTTGGTAACTCATAATTTTCTCCATATGTGGTCTGTATTGCAGGAGCTAAAATATTGGAACTGAATTTCCAAGAAACCCTGCCATTGGAATCCATCAATGACAGATTCTTGCATGGGAGTTGGAGGGAAGACAGAAGTAAAAGTGATATTATTGCTTCTTCAGTGGTACTTGACAGAGATGGGGATTTTGGCAGATGAGAGGTTTCATAGAAGTATTCTCTAGGAAATTATTTACCTTGGTACTGGAGGCAGCCTTGGGCATCACTGGTGTTTCCAGTGGTTCCTGCAACTTCTGGACTCCTTGAAAACTAGAAATGAACCCAAGATTTAGAAGTGGACTTTCTGACTTTAAAAATCCCTGCTGTTTCTATGGACTTGTGAGCATCTAAATCACGGTATTAAATACTGTCCCATAAATATACTTTCCTGCTTGAACACTTCAATTTGTTTCTGTTTTTCTGACCTGACTTGAACCAATACAAAATTTGGATTAAAAAGCATGGGAAGGGTACTGCCAAACAAAAATCTTAAATATCTGGCACTGCTTAATGGTTGGGTGATCGAATGTGATGAAATTGTTATGAGAGAGGCTACAAACATGGATATGCAATAGAAAAGCCTTTGGTGAATGTGCCACCTATGATAATGTGAAAGGGATACCTACCGAGCATCCCCACAGAGTAGAACATGAGTCTCAGAGAACAATAGTATGCAAAAAAAGTTAACATAGCAGGGCTGAGACTGCTATCCTTAGCAAGTCCTGCTTGCAATGCTGGCCCTTAGCTGGTATCTGGGAACAGATTTCAGGTGGGTGGGTTCTCATCATTCCCTGAGAAGAGTGGCTCACTGTGCCTAAAATATTAGTGAAAAATATGGTTTATGCCAAACATCTGCTTTCCTTCTGGGAGACTGATATTTTGCTATGTGCTAGGCAGAGGGTGCCTACACGACCAGCCCCTAACAACAACCCTGGCCATTTAGTCTCTAATGAGCTTCCCTGCTAGATGATATTTCACAGGGGTTGTCACAACTTGCTGTGGGGTATTAAGCACATCCTATGTGAATTCACTGGGAGAGGACTTTTGGAAGTTTGCACCTGATTTTCTCCAGACTTTGCCCCATGTGCCCTATTTTTTTTTGCTAATTTTGCTATGCATCCTCTCACTGTAATAAATCATAGCTGTGAGTATAACTATATTTGGAGTGCTGTGAGTCAGTTCTCCTAGCAAATCTTCTAAGCTGGGGATAGGTCTTGGTGATCACTGACACAATTGGGCAATCTAGTTTCTCCCAGATTTTAAAATTTGGGTCTAATTAAAGAATTTCACCCACTTCTACAGGAGACAGTCTTTATGCATTCTGCCGAGCTCAGTGTGAATAATTCTCTCTGGTTATGGACCAGTGACTGCTGTGCATCTCCCATTCTTCTCTTTTCTGAAGTCCATTCCAGTAGCAGCAGTTGAATCCAGTTTGCGGTTTTTCCAACAGTCACAGAATCATCTTCATTGCAATTCCTCAAAATCAACACCAGCTGAGCAATGTCCCTTCCTCACAAGTCAGGGCCTAGCCCTACATAGCTCCTTCCTTCAAATTTAAAGGTACCAGCATCAGCTGATCAGCATTTCTTTTTTAAAATTCTGAATTTCAGCATCAAAGAGCCTTTCTTCCAAGCTTCTAAATTGTAATAATTCAACGTTTTCCCTTTACTCTCTCAGCCCTAGCTGTCATAGCTGCTTCCTGCAGTTGCTACATCTGTGGCACCTTAAGAGTTCTTTTTTGACCACTTAGTTCTTCAAAGACTAGTCATTAATACTTTAAATTCTCTCTTTTAAAATGGCTGGTGTGATTTGCTAAGATCTTAAGTGTTCTTACCACCAAAAAAAAAAAAAAAAAGAAAGAAAAGAAAAGAAAAGGAATAGACTAGTAAAAAGAGTGGTGATAACCACCTGAGGTTATGGATATCTTTGTGGTGATTATTTCACAACGTACTTGTATATCAAATCATCAGGTTGTACACCTTAAATATATACAATTTCTAAGTATCAAATATATGTCAATAAAAATTTTTAAAAAAAGAAAATATGAGGAAAATTACTTTAAAGACTCTCATCTGGCCACCAGGGTACACAGCTGCTATATTAATTGGCAATACTTAATTCTTAACCCACATTGAAGGATAAATGTCTTAAGCAAATTAAAAAAAAAAAAGAAAGAAAAGTACTGGAGTGGATATGTGGACATCTGTAGGAAAGCACTGGTGTAATTTCCTGAAGGAAAAAGTAATATCTACACTGAAGTTGTTTCTGAACTTAAAAATAAACTCTCAGTTCTCAAGGAGAGTTTTATATTGAGAAACAGTTACAAAGTCACTAAAAACACTCTTCTCTACATAAGAAGGATAGGCTTAAATTTTAGGGCCATTTAAAAAAATTTTTAAAAATCAGAAATTCTAGCAAAGGGAAAAACATGTTTCTCCACATAAATTAGCATATTGGAAACACCTTTTAGAACTTCCCAGCCTTCTGCATGATAAGAAATGGTTGAAGCGAATACCAATTTCAACCCTTGTATTTTGTAGAGAATGCAGGAGCATTATTCTAATAAATACTCATATGGTTAGTTTCTATCAGGTCAGTATACTTCAGCCATTAGTTTTGAGTATTCCAGGTACTTAGAAAGAGAAACGCGGTTGAAATTGTCAACAATATTGCTAACCTAAGACAATTTTTCTGTGTTTTCTGGTAAAAGGCAGTACTAATTAGAAGACTCACATTGACCTTGCACTATGCAATCATGGTTTTCAACACAAATCTAGGAAATCGAGCTTCTGAAAATAGAATGATAACAGAATGATGCCTTCTGTTCAGATAGATAATAGTGGCTGGAATGATTTTCCAAGTAACCATTTTGATGGAAATTATTGAATTGCACTCTAACTGAAAAAACTTCATTTGCCACAATATAAGGTGATATATTATTTGTGATAATAATAGAAAAATAAGGGATATGGAGTACATAAAATAGAAAAAATTGTCAGAATGCAAGATATTAATATGGTCACTTTTCAAAGGTAGGAAATTGAATGCAAATACATGAAAATTACATGGATTTAAATGCACCTGATGTAATTTAGATTTTGGAAAGACAATATTGTGTCTGGATGGCAAAATTACTGTTATTTCTCTTAATCTGGGTAAACCAGGGCCACCACTTTTTCTCCCTTTGAAATAAAAGGGAAGGGAGGGGGTGAACACATAGTAGTCAGCAAATATTTATTCAGTATTCACAAGAAGTGAAGTTCTAGGAGAGGATTTAGAGGAGGGAAATTCTTTATGAAAGGGAGTGATGTAGCTGGTTCTAGACTCTTGAAAATATCAACACAAATTATCCAAATAAATGAATTTTAGCAAAATTCAATAAAAATATTTATGGGCACTTCTAGAATACAAGTGACTTTGTGCAAGCCACTCAAGCTATCTGAACCTCAACCTTCCAGTCTGTAAAAGGAGGGAAATAATGGCTAATTTCTGGAACTTGTGAAAAGTACATGAGAGAATACAGGAACATTCTCCAAAATATCTTCCACTTAACATTTTCCTTGTAGAACTGTTTTTGGTTTATAGTGCCCAAACTTCATAGATACACGTATCTCTCAAAATAATATTTTTTGGCTAATGTTTACAGAGAAAATATTTATATATGAAAAAGTCAGTAAAATTTTAACAAAGTGATACACAGGAAAAAATCTTAAATTACCTTCCAAATACAACTGTTAGACCATCGAAACTACAAGTAGACATTTTGAAAGACAGCCAAGTGTCAAACAAAGGGAACGTATAGTATGTTTCTACACACACACATAAATGTATGCAAACCAATACATTGATTAGTAATCAATAATTGATGGTTTAATCATTTGGTTTCTTGATGTGATTGTGTGTTACTCACACATAAGGGGTTTACTTTGTCTTATTTACCTTTGAGGAAATTGATTAGGTGCTTTGGGTTGACAAATAACATGTTAAAATATTACACATTTACAAGAAGGGAAATAGCCTCCCAGTTAGTATTTTTGTGCAGAGTGTCAGATTTTCATGAATGTGTCACTGACATCAAGCAGGTGATATTTATATATCCAAAATAACTGCCACTTAGTAGGGGATCAAAATATATAAAGACTCTTAAAGCAAATCATGATAAGAGAGAAAACAGGTCCTTCATCACTAGCTATTATTGAGAATTTTGTTGCTAAGGATAGTATAATAGAATACTTACCTCCCAGAACTGTCATTAAAAGAAGTCTGTGCTCAGAATAATAGTATCACTATTTTAAAACAATATATACATATTTAGAGTCCATATTTGATTGTTAAAAAGTGTTATTTTGTCAAAAACATTTTAAGCTGTTTTTGATATCATTTTGACGGATGTGTATAAAGTGCAAACATGTGTGCTCTTTTCATTGTCTAGAAATAATTTGTGTTCATGAAGAGCTGCCACATTTTTATTTGACTTTGAAATCTGTTGACAATTTTGTTATTTTTGTGTATCTGCTGTGATCGCCAAGCATCAAAACTAAACTCTCTCCTAGAACCATACAGGACTAAGAATAGCTAAATAAGCTAAATAGAGGCTCCAAGGATACAACCGCATGACAGTGGCTTTCTCTTTTTGTTGAGATGTTAAAGATCACCCTGTCATTTATGTTTTAACCCCATTTGCTTACTTGTAATTGCCTTAAGAAATATTTTGTGATATTTAAACCATTTGTGATATTTGATAATTTGGTATTATGGAAATGTGATTAAATTTGAGCTATCATATATAAATTAATTTCTGATTATTTTTAATAATTAATAATCACATATTTTTCTTCACTATGAAAATGACATTATTTACTTAAAACCCTTATGAAAATAATGTGAAGAAACACAGGTTGAAAGCTAATCAATGAAGGGAAAATAAAAATGGAAGTGTGTTCTCAAGAGATAAAAAATTATAAATAGTCAGTTGTAGTAAGAACTCCAATATTTTCTTTTACAATTCCCACAATTATGTAGTTTCCACACTCAGTCTTCTCTACTCCATCCTTTGATATATTTATTTTCTTATGCCAAATTAGCCATTTTGAAGTAATGGAAATACACAATAGAATTTGAGAGATGGCATGCCATTTAGGGACCATCAAGGTATGAGTTTTATTCATCTCTATATTCCTAAGATGTACTTAGATACCCATATTAGGCATCCAAAGCTAGTTTATAGATAAATATATCAACCAATAAATCTAGTCCAGTGTTTCCCAACCATTTTCACACCATAGAACACCAGGCAAAAAATCATTTTATATGGAACTCTTGAGTAAATAGAGGAGAGCACTCATGGCCAGAGGTCACTGGTACAGGCCCTGTCCTGATGCCTTGAGGGCTGAAGCCATTAATATCTTGACTCTTCTGTAACTCATTCTTGGCAGGCCAAGTAGGAAATTCACATCTGAAACTTTTAAAAGGCTACTTCGTGCATCAGGTGAAACACTGGAAGTGGGGAAGCCAGTATCACTTTGATTCATGTTAAAATGAAGGAAGAGTGAATCATCTGCAACAACTATGGCAGATGTTCTATCAGGCCCAGTAAGCATTCCACATTTCCTTCCTGCCAAGCAGTTGATACTAGGCAGATGGAGAGCCCGAGATGGGCAGTGGGCATCCATGGTTGGTAGTGGGTCTCCAAGATGGAGCCATGACCACTTCTCCAATCACCTAATACCTACATATTCCTTTTATAAACTATTGATTTTATAAATAAAAACAAGATTATCAAGTATTTGTGTTGCTTCAACATCACACACTCATTTTATGTATGAGAAGACAGGGTAGGAGGGATTGCACAATTTACCCAACCTCCTCTAGCTATTTAGTGGCAGAAGAATGACTGGCAGCCAAATATAATGAACCCCAGTTCCAGAGATCCATTGGAAGACAGAAATCCCACTTGTCTGGAAAAATATAATGCCACTTCCAAAAGAGTTTAAGGTTTTAAAGCCTGGCTCTTAATTTGTTCTGAAAAAAGCTTAACCAAAAACACTCGAATACAGTATATGTTTTACAAATAATTAGTATTTTTAAAGTTACATCTTTGCTTTGTTTTCCTGTAGAAAACACTCTTAATTATGCCCAAATATATATGCAGCAATAACATAAAATCAGAAATATTTTTGGAATTTGCTTGTGGATGAATATTGCCTCTGATATCTCAGTATGCTAGCAGTACCTGGCTACTATATGGCTTTTGAGTATCTGTTATAACCCTAGATGCTAACATGAGATTCAGCTCATGCCCCAAGGACATTATCAAGACCTTACATACTTACCCAGATTACATAATTCCTGTGTGCCATGACTTTGTTAGCACTAAATTTTGGATCCTCACTGGCCACATACAGAGGAAAGAAAAGCAATAAGCAGATGGGAAAAAAACACTTTTGGAATTCCAAGCAGCATCAGGGCCTTTTATCTTCTATCTTCTTTACTCCATTAAGGATAAAATGCCTTCTTAGGGCCATAATCTTAGGCTGAAATATTGTATGTTCTCCTTGGAATATTTTTGTCCAGTCATCAGAAACATCAATTTATCAGCAAAATAAGTCACCCTGGTTAACATTCACCTAACCTAATTGATGAACAAGTCCTAAGTCATCAGTACCCTAAAATGACTTTTAACATATGGGTGTTACCTTATTATCTTAACATTTAAATAACTTGCTTCCTTAATATAATCATCAAAGACAAAATCAACACCAGAAATGCTGTCAAGCTTGCTGAACAATTGTGAAAGTATGTGTGCATATATGAAGGAGAGCACTTACATAACAGGAACTAATATATCAACTATAACATCAAAGTACTGGGGCAAGGGTGGGAATAAAGGGAATATGGACTAACATGTGTGGGGAAAATACACTTATTAAGAAGGAACTAGTGGAACATCTTGGACCAGCAAAGTTCTGACTCTTGTTGCAAAAGAAAACTTCCTAATTCTCACACTACACCCTTCTCCCTGTGTCAATTATTACACATTTACTAATTTATTAATAATTAGGAGTAGATGTTATAAGGAGTTAATAGAGTATTTCATTTATTTATTCAATATTGAATTCAATATTCAATATTTTGGACATCTATGCAATTCAGAAGCTATTAAAGAAAACAGACAAAGAAATGACATCAGCAAGATGGATGAATGGGAACTTTCTACTGCCATCTCTGTAAAGAAGCATCAATTTGAACAACTATCCATGGATGAGAGTACCTTGTGGAAGTCTGAGAGTCCAGTGGAGAAATTCTAGCACATTAGATCATAAAATCCAAGAATAGAGATTAACAATAACAATTTCATTTTACCCTCTCCACCCCTTCTTCAAGGTGGCATAGCTCAGTGCCAGGAGAAACCCCCATGGCCAGTAATTTTTCTGATCGGGGAAAGCGAGAGCATAGGGAGTGAATACCTGGATCCCCCAGCCATGCAGAATGCTGCGAAGATTTCCACACCTTTCTCACCTCATGAGAATACTGACGTGATCGGCACGGCTAAGTGTTTGGGAAAGTTTGGGAGCTAGGAAGAGAGGCTGCAGAACCTACTAACTGCTCCATAGACTTCATCAGAAAGCCTGTGCAAAAGCTGCTTGGGATGCTTTGCCTGCAGACCCTCCCCAACTGGCCCATGGGCACTCCAAATACTCCAGGCACCTCACTGTCTCCCCACCCAGACCAAATCCTTGAGTGCACCTCCATGGACAGCAAGTGCAAGTGTCTTACACAGAAGTTGGCTGAACTCTGTGGGACTGGGAGAAGGCCCACAAAGAACATATTAGAGCACTGCCTTAGGGAAAATAAACAAGAGGCTCCTAGCACTTGATTTGGCTTTGTGGAATCAAGAGAAAGCATACAATCTTAAGAATTCCCCTGCAAGAGGGAACAAAAGATGTGGAGTGGACCCATCCATATAAAAAGGTCTAAGAGAGCTTCCAAAATCCCTAGATGGTCTGCTTGGTGAAAGTGTTTCTTTCCAAAGGCAGTCAGTAAAGACTGGAAGAGGCCACTAATTCTTCAAATCTGAAAACAGAAACACAGCACTTCAAAAAACAAAAATTTAAGGAAACATGACACCACCAAAAAAACACAATAATATTCCAGTAACAAACCCCCCAAAAATGGAGATCTATGAATTGCCTGACAAAGAATTCAAAATAATTGTTTTAAGGAAGCTTAGCAACTATAAGAGAACATAGATAGACAATTCAACAAAATTAGAAAAACAATAAAACAACAAAACAAGAAGTTCAATGAAGAGATAGAGTCACACAAAAGAACCAATCAGAAATTCTGAGGCTGAAGATACAATGAATGAAATAAAAAAAAAAATTCCATGAAGAGGGCCAACAGTAGGTTTCATCAACCAGAAGAAAGAATTAGTATACCTGAAGACAAATAATTTGAAAATATTTTGTTAGGTGAGTTAAAAAGAAAAAAAATGAAGAGAAATGAAAGGAGCCTATGGGATTTATGGGACACCATCAAGAAAGCTAACTCATACATTATATGATATCCAGAAGGAGAAGAATGAGAGAAAAGAGGAGAAAACATAGTTAAAAATACTGACTCAAACCTTCCCAAATCTGGGGAGAGATATGAACATCCAGATACATGAAGCTCAAAAGTCTCCAATCAGTTTCAATCCAAAGAATACTTCACCAAAACATATTATAATCAAAATATAAAAAACCAAAGACAAGGAGAAAATTAAAACCACCAAGAGAAAAGAAGGTCATCACATACAAGGGACCCTCCATAAAGGTATGAGCAGATTTCTTAGCAGAAATTTTGCAAGCCAGCAGAGGGTGAGATGATATATTCAAAGTGTTGAGGAGATGGAGCAAGATGGCCAAATAGAACCCTCCAGTGATTGTCTCCCCCTCACAGGAACATCAAATTGAACAAATATCCATGTAAGAAAGCACCTTCATAAGAATCAAAAATCAGGTGAGCAATCACAATACCTAGTTTTAATATTATATCAAGGAAAGAGGCATGGAAGAGGGTGGCTAAGACAATCTTGCATAGCCTATGTCACCCTTTCCCATCTCCCAGCAGCACCACATCAGTGCCGGGTGGAAAGAGAATCTGTGTGCTGGGGGGAGGAAGTGATTATGGGACCTTGCATTGGAACTCAGGACTGCCCTGTCACAGGGGAACACAACACATGATAGAATTCTGCCAGCATCCTTAGAGGGAACATTTAGACCAGCCCCGGCCAGAGGTGAATCCTCCACCCCAGTAGTAGTAACCTGAGTTCCAGCTAGCTACACCACTGGATAATGAAAGTGGCCTGGAGCCTGGAATAAATTTGTAAGGCAATCAGGCCACAAAGATTCCAGTCCTTGGACAATTCCTGTGGCTGCATTGCACTCAGTGCCAGTGGATATGGAATGCACGTGCCCCAGTATCACCCCTTGCCCAACTCCAGGCAGTGTGGCTGGAGGAGACATACAGGAGGGGTGCCCGTATCACCCTTCGCCCAAATCCAGGCAGTGTGGCTTGGGGAGAGTCTTCTTCTACTTAGGAAAAGGAAAGGGAAGAGTACAGAGGACTTTGTTTTGAAACTTGAGTACCAGCTCAGCCATAGTAAAATAAAGTACCAAGCAGATTCCTGAAGTCCCTGATTCCAGGCCTTAGTTTCTAGATGGCATTTCTAGACCCACCCTGGGCCAGAAGTAAACCCATTGCTCTGAAGGGAAGCACCCAGTCCTGGAAAGATCCACCACTTGCTGACTAGAGAGCACTTGGACCTTGAATAAACATCAGAGGTAGGCAGGCAGCAGTCCCCATAGGCCTTGGGTGAGACTGGGCTGACTTCCAGTGTGACTCACACAGTCCCAGATATAGGGGCCATAAGAAAGCATTCACATGTCTCCTCCCCCAACTCTAGGCAGCCCAGTATGGACAGTGAGACTCATTCTGTTTTGGGGTAAGTGAGGGAAGAGAGTGAGAGACTCTGCCTGTTAATCCATGGAATTCCCCCATATCTTAGCCATATTTTAGATCTGGAACAAGACAAGGATGCCCACTCTCACCACTGTTATTCAACATAGTACTGGAAGTTCCAGCTAAAGCAAGAGAAGGAAATCAACGGCATCCAAATTGGAAAGGAAAAAGTCAAATTATCTTTGTTTGCTAACAATATGATCTTATATCTAGAGAAACATAAAGATCCACCAAAAATCTATTAGCACTGATAAACAAATTCAGTAAAGTTGGAGGATACAAAATCAACATACAAAAATCAGTAACACTTCTATATGCCAACAATAAACAATCTGAAAAAGAAACCAAGAAAGTAATCCCATTTATAATAGCTACAAATAAAATACCTAGGGATAAACTTAACCAAAGAAGTGAAAGATCTCTACAATGAAATCTACAAAACATTGATGAAAGAAGTTGAAGAGGACATTAAAAAAATGGAAGAATATTCCATGCCCATAGATTGGAAGAATCAATATTGTTAAAATGTCCATACTAGCCAAAGCAATTTGCAAATTCAATGCAATCCCCATCAAAACACCATCGATATTCTTCACAGAAATAGAAAAAATAATCCTAAAATTTATACTAAACCACAAAAGACCCAGAATAGACAAAGCCGTCCTGAGCAAAAAGAACAAAACTGGAAGAATCACATTACCTGACTTCAAATTGTACTACAAATCTGTAGTAACCAAAATAGCACAGTACTGGCAGAAAAAAAAACCAAATAGATCAATGGAACAGAATAGAAACCCAGAAATAAATCCACATATCTATAGTGACACATTTTTGACAAAGAAGCCAAGAACATACATTGAGGAAAGGACAGTCTCTTCAATAAATGGTGCTGAGAAAACTCTATATCCATATGCAGAAGAATGAAACTAGATCTGTATCATTTGCCATGCACAAAAATCAACTCAAAATTGATTAAAGACTTAAATCTAAGAGCTGACCCTATGAAACTACTAGAAGAAAACCTGGGCAATCCGCTAAAGGACATTAGTCTGGGCAATGATTTCTTGAGTAACACCCCCAAAGTACAGGCAACCAAAGCAAAATTGGACAAATGGGATCAAATCAAGCTAAAAAGCTTCTGCACAGCAAAGAAAATAATCAATAAAATGAAGAGACAACCCACAAAATGGGAGAAAATATTTGCAAACTATTCAACTGACAAGGGATTAATAACGAGAATATATAATGTGCTCAAACTCAGGAAAAAATCAAATAATCAGATTTTAAAAGAGGTAAGAGATCTGAATAGGCATTTTTCAAAAGAAGACATACAAATGGTGAACAGGTATGTGAAAAATGCTCAACATTATTAGTCATCAGAGAAATGCAAATGAAAACTACAATGAGATATCATCTCAACCCAGTTAAAATGGCTTTTATCCAAAAGATAGGCAATAATGAATGCTGGCGAGGATGTGGAGAAAGGAGAAATCTTGTACACTGTTGGTAGGAATGTAAATTAGTACAACCACTATGTAGAACAGTATGGAGTTTCCTCAAAAAACTAAAAATAGAACTACCATATGATATAGCAATCCTACTGCCAGGTATATACACAAAAGAAAGGAAATCAGTATGTCAAAAAGATATCTGCACTCCCATGTTTATTGCAGCACTGTTCATAATAGCCAAGATTTTGAATCAACCTAAGTGTCCACCAATGGAAGAATGGATAAAGAAAATGTGGTACATATATACAATGGAATATTATTTAGTTACAAGAAAGAACGAAATCCTGTCATTTGCAAAAACATGGATAGAACTGGAGAATATTATGTTAAGTGAAATAAGCCAAGCACAGAAAGACAAATCTTACCTCCTCTCACATGTATGTGGGACCTAAATATCAAAACAATCAATCTCACGGAGACCAAGAGTAGAATGATGGTTACCAGAGGCTGGGAAGGGTAGTGGAGGCAGGAGGGTATGAAGTATGGATGGTTAATGGGTGCAAAATATAGTTAGACAGACAGAATGAACAATATTTTATAGTACAACAAAATGATGATAGTCTACAATAAGTTATGGCATATTTTAAAATACCTAGAAAAGTAGAAATGGAAAGTTCCTAACACAAAGAAATGGTAGATGATTGAGGTGATGGATACCCCAATTACCCTGATTTGATTATTACACATTGTATGCCTGTGTCAAATTATAACATGTATGCTATAAAAATATATAACCATTATGTACCCATAATAATTAAAAATAAAAAATTTAATAAAAACAAAAATCCCACAAAGTGCTGAAAGAGAAAACCTGCTAACCAATTTTACTTTACTTGGCAAAACTGTCCTTCAGAAATGAAGGAAAGATAAATACTTTCCCAGAAAACAAAAGCTAAGGAAGTTCATCACCACTAGATTTGCCTTATAAGAAATGCCAGAGGGAGTTCCTCAGACTGAAATGAAAGGATGCTGATCAGTAACAGGAAAACATATGAAAGTATAATATAATACTCACTTGTTGAAGTAAGAATGTAGTCAAATTCAGAATACTCTAATACTGCAGTGGTAGTATATAAATATCTTATATGTCTAATATAAAGATTAAAAGAAAAAATATTAAAAACTAACTATAATAATTTATTAAAGGATACACAATATAAAATAATGTAAATCGTGACATAAAAAATATACAATGTGGGAAGGGAAAGTAATGTGTAGTGTTTTTGTATGTGATGGAAGTTAAGTTGTTATCAGCTTAAAATAGACTGTTATAACTATGTTTTATGTAAGCCTAATGGTAACCAGGGAGCAAAAACCTATAATAGATGTATGATAGATAAAGAGAAAGGAACCAAAGTATACTACCACAGAAAAATCATCAAATCACACAAAGGAAGACATCAAGAGAGAAAAAGAGGAACAAAAGATGTATAAAACGTCTCGAAAGTAATTAACAAAATGGCAATAATAAGTCCTTACCTATCAATAATTTCCTTTTAATGTAAATAGGTTAAATATCCAATCACAAGACATAGAGTAGCTGAATTGATTAAAAAGAAAAATACCTAACAAAATGCTGCCTGCAAGAGATTCATTCAGCTTCAACTTTAAGGATACACATAGACTGAAGGGATAGAAAAAGATATTCTATGCAAACAGAAACCAAAAAAGAGAAGGGGTAGCTATTCTTATATCAGAAAAAATAGACTTTAAGTCAAAAACTGTAAAAAGACATAAGGAAAGTCACTACATAAAGATAAAGGGGTCAATTCATCAATAGGATATAATATTGTAAATATATATTTACTGAACATCAGAGCACCTAAATATGTAAAGCACATATTAATAGATCTGAAGGGAGAAATAGACAGCAATATGATAAAATTTGGCTGTGAATCCATCTGGTCTGGGGCTTTTTTTGTTGGAAGATTTTTTATTGCTGCTTCAATCTTGTTGCTCATTATTGGTCTGTTCAGGAGTTCTATTTCTTCCTGATTGAATATTGGAAGGTTGTGTTTTCGCACAAATTTGTCCATTTCCTTTACATTTTCAAGTTTGTGTGCATAGAGATTTCTGTAGTATTCACAGATGATATTTTGTATTTCTGTGGTATCAGTTATACTATCTCTTTTTTCATTTCTGACTGAACTTACGTGAATCCTTTCTCTTCTATTCCTGGTTAACCTAGCAAGAGGTCTATCAATTTTGTTTATATTTTCAAATAACCAACTTTTTGTTTCACTAATCTTCTGTATTTTGTTTGTTTGCTTGTTTGTTTTCAATTTCATTTAGTTCTGCACTGACCTTAGTTATTTCATTTCTTCTGCTGGGTTTGGGTTTGGTTTGCTTTTCCTTTTCTAGTTCCTTGAGAAGTGTCATTAGATTGTTACTTTGTGATCTTTCTGTCATTTTGATGTAGGCATTTGAGGCTATGAATTTTCCCCTTAGGACTGATTTTGCTGTATCCCATAGATCTTGATAGCTTGTGTCCCCTTTGTCACTCAGTTTAAGGAATCTTTTAATTTCCATCTTAATTTCATCATTGATCCAAAAATCATTCAGCAGAAGGTTGTTTAACTTCCATGACTTTGTGTAGAATTGAGTGTTTCTCTTGGAGTTGATCTCTAGTTTTATTCCACTGTGGTCTGAGAAAATATATGGTACAATTTCTATTTATTTGAATTTGTTGAGCCATGTTTTGTGGCCTAAGATATGATCAATCTTGGAAAATGTTCCATGTGCTGATGAGAAGAATGTATATTCAGTAGTTTTGGGGTAAAATGTTCTGTAAATATCTGTCAGTCCCATTTGTTCTAGAGTCCCATTTATGTCCAGTATTTATTTATTTTCTGCTTGGATGATCTGTCCAGTTCTGTCAGTGGGGTGTTGAAGTCCCTGGCAATTATGATGCTGCTATTTATCTCTTTGCTTAGATCTAGTAGGAGTAGGGTTTGCTTTATGAATCTCGGCACTCCCATGTTAGATATATAAATATTTAGGATTGTTATATCTTCTTGTTGAATTGCTCCCTTTACCATTATATAATGACCATCTTTGTCTTTCTTTACTATTGTTGACTTAAAGTCAATTTTATCTGATATGAGAGAGGCTACACCTGCTTTCTTTTGATTTCCATTTCCATGGAATATTTTTTTCCATCCCTTCACCTTGAGTCTGTATGAGTCCTTGTGGGTTAGATGTGTTTCCCGAAGACAGCAGATAGTTGGCTTGTCATTTTTTAGTTCATTTAGCAAGCCTATGTCTCTTGAGTGGGGAATTCAAACCATTACATTGATTGGTAGAATTGATATGTTGGATGCTGTTATGTTCATCCTGTTGGGTAGTACCTTATTGCTTTGTTTTACCTCTTATACTATTGTTTTATATAAGCTCTGAGCTTTAGCCTTTGGGTAGCTTTACTCTGGTGGGTGACTATTGTGTTGATCCATGTATAATGCAGTTCTGAGTAGTTCTTACAGGGCAGGTCTGGTCTTGACAAATTCCCTCAGTGATTGCTTGTGTGGAAAAGTCTTTATTTCTCCTTCATATGTGAAACTTAGTTTTGCCGGACACAAAACTCTATGCTAGTGGCTGTTCTGTTTAAGAAGACTGAAGATGGGGCATCAACACTTTCTGGCTTGTAAGGTCTCAGTTGAGAAGTCTGCAGTTAGTCTGATGGGTTTTCCTTTTTTAAGTTACTTGATGTTTTCACCTTATGGCTGGCAGGAGTGTTGACTTTGGCCAGTCTGATGACTATGTGTCTTGGTGATTGCCTCTTTGTGATGAATCTCCCAAGTGTTCATTGAGCTTCTTGTACCTGGATGTCTAAATCTCTAGGAAGACCAGGGAAGTTTTCCTCAATTTTTCCCTCAATAGGTTTTCCAGCCCTGTGCATTTTCTTCTTCACCCTCAAGGATGCCTATGATTCTTATATTTGGCCATTTTATATAATCCCATATTTCTTGTAGGCTTTGTTCATTCCTCTTAGTTCTCTGTTCTTCATTTTTGACTGAGTTAATTCAAGAGTTGTCTTCAAGCGCTGAGATTCTTTCTCCTGCCTGGTCTAGCCTATTCTTAAAACTTTCCACTGTGTTTTGTATTTCCTTAAATGAATTTTTCATTTCCAGAAGTTCTATCTTTTTTTTTTTTAAATATGACAATCTCTTTAGTGAATTTTTCATTCATTTCCTGAATTGTTTTCTGGTTTCTTTGAGCTGGTTTTCCATTTTCTCTTGGATTTTGTTGAGCTTCCTTACAATCCATATTTGGAATTTTTTATCTGTCATTTTAATATTTTAATTTTGGTTGGTATCCATTCCTAGGGAGCTGGTGTTCCCTTTTGGGGGTGTCCTTTTACTCTGATTCTTCATACTTCTGGAGTTCTTGAGCTGATTCCTTCTGATCTTGAGCAGCTGTCACTTCTTATTTTTGGATTTTATTTTGTTTAGATGGGGCTTACCCCTCCCCTCACTTGTATGGGTGTGTTTGTAGCATATGATGGGGAAGAACCTTTAACTTTGCTTGTGGATGTTTTCATGGAGATCTATGTTCTAGATGGATGCCTTGGGTATAAATAGTGTGGTGGTTTTCTCAGTTGCTAGTTGTTTGCAGGCTGTAGAAGTGGTGAGGTATGTGAGTGGGCAGATTCCCTGTCTCTCTTTGATGAGGGAGGATGGAGGTCTTTGAAATCCTTTCTCTTCCCCCAGCTCTGTGGTCTTCTTAACTGGCATGCCCAGTCTATTCTCTGAGACAGTAGGTGTTGCTTGTGGGCGAGAATCAACCACACCCCTTCTCGTTGGACTCCAAGCCTCTTGGGAGTTGATCTCTGCCAATACCTTGCTCCTTCCTGTTCTGCTCCGCAACTTCTTCCCATGGAATCTCCTGAGGGTTCTGGCACCCTTCCTTCAGACCCACACCTGATCTATGTTTGTCTGTTTGTTTGTTTTTTGTCTTTCATCTAAAACTTCTCCTTCTTACTGAGACGTTCTGGCAGCTGGTGGCTCTGGTCAGCCATCTTCTCATTCCTAGACAGGATATTTCCATCACCATTGAAATGCATGTTAAAAGGAAATAATTATTTCAATGACTTATTTAAAGACATAATAAATGTGCAGTTCTATAGCTCTATTATCAGTAGTTATTTATGAGAAATTTTAAAGAAAACTTAAAATACCCCCTTTATTAGTCTCAATTAGGGAGTTTCAATGTGGGGGATGTTTTAATGCTATAGAGATTATCTTGACAATATAGAGCATACTGAAGAGTTCTACTGCCACAAACATCTCCCACAGTACAGTATAAGGAAATGCCCCCTTGATATGGTCAGTAATGAAAAAAAAATAGTGCTTCAAATTACAAAGTTGTCAAGGATTCCCAATGTCTTACCATTTGGGGATTGCTACAGTCTAGTCTTTTTGTCTCTCTCAGTGTCTGATGCCCACTCAGGAATTATTTGCCACACAATTTAGGGAAGTCATTATCATCCTAAAAAATATATTAAATATTAACTTCTGTACAAAATGAACAAAAGAGATTTTTTTATCTCCTTGGAATAAAATTAAAGTGAGGAGTTTTCATTGTATTTTTCTAGTTTTTTTTTTTTACATAGTTCCTGTGTTCCCTTTCTCTTCTTTGTCTTTGTCCAATTGTTTCTATGGCATTCTAATTTAAGATAAAGTTTAATAAGGATTACATGACATGATATCTGGAATTTACTATAAAATACTCCAATAGTGGGCATGGGGAAGGAGTAGGAGGATATAAATGAAATAATATTTGACATTTATTGATAACTATTGAACCTGGATTGATGGGTACATGGAGGTTTGTTATGGTTCTATTACTATTGATTATGTTTGGAAAATTTTATAATAAAATGTTAAAACAAAGCTAATCACATTTAATTTTGTTTGGAAATTAAGAATTTTATTACAATCCTTGAAATAATTGGAGGCATACTGGAGTGCTAAAAAACAAAGACTCAAAATTAATGTTGAAGCTTTTGAAACAAATTTTCACAGTAAGAATTATTTTTTTAAATCTGGTAGTATATAGATAGCATAATAATCTTTCTAGAGATTGATAGAAAAATAGTACCAATTTTCTCATCACTTTCAATTTGTGGTAATTACGAATAATTCCAAAGTCTCTCCAGGGTATTTCCGGGCTGATTTGATATCTGAAATGAACCCAGCCTTAGATACAGCCTGTTACTATGGGCAACAGCACAGATCTAGCCTGGGTTTTTGCTGTCTTCAAAGGCATTGCATTGGACAAGGGGTGCTTGGGTATAAAAGAGGTGGGATGAGGCAAAGGTTAAGATTTTGAGAGAGAAATATACCAGTGTGCTCAACAATTGAATGAAATTACAGAGCTTTTATAGAGGTCCTATCAAAGCATAACACACACAAACTTTAGAGTCATCAGGCCTGTGTTTGAATTCCTTGTCTGCTTCTTACTTGATGGGTCACCAGGGGTAATTTACTTTTCCTCCCATCTCTTGTTGTTTTTGTTTGTTTTTCTTTTTTTTGATTTGTAAAATGGGAATGATAATATATATCTCAAAGTGGTGTTGTAAGGGTTGAATAAGATTTGTGGATATAACATTTCTGGAATATATTGGGCAATATAGCAGATGGTAATGATTTATCCTAACATGTATTATATGCCACTATACTTGAAATGAGCTAAGTTCTGATTCTAAAACATCACTGGATACAAATGATCGGAAAAGGGACATGTTTTTCCCACAGTGTGCACAAATTCCAACCATCCCTTCAGTAATACCGGAGGGAACCAAGTTAACCTGAGGGTCAAGAAGGCAGATCCAGAGCTAGCCATGATAATATTATCAGGATATGCATCTTTTAGATGGTTTGGTTAAGTAGAAAAAGGAAAAGATGGACATCTCTCTTGATCTGTCAGTCTCTGATTTTAACCTATCTAGCCAGATTAAGCAGGAGATATATGGGAGACAACACCTCTCTTGAACTGTCATGGAGATGTAAAGCAAATATTTTATGTTTTAGGGATGTGTGTGTGTGTGTGCATTTAATAAAAAAGATCCATTTGTTTTAAACAATAGGTATGGAGATGACAAAGTTAATGTGAATAATTTTTGCTTACACTTTATGAGTGTCTAACTGATCATTGTATCTTCAACACCTAATACCAACTTTTAGAATTTATCCATTTATTCATTGAACAAATAATTATTGAGTGCATACTAAGTTCTAGGCACTGTTCTAGGTCCTGGGGATAGAGCAGTACATAAATTGCATAAAATTCTTCCTTAGAGCTCATATTCTAGAAAACAAAGACAAACAACCAATGTTTCCTAAATGAATGGGTACCTACAGAAGCCTCTGCAAACAGGCCCAAAATTTTCCCCAGAAAGTAGGTTTGGACTTGCTTAAAACCCAAGTTTCTGCACTATCAATCATGAAAGAAATAATCTTTGTCTTCAAGATTATTTGCCAATAGACTCCCCCAAATTCCTAACTCTAAAATTTAATTTTGAGCAGAATTCTCACTTGTTTCATCGGCCAAGATAATTTATCCTCAGGTATCTACATAAATAAGTAAACCTCACAATTATTACCTTCTTTAATGTCATTCACCTTGGTGCCAAAAATTCTGCTAAATGGAAATTTAAATTTGTCACTAAATAGAATACATGGAATCAGACAAATGTGAGAAGGTTAAAATAAACCTTCCTATTTAACTTGAAAGTGGTAACTATTTGAAAACAAAATTTACATAGTCACCAATAAATAAAAATTATAATTCTTCATACTTATGATATTTAATTACCATTATATGTTAATATATGTATAGTGGGCATTGTTTTACACACTATACCTACATTAACCCTCTTAATAGCCACAAAACCCTATGAAGTAAACATTACTATTATTGTGATTTTATAGATAAAGAAACTGAGATAAAGAACCCCATCTGAGGCACAGATGGGGTTCAATTACATGCTCAAGCTAAGTAAGTAAAAGAATCAGAGTTGGAGCCTAGAGTTTGTGCTTATAATCACTACACTATATATTGTAAGTATTTTTAAATTTTTGTATATTATAATGTTTTGGCAACTTAAAAAAACCTTTCTGGCTAGGAGAGACTGCCCTTTCCAGATCTAGCCAATTTTTAAAAATAACAAAGGGCCCAGTCAGAAGCATATCTTTGCTATGCAAACTAACCAATCCTGAGCTATACTTTCCTTTATCTGGCCCTTAGACCCCAGGAAGCAATATTTCTCTGCCTTAATCATCCCATGGCTAGGTGCCAGGCAACCAGGGACCACCCCTATAGCCCAAAGCATGGCAAAATTATTCAAACTAACCAACTCCAGACTGTTCACCCTGCCTTGCCTTGCCTTTCCAAGGAAATCCCAGTAAAGGCAGTGGCCTAACCCTTCCCTTTGCCCCTGTCGTCTGTCCCCTGACCACCCTGGTGTCTTTTCCACATAGCCACACGTGATGTGCCCTGCCTCCTGTCTCTAGGACCTGTGAGTATAATAAACTTTGTTTTCCTGAGCCTTTCCTTTGTCTCTTCTTATGTCCACACCTGACTGATTATCTCATAAAAGAACACAAAACACATTACTCATCCTTTGAGAAGATAAACAAATTGATTTTAACTGGTAGATACATAAATCACAAAGAAAGTACATTTTCATTTTAATGTCATAACAAAACAGAATGAAATGTTGATATTGCCTTCTCTCAGACAATGGCCCCTTGCTAGAGGTTGTTTTCCATGGATTCTTAAAGCACTTATTTCAGTGCTTTTAGAATTTGCTTCTTTTAATAAGAGTTTATTTTGAAAGTTGAGTATACAATCAAGTCTAGGGAAATTGGCTTTTTTCCTTCAGAAAGGAAATTTTATTGAGCATGTATTATAGGCACATTAAATTACCTTATCTATTTAATCTATAGGATGGCACTGAAATTAGGCATTATTCCCTGCGTCTTACAGAAGAGTAAACTGAGACCCAGGAATATCACATAATTTGCTCACACTGCTTGGTGGAGCTCTTTGAACTTCTTCCAGTTCTAAGGGATACCCAATTCACAAATTTTTCTTTGCTCAAATAAACTCTGCTATATTTAATTTGTCTGAAGTTTCTCTTTAAATGAAAAGATTGTATTGGAGTAGTTAGAATGTGCAAAACAAGAACACTATTTAATTGACTAAGCTCTATTCCCTCCCTCCCTCCCTCCTTTCCTCCCTCCTTCCCTCCCTTCCTTCCTTCCTTCCATGATAATTTTGCATCTACTCAGTAGCAGGCATTGAGAAAACCTTGAAAATTCTTAGGTGGTTAAATCTCATCACATGTTGTGCTTGTATCTGTAGTTCTCTTCCTGTTAGAATGTAAACTTCAGGAAGGCAGGGATCTTTGTTTTGTTCACGAATGATCATTGGTGATGCATTTATACTATGCTTTAGTGACTTGTTTCTTAAATGAGTGCTATGAACCAGCTTCTACATTAGTCTCTTTGTTTCTGACAGTTTTGAGGATGCATCATACCAATAGCTTCAGGGTACCTGGTAATATCCAGAGCCAAGAGTCCTTTCCCGTGGCTGCCTTTCACACAGTGAAAAATTCCTGGCTATTTATCTCTTTGTCCTTCTCTTCATGACTGTATCCACAAAACCACCACTTTTCATTAGTGAATGGTCTTAATGTTTTGAAAGTCATCATTCATCTGCTTAAAATTTTGGTTCATCTCCCCAGAAAATGCACATACTCATATACATACACACAAATTGGGCATTTGATTTCAGGGGTTTCACTGAACCCCTAAAACCTCTGGACCATGGAACTAAGGTTACAAAGTCCTAATTTAAAAGTATGGCACAGCATACACAAGAGACATAAAGACACCAGAAAGAGTTTTATCCACACACACACACACACACACACACACATTCACACACCAGAAATCTACAGTATGTGATTTGCTTTCATCTCATTTTATTAAACTTCTCCTATTTTTTAAGTAATAGAACTAAGATTACTCGTTGAAGAAAGTAAAATCACTCAATTTATATTTCAGCTTGGTATATCTAAACATGTTGGAAGCAGTAGCTGTTAACTTTTATCGTTGAAATTTACATTTGCAGATGCTCTGGTTGTGTGAGATTTATTTGTCATTGTCAACATATTAATATGAAAATGACATTGTATGAATAGCTGTTTTCTGTTGTACTGGCTCTATTTAGCTTGAAGCTGTTTCCTTCAAAACTCCTTTGCCAGATACCTGTAAATTCTTCCGGTATGATTCTAGATTGACACTGCACCTGACATTCTTGACGCTAACAACAGTAACAACAACATAGTTACAGCGCAATAGGGCACTTCTGCTTGCTCATAGCGCCCAGGGCTTCCATAGTCACTTTCTCCCCTGTTCCCACGCCCACCCTTCCCCACTGAGTAATGAAATTCTTTGACTTATTAATGACATCCTCCTTTTTCCTGTTTATTTATTTTCCTTATTCCTTTTCCCTTCTTTTATTCTCTGTCTTCCCTTCCCCCATCTCATTGTCACCTTATCTCTTTTCCTACTTGATGTGTATTTGTCTCACTCCTCAGCCTCTAATACTATTTCTTTTGTGCCTTTTTCAAAATAGTAAGCCTTCTTCTGTTTCATATACATATATATGTGTATATGAAACAGAAGATGTGCGTGTGTGTGTCTATCTATCTATCCTCAGTAGATGTCCAATCATCCTAAAACCAGTTTAACTGGCAAAGTGACACCTCTTTCATGAAGTCAGATTGTCACGTTGCCAGGACAACCGCAAATATGATCAAGCTCCAATCCTTGCTCACGTATCGCTACTCACGTTGTCATGACAACCTGTAAGACTTGGTTTAACTGTCATTTCTACATGGAAGATCTGCATGTCCTTTGGTTAAAATCAGGAACAACTGATAAATTTCTGCAAATTTTCACACTTCAGATTAACTTCGAGCTTCCAAACTAAAGGTAATCAAATGTGATAGCAGTTTAAAACATGAGAATTTAACCATCCTAGTGAAAAAAAAATCATGATTGATAGAGAAGATACATGGCAATGGAAGTTATGACTTACTAGGGATGTTTTAAAAGCTACCTGGTAACATTTGGATTATTTTTATCTGATCAATATTTGAAATTTGGATGTATAATGATGAAAACTATGGATCCTTACTAACTGCGGAGACAGTAGTATAATAAGTTCTGAATTAATGATACTTACTTCTTAAATGAACCCAATAACCCTTCAAATAGTAATACATGATGAACATTAAATGTTAAAAAAAGGAATTTTTGATATGAATGAAATTCTATTACTTCTCTACTAATTGTATCTCTCTCTTCTGAAGAGTTTCAATGATACTGATTCAGAAGGCTTTACATGCTCTCTTTTGTGATCTACAAATCTTCTCTTTTTACTTTATTCATTTCTCTATTGCTAATATCTACATTGGATACTGAATTACTGACAGAGCAAAATCTATATTTTAAATTTCTCCTCCTAAAAACAATCTCTCTGTTCTTTATCATCGTTACAGTGTATTATACATGGCACCTCTTTAAATAATTCTGGTGTGACTTTTGACTATTCCTTTTATTTTTTTCTATTTACAAATCTCAAATGAATCCCAATTCTGATCTCTTGGCATCGCTTCTTTGCCACTGATATGGAAGAATTGTGATTCCAATAATTTTGAGTGTGTTCTCTAATGTCAGGCTCAATCCTTGTGCTCTCAGGATTCCAATTACATAACTTTAGAGCAGAGCTCTGAGAGAGTCTATGGATCAGCTTCAGAGTGTCCAAAAACACACCTGAAATTGTATGCAAATTTTAAGTGTATGCTCATATAACATTTTTACTGGGGAAAGAGCCCATACCTGTCACCACATTAGCAAAGGAGGTATTACCAAAGATGGTCAAGAACTACTACTTTAGCACATAATACAGCATTGCAAAGCATTCACAGTAAAGTAGAAACAGCTGATTTTGAGTCAGAAGAGCTGGTTTTAAATTCAAATTTTCACTATTAATGAAACACATTTGAAAAAAAATACAGGAACGATGTGTCCTACTATAAGTTTTAGAATATAGTATTGATTGATAATACTGGAAAACAGTAAAGTCTGTTACAGAAGATTAAAAACTAAGTGCAGTCAAAACCATTAACACTAGATTTAGAGCCTACCATTGATGTAAATTAATTTCCATGTAATATTCTGGTAAGAACTGACACGAGAGATATTTTTAAAGGGCAGCATTGTTTCCAAGGAATAGAAAAAAACAATGAATTAAGTTCTAGAAAAAAATTAAATGTATAATATAGTTTGTATTATAGATATTTGGGCAAGTCATTGCTTCTAGGTTATACATTCTTTGAAATGGAAAACTTTAACAAACATCTTTTAACTACAATGTGTGATTACCGTTGATTTGACTTGGCAAGTTCTCAATAAATGAATGGACATACTGTATTTCCTAAGGGATCTTTGAAATCAAATTAGATGTCTCCCTATACCTGAACAACTTCTCTCCTACATGTGAAGAACAACTTTCCTTTAGATAAATATAGAAAATGAGTTTTTGGTAGAGAAAACTAAAGCAACTGAAAACTGTATAACAAATCCCTACAATAGTTTACAACAAGGTATCAGACCAAAGGAAATAATGTCCCTTAAACTCAGTGGGGCTCTGTGGATAACTTAAACATGGAAGAAGCAATAGGTTTGCTGAAGGAAAATAAGATATGCCCAAGAAAATGATAAATCAAGAAGAAAACCAAGTAAAAGTAATATTACTTATATAAAACAAATATTCCTTTGAAAATTTTACTTACTGTTGGATTAATCTAATGTTTAATGTACTTAATTTAGCACTAAACTTAGAAATCTACCCAAATAAGTTAGTTTGAGAGGAGAAAACTTTTGTCTCAAGTCACACAGATTCCAGTTACTATCTTATAAATACGGAGGGGTTTCAAGCACAGGTGAATGACTAAAATTATTTGGGGCTTTGTGGTCAGAGTTGAAGGGGGCTTTCTGAACACCCTTCACACCATTACTGTAAGTATTTTCTTTTTGTTTCAAAAATGCATTGGATGCCTAGCATTGTGTTCAGTGCTGAAGATATGAACAGTTGCCAGCTGTGTCACAAAAACCAGCATAAGCCAGAGTTGGGGAACACTGAGAACATCATTTACTAAGTAGGGTTAGGCAAGGATATTGACCTGTGGAAGGCAGCACATATTGGGTGGTTGACTCAGGGACTGAGTCAGACTAAATTAGCTCTCAGTCTGGAAAGCCCTGAAGAGGAGTAGACTGAGAAAAACACAATAATGGTGCCAAAGTGTTCCAGCTCAGGCATGACAATTCAAGCTAGCCTGGCTGAGAAAGATAAATACTTGGTCAAGTGGACTGCATTTGGAAAGTGAGAAAATCAGAGCAGACCAAGGAATAAGAGCAGAAGGCAGTGGGTCAGAAGCCAAAACATGGGCAAATAGAGGAGATAAGTTTCTACAGTAAGACTTGAGGTTAAACTAACATTCAGGACCACTTTTTTGATGGGAATAACCATACCAATAGAATACCCCCTTATCTTAAAGGAACAGCTTTGTTAAAGTGAGTAGGGCTTTTAGACAAATTTCTAACTGTCACTGCCATTGCCATCATGAAACTAGTTTTAGAGACAAGATATATTCATAAAAATCCAAATAAAATGTTATTGTATCTGTGCTGCATATAAGATATCATGCTAAGCCTTGTAAAGGATGCAAGGATGAACATAACATGATAACTGCCCTTAAAGATTTTATAGCCTAATAAAAAGATAAATATGAAGACTACATTCACAGTTTTAAAGGATGAGTGCCAGGTTAGTAGAAATTAAGTGTGAGGTCAGGTCTAAAATGACAGACCTGTGAACTGTGGGGGAACTACAGTGGCACTTAGATCACCCTGGCAAACAGTACTTAAACAAAGGGTTAATCATTTCAAGAAAATATTTCCTTCTGGGAAAGAAATGTCCTGCCAATAACAGATGATGACCTGAAAAGATCGCCCATTTAGTTAAGCAGTATGGAAGCTAGTGCTGTTGACATATCACTGTAGCCACACCAGCACCAAGAAAAATGACACCTGGGTGTAAAGTGTGAAGGTACGTGTGTGTGTGTGTTTGCATGTGTGTTCTTAAAAATTAAAAGTGTTTATTAAATACCTACATTCCTATTCTCATCATTCAAAAGAGTTTTTTTAACCTCTAATTTTAAGAAGCATATGTCACTTATTGTATATTTGATCCCATTTACTTTTATTCGTTTAGAGTGGAAAAAAACCTTGAATATTCACAATTTAGTATTCTTCCTTATTATTTTTCTCTTCCACCAGGAAACTATCTTTGTGTTCTCAAATAAAGTAACAAATATATTAATAAAATGCCAATGAAACTGAAATCAATCATTTAAAAATTTTTAAAAGTACATAAATATCATAAGTTCTAAACAGGAATTGTACTTTCCCACTTATCTAGACTGCACTAGTTAACATACACCAAATAGTGAAAATTTGGCAAATGTGTTTTTTAAAAATTTCCTGATGAAATCAATTAACTGATTCTAAAGTATGTCCTAACTGGTTTAAGATCTCTAGAGACTTTGATTTCAGTTCAAGTAAATTCAAGTAAGTCAATTCTTTCTCATGAATCAGACATGGTAGGTGCTGGAATGAAGAATTATGAAAATTGGAAAGTAAAATTATTTTAGAAATTATAATTAGAAGACACAATTATATGCCTAAAAAAGTCAAACAAATCAGCTTAAAAACTTCTGTGGTTGAAAAAAAGAAGGGGAGTTAAGAATCATGCCAGCGCCAGTGACTGAGAAGTTCAAGAATGATCAAGTGAGCCTGTGTGGCTCTCAGTGGAGGTCAAATGCCATTCCCATGATTCTGCACATGGTCAGTGCATCAGTCCCTTGCATGGTCAGTGTCTTAGTCCATTTTGTGCTACTATAACACAATACCTGAGGCTGGGTAATTTATAAAGAACAGAAATTTATTTCTTACAGTTTTGGATGCTGGGAAGTTCAAGATCAAGCCTCCAGCAGGTTTGGTTGTCTGGTGAGGGCTGCTTTCAGCTTCCAAGATGGTGCTTTGTTGCTGCATCCTCTGGATGGAAGGAATGCTGGGTCCTCATAGGGAAGAAAGCTGGAAGAGCAAGCTAACGATGAAGCCTCTTTTATAAGGACCTTAATTTCATTCATGACCTAATCACCTCTTAAAGTCTCTACTTCTTAACACCTTCACATTGGCCAAATTTTTAAAATTTTTTTAATCTTTAATTATTATGGGTACATAATAGCTGTATATCTTTATTCAACATTTGAATTTTGAAGGAGACACATCCAAATCATAGCAGTCAGATTGACCATTTAAGTGTTTAAATTATTTTTATTCTTAGCCATATATTCTTTTTCAATATACATGATAAATTGTTGATCAAAAACAGGAAGCATGGATGTTGAAATACAACCAATTTATGATAACTGTAGAAAACTTGATATTTTCACAAATTTACTCATGATAATTTAATAATTTATTCAACAAACATAGAATAAATGACTACCGTATATCCACTGTTACTCTAAATATTGGGTCTGAAATGAACAAAATAGAAAAGATTTCTATTCTCATGAATTTTATAGTGTAGTAGGTGAGATAATAACTAAATATACAAATAAACATATAATACAAAACTTATGGTCAATATTAGGAAAATGAGTAAAGTATAATATGAGCATAACTTAGATTAGGATTCAGGTAAGACACCTCTGAAAAAAGATGATTATTTAACATGCGATTACAGTGATGGAAAATTTGGAACATTCCAGGAAAAGAAATGAAAAAAATGGGTTGGTACAACTGGGAAACAGAACACCACTGATGTGGCTACAGCTTGGCATCCAGAGGAAAGTTGCATTTAGAAAGGTAATAAATTATGGAGCACTGTTGTCCCTACCTACTAAGGAGGAGGCTTTTATTCTAAGTGCAATAGGAACCATTCAACAGTGGAATAAAACGATTTGCATTTTCAATGATTATTATGACTTCTATGTGGAAATGGCAAATAGGGTGGCGAGGATGGAAGTAGGGACACTAGTTAGAAGGTTACTGCTGTAATACTGGGAAGAATTGACCTTGATCAATGCTATAAGCAAGGCTACAGAGTGACTTGGACTATGGTGGAAGCAGTGGTGATGGAGGGAAGCGGATGGAGTTGAGAAAGTTTTGGTAGTGGATTGCAAAAGACTTGATGATGAATGGGATATGTAGAATGAGAGAAATGAAAAGGTAAAGTTTGTCTTTTGTTGTAGCTCCAATGCCTATTAATAGAATAATCCCTGGCAAAAAAAATAGATACTTAATAAATATTTTGTAAATTAATGAATAAAGTTTTTGTTCTATTTAACTAAATTAAAGCAGGTATCATTTACTAAAATGAGGAAAAATGGAGGAGTTGTTTTCTTGCTTGTTTGTTCATTTACTTATTTTTTTCTTATGGCTTTTTAAATTTTTTTAATTTTTTTAAATTTCAGAATATTACAGGGGTACAAATGTTTTGGTTAATGGATTGCTTTTGTACTGCTTGAGTCAAAGTTATAAGTATACCCAATCACCCAGATGGTGTACACTGTACCCACTAGGTATGATTTCATCCATCCGCTTTCCCCCCTCCCACCTACATGATTACCATTAAGTTTTACTTCTATCTGTGCGCATGAGTGCTGATCAGTTAGTTCCAATTTAATGGTGAGTACATGTGATGTTTGTTTTTCCATTCTTTAGATACTTCACTTAGGAGAATGGTGTCCAGTTCCATCCAGATTGTTGGAAAAGGTATTAATTATTTTTAATAGCTGAGTAGTACTCCATGGTATTCATATACACATTTTATTAATCCACTCATGAATTGATGGGCACTTGGGTTGATTCCATATCTTTGTGATTGTGAATTGTGCTGCAATAAACATTCTAGTGCAAGTGTCTGTGTAATAAAATGACTTTTTTCCTTTGGGTAAACACCAAGTAGTGGGATTGTAGGATCAAATGGTAGGTCTACTTTTAGTTCTTTGAGGAATCTCCATACTATTTTCCATAGAGGTTGTACCTGTTTGCAGACCCATCAACAGCATATAAGATTTCCTTTCTCTCCACATACACACCAGCATCTATTGTTTGGGGACTTTTTGATAAATGCCATTCTTACTGGGATTAAGAGCTATCTCATTGTGGTTTTGATTTGCATTTCTCTGATTAGTGACATTGAGCATTTTTTCATATGTTTATTGGCCATTTGTCTGTCTTCTTTTGAACAATTTCTGTTCATGCCTTTTGCCCACTTTTTAATGGGGTAGTTTGATTTTTTTTTTTGCTGATTTGCTTCAGTTTTTTTAGATTCTGGTTATAAGCCCTTTATTGGATGTATAGCATGTGAATATTTTCTCCCATTCTGCATGTTGTCTATTTTCTCTGTTGATCATTTCCTTGTCTATGCAGAAGATTTTTAATTTAATCAAGTCCCATTTATTTATTTTTGTTGTTGTATGATTGCCCTTGAGGTAAATTCTTTACCATAAATTCTTTGCCTAGGCTGATATCTAGAAGAGTTTTTCCAACATTGTCTTCTAGAATTCTTATGGTTTCATGTCTTAGATTTAAGTATTTTATCCATCTTGAATTAATTTTTGTGAGTGGTAGGAGATATGGATCCTGTTTCAATCTTCTACATGGGGCTATCCAGTTTTCCCAACACCATTTGTTGAATAGGGATTCTTTTCCCCAGTGTATATTACTGTCTACTTTGTCAAAGATTAGATGGCAATATGTGGATGGTTTTACATCTGGGTTCTCTGTTCTGTTCCATTGGTCTATGTCTCTATTTTTGTACCAGTACCATGCTGTTTTGGTTACTATAGCCTTGTAGTATAGTTTAAAGTCTGGTAAAGAGATGCCTCCAGATTTGTTCCTTTTGCTTAAGGTTGCTTTGGATATCTGGGCTCTTTTCTGGTTCCAAACAAAGTGTAGAATTTTTTTTTTATGGACTTGTAAAATATGATGTTGGTATTTTTATGGGGATTGCATTGAATCAGTAAATCATTTTGGGTAGTTTGGACATTTTAACAATGTTGATTCTGCTGATCCATGAGCAAGATATATTTTTCCATTTGTTTATATCATCTGCAATATCCTTCCTCAATGATTTGTAGTTCTCTTTGTAGAGATCTTTCACCTCCTTGGTTTAATACATTCCTAGGTATTTTGTTTTCTTTGTAGATATTGTGAAGAGCATTGAGTCTTTGATTTGATTCTCAGCTTGACTGTTATTTGTGTATAGGAATGCTACTGATTTGTGTACATTGATTTTATAACCTGAGACTTTGCTGAATTTATTTATCAATTCCGGGAGTCTCTTGGTGGAATCTTTGGGGTTTTCTAGATATAAGATCATATCATCAGCAAACAGTAATAGTTTGACCTCCTCTTTCCCCATTTGGATACCCTTAATTTCCTTCTCTTGCCTGATTGCTCTGGCTAGGACTTCCAGCAATATGTTGAATAGAAGTGGTGATAGTGGGCATCCTTGTCTTGTTCAAGTTCTGAGTGGGTATGCTTTCACCTTTTCCCCATTCAGTATGATGTTGGCTGTGGGTTTGTCATCTATGGCTTTCATAACTTTGAGATATGGTCCATCAATGCCTATTTTATTGAGAGTTTTTATTTAAAAAAAGGTGCTGAATTTTGTCGAATACTTTTTCTGCATATGTTCAGATGATCATATGATGTTTGTTTTTGCTTCTGTTTATGTGGTGATTCACCTTTATGGATTTATGTATTTTGAACCATCCTTACATCCCTGGGATGAAGCCCACTTGATCGTAGATTTTTTTTTTTTTTGATGTGCTGCTGAATTTGGTTTGCTAGAATTTTATTGAGGATATTATTTTTTTGTTATGTCCTTTCCTGGGTTTGGTATCAAGGTGATACTTGCTTTGTAGGATGAGTTGGGGAGGCTTCCTTCCTTCTTGATATTATGAAATAATTTCTACAGTATGGGTACCAATTCTTTGTATGTCCGATAAAATTTGGCTGTGAAACCATCTGGTCCGGGACTTTTTTGTTGGAAGATTTTTTATTGCTGCTTCAATTTCATTGCTTATAGTTGGTCTGTTCAGGAGTTATATTTATTCCTTATTGAGCCTTGGGTGGTTAACATAAGGGAGGAACTCCTATGAGTCATAAGGTGAAAACATCACATAACTTACAAAGACCGACCCATCAGGCTAACTATAGACTTCTCAACTGAGACCTTACAAGCCAGAAGGGGTTGGGGCCCCATCTTCAGTCTTCTTAAACTGAATAATGGCCACCCTAGAATTTTGTATCCTGCAAAACTAAGTTTGTTATATGAGGGAGAAATGAAGAATTTTTCAGAGAAGCAAACATTGAGGGAATTTGTCAAGACCAGACCTGCCCTACAGGAAGTACTCAGGTCTGCATTATACATCAATCAGCACAATAGAAAACCACCAGTGTAAAATCACCCAAAAGCTAAAGCTCAGAACCCATATAAAATAATTGCTCAAGAGGTAAAACAAAGCAATAAGGTTCTACCCAACAGGATGAACAGAAATGCATGCCATTTATCAATTTTTTCAATAAATGTGAACGGCTTGAATTCCCCACTCAAGAGACATAGTCTGGCTGAATGGATAAAAAAATAAAAGCCAAGTATCTTCTGTCTCCAGGAAATACATCTAACTCACAAGGACTAATTCAGACTCAAGGTGAAGGGATGGTAAAAAAAATATTCCAAGGAGATGTAAATCGAAAGAAAGCAGGTGTAGCCATTCTCATATCAGATATCATAGACTTCAAATCAACAATAGTAAAGAACGACAAAGGTGGTTATTTTATAATGGTAAAGGGAGCAATTCATCAAGAAAACAAATGGGTGTAGGCTGAATAGTGAAGAAGTAGTAATGAAGTGGAAACTGCATATGGGGACAACCCAATTATAAGGTGCATTTATCTGATTAAAATTCTTACCCACCATTTGCATGTGTTTCTAGAACTCTAGAAACTAAATGTTAGTAAGAGACTATATCAGAATGACTATATGTAGTTTTTCATTTATTGGGAAGAAAGTTTATCTATACCTAAAAACCACTCTTTCATTATTTAAGAACAAAATAGAAAAACATTAAAAAAATTTTTTTTGTTCTAAAACAGAAAATTAGGGATTTAAAAAAACCAAATCATGAATGCTATTTTCATCCATTTTTGATGCAGTAACATGTAGAAAAGAATAGTGTTTGAGGATGAAGGAGCCCAAGTAGAATGACTGTGGGGGCAGAACCACCTGGTAGCTTAGGAAGCCTTGCCCTAGACCATCATATATGAGAGATATAAACTTACTGAATTTTTGAGGTTTTGTTATAGTAGCTTAAACTACTACAACTAATATACTAAACTAAAAATAAAATATTTCTTACTTTAAACCATTTGTTTATCACTAAAATGCATAAATAATGGAATAGTTTTCAAAATTCTTAAGAGAGTTTATGAGATTTATAACACCATGAAAGGGATCAATAAAAGGCTGGGAAACCTAACTCTGGAGAAAATGCTACGATTTTCTACTGCTGAGGTTTTTGGAGATGCCCTGGTTCCTATCTTTTCCTCTACCTCTCCACTCCCTCAATTCTATTCCCTGTTTGTTCCTCATGAGCTAGTTTAAATTGGTTACTTATACCCCTAAGATATTGAACCAATGCTCTTGTTTTTAAGAGCAGCAAAAAAAAAAAAAAAAAAGGAAAACGGAAAGCTAAGATTCTTCAAATACTAGTGTTTCTGAAAAAGGAATCCTAAGAATATAAGTGACAGCAGTTGAGTTAATTTTTAAAATTCTTCACGCACACACACACATACAAAATGGATAACGTGAGAAATTGACCAGGGCCTGAGGTGACACTGAGAATGAACTAGTTGAGTGAGTTAGTCTCAAAAATGGTAACTTTGTATTCCAGTTTCCTTCAATTTAGTTACCTTGCTTACCAACTTTTTAATACATAGCTCTAGTTTAAATTTTAATTTAAATGGAAAGATAAAATTTTAAATCTGAACTGTCTCCTCTTAGTCTTATCTTGGGGCATTTTGGCCCAAGTAAAGGCTCATCTATAAATAAGAATGGACCGAATAGAATAACATTTTTTGTTTGAATTCTTTCAATGATAATTTTGTTAAACAATAGCAAAAAATAGTTAAGTGTAACTGAATCATGAAGATTTTCTTTCTGTAGTTTTCAAACAGAAGACAAGTTGATAAAATGTCTGAAAGAATTAACCACTCTATTTTATATTCTGCCTGGACACAAACACACACACATGCACATACACGCACACACAAACACAATCGCACTTCTATACTACTTCAAAGTTATGCTCAAAAAAGACTGTGAACAGTCCAACCTTCCTGTCACTTTAATTAAAAAGATTAGGTTGCTTAAACATAGAATGTAAGAGTGATACCTTGCAAAGATGAGATCAAATATGGAATATGTTGCCCAGTTTTGGAAAACAAAATTTTGGCAGACGATGACTAAATACACATGGACAAGGAAGGGCTACATCATATAAGAACTGATCAGTCTGACAGGTGTCAATTAGCCTAGAGAAGGGATGTAATAACTATCCTCAAATATTTGAGAGGCCATCATATGAAGGATGTCCATCTCCTGCCCCACAGCCAGGAGTCTAGGGCAGTGAGGCCAGAGTCTACTATTGGGGCTCTTGGATCCTGGATACATTCTCCTTCAGATTGCAGCATTTGGAGCTGATAGAAACAAATAAAAACTTGTCAAAGCTTGGACTAATGCTGGTGAGTCATATAAACAAGTTATTAATCTGAAGAGGCTAAGCCAAAACATAGACAATAAATAAGAATGAATTGAACATAAATTCCAGAGGTTAAATGAGGTCAAATATTAAAGATAAAACAGTAGTAGAATCCTGGCTTAAAATAGGCTCCTCATTTGGAGCCAATTATCACTTTGCTGAAATTTCATTTTCATGCTCCCAGAAAGAGGAGGTAAGGAAATCCCCAGGGCCTTAAAGGGATGCTTGTGCTTCTATGGGAGAAATGTAACATTTTTTATAAGCTACTAAGTACCAGACATTTTACATGTATTACCCCATTTAACCCTCACCACTGTTTTAATGTCACATGCATCATTATGATTGTTATCTTCATTTCATACATGAGGCTTAGTCACTACACTACACTGCTTCTCTAAAAGGGATTAAATGATTATTTACAACACCTGTGAGGAGAACCTGGCCCTATTCACAGCAGTACAGAGGGAAGCAATTTTTGAATAAATGTAATTCTCTGTAGACTTTTCTGAAATGGAAGCTGCTGCTTCAAGATGAAGTGAGATTCCCATCATTTAGGGAGTTCAAGAAAATCTAAGAGATATTTTACAGAGTAGTTATGTATTAGGTTAGATAAGAAAATCTCTAAGGTCCCTTCCAATTTGCAGATTCTAATTCTATATATGGAGTACAAGGAGTAAAGTGAAATATTTAAAAGCAAGGTAAGGTAACCTGGATCTAAATCATACATCATCCATCCTCTATCAACTGTTTGATTTTGATCAAGTTGCATAATCATCTTAAGCACCAGTGTCCTTATCTTTGCCAAATGGAGAGAATAGTATTGACCTCACTGGTTTGTCTATAAGATTATGAAAGAGAATATAGGCATCATGCTAAGCACAGTACCTGACACACAGTATCACTATATGGCAGCTGGTGTTAATGCAATTCAATTAATTATATATTGCTTAAATTTTGTTCACAAACAGAAAAATTTTTATGTCATTTTAGTGATTAAGGAGAGGGAAGCTTCAGAGTACCTATTTCATCATAAGAGCTGAACTCGAAAAGAAATTAGGGTAATGAAGGGAAGAGAGAAGAAAAAAATAATCAAAGAAGACAAGAGGCCTTCTATGAACTTCTCCATCAATGATCTTGGGCAGATTTGCTCAGTTATCTAAGTATTAATTTTCCTTGACAATATAATCACACGAAACAAACCAATATGAAACAATGTAGAAGCACCACACTAAGATTCTTTCAGCCAGAAATTAACTATAAGAACTGGGAGTGTACTTACAGCAAGACAATTTTCATTTTTTCATAAAAATCTTGTTCTAGCGAGAAAAAATTTTATTGTTCTACATCAATTTTCATTATTTCTTTTTTTCTTTCCTCTCTTCTTTCTCTTGAGGATATCTGGGATCAAAAAATCATTCTCTTCCCACAATAAAAATAATATAGTACAGTTTAAGGGAGGGGAGATGCAGTGACCTGGTGTTCAGGAAATATGAAGGAAAATACACCTTCATTATTAAATACCATAAAGAAAGTGTTATAAAGAATGCAACAAAGCAAGTACTTAATCCACTGATGTTAAAGAACCTTCCAAAAATGCTTGCCTTTGGAAACATTTAAACAAAATCAAATATAATAATAAGTAAATCTAGAAGACCAGCTGAGAATAAATGTTTAATTTTGGGAAGATTAGGCAGGTAGTAGCTAGTTCACAGCTATAGCTGAAACATGGATCCTGAGATTTATGGGAGAGGCTTAAAGGCACATCCTTGGAATTGTACAAAAAAGAGTTAAAATGTGGCCTCCATTAAACAAGTTCTACCATATTAGGTGAAAATTACAGAGAGGTTGACTCTGACTCAATAAGAAACAACTTTTCTAATTATGGAACTAGATCTTTTAGGTTTTAAGGTACCCCATTCAAGGGTTACAGGCTCTAACAATCACAGGGTTCAGATCCTGAGGCACAGAGAACTTTACTTCTGCCAGGCCTCCAGAGCTTTACTTCTGCCACCTCCTTAAGGTGTTGACTTGAAATTTTAGGATGGATGAATAGTTCAGAAACCCTCTTTGGGTGGTTCTAATAGAGTTTGTAACTTCAGAGGCTCCCAGTTAAATATAGATACCCTAACAATCCATTATAGTTAATTGAACTTCCTTTGCTTTGTATGTACATTTGGTTACTGTTGAATTTTTCAGGTATGTGTCCTCAGGAACACTAGGTGGCCCTGCAGACTGTTCTCACTGGCCCTGGTCTATAATACAGGCATATTCTGCTACCACTTCTAATTTTCACAATTCTTTCATGTTTGATCATTTTAGACTCATTATTTAGTCAAATTGAAAAATTCAAAACCTTTAGAAAACCCTACAAAAAGTGTGTCAATAGGAATGTGTTCATTGTATCAACAAAAAATAATAAGTACAGGGATTAGTCGGGGGGTGGGTATTTATCTCATCAAAAGCTCAAACCTAGGTTATCTAGGGTTTGTGCAGCAGCTAAAAGACCACACCAGGAACCTAGGACCTTAAACCTTTTTGCAATCATTTAAAAGTGGCTTTTGTCACTGTTGTTTTAAGATGGCTGTTGTACCTCCAGACATCATATCTTCTTTCCAGACGAGAAGGGATAAGAGAAAAGAAGCCTTGTCAGCCTAACTTATCCTTTCTTTTCTCAGGAAAAGAAATATCCTTCCAAGATACCCCAGCCAGAAGTCACCCATTTTTATCTCATTGGCCAGAACTGTGTTGCAAGCCTACTCCCAGCTGCAAAGGAGGCTGAAAGTTGCATATTTAACTGAGTATACAACTGCTCTGAAGAAAAATTTGGGATTTTATAACCAAGAAACTAAAGTATCCCAGCAAGCAACCAGCAGTGTTTACCACAGGGAGAAATCAATCGATCTGTAGAAGCATTCTTTAGGGTCAATTCTTGGTTTTAATTCAAATTTGATTCTTAACTTGATTAAACTCCATGGAGGAGAAAAATCTATGGCACTAGTGTGATTGTGATATATGCAGAGGTAAATTTACCAAAAGAAAGCATCTACATCTTTAAAGCATTAAATCTTCTGCTTAATCCTCCACTCTTATACTTAAAGTTGTGGTATCAACAAAGAGTGAACATTAGAATCACCAGAGGAAATCTAGAAAATATTGATGCTTGGGTTCTACTCCCAGGGATTCTGATTTCATTAATACTGAGGGTTAATCATGATTTTTTTTCCCAGATTCTCCAAGTGATTCTGTAACACAACTAATGTTTAGAACCATTGTTTTAAACCAATCCTGGAAAAATTAGAGGTGCCTTATAATACAGCATATACTTGCAGAAAGATGGTTTTTTTCATTGAGCCCTGGGAGACAACAGATTCTGCAAGTGCTTTGGGATGCCATTCTTCTGAGCCACATGGGTCACTTGACTCACTGAGGGGGCAGTGCCCTGCCTGCTCTCTGTATGTAGTTCCAGAAGACACTGCAATTTCTGCTGATCCAATAAACATGGAGGAGAGCTGTCTTGTTGGGCCCTGTTTGCCTTTAAGGATAAGAAGGCTGACCCAATATTCTTCAACTGTGTGCATGGCTATACTTACTATCAGAAAAAAATCTCCCCACTGTCTCTCTCTATCCAAAAGACCTCAACAGCTGATCGAAACAGGTGTTGGGGTTTCCTCACATATTCTGATAGAAGCAGGCAAAGATAAATTCAAGGCATTTAAAGAGGCACCATCACTGGAAAGAGGAAGACCGGAACTAAGGAACTTATATGGAAGCAAAACTATTGTAAGTAATAAGAAACACACACACATCATCACTTCTCAACCTTTTGGCTAAGATCAGGCGAAAAAACACACACACATTATACACACACAGACAAGCACATGTATGTTAAATCTTGGGTGCACAGCACTGGATTAATCATTACCCTTTGTTCATAAAAACATCATTATTGGTCAGACATGGCACTTTCATTTAATTTTTTTCTGATATAAAATTTTCTGGAGCATGGGATGATGGCTGGATGGTCACTATAACACTGGAACTTTGAAAGAAAGATAAATAAGGTGAAATCTTTAATGTTTCATTTTTCACCAGAATATTTCTATGCTGTGTTTCAACTTGGGAAACCCAAGATTTAAAGTTAAGCTTAGCAATAGAGCTTAACTTTTTAATTTAATTTTTTAAATTGATATATATTACTTTTTTTTTTTTTCTGTTGCCCTGGGTATAGTACAGTGGTGTCATTATAGCTCACTGCAACCTCAAACTCTTGGGCTCAAGTGATCCTCTTGCCTCAGCCTCTCGAGTAGCGGGGACTACAGGCATGCACCATGACACCTGGCTAAGTTTTCTATTTTTAGTAGAGACAGGGTCTTGCTCTTGCTCAGGCTGATCTCAAACTCCTGGCCTCAAGCAATCCTCCTGTCTTGGCCTCCCAGAGCGCTAGGATTACAGGCATGAGCCACTGTGCCCGGCCCTATTTGTTTTTAATAAATAAAATGAACACTCATGAGCTCACTACCTCACTCGAGGTCTAGAATATTACCTATTACTTACATTTATTTGTGTGTTATTCCTTTTATCTCCTCCCTTTGTCACTCCTCTTACACAGAGATTACCACCATTCCAAATTTTGGGCTTCTATTTTACTTATAGATTTATTACTTAAATAAATATTCCTAAATATTGTATAGTTTTACTTGTCTTGTGAACTTTATTAAAATAGAGAATCTGTTACTCGCTTTATGACTCAACCTGGTATTACTAATATTGATGCACAAAGTTGCTATATATTAATTCATCTTAACTTTTATGTAATAAAACTGGATGTACCATAATTTATTTATTCATTCACCAATTATTGTGTATTTGGGTTGTTTTCAGTTTTTGCTGTTACCAACAGTGCTGCTGTGAACATTCCTTCCCACGTCTCCTAGTGCACATGTGCACAGATCCTCTTGGGAATGATGAGTCCAATTCACGGAATTATTCAACTTGGAAAATAATGTCAAATTGTTCTCCAAACTATTAATACTTATATCTCACATTCCTACTAGAAATGAATAAGAGATCTCAATGATCTCAAATTTGGGGTCAAACTTCTTAATTTTTGCCAATCAAAAAATGTGTAAAATAGTATCTCAGTGAGATCCTGGGGTTCTTAAAAAGATATGACTAGAGTCTAAAAAGTTTCTGAAATTGATCAAAGGGTATGATTTCTGAATTTAAAATTTAATAGGGGAATTGAAAAAAGAAATAGTCATCACTAAATTATAACATGGGAAGAGTAAATGGAAGAATGATCACAAAACAGAAAATATATAAAGAACTTTTACAATATGAGGAAAAATAAAGAGACATAAGAAAGTTAGAGCTGGGAGGTACAGCATGTGAACAATAAGAATGAGGAGGAGGAGAAGGGACAGACTGAGGAGGACAAATAATTAATATGCAGAAATCAGCAGTAAATATGATTACACTTCTCCCTTTCTAAATATCTACAGGTGATGAGACCTTGCCTGATGAGGATAAAAATTAATTAAATACCATCACTGTCCTTGAGGATCCTACTACTGCACTTTGACAAAGATTTCAAGATCACATCAAGAAAGAAATCCCAGATATATACTACTTGTAAGAAATAAACCTTTAAAAAGAAACAAAAAATATTCAAAATAAATACGGAAAATATATAAAGCAGATGCAAAAAAACAGAAAAAATACTAGGAGTAAGATATTGATAATAAATAATAGCAAGAAATTAACAGAACAAAAAAATTTGTAATGATGAGATGAATAATCCATGGAGAATCCTCGATAGTCATAAAAATCTTGCTTCAGATAAGATAAAACGCTATCAATTCAATCTAAACTTCATAAAACTTCACAGTGAGGTACTTTAATAGTTTTTTCCCCAGAATTTAACAAATAATTAAAAAATAAAGTAGGAGACAAAATATTAAAATCATTTAATCGGTAATTTTAGTTTAATAGATATGTCTAGAACTTTGATTTTATAAACAGAATATTAATTTTCTCTTTTAATCCATAAAACATGTAAAAAAAATACATCAATATTGATCACAAATTAAATCCAGAGTCAGAGGTTTTATGTTCCACATTCTATGATAGCCTAACATTTTAGAAAATGACAAAAATATAAGACCTCTCAAACAATAAAATACTTTAAGATTAAGAAATACTGTTCTAAGTAACCCTTAAATTAAAAGGAAATAAAAACAAAAATGGCAACTTGTCTAGAAATTAGCATAAATAAGAGTACATTGTCATAAAACTCATGAGATCTGTGAATGCTGTGTTCAGAGATAAAAGTACAGCCTTAAATAATTTTAATTATTAATTAAAAGATTACAAATAAACCAGTTCTTCAACTCCGAAAACAAGGAAAAGAAAAAATAAATCTAAAAACAGGAATTAATTAAGAAAAAATGAAATATATATGAAATAGCAAGGTAAAAATCAATAAAATTAATAATTAAAAGTAAAAGCTGGTTCTTTGAAAAGGCCAGTAAAAGCAGACATAGGCTTGACAATCAAGAAAGAAAAGAGAAAAACAAAGCATACATTTAGAAATTTTAAAATAGATAAAACCACAAATGAGGAAGAAATAAAAGTTTATGAAGCTATATGAAAGAAATAGTAATATCTAGATGAAATAGAAGACATTCTAGAAAAATATACGTTACTAAAATTATATCAAGAGAAACATAAAATTGAACATCAATTATCTATAGAAGAAATAGAAAAAGACCCTTGATTATTTAGCATTAAAAAAGATGCTGGGTCTAGATCAATTCCATATAGTTCTGCCTATCTTCCAGAGAACAGATTATTATAGTATTCTATAATACAGAAAAATTTTGAAAGCCTTTCCACACTCGTTTACAAAGCTTAGAACTTAAATTTAATTTTAAAATATGACAAAAAGGGAAGCTGTAGATTGATTTCACTTATGATCACTGATGAAAAATTCTGAATAGCTACTCCAGCAGTAAATTGAATCCAGTGGTGTATTAATACAATCAGGTTCCATGGCTAAGTGAGGTTTTCCTGGGAATGTAAGAATATTTTACAATTAGGAAATCTATGAAGGTGGTTTGTTACATCAGCTGCTTAGAAAAAAAAAACCCAAATGAATACATCAATACATGCTGAAATTTGATAAATTCAGTAGGCTACTGAATTTAAGTAAAACAGAAATAGAATGAACTGAGATACATTCATACATATGTGTTGGGATATTCCTAAAGGACAATTGAAATATTTGTTCATTTTTATCCTCATTAGCCAAGGTCTCATCACCTAGTGCAAACTCAGAGAGGAAAAACAATTTGTATTTCCATTTACTTCTAATCTAGCAGAAAATAAAACTATGGGGGAAATAAGATGCTATATTCATGGAGATTCTGATGTGCTACAAATAAAAAGAAAGATTAATGGAAGCCTGAGAAGTGGGGAAAAAAAATCAATCAAGGTCATACGTGCTCTTGTTTTGTTAAGCTACGATCCCATGCTAAATAAATAACCTTGTGCATAAATATCCCCATAAATATGTGAGAATAACCTTGAAATCTTTTCTAACATTTCCCTTTCATTAACTTCTACAATGGTCTTTGGCACTAATGCAAATACGAAGAACTGTCACACTCCCATGCCTGTTCTGCAGTCGTTGTACAAGTACAACCAGGAGGTCGCAGAACCCTGGAAAGTACTTTATTACACCATATGAAAACCCTCTTGTCAATCCTAATGTAATTTAATGTGCTGCTGCTGGTGCTTAATTTAATTCAATTTTTTTCTTGACTGATTTTTGTTCTACACTATCTATATTTTTATGAACTTCTACTACATGAAATAATTTACATCTGAATTCTCAGCAAGCTCACAGTGAACATTTTCTGCCTTTAGACCTTTTTACTTTAGATACTGAACAACAAATTAGCTTCCTCAATTAAAATATCTATGTCAATACACACATACAAATAAATACACACATGCATACAAACATATTCTGGGTTGGATCATTTAGTGGCATAACCCATCAGAAATTACAGAATTATTTTTCCCAATATTTGACATTTCCAAATCATTCTAGGTCAAATTCTGGGAAACCAAAACCATGTGACTGAAAGCCACAAGTAAACTGCCAGAAAAAGGGGAATTATTTCTGAGTTTTAAAATATATATGTTCAACAACTGTAAGAATAAAAGCTAAAGGGAATTCAAATGTCAAAGATTCAAGAATGATGTGAGAGAGGAGACAGTAGCACTATTTTCATTTCTGACACTATGAAGAAATAAGGTTTAGATGCCTCAATTTTATGTAAGACAAAAAATTGTGCCCTTTGTCACATTTGTTTATTCCTACCAGTTAGAGACAAAGCATGTCAGTTGTGCTTCAGAAAAATCACATTTATTTTCATTAAATTTCATCTTATTATAAAATGAAATCACTCAAAAAACAAACCAAAAACCTTCTACATATTCACTCTTAAACCACAGAATGCTTTTGAAACTGAGCTATAAGAAAATCTGACATAAACATTCTGAGAGAATTAAATTACCCAATTATACTTTCTAGTACAAAGTTTCTATTCTTTAATGCTGACATGCAGAAGGCATTCTCTTCTGTTTTCTTAAGGGTCAGTGATCTAGGAATAATTCTTCTTAAGAAGTATACTAAGTTAAATACCCTCGTGATACTCAGTACTCCTGAAATAAGTCTTGCCGACGAAAAACCAGAAAACATAAAGGAACATAATTCCTACTATAGGGATTTAAACTTCTATTAACTTGATAGTGTTTTTCTATAAGTGTGCCTCCATATGATTATCTGAAGTAATATATAGGCATTGCCTGCCACCTAATAATCACTTATTAAATGACAGCTATTATTTATTATCTTTATCATTTATTGAATACTTATAATGTGCAAATATTTTACCTTTGTACTTCCAAACAGCCCAAACAGCCCTGTAGAATGAATATTTTAACACCCTTTTATACAAAACAACAAACTGAGGTTCAGAGAAACTGCCCAAGTCCTCACAGGATAAATACAGTCCAAAGTCAGATTAAAAACTCTAGAGCCCTAACACAAAAGAGATTTTAGTACATTCCCTAAACATATCCATGAACAACCGAAAATTAAAATAATTCTAGGTTGGACTACAAAATAATTGTTAGTCCAACCAATATCTTATTTTTTTCAAGATTTTTTTTCCTGAAATATCAATTATTTTATTTGAGAGGTGAGATTAAGAGTCTGGACTGTGGATTGATGGTTTGAGTCCAAATTCCTGCTTTGCCACTTACTCACTCTGTGGCTTAGACAATAATTAACCTCTTTGTGCCTTTGTTTCCTGAGGATAATAGTAGTAGATCCCTCACTGGACTACTGTGAAGGTTAAAAGAGTTGATCTACATGTCACATGCTTACAGCAGTATCAGGCACATAGTAAGCCTTGAATAAGCATTAGTTATCTCTATAAATATTTACATTTTGACTTAGGTTTGGGCGACCCTGCTTTTCCCATGTACCGACGCAGGTGCTTGGTCTGCCTGGTTATAAGCCACCTGGAGCACCACTCCCACATCTAGCCATCTGGCCTTAGCTGATGACCTAGTAGCTGAAGATTCTGAGGTATAGAAACTCAGGGCCTGTGGAGGAATCATCATCATCATCATATTTCAAGGACTTTAAAGGAGAGAGTAGGAAGTGAAAGGATATGGTAGTTGAGTTGAGGTCAACACTTTATCAGAATGGAAAGAAGCAACAGTGAGAACACAATAAAGACAGACTTTCAAGACTTGTCCTTGAATTAGAGTTGAGAGTCCCACGTGACTTTTCACACTTATCCTAAAATTTAGTTCCTCTGATACCAAACCCTGTATGCCACCAGTACTGTCCGGGCCGAGGTAGGTCCTGGGCTGCTAGTCTGCTGCAGAGCCCCCATGAATTGTCTCCCATGAAAATTGATTACTGAAACATACGGAGTGAGGGGACATAGCGAGGTGAGAGGCTTCACGGTAGGTATCTCTCATTGTCAGCTGTCCTCCTGTGTTCCCTCCCCTGCCCCTGTGGGTCGGACCCACTTGGGTCGAAACCAGTCCTGTCCAGAAAGTCGCGCTGCCACAGGATTTGGGACCGCTGGTACAGATTCTAACATAATTAAAAATTTGCGTAAAAGGTTAAAATTCATGTTGAGTGAAAGTGCTAACTATTAACATTTGTCGTTTAATCTCTCTGCAGATTGTGACCCTACACCACTCCCTGAATTGGAACAATCCAGATACGACTCAATGGAGACAAAGAATGACATGTAAGAGGTTTCCTTTAGCTTCCCCATGGCTGAGTTGGCAGATGATCTTAGGCATTCTAGTTTATTTTTAAATCAGGTCAATGGAACAGTGAGGGTGGAAGGCGGATGAGCAATTAAATTACATAGCTTCTTTACCAACTCCCCCAGATTAGGCATCCTGACCTCCAACAGGATCCCTTCTAAGCACTTCTCAAGCCCGGCTCCATGCCTATGCCCTCAAGCCGTACCAAAGTGATGCAGGGTCCCTCTTGTTTGCATATGTGTTGACAGATGTGTAAATATCTGTGTATTTGGGAGGAAACACCTTAATTCTGGGAATGTGTAAGTAAAGCACATGTAATTCTGCTAAAACTGGAATATTGAAGGGGAATGTGGAGGGATGGGGTTATGGTTAGTAAAAGCCACGGAGAAAACCAAGAGACCTTTAGAGCTCATAAGAGTTGTCTTTTGAGCTGAAGACAGCAGACAGAGCAGGAGGCCTTCTGAAGAAATGAAGCTTTCTTTCGTCTGCTTTCTGTGAAACCATGTTGCCAGTGACATTGTAAGGAGAACATGTTATTTTAAGTGCTGCAGAAATCAGAACATTTATTACCTTTCTATTATATATTGGCTGTCCCACTTGCTATATAGGCTTGTAATTAGAGGAATGTAGATTTTCCAAATTATTGGCACACTTAACCCCAGGAATGATATGGTACAAAACTCTTTTAGGAAGACACTTTTGATTACTGGTATCACTCACTCTAGCAGGCTTATAGAAAAGGGAAGAATTTATTCAGTGAACACAGGAATGTTTCAGACAACCTACAAATAGGATAAAGGACCAAGCTTTAATTAGAGACTGGGATGAGAAACTGGAAACCTTTCAGGAATCCAGAAAATATTTCTCCTCTTCTTTCTGTGTAACTGGTTGATTCTTCTCTCTGTACACCTTGGCTGTCCTTGCCTCTCTAATCATTTGGCATAATATCTGCTCTGCTTTTCCAAGTTTTCATGTTCCAGACCCACAGAAAGTGAATGGCTCTTAGTCCCAAACATATTCCTGAGAGAGAATATAAGTCATGCCAGCTTGTGTGTGATGTATACCTCTATGTCAATAGGCTATGGACTAGGAAGAAGAAGTGGTGAATTCACACACATATATGGTATCCCTCTGGTTCAGAAAATAGTTCAGAGAGAGTAAATAACTGATTGGCATGGCAGACTTGCTAAAATTGCCAACAATGATGGTAATGTTGTTCTTGATGATAATGATGAGAATGACAAGATGTTTAAGAATTCAAGCACTGTTTGAGAATTTCCCAAATCTATACTCCTAAATTTTTATCTGAAACCCTCCAATCTAAATCCTAAATTTTTATCTGAAACCAATAAACATATGTATACTAAAAGACATAAACAAGAATGTTTATAGCAGCTATACTTATAAAAGACCAAACCTGGAAACAACCCAAATGTCCTTTAACAATAAAACCGGTAAATTGCAATATAATCATACTATGGAACAGAACACAGTAATTGAGAAAAATAAATTACTGGTAATTTAAAACAACATGAAATTAATTTCACAGCAAAAAACATGAGTGAAAGAGGCCAGACACAAAAGATTGCATATTGCTGGACTGAATTTGTATGAAGTTCAAAAAACAGCAAATCTAATCTCTAGTGTTAAAAGCCAGACTAGTTAGTGGTTATATTGGAAGGGGGAGGGAGGACACTGGTTAAATGGGCCACAAGGGAGTCTTCTGAAGTGATGGAAATAATTCATATCTTTATCTATCATGACAGTTATAAAACTTTATATGGATGTAAAAATTCCTCAAGTTGTATTCATAAGATTTGCACATTTTACCATGTAAGCTATATTCAAGCTAAAAAAAAAAAAAGACAAAGAATTTTGCCGCTGGAGTTAAATATATCTGGACTTAAAGTCATGGCTGTACCTTCAAATAAGTAGCTTGACTAACAGTGGTGACAGTATCTATCTTATGGATAAGGTTGTTGGGAAGACTAAATAATGAATATAAAGCTCTAAGAATAGTTCCTGGAACATATTATGACACTTATTACATGATGGAAACTGTAAGCATTGTTTTAGGTACATAGGCTTACTTAAGGCTTATAAGAACCCTGAGAAGAAAATACAATTTCCATTTTATTGGTAAGAAGACAGTCTCAGAGAGGTTATATCATTCATAAATTTTGCCTGAGATTATTTAGTTAGTAAAGACGAAAGCTAAAATTCAACCCATATTTTAATGACCCCAAAGTCCATGGTTTTAACATTTATGTTATTCTACCTCATATGTCTAGATTTTCTATCGTTTTTTTCTTTTTGAATAAGTAGGGTAGCACAATAACCAGTGTATAGAAGAGATAGCAAGTTTCTGCTACAACTAGGAGATGAAGTTTATCTATAATAGTAAAAGTAAGGCATGAAGAAAGAATTTAAATGATGTAACAATATATGTGATTTTTAAAAAATAAATGAAATGAAAATATAAATAGTTACATGATTAATAGGCCATTTGGTGGAATGGCATAGGCTCCAAAATGTCTAAAGACATGTCTGAAGAGATTTAAGAACACCTCTGAAATTGTGGGACAATTAGTCTTTAATCTAATCAATATATTGGAGGGAAAAATCTCCATAGAATACAAAAGTAATTGCTAGTATATTTTTTATCTGTGTCAGGCACTGATATAAGTGATTTGCATTTATTAATTTATTTAGGCTTCCGAACAATTTCCACAGAATTTCAAATTTACAGATAAGAGAATTGAGCCAGAGAGGTTAAAAACCTCAAGTTTGCACAAATGAGTAGTGGAACTAGTATTTGAATACAGTAGAGATTAAGTCAGAGTTGGGTGAAGTTGGTGAGATTTCCAGTTTGTACTTCTAGCTAGTTATGGTCTTGTCTAGTAGTGTGTGACATGCACATGCAGTGAAAAGAGTTCTTATTTTAACACATGAATAAATCTGAAAGACAACCAGTAATAACTGGTGTCTCTTTATCCAAACCTTTCCAGACGTAACATAACTCATGCCTTCCTTTCACTGACTGAATGTAGGGTTTTGGGCATAAATGGTTAGGAAAAGTTAATTACTCATTTGGAGTGGTAGGAAGAATATGATTACTATGCCTACTGGCCATGTGGTACACAAGTAGTAGTATGTGAGATACATAAAAAATGCAGAAAAATTATACATTGTGTTCCATTTATTAGAGAGAGCTATGACTAAGGAGCTAAAGTACATGAATATATACAAAGAATAGTTATTCTGCTTTTTAATTCTCTGATAATATGAATACAAGTTTTTTTGCTTTACCATGCAAGAATATATATATATAAAATATATATATATTTCAGAAAAAGTTTTAACTTGAAAATAGTTTTTACGTTTTTATTAATAAATGTTCCACTATATTTTCGAACATAACCATATCATTCTTATATCTAAGAGTTAACCAAAAAACTTTAATTAATATAAAACGTCCTATAAGTGTTCAAATTCCAATTGCCCCATAAATGTCATTAATTTTTTTACAGTTTTTCTATCTGAATTAATTTCCAAATAAGGTCCACACATTGTTCTTGATTGATATATCTTTTAAGACATTTTAATCTATAGACTTTTCCTATAACCATCCTTTCTCTTGCAACTTTTTTCTTTTTAAAATTAATATTATTTTAATTGAGCAATCATAATTGTATTATATTTATGAAGTAAAATGTGATAATTTGATATATGTATACAGTGTGGAATGATTAGATCAAGCAAATTAACATATCTATCACCTCATTTCTTAATGCTTTTTGTGGTGATACATTTGAAATCTACTCTTTTAGTTATTTGAAAATATATGATAATTATTGACTATAGTCACCCTACTGTGCAATCAAAATTCATTCCTTCTGTCTAACTGAAATTTTGCACCATTTGGCCAGCAACTCCCAATTTTCTCTCTCTCCCCTCCCACCTCCAACCTCTGGTAACCATCATTCTACTCTTTCCTTTTATGAATTCAATTTTTTTAGATTCCACATGTAAGTGAGATCATGTTGTCTTTTTGTGCCTGGCATATTTCATTTAACATAATGTCCTCTAGATTCATCCATGTTGTATACAGGACAGAATTTTGTTCTTTTTTGAGGCTTAATAATATTCCATTGTGCATATATACCACATTTGCTTTATTCATTCATCAGTTGATGGACACTTAGGTTGATTCCATATCTTGGCTATCATGAATGATGCTGCAGTGAACATGGGAATGAAAATAATCCCTTCAACATACTGATTTCAATTCTTTTGAATATATTCCAAGTGAGATTGCTGGATCATATGGTAGTTCTATTGTTAGGTTTTTGAGGTACCACCATCCCATTTTCCATAACAGCTGTACTAATTTACATTACACCAATAGCATACAAGAGTTCCCTTTTCTCTGCATACTCACCAACAGTTGTTATCTTTCATCTTTTTTATATAAGCCAGTTTAAAAGGTGTGAGGTGATATCTCAATGTGGCTTTAATTTGCATTTCCCTAATTATTATTAATGATCCTGTTGGCCATTTGCATGTCTTCTTTTGAAAAGTGTCTGTTTAGGTCTTTTGCCTATTTTTTAATCAGCCTTCTTGTTTTCTTGCTGTTGAGTTGTTTGAGTTTATTATATATTTATGAATATCAACACCTTATCAGATGTATGGTTTGCAAATATTTTTTCCCACTCTGTGGGTTGTCTCTCCATTTTGTTAGTTGTTTCTTTTCCTGTGCAGAAGCTTTTTAGTTTGATGCAATCCCATTTATATATTTTTGCTTTTGTTGCCTGTAATTTCAGGCTCATATCCAAAAAATCCTTGCCCAAACCATTGTCATGGAGCTTTCCCCCTGTTTTCTTATAGTAGTTTTAAAGTTTCAGGTCTTATGTTTAAGTCTTTAATCCATTTTGAGTTTATTTTTGTGCATGGTGTAAGATAAAGGTCTGATTCCATTCCTCTGCACATAGATAAACGGTTTTCCAACACTATTTATTAAATAGATTATTCTTTCCCCATCATGTGTTCTTGGCACCTTTGTCAAAAATAATTGAGGTGAATCCCAGGGAGTAGGGGAGCCAAGATGGTGAACTAGAAGAAGTCTGCTGTTCTCATGGAGACGATTGCAAGTGGTGAGTGGAGGACATCCACCTTCAGATTGATCATCTAAAAGAGAGCATTGGGAATCAAAGGAGAGGTAACAGGAGGCACCCAAAGTGAGGGCGAGGGAAAAGAGGCAACCTGCTTTGGGGGATTGGAGGTACATGGGGAAGGTGGCCACACATGGGGAAGGGACAGAAGGGAGAATCCCAAGGCTCCACACTCCTCACACAATCGTTGCTATCCAAGCTGCAGGAGGGACCCTCTACTGCAGAAGGCTGCAGGGCTGACATGAGGAGCAGACTAGAGACTGCAGCAGCATTGCTCCAGAGAGAGGGCACAGTGGGGACCCACTGTCTTGTGAATCCTGGGTATTGTGACTGGCACCATTTTGAGATCCCAGATCCAGAATGCTGCCTCTACCTGGGGGTCAGATCTGTTGCTACTGACACCCCATCACCCCTGCTGGACCAAGGAGGGAGTAGGGAAGCTGGGCACTCCTGAGAGTCCCAGGGGCAGAAGCCATGTGTCCCCATTGCGACTGACAGTACCTGGGCTGAGAAAACTCTTGGACCACTGTGAGCTGACAATCTCTACTGCCCCACCACCTGTGTGTCTGAGTGGGGCAGCTCTCAAGCTGACGCAGGCTGACAAATGCTGCCCACTCCCACCCATGGGCAAGGGAGGGGCTGTGCTCAAGCTATGTGGGCCAAAAAAACACTACCTCCACAGATCTAAGTAGGGAAGTACTCAAGCCAGTATGGGCTGACAACTGCTGCAGCCCATGGACTTGGGCAAGGCAGCACTCAAGCCCTGGCAGGCTGAAAAACACAGCTTCCCATTGATCTGAGTGTGGCAGCACTAAAGCTGGCATGAGCCAACAATCACCACTGCTGACTAAAGTACTCAGGGCAATCATTCACTCTGCAGAGCAGGGACCTCCAGTGACAATCACAGGGAAACAGTGAGACAGGAGACACAGGATAGCAGCAATGCTAAACACTCACAGTGCATCTGCCCATTTCCTGCCAGGTCAATCTCTAGAGTAGGACACAAGTGCACCATCCAGGGACCTCTTCTTCTCTGCAATAAGTAGGAGAGTTCCAAGCAGAGGAGAACACAAGTACCACAAACTTATTTATCTTGAGCTGAGAGAAGAGGTTTCAGATGAGAAGGAACCAGAATAAGAACTCTGGCCAAATGAAAAACAAACGGTTTTGATACCCCCAAAGGATCACAATAGGTCTCCAGCAATGGACCCCAACCTAAAGGAAATTGTCAAAATGTCAGAGATGGAATTCAGAATATGGATAGCAAATAAGATGAATAGGATTGAAGAGAAAATTGAAAACCAATGCAAAGAAGCAAAAAAAAAAAATTGGGGGACATGAACGAAAAAAATGAAAAAGTCACTAAAGTGATACACAACATAAGGAAAGATATAATAGAACTTAAAAAATGAAAGAGTCATTTAGGGAATTCAAAATACAGCAGAAATCTTCAACAACATGCTAGACAAAACAGAAGAAAGAATTTCAGAGCTTGAAGACAAGACTTTCAAACTAACCCAGTCAAAGATGCAGAAAAAGGAATAAAGAAGAATGAATAATCACTCAGAAAAATATGGGACTATGCAAAGCAGGACAATATAAGAATTATAGGTATGCCTGAGGGAGAAGAAGAAAAAGCAAAAAGGATGGAAAATCTATTTGAGGGAATTATTGAGGAAAACTTCCCTGGTCTCAACAGATATTCAGATATCCAGATACAAGATGGTCATAGAACATGAGGAAGAATCATAGCAAACAGGACATCTCCAAGACATATAGGCATCAACCTGGCCAAAGTCAAAATAAAGGAGAAAATTCTATAAGCTGAAAGATGAAAGCAACAATTTACAAAGGAAAACCCATCAGGCTAACAACAGATTTCCCAGCAGAGACCTTAAAAAGCAGAAGGGATGGGGGCCACATTTTTAGTCTTCTTAAACAGAACAACTTCCAGCCAAAAATTTTGTATCCAGCAAAACTAAGTTTCATAAGTAGTAGAGAAATAAAGACTTTTCCAGAAAAGCAAACACAAAGGGAATTTGTCACCACTAGAACTGCCCTACAGGAAATGCTCAAAACTGCATTATACACAGAACAGAACATTAGATACCCACCAGAGTAAAAACACTCAAAAGTTAAAGCTCACAGCTCTTACAAACAGTAGCACAAGAAGGAAAACAAAACAAGAAGGTATCACTCAACATGATGAACAGAACAGATTCCCACATATCAATACTAACACTGAATGTGAATGGTTTTAATGCTCCATTTAGAAGACATAGACTGGCTGAATGGATGAAAAATCACAACCCACGTACATGCTGTCTTCAAGAAGCCCGTCTAACTTGCAAGGACTCACACAAACTCAAGGTAAAGGGATGGAAAAAATATTATGTGTAAGCAGAAACCGAAAGTGAGTAGGTGCAGCCATTCTTATATCAGATAAAAGTGACTTTAAATCAACAGTGGTAAAAAAAAAAACCCAAAGATGGTTATTATATAATGATAAAGGAAGCAATTCAGCAAGAAGACATAATAATCTTAAATATATATGCACCTAACACAGGAGCTCCCAAATTCATTAAACAAATTTTGCTAGATGTAAGCAAAGAAATAATCAGTAGCATCATAATTATCGGGGACTTTAACACCCCACTGACAAAACTGGACAGATCATCAAGGCAGAAAATCAATAAAGAAAAACAGAAAAACTAAATGAACAGCACATCAAAAAGATAATTCACCATGATCAAGTGGGCTTCATCCCAGGGAAGCAAGGATGCTTCAACATAGACAAATCAATACATGTGATTCACCACATAAACAGAAGCAAAAACAAAGAACATATGATCAACTCAATAGATGCAGAAAAAGCATTCTATAAAATACAGCACCCTTTCATGATAAAAAGTCTCAAAAAACTAGGAACAGAAGAAACATATCTCAAAATTACAAAAGACATATATGACAAACCCCCAGCCAACATCATACTGAAGGGGAAAAAGTTGAAAGCATTCCCCCTAAGAACTGGAACAAGACAAGGGTGCCCACCATCACCACTTCTATTCACCATAGTACTGGAAGTCCTAGCCAGAGCAATCAGGCAAGAGAAAGAAATAAAAGGCATCCAAATCAGAAAAGAGGAAGTCAAACTATCTCCGTTTGCCAAAAATACGTTCTCACATCTAAAAACCCTAAAGACTTCACCTAAAGACTTCTAGCAATTGATAGGCCTAGACAAAGAATTTATTACTAAGACCCCAAAGACAAATACAGCAACACCAAAAATAAATAAACGACACTTAATTAAATTAAAAAGTTTCTGCACAGCAAAGGAAATAATCAACAGAGCACACAGGAAACCTACAGAATGGGAGAAAATATTCATAAACTATATACCCAACAAGCAACTAATATGCAGAATCTACAAAGAACTCAAACAAATCAGAAAAAAACAAACAACCCCATCAAAAAGTGGGCAAAGGACATGAACAGAATTTTTTCAAAAGAAGATAAACAAATGGCCAATAAACATGAAAAAATGTTCAAGATCACTAATCATCAGGGAAATTCAAATTAAAACCACAACGAGATACTGCCTTACCACCATCAGAATGCCAATTATTATTACAAAAAGTCAAAAACAACAGATGCTGGTGTGGATGCAGAGGAAAAGGAACGCTTACACCCAGTTGGTGAGAATGCAAAGTAGCACAACCCCTATGAGAAACTGTACAGAGATTTCTCAAAGAGCTGAAAGTAGACCTACCATTCAATCCAGTAATCCCACTACTGAGTGTTTTACCCAAAGGAAAATAAATCATTTTATCAAAAAGATACCTGCACTCAAATGTTTATACAGTACAATTCACAACTGCAAAGATATGGAATCAACCTAAGTGCCCATCAATTCATGAGTGGATAGAGAAAATGTGGGGTGTGTGTTTATACACATGCACACAACATGGAGTATACCATGGAGTATACCATGGAGTATTACTCACCCATAAAAAGGAACAAAATAATGTCCTTTGCAGCAACTTGAATGGAACTGAAGACCATTATCCCAAGTGAAGTATCTCAGGAATGGAAAAATAAACAGCATATGTTCTCACTAAAAAATGGAAGCTAAATGATGGGTACACATGGGCACAAAGAGACATAAAGGACATTGGAAACTAAGAAGAGGGGAGGTTGGGAGGAGGGTGTGGGATAAAAACTTATTCATTTGGTACAATGAACACCGTCCTGCTATAGGGCACACTGAAAACCCTGACTTCAGCATTATACAGTCTATCCATGTAACAAAAACATTTGTACCCCCTTAATATTTTGAAATTTAAAAAAAGTAAGTAAACAAATAAAATTAATTGACCACAAATGTCTGGGTTTATTTCTGGGCTTTACATCCTGTTTCATTGGTCGAAGATTCTGTTTTTATGCCAGAACCATGCTGTTTTGATTACAATTGCTTTATAATATATTTAGAAGCCAGGTAGTATGATGCCTCTAGGGTTTGCTCGTTTTGCTCAAGATTGTTTTGGCTATTCTACTTTTTGTGGTTCCATACACATTAACAATTTTTTTTTCTATGAAAAATTACCTTGGAATTTTGATAGGAATTGCATTGAATCTATATATCACTTTGGGTAGCATGGAAATTTTAAGAATATTAATTCTTCTAGTCCATGAACATGGCTATCTTTCTATTTGTTTGTGTTTTCTCTAATGTCTTTCATCAGTATTTCATAATTTTTAGTGTAAAAGTCTTTACCTCCTTAGTTACATTTATACCTAAGTATTTTGTTTTCTGTTGCTATTGTAAATGGGACTATTTTCTTAATTTCCTTTTGGATAGCTCATTATGAAACATTATGAAAATAGTTTTTAATATAACTATGTTAGATAACATATTTTAAAGATTTGTCAGAAAATAAGTTAATATTTCAAGAAATGATATAATGTTATTTATGTTTAGTGAATTCTTTTACTCTTAAAAGTGTACTCTTTTACACAATGCATTGTATAGTTTCCTACCTGTAATTCTGTTCTGCTTGACCACTCCACCCCAGGCCTACTGATCTTTCTCTTGGCCTCACCCTGATTTAGTCATTCATTTCCTTCTAGTTCTACTTGAAACAAACTTCGTGTTTTGTTTTTTTTTTTTAGGTCAAAATGGTCAGACTCTTGACATTGCCAAGATAAGTATTAGTCTGGGATAGATTTATATTTAAAAGGTTGGTTTCTCTTCCTCAGCCTTAATGAGCAGTATCAAATGGTTTTTTCCTAGTCCCAGGATGGCACATAGAAGGAGAAAAAAAAGTTTGTCTAACATGTATAGACAAATGAATAGATACAGCTTTTTATACATCGTATTTCATATATTAACCACCACTTTACTTCAAACTTTCTTGTAAAAGATTAACTTTAAACACATTTTTAAATATACATAAAATTGTCTATAATCTGATCACCTTTTGCTTTGGTAAATGAGCCGTTAGCTTTCTCCTGTCTCATTCAAAATGTTTCATATCAAGATGCTTCAAAAATATTTGACATCTTCTTTAGTTTTGTGTGGCCAACTAAGTTGGGCAAGGTTCCACTTTACTAAAGCCCAAAATACTGACCTCTTGAGCCATTATCTTGGAGGGAAGCCACTCAAATGGAATTTTTAACGTGCATGCAGTTCTTAAAAGTCATTCCTTGGTTTCCCACTCATCATGTTAGCACTCTGAATGAGCCACATATTTTGAGGAAAACAGAAAAGTTTGTACAATATTCAATCAAGTGCTGAGTGTCAGTGGAAATATCTTAAAATACAAACTACCAATAACTGCTGGCAATCACTTGACCCTCAGTATCTTCCCCCCATCCCTGCCTTCTGAGCTCATCTTCTGTTTACCTTCTGAGCTTACAGGGTTATAAAGCCTACAAACTGCCTTTCCAGATTCTTTTGCCAGTAAGGACCCAACTAGAGTCCTTCAGTGAGACAAGCTTGCTTGAGATTTGGAAGGCAGAAGAGAAAAGAGAAACCATTATTCTCAGGAGGCAGCTGAAGCATGTGTGTGGGCTGGGCAAAGAGTTCATAAGGGGTTTTGCTTGACGCTTTTGGGTATTTTCCAGAGAAGTTTCCATTTTGGTCCCTGCAGGCAGCTGAAACTATTGGTCAAACTCCTCTGAAGTTCCACCCTTCCAGATCCCGTAGGTTAAATCTCCTTTTTACTATAAGTTACTAGGGTGGCTTCTACTTTCCTGACCAAAATCTAACTTACATAAGATACATAAAATACCCAAACATTCAAACAACAATTCAAATAATAATTTTCAGGTCACAGATTTTATAATACATCTTATTTGAACCTCACAACAATCTTATGAAATAGATGTAGTTGGTATTAGTGTTCATATTTAACATGCAGAAACTTATAGACAGAACTCCCTCCTGAATGCATGTTTCTTTATTTTTCTAATGCAGGCCCACATTAAATAATAGAATATAGTATATAAAGATGCAAAACAAAAAAAATCTGTAATTTTATCTAAATTCTACTTTTTAACCTTGTCTTTGTGAGCAATCTCAATATGGTAAAAGCTTTCTAACTGATCTTTCTTTAAGTGACCAAATGGGTTAACTTTAACTAACAATTTAGATTTTCTCTGTAATGACTAATGTGCACTGCACATTGAATGATCCTAGCAAGTAGGGATACCACAAGTTAAGTTTATCAGGAATCAGTTATGTTTGTTACTAATCCTGCTGTAACAGCTGCAGATGTTACTAGAATTATATAATTTAATAAATATTACAAAAATAATTATATTAATAGCAAATATTTATAGAGCAGTTACTATGCTCCTGGCACTGCTCTATATACTTTATATAAATTAATCCATTTAATAGCAATCCTGTGAGGAAGATACTATTGTTATCCCCCTTTTAGAGGTGAGACAACTGAAAGAAAGTAGGAAATTTATAAGTTTGTCCAAAGTCATATAGAGAGTAAGGTGCAGAATTTTAACACAATCTAACTCTAGAATCCATGCTCTTAGCCATTACACAAGTAAGAGTTAAAAAGAAAGAGTTATTTACATTAAAACTAAATTAATCATAAAAATTTATACATGAATGTTCATAGCAGCATTATTCATAATTGGCCAAAGTAGAAACAACCCAAGTATCCATCAACCAATAAATGGATAAACAAAATGTGGTATATCCATACAATAGAATACCATTCAGCCATAAAAATAAATGCAGTACAGATACATGTTACAATATGGCCGAACCTTGAAGACATTATGCTAAGTGAAAAATGCAGACACAAAAGGCCACATAATTTACAATTCCACTTATATGAAATGTTCAGAATAGACAAATCCATACAAACGAAAGTAGACTGGCATACTGGTGATTCTCTAGTACTGGGGCTTAGGTACCAATGGGGAGTGACTGGTACTGCATATGGGGATTCTTTCTGGAGTAACGAACATGTTCTAAGGTTTATTTTGGTGATGGCTGTACAACTCTGTTGTGAAAACTATATTTAGGGAATAAACAATTAATTGTTTTGGAAAGAGTCAATAAAAATGTCCTGCTAGAAGACAGAAACACAATGAAAAAAAAAAGACTTGGAGAAAACATAAAAATCTATAAGGATTTTCCAACTGAAATATTTCAAAAGTGCTCTTACCTCTTGCTTCATTTGAGAGAAACTAAAACTGGAGGTCATAAACGATGTATTGTGGGTGGGGGTAATACAAGAAAGTAATGTCTTTAAGTCCAATAAACCATTATATGTAGCACCAGGGAAGCAGAGAAGATCAGGGAACACTTCAAAGGAAGAGTGATACTTGAGTTGGTTTCTGAATGTTTAGAAGTTCACCAAACCTGAAAAGAACAGATGGTTTTCCAGACAGAAGCAGCATGAAAGCAACATGATCAGGACATGGTGCAAAGCTCTGTGTCCCTGGAATATGAGGCAGGCTCAGAGAAGGAGAGAAGAAAGACATACAAACAGAAAGGTAAGTCAGGGCAAATGTGTCTTACTAAGAAGTACACACCTCATCCTGTCAACCTGGGAGATCCAACAAAGATGATTAAGTGACGATCACATACTGTTGCAAAGTCACTTGTGTCTAAAAGAGAGGACTCTGTTGGCAACATAGATTGATTGGAGGGGAAAAACAATGGAGGCACTGAAACCAACTTGGTGGTCATTCAGTATCAAAGCAGGAAATGCTGAGACCTAAACCACAGCCATGACCATGAAGATGGAGACAAGGGGATGCATTGATATCTCTTTAGAGAATAAAAAGAGTTTAGTGATGAGAATAGAGGGTAAACCTCATGAAACTGGTGGTTTTGCTCACAATTTTATACCCAGAGCCTATCCAAGTCACTGACATACAGCTAGAGTTTGAGATTTGTTGAATAAATGAATGCTGAATGTGTGGAGGGAAGGAGAATGACCCTGTGATAATTTTTTTTATTTTCTAGGTTTGATAATGATATATTTAAATGAAAACAAAAATTGCAAGAAAGAGACGACAAGGGAGAAGGCAAGTTTGGTGGAACAGGTCAGGATTGAAGTACTTGAAAGTAAGAAATTGGTGAAAATGTACAATATGAAACTATCTGGAAATAGAGGCCAGCAGTTCCAGAGAGAAAGGAGGGCTGGTGGATACAGATTTTAGGAGACCTTGACGTACATATGACAGCTAAAACTGTGGGAATGGATGAACTCAAACCAGTTAAATCTTCAGTGAAGGCGAGAAGAATGTCGGGGTGGTGGTCTGGAAAACTGAGAAAAAGAAGAGGAACTAAGGCAGATTGCAGGAATTAGAGAATTAGTGAGGGATAACAAGTTTGAGAAGAAGAATGTTAATATTTGGGTTTCTAATCTTGAATGAAAAATTAGGAAGGAGGCTTCATATCTACTCAAAACCTACATGGCAGAAGAAAGACGGCTTCTTGTAGCTATTATTCCAATTGCGACAACTCATCACCAAACGTGGGGATAAATCCACTTCTCGTATTAGAGAGCTCATCAAATAAGCCCTGGGTCATCCTTAGGAGCATCCTCAGATAAGCTGTTAAATTTATTTTTCCCCCCACATGGTAAGTTTGCTGGCCTTATGTTAGTGCAAAACCCATTTTTAAATGGCCAGAAAATATTGCCTCCCATACAGCGTTGGTTCTGAGATTTTCATGAAAAGGTAGAAAACAATACAGTAAAAAGACTGACTACCGGACTTCCGGAAAAATGGCGATCTGATAGCGTCCTACCACCGCACCGCTCCCAGGGAAGGAGGTGAAGAACGCCAGCAGCTGCCTGAGAGCACGGACCGCTCACTCCGAAAACAGCATTGCGAATTACAGAGAAACAATGCCGAACGCCCAGCCCGAGAAAACAGGTACAAAATTTTCACAAAGATCGGAGGGCGCACGGAGCACAATAGAGCCCAAAGCGCGGGAAGGACACGCTCACCAGGTCCGCGCAGCGCGACCTGCCCCCCAAGCGGTTATGCGCCTCCCCATCCACGCAGTCAGGGACAATCCCAGAGTTGGGGCAGGGCGGTTGCACAAGACAACAGACGCTGTGGAGTTGGAGTAATCACGAAAGCCAAACACAACCCTCAGCTGCAGTATACAGAGACCGTGCAGGGCTGGGGATCACACTGGGCGGAGATTCAGCTTCCCGGGACAGTGCGCGGGAACCCGCAGACCGGCACTGCGCCACTGGAAGTCAGCGGGACTGGGCCCAGGAGTTTAACGGAGAGCGGGACACGCCCTTAGAGGCTGCTAGCAACTGCCGCTGCGGCCGGCGGAGAAAAACTGCGCTCCCGGCGGGAACGAAGCCCGGCTGTGCGCCAGGCTGGCGGCGGCCGCCGCCATCTTTAAAGCCGCCCGCCCGGAGCCGTGAGCCGCGTCTCTAGCTCCGCCCCGCCCCGGCCCGGGGCTCTTCTGCTGGGGCAAGACAGGCTTTCCCTTTGGTGGCCAGGGTCAGCTGCATCAGTGGGTTCCAGGTGGGACCAGATCCTGGAACTGTAGCAGCGGGACCTTTGGGTATTGGAAACAGTTTGCAGCTCGTCCAACTGGTTCTGCTACCCGGGCTCTGGCCTCCCACAAGTCTGCTACGTGCTGGTCCTAGTGCCCGCCCCTTCAGGTCCCAGCCCTCCTGTACCCCAGAGTCCGCTCATTTTGAAGGTTGCTGGCTATAGTGACTCATTTGGTGTAACTGTTGGTTCCCATGACAACCAAATACCTCAAGAGCCACAGGCTGAACTAGAGCAGCTCCCCATAATCCTGCCCACTTCAATAGGGAATTTCATGCCACCCAAGAGCGCTTCCAGCGGCCACTACTCCCCACTCCCCGTGGGAACATCCCCCCGGTGGAGACTGCTGGGGATAGAGACGGCCACCCGCCTCACCTTGGGGTCTAGTGGTGGAAAAGGGGTGCACAATTGGAGATCCCCCTATCAACCAGTATCACGTGGAGACGCACATCAGAAGGGCAGACACACGTGGCTAGATGAGCAACCTCTGAGCTGTGTAGAATTTTCCCAACTCAGCTCTCACACTGCAGCGAAAAGAAATTTTGTTTCTACCTGCACCTCAGGAGGAGCAGAGTCAAAGTAACCCCTAGGAGCTACAAGGCCCCTCCCAAAGCACGGGGCTTTCACATACCCCAACTGGGGAATCAGAGTCTGCCACGGACATAACAGAATACCTAGCTAATAGGGAGCGGAGGACTCGTATCCTCAAGTACAATTCATTAGCTCAGAGCCCAAGCTGGAAGGTCATTCTCAACACACTCCACTGGGAAGAGGAGAAGACCACAGGTCAGAGTTAACTCAAGATCCACCAAACTTGCTAAAATACACCTAAGGCAATACAGGCCACTACTTCTCTCCCTGGCTTTGCCAAGGAACAATAATTGTGAGCCTGGTGACAGGGCCATAAACTAGCTCTAACACCCCCAGCTCTCGACCAAGAGGCCAGATGAGAAAAAACCAGTGAAAGAACTCAGGGAACATGAAAAATCAGAGTGAAAAGTCACCCCCAAAAGAAATTATCAGTTCCTCAGCAATGGATACCAACCCAAATGAAATGGGTAGAATGACAGAAGAGGAATTTCATTTATGGATTATAAGAAAGCTCAATGAAATTCAAGAGAAAATTGAATCCCAACGCAAAGAAACCACAAGAAAAATGCAAGAAATGAATGAAAAATTCTCCAAAGAAATAGAAATATTACGGAAAAATCAAATAGAAATCCTAGAAATGAAAGAAGCATTCAAGGATCTACAAAACACAGTGGAAAGCCTTAAGAATAGGCTGGACCATGCAGAGGAAAGAATTTCAGAGCTAGAAGACAGCTCCTATGCACTAAATAAATCAGCCAAAGAGAAAGAACACAAAAACAAGAGGCAGGAAAAAAGCATACAAGAAATGTGGGATTATGTAAAGAGGCCAAACATAAGGATCATAGGTATCCCTGAGGGAGAGGAGGAAAATTTGCATGGGCTGGAAAATTTATTTGAAGGAATAATAGAGGAAAATTTCCATGGCTTAGCCAGAAATCTCAATATCCAAGTACAAGAAGCACATAGGACTCCTGGGAGAGTCAATGTGAAAAGGCATTCACCACGCCACATAATTATTAGACTGACCAAAGTAAACACAAAAGAGGCACTCCTCAGAGCTGTAAGACGAAAAGAACACGTAACCTACAAAGGGAAACCGATCAGATTAACTGCAGATTTCTCAGCTGAAACCTTACAAGCCAGAAGGGAATGGGGAGACATCATCAATCTCCTAAAACAAAACAAAGGTCAACGCAGAATTCTGTATCCTGCCAAACTAAGCTTCTTATATGAGGGAGAAATAAAGACGTTTCCAGATAAGCAATCACTGGTAGACTTTGCGAAATCCAGACCGGCCTTGCAAGAAATGCTTAGACCTGCATTATACACTAAACAGAGCAACAGACACCCACCTATGTAAAACTACGCAAAAGCTAAAACCCCAGAAACCAGATTCCACAATGACGCAAGAGGTAAAACAAAAGATACCACACAGCAGAATAATCAGAAATTTACCCCAAATATCAATTCTCTCAATAAATGTAAATGGCTTGAACTGCCCATTGAAGAGACATAGGCTGGCTGAATGGATTAAAAAATACAAACCAAGTATCTGTTGTCTTCAGGAAACACGCCTTACACACAAAGACGCATTCAGACTCAAGGTGAAAGGATGGAATACAATTTTCCAGGCTAATGGAAACCAAAAGAAATCCGGAGTAGTCATCCTCATTTCAGATGACATAAACTTTAAAGCAATAAAAGTAAAGAAGGACAAAAATGGACACTATATAGTGGTGAAGGGAAAAATCTCACAAGAGGATTTAACAATCCTAAACATTTATGCACCCAACACAGGAGCACCCAGGTACATAAAGCAAATACTTCTAGATCTAGACAACATAATAAGCAGCAACGCCATAATAGCAGGGGACTTCAACACCCCACTGACAGAACTGGACAGATCCTCCAAACAAAAAACAAATAGAGAAATAAAAGACCTAAACAGGACTCTAGAACATTTGGGCCTAACAGATATATACAGAACACTCCACCCAAATAACACTGAATATACATTCTTCTCATCAGCTCATGGAACTTTCTCTAAAATTGACCACATCCTAGGCCACAAAACAGATCTAAACAAATTCAAAAAAATAGAAATCATACCATGTATCTTTTCAGACCACAGCAGAATAAAATTAGAAATCAATTCCAACAGAAACTCACATCGTCCTCCAAAAATGTGGAAACTAAACAATCTATTGCTGAAAGATTATTGGGTCAAGGAGGAGATTCAAATTGAAATCAAAAGATTCTTTGAACTAAATGATAATGGGGACACAAGTTATCAAAATCTGTGGGATACAGCAAAAGCAGTCCTGAGAGGAAAACTTATCGCCATAAATTCCCATCTCCAAAAGACAGAAAAGTCACAAATCAGTAAACTAACAAATAATCTTAAGGAAATGGAAAAGGAAGAGCAAAGCAATCCTAAAGCCAGCAGAAGAAAAGAAATAACCAAAATCAGAGCAGAATTAAATGAAATCCAGAACAAAAGAACAATACAGAAGATCAATGAAATGAAAAGTTGGTTCTTCGAAAAGATAAACAAAATAGACAGGCCACTTGCCAAGTTGACCAGAAGCAGAAAGGAGAGGACTCTAATAAGTTCAATTAGAAATGAAAAAGGAGAAGTCACAACTGATACCGTGGAAATACAAAACATCATCTTTGAATACTACAAAAATCTCTACGCCCACAAACGCGAAAACGTGGAGGAAATGGACAAATTCTTAGAAACATACTACCTCCCTAGGCTCAACCAGGAAGAAACAGAATTTCTAAACAGACCAATATCAAGCACCGAAATTGAAGCAGTAATAAAAAATCTACCCACAAAAAAAAGTCCCGGAACAGATGGGTTCACACCTGAATTCTACCAAGCCTACAAAGAAGAACTGGTGCCTATACTGCAGAAATTATTTGAAAATATCCAGAAGGATGGAATCCTCCCAAACTCATTCTACGAAGCCAACATCACCTTGATACCAAAGCCAGGAAAGGACACAACAAAAAAAGAAAACTACAGACCAATATCCCTTATGAATATAGATGCAAAAATTCTCAATAAAATCCTTGCAAACCGAATTCAAATGTACATCAAAAAAATAATTCATCACGATCAGGTGGGCTTCATTCCCGAGATGCAGGGATGGTTCAACATACGCAAATCTATAAATGTAATTCACCATATAAATAAAAGCAAGAACAAAGATTATATGATCCTTTCAATAGATGCAGAAAAGGCTTTTGACAAAATCCAGCATCCTTTTATGATAAAAACTCTTAACAATATAGGCATAGGGGGCTCATTCCTAGAAACTATTAAAGCCATATACGATAAACCCACAGCCAATATCATACTGAATGGGGAAAAATTGAAGGCATTCCCCCTTAAAACTGGCACCAGAGAAGGGTGCCCACTATCTCCACTTCTTTTCAACATAGTGCTGGAAGTCCTGGTCACAGCAGTTAGACAAGACAGAGGAATCAGGGGCGTCCAGATGGGGGCAGAAGAGGTCAAACTTTCACTATTCGCAGACGATATGATATTATACATAGAAAACCCCAAAGATTCAACCAAGAGATTACTGGAATTGATAAATGTATTCAGCAAAGTCTCAGGATACAAAATTAATACACACAAATCCATAGCCTTCATATATGCTAATAACAATCAAGCCGAGAAACAAATTAAAGATGCAATACCTTTTGCAATAGCAACAAAGAAAATTAAATATTTAGGAACATATCTACCTAAGGAGGTCAAAGACCTATATAGAGAGAATTATGAAACACTGAGAAAAGAAATTGCAGAGGACGTAAATAGATGGAAAGCCCTACCATGCTCTTGGATAGGCAGAGTCAACATAGTAAAAATGGCTTTGCTACCTAAATTAATTTACAGAATCAATGCAATCCCTATTAAAATACCAACATCATTTTTTGCCGATCTAGAAAAAATAATTCTACGCTTCGTGTGGATCCAGAGAAGACCCCGTCTAGCCAAAGCAATCTTAAGCAAAAAGAACAAATTGGGAGGCATCTGTCTACCAGACTTCAAACTATACTACAAGGCTATAGTAACCAAAACTGCATGGTATTGGCACATGAACAGACACGTAGACCAATGGAACAGGACTGAGAACCCAAATATAAAACCAACCTCATACAGTCACCTGATCTTTGACAAATTCCAGAAAAACGTACACTGGGGAAAAGAATCCCTATTCAACAAATGGTGCTGGGAAAACTGGATGGCCATATGTAGAAGACTGAAAGTGGACCCACACCTCTCACCTCTCACAAAAATAAACTCACAATGGATAACAGATCTAAACCTAAGACATGAAACCGTAAGAATTCTCGAAGAAAACGTTGGAAAAACTCTTATGGACATTGGCCTAGGCAAAAAATTTATCAAGAAGACCCCCAAAACAATCACAGCAGCAACAAAAGTAAATACATGGGACCTGATCAAATTGAAAAGCTTCTGCACAGCCAAGGAAACTATCACTAGAGTGAACAGACAACCTACAGAATGGGAGAAAATATTTGCATGCTACACCTCTGATAAAGGGCTGATAACCAGAATCTATACAGAACTTAGGAAAATCAACAAGAAAAAATCAAACAACCCTATTAAAAAATGGGCAAAGGACATGAACAGAAACTTTTCCAAAGAAGACAGAATAATGGCCAGCAAACATATAAAAAAGTGCTCAACCTCTCTAATCATCAGGGAAATGCAAATCAAAACCACAATGAGATATCACTTAACTCCAGTGAGATTGGCTCATATCAAAAAATCCCCAATTAACAAATGTTGGTGGGGATGTGGACAGATAGGAACACTCATACACTGCTGGTGGGACTGCAAATTAGTACAACCTCTATGGAAAAGAATATGGAGATACCTCAAAGAATTAAAAGTAGAATTACCATTTGACTCAGCAATCCCACTACTGGTTATTTATCCAAAAGAAAAAAAGACATTTTATAATAAAGACATCTGCTCTCGAATGTTCATAGCAGCACAATTCACAATTGCAAAGTTGTGGAAACAACCAAGGTGCCCATCAATACACGAGTGGATCAACAAAATGTGGTATATGTATACCATGGAGTATTACTCAGCAATAAGGAACAACAGTGAATTAACACATCTGGTATTATCCTGGTTGGAGCTAGAACCCATTCTTCGAAGCTAAGTGTCACAGGAATGGAAAAACAAGCACCACTGGTACTCACCATCAAACTGGTACTAACTGATGAACACTTACATCACACAGGGCAATAACATTCATCTGAGGGCGGGCGGGCGGGAGGGGGGTGGAAGGGATGGGAAAAACTCTCACTGAATGGATGTGGGGAGCACAGTTTGGGGGATGACCATGATTGTGGCTCTGACACTGGCAGAACAGGGGCAATGTGTATGGCCAAAGTGTTGTACCCCCATGATATTCTGAAATTAAAAAAATAAAAGAAAAAAATAAAAAAAATAAAAAAATAATAAAAAAAAAAAGACTGACTACCTGGCAATCACCATGTGACCACAGAAACAAGAATATAACTAAGGCAAAGAAACACATTGCCTCCTCCATCATGTTTTAGCTTAACATTATAGAGATATGTTCAGAGAGTGGGATCTAGCAAAGGGAGGACCCAAGGACAAGGAAGTGCCAGCTAATCTTTAGTCCAGACCTGTGGCAAAGTGCAGTGATTTTGATTGCCCAGGCTTATCCTACAGACAGCAATAGCTTTGAGGTGGGAGGAGTAATTCATCACTATATCTGCAGTTATTCGGAAAAATATCTCTTGAGATCATGCAATTTCCTTTATTATTATATGATGGCCTATAGCCAAACTCTTCCTGTAATTGTTTCTGGAAGGACCTGCCCATGTGTTGGGAGCTGCTATACAGCCAACATCTCCTTCTCTAATAATAACATCCTTCAATAGGAATACACAAATCCAAGAGCAGCCACAGTACACAACGCATGTCCTAGTTGAGTCATCTTCTCTCAACATCCCTAGCCTAAAAAACATTCATTCACCAGTTTTCTTTACTACTATGTGTTAGGCATTGTGCTGAGTGCTTTGTGTATTGGATACGTCAGAGAATAAAACAGAAATCACTCCTCTCTCAGAGATCAATCAGAGAGACAGGAGAAACAAAAAAGGATTAATTAATTTTCATATTTGTGATAGCTGTTGTAACAAAAGCTGAACCCACTCCAAACTTGCTGTCCCCTCGCTGTTCCTCAAACATGCCAGACGTGCTCCCACCTCAGGTCCTTTGCATTTGCTGTTCCCCTCTGTGTGGAATGATCTTCCCCCTGTAATCTGCAGGACTCATCCCTTGCTTCCCTTAAGACTTTATACAAAGGTCACCATCTCAGGGAGGACTTTGCTTACCATACTACTTAAAATTGGAATTTTTACCCTGCAACTTCTAAGCTCCATTCCCTGCTTTACTTTTCTCCAAAGCACTTGCCACCTTCTATCATACTATACAGTTTAATTATTTATTTTATTTTCTGTACTAGAACAAAAGCTACTTGAGATTTCAGATACTAATTTATCTTGTGTCTAGGATAGTTCCTGATACATAGGTGATGCTCTTTCTAAGATAGATAAAAAGGGAATAAGGAAGGAAAGACTCTGAGATTTGGTGCGGGGCAGGGTGGTAAGGCTCAGAGGCCTCACTGAGGAAGTGATATAAAGCCTGAAAAAGAGCTAGCCATGCAAAGAAGTAGAAGTGTGTGCAAGGCAAAGGCCTGAGGCAGGAAGAGATCAACAGAGCAAGGGCCTGGAAGAAAGCTGATGTGAAAAGGCATAAAGGGACAGGGGACTGGTGGCCTGGGAAAGGGTCCTAGAAGTAAGCAGGGAACAGATCATGTAGTGTCTTGTAGGTCAGAATAAAGAATAAGGACTTTTTTGTACATGCAAAGAGAAGCCAGAGGAGACTTTTAAGTTGGGGGAGGGACGAGGGCAAGTACAGAAACCCTGGCTGTTCTATGAAAATACAGATTGGGGGTGACAGGAATAAAAGGATAGGGTTAGGAGACTCTTAAATATTCCAGGCTAAAGATGAAGGTGACCTGGACAAGGAAACACCAAGGGAAAAGAGAGAACTAGAAGAATTTCAGAAATGTTTTGGACATATAATTGACCACATTTGCTTTCTATTTGGCCATAAAGAAGAGTCTGAAATTGAGGTAGACTCCTAGGTCTGTCAACACATTGGATTTCAGCATTGTCTTACACATTGTCTTACGCATTGGATTTCAGCAAAAGTATCTAGGGCTTCCAAGAATAAATTCTATGAGTGTATCGTAAAATGAATGGGACACAAACGAGATAAACAGTACAAGTTAACTTGCATTTCTATTTTAATCCAAAGATTCCATTGAGTTGAAGCTTGTAGCCAATATATTCTAGTCTGTCAATGTCTTTTATTATTCTATTTAAGGGAAAGATTAAATGCTCAATATATGCTGCTTGCTTCCTCTTCTCCTTCCCTTTATGTGCATCATTGTTCTACTGATGCTATTTCATTCACTCTTCTCAGCAATCCTGAAGTGTCTGTATGGCTATTCCTTATGAGAAAAACCAAGGCTCTAAGAGGTTGAATATTTTGTCAAACTGAGCTAGTAATTGTCGGAGCTAGGATTCAAACCCAGGCCTGCTCATTCCCAGACTGCATTTTTAAAAATATCATCCTACTTCTGATGGTTTGAAATATTCAAAAGTTAACACAGCAAATAGTCCCCACATTCCTGCCATTTCCACCTTCCAATGCATTATTATTTTTACAGTACCTTTACTTTTATGTAGGCTACACTAAAATAGTTCTCAGTTTTCCCTGAGGTAAGGCTGCCTAGACAAGGTAGAGGGAGAGGACGCCTAAGGATAAATCTGGCTTGAGATTAAAGATAGGTCATGATAATTCTTTTTAAAACAATCCAGAGCTGACTGTGATTTATTTATTAACCAGATCACATGAGATAGTACCATCTTATTTAAGAACTTTCTACCATGATCTCATTACAGAAGAATAACTCCCTATTGTCATTTAAATAGGGGTACTTTAATTATGAACAAATGATATTTTATCACCTTATTTTTATCTCTAATGTCTAATTGTCTATAAAAAGATATCTGATTGGAATATAATAGCTCTCAGTCTCAGAAGCATTCATTGTTTATAGGAGTTACATATATAACAGGTTAAATATATAAAAGAGAGGAGAAAAGAGTTCCTTTCTTCATTTGAATTGGGATGTGGTGTGACACAATTTTATCCCTTTAATCTATAATAATTGAAAAAAATTTCAAATTCAGAAGCAGATGGAATAATGAAATTGCCTGCATATGTAATTCTTTACCAAAACTCTATAAATTTTCTGTCTGACCAAAATGAAGCAAAATTAATGGAAAACTGTGGCTTGGGCTGTCTTTAAATTTGAAAGTTTCATCAGTCAGTTGACACTTTGCCTTGTTTTTACATGTCTCTATTATGAGTGGTATATATCCCCTTAAACATATATTCATGAATTTTTAAAATGCATATTAAAACAAAAAATCTGGAACCCTGGATACTGATCATGATATGCATTATTCATTGAATATAAAATAAAAGATTATGCATAAAATAATTTTTGTTTGCATTGTCTTAAATTATCTCTGAATTAATGTTCCCTTCAAGGTATAAGTTAGGAAAGGAATGGAAAAAAGATTATTTTGTTATTACTGTTTTTAAAAATAACAGACAATATTTAAATCACCAAACTGGAATGAAATATACAGGCATATAATATTACTTTGGGGCATTATAAAGGTTCCTTAATTATAATGTAATCACTGAGGAAAGAGAATAATGGGCATCCGGTTTAAAATTATATTGCTAATCCTTTAATTCTTTCAAACAAAATTTAAATATATGGAAAAATTGCTTCAACTTCCAAAAAGACTGCAAATATATCCTTCCACAAGGTGGCGCAAGCATGCCATGCGTTCTTCTGTGCTAGCTCAAAGTCTATTTTACTATTTAATCCTCTTTATTCCGCGGTCATAGTGTTGTTTTCTGCCATAAAGAGTTCACACTTCAAAGAGCCATATTTTCTTAGGCAGTGCTTGATGGTACACAAGCTATGCACGTTACATGCAAAAGTACAATAGAGTCAGGACAATCCGAAGCAAATAAAATTTTAAACCTATTCAATAACCTTTCCTGAGAGATTACAGTTATCACTTTGACTTTATTGTTCTGGACTCTCTCAATCCCAGTGCAGCAAAGGTGTTTGCATTTCTAACTTTAAAACATATTTTACAAAATGTATTTAGAAAATTCTCCTTCATCTCTGTCCCAGAATAATAGCAATCAATGATATTTCCTGATAATAAGTGCAAACTAGAGGTCCTTAAAGGCTTTGTGATTTGAAATGACCAGAAGGAAACCACTTTTTTTCACTGTGAAAAAAATCCATTCTTGTCCTAGCTCAGGAAGATAAAGTACCTAAAACCCCACTCTCAGAGAGTTATTCTTTTGGGTAAAATATTACCTCTGTATTTGGTCATCTTTGAAAACACAAACTCTTCTGCTAGGGTAACACTAAATGTCTACCACCCCACTTTCTAGCTGTGTGACCTTGGGTAAATTACTCAACTCTCTGGTGCTTCAATTTTTCCACGTGTGAAATGGAGGAAATAGTGGAACCAACCTCATATAGTTGTCCTGAGAATTCACATAAGTAAGGTAATTCACATAAACACGTGGCTAAGAATCTGGCACATATCAAGGACTCAACAAATGGTAGCTATTGTGGTAGTCATGACAAATGATGGAGCAAGTTTCTTAGGAGATTTTTTTGTTCTGTGACTGGAACAGGGCCATGGAAGAAGAGAAAGGGGTAATGGAAAACTTCCAAGCAAATTTTGTGTGGCAGTTTTGTTCAGTGGTGACCTATGTTCCTGCTATGATGTTCCTGCCCTGCTATGGCTTCTCAGCAATTCACGGCTAAGCCCCTCTGAAACTTCCAATTTGAGGTTTTCTGGGTTTTCTCTCTTTGTCCTACCTACATGTACTCAACAAGATCCTACCTCTTCCAGAAGAGGCTTGTCTTTCTATTCTTTCTATGGCCTCTCTCCCCAGTAAGTGATTTAACACATAGGTCTCTGAATTTTGTAGGCACTCAGCAATGCCTCTCAGCTCAACATGTATCAGTAGCTTAGAAGCCTTGTTTTTCCCTGTCTCTTCATGTAGCCAGACCAGCACACAATGTCAATACAAGCAATAGTCTGCATTTCACATCTCAGTATTAGAGTCTTGTCCTGCTGGGTGTTGTTAAGTTTATCTAATTGGTGCCACTGATCAGCCTGTTTCAGAAGCCAGATGAAACCTCCAGAGCTACAATAACTTGGGAATTGAATTTCATATACTGCTATTCTTTTTAAATAAGGACAATGCATTAAAGTATCAGGAAAAATGATTTCATTTTTATGTCTTCATAAGATATTTCATATCATTAAGCTATCAAAATAAGCAGAAAGAAAAAAAAACCCGTCACACCCAGCTTCCTGATTTTTGAATAAGAAAATGCATTTGTCACTTTTATATTAAATTCTATTTTGTCCAATAATTTAAAAAATATGTAAGTGCAATGGTAGAAGGAATATGATGGCTAACACTACATAATTAAGGTGGTGATATTATAATACTGAGACTAAACCTGCCGAGCGAGACTGGGCTGTTGCCTATGCTATTTCAGGACTCTGGACTGGGAACTAGTGAAAGTTATGTCAATGCAAGAAAATGAAAAACTCTAGGCCTGCAGTTCTCAAAAGCTGATCCAGGGACCCTTGCAGTCCCCAAGACCTTTTTAGGGGGTCCACGGGATGAAAATCATTTTCATAATAATACTAAGACATTCATGGACTTTTCATTCCCACTCTGCCACAAGTAGACTGTGGAATTTTCCAGAGGCTACATGACATGTGATAATATCACCACTCTAACAACGAATGGATGTGCTTGTGTATTCTCATATTTTAAAAAGTTCTCGGTTTTAATTTCTGATATGATAAATATTAGTTGACATAATTTACATGAACAAAAGGTCTTTGAGCTCTTTGATAATTTTTTACACAGTAAAAAATGTTCCTGAAACTAAAATGTTTGAGAGCTGCTACCCTAGACCATGTTAAACTTTTTTGTACAGCTCAAATGGACTTTGCTTATTCAGTCCATAAAATAAAATACTGAAGAGCTACAGCTTAGAATTCTGCCTTCTGATTTATCAAAGAAAACAAAACGTCTAAATTTCTAATGACTAAAAAATTGTACTTACTCAAAGGGCTCTTGAAGACCTCTGTATATAAAGCTTTCCCTCAAGTTAAGGATTAATTTCAGGATACAAAATGCCAATCTAGCATTTTAGAAAGGTATTCTTTATTAAATTTTTCTGATTATGAAAGTAATGCATATTGTTTCTAGGTGAAACACTAAGCTGAAGTAAGAAATGGAGGATGAGATATAAACACAGCAACATGAATGGATCTTAAAAACAAAATGCTGAATTTTTTAAAAGTAAGAAAAAAAATGAAATCTACAACACAATGTCATTTACCAAAATTAAAAATATATGCACACAAAACACAATTCACATTTAACAAGAAAACAATCACATAATAAAATCATAAACATCATGCCAAAAAAGGCTGACTGTGGGCAAGGGAGGGATGAGAGTGAGGGTTTAGGATAAAGGAAATACATAAAATAAGAAAAGATCTTTCAGAGACTAATAATAATAATGTGCCATGAACGAGGAGTATGATCTCACACATCTACTGCTAGGCTACAAAAAAAGGACAGACAGAAAAGTAGAAAGAAAAAGATGATCAGTAACCTACCATTCAGAGATCACCACTGTCAGCATTTTGGTGTGCATCATACAATCTTCCATTTTTTCTATTCTTTTTCCTGCTAAATTACACATTTCATTCTGTACTTTTTATACTATTAATTAACATTTGTCTTAATAAATTTCCTTTAAAGCAGTCTCAATCACTTACGGTATTTTATAATAAGATACATCATTTTAAACCATATTCAAATTGACAATCATTTAAGTTGTTTCTAATATTTCCCATTTTAAATAAATGGTAAAGAAAACATGTGATACATATTTTCATGCTAATTTCTCTAAGATAAATTTCACTCAATAGAACTTTTTAGGGTAAAGGGAATGAATTCAGTTGTTTCTCTATATAATTTACAAAATTGATGTCCAGAAAGACTGTACCGATTTTACACTGTCATGATCAATATAAGACAATGTTGTCAGACCACACTCTCACCAACTCTGAGCATCTACCTTTCTTCTTGTCCTTCTAGTTTGATCAGGAAAATATGGAATCACATTAGTTTTCTTAATTTTTTCTTTGATTAATTTGTTCTTTAATTCATTTCTTTAATTACTAATGAAGTCAAATATTTTAGCATATTTTATTGGCCATCTGAGTTTCTTCTCTTGTGAACTATCTGTACATGACTTTGTTCCATGTCACTCTTAGCACAATATGTCAAAGCACTGATAATAACCTGAGAATTCTGGTGTATTAAAGAGAAGCATAATTGCTTTTCAATTAGCCATATACAAATTATGAAAATCAATACAGTTTATCTTACCCAATTTTAGACAAAATCTTTGTCTCTACATCTAGGAAATAATGTAAAAAAGTCCTAAAAATGATTTTTGAAAAGCTGATTATTCTCCATTTTCCCCTAGATCTATTTTCCACTCATCTTAGCCCTACTCTGTGCTGGGAGGCTGACATCCGCAGTATGCGTCACCTGCTGTTCCTTGCTCTCTGGCTGCTGGTTGGGTTTGGCCAATGAGGGTTATTGATAGGTGGTCACTGTGCAGGATGAGAGAGGTGGAAGTATACAGTCCTCTCATTTCTTTCCTGCTGTCACCCACTTCTAGCATGGTTACGTAGACTGCAGCTTCTGTGTAGCAGCTCCCTTTTCATGGTTCCAACTCTCGACTGGGCTCAATAACACTTATTTCCTCTCCCACACTGCTTGGTCTCCAGAGCTAACAGCTTTCTTTTAGTCCATAGATGCCTCAACAACCCTTGTTGGTTTTCTTAAACCTGGTTGCACCTCTGTGAGCCGTAATGTCATTAAAACATTTCATCAAAAGTCCCAATGGAAAGCACTTTGTTCTTGCTGGAACCCTGACAGATACACTGATTAAATTCACTTTATATTTAGGACTTTATCATATTTGATTTAGTGATAAACATTGTATTCAAATTTAGCTGAGTATTTACTTTGAATATGGCCCAGTGGTAGGTTCTGGGGGTAAATAATTCACCCTTCCTAATTTAAGCAGATTTTCCCTTTCATTAAAAAACCCCAACATTTTCCGATTTCCACGGCATCAAATGGGATGACTCACCAGGCATTTAAAAGTATTTATAACCTACTTCTTCTTTACCTATCTGATCTGAATCTCTAACTCCTTAATGTGTATCCTCTGCCTCATAGAGTTCATAGCTGTCTACTGAATATTCCAAATTTCTTCCTCACCTTCATACTATTGCTTGTGAAGCTCATTTTTCATTTTCTAGGACAATTTCATGAGTTTATTTTTCCCTGAAATCTGACCTAATATTGAAAATCCTACTTTTTTCCTGCCTCCTCTTTCAAGTTTTTAACACACACTGATGGTTCTTCTCTTGTATTTTTCATTTTTATCATTAATTTGGGGCTTCAATCAAGTGCAATATCACATTTCATGCTTATGTCTTGAGTGCCTTTGAAGTCAGGGAATGGATCTTATGTTTTTTATATTCTTTACCAAATATGGCATGGTACTGAGCATACATTAGTGTTTACAAATACCTTTCTATCTAAGAAAAGATTTAGCTAAAGTATAAAATCATATTTGAATAGAAAATGTTAAGCTTATAAAAACAAATCACCATTTAGAAGAGAATTTAGGGGGTAAATTCCGACTTAGTACAGTATATTAAGTATATGATTTAATTTTCAAAGATACATGAGCTGGTACTTTGTTTAAAATAGTTAATAAAGGGACATCTTTCAGTCCTCAAGTGGAATTAGAACCACACACGTTAGCGATGTGACTATTCACATGGAAATTGACTAACATATCTGGAGGCTATTTAATAGGGTTATGATTTGAGAGTCAAGTGAGATCCATAATGAAAGTCCCTATAATATCACAAGAGATCTAAGCCTAAGTTGTTTCCTTCAAATTCCAGAGCACATATCAGTGTGTGTTCAGAATATGGAGGTTACAAGAATCTCAAATTCACCACTGAATCCTGACTCAGGTCAGTTTCTAGCAGATTGCTACAACCATCAGCTTCTGCAGCTGCCTCCTAACAATTTCCTAAGCAGCTCTCACAGCTGCATAATAAAATGTTGGAGGGCTCATGGGAAGCACAGCTGTGTTCCCAGACACAGCTGCACACCAGAAAAATTATTGGGTGGGGCTATACTCAGCAAATGCCACCCATTGTTATAGGCCCCAACTAATGGGACCTGGTAACTTGCTGTGCATGAGCACAGTACCTTTGAGGTTAGTAGTAAAGGGCATAAATCCACAAAGTTGTATTATGAGCTGTTGTCCAGCTTCAGAATGGAGGTTTGAGTTCATTTTCTCTTTCTCGCACAATACACCCCCCCCCACACACACACACACTTGCTCTATTTTGTTATGTTTCTTTGTGAAGTTAATCTCACTGGATTATCACTTTAAATGACACTAGTTTGTGTTTGCATTGACCCTGAAGGAAGCTTTACGCACTGACCAACTATACTAAAAAAATAAAATAAAATAAAGCAAGAATAAAGAAAGCTTAATCTTACCATGTATGTAGCCAAGAAAGCACAAACTAAAATTGCACAGATAATAACCACTAACTCAGTCTTTAAGTAACAACTAACTTGGAGAGCTACTGAGTCAACATTCATTCAACAAAATATTTATTATATGCCTATAATATGCAAGGCAATTAAGAAACAAATCTTAGATTTTGTCCATTGATGAGGAAAAAGAGGATTAAAAAGAAGGCTGGTAAAAGTACTTTTTATATTGGTGAATTTAAAAGCATAGTCATGTAACTTTGTGAAAGATGCCTTCCAGATTCATTTTTATATGTTTTAAACAAAGTTAGTTAGGTTTTAAGTTAGCAAACTTTCAGTTCATATCTGTGCTGCTACTAGTGGAAAAAAATCACATATGGTGTATCTGACGCTTTGGAAAGGTTTTTTAAAAAAATGCTTACAGGTTTAATTTATTCTGAAGTTTGCAATTTAGAGAGCAATTAAATCATAGTAGTTTACTTGGGTTTGTTTCTTTCATTAGAGAATCCCAAACACATTACAAATTTCAATCATTTTCCCCAAAATCTGTTGGAAGTGACAAATTTAATAACTGTTTAATATATGGGTAAAATGATATATATAAGTCAAATGACATAAATGCTGAAAAAGTAAATGAAGATACTGGTTTGGTAAGAGTTAAAAACACAGTTAAAAGCTAAGTAATATTTACTTTTTTCGTATATAGTAACTATTACCCCCACTCTTTCTTAGAATGCTGTTTGGCCTTGCCTACAATAGGTGTCATAACAATTACTGGATTTGTCTTTCTGTTCTATGTACTAATGCCCCATTTGGTTTTTGTTTGAGGGGCATAAACAGTGCTGGGTAGGAAGCTGGCTGTATCAAACTACAGAAAAGGACTGTGTCAGAATTTATCTATCATTCTCTGTGCAAACAGTTATACAGGGAGTCGTGCTTTAAAATCAAATCAATTTAAAAACAGATTGACAGTAACTAGTAAAATATTCAGTTATATACACAGAGAAAACATTCATCTGGCAACGTCCACATTTTATATGTTTCAATTGACATTAGCATTTTTCTCTATTCTGTACACACATTTATGTAATGTTGTCATTATGAGTTCATCAGTTATTCCATTAACAAAAATATTCTCTTTCCTGCTTTTTCCTGGCACAGGCTTTCTTCCTCCTCCCTTCCCACATATGTACTCTTCCAGTAACTAATCTCTACAGCCCTGGCAGTAAGAATATGCAATGTTTAGTGTGAGATTTAAAAGAAACAGGGAAGCATAAGTGCCAGTCCTTTTGCTCTAAAGCACAGAATTAAGTCATATATCACTCCTTCCTACAAAAGTCTTTCCTCATTAGGTTTATTTTAAACATAACTATCTGTACTAGAAATAACCACGTTGCTACGCATTAGAATATAGATGAGATTTGAAGAGCAGACTTGTATAACTTTAGCAATAAACTGTAGACTGCTGTATGAATGGGAGCATTATGGGACGGATATTTTGATGCCATTGAAATAAAAACCTTGAACTTTTGCCCGTCTCTCAAATTGATGAACACGCAATAGGAGATTATGATGAAGGTCAGAAAGGAAAAGAGATGTTTATGACTGAATCTTCTTTTAGAGTGAAGGAAAAGAAAACATTTACAACCAACACTCTTCACACTCAATCCTGTACAACAGTGACTTAATCGAGTAAGTAAATCCAGTGGAGAATCTGGGAATTGTAGCCACGTTTGGCTCCCAATTTAGTATTAAGTTTTTTCCCGTTATGATTACAAGACGCTCTGGGAGTGCTCACAGTGGAAAACTAAGACTTTACTTCAGTAAAATTCCATAATAAACACAAATAGTAACATAACTTTCTGGGAGAAGAAAGGGGATGGCAAAGACATAAAATGATTAGTAAATGAGGCAAGTGAAGAAAGCTTCAACTGACATGTAGCACTTGGCCTAGAAAACAGAGGCTTGAAAATTTTAATTAAATTTTTCACCTAAATGGAGATTAAGACCATATACTCTTTACATCTGTTTAGAAATAAAAAACCTTACTCTAATATATATATACACACACATACACACACACATATACACATACATATATACCATAGTATGTGTGTATATATACATATACACAATCATATTTTGCTTAACAATAAATGCATTGTTAAGCAATTTCCTCCTTGTGTGAACATCATAGAATGTATATATACAAACCTAGATGGTATAGCCTACTACACAACTAGGCTACATAGTATACCCTTTTGCTCTTAGGCTAAAAGCCCGTGCAGCATGTTAGTCTACGGAATACTGGAGGCAACTGTCACACAATGGTAAGTATTTGTGTATATAAACATATCTAAACATATTAAAGGTACAGTAAAAATATGGCATTATAATCTTATGGGACCACCATCATATATGTGGTCTGTTGTCAATTGAAACATTATTTTGTGGCTCATGACTGTACATACCATATATATATATATATATATAGAGAGAGAGAGAGAGATGTGGTTCATGACTATATATACGTACTACATATATATTGAGAGAGAGAGAGAGAATGTATGTGTGTACATACACACACATGCCTCAGTATATATTATGTATGTATGTGTATGTACTTTGTGAAAAGTAAACATCCCTAATGGTTATGACTGCTACGCACTTAGAATGGATTACCAGGAGAGGTAGTAAAAATTCATTTTTAGAATTTATTTTTTAATTTATTTTCTGCCTGAACAGAGATTTCTATCCAAAAAGAGTGATGAAATAGCTTAACATCAGTATTTCCAGTTTAATTTTTAGGGGTATAATAATGTCCTGAATCGTAGGATCCTGGTGGTAGATCTTACCATGAGCCTCCAGTCAAGAGAGGAAGGCAAATACTTTTGTTACACCTTGGTCCAGAGGACAATTTATTAATAATTCAAATGGCTTGGTCACTTATGGACTTACTTTCCACACTTTTATAAAAAACGCAGAATAGACTCAAGTAATATAATTAGTGCACTGGGACACTTACCGGCCAAAATCACCATACACAAATTTCCCCCTGCATTTAAAAAAAATAATAACTGCTAATGCTTAAGGGCAGGTTATAGGTCTGAAAGTTTCCAGCCAATTCTTTGTGTCTTTTACCCTAATTCATCACTAGTTTGCCAGCCACTATTAAAACACTTTCACATCTAAATGTAAGGGCCCATATCCTGACATTGATCCAAGTGCGGAACTCCCATTGAAGTCGATGAGAGTGTTGCATAGAAATCAATGACAGGATATGGACCTCAAGGCTGGACCATCTCTCCCCTGGAACATTTTTTCATTGACACTCAGAAATTTGAGAGTATTACAAGAAACAAGATACATAACAGAGCATTTGCACAATGAGCTCCAAGGTTCTCTTTTCCTTCTCTGGCAAAGTTGATAGCGGGTTGGATGCCAATTGTATTTAAGAAAGAGGGTGGTAGAATTATGAAACTTCCAACTTCAGCAGCCATGTGCTTGACTAAAATTTCATCTCTTACTATGCAGGTGAGCATAGCTTCTGTTCTGGCAAAGACACCACCTTACAAACCTAATGAGTTCTCTTTCCAGCTCTAATGTCTGAATTGCCAATCATAAAATATTTTACAAAGTATACTTCCTATTCAAAATTTGAATAACATTGAACATTTTATAGACAAATTTCTAATAACAAACTGTGTAAATTGTTCTGCTATGTCATAAATGCTAGAAATAATCCTTTAGATTTAAATTGAGTCTTTCTTCCAGTGAATTCAAAGCATTTCAGGCATATTAAAGGTAATCCTTTCATTTTGCAAACATTCTTGAACACAGTTTTCACAGAGCTTTAAGAAAATGCACACATATTAAAATAAAATAAACTTAAATCCATTCCTTCTTTACCACTACTGTTATATCCCTGTGCTTTTTACCCACAAATAAGAAATAGAAAGTTACAATGTGTATGTGATGTATTTCAAGTTCTAAATAAGTCAGGGATTAGTTTTCTAAAGGACCACTTTGATTTATTTTGTTGCTCATAATATTAACCCGTGTTTAAAGGTAACAAGCCAGTTGCTCACCTTGGCCTTGGCTTCCTTCTAGGTCAAGCAGAGGGGTTGTCTGGAATCAATAGTTCTCAAATTTTAGCTCACTTTAGAATCAACTGGGAGGCTTGTTAAAACACAGGTTACTGGGCCCTACACCCACAGTTCCTGATTCAGTGGGTCGGAGGTGAGGACTGAGAATTTTCATGTCTAACTAGTTCCTAGGTGATGCTGATGCTGCTGGTCTAGGACCACATGTTAAGAAGCATTGTTCAATAGACCTCAAACTTTAGCAGGTATAAGAATCACCTGGGGAGATTTTTAAATCATGCCATGTATCTTCCCACATCCCTGATTTAAATTGAACAGGGCTGGGGCAGGGTCTAGGCATTCTCTTTTTAATAAATACCACAGGTAATTCTGATGCGGTTGGTCACAGAACACTCTTTGAGAAAACACTACTCCTGAGTCCCTTCTAGCTGTGAAATACTACAATTCCTTCTTCATAAGTCAAATTAGGAAGGCTAAAACAAACAGCCTAGGGACAGAAAACAGGCACCAGGGACAAAGATATCTCAGAGGTAATACCAAGAGCTACCCTAGACAGGTAACTTTTTAGATTCTGGCAAGAACCAATGACCAGATTACCTACCATCCTAGACATATCCTTTGTACCATTTTATGTATTTGTAGTTATATATATTTTGTCAGTAAGCAGTAAGATAACTGGGTTGCATCAGTTTTTAAATTCGCCATTATATCTATCAAGTCTGCAATATTGTAACATGCTTGGGGTGGGTCTCTTTTCTTTGGCATGGGAACAGTAGACTCCCTCCTTCCTGCTATATAGAGAATTCCTATAGATAGAGAAGTCAGTAAAGTTTATAAAATTACTTTAAAGTATTTCGATTAAGTCACTACTTGGCAAGATATGGTGCAGCTATATACTTTATTAACAAGATTCTATATACATGTTAGGATTATAGAATCTAATGTTTCTAATATATTATCCATTACTTTGAGAAAAGTTAATTCACATGACAATATACCCTTTGCCTCACTGAGGACAAGAAAAACACTCAACACCCTTGGCACCTTAGTTCTTCACAAGAGAACCATTTGTGAGGACCATAGTTTTTGACTTAATAGTGAAACAAAGGTTTTCTTCCAAATTCAGAGCACCAGTTCTTCTGGTAAGTCACTGAACACTGAGAAAATAACAAAATATTCTGTGTTTCGGTTCCTTTGCAGAGTGGAAATGTTGTTGGATTAGATGATTTCTAAGGGAAGACCTCTTCCCACTCCACATTTTTTTATGATTTATGCTTTAGAACTACAAAGTTGACCCAAACGTCTATCATGTCAAAAATGTCATAATGATACACAGTTTATATTTAATATTTAATTGATATTAACAAGGATTTCATTATTTAGTCTTCTAAACTGCCTTCATATTTCTTTTTACCTGAAAATAAAGTATTCTTCTGTCTTGACCATTTATTAACATTATTTACATTATGATTACCTAGTAATTAATTTTCTTCATTAATCAGAAGGGTTGGATATTGGAAATTAATTTCTCTGATTATTTGTATATTTTTCATATACTGCATAATTCCCTGTGAGTGCTATAATTATAACCCTTTATAATTGACAGACATTAATTACTAAAATTGTACTAGAATTTCCATATAGTTTTATATCAGAGCTACATGAATACTGAATACATTCATCATGTTTAGAATACCAATGTGGGAAATTAATTTCCAGCTATTAAAATATGCAAGACTCATATGAATATGATAAGAATGAGACATGCAGATTCCTGAGTCCTATGTCACAAGTAATATGTCCATGTGTGTTCAAGTACACTAAATCTAGAGTACTTGTTCTCCATTCACTAAAATTAATCCAGATGTCTCCTAGTAGAGGGTTCAGAAGAGTGGGAGAAGACAAGAACCAAATCATTCCAAGACTCCCAGCCAAGGATAGAGAGCACAGAGTAACACATTTGTCCTTAACAAGCTCATCTTCCAGACATCCCTATTTCTGTAGTTCTCCCAAACATCCAGGCTTACAATCTGAGGCATTTTCAGCTCCCTACTGCATGGGACACATTCTATATATTCAACCTTGATAGTCTCTTTTTATTTTTACTTTTATTTTATCAAAAATTTTTTTTTGCAGATGGGGTTCTCGCTATGTTGCCCAGGCTGGGGTGTGGTGGCTTCTCACCAGTGTGATCCTAGTGTACTGCAACCTCAAACTCCTGGACTCAATAGATTCTTCTGCCTCAGCCTCCCGAGTGGCTGGGACTGCAGGCATGCACCACTGCCCCTAGTAATAGTCCCTTTTTAGATGAGGATTACTTAACTTAGGGTCCTTGGATGACTTTACAGGGTCTGTAAACCTATGGAAATTGCATGCAAAACTGTGTACCCATGTATGGACTCCCTTTCTGAGGAAAGGGTCTATAGCTTTTATCAGATTTTCAAAGAGGGCTATCACCCAAAAAGTTGAAAGCCCGTGGGGCTAAACTATTTCTTCCTTTTTCAATTCCACTGCTACCAAGCAAGTTCAGGTCCAGTGTTCTTTCTGCTGAACATTTATATTCCTTCCATCCAGTCTCCTGGCTCCAGTTTCTTGTCATCTTAATGTATCCCATGTGGTGCTGCCAAAGTCATTTTCCTAAAGCTCACAGTGAGCTATGTTCTCACCTGTTTCCCACATGCTTCACTGTGGTTTCTTCCAATTGATGTATTACACCCTAAAAGGCATTCTTCATTCAATTCCAACATGAAGTTCTAGGCAAAATCTGGCATCGATACTCAGTCAGTTCTGTAATTCCCTATCCCATATAGTTCTTTATTTTAGTAAATCTTATGTGAGACCCTTAATGCTTAAAAAGGCCCCCACTCTTTCCTTGATAATGGATGTTTATTATGTGCACAGTCTTCAAAAGAACATGATATGCCCTCTTTTAAGGGCAGCATACACTTGAGGGGGGAATATGGTTTGTGTTCCAGTAGGAGGCTAGCAGAATCCTATAAAGAAAAGTTAGTAGGTGAGGTGAGCACTATAAATAAACAATTTGGCCCACTTATTAGTCAAGAGACCAAGTGAATCCCTTTAAGGTCTCTAGATTTTGCAAAGGAAACAAAATCCCATGTTTTCTAAATCTGTTTCACAAATTTATTACTTTCCTTCAGGATACATTGATTTTTGGTTCACTTGATATCAAGGTCTTTAAATCAAATCTAACTTATTGTGTTTTTCTGTCATATAGAAGCCTGAGCACAACAATAACTGGTGATCATGAGGGAAATTAATCCTCAGTGTCATTTTAAAATACAAACAGCCATTAGTCTATCTTCTTTTGAAAAGTTTCTATTCATGACTTTTGCCCACTTTTTAAAGGGGTTGTTTGATTTTTTTTCTTGCTGATTTGCTTGAGTTCTTTAAAGATTCTAGTTATCAGCCCTTTATCAGATGTATAGCATGCAAATATTTTCTCCCATTCTGTAGGTTGTCTATTCACTCTATTGATTGTTTCCTTGGCTGTGCAGAAGCTTTCCAATTTTATCAGGTCCCATTTATTTATTTTTGTTGTTGCTGTGATTGCTTTTGGGGTCTTCTTCCTAAATTCTTTGCTTAGGCCTATGTCTATAAGAGTTTTTCCAACATTTTCTTCTAATGGCCAACAAACATACAAAAAAAAATTCAACATCTCTAATCATCAGGGAAATGCAAATCAAAACCACAATGATATATCACTTAACTCCAGTGAGAATGGCTTTTATCAAAAAGTCCCAAACAACAAATGCTGGCATGGATGCTGAGAGATAGGAACACTCATACACTGTTGGTGGGACTGCAAACTAGTGCAACCTCTATGGAAAGGAGAATGGAGATACCTCAGAGAACTAAAAGTAGAATTACCATTTGATCCAGCAATCCTACTACTGAGTATTTACCCAAAGGAAAAACAGACACTCTATAAAAAAGACACCTGTACTCAAATGTTTATAGCAGCACAATTCACAATTGCAAAGATGTGGAAACAACTTAAGTGCCCATTAATACATGAGTGGATTAATAAAATGTGACATATGTATACCACGGAGTGCTACTCAGCCATAAAAAAATGGTGAACTAATACCTCTTGTATTAACCTGGATGGAATTGGAGACAATTCTTCTAAGTGAAGTATCACAAGAATAGAAAAACAAACACCACATGTACTCACCATTAAATTAGAACTAATTGATCAACACTTATGTGTACATATGGAAATAACATTCATCAGAAATCAAGCAGGTTGGGGGGTGGGTAAATTCATACCCAAGGGGTACAATGCACACTATCTGGGGGATTGGCACACTTATAACTTTGACTCAAATGGTACAAAAGCAACTTATGTAACCAAAACGTTTGTACCCCTGCAATATTCTGAAATTTAAAAAAAGTACAAATAGCCTTATGACTCAAAAAGCTGCCCCATTCAAAGTAGCTATTTTGATATTATTGTCTTCCAGAAGAGCAAACAACAATGAAGTTAAAGTGATAACTTATTAAGATAAGGTGGTGTCCATGCACACACAGGTAGTTTATGGTTTTCTCCACATATATAGACACACAGACATAGACATACATATGGATATATTTGGATATACATGCTTTATTTTCATTAAAATATAAAGCTCTCTATATATGCATATATATGTGGATATATAGGTAATATATTTGTGTGTGTGTGTGTGCGCGCATGTACACATGAACTGAAGAGAAAACTAAATTTTAAACTGTGATAAACCCTTGGCCAACTGGTAGTTCTCAATTCTTGCTAAACTTATAACACAGGTTAACTCATTGTCTTTCTTTTACAAGCTGTTACATAGTTGCAGTCCTGTCACTCAATTCTAATTGTACTAGAAATTGTACTAGAAACTGAGATGTTAGAGCCAGGTGACATGGTATGTTTTAACATAATCACGTTAAATAACTACTGGAGTTTTGGGGTGATATAGATGGGGTATAAGAAACTTAATAAGCCTCATGTGGGCTAACCAAGACCTAGCAGGACCTCATCCCAGACAGGCAAAATGCCCTGCCCACCATCCCAGCCCAGTTCCCCAAGGAAACTGCAGAGACTTTGGATTCTATCTGAACTCCTATCTGAACTATCTGAACTGGAGACTATCTGAACTCCCCCAGCCTCATAGCCTGTCTATTCCTCAAGCTCTTCACAATAACATATAACTTGTTTGAAATGTGTGTGTTGGCATGCCCATTTTTTGTTAACCTTCTGCAATTCTAATCCAATATTGGGTATAATTAAGATCACATGGGTAAAAACACAAGCAAACCAAAGTCACATTGGTTCAATAAATCAGTAAAAAGTATGTATTTTATGTAAGCCTTCCCCCGACCCCACTTATGGGTAATCAGCTCTGCTCACAGACCAAAGATACTTTTTTTATATATAACATATTATACAAAAATGGGAAATTTAGTTTAATTCTACCAAGGCTTCAGCTGGGCCCATCACATTGTGGTTTTGGGGTTTTGTTTTTGTTTTTGTTTTTTACTTGTGCAAGGAATTCTGATTCTCCCCTTAGGACTAAAGCAAGTTAGGAAGGGAGAATGATAAAACTGTACAGGTCATCCAATAATTCTGTAGAATTTTAAGACTATAACTCCACATGGAACCCATGCATGAAGAAATAGCTACTAATTGTTTTCTAGTGTCTTCTGTGAAACATAGTGTCTTTATTTTACTGAATTATGGGGAAAAGTCTGCTTTACTCTAAATTTATTCCAAAAAACCCACGTACCACATTCCACCTCCTGATACAGGATTTTTTTTTCTCTTATGGGTGACCGACTCTGCCCACAGACCAAAGATTGCTGCTTTTCTAAACTGTGCTGGACACTGATAGATTATAATACAAAGCAAATACACTGTAAAAGTTGCCAGAGAATATCCATTATTTTATTTGTACACAGCAAATTTGGAACTACTGCAGTATATAATTTTCAGCATCAAAAGCCAAAGTCTTATCTTTGAGTTAAAGTCATCTATTTATGAACCACATGTTCCTGCCACCTGGGTGTCCCTAAGATCTCCTGTCATCTGATGTCACCATTTCCTTTAATATTTAAATAGGATGTATGACTACCTGTCTTGATTCTATGGGAAACTCAGACTCCCTATACTCCATTCCCAAATATACAAAGGTTGTTAGAGTACTGATTATATCCTGGTCACCTTTTGATCTGATTTTTTTTTTTTTTTTTTTGCTTTCACTGAATTATCAATGTTCTCTCTGCTCCCTGCTTTCTGTGTACTCTATCTTCTTCCTTTGCAGCTTTACCCCATGTGGACACTGCCTCTATTCCTTAATTTGTCCAAAGTAGTATTTATAAAGTGCTGTTATTAGTAACCAAATTTTCCTAATGATTTGGAGTAACAAAAAGAAATTAGAGCACAACACAGTAGGGAAGCCAACTTAACACTAAATATTAGACAACATTGTGCTAAAAATTCATCAGATATTCCCTGGGGATAAGAAAATTTCTCTTTCAAAGTCAGAAAGAGAAATTTCTTTCTGTCTTTGTCCACTTTCCTTCCTTGCACATTGTCTTCTTTGGCTCTCTGGACCTTTATTCCCCCTTTTATTACTATTTGCCTCTGCCTCCCTATTTATTTTTCTTTCTTATGCAAATAAATTTGTCTTTTCACTCCCTGCCCTGTTGGGGAAAAAGTCCAGCATAATCTATCTCTGCAGACTGAAAACCCTGTTAAGATGCTCTGTTAAACAGGGGGCCATTGAAGGTCTCTCCTCTTTTTATATAAGGAAACAACAGACAGTTTAAAATTATCAGGCTATGTTTCCTTTGTATAACCAGAATAATAGCAGAGATTCACACAGCACAGCCTAGGACAAATTCAAGTTCCAAGAATCAAAAAGTAACTGTAAAAGAACTACAACATTGTAGTAAAAGAAACACTGTAAAAGAACATCTCCACTACTCAAAAACCATCATTGTGAATCTAACTCATAACCCACAGCACTGTCTCACCAAACCCCCTTCTTTTCTTCTCCCCAAGTCTGTCATACCCCACAGATGTCCTTCGGTCTTTCACAATTTGAAATCTAAAATCTCTCCCAGAAGCTTCATTCCTGATGAACTTCCCATCACTTTCTCTTTGTCTTTTCTCCTGTTTCTCCAGTTCTGCCCCTCTACCTATTATTCCAGTTGTGCATCACAAACTCAAAGAAACTGGATAGGAACAAGGGAAAGGAGTTGACAACTGTACCCTTCCTTAAAGCAGGTAGTGACTGGCTGGAAGTATCTTGGTACATTCTGATGGTACCCAGAATCACCTGAGAAAGTGACAGATCTATAGAAAGAAAGCCAAGAATGAACAGAGACAATCAGTGAAAAGAAAATTACAGAAGACCATCAAAGAAGAGCTCATGGCCAGCAGATAGATGAGAACAAACACATAAAACATATTAGACCCAGTAAGAGTCCAATCTTAAGTCATAAAAAAAAAATCCAAGAGACAACAAAGGTAACAAGAGTGTTTTAAACTATTGTCCAGTTCTTGATGTTGATTTTGGTCATCACAAAATCAAATAAACAAAACAAACCTAAGAGGAAATTGTGTGGAAATTTTCCTGTGGGCCAGGAGTTAGCAAAGGTGCACATTTGAAAGCAATCCATTCTATGTACCTCACACTCCAAAGGGAGCAATGACATATTGGGTTTCAGGTGCCTCCACTGAAGCCTTACTAGGAAAGAGAAGAATCGGCCTTACTAAAGTCAACTACTGCCCTGTCCTCCCTCATCCCCTCAGTAATGTGTAAGGAGGAATGAAAGAGGGAACTGAGCAGTGAAATCTTGGTAGAAGAAGTTATTAACCTACTAAAGAATGCAGTGATCACAGTGCGAGGCCAAGTGAAGTGGGAGCCTCCATGGCAATCACTTTTAAAGTCTGGGTGGTGGAGACCTGTGAGAATGGAAGATTTCAGCATCATATTCTCCAGCTGAATACTTGCTGGAGGCCCTCCTGGGGTTGCCCTCATAGTGGAGTAATGTATGAGGAGGAAGTTCTTGGAAGAGCACATCACATTACCAAACTCGTGAGGTGTACATTTCCACAGACACTGGCACCTGCATCTCCTCTGGAGATTTTTGAAGAGAGCAGGTTTGCTGGAGTAGTCTGGAGGGGAAGAGCAAGAAGTGCAGTAACATGGGGTGCCTGTGAAGAAAATGGGCAATCCTGAACCTTGTTCCATTTTTCTGCAACTCTCAGCTGGGAGCAGTTCCCATGGCTTCATGTCAAATTGAGGAGCAGGGAGAATTGGAGCCAGTAGACCAAGCACCATTTTCATCCATATTTGCAAATGTTTATTATCTAGATTTTTGTAATAGTCTCCATACTTCTTCTTTTTCTTTCATGTTGTCTCTGGTACCTCTGCTTAATGGTGCTGTTACCCATGCTTAGGTTGACTATGAGATAATCCAGCATGAATGACCTTCAGTATTTTGCTTCTTGAGATCACAGGTGTGAAACTGGCCCCTAAATATGTCCACTTGTATCCTACTTCACCTTAGCTTAGACCACCATTCTCTCTTACCTGGAGTGCTGCACCAGTATCCAAAGCAGCCTTTCTACTTCTACTCTTGCTCTTTTGCCTCCACTTTCTCTCCATGTTACAGTAAAAGTAATTTCCTTACAACAAGGATCCTGGGTGTGCCTTGGACTTAGAATAAAATTCAAACTTCTCCTTGTCTTAAAATGCCCAGCATGGTCTGGCTTCTTCCTCCCTCTCTGACCTCACTTCTTTGACGAAACGACCTATTGGGTGAACCTCTAAGTCTTCCTGTGCCTCTCATCTCCCTGCTGTGCTCCAGACATAATATTCTTCTTTAAATTGCTGTCACATGGGAAACTCTTACTTCAGAACATTTGTTCAGTATGTTTCTTCCATGCCTCTCTCTCTGCATGACTGACCCCTCTTTTCATATGTCTTAACCAAGGGTCATTTCCTTAGAGTGGGTGTTCTAGAACAACCAATCTAAAGTAAACTCCCGTTGCTATTTTCTTCCACAACACCATGACAGTAGTCGGGGGCGGGGGGTTGGGGAAGAAGGAAGATGTTCATATCGTTGAGCACAATTTTTAGTTGAATATTACAACATATATTTATTTGCTCATAAAGGTTAAATTAAATTTAAGAGTTTTGAGAGTTTGAAAGTACAGGAAAGACAGACTGTGATGAATTAACCAACTGATGGAGGAAGGTCCCTGAAAGGTAAGAGCACCAGGAAAGTTCTTTGACATGAATAAAGGAAGGGGAAGAATAATGGTTGAGATGTAAATATGCCTGTCAATGGAGGTGTTAGGGAAAGGGGAGAGAATATTATGAAGGATTCCCAGCTGATAACCCCTATCTCTTCAGTGAAGTAGGAAATAAGAATGAGCATCAAAATAGCAAAGCGTGGGGTTTCAGAAGAATAAACAAGGTCAATAAGAGCTGTAGAACGAATGGGAAGGGAAGCTGATTAGGGATATTTAACATGGATTCATAATGCCACCAGACCAAGTCTTCATTTAGTTATCCATTCAATAAATATACATCGTGTTCCAACTCAGTACCAGGCATTACGCTTATTTTCTAGCATCACAAAGACAAATAGGCACCAACTTTTTAAAAAACTGATGGATTTGGGTTAGAGGAGCCAACTGTGTAGGATCCATAGTATCCAAACACTTGGCCACCTCCCTTTGCCCCCTGTGGCTCTGGTTGGAAATAAGGCTCTGGTTACTGACCTCTCCTTGCTTGGGGTGAGCTCTTGTCATTTATGAAAGTATCTTGCCAGGGCTTATTATACAGAATCCACAAATCCCTCATTATATGAGCTTGTGATGTTTGAAGATTTTACAAAATATCCCCGTTCCTCATTTATAGACCTACCTGTCCCACCATTTCCACAGGGCACAGGAGCCTCTAAGTACATGTCATTCTAGGCTGAGGAATAACTTAGGTTATCCCATAGTTTCCTAATATAGATATCTAAAGTAAATTATACTAGCAATAATCAATTCATAAAAATAAAACATAATTATGTATATTATACTTCAATATAATACATATCTTTAAATAAATAATACTGATACAAGTCCTTCTATAACCTGGCCACCACTTTACCTGTTCTGCCAATCTCAGATTTACTGTAACCCATGTTAACTTTCCCTGGACTCCTGAACAAGCCAAACCCATCCCTATGGCTGAGGCCATATGACACCAGCTTGGACTTCCTTCTTCCCTCCTCTTTTCAGTTGCAAAGCCTATCTATTATTTATGTTTCATCTGAAGTTCTATATTTTTGAGATTCTAAAGAGTTCTAGATTGTATAAAAATTCTAGAATATCTAAAATTGCTTAATATATATTTTGATAATTAAATTTTAGGGGTCCTGAGCTTAAAAGACACCCTCTAAGCCCCCCACGATGCACACACAAAAATAACCAAGATATACAATGCCTTGGAAACTTAAGGCTCCAGATATTTGGATAAATAGTCTCAGATTGAGATTTTAATAATAAAATAAAAATCACAAGACCAAAAAAACCTAAAGTTAAAAAAGAGGGTGTGTCTAGATGTTTTGGCTAAAAGTTAAAGAAACATTAGTATTATGTTATTAAATTTAATAAAAACTTATGAAAATTCATCAAAAGGGCCATACCAGCACTCAGAAATAGCTGGGACTCTGTTGATTCAGATGGCTTATTCCATCTCTCAGGAATGCAAGTCATTAATGGCAGCATGAGAGATGAGGTGATCTACCCACAAACACAGGGCTCTGATTCAGCCTGAATGTTAGTGATTTTAATGCCAGACACATCCACTTTCAGCTGGAGGGTATTTGTTGAGAGCTGCCGTGGAGAATGTCTACACTTAGAAAAAAATTCACACCCTTAGCAACCACCAATGAATAAAATACAAACCCACTGATCAGGATTTGGAAATTGCAAAAAACAATATGATTTGGTGTTTTGAAGCAATTCCAGGTATACAAACAAAAGTAGATCTAGCAAGACAGGTTGGATTTTACAGGTATCACCCAAGCTACTCTTCCCTTGTGATCCTTGGGAATTTTGCCCAAATAAGCTCTGGGAGTTGAAATAGTGTTTTTTTTAAATTCCTGGACTGTCTTCTTCACAGTGTGTGAACAGCACTTAGCAGTGGGAATTTCTGGGGTTGGTGTATTGAAACCTATGTCATGCCAACTGGAATAGGTCTGTGGAAAGAAGATATCCACCGCTGAGAAAGAGATAGGAAAATAAGAACCCAGCCGTAAGCTGGAGTCTTCCCCAGAACTTCTGATCCCTTCCACCTGCTCATCCCACCCTAGAGATTGGCCCAAATAACCAACTATTTCAGAGATAACAGACAGTGAAGTTGATGAAAGAATGAGGGACAGTGCCCTGCCATTATATTATAAACAGAAGCCCCGGCTTTCACTTCCATTTCCCTGGAACATGCCTGTGACACATGTGGGCATGTCACATGCCTGTGACAGAGGTGGGCAAATCACATAACCAATTTGACTCTCATTTTCCCAACTGATAAAGCAGGCGCTCAAATGCTTGCTTTGCCATAACTCATTCAGTATTTGTGGAGCACTTACCATGTGCTAAGACACAGTCGATGTCGTGTTAGGTACAATCCCTATTTTCAAGCAGCTTACCATTTATTTGGAGAGGAAGACAAATAACCAGACTTACAAACAATATGGACTACACTATAAAAATCACCATGAAGAAAAAGTAAGGGGAACAAATTAAAAAGAATAATAGAAAGATGTAATGTAGCTTAATCTGGGAGGTCAAAGAACATCTCCTTAGGGAATGACATTTAAGCAAAGGGGGTGAGATGGTAAAGGGTGGAGAGAACACTCCAAGACACAGGGATAACATGCGCAAAGGCCCCAAGGCAAGGAGGAGTTTGATGTGGTCCAAGAACAGCAAGAAAACTTATGTGGCTACAAGGAGTGGGAGAGTGGCAGGAGATAAGGCGCGTAGTGTTATCACAAGAATTAAAGGAGAAATGTGCGTGAACATGCTTTTCAGAGTACGAAGCCCTGTACCACTGTGAGAATTAACATATTCCACCCTTCCTAATTTGACTATTGCTCTCATCTTTGTCATCAACCAAAGTGTAAGAAGGTTTTCAAATTGCATTGATGCCAGAATTCTTAAAATAAGACTTTATTATTTCTCCTTTATATACCAAACTAGGCTTCTTTAAAGCCAGAAGACAACATTACTGAAGCTCTTTCTTATCTAAGCAACAGAAATCAGGGGCCTTTGAGAAGCCAGGATTTCTGTATGTTCCCATTTGTGACACACAGTGCCTAACAGGAAGATGAATGAAGAAAAGCTAGACACTGCCTCTACCCACTGTCTCCTTCCCCCCGCCACTCATTTTCCAGTGCAGTTTAACAAATAGAACGTGAGTGGAAGAATGATGAGACTCTCCTCCAATAATTCACTCACTCATTAATTCATTCATTCAATAAGCAAATATTTATTACCTACTGATCCCTCCTCACGCTAAACATGGGGATTCCAGAGATGATGTTTATTATACTAATTTAGTTCCACAATTATCCAGAGGAACCAAGGACCTGGGGCAGACTCCCATTTATCTCTTTTTTTATATAAATATATTATTAACCCGTAAGGATAATTTGGATTCCAGCTTCCTGGACAAGGGCCCAGAAACAGGCTGTCTGGCATCAAAAAGACTTAAAAGCCAAAGGTCAAGAATGAAGGGATGAGAAAGACAGATAGAGAGAGACACACAAACGCACACAGAAAGAAGAGCAAGAGGGGAGTAACAGGATGTCGGCGTGGGGGGGCACTGATGTGCACACAGGGTACACTGATGACAGTGTAGGTGGACAGTGAATGTGGATGTGAGCTCACTTCTCTTCTCTGAAAAGTGTATCAGGAGACAGCATTGCTTGGAAGAGATTCGTAAACCAAAGTCATCAATAAAGCTTGTGCCTACTTCAATAAGTGCTGTCTCCAGACCGTTTTGTCTTCTGTCTCCCAAACACTGAATACCTTGGGAAAACTGAGCTGACAGTGATGCATAACAAGATATTATGCAATTGCTGCACTGAGGAAATAGAATAAAAGTAGTGCTTCAGAAAAGTTTCACATAAGGGCACAGAATAAAGGAGAGAGGAGTTACCATTAATGTGGCTGAAGGAAACTGGGAATGGGGTGCTGTTTCTGGAGGATGAATGCGACGTCTTTTGTGTATGCTTAGCTGTACGTGGCAAAGCTGACTTTTAAATTGAGCTGTCCAGAAACCAACAAGAAACATAGAAATTTAGACTAGTTAATATATCACAGAAAAATTTTCAGATACTTCAGAAAAATCCTTTCACATAAGGCATCATGGCATTTTATCCACCAACCAGTTTCTGTACATATATGGTACTGGAATTAATGGGGGAAGAAGTGGCTAGATACAGAATCAGTCACTTGTTGTTTTGTTTTTCTAGAAAAAAAATAACAAATAATAAGGTGAAGCATGTAAACTAGTAAAAACTGTTAAAGAGGAATTTCAAGAGCTAAGGTAGTTTGAAGTTTGCTCTTAAAAAGGGGATATTTCATATTCCATATAATATCAAGGAAAAAGGGAAATTTAGAGACAACACTGTAGATAGTAAATTTCTAACAGAGTCACAAAACATCTATTAAAAATAAAACACATCACACATACTCGACAGAGCTCCTTTCTTAAACACAGTAAGAAAAACATAATAGGAATTCTAAAAAGAACAATAATTCTTCCCCTGATTTCTCCCTTGATTTGCCATTTTTGACATATCAATTATCCATTATTATCCTTTTAGTTCTACACTGCTATAAATGGTGCTGAGAAGGACTTGATTAGAGTTATTTCACTATCTGCTCCAATTTATAATTCTGACTGTTTAAAATTAGCTTAAAAATTAGATTAAATGTTCCTTGGAAACAACCACCACCACCATCATTACCACCACAACCAACACTTGTGCCAAAAATGCTTTCAATAAAATTAACCAGGTCAGTGTTAAAATGAGATTAAATCAACATAGAAGGCCCCAAGTCTTTACCACTAGAAAGGAACTGACACTGTCAGTCTCCTTTGGACACACATTAAATATTTATCTAATTGGGAAAGTTAATTGTTAGTGAGAAAGGTCTATTTGTAAAAGTAGCAAAACTTAAATGGGCAAAGTACTTCATATTTTATTTTAAAAAGTCTCATTTTATCTAACCAGCTAATAATAGACTTAATCACCATCAGATATGTCTATAAAGCAGTTTCAAGTGCTAGTTCTAGATAGCCATGGGTTGTGATAGAAGAAAAATCATTTATGAACATATGTATAAATGGTACCCTTATGCAAAGACAGAAATAGGTGGCTTAGTCCATTTTGTGTTGCTATAACAGAGTACCACAGACTGGATAATTTATAAAGAACAGAAATTTATTTCTTATAGTTCTTGAGGCTGGGAAGTCCACAGTTGAGGGGCCCAAATCTAGTGAGGGCCTTTGTGCTGCATCATGTCATGGTGGAAGGTGGAAGGGCAAGAGAGAGCAAAAGAGCAAGAGAGGAAGGGGGCTGAACTCATCCTTTTTATCAGGAACCCACTTCTGCAATAACTAACCCATTCCCATAAAAGTGTCATTAATTCATTGATGAGGGTGAAGTTCTCTTGGCCTAATTGCCTCTTAACTGTCTCACCTCTTAATACCATCACAATGACAATTACATTTCAACATGAGTTTTGGAGGGAATATTCAAACCATAGCAATAGGCATGCAATTTTGCTGAAGGTATCTACCTATCAACCAGATATCTTTAAAGAAAAAAGAGCAATTGTGTGACAATTTCACAATCCTGGAATCACTCATTCAACTCAATCTTAAAATAAAGTTTTAAAAAATTTTTCTAGTGATTTATGAATGACGAAATATATTCCTCATCTCTTTTATCAAAATCTTATGTCTCCAATCAAAAGGCACGTTGCCATTCTCCAGTTCCAGGATTTATTCTTTCTGATTTATACAATCTAAATAATTTCTTAATTGGTCTCTCTTCCTCCAATCTCTCTTTCCTTATTCCACACTCCACAGTGTCAGAATATCTGTCTTTATAAAAACCAAATCTAATTTAAGAATTTTTTCCTCCCTATTGATGCTGGAGGATGAAATCCAGCTCCTCAGCATAACCGTCACACCTGCTTGCTACACTACACAGGTGTCCCCACCTGCCTCATCTGCTTCCCCCTTTTATTACTGTTTGTATCTCTGCCAGTCAACCCACTTGATCACTCCACTTGCTTCTAAATGCTTGAGTCTCTGCTCTTGTATTCCTTTGCCTGGGCTGTCCTTCTCCTCACCTGCACCTGTCAAAATCCTACTCCTCCTTCACAAACAAAACCTTCGTACCACCTCTCTCATCCTTGGAGCCTTTAACGTGTCATTCCCTTTTGTATACTTTTTCCTTAAATGTTTGGAAGGTTTTGTTGTTGGGCAATTCTAGGTAAACCTTTATTCTCAGTGTGCCATATAACATGAAGCCATAAAGCACCCTTCTGGACACCTCACTTAAGGCACATTCTGTTGGTTTTTTACATTACCTCTATCTACCCCCTGTCCCCCAGGGAGGCTCTCTGACCTTGAAATTAAATTCATTCCTTCTGTGTCAACCAGAGTGCTTTCACCAGTTTGGGCACTCAAGTATTTGTTGGATGGTGTGAAAATATCTGCATTGGCAAGATGGCCAATTCATGCTAATTCATAGTCATAGGAGGTTCCCATAGAACAGCTCTTGAAAACCATCCAGTCTAATGGCCTTCCAACTTTTTTTGTGTTTCTTTTGTTTTTTCCATTGTTAGTGGAACAATCCTGTTTTCAACAAGGACCTTATTTGAAAGCCCAAGATGTAGTACAGATAAACACCACTCATGTTAAAGTTAGGGGAGCCCATCTATGGCTTGATTCCCCCTCCCCTGCCATTACAGGGGCTGTGAAGAATGCAGTTTAAAATCCACTTTACAAATGCCAAAAGATACTAAGGGAAGAAGAGAATACCCAGACCTTATACTATTTCTAAGTTTTATCCAAAGCAGACATTGAACACTATGTACTGTCAAGTGAAATGAGTTCTTAGAATATGTGAACGATCTCATGTCTTTTCAGGAGCTGTTAGATGGTCTCTAACAATAGCCAGTCTTCAACATGTTTATTTTTTAAATTACTCTGGAGGGTGAATTGCTCAAGGGTAATGTATCATAGTGTTTATATGTCCAGCTCTGGAGTCAGGTTGCCTGGCTACGTCTTTCAGCTCCACCACCTACTGGCCGTGTGACGAGTCACTCCGGCTCTCTCCATCTCAGTTTCCTCATTTATAAAATGGGGAAATAGTTGTACCTACTTTATATGGTTTTGGTAAGTATTAAATAAGGTAATACAAGTATGAGCTTAGAAGAGTACCACATATAGTAAGTGTTCAGTTACTATATCAGGGTTTGTTAAGGTCCATGATAAAAAAGGCAAAAGAGAAATATCACAGGTGCCCCTGGCTGGATGCAATGCTTCTCAAATGAAAAATATAGTGGACTGTTGAGATTGTAAATATTTGTATGCCGTTTACTATTTACTAAATTGTCCACTTTACTAATCGAAGGAATTTGCCAACTGGTTTATTCTCTGTTTTAAGTAAAATATCTAATAATAATACAAAAATATAAAGCATATGGGCACATACTTAGAACGGTTCTAGTCCTGCTAACTAACAACATAGTTATCCAAGTGTTCACTAAATTCTTTTGTTCCCTAGCCATGCAGAATTCTGCCAGGGAACATCCACTCTTCTTTCAGGGAAAGCTATTCTGCAAATTCCTAAGCACTAACTAAGCTGTTTTTCATCACTCCAAAAGGAGTTCCTAGAACTCAGTAGGGCAAATGTCTAGCCAGGGAGAAGTGGAAATCTTAGAAGAGAGCCCAAAATAAGTGGAACAGAAAACTTGTTCCTGGTAGTCAATCTGAAAATAAAACATCCTGGTAATCTTGTCATTGGGAGAATGAATAAAGGCTTGTCTCACAGCTCCTTACAAAATCATTTCACTGGATAGGAAAAGCAAAATGCTTGGATTGAAAAAAAAAAAGGAAGTGATTAGGTAGTGGTCACTATCACACATTTCAGAGTCTCTGTTCCACAGAGGCCAGCTGGGCTGCCAGATACTTCTGCAGAGCTGGTATAATGTCCTTTCTGTCGCAGAGGCTCAGTGTATTCCTGAGAGTGTGGGAAACAAGAGCAGGTTGCTCTTCTGGGGTGACTTTGGTTGGCCCAAACAATCATGGACTGAACTTGGAAACAGGAGAAGGAAGCCTCTCTTCTAGTAGGAATTAAGACAACCAGAGGCTCACATCCAGCAGAGGAGCCCACAAACCAATGGTTCTCAAATTTAAAAATGCAAAGCAGTTGCTTTATAAGTTTATTAAAATGCACCATCTAAGCTGTAATAAATGGGGTGGCTCTGTTTTTAATATTTGACACTTGACAACTTTTAGATCCCCATCCTTGTCCTGCCTGCCCCACATTTGGCCAACCAAATTTAGAGGGCCCACATGTACCAATAATTCTTTGGTACTGGAGGGAAGTTTAAATTTCCCAAACCCCTAGCCCTTGCTCCAAACTCTTCTCTAATCTACTCCATAGCCATTATAAGGGCCCAATCCACTCTATCTCCTTGCCTCTTGTTTCTCACTGGACTGAACTAGACGCCTTCTTTTTGGAGAATCCCTCTGCTATTTACTATGTATACTTTATTTCATATCCATTGGTGCCCATATGTCCTTCATCTCGACATCCACAAATTCCTGAGCTGGGTAGCTGTTCAGCAGCCAGCAGAGGATTCTAGGTGCCCAACCAAACACTGGAACAGATGCCAGAGATCCCGATTCAGTAAATGATGGGAGTGGAGGATTCGGCCAAGGACTCTAACTTGCCTTTCAAACAAGCATCCCAGGTTAGCCTGTTGCAGGTGACTCACGGACTACTTAAACCTTCCTTATTCTCCTTCTTCAATCTCCAACACAAAATTGCATTAGTGCCCTCACTCTTCCAAGTAACTACATCAGATTTTATGATACACTTTTATGACCTCTCTTTTTTCACTATTAATCAATCTTTTGTAGTCCTTGTTCTACCAGACATCCCCTAAATAAGCTGAGGCAGGAGAAGGAGTGGGCTGTGAAAAATCACAGTGTGTTTTTCTCTGAGCTCAGTTCCCTAAAGATGTAGCACTATTCATCCCTCCGGGTATTTCTTCATGGACTTCTCTCCATTTTAGACACCATAAGAACATAATTACTTGAGGCTTAACAAACAAATTAAGTGATTTTAGAAGATTGTTAGATTGTAACAATTTTGCCAATTCATTAGAAATTTAGCAGGATGCACTGGCTGGAATTAAAACTGAGTGATCCGATGAACTATGGGATGGTGATTCTCCTACCACCACTACCAACACTACAATGGCAGCCAAATGGCTTTTTTGCATGAGCTCATTTTCTGGGGTTAGACTGAAGGTAGGAAAGGCCACGAGATGCAGATAATGCGCCAGGGTACTTGGGAAGGGAAGCAACAGTGAAATTCGACAGGATAGTGTGACTCGGCCATAGATCTACGCCCTGGTGATAGAGACAGAATTCTTCCTACTTCTGTTGAGACCCACTGTGACTCTGGAGGAGTGAGACCCGAAGAGAATATAGCAAGTTTTTAGCATCCCAAGGATATTTAGCTTTGGCAGCATAGGAAGACACTAGGCAAAGCACACTCTTTGAGTGGTGGTGGTAGACACCAAATATCTTCATGTGAATTGGCAATGGACACTAACAGCATGGTTTGACTCAAAGCATTTGAAGAGACTTGTTCATGAACATTGTGGAGCCTCAAGGTTGAGACTCCCTGGCAACAATGGGAGCACCAAGCTAATAACATAAACATCAAGCTACTAACAGAGTCTGTGCATGTTAATAGTATCATTTGCATTTGCATATCTTCACCAATTATGGGTTGTGCGTGCAATGAAAATAAAATCAGCAAGTACATTGTGTAAAAAACATTTTACTTAAATGATAGGTTTCTGTACCTCAGTGGTCTCAATCTTTCACCTTTTGTCAAAAGTTGGCCTGAAGCAATTGATAACAGTAAGAAACAGTCTAAGGTGCTTGTTAAATACTTGCTTCTATCCCGTCTCAAAGTTTTACCTTGGAGATAAACAGAATGTTACAACCTGGACTAACTCACTCTAACTCCCCCACAGAGATGACTTCATAAAGAACTACTTTGATGTTGTACTCTCACTTTTTTCTTATTCAAGTTTTGATGTAGACAAGGACAACACGCCTACTAAAATGTTGATCCAGTGACCATTGTATAAAATTTTCGCAATAAATTTATCTTAGAGTTTAGATGGCAGAAGATAAGTAAATTTACTGAAAACATCTATGTGTCACATCTTTTAAATTTCATTTTCCTTCTCACCAGATGCTCATGAGGAGATAAGTATTGTTATGCCCATTTTACAGATAAGTAGAATACAGCTCAGGAAAGTTACAATCTGCCCAAAGTAAACTGTGAGTGAAGAGAAGAACAGGGATAAATAGCTACTTCTGTCTGCCCTTACAGTCCATTCCACTTTCCCATTGCCTCTCTAGACAAAACTTTTTATTTTTCATTTATAGGTTATGAAAATTATGTGAATCTACTAGATTTCCCTTTTTCCTTGTCTTCTAGGAAATGATTGACTCAAATGCCATAGCTTACTTTATCTGGATTTCTCATATAATTCATTATCATCATTTTATTGGATAAATCATTCTGTAGCATTTCTCATATAGTTCCTAAAATCTTTTTGGAAAGGAGGGGTACATAAGTAGTTGACAATTTGGAAAGCATTAACACAGGCATATTCTTTTTCTTTAACTTTATAATTCAAATAACTAGAAAGCAGAAGCTTTATAAATAATAGATAATGTGTGAAGTTACTTTAAAATTGGAATTTTTAATATACCTGTTGACTTTACCATTTTTATCCGTCATTACTAAGAATGGTACCACAAATAGAACTAAACACAGGTATTTTAAAAATCTGGAGGAATAAACATAAATGGAGGCCAGTCAGATGTTATCTCAAACCTGCATTACCACAACAAATTTACCCAGAAACTCTGCTTGGTACCCTGGTTAGCAGGCAGCTATACTTCATTAAAAGAAAGTAGAATTTCCCCACCAGATTGCAATTTTCATTGCATCATATTTTAAAATATTTCCATGTACAATATAAAGGTCACCTGCACTGACATTTACAAAGTACACAGAATTCTGTAGGCAGTCCTTGGGAGTTCTATGCCACAGGAGTATGATTGACTAATAAGCAATGCCAGAGGCATTCAGACTCTATGCTTGTTTAACTGAGTAATGAAATCAGGAACAGTTATGTTGGCCTGTTAGTAAACATGGACAAACCAGTATCAAACATCAAAGGAGCATAATCTAGAAATTTGGACCCAATGGACTGTTGATTACCAGTCACCTCCTGTAAAAAGTGAGTCAGCCTAAAGGCATGTCCAGAGAGTATACTGTCTAAAGAGAGCTTGAACCTAACATGTCATAAAAAGTTTGGCAAGCTAAATCTGACATAAAGACTACACTCTAATTATACATGTGTCAAAGAGATTTCATCAACACCCAGAAGGATTAGTGGTTCCAATGTCTACAGAGACTGAGATGACATTTTGGAAACTACCCTTATAGGGGAAGGTCTTCCATATGTAAAACATATGTAAAGTAGGTGTTATCCAAAAGGATTTTTCAGAAATATAAGTGGGATAATATAAATATATTTTTTTAAGACAGGGTCTCACTCTGTCCAGACTAGAGTGTAGTGGTGTCACCATAGCTCACTGTAACCTCAAACTCCTGGGCTCAAGTGATCCTCCTGCCTCAGCCTCCTGAGCAACTGGGACTACAGGTGCATGCCATCATGCCGTGCTAGTGGGCTAGTTTTTCTCATTTTTTGTAGAGACGGGGTCTCACTCTTGCTCAGGCTGGTCTTGAACTCCTGACCTCAAGCAATCCTCCCGCCTCAGCCTCTCAAAGTGCTAGGATTACAGATGTGAGCCACCAAGCCGCGCCAGGGATAGTATTTTTTTCATGAATCAGGACTCTCCAAAGCAGAAGTAGAATCTGTCTGATGGAAGTAAACTTTTATATATAAAAGCTTTGGTATTTTAAAAGCCAATTTATACCTCAAAGTCTAAAATAAGGAGTTGATCTTAAAAATAAAACACAACAAAAACAATCCCTTTAAAGATAGAGTATATTATTTTATATAGCTTGAAAATATTTTTTTCTAAATTTGTATTTTAATAAATGTATATTTCTTACTCTGATAAGAGTTTTGATTAGGAAAATATAAATTCAAACATCTTTTCTTTCTTATTGCAAATTAAGACATATTAATGGTAGAAATGTTAGAAAATACAAAAAAGAATATTATAGCCAAAAAAAAAGAAGAATTAGAGAAGTGAATCCATAGCCTCATATTACGAAACCACAGACAAAACTGGGAACACACAGCTTGGGAATAATACAGTACCTTCTAGAGTTTCTTTCCCACATATGTGCCTCGCCCCTGTGTCAGCTTTAGTCTCTTATCCTGCTTTATGTGGGACATGTCTGTGGGCAGCTCAGAACTTACAGCCCAAGAGTTTATAATCAGAGAAGATAAGAAGTCTTCACCTGTAGCTCTGGTTAGACAAAGTTCAGGGAGTGACCCTGGGCAACTCAGTTTGGGTCACCTATTTACAGCTGGAACAATTGCCATGGAATCTTCGGTATGGCCCAGCTAGAATAACAGCTCTACCCTGTGGCCAGAAGAAGAGGTGATTCTGATTGGCAACCATCAGAACTGCATGGCATGATCAGAGCTGAGCAATTCTTCTGAGAAAGCAAAACAATAAATATCTACTCCTAAAGTATTTACAATTAACAATGCAACTATACCAAATGTGTCCTTTTTATTTAAGTCTACATAACAGTAAAAAAAATTACATAAAAAATTCACATAAAGATAAACTAAATACGGTAAAAATATATAATCGTAAACCTTAAATGCTTAATAATAAAACTTGCTTTCATTAATAAAAGAATCTTCTTTAAATATTGAATTTAAAATATTTTGATAAATAAGCACTGAATTTATAAGCTGAACATAAAATTAAGAAAAAAAATAGAGTCAATAAATTATTGGGACTAGTGAGATATCAATTAGCATCTACAAGTCTAGTCAGTCCTACGGCTGTCATGTCTTACAGCCGTGTGCTGTTGACAGGCATACTCGGAAGCCAGGCATGCCTCGACAGAAGTGGTCTCAACCAGGCAAGTGGGAGACGTAAGCGAACCAAGACAGGTATACTTTGCAGCCAAGGACAGAACGCCTGCCATAGCCAAACAAAGACTGGAGTTAGGGACACCAGACCTAGAAGTCATGGAGAAAACGCAGCCAGAAGCAAACCTGGTTATGAAAAGAGCAGAGAAGACAGGGCAGAAACTTCTACAACAGAGAGACAGTGTACTTCTTAGAATAACATCAAAGTTACTAGATGAGCAAGAACCATAAATTAGCAATCAATGAAAGTTAAAGTACATCAAGCATATCTGTTGTAAATTTCCTTTAGTTAAGTTATACCTAAGGTTCTTTTTTTTTTTGACCATCTCTGGGTGATAGAAATTTTGGGTATGGACCAAGGCAAAGGGAAACGAAAAGTAGGGACAATCAAAGAGGGATTAACAACAACAAAATTCTGGACTCTAGCCACTTGCACCTGGTAGAAAGTATCAAGGAAAACCACAGATTTATGCCTGGAGCTTTGCAAATTAAAAAAAAAAATCTATTAATTCTTTTAGCAAATATTTACTGAGTATCCATTACTTATCAGAGAGTTTGCTAGGAGTTAGGGATGCAAAGATGTAGAAGACAGTCTCTTTCCTTGAGGAGATTATAATATCATGGTTAGGCCAGCAGGTAAAATTTATATTATGAGTAAAGTTCTAACTGAGGTAATATTACTATGAAAATATAGACAAGTAAACATTTCACGCCACCTGATGAAAATGAGTGGAGGGCCAGAACCATGTTATAAAGAATGATTCAAGATACATGCAAAACTAAGGCTAATTCAAAAGACAAAGTTTGAGTTTAGAAACTACCAATGGGTTAGAAAATCATGTCGAAAGAGATTTCTTATAATTGTTGAGTACTTCCTGCTTGAGGATGGGCCAGAAATATCAAGATGACAAGTTTAGTGTATTCTGCTGAAACCAGGAAGTAAAGAGGACCGTGAAAATTAAACCTAAGAAAAATAATTAAAAGAATACTCAAAAGATTTTATGGAGGAAAATGGTGTAGAATTTGGAATGAGTCATAGAAAGAGGTAGGCATCCTGCATTTTAGAGATATCAGTTCACCAACTCAATTTAATGATTTTTTCCTTAGATCCAAAAATTCTCCAAAAGAGGAACAAGAGTCCTAATTTGTTACTTATTCTGCAAGAATTGCAATACAGAGAACTTTTTAAAAAAAAAATCTTCCAGGCTCCCTCTCTCCTCTTCTTTTCTCCTTCTATGACCTCTTGTAAGTCTTTGATCATTTAAAAGGAATGTGTGGGTGGTGTGTAACCTTTAGAAACGTTTTTCTGCCAATTTACTAGAGGGAAGTTTTCTTTCCCCTTTTTTCCCCCTAAGTTCTGCACAAAACCACGTCTCACTGCATTGTGCAAAGCCATTCAAAGGCGTCTTGAAAGACTCCAAATGAAGAGAGAAGGGAGTCCAGTCGTGGCTATGAAACCAGACAGCACCCCCTCAAAACCAGATTTCTGTGGCCCCAAACAAGCCTGTCTCTTTGTGTGGGATGGATAGTAGTTGGTGAGTCATGTTACCAGGTGTATCTATAGACAATGCATTTTAAAAAATAAATAAATAAAAGCAGTTATCACCTCTTCAGAGTCTCGGAAGGAGCAAAGAGAATAGCTAAAGGAATGTTTGAAAATCAGAAATGTTGCTATTATGAGAGAGTAAATTCAACAAACCAACCTAGGATAAAAGAGTTCATGCAAAAGACAGGGATTCTGGCTCAGTCCTCTGTCTAGTCCACAAGATTCTTCATATAGTGGCTTGCACATGAAAGACGATCAATAAAATTTCTTGTGGAATAAGTAGCAATGGTTGTCAATGAACAAGTTGGTTCGCATTTATTTCATGTCTCTATTTCCCATTTCACTTTGAAATATTTATGGTGAATAGAAATGATATTCCCTTTCACTTTTTTTTATATTTACTGCATATTAAAGTTATTTTTATAAAATGTAATGATTGGACTTATGATAACTACTACTTTGGGTGTTATATGGGCAGAGAAGAGCTAGAAGTAGTAACTGAATAATGAATCCCCTTCTCTCTGCAAAATCACCTGTTGATCTGCTAACCTGAGTTACCAACTAGTCACCTGAGTTGGAAAAGGTTTCTTCATTTTAGGAGCTCAGAACTGCTCAACCACTTGTGAACTGCTTCCCAGAGTGTGTTCTTCAGGTCAGAAACAGAAGTCTAGTGAGGAAACAAAAGGCAGTTCAGTTTGAAACAGGAAAAGTTGGATAGTGGTGTAGAGATGGAATTAGGGCATACACACTTCAAGAAAAGATGGTATCAACCATTGAGGCCACTTGATTTCTGTAAACATTTACTTACCTATGCTCTACAGAGCAGGATGCACTTACCCAAAGGATGTGCAAGATCATCCATGTGAATGAGGGGAAAAAATAAGAACTTAACATTTATATGCATTTTGCCTTAGAAAAGAATTAAACATTACTAGTATTGAATATATGGACTCAAAATATTACATATATATTAAATATATACATATGTGTGCGTTTTGTGTTCAAATATCTTTTGGCTTTTGTTTCTCACTGACTTTGAGGACTCCACCCTCATGACTTAATCATTTCCCAAGGGCCCCATTTGCAAATACCATCATATTGGGGATTAAGTTTCAACGTATGAATGGGGGAGCATAAACATTCAGTCTATAGCACCTGCCAGTGGATTCTATCAGACAGCGTGTCCTTTGGATAAGAGAAGGATTAAATAAAATGATATGAGTTCCAAAACAGGCCTCTCTGCAGGCCAGAGAGTAAAGCACCTTTTTTATCTGGAATTAGACACCAGAGAAGACCAGAAAGTCTGCAGTGACGGAGGGAGGTCTGGAAGAGCCTGTGGATCTGGAAGACCCAAGACCAGCACAAATCCCAACCACCCTCAGCCAAAAAGACATCAAACTACACTGAACTACACAGAATCTGCCTTAAACTGGACGAGAAATTTTTCTACTTTTTCTCAATTTAAGAGTAACAGGGAAAAATCTTAGACCCTGGCTAAAATAAAAATAAAAATCAGAGCTTCCATTAAGTTTAAAAAGCATGGATTTGTGACTCATAATAGTACTGAGTTTAAATACCAGTTCACCATTAGTCTATCTTCTTTTGAAAAGTTTCTGTTCATGTCTTTTGCCCACTAACAGGTACAATGCACACTATCTGGGGCATGGGGAAAGTTATAACTTTGACTCAAATGGTACAAAAGCAATTTATGTAACTGAAATGTTTGTACCGCTGTAATATTCTGAAATTTTAAAAAAAGGAAAGAAAAATAAAACAATAAATACCAGTTCACCTCTTTATTACCTGTATAATCTTGAGCAAATTTCTTGACTTTTCCGGCTTCATTCTCCTCATTAATTAAAAAAAAAAAACAAAGATACTAACATCTCCCACAGGTTTGTTGTGATTAATGGAGCATTTCCCAAACCTCAGTCCTTTTTTTGCAGAATATTATGGGGGTACAAACGTTCTGATTACATGATTTGCTTTTGTGCAGTTTGAGTCAAGGTTGTAAGTGTGCCCATCACCAAGGCAGCGTGCATTGTACCGTTTTGGTGTTAACTTACCCATCCCTTCCTCCCCACCCCCACCTACTTGGTTTCCGTTGCGTTTTACTACCATATGTGCACACGGGTGTTGATCAATTAGTTCCAATTTAATAGCAAGTACATGTGGTGTTTGTTTTTCCATTCCTGCAATACTTCACTCACAAGTATGGTCTCTAGTTCCATCCAGGTTTTTAAAAAAAGTTCACCATTTTCTTAATGGTTGTGTCATACTCCATATTATACACATATCACATTTTATTCTAAATCTCAGTCTTTCTTAAAATATTTCATAATTTTGAGTCTAGCTAACACCTATTTTATTATTTACTGTTATTTTTCCCCTTAAATACATTTCAAAAGAAAACTTTGCATCATTATCATAATTATCACTTACCATAAATAGAAAGTATCACAAAGATAAATATGCATCTCCTAAAATTAGGGGAATCACATTTTTTAGTTGCCTGGGCAGTTTATTTCTGTTGTCTTCTTGTAATTATTAATAATGTTCCTTTTACTCACAAAGTATCCCAGTCTAGACAATCAATGATGTGATTATCCTACCTAAAATTATCTGAATACCCCCAGGGATGCGTATACCATTGGGAAACACTGAGTCACATGTATGATGGACGTGCCTAACAGAGCACCTGGCATTTGGGAAGCTCTTAGCCATGAGAGTTTTCTTCTTTCCCTGGAGTGCATGTGAGGTGGTAATCATAGTTCTAACAGTTCCAGAGGCTACAGAGAGAGCTGCGGAGAGGGGACAAACACTATGGGAAGACAGGACACACAGCAACAGCTATGGTTGTTGATCCTTTCATGCCCTGGTATCCTCACATGCTAGTGTCAGAAAAAGGCACACATTGGATACTGGGTAATTTTGGTTTAAGTGTATTAATGAATAAGCATGATTTATCAAGTCTGAAAGTGAAAGAGTGACTAGATCTCCAACAAAAAGTAGTAACATAATAAATCAACAGAATCTCGCTCTTGCTCTCTCTCTGTCTCTGTTTCTCTCTCTCTCTCCCTCTTTCTTTCCCTCTCTCTCTCTCTCTGTGTTTGTGTGTATGTAGCATACATACGTAACTGGAATCGAGAAAAAAATGATACAAGAATTTGTGAAACTCCAGAAACTGACAAAAATCCAGTTGTTTTAATCTGAGTTTAGATTGAGCTAATTGATTTGGTGGTGAATGAGGAGGAGGGTTGATCTTAGATTCTCTCTTAGATCTTCTTGAATTTCATGGATGATAATTGCACAAGAATCAAACAAGTTCATAAAACCAAAGCTTTCTAAGTATCTGAATATATTTACCTTCTATAATCTAGAAAATATTTTCTTGAATGAATAAATTAGCACCACTACTATAGTTAAAACAGAAAATATTGTGACAATAATTATTGAAAAAAATTTGAATTGTGAGTAGGGATTTAAACCAATTCTGAGAGATAGTGTTTGTATAATTCCTATTTTTCCAGGAGGAGTTGGAGCCTTTATAAGGACCATTTCCTTCATCTTGGAAATGAGTACCAAGTAGTACCCTTGCTATGGCAAAAAGAATGTTTCCAAGAGTGCCGAGTAAAATAAGTAAATCTTAAAGTACGTGTTTCCAGATATAGAGTCTAATATCATACATATTTACCTAGTAGGAAAAGTACCATTTTCATTCAGCAATTATCTCAATTCCATGACAAAATGCATTCTGAATTCTTCTATTAATAACAGTTTTGAGTAGCACTTTTCAAAAAATATATGCTACGAATGTTACAAAATTCTGTTTCAAATAAAAAGTGTCCATGTGAACATACTAAACACCAAATAAGTAACAGAAATAACTTGGTGATTAACAAACAAAAGCAGATGAAGGAAAATATGAGCCCTTTAAAAGGTCAAAGAAAAATTTCAAGTAGCTGGAGTTCTGTGCATTTGTCCTCAGAGGCTTTCTGAAAACTCCTTTAGGGGCAAGTGAAGTAGTTTTGAAAGTGGTTTCAACTCTTCTGATGTGTTACTGTCTAAATCTTGAAAACACTTCCTTCCTTTGTCTGCTTATCAGTAGGTGCTTAAGTATGCAGAAAGGATAAGGTTCCAAGTGGAAGGTACTTCCCCAATACCTAGTAACCTGTAGTTCTAAATACCGGGCTGTTTGCACATAGAAACAGTAATTTTTAAAACAAGCATAGGCATTTTGTGTAAAAAGATATCATGTGTGGTTTTTCTGTAGAATAGGGGAAAAAGGTTGCAAAATATACTTCATTATAAGCTGGGATCTTAGGTATAGATAAGTTTTTTGTTTTTGTTCTCTTAGAGAAAATTTTTATTCAAGGTTTAACTAAGGCTACCTCTAAGCAAAATTATGAAATTATGGAAGTAGATGATACCCCCACTAGACCTTTTGCTGCTTTTATTGCTAAGTTTCTCTCATCCATATAGTCACTATAATACCAATAATTTGTTGTTACCATTTCCAGAAGCATTAAAATTTTAAAGGAGCATCCTAGCTCCATTGACCTAAAGATTCAATGCAATCCTGATGAAAACTTCCACAAGGCTTTTTTGTCAAAACTGACAAGCTGATTCTGAAAGTCATATGGAAATGCAAATAAGCTAAAATTGCCAAAGCAACTTTTAAAAAGGACAAAGTTGAGAGAATTAACTACCTGATTTTAAGATTTATTATAAAGCTACATAATCAATGTGTTAGTAGCAAAAATTAGAAATATAGAAAAAGAGAAAGTCCAGAAAGAGTCACACATATATAGTCATTGTATTTTCTTTTTCTTTTTTTAATGCAATTTAAATTTTTTTTAAATTGACCAATACAAATTGTATATATTTATGGTGTACAATGTGATGTTTTGATATATGCACACATTTTGGAATGGCTAAATCAAGCTAATTAACATACACTTTACCTTGCATACTTTTTTTTTTGTGGTAAGAACTCATAAAATCTACCTTCTTAGTAATTTTTTAGTATATAATATGTTGTTATTAACTACAGTCACCATGATGTATGATAGATTTCTTGAATTTATTCCTTCTAACTGAAATTTTGTATTCTTTGACCAACATTTCCCTAATCCTTGCACTCCCCAACCTCTGTTAACCACCATTCTTCTCTGTGTTTCTATGAGTTCAACTATTTTTAGATTTCAAATACAAGTGAGATCATGTACTATTTGGCTTATTTCACTTAACATAATGTCATCCAGGTTCATCTATATTGTCACAAATGATAGGATTTCCTTCTTTATTAATACTGAATAGTATTCCTTTGTGTATATATACTACATTTTCTTTATCTATTCATCTGTTGAAAGACACTTAGGTTGATTCCATATCTTGGCTACTGTTGATAACACTGCAATAAACATGAGAGCATGGTCACTTGATTTTAAACAAAAGTGCCAAAGCAATTCCATCAGAAAATTCAAGTCTTTTCAGTAAACTAGAACAACTGGATATCTATATGCAAAACAAATAAACAAACAAACAAAACCCTTGACCCCGACGTCATATGATAAACAAAAATGAAATGGATCCTAGATCTAAATGTAAAAACTAAGTCATAAAACTTACAGAAGAAAATACACGAGGCTGGGTGCAGTGGCTCACACCTGTAATCCCAGCACTTTGGGAGGCTGAGGTGGAAGAATCACTCAAGGCCAGGAGTTCAAGACCAGCTTGGGCAACATAGAAAGACCCCATCTCTATAAAGCATTAAAAAATTAGTCAGGCATGGTGGCATACACCTCGGGAAGCTTAGGTGGGAGTATTGCTTGAGCCCAGGAATTCGAGGCTGCAGTGAGCTATGATCATGTCATGGTCCTCCAGTCTGGGTGACAGAGTGAGACCCTGCCTCTTTTAAAAAAAAGAAAAGAAAAAAAAAAGAAAATATATGAGAAAATCTTTGCGAACCTGAGTTGACCATATTTTTTTTCTCTTTAGATAGGACACACACACATACACACATGAACTGTAAAAGAAAACAAAAAGTCAAGCCACAACAAATATGAATTGCCAATGTGATAGCTGAAAAAAGATATTTAACATTATCAGATACCAAAGAAATTAAAACAACAGTGGGATACCACTACAAACCCACTAAGATGGTTAATTTTTAAAAAGTACTAATACCAAACATTGGCAAGGATGTGGAGCAACTGAAACTCTCATACACTGTAGGTGAAAATATACAATGGTGCAAATGCTTTGTAAAACTCTTTGCTTTTTTCTCATTAAACATCCCATATATTTACCATATGTTTGACCCAGCTACATGACTGCTACTTTTTTCACTCAAGAGAAATGAAAGCATATGTTCACACAAAGACTTGTATATGAATGCTCATGGCAACTTTAGTCATAATAATCAAAAACTGGAACCAAGACAAAATCTATCAGCAGGTGTGTAAATAAACAAAATATAGTATATTGACACAATGGAATACAACTCAACAATAAAAAAGACTGAACTACTTATGTATGTAATGATGTGGTTGAAGCTCAAAATTATGCCAAGTTACAAAATCTAGACGAAAGAGAGCACGTATTGTATGATTTCATTTACCTAAAATTTTCAAAAATACAAGCCAATACACAGTGACAGAAAGCAGATTAGTAGTTTCCTGGGGCAACTGGAGGGAGTGACGGGCTACAAAAGGAAATTCGGGGGACTGACAAAAATGTTCTGCATCTTGATTGTGGTGATAATTTTAGAGGTGTTCAAAATTCCTAAAATTGTTCAATTTAAATGGATATAGTTTATTGTATATGAATTATATCTCAACAGTTGATGTAAAAGTTCTAAAGGCAGGAGAAAAAGACAGTCATAGAGAGATATCAATGATTAATTGATTCATGTATTTATTTATTCATTCATATTACTCACATTAATTCATTTATATATGTATTTATTTGTATTTTCACTTATAAATAGAACTTCTTTTCCAAGTATTATGTGAGATTACAAAAACAAATAATAGCTTATCACTGTCTTGGTGAAATCCTCATTCTCACTAAGGAGGCAAATATGTAAATAAGTTACATATTTACACATGATAAGAGTCATGGCAGAGATATGTACAAAGCACCCCATGAGCAAAGTAGAGGGACCGGTTAGTTTAAGACGTGAAGGAAGGAAGAGGTGGGGAAGATGAAGTAACGTTTGAGCCAGACTTTACACAGAAGTTGTAGTGATTAAGTGAACCCTCCAAACACAACCAACATACAGCACATAGAAAGGTATGGAGATATTACATAAAAGCATACGGAATGCTTGTTGTGGTCAGGGAAGAGCAGCAGAAGTTGAGACCAGATAGGTAAGAGGGGCAATAGTGTGAATAACCTCATATACAAATAAGTTTGAATTTATCATATAGACAGTTAAGAACTGGGGCAGGGAAACAGTATAATTAACTCTAGTAGCAGGAAGACTAATTGAATGCTATATATAATAAATTATTTTTAAAAGATCAAAGAAGTAATAAATACAGCATTCAAGGGAGTTCTTACCTCTAGGGAGAAGGAGGATAAAGGCTAGGTGAGGCGCACATAGGTATTAGATGACACATGGATGACACAGAGCTAGAACTGGATCACTTGTTCTAGGCTTAGGTTGGGTGGTGTTTACAATTACAATTATAATTAAGCTGTAGACTTTGATATATGTTACATATCGTATTTTGTATGGGTCAAACATCATTTTCTTAAAGGACAACAAAGAAGGAAAGTTGAAAAAATTACAAAAGACAAAAGCTATAGGAAAAGTTTGTACAAGATAGGACACAGACTGGTGTAGAACAGGGGTAGCGGTAACAAGGATGGATAGGAGGAAGGTTATTGAATGGGAGAAGAGGGGAGAATTAAGAAGGAAAAATTAGAGATGACTTCCAGGGCATTAACCCGGGAAATTAAATGAAAGGGAAAGCCATTTGGTTATGAAAACATATTTGAGAGAGGAGCTTCCCTAAGTCTTTTAAAATCATACAATAAATGTGACTATTTACTTGATGTATACAAAAGTTAGCCCAGGTCCTATAAAACCTCAAATTTAAAGGCTTATTTCATAAACACAGGTAATATGACCACCACAAAAGAACATATATATTTGTCATAATACAACATAGTAGTCCTAATAATACCACAGATTATAAGAAATCATAAGAAATCCTTTAAAAATCCATAGCAGCTTATCCTCCCATCTGCAAAGTTGACTATCATTCTGCCTCTTTCATAGTATTATGCATTTATTAAGTGACCTGGATCCTCTACTTAATTCAACTATTCAGAGTACTCAGAAATCTGGAACCGATGGGTTGAAAATAGACTATCAAATTTCATGGCATATGAAAATCCATATTCATATAAAAGAGCTGCAAAAAAGGTTTTGTTGAATCATTTCAATCTTTCACTCCTTACTTGAGTAACCTCTGAGTTGAAAACAAACTGCTCCTCAGTCTGACTTGCCCTGCTTCTTGCTTAATCAGAAGTGATTAAGGAAAATCAAAAATATTTTTTCAGAGAATGGGAAAATTTCCAAAAAAATTTATTCTGATGAAATTCCAAAGCAAGTTCACATTTTAGTTAATACAAGTGTTCTCTTTTGCCTTCATTAGGGTTTTTGATGCCAAATAATGTGTATCCTGGATATTGATAGGTTTTGATACTGACATTTGATTTGATAACGATTTTACAACCTTCTCTACTCTTGTTTTCATGTCTTAGAGTTGTATAAATTTGGAAGTGTTGAGATACATACAAATTTTACAGGTCTGCCACAGTTTCATTTTGAAGAAGCATATTGAGATGAATCTTGGAGTTCGATGCAGAAGTTTGAAAATATCGGCTTTCTATCATGCTCTTCTTAACAGATACTAAACTTTGGACTTGTATTCAAGCCAAGTTATTGGTTATTTTGTTCGAGTTAGAATAAACTGTAGTAATATGGCAAGTGTCAAGAAATCCTGACTTAAAATGGATAGGAAACTGTGGATATGTCCTTAATTACAAAAATTCATAGTTGGCATATATGCAAACCAAGTACTATACTTAAAGAAAATAATTTACCTATCCTTTCCTTTTCTATAAATTTGTTTCAGTTTCTTAGTCAGTGATCTATAATATTTTCTTTTTCTGTAGTTATTTTGATTTCTACAAGCCAAGTGAATGACATTCACAACAATCTTGGGTTTTTGTCATTGTCATTATTGTTACACACACATGCACACAAACAAGGAATGCCCAATATTAGTAGCTCTGTATGTGTGACTCTTTCCAAGCACACAGTGACAATTCCTATACCAATTCAGTTTGTATTTAGAGTAATGAGATTATTTATTAAAATACATTTCAGGTCAACTATTGGCTTAACATATAACCATTTGAATGCGAATAAATTGAGCTTTTATATTATAAACTTATTTTGATTCATTTTAATCTAACCTTACTGAACTTTTACTCAGACTTAGCACTTAGCTAGAAACTATAGGGACTATTACAAAAGGAGATTCTTCAATCTGTTAGTTCTGAAAGAATTTATAATCTGAGAAAACCACAGACAATGTGCATGACAAATAAAGAACATGGATATATTTAAGATAATGTAGAACAAGTACTACACCTGAGAGAATGTGAGCAAAGAAGAGCAGTATAGAGGAATCCAGGAAAACAAAGTGTTTAATTATAGCTTAGGAAGGTCTACAAGAAGTTCACTAATATTTCCTTAACTCACTCCTGGGACTTAGGATACACTTTAAAATACAAAAATCAAAGAAAACCTAAATTAGAAGTCTTAGTAAGGTTGGTGACACAGTAATTCTGACATGAGCACTGAGGTTTTAGTTTAGGTTGTGAAATAGTTATGGACTCTGTCAACTATAAAGGGGAACACACACACAGGGAGTCTTTTAAAAACTTGTTGAGGAAAATTGCAACAATAGCAACTTCTCCCTAGTTTTCATGACATAAGGGAGCCATTCACTAGGGGGAATTTGCTAGAAGTCCTGTCTCATTGACAGGTCCTTTTGGTAAGATTTACTTCCAAGGCTGGCTGATAAATTGTGTGTGTGTGTGTGTGTGTGTATGTAATTTAATAACTTTATTATGAATTTTAACTTAGTACTACAAAAGGGTCAAAATATACCACACTTTTCAAAAATAAAAGCTGCATTATGGGCTCTCCCTGCATAGAACCTACTCTTTACTTTCTTCTCAATCAATAGAGCCCACTCTGGTAGTTTGGATGAGATAAGGTGGCTTTGTCATTTTGGGTCATGGATTTTGTCATATGGAGCCAGAATTGTTTTGAAAATGAGGCAACACTGTTGCTCTAACAGGGTCCTGAATTGTTCTCTGACTGGGATTATTGCTCCTCCTGGGCAGGAATCATGACAGGTTGCTGGACTGATTTACCAGAAGCAGTAATTGTTTAATGTGAAGGTTGTTGGGTTTCATTTTCTTGGTGCTGCTGTGCTTACAGAAATTTGGCTAGAGAAGAAGCCAACTGGGAGAAGAAATCAATGCTGCTTGAGTGCCACCTCCTCCCTACCCCCAAGACACCCTTTAAAATGCTCTGCCCCTGGCCTTTTGCTATTCTCTTTAACTCCCTTCCTCCTGGACTGTTTTGTGTTCAGCAGTCTTCAATTCAAAGTCCTACTTGAATGTCTCCTAAAGGCACAGGTACTTACTTCAATATTTCCTGATTTCTGCTCGATAATTCTACCTGGCTGTCCCACCGGAATCTCAATGTCAACATTTTTAAAATTAAACCATCCCCCAAAAATCAGCCCTTTTTCTTGACATGTATGTTTCTGTTAATTGTTGAGCCACTCGGACATGAGCCCTCAAAATAACTTTAAACAGGATAAAGGGGCACTAATTCAGTGGGAGAGTCAAGAAAAACTCCCAAAACGAAATTTGAGTAGAAGTCAACACAAAATGTAGGGACCTTCCTATATTTTACTCTGCCTAATAAATATAATGTAAAAATGTGTTGCTCATACCAGAAAATACCCCAAATGTAGTTATGAAGTTAAAGGTAATTCTAAAAAATACTTTAGTTTCTCAAATATTTGAGTTATTTGCAGTGCTAATAAAGTAGAAGGTTGGTAGAATATAGAAACATAAGCATTAAAGAGTAAGAATTTGCCAAAATTTCCCAATAGTGTTATGGAGGAAAGTGCCCTGAGAGTGAATGTTTATGTTTTACATATCTTGGCAGACATTCTCTGATAGAGACAAATGCATTAATCTATCATGATTATTATACTAGCAATTTAGACCATCAAAACTTCTCCTCCAATTAGTTGACTCTCTGCTAAGTATTTCCAGTTAAACTTAATGCATAACAGACAGGCATCAATACAAATGGAGATAATGCCATCTACTATAGGATACTATGAGAATTAAATCAGGGATCCTGGATAAATTGAGACTGAGAGCTGGACATACCTGATGTGTGGTGGAAGCAACATATATGCACCCTCACCACAACCAACATCTTTTCCATATCTGTCTGCAAATTCCACCAATTTCTGTGGGGCTTGGAAAACTGTTTAATACCCTCAAGAGGCAAGCAATCCCACATCTTTATGTTTAACAATAAATCTCTACCAGGTTGAGACTTCATCTATCAGATTGAGAGGAAGTCAAGTAGCTGTCCACTCCCACCATGGATTTTTTAAGGGTTCTGGGACTTACCCAGTACAAAAAGGTCATCATACTTCCACTTTCAAGACGGAAGGCATCCTGGCATCTCTGTCTGCAGCTGCCACTGCACTTCGCTGCCACATGTGTCAGGGATTGGACTCTAGCTCTCCACTACCTGCCCAGAGCTGCAATTCTGGGTCTAAGAAAAGCCCTACCCAAGTAAGCCTGGTCCTTCATGAGCGGACTGTTGCCCAGCAGCTCTACTTTCTCTGGGCCAAGCGTAGCTATGTACACCCCACGCCCAGGCTCCCAAGGCTGCAGCTCATGGTGCCCTGTATTTTCAGCCCATAGACAGCCTTTATCATCTCAGTCCCCCCAGGGTAGGTTCAGACCTCTGCCCTGGTGGACCTGAAACCACTATTTCTCTTCTCAAGTTTGTTTTTCCTGTCCCATAGCAGTGCACTTTACTTTTTGTCTCACTCTTCCTCTTTCTATAGCAATGGTCTTCATTGCCTATCAGAATCTCAAGATCACAGCCTTCAGAAATTCAAAAGAGCCTACATGCCTTCCTTAGGGACAAAAAGGATCCAGATCTTAGACACACAAATTTACGTTTACCTGGCTATATTAGATAATTTTTCTTCCTTCCAAATATGCAACCCTGTACCAAGAACAGATTGGAAGTGTTCTCCCTGCAGCAGATGAAAAACAGCAATAACACAAAACAAAAAAATGCAAGGTAATTTCTAAATGGGTCACCCTGCTACAGAGAAGAATATCTAATTTAATTTCTAAATGGGTCATGCTGCTACTGAGATAAAAGGTGTGTGACATGACGAATCTGGGGCAGGTAACAGAAGCTAATTGCAGGGATAGAGGTTAGGCATTTGGAGATAATTCACTATGGATAAAGGATGGAAGACCTGGACTCAGCAACAAGGCTAAAGAGATGGAAGAGATCGCAAGTCAACCCTTGTCTGTATGGGATACATTCACTCCCAGTGGATGCCTGAAACCTTGGATAGTACCAAACTGGATTGCTGTCAGTGGGAACACGTTTCTGTTCATGTCTTCCACCCACAAATTTAATGACTTTTCCATGGTATCTAAGAACTTCTCACACACTGTTGGCCATAACTTTAGCCGTTTGAGATGCGATAGCAAAATAGCACGATTTCTTTTTCCTTCTTCACAATTTCAAGGACAGAAGATTCATACTTACCGTAGATCTTAGCAACCTCAGCATATAATTTTTTTACTTTCCTTCTTAAGTTGAGCACTTTCACCTTTTCACTTCAAGAAAGCACTTGATGGATTTTCTTTGGCACCTCTGAACTGCCAGCCTCACTACTCTTGTGCTTTGGAGCCACTATTAAGTAACATAAAGATTGCTTGAACACAGCACTGTGAAACTGTGACAATCCACCTGATAACTAAGAGGGCAGCTAGCAGATACACTGGACAAAGGGATGAATCACATCCTGGGCAGGACAAAGCAGGATGGTGTGAGATTTCATCATGCTATTCAGAATGGCATGCAATTTAACAATTATAAATTGTTCATTTCTGAAATTTTCCATTCAATATTTTCAGACTGTGGTTGACAGTGGGTAACTAAATAACCGCTGCAAGTGAAACTGAAGAAAGCAAATAAGCAGAAAGTGATAAAGGTGGATTACTGTAGTTTAGAGCTAATCTTGGTCAATATGGTGGCTCTGCATCCTAAGGAAGAAAAACATCTGTGTGTGTGTGTGTGCGCGCGCACTGAACAAAGGAAATAGAACTAAAAAGAGCTTTTACCCGTCAGGTCTAAGAAACTCTGAGAAAGGAATAAAACATAGAGTAGGGAATTGCATTTTCCTCCATCAGGAGTGAAGATAAGGAGAGAGGCCAAGAACACCTGTGACAGTTCAGTCATGTACAGCTAGTGATGGCAGGGGCAGGAGGGGCACAGGAAAGGCAAGGCCAGCACACTGATAACTAGTGATCAATGTTTAAGGGAGCTCCAAATGATGGCTTAGCAAACTCAGCAGCCACATGGGCAAAGTCAAGAAGGCAGGCAAATTGGAGGTAGCTTGACAGCAGCAACCCAATGGCCTCTCCAAGGTCATCCAATTGAAAACCAAGATGAACATACGGGCCGAATGTGTCACTAAATAGGTTGTGGGGACCTCTAGAGGGAGCTAGAAAAGAGGAAAAACAGTAAGTGTTTGAGGTCTTGGTACCATTAAAGTGTGGGATAAGGTTTTAGATCAAACAATAAAGTGATTTTGTTTGAACCCACAAAGAGGTGAAACCCGATGAGATAATTTGTACCTATTTAGATCTCTAACATAGCAGACGTTAAGCAAACTTTAATTGCCTGACTTCCCCTGTTATATTTTTCCTTGCAAGTTGTCAAAAAAATAAATTGGCCTTCTCAATTCTCTCTGCATATGTGATACGTTTGTGTGTGTGTGTTTGTGTGTTTGGTTGTCAGTTTCCCTGAACAGCATTACCTCTGGCTAAACTAGTAAAATCATTGCTTTTTGGACGTTGCAAGATGAGGATCCACTGCAAACCAACGGACATTCACATCGTGGGCATGAGAATATCCAGTGAGTCTTCTTTCACAATTTCCCTTTAACTCATTTTCTCCATTTCCTACTGTCATAATCACAATCCAGGCCCTAATTAACTCTCATTTCTCCATCTAATGAATCTTACACACTGCTACCATTATGCCTTTTCTAATTCCATTACTTCTACCCAGAATGCCTCTAAATCTTACCCATATTTCAAGGTCCAGCTCAAATATTACCTTCTTCATGAAAATTTTCCACATCACCCACTCAGAAATTAACTACCCCTTCCAGGAAGTCTTATAGTAGTTTATTCATGTCACACAAATGGAGCTTCTTTACCTCCTTGCTTGGCAGTTACCATACGTGTGTGTGTCTGTGTGTGATCTTATGTATACTCACTGATTATTTGGAATGTTCCTAAAGACATGACCACATCCCAGGACAATGTTCCTTGCTCACATTAAATCTTCCCTCCTAGCCTTTTCACTACACACCTCAGGCTGCCTGTTGAATTTTTATTGCTTTTTTTTTTTCCTATCAGGGTGATTCTTAATAGCTACATCAGATAGATATCATATACATAAAAATATGGGAGGTTTGAAAGGGGAAAAGGCTAGAATAGGCTGTTTGATTTGTACCAAATCATATATTCCCTCACCTAGGAATGTATTTGGCCCTTCAAATTCCCTAAATTTTAATAATTTTTTCCAATTCTTTTCAAATCCCACACATTATCCATAAGCAGAAAACATAAAGTAGTGAAATATAGTGAATATAAATGAGTTTTCCTGCTGCTTCTCACAATATTATCTTCTTTATCTAGAGTTTTCATTATTTGAATATTTTAGGAGCACCATGGTGATGACTCACAAGCAGATAATCCAGCACTAACCAAATGAATAAGTCAAAGATAAATGAGTCATACTTCAACTTCAATGTTGGAAATTCACTATCACAAAACAATTTCTTTTAGTAACAACTAGTAAACTTAACCATCACTGAAAGGTGTAACTTTTAAAAGGGCCAATATTTAAGGTCTTTCAATAGGCAGGTGCTGCTGTGCCACAAAAATCCCATCAGTATTTGCACATCTGAGACTACTGTAAGCCCTCTACAGCCTTGCCAAATTCTATTCTACAATTTAAGTACACCAAAAAAACACAAAAAACAAAACCAAAAAACCACAAAAAAACAAAAAAGCAAAAAAACCCCAAAAAGAATAAAAGAAAAGAAAAAATCAAATAAGTGAAACTGATTTCACAAAAGGAAAATATATCTCATAGACATGTACTCTGGAATAAAACAACTGTCATTCAAGTTTCACTCACTCAAGTTATAAGATACCTGATCCTAAGACATAAAAAAAAAAATCTAAGCTGGCCCCACTCCAGTCCCTAGTAAGCTCTGCTTACTAGGTATGTAACAATAGTCTTACTATATTCAGCTCTGGTTTCCTTATCTGGAAAATAGAGGTTAAAAATAGTACTTGCTTCATAGAGCTATTATAAGAATTAAATAAAATGATCCACATAAAACTAAGACAGTGTTTAGGCCAGAGTTTGTGCTCAATAAATGTCAGCTATTATTTTTATGTGATAACTATTACATTTATGCCAATTCTGTGTCTACACAAAACCAAAATGAAACTAATGAAAATACAAATATCAATTGCATTTTACTCAAGGTACTGAAATATGAAGAACAAAAAGATAAACCAGCATGGATCTAAAAACCTGCAATGATTTTCTAGGACTCAAACATTTTAAATTTCATATTTACTTATTTTAGTTTAGAACATATGGATCTACTATAAATGCTAATCATTTGTTATCTTGAATAAGATCAGGGTGTAAAACATGCATGTGATCCTGAATCCTAATACTACAAATTTTCACAGGGAGTAAAGTTTTAGCATACTATCTCTGTTGTACACCTGTGACAAGTCAAGCTAATGTGTGACAGCAGATTTTAACTGCAACTCAAAATCTTATGATCTTGCGCTCAGTTCTCTCAGCTACAAACATTGACCCTAGTTTATACCCTCATTTTGGAAACTTGTGGACCGATGGATGACTCACTGAATTTTTCACTTTCTATCTGAATACCTTGGTGTCATTTTGGGTAGGTACCGTAAAGATTCTAAGTGACTTACTGATAGGGATAATAAGCATTTAAATAAGCAATTTATATTCCTGTTAGTCATGCCAATGCCTTTTTAAAAGAAAGCAAGTGAAAACATTAAAAAACAAAATTTCCTTTGGCTAGACGGGGTCTTCTCTGGTTCCACATGAAGCGTAGAATTATTTTTTCTAGATCAGCAAAAAATGATGTTGGTATTTTGATAGGGACTGCATTGATTCTGTAAATCACTTTAGGTAGCAAAGCCATTTTTACTATGTTGACTCTGCCTATCCAAGAGCATGGTAGGGTTTTCCATCTATGTACATCCTCTGCAATTTCTTTTCTCAGTGTTTCGTAATTCTCTCTCTATAGGTCTTTGACCTCCTTAGTTAGATATGTTCCTAAATATTTAATTTTCTTGGGTGCTATTGTGAAAGGTATTGCATCTTTAATTTGTTTCTCGGCTTGATTGTTATTAGTATATATGAAGGCTATGGATTTGTGTGTATTAATTTTGTATCCTGAGACTTTGCTGAATTCATTTATCAATTCCAGTAATCTCTTGGTTGAATCTTTGGGGTTTTCTATGTATAATATCATATCGTCTGCAAATAGTGAAAGTTTGACCTCTTCTGCCCCCATCTGGACGCCCCTGATTCCTCTGTCTTGTCTAATTGCTCTGGCCAGGACTTCCAGCACTATGTTGAAAAGAAGTGGAGATAGTGGGCACCCTTGTCTGCTGCCAGTTTTAAGGGGGAATGCTTTCAATTTTTCCCCATTCAGTATGATATTGGCTGTGGGTTTATCGTATATGGCTTTAATAGTTTCAAGGTAAGAGCCATCTATGCCTATATTGTTAAGAGTTCTTATCATAAAAGGATGCTGGATTTTGTCAAAAGCCTTTTCTGCATCTATTGAAAGGATCATATAATCTTTGTTCTTGCTTTTATTTATATGGTCAATTACATTTATAGATTTGCGTTATGTTGACCCATCCCTGCATCTCGGGAATGAAGCCCACCTGATCGTGATGAATTATTTTTTTGATGTACATTTAAATTCAGTTTGCAAGGATTTTATTGAGAATTTTTGCATCTATATTCATAAGGGATATTGGTCTGTAGTTTTCTTTTTTTGTTGTGTCCTTTCCTGGCTTTGGTATCAAGGTGATATTGGCTTCATAGAATGAGCAATCTTAAGCAAAAAGAACAAATTGGGAGGCATCTATCTACCAGATTTCAAACTATACTACAAGGCTATAGTAACCAAAACTGCATGGTATTGGCACAAGAACAGAGACGTAGACCAATAGAACAGGACTGAGAACCCAAATATAAAACCAACTTCATACAGTCACCTGATCTTTGACAAATTCCAGAAAAACGTACAATGGGGAAAAGATTCCCTATTCAACAAATGGTGCTGGGAAAACTGGATGGCCATATGTAGAAGACTGAAACTGGACCCACACCTCTCACCTCTCACAAAAATAAACTCACAATGGATAACAGATCTAAACCTAAGACATGAAACCATAAGAATTCTCGAAGAAAACATTGGAAAAACTCTTATGGACATTGGCCTAGGCAAAGAATTTATGAAGAAGACCCCCAAAGCAATCACAGCAGCAACCAAAATAAATACATGGGACCTGATCAAATTGAAAAGCTTCTGCACAGCCAAGGAAATTATCACTAGAGTGAAGAGACAACCTACAGAATGGGAGAAAATATTTGCATGCTACACCTCTGATAAAGGGCTGATAACCAGAATCTATACAGAACTTAGGAAAATCAACAAGAAAAAATCAAATAACCCCATTAAAAAATGGGCAAAGGACATGAACAGAAACTTTTCAAAAGAAGACAGAATAATGGCTAGCAAACATATAAAAAATTGCTCAACTTCTCTAATCATCAGGGAAATGCAAATCAAAACCAGTATGAGATATCACTTAACTCCAGTGAGATTGGCTCAAATCAAAAAATCCCCAAACAACAAATGTTGTCGGGGATGTGGACAGATAGGAACACTCATACACTGCTGGTGGGACTGCAGATTAGTACAACCTCTATGGAAAAGAATATGGAGATACCTCAAAGAATTAAAAGTAGAATTACCATTTGACCCAGCAATCCCACTACTGGGTATTTATCCAAAAGAAAAAAAGACATTTTATAATAAAGACATCTGCTCTCGAATGTTCATAGCAGCACAATTCACAATTGCAAAGTTGTGGAAACAACCCAGGTGCCCATCAATACACGAGTGGATTAATAAAACGTGGTATATGCATGCCATGGAGTATTACTCAGCAATAAGGAACAATAGTGAATTAACACATCTGGTATTATCCTGGTTGGAGCTAGAACCCATTCTTCGAAGCAAAGTGTCACAGGAATGGAAAAACAAGCACCACTGGTACTCACCATCAAATTGGTACTAACTGATCAACACTTACATCACACAGGGCAATAATATTCATCAGGGGGTGGGCAGGTGGGAGGGGGGTGGAGGGGATGGGAAAAACTCTCACTGAATGGATGCGGGGAGCACAGTTTGGGGGATGACCACGATTGTAGTTCTGACATGGGCAGTGCACGGGCAATATATATAGCCAAATTGTACCCCCATAATATTCTGAAATTTAAAAAAAAATTTTTTTTAAATTTCCATTTTCCCTGTTATTAATTGAAATGCCTTTCATTAATGGTGATAGAATAAATGGCATTTACTAGTTAGACTGCTGAGTGTCCATTATCAAGTGCTGATGAGCTACAAGAAATTGCCCTTCCTACTGCAGTGTAACCTGAATGCTTTCCACACTTCCATCAGCTCAGATAAGGTGCACCAAATTATCTTTCCTACTACAGTGTGTCACCTGAATGCAATTAACACCTTATTAAGTGTTAAGGCATTTCTACAGGTAATAAATTAGTCATGGTTCAGTACCTTGCAACATTTCTTTAGTACAATACTTGATACACTCACTGTAGGCTATGGAAAATACTGAAAACAGATAAATTTTTTAATGCAATACAATTACAGAGATAATTTTATATTTGTCTTAGTAATGCCGACTGCACAAGTAGTCATGGGGAGCATGGGGAGGAAGGTAATAAACTGAAGATGTCTTTTTTTTTTTTTTTAAATAACCATGGGGTTTCTTTTGGGTTCAGAAAAAGTTTGGTGTCAGACACAATGTTATTTCTGGAAATTTTTCATTAAATTTAAGTCACTAAATCATTCCTGTATTAATTTTTGTTCCCACTTTCTTCCCTACACTGAAAATTTTAAAATATCAAAAATTAACTATAATCATTTTAATTTAAAAACTTTAAGATATATAAGATGAAGATATATAAGAAGATTATAAGAAATTTATGTGGTACCTACTTTAAATGACAATAACACATTCAGATAGAAAGATATATGAGAAGCATATTTTAATACTTAACAAACAAAAGTAATTTAAAATTTTATAACCAATTTATATATCTAAAACTTTACAGGTTTTAAAAAAATCCCTCCTGCATTTTTGTTCTGCAAATCAAAATATAAATATTAACAATTCATTGCATAAAAAAAATGGATAGATAAAATATCCTTAATTAAAAATAAAAGCATAAATATTGATAATTAAATAGGTTTTATGCCCACTGCCCAATTTTAAAATAATTTATGTTTGCATTTCTTGTGAGATTTAAATTTTCTACCTATGTCCTTTCCTTTCTCCTAAAGAATCATAAATGACTAAAGGCAGGCACAGAATTTGTAATTTGTAACAATATCAGTTCTTCCAAGGAAACTGGAGAACCTTTCCTAGGTTCACATAGAAGTTATAAGATACTTGATTTATCCACTAAACACCAGTTGCTGGTCTTCTGCTATGGAAGTGAGTCTGCAGGATATTATGCACATAGCAGTAAAGAATTCAATTTGCTTATGAGCAAATAAGCATCTGTTTAGAATTTGCCTGACATATTTTTTAAATGTAAGTGATACGATTTTTTTTTTCTTTCCTTGTCAGGAAACTAGGTGCTAGTATTAAGTGCCACATAAATAGCTAATTGGGTGGAATGATCAGTAGATTACATAAACCACTTCTCAGGTAGGAACCTCTGAGATAAGCTAGAGAGGAATGTGGGTCAAATGTTTATTCGCCCTCCTCTGTGCATATAAAATTAATATCTCTTAATGAATTCTAGATTGTCAAGTTTTCAGCTTTCCCATTAAATTACAAATCAAGCCATGATCACAAAAATCTTTTAGAAGGTTGAGATCACTCTAGTCCACTTCCTCATGTTACAGTTAAGAAACTAAAATCTAAAGAGGTTAAATGACTTGCTCAAGGTCAGATAGTGAAGGCCTAGATCTTATGATGCCTCATCTGGAGCTTCCATCACCACATTACGGGGTGTTGCGGGTGTGGGGGGAGAGGGGAGGGCAGCATATGTACCTTCCAAAGAACCTTTGGGCGCTATTTTCTTACTTATTTCTAGGAATGGTACTTGACTGATTAAAGCATATTCTCACGTTCACACTGTATGTCCTAAATTTAGTACCGATTTTGATTTGGCCCATATTAGAGTAGTTTAGCAGTATAAAATACCTTCCCTATATTGTGACATTTTATTCTACATAAGGTTTCAGAATATTTTCCCCATTATTAATGATACATCAGGAGTATGCCAATAGATTTCTCATGAAGTTTCAGTTTTATCAAAATTACTCTTAAAACTTGGAATTTTAGATCAGTTTTGCTTTATATTTTTCTTATATGATTTACTGAATCCTAAAATTAATTGAAGTTGAACTCCAAATACAGATGCTTCTCGACTTATGATGGAGTTGTATTCCAATAAACCCATCATAAGTTGAAAATATTGTAAGTCGAAATGCATTTAATACACCTAACCTACATCATAACTTTGCCTAGCCTACCTTAAATGTGTTCAGAACACTTACATTAGCCTACATTGGGCAAAAAACATCTAATACAAAGCCTAATTTAAAATAATGTGTTGAATATCTCATGTAACTTATTGAATACTGTACTGAAAGTGGAAAACAGAATGGTTGTACAGAAACTCAAAGTATGGTTTCTACTGAATGCATATTGCTTTTCCACCATTATAAAGTCAAAAAATCCTAAGTTAAGCCACTATAAGTCGAGGGGCACTGTCTGTACTGTGTATGAATTGTTCCTTTCTCAAAATGTAAAGTCTTCTACAACATAACATATGCAATAATTGATCTCTATGAAAAAAGATACAAAGACATCATTTAATTTACAGTCATAAAATACTTAGACAAACTTTTTAGAAAAGATTCTGTAACTTTTACACAGAAAAATGCAGTGCTTTTACTGCTGTATTATTTTTCCACAATGATCAAATAATGAGGTTTAAATAGTATTTTTAAAAGCAGCTCTTTAGTTGCAGTTTGTATTAGGTTAAAGGATACTATGCTCAGAGTTAGTGTTTAATCATTCCTTTGGACCAATGCTATTTTTCCCATCTAGCAGTCACTGGTATCTACAGGAATGACCAGTTATATAGTAATCAGGTACCTTTATCCAATTTCTGTTCTCAAGACTGTTCTTTGACAATAACTCTGAGATTTGATAAGAAAAATAACAATAAACATTAAAACTGTTTTATTGAATATGCAAAGTAAGATGCCTACAATACTGACAACAAATTATTAATCAATTTATGAATGAAAACATACACTGACAATGGTTGAGGGCTGTTTTTCTGTACAATGATTATAAACCCCATTGTTAGGGTAATTGCACCTCTAGAAATATAAAAATATTATGGAAGTCAAAATGTAGTCAAAGATTTATGGAAAAAATGTTTATTATGGCATTGTCTAAAATAACTGAAAAAATTAAAAATTTTTTTTAGAAGTTAGAAAATTGTCAAGTAAATTATAACACATAGTTCTACTTTATTGCTTGTGCTTGTTTTTCAAGGTTTTCTTAATTAATATCTATTACTTTTACTATTCTAAGTAAAGGCTTTCAAAATGTTTTTCAAATGTCCTTTGAAAAATATAAAATTAATGAGTTCAAGAGAGCCGCTATGTTACTTTTGCCATTGCCAGAAAAGCTACGTTGTGAACATATGCTGAGACATTGTATTTTCCAAAGAGGACCACTGAAATATGTCTGATCTCACATGCTCTTCTTATAATATGACACCCAGTGGTGTGGTCTAAGTCCCCTCCTCTAGAACCTCGGCTGACATTTGTGAGCACCTCCCTCTTCTAATACAGTATGTTGAAATGGTGCTTTATGATTTCCATGGTTCGATCATAAAAATATCATGCCTACTTGCACCTTGGTTTTTTGTTTGTTAATTTGTTTGGTTTGGGTATTGTGTTGGGTTTTTTTGTTTGTTTGTTTGTTTTTTGGTTTTTTTTTTTTGAACATTCTTTCTTTGAACTCTGCCACCACACTGTCAGGAGGTACAATCTAACCCATGTTGATGGCTCATCTCGCTTTGGCCAACAGTTCAGCTACAGTCCTCCAAATAGCCAACATCAACCAGCAGACATGTGAACAAATGTTGACTATTTGCGGGACTTCAGAAATTAATCCATTCCCTAGCTACTGAATCATCTCTCTTTGAATATTACCACTTGAAGCCCCAAACCTGCCATCCTCACAGCTATGGTTTGCATGTCCCTTCAAAAACTCATGTTGAAATTTAATTGCCATTGTAACAGCGTTAATGCTGTTATCTCCAGAGGGGGTTAGTTATTTTGGGATTGGGCTCCTGATAAAAGTATGAGTTCAGTCTGACTTCCTCTCTGTCTCATGTGCTCACTTGCCCTTCCACCATTTTATTAAGCAGCAAGAAGGCCCTCACCAGACATGGCCCCTTGGCCCCTCAATCTTGGGCTTCCCAGCCTCTAGAATTATGAGCCAAATAAATTTCTTTTTTTTTCTTTTAATAAATTACTCAGTCTGTGGTATTCTATTATAGCAGAATAGAATGAACTAAGATACTTACTGTACCCTTTCCTGAATTCCTGAAATACAAAATGTGAGCATAATAAAATGTACTGTTTTGCACCACTAAGATAGGGGTGGTTTGTTTTGCATCAATAAATATTGGGAACATATGCCTTCTCAAGAGAGAGATAGTTACTTTCTGCCAAAAGATAAGAAATAAGAAATCATAAGGCAATCAACTATCCAAATACCCAAGAGAGCAAATAAAAAGTTTGCAAAAATCCTTGAGTTATTAAAAAAAAACTATGTTTGAAAATTATCAAACCATCTTGCCTTAAATGCTTAGAATCAAAATTGAATTTTCAGAAAATACATCGAATATGCAGTGAATTCCTTACAGCAAAAGGAAAGTCACCAAATTTCATCCTAATGGTTGAAGACCTTGCTTTCAGCCTCAGTTATCCAAAACAAATACTAACTACCAAAATAGGAGAAAAAGGAAATGCTACATTTTTACTTTATTTGAGAATATGTACAGAAGTACATAAGAAATTGTACAATGGAATAAAACATAAGAGTTCTTGAGGATGAAAATCAACTTCAAAAAGGAAAACAAAACACTTTTGAACATCAACTTAAGCTACATTTCCAAGAAGTCACCAGAGTAACAAGATTGATAAAATCCAATCTTTTTTAGTACTACCATAGGGAGGAATTGTTTTAACTAATAATCTAGCATCTATCAGATTAATATAGAATAAGGGGTGTTCTTTGCTGTGAATATGTCAGTTGATACTCTGTGATACAATCTGAGTGTAATTTACTTGTTCATTTAGGTTAGTAATTGTTGTCACATTTAGACACATAAATGTCATAGGAAGTAGATGAAACTAAATAGTTATTGTCTATGTAGAGTTATAAGCTAAAAAGGTCATTAAATCATTCATTCCCATAGTAGGACAGTGTTTACTAAAGAGTAAGTATAAGGTGCTAAGACACATCTAACAAAATCTTGGCTTGGGAGTAGGAGGTGAAGGTCTAAGTTAGTTTCTCAAAAGTAGTATCTAAGCTGATTCCTGAACAGCAAATAAAACTACATCAGAAAAAGACAAGCAGTAAGATGTTCCAGGCAGAGTTGCAACCTATACAAAAGTTCAGAGGAGAAGAAAAGTATGATATATTTAGGGAACTCCAAGTAATTCTGCTTGATTAAAGCTTAGACTTTGAGGTGGAGAGTGGCAGTAGGTAAGATTATAAGGGGAACCAGGGCTGGAAAATGATGTTCGTCACACATCATCTGTATTCCAGTTTCATCCTATGACTAGGAAGTGTCTTAGGTCAGGGGTCCCCAACCTATGGTGAGTTGTATAATTACTTCATTATATCTTGCAATGTAATAATAATGGAAATAAAAGGCACAATAAATGTAATGTGCTCGAATCATCCCAAAACCATTCCCCCGCTCCCTGGTTCATAGAAAAATTGACTTCCATGAAAATGGTCCCTGGTGCCAAAAAGGTTGAGGACCACTGTCTTAGGTAAGGGAGTGTCAGAATCAGACTACTTTCTGTAATTCTCTGAATGTGAGTAAAAGGATCAACTACTAGGTAGTTTGCACTGATCCCATTGATCCAGGGAAAAGACAACGGGAGCCTCAAATAAAATAGGGGAAAAGGAAATGGAGAGAAGCGGAAAGACAGATCTAAGTGATATTAAAGTAGCACCATCAATGAAATTTCTTGATTTATTGTTTGTAAAGCTGAGGAAGAGATTAGGAATTGAGAATGTACCAGAATGTCTGGCTTGAACAACTGAGAGCATGGTAATGCCAATCTCTGAAACAAGAAATAGAAGCAGAAGGCCTGATTGGAATGGGGTTAAGAAAGGCATCATTTTTAGACATGCTGACTTTGGGATGCCTGTGGAACATCTAGGCGGAGTTGTTAAGTGGATGCTTGGATCTGGAGCTCAGGGAAACAATTAATTTTAGAGCTCATAGTTGCAGAACAATAGTATATAGATGGTACCTGAAACATCGAAAGTGAGTGATAATACCTTCAGAGAGTATATCAAGTGAGTGATATAGAGGGTTAACTACGTGGAAACCAATGTTATTTATGGGTAAGGCAAGAAAGGAGAACATTGAGAAGGTGGCTAAAAAGGAGCAATCAGAAAGATAAGAGGAAGTCTATAAGATAGTGGGGTCACAGAATTAAAGAAAATAAAACTGTTTATTAAAAAGTTTGTCAATAGTTCAAATGCTACAAAGAAGTCAGCAAAATGAATACCAGAAAATTTCCATTGAATTTAGCCTTTCTTTTTGCTAGTCCCAAATATTCAATATGGTTTGCCTCATCTATGTCTTTAGGTTTCCCTTAATTTCAGAAGGAGAACCTGTTAAGTTATAGCAATGATATATGCAGGGACATTGGAGACAAGTAGGATTTTAAAAAATTATATTTATGTTATTCAAAATCTTTGTATTAAAAAAGTACTGTATAACAAAAACATTCTTCCTAAACTTGCTTCTGTAGTCATTGTCATAATAAATTTATTCCAGTAATTATTAATTTGCCACAAGTTTCTACTTTGAAAATAGCTAAAGTGAAGCACAGAGACATTTAATGATCTCCTAAGGTTTCTAAAAGTATAGGAAATGGTCTTTGGACAGGGACTTATGCATTCTGACACAAAGTCCTAGGAACGAAGCTTTAAAAAACATACAGGCGAAAAAACAATCTTGATTTCCCTTAGAACATTTTTATAATATCACATTATTCAGGCTTTATCATTTTTAAATAGACATAAACTGTAGGATTTCCTATAATTAAAAGTTTTACTTTGTGTGTGATTCTTTAAAGCGTTCATCAGTTCGTCAATTAACAAACAAACTAAAAACCTCATTTATTCTACTTATGCCCGGAAGCCAATGTTCCTAATAAAATTCTTCTTACATAAATAAAAGTAAATGCCTTAAAGAATTGGCTTTCCCCAACTTCCAGAATTGTAAACCACTTATTATGCTTCCTGAGTATATTTGATACTTGCTAAATGCAAAACAGAGAGGGAATTTGTTAATCCTTTCTGCACTATAATATTGCTGTGTTTAACCACACATCCATGTACTATTTCAGTGGGTGGACAGCAATGGTAGACATGCAAACCAAATTGACTCCCACAACTGCTGCGGGTATCTGCTATATATTGTCAAAGGCTTACTCACCACATTCAGTGGAAGATAAATACAAGTCATGGTCAACAAAATGCACTCATATGCCACATTTAGGCCTGAGCAACTAGAAGAAATCTGTATAAAAGGGAAGGTAGTTTTCATTGCTTAAAAGTCCAACATGTTTTATTTAAATGAAATATATAAATAAAATAAATCCATCATCCTACCATTAGTATATGAAATGAGTAAATAGATGCATCAGATAAGGCCATAGCTAAGGGTAACTTTCAAAAATCAACAATTACCACAACAACACAAAAGACAAGATACAGTGATTTAAGGAATTGTTAATTGCTCATTATTTCAATGGATATTTGCTGAGCATCTAAGCTTAGTGCTAGGCACTGGGATGAATATGTTAAGAAGTCATGATCTGTCCCATGAAAACTTTGTAAGAATGCCAAGTGGGGAATGGAATTAAAAAAAAGAGTTGAAATGGCATGATATAGCATGTGAAGAGACATGGCTTGGATACGTACCCAGTAGTCACTACCTTTTAAACCCTCCTACCTTTTCTCCCCACAGAGATCTGCTCTTCTATTTCCAGTCACAACTTTAAGGGAGATGATGAGACTCAGCCCTAGTTACAAAGTAATTATTGGTAGAAGGTGATCATCATGTACTGATTCCCCTGGCCAGCGAATGGTTTCCACATGGGTGCGAAATGCAGTTTTATCCATTAAGATAGAAAAATTCTACCAGAGTCTTCTGGAAAATGCTTCCTCAATAATAAAGAGAATTATATAGAAAGAGGAAGTCCTTCTTATTCCATTGGATATTGTTGTGTCATGATAGGATATCTGGTTCTGTTGCTGCCTTTTAATGTCCATGAAATCTGCTAGCCTAAGAACTTGTAAACATGCTGAGAATGGTAGGGAAAGGGAAACACACAAACACCAGCTCCTGACAATGTCTTCAAACCACTAATTTCTTGTTATGGTAGATAATAAATTGTCTATATTGTTTATATGACTCAAAGTTTTCTGATTATAGCCAAATGCATCCTAACCAATATCAAACACTCTTAATTTACAGATGAAGTAATAGAGACCCTGAGAGTTAAAGAGATCTGTCAGATGTTGGACAACTAGTTATATCTAGTAATCTTGGTAGCCACTCTCCTGATCAATGGCTATCAGATTTGAGTAGGGTGATCTCTATCCGTGCTAACCCGACTACACTGAGTTAAGGAAGTGCCTGTAACATCACTATGAAAAGTGTATAACTTAAATCTAATCATGAGGAGATTACTTTCAAATGTAGGTTGTATTATTACAGGCATACCTCATTGAATTGTGCTTTGCTTTATTGAGCTTTACAGATACCGTGTGTTTTACAAACTGAATGCGTGTGGCAACTCTGTGTCAAGCAATTTTATTGGTGCCATTTTTCCAACAGCATGTGCTCACTTCATGTCTCTGTGTCACATTTTGGTAATTCTCACAATATTTCAAACTTTTTCATTATTATAGAAGATCAAACCAGCCACAATATTCCCTTAAGCCAAAGTCAAATCCAGAGCAAGCTCCTAACTCTTCAATTCTGTGAAGACTGAGAGAGGTGAGGAAGCTGCAGAAGAAAAGTATGAAGCTGGCAGAGGCTGGTTCATGGGGTTGAGGAAAAGAAACCATCTCCATAACATAAAAGTGCAAGGTGAAGGAACAAGTGCTGATGTAGAAGCTGAAGCAAGTTATCCAGAAGATCTAGCTAAGATTATTGACGAAGGTGGCTACACTAAACAGCAGATTTTCAAGATAGAAAAAAATAACCTTATATTGGAAGAAGATGCCATCTAGGACTTTCGTAGCTAGAGAAGAGACATCAATGCCTGGCCTCAAATCTTCAAAGGACAGGCAGACTCTCTTGTTAGGGGCTAATTCAGCCAGTGACCTTATGTTGAAGCCATTTACCATTTACCATCCCCAAAATCCTAGAATGATGCTAAATCTACTCTGCCTGTACTCTATAAATGGAACAACAAAGCCTGGATGACAGTCTATCTGTTTACAGCATGGTTTATTGAATATTTTAAGCCTACTGTTGAGACTTACTGCTCAGGGAAAAAAAGATTCCTTTCAAAATATTACTGCTCAGTGACAATGCACCTCATCAGCAAAAAGCTCTGATGTAGATATACAAGGAGAATAATTTTGTTTTCATGCCTACCAACACAATATCCATTCTGCAGCCCATGAATCAAGTAGTAGTTTCTACTTTCAAGTCTTATGATTTATGAAATACATTTTGCAAGGCTATAGCTGCCATAGATCATGACTCCTCTGATGGATCTGGGCAAAGTAAATTGAAAAACTTCTAGAAAGAAGTCACCAGTCTAGGTGTCATTAAGAACATTCGTGATTCATGGGAGGACATCAAATATCAACATTAACAGGAGTTTGTTAGAAGTTGCTTCCAACCTTTATGGATGACTTTGAGGAGTTTAAGAATTCAGTAGAGGAAAGATCTGCAGACGTGACGGAAATAGCAAGAACATTGGAATTAGAAGTGGAGCCTGAAGATGTGACTGACTTGCTACAATCTCACAATGAAACCTGAATGGATGAGTTGCTTCCTATGGATCAGAGAAAGTAGTTTCTTGGGATGGACTTTATCCCCGATGAAGATGCTGTGAATGTTGTTGAAATGGCAACAAAAAGATTTAGAATATTACATAAACTTAGTTGATAAGGTAGCAGTGGGTTTTGATAGGCTGGCTCCAATGTCAAAAGAAGTTCTACTGTGTGTACAATGCTACCAAACAGCATCACATGCTACAGAGAAATCCTTAGTGAAAGGAATAGTCAATTTATGCAGCAAACTTCATTGTTAACTTATTTTAAGAAATTGCCACAGGCACCCCAACATTCAGCAACCACCACCCTGATCTGTCAGCAGCCATCAACACTGAGGCAAGACCCTCCATCAGCAAAAATATTAGGCTTTTGCTGAAAGCTCAGATAGTCATTAGCATTTTGCAGTAATTAAGTATTTTTAAAATTAAGGTATGTACATTTTTTAGACATAATGCTATTACATACTTAATAGACTACAGTATAATGTAAACATGACTTTCATGTGCATTTGGAAACCAAAAAAATTCATGTGACTTGCTTTTTTGCAATATTTGCTTCACAGTGGTGGTCTGGAGCAAACCCACAATATCTCCAAGGTATGCCTGTATTTAGGTATGGTGAGGCCATCAGATCAGGAAACAATTGCCATTGAAAATATAGTTTGGCTGGGTGCAGTGGCTCACACCTGTAATCCCAGCACTTTGGAAAGCCAAGGAGGGAGGTTCGCTTAAGGCCAGGAGTTTAAGACTAGCCTTGGCAACTTAGCAAGACCCTGTCTCTACAAAAAACAATAAAAATCAGGTGGGTGTGGTGGTGCACACCTGAAGTTCCAGATACTCAGGAGGCTGAGGCAGGAGGATCACTTGTGCCCAAGAGTTCCAGGTTACAATGAGCTGTGATCCCACCACTGTGCTCCAGGCTGAGCACAGACCCTGTCTCAAGAAAGAAAAGAAAAGAAAAAGGAAAATATAGTTTGTTACTCACAGTTCCCAAGAGAAGAGGGCATACAATGTCATGAAGGGCCACACAGGGAAAGAGTAAGAGGCAGAAGGAGCAAGGTGAAAAGCATGAGCAGGAGCTTTTATAGTAGTTTCCCTGGAAGAGGCAAGGCGAAGTAAGCAGGTTTAGGATTGGGAATTTGAACAACTTTAGTAGGCTCTGAAGTATAGGGGCTATCTCTAGTTTTCTGGTACCTGGGCCTGGGATGATTAGTGCAAAGGAATATTGCTTTCTGGAGTGTAAGAGTCAAATGGAGGAGGTGGCTCAGATATGTGCTCAGGGTAGGCTTATTTGTATTTGAAAGGCACCCTCTCAGGGAGAATGGCTTGCTCTCTCTAAGGATTGGCTTTTCCTGAGAGGGGCAGTCTCTTCCCAGTCAGCAAGGTGCCAGATGCCAGAGCATCAAGAATATACAATATATGAAAATATAGTTAATACAGAGATTCAGACAAACTCAAATTGTGGAACAGTCTTAAAAACATTATGATCTTCAAAATTGTTAAGATTATGAAGGTCAAAGGAAGACTTAGAAATTGTCCCAGATTGAAGGAAGCTAAAGAGACCTGACAACTAAATGCAATATGTAAATTGGATCATTTTTATAAAGGATGTTATTGGGACAATTGATGACATCTGAGTGGGGTCTGAGGATTATATGGTAGCAGTGTATCGATTTCTGATTTTAATGGTTGTGGTTATTTAGGAAAATGCCCTTGTTTTTAGGAGATCAAACCGTTTGGGGGGAAGTTTTTTGTATTGTACTGGCAACTCCTCTGCAAGTTATAAATGTTTCAAAATTTTAAAAAATTATAATAAGAATATAAAATAGTAAAGAAATGTTAAATCAGTATATTTTAAATTCAGAAAATATTGAATCTTGAGTTTTTCTTACAAACTACAGCTGCTTCACACACATTATCACACTTGTTTTACAGTAGGACTGCAGGTGCTTCCATTGCCAGTGTGCAACGACAGGAAAACAAGTGAAGGGAGTGTGGATGGGTGGATCTTAGCTAAGCAGAAATGCTAACCGTGGCTCGGGATAAACACCTCAGAAGTTAGTAGGCTAAGATAGGATAAACCACTTCAGTTCCACCCATAAGTAGGCAAAAGAAAGGGACAAAGGATCAGCTTTGCATCGGAAACAGCCGCAGACTTCAAGGAAGGTTAGGAATACAGATGAGACCCCACCACTTCCCTGTGTCTTCTCTTCTTACGGGGACAGAGCCAAACTCCCTTTGACCATCCCAGCCCTGTATTTTCAGAGTTGTCAATATTGCCTGTGACTACACTCTGGGTGTTACTTTCCCACCAGTCTTCCCATTGCTTCTCCTGAGTTGGGGAAAAAAAAAAAAACTTGGAAAGGAATTGCCAGCAGGCTGATTTTTGCTGATTCTCGAACTGAGGAGGGCCTGGCTTCTCTCTGGGCTTTGATCTTTGAGACAAGTCTATCTTTGGCTTGTTTTCCTCTTGGTCTTTATCTGAGCAAGGTAACAGTCCCTGTACTAGTTTTCCAGAATACGTTTCTCTGTATCACCATCCCTCCTTATACCTTGTACTCTGAGAGTTGGCAAAAATCTTAACTTTTTCCAGAGATATCATAGCAGGCCACACCTTCTACTTCAATGGCCTGGACTTAATTTTCAGAACAGTATGGAATTGTTCAGGGTAAAGGAACATTCTGTGCATCAATTAATATCATATATTAATTGTGTCAGGGTAATGTCTCCACCCTCACATACATCTGCTTCTTGTACCATGGCACAATCGGTACTTACTCCTAGAAACCACAATATTTGTTTATTCAGCAACAATTTCCTAAGCACCTACTACAAGCTGGACACTATACTTATGATATATCAGTGAGTGAAATAGGAATAAGGAACTGCCCACCTGGGATTTGTATGTAGCAGAAGAGACAATGAATAAACAATGAGCACAATTAACAAGCAATTATGCTAGAAGGTGATAAATGCTATGGCAAAAAAAAAAAGTACATCAAGCTAAGAGGGATTGGAATTACTAGGTTTGAGATGTGCAAATTGCCACTTTAAAAATCAAACTAATAACAAACGGGAGTTTTACTTTGTCAGGAAAAAAATAGAGACAGAATTTTAAATTATAATGTATGCGATTATGACAAGAAGTTGTTGATTTTAATAAGAGGAAGGTTTGTTTGTATCGTGGACATTTTGTCCTGAAAGTCTCCATCCCCAGGGCCTCCCTAGGCCCACAAAGGTGAAATGGAAGGAACTGAGCCAAGGCCAGAGCAAAGGAATCAGCAGAACCTTGCAGAAATAGCCGAGGGGAAAGGAGACTGAGGGAACTGTAGAAGACGAAGAGATGAGGCAGAGACCCTGGTGGAGGATTTCCCTGATGCCATCCAAGATGAACTCAATCACCTGATGGGTGGTAAGTCAAGGAAGAAAGTACAGATATCTATTGCAGCATTCACTAGATTTTACCATTCTGCTTGATTGCCTATTAGTGAGATTTTTCTGGAAAAGAACCATGTCTTCTTTTCCTACCTTACTTGTCAAGGTGACTAATAACCTCTGGGTCACATCTAATGGCCAATTCTCAGTCCTCATCTTCCTTGACTTCTCAGTAGCATTTATGTAGGTGATCACACCCTCCCATTAAATGCCCTCCATTTATTTGATCTCTGAGTCTCCACACACTCTCTGTGGCCCTCCATCTTCTCTGGCACCAATTCTCAGGCTCCTTTGTTGATTCCTCTATAAATGCTCAGCCTCTACATGTTATAGTGACCCAGTCTTCTTCTATATCTGTACTCACCCTCAAAGAAATTATATCCAGGCTCATGGTTTTAAATACCACCTCAATGATGGTGACTGCCAAATTCACATCTCTAGCTCTGAACTTGTACTGCTACTCAACATTTCTACCTAGATTACCTAATGTACATTTCAAATTTAAAATGTCTGAAACTAAACTCTTGATTTTTCCCATGCACACCTGTCCTCTTCCAGACTTTCCCATCTTAGCAAATGACAACTTGATCTACCTAGTTGCTCAGTCTAACCTTGGGGTCATATTTGATGCTCCTCAATTATACTAAGAATACCCCCTTTTAGGGTCTTGGCAGATGCTGATCCCTTTCCTAAGAACTCCTCCCTTCCTCTCCCCACCCACATAGCTCACTCCTTCCTTCCCCTCAAGTGTCTGCTCAAATGTTGCCTTTTCAGAGAGTTCTTTTCTGATGACCCTTCTAAAATTAGCACCTTCTGTCATAATCTAGCCCCTTGCTTTATGTTTCTTCACAAAAATTCTACTACTTGATATACTATATGCTTGTTTGATTATTTGCTTTTTGCCTGTATCTCTCATTAGAAAATAAGCTCCATTACAGCATGGATTTTAAGTTTGTATATCTCTATCACCAAGAAGAGTAACTGTCATATAGTAAATATTTAATAAATATTTTTAGAATTAATGAACAAAAGAATTATGGTTATATGATGCAGATATAGGATGTATACAAAGTCAGGCTAAAATTTTACTGAGATCAAGATAATCCCTGTATGTTGCTATCAGGAAGCAAAACAACTGGGTATTTGTGGGTGATTTAAACCAAAACCATAAGTAAAGCTTAAGGAAAGTCAATGATCCTCGGGAAAGCTTCTGACTGTAGATATGTGCTGTCCAATATGGTGGCCTTTAGCCATTTGATTAAAATTTTAAAAAATTAAAAATTCAGTTTTTCAGTTATACTAGCCACATTTCAAGTGCTCAGTTACCACAGGTAACTAGTGCCAGCTGTATGGACATTTTCATCACTGCAGAAAGTTCTATGAGTCAGCACTGCTATAGATTAACACCCACTTTCCCATACCTAAAGTTCACAATTACTTAGCTCTTTCTTCTGTCACAATTTGGAAAATGTTCAAAAAGTCTACTGTTTAGGTATTTCAGTGTTTTATTTCTCAAGCTGTCACTACCTTTCAAGATCTACTTCCACAACAATGTGTGTAGAAACACACACAATTTTTCCTGACAGTTATTTTGCTCACTTTATTCTGCTGTCACCATGTATTCTATGTGATTTAACTGTTTTACGTCACCGGACCTACAAATATTTATTGAATGCCTCCTATGTTAAGAACCCCATGTTTGGCCTTAAGGGATAAAGAGTATACAAATAACAATTGAATGTGCAACATGGCTTGGAGAAGGGAGCGAAAGGAGATGGTGAAGTCCATTAAAAGAATGCTACAGTATATTTACCATGGAAAAGTGACCTGAACTAAAAAGGTGGCTTGGGCAAGAAATGGAAGAACCTTGGCAGAAATCAAAGAATAAAAGAAAAATCAACAAGACTTAAGGACTGATTGGTCATGTCTGACATGGAAGAATAAAAGTCAGCTGTAACTCTTGAGTTATGTGAATTCTTACCATGTGTACTGTGTTGGCATTAGAAGCAGCCAAAGCTTAGGCAATTAAAATATTACTGATGGAAACAGACAAATCAGGTGGAAAAAGAAAGTTTTTAGAAGGTTTAATAATTTTGGTTTTGAAACAATGGTAAGATAGTCAACTGAAAATATCCAGCTGGCAGCTGGACCTGAGGGCAAAACGTTTGGAAATCATCTTTAAAAACGCGTAAAGATGAACGAAAATGCCAAAGACAAGAAGGAAAACATCAAATGTGAATGTTTGCCCTCTCCTTAGGCATTAGCATCTTCAAATATTTTCAGTCTATAATTTTGTCCTCCTCACCGCCCCCAGCCCTGCCCCTCAGTCAATGTTTTGCCAATTTTCACTAGGTCTCTCTCCCAAGCTTTCACCGTATATCAACTTTCTATTCATAAGGTTTTATTGTATTCCAGTGAATTCTCATAATTTGTCTACTTCTTTGTACAATCTCCTAATTACCTTGAGGAACAGAAAAGTATTGTTATGCTGTGGAAATGCACATGCAAAGTCTGTATATTTTGGAATGCAGCCCACTTATACTGTAGTAACATAACCCATCAATGTATAGTTGTTTACATGCCTTTTAGGCAATCAGGCCTTTCAGGTTTAATGAGTACTACAAAAGCAACTGAGACTTTAGAGTATAAACTCTATGGACTGATGGCTGCTTTTGATGTTGAACCTGAGGAACATCATAGCATTTTAAGAATGATTAAGAAGAGTGAAGGGCTCTGTTTTTGCTTAAGGCAAATGATACCCACATCTCTGTGAGGTTTTCATAGAACAATTTAAATTACTATATCTCTTTATGTTTAACACATATTTATATGTACACTTTTACATTTAGTATAATTTAATTTTAATTAAGGACCCAGCTAAACAGGACCATCAGTGAACCAGGATTTAGGTGGCCATGGTATAGTTCAAAAAAAGCAAAACAAAACAATATAAAGACAAAAACAAACGAAACATTAGAAAATTTAGAGGCTATTTGGGAAGACCATGTGATTAAATTTATTCACTCATTATTAGATGAATGAAATATTTTTATAATAACAGTACAGGGTGAGAAGGGACTACACATAAAGGGAAACTCAGCCTTGCCTAGGGAATCAAGGAAGCCTCCCTGGAAAGTAAGTTTTCAGCTGTGTCTTGAAGGATGAGTAGAAGCAATGCAGAGAAAGAGGAAGAAGGAAGCAGAATCTAGGTGCAGGCAATAAATCTTATTCCCACAATCTCCTATCCTTTAAAAAACAATGTATCACAAGTATGAAATATATGGTTCTATTAATTGAAATAATATTATAAAATTTAAAATCTTCACGTGCTTTTAAATGGTGTGAGACATACAATAAACTCCTTCAAAAAATGAGAAAAATTATTTCAAAAAGAAGAAACCTTTCTATGGCCCTTTGGAAATGCCCAATCAATGGGAGAATTTTGTTTTTTATACTTGTTCACATTTCCCACTGAAAGACTAAAACTATCCCCAAGTGGCAAGAAAAAGAATAGGATAAAACTACCATCTCCACCCAAGAAAAATGTTTCCAGTGACTCCTAATATTGATAACCCCCAGCTTGAAGAACACTGTACTAAAACTCTGGGAAGAATTCAGAGATATGTCTAAACACTAGCAAAAGTAAACAGAAATTCTAAAATTTTGGTGTGATTTCAGTTGCTTTTATATGGATCAAGACACTTTGCTGTTGGAATCTTCCTACTGATTCTAGATCATCAAAAGGCATTTTGAACTACTGTTCTGGATGACTGCTATATGTGTCTCTATCATGCACAATTCACAATTAGCAAATGTGAATCTGACCTTTTTGTCCAAGGGGATTATAATTATTAGAAAAAGATATCATTTAAATTTTTGCCACATTATAACACTTAAAATCATTATAACTATAAAATTACCAAAAACATAAAATTAAGTGAAATATAATTTTAAAATATTAAAGCCCTTTCTTGTCAATATAAATTAACAAAATTAATATAAATACAGATATTAATATTAACAAACTTACCATTTAATGATAAATAAAAATAAACACAATCAACCTAATATAACCAAATCATTTTAACAAAACACTGGCTATGAATTCAGAGAGCATTGGTTTTGAATCTGTGCCTCACCTAGCTTTGTGACTTTGGGCAACTTTTCTGAACTCTTTGAACTTTCATTTCTTAATCTGTAATATGAAATAAATAATCTCTAAGCTGCAAGATTTTGTTTTGGAATTAGACAACAAATTACATAAAGCTTCTATATAATTTTGGGCAGTAAACATTAATTCCTTTTCCCCTCTCTTTCCCTAAAATGTTAGGTTGAATTCCTTTAATGACAGTAAAATCCACTACTGAAAGGAGGAAATTAACATATTTGTAAAAACCACATCACAAAACCACTTAATCCTTTCATAATTGAATTAATCCTGATTATTGATTTTAAAAATTTCATTCTTTCATAAATATAACCCTTCATTGATGCTGTCCAATTTCATTTATTAGGAGATAATTAATAAACTGAAAGAATATTTGAGGTTTTTGTGAGCATTCAAATTTTATTTTTTTCAATTCAGTATATGAAGAATAATGACTTTTCTAAAGCCAAATTTCAGGATGAAAGCAACAGAGTTATTATATTTTCCTCAAATATTTTCACAGAATTATAACTTTAAAATATACCTGCATTTACCTGCACAGAAACCCCTTCCTATATACATAGCCTTGGCTGGATACTGGAACTTCAAAATAATACTTTGCAAGTAATAACCATTTCCTTCTATTGGTGGTTGTTGTTGGTGTCCGGGTTATTTAAGGCTACAGCTTTGCTGGTATCCGCCAAAAGTCCAATAGTTGAAAACCTGTAGAGGATTATTACGTATACTACCAAAAGCTATCAAGATAGTCTCCTCAAAAAAAGTTCGTTAAGATTTGTGACTTTTTTGGAAGTCACAAATATCTGATTTGTTTTTCACAGCAATTTATATTTTCATTTAGATCCAACTTAGAGCTCTACAGGGTGATTTTAATATAAAAATGAACTCATAAAATTACTGATGTTTATAAACTTTATGATGATTTTATAGAAGAAACTAGAGTTTAAATCATAAGAACACATGAAAAATAACTTTTATGAAAGTGTTCTTTTTCTCATAAACCTAAAATAAAAATAAATATTTGGATAAAAATTAGAGACCATGAAATATTAACTATAGCCCAAAAGATCTATTGACACCAAATGGTTACTATTATTATATTCCTTTTATGACATTATAGAAGATGTTTGAAATATAATTTACTATTTAGTTTGTACAAGAAGGCTTCAACATAAGAATGCTTATATCCTTATTTTACAGATTAAGAAACTGAAATTCAAGGAGTTTAAGAAATTGGCTGGAGATCACACTGCTAGTAATTGATGAAATCAAATCTAAATTCAGGTTTTTCTAATTCCAATATCAAGCTCTTTCTGCCCCCAAAATTAGGACCAGAGTCATAATTTTTCCATGTTTTGGTCAATAAGATCAAAATCACAATTACTAAAGAAGTAAGTACACTTGTGGCATCACAGATACTACATTGTAGTGAAACAAGAAATAGACTCTGAGTCCAGAAACTTGTTCTAATCCAAAATTAATTAGATAATATAATTATTGTATTTATTACTAACTGTGAATTTCAACAAGGCAATTAACTTGAGAAGAAAACTTATTACTGGTAATCTAGTCCAATCTATCTAAGCACTAAAATTCTACTACATACAAGTGATTTCCTATATATTTTTTCACAGATTTCAATTTTTTTAATGTTTAAAATTGATATATGCTAATAGATAAAAGTAAATATTAAGGAAGTTCTGAAATAAAAACTTAGATTTCTTCTCTTCAAATCTGTAGTCTCACTCAATAAGAAAATAAAGTTTCATATGTATGTACCTAGAAAAGTTCAATTTTCTTCACATATTTAGAAAGTTTTTATTCATCCATAACATATATGAGAAAAGTACACAATTCATAAATAAATTGCTGATGAATTATCATAAAGTGAACAACCCATGTAATTATCACCCCGATTCAGAAATAGAATATGACAAGCTTCCCAGAAGCCTTCTTCACGCCCTCGTCCAATCGCCATCCTCTCCTTCCTCCCCAGAGATAACTCTTATCCTGAATCCTGAAACAATAAGTTTGTTTGCCTGGATAAATGGGATTGTAAAAAATGTGTTCTTCTGTGTCAAACTACTTATAGTCAACATTATGTTTGCATAATTTATCCGTGGTAGCAGTAGTTTGTTTTCTTACTTTATTACCTTGAAACTTCTAATATACAGAAATATAGATGTGAGATGCATATAGAATATACTATATTCTAATGTATAAAATATCACAATTTATCCATTCTACTGTTAATAAACATTTATGTTGTTTTCAGTTTTGGGGCTATTAGGTACAATGCTGCTATAAATACTCGGTTCAAGTCTTTTGCTGCACATATGCTTGAATTACTATTGGGTATTTATACAGGGGTGTGATTGCTGGGTCATATTTGTTATGCTCAACTTTAGAAGTTAGTGCCAGTTTTTCAAATGCTGCCTCCCACCAGCTGTGAATGTGAGAATTCCAGTTGTTCTACATAGTCCCTGACAGTATCTTCAGAATTGTTTTTTAAATTTGAGTGGATTTTGGTGGGTGTACAGTGGTATCTCATTGTGATTTTAACGTTCATTTCCCTGAGTAATTTTTATAGGCTTATTGGCCTTTTGGATATTCTCTTGGGAAACACCTGTTCATGTATCTTGCCTATTTAAAAATTGGATTGTCATTTTGTTATTGTTTTGCAGCATTGTGTATACATTTTTATTGTTAAATGTAAACATGCTATGGTTTTTCTTATCATTCTTTTAATGGTGTCTTTTGATGATCAGAAATTTCTCCATAAATTAATAAAAATTGGCTAATTGAACTACATTAAAACAGTACCATTTATAAATTGCATTAAACACATAAGCTACTTAGGAGTGAGTCTAATGAAAGCTATAAAAGACCTATTCTCAGAAAGCTCTAAGACGGTACTGAGAGAAATTTTAAAAGACATAAATAAATGGGAGGATATGCCATGGCCATAGTACAGAAGCCTCAGTGTTCTTAAAGTTGTCAATTCCCCCCAGTTGACATACAGATTCAGTGCAATCTAAATCTAAATTTTAAAATGAGTAAGTTTTATGTGTGAAGTTAAAATCAACTGATTTTAAAACTGGTATGGAAATACAAACAGCCAAGAATACCCAGGGTAATCTTGAAGAATTAGAGAAAAGTTGAGACTGTATATAAAAACATATTATAAAGCTAAAGTATTTAAGACAATACAGTATTGGCACAAGGATAGACAAATATACCAATGGAACAGAATAGTGAGTTCAGAAACAGAGCCACATACATATTCAGTCTTGATTTATGACAAAGGTGGTACTGCAGAGCATCTGGGAAACGAATGCCTTTTCAATAAATGGTGCTGGGTCAACTGGCTATCCAAATGGGTACATTCTGTTCTGAATTTTCCTTTATTGCTATTTAACAGTGTATTTTAGCAATCTTTCCATATCAACATGTATAAATCTAATTCATTTTAAATAGCTGCATAATAGTCATAGTGTAAATATATCTCAACTTATTCACCCATTCCTGTCTTGATTGATGTTTAGTTTTTTCCCAGTTTTTTTCTGTGGACACTTTTGGAAGTATATCTATAGTATAACATTCCAGAAATAGAATGCTGAACCAAAGGGTGTGTATATTTAAAGTTATTGACATATTTCCCTCCAAAAAGGCCACCACTAAGTATGCTCTTACCAAGAGTCTATGAAGGTGCCCAGAATGTAGCATAAGTGACAGATGTTCCATGTTTGTTCCACTTTTACTGTTCATGACTCACAAAGGACTTTATGAACAAATTTAATCCCATTAGCCACTGATAAATTAGAAGGAAAGTAAGGCCGCCTCTGCAGAGATTAAAGCAAGGGCCGACGGGTGAGCTACTCTCTGATCTGCATGCAAAAGTGGTCTTAAAGTAGGAATAGTAAAAGCTCAGAAACATCCTTCTAGAAAAGAAGGAGAAGGCCACAGGACCAGAAGCCACATTTGGGCTCAGTGGAGAAGGCTAACTCAAGAGGCAATGTGCTGACTAGGGGTAACGTCTTCTCAATTTCTATGCTGATAAATTACACCCAATTGCCAGAGATTGACTGTAATTGTCATGTCATCAAGGAATTCTGTAGTATTGAATATTGGGTGGTATTTAAATAAGTGGGTCATATGCTGGGATGCAGAAATCTCATTAAAGCTTTTCACTGGAATGGTATTTTTGTAACTGGATTGGACTTTGACTACACCCAAGCAATTCAGCTAGTGCTGTCTTCCTTGAATAAAATAACTCCTTTTCTCAAACTACACAAATCCTCCTCCTTATCTTTCAAGGTTCATCTTGAGCCCCATTTTCTCCCTGAATAGCCCTCTTGAAACTCAGTTCCGCTTTGACAGAATTGTTCTTGCTATTCAGGGTTACATACTATCAAATGCAGTTTTCTAGTATTTTTTCATTGTTTTGTGGCTAATGGTATCATGCATGCACATTTAGTTTCTCAAAATTTACTATGAGAGAAGGATAAGATAGGAACCTCGCTTGTACTTTTTATGTGCCAGGCACTTTAGTGTCATATTTAATCTTCACAGTTATTCCCTAAGGTATGTATTAATATTCCCACTTTTTAGAGGAGAAAATAGAATTTCAGAGATATTATAATATACGCCTTGCTTTATCACATAGCTACGTAAGTGACACTCTGGAATTCAAACTCAAGCTATTTTATTTCAAAGTCACTCATCACAATATCTTCCTAAAGATTGCTCTGTATGTATTTTGTGTTATAGAAATTGTACTCAGGCATTTGAATCTACGATATCAGCACTACCATCACCACTAAAGTGGAAGGAAAAATCATGGGCTTCGAGGACTGGAAACTAGAGCTCCAATCCTGGTTCTACTTCTCTGAACACCAATCTCTTCCCTTTTTAAAGGAATGCATACAAAATCTATCCAACTACCAAAAGAGGCATCAGTCTTAAGTAGTACATTAATGCTGTTCATTTCTCAGAAGTAGTGTAACACAGTGCTCAAGTTGGGCTTTAGGGTAAAAAGAATCTGGGTTCTAAGATAGGATCTGCTACTCATGAGCCACACTAAATCAGCAAGTTATTTAATTTCTCTATGCCACATATCCTCATCTATAAAATGTGTTTGATAATCACCATTTCACTGGATCATTAGAAGGATTAAATGAGGTTATATACGTAAAGCTTTTAGCATATTGTTAGTCCATGGTAAGTGCTTCATAAAACTACCATGTGTACTCATTCCTACTGGATTAATAGAAAATAGATATATATGCTGTAAGTACATTAATAATTGTACATAAACATAAAAACTGATCAAAACAAAAAGTTGAGAAAAGAGAAAAATAATATTTTAAATTCCTTTAGTCTTAGTGTCTGATACTTAGTAGGTCCAATGACAGAGTACTATTAGGTGATATTATAATTCACAGCTGTGCATCAGTCAAAAATATTTTTGAAAGTATAGAAAGGAAAAATTGCCTTTTCCTCAATCAATTAAAAAACAAGTTCATCTTATAAGGTTATCAGTCATCTGTTTTTGTTTTATCACAACATTTAGTAAAATTATGAGTAGTAAGAGACATTTGGCCTCAAGTCATAAAGATACACATATTTTAAGATTTCTGTATATTACTGAAATGATGAAAAACATACAATTATCTTGATTTATTTTCTCACTTTTGTCTGCACTTAAGCAATAAAAATAAACCTAGACAGATCTATTAATAGAATCAGTAGAACTGACTCAGGTAAAAATGGTGAACATAGATTTTATTTCTCTTGATGAGAATGTTTTAAAAAACCTTCAAGAAAACACATTACTTTTAGATTACATGTCAACATGTGCTCTAACATTTCTAAAGAGATTTTACAACTGAAGTTAGCAGAGCATTGCATATGACATTATATTGTGCACCCTTTATAGGGGGAAATATACCAATATTTTTTAAGTTTTCTTAAACAAATTAGAACTATCTAAAGGATGCAGATTTGACTGACTTAAACCTCATCCCAAAAGCTTGTATACTTCTTTGCAAGAATCTCATTTGAATGTTAGCCTATTAAGTCAAGCACAGCTATTTCGGGGGGTGGGGGTGTGGAGGAGAGAAGGACAGCAGAAGTTAAATTTGATGTTCATTAACACTAAGGGAAATTTCTTGCCCCATTTAACTAATATCTTACTTGGTACAGTGTGACAAACAAATTTTAGTTGTTAAAATCTATTATACCTGCTTTAAATTGCATCTCCCTGTAGCCAGAGGCTCAATACTTGCTTAAATTCAATTTGAGTTGCCAGGGGCTGTAAATGGGTAGGTTTTCTATTTATTCTCTTAATTGTTCTTTATCTAAATTATCACTGATGATGAAATCTTATGTGTGCTACATTCCCACATAATCAGAAGGTCTAAATAATTTTTCCCCTTCAGGATAATGACATGGAACTAAAGGCCCATAAAATACAAACTATTCTTTAGGAATAGTTTGTATTTTGTTTCAAAATAAACAATTCCACTTGAACTTTGACAGCACTAACAAAATATGGAAATAAAAAACAAACTGAAAGTTATCAATGCTAAGCCCATAGTACTAACAGTAAATGTATATGCTGATTGACTGTCCCAATTTATTTCTAGCATTAGAATGCCCTTTGAAACTTTTAAAACTCAAAGTTTTCTGTCTCAAGTACAGCTTTCTGTCAATGTGTTATGTGTATGACATGACACTGACATTTCATTCTTAAATTAATTACTGAGTTTATGATATAATAGCCACAGTAAAATACAAATGCCTTTAAAAGAAAATCTAACAGTCATCTACACTTATCATTGCCAGCAGAGGTCTCCAGAGAGCAACTAAAGTTATGGAAATAAGGGATATACATTCAGTAATTTAAATAGAAAATTTAACTCTTCAGCTTTACGTGAGCCCTTTCTTTTCACCCACGCCCCTTTCTCTTTTGATGTCTGTGCTCCTTCATCAGATAAAAGGCTGTCTAAAAAACTGATCAGAAGTAGACACAAGAGAACAGGTTAATCCCAAGTGCACCGGTGTAATGTGTCACAAAACAGACAATGTAATTATCTCAGCAGCCTGTTTAACCAGCTAATTCGGCAGCTTTGCATACCAGGGGTGAGCTCATCTGTTCACTATATTACCAGCCTGGACATTTTCCACCAAGATCACTATAGTTTTACAAAAGCTTGTAAAAGCCTAAGGATTGAGTGTTTCATTGAATGTGGTTTAACAGCTTTTTGCAATCTTTTATTTATAGGGAAGCAACAGACTAACAAAGAGAAGAAAATGCAGATTTGTATTGTACAAGACTCCCAAAATGAAGTCAATGATGTAAATTTCCATATGTGCTCACTGAAAATGAAATACCTCTCTCTTTACTGGGAATCTCTGCAGAAATGCTAAACCACTCAACAGAAATGTGATTTTGATGGCAAAACGTATAAGCTCAGTTTTGCTTTCCTTAGAAGCAAATTTCTTTGCCATCAAATACATTCTGCATTTTGCTAATACCAACACTATTTGGGGGGAATCATGTGGGCATTAGTATCACAATGACCTGGACTTGAATTCTGGTTCTTTGACCGTTTTGTTCCCTGATCTTGAGCAACTTATTCCAACAGTTTCCTAATCTTTAAAATATGAATAATACTGACATACTGTATGGTTACTCAGGGGCTTAAGTCATATGTCAGGGAAATACCTGGCACAAAGAGGCAACTAAATACGTAGTAGCTATTTTATTTCATGAGATACATACACATGCATGTGCATACATATACACATTCATATACAAATACATATATATACACACACACATAGACACACACTTAGGAAAAAAAATTAACCAAAAATGAAGGAAATAGTCATGTATTGTCACAAATCTTTTCCTTAAAATGACTATCCACTGACCACAGTGACACCACCACATAACATGAAGGTCCAGCAACTAGCAGACTGTGTCATATGCTTAATAATATTTGTTGAATGAAATAAACATAACAGACTAGGGGAAGGGAAACACTGCAGAATATATAAAATTAGTCAAGAATATTGACAGTATTTTAAAGTAATGTGTTTTTCTGTTCAATATTTTCCACAAATTAAACTTTTAAATCAAAGGATAGCAAGTTCTATGTCTTACAGTTTAATGGTAGGTTATATCTGTGAAGTCACGTGTTTCAGCATTTGACATAGTTAAATGACAACAATGACAGGAGAGTCAAAGACTTAGACAACGATAAAAATCATCTTGTAGGTGAGGCAGAGATAAAGGAAGGGTCTGATTTACAGTAAAGTATGTGGAAAGGCCTGTTCCAATACGAAAGTGATGCGAAAAACACAAATGAATTACATCTGAGGTGCAAAATGCCCAAGGAGATGGCATGGGAAAACTCCATAGCCGGGGATGTGGCCAGGACATAGACTTAAGAAGGAGCCAACCACCATCTCCCAGTCTCATGGCATGGAAATCTCAGCTTCAACATCAAGTTCAAAGCCAGGAGAAAACAGGAAGTCTCTCTGACTTTGGCTTCCATTCTATTCCCCATAGACACTGAAATAAAATTTGGATTATGCTGTTCCCCTCTCTAAACCCTCCTTTAACCCTACTATGATTGATGGCTCTACTTTCCCCATTTACTTCAAACCACTTTTTCCTTGACCTGCTCCACTGAGACAATACTGGCATCATTGCCATTTTTTACAACAGCCTAGGGCTTTTCTACCTAGCATTAACTGTCCGGAAGTCTCTTCCTCTCAGACTTTTGCAAGGTTCGCTTCCTCACCCTGCTTCCTTCAGGGCCCCGCTCAAATATCACCTCCTTGCAAAGGCATTTGCTGACCATGCTTTCCAAAACATCAACTCCACTCACTGTCTTTTAATGCTGCCTTATTTTTCTTCATAGCACTTACGTGGACCTCAGTTTACATTATTTATTTGATTATGTATTTACTGTCTCTCATACCACTGGAACCTCAGCTTAGTGAGGACAGGAATTTATTTCATTCACGTGTCTATCCTTAGTGCCTAGAAAAGTCCCTGGCATGTAGCAGCAACTTGATTGAATGAATGGTTATATTAGTATTTATAGAATGAATGGTGGGAAAGGAGGTCAGTAACTGAATGTCCCACCATATTTTGTTCATTCTAGTTTCATTGTACAAGAATTATGAATTTCCATGGCCTGGTACCTCCATAAATCTGTCAACCCTTTAAGTAGGGTAGGGCCAAGATCTTATGCATTTTGAATATAATGTCTGGTACCCTGTGGCACTTGAGGAAATAGTTGTCTAGCAAACAAAAATTTTTTAAATGAACAAAAAGAAAAAGACTAAATGGAAAAGTTTTGAAGTTTTTTTAAAAACTGAGAATCATAGTGTATTTTCAAAAGTAGCTAAACATGTCATGATAATACTTCTGTGGTATAAAAAGAGGTCTAGTAACAAATATCTCTGTCTTAGTAATTATTGAAAAGTATCAGACACTGATTTTGTGCAATTTTTAATATTCAATATACCCCTGGCAAGGTCCCATTATTATATATAATAATATATATATATAATAATATATATAATATATGTATTGTATATAATATGTGTATATAATATATATTATATAATATAACAATAATATTATTATTATTATTCCTAATTTATAGGTGGGGAAACCGAGGAAAATGATTGTTAGGCCTCTGGCCTAGAATCACATAGCTAATAAGGGCCAGAATTTGAATCCTAGTCAAATTAACAGCTCTCTTTTGGAGTCCTTCAAGATCTACCCTTCAAATTGACCTTCTGATATTTCAAATATTATTTTCCCAATTACCTTTTATCATTAATACTATTTCCTACTTCTCTCTTCTAACAATCAAGTTAATGTCACTAAATTAAAAACTCAAATGTTGCAAAGTTTAATTTGGATACCAAACTCCTAAAACATCTTTAATAATAAATGCATATCTCCTCCAAAAGGGGGTGGGTTATCGAAGGTTAATGTTGTCCTTGGGGTGGTAGAATTTAAATTTCATGAGTCTCCTAAGCCTACTTAACAGAGAAAAAAAATGTTGCCATACTTTATTAAAACCTGCATTTCAAGGCACTTCTGTGATTTATGAATTTCTCTCCTGTAGAGAACAAGTGATATATAGCTGGAGTCTAATTCATTCCAACTCATGACATGTATTTTGTAACTCCATATCACCTTTCTAAATCAATAGGCAGTTAAAACTGAGTAGATGTATTTGGGTTTGAAAAGACACAAAAATTAGACTGTGTACTATTCCTTGTATGAGATTTTGTTAATGTGTTTTAATATGGTATCAGGTCAAACACCTTAACTCATTTTTTAGACTCATTGCCCAATATTCTTCAGCACCTGTATAATTTACTTGTATACTATGTTTGCAGGCAATATCAATTTGCATGTGTTAAAAAGGGTGATTAGTTTATTACTAAGTACCTGTATGGCCTTTGGCAAAAATAAAGTATTATATGAATAGTGACTTTGTATGTCAAGTTAACAGTCCCTTCCTCAAAACTTTTATATTTAAAATTTTTTTTCCTTTTGTTATCAAATCATATAGTTCTATTCATAAAACTCACCATTGTGAGGTACCTTTCCTTTATTCACATATTTATTTATTAATTTACTAAAAAATATTTATTGAGAATCTAGTATATTCAAGCTTTGTGCTTGCACTGAGAATACAGTGGGGAAAAACAGACACGGAGGGAAAAACAATGTGTAAAGGCATCTTTCAATGCCATAATTATAAAATTAAAGTCAAGAAAAGAAGTCAAAACTTATTTGTATATATTACATACCAGGCTAGGTCCTAAGATTAAAGGAAATGATAAAGTACTTCGAGGATTACTGTCTCCATTAAAAGAGTGTTATTTAAAAATATATCCAATGTATATACATTACCTATTCTAATATTTGTGCACATGAGTTGTAAACATATAAGTTGCTCAATATTTTGCTAGATTACTGAGGCAAATTGGGAATTTATTTCTAGGGAGTCTTTAAAATAGAAATTGTTCTTATCTTTTGGTCATTCTTAGTTGTGATTGGGAAGAAAGGCAGAGAGATGGGTTAATTTTTGAAAAAAAAAAAAGAAAAAACCCATGGTATTCCATAGATGAGACAGGGAGTCCCATTTGGTTAAGTCATATGGTAGTGAAGAAGAACAGTGGGAGATAATATTGAAAACACAGCCTGGCAGGGGTGTGGGTAGCTGTGCTTGGCAAGTCAAGGAATTTATAGTTCTTTTTTAAAAGAAAACTTAATCTTTTTAACATATTTATGGAGGCATAATTGATACACAAAAAAACCTGCATATATTTAATGAACACAATTTGATGAGTTTGGACAGATGCATATACCTATAAAACCAACACCACAATCAAGGTAATAAATATTAATATATCCAATCACTTCCAAAAGTTTGCTCGTGCCTCTTTGACTTTTTGGTTTCTTGTTTTGTATTGTGGTAAGAATACTCAACATGAGACCTACCCTCTTAACAGATGTTTTAAGTGCACAATATAATATTGTTAACTATAGGCACTATGTTGTACAGCAGATCTCCAGAATTTTTTCATCTTACATAACCAAAACTTTTCATCTATTGAACATCTCCCAATTTCACTTCCTCCCAGTCCCTGGTAACCACCATCCTACTCTCTGCTTCTATGAGTTTGACTATTTTATGTTTCACATATAAATGAGATCATGCAATATTTTTGTCTTTCTGTGCCTGACTTATTTCATTTAGCATAATGTCCTCTACATCTACAGTCCCCAACCCCCGGGCCGCAGACTGGCAGTGGCCCATGGCCTGTTAGGAACTGGGCCACACAGCAGGAGGTGAGCAGCAGGTGAGCAAGTGAAGCTTCATCTGTATTTACAGCCACTCCCCATCACTCGCATCACCACCTGAGCTCTGCCTCCTGTCAGATCAGCCCTGGCATTAGATTCTCATAGGAGTGCGAACCCTACTGTAAACTGCACCTGTGAAGGATCTAGGTTGTGTGCTCCTTATGAGAATCTAATGCCTGATGATCTGCAGTGGAACTGAGGTGGTGACGCTAGCACTGGGGAACAGCTGCAAATACAGATTATCATTAGTAGAGAGGTTTGACTGCACAGAGACCATAATAAATCAATTGCTTGCAGACTCATATCAAAACCCTATCAGTGAGTGGCAAGTGACAATTAAGCTGGCATCTGGTGGCAGGCTTGATAGTGGCAAGTGAGCATCTTATTTCAATTGTTAGGCTGCATGTGGTGGCAGGCTTTACAGTGGCAAATGAGTTATGTACTTCAATTGTACAACTACATCTGGTGGAAGGCTTTAAGTGAGAATCCGACACTTATTTTAGTCCATGCGTGGCCCGCCCATTATTTTATTTACCACTTCCGTCTGTGCCTCTTTCCTGCACTGTACATTTGTCTCAGTCACAGTTTTGGTAAGCCCACAAGCTAACCCTAGAAAAAATAAGAAAAAAATAAATGTTGCTGGAGAGCTTCTTTGAAAAGGGGGAAAGACCCAATGATGAGACAGCAGAAGACTCTAAGACTGCCAACAAAATGAAAGCTGCATTTAAAAGAAAATACCAAGGGTCCTACTTAAATTACGGGTTCATTGCAATGGGTGATTCACATTCTCCAAGCCTGCTTTGTATAATATGTGGTGACCAGCTATCCAACAAAGCCACAAAACCTTCAAAACTGCTTTGCCACATGGAGACCAAGCACCCTGCATTAAAAGACAAGTCTTTGGAGTTTTCAAAAGAAAAAAACGTGAACAGGAAGAACAGAAGCAATTACTGAAGGCCACCACTTCATCAAATGTGTCTGCACTGAGAGCATCATTCTTAGTGGCTAACTGCACTGCTGAAGCTAAGAAGCCCTTTACTATAGGTGAAGAGTTGATCCTGCCTGCTACTAAGGACATTTGCTGTGAACTTTTAGAAGAGGTTACAGTTCAAAAGGTGGCATATGTTCCTCTTTCGGCTAGCACCATAACTAGATGAAATGACAAAATAGCAGAGGATATTGAGGCACAACTGTTAGAGAGGATTAATGAATCACCGTGGTACACAATCCAGGTTGATGAGTCTACCAATATTGACAACAAGGCAACAATCCTTGTTTTGTGTGATATATTTTTCAGGAGGATGTGCATGAGGAAATGTTATGTGTGCTTTTGTTGCCAACCAACACCACAGCTGTGGAACTATTTAAGTCTGAATGATTACATATCAGGAAAACTGAATTGGTCATTTTGTGTCAGTATATGCATGGATGGAGTGGCTGCCATGACTGGACGGCTTTCTGGTTTCACTACTCGGGTCAAGGAGGATGCTTCTGAATGGGAGTCTACGTGCTATGTCATCCATAGAGAAATGCTGGCTAGCTGAAAAATGTTACCTGAACTAAGCAACATGTTGCAGGATGTGATTAAAATTATCAACCACATTAAAGTACATGCTCTTAACTTACGTCTGTTCTTGCAGCTCTGTGAGGAGATGGACACAGAGCACAAACGCTTTCTCTTGTATGCAGACGTGAGATAGCTTTCTAAAGGTAGATCACTGGCCAGAGTTTTTGAGTTATGAGAGTCACTCCAGAGATTTCTTCTAGAAAAACAGTCACCACTCGCAGCATATTTCAGTGACACAGAATGGGTCACAAAACATGCTCCCTTGTGTGACACATTCAACCTGTTCAACGAACTCAATCTGTCACTTCAGGGAGAAGGACAACTATGTTCAAGTCAGCAGATAAAATGGCTGCATTCAAAGCCAAACTGGAATTATGGGGGTGACGAATGAACATTGGGATTTTTGATGTTTCAAACATTAGCAGAGATTTTGAAAGAGACCAAGCCAGGGCCTTCTTTCTCCCAGCTAGTGCATGATCACCTATCTCAGCTTTCAAGAGAGTTTGAGCATTACTTCCCAATGACAAAAGACCTCTGAACTGGGAAGGAATGGATCTGCAACCCATTTGTGAATAAGCCAGGTGAATCGACTTTGTCCTTGCTAGAAAAGCACGGACAACTGCTTGAGATTGCAAATGATGGTGGCCTTAAAAGTATGTTTGAGACAACTTCAAATCTCCATACGTTCTGAATTAAAGTCAAGGCAGAATATCCTGAGATTGCCACGAAAGTACTAAAAAGCCCGCTTCTATTTCCAACATCCTATCTTTGTGAAGCAGGGTTTTCTGCAGTGACAGCAACCAAAACAAGAGTACAGAGTAGGCTGGACATAAGCAACACACTTTGGATGTCACTGTCTCCCATCATCCCCAGATGGGACCATCTAGTTGCAGGAAAACAAGCTCAGGGCTCCCACTGATTCTGCATTATGGTGATTTGTATAATTGTTTCATTATATATTACACTGTAATAATTATAGAAATAAAATGCACAATAAATGTAATGCACTTGAATCGTCCTGAAACCATCCCCCTTCCCCACCAGTCCGTGGAAAAATTATCTTCCATGAAACAGGTCTCTGGTGCCAAAAAGGTTGGGGACTGCTGCTCTAAGTCATCCATATTGTCACCAATGGCAAGACTTCCTCCTTTTTTAAGGCTGAATAGTATTTCATTGTATGTATATAGCACATTTTCTTTATCAATTTATCTGTCAATAAACATTTAAGTTTTTTCTACATCTTCACTATTGTGAATAATGCTGCAACAAACATGGGAACAAAAATAGCTCTTCGAGATCCTGATTTTAATTCTTTTGGATATATAACCAGAAGTAGGATTGCTGGATCATATGGTAATCCTATTTTTAATTTTTTGAAAAGCCTCCATAATGTTTTCCATAGTGGCTGCACCATTTTATATTCCCACCAATAGTGTACAGGGGTCCAATTTCTCTACATCCTTGCTAACACTTGTTATCTTTTGTCTTTTTGATAATAACCATCCTATGAATTATAGATGATATCTCATTGTGGTTTTGATTTGCATTTCTCTGATGATTAGTAATGTTGAGCAGCTTTTCATATACGTGTTGGCCATTTATATGTCCTTTTTGGAGAAATGTCTTTTCAAGTCTTTTGTCCCTTTTTGAATTAGGATATTTGTGGTTTTTGGTATTGAGATGTAGGAGTTCCTTATATATTTTCAGTAGTAACACCTTATCAGATATACGGTTTACAAATATTTTCTCCCAATCTGTAGGTTGCCTTTTCATTTTGTAGATTATTTCCTTTGCTGTGTAGAAGCTTTTAAGTCTGATGTAGTCCCACTTGTCTATTTTTGCTTTTGTTGTTTGCACTTTTGGTGTCATATCCAAGAAATCATTGCCAAGACCAAAATCAATATTCTCTTCCCCTATGTTTACTTCTAGGGGTTTTACAGTTTTCAGTCTTATGTATCATACACCGTGATAAAGTAGGATTTATCCCTGGGATACAAAGATGGTTTAATATATGCAAATCAATTAATGTGATACACCACATTAACAGAACAAAAAATTAAAAATGCACGGTCATCTCCACAGATGCAGAAAAAAACGATTTCACAAAACACTTTTTCATGATAAAAACACTTGACAAGTTAGGTATAGAAGGCCATTTATGATAAGCCCACAGCTAACAACATACTCAATGGTGAAAACTAAAAGCTTTTCCTCTAAAATGAGGAGAAAGACAAAGGATATCCACTTTCACTACCTCTATTCAACATAGTAGTGGAAGTTCTAGACAAAGCAATTAGTCAAAAGAAAGAAAGAAAGAGGCATACAAATAAGAAAGGAAGAAATAAAATTATTTCTGTTTGCAGATGACATGATTTTACAAGTAGAAAACTTTATAGATTCCATGAAAACCTGTTAGAACTAATAAATGAATTCAAAAGTTGCAGCATACAAAATCAACATACGAAAACCAGTTGCATTTCTACACACTAATAATAAACTATCTGAAAAAGGAAATAAGGAAAACAATCCAATTTACAATAGCAACAAAAAGAATAAAATACTTAGGAATAAACTTAACCAAGAAGGTGAAAGTTATATACACTGAAAATTACAAAATGCTGATGAAGGAAACTAAAGAAGACACAAATAAATGGAAAGACATCCCATGTTCATGGATTGGAAGACTTATTACTGTTAAAATGTCCTTACTATCCAAAGTGATCTGCAGATTCAATGCTATCTCCATCAAAATCTCAATGGCATTTTTTACAGAAATAGAAATCAACAATCCTAAAATTCATATGGAACCAGAAAAGACCCTAAATAGCCAAAGCAGTCTTGAGAAGGAAGAACAAAGCTGGAGGTATCACACTTCCTGATTTCAAAATATATTACAAAGCTAGACTAATCAAAAGAATATGATAGTAGCATAAAGACAATATATAAACCAAAGGAACAGAATAGGGAGCCCAGAAAAAAACCCATGCATATACAGTCAGCTAATCTTGGGCAAAGGTGCCAAAAATACACAATGGGGGAACAATAATCTCTTCGACAAATGGTGTTGGGAAAACTGGATCTCCACATTACAAAAGAATGAAATTGGACCCTCATACCATACATAAAATTCCAGGAGTTTAAAGCTCATTTGCAGGAGAATAACAAGATCAGAATTGGGCTCTTGAAAGATCAATGTGTCAACAAGACAAAGAATGAATTGAGGGAAGGGAAGGCAGAGAAGGAGAGCTGCTAAAGAGGGGAATAGATGTTAAATCCAATGAAGACTTAAACTAGAGAAACTAGAGGAGTAGAAGTAAGAATGCACAGGTCAGAGAAGATGCAAAAAGAGAATTAACAACAGTGGGAAACAGATTGGATTTGGGCTCAAAGACATTTGCTAACAAAATAATATAATTTTTTTTTTTAGAATTCATTGCACTAAAGATTCTCATGTAATGAAACAATGCAAGATTTTTTTAAGGTTTCCTCACCTAAGACAATCTCTAGATAGAACTGCTTCTCTAGGAAATGTTAATAATAAACAATAATGTTATTATTTATAAATAAATAATAATGTTAACAACAAATGTTATTTATTATTAATAAGGTATTATATAGTATCATATGACAAATACTATATTCATATATACTTATTAGAGTTATTTGAATAATAAACTAACATTTATTGAGCACTTACCAGATAGCAAGTTAAAATGAACCAGATAGCATGTTAAAGATTTTACATATTACATTCATTATCTAGTTAAAACCTATAACAAATCTATATGTAGGTATAGTTAGTATCCCCTTTACAAGTGAGAAAATTGAAAATTAGAGAACTTAAGTGACATTAAGTTAGGATTTGAACTCAGTTCTACAGCGTGTCAGAGTCTGCAGCATGAGCACGCAGCCAAGGTTACATGTGAAAGAATAATTAGTTCATCCTGAAGACCACAAAACTTACAGAATTTGCCCTATCCATTTATCATCAAAATGAAATCTTCAAATCTTTAATTGAAATATGACAAATTTCTACTGAGCATCTACCATGTGCCAACCTTTGCTTTAGATATATAGACACTATATTCTTGGGTACTGAACTCTTACACGAGAGAGAGAAAGAAAAAACATATAGACATTCAGAGAATTTTTTCATTCCTACTGCTCAGCCACTTACACTGTCTGTGCTGATTAGGGGAAGTGTGTGGAGGGAAGACTTGGAGAGCACTGAAAGGCACTTATTCTACCCATGGAGTGACATGGAGCAGCCCACTGAAGACGAAAAAGGCCTGTGAGAGCTGGAATGGAAAAGTGAGTAAGGACTAAGAACAGAGTTGGCCCATTCCGGAGGCTCTGCAGGAAAAAAAAGGAGAGATTAAGCCATTTATACTTCTGGAGAAGAGGAACTTTGGGGAAGGGAAGATGTTCAAAGGAAATTTTAAAAGAAATTTAGCTCTATGATGTGTTGTGTAATCCCACCTTTAATGTTCTCAAAAAATATTTAGGGAAGACCCACATTACATTTAAAGACTTTGGGGGACTCAATTTTTGTTAACTATGGATGCATCACCATGCTAATTAGGACATACTTAGACAAATCAGCCTCAACATTTTATATAAGTGCTGAAGTATGTGTCATGACCATTCTGAGATATGGTCCATGTTGTCTGTTTCTATTAATCATTAAAGTACAGAAGTTTAAGAATGAATTCCCTTTTCTTTGCAAATTATATCAGATTCAAGGATATCCCTATAATAATACTGTCACTCATTCAAGTTCTAAAATCCTTTTTTTGTAAGAGGGTGACAATGAAGTGGAAGTATAATTAGCAGGAAGGCAGTTAAATCTAACCTGTATGGAGTATATCATAGCAGTTAGAATCATCTACCATGATGGAGTAAACAATTAAAATAACCTACTGAGGGGAAAAGGGTAGAAGTGGGAAATCAGGGACTGAGAATGGCAGTCTCAGAAAAGCATCCACGCACAGGTGATGAACACCTAGTTCCCTGCCTCCAAGTTCCACAGGACTAAGTCTGTCCATATTTAGAAGGCCTATAAGAAACTTAAATCTATAGCTCACTAGGGCACTACCAAAATTGCTTCTGGGCCTTCTCTACCTTCATATTCTAGGAACCATTTTTTTTTCCTTGCATCCCATTTCCCCAGGACCCAGCTTTCTCCTCTATGATCACGTTTTTCCATAATTCCCATCACCAATGGATTCAAATTTGTAAACTAGAACCTACACTCTGACAAAGGTTTAAGAAAAGGTGTGCAAGATAAAAACTCTAAGATTACTGAACATAATCATCTCCTATTTGCCCTTTTCCCATGGATTAATCTCCAAGCATCAGACACATTTTAGATTTGGATTCCTTAGTAATTCCTTAGATAACCTACCCCTGACCTTACTCTCATTTTTGGACCCTGTCTTGTCTACTAGCCTGAGATTTGCCTGTTTTTGTTCTTCCATCTATTGGCTAGTTATGGCTCCCTCCCTTTTAGATGACAGAACAAATCTTACTCTCTTTCTAACACTCCATTCCCCAAACCAATCCCACCCTCAACTCTCCTGTCATTTCACTGCTGAGTCATCAGGGAAATGAGAAAGGTAAGTAGAGCAAGGCTAGTCTGGTAGGTTGTGGGGGCAAGTGTGGCAAAAGAACCTGTCTTGAGAGGTTCATATAGACAAGTGCCACAGGTACTATTAATTCATTAAGAATCTGGGTTGGTACCCATGGCTTTAGATCCAACCAAAAGAGACCCATATGACTCAGGGTTTGAGTCAGCAGGCTGAGATTAACTACAGACACAGAAGCAAATTAGGCATAGTAAAACAGGCTAAAGATGGTCAGATATCCAGATAAAAATATTAATACATAGTGATGGGCAGGACAGGATACTAGATAGAGTCTGGATGAAGAAACCAAAACAATCATTTTGATTTGGCATAAACAAGGAACCCAAATAGGAATAAACTGAAGACATGAGTGATCCTAGGGAAAGAACAGGGTACCTCCTATTCTGAGTTTAAATGTCCTTGGTCTAAGTAACCTTGACTGCTTTGAAGAATGAATCAACATTGTAAGGCATTTTTGTCGATAGTTATAACAGGTAGAGAACTACGGAATTTTATTTAACACTCACCATTAACTTCCATTATGTTCCCAAATATATAATGTATTTGCCTTATTTCCCCTATTTATAGCTTCTTCCCACAAAGCATGTGAGCATCTTTGTATATAATATCTGCTCATTTAGAAATCATCCACAATTGAACATGAACTGAATAGTAATTATTTACTCTGTAACAAAGAAATTTTTAGTTAAATTTTTCTGAGTAATTTCTCACACAACAAAATGTTAAATGCTGTCATCTGCCAAATGATATGCATATTTTATACTGTATTGGTAGGGTCAGGAATTATTAGTTAAGAGGGTTAAAGGAAAAGAAATTATTGACTTCAGTTCTCATACCACAGTTAGAGTGAACAACATAGGTTTTTTTTTTCCCCCTCATCTTTGCCAGCATTGTTGCTGCCGAGTCTGTTAAATTACCTTATTTCCTCACTCTACCCTAATGTCAACTCTTTCTGTACTATATAATCGTGCAGGAGCTAATCGTGAGGTTGTAGGTAAGGTTACACGAGATCCTCTGAAAAACATATCTATGGAAGCACAGCATATTATAATTAAGACAATGTCTTCAGTTTTGAAATCTTCTAAAGGCCCCAGGGTTAGTTTGGTTTGATGCCAGAATATGTCAGGTTGACAGCCAACAATCCTTGCTTGTTTCATTTTTTTTTTTTCTTTAAAAAAGAGAAGCCTTCTGGCATACTACTCCTGCATGTTACATCACCACACTACCACAGGAGTTTGATGAGTTTCAATTGATTTAAGCCAGCACTCAATATAAAATGATAGATTCTGGACTGACATGTAAAGACAGGACAGTCATTTTTACCTTGGCACAAAAGGGGAAAGGCTAGCTTCTCTTCCTTATTTAGTACTATCCCCTTTTCTTGTTCCTATTATCTTCTACCCAGTTAATACATAGCAATATTTAAAAACAAGGAATATCATGATGATCTAAAATTACAAATACATATTAATAGGTTGTTTTCTCTATCATGTTAAGTAAAAATTGTTTTAATTGGATTTAGGATTAGGAATCTCACAAACACTAAAATGTATGGGGTAAGCTAAAGAAGAGGCGCTCACAAAGGCACAGAGAAAAGTTGGCTAGAGAAGATCAGAGCCATAGAAAGCCTAGTCATGGAAGCTAAAGGGTTACACATTTTTCCCTAGAAGAGTGTATTAAATAACATACAGGGAACTTGCTCAATAAAGTCAAGTATAAAAAAAGCCTGAAAGTGACCATTAGCTTTGACAATTAGGATGTCATTAATTATTTTATAAAGCAACTTTAGCAGAGTTGGGAAGGTAGATAAAGTACATTATGTAGCTATATGAATAGTGACAATCTGGACTCCAGATGGAAATGAGTGAGGGCAGCCAGGAAAAGGACAGGGGAAGCCAAAGAGAAGAATTCTGAAACAAGATAAAGAAAGACTTTTTTTTAAGAGTTGGAGAAAGGAGCATATTCGTTGCCTAAAAGGAAGGAGCCAGTAGAAGAAAACAGATTGGAGACATAGTTGACAGAGATGAGTGTTGGGTCCACTTTGAATTCTACCTATGCATTCAGTTATTGCCCTATATTCCGGGACTGATTATTTGTCCAAAGAGAATACCACAAGGTCTAGGCTAGCATTGGAATCTCAAGTCATCCTTGTTGCTTTCTACTACTTTCTGACTTTGTTATAGGTTCTAGTTCTGGGCTCTGGCACTATCCCTCATGATCAAGCCCTTCATTTAAACCTCAGTGCATTCAAATTATTCTATTTCAAGTTCCCACCTTGATTTATTTCCAAGAAACCTTGTTCATCTCTCTAGAAAGGACAGTTTTGCCTCGCATCCCACTTTCTTCTTAGGTATAGTGTATACACGTGTAACTACCTACCTCATAGCCATTCCCTACTCCCTTCCTTCAAGAACTCCAAACCTGTTCAGCTCTCGAGTGACCATATACTTTAAGGAATGCCTCTTCCCACCCCAGGAAGGGGAATTTTACTTAGTCAAAGCTAGTTATGTAAATTCTATTCCCCTGGACAGTGATTTGTTTTGGAAGAGAATGTGTCAAAATTCTTATCTGCTAGTGATCTTCAAAGGAGAAGCCCTGGAAGAAAAAATTCCACTTTTTCTGTTTGATACAGCTGCGTCTACATGGAATACTTGGCATGTGGACACATCCAGTGAGCATGAAGGAACAAGACAGGACTGCTGAGCAAAAGGAGGGAGAGAACCTGGGTCCAAGGAATACTGTTGAACCTCTGTATTGGTTACACCCAGAATTGCCTACCTTCAGTCTCCTTGTTACATGAGGTCATTTGTTTTATTGGATATGGTTTATTGGATTTTCTGTTTCTTTAAACAAAAAAAGATTCTAAGTGACATATTGTAGAAGTAAAGGCTGAGAAAAACTGATTTTATTGAGGTCATACTACATATCAGATATTTTGCATCCATTATTTAATCTTTACAACCTTTGAGGTTCATATTTGATCCTTGTTTAAAGATGTTTCTAATTCAAAAGCCTGCTTTCCCCCATAAAGTATAAAGTTTTGACCCAAAACTGTAGTATGCATCATTAAATGTTGCTTCTAGTCTTCCCTAATACCAGTTCCCCAGACTTCAAGCTTTTCTTTTATGAATATCAAATTTCTTCAGTAGAGCATGGGACTCTGAATAAAGAGCAAAATAAGACATACTGTCCAAAGCTTCCCACAGATTACTGAGATCCTAAATCCTGTACTATTACCTGTAAAAGACGATAATAGTACCTTTCTGCAAAGGGTTGTTATATTAAACTAGAGAATGCCAGTACAACATTTAACAAATACCAATACCCATTTAGTCATGTCACAAATGTGCTTCATTCATATTAATACTGCTACTGCAAGATACTTAATTTTTAAAAATCATATCATAGAATTTTAGGACCATTAGAGATTGCAGAAATGAAATTTTGTAATATTACTGCCATTGAGAGGTAAACTTAACCTATAATTCAAACAATAGCTTAGAGCAAAATATATAAATGACCTTCCTATGAGATATTTTTAAAAAGCTAAATAGAATGAATTTTTATCACCATTAAATTTATGATAACCATCATTTGGAATTAATGACCAGTTAAGTAAACACAGCTACATGGAAAAAGGAAGGAAAACATATCTAGTTAAAATTCAAGAACATGATAATCTTCCCTGCATTTTACCGTATCTGGTTGACAACTTTGCAGTGTAGTAAAATTGAAAAAAAACACTAAACTTGGAATGAAAAGATAGAGCTGGGATCAAGCCCCTTCTCCATTATTTATCAGGTCTGTAACTTTGTGCAAGTCATTTACTGTCTCTAAATCTTAGCCTCTTTATCTTTAACATGGGGGTGATGGTTTAGTCCTTTGTTTATCCCACAGATCGATTCTATGAATCAAAGTATATGTAAAAACCTTTTATACATGGAAATGTGCAGAATACATGTAAGGAAAATAATAAAAATTTTACTGAACACAAATGGTGGAACTTCAGATTGCATTCCGTAACGTGTTCTTGAAGTTTTTTCCTTAGGATATTTACTCATTACCTATTCTGAAGCATCAGCAGCCTTTCTGAAAGTGCACAGTAGTAATACAGCACAGTGCCACAGATAGCTGTAGATTCAACCTGAGCCTTTTGATGATGATGATCTTTGAAGGTTTCCCATCTCTAGAGCTGCTCTCACTCTGCTCACTGCAGTTGATAGAATCAAGCCACAGGCTTAGCATGTGATAGTTGGTTTGTGAGTCAAGTTTGGAAATCACTCAATCACTCTGTCTAGAAAACAAATGGATTAGAGAAGAAAAACCAAGATGACTCACACCCAATTCTAAAAGTGTTTTTAATGGGGCATTGATTCAGCCTCTACTGAATATTTACTAAAAATAAAAAACAATATTTGCAATACTCTTTGTGAAATCTTTTCCAGACAGCTGTAACATCTGAGACACACTTGGAACACCGCATATAAAATTCCATAAATAATGGCATCATCCTTATCTAGGATTCTTTTTCTCATTCCACAAGGCCTTAAATGCAATGTATTTTCCAGGAATGTCAGAAAGCCCTAGAAATCAGTCAATTGAGTCCCACTACTCACTATTGTATTATTGCAATTGTCAGTTGCTAGGAAAGTCCAGAATCTCTTCTCCCCATATAAACTAAACTTTGAATACTGATCAGATTCTCAGGCTGGCCCAAAAGTTGACTGCAAATTCAATATGAGACAAAATGGGAAGGGGGTGTTCAGAAAGCTAAGGTAATCCTTGACTGCATTGACAGTGAACACTGTATAAGCATGAAAACAAACCAGGAGCAAGAAGGCCGTGTAGCAATTCTGGGGGTCATGTTTGAAGAGGAATATTTCCAGAAAACACCAGGGAAACACAACTAGAACCCACAAGTTTCCTCTCTCTTTTTCTTCATAGCCAAGAATGTAAAAGTAGTAGTCTACATTGGTTGACAATCCTATATTCACTAGAAAATTTATTATACAATATTTGATAGATGTGAAAGGAGATAACCAGTTTGGAAATATTACAAACTAGAGTATTCATCTAAGATTGCAATTAGTTATAAGAAATGCAAATGCCCAAATTTTCAAGGAAATGTCAAACTGTTTTCTAAAGTTATTGTTCCAATTTATTATCCCTCCAGCAGTGTATAAATTTTAACATAGTTCCCCATCCTTCTCAATAGTGGATACAGTCAGATATCTTGATTTTTATCAATCTAATGGTTATAAAATTATATGCCATTATGCTCTTGATCTGCATTTTCCTGATTATTAAAGAGATTGAGCACCTTTTTGTCCCCATTTATTCTTCATTTTGTTTCATGTCTATTCATGTTATTTGTCTATTTTTCTATTTGGCTGCTTTTCTTATTGATATATAAAGGTTTCTAAAATGTGTGTGTGTGTGTATGTGTACAAAACTAATCCTTTGTTAGTTAAATTTGTTGTCAATTTTGTCTGCAGGTACTTGGAAACTTTTTATTCTATGTACTGTTTGATGAACAGAAGCTTTTCAATCCAATGTAGTTAAATTTAAGTATTTTCTCCTATGTTAACACTTTTTGTTTATTGTTTAAGAAGCCCTTCCTTACCCAGGAGGCATGAGATATTCTCCAATTTTTTTTTCCTAAAAGTTTTAAAGATTTTACATTTAAACCCTTAATCCATCTGGAATTGATTTTGGGGCATGATGTGGTCCTCCAATCACTTTTCAGCCCATGCATTTTTAATTGTGCTGCAGCTCTCCTCAAAAATTGCTCTGCTTCAGGTCATGACTGACCTTCATGTTGTCAAATCCAATGGGCAATTTCCCGTCCCTAATTTTTTTGTGTGCATTTGAGAATCTCCTTTCATTCTTAAAACTATCTTTCATTTCATCTGTGACATTGCTGTCCTCATTTTCCTTCTACCTTTGGATCCAGCCTTCTTCATCCTTCATTGCTTCCTCCATCTGCCCCCATAACAGTGATGTGACCCAGGGCCCCATCTTCAACTCCTCCTCTTCTCATCTATTTAGTCGTTCCTCGTGTCCTCCCCATACCCTTGTTTAGATAGACACCTATATTCTCATGACTCATACATCCATTAACTCAAACCCAGGTCTCCATCTGTAACACCAGCTCTCTTAAGCCAAATGACTACTTGATTGCTGTTGGGGTTTCCCAAAGGCATCTCAAAAGCAACATCTTTACAGGAGAATCTTTCTTCCACTACCCCACCTTCAAAAATCTGCTCCTCTTGCTACACGACTTACTCTCCCCTTCACCCTCTGCATCTAATCAAACAAGTAGTCCTACCGATGCTTTTACCAAAATATACTTCATGCGTGAAGATTTCTCTCCACTCCCTCTACTGCTGCCTTAGTTTAAAGACCCATCATTTTTCACTTGAGTTTTGCAGTAGCCTTGTAAACTATCTTCCTGGAGCCAGGCTGGACCTCCATAATCCATCATCTGCACCTGTCAGAGTGATCTTTATAAAATGCAAATCTGATCATGAGACAGGAAGGGAGAGTCCTATCCTCAGGTATACAATATCCCTACACTCCCCAACCCTCACACTGCCCTACCACAGGGCCAGGCCCACCACTCCACTCAGAGGTGGTAACCAATCCTCCTGCAATTACCCACACAGAAACTTCTGCTGAGCTGCCACCCTCAGATTAAAGACGATGCCTTGCCCACCAGTCTTTACTTTTGACAGTTCCTAGCACACCCAGTTGCCACTACGGTATGGATTCCTACCTCAGCCCCTTCTCCCTTTATCCAAATTACCACTTTTGAACTCCCTTCTTAGTCCTTCAATTCTGATCTCTGAATCTTTCTTTCCACAACTAAAAAACTCTGAAAATTCTAAATTCTTTAACAATGAGTCTCAATTTGGTGTAGTCTTATATAGATAACGCATCCAAATCTTGGCTGCTCATTGCTTGACCTAATCCCTAGTAACCTCCAACTTTACTGCTCCTCTCATTGTATACATTCTCCTTCTGAGCCATCTGTGCTCTCACATGTCTCCAAGTACTTTCCATATTATAAACCCTACAAAAGCTCTATCTCCAGCCAGACTCATACCTTGAGCTCCAGATCTAACCCCTACTGGACATCTCCATTTGAATGTCTCCTAGACACTTTGAACTCAAAATTGAATTTATTATATGCATCTATCTCCAAATCTCCTCCTCCTCCATTATACCATATCTCAGAAAATGGCACTTATGTCTACTCAGTGGCCAAAGCAGTCATTACGTCCTCCTGTTTGCTCATTCTCCAAATTAAATCAATCATTGAGTCACCACCACCTACATATTTCTCAATTCTCTCCCCTTCCTTTCATCCTCATGCTACCACTCTAAATCAAACCATTATACTTCCTTGCCTGATCTATAGCAATAGCTTGCTGATGGGTTTCCCCTTCTCTAGTCTTTCTTTATTTTAACATAGTTTCACCTGGCATAGTAGCAAGAGTCATTTTCCAGAAATGCAAATCAGTTCCCATCCCATGTTAAAATCCTTTGGTAACCTTAGCACTACTTCCTTGATATGAAATAGAATGGTAGTAGTGTCAGGGGAGTATACTTCATGCTCTCAAAACTCTTATTTTTCTGGGTCAGGCACACAAAAGGGATCTGGAAGCCTTTATAAAACAATCCTTTACTTCAGGCTAAAGTTGTCACTATTCAAAAGTATTAGAAGGTCCACGGGGGAGGTATGGAAATCCAGGAGCAGCCCCTCCACTCTACTCTACTAACCTCCCCACCATCATCACACTCAGCCTCAGAAACCTTTAGCTCTCGAACTTGGTGTCCTCTTTCCCCTTAACAAGTATTTTTTATGCCCCACTCTCCTCATTCTCAAGGTCATACCACTTCTTGTGCTAGTTGTCCAGTCAGTTCTGTTGACTTTCCCCAGACGAAGATGGAGGCGAGAGAAAGGGAAAGGCGGCCTCACACTGGTCGGCTCTCCTCCAATGATACCTGAAAGACAGTCAGAATCCCCACAACGCAGTGGGCATTTATTATCTTTTGTTATGTTAAGAGTGTCTACCTCTTTCCTTGGTTCTAATTGGAATATGCTTGAATCCAGAAAAAAGGAACAGAAAACAATTATTTTTTTAAAATGTATTCATATTTTTATAGTTTATAATCACTCCTGTGTAATTATTAATATTAATGTCTACCAATTCTCTCTCATCTTTTCCCCTGCTCCTACTAACACTTGATGCTTATAGCAGATGCCAGTTCCTCTTCCACGTCTGGTCGGCACTCACCATTTCTGTACACGCTGACATCTTTACATTGTAGGCACCTGTGATGATGCCAGATCAGCTCTCTTGTCACAGGAGGGTGCCTGGCCAGCGTGTAGGCCAGGCCAGAAGTGCTGGGGAGTTAGCATACTCAGAAGCAGCCCTTCACCAACTATGGATGGGAATTTGTAGATGAAAGCCCAGTTTCCTTGCTGCTTGAGTGGAACAATTTTGAAGAATGTTCTGCACAGTCTTTTGGAGGTCCCAGTGGATTAGATGCTAGTTTCCTAAGAGGTAATCTCCTCACTAATACACCCTGCACTGGCTTTGCTACCTTCTCAGTCTTTCTTCCTCCCTTATCTACAAAAATTTTGCCAGACCACCTCTCAAACAAACTACTTGCACTCAAATCTTTTACCTCAAGTTCTGCTTTTGAGAGAACTCAACTTAAGACAACTAGTACTAAAAATAGGCCTAAAAATCAAACTTCAGGACTGGATTTTGAAATTGGATTATTCACCAATAAGATGGCAACAATGACCCATTGCTGGTGACACGTGGGCTGGTGATAAACCCTAGTATGCCGTAGGTAACAGCATCACTATTACTAAGTAAATTCTTAGATTTCATTTTTAATGAATTAGGATCAGGTAGAGGTCAGAAGGAAACACACATGATCTTAAAGTCTGTGAAACTGGTTGGCTACTGCTAATAGCCATTAAAAAGAAACCCTGAAGGAAGGAAATGACACTCTCAGGTCAATAATTATCAACAGGGCTCAGGGTAAAAGCCAGAATGTCTTCAAGGCACTCCTGTTGCCAGAGAGTACACATTGCTTTAAATCATGCCCAAAATTTGAATGTAGGGGAAAAGAGTAACAAAGGAAACTGAATTCAAAGCCTCCAAAAGTCTCCTATGCTAATGTCAGGGAAGGAATTAGGTTCTATTATGTAGGATGAACACATTTGAGGGAATATGTGTGAGAAATTTGAACCTCCGCATTTCTCTGAGCAGGCAAAAGTGACTCCCTCTGCTTGTTATAGGAGAGCAGGTTCCTATTGCCTGAAGTCCATGGAAAACTCTCCCCTGCCCTACAGTAAAGGACTTGCAAGAGAATGCTCGACTTCCTCAGAACCTATATATCCCTCAACTCAGGCATTCTGGACCAGTAATTAGGGTCACATCTCAGCATCATCAGAGTACTGTTCCTACCATGGGAGCAAAGTAAGTATTTACCAAAAGAATGGGAGGAACTGGCTAAAGCAGGAACTAGGAGAACGTGCCTGGGGATAGATTTTGAGAGTAATGGATGAGAATTATGGACAGGACACGCTGAGTAGTAGAGACCTCTTCTGTGTCTCTAGTTTAATATCCTGATAAGGATGCCTGGAAATGGTGTTAATATTGTTCCACAATGTCTATCTGGAGCTTAGATACAACAATGGCCTATAATAAATGAAGTAGAGCTGCCAAAATGGCCTCAATGAGTACTGAGAAGAGTGTCAAGGGTCTTAGAGATGTACAAATTCTGGGATGAATTTACCACATAACAAGGAATAGCCCAGTAGTTTTCAATGGTCCCCTTTGAGAGTAGGAGTAGACCAGAAGACATTCTCTTCACCAAAACAATAGTGAATAAGAAATGCACTAGTGAGTGGGGTACCAGCATCATTGAAAAGCTCAGGGGTGGCTGTCCTCTATGGGGCAGGGTTGATGATGGGAGGAGATGCTGCAGTGCAACTGGGCTATGGAACGTCTGTAGGGATGTTAGGATTCTGTAACAGCAGAGGCCAAACGGTGACAGTCACAGTAAATAACAAGGCCAGAATGGCAACCATGGGGTTTGACCTGCAGGCCTGAGGTAATAGCAAATAGATTATCGGTGTTTCTAGGGAAGATAAAGATGGTTAGCCAAAGAGTATACAATGTATCCACAAACAACAACAACAAAAAGATCAAAAACAGGTAAGAAAAAAGCTAATATCATTTACTGCAGTGGAAAACCATAATCCCTCACCTGGTTTCCATATTTGAGTCAGTTTTCAGACACAGCTTTCCTGAAGTGAAAGACAAGATTGTTGCCTTGAGGAAAGATCCCAGAAGGTCACAGCAAGTACATATGATAGCCTTCTTCCCAATCCTTTCTCACAGTGACCTAAGGCCATTTACTAAAGTCACTATATACTTGTGAAATGGAAATACTTAACCTTTCTGAGAGCCAGAAAATTTGAATACAATTTTGAATACAAGGCCTAAACTGACACTGATATGAGGGGATCCAACACGTCATCATGGTCCCCGCTTGAAGTGGAAGCATATGGAGGTCAGGTGATAAATAGAGTCCTAGTCAAAGTCCGTCTCACTGTGGCTCCATTAACCCCATGGTCATTTACTAGAATCTTATTGCATAATCTTGTTGCATATATGTGGTTGCTGGCAGAATCCTCACAATGGTTCCCTGGCATGTAGAGTCACAGCCATTATTGTAATAAAGGCCTAGTAAAAACCTCTGAAACTGTTCACTCCCTCCCCGCCCCAAGTTAAGATAGTAAATTAAAAGCTATATTACATTCTGAATAGAATGGTAAAGAACTGCACCATCCTCAAAGGTTAAATAATGCAGGGGTTGTTGTGCTCACTCTTATCCCCATTTAATTCACTGGCATAACCCCGCACAACCAGATGGACCAAGGCAGGTCTAAAGGTAAGACCCAACTGCAGATCCTTAGTCAGATGCGGTATCTCCAGTAGAACTTATCGGCACAGGCTCTGGAACCTGTCATGAGGCTATTCAACTAGAGGTTGCATTCTCTTCAGTCCCCATCAAACAACAGGGATAAAGAGCAATTTGCTTTTACCTGGGGTGGACAACAGTACATATTTATAGTCTTGCCTTAAGCTAACTTAATTCTCCTGCTCTCTATCAAAATGTAGTTCAAAAAAGCCTGGATAATCTTAAAATTTTCACAAACATCACACTGACCCATTATACTGATGCCCCTGGAAAGCAGGAAGTAGCAAATACATGTTCCACTAGTAATACACATGTGCACCAGAGAGTGACAGATAAACCCAAAAATGAATCGAAATCTTGCCATACTGGTGAAGTTTGAGAGGTTCATTATCTGGAAGTATGCTTGTATATCCCCTCAAAGTTACAGGACATGTTCATATACCTTGCCCCTTATGCCACTAAGAAAAAAACCATAGCACTTAATAGACCTCCTTGTATTTTAGATAAAGCATTTACCACATTTGGAACTACTGCTCCTACACATTTATAGGGTAATGTGCACAGCTTCCAAATTTGACTAGAGACTAGAGAAAGAGAGGGCTCTGCAGTAGATTAAAGATGCAGCATAAGCAGATCTGCCACTTGGTCATCTGACCCACCAGATTCCATTTGCTAGAGATATCTAAGAATGCTTTGTGGAATCTAAGATTTTTGAGCAAGCCCATTTTGTATGCAGAAGAAAATGAATAAAATAGCAGCTCTGGCAAACTACCAGTAGAGACTAACAACATGGGCCCTAGTAGAGACTAAATGCAAGAATATACGAAATCAAGTGACAATGAAACTGAAAATGCCCATCATGAACTGATGATCTTCAGACTCCCCTATGTCATAAACACATTAAAAGTTCAGAGTACAGTGGAAATGAGGATTGTGTTCTAAAAGGCCCAGACAGTACAAGTTACCACGAAGAGGTAGCCCAGACTCCCACGTCACATACCTTTCTTCTTCAGGTCATACATATGGCCCCACATGGCATTCCTGATGACTTGGTAGTTCTATATGTCGGGGCAAACCACGGATTGACTGCTGATGCACTACAGCCCAACTCAGGGGCGGCCACGAAAGACGACTGTGAAGGCAAATTCAACAATACATCTGATCATCAGCTTCACGTGGAGAGAGAAACAAAAGTTCAGACCACGCAGGGATGAAAGGATGAAGTTCTGAGTAATCTTGCCAAGGCAAGCAATTTAGACCAATGACAATGTAGACCAAGTTCAAGGGGATCTAGAATGATTGGTAGAGGACACAAATGATATATTTCAAATTTGGTCTTGGGACCAGCTGTAGCAGCAGAGACTATAGCTTGTCCCACTAACTATTCCATTACAGTCTTTATTTGTTTTATTGTGACCTTGAAGATCCCATTGACAAAACAGAGAGGACTCAGTATGGGACACTGAATACATTTTACTGCAGGCACCATGACTCTGCATGAGAGCTTTCTCTGGCTACAGGAGCTTGTTCAACCTATATGCTGGCCAATGTGGAAATGTTGGGGAGTTAACATCCCTAAGAACAGCCTTCAATCAATTACAGTTTGGATTTGATAGATAATATCCTGGCTTCCTCACCCCTCAGATATAACAATTCTGAGGCATGCTTTACACAGTCTTCCAGAGTTCCACAGTGGGATTGATCCCCAATTGTCCAAAGAGGTAACCTGATCGTTACTGTATTCTGTATTGGGTTTCTTACTTTCCCAACCTTTCCTCTCCACTCTTCTCTGACCACCTTCCAAATAAACTATTTTTACTCCCTTAGGAAGGGTAAAAATTAGATTCTGGAAATGTATGCTCTTATAGCTTTCTGTACATCCCTTAACATAGCACCACATTTATTATTATTGTCTGTCTTTATTTCCCAATTGACTGTAAGTATTAAGAAGATAGGGATGATGTCTGTCTTGTTCACAACAAATACCAAATGTCTAGCACAGGGCTTGGTATAGAGTAGGAACACAATAAGTATTTGTTGAATGAAGTCACCCACAAACTAAACTTACTACAGTGGCTTCCCCCCACCTCAGTTTAGGATAGAAAGTCTTGTTGTCCTTTCATCGCCAGCTACTCCCTTGGATGTACCCTCTCTGCACTCAATGAAATTAAACTGCAGTTCCTTGCATACATCACACTCAGTCATATTGCCAAGGCTTCACCCATTTGTTTCTTCTGCTCAAGAGAGCAGTATTCTACTCCTCTCTACGTAGCTTATTCCTACCCATCCTTGAAGTCTCAAAGTATAACCATCTCTGGAAATCCTTCCCTAATGCCTCAGTAATATTTAGAGCCTCTCTGTTCCCAAAGAACTTGGAACATAATTACATTATAATTAGTTAACACATAAAAACCATTTTTAAACTTATTTCTCTTTCCCCCCAAACCCATAAGCTGTCCAAGACATGAATCTACTGGTTTTTTTTTTTTATACAGTGCCTAGCACAATGCCTGGGGGAAAAGTATGTGCTCAGAAGTATTTTCTGGCTGAAGATGAATATGAAGTATTATTAAGAACTAGTGATGTTTAGCCTGGAAAGGAGGAGTCTTAAGGAAAGCAGGGCATCTGTTCTCAGGGCTAGCTACAGAGGTAAGCATTACAACTTAGGTGCTTTTCTCGTTAGTGTATTATGGCTAATTGCTTTCTAAATTTGCAGAATTAAATGCTGGGAATGTTAAAAAATATTTATTGGTTATAACAACTGCTGATGTGTATAGTTCCTTATATCAATTACTAAATACTACTGTTGTCAGTTGTTAGCAGTTTGATTGTATCTGTACTAGTTAATAGCAAAGGCCTTGGAATCAAGTGTCTGTGTTCAAATACCAAACCTGAATCTTAATATAATAGTTACACAACCTTGGGTAATTCAAAGTAATCTTTCAACACCTCAGTTTCCACATCTGTGAAATGGGTTTAATAAAACTACCTACCCTCCAGGGTTATTGAGCAGGTTAAATGAATTAACATATGTAAATATTTAAAATAGCATGTTCTGCAAAGATGTTTGCTATAATAAAATTATTATTTTTATTCAACCCACTAGGCAAAAGCAGGTCCAATGAGTGAAAGTGTTAGAAAGCATATTTTGATTCAATATAAAAATTACTTTCTGACAGTTTATGCTATCCAACAGTGTAATTAGCTGTTTCACAATAGTAAACATTATACCACTAGAAGTTAAACCAACCAACCAAGCAGTGGCTACCTATTCTGGAATATAGTGGAGTTTTTTTTTTTTTTTTAATTCTAAAATATCCTGATTCTATGACTCCTCGCTACCACAATGTGCCAATTTGTACATAATATCTTTATTTAGGAACCTCAAATAACTTAAATTTTTAAACTTTCACCTCCCTTTCAGAAGTAGGAAACAAATATTGGTCCAGGTAAGAGAAAGAGAATATTTATTCTCTAATGTCTCTTCCAACTAGTTGACAACCATAACTATTTGGCTGAAGAGGACACTACTAAAGGCTGGCTAGAACCACAACAGTTAGAACATAGGGACTAACTTTCTCACTGCCAATATTATTCCTCAGACTGTTCCTGAGCTTCATGATCTAGATAATACACACTGGAGGGTTGTAATATGGCCACTTAGGCTCCCATGCACACAGGTGGAAGAATGCTGGAGAAAGGGAAGTTTAAAAAACATGAGAAGGTATGAAGAAGTTCTAAATTCTCATTTATCTTACAAGAGTCTGCCTGCCCCACAAAGAAAAGCTAAACAATAATTCCCTAAGGCCAACCCCTGAGGTTTGGGCTGGAAATAAGCATTATTTTTTCCAATTCTCCATGTTATCCAGCACTCTTTCTCACACACACACACACACACACACACACCCCTTCACTCTCTTCCCCAGATAACAACATATCTAACCCACGGACACACAGGAACTCTCTCAGAAACAACCTCTATTTTTTTCCCATCCAAACCATTATATTAGCCTGTATTCCTTGTTTTACCACCATTTTTATTCCTTCCAGTAGTGTTTTACATTGTATAAATCCAAGATTTAGAAAAAGGAATTGATACAGATATGAATTGAAGCACTCAAGCAGAATGGTCACGTTGAAAGTTCTCTAATGACATTAGCGCAAGAACTGGAATTCAACAATGAAGTTTCTAAAAAAATTGTAGGTCGTATTGTGTTTTGCTTGACCATTCTTTAAATGGAAACCGTGTAGAAAAGTAAAACCTCAATTACCACAGAATTGGTCTTTCCCAAAAGCACGGAGACAAGTTGTAGCCCTAAAAGGACAACTTTATTAAATTAATTGTGCTTTTTAAAAAAATTGTCATCATACTCTCCTCGGTTTTGTCATGTACTAATTAAAACTGTTCCTTAGAAAACACTATTTAGAGTTCCTGTTGGAAACTCTTAAGCAGTATTATTGCCCTACTGGAAAACTGCTCTGAAACTTCCAGCTAAGGAAGCCAACCTGGCCTACTGAGAGGAGAGTCACATGAGACTGAAGGACCAGTGACGCTCCACACTGCCAGAACTGGGCTGGGGGAAATGACCCAGCTTCCCCAAACAGTTCAGCCCCCACAACTAAAACTGCTTCCAGTTACCCCCCTGGTTAGCACGAGCCGTTGGTGGACATTCCAATGCCCCGACCCAAAGACCTGTGGAGTGCAACAACACCATGCTCGAAAACCTATCTGACTTTCACCGTATTATTCAAAACAGAGTGATCCAGGTAAACTGGCAAACTACCCACGAGTGGAGTGCAACCATCTGAACGAGCCAAGGCAAAGCAGCCAAGGAACCACCCTGCCAACCTACAGAACCACGATAAATCATAAATTTGTTTTAACAAAGCCCCAAAGTTTTGAGGCGATTTGTTACACAGCTATAAATAACTGGTACATCTTACCTTGACAGTCTCATTTCCTCCAGCTTGTTCTGGTTTTCTGGTGTATCTAGCATCAAAGCTTATATTTCTTATCTGTCCAGTTTTGGAGAAATGAGAATACAAGGGTCTAAGCCTGGATCGATCTGTACTTTTCAACTTTTACTGGCCCACCCTATGCTACTAAGACATGTACCCTGTGGTTAGAGTTTTGAATCTTGAATGCAAATCATTCTTGGTCATGAAAAGAGAGGCCTATTTTGGTTATTCAGGAATAAACGTCTATCTTCTGACTTTTTCACCTGTAATTTTATTCAAAATGCAGGAGGATGAATTCCCATGGGTATAACTGGCAAACTATCTGACATGGGAGGCAGGTTCAGGATTTTTGGATGGTGAGTCCCAGTCTATTGTTTTTGTCTAACGATAGTCTTGTGGTCTATTTTCATCTTTCTGGCCCTTGCTTGGGAAGAAGGAGCCATCCTGGCAAAATGCCTTTGCAGCTTTTTGGAAGTGATAGAATCTGAATGTGGCCATAAGTGCAACCAATGAAATATTAGGGTCTTGGTATTACTTTAAATATTTTCCCCACTCTCCACTGGCCATGGTGTGTTCAAAAAGGAAGGGGTGAGCCATTATGGCTACTATTCAGTGACAATTTATTATTTCTTTGTTCTATCTACCTAGAAACTGCCCCAGAACAAAACAGGCAAGGATTTTGTAAGCATAGAAATGCTGTTTTGTTATAGTTGATTCAAAAAAGAAAGATAATGATGTGGTCTAGTGGTTTCCACACATATTTCAGTGTCAGCAACTCTGAGTTGTAATATCATCCAACTGTCTTTCTAGCTGACTAAGATTACTTAAGAAAAATTACCTAACTTCTCTCTGTTTCTGTCTCATTTTTCCTATCTATACAATAGAAGAAATCACCCTTATTGCACAGAGAGAAATTTTTAAAATTTCAACTGACATTTATAAATATCCTGAAATACATGCTGTAATGATCTCCAACACACACACATATACACATGCATGTATGTGTCTTCTTTTATTTGACTCTCAAATTTCTTTCATTTCGTCCAAAATCTCAGGGACAAATTCAGATGGGAACATGGAGGTTTGTGATTTTTCTTTTCTCTTCCCATTTTAAAGGCATCTCACTCCTAGTTCAGCAGCATGGAGAAAGACTTGTTATCAGCTCCTACGCTTGGGCAGTGATTCAAATTCCCGAGGTTAGTGGCAGCATCTCAGAAAGATTCTCAGAGATTTTCAAAGTTCCATTTTCTTTTAATTAGCTCCTTCTCTGCCTCAGGCAAACAAATTCAGGGAATCAATAGGTTAGACTGAGTACAGACTTTGTAGGTATCAGGAGCTAAAGTATGTTGGGACTTGTCAGACCCTGGATTCAGGTTTCAGGAGGTAAGCATCACTGGCCCAAGAACATTTACAAAGGAGATTTCAAACAGAAGCAGCTTTCCAGCTTTGGGAGACTGACCATGATTCCCAGACAGTGACTGGCATTACTTGCAACCACATCTTGTCCCTACCCAGGCCACTGACACTCGGGGGTTTGCCCTAAAGGGCTGCAGACCTAGCCGGAAACTGGTTAAGACTAATACCACATTTGAGAAAAGCTGCAAGCATGAATTCAGCCGAGGTGTCAAAATACTCATAGAGGGGTTCTCAACCCCATACACTATCTGTTCCCCCAATTTTATTATTTTTTTCTGCTATAATAAGGCTTTCTCTGCACCCAGATGTTTTGATTATCACTGGGTATATTTTTACTTTGTGAGACATAAATTTAATTTATGACATTAATTGTTAATTCTTTATTTATTATAAATATGAGCTGCATACAGGGCTGACAACAGTTTTTCCAAGTGAGGAATGGTGGATTTGTTCTCTAGAGTTTAAATCTCTAGTGAACAGTTCCTGCTGCTTTAGGTGTTGCAATAATTGTTCTGAAGCAAACTGTACAAAGCCAAGGGCAGAGCATTTGGAATTCTTTGTGAGCATTCATTATTTATTCAGAGACTGGAACTCCAAAATTCCTTTCTAAAAAATCAGACTAAGTGACATAGGAAAAAAAAAAAGACAGACTCAGTAATAAATCAGTCAGTAGCTAAGATTAAGTGATAGTAAATATCACTAGGCCCTGTTCTATTTGAAGCTTCAAACAGTATGACCCCAAGTGTTTCTCTAAAAGAATCACAAGGCATCTGAAAAGTTGGGAAACATAGATAAACTTATTTTTAAAATTGTATATTCATTATATTTTCAAAATAATATGCTCAAAATATTTTTGGGTATGGTACCTCTAAATATCAAGTAATGGGTTTAAATTTGTTAACTGGTAAAGTATCATGAATATACAATTGAGTGTCCAAAAAGTTTGGAAACACAGGAAAAGTAGCATAATTACTGTATTTTTTTTTTTCAGATTAAGACTTAGGCCCATTGCTTTAAATTTCAAAATATTTCATCTGAAAATGTGTCTGGAGGTTGAAGAAAACATATGGAATATATTATTTGAAAATATAACCAATATACCCTCTGACAATGATTCCAGACTTTTTTTGATAACCTATATCAAATGATAGGTTATCAATGTCGCTCATGCCAAAAACCAAAAGAAAGGACTTAGGTAGAATCAAAAAATTATTTTAAGAAAGCTGGGGAGTGGGGCTGTGTGAAGAGAAAGAAGGTATGATTGCAGGAGAGTAACACTGTAATTAAGAAAGTAAAAAGTTACTATATGGAGCTTGAGAGCGAAATTTGGAGAGGGGAATTTGTCCATTTTATGGGTATACTAGGTCAGGTGCATTTCTCAGCCTCCTCATGGCTGAGACAAAACATCCCTCCCTCGAGGCAAGGTGAACCACCTGCCCTTGCTTTAAATCCTTGTTCTTCGGGAAACCTTCACATTTGCTAATTCCAGCTTTCCAGGTATCTCAAGCCTGGGAAAGAGGGTACTTTTGTTTTGTACTTTCGTGCCTGAGGCACAAAAATGATTTATGTCTTGAAGTCCTTGTTCTGGTTTCACTTTTCCTTCCTAATGTGTGTGAGAACAAAGCAAACACAGTTGATATTTGAAATCTTAAAGCAAAGCCCCATTAATCGTGGTGCAGAGATCAAAATATTAAACATGTAAATCCTCCTTATATTCCTTTCCTTCCCTTCATACCTAGACATTAGGCATTTCTTAAACATTGGGGATGAAAAAGAATGAGTGGGCAGTACCCAGACTTAATCTCTGATGCAAGAAAAGTTAGCTACACCAGGTCAAATGCTTCTCTGACTACTCCTCCCATCCCAATATACCCAGTGGTGATTGCTCAGCCCATACAGCTTCCTGATAGAGTGTTAGCATAGAAAACCTACGCCAGGTCTGTCCCCGGGGTCTCTGTAATTGTGGAGAGATGCCAACCAGTAAGGCTTCACTTATCTGACTGACAGAGGTCTGTGCCATCTACTTTCTGATAGCAAGGATGAAGGACTGGTCAGGTATGATTAGAAATCCACTGACCCTTTACTTTTGTACTATTGGTACTTTTCTTTAATGTCACTTTTCTATTGTTTCTCAGCCTTTCTTTATTTTTCCCCAGTACATGGCAAAAATATTCAAAGCAGTGAAGTTTACCTATCTAGAAGATAAGCACTTGCTAAGGTCATGTTATCCTGTAACATATGGATAGCAAATCAAACAGACCTGGTCAATGATAGTGGTAAATTAAAAAGATTCACTCCAACTTATATCAGACATCATTCTATTGCGCATATGTTTGCAGCCATTGTGCAGTCCTCTCTATAGTATTAATAAGATAGAGTTTTCAGATCTATAAGATTGAGGAGAATTAAATTCTACAGTCCAATGAACTTATATATAGACAAACTCCTACTTGTTTTTTCTTTTGGTGTGTGAAGTTCTGGTTTTGCTTTTCTACATTTTATCTTTACAATGTCATATATGTATGAGCACTTTTAAAATAAGATTTGGACCAAACCCTAAAAAGGATAAAAGTATCACTCATATTACATGTTTTTCAAAAGAAATGAAAATGAACTTAAAATTTTTAAGAAAACAGTGTAGTTGAGGGAAACCTTGCTTTAATATATGGGGTTTAATAGTTTTTTCTAATCACATTTCTATTTTATTTATTTCTTTTTCCTTTAAATTGCTGGGTAAATTTGACAGCCCTGGAAAGTGAGGCACTAATAGTGGTGTCAGGGGCCAAGGATTGATCAAGCTTTCCTACATCACCCCTGTGTCTCAAACAGGGCTGTACCAAATGTCTAATTTTAGTATTTGGCTCTACACCAAACACCTGGAAACGGCATTCAGCCAGAGAGGAACACAAAGCTAAACAGTGGGTGAGCAAGTACATCTGTCTCCTCTTATTTTCTCCTTTTCAGCTATTAGGTAAATAAGGTAGTTATTAGGTAAATAAGGTAGTTATTAAATGATGACTTATGCAAAGCCTACAATTTTAGTGTTCCCATTTCATCTTGCTAACATTTGTCAGCCTCCTTAGCAAGCAACATTTTGATAATATTTGTATGAAAACCAGTTGGACTTCCTACTCAATGCTATCTTTGAGGATGGATTACACCTGTTTTCTTCTTAGACCAGAAGGTATACATGAAACATGTCAAGTGTTGGATTTGTTGAAATGGGAAATTCAAAACTGGTAAGTTTTCAATCGCTGGTTTCTGCATGCACGTGCTCCTCCACACGTGTTCATGTCACAGCACTCAGGATGCCTGACTCCACTTCTTCACCCACAGAAACCACATTTCCTCTCACTGCTTCTCGCTTCGCCAATCCACAAACCCTTTAACTACCCCTGAAATATGGAGACATTTCCCGACATCTCCGCAAATATAACAGAAAGCTTTCGTGGTCTCATGTAACCAAACTTATAACCATATGCACGCCTTGTGTGACCAAGAAAATCACACATCTCTCTAGGGTGTCCAATTCAGGTTTCTTTGCAATAGACCATGGTACATGGAATTTGAAGGCCAAATCCTGGTGCTATGGATTTCAAGAGAAGCAGGCACATATACAAAAACAATTAAAGCAATGTCATATTTTATCTAATGCTTTATCTCTTCAAGTATATAATTTGTTCACTGTTTTATAAAGACTAAATTTTGCTTGCTCTCTGGAGTAAACATGTGGCTATTTCTCTCTGGTCTCAGAAGAGCTATGCATGAACATGATTTAAAACAAAATTTGGTAATGTAATTATGAGTTCATGAGCCACATATATGCCTAATGAATACTATATAAATCCACAAAGTAGCAATAAGTAGTTTTATCCTTGATTATTATTAATAACAACCTTGCACTTTTAAAATGCTGTTGCATATTGTATTAATACCTCTTGTGCACCTTTTGAAGTTCTCTTGGTCTCACTTATCCTACTCAAGGCACCAAGTGAACACCTGACCTGTAGGGCTCTGGTAAGCATCCCACAGCTTGCTCCTGTTAAGGAGCAGCTTAACAAGCACCTCACTCCAAGATTCCACCTCTCACTTCCCACTTGGGGCTATTATGTTGACACCTCAATTTGGAGACAGGGATGAAATCTACTCTCCATTCACACATATACAACCCAGAATGTGGGAAAGTTAGCACCCTATATCAGTTTGCTAGGGTGCCATAACAAAATACCACAGAATGGGTGGCTTAACAAACTGAAATGTATTTATTTTCTCACAGTTTGGGAGGTGAGAAGTCTGAGATCAAGGCGTTGGTAGGTTTGGTTTCTTCTGAGGCTTCTCTCCTTGGCTTGCAGGTGGCCACCTTCTCTCTGTGTCCTCACATGGTCTTCCCTCCTTGCATACAAACCCCTGGTGTCTCTCCGTGTGTCCAGATTTCCTCTTCTTATAAGGACAACAGTCAGATTGGATTTGGGCCCAACCTAAAGGCCTCATTTCAACTTAGTCACCCCTTTAAAGGCCCTATATCTACATGTAGTCACATTCTGAGGCTCTGGTGGTAAGGACTTCAACATATAAATTTGGGGGAGAGGCATAAAAATTTCAGCCATAACACACCCCATGGGTAACCAATGGGGGATGAAAACTGATGAATAAATTCTCCTCCCATTCTTCCCCTGGACAGATGATCCTGATTCACTTTTCATGTGAAGGCTCTCAGATAGTACTTGGTGACCAAGCAAATAAGCACTTAATTCCATGGCCTACTGGCAACTCATCTTGGTATCCACTCTTACTCCTTCTTTGCGTGGTTTTCCTGTTCCTCAGTTCCTCCTGTTCCTAAGATCACAAATGCCAATAAAAAGCTCACACTCAGGCTCTGCTTCCTAGAGAGGCCAGGCTAAGACACATAAGTGCCTTATTTCATCTTTACAACCATGCGAGATATGTCTTATTATTGTTGCTTCATAAATAAATAGGGGAGTCTGAGAAGACAAATGACTTATACAGGGTCACACAGCTAGTGAGTTACAAAGTCAGAACTCTGATTTAAGTCTTCTACCTCCCATCCTGCAATAGGTTGCAGGTACCACAAATATCGCCTAACAATTTTTATGCATTATATAAAATTTAGGTCACTTTCCCTGTAATTTTTAAAACTGTTTAAATAAACTAGAGATAAGACCTACCAAGTAGGAGTGTTGGAAAATGGCGGACTAGAAGCAGCCTGCCAGCACGCCGCTCCCAAGGAAAGAAGTGAAAAGTGCAGACAGCTGGCTACATATGGATCACTCTTCACTGAAACAACATTGTGAAAACACGGAGAAGAAAGGCAGGACACTCAGTGTGGGGAAAAAAAGTGACGGGGCAATTCATATGAAAAGATCAGAGAATGCATAGGGAATAATTGCAGGATAGAGCACCAGGGCGCACCACGCTCACCCTGCAGGCATAGTGTGAACTGTGAGATGGCCCCCTCCACCACCACAGACCCCTAGCTGGTTGGACCGGGAACTTGCCTGGAGTCTGTGCAGAGCCATTGCACCAAACAGGTGAAGTAGGGATTGGGCAGCAATTAAAACCATCCTGAGCTCTTGGGTGCACAGTGATAGGTCCGCACCAGGCTGGGGAGGGAGTGGACCAATGGCCTCCCTGAGCTGTATCCGCTGACTTGAAGCCAAGTGCTTCTCCCCTACAGCACAAGGGGATCTGAGCATGGGAACTGACTGGGGCGCAGCAGGTTCCGACCTGAGGGGTTTTGGGCCACTGCTTTGGCAGGCCATGGGTGGGGCAGGGAGAACCCCGCGTCCCTGGGCCGCTGGCACTGACCTCTGTCCTCCTGACTTGGCATTGGTGGCATCCCTGAGCCTGCGGAACAGCCTGCCACTTGCTCAATCCTGACTCCGCCTCCAGACCCCAACTGTCTCCTGCCTGCTTGACCCTGACCCTGACCTCCAGGTCTGATCAGCCCAGCTGTTTACACACGGCCTTGCTTCTGGCTCAGAGGCCCTGCTAAGAGGCTCTGCTTCCAGCTCCTCCCTAGTCCCGGCTCTGAGGCTCTCACACAAGAACCCAAGGCTCTGCCTCTGTGCCTCCACAACTCCCACCAGGCCCGAGACTCCATCCCCAAGACTTCAATGCTGCACCTGGACCCCAAGACCCCACCCCAGAGCTTCCACCACTGCCACAGGGCAGGAGGAACTACCCCAAGTCCAACACCCCTACAGGGACCTCACCAGCCTCGAGCTGTCAGTACACTGCGACCTGGCTTGAGCAAACGCACACAGCCCAGGAACCCATGACAACCTCACCCAGCTGTTGCTGTTACCTCTGTGGGGAGATCCTGGGTAGAGCAATCCCCACAACACCAGCCACAGTGAAGAGGGTCTCACCCAGCTCCCAAGTCAAACATCCTACAACTATCTGCTGAACAACCCACCACCCATCGCAAACAGCATTCAGCACAGGCTTGAGCAGAGGCAATCACAGCTGAATGGGAGAAATCAGAACAACTGCATTACAGGCTCTTAGTGCACATGCCCCTCCTCTGCCATGTCAACATTCCAGAGTCAGGTGGAAAAAAAAAAAAAGCGCCATCTAGGGAACTCCCCTTACTCTAATTAAGCAGAAGAGTTCCCCAGCAAGGAACAGGTGCCCTGTAAACCTATTAGCCCTAAGTTGAGAAAAGAGGTTTCAGATGAGAAGAAACCAGCAAAAGAACGCTGGCAACATGAAAAATCAAAACAGATCAACGCCCCCAAGGGATCACAATGAAGCTATAGCAGTGAATTCCAACTACAAGGAAATTGTCAAAATGACAGAAATGGGGAACATGGATGGCAAATGAGATGAATGGAATTGAAGAGAAAGTTGAAAACTAACAAAAAGAAGCCAAAAATATTTCAGGAAATTAATGAAAAAGTCACGAAAGACCTAGACAAAATTAGGAAGGATATAATAGAACTTAAATAAATGAAAGAGTCATTAAGGGATTTTCAAACCACAGCACAAAATTTCAGCAACAGATTAAACCAAGGAGAAGAAAGAATCTCAGAGCTTGAAGACAAAGCTCTCGAGCTAACCCAATCATTTAAGAGGCATAGAAGAAAACAATAAAAGCAGAATGATCACTTAGAGAGATATGGGACTATGCAAAGCGAACAAATTATAGGTATCCCTGAGGGAGAAGAAGAAAGTGCTAAAAGCATGGAAAATCTATTTGAGGGAATTATTGATGAAAACTTCCCCAGTATCGCCAGAGATCCAGACATCCAGATACAAAATGGTCATTGAACACTGGGAAGATTCATAGCAAATAGGACATCTCCAAGACACATAGTTATCAACCTAGCCAAAGTCAAAATGAAAGGGAAATACTACAACCAGCCAGACGCAAGCAACAACTGGCCTACAAGGGAAAACCTATCAGTCTAACAGCAGACTTCTCAGTGGAAACCTTATAAGCCAGAAGGGAGTGGGCCCCCATCTTCAACTTCTTAAACAGAACAACTGCCAGCCTAGAATTCTGTATCATGCAAAACTAAGTTTTATAAATGAAGGAGAAGTAAAGACTTTTCCAGACAAGCAAACACTGGGGAAATTTGTCATGACTAGACCTGCTTTGCAGGAATTACTCAGAACTGCATTATACACAAATCAGCACAAAAGATACCCACCCGTGTAAAATCACACAAAAGCTAAAGTTCAGAGGCCATATAAAATAAAGGCACAAGAGGTAAAACAAAGCAATAAGGTTCTACCCAACAGGATGAACAGAACTGCATCCCACTTATCAATTCTTTCAATAAACATGAACGGCTTGAATTCCCCACCTAAGAGACATAGGCTAGCTGAATAGATAAAAAAAATACAAGCCAAGTATCTGCTGTTTCCAGGAACCACAGCTAACCCACAAGGACTCTTTCAGACTCAAGGTGAAAGGGATGGAAAAAAATATTCCATGCAAATGGAAATCAAAATAAAGCAGGTATAGCCATTCTCATATCAGATAAAATAGACTTCAAATCAACAACAGCAAAGAAAGACAAAGCTGGTCATTATATAATGGTAAAGGGAGCCATTCAACAAGAAGACATAACAATCCTAAATATTTATGCACCTAACACAGGTGTGCTCAGATTCATAAATCAAACCCTACTAGATCTAAGCAAAGTGATAAAGAGCAACATCATAATTGCCCGGGACTTCAACATCCCACTGACAGAACTAGACAGATCCTCCAAACAGAAAATAAATAAAGAAACACTGGACTTAAATGGGAATCTAGAGAAAATGGGCCTAACAGATATTTACAGAACATTCTACCCCAATACTACTGAATATACGTTCTTCTCAACAGCACATGGAACATTCTCTAAGATTGATCACATCTTAGGCAACAAAACATGTCTCAACAAATTAAAAAAACAGAAATTATGCCATGTATCTTTTCAGACCACAGTGGAATAAAATTAGAAATCAACTCCAACAGAAATACTCAAGTCTACACAAAGTCATGGAAATTAAACAACCTATTGCTGAATGATTATTGGGTCAAAGAGAAAATTGAGATGGAAACCAAAAGATTCCTCAAACTAAATGACAAAGGGGACACAAGTTATCAAAATTCTATGGGCCTCAACAAAAGTATTCCTAAGAGAAAAATTCATAGCCTTAAATGCCTACATCAAAAAGACAGAAAGATCACAAATCAACAATCTAATGAATCATCTCAAGAAACTAGAAAAGGAAGAGCAAACCTATCCCAAACCCAGCAGAAGAAAAGAAATAACTATGGTCAGAGCAGAAATAAATGAAATTGAAAATGAGACAGTAATACAGAAGATTAATGAAACAAAAAGTTGGTTCTTTGAAAACATAAACAAAATTGATAAACCTCTCACTAGAATAACCAGAAATAGAAAAGAAAGGACCAAAACAAGCTCAATCAGAATGAAAAAGGAGATATTAGAACTGATACCACAGAAATACAAAATATCATCTGTGAATACTATAAAAATCTCTATGCACATAAACTCAAAAACGTTGAGTAAATGGACAAATTCCTGGAAAAATACAACCTCCCAAGCCTCAATCAGGAAGAAATAGAATTTCTGAACAGACCAGTAATGAGCAATGAAATTCAAGGAGCAATAAAAAATCTCCCAACCAAAAAAAGTCCTGGACAAGATGGTTTCACAGAAAAATTTTCTCAGGCCTACAAAGAAGAATTAAAACCCATACTGCAGAAATTATTTCATAACATCAGGAAGGAAAGAATCCTCCCCATCTCATTCTATGAAGCCCATATCACCTTGATGCCAAAGACAGGAAAGGACACAACAAAAAAAGAAAACTATAGACCAATACCCCTTATGAATACAGATGCAAAAATCCTCAATAAAATTCTAGCAAATCAAATTCAGCAGCACATCAATAAAATAATCTACCATGACCAAGTGGGCTTCATCCCAGGGATGCAAGGATGGTTCAACATATAAATTGATAAATGTGATTCACCAGATAAACAGAAGGAAAAACAAAGATCATATGATCGTCTCAACAGATGCAGAAAAAGCATTCAACAAAATCCACCACCTTTTCACGATAAACACTCTTAACAAAATAGGCATAGATAGAACATATCTCAAAATTATAAAAACCATATATGACAAACCCACAGCTGATATCATACTGAATGGGGAAAAGTTGAAAGCATTCCCACTTAGAACTGGAACAATACAAGGATGCCCACTGTCATCACCTCTACTCAACATTGCTAGAAGTCCTAGCCAGAGCAATTAGGCAAGAGAAGGAAATTAAGGGTAGTCAAATGGGGAAAGAGGAGGTCAAACTATCATTCTTTGCTGATGATATGATCTTATATGAAGAAAACCCCAAAGATTCCACCAAAAGACTCCTGGAATTGGTAAATAAATTCAGCAAAGTCTCAGGTTACAAAAATCAATGTACACAAATCAGTGCCATTCCTATACACCAACAACAGTCAAGCTGAGAATCAAATCAAAGACACAAATACCATTCACAATAGCTACAAAGAAAATAAAATACCTAGGAATATACATAACGAAGGAGGTGAAAGATCTGTACAGAGAGAACTAGGAATCACTGAGGAAGGAAAGTGCAGATGATGCAAACAAATGGAAAAACACATCATGCTCATGGATTCACAGAATCAAGATTGTTAAAGTGTCCATACTACCCAAAGTAATTTACAGATTCAATGCAATACCCATCAAAATACCAACATCATTTTTAGCAGATCTAGAAAAAATAATTCTATGCTCAGTTTGGAACCATAAAAGAGCCTGAATAGCCAAAGCAACCTGAAGCAAAAGGAACAAATCTGGAGGCATCACATTACCAGACTTTAAACTATACTACAAGGCTATAGTAAGTAAAATAGCATGGTACTGGCACAAAAATGGAGACCAATGGAACAGAACAGAGAACCCAGATATAAAACCATCCACATATTGCCATATGATCTTTCACAAAGCAGACAACAAACAATAAACACTGGCAAAAAGAATCCCTATTCAATAAATGGTGCTGGGAAAATTGAATAGCCACATGTAGAAGATTGAAACAGGATCCATATCTCTCACCATTAACAAATATTAATTCAAGATGTTTAACAGACTTAAATCTAAGGCATAAAACCATAAGTATTCTAGGAAATAATGTTGGAAAAACTCTTCTAGATATCAGCCCAAGCAAAGAATTTATGAAGAAGACCCCAATGGCAATCACAGCAACAACAAAAATTAATAAATGGGACTTGATTAAATTAAAAAGCTTCCGCACAGCCAAGGAAACAATCAACAGAGCAAACAGACAACCTACAGAATGGGAGAAATTACTCACATGTTATACATCCGATAAAGGGCTAACAACCAGAATCCAAAAATAACTCAAGCAAATCAACAAGAAAAAATCAAACGACCCCATTAAAAAGTGGGTAAAAGAGAAGAACAGAGTTTTTCAAGTGAAGACAGATTAATGACCAATAAACATACGAAAAAATGCTCAACATCAGTAATCATCAGAGAAATACAATCAAAACCACAATGAGATATCACCCAACTGCAGTGAGAATGGCTTTTATAAAAAAGCATCAAAACAATAGATCCTGGTGTGGATGTGGAGAGAAAGGAACAATTACACACTTTTGGTGGGACTGCATACTAGTACAACCTCTATGGGGGGGAAAATGGTATGGGGATTTCTCAAAGAACTAAAAGTAGACCTACCATTTGGTCCAGCAATCCCATCACTGGGTATTTACCCACAGGATAAAGTGTCTTTATCAAAAAGACACTTGCACTAGAGTGTTTATTACAGCACAATTCACAATCGCAAAGACATGGAATCAACCCAAGTGCCCATCAATTCATGAGTGGCTTAATAAAATGTGGTTCATGTACCATGGAGTACTACTCAGCTATAAAAAATGAATTAACATCTTTTGCAAAATTCTGGATAGAACTGGGGACCATTCTCCTAAGTGAAGTATCTAAAGAATGGAAAAACAAACACCACATGTACTCACTATTAAATTGGAACTAACTGATCAGCACTCGTGTACACAGATGCAAATAAAATTCAAAGGAAATCAAGCAGGGGGCACGGGGGAGGACGTGATGGGTGAAATCATACCTAATGGGTACACAGATCTCTATGTGGGTGATGGGCACACTTGAAATCTGACCCAAGCAGTACAAAAGCAATCCATATAACCAAAACATTTGTACCCTCATAATATTCTGAAATTTTAAAAATAAGTTTATTTTTGAAGAAAGACCTACCAAGTAAATAATTCATTTCCTTAAATGCTGTTCTTTCCCTCCTTCCCTAAACCTAGCAGTTTGATAATCCTTTTTCAAAGATTACCTATATCTGAAATTACTTTTGTCTTCAATAGAAATTATATAAATTAAAATCTCTTTATTGGTACTATCATGCACTATACCTTTCCAAGGAAACCACATCGTACAGTCAAATTAGGAGGGAGGCTCTTATATCTTAATCAAAACTTAACTGTTTAATTGTTCATTAAACATGAGAGTAATTTAGTGTCCTACTATGCAATCATTATTGTTTCCTGAAAATCTGGTATGATGAGGTACAATAAATGCAAACTGAAATATTGCCTGTGGAAAGTTATTTATTATTTCTTCTAGCTAAAAACATTCATAACTGAAATTTATTGGCCCATACTCCCTTCATTATAAATATTTTATATTCTGCCTCAGGGATCCATGTCTTAGCATTTAAATGTCTCAATCTTGTGTCAGTAACAGGAAGAACAAGTTCACTGGGTGGAATTTTGCCCTTTACTTCAGAATGTTACAATAATAATAGGCTATAAATATGTTATAATTATGCCTTTGATCACTGCTGTAGTTTTCTAGCCTGAATGAATTAAATTCAAAACTAAAGCTGAGCTGATAGACAAAAATGACAGTAATTACCTTAAACTAAGATTTTGCTGAAAGCCATATTAATATAGCAAAAATATTTAGAGTGGCCAGGATAGTACATCATTTTTCTTATTGTTGTACTTTCACTTTAATGTGAAATAGTACCTATAACTATCACCACATTTACATATCAATAATGATTTACATTTATGTAAAGCTTTATGGTTTTTAGTTCTTTTATTTCTTAATCACTGCAACAACCTTTGAGGTACTAAGGGCAGTTGTCATAATCTCCATCACTCAAATGAGAAAACTGAGGTTCAGGTAGTTACAAATGTATAATTTTTGTTTTAATTTTTTGATTTTTTATTATGAGATACAGTAAACTCATACAACAATGTGAATCAGCCTCCTGTTTTCTGCCCATCACATCTTGTGAAGGGGGAGAAGAGGGTGCCGTGGAAAAGGGCTTGGCAGAGAGGAGAGGACAGGAGCAGCTGACAAAACAGCAGATGACAGGTAGCCCTCTCTGGGGAAATGGAGATATGAGACAGAGGGAATGTCCTGTATCAGCTATATTCTCCCAGATCCATCCCCATGTGTAAAGCCTGCCAAACAGATTACCGGGAGATTGCCAGAATTATGTAGCTATCCTAGAAGTCCCAGCCAGCTAGGAGACCAAGAGTTGTCCTCACTGATATGTGGCTTACTATATCACATTTGTTAATGGATATTTTAAAGTTCCAACCAGAGGACCTTTTCAGAGATCTTTATCTCACTCCATTCTTTACCAGATAAATTCCAGACATAAACTTTTGAGACCCACCCCTCACGTGGGAACATGAAGAAGAAAGACTGAATTTCATTTCAGTGGAAACTGACAATAAAATCCTTTATCCTGGTGTTTCCTAGTGTCTTAGTCCCTTTATCCTGCTATAACAAAATACCTGAGAATGGTTAATTTACAAACAACAAAAATTTATTTTTCACAATTCTGGAGCCTAGGAAGTGCAAGATCAAGGTGCTGGCAAGTTTGGTGTCTGGTGAAGGCCTGTTCCCCATAGACGGCGCTGTCTAGGTGTTCTCACATGGCAGAAGGGACAGAAAGAGCAAAAGAGATGAATGCTGCATCCTCACTTAGCAGAAGAGTGGAGCAGAATGAACCCACTCCCTCAAGTCCTTTTATAAGGGCCCACCCATGAGGGCTCTGCCCTCATGACTTAATCACCTCCTAAAGGCCTCACCTCTTAACATTATCACCTTGGTCATTAAGTTTCAACACATGAATTTTGGGAAACATTCAGACCATGGCATCTGGTATTAAGTTATCCATAGGAGAAATACATGAAGGAAGGACTAGCCTCTCTTAGAGTATATAAACTTGTTGACAGAGATTTCCTTAGTAATATTGTATAATTTGAAGACAATATGATTTTTAACAGCTTGTATCCAGGCCTTCTTAGGAAATTGAATTGTGCTGCACAATCCTGTGAGCTTACATCCCCTCAAGTCTATTCCTTAAGACATTTCTTCTCCAGGATGTAAAGGGGTTCCCCTGAAAAAACTATTCTGTGATCAGATCTTCAAATGCTGACCTCCTCCCCCAAAAATAACCTGTTGATAAAGCAAAGCCAATTTTATTGCTTGCTGTAGTAAGGGAGATTGCTACTTTGACAGTGTCTTAGTAGCATCTGAAGTAGGTAGAATAAAGTGAAGATATTTGTAAGATTTTTTTTGGAGGGGGCTTCTGGTTAAAGGTGGATCTTTCAAAGTGGGAGCTTAAGTAGGACTCCAGAAGGTTCGTGACATAATAGTTCAGATTTGGTGAACATGGCATGGATATGGTTTCAAAGAGAATCTTGAGGAGGAAAGACTCCTTTGATGCCAATATTGTTCTCAGAAAAGGTATGTACTCTGATGAGGGTATTGGGACTCAGAAACTGATACCCCAAAATACAGTGCTTTGACATGCTGGCCTAAAGATGCAGCCTCAAGGTTTTTCTGATCTTTTCCCTGCCTCCTGTTCTCAATCCTCGGTCTCTCCCAAAGCACAGGATGAGGCTGTTCTCTGAAGTTCCCTTATCTGCCTAAAGTTTGGACCTGCCAAAAAAGAAAACAGTTACCTCTGGTCCCTTCCCTGAGTTTTCATTAACTTAAGTCATATCATAGAAACAAAGACTGAAGTCTGTTAACACCTAGACAGACTTTTGTCACAAACCATTGTCTCCTATTCAGTCCACTCAGTATTTCAAAGTGAATCATTTACTAGCCATTGTTTGCTCTGTGGGCTCAACAGACTTTGTCCCAGGCCATCAAGTGTTCTCCAAGTTCATTCATTTCCCCCTAAAAATCATTTGCTGTCTCTCAAATTGCCACATTTCCCCCATCTCCCCTTCCCCTATGAAGAAGAGTATATAAGCATCTGTACCCCACTGGGTTATTGGGTAATCATTCTCCTGCAATTCCCTCGTGCTATGCATATTAAAATTAACTTCGTCTATCTTTTCTCCTATTAACCTGCCTTTTGTCAGTTGATTTTCCACAAAACTTCAGAGGGAAAAAAATTTTTCCATGGCCCATACAATGGTAAATGGAGTGTTTAGATAAATGGATTTTCCAGGAGTTCCTGAAATGAACATTAAAATTATTTGCAACTTTAATTTCCTGGCCAAGTTTCTTGAATAGTAAAATCATGTAAAACAAGACAACCAAATAGTAAAGTTATGTTAATGCAGAGTACAGACAACAAACTCGTAAGTATAAATGGTTTTGGGAATTCCTTTGTTAAACCAAGTCAAGCAAATGCTTTTATAGTGGGACTTTTCAGAGACCTTAATATATGAATGTGCATGTAATCTTCAAGAAATGAGTGTATAATAAATAGCATTTTCTAAACATTTATCACAAAATATTTCTATTTTATTCTTTGAAAATAAAATCTACCAGGACTATTATTTCATGGAATATAGTTGCAGAAATAGTAACCCAGATTCTAGGATTTTCCTTTAAAAGAAAAAGATAAGATAAGCATGATTTTTATGCCAGGAAATACTGAGATGGAAGATGATTTCAGGAGTTCACTTAAATGTAATTCTAACTGTGCAATTGCAAATATTTAATAATGAAGTCACAGAGGAAGAAAAGTACAAGATATTTTAAGAAACCAATGTGGTTGCTGAGCTCAGATTTTGAAGGAACATATATAAAATCCAAACATCACTGGTCCTTCTCCTGGCTTGTCTAAGCATGATGATTTATATAACACAGCAATCACCCAAAAAGCATTGAAAAGTAATTCACTTTCTGATGGGGTTGTTTGATTTTTTTCTTGCTGATTTGCTTGAGTTCTTTATAGATTCTAGTTATTAGCCCTTTATCAGATGTATAGCATGCAAATATTTTCTCCCATCCTGTAGGTTGTCTATTCGCTCTAATGATTGTTTCTTTGCATTAAAAAGTGGGCAAAAGACATGAACAGAAACTTTTCAAAAGAAGACAGACTAATGGCCAACAAACATGAAAAAAATGTTCAACATCTCTAATCATCAGGAAAACACAAATCAAAACCACAATGAGATATCACTTAACTCCAGTGAGAATGGCTTTTATCAAAAAGTCCCAAAACAAGAACAGGCATGGATGTGGAGAAATAGGAACACTCATACATTGCTGGTTTGACTGCAAACTAGTACAACCTCTATGGAAAGGAGAATGGAGATACCTCAAAGAACTAAAAGCAGAACTACCATTTTATCGAGCAATCCCACTACTGGGTATTTACCCAAAGGAAAAAAAAGACATTTTATAATAAAGACATCTGCACTCAAATGTTTATAGCAGCACAATTCACAATTGCAAACATGTGGAATCAACCCAAGTGCCCATCAATATATGAGTGGATTAATAAAATGAGGTATATGTATACCATGGAGTACTACTCAGCCATTTAAAAAAAATGGTGAACTAACACTTCTTGTATTAACCTGGATGGAACTGGAGCCCATTCTTCTAAGTGAAGTATCACAGAATGGAAAAATAAACAGCACATGTACTTCATTAAATTGGAACTAATCGATCAACACTTATGTACACATATGGAAATAACATTCATCAGAAACCAAGCAGGTGGGAGGGGGGAGGAAGAGATGGTTTACAACTAAGGGGTACAAGGCACATTATCTGGGGAAGGGCACACTTGTAACTTTGACTCAAACAGTACAAAGGCAATTTATGTAAACAACATGCTTTTATCCCCATAATATTCTGAAATAAAAACAAATAAAAATTTTAAAAATTTAAAAATTTTAAAAAAAGAAAAGTAATTCAGATTTTTATGGAAGTCTCTTGAACAGACACTATGTAGCAAAACACTATATACCTTCTCTTTACTACTCACCCACCCTCATGGCAGTGGCTTCCCTCACACCATCTTTCTAGATTCTTCCCTACAACTCTTCCCTAAACACTTTCTGCTTTTTAGTCCAAACTTGAACCCCTATAATCACTTCTTTTTCCAGGCCTATTCTGTTGAAAATCAAACTAATCTTTTTCTGTTCCGAGGACCCCAATCAGAATGTCAAAAGTCCAGCCCTGAAGGTACAGAAACAATAAAGAATCCTTCCTTCTTAGAGAGCTAGAAGGGAGTGGGGGTTGACTTAAGTCTCTGAATTTGTGTGTTACTATCTTTGACCTGTCCACAGGTTCAAAAGATCTGATGAAAGAAACAGTGAGGGAAGAATTTATACTAGAGGGTAGCACAGAATTGATAGTTTCAGAAAGTCTGTGGCACCAAATAAATGGAAGTTTTAAAAATGTCTTTCATTAGTGCAAATATTACATAAGGAAGGGAACATTCTCTATTTGAGACCAATAATAAATTCAATGATGACAAGGAGAAAGCAAACCTCTTTGGACTAAAAAAATACAAAACATCTTGGTAAGAGGGAACTGGAGCTCTAACTGAGGAAAGATAGATAAACTTCCGGTCCTGAATTTTCTCTAAAGGTCTCTAAACAACTGCAAATTAAATCATAAAACCAAAGATTGCCAGTGACCTTTGAGGGGATGTCAAAAACAGTAAAGAGGAAAAAAACTGAAGACAGGCAAGTACCAGCCAATTTTGAAAAAATGGAACAAAAGAAGAGCTGGCAAATTAGAGACAAGTAAGAGTTACATTGATTTCAGCTAAGACTTTAGAATCTTTTCACCTAAAGAAGCAATGATCACTAGGAGCCAACAAAGGCTCACAAAAACATACTAGACTCACCTCATTGCTTTCTCTATTACTCAGGATCCTGGCAGGAAACAGATGGGACACATGACAAAAGAGTATAATTGAGGAGAGTTTCAAAAAGGGACTTTCCTTAAAAGCATTGGTTAGGGTTAAAGGAAACTTTGAGGGACAGTAAAGCAACTATGGAGAACTGGTATCTCCTATGGCAAGACTGGCTACATCATTTGCAGGGCCCTTTGTGGAAAAAAAATTACGAACTTCAAGACAGGGACAACAGAGCATTAAACCAAGCATGGGGCGCCATATGACCACACGGGCTGCAAGCCCATGCAACATGCCCTGATCCTTAGGTTTGAAGGGGCAAGGAAGGACATGTGTACGAGAACCTGGAAAGAGTTGTAGCATTGTCTTCAGCTGAAGGAGAGTCCATTGGAGGGACATTGTGGCCTTTGGTAGAAGAACTAAGCCACTTATACTAAACTACCAATTATCTATGGCTGTGAAGAGAGGGATCTGGAGAAACACATACTATAATCTCATTCTCCCCCTGCCCTCCCACAATCTCCTGCCAGCGCAGGACAAAGATATCCACTTAATGTGGTGTGCGGAAGACAGCTTCCAGGGACACAAAGCAGGGTGGAGAGTGGACTGGGAGAAGCAGGAAGGATATCCTGCACACTTTTGTGAGGTTATGCTATTAAGTCCATGAAACCTGGTAAACCTAATCTATAAGGTCTTCAGAAATATGTTTGACACAATTTCCCAGGAGCCCTTTTTGGACAAGATGGAGAAATATGCACTAGAAGCTAAAATAATTATGTGGATCACTAATAGGTTAAACAACCATATCCAAAGCCTACTGAAAACTGGATAAACGTAAACCTGAAGGGAGTTGTATATGTAACACAGTTCATTTACTAGGTCCTACTTAGTTCAGCATTTTCACTATTGACTTGAAGATACAGAAGGAATGCTGACCAAAGTATGGTTTGCAAATTGTTGAGAAGGACATTGACTAGCCAGGATGAAAGAATCAGAATCCAAAAAGATTTTGATGGGGTTAAGCAATGGAATAAAAAGATTTTGGCCAACTGGAACAATAGAATAAATCTAGCAGTAATAAATCTTGGGATTTGCTCTCAAATTCAAAAAGCCAGAGGCATAGGTTTAGGACAGAGAAGACAATACTTACCATGTATTAAAATGACTCAGGCAGTTCAGTGGAGGGTAAATTCAATGTGAGTCATGAGTGTGGTGGATCCTCCACAAAAGCAGATTACGTTTTAGGCAGCATTAATTAAACAAAGGAGGTGATAATCTAAACCTGGGATTGTGTTGATCAAACCACACCTGGAAAATTTGGTTTACTTATGAATGTCATATATGACTTGTGATGCATTCTGAGAAGAGTGACTAGGATTAGAGAAGAGACTTAAAAACTACACAAAAGCTGGTCTAGCCTTAATAACTGATACAAATGACAACTTGAACATGACAGTGTTGAGATTACTGCTCAATCAGCAATCAAAAAAAGAACAAAGGCCATAGATGAGATCAAAGACACATGTGAGTGGACAGGGCCACTCTTGCTTCCCTAGTTCTTTCCCATACATTTTCAGAGTTAAGAATCCACCAGGACAGAGAATCTTAGAACCAAAAAGCTCACTACCTTTTGGAAGGGAAGGGGGGCATTATTCCACAGGGATCCATGTTATTACCACAAAAAGAAATTCTTACTGGGCCACAGTTATATACTTCTGAATTCTCTTTCTTATTCTGTAATTACGCCTATTTGAACATAGAACCATGCACTAACACAGAGTAGAAATCATGCCTTAGTAGTAACAATTGAAGCAATTTGGGGCCACTATAAGAGACCACTCAGGAGAGCAATGGTACCCAAATGGTACACAAATATATTAAAGGCTACCATGCATTATAGAATAATTAACATTGTCCTCTATTATCCCAACTAATATAACAGGGCCTTTAAAAAAATCACAGAGAGGCCTTTTAATGGTCCATTTTTATGAGGACAAATGGACTGCCATGGAAAGCAGAGGGTTTCCTATAACTAAATTTGAATGAACATAGTATCATAGTCTGGATGACTGCTTAGTAGACGTGTTATTTAGGCAATTCAAACATTAGATGGGTGTTTAAAGTAGTTTTTAAAGATCTCTTCCAATAATGAGCTTCCATGGTTCCTTCTTTCTTTCTTTCTTTCAACAAGTGTTTATTGAGAACCAACCACATACCTGACATCATCCTAAGAACTGGGATACAGCAACAAACAGAAATAAGCCATTTCTTCAAGGAGCTCAAATCTGACAGAATCGGTAGACAATAAACAAGTAATTAGTAACATTTCAGGCAGTAGTAAAAGTTGTAAAGAAAAATAAAGCAGGGTATGGATCTTGAGTGATGGAGGAAGGGGAAGGCAATATGGATAGGATGGTTAGAGAAGGCCTCTCTGGCCAATGAGCTCATCTCTTTATCATAATAAATTTCTCTAAATCTTCAATCCTGGTCTTTTTCTAAGGCACTTATTTTTCTTCCTTATGTTAATTACCCTCTGTATGGTTTACTCTTTAACTCCTAAACCCAAAAGAACTTACTAGTGAAAATATAACAGTGGTATACTTATTTCCACAATCAAATAATTGAATGGATGGCATTCAGTTCAAGAAGGCAGAACAAGCACAATTCTCCACTTTCCTCTTGTTCCTAGTTACACTGAAATCACAGAAAAATAATTTTTTGAAATAAAAACTGCAGTTCTGGAAAATAAGAAAGAGATTCTGATGACAGTTTGAGAAAATACTAGAAGCAGATAGAATCTAATCACTGGGGAAAATAGAGCAGGGAAACTATGGCCCCAAATGCTCTAAGTGGAAAGAAGGGGTGTGAATAGCCAAGGGATCCTCAAAGGTTATCCATGCTCAGAGTTAACAAGTACAAAGAGCAAAAGTAGGTTGTGCAAAATTACCAGAGTAATTAATTATAGAGCCACACTGGGAAAGGCAAGACTTCTTCCTCTTACTCCACTCCCTCATGAATTTACAGTAAACAGTAATGAGAGCTGAGATTTTAGACCTCAAGATAAAAGTTAACACCCCTTCACATATCTGTCAGTCACATGCCTGAAGTCTCTCACTCCTCCTACTGCTTCCAGACAAGGATGATACACCACACTGCTGGTGCTAAAGGGCCCAGATTAACACAACCCAGTCACAAAGGAGTTAAAACCCTAAGGGACAAATGCTAACCAATGGGAGACAGGGTCCAGAAGGGCACCAAGCAGAAAAATATTCTCTTTTCCTGATTCCCTGGGATGGAATTGCTTGAGCCTGAGTTTCTCTTTACTCCCTACTGAAAATATCATATGGATAAATAAGCACATCTGCTTTGCAAACTACTATGTTTTGCTGTGGCTTGTTGTAAAATATGGCTAGAATGATAATATATCACCATGAATTGTTTCCTGATCTTACCTATGCCACTTCCCACTTCCTTCATCCTCTCACCATGGGATTGTATGTCCCAAATAAAGCTTCAGCACTTAAGCCTTGGCTTAGGCTCTTTTTCTAAGGAATGAGTGTTGTTATGAGTTGTATGGTATCCCACAAAAAGATGTGTTGAAGTCCTAACCCTCAATATCTCAGAATATATATACATATATAACTAATTATATATGTAATTAGTTAAGATGGAGTCATACTGGAATGGGATTGGCCCTTAATCCAATATGACTGGTGTCTTTATGAGAAGAAAAGAGACACTGACACACAGAGAGAAAACCATGTGAAGACTGACACAGAAATTGGAGTTACGTTGCCATAAGCCAAGGAACTCACAGGGCTACCGGGAGCTCGAATAGGCAAGGAAGAATCCTCCCCCAGAGACTTGAGAGGGATAATGGCCTTGACAACCCCTTGATTTTGACTTCTAGACTCTAGAACTGGAAGACAATACATTTCTGTTGTTTTAAGCCACCTAGTTTTGGGTAATTTGTTATGGTATTCCAAGGAAACTAATATAAGGGCTCAAACAATTTGCACCAGAAATTGTTCTAGAACATACACCTTTAGCATAGGATTTTGGAGTTGGATGCCCACCTGTTTGAAAGCAAGAAGGACAATATTACTGGTGCTAAATAAGATGGTAATAACCCATGGCACACAATGACATGATAATTAAGTTTAGTCAGTGGTTAACCGGTTTAAGGTAGAGATGAAAGAAGGAGGCCAAGTATCTGTAGCAATCAATATGGGTAAAATGATAAATAAAAAAGATCGTGGAGTAAGTAGCTGCTTTGATAGGCCTAGATAACTTGAAAACTAAAATGATAGGCTCAAGGCAGTTAACTGGTAACTTAAGGAATGCTCGGATCGCCAGAGGACCTCTAAGGCAGCTTTAATGGAGACTCAGGACAAATTATGGTGAAAATCTAAACTGGAATCTGATTACAACAATGTTAGAGATGCAAAAGAAACTAAATGTACGGCCCCAAGACTTCTCCTAAATCAATGTCAGAAAAGGTTGAGATTATTACATCTGGGATAATGACATTTGGGTGGATGAGCCTGGGAATCTTGAATCCCTGAATTCCTCTGACATTTTCTGGCTGGTAAAGCAATTTCATCCTCCTTGCCAGAGAACAACAGCTTCTGCTTGCCTAAGGACTGTGTAATGATTACATTGAAATTGTAAATTTGCAAGACCTGAAGGCCTACCCTCATTATCTCTCACTGCTTTTAGGCCAATAACCAGATCAGATATCAAGCACAACATGGGCCTGGAGGTATAATCCTAGCTCCCATGTCAAAGGCATTTCAATACCTAGCTAGTAAATATCAGCAGGAATTGAAAAAAATGCATATGGAATTGGATCTTGAGTGAGTTAGATAGAGACAGGAAATGGAGGCTGGACATTTGGATGGGAGAATTCACTAACATGATCTTGACCCAAGACCAAAGGCAATGTTTTGCATTTTTTTCATTCTTTCATGCCTTATTTCCTTTTTCCTTTATTATCATTAAAATTATTGGTGTTAGGTTATTATTTAAATAAATTGTAGTACGTCCATTCAATGAAATACTATTCAGCCATTTAAAGGAATAAACTATATCCTCAAGACTCAGGAAACATGGAAAAGCACGTTTCAGTCATCAGTATGTACCACCACCTCAGATCCTGTGGATAGCACCTGTGTCTAGGCCATTGGCTACTAGTCTCACCCAGCTGTTATGGTGGCATTCAACTTTTTTTCAGGCCTTACCATACCTCCCACCTTTTGCCTCCTGGGCTTTTCTGTTGCTGCTGAGCTATCAGTGGCAAGGGGATCCATTTGGTGCTCAAGTACTGGCAATCTGGAATTGTAGGGAAAATGAATACCCAATACAGTGAATGCACTTTTGACATTTGGGAAATATGAACTAACAGCTACATTTTTCTCACATTTTTCTCCCTTCATCTCAGCAATTAACGGTCCTGAGATGAAAGAGTCGATGTAACCTCTGGGAAGATGATTCCATAAGATCACACAATCCGTAGCAACTGGCACCCATAGTAGCCAGCCTAGTAATGCATCCATCATAGTTGCTCTCCTTTCTCCCCTGACTCATTCCTACTTTTCTGGGATTATACTTGCTAATAAGTTAGATCATCAACTTTTTTTTAAGCTCTGTTTTCTAGGGAACTTGACCCAAGGTAGGTGTTTGTTATAATAATGATACGTGAAAAAGTAAGTTACGAGATAGTATGGAGAATAACAAATTTTCTGTTAAAAAAAAAAGTACATACATATATTTAAACATATTATTTATAAAATTGTAAAATGAGGGCTGGATGAATACATATCCAATTTTTGAGAACAGGTAGGGCAAAGATTAAATATTTATTTATACTTTTCTAGTTAAAATTTTTAAGGTCATCTGTTGTATTTGCAAGTTTAAAGAATACTAGAAAAGGAAAATATTATAAAATAAGTTCAAATTATGGTATAATACTTCAAATTGAACATATTGAAGATTTTGATATCATTAATAAAGAATTTTGGGCATCAGAAACAAGCAGTTGAGAAAATGGTCATATTGGAAAATGAGTTAAATAAAGTAAATGTTCATGCCTTTTTCTATCAGCTTTAACATTCAATGGTCCTGAATTGAAATGTTTCTGTACTTAAAGCAGGGAATATAACACAAAACAATGTCTTTCAAAGTTGTATTTATATAACACAGAAAAGAACACAAATATGTAAATATGTAAATTAACTGATTTTTAAAAATCAATGTGACTAAAGAAGTAGATGAAAACACTTCTTTAAAAATTAACTTTAAAAATTAAATGCCAGTATGTATTCACTTGTGCTCAAGACAGAGATAAGCTCCTTTATCTTTGCAAAAAAATTTAGCTCCTTAAGAGAAATTGAAATTGATTTTCCTCTAATTTTATTAGATTAAAATTCCAACTTCCTATAACTAGTATTTGAGCATGAAAAAGCTCTATAATAATATTCTAATAAATGTAATGCTTGTTTAGCCATAAATATGCATTTTTAAGTTGTAGTATAAGGCCTCTTTAAGATATCTTCATAACTTGGGTTAAAACTTTTTATGCTGAAAGTGAAAAAATCTGCCCCAGAAAGAGGGCAGCATGTCCATGAAGTAATAGCAGTATTAACAGAAGGTGATTGTATAAGTTATTCTAAATTGACTTTAGTTTTATTCATTACTACCTTTAAAAGCAATTTATAAATAAACCACTTTGTTTTTACAAAATAACATAAAATTTCATGTAATTCTTACATACACTATTGGATAATTTCTATTTTCTTTCTTGGCAATAAGGACAATTGATTTTTGGGTCCTAAAAGTAAATTGTTAAAACAATATAAACCATGCTTTTGTTTGTAGTAAAGACAAAAGACTTTGAAGACCTCACTAACAAAAAATTTGTAAAATGTAAGAAGAAATTACTAAACCAAAGGCTTTATAGCTAGTATTTGTAATATACTGTATAATAAATGAAAAGCATAGAGGAAGTAGATAGAGGTGAAAGCATATAAATTCCCTTTAATGTATAAATAAGCACAATTCTTGATTATATACATACATACTCTTTTATGACTTTTGTGGCTTTCATGAGTTTATGTTGTCAACCTAGTTAAAAAACAGAGAGGGAGACTCTCTATAAGAAAATGATGTTTATTCAGGAATAGGCATTGCAATGATAGTATGTGTGCCATAGTAAACTATGAGCGTATTCACGAAGGTAAAGGAAAGCAAAGCTTTTTAAAGGAAAAATGAGGAGGATTACATAATTGTTTTAAGATAATTATCTTTGGCTACAAGGATCAATAACAAGGGTGGTTTCAGTCTGAAGCTGGACATGCAGCTGTTCTCACAGAGGTATTTTTTTTGTATTAGTTCGTCATGGCCTATGTGCAAGGTTATGGTTTTTGTAGTCTCTTGTGACAAGAACTTGTGCATAAGAACCCTCCATTCATGGCTTTTCTCTGCTCTATTTGTCAGAATTTTTAATACAAATGACTCTATTTTGAGTCTGACAACTCCGACAACATTCATGTGTTATACCTAAAAATAATTCCAGTGGCTCCAAAATTAGCTATTTCACACAAAGGTCATTACTGAAAAATATGACAATCATAAGGGGCATTTTAAAAGGCAATTGTTTATTAACATCTGTTAAAAGTAGGTCCAGGAATTTTGCATTCAGAATTAAGGATAGAGAGAAGGTGGGTAGGATTTATTCAGCAGGAAGCTCACATCCCTAATCAAGGATGAAGAGGCTATAGTTATATAGGATGAAGAGGCTACGTTTACACCAGGCCTTGCATCCACACCTAAAGATGAAGGAGGTCTGCATTATATAGCTTGACATATATCCACATCCAAGGAAGAGGGAGACCAGGGTTCATACAACCAGGAAGGTCATATTCATCTCCACACAGAAGGATTCTAGGGTTTACATACCCAGGATGTGCATATCTATAACTCAGAACGGAAGAAAGTGACCACTCCACATTGCTGGTGGGAATGCAAAATGGCACAGCCACTCTGAAAAAATGGGCATTTCTTAAAGCAGTAAATGCACAACCATCATACCACCCAGCAATCACAGTTCTTGGCTTATCCCAGAGAAATGAAAATCTAGGTTTGTACTAAAACGTGTACAGGAATGCTCACAGTAGTATGATTTGTAATAGCCAAAAACTGGAAACGATCCCACAGCTTTCAAAGGGTGACTGGTTAAACTGACCGTGGTACATCTATACTATTGAATAGTATTCAGCAATAAAAAGGGAACAAAGTATTGACACATTTGTACCACTGGGAAACTCACTTCCTAGTACAGAAAACAGGTGGTCAGGGTTTACAAAGTGGACACGCTGGACAAATCTCCAGAGAATAATGCTGAGGGCAAAAAAGCCAATCCCTCAAGGTTACATACTATATAATTCCATCTATATAGAATTCTTGAAATGGCAAAATTCTGTGAATGGGTAGTAGCTTAGTGGTTGCCAGGCATTAGGGGAACGGAGCGGGAGGGAGGTGGAGTGGTAACGAAAGGACAATGGCGGGTATCCGTGCAGTGAGGAAACGGCCTGGATGTTGAGTATACGGAGGTACTATAGTCTCCAAGACGTTACTCATGGGGGAAGTGGGTAAAGGGTACACGGGGATCTCTCTGCATTATTTCCAACAAGTGCAGGTGAATCCCCCATGAAGTAGCAAAAAATAATTTAGTTAAAAGAAATAAAGTTGAGCCCTCCAGTATTTGCACAGGACCCGAGTATTCTCAGAAGGAGAACCAAGCCAGCAATGAAGAAATTCTCCTTAACTACAGATGGGAACACCAAGGAGAGGCATCCAGATGGGACAACGGCCCCCATTAGTGAGCCATGGTTAAAACAGAAGGCCATGGCCTGGCTGTGCCCAGCGTGTAGACGACTAGCAGTGCAAGGCCGTGCTATTTGAAAGCAAGCACGGATCCGGACACCCAGAATGAGACCCTCACTCCACAGCTAAGGGCTGCAGGCTCCCGCCGGGCTTCTGCGCCTCCCCTCCCCCAGGTGGAGTCTGGGCTTGCACAAGTGCCTCTGCGGCTCAGAGGTCACATCCTGGGCTGAGGTAAACCTCAGCTGAGGAGGGCTTCAGGGTCCTGACCCCGCCTCCCTTCTCGGCCGGCCCCAGCGCCAGGCAGAAACGACCCCTCGCCCGCCCTGTCCTGAGCTCTCCCGGGATCCCGCTGAGGGGAGGCGGCAGCTACGCCGCCGCCCAGCCCCCAGCCCCCATGGCGCACCTGCGGGCCTGCGAAGTCCGGCAGCTGCTGCACAACAAGTTCGTGGTCGTCATGGGGGACTCGATCCAGCGCCCTGTACAAGGACCTGGTGCTCCTGCTGCAGAGGGACTGCCTGCTCTCTTCCAGGCAGCGGAAGGCCAAGGGCGAGCTGAGCTTCGCGGGACGTGCTGCTGGAGGGCGGCAGATGGGGCCGCATGCGCAACGGCACCCACTACCGCGAGGTGCGCCAGTTCTGCTCTGGCCACCACCTGGTGCGTTTCTCCTTCCTCTCGCACGTGTACTCGCAGTACGTCGAGGATATTCTGGAAGAGCTGCAGTCAGGCGAGCACACCCCGGACGTTGTGGTCATGAACTCCTGCCTCTGGGACCTCTCCAGGTCCGGCCAGGACTATCTGGAGGAGCTGCTGCGAGGACCTGGAGAGCCTGTTCGGGTGGTGGCCCAGGCGCTGCCCGAGGCCTGCCTGCTGGCGTGGACCACGGCCATGACCGTCTCGGGGGGCTTCCTCCCGCACCAGCGCTGGCCCAACTGCGCCCGCCTGCGGGAGGACGTGCTGGAGGCCAACTTCTACAGCTCCACCGAGGCGGGCAGGCGCGGCTTCGACGTGCTGGACCTGCGTTTCCTCTTAACGCCGCGCCGGGCAGCACCGGCAGCGAGACGGCGTGCACTGGGACCAACGCGCGCACCGACACCTCTCGCTGCTGCTGCTGCTGGCCCACCTGGCGGACGCCTGGGGTTGTTGACCTCCCCTGCCGCGAACCCGTGGGTGGGTGGATCAGGGATGGCCCAGCCGGCAGACGTCCAGGCCCCGCGGGCAGGAGGCAGTCCCAAGGCAGACCAGGTGACCCCCATGCCCCCATGCCTCCGCGCCCCTCGACAACCTTAGGTGCCCTTTCCCCATTCTGGACCGCCGTTCACGCCCCCCCACCACGACACCTATTTGCCCTCCAACCCGTCTTTATGGCGCAGGCAATTCTGCAGCGACACCTTGGCGCGCCAGATCCGATATAGCGAAGCAACCTGGATGGTTGGCCGCGAGTCACGGCTGGGCCCCATCTGCACAGGCTCTCCCAGCACCAAGACGGAGGGTCTCCCCCTTACCCTTCCCAGCGCCCCAGCGGGCCACGCAGACGCCAGCGAAGGCACACAAACGGACGGATCCGAGCACACCCAGAGACAAGGCCTCAGTAGCCAGACCTAGACTTAGGGGAAAGACTTGTGTCTTTCCCAGCGCAGTCACTAGGCTGCCTGACCGCCCTCACTCGGGCGTGGCCTTCAGCAACGCGGACGGGCGAGCTGGGGCTCCTTAAGCTTCCTGCGATCACCAATGAACATCCTCACACGTTCCTCTTTGCCAGAGTTTCCACACCATTTCTTGGATAAGGGAACACGGACCCAGGCCACCACACCATTCTCCTCTTAGCATTTGCGCAGAAATGAATTCCCCGTGAAAAAATGCTCCTCTCATTTGGGGGGAAAAAAAGAGTTGTCTTACCTGAATATAAGTCTTCAAGCAGTACTCTCCATTGACATTCTTCCTAAAAACAAACCAAAGAAAGTAACAATTTTGATCCTAAAAACTAGTCAGAATATTTCAATTAAGACTTCAGTTCCACCATTAGTTTCTGCCTGTGTTCGTAGATCTTAATTTCCAAAACTTTCACCATAAGTTGTCTTGCAGATTCTTTAATTAAATTTTGTGTGTGCGTCAACATAGCATGCCCTTAAGAAAAAAAAGTATTCCATTCACTCATGCAAGATGGTGGTTTTTTCTGTTAGAAACATACTCTTTACTCTCAAGCTCATCAAATGCCTAGCAATTTTTTTTTAAACAGACTTTATTTTTTAGAGCAATTTTAGGTTCACAGCAAAATTGAGTGGAAAGTACAAAGAGTTCTCATGTGCTCTGATTCCACACAGGCACAGCCTCCCCCACTATCAGTATCCCATATCAGATGATACATTTGTTATCTTCGATGAACCTACATTGACACATCATTACCAGCCCAACACCATAGTTTATATTAGAGTTCATTCTTCGTGTTGTACATTCTATGAGTTTTGTCAAATGAATAATACATGTATATTGATCATCATACAGAATAGTTTCGCTGCCCTAAAAATCCTTTCTGCTCTGAATCTTCATCCCTCCCTCTTCCCAACTCTGGCTATCGTGGATCTGTAACTGTCTCCATAGTTTTGTTTTTTCCAGAATGTTATATAGTTAGAATCATACAGTAATATAGCCTTTTCAGATTGGCTTCTTTTGCTTAGTAGTATGCATTCAAGTTTCCTATGTGTTTTCTCATGGCTTGATAGCTCTTTTATTTTCAGTGATGAATAATATTCCATTGGATGTACCACTGTTTATCTCTTCACATACTGAAGGGCATCTTGGTTGTTTCCAAGTTCTAGCAATTATGAATAAAGCTTCTCTAAACATTGGTGTGAAGGTTTTTGTGTGAACTTCACTTTTCAACTCATTTGAGTAAATACCAAGGGATATAATTGCTGGATCATGTGGTAAGAGTTTGTTCAGTTTTGTAAGAAACTGCCAAACTGTCTTCCAAAGTGGCTGTACCATTTTGCATTCCGTCAGCAATGAATGAGAGCTGCCGTTGCTCGGCATCCTTGGAATTATTTGCTGTTATCAGTGTTTTGGAGTTTTTCTGAAGGGTATAAATTCTGGGTTTTGATTTTTTATTCATGCAGATGTCCAGTTATACAGCACCATTTGTTGAAAAGATTATCTTTTCTACATTGTATTGCCTTTGTTCCTTTGTCAAATATCAGTTGACTGTATTTGTATATGTCTGTTTCTGGGCTCTCTATTCTGTTCCATTGACCTGTCTATTCTTTTGCCTATACTGCAGTGTCTTGACTACTTAGCTTTATAGTAAGTCTTGAAGTCAAGTACTGTCAGTCCTCTGACTTAGTTCTCTTTCAATATTGTGTTGGCTACTCTGGGTCTTTTGCCTCTCCACGTAAAGTTTTAGAATCAGTTTGTCAATGTCCACAAATAGCTTGCTGTGATTTCCATTGGGATTACATTGAATCTACAGATCAAGTTGGAAAGAAATAACATATTGACAATATTGTCTTTAAAATTTCTCTTGAGATTTTTTAGCCCATGTATTATTTACAAGTGTGTTGTTTAATCTCCAAGTATTTTGAGATTTTCAAGCTACCTTTCTGTTATTGGTTTCTAGTTTAATTTAACTGTGATGTGAGAGCAGACATTGTATGACTTCTATTCTTTTAAATTTTTAAGATGTGTTTTATGGCTCAAAATGTAGTATATATTGGTAAATGTTCCATATGAGCTTGAGAAAAATGTGTCATCTGCTGTTGTTGGATGAAGCATTTTATACATGTCATTTATATCCAGTTGATTGATAGTGCTGTTGAGTTCAACTATGTCTTTACTGATTTTGGGCCTGCTAAATCTCTTCATTACTGATAGAGGGTGCTAAAATTTCCAACTATAATAGTGGAACTCCTTAGAGTTCTATCAGTTTTTACCTCATGTATTAAAATACTTTAATGCTCTGTTGTTAGGCACATACACATTAAGGATTGTTATGTCTTCTTGGAGAATTAACTCCTTTGTCATTATGTAATACTCTTTATCCATGATAACGTTCCTTGATTTGAAGTCTGCTCTATCTGAAATTAATGTAGCTACTCCAGCTTTCTTTTGATTAGTGTTATTATGACATATCTTTCTCAATCCCTTTATGTTTCATCTAAATGTCTTTATATTTAAAGTGAGTTTCCTATAGACAATATATAGTTGGGCCTTTTGATCCACTCAGACAATCTCTGTCTTTTAGTTGGTGTGTTTAGACCATTGATGTTTAAAGTAGTTGTTGGTATTGTTGGATTAATATCTACCATATTTATTATTATTTTCTATTCATTGCCTCTGTTTTTGTCCCTATTTTTGTCTTCCATTATTTTTTTGCCTTTGTGGTTTTAATTAAGCATTTTGTATGATTCTATTTTTCTCCTTTCCTGGTATATCAATTACAATATACTTCTTATTTATTTACTTTTTTTGGTCTACTTTCAAATAACACTTTACTACTTCATGGGTAGTGCAAGATATCCATAAGCCACAGTCACCAAATACATTGTTGCAATTATTATTTTGAGTAAACTATTATCTGTTCAACCAATTAAGAATAAAAAAATAAAAGTTTTTATTTTGCCTTCAGTATTCCTTCTGTAGTGATCTTCTTTTCTCATATAGAGCCAAATTTCTGACTTGTATCATTTTCCCTCTCTCTGAAGAACTTGTTTTAACGTTTCTTGCAAGGCAGGTTTACTGGCAAAAAATGCCCTCAGTTTTTGTTTGGGAAAATCTTTACAGGCATACCTCAGAGATATTGTAGATTTGGTTGCAGACCACCACGATAAAGCCAATATCACAATAAAGTCAGTCACAAATTTTTTGGCTTTCCAGTGCACATAGAAGTTATGTTTACACTATAATATAATCTATTAAGTGTACAATAGCATATGTCTAAAAAACAATGTACATACCTTAGTTAAAAAAATAATTTATTGCTAAAAATGTTAATGATCATCTGAGCCTTCAGCCAGTTGTAATCTTTTTGCTGGTAAAGGGTCTTGCCTCAATACTGATGGCTACTGACTGATTAGGGTAGTGGTTGCTAGAAGTTGGGGTGGCTGTGGTTATTTCTTAAAATAAGTTAACAATGAAGTTTGCTGCATCAATTTACTCTTCCTTTCATGAAATATTTCTCTGTAGCATGCAGTACTGTTTGATGGCATTTTATCCATAGTAGAACATCTTTCAAAATTGAAATCAATCATCTCAAACCCTGCCACAGCTTTGTGTAATATTTTAGCTCTTTTGTTGTCATTTCAATGTTAGCAGCATCTTTACCAGGAATAGATAACATCTCAGAAAACCACTTTCTTTACTCATCCATAAGAAGCAACTCCTCATTTGTTAAAGTTTTATCATGAGATTTCAACAATTTAATAACATCTTTAGGCTCCAGTTTTAATTCCAGTTCCCTTTCTATTTCTACCACATCTGCCATTACTTCTTCCACTGAAGTCTTGAATACTTCAATGTCATCCATGAGGGTTGGAATCAACTTCTTCCAAACTCCTGTTAATGTTGATATTTTGATGTCCTCCCATGAATCATGAATGTTCTTAATGGCATCTAGACTGGCAACTCCTTTCCAGAAGATTTTCAATTTACTTTGCCTAAATTCATCAGAGGAATCACTACCTATGGCAGCTGTATCCTTATGAAATATATTTCTTAAATAATAAGACTTGAAAGTCAAAATAACTCCTTGATCCATGAGCTGCAGAAGGGATGTTGTGCTAGCAGACATGAAAACAAAATTAATCTGCTTGTACATCTCCATCAGAGCCCTTGGGGTGACTAGGTGTATTGTCAATGAGCAGTAATATTTTGAAAGCAGTCTTTTTTTTTTGAGCAGTAGGTCTCAACTGTGGGCTTAAAATATTCAGCAAACCATGCTATAAACAGATGTGCTGTCATCCAGGCTTTGTTATTCCATTTATACAGCACAGGCAGTGTAGACTTAGCATAATTCTTAAGGGCCCTAGGATTGTCAGAATGATAAACAGTCATTGGCTTCAACTTCAGGTCACCAGCTATGTCCCTAACAAAAGAGTCTGCTTGTCCTTTGAAGCTTTGAAGCCAGACATTGACTTCTCCTCTCTAATCATGAAAGTCCTAGATGGCATCTTCTTCCAACAAAAGGCTGTTTCATCTACATTAAAAATGTGTTGTTTAGTGTGCCACCTTCATTAATTATCTTAGCGAGATCTTTTCTGGATAGCTTGTTGCAGCTTCTGTGTCAGCACTTGCTGCTTCACCTTGTGCTGGAGTACAGTGGCTGTTCACAGGCACAATCCCACTACTGATCAGCATGGGAGTTTTGATCTACTCTGTTTCTAACCTGGGCCAGTTCACTCCTCTTTAGACAACCTGGTGGTCCCTCAGTTTTGGGAGGTCACCATATTGATGCCAACTTTAGTTCAGATACCCGACAGGCATAGCCCACTACAGCCCAGAGCTCCTGGACTCAAATGATCCTCTTCCCTCAGCCTCCTGAGTAGATAGGACTATAGGCATGTGCCACCATGCCCAGCCACCTTGCATTTTTGTTATTGAGATGGCTTATTTCCTTAAACCTCATGAATCAACCTCTGCTAGCTTCCAATTTTTATTCTGCAGCTTCCTCACACTTTGAGAGAGTTAGGGTCTTGCTCTGGATTAGGCTTTGGCTTAAGGGAATGTTGTGGCTGCTTTGACCTTCTCTCCAGGCCACTAAAACTTTCTCCATATTAACAATAATGCTATTTAATTTCCTTATCATTTGTGTGTTCACTGGAATAACACTTTTAATTTTTTTCAAGACCTTTTCCTTTGTATTCACAACTTGGCTAACTCTTTGGCACAAGAGGACTATCTTTTGGCCTATCTCACTTTTCAATATGCCTTCTTCACTAAGCTCAATCATTTCCCCCTTTTGATTTAAAGTGAGCCATGTGCAACTTTTCCTTCCAATTGAACACTTAGAGGCCATTGGAGGGTTAGTAATCGGCCTAATTTCAATATTATCACATCTCGGGGAAGAGAGAGGCCCAAGGAGAGAAAGAGAGATGGGAGAATGGCCAGTTGGTACCGCAGTCAGAATACACACATTTATCTATTAAATTTGCCATCTTATATGGGTGCAGTTCATGGCACCCCAAAAAATTATTATACTGTAGTAACATCAAAGATCACTGATGACAGACCACCATAACAGGCATAATAATAATACATTATGAAATACTGTGAGAATTATCAAAATGTGGCACAGAGACACAAAATGAGCATACACTGTTGGGAAAATGGTGCCAATAGACTTGCTTGATGCAGGGTTGCGACAAATCTTCAATTTGTAAAAAATGCACTATCTGCAAAGTGCAATAAAGGAAGCACAATAAAATGAGATATGTCTGTATTTCTCCTTCACTTTGAAGAATAGTGTCACAGGATATAAAATTTTATGTTGTTGTTTTTTTTCTTTTCTCTCAACACTTTAAGTATTTTACCACTCTCTTCTTGCTTGCATGATTTCTGAGGAGAAGTCTGATGTAATTCTTATTTTTGCTGCTCTATAGGTCATGTGTTTCCTTTCCTCTGGCTTATTTCAAGATTTTTTTCTTTATCTTTGATTTTTTTGAGGTTTAAATATGATGTGTCTAAGTATAGGTTTTTTGCATTTATCCTGCTTGGTGTTCTCTGAGCTTCCTGGATCTGTGGTTTGGTATCTGACATTAACTTGGGAAAATTCTCCATCACTATTATTTCAAATATTTCTCTTTTTTTTTCTCTTTCTCTCTTTCTTCTCCTCTGATAGTCCCATTATGCCTATTGTACATCTTTTGTAGTTGTCCAACAATTCTTGGATATCCTATTACATTTTTTCCATTCTTTTTTCTCTTTGCATTTTTAGTTTTGGAAGTTTCTATGGACATAACCTCAAGCTCACTGATTTTTTTCCTCAGCTATGTTCAGTCTACCTACTCAGCCCATCAAAAGCATTCTTCATTTCTGTTACAGTGCTTTTAGTTTCTATAATTCTGTTTGTTTCTTCCTTAGAATTTTCATCTATCTGCTCACATTACCCATCTGTTCTTGCATGTTGTCCACTTTTTCCATTAGCGCCTTTGGCACATTAATCATAGTTGTTTTAAATTACTGGTCTGATAATTTCAACATTCCTACCATATATAAGTCTGGTTCTGATGCTTGCTCTGTCTCTGCAATCTGTGTTTTTTGCCTTTTAGCATGCCTTGTAATTTTTTGTTGAAAGCTGGACATGATGTACTGCAGTAAATTAGCTTTTAGTTGTGTGGTAGAAAGGAACGGTGGGAAGGGGTGCATTTGATAGTCCCTATGATTAGGTCTCAGTCATTTTGTGAGGCTATGCTTCTGGCCTGTGATCTTCATAAGTGCTTCTAAGTTTTTTTCCCCCACTTAGGTAGGGTGGGATGGCTAGAGGAGGCTGGAGTTGGATATTTCCTTTCTATGAGATCAATTATGCCCTGATAAAAACACAGTAGATTAGGTTCTAGTAAAATAATTTCTCCTGAGGGCAGAACTTGTTAAGAAGAACAGAATGCTCTGAACACATTTCAAAATGGCTACTTTTTTCCCTCCCCTGCCAGAAGCCTGAGGGAATATTTCTCTTATCTTCACTATGGGAACCTGGTAGGGCTCCTGGAAGTAAAATTCACAAAAGGGTGGGGGCTCACCCAGGACTGGGCTCCCCTGGAGTTTTCAGCATTCAGATTTGTCCATACTAAGCCTCCAGTAATTAGTCAATTACAGTTTAGGTTTTCCTCCCTGGAACTGGTTACCACAAAGTTTTCTTCTCCATTAAGTTGTGAGTCTTTGTATCTGCTGTCTCCAATTTTGGGGGCAGTGGTTTGCCTTGTGATCTCAATTCTTTAACAGATCTAAGATTCGTTGATTTTCAGTTTGTTCAGCACTTTACTTGTTAGAAGGGAGTGATGACTTCCAAGCTCCTTACATGTCAGACTAGAAAGTGCAAGTCCCATCTCACATATTTTGAAGTGGCCCAGTGAACTCAAACATATTGCAGTGTAAGTTAGAGTTCTCATTAAACAATCTCTCACAATTTTTTTTGTTGTCTCCTTTCTGTTCCCTAACATTGTCTACTTCTTTCATAGTCTATGCATTTTTTAAACATTTGTTTAAAAAATTGGTCTACTTCCCCATCAACTATCCTTGGTTAGAAATTTACATTGATTGCCTCTGCTAGAAATACTCTCCCCTGTACGACAAGTCAAAGTATGGGTTTCACCGGGCTGCTCTCAATCTCTCTTTGCATCCTTTCCCTAGTTTAAGTGAGGCATAGTTTTGGGTTAGAAGCCCTTCTGCTAGCCTACGTGCAGCAGGATGTACATGCAAAGTAAACAAGACAAAATGAACATCATCACATTCAGCTTTATTACATGAACAGGAAATTGAAAGCAACATTTCCATTACATTTTCTCAATAATCGATGCCATGGAATTTTAATAAGGAAAGATAGAGATTAGTACATTGCGATATAGAGTGTTTTCAGGGAATTAGGATATTGCCTGAAAATAAATATAGTGGAATATTTTCTCACTGTTAAGTTTATACTGGGTCCCCTTATGTCTCGCTTGTCATCATTCTCTTTAGCAGGTTCCTTTGAAAAAGACTTCATTCTTATCCCACCCTTTGTTAGACTCTCCCCCACGTTTCATAGGCCATAAACTAGCCAATGGATACACATGGCAGGGGCAAAGTTTCATCTCAATGCATCTTGTGTCACAGTGCACCCATCAATCCACCATGCACTGAGAAAAGACTGCAGCCCTACAACCTTTTTACTGGGGTTTTGTGCAAGGTGCTTAATTTCACTGCATCTGTCAAGCCATTCTTTATCGGAGAGTCTAACAGTCTTTGAATGCACGGTGCTCTATCACTTATGTAGGGGTTATATTGATCTTTCTGGTGTGTGCTCTAAAGTGGCTGGCATCAAAAGCCAGTGAGGCAGCTGGTTTGAGCAGTATGGGCCATTTACAAACTTCAGGATGAGATGCTGCAGGATGCCAGGGAAAACGTTTTTGTTTTTCCAGAGGGAACCATAGTTCATGAAATGTGGTTAATGTACCATATTTGTATACCCTTAAAATCATTTTATAACCACACTGAGTGCCTCTAAACATTAAATATGTTTTATAAGTAGTTGGTTAACTAGCTGTTGTATGCTTTAAATAGTAAATAAAATGGAAAGGCACTAAACAGTGACTATATTTCATAGAGTAAGATGCTTTTCCAGCCACTCAATAATTCTCAATGTTAAGAAAAATTGATTTTAGAGGCTGAGTGCCTCTAAAAATTAGCATCTTATCTTCCTACGGGGGATGATTTTCAGTTAGTCTGCTTTCTTCCAGCTTTTGACTTAATGGTCTCTAAGGATCCCTTCTTTCTAAAAAATTCTATAGGTTCTGTTGGATTATAATTTCACTTGGGCACATATGTAATTAACTGGGCAAAATATAAAATAGGAAATAATTCCATCTTGTTTTTTGAATGTTAATTGCAAAAGAAGTAGTTCTTCACTCATTAACTGTTCCTTAACCCTCCTTTTCTCCCTCTTCCCTCAAGACTGCACAGAGTCCAAAGACTGCATAGATAGACCTAGAGCAGAGCAATAACATAGAATTTAAGAATACCAATTCCCAAGCACCCTCACACAGCACATGTGAGCAATGAATGTATTTTGCATTTGTGAAAACCTAATAGGGGAAAGGAATTCCCTAAGAGGAGTTAATAGTCACATTTTTTCATGGCAAATTTAATTTTTATCAACTCTGTCTTACCTTTGAGAAAGTCATTGCCAATGCTGAGACCTTCCAGACAGATACAATAATGGCTCATAACATCACACATGTTGAGAACTGAAATAATCAGACACTCCACAATTACAGACAATAGCATTAAAAGAAGATGCAACTCTTAATTCTGCCCAAACCAGCACCAGCTGGGTGACTCTTGGTATGTCACAGGGGCTCCCTGAGTAATCTATCATGACCTTGTTAATGTAATCTCATCAATATAATACATGATTTGAGTTAGATTCTAGAACCTGGTGGCTGGATAATCTCCATGGGTTCCTTTTAGATCTAATAATTTATAAATTTCTTCTAGTCTTTTATCTCCTTCTGAAGAACCGTGTGTTTCAAATGTTCTCACCAGTTCCACGGCAGTAGGTGGCTGGCATGTTGAGGCCTGAGGAAGACCAGATAAGCATCGAATTTCCTGGGTACATGTGCTTATACTTAGAAAGAATGCAGAGAGTGAACAAAATTCTTCTCAGATACACCCTCAAAATTCCCACTGATGTCACCGGGAACTATGTGGGATTAGATGAGGACAGGGTGCTGATTTGAGCCAAATCCAGCAATGAGCTGGCACTTATTTTTCCAGATTAGTCTGATGTGGTCTCCTGGTTCACAGACTTGAGAAAGATGTGGCCAAAAGCAAAACACCCCAGGATACTATAAGCTCTCTGAGGTGGGGGTGTTGTCTGAGTCACCATTGTATCCCTAGCATCCAGTCCATAGTGATTGTTCCATGAACATTTGTGGAGCTAAACTGAATCTCATAAGCAAACGCGGCCTACCAGACAGAAAATGTAAAGTGTTTAAAATGGAAAATCTGAGAAGACTTGAGACAGCACTCAATATGAGCCCTCTATTTGATAGTGTTACAAGAAAAATATCGTGAAAATCATAATTGCCCAAACAAGGAATCATTTTCGTGATTGGATTCAATCCAGGAATTGCTTTTCCAGCCAAAAAGCAAATGGGGGTCTCACTATTCCTCCCAACACACATATATCCCAAAATACAGAGGAGAGAAACAAAGAATACAGACGATGTCATCTTACTACTGAAGTAAACAATAGTAATTATAATAACATTAATAAATGGCTTACTATGTACCAGCTACTGTTCTAAGAGCTCTATGGGTATTATCTAGTTTAAATCTCACCATAGTCTTATTAGGTAGACACTATTATTACCATTTTATAGATAAGGAAAAACAAGCACCAGTGTTTTGAAAAAACCTCAAAGTCTGGGCAATTTAGAAGACAGGTGACTGAATCTATAGCAATAGTCACTATCGATAGCTCTGCCTTTGAAATCTGAACTTCTAGTGGTCTGTCATTATGCAAATATGAATATTCTCCAATTAATGTAAAACTCCATGATGTGAAAAAGCATCGTAGGAAAGAACAATATGAAACACAGGAAATGAGTCAGCAAACCAGAAGTCAAAATGATGTGGCCAGGAAAAGAAACAATTACCATAGCCACAACTGGAGAAAGATTTTATCTATCCCATTGGGTATGATCTCAGTGTGTATAATCCCAGTGATTAAAGTATGTGTATCTTCATAACTTTTGATGCATTAGAGAAAAAAAGAGGCTGACAATTGTGTATACAAAAGGGCATATTTCTTCCATAGCTAGCCCTAGGCAAAATTGTTGATTATGATAGAGTAATGGGCTTATATATCAGATCTGGATATGAATTATGACTCTGTTACCAACTGGTCACATGTCCTGACAGAGGCTCAAGTCTCCTTCCTGAAGAGCAACCATAGCTAACTAGTATATTTTAATCCTTCCTTTTAATTGTGGAATGCAAACTCACACTAAAAAGACTTAGAGAAAGCAGATAAGTAAACAAGAAGAGAGGAGTAGACATGACTTTTGAACCCCCCACACCACTTCCCATGGTTCCATGTACTTTGCCCTTGTAGAAGACTAACCCTGATTATTATCTTATTCAATGTTTAGTCAACAAATGTTTGTTGAAACACAAAATGTGTCAGGCACTGACTAGTATCTGGAGATAAATCAGTGAAAAAGATCTCTACAAACATCATTAAGGAGGGAGACAAATAAATATGAGGTCTGTCCAGAAAGCATCCAGCCATGCAATATGTTCTCATTATATTAACAATGGCTGGATACTTCCTGGACAGACCTCGTATAGTGAAGTGCTAGTAAGTGCTATGGAGAAATGTAAAGGAGGCTAAGCAGCTGGGTGGGAGGGGAGTGGGTGATATCAGATGATCACAGAAGGCGTGGTTGAAATTATATTTAGCACAGAACTGAAGCAAGTGAAGGACCAAGCTGTGCTGATATTTGGGGAAAAGTATGAAATCCTAAAGTTCCAGGGTAGATGCATGCTGTCATACTCACTAAGCAGTAAGAAGAAGGATCAAACTGGGCAGTGATAGCTGGTTAGCTCAGATGAATTGGGTTTCGGCCCTAGCCTTGTAGGCCATAATAAGAACTTCAGTTTTCAGTCTAAGTAAGGTGAGGAACATGAAAAAATGGTGTGGTCTCCTTAAGGTTTTATAAGGACCAGTCTGGCTATGGGTTGGGAATGGGGAGGAGGCGGGAGAGAATAAGGGAGACAAATTAGGAAACCACTGCAAATCCAAACTTTCTTTCAAGGCTTGGGCAAAAGATGTTTTTGATGGAGGTGGTAAGAGAAGGTTGATTTGGGAGGTATTGGGGGCTAAAGCCTGAGCCTTTGCCAATGAATTGGATATAAGGTGTGAGGAAAAAGAAGGAGGCAAGTATGACTAAATTTTTTGCCTGAGCACTCAGAATATTAAATAAAGGATTATAGTATATTCTTAATTTTCTTTCCTCAAAGTAATCTGTTTAACTTTTCAGAGTAGTTGTGACACCACACAACTTATCAGCACATACAAAAAAGAAAAAAAAATCTATTGAATTATATTATATCTACCTCCCACTCCCTAAGAGGTGTTGAGGTCATTTGCAATATTAAAATCTAAATAAAGCCAAACCATTGGAATGGAAATAAAAACATGAGCAAATACAACTGAAAAAATAGTAGGAAGACACAGAACCTAGGAAATATTCCCTATTTTTGTTTGTAGCTGAAAGAACAAGCAAAATTGCTTGAATTCCAGAACTTCAGATCAAGGAACATGTTTCCCCAGATGCTCCACCCAAACTGTAATAGTTGTTTAAGCCTCAGCCCACAAATCCAGAATCAACACAATTTTCTAAAGTAGGCGGGCACCAGCCCAAAGGTACATCAAGGACAAACACTACAAAGTGAGAGAAGAAAGATTATTCACTGGGTTTGGATCCATAAAGAATACTTAATTATCCACTTCCCTGTCCTCAGATTCCTGCCAATTCCCTTTACCACTCATCTGTTAAGCCTCAGTTTTCTGAACAAAGTGCCCCTTCCATTTTCCCCAAAGTCTTTCTTGATTCCAGAGAGGTTAAAGTTTTTCTCCTAACCCATTTTCCCTCAAATTAATACCCTCTGTGAGCTGAGACTCCTCAGTGTTCTGTGTGACCTCTTTCTGCCTCCCAGGGACTCTTAAGTATATTGCTAATATGGTATAGAAGGAACCAGCCTGTCTTTCTTCTCCCTACATAAAGGAATGTGTAAGAGTCATTTCCTTTGAGCCATTGCCCTGACACCTAATGTTTTCATAAGCAATAAACAAACTGCCAGGTTCAATCACTCTCTACATTCCTCATAGGCATCCTCAGAATTTAAAATCACTAGCACTAAGGTTACTCACCTTTTCAAACAGTCTCTAATCTGAGCTCTGAGTTTGGGAGTTGAACCAGGTTGACATCATTGCATTAAGCCTTAATTATTTTAGCATAGGATCTGGTGGAGAGGGCTCAGAAAGTACTATATAATTTCATCTGTCTTATAAGATTTCAGGAACTAGAATCAGAAGAATGGCAATGCTCTAGATTCCAGCATCAATGTCCAAATTCCCATGGATGCGGTCTAAAAATCTAGCTCTGATGAGGCAGTTAAAACACTTTAGATAAAGGAAAGAAGCTAAGCCTTGTATCCTGCCTGGGACCTTATGATCCCCTTAGTGAGCACATCTAGTAAATCTTCCTATTAAGGTAAGGGGGAGAAGCAGAGTCCCCAGAACTCTTTTATAGAACTTAGGATACCAGAACCAGAAGAGCAAGGGAAAGAAGGCAGCCAGACGTAACTATTCCTGAAATAAAAGTCAGAAAATGGAAACACAATAATCTATTGCCACCCCTCCCACATACAAACTCTGACCTGGCTGTGAGAGTAAGAGGACAACTAACATTCTCGTCCGACTGAGCCACAGACACTGGCATTGGAATATCTTTGAAGGTTGTATCTCATAGCTGTCCTCTGAAAGCTATACATCATTTTGCCATAGATCTTTCCCTTAATGATAATTTTTATTGATCACTTATTATGTGCCAGGAACTATATGATTTCTTTATTTATAGGTCATGACAACTTTAGGGAATAAGTACCCTTATGTCCCTTGAGATACACATTCCTTACCCACAGTAGATGGTCCTTCATCTCATTCTAAACCTTGCTTATTCACGTTGTTATTCAAAACTTTAGGAGCAACACTTGGTGACTGGTGAAGTTCAGCATTTGTTAGAGTCTAATGAAAATGAATTTGAGACAACATAGTCTGGAGTTTGAGTTTTAATTTCACCTCTTAGTCTTATTTAGTAATGAGTACAGGTCTTTTATTGCCTCCTAAATAGATTTAATTTAGTTTAAATCTTGTCTCCATTCTGAAGCTCAGACTGGATTAGAAAAATTGACTTGGTTCCATGAAGATGTCCAATATAGATGTATAGAGCAGGCTACAATCCATACTCACTCAACAGGTCTCATGACTAGATGACACCATGTGTGCGGCTTAAAGCCATCTAAGAAGCCATAGATTGTTGGTATAACAGAAACAACCCACTTCCTCCAGCTCTCTGATGTTTGAGATATCAGATGATTCCTGAAGATTGAAATTATGCCTCTCATTTGAGGGCAGAAACTGGGCTTCATTCTTCTTTGTAACCCTATACCCAGCACAGAGCCTAACATGTAAGAGATGCTCATCTGTGTTTTGGAAAAAAAGGGAGGAAGGTAAAGAAGGAGGGAAGGACATGTGATTAAACACAAGACTAGACCAAGGAAAGTTTGCAAATACACTTTGCTCTGTGATATGTCTTCTGTTTTTAATCTTGAGGGATTTTTAAGTCTTTCATTATTTAACTTTTTATCTTTTCAATTTTTTCCTTTAATAGGAATAAACTATGAAACAGTGATTTGTCTTTTTCTTTATTTTTCATGTCTACTTCATGGCAGCAAGCATAGGGTTAGCAGAGGCTTTAAAATATTTATGACTTGGCTTACTTGCAACCAATAATTTTCCATAATGAGTTCAATTTCAAATTAAATTTTCATGTAAAAATGTGTTGCTTTTTAAAATCTTCAGATTCTACAGTTTAAATCTTGTCCCCATTCTGAAATTCAGACTGGATTAGAAAAATTGAGTTGGTTTCATGACAATGTCATACATATTGATGTACTTTTTCTAACAATTATTTGACATAGATTCCATATGGACTTTTCAAATGATTTACCACAATATTACCTAAATTATTATCTCAAAATTTCAAGTGCATATACAATATTATAAAGAAGTTTCTAATTTTTCCTTCTGGGGTCCATTATTATACTTTTATTTATTAGCAAAAGGACTAATCTTTTTGAGTAAGTTCCATAATTAAAAACTTTAAAAGTATACACCTATGCCCCGAAAGGCCTATAGCTTTAGTCTGCTCTCCAAAAATTACAGATAAGTCTCTGTATAGATGATAAAATTTTTAAAATGTATTTATTATAAATTCAAGGGACAAGACTGTTCTTGATCTCCTAGCTGTGTGGTACTAGATGAAATCATTATTAATAGTAAGTGGGACAAGTTAACACTTAGTCCCTATTAACATCTGGGATCTAGATAACAGTCAAGATCAAACCAACAAGATTTCTCACAAAGTTGGAGAGGTAGAGAGAAACAACCAAGGGTTTGTTCTAGAAAGCAATAAAAAAATTGAGATTTGGTGAAATTCTAAGTTCAATAAATTAGCTTGATTTATTTGAAGTTGATGGTAATGAAAAATCCCTTTTCAGCACTGGTTAATTATATTTCTGAATCAAAAAGCCAGCAAATATTTCCTGAGTGTCTACTATCTACACGGCCCTATTTGGTGCTAGTGATGAATACAAAGAACTATAAAATATGATTGATGATTACCCACAGAAGCTTATAATCATGCAAGGAAGAAAAAAAAAACATTTATGCATGAAAAGTTACAATGCCAACTAGTCTCCTGCAAATTAGTTCATATTTCCCATGTTCTAATTCTTTTATAAAATCCTCAAGAAGCAACACGTAATTTCTAGAAAAAAATGGTAATTCAAACATTTAAAATTTTTCAGAAAGATTAGGCTAAAATAAATATTTAAGCTGGAAAACACAAGCAATTGTTTAAAATGTATTTTACAGGCAGAACAAACAAGTGAATTGTATTTATTAAAGCTCAGATGATTAGAAAAGTAACTGTGGGAGCTGGATAAAAGAAAGTTCAATATAATGCTACCAGAGGAATGCAGCCTTACTACAAAGAAAGGTGTCCAGAACCAAGAGAGCTTAGATCAGAGAGCTTCCTTCTCTCTGGACTCTGCAGAGAACAAAAACCTCATGGGTGCATCCTTAATCATTTCTTCACATAACACAGAAGCAAGAGCCAGCTTTGAAATTCTAGCTAAAGAATAGGACCTTAGGTATCAAATGGAGGTACACATAAAGAAGTCCTTTTGTACTTACGAAAGTAGAGACTGAACTATTGTGCAACCAGAAAGGGTAACGGGCCAGCAGAAGCCCCAGAGTATACTATTCACTATGTGTGCAGTAATTTGTGTAAAAGATAGTGACATGGATGTCTGCCCCACAGATTACTCATCTAGAAAGCCTATTTTAAAGAAAAGGAAAAAAAGAAGAAGAGGACTAGTAGAGCATAATTCCTTATAAAAATATTATAAGTAAAAAGAAGTGCACATTTTATGAGCAAGGTCCCAGTGACCTTCAGGAAACAATTACATTTGGAAGCTGGGTGTGAAGACAGAGCATCTTGTGTTTGGGGTAGACAGAGAACATTGTAAGGGAGGTAGATTATCAAGTCTGAAGCACTTACCTCCTGTGAGAATCCAGGAGATATTGAAAAATGCTTACTCACTAAACAAGCAAATAAAATGAAGATATGGGGTTAGTAGAACTCAATTCAGAAAAAAAAACCAGTGCAGAAAAGTATAAATATCAACAGAGATATTGCTACTAAAAAACAAATAGTTTGAGGAATAGATGAGGAGCTGATAGCAGAGATTAAGAAGTTTAAGCTATTGGACTTCAATCCATGAACAATGGAGAATCCACTGACACCTGAGGGGCCAGGAAAGCTAGGGATAGGACCAGCTGGAGAAAATGAATCAAATTCTCATTCAGAAAGATTTATCTGGCAAGTCTGTAACATAACAAAAAATATACATTTGGTCTCTGCCCTGGTTCCTTGCATAGAGATCCTAAAACCGTTGTAACTTCCTGAGTGATAGGGGTGCTAGGTGCATCTTTTGTTCTAATATTTGTTCTTTGCCCCAGTTCCTAAAACACATCTCCTGTCTCTTAGAATTTTCCTGGGAGCATCTTTTGTTCTAATGAGGCAACTTCTAATGAGCCCCTGGATGGGGGCCGATCACCAGAAAGACCAAACCATGATTAGAAGCTTGGAACTTTCAGACCCGCCCCCACCCCCCTCTGAAAAGGAGAGAGGGGCAGGACATTGAGTTGGTAATTGAACATGCATATATGATCAAGTCTCCATAAAAATCTCTGAACTATGGGATTCAGAGAGCTTCCAGCTGGAGAACACATCTACCTGCTGGGAGGGTGGTGCACCCTAATCCATGGGGACAGAAGCTTCTGTGTTCAGGCCCCTGCCAGACTTTGCCCTGGTTATCTCTCCATCTGGCTCTTCATTTGTATCCTTTAAAGTAACTTTGCAATAAATCAGCAGTAATAAGTAAACTTTTTTCCTGGGTTCTGTGACCTGCTCTAGCAAATTATCAAACCTGGGGAGGGGGTCATGGGAATATCTAATTTGTAGCCAAGTCAGACAGAAGTTTTAGGTAACCTGGGGACTTACCAATTATGAGTGGCATCTGAAGTGGGGGTCAGTCTTATGGGACTGAGCCCTTAACCCATGGAGCCTGTGCTAACTCTGGTTAGTGTCAGAATTGAATTGAATTATAGGATACCCGTTTGGTGTCTGCAGAGAACTGGAAAATTGCTTGGTGTAAAAAAAAAAACCAATCTCACACATTTAGTCACAGAAGTGTTGAGAGCGAGTATAGAGAAAAACAGTTGGTTTTTCCTATACAAAGATGTATAACTCAAATCATAGGAACAAAAAGCCTAGAATTCAGCAAGTCAATTAAGAAACTACTATAACAACCCACACAAAATGTTATCAGAACATACAAAAAAATTTTTTAAAACAGAAATTTCCTGAGGATGGAAAGAAATTCTTCTCTTGTGGGAAATATGATAATTCTGTTTTTGAAACACTGAGTTTGAAGGACACAGGGAACACCCTGTGAAGATTTATAACAGGAAATAGAAAATTTGGGTCTGGAACCCAGAACGACAGTAATGGCTGGAGACACAGATTTGTAAGTCAGCTGCATATAGGTGATGGTTGAGCCATAGAGGATAAACGTCCTCTGAAAAAGACAAAGAGTCCTTTGTTTCTTTCAAGAGTTTTTTTCTTTCATTTTTTTCTTTTTTTTTAATTTGTATAAATTTAAAGGATACAGTATTGTTTTGTTACATGGATATACTGGGTAGTGGTGAAGTCTAGACTTTTAGACTTTTAATTAACACCCAAATAATGCACATTGTACCCATTAAGTAATTTCTCATCCCTCACCCACCTTCCATCCTCCCACCCTTCCAAATCTCCAGTGTCTATTATTCCACAGTTTCTGTCCATGTGTACACATTATTTAGCTCCCACTTACAAGTGCGAACATGTGGTATTTGACTTTCCGTTTCTGAGTTATTTCACTTAAGATAATGGCCTTTAGTTCCATCCATGTTGCTGCAAAAGACGTGATTTCACTCCTTTTTTATGACTGAATAGTATTACATTGTGTGTGTGTGTATGTGTGTATATACATATGCCACATTTTCTATTTCTTTATCCAATCATCCATTGATGGACACATGTTGATTCCATATTGTTACTATTGTGAATAGTGCTGCAATAAACATAGGAATGCAGGTATCACTTTGATTATAGTGATTTCTTGCCCTTTGGGTATATATCTAGTAGTGTGATTACTAGATTGAATGGTCATTCTATTTTTAGTTCTTTGAGAAATCTCCATACTGTTGTTATAGTACAACCATAAAGGTTGCGCTAATTTACATGCCCATGAACAGTGTATAACTGTTCCCTTTTCTCCTCATCCTTGCAAACATTTGTAATTTTCTGACTTTTTAATAATAGTCATCCTGACTGGTGTAAGATGATAGATACCTCATCATGGTTTTAATTTGCATTTCTCTGATGATTAGTGATGTTGAGCATTTTTTCATGTTTGTTGGCCACTTGTATGTCTTCTTTTGAAAAATGTCTATTCATGTCCTTTACTCACCTTTTAATGGCGTTTTTTGTTGTTGTTGTTGCTGTTGTTGTTGAGTTTGAGTTCCTTGTAAATTCTGGATATCAGTCCCCTATTGGATGATAGTTTGCAAAATTTTCTTCCATTCTGCAAGTTGTCTATTCACTGTGTTTATTATTTCTTTTGCTGTGTGTAGAAGCTTTTCAGTTTAATTAAGTCCCATTTGTCTATTTTCGTTTTTGAGGCTTGTGCTTTTGAGATCTTAGTCATGAATCCTTTGCTTAGAACAATGTCTAAAAGAGTTTTCCCTAGATTTTCTCCTAATAGTTTTATAGTTTCAGGCCTTACATTTAAGTCTTGAGTTCATTTTTGTTTATGGTGAGAGAATAGGAGTCCAGGTTCACTCTTCTGCATACGGCAATCCAATTTTCCCAGCAAGAGGGTCCAGATTGATAACTGCATTAGAGGGACAAAGGCAAGAAGAGTTTAAAAAGTAAAGAAAAAAATCCAGTCTGATAAATAGGAACAGAAGCAGGACAGGTGCCAAGAGGGGAGAAAATTTCAATAGTTGTGGAATGAGACCAAAAGGGCAAAGAGAATAAAGTTTGAGAAAAATCTATGATGATAGTGTTGAAAGCAGGAACACAAGGTACTACAGAATAATGATTGTGAGGAACGGAAGAATAAATTTTTAGAGAAGCTCAATAGTGAAAACCAAAAAGAAACTTAGGAGATCCACTCTAAAATCCAGATGTGCAAGATAGGCAGCTGCCAAATTAACCCTTTTAAAATGCAACTTGCACACAACTTTCCATGATCAAAAGCAAACAGTGGCTCTTCATTACTCATAGGATTCAGCTTAGATCTCCTTATCCCGGCACTCAGATTCTTCACAATTGGTCTTTGCCTGTTTCTTTTTTCCTACACTCATAAATCCTCTACTCCAATCAAGCTGATCACTGTTGCCAGCTGAATTGATGTGTTTGTGGCCTCAGCACCATTGCCATTCAACTTCCCCTAACACTCTTCATTCTCCTCCTTAAGCCTGCTGTGTAATTCTCCCTTCCTCTATACAATGTTTTCCCAGGAAGACATTCCCTCTTGCACTAGCTCTGGGAAGACCATTTCTGATATCATTTATATGGTGCCCAATATTGCAAGAGAAGAATGCTGATGGTACTAACCTCTATCTGCTCTACTTCTCCCATAATTCACCTATCCCAAATTAACTCATTTATCCAGTGTTTAGCTTCTATATGAAGACTTCAGAACTTTATTGAATAAAGTCACACAATTGGTTCATTTTAGTATCTCTTACTAAGGCAATGTTCTTAATTGCATTCAGCAGGCCTTTGTATAATATTACCCCTTTACCTCAGTCCTATTCTCCCCAGCTTCTTTAAATTATCCACTGGTTTTCAATATCCCTTCCCTCCAACACCTTTTTGGCTTAATCAGTCAGCAAGAATGAGTTCCTTCAGCTTTACCTCCTCCCCCCAAGATATAAACTTGTTCACATCTACAACCATCTATAAACCTTTTCCTAGGGGAAGAACTTACTTTTCTCCTATTAACCTCTATGCTCTAGGTCTCAGGTGCTCCTACCTCTACCAATTATCCTTTCTTGACCAACTCTCATCCTTCTCAAACTTCCAACCTTTCTCTCTTCCTATCGAAGCAAGTTTCTTGAAAGAATAATCCATTTTCTCCCCCCACCCCCACCACTTTCTCTCCTTCATTCTCTCCTCAATTCATTGTAATCTGTCTTTTTTCTCACTATCTTTTGAATCTACTCTCATCAGGGTCACCAGCCACCTTATGATTTTCAAACCAGTGACCATATTGGCATTCCTATGACATTTAACAGTTGACCACATCTTCACCCCTTTTTGAGAGACTTCTGTAGTGTTACAATATGACTTTTTATTGCATCTCCCCCTAGCTCTAGGGCTGCTCTTTCGCTTGTACTCTTTCTTAGCCTAGTTTTTTGGCAATCCACGTCTCTGCCAATCCCCTAACTTAGTGGTTTTCAATCCTGACTGACTATTAGAATCACCTGGGCAATATTTTAAAACTACTAATGCATGAGCCCCACCTTCAGAGAATCCAGTTCAACGGGACTGGAACAGAGCCCAGGCAGCGCTCTTTTCAAGCTCCCAAACCTGTGGTTAAAAACCACTGTCTTAACTCGTGCTTCCCAGATTTGTCTCTTCAGAGGAATCATCTAGGGCAGGGGTCCCCAACCTGTGGTGAGTTGTATAATTATTTCATTATATATTACAATGTATTAATAATAGAAATAAAGAGCACAATAAATATAATGCACTTGAATCATCCCCAAACCATCTCCCCCCAACACCCGCTCCGCCCCCCTGCCGTCCATGGAAAAACTGTCTTCCATGAAAACTGTCCCTGGTGCCAAAAAGGTTAAGGTTGGGGACTGCTGATCTAGGGCAACTGTTAAACATAAGCAGACCCAGATCCCTTCTTCTTGACATTCTAGTTGAACAGGATAAAACTCAGAAACTAAAAAGTAACCAGACACTCTCCCTTCCACTCACATCCATTGGGCAGTACTTACATCTATAGTCTTTCTGAGCATTTACTATGTAACCAATGACTCACATTTATTTTCTCACTGAAGCTCGTATGAAGTAACCCTCAAGCTAAGAGCTTTCTTAGGGTACTTTCCACACATCAATTGCTTGTCTGTTTGTGTCTACTTTACTAGACTGTGAGTTCCCGCAGGGCAGGAAATCTATATCTTATTCATTTTTATATCCCAGAATGACAAGCAAACTGTCCAGCACATGTTTACTCCTAAATAAATATATACATATATATTTCGTGAAATAGTGAATGAATAAACAAACTATTTTATATACATGGTCTGTTTCTAACACAAATATAGATGGTGTTCTAAGCCTTTTTGTATTCTTGGCACTTATACAAATTAGGCTAGTGTTCATGACGATAAATGAGAATTTCTTGCCATCTGCATTTTAGCTATAAAATCCTTCTGTATTCTTATGTGATTCATTTTTTTTCTTTTCTTTCTTTCTTTTTTTATTTATTTTTTTTTCTTTCCCAGCTTCTTCTCTCTTGGTACTGATTCTAACTTGGCCAAATGACTTATAGGCAATATGGTAAAATTTTGGAATCCCCTTTGTGGCTGGTATAGAGCACATGGACTTTTGAGTCAAATATAGTTGGACCTCTCTTTCTTTCTCATTTGTGTAATGGGGATGAGACATACTTGTGATTATTACGGATATGAGAAGGTCAAGCCAGTTCTATTTTTTTTTCTTGTCAGAGTCTCTGCTTTTATGAGAAAGACTATACAATTTATATAAACCCAAGGGACAGTTTTGCTTCAGTTAACTTTCTCATTGGCTCCACCCCACACACACATGACTATATCTTCACTAATCCTTATCTTTTTCCCCCATAATCTCAGGGAATATTGTATCCCTTTTCCTATTCAAGCCTAACACTTCACCTGTATCTTTAATCACGTTGACTCTTTGCCCAGAAAACTCTGATTGGTCCCTTAAAACCTTCCTGATACAGGGCTAGTCATTTCTTCTTCTGTACTACCTCTGCCTGGATATAGGCATTTTTATCTTTGCATGGGTCATAATGGACTGTAATTTTGTTGTACTTGTTCTGTCCAGTAGATTTCAAGCTTTTCTGGGGAAAAGAACAAGTTTTATTTATCTTTCTTATCCCAGGGCCTAGTGCAATGCTAAAATTTGGACACTTGATATTTGTGGAGTTGAATTAGTACTGGAACCAGACTTTCACTTCACCTCTACCCCTAAATCGTACAAAACTCCATACCCTCACCATTGTTCAATATTAACTTTGTAGTCAGAGAGTTATAAGTTCAAATCTTTGCTGACTTGTTTTCCTAACAATGAAATGGAGATTATTACACCAATGGACAGTGCTGTTTGTGAAATTAAATGATATAATAATTGCTTAGTACAATAAGTATCCAAAATAAGCCCTCAACACTTGGTAATAATGTGGTGGTTACCATCATTCTGGTGGGTTTATTTGGACCATTTACTCCAGGGTTCTACTAGTAAATTGTAGTACTGAAAATGCAGCTCTCTGTTAAGTAATCAGGCACGTTGAGTAAATCTAAATCTTTCTTGTTTGGTATTTTTATTACAAATTCTTAAATCCCCCTTCTCACTTTTCCATGTTTTCCTGAATGCTTCCAGAAATGATGTTGAGGCCAAGTTATCCTTTCTGCAGATAACAAAATCTTGTTTCTGGACTAATTGCATCATGCCCAACATTCCTGTTTGCTTCAGTCACCCCTGAGAACCACAAGCCATCTCCTATCACCTAAACTCTCTCATCTTCGTATTGCTTTGATCATCCCCCGACCTGAAACAATCCACCGCTCCCTTCTCTCTCAAATCTTTCCAATGTGCCCTCCAGAATTTCTCACAACTCATCAACATAATCTTAATTCTTCTTTAATTGTTTCCTTTACTTTCCCTGTTCTAACTAAAAAATCTCGTTGCACTTGTGAATAATGCTTCTCTTTAGCTTCCAGAAAAGATGGCTCTTATATCTCATAAATCTGGAGGTGTTGCAGATGCTCTCCTTTGTTTCTTATTGGTACTTCCAAACCAGTACTACCTCTTTCCTTTAAAAACAAAACAAAACAAAACAAAAAACCCAGCTCTTTTGAATTGCATGCCATGTGGCAACCCCAGTCAAAAGCCCCCTTGTTAAAGTCATCTGCAGACACTGAGTGCCCGCCTCCTCATCCTGTGAAAACGTAGCAAGTGGCTCACGGACTCACCACCACTACTGTGCAATCATTCTTAGTGATTTCAATAGCCACATAACACATTGTGGAAAATCCTTGCTCTCCATGCCATGACCTCCTCACGTCCAGTGATCTTGTTTTCACCTCCCTCAGCTGCTGCTCCCAGGTCACATCCTAGATCCTGTTGTTGCCATTAACTGCAGATCTCCTAACCTCCATTTGAAATAACGCCCCTTTGTGACCACCTCTTTGTATTTATTTTCAGTTTTATCCCTTTCATATACCATTCAATGATTCTTCAAGCCCATGGCAAAATGGATCCTATCGACTTTGCCCTGTCTTTCATCTCTTCGTATCCTTACTTCCCTCCTTACCCAGAGAAAAAGATATGAGCTGTCATTATAATCACTCCACACACAGTCCCCAGACAACATTGCCACCTCTCTTCATTTATCATAGGGTTGCCCGACAAACTCCCCCTTGGCGGAATTCAGCCTTTGCCTGTTTTGTGCTCGGCTCTGAGAAGGTAGACAAGACTTGACAAAACTGTGCTGAACTGTCTCACTTGAAATGTATCACCACTACCTAAAGTGGGCTCACAGTGCTCTCAACAGTCTTATTACACTTCACAGTTCAATTTACCTCCCCACTCTCCGAAAGGACTATGTCGTCCTGCTCCTCAGCATCTCTAACACAACCCCCCTTCCCTTTACTCGGGCTGATGTCCTTACTTCAAATTTCACTACTAAATAGCAGCAATCAGAAAAGAATATCCATAGATTCCCAACGCCCAGTGTATACGCCATAGTATCTTTACCCGGTATTTTGCCCGCCTTCTTGTTGTGATGGATGTGCTCACGTCTAAAGTCAATGCATCCATGCAGCCTTTCCAGGGTCTATGCACTGGGCCCCATTCCCACTCACCTTACTCAAGGGCTTTGTTCCTATAAATGTCCCAACCACTCCTGAATAGTCAATTATTCCTTATCCACTGGGATAACCAATACACAATCATGCTGTAAATTCCCACTTTAAAACAAACAAACCAAAATAAACTTTCTTTGATTTCTCCATCCAGTTACTACTCTATTTCTACTTTCACTTTTCCACTATTGCTCTTTTACACAAAACTGATAAAAAAAAATTTGTCTGTACTAATCTCTCCACTTCCTCACATCTCAGTCTCTCCTAAAAGCATGCCAAGCAGTCTTTCAACCCCCAACCCCACGGAAACTGCTTTTGTCAACATTACCTTCTCCACATTGCCAAATCCAGTGGACAAACTTACTTGTCCTCATAACAGCACTTTACATAGTTGGCCCCTGCTTCCTTCTTGAAACATTTTATCAACATATTCTCAGTTTCTAAGATATTTATTCCCATTCTGCTCCCATCTCATTATCCTCCTAATTTCTGGGTTTTTCCTGTTAATCTATTGTCAACACAGCAGCAAAGTTGATTCACTTAAAACAGATTATTTTGCTGTTCTACTCAGAAAAACTCCATGGCCTCCTATATCACTCAGAAAAACAAAAAAGTCCTTCCAGTGGTTTTGAAGGCCTTACTTTGACATGCCCATGGCTAACTAAATGAGTCACCACTCCCCTCTGATCACAGTGCACTAGCCACTCTTGCCAGGCACACTGCTGCCTTAGGGCCTTTGCACTTGCTGGTCTCTCTGCCTGAAAAGGTGTTCCTCTAAATATCAGAGTGATTGGCCCCCTACTACATTTTGGTCTCTTCTCAAATGTCAACTTCTCAGAGGAGAACTTCTTAATGATGGCTACACCCTCTTTCTTCTTTGGCAGCCACCATCTAATTCATTCACCTGCTTTGTTTTTCTTTATAATGCCTGAAACCAGCTTATGCACAACATATTGTTTGTTTATTCTTTTTCTTCCCCACATAAAAGTAAAGCTCCCTGGGACCAGTATCTGTTTTGTTGTTGTCATCATTGTTTTCTGTTTTCACTGCTATTTCACCAGCAGCTGGCAATATTTATTGCTCAATAAATATTTATTGAATAAATAAGTAAAACCCTTCTTTTGAATGTCCACATTCCAGTGATCAGCATCTGCATATGCTTTCCTAAAATCACTAAACATTTTTATCCACTACTTAAACCAAATCCCTAGCACAGTAAATTGAGAATTTAGGCAAATAGGTTGGCCATAACCCTCTGTTTAATGTCTTTCCTCTGTCCTAGCTCTAAATTTATTGACCCACTTTCTTAACTCTCTTCATTTCCCACAAAATGCAGGGTGGTTGAAATCCAAAATCAATAAAAATAAGAATGCTTAGAGCAGGAAAGAAGAAAAAAGAGATAATAAAAGGAGAAAACATTTTAAAGGAACTCATAAACACCTTAGAACTATATCTGGGAAACAAAGATCATGCATAAGAATAATTTTGGAGGAAAACACCTCCACAAAAGTGTATCCTCCCTCTACCTCCCCTTTCTCTGTAATAGACCTTAATATAATTCTTGCTTAGGCTGCACTGTGCTCTGTCATGCAGAACAAAGGACAAGCCTTTGGCCTCAACTTCTAGTTATCTGATTCCAGATAAAGACAAACAGGATAGGCCAAAGGCAAAACTGTCAAGTGGGAAAACTTGGTTAAGTCTGGACAGTCCCCTTTCTCTACTCCCTCCCCAGCTAGAGATACCCCCCCTACCTTCAGTGCCCAGTACCCTCCTGCTGGAAAGTCTCCCTCTATCAAAAAAGAAAAAGAATGTCTTACAATACACATTTGTAGCTGGGTTGCAATTTCACTTTTACTCCATTTAAATAATAAAAATCATTTCAATTTTGAATTTTCATGTTAACTGATCCTATCTTGCACTGGATAGCTAGGAAATCTGGTCCAGGAGGCTTGGACCAACCCAGTATCTTCAAATAGTATTTTCACGTAAATACTTAGTATCTGTAGGTAAAATGCCAAGTCTCATATTTTCCTCCTTCTTGGCATGTAGGTGTGACCCCATGACAGAACGGGAGAAGAGGTGCCTGATTCTAGTATTTTTTGCTGCATTTTCGTAGGTTCTGGCTTCAGAGTAACTCATTTGTTCTGTTCCTTGGATTGGTGACTGTTGAGTTTCAAAGGTCCATGTTCCTCTAGCCAGTGCTGACAGGTGGTACCTACTGCTGGGATCTGTCTCAACTTCCTGTGTCTGCTGCCCCTCTTTGCTCTAATATTGAGGATCTGCAGATTCATTGGCTCCCTCAGTGGTTCCATGTTCTGTCAGCTGGAAATGGATAAGCAGAAGGGCTGCCTCAGGCTTCTCTCTCCATCCACCTCATACCACCACTTCAGCTCCCTAGCTTCTGGGCCATGCCAGGTGTGGGAATTCTCCTAGGTGCTGGCATCTTCCCCCTATATACCCCAGAAAACATGCCACTGATCAGGGATGCCAGGCTCTCCCATCTATCTGGGTGTTTGGATGGCCCACTCCCTTGACAATGTGAGCCCCAAAGTGGGAGAAAATCAAGGACTCTGGTACCTGCCTCCTTTTTCCTGCCTCTTTCTCTTTTCCATATTTCTGCGGCTGGAGTCATTCTCATCCTGTCAAACTCAACACAACTTTTTATCAAATAACTTCAACATAAATATAATGTCCTAATTGTAGTGACAAGAGGGGGAAAAAAGCAAAAGTAATTTATTTAAAATTTATGTAAAAAAGCAAAAGTAATTTATAGTCATAACTATAGGGAAAAACATACTGAATTTTCCCAACGATTTAACCCTAAAGGCAGAATCACCTGTTATGAATTCTCTACTACAGACTCAAACTCCATGAGTACTTTGTTGATCTGTTGAACTAGTGACTGAATTTTGGTAAAGTTGCAGGTGAAACAAAGTATGATTTTCTTACAATTTATACTATAGTGCATTTTTGGAAAATTCAGGATATATTGAAACTGGGAAAAAAATACTTTCTGTTTTTATGTCAGATGATGTCAGGCTGTAGGCTCAGATGACTTTACACAGGTTTTTTTACTTGCACGAATATCTGTCCAGAGCTTAGGATACTACTTTATTTCAGAGAATTGGGCCACTCATTTCAGCTGTCTAGAATCCTGGACGCTGCTCATTAAATGCAAAAAGTGGCCTCCAAGCATTGTATAACAACAAAAAAAAACCCAGAATTTTCTGAAATGCTCCATAAGGGATGATTTTCCTCCTCTTGTAAGAATTACTTCTCTACATCATTTCCTCCTTCTTCACTTAGGGAGCCAGTCTCAAGGTGCAGCTGTCACTGCAGAAGAGAGAGGTGCTCCTCTCACTATAAAAAGAATGGCGCATGATCTGAGTTTTCAGGTGTGGCTCTTGTTCTGGGGCTCATTGGACAGCTATAGTTAGGGATTTCTGAGGGTGAAAATACACTGATTTAATATCCCCAAAATATAATCTCTGTTACACATTGAACCTCATGCCTATTAACTTACTTAGATTTAACATCTTAAATCATTTCATTCTGATTTATTAATTTGACATTTTCCAAATTAAAAATCAATTTCTGACTGTGGTAACAAGTTAAACGATATGAAGATAGCTTTAAAAATTATTTCTCTTTTTTCCTGTTTAATTTCTTCTCCTATACACATGCACATACACACACCCCCATACACACACATTCACACATGCACACACATGTGCATATACACACATATACACATATAGGGCTTTTATTTTAAAAAATTGAAATAGCATATTTTGCACGTTACCCTGGGTGTCCTCTTTTTCAGTTAACAATATATTATGGCCACACAAAAATCTATAGAAATTAATTGAATTATATTTTTTCTAATAAGTAATATATGAACCAAAAATAGTATACCTTCATATGCACCTATATATAACATTATCGACAAATAGGATAATGTCATATTACTTTCCAAGGCAGTCATTTTCTTTATCCTTCACTCCACTGTCTTCTTATCCTTCCCTGTACCTGCATACTGCTAAATCCTCCTCTAACTGGGATCTCCCTTGCCAACACCCAGATAACCACTTAATAATCCAGGAGTATATTCTGCATCATCAATGCTCTAATATACAGTCATATATTAAGTGTGGTAGAGCATGCCCTGGGGTGCCAATTCAGAACCATCTCAATGATACAGGACATTTACTTGTTTGTCTTGTTGTTTGTTGAATATAAATTTAACCTGGTATAATGTGCCCTGGTGTCTTGTTTTTGTCTCTGATCATGGAAAACTCTGGGTAAATTGCTCCAGTTCTAATTCAGTGGCTGCATCATATTCCAAGGTGTAAATTTTTGTTTCAAGGACTCTACTACTTTTAATAATGCTATTTTAAGTATTCTTCTACATCTATCCTTTTATTTTCATGGGAGAGTTTCCTAGGGGTGGAATTACTGGGTCAAAGGGAATGTGAATTTTAAATCTCAATCTGTTTTGCCAGATTATTTTCCAAAAATGTTGTAACAGAATACATTTTCATTGTCAATGCATAGAAGTATCATTTTCTGCAAATCTCTATGCACAATAGCAAATATATTTTTAAATGTTCCAATCTGCTGTGTGTAAAATGACATAATTATCATTTTAATTTTAATTTTCCTGTTTACTTGGAAGTTTGGGCATCTTTTCATATGTTTACATGTAACTTGTTGCCCTTGCCTTTTTGTAAATACTCTTCATATATTTTGCTCAGATTTCAACCAGTTTATGTATTTCTTTCACTGTAATTAATTTGTAAGAGCTCTTTTTATATTATGGCTCAATTGTTCCCCAAATCTATCATTTGACTTTTACTTTATGTTGAATTCTTGGTCAGAGAGCTCATAAGGTAGAGCCCTCTCCTTAGGGTCAGTTAATGGTCCCTTACTTAACGCATTTGGGGAGGTCATGGTTCCCTGTTTGCTGTTGTTTCTTGTGGATGTACGTCTATGTGTTTGTATTGGAGGATTAGCTGTTTATTCCAGTCTTCTCTGTCTGATTTGTTTTGGTTTTTATTGGATATATTTGGATAGAGATTCTTCATAATTTACCTGATGAATTTCTTTTTTCTGCTAGGTCACTGCCTCCCTTTTGACAGTAGATGACGCCTTAAACCCAGGTTCACCTCTGCTCTAGCGAAAGATCAGAGCATTGCCTGTCCTGAACGGGGGAGGTCCCAAAAGGGATATTTGGGCAGTGTGGGAAGGCAGGTTAACTGTACTTGCCCAGGGGAACCAATGGACAAACCTCCTTCAGTGTCGTACTGCTGAACAGCCACTCTGCTTTGGGGTCTCCTTTGGCTGAGATACAGAGTTTCCAGGGCTGAGGATGGTAGTCCTGCTTTCCCCCTTTGTCTCTAGCTGTCCTCAGGGATATTTCTCCCTTTAGGAACTTGAGATGCTTCCCGTGGGTTTAGGCAGAAACAGGGAACCTGAAATGGTGGGGAAGCTGGTTGTCCACCTCAATCTCCCTTTTTCTAGTGTAGAAACTGCTCTCTTGGTGCTGTCCAGATGGGGGGATTGCAGATATGGAAGCCGGATTCTCTCACCATCTGCTCAAAGTTTGTTCACTTCCCTGTATCCCTGGGAACTGTCTCATCCTCTTATTTGAGTTCTGGGATATTGCTGGTGATAATCTTGGCTCTGTATATTTGTTTTTGGTTTTCTGTGAGAGGTAGTGAAGCCAGATTGCTTCAATGCTGCCATTTTGGTGGGGGGGACCCCTGACTTTTACTTTATGTTACCCACTGTACATTTTAAATGCTTATATTAGTGAAATCAACTAGGAAAATTTTACTCAAGTAACTGAATAACAGTTTCCTAAAAAGAAATTTTTTAAAATCTCACATAACAAGATATCTGGACTTTAAATACTATGATAGTTCCTTGGCTCAAAGGTAACCTCATGGATTCATCTCTTTTCCAGTCATCCTTTTGCTCTTCCATCTACAGCACTTTAGCTTTTCATCCTTAGCCTAAATATTGACTCATGGGCCTAAGACATCATCTAAGATATGGGCATCATGTCTTCACTTGGATGTATTCAAAGGTAGGAAGCAGAGGCTCTAGGGCAAAGCTCTCTTTACAAAGGAGCGGGAATAGCCCTTGGATGAGCAAACAGTGTTTTCCATAGCCAGACAGATACTTTTCTTTATGGCTTCTAGATTTCCTAAATTGTTAAAAAGAGTTTCTTTCATCTATAGATGGTACATTTAATCTTCCAAATGTTTGCTATCTTACGTTTTGTTTTCAGATCTCTGTTCTATCTGAAATTTATTTTTTATATGATTTGAATAAAAATCACAGAAATCTAATTTTATTTTTCTTTGGATGGATAGCCAGTTTTATCAGGACCATTTATTGAATAAACCAGATTTCCCCACTGAAGAAAAATACCAGCGTTGTCATATATTTAATGTTCACGTATTATGCAGTGTTCTGGATTTTCTCTTCTATTGGTCTAATTTTATGTCATGGGCTAATTCATTATTCAGTTGATTATAATTACTTTAAAATATTTCTCATTCCAAGTAAGTCAAATGCTTTTCCACCATTCTTCACTTTTTCTTGGTTCTTATTAAATATATTTTTCCATAGGAACCTTAAGGTCATTTTATTGAATTTCAAAAAGAACAAATCAAATGGTGATGGTATTCTGTTGAGATTAAAATGCATTAAATTTATGCATCACTTTTGTGAAACTGACATTTTTAAAGATATTAACTCTTCCCATCCTAGAATATGCTAAATGTTGTTCTTTGTTTTTATGTCCTTTGTCAAGATATTTTTAGTTTTCTCTTTTTGGGGGGTTATTCTGAAGTTTATTTTTAAGATTTTTATAGGTCTGTTTACTATTGTAAGAGAGTAATAATATTGTGAGGGAATTTTGTGAGGGAATTTTTTGAATATTCCCATTTCTAAGAAAGCATATTGATTTTTTAATGTTTATTTTTTATGCAGATACTTTTCCACATTTTTTCCAAGCAGTTTTTTACATATAATGTGAATTTCCAAATGCATAATTATATCACCAGTAGCCTTTTTACCAATTACCTCATTTATTATCTTATTTCATTCCTTAGAACCTCCAAGACAATATTGCATAATGATGGTAATAACAGTCATCTCTGTCTAATTTATGATTTTAATTGAAATAGCTTTCTTGTTTAACAACTCAGAATGATCATTTGCTATTGGATTTGGGGAAATAGTCAATATTTTATATATGCAGTTTCCTTCTATTCTTATTTTACTTATATTTTTGTTAGAAAAGGTTATTCAATTCTTTGAAATACTTTTCCATGTCTATTGGTTTAGTCCTACAGGTCTCCTTTAACAAAACGATGTCATGAATTGTGTTGATAGACTTCCAGATATTGAACCATTCTTGCATTCTTGAGCTAAAACCCACTTGGTTTTTCAATATATTCCTAGATTCTATTTGTAAATATTTTATTTAGAGTTTTTGCATCTGTATTTACAAACTATATTTTATATTTTCCTTTTTATAGTAGCTTTGTCAGCTTTGGATGTTACTATTATACTAGCTTTAAAAATAAATTGGGGAGATTTCTATTTTTTTCTCATCGGGAAGAATTTAAGACTCCTCAGAATTTTCTTTTGTGTGAAAGTCAGGAAAAACTCATTTGTGAAACTGACTGGTTTTTCTGCCTTTTTACATGGCAGATCTCTGAATTACCTTTCTAATTGCTTCCATTTTATTTATTTGGGCTATTCCATTTTTCCAGTTTTTCTTGGATCAATCTTGGTCTTTTATATTTTGCTAAGAGATCAATATCTTTGGCTTTGAAAGCTTAGTACCATTGGTTTGGGTTTAGTAATCTTGTATAATTGCTTTAATTTCTTCTGCATTTAGGGTTATATATCCTTTCTCAATCCATTTTATTTTCACTGTTTCATTTTGTTTTCCACCTTTAATAACATTCTCAAAGGATTTATTTAATATTTTATAGTCCTAAAATACTTTTTGGATATGTTGATCCTTTCTATTAGTTTTTAAAGTTTTTAAAATTAATTATACCTTAATATTACTAGTTTTCTTTCCCTAATTTCTTTTGGGATTTTTTTTTATTGTTGTTGTTATTCTGCTTACTTCTTAAGATGATCACTATCTCTTACTCTTTAATATGTTTTTACTAATAATAATGAAGGCATTTAAAGGCTGTAAATTGTCTTGTTGGTAAATTTTGCTATCTACTATAGCTTGATATGAGAAATACTGTTTTTAATTACATTATAGGGAGCTTACAATTTCAGTTTTGTTTTTCTCTTTGATTCAAACATTATCTTGAATTGTGTTTTTTAATTGGCTATGACATTTTGGTCACCTACTGATTAATTAAATTATGATCTGCAAATTTGTCCTGTAAAATCTCTAATTTTAAGAAATTTGTTAAAGTTGTTCTTTAAGTAGATAAACAAATTTATAAATATTACTTGGGCATGTATTCTATTCTCCAATTGAAAGATGTTAAATTATAGATGCATAGAAATAAGTTTATTGACTGTACTGTTAAATATTTCTGTCTTTTTTATCAACAGAACTGATTCTGAAAGAAATGTTCTGACATATTCCATTATATTTGTATTTTTATCAACTTTCTTTCCGTTTATGATAGATACTGACAGCTATCATATTGCAACACAAAGAGTAATAACCTATGTCTGCTTTGTGACTTGCCCTTTTTTATCATTATGTGATAGTCCTCACTAAGTAGTTTAGTTCATTCAACCTTAAATTCCATCTTGTCTGCTATTAATTTTGCAACTCCAGCCTTTTTAATATTTATATTGATTTGATATTTCTGATTCTTTTATTTTAATAGTGTTTCTTGTAAGCAACATATGGCAGATTTTGTTTTTTAACCCAATATAACAAATTTTGTCTTTTAATAGGAGACTTTCAGGGGTTTATATCTATTGTAGAAAATTAGACATTTGCTCTTATTTCTCCTCTCTAGTTTCCTTGTAAAATGCTTATTATTTATTTTACATCTTCATTTCCTTTTGTTACTCCAACCCTTTTCCCCCTTGTTAATTTGAGAACCCTACTGTACTTTAGCTTGTCTATATGGTTGCCTACATCTGTTTGTCATTTATAATCAAATTCATATTTTTCTACTATTATACAAAAATAAGATAATAATCATTTATCATAAAATTGTATTTTATTATTATGTTACTTTCCCTCCCAGCCCCAATAGATAAGACATTTAGAATTTGCTTCACTATCCTGCTCTTCTTCCCTGCCATTCCTACCCTCCACCCTCAGATTTAGACTTGCAGAATAGTCTTACTTTTTTTCCTTTCTTCTCTCTACTTTCTAGAGGACAATAAGATATTACAAGGTATTTTTTAATTCTTAATTTCTGTACTTCCTTTCAAATTCAACTATTCTTATATAAGACTTATACCACACTCTGTCATTGTCTAACATCGAAATGTTAACTGGATAAATAGCAAGATTCATTGTTCACCATTGTTTCTTCCTCTTTTTTTGTCTTGTCGTAAGGTCTCTGTTCTGATTGGCTTTGCCATTTGGATAGATTCATGTCTCGAAAATTTACCTCAGATAAACTATGTGTATAATACATTCTGTGAATATGTGCATATCAACAAATGTTTCTTTTTCACCCTGGGAGCTGAATGATATCTTGATTAGGTGTAGAATTATTGGATTGGGCTACTTTTCTATCACTAATCTGTAGTTATTATTTGACAGTTTTCTAGCTTCCAGTGCTACAGATAAGTCCAATGTCAGTGTTGTTCTTTTTTCATTTCTAAGTAATTTATTATATTTGTCTGGGTTCCTGTAAAGTTTTCTTCAATTTTCTTGGAGTCCAGTTTACCAGGAGATGCCTGGGTACATGCCTTTTTAAGGAGTCCTAATTAGACCTCAATGAGCCTTTTCAATCCGCCGTCCATCTTCAACTCAGGGAATTTTCTTCTATTATTTTTTTAATAACTTCATCTCATCCATTTGTTTCTTTTTCTCCACCTGTAATGCCCATTATTCACAGGTTGAATGACTAGGATCAATTCTACAATTTATTTTGCTTTTTATTCCCCCAAAATGTTTTTCCTCATGATTTTAATCTCTTGTATTTTTTGCTCTGTACTTTATGATATTTATTCCCCTTGACCTTTGAGGTCACAAATTTGTATCTCAACATTCTTCACTCCATCCACTGACTTTTTTTTTCTTTTAGTCTGACAATCTTTTTGTTTTAAGTAGGAAGCCTTTGTTATACTGTATTAAGTTTCTTTAAATGCTATTGTGTATTTTATTGTTGTTCAAGCTGCTATTTGTCTTTTCTGTAATCTTTATCCCATTGGATTTTGTCAGGGCACACATGTCCTGAGTTTTCTCTAGTTCTCCCTGTCCCTGGAAGTTGGGTCCCCATAGCTTTTATTTTTTCATGCTTCTGTTCTTTGGGGCTCAAGCAAGCTTTAGTGTACTTGAAGTTACTGCAGTCCTTTTCTGTGGCCCCCAACCTCCAGGCCATGGCCTAGTACCAGTCCGTGGCCTGTTAGGGACAGGGCTGTGCATCACGGCCTGAGCTCCACTTCCCCGCCCCCATCCCCCCCTCCCATATGTGGAAAAATTGTCTTCCATGAAACTGGTCCCTGGCATTAAAAAGATTGGGGACAGCTGCAGTTTAAATCTTCTAAAGTACAATTATCTCTGCCCCCCTGGGCCCAGAGTATAGCTGAAAAGGCTGGTGGATCCCACTGAGATACCAGGAGGAAGTCTCTGAGCCCAGTTTCCTCAAGCCCCCTAGCCTAGGAGGAATGTGAACTCAGCCACCTGTTCAGCATCTCCCTAGTTCCATTAGGGCCCAGGAGACAAGACTCACTCAAGCAGGTTAATATCAACCTTCCCCATAGAGGAAATCAGATCCCTGTAGCCAGCTTCTTCTCAAAATCCAATATACTGTCTCATGCCAACCTCCAGTTCCCCATCCAGCCCCTGGCAGTAAAAGTACAGCATTAGTTCTCCTTGTCAGAACAATGACAGCACAGGGGCTTCACTTGCACTATGAAGGTGTCATCGCCTGTAGGCATCAGCATTAGCTTGCCTCAGAAGAGGTAGATAGGAATGGTAAGAAGGTATGCCATTTTCCCCAAATCCCCCAAGACTTTCATTTCTGGTAGTAGAATTAAGAGGTCTTTGAGAGGAAGAAATAGGTTTTATTTATCTCTTAACTCTCTCTGAGCCCAGTTTCTTCATTTTTAGAATAGAGATAATACTACCTATTGTGTAGACTAAGGGAGAATGCCACCTGTTATAAGAGTTAGGTGAGATAAAGTATGATATGTCCCCAGCATCATACTTTGCCCATTGTAGCCAATCAGCAATTATTTATGCCCTCCCTCCCTTGAGTGCCTAACATTGTCTCTGGTACATAGTGAGCACTCCACATTAGTCATGGACTGAGGTATTGTTAATATTAAACTCCCAAGAATATTGAACAAAAATGAGCCACAAAATAGTGTGATACTAAAAAAATTGTTTTTTATCTACTTTATTCATTAATTTAATGTTTTTCATTGCCCATAATGCCATAATAAGAGTATATTATATAAATGACATCAGATATTACAGGCATTTTTCAAATTTATTCTGAAATCAAGACTTCAAAATATGGCATAATAATCATGTTTGAGAAGCACCCAAATATACTACAAAAACAAAAGTGCATAAACATAGCTGTGAAATGAATGAAAACACTATGCAAATTTCTACATGTGCTTCAGTTTTCCACAAGACTCTTTTAAAATAAAGAAAGCAAACCATCCAAGAAGATATTTTAGCAACAGGAATATATAATATGTTTCAAGATTCCCATTACACATTAACATGTCCATCTCCTAATGCATCCAGTTAATCAGGAAAATAATTATTCTTCATGGCAACCACCAGGTACCTACTTACTGGCTGTGGGAAGGCTAAGTAATGATGCAAAAAGTGGCATAAGTCTTATTTTCCCTAAAATGGGAAGAGAAAAATGGCTTTCAAAAGTTTTCTGAGCCTGTGCAGCTATTACTCAATATCCCCTGACATTATTTCATCCCAAATTTCTCTTTACTAAAAACGATTCTAGACAATTAGCCCATCCACTCTTCTGTGTTAAGTGGTCTGTACCAATCAAATGGAGGGAACAGCTATCTCACACAGAAGGAAGAGGAGAAACAGAAGGACGGGGACGGTACAAAAGCAACAACTACCTAGTGCTTCTGTGAAGAGGAATAGGCAAGGAGGACACAGGATTCGTTCTTGGCAAGATTGTAGTATAGGTAACCGCTATTATGATAATCTCAGCCTGAGTGCCTCTTTAATTTCCCTACTCTTCTAGGTATGTTCTCTCATTTAGCAATTGTTTATTGGATGTGTACCTATTCTATGCCAGGTATTATTCTAGGCTGTAGGGATTATATTAAAAGACTTAGCTCTTATCCTTTAGGATCTTCAAGTATTTTTAGAAAGAGGTATTACAAAAAAAAACCACCCAAATTGTAATGGCGTAATAAGAACATTGCTATAATTGAATAGAAAAGTTCAGTGGGAAAATAATGGAAGGAGCATTTAAGGGCCCAGTGCACAATAAGGATTCAATAAATATTAAACAGAAGCATAAATGAATGAGTAAATGAATTAAAAAACCTTCAAGGTCAGGGAAGTTTTCACAGAAAAAAAATTAAATTAAAGCTTGATAAAAGTGTGAGTTTTCTGAGAATGCAGAAGGAGACGGATGTGGGAAGAGGGAAAGGTAGATGCAAAGTCAGAGAGTAAAGAGTGTGGCAAGTTCAGGAGACTTTGCATAATTTAGCTCTCTGGAAGTTAAAGATTCAACCTGTTGCAAGAGGTGGGGCCTAAGAGTTGAGGCTGAATAATTAGCAGGAGACATCACTGAGGTCCTTGAACACCATTTGAAGGATTTTAGGTTTTGTCCTGTAGGTCAGAGCATAGCCCCTGAAGAATGTTGAACAGGGTGGTGAAAGGCCAAATTTACATTTGATGAAGATCCCTCTGATTGCTCTATGGAGGAAAGCTTGGAAAGCGAGAAGTCAAGAAGCAGAGAGAGAGACAATAAAATGCCTCTGCAATAGTCCCAGGGGTTCATGCTAGGAGCCTGCCCCTGGCTCATGGAAGTGAGGATATAAAGTTGGAGAGATACCCAGAATATTCGTGAGGAAGAATTGACAGATGTGATGGGATACGAAGGGGGAGAAATAGGGAGAGAGAAAAACCTATTATAGATCCCTCAAATGCTGGCTTTTTAGCTTAAGCAGTACATCAATCAAGACTAACAGAAGATGCATCTTAGAAAGATTACTCTGGCTACTGAACTAAGAATGGATTGGAATGGGGCCAAAGGGGGTAAAAGAATAAAGGGCTGCTTAACAGGGTGTTTTCAGTAAAAGCAGAAGCTTCTGTAGGCACCTGCTGCAGCTCTGTAAGCGTTCAAGCTTCAAAAGAACTGGCAGACTAACTCTTCTAGGGAGTAGACTGGGATCTGAGCAGAGCTGCAACATCAGCCCAAACTCTCTCACTCTCTCTTTCCCCTTCCCAGGGTCTCTGTGGCTATACTGAAGAGAAAGTTTCCCCTGAGGTCTGCTCAGCCCAGACTCATCTACAGTTTTCCCACAGAGCCCATGGAATACACTCAATGTATCGTGCACATTAGCTTTACCAACTTGGTTCATGAAAACTGCTTGCACTGGAAAACACATGATTGGGAAACTCAAAACCTTCAGGGAAAATTAAAGTCAGACAACAAGATCACAAGTGAAGTTATGAAAGGTATTATTAATGTTTTATTATAATTAAAATAAAACAATATGGAATGATGTTTAAATTCAATATGATATCTAACAATTTTTGAGGACTTCCTCTGGGCCATTATTACCACTGCCTAATTTTATTCACATTTTATTGTTTTTTATAGACATTTAAGAATTTTCTTCCCTACAATTTCTACCAGACACTCATCAGTTAGCTTTTATTGTCTGTTTATGATATGAATGTTAAAATTTATTCTCTGTACCTATTTCTTCAACTAAATGTTTGATATTATCATTTATATTTATATATTCTCACCTCCTACATTTTACCGCAGTCCAACAGACAAAAAGTAACTTTGATGCTTGCCATAGGAAAAGCTTAGCTGAGTTGCTAATTTTTAAAACTCCCTGTTAATATACAGGGAGGCGTAAAATGTTGGTTCTATGCAAGATAACGTCACCCCAAATTAGACATCATCAGTTCCTTTGACACACCACTCTCTTGTGACTGAAGTTGGAAGATCCCTAAGGCAAGGTTTAGCATTTCTTATGTTTCCTAAGTTTACCCTAAACAGTTCTATTCCTGCTGTACAGTCCACTTTATCTCCATTTTTATGTTGATGTTTATTAATCTCTCCAGTTATTGCCAAGAGAAATGGTTGTAAATATAGCTTATGTTGGACCTAAATATGCCCAGGTATGGAAAGGTTAAACTGAAGTAAATTGGTATACAGTAGAATTTCATGTCAATATAATGAGATGTTGGTGACAGCTTATTGTATTTTTCTGTCACTTGACCAAAAAAAAAAAATCCGAGTATACTAGATTGTTTTGTCTGACCAACACCTGTTTGCCCTTCTTCTAGTAACAGCAACAGCACATCTTCCACGTGCCCCACCACGGTGTTTAAGTGGGACTGACTCGAGTTCTCAGCTTCAGGAGTAAATGTATGTCCTTTAAAGTGAAATTTGGCAAAATCATAGCCTATGAGCAATAGTAGAACACAATCAATCTATTAAAATGAAATTACCCGACCTGTGTAGTCATTCAGAGCACTCCATCACACTTGGCCATGGTAATAACTCAGGGATGGGTACGTGACACAAAAGGAGCCAATGGCAGCCACTCCAGGAACTTTGGCTGAAGTAACAGGGACAGAGGCTCCTTTATTCTTATGATGTTACTAAGCTAAATACAAAATAGAGCTGAGCTGAGGCAGGTTCCTGACAACATTGGATCATCTGGATACAGACATACGTGGAGGCAAATAACCCCAAACTTTACATTTACAGGAATCAAAAATTTATTTATTTTTTGCTAAAGCTCTTTTGAATTTCTGTCACTTAAAACCAAGAGTTCTGAAATGCCAAGAAAGAGTAATTCTGTAAGCTACAGTTCAGTCTACCCTAAATTCCTGTAAATTTGAGTTGGGTGGAGAATTGGGGGATGTGAAGAAAGCATCTCCTTCTACCTGCAGTTTATAGAATGATATTATTGCCTGATTCCAAAATAAGTGAAAGAACTTAGGTAGACTATTTTTGAACATCTCTGAACATGAAAAAGTAGTGCTTTATTTGCATTAAAAAGAACTTTGGAATCTATATAGTCAGCATTATACATTATGGTTGCTAGACCACTCAAGTCTGGCAATTTCATTTTAATAGATCAGTTGTGCCCCACTATTGCTTCTAGGCTACAATGTGGCCAAATTTTACTTTAAAGGGCATTTTATGGCGAAGATCCAAACCCTTTTCATAACAAAAGCTGAATGCTAATGGAATTGTTGTGATTTAAAACTGTGAAACACAATCTGTTTTTCAATGGAGGAAACAAAAACCATAACCACAAATATTTCCAGTTTCTGAACTCAACCTTGAAGGATATTTTTGAATTTTTATTCATTATTTAATGATGAGCGATATTGTAAAAGAGTGTTGAATAGTGTCAGACATTAGGTTAGGAGACTTAGGTTCAAGTTTTGGTGATGGTACCTACTAGCTGGGTGACCAGGAACAAGTTATTAACATCTTGTAGCATAATTATTAAATTATAGCATGGTTATTAAATGAGCTGATGCTTATAAAATGTTTCATTCTGGGCCTGGAATATAGAAAGTATTCAGTAATTGGATGTTGTTGCTATTATAATTGGTAGTAATGCCAGAAAAAGTAGTATTACTACAGGTTGAGCATCCTTACTCAGAAAATCCAAAATCCGGAATGCTCTAAAATCTGAAACTTTTAAAATGTTGACATAAGACCATAAGTGGAGATTTCTGCACCTGACCTCATGCACAACACAGTGTATTCAGCATCCTCAAGAGAAAAATGGACCTTCCCAGCCCCTTTCAGCTGCAATATGTCTTTTGTATGCATGCCCAGATTCCCTCAGGCAATCACACACACAAAGGGTAATAAAATGGTACGTGTGCAGGCCAGACACATCAATGATGCCCCACCATGAGGCAAGACCTATTTGCATCACTTACTGTGGGGTTTTTTTGCTTATTCTCTGCTCTGGGGTGTAAAGATATTGTTGAAAATGTCAAAAAGACCTGCAAATACTCCTATGAGTAACAGTGATAAAAAAAAAAAAAGAGGAAGCATTTACATTTATAGCACAGAAAGTCAAGCTCCTTGGAAAAACTGGTCAGCACTGTAAGTGTGAAGTGTCTTACAGAAGAGTATGGTGTTGTAATGACCATAATATATGATCTGAAGACACAAGGATAATCTGTTGAAGTTCTAAGCTGAAAGTTATGAATAGAAGTTAATAAAAAATAGAAAACACTGCATGTTGTTAAAAATGAAGATCTCCATCATGTATGAAAGAGCGGATCCATTAGTGTTGCACTGAACACGTCCCACTTAATGGTATGCTGATCATGAAACAAGCAAAGATCTATCACAATGAACTGTAAATTGAAGGGAACTACAAACATTCAACAAGACGGTTGCAGAAATTTAAGAAAAGACATAATACAGCATTAAATTTTTAAAGATTTGTAGTGATAAATCATCTTCAGATCATGAAGCAGTGGGGAAACTCACTGACAAGTTTGCCAAGGTCGTCACTGATGAAAATCTGATGCCAGAACAAGTCTATAATGCTGATGAAACATGACTGTTTTGGTGTTACTGCCCCAGAAAGACACTGACTACAGCTAATGAGACAGCCCCTGCAGGAACTAAGGATGCCAAGGACAGAACAACTGTGCTGAGATGTGCTAATGCAGCAGGCATGCATAAGGGCATAAGTGTTAACTTGCTGTGATAGGCAAAAGCTTGCATCCTCACTGTTTTCAAGAAGTGAATGTTTTACCTTTCCATTATTATACTAACAAAAGGCACAGATCACCAGGGACATCTTTTCTGACTTGTTTCACAAACATTTTTTATCAGCAGCTCATGCTCACTGCAGGGAAGTTGGACTGGATGTTCTGTTCATCTTCCAGCTGAAATTCTCATAAAAAATAATGTTTATGCTATATACTTTCCCCAAAAGTCACTTAATTAATTCAGCCATGTAACCAGGGTATCCTTATATCAATGAAGAGTAAGTATAAAAACACTTTTTTCAACAGCATGCTAGCAGCAGTGAACAGGGGCATGGGTGTGGAAGCTTTTCAAAAGGAGTTTAGCATGAAGGATGCCAAAAATACTATTGCCAATGCTTAGAACATAGTGACTAAAGATACAGTTGTGAATGCCTGGCACAACTTCTGCCCTTTGACTATGTTCAGTGATGATGATAAACAAGGTGGTGACTTTGAAGGATCCTTATATCAAGTGAGAAAAAAATGATACCTGATCTCCTTATATGCAAAAGAAGAAAAACCCTTTAAAGTCCATCAGTAAGCTGGAAAAAGTAGATATTGAAGAAATTTTTAACACTGATAATGTGACTCCAGTTTTCATTGATTATCCTGTGGTGAGATAGACAAAATGATTCTGAATTAAGGTGATTGTGATAATAGAGACCATGAAGATGATGTTGTTAATACTGCAGAAAAAGTGCCTATGGATGACATGGTGAAAATGTATGATAGGCTTATTGAATGCTTTTTACTATAGCAGAACAAGAAATCATGTTGGTACATCAAAGAGAGACTTCTAAAATAAAAACTGTTGTTAATGAGACAGATTATGCTGGAGGAAACATTTTATAAAGCTATCCAGCAGAATGCCTCCTCATTCTTAGAGGACCCACTCCCTGATACTTCACTGCTTCTGGTGTTTCTTCCTACCTAAAAATATAAAATACAGTGTACAGTAACCTCCTAATAAAAACACCATCGTAGGTGGAGACTGCAAGCCTGCCATTGTTTGTTGTTGTTTAGCAGCTGATATGGGTATTCTGGTAATGCTACTGTGCTGCTTAGTTACCCTGTACACATTATTTTTTTCCTGCATTAATAGTGTGTTATATTTTTTACTATTAAGTACCTATGTGTTAATAGCGTAAAAAGAGATTGCTTATAGGTACCATATAAATTCAGAGTTTGGAATGATGGTGTTGCCAAACAACCATAGATTATTCACATGGGTGGCTGAGATAGTGAAACCTTTAACTTCTGATAGTGAAACCTTTAACTTCAATGAGCACAAACTTGTTTCATGCACAAAATTATTAAAAACATTATATAAAATTACCTTTACCCTATGTATGTGTATAAGGTGTATATGACACATAAATGAATTTCATGTTTAGACTTGGGTCCCATCCCCAAGATATCTTATTATGTATATGCAAATATTTCAAAATACAAAAAAATCCAAACTCTGGAACACTTTTGGTCCCAAGCATTTCACATAAGGGATACTCAACCTGTACTAGTAGAATATTAACCATTTACTTTGATTTCAGTGATGAGAAATTTTTGCATGTATTTTATTTTTTCCTTCCTTCCTTTCTTCTCTCCTTCCCTCCCTCCCTTTTTATTCTTTCTTTCCTTCCTTGCTTCCTTCCTTCCTTTTTCTTTCTATTCTCTCCTTCCTTTCTTGTCAGTTGAAAATACCAAAAGTGAAATTTCTGTAGGAGAAATCTTAGTTCTAATGAAAGAGATGACCCTTATTTCACAAAGAACAAAAACAAGACAATTTTTAAATGCCAAAGGATTTTTCAGAAATATGGTTGTGTACAGTAATTCACACATCTAAGAATAAACACATCTAAGTTAAATTTCCCAACTCACAGCCATTGATTTATAGGATGCAAAATCTTTAAAATTTCATGAGCAAGTGAAAATGTGTTTTTAAAATACACCTTAAATTTTGGAAATAAATGTGGAAAAGTTGTTTTTTGGTATAGAAAAAGACCTAACTAGAAAACAAAGATCTTTGATTAGATAAGAAGAAATCCAATCTCTAAGGTTATCTCCAATTTTTACTGCATATTTATTGAACATTCTAATTTTAAAGAAGATTTTATGGTATCATCCAACAAAATTAACACTGGCAAAACCTCAGAATTCTCATAAAACCAGGACAAGTTTGTAATAGAGGAAAAGAGACAATTGTTCTGGTTCTGTAAAGAGCAGACTGCAAAGGGGCAAGGTTGGAGGAAGGGACACCATTTAGGAAATTCTTGGGGTCATCCAAGCAAGACAAGATAATGGCTTGAACCAGCATGGCAGCAGTGAAGAGAAGAAAAAGTGGTTGGATTTAGAAAACAGTTTGGAGGTGAACTGGTGAAACTCACTGATGGATTAGATATGGGGTATGAGGTTAAAAAAAAAAAAAGAAAAAGTAGAGGAGGACTCCTAGGTTTGGGAGCAAAGTGATTGGAAGGACTGTGGTGTCATTTATTAAAATAGGAAAAGTTTATGTGGCAAATTAAATAGATATTTGCCCAGTTGGCTGCGGAAAAAAATGGTATTCCAAACAAAGGCAACACCATAAGTTAAAGCATAAAGGATTTAAAGAGCCTGGCGTGTCCATGGAAGGAGAACATGTCTGACATGGAGGGTACTGGTGAGTATAGGGCAGGTTGGCAGATAGAGCTGGAAATGTTGCCAGGAGCTAGATTACCAAGATTGGACTTGATCCTTTAGGTTGGAGAGGGATTCTGAGCCATGCAGGGGTTTGAAGCAGCTAGCCTTCTATAAAATAAATCAAAGAACTCAGAAATAAAGAAGCCATGCCAAAAGACTTGGTTATGCCTACTGAATTTACACATACATTTCCAAACTAAATAACAGGTAAAATTGAGGTTACAAAACAGGATATAAATATTATACAATGTGATAAACCAAAAATAATATAATCAACAAGAATCAGATTGAAGGAGTTTGAAGGGGAAGGGTGAATAATAATCTCTAACACATGCAGAGGCTCAGTAGTCTTTCTTAAGTGTTCTGAGGACTCATTTAATCCTCACAAAGCTCTCTTGAGGTATCTGCTATCATTCTTGCCATAATGCAGACAAGGAAATTAAAGCACCAAGAGCCTAAGAAATGTGCCCAGTTTTTTACAGCTACTGAGGGATAGAGATAGGAATTGAATATAGCAGTTTGGTTCCAGAGTCCACAACTTTTAATCATTATTCAGAGGGCTAGTCTCTGAACAAGATGGAAATCTTTAAACTGTGAGTCAATTTATACTGAGTGCAATTGAAGCATAAGTATAAAGAGGCTCCATCTTAATGCTTTCTTTCTATGAAGAAGCCATGTTTATCTGAAGTTCAATAAATAATACAGTATTAATCTGATTTCCTTTTTTTCTACTAAATTCCTTTCACATATAATTAAATAAAATACAATTTATTTAAATATCCCATTGTTATAAAATTATTTTGAGAAAAATTCTCTTTCCTCTCTATATATCTCCTTTTTCTATATATGCAAAAAGGATACTTAGAATTATGTTTATAAGATTATAAGACAAATTACGTTGGTGTTTTGGTATTTGGAATGATGTATTGCAATTTTTCATACTACTCTATATTAATTGATTTTTAAATTACAGAATTCATATCATTTCAATAAAAATGATAGATTCATTATTACAATAAAAGTAAAAACGCTGGAATAGAGATGAGGGTGACAAGATTATGCTAAAAATGAGGCTCATTTTTTCTGTTCTTATATAATTGTTTAAAAAGGAAAAACACTTGTCATCTCCAACCCAGAAAAAAATCTATTCTCTAGGTCTGTGGTCCCCAAGCCCTGGGCCATGGACCAGTACTGGTCTGTGGCCTGTTAGGGACCAGGCTGCAGAGCTCTGCCACACCACCACCCCTACCTCCCATGGAAAAATTGTCTTTCATGAACTCTTAATGTTTTGGTCAAACCACTTTTCTAGGATTTTGTGTTCCTACAAAATGAGTAGTGAAACTAAATGATCTCAACATATTGATTGAACACATGCTCCTGCCCACAAATGAACAATAAGTAGGAATAAAAAAGACATAAAGCTACAAAAAGGACAAGAGAAGGAGCAACAGAAAACAATAGAAGTCATAATTTTGGAAAGTGGGAAGTGGATGGATGAATGGTAACTGACTTAGCAAAAATGAGGAGGGGGCAGGCAAGGGGAAGAAAAAGCAAGCTGATACCTGTTGCAAAACTTTGGAAAGGCTTAGGAATTGCTCACTCTAGGTACTACTAAAAGTGCAGGGTATAGTGAAAAATCGGATTGTCTAAAACTCTTAATAGTTAAACCTCTGGCTCCTCTTTCCTTATCTGTATTCTTAGGCCACTAACCCTTTTTTACTCCAGGAGGAGACTGGAGGTTTGCTTTCTGGAAGAGTTGGACAAGACCAGTTCTGTACTCAAGTAATCTGGCACAACTGATAGTGGAGGTAAAGTGCCAGTGGGATTAATTAAGAGTCTACATACTAAATGATCAAACTCTCAACAAACCCCACTTGGCACCTAAGGCTTCAGCATTTTAGGACTTTACTCTTAATTAAATCATGTAAAATTACCAATATTCAATCATTTTAAATCTACAAAAGTATCAATTTCATATGACTCAGCATAACACAAACCAATATCCAAGTATCATTATACATTTGAGAAAAGTCTCAAACATGAAAAGCAGAGTCCAAACAAACGAACACAATAAAATAGGATCAAAAGAAAACTTACAAAGAAATCATGCATTATATCTATGAAAGGAGAACAAGGTACTAAAATTTTTTAAAGCAACAACCAAAGATCATGAAAAATATTGAAAATGAACATAAAACAGAAATTAAAAGTTTGTGAAAATAATGTCAGAGAAATCTCTAAGAAGGTAGACCAAGAAAAGGTAAAAAATAAGAGGGAAAAAGGTAAGAAATATAGATAGAAAATCTAGGAGATATAATTTTCAAAAATAGGGATTTTGAAGAGAGAATGAACTAAAATTGTAGAGAACAAATTTCCCAGAACTAAAGAATGTGAATTCCCAGATTTAAACAACTCCTAAGATTCCATACATTGATTTTAAAAGGATTGACACCAAGAGCATCCCTGTGAAAAGTCAGAACACCTTGGATAAAGAGAAAATCCTAAAAGCTTTCAGAGACAGAAAAAAAAATCAGAGTATACAACACAAACTTCTTAACAGCAACACTGGAAGCTAGAAGGCAATGACAAGATGCCTTAAAAGTTTTGAAAAAAAATTATTTCCAATCTATAAATCTATACCCAGCCCAATTATTAATCATGTATGCAAATAGAATAGAAGCATTTTTCAGACATGAAAATGTCTGAAACATTTATCTCTTATAAACTTTTCTCAAGAAGTTATTGGATGGTATCTTCCACCAAAATGAGGAAGGAAACCCAGAAAAATGTTAAGGAAAATCTGAGGATATTAATTAAGAGAAGGCTTAGGAAGATAATGGTATAGAAAGCCTAGTGATAAAAATTCTGGATTGGAACTGGTGAACATCAGGCTCTAGAAAACATAACTCATAGAACAAAATGGTACTTCATTTAAAAAATTTGTTAAGTAGAGAATTCTAACTTTGTTCAAGAGGAATAAATTAATGATTGGTATATAGGAAACTAAAAAACAAAAATGAACGCAAATATAAACTCCAGGTAAAATTAACAGTTCTATAAGAAACAAAATGTAATATTATATTTATGATCTCTAAATAATACTTACGTAATAAAGTTAATGCTAATAAAATAAACATAGACTAAGTCCAAATGTTGAAATATCTCAATTGGCAGAATAGGAAGAAGTGAAGGGTGTGTAAGTATGTGTTGGGGGAGGCTAGTGAGGGTTACAGGGCAGAGGTGTAAAAGGCTAAATTCTCATCTTTCATAACAGGAAGTTTATAGGTAATGTCTAAAACTAAATAATCAAGAAATAGCAATAAAGCATGTTACTTGGAAACATAGAATTAAATACCACAACATACAGCTAAACGTGTTACAAATGGTTGCCTGAGCATCCAGGAAAGTGGAATGGAATCAGACGTGTCAGGGTTCTGCTGTTTTTCATTACCAACCCAGCAGCATTGTTTGACTGTTTAAAACATATATACATATATAAGATCTCTTCTAGCACGTAAATTTCACTTTTAACAGATTTTCATTTATCTATGGAAGCAATGGTCATACCTTCAAATGTGCTACCAAAACTTAATTTTTACCTTTTGATGCATAAAACCACAAATATTTTTATGTTATATCTTAAAATCAGAAAGATTATTTTTAAGAGATGGAGTCTTTCTATGTTGTTCAGGCTAGACTCAAACTCCTAGGCTCAAGCAATCCTCTTGCCTCTGCCTTCCAAGTAGCTGGGACTACAGGCATGCACCATCACATCCACCTGAGAAATATATTTTTGAAAATAAAGTGATCATATATAAGTTAGATCCACAAGCATGCTAAATTTTTTGTTTGTTTGTTTGTTGTAGTGTTCATCAGTTGAAGTCTGAGTGGCTAGGAAATCCTGAACCTGGAGTTTGAACTACATTATCAACAACTTCAACTCCTTCCTCCCTCACTTCCCCAGTAATCAAGTTTGATAAAATCGAAACGAGGTTAGAATCTATCATCTGTTCTAGAGTGATAATGTAATTTATAATTATTGCAGGGCTATGGCCTTATTCACTGTTTATCCAAGTTGTAAGTGGCAGTTTGGGAACAGACAGGTTATTTGGATTTATTTAATTCTTCTGTACTTATCCCCATGGTGTGATCTCATGTGACCTCCTTACTGCCCTAAGTGTGCCTTCACAGAGAGGCCCATGACAGCAGCTACTATTTAATGACACTTGGGTTCTCAAAATTCTTTCCTCTGTCAAAAGGACACTCTCCCACCCTCCCCATCCCCGCATCCTTGGGATAATATGTTAGAATGACAGCAACTCAAAATGGAGCATGTGCGCACTGTATCTTTTTGTTTTGCCCCTGTCAACAACAGGTTACTTATGTCATTAATGCTTATAAAACTGTCTAATCCTTTAAGCCTAGTTAAATTATTTGTTATAAACATTTTCTACATGAGTGATTTCTCTACATTATTTAATACTACCATACACATATTCACTCTTGTTACTTTTAAATTTATTCATAGGCAGCTTCATAAAACTTTCTCTTGCCCTTTTATTCTATTGAGAAAGATTTAAAATAATGTATCCTAAAAGTTTTTTTCTTATTTGTTGTTCATTTGAACCTCACCCCTAAATGAGACTTTGGTAATATAATCATCACCCAGCACGTATTCAAAGTACACTCAAGGCTTGATGATTCCTTCACTAGCCATTGATGCAGCTTAATCTATATCAGGGAGGGGAAGTTCTTATACCACATAAACCATTGCTATACAGGTTACCTTAGAATATTTTGTGACCTTCAAAGATAATGCTTGCTTACAGGAACCACCCCTTCCCTCAAAGGAGGAAAATGAAGGAGAAGTTACTGTTTCTTTCATTGTACTTTATTTTTATATATATATGGATGCATTTGATAAAAGTTTTTCAGAAAAGTCCAAACTGATACTTCCTATCTTTTGAAAATTCATAATTCACTGAAATTTGGATTACTATGAACAAAAATTTTATCAAAATGCAGCCCCCAGGATAGGGCGTTAGCAGAAGGGTTAGAATGAGAATTGAGGGTCCAGCTGACGGAATGTAGTAAGAGTGACAGAAATGACAGTGGATCATCCAGAACACTGGCACTCTGGTGATTGCTTTACTAGCTATTGCTGTATATTAATCTACGTCAAGGAGAGAAAGTTCTAACGTGACCTAGCTCTTCCTATAAACTTCTTTTTTTTTTTAAATAATTCTTTAAGATCATGAAAGGCGAAGGGAAAAGAAATCTGAGTAATCAGAAAAGCCAGTTACGGCAGGTGGAAATGCAAAAGCTTCAGCAGGTATACAGGATCCTTGCCGAGAAAAGAAGAAGAAAGAGAGAAGACATAAAGCAAGAAAGGAAAAGGGCTTGTCAAAAGGCTTTTGGATGTAAAACTGGGATATTTGGCTTACTGATCACAGCTTTATACGCTTAAGAGACAATGGAGTATAACATCAGAAATAAGAATTGACTTAAAACAACTGCAACCTGTGGTTACTACCTATAACATGTAGCTTTGACAGGGATATTAGAATATTAAACTACAGTAGTTCAGAGAACAAAGTGTCCCTTTATGTAGTATTTTTTATGTACTTTAAGACAAGCCTATATCAAAATCTGATAATTTATTTGGTCTGGAATATTCTCTTTGAAATTTATTTTATTAATAAGTTATAAATAAAAATTTTTGGTTTCTTTTGTTTAATTTTGTTTATTTTATAGTACATTTATCCTAATGAATGTGCCCTGTATTCTATGATGTCAACAAAAATTATCAGTATAATGACTCCTTTAAGAAAGTTTTGATAGCCCTAATAACCTCTGATATGCCATTATCTTATGCAAGTTTCATTTTCTTATATTCATCCTAAACAACTGTGGAGGTAGAGATTATCAGAATTCCCATGATCTCCAACAAGGCATAAGTTCTAGTTTAGTATAACCTGTTAAATCATACCTTATCAGGGTGCACAAATTAAAGGGGACATACTACAATTTGAAGAAAAAGTAAGTTTTTTTAAATCACAAAGTAATATTTAATAATACATTGGGACAAAATAAAGGAAACTGCTTTAGGGGCTTGAGAAAAAAACAACACTACCCTGCAAAGAGAGGCATAAGTACTGACAGGCTTGTGGGAAATAAAAACCCACATCTACAAAGTAGCTCTACTAAGTGGCATGCTCTTAACTGCGAGTTCTAGTAAGACCACAACTTGTTGATTGCCAAGAGAGAGCTACACCTAGAACCATCATACAGTGCAGCACCATCTGGTGACAGAATGAATAAAAACCATAAATAGGGCTGATTAAATCTGTGTGAATTCTATACTCAAAGATGGGGGAGGAGGAGGCAGGGAACCAAGGTAAAGGCATTTACATTTCCTCATATTTCTATGTTTGTCACATTTAATTCTAACAACCCTCTTCCCTGAACTTTCTTCCTACCACCATGTTTTTGGAGTATCCAACTGAAAAAAAAAATAAGATCTATTTACCTTTTGCAAGAAAAGTAGGTGTGTTTTGAATGAGTCTTGAAGCTTATAACATTTCCCAAGATGTCTTCACTACCTCCTAGGACTCAAAAAGTCATTACTTCACCTATTTTTTGAAAAGAAAATAAAATTTAGTATTTTAAAGATTTTACCACCTGGAGCTAAAATCAGAATTTCTTTATTATTTAATTTTAGAATTGGCTATATACCTTTAATGTGAAGTATAGAGAAAGATGCTTATAAAGTCAAAGAAATGTAATAAAAGAATATTGGAGAAATTTAGTTACACTAAAGAAACTTTCATACCAATTAACTAAGGCTCAAACTACCTTTCAAACATGCCAAGTGCAGTCTTGAGTAGAGTATAGATCAGTTCAGCTCAAACCACTCCATTAGTATGAAGCAAGGGCAAGAAAAGCCTTTTTAGTTTTGGTTTAGTTTGGTTTGATTTGTTAATGCAAACTGTCCCACTACCCTGTTGGTATCTAAATGTTTGTCGTTATAAAAAAAAAGAACAATGAATCCTGTGCTTCAAAAGAGGCTTTTTGCCAGTTCTGTCCCTTAAAAGTCAATAGCTTTTCTAAATTATCTGGCTGACCCCAAATAAAACATTCTGAAAGAGATGCTCCTGACTCTCCAGAAACCTATTATGCGACAGGTCTGACTGAGCTAATCCCATAAGTGTTTTACTGCCCAGCAGAGGTGTGGTGGCTTTGGTGGATTATGGTCTCACTGCCCTAATGGAATTCTTCTGAACCCAATGGGGGAGGGAAGGGGAAAAGATTTTCTACTCCCAAGAAATTACTGCTCTAAGTCTGGGGAATGTGGTGATTTTTGATTTCCTAAACAAACTCTTTCACCCATTTCAGTTATCCTGTACATTACCAGAAAAGCATGAGGGAACACAGGGATAAATATCACCTGATTTTATCCCTTCATTCATTCACTTATTCAACTATTTATTAAACAGATATTGCATGCCAGGTACTTTGCTAGGTAATAGAAAATTAATGGGAAAAAAAAAAGAAAGGCAGACATGGTCTCCACCGTGATGGAATCTATAACCCAGAGATGGAGGCAGACATTAAACATTAAACAAATATTGTCCAATTCATTATTTCTGCATTGGTTTAAGGCCTAAGAAAGTAAAGTGGAGGGTGAGAGGAAAGCATAAAAAGTTGGATCTGATGTATTAACACCTTTTGTTTTTATATGGTTTATAAAATGCTTTCTCATGTGAAAGTTCATTAAGCCCAAAGGACAGCCCAAGGAAGGAAATGTGTTATTAATATTTTACAGATGAAGGCCTGGAGGCTCTGAGGCTAGGTGTATTTTACAAAGTCACATAACTAGTGGGACACATCTTTCCCTAGTATCACACTGCCTGTCATTTCAATGTGACATTTTTGAAAATGAAACATTTGAGAAAGTTATCTATTTTTTTAATTTTTCTTTTCCTTCTTTTTTTTTTTTAAAGATCTAGTGTCCCTCTATGTTATCCAGGCTGGACATGAACTCCTGTGCTCAAGTGATCTTCCGGCCTCTCCTGAGTCTCTGAATAGCTGGGACTATAGGCACGCACTGCTGCACCTGGCAAAAGTAGTCTATTTTGTAAAGACAACAACAGTCTTTAGCAGAGAAACAGCACTGGCACTTGATTAACATAAGTTTTAAAAATTTAAGTCACTTGCCCAAAGTTACCCAGCTCTTTTCAACCTAAAAATCGTGGCAAGCTGGGTATCAATGTCTTTCTGCTTCAAAATTTTAAAAGGGCTCCATAACTAACATTTTAGTAAGAAATAACTCCTGAGTTTTTCTGCTCTTTTCTTTCCCCGGCACTGAAACACCTGGAAATAATCACATTGGTTAAGTATTATGGGTAGAAATGGAGTATCATTGCCTCAAATTTGGACTAGCAACAGGAAGTTCTATTTTTCTCCTTTTTTATTCTTAAATTACAAAAGCAATAAATATACACCTGACTTTTTTAGTAATAAATTGGAACAATGGAAAAGGATGTAAGAAAAACATGATTGTTACTCTTCACCTGGCCTACTTCCTTCACCAGGGGTAAACACTGTTAATACTGTTAAACAAGTAAACATTGTTTAGTATAGATTATTCCAGAAGTTTGTTTTATGTGTTAATTTTTTAACCAATGACGATAATTCTATACATGTTACCAACATGCCTTTTGATTTTTGCACAATGGTATATGTGAACATCTCTTTATGTTCATGCATATAGAGTGTACACATTCTGTTTAACAAATTTAGAGTATTTCATAGTACTTACATAGCATCATTTTTATTAACCATTCCCATTGATGTACTTTTAGCACTTTACAATTTCTTGATTTACAATGTCATAACAAATATCTTTGCTCATATTTTTTGTGCACGTATATAACCATTACTGCATAATAGATGTCTAGGAGTAAATTGCAGGTCAATATTTTTACAAATAGCTTTTTGAGTATTGAAATTGCCCTCCAAAAAGTCTGTATCATCTTACCCTATGAGCAGTCTTGCATGTAACTGTCATCCTTTTTAATATTTGTAATTTGATGGCAAAAAAAGTATCTTCATTGTCATTTATGAATCCACCTAATTAGTAGTGACATTAAGTGTCCCACTGCATGATTTTTATAATCTGTATTTTTTTCTTCATATTCTTTGCTGACTTTTCCATATTTTTTGTTATTGTAGCTGATTTTTCTTATTGATTTGAAGCAATTCTTTATAAATATAGACATTTGTATGTTTGTATATATGTGATGTGTTTATTGAGAATATTTTCCCAATCTGCCAATTGTGTTTTAATTTCATTTATATTGTTTTGCATGATAGAAATGTTTTATACTTTTGTGCAGCTGTGATGGATATTTCTTATTTTTGCTTGGTTCCTATTGATTATCTAACATTCATTTCACATAGTTTAAGAAAACAGCCTGATTTCCTTTTGGATAATTTTCTCTTCCCCATTTGATAATCTGATGGCACTCTTAATCAAAATGCCCTACCCTCTTATAACCTGTATGCTGGAATGAGATTTATATTCTCTACTGGACAAAATTCATTTGCTTTGAAATAAATAGGACTCATTTGCTTCACTATGGACAGGAAACATCTGCGCCATCATCAGCCTTCCAGAAGTTAACTTCTGTCTCTACAGAGTTGCTAAATAGACTGAACAAAGACAGTCAATTGTGCACACCTACATAGAATCAGACAATTCCCAGAGAGTCTGCTAGACAATGTGCAGATTGAAAGGACACCCAGTAATCTTTTTCTTGCTCATTTTATATGTCTTCCACGATAACAACTATTGGGTCACTGTTCTCACCATCTATGCCAGCCACTAGAGTCAGGTGGATTCTGTGATAATATACATTCATCATGGAGACGGTGGAAATAAGTGATTCTTATTTCCACTTGTCTTCACAAGTGCATTAATTTACAGATTCTACAAATTCAGCCATGTGCAAGACAAAAAGAATACAAATCGATTAGTTTTTATAACATCCTTGAAAAAATAAAAGAAAAAAATTGCTTTATTTTTATATAAAAATGATCTTAGATAAGTACCTTTATTTATTTTTGTCTCTACTATGTTATTTGAAAAATAAATTAATTTCCCTGCTTACCTCAGGGAGTTATTGAAAAGGATTAACTAAGATAATATATATGGCACTTTGAAATGTATAAATTACTTTACAAAGCAAGTTATTTTCATTGTAATTAAGTCATATACTGGAGAAGACAAAGCAGATCTGAATCCTAGTACTTGTTCTTCCACAACTAGTTTAAATTTGGGTAAGCACCAAATCTTTGTTTATCTGTAAAATAAGAGAATTAAAATCTCTGATTTTTTCCAGTCTGAAATTAGCTCAATTCTTAAAATATTAATAGAAGTTGATAGACAGAGGGACAACACACAAGTATTTTATTTTATTTTATTTTTTAGAAAATCAACATGCATTTATAGATTGCCTCTGTGGTTTAACAATGAATTTAACCTGGATCTTGCCTTCAAGGAACTTAGCCTATTCCTAAATCTGTGCCTAGAAATAGAATAGGCATTTTGGAAGAAGAAAGGGACTCAGAGGGGGACAAGGTAAGGACAAATTGGAACCTCCTGCCACCTCTGCATCTGTTCTTTTATCACCTTTAAACAACAACCTACAAAGTATAATGGCTGCCTTACTTCTGCCTCCCAAATTTCACGCAAAATGGCTCTAGTAGCCAGCCCTAATCTGAAACACATAGAAATGTACCTTCAGTTTAGCTGTATTGACACTATGAAAGTACCATGATTGATCCCTTGCCAATTATATGTTAAAAAATTTTAATTTCTAAGTAAAGATAATAGTAATATCATGCTTCCTTCTAACATGATGCAACTATCACTCATATAACCAAAAACTTGCTAACCTTTCTCCAAAGATCCCTAGAAATTTCTCCAAGACGTCAGAGCTCTGAGTTTTTGTGGGATTGTCCATCTTCTGGCATATGTGTCTTACCAAAGAGTTTTAAGTGGCTCCTGTCTCATGCTCTCCAGGTCCAAACATCATGATATCATCAATGTAGTGGACTCATATGATGCCCCCTAGAATGAAAGGTGATCCAAGTGCCTGAAGATGAAATTATAAATAAGAATTGTAGAGTTGATATAGCCCTGAGATAGGACAATGATAGAATATTATCGGTCCTTCCCATTGAATGTAAACTGCTCTGATAATACTAAAATGTATCTTGAGAGAATAAAGCATTTGCAGAGTCAATATCTATCTATCTATCTATCTGTCTATCTATTTATAGATGCCAGGAGGTGTATCCATTTATCCCAGCAGCAAAAATCACATCTGGAACAGTAGCTACAATTGGAGTCACTAGTTGATTAAATCTATTATAGTCTACTGTCATTCCTCAAGATTCGTTTATCTTTTGCACAGGCCAAGTAGACATATTAAATGGAAATATGGCAGGAATCACTACCGCTGCATCTTTCAAATACTTGATGGTATCACTAATCTCTGCAATCCTTCCAGAATGTAGTATTACTTTTCATTTACTATGTTTGTATGCAAAACCAGTTCTAGTGGTTTTTACATGTTATAGCCTTTCCTATCACAATAGCCGATATGAGGATTATGAAAGTCGCTAAATTTATCCATTCCAACTATATAATTCTGAAACTGGGGTAAAAAAAAAATCACAGGAAGTATTTGGGGACACTCAGGACCCAAGCCAATACTCCATCAATCACCTGACCTCAGTAAGTCCCTATTCCGAGTGCTAGACAACAGTGATGTTTGCATCTCCAGGAATTAATGTCATTTTGGAGACAGTGCCTATTAATCCTTTAAAAACTTTATTATTTACCCTTTTCCAATGCCTAGTCATGCTGTCAAGTGACCTCAGGTCCCTTTGGGGAAGGCTAGGAGGGAGAATGCCCTATAAATTTTTGGCTACATAATGGGGTCCTTTATCAAGGGAATCTGACCTTCCCTTCATTCAAGGTATTCTGAATCTGTTATGGCTCACGTCTGGGAATTAGCTGAGGAATTGATCACAACACTCTATTGTGATGACTCAAGTCAGACTTTTTTTCATAAGATCCAGAGCTTTTCCACTTAATTAAGATTTTAGAAGGCTATCAATTGATTTCAGTTCTGGGGACATCATTATCATCTAGCCAATGTCAAAGATCTGTGTTGGTCGAGTCATCCTAATTACTGCCTTGGCTCTGCAGCTCATTACAATCATCATATGCACATTGACTGTGATGATGACCACTGCCATTTGACTGTTGACATCCAGCAATTCCCATTATCTTCACTGAATTCCAGGGGTTCCGTTTTATAGCAGGAGTTCCCCTATCATTCGTAGCCTATAAAAATATCCACCACAGAGCTCTTCAAAGATGCAGGAAGCTCTCCTCATGAATGTATTTCTTACACTTTGTGCAGCCTTGGTAAAAGGAGTGTCCTCTGGACCTTCTCAAGATTAATGAGTGGGTGAAAGATCTTACATCATAAATCCACTCTAGCATTCCAATCTCCCTAAGCCTTTGGATACCTTTTACTACAGTACACTAAGAAAGCTCTAGCATTACAGTTTGATTTAGTATAGGTTACCTTTGGGTGTAGGCTTCAGTCAGTCAACCAACCAAATTGTTAGAGCCTCTCTTTGCTGTTCAAGGTGACACTGTGAACTCAGAATCTCTGCATACTGCACCTTTATCAACAAATTCAGCTTGATCTAACATTATTTTCTTCCACTCTGATCCCGCCATATCATTTTCTTTCTCCAAGTTTTCCAGTACATTTAAAAGCAAGAAATCAATCACATTATGCACCTTATTTCACTAGAATTTCTATGGAAGAAACTTGATCATCCCAAAGCCTTGTCTCCTATAAGCACTTGATTACAGGTGCCAAAAGGTGATTATTTAAATAACTGTTTTGTCAGTGTATTACTGGTGTCCCCTTTACCACTGGCCATAGGAACATGGATGCTTTTAAATTCAGTAAGATAAGAGCCAATTACAGATACTGATCTTTAAGGTTCTGTTGTCTTGGAACCTTAAAGCTTCTATTAATCAGGGAAGCAGAATTAATATAATATTATAGAATAAGGAATTTATTGTAGGAATTACACCTTCTACAAGTATGGAAGAAGCTGAGGAAGTAAAAGTCTGAAAAGGATCAGAAAAAAGTCACTAAGCAGCCCTGGCATAAGTGAACAAATTGAGTTTTCAGAAAGCTAAGCAAGGGCACCTGCTGGAGTGTACAGTGAAGTAGGCTAGTGTAGATCTCTATGAGAGGTTTGTGGACCTTCAGGGTTATTGCCTCTGTGATTTCATAGCGAAGCATCTGGTGGTGAGCCTTGCATAGCTCTTGGTCAGAAGGGCCAGGCATTGGGAAAGAGAACCGGATGCAGAAAGTGAAATGGCAAAAACACAATGAAAGAAGCATGTGCAAAGGTCCTGAGGTAAGGAAATAGTTTGGCTTATTTGAGACAGTGAAAAAGAGCAGTGCAGCTGGAGGTAGAAAAAAAAAGAGTTGAAGATTAACTCAGATAAAATTGAAAAGATAGAAACAAGTCAGATCATATAGGGCCTTATGGGAATTTACAAGTTATTCTAAGTGCATTGGGAAACCACTAAAAATGTTCTTAAATCTCCTAAGTGTGAAAATGATCACTCTCATCATATTTACTTACTATATGTCAGGGACAACAGTAAACATTTTACATATTTATTCACCTAATATTTACTGAGCACCTACCAAGTGCTAGACAGTGTCTGGGTACCAGAGATTCAGTAGCAAACGAGAGAGACATGAACATGCTTTTCAAGAAGTGTGATCTGGTAAGTGTTGTTGCATTTTATCGTCACACTAAGCCCTATGAAATAGGAAACTGAGGCATAGGGGAGTATTAAATTGCATGAGGTCATCTTACTAGAAATTTATTAGGGTCAGTATTTGGATCTGCTCAGTCATATTCCCAAGACCTTGCTTTTAAGCAGTATTCTATCTACCTCCCATGCTGTTATGTAAACACCCAGATAAACTCAAGAAATAAATCACTGGTATATGATTAATTTCTGAATCTCTTCATGGTCCTCAGTTCTCTATGCCTATGTCAATGTGTACATTTTAGGTTATAAATTTCACTTGAGCAAGGAAATGAGACAGCCTTGAGTATGTGAAGTGTCCTTTGCAGAATTCAGTGCAATTAAGTTTACCAGCTCACTCAGTTTATCATGTGTATGGGGTACACTGAGCTGGTGCTTGGCTGTCCATCATGAGATTTGAAGTTCCGCATTATATTGGACATGCTCACTGGGATGATAAATCCAAGTTGGTGGCTTCTTATTGGAATCACATCTTTTTGTCACGTTGCCTTTCCTTAAACAGGAAGTATAATCGTAGCATTTAAAAAAAGGCTTTTTTAAAAAAGCTTCTCACTGACTCTAAGAAAAAGAGTTAATTTAATGCTGAATATATGGAACCAGCATTGGACAGATAAAAATCTCAATTTGGTTGTTGTAACTGTCAGGCCATTTAGAAACCAAATAATTCACACCATACTAATTGTTTTTATGTTCATTTATCCAAGAGATGTGAGTCATCTCTCACAGAATCCTAATTATGAGTGACTTATACCTTGTTGATGACAGAGATCTGTGTTATTCTTACAGAAACTTTCCAAGATGTATTTCTTTCAAAATAATTTTAACTTTCTCTGATTTAAGTTTATCTGATAAACTTGTATCTTTTCTCAGAAATATGTGACCTAGGGGCCTAACCTTCCCTATCTTTCTTTCCTTAGCCAAAGGGTTGTTCAGAAGCCAGGAAAACAGAGTTTCTGAACGTTTTGCTGCAAAGAGTGTCAATGCCGTGATGACAGATTAATCCAGGCACATGATGCTGAAGCTCTATATTAGAAGCACTGATTCTTTTCAGCAGGCAATCCAAAAACACTATGAAAGACAGTAGTGACACAAAAAATCCATGTAGCGCATATTTGAGTCTATTAAAACAAGCGATCACCACATTCCGGAGGAATCAAGAAGTTGATATTATATCATTATGAGGAATCTAAGTATACTTCTCTTAATTGGTTGCTAAATGTGAGGAATTATTCCAAGATTGAGGAGGGAGAATTAATATAAATGTAACTCACAGAATATATCAGTTTAATTACTTATTGACATAAAAAGTATGCTGCTTAAAATTCCAATGTTACCAATACCATCTGAGATTTTTACACACACACACACGCGCGCGCGCATGCACACAAGCATTCAGTCACAAAAAATTTTTGATTGGTCCTTGATCCTTCAACATTTTACAATTGCTTTAGATACAGAGGCTCTAATGGAAAACTAATAGCATTGGAAATGGCAACTTTACTTAACTCCCACCATGTCAGTATTTCTTCCTCATCCTCAGGTTTAAGTCAATCTTGGCAAGAAGATGCTTGAAGCCTGAAACAAGTAACATTTGGACTTATTTTTAGTGAGTATTTCTTTGGTCACACTTTCTTTTACTACATCAGCTGTCATCCATCATAGGCACCATGCTGGGTTGCACATGTGAAATATTAGGCACCAGAGTGGCTTCCAAGGATTAAGTAAATAGGGACTAATCCTTAACTCCTCTAAAATAACTATTAAAGGCCTTCTATCCTACATATCTGGGAATTTCACATCAAGGAAAGATTGACACATAATTAAAACAGAATTCATGTATTTATTCAGCATAGGGAGTGGTAGTACAAACTGTCTGGAACATTATTCCAAATGGGAGGATCCAGCAATAGGGATCAATCTTTCTGCTGAGTCAAATGCTGGCTTCTCTTCTGAGAACTCTGATATATACGCATCAACAAGCACTATGTACAATGATAGCTTTTGTTGCCTATCTTGCCAGTAGACGCTAGTGAAAATGTTAAATTTTTTATTTAAATCAGCAACTTTCCTAGTTTCATTGCCATTAATATTTATAAATTAGCATAAATGTGGTGCTTCAAAAGTACCTCCAAGGTTTTATAAAATAAATTACAGGGTTCCTGTTTTACATAAGTGGAAATCAGAGCACAGATAGATAGCTCAAGGTTATATAGTTTACTGGCAAGCAGAGCCAAGTAGGAAAAATGCTTACCCATTATTCTAAACTGACCACAATAAATTGCACCCTTTTGAAAACAGTGTCATAAAATAGGACTTGAACGCAAGGCCTCATGTGATTTCTTTATCATATTAAGTAAGAGTTCTCAGGAGCTTAATCAGTTTCTCCCAGTTTAAGCCTTTATGCAACAAACGCAAGTTAATTTTTAGTTGGTACTACATTAAGACCCTGTGGAATTAGACCATCTCTACAGGGAGAATACTAAATTCTCTAAATAAATTTCTAGATTATCTGGCATTTTTCATTAATGAGTCTTATGGGAAGAGAATGATTCCTTCTTTCCTTCCTTCCTCCCTTCCCTCCCTCTCTCCCTCTCTTCCTCTTTTTCTTTCTTTTTCCTTCCTCCTCCTCCTCCTCCTCTTTCTCTTCCTCCTCCTTCTCCTTTTCGGTTCTATTGTTTATTGAAACAGAGGATCTCATTACATTTGTAAAAAGTGGTTGTCACATTATTTTAAATTGCCCCATACAGAGTAATATAAGTTCCTTCTCTCACATCCCTACTCGTACTCTGCCTGCTGTCTCCTTCTTAACCAAGAAAGAAGCACATTACAACACAGATAATAATTCCTCCATAATGCAGGGATTATCCATGCCAATCTAAGTCACTCGGGGCCAGTGTAAATTCCACAAAATAAAGGTGGTAGTGGGAGAGTTATTATAATAAAAGATGTAAGAAACTGTATGTTTTACCCGTATGTATATCCATAGCCAAGGAAGAACCCATACTGCAACTCTGGTCAACAGTTTCATTTCTGCATTAATAAGGAAATTAAAATACTACTGTTGGGGTCCTCTTATTACAAGAAGTTCACTTCCCACAGCAAAAGCTTATTAGGAATATTTCAAAAACCAGTTTGTAGCCAAGGTCAAGAACCAGGAAGCATGGAGTTAAGTAGACCACAATTGGTAAAGCAGGACCTGATTACCAAGCACTGGGACAGGATCAGACAGGCTGGGAACATGCTAGGCTTCCTGGTTGTGAGAATACAAGTCAATAATAGGAACTCAGAGCTGGGCCCAGAAGAGGATGAATGGGTGGGAGAGGCAGGGGCCCAGCTGGAAGACAAGTGCATGAGAATAATATTTTATTCATCACACTTTCACAAGGCTGCAGATCAGATTCAAATTAATTACTCGTGATGATGGGCATCAAAGTTAATTCTTTTCATAGATTAAAAAATATCACAGAATTGGCATAGCAGATTATCTATACAAGTACAACTTTCACTGTTCCTAAAGCATAAGGATAAAACTGTAGTGTTTTATTATTTTCAATAAAGCAACTTCCCTTGGAAAAAGAAGACCACATTTCATAATCTTATCAGTAAAGTTCTAACAAGGAAATACTTCTGAAGGTAGTAAAGTGAGCTTTATATTTAATAATATTAATATTATTGTTAGAATACCTAAGATAAAATGTAGAAAAGGAAATTAATTCATCCATCCATCCATGCCTCCAACAAATATCAGGTCTGGATTGGAGAAGTAGACTTAGGGTTCATCAGTCAATAAGAGGAAGTTGAAGCTATGGGTCCTAGAAATAATGCCCTGTAATTTCAATTTAGATAAATTTTAGATACCATAGTGTCAACTGCTACTAACAGGTTAAGTAAAATGAGGATTGAGAATCGACCTTTATTTTTAGCAACATGAGGCTCATTCATGACTTTGATGAAAATAGTCATTTCATTGGAGTGGTGGAGGCAGGAGCCTGGCTGGAGTAAGTTCAACAGACTGTGGCAGAAGTTAGAGGCTGCAGGTGTACTCAACACCCCCAAGGACTTTGTCTAAAAAGGGAGTGAGAGAAATGGGGTGGAGGCTGGGGTGAGGCAGGTCAAGAGGGCTTTCTAAGACGGGAGAACACCAGCACGTTTGCATGCAGATGAGAAAGACAGAGAAGAGGGGGAAATTGATGATGCAGGCGGGAGAGAGAAAAGCTACCCAGGTGATAGCCCTGAGGAGGCAGGTGCCGATAGAATCTAGGTCCTAAGCAGAAAAGGCTCTCAATATATTATTGTGAATGGATTTTATTGTGAACATACCAATATACATGCTTAGTATGTTCATTCTCAGGATTTTAATGTCACACTATTTTTTTCATATACATATTCTGACTTGTTCTTTTGTAGAAGGAGTAATTTGAAATCTACTTCAGAATTGATGTGAGGTAAATGAACAACTTTCATCCATTAATGTTTGTGGGAAACATAGTTAAGATTATGTGAAAGACAAGTTGGTTTTGAACTGATACTGCTGTAAACTATCGTCACACTAAGTAAGACATGGCTAATGAGATAGCCAACAACATAAGGACACAGAGAACTAATTCTTTCTTGGGATATTCCTCACAGTAGTTTAGGGGATTATAAAGCAGGTAGGAAAAGTGAGGGCTATAGAAAATATTTTTCTCCAAATATTGTATTCCTTATGCCTTTTTATCCAACAGACTGCCTGGCTACATGCAGACTGATAATGTGATGATGACAAACACGCAGTGCGTTATTACCAAGAAGATAAGCATCACACCATTTCATGAGAGAAAAGATCTTATATCTTTGAGCTTTTCAATGAGGAGTGTAGGATCAGTTCCTCCCATGTGAATCACTTTGACATTTAAAGAGTTCATGGAATCAAGAGAAAGGTAAGGCCGATTATTGTAAAAGGAAAATATCGTAACCCTCATGGAATGTTCCTGGATTTCTGCCATGCAGAGGAAGGGACTTGTAGTGGATGGCAATAAGGAATAATAGTCACCCAGGTGATGAGTAACCAATCAAGCCACTTAAGGTTTGTGATATCCGAGGCAATGAGGTGTCAGTCTTCCTGCAGGTTGGGCTCCAGTGCCAGTACCCCTGACTACATTCTATCATCATCGCACAATGTGTGACCCAAAAGGATTAAAAGAATCAAGCCCTTCCTTTGCTCACTCCCTAAAAGAGTAAAGCAGACGCTGGTAAATATTTGTTTAAGAAAGATCCTTTCTGATAACCAAACTGGATGCCTTTTCAGAGTAACCACAGAGGTAGGATTAGAATTGTCTGGGTGGACTAGAAGGAGGTGGTTGGTGAAGGGAAGTTGGGTGTTACCATGGAAAGCTGGAATCCAGCTCTACTGGTACGTTAGCCTCTGCCACTTCGGAATCTTTTAATTGCCACAAAGCCCCATTTCTGGGTAAACACAATGAAACTCATTTTGAAAGGAGGAGGGGGAAAGGGCAAAGAACAGAGAAGCTGCCTTCTTATTCAGGGAAAGTGGTAGGTAACTAGCTGAGAAAAAAGGTTTTAAATCCCCCAGGACTTAAGGTTTAGCAGAGCCCCTGTACAGTGTCATATGTTCTTTGAGAGAATGAAAATGTCATATCTGAAACCTCAATAAGGTACATAAAAAGACCCAATATATTCAGAATTACCAATTCTAAAGCTCATGGCATCACATTAAGAGAAGAAGGGAGGAGGGGATTTCTCAAGTTCCTTAGTTATACATGGCATTTCTGGCTTTAACAAAAATTCAACTTTTTTTTTTCTATTTTACTAGAAACATCTCAGAGAGGGAAACTAACTGTCCATCTTTTGTCACAGCACTCATAGCCCACAAGCCAGGCTAGACAGCTTGGGCTTAGCTGAGTGCCATCGGCTAAATTTAACACCCTGGTTTCTTGTTCTTGAGTGCGAAGGTGAACGGCAATCAGAAGTGCTATGCTCTAGTTCCTTTTAATCCGTTTTTAATTATAGCATAAACACAATACGCACAGCAATGGGGTGACTTCCATGGATTGTTCTGGCAGGTATCAGCTTGTTTCCAACTGAATGACTTGTTTTCTTCCTTTCTTCCCACCCCCCCAACCCTTTTTTCCTGAAGGAGCATCGTATTTGAAGGCCATTGTCCATCTTGTTAAATTAAATTACTTTTCCAAGGTGTTAAAGAGGTTTTAAATTTAGAGTAAACAAGGCAAAGCAAGGGTTTCTCTTTTTTGTAAAAATGATGCAAAGATGGGAAAATAAGTGGAGATTTCTTTAACTTATTCAAAATAATTTTTTGAAATAATTTATATGTTATATTTTCGTAAATTTCTATTTCACAATGAGGATGAGAAAAAATTAAATCTGTAATATGAAACCAGTCAAATAAACAAATAACATGGGTTCAAATTCAATTATTTCTAATTTCATTATAGGTAGGGACTAACTCCATTATTTCTATATTATTGTGATTATTATTAATTCACATATATAGGACTTCTATTTTATAAAATACTCTTACATTAACATCTTACTTTATTCTCATAAACCTATAAGGTCTCATTATTCCCACTTAGGGGGTGAGGGAATAGAGACTCAGACATCAAGTGACTTGCCCAAGGTCAAAGAGCTAGTAAGTAGAAGAGTTAGAATTTGAATGTAGAACTTCCAGCTCCAAATTTTGTCATCTTTATGCTATGAACACTGTAAAGTTTTCAGTGTTCCTCATTTTCATATTTTTTTCTTGTCTCATTCTCTTACACAAAAGTAAATAGGTTAACCTTGGGTATTTCCCTAGGGCCAAATTTATTAGCTATGTCCTTTGTGCCTGCTTCTCATTAAGTATTTCAGGCAAAATTTAGCTTATACAGCCAAGATGTGCTTTCCCAGTCTACTCAATCTATTAGGACCTTGATTTCTAAATCTACAAAATGGGAATGACAATTGCAACTCTTAGAAATATTTAGATATGAATGAAGTAAAATGTATGTTCATCATTATGCTTTATTTCTAATTAGAAAAGAATCACAAGCATTTATTAATTTAATTTTATTATTTTTTATAAGAAGAGCTGAATAGATTTCATTACAAATGTCATTAATAGTCTAGGCTTTTCTCCAGCCTAATTTGGAGGTAACTTTAGCAAGAGAAAGACACATAGGCAAAGATTTTTCAAATATAAAAAAGGAACAATTAACACTATGAGAATAAAGGAATTTTTTTATTTTTCTACCTTGTGATAGTAAGCATGAGGGATTAGCAAACATTTAAATTTTTTGGAATAATTACATTTTGAGATGTGAAATTTCAAACTTAGCTTGACCTTTTGGTGTTTGAGTTTGTATACTTTTGGCATAAGATAATTTCCTGACTTTAAAGACATCAGGCAGCTCTTACCAATGAATACTTTAATTATTCAAGTTGCATAAATGACTTGTAAACATATGGAATCAAATTCCCACACAATGTTCATTGGTTAAAAAATAGTGAGAAAAATGGTTTTGCTATACATGGATTCAATTTGCTTGAACTTCAAATTTCACAGTCTTGGAGATAGCCAGATTCTTATTAGACCTGAAGCAACTCAGTGTGGACCACAATCCCAGTGCTAATCTGAATCTGAACTGTTTCAAGCATTGTTCACACACATGGCAATCAGTTTGTAGCTATACGATATCTTTAATTTTACCACTACTGTTCCTCAACCCCTTAGCTCACATTCATATTTGGTGTATTTTACAACTTATCCCAAAACCCTACAAGATAAATCAAGCATGCTACTATCCATAGAATATCAAAGAGAGCCAAAATGTATGATGTGAGGCAATGTTCACTTTCCACAGACTTTTGATGAAAAAACAAGCCCACTAATAATAAATCCATATCATGAAGGTTACCATTTATCGACTCATCAGTGACTTCTCCATTATATAATTTGTACTACTTATTTTCCAAGGATGAATTCCAAGTCGTTGGGTGATATAACCCTGCTGTTCTCTCACTTATTTTTCTGTCAGTTTACTTAATAGCATAGAGCATCATGTGGACTGTGTGGGATTATAGCACTTGGTATGAAAAAGTTAGTGGGAGGATATTACAGCAACAGTTATGTTGAAATGAAAGTCTGGCATACATGCAAAACCATCTTCCAATTCTTTCCCTTTTCCAATTTAGGCCCTACTATCATATGTTATTACTAACATTTATTTCATGTTGTTATCCCTCTGAGTGATTTAATTTTATGACACAATAATTTTAAAATTCGTTACATTATAATACTCTGGTTTATCCTTAGAACTTTAGTTGAAAATGTATCATCAGATTTGAAATGGTACAGACTGAAGCAAGGTTGGTAATTTAGGTAATAACTGGTCACCAAACTCCCTAGTATAAAGATAAGTCTATCAGTTTCTCAATGTGCATAGGAATGTAAGTGGCCATAGGATTAAAACTCATTTAGTATTGTTTCTTTGCATTTATAGTTGATTCTCATTATTTGCAGATTCTGTATTTGTGAATTCACCTACTCACAAAAATTTATTTGTAACCCCAAAATCAATACTAGCAGTGGTTTGTGTTCATTCATGGACATGCACAGAGCAGGAACAAACTTGAGTACATCCCAGCTAAGGTAGAACAAAGCCACGCTTTGCCTTCTTGTTTCAGCTCTCATACTGTAAACAAGTGGCCTTTCTCAGGCTATTTAGTGCCACCTTTTTTTTTTTTTTTTTTGCATTTTTGTCCATTTTGTTGTGATTCATAGTTTAAAATGAACCCCAAGCTGTGAGGTGCCTTCTGGGGAAAGTATGTGTGTTAGATAAATTCTGTTTACCCGTGAGTTGTGCTGTTGGCTCTAAGTTCAATGTTAATGAATAAACAATAATATTAAATAAGGTGTCTTTAAACAGAAACAGATGTAAAACACGGTTATGTATTTATAAGTTAACAAAAATGGGATGAGGATCATAGGAAGCTGACCCTGTATTTCCTCTAAGAGTAATGATTTGGTATTTGCAGCAATTTTATAGGACATAACTACTGAAAATGAAGAGAATTAACTGTATATTTGACATTTTCATCATCTTCAGAAAGGATCAGATGGAAGAGTTTAGAAAAAGATATTATTAATATATGTAGAGTTTTTTTAAATGAGATGCTATATTATTACTGTATGTATCATGCTCGCCATATACTTTTCTTTTTGTTATGACTTGTAATCATTTTTTGTAAAAAGTCACTCCTAATTAATTTTTTCTTACTATTGATAAAGTGTCACTAAAGATTATCCTAATTTAAAGCTCAGAAGAGAGTGACTTATTCAGAGTTCCTGGGAAGTAAGTTGGTGGCTGTGTCTACCTGACCATGTAGGACTGCTCTGCAGTGTTCCACATGGGCCACGGCATCGCTTAACTGATGAAAGCACAACTTCATGCCATGGAAAGAAGAGCATGCCCTTTAAAGGTAAATGCATCCAAATTCAAGCTTTACCAATTCATGCTTATGTAACCTAGAACGAGTTGTTTACCTTTCTGAGCTTCTTTCTCTCTTCAGCTGTAAAATGAAGATACAAATACCAACTTACAAAGGCAATTTTTTCCTTTACTTTAGAAAAATCTAGAAACCTAAGATTTAGCTGTAAAAGAAGCAGCTTGGTAGTAAGATAGGTGGGGAGCCAAGCTGCTTTGGCATGTCCCCCAATTTTATCTTTCTGGGGGTTGTCTCATTTTTACTACCACTGCTAGCATTATGAAGGGTCCTCTCAGGCTGCTGTTCTCTTTAACTGATCCAAAGGTGGTGACAGCCTCTTGATTTTCTTTAGCACAACCACGGCAGGCAGAAATATCCAAGAGACTTCACTAACTATTAAGGGAAACAAAGTGCCAGGATGTTCTGGAGGGAGCATCTCTGTGGTGGTTCATTTGACGGCATCTCCCAGGTAGAACAAGGCCAGAATGTAGAAAGTTTAGGGAAACAGGGTAGACATACAAGGCCTGTACTATAGATTCTTCAAAATAGCATTTGGAATAAGACAGGCAGAACTTATCAGTGCTGACTTCTAGTTAGCAGTAATTAAATCAGAAATCTGCAGTGTGTAAACTAACCTTCTGTTATTCTTTTTGTCTTCCTATATTTGTGTCCTTGCTATTTTTCCTTATCATTTAATAAAGCCCCTTTAAAAGCAGCAGCCTATAAAAAGCAAAGTTAACTTATACTAATGAACCCATTTTGGGATTTCTGAGTATGTTGAAGCCACAGCTTTAAAAGGGGTATAACTAGAGACAGGGGTAAATAGTATGGAGGGCAGCAAAATTAATGAGCACCACCCAGGAAACTTTTGGGGACAGAGTTGGATTATTTGGTTAGGCTTAATTCCCTACCAGGAAAAGTACCAAAGTGGTTTTCACAATGATTGAATATGACAATATATTTTAAAGTGTTTAGTATTGTAAAACGGCACATTTTTCCAAAGTATTTTGACAAGTATAAACACATATGCTAAAATTAGATAATATTTAAAAATTTTTTTCATAATAAACTTACCATAGTTCTACTAGAAAAAGAAGAGGGATATGATCGTTTTAAAAAATTGTATTCAATAATTCCATCCATTCAACTCAAAGTATATCATGTAATATAATCACATAACTTTCTTATGAAATGTGTGGTAGGAATAATTATCCCTATTTTACTGGAGGCAAAGAGATATTATGTGCCTATTTTCAAATCGTGGGTAGATTTTAAATTAGAACCCAAAACTTTTGGCTCCTATACACAATCAAGGCTCAATAAAACTGGTTGTATGAATTAATGTTATTGACTGAATTCTGCTCCCTAAAATATGTCACATTTCACCTCAGAAAATTTAAGTTTAAGTCTCAGAAAATCTGTTGAGTGCCCATTGCAAGAAAATAAATAAACACACTTCTGTAAATAGTGTTAAACAGCTCTTGCTGGCTGTCAGAATCAGGGAAAAGGGAATCACAGCCATCAGTTTATTTCCTGATTCAGAAAATGACTCACCTTGTAACACTGTGAACGTTGCTTAACCTTTTAGCATTCCAGTTTCTACAGCTAAAAAATAGGGATAATATTTGTCTACCTTACAATGGTAAATGCTGTAGAAATACAAAAAACTTAATCTTGTATCAAGGGACAGTAAAGCTGGTTTTTCACGTATTTGAGATATCACTGACACATTGACAAAACAGTTTCTGCCAAAGCTGTATGGTTAATGCTTCCAGATCACCTCCCTAAACACCACATTGTGCACTGAACTCTTTTTATCCTGCCTTGAATCAGAATTGTGATCGCCCTGGGGTGTGTTCAACATGACTGATAGGCTGCATTATGCAGTCCGTATCACCCGCCCATGCTGGAGTGCTTTCTGCATGGTTGTCAAGGAAGACAAGAGTCAACAGAAGGGAAAAGATCCATACGGTGGGAATAAACTTTCTCCTTGAATTTTGATCCTGAAATACATGACTAAAATTATGAAAGAGCCAATTTCATTTGCAGCCTTCCTGCCATAAGAATACAACTATTCTGTTTTCCTCATATTCCGGATACCATATTTAGGGAAAACAGCTACATTTCCTCTTGTGCTTCACTTACTATCTTCTTACCCTCCTTATACATTTTGTTGGGTTTTTTTTTTAAGAATAATTACTTAAGATGATTGACTCAGGATCTCTCAATATCTGTTGTTTGACATATCGACATCTTTCCCCATTATTCCCATCAGTGGCAGTAATTACAGCTATTAAACTAAATTCTTCATGTCACTTCAAATGACTTTCTTCTAAAATCATCTATTGCTGATATGGAGCTTTGCTTTTATGGGGCAAATTTCAATATACCTTAACCAGGCTGGGACAGAATGATACTATAGCAAAGATATAAGAAGCAGGCAGTATCAAACTACATGACTCTCTACCTTGGCTAAAGTCCTACTTCCACCAGATAGGTATGAGACTGACACCCAAAAGAGTCAGTAGGGCTGACACGCAGGACTGGAGAAAAACAGGACTCCAAATTGAGAAGTGGCAAGGGGAAACAGGGCTAATAGAAAAATAATTAAGATTTTGCATTATGAAAACAAAGCATATTTTTCCAAATGTAAACACCTTGAGAGGAAAAAAATAATGTGACATTTCTGAAACACCATGTGTCCATTTAAACACAAAAGGACATTTTCTAACTTTGTATATAGCTGTGATTTAATGCTACTGCTTTCAGCACTCAGTGACTGCCCTCCTCTGTAAAACTACACTTGAATTTTTTTTCTTCAGTTTCACTCCACTCCTGCACATCAGAGCACAGGCAGTAGTGTTCACATTCACGTGTCAAGAAGTATGGACATCTCAGCATAAATATTAAATCAACACGACTAGAAGTAAATAAAATGGATGGCCAGTGTGTAGCAAGTATAATTATCAAGATGGTCAATTATTGACGTGATACAAACAACCTACCCAGAAAACTTAGACAAAGCTTCAGGTGCAATTTGATTCTATGCCAGCATTTCACAGCCTGCTTTCCTTAAAACATGATAGTATTTTTTATTGCCAAAATAGTTTTGTGTTTGAGAATTGCCCTTTACTACTTAGATATCCCTCTCTCAGAAATTCATAGTATACATTAGCCTATTAAATTCTCGAAAGCTTTGCAGAAGGCAGTAACTTTCTTTGACTCAGCCTTACCTGGAATTACTTAACTAAGGAACATTTTTTATATATTTACTTTGAGGGGGATGGAGAATACCTAACAGAAGTTCTTGGGCCCTCACATACAGTTTGAAAAATACTATTCTATACTTATATTTTAATACCTCTTTAATATGGGATTGAACTTCTGACTCATTCTTTCATTAATGATTTCTTCCACATATTCTAAAATATATATTTATATTTTATTTTTATATATTTCTTCTTTTTTCCATTCAGAGTAGATTGAATACATTTATATTTTGAATAAAACTAACTTCCCTATTAGCAGAGACCTAATTTTAGGTGTGACCTGGGAAAGGATTAACTGCAATTCCTTTTTTTTCTGAATCTTCCTTTAGAGAATTTGTGGGCAAGCAGCTTCCTCATTTTGATGGTGAGCAAGCAGAAAGTATTTGTTTAATTGAATCAGTATACTAACATCAGAAACTTCTATTTCCTACGATGAAAATTATTCAAAAGGGCAAAAAGAAAGAGTTGGTTAGATTCTTTTTTTACTTTTCTTTTATATATTCTGTTTAGAGAACATCTGCCAAGGATAAAAAGAGGGACAGTAAGATGTTTTATCTGTGTTTAATCACATGTTTATCTGTGAGTCTGTGTCCTTTGAATGCTGAACTGTTCCAACCGCACAGGTGTCTGGAGATGTGAATTAGAAGTGAATTTCGGCAGCAGAAGCTGGAATGTGGTTTAGCAGTTCTTTTGAAAAAACAAAAATGAAAGTATATAAAGTTCATAATGCTTTCCTTGATAAATATTGCGGTTTTTTTCCTTTTCTCCACCTCTTCTCCCGTTCTACTCTCTCCCTGTTCCCATATAACTTGAGTTTCCTTTTTTGGTTTTGCTGTTAAGTATGATTTTGCTTTCACTTTTTCAGATGTCATTATAGTATCACAGAGTCCAAGAAAATCTTGAAAGGCTCATTTTCACTTAAATTTTCCTCCCCTAAATTCAAATCTTTTCTTCAAAGTATGCATGTGCTTTAGTACATGTGTCTCATGTACCTTGGAGCTGTTCTTTCTTTCAGTGGTGACGTTCTAAAGTGTCCAGTCCCTATCTCAAAGATGGAGGATAGAACATGGAGACTAGGTGACTTATGCATTGTCACATGGTGAGTCACCAGCGTTCCTGGAAGAGGGAGCCATTTTCCCTATCCATTCGTGCAAACTTTCTTCTTTCTGGTTTTTCCCTGAACTTTGTATCCACTGTCAAATACATTTAGATGATTTAGAGAAACATACACACACCCCTACCTTGGCATCATTGCAGCATTATCCCTGAATTTTTAAACATTTAATTAGCATTTGTACCAGGTCAATACTAGTTTCCCTGTTATGCAAACCCACACCCATGCTAAGTGTCTCTAGGGCTCTAGCGTTAGGAACACAGTGATAATATGACTATTTGGTTTCGGTGTTTGTGTGCAAGGAGCCCCAGGTCATTTCCAGAAGAAATGAAAGAGTCTGAGGAAAGTCTTACCAACAATAGTGACAGCTCTCTTTTTTTTCAGCAACCAAGAAAAAAAGCAACTATGACAGAGAGTGAAGGGGATATGGAATATTAAAAATAGACAATGAATCAATTCCTTATTCAGTCAAGAAAGTTGTAAAGCTAAATTTCGAGTGCACTAACTAAGTGGCTTCATGAAAACTCTGGGTCCTTAGGGAGAGGGAGCACAGCCAGACTAGGAGATGTCCCATCTCCATGACAGCTAGGGTCACCCTGCTCCTTGAAATTTAGGTGATACTTGTGCAAACTCCCCTAATTCCAAGGCTCGGGTACATCCAGAGGTGCTCCTGTGATTTCTGCAAAATTTCCATGCTGCAAAAGCTTCCAGGAGCTCCTCTGCTTCTGGGCTCCTGTCTTCCTGCTGCAGCCCCTTCCCAGATTTCCACTAACATCTCTTCCTATCATAACAAATGCATGGACGGTCCCAGTGTAGGGAAGGGGTTAGGGGAGTGCTTTAATAGCACTTACAGTGAAGCAACGTAAACACCTTCAAATCAAATTTTAAGAAGCCCCATCTTGAAATACTTAAAATGTCATTTACTGTATGCAGACGACGTCTTCTCCCATGCCCCACCCTGTCCCGGAAATCAGGGGACATTTTCATTTGCTCTTCCAGCCATGTAGTTCCCAGACTGTTGCTATGTTAGTTTCCCCATTTTTTGCACCAATCTCATCCGATTCTTGCCCCCTTTCAAAATCAATAACGATTACTTTTAACTTTCTCAAGCACAGCAATAGAGCCCCTTCCCTCCGGGTCTCACCTTCTTTCCCAAGTAGCTACTAATGGGTTTTCCCTAAACTGCGGGATTCTGGGGCCACTTCTTTACAGATAGAATCTCACCCATGTCACGATTTTACCCAGGGCCAGTCAGTGCTGCTTCTTTCCCAGAGGCAATGTCACTCAGAGACTAGCTCTGTGAAAAGTTATTCATTAAATCCAGGTGGTTGATTAGAGTGAGTCTTTCTCTATTCTCCTGAATTTTTGAAACTTTATTGAATTAGATGAGAAAATTAGAATAAGAAAACTTGCCCCATAGGTGAATCTGTTACCCTCAATGAGACCACTCACTACCTTGGAGCAGTGTAGTAAGGAGGGGTAAGAGACCAGAAGTTCTTCCAGCTGTGCAATCCTGGACAATTCCTCAATCTCTGAGTGCCTCAGTTTCCTCACTTGAAAATAGCAGAACTCACCTAAGAAGGTTGTTGGACAGATTAAATGATTTAATATGTATGGAACCTTTTGAAAAGTGTTTGGCACCTGGAAGTGTTAGCTGGCTTTGTTTTAACTTGGCCAAGTGACAAGAGGCTAGGGAAGGGCTTTGCAGAGCACACACAGGCAGCAAACAGGACTCTTGGCAGAAGTTTTCCCCACGGGAGACAGAACAGATGGTTGATGTTACTATTGTGAGAGCTTGGAAAACTCCACTCAGGAATGGGTCCTTCTGGCAGACTTTTTTGGGTGTAAACTTTTGTAGGTTGAAATCCTGAAGAAAAGTGAGGGGTCCCTCCAACCCCAGTATTTCACAGCAGGGGTTTTTTCCTCCCCCTGGAATAAACAAGGCTTTAATTTATGACAGAATTTGGGTATCCTCATAATTTCACAGAAATAGACCCCGCTTTAAGTTGAAGTGGATTTTTATTCCTCTGATGGAACATTCTTTCATTTTCTGAGCAAAGAGCACTTAAAAATCTCTAGAGAAAAAAAAAGCATGAATGCTTATGCTTTGCATAACTCAGTTCCTGTCTGAAGTATGCCTCTCTTGTAATCTCACCTATTCAATGCCTTGAATATAGTATATGCTCAATAATTATGAGTGGGTTTGGTTTTCCGTCCTTAAAAAAAAAAAGATTGGCAACTTCCACACAGGTGTAGCAGCAGCAGCAATAACAATAATTTATATAAGTTTTCCATCCAATTCTGGAGGGACTTAACCACTTGGGTTCATATGTTAATTTGCTGCACATCTAACCACACAGGAGTCTTAGATCTGGGAGTAAACTGTGAGAAAAAATATACTTATTGTCATTTTGAAATGTCCTAGGATAAATTGTGTTCTGTTAACTGGTGCCAGAAGAAATCAATACAGACTATACCAATAAAAGTATTCAGTATTTGTAGAAGAGAAAGAAGCAAAAAAAAAAAAATCACAAAAAACAAAACAACAACAAAACTACAACAACAACAACAAAAACATGATGCTGGGGAACCACAGAGAGAAAGCCAAAGCAAACCAGGATCATCAAGCTGCACAAGAACAGGTGCACCATTAGCATAAAACAGGTGAAGTATCCCCTGGAGTTGTTCAAAAGGTAGCCTTGAAGAATACTTTTATGTCTAAAATTTAAGGACTTTCTTTATGATCAGAAATAGTTCATTCATTCTTCTGTGTCTCAGTGTTCATAGTCATCTAGTTCAGCTGACTATGTTTAAATTTTTTTGAGTACTTGCTATGTGCCCAGCACTCGTCTAAGCACTTTATGTATATTAATTCATTTGATTTTTATAAAACCCCCATGAGATATAAATGATGCCCATTATATAAATGAGAAAACTGAAGCTAGATACAGCTAGTAAGTAGCGGACCAAGAGTTCAAATGCACGTGGTTAGGTTCTCGTGTCTCAGGTTCTACAATACTGCTGGATCTATCAGTCCCTAGTACATGCCAGGGCACCATGGTGTACATGGCCATTGTGATTGATGACAACATTTCCTGGTTAGGTAGACTGAGTATGAGATTTTTTATTAGAAATTTAGAGAGAATAAAGAAAGAGACTCCTCTCTTCCCAAAGACCATGGAGATGTCTGACTGCTACAGAGAACTCCAGAAATCCACTCACTGAACAAATTCAGAGAAATTAGAAAAAATTATCATTCAACTGGGCATTCTGGGAAACCAGGGACAAAAAGTCTGGGCTGTCATGACAGCTATATTCAATCTGGAGCTACAAAGTCTTCCTATGGAAGTACTGAGAGTTCGGAACTCTCTTAAGGACTGGAGTGCCTCCTGTTCCCAGCACCAAGAAAGTGAGCCCAAGTCTGCAAGGTTCTCTCCAGGTAGGAGGGGCCAGAAGGTTTAAGCCTCTGACAGGAGGCCTCATTCACATACCAGATTTTAAGGCATCATACTTCGTGTCTTATCTCCTATGTCTCCTTTGTGAGGAAATTCAAAAAAATCACCACGATTGTGAGGTGCTCTGAGATTCTCAGTCAGATGCTTCCCTGTGAATGTAAGGCAGTCGTTTTATTTTAAAGTTGTTTGATTATTCTCAGGTCAACAACTCCGCCCCATTATAAGATCTGTGACTGTCACTTGTTTTTCTTTTAAGATAGTAATTACCAGCAGAAGGTAGGTGGGAGCTATTATAAGAGCATATAAAATATTTGGGATTGTGTGATGGTTATTTTTTAGGCAAAAGGAATAGAGAAAACAAAGAAGAAAAGAAAGGGAGATTTTGGTTTCCTCAAAGACTCCCAGAGTCCCCCCTTAGTCAGGGAGTATCAGGTTCGAGTAGTTCTGAAAGGATTACCTTGCCCTCAACCCTTGGGAATTCTCAACTCTGTGTTTGTTTTTGTCTCCCAACAGAGGCGTGGTATGAAACGGTCACTTAGAAGGTGAGCAAGACATTAAATGCTCCACTTCCTCACTGTGAAGTAACATTCTGCAGTCAAACCAGGTGAGCTGAAATAACTGGATATGCTTCTCCATGGAGCTAATACATTTTTATCAAACACTTCCTTAACAATTCTCATTTCCCTCACTGGAGCATTCATTGCTGCTGCCAAAAATAAGAGGATGGAGTAGTCAAAACACTTCCAAAAATGAAAGTGGCAGAAAATGATATTTTATGTTGTCTGTAAAAGAGATAATGCATAGTATACTACAGTTTGTTCTTTTAAATCCACTATCTATACTTCTATGCATTAGAGATTTGCAGCTTAGTCTAATAAAGAAATAACATAGATGAGGGTTTTGTTTTTTAAAATCAGATTAGTATAAAGTCAACTACAATATATTTGAGGAAAACAACTATCCAGGGAATCAGGAGATGTTGAACAGGTCTCTAAGCCAATTTGATTTTCAGTCCCCTAATCCACAAAATAGGGGACTGGACTAGATGTTCTCCAGGAATAATTTTTGCTCTGAAAACTGATTGTATCTGGGCATTCCTTAATTTATACACGTATGCTATAGACTTAATCACTGTGAACAAAAGCAATTGAATGGTGTTATTTATTTTTCACTAAAAGCTGTTAAGAGTACCTATCCTTGGCTTACAGACACAGGAATGAAGTATTACAAACACTAAGTGTATATGGTTGAACTAGAGTAGATTCAATGAGTAATGAAAAATAGACACCAAAACTTTTGGTGAAGTTCTCCTATGTTGCCTATCTGCCTTTGCTGCCTTTGCTGCCTTACTAAAACATAATTAATGACTTTTGCCTTTAAGAAGATCTCATATAAATCGAATACTACTGTAAAAAGGTCACGATGTACATTTATTGATAGTAGAACACTTTTATTTCCCCTATTTAAAATAAGCCCAGAAACTCAAACAATCTAATAGACGGGGACTACTTGCCGCTGTAATCAAACTACCCTTTGTAAAAGAAAACTTGCCTATTCTGAAAGGATTGTATCAGTTGGCTGACCAAGTTCTTGAGTATAAGAACCCACTGAAGTAGACCTAAATAGAGTAGAGTATGTTGCTAAAATGAATTGATTCACTCAACTCTTTCACCCATGCCCAGTTCACATCCTACGCTTGCCACATCTTTTCACCTTTTTTAGATAGCTCTTTCAGTTCTAGCTAAATTTCATTTCCTTTGGGTAGATACCCAGCATTGGGATTACTGGATCAAATGGTAGATCTATCTTTATTTCTTTGAGGAATCTCCATACTGTTTTCCATAGAGGTTATACTAATTTGCAGTACCACCATCAGTGTATAAGCGTTACTTTCGTTCTACATCCACTCCAGCATCTATTGTTTTTTTGACTTTTTAATAATGGCCATTCTGATAAGGGAAGGTGGTATCTCATTGTAGTTTTAATTTGCATTTCCCTGATGATTAGTGATGCTGAGCCTTTTTTCCTATGTTTGTTGGCCATGTGTCTGTCTTCTTTCAAAAAACTTCTGTTCATGTCTTTTGCCCACTTTTTGATGGTTTTTTTTTCTTGCTCATTTGTTTGAGTTCTTTATAGACTCTAGATATCAGTCCTTTCTCAGATGTATAGTTTGTGAATATTTTCTCCTATTCTGTAGGCTGTCTATTCACTCTGTTGATTATTTCCTTTCCTTTCCTTTTGCTTTAATTAAATTAAAATTGCAGAAGCTTTTTGATTTAATTAAGTCCCATTTATTTATTTTTTTTGGTGGCTATATTGGCCCTTGGGGTCTTAGTCATAAATTCTTTGCCTTGGCCGATGTCTAAAAGAGTTTTTCCGACATTTTCTTCTAGAATTTTTATGGTTTCATGCCTTACATTTAAGTCTTTAATCCATCTTGAATTAATTTTTGAATATAGCAAGAGATAGGGATCCTGTTTCATTCCTCTGCATGTGGCTATCCAATTTTCCCAACACCATTTTATTGAAGTCATTTTATCAAAAAGAAACCTGCACTCAAATGTTTATTGCAGCACAAGTCATAATTGCAAAGACGTGGAATCAACCTAAGTGCCCTTCAATTCCTGAGTAGAAAAAGAAAATGTGAGAGAGATATATATATATTTATATGCACACACACAGTGGAATACTACTCAGCCATAAAAAGGAATTAAATAACGTCATTTGCAGCAACATGGAGGGAACTGGAGACCATTATCCTAAGTGAAGTATCTCAGGAATGGAAAAGCAAACACCATACGTTCTCACTAATAAGTGGGAGCTAATAGATGAGTACACATGGGCACAAAGAGATATAAAGGACATGAGAAACCAAGAAGGGGGGAGGGTGGGAGGGTGATGTGGGATGAAAACGTACCTATTGGGTACAGTGAAGACTATTCTGGATATGGGCACACCAAAAGCCCTGACTTAAGCATTATACATGATATATTTGTAACAAAAACACTTGGACCATTAGTTAATATTTTGAAATTAAAAAATAAAATAAATTTCAAATAAATTTTGGCATTCTCATTCAACAGCTAGTCCTGAACATAACTGGAAGGCAGCCTGGTCCACTGGAAAGAACATGGGCTTTGTAGTAAAATAGATCTTCCTTTGAATTCTCTGTTTTCTACTAGCTAGGTGACTTTGGGCAAATTACTTAACTTCACTGAGTTCAGTTTTCCATCTACGTAATTGGAATACTAATGGCATCAATTTTAAAGGTTATTGTGAATAATCAGTAATTTATTGTGAGTGAAGTATTTGGCATCACAATGGCATTTGATAAGTTAACTAAGTAATTAAAGCAAGAATTAAGTAACTATCTATGATAGGATTTTTGATTGAAATTATAATCTGATAGTCACTTTCCACTTTAAATTTTAATGAGTCCTCCTTGTTCTTAAAATCACAGTCTTCTTCAGGTAGCTTACAGGTCCTTCCTGCTCCAACCCTGACCTCTGCAGTCACTTTATCCCTGCATGTCTCATTGTACTCTATGCTCCAACCATATTGAGGGCCTTCTTGTGGTGGTGGTTGTATCATGCTCTGAGAATCTTCGTGCTATTCCCTCTTCCTGAAACTCATGCTTTCCCTCCTTGGCCTACAGCTAACTCCTAGTCACCTCTAAGCTTTGTTTAATCACTACCACATTCAATGCCTTTAAAAGACTTCCTGAACCAGCCGAGATTATGAGTTACCATAACATCCTGTATTTCCTCTGTCATAGTACTTACCACACTGTTCTAGGATTTCCTACTCCAATGTCTGTGTCCCCCTTATTCTGTGAGTTCATTGACAGCTAGATTGTGTCTGTCTTGTTTCCTTACCATAGGCTAGCACCATGCCTGGCTAGCACCCTGCCTGGCTCATACCATGTAACCACTAAATAACTCATAGTAGACAAACAAATGAAGGTATGGTCTCCATTGTCCATTTATCCATGTGGCCAGTTACATGACTCCATACAGTCATGAGAAAGATGACTTCTCTCCTGCTTACTGCTCCCTTTTCTAATAGGAAATGAGCATGTGGAATAGGCAGGATGCTTAATTGTTGAGAGAAATTTTACAGATTGGCAAAAAAATGGTTAAGATACTCTCTTCCCAGAGGTCAATCTTGGAGAAACAGCCTTGATCAGTAGAAAGAGGTGATTTTTGCAAATTTAATTATTAAAAATGTATACTCTATATATGGTGTGATTCCATTCACATAAATATATGTATATATACTTACACAGAGGAAGAATATCAGAAACAGGAAAATTTGAATTAGTTATCTCTGGATATTTTTTATTTCTTCTTCATGTTTTTCTGTATAGCCAAATGTGCTAAAATGCCCATGCATTAATGACATAATTTTTAAAATTAATGAGGATAAAATCTTTTTAAAGAAACTCAAGTTTCTATTTGTTCCAGACACAAGAAGAGAATTCTGGGCAACCACTGATTTTTTTTTTTTTAAGCTCTGTCTGTTACTTGTTTGAGTTTCTTGTTTCTCACAGATGTTACACTCTCCTGGGCTTTACAATAGTCTCTCTGCTTAGAACCCCTCTCAGGCAATGTACATTTCACTGTCTTCAGAATTCACTTCCTCTACAAAGTCTTCCCAGATAAGACATTCATCCAATGAGAAAGGTCTTTCTTCACCTTCCAGTGAAGTCCTTTAGCACTTATCTAGTCTGAGGTTTGTTTTCTCTATTCCTTTACTGTTGTCTTGGGTTTCTTTGGTTCTTAATTTCCCAGTTATATTTCTTACTCCCTAACTGGACACACAGAAGTTTCTTCCAAAATACTATTGATTTAATGAATATTGCATAAGAAGACGCCTTCTAGAACAAATTAGCAAGAATGCAGGTCTGTTATTTCCTGGGATACAGGCAATCAGTTCCTGACATTGTAGGCCATTATGGGGTTTGGAACTCAAGTATGTTCTTTTAACTAGTGCAATAAATGACAAATTTTAAATTAGGAAAACAAGTTTTTCTTTCTTCTAAAAAAATGAAATAACCGTCCTTTGGAAACCATTAAGAAAAGTTGCATCTGTAAAGTATGTCACCACTAAAGACAAAGAAAAAATGCAATCAAATAATAATAATATGTTATTAACTCATCAGTGTGTTCTTACCTGTCCACTAACATAAATTTTCAAAGAATGCATGAATAACTCTGAATGATTCACAGCAAATTTCCTGATCAATATTATGAAAGGAATTTTTTAAAATGGAAAGTCAGTAAAGATTGTTTCCTTTTAAGAAATCCAATATGTTAAAATCTGAAGTTAAGAGAACTTTTATCACTGTTTGAGGTTTAGTATGTTAAGATTTTATGCTTCATCAAATGCTGTACATCATCAAATCAATGTGTCTTGCTGATTGGTATTGCTGCTGACAATTCCTCTAGTTCATAGCCATTGCTCTTGAACAGAATAAGAAGCCTCTTAATTTTTGATATTGCCAGGAAGAGAAGGTCTCAGTTTTAGGAAGTCCCACTGGGAAGAGGGGGCATTGCATGGAGAACTGAAAATGGCCAACCCTTTGCAAATAACCAGCATTCCTTGATTTTGGATCTGGAGGCCTGAACTAACTTGAAAATGACATGCTCATATTTTCTGAGTCTTGTAATGCTGCTTTACCTGAGCAAACTTGCAAGGATAGCAGAGGAAGGCAATGCCCCCTCTCTGATCCTTATTCAAACCTCAAAGTTTAGGAACTCCCAAAGATTCAGAGTAGAAGTGCACTGTTCCCTGCACACAGTAGTCACTTCAATGTTTGTTTATGTCATATTTTAATTGGGCCCAACCACAGGCATCCAACTAATGCTTCACTCAATGTAGCCCAAGACTGCATTCAACAATCCCGCTCAGAATAACCAGGAGAGATACTTAACACAATGTGTTCCCTTAGGAAAAAAAAAAAAAAAGGCTTTGATTTTTAGATGCCAATGTGCTTTGACTTTTTTATACTTTCCCTTTTCCCTCTGAAAAATGGGAATAACACCCCTTGTCGCCAAGACATTGAAATGTTGAGGAGATGATAAGTTAGCATTTGCAAAGGATTTAAGGTAAAAGGTGCTATGTGAGCTCAAGGTATTTGTTAATGTTATTACTTGATCCATTCTGGCCAAGTGTGGAAACAAAGGAAACTTTTATCATAAATAACACAAGGTTGCTAAAATAACCTTAAGAAAAAGAGAATGAATAAATCTACCAAGACAAATATGTAGCAGCTGGATTATTGAGACCTCATGTTGACATCACAGGCTTTCAACACTAAATATAATGTTCTTGTAATTTTCAAGTACTTTGAAAATAAAAATAGGCAACCTACTAGTACTTGTTTATAAAGGAGTGAGGGCTCATACTTCTAGGTGCATACTAACAAATATATTTATAAAGATAGTTTCTATTACAAGACTGTATAAAGCAGAAGTCTCTTTTAACAGATTACAAGAAGGGGGAGCAGTGGAATATGTAAGGAAAGGCCCATGTGTGAAGCAGGATATGCTCAGGACTTAACCAGACTCCAGCAGACTCATTTAGGACCTTGGACACTGTCCAAAGTCCAAAGTTTGTATTTGAACTGAGAACAGCTATGATTTTACCACCTAGCTTTTAAGTTGTCTTCCACTCAGTTTGTAAAGGCTAATCCGTCACTATTTGTGCCCGCAGATAGCTATCACTCTTGGTGCATATTGGGATGGAGCCATAGGAGATGTTTCATCCCCATTCTTAATAGGTCCTTCCAGGTGGAGGGATTTCTACTCACATAACAGTGCTGATATCTCTACCCTCAGGGGAATAAGGAATCATTTATTTAATTGAGTCCTTGTATCTCCCTATTCTCTTGGGACCTATGTGCCTACAGAAAGCATGCATTCTGCTCTGCTATTTCAGACCCTAAGTTTCAGAGGACTATGTTGTTCAATGTCGGAAATAGGGTGGGTAAGTCTCTCCAAATCTGAGGCAATGTTAGTAAGCCCATCCTCCAAAATCAACTTTATCAATGAGAAAAATGATAATTTGTTCTCCATCCACCTTGCTATCTTATTTTTCAATGATTCAGACTCAGCTGGGGAAGAGAGATGTACCTTCTCTTAAGCTCTCTAAAGACCCCAACAACCTATAATACAATGGGAGGTACACCTGCCTTTTCTAGACCAAAGGAAAGAAAGACAAACGTAGGTCTTCAAAAGCTTGGTATAAATTATTATAGATATAAACTTAGCAAAGTTAAACTCAGCCATTGGAAAGTAGAATTGAATTAGTTTCCTGTGGCTGCTATAATGAATTACCACAAACTCAGTGGCATAAAACAACAGAAATTTATTCTCTCATAGTTCTAGAGGACAGATATCCAAAATCAGTTGCACTAGGCCAAAATCAAGGAGTCAGCCAGGCCATGCTCCCTCTGGAGGCTTTAAGAGAGAATCTGGTCCTTGCCTTTTGCAGCTTCTAGGACTGCCAGCATTCCTTGCTTTGTGGCCGCATCACTCCCACCTGTCTCCCTGAATTGCCCCCTCCACTTCTTTGTCAAATCTCCCTCTGCCTCCCTTTTATAAGTATATATGTGACTGCATTTAGGGCCACTCTAACAATTCAGGATAATCTCCCCATCTCAAGATCTTTAACTTAATCACATCTACAAAGACCTTTTTTCAATATAAGGTAACATTTATAGATTCTAAGAATTAGGACCTGATATCTTGGGGGCACCATTTTTCCAGCCTACCACATGAATTTAGTAGTCACAAATGAGTATCATTTGTTTGTTTTCCCCTTTTCTCTATATTCTGAAATTTTACAATTTAAGATACAAAAACATGTGGCCAAATATCACAGTCTTAGAAAACCAAGAAGGTAAATTTATCCTAGAGTTTGGACCAACCAAATGATATTTAGAAGGAATATATCATAAGGTGATCACTTTATGTGTGTGTGTGTGTGTATCACCAAATTTTCAAATATATACCATGTAATTTTCTACCTGAAATGTAGTGAAGTGTGAATTTGAAAATGTGAATGATCCCTACATAGCATTAATGATATTATGAATGCAAGACCATAGTTATTTATAAACTTATTTTAAAAATCCTGGTTGAAGCATTTACTGAAACAGTTCAAAAATGAAGTCTTTTGTTCTTTCTGTATAGAGAGCATATGGTGGAATTATTCATATCACTAATATTAATTTGGCATTTTACTGTTAAATTATAGAAAACAACCACCTTTTAGCCAAGAACCATTGCCTTCTTAGACACACTCAATTTCACTTTACTTTTGCTACCATCATTTAGGAGTTAGTTTACTTTGTGTTATCATGTTCCACCAATATTTAAAAGATTTACCACTTGGCAAGAGTTATTGCTGACACTAAGATTAGCAGGAGACAGCAAGGCATTGCAAAGGTAGGCACTCAGCTTCTTCTAAGCTCCTAACTAGCTAAGGAACTTGTACTACACACCCCATGTGCACTGTTTCAGTTAGGACAGGCTATGATGTAGTAACAAATAGACCTCCAAATTCAGTGTCTCAGGGAATAATACATTTATTTTTCTCCTTCAGGTAAGAGGCCAAGGTGAGGGCTCCAGGTCAGTGCCAGTTCAGCTTTATGCAGCCATTCCATGGTCTAAGATGACAAAGGCTCTACTATGCCCTCAAGGTGGTTGTGGTCAGCTCCATCTCAGGAAGCCAAAAAGTAGAAGGGTAAGCACATGTACCCTAGTGCAAGAACTCTGGCACCTGGCCACACAGAACTGCAAGGGAGACTGGGAAATAAAGCCTAGCTGTGTGCTCGAAGAAGAGGAGAAGAGATTTTGCTAAACAGCTTGCAGTCTTTGCCACATGCACTATTTCTGCCTTCGCAAAATTAAAGGTGACTATACGAAATAGAGGGCATGTGCCATTGGGATATACACAAGTATTCAAAACTGTGAATAGTGAGGATTCATTCTACTCAAGCAACTATTTATGCTGAATGTTCAGTAGGGAAGGGAAGGAGAAAAGAAATGGTTTATTTTCTTTTAATTATCTCATGTATTAGTTTATATCAATTTTCTCAAATGACAGTAATGCAGAGGTTAAGTCTTTATTTTTTTAAGTAAATTTTATTATTATATAGTGTATGTTAAGATGCCTTTCTCTCTTCATTTTTTCAATCTATTGAGGGAAGAAATAGGCGAAGGAAGTTAAGCTTCTTTTCTCAAGGGGCCTAACTGTTGGCCCAGGCTGGGTTCCAAGAGCTGAAACAAGGAACTGGTGGGGTTGTCCTTGTGCTGAATGAAGAGAAGAAAAGAAGAATTCCAAGTCTGTTTCCCAGGCACAGGAAGGACCAGGAAGCAAGGAAATCTCCAATTTTCAAGTCCACTGAGCAGAATACAAGAACAGGGTCCAAAACAAAGAGTTCTCCATTGAGAACCGGCAAGATGGAGCAAGCAAGTCCTGCAGGCAGGCTGGGCCTGGAAAGCTGCCAGGAGGCCACAGCACTCTTGGGCGGAGGTTTCTCTGGACTCTTAAGGAGCTGAGACTTTTATATTCCAATGCTGCCTTTAGCTTGACGTTTGTCCACTCCCTCCATTTGGAGACCGGGAGTAATCTGAAGCTAAATCATTCGTATTATGAGATTGCTGATCCATGGCAAGTTGTGAAGAAAATAAAACCAAACCAAACTTCACAAACAAAATTAGTAGAACCACCTGTAGGATCTAATGTTAAAAGAGAAATTAGCTTTCATGGAGAGGAGGTTTTATGGCATGACATAGGAATTAAGTACACTGAATTGAGATTTAAAAAGAGTTTTATTCAATTCCTTCCCCCGCCACTAAGTAGCCTGTGATCTTGTGCAAGTGACCTATGTCTCTTAATCTTAGTTTCCTTATCTGTAAAATGGAAGATAAAAATAATACCTAACTCTTAGGATTTTTTTTCCTCAGGATTTCAATGAAAGAATATTTGAATGTGTTTAATAAGGTACAGGAAATCAATAAATATTTCTATTTCAAAGAATAGACTTTTTTGTTTCTTTCTGGGTAAATCAACTGTCCTTTATACTTAAAAATCAGTCAATCAATCACACCTTCCCCCATGACCCCTTAGGCTCTATTGAATAAAAGTGGGACTTAAGTCAGGACAACGGACATATCTAGCAAAGTAATATGCCAATTTAAGAACATTTTCTTTCAGACATATGTTCCCCTACAAACTTAGGTATCTTTCTAAGATCTTAAGGAAATAAATACCATAAAAAATGACATAGTTCAAATAATGTGGAATAAAAGTCCACAGGAATATCTTGATGCTTTCTTTTATATGAGATGTATTATATGCTAAGAATTCATGATTCTCTATAATTTACCTATTATTTCCCAAACAGGCCATCTTTCCTATCACTACTCTGTCCAGATAAGTATGAATTTCATTTTCAAGGACTCCCAGTCCTTTCTACAGAGCCCATTGTCACTGGGCATGCCAGTACATCTTCTGGCAAACTGTGAGAACAATATTCCTTGGCAATTGTGAGAACAAAAGAAGATTTTTCTAAAGGTGATGAGGCAGAAAAGGAAAGAGCAGATGCCCTTAAGGAACAGGGAGAGATGTCAAGGAAATTGGTCTATCTTCTTGGCACCCTCAGGCCTGGCCATGAGAGGGATGTGCAACATTGTCTCATGAAAAGCTGACAGGGAAGGATCCAGCTGATTGCACCCTAAAGATGACTTGGAAAAGGAACTTGATGGTCTTAGGGGAGATGAGTTGCAACACAAACTGGGAAGCAGATAAAATCTGCTGGTGTGATAAAATTAAAAAGACTTCCCAAATACACTGGGAAAATTAGTGGAATCTTTATTGCAAAATCTTTTCATAATAATTATATTGACTAATGTTTCTTAAACTCCTGGTATGCGTCCAGTACTATGGCCAAGTACTTTACATGGTTTACTTCAGTTAATACTCAATGTAGCTCTAAGAGGTATGCACTAAAATTGTCCCTATCATACAGACTGGCAAACTGAGATTTACAGAGGTTCATTCTTTAGTCGTAAGAAATTTTATGGAATGCAAAGTACAGACCAAAGATCACTTACCCAGAACCTAACTAGGAAAAGAAGTTTGTTCATAAATGTACTTTTCAATGATAATTAAATTCTAAGAAAACTTTGCTCACATCCTCTTGGATGAATTGATAACTAGTTTGGTGTCTGGAAAGGCATTTCTCTGAGGTCACATTGCAGCTCTTTCAAAAGGGTTTCCCTCAAAGGTGTTTCAACTATTAGTATCAGCAAAAAGATCTCACAGAATGACTAATTTTTTAGTAATTGTGACCAGCAAGCCTTTGTTGAGTCATTCGCTTCAGAAATAACACACTGATTCATCAGATCTGTTTTTAACATTAATTATATTTAACATCTGACATCTTCTTTACTCCTTCTTCACATCACTGAATACGAGGGAGAAAATAAACCAAACCCAGATTATGATAAAAATAATAATTGAGCATTAGTGAATTAAAGTGAAAATTGAATAAATTCAACATCCCATGAAGTAAAAAAAATTCTTATATTTCATAAGGTAAAAAAGAACATTAAGTACTTTTTCTTAATGTTTGATCTCAATTTTGTCCACCAGTCGCATAATATAAAGTGTATGCTTTTATATACAAAGAAATGATGTTCATGTGATCATTCTAAGAAGTGAAATGATCATCAAGGTAGTATCTACATAAAATAAGCTGCTTTTCCAACTCATGGTAAAACTGCAAAATGACAACAAACAGCTAAGACTTCTAAAATTGTTACTAATGTTTGTATAATAAAGTGTGTTCTGGCCTTTAATTGAAATCAGTTTGTATTTGAACCCCTGATGTAGGTATGGAGAAAGATGTCAGCAACAGAGTTGATTGACCAACTTAGCGAGAAAACTTTTTTTCCTGCCTTGATAGAACAAAAATGCCTGTGGTGAACATGTGTTGTTCTTGCCAGTCCAGTATCCTTTCTCCTTGTTTCTCTGATTTTCTGGGGATCTGCCCATCACCATCATGAGCCATCTTGGGGGGACTGTCAAACTGCGGATCAAAGTGCAAAGACCTGAGTTGGCACTTGCTCCCCAGCCCCACTCTCACTTGCCAAGACTGATCAGATAGAAGTCCCAGGAATTTGGCCCGAGGACAGAACATGGTTGGAGCTGAGTCTTTTGATTCCCAAAGAGATTGTCCCTATATCTTCAACCATCCCTTCCACTGCCCTGCTTCTGTCTGCCTGGAGGTCTGGTTGTGTTTCTGTTTCTTAGGTATTTGTTGCTGCTCCACAATCTTCCACTAAATTCTACTTTTCTTTAAGTTCAGTTTCTATTTCTTGCAAACAAAGAGCATTAACTGATATAGTACAATATCCTTTCTTTTTTACCGAAAATGTTAAATTCTTTTACTCTCTTTAACATTCTAAATGAGATCAAACCTTTCCTGAGAGTGTTTGGTCTTGACAAACGTAACATTTTCAGTGTGTGATCAATCCTTCTTGACTAAAAGAATCAGTTACCAGAATCTAAACTCTGTGTCATAATAGAAACAAGGAACTACATACAGTAAAACCAAGAGTTCTCTTTTTCATTCTTCATTTCTTCTAAACCCTTATTATTCTGAGTTCTCATCACTGGAAAAATCAGAATGTTTAACTCTTTTCTACCTGAACTTGTTCAAAGTCTGCCTTCTAGTGTGTTGTTAGAGCCAATGAGAAGTGGTTGAAGCCTCCCCTTTCAGGTATTAAAAATAGATAAGAAGCTGTTTCTGGGTTAGGTTAAATGTGTGCCCTATAAAGAATGAAAGCATTTTTTCAGACCATTCAAGTACAATTCACTTAGGTCTCAATCATTTGGCCACTTGGAGTTGAAATGGTTAGCAGCTTGAAGTTTGAATTGATTAGATCAATTGAACCTAGATGCAGCTATTCACTGAGGAGTGACCATTACCAGCTGGGTGTTGGGACTGCCTCTTCTACAGCCAACACACCAACTAACCCAGCTGAGACCACCCCAGAGCTCTCATTATGTTCAAAACAACACCCATCATATCTGTTTGTTTGTTTTATGAAGTGCACAGAGACGTGCATAAAACATATGTACAGTTTAAGAATGATTATAAAGGAAACACAATCAGGGCTGTTTTTAGGCCAGGCGCAGTGGTTCACTCTTGTTATCCCAGCACTTTGGGAAGCCAAGGCAGGGGGATAGCTTGAGGCCAAGAGTTTGAGATCAGTCTGGGCAACATAGTGAGACCCCATCTCTGCAAAAAATAAAAATAAAAAATTAGCAGAGCATGGTGGTGCAGTGCCTGCAGTCATAGCTACTTGGGAGGCTGAGGTAGGAGGCTCTCTTGAGCCCGGGAATTGGAGGTTGCAGTGAGCTGTGATTGCACCACTGCGTTCCAGTCTGGGTGACAGAGCAAGACTCTGTTGCATTTTATATCTGCCTACTGAAAGCTTCCCAAGACCCCCACGGCCAAGCTTCCATGCCCCTTTTGAGATGACCCTTAGTCCTTGTTCTTATCCTGAGCAAAGCGCTGACCCCTCTTCTATGTCTTTGCCCAGGCCTCACCCATTCCCCAGTACTCAAACATAACGCTCATTAAGGATATGGACTGTGCCTTGTTACCACTGTATCCCCACAGCCAGGCATGTAATAGGTTACCTAATATTAATAAATAACTGATAATAAATGAATGAATGAAAATGAATAAATGCCCCATCATTATCTTCAATTGGCTCTGAATATAGCGAAGTATGGTGGAAAAGGAAAACTAGTAAAACAACAATCTGATACAACATTTGCTAAGTGTTTTGACGTGGAGAGCCCAGTAGGAGGTGAGATTCAGGCATTGGCCCCACGTGGACCAGATCTTCTTGGAAATGGTGTTTTGAGCCTTAGCAGAAGAGCAGGAGTCACTAGTTGAATACGGTGACAGAAAAGACATAAAACTTGGAAGGAACAAGAGTCCTGGCAGCTTGAGTTGCCATTAAGAGACTAAAAGATGGTCTAATTCAGGGGTTGTCAATGCAGCTCATCAACTTTCTTCTTTTCCAGCCAGTGTCTTGATAGGAAAACCCCGGCTCTTGCTTTCAGAAGGCTTGCCACTCGGATTCCTCGGAGTTTCCACCACCACGCTGCCTCACTCCCCCGAGAAAACCTGATCGAAAGGTTCTGGTTGAATTATCTAAATCCCTCAACCTCTTCCTATCAGTTTTTTACCAAGGGCAATTACTACTACTATCGTCATTTTGTAAATAATTATGGCAAATGCTTCTCAGAGTTCAAATTTTAAAATGCCATCTCTTTTAATATTAGCAAAATGGCTGTTCAAATTGTCTCTGACAAACTCACGATGTTCCCCTCGAATGACATACTCTCTACGAATATTGATTTTCTGGTAATTTTTGCAAATGTTTCACAACTCCCAGGACAATATTTGTGAGGTAATATGCACTGCACAATTTTTAAAATTGCAGAATGTACTCTCTTTTCCTCAGGTCAGGCTTTACTCCTTCAGAGTCTAGGTAATATTTTTGCTGTGGCTCCCTAATTCAAGCAGCATTAACTAAACAATGGATGTTCCTTATTCAAACTGTGGTCCTTGGAACAGCAGCATCTGCATCACTTGGGAATGCAGAATTCAGCCTCCATCCTGGGTCTACTAAATCATAATCTGCATTTTAACTAGATCCCCAAGTGATTTGTAAAAGATTGAATCTAGTGCACCTATTCTAAATGATTGGTAGGGAGTTTTGAGTGATACAGTATTGAGATGAAATCCTCCACCAAATTCAGGCTCCATAGAAAACAGTAACAGAAGTGACAAGTGAGACAGTGATTACCTTAAGAGTGGAGTATCATAATTGCATCACAAGTACCAATGCTTCTTAACTCTTCTTCATCTTCTCCTACTCTATCAAATCAATTTATCTTGAATTTCCCCACAACACAGTCTTTCTAATTTGGTCAAGCCAAAAATTTGCATTGTCCTGCAAATGTTATATGTCTTTTCTTAGTGTAGTAGTCAGGGTTCTCTAGAGGAACAAAACTAATAGAATGATAGAATGTGGTCACACATATATAAGATTTACAGGATGAGTCGCCAAGCCGGAGACCCAGGAGAGCCAATGGTTCAGTTCCCAAGTCCCAAGAAGGCCTAAGAACTAGGAGAGTTGATGGTGTAGGTCCAGTCCAAAAGCCAGCATGCTCAAGACCCAGGAAGAACTGATGTTTCAGTTTGAGTCTGAAAACAAGAAAAAACATGCTGTTCCAGTTCAAAGGCCATCAGGCAGAAAGAATTCTCTCTTACTTAGGGGAGACTCAGGCTTTTTGTTGTATTCAGGCCTTACTGATTGGATGAAGTCCACTTACATTAGGGAGGGCAATCTGCTTTATTCAGTGTACCAATGCAAATGTTAATCTCTTCCAAAACATCCTCACAGACACTCCCAGAATAATGTCTGACCAAATATCTGGGTGCCCCAAGTCAAGTTGACACATAAAATGAACCATCACACTCATCATGTTCCCATCCCTGGAAACCTTCTCCTTCCACTGCAGTTTTTTAAGACTCAGCTTAAGGCCTACTTTTCCAGGAAGATTTCCCTAACTTCCCTTCATGGATTTCCTCCTTTTCTCAATTGCCTATAGCACTCAGAGAGTCAATACCATGTGCTGGTCCAGGGCAATTTATTGTCTTCATTTTCTACTCTTGTTTTTGGTATTTTAGACTTGTCTCTACCCAACTGGTAACATACTTTATGATAGCATCCATCCAAAGGCAGGAATCTTGTTATACTTTTACTGCAAACCTCACAGTACTCCATTGCTCCCAAAATCCTGGCTAATTGAAAGTTTTATTAGTTTTATTTATTTTTCCCAATTAAGTTCACAAAAAATGTTTATCTTAGCATTTTTGCTAATTAGAAGATACTAGAATATCCTTCCTGCAAGAAGAATTGTCATTGAAACTTGAGTATTGTTATTACATATGTACTAATGGGGACCTTCTTGGAACCATGTTATATTTTTATAGTTCCATTTCGTTTAGTACATAAAATGACACAAATCTACAGTTTGTCATAACTTGAACTTCTACATAGATACAGATTTTGCTGAAAAAACAGAATGGTCTGTTCATATATGTGGCCTATAGGATGTTGAATAGAAAGCAATTATATTGTAATGTCCTGGAGCCACTGCAGCTGGGCAGTTGGGAGAAAGAGGTTAACGACATGACACAGAAAGGACCACAGGGCTGCACAATGAGAAGGTTTGTGTTTAGCCCAGAGTCCAAGCACAAAATGACTCTTCCCACCCAATGGGGTTTAAAATACTCATTGGTTCACTTCAGCAAATCACATACTGACTATGGGAGAGGAGGTGAAAATAAGCTGACACAGCAATTACAGGAAAGTCCATAACTTTGAGGAGCCTGTAATGCCTTCCCCAGGACAGTCATCAGGTCTCTTGAGCACACAGGGAGGACAGTGATGGGCATGTAGAGAGAGAGTCTGGGAGTAAGTGAGGAGGAACAAGTAGGTTTCTGTTTAGCCCAGTCTATACTCCTGTCCATGAAACCAGACTGCTGCCACTGAGCAGTCTTGCTGCTGGTTGGGTTTCAATGTATGTCCTCTTAGCAGCTCCTAGGGCTAGAATGACCCCATTCCCTCTGGCAATGACACTGAGGCATTAACTTTCTATTCTTCGATAAGCTTATGTCCATGCCCATGCCTCTTTCCCTGAAACTTCTCCCTCTTAGAAACCTCTTCCTTACTTACCTAGACTGTCTACACTTGAAGGAGAAAATAGAACTTTTTTTTTTTTTTTAACCCGTGGTTTGGGGAGGTCTGTCCTAATATTTGCAGTCTGGATCAAGAGTATAAATGGAGGTTGACATACTGTATGTCTAAATATTTAAAAGTTCAAATTAATCCAATAAGCTCTTAAATGAAATACATTCCATTCTACATTCTTGACTAGAAAGCAAGGTTCAAATTTAGGACACTCGCAGTCTGCAGAGGTCCATACTGAAATGTGGGGGCAGGTAGGGGAGACCCAGCACTTGACCCCAGGCCCTCTGATTTTGCTGGATCCCTTATCTTCTTGCTTTTGGCTCCATATTGTCCTGTACAGCAAGCATGAGCACTATGTGGACATCAATAGTAGCCTCTAAGTATAGTTCCATCCACAACACTCCCCCCTCAAAAAACTCCCCATAAACTAGCTACCCTTAATGAAAATCTTGGGAGATGGCACCATCTACCCCAGGCAGACTCTACCCTTTGGAGGATGGATAAGGCAAAGAGGCCAGTGCAGGTCCAACAGGCTCAGAAACTTTTGGGAAGGGAATTCTGGAGTCTCTGGAACCCAGACAGTGGTCTCAGAAGAGGGGTACACAGACTTAGTGGAAAGGGGCACAGCCAGCAGATGGCTAGAGTCAAATCTCAAATGCAGGAGCCCAGAGCAAGGAGTTCTCTTTCCCAGGTCTAAGGGCAGTACTGGGGGTAGGAAGTTGACAGGGGCTATGTACCTTAGTACAAACATTTTGCCACTGTTCAGCAGAGAAAATGCAGAGAATACAATCCAATAGAAAACTCACACACATACTACTCAGGTCAGAGAGTTAAGAGCTGCTGTCTTGGGAAGTTTCCACACAAACGGACATATGGTATTTTCAGCTGACACTGGAAAGAACTCAAGCCCTTCACACAGAGCAACTGGGAAAGCCTCCATATACTTGGTGTCCAATGTATAAATAAGAATCCAGACCTTCTCGTGATTTTCACTAAAGCCTTTGAAGCAAGAGGCAGATTCCCAGCACAACCAGGATAGAACACAGAGAATAGGGTTACCAGAATCTAGAAAAAGAAGAATCCAGACCACTGGAGGTCAGAGATTATGTTCTTGGTCACAGATCCTATGATATATTTTTATGGTTTACGGTACAGTGAAATTTTATAGTTCTCCTTTCTGAGTCAGTGTTCAATCATTCTGAATATATCCCATTATCATCTTTATGAACCCTCTAAATTGCATTATTTATAGATACTTACATGTGCACTACTGTGTTGGAGCCAGCTTAGACCAGCTCAAGAGAGTCAATTTTGCACAATGCTTCCCAACTCTGTTTTCCGCAACTCCAGGGTGGTTGCTTACAGCTGGCTTTGGTGGGAGTACATTTTAACACAATGGAAATCAGCAAATACTACAAATCTTCCCCTGGAGAGCCTTTTGTTACAAATTTACAAATTACCTAGGCCCAGAGTGGGTAAAAGTATCAGATAAGTAGCTTTTTTACTTAATGATGCTAATTTCTGGGTAGGCTACATATTTATTACACACAAGCACAATTTACATGCTTATACCTATACTTATTTCAATATATATTTGTCAAAATTACTCCAAATTTTTTTTTCAAAGACTATGAACCAAAATGTTAGTATTTAAAAATTGTTGATTTTATCTCCCAGATTATTTTACGTAAATATGGTTTTAAAAGAATAATGTATTGCCCAGAAAGGCATTGAAAATTAGTTCTGTGTTTAGGAAAAAGAGGAAAAAAATTCACCTACACCTGGTCAGAAAGTTCTATTTAGCTTTTGAGAATAGTTTTGAAGGGCACAAAAGCATTCTCATGTTGATCATTTTACTCTGGGGTTTGTTTTCTGAAACTGCCTAGAGAACCAAATCCAAAAAAAACCCAGGTGTGTGTGCATTTCCTCTGGGAACCTGTCATCCTTTGGTTCTCCTCTCCTCTAAGAAATAAGAAAAATTCAAATTTCCTCCTCCGAGTCGTGCTGCAACACGCCAAGGGCAGCCACCACACACCTGCTCGGCCGTCCACGTGTCACACTCATCACCCGCGGAAAGGAAGCCTGGAGAGGTGCAGCCAAGGGAGGCTCAGCAGCTGCCTGGAGAACTGGGCACGGCCTCGGTTATTTTCTGTGTCTGGTGGCATAAAGTTACAAAACTGGGAAAAGTCAGAACTGCAGGGCAAACTAGCTATGTAACTCCTTTACCAGGAATAAAGACAGAACACAGTTTTTATGGTTCGTCAGCTTTCCGTATAGTCGGGAGAATACTAAACGCACGTGCCAGCCTCCATTCTTGTGCTGATTTATTTGCACCATCTGTGGAGAAAACCACGGACTAGAAAGAACTCACCTTGACAACTTCTTTTACCCAAAGAGTTGTTGTATTTTTCTCAACACTGTAGTCTAGACATGTTCCAAAAACATTTGTGGAGTCAAATTGGAAAGTTTCTCGTTTGAATTTACTTTGAAGAGTTCTGACCTGGCTCGGGTTAATTTGTCTAAAGAAAAGTAAATACTTTGATTCCTAATCAAATTTTCAAGAGTAAATATCTTCTTTAGAGTAAGCGTTATGCTGTAGACACCCATTAATTTACTGTGGTAGGCTTAAGAATGGGCCTCCAAAGATGTTCACATCCTAATCCCCAGAACCTGTGAGTATGTTACGGGGCTGAAGGGGCTTTGCAGGTGTGACTGAGTTAAGGCTCTGGAGATAGGGAGAGGAGCCTGGGTTATCCAGGTGAGCCCAGTGTAATCACAAGGGTTTTTATAAGAGGAAGGCGGGTGGGTCAGAGTGACAGAAGCAGACGGAGGTTTGAAAATGTTGCTCTGCTGTCTTGAAAGATGCAGCAAGAGGCCTAGCGCCAAAGAATACAGGTAGCTTCTGTAAACTGGAAAAGATACAGGAAGTGGATATGCCCCTACAGCCTCCAGAGGAGTGCAGCCCTGCCCAAACCTTGATTTCCAGCCCAGGGAAAGCCATTTTGGACTTCTGACCTCAAGAACCGAAAGAAAATAAATTTATGCTGTTTTAAGCCACTAATTTGGTATAGCGGCAGTAGGAAACTAATATATTTACAAAGAAAAACTTAAAAATCTATTCAACTTTTATGAGGGAAATTGTACCAAAAGTCCACAAAATCAGAGACCATATAATTACATTTCACCACACACTGTTACAATTTTAGGCAAATGACTTTTAATGATTTTATACTCAAGGTGCTTGTGTTTCAACAACAGTGTTTTTATTTTAATGCTAAAGGATAATTTTTAGAGTTGAAAAACATAGGATACCATCAGTAGGCTTAGACATATTTAAAATATGAACACAGATTCAAGCTGAAGCAGACAGGTTGCCAGTTAATTCTGATAACTTGCCTTTTTGATGAGTAAAATCTCACATTCTGTGGAAACAGAGTTTGTGTGCATGTGTGCAGTTAACTGGAAGGATTGTAGGAGGCAAAAGAACCTATTTTTAGAATGTTATCTAAAACTTCAAGGGAAGTCTAAGTTTGATTCCCACCCCACCCCCCACCCCATCCTCAGAAATAAGGCCAAAAATAAGGCAGGGTCATGTGCCAGGTAAGGTGCCAAGGTGCATGGGGGAGAGGGATAGCCTAGCAGTTGCTGGCTTATAAACTGTGGTGAGTGAAGTGACAAGGCACCAGCAGGGTGATTTCTTTAGAAGAAGCAGGCGAATGAGGCAAAAACCAAAGACGACTATTTATTTTATTTTTTTAGAGACAGGATCTCACTCTGCTGAGCCCAGGCTGGAGTGCTGTGGCGCAATCATAGCTCACTGTAACTACTCAGTGTGACCTCGAATTTCTGGGCTCAAGCGATCCTCCTGCTTCAACCTCCCAAGTAGCTGGGACTATAGGCGCACACCAGCGTGGCCTGCTAATTTTTAAATTTTTTGTAGAGATGAGGGTCTCGCTCTTTTACCCAGGCTGGTGTCAAACTCCTGTCCTCAAGTGATCCTCCCTCCTTGGCCTCCCAAAGTGCAGGGGTTACAGGCATGAGCCACTGCACCCAGCTAAAAACTATGAGTTTTTAACCAACTTGTCTCTGACCTAAGAAACCATGAGGCCAAAAAAAAAAAAAAAGTTCTACAAGGAGGGGGCATATCTTGGAGCGAAGCCTGAGCTAGCTGGAACAAAGCATCTCCGTGTTGTCTTCATATGGTGGATGGATGTGAATGCACTGGGCTTAGTGTGGAAGAGATAGTCAAAGGTGGCAACCCTGTTTGGAAAAAAATCATCTCTGAAATTCATAGGTTGTATTTACCAAAAATAAGGTAATAGAATCTTAAATGTTAGATGGTCATTTCCTAAGTTGGCTACCTTGATGGGATTTGGGGAAAGTATCCAGATTCGGGGGCAGAGCAGCACAAATGCTGAGTTAGTTTGCAATAGAGGGTTATTTAAGGCACTCTGGATGTAAGTCTCAGGACCGTGCAAGGAGCCAAGTACAATAGCAGGTAGGTCCTGATCCATATATGTCCACCTGATGCTGACTTGGTGAGTGAGGTCCTTTGAAGAGTAGTAGTTGCTGCCAGTTTTCCAAAGACTACCAAAAGCTGGAAACTCCTGTCTAAATGAAAAAGAGGAGGCTGTTCTGATGCCCTTGCTTGGAGTTTTATTTCTCTATCTCCATTCAATTGCTCCCAATATACTATTAACTTTGCAGCAGTGACCAGGGTTCTCAGTCTCTTAATGTCCCTGGCTACCTAGCTGACCATGCTTCCAAAAATTGTGTATGAGAGTGTTAGTTAGACAGCTAGGGACCTCCAGCCCTCCCTGGGGACAAGGTGGGCCGACCGCCATACCTGGAGTAGGAGGGAACACCCTACGAATCTGCCAATCAGAACTTAGCCTGACTGCAAAAGAATGCAGAGGACCCTCCAGCCCACAGGCCTAGCAGCATAGGTACAATAGAGTCTGGAAAGTGACCTAGAACAACTGGCTTTCAGAGAGGCTCATGGGAGATCCACATGCCCAGTAAGACTCAGGTCATATAACTCCCAACTGTCTAAAGTGGTTCCATGGTGACATCTGAGCCACGAGGGGGTCCATTCCAGACTCTATAAAACAAGACCCAGACCATAACCAAGGTCTCTTTTGCTATGACAAGGGGTCCGGTCGTCATCTGTGGTGTATGTATCTTTTTCTGTAAACCTGTATTTTGCTCTTGCTGTATAATCCCATTTTGCTTTCCCTCAATAAATTTCACCTCGTGGCTGCTTTATTTTGGTGTGTCTAGTCATTCCTCAGCCAAGAGCACACCAAGAACCGGGAACACAGAACGAGACTGCCAAACCTGACAATAGGAACATGCATCATACCAGTGTCTTCTCTGTCCCCTTCTCCACCCACATTATTAATGCTGTTCAATTTGGACCCTGAAGTGTAGTAGTTTGTAAACTGTATTGTTTTACAGACCCCTTTGAAATTCTAATAAAAGATGTGAACACACTCTTAGCCAAACAGGAGATTGTATGTATGCACATATGATTATGTAGGTGCATTCACATATTTGCATAAGTTCATGAATTCCCCCAAAGCCCATTTATGGAAGCCCATACAAAAAGGCCTTACCTTAAAGATTGTTTCACCCTGTTTTGGTGTTGCCAAGAGCTTTAAAAAGAGAGAACGGAGTGCAATGATGCATGTGCTTTTTAAAAAAGATAGTTTGGATCTCTCCACGAGCTGTGGAAGAGTTGAAAAGCAAATAAACGTCAACAGTTCTGAATCCCGACATTGTTTAATGACAACCTTCCCATATTTGCCAACTTGCTGCTTAACAACAATCCTGTTGACACTGTGTCAAAAGCTTTCCATGTCCTTCCAGATAAATAACCCACTCCTACCGGTCACCTGGCCACCAAACTGAACTCTTTCATGAATACATACAGAATTCAGGAAGATGAGTCATTCTTTTTGCCAAACGTACCTTCACATATTATAGATTTTACTACTTCATGCTATATTTTCACACACTAATCTAAGCAAAGACAATTTAGAAGAAGGCCTTTTAAGTGAAAGACTATGACTAAAATGAAATAAAGAATTGTTTCCCTATTTGTAAAAATCCTAAATGCCTAACTTTTCTGAATCATTCCAGTTTGTATTTTTCTAATATGTTTAGCACAGGCACATGACCTTTTAGATGAAAAGAGCCCTTTTTTGGTGTGGGGGATTTTATTTCACTTGCTCTTGAAGTTAAATCTCACCAAATCATGTGAAACTCAGTGATGTGTTACTGGGAACAAGGAGGTAAAGTTGTCTTATTTCATTAAAAATTATAACAAAATCTTGGATTCATCATAAGCAAATGGGAGAAGTACTAGGTTTTCTTAGGAAGAAAAAGAATGACTAAGAGTCAAATGGAGCAGAACTTTTGATGCAGAAAAAGACAATTGTGGCATGGAAGGTAGATAAACTTTGTGCTGTGGCTGGAAAGGTAATTTGATCGCTCAGGGCAGCCTGGCAGGAAGCCTGTAGGAGCAGAGAACTAACTAACTGATGGAAGCAGGGGGTAGGGAGTGGAATTCTTTGGATTCACTAATTAGGCCCTTCCCTAACAGCCAAGAAGGAAATGGCTGTGACCTGTGGCTGTGACTAACAGACCTATGGTCAACATGCCAAGTTACTTGCACAGAATTCTGCCAAGACGTATAAGAATAATTCCAGCTTTCACAGTAGTCTTACACAAGTTTGGGAACAGGCAGGAATATCTGGAAAAAGTCAAGTGACAGTTTTAACTTTGAAAAGCAAATTATGTTAACAGAAAAGATTCCCCAAAGTTAAAAGTGATCGAAATTGCTAGAACAAATCTTAAATGCCAGAATTCAGATCAGAGGCAGAAAGATCAACAAGCACAGGGTTCTGCTTTAAGAGGAGCCTGAATTGGAATTGTAGCATAATGTAATTTTAGAGGACAGAGGCATATTAGATATAATTTCATTTCCCCCTCTTGTATTTTACATATAAGAAAACAGATTCACAAAGCTTCTGTGTCACTATATGACTTACCAAAGATCCCGTAGTTAACGTCAAACCTAACAGGCCCCAGACTCCCCGAGGATAAGTTTGGAAAGCCTGAAAATAGAGAAATGGATGGTTAGTGCAATGGAAAACCAACTGCAGGTTAACAACTGAAGAAGTTACAAATTAGTGAAAACAGGATCAAATTGTAATCCAGTTTGTCATGATTTAGAATTGACTTTAGTGCTCTTCCCTTCCCATGATTCATTTTCACTTTTTCTTGGGTTAGAATCTTATTTTTTAAAAGTACATTCTAATCACTTTCTGTAGCCATGTCTACAGAAAACCAAAAACAATAGACATAGTGAAGGGGTTTTACCATTACAAATTGTCAAGAAAATGACATGATCTGTGCTGTTCCTCTTATTTAAATAGAAAGTTCTTAGAAATGTTATTCAACTACCTTTACAGACCTTGCGTGATTTAAAATGGAGACTTCTAATTATTTCTAGTATAAATTGAGAACAAATTTTAAGCTGGGCAGCATAATTAGATTCTAATATTCTTATAAACTTTAAATCTGCAGTAAAAAGAAAGGATACTTTGACTTTATTGTTTTTATACACACACACACACACCACACATATATATTTTTTACCTCTAATAGAACATTTTCCAAAGCTTTTTACTATATCACACAAATGTAGGAAAATGACTTCTGGGAAGTTTTCTGCTGTTTAATAAGGAACTTTATCTATTAGAGTGTGTCATTATTATTATTGAATCAGGAATTGACCTTTCTGGGGTAGCCAACAAGTCTGTGTTCTATATGTTCAAAATTCGCTTCAAACCATTATCCCAGATGTCACTCTCTTGACACTTGTAGTAATAAAACCTCTTCACTATAACTGTTATATTTGGTGTTTTGTGCTCATGGATACAGAAAGAATAATTAAGATGTACTTTTAAAAATATGGACCCTAACGCAAGGAAAAGGTAAAAAAGAAGCATAAAATTCTAAATCATGCTAATATGTGATCATAATTTGGTGCTTTTTAAAAACTAATTCATAATTTCTTCAATTTATCTACAATTTGTTTTTTATAGTTTTGGATTAAAACATGATATCCATTTGGCCATCCAATGTAAGGCCATGGTAAAATTTACTGGACCCCAAATTTAAGCATTATATTAAGTGAATCCAAAGAAACTAAGTGAAAGAAGTGGACTTTGTCCTTCTTATTTTCATAACTTTTGTTTTATGAGAGAAATTATTTTAATAAGACTTTAGGTATTTCGATAATGAAAATTAGTTGAAAATAAGCCAGTGGTAGTACATAAAAGCATTTTGACATAAAGAAGGAAATGTCTAAAGTATTTTGAACTCCTCTTAAGAGGAATATGATAAATATTAAATGTCATAAAAATATAATTTGTTTTGCTGTTAATCACCAAAGCCCATAGGATAAAATCTCACCCAAAGGCTAACTTCAAAAGAGATGGAACGTACAGAAATAACAATGGAATCTTTATAATCAATAAATTCGAAATTGCAAGAATATATTTCAGGGAAAAGCACAGTATATCACTTATCTTTTACAAATATCTTATTAAGAATATTCTGTAGAGTATAAAATAGGAAGCATTGAGGAAGAGGAAGCAGTATTACGGTGTTAAAGATGACAGTGAATATTTAAGGACCAGGCCCTGTTTCTTAAGCATGAAAAGGCAGCAGCAATGACCAAGCAAATGTTGGATTCATTCTGCCGGGATTTAGGAATAAACTGATAAAGTTCCAAGTAGAATGACTCTGCATATCAGTCCCATCCCCAAGAAACTGCCATGACAAAGTTTCTCAGTTATGTTTCCAATTGAATTATCAGAAAGTGTGTTACATCAGACCCCTGACTTACCCTTCAGAGAACTTCCATATTACTCATGGTATCTAGACAATTCTAATCCCACACAATGCAGGGAGGCGCCGGAGTTCACCTTCAGTCACTGGCACTTGTGACCTACCGGAGCCAACCTGCAAATGCCAACATCTTTTTCTTTCGTTCTCCTTTTTCCTTTTTAAAATTTATGTTAATATGCACTAATCATTTGATTATAAACAGACTGAGCCTTTTAAAATAAGACAAATATTTAGGATTTTTGTTTAGTTTGGTTAATTATCAACTTCCAGCAATATACCTTTTTGGATACATCAGGGTGGTAGAGAGTGTAACACTACAGGCTTCTTTGACTCTTCCTGCTCATGTGACCATTCCAGCTACGGCTTCTGTCCTCTTCTGCTGTTACGTATCTGTCCTACTTGATTGTAAATGGTCTCATTGCAGATATTCTCATTTTACCAATAGTGAAAGAAAAAGGCAAAGCCACTCAGGGTTAACAGTATAAACTTTAACAGAAATCTTAGTAATCTCTAGGTATTAATAACCTTAATAACCTTTTACTAAGGTAACAAAATGAATATTACCCATTATAGTTCCATTAACACTATGTATAATATCTTTTTCTAATCACTAAAAGAAGTATTATAAATTCACAGCATTTATTCCTTCCAAATGGAATGCCGTAATCATTTAATCACATAGACCCATGAAGAAATAGTTTGTTGAAAGAGAGGGAGGGAGACAGGAAAAGAGAACTTCCATTTGATCTTGAATAATGTTGTATAAATATAATATTTAATATCACTTCTGTGAGAAAAAGTAATTAAAGGTATGTGTCTTATTAAAAATCAAAATCTCTATTCTCTACCATTTATAAAAATCCTTTGGAATAGTCAAGAGAGCTCAGATGGAAGAGAGTAATAGCCTGAATTGAGCATTCCTTATTCACTTAACCAGTACTCACTGAACAAAAGGAAGGTACTTGAAGGGGAGGTTTCCTTTCCTTTCCCTGACTTCAACATTTCAATCTCCTAAGACTAGACCTATAAAATTTTTATGTGCCCACCTACCTGGCCAAACATTTTTATAAACATGCTGGTGTCAGTGTGTGTGCTGTTGTTGGGGAGGTTTTACAAAGGATAGGTAGAACTGTTACCTATATAAGCAAAGAACATTTGGCCAATTCCTTTGAAATATGGACAACTCTCCCTTAGTTCATTCATTCATTGGTTCATTCATCGATTTATTCAATCTTTAACTTATTTCTTTTAATGTATTTGCTGAGAATCTACAATGTTTTAAAGCATTGCCTGCAGCACAGCTATTCTCCTTTGAGATAGCTAACTAGTAAGCTGTAATTCTACAGAGGAAATAACTCAAATACCCCTGATTTTGCTTCACTAACGTCAAAATGTTTTTTAAAAGAAAAAAACACTGAATAGTGCAGCAACAAAAATACTTTCCTAATTAAAGAGATCCATCTGTGGGTCTATAAGTCTTAGATTAACAGTGATTAAACTGTAGCATAGAAACAAGCTTCTAGGCAGTTAAAAAAAAAAAAAAGGCAAATTGAAAGAGAGTACAATAGGGTAACTTATCTACCTTCGCATTTAAGCTATATCTAAAAGGAAGCCTGTCTCCTTACATAACTTTTCTCTGTCTTCAAGAAATAAGACAAAGTCTTTAATGAAGTTATGAATCTCTGTTCCTATCCAAACTGAGAGCTCAAGTATGAAATAATACCTTAGCAGCTGATAAACACTTTGAAAGGAAATCTTGATGAATTTTCTCTTGTGAAGCCAGTTCCCCTTAAGAAAATAAAAGTATGTTTTATGTGTAAGTACATAACAAAAAATTCTATAGAAAAAATAAATCTCTTCTCCAGAGACCTTTTCTAGAAATAGAGTGTATCCCTGCTCTGCTACCCCTGAGTTTTACTCAGGGGAATACAACAGTATCTGAGCTCGCATGGGCGCCCTTCCTACCTATTTCCCTGTCCATTACTGGAGTATCCGACAGCTGAAGTGCTGTCTTTCTCAATTCAATGGAATGGATTTGAGCCTTATCCCACATGTAGTAGGAACCCCCTCATTCATTTTTCAGTCTTTCCACAAATTCTGGGAGGGGAGGGGAAGGTGGGGATGGTGTGTGATTTTCCTGGCCAACTCTGCCTCCAAACTGCTTGCTCTAAGTTTATGTTGTCGATTGTGATGCTTTCCCACAGAGCTGTGTCTGTACTGTACCATGTCACCCCTGAAACACAACAGAGAACTTTCTGCGTGATTTTCATGTGAGTGTGTAGCACTTTTTATTAAAGGCTTGGGGATAGTAAGGGAATTTATACTTAGTCCAATAGTGCTGCTGCTTCAAAGCTTTACTCAAATTTCTATTTCCCCACTTAATTATGTAGAGCAGTTATGCTTTCCACACTTGCATAACCAAAGATACATCAATAGGCTAGACTAAACAGGGGGCTATCTATTCCTGTTCTTTCCCTTTAGCAGTACCAAAGAGATTCATTGACATTCCGGTCTTTGCTTTAGTCTGCCCCATTAGACCCTTCAGGGAAGGGAACAGTATTGATTGATTCCTACCAATGAGAGTTTATCACTCCCCATATAAGGCAAAGTAGCTATAGTTCCTTCGGATTTTAAATAAGATGGTCCTCAGCACTGCAGATTTTACTTTTCCTGCCACAGGATCAAAGGCAAAGCCCTCTCCATATAGATAGGCTTGGGGCCTTGCTATGGGTTGCCCACATTTATAATCTCAAGACCAAAACTCTTGTTGGTCATGCCAGGATAATCTCATTTGGGAAGGGAGAGAAATCTACAGTTTTTTGATATTTACTTTGTGCCCAGAGTGGTAGATCTATCTTCACAGCAACCAAGCAAAACAGGCACCAGTGTTCCCTATTTAATAGATAAGGAGACTGAAATCAGGCAAATAACTTGTACAAGATCACATGGGAAATGGGAGCAGGGCCAGGGATGGAACCCAGATCCACCAGCAAGCAAAGCCCTGTTCCCTTTCCATCACAGCCCAGTTCTAGGAGAAAAACATGTTAAACTGTATTTTCCAAAGTATTTGAGCACTCAACTCTGGGGAACTTTGTTTTTGAGACTTTTTAAAAGAGCCTCTCAGATTCTCCCCATAGGTGAGGAGGTCCCATTGTAAGTTACCCAGGGACATACAGTTTGATGACTTCAAAGCTCCTTCCCTAACCCATCCGGGGTCAAATTCAGGCTTTCATTTGAGGTTTCTATAAGTAAGTACTGAGTTTAAGAGAGATCCTAAAATCAACTGGTAAATCACATGTTTGAAGTAAACTAAAACCTGAATTTCTGGATTTATGACAGGTTTGGAGGAGGTGGGAGAATTTGTTTGGAGACAAGGGGCATGATCCGCTGGTAGACACATGCACACATGCTTCTACCTATAAGTAGATAGAGACAGCCCCACTTTTCCTGCCATATCTTTAGAAAACCTCTTAAGCAAGAATGGAGATATGTAGCATTGTAGCTGCCCTGTGGTTTGTGTTTATTTTGTTTATTGTGGTGAAATAGATAAAATTAATATCTAAGTGTGCCATTCGGTGCCACCACATATATTCAAGTTGTTGTGCAGCCGTCACTACTATTCATCTCCAGAGCTTTACAATCCCAAGCAAATTCCATACCATTTAAGCAGCTCCCCCTCCTACTTCCCTCCAGCCCCTGGTAACCACTATTCTACTTTCTGTCACTCTGAATTTGACCATTCGAGGTACCTCATATAAGTGAAATCATACAATATTTATGTTAGGCTTATTCACTTAGCATAATGTTTTCAAGGTTTGCCCTGCAGTTTTAAGTACTTGCCTTCTTTACAGCTCCTCTTTGCCACCGCTGGATAATGGCAACAACTTCTCTAGGGTAGCATGTTTGGTTTGGTCATGTCTAAAGACGCTGGAGATGAGGAAATTTTATAAATGTGCAGATTAACCAAGAAAGAATAATATGTTTATTTTCATAAATATTGCACTTGAGCACATCAAAATTTAAAGTGACAAAAGGTGAGCTAGTAATATTTTGACACTAGGGATAACTATGCAAATTTAAATGTCTATTTAGTAAAGATTTACCAAGTTGCTACCATATTAGAGATATTAAGAGAATAAGATGAAGATCCTACCCTTAATAAAAACGTGAAAATGATCCACATTTCTTGTGCCTACCATCAGCCATCATTATGAAGATCACTCTGAACTGTTATGTATAATAAGATACCCGAAAGCTTAAAAAAAGTTTTACTGGTGTTCACAATGGTTATTTCTAGAAAATAAAGTTATTTCTATTATAGAGGAGGCATTGTGCTCTAATATAATGGAGAGCATATTAAGAACAATGCATTCCTGGTGAAATAATGCTTAGAGACCAGTCAACAAAATAAGCAGGCTGCTGGGGAAAAAAAAAAAAAACTTAAAATATCACATTTCATCAATTCGAAGACATTTTTTCCCTCCTTTTAGGTCTCTAAGACTGAAAGGCATCTTACAATGTATAGATGAAATCGGGTAAATAGAATAAGATAAAAGGTGTCTTGGTTTCTTTCCTGAGGTTGTTTGTCTTTCTTTTAAGGGAAGGTTTGTTTGATTTTTGTGTTTTGTTTTTTAACAACTTGTTTATGAATCTTCCCTTTTCTAGTGTTAATGACTGTATGAGCCTAGAATTTAAATGGTGCAAAACTCTGACTTTTATTTTTATTATTTGTTCCGACCATTACTGGGGACTACAGTGCACTGAAAACAGAAACAGGGTCTGAGAGCGGCGATGTGGTGCCTGAGCCTTCTTTGTGGCAGACTCTGGTCTGTCTGTGCTTGAATCTTGTTGCCTCCACTTATCTAGCTTTGTGATCTGGAACAGATTACTTTAACTTCCCTGTGCCTCAGTTTCTTCAAGTGGTGAATAATGGTACCTACCTCATAGTGTTGCTATGAGGGTTAAGTGAGCTTAATATAAATAAAGCACTTAGGATAATGCCTGGCACATACTAAACATTCTTTCTCTCAATGGGTAGCTATTACCATGGCACCTCACTTCCTTGGTGATCTCTCTGAGTCCAGGCATATAACTATGCCCCCTACTTGGGGTGACTTCCAAAATGCTATCTTCAGCATGGGCCTTTCCCCCAAATCCTAGATATCTATATCCAACTTTTTATCCCACTTGGCTATCTATAGTCTTCTCAAATTAACAGGACTCCAAAAGAACTCAATTTTTTTTAACCTTCATCAAATACTTTCTCTTCCAATTTTCCCAACCTCCATAAATGGCCCTAGATGATTTTTCAACCACCCTCTTGTTCTCTCAAACCCCATATCTAAGCTATCAGCAAAGTCTGCCAGCTCTGCTCTCAAAATGTATCCAGATCTAACCATTTCTCATGACCACCAAAGGATTTACTCTGCTTCAAACCATCAACTTTTTCCTGAACAACTGGAATAGCTTCCTACTAAGTGGTCCCTTTAAATTGTGAACCATTATCATGTTACTCCTTTGCTCAAGACCCTCCAAGTGCTTTTGATCTGGTCAGAGTAAAAGCTTAAGTCCAAGCATAGCCTACAGAGTGGTATCTGCCCTGGCTCCACACTATGCCCACCCACTCTGATTCCTTTAAATGGTGCATGCACCATCTTGCTCTGGCTATTCTTTCCACAAATAATCAGAATGACTTGCCCCTTTATTTCCTTCAGGTCTCCTATCAAATAGTAGGCCTTCCTTCCCTGACCACCGTGTGGAAACAGCATCCTTTCCCTCCTGACAGTACACTCGGTTTCTTCACTTTATTTTTCTTTCTTGCACTTGTCACCACCTGATGTTATCTATTTGTCTTTCTCCTTGAGATCTGGGACTTTTTGTTCAGCCTGTATCCTTGGGGCGTGGAATAGAATCTGACACATAATAGGGGCTCAACAAATATTGAATAAATGAATGAATAAAATAACTGCTTTTTTAAAGATGACTTGTTAGGACCATCTTTTGAGTGTCTGAGTTTACCACTGCAAATAGATTTGCATTTATTTTATGGATCTGGGAAAAATTAAGATTGGGTTAAAAAGGGCTTTTTAAAAAGTCAGAATGCTTTTTTTCTTTTTTCTATCATATTTTCCTCTGGAGATTTGGATACTGTTTCTCTAACTCACTTGTTCAGAACCAATCAATGTTACCCTTTAGTCTGCCAAAGTGGTTGTTGAGTGATGAGGCATTTCATCCCTCAGGGAGCTTAAAATACTGCCTGCACAGCATGTACAGTTGCTGGTGGCTATGAGCAAAAATCTGGGATTGATCAAGCCAGAATCTCCTACTAGGAAGTACAGTCAAGGGGCGTTCAGACCCTGGGTTAGCTCAGGGGGCCTTTCAAGTCTTCCCTTCAACACTTGTGTGGATTTTTAGTGCTCATGAAAGTAAGGCACCCAGGAGAATTTGCTGCAGCCTAATACGCTGAAGGATTCCCGTGGAACTTCAACCACAACTCTGCAGAGATCTAGCTAGGTCTCTCTGGTGACAAAACTCATCATATACTTTTATAACTTCATTTCTAATAAAATATTATTTGAATCAGGAGAAAAATCCCATGTGAGTTTTACTGTTATAGCTGGAGCAGTAAAGAACTCAGCTTTTTCTCATTAAGGTGACTGACTTTCTCATGCTGTAGAACCAATATAATGATTGCCTTGCAATGGAGTTAAGAGCTTTAAAGTCAGTGATCTGGGTTCAAATCTTGGCTGAAGTGATTACTAGCTGAGTGAATTTAGGCAAGTTACTTTTCTAAGCTTCAGTTGTTTAAATCTGTAAAATGGACAGTTGGCTACCTCACTGAAATCCTACTGGTAAAGTACTTAATCACCTGGTTTAGATGGTAGCTGTTATTTTTAATCTTTTAAATGCCTTTATTTACCTTATGGCCTCATTAAAAATATTCAGGAAAGTATTCTACTTATAGTGAAATATAGCATAATTTTTATTCCTGATTTATGATGTTTTAAAATGTAAAATGCATTACATCCCAATGAAAAATAACTTTATAGGTTCCTATTATCTTATTTTAAGGTGCCATAATCAATATTTCTTTGGTTTATCAAGTACTACTTAATAAACATAAGAGGAAATAAAGTATTTGTGAATTTCATTTCTATTTACATACAAATGTTACAGCTTTTTAAAATAAATTTAATATAAAAGTAGAAAGTGAACATATTCTAACAAATACACATTTTTAATGTGAAGAGCTTAGCTAAGTCCCAGGTACATAATAGATACACAAGAAATGTTAACATCCCCTTACCCCAAAATCTGCATAAACATTAACATAACCTAAATTTTATATAGCAGTCTGTAACAAAGATGTTAGCTTTTTAATTTTCTAAATATTAAAATAGGTTTGATTTTTAACAATTTTAATATCACTTTGTTCATCTGTCTGACATGTACAATTTCTAGTACAGACAAGAGCTATGAGCATCTATATTCTATTATCCAGAGTGGTCCCTTTAAATTGTGAATTATCATGCCACTTGTTAATGTTTGCTGTCTGCCAAGATTTGGTCATTCATTTACTAATTCAGCCAATATTTATTAAGTGCCTGCTGTGTACCAGGTACTGCTCTAGATAGTGGGCATATAATGATGAATAAGACAGATAAGGTCTCACCCCTCAAGGGGATTAAATTCTAGTGTGGAATGACAGATAATCAACAAACAAACAAGACAATATCAAATTTTCATGAGTGATAGAAAAGGCTGAAGAATCATGACAAGGGTAGGGTATGTTCCTTTAGATAGCTGGTCAGGGGAGGCCTCCCAGAGGTGGTGCCTTCTGAGTCAAAACCTGAAATTTGAACTGAAGTAGGCAGCCTGGGGAAGAGCTAAGGAAGAGAGCACTGTATTTAGAGGGAAGAGCAAACCAAAGGCTCCTGAAGCAAGTAAGAGTTTAGTATGTTGAAAGACTAGTGAGTAGACCAGTGTGGTTGAGCACACAGGAGCACTGAGTGGAGATGGTGGGTGAAGGAAGCAGAGACCAAGACATATAGTGTCATGTAGTACAAAGAAGAGTATTCAAATTTTACTCTAAATTCAATCAGAAGCCAAAGGATGGTTTTAAGGAGGGGAGTAAACATAAATTTACTACTTGTTAAAAAGACAAACTTGGCAATTGGGTTCTTAATCCACTGTAGAAAGGAACGCCAAGAGAAAGCTAGGAGCTCATGTTGGTAGTGATTTTAGTATTCTGGGGTAGAAATGGTGGAAACCTTGGTGGTTTAGACCAAGATGATGGTAGTACAGATAAAGAGGTACTGAGGGATTGAATCTGACAGCTGAGAGAAAAAGGAAAAGACCAAAGACTCCTGGATTTTCAACTTGAGATAGTCAAAAAAAATTGGGGGGAGGGGAGAGTCTTAGCACAGGTTTTGACAAGATGGAGTTATCAAGAGTTTTTGATATGTTAAACTTGGCATTTTTATAATATGTAAGAAATGTCACATTTGCCATTGGATTTGGTCAAGGCTGAAGAGATACGTTTCGGAGCTATTAGCATTTAAATGGCATATAAATTCACTGAGCAGGGAGAGAGTATGGGTAGAGAAGTGGGCACCTAATCAAGTTCTGGAATGCTCCAACATTTAGAGGTCTCATTTATAAGAAGGAACTAGCAAAGAAGATAGAGATGGAACACTCAGGAAGGAGAAAAACCAAGTCTGTTGCTGAATAATGATGATTACTAGGAATTACTGTGCCAGATACTGTTCTGCTTTCCTTAAATTCAATCCCCTCAATTTCAAGACTAGGTGGTATTATCACCCCCATTTTATGGGCAAGGAAACTGAGGCACAGTGGGGTTAAACAATTTCCCAACTTTATACCATTCAAAAGTGGCAGATGTAGGATTTGAATCAAAGCTATCTAAATACAGAGGTCATCTTCTTAAATAGGACCTGATATTGCCTGAGTTGTGAGTGAAAAGTTTACTTTAGTTTTTTTAAGGGGATGGAAAAACTATATCAAATGTCACTGAAAGCCAAAATAAGATTACAGGAAAGTACCCGTTGGATTTATAATATGGAGGTAACTAGTTGGTGACTTTGATAACATCTTTTTCAGCAGAGCATTGGTAATAGAAGACAGATGATGGCGGTTACCAAGTGAGCAGGAAGTAGAAGGTAGAAACCACAGATTTAGACAGTTCTTGTGAGAAGTTCTACTGTAGAGCACAAAACGAAATGGGGCTATAGCTAGAAAGGGATTTGGGACACAATGGAGGTGTGCTGGTTAGATCCTCTCGGAAGCAGACCCCAAGATAGAAGTCAAAGATTCATTGGGATAATGCTTTTGAAAGATGATGGAGAGAAGGAACAGGAGTAGGCAGGGGAGAGATCATGACACCTGTGAAAGGTGAGGGGAAGGACCAAAGACTAAGTAGGAAAATTCTCTGACTATGGTGCAGCTCTGAGAAAGTCTTATCCCAATCAGGGAGCTCTGTCATAAAGATTGCCCACAGAGGAGTCCTTCATGAAGCAGAGTAGCCAGGAACTCAGAGCCTTGCCAGGCTCCTGCTCAGTCCTTGGCTAGTGGTTGTATAGGGGAAAACTTGGCCTTAGCTTAAATGCTGTGGTGGATTCCAAAGGTGCTGTACCTGGAGGCTGTCACCTAATTGCACTCCTTGCAGATGATCAGCAAGGTTTTTGATAGAGGGAGACCTGGGTAGCACACCTCCCTGGCTATCATAGGAGAGTTATATTTTACATATGAGGGCTCTGTACTGTTTGCATACTGATGGGAATCAAGGTATAACAGCACATGATCACTTAACAATCACAAAAATTGGCAAAGGACTTTAACTTTGTATTATTGCTGCTTCTAACACCATTTTTTTTGACAAATGAAAAATTCTCCCCAATATTTATTTAAATGGTGCCAACAAAATTATTTTAAGTATATAAAAATCATCCTAGAAGATATCAAATATCAAATCTGGATACTCAATTTCTGCACTTCAACAGCAAAAAACAAAACAGATAACATGATTAAAAAATGGGCAAAGGACTTGAATTGATATTTTCTCCAAAGAAGATATACAAATGGCTAACACAGATGAAAAGATGCTCATCACTAATCATCAGGGAAATGCAAATCAAAACCACAATGAAATATCACCTCATACCTGTTAGGATCTATCGTTCCCTCCCAAAAACACAAATGTTGGCAAAGATGTGGAGAAATTGGAACCCTTGTATGCTGTTGGTGGAAATTTTTTTTTCTCTTGTTTTTTAATACACATGAGGTCTCGCTCTGTTTCCCAGGCTGGAGTGCAGTGGTGCAATCATAGCTCACTGTAACCACGAACTTCTGGGCTCAAAAGATTCTCCTGCCTCAGCCTCTCAAGCAGCTAGGACTACAGGCATATGCCACCATGCCCAGCTAACTTTTAAAAAATTTTTTTTGTAGAGACAGGATCTCCCTATGTTGTCCAGTCTGGTCTCAAACTCCTGGCCTCAACCAATCCTCCTGTCTCCACCTTCCAAAGTGCTGGGATTACAGGTGTGAGCCACTATGCCTGGTCTGTTTATGGGAATATAAAATGGCACAGTTACTATGGAAAACAGTATGGATGTTCCTCAAAAAATTAAAAATAGAACTCCCATATGATCCAGCAACCTCACTTCTGGGTACTTATCCAAAAGAATTAAAATCAGGATCTTGAAGAGATGTTTGCAATTCCCTGTTCATTCTAGCATTATCCACAATAGGCAAGATGTGGCAACAACCTAAAAGTCCATCAACAGATGATTGAATAAAGAAATTGTGATATATACATACAATGGAATATTATTCAGCCTTAAAAAAGGAAATCCTGCAATATGCAACAACATGGATAAATTCTGAGGATTTTTATGCTAAGTGAAATAAGCCAATCACAGAAGGACAAATACTATATGATTCCACTCATATGAGGTATCTAAAATAACCAAAACCATAGAAGTAGAGAATACAATGGTGGTTCCCAGGGGCTGGGGAGAAGAAGTGGGTGGTGGTTCAGTGGGCATAAAGTTTGTTATGCAAGATGAAAAAGTTCTAGAGATCTGCTGTACAACATAGTGCCTGTAGTTAACAATATTGTATTGCACACCTTAAAATTTAAGAGGGCAGATCTCACACTGTGTTCTTCTATAATAAAGTGTAAAAAAAAAAATCTGGACACAAGTTTGAGCAAACAAAGTGAAGGCTCACCAATTGGCATTCCTCAGTTTGGGGACACCTGAATTAACATGTCCCAACATAGGGTATAAGAAGCAAAATTCTGAAGTAGAGCATGCCCACAAACTTAACTCTGTCACATTTCAAAAGTTTGGCCAAATCACGTAACCAAGTACTAACTTGAAATGCTTCCTTGTAGGTATTTAATTTTAACTAATGAGCTCAAAACAAGTAAATGTCATTAAAGCTGTTTTTTCTTACTGTGTCCCTGAAATGGTGATATAAAACTATACCTGAGAAGCTTGAGCAAGAAGACACCAAGGCAAATTGTGTAAGACACAGAACTATTTTTATAAAAATCTAGAAACCTGTTTTTGGTACTGAAGTAACATTAAAGCAATTGACAAACCTGGCTCAAAAAGTACTGAGAAACTCCTCTGTGCAAAACAGTATGCTAGTTGTCTGCTTAACTGGATACGAGGTCAATTGCATCGGCTGTGTAAAAGTTAGGAATTTGTGTTGTGTATGTTTCACTTGGGCTGAAAGACCAACTAAATGGTTTGGATTGATATTTATCCGAAAAAACCCATACAACTCCCCCCCACATTAAAAAAAAAAAACAAAACCACAGATTACCAAAAGAACGTAGACAAGATTTTTCTATACTAGATCAAAGCCTACACAGTTTTGAATCGGAATGGTGCTTGTGAAACAATACTTTAATATATTCTCCCTCAGAGTTAATAGGGTTCCTATTATAAGTAGAACAATTCCTGAGATGCCAATTGCTTGGAGGAGTCTTGGTGAAAATTACTCTACTAATCTGAGGCAGTATTAAGGCAATAACATAGAGGCATACAAAAATAATCACAGCCATTCTCTGTTCCCTGGGAATTTGGACGGGTAATCCCATATGGTTAATAGTACTTGTTATGTATGGTAGAGAATGATTCCAAAACAATAGAAATCACCAAGGGATAGTAAAAGGGAGTTAAAAATGAAAGTAACTTTGCTTTTCTGATGAAAACAGGGCTGCTGGTAATTTTGGCCAGTGGCTGTCAAAATCATGTCCTCTTCAAATCAACTTAGATGTTAATTTTGTTCAAGAACCTGACTATGGAAGAATTTAGTTTGTTCAACTACTTCAAAATAACACAATATCTCAGTACAGACTGCTGACTGTGATGGTCCAGAAAGTTCATCTAGTATAAGCTTATCTATATGGCAGTTATTAGAAGTAATTTTAATGGGAAGAGAATGAAAATTCAAAACTCCTGAGCGTCATGGTTATAGGCACAAAATTGCTGCCTCCATACCCCTTAGTGAAAAACAACATTGGACATCCTAGGAACAGCAATCTGCTCCTCTTGCTACCTTGTATGTATGAGATTTTTTTTCGGGGAAGTACATGGTGCTGGGCATTATGTCATATTCTGGGCAACACCGTGACTGCTTCATTTTCATGAAGACCCAAGGAGTGAGATAAAATAATTCTCATGCTCATAAATTAGGAACAATAATTCTGTGGCACAAAACTGATTTTGTGTACTCAGGCAGTAGGATTAAGTTAATGCCAAAAGCTCTTCTCTTTATGAAAGGTAAAATTTCTCCTGGTTGAGGAGAATGGCAATAATTATTCAAAATTCCTGAAGTAGGCCAACAACCATTTGTACAGAGGGCAAAGAAATCATGCTTGACTGGCTTCTGCCCGAAACCAGTGTCAAGTTCCTGACCTTATGAACTCCCTAGAACAATATTCTGTGGAAAAGGAGGAGCTGTTCTCTTTAGCTCTTTTCTATTTTATTTTTGATAAGAGCAGGCAATGTGGTTAGTTTGTATTAGCACCCAAGATTATTTCTGAGAGAGGAATTGCTATATTTGAAAATGGATTTTTATCCTTTATAAGTTGGGTGATCTTTTTCTTTGTTTCCTTTTCTTGAAAAGGTATTGTTCATTAAGGGAATCCTTTCTGAACCAGCCACTATTGTGCATGCACCCTGATAGCTTACTTTTACAGGACATTATCCTAGACATCAAGTATATTATACATATATGTCATTTCAAAAAAGATTCAAATGCGAAGATAAAAATACATTTAGCAAATAAGATGACAGCCCAAACGAGAGGGGAGTCAAGCTTTTGGAAGTGAGAAATCAACTTAAATGTTATTAGTAATCTAATGCCCTTTTCCTCTAAGTATTTTCTGAGTGGGACTGGTGACAATTGGTCCCAGATCTGGAGAAAAGTGAGAAAAGAGACTTGACTTTATAAAGCAGTGGCTCTTAAAATGTGGGATGTCACAGATCTCCTTAAAAGTTAGATAAAAGCTAGGACAGCACACCCTCAGGAAAGGAAAAGAAAGTTCACAAGCTCACAACAAAACTTAGAATTTTAGAAATTTCAGAACTCCCCTGAAATGCATCAATAGATGCCCACCCCAAAGTTTATGAATATCAGGTAAATCCTGTATAAGGAAGAGATGGAATTTTTACCTCTATTCTACCAAGTTTTGAAAGACTTTGGCTAACCCACCACCCCCAACCTATCACTGGCATCTTTAGTTCCTCCTAGTCAGCCCCATTGCACTGAGCTTTGCTGCTATCAAGAAATTTGGGTGGGTCAGCATTAGTAACGACTGGTTCTTCATAAGTGCTGGTTATGAAGCAAAAGCTCTACCCTATCTTCCTCTAAAGGTTGAGTTCTTCAAACTTCAACCACACACAATGCATTGCAACACTCACTTGGAGAGCTCTGGAGTTCACTTATAAGAAGACACACAGGAGTTCAAAACTGATTCCAGCTGGGTGGTTTTGTAGTTGCCTGTATGAAATGATCTGTCAATTTTAGCTTTGATCTTAGAGGAAGCATAGCCCTGTCTTGAAACATTCTTCATAATCAGCTTGGATAATACTCCCACTCCTGAATTCAAAGATTAAAAATACCTGGAGAAAGAACTAACCTTTCTCTTCTTGAGACATTCCCTCCAGGGCAGGCCAAAGGTATATTGAGAAAAGCAGGGAGGGAAAGCTTATTTTTTTTTTCTATCCATAGTATCCTGAGCTGTCAACTCAGCAGCTTTCACAAGAACTAAACCTAATTTTAAAAAGAGGAGAGCTTGAAAGTGTTGTACCATTAGCTATTCTGATTCTAGTCTATGCCAGGAAGCAAAGGTTCTTATTATACCATGTTCTATTTTTGATCTAATCCATATCAACAGCCTGAGGTCTCAGCATGGTAATGCTGGGGAAATTCTTTGATGATAATTGGAAACTGTACTGCCTTGCCCCTCAAGTTATACAATCTGACTGTCAGTAGGAGTGTCATTTGGGCTATAAAGAGCCAGGGATAAGAAATGTGGGCATCTGAAGTCTATGTGGAGGGTGTAGTTGCAAGTCAGAGCCTCTGGTGAAAGTTCTGTTGGTTAGGTCGGGAGATAGAAGAGATATGTATCCCTACCCTGATATTTTAGAGCCTCAAGACACTCACTATACCATCATTCAAATTCCTGGACTGCACTACCTTTACTTTTTGTGCAGACAACACAATGCAGGAGGAAAAGTCATACTACAAACCAGTTATTGAAAATGGTTAAAAATAACACCGGGCGTTAAAACCTAGTACCTTCTTGTCATGATAAAGATTGTAACAAGAACAGGAAATGGCACAGCACAAATCCGTTTTCATGATAATGATCTCATGACTGCAAAAAGCATAGGAAATGGAACAAACTTAACCCTACTCCACTACCACCTTCAAACGGTAACCTCCTCTTCCTAGTCACATGCCCTACTTATGGTCCTGATTAAAGCACAAAGGAACTCTTAAGACTGACTGTGACACTGGGGAAACAAAGCAGCCCCGTTTATTTGTGTGCATGTGTGAGTACACAGCTTTCTTCCTTTGAACTCTGTTGTACTAGAGAATTCCTTACAGCTGATACCCTAACTTTGACCTGAATAAAGCAGGTCAGACATGGGAGGAACAAAGAAAGCTAAAAACTGAAGAGTCAACTGGGAATAGACCTTGTCTTCACCACCCTTTATCAGGATGAGGAAATGCTGACCTTCCCCTAAATAGAAGCAGTAAACAATGAAGATGACTGAATGCTTTTCTTCTGTGTAGCTCTCACAGCTCCTCAGCTTATTGAGAAAAATGGAGCTTTTATCTCTTAGTTGAGTTTGTTCTCTCTCTTCCCATCTAAAGAAGTTGCAACTTGATTAGGGCTCATCTAAAAATACAAAGCAAAGTCTCAGGAACACAAGGAAACCAGAAATGGTTGAGGTCAGTCAGTCCAGGTTAGAGTTGGTGCTGCCACATTCTATTTCTCTTTGACCTGGGCATGTTTTCCAGAAGGATCTGTTTCCTTTGGAAAGCTCTTTCAGTAACACTATGTGAAATTTATAATAAGTCATCTCACCCCAAGATGACTGCTTCAGATACGAGGGGGAGTAGTGAGGAATGATGGCTGGGTTGCCAAACAAATACTAGGGAAGATGAAAGCCAGATTGCCTGGAGTACTGTGCCCACACCCCGCCTCAACCAAATGTCACTCACTCTGCCCAGCTGGCTAGTAACGCCTTACATGGCATCCAACTAGCTGCACTATACATTTCCTTCTACTGGGGATTTGTCCAGGCAAGCAAGCCTGAATGTACTTTACATTTCAGGCATCTTGGATATCTGTCCCTTCCAGATGATATCCCAGTTACCACACGGCCCTGATTGGTGGATGAGGAATGCAATAGTGTTCCTTGCCCTGGTTATTTGTTACTTGTTAAGTGATGTTAGGAGATTCCCAGGTGATTTCACATGTTAAGATTGCAATTGGTTGCCTGCCTTCTTATCAGATGCCATGCAAAATGTTTTCTGTGGGGTGCATCAGTTTCCCAAGTATCCTATCTTGATTTCCAAGATAGATTACACTGGAATTATCTTTTCAAAGAAAGGAAGGAAGCTGTACATTTCAAATGGTCTAAAATTAAAGTAGGTAATAAGAACTGAAAAATAATCATTTGGGGACAATCTTAATACGAGAAAATATTGGAAAATTGGCTAAGTCATTTCTAATCTCTAACATATTTTAGAGGTTTTAACTGTATATGAGGGCTGTCCAGAAAGTATACAGCCATTGTTAATATGTGGTTTTCATATTACATGACTGGATACTTTCCAGCTGGCCCTCATATGATTGTGGTGAATCAGAATAATGGATCTGTTTGTACATGTTTCAAAATATTCTAAAATACTCTTTAAATAAGTCATATGATTGGGATAACTAAAATCTACGTCAGTTTATTAAATAGATCTCCATCCTCCAAATTCTTTTTTTTACTACATTTACCTTTGGTTTTTGTTCCCAAATGACTAGTTTATATGTATACACACCTTTGCAGCACAACTTTTTCTTTCTTTCACTATTCTAGGGAAGATATTGTGGTAGATTAGCAAGAGAACTAAACTGACAGCAGGGTGAGGATGCAGATCTCGCTAGCTGTGTGGCCTGGGGGTAGTCCCTTGACATTTCTGATCCTTAGTTTTCTCACTTATGAAATGCGGAGATTGGTGTAATTGATATTGAAGGTCCCTTCCAGCTCTGAAATCTAAGAGACATTGGGTTTTTATGAAATCTAAACCTATGATGTAGACGTCATTGATATTTGTTATTTTGATGTCATTCTGATGTCCTTTTTGATAAACATCACACAGTGTCTTTTTTAAGGAGGATATTATCTTCTCTTTCCATGAATATTAAAGGTCTATGTCTCTACTTCTTGCCTATAGTTTTTATTTTCACAGATGAGAGTTACTTTTCTTCTTCAAAATTTGCTTAATTTCTATTTTTAGGGAATAAAGTTACCAGAATAGGGAAGAAAGTTATGGAGTGAATTATATGGAAAAATTTTAAAGCAAAAAATGGACCTACGGTAGAGACAAGGAGGAGGGAGGGTATTTCCATTAGGACACTGCATGTACAATCTCCAAAGTCAGAGAATCATACTTGAGAACTGCAACAGACTGAGGGAAGAAAAAGAGTTTGTATACACAAAGTTCTGAACTATATTTGATGAGGAGACTTTTGAATTGTGCTAAGCTATCAGACACCAATTTTTAAAGAAATAACCCATTCCCTGGACATAGAGTGAGATGTTAGAAATAATTTTCCAATTCAGAAGCATGAGTCAGAACCCGCATTCCTACTATAGATTAACGCCATCTATACATAATCGTGAAATACCTCTAACTAGAGCTACTGTCAGGTATGGCCGCCACTGTCCTCTCGTATCTGTTCTGCTCCAGCACTCTCTTGGGTAACCCGAGTCTGTTTCAAAGGCTTTCACACTGTGGTACCAGAGATAAGAATTGTCTCAGGCTTGCGCAGACAATAAGTACTGACCACAGTAAGGTTCCATTTCCCACCCTACAAGTGGTATCAACTGAAAAGGGAACTCTCTTTGATCTTATCCAGGGACTTCATGCCATTTTAAATTACTCCACTTTGGCATCCTATTTCCCAATTCCACAGTCATCTTGGTTGTATATTCATTTGAGTACTTGAAGTTGCCTTATTTGAAATTACTTCCCACCTAGAAAAATTAAACAAGGATTCAAAGCACTCATCTTATGGTGTGCAGAGGATATAAAGGCTTCCTCATGTACAAGACAAACTGGTAACAATGTGATCTCTAGCACACCTCTCTATGAATCAAGTGATGTCTTCTAATAAGACTTTAGACTTGTGGCTTTATTCCAAGTTAGGGTCTGATGCCTTTGGCTAAACTAATAAACAGGTGATCAAGCCGATGTAACTCTGTTACCAAAGATTAGGAAGACTATGGAAAAAGTACACCAAACACTACAAGCTATAACACCACCACCTAGTGCAGAAATAACAAAAGGATATAAAAGAACATAGAAAAATAGAGTTTTCCCAAAGACTATATTTTTTACTGTTCCCCTTGCCAATGCAAAGTATCAGATTCCTACACATTTGATAATTCTTACCAGTCTTTTAGAAAGATAGGAGACAGAATTAACATGAGTTGTTGTGATTAGAGAGCTATAGACAAATAGGAGAAGGTTAATGTTTGCAATCTCAACTACAGATCTGTGCACCTTGTCATAGATCAACATATGTTTTATTGTGAACCACATAAAATGTTTGAGTATATGTCGCTTATATCCAAGCATTTGAGCTGTAGGGAGAAATTTAAGAAATATGTTAAGGCAGTCTCTACATCTGAGATAATCTGATAAAAATAAAAGCCAAATTAAATACATGTGATCAAATTCACATGATTGTATATAACATCTAAACACATTTTAGGTAGGGAAAAGGGCATAATGGTCAAGTTGAAACCAAGTATGCAATGATATCTCTGAAAATGGCCAAAGGGCTTCATTTGTCTTTACTGGGATGGGAAAGCCTTTATGAACAAAGTGGATTTTGAGCTAACTATTGGGGAAACTTTAGAAATGAATGTGGATGACAGGATGGGTAAAGGCTTGTAGCCTGCTCATGGAGAAGCCGGGAGAAATAGAGTAGTCAGGTACGACAATGGGAATGTTGCTAGATGACTCAAAACCCAATTCAGGTACTTGAGGGATTTTCAAAAAAGAATTATGTGATTCCAGCAATGAAAACTAGTTAATAGCATTTAGATGAACTTACCCACAGAGAAGAGGGTCTTAAATCTAAATGGTAAGCCAAGAAATAGTAACTAAGACCAAAGATAATCAGAATCCAGATGAACAATGTAACTAAAACGATATGGAGCAACAAAAATGAGTACTTACAGTCAACTCAGGCATCATAAGGGAATGGAATTTCCTGGGGCCTGACTACTCTGAATTTTATGGGAAGAGGAGAAACTGCTGCTAGGGAAGTCAAAAGTAGACTCTATCTACAGTAAACTGAATGAAGTTGTTCTTTCCCTTTTTTTCCCTCTTCTCCCCTATATCACTGGAAATGGATTTTAAAAATGACTTTAAGTATAACATACAAAATTGAATGGTATGGAATATAATCCTATCTTCTGACTCAAAAAGTACTTCAATTTCTTATGCTTTAAGTATATTATCACAAACATTGTCAGGGATGAGTGGGGAGAGTGTAGAGGAACAATAATTATTGGGTATCTTCTCTGTTGGGCACTATGCTAAGGGCTTTATATATGTTTTCCTATATATTATTATTCTTGCTATATGTATTCCAGTGAATCTTTTTCTCTGTTTTAAATAAACTTTACTGTATATTGTATATAATGTTCATCAGCTTAATTGTTTCAAGGAAGAAATGATTAGGGCAAAAACCAGTGTAGAATGGCAGCCACATGAGAATGAGGGTGTTAAGACAAAATAAAAACTTTAGATTTTTTTTTATTTTTGACAAGTTTAACATTAAGATACATACATAGATATCCAGACAAAGGTGGTATGGAAAAAAGGAAAAGATCCAGCAAAGAAAGAACCTCATACTGTTAAAACTAGAAAGTTCAACAGATATGCATGGCTGGATTTCAGGAGAAATATTAGGACATAAAAGCTAATATTTTGAATCATTTGAATTTCTATGGCGTTATTGCAATGACTTTAATCTACTCCTGTTTCCATGGGGCTAATGAGCAAATATTGTGGATAATTAGGAATCTTGAACAATATTAGCATAGATGCAAGTTAATCGTAGGCAAGAATCAGATTTCTGTGCATCACTGACAAAGCTAGGCCTTTATCTTAAGATAGCCTGTTTGGAAGATTCACTAGTTACAAAGGAATTTTATTTTGACTCCACAAATACTTATTGAATATTTACAGGGTGAAGGTCACTATGTACATTCTCAAGGGAGCATAAAGATGAAAGCCCTGAAAATGCATTTTCTCTAAGATGCTTCATATTATGTTTGAAGACAGTTGTTGCAGAAGAGAAATGCTAATGTATTAATTAATCTATGTTTGCTAGCCCTTTGTTGAGGGGTTTCTCTATGTAGCACATGGGATTACATAAGACAGTAATTCCAAGTCAGGCTAAGTGAGTACGAAATGTTTACTGTCTTTCAAATTAAATAATAGAACCACTTGCCAAACATTGTCAGCTTATGCAACTGAAAAAAATACAGTACATCTCAATGCCTGTCCAATATTATACTTTATTCTTCCTTAAGTAATAGAGCAAACTGAATTGAAATCTCTAAAATTGCTAGGTGTGATTACTAAAAAATCCTCAACTCTAGTATATGGTATTCTGGTATTGTATTATTATTTGTCCAGCAGGTTTTACAAGTTACCCATTTCATACAGTAAAATAAATAATGTAATAATATGTGTATAAGTAGGAAATTCCCCTAAGGAAGGCTGCAGACGACAGGTGTTTACCAAAGTATTCTACATTGTATGTTAGAATCAATAGAACCAAAACACAAGGAAATTTTATAGTTATTTCTTGTAACATCAAATGATATATTTTGTTGAGGATGACAGGGCTTATTTATAGCAATACAATTTACAGGCATACTTACAACCAATATAATTTAGTCAAAAATAATACTCCAGCTGAGGATACTCAGAACTATATAAATGGCATCCCAAAGAAGAATGACTAGAGAAGACTTCTGAAAAGTTTGATCTAGTATTACTAATGCTTGGAGATTGGATGAAAAGTTTTTTCCTTACAATAATGCATCCCACTACCTTTTCAATGATATTTCCCCTGGTGCCTTCAAGTGTAACTGAGCTTCAATATACAATAAGTAAGCATATAATTCATAAGTTGGAAATGTAGAGAAGCAGAAGTTCACAAATTGTGGAGAGAATAGAATATCACTTGGCATTTGGATGAAATGTTTTCCCTCACTGTACTTTCAAATCCATTAGACTCTTGTTTTATTTTAACAACATTCTTATCATATAGGTAAATTTGGCCTTTAGAATTCTTCACATTTTACTGTAGGAAATGAGCTTGTTATCTGCCCAAGAAAAGCAGATATGAAATTTATATTCAGGTTGCAACTCTATCACCTTGATGTTCTATTCAAGAAAGTTTGCTGTCTCTCAGAAGTAGAGGCAGAATGGACTTCAACAATGAGTTGGAAATAATCTGAAAAGAAGAAACTAAAAAGGGTGGTTTGGCAGATGAAGGTGATGTAGCATTATAATCCTTGGAGTTGGTTTGGTCAGTGTTTGTAATCTAACCCCTTGTGCTTTGGAAAAATAACATTTCTCTCTTGCAGTATTTTTTATAGATATTTCTTGCTTTTAAAAGTATTCTATGCCACATATCTCAAAAAGAAGCTTAAGAATATCTAAATTGCCACTGATTATGATACAAATTCCTCCTGACCTCCTCACTCTCTTTTCCTAAAATTACAATTTTTATCACTTCCAACCTGGAGGTGTATAACATCTGACAAATGAAATGACTATATTTTTAATATCTCCTATGTCCATTTAGAAATATTGTCCATATATGACACAATTTCCCTGTGGCTGTGTGGTATGAATTTGTACCATCCTTTCTTAAAAGGTGATGGTCTTTATGCCAGTTAAAACAGATACTATATTGTTAAATAGCCGTAGAAATTTTTGCTAAATGGTGAGGCAGTGGTGTATCTTAGCAATTTTTAAGTGACGTATTTTTTGTATGGGTACGTAAGCTCCTCTAGTGAGAGTCAGATTAAAATTTTGGTTGGCAACAATTGTGATTTCTGTTCAAAAATCTCAATTTTTTGTGTGAAGTTCTAACAATTATTGCTACTTACATTATTTTTTAAAAAATTCCTTTGCTGGTTATTGACTTCTGAATATTTCCAAGATTTTAAAGTAACCTGGGCAAGATAAATCTAAGCTAAACAAAAGTTGAAGTTTATAGTTCAGATTTTAAACCTGTTTTCAAAATTGCTTTGCATGGCAAGATTATAAGTATTTTAAGAGTCAGAGGTAGTGATATCTTATATTTCTGTCCCTCCTCCAACATTACCTATTACAATTCTGGACAAATAATAGATATTCTACAAACGTCTGATTGTTTAACAAAAAAAGTTTCTATCATTGACTTCTCCCTTGCTCTCTTAATGATTTATTTTTGCCTAAGCACACTGATGGGAAGTTATCTCAATGTTTGTCAATTAAAACATTTAATAATTAAACATTGGGCTGAACAGGGAAAGAGGATGCAAGAACTGACCCATAGGAACAAGTGATTAATACTGAAATAATGAAAGCATGCAGCAGCAGCAACAGTCAGTTTTATGCTTGCAAGGAAGTGATGAGTGGGAAATTTGTGACACTTGACTTAAAATCAATGCTCCTGGAAGGTGATATAATAGCTCTAAGCTGGAAAAAAAAATAAGTACGGGGGAAATCAAAGCTGACACAGTGAAACTGCATAGAAAGAAATGGGTAGAATAATGACAATGTCAAGCAACTAATGGAGCTAATGAGGTATAACGTGATGGCACTAAAGATCGCAAGTCTTCTAAGGCAACTAGTTAATTTAGCTGATTAATTCGCTTACTCACCTTTTCTTAATCCTTAGGGAGACCCTGGTGGTCTCCTTATATTATAGTTTATATCATTTCTCAGAGAATCTTCAAAATAATACTTAATATTAAAAGGATACATTTAGAAAGAGGAAGTAAATGTTAAAAATAAGACCTTTAACTTGTTTAATAAAGTGATGATCTTCTAACTCCAAAAAAAAAAAATCCCAAAGTTGTTTCTCTCAATGAGAAAATATAAAGGAAAGAAAAATGAAAATAAGAGGTGCACCACTATTTTTTCTGGCTTTGTGAGAAAAAAATTATAAATACTTGTAATTTTTACTTTGTTAAGCCAAAGAAATGTAATATTTCAGATCTAAAAAGTCTGTACTTGTATAATACTGTATTTTCTTTATGTTAAATTATTCCTGAATTGCTGTTTTGGTTGTAAAGAGACTTGTCAATGGCTTTCTTCACATTCTTCTGTCTTAAAAATAGCAAGAGATGGGTGTCCAAGGGGCTAAATAAGACCATTCATGAAAGGTCTTCCAAAGATGTTTGGACCTGCCAAGCAAACTCCATAAAGTTGCAGTAGAATTGTTTTCAAGGTAGTAGGCAGCACCCTTCTCTGAAAGCTGATTTAACTTGGCTAGATAACAGGCATCTCTCTTGGTGAGTGAAAGGGTCTCAAGCAATAAGAGATGTTTTATCTTGGTTAAGCTGATAATTTGTCCTACTTAAGCAAGTAATGCAAATTTCCTTGCAAAGCTCTGAGCTCATTAGCTCATAATTAGGGCAATAAATCTGGAATCACCAAAACGTATCAGTGCAAACCTCACAGTACTGTAACGTGGGAGTGAGGCTATCTTATCCTGTAGGAACTAGTAGAGAGTTTGCAGAAATCTATTCAGATTCTGAATGTGACTCTGCGTGTGATTATCATAAATTTAACCACTAGGAATAAGAGGAGGAAAGAAAGGCTATGGGGCAGGAACACATTTTAATAATCCAGATGAAAACCAAAACTTTTAAAGGCATTTCTTAATATGAAGAATACTTATAATTCCCAAATATATTATGTTTATAAATTATCTTTAAGCGGAGCTTTCACACTAATTTTCACACGTGAACATTTTTGCAAGTAAGCACTTACTATGCTGCTGGGGGAAATCAGCAGCCTGAAGGTACCAAGCAATGAGTCGGGATTCACAGTTAGTCAAAATAGCAGGTCAATAAGAAAGCCCAGAAGGGACCTCTGTGAAGTACAAAAGCCTGCACTCCACCCTTAGTATACAGACTTCTGGTGTGGACAGATAACTTGAACTACTCTTGAGAGAGAACTGCCAACTCATGAGAAATCAAATAATTCTGCTTCCTTTTTTTTTAAACACAAAAATGTTAATTCTACACAGCTTATTTGTATCACAGTACACCTTTCATTCTGCTTACACACTGTAAATTGTTTACAAATATGCCCCTTCCTCTCTCAAAATTCATATTAACTGATATTGGTCTAAACCATGCCTGCACATGCTATGTGTTTTCTGTTTATTTCTGAGCTCCACCCAACTTGCTCATTTTCCTCATCACTCAGGATTTAGAAAAAGTTGATTCATGTCAGTACCACTCCATGCAGATTGACTGAAACTAACTTCAAAATTAGGGCAGACGTGTCCCTTCTTTAGAAGAACCTGGAATTGTCTATGTGTTTGTCCTAATGCATGCGACACTTAAGCTAACAGAACTGAATTTCTTTGTGGTTTATATCATTAGTGAGAATGTATTTCTTCTTGCTCAAAAAGTGGTATGTTGAGACTCTAAATCTTTCCTGTCTTAGCAGAAGAGTAAGGATGGGCTCCCCAGTGATCTATTTATTCCCATCAAGTTGTTACCAATGAAGTGGAAGCTTTTCTTCAACTATTTGTCTGGGTCTCATTTGGGTCTAAAACGCAGACTTCCAGCTGAAATGAAACTATTAGAGGATACTTACTCTAATAGTTTCATACTTTTAATTTTCTAAATTTTTATCTGAAAGAGACAATAATAAAATACCAAATAAGGCAAGTCTGACCTCTATTTATTTGTATTTAATCCCTAGAAGGTAAGCTTCTAGAGAAAAGACCACAATGTAATCCTAGTATATACTAATAGGTGAAGAGGAAGATACTCACCATGTAATATTAGCTAAAAATCCAAATGTGTATGGTGAGCACAAATGGATTTTTATTTTGTATTTAACCTTTTAAAGGGCTTCAGTAGTATAGCCGCCATTTAAAATACTTAGAATGATAGAGATAGGTATGAAAACTGAAATAATCTGATTATTGTTAATGAATCATGTTGGAATTTGCATCTTCCTCCAGCTGTTACCTTTAAAAAATTAAATGTTTCTTTGCTGTCCTCCCCTTTCTTTAATTTATCAAAGACATACACAACCACTCCTATCCGTTCCCTATGCAGAGTATTTAGCACTAATTTACATTTTCCCAATATATTTATAGTTTGCTTCTTGGCCTTTCAGGAAAGCTGAAAAGTGCTATAAAATGTAATAAATATGTTCATCCACTCCTAGAAGTCTCCCAGACAAACTCTCTAAGAACAATCAGTTTTTCAAACTATGGCATATGTACCCTGCCATTTTCGGATAAAACAGCTGCAAGCAGCATTTCACCTGGCAGACCCCTAGGCACCATCGGTAGGAAAGGGCTTAAGTCCAGACAGCCATTTAACTAAAGTGAAGTGGGGGACAAAGAATGATTTCCAGAGGTAATATGAAGTAAGAGAAGAATTGCCTATGAATGGGTTTAAATACTGAAGGCAAAATCATACACATAAGAGAAACAAAACTATAAAAGTGATAGAATGGTTTAGAATTTTTGAAGATTGCTAGGAGAAAAACATTATAAAAGGAAAACAGGAAGAAAAAAAAAAACAAAAGGCGAATATAGAAAATATCAAGATATTCTGAAGCTTCCTTCACCGGCATTCCAGTTTACCACACTTCAGAAGAGACAGTCCTCTCTCTTTGTCTGCCCTTCTCACACCTCAGCAGCACATCTCCAAATTCTCAGGTCTCAGGCCTGACCACATTGCTCTCTCATCCCTATGTGCTGACAGTGCTGTGGCTTAAACAGAATGACGGATGAATCCTGCAAATAAACCCTTCCTATCCCTAAATACCCACCCCCATCTCAAGTTTTCTTTCCTATAGACTTTTGTGACACGCAATAAACCATAGGAAACAGAGAAAACACATTGGATTTTTATTCTAAGTTTAGATGCTTCATATTTATTGTGGGGAACTTGGACAATGGGGTGAAGAATAAGCTGTAGGCTTCCTACAGATTCAATCAGTGGTTCCTTTGAGTGCCTCTTCGTTGCCATTTATGACAGAAAATAGTTAATGCATAGAATCTTTTTAGTTTAGGAAAGAAAAATAGGTGCACAAAATTTGTCTTTAGATGTTAACCTCAATTCTGTCTTCTTTTCTCCTTTTGGGATCTCAACGAGAAAACTCTTTGCTCCCTCCTCTCTCATTTACGCTTTCCTGTAAATGTCCAATCAATGTGCTGCTTTCTTCAGCGGGAGTTGCCTTTTAACCCTTGCATCCAATTCTGGAATGTAACGCGTTGTCCCTACCACATTTCAGTTATGACACCGTGCTTGCTTATGAGGTCAGCTCTGAGAGTAAATGTCTTTTAAGTTCAATATGGAGAAAGTGGTAGTGGTAGGTGATTTTAGATTCCTATCTCCTTCCCACCCTCTCTTCTGCACTGGAGGCAGTACAGAGGCTGCCCAATGGCAGCTGATGCACACGCGTATCCCAGAGGTGCCAGATAATAATGGCGCTTGGAGCTTGGACCTTGTTTAAAATTCTACTAGTCAAAACTCTGGGACAGGGAACAGGCAGGGTTTTATTCTGCTTCTAAATCAGTCCTCACTTTTCTCTTTGTTACGGTGCCCATCATACTTCAGATACTGAAGCCCCTGTGGAAGATCTGGAATATGCATGTGTCCTGCAACGCTGGTGATGCCTATGTCATGAGCTAGTACAATGGAGAGCACTTTTCTTTTATATTTAGACCAATTCAGGAAAAATTGTTTACAGGCTGCTTCAAAAAAATTCAACATGAGAATAGCTTCATTTGGTCTTTTATTAGAGTAGTTATATTCATTCAACCTAGAATATCCCTTTAATGTCAGTGAAAAAATTGGAGCCACTTCTTAGTCACTAATATGTTAAGGTTTGTCATAATACAGGGCAATTTCCTGTTGCATCCTGAAAATAGATCCTCTGTCACATGGAAAATTTGGGAAGATTGCAAATATGAGTCAAGGATTGCTCATAATTGACCTGGAATCTTATTCCCTTTAAGTCATTTAAAACCCAGAACAATTGGTGTCAGAGTTTCTAGAAGGAACTATTCCTCTGGAAGGGAGGACAGAGAGCACCAAACTTGAGCCATGGAAAAAGAGTAGGAATCAAGAATGTAAATTCAATACTTAATTTTTAACATAAGGACAAATGTCAAGGTGCATGTTTGAGAGAGAGGAGGAAAACCTCATCAAGGAATAGTGAATGTTAAGGCTGGATGGATGCCTTAGTGATTATCTAATTTCACCTCCCAAATTTTAAAGACAAAGAGTTGAATGTATTACATAATTTCTCAAGGCATTCACCGGCAAAAGCTTGGGAGTCAAGACTACTTCAGTTTGATTACTGGTCCAGCATTTGCCAGCTGGGGAGCACTACGTATGTTACTATACCTCTCTTTGCCAATTTCTTCTGCGAAATTGGGACGATTTTGTAGTACTTACTACCTCATAAGGTTGTTGCAAGGAATCAGTGAATCTACTTATGCATATAAACCACTCAAACCAGTATTTGCAACTGACATGCACTCAATATATGGTAAACTTTTTCCTACAACTCTTCATCTACTTTAGGTATTTTAATGTTTCCTCACGACTTTTAGAATAATTTAAAGAATACATAGATATCTTTCATTTATATATCATTCCTGGAAAAACAGTATCCCTATTTTATGAATTTTAGAATTAAAATGTAAAACGTATTCAATTTTAGTTCTCGTCTGATACTTAAGGTGGGTCTTCAGTGTGAACTTAGGCCAGACTTGAAAACATGTAGTAGCTCAACACGTTGGACAAGCATTTCAGGTCTTGCTAAGCAAGAAGAATGGGCAAAAAGGAAGTGGAATGTCTTCCCCCATTCAGAGATGACACCTCCCTACCCTGCTCATAACTCCGACAGCTCAGGGGGCACTTACAAGAAATGGATAAGAAAAATAAGACTTTCTTGTAACTCTACCTTTCTCATTAGAATTTCTCTTACCATGAACATCTTCCTTTCTCTTTCTAGCTCTCTGCTTACCCATCAAGGACAAACTCGTCCTGAAAATTTCCCAAGGTTCCCAGCCCATAGTCACCTCTTAGTCCCACAATCTTCTTCCACCTGTTGTCTTTGCCATTTATTTAGGTATTTAATCCCAAGCCACACTCCTATTCTTCTGATGCTTTAAGGTTTTGCTATTAATTTTCCTGTGTTTACATTTTGTTTCCCAACTAGATTGTAAGTAACTTGAAGTTTCTGGAGTTACATTTTTTTTTAAATTAATTGGTTGACCAAAGAAAGAAAAGGAAAAGGTAATGCCGAAAAAGAATGTAAACACTGTAACTCAGAAGAATTTACCAGAACAACTCAAACAACAGCTTTGCTCCAAAGCCCCACCCAAAAACTAAGCAGGATTGAAACGGCCAAAGCAAAGCCATAACAAAGCTCAGTAAATATTTAGCTTGTCCTGGACTATTGCAATAGATTCCTAACTAATCTCTTTGCCTCTGATCACTCCTGTCCAATCCATTCTCCACACAACTGACCAAATGATCTTACTTATGTTAGGCATTCAATAAGTTGTTTGACTGAATTTATTAAACATATATTTTGAGCAAGGAAAAATAATTACCTTGATTCAAACAATTTTATCAATGCTATGTTGTGAGTGAAAAGGCACAGTTTTGGCAATTTGAAGAATAAGAAACTCAGAAAATAAAGTTTAGGTACAATATATGTAGGTGATTTCTAAATTCATAAGGGTGACCATGCAACCATGGCAAAATAATCATTATATATTCTACGTACAATTTGCTATTTGATTATTGAGTATCTTACTGGAATATTACTGATCTTAGAAGGTGTAACTCAGGAAATATTATACATTACATAGATTCATTCATTCTTTCCAAAAGCAGGTATTCAGTGCCTACTACATTCCACACACCAAGACTGATAAAATATAATGCAAGTAAAACAAGAAATACTGGGATATTATGATAACCTTGCTTTTTGTTAACCATGACAAAATAAATGCTTATGGGTGAAATCATACCTTTTGAATCAGTCAGGGTCCAAGCAGGAAACAAATAGCATATTCATACTGGGAAACTATGGGAAGAGTTGAATGTCCTTTTATGAGATGGGTAGGAGGAAATCTTCAGGCTAGTGCCGTGTGAGAGAAGAGCTCTATATAACCCTTCGGCCTGAAGTAGCAATGGGGAAAAGGAGACAGAAAAGGTACTTGGGCAGAGCTGAAACCTTTGAAGCCACGTGGGGCTGGACCCTGAAGAATGCATATGCCCCTCATCCTCTATACTCCCTTCTCTGTAGTGAGAGAGTGAGGAAACTCACCAACGGGGTCCATACATTTTGGCCACCCAGGCCACAGAGCAATGTGGGGGAGAGTGGAGCACAGACCCAGACTCCATAGTGACTTTATTCAGCATCCCTTTAAAGCTTTGTAAGTATCTGCGCATTCATCATGGGTTGGTCAAACAACACAAACCCCTAATGAATGAGTGATTTTGAGTATATTTTTAAAAACAGCACAGTAATTTTCTACTGAGATTCCTAAGGCTAGGTGTCAGAGAAGCTGTCAACATTAATGCTGTTTATAGAAAATGGAAAATTAATGAAGCAAGAAGAAAATGATCAATTAGAACTTGGTTTGGCTGTGTAAAACTTCTAATTTCTACCATATATATTAGTTGCTTACCATTTATGCCTAATTACCATGTAGCACAATAATGTGTATCATTAAACATGTGCCAAATTAACTTTACAATACTAACTTTGCAATGTTAACTTTATGCTATTAGCTCAGTTCAAGTTTGGGCAGTTTTTGCAGGTTTTGACTCATGGAGCACACTCTTTCCTCTTTTAACTCAAAGAAAATATTTGCTTCAATGATATTCTGCCCAATCATGTACTCTACAAAGACCTAGAAAATGAAAAAAAATGTTGTGGCATATCCTTCAGATGTAATATATGACTTAATTTAGTAGTGCTTACAGCCAAACCATAGCCCAGGATTGGGTTATTAACTAATTCCAGCCATGATACAAAGCAGGGAAAAGCTCATGCCAGACCTTTTATAGCTCTTAAGTCATAGGACTTAGTATGCAGTGAACTGCCACCAGGAGGATCAGATGGGCGAGGGGTGTGCTATTTTTAGCAAATGTATCCTGATCACTAAGACCACATTCCATTTTTGCACTTGAACTAAATCTTGATTATAGCATAAAACTTGAGACAAGCTGACCTACCATCCAATCACCAATGATTAGTGTTATCAGGTTGTGTTCATACTATATGTTTGAATTTCTAATTATGATAAAAAGATCATATTACTGAGTTTATGCATTCATTCTATGAATTTGTCATGAATTTTTCTTTTGCCTTGATAAATGGACAGTAGATTTAATCCACAAATTCTAGATCCTTTAAATTGCTGGACAGAGAATGCCTGAGATATATTACAAGTTGGTCCAAAAAGACTCAGTTTAATTGTTTCAGAAAGCCATAATTCAGAACCAGGCCTAAGACTATAATTAAAGTAAGGTTCAAGATATTGTGTGATATGCATTTTAAAGGACTGATTTACTTAAAAGACAAGTTCTCTTTGGTTTCAGGAAATAGTTATTTTGTCTCACTTATGGATAGGAATTTATATTCACAAATTTAAAAGTATATGCATATACTAGAATATGGGCCCTACTTCATGGACTTACAAAATACCTAGCACTCCAGGGATTCCACTGCAGATTCATCTTCTAGGATCACAGAACTCCCCTCAGTTGCTGTCTTATCATTGAGGGCATTCACTGGTGACAAGAGGGGAGGAGGGTAGTATTAAGTCCCAGTATACACCAAAGAGAAAACAACATGCTAACGTGGAGAAAGGGCAATTGTGTGCATTTTCACTTCATCCTTGCATGTTGATGTGTTATGTGACTTTTAGTCAGTTTGCTGCTGTTGTACAGAGAGGACTGCTAAATTAATCACTGAAATGTTAATAGGCATTAACTGAATATCCGTGGTAAACAAATCATGAAATTAAAGCACCTTGAGGGTATTTTTTGTGGGTTAAGAACATCTATATTAACACTAAAATAATAAGTATAGCTACCCTATATTGCTTGCCTATGTTCTACTACATACTTAAATGTATCGGGTTATTTAATTCTTTGAACAACCCTGTGAGGTAAGCAGTATACCCACTACATGGATGAAGCAAGGAGATGAATGGATATAGCTTGTGTAGGAGGAGGAGGCTGGATTTGAGACTAAGTCTAATTCTAAAGCTCATATCCTTTCCACTATCTTCTAAGCCTTAGTAGTGCCTTCCAGTTATGGTTGTTATTTTCCTCCATGGAGATTTCCCCCATTACCTTGTGCACGTAAACCCGCAGCTTATCCCTGACTCTTTTCCTGCCCTCTTTTCCTTCTGAAACGTCTGACTCACAGTAGTCTTCCTGAAGCAGAAAGAAACAGAGCAACAAAGCAGAAGTACTGTTGTGTACTGGGGCTTGGGACAGAGACCTCTGAGCTGTGGTCAGTAGATTACAGCAGGGAAAAGTCACATTTTGGGGGTTAGAGATGATGATTAATATGTCTTCTTTTATCAGAGATCAGTTAAAAAAATGTCAGAATGTCTGATTATCCAGGCTTTCCAAGAAATCTGCTGGCAAAAGAACTATTGTTGTTTTCTTTTTTTTCCCTCAGACTTTAAAATAATCCACTTAAGTGCTCTGTAACCCATCCTTTTGGGAGGACTGTCAGGAATTAACAAGCACCGATTTCTCCTTTCCAAGGCTCACTCCAGCACCTGTGCCTTAGATCCCATCCCTTGCAAATTCCTCAAGAATCTTGTTCCCACATGTTCTACCTTCATCTCTGGAATCTTCAATTTCGTTTTCATTCCTTTTATTTTTTTCCACTTTCAAACTTCACCAAAAACCTTTAGGTTACTTGGCTGTCCCCTCTAGCTACCGTCTTCTCTCATTTTCATTTCCGAGCTGTTTGAACAAGTGGTCTCAACTCTCTGTTGTCAACTCTGTTTCCTGCAGCTTCCCTTCAGCCTCTGACATCCTGGCTTGCACCCCACTATGCTTCCACAGATGCGCAGTGGCCTTCTTTCTGCCAAGCTCGTTGGACTTCTCTAGGTCCTCGTTCTCGATATCTCTGTGTCATCTTATTTTAACTACACACTCCTTGAAACACGGGCTTCATTCTTGGTTCCCTTTTGTCTCTTATAGCTTTCAGTAGCTTCCTTTCCTTTTTTTCCCTTTTTTAATTTTTATTTTCCTTTAGGGCTTCTATGGGGGGTGGGCTTAATGAGTTTAATCTTTTTTTAACAGCTTTATTCAGATATAATTGACATAAAATAAACTGAAAGTATTTATATACTTTGATGTTTTGATCTATTTATATTCCCATGAAACCATCACAGCAGTCAAGATAGCATACATATTGATCACCCCCAAAAGTTTCCTCATGACCTTTTGTAATCACTCTCTTCCCTCTCCACAATCTCCTGCTTTTCTTCCTAAGCAACCATTAATTTGGTTTCTGTCACTATAGATTCGTCTTCATTTTTTAGAAGTTTGATAAATGAAATGATACATTATTCACTCCTTTTTGGTCTAGATTTTTTCACTCAGCGTCATGATTTTGAGATTCATCATGCTGTTTCTATATCAATAGTTCATTCCTTTTATTGTCAAGTATGAATTTATTATATAAGTATAGTACAATTTGTCCAAACTTTAATTTCTATCTATTCTTTGATGGACCTTTGTGCTATTTCCAGTTTGGAGTTATTACATATAAAGTTTCTATGCACATTTGTGTGCAAGTTTTCCTATGAAGATATGCTTTCATTTCTATTGGGTGGAATGCATAGATCATATGGTAGTATATTTATTGTTTAAAAAAACTTTCAAACTGATTTCCAAAATGGTGTACGTTTTACATTTCCACCAGCAAATGTATGAGAGTTCCAGTCTTCCAAATCCTTGCCAAACTGGGTATGGTCAGTATATTAATTTTGGCCATTCTAATATACATATAGTCAGCGGTCCCCAACCTTTTTGGCACCAGGGACTGGTTTCATGGAAGACAATTTTTCCATGGCCAGGAGTGGGGGAGGATGGGGTGAGGGGAGGCAGAGCTCAGGCAGTGATGCCAGCGATGGGGAGCAGTGAAGCCAAAGTTCAGCTTGCTCACCTGCCACCTCCCCTCCTTCTCCATTCCTAAATTTCACGGAAGACAATTTATCCACGGATGGGGGAGGTCTGCTCTGAGGCCCAGGGGATGTGGACCGCAGCGTATAGTGATATCTCAATGTGGTTTTAATTTGCATTTCTCTAATGACTAATGATGTTGCATATCTTTTCCTATGTTGAGTTGGCATCTGTATTCTTTCTTTGCCAAAGTGAGTTCAAATCTTTTGCCAGTTTTCTTTTGTAGTTGGGTTATTTGTTATACTGTGTTTGAAAGTTCTTTATTTATTTTGGATACAAGTCCATTATTAGAAACATGATTTTCCAATATTTTTCTCCCAGTCTGTGACTTTCTTCTTAACAGTATCTTTCAAAAAATGTTTTTAGTTTTGATTAAATTTTATTTATTGGGTTTTTTTTCTTTGATGGATCATGTTCTTGGTGTTATATCTGATAAATCTTTACCTAATTCAAAATAAAAAAAAATTTTGTTTCCTTTTTTAGAAATATTAGTTTTGAGCTTTATGGTTAGGTCTGCGATCCATTTTTAGTTAATTTTTATATACGGGATGAGATATGAATCAATATTCATTCTATGGCATATAGACATGCAATTATTCTAGCATTATTTGTTAAAAAGACTCTCCTTTCTCCATTGAATTGCTCTTGCAACTTTGTAAAAAATCATTTGTCTGTACGTGTATGAATTTCTTTCTGTTCTGTTCATTGGTTTATTTGTCTATCATTACACCAATGTCACAATCTTCATGACTAACTTTATAATGAAGTCTTGAAATCAGGTAGTGTTAGCACTTCAACTTTGTTCCCCAACTGTGGTTATTTGTGTTGTTGACCTGAGCTGTTTTCTCTAAACATGACAGGTCTTAGTGAACTCTGGAAACTTTCTCACAATTCCCATAACCCATTTTATTGTAAAGACTCTTTAAAAAAAAAAAAAAAAAAAAAAAGCAGAACTACTAGTACCAGCTTCTCCTTTGAGTTCCAGGCCTGTAGCTCCACTAAAATACAGGCAACTATACTTGGAAATCGTATTTCTTCAAGCTCTGAACTTTTCTTAACTTCTCCTCTGACATTCTGCATCATCTGTCCCTGCTAACTTCAGCCCCACAACCATTCTCCTCTCTGTTGTCCAGACCTGAAACTTCATCTTTGATTTAGGTCTTCCTTTCTTTTTCTGATCCAGTAAATCACCATATCCTGGCCATTTTCTTTTTCATTCAAAATATCTTTCATGTATGTTTTCTCCATTTTCCCATTCTCACTATTACTAAGTGTGTATTATCACTTTCTCATGCTTGAATGGATGACTGAAAGTCCAACTGACCATCCCACTTCCAGACTCTCCCTGCCTCAAGCCATCTCCCAGGTGTATCTTCCTAAAGCAAATTCATGCTCAAGTCAAACTCAAGCTGAAAAGTTTCCCTTTCTAGCTTTCTAGCATAAAATTATTTCTTTAAAGGCAAGTATTTATCTTTTTTCCCCATTGGTACCTAAGGAAATATCTTACACATGGTGAGCATATACTACATATTTACAAATTGAATTCAGTGACACTGTTTCCCCAATATTGGCAATATTGGCACAGTTAAACAATTGGCTTCAAAGTGTCAATTAGATTCCTAATTTGAAGGAAGAAAATGAAAAATGAAAAGAAGCAATTTAATTCCAGGATTCAATCTTTTCTAAGTTAAGAAAATAAAATGGAAGACCTGAATCAGAGCAGGATACCTATGAGATTATTTTCTAATGTGTAATGTAGACTTAGTTTTAAATGCTAAAAAGTAAAAATTTAAAAAAAAGCCGCCTTGTATTAGTAGAATGATTTTCTTCCAAGGAGCTCAAGTGTTTTTTGAAAAGACTCCCATATTTTCAAGGGCATGCAGGTTCAGGTACATGAGTGTGTGTGTGGGGTAAAGGTGTCATAAACTAGAACATGGTGTTTACAACACCAGGGCCCCGTGCAGTCTCACACAGTTCAACTTACTAGCTGTCTCAAAATATAGGAGAATTGAGTTTCCTACGATTCTCACGAATAGAAGGAAATTACCTTATTTTTCCGTTTTCCCACTTCATGTATGAGGTGCGAGGGTCAAAGAAGGGCAACCTCACTCAGCAAGCTAGTACCAACCTCATAGTTACGTTGCCTCACTGCTCGAGGTCTATATTGCATTAACTTTCACCTGCTCAGGAAAGAGAAGGAAAGTGCAATGCTTTGTTTGGATGAAAACACAAGAATTCAGTATCCAATCCAAACAGCTTATATGAGAAAATGGTTCAGCTTATTAGGATCTGGGCAGACAAGTGGGAAATAAAGGAGGAAAAACAAACAAAAAGAACTCCTACAAAACCTATTTCCCAGAAAACTGAATTCCCTGCCTCCCCCACAAAAAAAAAATCAACCTGAAATTTTTGATTTTTAAGAAAAGATATATGTGGTGGTGTAGGGTAGAAAGAGTAAAAGTTGGAAAAGAAAGATTTAGAAATACATCAAATTACATGTAATGCATACAATGTGATTTCTGATAATTTTGGAAAGATATTTTGAACATGAAAAGATTTGAACAAACTTTAAAAGGAATGGAGAGAGACGTGAGAGTGAACTTGTCCACTTAAGCATGTTTTTCCCCCAGTCCTCACTGCTCATCTGAAAACAAGAAGTAGAGCAGGTCAGGAAAGGGGTTATGGTTAACACTGCAAGATGAAAGATAAGCAACCAGGCAGTTAGAAGCCAAGGCATTTTATCTAGAAGAGCAGGTCTGGCCTTGTTTCCATCTTGATAAGAATTAGATTGGAGAGCTTGTTTGTCTATAGACTAGGATGGGGTGGAGGGGTGGCAGGGCTGAAGACAGGGGACAGGGAAGGGGGGCTGAATTATGGAGTTGTGGCAAACCACTAATGTAGTGATAATTCCCTCTTTTGTGTTCTGTGTCTACCCCTTTGAAATTACTAGACTTGTCTTTTTAAGTAACATGGCTGTATTTCAAGTGTGGAGACTTAAATATCTAGAAAGTTTAGGTGACCTGAATAGGTTTATTGTCCCAGTTTAAAATTTTAAGACAATGGCTAACTGGTCAGGCCATTGACTTAGAACTTGAATCAAATGGTCTTTGAATTTAAAGGGCTCTTCAAATGGTATGTTTATCTTTATCCTGAAGCATATGCACAATATACTCTGACTTGGCTCTTTCAAGTCATATTCTCATTTCAGGTTTTTTTAAACAGATTACAATTGTAGGAGCTTCCACTTTCATGGTGTTCTGATTTGATCATATAACTGGTTCAGAAGTGGTATTTTCATATAATTATTAAAATTTGCAAAGTTCTAAGGTCGCCCAGTTTTGTTCTGATTACAGCCCTGACAGCAGAAATAACAGGTTTTCCTGGGATTTTATTTGCTATTATTTTCAGAATTTTAGCCCATAATAGAACCAAGAAATCAGAAATTCAAAATGAAATGGGCCATCTATTTTTTTAAAATACAGCTTTAAAATTGTTTGTGGCTAATTAAAATGATTCTTAATTGTGATGGGTTTATGCTTTTCATGCCATTAGTTATTCAAGTAGAATTTATTGAATATGTAAGATGATTAGCACAGGAGGAAGCATTATGGGATGGATGCTATCCATAAACCTGTTGGGGTTTAAAATCTGTACTATACAAGAGATAAACCAGAACATTTTTAGCCCAAATGATTAGATACTAAAACAAGTTTGTACAAATGACAGGTAGGAAGAAAGCATCTTAAAAGAACATATTCTTATCTTGGCTACTTTACAGATTGTCTGGCACCTTGAGTCTTATCTTCTCTGTGGTCCTGAGGCAGTCCCTTTAGATAATTATCTCTGGACAGTGCCCTCACCACTAGGAGCAGTGTCTAGAATGCTCTCCCAGGCTAATTCTCTTTCTAGAATGCTCCTCATTTTTAAATTTTCTTCTCTTACCTCGTTGGCTACTCAGCAGAGTTGTGCTGATGCTGAAAGTCTATGAGGCCTGAAGAAATTTTAATGATATTAATAATAGCCCTCATTTATTGGAAGCTTCCCAGGTAGCAGGACTCTGCATTTTAAACATGCTGCTTCTCCATTGGTTATAAATACGCTCTAGCTCCTAAGCCCTCACTTCACTTCCTTTCACAGACAAGTTTTGCCAAAGAATAATCACTACTTGCTATTCTGTATCCTGACCTCCAGGATATATAAAAAATTTTTTCTTATCATTTAGATAATGTTTTTAATATATAATGTAAAAATTAAAAAGTAAAACAAAATCATAATCCAACCACCTAGGCATAAGCATCTTTGTATCTATCATTCTAAAAATTGTCATGCATATCTAATACATACATATTGTTTATTCACATATGGAATCACTCTATTCATATGACTTACAGCTTTTTTTCTATTTAATAATCCATTAATATCTTTCCATATCATTAAATAGTTAATGACATACTTTTCACAGTTGCACAGTATCACAGTGCATGAATATATAAGTTCTTTTAATCAATCTTACCATTGAGTGTTTTGATTATTTGAATGTGTATTAATTTAACAAACTCTCAATTCACTCTTACTATGTGCTAGGCACTATTATAAACACTTTATAATATTTACGCATTTAATTCTTGTAAAACCCAATTAGATCATATACGTACTGCATGTTTATTGATTGCACAACAACAAATGCTAGGGAGAATACAGAGAAAAGGGAACTCTTATACACGGTGGGAATGTAAATTAGTACAGACATTATGGAAAACAGCATGGAGGTTCCCCAAAAAACTAAAACTAAAAATACCATATGATTCAGCAATCCCACTGCTGGGATTTCTATCAAAAGAAAGAAAATCATTATGTTGAAGAGATATCTGTCTCCCCATGTTTACTGCAGCACTACTCACAGTAACCAAGATATGGAATCAATCTAAGTGTCTGTCAATGGATAAATGGATGAAGAAAATGTGGTATATATACACAATGGAATACTATTCAGCCATAAAAAAGAATAAAATCCTGTCATTTGCAGCAACATGGATAAGCCTGGTGGACATTACGTTAAATATAATAAGCCAGGCACAGAAGGCAAATACTGCATGTTGTCACTCTTATGTGAAAGCTAAAAAAGTTGATTTCATGGAGGTAGAGAGTAGATTGGTGGTTAGCAGAGACTGGGAAGAGTAGAGTGGTAGGAGGGATGAAGAGAGGTTGATTAATGTGTACAAACATACAGTTAGAAGAAATAAGTTCTCGTGTTTGATAGCACAATAGGATGGATATAATTATCAATAATTTATTGTATATTTCAAAATAGCTCAAAGAGAGGATTTAGAATGTTGTCAACATAAAGAAATTATACATATTTGAGGTGACGGATATTCCAATTATCCTGATTTGAACATTACACATTGTATGCATGTATCAAAATATCACATATACCCACAAATATGTACATTTATTATGTATCAATAAAAAACCCAATTAGTCTGTAACAACCTTATTAATAATAATAATCTTTTTACTGTCTCTGTTTTACAGATAAAGAAACTGAGGCACAGAAAAGGTAAGTAACTTTCCTAAGGTAACAGAGCTAGTAAGTGGCAGAACCGAGATTCCAACTCACACTGGCTCTCGAGTGGGTGCTCTTAACCACTGTGATATGGGTGCCATCAGAAACAATGCTGCAGTGAGTGTCCTCATTTCTTATGTTTCCTTAGAAAAATACCTAGAATGAAAATGCTGGTTTTTCGAATGTACTAGCAATTACCCTTCAAAAGGTTTATACTTTTCTTTCCCACAAACTGCATATTACCAGAACTTAGACAATACTGGGTATTATAATTTAAAATTAAATCTCATACTGTTTTAATTTATATTTCTCATTCACAATCGTCTTAATCGTCTTTTATCAGTCTTTGACTTCCTTGACCACTCCATTTGCATTTGATGATATTTGATCACTCCCTTCTCTTGCAACTCTCTGCTGCTTTGGTGTGATATCTCCCTCTGCTACTTCCCTCCACCTGGCATTAACGTTCCTCCCTGGCTTTCTCACTGACACTTCTCTCTGACCTCCTTTTTAATTTGGGTGTTTCTTAGCTCTTCACTTGATCCTGTTCTCATGTTGCAGTCTCCCTGGGAAACCTCATACATTCCCATGACTTTAGCCACAATTTAAATGCTAATGCCTTATAAATCTTTATCTCCTCCTAGACATCTCCCTAAATTCTAGACTTATATATGTAACTGTCTATTAGACATCTTTTACCCAGGGATATTCTCCAGGCTTTTAAAAACAGAGTATGTTTAAAATTGAACTCACTGTTTCTCTCTTAAACCTGATCTTCATTTTCTATTCACCATCTGAATTTGATTTTACCATGATACAACCAAACACCTAACGTGAGAGTCATTCTACATTTGGGTAATGATGAACTGCAATGGTTTTGAATCTGGCAACTCTGAGTTTGAACTTCAGCTATGCTACTTAAAATCTGGATGACCTTGGGAAAGTTGCTTAAACTCTCTAAACTTCAGTTTAGTAATGTATAAAATGGGAATAAAAATACCTACTTTGCAAGGCTGTTGAGAAGATGAAATGGGATGATGTATGTGACATGGTATTTGTTCTTTTTGGAGTGCCTGACATACCAAAAGCATTCAATAGAAGAGTACTGCTATTTGGAGGATGATGTCTCACCTCTCACATCCAATCAGTTTCTGAATTCTGTTGTTTCTAATTCTGTAACTTCACGCCAATAATCCTTTCTGTCTTTATCATCCCTGCCGATAACACCTAATTAGGATCTTGTCATCTCTGCTTCCGTGGTTGCAATTTTCTCTAACTCAATGGTTATCAACCATTTTTTCCTGATATGAACACACAGAATGGATCAAGTTCTCATGTGTGACTAATTCCCTCAGGCATACTCCATGTTGAGCACAGTTCTAGGAGTTTAGGCAGTAACTCCACCCCCTTCTCTCCCATTCCACTAGAAAATATACTGGGATAAAAGTAGGAAGGACAGTGGTAAGATAAACTTGAATCTGCTCCAACTTTTTAAGTCTTGTGCAAATTTGGGTACTGTATTTTAGGAGCAAAGTGCTTGAAGCATACCTGTGTGACACTATACCAAGGTTGAGAAGCTTTGTGTTAACTAGCTTCCTCTACTAATTCTCTCACCCTACACTAATTCTATCCTACACACTATTGTCAAAGTGAGTTAGTTTTTATCATACTGACTTTACTATGTACCCTGTGTTTTCTATGGCAGCAGTCCCCGACATTTTTGGGACCAGGGACTGGTTTCATGGGAGACAATTTTTACACAGACTGGGGATGGGGGGCTGGATGGTTTCAGGATGATTCAAGTGCACTACATTTATTGTGCACTCAAACCTCTCTGCTAATAATAATCTGTATCTGCAGCCACTCCCCAGTGCTAGCATCACTGCCTCAGCTCCACCTCAGATCATCAGCCATTAGATTCTCATAAGACGCACTCAACTTAGATCCCTTGCATGTGCAGTTTACAGGAGGGTTTGTGCTCCTATGAGAATCTAATGCCAGGGCTGATCTGACAGGCGGAGTTCAGGTGGTGATGAAAGCATGGGGAGCAGCTGTAAATACAGATGAAGCTTCAGCTTGCTCAATTGTTGCTCACCTCCTGCTGTACAGTCGGTTCCCAACCGGCCACGGACGGTACTGGTCTGCAGCCTGGGAATTGGGGACTGCAGTTCTACGGGCCAAAATTCCAGCCCCCACTAGCCTGGCAGGCAAGGCCTTCCAGACCTGCCCTTTTCAGTTTTTTCAGGCTTTTCTCTTTCTGTACTACTCCTTGCATATGACCCATGAAACAACAAAATAACTGCATTTTCCATTTCCTCTTACTCACCTCCCCTTCACTACTTACCCTACCATAGCCTGGCTTAGGCTCCAGACACTCCCCTGAATGAGCCCTCAATCCCGGGCACCCACGACCTAAATACTGCTAAAGCCACTGGACACTTTTCACTTAGTAGCAGTGAACACTTTGACTATTCCCCATTCCTCCTAATTCTTTGGTGGTTCCTTTATTAATCTCCTTTTTGGCTATTTTTCTTATATCCATAGTTCAATATTCTGCCCTGGGTACTCTTTCCTAAGCAGTTTTCTCCTCTTCTCTATATTCTACTAACTCTCTTTGAAAGATCTGCTCTACTTTTTATGGTTTCAATTACTATCTATATGCAGTTGCCAAACAATCCTCTATTTTGAAGCTTTACCTCTTTTCTGAACTCTATATATACAATTCCTCATAGGACTTTCCCACTTAACGGTCTTGTAAGTGACATAACCACAGTGTTTTCAGAAGGGGATACATCATCCCTCAACCCTTCCCAACGAACCTCTTTTTCATTAAAGTTGCAAACTTGTATAGATGATACCACACACCAAATTTCTTAAGTCAGAATCTAGGAGATATATTTGACCCCTCCCACTATTTTTGACCCCTACGTTTCAACTAGTTACCATATCTTTTTGATTATATCTCACAAATATCTCTAAAATCCATCACATAGCTATAATCCCATTGCAGCCATCTTTCCCTGGGCTGCCATAATCTCTTAATTAATCTCCTGACTCCAATGTTTTTCCTCACCAACCATCCTACTCCATACTTGACTAGTTATTTTTCTTCAAATCTGGTAATACAACCCCAAACTTAAAATCCTTCAAGATAAAGTTCAAAAACTTATCATGATTTACAAGGCTTTCTAAGATCTGGGTGTGGCCCCCCACCCACCAGCCCAGAAGACTTACCATGTATATTCTCACACTGTATGGCCCAGTTACACCAAACTGTTTTCAGTTCTTCTTGTGTCTTTTTTGGTCTCTGTTTTGCCTATATTGAATGCTCTCTTCTGTGTATTCCTTTGCTTTGCCTGACTCACCCCTAATCCAGAGTTCCTATTCTCTAGAATTAATTATGTCTTCCTTGGACATGAATGATAGGTTGGAACTATAGATTTCCAAGGTCCCAGTATTTTCCATATCATAACATATATAATGTTTCTTTACTAAAAGCCCTCCTATCCCATATGATTGCTAATAATTAAAGTAGATTCAAATCTAAGAACCATAAAATATCTATATATCTTAAACATATATTTTAACCTAATACATTTCAATTTTATGTAGGAATATGGCCTTTAATTTGGATATGTGCCCAGTGGCTGAAGATCCATGCAATCTTTCTTTACCATAGTGTACCATCCATAATTTCTAGTTTCACTTTTTTAAAGTCGAGTGAAAACTTAAAAATATCTGCAAGCCAATCTGAATATAGAATTTTCTGGATTATTAAGACTATTTTTTTCTGAGTCTTTTCTCATTATATCTCCTCGGCCTAACTTGATAGAAAAGATTTTAGCAATTCTCCTTTACTGAGTCTGTCTAGAATACTCAAGTTAATTTTCAAAGAAGCAACACTTTTAATTGACACTCTATTTCACTGAATCAAGTAAGCAATGTTTAATTTATTACATGGTTGCAATAATAAGTCAACTGGCATAAATAGTTTGGGAATAAACACAACTAATTCTTGGCAAGCATGCAAATGAACCAATGAAAATTGTGTAGGCTTACTGGAGCGTTGCCTACTGGCTGTGAGCTTTCAATGATCCCTGAATATTAATCAGTTTGTTTTGCAAAGGAAATTGATAATATTGGTTAATTTGTCAAGTCAGTTAAATGGAGGTCTGCTAAGAGCAATTCTGTTAGTATAATTGTCTCTCGTTCACATTGATTGTAGGCACTGTGAGAACAGGGGAAACATGCATGTCTTTGAAAGGAACCATCTCTTCTTTTATTCACAATTATATTCACTATCATGTGCTGGGCACACAATAAACATCTGCTGAAGGAATAAAGAAATGAGTGGATGAATATAGTAAAAAATATCTAGAATACCTATTCCTTGTACTCTGTTCTTCCTCCACTGTAGCTGAAGTGTCAACAGCTTATTACAGTCTTGACTTTCCTGAATGATTTCTCCATCCTCCAAAGTAAAATGTATAATTCCCCCTTTTCTGCCTCCACTGTACTCTGCACTCACTTTGGACATACTACTTTAAAATATTCTTACTAACATTTGATTTTGTTTCTATTTCCCTTTGATCTATCACATATCTCTTGAAGGCAAGAAATTATTTTTATGTCTTTATATTTTATACATGCTATTTATATATAAAATTACATATAATTAAAACTTATTATATAATTGTAAAATTACATATATATAAATTAATTGATAAATGAATAAAATAGCTCTGCCACATAGATATTCTTGATGCCACTTTAGATAAGAAAACTGAGGCCAGAAAGACTAAATAGCTTAAGTAATATTAACAAAGCAATAACTCTTGGGATCTTTCTGGTTTGTGTATGTCAAAGCTCATGCTCTCTTTCAACTCTCTTATGTCTCCTTCAATCAGCTAGGAAGATAAAAACCTCTTCTAGGAATGAAAGTAAAGCACTTCCTGGCCCCAATCAATTCTTTTTACCTGCCATCTGCTTGTGAATATTAATATTGTCTTTGCTTGATTTTTCAAAATAGAATCATAGGTGAACAGTAAATAAGAGGGGCAGAGGATAGAATGCTTAGGAAAAAGGATATAAACCTGAGCAATAGGGAAGACTGTGGTCTGATGCAGAAGTATATGGAAGTTGAGGTGGGAAAGAGATTATAAAGCAAATCGGATTCAAGGATGTAGATTTATTCTGACATTATTTAACCCATGGAATGAGAACATTTGTATAAATTATCCAAGCCATTGTTCCCCTCCATAGAGGATATCCTATTTCCCATATGAGGTTTGGGAAGACTTCCTGGAGCAGATTGATTCCAAGTGTATCTTGAATGGTAGGGAAAATACAGCTTAGTGTTTGGAAAAAGAGATCTAGTGTGTAGGCTGAAAGGCCAGTGAGAGTGAAGGAACTGATACAAACAAAATATGCAAATCTCAAAGACAAATAGGAAGGAAGAGACATTGCAATGTTACGGTGAATAGTAGAGAACCTCTATAGGATCATGAAAAGGGGACAGAACATCTTTTTATTCATCATTTTCCTGGACTTCCAAGTCCATAGCATTGAACATTGCATTCATCTTTGATTTTGTCCAAATCAGATTTGCCTAATATTCATCTGAGTTCTTCAGATACCATAACTTGTACCCTCTTAACTCTCAAAGTAATAAGTTCATATTTTAGAAAATTCAGACCAAAATAAATTCTCCAATTTTCTAAATATTTCTGTTCCTGATGTCCTTTCCATATGCTTAATAATCTATAGGTTCAACAACTTTTTGTGTTGCACCACAAATTCACAAATTAATTCTCTTCTATATCATCTCACTAAAACACATCCAGGGGCCAGGCACAGCGACTCATGCCTGTAATCCTAGCACTCTGGGAGGCCAAGGTGGAAGGATTGCTTGAGGCCACGAGTTTGAGACCAGCCTGAGCAAAAGTGAGATCCTGTTTCTACAGAAAATAGAAAAAATTAGCCAGGTGTGGTGGTGCACACCTGTAGCCCCAGCTATTGTGGAGGCTGAGACAGAAGGATAGCTTAAGCCCAGGAGTTTGAGGTTGCAGTGAGCTATGATGACACCACTGCACTCTAGCTGAGGTGACAGAGAGAGACTCTGTCTCAAAAAAAAAAAAAGGAAAAAAAAACTAGGATATACTATTATCCTTCTTCTAATCATTTTTTTTTTGTTTCATTTGGCAAAGATATAAGGTCCTGTGGATTCTTTATATCATTATTTCTGTAACATCATATCTTTCTTTTTTTTCTTTTTACTATTTATAAGTTCTTTTATCTCACAAGCATGATGGGGCAGTGGTCTCTCACTTTTCCAACTGTCAACTCACTTCAATCACTTTACCACAAACTTACTTTCCCCTAAAACCAAATTGGCTATTTTTACTGAAAATTATAAATAAACAATCATATGAACATAAAACAATCATAATTATTATAATACATAATAAATAATAATATAATTATGATACTGTACAAATTATAATGCTTTATAATAATATAAATTATAATACTTTATAATAACTATAAATCTCATTTCAATATACTTGTATTTTTTGTGTTTGAATTCCTGGTCCATCATTTGTTAACTCCATAGCTCTAAGAAAGCCACTAAATAATATTAAGTCTCTTTGTTATTCCATCTACAAAATGGGGCTGACAATGGCATCTACATCACAGGATTGCTTTGAAGGTGAAATAACAAAAACATGAAAATCATCATAGTGACTGCTACACAACAAGGACTCAATAAAAGGTAGCTGTGGTCATTATTATAACACAAGAGTATTAATATAGTTGAGTTTCATGATTGAGATAGACCATAGATCCGCTGTTGAGCCCTTGAAATATGTAGGTAGTCCAAACTGAGATGTGCTATAAATGTAAAATACACACTGTATTTCAGAGACTTAGTATGAAAAACAAAGGTAAAGTATCTAATAAGTTTTTATATGCATACATGTTGAAATGAAATATATTTAAATTTTATTTGTTTTTAGTATTTTTAATATGGCTACTAGGAAAATTTTCAATTACATATGTAGATTGTATTGGGGTACACATTGTATTTCTACTGCCTAGCACTGCTATAGGTGATAATCATAAAATTATAAATGGGGTTAGTTTTACTTAGGAGTCTTGTCATAAACTTTCTCTCATGTGAAATGTTGTGACCCACAATGAACTTGTATTAATTCTTATATAGACATTTAAATATTTTGAAATCTTTAATTATAGGATATATAGAAGATGCTCTCTCTTAGGATTATACATTTTTAAATGATCTATTTATATATTATAATTTGATATTAAAAGATTTTTTGTATCATATTTGAAAGATGTCCTCTTTATGTAGGCTATAAAAATAATAAAGATGTACCGGGGCATCATATATTTATGTACTCTGTTAATTTATGTGTGTGTGGGTAACTGAAGACCTGTATGATAATAAATGGGAAAACTTAGTTAATTTTACTATAAAGCATGCAGGTTACGAGAAGATCAGTAATAGACTGTGGTTAAAGAGTGGTCCCAGAGAAGCCTACATCAGTAAAGGAGGTTGTCTAAAAGCTGTGTGGGGATATAGGGTTGTTCTATAACTGTACATCCTCTGTCTTACTGTGACCTTGAGCATCATTTGACTATGATGAAACCCCAGTCTCCAGTCATGTGATTAACTAGTTGTCAAGAAAAAAGGCTTGCATAAATAAATTCACAAAAAGACTCATGAGGGTCTCTGCTTCCATCTATGTAAATTGAGATGATCACCAATAACCTCCACCTCAAAAGAAGATAGTGATGCATGACACGTTCAAAAAAGTAAGTGCAAACATATACCTACTTTTACATTTGCATATACCACATATATAAAGGGCATGATTTTTAATACTCATCTACGCTATACATCACAAAGAAAACAAGAAGCTGCTCAAACATTCATGACAGAAGAGACACATATAACTAGATTCCTCTGACCTCCACTGAGGTATAGAGGGAGTCTCTGGACCAAGCTGTGCTCTGTATTTGTGGAGGTTTGGCCTTTCTGGTTCTGCTCTTTGTTTCTCTCTCTTAAACATATTCAAATTCACAGGAACTGAACATTGAAGTACATTTACCTTAAAATTCCTCTGTAACATGATTTCAACCTAATTTATTAGTTGTTCTTTCTGAAAACTTCCCAATAAAATTTCAGAATGTCTTTTAAATACCACCCTTTCCATGAGACTATTCCTGGGCACCCAAACCTTCTCCTACCATGAGTCCCCAGGTAATTTGTACCTCTGTTTTGACTCTTCATGAAGTTCTTCTTCATGGTAATTTTTATACAGATCTTATTCCATCTGTATCATGCATTCCCTAATAGAACTCTTCTTATATTAATACTTTAACTCCATGGGTTTGACTTTAACCTTTTCTTTTTTTACTGTACACTCTCCTTATTTGATATCATCAAATCTCTGGCTTCAATTACTATATATATATGTATGTGTGTATGTATAGTCGTGCACCGCATAATGATGTTTGTCAACAATGGACCACATATAGGATGGTGGTCTCACAAGATTATAAAAAAGCTGAAAATTCCTATTGCTTAGTGATTTATGTTACAATTGCCTATAGTATTCAGTACAGTAATATACTGTACAAATTTGTAGCCTAGGAGTAATAGGTGTGTAGTAGGTTATATCATTTAGGTTTGTATAAGTACTGTATACATTCTCCTATGATATATGATGCATATACATGACTCTATATGTATGTGTCTATATGTGTGTGTTTGTGTGTGTAGGTATGTTTGTACGTATGACTTCAGCCCAGATGTCTCTCCTGATATTAACTTAGTATCTCTAATTTCCTACTAGACATTTCCACTTGGATGTCACACTGATGTATCACACTCAACATGTTCAACATGTTTGTCATCTTTCTACCCCTTGAATCTGTTTCTCCCCCTGTGTTTTTGATGTTAGTAAGCACTCTAATCCCTTAAATTTTAGATGATTTTTCTAGTGGATACTGTAACAGGAACCAATTATGCAGAAAGCAAGAGATAGTATAGAGGGAAAAGGACAGAGCTTATGATCTCCCCAGCTTTCAAAGTGGGCTCAACTTTAATGTTGGGAACTAAATCATCTGTACATTTTTATCCTCTTAAAGTCTCATCCTACAAGCTAATTCTGTAGGCATTTGCTTAAATTTCTCCAAGGACAAAAAGTGAACTTGCCAAAAATCCCAGAATAAATAATGTTCACTGGGCAAGAAACCTAGAATGAAAATGTGAATTTGTTGCTCCCTACTTGATTTTTATTCCTTTAGTACTATTTACCAAGTAACTTTTTCAGGGCTCTCAAAAGAAAAAAAGCCAAACACATCTTCAAAGGATAACATTTTACTCTCTTCACCTTGAATTTAGGCTTAAACTTAATTTAAATTAGGTTGAATTTAGGTTTAAAAATGTATACATTCTTTCATAACTTCTAGATACTCACTGTTTAATATTAATAAAATGGTAAGGATATTTTTCACACTTAGACCCATTATAGGCTTACTTTATAGTAAAATATCCAAAGGCCTTGCTGTGTCATGAAAGGTGTTGCTACATATAAATCAGGTCCGCTTTGGTGCATAGTGATAAATGAGGTGAGATAGGTCACCCACTCTTACTGTCATTCAGACGAATGTTAGCCAATGAAGTGGCTGTCCTTGCTTCTCCAAATTAGTTTTATTATGGAGTTCTGGAACAATAGTCTGGACAAATGGAATGAATTAGATCTCATAGAGCAAAACAAATTTAGAAGAGTAAAACAGGTACTGGGTCAATTATCCCAGACTATTGCATTTGTAACTTACACAGTCTCAAAATATTAAAAATAAGTCTTAAAAATAAAAAAGTAGAAAAAGGCTTTGCTTCTGAGAAATAAAAGGGTTATTTATAACCCAGCCTGCAGAGAACTAAACAGCAAACAGCAGATAAATAGAAATCAGACAGTCTATAGATTTAAAATGTAACAAGTGAATAAATTGTACTAGTTGTACCATAACTCTGTGCTGGCATATTATTGTAGGTGACACTCACTGTCCAGTGGGAGGCTCATAGATTGTCATTACTGATACATGATGTTTGGATGTACCGAGTTACCATGGGACACTAGTATTGCCCAAAGCTACTTATAAACATCTGTGTGATGACTAATAATTGTAGTTGGGTTATACACACATTGGAAATGTGGCTGGCAAGACCTACTGATGTTAATATGAGCCACATGATCACAGAAAGGAAAATATATACCCTTCATTATATTGGTAATTTCAGGGGTTCTCTTCTTTTTTTTTTTTTGGAACTGAGTTGATCATGTCATATTTTCTATGTTCTATAAGTCAAATACAGGAGTATAATATAACTAACGCAAGTATGCAAAGTATCCTAACATACTTATGACAGATTGCTCATTAAAAAAATGCATCATTAAGATAATCGATACTGATGGAATGATATGTTAGTAAACTTTTATATAGCCCCAAAGTCATCAGACCATATCAAGCTCTTACAGTTAAGTTTTTAAGTTTTCTATAGATTAGAAACTATGAACCTGGATAAATTAAGAAGAATTCAAAATATGTTAGCACATATTGGCATTTTATTAAAGCTGAGATACATCATATTGAGTATGGTGGCTGAGTCTTAATTTTTAAAAAGTCAAACATATACTTTTATAATTAAGGGAGAGAGCGTGTCCATCAGCATACTATAGTTTAAATTGCTGATGATATTGTGTGCATGTTTTAGAATTTCAACTAAACAAAGGCAAAAAGCATAAGGGATATTAATATAGAGCTCCTCTTTATTTCAAAAGAATTAGGAATGACCCACTTTATATCTTAAAGATCCATGAAAGCTACTTGAATTCTTCAAGGCAAATTAAGAACAAATTCTTCTCTTTACTCTTGCCTGCAGAAGAGTTTTTCTCATGCTTGTTATGTGATACAAGTGATCACTTTCTTAGCTATAATCAGACTTATCAAAATACTAAAGAAGAAAGCAGAAGACTCTGGGCTTATACTTATAGCCTGGAAAATGTATCAGTGTTAGGGTACAGCCAAACTACCATTTGTTAGGACAAATAAAAAGTAATTTGGCTAAGGGTTTGGAAAAATGTGAGTCATCTGCTGTCCCAGTTTTTTTTTTCCCCCATCAGTGTTATCAAATTATAGTAACATATATGCACATTACAATCTGACACAAATAAATAATAAACAGTGAAGGGAAGGGGGGAGACAAAGAGTAGACTGAAGGCCAAAAAATTAGGTTACTTACTTACATTGTAGAAGTAAGACAAGGAGAACATGATGGTAGGCATAACCACAGCAACCATCCCTTGAAGACTCAGGAAACTTCTCAGGTCAAAGCCAAGAAATTCCAAATGGGTAGTACATGTCTCAGTCCTAAGGGTAAACAACATGAGGTAGGAATTTATGGTAAATATATCACTCACTCGAAAATAAATAGAGTTGGGATCTTGTTTTATGCTATGGAATTAATAGTAAAGAGGTAAATTAGTAGACAGGTTTTAGCACCTAAGAAGAATAAGCACAATGTCCAGGCTGCTCACTGAAATTGGAAGACACAGTAAAATGACAACTGAAAACACTAGGATATCATTGCCAGAGCTTCCAGTACTGATAAATTCATATATTCATGATGAGTTGGCTCAAGGTTTTTAAATGGAGAGGAGCCAGAAAACAAAGTATAAATACTGGAAATTACACTCTGCAATGAAAGAAGTAAAGAAGATGAGTATGGATAGAGTGATTTAGAAAACGGCAAAGAATTCCATCAACTGTGAAGGAAATTTAGTAAGCAGTCAAAAACTCACACTTATTTATTAAGTATAAAAGGGGTCTTTAGAAGACCAAGTTAGGATAACTTGTCCATTTTTTAAATTTCTACAGCAAAATTTTAATTTCAGATTATTTTTGCTCTGCTACTTAAAACTGTATTTCTCAGCCCTCCTGACTGTGCCAATGAGTTCATTTGGGATAATTCTGTTCAAAAATTAGACTAAACAAAACATTACTTTTAAAGTATACTTGCTGATTCTCTTCCCCTGTATTAATGGGGTTTATCAATCAAATGCTGAATAAATGGGTTTAGAAATGAAACACTGAGCTAAGTATTTCTGGAATTAGAGTCCAGTTTTAGCTTTTTCACTGATTTGGGGTGTTTACAAACTAAATCATAACCAATCTGAACCTGTTTCCTTGCTGATAAAGTGAAGATAAAGTATAAGATACCCTACACTTTCCATGAGCAATTTGAAAGTGAATTAGAGCCAAGAAAAATTGTGCTCATGTGCAAAATACTTGTAAAAAAGGGCACGGCTAAAACTCCTAGGCTCTGGTTCCATTAAATTACTCATATTGAAAGGGACTGCATATTTTAGAGTACTTAATCAGAACTGTGACAGGGTCAAGGATGATAGAAAATAGTAAAACAGATTATGTAGAGAAGAGGGGAAAAGTGGTTGATGTGGAGAAACAAAGGTGAGAAGGGAGGAGAGAAAGAAGCTGGAAAGAAATGTAGATAAATTGTAATACAGGATATAATGAGAAAAACCAGAGAAAGAAGGAAAAAACAGAAAAGAAAAAATAAAAGAAGAAAAGATGGCCACTCACTCCCTGGACTGGGATAATCCGCTTCCAAGGTGCAACATCCAGTAACTTTTATTACTCCAATAGCCAAATGCCCTGCATCACCTCAACTCTACTGTTTAATAGGGAGTATTAGAGTTGGGGACTCTATCATTTATAAAAGTGTTTTAAGCTTTTATGTCCACCAAGCCAGAACCAATACTTGGGTCCTGTTTGGGCTCAGGGCATTGATATAATATGGATTCTGTTGCTATTCCTCTTAGTTCAATTCTCCTACTTCCCAATCAAGGGATTTCACTCAGCCCTCCCAGGGAAGACAGTTGATTCTGATCCCAACTCCATCTGCTGAGGTGAAATGACAAGAGTGATACCTTCTTCTTTCGTCATAGGCTTACCTAAGGCCCACTGGAGCCCAACACAAAAACACTTACCTTACTTCCTTTTTACCTTTTGTTCTTTTTGGAGCACTTAAAAATCTTGCTTCTTTACAGATGTTCCAATTGGTTTGATGATCAGGTTCATACAGCTCTTCTAGGGGTTTCTAGAACAAACAACTCAACACCAATATGGGCAGTATCTGATTTTTTACTGTTTTGAGGGATTTGTCCTTTGCCTGACAAATTTCAAGCTAGAAGCAGTCTGATCCCAGACATAGTCTAGGATTATAAAGCAGCAGTAAGGACAAGAAAAAAGCTAACACATTTATTGATCTCAAACTAAGCATATCTTCATTTTCTGGGATCTCCCCCAACTTTGCCCATTTTTATATGGGATTATGGAGGTCCAAATAACTATCTTCTTTGTTGACTTTTCCCATTTGCTTGTTAGGCTATTTTATAGAAACACCTCTCTCGAGTATTGTGCCAAACAAGAGAAATGCACCAAAATTCAAATTTACCAGTTGTTATCCTTGTTGGAACCACTAGTGAAAAGTCAAAAAATCACACTGGGAACTTTCAGAGGGGCTATTAAGAAAAAAGGGAAGTTTAATGGGTTCATCTTAGAACCCTCTAATAGGAGGAGGTGGAGTTTCTAAAATGCTAAATGAAATACTTTCACCATGTGGCTCATACCCCAAGAACAGTACTTTGGCTTGAGCATATTGATAAAATGTCTTACAATCATATCAAGATTTCAATTATTTATCATTTCTCTGACTGTATTGCAATGGATAAGTCAAGAGAATATGGCGTGTTTTTCAAAAAATCTTTTTCATTTGGCTCTTGTTGATACCATAAACAAAAAAAGATACCATAAAAAAGGGGAATTTGATATTCCTTGCTGAGCTTGAAGGGATCCTTCATAAACTAAATACTAGAGGGGAATTTAGTAAATTCATTCTTTTTGCTTTGCTATTTCCCTTCTTTGCATTGCCCCCTACCCCAAATTGGGTTAGTATTTTGTGTTATGACACAGTTCAGGAAGGAAAATTTCATTTGAATTTGTAGTATTTTTCATTCTGTATGATACTTGGAAGTGAAATTATTGGGGAATATCATGAATATCCATGAAATTCTGTGAATACATATCAATGAAGAAAAAGTAATAGATATCTCAAATATGATGGAGTTTAAATTGGCATGAGGGATAAGCAGATAGCTAAAGCTATATAAAATGAGTTTGCAATCATATGTACCCTTTAACATCTCTGGTTATGAAGATGTTTATAACAAAACAAACTTCTCATCTACTTTTATTACTTTAATAGCCAAATGCCCTGGGTCACCTCAACTCTACTTTTGAATAGGGAATATTAGAGTTGGAGACTCTTATCTACAGAAGTGGTGCTGGCCCAAGTCTTTTAAGCTTTTATGTCCACCAAACCAGAATCAATACTTGAGTTCTATTTGGGCCCAGGGCACTGATATAATATGGACTCTGTTGGAAAAGATAAACATTCATAAAATCTAAGAAATGAGAAGTTTGTGGCTCATGTAGTGGTAGCACAACGTGAAGCAGAACCGGCAACCAAGTTTTTTGCCAATGTGATTGAACAATCTCTATGACTTAATCCTTAATTTTATGTTGGTCTGACTTCTATGAACTTCTGGTTTTTAATATAGTTATTGATCCTATTAGATCACTTAGGCCACTTGTGTAATTCACTGTGCATTTTGGCAAGTCACAGTTTTCTTTCCTTAGGTCTTTTTTCTTCTATGAAAAGGGAATAGGCTCTGACATACATATGGATTTGTTCCAAAGGTAAAAAAAGATATATTTGAAAACTGTCTAAAGGGTAGAGATGTCATCATTAACAAGTCATGGAGTACTTTGTTCTCTGCTCTGGTGGGTACATAGTAACGATGTGGATGGACGACTGACTGAGGTGGAGATTGCTGGGATCACACGTATCCAGATCTCTGGGACAGGAATCATGACACATGCACAACAGCAATGACAACTTAAATAAGCCTGGTACTGTTCAACAATTCAGTTTTCTGTATTTGGAAGATGTGTTTGAGTACAGAATTTTCACCAGAAAGTTTTTATAGCAAACTTTTTATGTCAGAAGTTTATTTTATTGGTAAAATATTAAATAATATACAGAATTAAAAACTGCACTTACACTTCTGAGAAGAAATAAATCTTGGACAAATTATATGCTTGTTCCTGAGATTCCCTAAATTTATTCCAGTAGCTGTGCACTCAGACAGTACAAACCTTTATAATATAATCCTTTTCACAAAGTATTACAAAGTTTCTGCAGCTTCTTTAGTTGTACACACATACACACACTCACACATGCATATACAACACTCATACACATATACACACTACCCACATACATGCAAAGAAACATGTATGTGTGTGCATTAAAAACAAAGAAATACAAGTCCCACATTTTAGTCTGCAGTGATAAAACTGTTTAGCGGAGGTCTCCAAATCAGTATGTAGTAGAGTGACTTGTCACACAGCTGCAAAGACTGTTTCAGTATTTCCATAGTAAACCTCATTTTCTGAGGTATGGTATTTGAGCCTTAAAAAAACTACATTACACTGAGCAAACCTGACATACAAGTCTGGAATTTTAGCTTTACATATATATATTTATATATATATTTCTTTTTTAAACAATAGTTTTTATTTCCCCAAATTAGTTTGAAAAAAAATGAGGTTTACTGGTTTGACCTATTTTTTTTTTTTTTTTTGCTTCTAAAACTCAAAATATCCTAGAAACTGTCAAGCAATTAGTCTTTAAAATAGTCTAATTACCTTTGGTATTGTTAAAGAAAAAATGTCTAAAATGGCCAAGACACATACTGTACAAATGCAGTAACTGCCTTTAAAAGAAATGCCAAAGAAATGTTATCTTTTAACAAAACATGTATTTACATTACAGCAGTTTTACTACGGGGCACAGGTATAAAAAAAGAAAATCAGCACACTACATATAAATATGTATGACACGAAAAATACTTCTTACTTAAATTTGTATGAAAACAGAACTGCTCCAAATATTTTTAAAAAATTTTCTCCAATAGGTGATATGTAAGTGTTTAAAATTGAGCTAAGTGCTTTGCTTTTATTTTAAAGTTCATTTCTAAAAGGAGAGAAATGAAATAAAAAATATTAAATATTAGGTTCTTAATTTAGAGCACTGGGCAGGGATCTAAGAAGAAAATTCAGTCTGTAAAAAATTTCAACTTTAGGACACATTTCCCAGGCAAAAGAATACTAAATTCAATGGAAATTTAGCCTAAATAAAGATATCATGAGATTAGACCAGTGTTTTCCACATTCTCTAATCTTTTGATTGTGGAGTGTTTTTCTCTTTGCTTGTTGTGTCCTTTAACATACTACAATTTTTAAGGGTTTCTTTTTGTCATTAGCTAAAGAAAGGATAGGTCAGAAAAGACAAAAAAAGTCACCATAGTTTTTAAGACTTCAAAGGGATTATTGCACTTGTACAGAAAGAAAAGAATAGTATCTTTTTAACTAATAGCAGGAGCAATCACTCTGGGATTGCAAATAACACATGGTCTAAAAGGTCCAACTATTAAGAGCAAATATGGAGCCTGAAGACCCCCTCCAAACCTGGAATATTATTATAGTTATGTTAAAGCATTTTTCCCCCAATTGGGAGAAAGTTAAGACTCTTTGCTCTACATTTATAAAATCTTTCTAAATATTTGCAAAAAATTGTCTAGTCTTTCATGATGTATATTTTCAGAGGAAAGCCAAATCAGAATGTAAAATCCAACAAAAAAGGAAGGCAAACATGCTATAATACAATTACATAATTTCTGAAGTGATGTTTTAGGTACCCAATATTTGAAAGTGAAAGTAACACAAAAGTTATATAGCTTACTATTTTTAATCCAACCACTTTTCTTTTTAATATAAAACTACACTTGAGTATAAAAATATGTCAGCAGATTATACAACCAACAAAAATCACAAACAAAAAATTAAGATTAAGGACCAATGAATTGGAAATAAGAGTTGACCTATCTTCAAACTACTACGAGGAAAGAGAGGCAAAGACATTCAGAGACAATGATGGAAGGGAGATGGACAGAGAAGAGAGAAAGGTTGGGGGAGATATTACAAAATTTAAGAAGAAATAACAGAACTTTGTTACACAGAAGGGCAAGTGATTATGTTCAAAATCTGATAGTGCTTGACTGTCAAATTTTATCACAGTTTCAGAATTTGAACTACTTAAAAAAAACAAAACAAAAAACAAAACCCAGATTCCTTCCCTTGTTACAGTGTATTCACTTTAAAAAAATCCATTTCCAGTAAATTAAATTAAGTAAAATCCTGATAAGTGCATAGTAGGAAATTCAGTGACCTCCATCCATTCAAGAAACTTTTTTTACTGTGTGTCACTTGAGGTAATTTGAAAGGCCCGATTCACTGCAAACTGGCTTATTTGTACCTATATGAAGTTATATGCCGTACTTTATGTGGCTTAACAGAGGGCCTCTAAATTTTATATTTTATTCACAATAAAAAGGACATCTTAGAAAACTAGTCATTCATGTACCACTCTCTGTACGGGATAAAGATTAATTCACAACAAATTTATACAGAAAATATACAAATGCAATGTTATGGGAGAAAAAGCCCATAAACAGAATTATGAACTTATTCCTAAGAGTGCATGTGAAAAATATCCACAAACTTACAGTACAGCAAGATAAAACTAAAAAGCTAGAAATAGAATATTACATAAAAACCTTATGGAAATTCCAAAGTTTTAGGTTTTTGCAATAAATGTAAAAATATTCAAGGTGTCATTATTTGGCCTAGCAATACACTATGATAAAAAGAAACACTAGCATATCACAGCTTCTTGGTCATATGACATTTGCTTTGTATAACCAGCAGCTCATTTTTTTAAAAAACTGTCATATCCTAACACATCCACTGCAAGTAATACACAACCATGGTATATAACCATTTGAGATTATGCTTTGGAGAATAGCAATGTGATATGACTGTTCAGTTTTGTTCAAGGAGAATTAATTGCCTGCTTTTTTTTTTATATTATTCCATCAAATATTCAGATTAGAAAATAAAGGTTCCAAGACTAGAAGAACAATACTAGTCTGGAGATGAAAATCCAAAACAATACTGTATTTTATTGACCAAAAATTCCACTTATAAATCCTTATGTGATACAGAATTTATTCTTCCTTAAAAACAAAACAAAAACACATACCATAATTCAATTCATAGGTAAAATTTCACTCTACCTTATATTTTACCTGCATAATCTTGTAATGATATTCATAAATACTATGAAACTAAGAAGATATTAAAATCTGGTTCCAAAGTTTCCTTTTACTTTTAACAGCTGAGCTGAAAGTTTCTGTATTGGAAATTGCTCTAAAGTTTTGCCCTAAGAACACAAATATGAATTATATAGTACTCAATTTTAAGTGATTTTTAAAAATGCATATTAAAAATGTTGTAGAGCTACAATAGCTAACCAACACTCTCAATGCATTTAAAAAAGGCACCAATATAAAAATTTTTTATAAGTATTTAATACCTTAAATTCAGGATTTTAAGAGACCAGTTACTGTATATTTTAATTATTTTGCAGAAACTGGAGGATTAAAAATATTTTTAAGATAACTTTTGTATATATAAACTTCAATTTCACCCCTGTTCCCCAACATTTTCTTTTTGGATGTGGGGAATTTTCTGGTTTAGAACAATCTTCAGATATACTTGTTAAAATAATATATAAATATAACTGAAGATAACCACAAATGTAACATCCCTTTTTCATAAAATGAACAATCCGAAGTTAAAAAAAAAAATGTAGCTAGTACCTCTTACGGTATTAGTTCTGTACTGAAACTAGGGACATACAGTTTTTTGGTTTATATTTTTGCAGTCTCTTCTGCTTTTTTCTACCCTAAGAATTAATTTTGGAGATAAGATGGAGTAAGATTTAGAAAGTAATGAAAACATAATTTTCATCTAAATGCCCTAATCGGATGTAAATTTTGTTAAACATTGATAAAATATCATAAAGACTTCAGGGTTTTGTGAGGTGTATAACTGAGAAAACTTAAAAGAATCTATCATGCTCACTAAAACATTCTTTTCTTTCTGTTTGCCAATAATTAAAAGTTGTTAATATTTTTTTCTGTATTTTCTTCCTATTCAAAAAGGAATTTATAATTTCTTTAAATTTATATGAAATCAGCTTAAAATATATTTTTTTCATTGTTTCACTTTGTTCTGGAAGTAGATAATAAAGGTCCAAGGTTTAAGTTTAATAGTTGCCACTAGTCCTAAAGACACATGAGTAACTTCTTTAATATTTCTTAATACAATCTGGTAAAGTAAACTCACCTAATTGCTCAGGTTTTAACTATAATTTTAACATTCTCTCTGTTTTTACAATACATCTGATCACTCTAATTGCTCCTTTGCATGAATTTTGAATTTTCTTTAAAAGAAAATGTGATACGCACATATACACTACGATTTATACATACAATTGCCTGTATGTATGTAGGAAAGACACTTCCTATTTTGTAGCCAAATCTAAATTCTAGTTTCACATTCTCCCATTTTGTCCCTTTAGAAAATTCTCAATGGAATGTTTCAACAACTTGACATCTCTTCTAGTCGGCCTACTGGTCACTTTCACCGTTTTAAAAAGCCCAATTAGAATAACTCTTAAAATGTGATTCATCACTTTTGGAGAGAGGCTGGAGAGAAAATTCTGGGCAAAATTAGGGCAAAACAATGTGATGAATTTTTGAATTTTTGCCAAACTGGAAAATACGGAGGATAACCCATTTTCATGCCCCTCAAATACTTTCCGTAATGTGAAATCTCACCTAAATAAACTGGGCATACAACTGTTACGTAAAACTTGATTTATTTGGTTTCTGACCCTCATATTTATTTTTAGGTGTTACCATCTTGCATATTTCCTTTTGTGAAGAAGAGGCATGCAAATATAGCCATCTAGAGTTTCTCAGAAAGCACTATGTCCACAAACATTTTTTCTAACCTACAAGTTTGAATTGACCTTGTCCTTATTTGTCTCTGCCACACCCTGAGCCATCTCCACCTCTTTCTGTTCCTCATATCATGAAGCTAAGAAAATACAAGTATACACTTGTAGCAAATGCACTCTTACAACTATTAACTACCTTCAATAAAATAAATTCCCACAAAGATGAAATCAGAAAAGGAAAGTGCATTATTAGTACTGTCTTCATAAGGGAACTACACAACTCCTTAGGTCCACCTAAATTTAGTTTCATCCCAGGGCAGGCAGGCCCATGACTGTTCATATATTGGGGGAAAAAAAAAGGAAGCAGGAAGAAAATTCATTTATAATGCCAGCAGAAATTCACACACAACCAAAACAGCCCAAATTATGAACATATTGGCTAGTATCCAAATGTTTCCTTAAACTGCAGTAAAACACAAAAATCATGAATCTTAAAATTATTTACCTCATATAAAAGAAAAAAAATGGCATTCCAATTATTATTTGGTAGGTGGGGAGTAAGGGAGTCTCAAAGACATGTTTTACCTTTGAATAAATTGTATGTTCACAATGTAGGAAGGCATGCAGAAAAAAATGTAACAGCTGACATTCTATACATGTCTGTTTTGATATAGTCTCTTAGATTTAAAGGAACAGTTTGGAAATTTTTCCAAAAATAATTATGATAAGGACTAGTAAGAGAGAGCTGAGTTGTAACCATTTTTGTCTAATTCTAGCTACATTAGTGCTTAGAAGTTGCTTTAAATAAGCAAATGGTAAACTAGAAAATGAGTTTACAGCAGTATTGGAGCCAGACTTCCTTATCTGTCCACAGTTCTCTAGTCTTGGTAATTCTCATATCACACTGTATTAAGAAACATAGTTTCAGCATCCTTTTTAATGACCTTTTAGAGCAGTTATCAGTTACTGCTTAACAGAATTTCAGAATTCACAAATGGTTATCAGATAATCCAGTCACAGGCCTCTCCTCCCCAAAATAAGCATCAAGTTCTGCCTTCCAAGTGTGTCCCCCAAAATGACTCGAGTCAGTCTCACTCAATTCCTCCCCTCTAGTTCTGTTGGACTACAAAGAAAAACAGCAACTACATAAATGAAATTAAAATCTGTACATGAAATATGGTAACAGTAACCTATGCCATAAATGGATTAAAGAAGGGAAATTTTGTACTAAGGAATTGATTCATTTTTGACAAGCATTTATCAAGTTGAATATTTTTGAAATAGAAAAATGTGCAGGACCTTTGCTTAGAGGTTCTGTCACATTCTAGACTCCAATAAGGGTAAAAGCAAACTCGGTTGTTTTATCTGTAGTCCAACGTACAGGTTACAAATAAATTCCCTTTTCTTTGCAGCAAAAGTAGTAAATATTATTACTGAAGAAATACTAGAATAAATAGCCCTAGTTCAACAACCTTACAGGGTTCAAGTTACCACCACATTAGCAATTTGCAATTGCCCCGAGGAGATTTTGAAAGAAATAGTCTACAGCAAGACTTTTAGGACCTTCTACTCAAAGAGTAAAAGATGAATGAACTATGGAGAGAACACTGGGTGGTCACAGCTTGAAAAAAAAACAGTGAAAAGAGAAAATACCAGAAAAAGGATTTATAAGTGGGTTTTCCCCCTACTGTTAGCCTAATTATATTTTTCTGCTGACTGGTTAACACTGATTAAATGCTCATTAAAGTGACAATTGTAAGCATACTTTTAGAAACAAATATGTATACCATGCTGCCATCACATTTAAAACCTTAAAAGAAAACCTCTCAAATTTATGAAAATTAGAAGTCCCTCCCAGAAATTGACTGCCTCTTACCCACTCTTAGACCATATGTTATTCTGAAAACTACATAAAAATACTATTCGTTAAAGGTGTTAAAAGTAAGGCTGCCAGGGTGTCTACAAAATGCCAGTCATCAAAACTATGGAAAAACAGTGCTTAAGTTTAGAAAAATAAGATCACAGGACCTCAGATGTATTGTAGGTGGCCCTTAACTACCTGTAGTTCAAAAGTTTTGCTATATGGTACAGTGTAAAACATACTGAATTATAAATTCCATAGGGGAAGTAAACATAGAACCCACAACAACCACCCAACTCATCTTATCCTAGGAGTTATCACCAAAAATAACAATGTGTTTGTGTTCCATGATCTCCAAAGAACAAAAAAATCAGTTTACATTTTGAAACAAATTCCTTTTTCAAGAGTAAAATTACTTATACCATTTTAAACTGCCGAAGTCCTACCCCGAAAACTCTAAGCTTTCCTGCCTTCAATCATAATCCTGAATATCAGTGACAAATTAGAATCTCTTAGGCGAATCTATATGAATCAGGTGATTTTTCAAAGTATGATATGCCTCATGTCTACATGTGGCAGAAATGAACTGCTCTTAAATTCCCATGAAATAAACAAGCCAAGTGATCAAGAAACAATACCCCATCCCTTCTCTCTTCTGTTTCTTCCCTATTGTAATTAGGCAGAGCAAATGACACTGCGTCCACAAAATAAGAATTATCGACAGTAATATTAAAAAAAAAATAAAAAGTATGTCAACATCTGAAGGAAGGGGGGATAGTAAGTGCAGTATTTCTTCATGTGCAGTTCTTTACTTCCTAGGGGTCCCCTTTGGAATGAAAAGGCCTAGTGGAATGTGTGCTCCCCTCGGACAATGTGTGATGAAAACTCATAACGGTCTTGGCTTCTATAGCCACAGATGTTGCATTCCAGTGGGTCCCGGTAGCCATGGCAACCCATGTGAATAGTGTACATGACGTGGTCTAGGAAAAGGACTCGGCAGTGCTCACACTTGAAGGCCCGAATCTGTTCTCCTTCTCCGTTGAAGACCTTGTAGATGTCCTTCAGAGAGCCCTTAGAAGCCTTGGTAGTATCCAAAGCCTTGACATCCTCCTTCATGTAAGCTGGGCTTTGTTTCCTCTTGGGATTTAAGGCAGGGTTTCCTTGGTAGGACTGGTGGTCATCATGGCTGCTTTCTGAGTCAGTAGAATCCAGGCAGCTATTGCTGGGAGAGGCCTCTCTTTCCTGGGGTCGACTCTTTGGTCTGATAAGAGAGATTGGGCCATCCATGTTGTTATCATGACTATCAGAGGTTTCCCTGCTAATGGGTCTTTCTATCCTATTTGGATGATAGACCTGAGAATAAGCTGAGCTTATAACTGGGGCCACCTCAGCGATTGTGCTTGGCGGGTGCTGCATCAGAGGGTGAAGGGCCTCAGCTCCAAGGTAGGTGATTGCATTGTTGATGGCTTGGTCCATCATATGAGACTGCATCAGCTCAGCCTCCTTCTCATATGTTAAGTTCATATCAAAGTGAATATCTGGGTAGCTGAATCGCATGAGCTTTTCTCCTAAAAGGGAGAGCAAGAGGAAAGAAAAAAGAAAAAAAGAATACAACAAAATTAGTATTGGGATAACAAATATAAAAGGGTATAGAGTTAACTAATCACTTCCATTTTTTCACAATTAGGTATATCTTACCCTTTAGAATCAAGTATTTGGACTCTTTAATTCTGCTGAGACTCACTGATACTCAACATGAAAAGAGCACAAGCAATAAAAATTTCACAAGCCATTTGTACTTGCTCTGATGCCATCATGAGAATGTATCTAGCCTGAAAGGTATGATTAAGTTTATCTTATTTTCATTTTCTATTAAAATTCTCACTTGAATAGAGCCCAGGGACCATAGCAGAAAGAATACCAGGTGCAAATAAGTCAGAGACTACGTTTGTTTTTGCATACTTCAAACATCAGTGACCAAGTTACAAGGATCATAAAAGTGAAAGTGATCAGGTTATAACATGTCACCTCACTGTTTTTGTGTAGGGTTAATTTGGTGCATTTAGCTGCTGTTTTAGAAAAAAATCATAAAGCCCAATATATGTCACTCTGGAGAATTCAAAAAAGTCATTGTTAAGATACTTTTAAAAGCTCTATCTTCTGATAAAATGAATGATATTTAAAAATAGGTGTTACTTCAAAATTTACTTATGCATAAACTTGGTAAATATGTATGTTTCATTGTTTTGCTTCTTGAAATTGATGATTATTCACTGTTCTATCATCCCTTTCTTATTCAGACATATGTGTGATGGTGCTGGTATGTACCCATAGCTAGTTTTCCATACTTTTTCTTGATTAAAGTATGTCTGTAGTTTTTCCCATAATATTTATGTCAACAAACATAATTTTACTTCAATATTTTAGTTCAACATAATTTCTGAACATTAACTACAAGAGTTTTGGTGCTTAAAACATGAAAAGCAATTTTAAGTTTTCTCCAAATATTACCAGTTTTGTACAGAATAATTCATCTTTTAAAAATTCTGCCCCTAACACAATCTGATGTCCAACTATTTACTTAGTTACTTCAATAGGTAAAACTTACAGATAAATGCTTCTTAAAAACATATGTGGACTTCTTATGAAGGTTTAGGATGTTGTGTGGATGGATGCCTAACTTTTAATGTTGATAGGAAATGTTGAGCCACAGAACTGTATTCTGGAAAAGCATATTAAGGTAGTTAGTATTATTTCAGATCTGAAGAAATGGCCCCCAAGTCAAATTAATGTAATGAATGTATAATATTAATGAAAGTGGAAGAAAAAAATGATGAGAAATTATCTCTCAGCATCCAATTTGAAATATTGCAAATGTTAAAAGTTTCCAAGTTAAGCTAGACAAACCCGATCTATATTCTCAAAGAGCTTACACTTTAGAGGGGATGACAGCAGTTTAAGGATCACTTATAATACAGTGTGATGTGTGTTATGAGGTTAAATAAGAGGAATATGTAACTCATACTAGGGGAGTAAAGGAAGACTTCTTGAAGGAAGTGGCATCAGGGATAAGAATGTGATGGTAAACATTAGCCAAGTATAGAAACATGGGGGTGGAACAGCTGGTAGGAAAAATGAGAGGAAAGAGGGCACAAGTTATAAATAAGGAATTATGTGTATTTCAATATGGCTGAGAGTAGAAACGGATGAGAAAGCCGACTCATACAATGTAGGGCTCATTCAACTTCTAAGAAATTTGGATTTTATCCTAAAGAAATAAGAATCAAAGAGGTTAAACAAAATAGTGGCCTGAAGATCTTCATTTAGCAAGAGGGTTTAGGAAGTTGTTGCAGTAGAGATCATGGTGGTCTGAACTAGGGGAGTGGCAGTGAAAACAGAGTTGACGGAATGGAGAGAAATTTAGAAAATACAGTTGCTAGGGCCTGGTGATTAGAACGAGAAATAGAAAGAAGCATGAAGCCCAGGGTTCTGGCCTGGGAAACTTAGATGGAAAAGACGAAGAATTCAGTTTGAGGAGGACTATGAGTAATAGTCATGTCCAGTAAGTACTAAGATATGATATCAAACTCAGGAGAGAGATCTGGGCTTGAGATGGAGATATGAGAGTCATCAGTTGACAGAAAGCAACTTCTAAAACCATGGGAATAGACACTATCACCCAGGCATAGGTAGAATGTGAAGAGTGAGCATTAAAAATAGGACACCAGGATTTTTATGCCTACCCATACACCAAGGCAAGTGGGATTCTTGCACTGGGCCTTATGTTTAGAGTGCCCTGGGCCTTGCTCCTCATGGAATGAGGAGTCTGTAAGGCCAAGGGAATGTACTGATCTGGATCTCCCCAGACCATTCTCTGGATACCCTGGATCCCAGAATTCCTCGCCCAAATGGCTCTGAGCCTACTTCCAGGGTCTGTGCAGTCTCCTTTATAGTGTCCATCCTCCTTAGTACCAACTGTGTTGCTGGTAAGCACACACCTAGGCCTCAAGCATGGCCAAGGCACTACTCTTTATGTGCTACATATGAGGAGCAATGCAAAAAGAACTTGGATATGCAGGCTGGGGTGGCTACATATGTGTGTGAGGCCCCTTTTGGTAATGGGCAGAACCAGGAGTGGGTCTAAGAGGGGAGCCTGGTCCACTCGTGCTGCCAAGGTCTGGTGTCAAGCTACAAGGAATTAGAAAATTCCATATTTATTTGGACTTAGTCTTTCAAGCTAGGAGGGTAAATATAAGTTTTTCAGATAGATTTAGAATATGAAAATGTTTAGGCATATCAATGGGGGGCCTCCATTTGTACTTTGCCCCATTAGCATAGTTGTTAGGGATAAGTCCATAAAGAAGACTGAGAAGGAGCAGCCACAGAAACTGGAGGAAATGCAAGAGAGATCAATGTCATAGAAACCAAGGAAAAAGTGTGTTTCTAAATGAACTATTTAGTAGTGGCAAACATCCCCTAGGAGTTGTGTAAGATACTGTATAAAAAGGGTCTACTGAATTTGTCACTATGGAAGCTAGTAGTGATCTCAATGAATGATTTCAATGGAGTGTGGGGAAGAAAGCCAGATTACGTGGACTGGGAAATGAGCAGAAAGAAAGAAATCATAGAAAGCAAGTACAGAGAATTTTTTCAACAATTCCATGGTTGAAGAGGAGGAGAATACAGGTGGTAGCTGAAAGGAGACTTGGGTTTAAGGGAAGATTTTTTTTTTAAATTATGAGAGTTTATTGCATTAAATACCAACAGGAAAATGCCAATAGAGGGGAGGAGTTAAAAATATAAGTGAGAAAGAGGAAAAATAACAGTGTAAGGTACTTGCTGGAGCAGGATAGAATTCTAGGGCACAAGAAGAAGAATTAACCTTAATCAGAAAGAGGGATAATTCTTTCACTGAAATAAGGGGAAAAAAGTATTTAGGTGGATGCACATAATCCTACAGGATTGGTGATATTACATTGAAATCACCTCAACTGATTAATTCCCTATGAATATAGACATAAGATCACCAAGGAGTAAGATACCATGTTTGCAGAGAGTAGAGAAAGGTTGAAATGGCCATGGTGGAGAGTTGGAGAGAAGATTGTTCAAGGATGGATTAAAAGAGTGCTGCTGCATAGGACGGATGGGCCAACTGATATTTGAGATCAGTTATTCATTTATCTATAGTGACACCAACTCATAAGGGTGTGGGAAGCTGAGATATAAATATGGAAAAGATGCTCAGTCTGCTTTATGAGAGAGTGGGGTTTCACCAGGAGAAGGTGATAGATAGGACAAGGCAAGAGAGTCAAGAATATTGGCAAGAGAGTAGTAAAAGTGATAAACCATGGAACCTAAGCTGGATAAGCAAAGAGAGGAAGAGACAAATAGATACGCAGGAAGTTCAGGGATCACTGGCCTGGAGAGTTTGATAAGGTCAAAGAACAGTATTTAACTGAGGGACATAATAAAAGGAATTTATGGTAAGTGTGGAATGATGAAAATTTTCATTTTAAGTGCAAATAGAAATGGTTACTGTAGCTATTATTTGTTACGTATTACTAGGATAGAATCCAAATAAAAAATTACCCTCAAATTCTTAATAAAAAAATCTAATGTCATTATTTTAGGATCACACTATAATTTTCTAGAAACCTGTCTTTCTTCTTAGGAATGTTATCAAATAAAATTGAGAGTAACATCTCTAAGGCATAGGAAACATGACAAAAATGTTACAAGGAGCAGACTACACAGATTCAGAAGACAAATAATAAATTTCATATTTTTCCAACTATAGTAGCATCTAGACATAAGCATTTAATGACATCTATTAAACTAATCAACATTAAAAACAAACAGGCTTTTTTCCTTTTCTTTTCTTTTATTTCAGTTACTAATAAAAAGAAAGGAACAGAAAGAAATGTTACCCAGGGCCCAAGGTAGGCTTTTGAGCATAATCTCAATGGCCTTAAACTGACCTAGTATAAACTACGGCCCTTAGAGTTACCTGCCTTTCAATGAGTTTTAAATAAATCCCTCCGGCTAGTCTTAAAGTGCTATTTTGGGGATTTGTTAGTTCTTCAATTTTAGATTGAAAGGAAACCTTCTCAGAGTGTTTACTGAGGCAATAGAATTTTATTACTTCCTCCCTGAAATAACCAAAGAAAAGATTTTCTCCCAATCACTACTCAATTAGGATGTCCCACGTGCTCTCTGACACTACAATGTAAGAACATTTGAATATTTTTATCTCTTATTTTAATCCCATAGTAAGTCTACAAGAATAGATACATTATATATACAATGAATGACAATTCTTTAACAACTCTATTGAATATTATTCATACTACTTTAAAAAAAATACGTTCTTTTTGTATATTCAGTGACACTGAGTTACAGCATGCATTCAGAATGATGCCAACACTGGGTGTATCAAAGACTATCTAAGGGTTTAGAAATGAAAAGGGAAAGTCTAAATATATGATATTTAATCTTTTCAGTTCAAAATCATAGGCTGGATAAAAAAACAAAGATCAAAGTATAAAATATAGCTCCAAATATAAAATGTCTGGAATGTAGGTTGCTGCATTATTTTTCTAATGCAGAATTTTGAAAAAAATTAAATTCTAGATCAAATACTAAAACAATATTATGTAAAGAAAACAGTCAAAAACCTGGCACCAGTGCAAATTTTAAAACAGATTACAAAACTGGCCAATAGGCTAGATCATTTCTCTAATGTATTATTATTTTTTAAATAAATTAAAATTTTATTTTTTACATGTTATTTCACTTTATATATCATTACAATTTGAGATGGTAACTATTATCAGTCTTTCCTTTATTTCTCTTTTTTCCACCTTTATGCTTAAGGGTGTGTGTATGTGTGCATGTGTTGTGTGGTGTACATGGAGTTTTCATAGAGGAGAAAAGAATAATGGAGAAGAGATGGGTATTTATTTCATGAACTGAAACATATCGTATGTATTTCTATACATGGGAACTTGGCGTTTTTCCATTACAATCACCTTGCAAAGAAACAAAAGCATTTTTAATGCTTACCCACAAACTTTTGTGGCGTGGAGCTTTTACGTTTTCCCATATTCCCCGTGAGCTTCTCTATGACAGCAGGTCTCTCAAAAGGCACCAGAGAAATATTGTTGTCCATAATAGACTCTTGTTCCTTACAATCTTCCATAGGAGGTACTATACAAAACCATACAAAAGTGCAATCTGATAATTTCTTCAACATTTTGAAAGATACAAAGCTGGATTTGCCATCTCAATATATGGTATAAAAACGTAAGCTAGTATGCTTGAATAAAAGCAAGTAGAAAGAATAACCCCTAGGGTGAAAGCATAGTCTTTAATTTCACACACACACAGGATTTATTTTTATCTGAGTCTTTCTTAGATCAATGACATAAACTGTTGCCACTATGGATGGCAAACATGTTCATCTGATTTCTCATCTTATTCCTCTGAAAGTGTTTTTACCATTGATTAAAATCAATACTACTTTAAGACTGCACTATTTTCAAGGCTTTTGGAGTTTATTTTTCTAAAACAATTTAAGTAAGTCAACTTGTTTTGGAGAAAAGCTTAAACAGACACACAGAATAACAGTGCAATATTTAACTGGTTTTTTTTTTTAACCCATGTGTTTTCCTGCAGCAGATTTTCTGTTTAATGAGCTGTTAGCCCTATTGGCAGAAGCTTAAATACCTGCACAAAGCAGCTCTCATGAAGAAAATCCAATTCTGAACATGTCGTATGCATAGTAAACTGTGGCAGCTTTATGATTGTAATTTATTTTAAAAAGAGCTCTTCAGCAGGAAGAAGAATCCATTTCTAAATTGGCACATTGGCTTACTAAACTACTGCCCTAATTCATTGGACATACACTGTTCAATACTGTTCCTTATTCATCCCATGTCTAAATTGCTAGGGGCTAATATGTTAGCCCTTAGATATTGACATTAATAGCGCAGACAAAAAACTTATAAAAGTTGTTTTTGAGTAGAAATACTGTCTGAGGATGTTTAATTAAGGATAGGGTAATGTCTCAGATAGATTACATCAGTTGATTAAAACCAGTATTCACAGGAAAGAATGCAACTTATTACTTGTTGATCATTGTTGCTTTCTCCAAATTGCCCCTGTGCTGGTATTGTTTGGAAATCTAAAGGTTTCATTTCTTAGGATATCTTTACTTGTTCAGCATTCACTGTAAAATGCTAATCCTTTCATTTGCACAAGATAGCCCCACTGTGTGCAAAAAATGCATTCTCATTTATAAGGAGATCCTGCTGGTGAACACTAAAATAAAGTGAAAAGGCAAGAGGTGAAAGTTAGGAAAATTGAGTGCACAATTCAGGTGACCTACTTAATAACCAGTAGAGGTTGCTGATTTTGAAAAAAAAATGAAAAATAGCATGAAAATGTTTTCATAATTTTGACTTGTTTAAAGAATTTCAACATTCATCCAAGTTTTGACTAACCTAGTGAATGGGCCATAAAAAACTGAATCTTTACATTTAAAAAGAGGTCCACTGGCTATGAATAGCAAGGGATTCTGCAATTATTGCATGTTAATTTGCAAAAAAATAAAAAAAATTCCAAGATGAGATTCAGGAATAAGAAAACACTTAGGTCATTTTCTATACTGATATAATTCATGATATTATCAAGTGGAAAAAGGTCCAAACTGAAAAAATTTGTAAAGAAAAAAGTTGTTGTTGTAAATTTTGCTAAAAAACCCAGCAAAACTGGTTACCAGGGTTTGCCCCCAAAATTGAATATGCTAATTATTTCTGCAATGAGTAGTCTAAAAGTTGGCAGTTTTGCTCTAAGTCTCACCCTGAATTTTGATATTTGCACACATTTAACACTCAAAACGAAACCTGGGTGTGGGAACTGTCCCATGCCACATCCACCTCAATTCAGATGATTTGTCCCACGTTCAATGAAGCTCATGTGAACCTGAAAACGATGACTTTGGCGGAGTTCTGATCTAACTTCTGCTTTACAAAAGCCCTTTACTTGTCGAAAATTGATTTTGTTTCTATAATATCAGCAATAATAATAAATGATACAGGCTGTGTGCTAAGTATTGTTTTAAGGTTTTGCATTTAATCATTTAATTCTTTCAACAACCCCATGAAAGAGGTGCTATCACCATCTTCACTTTACAGATGGAGAAACAAAGACTCCAAGATGTTGAGTAATTTCCTCAGGGTTTACATCTAGTTAGTAGGGAATGTTACCACTATGAAGTCTGGTTCCAGAGCCTGGACTCGTAACCATTATGCTGTATTATTCTTTGTAGATGTATTTTGAGTGTTGACTTTTTATAAACCAGTTTGACCTATATGTTAGGTCTGCCATCGGGAAAAGACCTGATACATTTTTCCTCACTTGTGTAACTAATCTGAATTTTTTGCTTTCATAGATCTGGGTGTAACTCAGATGAAAATGTTTCTGAATATATATTGCTTGAAACACAAATTCTCTATACATCTCAATAGTGCATTAATCACCTAGTGAGACATTTATCTGGGCTAAAAACATACCAATATACTAACTTCACTTGCTTGAACAAACTTTATAACCAAACATCTTCTTTGACCTTATTTTTGAAGTTATAACCAGGATAAAAATATATTTATACTCGTATTATATCATTGCTTCATCACATTGATAAACCATAAAGGCAAAACCATAGGAGCATTCCCAATATAGACTTTATTTTTTTTAAACTAAACAAGCCACACAAAATTCAAGTTCCAGGAAGAAACAGTCTGAGGGGCCTAGATTAGGTCACATGTCTACCTCCTGGCTAGGAAAGGGCAGGGTACCTGGACTGATGGTCCAATGGGACCATGGCTGTATACAATGGGAGGAAGTTCTCTAAAGGAAAATGGCACTCTTGTTAGCAAGAGGAGGAAGAAGGAATGTTGGGCAGGCAAAATAACATGTCTTTTATATTGTCACAAACCTTCTCCATGTTGCCTAATCGAAAAAAACCAAAAACTTCTCAGTTATCTTAGTTGTTTTCTTGACAGCGTTTGACAGTGCTGATACTTGCTTTGGCCTCTGTGAAATCACTCTTTCCATGTTCCTATTCTACTCTTACTCATCTTCATGACTTTTTTTTTCCTCTTGGTGTGTTCTTGGCCTTCTAGATGTCTCAACCTATACTTATCCATAGTACTTTACTAAAACCTGCTACTTTAGGCTATTACATATATAATGATGGTTCACACATCGTTATTTCCTACCCAGACCTCTCTTAAGAGCTTGTGATCTACACAACTTCCTCCTAGACAGTTTTCCTTGGCTAATTCATAGGCACATAGGAGTTATCAATGTGTTCAAACCCGAAAATCTCCATTTTCCTCCTCAAACTTTCTCCTATTTTCACAATTCCCATCTAATTATGAATGGTACTACTATCTACTCCATCACCCATGCTAGACACCTATGGTAAATCCTAGATTTCTTCCTTTTACTCAGTCTCCTGTCTCTCCTCCTCCCAATCCCATCTCCTTACAAACACACATGAAGGTACCAATGTTTTAACTTCTACATCGAGAGTTGCTCTCAATTAGCTAAACTTCTGTATATTCCAGGCTACTAAGCCCACCCTGACCAATGAAACATTCTCCTAAGTGATCTACTTGTTTCTTGACTCCTCTGATCTCTCTCCCACATTTCTAGCAATAAATTCTAAGTATAATCCTGTTTTTTAGGATAAAGTACAAAATTCTTTGCTTAGCACAGTAGGCCCTCGACGTTCTATCCAATGCCTATTTATCTAGCCTCATAACCTTCCAATTTCTCTTGTCCTTACAAACTGAGCTCCAATTATACGAACCTACTTGTAGGTCCTTAACCCTCCATGTTCTTCGAGACTTCTGTTTCTTCACTCATGCTGTTCTTTCTGCATGTTCTACACTTATTAGCTTACTATTTTTGCCTTTTAAAACTGAGCTCAAACACAAATTTCCCTGGAAATTGCTCTTAGAAGCCCAGCTGATTTATATATTCATCCTCTATGCCACCATAATGCTTATCACACAGGGCTCTAATTGTTGGTTTACTGTTCTATTAATATTTCTTGCAGAAGTTGGTAAATAACCTTAGGAACTGCATTTTATTTGACTTTTTGTCTCCAGTACCTTTTCTGATATGAGGCAAATATATTTAATCGACATTTACTGAATGAATTAATGAAGGAAATGATGTCACTCAATGGAAATAAGTCAAAAAAGCTTACTAGAAAGTTTGCAGGTACCCAATTATGCCTCCATACTTTCAATAAAGAACCTCCCTTTCCCAAATAATTCAAAGCATAAACCTAGCGATATGTAGCTTTAAAATTGGCTGTCTTCCTGGTTCACACTTTCATTTTTGTCTTCAGGCTAGGGGGAAAAGGTAATTACATAGTTTGGTTTTTAAATCTTTTTCTTCAAGCTGAACAGACTTGAAAAATGAGCATAAATATCACATTCAAGTAAGATAAATAATCTGCCATAAAACCCAATTCATTGTTATCTTTATTTCCAAAACTATAAGTCATGAAAGTCCTCCCCTTTCCTCAAACTCAATCAACATTTCTAAGAACTTTTTATCCTACCTCCTAAATATGTCTTAAGTGTTTCCTCCTGTTCTCTCATCCTGTCACTGCCTTTTCATCTGTTTCTTGTCATTCTTACTTCCAGTCTCTCCTCACAAGCCACCCCCTGCCCCAGTCAGGCATCTATCCTATATTCTACATTGGTGACATTTTCCTTTGGCAGACACAAATTTGATTATCCCAGTGGCTCCCATCAGTTATACTGTGAAATTCAAACACTAGCTTGGCAATAAAAGGCTCTTCCTTTGCATTGCAACCTATTATTTCAGTCTCCATTTCCTACCAATCCTTTAACCCCATTAATGCTCAATATCAAGGAATCTGTTAACAATCTTTTATACTTCCAAGCCTCCTCTCTGCCTAGAATATACATTCTTTGTGTCCTGCCCAATTTATGCAATTTTTGTTCATCCCTCATATTTGGATCAAATGAAACCTCTAATGCTTAAGTTAACCCTGGTAAGTAACAACTTTATAGGGGATGGCACATTTACTGTTTTTAGTTATTTAATGCCCTGAAATATAACAGTAAAAAGAACCATTTTTTAGGTATTTGTTACCCAATCACATTTAATTCTTACACAATGCCTATGGGTGACACATTAAGACACCACATAACGAAAACAGTTTTGTTGGACTCTGAGACCCACCATTTTACAACCTCTATCCCCTGAATCTTATGCTACCCTCATAAGCCCAGGTAATTAATGCAAGCTTCCAATATCAAATTCACTAAGACATGAAACATAGACAAGTTTGTAAAAATGTTAATGATAATATTAAAATAAATGATGAATGCAATCAAATCAGGTTCTTTAACACATTGACTGCCACGCTAGAAAAAAATTTTTTTCCCCTGGGGCCACGGTGCTTTATTAAAACAAAATGATCCTTTCTAAATTGTTATCTTTTATTGTTTTTTGTGCGAGAGTTATATGCCACGCAATCCACGTTTTTAGACTTAAATTGTCAATATTAATTGTAACAGTAAGAACATCAACAAGTAAGATTTTCACAAACCAACTGCAGGGTTTTGCTTCACGTGGTCCTGGGCTCAAAACTAGCCTGAGTTAAATATAACTCACATGGCAGTCATGTGTTAAATTATAGAAACTATCATCAATAGAAGGAAAGGCTTCAATTATTCAGAATAACAATATTTTAAATTTTAAAAATTCCCAACTCAACAACAAACTAGCTGTCCAATATACAGTTCCACAGTATGTACCATGTAAAAACAAATCCACAAATAATCCTTGACTTAGCTATATATAAGTCAATAAATATTTTAAAAATGACTACAGTAATCCAAACTGTACCATTTAAAGCTGGCCAAAGCTTTTTAAAATAAAAGATATAAATATACTAATAAGGTAAGATTTTTACATATTTGTATAAATAATGAAACTCATCAGTATAAAAATACAAGTAGTAAGACAATATAGATACTACAAATCTAAAGTACTGAAATTCATTACCTTCTTTTGTAAGCCTAATTATTAAAATTAACTTTTCAGTAATAGAGAATTATTAATTGATAAACCTTAGGGACTACCTTCCTATCTGCCATAGTATATTGTGGAGATCAAGATGTCTTACTTGGAGGATATTTTATATGGAGAGAAATGGTGTCTAATTTCGGTCTAGATTGTTTCTCACACTTGTAGAAAGCAAAATCAGTAATTTCTCAGATAAATTACAAGACAGATTGGAGGAGTTTCAAATTATATCACTGACCATTTACCTAACAGATGAAAACATGCAAATATCCAATTTATTCTTTTAGGAAACCTATAGGCTGATGTAGGACCATCTCTATTTGGTTAGAGAAATCAAAGAGAAGAGTAAATAATACCTTTGTTACATTAAAGGAGGTATTATTGGCTTCTGTTTTTATGTTAATTTAGATACATCATCAGAAATAATTTGGGAGTATCAAAAAATCTAATATAGATTATTTGCAATGTATCACAAAGGTCAACTCATTTAAGTTAATGTGATTTAAAATTGTTTTAAACAGAATAAGATTTTTATCTTCATGTTGAAGGGTAGAGAAAAACCATTTAATCCATAAAAGTCTACAAAAGCAGTCTGGGGTGAATGAAAATCACAAATGCTATTTCTACCCACCATGGTGACTCATGACCTGCCCAGCAGCCTCCATGCTGACATTCTGGAGATAGTTGTGGCAGCGTTCCTTGTGCTCCTCCAGTGAACTGCGCTGCTTGTAACTTCGTCCACAGTAGTTGCACTTGTGAGGTTTACCCACTAGGAAGAGAACTTAAGGTTAATGTCCTGCCAGTCTCATCCACATCCAGAACAAAATTAACAGTTAACTTTTGATAATCTGGAGGAAGCATTTATATGATTTTCAGACCTAAATCTATTCCTCCTTCACATTCCAATTTAGGCAAGAAAAGACAATACATTTCTACCAAGACTAACAGACAGCAAGAAGACAGGCAGATTGTACCTCCAGCGACAGAGGAAATACTGAATCAAACTCATGCTGACTATATTCCAGACCATGAGGGGTTGATGATCAATCTTCAAATTACCTGACTCGTAATACATTTACACAATTATCTCAACTTTGACTCATTCAAAAGACAAATCAGGAGTATCATAGATATATGATGAGATTTTGGGGGGGTGGGTAAGGGCAGAGAATTTTACTAAAGAAAACTAAAGTGCAACAACTCGAAATGTCATGGTTTAATAAAAAAAGATTATTCATGAGAAACAAGGAGATTAAAAAGAACTCAAGTGGTGAGAAAAAGTACAGATAAAAGTAGAGAGTTTCTCTTTTCTTTCCACCTTGGTAATAGCTATTCACACATGCAAAACTTTGCGGCAGATAAGTATTTTCTTCCTCATCAGCACTCCTTTTATAATACCAAGAATTAACCTACTAGGTGCTTTGAGTCAGAATTATTACACAATATTTAGTTATACAATAACAGTAATATTTTCCAAAACATCTCACATTCAGGAAATGAATTATTCCCTAATAGTCAGGGAACCATTATCTCAGTGCCATTATCTCAGTAAATCTATTAAAATACTGTGATGCTCATGTAAAAAAACTTTAAAAAAATGCTTAAAAGAAAAAATAAGCTCTATGGAAAGCGGCATGTTTTAATGTATGACTATTCATAAGGATATCACAGAGCACTTTGATTCTTGGTTTTGAATGGATATAGAACAACATAAAATACCAGGTGGTCTGTGCCAAAGCCCTTAGTAGTAAAGCACAGTGTAATTCAGGCTAGTGTCTCTCATTTGACTCCCACAGGAATCATTTAGTTTTGCCCAGAGAACAGACAGACAACTCTTTTTCATGAACAAAGATAGCATCCCTAACTCCAGTCACCTTACAAACTCCTGCCATGACATTGGTCACAAGATGAACTGAGATACTATAAGAAGGCAAGGTATTCATGGCCGCCTAAAAGTTTCACTGTACTGATTAAAAACAAAATAAAACAAAACAAAAACTAAACCAAACCTTTAGATTGTATTTGAGATAGACATAAATTAAAATCAGTTATTTCATAATCACAATTGTAAACTATCTTAAAAACTATTTAAAGCATGCATTGTCATTTTAAAAAATACTAGGCAAAGTAACTTCTATATTTTAGAACCAAGAATTCCTGGGAAGTAGCTGGAAATATTATGCAGAATTTATACCACCATGTGAGAACATAAAAACAAGAAAATATTTTTTGTCAAAATCATTTAGTGTAAATAATATAAATATATTTATGTGTAATTATATTCTAAGACATAGAGCTACATAACAAAAAGCCCTTGTTACTAGAATTACTCAGTTTTGGATTCTCTTGTACTATTTCTCTAGAAATAGTGATGAATTTATACTGAACAAGTTTATTAACCAGTTAATACTTATTAAGCACTGACATCGTAGCTAATAGCCCACTGTAAAATAGTTCACTCATTTCCTGGTCTTTCCTGGTGTCTGTCCTTTGCATTGTATCTTATAATGCCTCTGTTTTGCCATGAACACATCCTTCTACACTTTCTTCCCATTATTTCTATAAGCAATCCTTACACCTTCTCAATGTAATTGAAACATGGTTTTTCATTCTATTTCCTTTGGCTCACAACCCTCCATAAAGTACCAACTCTCCTGATAAGGAGGAAAAAGACAGTATACTTTTTACTGCTTTTCACGCATTTTTTTATTGCCTTATTTTTGACGTCTATCCCATCTGCTTTACTTCAGCTTCTTCCATTTTTTCACCTATTTTAAAACATCTCTCCTTCCTCTTCATCCCATCCTTGTTCTCAGTGAGTCCAACAGGGATCTGAGTAATTGTTCTAAAAGTATAACCTCAATTTCCCCAATTTTCATCTCCATTCTACTCCAGTAATCTAAATACTGGGAGACATGCTGGATTTTGACATTTCTTGTAACTATCCTATCTCCAAAAAATTTGCTCTGGGAATACTCAATCTTATCCTTTTACTTCTCTCTTTCATTCAGTACATATTTACTAAAAGACTACTGTGGACCAACACTGTGATGAAGTTAAATTGTAAAGTGGAAAACAAATTCTCATGGTGCCTATTCTCACGTAACTGACAGTCTGGTGAGGAAGACAGACATTTAATAAATATAAAGCAATATATTACAAATTGTGTGGGGCCGTATGGAGCAAAAGAATGGCGTGCTAGTATAACATGGAGAAACTAGTTTGAAGAAGGCTGGACAGGAAGGTCTGTGTGAGGCAGGAAGATTTAGGGCGATGATGGAAGAAAAAGTAGCAGTCAGATAACTGGGGACTGAGGGTAGAGGGGAGGCAGGATTTCTGTTTTTTGTTTGCTTAGCATTCTTAGTACTTTTCCTCTTTACTTCTATGATCACTTTTGTTTTTACCATAGTTATATATGCCCATACTTTAAAAAAGTCAAATAGTCCTAAATGGCATTTAATGAAATAGTCTCCTCCCCAACCTCCCCCACCCCCCACCAAGGAATCTAATCATAATCCCCCAAATTGACTAACCATTCTCAACTCCTTCTGGTGATTACAATCATATTTCTAAATAATATACAGGTTTTTCTTTATTAATCGGTTTAGAGATGACCCATTGGCTCTTTGTCCTGCTAGTTAAGGGTTCAGCTCACTTCCAAACATCATCTCAATTGTCCTTTCTGCTGTCTTTCATTAGTCGCATAATAATTTCTGATTAGTAGTATAGAAATGGAAATTTCCAGTATAATGGCAATATTAATCATAATATAGTACTTGGCTCAACAGTGATTATTTTTCCTTTCTTGTGCAACTATTAGTTTTTCCTAGAGTTAATAGTTGCCTCATTTTTAACTTTTGCTTATGTTTCTTTATCCAGTGCCACTTTACCCTCCCCTCTGAAATGGTCTCCTACCTTCTAATAATTGTTCTACACACCCCCACTCCCAATCTCTCAGCTCTATACTACCCATGCTGCCCTCTTGCCTTCTCACAGCCACTGGCACTTTTGGCTCCAACTGGAACTGATGGTACTTTGGGTTTATTATGCAATTGTTGTCCAGGAATTTCCTTTGTCCCCCTCATGATTGGATCCCCTGTTACCTGAATCCCATGTTTTCCTCTTTCTTTCTTGGGTATGGAATTTCTAGGTTGAAAATTGTATTCCCTTAACATCGTGAAGGCTTTATTCTACTGGGCTACTAAACTCTAGCGTTTCTTTTAAAAAGACTGATGTAAATGTAGTTTTATATGTGGACTGTTTATCTGAAAGCTCTTAGTATCTTCTGCTTGTCCATGATGTTCTGAAATTTCTGAAGTAAGAGTTACGTGTCTCTAGTATAAAGTCTCTAATTTAGATGCTTGGCCTAAGAAATATGTGTGTATTATATATAATACTTATATAATAATTCACATTACGTAGAATATTTATACATGTACACAGATAACACATATATGTATAATATACACATATTATTATTGTAGTTATTGAGTCTATGACTATTTCAACTTAATTTTTATATATGGTGTAAGATAAGAGCCTTACACCATTCTTTTAAAAAATATGGGTATCCGGTTGTTCTAGCCCCATTTATAGAAAATATCATTTTCCCCTTAAATTACCTTTGTTGAAAATCAATTAATCACATATTTTGGGGTGCATTTCTGGACTCTATTTCATTCCATTAATCTCTAATGTCCATCCTTAAACCACCAGAGCAAATCTTACCAATAAAATTAAATCATGTAGTATAAGTCATCTAACTTTGCTTTTTCAAAATTATTTCAGCTATTTTAGGTCCTTTACATTTACAAACAAATTTGGAATCAGTTTGCCAATTTCTATTGGCAGATAGAAAGTTGACTAGAATTTTTGCTGGAATTGCATTGAACTGATAGGCTTAATTTCAAGAGAATTAACATCTTAACAATATTGAAGCTTTTAAATCATGATTATGCTGTATCGCTCCATGTATTTAGGTCTTTAATTTCTCTGAGCAATGTATTATAATTTTAAATGCACAGTTCTTAGATATATTTACTTAAATTTATATTTAAAAATATATTTCATATATTTTTGGATGCTATAATATATGGCATTGTTTTCTAAATTTCAATTTCCAACTGCTTATTACTAGCATATAGAAATGCACTTGGATTCCTCTCAGTATGTTGAAGAGACATCTGCATTCCCATGTCCACTGCATCATTATTCACAATAGCCAACGTATGGAGTCCAACCTAAGTGTTCATTAATGGATGAATAGATAATGAAAATGTGTGTACACACACACACACACACACACACACACACAGAGGAATACCATTCAGCCTTGACAAAGAAGGAATTCTTGTCATGTATAACAACATGGATAAACCTGAAGGACACTTATGTTAAGTGAAATAAGCCAGGCACAGAAAAGACATATACCACATGATCTTACTATTTATATGTGAAATCTAGAAAAATTGAACTCATAGAAGTAGAAAATGGAATGGTGGTTACCAGGGGCTGAGGTGGGGGGGGTAGGTTTGGGGACATGTTGGTTAAATACAAAATTTCAGTTAGATAGAAAGAATAAGCTCAAGAAATCTATTGTACGGCATGATGACTATAGCCAATAACAATGTATCGTATTCTTGAAAATTGCTGAGAGTAGATCTTAAGTGTTCTTACCACAAAAAAAAGTATGTAAGGTAATTAATGTTAATTAGCTCAATTTCGCCATTCCACAATGGTATACATATCAAAATATAATGTAAATAATATATATAATTTTTGTCAATTAAATTTAATAAAGAAATCCTTTTGATTTTATATGGACCTTACATATTGCAACTTTAATGAAATCACTCAGCTTTATTTATTTATTTTTGGTAGATTCCTTGGTATTTTCTATATAGGTGATCATATCACTTAAAACTAAAGACAGTTTTACTTATTCCTTTCCAGTCTGGATGTCTTTTATTTCTTTCTCTTGTGTTACTACATTGACTAACACTCTCAGTATGATGATGAATAGAAGTGGAGAGAGTAGACATTCTTGCCTTGTTTCTGATCTTAAGGGTAAACTTTTCATTATTTTATTATGAGATGTTAGCTGAAGGTTTTTCATATATGACCTTTATCATGTTGAGGAAGTTCCTTTCTATGCTATTGCTGAGAATTCTCATTATGCATGAATGCTGAATTATGTCAAATGCTTTTTCTGCAACCTTGAAGATGATTATACAGTTTTTCCTTTTTAGTCTGTTAATATGAAGAATTATGTTGATTGATTTTTTTCTCCAATGTTAAACCAACTTCAGACTCCTGGGATAAACCCCACTTGGTCATGATGTATTATCATTTGTTAAAATTTTGTTAAGCATTTTCTGTATCTATATTCAGGAGGGATATTACTATACAGTATTCTTTTCTTGTAAAGTCTTTAATTTTGGTATCAGGGTAATGCCGAACGAATTCATTTGGAAGTCTTCTTCCTTCTTCTATTCTCTGGAAGAATTTGTTCCTTAAACGTTAAATTATTTTTTCCTTAAATGTTTGACAGAATTTACCAGTGAAGTCATCTGGAGTTTTCTTTGTGGGAACCTTTTTAACTTCGATTTCAATTTCTGGAATAAATAAAGTGCTATTCAGAATAGCTATTTCTTCTTGAGTGAGCTTCAATAATTTCTATTTTTCAAGGAATTTGTTTCTTTCATCTAGTTGAATTTATTCACATAAAGCTCTTCATAATATTCCTGTATTGTGCTTTCAATGGCTATAGGATTTTTAGTGACGTATTTATCATTTCACTCTGGATGTTGATAAATTATGTGTTTTCTCTTTTTATATTGATTGGTCTTGGCTAGAGGTTTATCCCTTTTATTGATCTTTTCATAGAATCAGCCTTTGATTTCATTGATTTTTCTCCATTATTTTCTGTTTCACTCTTTCATTGGGATCTGCCTTTATCATTACAATTTTTCTTAACATACTTTGAATTTAACTTGTTTTTTAATTTCTTAAGGAAGCTTGATCATTAGTTTGAGACTCTCCTTCTTTTCTAATATAATTACTTAATACTATAAATTTCCCTACTAAGTACCACTTCTATTCTCATCACGTTCCTGTTTTTCTCTATATTCTTGAACATACAGTGTATATTTACAATAGCTGTTTTATCAACTTTGCTACTTCCACTATTTTGGTCATTCCTGAGTTTATTTCTATTGATTGATTATTCTTCTGGTTATAGATGACAGTTTCTACCTTTCTGCATATCTGTGAATTTTTTCACAGATATGGATATTGTGAATTCTAGATTTTGCTGAATTTTTTAAAATATGGTTGACTTATTCTGTTATGCAGTTACATTACTTGGTATGAGTTTAATTCTTTTAACATTTACTTTTATGCTTTAAGGCAGGTTCACAGCATGCTTTAACCTAAGGGCTAGTTTAGCCCCAGCATTAAGGCAATACTCTTCTAAGGACTTTACTCAATGCCCTCTGCATATTACAAGATCTTTTCACTGTGATTGGTGAGAACGAACTCTCCCCAGCCTTGCATGAGCTCCAGAAGTTCTTTGGCCTTCTGCTTTCTAGTGTTTCTTTTTCCAGCTTCACATAGTTACCTCATGCACATAAGTAGATCACTATTTAGCCAAAGAGTCAAGGGAGCCCTCTGCAAAACTCCAGAGGTTTTTCTGTGCAGCTTCTTCCTATCTGATACTCTGCTTTGCCAACTCTTAAGTATACTGGTCTCCCTGGACTCTGATCTTTGTCTCCTCAATTCAGCCTTCTGCCTGGCCCTGTTTGGGTTTGCTGTCCCTGAGCTATCACCTCGAAACTGCCTCCAGGAAGTAAGCTGGGACAATCTAGGACTCGCCACCTCTGTTTTTCTTCTCTCAGGGATCACAGTCCTGCACTGTCTATTGTTATTATATAAAAATCATTTAACATATTTTGTCCAATATTCTAGTTGTTTAAGGTGAGAGGATAAATCTGGTTCCTGACACTTCATCATGGTTAGATGCAAAGGTTGTATTTTTAATTTGATTAAATACCGAGAAGTCAGGCTAACTTTTAAGTTTTAGTAACAATACAACTCGATGAATGAAAAAGTTTCTTATGAATATAATTTTAAGAAGACATGTTATAATACTAAGTATTTTAAGACATAGAAGAAAGGGTCAGTGTTCCCAGATACCTCAAAAGTTAAACATACAGTCTCTTCGTTGACGTATTGTCCCTTACAAAAATCCTACACTAACAAAAATGGAAGAATTATTGGTATAATCTGTCAGAAATGCAGATAGAGATTCCTGACCTGATGAATGAATTACAAATTGAAGATCTAGTAGGAAAAACTTGATGATTCTGCCAACTGTTCAATCAGAAAAACAATTTGCTGGCATTTACTAGTATTTTCTCTACCTGTCTTTATGTGGAATTAGAAATAAGAAATACCTGCCCCATATACCTAACCAGAAGTAAGAGCAAACCAAATAGCCATAAAGAACTTTGAAATAGGAATGTTTACCATAAATTCATAGGGTGCTATGAAGGTACATAGTACAACCAAGTCTCATTCATTTATATTTTGTCGAAATACGTCACTTCAAGAATTATCCTAGTGAAACAAATTATAATAGCACCAATACATGTGATGAATGTTTTATTCTTTATATAGACATGTTTATGTTTACACATACAGAAACATACAAAGAAATGCATCTATATATAGAAAACACATTTACCATATTTCATGACACATAAAATTAGTAACAGAGCATTATGCATATATCAATCACATTCATTTTTCTTTAATAAAATTAAATGTACCTACTTTCTTATAAATACTTCTAGGGTAAAAATTGGGAGTCTGATATCTGATTTTTCCTGGTAATTGCTTACAGAATTATAAATTAGTCTGAAGAAAAATTAGCACTGACAATATGGCACAACTGACATTTAATTTCTTAGTACCTATAAGTTATACTTTTTTTGAATTAGTGGTCTGTTTCATTGTATGAACTCTGTGTATGAATAATTTTAAGGTTCTCGATCCCTATTGCTGTATTGCTGCCTCTAAACAGGTTTTGCAGATTCATATTCACACTAGTAATGTATGACAGAGCCATTTCACCATACTGTAACCGACAATGAATACTCACATTAAAATAATAACTCCTCTACTAATGTGCTAAGCCTATGTACTCAAATTGCAACAAGCTACTTCAGGGTACTGAAGCAAACTCTCAGGGATACCGTAGGACATTCTCCATTTTTGAGGGAAATAATATTCAACATCTCTCAGACACCATGCAAATTACTTGCTCAGTTTCAACATTATATCACACTACATTCCTTTCAATGATGTTATATTTTGTGATGCTGGGTTACAAACCAAGTACTGTGTGAAAATCAATATGGAACAGGAAACAAGAGTGGCAGTATCCAACCTGATTCCAAAGTTTGGGAAGTTGAGCAGTGCCCCAAAAGTCATTCAATCCCATTAGTAAGTAACTGTGACTATTTAAGAATGAAATAGAAATATTATTTTGTTTTTCAACTTATATAATTTTTTCAAATGGCCATAAAGTTGTTAGGACTCAAATAATTATAAAGTTGTTTAGAACTTACTACTTAATAAATGAAACTGTTAGGTAATTTCTTTTAAGCCTAAAGGCACTTTAAAAAATTACTAAGACACTAAGAACACAGTGAACCAAGAAAGTTTGGGAACCTCTGTACCAGGCAATACAATATAACTTATATTTCTTTTTAATTGGCATTAATGAAACTAACCATTAAACAAAAAATTTATTCACCATTTGTAGGCCATCCTTTCAAGTTATTGATTTGATACTTTCACCTATTTATCAATTATGGTCTTATTTCTATTGCCTTTCTCATCAATTTGTTCAATCTCTGTATATGTTAATGTAAATGACCTTTTAACTTATTTCTTATAAATATTTAACTTATGCTTTTTTTGAGGTTTGGAGGTTTTAAATTTTCATGTGGTCAAAACTGTTGGTATTTTCCCCTTTGTGATTTATTTACTGTGATTTCTTTATATATTTAAAATTCTGCCTGATAGAGAATCTTTGAGAAATATCCACATCTATTTTTTCCTAAATCTTTAGAAGTCTTAATGTCTTTAGATTTTTTTAATAAAACAATTAAGTGGAAAGATAATACTTTAGAGAGAAAACAGATCCCTGCCTGAAAAGTGAGTTATTTTTCAAAGGGAATCTGTTTTATTAAATCATTTCAGTATAATTAGGAGTCTGTCAAAAATTACTTCAGTAAAATAACATTTATCTCTCTAAGAAGAGTTTACCAACACAGGTGAGTGAGGGTAGGGGTGACATAAATGTTGAAACAAGTCTGTGAAACAGTATATTTAAATGTGGATTTCTTACAGATTCACAATGTACATGAGCCTTATCAAAGGTTCGTTTGGAAGTTTAGATTTCAATAACAAAATAAGCAAAGAAAATACAACTTGTTTAGCCCAATGTTTTCCCAAATTGTAAATACAGTACTATTTTCTAGTTCAGCAACTATTAATTTCCCAAGTAAATAATTTTTTTGTGAACATACTTTGAAAAACACTGTACTATGATTATAAAATAGGCACACACTGCTGGCATTAATGCACTTTACTATTCTTTTATAAGATTTGCCATGTGTTGAGCAAGGATATATAATTCCTTTAACATTCATTTAATGTATATTTATCGAGCATCTTCAGTCCTCCATGTGCTATGATCTAGGTGCTGTGGATACAGCATTGAACAAAGGAGACATTACCCCTGCGTTCACAGAGTGATCATTAACCATTCAAATATTTCCATTTGTTTTATTGTTATAACAATTTTAAAACCAAATTAAAAACCTTATAAATGACAAAACACCAGGGAAAATTATACATAAAAGTATGTGTGTCTTTTAAATTAAAAAAAATCAGACATTTGAAAGCAAAAGAAACTTTTTATTTTTAAAACTCATCATGAAAAAAAGTCACAATTCAAAAATGAAAATGTCTCATGCAAGATTATTTTCATAAGAGTGTAAATTGTTGGCATCTACTTTTATATCACTTTAAGTAACAGGTTTCCCCAGATTTCTTGACTGAACACCTGGAATAAGGAAGCAAAATCTAATTAAACTAAATATACACTATGAAATATTTTGGCAGTGTAACAGTTATACTTCCCAGGCATTTCTTTATCATATAAAATGTCTTATTTTATAGTTTATTTTTATATTTGCTAACAAAATAATTACTTAAAACAGAGATAGATGCTTAAATCTCTCAGAATTTTTGCAGCTCAACAGCTCAAAAATATATACATGTCAATTGTTTATTCATTCCACAGATATTTACCAATTGCCTAAAATGTGGAATGTACAATCATAATAATAGACAAAATATATATAAACCATCAAACTCAGAGAAATGCCTACTTCTTTCATTGTAACTATAACATAAATTATTTAACTAACTGACTAGTTAATGAATGTAGGAAAAAGAGCTAGAGAAATTATAAAGGTGAAGCAATTTTAATGGGACAAGGAGGTAGTACAGTAAAATCTGAGACACAAGACAAACAGCAGATATTTGGTACTCTTTCATTATTACAAATGTGCAAAACATTCACCATGGGGAATAAAAGGTAAACAGAAAGCTGAGTAAGAACTTTTTAGGCATATGGAATAAATAAATAATCCCATCACATAAACTCTTTCTTTTTGATGTGATTTCTACTCATCAAACTACAGGGATATCTCAGAGACATTGATGGTTCAATTCCAGACCACAGCAATAAAGAAAATGTCATGATAAAGCATGTCATACAAAGTTTTTGTTTTCCCAGTGCATATAAAAATTATGCTTATGCTGTACTGTAGTCTATTAAGTGTGCAATAGCATTATGCCTAAAAAATAATGTACATACCTTAATTTAAAAACACTTTATTGCTAAAAAATACTAACAACCATATGAGTCTTCAGCCAGTTGTAATCTTTCTGCTGGTAAAGGAAGGTCTTGCTTCAGTGTTGATGGCTACTAACTGATCAGGTGGTGGTTGCTAAAGGTTGGGGTGGCTGTGACAATTTATTAAATAAGACAATAATGAAGTTTGCCAATCCAGTGACTCTTCTTTTTGCAAAAGATTTTTCTGTAGCATGTGATGCTGTTTGATAGCATTTTACCCACAGAATTTCTTTCAAAATTGTAGTCAATCCCCTTAAAACCCGATGCTGATTTATCAACGGAATTTATGTAATATTCTAAATCCTTTGTTGTCATTTCAACAATGTTCACAGCATCTTCACCAGGAGTAGAGGCCATCTGAAGAAACTACTTTCTTTGCTCATTCGTAAGTAGTAACTCCTCATCTGTGCACCAATTCAGGCACATCTTCAGTTTCTACTTCTAATTTTAGTTCTCTTGCTATTTGCACCACATCTACAGTTCCTTCCTCCAATAAAGTCTTGAACTCCTGAAAGTCACTCATGAGAGTTGGAATCAACTTCTTCTAAACTCCTGTTAATGTTAATATCTTGACCTCCTTCCATGAATCACAAATATTCTTAATGGCATCTAGAATGCTGAATCCTTTCCAGAAGGTTTTCCATTTGCTTTGCCCAGATCCAACAGAGGAATCACTATCTACAGCAGCTATGGCCTTACAAACTATGTTTCTTAAATAATAAGACTTGAAAGTTGAAATTATTCTTTGAACCATGGGCTACAGAATGGATGTTGTGTTAACAGTCACGAAAGTAAAATTAATCTGCTTATATATCTCTATCAGAGATCTTGGGTGACTAGGTACGTTGTCAACAAGCAGTAATGTTTTGAAAGGAGTCTGATTTTCTGAATGCTAGGTCTCAACAGTGGGCTTAAAATATTCAGTAAACCATGCTGTAAACAAATTATGCTATTATCCAGGCTTTGTTGTGTCATTTATAGAGCACAAGCAGAGTAGATTTAGCATAATTTTAAGGGTCCTCACATTTCTGGAATCATAAATGAGCACTGGCTTCAACTTCAAGTCACCAGCTGCATTAACCTCTAACAAGACAGTCAGCCCGTCCTTTGAAGCTTTGAAGCCAGGCACTGACTTCTCACTTGAACACTCAGAGGCTATTCTAGGGTTATTAACCTATAATGAGACAACCATGCCAAGAACTGGGAAAAAGCTGAAAGTAGCGACTTCTAGGATTATCCATCAGTGCAAAATCTCAAGAGTAGGAAAGAATAAAGGAACCTTAGGTGATGAGGAAACTCAGAGTAAAAAACAGAGTGGAATAAGATCAGACAAGAGAGGTGGGGCAGAACCTCCAATAGCCATAATAAATAGTTCGATTTTATTATAAGGGCAATGGAAAGTCATTAAAGGATTTTAAGATTTTATTTTAAAATTGGTTTTAAAATAATATTTTGGTTGCCATATGGAGAACAGATTGGAAAGCAGGAGTATAGTGGTTGAGAACACGGGCTCTGGAATCAGGTAGACCTGAGTTTATATCCCAGCTTTTCTTGAATATACTGGAAGTTGTATAAAATGTACATATATGCTTATAATGGTAAGATTTTTTACTATATCAGAGCATAATTTTTAAAAAGTATTCTCACAAAGATAATTTATACTATTCTTGGATTTATTTATTTTGGTCTTACAGCTATATATCCTCTAGCATTATGAAATAGTTTTATTTATAAGAGCATGATATAATTCTTTAGTTTTATTATGCTGAGCTTGTACGTGTGTTTAAAATCTAATCCAACAATACATTATTGGCAAAACAGGGGAAAAAAGAAATAAGGTAAAAGTATAATCTTAATAAGCTAAAGACCCATACATATATTATGTAAAATTTCAGAACGTGGGGACATTAGGTTAACATCTGTCTTCATGCTGGACTTTCCTTATCTGTAAAATAAGGCCCTTAAAATGATGCTTGTAACAAAATAAAAACCCATTAAGTATTAGCCATCGTTTTTAACTTTCGTAACAGAATAATGTTTATCAACCACTAGGAAACATATCCAACTACCAGTGACCTCCATTAATCTTAAAAATTTTCTAGTTAATATAAGAATATTCAACTGAAATATCCATTCAGTCAATACAGTGTATAAGGGAAGGGGGATGCAAAATAGAAATAATAAGATCTCTCAAGATGCTGAATTTAGGACCTTTCACATTCTTATCTACATGCTTATTATCATCACAGTTCTATCCAATTTAAAGGGACTCCATTCTGATAGATGATTTATGATACCTTAAATAAAATTTTAATTATATTCTAAATATATTTTACATACTCAAGATGAGTGATACTTGGTTTTTATTTTCCTCATTTGTCTAATTTTCTACAATTTGGAATTTTTCTTACAAGATTTGGCAAGATAGTACAGGCTGTGATGAGGTTTCTTTGACTCACACAGATAAAGTAGGAAAAATAAAAGGAGAGGGTGGAGGTTAGCTTACTTAAAAAAAAAGTCCAAGGAACAACAACAAAACCACACACAACAGTGTGACATGGCCTTTTGGACACTGGGTGAGTAATGAAGTTTGCATGCAGCCTCTCCACTTCTGCCATGGAGTTCCAAACATACCAGGCCTGCAGACTCACGGCGTGGAAGGAAAAATGTGAAATGGCCACAAGTTAAGACTGTCCACACAAGGTGCAAAGCTGTGCTAGTAAACTTTGGAATGAGGGCAATGTCTGTAGAATATTTATAATGATGAGAAAGAGTGCTATGAATCTTGCCCATTTCTTTAGAACTCTTGAGAACAGAGAAAGGTAGGGAGGAACGCTTCCTACAGTAAGTTGATCTAATAAATGTCTTTGTACCAAAATGAAAAGAGCTACATCAAATGAGTACACATTACAAAAGAAAGACTTCTTGTTAATAATTCCTTCTAGAAATAAGTGTCTGAAAGAAGTATGACTGCTACAATTCATAAAAGATGAGATTGTATATACTATTAAATTTTTAAATTTATTTTATAAAGAACATATAAGGTAGGGTAGATATACAATGATTATTGGTCGGGGCTGGGGGTGGGGAAAGAGGTGTTCTACTGGGTGGAAATCACACGGACTGTCTTACCAGCTGGCCTGAAAAAGTGGCTTTTACCTCCTGGTCAAATTTCAACAGGCAGGGCCTTAAGTGTGTGTTTTAAGAGTCAAGAAAGAATATATTAGTCCCATCCCCTCTCTTCAGTGTTTATTGCAAAGCATACAGAGAGGCACCAAGGGCATTGGTATCAGGACTTGATGGGTGAAATCAGCACAAAACAGTTACACAAATCATGTGTGCAACTATCAGTGTAATCCACCTCTATCAACCACCTCCAGGAAGCAAAGGAGGGATTGAGGTGGGGAAAGTTCACACTTGGAAGATCACCCAGAAACTGGGCAGGTGCCAGTTACAATCATGTAAAACAGTTCATTTCATGGAAACTGAGCAATTATACTCACTAATGCACCACATATTATGATGAGCTGTACAGTTCAATTTCTGAAGAGCATAATTTAATCCAACATATTATCATTTATGGTCCTGAATAAGATTTTTTAAGGATTCCTTGGCAATCTGATGTAAATTAAACATGGTAGAGGGTTTTAAATAACATAAATAAAGTTGCAGTCCCATGTTATACAAAACATTTTGCATGTTATACAAACTGAAGGAAGTTATTTATGTACTTTTTTTCTGGCAGTCACTACAAAAAATAAAGTGATGGATTGGAGGAAAAGGCTTATGAGAAAGACAAGAAAAAACAGATAACAAAATGAGAGAGAAGAGAGGAAGGTAATTTAAATAAAACAAAATGGAAACCGGTGTATGACAAAAGAAATTGAGTAACTACAAATGCTACACACCTCCCTTAGAATATATTTTAGCTTATGGTATTGCTGATCAGTCAGCAATTTAAAGAAATGATGTGGTTGTGATAACTTACTACTTAGTAAGAAATGACAATGTATTTGAGGGCATGCTGCTGTTAATGACAAACTAACAGACTGTCCCATATGGGATTTAAAACTAGAGCAGCTGATAAATTGTTTCTTTAACAACATGGTCAAAGATTAGCTCCATCTCAATCCCAGCCAGATATTACTTTTGAATTTTATTTTTAAGAAATTTGAAGATATGGAAAAAGCTACCTTGTTTTACCATTTCTCTGAGGGTTTGAAGCTTACACCTTAAAAATGCCTGTTGGTTTGTTTAACATTCAATTAAAGGTAAATGTGCAAATATATTCAAAAGCAGGGTGGGTCATAATAATTTATTTTATAGGGATTTTTCTCATAACAGGTAAAGGCATAACTGAACAAAACAAACTAGGAATTAAAAAACGTGAACTTTTAAGTGAGTTTTCAGTAACCGCTATATATCTAATTGGCATGTTTTAAAAAAATCAGTATTAGAAGCTAATATAAGCATTCAAGATTTCTGAGCTATTTTTTTTTGTAGGTAAAATACAGTCCTTGGAATTTCAGGGACTTGAAAAATAAAGACAGTCCCTATATTAAAAAAAATTAAAAACATACAATGGGGAAGAAGTTGTTTTAACATGGTACATCTGGTCCACTTCCTTTTTATAGGACAAAATTGCTGTAAACTGACAATTAGACATAGACAACAAACTTCTTAAGCTGAAAATTGTCAAACATTGAATAGGTCATAAAGTAGTGTTGTAAAAATCAACATTCCTGAGGTGTTTGGAAACAAATAGATATCTGGTCAGAATAATTTAGGCATATTGACCGTAAGTCAAAAGAACTTTGACATTGTAAGGTTCCTCAGATCCCTCTTACTCTAGGGTTTATGTGATATTTATATTTAAATCACATAAACTAATTTTATAAATTATTTATTTTTAAGTGATATATACAAATAAAGAATTAATAGATCATATACTAAATACTGTTTGATTGAAAGCTAAGGTTTTACTTCAAATTTATAATAATAGCATGCATTATTGAAAACATGAAATAATTCTCTTTTTAAAATGAGGGTGAATGAAAAAAAATCAGAAACAATTCCTGCACTGATCTGCTTACTTAAGGACATAAAAATTTTTGAAAATAACTTAGTGTTAACAACTAACAAGTATTGTAAAAAATGTGGTACTGTTACAGAATATTTGCTTTTTTTAGAATACAAAAGACAACGAATAGACTTCCTTGGGACATTAGGGCTTTTCATTTTCAAATGTTTTCAAATGATTCCATTTTTGAGCAATAAATAATTATATATAGTAATATGAATCTTGGCCCAAACCTGAACTGTTGATATGCCATAAAAAATTTGAGACTCTGTGAGAAGCTTTCTTACTCATTTTTTCTCTTTATAATTTATAAAAAAGAATGTATAACACATATATATTGTGTTTTCCATATTAAAAATATACACTCTTCTATATTAAATCTTTAATTTGGGTACAACATTAGAGTACTTGAGAAATATAACTGAAATGTTAATTAGAAAAAAGACTCGATTCTAATTCCTCCTAGATTTTTTTATGACAAGTATGTTAAATATTATTTTGACTAATAGGGGTCCAGGGCTTAATTTAAACACATTTCTCCCACAGTATTGGATATAATAAAGATAATTTAAAAGAGTAACACTTAATGAACAAAGCACACTAATCAAATTTCTAGGAATGAAAGGACTATAATCACTTGTTAAACTGAAAATCTAAGAAACGAAACTAATAAAAATTTTTGTAGCAGGAGCACTGATTCATCATTTAAAAATCACATAAATACTATGTTATGCACAAATTTATCTAAAGCAAAGTAGAAGATTTGTGTGGTAAATCTCAAGATTATTGAACAGTAATAACATATAGACCATACCTTTATTTTTCTACAACTTTATGTAATGTATATCTGGGACATGTTTTTAAAACGGTAGGTTCATTTCCTCATTGGGCTAAAAATTTGACTGTAACCTTCAGCTGATATGTTGTTAATGATACCTTTCAATTCTTTCTCTCCCCTTTCCCTGTTCTCCTTCCCCTCTTAAAATGTCATTTTAATGTCACACAGAGAAAGTTTTTTTTTCTTTCTTAAACACATCAAGGCTATCATATGTATGATAGCAGAGAGCAGTAGAGAAGAAATTTTGCCACTGTGAAGACTCAATGAAAACCTTAAGATATTAATTCTTTTTCATGAAATTTATTTCAGAAGTTTAAATAAGCTAGGGCAAACTATTTAAATGAAGAAATAGTAATAGTCTGGAGGGAGTGGAGACTACTCCTTAAGGTTAGGTAGTAGTGACTGATTAGCAGCAAAGTGGAGGGAGAAAAGATAACACATTGTATTTAGCATCATATAATAGCAATATAGGGAGATTTTATTAAAAAGCAAACTAAGTGATTTGACCAAGTCCCATAGCTAATTTGCAGCAAGCCCATTTTAAAACCCAGATGCCTTGATCTCTTGACTTTCAGATAGTACTTTTTTCCATTTACCATTAGGAATTATTTTAATAGAGTTGAACTTTTTATAGAATAAACATTTGGGGCTGTATCATTTATTCCATCACATACTGGTAAAGAGCACAGATTATGGAGTTTCACTGCCTTGGTTTGAATCCAGGGTCTGCCTCAGTCTCCTCACCCACGTAACAGGAATAACCATAGCGAGAAGTTCATGTAACTGAGTGACCTCTCCATTCCCTTTGTAACACATACTGATGGGTAATCCAAAACACTGAATTCTTGGAGTCTGTAGGCCCTTCTTTGGTACGTCCAAGCACTCCTAGCAGTTGAACTGTACAGTCACTAAGAGTCAGGCATGATTGCAGCCAAACCTATTTATTCCAGTTTTACCTGTTATTATAATTATATAAATTATTTAAACATTCAATTTCCAATGAAATGATTACAAAAAGAGCTGTTTCTATGAAAACAAATTTTACCCCTTTGAAAAGATTCAATAAAGATGAGATGATTAAAAATATTGATAAAGAATTGGATATGGACAAAGGTAATCATAAAAATTCGGAGGAAAAAATCTTAGAAACTGAATAAAAGTCTGATTGCTTCACAAAGGTTTTTAAGAAACCTTTAAGGTTTAAAGAAACTGAAAATGTAATTAAAGATGATGTGTTATGGGTATAGTATAGGCCAGAAAAATTGCACAGTATTCAAAAACCAAATTCCTCCCTGACAGAAAAAGGCCTGGCCTTATATCAAAACATAAATGATTAAATGTAAATTATTTTTAACATAAGAACTTTTCAAAATTTAAAACATTTTCCATGTTACTAGACTTATTGCTATTAATCTATAAACTCTCTCCTTTTGCTTATGTTGGATAAAAATGGGTTTTTTAAATTTAATTAATTTTTTAAAATTTCAGAATATTACAGGGGTACCAACACTTTGGTTAAATATATTGCCTTTGCACCACCCAAGTCAGAGCTACAAGCATGCCCATCCTCCAGATAGTGCACACTGCACCCGTTAGGTGTGAATTTGCCCATCCCCTTCTCCCTCCTCCCACCTGCCCGACACCCTATGAATGATACTTCCATATGTGCACCTAAGTATTGATCAATTAGTACCAATTTAATGGTGAGTACATGTGGTGCTTGTTTTTCCATTCCTGTGATACTTCAGATACTTCACTTAGAAGAATGGGCTCCAGCTCCATCCAGGATAACACAAGAAGTAGTTCACCATTTTTTTTTATGGCTGAGTAGTACTCCACGGTATAAATATACAACCTTTTATTAATCCACTCATGGATTGATGGGCACTTGGGTTGTTTCCACATCTTTGCAATTGTGAATCGTGCTGCTATAAACATTCAAGTGCAGATGTCTTTATTACAGAATGTCTTTTTTTCCTTTGGGTAAATACCCAGTAGTGGGATTGGTGGATCAAATAGTAGTTCTACTTTTAGTTCTTTGAGGTATCTCCATATTACTTTCCACAGAGGTCATACTAACTTGCAGTCCCACACCAACAGCATATGAGTGTTCCTATCTCTCCGCACCCATGCCAACATTTGTTGTTTTGGGACTTTTTGATCAAAGCCCATCTCGCTGGAGTTAAGTGATATCTCATTGTGGTTTTGATTTGCATTTCCCTGATGATTAGGGATGTTGAGCAATTTTTCATATGTTTGCGTAGTTAGATTAGTCTGCCTACGTTTGAAAAGTTTCTGTTCATGTCCTTTGCCCACTTTTTAATGGTGTTGTTTGATTTTTTCTTACTGATTTTCCCGAGTTCTATATAGATTCTAGTTATCAGCCCTTAATCAGATGTATAGTATGCAAATATTTTCTCCCATTCTGTAGATTGTCTATTTGCTCTAATGACAGTTTCCTTGGCTGTGCGGAAGCTATTTAATTTGATCAGGTCCCATTTATTTATTTTTTGTTTTTGCTATGATTGCTTTTGGAGTCTTCTTCATAAACTCTTTGCCTTGGCCAACGTCTGTAAGAGTTTTTCCAACAATTTGTTCTAGAATTCTTATGGTTTTATGCAGGTTTAAGCCTGTTATGCATCATGAGTTATTTTTGTGAGAGGTGAGAGGTGCGGATCCTGTTTTAGTCTTCTACATATGGCTATCCAATTTTCCCAGCACCATTTATTCAATAGGGATTATTTTCCCCAGAGTATGTTTTTGTCTATTTTGTTAAAGATCAGATGACAATATGAGGATGGTTTTATATCTGGGTGAAAAGGCATTTGACAAAATACAGCACCCTCTTATGATAAGAACTCTTAACAAAATAGGCATAGATGGGATATACCTCAAAATTATTAAAGACATATATGACAAACCCATAGCCAAATCATACAGAACAGGGAAAAATTGAAAGCATTCCTGCTTAGAACTGGAACCAGACAAGGTTTCCCACTATCACCACTTCTGTTCAACATAGTGCTGGAAATCCTTGCCAGAGCAACAAGACAAGAGAAGAAAATCAAGAGTATCAAAATGGGGGGGGGGGGGCGCGGCAGAAGAGGTCAAACTATTGCTCTTTGCTGACGATATGATATCATATCTAGAAAACCCCAAAAATTCAACCAAAAGACTCCTGGAATTGATAAATGAATTCAGCAAAATCTCAGGCTACAAAATCAATGTACACAAATCAGTAGCTTTCACATATGCCAATAACAGTCAAGCTGAAAATCAAATCGAAGACGCAATACCTTTCACAATAGCATCAAAGAAAATAAAATATTTAGGAATATATTTAACTAAGGAGGTGAGAGACTTATATAGGGAGAATTATGAAACACTGGGAAAAGAAATTGCTGAGGATGTAAACACATGGAAAAACCATACCATGCTCATGGATCAGCAGAATCAATATTGTTAAAATGTCTATACTACCTAAGTGATCTACAGATTCAATGCAATCCCCATTAAAATACCAACATCATTTTTCACAGATCTAGAAAACATAATCCTACACTTTGTATGGAACCAGAAAAGACCCCATATATCCAAAGCAATCTTAAGCAAAAGGAATAAACTGGGAGGCATCAATCTACCAGTCTTCAAGCTATATTACAAGGCTACAGTAACCAAAACAGTATGGTACTGGCATGAGAACAGAGACATAGACCAATGGAACAGGACTGATAAAAAAGTTTTTAATTAAATAATCAATGGAAAGTGCTTAGGATAGTGCCTACTGTCTAGGAAGAGCTCAAGAAATTCCAGATATTATCTGTAATAACCTAACTATTGGGCCTATACAGTCAGAACCAAGGCATTACTCAGTGTCCTCTAGAGCAGCGGTCCCCAACCTTTTTGGCACCAGGGACTGGTCTCATGCAAGACAATTTTTCTGTGGATGGGGGTTGGGGGGAGGCAGAGCTCATGTGGTGATGCCAGTGATGGGGAACAGCTATAAATAAATACAGATGAAGCTTTGCTCGCTTGCCTGCTGCTCACCTCTGGCTGTGAAGCCTGGTTCCTAAGTTTAGTGGAAGACAATTTTTCTACCTGTGGGAGGGGTGGTGGAGGTGGGGAGGAGCTCAAGTGGTGATGCATGGCCCGATACTGGGCTGCAGCCTGGGGGATTAGGGACCACAGCTCTAGAGGATGCAAGGAGAGTTCCACATAGAAAATTATCAGGTTGTATAGATATCACACAAGGTGTTAAAAAAAAAAAAACTAACAAATATATATACATATACACACATATATACCTCTAGCATTTATTGAATGTATTTTATTCCAGACATTTTTCAGTATTTTTCATTTCTCAAACTGTAATATATATCACAGAAACATACACACACACCAATACTGGGCTCATTGTTACCAACATACTAAATGTAAATCATAACGGAAAATTTTTAAGTCTACAATATAGGAAGCAGAAATGTGGTATTAATATCTAATATAATAACTAAATACAATAAAATAATTGACAGTCATTACCAGAGAAAAGGAGGAAGCAAATACTTTCTACCAATGATAATATTCATAAAAACAGAAATTAGATTTACAATCTTCACATACTTAATACCCTATACTAGCAATTTTAAGCACCAGTTCTTAGATTTTAGTTAATCTGTGGCATATTCTCTGTTTGGCTTCCATAGCCATCTTTCACCCTTCTTTGCTCTTCTTTGCGCCTGCAGAAAGTTCATCTCTATTAGCTTTACTCAATAGGCTTCCTTTGTCTTTTGGCTTCTGGTTAAGTTTAGTTAACATGAGGCACTAGCAAGAGAATGAGGGGCTGAAAGAGTGAGGTCAGGGTATTTATTCCCTAGGTCATTAGTTGGCAGGGGCTACTTTTCTCTAGTGAAGGTCAGTGCTCAAGACCCTTTCCTTTTTCTCCTAATTCCAGCGACGTCTAGATCTCCTTGCCCTTTCAGACTAGGGCTGGTTATGGATTCCTGCTATTGTTAGTTTCAACTACCTTTTGTGAGTGTCCCTTATGCCTAACCATTCTCTTGTGAATATCTGTCCTTTCATGAATGTTCCAAAATTTTCTTCATTTGAGTGTTTCATTGCTTTCCTGTCAAGATCCTGACTGATAAGAGTTATTGGTAGCAGGAATAGCCTAAGGCTCCAGTCAAAATGGAATTCTGGGATTGGGGTGCTCATATTTGAAGAGAAAAGGATAGCCTCCTTACCAGGGAGTTAATGGTAGAGTGCTACTCCTAGGCATGTGCTGGCAAGATGATTATTCAAATTGTCACTGGTGGTAGCATGGAATGAAGTGCAATGCAGGGCAAGTTTTGGGGAGCTGTCGTATTTACTTGCTAAAGTAGCAATGGTAGTGTGTAGAGCGAAGATTATAGTGTTGGCATACCTACTACTTCTGATGACACGAAGAAGCATACAAAGGTAAAGGGACAAATTGAAGGTCTTGAGCGCTCAAGTCATAACGCAGGTGAAATATCAGAAAGTTTCTCTTTCAGCTTTTAAAGAGTCCCTCATTCACTTAATCTTCAGGGCAAAAAAGGGTTAGGGAATTGAAATGTTAAATAAAATAGGCAATACCAAGACCACCAGTTTTTGGTAACAGGGCAATGATAGGAAATGGGTGAAACATGGGATGGGGATGGTAGTATCTTTTTTCCACCCACCTTCACTGAGGTATAATTGGCACACCAAAAAAACTGCATATAATTAATGCTTAAAATTTGGAGAGTTGGGACATATATATACACTCATGTTACTATCACCACAATCTAGGTAATAAATACAACAGTCACCTTCCAAAAGTTTCCTTGTGTCCCTTTGTTTTTCTGTTTGTTGTGGTTAGAACACTTAAACATGAAATCTATTCTCTTAACAAATTTCTAGGTACACAATACCTTATTGTTAACCATAAGCACCACGTTGTATGGCAGATCTCTGGAACTTACTCATTTTGTATAACTATAGCTTTATATCCATTAAACAATGACTCTCCATATTCCCCTCCCTGCATCCACTGGTAACTGTCATTATATTGTCTACCTCTATATCTTTGATGATTTCAGATGCCTCATATAAGAGGAATAATGCAGTATTTGTCCTTCTGTGATTGACTTTTTATTAAATACTTAACATAATGTCTTCCAGATCTATCTATTTTTTCACATATAGCAGAATTTCCTTCCTTTTAAAGGCTAATATTCTACTGTATGTACATACCATATTTTCTTTATCCATTTGGTGATGGACATTTAAATTGTTTCCCTGTCATGGCTATTGTGAATAATATGGCCATGAACGTGAGAGTGCAGAATATGTCTTCAAGATCTTAATTTTAATTCTTACGGATATATGCCCAGAAGTGGGATTTCTGGATTGTATGATAGTTGTATTTTTAATTTTTTGAGGAATATCTATACTGTCTTACAAAGCAGCTGCACCATTTCAAATTCCTACCAACAATATAAAAGGGTTCCAATTTCTCTACAACCTCCAACACTTCTTATTTTTTTTCTCTTTTTTAAATTTCAGATTACAGTGGTACAAACATTTTGGTTACATGAATTGCTTTTGTACAGTTTGAGTCAAAATTATAAGTGTGTCCATCACCCAGATAGTGCGCATTATACCCATTAGATGTGAATTTACCCTTCTCCTCTTCCCCTCTCTCAACCTGCTTGATTTCCATTGAGTTGTACTACCATATGTGCACATAAGTGTTGATCAGTTAGTCCCAATTTAATAGTGAGTACATGTGGTGTTTGTTTTTCCATTCTTGCAATACTTCACTTAGAAGAATGGTCTCCAGTTCATCCAGGTTGTTACAAAAGGTATTAGTTCACCATTTTTTATGGCTGAGTAATAATCCATGGTATACATATACCACATTTTATTGATCCATTCATGTACTGATGGGCACTTGGGTTGTTTCCACAGCTTTGTGATTCTGAACTGTGGTGCTATAAACATTTGAGTGCAAATGTCTTTTTTATAAAATTTCTTTTTTTCCTTTGGGCAAATACCCAGTAGTGGGATTTCTGGATCAAATGGTAGGTCTACTTTTAGTTCTTTGAGGTATCTCCATACTACTTTCCATAGAGGTTGTAACAGTTTGCCGTCCCACCAGCAGTGTATAAGTGTTCCTTTCTCTCCTCATCCACACCAGCATCTGTTGTTTTGGGACTTTTTGATAAAAGCCATTCTCACTGCAGTTAGGTGATATCTCATTGTGGTTTTGATTTGCATTTCCCTGACAATTAGAGATGTCGAACATTTTTTCATCTGTTTATTGGCCATTAGTCTATCTTCTTTTGAAAAGTGTCTGTTCATATCTTTTGCCCACTTTTTAATGGGGTTGTTTGATTTCTTCTTGCTGATTTGCTTGAGTTCCTTGTAGATTCTGGTTATCAGCCCTTTATTGGATGTATAGCAGGAAAAATTTAGAGCATTCCCACTTAGAACTGGAACCAGACAAGGTTGCCCACTGTCACCACTTCTATTCAACCTAGTGCTGAAAGTCCTAGCCAGAGCAATCAGGCAAGAGAAGGAAATCAGGGGTAGCCAAATGGGGAAAGAAGAGGTCAAACTATCACTCTTTGCTGATGATATGATCTTATATCTAGAAAACCTGAAAGATTCTGCCAAGAGACTCCTGGAATTGATAAACATATTCAGCAAAGTTTCAGGTTACAAAATCAATGTACGCAAATCAGTAGCATTCCTATATGCCAACAGTCAACCTTAGAATCAAATCAAAGATTCAATACCTTACACAATAGCTACAAAGAAAATAGAATAACTAGAAATATATTTAACCAAGGAAGTGAATGGATCTCTACAGGGAGAACTACAAAACACTGAGGAAAGCAATCACAGAGGCTGTACACAGATGGAAAAACACATCATGCTCATGGACCGGAAGAATCAACATTGTTGAAATGTCTATACTACCCAAAGTGATTTACAGAGTCAATGCAATCCCCATTAAAATACCATCATTTTTTTCAGATCTAGAAAAAATAATTCTACGCATTGTATGGAACCAGAAAAGACCCCGTATAGCCAAAGCAATCTTAAGCAAAAAGAACAATTTGGGAGATATCAATTTATCAGACTTCAAGCTATATTACCAGGCTATAGTAACCAAAACAGCATGGTACTGGCATGAGAACAGAGACATAGACCAATGGATCAGAAGAGAGAACCCAGATATAAAACCATCCTCATATTGCCACCTGATCTTTGACAAAGCAGACAAGAACCTACATTGGGGAAAATAATCCCTATTCATTAAATGGTGCTGGGAAAATTGGATAGCCACATGTAGAAGACTGAAGCAGGATCCACACCTCTCACTACTCACAAAAATTAATTCACGATGGATAACAGACTTAAACCTAAGGCATGAAACTATAAGAATGCTAGAAGAAAATGTTGGAAAAACTCTTATAGATATTGGCCTAGGCAAAGAATTACAAAGACCACCCCAAAAGCAATCACAGCAACAACAAAAATAATTTTTTTATGATAACCATTATAATGTATGTGAAGTGGTATCCTGTGGTTTTGATTTGCATTTCCTTTATGATTAGTGATGTTGAGCATCTTTTCATATACTTCTTGGTCATGTGTATATCATCTTTGGAGAAATATCTACTCAAGACTTTTGCCTATGTTTAAAATCAGGTGTTTTTTTTCTGCCTGTTGAGTTTTAGGGGTTCCTCATATATTTTGGAAATTAACCCCTTATCAGATATATGGTTTGCAATTATTTTCTTTCATTCCATAGGTTGCCTTTTCACTCTGTTGTTTCCTTTGCCATGAGAAAGCCTTTTAGTTTAATGCAATCCCACTTGTCTATTTTTTCTTTCATTGCTTGTGCTTTTGGTGTCATATCCAAAAAAGCATTGCCCAGGTGAATGCCAAGGAGCTTTTCCCCTATGTTTTCTTCTAGGATTTTTATGATTTCAAGTCTTATGTTTAAGTCTTTAATACATTTTGAGTTGATTTTTGTATATGTTGTGAGAATAAGGGTCCAGTTTCATTCTTCTGTATGTAGACATCCAGTTTTCCCAACATAATTTATTGAGGTGACTATCCTTTCCCCATTGTGTGTTCTTGGTACCCTTGTGAAATATCAGTTAACAGTAGATGTGTAGATTTATTTCTGGGCTCTGTATTCTATTCTATTGGTCTACATGCCTGTTTTCATGCCAGTACCACATTGTTTTGATTGCTATAGCTTTGTAATATATTTTGAAATCAGTAAGTGTGATGTCTCCATCTTTTTTGTTCTTTTTCAAAACTGGGGATGGTGATATCTGATAAAATACTGAGGAGGCTCAGAATGTTGAACCCCCAAACACTCCTGAACCATCTTTGCAAGAAGACACAGTCCTCCTCACTCCTCACCTTTCCGTCTAAGGAAACCTGCAATTCCATATAGTAAAAAAGACTTTCAATTACTTCAGCTAAGTCAGAAACCCCATTAGAGAATGGCAGTTATTTTCAGGACTCATTTCTATTACCTGTCATTGCCTATAGGTTCATAAATCAGATCCTAATACAGCTAAAATCAAGGCTTGATCTAGGAGAAGACAGTCTATACAAAGAAAGAATTGTAAAGCTGGCAATTTGTGTCAGCAGGAGTCCAGGTAGCACGTAAGGGAATATGTTCTAAGGGTTTTATACCAAGAGGCTAAACAAAAATGCTAGATTGGGCCAAATTTATCAATATGTCTGCATTTACCTAGGATTTGGAATTTAATGCATTGACTTGAGGAAGCACAAGTGACTAGTTAATTGAATCATTGATTCAGTGGTGGCTTATATAGTAACAACTTGAAATGCCAGATCCTTCCTGGCATACTAAAGTAGAAGAAGTCCAAAAACTCAAGTAAGTAAGAATATTGGAATTCATCTATTATGGATCACCCTGTTCAGTCATCCCCTAACCATACCCTGTGGGGCTTTCCCTTCACCAAAGAATTAAGAAATACACTGGTAGGAAAGAACCAGCATACTTAAAAAGCTTTTTGATAACTGCCTTCTCTAGGCTGGAGACAACAATGGCAGATGCTACAATGGATCAATGCATGGAACATTGATCTCAAAACAGTAGAGGTCATGTGGTGGAGTTTAAACAATAACTTCAGGTAGGTGCAATTACCTTAACAAGCCATAGGGATGAGGTGATAATCAGAGTGTTTTGTGCCACAGAGTTCTGTTGTGATAGCTAATTGATCATGGGGCCCCCAAGAATGAAACACATGGATAGACTACACCAAGCTGCTAACTGACTTACACAGGCAGAAAAAGTTTAGGTCGTGTGGGCAAAAACCCAACCTGAGTTGCCCTGGTGAGAACTGATTCATGACCTCTTATACTGTGTCTAGATTTGAGGCTATATATAGGCCCAGAGTCATCAGTTTTAGGTGGAGACTGAGTGCCTTTCAAGAGGGGCCCTGAAACCTAGCCACAGATGTATGTTGTGAATTCTCCTCCGAGCCATTCCAGAATCACGGTGGGTGGCTATTTACGGTGACTGTGCATGGGGAAAAGGCAAATACCAAGTCCTTTCAGGAGTTATTAGATTGTTCTATTGGATTAGCTGTGAATTGACATTAATCCTTGGAAGCCAAAATGCCACTGTGGCCCACCAAAGTGGGGACATATGTAGGTAAAGATATATATGGAAATTTGACTCAAGTACATCTTACAGTATTATGGGAATAAATATATTTAGTAATGGGGAAAATCCTTACATTGGTTTCCTGACACATGGAGGAAAAGTTATTAATATTATAAAGAGCCAATGACAATGCTATGCAATAGAAATATAATGTGATTGTGATTCATATATGTAATTTTATATTTTCTAGTTGTCAACTTTAAAAAAGTAGAATTAATTTTAATACATTTTATTTAATCAAAAATATATCAACATGTGGCAATAGCCATGTTTAGGTACTTAGCCACATGTTGCTAGTGGCTACTATATTGGACAGCATATCCCTATAACTATCACCTCTTCCAAGATAGTAAACTAAAAGAAATAATGCCTATCTGGGTGAATTACAGATAATAGTGAGACTATCAGAAAACTGAGAAATGTTTGGGTGGTAATTAATCCTACATACACATTTAAACTGTTTGTTAGGCTAGTGCACAATCTTGATGGTCCTGCGGATAAATACATACTTAATAACATCATAATGCAAACTACAGATGCAGTTCTAGCTACAGAATCTTTACTGGAGCATATAACATAGCCCCTGACACCAGGCATGAAGCTACTGATTTGACTTCTTTTTAAAGTAATTCCTATCAACAAAGATGATCAGAAGCAGTTTGCCTTTACACTGCAGGGACAGCACACTTTCACTATCTTACCTTAAGGCTATGTCAACTCTCTCATATATAATATGTCATTATATAGTCTGGAGAAATCTTGTTCATCTTGACATCCCACAAAACTTCAAGCTGGAATATTACATTCATGACATTACACTGATAGGACGTGGTGAGCAGGAAGTAGTAAACACCCAAGATATATATTAGAGAATGGAAGATAAACTCCAAGAAAGTTCAGGTACTTTCAACTTTGGTGAAATTTTATGGGTCCAGTAGTCTGGGCATGCTGAAATAGATCCTCTATAGTAGTAAGTAATAAATTGCTGCACCTTGTACCTTCCATTATGAAGAACGAGGCACAAAAGTGGTGGCCTCTTTAGAATTGGGAAGCAACACAGACCACATTTGGGTATGCTGCTCTCGTGCATACACTAGGTAATCCACAAGGCTGTCTATTTTGGGAGGAGCCTGAGGCAAGAAAAGGACCATATCCCTGCCGTCATGAAAGCCGCCCTGTACCTTTGGCTCTAAGATCCAGCAGCTGCAGTGACTTTTGGTAATGTCTGTGGGAAACAGAGATATTATATAATGTATAATATCTCTGTCAATGGAAGCCTCAGTATGCAGATCCCTAATGGTTTTGTAATAAAGACATACAATCTTCTACCAATAACTATTCTCCAACTGAAAAGGACCTCTTAATTTCCTATTGGACTATGGTTAAGATGGAGTACCAGGCCACAGGACTCCAAATGACTATTGGCCCAAACTGTGCATCATGAACTAGGTGTTATATGATTCAACACATCATAAAGTAATATGTGTACAATGACATTTCATTGTTAAATGAAACTGGGACCAAGCAGGTTGGGGAAGCCTAAATATACTGCATGAGCAAGTTGCTAAGGTATCCCTGATATCTGCTACTTCTCTTTTATAATCTGTTCCCTTCAACTTTCACCATTGGCTTCATGGGTGTTCTTAATGACCAAGTAATGGAGGATGATCTACCGTGGATCTAGTTTGTAAATGGGTTGTGTGGTGTTTGGTACCAGCCGTGACTACTGTGTTTACAGGTCCACTTAAGGAGGCTGGCCCTGAGATACAGTGGTAAAAGGATATCCCCCCACAACAGCCAGAATTTCAGCTAGTACATTTGACTATATACTTTGCAGGGAAGAAGAGATAACTGAGGTAATGACATATGGCATGGCCGTATGGTCAAGGACATAAAGAACAAAATTGGAAAACTAGTGACAGAAGGTCTAGGAGAGAGTTATGTGGAAGTACCTTTCAGAATTGGTAATGAAATGTGATGATATGGTATCCTATGTGAATTCCCTCTAGTGGGCATCCATGGTAGAGAAGGCTGTTAGTAATCTGGACAAGGTTATGGATCTTATGAATGTCAGTCAGATTCTTTACTTGGCTGACCTGGAACTTGCTCAATGGGCCAATGTACAAAGTGATAATGGAAGCAGGGATGGAAACTGTGTATGGATTCAACTACATGGACCTCCACCCCTCCATGACTGATTTAACTACCACCACTTCTGAGCTCACAATTTTCCAATGCTGAGACCCTGATATGGCACCACTTCCCAGGAAGATGAACCAATCAGGTGGTGGCAGGTAGGTCACATTTGACTCCTTCCCACACGGAGGAGGCTGAAATTTATCCTAATATGAATTGATAGATTTTCAGGATACAGACGTGCTTTCCTTTCCCCTTTAATACTTAAGCAAGCTCCTTCATGCATGGATTTAACAGAATGCCTTACCAATTACTACAGTATTCTTACAACATTGCCTTCAACCAGGAGACTCACCTTAATAGCAAAGAAAATACAATTGGCACAAATGTATAGAATTCACTGGTCATACTTCATGCCCAGACTCAGCTGGCTAAAGGGAGTGGTGAAACGGCCTACCAATGGAATGGTTCATGTATGGTTGCCAGTTGGGAGAAGTTTGGGTATGTTCTACAGGATATAATATATAGCCAGTCATCTCCTCCATAGCAAGAATGCATGAGTATGGGAACAAAGAGGTTATGGTAGAAGTGGCCACATTAATACATCAAATAATCCATTTAAAGGATTTTTACTGTGTCCTGAAACCTTCAGATTGGTGGTTTTGGAAATATCTGATACCAAAGGAAGAATGTTTTCACCAGAGTTCAGAGTTCTAGGTCTCTTGTATTGGACGTTGGGAATATTCATTTGCTATTTTGGGTATCTCAAGCTGCTGAACTTACAGAGACAGGCTACCAAGATGAATGTGGGTTGCTGCTATACAATGGGGGCAAGGAGAACTATGTTTTGAACTCAGGAGATTCAATGAGGCATCTCTTTAAAAAAACTGTCCAACAACTTTGGTTATTAAACAAAGGCAGTAATCCAAGAAAGACAGGAACACCAGACTCAGAATTTACAGGAATTAAGATTTGGGTCACCTATTAGATGAAAAACTTAATCTAGCCCAGGTGTTAAACAGAGCACAAGAGTAAGGGAAAATGGCATTGAGTGGATGAACAAAGCTGTAATGATCAATTTTGAACTTTCTGACCAATTAGAGAAGCATGTACTTTAACAGCTCTGTTTTATGCTCCACCTATTATGAAGAACATTAGTTATGGCTAATATTTTAGATTCCAGTTGGAAGTAGGAATGAATTGATAGGACCTCTTGATGATGCAGTAGATGGATGCCCCTTCCCTAATAGACACTCTATCAAACATTCTTTAATTACCCTGCAAAAATCATGACATGGTAAACTAAGTAGCAAAATCAGCACAAAACAGTTATAAGGACCATATCTTTTTTTATGAAAATAAAGAAATTTGTATACACAAAATGATATCAAAAGCAACACAATTTTGAAAAGAATGAAACATGTTTAAAGTTATCTATTGCATATAGTTGGGGCAAAAATATATGTTCATGAACATCTATGTGTTATATAATCTTTGGACAACTCAATAGTACTTTAATAAGCTGGAGTATGTGGCTAGCTAAAGGAATTGCCTATTGTGTCTTAAAAATATCTTTCAATAAAGAATATTTTTCATAATAAAATGATACCACTTTAAGATACAATTTTCATAGCATAATTTTAAAATAAAACATAAAATGTTATAGTTGGAAATGAGTGAATTACTTTAAGTCAGGGAGGGAAAAAAAAGTACACTTAGAATATTTTGCTTAATGTTCATTTTCGTAACTACTCCACATTTAAGAGTTAAAGTTTAAAGTAGTTTTACGTAATTCACATTCATGTTAAAAAACTAAGGCATTAAAGATTAACAGGAAAAATGCAAAGAAAGATAACACAACAAGCATTACCTCACAACCTCAACACTCTCTAATGCAATTTGTCAATGCAGCTGAAAATATTACTTTCACTGTATCTTCATATGAAATTAAAATTTAATACATCATGGACAGAAGGAGCATATAAAACTGGAGGAAATAAAACTGGCTGGAGAGTATTATATATTAATTTTCCACTTTTAACTTCTTGGTTATGGCAATTCATGCTAAAAGTCAAATGAGATTCATTCAGATTTCTGATCATTCTTTCTCTTTTATGCACTATATTCTGGCATGTTTGAAAAAAAATCAAACATAGTCTAGATTTTTAAATGATTTATGAAGCAGAGATAGGGTCCAATGACTATAGTTTGAGAACTAACGACACAAAGAGAATCAAAACAGAGTATAAAATATTCTAACAGCCAATTTTCTAATTAGTATAATATTTTCGGGTTTAAAAATAACAATATTTGATTTTCCCACTGAGGTCCTAGCCTAAACACTGTATCAGGCAAAAAAAAAAAAAAAACTAAAACCAAAAAACACCCCACAGTTTTCATCTCCTCTATAGTAAATTCAGAACATAACTGTAATATTTCACTGGATCTTCAATTATCCTGGATTAATCATAATTGCTGCTTTAATAATTATAAAATTTAAAAATAGGAAATTTGTGTAGCAGATGTTTTTCTTATTCCAATATCTTATGAAACAAGATACACTTCAGTTGACAGTGCTCCTTTTTGCCAAGTCTGTAAGTCTAAAAAAGGATCATATACTTCCTGTAAGATTCATCAGTTATTTAATGTACACAAATAAAAAACCGTCCGGGTCTTTCCTAGCTACACATCAAAGCTATAAGTTACTTAGTATTATTCTATAGCACTCCTCCAAATTTTCACATTTTAGCTTTCTTCTCAAAGAGTTGGTGTCACTTACCAGAGTGGGTCCTGAGGTGTCCTGTGAGGGCGTCCCTTCTTCTACAGGCGTAGCTACAGAAAGGACATTTGAACGGCTTCTCTCCAGAGTGTAACTTTATGTGTCTCAGAAGGTTGCCCTTCTGGGTAAAAGAAGCTCCACACTGGTTACAGTGGAAAGGGCGTTCACCTGCAGAAAGGAGCAGAAGTGGGAAAGATCAAGTAGGTTAACTGCACGTGACTATTTTGCCATCCACTGTTAACCAGAGCCAGTTCTCTATGCTAAGGAAGTTCATCTCCCTCACAAGTCTTCTAAATATTTATCTTCCTAGAATTTGCTTTGCCAATACAGTACCAAAGTGTCAAGCAGTAGGCCAAGTGGCCATTTCCCCTCTTCATATACATTTGGTAAGATTCCTGTCACTGACTCAAAAAAATAATAACAGCATTTACCATTGGATGAACTAGGTGCCATCACTTTACTGCCTTACTGGTTGCTTTACATACAACATCTTAATCCTCACAATGACACTAATAATTAGGTATTAATTTCAATTTACAAATGAAGAAAGTAAACTTCACATGACAAAATATCTGATTATAGTCAAAGAGCTAGTAAGTATTCAAGCTGAGAAATGAACTTGTTTTGTCTGACTACAAAACCTTATTCTATTTCACAGAAATTCTGAGTTGAAAGGGATCTTTAGTTTAATTCCCTTATTTAGCTGATAAGGAAAATGGGGCCAAAAAAGGTACAGCAAGTGAACCAGCTTACAAAGCTCGTTACCACAAGAACTCCAAATATAGGCTAGGTCTTTTGGTCACTAATAGTAAAACCTTTGGCAAAATTTCCTGAAATATCAGGGAAAATCCTGAGATAATTATTCATCCTGACATTTCCTATATATTTTCTTTATTTTGTGAAAATTATTTGTTTGCTAGGAATCTTTTCTATTATTAAGGTTGCTATAAAATTGTTTAAGTCTCAATTACAATTCAGTCTGTTGCCATCAACTGGCTGTCACCAATGTCAAACATAAAAACATGCACGTAATGAAGCAGTAAAATTAGCAAGTAGGGTCAAACTGATAATATTATTAAACCCTGAAGAAATAACTATTATTTTGTCTATCTCTAAAGATAGATATGAAATAAAACATAAAGTAATACATAAATAAATAGTAAAATGTTACATATTAAAGCTCAATGTTTAGAATCAAAAGAAAATTAAAAAAACAATTCCCTTTAGGTTGAACTGGACCATTCAACCTAAGGTTTGATGATTATAATTTTAATAGTTTTTCAAAAAATTTACATTGAATTATGTTCCATATGTGTTCAACTGAAACACTGATATTAATAGTTAATAATAAAACCTCAGTATTTTTTTGCCCTTTGATATAATGCAAACTCCATGATTCTTTTATTAAAGAAAGCTAGGAGGTATGAAGCAGATAAACTGCAATCACTTTCTGGCAGTAGATCTGCAAATTCTATCATATAGATGTTATAAAACCTAGAGAAACTGAAAATTTGATAGATCAGATGTACCTCAAATTCTGTAGTACTTACTCTTTCTGGAACTTAGTGATACCAAAAAAGTGTAAACTGTGTGTGTGGTAGGGGTTAAGGTTTTTTCTTAAGAAATCTAGAGCCCTCATGAACTATACCTACAAGAGGTCCTATATTGATGTACTGGGTTGAAAAAAATTATCTATCATGTTAAATGTACCTTAAATTGTATTTTCCCTAACAAGTTTGATTCATTTGATAAAACCTACAACCCCTTATTACAATGTCTTACAAAATAATCAAAGTTTTTAAATAAATCTAATTTTGGCAGATATCTTTTATTTTTCACACACATATATAATTGAATTTGATTCTTTAACTTTTTTCTAATGGAATAACAGTCTACAAGTTTTTAAAATCATCATTTTCTACTATCTACCCCTACCATGGAATTACGTAGTAATAAAAGGAAGGACAGAAGCATTTCCTTCACAAACTGACTCTTTAAAGACAGAGGAAAATAGCAAATATAAACTATACTTTTAACTCCAAATATTTGATTTTACCTTTAGAACTTCTCTATGTAAGGTTTCCCCAGCAAGTAACAAATAAGAAGTAATTTTACAAAGGAATTAAACTAGTGAGTATGGTGAAAAGATTTGACATCATGTTTGCCTTTAGAAAACACTCCTATAGCATGCCGACTTAGAGTTTCTTTAAACTGCCTACAATCTTTGAGTTGAAGTATTTAAAAATCCCTAGTTTAGAGCAATTAATTCATTATTCAAAATAATGCTAATCTAAAAAAGAAAAAATGACTATAAACCTTTTTTAAAAGAATTTTTTAATTGACCTAATTGAGTTTTATGAGACTAATGACAAGGTAATTTAGTTTTTAAATTTACAAAATACTCCAGATATTTTCCATTTTTTAATAAGAAATTACTTCTGACTTTACACGATCATCCTCAAATGGAGTAGAAGAATGAAAGGTAGTCTAGGTGTGTGTGGAAATATTGCCTTGTTCCTGAGTGTTGAAGTCGCAGTGCAGAGGCCTTTGGTAAGCAACCGTGGCTAAAAGTTAAGAACAAAGCATGATGAAAGTAACCAGTCATACTCCTCTTTGGGTAAGAGAAACGGGGCACTGACAATAATGTGCTTTCATTTCAACCAGACAAGGCTTTGAGAAATACTGACTTGAATTATGAATAAGTCTTGATATATGTTTTTTACTTTTGGATACTAATTCTATGGCTTTCCTCATTGTAGGCTGAAATCTGCTTAACTCCTCTTAATGTCTTGATTATATGAAATGATAATCATTTCAACAATCCAGTTGTTTTTATTCTGTTCCACACTAATGTTCGTTGGAATTACAGTGAAACTGTCAATAACACTACTATTGGAGACGGATGAAAACAGCATAACTTATAAGATTTTTTGGGGGTATACATAATTATATTTCAGGCATTACCCAAATATGGGAGTCATACTCATATCTGTTTAATAACAAATAAAAAGTGAATTAATTTTTGAAAAAGCCATTTCTGTAAAATATCAGCAAATCTTTTATTTCGATGTTGTAGCATATTTCCTGGCCTAGGCATTACAGAGACATGTATAAAATCATCTGATAAGTAAAAGGTTCAGTTAATTACCTTTTGTCTATGCACATGGTAGCCATGCAAAAAACTACATGTAGTCTATGCAACTTTAAATAAAACATCTCAATTATTTCTTTTTAATAATTTGTTCTTTAAAATAAATGGACTGAATCAATTGGCCCTTTTGAGTCAGTTTAGACTTTGAAAAAATATTAATCATGTTCCTGATATGTAAATCAAAGCAAATTTTAAGAAAACCTCACAAATTTACTAATTATATCAATGATGATATAGAGTAATCCAAGTCAAAAAAATTAAGTAAGTTGTTGTATTTGCAATAGTTAATCTTTCCACTGGTGGGCACAAAAATCTGGACTAACGATTCTGGATCCAGGAGAACAATTAAGATATGGTCATGGTATTTTTCCTGTCCATTCTCAATCTGTTGTGTTCTTTTTAAACACAGTCCACCAATCTTCTGGTCTATTTTTAGTTATTAACTGGATGATGTTATATACTATTTTTATTAGGAATAAATCATATTCTATAGTTTATATACTTTTATAAATACATATTTCTAGATCTGTGCCTAAATATTTAATTTAAATGCAAATATAGGTACATCAATTTGCTTTGGTGAATCAAAGACACAAGGTGCTCCTACGTTGGATGGGACAACCACCTACAAATACGCAAAATCCCAAAGCACCTGTTGAGAGAGCCTTGGAGCAAGGGAATGGCTCCACAAGGCTGCAATGTACAAAATATTGTGCTGAAAATGTAGTTACAGAGGTAGGAGTACTCTATCCCAAGGAGGGGCAAAATTAAGAATATTCTATATTTATCCCTACTTGTTTACTTCTCTCTATATTCCCAGTGAAGAGTGCCTGGAGTATCCGATGACAATATTACCTGATTACTTACTAAAGTAGGAATACCAAAGAAATAACATCAAGCCATTTATAAGACATGGGAATCGGCACTTTAGTGTAGAGTATGAAAGAGAGAGAAGAAGTGAATTAGATCTAATACTCCATGTTATTGTAATGAATTGGGTAGTTGTGTATCTTTTTTCACTGTCAATTTTATATTAAATATTATACAAGATAAAAACACTCGAAAATGTTTCCCAAAGGCTTTATAAGGATTTAAGATGATGCCTTTTATATTAACTATAAATAATTGGTAAGAGTGGGAAGTTCTAAAATGAAGACAGTACGTGGTGTTAAGGAGAAAACATTTGGTTAATGACTCGATTCTGATACATTTTTCTCAGTCTAGTTGAAATTGAAGAAACACAAGCAGACCTTCTATTCCCAAATGGTACTAAAGTGGAGTTGAAAATGTCAGGACCCACTCAGATGTATAAACAGGGTCATCAGAAATACATGTTAAAATAGCTAGTTCAAAGATATCATAGCCATCATTTTAAAGTCAACAAAGAATGGCAGATATCCCAAGTTCCTTCATGAATAGCTATTAGCTTTAACAAAAATCTTCCAGATCTGAAGAAAGTGTAATAGTTTGCACAATACTCCAACAGACATTTATTAACAAAAAAAGTTCCTAGTGTTGCAAGTGTACTTTAAATGGTTGTTTTAGTTCATACTCCTTGGCTTTATTAGTTTTATATTCCTAGGACTTGTGGAAATCTGTATAAATATTTATAAACATTTTTCATGCCAAATATATTATTTTCAGAATTAAAATAATTCAACTCTACCACCATAGTCAATAGCAAATGGACAGTAGAATAGGTATATAATTATTATTGTATTTACACACTAACAGTCCTCATGAATATCACTGTAGATACAGTGAAACATTAATTAACCTAAATTTTCAAGAAAGGATACTCTGGTTCATTGCATTTTCTTAACTCAGAACATAAAAGGCTTATTAAAAATCTTCAAAAAATTGTTTTTAGTATATTACTCAGTCTTAAAATTAGCACTATAAGCAATTCAAGTGAAAAGTCATTAGACTGATTTTCTTTAGTTTGTATTTTAAGAGAAGTTACACATTTGAATGGGTGTTATCTCCCTTAATATAATCACTCTGACACAATGAATATATTATAGCTTTGTGGAACTCGCTTTTCGATACTGTAGTTAGAATTACCTCATAAGCATAGATGAAAAGTAGATTATTTTATAGTTTTTTCCTTTTTGTCTTATCAAATAGATACCAAGCTTGATCTTTCAGCCTTTCCTAAGACATTTTTAAAAATTAAAGAAACAAATTTGCACTCATAATATATTTTAAAAGTATGGCACTTTTTTAAAAGGAAATTTAAAAAATAACCAAAAAGCAAAATGTAACTGATCTTATGGTTGGAATAAGTGTATATGTTCTAAAGCTGATGATTTTGATTATGATAACACTAATTTTAATGTGTAACTTCTCACTGTAATTTTTTAAATATTAGCCTAGGTCATACATCATAATAAATTGTTGGTATATTGATATACCAAGGCTAGTGTATTTGAACAAAACCAGTCTGAGCATTAGAAAACCTTGGTTCCAGCCTCAGCAATGTCCTTACCCACATAAGGGATAATGGACAAATCACTTGACTGTTTTTTCAAGTATAAAATGAGAGGTTTGGACTAAAAAAGACTTCAATATACCTTGTATTTTTCATGTTTTAAGTGCCTAATTATTAAACTGATTATTTAGAAATAAAACTTTAAATTTCTTTATTATCTCTCTTCCAAAAGAACATATTTTAAAACTGAGAATATTAGTTATTAATACTTTACTATATACTACTACTTTGCATTGTAATGAAAGCTACCATTACCTTTAAACCAATTTTTACATGAGCTTGAAACTTTCTTTTTTTTAAGAATCAACAATCCTCCTATCTTACCACAATCTCATTTCTGTCATTTCTGTTGCTATTTTTTTTTTTTAATTTTGGCAAAGGATTTTAAGAGATTTAAATAAGGCCTTCTCATTTGGTTGGTTTTCATGAAGGAGTTTCCACCTTTCAAATGTCCAAAAGCATACATTAAATTAATATAAGGACTTTTTTCTAACCTATTCCATGATTATACATTTCCCACCTGCATGCCCGCCACCCTTTGTCATATTCAACCCTACATGTCCTCCATGTAGGAGGTATAGCCAAAAGTTACAGGAAAATAATAACATCCCTGAACTACAAAAACTACCTATTACCAAGACCTGTGGTATGCAAAGATTGATTAGAAAATCTATTCCAAGGAGTTAACTTGATAAAGTGAAAATGATTCACCCCTATATAAATGCACAAGTGCCATTTTGTAGTATAAACTCTTAGCTACCAAACTATATTACCTGCCCATGGGTATGGTAAAATATGTATAGAAATACAAAAAGATTAAGTTACACAATGAAATTCTCCTATACCTTGTGAACCCTTATCATATTATTGCTATATTAAGAACTGTGGAAACTGAATCCCAAACTTCTTTCCTGATATGTTATTCAGATTTGAAGGCTGAAGTCAAGACCCAGGCTACTCTCTGCTTTTCTGCAATCCAATACTAGCAGAATTCTGAAAAGGTAGTTTCACCATTGCCACCCCTGAATAAAAAGGAAAGAGAATAGATGTCAGGTAATATCAACATCAGATGTCACAGGCAGTCATCAGGTTATTCTTTCAGCTGCTTACCAGTGTGACTCCTTTTATGTACCATAAGCACATTGGGCCCAATGCAAACCATGCCACAGACGTCACATTTCAGTTTACCATTCGGAAGCCGGATTCCTCCCTCGCCTTGAAGCTCCTGGACTTTCCTGTTGTCAGCCACCTCGCTGCTCTCAATTAGGGGTTCTTCTAGGCTGCTACCCTCATCATGGCCCCTGATCTCGTCTTCGCGGCTCAGGGGTTTCCTGTCACACTCTTCATCACTCTGCATTTCTAGCTTTACTGAATTTGCTGTAATTTCAAAAGAAGAAAAGAAATTTTAAGTACACATTATGTGCTCTCACCTACATCTCTTTTCCACCCATTGCTATTCTACTAAATGGGTGAAAGGGATATATTAAGTAGAATATAGTCCATCACCAAATCCATGTTAATACATAGTGTGCTTTATGCTATTTTAGTGAAAAGGCATGAAAGGATCACTCAGGAAAGCTCTAGGTAAACAGAATGACCCTTTATTTCTACACACATTTATTTCTTTAACTCAGGTAAGTTTTAAGCAAGTCTTTAAATAATTCTGGTATTGGTTTTGAGTTTGTCACTAAGGCTACTACAACTAAGATAGGATTATGGAAGAGACAAGATTAAATATTGCTTAACTCACTGAGTTATGCCTCCTCTGAATTTAATAATCACTATATATACTTCATACTCTTTGTTTCACATCAGAGTACTTGTGTAAACCTGCTTCTGAGCGGAGCAAGAGAAACAACTCAGGATCTTAATCCAGCAAATGTCTTTGACATATGAAGGCACACAATCATGGCATATGTTCTAAAATCAGACTAAACATATATATCCAGTTAAGAGCCGTATAAATGTAGGGCAGGGTGCACAGACTTCACATGCTCTTAAGTTATTCTTTTTTTTTTTTCCTATATAGAGGAATTCTCTATGGGACATACTAGTCTTCAAATCAAAGGATACTAACTCTAATCTATGCAGACCAAACAGCAGCTAATGACAGGAATGGCATAGCATGCAAGTACACACTTGCGACTGTTAAGAAATTTAATGCCTTCTGTTTGCTGTTTTTGGATCATCCCACAGAAAAGTTGGAATTTTGTTAGCACAGCCCTCATTCTGGATTGCTGACAGAGTCTTTTCACAAAGTAGAAACAAGCTTTACTTGAATATCAGTATTTTATCCAGTAATCTTGAAAATTTCTTAAGAAATCATATCAAAGTTACTGAGCAAAACAAGTTATTTGGTACTACTTGAATAGAGGAAATATTTTTATGAAAAGGAAGTAAGTTCTTTTCATTGCCATTGGTTTCTTAGAGAAACCACACATTCTGTGATTTGTCATTAGTACTTATCACTAGAGAGAGGGCTTTAAAATGGCTCTCCCCCTGCTCCTCTCCTGAACTAGAGGCAGTGTGGTTCAAGAGTTCTAGCAGTATAGTCTTGAACTAATTATATTATCTCTGAATCTTACATCTTTCGTTTGTAAAGGGGAGATGAATTCAGATTGCTGAATAAAGTTTGAGCAGGACAGTTTATCTGTTTAGAGTGAAGATCCTTAAGTTCTTAAGCATCTTAAGGAACTTAAGTTCACTATGTCGTCTCTAAAATGTGGATGATAATGGTACCCAATTCCTAGGGTTCATGCGAGCATGAAATAAGTAAATATAGGAAATGTGCTTATCTATTATTTTTCTCTGGACATATAGTGTTCTACTTCATAAGGTTTTTGTGAAGATCAATTAACTCTCAGTATGTAAACCACCCTGAGATCTACAAAGGGATATATATCCTTCCTGGAGCCATCTCTAATAGATCAGATACTGTATTGAGTTTCACCCTATTAATAAATCTGTGCTGCCTTACTGATTATTGAGAAGAGTAGGGACAACTTTTTACCCATCTTTATATCCGCAGCATGCTCAAGAACTTTGTGGTATATAGGAGATGTTCAAGCAGTATTCACTGAGATGTTTTACTAAATTGATTAAGAATTTTATTGCTTTAAATTTGTTTTATATGTTTAAAGAAGACATGGACATAATAAAGAAGAATCAAACAACATAAAAGATAAAAAATAAAAATTAATGGCCAGGTGCTGTGGCTCACACCTGTAATCCTAGCACTCTGGGAGGCCGAGGCGGGAGGATTGCTTGAGGCCAGGAGTTCAAGACCAGCCCGAGAAAGAACGAGACCGTGTCTCTACAAAAAATAGAAAAATTAGCCGGGCATGGTGGTGCACACCTGTAGTCCCAGCTACTTGAAAGGCTGAGGTAGGAGGATCGCTTGAGCCCAAGAGTTTGAGGTTGCAGTGAGCTACGATGACGCCACCGCACTCTAGCCGGGGCAATAGAGCAAGACTCTGTCTCAAAAAAAAAAAAAGTCCTTTTCTACCTAAGGCTCACAATCTTTCAGTCTCTCAGTCCCCATCTCAAAAGCAACCATATTCTTACAACTTTCAAATTCTGAAGCATGTCTAAATCCATTTTATAAATGAAACATAATTTGTTCATTCAGACTCTATTGCTGGAAATTTAAGATTATTTCTCATTTGCTGCGATTACAGACAATATTTTATAACATATAGAACTGTCAATCTGATATGTTAATATTGGTATTTTATTACAGTATTTAATATGCATTTTTAAATTGTGAGTGAAGTTGGGCATCTTTTTCTATGTTTAAATGTTCTTTTTTTTTTGCGAATTGTTTATCAAAATTGTTTGCCTATTTTTCTACTAAGTTATCGATCTTTTCTCACTGAATTTAAATGTTCTTTATATACTGAGGAACTTACAGCACTTTGTTTATGATATGTTTTTCAAATTTTTCATTTATCTTTTTAATCAAGGGCATTTTTGGCATATATGCTAATTTCACATGTTAAATTTTTTAAGTTTTCTATTATGGCTTCTGGGTTCTATATCTTGCTTCAACTGGTTTGTCCTTACTCCAAGGAATTCTTCCACGATATTTTTTCTGGTAAGGAAGACTTTTCTAATCAATGCAAAATGCTATTGGTTACCCTATATCGTCCCATATTTCATTCATAATTGTCATTCAAAATAAAAATTAAGAAAATAAATGAAAAGCATAATTTTATGCAATATGACATTACACCAACCTATGAGCAAATTATCCTACGTTTATTTCAAGCAATGTACTAAAGACCAGAAGCTTCACAGCAATGCCATCATTTATATTCCTGAATTAGTCAATGTTTGATAAGATACACTTAATGAGCATAAGGTCTATTGGAATTCCATTTCAGGAACTGAAGAAATAAATATCTAAAGGTGTAGTTTTTGAGTCTAAAACCATGGGCCCCATAAATTTAAAAACAGCATAGAACTATAAAGAATATGACTGACATTACAACATTAAATTATGATTTCTCCCTAGTGAGAATATTATAATAGGGATATTAAAACACAGTATCAAGCATTGATAAAAATGTCATTTTTAAAAAGCAGTAGACACTACAAATGTAGTTAGGACTTTCTATCCACAGAAGAATATACTTAAATACAGAAAAAAATAAATTTATGCTAAAATGGAAATAGACAAGAAATGGTAACACTATGGTAATCTTTTCTCTAATAATACTATACTCTAAGGAATTATGTGTTTATCATGTATGAATATACACCCTTTTGTTGTATTGATACGGTAAATCAATAAAGTGCAACTCATTTTAACATATCCATGTCATAGATTAAATTTTGCATAGGTGCCTATGTACAAACAAAATCCCACAGTAATTAATTTTTAACCCATCTCACTAAAATTCGATTGAAATTCTAGAATAAAAAGCAATTGATTATTCTTTTAATCTTAATTATTAAATAGAAAAGTTTTCTCAAAGAAACTCTCCCATGATTTATTTTTACTATTTAAGGTGTTTCTAATTAATACAGAGCACCTAATATTTTAATGATTAAATGCAAGTGTTTGGTAACTTACGTATATTCTAAATTATAATTTACATATTAATAAAAGTTGTATTATGACGGTAGCTATAATATATGAAGTTAGAACTGTTGAATTACAACTCTTAATCATTGTACAATAATATTCATAGGACTTTAGTTTTCAAATCTTTGAAATTAGATTCTTGATCTTCTTTTCTTTTACAATTTGGTAACAGAAAGACATTCACATAAATGGTCTATAAAAATGAGAACTTGAAATCTTGCTGTTAGAATTCTCAACACCAAGAGTTATTCTTCAAGCTTGTTTCTCTGATATGAAATGAAGAATGTAAAACTCAAGCTTATCTATGGGAATTTACACAAATTATTACATACTGACAAACAATAATGGCTTAATTTAAAAAGTACTTTGCCAGAACAAATTATTAGCAAAGAAGAGGAAATGTGAAATAAGATTTTAGTTTTGATGGTAAAGATGTTTCATATGCTTAAGTTGTAATGGAACTTCTATTTAGAACTTATAGCTAATTGTTATATCCATTTTTCTAGTAGGTTTTGAGGTTTGTGAACCTCAAAGGTTTATGAAAGGGTAAATTAACAGAAAAGATTTTTATGATCAAGTGTATATAGAAAAAGCTTTGAATATATTTCAGGACAAAAAGTTCCCCATATTTTTTCAAAAATTGTTTTATAATGCAAACACACTTATGAATTCAAGTGTTTTTCCCCTCTTCTTTATGCTTTCAAAATACTATTAATGAACATTAGAATTTAATCTTACAGATGTGATAAAAACACATAGTTTAATTATTTCCATTTACAAATGATTGTCCCAATGACAAGAAGTAAAGAGACTCACATAGAAGCTCTTTTTTAGGTGACTTTCAGGCCAATTTTCAATTATAAGAATTTCTTCAGTAACCATCCTGGGCTCTCTTCACTCAACAGCTTCATAATTATCATTGTTTCCAGATACATAATAGCAAATGAACAGTTACATCAGACTTGCCTTTAACTCACTTACATGGCAATGAATAAAGGGATAATTGAATAAAAACTTTTACACAGGTAAACAGATATAGATCACTATAAAAAATAAAGGTATAATCCACAACCAAATAGGGCAAAATTATGTTATTTTGTGAAACTATTCAAAACAAATTAATTTAATTCAATCTACACCATAACGAAAATTTTCTCTGCCACAACTATTATACTTCAAAAGTTAAAAAAATCAAAACCCGAATTTCATTTAAGAATGAAATGAGAAATAAAATGTACAACGCTGTTACATACACTTGTAGACTTAATACTTATAGAACTCATCCACTTCAACCAATAAGAAATAAAGACAACACCGAATTCTCTTTAAAAATCACTGAACTAGGATATATTTATTAAGTACCTACTACTTGCCTAATACTTTGCTAAAAATGATAGTGAAGGTTTAAGGCTAAAAGCAAAAGAATATTATTAATTTAAATAAGAAACCCATATTAACAGGATACTATATACTCTGAAATAAGCCATGAAAGAGTTCATGAGTAAGAGTACAGGAAATGTTTTACTAACATACATAATTTGGTTATGTTATAAATTTATATAATAAAGTTTGTATGCATTGTGAAATATATTCAGTTAATTTTGAGTCGTCAAATTAAGAGAACAAATTCCATCTTCATCATTAGAATTTGGTTTTCATAAATAATCCTATAATTTTTAAATGTCAAGTTCTGGAAATACCATACATAGTAACCAGAACTTAAAATATCAATATTAAAATATTTTGGGGTATATAAATCAAACTTTCTACAACTTAAAACTTTATTATTAGTATGACCTGATTTTACTAATCCACAAGCAGATTAGTCAAGTTTCCCAGCCAGGAAAATATTGATAATGCAGAAGCATTATAATTTATTTGCTCTATTTAAAAGGATATAATATTTATTGATCTTATAGAGTAGCAAACAAGTTTTCTAGATTAATTTCTATCAAATTAGAGACTTCTGTTTAGTTTCTCAATGATATTTTTTAAATTTTAATTTTTAATTTTTAAAGGAAGTAAATACTATGGGAATTAAAGAATTTTTCTTTCATAATGTTGAATAAACGATAGCTAAAACACCATTCTTTACTCACCAAATAGGAAAAAAAGAAAACTTTCAGGTTGATCTGTAAGTAGACTTTTATATGCTTGGTTTCTGCTTTGTGAGAATTTAAGAGGACACTTGAGGGATTTTATAACTTACAAGCATCAATTTCTCCCAGACTATGCCAGATATTTGAAATGGTGTTATACACACTAATTGAATCAGTATGTCTATCTGTTGAAGTTGCTTCTACGCTAATATAACTCTCTCAAACTTTCGAAACAGAAATACCAAACATGATTAAATCTGTGTTAATAGCTCAGCGGCTGTTTAAATAATGTGTCAGAAAAACAAATTGCCTTCAAAACTTTAATGTAAGTCCAATTATTTACTAAGAATTTAGACAGTCTAAACAATTAAAATCATAACAAAAATTATTTTTAGGTATATACAATCATTTTTTAATATCCTCAACAAAATGTCACACAATATAAAACCTTTATTCCTTTTAACTGTGGATAAATAAATGGATAAGTCTTGCAAAACTGCTCCCTCACAACATCCTTAAAGTATTCATTTTATAAATGGTTGGACAAGTCCAGACACTGGTGTCACTGAACTGCAGCTGAGCCACTTCTGGGTAGCATTTTAACTCTGTACATCACATCACCTCATTTTTCTCCCCATTTTCTTTCTTTTCTCTTCAATATAACTAGATTGTGCATTCCGTAAACCCACTGAAGTAACTCCAGATCAAGAACGTACTGATTTCTGATATACTGTTATTATTCCAAGAATAGTGTAGTAAAAGTTACCCTGCACCTGCAGGCAGGCAGGCAACCAGGGTCTCTATCTCCCCTTCTGCCACTTAACTAGTTGTGGGACCTTGGGAAATTTGTTTATCCTGACTCAGCCACCTGCATCATCTAAAATATGGGGGAAAATAACACTTGATATTCCTGAAAACAGCAGGCTAGATAAAATAATCTCTTATACACTAAGGATTTAGAATGCTTTTAATAATAACAGTAGTAATAAAAAATAATGAACAGTTTTTATGATTTATAAAATACATATTCTGTCTCATTTGATATTCAAAATGACTGCAATATAGGTAGGGCAGCCCCAAATGAACACTGAAGCATGGGTTAAGTGACTTTTCAAAGAATATAAAGTTAGTAAATGTAAGCCTGTTATCAACTCAAGATCTTCTGCCTCTTAGCCTACCCATTTTTTTATGACATGATATTCCAATTAAATAAGTAACTGACATTAATATTATATTTAGGACAAAAATAAGTCACAGGCAAATAGATCTTTCAGTAGCTATAAAACTATGTCCATCAGTTGAAGACAGTTGGAATTCAAGTCCAGAATGGTCAGATAAAAATACTTAAAGTTTCCATAAACCAAACTATTGAATTAATACTTTCTATCCAAACTGGGAAGCACGTCTAACTCAAAAAACTACTTCCTAATTTTTAAATTTGCTTTGGTCTTAAGGCAGGGGGAGGTCCAAGTAGCACAGCTAGTTGCTGAAGAATTTGTTAATATTCAATCTTTTCCGTCCTCCCCTTCATTGTTTACATTAATTTCTATATTCTTTGTCATGTTATAACTTATCTGTGATAGGAAAAGACAGCAATTTGAGGAATAAATCAATATTATCAATTTTATTCTCTAAACCAACAGTTAACGAAGGATAGCATTTCAGGTCTTCCTTTATGGTCAAATTTTGACAGGCTTGTGTCAATTATTGATATAAATCACACCTGTAAGCGGCTCATGTAGCGTTTCATTTACATTTAAACGGATCTTTCACAACAAAAACAAAGACCAAAAAAGTATCCTTCCTACGTTCTTGGGAAAAAATAAAACAAAACAAAGGAGGGCAAAACATCTAACTCCCTGATGATCTCCCACAATGCATGAAACCTTACATAGCATGCACATCATCAAAACACACATCTTTATTACCCAGCACAGTGGCACCATTGTAGCCCAAGGATGAAGTTTCTATTTTTCGGCAGACAACAAGTTCATAAGAATTGTACAATGTGCAGAAAATAAATTGAGTTTAAATAAAAATACCACAGGCAAACAGCAATCTATCCCTTTATCCATCCTTTAAATGAATGATTTCATTTGCCAAATCCTAAAGATACATCTGCCATGTCTTGAATATCCAAGGCTGTTTTTGCATTTTCTTGGGCAATACAACTACTTTAACATCCCCATGACCTCTCACTTGGAATAATTTCAATAGCTAACTGGTCTCTTCAATCTTTTGCCACATCCTACTCCCCCAATTTATCCTATATTCAGTTGTTTTATTAATCTTTCTAATGAAGAGCTTGTATTACTCTCCTAAACCTTGTCAATGATTGCCCACTGGCTACAAATTAAATACAAAGGTATTGCTGTGGAATTTAAGGATGTCCACAGCATAGTCCCATCATATCCTCACTTTTCTTGGAATACATCCTATATATCTCTATTTGCTATTTTTTCCTGGCTCCTGTTATTATTTTCTGGAATTCTTCCCCTATTTTTATCAAAAGTAACACATGATTCAAGGCTCACTTATTTGCTACCTTTTTTCATGAATGTTTTCTGAGCATAAAGTTCTTCCCCTATGACACCTCTATCACCTTACATTACAGTGCATTCATTAGTATATTTGCCTTAACTCTACACTGCCTATAGTGCAAGGTCCTTGAAAGGAAATACTCTATTCACAGCTGTAAAACTATCCTATCCTTACATACACTAGGCACCCAATACGTATGTGTTGAACTGTTTTTGCTGATTTATATATTATACTTCTCTTTTTAAGTTACTGAGACCTTGCATAAATTAACTACAGGTGACAAACAAATATAACAATACAGAGTTAGATTTTAAACACAAATCATCAACATCAACATAACATTAGTTAAAGGAACACTATATGACAGGAAAGACTTTAGGTGTATTGACTTGATCACCACAGCCACTCTGTGAAGTATGTAATTTTATTCTCATTTTACAAATGAGGAAACTGAAGCTCAAAATCGGTGAAGTAACATGTCCAAGTCATACAGTTATTCAGAGTCAGAGCTGAGATTGGAACCCTGATCTAACTGATGACCAAATTCTTGCTATTTCCTCTATGTCACCAAAAGCTAAGCAACTACTAGTAATCAGTAAAGAAATAAAGGGATGTCAATACGGCAAAGATAACTTTGAATTACTGTGTACCATTTGATCTGTTTTTCCTCCAGATCTAACACAGGTGTAGTAGTTTGCCAGTTTTGAGTAAAGAGAAATTTGTCTGAGAGCCTGTTTTGGAAGAAGACCAGTTTACACTGCCAAATTTTCTGAGCATGGATTTTATTTCATATAAGAGCAATCTACTTTGAACTGGTGTTTGGCAACCATCTGCTTAACATAAGTGTGGGAGGTTTGTGAAGCAAATTACATTGTGAAATTATCTCTTTAATAAGGGGAGTACAAAATTCTTAACCTAACTTCTGGAAGAAGAAAAATCATAACTATAAAATCCAGCCGAGTGGGCATGTTCTCGAAGGGACCCACAACATAGGATTGCCAGAGGTCACTAAGGACGCTTAAACTAGGTCAGAAGGCAGTGCTGCCTGCACACTAAAGAGGAGATAAGGAGTGGAGCAGGGTTTCTATCACTGGGCAACAGCAGCCGAGGGAGGAACCAAAGCAGTGCGACTCACTTCAGCTTTACTGAGTCTCCAAAGTGAAGTGACAGGGGAACCCAACAGCTTTCCATACTCTGGGTTCAAATATCCTTGGGTCACACACACTGAGTTCGAGGCTACAGAAGTTCTTTCCCTGGTGTCTTCCATAAACACTTCACTATTTGTCTGAGTCAAATAAATAGCCCACATTTGGCCCTGAGATGCAGGTATTGATCACTTAGAAATGTATAACCAATACAATGTTATCAAGTAGTGACAAGAGAAAACTTGTGGTGATTAAGGGGAATTAATCTGGACAATTGCCAAGCAAATTTTAACAAATCAGTGCCACATATTTATTTTCCATAATGTAGCAGCAGAAATTTTTTTTCAATGCTATACCTAGTTTTCTACTCCTAATGAATGAAACCAAATAAACTTCAAGTAGGCAAAATGGAATATGTATATTAAAAGGTAAAACATAATTACAAAATGACATATGTGGTATTGGTAAACACTGGAAATGCTGGATTAAAATACCTATTTAAATGTTTAACATGTGTGAATGTTAAGAAGTCACTTAATATCTCCCTGCTTCCTACTATATAAAAGTGAGGACAATATCTTATACATAAAAATCTTGAGACTGGGAAAGCATGCAGTCACTTAGAGCAAGCAATATAGCTCCATGGTTAAGAGCATGGGATCTAGATCCAGTGCCCTAGGGTTTAAGGCCAGGTTCTTTCATTTTTTCATCACATGACCTTAGGAACCTAAGTCTCAATTTTTTCACCTATAAAATCAAGATAATGACAATACTTGCCACCTAGGACTCTTCTGAATATTAAACATATACACAGCATGTTTAGAGCTATTTTGCTTCTTAGCAGATCTATATGAAAGCATTTCATAAAATATACAACAAACATACACAACTCTAGAGTTTGTTTACTACACGGAAGTACAGGGAAGACACACAAGGCTTCATGAAGGAAGTGGCATTTAAGGTATTAATAGTACTTCTAGGTTGGATATAATTTATATGAAAAGAGAAGACAGCACTCAAAATAAGGGGCAAACATGAAGAGAGGAAAACGGCATGAGGACATGTTGGGTTCGAGTGACACCATTTTTTCTGGAAGGCATACATTTAATGGGTAACATATATAAACAGAATATATTCTGAAATAAAAGAGGGTTTAAAATAGCATAAAACATAGACAACTAATGCTTGAATGGCAGAAATTTCAAAAGACAAATGCTGTCAAATTTATTAGCATACTTGTGTTGCAACAACCAAAGTGTGAAGGACGGAACTCTTAAGAAATCATTCAAAATTATTCACTGAGCACCCGCTCTGTACCAGGTACCACAATGCAGCAGTGAACAAGACAGATATTGCCCCTGCTTTCATGGCATGGGTGAAATGTATGTGTGTGTGTGTATATATATATTTTTTTTCTTTTATATATGGGCAACCAGGCATTGTAAAATACTGTGACAAGAAATACAAAGTCTCAGAAGCACCCTCTGGCTTCATAATATACAACTAATATAAAATCTCAGTGCAAAATGTAGAGCTTAAATAATCAAGAAATATTCTAAGATCACTAATTCAAAAAGATAACTTGTGATTGTAGGTAGTTACTTCAAGCATTTCATCCTTCTATTTGTCAACTGAAGTTTTAATTATTCATTGAGTTGTCTGTCTCCATTTCTAAATCACTCTTTGGTCAGCTTTCTAAAGCTTATAACTAAAGCATATGAAACATATTAAAGTGATGACATAGTTCTGTGTACTAAAGAAAGCAAAGTAGACAGACATGTCTGATATAGTTAAAGGGCATATAAATGGCTTTCTTTTAAAGCTTGTAAAGAGAGTTCCTTATCCATTTAAAAAATACTTTTCTTAAAATACTTGATGTTTTCTGGTTAGATAATAAGTAGACTAAAATTTATACAAACTGGGTTTTATTCCTCCTATTAACTTGTGATTTAGCACTGAAGATCACATCTACGCCACCTAGAATTGTACAGGTTACCTTCTAAGAGGTTTAGCTTCCTTATCTGTGAAATGAAGGTAATGCTACTTATTTGTGCAGGTAAAATAATTAACCGCCTACCTGCCTGAGGCTAAGGCTCTTGAGGTTCCTTCAGTCTGTGGTACCTATGATTCCAGGATACAACCAGACTATGCTTCAAGTTTTATATAAATAACAATTTGTGTAATTGGTAATAATAATTATTAGTCACTTAGTATCACAATATAAGTTTATTTATACCAAATCTGTTCCTAGGTTTGGGGTTTGATTAAAGATTTAACCTTTAGATCATATATTTAAAACCTCTCGCTTACAAACACCACACCTAATTCTATGTCTTAATGTGTTTCTTAAGGTCATAGGTAAGACCATGTTTAAGTATGAATGTACATTTATACATATGCATAGTATATATACTGGGAACCTATTGGTATATGTGCAGGATGTTCTTTATTAAGCAATAAACCTTAGCTACTTAAGCAGAAGATAGTGCAATGTGATTAATGTGCCATCCTCATGTGTTTCCTTCAGTTGAATGTTGGCTGGCAGCCAGAAGGGGAAAAAAGCAAAACAAACACAACACACAAAACTTTCAAGAGAAAAACAGTGCTACAACCTTCACAAAAAGCATAAAGTCCTTGACTCAAATAATGTTATGAAGACTCTTTCGAATGTTTCCTTTTTTCTACTTTGTCCCTGTCAGGATGTGAACCCTGCCATTATGTATGGCTTGCGGCTGTTTGCAAGTTTCCTCCCCATCTGGGACTAAGAGGCAAATTGCAGGTTTCCAGGGAGGGGAATGCTGTTACAGTAGGGATCACCTAAGCACTTCACATGGATTGCACCAAGCCCAGTGATACTAGCTATCTTGCTCCCTATGACAACCCAGCCAACAGGTTTTGTACTTTTAGTTACTGAAAATATATAAGGTGTTAGTTTCAGACACCTAGAGTCTTTCTTTGTTTGAAGACCATCAACACATGAACAACCATTAAAAGTCATTTTAATCCTTTTCTTGCTTCAAAATGAATGCAATTATTTCAGGAGCACGAGAATTCCCAAATCCACCTTTTTATCACTCTCATCTTACATAGCTCACTGTCTTCTTTCACATTCCTAGCAGGTTGCCTTTTTTCAAGGCAGCACATGCTTACTAAAAGCACCTCTCATTCAGTGGAAGCTGTCAGCAATTACTGAAATGAACTTTAAATCTTTTTCTTATAACTACTGTAGTATTCTAGAAATAATGACACAAGTTCTCACTGCTTTAAAATGTCAAGCTGACCACTCAAAAATTCAAACTATGTTTCTCCAGGAAGGCCCAAATGATAAGACATTTTATGAGCCTTCCATTTTATCTCCTGTTCCATTACTACACTGCCGAACACCTTCACAGTATAGCAACACCTTCTGGGACAAGCTGAAACCTAAACGAAACACAAAGCTGCCACCTGAACGAAGTTAACAATATGTGCCTGGCAAGAGAGTAAGCTATTATTTTTTCTTTCCTTAATCTGACACAATCATTTGAATTAATTTTATTTTCTTCCTCATAGTGTTATTCCTAAGTAGTTTAAACCTGTTACATGACTAATTTACCTAATGGCAACTTAGCATTCCTTATATTTGTGCAATAATATTTTTAACAAGATATACTCAGTAAACTCTATTATTTTCATGAATTTTTGGATTAAATTTATTTTCAAGTGTCTGGTTAAACTTTTATACTAAGAGAGAAGAAAAAATTACTTATTGAAAATTTGACCTAACTTCCTTAAACTCTCAAAGCTTTAAACATGAGTTATGTATTTACAAGGTTAATGGAAATATAATAAAATCCTGATATAGTTTTTCAAATAATATGAAAAACATACTGTTAACTATGCTCCATTACAAGAAAGGTACATTTTTAAGAAAGAGATCAAGTAAGGCTTAAATGGCATATCTTTAACCATACTAAGGAAAAACAAATTAAGGCATAGGATCCCGAAGAAGATTTTACAGACAGAAAACTTAGCTTCTTCCTTCATATATTAAAACTCTTGTTACTAGTTACATCAAATATATAAAGAGTGTGTGCTTGGGAAGGCACTGGGTTGTGCTGTGGGATCAGGGAATTCACTGGCTTTCATCATGTCCCCTTCACGTCATCCCTTTCACATAAGAATAGAAAAATAAACAAGCAAATCCATTCATTTATTCATTACATATTTATAGAGTGCAATCTACACACTAGACACTGTTAAGTGTTGGACATAGAGTGGTGAACAAGACAGACATGGCTTTTATTCCAACTGGGGATAAAGACAATCCCAACAATGTAAGTAGTTCTCTGACAGGGACAGAACAGAATGCCATGGAAGCACAGGTCTCAGTGACAAAACATACAGACTTTGAGAGGAAGAAAAAGGATGAGACAGGAGAGGCAATGATCGTGTCCAGATCTTCCAAAATAGTACTGCTCAAAAAGAAAGATTTAAGGCTCTTAAAGGTTAAATCCAGTGCCAATGGGACCATAGGAATTTATTCTGTATGTGGGCCAGTTTTGTGAAATAGCTAGCAATGAAAGGAACAAATGAACAGAGAGGGAAAAGTACTAATATTTAATGAAGGTCCATTTAGTTAGATGTCCTTCAACACTAGCCATTTAATTCCCACACAAATCTTTCTCATATGAATTAGCTTCATTTTGTAGAAAGAGAAAGTGAAGATCAGGACCACATTATAATGCTGACTAACACTGTGCCTCTGAACCAGCCAAACACCTTCAAAATGTGTCTCATTGGCTATAAAGGGAACGAAATTGGGGGAAAAAACACACTTCTACAAATATGGGAATTCAAAGTTCATTCTCCATTAATAGTGCCATTCATATTTTACTAGGTGCTATACAAATATTTATTAGTAACTGATATCAGAATATTACAGACTAAATGAAGATATACAACATTAAATGAAACACAGGCTCATTTACTAAGTAACACTCATATGAGTGAAATGCAACAAAACAAATAGAAAAGTGCAAAGAATTTACAGAGAAAAGGAACTAAATGTAATGAGTGAGTCTAAGAACTGGACTTTTATGCCTGGTTTCAAGGTGGCAAAGTGTGAATGTTCATTCACTCCACAAATATTTATGGGGTACAAGTTTTGTACCAGACACATTGCTAAGCACTAAAGATACAGTGACAATCAAACCAGACATAGTCCTGCCTTTAAATCCTCCTTGTACCAAATGGAGACAAGAGGAGACCACAATGCTGCAAGAGCTTGTGGGGGGGGAGGGGATGAGTATACAGGCATGGAATTGGGAGTAAAAAAGGCTAAGAGCAGCAATTCACTTAAATTACTGGAACTAAGGACTTGTTGCTCTAGCATATATCAGAAATAGCTTCATTTCATCACTGTTTTACTGATACGGATTTTTGTTCTTATGTAAACAAACAACAAAGCAGAGTTTCTACTGTTGAAAACATACATGTCAGTATCAACTGGCAGCTCTCATATAAATAAAATTATCTAACTGCCTTTTGTTCACCATGAAGGTAGCACCACAATGTAAGCAAAACCTAAAAAAAAGAAAATGAAACACATACACACAAAATTTTGAATGAGACCTCTTTAACCTATTATATTAAATATTCACCATCATGACAAGTAATAGAGCATTGGTCAAAAAGTAATAGGTTAGTTAAAATTTCTATGTGCTGATAATAGTTGCAAGCTTTCACTATGCTGCCATGTTATCAGTCTTAATTAAATTCACTTGTCAGTTCCATTTTGAAACAGTGAATTCTCCTCCAGCATGACAAAGGTGAAACTAAAATCTCTTTTCTTTTCCCAATCAAACCAGCTAACAATGAAAAATAAGACAGGAGTAACTCAAAAATTTCTGTCACCAACTGGTCAAGAAAAGATTAGTTTTCAGATTCCTTTCCTTTGCTTTTTTTTGTGTTTCCACTGGTGATCTCTCCAAATGTTACTAGTCAGCTACTTCTTTTCTTTAAACTCAACTTTGTCACCAGCAAATATATTAAATAAAACCAGCTGAAAATATGTAGTACTATATGATAGTAAGTAATAATGTAATAGGCAGTCTACAATCTGCAGATTTTATTATCATTATCATTCATTGGGTTATTAATCCTGTCCTGTAGTGGAATATGTCACCAAGCAGCTCCTTTTAAAATAGAGAAGGTGAAGATACCTTTCTACATATCTTGACTTTAAATATGAACTTCTATAAGCCTTTGAAAACTCTTGAAAGTAAGCCTGATAAGAGAAGGGACCAAATTTATTTATCTTTGGTACCTTGTCAAGCCTAGTGTATTAGGCATATTAGACTTTATATTTTCTAGTGCTTTTATTTTAAGCTTTTGCTGAAAACAGTTAAATGTGGCAACTCAATAAAAATTAAGTATGGCCTCAAACCAAATATGAAAAATTCAACTCAAATGACACATGAACATGAAGTCTATGGCACTGAAACCCATTCAGTTGGGGCCTGAATTTATCCTCTGTTCTATAAATTTTATTCTGTTTAGCCTTATTCTATACTCGCAAATGATGTCTAATCAATGTTTCATTTTTTCATTCATTTAATAATACATAAATTCAATAAATATTAAGATAGAATACTTATCCAGTACAAGTATAGTTTTATTTGGATGCAAAAAGGCAGAAAGTTTAAAGGAATACATGTAAATACTTAAAAACCTTAAAATCTACTTAATATCTCATTAAGTTCATACTCTTCATGATATGGAGGAAGTGGAAAATGAAGACTTTTTCCATTCCTTGAGAAACATCACAAATAAAAGTTAACAAAGGAAACTAAGGTAGTTAATGTGGTCCTAGGAACAGAGATACAATAAACCAACCACAGAACTAGAAGCAAGATTCCTAGAGTGATGGAGTTCCATGAGTAAAAATGGAGGTAAACATTAGCATCTCAGTTTCCCAATGAGTAAATGGAAATAAACTAACTCTAAATTTACCAAAGAAGGACTTGACAAAAGTTAAACAGAAAACATTTCCAGGGAAGTATTATACAAATGATATTATTAAATATAAATGTTATTAAATATATATTATTAAATGTTATTAAATATTTGTTATTAAATATAAATATACAAATGATATTATTAAATGATAGTATCATTGACATCACCTACTTTTTCAAAATCATAAAAATATTTAACTGTATGACAGAGAATTATTGAAATGCTTGTTTGGCAATTGATTGCATGTTGTATCTTTGAAGGATTTACCTCTTATACCACAAGAAATGCAGCAGAAAATCACTGTACACTTTACATTTCCAAAATGTAAAGCACATATTAAATACACAAAATGCAAATCAGGGAAGTGAAAGCCATGTTAACTTCTGAAGAACCAGGGGTCTATAAAAACTTACAAATAACCTAAATATTAAAAATTCAGAATGATGTGAAGAATTATCTCTAAAACAAAATCCAGACATTAAAAAAAGTCAATTTCAATTTCATAATCCCTGGGGTCCAGAAACTTGAACCTATTTGACCCAATTCCTATAATCACATTTCCCTGGTCCCTTGAATGTATTTTAATATCCTCTCAAACTTACAAAAGTAATAGTATTCTTCATTATTTTGTTGCAAACATCCAAAGCATTGATTTAAATATCAGACCAATGAACAGAAGAGTAAAATAACAAAAAGAAAAAAAGAACTTTGAAGAGACACATCCATCTCTAACTAAAAACATGAACACAATAGTAATATTTGTTATGTTTTGTCCTTTGCTTGTAACCCAATATAAAACTAAGTCAAAGAAAATAAATTATTCTGACAATGTTTATAACTATTATATACAGCCAAGCGTTGCTTAACAATGGGAATATGTTCTGAGAAATGTCCCCTTAGGTGATTCCATCCTTGTGGGAACAGTGTACTTACACAAATTTACATAGTATATAGCTTACTACACACCTAGGCTATATGATGTATACAGCGTGTTGCTCCTTGGCTACAAACCTGCACACCATGTTACTGTACTGAACACTATAGGCAACTGCAACACAATGGTATTTGTGTATCTAAACATAGAAAAGGTACAGTAAAAATATCATAATCTCATGGGACCACTGTCATATATGTGGTCCCTCACTGACTGAAATGTTATATGGTGCAAATGTTTATGTAAAAGTTTAAAATCCAGACTGAACATTAGTTAGAATTTACAAGAAGCACAACACAACTCTTAAATCCAATCAAACAGGTTGTGCTTACACATATACATATTTTAAAAGACTGACATTACATTACTTACCACATAAAAATTATGATTTAAATTTCACTTAGAATCTAGATTCTGTTCTGTACCTCAATATTTGCAAGTTTGCTACAGTAATAAAATACTATAATTTTCTGGAACTATTCTGGTAAGGAAAAAACCTCCCCTTATAAATACTGTAAAAATTTCACCCGTCAAGCCTTTTAGCATATTAATATGGTGATATAGAAATTTATTAAAATTTTATTTAAATGCTCATTAAGTGTAAGCCTAATTTATTCAGGCCAGAGAGACAAGCATGGATCCTGAAAAAGCAGTTTATTTTCTTAAAACTAACTTTCATTTATTTCAGATTTGAATTATGTGTACTTTTCTAGAAAACAATTCTAAAATGGCATACAAATTAATTGTTACTTAGCTATCTACCATGCTGATACCCTGTTATTATGATGATTTAGACAGGCTCATCTAAAGTGAAATGCTGAAGTCTATATACCTTATTTTGTTCAGTTAAAGTTTTATTTTGTTCTGCTGGCTTAATATGGCCTTATCAGTATTCCAACATACGTGTCATTCCCATTCATTAACATTAAATATAAAACAGTAAATACCACTTGGAAAAGTTTTCTAAAAGTTATTTATTCCATGCATTAGTAAAACAATCTATTGACACATGCTGTACATGTTTATGTTCATTAGCAAATTGGTCATTTAAATACTTAAAATTAGGACATCAGAAATATTTAAAATTAACCAAGAAATAAATGAAAAGTCCAAGTACTTCTGAGTTAGACTCAGTAGAAAAATATATATCTTATGCCATATTTGAGTTCAAATGTGGATGTTGTCATATGACATTAGAAGTTCATTTTTCTTTAAAGTGACACAGTTTGTTCCAAATGTCATCTACATACATATTGTTATTTATCAATTCTCATTCAAGAATTCTAGTACAAATACTGCTTTTCTGATGTAGTATAAAAGTTTGCTTTAAAAATGAAACTAGTATTCTCAAAGGAAACATTTGATTAATTTTTCATTAATTGATATATACTGGCATAATAACCATTAGGTAAGTCATATTAAACACACTCAGTATAATTTAATCATCCTCAGTAGGGTAAAAATGCAGATAAAACAATTTCATGTGACCTCTATCTTGATATAATTCAAGCACTGACATACAAACTGAAGAATACGAAAGGAAGATTCATAATCTTTCTTCACTTGGGAGGAATATTGTCAAAGGACTCATAGGCATAAAATAATCATTAGCAAATACTAAGAACATGCCACTACCCAGGCACTGGACTTTACCAAATTTAGATTAATGGCACACAGCAAAGAATGGAGCAGATAAGGCATCATAGCAATTCAGAGACATATTTGAAAACACATAGACATTAATGACTATATGTTTATCACTATTTATTAAAAATAATAGGTTTTCCCAACTGTTTTCTATATATAAAATCATGTAAACTAAAACTGTATTTTTTTAAACAGGCAAGAAAGAAACTGAATTAAGCCTCATAAAATCCCATTACAAAATGTATAATTTTCCCAGGGATGAAAGCTGTCATATGGATTACCACGTAGTTTTTCACTTATATAGGAAAATCTATGTAGAGATATTCCATTTATTCTAAAACACTAAAATAGGAAAGGGTTCCTACTATATAATCTCATTTTCTAAAATGATAATAATAAAATTCCTAAATATATGATATAAATAATAAATGAGTAAGACAGAGAGCTATTTAAAGACAATGTATAGTAGGTATATAATCCAAATATGAAAATTAAATATGGTGGTTTGCAATGTAGTTATACTAATATAACCTCTACCATTATGTCTTCAGCACCTATACTTTATTCTTTATTTAAATTAAATGACATAGTGCATGTGAAGTGCTTTTTAATTCTAAAGTCAAATGCATGTGTTAACTATGGTTATTATATTTTTGGAATTAAATATTTAATATATAAATGAGAATAAATAGAATACTGTCATTTCCTTATACTCAACAGTATGGAACGGTTATTTATTTTCAATTGTTTAAGAAAAATTATGTATTATTTTAAATTAGAAGAAGTCTGAGCAATGTCTCACTTCCAAATTCTACATTGAAATTCTACAATTCACTATTAAGAAATCAAAAGTATATGAACTTAGAAAATCAGGAGGTATACAACTAATGTAAAAACATTTCAAGGAAAATTTTGGTTTCCTCAGGATATAAGATTCTTATACCTTGGCACAAATTTACCAAAAGGACTGTGGACCATCTTTATATAGGCTGCTTAATAATTATAGAAATATCCATCTTATATATGTGAGAGTCACTGAATTTGGTACAGAAAAGGCTTACTTTAATGACTTCCTAGTGACTTAATTCTTCATTTCCAGAATTCCAACACCAAATGAATATGATAATGTAGAACAAATAAGTGTATTAATTTGTTATTTGTTTAAATCAGTAATTCTTAAAATGTATCTCTGAAAAGCACAAGTGTTACACATGCTAAATTGTAGTATTCCATAGGCCAAGTAAAATGATGCTAGCCTTTTCCCATCACAGAAAAATTTCTTGAACTTTCTAAATTTAAATTTTCCTTAAAAATTTATAGTAAACCACGGCCATTAACTACCTTTGTCTATAGTGAACGCTGGCAAATAATGAAATGAAGGAAAATAGGTAATGAATATGAATGACAAAAATGGAAAACACTCTAACATCTTTAATTTGTCAGTTTTGTCTTTTGTTTTGTTTTTAACTGAACTTTGGGCTTCTACTTATGATTTTATGCTATGTATTTTTTTTTAAATCATGTTTACACTAGTTTGAATGATGAAATTATATCTATAGTTTTTCTGAAATCCAGTTTTGTTTTGTTTAATCTATAATACAAGTGAGTTAGAGTAGGAGATTTTATATTCCTTTCCAACTTTAAAGCTTTATGATCCCACTGGGGATCCCACTGATAAATGGGATAAACTACGTATTCTTGTATCCTCAAATGTTGTAACCTCAAATCTTGTATCCTCAGATCATCCAGGTGTCCTTTAAAACAAAAATTCACGAATACATGGATTTATGTTTAGCTATATGAATTTTAGAAAGGTAGAAAAAACTGTCTGAAATTGCTAAGGAAACTTAAAAATGTGGATGGTAATATTTTACCTTGTGTTGAAAATGTTAAAAAAGTACACTTTTTATTTCAAAAATGTTTTTTCCTCCCTTAACTTAATGTTACATTAGTTCTCTGATCCACAGCAACAGTTATTATGTTCTTCCCGGAAACAAAACATGTATCTTAGAGGTGATGAGAAACTTTTTGGTTTATGAGTTTATATCATAATGTAATTTATAATTTGAAAGTTCTATATAGTTGACAGAGTATTCCCAAATCTTCCATCTCATTAGATCTTCACACTACAATATGAAGTACGTGGTACAATCACCCCCAATAAAGAGATAAGAAAACTGAATCCCTAAAAACTCAACTGACTTGAACACATAGTTGGTAAGTTAAAGAGCCAGGGCTTAGATTTGGGTTTTTGTTTTGTCCTCCAAATACTGTGTTTTTTCATCCCTTTGAAAAGTGAGTCCAAAAAAGTAATTCTACATTTTGGTGAAATAAAGTGGCTACCTAATTTTAACAGTTCTCATTTATCTGTCCCATAAACATTGATGGGCCAAATGGAAAACCCATCATATAGAATGGAACTCTGATGACATTCCTTGCCACACCAATGTCATCCTGCTCTTCCATGTCAATCAAATGTGTTCACAACCAAACCGTGCTCCCTAAGTTTTCTATTTCCAGACCTAGGAAGGACAACAGCTGCACGGTAGCTACTAACTTCTGATATGTCAGGTTGATATGACAGGACTAGCCCATCACCATGAGGTTAATTCTCGTGAAAAATAAATCTCAAATATGGCATTCGCTGTTTTTTGTTTTCTTTAATTTTCTTTCTTTCTCTCTCTCTTTCTCTTTCTTTCTTTCTTTTTTGAGGAAAAGACAGTGGGGGTCTGTCAGGAACAGTCTCCATCCATAGCCACCACCATAAATTTCTTGCATGCTACCAAGACAGGAAATTTGTATTGTCCTTCCACAATTGGGCAGGATATGTTTGCCAGCCCAAGTAAAAATACGAATAAAATAAGCGAAGCTTGTCATCTTTTCCTTTTTACTTCCTCTTTCTTTTTTTTTCTGGCAGCCACTTCCATTTTTCCCAAAGTACTAGCCCCCTTAAGACATCTAATTAGTGCCTACTGTTTTTCTGCCCTACAATTCAGTGTCCAGCTCATCCTTTCCATGATATACTGTAAATCTGTGGTCCCCAACCCACCTGCTGTGGACCCGTACCATCTACGGCCTGTTAGGATCCCGGCAGCACAGAAGGAGGTCAGCCGCAGTGAGCAAAGCTTCATCTGTATTTACAGCCCAGCCGCTCCCCATGCCTGGCATCCCCACATAAGCTCCGCCCCCTGTCACATCGCAGCAGCATTAGATTCTCATAGGAGCGCTAACCCTACTGTAAACTGCGTATGCACGGGGTCTAGGCTGCGCGCTCCTTATGAGACTCTAATGCCTGATGATCTGAGGTGCAGCTGAGGCGGTGATGTTGGGGAGCGGCTGCAAATACAGATTATCATTAGGAGAGAGGTTGACTGCACAATAAATGTAATACGCTTGAGTCATCCCGAAGCCATCCCCCCTACCCAGCTCCTCTCCCCGCCCCTCACCCCGCCGCATGGAAAAATTGTCTTCCATGAAACCGGTCCCTGGTGCCAAAAACGTTGGGGACTGCTGCTCTAAATGAACAACACCTTGTATATGCTTTCCCATCACCTGCCCCAAACAAAACTCACCTATCATTGCTCCTATTTCCTGGAACCCTGCCAATAGCTTTTCAAGAAACTAATTACTTAATTTAATAAAGCACTGTGCAAAGAACTTAATTAATACTTAAAAATCACGTTTACCCCAATTCAACTTCTTATAACTACAAAGATCAAAGGAACAAAAGAAATAAAAGCATTCTCTTAAGAGAAAAAGATATAAGCACCAAGGTTGAGCTTCTATGTACCCCATAAAAAAATCTATACATACATATATATATTTATATACAGAGAGAGAGAAAGAGAGAGATCAATATAGATATAAATATTTTAAGTTCTGTTCTGATGTAATAATAGGAATGGGAGACTCTTTTGCTCACCCAGTAATTTACAAACATTGTATTAGTGAACTTCCAAAGAAGTTGGAGATTTGCTTTAAAATAATCTGCGAGGGAAAGTGGCTTGGGATATTGCTAAAAAAGACTGGCTCTGAACTGGTAACTATTGAAGCTAGGTGATGGATACATGAAGGTTCATTAAACATCTACTTCTCTATATAGTCAAATTTTCCACATTAAAAGGCAAGAGGAAAAAAAGGAGAGCAAATCAATCTATCAGTCAATCAGTCCAGGGTCAATAGTTTTGAAAATGCAGTAATTATAATTCAGAGAGAACTTTGAAAATGGTTTGAATAGAAAATAAATGATCAAAAAGAAAAAAAACTCTAAAAGACATGGGTAAAATGCAAGTGACTAAGACTATGTGTAAAATAAATAAAAAGAACTAAATGTTTAGAAAATACTTCCAAATAATTTCTCACTTCTAGTAAATTTTTACAGAATCTGGTGAATATTTTTAAAGGAACAACATTTTAATTTTCAAAACAGCGACAAGTTTAAGATGAAGTATATGGGTAAGCAATGGCAAGAAATGGTTTAATGGTAATTAAACTATATAGACCAAACATATTATTGACTCAAAATCCTAACTAATTCTAATAGCCTTGACAATTGCAACACATGTGGAGAGAAAAAAAAAAGGCCACTTACTAAGTTCTCTATAATCCATTTAATAAAAGATGGAATGTTTGGCACTGTCTTGACCTATTCTTCAATTAGTCCTAATCATTAAATATCCTTTTTATAAAGAACATTTTTTGTGTGTTAGACTGGGATTTTTTTTAGTACAACTCTATTAAAACTGATAAAATTAATTTCAATTTCTATTCATTTTTCCAATACTTATTAAGTCAGGCCGAGTCATAGGCCTAGAGGCTAGCAAGATGAATAAGGCAGAACGCTTGCCCACAAAGCTCCAAGCTCAAGCGGAGACATACCAGGCCTGGAAAGAGCACAAGAGGTAGTTCAGGAAGACTTACAGCATATAGAGCTGGCCAGTGGTTATCCCAGAAGTCAACAAACTGAAGTATGGCCCAAAGGTACACTGAAATCAGGATATTATCCAGAATAGAAGAAAAACAAACCAAAAAAAGAACAGGTATGTGAGTATGTCATTGACAGAGTCAATTCAACTCCAGTATCTACAATATCCTCAAAATAGATGCAGGACAGGTGATTGGCAATGATCCAAAATAAAGGAGCAGAAGTCATTCACTCTTTTACACATTTATTCAACTACAAAAAGCTCAAAGTCCAATAAAGAAAGAAAGTCAACAAATAATGAATATGACATGATGACTGCACTTAATAGATGCGTGGACTTTGGTACAAGAGGAGTATAAAAGAGGAGATGACCAAAAAAGTTTGGGTGGGTTGGGAAGGCCTCTCAAAGATAACCAAACTTCATCTTGAAACATGAAGAGGAGTTCACCAGTCAAACTGGGTGGGAAGATATCCACGCAGAGGGAATAACATGTACAAATACAATGGACTATGAAAACATGGAGTGCAAATAGTTGGTGGCCAGGAACTAGGCACAGGGAAAGTGGAATTTAGGGGCAAGGAACTCAAAACCCTGGGAGCAAACCACAAACTCAGGCCCTGAGGAACTAAGATACCAAGGTCAGACCAGGACTGACATCAAATGTAAGCCTGTTCTAAACTAGTGAGCCACCACATAGCTCCTCAGCTCCTATTCCCTCTGTGGTTAGGGTCCAGAATCTGAATCCATCAAGGATAGTCAGTTGTCAAGGTCAGAGGTCAGGCTGCAAAGTCAGGCAGGTCATTAAATATATTTTAGTAAGAACTAAACTAGCTGTATTTTAATAAGAACTTTATAGACCTAAGGAAAGTCTATAAAGAGCCAGTAGAACACATGATCAAGTTAAAGGCAAGTGAAGCTGACTACAACTTACCCAATAATTATGAGAAATCTAGGATTTTTGGTTTAACATGTCAAACAAGACTTTGTTCTATTCAGTGTTATGTGCCATATAGTGAAACAATTTTTCATGAAATCTAGAAGCAATAAATATACACTGAAGGCTTGCTATATAAAAATTCTTGTGCTAAGCTTGGGGAATAACAGGAATGACAAAGAATGATCCTTACCCTCAAGAAGTTTACAGCCAATTTAAGGAAGGAAAGCAGCTACCTAAAAATATGTACAAATACACAAAGTAAAATGAGTGTCAGGTCCTTTCTTTTATTCAATGTATGTTTACTAGCTTATCCTGTGTTATATTCATGCAAGATTTATAACGATAAAATACTAATAAATGGAGGAAAAGAGCATTATGAAATTTGTGCTAATGGTGGGAATGAAGCAAATCCTCTGACCAAGTCAATTCTAAAACTCTAAGTCTATAGGGTTTGAATCCTAACACACATAGTCAATATCCCATATCATTCAAATTAGTCAAAGCCCTCAGTATATGAGATGTGAAGAAATATTTAGACCACGTGAATTTACCTATCATGGAGCAAGAGTTAAAAATATCCTTTTTCAAAGTTTGGTGAGTATGTGAATAAGAAATACCTGTTGTCAACTCTATACAAATACCAAAAGGATTCATAAATTTTAGTGACAATTGTTTTGGATGGGGTTTTCATCTAATTAACTTATTACACCTATAAAAATTGTGGACATTTTCACTACCTTTGACAGTTCAAGTTTCCCTTTTTTCATTCTGAAATACATTTGCAAAACAAAATTTCAAAGGAGAGGTTTTGCTTTGTTTTGCAGGATTATTAGCAATTCATTTAGAGTTTCAGAAAAGCATTTTATATTTATTTTCTTTCATGTGTCTGCTTATAAAATAGTAATTCTATACCTTTGATGCAAGAAAATGATTTTTCAAACCTTCAGTTAAAATAAGTCATATAGCTGAAAAAGTTAAAAACTATAGCAAGAAGGTAAGACATAATAAAGTTAAACACCATCTTAAGTAATGGAAACACTCTGGTTTTTACAATGTCTGAGGTTTAAATAGACTGTATAATAAGCTCTAGTGGAAAAAAACATAGATTTTGCAGTAAGTCAGGCCTTGGTTTAAACACCCAAACTGACACTTGTTACTTGCCAATTATTCAAGTGCATCTGTCTAAGCTACAGTAAAGTGAGCATATGCTGTGGAATCCAACCATCTTGATTTCAAACCCCAAAGCTGCCACTTACCAGCAGTGTATCACAGTGCACATTAGTAAGCCTCAGTTTCCCTCTCCTAGAATGTTTCCCTGGCTTAAAAAATTGAGATGATAAGAACTATTTTCCACAGATGTTTTAAGGAGTAAGTGGTATAAAAGTATATGAACGCAATAAATTCTAGGTTTATTCCTCACTCCTTCTCCAAAGGATTCTCCTAAACTAATTTACTCATAGCAATATTAATTTACTTCCTACAGTCAGTGTTAGAAAAGTGCTTAGTGAGTATTTTTAATATAGCTTGGAACAAGGAAACAAACATACGAGGATCTTGTAGAAGTAACAAAGTCTACACAAAATATATTTGAAACAATCATAAAATGGCAAAATATATGAATGAAAAAATGGTCTATGATGCTGTAAAACAGGAATATACTTGAGAAGAAAAATCATGACTTTCCCCTAACCTTAAAGTTCTATGATGACAGATATCATGTCTATTTTGGTCACCTGATGTCTTCATAACACTTAGCACAGTACTAAATACACAGTAGATGGTCAATTAATATTGTACGTAAAAATGAATAAATGAATGAATGTGCACATGACATAATAGTACTCTTTCCCCTTCAAAAATTAAGGTGCTTCATTCTCAGGAAATCCTCTTTTTTACTCATTTGAAAACCTCTGCAGTTTCTATCATTTAAAGAAAAACAGGTTCCCTCAACTGTCCCTTTTCTAAGTTGCTACATAGTCCCAAGATCTTGTGACGGGCATTATTTGAAGGCCTTTCATACATGAAAAATATCATCATGGCTTCTCTAATCTGAAAAATTACAATAACATTAATCTATGTTGAAGTCATATTTTGTAACCTTTGCAGCTCTTCCTTGTTTGCTCATGTACTAACACTTTTTATTGGATGTCCTTGTTTGTCCTCATTTTCTAGCTTTCATGATTCAAGGTCCAGCCCCAATCTGACTTCCTGAGAGAATATCCCTTCTGACCAATTTTGGCAAAACTAATGGCTCCTAAGAGAACAGTGAAGGTATACCCCAGTTTTAAGGGGAGCGATATAACCGTCTCTTCTATGACACTGTACTCTGTGACCCAAGAACAATTTTATTCATCTCTACATTATGGGCACTTACCATAGTGGTTGGCACACAGTAATGTACAGAAAATGTTTACTGAATCAAGCTGAATTCTATCCCAAGTCATCTTTCTTTTTTGTTATAAAAACAAGCTCTTCCTTTTATTAAAAGGTACAAAAGAGCAATTAAATATTTTTCAGTTTGTGTATGTTTTTAAATAAAAAGGCTTTTGGACACATGTTCTTGTTACCTGCCAAATTTGCCTGTAAGGTAAGTGACACCATTGGCATCTTAGAGTATGAATGGTATATATATATTAACATACCAACATTAAATATTAACTTATTTCGACGTGATTCATTTAAATGGGCTTTGTTAAAAAATCTGGCTTTGAACTTTTTGCACCATATTTTTTTCCAGAAGCTATTTTTAAACTTTTATTTACAAAAGCATTAAAACTGGAGTTTATTCATCAACTCATGAGAGTCAGCAGTGCTGGTTTCACCATGGTGTAATAAAAGAATGAGAGAGTGGATATCTACTCGGCAAAGGTGTTGCAGCATTAATGATAGGGAAACTGACCTGAGAAAAACACCCGAAACCCACAACATAATCTGTAGAATGAAGCAGGCAACGTGATGTTGGGTCAGGCTGTCAGACAATACAATGCACTCTATTTAAGAATTATTGTATCCTGGTAAAAAAACTTCTTTATGTTTTGCTATACATACAGAAGAGCAGGTCTCCTTTCTCAATTATCCTTAAGGAGGTTGCAGCCTTGTTAATGATAGGTGTCAAGATCTCCAAAAGAGATGGACTTTACTCACTGGAAAATGTTGAGACTTTCCGGGATCACTCTGGCCAAGTTCTTAAACTTGAGAAGGTGGTGATTAAAAGTTAGCAAGTGGCTCTGTCGTGGTGAGATGTGGAGTAAAGAATAATTGCTATCCCTAACTGCAGGCAACTTCACCAAATTACACAAGACTGCTTAGTATAGGACTCATTACCCCACTAAGAATAGGAATTACTTGGACTTAGAAAAAACTTCTGAATTTTTACCTAAACACTATACTAGTAAATCTTATGTCCAGCAATATTCAGCAATACTTCTTAGTATTTAAATACAACTCCAAATGTAAGCATGTAGAATCCAAGGAAAAGAATTTCTGGAATGCCCTCTCTGAATAGTTCATATCCTGCAAATACCTACATAAAAAAAAAAAAGAAGAAAGAAAGACTGGAAGAAAGCTGCAAATGTTACTACTAATTTACCAGTACTAAGCTACCACAAAATACAGTTTTAGCAATGCAAAATAATATAAGACATGAGGTATGATTCATGAAAAACAGACTGAAATATCTCTAAATTTCCTTGGACAAGAAGGTCACGTGGCTGAAGGTCAGGTGGCTAAAGGGAAGCAGAAGTGACCCTGATTCTGCGGTATTAAAGCAGTTCAGGTGAGTGACAGGAAGACCGTTATATATCACACAAATACTACCAGGGAAAGCTCATCTTGGTTACATATCCCTAAAGATGGTTAGATATTGCTAGGCTTCCTCAGCAGTAACTACAGGGACTAACAACTTTCAGAGAGACCCCCTCTACCCCCCTTATATAGTCAGGCACCATTCCAGCAGCCCCTGGCTGTGCTCAAAGAATTTTAGGAATGGGGAAAGGAATGGCATATTCCCTAAAGAGGTTAGTATGGAATGGGAGCGGACGGGGGGAGAAAAAGAGGGCACCCTTCACATCCCTGTCAATCAACTATTATTAACTATTATGCTGATAGAATGGAATCTAACTTTATACTGGCTATAGCTGGCTTTCCTCCAGGTTCAACACTATTGCCAAAAAAGAGACTGTGGTTTTGTTAAGTGATCTAGCCTTTACTACTAAAAAGACCTCTCTGTTAATGCAATAGGGAGAGTCTCAATATAATATTCTCTGGTATACATTTACTCTGTTATGAATAAAACCTTCTACAATACCAGTACACTTAAAGTAGTAATTTCAGGTTTTAAAACAGAGTAGGGGAAGTCAAATCAATGGAAAACCTGAGCAAACCAAAGGTCTTGATATGCAGTGTATGGTAAGATTATCAGGGAAAGAAATGGTGATTTAAATACTGCCTGTTGCTGTATTCAACTCATTATTTCTGTAGGAACTCTGATTTGCATAAAGGTATGGCAGATCATATGAGGCAGCAAACATTAACTCACATCACTAATCATATTTATAATTCAGAAAGCCTCTCATGTGTGCTTATAAAATTCAAAATACTGATTTAAATACTTTATATTTCTTTCCATGAGGCACAAAAATGTGATGCATTTAAATAAGAAAAAATCCTTTTATTTACATCAGTGTGTGTATATATATGTATATTGTATATGTAAAATGACTATCCATTACTATTTATTAATTCATATCCTGTCTCATTCCAAAATACTTACAATCAGCTTTAAAATAATATTTTTTGTCAAAAATAATAACCAACGATAATTGAAGATATTTATTAGGTGCTAATTACATGCCAGGTACTATGCTAAGAGTTTCACAAACATTACCTAATGTGACCTTTAAAGCAACCCAGTGAAATAAGTAATATACCCCCACTTACAGATGAGGACACCGAGTCTTAAAAAATGTTTGGCAGCTTTGGTCCCCCATTGCACTGTAAGGGGTTCCATAATTGTAGTACCCTGCAAGAGTACAAGAGTGTTCTGGCTCTTCAGTCCTTTAGTTAAGACACTTTGATTAAGGCTCATCTACCTTTGAGATTATAGAGATGAATCTCAAACTTCACCTGTTCAAAACAGATCTCTTCATTTCAATCCTCAAGTCTACTTTTCCCCGTATCAGTAAATGACATCATTATTCACTGGGTTGCTTAGGCCAAAAATAAGCAGTTACTCCTTATACCTCTTCTTCTCACACACCACTTCCAATCCATCAACAAGTCCAATAGGCTCTACTTACAAAAAACACTTGGCCACTTCTCATCACCTCCACTGTCCCTGCTCTAGCTAGACCCACCACCATCTTTCACGCAGATCACTTGCAAGCAGACCTCCTCATTTTGTTACAGCAACCCCAGGAAATCAATACAGGCCAGATGAGATGTGTTTTAAGGACCTCAAAGGAGATGCAAAGTGATCAAGAGACTACAGCAAGAACCTTTTGAAATGCTTCAGAGAAGAGGAATGATGCCAAAGCACCAGACATAGGCTAATTTTATAATTTTTAAAGGCAATGGATGTGAATTCTTCAAATCTCAGATAAGTAAGCTTACAATGAATCCATTAAAATTGGAAGGCAAGTGTTTCTGTAACAACTTTTAAAAAGGTATGATCCACAATACGGGTTCACTAAAAGTAATATTTTTATTGTTGATGGAATTATTAGACTGGCAGTTTAAAAAATGTGGACTTTGCTCCGTCTGAACTTAATTACACATTTGAAGAAATCTCACACAATATTCTTGAGGTCAAAATGGAGAAATATGTAGGAAATAACATGAGAGGTACATTCATAACAGGTTGAACCACCACACCCAAAGAGTGTTGATTAATGAAAAGATGTTAACTTGAAAAGAGGTCTCAAGTTGTATGCCACAGGGCTACTTTAACAAGATTGAGGAGAAACATGCAAGGCATGTTTTCCAAATTTGTGGATGACACGGCTGACAAGGATACCTGATCCTCTCAATGGCTGAGTTTGGATTCCAGAAATCATCTGTCTGAGGAGTCATTGAAAGAATTAGAGATTTTAAACCAGTAGAAAAAGGACAGGGGAAGGTAGATATGAAAGATCAAGGCTAGATTTATGGAAGATATAGGATCAAAGTAGCTGTGCAGAAAAGATCTGAGATCTTGATAAAATTAAGAATATTTCACTTCTCTCTACCACTGTCACTCGAGTGCTAATATATTTTACTTAACTATTGCAGGCCTTCTTCACATCCACAGTTTCCCCATTTCTTCTCTTCCATTTACCAATCCATTCTCTAAAAAACAGCATAAGCCATCTTTTGTAAACTGTAACCATAATGACCTCCTCTACCATTTCAACATGTAATTATGGTCATATTTAAATTTTTACTTTAAATAGAGCTGGCTAGAGCTCTCACTTACCCCAGGAATACACTCTACGCACCATACCACAAGGAGCGGTAGTAAGGCTTGATTAGTCGGCTTCCAAGGCTACTGGTCTTTTATCATCCAGCAGTGTTGGTCCCCTCTATGATGGTACCATCCTGGCTCACTGTTCAAGCCACAGTGGTTTGATGATCCTGTTTTCTTTGGTGCCCAGCTCAATCAAAGGTGCTCTACCTCTGTGATTTAAACTACCATTATCAGCTACTCTTCCTTAGGGTACAAAGTACACTGATGATAGCATCTACACAATTCTAGCATCAGCCTCATGAGCTCAGAAGTTCTTCTCACGAATATTGGTTCCCAGCTGGAGTTTCCCTTTCTATCCTCAAGGTAACTTTATTTCTGAAATCCCATTGCCCTTTCCTGGGACTCAGTCAGTGCCACATAGCTCTACCCCAGCAAAGACCAAGTATTAGTTCTTTCTTTCCCAGAAGGCCCTGGGCATCTTATGTAAATGAATCTCCTCCTCAAAGACCAGCAGAATACAAGGCATTCCCAAGGAGTGGCAAACTTCTATTAATGAAGTCAGAAAATTTTCTGTTCTAAGGCAATGGCTGCATATCTGCTCTACATTTGCTTAACTAAGAAAGTTATTAAAATACAGAAAATGAGCCTTTCTAGATTTAAAAACCTGCTCTACCCTCCCACCCCCCAAAAAACCATAAATCAAATTCTACCAAGTCAGTATTCAAAATTCTTTAAATAGTTGCTCATTGCATTTAAGGTAAAAATCCATACTTCTTCCCATGATCCTCAAGAAAATGTATATCATATGGCTCCCTCCTACCTCTCCAGCCACATTATGTGCCCTCTCTCTTGTCTCCCTCATATACTAGGCCCATGTGCTGCCTTCTATGATGAACACATAACAGAACCCAACGTCCTCCTACCTCAGGGCCTTTGCACACATACCGTGGGCTCCCATATTCTACTGTTATCTGAGTAGCCCCCCTCCTTACTCTTCAGCTTAAAATTCTCCTCTACTAAATATTCAATTAGAAACTAAGGCCCTGATTTTTTTAAAATTATTATACATGTGCTTACATTTTTAATGTCTACTCCCACACTAGACCGTAAGCTCCATTAAGACAGAGCCATGTCTGCTTTGTTCATTGCTGTAAAGCAAGCTCAGTGCCTGACACATAATAAGCCTCAAGAAATATTTTATTAAATTATTAAAGGAAAAACTAGAAGTGTCCAACAACAGAACCACCAGCTTTATTGTCTTGGAAGAAATCTTCATTGTATATCATATGTTTTTACAGAAAGGATTCCTAAGTTAGAAAGAAACACCAACTACATGACTGTTTCTAGTTCTGGAACTATTATAATACTTTATAAGACATAAGCTGCTACACAGATTCTCAGAAGAGGTCATTATGATCTGGGAAGTTAGTAAAATTTTCAAGGAGAAATTACCTGAAATATAATTGAGTAAAATAAAGGAAATGTTTGACTTGAAATGGCACAAGATAGGGAACTTGAGAGATGTGAAAATGTGCAAAGGGAAACATAAAAAGGTAAATGAGTACCTTTCATGAGATCAACCTGACTTTATATGAGAGAGAGATGGATTAACAGGTTAAGCAGACATGGTAAAGTCAGTTGATAAAAGGTTAGAACTAAGTTCTAACTTCTATCTCTTAGTCATTGGAGTGATAAAATCAGGGAGATTCATCTGGCTATGCTGAATATGTTAGAGGGAGAAGTAGCTAGACGTAAAGGGCCAGTAAGGGTCTACTAACCAACCGTAACAACTATGAAGCTTGAAGTAAACACAGCAATGATATTCTACGTATTTAATGACTATATAAATTGGCACACTGCAGAGAGGCTGCAGTTCCCACAAGAAATAGCAGGAGAGAGCTGGCAAAGGACTATGATAGCTTCAGGGTACTCATCTAGGGTAGCCTAGATGGGTACTCGACATTTGCTGGGGTGCCAGAACTGCCAGAAAGGAGTTTCCTGTGGGATTCTGAGGCCCCACTGGCCTGGGAGAAAAGCTTCACAGGAAGATGGAGGCTGAGATGCATGAGCTAAGACGGGCTGGCAGGCCACTGATAGCACATCAGGCAGCAGGGTACTAATGAAGCTGTTAGGATGAATGAAGTATAGGTACTCAATGGACTTGGGGAAAAGGCTATTTCTCAAACCTGTACAAAAGCATTTTAATATCTTAGCAACCAGTATAATCATACCTATAAGTAATGGGTGAATATCAGTCCCAGGGTAAGAAAAGATAGATGAGATGAAGACCAGTAGGAAGAGAGAGGACAGGATCAAACCAAGAGAAGTCTTAAAGTAAAAAAGTAAGATACCAGAGGACAGACTATGAGCAACAAAGAACATTAAGTTACCAATGATTCCAAGATTTCAAGCCTGAAGAACTGAATGAGGGAGAGTGTTATATTAATGACAGAGATAAGGCATTTTGGAAAAAGAATAAATTTGAGTAAAGTGGTATATAAGAGTTATGAGTTTTTAAACTGTTCAGTTGAAAATGTTATTCCCATAGTTATTTGTAAACATTCTCAAAGGCAATTAAAAATACAAATCTTAAGCTCAGACCTAAACTCAAAGTTGCATACTTTGGGAAAAATCAAGCAAATATCAGTATAAATGTAATAGCTATAGATAAGCTCTTTAAGTAAGCATTACAGTGAATGCTGGATGAATGTACATACAGATAGCTTTCTTTTAGGATAAAGTAAATTATCATTAAATTAAAACTTAGGATGTTATATAATATACTAAATAAATCATTCCAAAAAAGCCAAGATTCATTTTAAGGAGTGACCCTCAATCCAAGATACATACCAGACTAATTTGGGTAATTTTTTAAAACATAATGATGCTTGACCGATTAAATGAGAACCACTAAATTAAAACATAAAATGATCTTGTGGAAGAACATATATAAAGTCAAAACTCATAAGCTAAAAAAAATTAAAATTTGAATAATCTTCAATGAAGATAAATACAATAAAGATTTATCTGGACAATGAAAACAGTTTAAACAGAAGAGTCAAAATTTAAAAACCATGTACATATTTTAATAATAAATTAACTCTTTACTTGTTCAATGGTATACCATAAGCACTTTAAAGATTAACTCTTTAAAATGTTTTTATAAAAATTAATATATCTTTGAGATTGTTTTTTATCAAGTTTTACCAAAGTTTCTTATGGTAGAAATATATGTTAAGGAAAGTTGAGGAAAAAATTAACTTTTCAGTTTATGCTAAGAAGCACACATCACTATTTTACTAGATCTAAAGAAAAATAAGTTATTGCATGTATTTCAGCAGAAGCAAAACTGAGGAAAATTCCTAGTTTAATATTTCTAGCTCTCCTAGAGATATTGTTTCCATTTACAAAAGAGATAATTATAGATATTTGAAATAAAATTTAAATATTATGACTTGGAGTAAAAGAAAAATCCCATTTGGAGTATTCTTAACTGCAGTTGATAGTCATTAATAACCCATCTCTGGGTTACAGTAACCACTAAATATTACACAGCCTATGAGAAGGTAACCCAGAAGATATGTCCAGAAGAGCCTAGAAAAAGTATGAGAAGAAGGTATAGCTGAAATCTCAAAAAAAAAAAAAAGCACCCATTTACAGAGGATATGTCGCTTGATCAAGAAAACATAATGCTCTAAACTTGATGTGAGTTTCACATGAAAGAAACTTAACAGCCAGAGGATCAATATAGAATATTCCTTCTAAAAATGTCAAAATATCTAAGAATAGCAAATCAAGCTTGGCCCCCCCAAAATGAGGTTGCTAATTTTACGTAAACTTTTCTTTTTCTGCTTATCAAAATAACAATGCCTCATTATATAAAACTGGTATATACAGAGATATATAAACCATCACCTAAACCTACCTCTACTTTTAAAATTTTAGCATCTCTTTCTGTTGTTTCTTTTCAAGGAAAGTTGAGATTTTACACATATAATTTATATATATAACACTTTATATATATATAAATAAATATAGACACATATATAATATATTCTATATACTATTTACCCCTCTGTAATAACCTAAGCATTTTCCATGTCATTAAGAAACTCTTCATCAAGATAATTTTTAAAACTATATAATACTTCACCTTATGGAATAACCATAATTTAAACATTATTTCCAAAATAATTTCCAATAATAATGCTTCAGTGACCATATTTGTGCATAAACCTCTGTCTGTATTTCTGATTATTATCTTATGATTAGAGTCTTGTGGCATTATTAGGTAAAAAAAAAAACAAAAAAACTGTTATGCACAGTATAAAGGTCCTAAATATATAAAATTACCATGCAAAATGAGGTGCCAATTTATACTTCCATGACTACTCTGTGTGAAAGCATAAATGTTACCAATGTAATGTTATCAATAAAATTAATACAATGTTATCAGTGTAAAACAATCTCAGTAGTTTTAATCTCTTAATATTGTGGTAAAACATGGAATATTATTGTTTTAATGTGTATTTCACTGATTGAAAATCGGGATGAACATTTCTTCTTTTTTCTTATTCTTAAAGCATTATAAAGATACGTTTTCTCATGTAAACTATTAACTCCTGAGATCAAATATTTTTTTTAATTTATAATCTATCACTGAAAAATAAAACTTATTTTCTTTATATTTAAAGACCAAGAGGTAATACATCAAATATGCAGTAAAATCAAGGTTGATGGCATGCTATATAATAAGATAATTAATGAAGTTATTGTGCTAATTAATTCAACTGGGAATCATTCTAGATGTTCAAGTTTACTACGGTGTTTCTACAAAATATGTAGTAGTTGGAAAAATCAGATTTATAATGTAAATTGATATATAATGTTTTAAAACATTGTATTAGTTAATAATAATGTCTAAAGAATTAAAGTAAAATTCCATCTGTGCCATAAGTACCAAATAAATAAAATAAAAATAAATGGTGCACTGTTAAGCAAATTGTTGTACTGTATAACTTGTATGATGTATTACCAAATATCTCTCTCTGGACTATTTTTGGTCCTATATTTACATCTTGCTGACAGATATTTTAAATCCCAAGGTTCATTCCTGATTTCACATTTTTAAAATATCCAGAAACCTCCACATTTAGCCTTTGTGTGCAGATGAGTTATTCAAATGACTTTTAAGATCAGCTGTACCCTTGAGATTCTATGAATTAGTAAAATATAATTAAACTCAATTAACAAACTCTAAGTCCTATTCCTTCATATATAAGGAGGAATCTTGATTCCTTTATTAGAGGGTATTATGAGTATTATAGAACCTGGCACATTGCACACAGAAGTGTTCAATAAATGGCTTTCCCTTTCTCTTAACTTCCAGCTCTTTCCCCTCTTTTACCTATCAGTGTGTACTTGTTGACATATGAAACACTTATTTGTAATTAAATGTTGATAAAATATGATATAATTACATATTTACAATATCCATCACCAATATCTGTACACCGTTTTAAAGGTTGTATGTAATCTGCCAAAGTACAGGATCATATAAAAGGACCCTTTCCCAACTCAATATTTTTTAAAAAAAGATCCTATGAATTACAGAGTACCTTTTGCAAGAGTGATTAAAACAGTTAATATGCATTAATAAACCTCAGAAAATCACAGAAGTTAGGTCAGCTCTACCATTCTATATTCGTGGTTCTAGATCTTCACTGTGCATTAGAACTCTCTGGGAAAATTAAAAAATCATTATAGATGCCTGAGCTCCAACCCTGAAGATTTTTATTAAATTGGTACAGGGTGGCGTGGAAGCAATGGTATTTTTTAATATATTCAGATGATCCTAATGTGTAACCAAAATTGAGAAACATTGATCTATATATTAAGAAGAAATGTTACAGAGAAGCAGCGACTTGTAAAAATTTACTGAAGAAACTAAGATTAGAATTCAAGCTTCCATTTTTAGGAATTATGGGACAATCTCACTATAGAGTCAAAAGTTGTTTGAGTGTCTGATATTACATAATCTGGAAATATTTAAACACATTATTGAGGCAGCCACCACATTTAATTTGCATTTAACCTTATACAAAATTCTGATATTCAAACAAAAAACCTTACTAGTGCCATAAATGTTCCTTCCATCACACTAGCTTAATTTTATTATAAAACTAACATTTCCTTTGTTTTTTACTCTGAAGAAAACAAAACACCTCAAAGTCTAATGTAAAAAGTAGCAATTACTTTTTGCCATATATAAAAAGAAATATGTCTTCACAACTAATCTATACAAAAATGAACAGAGAATAGAAAAAAATTGTGAATAGAATCACTGCCTTAGGTGGTGGGCAGAGAGTTTCCAAAGCAGAGCACTCTCTCACTCTGTCCCGGTTAAAACCTGTTTGTTTGGGGATTGGCTCCTTTGCTCCAGCTCCAGCTTCCCAGCCTCCCAATGTGCTGACGTGACCTCGGTCATCTCTTTGCTGGAGCTGGATCCAACTAACAAAATCCAACACATGCAGGCACTTGTTTCTCCATTATCCAGTGCCTTCAGGGCAGCAGAGATTCAGGGAGTCAGTTACCTCTTTCTAGACTTGCTTGCCCTTGACAGTTTTTATCCTCAATCCTTAAACATTGTCCAAAGGTATCAGGCAGATGGACATCAATGATCAGCAGTTGAACTGACCAAATGAAGAAAAACAAAATATAAATCCAACTAAATATTAGCTAGTTGAATTACAGAATTGTATGAAAGGAAAGCATCTAATCCAACTGAGTTTACTCATATACTGATGAAGATTGAAGGCTTATTTAGTTGGAGACCCTACATGAGGAAAGTCATCCTTCTTTCCTTCCTTCCTCCCTCCATCCCTTCCTCTCTTCCTCCTTTCCTCCCTTCCTTCCTTCTTTTCATTTGCAAAGATAATTAAACAGATTGAAGGAGAAAAATATCTTAAATATTACTATTAGATGCAAATATTAAATACATGCTCCCTGAAAGTTGATTGCCTATGTCCATATGAAGAGTAGAGATGTTATTCAAAAATCATATCTCATCCACATTGCCCTTATGAGCTGTATCAACTATAACTTAAATATATTATTCTTAAAATTTTGCATTTATCAATAATTTGTTAGAACTCAGGCCAAGAGCAACATGTGTGAGGAAGCCTCCTCTTATACTCTCCTACACCAATTTACCACTGAGGATTTGCAAATACTTGAGCTTTCCTCTTTTACCTCTAATTAGTTCCTAATGATACAGTATGACACACAACTTTAACTACAAGTACAAAACAACACAACATTCTTTACCAAGTACATGGTATTACCTCCTCTATGAAAAGAAAAAATGTACAGGAGGTATAACCCTATTATGAACAAAAGCATGTTTTAATGTCAGCTTTGCTAGTTAGCTAAGTGACCAAAAGCACATTTTTTAACCTCTCCGACCCTCAGTTCTACATATCTAAAATGAGGGTAATATGGAACCTACCTCATTGTGCTTTTATAGGATTCAATGAGATTTAATAAAAAAAAAACCTGTTGCACATTGTAAGCACTTAATAAATGATACTTATTAGGCATATGAGTAAAGGCTCTACTACATTAGATTCAGTAAAGAGTTGGCCTTCATTTCTACTTCCATTTTATTTATAAAATGTATATAGTTACCTACATAAGTAGGTTAGTAATATAAGTTGTTTTGAGATATGTTTATATTTTAATGTATAGCATTTAAGCTAATTGACACTAAGCACATAGATAAGTCTTATGTCTTCTAAAGCAGTGTTCCTTAAGTGACTTGTGGGAAGGACCATTTTTTAAAAATTTCCAATTTATCACATTTGTATAACACAGTAAAAGTCAAATTTGACAAAAACAAAATACAAGCCCCCAATTTTTATTACTTTTTCAAATTTTCATAAAAGTTTTAAGCATTTACTCAACTTCTGTATTTATCTCAAGACAGACTGGTAACAAACACTTTCCAAACCATATTTGATTTTAGGAATGATGTATACTGACTGTTGTATAATAAAACAAACTAAAATTTAAAACTAAAAATCCGTATTGATGATATTTCACTTATACAAATCTAATTCAAACTCATTATCAATTTAAAAAATAGCAAAATCACCAGTATATCTTACGGCCACTTGATGAAAACCACATATTTAATATACTGTTCTAAAATGCTATTTACAAAAGCAACTAAAGTTTACCTTAATAGTGATTTAATATAAAGCAGTAGAGAATAACTTCCGTACTGTAGAATAGTCACTAAACTATGAAAAACAACCAATAAGAGTAACCTTACAGATTTACATTTAAATTATTAAATGAAGTTCCTCACACTAAAGCACTGTATACTTATGAACACTTGGCAACTTTAACAGAACATGTTGCTCTAGGTAGTAATAAAAAAAAAAGTGGGGTGTGGGGAAGTACCTGTATAGAGTTAAAGAGAAGTCCCAATAATACAAAGTCAACAAAGTCAATGATACATTAAAATGTTTAGTTTTTAGATTTTCTTATGGAATGTGTAATACTTATTAGGTATTTTCTTTTCTCCTGTTTAATGGTTTCAATACCACCTCATCAGTTTTGGCATTAATGCAAATTAATGAGAGAGAGAGAGGGAGGAAGGAAGGGAGGGAGGAAGGGGGGGGAGAGAGAGAGAGAGAGAGAGAAATATACACACACACCCCTTTATTGATGAAACAAAATCTCTTACATTCCCTATCCCAATGAGAAAAATAATACAATGAAACAAAATGAGATGAACAGAAAGCATTCTTGTATCTATAATGATAAAGTTTGGTGTATCAGTAAATCATTTCATACCTTTCAAGCCTGCTTTTTAAAAAATCTCATAAAACCATGAAAATGCTTTCACTGGTGATTTAAAACACTATGTAGTGACTGGAATTGGAGAGGAATATAAGAGGCAGTCTCTAAGTCAGCATTACTCATTATTTCTCCAACCTGAAAAAATTTTTCTTCTTTCAGATGTCAATCTAAAAGTATCTTTACTTATGGAAGTCCAGAAAAAGACATAAGAATTGAAATGGAATAGATACCCTCACTCCAGTCTACCTTAAGAATGCGCTAGGAAAAGGAATTATGATATATGTTTCCTCTACATTGAGGTTTTTCTGATGGCTGACACCACCTACTATTAAGATGTAGATTACAAAAACAAAGATTACAAAACAAATTACAAAACAAATTAGTTCAAATGGAGAAGATTACAAAAACAAATTAGTTCAAATGGAGAAGATCCTTCCCTAGGCTCCAAGTTAAATTTATACCTAATGTTAAAAGCAATGATTAAAAATGCTTAATATCCACAAATGAAAATAATTCTAAGGCTCTAACATATAAGACCACAATCAGCTATCAAATGAATAATATGACACCTTTCAGAGTATTTTTAATCAGTCTCTGTATTCCATCATACATGAAATACAGTACAGCTTGTTCCATGTTTGGTCCAAGATGCTAATGATAGTAGCTGTGACAATCAAGTCAGTAGCACAAATGATAGTACATTCACACCTAACATGCAAAGAAACATTCTTTCTTACCACTTTATTCTCACTTTAGCTCTGTCTAAAGGACAGGAAATAATGTCATTCCTCCCTTAACAAATAAAACCTGCCATTTCAGATAAATGACCCATGACGGGCTACTAGTATTCAAAACTGACACTTAGAACAGTGTCACCATGCAAGCCAACAGGAAGCAATTAGACTTAAATCTGCTACACAGATCTTTTTCACCTTTTTTAGGTAAAACCAGGAAAAAAGCACATACAATACATATTTTTTTAAGTTGTGGTGATTTTCATTTTTTCAATCATATTATATTTTAATTCGAATTTGTGAGTGGCATCTTTCAGATGGGACAGGTGTGTAATCCCAGAAATACTGACTACTTTCTTTACCCAGGAAGTCAAGGCATGGTGCTGTTGGCAGTTGTCTGGGTATCTGTTTGCCCAACTTTTATCCAGCTGGAGCAAAGGTAGTAAGCTCCTGAAGCATAAGGAGAACATGCAAAAAGACAAAATTTGCAAATTGAATTTTCAATAGTGAATTAAAATGCAAAATACAAGTACAGTACTTGACCATTAAATGCAATACAAACAAAAATAAATGGTGGGGGTGTGAGGGATAAAAACTTACATATTGGGTACAATGAACACTGTCCTGTATAATGCCCTGACGTTAGCATTATACAGTGTATTCATGTAACAAAAATATTTGTACCCCCTTAACATTTTGAAATTAAAAAAATAAAATAAAATAAAATAAATCAGAGCAGTTCATAATTCACCAAGAACAAGTTTGGAAGTTGTTTTTGTACCTCTTCTTTGTTTGTTCCTAATGTACAAGAAACATGATATTTTTAAAAGAAATAAAATGTCAACCTCACAAAATCTCAATAACTCATCATCAGAAATTCACAAAAAGAATGTATAAAAATCCACAGCATACAGCAAAATGAGTTTTGATAAGGGTAAATATAATAGTTAAAGGCACAGGTCTCAATTATATTGAATTTATAGAAAAATATACTGTTGATTTAACTAAGAATCAAATATTCCACTCTTCCTGTCACATTTCCAGCTGAATCAGAAAAAGAAAAATTTTAAAAAAGGAAAGGAGTTCTTCCTCACTAATACTCTGCTGCTCTACCGCAGCAAGCAAAACAGCATGCATGAAGACATGGAGACGGAAGCAAGTGAGAAATGGACAGCCAGTAAAGGTTCATTTTCACTCTAGAATATTGTGGAGTAAGCAGTACTGGAAAAACAAGAGAGGAAAAATGGCATGGAGCCAAGGAAATAACTGAAGGTTCAAGTCCATACAGTGGTCAGGATAATGACAATATAAACAACAATAAGTAACTGGGCTCCTATTATGCTCCAATATTATATAGGGGGCTTAAATATACAACCAATTTAACAATCTTAACAAATATAAATATTCTCACTTGATATAAGTAAGTCAACTGAGGCTTGGGGATATTAATTTATTCCCACGAGGTCAGTCAGCAGCTAGTTATTCGTTTGGGGGAACAACGATAGACTATGAAAAGTGATGATAGACAAACAGACATGTATACACACATATCACAGCTAATGGCAATACTTGGATTTGAAGCTAGAACTGATTGTCCCCAAAGCCTTGACCAGCAGCTTAATAAACAATCATAAAAGGATAATTTTTAAAAATTTTATTAATGCTTATAAAAGATAACCTTCTGATTTATCAAATCAACAGACTCAAAAGGAAAGAAGGCTTAATGAAAGTTTAGTGGGCACTTAATGAATGAAAGATGACAAGGATAAATTATTAATAATAGCATTTGTTTTTTTTAAGGAAAAGTTGGGAAATCACTTGAACCTTTCCCATTGCTACCTCCATTCTCTGAAAAAAAGTGTCTTCTTCCAATAAAATTACTACATACTTGATCTTCAAAAAATGTTTGTTTTGCAAACTTTGGATAATTAGGGGAAGTAAAAATATAATAAAATACTTAAAGGTTTAAATTAAGAAGGAGCTATTAGAAGGTCTATATAGATGAGTTAAAGATGATAATTTTTATAACCATTATTCAGAAAAACACAACATTCAAATAGCCTCATTGTAAAATTCCTTCTTATTTACAAATATAGTGATCAGATTTATATGGAAATGTTAAAATTACTTTGAATTTGCTAAAAAGGAGTATTATACTTTGAAATTTACTGAATAAAAGTGATAATTATGTTATATAAACAGCATATTCATAAGATTTTTCATATTTAAAGCTATATATTTTCTGGATAAAATTGTGTTTTGTTTCCTTTGTTTCATAAAAATTGTGTTTTAATGCTCGCACACCTCAGATTCCATTGCAAATATAGATAAAATGGAAGGGGGAAAACAGTTAACTATTCCATTTCTAGAGGTTTTGCAAACTTTCAGAAAAACATTACTAGTACAGTTAAAACAAAACCTGTTAACCTGTTTTAGGCTACCATACGGTGTTTTAAAAGTTTTGTTTTGCTGTGGTTTTAAAGCTCAGTGTAATCTCTCTACCATGGCTTTCAACTGACAAAAAACAAAGAGTTAAAACTCAAATACAACAGTAAACCACAGGGCAGAGACGAGGAGCTCACAGCCCATTCCTTAACAAACTTGTTGCTAGTCCTGTCTGCACCATCCTAACTCTCCTATGTTCCCCTAGTCTTGAGCCAAAAGTATCATTTTACTCTGAGTGAAGAAAAAGAATTTCATCCTTCCAATCTTGTACTACTTTCACCTTGACTTTGTAATCTTGTTTTCCCACACTTTCTAGCTATTGAAATGAAAGCATTCCCCCCAAAATATTCATAAAGGATCGGGAAAGGAAGAGAATGGGAAGGAGGTCTTCTCTTTAAAGATAGCACTTACAGTACTGGGCACTATTTTAAACACTGATAAGGGCATGCATGGAAGCAGGGACTCTGCTTGTACCCAGTGAATTCATATCCATTGTTCCACAATGCTATGGTCTGGTGACAGGAACCCCAACTAGAACAAGTTTGCCCTGCATTTTCCTTCACATTTAGATGCCAACTTTAATAAGGTCACGCCTTAAAAGATCCACATAGCATGCAACACACAGACAGCAATAAAGCCTTCAACCATTCCCATACTCATATAAGCCTGTAAAAAGGAAAGGAAATCGGAAAGACATTCACATACACAAATAGATTTAGAGGGCCAACCCATTTATAACAACACCTGTCTAGATCCTGTCACACACCAGGGAGTTGAGAGGAACCAACAACAAAGACAGTTGAGAGGTTCCTGCCCCCGCCCCCCAATCCCACAATTTTCTCAAAGGAGTTCATTGCTTTCCCTCACTGGCTTCCTTTGAGGAGTATCCACAAGACTTCTCTCAAGCTTTTACTGCTTCTTTCAATTCCAATGGCTCCCTGAAATGTCCAATTACTGACCCTTTATTCCCCTGAACCTCCCAAAAGATTTGACTCCTCTTCTACTGCAAAGCTCTCTCTCATGAGCTACCCATAGAAACCAATTCCCCAGACTGCCTTTCCTCCCAATCATTCCCTGAAGATCCAATCCTCTTCTCCCTTGCTGTTTTCCTTTCCAGTGGTTCCCCAAAGTACCTAACCTGACATCACTGTCAGTGAAAATACACCAGAGGTGTGCGGGGGTTGGGGGGAGGAATACCACTACAGCAAAAGAAAAACACACCACACCACATACATACACGCGCATGTATACACACACACAATGAAGGAATGATATTCCAATACCTGAACTGGTTTTCTCTAACCTTTGTCTATACACAATACATCATGTCACCTCCAATATGCCCGAACATTCCCAATTAGTTTGATTAAATGGTTTTATCTGGAACATTTAAAGAAATGTATGTGTGTGTATGTTTATGTATATGTATGTATATATATTTTTTCCTAGCCAAAACAATAAAACTTATCAACTTATAAAATTGTGACCAAAATTAAAAGACAAGTGCAAAGGTTCCTTTTTACTTCCTTATTATCAAGCATTGAAAATCAAAATTCTCCAAAACAAACACACAAAACAATGAAAAAACTTCTCAGCTAAAATTACTGATAGGTTGGCATCTTACTTAAAACTTCTCTTGTGAGAATGCTATGCTCTAGTTCAATGCTTAACCAAACTCTTTCAGAAAACTTCATTTCATTCTAATGTTTACAAAAAGATTCAAGAGTTTCCAAACAACTGTTTTTACATTAGTTTTACGTTTTGCCTGCTTCAGATAAAAACAAGATATCTAGGGCAAAAGATAAATGTACAATCTGTATGAAAACATTCTATTCAGTCAATGTATTTTTACAACCAGAAACACACTGGCAAGAATTAAGTGATTATATTTTTCCTTTTAAGATATAAATTTACCTAAACCATCTTTAAATTTTTAAACTTCATAATTGACTACTTCTCCAAAAAAGGCATTGCCATAATGATAATATGAATCAAATAATTAGTATATGAATATTTTTTAAATCAGTACTTTTTTAATCTCTCCTGTGGTTAAAAAATAAATTACAGAAAGACAGGGCCAAACTATGTTTTCTGTTGAACTTAAGAGATCCTTGCTTTTTTAAAAATGAAAAGATGGTCTAACTACTTTCAAGAAAAAAATATTTGTTTTTAGTAGCTTTTCCATTTCTGACACCAAACATCTAAAAGCCCTTGGTCACTTAGAAAACCTAAAAATGAAGAATATCAAGTCTGACTCTTATCTCTATTGTTCATGTTTAGCACTATGATGAACACATTAAGTAATGCACATATTTAAAATGCAGGTAATATGTAATACTCGGACAGAGGTACTAAACAGTCTCTTTCCGATTTAAATAAAAGTATCTCTCTGATTCAGAGCTGAAAGACAAAAAAACTTTTAATGTAATTTTCATTCAAAATATCTCTTATGTCACTCATCAAGCAAGACATCATATGGTAAAGAACATATATATCATGCTGTTGATTAATTATAATAGGGAAAATAATAAATTTAGAAATTAACTATATCACATATAGGAGGCTAAAGTAAGGAGAATGTTCCCATTTGTCAACAGGTCCATTTGTCTATTATGGGCAAATTAGCCTGTCCAGATTCAGAAACACTTAGGGTTTTCTCAGACACACACTGAAAGAAGGCCATCACAAAGCACTTGGACAGTTAATAAAAGACAGTCAAATAGTGGTCCTCAGAAGATACTTTCTAATCCCTTGCCCATGAGAATTTCAAGGCTCAGCAAGCAAAATGAAGAATTGTTTCTTACTTGGGCGATATTTATCACATTTATGTCAAGAAAGAGATGATAATTACAAGGTCTCATGGCTTCATAGTTGCAGTTGTCAAAGAGGGACATGCTTGGACTCCTGACAAACCGTATGGCTCATTCTAAGTACACACGCATACACAGATTTTTCCACTTTCCATTAGAATCTCAAAATACTAATTGAAAAATTGTCTCTAAATGTTTCCCTCACTACAGCCATTGCTGGAACTGTACATCTACCTTCATATATCACACTTTTCAGTGATATTTTAGATAATTTATCTCAGTAATTTTTAGGAGAGAAAAAAACAATTAAACACAAAACACACATACATATTTCTAAACTCCTTGGAGGGATCACAAAGATCCCGACCTAGACCCTTCCTGACAACATTTTAGAGAACCATAAAGAATACTGGAACGTGGTAGAGCACAATACACAGTGAATTGGAAATCTAACAACTTGAAGTTTATCTATGTATCCACTGTGTAGCCTTGGACGATTCATCAACTATTCTCGGTCTCAGTTTTCAAATCTCTAAAACAAAGGGGATTGTGATATATCTCAAAAGCTATTATTAATTGAAATGTAAACAATCAGGGGCATAATGCTACAGTGACACCATATAGAATTGTCAAAAGAATGGAATGAATATAAATTGGGAAAAAATGATTGAATTTACTATATAACAACCCACAAGGCATTATCCTTTTCAGTATTTAATGAGATTTCCCAAAGTATTCAAAATGGGTGCTTTGTCTGATAACCTAACTACTAAGAAATGAAATAATAAGGACTATGTAAGATGTAGAATTATTCACTGGAAAGTAGGTGGTTTTTATCGAACAGAAATATGGCCAAACTTGAAAAATTTTTTTTAATTTCTTCTGCATTTACACAGTGTAAAATTACCTTGCTTACATTAGCTTAATGTGCTACTTTTGCCATCCCCAATGACCTGTGGTCATGATAAGCAGATTGAAGCGTATGAAAAGACACAGGGATCAGCTTTTAAGAAACCCTTCTTAATGTGGCCCACAATTTCAGAGCTGAGCTACATGCTGAGCTACTGAACTGATGTGACCTGAGATCTGATCCCACTGCAGTAGCCATCGGGCTACAGTGGTAGTATTACTTTACCAAAATAAACCCCTCCTCAATTGGAAAACGTTCCAAGAGTGCTTCCAGGTGCCAACTTCTACTCTTCTGGAATAAAATTCCACTAACAAACTTAATATAGCTTTGAACTGTTTTTCTTTAAAAGAAGGTATATATATTTAGATTCTATTCATCCAAATCCAATCTCAAAGAATACATGAAAACACACTGCTATTTTTCTGATATAAAAGCAATACATGCTCATTGTAAAAAAATTTGGAAGATCTAGAAAAGAGTATAGATAAAACAAAAATCAGAAAGAACCCCAACACTCAGAAATGACCTCTATTAACATTTGATGTATATTCTTCCTATCTTTTCTCTATGAAATACATATCTATTTATATATGGCAGGCTTTTATTTATAAATTTGAGGTATTTATATATTTTGAAAAATTGCTATACCATAATTATTTTATTAGCACATGGTCTTTAATAGCTGCATTTTATTCTATCCAATGCACATACTATTTTTTTTATAATCAACCATTATTTAAAATATCTCAAAGTAACAGTTAATTTTCCATATTACTCACTTTAGGGAGATAATGATATTAAAAGTGATTAAACACTTAAACAATTGACCCTACCAAGCTCTCAGTGGGTAAAAAATGTAAGCAGATACAAAATTATAGCTGTGAATATTTCATAATCAACCCTCCCCTTTAAATTTATTCAAATAAATCAAATATAGTTAGTGGCAAACAGTGCATACTATCTTGTTAATATTCATCTTGGAATTTTAGGGCTAACACCATGATTAACACAACCACAGGAATAATAAATGCCTGTATTTAAGATACTATGGTAGGTATTTTAAACACATTTGCTATAATCTTAACCACAACCCTCTAAGGTAAATATGAGTGTCCCTTTTTTACAGACTAAAAAACCAGCTTTCTGAAAGGTTAAATAATTCACACAGCTAGTAAATGAATCCTACCAAAACTTAAGACATAGCTCTTGAATCCCATATCTGAACAGATGTTTAATGTTCTCATTTATATATATTTATAAGTTATTCTATAACTCTAATGAAAATAAACTCCTAACACTACCACTATTACCAATGTGTTACAGCATGGCAATTTGACAATGTTATATTTCAAGAAGATAAATGTAAGCAAGATAGAATACATAGATTTTAATTAATATTATGGCTTCCAAAGTTGTATGTTGTATAAAAATGTCTGGTAATTCTAAAAATGAATACTAGTCTTGACTTTTGTACTATCCATGTTTTAAAACTACCACTTAAACACATTGTTAGATAACAACTATAGAATTAAAGTGTAAGAAACCAAGACATAAAACGCAATTAAAATCATTATATGCACACAAGAAATAAAACCATCAATAAATGGTTTGAGTGTAAGGAATCTACATCTAAATTGAGTGTGGGGGAAGCAAATTAATGGATTATGCTAGTCTCTTATAGTGTCATTAGCAAGGAATTAAAGGTCTAATACACCAGTCCCACTCCATAAAAATATTATGCTCTCAACAAACTAACATTTAGTGTGGTTCACTTATTATTTTTAGTATTTTTTTTCTTTTCTTTTCTTCTTTTTTTTTTGTTGTTGTCACATAGGTACATATTTGGATGGCTCAAAAATCAAAAAGTTTAAAAAGGTATCTAGTGAAGAGTCTTGCTTCCACCCCAGTCCCCTTTCTGCTCAGATCTCATCCCCCTATCTACACACCCCTAAACAAGTAATCATTTTGTTATTTTCTTGTATATCCCTCCAGATTTTTAAATATAAATACCAGCGTATGTTTCTTTTTTTTTTTTCACAAATATAGCTTATTTTATTCTGCACTTCCTTTTTCTTTAACTTAGCAATATATTTTGGAAATCTTTCCATATTCAAAAGAATCCTCATTTTTTATACACCAGGATAATATTCCTTTACTGGATGTACTTAATTTATTTAACCAGTCTCCTACTGATGGACATTGTTTGCAAAATGTTTTCCATCTTGTGATATTAAAACCGATGCTGCAAGGAATAAATCTGTACACTCAACACATTACAAACATATTGTAAGATAAATATGTAGAAATAGGAGTACTGAGTCAAAGCTTATAAACATTTGTTCCAATTCACATTTATATCACCTTATACTACCATCAACGATGTATAAAAGTCTTTGTTTCCTTGCAGCCTTGCCAACGGAGTATGTCATAAAACTTTTGGCTTTTTGCTAATATAATGGATTAAAAATGCTATGTCACTACAGTTTTATATTTCTCCTATTTTGAGTGAAGCTAAGAAACTCTTTACATGTAGAAGAGCCAATGGTATTTTTCTGTGAACTGTGTGTTACAATAATTTGGCATAATTTCTATTAGATGGTTACTCTTCTTTGTCAATTACTAGGAGCCATTATATATTAGGGAGATTAGCTCTTTATTCATGATATGAATTGAAATTTTCACCTCCAGATTGTCATTTACCTTTTCGCTTCCTGTTATTTTTTTGCTAGGTAAATTTGACAGGTGGAAATTTTAAATTTTTAAAATTTAAAATGTACTAATCTTTTAAAATTGACTTTTGGATATTGAATTTTATTAAGAAGGACTCCCCCATACTAAGACTCTAATAAGACATTCATATTTTCTTATACCATATTTATGGTTTTATCATTCACACAGATATCTTTGTTCTAACTCAGAGCTTATCCTGAAGTTCAGTATAAGATATAGATGATACTGCATCTACCTGTCAAAGAATATGTCTTCCCATTTTTAAGTATTCTTTTTATATTCTTTAATACAAATATTACACAATTAAATTTGTATATTAATTTTGAACTTCCCCATCACTGAATTGTTTTGTTTATGAACTGTTTTTCAACTGACTCTGAAGTTTATGGGTACAAAATACTATCATCTGTAAATAGTAATTATTTTACCTTTGCCTTTCAAATTTTTATACCCCTATTTTCTTCCTCTTATCTACTGCATTGGCAATTTCCTCCAGCAAATATTAAGAAATAGTGAAGACAGTGAACGAAATCTGTCTTGTTTCTGAAATTAGTGAGCATGCCTATGTGTTTTCCTATCAATCATAATGGCTTGTGGACTGATATATTTTATCACACTGAAGAAGTCTCTATCCTATTTACTGAGTGTTGAGAATGGTTGTTAAATTTTCTCACGTCCTTTCAGTGTCTATAGAGATAATCATATGATTGTTCTTAGTTTAAAATGATAAATACTAGATTTCCTGCTATTGAACCATCCTTGTGCATTGCTGAAATAAACATCACTTTTTCATAACCAAGTATTACTTTCAGGGAATCCAGACTGTCAATTTAATTTTTTAGAAATTGCCACTTATTTTTGGACTATGATTATTTGGACAATTATTTTTGGACAATTAAAGTGCAAGAGGCCTATAAAGGCCTTAAAGCAATAAAAAAAAATTACTAACCAGAACGATTTGGAGAGGAAAACTTGAATTTAGGTTGAGAAGTGGGTATAAAGTAACTGATTACGTTTGACTATTCCAGTTCCATTGGTTAAGAACTGTGGGACTAACGTTTTCAGTCCTACTCCACAGGGAAATCGTATGCCCAGCAGAAGCATTTTATCCTAACACTGTGTATGGATTGTATTTTATTTAACATTAATTCAACTTAATAAAGAATTACTGAACACCCACTATTTTCAAGGCTATATTGTATAGTTCAGTGGCTTGCAAATTTTTTGACCCAGATAGACAATAAATACATTTTTTATTGCAACTCAATATACACATCTATGTGTGTCTAAATATATATTAATGTTTATGAAAAATGGTTTCATAAAACAATACTTACTATACCCAATGATATTTCATATTCTATTGTTTTCTTTTCCTTATCATTTTTATTAAAGTGCTAGTTGCTATACTCTATATGTTGATTTTCTAACCCATAGTAAATTATAATTTGCAGTTTTAGAAATATTGTCTTATTAACTAAGAACAAGGAATCTGGAACAAGACAACCTAGGTTTGAATCACAATTTTACTTTCTCATGCCTTTTAATTGTGCTTCAGTTTCTCATTTATGAGAAATTACCTGATAGGGTTTTATGAAGATTAAGTGAATTAATACATATAAATACATGTTTGAAATAATATATTTGATTGATTTGATAAAACACTTCCCTTCACCCAATAGTTGCTAAGAGAAAAACAGCACCCCCAAAATACAGAAACTGAGGAAAAATCATTAAATATACAGACTTCCTATTATCTAATAAAAACAGTTATGGGCATGCCAACATAATGTAAGTGTCTGATTGTTTTAAAACTGGATCTGTTATATCTTCCCTTCCAAAGCCTTGGTAATGACCAATAAATATTTGCTGAATTAAATAAGCATTAAGGTCCCCCTTCCATTCCTCCTTTTTACAGATAGGCTTAACTCCTTTCAAGGCCCTCATGAAACCACTAAGCATGCTAAGAAATTATAACCTATCAGTACATTCTGAAGAAGTTAGCAAAAATTGTGAATCTCAACTATGTACTTTTAACAATTATACAGTAACATAAATATGTCTGGTATATGTAGTCTTATACGGCAGATTTTCAAATCTGTAAACTTGATAAAGAAACACTTTTATGCTCCATTTCTTGATGATACCTTATGAAAACCTTCAGGCTTATTGCCTACCCCCTACTCTTTAACGCTTCTGATTGAGCAGTGAAAAAGGTAATGGTTCCATCGACCTAACTGCAGGTTATGTCATAAGAAACTTAGTGTCCAATTTCTGGAATCCACGGGTTCAATATCCCTTACTCCAACTATTATTGGCAAAGGTGGTGACATTAAGAGAATTGATATTAACAAATATCCTCCTAGGGAGTAGAAGAGAGCTTTCCTTCTCCAGATTTATAAGCTAATAAAAGGGATTCAAAATGGAGTGAAGACAAGCATGTGGTAAAAATCTGCATAAAAGGGCACAAGTATCCCGTGATTATTCCCACAATAGTAGAAAAATAAATCTTTCTATATTATCCACCAAGACTAGTACACACCCAGGCTTGCTCTTGGCACAGCTGTAGCAAGGGACTATCCAGGAGATCTATGATGGTACAACTCCAACTCTGTCTGAAATGGTATGCAGAGAGTACTCTAATATTTACAGTGTCTAGGGGTTTAAATGTCTGAAATCCAGCCTAGAAGAAAGAGGAATCTTACTTCTTTCTTAACTCTCAGTTTTCCAGCTCTTCAAAGTGAACTTTAGAGCCCATGGAGAATAGGTTTTTATGAGGCATAATTTTACTGTTACATCAACCTGCTGGGATTCATCCATTATACCTGGCAAATGGTATTAACATGTAGACTATCTCTGGTAAATATACTACCTTAACTTGAGGTAAAATCTCAAAAAAATCCCACAACTATGTAAATGTCTGTTTCTCTAAAAAACAATCGTGTTTGAAAGTTAATTTACTTTTGGGAGTAAGAAATTTTGGTTCTTTTTTTTTTCCCTTATGTCTCTTTTCAATTGTACTTATTGACATTTGGCACATTTTTTTTTCTAATTGTGGTGAGGATGGAGTGGAGGAAGGCATTTATTTTGTGTTAGTATGTTTCTAAGTCTGATTGAGATTATATTCTCAAAGTTGGCATGTATTCAGCAAGGAGGGGCAAGGGTATACAAGTTTGACAGAAATAAAGGTAAATGGTTATTTTTATACTTATCACATGGACAGCAAATGCTAGCAACTGGCAGAACACCTATCTTCCACCACAACTGCAATGCTACTCTTCTAATATACCTATAATAATCAGTCCTGCCCAATATATCTCCTTGAACCTGGTCCTCTGCTCTTAAATGTCTTCCTGAAGTCCTCCAACATTGAGATCCAACTCCAAATTCTAGGTTGAACTGAAAGTTTTCCATATATTTTCAGTGCTCACGTTTGCTAATCATAACAATAAAGTTTCTTGAAAAAATATGTTCTCTTCCTCAGAGAAATCTAAAATTTAATCTTACTCTAAAAAAGGGAGGATGTGTGCGTGTGTGTGTGTGTGTGTGTGAGAGAGAGAGAGAATTATAGGGGCAAAGGATTTTTTTTTTTTTTACATTGACAGTTTTCTGATAGTTTTACTGATAGATCCCAAATGTAAATTGTTACAGAAAAATCTAAAACAGTATTTTCAATTAAATAAAATATTAAGAAAGACTAGGTTTTTCTTCCTTTCAGGTTTCATTCATTTATTTACTGTTGGATGGATTTGAGAAATGGAGGTAATATTGATCATATTAATAGACTATGTGATATATGACACTATATGAAGCAAATCCCTTCCCAAAATAAAGTGTAGGAAAGATAATGTGAAACTCAGGGTAAGTAAGAGATTCCTCTAAAAGTCTTCCAAAATGTCTGAAAATATGATCTTTGTCAGCATCTGAATTAATACGACTTTGATCAATGTATAAACCTCTTAAGAAACAAAAGCATACATCTATTCAGGAAAAGCTTTCTAGAATTAGGGCAAATCAATGTTAACCCGGAAAAGTTGCAAAAGAGCAGTTTACACCTCGCTCAAGGCAACACAGCTACATTAGGTAATGCTGTGCCATGGTAGCTGTGAAAAAGCTGGATAATAAATATATACAATCACATATATTAAAATAAATCATTTCATGTGGAACATGAAATAGGTCTTAATCTAATTTCACTTATTCAGTATCCAATAAGTTTACTAAACTTTTACCCAATGCAAGGCACTGGGCTAAGAAAATAAAATTACACATTTTAATTCCTTAAGTATGAAATGCCCTAATTTGAGGTATTAGGAAGGGGAATGGTGACTAGAGAGGGAAATAACACTGCTAGTCCCCTCCTGAACGAAAATGCTTGTATTATTAGATGAAATTCTATAGGCGTGAAACAATGGAAGAATTAAACCTCATATGGAATATTTATTTTATTCCTTTATTTCTCTGCCACCCTGGGAAAACGTCTTTTCATAGTAAGGTCTCTCAAAATGATAGCAGACTAATCAGTACAGGTTCTTGAGATAATGGAAGCTTGCCTGGCTAACCAGGCAGCCTGCCCATCAACTCCAGATCCACATTATCTCCCGAGTTATAATCAGAGACTGATGTTCACACCCTGAAACCAATCCATCATTTGTTCTCCTGCTTTAAAATAAATTAAAGGGATAGGTAAAGGCACTGCAAGACTCAAACCATGTGGATCTCAACAAATATGTCCCATTTACTCTCATGGAATAGTCGTAATTGGTATTAGACCAAGTTTTTTCCATCAAAACCAAAAGATAATAGAAATGCTATGTACCAAATGTCAGTAAACCAAGAAAGTCAAATTATTTACATGGTGTAATAAATACCTAGATCTCATTTACTTTAAAACATTTTAGGAAAGAAATAACTATCTTATTATTACATTGTATGGGTGTCTGACAGAAAAAAATAGCTGTGTAATATCAGAGTTTTCATATTTTGTACACAATTACACAAAAATAGGGTAAAACTCTTAGATATACCAAAGCACTGCCTGAACCTCTTTTAACATGAAGGAATAACAGATTATATTTTACTGACTTTCTAGTTAATAACACTACTTGTAGAAAAACAAAATCATATTATCAATATCTTAAATGTTAAACTCTCCCTTAATTATAGGAGCACAAAATTGATACCAGTAGGTTCATCACCACAGAATGAAATACTCCGCAGCTGTTAAAAATCGTAACATATCTATGTGCTTAGTAACATGAAACAGTGTCTAGGATGTATAATGTTAAGGGAAAATCATAAATCTCATAAATAATTTCTACTATATAATCCTATCCATTTCTATGTTTACATGGGCATAGAAAATAACCTAAATTGATACACTTTAAGTGAATTATATGCAAAGCACTTAGAACACTGCCTGATACACAGTGCTATATAAGAGTTTCTGTCATTATCATTTTGCATAGTAACTGGCTCTGACTGTGGGATTATGAGCGCTTTACCCCTTACTTTTTTCACTTATGCATATTTTCTTTTTCCCTTCATTAGCGTGCATTCAATTAAAAATGTTTGAAATAAAATATATATCATTAAAATGTATTAAATAATATAATAATAATTTTCACATCCAATAATCACAATTCAGGAAAATTAACCCATATATAAATGCTTCATGTAACTAGTGAACCTTATAATTTTTACTCAATAGCATTTAAGGTAAAATTCCATAGAAAAAAAGCTCAGAATTGAATGTATGTAGGCAAGAGAAGAAATAAACATTAAAATTTTAGATATCTGAGTGTTCTGTACTGAACAATGAAAAATATTAATTTCACAAAAGCTCCTGACCCCAATAAAAAAAACAGCATTTACACGAGAGACTGTCATTCAATACTACCTCCCCAACACAACAATCCATAGGAGATACTGCTATTCACCCAACAGCTATTTAATAATCACACCTCACATTTACTGCAACATTTACTATGTGACACTACTATATGCCCCATACTCTGCTAACAGCTTTAAATGCTTAATCTCATTTAATCCTCCCAACAGTCTCATGAGAAAGATGCTCATTATGCTCCTTAGGGCTCAGAGAAATGAGGTATAGACAGGTGAAGTAACTTAGCCAAGGTCACACAGGTGATAAGTGGAGCCATGATTTGAACATAGGCCCCAGCTTCTAGTCATTAGTTATTGAACACCTTCTATGGGCAAAGCACTAGGCACATCAAGGAGCTGATGACTGTACAACAGTCAAGACCCCTGCCCTGCTAAAGCCAGGGTCTCTAACAATTAATACCTGTCTATCCTCTTTCAATTTTGATTCTGAGCCCCTACATCCATCACTGCAGTCCTTGTAACTACATTTATCACTGATGCCACCAGAATTCTAATTACCCTACTTTTGTTTCCCATGCCTGAGTAGAAATGGGGAAAATGTATTTCCCAAGTCCTGATTTGTGATTTAAAATATATTTCCTCATAAATAGTGTTAGTTTGCATAATACTATTAATCCTACCATAAATGTCATATTAATCAAGCCTTTTCATTGGTTTTTCTGGAAATTTAACTACTATTTTTACCACTGTTTGAAATGAAAAGTGCATTCCTTCATTCCATCATTTTATTTTTAAAATTGTCATATAGAAAAAATTGAGCTTTTCTTTTTTATCCTTTTGGCTTTCAGTTCTACAGCATGTATAGATTCCTGTAACTACTACCATAATCAGGATACAGAACAAAAAAGCATTCTTAATAAAAAAGAAAGGTGGTTTATAAATGAACTTAAAAGACAATCTCTGTTACATTAAAGACTTCTTACTCTGTGTCTTCCAACTAACCAGGTTTTCCCTCCCTCCTAGGACAACTGCACCGGATAAAAAAGTAGAAAGGCTTGGTATACTTCTGCAAAATATATTTTTATACCTGTGGCATTTTCATCATTAAGGATATTTAGAAGCTGTGGTTTTGTGGGGACTTTATCAAAATAGTTGAAATTCTTTTCCATGGCAGAGTTTCGACAACTGGGAATTATTAAATGAGCACACCTTTTCAACACTACACATGACTGAGCACTGCTTATCCAGAAGAGACTGGCTAGGTGAAGGGCTCTGGTGTGAGATTATCAAGTACATATTTATGCAGTATTTGAAGACATTTTAAATTTGTTCTGTTTTTGTAAAACTATAACTAGAAGTTCCTTATGTTAAAACACAACAAAAGTAAAAAAACAAAAAAACATTAACTCCAGCAAATTGGAAAAGACAGTTGCAAATCTTATTATTAGCTCAAAGCCTTTGTTTGGCTGTATAGATGCCACCTGAGAGATTTTTCCCCAAAAAACTATTTGGAACAGGTTCAAAGAATTGCCAGGGAGTCACTTTCAGATCCTAATATTCTCTACCACTTTTATAACCACAAAAGTAGTCATTAGTGCTAATATTTTGTACTTGTGGGAAAAAAAAGTCTCAACTTGGATTTAGTACTATCTTTGGGCGGGAAAGAAAGTTACTTTAATGCTATTAATCCCACAGAAAACAAAAGAATAATATTCATTGCCCTAAACTTCTCCTCCAGCATGATCTGGTACCTGAAATCCCCATTATCAGAGATTTACTACTATGACTTGAGACATCTCTATTAAAGCATTTATGCTACTATAAAACAACAGGAATCTATTAAACTATGTCACTCTCTAATACCTCAGCTTGAATTAGTTTACTTGAATTGTTCTGTGACTGGACAGAAAGCTGAGAAAAGGGTTCCTAGTGCCCACAGACAGGTTTTGGTTTGGATAAAAAAGGATTGTGAGACACATGTCAGAATCACGCAACCCTGAAAGGAACTCAGGACTGAGTAGGACAGTGAGGCAGCAAGCAAGTACCACAAGGGAAGTGGGTTTGTAAATGGTGGTGCTAAGAAAGAAGAAAGAATAGTATAGGGACCCAAAGACAATTCACAGGTACTTCTCTACAGCCAGCCCTATCTACACAACCTTTGCTAGGGCACTGGTGGCATGCCCCTTCCTGAGTTCTAAGTACTCATCCCACCACAACCTCATTTTTTGTTTAATGAAATAGGTCAGCTTGACAAAGGGCAAATGACTGAGCTGAAACAAATTTCCCTAAGTTTAGCCTGAGGAAGTTTCATTAGAAGTCTAAAGGCATGAGCCAGCACAAACAGGATAGATGAAAGTGTGGGAGAGCAGAAATATGAGAAGGACAAAGAAGAAAGGATGTACCACTGTTGTTATTCTGTTACAGATGACACATATAAGGAAGTCCATAGGAATTTAGTTTATTCGCACCCTACTACGAGGCACAGCTACAGACGCATCCATCTTGGTCAGCTCCAAGTTATAAGAACAAGCCTGAAGCAGGCCTGAATGGACTTGAGTGCTGACTGCAAGACTATCTCCACAGACCCGGGTTCAGAGGTCACATCATCATAAATGGATCCCTACTGCATCCTGTGCACATAGGGCAGGTGAAATTAGATTAAAATTGGCCTTTACTAGCAATCCTGAAGGAGAACAAAATAATAGTTAGTCAGTAAGTACCATGCACAAAGAGGAAGGCACATGGCAAAGGAAGGAGCAGTCTCACATGTTTGACCTCAGTAAAATGGTAGCTCTGTTTGGAGAAAGGATTTGCTGCTGAAGGTAAGCTACATGTTATATGAGCCTGGGTCTCTCCCTCTTTTTATTCCCTCTCTCTTTCCTCAAGGGCAGTCCCTACTCCCATCCACTTCATGAAAGCTCATTCACTCTCCCTCAGTCTTTTGTTCATAAAACATTGGGGAGGGGTGCACCTACTCTGTGCCAGGTACAGTGGCAAGATTACAGATGCAAAGATGAATAAGACATAGTCTCTACCCCAGAGGATCTCAAAGTCTAATATGGGAGACAAAGACGTAAAACAGTAATACAATGTGGTAAATACTATAATAGAGACATATACATATTCAGTGCTACAGGAATATGAGAAATAGCCAATGCTTCAAAGAAGCAATTACACTTGATATTTGAGAAGCACTAAGAGTTTGCCTGGTGGAGAAAAGGGACAGAAATTCAAGGAAAAGGGAAGGGCTTATGCAAAGATAAGGCAATATGAAAGAACATGTTATGTTTAAGGCACAGCAAGTGTGTGTGACTGAAGCAGTGTGTGTGTGAAAGGGAATTTCAGGAGATGCAGACAAAAAGATTGGGTTGTTTAATAAAGGGTGTTGTATAAAATACTAAAAAGCTTATTAGATTTCATTCCATAGGTAAGGGGAGTCATTAAGGTTTTCAGAAAGGGGAATGGCAAACAGATTTGTATTACAGAAATAGGTGATGAGATTACAGAAAGAAAGTGATTAATTCTATGAATCTAACTGGAAGGCAGACAACCTCTAATTCTTTCTAAGAAATCACTGTACTTTATTGCTGTACTTTAATTATATGGAAATAACTTGGAAGCTCTGATCTGTTTGCCTGAATGTCTCAAACTCACATCTGAAATATTCAACTGATATTTAAATTTTTTATTTATGATTTAACTCTGCTAAATGTCACTCTTTAAATGAAGAATGTATTCTTCTTCTCAGCTCTATACACATTTTTCATAAAGTATTCAATAAATGCTGATTAAGATAATTATCCTATAGAATTTTTTCTAGAAATCAGTTTTATGCTTTGTTTCTATTTCTATTATTTGTATCAATTCTATAATGTTCTTTGATGCTACTTCTAGTCTATTTCTACAGACTGTTGGAGAAATATAAGGTCAACCACGTAAGTATTTGCACAAGCGCACTCAAAATGCGCAGCTCTTCTTTCCTTTTGGCTCTAGCTTATGGAGATACGACTTCCTATCTTGGGCAAATCAGTACTTGGGTGCCACACTGATACCATTAGCTATATTTCTTATGTTCAGTAGTAATTCAATGTGGAAGCTGGAGTCCTGAAACTTTAGCAGATCATGCAGGATATTCCTGGAGTTCTACCAACATCTTTCTAACATTCATAGAGTTACTATAAATGAAAGGACCCTAATGAAATTTTTGTGATTACTCCTGAAATATTACTACTTGTAGAATACAGGTCAGTAAATATTTTGACAGCTTCTTTGAGGTACAATAAAGAAAAACATAACTTTAGCAAAGGCCTTTTATAACCACAGCATTGGTTTAAGATGGTCGTTATTACATTTTTGTACAGAAAACTAAATAGAATAATATCTGTTACCATTCTTAAGAGTTCCTTCTCAGTTTGGTTAGAACACAGCACTAATCAGCTGCTGAAATATAAACTGATTATTTCTGAAGTGTCAACAGATGCATAAACTCCCTGGCTGAAACAGGAACATGTATCTATTTTTCATAAACAGGCTGAAGGAATACAACTAAGAGAGAAGTAGAGACAGAAAATACTCAGTCTAAAAAAATGCAGTGTGAAAATATTACACCTGATTCTATAAAATATTCCAAACAAAAAGACCTGGAAGACCAAGAAAAGTGAAAATGACCAAAGGCAGGTAGAAGAAAGAAAAAAAGAGAGGAAATGAGTAAAGACCTTTTGCATACTATAATAAAACTATGTATGTAATATATCTTTACATTTTTAGCTTTTGAAAAGAGCTATACCCCCACCACCCTCCACAACGACGACCCACCTCTAAAGACACAGTTCAGTCATATTCTTCTACCATCTGTTGAAAAGTAGGGGATATTTTAGTGTTTGGTGGTAAAATGCTGTAACCCCTTAGCTCCTTGGAGTAGCCACTATCTTCTTTCCCAATGCAGTCCTTTCCCATTCTCAGCATACATACTGTTTCATAGTGTTCCCTAAACTTGCCTAATTATCAGAATCAGAGTCCCAGGCTCCGCCCTTGAAGATTCTGATTCAGTACACCTGGGGCGAGGTCTGGGAATCTATTTTTACAAGCATCCCAGATGATTCTTATGATCAAGCAAATTTGGGAAACAGGCTGTATGACATAACTATTTTAAAAATAACTCAGTTGTAAGGATTATTCTTTACCAAGAATTTCATAATGTTCCTGGCCATGATGGGAGACCTCCAGGGTACTGCATGACCTTGCCGAAGCACCCTTACCAAATCTGCAATGACATAATTAAATGAGCTAACATATCTCTTAAACTTACAGCCAATCATTTCTCAGTCATTAAATCTCCTAAATAGATAATTCTCCAAACCAAAGACATGCCTGATAAAATCTAGCCTGACTAATCAAGAGAAACTCCAAGCCTTCACATGGCTAGGTTTTGCCACAGATGACCTGGAACACTGGTAATATCTCTGCAGCTGGGGTCAGCTCCTCCCCAAATAGTCACACAAAGATGAAGCCAGCTAATTTCCCTGTTAAATGTGAGTGAGTCACCATCCTAACGATTTAGATTGCTAAGGTGCACATATTGAAATATATGCTTCCCGGCACAATTCCATATCCAATTACAATAGTAAATCCAATAAAGGCACAGTAAAACTGCCACTCAGGCAAAGGAGAAATACGAAGTCATAAGCCAATTCAAATATTGCTAATATCCTCGGAGGAACAAATATGGATGCCTAGAACTATTTTCAGTAGACTCTCCAGTAACTTTTTCACCTAGGAATCTTTCATAAATAATGTCAGCTGGAAAACTGGTAAATTTCCACACCTTAGGCTAAGTGAAACACTGAAACATGATTCCATTTCCTTTATATAAGTTTTGCAACATCTCTCTACATCCCTCTTCACTTGTAAGTCCCACTTTTAAGTCTCAAAGCATCAAGTTTTACAGTAACACAGTAACTGCCCAAACTTCTATGCACAAAGACAAAATTTTGTATTGTATTTGAAATGGAAACATAGCAATGGATTTCTGTCTTAAAATGTGCATAGTTTTCACACAAAATATCATTTTAACTGGAATTTATCTGAATTGCCAACAGAAGACTTAAAAGCTAAGGGTAAAATGCCTAAAAGTAATGTTAATAAGATGTAAATTACTGAAAATAAATTCAGGATTTTGTTTTGTTTTGTTTTTGTTATTTACCATACTTACTTGGTTTACTTGCAGCTATTAGGGCAAAGGTGGAAAGAGTCAGAACATATATGATAAGCATTATACCTCAGAAGAAATAATGACAGTATTTTAAACATAAGGGCCAATGCAAAACTCTCTAAAAACCTACATGAAAACCTAATCTACAAGCACTAATATAGAACAAAGCATCTAAAACTCCTATGAGATACTTAGTTTGTATCTGAGTAAAAAAAAAAAAAACATTGACATTCCAGAGAGGCAAATGAGGGCTGAATTAAAGAAGAACTTTCTAAGAATTAGATAGAGCTAATCAACAACATAACAGTAAACCTCCTTCCTCTAGCATTGGAAGCTATCAGCTAAATCCCAGAGACCACCTGTCATGCATGCTGTCAAGGATATTCTTGCTTTGTTTAGGAAGTTGTTCTAAATGACCTTTGGGGTCACTTCCAGGTAAGTGTTTGATTCAAGGGTTATTTTCAGTAAGATGAATGACATGGGTACACACACACACACACACACACACACACACACACACATACAGAGTTGTAACCTCAGAATAGAACTTGGAAGCCTAATTATTTTAAGATAACAGGCAAAAAGTAAAGGAGAATCAATCAGCTCTGTCCTCAAACTGCCATTCCGCAGAAGAGGGAAAGGGAAAGAGGTACAGGTTTTCCTACCTGAGGATTCTCTCTGGGTCAAAGAACAAATCTAGGTACTTGGTGACCTCTAGCATATTCTTTAGCAATCTGCCAATAATCTAGTTCCTGGGACAGACTGGGAGTTAGAAAACTACACAACACACTTGGATGCATAATTGCTCATGTAAAAACACATATGTCATGCAATGAACTTTCTCTGTTCTCAAAAATATTTCAGTTTCCCATGTGAAGAAAGCACAGCGGGAACCCAAACCTGGTAGTTTCCTAATCAAGTATACAAAAAAAAAAAAGTACTAGACTTGGCTTTTCTCAAGAGTAGACTTAGCCTGTGAGTTAGCAGGCAATTCAACTTGCTTATCAACTGACAGACTCAGAGATCTTTACCAGTCTTGAAATAGGAAAGGAAAAGAAATCAGGTCCTTATCCCTTACATCCTAAGGTATCTGTCCCCTTATATCTCACCTAGCAACTTAAATGTAATTAACCAAATAATTTTTAAGTAAAGGTTTATTTTTCTTTCTGCATTCTTTGCTTGCTCCTTCTACTATTTGGATACATACTCTTTCCTCCTAATAGAATTGCGACGTGGATGACCAGGTTTCTTAATATAATAATTCAGATTTCATTAACCTCTGAACTTTATTGAAGTGCTATGCTAAATACTTTGGAAGGGTTTCTTATGCGATTTACCAAGATAACCAGTGAAATTAAAGCAGATACAGGAATAAAAGCTACATCTTCTGCTCTAGAGTGTATAACATTTGGAAGTTTTGAGTTAACATCAAATGACCAGTATCTTCACATTATCCTTTAATATGCCTCAAAACATGAATTCCAAATAAAATCTTTTTTTCCCTTTCTCCTAATTCTTAACAGAGTGTTTAATCATAATTTCTCCTGGACACTGAAGCAGAAATGTTCTTCAGGGACAAAAATTAAACACAGACTTTCCAACCAGCAAATACATGAAACAATGTTTAAGTACTCATAATTAAGAAATGTCAAATATACCTAGATACCATTTTCCCCTTTATCAGATTAACCAAAATTGATAAAATCCATTGTTGTCAAGGTGACAAAACAGGTACTCACACATTATTGGTTGTAGCATAAATTGGCAACCTTTTCAAAGGGCAATTTGGTCATACTTTATCTACCAAAATAGTCATTGCAGATTTCTCGACATAGCAAATCCACAGCTAAGTTATCCTAAGGATGTATGCAAAAGTAAATGGATGTGCAAGGATAATCACTGTTGCACTGTTTATGCACTAGCAAAAACCTAGAAACAACCTAAATGCTTATCAGTGATGGACTAGTAAATTAAATCACCATGTATTATCAGTGTATAACAGAATTATATGCAACGAAGAACAAAGTGTTGATATAAAACAAAACTCCTAAATGAAAAATCAAGTCACCAGGCAGCATGCACAGTGTAATCCTATTTGTATTATTAAAAGGAAAAGAAAAAAATATACATGTAGACAGACACCTTATCATGCTAATATATACTTAAAAATTATAGAAAGATAATTAAGAAATTGGTAAAACAAGAAATTGAGGACTTGGGCTTACTTGGGTAGTAGAGCTTTTACTTTCCATATCTTTCCCCACTGTTTTAACTTTATACCGTGTTCCTATATCACTTTTATTTAGAGTCTCTATTTAGACTGCTCTTCAACCCCAGACCATGACAGAATTTTGTAATGCTGGCCACATCCCCTGTGGGATAAAGTTTACCACCCACACCCCCTCATCCCCAGCACTATCATGCTATAACACCAAAGTTCCAGTTCCGAACTTACGTAATGGATGGTTTCAGAGTTGACATTTCCCCCACCACTTTTCTCCTTTCTTCACATCCTTATGGTATGTGTGTTGATTTCTTCCTCATGCTCTGTCTAAAATATCAGCTCCTTTGAGAGTAGGGTCAATGTTGCCCTAATCCTTGCTTCCCCCAGTGGCATCTAGCACAGTGCTTACCAGGTACTGGTAATAAATGAATGTTAGATTTGTTTTTTTATGAGATTATACCTATAAGGGTAAAATTTTATTTTAAAAAGGAAAAAATTACCACTTCCCTGACCATGTAAATTTGGTAATAAATCACCTCCAGATTAAAGAAAGAAACACAAAGGTACTTTAAGTTTATAAATAATTTGCCATTATTAAACAATGAAGTAAAAGATGGAGAAAAGGAGATATAAACATTAAAAATACATCTAAATAAATTTTTAAAAGGTTAGGAAAATATGCAGTAGGTATGCTACTATGGTGCAAGAGAGCACAGGCAAAGAAAAAGAAATTTGATTGAAGAAAAAATATTATAATAATTTCCTCATTTCCAATAGTGTCAACTACGATTTCACACACACACACGCACACACAGGTTTCAGCTCCTGGTGCACATTTATAACAGTGAATAGGAACCACACATCAGAATGGAACGATTATTGATTTCTTAATGGATTACTGCTGCACAAATTTACACTCACCAAAAAACCATCAATCTTTGGGTAATAATTATAAACCTATCACAGTGCATATAGCATTCTGACTGAATTGAAACTACTACTATCTGCCGGGAAATGACCAATTTTTTATTTCTCCAGCTCCAACCACAATACAGAATGCTGAGCAGCTACTTACATCAAATGCTATTACAGGACATGGTTTGTAACAGCCACAGTGTACACCATCTGTAAACTGCTATTAGAAAGGTAAACAATCAGGTCCTGCTGGACTTTTTCCTCTTATTCATTAGCTATGAAAACTGTAAATAAAATGGGTATAAGGCAATTACACTTATCAAAGACCTTTCATTACTGGCAGGTTGTGGAGAAGGGGTCAAGGGCAAACAGTACATTAGCTGAAGTCATGCTGTTCGGACTTTACATCCTACTTTCAAACCTCTGCCCAAATCTACATCAGAATCTCTGTAAGGACCAAGCTACATAGTTAGGTCTCTTTCTAAACCGTAAGTGTGTTCTCAGTAAACAGCATTTTTACTAAATACCCAGTTGAACACCATTACAATTAAGATATTATTTTTCAAAAAGAAAACCTATTATGTCAGTTCCATCTAGCAGCCCTTAATCATTGGATAATGATGTGATACAGTATTAATCAACTAAGTTTTTAATTCTCATATTTTCCAGCTGTAGGGTTTAGATAACACCACTTCCTTCCAGATAGTTAATCCCATTCTGAACACCAAATTTGATCTATATGACACACAAATAGTCATAGCATGAAAACAGTTAATCCAACCCAAATAAAGGTAATTTGGAATCAATAACACACTTGTTTTCATATTCTCTTTAGGTCCTAATCTATCATCAAAATTTTGGTTAGATATATCAATTTTCTTTTCTAAAGAATTATAACATGCAATTTTTCCACCCAATTAACTAACTTAAAAATATACGCATTTCCAAGATATCCTAGGAACTAAAGAAATGAGATTTAATTGTTTTTATAAAGCACACCCTGTCCTATGTAAGAGACTATTCAATTATCATGATAATCAACCATAATAATTAAAATACTATAAAGTATAATATAAAATCAAATACAAAAGCTAAATAAAGTTACCACTATATTATAAAATAAAATATATTTGTGAAACACACTAATAGATTTGTGAAAAATCAAATTTGAGGATGGCAAATTTGTTTTGTTTGTGTAACGGAAAAGGATATTCTAAATGTTATAACATCAAGTTAGAAAAATAAATGTATTATCTAAAATGCAAGTATTAACTTTAGAATGAGTTGATATTAGTTAATTTTCAACACCTAAAAGCCCTATTTAATAAGTATAAAAAGCTATATGCAAATATTTACAGTCTATAAACAATAATAGCAAATTGTGACAGAAAATGAGCTATGTGCTTTATTCAAGTTGCTGCATTTATTTCTTAAAACTTTATGGTAAGTATTATTATTATACCCATTTTACAGTTGAGTGAACTGAATTTAGAAAATTTAAAGAATGTCCCCAAGGTAACACAGCTATTAGATTGAAAAACAATAGAATATCAGCAATCCCCTATGTTATAATCTAAAAGTAAGTAGCATAGCCAGAACTTGAACCCAGGGCTATGTAACTTCAAAGTCAGTACTCTTAACCACTTCTACAGGGCTTCAACTCAGAAAACATAAGAACAGCTGCATCCATAGGGACTGCTATGGTTCAGAGCATAAAAGTACTCAATATTTCTTATAAATGGAGCAAATAAATAAATGAAAAAAACAATGAGCATATCATGTAAAGCAAGGAACACCCGGCTATGAGTCAGAAGACAAGATTTTTAACCATTGTTCTACTACTCTTTCCCTGTGTGACCTTGGGCCTCAATGTACAGCTTTTTAAAATACAGGGTTTATAAGGGACACTACATAAAATACTGTTTGTTTCACAGATACACACACAGAGAATTCTATTTATGGAAGAGAAAGACAAGAATTCAGTTAGTCTGTGAGTCTACATTTACTGTCCACTATGTTCCTGGCACTTTTCTGGGTATTGGGGCTATATGAGTGAATAAGCCAAACGTTCCTCAAGTGTGTGTTGGGAGAAGAGACAAATAAATAAATTAGATAATTTCAGAAATAATTAAGTATAATAAAGAAAATAAAATAGGATGATGTTATAGAATGCCTGGAGAGGAGCTTATTTATCTAGGGTGCTCATGCAAAGCCTCTCCAAAGAAGCAAAACTGAAATTGAAATAAAAGGTAGAGGCTTTCATGCAAAGTTATGAAGAAAGGGTGTTCCAAACAGAAGGAATAGCAAGTACAAAGGCCTTTACATGGGAATAAACTTAACATGTCAAGGAAAAGAAAAGGGGAAGGGGTATTGAAAGCTTAGTGAACAAGGGAAGAATGGAGGAAGAGGAAGTCAGAGATGAAGGCAGGAGCCACATCCTTTAGGATCTTACAGACTTTGGAAAGGAATTTTAATTTTATTTTAGTTTCAATGGAAAGCTTTTGTGTTTAAAGCAATGAATTGTTATAATCTGATTTGGACTTTAGAAAGTCCAACTCTGTCTCGTATGTGGATTACCAGCTATAGGCGAAAGAGAATGAAGGCAGGAAGACCAGCGATGAACTGTTCCAACATGTTAGGCTCAGGGTACCAGGAAATGATGGTAGACTAAAGCTACAGGAGTGGACATGGTGAGAATTGTTGAAATTCAGGATGTATTTCAGAAGCAGAGGCCAACAATTCCTGATGGGCTGGATGTGGGGTTTGAGGAAAGGAACAGTACTAGATGCAAAGTTGAAAGTCATCAAAATATTGACAATATCTAAAGAAATAAACTGAGAGAACACCTGCAGATGGAGATATAAGGTTGCTAACAGATAAAGGTGAGTACCAGATGTTTTCTGTTCACTAATTGGCAGCTATTGATTGTAACACTTCTAATGAAGCTACTCCTTCTCTATTTCTTTCTCTTAGATAGGGACAATAGATCTTACTGTTCTACCAAAAGCTTCTAGTTTTCTGATGTCAACTAACTGGATCATTTCCTTTATCTCAATAGCCAGTAATCTAGAAAATCAAAACACATAGTAAAAATAGATACTCAGAAACAAATACTAATCATCAAGTGCAGGGTCTCATAGATAGCAAAGAAGTAAAAACGCCAAATTCAAAGCATGAGAGCATTTTAGAGCAATAAATGCTTTGCCATAAAGTGATAAACCCAATTAACAGGCATCAATCACCAAAGTTGTGCCCATTGAGATACATGATGCTGAAAACATATTAAGATCCAAAATATCCACATTTGAAAAGCATCAAGTGCAGAAGTTCCCCATCATCCTTAAGAGCCACACAAATAGGGAAAATTGCATATTAATTGTGATTTAAAACAATCTTGCTAGCAGCTGAAGTGTTTTACAATAATTCAATTCCAACCACTCACATAATAAAGAAAAAAAGAAGTCAAACAGAAAATTACAGATTGATTACTACCACAAAGAGTTCTTTCCAGCAAAAACAAATGCATATGACCTGTTATCATTAAGTGCTACTAAAGATACACAGACACAAGCTTACACTTTTAGTTCTGTTAGGATTAAGTACATTGTTTTCCTATATATGCCAGTTGAATATAATGGGCTTAATTCACAGAACTTTATGCCAAACAAATTACATTTCATGAGTTTCCAGATAATATACAATTTTGTTGTAACATTAAAAAAAATAGCAAAACCAGGGGAAGAGAAACAATAAAAACATTACTTCTTAAGAAGATGATTTGTTACAATGCAAACAATGAGAAGACTTGGTATTTGGTATTCTCCACGGTATTAAATACACTTGCAGCTATAGGAATGATTACAAACAAATGCTAGATAACAATTATTTATCTATCAAATTATTTGGACATTGCCTGGACACATTTAAACAATATTTCAAGTAAGGATTAAATTGGGAGGAAAAAAGCTTTGTAAATGTTGGGATAAAACTGGAGGAAAAAAACTTTTGTAAAGGTTCTGTATCTGATCCCAGGTACTGTCATAATAATCATATAATGGACAAATATGATAACTATCACAACTGCTCTAAGAAAATTGAGGTCTGGCCTTACAACCTGGCATAAACAGAACTATCTAATGGTTTTAAGCCATTTGATTCATAGGCTTCTAAATGATCTTTGGGATTTAGCTACTAGCTAAGAGTTGATTCAAAATAACAATTGCACTACATGCCATTTTCATGTACGTCTACTATATGACTGATTTACGATTTGAGAAATCTTGGATCATGGAGAGTAAAAATATTCATAATTCAAAATAATAATAGCAATAATAACTTTAAAATTGTAACCTTAAACTTTTCCAACAATACCTCTGACCCCATACTTCTTACTACTAGATAACAAAATTGTTTTGAGGTGAATTTCAATTCTTTTATTTGATGTGTGTTTATATATATCAAGATTCTCTACATATCCTTCAAAGTGTTTTGTAAAGTTCATCTCTAAATTCCAGAGTGACATAGGCTGAAAGGATGTATTTTTTGAAGCCATGTGAAGCTTCTAAGTACTTGAAGCCTTTAGTTCAATATAATATTCTGCTTGAATGAGAGTTGAGAAGAAGTTAAAAATCTAAGCTAGAGCCAACTTTAAAGCATTTATTTTAAAACTGCCCTATGGGTAAGACTAGCTGGGTGATTTGGTCTCTGGTGTCCTCAGATAACATAACTGAAGGGTCCAAACTAGTAGGGTTAATCTGAGTAATAACATCTGGAATAACTGAAATATGTCTCTAATGCATGCAATCAGATAACCAACACATATTAACTCACAATGTGTTAAAAAAATTAATAGCCAATCTTAATTATGAGACTACTATGTATGAGGCACTGTACTAGCTTCTGTGGAAAAGAGAAACTAATATTTCTTGGATTATTTCTTAAAATGTGTTAGGTACTGTGATAAAAGTTACTTTACTAAAGTAATTTTATTAACCTTTACAACAGCCCCAAGAGACAAGCACTAACTTTCCCTATTTTACAAATGAGGAAATGAAAACTAAGACACAGCACAGGCAAGGTATAAATCCCAGTCTATACAGCTCTAAAGTCTAAGTCTGTCTGCTGCCCTCAGGCAGCAAAGATTACAAAGTCATTTTCCCTGCCCTTAAGTAGTTTCCAGCCACACAGAGGAGATAAAGTGCAGTCAAGTAATCAAGTAATGCTAAAATAAGATAGGAAGTGATAAAGGCATCCAAGCTTTTAGAGAAGAAACTACTCCTGGATAAAAAGGATCATTTGGTTTTAGGGATTGATTGTACTTTGTCTATGCTTACAGTAACTCTGACCCAAGAAAAGATAAACTTCAGACATAAAAATGTCTGTTTATATGTAGTCTGCTATGAAATCTTTTAAAAAAGAAAATTCAGTTTTCTCCTTGATTCTTCACAGGATAGGAAAAAAGAGACACTCCTGGGGTCTGAAACACAGTTCTGAGAATTCCAGATATGCAACAGAGAGACGATTATGATATAGAACATACAGCACTATGAGTATGGAAATTCATAAAATTTCAGAGCCATCCTGGGAATCCCCTCACCAACACATCTAATACACAAGTAAACAAGTCCATGCTAAAAAAAAATCACTCTGGGCAAGGTCAGGTAGGGAGGTACATTATGCAGCCAAGACCTGCCACCAAAGACATCTTCTGAATTGCCATCCTCAAATGAAACACATTACTACTACATAATTACCATTTCAATTATACCCCTCACAAACAGCAGGTTTATTTGTGATTTGCTTTAATTAGGTAATTTTACTTTCATTTCTTCAGTAATTGATTTGAATACAACAGAATTATTAACTGTCTCATATCTGCACACACATTTCTTTTCAAAAAAGGATTTTGAGTCTGTCTACCTGACAGCACTCAAGACAGATGAAAAGCAAAAATATTCAGTAAGTGATTAGATATCTTGTGTTTTCTAGGCAATATTTTGGACTACTTTTTTTTTTGTATTATTGCTGTCGATTAAAAGCAAATGAAAAGCATGTCTTTCCTAAAAGACTATTTGATATAACGTATGTTTGTGAGATCTGTTTCTTAGTTATTAGTTGATTCAACTTTTTTCTCATATCCTTTTTATCTAACAATAAAATAGTAACTGTCATTCTGGTTAACTTACCATGTGCCAGTTACCATTCTGGAAGCTTTACATATATTATCTCTAAAGCTCACCACTCTTCAGACAAGGCACATATTAATGCCCCTGTTTTACAAATAAAGCTGAGATTCCAAGAGATGAAATATCTGTCTAGGGGCCACACCTTTGATAAATATTAGGGCCCACTTCTTTATATACTAGAGAGAGAGAGAGAGGAAGAGGAAAACTCACTCAATTCTGTAATTTTTTAAAATATGTGTTTATTATTTTCCAGTAATAAATGAAATGCTAAGTACTTCCAGAAAGAATAGATTTCTCTGACATTGCTTAAATAAATATTAAGCTCATTTTAATCAGCACATTCTATGCTAGATGTGAAAGCATTTTGAATAGTATAAAGTACCTTACAAATAAAATGTTACTTTTAATACGCTTAAGAACAGTTTTCTTAGGCAAGTAAACATATACCCGATCTTGTTTTTATTATTTATGGGCTTAGTAAACCTTTTCTTCACCAGTAGTACACATTTATCACCTCATGTCTGACAAATTTTTACTGCAGTATTATCACAAGGTTAATTTTAGAAAAGTGTTTCAATGGGTAAAAGTCAACCTGGGGATTCTAAGTCTCTGACAGAGTACGGTCTCAAGAAAGTCTTTTGAAACACTCAGTGCCTATGTCTTAGACATTTCAAGAGGAAAATGAAAAAACAACAGATCAGAGAACAAAAACTGGATGCAAAACCCCATCTCATCTGCTCAATATCAAGTTCCTTCCTTGCTGCCACCTACCAAGAGGGAAAAAAAAAAAAAGCAGAGAAAGTTTTTAGTGTTTCTGACAGGCTTATGGTCTCCCTAAGTCCCCATTCCCACTTCCCACTGAAGTGAAGGAAAAAGGCAGCTGAGGGGCAAGACCAAAGTTTCCTGCATCTGTGATAATTTAGAAATACAGCCAGTTAAGATACTTCACACATACCATATATTACACAGTCACTTTTAAAAAAGATAAAAGCAATAGACTAATTCAAGGTGGCCACTGGTAACAGCAGTTGTTTATTAGAACAATCTATTCTTGGCACTACTGACTTTTATCCTGTTTTAATTGGGTGGTCATTCTAGGCTCAAACCCATAGGACCCCACTTCCTCTAACCCATCTACCTCCATCTTCCACTCCCCCTGGCTTTCAGATGTCTGTAGAAGTATGCTGCCTTCTATTGAATCTCAATGCTTATTCATTTAGCTACTAGAAAACATTCTAATCTTACCACCATATCCCTCACCATTCAAGCAGGTAGCTGGTTTGATTGAATTATAAATTCTGATTTCTGTTTATTTATATTTTCTAAAGGAAGAAAAAAAGGAAGAAAAGATCCTATTTTTCATTTGTTCTATTCCTTTCTATAACAGCTCTACTAGCTATAGTGGAGTCTGCGGCTTGTCCCTCACTTGCGGGACAAGCTTTCCCTCACCACTATCTTTCTCCTTGAGCTCGATCTCATCCATGTTCTCTGTACTTCACAGCTCTCCTCTTTCTTTTCATATACTCAAGTTATTTTCAGGGGTCCTACTCCCATTAGCAATATACCAACAGTTGTCTTGCTAAAAACAATTTCTCTTTGAAAGTTTTAATATAAAAAATCAGCAATACTCAATGGAGTTTTAAATTGATGAATATGAAGAGACAAAGGCTCTTTTTAAAAAGGAAACTTGTTTGTCAAATATAAGATAGAGTAGAAAAATATAAGTTTTAACTCATTCTACTCAGATTTCTTTTGCCATCATACGCTACAATGTCTCCTTACCATTGACAGAAATCATTTTAACCTTTATATGTACATTATTTAGTTTACAGTATCTCATGCTACAAACGAATATGACTCAGAAAACAATTCAAAATATATAACATTATTGGGAAATTTCACGGTATTATAGCAACTAAGAAAATACCTTATATTCTGATTAAATCTAAAATAGTATTCAATAAATCTGAAGATAGCATTTGTATATGAAAAGACCCCTGACTTCAGTATTTATTGTCAATCACAGTTGACCATTTTCACAAGTCTATAATTTCACTGAAATTTCAAGATTAAACCTACATGATCAGAGCTATCATCAGCTCTCTTGTAGAACAGCTCCATACTTTATTTCTTTGAGAAGATGGCTGACTGAATTCATTTGTCTTTTTTTAAAATTACAAGTAAAAACTTACTTGATTTTTTACATATATATGAATTCATTCCTTGTAAGAGAACCAAAGAATGCAGAACTATTTGGAATAAAAGATAAAAGGCCCTGTTTACTCTCACATATCCAAAGTAAACTACATCAATAGTTTGATGTTTCCTTCTTGTTCTTGTTCTTTGCATTTACACACATACACACACACACACACACGCGTACATATGCTTTTAACACATTAACTGCCATGTGACTTGTATTTAATTCACGCTACTTTTGAGCCCGGGGCCTCGTGAAGCATATGTAACTCACACGTCTCTTCACCTTGGAAGCCGCGAGAACTATTTTTCAAGTTGCATATAATTTGCACACAGAAAACAATAAAAAATAACAAATTTTTCATTATATTAGAAAGGATCATTTTGCCTTCAAAGTTTTTATTCTATTTTTGTAATAAAACACTGTGGCCCCAAGGAAAAAAATTTTTTCTAATGTGGCAGTCAATGTGTTAAAAACATAAATGGCGTTATGTTACACATACAGCTGAATGAAATCAATTGTCTAGTTAATTATAGCTTCTCTGATTTGCTTAAAAACATCTCTTCAAAATTGTTACCAACTACTGTACTCAAACTGTAGAACCAACTAAAACTACTCAAATTCATCAAAAAATTTTTATGCAAACAGCCTTACTGTGATAATTTATGTAAAAATAATATTTTAAATTTTGTTTTGTTGAGGTCCAGGAGGTGTTTCCTTTTTGTTTTTGTTTCCAAAAATTGAATCCAAAAACTGTCATTAGGTCATTAATTTGCCATAATTCAGACAGATGGCACTGTGTAAATTCATGCTTTAAAAGTTTAAAAACAGCAGACTCACAGAAAATATCTCATATTTCTTTTTTCTACTTTTCAGTTATGCCCAGACAAAACCTATTGCTGCTTTCAAATAGTTTTTTAAAATTTAACAATGTAATAGAATTCATTTTATATTTCCAAATACTATATTGGAGTCAGTGTTTGTAATTTTAAAGCAGTACCCAAAAATGATTAGATACTGTCTACCTATTTCTAGCACTTAAAACTTCTTACACACCCCAATTTCTGAGCTTCAGATAAAGCATGGATGATCTGAGCAATCATTTCTATTAGAAATAAACAAATCTTTTACAATCAGGAATTAAACATAAATCTTCAGCCCTAATACTATAGAAATGTCACATTTCGGTCTAAATGGTAACAAATGTATTGAAAATAAAGCAATCTACATCAGACCATCTGAATAATAAAGGTATTTACATAAGTCTGATTAAAAGACCTGTAAGACATATCTCAGAAAAGAAATATATTTCCACATGTGAATATTATTTGTTAAAACATGTATATAACAAGTAAAAAAAAAAAGGACCTTTAGAAAAACAGCCATAACAGAAAACGTTTTATATAGTTGTAGAAGAAATGATGCCTTTTTAGAACTCAACCAGAAATTCATAATGTTAATACAACTGAAATACAGCAGTATAGTACCCCAGTACTTCAAAATATGGTCACACCCTGCATATTGATGTCTTAGTAAGAAGTAGGTAGAGTTGATATAGTCAAGTGTAAGAACTACAGCTTCAATGATAATGAGAGCAATGACAAAAACGTCAAAGGTGTAGACACCCAGAATGTTAATTTATTAGAATGTGACTTTACACTGATTAATTATATGCTCCTCAAAATATCTGGAGTGCACAAGAAAAGTTAATTGAAGCATTCCATCTTGTACATGCTACTAAAAACAGGTTCAAGTAAGTGATAGAGAACTGGCTTTAAAATTACAAGTATATAGGATTCAATCTGTAACTCTAAATATGCCATATAAAGATATTAGCAGTAGTAATGAAGATGATGATGATTTCGTGGAAACATTTACGTTAACTTGGCTGTATAAAATCAGAAGACTTAAAAACTGTTTAGAACCTTAGAGATCATCTTTTGGGGACCAATTTGGAGATCATAAAAATTTTTTTAGAGTAAGACATAAAAATTAACACATACCTAAACAGAGAAAATTGCAAGTAAATTAGGATTTCAGGACTATATCAACAACTAAGAAATCAAGTTTCTGAATTTCTTCAAATAAATCAGAAGCACATTATTTAAATAGATATATGTGATATCCTAATCATAAATAGTTCCTTCATTCAACAGATATTTACTGGGCTCCCACAATGTATACCATATGCTTTGGATGAAGAGATAAATAAGGTATAGCTATTGTTCTCAAAGATTCACATCTGGAAAATGTCAGATTAATTTCTTTGTAATCCATGTGTGGCCCCAAAATAAAGCTATATGCTTTGAAAAATATTCTTTAATTCACACTCAGTAATTAAGATAGCTTTCCTATTAACTAACATGAAATCCTATAGTTTTGCTATGAAATCTCATTTTCTGTGGTCAGATAACTTCAATGATTTAATGAAACTGGTGTGATGTTTTCTTCTTTCTGACTTATAAACTGCAAGCTCCTCTAGAGCTCCAGTCAACTTATTGTGTCTTTCTCAGGTCGCAGTGCTATTTTCCATCTTCATTTAAGGTAGATATTAAGACCTCTTAAACTGCTGACCACATCACCTGTCAACATTTCTATGAATGGAAGTTTGAATTTATGGCAACAGTAGTTGAGGTATTTTTTATAGGCATTATAAGATTGTCTTCATAATTAAGCTATAAAATCAATATTTTACAAATTAAAGCAGAAATATAATCACATAAAAGAAAATGAACAGATGCCAGGCCAGAAAGAATTGGTATTGTAACTTGATTATATGTATTAATAGAGGTTAAAGACTGAATCTGAGGGATTTAGCCAAGGAAGCCAATGGAAAAAAAATGACTCTCAGAAGTATTTTAGTACCTAGATTTAGGGAATCTGAATCCATGTCCATTCAAGGGAAAAGAAATCGGACAAAAGACTTCAACCATAATGATCTGAATGGCAATGCTATCTCTATTGTGATACTGAATATATTAGGTTCTTTTAGTCTGATGCCATTAAACATTTGAATTATATAACTAACTCTCTTTGTTCAGATTCTTTGCTCACTAAATGACCTTCACTGATTACCCATATAGGTCAGTTCACAAAAACAAAACGATCTGGTCAAGCCAACTAGGGTGATCCAGATCCCATGTTCGTTGGTTCATTGGGATTTTTTGTTTGTTTTATTTTTAATCAAGGTATAGACATAAATTGGTATTCTGATTTTAAATATCAATTTTGTAAACTCATCTAATATGAGTCAACTCTGAGATAGGGATCCACTCTAAGTGTGCCAAAAATCAAGTTCTGGAACTTGCAAGGATGAGAGCCAAATCCTGCATTATAAAAAATTTTGTGGGCCGGACACAGTGGCTCATGCCTGTAATCCCAGCACTTTGGGACACAGAGGCAGGAGGATCACCTGAGGCCAAGAGTTGGAGACTGGCCTGGGCAACATAGCGAGACCCCGATTCTACAAAAAATAAAAAAAATTAGTCAGGTGTAGTGGTGCACACCTGTAGTCCCAGCTACTCGTGAGGCTGAGGCAGGAGGATCACTTGAGCCCAGGAGTTTAAGGCTGCAGTGAGCGATGATCATGCCACTGCACTCCAGCCTGGGCAACAGAGCAAGACCTTGTCTCAAAAAAAAAAAAAAAAAAAAGATTTTTTGTCAGGAAATGTTATCCTGTGGGAGCCTATCTGAGTGTCTGATTGCCCTTCTGTCTGTTTCACCGTGCATCTTCAGATTTATACACTTTTGAAAAAATCCTGGAGGTAAAAGGTAAGAAGCAACTCAGTCATCTATAATGGATATAAACCATAGTGAGCACATCACACTCATTTACTTCTAAATGAAATAAGCAGTATTACGATCTCAAACAAAGTATCAAGTCATTTGAACCCTGGAAGATAACATGCTTCTCTAAAACACACCCCAAACAGATTTTTTGTGTCCTAGCACCAGCAGTGTATCACACAAAGTAAGTGCTTAATAAATGTTTGTTGGATCAATGATTAAAAGATGAAAAATAGCCCTCTAGAGAGTTATGAATTTCCACACATAAGCAATCTCAGAAGAATTATTTCCATCATTAACATTCATTTGGAATCCATGGTGTCGTGGGTAATCAAAGCTTATAGTTTTAAGATGCAATTCTATAACAGATATTTTAGAACAATAAGTATGTTACTTAAGATGTTCTCTATACCACACTTTTGCCTCTAGGTATCTTTAACCCACAATATTATTTTTTTTTAAATCAAGTACATACCAAATCATTTTAAAATAATATATATCATGTCTGCACATTTATCTCAGAGGCATTGAAGTATATGGCATATATTTGGCTTAGGATTTTAAAAAAATATATAACCATAAAATTTATGAGATTAAATATATCACAAAATGTTAAAGAATAGGACTAGTATAATTTTTTTAAAAACCAGTGAGTTGATCACATTCAACTTCTGAGAATAGCATTAAAGGATTCCATTAAGCAAAGAGTTTATTAAAGCATGTGCTCATACATTTCAATATAGAATTGTGATTTAATGGGGCAATTGGAGAAGTAGGCCACTGTTCAAATGCTAACAATTACATAGGGATGAATTTTTAAGAAATATGGTATTAAACTATTGTTAAAGTAATACAGGAGCAAAGTAACCAAACCAGAAGCTACATATTAGTTTTCACTAATTAGGAAAATTCACACTTCAGTCTAATCTATCCACTTGCCTGATTGCTATTCCCTCCCAAATTCTACTCTACAGGTGCTTCAAACTCTGTATCCAAAATTAAACTAAACTAAATGTTTACCTGGAATCCCGCTCCAGTATTTCCCATCTTCACTGATGGAACCTACCACCACCTACCCAGTAATTTAGGGATCATCATCCTTACCTCCCTTCTTTCCTTAATTTGACTACCTAAATCCCGTCCACGTTAAGCTGCTAAATAGTACACAAACTCTTCCCTTCATTTTTATTCCCACCACTACTAGCTGTCACGACTTCTCACTCAATCACTGCAAAAGCCTGTTAAAGATTCCCCTGCCTATATACAGTGGTCCCCAGCCACAATCTTTCCCCCAAATTGCAGCCAATGTGAGCCACATCAGTCAGAAGAGTGAAGTCATTTGCTTTGTCAAAACCCTTGGCTGCTTTGAAAATGAAAGCCAAGTTTCCTCTCATACAAGATATTCCATTATCTTGCCCTGATTAACTCTCCAAAGTCATCTCTGGCCTTAAATTTCTAGACTCCAACTTTACATTCTAGAAATACCAATCTGCTTGTATTTCGCAGAATACTGCATGTTATTTCTCACCTCTCATTGGAGGTGCATCATTTACTGAAAAAGCCTTCCACTTCTCCCCTCAATCTTATTCATTTAGTGAGTCTCAGCTCAAGCAGCCTCCACCTCTAGGAAATCTTCCCAAACTAGCACCACCTCTCATCCCCCATAATAATCAAGACACTGAGCTTACTAAAATATAATGCCCTATTTAGACGTTTGTCTTCCCCATTAGGGTGTGAGCTACTGGAGGACAAGGATGATGTACTACTTATTCACCTTTGGATTCACTTTACAGTACCCAGCACATAGAAAATAGCCTACAATTATTTGTTGAATTAATCAACTAGAATTACTCAGCAAAATGTCTAATATCTATAACTAACAATTATATTTTAAGCTTAAAATCTAAAACACCTGGACTATTACCCCCAAAATGCACAATTAACAATTAGGTCTACAATTTCATTAGGTATCATCAAATGAGAATTTATAGTACTACCAGAAGCTTCAAATGAGGTTACATTTTAGATGGGGACTCTCAAAGAAAGAATTGATTCTCTACAGGGATATTTTACTCTATTAAGAGAACTTTTTCTTTTTACATTCTTAACAACTGATATCTTTAGAGCACCAATAATAAGCAGTGATTTTCTTTACATATAATGAAAAATACAAAACTGCACTCAGGAACATTAAAACCCAATAAAAAATATCCTGACATACAGACAAACTTTACTTCTTTCTTACCCAAAATCTTCACGGATGATTTAAGTAATAGAAGATTTTTTTCTTCAATTTTTACCCTAAATTATCAGAAAATCCTATTTCTATCCCATGGACCTATGTAGTAAACAGGAAAGTACAAAAGACCCAGATTTCAAACAGAACTGGATTTGAAAACAAACCCTTTTTCTTATGAGTCATGGGTCCAAGAAAAAGTAAAAGAAAAGTCCAAGATTCCTCTAAGTGATGCAGCAGTGATTATTTATTGAGTGTTAGCATGTACCAGAAGTTGCCTTATTTAAACCTCGCAACAGCCCACTGAGGTAGGCATTGCTTATCCCTATTCTACAGATAAGGAAACTGGAACTCAGCGATGTAAAGTAACATGCTTAAGGTCACACAGCAAGTTAGAGGCAAAGCAGGAATTCTAACCCAGGCCAGTGTAACTCCAAAGCCCTTATTTTTAACCACTTATAATCTACTGCTTCTGAGCCTCAATTTTAAGTGTTATAAAATGGAGTAATTACTTACCTACCTCACAGAATTATTGCAGAGACTAAGTGAAATATATGAAAAGCACCTAGTGTTGGGTATCCTAGGTACACTCAACAAATTATGCCCCTCTACCTTCTCTTGCTCCAGTTGTGATTACAACATTTATAATAAGAGAAATGGTTCCTAAATACTGTTTATCTATATCAAAGCAGAGATACATGGAGTCTCAATTAATTCACAAAAGGAAAATACTACCAGATCAATTAATACATTTGATGTAAACATATAAAGGAAAAAAAATAAAGAAAACCACATATTCAACCTCATTTTAGAACTGTGACCCTGCTATTGATATGTCAGAATATTATAAGATGAAAATATATGAACATTCAAACATTCAAAATATATCAATTTATCAAAAATTAGGAGAGAAGAACATGGGACCTAGAGATCTAAATTTATTACAGCTTACAGGAAGACTCCCAATAGAACATAATCACAATGATGTTACATTTAAAAAATGTACCTCCAGTGAGAAAGACAGATTTGGACAAAGATAGAGGCAATAAGGATAATCTTTCTACAGTAAATTGCTTTATTTTATTATTTTTTGTTTGTTTGTTTGAGACAAGGTCTCACTCTGTCACCTGGGCTAGAGTGCAGTGGTATCTTCGTAGCTCACTGCAACCTCAAACTCCTGGGCTCAAGCAATTTTCCTGCCTCAGCCTCCTGCGAACTGGGACTACAGGCGCACACCACCACACCCAGATAATTTTTCTATTTTTAGTAGAGACATGGTCTAGCTCTTTATCAGGCTGGTCTCCAACTCCTGGCCTCAAGCATCTCTCCCGCCCCGGCCTCCCAAAGTGCTAGGATTACAGGTGTGAGCCACCGTATGCATGAGCCACCACACCGGGCAAACTGTTTTATTTTTCAAAGACCTTAATTCTCAATACTAAACAGCCTAAAAAGATTGGAGGGGGGGTGCGGTTTGGGGATGGAACAAGGCGCAAAAAATAACAGCGCTTTTGCTGTTAAGTGCCCACAAATATATACCTTTTTACTTTCCTTTCCCCTCCTTTTTTAAAAATGTTGTACATAGCCATAACAAATACCTCTGATATCCATAAAGAAATTAAATCAGAGCTTAAAATTTTTTTTCTAATAAGTAAAAACTAAATGTAAAGTACACTGTATATATACACAAACCTAAGTACTACAACTCACAACAGAGCAAGATTTTACATCAAGCCCATCTTGTGTTATATTGGGTGTGTCCTGTGGAAATCCAACCAAGGGTGACTGCCAAACTAAGCTATGGGAGACAACTCAAAAAGCTGGTGAGTCCCATGTTATAGGCTATATTTCAAAAAGTGCGTTGGAACACCCACTTGGCAAGATTACCTGATATCACTCTACCCTCATAATAACACTCTTCTATTTCTGTAATACTGTTTTCGTTACTAAAACGTGGGTCAATATTGGACACAGCAGACACACGGAGACGATGACATTGTAGAGACACCAGTTATCTAACTAACCCACAAGGTAATATCACAATTTTATGTCCCAGTCCTGATAACTTCATCTCTCTACTACGCAACGTAAGAGGTCAATTGATTTCTTTAACCCTCCATTTCCATGTATGAAAAATAGAAATCACAATATGCTTCTGCTTCACTAGGTTCTAAAAATGGAAACTAGCTAAGAAAAAAATGAATATGAAGCACTCTAAAAAGAATAAACTAGATTCCCTGACCTGATTATTAGTCAGAGCCTTGTAAAACTAGATTTACTACTTCTTCCAATTCCATACATGCCACCTGGCTATCAAAGCTGACTGATAAATAGTATTGACTGCACAGTTGATCCACTTAAGGGTTTTAAAGTAATAGAAACAAATTTTGTGTCACGATGTGTTGTCATACCATTTAAGTAACTACCTGCAAAGTAAATTTACTTATTGGCATTATAAAAATAGATGATAAGGAAAATAAGATTAATTACAAATTTTTGAACCTCAAAAAATTTCCAAAATAGTCAGCTGCAGATGTAGAACAGTTTGAAACTGATATTGAAGAAACTATGCAAGAATTGGAAATGAGCTAACCCAGAAACAGAAGGAATCACAAAGTTTCATCTGATGGGCCGAAATATAATATGAATTATTTTTACATTGTTCTGTCTGAGTTGTCTGTCTCAGATTCTTAACTTCCAGATTCTATTTTTAAAATCACTTAACACTGTGTATTTCCAATAGCCATCAAGGCATATACTGTCATCCCTGACACCGAAGATTGTCAGCAGACTCAATATGTACACTAATGATCTCAGGCAACAATACTCATCTTCTTATCAAAGAGATCCTTATTCCAGAAGAAAAAGTTTAAAGTTCTCTAAGAAAATTCACTCTAAAACATAGGAAGTAGTCATTATAAAATGTTAGGATTACTAATACCTCTTACTTCTTTTTAAGATTATCTTACACATTGAATTTTAAAACCAAAATCTGTCAGGCATTATAACATTTTTAGTCCTCTCCCAAGTCGCCGTTGCTCTATTCTAGCACTGTCAAATAATGATAGCTGCTGTCATTATTTTTTATACAATAGCTGGCACTAAGTTGTACAGATACCTTTCATCTTAGAATAGTCACCAAATAACCTAAACAAATGAATAGGACCTTACTACACTACTGACCACTTTCCCAAAGCCAAAATAAGTGGGCTATCACGCCTTATTGATACTTTTTATGGTCAGAATGTCAGCTATTTTATAAAAATCAAAGGTTTTACTTCTTTTATTTTTTTCTGAACTGTTTAAAAATAACTTTTTCCCCTTACACATATATCTCCATCCTCTCCCTCCTGCTACTAGAAACTATCTTATTTTTTCATGAAGGTTTTCACATTTACTTTTAGCTTTAACAATTTCAATCAAAATTTCAATTCTGTTTTTGGAAGCAGCAGCCCTCCAGGAAATATATTTGAAGATATTAAAAAAAGGCAAAAAATAAATAGGTTATTTTCATTTAACAAAGTCAACAATGCATGTAAAGGGATTTAGGAAAACCAGTGATCTCAGACACACTGATTTGACAAGACACACACACACATAAAAATTATTCCAAGTTACAGAAAAACATCTCAGAGACTGATTCTAGGTCTCTTGTTCTAATTAACAGAAAAGAGTCCCTCTCTACCACTATTTGCTTTGGCAATCTAAAATGCTGATATTCTCCTAGATCTAACAGAGAGGAAAAATGGGTATCTTCTCCATCTAACACCTAAGTGGGTAACCTAGATACTGTAAATAGAGGCTACATAAAGGATGCAACAGACAGCTCTGAAGTGAGTGCCAAAATATTTAACCTGCAACTTTTTGGAAAAGAACCTGAATACACGTGCAGCTTAGCCAAAAAGTGTATTAACATGGAATTGCTACAGGCTAGTAAGTGGGAAAAAAAAAAATCTCTTTACCAAACATAAGTTTACTATTGTTGGGTGAGAAAAGCTCGAATGTCAAGAGCACAGTTCTTATTTGTTCAAACTGATCATGCCTATACTCTTCACTGTCTACTTAAAAATATGAGTGAACTACCTTTCTGAAGCAAGTACTTACAAAATCAGGATCAAATTCACAAATAAAGGAGCCAATTAACCAATAAGCAAGCATTTTCCTGCTGATATTCTGGTGGTGGCTAGCGGATGACAGTCAAGTCTCTGATTAACAGTTACTCTCTACCCCGTATATTCAATGTTTCTAAAGCCAACAGCTAAATATTTAACTAACAGAAACTGTACATAATCTACCTTTACTCTTTGGGAAATTATGTGAAAGTCATCTGAGAAATAAAAACATATTCTACCAAAGAACAAGTAACATGAAATACTGAAATGTAAAAATTCTATTGCCCACATTGCAGTAGTAGTATAACTTTTGTCAAATCAACCGGTAAAAAATTAAATTAATGCAGAAGATCCATTATAAGAGACTAGCACTATAATTTAGTATTCAACTAAACTTTATCAATAGTTTTTCCTTTATACATGATAAAGGAATTTCAAGAAATGCTTCTAGAATGGAATTTTCTTAAGTTCTCCCCATTAATAAAAAGAAATTGTTTAAATAAATAAATTCTAATAGTTCAATCATAATTACAAGTCAACAGCTAAAATCACAAAGTTAATGAATTACAAAATACATTCAATGGTATTCTATACATTTTTGCTTATAATTCAGCAGTCTTTACTAATTACAAAGCTTGTAGATTTATAATAACCTTAAGTTTTGACAGTTGTTAAGAGAGAATGGAAAGAAAAATTTGTTCTCTCCGAATAATAAGAATTAGCTTACAAATATGCTCATAATTAAGCAGATGATTCAGTTTTCTTTAGTTATTAAATCTTTGGGGGAAGAAAAAAGGGGAAAGGAAATGTCTTTCCTTCACATATCACCCAAATAGAATATTTGTAAATTAAATTATAGTTACATATAAATCAGGTGTCCTTTCCACACAAGAATATAATACATATCAAAAGTATAAGGGAAACAAGATTTCAAATTACTTTTGCATAGGAGTAATAAAACACTTGCACTTGATAACTAAACTCATATAACATTACAATTATGAGAAAACCAGCCATATTCTTAATAAATAAAACTATTTTGTCTTCTGTCGCTGACAGCATATAAGCTGCTTTTTTATTACACAAAAACAATGCCTAGTATATCAATGAATGACCCTTTATCAAAAATAGTAGCAAAAACTGCCTATTCCTGCAAGTTCAAAACATCCTTCCAAATTTTCTCAGTTCTTCTCTAGACATTCTAAAACAAAGTGCTTTCAACTTTGTTAGAGAAATGGATATAAATGAGTTCCATAAATTATCAATTACACCTCACTTCTAATGCTTTGGCGGAGAAATTTTCAGGTTTAAAAACAAAAACAAAAACAAGTAACACTGCAATTCCACCACTGATGGTTTAACTTTGCACCAAGGCAATATAAAATTACTTCATTTTTTTACTGGGATAGTCCTTTGAAAGTGACATTTCCATATTTTTTATCCAATAAGCAAAAAAACATCCAGTCATAAACCCAGCAAGTCAAAACAGTAACCAGCAAATTCTAACCTTTCTTACCTGGTACAGGTAAGCACCAGCTCCCAAATGCCACCTTGGGATAGTTCAGACTAGTAAGCATGCTCATGTTTTATGATACTAGAATGAACAGGAATAAATCTGTGTTGTTCTTTCTTTAGCAAAATCTATAGCAGTAGCTACACCACAATGTGAGAGGACCCCACAGACCTAACAAATTCAAGTCTGTCGCTAGAGAAATAGAAAAAAAAAATCATAAAACGAAGACTTACTGCTTGTCATGTGACTTGGTGAGGCATGCTGTCCATTGGGTGTGCTTGAGGTGAGGTCAATTGCCATATTGGAGTGCTCCCTTTCAGGTGAAAGCTCATTGTCACCTGTTTTCACAAAATAAAATCTTTTGGTCTCTATTCATTGTCACATAAAATCTAATCACTAACTTTGCTTCATACACGCAGTGGAATGCATACATAGCCTTGAAACTATAAGACAACATATTTTCCCTTAAAGGAGACTATAAGGAAAGATCATTTAGAAATATATAGCAAATGAATGAAATGACGAAAAGCCACATTAGCCCACAATAAAAAAAAAAATTAACAAAATTTTATTATCCTAATACTCTCACCTGTAAAATAAGGGAAATGAAGTAACTGATCTCTAAAGTATCTTTCAGTTAAAAAAATAAGTTTTCTTTTAACATCTGATTTACTTATTAAGCATACAGGATTTATAATGAACATTTTCCAAAATGCTGGCTATCAGGAGTTGGCTATAAGAGACACGTTTGAAAAGAGAGTTGGCTAAAAACAATGTCAACTTAAGGAAGCTAATTCTCTTTCACGTTATGTCCAAAAAATAGGTTACAGAGTAGTAAATATTTAATATACACCATATTAGTAGACATATATGTAACCTGTAACTTACAGTAAACCAAAAAAAATTAAATAGGAAAGTGTTGATCTGCTAAGCTATTATTGATTTAAATATTACCCTTCACTTACTAAGTAATAAGTATATTTCTATATTTCCTTATTTCACTTCTATACTGTTATTTTCTCAAACTCATTAAAAGGTGAAATTGTGAACAGGTAAGAGTACAGAATTCTTAATAACATCTTATAATTCAGGAACTGAAACACAGGTAATACAAAGGTAACTTTATTACCAATAACAAATTAATGAAAACGAATACTTACATGTTATATAGCCATCAATAGCCTCTGTTTCCATAGTCAAAGTGCAGTGCTGCAAAACAAAAGATTATGTCCTTAACACAATGATTCCTTTCAGTATCTGCCATTAAATTCTTAACGTATTTGAAGCTCCAAGCAGTTAGTCCATGTTGCTGCTGCAACCTGTGCCCAAGAAACATACTACAGTGTACTGTATGTGCTCATTTGCAAGCCACTGAACTCTTTCTGCAAATGATCTGATTCCTGCTGGAGATAGGATACGAAAGATAAGTGTACTGTGAGATGGGCTATAGCAAGAAAGTAATGACTGTCTTAATCAAAATTTACTGAACGAAAAAAAAAGGGGGGTACACAAATCAAATGTGCCAGCTTTAACTGGGATTTAAGTATTTTACCATTCACTACTTCCCACAATCACACTGCAGTTTGAGGACTTCCCCAGTATACAGATAGCTCTATTCACAATTGTTGCAAGTTGGTTCATCATGTTCTAATAGGGAGGGGGAGGACAAACAAACATAAGAAAACAAAACAAAACAAAAAACTTAGTGCCTGTGTCTCGAAGATTTCTGCAGCAGTTGGCCAACTCCCTGACTTGTATTGACATTTTAGCCTACCCCAAGTTCTGTGTAAGCACCTGTTCAATGTAACCTTAATTTCCTGCCAGACCATGGTTGGATACAAATGCCAAGCCTACTTAATATATTCTGATTTTGAAAATTTCATAAACTTTGGCTGTGCAGGAGGGAATCACTTTTTTTTTTTAAAGTTTGGGGAATTAATTTCATGCACCAGTGACACAAAACAGAACTTAATTCTCAGAAACAAAAGTAAATTGTATGAGATGACACCCCCTAGCTTTGATTCACATAATGAAAAGATCGATAATCTAACAGTATTCTTTTTGAAAGAAAAAGTTTTAAGAATTGACAAGTCCTGAGGAGATTTTCACTTTTTTTTTCCTTTGGCCTTGGTCCTTTCTGCCTTTAGTTTCAAAACTCTCACTGCACCAGCAGCTAAATTATTCACAATGAGCCATTTCTGTATTGATCGCCAAGTATATTTAGCCCTGGCTCCTGGAATTTCTCCATTACTTACTGGAAAACAGGCAGCTTCACTTCTTGTCTCCAAAACCACTTCCCTTCTCCCTCCCCTCCCTTTCTTCACCACCACCCTCCCTACCCCCCAAAAAAAACTTTTCTTTCTTTCTTTCTTTATGGAATAATCAGATCAAATTCCCAACTCAGTCACTACATAGCACTTAAATTTCAACCTGCTGTACTGTTATCAAATTCTTTCAAATTATGATTACATAAGGCTTTAAAGAAAGGGTTCCGTAAAGTTTAAAAGGGGAGCAGTTTCTTCGGATATTTTACAAATGAGTTTATCTCTTTAAAAATGTACACATTTAACACACACATATTAGAAAGAAACGTCAGGGAGAAGCGAAAGAAGTCTGCCCCATCAATGAAATGGTTATTAACCCTCAGAGAAGGAAAGAAAAAAAGAAAAAGGAGAAAGAGAAACGAAATGTACATACAAAAGAAATTGTCCTTTGATTAAAAAAGATTCATCACCATTTCCAGCTCTGTCGGGAGATCTCAGCTTCTTCTAACCCCTCAAAGAGGAGGTGACAATGTCGGGCTGAAGATAAACGGAAGGAGAAAGAAAGAAGTTTTTTGTGTTCCCCCTTCTCTCTTTCCCTCCCTTGCCCCCTCCAAGCCAAGCCCCCTGCAGAGTTCAAGGCGAGGAGGAAGGAAAAGCACTTTACAGGTGGGTCATTCCAAGCCCAAATCCAGCAAACAGATCGGCTGATAAACAAAACCAAGAAATGAGAGAGAAGGAACACCCCCCTTCTCCTCCTCCTCCTCCTCCTCCTCCTCCTCCTCCTCCTGCTTCCACCCCTCCCCCTCGTCCCTTTGGGATGGTCTAGTAGGAAAAGTCACTCAGGAATGGCACCACGTACTTTCAGGAAAGAGGAAAAAAAAAGAGAGAGAGAGAGAGAGGTCAGTCAGTGCTACAGCAATGCGATTAACAAGAGAAAAAACTTGATCCACCGGTTCCTTAAGAATCGACCAAAAGCTAAGACAAGAAAACTGAAAGAAAAGGGGAGGGGGGCGGGTAAGAGGGGAGGGACAGTCAGGCAGAACCCAGCAAGGAACCTAGGCCAACTTCACAGGACTGTTTTTTGGCCCTTGGCAAAAAAGGAAAAAAAAATTAAATCTTAATTCCATCTCTTTCGCCCATACTAGAACCTGTCAAAGTGATTTACCCGCTGCCTTTTTATATGTGTCATACCAGTTTTTTTTTTTAATTCCAACAGGATCTGGGTATTACCTTCTATCTGGACAGCTGGAATTTATTCCACGCTACCCAATCTTTCTTCTTGGAATTCAAGTTACAACAAAGCAAAACAAGTCCAAATCCATGACAGCTATAGAGATGAGAACTGATTAATCGATTAACATCCCAGAAACAGAATACAAGGAGGGGACGACAAATTAAGGCAGAGGACATCATCTTCAACCCGATTCCCTCAGCGTCCTTTACAGAAATCATTACCCTAATCATAACCACAAACCATCTCTCCCGGAGAAAAATACCTACATTATTATCACTGGTTAACAGCAACAAGTCATTTGATCACATCACAGTGCAAACCGAGATGCTATATAATTACACTTAACTTTGAAAACACTCCCCCCTTTGCAAATCATACACATATTTATATATAATCTATGAATCAGAAGACAAATAAAACAAGAGCTGTTCTTCACCACGCAAAAGCCAAGCGGAGATTTACCTCAGCAGTGCATGCAGTAAAATAATCCCATCACCCTTTTGTTTGTGTTTACTGTTAATGTGTCCTCTCTCTTTCTTTCTTTCCTGTGCCTAACGTGTGTTTGTGCACTGCAGTTGGTGGTGGAAACTAAGGCAGTGGATCTGTAGCTAAGGGTAATCCTGTTTTTACTTCCTCCATCTTCAGCGAGGAGCAGGGTTAGCCCGGGACAGCTGGTCAAACCCCGAGAAACCGATCCGGCGGAGCCCGAGCACATCTCCCCCGCCGGCCGGGCTCGCGCAGACGCCCGCGGGCGGAGGGCGGGCTGGCGGCGGCGGCGGCCGGCTGTGGGGCCCCGGGGCGCGGGCGGGAGGACGTGCGTGCGCGCCCGCGTGCGTGCGTGTGTGCGGGGCCTGAGCGCCTGTATATGTGTGTGTGTGTGTGCATGCTTGTGTGTGTCTGCGCGTGTGTGTGCGCGCGGGCTGGCGGGCGCGTGTGCGCGTGTCTGCGCGCTCAGCCGCTCGGCGCGCTCGGCAATCGATTACAGGACAAGTGCTGCCCCGGCGGCGCCGAGACGCGCGCACTCCCTCGCGCCCACCCGCGCGCCCGGCCGCGTCGCCCCCCGCACGTCGGCCCCGGACGGCGGACCCCGCCCCCAAACGGGGCCAGGTAACCCGCTTCCGAGTGTGCCATGGAGACCCCCCCCACACCCAGTCGCTCCCTCCCCCGTGTCATAATAAATCTCACGTTTTCTGCCGGCTGGGAAGGGAGGATTGGAACGGTGAGGGGAGGTTCATTTCGGCCGCGTGAAGTTTTCTTTCAAACTGGGATTTGGGATGAGGCCGGGCGGAGGGAGCGGGACGGCGAAGCGGCCGCCGTGCGCGGAGCTCCTCCCGGGATAGGCGTCCTGGTCTGGGTGTGCGCGTGGACCCACCCACCCACTCAGGCTTCGCGATAAACTCTGCGGTACAATTTCCGAAAACAGCAGCGGATAGACCAGGACACGAAGCAAGCTAGAGGGGTCCTCGGGAATAGACTGAGAAAGAAATTCAGGTCTGAGATGAAGCTCAACTATTACTATTTTGAAAGTGCTTTACAGTGCAAGTTTAAAATTAGAGTGTGTACTTGCTTTTTCTCCCCCGGGCATGTGCCACATCCCTCAAAGTCAAAGGAATGGATGAGAGTCCAAAAAGTTGTTACCCTTGTAGTGCTGCCTGTCAGTATCATCAATCACAGCTTCTTGATTTGGGAAGAACATAAATGAATCGTCATGAGAAAAACAAATGTATATTCTTCTACAAATAGTAGCATTTAGTATCTTTCTTGACCACATTTGCAAAAGGAGGGAATAGAGACTTCTATAATTAAAGGGAAAAGGAAAATGAAAGGAGCTGAAAATAGTGAACTGTGTAGTCTGGGTGGCTTAAGTTTGAAAACACATGAAATTATCAGGGCTGCCAAACAGCATTTCTGAGAAACCATATCACAGATTGTGAAGAAAATCAATGCTGAAAGAGTAGGAGCAGGCACCATACTCCTACTCCTTTCAAGAATCCCAGAAATAGTTGCTGAGGTTTTTTTCTGCTGAGGAAAGAGAAATGATATATTGAAAATTAAATCATCAACTGTATCTTAAGCACCATTCTATGTCAGGAAAATTTTGGATAATGTCTTTTCTTTAGATTTTGGTGTGGGGAAGGAATTTATTCACATTGATACACACTAAATAATGTATACCCATATGACTTGTATAATACTATATTTAAATTTTGAAATGAATTATTTTTTAAAAGTCTGTTCCGTGCATTGTATTATTAAACAATTGTAACAATAGGCCCATTTTAATTGTAGAAATTGATAGTTGGTGTCATGCAGCAAACAAGATTAACCAGTTTTCATGGGAGAGAAATCATTTGGGCTCAGGTTTGCAACAACTTTCTGATCATTTTAAGAAATTGCAATTCCCATGAGTTATGTGTTGGAAAAGCAGATTTTTTTTTATCTTAACTGCCCATTACCTAAGTAAATTAGTTTTCCTAAAGTTTTAGTTGGGAAAGACTGAGCAGGGAACCCATAAATCATTCTAATCATTCCAATGGACAGCAAAGATTTTAATCTCAAATTACCTCAGAAAATTGGGGCGCTGTTCGTAATATCTAAATGCCCAATATATGAAGGGTAGCATAAATTGTCTAAATTGTCATAAATCCTTCCTAGAAACTAAGCCTGAGTTTTTAAATTTCTGTAAAGTTATGGAGGTCCTTAGAAAAGATGAATTAAAACATTGAAAATTAAGATGAAATATCTTCATAGTTCAAACAATTCAATTCTTTGGTAGAAGAGGATCCATTATGAAGTCTTAAAGATACAACCTCAAGTTCCCCAAAGCTACCAGAGTTGATACAGTCCTTGCCCCTGGCTGATTAGGGCTTAATTTAGCTCCCTGAAGCCTATCCTTTAGAGGAGTTGACTTTCATTGGCTCCCTAGTCACCAGAGGCACACTTTCTCCCTCTAGTGGCTAAGCCTTCAGACAGTTTACATTCTATCTGCCTGTCTTCCCAAGAACGGAAGATTTGGGCAGGGGGCATTGGATCCCAGATTTTAGAATGGCAAACATCTCATGAACACCTGTGAGAATTAGACCATCTTGGCAAATGTTTTCCTTCTTTTTAACATCTCGTGTCCCTTTCTCATTCGCAGATCATGGTGTATCCAACTCATCCAGAGGAGTCAGGATTATGTGGTTCATACTAACATTGCATGTTCTATTTCATGCCTGTGGAATCTATAGTCCTGGCACTAAGACTCACAATGAAATCCACCGATGGGAAAGAACCCTTGTATAAACTGTATTAATTCACTTTGTTCAGAATTTCTCTGGACACTATTTTGATAGTTGTTAGAGGATGCGTTTATTTCTATCCTTTGCCATAACTATACTGTACACATTTTTAAAAGCACATATATAACTATACTGTGGATGAAAATATACCGCCAGGGAAGTGGAATACCATATTCTTTGGCCAGTATATCCAGTTGGAGAGTTAAATTTTCACTTTGGGGAGGAGGTGATAGGTGGGGAGAAAACATACCCCATCCCTACCACTTTTCATGTGCCTGGTTCTTTCTCTTCCTTTCTGTCCCATCCTTTCAAAACTGCTCCTTCCAAGCACCAACTCCTGTGTTAGTACCTCGTATATTTCCTTCATAATACAATTTGTAAATATTTTATTTATGTGTTGAGTTTGAAAATAAAATCTGTCTTCCCACTAGAATATGATCTTTTTAAGGGCAGGGATTATGTCTGTCCTGTTAATCATTGTTTTCTCAGAACTAGCACAGTGCAGTCTTTGGTACAAGTTGGTCCTCAATAAGCATTTACTGAATGAATACAGAGGAAATTACATACTCAACTACCTTTCCTGTATTAAGCTCTATTTTCAAGGGACAAAAAGGATTGGATTTCAAAGATACATTTTAATTACATAAAGAATTTGATTAGATCCTGGCTCATAAGTCATATTACAAATGATTGTAAATGGTCAGCTCTGGTCTGTGGTCCACGTGAAAGATGAGAACCTCTTGATAGGTATTATAAACTAAATTTTAGAAATATAAATAGTAAAAATAGTTCAAATTATATATAAAATGGAATTTTGAATAAAACACACTTATGTGACCTCTCTGTTTCATAAAAAAAATTATTTCATGTTACTACCTGACAATTCATGAACCAGGGTGACGATCAAGGAAAACAAGTTTAATTTTATAAACACTACATGCAATTAGCAAAAGAAAAATTTTACAAGATAGTGTAGCTAAAAGGTACGTTATGGAGTACTGGTTTTGTTTTCTTTGGATGGTTTGTTTTATCTATTTTAGACTTAAAAGCCTTAAGTACCCTTTAAAGGAATTGGGATAAAATCTTATTTTTGTTTGCTTAAGGAATTAACTCTATATTTTTGAATTTGGGGTTTTTTGTTGGCAGGGGGTGGGACAATTTGGAAAATTGCAATTCTTTCCTACTATCAGAGAAGAAATTTTTGGAAACTAATTATATATTTATTTTTTTATTTAGCTGGCTTTATTGTGCTAGATATAGAGCATAATCACCCAGAATAGGTGACCTAAAATGACTTGAATCCCTGAAAAAGTTAAGATTAACAAGAACACATAGGCATAATGTTTTAAAACTGATAACTTGTTTTATTTTTGTCAGGTGGTGGTGTTCTTGTCTTTGAAGTAGTGTTCTCTTTTTAAGTGGAATATGGAACAATGGTCTCACTTACTCCTGTTGACCTAGATTGGCACTATGAAGAAGCAAGGAAGCCAGAAATGGAACCATAGTTTCAAAGAAAACATTCTAAGATACCAAATCCAGTTCGTAAGTAAGGTATATTAATACCACCCAACTTTGCCTCCCTGAGTACACTGATAGTCTGGGGTCTGTTCAGCTGGCATGTAAATCCTACATGGTAAGGGTCTTCTCATTCCATCCACCTTGAACAATAGTGTCTTTTAACAATTCTTAAGAGTGTCACTTTGCAATTAGAGATAAGGCTCTTGTGCAAATGCCCGTGTCCCTAGAAAAGGTAACATTATGACTTAAATTCACACTTTGATAGAATAATATCAGATTTCTTCTAGAAAGCATGTTTTGATGTAGAGCAGATGATAACGTATCTCTATCCCAAATGAGAATTATAAATTGTGGGAGTTAAATTTAGACCAATGGGATGAGGACTGGAGAGGTTTCTGAATAAAAGTGAAAGTACACATTTTTAAAGATGTCATTAAAATCCGTAATAGTTGCTTTTAAAATGCAGATGTGTTCAGCATCTGAGGAAATGAGTTCCATCAATGCAATAATGAAGGAACTTTGAGCTGGGTCAAGTGGTGATGCTCAAAACCCAATTCTAAAAAGCACTGGGAAGAACATTCTTCTAAGAAGCCCTAAAAATTTAGAGCACAAAAAGTACAGTGAGGCTATTGGAATCCTCAGTAAAGTGTTAATACAAGAAATGAAAAAGATATGATTCGATTTTATAAAGACATAGCTTACCAATAGAGGAGAACAAAGGAGAAGACATTGTCTAGTGAGCATTAATTTGGATACAAGATAAAAAACACCCTCTATAATGTAGAATATTTTGCAGCAGCTAAATGCAAGAGATTAAAAAGAAACTTACTTTTCTGCAGGCAGGAAGGAAAACCAAAAATGATTATTTGGCTCTGGAATTGGGAGGTTAAAATAGGACAGAGTAGCCTAAAGATCTGTGATACCAAAGGTTAGATTCTGCAAGAGAGATCCATACTCTAAAGCAGAGTGATAACAGGCTGCATCTCAGAGGAAACATTTGGTGGTTAAACCAGTGCCAATAGCAGTATGATCGTGTCTTTTTAATCCTGTGAAAAGCTTGTGGAAGTACATTCCCAGTGTTTGTGAGAAGGTTCAACTCTTTATAAAGCAAAATTCTTGACAGTACAACAAAGTTTAATCACTTGCTTAAACAATCCTATATATGCTGAAGAAAATAGAGGAATGTATTACCAATAGAAAGTAAAGGAAAGAATCCAGAGATTTTACCTTCCGCCTTTTCATAGCCAGATGGTGGCAACCTATGGAATTGAGAAGCATATGGGGATAGAACTGAGGAGCCATTTTCTGTTTGATAACTCCGAAAGAGGGTGTGTGCTATGGAAAAATAATTGAATCAAAGAAAGGTCATTTACAGGTAGTAAAGTCAAATGTCACCTCCTCCAATTCTCATGACTTGTGGTTTACAGAAAGGTTAGCCTAATATAGAAGTTAGTGTCTGAACTGTCTCAAGACATGATAGATGAAGAAGAGAATAACACCACCAGTATCTCTCCCCCTTGAGCTTTTTGTGCTCAAGCTTCAAAAAGGTACTTAAAACCTGATGTCACAGTGAGGTACTAGACACCTGGGAAATTCCCACTCAGTAGACTAAGAATAACACTAAAAGTCCTATAAGCTATACTGCAGAAACTGCTACATTGGAAGGCTGCATTTTTGAAGTATACCATTATTGAGAAATAAATCCATATGCAGAATCTATAGCATTTTAGACTGATATAGCTGATTTCAATGAATTTGGGGTATCCGTGGGATTAGGAGAGCCATATATATCATTATTATTATATGCATCTATTTTGTGCCAGGTACTGTGGTAAGCATGTTAAATGCATTATCCCATTTGATACCCACTGTCATGTTAACAGAGGTAATATCATCTCCATTTTCACAGGAAGAAATTGGAACTTGGAGATATTATTAACTTGTCCTGGGTCCCACAGTATCAGAGCTAGACAGTGTCAAACTCGTGTTTTAAGTTCTAGAAAGCCCATATTCATAACCGTCATGCTATACTCTCTCCTAAATAGCCAGATATCTTCATCAATGGTACAGACCTGTTGTTGTAGTTAATTCCAGCCATTTGGGTAACTAACTGTCCAATGTTAAATCTCTTGAAAGAAAACTGAATGTCCAGTGTGTTCTTAGAAGTTTAATTGAATGTCATATCAACATCGAACTCTCTAACAAACCCAATGCCTATCTAAGTGTGAAACATGACTTGTTTGACATTTAGTACCTTAATATCAGATATTCGTTAAGACCTACCTTGAGATCTTCTGAATAAATGAATGATGTGGGAGAAGCACTGAGAGTGAATTAAAAGATAATAACCCTTTAAAGAATTGAGTAACAATTAATGGTGAGAAAGACAAGAACATAACTTTAAATTCTGGGTTACCAAGCATATTTGCACATTTTATTTCAAAGGGGATTATTTCTGATGTATTGCTCCCAGAAACATATGGATGATATTTCCCCCTTTTGTAGACTGACTGACTTCATTTACATGTGCAGAGAATGAATGAATGACTTTGTATGGTGAACATTGTGATTTTAAATGGTTGTGGCATTCTTAAATGATATTTGGATTTCTCAGAAAACAGATTTTTTTCTAGTGGAGAGCAGCTCTCAATTTACACTAAAAGCCAATTTGAACATTTTGCTAGTGTCTATTAAGTGAAGCCTATGAGATTAGGATTTTTCTCACTTTTAATTTACAAATATGGTGAATACTGAAGTAGAGAAACATAACTATATTATTTTAATTAGGCTTTTCTATCCCAGTTTGCATGGATGTGGAAGTTGCATATTTGCTTTCTCATAGCAGGATTTCTTTTTCCTAAAAACAAAAAGAAATAATGCTTTTATTTGATAACAAGCACACTGTTTATTTGAAAAGCTGATCAATGGCTTTGAGGAAACTTTGCTTTAGGGCATTTTGAATAACCTATCCTGACCCAGAAGAGCTTCCTAAAACAACAGGAATTAGCTAACAAATAAAATGAACATAGTATCTGGTATGTTCATAATATATTCTTAAAAAATAGTTTAACATTTTTCAATATTTATGTTAGGGGATGAATGGTTGACATCAGACTGGTTGAATATTTAAACAGGAATCATCTTACTTCACAATCTAATACAGATGCCAGAGGGGTTCTCCACCTCCAAAGTTTGGAAATATTGCCTTCAGAGGTCATTCCTGATGTGGAAGTGAATGCTGCACGCTGCTGGCCTGCTGCCATTAGACAGTCTAACATACACAAAACCCCGTGATGAATTCTAAACCCAACCTTAGCAACTTTCTGATATTTTTGCTTTCCATGTGATATTCCCTTGCAGAGAGAACATACTTGACAATTATGTTTTTCTTTACAAATAAATGATGTTTCTGAGCTCACTACACCTATTGCTTATGAGTTTAGAAATTTATTGTTTTCCTATTTAAGAAAAATATGGTAGTGCACCTATGAACTTCAGTTTTAAAGCTAGTAGCTAGACCCTGGACAGTGGAGCTCACTAAGGTCATGCCATTCAGCAATGCCCCTGTCATCCGGCCAGACTTCTGTCCTGAACCTTGAGAGTAAGTATTATGAACCCCTTTTGCCTGCTTTAGAAGTTCAGTGGGTCGTATAGCCTCAATCAAGCCAGCTTAATTAAGGAGATTCATGGGAGATAGCAGCATTTTTGAGATAGACTATCTACGGGGAGCCCCTCAGAGATCTGAAAAGGGAGGAATGAGAAAGAAGGCATTAACAGCATCTAATGCTGCCTGCAATAATGACAGCAGAAGACAGGTTAGCGTTGTTGAAGAAAGAATCGGAAGTAAGGGAATGGAGGCTGTGCATATAGCCAATAATTTCAAAGAGTTTAGCTAGAAAAGGAAAAGTAGAAGCTAGTAGCTCGAGAGAGATGTGGGATTGAGGGAAGTTTTGTGTTTGTTTTTATTTGTGTCTCTTAAGTAAAACTTTAGCATGTCTCAATGCTGATGAGAAAGTATCAACTGCGATTAAGAGATTGAAGATAGAAGAAAACTGGTAAAGTGAGGTCCCTGAGGGGACAGGAAAGAAAAGGATCTGTGGTGCAGTTGGCATGATTTGCTTCAGATAAAAAAGGACATACTTCTTGTACTGAAGATAAGTAAGAAAGGATGGGTACAGATGCAGGTAAATTTGTCAGTTCATCATGATGGGAAGTTGAGAAAGGGTTTGAAGAAAGTGTCAATGTTACTTACTAAGGGTGAAGGGAAAACCACTGGATTGAAAGTTTAAGAGGAGTGAATAAGCTTGAAATAGTTGCTGTGAAGAATGTGAAAGAGGCTAACTAAAAAGATATAGGAATGTTGGAGAGCAGAGTAGAGGACCCAGTTGAGGCTGGTGACGGCAATAAGCCATCAATATGCTTGATGCTGTAACTATAGCTGAGCTCCCAGCCTGAATATGATTTTGAAAAGAATAAATAACAGGATTGATCCAGGGTAAAAAATTTGCCTGTTGGGGAACGGGAAGACATTGCATCAACAAAGTTCACCTTAATTAAAAGAAAGAAACTGGTGTAATGGACCACTGAGTAAGCTATATAAAGAATAATAACAGATAGGGTACTGGCAGATAGGGAGAAGAAGAGCGATATAGAGACCTTGGGTCCCAATGAGGTTAAAGAACTTGTGAAAGAGGGAAAACTGAGTGAGAGATACGAAAGTATAGAAGGTTGTGAAAAGAAAATTCTGATGGAGAGGTGCCAGGACCCAGAATGGAGGTTGAGAAGTCATGGCCTCTAGGGGTTGGATTATCAGAAAAGTGATAAGATAATCAGGAGATGTAGTTCTTAGGGAATAGAGGGAGATACTGAACTAGGTACTGAAGTGTATAAAGAATGAGTCCCTGGGAGGCTGATAAATAACAACAAAGAGGAAGAGCAGTGAGGAGGTAGCAGGAAAGAACCAGAGAAACCGGGGGTTTGCGTGGAAGTGTAAATGCTCTGAAAATGTCTTGTAATAGGGGATACCGACCTCATATACTAACCTCGATCAAAGTGAATCATAGGAAATTGAATAGCCTCCACTGCAGAGGCCTGTAGATAGGGTGACCATAGGAGCTGAGCTGGTTTGCCAAGAACAGTCCCAATTTACAGCTGTGGCCCTGACATGATTATTAATAGTGCCCCCTTTTACTTTTTAAGTGTCCTGGTTTCTATGTCAAATTACATATTCGCTCTAGCTTAGAGGGAAGTAGCGGCCTCAAGGAAGAGCTCTTTCATTTAGGAAATAAATGGTTTTTTTAAAGAAGGAGGAGGATGTAGGATGGATTTGCTTGTTTGCTTGTTTGTGTGTGTTTGTTTTGCTTGAAAGCAGAGTTCCACAGGCCATAGTAAAAAGGATTTGAGAGGATGGTGAGCAGTAGGATATTGAATCCAGGGAGAGGAGTTACCAAGCAGTGTTGGAATTGAGAGTGGACAAGAGAACAGTTGACCTTAGCTGGAGTTCCCATTCCATTTTAATCTTCCTATCAACTTTCATTCTTTCAATCTGGAGTCAGATGGACAACCAAGCCTCAGAGGTTAAATATGCCTGTTATTATTTATATTTTTACATTGTGGCCAGTGATCACAGCGGTTATTGTACCACATGGTGAAATAAATGTTTACCAGAGTCCAAGTTCTTGCAAATCCTTGCCATACTATGGCTCCTAATAGAGATGACAACCTCCTACCACTTACTTTCTCTTACACTTACGTTTTGAGTGTACTTTATTCTGAGCTTTGGCAGCTTCAGCTCTATCTCTGCCAACTCAATTCCATTACTTGCTTTAAATTCAGGGTAAGAAAACAAGGCAGCTTAAGACCTCTGGAACATATGAAGACTGGTTTATTCATCGAAGTCACTAGATTTTGCCAAGCATTGTATGCTGAGAGCTGATGACGAAAGGATTAGAGCACTTAAGTCAGATGACAGTGCCAAAAATTACCACCTTTGCTAAAAGCAAAATATTCTATGCCTCTTGTCACAGCCATAAACTAAAATACACCTTCAAAGACCAATATAACATGTAACCATATTGGAATTAAAGATTCCTTTTTAAAAAAAGAAATGATCCCCTCTCAATAAACATAGAAATCCCCATGACAACATCATCACAGGAGACGTTTGAGTCAATGAGGTCATTTGTATTTAAGTCTGCAAATAATATATGTACTGCAATGCAACTGAGACATAAAGCTTATCGATGTAATTTATGGAAATGTAGGTAAAGTCATTTCCCTGAGTTATGGATATTCTTCAATCACTGTGATAAATAAATATGTAAGTTAAAATGGGTGATTTTTATTTACTTTCTAAAAAATGTTCATTCCATTTTACAAATAGACTGTCCAAAGGAATCCTTAAAGTAGTAAGCTTGCAGCATCATTTCACAATATGAATCATTTATTTAAAAGTCTATACATGGTTTTTCAGAATTGCCTTATAATCAGCCTCACTGCCTAAAACCATGGTTAAAAAACTTATTTTCTGTATCTAAGGAATCTACATGTTTAATATATCCCTATTCGGTTACATCTTTCATTGCCTGAAAAATTCTAAGCTGGACTCACTCCCTATACTAGCTTCCCACTCCTTTCCACAGGAGTATCAAAGTATTACAAGTGTTGTAGCAGTTTGAAAAATATCCCCCTAGAATAGTATTTTTCAAATGCCTAGTTTTAACCCACTAGTGGGCTGTGTACTCAGTCATAACTAGCATCTAAACAAATGAAATAGAATGGAACAGAGTGCCTCACATATAGCAAGGTTAAATAAAAAGGTAAACTTTTGTTTCAGAGATATACATTTATCTACTGGGTCACCATGTAAAATATATTTTTGCCCCCTATGGATTGCATTGTCAAAGAAAAAGGGTGAAAGCCACTGGTCAATAGAATACATAAACAAATTGAGGTGTATCATTTCATTGAAATACTATACATCAACTATATACTATAACATATATCAATACATATATACAGACACATACACTTTCTACATATATCAATACACATATACCACTACATAAATCTCTAAAATGTCATGTTGGGTAAAATAAGCCAATTGTAAAAGGATTCTTACATTAATTGTTAATTAATTTAATTCTTAAAAACATGTAAAACAATATTATATATTGTTTACTTACATATATATATGTGGTAAAAATATAATAAAATGGAAAAGAAAGACACCACTTTTAGAATAGCAGTAACCTCCTGGGTGAGAGAGAGGAGGATGGAACGCAACTGCAGTGTTTGATTTCTTAACGAACACAATTCTGTAGTAGAAGGCAAGAGATCTTTGTTCTAATTCCGCCTCTGCCATTAAATGTTGTATGTGATTAGGTCACTTCATTGCTCTTGTCCTTGTTTCTTCCTCTGTGAAATTAAGGGGTAAGACCAGAGAGTAATCGAAGTGTCAAGCTGGAAGGGGCAATGGAATTGTGTAATGAAAATGTGGTTTAATCATATAATGTTCAATCCGTAGAATTTAAATGGTTTCTCAAAGTTAACCAGTTAGTTAGTGGTAGAACTCAGGCTAGATAGGCAAGTCATCTGGAATCATAGTATTTCACTCTCTTTCCCTTAACTCTGCCACTGATGAAAGATAAAAGGTCATGGCATCGTTTTAACTAGGATGGTAAAATCAAGACATTATCATTGTCTTTACTGTCACTATATGAAGTGGGCATGGTGACCTATGGTTCTTTTAATGCTACTGAAGGAGAGAATTAATATTTTGAAAACATCAAATTTAATCAAATGTGTATATGCTGTTATTGTTAAATATTAAAAGAAGTTAAAATCATTGGTTTCAAGTGAACTTTCAGTTTAGTTTTGCCGTGCTTCATCTTAAATGATTGATAGTAGCCTCTAGTTCTTTGATTTATAAATTGGAAACAAGGAGTTCTGATCAGCACTGATTTGTGGCTACTTTTTGAAGTTGGTTGATTGAATTATCCACCAAAGCTTCCTAAAAGAATTTGAACTCAAGAGTATATTTAGAGAATAAGATGAAAAAATATATATAATAAAACAAACTAAGATGCAAAGGGGAAAAAATGTCAAGAAATCTTGGTTATGAAAAAGCCACAATTGAACACAAAGATTACTTCTGAAATTGTAGCAACTAGGCAAAAGAGAAAACACACTATATGTTATATAACTCTAATTTTCTAGGAAGCCTGTGAATTCATCAGCCCAAATTAAAAAAAAAAAAAAAAATTCCCAGCTCGGTGCTCCAAGAGGAATTTGACCCAGGAAATACTGACAAAAGTATCATTGGTGATACAATGATCAAGAGCTTTCAAGCCAGAAGGCCTACCATCAAATTCTAGCTCTCCTACTTATTATGTAACTGAACAGTTAAACAAGTTTCTTAATCTCTCAGTTTCCTCATCTGTTAAAAGTGGATGGAAATAATAAAACTTAACTTACTGTTTTTAATGAAGATTAAATGAGTTAATATTTGTAACTGGTCAAATAAAGGCTCAGAACAACATCTGATCCCTGGTAAGTGTTATATCCATGTTTGTTTAATAAATTAAGAAAGCAAGTATTCTAAATAGTTTTACAAAGGACATTCTTAAATTAGTGTGATTGAAGATATTATAATTATTGCAGTGGCACAAAAGTTGACCATTGTTTTGTACCTTAATTTTTATTGATTTCCTTTCCAATATTTTTAAATCTTTTTAAAATCTGATGTCACTTTTACAAAAAGAAAAATGAGACAAATAAAAAATATGATGTCTCCCACGTGAATCAGAGTACTCACTTCTCCTGTTTTCCCTTCGAAATGTAGTCCTTCTAATAAAATTTGTCACATTCAGATTTTTCTATCCAGACCTCAGTCAACTATAAATTAGAGCATACCTATCATTGCCTAGAAAATTCTCACATAGCAATAATCAGCTAAACTAATCTATGCTCATGCAGGGAGTGCAAGGTTTGACAATTTGACAAGTAAGTTGTCTCTCCCTAAGATTATAAACTGTCCAGTTTTTGTTTGTTTGCCTTTGGTGGGAATCTTTAAAATGAAAAATTTTGGTTTAAGCATTTTTTTAATGAAATCAAATCAAAGATACCAAAAATCTAATTATAAACAATAATCTTTGTATATGAAAAGACAACATAGTCTATCACATGTTATTTATATGAAGCTTTAATTCAGTTAAATCACTACACCACATTTTTATTTCTGCCCCTGAACTATGCTGATACCATACATTATAAATGAATGCTTTGTAATTCCATTTAAGTTATCTTATTTAGCACCTACTATCTATATCAATAGTGTTATCATTTATCTCACAATAAAATACATATTTTCATGCATGTGTATCTTATCTATCCCACTATATTACAGCAATTTTAGAGAAAGACTGGGTCATCTTTTTTATAATGTTCTTATTTCTTAATATAGCACTTTACACAGAATTGGGACTATCTTGTAATAAAAATTATCATAGAGATAAAATCCTTTGCCAATAAAGTATTATAAAATATTCCAATGCTGTCTAGTCATTCACTCATTAAAAAGCACTATTAATGCAATTTCCTTTCTCTTTTTCTATATTCAAATACCTATTTTTTTTTTAGGCCTTTTCACTTTGGCTAAATCAACCAAGCTATTATTGTCTTCTGCAGTTCTTAAACAAACATCTCTTTGGTTTCTTTCAAATCTTTTCAGTGTTTATAAAACCCTGTCAAGTGTTTTTAGCTCTCTTTTTCAGAAGTTATGTTATCATAGTCTTTCAGTTCTCAATATACAACTTAAACATCAGTGTTGATTTAGAGTACTGTATTTATATTATGTTCTTTAAAAAAGTGAGCTTATGTCTTAAAATAGTATATGACTTCAATATGATCACAGAACTAAAACTAGGATTAAAGTCTAGCGTTCAGAAACACCTGTTAACTTATTCTCAGTTTCTTTCAACTCAGGCTAGAGAACATGGTGAACTTTTACTTTTTTATCCTTTCCTTATTTTTGCTTGTTTTTATTTTATGTAATTCTTGTAGTATTTTTTATTTCTCAATGAAAAACAGAACATTAATTTGGGCATTAAATTGAAAGTAAAATTAAGTGTTTATGTGCTTAATAGTAACTCAGAATTCTAGCCCAGTGTATATTTAGTGTCTTAATCTTTTACGTTTTCATGTTAAAAAAAGGTTATTCTATGGTAGATTTCTTTAGGGGCAGAATATCTTAGGAGTTGTTAAAATAGTTAATTTATCTCCTTTCCACTTAGTTCATATCTCTCATTTAGTTATATAAGAACTTAAAATTTTTATTGGTAAATCCATGTTGCAAGATGGATGTAAGTTTTTTTTATTGCAGGAAGTGAGAGCTTATTACAATTAATTCATTTTTATTATTTTAACTCTGATTAATTCTAAGAAATATTTGAAGTTACTGTGGGAAAGATTGGAGAATCTGAAGAATTAATTTAGGAGGGCATCAATAACCATGAAGGTATGTAGGATTAAATTCGAAGTGATGTAATGAAAATATTATAATATATTTTGACACAACCCATTCATTTGATATATTGTTTATCATATCTATGTATTTCAGTAGATCATAGTCATAAACTTTGAATATCCTTTTTAAAAATCTGATAATTGAAGTGAAATTAATTGTGATATGAAATAATAAAATTGTGAAAAATTATTGTAGCTTTCAGATTATTAGTTGTTACTGAACTTTTTGATTCTTTACTAAAAGTTGATATGTTGCAATCTATTCCCATGGACAGAATAATGTGTGTTTTAAAGAAATCATCCAATGTATCTTATAATAACAGCCAATAGATCTTTTCTATTGAAAAGATCTTTTCAATGGAATTAATAAATTATTGCTTAGATTTACTTTCAACAAAGCAATTTTTATCAGGACTATCTAGCAAAGTACAATAACAACAATGGGGGAAAATCAGAATCTCTCTCATTACCTGCTTCTATAATTGTGCATGCATGAAGTATGCTTGAAGCCTTTGAAAGGAGAGATTCTGCAAGCTGAATACTGATTTTGTGAATACTGTAATTTCATGTCTGCTATCCATGTTCAAGCTGGCTGTGCTTTGAGGAGCAGCTGAGGCTTTATGGAAAACTTTGTAAAACATTCTATTTAGAAGCAATTCTTGTTCTTTGCATTATGTACTCTGGGTATTTTTCTTCCTTTGTGTTTTATTTTGAGAACATTTGTATGAAAACAAGATCTTTGTTTCTTACAAGCACATCTGCTCTTGCTGCTTATAGATTACAAGAAGTCATCATCCTCTCTGACATCATAATCATTTCCATGGCAACAAGTTTGGCTTACAATTTTTTGAAAATACAATAAAAAGTTGCAGAATATTAGCAGCAGCAAAGTGTTTATCTCAAAACAGATACATGATAACTTCTCAGTGATCTGCACCCACTATGTGTGGCCCATTCATTTCAAAGCACCAAAGCTTGAGCCTATTGCATTTAATTCCCTCGAAGCCCATGTGACTGTCAATTCCAATTATCCACAATTTAGAGAAAAAATAGAATACTTGAGAAAAGAAATTCTGAGGTGACCAAGTTTATTCTACCTCAATGCCCTGTCACATGGCTTGCCTGGTGTTAGTTCAATAAATGCAAAAATATACGAGACCTTTATGTTTTATTTCCTACTGTAAATAATGATATAGATTTGAATAACATCTGGAAGGATATTGAAGCCCTTTACTTGAAATGATTTTATGAACAGGAACTACATTTGCTCAGCCACTTCAATGCTGTCGCTACTGTGATGAAATGTGGCTATATGAGACCTCAGAACATAATCATTTGGATAGTGAGCCAAGGCTGCTAAAAAGGGCTGGAACTAGGAACAGACTTTGTAGCATGTTTTACTACATCAATATTTGTCAAAACTGTGAATTTTTAGACACAATAACCGTGCAATCCATAAAGAAATATTTATTGAGTACTTGCTATGTGCATAGTACTGTACTGGGAATCCTATGAAAAATAAGGCAGTACAGAGACAATCCTTGACCTCTCACACCCTTCCTTGAGATTAATGTCTAAGTATTAGTATCCCCTTTTTTTTAGCACTACCAAAATATTTTTAATTAAATTCTTATGCTTTTTATTTAAATTGTTCCATTTTATTATAAAAAGTGTACATGTTTGATATGAACCACATTTAGTTCAGGAGAGTTGTTTAGCTGAGCCCAAGTAAGCTGTTCTGTGTTAAACACTAAGAAAATTTGGAGAAACAGAGCTCAGAGGCAGCTGCTGACTGGGTGCACTTATATTCAGAATGGCAACAATTGGATATATGATTTCAGACCAGGTACTGAAGCCAGTGTCAGTGATAGTGTTAATAAACACACAGAGTCTGAAGATAGGTCAGGAATGAGAAGATGGGCATAAGAACCAAGGACAAAACATCCAAATCAAGGGAAGAAAGCCCAGTGGATCTAGTTAAGCAGAGGTGGGGCAGGTGCTGGGCAAATGAAAGAGGTCTAAGCCATGGGGTGGACAGTGCTGTAGAGGTCCAATTGCATGAATCAGGGACCCAGTCAAGAAAGACTGAGCTCAGAAGTAGAATATCCATTCACTGTAGTACCAGGAGACAGGCAGGAACCAACTGAAAAGAGTCTAAAGTATTAAATGTCCCAATGAGTGAGTGTAGTATATGTATATATTCATAAGCAATTCATGGGGGATTGGTTCCAGGACCCCCCACGAATACCAAAATCCATGGATGCTCAAGTCCCTTATATAAAATGGTGTGGTATTGGCATAAAACCTATACACATTCTCACATATAGTTTAAATCATCTCTAGATTATTTATAAAACCTAATACAATGTAAATGTTATATAAATAGTCATTATACTGTATTGTTTGGACAATAATGACAAGAAAAAAGTCTGTACATGTTCAGTCAGAAGCAACCATTCTTTTTTTTTTTTTTTTGGAATATTTTCAATCCACAGCTGCTTGAATCCACAGATGCGAAACCCACAGATAATGGAGGGCCAGCTATATTTTTCCATTTATTCAGTCTTTCAGTGATAAGCACTCTACTAGACATGGAGTAGGGGGGAGTTAATAAAACTGACAAAGTCAACCTTATGAAACACATTAAACTGGGAGAAACAGACAATGAAGAGCTAATTCAGTGAATAAATTATACAATTACAATGTGTATTATATGTTGATGTGTCACGGAGCAACTAAACAAGGTGTCATGATAAGGAATAAAGCAGTGGGGGTAGAGGGGTGTTCTGAGGTGTGACTAAAGGCCTCTTGGAGAATATAACATTGATTTAAAAAAATCTTTACCCTACCCTCTACCTCCACCCACTGTGGCCCACCAAATTGAAAACTACAGTTATTTAACATACACAGCCAGGGTAGCCTCATTCCCATGTTTTGGAATCAACCAGTGGCTTTCCTGCACCCAAAGATTCTCACCACCAAAATCTCCTTCATTACCCCATATGTCTGTCTAGTCTCTGAGGTTAGCTGACATCTTGGCATGCTTTGTCTTGTTGCCGCTTCTTCCCTCATGGTGATAAGTTCCTGAGTTGAAAATTGTGTATTATGAGGGTGGAGGTTTCTTCTACTCAAGGGAGGCTAGCATTTGACACAAACTAGCCCAAAAATCTCAGTGGCTTAAGACATTGCTCAAAGCATTTGGTAAGATTCAGGACCTTTCTAAACTGTTGCTCAGCCATCCCTTTGGGAGATTTGAATGCTCTCCTGACCTCTCTGCATACACCTGGCAGGTAAAGGAAGGAAGAGAGCAGAGAATCATGGGGAAGTTTCTGTGGGTCAGGCTTGGAACTGCTGTGCATCGCTTTTATCCAAATTCCATTGGCTAGATCTCAGTCACATGGCATGCCTAACTATAAGGGAGGCTGGGAAATATAGTCTAACTGTGTGCCCTGAAGGAAAAAAGAAATAGGTTTTGGCAAGTCAATAGTCTATCTTTTTATTCACCCTAAAATCCATTTTACTCTTTTTCCCACACAAAGAATTTACTTATCCTCAACCCAAGTAAGATCATCCAATGCCCCACTCAGTCACTGAATCTAGCTCAAAGTCCAGGACCTCCAGGTTGTGTCTGTTGTGGCTATATTAGGTCCAGTCAGGACTGGCCTCATGGGTACCACACTCAGATGAGCCCTTGCAATTGATATAATACTCCATTATCACTATCTTGAAATTACTAATAATTGTATCTTTGAACTTGTGTTTTTTCAGTCAAGTTCAATGGGATAACAGAGCATGCATGTGAGAACAGATATGTGCAACATGTGTGTCCTCTGTTTCTTCCTGTGTCATTCACATACAGCATTTGTGATGACCCATGAGCACAGAATTCTGGTAGACCTATGATACTTGAGAGTTTAGCAATATTCAAAGTGAGTATGAGGTAACTATGCTATATCTACGACTGAGTAATCAGGTCACTGACAGCACTGAGAAGCCATGTTTTCCATTTGAACCAAAACGTGCTTTGAACACAATAAGAAGGCAATAGTGTTCTAAGAAGCACAAAAGACTAAAGAACCTTATTATATCCTTTTCTCTTGTGCTATATTTGCCCGTATTAGCCAATCACTTACACTAAAATTATGTTGTGGAAAGAAAGGGAATGATAAAGCAACCATAATTCCTTCTCCTTTAATTCCTTCCTTACTCATCAGTAAGCCAAAGGTGGAGAGTATTGCTAGAATGTGCACCCATTGAGAAGAAGAATAAAAACAGTCGAATTAGTTGTGTGCAGCATTTCTACTGTTCTGGAAAGAACAAAATACATATGCATGTATAAGTCATGAAATACAAATTGTGTACCTTCAGGTAATTCTGCATACAAGTTAAATGCATTTGTATTTAAAACTCACATTGCACAAGATAAAGATAAACAGTAACATTAAATTTTTCTTTATTTAGAATGGCATTAAATAACAAATACAGTATACACTACGACAAGTCAAAACATACTGTGGAAGAAAAGAAAAAGCTTTATATTTTAGTAATTTTAATGGCACGTTTTCTCTGCTTTTTTGAACCAAGGTTCTCCCATTTTCCTTTTATAGTGCAAATTATGTAGCTTGCCCTCTGTCTGGTGATGTATGTCATCTCCCCAGTATAACTGCAATAAAAGATTCCATTCAGAAAAAAAAATGAATAGGATACACATAGCTGTCAATGACCTATAGAAATTATTAAATCCTTCTGGGTAGGCACCGTGAATACGACTACCCAAGATGTGGGATAGTTTCTTTTCTATTCCTGATTCCTCTTTCTGTGGCCCTTGGCTACTCTCTCTGAGAGTTTCTGCCTTAACCATTACCCTACATGACAATATCTGAAATGGTTGTTAAAGGATATTCTCTCCTTGGGGGTTGTACAGCTTTCATATCTCTATTCTGTCCCAAGGGTTGTTTTAAGGCCTTTTTAGCCTTAGCTCACAGTTTCTTTGGCACTACAATTTTTTCAAAAATTTCTTAGTAAGCTTCTGATCTATTTGCTTCCAGTTAATTCCATGTGCTAAACTTTTTACTAGACATAGTTATTAAACTTGCCTTACTCTTTGTTTCCTAGTCCTCATGTTTTCCCTTCAATTTAATGGCAGGTACGTTGAGGCTATCTGAAACAATACGCTGTTGTGGAAAAGTATCTCTCTTAATCTGATGTTTACTGAAGGGCTGAGTTGTTTGAGAAATCTCACTGGCCCTTTGTCATGCAGGGCCACTTTTTATTCCAGGTCCAAAAGATATCAACTTTTCAACCATGCAAGGCTCTTGCTCCCTGAAATTTCTTCTCTCTTTCCTCTGCTTGGAAATCAGCCCAAACTCACCTGAGTGCATCTCCTTCTTGCTTAAGTTGTGGCCAACACACCATCACTCTGCCAGTTCCAATTACTTCCTCTAGAGCTACACACTCTAGTAGATATGTGGTCTGCCTTCCAAGTTCCCCCATGACAGCTTTACTGAGGCATAGCAGAATTCTCCAGATATCCAGCCTGCTATATTGTATCCTCACCTTCTGCTGGCCAGTCACTAAACCAATGCCACTTATTTTTGGGTATTATTACAGTAGTAGCACATGTCAAAGAACCAATTTCTGTACTTATCAAGGTGGGGTAGCCAGTGTAACTAAACACCGAAATCTTAGTGTCTTAATGTACTAAAAGTTTATTTCTGCTCACATAACATGTTATTGTGGGTTTATGATGAGTGACGTATCGCTCACCGATTAAGAGAATCAGGCTCCTTCCATCTTAAATTATTTTATTTTGAATTACTAAAACTTATATTTTTTGAAATCTTGGTTTGCTTAGAAGTTTAGTTTATTGTAATACTTGGATTTAATTATTGTCAGTGAAGACCCTACACAGAGGCAGAAGCAAATGGAAGAAATATACATTTGTCTGCACTAAAAACATCAGCTTTCAATCCTGTCCGCCAAAATCTTATACAAATATTTTGCTGAAATTTTACTTGTAACTCTTACTTCCCTGATGTTAATTTGTTCTTACAGAGTAATCAAAGGATTGACTATTTTGTTTTTGACAAATAAATGCACTTCAAACATGAAATATTTTTATGCATGTCAGAAAATTCTGTTCTTAAATTTTCTACCTATCAGCATATGAAAGGTGTTTTTAAAGATGGAGGATTTATTTACATTGTTTTAGCTATAAAAGAACATTATAGTAGAAACCATCCCCAAAATCACTTTTCAAAATATACCCTCTATAGTGTGAGCTTCTTTTTAAAAGTAATTACTTTTTCACTTATTGTAAAATTATTAAATATTACCTCTACCATGAAGGGATTGGTTATTTATATTTTTGCAGGTGTATGCTAGGCAGTATATAAGCACTGGCTATCACAGATAATGCCACCAACCAGAAGCTGACAGTCAAGGGAGCCCTTGGATATAGCCCGTTGAAGTCAGTCTCCCAAGGCAGAGAAGAAGGTGAAAAGGGGTGAAGAATAGATCTAGAGGAGCCAATGGAAGAGATCTTGCAAACTCATAAAATCCCTTAACCACACACAGGTGAGCTATAAGAGACTTAAAGTGAATCAGTGAATGAGGGTACTGCTGTCAAGCCCTCCAGTTGTGGAATACCTACATTTACCTCAGAAAACCTCATGTTAACAGATGTGACAAAAGACTGTTAAAGTCTCTAATGGGGCCTCTTTTCTAAACAAATTGAGAAATGAAACAACATGTGGCATATGAAGACAAATGATCGTTTTATTATTAAGAAATCTAGGTTAAAGAATGTAGCTTAATGTAACAGCCAGACTGGCCCGCTAAAGGGACCACAGAGTTAGCTGACTTTCCCCTTCTGCCTGGATGTTGTAGAGGGGTGCAGGGAGAACACTGAGAGCATTGAGTTTGCTGAGAAAGTCCTTCCAATGGAAGCAAGGCTTGTGAAGACAGTGTCCCCCAGTGAGGATCACTTAAAGAACCAATCTGGTAAGGGTACCAGCGTCAACTCATACTAAATATCAGTAAAGTTTAATGTATTTCTTTTTAGATAAAAATAAATATAAGTACAAGTTCTAATGTTTTCTTCCGTTAACCCCAACAGACTTTCCTGTAGACCTCTTAGGGTGTACGTACACCACTTTTGAAACCATTGAGCTAAAGAATATGCTATTGGACCGCTATTGGTTAGTTTCAGGCCCATCTTCTACTGAACAAGTTTTCCAGCACTTTGTAAATAGCTCAGCATCAGCCTGTCATCATTGTTTGGCTCAAATCAGAGTGCTATTGACAGTGTGTCAGCCTTATGATTATATATGAAGGACTATACATTATGTCAATGCACTTAAGTCTTTATTTGGTATGAAGGATAGAATGCCTTTTATATTTTTTTATCTGATTGACTCTCAGCAAATCCAGCAAGAGGTTTTAAAAAGAAAAAGGAGAAACATATTATAATTTAATTTATGTGATGAATAGGATTTTATATTCCTACCTCAATGACTTCATAGTAAGAACAGAATTTGAAGTAATAGAAAAACTAAAATGAGAGACAAATGGTATCTATGCTCTCTTCTTTTTTTTTTTTTTTTGGTCAGAAACCATTTCTTAAATAAACTTTTTTAGAATAGTTTTAGACTTTCAGGAAAAAAGTTGCAAAGATTGTACAAAAAGTAGACTGCATAATTCACACTCAGTTCCAAAACCATTGTTTAAATTTTTTTGTTTGGTTGGTTAGATCGGTTTGCTTTTTATTTTTTGAAATCATGTGCATTAACTGTTATTTCAATATATCAAGGCAATAATTCCAAGATTTGCATAAGGAGATTCCACTGCCATATTCCATTCCAGGGATTTAGGGTAATAAAAACACTCTGCTTAGTTAGAATAACAATTGAGAGCCATGACCTCTGGTCTTCTTAAGTAAATATAGAAGAGTTTAAAGCTGCCCTCTGGGCAAATATTTTAGGGACTGATGAGCATTCAGCTTCATTTAAGATACAGTTTGTCATCAATATACCCAAGTGACTGACAATTTCTATTTACTATTTAATGAAAAGGAACCTGGAGTCCACTGAAATTCTTTGTCAACCCCAGGAGCAAGAAAGGAGGCATATCTTGAGGAGTAGAGCAATATTTGAAAGTCTGGGAAGGTCACCAGTCTTTGGATAAGTCTCTGACAGCTTAGAAGCTTGTTGCCCAATAGCCCAAAGGGGAGAATGAATGAACTCAAAATGAGGGAGTATGATTGCCCCTTTGACACTCAAACTCCATATCTTTTAGAATATAAGCCCTGTGGGCACAAAAGTCCTAATTCTCCATATAGAAAGTATGTCTGCTGCATATTTGGCACCAGTAAATACCTGTTGACTAATTGACTCTGAAGAAACTGAGTGATTTCTACTCTACATAAAGAGTGAGAAAAGTCCAGTGAGTTGTCAAGAAAAGAGAGAAGGCTTAGCAGGAAGAAATCCATGAGCTAGCACTGTAGCAAGTCAGGGTTCTCCAGAGAAACAGAACCAATAGGATATATATTTATGTATTTATATATTATGGGAATTGGCTCACATTATTATAGAAGCAAAGCATTCCCTCCATTTGCTGTCTGCAAGCTGGAGAACCAGGAAAGCCAATGTTGTACAATCAGTCCTCTGTATCTGCAGGTTCCATGGATTCAACCACCCATGCATCAAAAATATTTGGGAAAAAGAAAATTTTAAAAAATACAACAAAAATATAATACAAATTAAAAACCAATATAGTATAACAACTATTTACATAGAATATACACTGTATTAGGTATTATAAGTAATCTAGAGATGACCTAAAATATACAGGAGGATGTGCATATGTTATATGCAAATACTACTGCATTTCATATAGGAGACTTGAACATCTGTGGATTTTGGTATTCACAGGGGGTCCTGGAACCAATCCCCTGTGGATACTAAGGGACAAGTATAATTCAGTCTGAGTCTGAAGGCCTGAGAACTGGGGGTTTGAACCCATACTCCCACCCTGAGAACTGGGGATGGGGTGTGGGTAAGGCTGGTGTTAGGTCCCGAAGTCCAAAGGCCCCCAGGGTCCAATAGTTCCAGTATCCTAGGGAGAAGATAGATGCCCCAGTGCAAGAAGAAAGAGAATTTGCCCTTCCTCTGCCTTTTTGTTCTATTTAGGCCCTCAACATGTTGGTAAAAGTGAGCTTTGTTACTCAGTCTACTTATTCAAATGCTAATCTCTCTGGACATACCCTCACAGACACACCCAGAAATAATGTTTTACCAGCTACCTGGGTATCCCTTAGCCTAGTCAAGTTGACACATAAAATTCATCATCACAAGTACCCTATTTTTAAAACTGTGGGTTCTGTAGGGAAAACACATATATGATCCAAGAAGCAAACAAAAATCTGCCACCTTAGAACCAAGCTTTTCTTTATTTACTTCATTCAACAGTTCTGTGCTATGACCTTCTCATGTACTTAGCACTGTGTGGAAGATGCAAAGAGAGATAAGACACAGACCCTGCCCTCAAGGATCCTATATTCTAAAAAATGAGAACCCATATATACATATGACAAATCGAATATCATAAAATCTCTATGATAAAGTTCCAAGTGAGTTGTACAGACAAGTGCCAAGGAAGTTCAGAAGAACAAGGGACCACGGTGTGTTTGATGGGCAGGGAAAGTCTTATGGAGGTGGAAGTTGAGTGATTCCTTAGAAATTGAGAAGGACTTGGGTAAATACAGAAGCAGAAATAACCTACTCTACCTCTATTTCTTCCTATAAAAAGGAGAGTAAACAGAGTAGAAGGTGAAATAATCACTGATGTGTCCATAGGATAGCAATTAAACCAATTTGACTAGAATGTATAATCCATATTGGGAAACAATGAGAGAAAAATTAAAAATTAAAATAGATTAGAGAAAGCCCTGAAGGGCCACCCAAAGCTTTCCTTGGGTGGGGCAAGGGAAAGGAAGTGAGACAGATTCTCAGCTACCCCATTCACTAGATGTGGAACACTAGGTATGCTTTCAAACCGCTCCCTAAGCTGTAGCTTCCTCATACTTATATGTCAGATTTTTGTATTATCAATAATATGTATAGTATGCCACTCACTGAGTGACTACTTGGTAAATGGTATCTAGTCTCATTTTAGGTAATGGAGAATCACTATAGACTTTTGATAAGTAAAGCATTAAACCAAGCAGTACTGCCCATGAAACAGGTTTTGGGGTATATAAGATGGGGTCAAGAAAAATCAGAAAGGAAGAAGTACAGCAGACATGATTTCAAGATGGGGGCACACTGTAAAAACCGAGCTCCTTAGTTCAGCATTGAGGAGTGGTTTCCAGACTTAGAATATTGAAGCAAGTGTCAGCTGAGCTGGTTAAAAAGAAAGGGATCAAATGATTGAAGCTCTGAATGGACAAAAAGAGCAGGTACAGTGAAAGAGGGACAGATGGTAGGCAAGTTCATGGTCAAAGAGGGAAAGGATCAAGACTGCAATCTCAGTGAGTCTGAACCTTGTGAGGATGCCATCTGCAAGGAGTTGGTCATGCTGCTGGCGAGCCATTATGGAGAAGACATGTATAGCCTAGTGGATTTGAAGAAAACCAAGAATTTTAAATTCATTATATCATCTAGGCATTCAACCAAGAGTTTGAAATTGTCAAGGATTGCACCCAAATTTTAAATACCAGTAGAAAAATTTAAGGCAGATTTTGAAATTCTGAAAATAACAAGGAAGGGCCAGTGTTTCCTGGGGGATGGAGGCAGAGAGAAAGGAGGAAATGCAAAAAGACTAAAAAATGATATATCTTGATGTCTAAACATTAATGGAAGAAAAATGGAATATTGATAGTGAATTAAGGATCCAGAGATCCAAGAATCAGTCATTTTCTTTTTTCCCCATTAAGTAGATATGAGAATGGCAGACAAAGGTATAGTTTCTTCTAGAGACTAGATACATGCTATGGTATTTTCTAAGGAAATCCAGCCTTACTTAAGGAAAGTGAATAATAAGATAAGGTCAGAAAATAATGACTCCACTCTACTTAACATTTACCTTGCGACAGTTATAAATAAGGAATTGTGCAAGGGGAGTTTAAATAAATGAAGTAGAAGTTTTCTAAGATGGTAGACAAAGGGACACACTGTGGAAAATAAAACTGTAGAAGGGTAGAATCAAATCTGAGAGTTGGGAAGTGATAGCAGTGGAGTTTGAGACTTCAGATAGCTAGTATGAGTAATAGGAATTAGGAGAAGAGGTTGGTTCAGAGGCCTCTGAAGAACAACAAAGCCATTTCCAGGCAGAGGATATCAGAAGAGGCAAGCTTCTCCACCAACATGGGTACAAAAGGGTCAGTTTCAATATCTAGAGTAGAATGTCTAATGATGTATAAAGCACCCACCCTCACCCACAAAACTAATCAGGTTTCAGTTTTGAAAACTTGAATTTTAGAGGCTACTTGGGGAAGTAGAGAGAGGAAGGGGAGATTCTCCACAGAATGTAGGAGCCAAAACAACTCTGCCTCTAGGAACAGATTTCTCTGTCTGAAACTGAATGACGTCTGGGAGATTTGAATAACTAAAATTTCATATTCACTTCAGTAAATTGAATATAATGACGCCCTTAACTTCATAAAAGGTCTTAAAGTGCCTCCTGAAATCAAACGATGGTTATACATGGGCACAAAGAAACTTAAAGGACATTGGAAACTAAGAAAGGGTGTCGGGGGGAAGATGAGAGGGGGATGAGGGATAAAAATTTACTTATCGGCTATAATGAACACTATCCAGGTGATAGGCACACTGAAAGCCCTGACTTTAGCATTATACAGTGTATCCATGTAACAAAAACATTTATATGCCCTTAATATTTTGAAATAAAAATAAATAAATAAATAAGTAAAATAAAAGAATGAATTGTTATATATTATTTCCTGTTCTCCAGTGGTTGCCTCAAATGCCACCTCTTCCGCGAAGGCTTTCGTATGGGAAGGAGGGTGTGTGTGGATGCATGGAGTGGACTGCAGTGGACAGTGATGGCTACCCTCTAGTGTTCTGTCTACGCCACCCTCATTGTCTAACAGCCACATGTTTTGGGTGGAATTAAGCCAGTCAAACTCCCCTAAGATTGGCCAATGCCAATCTGAATGACACCGTCACAAGCTCCCTTACAGCAGAGATTTGTTCCTGGACAGGTCATGTGAATCAAGGCCTAAGCCAGCTTAATACACGGAATTCCCCTGGACAGAGAGATTAGCCAAGGGTCAGCACAGGGCTTACACGGTCCAGACAGAAGGAAGCCCAAGGCTTTAGGTGATGCTTGGGGTAAGAAATTAAATCAATCAACCATCTCTCATTTCTCTTCCTCTGATCTCCACCCTCTTACCATGATTATTAGTAGCCATTTTATAACCACACAATTAACCAGGCTTGGAATAAATTTGCCACAATAGAAAGAAACTTAGAGAAACAAAACTGCTCCTTGGTGAATGTTATAGAACTGTTGGATCAAGCCTTGCCTGCAACTTCCACTATAGTGATCCTTTGAATTTGTAAGTCAATAAATTGCCTTTTATTGACTTAAAACCAGTTAAGTATCATGACTGAAACAGCTTTCTGAATTGCATTCATACCCATCTACTAAATATTTTAATTTTTCCCATTTATTTCAATATCACCACATGGTGCCTTGCCCTGAATTTATTTACCTACATTTCTTTTCTTTTCTCATAGATTTTGAGCTCCTTGAAGGAAAGGACAGCAATATATATATTTCCATGTTTCTCCTAGCTTTCAGAATATTGCTTTGCATACAGCTGTGCTTTAAAAATATTTGTAGAACGAGTAAATCGAACTTGTAAACTTGTGCTTTTGATCTCATCAGCACCATACCATAGTTAACACATATTAATAATTATAAAACTGTTGAAAAACTGAATGTGAAAACATTGTTGTTTTATTGTTTGATTTTGTTTGTTTGTTTGCCTGTTTCTCTTCCTGGCTATAGGAAATGCTGTAACAGTGATTTCTGTTGTTCACCTTCTTCCCTATGGACCACAGGAATTCCCAAGATGTAATGACAGTTCATCTAAAGTTGTAAAGATTAGCAAAAAATAATTGGTGTTATCAGTTCTGTTGATGTAATTCTAGTCAATGCTGAATATCTTGACATTTTAGTTAGCTAATATAGCCATATCTTGAGTAAAGGAGGGATTTACCTTAGGACTTGTGTACATTGAAGATAGTCGAAGGCCAAAGGAAATTTGCTTTGTTTTTAATTCAAGTCTTGACACTTACTATATTTGATCTCAATATATTATACTATATCTTACCACATTTATCTTACATATCAAATATACATATCTTATTATATTTGGTATTTGATTTTGGCAGAATTATTTCATTTATCTTGGTCTCAGGTTTCTTATCTATAAAATGGGAATAATTATAATATAAATCTTAGAAGATTATTATGAGGTTTAAAGGAGTTAAAACCAAAACACATATTAATGTCAGATATAATAAATACTTTATAAGTGCTAGCAATTTTTCTTGTTCTTCTTATTGTTCTACAATATTGTTCTGATTTTTTTTCCATGTAAAACTTACTTTTTTTCTACTTGAGGTACAATAAAACATTACATTTTCTACTTCATAATAAAAAAAAATCTTTCTATATACCTGCTGTAGATTAAACCTGGCTGGTCTCTTTTTCAGTCACACGCCCATGCAACAGATATGTCTATACATGAGAAAATTAACAAATGAGACCTGTCCTAGAAAAGAGTATGCAAAAAGTGTATCAAAGATGAAATAATTATATAAAGTACTTTTAAAATAAGGTACACATAGTGGCCTTTAAGATGAATTAAATAAATGAAATGTAGGTTTTAAAAAATTATTTGGTTTTTATTTTAATTCACTGTTTAATAAAGTTAATTTAAAATTATACAATTACTTTTTATTGAAATTTTCATTGAGATAATTGTACACCTACTCAACGTGCCATTGTAAGAAATAATACATAAATGTTCCTTGTACACTTTGTTCAGTTTCTTCCAATGGTAACATTTTGCAAAACTGTCACATAATATTACAACCAGGATATTGACATTGATATAATCCAGCAATCTTACTCAGACTTCCAGTTTTACCTGTACTCATTTGTGAGAGGGTGTGCATGCATGAGTGTGTGTATATGCGTGTGTGTGAATTTCTTTACAATTTTATCACTTGTGTTCATTCCTGTACCTATCACAGTAAAGATACTTGATGGTTCCAACACACCACTCTCCCTCCTATCCTTCCTATACTTTTTCAACCAAAATGGTGCAAAGTCAATTTATGTAACCAAAACGTTTGTACCCCCGTAATACTCTGAAATTTAAAAAAAATGTTAAAAAAATAAACAAACCAAAAAATTCTTAAGAATCAAGTGCCACTACCATTTGCTATTTCTACTACTAGCTTACAAAGGACCCAGGTTCATTTGCTAATGGTCATACACTTCTGGTGTAAATTTCCCTAAGCAACACTCACTAGCAGGCACATCTATGTGTTTTTGTGAATGTACATACATTTCTCTAGCATCTCTACACATATTTCTCTCTCTTTCTAGAATAGAATTGAGAATATAAGGTCTCATTCATTTATTTACTCCACACTCAATTGTCATTCATTTGAATTATAGGGATCTACTCATTATTATTAAAATCAAACCAGTGGCTTTGCTATCTGGCTAAATTAATCCGAGCTCTAATTTCACCATTTATAGATAGCATTTTACCTCATGTTTATCAGATATACATGACATTAAAATTATAGTGAGAATGCCTATCAGTCAATAAGCACATTGATCAAGGTGTAAGAAATTATAGAAATCTGGAAATTTGTGGCAATAACAGGGATGTATAGCAAGATGAACTCAGAAGGTGTGCTGTGCACACTTTAAATAATCTCAGTGCAAAGAGTCAAGGCATTCAGGAACTACTTTGGGGAGACTTGACTTAGCTCCGTTCCCTTCCCAGTCATCTTCTCTGTCAGCTGCTCAGGTCTCTCGAGGTTTTCTCACCAGGAAATGGAAATAAACCCATCATTTGTAAGAGATTAAGTATTGATCACAATTTTATATTTATTTCATATTAAAATCTATATGTAAGTGCTTCCCTATTGAGTTCAGTTTCAGTATGATTGTTCAGTTCAAAAAGCAACACAATAGAATTTGCTTCTACTATAAATATAAAAAAATTAATACTACATCATATAAAATGACAGAGATGACTCTTTCTATGAGATTTAGCTCTAACTACAAAATAAATGTTGCTAAATGAATGGCCAATATGATGAAATATTGTAAGCAAAATAACTGAAAGGAAAATGACCACAGTTGCTGGAGTCAGACGGCAAGAGCCCCTGGCTCTGCTACTAAACAAGGAAGACTCTCTGGGCCTCACATTCTCCATTTGGAAAATGGTGATAATAATAGAATCTGCTTTAATCTCCTTTCTAGGGTCATTGTATAGATTAAATTATTTGATGCATGTATTGCACTTAAAGGGTTCTCAAGGATATAATAATTGCTCTATAAATGTGAGCTGTTACTAAACAAGACATGTTTTCAATAGTAATCTCAACTTTTATCCTAAGTATGCTATTACGTAAAATTATGTTGAAAAAATTGGCATTTTTACAATTTACAATTGTTAAAACAGCAATCTAAGAGATCTTGCCGTAATACTTGGAGGCAGCCATTGAAAATCAGCTGATTTTGCCTTTAGAATTGCTACTTACCATAAGAGTTAACAGACAGCAACATGACCAGCTGTGTACAATAGAATTATAGGGAAACCCATGTAAAAGTTCACTAACTGAAGTGTTTTCTTCCTAAATGTTGAGAAGGAGCAATCTCTGAGATTTCAAAGTATTGCAAAATTTTATGAGTAAACAGAGTACAGAGGGAAGGCTGAGGCAGAATATGCACATAGAGACTGACAGCCTTGCATGAGATTTCATCTCCCTTTCTTTTATTTCCTCTGTCATCATTCCTCTACGCAGCATTTCCCAGCACCTTGCTTTCCGTGATTGCTTATTTATCATATACCATATTTAATACCAAGCATGACATTGTATTGATCAACCCATTATGTCTTTCCAGCTTGTCCATCTACTCTGCTCTGATGGCTTTACACATTAGCTCTTCTGAATGATGTTGTAATTGGATTCAGAGTCTCCTGGTGCATACTACTTCTGGAGAATATATTAGGCACTTCAGTAAGCTGCTTTAGTTTATTCTGGGCAAACAACAGTAGGTTTTATTTATACCCACTAACCACTCCTTATTCTCCTTTGCAAGCTTTTCTTCCTCTGCCTGTCTCTTACATTCTTTCTTCATGATTCTGTCCTATGTTCTCTTCAAACCTAATCTTCACGATCTGCTTGAATGATCTCTTCAATAACTCCAACTATAAGTTATTTATGAAATGACTCTAAAATGTGAGCTCCAGGCTAGACCTCTATATTGAGTATATTTAACTGGTCTTATGATACCTCCAAGTGTATGTCCTACCAACATCTAAACTCAACATGTCCACACTGAACTAATCATCTCCCTAAATCTGCTAGAGCCTACAGCAGAGGATGGTACCTGTGAATTACCCTTAACTCCTCACTCCATTTACCCCCAACAGTTAATCAGTCACCAGTTCCTGAAGAATCCATTTTATAAATAACTTTCCCACTGGTCATTTTCTCTAACCTCTATTGCCACAACTCTATTATCCAGGCCACTAGCATCTCTTACTTAGATTATTGCAAATCTTCCTAAGTGGTTCCTCCATCCGAATATTCACTGGATGCTGCAAGCACTCTTAAGTGTGATCTACTGAGTCCTATTCATTAAAACCTCAATAATGCTGCTGGAATGATGAACTCTTTTGACCTAGACCTCACAGCACATCCAGTCACATGGGCAAAACATAAGTTGTATCATAAGGATTAAATTAACTCTACATCCATCTATCCATCCATCCATTTTGAGCGCCAGTGTGCTGGACATCTAATCTGGATAAACAGGATACACTGAAGTCTCCTTGAGCTCATTCTGGGCAAGACAACTGCAAACATATGATCAGAATGATAAGGCCTCGCGTGTTTGTGAACTGATAAATTAGGCTATTCGAGATAAAGAGGTACTTCTAGTAGAGATGTGATAGCTTTGTATTTTCCACTAGGATCATCTTGGAGCTAAATGTTTCTGGGGTACTTTATATTTCAAAATTTTCTTTATTTTATTATCTAAAAGACTCTCTAGCTGCTGTGTGGAGAAGAGACTATGAGGAATCAAGAGTGGGAGCAGGAAGGCAGTAAAGGGGGCTATTTGCAATCGTTCAGGGCAGAGATAAAACTGGAGTTGTAGTGCTGGACGTGGAGAGGTGTGGTCTGACTCTGAGCGTGTTTTGAACGTAGAGCCCACAGGGCTTCCCGATGGATTTAAGGATAGGAAAAACAGAAGCATTAAGGATGACTTTAAGGTTTTGACTTGAGAAACTGCAAATGGTGGAGCTATTCACTGAGATGGGAAAGTAATGAGGGCAGATCCTATTTAGATTTCAGACAAGAGAATCAAGACTGTTATATTTGAGATGCCTGGTGCATGTCCAAGTGAAAATGCCAAGTAGAAAGCTGGATGTGATAGTATGGGGTTCAGGTAAGTATTTTGGTCTGGGATATAATATTTTCTGTCATTTGCATATAACGGTTTTAAAGCTATGGGTCTGAATGAGTATACTCAGAAACAAGTGTAGATCAAGGGTATGCTAATAAATGTCTAATGAATTGCTCTCTTTTAAAAAAATTGTATATACATATATATAATCACAGCAGATTACTCTACCTCTTTACATAGGCCTTGCTCTCTCTAATTTTCCATAGTCCCCTCTACCCACTCAGCTATGCATCTGTACTTACAAGGGCTCTATTCATTCACTATGTTACCTGCCTGGCTCTTTTGATATTAGAGTTTGTTAACCAGCAGTAGGCCTTCTTTCTGGGTCCTTTCCATTTAGTGTATTTACTCCATGCTGTATTACATGCTATTTGTCTCAAATGCCACATGGTTGATGAAATCATGTATCATTAGTCCCAGCTTCCTTAAATCCAGGCCAATGTCAGTCGTGGCAGTGAAAGGACAAGCTAGAAATACTCCACTTTCTAAACATGTTTCTCAATGCAAATAAAGATTCTTCTTCATCATCTTGAAAATCTTTAATTTCTTCTTGTTGAACTGTGAAACTGGCACACTGCACGTAGCTGCTGGGGTGTGGGTGGCTCAGGAGTTGTGCTTAAAAGGGAAATTATCAGGTTACCTTGAATAAAAATATACATGTTTTGGGTATATTCTTGGAGAAGGCAATATAGATATATAAGAAATATCAATATATTAGTTTTGATCAGTCCTCAAATTTGAGACCAACAGGTCAAAAGAAAATTTTAAAACTCTTTTTCAAAATGTGGTAAAGAAGACTCATTTTACTCTAATTTTAAGTAAAGCAATAATTTCAGATATAATAAAGAGAGCCACAAAAATAATTTATTATGGAAATGACTCAGTGTAGAAAAATTGTATACCAAATAGCAATGAATCAGATTTGTCAGTAAGTGAACTTAAGGATCGAGGGTTCCAACTGGATGCCGAATACCATCTGAATTAATTGCCCTCTTGCTGAGGGCATAAGGTTATCTTTCTACCATATGACATAATTTTTAAGTGATTTTTTCCTTCTCTAGAAGGTGTATGAAGCATAACCAAAAAGCAATGAAAAATATTTCACATTAAAACCAGAATCGTTACTTTGTAGTCCAATAGCAGTCATAATTTTCTCTTTTTTTAGATTTTTATCCTTTTCTCTGTTCCCTTCATTCTCTTTCTGCTCTACCTCCTTCCTTTTCATGGGTTTACATGTCTTGTGATAGTTTTCTTTTTCCCGTAAAGTACAGATACAATTTCCTGTGTGGCATTTAATATCTCCAAGACCTAGGATGCTCCTTGAGAGGTATGGTACTATTTTGAGGTGAATTATAGCATAAAACTACATTAGCTGCCTCATTTGTGAAAATTATACCAAATTCCCAGATATGTGGTAAGCAGTTGTTGGTAAAAACACAATCCTAATGGTTTTCATAATTGATGTTTGAGAAACCAGAAATGATTCTGACCATGTTGCATCCCCCTCGTAGGATTCTGGCAGTGGATTCTGTATTTCATGAGGTTTAGTAAATATTATATTTAGACATTTTTACTGCCACATTTCAGTAACAGAAAGAAGACTTAAGATGTTTTTTTCTTATGCTAGTTTGTGGAATATAAATGAAACTTATATATATCTTTCTCCTTCTATTAGCAGAACTTTAAGGATGGTATTTCAGATGATTCCACATAGAGTATGAGCGTTTTTCAGATAGTACTTTAAAATACCTTTAAAAGAAATCATTGCACCATTCTATTTATCTTTTTCAATAAGATGGTAAGATTCAATGAGCACTTTTTCAGTTTATTTTTAAATTATTTTGTCCTACTTTGGCATAACTTTTGGAATTAAACCTTCTGAAGTGCTTATCGGCCTACACTACATATTAATTATAAACTGCTTGACCTTAGTCAATTTCTCTTCTATCTATTAGTCCAAATTCATACTTAGTGTTTAAATAACTTAAGGAACATGATCTGACTCATATAAAACTTCCATTGACTTTTACTGGAGTGGGTGCAATTTCGGAAGACATCTAATTCATTGCTGTATCCCAGAATACAAACTACAAACGAGAAACTGGTGAACTTTGTCCTGTATAGCAGGGTAATGTTCTTTTAATGTTTTTCCTGGTCTCAATGGGATTTTGAATAAATATGTAGCATTTATAATGACATTTAGATTCCTGGTAGATAAGTATTAACTTAAAATATAAACATGTGCTTAATGATTTTATTTTATAAAATATTAACATTACCACTTATTATCATTATTGTTATTTTCCATTAAACTTACTTTTTAGGCAACTTAGTTAAATGGAGTCTATGTACAGAAACAATAAATTTTTGCTGATTGTTCATTACTAAAATATTTAGGCTGAGTTTTAATGGCGATATTGGAAAGCTCAAAAGTTTTCCTCGTGTAGATGGAAGGAATTAAAGATTACCTAAAGTAGGATGAATCAAAAGGAAGTTAACAACTCCAGAATGATGGCGGCATAGGCACACATATTTTACCCCCAAACAAAAAAGTACCTCTTTGATCAAAGTAAATCAATGACAGGTACAGTAGAATGGAATGGGGCAGGGAGGGGGAGTAATGCTGACTTTGGGAATGATACCAAACACGGAGCAAAAACATTGAAGAATCTCTTCCAAATATAGTAGCGTTTAAAACCAAATTAAAGGGAGATACCATTTTTTTTAAGAGAGTATAATAGTCTTATAGGAAGTAGAGGAAATTCTGGCAAACCCTGCAAATACTGGAGAGACAAAGGATGGAGCTGCAGGCAGGCTCTGTGGAATGATGGGGCCTTTGAGCCTCTTTCCCACCACAGTTCAACAACATTCCTAGGCAGTACTGGCATCTCTGGAATGTAAAGTGAGCACCCAGCCCCTCCTCACTTTGTCTCTCTGATCTGGCTTTTTCATAGTCACCGAGTTCCCTCAGATGAAGGAGGGGAGACCCCTCTGATGAAGAGGGGAAGTCTGCAGTGGAAAGGAACAGCAACAGGAGACCAGAGGAAGTACAGGAGAGAATATTTACCATACACACAGAAAAAATTAAAAACTGAAGAAACAGCATAAAGCATGGAAAACTGAAACTAAGGTGAGAGGAAAAGCTTGCACTCTGCAAGCAGTTAGCCCGGGTTCCAATCCTGGTTCACTGAGCACTAGACGTGTGCTACTGAGCAAGATTCTTAACCTGTTTGTGCCTCAATTTCCTCATCTATAAAATAAAGATAATAAACAACCTATATGTGAGTATTAAATGATAATATGTCACTTATATAAAAAGGGATTATGACAGTACCTGGCACACATTAAATGTTCCATGAATGCTGATCACCTTTATTAAATTTAGTTTAAATTATTGAATTAAATATTGCTATTCTTAAATCTAAATAAAAATGGGATAAAATAACTTATTTATTTAATAGATAAACCCTTCAATTAGGTCAAAAAGCAGTCTATATGGTGTGTAAAACAGACAATTGAAACAATATGACTCAAAACTTAAAAGCAAGGGACATTATGCTAGAAAAGCTAATCACTATTGCCCACATTTGCTCCTTGTACTAGTGACTCAACACCAGGAATAAGGGCCATATTCTTTATCCTGTGATTCTAGTCCAACCCTGGCTACAGTTGATTGGACCAGTGGCAGATACATGACCAAGGACAACCAAGCTGTGCTTTGTGTCCTGGCTGAAAGAGGCTTAGGAGGGAATTGAGTTTATTTTTTAAATTTGGGGTATTATATAAATGAACTAAATGGAAGTGCGTTGTTGAAGTGAATTGGTAACTTCTTATAGCTTTTAATGAAGTACATCACGGAAAGGAACACCTGAATCCAAGCTGGCCCTAGGTTGCTAGGTAGGAAACAGATAGGGAAATGCAAGGGTGTTGTACATCCCTGCTGCAGGAAGCGGTTTCTGCCCCGGTTCTGACTCAGACCACTGAATGACAGCAGTGGAGTCTTCTACTAAACTCTGCTTCTGTAGGTCAGGTTGGGATTCTGACAGAGAATAAGGTTATCCTGGAGGATGGGGGAGCTGGGAATTCTTGGCACGCTGGCCCATCTGAGGCACTTTCCAGTGCAAGCCTCCTCCCACGTGTGATGAGACATCCCTTTATAAATCCATCCTGTGACCAAAGCTTGGAATGCAGCATGGGCTTTTGGAAATAAGCAAAGGCAGATTAAGGAAGAAAGGCCCTTTACTGTGAGTTCTAACTGATGTTTCCCTTCAGGGCCCTGAGGCTTAAGCCTTTATTTCTAGAAGAATGGGGAGGGGAGGAGCTAGTCCCATTTGTTGCTAAGCGACCAAAGCTTTCCCAGGTCACGTTTGCAGCTATTGAGAGTCAGTGACAAGGTGGCTGTAGCGATGCAGGGACAAGCCTCTCATTTCAAGATTTCTGGTTCTATATTTTAAACCATGGAGTTCTCAAGAACAAAATTGACTGGAAGCCTATCAAAGTTCTTCAAGAATGGTGTTTTTAGAAATAAGCCAGGCTTGAGAAGGAGGGATAAGTTTCAGACTCAAATCAACACAGCAGGGCATCTTATCTTTCCCTAGAAAGTCCAGGCCCAGTACAAAGGATGCTGAGAATAAAAGTAACAGGAAATATGTAGAACCCGTATGAGGAAAAACACAAAACCAACCAACTAAATGAAGGACATAAAAGAATGTCAGAATGAATGGAAAGACACTGCATGTCCTTGTTGGGAGGACAGATATTGTAAAGATGGGAATTTTCTACAAACTTACGGAATCTCAATTTTTTTTTGACATGACAACAAAACTCTCATTTATAAGGGAGACTAAATATGTAGGAACATGCAAAAACATTCTGAGGAAAAAGAGTAATGAGTAGGAATTTACCTATGATATATTTAACCATATTGTTAAGACGTGACCATTGAAACTGTGGTAGTATGTGATACCAGCATCAGAATAAACAGGCAGTTCAATGGAAGAGATTAAAGAGTCCAGAAGCAAACCCAAGTGTAAAAACCCCGGGAATTTAGCAAGCACTACAGATGACATTTCAAATCAATGTACTGAATGAATTTTCCAAAAAATGTTTTGGAAAAAATGGCTAGTGTTTGCAAAAATATAACATTGGAACCCTACCTCCAATTTAGCTATGTTTTGGAATTTAAAATCAGAGATTTAAGTGCAAAAAATAAAGTCAAAAAATATAAGAACAAAATTTAAATTAATAATGTTATAATCTTGAGGTGGGGAAGTGTATTAGTCTGCTGCTACAACAAGATACCTGTGGCATAAACAATAGAAATGTATTTTCTCAGTCCTGGAGGCTGGAAGTCCAAGATCAAGGTGCCGGCACAGTTGATTTCCCCACATGTCCTTTTCCCTGTGCATGTATATCCCTACATCCCCGGTGGCTCTTCTTCCTTCTATAAGGACACCAGTCATATTGGATTAGGGTCCCACCCTTATGACCTCATTTAACTTTAATTACCTCTTTAAAGGCCCTATCTCCAAATACAGCCAGATTGGGGTTAGGCCTTCAACATATGAATTTTGGTGAATACCATTCAGTCCATAATGGGAAATATTTTCTAAGTATTACCTCCAAGGCAGAGTAGTCTTTGGTTGCACTAGAAATCAAAGGAATTCAAATAAAATAGGAAAATTCTCACTTTTTATTGATTTGATTTTTTAAAAAATTGATAAGTCCCAGCATTGAAGAGTATGGGAACACAAGTACAGTACAAGCACTCTCCCACGCTATTGGTGTGAAAGTACATGGATATGAATGCTGTGCAGGGCAATTTGGCTATTTGTAACACATTAAAAAAATGTGTGTGCCTCTCCATTTCTTAGATTTTACCCTAAGAAATAGTTTAATGGGTTAGCAAAAGTGTATTTATAAGAATTTAAGATTGTTTCAGATAATGAAAATAGGAAACATTTGACCTTAGTAAATAGGGGATTGAAATAGGCAATTAAGATACCAGTTATACGATGGAATTCTGTTTAGTCATTAAGAAATATATAATAGATCAATTTTGTGGATATGGACATAGAATCTCTAACATGTAATGTTAAGTGGAAAAAAAGTAAATTCTGGTATGTTTTCATTTATGTAAAAAGTATAAATAGAAGTATATATGTTTAAAAGTGGTTATATATGGTCTGAATTATTTACATTGAGCCTATAATATTTTGCTAATCAGAAAAGCAAGCTATTTTCATTTTAAAAAAACAACCATTTGCAGAAATGGAAAGCATATTCCATATACAGAAAAGTGTATTTAAAAAATGACAGAAAAGAAAAGTAGATAAAATACTTTTGAGGAAAAGGCTCAGAAAATAAAGAAACAATCTTATAATATCTGTGTGCTTAAAAATTTGGGAAACATGGACTTAGAGATTTCCTGTGAAAGTTTTATGCTGTCTGAAGATAGAATATTGTAACTGAGAAGAGGTGCTTGACACTTGATGAGAAAGAGTTCAAGAAACACAGCTGGATAGTGAAAGAGAAGCACCTTGCCACCAACCAAGAGTTTGTCCCCAAAGTGTATCTCTTAAAGTGGAAGTCTATCCCTAATATAGAAGTGTGGGTCAAATTTTTAAAAAATCAATAACTCAGTTGTTAAGATTAAAGAAAGTTTTAAGTAATTTCTCTCTTTCATAATACATAAAGCATCGTTTGCTTACTACATGAAATATTGCTTTTGAGTTGTTTATTTTTTTTAGTGGACATTTAATTTTTTAATGAACATTTTAAAAAATCAAATATGTCTATACTACTTAAAATACAGGAATTTCTTTTTTCACGATCTGTATTATACCTAATATGATGCAATATTTGTCAATTTTGTTTTTATCTTTTTATTTCCTAACAAGTAAAAAGTCTATTTAAAAATATGTAAAGTTCATGTTTTATGGACTCAATATTCAGTCTGTTGTGTGGATCCCACAACATACTCACCATGCTAAAAGTTCCATGCTGGCATTTCAGATGGGAGTGGAACAGCATACTCAACTGCTTTCAACAAGCCTAGTGCCAAATGATGAAAAAATATATTTTTATTTAGCATGAGTCCATTTAAGTACCAACACATATGACTTTTGCATTTAGTGTTAAAAATGGTATTAACAAGAAAGGAATGATTATTGGGTTTTGATTACATATCATACTTTCTATCATCCCACCTTTTTTGTTTTCCTTTACAAAAAAAGGTATGTGCAGATATACAGCCACATCTTCAAGTGTGATTTCCTATCTGTTGGAGGAAGTGTTTTGGCACTAAGGGTGCAGCGAGAAAGGGCTGGGAGCTTTGTAAGAGAGGAAATGAAGTACAAATGGGGGAACTTGGAAGGAGGGTTTCCAACCCTGGAAGCCAGAAGGAGGAATGGAAACAAACAAATAAACAAGAAATTTTAAGGGTGAAAATTGGTAAGAAAAAGGAAAGTTTAGTATTTGGAAACTTTGTGAAGGTTTTGGATGCATGTTTAGTCAATAAATTGAATGTGAGTTTAACAGGCAGAGGATTTCGATTACTCCTCCCATTCCTTAAGCTATATATTAGTGCTTATTATTAAGCTATATAAACAAATACTGTCCCCAGTAAATTTATCACAACCTTCATGCATTAAAATAACTGATAAAGAATTACAAAATAAAATTCATATTACATTAAAACAGACATATGTAAATATATTTTTAAAGAAAACTACTTAAAAGCTTTCAGCAAAATTGAATGGCATTTATAGATCAGTTTGGAACATTTGTTAATATAAAAATTTGTCTTTAATTTTGAGTTTCAGGAGATCACACTGTCTGAATCCATTTATAAACTGCTTTTTAATGGGTAGCTTAAAAAACTTTCCACTGCATTCTCTTTTTTTATGTGATAAGAATATCAGCAACTTTAGACATTTATAATTAGTCTTTCTGACTTTTACTATACTCATTTAATATACCTAACTTGTTATTTAGTATGCATACTTTCCCTTTAAAGAAATTCTCAAGTGAATAAGGATAGCCACAGTTTTTAGATTATAAAAAAAATTATGATTTCATTTTTTGAGATAATTGGTGAAACTTCTTTGTAAATAAAAAGATAAAATATAACCTTTTAACAAAGGAAAGTTTTAAAACTTGAGAATGTCACAAAATATAAAGGTCAGGTGGAAATAACTACAATTATGTATAATAAACAAATTTTTAAGTACTGATGAAAAAAATTCCAAATGAAATGTTTAAAAACTCAAAATTATTCCTGAGGTCACTGGGTTAAACAGAATTCAATATGTAAATAGTTATATTTTCTTCTTTAATCTATGAAGTAACAGCTACTTCACTCTGATCATTTGGGAATATAACTTTATATCTTTGGTTCTCACTTTGTATTTGTATACCAGTTTACAGAATTCAAAGCCCTCTCATATATTTATCTAATTTTATCATTATATAATGTTCAGTTGAAATATTTTCTTCATTTTTTTAGGTGTGAAAACTGACAGTTATTCATTCTATCTATCATCACGGGTTAACTGACACTTATATGCCAGACTACAAAGATTTAGAAACAATGACTGTGGAACATGAGCATTGTAAAGATAGCAGTATGTATGGGGTGTGCTGGGAGTACATAGGAAAAAAAAAATTCAAAACTGAGCCAAGAAAGGTATGTTAGAGAAGATAAGGGCTGAGTTGCACATCACGAATGGACATTAGAAAGGTGAAGATGAACAGTAAAAGGATGAGACAGTTTTTGCAGAGCAGCCTCGGCATAGGCACCAAAGACAGACTATATTGCCCATTCTGGGAACAACTAAAGGACTGCAGAGGCCCATGTGTGATTGGGGTGGGAAAGGGCAAAGGAAATGGCAAGGGATGAAGAAGGAGAGATATCTAAAGGCTAAATTGTGAAGGGCCTTGTGTGCCCTGTTAAATGGACTTCATAATGAAGGATATGGAGAAGAAGGAAAACTCATCAGATTTGATTATTTGAAGAAAATCCTGCTAGAATGGTTTGAAGAAAACCCTACTAGAATCTTGGGGCAAGATTGTAGATAGTGAGTCTTTTAGGGATGCTATTGTAATAAACCAGATACAAAATCGTAAAGGTCCAAACTTAAGTAGCAGCCATGGAAGTAGAAAGAGACTGTGTTGGGTTTATTCAAGAGATCAAAATATTGTTTAATTTGGAAATATATTGCTATAATTCACAATGTGAGTACATAAAAATGAAAATGACATATGAACACCGAGATTAGATGTCCAGAGTCATTTGTTAAAACTCAACAAACCAATGCGATTTTGGAAAGAATGACCATATATACAAAGAGCCAAGAATATTTTTTTAAATGAACAAAGAAAATGGGAAGTTTGCCTTGTGTTAAAGTAGCATACAACTGTCATAATTAAACAATGTGATTCTGATACAGAAAGAGTCACCTTAATGGGACAGACCTCCAAAACAACAACAATAAACTTTTGTATGTCCAAAAACATCATAAGCAAAATTTTAAAAAAAAGTAAGAAAGATAATGGGTTTATTCATAACTTTAATACAAATCTTTAATAAATGGAGATCTCTTGAAATTACATAAAAATGGATAGAATAATGACAGAGCATATAAACTTCAAATATAAACAAGTGGATAATAAGCACATGCTTATTGAACTAAATTCAAATTCATTCTTATATAGAATAAAAATTAAAACATGAATATGCCACTTTTACATGTTGAATTTCAGAATAGTAAAAAAATGACGCCAATCATTAATGAGTATGTGGGGAAATGGTTGCTTTATATATTCCTCATGAGAGTGAATGCTTAACAGTGAACTGCAAAATATCTTTCTGGAGAACAATTTTGGCAATATGCATATAAGCCTTAAAAAATACGCTTTGACTCACTCAGCAATTCCAGATCTAGATCCCAAGAAACAAATTTGTGAAGAAATTTGGTGTCTTAGCCTGTGTCCTCCAAAAGCCGACCCTGAAACGAAGCCTTCTGGGTGAGTCCCTTACTGGAGTATCATGCTGGGGAGCAAGAGTGAGGGCAGAAAGCAAAGTGAGGAAAGAGTGCAGGCCAGAGAAAGGATGCATTGTCAATTCAGTCACCATTACGGGCAAGAGGTTGCTTGTTATTGCAGGATCATCGGGGAAGCCAGAGAAAATGTGTCTTAGGCTCTCCATCTGCAGGAGAATGGGGCACATTTATGCACCTGCTCTCATCTCTCATTGGGCAAAAGTTACCACATTTCCAGGTTACATAGGGGCAGCTCCTCCATATCTCCCACTCTCACAGTGTCTCAAGTCTCTGCTTGAAGGTCATTCTGTGTAAGTCTGACCGGAAGTATTGTTCATGTCTGAAGCCAATCAATGCTCTTCAAGTGTCTGAAATGTAAGGCTGAGAGGACCTGAAGTGATGCATAGGAGATATCCAATACAGTTCATTCCTTGCAGCAAGATCTGCTTGTGTCCTTCCTAATATGTGTCTCCCTTACTGTGTAACGGCACCTTCATTTTCTGTGAGGACAAGTTGCCCTCATTTCTTCTCTGAAAGAGAAGAGAAACAAGATAAATACGCCAGAGACTCCCTCAAGGTGGAGAACAGCCACAGTCTCTGCAAAGACTTAATATAAGATGTGTGAAAAATAAGCAAAAACAAAACAAAACAAAACAGAAAACCCTACAATCTCCATGGATACAGCTGTTCCTAAGATTGTAATAACAATTTATCTTTTCCCTCCTTCACCATCAGTTCAAGATTTCCCTCACCTTTGGCTGGCATTTGGCCCCCAGAATAGATGGGATCTAAGGTAATCACCTGCCCCCAAACTGGCTGGCTTATCACCTTAAGAAATGATGCCATATCAAGCACTGATCTCCACTGCTGGCAAGTTGTTCATTCAGTAGTGGCTGTAGTTAGGTCAACCTTGATGAGAAGGAGGCCATACTTTTGAGATCATATGTAGTCTCCACCTCTTCCACAATAGCCACTGCATTTTTGCACTAGTATCACTAAGAAGAAAGAGCCTAGTTGATATCCACAGGAAAAGCCATACTGTTCCTTGTGGTGGGTATGCTCTGGTGTGCACAGATGTTAGACACAAATCCTCATGCTTTGTGCCCAGTGTGATCAGTCCAATCACGTGCCACTTTCACAGATTTCTGTCATCAGTTTTATAACCTTGTTCTTTTTAGATCATGGAAAAACCAGCCTAGGCATTTGCCACTGTCTAGGGCTGTATGTGTATCCTTATCCTAGATCACTTTTCCTTACATATGAATCAAATAACAAATATATTGTTCACAGTTTTCCCATTGGGAGAATTTCCCTTTACCACTGTCATTTGGGTCATCCCTAAGCCATGTTATAATACATCACCAGTCTGTTTTTAGCTAACACCAAAACATCACACTGACATATTTGTGAACGAGGCCCAATTACTTTCCTCCACTAGTTGTTCTACAAAGAAGACCCATCTTTTCCTTGAAGCTATGTTTGAAATAATAAAAGTGGTATTGGTGCAAGGGAGTGGTTGACATGTGGTGTCTGGGCCACATGTTCATATCTTTATTTAAAGAGGATTCCCCACCATCCTCAGATCAGTTGGCATCTACAAACTTTACAGATGTGACAGGCCCCTGAATTTCTGTGGGACTTATTCTCCAACCTTTGACACTCGTGAGTCATTCTAAGGAATCCAGGACACTTGCCATTTGCTGTTCACCAGGTCTAATTAATGTAATGCCATCTATATAGTAGATCAACCAGTGACCTAACCTTAGAAATCTTGTAGTGTCAATTCTGCTGTATTCTATTCAAAGAAATAGTCACAATCCTGCCTAGATCCAATGGGAGGGGAATTAGATTCAATCTCTTGATGGTAGAGTGGTAAGTTTCTATAATAACATGTGGGGTAAGAGATGATGCTGCAGCAATCTTTAGAAAATATAATTGTCATATGCATTCTCTGGACTCATATAGTAAATCCATTCTTACATTTCTACCTCCATGAACTTTTTGACTGCTTTCTTAATACCACTGCAAGGAAGTTCTGGCATCTATAATTATCTCATTTGTTTTAGGTCAAATTTCAAGGAGCCATCTCAGGAGAGTACTAGGACCAATTCCATATGTTTCTGACAGGACATTGAATCATGAGTTAGGGCTGAATACCTCCATATCAAAAAATTATCCCCATCCAGACTTTTATTCCAACACTCTCATTATCTACACCTACAATCCATCCCTACATGTTCTTCTAAATCCTGCTAATACATATTCACCAGGTCTTGCAATTTCTTGGTGTTTAAGCTATTTCTTCTAAGAACAGAGCGTGCACATATTAGCCACTCAGAGATTTGACCCTGGTCATTGGCCTGGAGGCATTGAGGTATTTCAAGGGTAGGTCTTGCATCATCTTGCAAGGCACCAGCCTCAGATAAGGTCATTGCAAGTTCTCCATGCAAAGAAAGACTCATCTCTTCTGGCAAATAGCCTGCTTCAGCAGCATGGAAATGTTAGGTCGGAGCCAAGAGGAAGACACTGAAGCCTGAGATATTACAAAATGCCATTTATTTTGGGCACCTGGGTGCAGGTGGGTGGAGGCCGAAAAGAGCATCCATCCCGAGGAGGGGAGAGTGGCAGGTTTTACAGAGGATTTGGATTAAGGTTTGGGGAGGGTGAGTCTTTTCTTAAAGAGCGCCGGTCCCTGCCTGTCCCTGATAGTTCCACCGCTAGCTACCGTTTGTGGTTGGAGTTAGCTTTACAACCTCCGGCCTCTCCAGACTCCTGTGGCTCTTGTTTCACCGTCCATGGGGTCCTTATCTGAGTTCTTCATCTACCCCATTCTATTCCATACATATTTTCCAAGTTCCCACCCCAAGCAGGTGCCATAGGAAGGTTCAGGAGAATGTCTGGGTTTATGATTCTCAGATTTTTCCACCCAAATGTCCTCATTTCATTTCTCAAGCCCAACTCTTTACCTATATGGGACCTAACTCTAATCTACAAATCTGTCCAGATGTTGCCTCATAATCTAATTTAAACCCTGCCATTCTTGTAATTGTATCCCGAGCCTGATTTTCAGACAAGTCTGCCCTGTGCTGGAGGAGATGAGATTCTCCTTCACTGGGTTTCAGTTTGCCAGCCCTGACAATTGGCTATTCTGAGACTTCCTTTTCTTTTTCAAGGCTTCCAACACAGTTAACAAAAACTAGCCTATACCAAAATCCTTATAGTTATAATAATTATAATTATAATTGCCATTCAAATGTCTCACATTCTACCTAGACCTCATCTTAATTTACCAAAGGACGAAGTCTTAGTAATTATGATGCCATTGTATAACAGGGGTTCTTACCACCAGTAGGGGGAAGGGAGAGTCCTTAGTCATGTCTGACCATTAAGTAAGCCAGTTCCAAAATCTCTCTTCTGAGGGTTTGCTTTCCAAGGTCTTTCCTAGTATCATCTTTCATGATCTGTTTCCCAGAGAACAGAACCCAAAACAAAGGCTTTGTGTGTATGTGCTTTATTTGGAGAAGTAGAAGTAAGGGACCAGGGAAGAAAAGCATAGAAAGGGAAACCCCTGTGAACAGCTGGTTGCTAAATCTTGTGGGACCATCTGAGAAACCATATGAAATGGATATCAGGTCTGTCCGTCCACCAGTTTTTATTCCCCTCGGTCAAAATTTCACTCCGTGGTTTGTGGCCATTAAGTGGTTCCCTGGAATCTGATGTTTTAGTGTAAATGAAGAATTCCGGGGATGGGAGGTGAGAGATTCATTCCAGGTGCCTAAGCCAGGAAGCTGGTCAGAGCCTGTGCAGTATTGATTGCCGCAGAAGTGTCTGAAATAAAGGCAGATAAGTCTGAGAGGAGCTAAAAGAGTGCTTAAGAGGTGTGCAATGCTATGGTCGTAAGAACACTCATCATATCATTAAACTAATAAAAACAATGTAAATTTTCATCAATTCAAGATTTGTTAAATAATTTGTGGTATGTCTGTTCAGTGAAACACTGAATCCCTAACCAAAAAAAAAAAAATGCAATAAAAGAAGAATATATAATGATATAAAAAATCCACAGTAAATTATTTTGAATTGGAAAATATGGTTATCTTTGTAATATGTGAATTGATTTTTTAAATTCAATTTTTGTATAAATCGATAATTTTCTCATTCTTGGGAATGATTAAACTTTTAATGTACCTCTTTTTGTCTTTTCTCTTTCCCTGTACATCTTGCTATATCCTCCAGGGGTTCTACTCAGGCTAGAGAAGACCTTACTTTCTCTCTAGAAATTATGTATGACTTCCTACCAACGAAGAACTCCCATTAGAACACCGATTCTTCCTTTTTCTCCTCCCTCTGCTCTCCCCTTCCTCCTCTTCCTCCTTCTCTTCCTCTTCCTCTTCCTTCTCCTCCTTCTTCATAGGTATGGCATTAGCAGTATAGAAGATGATGAACTGATGTTTCTTAAACCTCCATTACTTTACCCATTACAGTTGATTTTATGGAGTCTACAGAATCATAGACTCTTAGAATAGGATGGATTTAGAGGGAATCCAATTCAACCTTTTACTCAAAAGAAGTCCCAGATATAGAATTCCTTAGAAATGATGGTACTACTTTACACTTAACCCACTAGTCTTTAGACACAGGAAGTTTACTACCCCACAAGAAGCTTTCAAATAGTATGTTTGACTCTTACAGAGAGAACAATCCTGAGGAAAAAGTAACTTTAAACTCTTAAGAATAATAATAGCAAGCACTTAGATTTTTCTTTCAATGTGCCTGGCACAGTTCTAAGCACTTTTCAATTGTTAACACCTCTATTCCTCACTGTAACCCTACAGTGTAGGTGCTATTAGTATCCTTATTTTCCAGATGAAGAAACTGAGGCACAGAGAGTTTAAATAACTTGTCCAAGGTCACACAATTACTAAGTGGCAGAAATGGGGTTTGAAATCTAGCCATCTGGCTCCGGAGTCTGCCCTCTTGAACATTACATAAAGAAAATAATTTCCAGAGCTTCCACTTTTATTTCTTTTTTTCTCATTTGCCATTGCTCCTTTATTTTTCATAAGGTTTCTCTGATCTCTAGGCCAAATGAGATTCCAAAAATAACAATTTTAATTTCCAAATCGAGGGCATGATTTCTAAATGGACCAAGTTATTTTTGGGAACTCTACATAAAATTCAGGAACAGAACTTTGGGAAGGAACTTCCAGATGGCAGTAAATCTTCACAGTTCAGTAATTAAGCCTTTTGAGAATGTTACTCTGTGATGGAGCCACTGCCTGATTAACTGTACAATATCAATTATATCAAACGGCACTACTTTAATTCTGTCAAAATTTAGAGAAATCTGACATGCTGACACGAGACTCTGTGAAGTGTGATAATGAGCTGCCAAGTGTCATAAAGTGCCACGGGGGGGAAACACCCTTGCTTTCAGACTAAAGATTTTTTTTTTCGTTATTCATATTAGGGTATGCTTTATTAAACACCATGAATATCCAGATACACACACTTGTACTATTTGAAATGGACAGCCTAATCTTTTTTAGTTTTTATGAATGAAGTTCAAGTGATATAAGTCAAATTTACAGAAGAAAATAAATGTAACATTCATTTTTTGTGGAGAAAGATTGTATATCTAGAAAATTAGTCCCTTATCCATTTTGTCCCCTCATTCCTGTGAAGCATGGTTCTCAGAAAGTTAACTTTAACTTTTCAAAAGTTAAAAGTTTGACTTGCCTAATTTTACAGTGACAGACACTTATCTGGTCATTAAGGACAAATCCAGGCTGTTTAAATAGCAAAACTGGAATTATTAAGTGGCAGGATCTTTCAACAAAGTTTGGCTTTCTTGAAAAGCATGTTCTTTTCATAAAAAGTAGAAGAGACTTTATTATAAATATAATACCTACCACCAAATGTAAGAATTTAGTGTTTCATTAATGAAGTAATAAGTATAGCTAAAAGGCACAGGCCACTCTGTTTTGATTTTTCTGTCATTACTTTAATGCAATATTTGAATATTTTAATTTTCTGTTGTGTCCTAAAGGAGACAAAGGGAACCTGCATTATCACTTAGAGAGATGTCTGAGTGAGCTTAATGAGCACCCTACCACAGAGAATTCATTCCCTTTCATATATTCGGTGACCATCTCTTTCTGAATGACTACCATATGTGTCCTCTTTGCCCTCCTTTTTACCTTTTTTTATGCATTTCCAGTTACCTTCTGGATATTTTCATTTGGAAATCTCAGCACCCCCTGAAACTCAAATATCTAAAACACAGCCAACTAGCTTTTCCAGCTCCCTCCCGAGTAGTCTTCTCCCTCCCTTCCCTTTGGTCAGGAGAATTATCATTTCCCAAATCACCCAAATTTGAAACCACAGAGTCTTCTTTGTTTCTTCTTTGGCTCACTCACTCTCAACTTTCTATGGACTTATAACCTATTCATTGTATCTTTTGAGCTCAATATGGCACAAACATTAAAAAAAGGTGTTTTTTGTTCCCTTGAATCACTGCTTTCAACCAGTGTTCAATCTTTGCATCCCTTAATGACATTTGGAGAAGATTCCATTCTCCTAGAGTTCTCTGGATCAACAGTTGTCAGGTTTTCCTTTTCCTGTACTGTTCAGCTCTTGTGTTTATACCCCATGGCTACTCTCTGCTGTTGTTCCCCTCACCTGGCAGGTTTTCTTATATACCAGTAAGATAGTTCCAACCTGGCTACCATCTATTTATGTGTCTTAACTCACAGGAAATTTAGGTATCCCTGCCATGATAAATGGTAGAAAAGCTGGCTGATATATTGCCTCCCTGTCTTTGACCTGTTATTATTTTCCAATTATATTTTTCTTGGCTCTGGTAGGCTCAGGGGAAAACAACAAATCCATTGGCTAAACTAGATGAAATGTCACTCTCTAATTCTGGCAGGTGTTTCCAAATTTTATGAGTGATTTTTCGAGGAGGCCTCTCTTACTGGTTTTTGAGAAGGTAAGCACTCCTCCCGTCCCAGTGTCTTCTTCCACCTCTGTTGGGCGGGGGTGGGGGGAGGCAGTTGTAAATGAAAGCCACAGTACTTCACTCCGCCTGTGTTTTCTGTTTATACAATCTGTGAAGCAGGGTGCAGCTGGGATGATAGTTGGGAAGGAGAGGATTGCCGGTTGAGTTCCCTCTTACTTCTGAAATGGCTGTCTAGCTCCTATGATTTATTCAATTATTTGCTACAATATTTAGAGATTGAGGATACTTAAGCCTTCTTTTTGCTGAACTTTGGGTCTTGGTTACCAGTTCTGGAGCAACAGAGAGGGTCTCGTTTAAGATCCTATTACAAGTCAACAAATTGTCTCGAGATTTCCTTCGAAATATTTTTCACATTCATAGTAGGGTCAAGAATGTCACCTTAAGATCTATCATCAGACTTGTGCGCATGTGTGTGCGTGTGTGTTGGGGTCATGGGGGGCACTGTCTTGTTTAAGAAAACCTTCAGGTGTCTTAAAGTAGAATATAAGATGAAAATATCTGGTGTTGGCTAGCCAATCTTGATCTTTGCTATCAATTAGGTAATTGTACCTACTTGACTTTGGCACGTCAAGATCCCATCACAACCTTTGAAATCAGGAAGTGCATTTCAGTGATGGCATTTTTCACCATTTTCCCTGACCTACGTAGGTCAGCTTTTACAGAGCTATTCAAAGACGTTAGTGGCCTCCTCTCTCACATTTCTCAATGTCTTAAAGAAAGGAGTATGCTCTGGGCCCTCCTGTGAGACATGATGGGAAGGTGAGTGTGTAAGACACACATTATACGCACTTCAACATTCCTACCTTCCTAAACTTTTCAATTATTTCCTCTACATTATGCATGGGAAGTTCTAGAATCTCAATCTCACTAATCATAATACATCACTGAATCTGGGTTTCAGTTAAGCAAAAAAACTAACTTTTAGATTCAGCTGTTGGAACTTACATATTACACTCAGAATGTCTGACCCATATATCATATTGATAACTTTGGTCTGGTCTACTATTGTATTCTATCCCATTTGTCTAACATTGTTAGAATTCTCATTGCTCAGAAATTTGCCAGTATAGATTAGCAAAATCTCACAGTTTCTTAGATGTGGTTAGACCTTGTAGTTTTCTCCTGGGGCATCCTTGGATTTGACTCTAGTTATAGGTTTGGAGACAATGAAGACTATTTGAGAAGAATAGGCTTTACATTTACAAGGTAACTGCCTTAGTGAGGTTATTACAGAGTCTTCAAGCAAGGAAATGGTTGTCCTCTCAGCTAGGGGAGGAGTGACCGCTTCTGCTGGCCAGGGAGCTTCAGGGAGATTTGACAGCTATAAGTTCTCAGATTTTTCTGAGCACAACGAGATGTGCTTATTTCTTGTTTATAGTCTATTCATTTCCTGATTCTAACTTTCACACAAAAGACTTGACAGGGTTGTGAATTCAACTTAAGTTTTAATTCTGTTAACTACTCACTTAATTAAGTTCCAGCCATTTCTGTTCTATAACTAGCTAAGTTATCATTCAAGACATTTGTAGACAAAGACAGTAAGAGATTACTACTCAAAGACTTGCAGAAAGAACTATGTACTAAAATATTTATTTTACTAAGAGGTAAATTAAACTAAGTTAAAAAAAGAATGGAATACAAGGAGCAATGTGAGCAAAGCAATTGGTAAAGACTTAGCAAATCAAAGTAAATATTGAGTGTTAAAAAGAGACTCATTTGGGGGACATTTCAAAGGAAAGAAGAGCTAAAATACAAGGGATAGATTTGATTATTATCCAACGAGTATTCACTCACTCTTCGTCCTTCACATCCATGGAAGGAATATATTTCTCCACCTCAATGATGTTGGACTTCGACTTGTAACTTGCTTTGGTCAATGGGATGTTAACAGATGTAATGAGAGAAAAAGCTTGAAATGTGCATAGCTGTTGCATTGGCTCTTGCTCTCCTGCTTTCTGCAATGATAAGAGTATGTTCAGGTAGCCACTAGTTCAAGGAAGATGAGAGATATTGGGAGCAGATCCGGACCCAATGCAGAGTTTGGACCCAATGTTGAGTCCAACCAAGTCTATCCTATCCCAGCCATACTTAGTTGACCCAAAAACACATGTGACAAATGATCGCTTTTTGTTGAATCTCTGTGATTTTGTGGTGGTTAGATAAACAGCAATATAGAACTGATACATTAGATGCTAATAAGGATGTAAAAGTAAGGAAAATTGGGTTTAAAACATTCTAAATTCCTTGAATTGTTTTGGAGACGAGATACTGATTAACTTTTAAAAAATTATTATTGCCTTTTTTGTAAATGTAATATATGTATATTATACAAAATTCAAAATGTGCAAAGGGTATTCAGTGAGAAGCATTTTCCTTCTTATACTTATTTCATGTGTGCCTATTTCCTTTCTCCATGAGGAATTGATATCATGTAGTATGCTTTTTCAGATCAAAATACAATTAATTTATAAATAAGTAAGGAAAGAAAGCTCCCAGTCCTATCTCAGCAAACCAAAAAACTAAATTCTAAGTAATTTGTGGGTCAAAGAAGAAATAATAATATAAATTATGACTTTAAAATTGGAGTTTAGTGGATGCATTACATTAGAAATTTGTGGTACCCCATTGTAGAAGTTCTTAGTGAGATATTTTTAGCTCATTATACATATCTAAGAGAAAACAAGAAGGAAAGAAATGAGTTGAGCATTGGATTTAGGAGTTAGATTAAAAACAACACATAAAAGCAAGAAAGTAGAAAAACAATGAGCAAATTCACAAATTACTGAATTAAAATATAAAAAAAAGAAGATCAACGACAAAAAAACTAGTTGAGACTGGCAAAATTTATTAATAACAAAAAGAGAAGGTGCAAATAACCAGTGTTAGTAAAAAAAATGAGCACATAACTAGAATAAATGAATAATGTATGTTTGTTGGCCTATGTGAAGATACAGTTGAAAAATAATCCTATATCTTATTCTAGATTCTTCTATGCTATTTGTTTGATTCATGCTTATTTTGAAGCTATGGAGAGCTGTTAGTTTCTCTTTAAATGGTCCTGCATCAATGCCCCTGACAAACTATCATAGAGGCTTTTTGGACACACACATTAGTGCTGTATTTTGGTATATCTTCAAATACTTTATGAACTTCAAAACTTTAATGTGGTATAGCTGAGATTCTATATTGGCATAGGGACAATTGTTGCTATGGACTGAATCTTTGCGGGTGCCCTCCATTCATATGTTAAAATCCTAACCCCCAATGTTATGGTATTGGGAGATGCAGCCTTTGGGAGGTAATTAGGTCATGAAGGTGGAGCCCTTATGAATGGGATTAGCAGCACCCTTATAAGAAGAGACCCAAGAGTGTGCTGTCTCTCTGTTCTCCACTGTGTGAGGCTACAAGGAGAAAACTACCATCTGCAAACCAGGAAGAGGCTCTCATCAGACACTGGATCTTCTGGTAATTTTATCCTGGGCTTCCTAGACTCTAGACTGTGAGAAATAAATTTCTGCTGTTTAAGTCACTCAGTCTAATGGTATTCTGTTATGGCAGCCTGAACACTGACTAGACAGTTGTGAGACGGCTGGAATTTGTGTGTGTGTACATGTGTGCATGAGATCCTACTTTTCCTTTGGGAGTCTATATAATCTTTCATGATGGCATTTTTCCAGTATTGAAAGACCAGTACGTTAACCACCATTCCCAGACAACTTCCTTTGCTCTCAGTCTCTTCCTCCATTGACCAAAGACTTACCTCAATAAATGATTATTTGCATAGAAATAAAAGCAAATGGTTTAAACTCTGATAAATTATGTTTTAACAAAATTGCAGGCATCAAACATGGTGAAATGGGTAAAGATTTTTAAATGAATTTTCTCCAAAACATGAAAATTCTTTTAACTTGAGGCTGGTTCTACAAAAATGATTCTATAAAGTTCTAATGGAGTGTTATGGAGTGTTTCTAACTCACTCCAGTTCAGATTGTATGACTTACAAATATACAGAAGTTGTTCTTGGAGAAATTGTAGATGAATGAACACAAATTCATTTATATAACTAAAAAAATCACATGTTTAGTCCATATAAGAAATCAAGAGCAGCTTACTTTGGATTTGGCTGGCTAATGCAGAAAAAGGAACAGCCAGAACCAGTTTGGGCAAGTCCAACTGCTGAGTCACCAGAAGCTACAATGCTAATCATTTTTTAAAAAAATAACTGATTGTTTTCCATTCAGGTTTGTTCCAGGGCCAAAGAGAGTTTCAGCATTTCAAGAAGCAAGATGGAACTACCTCTTTGTTGTAGAATATTTTGTCTTCATGTCATAAATATTGATGCATATATTCAACCAACTGCTATTTCCTGACAGGAATTTGTTTCAAGACTACCTTACATTACATTTCACATGAAGAAAACAGTGCTGTCCCTTGAGAAAGCTGTTTCTTCATTAGGGAAGGTTCCATATTTGATCATTTTGTATACTCAAGATAAAGAACAAGACCAAATGTGAACCAATTTTGTGCAATAAAATAGGCTATCCAAAATTTCATTAGATGTCTGTGACAGAACTGAAATGGTAACTCAAGTGTATATACATACAGAATATTCCCTTGCTTGAGAATCAGATCCCCTAATCTTTCTCTACTCTATACATTGCTGCTCATTTTGTGTTAACTAAGGAATTACATTGATAGATAACTGTTTAAAATGGAAGGAGAAGCCTTTTTTGTTACAAGAGGCCCATATGCTGTTTTGTGGTGAATGTATCTTGCTCTTACTCTGTAAACCTAGATCTTGCCCTTGCTCTGTAATCCTATCTTTCTCTCCTCAAAAAACCTCATTTCGTGCTTACCTTGAAAAATACAAATAAAAATTTAAAAAAAAATAAAATGAAAGAAGATTATAGCTGGGTATTCTTAGTTATAGATAAATTTTTTTTGAGTGTTTAGTAACTCCCAGCCACTGAAAATGCATTGTAAGGGAGGAAAAAAATTTTCCTCTAGTCTCTTATGTTAGTTGACTGGGGGCTGTGAATTAAACTGAAAAAACACAGATCAACAGGAGAAAAGGCATACAAATTTTATTTGATGTTAATATTTTAATTTTGATGTGCATAGAGGCCTTCATAGAAAGAAATAAAGAACGATAGAAGTGATTAAACTCAAGGGGATTGTATAATATCTTAACAAAGGGCAATCAATTATGGAGAAGTGATAAGACAAAGCAAAAGGAGTTTTGGCTACTAGAGGCAGTAAATTGTAGGACAGTAAATATATAGCAGAGACCAACAGAAGACAAGGATTGTTTAAAAAGGTTTTGTTTATGCAGACTCCTCTTGATGCTGTTTCCATCTCTGGTGATAAAGGTTGTACTTCCCTTCCTGGTATGAGAGAGGAGAACAATTTCACAAGGGAAATGTATACCCTGCTTTTAGGCAGATAGGGGAAGGGCAGAGTGTTTTTCTGTCTGTTTTTCCTTAATTGCCTTCAGCTCAAAATAATGGTTACACCAAAGCAGCATATTTTGAAGTGGCATATTCTGATCCCCTACCCCTACAGCATCATCTCAGTTAATCTACATACAAGCATTATTATTATCATCTACATGCAACAGATGAGGAAAATGAGGCTTAAAGAGGTTAAATAGAGAACAGGACTTCCAGAAAGATGGAGGAAAATCTCCCCAGCAAAACAGCTTAACTGGTAAAAAAGTATGAAAAGCGTTTATTCAAATCTTTGGAAGTTGTCCTACAGGCACACAGAAAATGGAGAAAGAAACATTCATTCAAGAAAATGCACTAAATCTAAGTAAGAACAATGAGTCTAGCATTTGAACTGTGACTTGCTCCATTATTCAGCTTGGTGTTGTGGAAGCTTACCTCAGCATGTGCAGACAAGACAGGGGCTCCCTGTCTCCCCAGCTCCCCATCTGAGGTGCAATATCTTCCTGTGAGGAGTATGCTATCAGAAGTTCTAATTCCTTCCAACTCCATGTTGTAGAAGTAGGCATGGCTGAATGGAGGAGGCTCCCCTCCCTACCCAGCTTCCATCTGTAAGGCAGAAGCTCTACCCCAGGCAAACTAGACATAGAATCCTGAGGCCTTGACTGCACCTCCCAACCCCAGCTCGCTCAGAGGATTGAAGTTCCATATTGAGAGGGCAAAGCCCAGAAGACAAGGGCTAGCCACCACCTGCCCTGATTTCCACGTATAGAGATTTGAATTAAAACAACAAAAACAAACCAAAAAAGATCAAATTATATGCTGTCTACAGGAGACAGTTTAGATTCAAAGATAAAAAAAATAGGTCAAAGATAAAAGGATGGAAAGTAAAAGGATTAATTATATCTCAATAATACTGTTTTATAGAAAAGATACAGTCAGAGCAGGGGGTTGACAAACTTCAGCACATGAATCAAATCTGGCCCATTGCCTCTTTTTGTACAGAATGTGAGTTAAGGATATTTTTGAATTTTTAAATGTTTGAAAAAAATCGAAAGAAGAATAGTATTTTGTGACATGTATATTATATGAAATTAAAATTTCAATGTCCATAAATAAAGTTTTATTGGAACACACAAACATATACATGCACACACACAAGAGGTTAAGTAAGATTTCTAGGGTTATTTAAATAATAAGCAGCAGAGTTGAATTTAAATTCAGCTAGACTGAATTTAGAGCCCGGTAATATAATCATAACAAATGTATTTTATCCACAGTCATAGAAATGAGATGCAATTCAGATAGATTGTGAGATTCAGAGGCATCATCAATGAGATATGTGGTGGGAAAGAGGACCAAATTGCACCAAGCATTGACTAGTAAAAATTTTGTGGGGAGGACAAGGCAGGAGAGCTCTAATGGCTTTATTATCTGTAAGAAAGTTCTTGAATTCTTTAATAGTAACATACTCTGCCCCACAAATACACAGAGCAGCAGCAACCTTTAGTCTGGGGGGCTACTATGTAACTGTATTTACCATGTCTTTTCAATGCTGCTCCTTCATATAAGGATTTTTATATATATGTGGACCAATTATGTACCAAATACCCTGTTTCTTGTTCTACTGAAGTAGTTCTTTACTTACATGTGAGGATACAGTTTTCAAGAATGCAAACAAACTTTTACAAAGCTCTAAGTGGAAGAGCTGTGGTTTGAAACCAGCTCTGACAGTCAACAGAGCCTGTGCCTCGTTAGTGCACCACATGGATCCTCACGGCATCACAAAATGGGCAATTTAATATCCCAATTTTTTTATACTGCAAAGAAGAATATGACTTTTTAGTTACTGAATGAGTTTTGTCTATCTAAAGATATTTGCTGCTCTTGATGTATGATCATATGCAATGTATTTTGAGCAATTTTGACATCTGTAATACATTGCCCACTCATTTTACATGAGCAATTACCGTTGTCACTTGGTATACATGAGGGATTTGTTCCAGGACCCCCTGCATATACCAAAATCTGTACATACTCAAGTCCTGCAGTTGGTGGGAGGAACCTGAGTATAGGAAAAGTCAGCCCTTCATATATGCGGATTTCGCAGCCTGCAAATACTGTATTTTTGATCCATGTTTGGTTGAAAAAAATTCATGTATAAGTGGAACTGTGCAGTTCAAATCCATGTTGGTCAAAGGTCAAATGTATTTGTTTCTGAAAGACATCTGACTAGATTTTGGCACTATCTCAGAGATTTATTTCTGCAGGATCCAAGAAGGATGGATGTAAGTGCACATAGTAAGTTGGGTGTGGGACAGTAATATTGTGCCAGAGAGAGCCAGTGTCTGCATTATATCCATTCTCCCTTTCATCTTCAGCAATATAACCCCAAATTTTACTCTGAGCACGTGACTCCTTGGAATAATGCCTTCATTTCGAAGCTTCCCTTTAGGTAGGGATGGCTATATGTTAGAGTTATGGATGGGGGTATGCCAGAGTTGGGCAGGCTGGGAGAGCCACTGTGCACATCTCTCCCCATCTCTGCTTAGTGATGTCAAGTTTGAAATCAGCCATGGCAGCCGTATCTACACAATGAAGATTGGAGGGCTATTTGTCAAACATTTTTCAGCACGCTATTGGCTCTGGGCAGTGAACCAACTGAAAGCTGTCATCCTCTTTAAAATACACCTTGCATCTTCTTCCTTGTGTTGTTTTCCACATCTGCTGCTTGGAACAAGGAGGTGATGGATGATGCTAAAGCAACCTTCTTATACCATGAAGCTGGGAGGAGCCTGGGTCCTTGATGACTTAGAAGAACACTATACTATCTGTTGACTGCTAAGTGAACCTGATACTGCTGGTCTGGGAACCATACTTTAAGAACTACTGTTACTTTGGACTTTTTTGTTATGTGCAACTGATACTTTTAGGAGATTCTGGTGAACTAGAAAAAAACATGTCTCATCGTAAAGCATCCATACTCAAGTTTTTAAAATACTGAGCTGGCCAATAATACATATCTACTGGCCTTATTCAGCTGTGGAACAGAGTATTAAGGAAGGAACTATGACCTTGGCCCATATGGTAGCAGTCTTCTATCAGCAATTGATGTCCCCTGACCCCATCCCCACTTCCAGGATGCACATAGAAGGAATAAAGAAGAAAAATATGAGTTGGTAAATGGAAAAAGAATAAAGATAGGTATCAGGAAAATAAGATTAAATAGTGACCACTATAGAGACTGAAGCAGACATAGTCAGTGCACCACTATAACTTGCTTAGATCTTTTTAATTTCCAGGCACCCTGGCTCCCTGTTTTTACTCTTAAGTTGCTAGTACTGTGTCTCTTTGTTGAAGGGTTGGTCTCAGATGGCCAGAACCTATTAATACTTTGTTTCACATCCCCCAGGGGCAGTTCTTAACCAATGACTGACAGGTGCAGGGATTTAAATATTACAACCACCTTGGCTTGATCAGGGTAAATCTGTGGTGTGACCCGCACTGTCTTCAGACATCCTCTGTGGGACAGAGACAAAGTTACCCTCCATGAGACTTTGCTTGATAACATACTCCTGCTTAGCCTCCTTATTGTACGGATCATATTTCGCCATTGTCCTACTAGATTTTCCTGGGAAAATTTCCTATTAATCATGTTTACATGAATTTTCATCTCAGAGCCTTTTTGTGGGGAACCCAACTTATGACATGCAAATTCATGAAGTGTTCCATATTAAAAAAAAAAGATAGAGATAATAAGAATTTTAACCTTCTTCCTGGGAAGAAGTGGGAAGAATAAAGGCAAGATCAGTTATCATGTTCTATCTTCTTGAGTTTGAGCTTTCACCACTGATAGGTCTCAGCTGTGCTTGGGAAGAAAATCAGCTCATTTTGGACATCCAGGTTCATTTAGGAAATTGACAGTACAAGTCTGGACTTCAGGAGAGAGGTCAGACCCAGAGATATATTAAATTAAAACAAGCTGGGTTGTAAACTCATAATGTATGAGTTATGCTGATTTACTTTTCTATGAACTACTTGCCCATCCTCACCTAATTTTAAAATTCAGTACAGCTGTGGTTTTCATTAAATGTTTATGATCCTATTATAGGATATATTTTTAGCCTTAATAAAAGGAAGTTGATAAAGCTTCATTATCTGTCGTTTCAGAGAAAGAGTAAAAACTCTGACATCTACCAAGTGAGTCTATAATATGTCATCGTAAATCTTCCATTTCTCAAGCCTTTGTCTCTCTCTGACATCAAAGATAAATGACTATTACTAGAATTAATATCTCTTAAATATATCATGATTCTTCAACATTATTACCAAAAGGCTGTTATGAAAACTTCACTAAAATAGAATTTGATTTTCTTTCTATGAACTGTAAGGGTGACTGATTTTTTAGTACTTGTAGTGGAAATGTCTTCCATATTAACTCAGCAGGTTTTCTTAGAGGAATAAAATTATTTTTTATGTGAGAAAGGAAATTATAAGATACAGTGGCAAAATTATCCTAGCTTTTTTTTATCTTTTGATAACCATGATCATTTAAATCACTTAGCTAGAAGAGATCAGTGTTATTTCCAGGCCCTGAATTTTGTTTTAAAATAACAAGCTTGGTAGCAAAAAAATACAACTTAATTGACCTAGGGAGAATTCCTAAGAAACTTCCTCAAGATCTTTGAAGTACTCCTATTTCTCCTGCCAGAGGCAAAAGATAACTTTAGTTCACGTTTCTTTGTGCCATTGTGAGTTGCAAACATAATTTCTCCAGAAATGTGTGTCCATGTAAAAGGTCCTGTTGCTATGGAACAAGTTTCTGACCATGACCATATTAAGGCTCATTTTGATTTGGAAGGAAATGCATCTGTAAGACCTTGAAAACTGCTTCCATAATTTGGGGCTGAGGAAGAAAAAAATTGGAGAGTGGCAAAAAATGAAAGAAAGTATTTTCAAGTGTTAGTTACACATGGAGATTCTATCTATTGATAGATAGCAATCTATCTTGCTTGATTGATAGCAAGATGTCCACATCAATGAAAAGGTCTTTTAACTTCTGGAATTATGATATTTTTATTTTAAAAATTATATGATTATTTGGTTACATAGCCAAATGCAAATAATACTGGCCATTCTAAAACATTAAGTTTTAGAAATGTTATTTCTTTTCAGGTATGTACCAAGGGAAGCAAAACTATAAAATAATTGAAGAATGTATACTTATCCTATGTCCTTGATAAAAATTTAGGAATTTTTATGCTTTGTCTACTTTTTCCCACTATCAACAGCTTGTCTCTGACAACAAGGACAGTAATTCACACTAAGATGAGAGTCATTGGCTGCAGAAAAGTTTATATTCAAATATAAAGTCATGCAAACTGTCTATCAACATTTTCCCTGACTTCATTTTATTTTTACTTTCCTTATTTTCCCTCTTGTTCTGATTTTACTACTTAACTTTTTCACCTGATCTTTTTCTATTTATTTTGGAAGCTGTCCCAAATCTATTTTGGGATGAAATTGTGGTATGAATGAATACATAAATAAAACTAAAATAAATAATCAATGAAGATTGTGTAACAATTAGCATCACCTCTTTTCATAGGTGAGAAAGGTGAAGAACAGAGAGGTTAAGAGACTTTCCTCAATTTATTAGCAGGTTTCTAGTTGCAAATTAGGGCCTAGAGCTCAAATACTTCTGACTTGGGACCCAGTATTCCTTTCAGTGGAACCCCCTACTTTTCTGAGGATGTCTGTGAAGCCAGGTTGCTTTTAATGACTAGAACACTAAGCATCTTAATTCTTTATTTGAAAAAGTAAACTATTCACTTTCTGAAACGTATCCCTTCTCAAGTTTGCAACCGTGGGTCTTAAAAGTGGGTGGTGTACTTTAGTAGGGAGCTGGTTTCTTCTTTACTGAGGATAAGCCCCTTGTGGAATAGGAGGATGAAGGTGAATCCCACCATATAGGCAGCTTACAAGGAAGAGACACTTGTTAGAGAGATTGACTACTGTTAAAAACAAACAAACAACAATAACAACAAAACCCAGGGGAAAAAAGCTGAAAAGAAACAGACTCCTTTGTGTTGAGATCATTACTTTTCCGTTATATCATTGTCACACCGTCCCACAAGCTCTTGTTTGCAAATCTGTATTCTTATAAATGAAGTATATGATCATATACAATGAAATTTAGTTTCCACATTACCTTTGAATTGTACTTTTAATATGAATATCAGATGTATGAAAGGATATGAGTTTGGTCATAATTAAAGTATAACACATTTGAAACTTCTGAGTTTTTCCACAATTTTTAATTTTCTCTGACTTCTTGGATATCCAGTTTGAACTACTCATGCAGATTTTTATCATCAAATTGTAAATTTTGAAAACCTTTTCCTCATAATGCTCTGTTCTTTTTTTTAGGCTAATGCTTATGTTTAAAACCAGAATATTTTTTATAAAGTATATCATAAATGAAATTTATGGCAAAATAATGAATTAAACAACCACAGGTAACTGCTATATACTCTTGTCAAATATAGTGTTACTAGGATGAAAGTAGAAATCTATTAAATTTCTGAGGAGGGGAAAAGCAAAATTTATAGAGGAAAAGTGGCTGTATGTTTCTCCACTAAATGGAAATTTTCCTATTGTTTTAGAACCTGTGTGCAAATTTTATTATCTTCCTTTTGCCTATATTTGACATTTTTAGAAAGTTTTCATCAGAAATACTATAGAATTTTTTGAGTACACCGCTATCGCATGTTTTCTAGAGTATGTGTTGCCTAATTAAATTAGAGGTTTTTATGTAACAATATCTAGTCGTCTATCCATTCTGAATCCCTCACTGTGTATATAATTGAAACAACTATACTCTTAGGAACTCAAAATACAAAATGATAAAAGGGTATTTTAAATTTACTACATATTAAATCGGGGAAAAAGATGTTAGAGAATGACGAAGTTAACATAAGTAAATTTAAAGTTAAATATAATTTTAACTAGTGATCATTTACCAAAAGCATTACTGTGGAAAAAACAATTTAAGGAACTAGCTGATTTAACTATATTCAGGTCATTTAACATACCCAACCATCATTTTTTTAAGGTAAGAGGAATTGCTGAATTAGATGAATTCCAAAATCTCTTCCAACTTTAACCTTATGAATAACCCTTCTTCCAATGTTCTCACTTGAAAAATACCTAAGGTAAGTAATGGGAATATAAGGATATGCTCCTCTCCATATTTATTAAAACCTAATATACTTTTGAGGAAAGTATATTAGATTGATCTGGTCAGGCCATCTGTTTTATCTGTATTACCTAGAGGCCAGAGTAGTTAAAAAACATGATTAATAAACAAAATAAAACTGAGATTGTGCCATAAGGAAGTAAATATGACCCAGAGGCTAGGAAGGAGGGAATTCACTCCTGGAATACACTATGAAAGGATATGATGATCCTTGGGTCAAAAGAAACAGAACTATTATTAAGAAAGGAAGAGTAGAGCTGTGTGCTAAAATGATATATTCCTTCATGAAAATCTATAAAATTGTGGAGAGTAGTTGTGTGAAGCTAAAAGGAGATTAGAAACAAAATTAGCAGTGTATCACAGTGGTTACCTGGCTGAACTTTGAGGTTGATTTCCTGGGCTCCTATCCTGAAGATGTCACTTACAGCTGGGGGACCCTGAACAATTTATTTAATCTCTCTGTGCTTTGAATTCCTCATCTGTAGAATGTAGATGGTGATAATACATACCTCATAGGGTTATTGTGAGGATTATATGGGATTAACCATAAATTTACTGGCATAAAGGAGGTACTCAAAAATATTAACTATTATCATCACTATATGAGTGTATTAGAGAGGACTTGACCAAAGAAAGTGAATGGATTATATTCACCTGGTGCAGATGACAAGGCTGGACTACTCTGAGTACACATTTAACTGAAAATCCCATTTCTTGAAACCAAGCATTTGATAAGCTCTTGTCTTATCTTATTGATAGTTTCAGCCAGTAAAAGGTAAGGAAAGTTATTAGGGAAATTCTTAGTGTTGACCTATAAATTTTCATATTGGCTGGATGAAGAAAACAAAAAAAGAACAAGTACTGAAAGAAACCAGTGTAATTTCCCAGGAAATTACTGACAAGACCAGATTTTAAACTGGTGAGACACAAGAAGAAAGGCCACTTACTTAAATATTACGGTGATACTGACTGTCAGGATAATGTCAGAAGTGCTAAAATCTAAAATGAACTGTGATGTATGAAAAATGTTAAGGTTAACAAAAAGTTTTAAATATATAAAGGGGTTCTCAGGGAAGCAGAATTAATGCATATGGTGTATATTCTTTGGCAAAGGCTATTAATTAGGAAAGCTTGAAGCCTGTTGGTGAAGGGGCTGATCAAGCCCAATTGCTATTTAGTAGAAAATGGATCAAGACTCCGAACTCCTTCCACATTAGAGTCAAAGTTTTTGAAATTTGTTGAGGTGAGCTGGGGTAGCATTAGATGTAGGTCTTGTAGCACATAAAGGCAATTTCTTTCTTTTAAAAAAATTGTTTATTTATTAGCGGCAGGGTCTCACTCTGTCCTTAGGTTGGAGTGGAGTGGCACAATCGTAGCTATTTTTTTTTTTTGGACATGGGGTCTTGCTATGTTGCCCAGGCTGGTCTCAAACTCCTGGCCTCAAGCAATCCTCCCACCTCAGCCTCCCAAAGTACTAGGATAATGTGTGTGAGTCACTGAGTCTGGCCCAAAGTCTCTTTAAGATAAAGTGACCATGAGAGTAGGAAGAAATGATGCTGCCGTGCTGACCCCTACACCAGGTCAGGTTGGTGAATTAGAAGGATGATTCTGAATCCAAGAGGCAATAGAATACATGAGGGATGGCGAACACATCCTGTCCCTGTTAACCAGGGGACAGGCTATATAGGCTATGTGAGGCAATCCAACAAGCTCAAACACCGGCAACCCAGGTAATGAGAAAAGAGTTTTGACAGTCAAGGTTTAAGAAAACTATAATAGGCAGAAATGGCATTTATCATTGACAGCCCTGGAAAGGTTGCAGCAGGCAAGGAAAAGATGCTCTCTAGCATTAGACACATGGAAGCAAATGGAAGCATGTCTTCTACTCGTCAGATTTCACACAAAACACCAGGCCTTTGGGTGTGGTGACAGTACCAGGATCATGGTTTCGTGCTCTAGTGCAGCTGCCATCAACAAGTGACTATGATTCCTCCAATGTCAAGGGGGGTTGTATGAGTTCTGGCTTGAGTGTTGAGAGGCTAAAACCAAATTTTATCGAATATAAATAAGCAGGTGGGGGAGAATCCAAAACTGGGGAGAGCAGAAGGTCTCAACTTACTATTTATTGAGGTAGATGTAGCCTGGAATAAGTCCTTGTCTGACTATGTTGAGGGACCATTTCCCCCCAACTCCATCATGGACAGATAGCTTTGTAAAATAGTAAGAATGAATTACTTAAAAAATGAAATTAAAACAACAACTACAACAAACCCAGACACATTACATTACAGACTGTACTGGTTGTTCATTGAAAGTGTGTGTACAAGTGATTAGCACTGAACAATATCTTAGCTGGTACTTCCCAACCTTGAGACATATGGTACATATTGAGAATGACAATATATACACAGTGCTGTGAAGTAAATAGATGAGCCTACTGTAGGTTCCTCCTGGCTATCCCAGGGCTGAGACATAACTCTAAGCGTGAGAAAAAAATGAGGCTAAGCCCATGTGTTTACATAAAGAATACACCTAAAGCAATCTTGTCTAGCTTTGTGTGTGTGTGTGTGTGTGTATGTGTGTACATGCATTCACATTCTAAGAAAGAGCACTTAATTTCAATCTTTATTCAGAGAAAGTCTCACTCTGTATGATCAACTAACTACAGATGAGATTGGAAGACTTAGAAAAAAATCTTGTTCTACAGTGGCTGGAAACTTGGATTAACTTGCAGATATCAAGAATTCTTTCATGAAGAGCCTGTACTATGATATCACCAGGATGCCATCATACAACCCAACTGGGAGCCTGACTTTAATGTTGAAATACTTCCATCATATTAAAATACATAAAGTATTCTTAATATATTACCCTTCATGTTAAAAAGAATTAACACTAAATTTTATTTATGCAAGATTTTCATTTTACATTTAATTTAATGGCTGTATCAAATTTTATGGTCACTGTTTTTCAATTTTTAATACTCAGAGGACATTGGTAATGTGCTGATTTGACAAAGGGAGCACATAGCAGCAAATGGTGGGATCAGGTGTGGAACTCCAGAATGCTATAATCCAAGCAAAGGTCCTGTCAGGTAATAAGAAATCAGAATTTCCTGTATCCTCTTCCATGACTCTGCCTAGGTGATGCCTATCCATATGACAAAAGAACTCAAGGATTTAAGGTGCTAGGAATGGGGAGTAATAAAGAGAGTTTATAGATGCTTTCTGTGAAGCAGAGCGAAGAGAATAAAATAATCAAATACATAGCATAGTGAGAAGCACTATAGTGAATGCATGAGGGTGCACTATATGGCCAGAATATCTAGATCTGAGTCCTGGCTTCACCACCTATTATCTGTTATTTGTTAAATTGTGAAGTTATTTAAACTCTTTATGCATCTATTTCCTACCTGTAATTATTGCATCTTTCCTCACAGCATGATTTTGAAAGTTAAATAAATTAATACACTTAGAGCCTGGATAATAGTAACTTCTCAGTAAGTGGAAGGTATTTTGACAACTCCAAACCAATTTAGGCCTAAATAACACGTGCAGAAAATCTCTCTTGTATCATGTTAAGTATCAATATACTATTTGAGGAAATGTGAGCTACCGGAGACTGCTCTGTGTTTGGCTATCTGTTGTTATTGATAACAGAGAAGATAATCAACACCAGTAGTGCTGGGGCCCTCCCTAAGGGTTCAAGCAGGGATGGCCTTTTTAGAATAGCAGTACCTAACATTTGTTGAGCACTGGTTTTGTACTACGTGAGAAACTAAACATTTATGTGCATTGTCTCTTTTTATCTTCACAACAACCCTATGAGATAGGAACAATGTTATCATTTTTAAAGAAGAGGAAATGATAACAGAGATTTAAGTAATTTCCCCAAGGTAAAGAAGGTGATAAATTGCAGAGATAGTATTTAAACCTGGCTGTCTAACGCCAGAGTGCCTACTTTTACAGTATATTGCTTCTTGATGAATTCCTTCACATTTTCTTCTCTAACATGTGTGCAGTAGTCCCCCCTTATCTGCTGGGGATACGTTCCAAGACCCCCAGTGGATGCCTGAAACTGCGGATAGTAGCGAACACATGCACTGCGATAGACACCACAGCAGTAGTTCTGTTAATAAGGACCGTTAGCCAAGCCAGCTGCTAACTGACTAACGGGCGGGTAGTAAATACAGCATGGATATGCTGAACACAGATGATTCATGTCTTAGGTGGGACGGAAAGGGACCATGCAAGATTTCATCACACTACTCAGAACAGCATGCAATTTAAAACTTATAAACTGTTCATTTCTGGAATTTTTCATAGAATATTTTTGAACTACAAGTAACAGAAACGGCAGAAAGCAAAACTGTGAATAAGGTGGGACAACTGTATTAGGAATGAAACCAAGAGTCAGCTTTTTGGTCACCACTGAGTTACCTTCCTCTCTTTATCTGGTTGATCATCTGAAGTAACTTGGAGTAAACACAAATTCAAACAGAAAAAGGTGAAATATCAGTTTCTTATCTCCCCCGGGAATGTGTCCAAAGAACTCAAGTTTTCATTTGGTAAATCATAGAGCCTCAGTTTCCTTACTTATAAACTTATAAACTGGGAATAATTCCTGTTGTATAGGGTTGTTATGACCATTAAATAAAATAATTTATGTTAAGTATCTAATGTGGTGCCTGGAATATAAGAAGTAGCTATTGTCATTATTGCTATTATGTCCTTGAGTGATGTATGTTTCCTTAGAGTAAGGAAAAGTAGGGAGTTGAGCTTAGGGGAAGGAAAAAAAAAAAGATTTGAAGGAATGCACGTGTGGTTTAAAGAAGACTTCAAATACACTTATGACCATGCCATGCAGATTTTTATTCCATTCTAGAGTTATTCAAATTCTTTCTTTCCTGCTACTCTCCTTGCTGAAAGCTGTGTCCTTTTAAAGCATATGGGTAAGTATCATATTGTGTATGAAAATCAAAGAGGCACTAGTCTAAAAATATATAACCTGGATTCTATTCCTGGCCTAGCTACAGACTCCTGTTAGCTTATTAATATGTGCATGCCTCAATTTCATATATATATGTATATGTAATTAACTCCTTCTCCACTTGCAGGAATTTTGGAGTGATGACTTAGCATCCATAAACCTCTGAGTTCTTTTAAGTAAGCAATATGTATAAGAAGAAGCAAGGCTTATATTATTAGGTCATATTTGGTTTGGTTAAAAAAGTGCTTTTTAACCAAACAAAAAAAGTGACAGAAAAGGTGGGTTCTATCTATGTAAGCTTATAAACAGGAAACAGTGTTCATTAATTGGAATTTACTTTTTTGATGCATTTTTTAGTTTTTTAATAAAAAGTTTCCGATATTTAATTTTTATAAAATTAAAAAGTACTTTACACTGATGAAAGAAATTTAGCAAATACCCACTTTACTTCAACCATGGCAACCTAATGCTAAGGCAGACATGAATTAGATTAACATTATGCAAGTGCACAAATTAAATTGACTGTTACGGTCATTTTATTAAATGCAGGTAAATAACCTTAATTCTCAATTTTGGAATTAGATAAATGGAATATAGATTTTTAAATTATTTTACCACTAGATTTCATTTAATTTTTGTTATCTTACGTTCCTCTACAAATATTTTGTAATCAGGGCATTCTAATCACCTGTGGAGGTTTAAATATGAACATATATATAACATGCATTTGCATGATAGGGTTTCACCCCCAGAAATTCTGTTCATTCAGTTTAGCCTTCCCTGGGATCTATAAATTTAAAATGATCCCCAGATGATTCTCAAATGTGTTCCTAATTAGCTTTTTGCTTTCACAAACCTTTTAAATCTGAGGATAAGTTAGCTTTTCCCTTTATTAGCAACCACAGCTGTAGAGGGAACATGCTATTGGTTCCCAAGAAATTTTGTTTTCCAATCTTATGTTTGAGTTTGGCTGGAGTGGAAAATAGGGATGTGTGAAAAAATGAATAGAGCATGTAGATTCTGAGAGCCCATCACTATGTCCACCTATGTGCAAACTAGAGCTGCTTTTGTGTTCTCTTGTCTTGTGTTTATCCCTCTCAAAATTTTCCCAACTGCTGAGTAAATTTTTAGTACTGCTAAAGTACTAGTGTTTAGGGTTCTTGTTAGAGAATTGTGTGACAGCTTTCTACGATACCTTGGTTCAATATAGCAAAAGTATTTTCATTGTATGAAATGCTTTCTTGAACTTTGATAATTTCAAGTTTGCTTTTATTGTATTACTCCTTATATATAATAAGTATTATTGTCATATCTTAATGTGAGTATAATATCATAAGGGTGATGTCTACTTTAGATGGCTGTTGCTGCATAATATGTGGTCATAAATGGGAAAAGCACTTTGAAATCTGTAAAGTGACAAAGAAATATTGAATCTAATTAAAAATTACCTTCATGAATTTAATGATCTATAAGATGCTGACCCTTGAAGGACATTTTGTTATATATATTTACTTATAGCACATCTTTTACAAAAAGTTATGGCAGCTTTTTTAGAGAACATAGTTCACCTTCATCAAAGGAAATTGTCCAGAGTAACCGTAAAAAAAAAGATTTAAAAAATAATTATAAAAGTACTATATGGTGATTTTAACAAATGTAAGCAATGCAGAAATGTAAAAAATAAAAGGAATTGTTCCTATTCTATCCTGCACTTCATGTTCCAGAGGCAATAACTGCTAACATATTTTTGTGTATTATTCCAGGATTTTATTTATATATAACTTCCTCCACTTACTCCCCCCTCACTTTCTCTCTCACCAGAAACTTATTTCCTTTTTAATGAAAATTATTTTTTTTACATATTAAAAATGATCTCAGCAAACGTTTTAAGGCACGTCTAAGTTAGATGCCTAAAAATCAGGAAACATTGGGCTTGTGCTAGTTTCTGGACTCTGAGGATATGAAGAGGGAAAATCTGTTCATACCTAATTTTTCTGAATGTCAGGGAAAGGTACACCTGTTTTCATGTCTTTGCAGCTCTTTGTTTCCCCAGGGGATAAAGCTTTTACTCAGGGGATTTCTGGTTGGGGGAAGAGGGTCTGCACCACAGTCTTACTCTAAGTGATTATTATCACACCGGTAAGTTTCCACTGTGGCTGCTGTGTGCAGGCTGTGAACACATTTGAAGTCAGCAGGGGACCGTTAGAAACCTCCCCTTTGCTGAGATGGAGCTGTAGAAACCTCTGCTTCACTGAAGCATACTCGCAACCTGCGGTCGGTTGCTTCTTTTTTCATGCAGTGCTGTTTTAAACTGTCTTCTATCCCACAGAGCAAAACATACCCAACAAAAAACAGTACAAACAATCCCCATGAGTGTTTTTGAATTTTCCTCTGCTAATCTCATTGTTAATGGTATGAGGTCTTGCCAGGAGCCATTTGTGGTTTAGACACACTAAATAACATAACATTCACACAGTTAAAAATAATTAATATCAAGCATCAAATCAGAGGCTATTTGATGCAAAACCTAGACTAATTGGGTTTTCTACCCGTCTTATGGAAAAAGCATTTCATCCTTTTTTACAGGTTGCTGATTGCTATATGAAGAGACATATTTAGTAATCTGTAGAAGATATAGGATGCTATGCTTAATAATGACATAATTGCATAAATTGTATACTAAGTTGGCATATTAGATTATCAGTAAAAGATTATCCTGTTTAAAATGAAAATGCTCTCCATTAATTAGTGGAAAGTGATTCATATCAACATTTCCGTATCTATGCTTGTCCTTAGTTGCCAGTGGATTTAGCAGCACTTAAATCCCTATTTGGTATGAATTGTCCTTGGTTGAGAGCACTGATTTTTCTATCAAACCAAGTTTAAGTGGAATTACCATTTATAGTAGAAATTTCAGGAGGAATTCAAAAGTCATATAAATAAAAGGGATCCCACAACCATTATTACCCCTAAAACACCTAGGACTAATTAATTTTCTATTAAAAATACTTTACAGTTCACATGTATGCAGAACATGATATTGAGAAGTTTGTGTGGTTACAGGTATCATTCCTCTTTGTAGGTAGTTAAAACACTAAGAGACAAATCAAATCCCACTATCAAATGACTACTAAAACAATGGTAGATCATGGTGATGAGGAACTGCCAGCATGATATTGGCTTTATTTGTTTGTTTGTTTCTTGTCTTATTAATAAATCATAATGTTATTATAAATCATAAACCTTGAAAAACTATTAAAATTAGAAAAAAGGGATAATCATGATAATTTTGTCACTTTCACTAGTTCAAGAGACACTAGAACCGCTAGTTAAATAGAGATTATTAGTTTGAAAACACACTGAATAAAAACACTTTTTAAAAATTTTTTGTTCATGGATGCTGTCATTGGATTAATTTTATCTTTGGCATTCAAAACAGTGACTTCATTATTTGGAGTGCTAAGGTTGTTTATGGGGGTTCATATGGAGGATTTCAATATCTCTCTTATATGATTTTTCAGCCAAGTATTTATCTTTCTGAGCTTTGTTGGTCTTCGTCTGAGAGAAATATAATTATTTCTACCTCATTGGCTTTGTTTTAAGAATTTCCTTCCCAGGTGAAAACAGCTTCTGTCTCCCTTCTTGCTTCTGTCCCCAAGGAGGAGAGACAGTGCTCTGATTGGTCTGGATTTCTCTTTAAATGTATTGTTGATATTCTTGATTCTTATTCTCCAGGGGCTCTTCCTGTTTCTTTACTGCTTTCTACTGCTATTCCTCTTGTGCGTTTGGCCCTCTTAGATTACTCTGTTGGATTACTCCAAATCTTGTGAGAAAGGAATACCTAATATAAGAATAGGAGACAACTCTGACATTAGTAGGCAATTTGTGAATAATACAGCATTTAGATTTTTCTGGTCTGAGGTTCCGCTTCTCTGTTGTAGGTGTGGAGGCAGGGGGTAGTGAGTTGGGAGAGAGAAGTCCCCATATGATTGGCTATTCCTCATCATTTCTCAGTTTATTTCATTCACACTATGCTTAGGAGTAATTCCTTCAAGAGATGCTCAATTAGCCGACAGAGCTTCTTTACTTTCTGTGCTGATGAGAAATTATAGTTTGTTGTGTTTCTGTGAATATTTCATTGGGAAATGAAATGTGTCATTGGAAAGACAGAAGGGACTGAGTCACATATGGTTAACTAACTGCCAAAATGAACCTATCTAGAATTAAATGAAAAATTTTTTACATAAGTAGTATATGTTTATTGTAGATAAATTAGAAGACAGAAATGATTCAAAGTCATGAATACATTCTCACCATTTTGTATGGCTGCTATTAAAATTTTATTTTATATTCTTCTAGAATATGTAGTTTATAGAATAATAGATAAGATGACCTATTTTAATATTATTGATTATTATGTATAATATAATATAATTTATATATTATATGATATATTACAGAATATAAAACAGTTTTATAACTTGCTTTTAAAATTTAGCATAATGTAAACATTTTACTATGTCAATAAATGCATTATAACAACAATATTTTTAGTTATTATAGGACATTCTAATTTCCTTTTGTTTTTCCTACTTTAACATATATTTTTCCAATTTCTTTAACATTAATACTGCCATTTGATTTAGCAGTCATAATTAAAGTTATAAAGCATAAAGATATTCTTTTCAATATTTGAATTCTGTTCAATCAATACATGTCATTTTCAGTATCACTACTTAATACTTTGTCCAATCACGTTTTTTTTCTTAGTGATTTAAGTATTTGTTTGTCCAATTTCAGTAAAGTGTAGGGGTCAGCCATTTTGTCACCATGGACCTGCATGTTTCTCTTTGCTTTTTCAATTGAACCACTCTGACCTACAGGTTCCCGAAGTCTGAGAGTCTAGCATCATGTTTGTTTTGTGTTCAACTTGAGGACCTATTAAAATGATTAGAAATCATGTGGATCCTTAAATATACAACAGAGTGGAGAAAAAAACCATAAATGTTAATTAAAACCAAATTTTTCTTTTACACAGCTAACTGCTAAAGTAATGTAATTAGATAGGAAGGTATTTTTGCTTGTTCATGCTATTGTGAATAGGAATATAGATATATTTCTGTCACAAATCACTTAAAAGTTTTTCATTTAGTTTATAAGACGAAAGTCAGTAGATTAATCACATGAAAGATATGACAATTGGTGCTTATTGCAGTATTTTGAGATACCCAAATAGAGGGCTTTATATGCATGAAATGTACAATCTTGATTTATTCTCATTCTGTTCAGTTCACCTCCCTGGTATCTCACTGAACCACAAGAGAATGAGTTTCCTGAAATGGTAACTTTGGCTTTTAAGAAATCACTTTGTGTCAAATGTTTCATTATTCTGAGACAAATTCTAATCTTATTTTGCTATTCCTCAGTCCTAGTGAGTGGCCTGAACTCCAAGTTTATATTAGTAGGGGCAATTCTGAGTAACTAACCAGAAAATTAGTAGAGTTAAGTGAGTTCTTTTCTTTTGGAATCATTAGGTGCTTTAAAAACCTATGTTCCTTCCTATTGGACGGAGGGATGGTAACTTGTGGAAAAGGTAACAAGTGTCATTTTTGTGGGTCATTAATTAGATTTCTTTTCTACATAGGGAAAGTAGCACCATTCCTATTCTTTTTTCAAATAAAGGAGTTAGAGTGGTTACCGAGAATCACGCAGGCACATTCGATAATGGAAAGGAGGGTTCCACTGTCCTCCCAGCTCTGTGTTTGTGCATTTAGGTATGAAAATAGATCCTAAACACACAAAATGCCTTTTGTTTCTTTAATCTAATTTTACTCATGAAGACAGCTTTAAATGTATTGTGATTCCTTTCACATGCTGATTAGTATACTCTCATATTTTAATACTCTATTTTTTAATGGGGGGAAATAGTACCTCACTTAAACCCATGATATGTGAGGCTCTGATACAATTAAAATGAGCCAAACAGCTGTGGAGATATTTCTGCGCCTTGTTGATGAAGAAGTAATCTAGTCTGATGGATGTCTTCATTTCTATCTTAATCACAGCATGCAAGATTAGCAATACACGTGTTTCACTTCAGTTAATTACTCAGAATGCCTGCACAAATGCAGGGCTTTACTTCAATTAATTACTTTGAATTTCAATGAACTTAGGAGAGACCACACTGAAAGTATCCAATAGAGTCCTTAGATAAATCTAACGGATGTTGGATAAACTTTATATAACAGCCTCCTCCAGGTCTAGATTTTCTGCCATCATAGTGAAAAATCTGAAAATATAAACATGTAGAACATATAAAATACATCAGATAATTGGATGACCTAATATCCTGTCTTTAGCTATAGTCATTACTTGAGGGTTCAAAGAACAGTGAAAAACTATTAGATTAACTGTGCTGTGGTTATAGGAGCGAAAGGAAAAGCTTAAGTTCTTACTCATGCATTGATCTGCCATTTGTGTCCCTTGACATAAATTTTATTAGTGACTATTCTGTTGTGGTTGTCTTGGAAAAGTTTATAGATTTAAGACAAGATCATTTCCTTATTTTCATCAGATGTGCTAAAATGCTGTGTTCTAAACATTTCCTGATTACTGTATGCCATACAAATAAGCAATTGGAGTTATTTTATAGTTAGAAATTAGAAATAATACTTTAACTTGAGGTTATGGGAAAAAGTTCAAAATTGAGAAATAATATTAGAATGTAGACTATAAGGAAACAGGCTAAAAAGGGCACAAGTGAAATAAAAGGCAGTTTAAGCCTCAGGTTCATTTATCAGAGACTAAGACTGGTGGCTCGTTAAGAATACCCTGGAGATATGCCACATTTTATTAATACACTCGTGTATTGATGGGCACCTGGGTTGTTTCCACATCTTTCATGGAGTATTACTCAGCAATAAAAAACAACAGTGAATTACCACATCCGGTATTATCCTGGATGGAGCTAGAGCCCATTCTTCGAAGTGAAGTATCACAAGAGTGGAAAAACAAGCACCACTGCTATCACCATCAAATTGGTACTAACTGATCAATACTTATGTCACATATGGAAATAATATTCATCAGGGGTTGGGCAGGTGGGAGGGGGGTGGAGGGGATGGGAAAATTCTTACCTGGTGGGTGTGGGCACACAGTTTGGGGGATGTCCAAAATTGTAGCTCTGACTTGGGCAGTGCATGGGCAATATATATAACCACAGTGTTGTACCTCTATAATATTCTGAAAAAAATAAATAAATAAAATGAATACCCTTGGAGAGGAGACACCGTGGTATCATGGATTTTGGAGTTCACAAGAAAGGTATACTGTAGAAACATGACACCAAAAATTAGCATAATTATGTGAAAGTCAAAATGTGTTAGAAAGAATGGTTGCTGGGGAAAAAGGAAAAATAACCGGAAAGGTAATAGAAAATGTATATAAAATTAGGTAAAGAAATCTGTTAAAAAATTGCAGAGAAGTCATGACTGAGAAAAAATAATTTTGTGGTTTGGGCAACTGTTAATTTACTGTATCAACTGAAGTTGAGGATTGTGCAAATATAAATCTAGTAAAAATTCGTTCCTAACCAGCTTTTCCATGGGCAGCATTCTATATATCTCCATGAAAGAAGGAAGGACATATTTTTATCTATTTTAAAATTTATACCTATATCTAGAAGTAGTGCCAAATCTGCAGAACTGGGAGGAACTTACCAAGGGTGCTACAGTTAGTATCAATGTACCCATATCTAAACAGTAGGCATTTTCACGAGAAGTAAAGATGCAAAGTAAATAAATAAATAAATAGAGTATCCCAGCAGCTAAACCTCCATTGAGGTTTATTTCTCATTGAAACTTAATTTCTGCACTTTGACAGCAGATGTATCCTAACTCAACTTGTTTCATGCCTTAATGGCAAAATTATTTATAGAACAGAGTAATGGTCAAAGGAATTGTAAGTTTAGGCAAATTTTCCTAAAGAATTGCCTTCCTCATTCCACTTTGACTCCTTTACTAAATGAGCATTTAAAAGCTATTTTTAAAAAAAAGCAAAAAAGAGCAAAATAAAACAAAAACAAGCCCCTATAGCTTTCAAAAACTCTACCAGAATAAAAAAGCAACAATGGAAACCCACTGCTGATAATAAACAGGTGAAAACACCAATTTGTTTCAGGGGTTAAGCTTACAATATAACATAAGCTTAAGAGCCCCATCTAAAAAAACTGAAAAAATGAAAATTCTGCGTGAATTGCTGGTGTATTCTTGAGAAAAAATTGTCTGGTTGAAAGAACAGTTGTTTTCTGACTTCTGCAAAAATGTTAAATTCCAACATAGTTCTTAGATGAAACTATACAATCCAAATCTCCTCTTATTGACAATGGAATTTAGTTTTGGGTAGCGACTTCATTACTCATCTGTTAGTTATTCTTTGAACAAAAGCATTCTTTGTTGCTCAACCTAGGATCTGAACAGATAAACGTGTAACACTCTGGCACTGGAGTTTGGGATGTTGCCAAAGCCATTTTGAGAATTCAAGAGTAAGTGCCACGCACTGAAAGATCAGAATATCAGATTCATTCACATTCAATGTCCACGAGCTGCAAAAATGTATAGATAATTTCTTCAGAGATAACTCAGTTTTAATCTTTCTACAGTTACCAAAACCGAGAAGACATCAAGTGCCCTATTGACACAAGAACAATCAGAAATAATTCACACTATAAAATTGGAGATGATTTGAGAATATTATGGAATGAAACAAAATATAATGGTCATTATTATTGCCCAAATTACAATGAACTATCCAGGCAATAAAGAGAGGTAGTTTGTTTCTAGTATACATTTGGTTGATAAATAAAGGAGAGTTATAAACACCAAGTCCTCTTGAAGGTATTAATACAAAAACAAGGTAGATTTCCTATACTGTGCATTCACAAATCAGGGACATGTATGAAGGCTTATTAACAATGTTAGTGGCAAGGATTTAAGTTTTGATTTAAGAATAATCATGTATTTAAAAATGGAATAAAAAAGACCATTAAAAACTATTGCTTAGTTGGCTCCATTTTATATGACTTAACGTTAACTTAAAAAAAAATACTGAGCCTGCAAATTAAGTGAATGCTTAGAGGTAAAATTCTCCTTTGAGAGAGCATTGCTTAGTACTTACTACCTATTCATTTTGGACATGTCTACTTTAAAACATTGTTATTTTTGTAAAGCTCCTGCTCATATATACTGCATACAATGTGAAGACACAGTCAAGACACCGTAAAATGTTTGTACTTACAGAACTCTTTGTTAGGTGAAAATCATTAGTCATTTAAATGAGAAATATCTATGTATCTGTGCACATAGGTATGCACATATATTTAATACATATTTTTATAAGCTCCAGTTAACCCAAGAGAGATTAGAAATAGCACGCATTTCATATGAATTTGTTGCTGCCCTAATTTGGTTATTGAATATCTAAAAAATAGTAGATGTTCAATAAACGTTTATTGAATTTTCAAAATTACTTAACTTTGACATATTTAAATAATGCCCAGTATTCTAGAGTGACCTAATTTATTTTTAGATATTGTGGATTAGTTTTAAAAAGTATTACCTTTATTTTAAAACCTTTATGCTAATGTAGCTTAATCTGTCCATAACTGAGAAGAAAACATTTCAATTGAAAGATGATCCTTACTCTTAGATTTAAATAACATTGACTATTGGCCTTTGCATCTTTGGGATATCTACAGAACAAAAAGAAAAGCGAGCTTAGCTGAACTAAACTATATAAATCACACAGTTCCTTGTCTGTTTTATTTGCTTAATATCTTTCTGCAACTGGTAATGATAATTTCCTCAGATAACTGAGGTCAAAGGTAGCAAATTACAATGCCTCAGGAGCCAGGAATGTAAGTGACCTCTGGCGTTGCTAAGTTGGTGTGGGAATTGAGATGAAAGGTTGGCGTACTTTGCTTAATGGTATTTAAATTCAGTCCTCATTTTTTAAAACACTGTGGTCATCAAACAAAACCATTTACTTCCCTAACATTTTAGGCAGAGGGGCTAAACGAAGAGGACAACAGTCGTTCTCCAGTGGCCTCTGTGGAAAGGCAGGAATAGAACGACTTGATTAATTTGTTAATGCAAATGCTAGTTCATATTTGGATATTCTAACTGTAGACCCAGGAACCCATATTTTTATGCACAGACAAGTCTATATTTCTAAGAACTTATTGTTAAAAACAGACAAATTATCAAAAATATCAGATACGTGTTTTAAAAATAATCAATCATCAGAAATGATAGTGAGTGACTGAAGATGCAGGGTTTGCTGCAATGAGAGGTACCAGATGTGAAGCAATCCTGATGTTTTAATATTGGCTTATTAGACACATTCCTATCTGTTATATTTGTTGCATTTGGCTTTTGCTTTTGAAATATATAGGCACAGTACACAGTAGAGATCAAGGAAAGGAAATAATTTGAACAAGTAGATTAATACAAATAAATCCTGAACGATCAGTGCTGATTTATTTCAGTTCTGTCTTTCAGGGGATTCGCACTTGTTTAAATGAGAGCTTCCTAGAAGAGATATTGGTGATGAATACTGGCACTTACCTGAGACGCATACAACCTCCGGAAAATAAACTTTTTATCATGATTTCAGGACTGATATTAGCAGGCAGTTTTCTAAGCAGTTTTCTATTTGTTCTCTTAACCTGCTAATTTTCACGGCAATTATATTTGATAAGGAAAACATTCTACTGAAGTGATGCAACATATTCGTTGTCTTCACTTTTTTTTTTTTCCATCTGACCTGCTCTCCTTGTTGCAACAGTGTCTTCAGTTTGTCACCCTCAGACCACCATCCCAGGCCTAGCCCCTGATATTTCAGGTCAGTGTTATTTCAACACCTATGTTGTTCTCACAGGATAGTTCCTGGGTGGGACCCGAAGACCTTACAAAACTAAGTAAGACTGGCCGAGTGACGAGGAGGGGTTGGGCAGCAGGTGGAAACCAGGCAGATGGGCCAATCTCAGAATCAAGAGGGCTTTGGCAAGAAGCATCAGCCAGAAGTCTGGGCAGCCTAGGAGTAAATGGAATAAGGCAGCTATGGGTATGAGGGCTTACAAGAAAATCTCAAGTGTTAGCAAAGTGTTGGGTGAATAAGTCTGCATTTCAGTCCTAGAGCACAATCCTGGATGAGAACCAAGGCAGAAGCATGGGCAGCAAGGCAGAGACAAGAATCCTAGGCCAAGAGTGTGGACACAGATGTCTAGTCTTAAGAGTCAAGCCAAAAACTAGATTTTAGAAGCTGAGTTTAAGGTCAGAATTAGACTTGATTGTGAGCTTACTCCTGGGGTTCCTAAAATCGTCCTGTCTAGCATCAAAGATTTGTCCCAGAATCAGATACTGGAAGTCAGAGAATTTAGCTGACCTGTTCAAGATCACAAGCTAATTAGTGCTGGGGCCAAAATTAGATTCCAGGTTTTCAATTCTCAGATCAGGACTCATTATGTCATGGTCTGAATGAAACAGAAATACAGACAGACACATTTAGTTGTTTTTGACGTGTTCACTTGTCACTGTTGTTTCATAACTATAAAGAGAATTAATAATTTGGGTCAGATTACTGGAGAGATAAATTGAAGCAATTCATAGGCATATCTAGTAAAAATATTCATGAATTTGTCTTGGAAGGACTCTGAATTGACTGCGTTTGTCGATTATTATTTATACATCTCTGTGAGTTGATTATAGATGGATTAATTATAGATTGTTAACAATTACAAGATTTTTAGATCAGAATATTCCATTACCAGCAAGTTACTGAATAATACATAATCCCATGTATCAATCTTACTGACAAATTTTTCTTTTTCATTCTCTAAACTTGGCATTAGAGAAAATCCTTGGGATTTTATTTTGTCATGGTTTAAACTTTGTTTTTTTTACTGCCCTAATTGACAAAGTATTTGAATAGCTTATATAAAACTATTCCAAAGCTTGTTTCAAAAGCCAAGTTTTTGAAAAGTTTATATGGGATAAATTCTGTATTATTTGAAAATGCAATCATTAATTCAAATCTATTAATACTTTATCCAGGCATAATTGCATTAAAGTTAGCATAGATCCCTCTTTTCATACTCAAAATCATTGACCCTTTTTATTCTTTAAATTGTTCCACCTCAATCTTGCAGAACTGATATAAAAGGAACCAATTTTTTTACATTAACCAAAACATAAAAACAAGTAATATTTTAAGGTCATACCAAATTTATCAGATAAAGGTACTTGATGATGAATTGTAGTATTACAGCACAGCTGCCTTGGATATCTCTGGGTTTTGTTTGTTCTTAAGCAGAATTGATTTTTTTTTCCTTTTTTATTGGACATCCCCCAAACTGTGCGCCCCACACCCATTCAGTGAGAGTTTTCCCACCCCCTCCACCCTCCCTCCCACCTGCCCGCCCCCTGATGAATATTATTGCCACGTGTGACATAAGTATTGATCAGTAAGTACCAATTTGATGGTGAGTACCAGTGGTGCTTGTTTTTCTATTCTTGTGACACTTCGCTTCGAAGAATGGGCTCTAGCTCTGATACCAGACGTGTTAATTCACCGTTGTTTTTTATTGCTGAGTAATACTCCATGGTACACATATGCCACATTTTGTTAATCCACTTGTGTATTGATGGGCACCTGGGTTGTTTCCACATCTTTGCAATTGTGAATTGCGCTGCTAAAAACATTTGCGTGCAGAAGTCTTTGTTATAGAATGTCTTTTTTTCTTTTGGGTAAATACCCAGTAGTGGGATTGCTGGGTCAAATGGTAGTTCTACTTTTAGTTCTTTGAGGTATCTCCATATTACTTTCCACAGAGGTTGTACTAATTTGCAGTACTAATTACATGTTTGCTGGCCATTATTCTGTCTTCTTTTGAAAAGTTTCTGTTCATGTCCTTTGCCCATTTTTTAATGGGGTTGTTTGATTTTTTTCTTGTTGATTTTCCTAAGTTCTGTATAGATTCTGGTTATCAGCCCTTTGTCAGATGTGTAGCATGCAAATATTTTCTCCCATTCTGTAGGTTGTCTGTTCACTCTAGTGATAGTTTCCTTGGCTGTGCAGAAGCTTTTTAATTTGATCAGATCCCATTTATTTATTTTTGTTGATGCTGTGATTGCTTTGGGGGTCTTCATAAATTCTTTGCCTAGGCCAATGTCCATAAGAGTTTTTCCAATGTTTTTTTCTAGAATTCTTACGGTTTCACGTCTTAGGTTTAAATCTATTATCCACTGAGTTGATTTTTGTGAGAGGTGAGAGGTGTGGATCTAGTTTCAGTCTTCTACATGTGGCCATCCAGTTTTCCCAGCACCATTTATTGACTAGGGAATCTTTTCCCCAGTGTATGTTTTTGTGGAATTTGTCAAAGATCAGATGATGGTATGAGTATGGTTTTATATCTGGGTTTTCAATCCTGTTCCATTGGTCTATGTCTCTGTTCTTGTGCCAGTACCATGCTGTTTTCAGAAATGATTTTTTTAAGGATTGAATTATTGAGCTTTCTAAGCTCCATGGGTCCAGGACATTGATATTACAGTTTCATTTTCCTACACAGAACCACACTGAAGAGTTAAGGTGGGCATTAGATGGAGCTAGAAACTAATCTCTGAAACTAAAATTCTTACAGGAAGTTGCAGGTGTGGAGAGGGGGTGGGGGGGAGAATGGGCCCAGGAAAGGGGAAGAGATAGGTTTTTAAGGGAATTTCCACCTGTCAATATAGAGTCAGACAATCCACAGTAATGGGAAGTTTTTGCTTTTTTTGTTCTTAACCAAAAAAATGGGGAGGGGCGGAAAAGGTGAAAAATGAATGGCATGTCCAGAGACTGAGAAAAATATTTGAAAGAGCTACAAAGAGAAGGATAAAATACTATGTGATGATGTCTATATCCAAGTTGAAGTCTATACCTTTCCTACTGAAAGTGCGGTATAAGATTTAGCAACATCAGCAGCAACTGGGAACTTGTTGTAAATTCAGACTCCTGGGCCCCAGCCTGGACAGACTGAACCAAGATCTGCATTTTGACAATATCCTCCAAGTGAATAGTAGAATAACGCTTGAGATTAAAGTTTGGGGAGTCTGTTTTTGACATTAACATGAATAGACATATACATTCAAATGTTATAAAAATTACTTAGGAAATTTTTCTTTAAAGTTTGAATTTTACATTTTAAAATGATAAAAAAGTTAGAACTCTTATCAAAATTTGTGTTTTACTTCCTGTTCCCTCTCAATTTTCTTCTTATAAAACACGTAATTATTAAGGTATTTATGAAGTATGTTGAGTTAAAAGCATCTCATTAAGTGTTTTATTGTTATATGATATTAAAACATTTTAATTTTTAATGGATTGAAATGAACTATAAGCTTGCTTTTTAAATTGAAATTGCATTCCTTCCCAGGTTTTCTTGTTGTATGATGCATTTTCTTTTACAAGATTATTTTTAATAAATATGTGAATGCAAAACATTGAGATTATTTTAAAAACTCTACTAACTTAGTAATGTTCTTTCCTTGATCTAGGTGCTAGTTACATGGATGTGTTTAGTTTATGAAAATTAATTGAGCTCTATGCTCATGATACATATATACAATTCTTTCAGTATGTGTGTTTAAAACATTTCAATTATAATTGTTTCCCAATTCAATAAAAATTTCAAGGTAATAAACATTTAATGAATGCTTCAATAAACATTTTATTGATAAAAGAAACATATACCAACAGAGCACATCCATTACCCTTAAAGCAGGTGTCTTGAGAAACTTCATGCATATAAAGTGCTACCATTGCTGAAATTATTTGGGAAATGTCCCACTGGTGGTCTCAGGATAGTTTCAAAATAGCCTTTAGTGTAATTTATATCTGCCACAACCCCTTCATCGTGCTTAGTACACTATAGCCCTATACTTTATTTTATTTTATATTTTGTTTTATTTTACTTAATGAAACAACTATGTGCAGTCTTGGCTGTAAATGTCTTTTCATGCTGTTCAAAAAATTAGAATCCTTCACCAAAAGCAAAGTTTTGTCATAGAAACAGGTATTCAAAAAATGAGCTACCAGCATAGAAAGCAGTTCCCAAATAAGAGTTCCAAAATACATTTTAGGCAAGGGCAGTATCAGTGAGGTAAATGTCAGTTTCCTCAAGTGTCTACTTTCAAAAAGGTACACTTATTTAGACATATATAATTCTGATATATTTGCTAAAATATTTGTTCTATTGTCTTGAAGACGTATGAAATAGCTGAAGTAAGGAAAACAGCTAAAACTCAGATTGTGTGATTTTTTTTCCCCTTGATTTAAGATGAAAAACTAAACACAGGTAGAAACAGGGTAACGTAGATCACTATAAACACAATAGAAGGTTCCAGGTCAAGTTTACTATTGGAAATAAAGCCACTATCATGTTTCATCTAATATTAGGACTCAGTGCCAAGGGTTTTCATTATACCCAAGATGTGAAGCACTTTATAATTCACCATATCTGCTGACATTCAATTACATTCAGTCTTGTTAATATGAACTACAGAGTGTTTTTAGATGTCTACTGGCAGTAAAACTAGCCTTTTCATGTAAAAAGCTTGGCTTTCACACATGGCTCCAAAGTTCGTATAACACCTTTAAACATCCAAGATATAAATGCTGATTATTTTTGAAATGTTTCAAACTACAGACTAATTACCTGAGAACCTTAAAAATAAACATCTGTCCATATGCCCAAGGACTGATTAAAATATAACAGATCTCATGCAAATCTGGCAGTAATTTTCCCAAGAAAATGTAGTCCTTCCACATCTCTTTCTATATGATCTCCGTTTATTTTGAACAATAATACATTTTTATGAGTGAATCTGGTGCATTTGCAAAATAGTTTTGAAGTCTCTAGGAGAAGAAACACTTGTCTTCATTCTTTAATTTCACAATAATAGCCCCTGTGCAGAACCAGGTAGGATTAAGTGATAAGATTCAACACTTCACTATTCTCACCTTTTTTCTTTGTTTTATATAGTCTCTTCCAACTGAAGAATCCTTATGTACACCTTTTAAATCAAAGTTTTGAAACACTGGGGTATTCGAGTCACCTTTAATGCTATAGGTTCCCAGACCTATGCTCAGGAATTCTGGTTTAATGCTCTGTGCTAACACCCAGACATAGTATTATTATCATGATTATTGTTAATATTATTAGTATCCCTGGTAATTCTAATCTACAGTCAGGGTTGAGAACCACTCTTAAGATCATGGTTGCTGAGAGATGAAAAGCTTTCATATAATTTTTCATGTGGTGAAAGAGAGAGGCGATAACCTTGGGAGATGTGCTTGAGGCTATCACAAATTTTATGGACATTTATATGAACCACATGATCTATTTATATATCTGTATTGTATAATATATACATGTTTGTACATATACACACACATACTTGGGTGCATACCCCACATTTACATAGAAATAAAAATTTTATTTGATTCAGTTTAAAATAATCTGTTCAAAACAAAGTACTTCAGACCTTAAAAGTATTCTCTCAGGTATGTAAACACCTTGAATGAGAAATATTTATACATGACACTAGGCGGCGCTAATGATCTGTGAATGTAAATGGTGTAACGCATTGAAGTTAAACTGGCAATTATATATACGTACATGTTCAAATCATTAACTATCAGCCAATTTTTTTCAGGGAAGTAAGTGTTATGCTTTATAGTGATAGTAACATAAATTGCTTTTTATGCCATGTAGATAAGTTCTGCATGCTTGATTATTATAGCACAGATTGGTTAAAGGATAGATAAAAATGTTTCTAATGTCTAATTTAAAAAATATGCCTCATACCTAATTTATTTTCTATAAAAATATTACAGTTTTATCAGAACAAAAGGTAATATTTATTGTTTTTAGAGCTGTGAATTACTCTGGGCAGATTTAATTCTTCATTTCTTTCCTAATTTATAAAACTCAAAGCTAGAAAGTGCTGAAAGTTGACAAATGTTAAAATAATTTTTTTTGGTAATTTTCAGAATTTAAGGAGGTACACATTTGACTTGGTTTGGATTTTAAATACTTAATTATTTCCAAAACTTAACTTTGTAACGAAAGAGCATTCTAAAATGCAAACACAGAAATCATCTATGGAATTTAATCCAATAAACATTATAGGTGCCTTTTATTTTGGCGCAGAAAGTTAAGAAAAATTGACTTCATCAATTAAGAAAAAATGTTTCCTATGCTCAAGAAACAAGCAATTTAGTAGATTTTAAAGTATTACTACAGTACAGATGAAGAGATTTGTTATTCCCTCTCCCCCCATCTCATTTCCTGGTGCCATCTTGTTGTGCCTCAGGATTAAACTTCTTCCCATAGGGCAAGAGTCAAAGCATCCTCCCTTTTGAACAACAGAATTTCCATGCAGCATGATGAGCTTGTATGGCAAGCATGAGCTCTGTCTTTCAATATTAGTACTTAAGGGATGTTTGACTCTTTTGTGAAATATGTCTATTAGTGAAGCAGAGAAAAGCCTTTGAACTAAATCATGAAACCATGTTTTTTTAGTATTCCAAAAACAGGTTTTGCTTTCTCTGGAACAAATTCCTAGCCCTCCTGTTCTCCAGTGGTTCAGCAAGTCGGTATGAGACTGAGTTCCTCACATACTGCTTCCCTGTTGAAGGCCTTCAAAGGCCTTCTCTCCAAGATTTCAAAGCCCTCCATAACATACTCCCTTTATGGTAACACATTTTTCTTCACTACACACTGTTTCATTCATTATCATGTACAAACTTATGTGCATTTCAATTTGTGAGGACCTAGACTGGATTCACTCTGAGACTAGTCTGTGCATCAGTAAGTTAAAATAGTTTAAATTCTTTAAAGACAAGGCTGAAAGTAGTTAGTATCGTTGTTTAAATCAGAATTTTCTTGCCATGGATATTCTATGACTATTGCAGAATTAGTTGCATAAATGTTGGTCACTCTGCTGTTCTTAACTTGGGCTCACTATTTCTGCCGCTTGGTCTCAACTACCACCAGCATTCCTGAATCATGTATGTTACATGAGGCCTGATCTCATCTTAATGTGCGTTATTTTAATGTGCCCTTGATGTGCCTGATCTCATTTAATCTCAGCACTTGGTAGCTTGCCATCTGTACAATATTGTCTGTAAAATATTCTCCATTTAAAAAAAATGGCAGAGTATTCTTGACTCCACATTTTTAAAACAAGCTTAATGACAGTCAACTAATTTTCTTACCAATTGCCCAATTGTAAAATTAGGATATCAATAGCCTTAGCAAGCATATACACTACTTCAAGTCACATTACATATTTTTTACAAAGTTTTATTTGACTAAATCCTATTATCCTATGCCTGTTTAATTTTTGCCATAGTTTAAGTCTATGAGGCCTTCGTGACTTACATAACAAATGCAATTAATGTGTATGCCCTTTAATTATAATTATGTGTGTGGGCTATTTATTTATTCAGGGACTTCAAACTTTATCTCTTCTATAGAATAGTTAATATACAAAATACATTAACGGAGTCACAATTACCATTTAGAACTCATTATTGGCAATGCTTAGCAACAATACGGTAAAGTCGTAAACACATCTGTATGTTTATTTCACTATCTTGCTTTGTGCGGTTGTCTCCAAAAACAAATTCTCCTAATTTAATAAGGAAAATTACATTCCTAATTAGATTTAGAAAACAGTCTGAAAACAAATGAAAAAATAAATTTAGGAAGAGGGGGAAATTAGTCCAAAATTATCCATGTAATGTTTACTGCTACCATATAAAGTACATTTTCATTTTTTTATAACATTTGTAAAACTGTGCTTTAAATAATATATAAATGCATACAAAAATAACTGGTAGAAAAAAGCATGAAATGGACTTATTATCTACGTGCAAAGAGTCTCCTCATCTCCTTGAATATTTTATAAAAATTATACTTATCACATAATTTAAAGATTTCTGTTATAGTATTGGATGGAAAAATCTATTTATGAAGTCAGTTTGAAATTAGTGATACCATACTTTGACAGTAGGTGTCAGTATTGGCATTCTCTACCAATGTGCTGAGTCAGAGCAGGCAGCACTCACAATGATATACACATTTTTTCATTTAGGGTAAGAGAAAGTCTACCATCCAAGAATCAATCTTAAAAGTCATCATTAATTTGAAATGACATCAAGGTTTCATTCTTTTGCCACTCTCTGGTTTAAAAGAACAAAACTTCCCTCATGCCTTTGCTATTAACTGCTCCCTTTGAGTTAATTCTTTTATGTGGAATGATTTTCTTTTAAATGATTTCAGTGCTTTTCCTAGCACAACAGAATAAAGTCTTATATATATGATGCTAGGGAAAATCTATCTCTTCATGATAAGGATAATGATACTAATGATGCTCTTTATTCATGTTTGATGTTTATTATCCCTCCTCAATAGCATTTTATGTATAACATGGCAGTGACCAGGAAGGTTAGAGTCAACTCCATTTTCATGAGGAAGATTACCTGTATTTACATTTTCTTACAAATTGTCAACATTACCTCCCACCAGCTCTTCTGTCAATCCCAAATTCATTTACTGCTACTTTTTATTCTAAAACAACTAAATAATAATAGCAACAACAACAAAAACTTAGATAACTACTTTTCCCTGCAATAAATGGGCTGTTTCTATTGTCCAACTTAATACTGAGTCAGCCATTGGTCACTAATGGATTAGTGACTTGAAAAGGTGGACGTTATTGACAGGCACAAATGGATTTCTAAGCATTTCTCTAAAATTTCTCACTAATGTTCTTTTCATAGGAGTAGTTAGGCATGTCAATTTCTCTTTGCAATTTTTGCTTTTGGTCCAATCAAAAAGAGTTTGGCATCCTAGGATTTTCATAGTTGATTCATGGTGTGAATTAATGCATTGATGAAAGAATAATTTGGAAACAACTCTAGGGAGATTACCTGTTTTTGTTTTGTTTGCCATTATGTTTCCCTTTAACTCATAAAATTGACAGATGATTATTGTGTTTGATCCAGCGTGTATGTGATTTTCTTCAACATACTTAGGGTGTTTTTCATCTGCTACAAAGACCTTTTTATTTCAAGAAATTTGGATGCACCCTGTGATTCTTCTATTCATTATATCTCCTTACTACTAGAGCCAAGAAAAAGCTAAATTTTAAATAATTGATTTGACAATTTCATATTTAAACAGAAATGATATAAACAAAGGTGAAACATGTTTCATAAGAAAATTTAAAAAGATCTGACATTGAATTCTGTTTAGATGCCTGGCATCATTCAGCTATGCTACCCTAGAGGTAGTGCTGAATCAGGACCAAATTACTGCTATTCTTTATATATTTTTATTTTTATCTATATATCTATATATCTATATATATGAGAATATTATGGAGATACAGAGGTTTTGGTTACATAATTTGCTTTTGTACACTTTGAGTAGAAGTTGTAAGTGTGTCCATCAAAGAGATAGTGTGCATTGTACCAGTTAAGTGTGAATTTACCCATCCCCTCCTGCCCCCTCCCGCTTGCTTGATTTCTGTTAAGTTTTACTTCCACATGTGCATGTTAATGGTTGATCCATTAGTTCCAATTTAGTAGTGAGTACGTGTGGTGTTTGTTTTTTCATTCTTGCAATACTTCACTTAGAAGAATGGTCTCCAGTTCCATTCAGGTTGTTACAAAAGCTATAAGTTCACCTTTTTTTTTATGGTTGAGTAGTACTCCATGGTACACATATACCACATTTTATTAATCCACTCAAGTATTGATGGGCACTTGGGTTGTTTCCACATCTATGCAATTGTGAATTGTGCTGCTATGAACATTTGAGTGCAAGTGTTTTTTTGTTTGTTTGTTTGTTTGTTTTATAAAATGTCTTTTTTTCCTTCAGGTAAATACCCAGTAGTAGGATTGCTGGATCAAATGGTAGGACTACTTTTAGTTCTTTGAGGTATCTCCATACTACTTTCCATAAAGGTTGTACTAATTTGCAGTCCTACCACCAGTGTATAAGTGTTCCTTTCTCTCTGCATCCATGCCAGCATCTGTTGTTTTAGGACTCTTTGACAAAAGCCATTCTCACTGGAGTTAGGTGATATCTCATTGTGGTTTTGATTTGCATTTCCCTGATGATTAGAGACTTCGAGCATTTATTCATATGTTTGTTGGCCATTAGTCTATCTTCATTTGAAAAGCTTCTGTTCATGTCTTTTGCCTTCTTTTTAATGGGGTTGTTTGATTTTTTCTTGCTGATTTGCTTGAGTCCTTTGTAGATTCTGGTTATCAGCCCTTTATCGGATGTATAGCATGCAAATATTTTCTCCCATTCTGTAGGTTGTCTATTGGCTCTATTGATTATTTCCTTGGCTGTGCAGAAGCTTTTTAATTTAATCCGGTTCCATGTATTTATTTTTGTTGTTGCCGTGATTGACTTTGGAATCTTCTTCATAAATTCTTTGCCTAGGCTGATCTCTGTAAGAGTTTTCCCAACCTCTTCTTCTAGAATTCTTATAGTTTCATGCCTTAGGTTTGAGTCTGTTATCCATCATGAATTAATTTTTGTGAGTGGTGAGAAGTGCAGATCCTATTTCAGTCTTCTGCATGTGGCTATCCAGTTGCCCCAGGACCATTTATTGAATAGGGATTCTTTTACCCAGTGTATGTTTTTGATCTGCTTTGTCAAGGATCAGATGGCAATATGAGAATGATTTTATACCTGGGTTCTCTGTCCTGATCCATTGGTCTGTGTCTCTGTTCTTGTGCCAGTACCATGCTGTTTTGGTTACTATAGCCTTGTGGTATAGTTTGAAGTCTGGTAAAGTGATGCCTCCCAATTTGTTTTCTTTTGCTAAAGGTTGCTTTGGCTATTCAGGGTCTTTTCTGGTTCCATATGAAGCATACAATTATGTTTTCTAGATCTGAGAAAAATGACATTGGTATTTTAATGGGGATTGCATTGAATGCATAGATCACTTTGGGTAGTCTAGACATTTTAACAATGTTAATTTGCTGATCCATGAGCATGATATATTTTTCCATTTGTTTACATCCTCTGTGATTTCCTTACTCAGTGTTTCATAGTTCTCCCTGTAGAGGACTTTCACCTCCTTGGTTAAAGATATTCCTAGTTATTTTATTTTCTTTGTTGCTATTGTGAAAGATATTGAGTCTTTGATTTGGTTCTCAGCTTGAGTGTTGTTGGCATATAGGAATGCTACTGAGTTGTGTACATTGGTTTTATAACCTGAGACTTTGCAGAATTTATTTATCAATTCCAAGAGTCTCTTGGCAGAATCTTCGGGGTTTTCTAAATATAAGATCACATCATCAGCAAAGAGCGATAGTTTGACCTCTTCTTTCCTCATTTGGCTACCCTTGATTTCCTTCTCTTGCCTGGTAGCTTTGGCTGGGACTTCCAGCACTATGTTCCACCACAGAAGTGGTGACAGTGGGCAACCTTGTCTGGTTCCAGTTCTAAGCAGGAATTCTCTCAATTTTTCCCTGTTCAGTATGATGTTGGCTGTGGGTTTATCGCATATGGCTTTTATCATTTTGAGGTAAGTCCCATCTGTGCCTATTTTGTTAAGCATTCTTATCATGAAAGGGTGCTGAATTTTGCTTTTTCCGCATCTATCAAGAGGATCATATGGTTTTTGTTTTTGCTTCTATTTATGTGGTGAATCACATTTATAGATTTGCGTATGTTGAACCATCCTTGCATCTCTGGGATGAAGCCAGCCTGGTCATGGTGGATTATTTTTCTCATGTGCAGCTGAATTAGGTTTGCTAGGATTTTACTGAGAATTTTTGCATGGGTATTCATAAGGGTATTGGTCTGTAGTTTTCTTTTTTTGTGTGTCCTTTTGTGGCTTTGGTATCAAAGTGATGTTGGCTTTGTAGAATGAGTTGGGGAGGAGTCCTTCCTTCTCTATGTTATGAAATAATTTCTGCAGTGTAGGTACCAGTTCTTCTTTGTATGTCCAGTAAAATTTGGCTGTGAAAGCATCTGGTCCAGGAATTTTTTTTTGTTGGAAGATTTTTAATTGCTGCTTCAATTTTGTTACTAGATACTGGTCTTGTCAGGAGTTCTGTTTCTTCCTGATTGAGCCTAGGGAGGTTGTGTGTTTCCATGAATTCATCCATGTCCTCAACATTTTCAAGTTTATGTGCATAGAGATTTTTATAGTATTCAGAGATGATATTTTGTATTTCCATGGTATCAATTGTAATATCTCCTTTTTCATTTCTGATTGAGTTTATTAGGGTCCTTTCTGTTCTGTTTCTGGTTAACCTAGTGAGAGGCCTGTCAATTTTGCTTATCTTTTCAAAGAACCAACTTTTTGTTTTACTAATCTTCTGTATAATTCTTTTGGAATCAATTTCATTTAATTATTTCTGCTCTGACCATAGTTATTTCTTTTCTTCTGCTGGGTTTGAAACTGGTTTTCTCTTCCATTTCCAATTCCTTGAGATGATTCATTAGATTGTTGATTTGTGATCATTCGGTCTTTTGGATGTAGGCATGCAAGGCTATGAATTTTCCTCTTAGGACTGCTTTTGAAGAATCTCACAGATTTTGGTAACTTGTGTCCCCTTTGTCATTTAGTTCAAAGAATATTTTGATTTCCATCTTAATTTTCTCCTTGAGCCAATAACTATTCAGCAGTAGGTTGTTTAATTTCTATGACTTTGTGTAAAGTTGAGTGTTTCTGTTGGAATTGATTTCTAATTTTATTCCACTGTGGTCTGAGAAGATACATGGTATAATTTCTATTTTTTTTAAATTTATTGAGACATGTTCTGTGGCCTAGGATGTGATCAATCTTAGAGAATGTTCTGTAAGCTGATGAGAAGAATGTATATTCAGTAGTTTTGGGGTAGAATGTTCTGTAGATGTCTGTTAAGCCCATTTGTTCTGGAGTCCCATTTAAGCCCATTGTTTCTTTGTTTATTTTCTGCTTGGAGGACCTATCCTGTTCTGTCAGTGGGGTGTTGTAGTCCCTGGCTGTTACAATGCTGCTGTTTATCATTTTGTTTAGCTCAGTAGGGTTTGCTTTACAAATCTGGGAGCACCTGTGTTAGGTGCATAAATAATCAGGATTGCTATGTCTTCTGATTGAATTCTTCTCTTCACCATTATATAATGACCATCTTTGTTTTTCTTTAATTTCATTGATTTAAAGTCTATGCTATCTGATATGAGAATGACTTTCTTTTGGTTTCCATTTGCATGGAATATTGTCTTCCATCCCTTCACTTTGAGTCTGAATGAGTCCTTGTGGGTTAGATGAGTTACCTGGAGACAGCAGGTACTTGGCTTGTCTTTTTTTATCCAATCAGCTAGCCTATGTCTCTTCAGTGGAGAGTCAAGCCATTCACATTTATTGAAAGAATTGATAAGTAGGGTGAATTTCTGTTCATCCTTTTGCATAGAGCTTTATTGCTTTGTTTTACCTCTTGAGCCATTGTGGTAGCTGGGCTTTGACCATTAGCTTTGGGTGATTTTACAGTGGAGGGTGTCTATTGTGTTGGTACATATATAATGTAGGTCTGAGTACTTCCCACAGGGCAGGTGTAGTTATGACAAATTTCCTCAATGTTTGCTTGTCTGGGAAAGACTTAATTTCTCCATCAAATGTGAAACTTAGTTTTGCAGTATGCAAAATTCTAGGCTGGCGGTTGTTCTGTTTTAGAAGATTGAAGATGGGGGCCCACTCTCTTCTGGCTTATAAGGTTTCCACTGAGAAGTCTGCAGTTAGTCTGATGCGTTTTCATTTGTAGGTCATTTGTTGCTTTTGTCTTGCTGCTTGTAGAATTTTCTCTTTCATTTTGACTTTGGCCAAGTCGATTACTACGTGTCTTGGAGATGTCCTATTTGCTATGAATCTTCCCAGCATTCAATGACCGTCTTCTATCTGGATGTCTGGATCTCTGGTGATACTAGGGAAGTTTTCCTCCATAATTTCCTCAGATAGATTTTCCATGCCTTTAGCACTATTTTCTTCTCCCTCAGGGATACCTATAATTTGTATGTTTATTTGCTTTGCATAATCCCACATTTCTCTAAGTGATTGCTCTGCCTTTGCTGTTCTCTATTCTGCCTCTTTAAATGATTGGGTTAGGTCGAGAGCCTTGTCTTCAAGCTCTGAGATTCTTTCTCCTCCTTGGTTTAATCTTTTGCTGAAACTTTCTGCTGTGTTTTGAAAATCCCTGAATGACTCTTTAAGTTCTATTATATCTTTCCTAATTTTGTCTAGTTCTTTAGTGACTTTTTCATTAATTTCCTGAAATATTTTTTGGGCTTCTTTTTGTTGGTTTTCAACTTTCTTTTCAATTCCATTCATCTTATTTGCCATCCATATTCTGAATTCCATGTCTGTCATTTCAACAATTTCCTTGTAGTTGGAGTTCAGTACTGTAGCTCCATTGTGACCCCTTGGGGGTGTTGATCTGTTTTGATTTTTTCATGTTGCCCGGGTTCCTTTGCTGGTTTCTTCTTATCTGATACCTCTTTTCTCAACTCATGGCTAATAGGTTTGCAGGGCTCCTGTTCCTTGCTGGAAACTCTCCTGCTTGGTTAGAGTAAGGGGAGCTCACTAGATGGTGCTCTTTTTTCCCCCTACTCTTGAATGTTGACATGGCAGAGGAGGGGCGTGTGCACTGGAAGCTGGTAATGCAGCTGTTCTGATTTGTTCTGTTTGCCTGTGATTGCGTCTGCTCATGCAGCACGTGGATGCAGTTGTGTGGGTTGCTGGGCTTTGTGCATTTGCTCAAACCAGGTCCCAGTGTACTGGTGGCTTGAGGCTGGGGGTCCCTGGCAGGGTGTTGGACTTTGGAGCAGTTCTTCTGGCCCTGCTGTGGTGGTGGAGGCTCTGGGGTGGGGTCTTGGGGTCCCAGTGCAGTGCTGGAGCCTTGGGGATGGTGTCTTGGGCCTGGCAGGGGTTCTGAGGCACAGAGGTGGAGCCTTGGGCTCCAGCATGACAGCCTCAAAGCTGGGACTGGGGACGACCAAAATCAGAGCTTCTGAGCAGGGCCAAGGAGCAAGATGCAGGGCTGGGCAGATGGTGGGGCTGATCTGAACTGGAGGGCAGGGCAGGGTCAGGGCCAAGCAGGTAGAAGGCAATTGGGGCCTAGAGGGCAGAGTTGGGGCCAAGCAAGCAAGTGGCAGGTTGTTTTCCAGGCTCAGAGACCCCATGGATGCCAAGTCAGGCAGGCAGATTTTGGTTCCGTTATCCCAGGGACTGTGGAGCTCTCCACTCCTGACCCAGGACCTGCTGAAGTAATCATCAAACACCTCTCAGGTCAAAGCCTACTGTGCCCTGGTCAATTGCTGTGCTCAGCTCCCCTTGCACTCTAGGGGAGAAGCACTTGGCTTCAAGTTACCAGGTACGGCTCAGGGAAGCCACAAGTCAGTCCATTCCCTCTCCAGCCTGGTTCAGACCTAGCACGGTGCACCTGAGAGCCTAGGATGGCTTTAGCTGCCACCTGATCCCACCTGATCCTGGTGCAATGGCTCTTCACAGACTCCAGTCAGGTTCCTGGTCTGACCAAGCAGAGGTCTGTAGGAGTAGTGCGAGCCATCTTGCAGTTCAGTTTGTACTGCACCAATAGGGCGGGTATGGAGTCCCAGTGCCCTGTTCTCCTATTGTTCCCCATGCATTCTCTGATTTTATTATATATATCACCCCATCACCTTTTTTTTTCCCACTCTGAGTGTCCCGTGTCACTTCTCTGTGATTTCACAATGCTGCTTCAGAGAAGAGCGATCCCTATGTAGGCAGCTGCCTGCACCTTTCCCTTCTCTCCTTGGGAGCAGCATGCTGGCAGGCTGCTGCTAGTCCACCATTATGTGATATTCCTATTTCTTTACATTTACAATTGATATCAGAGGCCAAATAGCCTGCAACTGGTGCTGAATGCCTCTGCCTTAGGGCTACTGGAACAAAATTATCTCTAATTTCTATTTAAAATTGGTTCAAGTCAATCAGGTTCAAGGCTTTGATCTCTTTGTTTTCATTAGAATCCACATGAGACATGGTGTTTTATCCCTGTAGATGTTTGAGGCACTATACTGTAAGTCAAATAGGCACATGTTTGTGCCTTGGAGTCAAGGAATGTTCTTATCCCTCTTTGTGCCCCATGAGTCGTGTGATGACTTACAAAAGCTAGTGTGTTACTCAGCAAATTATTTGTTAAATCTTTAAACAGGACAGCCAGCTCTCTGATAAAACTGACAATTTACTCTTCAAAGTTTAATCTATCAGGGACTACCCAATCAGCCTGTCTTTTAAGCAGGGTATTGATTCTCTCTTCTACCCTCTCTATGGACCATGAAGTTCCCTAAAAACATTATTCTGTTCTATTTGTGCCTTTCTTTTAAAAATACTTGGGGATTCCTGTTGCTGCATTACATTTATTTTTTAATTTGAGACATCATCAAGACAACACAAAAGATTAGATGAGAAGTACAGAAACCATATATATGTAGTGTGTGATTTTCACAAGCTATAAACCCACGTGTGCAATCATATAACTAAACTTAGAAAATGTGATCTAGTTACGTCTAGGTGATTTTAGTTGTTTTTGAGATTTCTCTCAGGCACTTGACATTTAAACTCAGTTAAATTCAGGGCTTCATCTCTACCCGTTCCTTCTGTCTGAATTTGATTTTAAATCATGGGCCTGTAGAAGAGTCCTGGGATTGCCTCAGGCTGTCCAACCATACCCTGCACCTCATGGAGTCATCTCTGTTCTCCTGCTCCACCAGTATCATGTGTGAGGCGGCTGTTTCTAGGAGTTCCAAATGAACAGTGGGTCATTCTTCTTTCCTCTTAAATCATCAACCTTATTTAGAGGTCTTCTCTCTCCCCTCCCTTGTTCCATCTTCACCCACTTGGTCTAAAGGAGAATAAGACCGAGGACTTCCCATTACAGGGTTCCATTCTTTCACTTTGACTCCTTTAGTTTTTTTCTTCCACACCAGGTTGGAAGAAGTTCTTATCTGATCTCCAAGGAAGGTGAAAAGCAAAACAAAGCAAAACAATTTCCTCTGTAGGCATTCTTATACTTTACACCTAGGCTGGCTTTTTAAAATCAAAAGCTAAGAATTTGTTGTAGGGTTTCTGGTTTTTCCATTGACGTCTCTCCCTCTGGCAACATTGGCCTTCAGGGTAAAATTGTGCGGGAGTGTGTGATGGAAAAGAGACCTCAGCTAATGCCTCCCATACCACCCTTGTTCCAGCACAGTGTAATGAACTCTATCAGGAAGGGGCACTGGGCACTTTTCATATCTTTATAATAACTCTATAAAGGATTATTATCTCCTGTTTACAGGTGGGAGACTTGAGATTTAGAAAGATAAATATGTAGCAACAACAAATTAGAGAGCAACACGATGGCAGTGTGAGTTCAATGTTAACTATCCATCTTCTTTCACTAGTATATTAGTAAAAATTTTAGGCACAAATTCCAGGGAAATAGATTTGCTAATTCTGGTCTGGTTGCCTACTGTTTTCACCTTTGTTCTCCATCTTCTGCTCCCGAATTTGGGATAATCCACATCTCATTTTGATTCACATGGGTCCATGTCAGTATGGTTATTTCCTTGTATCAGCACTGATATCTTCTGTCTGACATTCTTAGTATAGGCTAGGGTTTCTCAACCTTGGTGCTACTGACATTTTAGACAGATAATTCTTTGTTGTAGAGCACTGTCTTGTGTATTTTAGCAGCATCCCTGACCTCTTCCCCTTAGATGCTAGTAGTACTTTCTCTAATCAGGCCAACCAAACATGTCTCCAGACATTGCCAAATGTCCCTTGGAGGGCAAAATTGCCAATCCCACATAAAGAACTACTATGTAGATTTTTTATCTATAACATTACTGCACCAGTAGTATTATTTCTATTCTTTACTTGAGAATCTAGTTTTGCAGGACTTCAAGTTTATATCATTTTGGGCTCCCTTTTTAAGAAAAAGAATATAGAATTATAAAAATAAAATTAAGCATGAAAGTTAATAATTATTTTGAATTATAAAAAATCACAAATTTTGAAAAGCTGACAAAAATATCACAAAACCCAGGAAAATACAACATTTTAATTAATTAGCTGTTTCTAGAACTCCTCTTGGCCTACATTGTTGGCTGTCTTATTTTTGATAACCTCTTTGTATAATGAATATTTAACATTTTTAATAGAAGGAATAGGTAATGTAGGTTTTTTCCTACCATGGCTAAATGGACATTTTTTTGTTATTACTGATATTTCAGAAAAGTTTATTTCAGCCTCACAACTTGTTATGCTGTGATCCAATATATTGCAATGTATAAAATATGATTTTACACACAGACGTATCTCTGCTTTTAGTGTTGCTACAGGTTGGTGTCCTGTACAAGAATGCCAATAAATTCTATTTCATATGATTCCCATCAAAAAAGGAGATAAAATGTAGAGAATGTTTATAATAGTAAATGTTGTATTATTGAATTTATTCATGACAGGAGGACGTTTCTGTTTTGACCTGTCAACCATGAGAATGGAATCTTTCACTCACAGTTTTACAGGCTTGATTACTGGAAGAATTTTTCATGGATTATCTTCTGGATCTACACATTTCAAACCTTTTTCTTCTTCTACTCCACAGATTCTTTCAGTTCTCAGTACTATAGGACATATTCATGTAGAAATACAACCTCTACCTTTTCACATTGCTGTCACAACTCTGGGTAAGTCAGCAAGGGCACAGTACACCAAAAATGCTGGTGGTCACTTCAATATTCCATTATACAAAAGGGAAATGTGATGAGGGGACATTAGAGTGGAGAGAGACAGAGGTATTAATTGACAGCAGTTAAAACATCTTATTTTTTGCAGAATTTGCAAATCCTTACACCAAGGTTAATACATTCCTAGGGTATCTTCGAAGCCCATGGAGATGCCATGCAAATGAGGGGCCCTAAAACACTAACTTCACTAATTTAAGCCAAACACATTTAACTATAGCTGCTGCTACAGGGGAAGATGGTGGGAGAGAAGAGAAGACCGAGGCAGGAAATTTATATTGGGTTACAGGAAACAGGCAGAGAATTATGGCTGCACATTTTCTAAAATGTAGATGGAAAATTTCATAGCAAAGCTCCAGGTAGAAGTATTACTTTTCTACCTTAAAGCTAATAAAGCCCTCCCTCCAAAACATATAGAGAAACAAAAAATATTCTGTAGCATTTATGACACACAGGGTACATTCTGACTGGATCAAGAGCGTTCTTGGTTAGTTTTACCAGTTTTAGAATTTCATATAAATGAAATCATATAATGTGTACAACTTTGTGTCTCTTTTCTTGCTCAGCATGTTTTTGAGATTCATCCATGTTGTTGCAGGTGTATCAACTGTTTCTTTCTTTCATAGCTAAGTAGTATTTCACTGAATATGGAATCATGATTTGTTTATCAGTTCATCTGCTGATGGACATTTGAAGTATTTCCAGTTCTAGGGTATTATAAATAAAACTGCTATGAATGTTTATATACAAGTCCTTATGTGGCTAAATCTCATGTCACTTGAGTAAGTAGCTAAATTGGGTCATATGTTAAGCATTAATTTTAAGGGGAGAGAAAATTAACTTCTCTATGCCTCCATTTCCTAATCTGTAAAATGGAGACATTAGTGTCTAATTTATAGGATATGATGAGTTTAATCAATACAAAGAGTTTGGTACAATGTCTGGTACATAGAAAGTATTCAATACATGAAATAATGAGAGTTATTATTAGCTGAGGACATTCTTTAGGGCAGTTGAAGAATGACTCTATAGTCACTGGGGTTGTTGGTTACTTCCTATACTACCCTGAATATGCCTGATCTTCTCTGAACACCATCACTTGGTAGCCTGGTGTCCTTAGGAAAGTTCTTAACTTCATGTGTAAAGTTGCAGAAAACCCCGTATTTCATAGGATTTGCTATTGTTAGTAGTACCATTATCATATTCATATTTTAAAGGAATTCCTTATATTGGGAAAGCATGTTGTTCAAACAGATTTTGTGTAGCCTTATATTCAAACAGAATAAGGTGAACTACATTTGGTAATTGACTTGCATAATAAGGGTATTTTATAACTTTAAGGAACTGTGTCTCTTTGTTTCTTGTTGCCTTTATACTGGAGAATATTTTCCCCTATAACCTATAATTTTCGTGCTCTCAATCAAAGCATTCCCTCAAGGAGATTTTTCTTTTTTCACAGCCTGGCTGGTGTTTATGGCAATAAGTGGGTAGTGATCTTTTTATCCTTAGCTGCTCTGTGAGATTTGTGTAATTTAGGATTTTGTTGTGAGGTTCTTGACAGCTGGGGGAGGACATGGAATTGTAATGGCACACTCAGACACAAACCACTCAGGAGCTGTGATGCATCTAGAGTTTTTATAGCCTAATTGCTGTAGAACTTAAAATACCGAAAGCTCCCATTCTGCCTCACCTGATAATGACATTGCCTGAATGAAGGTTTTTATGGTATTGGAAGGGACTAGATTGACAGGGAAACCAAGGAACTACTATGATTCAGAAAAAAGGATGTTGCTTATATAGGCTTCTAGGAAAATTATTTCTTTTAGCAGGAATAGGGACATTGCATAAACTGGTTCTAGGAGGCTGTTGGGGATTACAAGGCAGTAAAAGATCCCAAATTTTTGCATGCTAGAGTGTCTCTATCTTCATTTTATTACCCAAGGTACAAGAAGTAGATATGGGCCTGATTTTAGTAATAGCAAATACCCATAATCTGAGTATTTACATAAAGGAAAGTTTCAAGAATAGTAAGTTCATAAAGTGCATTAGATATAACTAGATAGATGTGGAGTTAAATGGATACGATTTAGAAATCCAGTTGTTGATGACATACCAAGTAACCTTGGAGTAATTTCTTTTGTCCCCAGCTTTATTGAGGTATAAATGAAAATCAAAACTGTATGTATTTAAGGTATATAACATGATGTTTTGATATACATATATATTATGAAATGATTACCATAATCAAGCTATTTAACATACCATCGTTTCACATAGTTACCTTTTTTGTGGTGAGAATACTTAAGATCTATTTTCTTTGTAATTTTCAAGTGTACAGTCACTATGCTGTACATCAGGTCTCCAGAACTTGTTCATCTTAGGAGTGAATGTTTGTGCCCTTGGCCAACATCTTCCCGTTTCCCCTACTCCCTCACCCCTGGCAATCACCCTTCTACTGTCTGTTTCTATGAGTTCAACCCTTTTTAGAGTCCACATATGAGACAGATCATTCAGCATTTGTCTTCTTGTGTCTGGCTTTTTACACGTAGCGTAATGTTCTCCATGTTCACCCATGCCGTGTCTAATGGCAGGATTTCCTTCACTTTTAAGGCTGAATGATATTCCATTGGTATATCCATATACCATTTATCCATTGGTGGATACTTCGGTTTTTTCCCCCATATTCTGCTGTTGTGAATAATGCTGCAATGAACATGGGAATGCAAATACCTTTTTGAGATAATTTTATTTCCTTTGAACATTTACCCAGAAATGGGATTCTTAGATCATATGGTGGTTCTATTTTAAATTCTTTTGAGGACTCACTATACTGTTCTATATTGTGGCTATACCATTTTACATTCCAGCCAAGTGTGCACAAGTTTATAATTCCTTCACATCCTCGCCAACACTTACCTTTTGGTTTTTTGATAATAGCCATCCTAACAGATGGGAGGGTACATTTTATTAGTAGTATTATTAAAATTTAATAGAAACATCACATAAGGCTTAAAAAATAATAGCTAATATAGAGAGGATAAAAAGTAGTCATGACACACCATACTTCTCTGTCTTCACGTTTAATGTGGGTAATTTTTATAAGTGTATGGTAAAAGATTCTGGTACATTGGGGAATACTGATGTTATTGTTTTATAGAGCTAACAAATTCTGTCAAACATTTTATAATTAAAATTTAGCCACAGAATGTTTTCTTAATATGAGGTTGTAGCTCAGCAATATTGCTTATTCTTCAATCTATTTTTATCATTTATTCATTAAGTAGGGTTAATAGATTACTGCCATTGTCATAATAGTCAAAAAAGTGCTTTCTCACCAGGTCATGGGTTATGCTAGTACCATGTCTTCTATAGGCATTCTGTGGTTACAATAATTTTACATCCTCGTCCTTTTTTGGCTGACATTTGAATTTATGGCCAAAATCATTTCAGGATTGTCTTTTTTAAAAATAAAAGTTAAATTATAACTGTGCATAGATAATTTCGAGTTGAATAATTACTTACTTTAATGTGAATTTTAAATAGTTATTTTTTAGTTTATAATTCACTTTGTGCTCATTAGTTTTGCTATAGTAGTTACACCAAAAATGTAGTGTTTGCTCATGGGAGCAAAAGGACATTGTAGATTTGGAAATAACAATTGAGAGCTTGGAAATAAAGAAGGAACAATATAACTTGAATGGTGATAGCTCTTTTGGGGCTACTTGAATATCAAGGGGAACTGGAGCTGTTTTATCTTATAGATAGAGTTATATAAGCTCTGTAAAATTCTTACATATTCATTATAAGCTGATAGATTTATTGGGTACATTTAAGTGATTTAACATAGAAACAATCTTATGTGAAATCAGAATTTCAGTATTTTCTATTTTCCTTGATTGGCACAATGCCAAAATTTTCATTAGCTTCTAGCAGGCCAGAAACTGATTTGTGGAAATGATATAATGAATGATGTGGGGGAGAAACTATCCATGTTAATCATATTTGATATTTCTATGCCCACATAGAGGCTTTCTAATTTGCCAAACCATATTGCCTTAGACAATCTCCTCATATCTCTGAGACTGGTTGAACACTAACGTGTTTCTTTAAAAAGATTTGGGAGATTGAATCATTGGGCCCCAATTCTTTAGTCCTTGAGCTAGCCTCATGGCAGGTGATATTTGGGCTTGATTTTTTAGTTTTACTTGGTCAATGGGGATTTTAGCAGATGCGACATAATCACAAGCTTAAGATATGCTTGAGTGGCTAGATTTGCCCTCTCATGCTCTTGCTTTTTGCTAAAGAACGTGATTTATGTAGCTTCTGTCCAAGGAAGATGAAAGACACATGGAAAATATGTGGATTCAACCCAAAGTTTGGCGTCAAGCCCAGCTGCCTAGCTTAGGTCAGCTGAACCCCAGCTGACTCACATATACATATGCAAGAAATAGTCTTATTATTTTATGCCCTGAATTTTGGGGTGGTTTGTAAGGCCATGTTTTTGTGGCAATAGCTGAATAATAAAGGATGAAAGGTGTTCTGATGGCTTAGTAAGAGCTTTGGCTTCATTGTGCTAATGGGAAAAATGAGACATAACTGGTTATGTGATTTTCCTGAGGTCGGACCAAACCTGAGAAAATAGCCTGAGACTAAGTGTGTCAACATCACTTTACCTTGAGCCAGGACATTTTAGATCAGACTCCAAACCAATAAACATCATAGCTATCTGCTTCACAAAATTCTCTCAAAGCAATTTTTCTGGGCAAATAGTTTGCTCATCTGGGTAAATAACTATCTAGTTAGAACATCAGTTTGTTCACCTGAACAAACTACCCACCTATTAGGGCATTAATTGATTTATCAAGACTTACTTTAAAATATTCATTTCTCTAACCCTAAACTAATGGACATTAACTTTGCTAATTCTAACTAGTTCCCCCCTTGAAACACTCACCTTAAGCTATTTGAGCACAGACTCTAAAACTCTCTAAATATTCTTTCCTCACCTCTACCTTTGAAGGATTACTGAGACTGCCAAGTTAATAGTTTCCCTTACTGAGGTAATTTAATGCACTTAGCTTTCCTTGGTCAACAGGTTTTTTTGGTGGTCTTGTTGTAAGAATTGACAGTTGACATATATCAGAATTATTCTGTTGAGCATTAATAAATACATACATTAGTAAGAGTAGCAAAAACATAGATGTAAGTTTATTGGCTTCCAGTTCTCTTTACGCCACCATGAACTTACACATTGATCTACACATCAGGCTGTCATCTATAAAGGAAATGCGTCTGGAAGATCATCTTTCAAGTTTCCGAGTCTGAAACTCCATGATTCTAAGATCCTGAGGTTTTCAAATACATGTGTAAAAAAATTTATTGGAACAGTTTTTTGTTTGTTTTTGATCTCTCTTAATAGGAAGTGCACACATTGTAACAATTTAAATAAGATTATTTTATTATTGCTTTATTTTTTAATCTATCATATGTGTCTTTAAACACACTGGTATAATTTATTCTTTAAATTAAAAGTTTTTTGTTATACAAATTGGTTTACATTAAGAGCCTGAATCTAAATATATCATTTTTATGATTTTATTATATTCTCCTCAAATGATAACATTTCATCCATTTAGTATTCACTGGCAAGCAATATTACAAACCCTGAATAGATGCTATATCTACCATCAGGAGGTAAGCAAAACAGCCTCCTGCTAAAGAAATACCACCTAGGTTAATGACACTTTGTTTCATTTGGTCTTCTTTCAGAAGATATTTATTATTAATTTGCACAGAATACTAACATGTCCTGTACAGATTAGAAACAACAAAATAAACTCTACAATGATGCTATGTGCAGGCACACTGATAAGTGTAGAAGTGCTAGAGAGCAGTTTATCACATAATCACATAATTATTGAAAGCAGCTATATGATCACAAAGTACAAAGTCTAGAAACATTTAAAATGGGCCAGTCTTATTTCCCTTTGATTTATAGACAGTGAAATAGAAGATGTTCATGCCAATGATAGTCCATCATCTGGGTGCAGACACAGTCTCAGCAGAACTCTTTATTTAAGGGTTCAGAGAAATGTATAATATATTTTAGAAACATTCACATACCAAAATTTTGCTTTTTAACTTTTAGTGTAAGACATCATATGTCTATAAAATCTGACTATCAAATTATTACATTATTCAAAGAGTTCTAGATAGCTGGAGTTTTACAATACTTAGCTTTTTGAAATGTTCATTAATGTTTTCTTGATTTGCTTTCTCTTCGTTTTATACTTATTTTTTTGATACAAGATTTTATTTATTACATATATTTTCCTTTAATATTTTATAAACAGTTAATATTTTCACATTGGCAAGAATTAAATGTTGTCTTTTATTTTTAGTTCCACTTCAGTTTTATTTCTACCATCCTCTTTCCCTTTCAAAACTCATTATTTCAAATATATCAGGAGGATCTTATGCATGATTTACCGAGCAAATATCAACTCTAAATAGGAAAATGTTACAGTTTCAATTTAATCTATTTTTGCAATGGAAGTAAACTCATTTGAGAAGGATTTTTTTCTTCAAAGTCAAAAACTTTCTTTCTTATAAATAAGATACAGATTAATTACACCTTGTGCTCTAGTTGTAATGATTCCCTAGCCTTAACAGAAAATAGTCTGGTCTCTTTGGAGGGAGGTCACATTAGAACGACTCTTTGAAGTCAGATATTGCCCTCTTTCAATATTTTTGGCAACTTAACTGCAATGTCTTTCATATGTGAAATAAGTAGGGTGTTTAAATAATTTATAAGAAGGTTTTAAATAGTAAGAGCTCAAACTTTTTATTGCTTAACTCAGAACCATGGAGTTGAATATTGAAATGGATGAAAAGAAGAGGTAAAGAAAAAAATTTGTACTCTCAAACAGATGATAGATAAGATGGATGAAGAAGGAAAAAAGTTATATTTAGAATTTACAAATGGAAATTTCCTAGCACAATAATGATGGCTGTGTCAAAAGGAAAAATTTCTCAACCAGCAAAAGTGTTGATATATTTCTGACGTAACAGTGATTTATTTCTTGACTGGTTTATTTCAATTAATAAAGTTTGGGCAATTGATTTATTTTTTGAGTTCACTACAGTTATTAAATATTTTCTGACAGGCTGAATAACAATAGTACTACCCTATAAGGACCATTACAGTAGCTCTATAGGTATATTGTTGAATTCATTTGAGAGTAAATATATTTTAAAACAAATGAAACAACATACTAACTCCTATAAAACCAACCACTAATTCCCATTTTTGAGTAATATCATACTATACCTTTTTCCTGAAGTACATTTTGTCCTTTTTATATGAAAGATTGTGCTCACACATGTATTTAAATGTCCAATTGAAATGAAGTAGAAATAATACTGTTTTCAGGCGGAAAAAAAAAATGGCGATCTGATAGAGTCCTCCCACTGCACCGCTCCCAGGGAAGGGGGTGAAAAACGCCAGCGGGTACATGTGAGCACGGACCGCTCACTCCGAAAACAGCATTGCGAATTACAGAGAAACAACGCGGAACGCCCAGCCCAAGAAAACAGGTAAAAAATTTTCACAAAGATCGGAGGGCGCACGGAGCACGATAGAGCCCAGAGCGCGGGAAGGACGCGCTCGCCAGGTCGGCGCGGCGCGACTGCCCCCCAGGCTGTTACGCGCCTCCCTATCCACTCAGTCAGGGACAGGGCGGTTGCATAAGACAACAGACGCTGTGGAGGTGGAGTAATCACGAAAGCCAAACACAACCCTCAGCTGCAGTATACAGAGACCGCGCAGGGCTGGAGATCACAATGGGCGGAGATACAGCTTCCCGGGACAGTGCGCGGGAACCCGCAGGCCGGCACTGCGCCACTGGAAGTCAGTGGGACTGGGCCCAGGAGTTTAACGGAGAGCGGGACACGCCCTTAGAGGTTGCTAGCAACTACCGCTGCTGCGGCCGGCGGAGAAAAGCTGCGCTCTGGGTGTGATCGGAGCCCGGCTGTGCGCCAGGCTGGCGGCAGCCGCCATCTTTACAGCCACCCGCGCGGAGCTGTGAGCCGCGTCTCTAGCTCCGCCCCACCCCGGCCCGGGGCTCTTCTGCTGGGGCGAGACAGGCTTTGCCTTTGGTGGCCAGGGTCAGCTGTATCCGTGGGTTCCAAGTGGGACGAGATCCCGGAACTGTAGCGGCGGGACCTTTGTGTATTAGAAATGGTTTGCAGCTCGTCCATCTGGTCCTGCTATCCCGGCTTTGGCCTCCTACAAGTCCGCTCCGTGCTGGTCCTAGTGCCCGCCCTTCAGGTCCCAGCCCTCCTGTATCCCAGAGATCGGTCATTTTGAAGGTTGCTGGCCATAGTGCCTCATTTGGTATAACTGCTGGTTCTCATGACAACCAAATACCTCAAGAGCCACATGCTGAACCAGAGCAGCTCCCCATAATCCTGCCCACTTCAATAGGGAATTTCATGCCATTCAAGAGCGCTTCCAGCAGCCACTACTCCCCCCTCCCCATGGGAACATCCCCCTGGTGGAGACTGCTGGGGATAGAGACGGCCACCCGCCTCACCTTGGGGTCTAGTGGTGGAAAAGGGGTGCATAATTGGAGATCCCCCGATCAACCAGTATCATGCGGAGACGCACATCAGAAGGGCAGCCACATGTGGCTAGATGAGCAACCTCTGAGCTGTGTAGAATTTTCCCAATTCAGCTCTCACACTGCAGCCAAAAGAAATTGTGTTTCTACCTGCACCTCAGGAGGAGCAGGGTCAAAGTAACCCCTAGGAGCTACAAGGCCCCTCCCAAAGCATGGGGCTTTTGCATACCACAACTGGGGGATCAGAGTCTGCCACAGACATAACAGAATACCTAGCTAATAGGGAGCGGTGGACTCATATCCTCAAGTACAATTCATTAGCTTAGAGCCCAAGCTGGGAGGTCATTCTCACCACACTCCTCTGGGAAGAGGAGAAGACCACAGGTCAGAGTTAACTCAAGATCCACCAAACTTGCTAAAATACACCTAAGGCAATACAGGCCACTACTTCTCTCCCTTTGCCAAGGAACAAAAATTGTGGGCCTGGTGACAGGGCCATAAACTAGCTCTAACACCCCCAGCTCTCGACCAAGAGGCCAGATGAGAAAAAACCAGTGAAAGAACTCAGGGAACGTGAAAAATCAGAGTGAAAAGTCACCCCCAAAAGAAACCATCGGTTCCTCAGCAATGGATACCAACCCAAATGAAATGGGTAGAATGACAGAAGAGGAATTTTGTTTATGGATTATAAGAAAGCTCAATGAAATTCAAGAGAAAATTGAATCCCAGCACAAAGAAACCACAAGAAAAATGCAAGAAATGAATGAAAAATTCTCCAAAGAAATAGAAATATTATGGAAAAATCAAATAGAAATCCTAGAAATGAAAGAAGCAGTCAAGGATCTACAAAACACAGTGGAAAGCCTTAAGAATAGGCTGGACCATGTAGAGGAAAGAATTTCAGAGCTAGAAGACAACTCCTATGTGCTAAATAAATCAGCCAAAGAGAAAGAACACAAAAACAAGAGGCAGGAAAAAAGCATACAAGAAATGTGGGATTATGTAAAGAGGCCAAACATAAGGATCATAGGTATCCCTGAGGGAGAGGAAGAAAATTCGCATGGGCTGGAAAATTTATTTGAAGGAATAATAGAGGAAAATTTCCATGGCTTAGCCAGAAATCTCGATATCCAAGTACAAGAAGCACACAGGACTCCTGGGAGAGTCAACGTGAAAAGGCATTCACCACGCCACATAATTATTAGACTGACCAAAGTAAACACAAAAGAGGCACTCCTTAGAGCTGTAAGACGAAAAGAGCAGGTAACCTACAAAGGGAAACCGATCAGATTAACTGCAGATTTCTCAGCTGAAACCTTACAAGCCAGAAGGGAATGGGGAGACATCATCAGTCTCCTAAAACAAAACAAAGGCCAACCCAGAATTCTGTATCCTGCCAAACTAAGCTTCTTATACAAGGGAGAAATAAAGACGTTTCCAGATAAGCAATCACTGATAGAATTTGCGAAATCCAGACCGGCCTTGCAAGAAATGCTTAGACCTGCATTATACACTAAACAGAGCAACAGACACCCACCTATGTAAAACTACACAAAAGCTAAAACCCCAGAAACCAGTTTCCACAATGACGCAAGAGGTAAAACAAAAGACACCACCCAATAGAATAATCAGAAATTTACCCCAAATATCAATTCTCTCAATAAATGTAAATGGCTTGAACTGCCCATTGAAGAGACATAGGCTGGCTGAATAGATTAAAAAATACAAGCCAAGTATCTGTTGTCTTCAGGAAACACACCTTACACACAAAGACGCATTCAGACTCAAGGTGAAAGGATGGAATACAATTTTCCAGGCTAATGGAAACCAAAAGAAATCCGGAGTAGCCATCCTCATTTCAGATGACATGAACTTTAAAGCAACAAAAGTAAAGAAGGACAAAAATGGACACTATATAGTGGTGAAGGGAAAAATCTCACAAGAGGATTTAACAATCCTAAACATTTATGCACCCAACACAGGAGCGCCCGGGTACATAAAGCAAATACTGCTAGATCTAGACAACATAATAAGCAGCAATGCCTTAATAGCAGGGGACTTCAACACCCCACTGACGGAACTGGACAGATCCTCCAAACAAAAAACAAATAGAGAAATAAAAGACCTAAACAGGACTCTAGAACATTTGGGCCTAACAGATATCTACAGAACACTCCACCCAAATAACACTGAATATACATTCTTCTCATCAGCTCATGGAACTTTCTCTAAAATTGACCACATCCTAGGCCACAAAACAGATCTAAACAAATTCAAAAAAATTGAAATCATACCACGTATCTTTTCAGACCAGAGCAGAATAAAATTAGAAATCAATTCCAACAGAAACTCACATCTTCCTGCAAAAACTTGGAAACTAAACAATCTATTGCTGAAAGACTATTGGGTCAAGGAGGAGATTCAAATGGAAATCAAAAGATTCTTCGAACTAAACGATAATGGGGACACAAGTTATCAAAATCTGTGGGATACAGCAAAAGCAGTCCTGAGAGGAAAACTTATCGCCTTAAATTCCCACATCCAAAAGACAGAAAGGTCACAAATCAGTAAACTAACGAATCATCTTAAGGAAATGGAAAATGAAGAGCAAAGCAATCCTAAAGCCAGCAGAAGAAAAGAAATAACCAAGATCAGAGCAGAATTAAATGAAATTGAGAACAAAAGAACAATACAGAAGATTAATGAAACGAAAAGTTGGTTCTTTGAAAAGATAAACAAAATAGACAGGCCACTTGCCAGGTTGACCAGAAGCAGAAAGGAAAGCACTCTAATAAGCTCTATTAGAAATGAAAAAGGAGAAGTCACAACTGATGCCATGGAAATACAAAACATCATCTTTGAATACTACAAAAATCTCTAACAAATCTCCACAAACACGAAAACGTGGAGGAAATGGACAAATTCTTAGAAACATACTACCTCCCTAGGCTCAACCAGGAAGAAACAGAATTTCTAAACAGAACAATATCAAGCACCGAAATTGAAGCAGTAATAAAAAATCTACCCACAAAAAAAAGTCCTGGAGCAGATGGGTTCACACCTGAATTCTACCAAGCCTACAAAGAAGAACTGGTGCCTATACTGCAGAAATTATTTGAAAATATCCAGAAGGATGGAATCCTCCCAAACTCATTCTACGAAGCCAATATCACCTTGATACCAAAGCCAGGAAAGGACACAACAAAAAAAGAAAACTACAGACCAATATCCCTTATGAATATAGATGCAAAAATTCTTAATGAAATCCTTGCAAACCGAATTCAAATGTACATCAAAAAAATAATCCATCACGATGAGGTGGGCTTTATTCCCGAGATGCAGGGATGGTTCAACATACGCAAATCTATAAATGTAATTCACCATATAAATAAAAGCAAGAACAAAGATTATATGATCCTTTCAATAGATGCAGAAAAGGCTTTTGACAAAATCCAGCATCCTTTTATGATAAGAACTCTTAACAATATAAGCATAGATGGCTCATTCCTAGAAACTATTAAAGCCATATACGATAAACCCACAGCCAATATCATACTGAATGGGGAAAAATTGAAGGCATTCCCCCTTAAAACTGGCACCAGACAAGGGTGCCCACTATCTCCACTTCTTTTCAACATAGTGCTGGAAGTCCTGGCCACAGCAATCAGACAAGACAGAGGAATTAGGGGCGTCCAGATGGGGGCAGAAGAGGTCAAACTTTCACTATTCACAGACGATATGATATTATACATAGAAAACCCCAAAGATTCAACCAAGAGATTACTGGAATTGATAAATGAATTCAGCAAAGTCTCAGGATACAAAATTAATACACACAAATCCATAGCCTTCATATATGCTAATAACAATCAAGCCGAGAAACAAATTAAAGATGCAATACCTTTCACAATAGCAACAAAGAAAATTAAATATTTAGGAACATATCTAACTAAGGAGGTCAAAGACCTATATAGAGAGAATTATGAAACACTGAGAAAAGAAATTGCAGAGGACGTAAATAGATGGAAAGCCCTACCATGCTCTTGGATAGGCAGAGTCAACATAGTAAAAATGGCTTTGCTACCTAAATTAATTTACAGAATCAATGCAGTCCCTATCAAAATACCAACATCATTTTTTGCCGATCTAGAAAAAATAATTCTACGCTTCGTGTGGAACCAGAGAAGACCCCGTCTAGCCAAAGCAATCTTAAGCAAAAGAAAAATTGGGAGGCATCTATCTACCAGACTTCAAACTATACTACAAGGCTATAGTAACCAAAACTGCATGGTATTGGCACAAGAACAGACATGTAGACCAATGGAAGAGGACTCAGAACCCAAATATAAAACCAACCTCATACAGTCACCTGATCTTTGACAAATTCCAGAAAAACGTACACTGGGGAAAAGATTCCCTATTCAACAAATGGTGCTGGGAAAATTGGATGGCCATATGTAGAAGACTGAAACTGGACCCACACCTCTCACCTCTCACAAAAATCAATTCACAATGGATAACAGATCTAAACCTAAGACATGAAACCATAAAAATTCTCGAAGAAAATGTTAGAAAAACGCTGATGGACATTGGCCTAGGCAAAGAATTTATGAAGAAGACCCCCAAAGCAATCACAGCAGCAACAAAAATAAATACATGGGACCTGATCAAATTGAAAAGCTTCTGCACAGCCAAGGAAACTATCGCTAGAGTGAACAGACCACCTACAGAATGGGAGAAAATATTTGCATGCTACACCTCTGATAAAGGGCTGATAACCAGAATCTATACAGAACTTAGGAAAATCAACAAGAAAAAATCAAACAACCCTATTAAAAAATGGGCAAAGGACATGAACAGAAACTTTTCCAAAGAAGACAGACTAATGGCCAGCAAACATATAAAAAAGTGCTCAACTTCTCTAATCATCAGGGAAATGCAAATCAAAACCACTATGAGATATCACTTAACTCCAGTGAGATTGGCTCATATCAAAAAATCCCCAAATAACAAATGTTGGTGGGGATGTGGACAGATAGGAACACTCATACACTGCTGGTGGGACTGTAAATTAGTACAACCTCTGTGGAAAAGAATATGGAGATACCTCAAAGAATTAAAAGTAGAATTACCATTTGACCCAGCAATCCCACTACTGGGTATTTATCCAAAGAAAAAAAAACATTTTATAATAAAGACATCTGCTCATGAATGTTCATAGCAGCATAATTCACAATTGCAAAGATGTGGAAACAACCCAGGTGCCCATCAATACACGAGTGGATCAATAAAATGTGGTATATGTATACCATGGAGTATTACTCAGCAATAAGGAACAACAGTGAATTAACACATCTGGTATTATCCTGGTTGGAGCTAGAACCCATTCTTTGAAGCAAAGTGTCACAGGATTGGGAAAACAAGCACCACTATTACTCACCATCAAACTGGTACTAACTGATGAACACTTACATCACACAGGGCAATAACATTCATCTGAGGGTGGGCGGGTGGGAGGGGGGTGGAAGGGATGGGAAAAACTCTCACTGAATGGATGCAGGGAGCACAGTTTGGGGGATGACCATGATTGTGGCTCTGACACGGGCAGAACAGGGGCAATGTGTATGGCCAAAGTGTTGTACCCCCATGATATTCTGAAATTAAAAAAATAAATAAAAAAAATAAAAAGAAAAAGAAATAATACTGTTTTCAAAAATTTGACTATCAGAAAAATAATGGATACTTCTTGTGGTCTCAGGAGTTCAAGACTGTGAGTTAATTACCTGCAAGTGATAATTCACAATTCTAATATAATGATTAGATGATCAGGTGTTTTCAAATACTTTGAGTGTGATGAAATCCAGGTTAAATTCAGTGTATTTGCTACTTCGTTGTTAATTTCACTGAATTTTGATATGCTTATTTGAGAAGTGTGGGACTGTTATCTCCCTGGATGACCTTCTGTTGTTAAGACTATTTCCTCGCTAAGATTTCAGCTCTGTTTGGGAGGGTTATCTTCTATTTAAAAATAGATATAAATAGAAATATAGGAATGATTTTAGTGTAATGTATTTTACTGATGGCTGGAACACACTTTGCAAATCACTGCCCTCAGCCTTCCTGTTTGTGATTGCTCAATTTACCCCAAAAGTTTAGAGAAACTCTAGGGCAACAGTAACCCAGGGGGAGCCATCTGGTAGTGCTTTGGAGGAAACTGTGCTCAGCTTTATCAATTATGCCAGTAGCTGAAATTTGGCAGATCTGCTAAGCAAAAGGAGGCATCCTAGTCTTAGTCTATAAAAATAATTACTAATATATGAGATTTACTGAGTCCTTACAGCATTCCAGAAACTTTGCTACAACCCCATACAAGTTATTTTATAGTCCCATTTTATGGATGAGTAATTGAAGCCCACCAAGGGTTAAGTAAATTTTCCAATGATACTGTCCTGGTAAATGGTTGCTACAGAGTTTGCATTATTTATGACTATGTTATACTGACTATCACCACTAATATTCTCTTCCTGCTCTGTGATTTGTCCTCAATTTCTTATATATTATAACTCCAACAGATCTCAAATGCCAGTTCAAAAAGTTGTTTCTGGATTTTCACCTGCTTTTGTCTCCCTTCACCTGCTACCTGATGATGATAAAGCTTATGGTTTCATTAAGATGCATATATGCCTATGAAACTTATATAAAAATCAGCAGTATTAATAGATAAAAACTTACATATTTATATTTAAGTATTTTTTTAACCTTAAAGGTTGTATCATTTTACTCGATGAACCTGCAACTCTTATCTAGATAAAATCTATTCAAATACTCCCAATACACTTGTGTTATCATTTTGGTAGCAAAAACAGTGTTGTTCTTTTACTTGTCTTGCTTAGGTTCCCAGCTATTTGGGGAGTATGGTACAAGGCTGTACAAATGTGTTGTATTTTTTTTTTTTGAGACTACTCATTGCTAATTCTCTCTTTTACAGATACTCCTCAGGGCACTGTAAATAATAACCATTTTAGAGGAGGAATTGATGTAATTGTCTCACTTTGTAGGGAATGTCATCTAACCCCTTCTGGGTGGTAATTAAAAGTAACATGTGCATAGTTATTTACTGGGAAAAGCTCTTGCAGTTAGGAAGTAAAAACTGGACTAGATTACCTGGAGATCAAAGTTTGTTAACCAGATAGATTTCACATATATTGGTGACCCCCAAAACTATTTAGTGATTGGCCAGAGACAACCCCAGTATCTGATAATCACTCGGAGAAAGCGCTGTGCCAAACATATGTTTATAAGCATCCTTTACACCCACACTCATCCTGAGGACAACCATTGGAAAAATAGTAGGAAAAATGTGGTAGGTCAATGGTTCTCAAACCAGTGTCCATCAGAATTACCTGGAAAACTTGTTAAAACACAGATTACAGGGACCTGCCTCGGAGATTCTGATTCAGTAATCTGTGTTGGGCCCCAGAATTTGCATTTCTAACACGTTCCCGAGTGCTGCTGCTGCTGGTCTGAGCACTGTACTTAGAGAACCTTTGAGAGTCACCTGAGAGAAGGATGATTGGTTTGTACCTTGAAATTATATGGTCAGATCACAGTTTTAAACAGAAACTCAACTATGACACCATAAATTTTAAAATTTATTTTCAAAATGTATTCTATGTAGCCGCATATGTTGTAGAATCCACTCTTTCTTTTTTAATTTTTTGGATTTTTTCCCCCTCCTTGTTAGTCTTCATTTTATTCTTAACCCAAGCTCTATCTTTCCCCCCTCTCATTGTTTTGGTAACATTTTCCTGGTTTTATGGCTATTATATATTATGGGAACAGTAATTCTTTCTGGAGTAATTTTTCAGATTAGAATGATCTGTTAGGTTGTAAGTTTCCTGGCACAAGGAACCATGTGCTGTTCATCTTTGAATCTCCACTCCCCTCCTGTCATGAATGTGTAGAACTGAGCATTATGCACAGAAGAAATAAATAATATGTATTGAATTGAATATTATTACATTTTTAGCTCTATTTCTTTCTTCTGAAGACCAAAAAGAAATCACATATAGAGTTTTAAATAGCCTGAAATTTAAATATAAGGCAGGCAAAGAAAGAAGGAAGGAAAGAATAGAAAGCTAATAGGGGTCTGTAGGAAGAGAAGGTAGCATGAAATGATTAAACCTGAATCAATTAGGATCTTAAATTATTAATTCCTTTATTTGAATGTACCATCTTTATTTATTTATTTGGTGTTTTATAGTACAATATATCAAGAAGAAGCAACCAATGCAGGTATATTGATCATAAATGAGTTTTACCTGAAAACAGTTTTTAGAGGACACTGGCTAAATCCAATCACTATTAAATAAGTCAAATGAAATGAAATAGTAGAGAATGCTTCACAGGACAAGATGAAGTGGTTTATATCAAGGAATTTATCATAATAACTGGGAGTTATATAAAAACAATTTCTCAAATGAGAGGATCCTTCTTGAATCTCTGTAAAAGATATATAATATAGTAAATGATTTTCATTATTCTTACATATGTTGGAAATGGAAATATTTCATAATGTAAATAAAATCTTATTGAAAGACATAAAACAAGATTGAATAAATGGAAAGGCCTACTAGGTCTTAAACAGGAAGACAATATCATTAGGAAGTCAATTCTTCCAAAATTAATAATTTAATGCAGTACCAGTCAGAATCTCAAGGTATTTTATTTGGGAGGGGGCATTTATAAAATAACATTAATGTTTATTACCTGAAAAGAGCTAAGAGAGTATGCAAAATGACCAGGAAAAGTGACTTGACTTTCTAGATATCAGAACATCAAAACTGAAAAACCACTAAAAAGAAATCAATGTGACATTGGGAGTGTTTTTATATTTTTATTTTTTTGAGACAGAGTCTCGCTCTGTTGCCCTGGGTAGAGTGCAGTGGCATCATCGAAGCTCACTGCAAGCTCCAACTCCTGGGATCAAGTGATCCTCCTGCCTCAGCCTCCGGAGGAGTAGCTGGGACTACAGGTATGCACCAAGATGCCGGGCTAATTTTTTCTATTTTTAGTAGAGATGGGGTCTTGCTCTTGCATAGGCTGTTCTTGAACTCCTGATCTCAAGCAATCCTCCCCTCTCGGCCTCCCAGAGTGCTAGGATTACAGGCGTGAGCCACTGCGCCCGGCCCCTCAATATAACATTGGTGTAGAAACAGAAAAACAAATTACAGAAATAGGACAAATACTTTGTAAACAAATCTCAGAAAAATGAGAATTTAACATAAAAAGTAATGATACATTTAATGAAAAAGAAGAAATTATTTTTACAAATGTTCTGGTATTATTGGCTATCCATCTGGAAGAAATAAAATTGGAATCTATTTCATCTCCTACACAAAAAAACCAGACGAATTAAAAACTTGTATATGAAAAATAAAAATTAAGAACCTTGCAAGAATATCAAGGACAGTATTTATATATTCTAAGATTTAACAAAATATTTGTAATCAAGACTGTAAATCCAGCAGACGTTAAAAAAAGCCACAGTTGACTATAGGAAAACTGAAAGATTTTTCATTTTAAAATATTTTATAAATAAAGTCAAAAACAAGATAGTTAATGTGGACTATTTGTAACAGAATTGGTAGGCGAAGGCCTAATATCAATATTCAGAAATCTGAAAGAAAAGTATGGAAAATAGGGAGAAGAAAGAAGACACTTTACAAAATTGTAAATTGAAATGGCCACAAACATAAAAAAGACATTGTATAGTTCACTATTTGTTGAGGAATGAAAATTAAAGTAATATTGAGATGCTATATTACCCCCAGTAGAGAATTAGAAATTAAAGTGAAAGCTATACATATAAGTGTGAGGTTTTATAGGACTTTTGGGAAAGCAATTCTGGAATTAAAAATAAATACATCCTTTGGCCCAGGTCTTCCACAATTCCACAGAATCTATACCATAGAAATCAAAGCACCATTAATTAAGATTACATGTACATGGATTTAATTGTAGTAGTGCTCATGGTGACATTATATGGGAAAGAGTAAATAAATTCTGTTATATATACATCAAAGAATAAAATGCAGCCACTAAAAATGAACTTTATTAATGCAAGTTGACTTGGACATTTTCTATAAGGTATTATTGAGTCAGAAAAACAAGGAGAGAAAAGGTAAATATAATGTCATCCCATTTTTGTAAGACATGCAATAACCAAAAAAGCCCTTTGTTTATTTATAGTTGAATATGCATTATATGAGTGTCAAGTACTGCATAGGGTCTGAGATTTTCCTCAACTTGCAAACTAATAAGTTAGCCTGCTTATTTTTCATAGATACTGGTAGAAGACATGAAACTCCTGGGACAGAAACTGAGACCTTTGGTACTCATGGCACAGCAAACAGCATGAGCATTGTCATATTTGTAATAGTTCCTTTTGTCCCTGAGTTTTACAGAGGTGACATGGAAAGCCATATGACACCTGCACAAGCAGATGGTTGCATTAGAGAATGGAAAAATAGAACCAAGGCCTCTGAACTTTCTGAGCAAGCAAAAAATACTGTGGCATGCAGCAGATAAGCCAGTTCTCCTCACCTTGGGAGCAAGGAGTTACCTAGTAGGTAGTCAAGTTGTGGTGGGTAGTCAGTCACATTGTGGTCTCCTTGACTTACTTTGTCATGTATGTGGCAAGAGAACCTGCTCAGTATCAGAAAACTGATCAGCCTTGCAACTTAGTATGCTCAGCAAGAATATGTAGTGATGCCTAGGGGCTGTGGTGAGCTGCAAATGAGCATGAAGAAAAATATAGAACAACAGGTATCATATTTTCAAAATAAGTAACCTGGGAGGGAGTGAGCTGTTGTGGGGGAAAGGGTGAGAAGATGGGGAAGGATGAGGCAAACAAAAAAGACATGAAAAAGATTGCATGTGATAAACATGCAATCACATATATATGTACATGCATTTATGTGTAATTATATTTTTAATTAGAAGTGTAAGTTGCTAATAGTTTTTTAAAACGTTAATATCCCTAATATATGGCCATTTTGTTCTCTTCTATAAATCCTTCAGTGGGCTTCTTATTAATTTTGGGATGGGGATCATATATAGTACCTAAATATGGCTTGTAGTAACTTCCATGCATATATAATTCCCACTTGACTGTTGATATTCACTTTTAGCTGCACCCACTGATTTACACCAGACATTCTGCATATTTTAACTGTGAAGCAAGAAAGATTATGAAGCAAGAAAAGTCACATGTCCACTCTTAGACATGCTAACCTTCAGGGAGATAACAGTGGATTTAGAAATGTGATGTTGAGAAGATATATGTCTTCCTGTATCACAATTTTGGGGTTTCATTATTGTTCCCAAGAATGGTACAAAAAGTGTTCTGCTAAATATGTAAATAATTTTGGCATTTCTGATAATTAAAGTTGGTCAAGCACTACAACCTGAGCAATATCTTTTTAAAAGGTAATGATTCTTTGTTACTTTGAAGAGGAAGTGCATCCATGAATACTAACAGTAAGAAAGCAGTAAGAAAACAATAAGAAGACAAGTTTTTCTAGAAGAGAGTATTTCAGAATTCTCTCTGAACCTTTATGTTACATTTAATTTTTTTTAACATTTTAAAACACAATCTAATTACAAAACTCTTAAGTGTTAAATATTTTATTGCATGTGCAGGAGAAGATTCCATATAATAGTCAACAATGAATTTGCTTAAGGAATTCCAGAGACAGAAGATGAGAGGAGGAGCATTTTATGGAAAGTATATGGTACATTACTGACCCTTCCACTTTGGTCAGCTTGGGTTAGAAAGGAGGGAAGATGATTGTTTTCACTCCCAGCTTTGGTGGACTGCCAAGGTTTGAACAAAACCAGAAAAGGGCCTGAAGTCTGCTTAAATAAATTACAATATATCTACATAAAGGGGTACTATTAATATATAGCCACTAAAAAGCATGTGCCACTTCTCTATATACTAACATGGATCAATGTCTAAAATACATTGTTAAGAAAATATACAAAAGACTGTACAAACATATATATTGTTTTTCTCCACACCGTTGGTAGCCTATACTTTATGGCAGCATATCTTTGAAAAGACCTTAGCTGTCATTGTTCTTATTTTCAGCATTGGAAAACAAACAAATATCATGGAATTTCATGAAATTGCTCCTAATGTAGGTCTCTACCTTGTGCTCAGCTCACCACTCCAAGGAGTAGATACCTTCATGTGGGTGGTGTCACCAAAGACCAGGGGTAACAGTGCATGGGTAACAGTGGCTGGGAGTGCTTTGGGTGGTAGTCAGCAATTGTCTGAGTGGTCCCCACAGTTGTAAAGTCATGCAGAAAGATTTTCAGAAACACTTTCAAGATTACTTTTTACTCTCAGAAACCAAAACTGTGAATAATCTTATTTAAAAGAGTCAGTTTTTTACGACTGAAGCTTTCTTAGAAAGTGGAACATTTATTTCCCCCTAAATTCAAGTTTGCAATCTTGTAGTGATTAGACTTTCTGGGATGTTTATTAAAAATTCTTGATCATCCAGCAATAATTTTCAACTTCCTCAGTCTCTGGGAACAATAGTCCCTATTCAAATGTCCTCCGGCAGCTAATTTAACTCATCTGAATATTTTATATTCTATTTATTTTTTTAATGTTTCAAATGTTTCTATGCAAAAACAAAACATGATTCCAAGGCATTGACTGTTTAAAGTATGTAAATATGAATAAATGGTAATGAATGAATAGATTTACATAAGTAAACTTTGTCTGGATATTGTAGCTATTAAAGAATTTAAAAATAACATTCTGCTGTAAATACAAAAGTAATGTTTGGGCATATTGATAGGATGCCAGTTCTCATAGTTTGCTGTTAAACTATGCAAAATTGGAGCCTTCATAATTGTCAGCAGAGTTGTGCCATCCTTACCTAAGGAAACTTCTCTCCTGCTCTAGTTTGTCATCAGCAATTACTATCTCTGAAGTTTCTAGGATATTCTTGTAAACACAGATTATTTTTCTTCTACAGATTTTACCAAAACTTTAGAGGCATTTTCTTGTGCCCAATTAATCTATAAAATTATTGATAAGAACTTATAAAATATGCAAGTCCTGGAAATTGGGGTATCTGCCAGACCCCCGAAGGATGTATCTAGATCTTAACTCAATTGATTAATACCAAAGAAGTAATTTAGATTAAAAGTAGGACTTAAAGCAAATACAGAAGGAGCAACTGAAGAACTAGCTTATCCTAAAAAATACAACAATTTTTATTACGGTAATTAAAATCTGACTCTTATGTATTTCGCTTGGATTTTTGTCTATTACCCACTACTTCATCCATTACTCTCCTTTTCCCTGGATCTGTGACTTGTGTGGTTCTGTGTTTTGTCCCTGGACACTCAATTTATGGGCCTCTGACTTTGATAAATCCTTTGAGATACAACCGTCTACCCCAACAGTTTCAGGAACTGACCAGCCTGGACACAATGTACTATCTGGCCTATTCACTACCTGGGGAAGGGCATGGAACTGAAAAAAGTTATTTTTTAAAAGGGGAAAAATTCAAACTTTGCATCCCATTATCTCAAAAGAATTGAGTACTGCATTATATGTCTTAGAGAAAAGGTTCTCTTTTTACCCTCTCTTCCTCCCTTCCTCTCTCCCTCCCTGTCCTTCTCACTTTCTCTCTTTTTCTTTTTCTTTCTTCTTTCTTTCTGGTGGTATGGATGGCTGTGGCCATGCTAAGAAATGTCAATCAGGGATTAGAAACTACTTTAGATAAATCTGCTCTGTTGCTTCAGATACAGGATGTGATAATTGGGGACCAGGAGAACTTGCAATGGCTAGATGAAGGCTCCATCAAACGAGGCTGTCTTGGAAATTGCTGTACACACCACTGCATATTTATCGACCAGCGGGATAGCCATCGGCAAGTCTCCACTGCTTGAAGTGGCCATTAGATGTGTGTTAGATATTCACTGCGAGAATTGTCATGATGCTCTCTCAAGTCAGACTTCCTTCTTCTGTCTAAGAAGATCTTTTTTCCAAATCCTACCTCCAAGCTGCCACTGCTCTCTGCACACTTCTCTCTCCTTCCAGTTACTGCCATTGTTGCCCTCTTTACCTCTTCTTATTATCTTTCTTTTCTCAGTCTATAGATGAGGGATTGTCTAACTAGTGGACAAGACAGAGGAGGGTGCTGGACTTCTAAAGTAGCCCACTCAATTTTCTCCAATTAGTGAAAATAAACTATATTTTTTCCATCTTTGTGGGAAGAAAAACACTTTCGGGTCTAAATGCACAAGGGTACATTATATCAGGCTTTTTGTGTGTGTGGTAAGAATGCTTAACCTGAGGTCTACCCTCTCAACAAGTTTTTAAGTGCACAATACCATGTCGTTGTATATCAGATATATTTAGGAAAAAACCCTTAGCAGTAAAATACATCTTCAAATAGTATGGAAATAATAGAGATTCTATACAGAGTCAATTCATCAGGTAGGTCTTGTGGAATGACAAGTGAAAGACAGCCTAACAGAAACCAGCTTAAGCAAAAGGAATTTATTGTTTCAAAAAAAAAAAAAAAGGTAAAGGAATAAGGCAGATTTGTTAAAGACTATGCTAGAATCAAGGTTCAAGTAATTTTTAAAAATAATTTTTTTATTTTAAAATTGTTTTTTTTTTTTTGTTTTTTGCAATTGAAACCTTTATTTCCATGTGGTTAGCTTGACATCCACAGGGAACGTCATGAATAAAAGAGGACAAGATGAGGAAAATACTCATTTCATACATATTGTTTTAGTGGGTATGTGTGTGGGGGGGAATGTATTATAGAATGTCTGCCCTTCCATTTCATTTCCCTATGAAGGAACCATCAATTTAACTTATACTGTTGTTTCTGATCCCTTTGGTTTTGCAGTATTTATCTCTGGCCTACCCCATCCTTCCCACACCAACCAAGATAGAGGTAGCCCAGACAAGAATTTGCAAAGGTAGTATAGAAAGTTCTCATATACTGATATCTAGTTTTCCCTATTATTAACATCTTACATTAATATGGTACATTTGTCACATCTAATGAGGGAGTATTGGCACATTATTATTACTAAAGTCAATACTTTATTCACATATACTTAGTTTTTATGTAATGATGTCCATTTTTTCCTAATATCACACATTGTATTCAGTCAGCATGCTTCTTCAGGCACCTTTTGGTTGTGACAGTTTCTCACACTTTCCTTGTTTTGAGAAGTACTGGTAGAGCATATTGTAGAGTACACCTCAGGTACAATTTGTCTGATGTTTTCTCATGATTAGTCTGGGATTATGAGTTTTGGGGAGTAAGACCACAGAGATGAAGTGCCATTTTCATCACATCGTACCAAGGGCACATACTGTCAACACAATTTATCACTGTTGATGTTAATCTTGATCACCTGGCTGAAGTAGTGTTTACCAACTTTCTCCACTGTAAAGCTGGGCTTCCCCCCCCCAACACTGTGCTTTTTGGAAGAAACTCCCTACATGTAGCCCACAATTAAGAAGTGGTCTTCCATTTCCTGTAATGTGGAGTATTTATGTAAATTATTTGGAATTATTCTTCACAGATTTGTCAATTCTTCATTTATCTATTTATGTAATCATTTATTTACATCAGTATGGACCCATAGATATTTATTTTATACTTTGAGTTATAATTCAGTACTACTTTATTAATTTTGTTGCTCAAATTGTCCTAGCTTTGTCCATTGGGAGCTCTTTCAGTTGGCTCTGTGTCCCTTTTATATACCTCCATCATTGTGAGAGTTTTAGTCGGGGAGGGGCTTTTTAATTATTTTATTTTATTTTTATTTTTTTACTTTCTGGCACTATAAGATTGTCCAGGGTCATCTTGCATATTCCCAGCCCAGCCCTAAATCAGCTATTTCTCCAACGAGCCGTCATTCCCTCTATTAGAAAATGGTATTAAAAACCACAATCTGGAGTGTTCATTGTAATGTGGGTGTGGTTGCTTCTAGGCCCTCTCAGAAGACAAAGAAAAGAAATATATATGTGTATACTAGAGGTTTAAGTGATTTTATATGGGCTCAAGTTTTCTCTTTTTTTCACTCACGTCTTCCATGTTGACTCAATTCTTAATCAGAAATTTTCTTCATACTGGCAAGGTGGCTGTAGCAAGTCCAGATCTTAAGTCCCAAGAGACAGAGTAAGAGTCTCTTTCCCAAAATTCCCAACAAATTCCTACTAAATCTTATTGGCTTCTTTTAGGACACATGTCAACTTCAGAACTGATCACTGTAGCCAAGAGAAATGAGATGTTCTTTTTGGGTTAAACCTTGGTCATATATTCCTCACCAGAGACAGAGGATTGACCCTGTTTGAACCCCATGGGCTCAGAACCCTGGAGAAATGGATTTTCAAATGGTAGTGAGTGAAAAAGGAAAACTATATGCTGTATGGTTGAAATGATAATATTCCACCACAGTCAATTACCACTACTTTTGTGAATTCAGAAATTCTAAAATTGGCTACCACTTACTGTGAAGTTTTGAAAGAAAACAAGAAAGCTACTTTTATAAAAAGATGCATCAGTAAGTGGCTTGGGCTCTATCTGTAGCAAATGAATGCTCATAATTTCTTAAAATTGAATAGTACTTTACTATATTTTAGCCTGTGATTATTTTCTGCTTTGAAACTACAAATGCAAAAATACATCCATTGTCAAATTCCATTCTGGTTTTGCTTTTAAAAATAATTTCACTTTTACACAAAGGGAGTGATTAGGCTGGGAGGAGATAAAATTTGTTGTCCTTTGTGGTTGTTGCTTCATTTTACTGTCTTCATTGGTTTTCTTTATTTACCTCTTTGAGGAACACATTTAAAAGGAAAGTAGACAGTTTGCTGTTCATTCATCAAAATGTTAAGGCACTTTTTTTTCCTACTTCAAGGAAATTTACATCAAAAAGGAAATACTATAGGATGGAAATGCATTATAACTCAAATTACTACTGTGATCTGAAGATTTTGTGTTTTTTCTTTGTAAGGCTTCCACACCCCTTTTTAATTAAACCAGCAATTAACAGAATACCAATTCTAATGTAACACGTTTATTTTCAAACTCATTCCTTGCAAAGGCATACTAGTTCTAAGGTATTAGCAATTCCCATAAAAGGTTGTCTCCTGTTTTTATTTGAAGGCAATTACTTGTTCTGCTTATATTTGTTAAGATTATTTTTGCTTTTATTTCATTGCTTTTAAGAATATTGCTCATCCATTGCAGAGACCAAAAGATTTACAAAATAAAATGTTAAAGTTGCTTCTAATTTGAATTTTTAAAAGCACTGTGGCTTAGGTCCCTGTGAGATGCGTTTCAAATTGTAGTTGAGCCACAAATATCTTGGGTGACTTCTTAAATTTGAAATTCATGAAAGGAATATAATCAATTAGTAACTCTGAATTAAACATTTGTTTATTTGGAAACTTTACAGAATTAGACTTACAGCTTTTTTTTTTTTTTGAGCTGGGTACTTAATGATACTTCTTTGAGTTACAAGATTTCTTTTGAGCTCTTTTGACAAGAATCTTTCCCACTTCTCCTCTACCTTAAGCAGTGGATACTGGCCATAACTTATTCTTTTTATTAGGGCTCTATTAAAATCTTTCCCTTTTTAAAGTGCTGAATTTTTAAAAATTATTTAAGTTTTATCTTAAAACTAATCCTATATATTTAAGTTTTTTACAAATATAATATTCAATTTGGGCTTAGCATAGTCACTAAATATTTTAAGCAAATTTTGTTAATAATTACTTATTGAAAACATCTGATATACTAGACATTATGACAAGTGCTTTTTACATGTTTCCTTTCATTTACTCTTTATATTTTAGTAAAGTAGGTATTAAAATCTCTGGCTTAGAGAGCAGGAAACTAACCTCAGAGAGCTCAAATTAATTAAGGTCATACAGAAGAGCCAGGAGACAAACCTGTCTGCAGAAGATGACATACTATGGCTAAAAATTAAGAAAAAGATGAGCCATTGTAACAAACAAAAAATTCAAAGTAAACATTAATTGTTCTAAGACACTATCCTCCATAGTTCTTTCATGCTTACACATGTCTTGCTGAGTGTGCCAAAAATGTAAGGACCCGACCACTCCTTATCCAGGTCATTTCTCAAGGCTGGGTTTACAGGAAACAACCTCAAGGGATGAAGTAAAGCCTCCTTCTGAAACAAAGAGCAGACTTTCTTTAAAAGCAGTGGATTCCCCAATTGTGGAATTCTGCATTTTCAGCCTCCTATAATTGTTCCTTGCATTTAATGAGTACTCAGGATATGTTTGATGTGAAAAGTCAAGGACAAAAAGTAAGTTAGTAAAAGAATATATACCAAGAATGAATTCTCCAACTATTATGTCTAATTGTGACCATTGATTATTCTAAAAAACAAAACAAAATCAAACAATTAAATTTAATAGAAATAACACCTATCATTTCTTAGTGTCTTCTATGTGCCTGGTAAGTTCTTGGCGTTTTTTGTTGTTTTACCCCTTGTAACACCATGAGGTAGGTAATATTATTATCTCTATTTACAAATGAGGAAACTGAGGCCTAGAGGCATTAAGTAGTTTGCCCAAGGTTTCATAGTTAGTAAGTGGTGGAACCAGGCTCTGAATGCTACCTGTCTGGCTCCCGCACCGAGGCTTTCAAGCACCTCTTTAGGAAGTTACCACTACTTTTTGGTAGTAAATGGGAGCGTTTATAAAGTCACTGTTTGGCATCCAGTTTTCATCAAGAAATGTAGAATGGAAAAGAATTTCAAAGGAAAAGGGTCTTGCTGATGTTTCTGATACATACAAAACATAAATCTGAGGAAGATCCTGTCATGGCAATAGGACTACACATAATTGGGCAAATATCATCTATGTACATTATATATATGCACAAATGTAGCTCAAAATTTTTATGGAAGTGGCTTTACTTCAGCAAGAATCAATGCTACAGATACTATTCCAAGTCCCAGGGTATGAAACCAAAGTCAACAGATGTCCAGATAAATACATTAAAGATCAAAAGAAAGAAAGTGACTAAGGTGACCACTCTAGTTCTTTATGGCAAAGTGTCTGAAAAGCGTCTGATAGCTCCCCTGAGTTAGTCTCTCAATTATGATTTCGAGAACTTTTTTTTTCCATTTCCTTTTTTTATTTTTCCCCTCCAGGCACTGAGCATAGTCCTCTTTTCTAGGTGTTTTCCCTGGGAACAAACACTTGGGGCTCTACAAACATCTAAAATTCGAGGACTGACAATAGGCATGTAAGAACCAGGAGAAAGGCAATTTAGGGAAGAATACGAAGTGAGAAAAAAATGATAGGGTCAAAGCGAAAGGAAACCAAGCTGCCTCTGTTGGAAGATGTAATCCAAGCCAACTGTTTCTTGCATCTTGTACATTCCAGGAGCTGCGTCCCAAGCTGTCAGTGTAACTAGGCAACCACGTTGTCAGGGTAACCGTGGAAACGCGGAGGGCACCGGCGCCTAGGACTGCCGGCAGCCCTTTTGTGCCCGGGGTTGGTCCGGGGGGAGGGGTGAGAGAGTGCCGGGATCTCGCGAGAGCTGCGTGGGGCTGTCGGGAAGAGGTTTTGCGGTTACCCTTAGGGACTGTGGTGGACTTGCCCGGGGCGGGGGCCCGAAGCGCCACAGATGGCTGCTGAGCAAGGGATGCGCAGCTCCGCTCTGCGGGTTCTGGAGGAAGCGCTGGGCATGGGTTTGACGGCAGCCGGGGACGCGGCTGACGCGATGGCCGCCGAGGGCGTCTACTACCTGGAGCGTATCCTTCCCGTGGGGGCGCGGCCTGCAGGTGCTGGCCGCCATGACAGCTTTTGGGGGCGAGGGCTTCCAGCTGGGGGCGCCTTTTGAGGCTTGGGGTCACTAAGCCGGCCAAGCGTCTGTTGGACTTTAAGGTGGCGTCCCTGCCACTGCGGGCCCCCTGATAGCTGCTCACTGAATTTCTCGCCTTTTTGAAGTGTGGGTGCCCCGTACCTGTTAGACAAAGTTGGGAGACCTCCCACGGCCTCGTACTTAGTAACCACTCAATAAATTTTGGGTGGAAGGTTGCTCTTTATGTTAAGGAGACACAACAAATTGATTCAGCCCTCCTTTCAGTTAATAGGTTTTCCTAAATAAGCCCTCAAGCTTTCAGAACCCCGTCCCAATAAATTCAATCGGGGAACATTAGGAGACCAGGGAAAGGCCGCTGCCATTGGACTTTAATGAATTTAAGCTCAGAATACCCATTTCAAGATCCTGTAGATAGTCAAACTGTTCAATGCTTAAATGACTGGTTTCAGTAGCATCACCTTCCTGGGTAGTTTCAATTTTGGTTATTTAATCATGATAAATAATAATTGCTGTTTTTTTCCTTGAGCAACTTAATGATGTAATAAGCTGACAAAGGTGAGAGATGTTAGGAAGAAAGCAGATAGTGGTGAGCGATTATTAATGGAAGTACTAGAAAAATTAAATAACCGTATATGGTTAATTAGCTTCACTATTTCTTGTGTAAGGCTTTAGAGTTGTCCTCCTGAAGGTAAATAGATTGATCGTACTGGAGAGATGGGGAGGGTTCATGAGAAAAAGACATCTAACTCCCTTCTTCAGGCAGGTAAGGGAGAGATGGTTATCTGTTTTATTCTTAAAGATAGCAAGGAAACTCCAAATATACCTTATTTTTTGTCCAACTATAATCCCTCCAACTTTAATTCAAGATTTCAGAGATCCAGAAATGATTCATTTTGTGAGCTTTGACAAGCCGATTAACCCATCTTGACTCAGGATCAGTACACATCCATGTTACAGAGAACTTTGACAAATTTAGTTGAAAGGTTAAATAAAATAGTATTTTTATTGGGTGCAAAAATGATTTTTATGGGAATATAAATTTGAGTAGATTGAAATCACTTTGAATGAAATATCTGGTGCTTTAGGGTCATAAATGAAGTTTTATACTCTGTTTTCATAGCTCTAACAGGCTATTTTTTCCAGTAATATTCCTTTTTAAATTAAAAAATGATTTGAATAATTCTTTCTGAGCTATCTGTATCAAGTGTAAGGTTATCCAGTGTCCTTACTAGTGCATGGTAACCAGGCATCTTGCCATTTTTGTCGTTAAAATGATTTCTGTAATTACATAGTTTAATTGTTAACATAAGACTAACACAATGAAGTAGCTTTTTGCAAACATCTTTGTGAAATAAATGGTAGGATTCCAACATTGCAACTTTTAGCAATGGAAATCAGGTTTACTTAATTTGCTGGGAGATGACTGAGTCACAGCTGCCAACAAGTAGCAGTTTGCAAATCTGTCTTATAAAAACTTATAAATAATGACATATATTAAGATAAGTAACTCTAACTTTTCAGGATTTTAGTATCCAGCTTGTGAATTATCTACTCCTTTGTTTTTCTTCCATCTCTCTTTGATTGAGTAACTACTATTTTGTATTTCAACCAAAGGGTATTCAGGGGATGGCAAAGTTAAACATTTAACCAGTCAATTTTGCAATATTTAATTTTAGGGAAGAGGTTTAGTCATGGGAGAGGCCTTAACTCTTAGTTAAAATAAAATTTGAGGATTACTTGTGAATGCCAATTATTCCTGTATCCTTAGGCTCTTTTCACATGCATAATTAAGAGTTGCCTGTGTAATGTTATTTGACACTGTTTCTAAAGGCAATTATAATAGTTGCTGAAGTGAGACTTTCTTTGGTTTAACGTCTTTAGCTTTCAGGTAATTTAACTGAGCTACTGCAGTGGATAAATAAAAGTTATAATATGCACAAATGAATCAGAAATCTGATGTCCTCTACTTTGCACATATACTTAATCACTTCTAATCTACTGCATTTGGCCCTGGACTTCCTTTATTTATGACTGAACAGATGCTGCTAGTACACTAGACAATGAATTATCAATATCAAGCAATCCTTTGAAAAAGGTTGACTTGAATTTTCCAGGAAATCATCCACTTTTCTGCTCTTAAACAGTCAAACATAACAAACATGGATAGACTAATGTGGTCCAAACCAGAAACACAGCTAGGGTCCACCATGGGGGAAATGCCTTTATTGATAAAGGCCCCGTGTCCTTTATAACAATTTAGAGACTGTCTTCAGGAAAAAGAATTCTTACCCCTGCAACACCCTTTCCCTGTAATCTCCTAGCTGTAACAGTACCACCTGTTTCTCTTCTGAGGAACTTCACAGTATCATTGTTTTTCATGTTTTAAACTTCCACAAGGGAGATACAAACATGCCTGACATGGTTCGTAGCTATCACCAGAACCTTAAGAAATCTAGTCATAGGGTACATGAATCCTCTGTAGAATTCTTCGTTAGAAAACTATTGCAACATTATAAAATGTAAGGCTAGATTTTTAACTACGTGGTAAGTAAAGGTCCAAGTAGGTGTCTTTAGAACTTGAAAAGAAGTTTGGTTGTCTTTTGTGAATGAATTCTCTATTAGAAATCAACACAACTTGGGTGAGGTTTCCAATTGTAATAGTGAGTAGAGACTGCCTATTAACGTATGGCGGTGAGTATTTTGTAGTACCCAATTCCAATGGGAAGATGCGGGCTGGAATGAATTTGCACTGAGAAAGCTAAAGGTTAATTGGTTTTGTTGTTACTTGTCTAAAAAAAGACTTTGTTCAAGGAAGAGTAATGGAACATGTGGACCCTAGGAAAGTGTAGCGCTCAATGTGTTGTTTTGGTTACCTACCTCCCTTTACAGGACTCTGCTCCCCTAAGTAACTTTTGATTATTACATCTTTCGAGGCTCATTCTAACACTAGGAATTTGGCTGCTTAGATTGTAGGTTTAAGTTTTCTGGCCACTGAAACGGTCTCCCCTACCCCCAGGAGCACTTTCTGAGGGTTGAGTAAGTTTAAGCTAGTCATTTGAGGCTCCTCAGCTCTGGATACAGTCCTAAAGTCATCTGTTTCTGAAACTACAAAATTAAGGATTCCAGATTCTGAAATATGGGGATAACACTAGACTGATAGCCTATCTAAGATGCATGCTGTCTTCTTAAGTACCATATCTATGCAATCTTTCACTGCAATAGTAATGTTCACTGATAACTTTAATTAAAATTGAAGTTTTGTCATTCTTTTGTTATTTTATTTGTAACATACAGTTTTTTGTAAAACTAAACACAGTTCAGTAAGTGAAAAGAATTATAAGTCTGTATGCATAGATTTCTTTTTTAAAAATCTAATCATTCCCTTAGATAAATGTCTTAGCCTTTTTTTCTTCTGTTATAAAATGGTATAATACTTTTCTGGAATATTTATAGTATTAAGTGAAAAGACATTTGTAAAATCCTTAATAATCCTTAATTATATACTCATGATATATTTCTTATTATCATTGGAAAATTTAATTTGTCAATGAGTGCTTAGATATTAGAATATATGTACCCCACTTATATTCAAATAAAAAGAATAGACAATCAATGTAGAATCTAGACCAAGAGCCGTGTTACTCAAGCCAGAATGCTGGATTTTGTATGTATGAAAGTCATAGGTTATTTGGAGAGAAAAAAAATGTTTTGTGTACTCTAGTCTAGGCAAGCTTTAATGTGCATATGAATTGCCTGTGGATCTCTAAATGAAAATTCTAATTCAATAAGTCTGGGAGGGGCTGAGATTCTGCATTACTAACTAGCTCCCAAGTGCTGTGTGGTCTAAGGACTAAAATTGGAGTAGCAAGTCTGTAGATAAATATCTTGACCTTTATTTAGCCTTTATATTTTCACATAGAAGTATAATATGTAGAACCTGTATTTTTGGATCTTGTGGCTTGGAAGCTGGAAATACTTAACACCACAACCCACCATGAGAACTATGAGTCTTATATACTGAAAAAAGAGTTATTTTCCAGCTTCTGAGGCAGAAGATATGCAATAGCTATCTAGGACGGGGGTGGTCAATAAATTTTCACTCTTGTACCAGCTCCCTGGTGTGTGGTATTAATGAGGACTCTGAGACCTCATGAAGACTCAGTGGTATCAACTGCAGGGAGCAAACAGCAATGGGAAAGGTGACCACAAGCACGCTTGTTATTGGCCATCGTTGGTTTATATTATTCAGTTAACTTACTTTGTTTAAACTGGCATTCCTAAGAAAAGGAACATGACTGTGATGTTTGCTATTCATCGTACTTTTCTTTTATTTCAATTTAATAAGTAAAATGTTGATCATGGAGGATTCAGGCTAGATTTTAGATTGTCTCCGTATACATTGGCTCTGCAGTGATGGCAAAGATTACAAAGTGATTTCTGTCTATAGTAGCTTTGGGAAATCATATAAAATATAATTAGCTATATGTTTCATTCCAGTTCCTTATAAAGATGCTGTTGCTGCTGGCACTGATCACTACCTACAAATGCAGCAGGGGAAGAGACCAGTGTGTGAGGAACTTTGCATGCTGCTCACATCTGAAAATTGTTCATTGGCTTCTGGCTCTGGTCCATTTGCAGAACATTGTTTGTCACCCCTCTTACCAACTGTCACCTCGAGCTCTGCTCCATGAGGCTAGCCAAAATGCTTCTATGAGGCTTCTGGCAGTTGTGTCTTCTGTAGTACTGTGATGGGTTTAGGGCTCCCTGGCAGTTTCAGTGTGGATGTTACATTGGGCTATTTTCTGATAGGATCTACAATGTCAGGATCTGGCACAGATTCTACTACTGCAGAAACTACCAAGTAGTTCACCCGTGGTGACCAAGTACCAGGGAATTGATTCTTACTATGCCAACTCACAAGGGCTACTGAATTCCTTCCACAGCAAGTGGAGATTTGGGAGAAATGGGAGCCTCAATCTGAGTCTAGGTTATGGCTCTGGAATACAGAACCTGGCCTGGAAGTGGATGGTTCTTTGGGCTGTGGCTTCAGGACAGGGAGGAAAGGGAGCCACAGACAGTACCCTGGGCGAGAGTAAACTGGAAACCCATGCACAGTATTAAGTGTCAAGTCAAGGTCATGTGGGCAGATAGGCAAGAAGGAGATTTGAGGGGAATAGACAGTGTAGAAAAAAATGAATTTTGGAACTGGAATTCAGTGATGTTCTTTGAAGGACTACTAGGCAGATGGAGGAAAGGAGTTTTGTAAGAGCTCAGAGTCAGCTTGGCATTTAGAAACTGATTTCAAGCCAGAATGCTAGCTATTATTCCAGTGGAAAAATAACTTTGCAGAACTGTGATCAGTTTAATTGTATGGATGTTTCCTGGAGAGCGGGATTACCTAAGAGATTAAATTACAGTTGAGAAAGTTGCTCAGTAAAAGTAGAATCAGAGTAAAGGGTTTTATCTCTCAGATGATTCTTGATGAATTGCCCTTTTCTACTCTGGCAAAATTGCTGTCCAAAACAGTGCTTTCCAAAGTTTTTCACATAATGGTACTCCGTCAAATCCTACTTCCCTCTGCTTTTTTGGCTGCCCCGAGGGCCAAGGGGATCAACATCTGTACAATATACAGTGTTCTCTTTATGAGAACGCAAGAGTATAATTTCTCTCAGGCTTTGGAACCAGAAATTGCTGTCCGTCTTCTTGGGTGGATACTGAATTAGCGTCTGATTCCATTCTTTTTACCCTGACTGCTGAGAAGAAGCTTAGAGTGAAATCTGTGGCTTATGTTTAACAAAGCTTATGAGACTTATGGCATATGCTGCATCTTTACCTGTGTCTTATTTCTACTATTTCCCTTTCTCCTTCATTTACCACATTCATTTATTGTTATTTTATATGTTAGTTTATTTGTAAACTGCCACAGAATCACTTTAAGATTTGCTTGTGTATTTGTCCATGTCCAGATAAACAGATGCACACAATGTGCCAAAGTACATTTATTTAATAACATTACAACATCACATTTAAACGTTGTTCCTTCTGGGGAGATTTTTTTTTTGTACAAATCATATTGTGAACACTTCAGAATATCAGTCAAAGAGGATATCTGTTCCTATTTTGGGTGTTTTCTCCTCTACCTAACCTTTTGTCTCATTAATCTCTTGTCCTTGGTTAAATTTATTTTTGAATCTTTAGCCCGTAGCTCTTTTGTACTTATCCTTCCTCTGGGGTCTTCAGAGTGAGCTATTTATGTGATTTAATTTAGCTGTTGCTAGTATAACACTTGAGAGTTTGAAAAAACAAATAGGTGAGTTCATTACCAGGATATTGGCAAAAAATTGCGTATTCCTATTGTGTCATTGTAGAAACAGTATGGTGTAGTAGAAAATTCATGGCATTTGTATTTAAGAAACTGTATCTTTGTTACTTGTAGCTGTGTGATCTTGAGAAAATCTCTTAACCTTCCTGATTCAGTTTCTTCATTATCAATTTAAAGATGACTATATATCTGTACTCTTCAATCTCAAGGATTGTTATGAGAATAAATATGGTTTTGGTCCATGTGGAAATACTTTTAAGCTTTATAAAATGGCAGTTATTTTTTCTCTTAAATCTTTTTTGATTGTAGAGAAACAATATATTATTAGTAATTAAAAGCTGTTTGCCTAGAATATTTGCTGAGTAGGCATATACAAGTGTTGTTTGATATTTTCAATGTTTTGGGGGCAAATCACTTTTTTTTGTTCTCTATATTGCCATGTTTAACAACCTATTCTGTGACGTCTCTTCATCACATAATATTGTCAGTGGTTGGCTTATTTACAATTTTAAAGTCTGTCCAGATGATTTTAGAGTATTTAACTCTTTTTGAAATTATTATGGTATGAACATGATGAAGGATGGTATTGCTTTTCTGGAGACTTATAGACAAGTGACTGCTTATGAAATCACTTTCTAGTAGCTGTCTCTCAGAAGGGGTCTTACTTTTTCATGGAAAAGAGGCTGACTTGTAGTTGAACCTCAGGAAATTTTGTTTCATTAAGTAAAAATGTATCAGAAAAATATAAATCTAGAACTTGAGGGAAATTTAGAATGCATTTTATTTACCCATTCATCTTAGCATATGGGGGAACTGAGGTATGGGAGATTTAAGAGACTTTTCCATAGATATTTCTTTATAGAGTGAAGAAAATGATGGTAACAAACACTTGTATATCATTTACTACAAGTCAGGCACTATTCTAAATGCTTTACATATATTGACTCTTTTAATACTCCTTAAACCCTATAAGATAGCACAGTAGCCACCCTCCAGAATGACACCCAGTGATCCACACCTTGTGGTATTCATGCTCTTGTATAGTCCTCACATACTGAATAAGGTTGACCTATGTAACCAATAGGACTTCTGATGCTTGGTCATAAAAGCTATTGTGGCTTCCACCTTGTTCCCTTGGACTGCTTATTCTGGGGATAGCTAGCCACTATATCTTGAGGATGCCCAACCAGCCTGTGGAGAGACCCACATGGGGAGCCAACAACTGGTATAACAGTGAGTCATTTTGTAAGTGGATCCTGCTGCCTCATGTCAGCCTTCAGATGACTGCAGCCTTGCTGTCATCTTGACTGTGACCTCATGAGAGACCCTAAATCAAAATCCTCCAGCTAAGCCTTTACTGAATTCTTGAGCCACAGAAACTATGAGATAGTAAATGTTTATTATTTCTTTTTTCTACTTTATTAAGATGTAACTGACACATAAAAATTGTATATATTCAAGTTGAATAACATGATGTTTTGATATACATATACATTATGAAATTATTACCACAATCAAGCTAATTAAAATGTCTACCTCGTATAGTTACCTTTTATATTTTATTTTTTTGTTGTGAGAATACCTAAGATCTACTCTCTTTGCAGATTTCAAGTACCTAATGCATTATTATTAGCTATAGTCACTGTGCTGTACATAGGGCTCCAGAACTTATAACTAAAAATGTGTACCCTTTGACCAACATCTCTCTACACCCCCAACCCCTGATAACCACCCTTCTAATGTTTGATTCTGTGGGTGGGATTTTTTTTTAGATTCCACATATAAGTGAGATCATGCAGTATTTGTCTTTCTATGTCTGACTTATTTCACGTAGCACAATGTCCTCCAGGTTCATCCATGTTGTTACAAATGGCAGGATTTGGTTATTCCTTTAACCCCTATGTTTTGGGGACTTTGTTATGCAGCAGTAAATAACATACATATTTTGGTACTTGGAGTGGGGTGCTAACATAAACCTTTTAAAGTTTCAGAGTGGCTTTGGAACTGGGGGTTGGGAAGATGTTGAAAGTACTTTGAGTGTTAGTGAACGATAAAATACCTTGAACAGATTACTAGTAGAAACTTCTTGGTCTTTTAGGAGGCTGATGGCAAGGGATTAAAGGAGAGTGAGGCAAATGCCATTGGAAACCATTCTGCAGCAATAGATAACTAATACAAGTAGGTATTTCACTCCTTGTAATACTTAATATGGATGAATTAAGGTTATGGGATAGACTTCAGGTGTCCAGCTTTTCTTGTGTGGTTGTTGATTAATCTTTTATCTAGTTATTTTTGAGCGTAATTACTTTTCACCATGTTATTGGGAAAGATGTACATGTTTGACAATAAAATACTGGCCTTTCGACAGGTGTCTACTGTCTAAGGATTGGTCATAATAGAATGATACTTAAATGTCTCCTACAAGTGACAGGGATAAGGAAGACAGTGAAGAGTGATTACTTATTATGGAGCTGAGTAAGAAGAATATATTTACAGATTTAAAACTCTGTAGAAGAATGTTGGTAAACAGAAAACCCAAACAGAATTTGGAGAGGCAGTATAACATAGTGAAGCCTGAACTTCTAGGGCTGATTCCCAACTCTGTTAGGTCCCAGCTGTGGAAACTTGTGCCTCTGATTCCTGATTGGTAAAATGGAAATAATAATAGTTCTAGCCTTGCAGACAGGATGAAAGTGAAATTAGTTAATTCATGGAAATCCCTTAGAACAGTACCTGGCTCCTATTAAATACTGTGTGTTATCTGTTCTTGCTACAAATAAAAGAAGTTGTTGTATACACTTTCAGCTACCTCTTGGAAGACAAAATATCAGAGACAATTTTTTTATAACCAGCAGCAAAATGAAAAATGGGCTAATCTCATCTTTGATTTTCATAACCATTACAGTGCATTAAAGTGTTTAATTCACACCTTTTAAACTTGGCTTAACCAAGTCAGTGTAATTGAAAAAAAAATGTAAAACTACTCCCCCGCCAAAAAAAAGCATTACTGGTATGTGTTGTGATTTCTTGTAATTTAAAATGTTAACTTGAAGTTTTCATTTGTAGTTAGAGTAACTTGAATGTTTGAAAGTATTACAGCAGTGCTCTTAGAATTTTTTGTTAAAATCATTTCTATTGATATTTAATTTCTAAGCATTTATGAAATACTGAATTATGTTTGCTATATAGTTTATATTTGCTTAAAAATTAGGTCATCTTTCCTATAAAGAGAATTTAATTTAAAAGTTGATATATATGAGAAAAAGTAATAATTTAAGTGAATTTTATTGATAAAACATTGAAATATGTTTCTCTCTTATATTTATTTATTAATTCATTGATAATATTTTACATATTTATGGGGTACCTGTGAGTTTTTGTTTATTCATAGAATGTGTAATGATCAAGCCAGGGTATTTGGGGTATCCATTCACCTTGAGTATTTATCATTTTGATACATTGGTATCATTTCAAGTCTTCTTTTCTTGTTACTTTGAAATATACAAAATATTGTTGGTAAGTATACTTACACTAGTCTGCTATCAATCATTAGAACTTATTTCTTCTGTCTAACTGTATGTTAGTACCCATTAACCAACCTCTCTTCATCTTCCCCCTCCCACCTATCCACCCTTCCCAGTCTCTGGTATCTATTATGCTATTCTCTATGTCCATGAGATCAAGTTTTTTAGCTCCTACATATAAGTAAGAAAATATATTATTTGTCTTTCTGTATCTGGGTTATTTTACTTGACATAATGTTCTCCAGTTCCATTCACGTTTCTGCAAATGACAGGATTTCATTCTTTTTATAGCTGAAATAGTATTCCATTGTGTAAATACCATATTTTCTTCATTTGTCTGTTGATGAACACTTAGGTTGGTTCCATATCTTTGCTATTGTGAATAGTGCTGCAATAAACATGCAAGTACAGGTATCCCTTTGATATACTGATTTATTTTCCTTTGGATATATACCTAGTAGTGAGATTGATGGATCATGTGGTAGTTCTATTTTTAATTTTTTGAGAAATCTCCATACTGGTTTTCATTGTGGTTGTATAAGTTACATTCCCACAAACACTGTATAAGAGCTCCCTTTTCTCTGCATCCTCGCCAGCATCTGTTATTTTTTGTTTTTTGTTTTTTTTTTTTTAGTAACAGCCATTCTAATTGGGGTGAGATGATATCTGATTATGGTTTTGGTTTGTGTTTCTTTGATGATTAGTGATGTTGAGCATTTTTTCATACACCTTTGGCCATTTCTATGTCCTCTTTTGAGAAATGTCTATTCATCCCCTTTGCCCATTTTTAATGGGATTATTTGTGGGTTTTTTTTTTTCTGTTGAGTTATTTGAGTTCCTTGTATATTCTGGACATTAGTCCCCTGTCAGTTGAGTAGTTTGCAAATATTTTCTCCCATTCAAGAGGCTGTGTTTTCATGCTATTGATAAAAGAAGCTTTTTAGTTTGATATAGTTCCATTTGTCCATTTTTGGTTTTGTTGCCTATGGTTTTGAGGTCTTAGCCATAAAATCTTTGCCTAGACCAATGTCCAGAAGAGTTTTTCCTATGTTTTCTTCTAGTAGTTTTATAGTTTGGGCCTTGCATTTAAGTGATTATCTTGAGTTGACTTTTGTATATGGTGAGAGAGGTTCAGTTTCATTCTTCTGAGTATGGTTATCCAGTTTTCCCAACACCATTTATTGAAGAGGGTATCATTTCTCCAATGTGTGTTCTTGGTGGCTTTGTGAAAGATCAGTTGGCTATGAATATGTGGATTTATTTCTGGCTTCTCTCTTCTGTTGGTCTATGTGTCTATTTTTATACCAATACCATGCTGTTTTAGTTACTATAGCCTTGTAATATATTATAAAGTCAGATAATGTGATGCCTTCAGCTTTGTTCTTTTGCTCAGGATTGCCTTGGCCATTCTGGTTCATTTTTTGGTACCATACAAATTTTAAGATTGTTTTAACTATTTCTGTTTTCACTTATATTGATATTTAAATACTGGTGTACCTTTTGTTTTATTCATTCACAATACTTCAAACAAAATAAAGTCATACTGCATTGTGAATAATTGACTCAGGAACTCTGGAAAATTCAGTGTGGTTTAATATAAATTTGAAAAATTTGCTGTTTTGTCTCATCTCTTTTTAATTTATGTTGCCTTATGACACTATGTATATTTGTGTAAGCCTTCTTAGAAACAAGTTGTAAATTCATAGACATTAAATAGTCAAACAGACAGCTAGAAATGTAGTTTTTCATGGATTTAGGTTGTGAAAAATAGTAATTAAAATACTAATTAAAATTTTTATTTTAAAATGTCTAAATTTATAGGCCATATTGGTAAAAAAACTTTAAGCAAATAAAATTACATTTATTTACCAACTTCCTAGTGAGATAATTGAATCTAATACTGTATTTTAAGGTCAAGTCCATTTATGTTATAATAATTTCATTCTATATTTTCTGAGATTAAAACTTGACAAGATATTCAGAGGTCACTGTAACTGAAGCATCTGAAGAGGATTATGAATATGAAGAGGTAATTTGTTAATTTTGAGATAATTTATTCTATAAATTCATTGTAGTCATTCTCATGAAATATTCATGTTATTTTATAAAACATTTAAGCAGTTTTTTCCTTGAGAGATACTAGTATTCAGCTAAATTTATTTTCTTTCAAAGTATTATGGGATACAAATAGTTTTGGTATTGTGATTACATGAATTGCTTTTAAAATGCTTGAGTCATGGTTATAAGATATCACCCAGATATCATTCAGTGTACCTGTTAGGTAGGTTTTCGGTTCTCCCTTCTCCCCTCCCCACAGGTTGATTTCTGTTGTTTCCCTCTATGTACATGTATGCTTATCAGATAATTCCAATTTAGTAGTGACTACATGTGGTGTTTGTTTTCCATTCACTTGGGATAATGGTCTCCAGTTCCATCCAAATTGCTGCAAAAGGCATTAATTCATCCTTTTTTATGGCTGAGTAGTACTCCATATTATACATATACCACATTTTGTTAACCCACTCATGAATTGATGGGCACTTAGGTTGATTCCACGTCATTTGCAATTGTGAATTGTGCTGCAGTAAACATTCATGTGTAGGTGTCTTTTTGATAAAATGTCTCCTTTTCCTTCGGGTAAATACCCAGAAGTGGGATTGCTGGATCAAATGGTAGGTTGACTTTTAGTTCATTGAGGAATCTCCATACTGTTTTCCATAGAGGTTGTACTAATTTGCAGTCCCACCAACAGTGTCTAAACATTCCTTTCTCACTGCATCCATGCCAGCATCTATTTTTGGGAGGGACTTTTTAATAAAATCCATTCTGACTGGAGTAAGGTAGAGTAAGGTGATATCTCATTGTGGTTTTAATTTGCATTTCCCTGGTGATTAGAGACATTGAGAATTTTTTCATATGTTTATTAGACATTTGTCTATCTTCTTTTGAAAAGCTTCTGTTCATGTCTTTTGCCCACTTTTTCATGGGGTTGTTTGATGTTTTCTTGGTGACTTGCTTGAGTTCTTTGTAGATTCTGGTTATTAGTCCTTTATTGGATGTATAGCTTGTGAATATTTTCTCCCATTCTGTAGGTTGTCTATTTGTTAATTATTCCCTTGGCTGTGCAGAAGCTTTTAATTTAATCAAGTCCCATTTATTTATCTTTGTTGTTGCTGTGATTGCCTTTGGGATCTTCTTCATAAATTCTTTGCCTAGGCTGATATCTACAAGAGTTTTCCCCACATTTTCTTCTAGAATTCTTATGGTTTCATGCCTTACATTTAAGTACTTTATTCATCTTGAATTAATTTTAGTAAGTGGTGAGAGACATGGGTACTGTGTCATTCTTCAGCATGTGGCTATCCAATTTTTCTGGCACCATTTACTGATAGGGATTCTTTTCCCCAGTGTATATCATTGACTGCTTAGTCAAAGATCAGTTGGCTGTATGTGGATGGTTTTATATCTGAGTTTTCTGTTCTGTTCCATTGGTCTATGTCTCTATTTTTTTGCCTGTACCATGCTGATTTAGTTACTATATCCTTGTAGTATAGTTTTAAGTCTGGTAATGGGATGCCTCCTGATTTGTTCCTTCTGCTTAAGGTTACTTTGGCTACTGGGGGCTCTTTTCTGGTTCTACATGAAGTGTAGAATTATTTTTTCTATATCTGTGAGATAGGATATTGGTATTTGATGGGAATTGCATTGAATCTGTAAATCACTTTGGGTAGTATGGAAATTTTAACAATGTTGATTCTACTGATCCATGAGCAGTGATTTGTTTTTCCACTTGTTTGTATCATCTGTGATTTCTTTCCTCAGTATGTTGTAGTTCTCTTTGTAGAGATCTTTCACCTCCTTGGTTAAGTATATTCCTAGGTATTTTATTTTTTCTGTAGCAATTGTGAATGGTATTGAGTCTTCGATTTGAATCTCACCTTGAGTATTTTTGGTATATAGGAATGCTACTGATTTGTGTACATTGATTTTGTAACCTGAGACTTTGCTGGATTTATTTATCAATTCCAGGAGTCTCTTGGGGGAATCTTTTGGGTCTTCTAGGTATAAGATCATATCATTGCAAAAAGTGATAGTTTGACTCCCTCTTTCCCAATTTGGATACCCTTAATTTCTTTCTCCTGCCTGATTGCTGTAGCTAGGATTTCCAGCACTATGTTGAATAGAAGTGGTGACAATAGGCATCCTTGTCTTGTTCCAGTTCTTAGTGGGAATGCTTTCAACTTTTCCCCATTCAGTATGATGCTGGCTGTGGGTTTGTCATATATGGCTTTTATATTTTGAGATATATACCTTCTATGCCTAGTTTGTTGAGAGTTTTTATCATGAAAGGGTGGTGAATTTTGTCAAATGCTTTTTCTGGATCTATTGTGATGATCATATGATCTTTGTTTTTGCTTCTGTTAATATGGTGAATCACATTTATTGATTTATGTATGTTGAGCCATCCTGGCATCCTTGGGATGAAGCCCATTTGGTCATGGTGGATTATTTTTTTGATGGTCTGTTGAATTTGGTTTGCTAGTATTTTATTGAGGATTTTTGCATCTATATTCATAAGGGATACTGGTCTGTAGTTTTCTTTTTTTGTTGTGTCTTTTCCTGTCTTTGGCATGAAGGTGATACTGACTTCATAGAATGTGTTGCAGAGGATTCCCTCTTTCTCTGTGCTATAGAGTAATTTCTGCAGAATGGGTATCAACTCTTCTTGGTAGGTTTGGTGAAATTTGGCTGTGAATCCATCTCATCTGGGGCTTTTTTTTTTGTTGGAAAGTTTTTTATTGTTGCTTCAATCTTAGTTGCTCATCATTGGTCTGTTCAGGGGTTCTATTTCTTCCTGATTGAATATTGGGAGGTTGTGTTTTTCCAGAAATTCATCCATTTCCTGTATGTTTTCGAGTTCATGTGCATAGAGATTTTCATAGTATTCACAGATGATATTTTGTATTTCTGTGGTATCTGTTGTAATATCTCCTTTTTCATTTCTAATTGAGCCTATTTGAGTCCTTTCTCTTCTATTCCTGGTTAATCTAGCCAGATGGCTGTCAATTTTTTTATCTTTTCAAAGAACCAACTTTTTGTTTCATTGATCTTATTTATAATTTTCTTATTTTCAATTTTGTTTAGTTCTGCTCTGTCCTTAGTTATTTCTTTTCTTCTGCTAGCTTTGGGCTTGGGTTGCTCTTCCTTTTCTAGTTCCTTGAGATGTGTCATTAGATTCTTAATTTGCAATCTTTCTGTCTTTTTGTTGTGGGGATTTAAGGTTATGAATTTTCCAATTATGACTGCTTTTGCTGTATCCTATAGATTTTGACAGCTTGTGTCCTCTTTGTCATTCAGTTCAAGGAATTTTTTACTTTCCCTCTTAATTTCTTCTTTGATCCAATAATCATTCAGCAACAGGTTTTTAAATTTCCATGACTTTGTGTAGAATTGGTAGTTTGTCTTGGAGATGATTTCTATTTTTATTTCACTGTGGTGTGAGAAGATACATGGTATGATTTCAATTTTTTTCAATTTGTTGAGCCATGTTTTGCGGCCTAAAATATGATCAGTCTTGGAATATGTTTTATGTGCTGATGAGCAGAATGTGTATCCAGCAGTTTTTGGGTAAAATGTTCTGTAAATATCTGCTAGGCTTAATTGTTCTATAGTCCCATTTAAGTCAAGTGTTTCTTTGTTTATTTTCTGCTTTGATGATCTGTCCAGTTCTGTCAGTGGGGTGTTGAAGTCCCCGGCAACTACAGTGTAGCTGTTTATCTCTCTAGTTAGGTCTAGTAGGGTTAGCTTTATGAATTTGGATGCTCCTATGTTAGGTACATAGGTATTTAGGATTGTATGTCTTCTTGTTGAATTGCTCCCTTTATCATTATATAGTGACCATCTTTGTCTTTCTTTATTATTGTTGATTTAATGTTAGTTTTATCTGATATGAGAATGGCTACACCTGCTTTCTTTCATTTTCCATTTGCATGGACTATTTTTCCATTCCTTGACCCTTGAGTCTGTAAGAGTTCTTGTGGGTTAGATGTGTTTCCTGGAGACAGCAGATAGTTGGCTCATTTTTTTTTTTTTAATCAATTCAGCCAGGCTATGTCTCTTGAGTGGGGAATTTAAACCATTTATGTTCATTGATAGATTTGATATGTGGGATTCTGTTCTGTTCATCCTGTTGGTTAGTACCTTATTGTTTTGTTTTACTTCTTGTATTATTGCTTTATTTGTACTCTGGTCTTTAGCTTTTTGATGGTTTTACACTGGAGGATGACCATTGTGTTGCTCCATGTGTAATGTAGTTCTATTTCCTGCAGAGTAGGTTTGGTCTTTACAAATTCCCTCAGTGTTTGCTTGTGTGGAAAAATCTTTATTTTTCCTTAATTTATGGAACTAAGTTTTATAGGATACAAAATTCTAGGCTGGCAGTTATTCTGTTTAAGAAGACTGAAGATGGGGCCCCAATCACTTCTGGCTTGTAAGGTCTCAGTTGAATAGTCTGCAGTTAGCCTGATGGATTTTCCTTTGTAAGTTACTTGACATTTTCACCTTATGGTTCACAGGAGTTCCTCCTTTGTGTTGACTTTGGCCAGTCTGATGACTATGTGTCTTGGTGATTGTCTGTTTGTGATGATTCTCCCAGGTGTTTGTTGAGTTTCTTGTACCTGGATGTCTAAATCTCTAACAAGACTCAGGAAATTTTCCTGAATTATTTCCTTGAATAGGTTTTCTAGCTCTTGTGTGTTTTCTTCTTCCCCCTCTGGGATGCCTGTACATCTTATATTCGGTGTTTTACATTATCCCATATTTCTCATAGGCTTTGTTCATTCCTCGTAATTCTCTGTTCATTATTTTTGATTGACTGATGTAATTCGAAAGAGTTGTCTTCAAGCACTGGGATTCTTTCTTCTGCCTGGTCTAGTCTATTCTTAAAACTTTCCACTGTGTTTCGTATTTTCTTAAGTGAGTTTTTCATTTCCAGAAGTTCTATCTGTTTTTTCTTTAATATGTTGATCTCTTTAGTGAATTTTTCATTCAGTTCCTATATTGTTTTTCTGGTTTCTTTGAGTTAGTTTTCCATTTTCTATTGGAGTTCATTGAGCTTCTTTATGATCCATATTTGGAATTCTTTAATCTGTCATTCCAGTATTTTCATTCTGGCTAGTATCCATTGCTAGAGGGCTGGTCTTCCCTTTTGGGGGAGACCTTTCATTCCAATTTATCCTACTTCCGGAGTTTTTATGCTGATTCCTTCTCATCTGCTACAGTTCTTGTTTCTAAATATTTAATTTTCTGTTGTTTAGATGGGTTTTTTCCCCCCCACTCACTCATATGGAGGTATTTGTAGCCTTTGGCTTGGTTCATAGGTGCTTTGATGGAGATTTAGGTTCCAGATTGATGCGTTAGTAATGGATATACTTAGTGTGATGCTTTTCTCAGTTGCAAGTTGTTTGTATGCTGTAGCAGTGGTGAGGTATGTGTGTGGGCACATTCCCTGTTTCTCTTTGATGAGAGAGGATGGAGGCCTTTGAAACCATTTCTCTATGGTCTTCTTAGCAGTGTAAATTGTAATGGCATGCCCAGTTTTATCACTGAGGCAGTCGGTGGCGTTTGTAGCTGAGAAACAACCTCACCTTGTATGATTGAGTCAGTAAATGTTGAAAAGGTCTGTGCAAATTGACTTCCCTGTCAGTGGGTGGCCTTTGCCCAAAGGAACAGGCTACCATGCTGCTTTTGTGCCTGACTCTAGTCTCTCAGGGGGAGCACTCGAATGCCCCAGGTGGTGGGTGGGGCCCTGGAACTTCCAGGTGTGTCCTTATTCTCTTCCTCAGGGGAGGTGGGTGGGGGAGAGGGGCTGGGTGGGGCTAGGTTGGGTGGGCTTGCCCTCAGGCTTCACAAAAGCTGGTAAGGTAGCTGTTTCAGCAGGGTTCAAAGGTCTGCTGCCAGCTTCTGGGGAAAGCCGCCTGGGAGAGCCTGATGGCCCCACCCAGCCAGAATGTCTGCTTGTGGAGACAGGGCCATCTGAGATTCACAGCCTGACTGTCCAGCTCTCACCTCTCCCCCTGGCCTGCATGTCTGTCCCGCTGGCGTGTGTCTCAGCAAAACTCCAGCAGGCAGGGAACTCTGAAATTGGGTGCCCTAGGTCCACTACAAGTCCACAGAGGAAGAGGTATGGGCCCCACTCTCTGTGGAAGCCTCAGCCTGTAGCACACTCCTGCTGAGTAGGGGGGGCAGCTGCTCACTAAATTCTTGGCCCAAATTGCTTTCCCTGTTGCAGTGGGTGGGGGAGGGGTGGAGAAGGAGTGTCTGGATGGAGGAAGGCCAGCTCTCCAACCTCTCTTGACACTCTCTCTGGTGGGGAGCTCTGCACGGAGCATCCAAGGTCCAGGATCACATAAGTTCTCCCTCCTATACCATGTTTGCTGCTGTGTCTGGGCTCATGGGGGTGGAAAAGCCTCCAAGAACCTCAGTAGCTCTCTGGCTGCCGAATGCCTATGGAAGGGTGAGAGTTATTCGCCCTTATCGTTTCACTGTTCTAGGAGCTTCTCTGGGTTTGATCCTCACCAATATCTTTTTTCCTTTATCTTCTACCTTGTCTGCTTCACACTTTTCTTCCATGAGATCCCCAGCTGGCTCCAGCACCTGTCTCTATGATCCACACCCATTCTGCATCTCTTCTCTTCCTTCTTTTGTCAGAATCTTTCCATCAGGACGGGCCAGCAAACGATGTCTCTAGTCAGCCATCTTGCTTAACATATCTAAATTTAGCTAATATCAGCTGGTTAAGAGTGAGATGTGAAACTTCCATTTAAACATTTAGATTGGATAAAACATCTGGCTTTTTTGGTTTTCCAATTAGTTGTCCTTCAGATTCAGCTCCTATCACTTGCCTTGTGGATCCATACCATAGGCTGTCATCTCTGTTCAGGAGGCATTTCCCATCACCCAGTCTGCTCTTGGCAGGGATTCCCAGATTCCCACTACTCAGTTGGAGCTGAAGCCTCATGCATCCTTCCATCTTAACTGTTCTTCTGTCTAATGTAGTTCCTATCTCAGAGCTTTCCTTTAATTCATTGTTCCCCTAAGACTTATCATTATTTCCAACACTTGGAGGATAAAGTCACACCTAGGTGACAGAGCTGTGAATGAAACTGTAGAGCAAGACTGGCAAGCCTGGCAAAGCAAGAGACAGGACAAACATAGGAGATAGGTTTTTTATTACTGCTGGTAAAATGGAGATGATATGTGCCATATGAAGTTCCTGAATAAGTTAATAAATGTAAAGGGCTTAAAACAGGGATCAGTACATAAAAAGCATGTAGTAAGTCTTAGCTATCATTAATATAATTACAATCCATAGTATTCTTTCAAGATTTTAACACTAAGTGAGTTTTGTTTTGTTTTTCAATAAACTGGAGTTTGCAGTTGCTAGTAGTTATGAAGAAGTAATAGCAGAGAAAACCTGGAATGGAGAGAGAATGGTATCATTTAGAGGAGCCTAACTTTTTTTTTCCAGCAGAATTGTTAGATGACATTTGCCATTATAGATAAAAGCGGTTGCCCACATGCTGATCTTGACTTTATTATAAGTGACATTGAATGATGTTTACAAGGAAGTCAGAAAGCTGCCTGCTTGTTAGTTATCCATTTTTCATAGATCTTCAGAATGACATCATGTCTTACGTAAAGTATATTTTTTGATCCTTTGCTACGTGAAGAAAAATTATTTCTGAAATGAAATACGGTGCTTTATTTCTGCTCACTCTTTCTATCCCCTCTGTTTATCTGTGATCTAGATACCAGATGATAATTTTAGCATTCCAGAAGGTGAAGAAGATCTGGCAAAAGCAATTCAGATGGTCCAAGAACAAGTTACAGATACTCAAATTTTGGTGAGAATTTTGAACACTATTGTAGCCTATAGTTTAGCAGTAATACTTTTTATATGAAGTTTTGAAAGTCATTTAAACTTTAAATACTTTACCTTACCTATTAAATGCAGTCCTACTGCCTACCATGTCTTTTTCATTTCTGTTTCTTTGTCATCAAGCCTTCACTTGAGGTAAGCAGTCACGTTTACTATTCTTTGGGTTGTCATTCTCCACATCATGGCCACTCTGGCATGACTTTGCAGAAAGTGACACCTTCCCTCAGGACTCTGCCTGATTAATCTCACTGGAGATTAAACCAAGGATTTCCAACACTCGTGTTCAGAATTCACTGTCATATACAGATTCTGTAGTATGTTTTGTAAGCATTTTGTGCCTTTTTTTTCGTGGAAGTGTTTAGCTCACAGGGAATGCTTAATACATTATGACTCTTCTTGTGAGGCTTATGAACTAATTTCATTGAGGAATATGGTGGTGGATGCTTTTTGATTATAATACCACCAATTAAAAATACATAAAACTGATGACATTCCTATAAAATTGAAAACTCATTTAATAATTGAAAATAATGATAGCAAAAATGTTTTTAAAAGCATTTTTTCATATCTACATAAAGAAGGATGCTTTTTTTTCAATGCTTAAACCTTGTTATACTGAGAGATATGAAGGAAATTGTGATACTCTTATTTAGTTGCAGATTTGACTTCCTCAGTGCAAAATAGTAAGACTTTACCCCATATTATACCCTGTGTCAATCTTTCCGTATTCTGTAGACTTCCTCAGTCTAGAAATCCAATAACTCCTTTCTAAAATATCTGTCCTTTCAAAATTGGAAAAAAAAAGCTCAAAAGGAAGGTTTCATGAAGCCAGAATTGATTACATTCTGTTATAAATGGAGGGCTCCAGCTCATAGTAAATAGCATTTTTTAATGCATCCTATGGATAGAGTTCCTTCATGGTAGACACAAAGTGAGATCTACCGCATAGACTTACTAGTCTGTTGGATATCTCAATGGAATAATTTATAGGAATAGTTCTAAAATATAATATTTTGAATGAAGTACAACTGATATGTTTATTGACTCCTCATCATTTTCTTGCTTTACAATATTAAGTAAAGAAGGATTTTTAAAAATGCCTTATATACCACTTATTTGTATTGGTATTTGGTAGACATACCTAACATAGTGCTTGGCACTTAGTAGGCACTAAATAAATATCTGTTGAGTAAGTGAATGGATAAATGAATCATTGAATGAGAAAATTATGAACCAAACTGTAATTGCTTCTTTGTATGGTGGTGTCATGCTAGAAGATGTTTGTAAATGCAAAAATGAATCAAAAGAGGATAATTGGGGAAGAAATACAGTGCAGTAGCTGTTATATCTACTGAGCCAAATATCTGTAATAATTCTTTCTTCAATTTCTTGGAAGCTTTTCTTTATCATAACCTTGTAAGAGTTAACATTCTAGATTTCTGGCATTTCTATAGCTGGTTGAAGCTCATTTAGATTCTTTTTATCTGGTTTTTTAGTTCTTTGGAGGAAAAGTGCTATGCAGAAAATTCACAAAAGTTGCCCTTAAGCTGTTAAAATTAAATATGAATTCATTTTATCATAAGTGTATCAGTTATGTTTTTTAATTTGCTTTTTATTTCTCTTGTATTTTAATCTTTAAAAACTAGCTTTTAATTGTGCCATGGACTCTCTATTTTAAAGAATACTTATTGCTTATTACATCTATGTTCTTTTGTTTTGAATTTATTATATCTGCTTATAAACCGGATATATTGTCTTCTATGTTAGAGGATGCAGTGGTCTTTATGCAATTAGGATTTTTAAAATTTTCCTTAAAGATTGCAAGCAAAAGGTTATGACACTTTCCTAATAGTAAGAAATAGTCTTATTTGATAAAAAATTAACAAAGATTACTTATTGAATAGTTGACATTTAAGTAAGTTCTTATGATTTTCTTTAAACTTTGGTAATACAGAGTAAATATTTGAGAATTGATTGCGTTGTTTATTTTATAAACTTTAAACTGTGTATTTGATACACTTTCAGTTCCCTTAGTAGGTGCAATGGTCTGAAATCTGAATGAAATATGTTTTTTATATTTAAAGTGATTCTTGAAAAAAATTGAGAAGATAGGAAATACATTTGTGTAGTTTGGTTATATTGTCAGTTGTTTCTTGAAACTGAAGTCTTTTCCAAGCATGTATATGTATATATTCCTTAGATATGTATATGTGTGTTTGTGTATAAAATGTGTATATATATTCCTTAGATTATTTGTATGTAATTTTATGAAAAGAAAGGTCTACTGACATTTAAGCTGGGTATCCCCTCTAAACTCTCAGACTTCTTATGAGTGTATTATTGCCTTTTTTTTTTTTTTTAGTAATTCTTTAGCCTCTTTTGTTCTTGTTTTTTTGTTCTGTTTTGTTTTCAATGTGAAATCTCAAAGGTCTTTTATATTGTTATTATTCTGTAATGACTTCCAATTTTTATAAAATTAGAATTTTGATCTTTAAAGTCAACAGTGGCAAGGTACCCAAATCATATAATTGTTAAATTCCCTGACGTCTCTCCTCCTCTTCTTCTTTTCCTCCTCTTGTACTTTTTCCTCTTCTGAGAATTTAAGTAGAATTTAGGGCACTTTTTTGGAATATTCAAGTATTTTTCGAGAAGATCAATTGATAACTGACCCAAGCGAAAATGTTGCTTAGCATATTTATTAGTCATTCTCAAAGTATTGTTTGAGGTTCTCTGGGGGTCCCAAAGACCCCTTTCAGGAAGTTTAGGTTGTCCTCCATTTTCCAACAACACATCTACCTGAGGCTGTATTTTCTTCATATAGCTAAACCATGGAAAACATATCACAGCAGGTTGAATGTGGAAGCAAATATGGGGATCAAGCTGTTTTCTCTAGACATTAAAAATATTTGCAAAATATTGTAGCAGTGTTACTCTTCTCACTAGTTTTTTTTTCTGTTTTGGAAAATATAGTTATTTTTTATAAAAAATGTTAATGTTACCATGTAAAAGTTTTATCACAGTTATTTTAAAGTAAATATATATTTTATAATTTAATTTCTAATATGGTAACTCTTGAGAGATATAACTCAGATAAACAAAAGCTCTCTGGTGTCCTTAATGATTTTAAAGAGTAAAAAAGTATTCTCAGAACCTAAAGTTTGAGAAGTTTTATAGAATTGTATTCTAAGATATTTTCAATTATATTGATTAAAAATTAATATCAATATTTTTTCTCGCTAAGAGTTACGTTAGTATAACAAAAAATGTATTCTAGAATTAGTGAATTTGTATTCCTTTCATTTAGACCTAATCTCATGAGGGGTTAGTGCCATTAACTTAGATCTTATATATCATAATATTAATGACTTAAATGTATAATTTCTATTACTTTTACAGGCTCAATTATTAAGTCACTATAAAAAGAGCTGTTTGTCACTATTGAGTTCCTATTCTCTTGATGTATACATTTAATTTCAATTAAAGAACCAGGCTCCTTGTACCCAAAGCCTTGCCTATAGATTATGCAAACCAGTATATTTGACTTAATAATGTGAATTAAGGAGTTGATAAAATGAAGTCCCAAATAAAATAAGGTTTATGTTTTAAGACCACTTGGATTTTAGTGTTTATTTTCTTTTCTCTCTAGTCAACCAGTTTTCAAAGGAACCCACTGACTTTAGAGCAGTTCAAAGTATATCAAGATATTTAACTTGGATATGGTTTAGTACTTTTTTGCAATTCAACATTTAATTTGTTATTAAGTCCTATATGTTTTTATGTCAACATCTCTCTGATCCTTCTCCTTGCCTTCATCTCTCACTTAGTCTATCTTAGATCTACCCTCTGTCTTCTCTCACCTGAGCTACTGCGTGCTGTTGGTACTATGCTTCCTTCTACTCTCGCCTAAAAGATGTTTCTAAACACAAATTTGAATTTAAATTCCCAATGTCTCCACCCTTTCCCCTGCCTTTGCCTTCTTGATATGCTTCCTGTCTGGCTTTCCAAATTTATCTTTGGTCCTTTCTTCATAAGACCCTCAGCCCGAATAAACGAACTGCCACTCCTTGTCTTTGCCTCAGATGTTTTCTTGCCTTGAATTTCCTTTTATCCATCTTAATCTGTTGAACTTCTCATCCTCTATAAAGTTCAACTTAAGAGTATTCCTAACACGGCATTCATTCACCTATCCAAGACAAGTGAAATACTCTTGTTCTTTATGTATCATTTTACCAAGCAGATCACTATTGCTGTAATCATAACATGATATAGAAACCTCTCTACTTAGAAAATTAGAAAATGTCAACTTTAGGACTCTCACAGACAAAATGAAGCTACGTGCTAGAGCACCTTTGTTCAGCAGATTTATGGACCATATGTGGGTAGAATAATTTTTGATAATTTAACAATCTGCAAAGCAAGGCACATTTTGTTAGCTTATAGAGTACTTGCTATTTTTGTGCATATTCTGAGGTGTTTTATTAACCTCGTAATTAAGTTATTAATAGTTACAAAACCCTAAGGAGGTAATATATTTTATACCAATATGATGTGTATAATATATAATTGAGATAAAAGTACAACTTAAATTATATAAATGTACATAATGATTGTATGTATATCTGTAGATTTGTAATAGGCTTTTGTAATCTAACCTTATAACAAATAGAAGAGCTTCTATGTTGTAATGTCTTGTTTTTACTCCATTAGTCTTTCAATTCCTTGAAAAAGGATTGTGTCTTATTCATATTTAGTTCTGAGTACCTTTCACAGTGTCTGGGACATGGGGGATGTGCACCAAATAAATATTGAATGAATATCATATGTGAAGATAAAAGAGACGTTTATGATCACATTACAGCTTGGAACATGTGTGTGTGTTGTGTATAAATGCAGAAAGACTATGTATTAATGCATAAGTATATTTACAAGTTTTTACATTTTAATTATAGTATAAGTAAGAACCATAGAAGTTTAAGGTGGTTGTATTTCTGTTCTGTGTGGATGCTTCAAGGTGTATGTATTAGATACATTCAGGAGGAAATAGAAAGGAAATATTTATTTGAGAGGGCAGAAATCTATCCGGTGTATTGTAAGCACACATACAAACATCCTATAAGCAGCACATAGGGATCTTTAGAAACTAGAGTAGATAACCCTCCTTCAGTCTCTCTGTCCTCCTCTTCCTCCTATTTTCCCAATTCCTTCCAACTATCATTCATTTCATCCTAAAATATCATTTTCAAATTTATTGACCAAAAAAGCCATGATAGCATTTATTATTATATAATGAATATTTACGTCCAGCTATATTATGCCCTTACCTTACAATTATATATAATAATCTGTGCTAGTTAACGACCACACTGCAAAGACTTGAAGGTAGGCATTCTGTACTCTGCTACTTTGGCATCTCCCATGACATTTAATATAGGGTCTTGCATATTGTTATATAATATTTTTTTGATAATCTTAGGAAGAATAGTCCAAATTTTTCTACCTGAGCTTTAAAAAAATCATTTAAAGCCCTACACAATTCTCAGGATTTTTCTGTAGCCCCCCAACTTTGCCTCAGCTTACCACTATTATGAATGTCATAGCAGCTACTAGTAATGAATATCAAGCATTAAATTATGTGTAGCACTTTTAAAAAGAACTATTTGGGGCAGCAAAGATCCTCTTTCCTCAGTGCATTATTATATAAATATTCTGTGCATTCTGTGTAACCTGGTAGGTAATCCTTACCAGATTAGGAAAGAGAAAAGAAGAAGGAAAGTTTGCTGCCAAGTTTCTATAGGTGAAAATAGATCTGCTTATCCAAATGATCAGCAAATAAATTAGTGACTTCTTGCCAGTGAAAAGAAAATGAAAGCACTTGAGAGACAATGATGCTTTGATATTTTTAAGGAACTAATTATTTGATTTATTTTGCACACTCACATGTGTGATATGGTAGTTTTTATGGCTTTCTCAATTTCATTTGTCACTTGCTGAAATGTCTCCATTTTTTTAGTTTAGGGGTCTGCAAAGTTTTTCTGTCAAAATATTAAATATAGGTTGAGTATCCTTTATCCAAAATGCTTGGGGCCAGAAGTGTTTTGGATTCCAGATTTTTTTGGATTTTGGAATATTTGCATGTACATAGTGAGATATCTTGGGGATGGAACCCAAGTCTAAACATGAAATTCATTTGTGTTTCATATATACTTTATATATATAGCCTGAAGGTAATTTCATACAATATGTTACTGAGCAATCAATAGGCTCACTGCCAGTGTACATAGAAGCCAATACCACGGCACTGGCCTTTGAGAAAAGAAAAGCTTTATTGCCAGTCAATTGGCAGGAGACAGGAGGAAAAGCTTAAATCTGTCTCCCTGAGCTGGGGGCTGGGTCAGATTTTATAAGTATAGAGTAAAAAGGCATGATCTGATTGTATCTTGCAATGGGGTGATGCCAGGGGTTTATCTAGTTGGATCTTGGATTCTGCCATATGGTGTCTGCTTCTTAATTCAGTTCCTGCTTCTCAGTCTGGTCCTAGCACTTAGGTTCCACCTGTGGTTGCACACTTGGTTCACCTGGGCCTGCTCAGGTTATGTGACCTTCAACACGGGGGTCCATGGTAACTGAAAAACAAGTCACAAATTTGTTACATAAAAGTTGAGCCAGATTGGTCTGGTGTGGTTACAAAATTTTTTAACAATTTTGTGTATGGAACAAAGTTTGTGTTAAGTACTTACTTGAGAAATTTTCTATTTGTGACATAATGTTAGAACTCAAAAAGTTTTGGCTTTTGGAGCATTTCAGATTTTGGATTTTCAAATTAGAGATGCTCAACGTGTATTTTAGGTTTTGAGGGCCATAAGGTAGCTGTGGTGACTAGTCAGCTGTCTCATGCAGTGCAAAATCAGCCATATTCAATATGTAAACAAATGGGCGTGACTGTGTTCTAATAAACTTTATTGACAAGAACAGTTAACTGACCCCCGATCTAGTTGATAGACTTATTTATTATACTTCCATTATGGACCAATAGTACAAGCTTATTTTATCATACATTATTTCTTCCATAGTGTTTCTAAAAATCAAGGTACCAAAATTGTGGTATTTATTTTTATAATGATGATTAAAAGAATTAAAAGGTATTACGTTTTTTCCTCTTTTAAAATGTGTTACATGCTATCGGAAGGTCAAGCTGACCTCCTCGTTGTACTTCACACAATCCAATCACACTCTTGCCTCAGGGCCTTTTCACTTACTGAAGCTTTATCTAGAACATGAGTCACTTTACCTCTTTGTCTAGATTTATGCTCAGATAGCACTTATTCGATGAAATCTTCCTCTACCACCTTGCATACATAGCACCCCGGCTCCATACACATACTTGCCCTAAGCCTGGCTCTCCTTGTCTTCAATCCTCTGCTTTTCCTCCCCCAGGCACTTAGTACCATCTGCTATACTGTATACTTTTAATTTAGTTATTCATATTCTGTCTTCATCCACTTGACTATTAGATATGAGGGTAGAGATTTGTTTTCCTCTGCTTTATGCCTAGTGATTAAAATAGTTCCTGGTTCATAACACCCAACAAAAATTGTTGAAAAAATGAATGAATGGATCAAAGGCCTATCAGTCATTAATTAAAGCTTTGCTGTTTTAAAATAAATAATTGCACATTTAAATTTCAGGAACAGAAAACAGTTCTTCCTTCAAAGCATGCAGTACCTGAAGTAATAGAAGACTTTCTCTGCAATTTCCTGATCAAAATGGGAATGACCAGAACTCTTGATTGCTTTCAATCTGAATGGTAAACAATTATGTGGATAAATAGTTCTCTAGAAATGCTAACGACATTTAATATATACACTTTTAACTGTGTTAACAGACTTTGAAATGACTCACCTTATACTAAATGGATGGCAACCTTTCCCATCTCCATTCCTGAAACCGTAACATACACACACACACACACACACACACACACGCACACACACAAAATCAGAATATCAGTAGCAAAGAAATTTTTATTAAACATCTTTCCCAAATATTAAAGCTTAAGTGATTTTTTTTAAAAATCAAGAAAATGGAATATCTTCTGGAGTTATAAGACACAAAGTTATTTTATGAAATACTTTCCTAATATTTTTGTTTAATTACTAAGAATATTATTTCCTGTATTTAAACTCCTACTAACAGTACTACTTTACTTGTTTTATTTATAGCATAATGGCTTACCTTTTTCTACTCATACAACTGATTCTTTTTCTATAAATATTCTTTCATTTAGAAGTGGAACTGTATTTTCAAATATTACTTAAACATAAGATTTTCTTGTCATAATTTAAAATTTAATAATTTATTGGTTATGAAAATCAGCAGGCATGCTATCTTTATTCCTTTCCTCTAGTAATAATGTTATCAGCCATGTTTTCAGATTCCTAACATTCTCTAAAGAAATATTATTAAATGATTGGACATGAAAATATTCAATCTTTGATTGCCTTTGCATATTATAGAAGGAGGGATTAATATGATATATAAAGATGTTTATAGTGCTTTTGAACTAAATCTTAATTTTAAATAGAGAGGTAATTTGCAATTACTACTAATCCAATTGTGGTATAATTTTTATTTTTTGTTTTCTTTGGTTCTCATACACTGAGAACATGCACATAAGAGTGATCAGTTTTATTATTTGAGATGAACTAATATTAATAAATTTAATGAAGAGAACCAATTTTTATTAATACAGACTAAGAAAAACACCATGTTTGGTGGTAGAAAAATAATACTGCTTCTTTTAAATCTGGAAATTGTGTGAATGATTTAAAAAATGATTTTTATAAAAATGTCCCTAAGAAATAGTTACAAATAGATTAGAAAATACATTTTTGTGAAAGTAGGTAAATGATTAACTTCTAGTACTGATAAAATGAAAGATTAGTGTGATTCAACTACCTTTTTTTCTTCTAAGAATGTGTGTTAGGACATGTAGTGCTTACATGTTAGGCTAGTCCAAAATGTGAAATGATTCCCTTAGAAAAATCTGGATTTTAGTAACAATCAACAATTAGTTGATTGTTTTCATATTAGAGGAGATGAAATTTCAGGGTGCTAGGAGAGTATTAGGATTTAAACAGCACCCAAGTGAGCATACCATTTAATATAATATTATAATTATAGGGTAAAATTTCTTGAAGTGTCTCTTTATAATATGGGTTTGGTAATATTGTGGTTCAGATAATTTTATCTTTATCCCTAACTGCCAGGTTTTGATGAGATTATACTGTATTGAATACTTTATTTCATATGAAGCATTTTTTATTTTGATCAGAAATCTTTACCAATTCTACATAGTAGAATTAGAGGAATATCAAATATATTATTTTTATCATTTTTATTAGAGAAAAAAAAACACTTAAAATATATCATTGCTGTGAATTTACTTAATCTTATAAAGGGTGACCAAACAAGGTTTTTCCATTGTTAGTTTGTTAAAAACAAACAAACAACCAAACACTGAGCAGTATAATTTGACATATGTCCTTTCAATCCTCAAACAGAAAATATAATAATTCTTTAAATCCAGGGTCAGAAAACTAAGACCCTTGTGCCAAATCTGGCCTGCTTCCTGTTTTTATAAATAAAATTTAATTGGAATATAGATACGACCTTTCTTTTAGGTATTGTCCATGGCTCCTTTTGCCCTATAAAAGCAAAGTTAGTCACGACAGAGACAATATGGCCCACAAAGATTTTTGGTTTTTTGCAAATTCTAAAATGTTTATTTTCTGACCCTTTACAAAAAAGGTTTCTGAGTCTTGCTTTATGTAATATGTATAGGTGAATGTGGTAGGAATTTGTTCTATGAACCACTAAAAAGTTACTACTGGGGATTTAGTCAATGCTATTTTCATGTCTGTTTGAGAAATACTCTGTGGGCAATGGTAATTTCCTTGGGGGCAAAATTAAGGAAGGGGTTAAAATGGAGAAAATATGGTAGTGTAATTTAAATACCCTTACCTGAGTATATGTCATCCACCTCTCTCCCTACACTGGATTATTCTCCTGGCTGTTAACATGGACGGGACTACTCATCCTAAACGTACATTATTGCTCTTTTTTCTTGTCTCTTATTACCACCTTCTTTCTCAAACTCTTCCCTTTCCAGCCAATATTTTGAAAACAGGGTTTTTATTTTTTTCTTTCTTTACTTTTTTACTTCCTATTCAATCATTGATTGTCTCCACTTTGGTCTGCTCCTACCATTTTGTGGAAGGTAGGGTGGTAATAAAAATGCCATCAAAGGTAATATGCAATTATTTATAACATTTAATTATCAATTTAATTTTTTTAATTATAGAAGAGATTGTAAAATAGGACTATATTTCTTTAATTTGCAAAAAAGATAAATATTGCAGCTTTTAGTCAATAAAATTTGGCATAATACATAATTACTCCAACGTCAGCAGTGCAGTTACAACTTTCTGAGGATGGTTAGGTTTTAAAGCTAGAGCCTAGAATTAAAATTATCCTTGAATAATCCCTAATGTTGCCTGGTGTGTGTAGGAAGTATGTGTGGTGTTGTGTATACAGTAATGACTCCCAGTGACTGCTGCACAACTAGTTGTTCCTTCATCTTTAAACTTATTGCTGTTTATTTAATCGATGAAGACTTGGCTTCTGGTTATGTGTCATGTAAGAATTTTTCTTCCCAATCATTATTAAGTTAAACACAGAAATGTAGTGACTCTTCTATAATGCTAATTTTTACTGTGCTACAATATGATAAATTTGAGCACTATAAAATTTATGTAGTATGATACTAAGAAGACAGCCATGTAGGTGAGTATTTAACTTGAACTTTTTAAACAAGATTAATACGGTGTTTATTAAATGTGAAGGATTTAAAAATATTTAAGAATTTGAAGCCTTAGGCTTATCACTTAGAAATTACTTTGTATCATTTTTATTGGTACAGTATATTCTTATACAGTATTTTATCTACTTCTCCCAACAACTGTAGGTAGTAGCAGGTGGCCACAGTTATATTTCCATTTTACTGATGAGGGAAGGGCTTAGGGAGGTTAGGAAATCTGCCTCAGGAAGTGTTGGCAAGTCACAGCCAGTAAGTGGCAGAGTCAGTCAAGGCCAGACTGATCTTAAAGATCAATCTCCTAACCAAAGGGCTATATTGTGGAATTATATGGAGGAAAATTTGAAAAAATGTTAGTGAAGGTGCCTTTTGGCTTGGCTGAAGTCTAAAAGAACTTAAGCAATATCTTGATTTAAATTGAGTCCAAATTTGTGCCTATTTTCCATATTGGCTTGAGGAATCATGGGACCAGTACTAAGCCTTTTAATTGTAATATATTTTTCCTGTGCCTAGAATTAAAATCTGCTTCTACAGTGATAGTCACCATGATGCTGGGTATTCCAAAATCTTCAGTTTGGACAGTAATTAAGAGAATTTTGTCTTTGTTGGTAAACTATTTCCCTAACTCTTTCTGAAAACGTAGAGGAAAAATTCTCATTTGATGCTTCTTATTATCTAGATGACCTTTCCCCTTTTACATTCTATGCCTTGGGTGCCATCATGAAGGAAAAATAATCCTTACTTTTCTGATACTATTTGTATGTTTAATGGAATACTATTATACTATTCATTTATGGAAGTTGGTCTTTTACTCCTTTGGACATAGACAAATCTTATGAGAGCTGTATGCACTTCGTCCCTGAAATGCATACATATTCTCCATTTCTACATAATTTTAAATAGTTTGTGGACATTATGATAAATATTAAGAACATTAATTTTATTGGCAATAATTTTATTGGAAATTTTGTTGGGAGTAAATTATATTTCAAATTCCTAATAGTTATGGTGATCTTTTTTTCCTACCTGAACACTTTTCAGTCTTATTTTAAGGGTGAGGGAGTAAGAAGGAAGAAATAAAAAGGCCAGGGGATTTCTTAAAACTAAAGACAACAAAACAACACATACATACAACTGAAACAAAACCAAAAAATGTTATGTAGGTGAATGCAAGTTTCACTCAAAAATATATTTCTGGAGTTTGTAGTTTAAGATTCTGAATTACTTATAGTATTATCTAATAGTGAATTTAAAGTCATCTTTCATATTTTGATGTGGATGGCAGTAAGTTTGCATGATAAATGATTTTTGAACTCCCTAAGATAGATATTATATAATATGTTATGTTTTGATTTGTTCTTCTTTTACCACCTATTTTATTTACAGTATTTAATTTAGAGAAAAACTATCAAATCACTTATTTCCTTATAGAAATAATTTTTTAGTGCTTTTTTTTGTGCATTAAAAAAAGCAAGTTGCTGAAAACCAGTGTTATAGTCAGAAAAACTTTATGGTCCAATACGTCAATCAATCCCTATGTCTTCTCTTTTGAGATACGTATAAATCACATTCCAAATACAGATAAAATACTGAATTTATGATTAAATGAATATCTGCTTGCTGTTTTATAAATTATGGCAAATATTATATAATATTGATTCAATTATCTTAACCTTCAGGATATTCTACAGGGGTCCTCTTGCTGATTTTTTAAAATATCAGATAAGGTATATGACACAAAAATATATGACTATTAATATGTAATACATTAATAAAATTATGATTTATAATATGGAAATACTGATAATTTAAACTATTTTTAGCTCGAATATTTAGGTCATCTAGAGCAAGCTTTGTGGGGATTTATTTCTTTGTTAATAACTTTATTACTTGAAATATTTGTCTGTGCTCAGATTATTTTGCTTTATTGATTGCTACATACAGTGATTAGAATTGTAATTATTTACAATTTATAAATGATTCTCTGATGTTCCTGCTTGTTTCACTGAGAAAATAGAAGTTCCGTGACTCCTGCCTCTCTCTTTACCAGCTTGCTGCCTTTGTTCTCAGGTGTCCACCTTCTCTCCTGTCACAGACGCTAAACCATGCTATTATGTGAGGCCAACTCTCTTCTCGTCTGCTTGATCCCAGCTCTTCTCACTTACTCAAGGGCATTGCTCCTGTAATTCTCCCTCTTTTTCTGCATTGTCAATTTTTTCCCTCTTTTCTGGATCATTCCCATTAGCATGCAGATGTGTAATAATACCTCACATATTTAAAAATGAGGAAAGAAAAGAACCACCCTGGACTCCACATCCTCTTATAAGTTCATCTTGATTTTCTATACTCTGCTTTATAGCATAGCTCCTTGAAAAAGTTTGTTGCCACTTTCTCATATCCTACTCTGTCCTACCTACTCTAGTTTGGATTTCATCCCTATGTCTATACTGAATTTTTTTCTCGTTGACGTTCACATTGTCAAATTCAGTGATTGATTCTCAGTACTCTTTTTCCACCTCCTGGCAGCATTTGTCACTGTTGCTCATTTCTTTTTGGAACACTTTTTTCACTGGTCCCTTGGGCACAGCTCTCATATTCTCCCACTGCTTCACTGGCCTCTCTTTTTTAGTCTCTTTTGGTACTGTTTCCTTTTTTTCCTCAACTTTGAAACAGTGGAATGTTTCATGGCTCAGTCCAAAGATGGCTTCATTTCTTTCTTTATGTTCACTACCTAGCTGGTCTTTTCCAATCTCGTGACTTTAAATAGTATCTATATACTGATGATTCTCACATTTAAATTGCCTACTTTAACTTTTTCCCTGAACTCTAAATGTGTATACCCAACATTCATCTTTACTTGAATGTCTGCTAGACATATTACATTTAACATTAATGGAAACAATTTCTTGATTCCTCCAACCTCCCAGCTCCCTACTGCATTTGTCCCCACCTAGTAAATGGCTGTCTGTTGCTCCAACAAAAATTTTGGGGTCATCTTTGACTTCTCTCTTTCACCAACACCTGACAGCTGATCCATCAGAGAATCCTGTTGGCTCCATCTTTACAGCATATCTAGAAGGTACCCACTTCTCATAACCTCCACTGCTACCAATTTGTTCAAGCTGCCATTTTCTCTCCTGAACTATTGCAGAGGCCTGCTAACTAGTCTCTCTGATTCTATCTTGTTTCTCTTAGAGTCTGTTTCTTCACACAGACTAATCTCTTTAAAATATAAATCTGCTAAATGTCACTTGTCTCAAAACCTTCCCATGGCTTCATTCTGATTCAGAGTAAAATCACTTTCCTTACTCCCTGCTGTCTTCCTGACTTATCTCTTACCACTCTCTCCCTTGCTTACGTAGTTGGCTCCAGCTCCAGATACTCCAAATATACGGGCTCTTTGCTCTTTTTTGTAGATGCTAAACATTTAACTTATTTCAGGGTCTTTGCATTTACTTGTTGTCAGCCCCAGATGCTTCTTTCCCAGATACACACATGGCACAGTCATTTCCTTCGGGTCTCTGCTCAAATAGCACTTTGTTAGTCATGACCATCCTATATGAAATAACACTAACAACCCTATCAATCTCCCACCTCACTCTCTATCGCTTTTGTCATGCTTATTTTACTTTATAGAACTTATCACCATCCCCACTAAAATGGAAACTCCATGAGATAGAGACTGAGAGAGTTTTGTCTACTTCTAGACCAGTGCTTAGAATATAGGAAATGTTCATTTATATTTTATGTACTGTGACAGTATTAGTTCCTAGCAATTTGTTTATATTTTATTTAAAAAATATATTTTGAATGTTGATGTTTTGATTTATAAATGTAATATAGCAACTAATTACGATAATATTCCCTGTGACTTAACTTCTTGAATTACATATAAATTAAGGCAATTTAGTAGAATGAAACAACATATAGCCTTTTGTTTGATTTTATCCTAGGTATGAATTAATACAGAAGGGAGTAACTGAACTTAGAGCTGTTGGGAATGTTCCAGATGTCTACACCCAGATTATGCTTTTAGAAAACGAGAACAAAAATTTAAAGAAAGACTTGAAGCACTACAGACAGGCAGCTGAGTATGTTATTTTTTAAATGACATTTTTTTCTTTTTCTTCTGGACTAAATAAAAGAGTTGAATGAGGCTGATGTGCATAATGTACGAGAGCTTTAATTTTGGAGAATTAAATTATTTAAGTTTCAGTCATAAAGAATGTGAAAGGCTTCACTAGCAAATTAATTAAACAGATGACCAGAGCTCTCACAACTACAATTCACCAATAAGAGTAGAATGTGGGGGGATGTGTAGGAGATTGTTAATTTGTTATGTAACAGCCACTTCCTTATGTATTTAATAATCTTTTTATGGTTTATGAAATTTTTACCTTTGCAGATAAGCTAATATCTGAAATAATAATAAAGTAATAGAAAGCAGAGAAAAGCTAGTTTATTCCTACTAGAGGAATTTTAGTGTTGGAAATTTTTAGTGTTCCCCAAAAGGAATAATGTAAACTATGGATGTTGGGTGATAATGCTATGTAGTTGTGAAAAATGTAATACTCTGGTGGGGGATGTTGATAATGGGAAAGGATGTGCATATGTGGGATTAGGAGGTATATGGGACACATCTGTACCTTCTGATAAATTTTGCTGTGAATCTAAAATTGCTCTAAAAATAAAGTCTATTAAAAAAAAGAAAGAAAATATAAACTATCCATAATCTCACCACCCAGGGTCAACCACTGTTACTATTTTGTTGGATATCTTTTTGGACTTTTCTCAAAGTGTATATGCATATTGAAGTATAACTTTTAAATAAAAACTGTAACAATGCCTTATGTCATATTTTATAACTTTTCAATTCAATAATATATGATATATTTTTATAAAAATAAATTTTATTCTAATTTTTAAATAATTCTTGAAAGGAAACCCTTGTTTTGTAATTTCCTGGCGTGAACTTATATACAGAGGAGAAACTTAACAGTTAGGAGCCAAATCTCTCCAAACTTTTCTTTCTTTGTAAAATTAATGGAAGACATGCAGTTTCTGGTGAACAATTTTAGATAAACAGTCGGTGTAATTCTGGCAAGGAAATATGTGAATGTTTTGACTTGGGGTCAATCTACTCATCTGAGACAATGTTATATGGAAATATCAATATTTAGATGTGGAAGAGAGTTCATGCTTTATTTATTCATTCATTTTTATTAAACATATTTAAGGAGGGCCTTTCTCAAAAATTAGATTAACAGAGCTACCATACAAGAACATAATATTTTTTAAGATCTTTGAGAAAAAGTTTAATGTAAAGAAACATTTAAAAAAAAGTTTAATGCAGTGGAGGAAACATTTAAGTAAGCTCCTACTTTTAAAAGATGGCAGTAAATAGAAGATAATTTGTATGATCATTTATTCAGGTATATATGCACTCATAGAAATGTTTTTGCAAGGTATACAAATTTTGTATCATCTATATATGTACTATTTAGAATTTTACATTTTACATAGAAGTGTATGATGATCCACAAAAATGATATGTTACTAGAACCAGCGTTCTCTCTATTCTTGGTTCCATTTCTCAGAAGTGGTTTGCAGTGTTTGCCTGATGCTCACTGTGATTTTTTATAGACACCTAATGGAAGCACTGGGAATTTGACACAGCAAATTTCTCACAGTGCTGCCTGGAATACTGTTTCAGTTCCTGATCTCCTTTGAATTATTGCTTGAGTTTGCTAATTTTCTTTTGAATATAGATAGCTTCTTTATGCCATGAGTTTTGTCCCAGTAATATTAAATAATCATTGTTGATTAGTGGTTTATTGAATATTATATTTAATAACAATAAAAATTAAATAAAATATTACTCATGCAAATTATTAATATAATGTTAAAAGAGGCCATGATTAAAATAGGTATCACTCAAATGAAATGTCTCTTGTTTGTACTTACTGAAATATCAGATTGTAGTTTTAATTTCAACAGTTTATGGTTATTTCTCAAATCCATCTCATTCAATATAATTTAAAATCTAACAAATTAGAAAAGGAAAATATTTATTTACTTTAATCTACCTGATATGGCAAATTTGAAGGGAAGCTTCTTGACCCTTATTAGATACTTAATATTTATTTTGTTGAGTGGATATTAAACATGGTATGCTTTCACAGCACATTTTGGCAAAGTACATCCCTGTAGCCTAATTCTACTGATAGTCTTAGAAAATAGAAAATGAAATTTTGTTCTGTTTTATTTTGTCAATAGTCTTTCCTATTGATACATAGTAATTATACACACTATGGGGTGTGTGTGATATTTCAGTACATACATATAATGTGTAATGATCAAATCAGTGTATTTAGGATATCCATCATCTCAAACATTTACCCTTTTTTTGTGTTGGTATCACTTCAAGTCCTTTCTTCTTGTTACTTTGAAATACACAACATATTGTTGCTAAGTATTGTCTCACTATGCTTATATCGTCTGCTAAGATCAACCATTAGATCTTATTTCTTCTATCTAACTGTATGTTAGTACTCATTAACCTACCTCTCTTCATCCTCCCCCGCTACCCATCCAGCCTTCCCAGTCTCTGGTATCTATTATTCTATTCTCTATGTCCATGAGATCAAGTTTTTTAGCTCCCACATATAAATGAGAACATGTGATTTTTGTCTTTCTGTGCTTGGCTTATTTCACTTAACATAATGATCTCCAATTCCATCCATGTTTCTGCAAATTATAGGATTTCATTCTTTTTTATGGCCGAATAGTATTCCATTGTGTATATATACCACATTTTCTTTTTCTTTTTTGTATAGATGAGGTCTCACTATGTTGCCCAGGCTGGTCTTGAATCCCTGGTCTCAAGCAATCCTCTTGCCTCAGCCTCCCCAAGTGCTGAGATTATAAGAGCCACTGTGCCCAGCCCACATTTTCTTTACACTTTCAACCATTGATGGACACTTAGGTTGATTCCCTATCTTAGCTATTGTGAATAGTGCTACAATAAAGTTTTGTAAAAAGTTCCCCAAACTACATCTTCTGTGCTACAGTCTTGCCCCAAATTACAACGTTTCATCAGGTCTTTCAGTTTGACTTGTGAGCTTATTTTTCCAATAGCAATTAGTGATAAACATGAAATTGCCTGTATGGAATTTGACCTAATGTTTGTCTTTTTAGGATTTGGCTATTTCTTAAGGCAAGACACTTGTAGATACAAAATGCATTTCTAATAATAATATTTAATTTGCAAAAAGCGTCAGATTACAGATATGTGTTGTTCTTAATTATACTGGTAGCATTTAATGACGTATCTAGAAAAACTAGAGAAATTATATAGCTATAAAATTAATATTTATCTGAAGGAGAGTTGTCATGGAAGTAGTACTGAACTTAAAGTTCAAATACCTGGCTTCCAATATTCTGCCACTTACTAACTCAGTTTACTGAGTTACTCCGAGTTTTCTTATTGTTAAACTGGGAATAATTATACATAATATTATTAACTCCTATGGAGTGATGTGATAATTAAATGAGGCGATCTATGTTAAAGAGCTGTGTAAATCACAAAGTGCTTTGAAGTGTCAGCTGTTATTATCAATATCTCTAAACGCTTTCATCCCTAGGTTTTTTTCATCATCACATTGTTAGTATTTTTAAAATTCAGCAATGATGAAGTATGAAGGAAGAAATGAAAGGGGAAAGTATTTCATACTAAAATACCATTTGCTAGAATTAAATCACAGAATTATCTTCTTCTCTGTTGTAAGCATTGCCAGTTTTTGACAACAGAGGTTTTCCCTGTACTTGTTACAAATACAGATTTTCTTCCAAAATAAAAGGTTTGGGAAATAGTTGTTGAGAAAATTTCCTTATAGATGGTTTTAAGGAGAAAATGTATTAATATAAAAAGATTTATAGTTATTTGGAAGTAAAAATATATACTGGAAACTGGGTAGGAATGATATAATAGGTTGACATCTTTCTTGGAAAAGGAAAACATAACCTTAGTTTTCTATTGAAATGTAGACCAATTGTTATTTTAAATGCAGAGGACTAGAGTTTAAGTGATCTACCCAACATTTGCAGAGAATTGGTGGTTGAATGAAGACTGGAAAACATTACTTAGAATTGTAATATCTTCCACAGTTAAGACACTATTTCAATAACCTTGTTTTATTTGGTAGTTGACCTGCTGAAAGATTCACCTTGGTCTAAGTTCTGTAACATTTATTTGGAGTAGGCATCATTTTCTTTTCATCATGGGAATTTAAACAACTTTCTCTTGAGCTAAGTCTGGCCTTATTTTGAGTATTGTCTGCCTTTGCTGGGCTTTTGCAGTAAGGAAATATAATGCAGACTAGAAAGGGTTGAGAGCCCTGAAGATTTGGTGGAAAATAATACTGAGTGGGATTACTAACTTAAAGGAAGAATTACCATTTTAAAAATGATGAAATACTTTATTCTATCATCTGCCAGATAATATAAATGTAAGTAAAACTAAAATTAAATGGCAATTAATATTGAGGAAAGTTAAGGTGCTTTTTACTAAGGGGCCTGGATTTCACTTATGAAACTCACTTCTATAAAAGGTCAAAGAGTGCCCAACTTTTGTGAAGACCCATTTAATTTTATGACTTTCAGAAACAAACACTGTGAAAATAGAGATAATAATGAGGCTCATAAAATTTCATGGTTTAGTGTTTAGGTAATTGCTTGTTAAATTAAGAAGGTTTTTTTTTTCATGGGCATGGGTATATCCCTTTCTTTTTTGGTTAAGAATATAATGAAAGTTTTCCTCTAATCTGGTTGAATTCTGTTTTGGCCATCCAATAATTATTCCATTATGAATTTTAGTGGGTTAAATTATTTCATTTAGAACCAATTCAAGGAAATTAAATATTTAGTAATTATATAATTACTGTTATAAGAAATTACTTTGACTCAAGTTTGCACATGAGGAAAATATATGATAAAGATGGCCTACTTTGGTGCAGGTAAAAAAGAAAATGTTTATATGCTTTATTTTGCCAAGTTATGATAAAATAATCCAATAAATTCATTATTAAATCATCATTCCAAAATACTTAAAACTACTCAGTTAAAATTATTTCACCATGGGCATTCACTTAAAAATAGTTTTCATACAGCATACTCTTAAATACCATTCATGTCATATTGAAAAATGGAGTTCTGATGGCAATACTTTTATAGTGTGATAAGAATATGTGTATCTTAATATTGCATACTTGAATTGTAGAATTAATATGCTGATATCCTGAAATGGAAGGGTTAGATAGTCAGTGTACCATCTCATTAAAACAAAGCAGCACTATTCACAATAGCTTAAGACAAAGCATGTGTTAATTGTGTTTTTATGATACAAATTTAAATAGAATGTTTCATTGAGTAACTCTTACTGCATTGTACTTGAAACAGAATCTCTGTGTTTACCCTTTGTGTTAATAAAAGTTTTTTTAATGCAAAGATGCTCTGCAAATGTGGTGAGAAGATGCTACATAGTTTAAAATATTAGTTGCTTATATGAATATTTTAAAATTTATTCTTTAGTACAACTTTTATTTTCCTTTTATTAAGCAGATGGACAGCAGGAAAGTCATAATAAGAAAAGTGTCACCATGAAATGAATTTAAATTGTTTTACTGAGTAGACTTCATTGTGCAAACAGAAAGCGAGTCCCTGAAAACCAATTTAATGGTCAGAAAAACTTTAAGGTCTACCACTTCAGTCAATTCTTGTGCTTTCTGTCCTGGGATGAGCACAAATAGGCTTCTAAATGTATATTAAAAAAGTGAGTTGATGCAGTACTGCACATTTGTGGTTCTGCTTAAGAAACTTTGCAGCATTATTTTTTGAAGTATTTTTAACCTATTGTTGGTTTACATTTCAGGTAAGATAAATAAAACATAAGCTCATTTATATAATTCATCAAGTTATTGAAAGTAAGACAAATTTAGTAGACTCAAAACAGATTTTCATAAAAGTTTAAATTTATTTTTAAAAAGATGCCCAATGTTACTAATAATCATGTATCCTAATGTTTTTTAGTTCATTACAGGAAATTTAACCACTTCTTGGCACACCCCCTATTTTAGGAAGATAAATCTAGCTGTTAGAGCAATTGAATATATCTCTTCTACTATACTAAATAGTAATGGTAATATGATGATAATGATGGTTATAATTATGATTACAGTAACACCTATTATTTTCTATGTACAAGACAGTATGTAAGCCACTTTACTAAAATATTTCATTGAATACACTTTGAAGCCCATTATACGTCCATTTTTCAGATACTAAAGCTGATATTTACAGAGGTTATATAGTTTGTCAAGGTCACATTGCTATGAAGAGTTTTCTATATTAATATGCTCTTATTATCATACTAGAATTGTTCTAATGAAGCAACTGGATCTGTTAGCTGATTATTTATGGAGACCTAATATTGGATTTTTATCTACGTTCTAAAACAAATATGATATTATTATTGAGATAAACTCTCATTCAACTTGACACATTTTAGAGCTAAATTGTTTTGATAGGCATATCAGGATATCCTGTTGAACTCCTTAAAAATATGGGCTTAAAAATCAATGTGCTAAGATATTATTCATTATTCTTTTGGCAAGGTGTTTTTATAGATTTATTGTTCCTTTTTGAGAACAATTTATCTCTTCTATAGAGACCCTTTCCCCACACTTCTAATTGAAAATAGGATCATTTTCTAAATGAGTGAGAATTAGGTAAGGTTCTTGTGTTTTCACAACAAAATATCAACTCAACCATTTACTTTTTCCATTCACTGTACTTAAACTCTCTCCTCCCCTTTGCTTACTACTTGCTAGGTTCATGGAAGTGGTAGAGAGTTTCTCTCTTTTTGGTCCATCTTCACTCCTAGGGAGGCCTTATGCACCTGAGCTGTGGGGGTTAGGACTTTTTCAGTGTCCCTGCCTCTTCTCACCTCCTCAGCGTTGTGACCAAACTCTGCCTTGTATCTGCAGTTGGTCTTTGTAGAAGTTTCATACCTCTACCTGAGGCATAGGAGACTTCTACTTGGTATGATGGAATATTGGGCCCAAAATGCATTTACCTGTCTATCCATCAGGGGTAGGGAGTTTTTCTTTTATTCTTCTCTTACCTGCAAAGTGTCTTTGCCTGTGCCTTGTGTGTTACCCTTTCCCCAGGGGTGTAGGAAGTAGGCGATGCTTTATGCCTTTTCCCCAGCACCTACTGGTTATCTCCCGCATGCCAGCACTATCAGGGAGCTCTCTCTGGTCTCCAATCTTTCTCCTGAACGCTTAGTGGAGGCCTGTGGGTAAAAGCTTGTTAAGTGAGTTTAAGCTCCTCTTTTGTCAAGTACCCCCAGCTATTTCAAACTGCCATGCTAACCTTCACTTAATCTTACTCAGTTTGTTAAAATTTTAGCTGATTTCTGGCATTCTTTCTCTTCTTCTAGGCCACAGTTTGTATTGCTATCTTTACTTGAAGTGGGTTGTCCCTATTTTGATTTCATGTTACTTGGTTGCCTTGTCACTTCAGTTCTCTGATGAGTTCAATAAAAATGTTATATTTTGTAGTTTATCTAGATTTTTGTTGTTGTTGTGAGGGTGGGACAGCATTCTTTGCAGATTTCTATGTCCTAATTAGAAGCAGGAATTCCTATTTAAATTTTAAACCTAATAATTAAAAATTATATTTTCAATTAGCAATATAGACAAATGGTTAAATCTAGAAGTTCAAAGTATTTTTGAATAGGTGAAAATATACAAATAACAAGAGATTCAAAATCATCTGATGGCAAAAAGAGTTGTCACAAACATAATGGACTGTTCCTGAAGAATTTCATAATGAACTTGACAGAAAAGATTATATCCCTAGTCTATCTGCACTCTAAAAATTGGAAGATGAGCATATATTCTTATTTTGAGTAAAGGCTTTATTGTTGCTAAGATGCAAGCCATCCTAAATTCTGGTATCTTTTTTGTTAACAGTGAATATATGAAACTCTTGCACTGACATTGAAAAATAAACTATGCATATTTGAAGGAAAATAGCTATTAATTCTTTTTGATGGTGGAGACATCTTGGCTAGAAGCAATACAATAAGAAATTTTAAAAGATAAAAACACTTAAATCTTCATTCAAGATCACTGTCAAAATTATTTGTCAATTTATATGGTCAATTTATATTTATATTATTTGTCAAATTATATTGTCAATATACACACATAGATTAAAACCTGGAAAGAGTAAATTTTTGTTTATCTAATCATTGGCATATTCCTCAGATGATTTTTCAAGACTGAATATTTGAGTCAACAGTTTCTTATACTTGCAAGATTGTTGGCATGAAAATGAAGTTGGGGGTTAGGTCATCCAAATAAAAAGTGTTGGAGGGGGGAGAAAGAAAGAAACTTGGAAGAATGGATCAAAGACACTTTCACCATATACAACATGTAATTTGATCTTGCAGCAAGAAGTCATACTGATCAACATATGCTGCATCAAGAGCCTGCAAACCTAACCTCATCCCACAAACTTCTTTGGTAGTATCCCAGGCACTGCTACTCAGTGATTGCTCTGATGTAGCTTAAAGCAGAAATCTATTTGTGTGCATTTATTTTATGTGAATCTGAATTTTTAAATATTGTGACAGAGAAGCAGATTTCTTCCATTTTGATCCTAATGTGGGATGTCAGTGCTCTAATTCAGTCCATTTTTCAGAATCTGAGTCTCAATTCAATAAAACTTGCATTGAGTGAGTAGTTCTCTAACAGTCTTACATAACTGTTAGACTGTTAGACAACTACTTTTTCATTATAAATTATATTTTATGTTATTATATTGAAACTAATATATTATGGAGGTGAGGGAAACATTCTCATTAATTTTTCACATAGAACCTGGGATTAGAAAGAATTCTCTTGCTTACTTCATCCCAGGGGTTTGCAGAAGATATATATAGTTGAGGAATTCTTCTGTATTGCAACACTGAAGACCTTTCTCATCAAACTACCAATTATTTCTAATAATCTAATCCATTTCTTGTACAAATTACCAGAATAAAAATCTTGTTTTTTCCAGAATTTATATATGCTTTCTTTTCCCACCTATCATAACTGAATAATCCAATATATTCTCTTTTAACCTTATGTTCTAGGAAGTTCAGAGTTAAATTCTATAAAGTATTTTCCTTCATTTGTAATTGTTTTGAATTATCCTGTTCCATGTGTATTTCAGTTTTTAAGCCAAACAGATTATCTTTGGAAATAGATGGATTTTACTCTGGACAAATTCTGGCAGTATACCTTTAATTTTCATCTACTAAAGTGAAATGTGGATGAATCATATTTTTGAACCTGCGTGTTTTGCCCTTTTATCCCTCACCCCCATACACATTATGAGTCCCATGCAAATGATTTTGGACATGATCCTTCAATGAGAATTATAGCAAAATCTTCATTTTCCTATTATATTCTGAATTGCTCAATACTGAATTTGAGCTGAAGACTAAATAATTTTTCAGAAAGGAATTAGCAGTGATTTTTAAAGTTACCGTTATTTTTTCAGTAAGGCTAGAGAAGACCTGCTGAAAACTCAGAAAGAACGTGATTTTCATCGAATGCATCACAAGCGAATAGATCAGGAAAAAAACAAATTAATTAATGACCTCAAAGGGTAAGTTGCTCATATTTGTTGTTATATTCATTAAAGAATTGTTTAATTAGTATTAAGTAATTTGTGTATGGAAGAAGGTTTTAGATAAAGTTATTCGTTCAACATTTATTGAGCATTTATTGTGTTCCAGATAGTACCCTATGTGTTTGAAATACAAAGATGAGTAAGTTGAGGCCCTTGCTGTCAAGGGTCCCAGAAACTATTGGGGTGTGTGATGTGGGAGAAGTTAAGCAGAAATATACCAAAATATATTGCTTTATTGCTATGCCAGACAAGAGGGCAGTCATCCCAACCACATTGGAATGTGAGAGGGTTCAAAGACATATTTCCAGAGGAATTGAATTCTAGAGTATAAGTAAGAGTAAACTGAGTAAGAAAATGGGTTCAGCAGGGTGCTCTTGGAAGATAGTACATCCTGTGCAAAGGTACCAGGTCATGTAGGAGCATGGCATGTTCACCAGACTGTAAGCAAAGAGAGCAAAGTGCAGACCTGGCTTTGCAGGGGTAGAGGGCATGTCCTAAATGAACTTGAATTTATGATAAGGCTTTTAGAAATTATTTTGAAGACATTTTGAAATTTATTTTTCCTCCTTCCTTACCTTCTTCCCCTAAAAAAACAAGAAAAGAATTTTACAATCTTTAACTAAAATTCTGTTTTGCTTGCTCTAGGGAAGTGCTGTCCAATAGAACTTTCTGTGATGATATGAATATTCTATATCTGTACTGTCTAATACAATAGCTAATAGCCATTTATACTTAAAAATCTATCATACTTGTTAAATTTCCTAATGTGTTTAAAGAGAATACTATTCTAATTCATTTCATATAAAAATTCATCAGTTTATATTATACTTTTTTCATATTTTATTATCCCAGGGGCCTTGGTGAAGAAATTCACATTACCTTGTAATACAACCACACATTGTGTATATTCAGATAGTCTTTATTTCTTAATTTAATCATTAAGAATAATGTCTCCATTTAACCATCTGGATGAATCCCTAATGTACATTTTTGAAGGACCTACAACAAAACGTCAGTGATGCCATCAGAGTCCTCCCAAAAAACTGGTCATCAAGTTAATTAAGCAAACATAGTGAACACCTTGTCCAATAGTTGTGCCATTGCATAATAAAGCAGCTATAGGTGAGATTGTTTTCGATGCCATGCTGTTAGGCTCTGAGTTCTCTGTGTCCTATTTTACCCAAATATTTAAATTGTGTATTCATATTTCCTTTCATTGTAAACCATTAAAAGTTGACCTTATTTTTTTCTGTAAATTGTTCGACTAATTTGATAATCAGTTTTACAGTATTTTCCATTTAACATGAGTGTTTTATTATTAATGTACTTACTTTCAGAATTATCAATACCAAATATTAGAAATCGAAAACAGATGAATTATGAAGTACCTATGGACCTTTTAAAACAGACATACCCTTTCAAACTGATTAACCAGAGAGTTTCTCTGAATGTTATTGTTATAGTCCAGTAATGTTCTATGTGTTACTAATTCTTTGAACAAAGAATAATCAAGCCATATCTCATGACTAAGTTAAATGCCAAAGTTCAGTAAAGGGAAATTGTGTCATTAATATTTTCCTTAAAAATCCTTCAACTGTCCACAAATTACAGCATACATGGTTTTATGTATATAACTCTGTACCTGAATGTGTTTATAAATATATAATGTTTATGGAAGTGTATAGTGTATACCAAAGTATATATATGCTAAGCATATTAAGCAAAATGGAGGATGGAATTGTACATACTACTTAAATTTTTATTTTTGTTACCTTTCCTGTGTATGGTTGAATTAATATATGTTAAATGTATGTATAATATAATTGTACTTTAATGCTTAAGTTTTATTGCTATCATCAATGAAGTATGATATGATTTCCAAATGAATGACTTTTGTAAATATTTGATGAAAACATTCATTATACAAAATGAAGACTACTATTTAAATTTTTAATATAATAATATTATTTTGGGGAACTTTTGGAGAACTTCTGCTTTGGGCCGTGTCAGAGTAACTGATATATAAGTAGCTCTCCACTGGTACCAGATTACCTCTCCAAGTATAAAAGACTACAAAACTTGGCAAAATATATGAAGCAGTTGTTTTTTAAGATGTTGGAAGTTTGGCAGAGCAGGACTGTAATACCTGAGAGAAGGGAAACACAGAATATGAGCAGCATGATCACCCCAGATTTCTTCCTGAGGTACTTTTCAGACCACAGTTTGACAAGATATAACCTAAGCAGGAAACAGTGGTTTTACTGAGCTGAGGAGGCAGAGATCAGAGATCAGAGATCAGAGAGTGCAGGGCTGCAGAGGTAGCTGGAATCTGCAGAACAATGTACACGAAAGGAACTAGGTGCATGAAAAGTAACTTTAAAAATATCTGTAGTGGTTCTCTTTAGTTTTTGACCAAGTAACTAACTTGTGGAAGTACAGGATGAGAGAACACAAAGTTTGGCAGAGAACAGCTCCTGGGAAGCTGTGAGCAAAGTAGAGATTCCAGAGGTTGTACAGTGCTAGGAAATGCAGGAGTTCTGACCAGCTTATAAGGGAGGAACCTCACTGAGTACTCTGAACAGTCAATTAAGACTCTTGATAAGCCATGCCATAAAAGCAAGGCTAGTGTAGTGTTAGAGAAAGAGCTACTTCAGACTTGCCCTAAGAAGGGCTTAAAAGTAAGCTTTGAAAAGCTCAAGCTGATCTACAAGTAAATTAACTGTCTACCAGGACATAACTCTTTAAAGGAAGATAACAAAACTCAGACAAGTGTATGTATGTCCAATATACAATAAATAAATAAAGTTGCTGTGTATATACCTATCTAGATAGATATATAGAAGCAGAAAACATGTCCCATAATCAGGAAAAAATAGAAACAGACCCAGAAATGACAGAAATAATAGAATTAGTAGATGACTTTAAAACAGCTATCATGAAATGCTTTGAGTTTTAAAGAAAATGATGAATATAATGAGTGAAAAATAGGAAATTTCAGAATTGAAATGAAAATTATAGGCAGATAACCAGGTTGAAATTCTAGAACTGAAAGACATAATATTTGCAATGAAAAATTCACTAATTGGTCTTAGCAGATTGGACATTGCTGGTGAAGAGATCAGTGAACACAATGACAGGAATATAGAAAATAATAAAACAGGAGCACAAAGAGAAAAAAACTGAAAAGAAGTTTTTAGAACTAGAGAGAAAAAAGACTAGAGAAAAATATAAACAGAACTTCTGGGACAATATCAAATACTCCATCATGCGTGTATTTGAAATCTAAGAAGAGGCTGAGGATAGCCTTCCCCATTCTGCTAGCTTACTCCAACTTCCAAGTATGTCTATTCAAATTATTCACTCAGGATCACTGGAATTGATCATTGGGTGGGTACATGGACAAAATAAACTAACTGTGAGCCAGATTTTAGCCTGGCCCCTACTCATTTTCTGGCCCCTGTAGACTCCCATTCTAACAGAAAGGTCATGATATGCTTTAGGTTTCTGGATTTCAATGTCAATTCCTTAAAATATCTTTCTCCAGTGTATAGTCACTCAAGTAAATGACCATAGGTAATTTAGCATAAGAACAGACACTATCATAAGTTTATAATTGCTGTGGTGTTATGGAGTGCTGCTTCTATTGTCTGCCAGGACAGCTCTGGCATTTCCATTTTGCTGAGTGTTGGCTATCACTTTTTCCAAGTTTTTAAGAGACACCCTAGAAGTGAATTTACCTCATCCACTGGAGTTCTTGCTAGCTTGTTAAATCCATAGCATGTTAAAAAATTCATTATCTCCAGGTCAATGAGTTATTGTTTATCCAGTCTTACCTTCTGGCCCCTTTATCAAGTACCTCAAGATCCAATCTCTGGGGTACTGTTTTGGTTTCTCCCAGTACCAAACTGCTAATTCTTACAACAGTTTATGTGTATAGTTTCTTTCTTCCCCTAATATACCATCATTTGGTAATCAAGAGAGAAGGTAGGGGCATTTCCAGGGGGGCATTTGTTACCTTGTGAGGAAGCAGCCTCTGCAGCAGTTTGCAGCACAGCTGAAGTGTTAGCTCTTTCTCGGAAAGGAAGACCACCTTTTTGCAAGGCCATGGGACTTGGGGAGTCAGGCTACAAAACCAGTGCATCCTCAGGGGCACCCTGAGAACCAGAGAAAAAGAGGGGGCATTTTATATTAATAAAAGTTTCAATTCATTGGGATGACATAATATTAAATATGCATGACTCTAATATAAGAGCTTCAAACGCAAAACCTGGTAAGATTGAAAGGAAAAATAGATATTTCCAAGTTATAATTGAGATTTTAACACTTTTTTTAGTAATTATTAGAAAATGTGGGCAGAATCTATAGAACAACACTATAAATCAATTGAATATAATTAACATTTCTTGAATTCTACTTTGGACTTTTCAGGTGCACATGGAATGTTCACCAAAATAGATCATATACTGAGCTATAAAACAAGTCTCTATAAATTTCAAAGGATTAATGTCATACAAAGAATGTTTTCTGACCACAACCAAATTAAATTAGAAACCAATAACAAAAAGATCTCTGGAAGTTTCCCAAATATTTGGAAATTAAGTAACATTTCAAATAACCCATGAGTCAAAGAAGGAAATTAGAAAATATTTTGAACTAAAAGATTGAAAATGCAGCATATCAAAATTCGTGGAATGCAGCCAAGGCAGCTTAAAGTGAAATTGATAACTTTAAATGCTTATATTAGAAAAGGAAGTTTTAAAACCAATGATGTAATCTTTCATTTTAGAAGCTTAAAAAGGAGCAAATTATGTACAAAGAAAGAAAAAGAAAGAAAAATAAGAGCTGAAATCAATAAAATAGCAAATGGACAAACATAAGAAAAAAATCAACAAAGTCAGATATTGGTTATTGGAAAATATAATAAGATTGGCAATAAAATTGATAAACCCTAGCTAGACTGATCATCACCAAATGTTGGCAAGGATATAGAGTAACCAGACTGTCATATATAGCTGTTAGAAGTATAAATTACAACCCAGCAATTCAACTCCTAGATATTTATCTAAAAGAAATGAAGATGTATGATGAAAAAATATCTTATACAACTTGTATGAAAAATGTTCATAGCAGCCTTATTCATGACAGCCCTAACTGAAAACAACTCAAGTTTTCATCAGCAAATATCAGATAAACATATTGTAGAATATACATACAAGGGAATACTGCTCACAATAACAAGGAGTGAAGTAGTGATATACAAGACAACATGGAATAACCTAACACATTATGCTGAGGGAGAGAAACCAGTTTGAAAAGAGAACATATTTTCTGATACCAAATATAATTCTAGGATCGTTTGGGATGGTATTAATGCTCTATATTTTGATAACACTGTGTACTATATGGGTGTGCATGCTTCTCAAAACTCTGAACTGTGTAATGCTTAAGATCTGTATATTTTACTCCATGTAAATTACACTTTAATAAAAAAGTAAAAATTTTGAAGGCATTTTCAAATAAAACAGATTTTTAAAGGCATTCATATTATATACTGGGTTGAATTAGTTCTTCTATGAGATATCAAGATATTTTTATATAATTTCATTAATATAAGGTTAACCAAACTTGTTTTCAAGAACATCCTTTATTTTTATTTGAATGACACTCTCTTTCTGTTTAATCATTCACTGTTTGTGGCGTTTGTCTTTTTGAAAGTTGTTTCTGAATTGATTACAGTAATTACATTTTTTAAATCCAAAGAACAGAAGCATTCGTTTGAGTACATACTTGAACACAGCAAAAGGTGCTAGTAGGAAATACAGGACTAGTTAATACGAAAGTGATTTTCCCCTGTACCGCACACCCCACCTCAGGTTGCAGTGAAGTTGAATGCTAAATAATACTTCTTGTGCTGCTTGACTGTGGTGTCTTGACCTTCATATGGTTATTCATTTTTGTTTCAAACAAAAAAAAAAGAAAAAGAAAAAAAGGTTTATATGTTAGATAGAAATAACTGATTTAACTCAATTACCCATTAAGATGATATTGACCTTTTATTTTTCATAGGTTGAAGTTACATTATGCGTCTTATGAACCAACGATAAGGGTGTTACATGAGAAGCACCACACTTTACTGAAGGAGAAAATGCTGACTTCCTTGGAAAGAGACAGAGCAGTTGGGCAGGTAAAGATAGAGTCAAAAATATCTCAAAATGGTTTTTTAATAATGTAAGTAGAAATATTGGTTTTATTTCTGAGATAAATTTTAAAATATTTTCTCCCAATTTTCATATAAAAGGATCCATTTGGAAACATTCAGAAAAAGTATTTTTCCATTTAAAAACCTATAAAGATTATGATCAAATTATGTAATTGAGTTATAAATTTATAGATTATTAAATTGTAGTTAGAAGAAAAAACTCAGCCATTGTAGTCAGACAAACCTGGGTTTAAATGTCAGTTTTGTTAGCTATAAACATTGATCTTTGGAAAGTTACATAAATAATTAAAGTTTAGATTTCTCATATATAAAATGTAGCCACAAAGACCTACCTTTTAAGATTGCTGTGAAACTTATATAATATAATAAATAAAAACTCCCTGCAATTTCTCCCCAAATGATTATTTGACAAGCCTAGTTCCTGGCTCAAATTTTTTTTTTTTTTTTTTTTTTTTGCCATTTTTGCTTATGGGTAACATCCTATTCTATTCTTCCTGCAGGATTTTTGCATAGGCCTAGGCCTAGGGCAGTGGGTGAAGAACCTTTGGCATAAAATTAAAGAAAAAAAAAATGTTTATATGCCACATTATAAATATATAACACTTTGTTAGAAAATGTAAAACTGCAACTATGCTTAACATTCTTTTATTGTTTTCTGGAGATTTTCATGTTTGGTCAAACTTTTAGAAGCTACAAAAGCTTGCATGATGGTAATGCTCTTCCTTGAATAATTTTATTGTTAAGATATGCTTTAATCAAGTTTATTTTATCTTTTGAGTGTAATTCTTAGCTTCTAAAATACAAAACATCAGTGTCTCTATGCCTGTTTTGTTTGAATTTTAATTTTGTGTCCTGGAATATTTGAATTGTATTATAAGTAATATTGAATACAATGAATTTAACAGTAATTTAAATTTTTATGGCATTACATATCAGACCTTCAGAATTTCATCTCCTTGCTCCTCTTCATCTAACCTGTCCTTTTAGCTTCCCAAGAAGAGGCATAATTCTACATCCTGGGGTATTTGGAGCTAGATACTCTTATTTTTTATTCCTGCCCCATGTTTAGCTTAGATTTTTGCTATGTGTGGTCTTATGGTCTGATCTCCCTATTATCCTTCTTCAAGAGAATCTATCCATGACCTGGCAATAAGTTCCCCAGTGACCACATATGCTTTGGTGTTTGTGACAGACTACTCATACTGATCTCTCCCTCTGCAAGGATACCAGGGCATTCCAGACGTTCATGCTGGCAAGTGCCTACACTCCCCTCCAGATTGTTCATTTTTATTTCTGCAACCTGTCCAGCATTGGATCTGCCACTCATCTCCTGTGTGATTAGGGCTAAGTTATCTTCCTGGAAAGGTCATCAGTTTCCCTATTTCTAACATGAGGGGGATTCCTGAAGCCATACTGAGAACACACTTAGACATACAGTCTTTGGGTTTCAGGTTGCCCCCTCACTGGTTTAGTGGAAAGAGTTAAGTATTGGGAGTAGCGGGTGTGAATCCCAATTGTGCTGTAAAGTAGCCATGTGAACATTCAGGTCATTTACGTATAAATCTATTTTCTTACCTATTAAATAGGGATAAATTACTTTCCTTATGATTGATACGTATCTAAAATGAAAACATTTAAAAAGTTAAAGTTAAAATCACTTACTCTATGAGTTAGGGTTGAATTTTACACACTGCTGTTCAGATGCACAAAGAACTATATCTCTGTTATCTGCAACTGATTTTATTTGTCCTTGAACTTCTAGTCCTGCTTAAGGCAAAAGAAAAGATAACTTGCCTATTAAAGACTTTCCAGATCTTTCTGGGTTAAAACAGCCTCTTTGGGTTTAAAATAGGTTGTTTGAATATTATATTAATTGACTGTTTAGCTAAAACATAATTATCAGTGTTAATTTTCTTCCTTCAAATGGCATCCTCTTCTCATTCTTCCCCAGGTAGTTCCTAGTAAAAAAGGCACTTATGTATCTATACGGCCTGAAGTCTGTATGCTATCTTACGTCTTCACTTTCCAATGTAGTATGACTAATTTGATCATATTAAAAAAAAATATGTATATTTTCTAGATCTGTCTGCTGAGAGGGTCTAGATGACACTCCAGCAGCAAGGAGCATACCCAGGACTCAGCTCTTTGTTTCTAATATCACTCACTAATGGAAGGGAAAGAAACAAGGGCTCCTTAGAGAAGTGGCTGATTCTAGGGCTGGGCAGGGAAATTATTTATACAAGATGAGTCTGGAGAACTTGGAGCATCTTTTTGTGCTGGAAAGTAAGGAAATGCTCAAAAAGTGGAAAAGAAAAGAAAAATAAAGAAAAAACCCAACAAAATAATGGGGTATGTCAAAGGACAAAGGAACTGTAGTGGGCACCTACAGAGGTAGATGGATCCCCAACCAAATATGGTTTGGATGTTCAGACTGATAATGCCATATATACACCAAGAGGGTGTGAAAAAATTTATTGCTTGCGTAATTGAGTTCTCTGCAGAGAGCAGCACATGCCTCCCAAGCATTTCTGAAACCTCTTGAGAGAGAGCAAGGAAAGGAGACTAGCTTGGGGTTTTTATTGTGGTTGGGGGTTAGGGCCAGGGTGAGAATTCTTATGTGTGAGGTGGGGCTTGCATGGTTTGAATCTCCCACCAGTACCAGAGGAGAGAGGACCGGGCATTCTTATCAGGTTGCCCAGATGTAGAGTACAAGGGGAAGAGAAAAAGGGTAAGGCTTAACAACTGTTAGCAGTCAAACATCAAAAAAAGGAGTCAAATTCCTCATTATAGGAATCCAACCTGAAAGAGCTCCCAGTGATCAAACCCCCTGAAACAATTTCAGCAACAAAATAATAAAGTATTGGATTATAATCCAAAGTATAAAATAAATATCTATGATTCCATAATGGTATAAATAAAAGATTGAGTAAATAAATATGGGAGAATAGACAAATGTCCCGTATAGAGGGATCCCAAATAACACACGTAGACAATTTTTCCCTCAAGGAGGTAGAGCGTAACAACTCAGCTGTTAAGTAGTGACTGCACTTAATGACTTGCATCCAAAACTACAGTGGAAACAGGAGAAAAGTAACTTTACAGTGGGGAAACCTGGTAACCTCCTCAGCCAGGTGATCAAGGTTAACATCATCAGTTTTAAGTCATGTTGATAGCAAGTACCTGTGATATGATCTGCTAATAATGGCACTTCTCTTCTGTGGTCTTCCTCCCCAACACCCATAACTTTAGTCTAAACATGGGAAAAACATCAGACAAATGCAAATTTAGGGCCAGTCTGCAAAATACTACCTGACCAGTACTCTTCAAAATTAGGGAAAGTCTCAGTCCAGAGGAGGCTAAGGAGTCATAATGACTAAATGTAAGGTAGTATTCTGAATAGTATCCTGAAACATAAAAAGGATATTATGGAAAAATTGATGAAACTCAAACAATGTAGACTGTAATTCATGATAATATATCATATTGGTTCATTATTTGTGACAAATGTACCATCATAATGTGTGATGTTAATAGGGAAAACATGGTGTGAGACATACAGGAAATCTCAGTGCTGTATCAGCAACTATTCTGTAAATCTTATTCTAAATAAGAAGGTTATTTAAAAAAATTATAACCCTTTTGGTTTCTAAGAATAGATATTAATCTGTCACTTTTTTTAACCTAGGCATTTCGTGAACACTAATCTATAGGTTACAATTTATTATATGCTATTTTCTATTAATAAAGAAATACTGCTATTCAGTGATAGTAGAAAAATGTGTGTATCTATAGAATTAAACAGATGGATATTGTGTTGGTATAATCGTGTACAATGAGGGATGAGATAGCTTTTTAAAGTTGAATTTTAAATTTAAGTCTATTGTTCAGGAAATAGTGCCACAAAACTAACAAATGTTCTTAATTATGACATGTTCAATAAAACAAAGGATATCTGTGGGTGGAAAATGAGCTAAGAGTTTGGGGAATAAAAACAGCCTCTTCATATTTTACTTCCCAAATAATAATTACCTCATATTTTATAAATATAAAGATGATAAGTTGTTGTGAAGCAATTTGAACAAAGGAAAAACCTTTCTCAAAATAGAGAACTGAATAATTATCAAACTGGGCAATGTGTATTCTTGATTCAGGAAACTATGCTATGAAATAAATATTTTAGATACTTACCTATAATAGATAATTGATAATTGCCTGTGGAATTAAATTTTAACTTAAAATTGTGTTTTCATTTTGTTAAAAATCATGTTTGATTAAAATTTAAAGGCATTAATGAAAGAGAGAGTAATATTTTTGATATTTTACTATCAATATTTAAATATTGCATTTTATGTAACCCTTTTAAAGTCATTTAGTATAAAACCTCATATCTTTGAATTTTGTGTTTTTAGATTAATGAGCTTCAAGCAACAGTTAAGAACATAGAAATAGGACATAGTTACCATGTTCCGGAAATTAAAGGTATTAACAAATGTAAAATGTGAAGAAACTGTAATTTAATACTGGTTTCGTGATTCCTCATCCCTATCAGTGATTAACTGAATAATTTTATTGTCCTTATAAACATGCACTCTAGTTTTAGATACAGAACTTGCATTACTAAGCTGTGGTCTCAACATTTGGCTTTGTGATCTCAGACTCTGTCATCTCTCCAGTTGCCTGAACTTGGTATCTTACTTAGTCAATGGCTGTAATTTGAAAAGAAGTTGATTTAATTGTGATTTATTGGTTAACAGGCTGCTCCTCATAAATCCTGTCATCTTTCATACTTATTTTCAAAATATTCCCTCTCTCTTCACATGTTCATTTTAATTTAATTTAAAAAATCTCTCTCTCTCTCTCTCATCCATCTGCCCATCCATCTATCCATCCATTTATTTTGGGCAGAAGTTGCTATAGCAATAGAGACTTTTCAGATTAAATGTTATATGTTTTGATGTTAGAAAACAACAAATTGATTGTCTTTGGGAGCAAGACAAATTAATTGTTATTTGATCTAAATTTAGGCAATAAGACAAAAATTGGACTGATTTGGAGCAGAATTGTCAAAGAATTATAAACATCCTATTTTTGACTATTGAAGTGACATGTTTATTATATAAAATTCAAACAGTGATAAAATATATTTTTTAAAAAATCACATCATAATTGCTATAACACAGAGAGAATATTAGTACTTTAGTACCTATCTTCACACCTGAAAAGAGTTTTAATTCTACATTTCTAGTGTGGTAGGTAGAATAATAGAAAAATATTTCAGAGAAATTATGAAATAGTGAATTATTATTGACTAGATATTTTTATTTTATTTATTTATTTTTTTTGAGACAGAGTCTTACTCTGTTCCCCCAGGTAGAGTGCAGTGGAATTATCTTAGCTCACTCAAACTCCTGGGCTCAAACAATCCTCCTGCCTTAGCCTCCTGTGACTAGATATTTAAACTGATAATTATGGATTATGGTTTTCTTTATTTTTATGAAAGGTAATATATATCAAATATTTGCAAGGAACTGTACAGAAAGCACATTAGTATTACATATTATGAGATAAAACTATTTTTTGCAAATTAATTTCAAAAATGTTAGGAAATCTGGTTTTGATTATTATGCTTGTGTTAGTTTTTAATTTATATTACTTTGTTTTGCTGTAAGATTGCAATTTCAATGCAATAATGCCTATTTCCAAACCACATCATAATGATACATATAATTGTATTTTTATATATCTTATAGTTTATCTTAGGAAATTATAAATTCAGATGAACTGGTAGAAATTGGAAATGTTTGGTGAAGTGAAAAATTGTGAAAGCTGACTTCAGAGTTTTAAAGAGGAAATAAATGTCATATATAATAAAGTAAAGTACCCCTTAATTTAGTTCTTTAAAAATAACAATAGATCTACTTTTAGTTTTTTTGAGTTATCGCCATATTACTTTCCACAGAGGTTGTACTACCATTTGATCCAGCAATCCCACTACTGGGTATTTGCCAAAGGAAAAAAAGACATGCTATAATAAAGACATCTGCACTCGAATGTTTATAGCAGCACAATTCACAATTGCAAAGATGTGGAAACAACCCAAGTGCCCATCAATACATGAGTGGATTAATAAAATGTGGTATATGTATACCATGGAATATTACTCAGCAATAAAAAACAACAGTGAATTAACACATCTGGTATTATCCTGGATGGATCTAGAGCCCATTCTTTGAAGTGAAGTATCACAAGAATGGAAAAACAAGCACCACGGGTACTCACCATCAAATTGGTGCTAACTGATCAATATTTTTGTGCACACATGGAAATAATACTCATCAGGGGTCAGGCAGGTGGGGGGGGGAGGGGATGGGAAAACTCACACGTAATGGATGCGGGGCACACCGTCTGGGGGATATTCATGATTGTAGCCCTGACTTGGGCAGTGCATAGGCAATATATGTAACCAAAGTGTTTGTACCCCCATAATATTCTGAAATTAAAAATAAGTAAATAAAAATAAAAATAACAGAGAAAAATACTTCTTACTATACTCCATACACAGTAGATCAAAGTACTCCTTACTTCTTATAGTTTAATGAAGTGTTGCTTTTTAAGTTTAGTATTTTGTTTCTGGTCAGAATTTTATTAATTTTAGGAGATGCCAAGTTCATGTGACTATATAGACTACATGGTCTAATCAAGTAAGAGATACTATCTTTTCAAATATAGCATCTTTCACTTTAATTCTGTTGCCTTTTTCAGAATTCCTACTAGATGTGTGCTTAATCTCCCCATTTTAGCTTACATGTCTTAATCTCTTAGATATTTTCTATTTATTTCTCTGGGCTAAATTGTAGATAATTTCTTCAAAACCATTTTTCAGTTAAATAATTCTCCTTTCAGTTGTGTTTGATCTATAAAGGAGTTGGAGAACTGGGACAGAAATGAAAGTCATCTTGTGTTTCTGATATTTAACCAGGGGCTTGAGCATGTTTGGTTAACACTTGTTTAATGTGTGCATACATGAAGGAACAATTGAATAGGTAAAATTTAGCACTTGAAGGTACAATAAATAAAATTCTATAAATGAAGATGTGCTTGTTTATTTGGTATTTTAAAATATCACTTAAGGAATTATGCATTGCTTAAATTTTTGAATATACTCAAAATTTGGGAAACTGCACAGCACCAGTCTGTACTATAGGCCTTGTCATAATAAGCATTAGATGGTAAATATAAGGATGCTATGATGGAGACATGGACTTTAGTAGGCTATTACTAACCATTAACAAGTGCTATATGAAATTTGAGGCTTATGTGCACTTAACCATGAATGCGACATAAACTTTAATGTATGAGCCTTTCATTTGTTCTACAAATCTGTGTGTAAGTAAAAGTGATATTTATTTGAGAGTGGAAATCATGTTTATTCATGCTGCACTGAGAAATAATTGAGAAGAATTTTGCAATGTTTGTTCTCAAGCTTTTGTTCTAAATGTTGAATATTTTTCTAAAATTTTATTAAATTATATACTTTTAATTTCATTTTGCTTGTGCAGCAACAATGTATACTCATAAGCCAAGCCCTTTTGGATTTTCCACTTCCATTTGTTATTCTTATGTTGTTTGTTTTTTGCTTTTTAATTTTATTTCTCTTATGAACTGGTGCTTAGTAGTGTCTTGCATGCTGCATAAAATACGCTCGTATTCCTGAAATTATCTGTTGGAGTCCTGGCTTTCCCTCCCTGATGCTTTCTCCTTTCTTTCCTCTGGATATTGCTATGTGACATTCATAGGATTATTGAATGTCATTCACAGGGTTATTGACACAATTGTATAAAATAATACATGTAAAATTGTTTAGAACAGTGGATGTTACATAGTAAAAGATCAATGAGGCATAAATGCTACATATTATTATTTTTAATTATAATCATTACCAGGTTGACACCCCTGGTCTTTGAAGAGGAATATACAATAAAATAGAATTATTAATAGATGTGAAAATTTTCCCTTACTCTCAACAAGCTGTAATTGTTGCCTTTGTGGCAATAATCCAGACTTTGGCTTCCTAGATGCAGTGGTCCTCTAACTCTGTGGTCCCCACCCCTGGGCCACAGACTGGTACTGGTCCATGGCCTGTTAGGAACTGCACCGCACAGCAGGAGGTAAGTGGTGGGCAAGTCAGTGAAGCTTCGTTTGTGTTTACAGCTGCTCCCCATTGCTCTCATAACCACCTGAGCTCTGCCTCCTGTCAGATCAGCAGCGGCATTAGATTCTCATAAGAGCACGAACCCTTCTGTAAACTGAGCATGTGAGGGATCTAGGTTGTGTGATCTTTATGAGAATCTAATGCCTGATGATCTGAGGTGGAGCTGAGGCAGTGATCCTAGCACTGGGGAGTGGCTGCAAATACAGATTATCATTAGCATAGAGGTTTGATTGCACAGACACCATAATAAATCAGTTGCTTGCAGACTCATATCAAAACCCTATCAGTGAGTGGCAAGTGACAATTAAGCTGCATCTGGTGGCCCTTATAGAGGCAAGTGAGTTGATGTACTTCGATTATACAGCTGCATCTGATGGCAGGCTTTAAGTTAGAATCTGACACTTATTTTGGTCTGTGCATGGCACGCATATTATTTTATTTACCACTTCCATCCGTGCCTCTTTCCTGCACTGCACACTTGTCTCAGTCACAGTTGTGGTAAGCCCACAAGCTAACCCTAGCAAAATGAGTAAAAAACAAACATTGCTGGAGAGCTTTTTTGAAAAGGGGGAAAGACCCAATGATGAGACAGCAGAAGACTTTTAGACTGCCCACAAAATGAAAGCTGCATTTTTTAAAAATGTAGGACACCAAGAGTCCTACTTAAATTATGGGTTCATTGCAACGGATGATTCACATTCTCCAAGCCCGCTTTGTATAATATGTGGCAACTGGCTATCCAGTGAAGCCATGAAACCTTCAAAACTGCTTCTCCACGTGGAGACCAAGCACCCTGTGTTAAAAGACAAGCCTTTGGAGTTTTTCAAAAGAAAAAAACATAAACACAAAGAACAGAAGCAATTATTGAAGGCCACCACTGTCAAATGTGTCTGCACTGAGAGTATCATTCTTAGTTGCTAATTGCATTGCTAAAGCTAAGGAGCCCTTTACTATTGTTGAAGAGTTGATCCTGCCTGCTGCTAAGGACATTTGCCATGAACTTTTAGGAGAGGCTGCAGTTCAAAAGGTGGTATATTCCTCTTTCAGCTAACACCATAACTAAACAAATTGAGAAATAGCAGAGGATATTGAGGCACAATTGTTAGAGAGGATTAGTGATTCATTGTGGTATGCAATCCAGGTTGATGAGTCTACTGATGTTGACAAAAAGGCAATAATGTTTGTTTTTGTGTGGTACATTTTTTGGGAGGATATGCATAAAGATATGTTATGTGCACTTTGGTTGCCAACCAACACCACAGCTGTGGAACTATTCAAGTCTTTGAATGATTACATATCAGGAAAACTGAATTGGTCATTTTGTGTCAGTATATGCACGGGCGGAGCAGCTGCCATAACTGGACGGCTTTCTGGTTTCACTGCTTGGGTCAAGGAGGTCGCTTCTGAATGTGAATCTATGCACCTTGTCATCCATAGAGAAATGCTGACTAGCCAAAAAATATCACCTGAACTAAACAGCATTTTGCAGGATGTGATTAAAATTATCAACCACATTAAAGTACATGCCCTTAACTCATGCCTGTTCACGCAGCTCTGTGAGGAGATGGACGCAGAGCACACATGTCTTCTCTTATACACAGAAGTGAGATGGCTTTCTAAAGGTAGGTCACTGGCAAGAGTTTTTGAGTTATGAGAGCCACTCCAGAGATTTCTTTAGGAAACAGTCACCACAGGCAGCACATTTCAGTGACACAGAATGGATCGCAAAACTTGCTTACTTGTGTGACATATTTACCCAGCTCAACGAACTCAATCTGTTACTTCAGGGGAGAACGACAACTGTGTTCAAGTCAGGAGATAACGTGGCTGCGTTCAAAGCCAAACTGGAATTATGGGGGCGACGAGTGAACATTGGGATTTTTGACATGTCTCAAACATTAGCAGAGATTTTGAAAGAAACTGAGGCAAGGCCTTCTTTCTCTCAGCTGCTGCATGATCACCTATCTCAGTTTTCGAAGGAGTTGGAGCATTACTTCCCAACCACAAAAGACCCCCGAAGTGGGAAGGAATGGATCTGTAACCCATTTGTGAATAAGCTGGGTGAATTGACTTTGTCCTTGCTAGGAGAGGACCAACTGCTTGAGATCGCAAATGACGGTGGCCTTAAAAGTATGTTTGAGACAACTTCAAATCTCCGTACATTCTGGATTAAAGTCAAGGTGGAATATCCTGAGATTGCCACAAAAGCACTGAAAAGCCTGCTTCCGTTTCTGACATTCTATCTTTTTGAAGCAGGGTTTTCTGCAGTGATAGCAACCAAAACGAGATTACTGAGTAGAATGGACATAAGCACACACTTCGGGTCTCACTGTCTCCCATAACCCCCAGATGGGACCATCTAGTTGCAGGAAGACAAGCTCAGGGCTCCCATTGATTCTGCATTATGGAGAGTTGTATAATTATTTCATTATAGATTACAATGTAATAAGAATAGAAATAAAGTGCACAATAAATGTAACACGCTTGAATCATCCCCAAAACATCCCCCCTGCTCTCCCCGGTCCATGGAAAAATTGTCTTCCATGAAACCAGTCCCTGGTGCCAACAAGGTTGGGGACTGCTGCTCTACCTTTTAGCACCATTCAGGGAGGACAGGCAGTCTGCATACCCAAGCCTCTCAAGTACTTTCATGTAGCACTGGGTTATGGAACATTCTGTTTTTATGTTATTATGGGGGTTATTTTGAAGATTTTCTCCTTTGTCTATAACTGGTACTGAATAGAAAAAATTAGTCAGATCAGGAAAGAAACTAAATGCCAGGCATATGCTCCCCTGCCTTTATGAATTCTTTAAGAGAGCCTTGACATTGAAATTATCAGACATTTTTGTGTTTATCATCTTTTCTCTATTATAAATCTAGTGTTACAATTTGCAACACTGCATTGTTTCTTTTATTTGTGTTAGTGATTATAACCTTATTAGTCTTTTGAAAGCAGCTTTCTGTTTAGAAATACATGTGGAAATACGTGTTCCTAAATATGTTTTTGTACTGTACATGGAAAGAGGTGAAGGAGAAACAGACTTTTGCTGTCACTTTCCCCGCCTCAGATGATTCCATTAGGACTGATCTTTATGTCCAGGAGAGTTAGGAGACCAATGTTACAACTGTACTGAAATATTATCCTGTGTTTTTCCTTTTTGTTTTTCTCAACTTTGAGAAGCATAGATAATATTTTATTAATATAATATTCTCTTTTTAAAAATCTCTTATTTATTATCCAGTTTCACTTGGGAAATTTTGCCATTTTTTACTGTTCTCTCTTTTGGCCCTCCTTAATTTGTTTATAAACACACAAAACCTCAAAATTACAAGAATTTAGATATAAGATGATTGTGCTCTGTAACTGGCTCACCATGCTATTTCATTAACCTTGTACTTGTGCCACCTGCATTTTTGGGAAGTGAATTTTGAGACTCTGCTTAAAGCATTTGTTATGCCTTGAATATCATTACTTTAATGCTTTAAAAATATGCATATTATTAAAATCCCGGTTTTCATATTTTGGGTTATAATTATATTTTATACAGATAAGCAGTACAAATATTAAGAATAAATTGTATTGTCTTGTAGTTTCTCACAATTGGGAAAAAGAAAATAAAACAGAAGGTCCTACTCAGAAAGGTCTTCGTGAAGCCAGGGAACAAAACAAACAAAAAACAAAGACGAAAGCCAATACAAAGGTATGATATTTTCTTTTTCTCCATTAATTCAAACTCAGATCTTTAGATCTATACATTCATACAGTATTATTATTTTACTGGAAAAGGAAATTAGAGATTATATATTCTAAGTTTCTTGGTTTATACATGGACAGTGGAGGTCCCCAAATATTACTAGTAAGTAATTCCAGGGACACATGCTTATTAGTGGCAGAGATAGCTCAATGGATCACTTTCCCACCTACTCCAGTGAAATCACAGCCATGTTTGTTCACCTGCTCACTTTTCTGCTTAAAGTTACCTCTGCCTAAAATAAATCACTCCCAGACCATCTCTTGTTTTCTTTTCTCATAATATAATTTTAAACTTTTCTTAGTCTTCTTTAAAGTAGATTGGAGTAGCATATGCTCCATTTAAGAATCTCATTATTTCTTGAAACCTTTGCTTTGTAATCAGACTAATAGTTAAAATCTTCCATAATGATTAAAGGAAATGGTATTAAAATGTCTAGTCAAAGAGACCAAAAATGAAGAAAGAAAATTACAAAATCTGTGAGGGGTTTAGTTTCTTGTTATGAAAATTGCGTAAAAGTCTAGCTGAGGTAATGAAATTTCTTAAAGGTAGTTGTTACCTTAGAGTTCTAAAATATCTGGCATATATTTTAAAATGAAAATATTTAAAATTAATAGCTTTTAGTAATAGTAATTCTGGAAGAAAAATAGATTTTTTATGAATTCAAATAATAGCATTTACTTAGCTAATACCAATAACATTTTTCCCTCTAAGGTATGCAGTGGAATCTGGTATTGTATAAAATATTTGAATAAAATGAAGACTAAACTCTTTTAGGTTATACTAAGGTTTCGATTAGTATATTTTTTGTGATTTTCAGACTAGTGTTTTACTGTGCCTTTATCATCACTATTAATTTATGGATTATGGTATTTGGGGTAGATACACATCACAGTTAAGGATTTTAGGGGTGATGGTTGTGATGATATAAGCATCTCTTCAGGTAGTATGTCATGTTTATAAATGATTTGTTGATTTATTCACTGAGTCCATATGGCTTGTAAGAGTTTACATTAGTCCTGTAAGATTGACATTTTAGTGTGACAAAAAGCTACTAAAATATAGGAGAAGAACATGACATATTTATGCATAGTATATTCTTTCTCAGTGTTGCATTAAAATATTTAATGTAATATCTACAAAATGATAGAAAAACCATAGCCTTACAAAAGGGCTAAAGTGTAGAATAAAGTGAATCTTCTTACCATCACCAAATAATCACTAATATTTCTCTCTTAATTTTGTTTATAACAAATGACTGAGTTCTATTTCTATTTTTAGTATTATTCACTTTAGAGGATATCTTTTGACACCCCTCTGTAAAAGAAAGAGGCATTTAGAGCACTTTCACTGATTTGGTTTGAGTGATATTATTATGCATATTATCATAATTGATAAAATTTACATTTTTTGTGTCATCCTAATTCTATTTTCTGTGTAAGTTAACAGTAAAATTTTTAATCTCATAAAACAGCATTTAAATGTACTAAGTTTAAGTAAATATGATTTATTATAGACTTAACTAATGTAACTAGAACCATAGAGAAGGAAAGAGAATATCTGAAGTGCATGGGACCAGAGACTTCTTTTAAATACAGTCACCTTTTTCTACTTCCTTGGCTTACACTCAGCTGCCCCTGCTAACTTATTTCTCACATTGTCCTTTGTGGATTGCTCTTTCTATACTCCTGGAGTATGTCCTTGAGTAATTTTCAAAAAGGGCCCATGGAGATAAATTATCTCAGTATTTGCACAGCTGAAATGTTCTTATTTTGCCTTATATTGAGTTAATATTTGGTTGGATACAGAGTACTAGGTTTAGATTATTTTTTCACCAGAATTTTGAAGGCATTGTTTTAATGTCTTAGAGGATACCAGCACTTGCTGTTGGTTTGATTCTTATTCTTTTGTAGGGAAGTACAAAATACCATATGTAGTACAATGTACCAGAATACCAGTATTTTGAAAAATTAGGTATAATCATAAAACATATAAATAATAAAAATAACCTTATTTATGCAACCTACTGACCCTTAAAGCTGCTTATTGGAGGCACTTCAACCCTTACCCTTGGGTGAAAATTTATTTCAGGCTTCGTGAAAGTTATTAGTCTGTGTATACTTTAGGTTGCAAAACATAGTCTCAAATTAGTAATTAAATGTGTCTAGCTTTAGGTAATGTCAAAGCTCCACATTTGATATAAAGTTAAATCTTTACCCAACCCCAAGCTGGGACATTCTTTAGGTTAGACACTTTCAGGGGTGATAATAGTGGTGTATGGTCCTTCCTATTTCTTTTCCTCTAGTTTGTTAAGTGACAAGGTTGAATTTGGAAGAAGGGGGAAATTTAAAAGGAATAGAAAAGTATTATTTGACTTGAACTACCTTATAAGTGCTTGGAGTTTTTTGAAACTTGCAGATACTGAAATCTATTGTCCTAATGGTCACTATCATGAACAATTTTGGGCTCCCTTATGAACTCCTCTAAGGAACTCCCTTCCCTGGACCAGTGCTTCCTGTGGGCTAGCCTCTCCATATTCCCCCTAGTGATATACCTCATAGCTTCTTTTTATTTAGGTCTTTTCCTTTAGGCCACGCTAGTTGGAGTTCCCTCTAATCTCATGATGAATTGATCCCCATGTTTAGGTGAGCTAATGGAGGTGTTTGGCAGCGGCGATCCTCAGATAGATTAATGCCCTCAGTGGAAAGGGTGATTGAGTTCTCACTCCATTAGTTCCCATGAGAGCTGCTTATCAAAAAAAGCCTGGCACCTCAACCCTCTCTCTTTTGCTTCCTCTCTTGCCATGTGATCTCTGCACATGCTGTCTGCCCTTCACCTTCTGCCATGAGTGAATGTAGCCTGAAGCACTCACCAGGTGCCCAGTCTTGAACTTTCCACCCAGCAGAATCATGAGCCAAATAAACCTTTTTTCTTTATAAATTACCCAGACATTTCTTTATGCCCACATTAAACAGACCAAGACAGCTACTCTCTTAGATAATTTTAAAAACAACTTTAGGCCAATATTCCTACTGGAGTCACATTCCAGTCACTGAATCCATTGTTAGAAAAGGAGTATAATTTTTCCCCTGTGTAAGCTTTTTACCTTGCTGTTGTAGACTGCAAGTTAGGCACTGACCCACTGTGCTTTCCACCTATAAAGAACAAACTTCAGGCTCCCTAGGAGATCTTGTTATAGGCCATACTGGGTTTTGGACTGAGAATCTCCTCCTCAAGCCTTGGAGGTGTGAGACTCACATGAGGGCTTTCTCTAAAGAAATCCTCCTCACACATCCTCTCCATTTCCATCCTTTTTATCACTCTTATATCTTTGAAATGTGTGAAAAGTTTAAAAGAATTAAATAACTGTTTTTAGTTAATTCTTTAACATTTTTTGAAAATAGCTTAATACTTTTTTTTGTAATACTGAAGGTGTTGAATCCTAGTGCTTCTGTGAAACTTCTAATTTAATATCCTCATCTTTCTTTTTCTAAGACATTTTTATTGAGATAAAATATACATACATTATTTACCATCTTTACCATTTTGAAGTATACAGATCAGTGGTAGTAAATACATTTATATCATTTTTTGCCCCTTCTTCTCCTCCTTCCCACTCCCCTTCTGCAGCCTTTCGTAACCACTGATGTAGTCTCTGTTTTTATAAGATGCACTTTTTTTTTAGCTCCCACATATGGGTGAGAACTTGTAGTATTTGTTTTTTTGTGCTTGGCTTATTTCACTTAACATAATGGCCTCTAGTTCCATCCATGTTGCTGCAAATGACAGGATTTCATTCTCTTTTATGGCTTAATGATAGTCCATTTTGTGTATAAATACCAGATTTTCTTTATCCATTCATTCATTGATGGGCAGGTAGGTTGATTTCATATTTTGGCTATTGTGCATGGTGCTGCAATAAACATGGGAGTGCAGATACCTCTTTAATATATTGATTTCCTTTCTCTTGTATATGTACCCAGTAGTGGAATTACTGGGTCATATGGAGGTTCTATTTATAGACTTTTAAGGAACCTCCATACTGTTCTCCATAGTGATATACTAAAATACATTCCCACCAGCAGTGCATGAGAGTTCTCCTTTCTCCATATCCTCACTAGCATTCATTATTGCCTGTCTTTCTGATACAGGTCATTTTAACTGTGATAAGATGACACTGCATTGCGGTTTTGATTTGGATTTCTCTGATGATAAGTGATGCTGAACATTTTTGCATATATATGGTGGCCATTTGTTTGTTTTTATAGAGAAATGTCTGTTCAGATCTTTTGCCCCTCTTTTAATCAAATTATTTGATTTTTTCTTATTGAATTGTTTGAGCTGTTTATATATTCTGGTTATTAATCCCTTATCAGATGGATGTTTGCAAATATTTTCTCCCATTCTGTGGTTTGTCTATTCACTTTGTTGGTTGTTTCCTTCACTGTGCTAAAGGTTTTTAGCTTGGAATAATCCCAATTGTCTATTTTTGCTTTGATTACCTGTGCTTTAGAGGTTTTACTCAAGTAATCTTTGCCCAGACTAATGTTCTGCAACATTTTCCCAATGTTTTCTTCTATTAGTTTCATAATTTCAGGTGTTAGATTCAAATCCTTTATTCATTTTGATTTGATTTTTGTGTATGGTGAGAGATAGGAGTCTATTTCATTCTTCTGCCTATAGTTATCCAGCACCATTCATTGAAAAGACTGTTCTTTCCCTATTGTAATTTCTTGGTTTCTTTATCAAAGATGAGTTGGTTGCATATGTGTGGATTTATACCTGGGTTTTCTATTCTGTTTCATTGGTCCTCATGTCTGTTTTTATGCCAGTACCATGCTGTTTTGATTACTATAGCTTTGTAATAAATTTTGAAGTCAGGTAGTGTGATATCTCCAGTTTTGTTCTTTGTGCTCAGGATTAATTTGGCTATTTGGGGTCTTTTGTTGTTCCGTATAAATTTTAGGAATGTTTTTTCTATTTCTGTGAAGAATGCCATTGGTATTTTGATAGGGATTGCATTGAATCTGTAAATTGCTTTGGGTAGTGTTGTTATTTTAAAAATATTGATTCTTGCAATCCATGAACATGTAATATCTTTCCATTTTTTGTGTCTTCTTCTATTTTTTTCATCACAGTTTTAAAGTTTTCCTTATATAGGTCTTTCACTTCTTTGGTTAGATTGACTTCTATGTATTTTATATTTTTTGTAACTATTATAAATGGTATTCCTTTCTTAATTTCTTTTTCAGATTGTGTGCTGTTGGTGTGTCTAAATGTTACTGATTTTTGCATGTTGATTTTGTATCCTGCAACTTTACTGAATTTCTTTTTATCAGTCCTAACAGGCTTTTGGTGGAGTCTTACCTTTTTCTAGGTATAAGATCGTGTTGTCTGTGAACAAGGCTAATTTGACTTCTTCCTTTCCAATCTGGATGCCCTTCATTTCTTTCTCTTGCCTAATTGCTCTGGCCAGGACTTCCAGTATTATGTTGAATAATAGAGGTGAAAGTAGGCATCCTTGTCTTGTTCTAGTCTTTAGAGAAAAGGCCTTCAATTTTTCTCCATTCAATATAATGTTAGCCATGGGTTTGTCATAGATGGCCTTTATTATTTTGAGGTTTGTCCCTTCTACTTTCATTTTGATGATTTCTTTTAATCATAAAGGGATGTTGATTTTATCAAATACTTTTGCAGAACCTGTTGAAATAATGTTTTTTTTGTTCTTGATTCTGTTAATGTGGTGTATTACATTTATTGAATTGCATATGTTGAACCATCCTTGCGTTCCTGGCATGGTTCCCACTTGATCATGGTGAATGATCTTTTCAGTATGTTGTTGCACTTGGTTTGCTATTATTTTGTTAGAGTATTTTTACATTTATGTTCATCAGGGATACTGGCTTGTAGTTTCTCTTTTTGTTGTGTCCTTGTATGGTTTTGGTATTAGGGTAATGCCGGCCTTGAGGAATGAGTTTGGAAGTATTCTCTTTTCTTCAATTTTTTTGAATAGTTTGAGTAGAATTGGTATTAGTTCTTCTTTAAATGTTTAGTAAAATTCGGCAGGGAATCCATTAGGTTATGGGGTTTTCATTGATGAGAAACTTCTTATTAGAGCTTAAGTCTCATTACTTGTTATTGGTTTGTTGAGGTTTTCTATTTCCTTATGGTTCAATCTTGGTAGGTTGTATGTGTCCAGGAATTTATCCATTTATTCTTGGTTTTCTAATTTGTTGGTGTATTGTTGTTCATAATGGTCTATAATGATTCTTTGTATTTTTGCAGTCTCAGTTGTTATGTCTCTTTTTTTGTTTATGATCTTATTTATTTGGGTCGTCTCTCTTTTTTTTCTTAGTCTAGCTAAAAGTTTGTCGATTTTATTTATCTTTATAAAAAACCAACTTTTCATTTTGTTGATCTTCTGTATTTTTTGTCTGTACTTCATATATATATTTGCTGTGATCATTATTATTTCTTTCTTTCTACTAATTTGGAGATTGCTTTGTTCTTGCTTTTCTAGTTCCTTAAGGTACATAATTTTGTTGTTAATTTGAAGCTTTTCTACTTTTTTGACATAAGCATTTATTGCTCTAAACTTCCCTCTTACTATTGCTTTTGCTATATCCCATAGATTTTGATATGTTGTATTTCCATTTTCATTTGTTTCAGGAAATTTTAAAATTTTTTTCTTAATTTCTTCATTGACCCATTGGTCATTCAGGAGCATGTTTTTTAATTTCCATGTGTTTGTGTATTTTCCAAGGTTCCTCTTGTTATGGATTTCCAGTCTTATTCCATTGTGATCAGAGATGATACTTGATATAATTTCTGTTTTTTTGAATTTGTACAGACTTGTTTTGTGCCCTAAGATACAGTCTATTCTGTAAAATGTTCTGTGTGCTGATGAAAAGAATGTATATTCTGCAATAGTTTAGTGACATGTTCTGTAGATATCAGTTAGGCCTATTAGATCTGGTGTGTAGTTTAATCCCGCTGTTTCTTTGTTGATTTTGTGTCTGGTTGATTCTGCCCATTACTGAGAATGGGTTGTTAAAGTCTCCTACTATTATTGTATTGCAGTCTATCTCTTTGTATAGGTCTATTGATGTTTGCTTTATATACTTGGGAGTTCAGTGTTGGGTGCATAGATAATTGTTACCATTATGTAGAGATCTTCCTTGTATTTTTTAATAGTCTTTGATTTGTGGTCTATTTTGTCTGATATGAGTATAGCTACACTTGCTCTTTTTTGATTTCTGGTTGCATGGAATACCTTTTCCCACCACTTCATTTTCAGTTTAGGTATGTCTTTATAGGTTAAGTGGGTTTCTTGAAGATAGCATGTAGTTGGGTCTTGTTTCTTTATCCATTCAGCTACTCTATGCCTTTTAATTGGAGAATTGAGACTATTTGTATTTGATGTTATTATTGATAAGTGAGGACTTACTACTGTCATTTTGCTGCTTATTTTCTCATTGTTTTGAGACTCCTCTCTTCCTTTCTTCCTTTCTTACTGTCTTCCTTTGTAGTTAAATGAATATCTCTAGTAGTATGTTTTAATTTGCTGCTTTTTATTTTTAGTGGATCTATATAGATTTTTGTGCTGTGGTTACCATGAGGCTTACAAAAAACATTTTCTAAATATATCAAATTATTTTAAAGAGATGACAGCATATCTTAGAGCAAAAAGAAAAGAAAAGAAACAAATAAATGCAAAAAACACACAAAAAAATTCTACAGTTTAACTCCATCCCTCCACATTTTGACTATTAGTTGTCTCAATTTACATATTTTTGAAAACCTGTCTCTTTACAGGTTGCAGTAGATATTAGATATTATTGTTATTGACAGATTTGTCTTTTGGGCTTTGAACTAGGGTTATGGGTGGATTGCACAACACAAATACAGTAATATAGTATTCCGGGTTTGTCCATATTCATAATTTTACCAGTGGATTTTATACTGTGAAAAGTTTTCTTTTGCACATTAGTGTTTTTTTTTTTTCCTTTCATATTGAAGAACTCCCTTTAGCATTTTTCTCAAGATGGGTCTGGTGGTGATTAATTCTCTCAGCTTGGTTTGTCTGTGAAAGACTTTATCTTTCCTGCAAATTTGAATGACAATTTTGCTGGATACAGTATTCTTGGGTTGCAGAATTTTAATTTGAATACATTGAAAATGTTGTTCTATTCCCTCCTGGCCTGTAGGGTTTCCACTGAGAAGTCTGTTGCCAGATGAATTGGGACTCCTTTAAGTTATTGTCTTCTTATCTCTTGCTGCTTCTAGGATCTTCTCTTTTTTTTGAACTTTGAGAGTTTGATTGTTAAATGCCTTGGGGTAGTCTAATTTGGGCTGAATCTGTTTTGTGTGCTAAGACCCTCCCGTATCTGGCTATTTATATCTTTCTCAGATTTTGGAAAGTTTTCTGTTATTATTTTATTCTGTTATTAATTTTTTGTTATTATTTTCTATCCATTGGCTTTGCTCAGCTCCATCTTAAACACCAATAATTCTTAGATTTAGTCTTTTGAGATAATTTTCTATTTTTTGTATGCAATCTTCATTCCTTTTTATTCTTTTTTTTTTCCTACTCTGACTGTGTATTTCCATATAGCTGGTCTTCAAGCTCACTAATTCTTTACTCTGCTTGGTTTATGCTGCTGTTGAGAGCCTTAGAAGAGTTTCTTAGTTCAGAAAATATACTTCTCAGTTCCAACATTTCTGTTTGATTTTTGAAATTGTTTATTTATTATTTCTTTCTTCAAGCAGTCATGATGCTACCTATGGGTTATGGCAAGGATAGGTCTCCTTCCAGGGAGTCCAGGAAGTTGGGGAGGCTGGTTGACCACCTCAATTTTACTTTTTCCAGTTTAGGCACTGTGAGTTGAGGGGAAATTTTCCATATTATTGGTGCCTGGGAGAATGTAGGGATGGGTGGAGTCATGGATGTGGAATTATGATTCTCTTGTCTCTGCTGAGAGATTTTCCACGTCTTTGTGACCCTGGGATCTGTTTCAGCCTCATACTTGAGCTCTGGGTTGTTGCTGGAGAAGATTTCAGGGCTATATATTTGTTTACAGTTGTTTGTCGGGGGGTTGAGAAGCCAGTTTGCCTCTTTGCCGCCATTTTGGAACCAAAAGTCTTAATATCTTTATCTTTCTTTTCTCTATTTATTTTAGTTTCTTTTTCTTTTTTTAAGAGTTGTCAAATTTCAGCAGAATGTAGCTAGATGAAACTATTAATTGTTTGCTTTCATTTTTTGTCTTTTACATAACATACAGAACATTTCAGTCTTAAGCCTGGTGTGTTCTTTTAGCTCAGGGAATTTCTTTTCTATTGTTTACTTGAATCCATTATTTTTTTCACTCTTTCTGAAAGTCCAAATAGATAAATTTAGACCTCTTAAATATTTCACGCACCTTAACTCTTCTCTTACATTTTCATCTCTTAGTTTGCTTTGCATTCTGATGTATCTTCTCAACTTTGCCTTCTAGGTTACTGCTTAGGAATTGGCCTTATCCAATTTATCACTGTTAATCCATTGAATTTATTTTAATTTTAATATTATATTATTTCTAAGATTTATTTCTTATTTTCCAATTACTCCTATTATATAGAAGTCTATTATGTGTTCATTGATATTGTTCAATATTTACTTGAATCTCCTTAAGACAATAATTAGGCTTTTAAAAAAATGATCTTATGGTTCCTGAATTTTCCTCTCTATTTTATCCAGAGTCTCTTTATCTTCATCAGTATCTTCCCTTTTGTTTTATTACTAATGCTTTTTTCTTCAAATGACTAGTGATCCTTGGTTGAGAACTGATATTCATGCATTAGGGACTAGATTAGGTTATAAAACTATCTCAGATCCATAACAAAAGATATTCAATTTTGTGGCACAGTCAAAACCCCTAACTTGCATGAATGTCTTCTGCATTGATGGGTGTGTGAGGACTGACTGTGGGCTCTCTGGTAGTGGGTGGGAGAGTGAGCTGCCAGGGATGTTGGAGCAGAGCAGGCAGGGTGGCTGGGCAGGATGGAGCACAAACCACAGCTAAGGTAAATAGGGCAATTGCAGAACTTTGGGGTTGAAACATATTAGTATATTTTAGTGATGATGACTTTACTTTCCCATACCCCACCCTCATATTCTACTGCGCCCTCCTAGATATTAAGTTGCCAGATCTTGGCAGCAGGGCTGGGGAGGGCTCTGGTGTTAACTCCAGGCTTTGCTTTACTTTCCAGTCCCAACACACACATGCATATCACTCAAGATAGTTTGCTCATTTTCTTTAGGAAGTAGTTTTAGTCTATATGTAAAAGCATTACTGTGTAACCTATGTATAAAAGGGAGGAAGAGATAGGGAAGGAGTAATTACTTGTCTGCTTTTGTAATTTGGAAAGCAGTAATTTAATGAATTTCTCTGATGTTTTGCATCTTCATTCAGGCAAAGTCAGGAAAACAGTTAGTTGCAGTTAGAAAATGAACTACTTTATGTCTTTTGAACAAGATTACTTTAATATAAGGAAGTGGTTACACAGGTGATAGAAGAACTAAGATGTCAAATAGGGGACAAAGAGACAACTAAGATGTCAAATAGGGGACAGGAAGACAACTCAGAGCTTGGCAAAAAAGTACACTGCCACCATCTTAGGTGTTGGAGGAGGCACAGTGGGAGAACAAGTGTTACCAGAATCCAGAAGCTGGGGCCATCTTGTGGGAGTTAGGACTGTTGAGGAAGGGGCTGTCTAGTAGGAGACAGAGCCATGGAAAGCATGTGAGCATGGGGAAAGGAACTTCTAACAGATAATAATAGGGGAGGGATAAGAAAAAAAATCATTGATTTTTATTTATATATATGTGTTTACACGTATATATTTGATTTGTATATATAAAAATCATGTAACAAAAATATTCATAGCTGAACAGCCTATTTCCAGTCATTAATCGAAGTTGATATACATCTTGGCTTATTGGGGTTCTTTACCTGGTGAGTTGACCTGTATCTTCAATCCAGAAGGGTCTGAGTATCTAGTGGTCCCGACATCTTGGATTGCTGTAACTTTCCACTGACATTTCCCATTTAACATAGAATTACTAAGATGTGCCCCAGATTTTTTGTTGGATGCCAGAAGGTTCTCTCCAAACCCACCATTTAGCAGCAATCCAATTTCTGCTTGGTAATTAAGAGCCAAACTATCAGAGAGATCTCTGTATCATTAGATAGCAGACTTAACTTTCAATTTTTTTTAAGATTTAAAAGAAACTATACTTATTACCAATAACAATTTTGATAGCCACCCATAATTTTGTATTTAAACTGATTAAACATTGGAATTATACTACAGGCAATATTCTTTGTGCTTCAGTATCTTCAGAATATCTAGAGGAGCTTTATTTTGGAACTTTCAGTGAATGCTAAAAGCTGTACATTTGTTCACAACCATAAATTAGGTGGTGGAGTGATTAGTTCTGTTCACTCCTAGCCACTTGGAACTGATTAATTCTGAATTTCTGTCATTAACTTTCAATTTGATGGTACCTTTCATAGGTACCATGATGGAAGCATTCTTCCCTTTTCAATTTAGCCGTCTAGTAGCAAAGCCTAATGTTTTGGAAGCAAAATCTCTGCAAGTTGGTTTTCAAATGTAATAATGAAAGGGACTACTTCCACTTCTGTGAACCCTTGGTTTCAATGACTATGTGAGAACAACATTGTAGAATATTGTTTTTAAACTAACACAGTAACTGAGTTTTTAATAAACTATTGCACTTTTCTGTTGGTCCATCTGTTTATGGGTGATGGTCCACCACTAATGCCATGGGTTTTAGACCATAACCATACTTCTTCTACTGAAAAATGCATACTTTGGTCAGAAATATTTATTTTGTGGTATTCTGTGATAAGGGAATTTGTTGACATGTAGAAGTAGTACATTGAGAACACTAAAGGCAAATATTCAATCTGGAATAGTAGCTGTAATTGTAGACTATACCTTATCAAGTTTATAATAATCCACATTCATTTTCTAAGATACATCAATTTTCTACTAATGCAAAACTGGCAAGTTAAATGGGGGTTTGTTTTACTCTCTTAGTAGAGATGAGAAGGTCTAGAGCTTCCGCTTGATTCTTCCTACCAAAGTAGCACTTCATAAATCAGGGACCCAGTGAGGAGATTTTACTAATTGACTGATATGTCTATTCCATGTATCCAATCAGAAGCTGGGGAAGTAACCATGGAATGATTCCACAAACCCACTGGGTTTACTGTGAAATAGGCTTGGGCCACACATTATTGATCAGGAGGCTCTGATAATCCCCTAGTTTGACTGGTAGATGGTGTTTCTGGGTTCCCAAGAAAAGGCATCCATTCAGATCAAATTTCTAATTATTTCTGAAAGGTCTGAAGTAAAAGAGTTGCCTGTGTAAATGACCACTGTCTTTTTGGAGAAAGTTTAGAGGAAGATTTATAGTCAAATTTCTGTTTTCCTGAATGAACCCTGCATGAGACAGTGAATACATATTTTGTCCAGTGATGATAAATCACTGAGCCCTCTAAATTGTAAGTGGTTCAATATAATAAATCTGTGATTAGGTGGCTGGCTGGTTACCCATGGTAAGTTCCCATAACAAGGGTTCCATGTGGGTTTCTGCTGTTGGCAAGCTGGACATTCAGCATTGGGTGATAGCCAAGTCAACTTTGCTCAGGGGAAGTCCTGGTTATTGAACCTGTGCATGGTCTCCGTCCTTGACACAATAGCTGAATGGGCGCAGCAGGGGAGCCAAGGTAAAAGGCTAGCATTCACAGGATAGAGCATATCATCCACCTAATTATTGAAAACCTGTTCATTAGTATATGTCTTTTGATGATACCAATGGGACACAAATATTCTCACACTTTTGACCATTTTGAGAGTTTCAGCCACTAACCATTTCCCTAGATCTTATCTCAAAATTTCCAATCTGATTTTTTTATAAACCCCTAACTAATCAGCCAAACTGATAGCCACTGCCAATAAATAGGTGTAGATCCATCCTTCATGCCATTTCTCCTTCCAAACAAAATAGATGACCAGATATACTGCCCAAATTTCTGTCCACCTGAAGCCTTTCTATTCACCACCGTCTTTTAAAGCTCCCCTTGGCAGAATTCTAATCTTATGACTGTCAATTTGTAGCTGAGGTGGGATGGCATATTGTACTAACCCATATGGAAATCAGGCTATATATTTTTTTCCATTCTCTGATAGCTTGTCGTAGAGAACTTCCCACAAAGCCCTAGGTATAGTTGAGGGACATGTGGCATTGAAACAATAGTGGGAGTTTGGGAGTCTAAGCCACTTGCTCATGCAACTTACTTAATTGTGCTCAAGCTCAATTTCAATTACAATTCTTCCTTTTTAAGATGAATTGTTTTTGCATATCCAGACTCTTGGCTTTGAGGACCAGATAGTGCTCCTGGTTCATGATGAGAAACTCAGGTCACTTGATAGTATAAGTTCTCAGTCTCTGTCAGAGCATACTAGGAGCTGACTCTTAAAAGAAGAATAGGTAAGAATAGTTATCAACAAAGATGGGAATGCCTTTTCTCTAGAAATCTAGAGGTCAATACTGTGGTTCTCCTACTGGGGCTTGTTATAGACTTTCTACAGCATCTTCATTTTCCACAAATAGTTTGTGCACCATTGGATCTGCTGTGCCATAAGGCCCAAAGGACAGAATGTCTTATATCACCTCCAGTACCTGTTGCAAACCTTTTCTTGGTCCAAATATCATTTAAACTATGTTCTTTCTTCAACATGGAGGATATAAGGTGCAGCAACTTGCCTTTTATTTATTATCTCACCATGCTCCAAGCCTCAGAATTTCCTTTCTGTTTATTTCTTCTCTGGCACACATGTGTCTTACTAAGACATCTAGGACACTTGCCATGTCTTGCTCACCAGACCCATTTAGGGTTATTTTATCAGTATAGTGGAATATAAAGATGATAAAGATTACTATATGTTAATAGAGAGTGAGGGAGTTTATATGGCTCTGAGGCAAAGGATTTAACTTGTACTTTGGTCTTTGCCATGTAAAGATAACTTGTGTTAACTACCTTTATAGATAGGAATAGAGAGTAAAACTATTACCAAATCCATAGCCTCCATAACAAGTACTAGAGGGTATTTTTATCTGCTCCAGTAAAGATATCACATATGGCACAATCCACATGTTCCAGATACTTAGAAGATACTCTCAATCTTGTACCCATTACTTTCTATGTGCTTGGTTGAATTCTTGAATAATTGTACGGTAAGATTTCACTCCTGTTTCTCTTGTATTAGATTTGGCAATCAACTTTCATAGTGAGCATATGGACATACTGGATAGTATATGTATAGGTGCTTTATAAATTGTAAAAGCATTAAGTAAATACAAAGATATATGCTTAATGTTGTTGATATTATTCCTATTATCATAAAAATGTATCTCCTCCCATGATGCTAAGGTTGCAGAGTACTTAGTATCTTGAAGACCCTTCTTTACTTAGCTTTTTGCTCTGCTTGTCCCTAACCTTCTCGTAATGAAGTGAAAAAAAAAATTTAAGGGCCTTATGGGTTGACTGTAAATAAGTTTTTCATTTTTTAGAAGATTATAGATCTTAATCAGTCTACAAAGATTACATTAATCATCCTGAATATTGCATTCATGAGTGGATAAAAGCCTGAATGAGTTGCCCCACAGGTAGCAGCGGGTTCCTGTTACAAGGAATGTTAGCCTGACATTCCAAAACTGTATCTTTTCTTAAGTGTATCTATAAATAGTCAAAAAATATGGACCATGAATTACTGTCCTTCTGTTTGCACCAACCAGCTCATTTTGCATATTAATCATGAAATCCAAAAATTTATCAGGTATTAGTAAACATCTTGTTTATCCATTTTGATAAACCCATTATGATGGGTGATGTTCTGTAATATTTCTAAATAGTAAAATTATAGCCTCATCTTTAATCCTATTCTTTCCAATGTTTCTCAAGCTCCCATTGGTGACTTTTTCACATTATTTGGCAGGTTCTAAATTTCTATATGGGAGTGGGGAGAACTTTTTTTTGTTAGAAAAGACCTAAGTGATTTATCTTGAAATGTCATTTCCAGAACAAATTTACTTAGGTTAGATGTTTATTTTCATTGGATTGGTGTGGGGAGGGGGATCTGGTGGAGATTATGGAAGGCCTCCTAAAACCATCATAAACCTCCTATTGCAGTTCCTATATTTCCTTTTAATTCTCACTCTCACCATTCTACGTCTGGTCTCCATGGACTACAGTAGCAGCCTCCTAGGCTGCCCCTTGATAGTTTATTCTGTGTGGTGTGGAATGATAACTTTTTTTAAAACGTGCTTCTATAAACTGGTCTAATCTTCCTTAGACACTTGTATATCTTTACTCCTCAAGCCAGTTAGGTATCTGGATTCCTGATATGCCATGATAATTCCTATATATATTTTTATAACATTATAAAATCTCATTTTATTTACCCCTTCTATAAGAAAGTTGAGTTAATAATGAGATTGTACCTTAAAGTCAATTCTTCTTGTTTAAACTATTTTCTCTTGAATTAGGGAAACAATTTATGTGAACATTGGGAAAGCAGTTTTCTTTTGAAAGTTTTTAAGCCTTTCAGTGGGTTACCAAAATAGTCAATGGATTAGTCTTTGTAAGGATAACTATATATTACAACATAATTTCATTCTACTTGTGAAATATATTTTATCCTAAAGGAAATAAGAGCCGTTATGCAATTAATTGGATGCTTTTACAATCACATAAGTCACAATTAAGAGAAAAAAGTTACTACTTTATTGAGGCTAAGAATGGTGATTATACATGTGAAACTTTCTATGTGCCAACATATTTTAAGGAGCAGCAGCATGAAAGAGTTCCATATAGATGTGAATAGTTTTAAAAGGTAATATTTATGCATAGAATTTCTTTATGATTGTAGAAAGTAAAAAAGAATCATGGCATCTACTGTAGTTCAAATCCATTGCTTTAATGACTCCTTGTAGAGTTAAATTTGGAGTTAGATTATAATTTTAATAGTATATTAAAAATCTGCTGCTCACGTTGTGTCTTGACCTATGTACTCAATGATACCAGAGGAAAGGTGAAAAAACAATGCCATCGAAAGTATTTTAAGAAAGTAGGGAGATAATTAGGGAAGTTAAGGGACTGCTAACTTGTTCCTTCCATCCTTTTGCTGCCCAAATTACTTCTTAGTCTTTTTTGGGTTAGAGTATAGATATGCTCTTTTAAATGAAAATTCTACCCTTAATGAAAAAATCTTATCTATTTTTTTATGTTCTACCTGTAAACAGATTTATCTTCTTAATACCTCTTGTGGGTTTCTACTAGAAACTATGTTTTAAAGTACTGTAAAAATGCTACCAAGAAAACAGAGAGGAGGATTCAGGGAAGATGGCAGAATAGGAAGCACCAGGAATATCTCTTCATTTCGACAACAATGGCACTAGCAGGATCTGTCTGATATAACTATTTTGGAACTCTGGAGTCTATTGAAGTCTTAACAACTTCCATGGGAAAGACTGGGAAGTAAATTAAAGTTAATTCCGGTCAATTTTAGCTCTTAGCACAGTAGTAGTTACTCTTCACCCACTCCAGCCCTGTGGCAGGCAGCTGTGTACAAGTTCCAGGAGCACCTTGCAGGAGACAGGGTGGGCAAAAAGCATCCTATTCTACAAATATCAGGGATGTGTGCTTTGATCTCTGATTGCTGCTTCTTATCACAGAGGTACAGACAAAGAGACTTGCAGCCATTGTTGTTTCATCTTCTCCCATTGTTTGCCAGTGCCTCCTCCAGCTGAAGTGAATTCCAGGGGGGATTTAAAGGGCCAAAGTTCCTCTCTCCCCTTCATTTTTCTCTTTTTCTCCTTTGGGACCAGACATTAAAGTCTGTGACATGCAAAAGCAACTGCATATATGGGGAAAATTAAAAAGTGACCACACAAGCCCAGGGATAGGTAAAGTCTCAGAAAAGACTTAGGAAAACAGTAAGATTATACCTCAGGCTGATCCTTGGCATAGAGACAGTCCACAACAATCTAAAATGCAAAAATAATAAATAAAACCAATAATAAAAAATAGCAAACTCTGGGGATGAGGGAGAAGCTGATTTCCAGACTCAAAAATCCAACACAAACTCATTTACATTGCTATACACTAACAATGAACAATTTGAAAAGAAAATTTATCAAAACATTTCCATTTACCATAGTATCAAAAAGAATAAAGTACTTAGGAGTTAACTTAACCAAAGAGGTGAAAGACCTGTACAATGAAAACTACAAGGCATTGCTGAAAGAAATTAAAGAAGACATAAATGACTATAAACACATCCCATGTTCATGGATTAGAATAGTTAATATTGTTAGGATGTAGTTACCACCCAAGGTAATCTATAGATTCAATGTAATACCTATTAAAATCCACAGATTTTTTTTGCAAAAATAGAAAAACCCATGTAATATTTCATATGAAATCTTAAAGGACACTGAATAGCCAAAACAAACTTGCAAAAGAAAACAAAGCTGAAAGACATTTCCTGATTTCCAAACTTACTACAAAGCTACAGTAATCAAAACACTGTGGTACTGGCGTAAAGACTTATAGACCAACGGAATAGAATACATAGCGCAGAAATAAACCCTTGAATATATGGTCAAATTATTTTGACAAGGGTGCCAAGACTATTAAATGGGGAAAAGAGTCTTTTCAACAAATGGTGATGGGAAAACTGGGTATCCACATGCAGAAGAATGAAGTTGGTCCCTTACTTAACACCATATATGGAAATTAACTCAAAATGATTAAAGACCTACACATGAGATGTAAAACTATAAAACTCTTAGAAGAAAACATAGGACAAAAGCTTCATAATATTGAATTAGACAATGATTTTGTGGCTATGTCACCAAAGGCTTAGGCAACAAAAGAAAAAATAGACAAATTAGACTTTATGAAAATTTAAAAGTTTTGGATATCAAAAGACACTATCATCAAAGTAAAAAGGCAACCCATAGAATGGGAAAGAATATATGCAAATCATATATTTGATAAGGGATTAATATCCAGAATATATAGAAAATTCCTGAATCTCAACAACAGCAAATCCAATTCAAAAATGGGTAAAAGACTTGAATAGACGTTTCTACAAATAAGGTATAGAAATGGTTAATAAACACATGAAAAGACACTTAACATCATTAATTGTTAGGGAAATGTAAATCAAAACTACAGTGAGATACCACCTCATACTAACTAGGGTGGCCTCTATCCAAAAAAAGAAGAGGAAATAACAAATGTTGGGGAGGATATGGAGTAATTGGAACCCACGTTCACTGTTGTTAGAATGTAAAATGTTATATCCCATGTAGAAAACAGTATGGCAGTTCCTCAAAAATTTAAAAATAGAATTACCTTATGATCCAGCAATTACACTTCTGGGTGTATACTTAAAAGAACTGAAAGCAGCACATTGAAGAGATATTTGTACACCCATGTCCATAGCAGCATTATTCACAGTAGCTAAAAGCTAAATCATGGAAACAATCCAAGTGTCAATTGGTAGATGGATGAATACGCAAAAGTGGTATATACATACAATGGAATATTATTCAGCTTTAAAAAGGAAGGAATTTCTAGCATATACCACAGCATGGATGAATGTTGAGGACATTATGCTAAGTGAAATAAGCTAGTAACAAAAAGACAAATACTGTATGATTCCACATGTATGAAATACTTAAAGTAGTCAAAATTATAAATACAGAAAATAGAACGGTGGTTGTTAGGGCTGGGGTAGAGGGGAATGGGGAGTTATTGTTTAATTGGTATAGAGTTTCAGTTTTACAAGATGGAAAGGGTTCTGGAGATGGATGAGGGTGATGGTTGCACAATGTTGTGAATGCATTTAATACCATTAAACTCTACCCTTAAATTAGTTAAGATGGTAAATTTTACATTATGGGCATTTCACTACAATAAAAAAATTAGATAAAACATAGATATTTCTTCTCCAGATGAATAGGGAAGAAGGACATGTTGGGGAGGATATACAAACATAACAGTATGTACAAGAAAAATTTAAAAATATTTTATATCTTAATAATTCAAATATTTTCAAAGGTTGAAAAAAACAAATACCTATTATATTTTGGTAAATATTTACATCATCTTCACATTTAAATAAAATTTTAAAAATTTTTAGAAAAAATTAAAAAAGCCTATACTAAAATTATTATTAGATTATTTGCCCAGACAGCAACTGGTTTAGCAACAATTATTCAAAGATTATTATAAGAAAAACTTTTGCTGAAGTTTAGATATTACCCTTAAAAATAGCTTTCAACTGTAATTAATAATTTAAGATGCATTATTTTTTAATCATTTAATTTTATAAGTTTATTAATCAATAATACATGTTATATAAGAATGGCTTTTTGAAACTTAGCTTATACTACCAGTATAGCTGTTAAAATAACAGCTTTCTCATAAGCCATGGATGAGTTATCACAAGCAATGGATGAGTGTTCATTTTTGCCCATTTATCTTAATGCCTTTAGGTCTTTAGAAATGATGTATAATATTTTGTTAAGGAGACAAAAGGATATTATTTTTTCACCTTCGTTTAGTACTTTTGTAACTTAACTCATCGTTGCATAAGTTAACTATCATAATCCATTTTTCCTTCAGCTTTGCATCTATTAACATATTGTAGCATGCACTTTGGCAGATGCTGTTTTAGAGTATGAATTATTTTGAAGCTTAACCTGTATTTGAAACCCAGGTCTACCACTTATTATCTGTACAAACATGGGCACATTACTTAACTTCTATGTTTCCATCTCTATAAACTGGGAAGAATAACATGTTCGTCAAAGAATTTTTGTCAGGATTCAATGAAATAATATATGTAAGATATCTAACATAGTGCCTATGACAGAATTTATACTCAAGTAATAGTGTTTCTATAGAAAAGATTATTTATAAGGGGAATACAAATAATCTTTAATTTTAATACTATTTTTCTCTTTTAAGTATGACAGAACACTAAATAGAGTCTGTTAAAGACTTCTAGATTGATTCCTTTTTAGCCATTTTAGTCATTTTATTATGTAATGGCATGAATAATTTATCAATGGCTTTCCCTGATTGTAGTTATAGTTTCCCTAATTTAGCTTATATATAAACAGAAATATGGAGATTGAAGAATTATGGTGGCTAATTCTGTTGTTCTGATGTTTGTATGTTCCCTGTTACATGTTTGAAAATGCTTTTATGCTTATAAAAATTGTATACAACTCTCAAAATATTTAGGGACTATATTTTGATTCATTTAATGAAAAGGTGAAATGTTATTTAATATCTTTCTCATATCTGCTAGTGATTATATAAAATAGATTATAATTTAGATATAACTATATGAAAATGTGAAGAGGAAAGAGAGATTTCCTTCAATTCTGATATGATGGTATATGTGATCGTGTTGTGTTATGTCACACTGGCATGATAATTGTGCACTTCAAGAGCAATTAATCCACTTAACTGCTGATACTTTGCATTTATTATAGTGAATTTAGTTGCATTTAGTACAATATTCTTGAATGTTACTCTGTAGCTATTACTATTTTTTGCCTAAAGTGTCATTGCACAAAGTAAAGTGACTCTGGCATCAACTAAGGATCTGGTTGATATTTTGCCAGTAATTGTAAATATTACATCATAATGTTAAATTATTCTATTTATTATATATAGAGTTGCTTTGTAGCAACTTTTTTCAGAGTTTGAAAATATGGAAGGTAATTAAAAAGTCTACAACATGTGCAAATAGAAATTTTAATACTAATAATTTGCAAATAATGTTGAATGCCTTCGAAAGTTGAAATAATTCACTTAAAAATCCTTGAGCAAATATATTAACCAAAATATTTATTCATAATATTATGCCATGTTAAGTAGATAAAGATTAAGCCAACATGTTTATAATTCTGTGCTGAGTAGAAAATCAAATAAATAGGAATACTTATATTATTATACTAAATATATTCTGCTTACGTAAAAAGAAGTAAATGTAAATCAGAATAAAAGCAATTAAGAGATACTAATCATTTGGGTTTTAAACTCTACTATTTATTTTAAATTATGCATGCATCACCATGGATCTCTTAAATTGTATTTTGTATTAGAAAATACAAAAATGAGATTCCAGTGAAAAAAATGGTAGGAGTTTACAACATTTTAAAAACTTCAGTCAATGTCAATATCTAGATATCATCAATTTATGAAAAATTATGGATTTGTGGATTAAATATACCACAATTAAAAATAAATATGTTCAATTAATATTTGTTTAATTGAAATATATAATGTGTGTATTTGAACATAATATATAAATATATAAGTTAAAATATATAACAAAAATGCAAGTTATGAAATATGATGTATGTAGTCTTCTGAAGCTTAGTTTTCTTATTTGGTGTTTTGTTTCTAAGATTTTTCCATGTTGCTGTATGTAGCTGTAGTTAATTTCACAATATTTACATTTCTGTTCTATTGTTACAGCATTCTGGCTGTTTCCAAAGTCTTGGTCTAATAAACAATGCTGCCATGAATATTCTTGTATACATCTCCAAGTGCACTTGTGGAAGATTTTCTGTAGGACACTAACTGAGGAGTGGAATTGGGGGTGGGGATTTTACTAGACAGAGTCATATATTTTTAAACCAGTTGAACATATTTACAAACCCACACACAGAATTCCTATTACTTTATATCCTTTCCAGTACTTGATATTACTAGATTTCTTGATTTTTGCCAATCTAATGAGTAAAATATGTTGCCTCATTGGGTCTTAATTTTCATTTTTTTGATTACTAATTAAATTGAACATGGTCTTTTTTGGTTATAGGCAATTCATATGGTAACTTCTGTGAAATAACAGTTTATATCTTTTGTCCATTTTTCTATTAGGTCGTTGGTCTTTGAAGAATATTTGAAATGTATCTTTGACGCTAATTCCTTGATCAGTTATATGAACGTAGTTATCTTGTTCTAGACGGTGACTTATGTTTTCTCTTTCTTTATAATGTCTTTTAGTGAACAAAAGTTATTAATTTTGATGTAGTCAAATTCATCAATACTTTCTTTTATTGTATCACTTATTGTTACTTGATTAACAATCCTTTCTTATCCCAAGATCAGAATACTTCTCATTAATTTTCTTTTTAGCATTTTTGTTTATTATTTATTTTTCCTTTACCAAATAATGCAGTATATAATTGCTAAAACATAGACTTTCTCTTCCATAAGCACAATATAATTTTTTAAATCTAGAAATTAACATTGGTACAAAACTTTTATTTAACTTACAGAACTTATTTAAATTTTTCTGTGTTGTACTAATGTCTCTGTAATTTTTTAAAACTAACTTTTAAATTTTGAGAGTTTTAGATTTACATGTAGTTGTAAGATATAAATCAGGGAGGTCCTATGTACTCTACAACCAGTTTCCCCCCACAGTAACATCTTGCAAAATTATAGTACACTATCACAACCAGGATATTTTTATAGAGCAGTTCCATCACCATAAGGATCCCTGGTGTTGCTGTTTTATAGCCACCTCCATCTACTGCCTGATCTCAATCCCTAACCCCAGGCAACCACTGATCTTTTGTCTGTTTCTATAATTATTTCATTTCAAGATCATTATTTAAATGGAATTATACAGTATTTAACCTTTTGGGGTTGACCTTTACATTTGGCATAATTCCCTTGAGATTCATCCAAGCTTGTATGGATCAATAATTCATTCTTTTCTTATTACTGAGTAGTAGTTAATTATTTTTTAAATATTTGGTAGAATTCTCCAGTGAAACTATTTGTGCCTGGGGATTTTTTTGAGGAGGAGCTTTTACAAATTTAATTTCTTTAATGCTTATAGGGGTATTCATTAAATCATTCATTATAGATTATTTCATTTTAGTTAAGTTTTGGTAGTTTGTGGCTTTATGAGGGATTGTTCCATCTCTTCTAAGTTGTTAAATTTATGAGCATAAAATTAGTTATATTTCCTTATTATTCTTTTAATGACGGTAGGATCTGTAGCAATAAAACCCCTGTTTCCATTCTTGATATTTGTAATTTGTGTCTTCTCCCATTTTTTAAATCTTTGTCAATCTTGTTAGGTAGACGTTTATCAATTTTATGGATTTTTTTTCAAAGAAGCAGCATTTCATTTCATTGAATTTTTGTATTATTTTATTTTGAATTTTGTATTTTTTTTATTTTCAATTTTTTACTTCATTGAGTTCTGCCTTTATCTTTATTTCCTTTCTTCTTCTAGCTTTGGGTGTATTTTCTCTTTATACTTTCTTGAAGTAAGAACTGAGATTATTGATTTGAGACATTTTCTATTTGGTAATGTAACATATAATGTTCTATATATTTTCCTCTCAGCATTGCTTTAGCTGAATCCTCCATATTTTGATATATTGTATTTTTGTTTTCATTTGGTTCGATATAATTTTATTTTTACTTCTGTTGAGTCTTCCTGTTTGACTCATGAATTATTTAGAAGTGTGCCGTTTAATTTCCAAGTGTTTAGAGATTTTCCTGTTAGATTTCTAGTTCTGTTCCATTGTGGTCAGAGAACACATTACCTCTTGTTGGGGATCTGGTTTGGATCACCTTCTTTTGGGTAGGGAATGGTGAAATGCCTTGCCGTTATGCTATTTGTCCAGTCCTGGCATCTCTAACCATTTTACCTTCCTATTTCCATCTTTTTAAATTCCCTTGAGGTTGTCTCTTGCATTATTTTTAGAGTTCGTATTTATACTTAGCAGGGGAGAGATGAGTCTACATCATTTTGTCTGAACAGGATATCTCTTCATAAAATTTTACTTTCCAATTTTAAATATTTAATTACCTTGAAAATTATTTTTAATTAGAATGTAGTAGGAATCCAGTTTCACTTTGTTTTATTCAGGTAATTGTTCTTCCCAGCACAATTTACTGTGTGGTTCTTCATGGTCTGCAGTATCAGCTCTGTTGCTTAATTAGTTTCAATGTATACATGAGTTTGTTTCTGGACTTTCTTTTGTGTTCCATTGGTGAGTTTGTTTAGTCCTGTGGCAGTACCACACTTTTTAATTATAGTTTTTAATAAATTTGTATGTATCTTAAGATAATTCTTTCAACCTTGTTCTTATTCTTTAGAAACGTTTTTAGCTGTTCTTTCACCTTTCTTTTTCTCTATAAATTTTAAAATAGCCCTTCCAAGTTCCTAAAACATTTTTTTGCAACTTTAATTGAACTATCTTTGGTTTTATAGATCGACGTGGGGATTCTGTCATCTTTATGATAGTGGGTCTTCCAATGCATGAGTGAACATAGTTCATCTCCTCATATATTTGGACTTTATTTAATGTCTTTCAATAACATTTTAATAATTTTCCCCATGCAGATCTTATACATGTTTTTGTTAAATGTAATTCTATATATCTTATAATTTTGCTTTTGTAAACGGTATCTTTTAAAATAAATAACTTGTTCCTTTGTTGGCTTTGAGGCCTCCTTCAACAGAAATCAAGAGGGAGCTTATGAGCTCAGTGCAAGATCAGCCCTCTATCTAACTCCACGTCTCCATCAGCAGGAGTGGAGAGGGAACTCTGGAACTTGGAATAAGACCACACTTCTGCAGGACACCATTGGCATGAGACAACAGAGTGCGGGAGCACTTCGAATAAGACTACCCATCTACAGGACATCATGCCTCCGTCAGCAGGAGCCAAATGGGAGATTCTGACCAACACATGTTCCTAACTTGTCCTCCCTAATCCTCTCTTTTGTCAACATCCACACTCTTTATCCATGTTCTTTGCAGCCTTCATAAGGAGCCCAAGACTCCCAGTTTGTCATTTATTCCAGGACTCCAATCCTCCCTAAGGCCCCTTATATTACTTTTTCTGATCCAATCTCTTTTTTCCCTTTCCTGATTTCCAAAACTCTTTGTCTGTACTCTCTGGAACTCAAGGTCAATGAACAACAAAATCCTCTATATTTTAATTTTCTACTGTGAATGTACCCTTCTCCTTCTGTGCTAATGACAAGCTATCTTTCCCTTCCCTTCGTGATTTGTTCCCCTGCAGGCAGGGTGGTTCTGGTAAATGTTTAACAATAAGCTCTTTGGAAAAAGAAAAAAAAAAGCCTCAATTTGTAGTGTTTTTCAGTTTCTGTGCTGCAAATAGTCACACCGTAGCTGTTCAAACTACCATCTCACTTGACTGAATGAAGAGTTGGGAACTGAGGTCCACAGTCAGCTCCCCTGAGCCAGTATGAGCCAGCTGCAGCATATCATGTCTTACAACACAAGGGTAACTGTTTTCTGTACTCTACACTCAGTCATAACATTGGACCTGGAATTCAGATAAGTGTCCTCTTTGCTTCTCATTGCTACTTTCGGTCCCTTCTACCCTACTCCTTCATGAACACACCTTTCCTTGAATCTCGTATCAGCAGATTATCCCACTCACTATACCCTTTTATTATGGGCACCTCTCCTAAGGTCATTTTTGGGTCAATGTAAAAAATCAATCTGTGTAACATTACCACCTTCTCAAAAATGATTCCTGACACAATTCTTCATAATTTAAATATTTACAGGGATGATTCTTCTAACACCCTGGACTTTCAGTCCTTGCCAGCCTCTCCTCCAGAGATCCTGTTCTTTATTCCATTCTCAGCCACTCACTTTCATGATCATTTCCTAGGCCTTGTTATTGCCAACAACTACCGTAATTTTTCATTTCCTTTACTGTTTGCTCCTCATCTCCCCAACCTCTGACGTTGAGGTGTTCCAGGGCTCAGTTCTTGGAACTCTTTCCTTTGTTGTTGTCACTCCCTAGGTGATCTCATCCAGTCTCATGGCTTTAAATTCTGCCTATATATGTCAATGACTCCTTAATGCACATCTTTAACTGAGATCTCTTCTCTGAACTCTGGTTTAATATAGCCAGCTCCTACTTAACACCTGCAATTAGATGTTGATTCCTCATTACAAGTATGTCTCCTGCAGTTTTCCTCCATCTTAACTAATGGAAAGCCTATCCTTCCTTTTACTTAGCCAAAAAAAAAAAAAAATGTGGAGTCATCCTTGAATTATTTCTCTCTCTCACACCTCACATCTGATATGAACAAAAATTATTTTTGTTCTATCTTTGAAAAATATCTACACTTTCATCTTTTCTTACCACTAGCACTGTCTCCTGGGTTTGTTTTTTTTTTTTGCAATCATCTGTACCTTGTATTATTGCAACAGCCTCCTAACTGATCTCTGCTTTTGTGTTTGTTTTCCTTTAGTCTCTTTTGAACACAGTAGCCAGAGTGATCTTTTTAAAACATAAGTTTATCTGTGACATTTCTCTGGTGAAAGATTTCTAGTAACTTCCTATCTTACTCAGAGTTGCAGGTAAAATCATTATAATCTCTGAGGCCTTACATGATCTGGCCCCTTTTTACCACTCTGACCTTATTCCTGCTACTCCTCCATCTTTTGCTCAATTGCAGCCACACTAGCTTTTTACCTGTTTATAGAACACTGTAGGCATGCCCTTGCCTTGAGGATTTTGCACTTGAGTCTTCTTCTGCCTGGGTTGTCTCTCCTTAGATATGTGTAATGGCTCATGCCGTCACTTCCTTTAAAGCTTTACTCAAATGTCCCATTTTCAGAGAAACCTTCCATAGCCACCCAATCTACATTTTTATAATGCCTCTAATTCCCTGACACTTCCTGGGCCTCTTTCCTGCTTTATTTTTTCTCCTTACATGTCTTACATTTATTTCTCTTATATGTTATGTTGTGCTTACTAACTCGCTTATTGAGTCTCGTCCCACTAGAATGTAAGCTCCATGAAAGCAGGGATATTTATATTTTTTATTCACGGCAATATTCCCAGTGCCAAAAATATGTCCGGCAAATAGTAAGTATCCCACAAATATTTATATTCGAATGAATGCATGAATGAAAAAAATGTGTTTTTGTTGTAGTTGTATAGATACGCATTTAATTACTATCAGTCAATCTAAAATACAGTGATTTTGCAAAGCTCCCTATTTCAATAACTTGTCTGTAGATGTTTTTGGTATTTTCCTTGTAAATCATATCATCTGTGAACAATGATAGTTGTGATTTTCCTTTATCAATCCTGGAAAATTTTACTTGTATTTCTTATCTTTGTGCATTGTCTCCAGAAAGTAGTTAAATAGAAATGGTTAGTTAAATAGAAGTGGTTATCCTATTTATGATTTGATTTTAAAGGGAATGCTTCGGATGTTTCAACATAAGGAATGTTATTTTTTGTTTTTGGTGTATATTCTTTATGCTTCTGAGATTATTTTCTTTATTAATATTTTAATATGGCAAATAACCCTATGGATTTGCTAATGTAAACATTCTCTTCCATTCCTAGGACAAAACTAACTTATTCATCATGCATTATTTGATTTATATATCACTGTATCTAGTTCATTATTTTTTCTTAGGATGCTTCCGTTTTATGAATAAAATTGGTCTTTAATTTTCCTTCTTAGTCATTATTTTTTTATAATTTTGGTATCATTGAATAAGTTGAGGATATTCCCTCTTTTCTATTCTTTGGAAGAGTTTTTATGTTATGGAAGATCTGTTTCTTATATGTGTGGTAGAAATCTTCTGTAAAACTAATTGTAACTGTTATGTATTTGTGGGAAGATTTTATAGTATGGATTCAGATTTCTTTTTAATATAATAGGACTATAGAGGTTATTTCTTCTTGAATCAGTATTTGTAATTTGTAAAGTAATATGTTTACATGAGTATGACCATTTTGTCCAAGTTTTAAATTTAACATCTTTAAAGTATTTATATATTTTTATCTTTTAAATATTAAATGGATCCATAATTATATTCTCTTTTTGTTTCTGAATTCTGTTTCTCCACCTCCCTTTCAACAGTCCTCCACTCCTTCCCCAACTCTCATCAGTCTTCCTCGAGATATATGAATTTTATTCGTACTTTTGAAGATCCAACTTTTCAGTCTTATGATCCTCCATTGTGTTTAGTTCTCTTTCTTTCATTACTTTGTACTTTGATTTCTACGATCTCCTCCTGTCTACAGTCTTTAGGTTTATTCTTTGTTTCCAACTTGTTAAGTTGAATACGTAGCTCATTAATTTTTGGCCTTTCTATTATTCTAAGTATTTACTATTAAAATTCCCCCCAAATACTGCATCCTGCAGGTGTTTATGGGTAGCATTTTAATTTTTGTTAAGTTTTAAATATTTTAAGATTTTCATTATGACTTGTTATTTTCCTCATGGTTTATTTAGAGGATATTTTCAAATTTACATATGCAAGCGTTTTGGGTTATCTTTAAAAAAAATTGTTATATATTTGTAGTTGGAATAAATCATGGTCAGAGCACATGGTCTACTTGAAAGCAATTCTTGAAATTTCTTGGGAGTTGCTATGGCAGAGATTACTAGTTTTCCACCAAGATATGTTTTCTTTGTTCCTATAGTTTTCATGATATAGCTGGGCATATAGTTAGACACAAATTTCTCAACCTCCTTTACACCTAGATGTGAGGATGAAACTAAATTTTGCCACTGGAACATGCACTTAATTGGTGTGTGCCTGTGGAATTACTTTTCAGAAATGTATTCTTTCCCCTCATTTTCAAGGGAGGCTAATAGTTCCCTGAGCATTGATACAGACCGCTTGGCCATTTAACTTATTTTGGCCAATGATAATTTAAGAAATCTGACAACAGAAGCTTGCCTATTTAGGTTTGCTCTCTTGTGCTTCTGCCATGGATATGAAAAGAATATGTCTCAGCTGGCCACTGGTCCAAACAAAGACGTGAGGATCAGCGCTGCCACAACTGGCACTGTCTATATCAGCTGACCTCAACAGACACACAAGCTAGATAAATTCTTCTTGTTGTATACCACTGAAATATTGTGGTTGCTTATTATATCACACTAACTAACTGATGTGGTACCACTTCTATGGTTTGGTCCTGAAGGAAGCATCAGGCTTGAACTGCTTCATACACATTTCCCTTCAGTTTGGTACAGAATAGGATGTGCCTGTAAGCCATCGTTGACCATGTAGACCAGGAGAATGCCCTATAGAATGGATGGAAAAAAAAAAAAAGGAAGGAATTCTGATCCATACTGCTCGACTTTGATTACTCACCTTTGCAGAGTTATTTGTAGGAGAATTATGTTGTATTTTTTTCTAACCTTCCCTATTTTGAGGCCTCTTTGCTGTAGCAGCTTAACTTTTGTCCAGATAGCACAAGTGTTTTATTAACTAGTATATGGTCTATTTTTGTAAATGTGTGTGCTTGAGAAGAATGTATGTTTTCTAATTTTGGTGTTCAGAATTCTTTCTCTATATATCCAATACAGTTTAATTTTGTATAATTCAAAACTTCTGTATCTGTACTAGTTTTTGTACAATATCAATAATTGAGTGAGTTGATGGATTTGTCAGTATTTTCATACAATTTCATCAATTTTTGTTTTATATACTTTGAACCTATTTTATTAGGTGAATATAAGTTTAGAACTGGTATATCAACCAGGTGAATTGGAACATTTATTATTTTGTAGCATCTATCTCTATTTTTATTTTTAAAAAAATTATAAACACATATAAAGTATGTATTTAAGTACATGAAATTGGAATCACATTTATATATAATATTTTTCAGGTAAAATGCTATATATATAACAACTATATATTTTTAAACATTTTAATATACAGTGGTGTATCATTCATTTTTCACTTAACAACATATCAAGAGCATTTCTCATGGTAATATATATTCTTCAGAAACACTAGACTTAATGTCTTTATAATTCATTATTTGGATATTTCATAATGTATTTTATCTCTTTATATCTACTCATTTTGGTTATTTCCATTGTTTTGCTGTTTCAAATCATTCTATGAGGCTAATCCTTGCACATTAAGCTCTGTTCATACCTTTATTTCCTTAGGATAAAACTCATCTGTACCATCTTATTTTTTGCTTTATATTCAACTTTTCTTTTTGATGCTTATATTTCTCTTTCTTTATCTCATAATACATTGATTCTTTTCACTATATATTTTTTCCTTTTAGTGTTTACCCTGAAAAATTCAGCATGCACATGTAATACAGTCTAAAATTAATTACTTGAGTAATACAAAGAACTTCAAACACTAACTTAGATCAAAACATTTACATATATTTTTTGTCTGGTAATTACTTCTGTTTTTTAACATAACAAAACAGACATTATTGTTGTTTTATGAAGGCAATTTACTTTATAAAGACAATGCTTGTTTAGATTTATCTATAAATTCATTCATTTCATTTTCTGATTGGTTTTAAGGTCTTATCTTTGTTTTGTCCAGCAGTTTCACCATAATAGGTATAATTTTTTTTCCATTTGTCCTATGGGAATATATTATGCTTCCTGTATTTAGGTAGCATGTCTTTTGTCGTTCCTCAAAATTCCCACTCATTATTATAGTAAATATTGCCTTTCCTCCATTGAAAAAAATTATCCCTTTCAAGGATGCAGGTATATATATGTTACACTGTTTAATTCTGTCTTCCATATTCTTTAAGCACCTTTTCAAATTTTTAATATTCTTATCTTCTTATACTTTATTCCCCCAAATTTCTTCATTCTTATTTTTCATTTCTGTCTTTGTAATGTTGAATCTTCTTTTTTATATCATCCTTTGTGTTTTTATAAATGAATAATTATGTGGTTTACTTCTAAAGACATTTTATTCTTTAAAAATATTGTTTGTAATTATTGATAGCTCTTTGCTTATTGTGCTTGTTTGTGTGTATACCTTGTTTTTTTTTTTTAACATTTCTAAGATTGTATTTCTCTATCTTATGGCTGGCCTAAAGCTTACTTTCCAAATTGTAGTTCTGGTTTTAGCATTTGCCATCATAGCAACTCATCTTTTGCACGTGTCTACCATTTGTAGCTCATGTTCAACTATTTTCCTTTATTTTTTTCTTTTTTACTACTGTTGAGTGTAACAATGCAATAAAATCAACTTAAGTGTTAATTTCTAGTTCTTTTTTAGTGGGAGAATCCTTCAGAATATTTAGTCTTGTATTATTACTGGAATCAAATGTCCGATAGTTAATTTTAGCAATTAAGATTTCCATTTTATATGTCTTTTTGGATAATGCAAGTGGATGTTTATCTATGTTTAGTCTACAGAGAAAAATTATAGCAAATTTATTTTCTTATGAATTTTTATTTTTTATTTTTATGGATACATAATAATTGTACATATATGTGGGGTACATGTAATATTTTGATACAAGCATACAATGTATAATGATGAAATCTGGGTAATTGGGGTAGCCATCACTTCAAACATTTATTGTTTCTTTTTATTGGGAACATTCCAAATCTTCTTTTCTAGCTATTTTGAAATATATAATAAATTATTGTTAAGTATAGTCACTCTATTGCACTATCAAACACTAGAACTTAGTCTTTCTATATAACTGTATTTTTGTACCCATTAACCAACCCTCTTTATCCCCTCTTCCCCATTACCCTTCCTAGCCTCTGGTAACCACCATTCTTTTCACTACCTCCATGAGATCAGTTTTTTGTCTTTCTGTGCCTGGCTTCTTTCACTTAAAGTAAAGTCCTCCAGTTTCATTCATGTTGCTGCAAATGACAGAATTTCATTATTTTTAAATACCTTATTTGGAATTAAAGTATTTTATACTCAGTGGATAAACCCAATTATTGATTAGTTTTATTTGTTGTAGATAGAATGAGAGAAAGCATAAGATGACTTTGGGAAGTTATTTTACTTGGTTAGTGCAAGTGCTGTAGGAGTTGAAGTAATGTCAAAAAAGAGCTTTATATTTGGATAACATGAAGAGGCATAAGATAAAATGAAATTATAGATACTCAAAAGGAGATTGCCTTAGTTTCAGCTTCTTTTAACCAATAATGTCAAAGGCAATAGTGGGTTAATATATATGTCATTTTCTCATTCTTCTCTGTAGTTTTCTATTTTCCAAAAATTTTTCTACTTATTGTCATGAATTAGATAGTGCAGGCTTCATAGTAGAAGAAAAGGCTTATAAACTACACCTAGTTACTTTATTCATTTGTCTTTACTCATTGGAAATTTATTTAATATAGGGTATGGGAAGCAATGGGTAGGAATGGGATATACCAAGGAAGGTGGAAGAATCCTGGTTTTGAGGATTTCACATGCTAGATCAAATAGACTTTATATTCAGGAAGGAAAGTCATCTTATTTCACTAGATTCTAAACTGTTAACTTTGGAATATTAGTGCATATATACTAATTGAGAGCTAAGGTAGTGCCACCACATTTTATTTCACTGTAAAATGTTAATGTTTGTAATTTGTATTTAGGTAATTTATGAAGTAATTTTATGAACCAAAAAATTCAAATCAGTGAATTTTAATTAATAAAACATAAACATTTATAATTTCCTTTATTAGGATAAAGAATGTCACTGTATTATAGAGAAAGGCTGGTGTTTAGAAATCAGATAGACCTAAGTGTTGTTACTCTAAGCACTTTCCTTAATCTTTATCAATCAAAATTTTATTGTCTATAGGCTTTCAATAAATCCTAGCATATTTCCCAGATTAACGTCCCTAAATTACTTAGAGTGACATCTTATGCCACTCTCAGTTGTTCAATTACTTTTTATTTTGGCTCTTCACTTTCCACTAGATCATTACATCCCAGGCTCACCCTTTTCTTGAGAAAGGCTGACAGTTAAGATGTGAGACTGATGCTATGTCACAGTGATAATGAAGAAAAAAATGAAACCAGCATGGTATAAAATGTAGAGGAGTAGGAGGAGGGTATCAGGATAAGAGGAGATAGATCCAAAGAAGAGAGGTAAATGATAGTGTCATAAAGGAGAGATAAAATAAATATTAAAAAGATCATGAATTTTCTCATTCAAAATGGATTATTTAAAATAATTATTGATAATTTTGAGATGTTTAGTATTAGATTTATATTACTGATCCATACACATACATATATATGTAATATGAGGATCTTTTAATCTATACTATCAGATACTCATGGGTTATATTGAGTAATGCTATTAATTAGTATGTTGATACAAGACTATAAATGGTTTTATTGAAGCATAAATGAAAGGTTACTTGCATTACCATTCTTATTGCATTTTCTGAACATATGTCTTCTAGAGAAAATGCCATACTATTTCATGGAAGTTCATGCTTGTCATAAACTAAACCTAAGTACTCATTCATTTCTAATAGTATCCAAGAGATTAGGTAGTACTTATTATAAAAAATTTTTAGAGTATAATGTTGTTGAAATATTGCTTCAGCTGTGGCTAACAAAATCCAGTAATAGTTTTTCTTCATAGAAAGATCATTGTTTTGTATATGTGTGTTTATGTCTGTGTATGTATGTCTACTAATCAAAATTTTTGAATACCCCACCATGTGCTAGGAATTATACTAGGTATACTTTACATGTTTCCTAATTTAAAATTATCCTATGAAATTTAATAACTTTATTATGACTATTGAGAAAACTGCACATATTATTTAAAAATTATTTATGTTTATATCTTAAATATGTTTTAAGAAGATTTGTTTTAAAGCCAGGTGCTTATAGCAGCAAATTAGTGCATAATTAAGATTTCTAGTAGATTGGGTGAATTAAGAAAAAATGGTTAAGTTGGTAGTGAGTTAAAAAGATGGCAGGGTAAATTTACAAAAATAGGAATATATGGTATCCCATACCTCATTTCTCAAAATCATGAACCTGGCTACATCATTATTATATTTGGCTATGACAGCACAAGCCCACAGTTTTACTGTTTTTCCATCTTATAGTGTTTGGTACCTGCTATAATCATATTATCAGTTCTCTGGAGTACTTCACAGGGCAAATAAGTTGTGGAAGATTGATCAGAAGCCCTGGGTCTGGAGAAATAAAAGTAGATGATCTGTTTTTACCACAGTGTCATTATTCCTCAGATAATCTTGATGCTTAACTCTGTGTCTGAGAATATAAAGGAATAGCTAACTGTGCTTTTACATTTCATTTATATCTCTTCAAAGAACCATAGGAATGTTATGTTTTGCAATTTATTTTAGCCACTCTTTTCCAATGTAGAGATTAGGAAACATGAAATGCAAAAATATGTATAGTAGGTAGTTTCTAAAGGTAGACTCCTCAATGAACCATGCCTCCTAGTCTTCAAACCCTTGTCTAGTTCCTCCTACAATGGATCTAGGCTCATGCACCAATGGAATGTGTTGGATTGATGCAGCATGACTTCAGAGGCTGGGTCATAAAACGGATTGCAATTTCTGCCTTGGTCCCTTGAACACTCTCTCTGGGGGAAATCAGCCACTATGTAACAAGTTTCCTGACTCTGAGACCACCATACTATGAGGATTCTCATTACATGGAGAAGCCACATAAAGAAAGAAGCCTGACTAGATGTTCCAATCATCCTGTTTTAGGCAGCAGACATTTGACTGAAGAAGCCATCTTGAACATTGAGCCAGTCAAGGCTTCAGATGACTCCAGCCTCAAACACTGTCTGATTGTAACTGCGTGAGACACACCACATGAAAACCACCCACCTGAGCCCAGCCAACCCATAGAACCATGAGTGATAATAATACATGGTAGTTTTAAGCTAGTAAGTTGTACAGGGTTTTGTTAATGTATCAAGAGATAACTATGAGTATATGAAAAACATTTCATTAGCATTTGTGGGAGAAATAACCAATATCTGTTTTATGCTTCTGCCGAATGCAGCATCTTTTCGTTATTTCCAAGGGTAAGGTATTTACTGTTTACAAGGCAACCCTGTCCATTTCAGGGTAGAATGTCAGACATCTGCTTTTCTCTAGAATTTGCTTCTCCTGTTCCACTTATATTTCTCTCCAGAGATACATAGAATATGCCTACTACTGCTTTTTACTAAAACTCTTCAAATATTTAAGTATGTGTGCTATTATGTTGCATCTATTTCATTCTAGCTTTATCTCCCAGCTTCTTCTTTTTGAAAGTTCATTCAACAGTTTCTGTACTCTCTGGGGCCATGCTAGCACACTCAAACATACATAATGCTAGTTTAACAAGCAGAGTACAGTGGAGCTATAAGGTTCCAAATCAGTTATTACAGGGTGCTTTGTTGTTGGGTCTTAGTGTATATTTTTTTCCGTGATTGACTTTAACCAAGATAATCATTAAAATTACAGGATGTTGCAGAGAGCACTATATCAATTTAAAATCATTTAGATTTGGGAATTCCTCTTATATTCCTCTACCTTGTTTTCTTTGAACAAAGCAGTATTCTTAATTGTGCCCTTGTGTATTATATCTTTTGACTGTTTTTATAATATATACAGATAGTCATAGAACACTGAATTTCTAAAAATTATGGTATATTTTTAAAAGTGAGAACATCACAAGAGAAAAAATTAGCTTTCTTTTAGCATTAATTACTTGGAAACAATTTAGTTTTTAAAAAATCCAGTTTATTTGGGTAGATTATCTAAAAATTTCTTCATTATTTTAAGATTAGTCCCTCAATTAATTTGGCATTTTTTACTATAGAATATCTATAAATCTCAGTTCTTTATGTATAAAAATATATTCAAAAATTTTTTACTTTAATTTGTACCTTGAATGTAAATTTCAATTTAGGTTATTCTTATTTTAGATTATGACTTTTGAGTTTTCAAATTCTCATTTTCAAACAGGGTATTGAATATAAAAATTAAGTGTTTAGGGACACATTTTTTCCTGCATATCAGAACTATCACATGATTAATTTAACACAAAAGTGATAAATTCCTATTCTTTTGACATATTTCTAATGCAAAAATTAAGCACTGTGCCTTCAATTGGAAGCCAAAATAGTTTGATTTAAGTTTAATGTAAAATAAGTAATAACTACTGATAAATTATTTGACCTAGAGCCTTATAAATAATAAATGAGGACTTCAAGCTCTCATTTGTTCATTATTCACATACTATATATGTATATAAGTAGCTGAAGTCACTGCTGCATTCTTGATTAGAGTGTGCTATGTGTACTTTGTGAATTAGCAAAAAGAACACTTGACTAAGAATTTGGTAACAGTTTCTGACTTTACTAAAATGTGTTTATAGCTTTGGAGACTTACTTCTTAGGACCCTGTGTTCTTGTTTGTAAAACAAAATATTTTTTTCTGTGCCTTTTCCCTTTTTATTTTAAATCATCACTTTTTCTCATAGTTAAAAATCTTTAACTATAAGAAAATTAATAAATTATCTCTTAATTCATATCATATATTTATTGGGTAATTAAATTACCACACTTAATATTTAGATAGCATCTACTCTTAAGATAGAAAGATAAGTTAGAAATTATCATACTAACTAAAAAAACTTGGCATTTATTTAATGGCCTTAAGATAGTTTTAGAATATCTTTCCTATCAATATTTCAATGCAACACTGTAATAAATGATTATTTATGTTTTACAATACTAAATATTTTTTGAAGCAATACTGTGTGGTGGTTGACTTTGGCATGGTAGTGAGTAAAGCAAACACAGTTCCTGGTCATCTTTGGCATAGATTCTAAGCCTTAGAATCTAACTGTTGAGAGAAAAATAATTACAATCCAATTATAAAAACTTCTCTAATGAGGAAAGTATAGTGTATAAAGGAGCACAAAGAAACATGGTTATTTATCTAGATTTGGGGGGGGGGTCACTGAAGGTTTTCTGCCTAAAGTGACAGCTAAACTAAATCCTGAGGGTATAAGTAGGAGCAGTTGAGGTACAGAGGCTAAGGTGGGGCTTTGTCAGTGTGTGCAAAGACCTAGAGGTCAGCCTAAAGCTTTCAGTGTGGCCAGGGATGCAGGCCCGGAGCATGCAATGTTGATAGCTGACCTGGTTCAGGCCATGGAAGCCCTTGGAAGCCAAGCTTAGGAATTAGGTCTTTATCCAAAGGTACCTCCTCAGGTTCCCACTCTCTGAAGAAGCTTAGAAACTTTATATCTCGATCATTTGCAGCCCATGAAAAATGAATTAAAGTGGAGCAAAACTGGAAGCAATGATATCAGGTTGGAAATAAATGCAGCAATCTATTTAGGTGAGAGATGGGGACAGGTTAACTAAGACAGTAACAGTGTAGGGATGGAGAAGAGTTGACAGATTTGGTACGTATGAGGCAAATTGGCAGGTGCTGGTGGTCGATTACTCTTTTTAGTGTGTGTGTGAGAGAAAGAGAAGAGGAAACTCCACAGGTTGAAGGTTGAAGGGAAAGTTTTGGAGGAAAGAATATTAGTTGGTTTATGACATGATGAAGTTTGGGTGTTTGTGGGACATCTGAATAAAGCAGTCTGCTTGACTATTGAACACATGGGAGTGGAGTTCAGGAGAAACTCAGGAAAATGAAGGGCCTGAGGTAGGTGTGGGGGAGTAAGATCTATGGGGAGGGAACCTGGTGTCAATTAAGGTAGGAAGCTGAAGGCAGTGCTTTGTGAAGATGTTGAGGCCATAGGGGAGTTGGTTAACCATAAAAGAAGAATGACTTAAGCATGCAGTGAGAAGGATTGATCACAAACACAGAACAGTGTGAAGATGAGATGATGGGAGAGAACAGAAGGCCAGAAGGGACGCATACCTTGAGTAGTAAACTGATGAACAGGATGTCACGCACGGTGATTTTGCTGGCCTGAAGTTGCCTAAGAGAATCATTTCTAGAAGCTCTTGGCTGGATAGGGCATTGGGAAAGACTCTATGTCCTCTCAGGAGTCTGAGTAGATCACACTTACAAAGTCCTAGCCTGTGGTAGATGGGGAGACTTCGAATGCAACTAACACTGACATACACACATACACATTCTGTCGGTGAGCTACCGTCTGCTGTTTCCAGAGACACTCAGAATATATTAGGCCAGATCTTTGTGTGATGAGGCTTGGGATAGAGTCCCAGCTGTTGTAAACCTGCTGTTAGGAGCCAAAAGTAGGTCATAGACCAAATTGGTTACTGGAAAATTAGATCAGCTTTAATTGTAAATACTATCTCAAGGTACATGTTCTTACTCTTGGTGTTGTGAGCACAGTGTGCCACGTAACACTTAATGTTTTAGGCAGTATTACTTGACATTTTTTTAAATACCACAGCACTTGGATAAATTATTTGTATGGCTTACTGAATTAAATGGGCAAGGGTTTTCACTGATGAAGGAGGCAAGCCACTGGGGCTCTGGCAGTGCTAGGTCTCTCCTGACTACCCCCTTGGGGGAAAAGAGGGATAGAGAGGAGTGTTTTGTATTTTTTATGAGCTGGTCCATTGAGTGCAACCACAAGAGGAGACAGAGGAGAGGCTCAGGAAAACAAAGTTTATTATACTCATAGTCCTAGGCACAGGAGGTATGGCAAACCATGCCACATGCGAAAGACAACAGTGTTGTCAGGCGGCAGAAGATAGGAGCAAGGAAAAAACATCAGACCAGAGCCTTTATTGGGGTTTCCATGGGAAAGGCAAGGCAAGGCAGGGTGAACAGTTTAGGATTTGCTGATTTGAATAATTTCAGCAGGCTCTAAGTTGTAGGAGTGGTCCCTAGTTGTCTAGTACCTAGCTCTGTGATGATTAAAGCAGAGGAATATTGACTCCTGGGTTTCTGGGCCTGATAGAGGAGGTAAAGCTCTGGATTGGTTAGTTTGCATATCAAAGGCATGATCATTCCTGAGCTCTTGGCTGTCTTTAAGAATTGGCCAGCTCCAGGAGGTCAGAGGGCAAGCATTTATAATATATAGAATATATACACACACACACATACATACACACAACAAATACAAGGAACAATATTTTGAGGCATAACCATAACCCATTTGTGGCAAACCAACTTGGAAGTTCCCCTTTGAGGGGATACAGAATGGAATTACACATGATGTCTGTCCTCAAAGTATTGGTCTTTTAGGGAAGGGAACACACCTATGTAACATAATGGTTTACCTAGATGGTACAGGTGATGAGTTCTAGGAAAGAGATGTGAGTGTAGTGCTGTGAATGTTAAGAAGAAAAAGATATCTCCAGTATTTTTGAAGTCCTTAGAAGATAATCTTCTTTACACACCACTCTACTCAAGTTTGTGGAACATAAGTCACTTAGGGCCCATGAATGTCATGTAATCAGCATTTCTGATTTTGCATCAGGGCTGTTGCAAATGCCAGAATTTCTGACAACTGCTCAATGTTTTTGCTTTCACAGCTTCACAATGTCTTATATAGAGAAGATGATATTTACTGCTGCATGATTGTACATTACACAGGGAAATAGACCTGTTTTTATCCTTTTTGAACAATTGAGTTCTCAGTATTACATGTTCATATATGAATATTGAATGAGTATAACTTGCTCTATGAAAAATTATATTCCTGCTGATTTGAGTGTAAATTAATTTTGGTAAATCATAGTAGGGGTTTTTTTTTGTAACTTAAATTTTTTTTGTGTGTGTGTGAGACAGGTCTTGCCCTGTTGCCCAGGCTGGAGTATAATGGCATGATCACAGCTCACTGCAACTTCCAATTCCTGGGCTCAAGCAATCCTCCTGCTTCAGATTCCCAAGTAGCTAGGACTACAGGCATGTGCCACTACACCCAGCTAATTTTTTTTTTATTTTAAGTATTTTTTTTGTAGAGACAGGATCTTGCCATGTTGCCTAGGCTGGTCTTAAACTCATGGCCTCAAGCGATCCTCCCACTTTGGCCTCCCAAAGTGCTGGGATTATAGGCATCAGGCACTGCACCAGGCCTAAATTTTTAAAACAGAAAATAATACATTTACATTGTAAAACATTCAGAAAATATGGAAAAGGATAATGAAGAAACTAAACATCTTCTATAATCCTACTATTCTGAGGTAGTCATTATTATCATTTGAGTGAGTAGTCCTTTTATTTGGTTGGTAATACACATATTATAAATACACAATTTAAATACAGTGACATATGCATTTGCTTGCTGTGGTTTTGCAAAAATGGGACCATATTATACATAATTTGGAAACTTAACTTTTTTTTTTTTTTTTTTTTGAGACAGAGTCTTGCTCAGTTGCACCACATAGAATGCAATGGCATGATCATAGCTCACTACAACCTCAAACTCCTGGGCTCAAGTGATCCTCCTGCCTCAGCCTCCAGAGTAGCTGGGACTGAAGGCATATACCACCACACCCAGCTAAATTTTTCTATTTTTAATAGAGATGAGGTCTCGCTCTTTTCAGGCTGATCTGGAACGAACTCCTGACCTCAAGCAATCCTCCTGCCTTGGCTTCCCAGGGTTCTAGGATTATAGGCATGAGCCACCATACCCAGCCAGAAACTTACCTTTTTAATTTATCTATAAATCATGTTTTCATGTAAGTAAATATATCCTTAATCCATCATTTAAATCAAAGATATTTTCCTCCTTTTTTAAAATAAAGGTCAGACTTTGAAAGTCATTGTTTTTAACAACTAATAGGAATTAATATTATAAAAAGACATGTTATAGATGCAGTAAGGCATGAAACCATAAGAATTCTAGAAGAAAATGCTGGAAAAATTCTTCTGGATATCGGCTTAGGCAAAGAATTTTTGAAGAAGGCTCCAATGGCAATCACAGCAACAACAAAAATAAATAAATGGGACTTGATTAAATTAAAAAGCTTCTGCACAGCCAAGGAAATAATCAACAGAGCAAATAGACAATGTACAGAATGGGAGAAAATATTTGCAAGCTATACATCTGATAAATGGCTGATAACCAGAATCTACAAAGAACTCAAGCAAATCAGCAAGAAAAAATCAAACAACCCCATTAAAAAGTGGGCAAAAGATATGAACAGAAGCTTCTCAAAAGAAGATATACGAATGGCCAATAAACAGATGAAAAAATGCTCAATGTCAGTAATCATCAGGGAAATGCAAATTAAAACCACAATGAGATATCACCTTACCCCAGTTATAATGGCTTTTATTAAAAAATCCAAAAACAATAGATGCTGTTATTGATGCAGAGAGAAAGGAACACTTGTACACTGTTGGTGGGACTGCAAATTAGTACGACCTCTATGGAAAACAGTATGGAGATTCCTCAAAGAACTATTAATAAAAGTTAGACCTACTATTTGATCCAGCAATCCCACTACTGGGTATTTGCCCAAAGGAAAAGAAGTCATTTTATCAAAAAGACATCTGTACTCAAATGTTTATTGCACACAATTCACAATTGCAAAGATGTGGAATCAACCCAAGTGCCCATCAATTCATGAGTGGATTAACAAAATGTGGTATATGTGTACTATGGAATACTACTCAGCCATGAAGAAGGATGAATTAAGGCCTTTTGCAACAATTTGGGTGGAACTAGAGACCATTATCCTAAGTGAAGTATCTAAACAATGGAAAAACAAATACCACATGAACTTGCTATTAAACTGGAACTAACTGATGAGCACACATGTGCACAGAGGGAAGTAAAACTCAGTGGAAATCAAGCCACTTGAGGTGAGGGGAGGATGGGCGAGATTGTACCTAACAGGTACCTAACGGGTACAAGGAACACTATCTGGGTGATGGGCACTCTTATAACCCTGACTCAAGCATAACAAAATTGATACATGTAAGCACAAACATTTGTAACCCTGTAATATTTTGAAATTAAAAAAAAAAAGAACATGTTAAACATAAAAAAATGAAGAGAGTTTAATAATGTAAGAAATCACTGGGAACAAGTCATGCTAAGGATACATCCCATTTTGACTACTGCAGTGGGACTTTCACATGCAAATAGATGCATTAGAACCAGTTATATGTTGTTTTCTTCCTATTCCTAAAGCAGATGGACAAATGACAGGTTGCTTTATAATAATCTCTATGGATAATATTGCTGTCTAAGTGACTATAAGATTAAGTTATGTATTTATTTTATCAAATATTAAATAATAAAAGCAATAAAGATTGATTTACAATTTTCATTTCTACTGTACCTCAGTTGCAATGTTGCCTAGCATGTGACATATCTTCTACTGACATTTGTAATGCATGTCAAAATAGAAGTGATGTTTATTGCTTTCTTTTGGAACTTAGTTTTCATAAAGAATAAACCCTGGATAAATGATGCATTTGATCTGATGATGAAAGATAAGAACAGTGATACGTGTTGTTTGGAATAATCTGTCATAAGACACTGTCAGATCATCCCTAGAGAGTGCTCATACACTTTATATGTTGCATTTTTCTTCAGAGACTGATATTACCCATTTTTGAGATGACAAAAAGAGAGCAGAAGAAAACCGGTTGCTACATGAACCAAAAATGAATGCATTATTACTCATAAATAGTATTATTGTAAACTGTTAGGCACATATACACATTTTCATTTTAAAACACAAAAGCCAAGAAGGGATTTTAGAATTTATACAGTAATGAGGATGTGAATACATATAGGGAACATGCAAGTTGCCTAAATACTCTTGAAGGGATTAAATAATTTTCCCAATCATTCTGTAAACCATATATAGGATTATTCTGTTATATAAAATTCGTATAGTTTTTTAAATAACTGAATACTCCTGTCGAGTTTCTAGAAGCTATATATATTTGCTATAGAATGGCTTCTGGGTTAATTTTAGTAACTTTTTATTAGCTTTTTAGAATTCTTTTTGAAAATTATTCTTCTCCATTAAGAAAAAAAGGAAGCAATACCTCTGTTCATGCCTGTTCTCATGTATACACATACAGCATCACCAGTCTGTTTGTTTGGTGCATGGATAGGAAAAACAGAAATGATATCAGATATCACAGAGTCACTTTGCCTTACACTGCCTGCCTCCCACCCTGCACACACACACAAGCATATTATTCTCCATTTTCTGACCCCAAGATGGAATATTCTTGTAGGGTGTGCAATCTACTCCTTGGCTCACATGGAATTAATGGTTCGTTTAGATTAAGGTTTAGCCCTGTGGGTACTATATTTCATCTTGGTGTAAGAATGAGGGCTAGCATTTGATCTCAGAACATTAGCCTCCAGAAGTGGGTATAACACCACCAACAACCCCTCAGTCTGCGATGACAGGTCAGACTTTCTGAGAACTTCCCATCCTGTCCCAGCTATTGTCTATTAGATTAAGGCTATCTTCTCTAGTCTGCCATTCCTCAGGCTATTATCTCAAACGCTAGAGGCTTGCCTTTTATTGACTTAGTTCTTCACAAGGTGAACAAAGGAGTAAGGGTTTGGTTACTATTGGTTTAAAGTTTTATCTCATTTGAGAAGAGAGAGCGTTCTTCTCTCTGGGTTGTATTAATCAGGACAAAATTATTTCTTGTTTTATGGTATATTTTGAGCCAATACATTCTTGCTATCAAAAACCTGAATGTTCATCTGGCCTTAACTTCTATTATTTTCTTTAAGGGTAGAATTGAATATGCAAAAGAAAATTCCCATTTGCAGACCAAAACTTGTTTTCCTTCCTTTGTATGTGAGTCCTAATATTAGACATAAACAAATAAATATTTAAGAAATATTTCCATACAGGGTTAGGGTACCTTAAAATTAATTATATAGAATAGCAGAGTGGTAAAAATCAAAGACTGTGGAGAGAGGGATATAGTGTCTGTACTCAGACACTAGCTCGGTCATGTACTAGCTGCGGCCTTGGTTCAATTACATAGATTCTCTGTGCCTTAGTGACTTCATCTGTAAAAGGAGGCTAAAAATTATATCTGCTGTATATGATTGTTGTTAATCTTAATGTTTATAACAGTTTCATCTCAATTCTTACTCATATTATGATAATAATAACGCTATTAAATACAGATGCTTTACATATGTCATTTAATTCTGATCGAGGAGATGCTATTCTCTTTTTTAGGGAAAGATACTAAAGCCCAGGAAGTTTTATTAATTTGAACCAAGTCATTCAATCAGAATGGTTCAGAATTAATCACAGATCAAATATTTTGCCTCCAAAGCCTTTGCTCTCGCTTTCAATGCAGTCTTCCTTTATTTGACTTTTGTTATAATGAGGACCCTTAGTGAAAACTGGTATTGTCAAAGACAAAAGCATTTTTATAGAGCATTTCAGCAAAGTACATATCCTATATTCACAGTTGGCCTTATAAGTTACTGAACTTTAGGATGTGATGCAGGAACTCAAAGAGCACTTTCCATGGCAAACTTAATTTCCTCGTATACCTACTCTAGAGATAGATAGAAAGGAGGATGGAGCAAGGGATTGTTTTAGGGGGAAATAAGTCCAATTAGGATACTATAGTGGATGATTTGATCCTTGAAGGGGCTGCATGAGAAAGGAAGTTGGGAGAAGGAATCAAAGGGTGGCCAGGAACATGAAAAGGGAAGTTCTCAAACACACTTCAGCTCCTTCATAATGTGGTTTAGGCCAAATCATTATTACCAGCAGGATTAAGAGAAAATGAAATGACTTTTAAAAATGAAACAATTTCTGTGCAAGAATATGTCATTTTACCTGTTATAGACCAATGGTTTGAATCTGCATTTAATCACATTCATTTTTAAAATCTGACTTTATGACCTAATATGACAAGATGGGCACAATTACTCTTTTCATTAGCAGAGTCATAATAAAATACATTATTAAAACACTCTCAGTTAATAAAATGTGTGGTCTTCTCTTTATAGCTAATTTACTGAAGGAGTTATCTTATTTTTTTAGATATTAGAGCTTATTTTAAAGTATACTCCTTTATTTTCAATTTAATTATCCATCTTTAATTCTGAAAATACTAATTTCCTGTTGCCTACATGACTCTAATGACATGAAAAATAAACAGTACATTTATGTACCAGTATGAGCTGCTGTTGTTCTATTTCATGCAGATGGGGCCCCAAACTAGAAATGCTATACTCTTCACACTTTTTAAAGATATCTTTATAGAATTTGACCTTTAAGAATCTGAGATTTTAGGGGCCTTGTTCAGGGATCGTGTTCTCTTCCTAGGCTCTGAGCTTAAGAAGGAAACCTCTACCTGGCCAAGAATCCAGCCCCTGCATTATAGTCATTTCTTTGTTATGGCCCTTGGGGAGAACTTATAGTTTGGAGAGCCTTTGAAAAGAAGCAAGATTTGTCTTCACTGTCAGGAATGTGTCTAATGTTTTTGTCAGGAATAATGGATATATTCAAGGCAAGAGGAGATTAGAATGTGTGGCATTCTAACATTTATGCATATAAATGTTGATGTCTAAACTTGTTACAACAAAAGTTCTGTATTTCCATTTAAACTATACTATCAACATTTGATACATTATTCTATTATCATCATATACACTCTTCTGTTAGCATTTTATAAGATTTCTCAGTACATTAATTAGTGCCTTTTAATGATTTAAAATTTTATTGCACACACTAACCATATCTGTGTTTTACCATGTTCAAAATGGTGGCATCCTTTCTCTAATAAAAGGAAATAGGACTACTGGGAAAAATGGCTGGCTAGGGATGGATCAGAGAATATACATGATGAGCCTTAAGTATGTTGTAGTATTAGGAAGCATTTTCTCATTTTCCTATCCATATACTTACCAGTATGTGTTATCATGTCTGCAAATAGAATAGGTGAAAAATATTTGTTATTATTATTTAATTAGTATTTCTTTAATTATTCTCAAATTAAAACATTTTAATATGTTTATTGGCCATTTGCAGTTCTCATTTTATGAAATGTCTGCACATGCCCTTTGTTTATTTTCTACCTATATGATTTATAAATGTTCTTTATTGGATAAGGACACTAACTCCCTATCTTCCATGTACATTGAAAATATTTTGGTAGCTTATTCTTTGAAATTGTTTTATGATAATGTTCACTGCAGAAACTGAGTTTTTAGTTTGTCACATTCATCACTCTTTATTTTATTGGCTTTCTTTTGTATTTTTATAAAAAATTCTTCCTTATTCAAGATTGTTGAAATGATCACCAAAATTTTCTTCTAGTGCTTTTATGGTTTTATATTTTACATTTATATCTTTAATTTATCTGGAATTTATTTTGGCATATTTCATGTGAGGTTGCAATTCAATGCTTTTTTTTCCTATGACTAATATATGGTTCATTTTTCACCAATCCATACAAATTTGAGAAAATCTGCAATCTATACAGACCAAAAATATTCTTAACATTTGTGTTATGTATTAGTGCTACCGGCTAGTTTCTATAATGATGATGTTTTCATTCCTATTTTTGCTTCTCTGGCTAGAAAGTAGATACTATAACCTTCTCTTATATTACTGTCATCTCTATAAATCTTCTTCATGAACTATTCTTTGAAAGGTTAAATCTGGTGCATATATATCCTACTTTGTTTTCTTCGTAGAGTCAGGGGGCACAAGTACAGTTTTGTCACGTGGATATATTGTGTAGTGGTGAAGTCTGGGCTTTTTAGTGTGGTGAAGACTGGGCATTTGAATAGTGTACATTGTACCCAATAGGAAATTTTTCATCCCTCATCCCACTCCTAGCCTTCCACCTTTTGGAGTATCCATAGTCTATTATTCTACTCTCTATGACCATGTATACCCATAGTTTAGCTCTCACTAATAAGTGAGAACATGCAGCATTAGATTTTCCATTACGGAGTTACTTCACTTAGGATAATGGCCTCCGGTTCCATCCAAGTTGCTATAAAAGATATTATTTCATTCTTTTTTATGACTGAGTATTATTCCATGGTATATATATTCCACGTTTTCTCTATCCAATCTTCAGCTGATGGACACTTAGGTTGATTCCATATCTTTGCTATGGTGAATAGTGCTGTGATAAACACATATGTGCAGGTATCTTTTTGATAGAGTGATTTCTTTTCCTTTGGGTGGATATCCAGTAGTGGGATTGCTGGATTGAATGGTAGAGCTATTTTTAGTCCTTTGAGAAATCTCCATACTGTTTTCCATAGAGGTTGTACTAATTTACATTCTCACCAACAATGGGTAAGCATTTCTTTTCTCTGTAACTGCCCCAACATGTATTGTTTTTTGACCTTTTAATGATGGCCATTCAGACTGAAGTAAGATGGTAGGTCATTGTGGTTTTAATTTGCATTTCTCTGATGATTAGTGATGTTGAGCACCTACTCTAAAGGTCTATACTCTATGGGATCTTTCCTTTGATATTTTGCTCCCTGAATGAATAACCAAAATTGGTTTTTTTTCTTATATGAATGGAGTTTAATGTTAAATTTCAAGTGATTCTTACTGGATTTATATCTCCAAAACAATGAATAGAAAAGGACAACATTGGTACTCCCCAGGAATAATTGCTATATTAAAATATAGGGATATTTTCCATGGTATCTCAACTCTAGTTGTCAAAACTGAGTATCATGTCTGCTTTATAATGATTGTTTAGGAAAGATTGTTGTTCTGGCAATGGACTATCATTAAAATAGTGAATGAAAATTTAATTTTCTTTGCTGGATGTAGAATTCATCTAAGAAATAGTGCATGTTATTTTCTAAATTGTGATTTTGAGGGAAATAGTACTGAATGGAGAATAAAGGCCCTTGTCTATTATTATGTAGTTAAACAAATCATCAAAAGCTAATATTAAAAAAGCAAAGGTATAAAAAGAATTTAAAGATAACGATTATTTCTTTTAGTTATTTGGGCATTTTCATCCATATGGAGCTCAAAATAATTTAGTTTAATATTTATTAAATCTGATAAGACTAATAGAATTATATCACTTTGCACCAATTGTGCAGACAGAAAATAAATCTGAACTCACTTTACTACATCAAATTATCTTTTTTACTTTGTTCCAATAAATAACAGACATAAAATACGTATTTAGGGCCAGGGTTATATATGTCAAGGCTCTCTTTATAATCTTAGTACTACTTGCTAGCTATATAATTTTGGACAGGTAACTTAAGTCTGGTCTTTGGAACCAGCTCACCTTCACTTAATTATACTGTCTTTTCCAGATATGTTTTTTTTCCCTCCCAATATCATTTGTGTCATTTAATTCCTATATGCCTACTGACTTAAATGGCTGCGAACTAACTTAAGTCATGCTCAAATTTCCAGTCAGATGTAGCTGAAAGTACATTGGGCTTGGAGTCAGAAGCCCTGAGTTTTAGTCAAAGCTGTTATTTATCAGCTATTTAATGTTAAATAAATCACTTAATCACATTTTTCTGCAGCTTCTTCATCAATGATGTGTAGGATGTGAGTAAAAATAAATTGGGCAATAGAAAACAATTTCTCAGGGTTTTCAAACTTGAGAGAGTAAGGAGAAATATCTGTGCCGAGTGGAGGCATTGGGGAGGGAGTGGGTTGATACAAAAGATCAGCCTTACTTTCTTCTGAAAGCAGTTAAATTTATTTGTACCCCATATAGCAGGGAATAAAGATTTGGGGCATTTAGAAAAATGTGTAATAGTGTAGACTTGATACCACATTGTTAAATCTACATAATTTAACACAAATAAAATTGCTTTTCATATAATTATATTGTTGGATTATTTTACTTGTACCATGCCATTAAACTTGTTTTAATGTCTTGTCCAGTCAAGTAGCTTATGAGTTATTTGAGGGTTGGGAATACTGATTTTATTGTATTACGTATTGAACTTCATATTACCCACAACCTATAATGGTATATATTTAATAAATCTTGAGAAATTAAATTCCATGAACTCATATTCAATTTCCTTAAAAATATGTAGGTTATTAATAGAAAATCTTTATCTGAAATGATGGTCCTTTCCAAATACCATTTAATTCCTTTTCAAATAACATTAAATTCCTTTTCTTTTATGGGAACATTTCCATGAATTGTCACTAGTGGCACTCCTAGGCTAAATCTTTACATTATTTTATTTCCAGTCTTTTCATTCTCAGTATAGCATTTACTGCTATGCAAAAATGAGAATGCTCTTAGTCTTTAAGCATTGTTATGAAAAGTATGAGATTTAGAATCATGTTGTACATGCCTTGTCTCCTACTAACTTTGGGATCTTGGGCAAATTAATTTTTTTGAACTTCAATGTTCTCAAAATGAGGATTATAATACCCAACTTTTTTAATTTTTAAATTTCAGAGTATTATTGGGGTACAAACACTTTGATTACATATATTGCCTTTGTACCGCCCAAGTCAGAACTACAAGCGTGTGGGTCCCCAGACAGTGCATTCCGCACCCGTTAGGTGTGAATTTACACATCCCCTTCACTTCCCTCCCACCTACCTGACACCTGATGAATATTACTTCCTTGTATGCACATAAGCATTGATCAGATAGTACCAAATTGATGGTGAGTACAAGTGGTGCTTGTTTTTCACATCTTGTGGTACTTTGCTTCTGTGGGGCTCAGAGATTGCTTATACAGCCGCTAGGGGGAGCCACTGATATGGAGTTCAGAGCCATCTTTCCAAGCTTGGAGGGCTGCTACTGATGGGAGGGACCAACTGGTGTGATTGCTGAGGTCTCTAGCCAGGTTTTTCCTTCCCTGTCCACAAACCCAGGCACTTTTGCCTCCAATTGGACCACTTGTGTTTCCTCTCCACCCAAGATGGGCTCTCGAGCTTCCCCACAGTCTGTGTGTCTGGCTCTCTGGCGTGCATCTCCGCATGTCACTGGCAGATGGGGAGATCTCCAGTTGTGCACCCCTTTTCTGCCACTAGACCCCATGGCAAGGCGGGTGGGCCTGTCTATCCCCAGAAGTCTCCAACAGGGGGATGCTCCCACCAGGGGAATAGTGGCAGCTCAAGGAACTCTTTGATGAAGCTGAACTCCCTATTAAAGTGAGTTGGGGTGGGGACAGCTGCTCTGATTCAGCCTGTGGCACCTGAGGCATTCGGTTGACATGGGAACCAGTACTTACGCAAATTGAATCACTGTGGTACAGCAAACTTCAATATGGCCATTCTCCAGGGGAGGGGGCGATGGGGACCTGGAGAGTGGGCACTAGGGCCAAGCATGCAGGAGACGTCCAGAGCCGGGCAGGCGGGACTGGATGAACTGGCTGCAAACTGTTTCCTGTACCCCAAGGTCCTGCAGATACAGGTCAGCTGCACAGAGAACGCAGCTTTACTCATCCCACTTGGAGCCCACAGAAGCAGCTGTTGGCAGCCTCCAAGGGCGTAGCCTGCTGTGCCCAGGTGAGAGAGGCCCCAGGCTGGGGATGGGGTGGAGCTGGAGACCTAGCTTTCAGTCAGTCATCTCCAGGCAGGGGACCTTAAAGATGGCTGCTGCCCGGACCTGGAGAGCCGTTGTATACCAGGGTCCTGCAGATACAAATCTGCTGTGCAGAGAATGGGGCTCTCCTCGTCCTGCCTGGATCCCATGGAGGCAGCTGCTGGAGGCCTCCAAGGGCATAGCCCACTGCTCTCCATTCAGCTCCTGTGCCTTGGTCCTGCTGACTTCCAGGGGTCAGGTGCCAAATTCCAGCATATGGTCCCATGAAGCTGTATCTCAGCCCAGTCCCTCCCCAACCCGGTGAAGTCCTGGCATGGTGCACCCGAGAGTTCAGTATGGCTCCCACTATTATTTCCACTCCACGGAGCCTGTTTCGTGCAATGACTTTGTGCCTGTCTTGTCCCTGTCTGAGTGTATGGGAGGTCTGTGGGGATGGTGAGTGTCCTCCTGTAGGTCAGATTGCACTGCGCTGACCTGGTGAGTGTGGCCCTCCCATGCTCTGTTCTCTATTGTATTCCCTGCGCTCTCTGATCTTTGTGAATGTATTTCCCCATCACTTTTTTTCTTGCACTGAGTGTCCCATGCTGCTTCTCTGCAAATTCACAATGCTGTTTTCAGAGTGAGTGATCCACAGATAGGCAGCCGTCTGTTCTCTTCACCTCCTTCCCTGGGAGTGGTGAGGTAGGAGGCCAGTACCAGACTGCCACTTTTTCCTGAAGTGGTTTTCGATCCCAATACCCAGTTTTTTGAAAATAACTTTTACCAGAGTTGAGTAATAAAATATCTGAAAAGCCTTTAGTCAGGTACTCAGCACATGGGAAACCTATGTGTTTTTACTACTAATAAAAATCTTTCAACTTTTTAAAATTGTTTCCTAAAAATAATTTTTTCTCTTCATTTTGCAATCTTGGTGTTCTCATTTATTCTATTACAAATCCTGCCATTATAAGGGTGACTTCCCTGCCCCCATAATTGATCCTTTAATACCCCAGTCTTACAGATACTTGACTTTTTCTGGTTCATTGAGTTTTACTTTGTACCCAAATCCCACAATAATATCCCAGTATTTTATTTTATTTTACATGCTCAGAGAAAAGTGCGTGCTTGAGTTAGGAATACACTTGGTAAATCTTAATTTGCTTTACTTTGACATCAAAGTGCTCTCTGTGCCTATTTATATATTCCCTCCTGCTATGCCTCTTCTATAGGTAAGCAAAATGTATAGATAGTTTTCATTAGTTAATGCAGTAAATAGTTTGGGTCCACCTGTCACTCTTATTTCAGATTCTTTTGGTTGCAAATTACAGAAACCCATCTCAAACCTACAAGTCAAAACTCATCTCAAAGTAGCTTCGTTTTAGCTAAGAGATGGAAAATTACTGATTACTGTAACAGAGAAGCCCATGTTTCAGTTCCGGATTTAGGGATGATTGGATCTGAATGGTTCAGGAAATGTTATGTTCTCTTTGTCTTTCTTCAGCTCTTTGTGTGTCTCTCTGGGTCTCCCTGTCTCTCTTTGCCTATCAATCTACAATTATTCTTCTGGATTTATTTTTAGACATGTGCCAGAAGGAAGGCTACTGGCCATATTAACGAATAATACAAAAAATGAAAACATACTTTCTGCTAGCTCTGCCAAATGTTTTAGTGAAAACTTCAATTGGGTCTGCTTAGGTCATTTGCCCATCTTTGAAATAGTCAACAATGGCCAGGAGTAGGAAGTACTCTGATAGGCCATGCCTGGTTCATGTGTCCAATTCAAGGCCTGAGGATGTGAACTTTATTTCAACCTGTGGCTGGAAAACTAGGGCCTGTGAGCCAAATTTGGCCCACTGCTTATTTTTGTATATAAAGTTTTATTGGAACATATATATACTGATTCATTTATGTATTGTTTATGGCTGCTTTCACACTAAAGTGGCAGAGTGAAGTAGCTACAACAGAGACTGTGTGGCCCATAAGGACTAGAATATTTGCTGTCTGGTCCTTTACAGAAAATATTTGCTAACTGTTCTGGGTAGAATTCAAATACGACTCCCAGTGACTCATACCCTTGTGTAATCCCCTCTCTATGATTGTGAGCAAGACCTGTAAATATGATGAGATGCCACTCCTGGGATTATATTGTTGTATATAGCAAAAGGGATTTTTATAGATGTAATTAATGTCCCTAATCAATTGAGTTAATCAAAAGAGGCTACCCTGCATAGACCTGACCTAATTAGATGCATTCTTAAATGAGTCCAGAAATTAGAGATGGAGGAGGTCAAAGAAACTTTCTCCTGATGGTCTGGAAGAAAGCAAACATTTATGTTGCTAACTTTCTATGCATGCTATGTGACAGCGGTCTGTGGGTAAGCACAAGGAGCTGAGAATGTTCCCTGGCTGACAGCTAGGAAGAAATGGGGACCTTAGTCATGACAGCTGAAAGAAAATTAATTTAGCCAACAACCAATGACCTTGGAAGGAGACTCAGAGTCTCAGATGAGAATTGCAGTCTGGCCAGTGCCTTGATTTCAGCCCTGGGAGATAATGATTAGAGGGCCCAGTTAACTTCTACCCAGACTCTTCACCCATGGTAACTGTGAGATGATAAATTTGTGTTATTTTGAAGCCAATAATTTTGTGGTGATTTGTTACTCAGCACCATAAAACTAATATAGACTTTTGTATGTGGAATTGGAGTGCTTCTGTAACAAACACCTAAAAAAGGGAGTTGCTTTGGAGCCAGGCAGTTTATGGAGGCTTTGGAATTTTAAGAAGTATGATAGAGAATATCTAAATTGCCTTAAACAGACTATTAGTAGAAATAAGTATGTTGAGGATGCTGATGGTAAGGGCTCAGAAAGAAGCAAGAAAATTATTATTGAAAACTGGAGGAAGGAGTATTTTTGCTATGTAGTGGCAGAAAGCTTAGTGGAATTATGTCCTGTAGTTATGTGGAAAGCAGAAGTTGTAAGTCATGAACTTGGATGAAAGGAAATTTCACAGCAAAGTGTTAAAGGTGTGATCTGTGATCATTTCTTCTTGCTGCTTATAGTCAAATGGAAGAGGAGAAAGATAATCAAGGGGAGAACTTTTAAACAAAAAGGAACGAAGGTTGGATGATTTTGAAAATTCTAAGCCTCTACAGATGACAAAAGTTGCTAAAATTCAGAAATGGCTACCAAAAATGTGCATAGGTGAAAGAGAGTATAGATAAACTATTAGAATTAATAAGTGAACTTAGCAAAGTTACTGGACACTAGATAAATAAATAAAAAGCCAATTATACTCTTACATATGTGCCACAGTAATTAGAGAAAATGAAATAAAATTGATGCCATTTATAATTTAAAAATGTTTAATAAGTGTACGATACTTCTTCAGAAAAGTCTGTAAGTATTTGTTGAAGGGACATAAAATTTTCTAAATAAATGGGGAAATCCACCATCATTAGGGATTGGAAACCCCAATATTGCATAGTTGTCAATTTTCCCAGACTAATCTATATATTTAATCTGAATTGAAATTCCAGCAGGTTTCTTTGTGTTGTTGGCAAGCTTACCCTACAATTTAATGCAAAGGGCCATGAATAAGGTCAACTCAAAAAGCACGAGTTGGGAAGCATTTCTCTCCTGGATATTACTTATTACTTATTCATGATAGTTATTAACACAGCAAGAATACAGAAAAATAGACAATGTAACAGAATAGATCCATGTATATATATGCTTTATTCATGACAAGAGTGGTTCTTCAGAGTAGTGGTAAAATGGCAGTACTTTTAATAAATGATTCCAGGCCAAATATACAATTGTATATTCATGTGGAAAAAAAGGAAACTTTCCTCCTACCTTATACCATAGACAAACAATAATTCCAGATTTATTGCATATCTAAACATGAAAAGTAAATCAATATATAATAGATTTGAATAAACAAAGATTTCTCAAGCAGATTATCAAAAGCATTAACCACAGACTGATGAATTGGGTTGCATTATAATTAAGAATTTCATTCTACCAAATGACACAACTAAGAGAATGAAAAGGCAAGCCACAGCATGGGAGAAGAAATTTACAATACATATAACTGGAACTTGATTTCTATCCAGAATGTGATGTGTGTATGTATATATAAAAAATGACTATAATTAAGAAAAACAACTCAATAGAAAACTTGTAAGATATTGATAAAGCAAGCACTTCACAAGAGCAAATTTCCAACTGGTTAATAAACAAATTATAAAATTATTTAAATAATTAATCATCATGGAAATACAAATTAAACCACACTTAAACATTTCTCATATCCACCAGAAAAAATAAAATTAGAGACTGACAATACTAAGTGCTAGTGAGGATGTGAAGCAAATAGAATTTTTATGTATTACTAGTGGGTGAGTAAATTGGCACAATTACCTTGGGAAACTTCTATTATATACTAAATTTGAAAATATCCATACGTTATGACACAGCAATTCTGCACCTGGTTACCTGCATACCAGAAATGTGGGCACATGAATAGCAAAAAGAAAACAAAACTAAACTGAACCACACATACAAGCATGTTCAACAATACACAATCCTCTTTTAAATAGCTCCACACTGGAAACACCACAAATGTATTATCAGTAGTAGAATGATAAATTAATTTATAATGAAATATTATGCATCTATGAAAATGTAGAAATCACTATTGTATGGAGCAAAATAGATGACTTTTATAATCATAGCATGGAATGAAAGCAGCTTAAAACAACAGTATATCTACATCTATCTATCTATCTATTTAAAGAATACAAAACAAATCTGTGCTTTCAGATTTAGGATAATAATTCCCTTGAGGGGAGAGAGTAAAGGAGTAGTGACAAAGAAGAGGAAGAAAGTAGCTTCCAGAATGTCAGTAATATTCTATTTCTTCACCTGGGTGGTGATTAAACAGGTGTGTTCTTTTTGTGAAAATTAATTGAGCTGCACACATGTATTTGTGCACTTTTTGGCATGTGTGTTAGAATTCAACAAAATGTTGAATTTACAAGGAAAAAAACATTGTGAAAGAAGAAATAAAACTACCTTTGTTTGTAGATGACATGATCATCTACATAGAAAATCCAAAATAACTGACAAAATGACTGTTGGAACTAATAAGCAATTACAGCAAGGTTACCAGATACAGGATTAATATACAAAAGTCAATCACTTTTCTACATATGAGTAATGAACAAGTAGAATTTGAAATTAAAAACACAGATTAATGTCATTTACATTAGCAACCCCCAAGATGAAATACTTAGGTATAAATCTAACAAAATATGCACAAGATCTGTATGATGAAAACTATAAAACTCTGTTGAAAGAAATCAAAGAACTAAATAAATGGAGATGTATTTTATGTTCATGAATAAGAAGACTCAATATTGTCAAGATGTCAGTTCTTCTCAACTTGGCCAATAGATTCAATGCAATGCCAAACCAAATTCACTAGCCAACATGGTACTGAAGGAGAATGATGTTGGAAGACTGACACTGCCTGACTTTAAGACTTATTGTAAAGTTATAGTAACTGAGACAGTGTGGTAGTGGCAAAAGAATTGACAAATATATCAATGGAACAGAATAGAGAGCCCCCCTCAAAAAAAAAACCCACATAAATATAGTCATTTGATCTTTGACAAAGGAGAAAAGGCAATACAATGAAGAAAATATAGTATTTTTAACAAATCGTCCTGGAACAATTAGACACCTATATGAAAAACAAAAAAGGAATCTAGACACAGGCCTTACACTCTTCATGAAAATTAACTCAAAATGGATGACAGACCTAAATATAAAGTACAAAACTATAAAACTCCTAGAAGGTAATATAAGAGAAAATCTAAATGATCTAGGGTTGGGTGATGATTTCTTACCTACACCACCAAAGGCACGATCTTTGAAAGAAAGAATTGATAAACTGGACTTCATTAAATTAAAGTATTTTGCTCTGTGAAAGAGACTATCAAAAAATATAAACAGACAAGCCACAGTCTGAGAGAAAATATTTGTAGAAGACATATCTGATAAAGGACAATTATACAAAATATACAAATAATTTAAAAATTATTGTATATATGTTAGGTGTACAACATGCTGTTTTGATATACCTATACGTAGTAAAATGATTACTATAGTTAAGGAAATTAATCTATCCATCACCTTTCGTTGTAACCTTCTTTTTTATGGTAAGAGCATCTAAAATCTACTCTCTTAGCAAATTTTCAGTTAATGATATAGTATTAGTAACTATAGTCCTCATGCTATACATTAGATCTCTAGACTTATTCATCCTATATAAGTTTGAGCCCTGTGACTTCTTCCTATTTTTCTCCCACTCCTCACCCCTGGTAATCACCATTCTGCTCTCAGTTTCTATGTTTTCAACTTTTTTTTTATGATTCTACATATAAGTGAGATCATGTAGTGTTTTTCTTTCTGTGTCTGTGCCGCAGAAAGAAATTCACTTAGTATACTGTCCTCTAGGTTCATCCATGTGGTTGAAAATGCGAATAGCTCCTGTTTGTAAAGGCTGAATAATATTCCACTGTACATACAATTCCTTTATCCATTCTTCTTTAAGTGGACACTTAGGTTGTTTCCCTATCTTGGGTATTGTGAATAATGCTGAAATGAATATGGGAGCACATATAACTGTATGAGGTGCTGATTTCATTTCCTTTGGGTATACACCCAGCAGAGGGATTTTTGGATCATATGGTAGTTGTATTTTTAATTTTTTGCAGACTCTCTGTACTGTTTTCCATAGTGGTGTCACCATTTTAAATTTCCCCCAACATAAATTCCCACCAACAGTGCACAAGTGTCCCAATTCTTCCACATCCTTGCTAACACTTATCTTTTTTTTTTTTGATAATAGTCATCCAGAAAAGTTGAGGTGATATTTCATTGTGGTTTTGATGTAAATTTTCCTGATGAGTAGTGATGTTGGGCATTTTTTTTCTATATACCTGTTGGCCATTTGCATGTCTTCTTTTAGGAAATGTCTCTTCAGATATTTGCCAGGGTATTTTTTGTTGTTGTTGCTATTGAGTTGTGTGGGCTTCTCATATATTTTGGATATTGAACCCTTGTCAGATATATGGCTGCATTTTCATTTTGTTGATCATTTACTTTGCTGTGCATAAACTTTTCAGTTTCACGTAGTCCTAATTGCTTATTTTTATTTTTGTTGCCTGAGCTTTTGGTGTGATATTAAAAAAATAATTTCCAAGGCTGATATCTAGGAATTTTTCTCCTATTTTTTTTCTAGGTGTTTTATGGTTTCAGCTCATATGGTTGGGTCTTCAGTCAATTTTGAGCTTATTTTTGCATATGGTGTAATATAAAGGTCCAGTTTTATTCTTTTGCATGTGGATATCCAGTTTTTCCAACATCATTTATGGACAAGACTACTATTCCCCCACTGATCCTTTTTGGTGAACTGTCTATTGTGTTCCATTGGTCTAAGTATCTGTTTTTATGACAGTACCATACTGTTTTGATTAATATAGCTTGGTAATATAATTTAAAATCAGGAAATATGATGCCTCTAACTTTGTTTTTCTTTCTTAAGATTATTTTGGCTATTCAGGGTGTTTTGTGGTTCCATAAGAATTTTAGAAATTCTTTTTCTTTTATTTCTGTGAAAAATGCCATTTAGATTTTGATAGGGATTATGTTGAATCTGGATATCACTTTGGGTAGTATGGATATTTTATAAATATTAATTCTTCCAATCCAAGAACACAGGATGTCTTTCCATTTATCTGTGTCTTCTACAATTTTTATCATCAATGTATTATGGTTTTTAGTGTATAGATCGTTTACATCCGAAATGCAACTGATTTTTTAATGTTGATTTTGTATCCTGCCACAACATTGAATTTATTAAATTTAACAGTTTTTTTGTGGAGTCTCTTTTTAATTTCAATATATTAAGGGGGTACAAATGTTTTTGTTACATGGATACCTTTTATAATGCTTAAGTCAGGGATATTAGGGTGCCCAACACCTGAATAGTGTTCGTTGTACCTGTTAGTTAGGTTTTTACCCCTCCCATCTTCCCTTCTCCCCCTTCTTCATTTCCAATGACTTTTACTTCTTTCTGTGCCCATGTGTGCCCATCAATTAGTTCCCAATTATTAGAGAGTACATGTGGTGTTTGTTTTTCCATTCCTGAGATACTTCACTTAGGATGATAGTCTCTTGTTCCATCCAAATTGCTACAAAAGGCATTAATACATTTCTTTATATGGCTGAGTAGTACTCCATGGTATATATACACCATGTTTTCTTTTAGTTTTTTCCTTTTATTTCAGAATATTATGGGGGTAAAACACTTTGGTTATATATATTGACCATGCACTGCCCATGTCAGAGCTACAATCATGGACATCCCCCGAACTGTGCACCCGCACCCATTCAGTGAGAGTTTTCCCATCCCCTCCACCCCCCTCCCGCCTGCCCGCCCCCTGATGAATATTATTGCCATGTGTGACATAAATATTGATCAGTTAGTGCCAATTTGATGATGAGTACCAGTGGTGCTTGTTTTTCCATTCTTGTGATACTTCGCTTCAAAGAATGGGCTCTAGCTCCATCCAGGATAATAACAGATGTGTTATTTCACTGTTGTTTTTTATTGCTGAGTAATACTCCGTGGTATACATATACCACATTTTATTAATCCGCTCATGTATTGATGGGCACCTGGGTTGTTTCCACATCTTTGCAATTGTGAATTGTGCTGCTATAAACATTCGAGTGCAGGTGTCTTTATTATAGGATATCTTTCTTCCTTTGTAGTATCCCAGTAGTGGGATTGCTGGATCAAATGGTAGTTCTACTTTTAGTTCTTTGAGGTATGTCCATATTACTTTCCATACAGGTTGTGCTAATTTGCAGTCCCATCAGCAGTGTGTAAGTGTTCCTATTGGTCCACATCCCTGCCAACATTTGTTGTTTAGGGTCTTTTTGATATGAGCCATTCTCACTGAAGTTAAGTGGTATCTCACTGTGGTTTTGGTTTGCATTTCCCTGATGATTAGATACACCATGTTTTCTTAAACCACACATGAACTGATGTACATGTAGGTTGATTCCACACCTTTGCAATTGTGAATTGTGCTGCAATAAACATTCGAGTGCAAGCATCCTACTTCTTTTCTTTGGGCAGATACCCAGTAGTGGGATTTCTGGGCCTAATGGTAAGTCTATATTTATTTCTCTGGGGAATCTCCGTACTTTTTTCCATAGAGGTTATACTGATTTGCAGTCCCACCAACAGTGTATAAGCATTACTTTCTCTCTGCACAGCATCTATTGTTTTTTGACATTTTAATAATAGCCAGTTTGACAGGGATCAGGTGGTTTTAATTTGCCTTTCCCTGATGATTAGTGATGTTGAGGATTTTTTCATATGTTTATTGGCCATTTGTCTATCATCTTTTCAAAAACTTCTGTTCATGTCATTTGCCCACTTTTTAATGGGGTTCTTTCTTCTTTTTTTTTTGCTGATTTGTTTGAATTCTTTGTAGAGTCTGGATATTAGCCCTTTATCAGATGTATTATTTGTGAATATTTCCTCTCATTGTCTATTCACTCTGTTGATATCTCATTTACTGTGCAGAAGCTTTTTAATTTAATCAAGTCACATTTAATTATTTTTGTTATTGATGTAATTGCCTTTCGCTCTTAGTCATAAATTCTGTGCTTAGGCTAATGTCTAGAAGAGTTTTTCCTACATTTTTTCTAGAATTTTTATGGTTTTGTGCCTTACATTTAAGTCCTGTATAAATCTTGAATTGATTTTTGTATATGGTAAGAGATAAAAGTCTTCTTTCATTCTTCTGCATAGAGTTATCCAATTTTCCCCAGCACCATTTATTTAAAAGGGCTTCTTTTCCCCCAGTGTATGTTTTTGTATGCTTTGTCGAAGATCAGTTGAGTGTAGATAGATGGTTTTATATCTGGGTTCTCTGTTCTGTTCCATTGGTCTATGTCTCTATTTTTATACCAATAGCATGCTTTTTGGTTACTATAGCCTTGTAGTATAATTTGAAATCTGGTAATGTGATGCCTCCAGATTTGTTCTTTTTGCTTATGATTGCTTTGGCTATCAGGCTCTTTGTAGGTTCCAAATGAAGTGTAGAATTATTTTTTCTATATCTATGAAATATGACATTGGTACTTTGATGGGAATTGCATTGAATCTATAAATCACTTTGGGCAGTATGGACATTTTAACAATGTTGGTCCTACCAATCCATGAGCATCAGATGTTTTTTCATTTGTTTGTGTCATCTGTGATTTCTTTCATCAGTGTGTCATAGTTCTCTTTGTAGAGATTATTCATCTCCTTGGTTAGGCATATTCCTAAATAATTTATTTTCTTTGTAGGCATTGTGAATGGTTGAGTCTTTGATTTGACTCTCAGCTTGACTGTTATTAGTATATAGAAATGCTACTGATTTGTGCACATTGATTTTGTAACCTGAGACTTTGCTGAATATATTTATCAATTCTAGGAGTCTTTTGGTGGAGTCTTTGGGATTTTCTAGAAACAACATCATGTCATCAGAGAAAAGTGATGGTTTGACTTCCTCATTCCAAATTTGGATATGATTAATTTCTCTGGCCTGATTGCTCTGGTTAGGACTTCCAGTACTATGTTGAATAGAAGTGGTGAAAGTGGGCAGCCTTTTGTTGTTCCAATTCTTAGGGGACTGCTTTCAATTTTTCACCATTCAGTGTGATGTCAGATGTGGGTTTGTCATATATGCCTTTTATAATTTTGAGGCATATTCCTTCTATGACTGGTTTGTTGATGGTTTTTATCATGAAAGGATGCTGGATTTTGTCAAATGCTTTTTCTGCATCTGTTGAAATGATCATATGATGTTTGTTTTTGCTTCTGTTTATGTGATGAATCACATTTATTGATTGACATATGATGAACCATCCTTGTATACCTGAGATGAAGCCCACTTGGTTATGGTGAATTATTGTTATTTTTAAATTTTAGAATATTATGGGGGTACAAATGTTTTGTTTACATGGATTTATTTTGTACTACTTGAGACAAAGTTGTAAATGTGCTCATCACCCAGATAGTGTATATTGTACCCAGTAGGTATGATTTCACCCCTGTTGGCTGTGGGTTTGTCATATATGGCTTTCATTATTTTGAGGTATGTTCCTTCTATGCCTAGTTGAGTGTTTTTATCATGAAGAGATGCTGGATTTTATCAAATGCTTTTTCTGCATCTATTGAGCTGATCATATAGTATTTGTTTTTATTCTGTTTATGTGGTAAATCCCATTTATTGACTTGAGTGTCTTGAACCATCCTTACATCCTTGGGATGAAACCCACTTGATCATGGTACATTATCTTTTTGATGTGCTGTTGGATTTGGTTTGCTAGTATTTTGTTGAGGATTTTTGCATCTATGTTCATAAGGGATATTGGTCTGTAGTTTTCTTTTTTTGTCACATCCTTTCCAGTTAGGAAGGATTCCCTTCTTCTTCATCTTTTGGAACAGTTTCAGTAGGATTGGTACCAGTATGTCTTTGTATGTCTGGTAGAATTTGGCTGTGAATCCATCTGGTCCTGCATATTTTTCTGCTAGGAAATTTTTTTAAATTACTGAATCAATCTCAGTACTCATTATTGGTCTGTTCAGTATTTCTGTTTCTTTCCAATTCAAGCTTGGGATGTTGTACATTTCCAGGAATTCATCCATTTCCTCTAGATTTTCTAGTTTGTGGGCATAGAGATGTTCATAGTACTCTCAAATGATCTTTTTTATTTCTGTGGTATCAGCTGTAACGTCTCCTTTATCTTTTCTGATTGAGCTTACTTGAGTTCTCTTTCTTCATTTCTTGGTTAATCTAGCTTGTGGTCTATTAATTTTGTTAATCTTTTCAAAGAACCCACTTTTTGTTTTGTTGATCCTTTGTGGGTTTTTTGTTTGTTTGTTTCAATTTTGTTTAGTTTTGCTATAATCTTTGTTATTTCTTTTCTTCTTCTAACTTTGGGTTTGGTTTGTTCTTGTTTTTCTAGTTCCTCAAAGTGTGACATTAGGTTTATAATTTGTGATCTTTCTGTCTTTTGATGTAGGCATTAAGTCCTATAAACTTCCCTCTTAGCACTATTTTTACAGTATCTCAGAGGCTTTGATAAGTTGTGTCACTATTATCACTTATTTAGAAAAAATTTTAAATTTCATCATTGATAAAATATTCTTCAGGAACCTGTTGTTTAATTTCCATGTATTTACATAGTTTTGAGAGTTCCTCTTGGAACTGATTTATAACTTTATTCCACTGTGATCTGAGAAGATACTTGATATGATTTCAATTTTTTAAAAAATTTATTGATACTTATTTTGTGGCTTAGCATATGGCCTATCTTTGAAAATATTCCATGTGCTAATCAGAAGAATGTATTATATATCCTGCAATTGTTGGATTAAATATTCTATAAATGTCTATTAGGTCCATTTGTTCCAGAGCTCTTAGGTTCCATTTGCTTCCAGATGGAAGCAGTATCAATTCCATATCATCTTAATCCAATTAGTGATTGAGAGGATTCAAAGTTTCCCTTTACTCTTTTTAGGTCAAGTCTATTTCTAGGTCACTCTCATTTCTTGGATGTATCCCTCAGAGTCTCAACCCAAAGCCTGAAGTGATTACCAGAACCCATCCCTTGTCAGGCCTTCACCTTCAATTTTATTCATTCTTGTCTCAACTTCTTAGCCTTCTCCATTAGAATTTTCTGGAGAAAATGAACTCCAAATGCAAGGCTCACCTGCATGCATGTCTCTCTTTTCTTGGATCATGACTCCATTTTTGTTCACTGCGTTGTTAAATTCTCTGATGCCTTCAACACATTTATTTTTTATTTATGTTGTGATCATATTTTTTAGTTGTATTCAAATGGAGGGTTCTTCCACATAACCTTGTTTATCATTACTGAAATTGTCTTTGCTTTAAGGAGACATATTTATAAGCTTAAATTTTTATAATTATATGTAATATTTATCCCCACTGAATAATTTAAAATAGTATATTTTTGTTGAAAAATGTGATATATTTTCTAGAATCATATTCTTTCCCAGAGATTTCAGTGCCTCTACTGTCTGTGAAAGCCCAGTTGTTTTGTTTTAGCTGGTTTTCCTGCTCCTTCATGGTCTTTTGCCACTCACCTTTCTGGACTTTCCAGCCTTACCTACTTCTGTTCTCTGTTTATTTGTTTTCACTTTCATTTGCATTTCTTATTTCCATACTGTGTCTGTCTCTAAAGATACCTGCAGTACCAGGATTTGATTTTCCTAGAGTATAAAATTTTTTTTACATTAATGCTTATTGTTTGCTACCATCTTCTTCAAATAACATTTTCTGTCTGCAACACTGTGATTCCCTTGAGCTTGCAATTCATTGATCTATATCCCTAGAATAAGCTTAATGTTATTGTGTCAGGACAGATCCATATTAGGGTTTCTGTTCCTTCCCAGTTGTCTTACTCTTCTGAAAATTACCTGGTTATAGATAAATGTGCTTTACTTCCTTGTATGTGCATGCTAATGTTGCAGGGATCCTCAAACAGGAATGAAGCAACATTTTGGTTAAGCTAATTTTGATGACAAGACAAATGTTTGCAATCATTTAAACACAGATTATCTTGAATTATCACTGTATAATCTTTGGTTTTGTTATAAATGCATATGAAATTTGGCATACATGTTCATGGCTAGAAGTCAAAAGATAGAACTTGAATCAGAATCGCTGAAAGGTATTGCTAAAATATAAATGTTTAATGGCTTAAAAATCATATTTACATAGTACTATCATTGGTCATAGTAAATCAGTAAATGCATTTTTTAGAGCCACTAAATCCTTAACACTCAGTGTCATCCTATAATGCAAAAATGAGTAATGTTTCCAGCCAGTCTCTTATAGGATTTACCACCTAGTGATTGAATTAGGGAAATAAAATTCCTATGTAAGTCCATGCACAAAAATATAAATTATAATGTTATTTTTATGCCATTTCTACCTCCAGAGAATACGTTGACTCTATTTCATGAGTGAAATATAAATGACACATCAACTTGTGGGAGGGCCATTTGTTCACTAAATAGGCATTTATAGAGTGCCTTTTATGTGTAAGACACTATGCTGGAGAGACAAAAATGAATAATATTTCATCCTTGTTTTCTAGTAGCTCATAGGTGAATGAAAGGACTATGCAATGACACAATTGCAATGTTTTGTAATAAATACAGTTCTACATTAATAACAGAAGTAGCATAAAGAAATAGGTGACGTGTCATGGCTTAGGGTATATATTTAGGGAAGCAGTAGATGATAACGTTAGAGAGATAGGCTTGGGTTATCCCCATGGATGGCCTTGCATACCAATCTTAGGAGTTTAAACTTTACCCTGTAGATAGTAGAGAATCATTTGATGATAATACATAGAGGAATGATATATAATTATACATATATTTTTTAGTAAAGTCATTTTCTATGAGATATTCATTAAAGCAGGGATACATGTTAGAGACTGTAGCAATATCTTGTGGAAAATAATGGACACCTATGATAAGAAAGGAGCAAGTGAATGCAGTGGCGGGAGGGATTTTAAAAATATGGTTCGGGAAAGATTAGAGTGATTAGAATGATGGCACGTTTCAGGTTGGCAAGTGTCATTAGTCATGATCATGAATGCAAAAAGTGGAACTTATTTGGGTGAAAGGTAAAAAATATGTTTATTGTTAGTGAGGTACCTATGGAACATCTAGGTAGAGTTGGATGAAACAAGCAAATATACATTAGAGTAAGCCTTAGACATGGACAAAAATACCACAGGAGTAAATGTAGAATGAGAAAAGAGAAGGGCAATTATGGACTCTGGAGAAGCTAAATATTTAAGGGGCATGTATATATATGTATTTATGTATATGTGTATGTACATATGTATGGATAGGTAGCCTTCTGATGACTAAACTAAATTCAATATCAATGCCTGGACAGGCCAGAGAAATTGTTAGTTAACATTAGGTCATCTGTCATAATTCAGACATTCAAAAAATGTTAAAAACATTACATTTTGATTATTACTTAAAGTGTTGAGAGTAACATACTCACAACAAATGAATAAGAGGCAAAGGCATTGTGTAGTGCAAATTTTAAGACATTGGTTTGTTATCTTACCCCATGCTATGGAAGACCACTTCTGAAGAATTACTAGACTTTTGGCATTGTGAATTGTGCTGCTATAAACATTCGAGTGCAGATGCCTTTATTATAGAATGTCTTTTCTTCCTTTGAACAACCCAAGTGCACATCAATACATGAGTGGATTAATAAAATGTGGTATATGTATATCATGGAGTACTACTCAGCCATAAAAACCAACGGTGAATTAACACATCTGGTATTATCCTGGATGGAGCTAGAGCCCATTCTTCGAAGCAAAGTATCACAAGAGTGGAAAAACAAGCACCACTGGTACTCACCATCAAATTAGTACTAACTGATCAATACTTATGTGCACACATGGAAATAATATTCATCAGGGGTTGGGCAGGTGGGAGGGGGGTGGAGGGGATGGGAAAACTCACACCTAATGGGTGCGGGGTGCACTGTCCAGTGGATATTTGTGATTGTAGCTCTGACGAGGGCAGTGCATAGGCAGTATATGTAACCAAAGTGTTTGTGCCCCATAATATTCTGAAATAAAAAAAAGAAAAAGAAAAGAATTACTAGACTTTTGCATTACTGATATGAAATTCCTATAGTCAAAGGCAATATTTTACATCGGAGACCACTTAGCTATGCAGATAGTATATGGAGTTAATTTCAGCAGGACAAATTGTATTCAGGCATTCCTAATTGGCACCATCAGCTATAAAAGAACCTCAGTACAGTCCCTGGAAATTGGATGGCATCCCATTCTAAGCCCTTTGGAGAACTTGGATATAAAATAAATCCCCAGTTGTATTTGGAGGCAATAACCTGTTAAATGGGGTTGTAATCAGGAGCCATATAAAGATTAAAGAATAACAAACCAGTACATTTACATTTTTTGATTAGGTTATGTTGAGTCACTCTGACTCAAATAAGCCAACTATTTAAGCTGTATTGTTGTCTTAATATAGCCATATAGCAAAATAAAGCACTAGCTATGGCAATGCAGCAGTCTATGTGAAAGGGCTTTGAAAATTTTATAATGTCATAAATATGAGTACTGTTTTACTAATGGAACATTTGTAAGTGTGGACTGTTGTTGGGGCGTGTGAACATGAAAGTGATGGTAGCTAGAATTTCCAAAAATACTCACGCCCTCTTCTCTATTCCCAAGGATAATAATTCACTAGCAGCAGTTTCTTTTTAGGTACTTTGAGATCAGGGAATATCTTCAGGTATCATGGAGTATCTCTGTATTTCCAGGCATCTATTATGCACTTACACATTGATATATTTTTAAATGAATTAATAGAAACCATATGACTGGAAGTTTCTTCTTTATTCCCATTCTGTGAGTGGTGGGAAGAAGAAGCTAAGATTAAGAAGGATTAATTTAATTATTCTTATCTATTCATCTTCTTAATACTCTTATGAATCTTCAATTAAACCAATAGTCTTAAATAATCCCACTAAGGATTTTTAGTAAATTTAATGGATTATGAATCAGGGATGAGGATAGAAAATTGGCAGTGCACAGATGTAATTTTTTTGGTGCTCTCGATGTTGACATTTCTCAGGGTTAAATAATTACAATAAAAATTTGTTGTCAACATTTAAAATTCATTCTAATTCACCTAAAAATGTATTCTTCTCTTCTTTTCTTCTCCAGCCACATTAGCCTCCTATTTTGTTGGAACATGCCACATTCACTTCTTCCTTTTGGTCTTTGAACTGGCTTTTCCCTATGCCTGGAATGTTCTTCAGCTATTTATTATCATGGTCAACTCCATCACTGCCTTAAAGTCTTTGCACAAATGTCACCTTCTCTATGAGATCTAGCCAGATCACTATATGTAAAATTTCACACCCCTCCCCCACAACACCCCCTCCCCTCTTCACTCCCAGTCCTCCTTACTCTGCTTTCTTTTCCTTTCTTTCCACAGCAGTTTTTGTCTTCTAACATTTTATGTGATTACTTGTGTATGTATGTTTACTGTTTATTTTATGTCTCCCCAATATATTGCAAGCCACATGAGGACTTGGATGTTTTTCTGTTTCTTTGCTAATGTATTTCAGGCAGTTGGAATAGTGCCTGGTAAATTAGGACTATCAGCAAATATTTGTTGAATGACTGAATGAAAACCTCAAATATCTGGCTTCTTTTGTAAAACAAAAACAAAAACAAACAAAAAAGCACTACCTCTTAACATTGGGGTTACATCCTTTAGTTGAAACTCAGCGACAATCGGTGCTTTAAGCAAGTAATGAATGCCTAAAGCATTCCTCAGTCCTTTACAGTCATCACCACTCCACTAGTCTTCCCAGTACTGAGGCTCATATGCATTGGTGTTAATCTTTGTATTTCTTCTTTTCTTTTTCCTTACAGTAGAGTTAAGAGGAACACAAGAGTTAACTATGTCATGTACTCATGTCTATATCAAAAGGGATAATATGGGATGAAGAAAGAGCAAGAAAGTTATAAATTTACTGAAAAAAGGGGGAGAACATGTTTCTATGTTGAAGCGAAGAATTTATCCATGTGTTAAATATATAAAATGTATTTCTACTTATGCCCACCTTGTTAATTCATTTAAATTGTTTTTCTGATGCCTGGCTTTTGAATGTCTCATTCCTGTTCTAAATAGTCACAACTGCAACCTTATTTAAAATTCGAAGATAAGAAAGATCATTGAAGCATGCATTAACAGAAGGAACATAAATATTGTAGAAGATTATATTAATAGCAAGTACCTTGAGTAGCTTAGAGTGGTAGTTAGTTATTTTATTTTATTTTATTTATTTATTTTTTTAATTTCAGAATATCATGGGGGTACAACACTTTGGCCATACACATTGCCCCTGTTCTGCCCGTGTCAGAGCCACAATCGTGGTCGTCTCCCAAACTGTGCTCCCCACATCCATTCAGTGAGAGTTTTTCCCATCCCTTCCACCCCCCTCCCGCCCGCCCGCCCTCAGATGAATGTTATTGCCCTGTGTGATGTAAGTGTTCATCAGTTAGTACCAGTTTGATGGTGAGTACCAGTGGTGCTTGTTTTTCCAATCCTGTGACACTTCGCTTCGAAGAATGGGTTCTAGCTCCGACCAGGATAATACCAGATGTGTTAATTCACTGTTGTTCCTTATTGCTGAGTAATACTCCATGGTATACATATACCACATTTTATTGATCCACTCGTGTATTGATGGGCACCTTGGTTGTTTCCACATCTTTGCAATTGTGAATTGTGCTGCTGTGAACATTCGTGAGCAGATGTCTTTATTATAAAATGTCTTTTTTTCCTTTGGATAAATACCCAGTAGTGGGATTGCTGGGTCAATTGGTAATTCTACTTTTAATTCTTTGAGGTATCTCCATATTCTTTTCCATAGAGGTTGTACTAATTTGCAGTCCCACCAGCAGTGTATGAGCGTTCCTATCTGTCCACATCCCTGCCAACATTTGTTGTTTGGGGATTTTTTGATATGAGCCAATCTCACTGGAGTTAAGTGATATCTCATTGTGGTTTTGATTTGCATTTCCCTGATGATTAGAGAAGTTGAGCACTTTTTTATATGTTTGCTAGCCATTATTCTGTCTTCTTTGGAAAAGTTTCTGTTCATGTCCTTTGCCCATTTTTTAATAGGGTTGTTTGATTTTTTCTTGTTGATTTTCCTAAGTTCTGTATAGATTCTGGTTATCAGCCCTTTATCAGAGGTGTAGCATGCAAATATTTTCTCCCATTCTGTAGGTTGTCTGTTCACTCTAGCGATAGTTTCCTTGGCTGTGCAGAAGCTTTTCAATTTGATCAGGTCCCATGTATTTATTTTTGTTGCTGCTGTGATTGCTTTGGGGGTTTTCTTCATAAATTCTTTGCCTAGGCCAATGTCCATCAGAGTTTTTACAACGTTTTCTTCAAGAATTCTTATGGTTTCATGTCTTAGGTTTAGATCTGTTATCCATTGAGAGTTGATTTTTGTGCGAGGTGAGAGGTGTGGGTCCAGTTTCAGTCTTCTACATATGGCCATCCAGTTTTCCCAGCACCATTTGTTGAATAGGGAATCTTTTCCCCAGTGTACGTTTTTCTGGAATTTGTCAAAGATCAGGTGACTGTATGAGGTTGGTTTTATATTTGGGTTCTCAGTCCTGTTCCATTGGTCTACGTGTCTGTTCTTGTGCCAATACCATACAGTTTTGGTGACTATAGCCTTGTAGTATAGTTTGAAGTCTGGTAGATAGATTCCTCCTAATTTGTTCTTTTTGCTTAAGATTGCTTTGGCTAGACGGGGTCTTCTCTGGTTCCACACGAAGCGTAGAATTATTTTTTCTAGATCGGCAAAAAATGATGTTGGTATTTTGATAGGGACTGCATTGATTCTGTAAATTAATTTAGGTAGCAAAGCCATTTTTACTATGTTGACTCTGCCTATCCAAGAGCATGGTAGGGCTTTCCATCTATTTACGTCCTCTGCAATTTCTTTTCTCAGTGTTTCATAATTCTCTCTATATAGGTCTTTGACCTCCTTAGTTAGATATGTTCCTAAATATTTAATTTTCTTTGTTGCTATTGTGAAAGGTATTGCATCTTTAATTTGTTTCTTGGCTTGATTGTTATTAGCATATATGAAGGCTATGGATTTGTGTGTATTAATTTTGTATCCTGAGACTTTGCTGAATTCATTTATCAATTCCAGTAATCTCTTGGTTGAATCTTTGGGGTTTTCTATGTATAATATCATATCATCTGCGAATAGTGAAAGTTTGACCTCTTCTGCCCCCATCTGGACGCCCCTAATTCCTCTGTCTTGTATAATTGCTGTGGCCAGAACTTCCAGCACTATGTTGAAAAGAAGTGTAGATAGTGGGCACCCTTGTCTGGTGCCAGTTTTAAGGGGGAATGCCTTCAATTTTTCCCCATTCAGTATGATATTGGCTGTGGGTTTATCGTATATGGCTTTAATAGTTTCTAGGAATGATCCACCTATGCCTATATTGTTAAGAGTTCTTATCACAAAAGGATGCTGGATTTTGTCAAAAGCCTTTTCTGCATCTATTGAAAGGATCATATAATCTTTGTTCTTGCTTTTATTTATATGGTGAATTACATTTATAGATTTGCGTATGTTGAACCATCCCTGCATCTCGGGAATAAAGCCCACCTGATCGTGATGCATTATTTTTTTGATGTACATTTGAATTCGGTTTGCAAGGATTTTATTGAGAATTTTTGCATCTATATTCATAAGGGATATTGGTCTGTAGTTTTCTTTTTTTTGTTGTGTCCTTTCCTGGCTTTGGTATCAAAGTGATATTGGCTTCGTAGAAGGAGTTTGGGAGGATTCCATCCTTCTGGATATTTTCAAATAATTTCTGCAGTATAGGCACCAGTTCTTCTTTGTAGGCTTGGTAGAATTCATGTGTGAACCCATCTGGTCCAGGACTTTTTTTGTGGGTAGATTTTTTATTACTGCTTCAATTTCGGTGCTTGATATTGGTCTGTTTAGAAATTCTGTTTCTTCCTGGTTGAGCCTAGGGAGGTAGTATGTTTCTAAGAATTTGTCCATTTCCTCCACGTTTTCGTGTTTGTGGAGATTTGTTAGAGATTTTTGTAGTATTCAAAGATAATGTTTTGTATTTCCATGGCATCAGTTGTGACTTCTCCTTTTTCATTTCTAATAGAGCTTATTAGAGTGCTTTCCTTTCTGCTTCTGGTCAACCTGGCAAGTGGCCTGTCTATTTTGTTTATCTTTTCAAAGAACCAACTTTTCGTTTCATTAATCTTCTGTATTGTTCTTTTGTTCTCAATTTCATTTAATTCTGCTCTGATCTTGGTTATTTCTTTTCTTCTGCTGGCTTTAGGATTGCTTTGCTCTTCATTTTCCATTTCCTTAAGATGATTCGTTAGTTTACTGATTTGTGACCTTTCTGTCTTTTGGATGTGGGAATTTAAGGCGATAAGTTTTCCTCTCAGGACTGCTTTTGCTGTATCCCACAGATTTTGATAACTTGTGTCCCCATTATCGTTTAGTTCGAAGAATCTTTTGATTTCCATTTGAATCTCCTCCTTGACCCAATAGTCTTTCAGCAATAGATTGTTTAGTTTTCAAGTTTTTGGAGGAAGATGTGAGTTTCTGTTGGAATTGATTTCTAATTTTATTCCGCTCTGGTCTGAAAAGATACGTGGTATGATTTCAATTTTTTTGAATTTGTTTAGATCTGTTTTGTGGCCTAGGATGTGGTCAATTTTAGAGAAAGTTCCATGAGCTGATGAGAAGAATGTATATTCAGTGTTATTTGGGTGGAGTGTTCTGTAGATATCTGTTAGGCCCAAATGTTCTAGAGTCCTGTTTAGGTCTTTTATTTCTCTATTTGTTTTTTGTTTGGAAGATCTGTCCAGTTCCATCAGTGGGGTGTTGAAGTCCCCTGCTGTTATGGCATTGCTGCCTATTATGTTGTCTAGATCTAGCAGTATTTGCTTTACGTACCTGGGCGCTCCTGTGTTGGGTGCATAAATGTTTAGGATTGTTAAATCCTCTTGTGAGATTTTTCCCTTCACCACTATATAGTGTCCATTTTTGTCCTTCTTTACTTTTGTTGCTTTAAAGTTCATGTCATCTGAAATGAGGATGGCTACTCCGGATTTCTTTTGGTTTCCATTAGCCTGGAAAATTGTAATCCATCCTTTCACCTTGAGTCTGAATGCGTCTTTGTGTGTAAGGTGTGTTTCCTGAAGACAACAGATACTTGGCTTGTATTTTTTAATCCATTCAGCCAGCCTATATCTCTTCAATGGGCAGTTCAAGCCATTTACATTTATTGAGAGAATTGATATTTGGGGTAAATTTCTGATTATTCTATTGGGTGATGTCTTTTGTTTTTCCTCTTGCGTCATTGTGGAATCTGGTTTCTGGGGTTTTAGCTTTTGCGTAGTTTTACATAGGTGGGTGTCTGTTGCTCTGTTTAGTGTATAATGCAGGTCTAAGCATTTCTTGCAAGGCCGGTCTGGATTTCTCAAATTCTATCAGTGATTGCTTATCGGGAAACATCTTTATTTCTCCCTCGTATAAGAAGCTTAGTTTGGCAGGATACAGAATTCTGGGTTGGCCTTTGTTTTGTTTTAGGAGACTGATGATGTCTCCCCATTCCCTTCTGGCTTGTAAGGTTTCAGCTGAGAAATCTGCAGTTAATCTGATCGGTTTCCCTTTGTAGGTTACCTGCTCTTTTCGTCTTACAGCTGTGAGGAGTGCCTCTTTTGTGTTTACTTTGGTCAGTCTAATAATTATGTGGCGTGGTGAATGCCTTTTCATGTTGACTCTCCCAGGAGTCCTGTGTGCTTCTTGTACTTGGATATCGAGATTTCTGTCTAAGCCATGGAAATTTTCCTCTATTATTCCTTCAAATAAGTTTTCTAGCCCATGCGAATTTTCTTCCTCTCCCTCAGGGATACCTATGATCTTTATGTTTGGCCTCTTTACATAATCCCACATTTCTTGTATGCTTTTTTCCTGCCTCTTGTTTTTGTGTTCTTTCTCTTCGGCTGATTTATTTAGTGCATAGGAGTTGTCTTCTAGCTCTGAAATTCTTTCTTCTGCATGGTCCAGCCTATTCTTATGGCTTTCCACTGTGTTTTGTAGATCCTTGAATGCTTCTTTCATTTCTAGGATTTCTATTTGATTTTTCTGTAATATTTCTATTTCTTTGGAGAATTTTTCATTCATTTCTTGCATTTTTCTTGTGGTTTCTTTGTGCTGGGATTCAATTTTCTCTTGAATTTCATTGAACTTTCTTATAATCCATAAACGAAATTCCTCTTCTGTCATTCTACCCATTTCATTTGGGTTGGTATCCATTGCTGAGGAACTGATGGTTTCTTTTGGGGGTGATTTTTCACTCTGATTTTTCATGTTCCCTGAGTTCTTTCGCTGGTTTTATCTCATCTGGCCTTTTGGTCGAGAGCTGGGGGTGTTAGAGCTAGTTTATGGCCCTGTCACCAGGCCCACAATTTTTGTTTCTTGGCAAAGCCAGGGAGAGAAGTAGTGGCCTGTATTGCCTTAGGTGTATTTTAGCAAGTTTGGTGGATCTTGAGTTAACTCTGACCTGTCGTCGTCTCCTCTTCCCAGTGGAGTGTGGTGAGAATGACCTCCCAGCTTGGGCTCTAAGCTAATAAATTGTACTTGAGGATATGAGTCCACCGCTCCCTATTAGCTAGGTATTCTGTTATGTCTGTGGCAGACCCTGATCCTCCAGTTGGGGTATGCGAAAGCCCCGTGCTTGGGGAGGGGCCTTGTAGCTCCTAGGGGTTACTTTGACCCTGCTCCTCCTGAGGTGCAGGTAGAAACACAATTTCTTTTGGCTGCAGTGTGAGAGCTGAGTTGGGAAAATTCTACACAGCTCAGAGGTTGCTCATCGAGCCACGTGTGTCTGCCCTTCTGATGTGTGTCTCCGCGTGATACTGGTTGATAGGGGGATCTCCAATTGTGCACCCCTTTTCCACCACTAGACCCCAAGGCGAGGCGGGTGGTCATCTCTATCCCCAGCAGTCTTCACCGGGGGGATGTTCTCACGGGGAGGGGGGAGTAGTGGCCTCTGGAAGCGCTCTTGGATGGCGCGTAATTCCGTATTGAAGTGGGCAGGATTATGGGGAGCTGCTCTGGTTCAGCCTGTGGCTCTTGAGGTATTTGGTTGTCATGAGAACCAGCAGTTATGCCAAATGAGTCACTATAGCTAGCAACCTTCAAAATGACCGATCTCTGGGATACAGGAGGGCTGGGACCTGAAGGGCGGGCACTAGGACCAGCACGGAGTGGACTTGTCGGCGGCCAAAGCCGGGATAGCAGGACCAGATGGACGAGCTGCAAGCTGTTTCCAATACACAAAGGTCCTGCCCCTACAGTTCTGGGATCTCGTCCCACCTGGAACCCACAGATGCCGCTGACCCTGGCCACCAAAGGCAAAGCCTGTCTCACCCCAGCAGAAGAGCCCCGGGCCGGGGCGGGGCAGAGCTAGAGACGCGGCTCACAGCTCCGGGGCGGGCGGCTGTAAAGATGGCGGCTGCTGCCAGTCTGGTGCACAGCCGGACTCTGATCGCACCCGGAGCACAGTGTTTTTCCGCTGGCCGCAGCAGCGGTAGTTGCTAGCAACCTCTAAGGGCGTGTCCCGCTCTCCGTTAAACTCCTGGGCCCAGTCCCACTGACTTCCAGTGGCGCAGTGCCGGCCTGCGGGTTCCCGCGCACTGTCCCGGGAAGCTGTATCTCCGCCCAGCGTGATCCCCAGCCCTGGGCGGTCTCTGTATACTGCAGCTGAGGGTTGTGTTTGGCTTTCGTGATTACTCCAACTCCACAGGGTCTGTTGTCTTCTGCAACCGCCCTGCCCCAACTCTGGGCTTGTCCCTGCCTGGTGGATGGGGAGGTGTGTAACCGCTTGGGGGGCAGGTCGCACTGTGCGGACCTGGTGAGCGCGTCCTTGCTGCGCTCTGGGCTCTATCGTGCTCCGTGCGCCCTCCGATCTTTGTGAAAATTTTGTACCTGTTTTCTTGGGCTGGGTGTTCTGCGTTGTTTCTCTGTCATTCGCAATGCTGTTTTCAGAGTGAGCGGTCCGTGCTCACATGTACCCACTGGCGTTGTTCACCTCCTTCCCTGGGAGCGGTGCAGTGGGAGGACTCTATCAGATTGCCATTTTTCTCTTTCCCGGTAGTTAGTTATTTTATTTTGGAGTTTCATAACATTATAAGTCTTCAATCCACAAGCAGATAATCCTTGTGGACATTCATAAGAGTGAAAATTTCAGTTAGCTAAGATGATATCATTTTAGGCATAGAGTTGCATTTATAGCTGAGCTTGTAAAGCAATCAGATGCCAATCAGTTGGAGCAGGAGTATTAGGCATGTCCCCTTAGCCACTAATGCAAATTAGTTAACCTTGCTACAGCAAAGTTTTGCATTGCCTTTGAGGGATGCAAGCAGTGAGGAGAGATGCCAATAATCATCCATCCTTTCTATCTACAAAATTAATCAGAAAATCTTTGACATTTACTTAGAGTAATGCCACAACACAAGTAGGTGAAAATATGAATTCTTAATTTAGTAAATTTGTTAAAAATGGGGTTGCCATTTTCAAAAGCTGCTCCATTTATTGACTTTTGTATAAAGCATTGTCTAGCACTGCTTCAGTACCCAACACAGAGAGAAATGGTGACTTATGTCAACATTATGGTGCACTCTTTTCTGAACATTCATGTGCTTTTTATTACCTGTCTTTCCATTTTGTTCACCTTGCCTTTGAATATTTTTAGGTTTATAACACTTTTATGTGATTATGATAGTATGAAGCAAAAGTTATAATTTATTGTCTAGGATTATTTTACTTGTAACATATAACTGACACTTTTTAGATATTTACGTTATTACATAAGCTTTACCAAGGTGAAAAATTGAATGACTTAAAAATAATTTTTATTAAATTATAATTATTAATTTAACAACATTTAAGTCAGAATATAATAGCTGAGCTGTGTTGCAATTTCAGTTATAAAAATGCGTGCTTATTCTTCATTTTGGAAGTGTGCCAACTAAAGAATATATTAGGCAGAGAATGCAATAAGATAAGTTATCCAGTTCAGCAATTTCTAACTGGTCAGATATATATTCAGGCTAATTTAACCTTTATAAGGCTTATTCTTGGTCTCTTCTTTGTATAGTTTACACAATTGTTTATTTTTAAATGTCAATTATAGTGAGAGGGATATAATCTAAAAGTCTTTGAAATTCCCACTTCTATCAATTTTAGATTACATGCTGCTAGGTGAGGGGAATTAATAAAGTCTTAGAAAGTCTTCATTCATTTTCAAAGTAAACTGCTAGTGGAGAATTGCCGTACTTTCCAAACCTAAATCATGTTCTTTACTGGTAAATGTCCATTTCATTGATTTTTGTAATCTTTCAATTAATAGCTTACATTTTTTGTTTTCAAATAAAGTGTTATAACCGTTTTTTACAATAGTGAACTGACCCGTAACTGTTGGCAAAATAAAGACCTATATTTTAATAGCTACTCATAGGTAATAACTAGATACTGTATGACTGACCCTTGAACATCCATGAATCCTGCTTCAATTTTGCTTAGCCTCTGTTTAGGCTTCTCAGGCTCATGGGAGCCACCAGGATGGCTTCCAAAAATGGAAGAATAAGCAACCCAGCTGAGTACTCTCTGTGCCAGTAACAGGAACTGCGCCAGCTGGCTGCCCTCTAGAAATGCGCATGGTGAACAGAAAAGTCATTGGGTATATCTTGCATTCCCACAAGGGAAATTTTAGCTAAGGGAACACAAATGAATCAGATCATTATTCCCATTTCTCAGAAAAGGTCTGTGCAAGGGAAGGACATAGACTTCATTCTTTGCTTTATAACACAAGTTTATTAAGGCTACTATTGTAGTAATATTTTTAAATGAAAGAAGCATCAGAACATTACTGGAGTGCATACTTTACTTGGGGATTACAAACAGTAATAGGATATCTTGACTTCTCAAACTTCTCATTATGTATGGTCTTGTCTACAGCAGTTTGAAATTTTGGTGTCTCTACAAAAACCCAACTCAAATATTTCAGTGGTTTAAAACAGCAAAACATATCTCTCTCACACTGTATGACCGTTGTGGGTCAGCAAAGGGGCTCTGCTCATCATCATTCAGGAACATAGGCTGATAGGAGTCCTTGACACATACTTTCATATTATTAGAGGAAAGGAATGAAGAGGTGGCAAAAAGTGGGCTGGCACTTTAAGCTCACTCCCAGAATTGCCACATGTTGCTTTTGCTCACATTTCATTGGTCAGGTAAATCACATGACCACACCTGGGTTCAAAAGGGCAGAGCACTAACATTTGTAAATAGCCCTGATACTGCTAAACTGGTCTCAATTTAAGGAAACATCAGGAGCTAAAATCAGTGCCATTTACTGGGTGTTGACACTAGTAAGATTATAAGCATATTCTTATTTAATGAGGAGGAGGAGGTTTATAAAATCAGATGGTATTATGATTCTTCTAATTTATATGTTTATTTTTATTAATTAATAAAAGTGGAATTTATGTATAATTATGTTCTCAGGTAATTATAAATAAAAAGGCTATGTGAAGTATGGTTCTGAATAGAGTGTACAATTATGTAACCAAGAACCAGATTGGTAATAAAGTGGCAAAGCCCATTTATGCTAAAAGAGAAAGCATATTAAATAGATAAACCATTAAGTTAATTTGCTTATCTTATTTAAAATATTTTATTTATATATCATACACATATTAAATACTATGCTTTTCTAAATGTTAAAAGTAATATTAATTCCTTACAAAAAAATTTGAAAATGCAGAAATGAATACAAAATAAAATAAAAGCATGTGGAGTTAGTTACTATAATATTAATATTCTGACACATTTTCTTTTAGTTGTACGTATATGTATATATAAATATATCATACATACATCCTCTATATTATGTGGACACTTTTATATGTCCATAAATATTCTTCATGAATGTAATTATTAATAGCTAAATAGTGTCCCATCATCTGGATGAATGGTATTCTCTGATTCTATAAAACTCCCTTTTATTGAAATTTAGGTGTTTTTAGTCCTTCAGTACAATAAGTGGTCCATAGAAAATGTATATATATATCTTAGCATATTAGTCTAAATATTTTCTTAGAATACATTTGAGTGGACTTACTAATAGAAGGTATTTGGTCAATATTAATTTATATTACTACCAGCAGTGTATAAGAGCACCTGTACCAATGCACCTCTCTAATTTTCTCATTTGAAAATATAATTTACCGATTTTTAAGGAATAACATCTCACCTATTATTTTAATTTGTATTTATTCAAATATTTGTGAGACTGAAGCTTTTTACATGTTTACTGACTACTTTATGGGCTGTTTATCTATATTCCTGGTACCATTTTTATTATAAAGAGTTTAGTTTTTTATGATTGATTTTAAAATCTCTTTATGTGTAGTTATATTATTATTATTATTACACACCGACATTTTCCTTGAAGTTTTTCCTTTGATTTTTTTAATTTAAGAAGTTCAAAAAATTATGTAATCAAGTATAATTATCTTTTATTTCATGATTTCTTCCTTAATGTTATGCTTAGAAAGGCCTTCAATATTCCAAAATTGTATAAAAATTTATTTACATGTCCTTTCTGGCTCTTTTATGATTTTTTTTTAACATTGAACTCTAATCTGTCTAGAATTAATTTGGGAGCAGGATAAAATGCAATATTTTATCTTTTCTTCCTAAATGGTTAAACCAGTTTTCACAACAACTCTAACTGAACAATCCATATTGAGTCTTCTGGAGACTTCAGTTATTAGAAATATAGTCTTACACCCCAAAGGGAGCAATGTGGGAATCTCACCAGAGACAAAGCACTGCATTAAAAATCAGTGTGCTTCTTTGTAGAAGATCCTAATACAGAACCTTACCTGCATAGTTAAGATTATGTTCTTAATATACCTGTTTGTGTTATTTTGTGGCCTATAGCAGATTAGAAATAGCAGGAAAAGGGGATAAAGAAAAGGGCAAAAATAGCCATAACTATTATAATTTGAAGGAGACAGAAAAACTATAAAGTAGGCAAAGATGTATTACTCAGTGGTACTGTTTGCATGTTACCAAGACTTTAAGAAAAAATGTTTCATCATCTTTAATTTTTTCTGTTTAAGAAGCCCATTAAAAGTATTATAAAAAGGTTTAAAACAACAGGTCTTAATTTATTAGGTATTATTTATACAGTATTTATTATACAGGTAATTTAAAAGAGCTGGAAAATATATGGTATAATGAAAAGAATTTTGGACTCAAACAAACTTTGATTTTAATTTCAGGTTCTTAACCTAACAAATCCATGACATTGGAAAACAGATTAAATTATTTTAGCTAAATTACTCATCTGTAAAATGGAGGTGATAAATGATCCTTATATGACAGTGTTGCAATGAAAGTGACTCACAGTCTTATTGTGTTCATCCCTCTTCCACTTCCTCCTCCCTCCCAATCCCTCTCCAAGGTGAATTCCCCAGTTTCTATAAATTCCAAATGGATGTGGCATTCTTCCGTGCAGTACCAGGAGCTCTTTAATGTTTGGTTATATTATCAGTTAAAGAATCCAAATCATTCTTTTAAGCTGCAAGAAAAGGCAGCTCATAGATATTATTTGTATTTCATCAATGCATATTAGTTAACAGGATCCATTTTGATACACAAGAATGCTAATACATTTACTGGAGCTGGAGAGCAAAGAAGAAAGAACTCAGGCTTTGGAGTCAGGAAGATGGAATCTGAATCCAGGTCCCACAAATGACTGACCAGTAGTACAGCTTTGGGATAGTGTATATCTAGGTTACTAAATAAATGTTAACTATCATTTTCAATATTAATCCTAACTATACAAATTTCCACTGATCTTGTTTGTTCTTTTCCCAAGTTTAATGATAATTTGACTATTTAAAATGAGAATAGTTATATGAAGAAAAAGTATTATGTATAATAAATGAAATGATAAATTTTTTCTCTAAAAATATTAAGAATTTTTCAGTTGAATTCCTGACTAGCTAGTGTTTTATTATGTTCTTTTGATAATACTTCAGTTAGATAAATAATAAAAGGTATAGTGAAATATATAAATCCCTGTACATTATATTTTTATTAATATAAGTAGTCATTTAATACTGTAGAGATAATTTAAGATATTTAATTGACTCAAATTTATCCCTTTTCTAAGGTTTGGATTATATGGTACATATATTGAACCTATTGTACTGATGCTTACAGATGTGATTTATAAAACTCTTAGTTGTTTGCTAAATTTTGAAATATGGGCTGTTGATTGATAAATCCTTAAACTTTAGCAAGCATCAGAATCACCTGGAGAGCTCATTAAAAACACAGATTGTTGGGCCCCATTCTTGGAGTTTCTGATTTAGTAAGTTTGGGGAGGGGCTTGAGAATTTGCATTTCAATTAAATTCCCAGCTAATGTTGATGCTCTGGTGAGAGGACTACTCTTTGAGAACTGCCAAAATTGACTAATGGAAGTTAGTTTTAAAATAATATTCATTATTATTCAACATAGTAAAATTTACACTTATGTAACTTTAAAAGTTAAATTTTTTCTAAGCATGCCAATTTATGTGTTAGCCTTTAATACTATTCTAAAAGTGTTTCTTAAAATAATTCCTTTCATGCAAAATGCCATACATACTAAGAGAATGTACAAATCTAATCATCATTCCCTATGGTTTCAAATCAAGCAAATCTTTGGTCTCTGTTCTATTAGTTATGACACCAATAAGCAGTTCAGTTTAGAAATCTTCTTTAAAAATGTGATAAAGTTGTGGAGTTTTCAAGTGGTAATTTATGGTTGTACCTTTTATTTTTGTTAGTCTTTTGCTTCACCCTAATTTGATATGGGCCAACATAAAGAATGCCTCAGTGATAGCTTTAAAATACATTAAAACTACTTAGTTTTTGTATAATCATATAGAGTTGAAACTTTAAAGAATAATTAGATGCTTTTGGAGTACTAAATAAAAATGCTTAAATACATTTGGGGAAACAGCATTTTGCAAGTATAATCCTTCTCCCTATTAGCTAAGGCCCCAATAATGCAAATAAACATAAAGGTCAAGAAATTGAACAAATACATGAGTAAGGAAGACTTTCCTGACTCACTCTCATTTTCATACTTAGATGGTGAATGTCAATTAGCTCAATCAAGTCTTGCTGATAATGTCAGCTGTCAGTCATTCTTTGGCAGCGACATATGAAATTTGTCAGCAGGTAATGGACCACTTGAGTGATGAATGAAATATTGAGGGCACAGAAGCCTGAAAAAAACTTCTCCATTTCTGGTAAATTCCTCTCTACATGGCCAGTTAAGACAAAAGAAAAAACACATTAAAATCTGTTTTAAAGTGGTGTTTATTTTTAAAAAATCTTTCTTAAAACATTCATCTTTTAACCTTGTATTTTTAAAAGTTAATGTAAATGGCCAATGATTAGTTATCATTTCCCAACAATATTGATTAGTGTAGCAACACTAGCTGCTGCAAGAGTTAAGCCCCCAAATTCATATTGAAATTTAAATTTTAATTGAATTAAATATGTAAATCAAACTTCTTAAGAAGTTTGTAAACAGACTTTGAGTCCATGGAATATCTATACTAATCAGACCTTGGTTTATATCTCTGAATAAAGTATGGTTTTCTTTCTTTTAGCTTAACACCCTTCCTATTAGTGTTCTAGTAGGTATTTTATATCTTATTGTTGCTAGAGTTAATGGGAATATTTTTCTTTTGTATCTTCTGTTCATTCATTGCCTATGTGAATTTTACTAATTTTTATAATTTGTGAGATGTAGTCATGTGTAGTAATATGGCCTCTTTCTAGTTTCTTTTTCCTTTTGGCTTCATGCATACATCTATTTATCTATCAATCATCTATCATCTATCAATGTAATCATAATATCTGCAATTAATGATTGCAGATTAATTGTATCTCCTCTGTTCCCATAGTTTTAGTGCTTATTTATTCACCTTAATTTCTTCTGCATATTTCTACGGTAGCTTTTTTCAATGATGTGTTGTTTCATTTATGCTATTTCCTTTAGCATAATCAGTTTATGTGAGTCCTTGGAATGGAAGGAATATATTCTACTTATATTTGTGACCTGGTAACTAACATAGGGCCTGAAACAGAGTAGACACTCAAATATTGAGTGAATACCTGAGTGAATAATTTTGAACTTCCAGTTCAAAATTGTTTGGGGATAATTCTCATAAATGTTAGATTCAATGAAAAGCAAAGAACATGATAGGAAAGGAGGTCTCTGTTGATTGGCACAGATACAGAGCCTGGGAGAAACCTGGGTACCCAAGAGACCCATGTGGAAGGTGGGCAAATAGATAGCTTGGCTTCCCCATAGGGATAGACACTTGGGATAGCTAACAGATCTAGTACTGAAATTGAGAAGGAGGTGCCCATCTGGTCTTTCATTTTTTCGAATGTAAGCAGCAAGACTGTGTTTAATTCCAACAGCCCAGTGTAGCGAGAACTCCTTTTATTATTGGTATTGGGATGGGTTGAGATAGCCAGCAGTTAAGTGGATATGGGACTGGGACTGGGATTTAGACAGGTGGGATCATATTAAAATCAAGTCTGCTTCAATCGATATCCCGGGAGAATATTAAACCTGGAGTTTGATTAATATAGAGTTATTTTATAATAAATAAGTAGAGAATGAAACAATTCATAATGAATTTACTAACCAGCTGAAATTAATATATGTCACTTATTGCATAAATAATAAAAATAACAACAGAAGTAGCTAATGTTTATTACAGATTTACTAGGTGCCAAACATATAAGTGCTTTGTAGAGATTATCTCACTTAATCCTCATGCAGCCTATAAAACAGGTATGATTTGGGTTGTATTCTACATGTGGAAAAACATAACTTCAAAAGTTTGTTAAATAGCTTGTCTAAGTTCACAGGAGTATGTGGTGGAGCTGAATTGCTAAGGAAAGCCATGATTTTTAACCCTGATTCTTATTTCACGTAGGGAGATTTAAAATAAACACCAGTGTCAGAGCCATATTCTCAAGTTATTATTTAATTAGTTTGGGGTGAAACTCAGTGATATAAGCATTTCTTAAAAAGCTGCCTAGGATTTCAATGTGTAGTCAGAGTTGAGAACCACTGAGCTATTACTGAGAGCTTAGCTTTGCCCTCCAATTGTACCATGTCAATACAAAGAAATGGTAATGGTTATGTTGCTTGGAAGAATAGTTTTAAGATTTATTTTACTTCCTCTATCCTTGATGCATTGTTCTTATTTATGTATCCCACATTTACCTTCACTAATCCTGCCTACCCATTTACCGGCCATTATCTCTTTGAATGTTTTAGCATGTAGGCTGGGTGATACAGGAGTATTATGCTTTGCCTTTGCAACTGCATCTGTGTTTGGATAGGATTATTATTACTAGGGCTTCACTGCTTTTGTAAATATTCTTTTAAATAGTTGTTCAGTTATTATCACATTTTCCTACTTTCTCCTCAGCTATATCAAATAGGCAGTAGGACCTAGTTGATTAGATTTTATTAAATGCCTCATTTTATTAGCTTTATGTAATGATTGGTTAAACAATGCTTATAAAATTGCTGTAGATAATAAGTTATGGTTTCAGGTATTTTCATGTAGTCCAAAATATTTTATGAGACCAGATTCTGATTCATCTTGCTATATTTTCCCTCCCTCCATTTCCAACCCAAGGACCACCATTAAAATGAAATACTACCACAACAATAGAAAAATGGGCAAAAGGCATAAATATGCAGTTCTAAAAAAGTGAAGTACATGAAAGATATAATAAATATTTTAAAAGTTTAACATAATCAATTGTATGTGAATTGGTAATAATGTTTCCCATAGACTTTTCACCTTATAAGTCTAGTATAATTTACATGTCAATCTATTCTTTTTATTGTCTTAGCTGTTACTCCTGCTAGGATGTAAGCTCCACAAAGGAGAGATTTTTATCTCCTTTGTTTAGTGATATATTGTAAGAACTGAAACCAGTGCCTGTCATGAAATAGACACTCAATAATAAATGTCAAAGGAAATTGTTGAATGAATGGATTAGATGTGTGTGTATGAGCATGTGTGTATGTATACACCATTAACAAATGGTGAATTTCACACAGTACTATCTGACTGGCAGGAGTATAAATTGGTATAGCTTTCTGAGGAGCAATCTGTGAAGACATATCATGTTTTTGTCAAATATTTATTTTATTTGAATTATTTATTTATTTATACTTCTAGAACTGTGCTTTAAGGAAATAATCAGTAAAGTACAGATTTATAGACAGAAAATTCTGTCCATAGTATTGATAACCATAAGAGAGACAAAAATAGCTGAATGTTAAATAAAATTTGGCATTTATCATTCTTTCAAAGTAGACTAAATGAAATAAAAATGCAGTAATATAATGTTAAATGAAAAGCAGAGGGCAGATAATAGAGCATAGTCCTAATTTTGTAAAAATTGAGAGAGAAAGAGAGACAAAACAAATTAAATAATTAAAACAAAGTGTTAATAGTAATTTTATCTGGGTGGTAAGACTAACTTAGCTTTTATTTATTTTGTAGTATTATTAAATGCACAGAATTTCTAGATGAGTATGTATTGCTTTGTTAATAAAAAAAATACTATTTCATTTATGAAAATTTGCTTTATCATTTTTCACCTCTGAGGATATATTAAAGAATCTGTTGGAATATAACCTCCAAAATGGCAAGACTTTTTATGTGCATTGTTCATTGATTGATTCCTCGTGCCCAGAATAATGTTTGGGGTAAAATAGCACTTATAAATATTTTTGAATAAATAAATGAGTGCAAAAATGCATGATATGCCTCCATCTCTAAGTTCAATTTTAAAGAGTTAAGTGTAAGGGGATTGATTACTTCCTTTTTTTTTTGTGGAGTTAAGCAATTAATCCACCCATCATTAAGTGTTGAGTGCCTGTTATAGCTTGTCTTCTTTCCACTGAGGAAAGACTACTTTCTCATGGACTGAAAATGATCTTTGATCTTTAGTTACAGTTTGCTTGGTAGGGAGGGAGGTGATGAACAACTAGCAGATGTAGATTCTAATATATATGATTTAAAAGGATTTTGACAAATCTTTTATCTTCAGTAAGTGGTTTTAAATTAGTCCTGTGTCCTTGGATTCAAAGAAGAAAACAATAATTGGTTAGTAAATGCTATTTTGTTACTCAATAATAGTGTTTTTATTATGCCCTTTATAGAGGACAAAAGGGGTATAAGAATTATCACAGACTTTGCTGACATTGCTGTTGAGGATGGAAAACTTATTGAAGAAAGACCATTGACCAACATACAAGCCAATGACAATGCTATATTTTGCTTCATTGGAATTCAAAAAGGGAGTGTTTTTAAGTAATTTTAAACATGTAGCATGCAGCTTAGAATTAAAATTGGTTATCCAAATAGATATGTGCCTTATTTAAAATTTTATCTTTTTTGCATATTTTCTCAAAACTAAAATACGAAATGAAGGACTTAAGGTTAGTCCTGGGGGAATATAATAATAATGTTTATGTTGTAAGTTAATATTTAGTTGAACAGAGTATCAACATGAACAGCAATTCAGATATTTAACACAGAGTTCTTGCTTTATTTTTTTCATCCAGGATTCAGAATTTCCCATAGGTATACAACCAAATCCAAACCTGAATTTGCTTAAAGAAAATCTTTGTCCAGCAAAATTTGACTACAAGCTGAATAACATTTTTAGACTTCATGAACTTCCAGTGAGCTGGTAGGAATCTTGATGTTTTATTAATGCCTTTGAGATTTTATTGTCATGTCTAAATTGTGGTGCTCTTACAGCCATCCATGGTCAAAGTGGTTTGCTCTTAGCCGGTTTTAAAATTGCTTCTCATAGCAGTGAAAGAATCTGCTTATAGCAGCTGCAAGAATCTCAAAATAAATTGGTTTAGGCACTTGGTGGCAGTACAGACTAAGAGCACTATTGTATATTTTTATTTTAGAGGTTGAAGTTCTGGCTTAAAATAATGCACAAATTGTTTTTAGAGAGGTTTCTAGGATTATTTTACAGATAGGATCTCAGCAACTATGCATTTCATTTGTTTATTTTACTTATCAATTTTACCAATGTATTTTTCTCCTTTAATAAATCTTTTTTTACTTGTTTGTTTTGAGGACCATAATTTTGTGATTTATAATCACATTGGTTTAAAGACAAAACTTATTATTACTTGGCAGTTATTAAAATACATTATTTTATGAATCTGCATACTTATATTCATGAAAAACTTATTTAAAATCTTGTAAAATTTATAGTACTATTATTCAATTTTTTGAGAAATTTATTTCTGTGGGGAGTATGCATATATAAACCTTATAATGAATTCTGTGGTACATTACAATTTTAGTAAGTGGTCAGCTTTTGTTGATAATCATGGATACATTATTTTGATTATGGTTTATGTAAGTAATGTTGTTTTCTTGAGTTTGGTCAGATAATCCTGAGTTTATGTGATTGTTCTTCAAGAAATATAAGATTTGTCCAAAAATAGATGGCAAACATTTTGTAATTGCTCCTATTATATTTAAGCAGGACTAATGTCTCAGAACAGGTATTAACCAGCTTTAATAACTTACATACATTTTACCTGTGGTTAGTATTTTATTTTTCCTTTGCAAAGTTTCCTCTGCTCTTGATGATCTTATGGTGTGTATAATTTACTTCCTAGACCTTATTTGTTTGATTATTTCCTGGTAGCAAAAATATTGCCTATAGTATATTACTTAAAAGCATAGCAGATATGATCTTATCTTTCATGACCAAAATCAGTGAGTTAATGAATTGAAAAGGTCTATTAGTAAAGGGAACCATAAAAATGATACATTCATACCTTAGTGTTCTATTTCAACTTAAAACAAGTGCTTGTGCATTCATATGCCAGTCTTTTGATGTAAGGTCATGACATTTTCTTTAAGTGTCTATTGATTGGAATTCTACGTGATATTTTTTTGCATAAGCTATGCCAATACTGCATCATGTACAATTTCAATTTGTGATTTCCCTGATCTGAAATAAGAACTTCAGAAACTCGGAGGATGATCTCCCCACATTTTTATTATATTAATTTTCATTGACAGCAATTCTGTTTATCACACTCATATTTCATCACCTTAATTGATCTTTAATTACATCACAACAAATACAACTGGTTTGTAGAGGTTTAGACACAAATTCCTTTGACTGTTTGTAATCATGGACCTTGGCTGGTAGGAGTAACCTTTGCTGGTCTACTTGGGTGTGATTAGAGAGCTCTGTGTAGTTGGGGGGTTCAGTGAGCACAGCTTGTGTGTTTTACAGAGAGAATGGGAAGTGCTGGCCAATCTATCAGTTAAGTGGAGGTTAAGAGAAAAGCTTCCATTAAGTGAAAATGTGGAGAAGAGAAAGGGGGAAACATTTAACTCTTAGTCAAAGACAAGATTTGGATTTCAGCTTACTTTATTTCCGGCCTTTGGAAAGACAGCTGCCATGATAAATATTACTGAAAGTCAGGGAATAATTTCTCTGTCACAATCTTCACTAGTTAGCCCATTAGGAGAAGGCTCTAACATTATGAGTTAGGCAGTAGAAAAATGAGTCGGTAGTAGAAAATAAAATCACTTATCTTTTAGGGTAACATACCTCAAAGGAAGATTAAGTTTTGACTGTGGGACAACTCACTTACCTGGGACATGTTTTTGCTTGTCTACTTTGTTTCCAATTTGTCTCAGTTTCTGCTTCCTTATACCACCATTTCTTGTGTTCGTGTCTCTCACACCTATTTTATTCTACTACTTCCTTTTCTATACTTTCATTCTATACTACCAGTCCTTACCTAGTCATAATATAAAATACAGTTTAAAATTTTTAGTGTTTCTCAAATAGTTCCATAATCTCTATTCTTAGTTTTAAAACCAGATGCCATCCTCCCTGCCACACATACATAGAGTCTTGGTACTTAATAGATCTTTAATAAAATGTTTATTGACTCCATTTTATACTTCTTTAAAGAAGAAAAAAAGGGGTTTTTTTTGTTTTGTTTTTTCACCATGAATTTATTTATTTATTTTGATTGTCAATTGCCATCAGTGGAAATTTCTTCAGTTACTGTGTATAGGTTCCTTAACTTCAAAAATATAACAATAACAGTAATGACTGATAATGAAAAGAATATCAATAATAATATTTTACTAAGCATCTATAAATGCCAGGATTCAGTTGTTTCGTACATACTATCTCTGCCTTCATATTTCTGTGAGGCAGTTATTATTTCTTCTCTCTCTCTCTATCATGCACACACACACACACACATACACACACATGAGGCTCAGATACCTTGAGAATCATAGCGAAAGAATTCCTATCAGATCTGGTCAATGCAAAGGCAAACTACAAAATAGTGAATAAGCCACACATTATTTTAAAGAACCATACTGAGGAAATAATCTCTATTTTTACAGTTGGACATATAATTTTGCCAGTAATACACAACTATATGACCTATGATTTGGGCCAAAATCCTTTTTTTTCCCTGACAAGCATGACTTAGGATAATTGCTTTAAACTTAAATATAAAAATAATTAATTAGATTATGTTTAAGTGTAGAATTTTTTAATGACATATTTTTCTCTGGTAAAACAGATTTATCAAAATGTATTTTTACTATGTTTTTCTAACAAGGTCATAATAAAATAAAGCATATTAAAATCCAGATAATTTAAAAATTCTTAATGTCTTACTAATTTGCATTTTTATAGAGTGCAATTTCATCGGTCAAAGAACCAGAAGGATTTTAAATTAGATTAGTTAAAAGAGAGTTTTTAAGTTCTCATTTAGGTAGATGTCTTTCTACTACTTTTACAGGATGATTCCCTTCAGCCTAGAAAATGTCTTCCAGTAACTCCCACTAGTTTTAAAAAAATTCCTTTCTTGTCCGGAGAACTCCCCATCAAAGCTTGCTGCTTCCTTATACCCTGTTCATTGTCACTAAAGGGGTTAGCAAAAGTGTGAACTGAACTAACAGCTTCCACTTGCTCTTCCTATTTTCCCCTGAAGTGGGGTTCCCTTCCTTTCCTCTCCACTGAAACTGCTATTGCCAGAGTCATTAGCCATTTCCTGTGTCCACCATCTGTGGTCACTTATATATTATAAGTTCTCATTTTCTTCTCTTCTTGGCTGCAGTCAATACAACTGACCACTCCTGCTTTCTCCCCTCGTGATTCCCATAATTTGCATGGTCCTGGTTTTCCTGCTGACTCCCAGGCTCATCCCCCCTCAGAATCTTCAGTGAGCTGCTGCTTTTCCTCGTGGTTTCTGGTCGATAGGTTGCCCTAGACTCAATCTAACAGCTTTGTCTTTTCCCTATCTGCACTTTCTCAGGTGAGCTCTTCCATTCTCAGGCTTTAAATACTCTCCGTATAATGATATTTCTACCCTCAACATCTCCCTAAGCTTCAGTATCTAATAGGCTTCTCAAAATTATCATGTCCAAAAAAGAACTCTCCCCCCCCCACCCCTGAATACCTGGTCGCCTCCTAATCTTCCCCATTTTTGCAAAAGCACCACCCATGTGAATTTATTCAAGCTAAAAGCCTAGGAGTCATTTTGATTCCTCATTCTCTCACTCTGCAATTCCCACCATTAAATCTACCAGTAAGTGTGATATGTCCTTCCTCCAGAATCTATTTAATGATTTTCCACTTCTCTCTATTTGTATTATTACAGTCATCTCTTACATTCATGCAAAAGCCTTTTAATTTACCCTACCTTACCCTGTAATAATTCACTGACTTCACACTAGCTAAACAGATGTTTTAAAATGTAAATCTGATCATGAAATTTTCTGCTTTGAATACAATGATGTCTTCCCCTTGTTTTAAAATAAAATTCAAATTCTTTTTTGATAATTTTTATTTCAAAATATTAGGGGGTACAAGTGTTCTTGTTGCATGGATGAATTGTATAATGCAAAAGTCAGGGCTTTTAGTGTGCCCATCACCAGAATAGTATACATTGTACCCAATAGGTAAGTTTTTATCCCTCATATCCCTCCCACCCTCCCCCCTTCTTAGTTTCCAATGTTCTTTATACCACTTTATAACCATGTGTACCCATCATTTAGCTCCCACTTATTAGTGAGAACATGTGGTCTTCGTTTTTCCATTCCTGATATACTTCACTTAGGATAATGTTCTCTGGTTCCATCCAAGTTGCTGCAAATGACATTATTTCATTCCTTTTTAGGACTGAATAGTACTTCATGAGATATATATTATATATATATATATATATATATATATATATATTAAATTTTCTTTATTCAATCTTCAATTGATCGTCACTTAGGTTGATTCCGTGTCTTTGCAATTGTGAATTGTGCTGCGATAAACATTCGGGTATGGGCATCTTTTCGATATAATGACTTCCTTGCCTTTGGGTAGATACCCAGTAGTGGGATTGCTGGAATGAATGGTAGATCTACTTTTAATTCTTTGAAGAATCTCCAAACTGCTTTCCATAGAGATTGTACTAATTTACAGTCCCACAAGTGTATAAGCATTCCTTTTTTACCACATCCACACCAACATCTATTGCTTTATGATTTTTTAATGATGGCCATACTGAGGGGGGTAGGTCATATCTCATTGTGGTTTTACTGTGGCCTGCCAGACTCTGCAAGATGAGACTCCTCCCTACCTCTTTGGCCACATGCTCTCCCACCCTCCCTTGCCCAGTCCCCTCAATCACACCAGTCTTCTCACTCTTCTGAAACACGCCACACTGATTCCTGCCTCAGCGTCATTCCACTAGCCTTTCCTTGGACTTGCAGTGTTAGTTAGCAATTTTTGCATGTCAGGATCATTCTTTTTTTTTTTTTTTCATTTTATTTTTAAATTATTATGGGTGCATAATAGTTGTATATATTTGTAGAGTACCTGTTATGTTTTGATACAGGCATACAATGTATAGTAATAAAATCAGGGTAATTGGGGTATCCACCACCTTAGGCATTTATCATTACTTTGTGTTAGGAATATTCCAATTCCTCTCTTTTAGTTGTTTTAAAGTATACCCTAACTTGTTGATTATAGTCACTTTGTTGTGTTATCAAATATTGTTCATTTTATCTAACTATACTTTTGTGCCCATTAACCATCCCTACTTTATCCCTCCTTCCTCGCTACCCTTCCCAACCTCTGGTAGCCATCATGCTACTGTCTGTCTCAATGAGATCAATTGTTTTAATATTTAGCTCCCACATATGAGTGAGAACATGTGAGATTTGTCTTTCTGTGCTTGGCTTATTTCACTTAACATAATGTTCTCCAGTTCCATCCATGTTGTTGCAAATGACAGGATTTCATTCTTTTTTATGGCTATATAATATTCTGATTGGTATATGTACCACAATTTCTTTATCCATAAGTCCAGTGATGGACACTTAGGTTGATTCCAAATCTTGGATATTGTGAATAGTGCTGCAGTAAACATGGGAGTGCAGGTATCTTTTTGATATACTGATTTCCTTTTTTAAAAAAATATATACCTAGCAGTGGGATTGCTGAGTGATATGGTAGTTCTATTTTTAGTTTTGACAGGAACCTCCACACTGTTCTCCATCATTGTTGTGCTAATTTACATTCCTACCAACAGTGTACAAGGGTTCCCCTTTTTCCACATCCTGGCCAATATTTGCTATTGCCTGTCTTTTTGATGGAGGTCATTTAAACTGGGGTGTGATGATATCTTATGGTAGTTTTGATTTGCCTTTCTCTGATGACTAAAGATGTTGAGCATGTTTTCATATACCTATTGGACATTTGTATGTCTTCTTTTGAGAAATGTCTATTCAGATCTTCTGCCCATTTTTAAATCAGATTATTTGATTTTTACCTATTGAGTTGTTTTTAGCTCCTTATATATTCTAGTTATTAATCCTTTGTCAGATGGGTAGTTTGAAAATATTTTCTCCCATTCTGTGGGTTGTCTCTTCACTTTGTTGATTGTTTCCTTTGCTGTGAAGAAGCTTTTTAGCCTGACGTGATCCCATTTGTCCAATTTTGCTTTGGTTGCCTGTGCTTTGGAGTCATTACTCAAGAAGTCCTTGCCCAGACCAATGTCCTGAAGCATTTTACCAATGTTTTCTTTTAGTAGTCTTGTAGTTTCAGGTCTTAGATTTAAGACTTTAATCCATTTTGATGTTATTTTTGTATATGGTGAGAGATAAGGGTCTAGTATCATTTTTCTGCATGTGGATATCCAGTTTCCCAGCACCATTTATTGAAGAGACTGTCCTTTCCCCATTGTATGTTCTTGAGATTTTTGTTGAAGATATGTTCACTGTAGATGTGTGGATTTATTTCTGCGTTCTCTATTCTGTTCCATTGGTCTATGTGTCTGTTTTTATGCTATTAATAGTAATGCTGTTTCGGTTACTACAGCTCTGTAGAATAACTTGAAGTCAGGTAATGTGATTACTCCAGTTTTTTTTCCCCCCTCAGGATGGTTTTGACTATTCTGAGTCTTTTGTTCTTCTGTATAAATTTTAGGATTATTTTTTATATTTCTGTGAATAATGTTATTGGTATTTTGATGGGGATTGCATTGAATCTATAAATTGCTTTGGATAATATAGATATTTTACCAGTATTTATTCTTCCAATCCAGGATTATGAAATATCTTTCCATTTCTTTTGTGTCCTCTTCAACTTCTTTTATCAATGTTTTATAGTTTTCATTGTAGAGAATCTATTACTTCCTTGGTTATGTCTATTCCTAGGTATTTTATTTTATTTGTAGCTATTATAAATGGGATTACTTTCTTGGTTTCTTTTTCAGATGGTTTACTGTTGGCATATAGAAATGCTACTTATTTTTGTATGTTGATTTTGTATCCTGCAACTTTACTGAATTTGTTTATGAGTTCTAGGTTTTTTTTTTTGTGGAATCTTTAGGTTTCTCTAGATATAGAAGAAATTTCCAATTTGGATGCTTGACTTCTTCTTTTCCAATTTGGATGCCCTTTATTTCTTTGTCTTCTCTGTTCTAGCCAGAACTTCCAGTATTATGTTGAATAATAGTGTTGAAAGTGGACATTCTTTTCTTGTTCCAGACCTTAGAGGAAAGGCTTTCATCTTTTCCCCATTCAGTATGATACTAGCTGTTGGTCTATCATATGTGGCTTCTATCATGTTGAGGTAAGTTTCTTCTATACCCAATTTTTTGGGTATATCATGAAGGGAAGTTGAGTTTTATCAAATGCTTTTTCAGCATCAATTGAAATGATCATACGGTTTTGTCCTTGTTGATTCATTGCTATCAATTATTTGATTTGCATATGTTGAACCATTCTTGAATCCCTGGGATAAATCCCACTTGATCATGATGAATAATCTTTTTAATGTGTTATTGAGTTTGATTTGCTAGTATTTTGCTGATGTTTTCCATGTTGTCATCAGGATATTGGCTTTGTTTCTGTCTTTGTGTCTTTGTTGATTTTGGTATGGGTGGCTACAGGCCTGTAAATGAGTTTGGAATTTTGCCTCCTAGACTTTGGAATAGTTTAAGTAGGAATGGTATCGGTTCTTCTTTGAATGCTTTGAATGCTTTTTGATGTAGAATTCACCAGTGTTGCCATTGGGTCCTGGGCTTTTCTTTGATGAGAGACTTTTTATTACAGCTTCTATCTCATTACTTGTTATTGGTTTATTCAGGTTTTGGATTTCTTCCTGGTTCAATTTTGGTAGGTTTATGTGTCTAGGAATTCATCCATTTCTTCTAGATTTTCCAATTTACTGGCATATAGTTGTTCATAGTAGTGTCTTATAAACTCTTGAATTTCTATCAGTTGATGAGTATCAGTTGTAATGTGTCCTTTTTCATCTCTGATTTTATTTATTTGGGTCTTCTCTCTTTTTATCTCAGTCTGGCTAACAGTGTGTCCATTTTGTTTATCTTTTCAAAAAACCAACTTTTGTGTTATTGATCTTTTGTATTTTTTTAATTTCAATTTCATTTATTTCTGCTCTGCTCTTTATTATTTCTTTTCTTCTACTAATTTTAAATTTGGTTTTCTCTTATTTCTCTAGTTCATTAAGATGCATCATTAAGTTGTTTATTTGAAGCTTTTCTACTTTTTTGATGTAGATACTTATTGCTATAAACTTTTCTTTTAGTACTGCTTTTGCTGTATACCACAGGTTTTGATATGTTTTGTTTTCATTTTTATTTGTTTCAAGAAATATTTTAATTTCCTTCTTAATCTCTTCCTTGACCCACTGGTCATTCAGGTGAATATTATTTAATTTCCATGTGTTTGTATTTTTCCATTGTTCCTCTTGTTATTGATTTCTAGTTTTATTCCATTGTGGTCAGACACTTGATATGATTTCAGTTTTTTTTTGAATTTTTTAAGATTTTATGGCCTAACATATGGTCTATCCTTCAGTATGATCCATGTACTGAGGAGAAGAATTTGTATTCTGTAGCTGTTGGATGAAATGTTCTGTAAATATCTATTAGGTCCCTTTGGTCTATAGTGCAGATTAAGTCCAAATATTTCTTTGTTGATTTTTTGTCTGGATGATCTGTCCAATGCTGAAAGTGGAGTGTTGAAGTCTTCAACAATTATTGTATTGGGGTCTATCTTTCTCTTTAGCTCTGATAATGTTTGCTTCATATGTCTGGGTGCTCTTGGGTGTATATATATTTAGAATTGTTATATCTTCTTGATGAATTGACCCCTTTATCATTATATACTGACCTTCTTTGTCCCTTTTACAGTTTTTGTCTTGAAATCTATTTTATCTGATAGAAGTATAGCTACTTCTGCTCTTTTTTGGTTTCATTTGCATGCAATATCTTTTTCCTTTCATTTGTTTTTCAGTCTATGTGTATCTTAAGTGGGTTTCTTGTAGACAGGAAGTCTTGTTTTTTATCCATTCAGCCATTCTATGTCTTTTGATTGTAGAGTTTTGTCCATTTACATTCAATGTTATTACTGATAGGAAAGAACTTGATACTGCGGTGTTGTTATTTGATTTCTGGTTGTTTTGTGGTCTTCTCTTCCTTCCTTCCTTCCTTTTTTAAAAGTGATTTTCTCTGGTAGTGTGTTTTAATTTCTTGCTTTATATTTTTTGTGTATCTGTTATAAGTTTTATGAGTTGAGGTTACCATGAAGTTTGCAAAAAACATTTTATAACTAATTAAGCATGTGGCAACTTAACTCTGTAAACAAACAAGCAAAGAGAAATCTAAAAGAAATTCTACAGTTTGACTCCACTCACCCTCTGCTTTTTGATTTTTTGTTGTTTTCATTTATATCTTTTTATACTATCTATCTCTCAAAATGTTGCTGTAGTTATTATTTTTGATAGGTTTGTCTTTTACACTTCTAACTCAAGATATAAATGGTTTATACACTGCAATTGCTACAAGAGGGTATTCCGTATTTGTGTACTTACAGTTAACAGGGAGTTTTTTAAACCTTCAGATGATTTCTTACTGTTAATCAATATCCTTTTCTTTCATATTGGAGAACTCTTTTTAGCATTTCTTATAGGAAAATTCTAGAGTTGATGAAATCCCTCTGCTTTTGTTTGTCTGGGAAGGTATTTCTCCTTCATGTTTGAAGGATACTTTTGCAGGATATAATATTCTAGGGTTAAGGTTTCTTTTCCTTCAACGCTTTCAATATATGTCATTCCACTTCTCCTGGCCTCTAAGGTTTCCACTGAGAAGTCTGCTCCCAGACTTATTGGAGCTCCTTTACATGTTATTTTTTTTCTTTTTTATTGCCTCCCTGTGGACCTTTTGTTTATCTGTGACTTTTGTGAGCTTGATTATTAAATGCCTTGAGATAATCTTGCTTGGGTTAAATCTGCTTTGTGTTCCATGACCTTCTCATACCTGAATATTGATTTATTCCTCTAGGTTTGGAAAATTCTCTGTTATTATTTTTTTGAATAGCCATTCTACCCCAGTCTCTCTCTCTACCTCCTCTTTAAGACCAATACCTATTAGATTTGTCCTTTGGAGGCTATTTTCTATATCTTGATTTCTTCTTTTTTCTTCTTTTTTTGTTTGTTTGTTTCTCTTCTGACTGTGTATTTTCAAATAGCCTGTCTTCAAGCTCACTAATTCTTTGTTCTGGTTGATCAATTCTGCTGTTGAGAGACTCTGATGCATTTTTCAGTTTGTCAACTGAATTTTTCAGCTCTAGAATTTCTGCTTGATTTTTTAAAAATTTCAACCTTTTTGTTAAATTTCTCTGAAAGACTTATAATTCTTTCTCTGTGTTGTTTTCAAGTTCATTGAAGTTCTTCAGGACAGCTATTTTGAATTCTTTGCCTGAAAGGTCACATATCTCCATCACTCCAGCATTCTTCACTGGTACCCTATTTAGTTCATTTGGTAAGGTCAAGTTTTCCTGGATATTCTTGCTGTTTGTGGATGTTTGTCCATGTCTGGGCATTGAAGAGTTAGGTATTTATTCTAATCTTCACAGTCTGGGCTTGTTTGAACCCATCCTTCTTGAGAAGGCTTTCCAGATATTCAAAGGGAATTGACTGTTGTGATCTAAGTCTTTGGTCACTGTAGCTGTATCTGCACTGGGGATGCCTTATCACAGTAATGCTGTGACTCTTACAGTCTCCTAGTAGTACCGTCTTGGTGGACTTCGGTAAGATGAGAGAATTCCCTGGATTACCCAGCAAAGTCTCTCACTCTCTTCCCTTACTCTCCGTCCTGGGCTGTTGGAGTTGTGGGAAGAGTGACGTGGGCACTCCCTCAAGGCCACAACAGCTGGGATTGTGCCAGATCAAACCTGAAGCCAGCCCAGTTTTTACCCAAAGCCCATGGTGACGGCTCTGTGGCTACCTCTGATATTTATTCAAAGCCCAAGAGCTATTTAGTCAGCAGGTGGTGAATCCTGCCAGGACTGGGTTCTTCCTTTCAGGGCAGCGTGTTTTCTTCTGGGTAGATCTTCCAGGGTAGGTCTAGAAATGCCATCTGGGCACTAAGGCCTAGAATCAGGAGCTTCAGGGGTCTGCTTGGTACTTTATTTTACTATGGCTGAGCTGGTACCTAACTTACAAAACAAAGTCCTCTGAACTCTTTCCTTTTCTTTCCCTAAGTGGAAGAAGACTCTCCCTGAGATGCACTGTCTGGAGTTGGGGGAGTGGTGACACAGGCACTGGCTTGGCCATTGTTGCTGGTGTTTCACTGGATCATATACATTCCAAGTCCATTGGCTCTGAGCCAGCACAGCCACAGTAATTGCCCAAGGTCTGCAGCCTTTGTGGCCTGACTGCCTTATGAATTTATTCCAGTCTCCAGGCTGCTTTTTTTCAGCTGGTGGTAGGGCCAGCAGGAACTTGGGTTTCAAGGCAGACGATTTCCCTTTTTCTGGGCTGGTTTAAATGCTCCCTCCATTGGTGCTGGCAAAATTCTGCCCTGTGCTGTGTTCCCCTGTGATAGGGACAGGGTGGCCCTGAGTTTCAATGCAAAGTCCCACAATCACTTCACTCTCCCTCCCCCAGGCACACGGACTGTCTCCACTAGGCAAGCTGGAGGTGTATTGCTGGGATATGGGGGAGCGGTGGCGTAGGCAAGCAAGACTCTTTTCTGCCCTCTTCAGTGCAGAAGATATAATGTTAAAACCAGGTTCTGTGATTGCTCACCTGATTTTTTTTTTCCTGAAAGTGCTTCCTTGCATGGACAGTTGTTGAGTTTTCTGTTTATGCAGAGGGATGATCATTGGAGGTTTCTATTCGGCCATCTTGCTCCCTGTCTGGCTCATTCCTATCTTTCTTAGCTCAAATGTTACCTTCTCACTGAGGCAGTGCCCCAAAACTGTAGCTAATATTTTACTCCTCATCCTCTAGTCACTTTCGATCCCCTCGTTCTACTTTCTTTCTTTCATGGCTCTCAGTAAGCATTTGGCATAAATTTTAAAGTATTTTGTGAAAAAAACCCATGGGATATTAGTGTTTTTCTAGTTTGTGTGTGGCAGAGACTGGTAGATGCTCACCAATGCTACTTCCTCTTCTCTGAGCCCTTTGGAAGATTATATCTCTCAGCCTTCTACAGTGAATTTAGCCGTGTGACTCCAAATGGTCAAAGGCAGTGTATACTTAACCCTTAAGACTTCAGTGGGATTTTCTTGTAGCTGAGATCAGAGGACTTTGAAAATTCTGAGCCATATGCTAGAAGGAACGGAGATCTCTGAATCATCTGTTGCTTGAAGAGTTTCTAAACTTTTTCCAAGCTTTAATTTCCCAGATGAATGTGCTATATTTTTGTGAAATTATATGAGTTAAGCTACATAAGATGAATGATTTTTTTTTAAATTAAATATTAAAGGGACTTTCACATTCACTCATTCAACAAAAAGTGCAACAAAAATTTACTGGGTACTTGTCAGGCACTAATCTGGCAATTAACTAACTAGACAGAAAGGTGTTCTGAGGGAGCTTACATTTATTTCGGGGGAAGTTAGTATATCAGTAATGAACACATATTTGCAACAGTGTATTTGATGGCCATAAGTGCTGTAGAGAAACATAAAGCAAGACAGAGGAAAACAGAGTACAGGATAGCTTAAGGTTTAAAAAGAGTGGCCAGAGTTTTTTGAGAAGGTGGCACGTAATGAAAGCCTGAAGTAGGTCAGGAAATGAGACTGCAGAGAACTAGAAAGAAAATTAGAATCAAAGGTAACAACAAATGCAAGGCCTTTTTGGTGAGAGCTTGTCCAGAATGTTCCAGGGACAGCAAGGGGTCCACTATGAACAGAATAAGCAAGCTTGGAGAAGAGGAGGGGAATATGAAGTTAGGTACTTAGGGGTCAAAGAGGGTGTGACTTAGGACTTTACAGATCATAGTAAAGAGGACATAAAATGTTGGCAAACTGTTAGATGATTTTGAGCAGAAGAATTACACTATTTGAATTATGTAAAAACAAGATCTTTAACTGCTATGTGGGAATTATAGTGTTGTAGGGGTTAAAGAAAGAAGCTAGCAAAGTAGTTAGGGACTATTTCAGTAATCCAAGTGAGTTATAAAGATTTCCTGGACTAAGATGACAGTGATAGAGAAGCTGACAAGTAGTGAGATTTTGTTATTTTTTTTTTTGTTAGGAGAGTCAACAGGATTTTCTGATGGGTTGGATGTGGGGTGAGAGAGAGAGGATTTAAGAATGACTCCAAAGTGTCATTTGACCAGAGCATATGAAGAATAGAGTGAGCATTAACTTAGATGGGGAAGACTAAGGGAGGGACAGGTTTGGAATTTAGAGTTTGGCATGTTAAGTTTATGATGGCTATTAAACTTCCAATGGGCTTAGATGTAGATAGGACACATTAGACTATGCTGTGAACAAAGTTGATAACTTTATGTGCTACCTGGCAAGTAGTTAGGTTCATATCAATACTATTTTATGTATTTCCATTGAAACAGACACAAGAAATAAAGTGAATAAGTAGCTTTTAGTATAAAAAATTAAATTATTAAATTTCAAGAGATTAGTTATATTTTAAATGTGAGTGTTGAAATTAAATATTAAATCTTTATTATAACTATAGATATTTATAATAATGTTAAGTTATGTTATAATTTTTATGATGCTTATATCCCCCCTAAAGAAGCAACATATTACAGCAAAATATGTCTTTAAATTTTGGATTTCTGAGGAAAAAAACTTATAGTTCCTTGAAACTTCAAGAAAATTCTCCTTAGGAAGATAATAAATACAGGCAATTAAAATATTTGTAATCATTATTTATAAGTACTATACAGAATAATTTAAAACATTTTCTATAATATAAATATATGTATTGCTGGTTTTATACTTTACTATCAAAGTTCTAAGGTATTTAGTTAGCTTCCACTAAATAATAATATTTATGCCATTAACTTTTAAGAAGGAAGATGTACATGAATTTACAATAAATGTAAACATTCATTTTAATGAGATATTTATATTTTGGGGTATGTTCCGTGAATAAATACATCATCTAATTAGTAGATTAGATTTTCAATTTATTTCAGATTGTCTTTAGTGCCCTTGCATGTATTTCTCTTTAACTTTAAAGTTTATTTAGACGCTTGGGTTTGCTGAGCAGCTGTCATCTTCCAGAAAGTGTTCTAATTTTTTTTTCAGTCAACTCACAGCTAGAATTATGGAAAGGCTTTTTCACTGGTCACAGACGATGCACACGGCATTTTCAATTCCAGTGTTTCATAGACTCAGTGAGAGACCGACAGTTGCCCTTCTGGGGCTATAATCATTTTTCATTCTCTTTTAATTATCTAGATCTATAGTAATAACCACAATGACCTACAAGAAGGCATTGTTGGTCATATAATTATATATACCAATTATGTATAGTGCCAACAATGCATAAAAATCCTACCTATTAACTAAGGTTGGTAAAAAATGACACTATGCTTGTCTCCCTTAGGACATAGTTTCAGTTTTTGAAAAATCAAGACATTTAGTTTTCATATAAAACTTTTTCTGGAGTATATTATTTTGATAAGGCAGTTCTGTTTTCATGGAATGACAATGTGTTAATAATATTCCAAAAAATTATAGAAAATATTTCTCACTCCAACTTCTTCCTTAGCTAGATACTGGTATTTCCTATTACCTATTGTGTAATAGAAAGGAAAATGGAAATTCAAAGCAAATGTTAATGTTTGTAATGCAGAATATCAGGGAAGATGGTTTAGGACAAGTACTAATATACCTCTTGTTTTCTTTAATAATTTATTTAGTATTTCAGACTACATTATGTTCATACATGTATTCATTATTGTGTTTACATAAGTAGAGGTAGCAAGACTTGGTGAAATATAAGTAATCAATATTTCCAGTAATTTCTGCCATTACTTGATTGAGTGCTTCACCCAAATTTGCCAAGACATTGTCTTTAGTCAAGTCAATGCATGTGGAATGGTATCCCATAATTTATTTATTTTTTTTATGGTAAATACGTTGTAAACATCAGTGCTTGTGCTGATCTTAAACCAATTTTGGCAAATTCTTATAGGGCCTTGACTAGAATGATGTTGTCATGTTGGTTTTATATCATTAATTTTTTCATATTAATAGTGCTTTTATAATCTAATAGAAAGTAATAAAAAATTTTATTAGACTTATACACCCAACATATATAACAATATTTATGCTATGAATTCAAGTTTAATTTAATATTACTGACATTATCCCAAGGCAATAACTATTAATTCAGAGTACCTCATAAAATAGGCCATTTCAAGTTGCATATCTTGTGAGCCCCTCAAATTTACCAGGTCTCAAAGCCAGTTCCTTTTTTCTACTATCCCCTTTCTCTTCACCCTCACCTTCTTTCTTCCATGAGAATGTCATTACCATCCTTGTAGTCACCTAAGATGATCTGTGAATCTTTAAAAGTTTTCCTTGCCACCTATTTATCACATCAATCAATCACTGAAGCCTATGTGTTCTATATACAAAATGAGTTGTTCGGTCATTCACTTCTGTCAAAGTCCATCATTTGTCACATAGGCTTCCCCAATAGCTTCCAACAGTTCTATCTGCCTCTAGTCATTCCTCCAACTGGAATTTATCTTCCCTATGCTTTTATAGTAATCTTTCTAAAATTAAGATTCAATATCTTATTTCTGCTTTAAAATCTTTGATTATTTCCTAAGCCCTCAGACATATTTGGCTCTTGCCAACCTGCCTTTCTAGTTCTGTTGTGCCCTTTGCCTCTGTACTCATTATGTTCTAGATTCAGTGAAATCTTTTTTCGTGTTCCTGTATTGACTCATGTTCCTTGACTGGAATGCATTTTATCTCCATTTTCACTTGCAAATACTTAAGCAAACTAAAGTATATCCCCATCCCTCAACCAGAGTTCCTTTGTGTTCTCTTGGTCCAAGGTACATATTATAGAGAATGCATAATATAGGGCACATAGAACAGATCCAATTGAATCCTGATGATTTATTTATGTGTCTATGTTCCCCAACCCCCCAACAAGGACTTTCGAGGGCACAGATCTTTTCTCATTATTATAAATAGCCCCTGGCAGAGAGTGAGTGCCTAGTATGTGTTGAAGGAAGTACATAAGTTGAGTAAAAATATTATGTGTAATATCACCCTGGGTCCTTTAAAATTAACGTACCTTGAGTGTCCAAAGATGTATTTAAGTGCCTACAGTCTAATTTTTCTACTCATAGTCATAGACATAACTGCCTTTCCAAATAGTGTAGCTACAACTTTCACAGTAACTCTCAAAGTTACTTTCGTCATGTGCTAAAGATCCAGTTCTCTCACATCCATGAGAATATATAAAAGAGGGCCCTTTAACACAGCCTGCCTTATTTGTTTCACTTTCTAAGTTTCTTACTCTTGCTTGTCTGAACCTGCACAGTCACTCCCCCATTCTCATATGGACTTTCTCTTCCCAGTTTCCAGACATCTGTTTTTTTAAGTATATCTAAGACTGTTTCTAGACTCCTGACTCTTCTGCTTTTTCCTCTCCCAGTAGGCCTTCTCAACTTGATTCTGAATTTTCACAGCCAATTAACCTTTAACCATGAACTTGCTAACCTGACACCTGGGTTTTACTCCATCATCTCCCAGTTCTATTTACTACCTGTCCAACAAGATTTTCTTGGCAATTATGTTCCATATTATTCTCCATTTGGAAAGTAAGGATACACTTGATAAACTTGAAGAATGCTTTTGTGGGGAAACTCAATGACAAATATAAATTTAGAATCTATTGTCTGTTGTGGAAAGAATCCATAGGCTTAGGACTTTTCAATTAGGAAGAATATGTGAGAAGGAAAATTAGGCATTCCAAGGAACTTTGACATATGAGTGTCATGGATATGGAGCATGGAATGGTAAAATGTAGTCAGAATCTCCTCCCTTTTCCATTCAGACTACCAATGAAAAGGAAGGTCATTGATTTAGTGACAGCCACAAATATGATTGGGCCATATTGCTAAAACTTGCAGCTTTATGTGAGAACAGAATAAGTGGTCTTGAATTGAGGAAAACATAGTTTTTCCCCTTGATTTTATTCATTCATTCAGTAGTTGTGTATTAAATTTCTACCATATTCTATAAACATTGAGAATAAAATGGGGGGGGGTGGAGAGAGAGAGAAAGAGAGACAGATATTTATTTCCATGCTTCTTTGACTATCACAACTTAAAGATCCAATTACTGATTGTGGACCTAGGAGAAATGGATGGAGGAGGACTAATGTTATTTTAGGCCTTAGGGTGGGGTTGGAGGGAACAGGGCAAAGGAGTTCAGCTGTCTGTCACCTCTGAGATTGGAGATTAAATAGTCTGCATTTATCCAGAGTGTTCTTTATGCATACTTTCTTTAGAAAAAAAGTAACAGGTGCCTGAACAAGAATTTGGACCCCCTAGTTTCCAAACAGCTCTAGCTCTTAATCACATCGGAGCATTATCAGGAAAGGGGGAAGTATGTGTAAACAGTGTGTATGTCAGGTGGAGTGAGACATAAGGTTTATGATATAGAATGTAGGCTCTTTTTATACAAATACGTGCATAATTCCAGGGGAGGGGAGAAACCTTTCCCACAGGAAAAAAGGTAGCTACAATTTTTATCTCAATATGAAGGTCTACTAAGCCTTTCCAGGGTAACTTGTATCTGTGGCAATTCTTGCAGATGCCATTGACAAGTTTCATAACTTTCATTCTGTTACATTAAATTAGGCTAATATGAATGATTTCTCAAAGAGCCTAACAAGTTGAGGTGATACTAGGTAACACCTAACTTACTTTAATAACAATAGTATTGAACATTTCTTAAACTGATAATCTTAACTGACTGAGAAATTGTGATGTAGGAATAGGAAGAACTTACCTGCATTTGTTTTATGTTTATGTTTAAGGAAAACCAAACAACCAACATATCACTTGGTGGAAAAAAACTACATCTATATCTAAATTTCCTAGGTTTTCTTCCTAATATTTTCTTATTGTGATATTATGATACACATATACACAAATTATATATATATATATATATATATATAAATATATATATTTCATGGTTTTTGTCCACAGTTCCTAGCTTCTAACTCTCACAGCACTTGTTATAGCCTTTTATTATAATGGTTGGTGCTTTAGGATTCAGGAACAGGCCACAGGATACAGAATCTCTCTAACCTTGTTCTGCCTTCCTTACACCTACCCCAAGGTAGGACTCTGATCTTTCCCAGCCTTTCTAATTGTGGGTCATAAGACCCTCATTCCAGAGAGGGTCTCACTCCATACCCTGGAGAAAGGAATCCTGATGCAATGAAGCTTCCATAAAAACCCAAGGAGCCTGTAGACCAGCCTGGGCAACACAAAGAGATCCTATCTCTTTAAAAAAAAAAAAAAAAGGACAGTGTTTGGGTTTGGGGTTCACAGAGAGCTTCCAGATAGCTGAACATATCATGTGGTCATGTGGAGGTTCCTGGAGGCTGGCACACTCAGGGAGGGCATGGAAGCTTCACGCCCCTTCCCCATACCTCGCCCTGTACATCTCTTTTCTTGTATCTTTTGTATATCCTTTGCAAGAAACTGGTAAATGTAAGTAAGTGTTTCCCTGAGTTCTGTGAGTTGCTGTAGCAAATTAATTGAAACTTTCGAAGAGGGGGTTGTGGGAATCCCAACTTGAAGCCAGTGGGTCAAAAGTTCCCGAGGCCTGGATTGTGCCTGGTGGGAAGGAGGGGGCGGTCTTGTGTGAGTGAGTCCTCACCCTGTAGGATCTGATGCTATCTCTGGGAAGATAGTGTCAGAACTGAATTGGAAAACACCCAGCTGGTATCTGCTGCAGAATTGATTGCTTGCTTGCTGGTGGGGAGAAATCCCCCCATATTTTGGGGTTACGGAAGTCTTATATGTTGATCGTTGTTATGTTGGTATGAGAGCAGAGTAAAACATAGTTTGTGTTTCCTCTGAACACTTACTTAACATTGTCAGGGAAATGAGATGATAATGCCACACATTCTCTTCAGAGGGTGAATGTTCTATGTCTGAAAACCTGCTCTGTGTATTTAAACAGAGTGATCGAGAGAAGACTCTATCGCAATTTGTTAGTGATAATTTTGAGACTTTTTTCTTTTGTGCAAAGTGCACCGCAGTACATTTAAATCTAGTTGTTTAGTACTGCGGTCCCCAACCCCTGGGCTGTGGACCGGTATTGGTCCGTGGCCTGTTAGGAACCAGGCTGCACAGCAGGAGGTGAGTGGCAGGTGACCAAGTGAAGCTTCACCTGTATTTACAGCCACTCCCCATCGCTTGAGTCACCATATAAGCTCCGCCTCCTGTCAGATCAGCGGCGGCATTAGATTCTCATAGGAGCACAAACCTTTCTGTAAACTGCGCCTGCGAGGGATCTAGGTTGTGCGCTCCTTATGAGAATCTAATGCCTGATGGATGATCTGAGGTGGAGCTGAGGTGGGGATACTAGTGCTGGGGAGTGGCTATAAATACAGATTATCATTAGCAGAGACGTTTGACTGCACAGTAAATGCAACGCGCTTGAATCATCCCCAAACCCTCCCCCTCCCCACCTCCCTAAACAGAAAATTGTCTTCCACGAAACTGGCCCCTGGTGCCAAAAAGGTTGGGGACCGCTGGTTTAGTACATGACGAAACTATTCTTTTCCTTTTTGTGCTAGGTGAAGAATGTACATTTTTTTGTAAAGTTTTTCTAGCTATTGAAAATAGATACTAGACTGACTGTATATCGAATCTTAGTTATTCTAAAGAAGTAATTTCATTGATTTTAATCTTTGCTGCTAGTTATCTTGCCACTTACCTATTTTTCATTTTAAAAAGAAACCAAGAGGGAAGTACTGAAAATTGTTAATTGACAGATTTAGGTACTGGATTAGTCCAAATTAAATGAAGTCTTAGGTTCTTAACCAAAGTGATTTAAGAATTATGTAAATTTATTTTTGTTTAGCTATTTACAAAGTGATTATTTTTATTTAAATAGTGGCTTTTACCCTGGAATAGGGCATAGTGAGTAAAACCCTTTTTTTTTAAATTTCAAAAGTTGCACCTTTTATACAAGGACCCACACTTAAGAATTTATATCTTATTGGTTTACCTTATTACAAAGTCATTTAGATGAAACTTTGAAGCAGTAGGCTAAATAAAAATGTAATTTATGAACTAGCTTATTCATTTTTCTTGAGAGATCAGCTAACATTTGTGCTTAAATCTTGGATGTGATGTTACTATAATTATCACCATGAAAATTTAAATTGAAAAATTGAGCCAATCACAATGTTAAAGGCCTCTCATATATTGTCTTATTTAATCCTTATGAAAAATTCTTTAATATGGTGCTATTATTTACCTATTTTTCAGAGGAGGAGTCTGAGATTTTGGAATGTTTGGCACCTTATTCTATATTAATTGCTGTGTTGGCTTTATCTGTCTTTCCAATTAATGTAATTTTTTAATTAAAAGGAATAACTTTAGGGAAACAGTATAGTGGTTAAGATTACAAATGTTGGTGATGAGTGGACTGTGTTCAAGTCCTGGATCTACTACATACTGACCCTGTGAAGTCAGTAAAGTTACTTAACCTAGTTATTTCTTTACATTAGCCCTGTGATCTTAGTTAAGTTATTTAACCTCTATTTCTTCACCTGTAAAAATGGAATTATTATTATACCTACTCCAAAGGCTGTTATAATGCCTTAATAAATTAATATTTTAAATAATCTCAATATATTTTAAGTACTATGTAAGTGGTTATTTAATATTAAGTAAAGTAATGGTCTAAGTAGAATGGCTAAATTAAATCACTTTGATTAGGAAATTACTGCATATAAAAAATGATCATTTAAGGAGTATTTTGCATTTATAGAAGGCAGAAGTTTATATTTAGAAATTTTCAGGGATTGCCTAGGAATTTAGTCGTATAAGATTTAAAACTTAAAAAGGAGTTTTTAAGATTATTTTACTTCAATAAATTTAAATTAGGGAATTAAGAAATGTTATGATCTTACTCCAACCTAGAGGAGTAAAAGTGTACATTAATTTATATTCTGTACTGTCAAAACATATTTAAAATATGTTAAACATTTAATACAGTTAAAATATACATAAAATATACATTTAATATACATTTAATACAGTAAAGTAGAATAAAATAAAATATAAAATAATTAGCTGAGAAAAAATATAACAAAAGAAAAGTAAGTAAAAAATTATGACAGTTTATTATATAAAATCTGTATCGAGTGATACTATCCATTTGCCAGAGACAGACCATAATTTTGAATTGATGCTTTTAGTAGCCAACCATTTTTTTAAAATTTCACCTCCTTAACAGTCTTACCTTTAGAATCTCAGGAAAGAAGACATCAAGTGGGTGATTTGCACCTGCTCCCATTACAAGCAGCTTGTCATAGATCTGACGAACCTGGTTCTTTGTATGGGGAAGATCCCACCTAGCCTGTCTAATTTGATTCTGACTGCATTGCTCTGCTCCAAAGGGCCTTCAAAAATTGCCCTTTGTCCACAGGTAAAGAGTCTAAACTGCTTCGCAAGGCTCATCAAAGCTTTTTTATCTGGTTCTTGCTTACCTCTCCAATTCTATGGCCCTATACTGTATGATCCAGATAGTTTAGCAATCAGACCTCTTCAAAACTTAGTGGCTTAAACCTAAAGCATTAGATTATTTTTACAGTTCTGTGGATTCAGCTATGTGGTTCTGCTCCATGTGGCTCAGCTGAGGTCACTCAGCTGTACTCAGCTGGTGAACGTAGTTTCAGAAAACCTATTGTGTTTGGTGTCTCAGTCTCCTTTTCTTTTCCTTCTCTCCATGTGATGTCTTAGTCTCTAGAATTTTTTCACGTTTTCTTTCTCTGTCCTTTTATTCCTCCCTCCCTTGCTCCCTGTCCCCACCACCTCTCCAGCAGGATTTCCTGGATCTTTCTGCAGTATGGTAGATGGCTTCCAAAGTTAGAAAGCAGAAGTTGCTACTCCTTTTATTACCTGGGCCTATAAGTCCCAGAATGTGAACTTTGTTCCATTCTGTTAGTGAAAGCAAGTCACAAGGCCAGCCAAAATTCAAGGTGGGGTGGGGAGGAATTGACGCCTTTTGATGAGTGGAATGGCATGTGCATACAGTGAGAGAAGGAATTTTTGGATCATATTTGGATATTACTCCACCAACCATACTAAATTTGATCAACTGCATTCAGTTCCTGAACATTTCCTTTGTCTTGCTTTCAAGAGCTGTATAATCTGTTTTAACTAACTAGTACCTGTGTTCTTAGTTATCGTGCCCTTCATAAAGTCTTAACCCAATAAATTTAAATTACCTTCCCTGTCCGTGGGATCCCAAACAGTGATAGTTAATTTTTATCAAATCATATATTGCAGTTGCCCACTTATACATCTGAATACCTCAATCTCCTATTGGCTATTAGCTTCTTTGGGAAAAGGACCAGGCCTCTTTTACCATAGTATTCTAGCATGGTATAGCTTGTGACAACAGAGTTGGCACTTAGAACACAGTTGTTTTATGAATGAATGAGCAAATTCCTAGAAAAAGGTGAGTCTGCAGGTTTTCTAGTCAGGTTATATGTACTAGAGAAGGGCCAAATTTGGAGGATTTTTGAAGACTCTTCTGACAAATATGAGCTAGACAGTTTTTCAGCCTTAGACATTTTTCCTTTGGTTGCTACCCATGCCTCATGTACCTTGGACTTTTAGAAGGCCACAAATCATTGTAATATCTAACATTGTTTCACTGTCCTCCATGAACCAATTTTTGCCTCCTTGGGGGTCGATTTTGCTCTCATTGAGAATACATGAGTTAGGCAATGGGTGAAGACATTGACTGTTGAGGCCCTCAGAAAGGAGAGAGCTATGGTTTTACTCTTTGCCTACATTCTCTATGTACCTCACAGTCTTGTTTTCACAATGCTTCCTTTTATATCTCTTTATTACATTAATTGAAAATATCATGTTGGCATATTACCTTAAAATGTACTGAAAAGGCACCACTTTAGAAGAATGCTTGACAGTGAAGTGAAGCATCCACTCCCATTGCTGCTGACCACCCCTCCTCCCCCTCAGGTTTGGTTAAGCCAGTGATGCTACTCAAATATTCTGAGGTAAGATTGACTTTTTCTTTTTGGAGAAGACTTCATCAAAAGGCTGAGGACCCGTTTGTGGAGGATGCCTTAGGGCATGATGCAGGAAAACCTGGGGGACAAAGGCTTCCAACTTCCTTTGTTTGGAGGAAATTTTCCCTTAGCTTAGTGCTACCCTTAAAAATAGATCATTAAATAAGAATGATTTTGTGACAAGGAATAAAGAGAAATTGGTAACAAAAAAAGAGAGAAATAGTAAAATATAGAAGTTTAAGAGTTTAAAATGAAATAAATTAAAATGTGGTAATAGAAACATAAAACATCTTTAAATTTCAATCAAGGAAAAGCTTTAAGAAATAAAGATGAGAGGCATTAAGATAAAAGAAATCAATAGGTTCAAAACATGAAAGTAGAAGCCAGCAAATAAAGAAAGTTAAACTTGAGGGTTAAAAAACCCCTGATATTCAGTGTGAAAATGAAGATAGTTACAGATTTCTTTATATGCCTAATAAACAAAGATATATGTAGGAGAAGATAAAGATTAGGTGGAAATAGGGAGACTAAAGATAAGGATATAGTGATCCAACTGAAGGGTGAAAAGGAGCAATTTAAAACAACCAGCAAAAATCAAAGAAATACTGAAATTCTAAAATAATGGCAAGCTGCTGGGCTATAAAATTGCATGTTCTATAAAAATATTAAAAAAGTGTATGTTTCATAAAGGTATAAGAAAGAAAACATGGTAGGAAAATGGGAAAAAATGGGGAGTGTGTAAAAACTCCACGCTGTAGGCCAGCAAGGTTGAATTCTGGCTAAGTGTCCCTTTGGAGTTGCTCACAATGCATATATTTATAGGAGCTTCTGAGCAAAAACAGCACGTTTACTTTCACCTGGATCTTATGCCTTACCTGTCAGTGTGACAGAGACTTGCCTATGTTGGCAAAAAATTCATACCCTTTGGAATTGTCCAAGGTAATAAACTCTCTGTCTCACAATCTTTTCCCCGCAGACTTGCTCCACAGCCTAGATAAACACTTACTTCTGTTCAAGGGAGAGCATTTAAGCAAGCACTGGCGTGTGTTCAACATATCATTTGTATCATCAACATTTCGGTATTCATTATCATTTATAACAGCAAATGTTTTGTATAAACATAAGTTGATCTTTCTACTTGACAACTGTGACCTTTAATTTCACCTGGACTGCACATATTATATATAATGGAGATTTAAAGAGTGTTGTTACAGAAACGGATAAGGGGTATCAGTTTCAAGTGTACGACATCAAAGCTACTAGCTGCAGTTGAAATGAGATTTATGTGTGAACAACATTTTTCTTACACATCTTTTTTTTAGTTTTCCTTTTAATTTTTAAAAAAATGTTTGGAGATAATGAGTAAAATTCTACTAGTATCTGCAAGATTTAATCTACTATACAAATATATTTTATTGGACTTTCTTCTATTTTTAAAGGTTGTATAGTTATACTATTAGTACTGATAATATTGATTTATCAACAATATTGTAAAACATAAATTAGTGTTTATTTGATTAGGATGAGGTGTTGGTTTTTAATTGCAGGAGAAATTACTAAGTATTACATAATTACATACAACTTTTGGCAACTTTGTAAGTTTAGAGATAATGATGTTTAATTGGGTGCATTATTTTTAAAAGTGAAAATAATTTTATTCTTTTATTTGTTTAAAAAAGGAATAATACATGCTTCCCCTTTCCCCACCTTGCATATACCAAAACAGATAAACACTGTGAACACTTTGGCTGACTATTATCCTTTCCGAAATCCTTTAAAAGTCTTCCTGTCCCTCATTCCCCCATCCCCACCCGGTTAGAATCATATCATAAAGACTGTTCTAAAACTTGCTTTATGTAGTTAAGACATTGTGGATATCCTTTTGTATTAACTGTTTCACTCTTGTTTATATATCCGATTAGTATTAACAGATCAATAACAACAATTCATTTAATCATTATTATATAAATAACACAGCTCTGATTATATTTTATATAGATCTTTGTGTACTTATTTGCTTCATTTGAATTTCTTTGTAATTTATGACATTTTTTACTTTGTATATTTGTATTATATATTTATTAATACAATACATTTCTGGGGTTAAATTACCTTATAGAATTAAACTACAACCTATTTGTATGAAGTTTTCTTTACAACTCATGCTTAATTTAAAGAAATAAGTGCATTAGATGAGAATATAGCTCTTTATGCAGTGATAAATATTTTTATTTTTGCATGTTATATAGAAAGACCTTAATTATTATTTTAACCACTGTCTTGTAGTGAATTTATTTTCTTCTTCTATAGAATACATGTTGGATTAAATATTGGAATATTCAATTAATCTTTATAAAATATATATCTTATAAATTTGATAATTATAAGATATTATGTAATGCATATAAATGCTTTCACTTAATAAATTTTATCCCAAGTGTATGAAGATATATTTTATTATCTTAAAGTGAAAATACATTGCTGCCTACCTAATTACCTTCTATACATTTTTCACATATAGACCCACTGATCTCCCTGCAAGGTCACTCAAACTCATGATGATTAGAAACCCTTCTTCATTGTACCTCCAACCCTCATCTCAGCTCTTCATTGCACTGGGGTTTATTGAATAATTTTCCTGATGGTCATTTTGGAGACTACTTATCACCTGAGCCATGCTGCAGTCCCATCTGCTATCAGTATAGGTTGGGATGCTTAATGTCAAGAGTGACAGAAAATACAACAAAAATTTGTTAAAAGATTAAAGGAAATTATTGAATTAATTAATTGAAAAGATCAGAAGTAGGAGTAGCTTCAGTTTAAGCTTGATTCACTATCTTAAAGATACCATCTACTACCTAATTTTACTGTTCTCTTTCTTTTTAAAAATGTCTTTTCTTTTTTAACTGGTGCACAATGTACATAGTTTGGGGGAACAATGTAATACATTCAAATAATTTGTAAAGATCAAATCAAAGTACTAGGGATATCCATCCCCTTAAATATCTGTCTTTTCTTTCTGTCTTTTATATTAGCATTATCACCAGGCTCCCAGTTCATCTTTCATGGTAGCAAAATGGCTGAAGAAGTTCTAGATTTTATATGCTTTCACAGCACCATCCAGGAAAAAGAGAGGGTCTCTTTCCCATAACTTTCAAAGTTATGTTTATTCAGAAGCCTCCCTATGTTTCATTGACTGATCAGATTAAGTGCCATCCCAGAATTGAAAATTGTGACCAGGAGAATCACCACTGTACTGACAGAAATATGTCAAGACCTACCCTAGAGGTGGGGATGGTATCAGTCTATCTGCATGGCTGATAATAGAAGGGGGAAAGCAGGAATATTCCTCAAAAAAAAAAAAAAAAAAGCCTGGGTATTATTACCAAAGTGAAAGGGAATGATGCTCAACAATTAGTCGCTGTAATGGGCAAGTTTCCAGCATTGTTAGACTTACCTGATAATAAGACAGTTCTAACCACTCTTTTGTTCCCCCAAGTTTTAGTATATCCCTATGTGTCCCGACTGCTGTCTCTGAGTGTTGGTGCTGTTATCTATTTTGAAGAACCTGTTTTGTAATATTAAAATTACTACTGATGTCAGGCATTCAGCCATTTGTTTGGCAACATTTATCAAGTGTACGCAGGACATTGTTCCATGTCCTAGGCAGACCAAGTAAAAGAAAGCACTTCCCAGGGTGGTTTAAGGATTAAATAAAATGATCTACGTAACAGTATATGACATGATTCCTGGAGCGTGATATGTGCTCAGGAGATGTTAGTCTTTTATTTCTGCATATTCCTCCTCCTCAGCAATGTAGTGACCTGAAACAGGGCCTCTGTTATCTATGAATATATTTGAGACATTGTTTATCTACTAACCTGGACCTCTAAGTTTTACTACACCTCTTGAGACTCTTCTTTGATTGCTGGTGCCTTTTGACTGGAGATTGGGTTAATTTGTGGAAAGGATGACTTGATCTTCCCCCTGAATCTCTGCTGCTATCTGTTTTCTATCTCCTTAGGCTCTAACCTGTGTGATTCTAGAAGGCAGGTCTGTTTTCAGCTCTGACCATTCTCTATCCTTTTATTTTTCTCCAAGTAAACAGCTATTAATCAGTAGTGCATTGTGAGAGATGGCAGTTTTAGGTAGAGAAGTAGATTACTCATTTTGCTGGAGCAAGAGCATCAGATGAAAATAAATGATTCACATTTTTAAGATTATTAAATGGAAACAATATTCATCACATTGTGTGCTTTGCTTTGGTAGTTTCAATAATAAGTAAGACTAATACTTAGAAGTCCTACAGCCTTTGACTGACTGATGTTGGTATTTTCTATAAATATTTCCAGATAGAGTAGACCGAAATAATTTACCACATCATAAACATGTTTCAGAATGTCTCTGAGAGATTCACTATGACTTATTAAACTTTTGCCTGAATCTTTAGTGCACTACTGGAGAGTTAAGGTCAAAAACAAGGAAGAAAAAGAAATAAGAAGTTTTATATATCCAACCATCCATCCACCCTCCATCTACTTTCCTATTGATAGATTAGAAGAATGAATACCAAAATGTTAACAATGGCTCTCTTGATGGTAGAACATATATTTATCATTTATGTGTCAATTTAATTATAATATTGAAGCAATAGAATGTTAATTTATTTTTTGTTACTTTCATGTGCTTTGACCAGAAAACAAATTAAAACAAAAAAATCAGGTATTTTTTAGGAACCATAAAAAGCAGTACTTTTATTGACTTGATAAATTATTTTTACTGGGCCCTGAAAAATTTAGACCTCCCTCCTATAGCACTTTATGAAACCCAAAATCCTAGTTATTTTTCACATCACTTCAAACCCTTCCTGGAGATATTGCTCCATCCTGGGAAGGGCTTTCTTTTACTTGGTCTGCCTAGGACATGGAAAAATATCCTGAGTACACCTGATAAATGTTGCCAAATAAATGGCTGAATGCCTGTTATCAGCAGTAATTTTCTTGGTACTACATAATGCTAAATATTATAAGAACAGGATCTTCAAAACAGATAACATCATCAACACTCAGAGACACCTGTTGGGACACATGGGGATATACTAAAACTTGGGGGAACGAAAGAGTGGCACAATGTTTCTAGTGTAGGTTATGGGTTTTAGTGCTTAACTATAGCTAAAGGACATAGGTGCAGTTTGGCTTGATTTTAATAGAAGTGCTTGGTGATTGAGATGAATTTTATAAATTTGGTTAGAAAACTCATCACGTTCTTTCACTATTTAACACATTATTGTTTTCAGGTGATAGTCACGTATTTATTGTAACATGGTGTCACCTTTTACTCAGGCATACAATGAACTTTAAATTGAGTTGTGAATCTTTAAGGTCCTTTAAAGATATAAATTCATATTGTAATTTATATTAAATTTCAATGTAATATGGAATATATTTGGCTCTGGATATGTATAACTGAAAACAACTTTAATTTGGATATTTGTTAGAGCTCAGGGACCAGCATGTGGGTTATAGAGTTACACGGCCTGGATTCTATCACTTGCGTACTGTGTAACATTTGTGGTAATAAATGAACTTAACACAGGCATTATTTTCTTATGTGACAAGTGGACTTGACCATGGAATACCTACTTAACAGAACTATGAGCAGATTAAGTGAGAAACATATATGTCAAATAGTAAGCACTTAATGCAATATGCCTATGTCCATCTAGTTATTATTATGTTACTTATACTCTTAATAATTGAATATATTTCTAATCCTGAAGCCCATGTATAGTTCATTTTATGGAAACCAAAGATTACAATACTTGCTTTTTCATCTAGTGATATTTAAATTGCCGTACAAATAATTCTGGTGTGTAAGGACATCTCAGTCATGATAATGATAGCATTTTAATTTTAATTTTAAAAGTTTTTTTGGAAAATTATTCTCAATATTAAAATATAAAAAATGCTAATTGGTATATGGGTGTATGAATGTGTGAGTGAAAGACTAATATAAGGAGCTCAACTTATTTTTAATAATTTATCTCTTTCCCACAAAGCTATCTTGTTAGTATCCAGATGTTTACACATTGATTCACATTCAGACTGACTTGACAATATTTTTAGATGATGTTATTAGCTTTTTATGTCAACTAAACAAAGGTAGACAGCTTGAGTAGGGAATTGGATTTTTTGAGCTAGGATAAATTTTAAATGCCACAACTTTTGAAATATTAATGAAAAAACTAACATGATTTGAAGGCTAGTTTGAGAGAAAATACCATTGTTTCCAGATTTGGAAAATATATACAGTTAAATAAATCACCTAGTGTCTTCTTGAAACATAATTCTGCATTTTTGGTAATGGTGGTTTGAAATAAACAGGTTCTAAAAGCAAAATTTGATTTAAGAAAATAAATGTTAGATTGTTCTATTGCATAATTATTTTTAAAAAAATTCTTATTTAACTCTAAAGCACGTTGGAAAGGATTGTTGCTGCAAAGGGTCTTTGTGCTTTGTGTGTGTATCATGCTAAGTTTTTCTCGGATATTACTTATCATTGATATAACAATACTTTTAGCATTTTATTTAAAATTTAAATGTTTCTACTGTCAAACTTGAATTATTCTAGTGATACTTCTTACCTCTCAAAATTATAGTATTGTATTTCCTTTAGGGTCTCATGTTCCTTCTATTCTCATCCTTGATATATGTAAAATCATAGTTTAGAACTATGTAAAACAGGGAAACTAATAAATAAACAATAAAATATGAAAGCATAATTTAAAAAAATAACTCTTATTTTTTGTTACAACAACATTTGTACTCACAATATTTTGATTCTAAGCTTTGTTTTAATTAGGAAGCCCAGGAAAATATTATGGATGTGTAATTTTTCTCCCTTGAGAGAAAAATCAAATAAAATATTACATTCTTGTTATAGAGAAGTACAAGTTATATTTTAGCTTGATTAGCTAAAATGGCAACAGTCATGGTTATCAGTATATAAAAGTGATACTTAGAGTATGTTATTGCAATGGTGAAACAAATTTTCAATGGCACTGAAAAGCCAATGATAGGTAGAATTACATATAAAGGGGAAGGAAGATAACTTAAACAATAAACAAACTAGGCTTTTGGACAAGGTGGTATATAAATTTACTGATATATATATAGTATGATGAATGAAGTTAGAGAGAGAGAGAGAGAGAAGAGTCTTAAAACAAGGTAAATATCACTTGTCAAATAATATTGCAAGAATAAATTATTCTCTCCATCAAGTTGCAGTCCTAAACCTATCAGGCCATGTGAGGGAACTGCTTCATATATAATTACTGAAAATAATGATAAAAGATTGAGGGCTACTGATTAACATCATATGGCATAAACTTTGTGCAAACTGGAATTTTAATTTATAAACCTGGCATTTCTGGTGGAAGGAGATTGGAGCTGTCATTGGACATTGTACAGGAGGAGGGTATGGCTGGATAAGCTAAGGGGATAAGAGCCCAGTGCTCTGCAGGCCGGGTTGATTCCAGCTTGTCCCTACCAGTTTTACCAAACACTACCAGGATTTTCCAAAAGTAAGTATCTCCCATTATATATCATTCCTTCCTGCTGAACAGAATATGGGACACCCTCTCCAGGGATTTCCTTTGTTTGGTGGGACCTGGAAGTTTTGAATCCCCATTGCCTTTAGAGGAACTGCCAACACTCAAACCTAGTCTTTATGGCTACCTCTGCACTTCCCATCAAGGCTTGAAATAGCCCCAAACTACTATTCTTCTCTTCCATAGGTACTAATTTTATTACCAGGAGTAGTTCTTAAGGGCTCCTAGAGTGCTACTAATGGAACCTGCTGAGATTGGTTAATGGAGTCTGGTTGTAATGACTTCCGCTAACTCTTTTTAAAGCTATGCCTGGTTTAATGCTATCTGTTCTATGATCCTCTTCTCCACTATCATCTATGTATGGTTTTTTTCATCTTAGTTTTATTACCTAATTGCTTATTTTTTGTCCTTGACTTTTTGTTTTGTAAAGAACTTAGCATATATATCCTCTATGCTTCTCTATGCTCTATATTGGCAAAGACTCATTCCAAAGCTAACAAGGTCATGTACTGTGGTTGAATCATATTTTACTTTCAATGAATGTATCAATTTCAGATAGGGACCTACAAGCTCTCAAGAAGTCTCTTTTATATCTCTGCTTCCAATATTCCATTCCTATGCATGGTCTTAGGCAATTTGAGGTTCACAGACTTATATAATAAAAGTTTATTTCTCACTGAAACCTGGGCAATGGACGGTTTTCTATTTGGATAGCTTTTCTGAACATCTTTTTTCCAAGTGGTGACCCAAGAAATCACAAGGGTTTAGAATCTTTCTATTTTTGTAACACTGGTATCTTCAATACATGACCTTCAAGATTCTGAGAAGGGCGAAAAGAGGATAGAATATCTCTCTGGAGGTTTTATGTTTAGCCCTGGGAGTTTTACACATTACCAGAACTTAGTCACATGGTATTGAGCTAGATGCAAGGAAGACTGGGCAATGTGTGCTGAAGTTAGTAAGCATATAGCAGAATCTCTATTACATTATCTTTCTGTTTTATACTTAGGCAAGTCCCCTTCATGTTTATGAGATGGCTGCAGTAGCCAATGTTATGTCCGGTGGGAGAGAGGAAGAAAACCTCTCTTCTAATCATGGAATGTAAGTCTTTCCTTACAGCTTTGGTCACAAAGAAAATTACTATATCGAGGAAAATTGAACATCTTTGCAAAATTATGATTCTGTAAGGAAGGGAAGGAGTAGTAAATACAGACCAGACAGTTAATCTGTGAGTATGACAAAGAGTCAGGGCAGAATGGTGTGACAAAACCCAGACAGAAGAGAGTTTTGAAAAGATGGAGTGCTGATGAAGATTATAATGATGCTGATTTTGGAAATTAAATGGTCCTTGGTAGATTCAGTATAAATTGTCCCAAAGAAATGATGAGATTATTTCACACATTGTGGTTTATTTAGGAGTACATGGGAGCTGAGAAATGGGCCATTGGCATTCATTCATAATGCTGTGTTCCATGCAGTTGACTTTATTTCCTAGATAAATGTTTCATTCTCAATGAAAGTTTAGGTTAAATACAAAGAGCACTGAACTGTAAAGATAAAATAAAAATATTATCATAATTGTAGTTTACTTCATTGAAAAGTATAGTTTATGTCATTAAAAACTACTATTAGAAATTTAGTGTAATGTCTGTATATATTATAATTTTTAACTTTTTCAATTCTCATAGGTCTAGAGTAAAATATAATTTATAACATTGAAATTATTTGATTGTGAAGATACATATCTATGCTAATTGCTCTAATAACCTAGATAATTAATTACTATGCATTCCTAAAATGGAATCCCATTAAGTTATTTTACTATGATGGATGTACTCATTTTGATAATATAAGTAATCTACACATTTTTCTACATTAATCACAGATGCTGTTCTAAAGCTGTCTTAATGTGATGAATTATAATAGTTCACTTATCAGCATCAAGGGTCTTTAAACTCTCTTAATAATCATATTTAAATTTTATCACTTAGAAGCAGATTGATTTTTTTATTCAAAATCACATATCAGGTGATATGTGACTTATTTGCTACAAAACAGGTAACTTGTGTATAATTATGAAATGAATTAAATATTCAAACTATTAAATAAATAGTTTATATTTGTAAAAATCCATGCTATCTGAATCAGTGTAAAGGTTACTTAAATTAGGTCCTCCTGATTTATTTCTTAGACTCAATAGCCCCTACTGATATTTCATAACTCCAGTTTATCCTCCAAAGTCACTCAATTCTTTCAAGACAGGAAAGCTCATCATGTAATCACTCTGTTTAAACCTCACATTGATGACTTTCTGTTACCTAAGGATAAAAACCAAATTTCTCTATACTTTGGCCCCTACTCCCCCAGCTAGCCTCTTGTCCTATTGCTCTCCATTGAAGTGTTACGTGAGCCATGCTTGTGCATCTGCTATGTCCCCTAACACAAGCATAAGGTATATGAGTCAAAAATGTTTTTGAAATATTATCTAACTATTTTTTAACCTTGTAATTTCCTTTTTTTCATTGCCTTTATCCCAGTTGAAGCAATTTGTTTCTGTATTTCTGTGTGGGGGAAGAAACATGACAGAAAATGTAGACAAGGAGATTGGGGTGTGGGCGGATGAAAAGGTTATCTTTCTTACTTTTGTGTTTTAAAGCCCTTAGGAGAGCAGAAAAGGCTCATAGCATAGCTAAAACACAGCAGAGCAACCATAATGAATTAAGAGCTGAGCTCACCACTTTTCCCTTTACCTCCAGATAGTTTTGTAGGATCCAGGAGTGCAACGGATCTGTTTCTCATTTCCTACATATAACCCTAGGTATGACAAGACCCAAGAAAAGAAATTGTTGTATGTGTGTCTAAGCAGATTGCATCACACTTTCAGCTCTCCAGTGTGGAGTAGGAATTGCCAAATGATTTTTGTGTTCCCGAGAATGGAACAGAAGTAACAGAAGGAGGACTACTGAACCAAAACAGGTCACAGGGACAGGAACCAGAAGTTTCCATTGAGACTTTTGTGAATTATTAATGAATTATTCTAGTGATGCCTATAAAGCCAGAAGATATTTAGGCATTTATGGTTTTAACCTTATTGTTGATATAAAATGGGAAACCCTAAGATATTATGCTCAAAGGAGAAATTCCGTTAATACAAAGAAAGATAAAGAAGCTACATTTCTTGCACCTGTGAAATTATACTCTGAAATTCACATCAGCTATGGACAGTAACACCTAGTTCTTTGTGTGTATTTAAGTAATGATATAATAAAAATAATCAGTTCACCACTGAGGTCCAATAATTTTTTCCTTGAACAGGTGCCGTACATTACTAACGTTTGATAACAAAATGAAGTCCAAGTTCTTTTGTAACATTTCATTTTTTTCTTGAAAAATGAACTGATCGTAGTACTTTCTTACTTTTAAAGAGAATTACTTACATTTCTTACATTCCTTGTACGATATGACTCTAGGTTAAATGTTGATCTATACACTATTTTAATGCTGGATCTATGCATACATTTTTTCATTCATTGTAGAATATATATTTAGCTATTAATATGTGTCAGGCACTATTATAGGTGATGGAATTACAGAAGTAAAGATAGTTCCTATCTTCAGAGAACTCAAAATCTAGCTGTATGACATACTTCTAAAAACTATGATAACCACCTAGGCACCACCTAAGGCAAACTGTGAGGTAGAGTGGAATGTCAAAAAAGTTCCCTATTGTAGGATGCCTTTGAATATAGCATTGAGAATTTTTTTTTTCTTTGAGGCAGGGTCTCAGTATGTTGCCCAGGCTGGTCTTGAACTCCTGGGCTCAAGCGATCCTCCCACCTCAATCTTCAAAGTAGCTGGGACTACAATTGTGAGCCACCGCATCTGCTGAACAATGTTTATATTAAGTGAAGATGGAATTTTTGTCAAGGAAGTAATGTTTGTTTTTTCATTAAGTGGAAAAAATGGAAAAAGTTTCAATGTAATTGATTTTTATATTAATGACTTTATTCAGTGCACTATGATCGACTATCACTTTTTGCATTAGAAACATTCCTGAAATATTGAATATAAGGCTTGTAATTTTCTTCTGACTCATCCCCTTACATTTTTGTATTGACTTCAACATTTTGTCTTTGAGCTATAATTAAAACTATGCCTAAAAATATTAACATTTACTCCTGGGAACAGTATCTCTTCAGCAATATAGAGTCTTTGTGTTTAATTCTCCTGTAGCAACCATACAAGAAAATGAAATGAAAACAAATATGCTTTCATAGTGTAGTGTTTGTTTTGAGTTGAATCATGTCTTCCAAAAAGATATGTTGAAATTTTAACCCCCAGTACCTGTGAATCTGATCATATTTGGATCAGATTCCAAATATGGAAATAAGGTTTTTGTACGTGTAATCAAGTTGAGGTCATACTGGATTACTATGGGCCCTAATGCAATAGGACTGGTTTCCTTATAAAAAAGAGAGGAGGCACATGCACATGCACACACACAGGGATAACACTATGTGATGACGGAGGCAAAGACTGTATTATATGTGCTACTACAAGCCAAGGAATGACCAGGACTGTTGGCAACCACTAATGGTTAGGAGAGAGTCATGGGATGGTTTCTTTTTTACAGCCTCCAGAAGGAACGTATCTTTCTCAGACCTTGATTTGAGACTTCTGGCCTCCAGAACTGGGAGAGATAAATTTCTGATGTTTTAAGCCATCTAGTTTGTAGTACTTTGTTACTGCAGCCCTCAGAAACTAATACTGTGTTAATTCTCATTGCTTTGTTCATAGACTTCTTGGAAACTAAATTTTTCCCCAAAATACAAAGTATACCACAAGTTTTGCTTTTATTGTTCACTTAAATAACTTGTGATTTTTCTATGTAACTTTCCAAGTGAATTGTTGTCACAGCAGGATTCTTGGAAGTGACTCAGATGGAGTTTCAGGTATGTTTATTAAGGATCAACAGCCAGTATCACTATTAGACTTGGGCAAATCCTGTTCTTGCTCTGATCCTCAGAGGTCTTACATTTTAGAGTGACTTCCTTGATATTTTTAAGTCCTTCTTTGGTACCTGGGGATGTCTGGGGCTGGCAATGCCATCTGCCAGATGATGTGCTTGGCAGGGTAGCCTATCCCAATTTATCCTTTTTGAGATCCTTTCTGATCTTCTGTCTTGTGTGTGAATTCAACCAAATGCCCTGAGGAGCTCCTGTATTTGTGTCTATGGGGTATTTTGAAGACTTTAATGCCTGGACCTTGGTTCTAGGAAGGTGGCCTGGTCAATGTATGTTTCCTGCTTACTGTAAGGTGATTCTTCTATAGGATCATGCAGGATTGGGCTGCTGGAACAGTACTGATTTTGAGTGACTTCTCATTCACATTGGACATAGGACAATTCTGGTGTCTGAATGTGAGCTCTTGCCAATTTATATGTAGGCTCTCACCTGTCCACATTCTTTCAGTGCTGAGTCCAGTCTATAGAATCCAAGGATGGTCACCCCACCTCCTCCTCAGTCTTGGTAGCATATTTCAGAGTGTCTCCTGGAATGGCAGAGCCTATCTCCTTTGAGGGCTTTTGAGTCTTTTGCTCTACAATGCCAATAGACCCTTCTGGTTGATGGCCTTTCTTGTGTCCAATCCATGTGGTTATGTTACACACTTCTGGGTCATTCTTAAGCCATGCCTGATGAGGGACAGACATTCTTTGCTTGAATGGGACTGCTCATGTGTCCACCACTTATCCTCCTTGCTGGTGGTGGTATGTAGAAGGCCAGTGTCAACACTGAAAGAGATCATATTGTAGAAATGTACTGATTATGGCCTAAAGAATTCAAAAGTAGTCATATTTTCCAGGGTTATGGAAGAAAGAACTTGTTTGCTTCTTGTCAATGTACCCCTGCAAGCTGTTTGGTTTTAGCCTCCTCAGGACAGCTAAATCAATCAATATTCATATGCTTTGCAGTTTCCAAAATTTTTTTGTTCTCTCTCTGTTGCTGTTGCTCTTTTATATTTTCTTTGACCTTGTGGGATTTTTGTTTATTCCTTATTGTCATTTCAGTTGAGATTTGAGGAGAGGAATTAAGCATGTACATTCAATGTGTACTTTAATTACAACTTCTGATCAACAACAAATTCTGCCTTTTTGCCTCTCTGCTAAAATATTTCTCATCCTGAAATTGTGAATATTGATAATAGTACCAAAATTCTGATCAAATATAGTGAAGTGAAGGTTTTCATTGCATTTTCTATTCTAAAAGCAGTGGTGAAAACCAAAAATGGCACACAAAAAACTCACACACGCAGGAAGTAAGACAACAATTTTAATGAAACTAGAAATTAGGCACAACTCCCAAAACAATACTTTAAAAATAGGTCAGAATATACAGGAAATTATACAGGAAAAATGCAACAAATTGTGGAAGAAAGAATGGTGAAAGCATACATATCAATACATTTCTTGCAGCATGTAGGATTTTTCAAAAATAAATTCACTATAGAAATGAAAATCAAACTAGTAGCAGCAATATCTACCATAAGATCTGTTGAAATATATTCAGAGATATGGATGAGAGGCTTAAAAAAATCAATAAAAATGTAAAATGAAATGAAGCTGATTAGACGAGTGAAAGAAGAAAAGAGCCGTGATATAAATATCAAACAAGATGGATACTGATATTCTGTAGACTTTGAGAATATAACAGAAGAGAGGCAGCCTATGTGGGATTCTAATTCTTAACAAACCCATATTTTCAATGATCTTGTCCATAGCCAAAGGGTACTCGACATAGTCAGTGGATAATTTTCAGTGGGAGTGAAACTCCAATATTCTGTTGGCAGTGTAGAAAATAATAAGATTTATTTTCTAGGTTATTAATACCTGGAAAAACTAGTCTTTTGAAGGGGGAGATAAGAATTGAATCAAGTTTGATGTTTTAAATAAAATTATAAAGTATTTTAAGTATAATTGAGTTTGCAGAATGGGAAACCTGTTTTGGTTTTGCAAAGGTAGCAAGCATTAACTTTTTAATTTATGTATATAACATTATTTTATATATATATATATGTTCAGTCTTGTATACATTCTAACGTTGAGTGCGTAATTTATTCATTTAATTGCTTTCTCAATACAGAAGAATTCCACTGAAAATCATATGTATAAATCCAGAAGTCACTTGTTGCTTCCCTGCTGAAGACTCTTGAAGTAAACTTGAGCTCACTCCCCGATTTTACAGCCTGGGCAAATTGGAAACCTTTCATATAATCCTTTCTTGCATCTAAATGAAAAGTATTATAATTACTATTCTGAAATGATACTTGAAAAATTTCCTTTCTTAGTAGATTAGAACTCTATGTAACATGTTACTTTGTATGAAATTCTATTAATGAGGATATGTTTTAGAGTAGATTTAAATTGGACTTCAGATGTTCAGGCTGATAATATTTCTTTGTAGGACTTAATTTTTATATTGACACATTAATAATACTTTAGAGCAGTAGGAATGAAATAAATTTCATTATTCTAAACCTTGGGGTGTTTAAATTTTTTTAAAATGAAAAGTGTAGTTATCATGGATATTGTTCTTCATTTTAAGACCACTTCAGAATAAATAGTGTTCTATTGGTAAACCAGCCCTCACTCCCACAAAAAAAAAAAAAAAAATCCGTGATTTGTAGCTGATTTATATGTTAATTACTCCCATCATGGCTGATTTCAAGCTACCCATCTGATGTCACTGAAGGCAGAACTTTAGAAAAGAATGATTGGCTCTCCTTGGCCGTGGGAGCCAGCTTCAGCACACCACTGGATTAATATATAGGCATGCATTGCTTAATGATGGGGATGCATTTTGAGACATGCATTGTTAGGTGATTGTGTTGTGTGAACATCATAGAGTGTACTTACACAAACCTAGATTGTATAGTCTACTACACACCTAAGCTATATATTATAGCCTATTGCTTCTAGGCTATAAACCTGTACAGCATATTTCTATACTGAATACTGTAGGCAGTTTTAACACAAAACTATTTGTCTATCTAAACATAGAATAGGTACAGTAAAAAATGTGATATAAAAGATAAAAAATGGCACACGTGTATAGGACATTTAACCATAAATGGAACTTGCAGGACTAGTGATTCAGTGAGTTAGTGGTAAGTGAGTGTGAAGGCCTACAACATTACTGTACTCTACTATAGACTTTATAAACACTGTATAGACTTAGGCTTCACCGAATGTATAACATTTTTTTTCTTTCTTCATTAATATCTTAATCTTAGTTTACTGTAACATTTTTACCTTATAAATTTTTTAATTTTTAAAAACTTTCTGACTCTTTTGTGAAAATACTTAACTTAAAACACACACACATTGTATAGCTATGCAAAAATATTTTCTTTCTTTATATCGTTATTCTATGAGCTTTTCTCTATTTTTAAAATTTTTATTTTTTAACTTTTAAAACTATTTTGTCAAAAACTAAGACACAAACACACACATTATCCTAGTCCAACCTACACAGGTCAGAATCATCAATATTGCTGTCTTCTACCTCCACATGTCCCACTGGAAAGTCTTCAAGGACAATAACACATGGAGCTTTCATCTCCTATGATAACAATGCCTTCTTCTGAAATATTTCCTGAAGGATCTGCCTGAGACTGTTATACAGTTAACTTTGATTTTTTAATAAGTAGAAGGTGTACTCTCTAAAATAATGGTAAAAAGTATAGTGTAGTAAATACATCAACCAGTAACATAGTCATTTATTATCATTATCAGGTATTATGTAAAGTACATAATTGTGTGTGCTATACTTTTATGTGACTGGTAGCGCAGTAGATTTGAGTATACCAGCATCACCATAAACACGTGAGTAATGTGCTATGACCTTATGACAGCTATAATGTCAGCAGGTGATAGGAATTTTTCAGCTCCATTACAATCTTATGAAACTTTAACCACTCAATAAAAATGAATGTCTGGTTCAGAATATCAAGGCATGGGAGGAGAGCGGAGCACTTTAAACATTCTGCTTAATCTGGCCTTGAAAACACATGTACATATATACAAAAAGAAATAGTATTTATATATCACATACACCCATATATGATTTAGTTTTGTGTATATATGAAACATAAAGGACAACATCTGGCTTATATTGCATATATATGCAATATATATATATATTGCATATATATGCATAAATATGCATATATGCATTATGCATAAATATGGCATATATTGCATAAATATGCATATAATGCTAATTTTCATATATAGTATTACATATATACATAAAAGATATATACCCATATAGAAGTATATAGTCTACAACACAGAGGAACTAAGTTCTATGAATAGTTGCATTCATAGCAGTATACACATAAATGAATGTGGCAAATAATATTTATTTTTTGTATAGGTGAATTAGTTCTATAATTTACCAGAAAATATGAACACATTTCTTGTATAAATCATTTAATATTGTTAAAATGCAAGGTTAATCTTTAAATAACTAACCAGTTAAATAACCATGAATGGTTAGATGATAGAAGAATAAGAGTTGTATTATATGTTTTAAATACTTAGAAAATAAAATTATAGTTCATTATAAAGTAATATTCAAGTTTTGGACGTTCAATTGAGCTCATATAAAGTGAAATTCTCAGTAAATAAATTGAATTTGTGTTCCTAATGCAGTATATGCAGTCCACCATTGACTGAAACTTTGTTATGCAGCACATGACTGTAATCATTTTTTTTAAAAAATATTTTTACTTTTTCTTAAAATTAATAGACATTTTTATAAAGTCAAGTAGAACAGAAGAGTTTATAATGAAAAATGATCCAAGCTTCATTCTACCTGCTTCTCGAAGTTACTCTTTGAGCTGTTTCTATGTTTAGTTCTACTGGTTATTATTTCCTTACAAATCTAAATAATTTGCTAATATGGCTATTTTTTGATTTGGCAACATTATAAACACTTGCAAGTCTTCCAAATGGGACTGTTTTCTATTATCTAATAACTGTCCGCCCTCTATTCTCTCTGTTCTCTGCAATTCCTATTAGTTGCATATAAGGTCATTATAAATGATACTCTGTCTTTTCTTTCATTTATTTTATTCATTGTTTCTGCTGTTTCAACACTTCTTTTGATTTTTTAAGCAATCATGTATTTATATACTGGTGCTTTTTCTCTTATTTTTCTTAGCATTGTCTGCTTGCTTAAATAATAAAGTATTAATTGAATATATGATTCTAATTAAAGTTATTTGAAATTTTTCCTACTTCCTGAATTATCAGTTTTTCTTTTAGGTTTTTTAAAATTTTTCTCTTGAGCTTTATCTTTTTTATCGTTGGTTTCCACATAGCTGTTCACCTTTGGTTGTTTATTCATATTTAGCAATGTGGGACAGGGATTATTTGTCCACTGGATTATTTGAATGTTCTCTTCAGCTGTATATGAAAATGTCCCCCTTGGACTTTCAGCAGGTCTTTCAGCACCTTTCAGAGGTAGGCAGAGTGTTCAGGCTTCAAGTTGGGATCATCCTGGGAGACTCCCAAATGCCAGAATGGAGAAGCTTTAAACTCTAGCACATAATCTACCAGCCCTGGTTCTGCTCATGCATTTTTTTTTCTATTTATTTAGAAAAGAAGTAAGTGTGTGTGTGGTGTGTGTGTGTGTGTGTGGGAGAGAGAGAGAGAGAGAGAGAGAGAGAGAGAGAGAGAGAGAGAGAGATTCTCTTTGGCAGAATGTGGCAGGTTGGCTGCGCTCTGCAGTGTAGTGATGGAGGAGAGAGAAGGATGGATGGAGAAGAGGCACGTGGGAGAGCAGGCTGATGCAGTTGTTTCATGGACAGAAACTGCACTAATCCCTTCCTTCTGCCCTCACCCCATTCTTCTAGGCTTTTTACCTGCAGATTCCAAGCACTGCCTCTGTAGAGTTTTGCCAAGAATATATGCATCTCTGTCTGATGCATACCATTTCTATGCATTCTAAATTGTGACTTCATATTTCTGTTTGATATAATGAAGACTTCAATCTGCCTTCATTTCCCTCTCAAATTTTTGAAATCTCTCAACATCAAGGGTACTTCTTTCATTCTCAATTTCTTTGAGTTTATTTGATTTTTTTCCTTGAAAATAATATGAATAAAAATTGGGACTTGTAATGGAAATGTTGTCGTCATTGGACCTATTGCACAGTGAATCCATTTGGAATCTTACAGTCAGTGAACCATTCCAGTACATTCCTTGGGGGCTATTCACATTGTATCTGGCATATGTACATAGTTATGCAGGATTTTTGTATATTCCTTATTGTCATTTTAGTTGAGATTTGAAGACAGGAATTAAGCATGTGCATTAAATATGTCCTCTAAATTACAACTTCTGGTCAACAGCTTCAGAAAACACAAGTTTTTGGATTTTGATATAAGCACTCTAGCTAAATTCTGAGCAGTACCATCAGGGTTTTTGTTCTTGTTTGCTTTTAGCAAAATATCAATTACAGGGAATTTTTTTCCTCTAAAAGTATACCTGTTTGTAAAGTTCTTGTTCAAAATTCCACTTTTTAAAATTAGGGGTATTTTATATGAAGTTTGGAACAATTTATGAAGATCCTTTATTATGGAAGAATAAAACAAAATTTTAAAAATTATTATAATTCATGTTGCTGGATCTGATTTCTTTTTTAATCACAATAAAATATAAATTTGCATTGCTTAATGCTTCTTTTGACAAAACAATCTTTATAAAACATTTGTTGTCATATTACTTTGGCCTGAACTATAAGGACTATTTAATTATCTACTTTAATTTTTTATATATTCTTATGTCAAAAAATAATTTGATTTTGGGAGAGGTTTGGGGATTCAAGGAAATTGACATTATGAAGACAAATTCATTTTATTGACTGAGAGTTTCACTTTATATGAGCTCAACTGAATGTCCAAAACTTGAATAATTCTTTATAATAAGCTATAATTTTATTTTCTAAGTATTTAAAACATATAATACAACTCTTATTCTTCTATCATCTAACCATTCATGGTTATTTAACTGGTTAGTTATTTAAAGATTAACCTTGCGTTTTAATAATATTAATTTATACAAGAAATGTGTTCATATTTTCTGGTAAATTATAGAACTAATTCACCTATACAAAAAATAAATATTATTTGCCACATTCATTTATGTGTATACTGCTATGAATGCAACTATTCATAGAACTTAGTTCCTCTGTGTTGTAGACTATATACTTCTATATGGGTATATATCTTTTATGTATATATGTAATACTATATATGAAAATTAGCATTATATGCATGAATATAAGCCAGATGTTGTCCTTTATGTTTCATATATACACAAAACTAATTCATATATGGGTGTATGTGATATATAAATGCTATTTCTTTTTGTATATATGTACATGTGTTTTCAAGGCCAGATTAAGCAGAATGTTTAAAGTGCTCTGCTCTCCTCCCATGCCTTGATATTCTGAACCAGACATTCATTTTTATTGAGTGGTTAGGGTTAGGCTGACACTTTTCAGACTGGAAGGCAGAAACATTTATCTTCACTGACAAACAATTTGTGAGTACTTTCCTTGGGTTGTGAGACACTTGCTCTAACACAATTCTCATTCTATTCTATTATGAAGCCCCTGCAACACTTGCCATCCTCTTACTGAATTTGCATGTAATGAACCAAATGGCACCACAGGTTGATTGTAATATACATTTTAAAAGTTCATGTGGAATTTTCTGTCTTTAAAAAGGAATGTGAGATTATTTTGTGTCTAGTTTTTAGGAGGGAACTTTTTTTCTTCTGAATATAAATGTAATCTGTGTTTCTACTAGAAAACTATGAGAATATGAGAAAATACCAAGATGAAATAATAATATCTGTAATCCTACTAATCAAAGATAATTGATATTAATATTTTATGTATATCCTTTAATCATACTTGTGTATAAACATGCATGACATTTATTTAATGTTGAAATCATGCAGTTTATATTTGCAGAATTTTTTGGCCTAATTTTGAATGGCATTTTCTATATTACTAAAATATACTAAACAGCCTAATTATTTGGTTTTTAATGGTTGCATGGTATTTTATGTTATGGAAATCCTGACATGTAAACACCCCAATTGTTGGATATTTATGTTATTTTCATTTTTTGCAATTATAAATTACACCATGATAGAATCCATTTATAAATTTTTATGCACATCCACAATGGTTTTGGCCATTTTTAAAATTTTTGTGTGCAACCTGATTATTCCATTAGCACATTTTTTAATATCTCAATTTGTGTTTCTAATTGATGTACAAGAGTCATTTTTCCTATAATGGTATTAATTTTTGGACTATCTTATGTGTTGCAAATTATTTCTCCTACTTTTTCAGTTGCTTTACATTGTGTGATCATTTTTAATATACACTTTAATTTAAAACGTCCATTTTAGCACGTCTCTATGGAAAACTGGTTGTCAGTTTCTCAAAAAGTTAAACATACATCTACTTTGATACCCAGCAATGTTATTTGTATTTATTTCAAGTAATTGAAAACATATGCTCTCAAAAGTCTTGTACAAAAATGTTGATTACAGCATTCTTCATAATAACAAACTGTTGGAATAACCTAAATTTATATAAAAAAGAATGGATTGAAATATGTGGTATATTCACAAAACGGACTACAATTCAGCATTAAAGGGAATGAACTATGGATTTACACAAAAACATATATGAGTCTCAAAGACATGCTCATTGAAAGAATTGAGACCCAAAATAATATATACTGTGTGATTCTATTTCTCTGCAGTTCAATAACAGGGTAAATCATTTAAAGGATTAGAAAGCAGGAGAATAGTTGCCTCCATGAAGGGGAAAGGGAAAGAATAGAAAGGGACACGTGGAAGGTTCAGAGGTTTGGTAATGCCTATTTCTCATTCTGAGCATTGGTTTCATCAGTTTATGTTGATCACCACTCAACAAACCCTATTATTGCAGGCTTATTTGTATTTCCCGAAAATTCATATGTTGAAGTCCTAACCCCTGGTACCTTAGAATGTGACTGTATTTGGAGATAGGACTTTAAAGAAGTAATTAAGCTAAAATGAGTTCCTATAGGTGGCCCTAATCCAATATCACTGGTGTCCTTAAAAGAAGAGGTCGGGACACAGACACACACAGAGGAAGACCATGTAAAAACACAGAAAGAAGGCAGCTATCTATAAGCCAGGGAAAGAGGCCTAAGAAGAAGCCAACCCTGCTAATACTTGATCTTGGACTTCTAGTCCCCCGAATTGTGAGAAAATAAATTATTTAAGCCACATAGTCTGTGGTATTTGTTAGAATAAAGATAAAGAGTATTTATAGAAATTTTTAAATATTCCAAACTCAACAATGTAAAAATCACCATGTTTGGTATCAAAAAAAAAAATTACCAGGCATACCAAGAAGCAGAAAAACATGACCCCAAACAAGTATGAAAACATCGATAAATTATAAGTGACCCAGAAATGACACAGATGATAGAATTAGTATACAAGGGTAATAAAACATTTATATAACTGCATTTCATATGTTCAAGAACCTTAAAGAAAGTTTAATCAGGTTAAGTAGACACAAGAGAAAACATTTGAAAAGACTCAAATCCATATTCTAGAGATAAAAATTGTCTGATATGAAAAATATGACTTATGTCTATATTTTCCTTTGCATTTATGCTAAGTTCATGTACCATTATGAGATAAAATATTAATACAAACTTTCTTGTAATTTCTTTGCAGTTTTAAATCCGTGTTAAAATGTCACCCTATATGTATTTTGTATGGTGTAAAGTATGATCTAATTTATTTTCAGTATTATTAAACAATATTCAGAACACTAATTGTTTTGTTACCTGTCATCTTCTCATCAATTTGAAATGTCAGTTTTTAATGTTTATGAGTGAAGGTATGTGTGAGTGTGTAAATTTATAATCATATATCATGAGAAGAAATGTTCTGTAGCAATTAGGAGGCTAACAAATGATCACATTCTAATTGTAACTTTGAACAAATTTTGTCGTTAAGTTTTGACAGCAATCTAATTACATGTAATATCATGTAGATAATTTAAACATAACGTATAAGGATGCTGTGAGTATTTAGTAGGGTAAGACAAGTAGAGTCTTGTCTTGAATTATAATAAGGAAATTTTAAGGATTGTCCGAAGCATATTCTATCTGTTCTTTCATCTGGTTTGTGTATGTGTGTGTGTGTGTGTGTGTGTGTGTGTGTTTGTGTATTTTTAAGGTTTGTATATTAGGTTTTATTTAAAATGTTCTTGTTTTCTCTCTTGAGCATTCACATATTCTTTTCTATACTTAACTTTCTTTTCAAAAAGATGTTGATGCCTTTCTTATTATTTTTCATAAAGCAAATTCTACGAGATCTAGTCAAAGAGGTAAATAGTAGTGTCATAATTGCCAGGAACTTTAACACCCCACTGTCAGAGCTGGACAAATTAGCAAAGCAGAAAATCAGTAAAGAATTACTGAACTTAAACAGGACTCTAGAACAAATGGAACTAGCAGACATATACAGAGCATTCTACCTGAAAACTACTGAATATATATTCTTCTCATCGGCACATGGGACATTCTCCAAGATTGATAATATCTTAGGCCATAAACATGTCTCAACAAATTCAAAAAAATTGAAATCATACCATGTATCTTCTCAGACCACAGCAGAATAAAACTGGAAATAAATTCCAAGAGAAACACTCAAATCTACACAAAGTCATGGAAATTAATCAACCTGCTACTGAACAATTAAAGGGTCAATAATGACATTAGGATGGAAATCAAAAGATTCCTCAACTGAATGACAAAGAGGACACAAGCTATCAAAATCTATGGGATTCAACAAAAGCAGTCTTAAGGGGAAAATTTGTAGACTTAAGTGCCTACATCAGAAACACAGAAAGACCACAAATTAACAACCTAATGTCACATTTCAAGGAACTAGAAAAGGAAGAGCAAACCAAACCCAAAGCCAGCAGAAGAAAAGAAATAACAAAGCTCAGAGCAGAACTAAATGAAATGGAAAACAAAAAACAATACAAAGGATCAATGAAACAAAAAGATAAACAAAATCAATAGACCTCTTGCTAGATTAACCAGGAATAGAATAGAAAGAACTCAAATAAGCTCAATCAGAAATGAAAAAGGAGATATTACAACTGATACCACAGAAATACAAAATATCATCCATGAACACTATGAAAATCTCTATGTACATAAACTAGAAAACATAGGGGAAATGGACTAATTCACGGAAACACACAACCTCCCAATACTCAGTCAGGAAGAAATAGAACTCCTGAACAGAACAATAATGAGCAGCGAGATTGAAGCAGTAATAAAAAATCTCCCAACAAATAAAAGCCCCAGACCAGATGTATTCACAGCCAAATTCTATCAAACCTATAAAGAAGAGCTGGTACGCATACTACAGAAATTATTCCATAATATTGAGAAGAAGGGAATCCTCCCTGAATCATTCTACAAAGCCAGTGTCACCTTGATACCAAAACGAAGAAAGGACACAACACACACAAAAAAGAAAACTACAGACCAATATCCCTTATGAATATAGATATAAAAATCCTTGAATAAAATACTAGCAAAGTGAATTCAACAGCAAATCAAAAAAAAAATAATACACTATGACCAAGTGGGCTTCATCCCAGGGATGAAAGGATACTTCAACATATGTATGTCAATAAATGTGATTTACCACATAAACAGAAGCAAAAACAAAGATAATATGGTCATCTAATAGTTGCAGAAAAAGCATCCGACAAAATCCAGTGCTCTTTCATGATAAAAACGCTTAAGAAACTAGGCATAGAAGGAGCATACCTCAAAATTATAAAAGTCATATATGACAAACGCACAGGCCATACTGAATTGGGAAAATTTGAAAGCATTCCACCTACGAGTTGGAACAAGATAAGGGTACCCACTGTCATCACTTCTATTCAACGAAGTACTAGAAGTCCTAGCCAGAGCAGTCCAGCAAGAGAAAGAAATAAAGGGTAGCCAATTCAGGAAAGAGGAGGTCAACCTATTGCTTTTCACTGATGATATGATCTTGTATCTACAAACTCCCAAACACTCCTGGAATTGATAAATAAATTCAGCAAAGTCTCAGGTTACAAAATCAATGTACACAAATCAATAGCATTTCTATATACCAATAACAGTGAAGCTGAGAGTCAAATCAAAGACTCAATAGCATTCACAATAGCTACAAAGAACATAAGATACTTAGGAATATATTTCACCAAGGAGGTGAAAAACCTTTACAAGAAGAACTATAAAACTGTGAGTAAAGAAATCACAGATGATACAAACAAGTGGAAAAACATATCATGCTCGTGGATCAGTAGAATCAACATTGTTAAGGTGTCCATACAGCCCAAAGTGATTGACAGATTTGACACAAACCCCTTAAAAGTACCAAAATCATATTTCACAGATTTATTAATAGAAAAAATAATTCTGTGCTTCCTTTGGAACTGAAACAAATAGCCAAAGCAGTCTTTTTTATTTTTATTTTATTTCAGAATATTACAGGGTGACAAATGTTTTGGTTACATGGATTGCTTTTGTACAGCTTGAGTCAAAGTTATAAGTGTGCCTATTACCTAGATACTGTACATTGTACCCGTTAGGTGTGATTTCACCCATCCCCTCCTCCCCCCACCTGCGATCACTCTGTACTTGATATATCCCATTTTGAGTTGTTGTATCTCCGTGTGTCCATAGGTGTTATCAAGTTTATTCCATAATTTTATAGACGATGTGAGTACTTATTATTCCATTCATCCATATTAAACTCTGGATAATGTCACTTGGTTCATCCACGTTTTGTTGTAATTGTGTGATAATTCATCATTGGTCATTTTTTAGTAATGTATTATTCTTGGGTGGTCACTGCCAAGTCACATAACACATTTCAAGTACCACTATGAACTCTCTGCATCACCGTATTCACAGTCTTTGCTTAATGCATAACATTTCAGCTTTGCAGTTCTTTTAGGAAAGCTATTTCTTTTCCAATTCCTACAACCAAGCTGTGAATGGAAATATTTCACTGTTTTGCGGGTTTTTATCATTTTTCTTCATCCGCCACTCGCTATGTGGGCTTCTTTGCTGCTGGCATAAACAAGCTACTTTTAAGATGGCAAAACTGTGTTGATAGTTTAGGTGCGTACTTTGATTAATTGCACTACTTCTTGTTTGAAATATAGTAAACTAAACTTTTGATTTGAAATCGGACATTTCATATTTAATGACCTAATACAAGAATAATTTAGTGCTTCACTGAGCTGTAACCTTACAAAAAGTGAGTACTACAATTGTCCTTGTTAATAAACCATGCTATTAATTATACTAATTTTTCTAAAAGCTTGATTAAGAGAATAGTAATAAGGTACACTGTTACTGAAAATTATTTTCAGATTGTTACTTATATTCAAAAATTAAAGATATTGTAATTTTAAACAATTTACTAAGGTTAAAATATTAAGTTTGACATCATGAGTCTTTTAATTTCATCTTTTTACACCATTATTTTAATGTACTTACATATTATGCATGTCATAATCACCTTAGCACAATTCAAATAAATGAAGTGAAATAGAGTTTTTTATTAGCACAATGATGTTTTAATGTTGAAAGCTCAATGAAATGAGGTTGCTAATGAAGTTAAATTTGCAACCCCACAAGCAACTTAAGACTGTATTTTTTTTTTTTTGGTTTTACTTTTTTAAAAAAAGTTCCATTAAAAAATCATGCACTTCTAACTGAATCCTTATGTTGCATAAAGTTTGAAGTGATCTAAAAGACTGTACTTCTTGAACTTGGAAATGCATGTATGGATATACATTTATTTCATAATTATTATTTATTCTCATAAATGTACACAACTACTCTGAAATAGTTGATGTAGATTATATAAATCAATGAACATTTCATATTTTCTTACATTTTATTTTATGTTATTGTTTCTTTTCATCTTTAATTAACAGAAGCTTCTCAGCCTTGAGTTAATTGCTTTGTTAATGATCTTCCAAAAAGAGAAATTAGAGACCTTTATATTTAAGGAATATTTCCATATTATGAATAATAATACTTTACCTTTTAAAGATGTTTAATTTATAGTTCATTACAATTTGGAAAAGTTGGAGAATGTTCAATGAACTAGCTTATAATTGTGCATTTTAATTAGAGTAGCCAATGCTGTGGTTTAAAAAATGGAATATTATGTTTTGCCTTTACTTTTCACTGTAAATGAAATGACCACAGAAGTGCCAGATATGAGACCAGGAAGATTATGGTACCTATAGTACTCTATGAGTGAGCACACACAGACCCCAAAGGAGAGAATATGAAAAATTAGGGATAGATATGGAGCTATTTTTTTGTGCTTACAGAGTTACAAGTACAGACTAGAAAGGTCTTACCTCTGCATAGTTAATATTGTTACATGTGTGCTGCTTCTGTCATTAATTAGGTCAGTACTATAGGTACCATAATCTTCCTGGTCTCATATCTGGCACTTCTGTGGTTGTTTCATTTCCAGTGAAAAGTAAAGGCTGAGAATGGGGGCCGTGAAGAAACAGAGGTCTGAGTAGGGAAAGAGTAGTAGGTTGTTTGAGAGTAGTTTTTGGGAGACAGGCCCTAATTGCCAGAGGAAAGTCCCTCAAAAACCTATAGTCAGAATGCAGAGAGAGGGCATAAACATATGAAAAACTAAGTTACAAAAAATATAGAATGAGAAAGTTATCTTGGAGAATTGTACAATTTATTGTAAGATTTGTGATACAGATGGTAATAGTAGCTCTTCCTTTATAGAAGGTGGAAATTGCTGATAGTATATGGCTCTTGAAATATCTTGAAGGGTGGAGAGGTTTTGGCTAGATAGAGAAGAGTGGGTCGGACCTTTTAAGATAATAAAAATAAAGAACAGGAATATCAGACCCCTGTCAACACATAGCTAAAAAGAAAACAATAGTGGTTTTTTCCTCCTGCAAAACCAAAAACTGGTGGATAATTAATGCCCTTTTGTCTAGAGAAAGAAATGTTTTTAACAGTTAAGAGATTGTTCCTTCCATAAATTAAATCATACCCACAGAATCCTTGGTACCATTGTCTATGAGTACCACAAAATCAGAGTTAGTTTAATCTGCAAAAAAGAAAGTCTTATTTTCATAGTCAAATCCTCAGTATTAAACCTGAGCTATATGTGATTTTTTAAATTAGTTAGATGAGAATTTTCTTTCTGGAATTAAAAAGAAACACAATAAGAACACTTATTTTATATTGGGAACTGTCTCAGACATATGTGAAGAAATAAAAAAAATTTAAGTCTTTTCTATCATGTAATTTAAACTAAGTTAATGCATATTAAATCATTTTGAAGATGGTCATTTATCTTTTTCATTTTTATTTTGTTGTTACATGTAACCAAGCATACATAATTGTTTTTATAAAGCTTTACTTTCTTCAGTCTTTTCTTATTTACTAAGAAGAAAGCATTATTTACACATTACAATTGATTTATAGGATAAAAACCTGTCCCAGTCCAAGTTTAAAATAAAGAAAAATAAGAAACAAAATATTGAGTTACTGTTGCTACTAAGTTTTTGTTTACTTCTTTATTTGCCAGTAAAATCCTTCCAATAAGCCATTGCATTGGCACAACTTCCTCAATTACTTTCCCTCACTGATGTCACTAATTATGATGCATTAATCATGAGAATGTCAACAAAAAGACCAGAAAAAATAAAAACGACTCATACTAAGTATAAGTATTCCTAATTAAAAGATGAGGCATATTTCCATTGAGATTATGCAAATATACAGGGAAAAGATGAGTTGATTCAGCTATGTATGTCTCTGATGGTTAAGTTTCTGATTGTAGTTCTTAAATTGTTTTTTCTCCATTTACTTTATGCTATGTATTTTCTTGTTTTACTCAAATTATGGAAATATTTGGGTCAGAGAAGAACAAATTAAGCCCAATGTAAGTAGAAGAAAGTAAATAATAAAAATAAAATGAATAAATGAAATAGAAAACAAAGAAACAACAGAGACATCAATGAAATGAAAAGCTTTGAGAAGGTCAATAAAGTTGATAAATGTCTAGCCAGACTGATCAGAAAAAAAGAAGAGTAGATTCAAATTACCAATAACAAGAATGAGTGAGGGTCCATTTTACAGGTTCTACAGACATTTAAAGGCTAATCAGGGAATATTAAGAACAATTTCATGACCAATAATTTCAGTGACTTAGATGAAATTAACAAATTCCTTAAAAGACAAACTGCCAAAGCTCACTCAAGAAGAAATACATGAATAGTCTCTAAGAAATCGGTGAGGTTGAACATCTCATTTAAAGTTTATTTGTCCTTTACAAATGTTCTTTTCATATCTTTTGCCCATTTTTCTACTGAACTCTCAATGTTTTTATTTTTTATTTATTTATTTTTAAAAATTGTATTTATACATCTTTTATAAGTTTTAGACATTGCAAGTAACTTTTCCCTGACTATTTTCTATTGGTTAATTTCATCTATGAAATTGTTATTGTCTCTTATTGAATGAAAATACTTAATTTTAATGTATTAAAATTTATCAAATTTTTCTCTTATGGATATTACTTTTTGGGTTTTATTTAGATCTTTCCCTGTCCCTCAATGAAAAGATCTATACATTTTCATTTATTCTCTTGTTTTGCCATTTATTTATTTATTTATTTATTTATTTATTTATTTATTTTATTTCAGAATATTATGGGGGTACACATACTTTGGTCACATATATTGCCTATGCACTGCCCAAGTCAGAGCTATAATCATGAACATCCCCCAAACAATGCACCCTGCACCCATTAGGTGTGAATTTTCCCATCCCTTCCACCCGCCTCCCACCTGCCCACCCCCTGATGAATATTATTTCCATGTGTGCACATAAGTATTGATCAGTTAGTACCAATTTGATGGTGAGTACCAGTGGTGCTTGTTTTTCCATTCTTGTGATACTTGGCTTCGAAGAATGGGCTCTAGCTCCATCCAGGATAATACCAGATGTGTTAATTCACCGTTGTTTTTTATGGCTGAGTAATACTCCATGGTATACATATACCACATTTTATTAATCCACTCATGTGCTGATGGGCACTTGGGGTTGTTTCCACATCTTTGCAATTGTGAACTGTGCTACTATAAACATTCGAGTGCAGATGTCTTTATTATAGAATGTCTTTTTTTCCTTTGGGTAAATATGCAGTAGTGGGATTGCTGGATCAAATGGTAGTTCTACTTTTAGTTCTTTGAGGTATCTCCATATTACTTTCCACAGAGGTTGTACTAATTTGCAGTCCCACCAGCAGTGTGTGAGTGTTCCTATCTCTCCGTATCCCCACCAACATTTGTTGTTTTGGGACTTTTTGATATAAGCCAATCTCACTGGAGTTAAGTGATATCTCATTGTGGTTTTTATTTGCATTTCCCTGATGAGTAGAGAAGTTGAGCAATTTTTTATATGTTTGTTGGCCATTTTATATGTTTCTTTTGAAAAGTTTCTGTTCATGTCCTTTGCCCACTTTTTAATGGGGTTGTTTGATTTTTTCTTGTTGATTTTCCTAAGTTCTGTATAGATTCTGGTTATCAGCCCTTTATCAGATGTGTAGCACGCAATATTTTCTCCCATTCTGTAGGTTGTCTGTTCACTCTAGTGATAGTTTCCTTGGCTGTGCAGAAGCTTTTTAATTTGATCAGGTCCCATTTATTTACTTTTGTTGCTGCTGTGATTCCTTCGGGGGTCTTCTTCATAAATTCTTTGCCTAGGCCAGTGTCTATAAGAGTTTTTCCAATGTCTTCTTCTAGAATTCTTATGGTTTCATGTCTTAGGTTTAAGTCTGTTATCCATCGTGAGTTGATTTTTGTTTTGCCATTTAGGTATACATATTTAATTCCTCTGCATTCCAATTTGTTTGATATTTAATATAGCAATTCCTCTTCATATTGGTAATTTTCTAAGCCCTCTATCCTATTCTATTGGTCAATTTGTTCTTAACCAAACAGCTTTATTATTGTGGCTTTTTAATATATTTTAATGGTGATTTAATGCACCTTCCTACTTCCTATGCTCTTTTTTATCAAAATTTACATAGCCTCTTCAAACACTTTTACTTTCCCATATACACTTTTGATTAATCATGTTGACTTCTTTAAAAACCTTCATGTGAAATTTTTATTGGAATTGTTTTGACTATATAGGTTAATTTCAGAAAACTGGAATAGTTACAATGCTAAATGGTTTTATCAATGCACATGGTATAACTTTATTAACACCTTTTTAAAATCTTTTAAGAAAAGGTTCGCATAAGCTTTTATTTTTTCAATGAAGGTCTTGTGCTTGCTTTGTTTAATTTCTTTAAGAAGTTCCTCACATTTTTCTTGTCTTTATTTCAAGAATGTGTACTAGTTAAATGTTGGGCCTATTGTATCAGCTTTCTGATTTTTAAAAATTTTCTTTCCTATTTAGTTTACTTTTTTTTTTCCGTATGGTTCCACTCTCTGAATAACTTGTTTGACTTTATCTTCCAAACATTAAATTAGCATTTTAATTTTAACCAACATATGTTTAATTTTCAAAAACTCTTTCTTGTTTCCTGAGTATTCTTTCTTTATGTTATTCCTGTTTATGTTGGATAAATACAATACCTTCTTTTATTTCTCAGAGAATATTAATCATGGAATTTATAAAATATACTTCGTTTTCAAGAGCAGTTTTAGGTTCACAGCAAAATTGAGCAGAAGGTACAGAGATTTCCCATATACCCTCTGCCCCTACACATGCATAGCCTCCCCAGTTATCAACATCCTTAACCAGAGTGATAAATTTGTTATAATTGATGAACCTACATTGACACATCATTATCACCCAAAGTCTATAGTTTACATTAAGGTTCTCTGTGGGTATTTTGCATTCAATGCATTTGGACAAATATATAATGGCATGTATCCACCATTATAGTATCATACAGAGTAGTTTCATTGCCCCCAAAATCCTCTGTGCTCCACCTATTCTTCCTCCCTCCCCACTAGCTCCTGACAAACAATAATATTTTTACTGTCTCCATAGTTTTGCCCTCTCTGGAATGTCATATAGTTGGAATCTACAGTATGTAACCTTGTCAGACTTGCTTATTTTTCTTAGTAATATGCATTTGTTTTTCCTCCATGTCTATTCATGACTTTATAGCTCGTTTCTCTTTAGCGGTGAATAATATTCCATTGCCTTGATGTACCATAGTTTATCCACTGACCTATTGAAGGACATCTTAGTTGCTTTGAAGTTTTGGCAATTATAAATAAAGCTTCATAAACATCCATGTGCAGGTTTTCAAATCTTTTTGGTAAATACAAGCATGACTGCTGCACATTATGGTGTGAATATGTTTATATCTGTAAGAACCCACCAAACTGTCTTCCGAAGTGGCTGTACAATTTTGCAGTCTCACCAGTTATGAAGTTGAGTTCCTGTTGATCAACATCCTCACCAGAATTTGATGGGTTTTGGCCATCGTAACAGGTGTGTAGAATCATTTTCAGCTGGATTGTGACTATTATAACAGGTGCATAGTGCTGTCTCATTGTTGTTTTATTAAATAATTTGCATTTCTGTGATGGCATATGATATGGAGCATATTTTCATATACTTGTCTGCCATCTGTGTATCTTCTTTGTGAGCTGCATGTTGAGGTCTTTGGCCCTTTTTAAAATTAAGTTATTTTCTTATTGTTGAATTTTAAGAGCTCTTCATATATTTTGCATAATAGAACTTTATCAAATATGTCTTTTGCAAATATATTCTCTAAGTCTGTGGCTTCTCTTTTTTTATTCTCTTGACAATATCTTTTGCAGAGAAGAAAATTTTAATTTTAATAAAATCCAGTTTATCCATTTCTTTCATGGATTGTGCTTTTGGTACTGTATCTTGAGAGTCATTGCCAAACCGTAGGTCATCTAGGTTTTCTCCTATGCTGTCTTCTAGGGGTTTTATAGTTTTGCATTTTACATTAGGATCTGTGATCAACTATGGAATTTTTGAAATATTTTTCTGCTCGTATCACTTCTATTTATCTTGAGTTGCTTTTTATTTGTTCATTTGTTTTGGTTCCTCTTTTTAACGTAGGAGGCTTTCCTTTGATGTTTGGTGATCATTTATTCACCATTCATGTCTAAGAATGAGGCACCTCATGCATGGAAAGATTTGTGTGACTTTGTGGTCCAAAAAAAAATCTGTCATTAATTAGGGCATCCCAAATATCAATGTTTATAGGTCCTTTGACCCTATAGAGAATGAGCTTCCATATATGAACTTCTAGGAAAGTAAGCCTCGTTTCTTGTGTCCCAGAGCTGATTAAAAGAGGGCTTGTGGGTAGAGGGGTACTATTCTTTTTGTGGAATGTCACTTTTCCTTTTCATCTGTATTTTGGCACCTCACCATAGCCTTACTCTGAAATGGAGCCCCTCAGTGTAGAGCCTTTGTGGTTGAATTTCTTTAGACAATATACCTTGCAACTTTTCTATGAATGAGGATGTGGGACCAAGGACTCTCAGACCTAACTGCTTCTTAAGTAGACTGAGTTAATTCCTCTACCTTTACTTGAATCTGTTAGTTGAATTTTTCTATTTTTCTCCTCTTTTGTATCCTCTGTAAACACTTATGTTTGCTCTTGTCTCTTCTGCTAAGTCATTACCATTTCTCCATCTGTTTCCTGTTTCTTATACTGTAGATTGGAATTACAGGTGCCTCCTGCTTTCATTTAGCATAACATGTGTGTTATTTCTGTCCTTGTTTTTTAATATACTGTTACCTTACTGTGTTAAAACCAGAAGTCAGAAATGTATTTTTTCTTTATGCATTTATTCATAGTGCTCAGATGAGTCTCAGAACATAGGAAGAATTCCACAAAAGTTTCAGATTGAATATATATTGATAACATAAACAAACGTAGTAATAATGATTTAACTCAAGAAATATTTTACTAAATGACAATCATTATGGTAGGCAACAGGAACTCCATTATTGTGGGTAACAGGTAATAAACAAATAACTATATGACAATTGAATTTAGTGATAAATCCCTGAAGAAAAATAGCAGATAAGGAGAAATAAACATGGTAGAAGTATATTTTAAATAGGTTGTTCAAGGAGGCCTCTTCCTTGTTGATTAACATTTCTTTTTTTAATATTCTCTTAATACAAGGACCAAACAAATCACTGAAAAATTCACTTAGAAATAAGAATGATACTTGTAATGGTTAGTAGGGGTTGTAATTACCCTATAAGATGAATATGTCTCCTCCTTGTTTTCCCTGCCTTTGGAGAATTAAAAAAATAAAGCTGTTTAATGAATGTGTGGTTTAAATACCCTTTGGAAATTTGAATTATATGGAAAAAGATGTATCATGCAGTTATATTCTTTTGTTTATGGAACTGGAGGAGAGAAGGAAAGGAACCTGAGGCCAATAGAAATAGATTATATCTCACTTAAGGAACATAGATTAAAATAATGTATTTTATTGTAGAACTCCCTTGGGAATTCAAACTAAATATCATTTACTTTTTCTATTTAAGTAATCACCTCAGGACTTTTTAGAAAAATCATTATCAGAAGATAACCTAATATATCATTGATACAGTTTCTTCCTATGACAGTATCATTGACAAAATATCATGTTAGTAATATCACCTTTTTATAGTCATGAAATGATACAATGGAAAAGGTCTCCAAAAAGGCAATTTTCCCAGTAGAAATAATCATGATGTATTCTCTATTTTCTTGCTATGTCTTATTGAAACAGAAACAATATTGAATATGTTCCTGTGCATTGCCTTGAAAGTGAACATTTCTTTGGTCTACTCAAATTCATGGTTTATTTTTTTAAATGTCTTCAGATATTTCTTATATGATAGTGTTTTTATTTAAAATAGCTCTCTGATGTCAGTACTTTTCTACTAAAATCACTAAACATAAACATTTAAAGTGTTTTTATCAATACATAATATTTTACATATTTATGGGATACATGTGATATTTTGTTAGAATGTGTGATGATCAAGTCAGGATTTTGGTGTATCCGTTACCTTGGGTATTTATCATTTCTATGTGCTGAGAACATTTCTAGAGATGTTAAAATACACAATACGTTGTTGCTAAATATAGTTACCCTATTCTGTTATCAAACATTATAACTTGTACCTTCTGTATGTTTATACAAATTGACCAACCTATGTGCATCCTCTGGTATCTATCATCCTACACTCTACCTATATGAGATCAACTTTTTTAGCTCCCACATATGAGTGAGAACATGTAAAATTTGTCTTTCTGTGTCTGGCTTATTTCACTTAAAATAATTATCACCAGTTTCACCCATGTTGTTGCAAATGACATGATTTCATTATTTTTATGGTTTTGTATATATATGCCACACTCTCTTTATCCATGTGTCCATTGATGGACACTTAGGTTTATTCTATATCTTTGCTATTGTGAATAGTGCTGTGAGAAACATGTGAGTGCAGGTATCCCTTTGATATACTGATTTCTTTTTCTTTGGATATATACCCAGTAGTGGGATTGCTGAATCATATCGCAGTCCTATTTTTAGTTTTTAAGGAAATATCCCTACTGTTTTTCATAGTACTAAATACTACTGTACTAATTTACATTCCCATGAATAGTGAATAAGAGTTCCCTTTCTCCACATCCTTGCCAGCATCTGTTATTTTTTGTCTTTTTAATCATAGCCATTCTAACTGGTGTAATATGATATCTCATTGTGGTTTTGGTTTGCATTTCTCTGCTGATTAGTGATGTTGAATATTTTTTTCATATTACTGTTGACCATTTGTCAGTCTTCTTTTGTGAAATATATATTCATGTCCTTTGCCCATTTTTAATGAGATTATTTGTTTTTTTTACTGTTGAGTTGTTTGAGTTCCTTGTATATTCTGATTATTAGTCCCTCGTGAGGTAAATAGTTTGTAAATATTTTCTCCCATTCCAAAGGTTGACTTTTCACTCTGTTGATTCTTTCCTTTGCTTTTTAATTTAATATGGTCTAATTTATCTATTTTGTTTTTGTTGTCTGCGTTTTTGAGGTCTTAGCCATAAAATCTTTGTGTAAATCAATGTCCTGAAGTGTTTCCCCTATGATTTCTTCTAGTAGGTCTAAACTTTTGGATCTTACATTTATGTCTTTAACACATCTTAAGTTAATTTTTGTATTTAGTGAGAGATAGAGGTCCAGTGTGATTCTTCTGCATATGGATATCCCATTTTCCAAGCACCATTAATTGAAGAGGGTATTCTTTCCCCAGTGTATATTCTTGGTGCCTTTATTAAAAATCAGTTGGCTGTAAGTATGTTGATTTATTTCTGGGTTCTCTGTTCTGTTCCATTTGTCTGTGTGCTGTTTTTATACCAATACAATGCTGTTTTGGTTACTATAGCCTTGTAATGTATTTTGAAGTCAGGTAGTATGATGGCACTAGCTTTTTCCTTTTTGCTCAGTATTGCTAGTGGCTATTCAGGCTCTTTTCTGGTTCTATACAAATTTTAGCATTGTTTTTTCTGCTTTGAAAAATTATGTTGACCTTTTGGTAGGGATTGATTGCATTGAATTTGTAGATTGCTTTGGGCGTTATGGTCATTTTAACAATATTAATTCTTCTGATCCATGAGCATGGGATGTCTTTTATTTGTATCCTCCCCAATCATTTTCATCAGTGTTTTGTAATATTCCTTGCAGAGATCTTTCACCTCCTTGATTAAATTTATTCCTATGTATTTTATTTTTCTATAGCTGTTGTAAATGTGATTTCCTTCTTGATTTCTTTCTCAGCTAGTTCATTATTGGTGTATAGAAACCTACTAATTTTTGTATGTTGATTTTGTATCTTGCAACTTTACTGAATTTATTTATCAGATCTAAGATTTTTTAATGTAATCTTTAGGTTTTTCTCAATACAAGATCATGTCATCATCAAGGACAGATAATTTGACTTTTTATTTTCCAATTTGATTGCCTTTTTTTCCTTCTCTTGCCTGCTTATTCTGGCTAGTACTTCCAGTACTATGTTGTATAGGAGTGGTGAAAGAGGGCATTCTTGTCTTGTTCCACTCAGTATGATGTTAGCTGTGGGTTTGTCATATATGGACTTTATTATTTTGAGGTATCTTCTTTCTATGCCTAGTTTGTTGAGAGTTTTTATCATGAAGGATGTTTTTTCTGCATTTATTGAAATGGTCATATGGTTATTGTCTTTCATTCTGATGTGCTGTATCATGCTTATTGATTTGGGTATGTTGAACCACTTTTGTATCTCTGGGTAAATTCTACTTGATCATGGTGTTTTTAATTTTTTTTTTTCTGAAAGCATAGCAAAATGTTTTTAATTACAAGGTGTTAATCATCAAGAATAATGACAGAATTTGTGTTATGAATAGCATTTATAATTGGTAAGACCTGGGAAGAAGGTAAAATTAAACCTGGTAACTTAAATTCTATATATGTCTAGATTTTTCTAAACTGTTTCTTAATATTTAAATTCTCAGTACAGATTACAATTTACTGTGGAGCTGTAGCTCCTCCTAGTTGCTTAGGGTTTACATTTTCTTTTGATGTGCTATTGGATTCCGTTTGCTAGTATTTTGTTAAGAATTTTTGTGTCTATGTTCATCTAGGATATAGGCCTATAGTTTTATTGTTGTCACTGCACCCTTGTCTGGATTTGGTATAAGGGTAATATTGACCTAATAGAATGAGTTAGGGAGAATTCCCTCCTCTTTAATACCTTGGGATAGATTGAGGAGAATTGATGTTAGTTCTTTGAAAGTGTGGTAGAATTAGGCAGTGAAGCCATCTGATCCTGAACTTTTCTTTGCTGGGAAAGCTTTTTTACTGATTCAATCTCATTACTCATTATTGGTCTATTCAGGTTTTATATTTTTTCTGATTCAATATTGGTAGGTTGTATGTATCCAGGAATTTGTCCATTTCCTCCTCTAGGTTTTCCAGGTTGTTAGTGTACAGTTGTTCATAATCCCCTCTGAGGATTTTTTATATTTCCATAGTATCAGTTTTAATTTCTCCTTTTTTGTTTCTGATTTTATATGGGTCTTTTCCCTTTTTTTCTTGGTTAGTCTAGCAAGCGGTTTATCAATTTTATTTATTTTTTCAAAAACCAATGTTTCATTTGTTGATCCTTTGTGTTTTTTTGTCTTTATTTCATTAAATTCTGCTCTGATCTTTATTATTTCTTTCCTTCTACTAATTTGGGGTTTGTATTGTTATTACTTTTCTAATTCCTTGAGCTGCATTGTTTATTTGAAATCTTTGCACATTTCTGATGTAGGCCTTTATTCCTATAAACTTCCCTCTCAGCACTGCTTTTGCTATATCCCATAAGTATTGGTATGTAGTGTTTTGATCTTCATTTGTTTCAAGAAATATTTTTATTTCTTCTTTCATTTCTTCCTGGACCCAGTGGTCTTTCAGGAGCACATTATTTAATTTACATGTATTAGTGGTTTCCAAAGTTCTCCTTGTTAATTGATTTCTAGTTTTATTCCTTTGTGGTGTGAGAAGAGACTTGACATGATTTCAATTTTTTTAAATATTGGGGATTTTTTTGTGTCCTATCATATGGTCTGTTTTGGAGAACGTTCTGTGTGCTGATGAGAAAAATGTGTACTCTGTAACTGTTGGGTAAAATGTTTTGTAAATGTCTGTTAGGTCTATTTGGTCTAATGTGTAGTTTAAATCCAATGTTCTTTGTTAATTTTCTGTCTACATGATCTAATGGTGAGAGTGGGGTGTTGAATTCCCCAATTAATATTGTATTGGAGATATATCTCCCTTTAGATCTGCTTTATATATTTGTGTGTTCCAGTGTTGGGTGCATATATGTGTAGAATTGTTATATTCTCCTGCTGAATTGAACCTTTTATCATTGCATAACACCCTTTTTTGTCTCTTTTTACTGTTTTTGACTTAAAGTCTATTTTATCTAATATAAGCATAGCTATTCCTGCTTTTGTTTGCATTTTCATGGAATATCTTTTTCCATCCTTTTATTTTCAGTCTGTATGTGTCTTTACAGATGAGATGCATTTCTTAGAGGCAGCATATAGGTGGTTCATCTTTTTTTATACATTCATCTAATCTATATCCTTTAGGTGGAAAGTTTAATTCATTTACATTTGAGGTTATTATTAATTTGTGAGGGATTATTCCTGGCATTTTAATAATTGATTTCTGGTTGTTTTGTATATTTTTTGTTTCTTTCTCTCTTTCTCTCTTATTGTTTATCATTGTAGTTTGGTGGTATTCTGTGGTTTTAACATTTGAGTTTTTTCTCTTCCTTGTTTAAAATGTTTAAAATTGCATTTTAAATTTTTGTATAACTTTTAATCTAAAATATTATAGATTTTATTTGATGCATTATTAAGGAAAACTCAAATTGATGAGTTCTTTTAAAATGGACAGGTACCTCATGAACATGTTTAAAACTGAATTTATTATTTTCTGTTAATCCTAGACCAGTGTCAAGGCTCATATCCTCGTCTCCTGCTTTTCACTGACTGATCCTGTTGATTTTAACTTCTAAAAATGTCTTAATTTCTCCACATATCTCCAATGCCAACCTTATTATCTCTATCTTGGGCAAAATTACCATTATCACTTACCTGTGTTAGTTCAACAAGTTATCTATGAGGCTACTTGCATAAGTTCATTCTTCATATGGAAGCTAGAGAAACATTCTAAGGAGGAAAAAGTAATCTTAACTCCCTTCACCCACTACCAACTTCAAACCCTTGAATTGCTTCTCATATTTACCCTTGCAATAATAGTGTTTGAGGTACTCATCTCCCGACATCTGATGATATGTTTTAAAAACAAAACAGAGCAAAACTCATGAGGGAAATATTTTTAGAAAGCATCTTAATTGTATGTATGTATCTATATTTGCATTTATTTGATTTCTGGTAAGATTAAATAATTTTTATGTTACTTTGATATTTGTAATTTGAAGGAGGTGATTTGCCTCTTCATATAATTTGTTCATATTATTTTATCTTCTTATTTTGTACAAATTTAATTAAGGACTTCAAGACTTATACCATTTAAAGTCTGACATTTTCATTCAGAGTTTGTCATTTGTTAATTTTATAGAGTTTTGTTTGCAAAATGATGCTTTTAGGTTCTTTTAATATATTTAAATCTATCAATCTCTTCCTTTGTGGGTTTGTGTGTTTATTAAATATTCATCTATTTTGTTCTCATACAATGTTTATGTTCCTTATTTAGTCTTAAAATTTCATCTGGAATTTGGTCTTATATAAGATTTGAATTAGGAATGTAACATACTGGTTTTGCCAGAATTAACCAGCATCATTTATTGAACAATGTTACTTTTCCACCAAGTTTTAAATTCTATGGTTAGCATATTCTAAATTCTAGTTTTCTTTTTGTTATGTTCTGACAACCTGACACTATTTTTACTCTATTCAAATTATGTGCTAACTTTTAATGTATATTTAAATATTTATTTCCCTTTGTCTTATAATTTTCACCTTTCAGAAAACTTTTACCAATTCATTTGATTCATTAGCAAAACAAGCTGCTGAGATTTTGATTTGGAGTGCATTTTATTTATAAATTTATTTTTAGATAATTTATGTCTTTTTAATATTTAGCAATCCCATTGAGGAATATGTCATGTCACTCCACTTGTTCAAGTATTCTTTTATCTCTCTCAAGAAACTCTTGACATTTTCATCATATCAGATCTACAGAATTCCTGTTAAACTTATATTTAGTCATTTTATATTATATACACTGTTATGGATGTTATTTTTCAACTTTTATACTCCTTATTTACACTCCTTATTTCACTTACCTGTCTAAATGTGTTGGCTGTAATTTCCATAAAATATTTTTATAAAAATAATAAAGCTAACAGTGAACACCTTTATATTATTGCTGACTTTAATAGGAATGGACCTATATGGTTACAAAGGCAAGTATGATATTGACCCTGGATTTGGAATAGCAATTTTTAATCATGATTATAAATTATCTTTTTATAACTGTTTTATTAAAATTATTTTTAATCAAGATTGTTAGTTTTTAAATTTTGTAAACCTCTAATAAATGCTTTTTCATCTATTTATATAATTGATTGCATTAACACATTTTCTAATCTAGTGTCATTCTTTCATTATCAGAAGAAATCTCACTTGGGTTTCATACTTCATTATTTAAGAGTCTAGGTTGTAAATGACAAAAACCCAATCAAAATTAGCTTAGAAACAAAAGGAGATGAGTTAATTTACCAGAAGAATAGAGGAATATCTCATGAAATCCACATATTTTAGAAAAATTCAGAATTTTCCAAACCTTAGTAGCCAGGGATTTGAAAGCTTCAACTCTTAACATTGTTTTCCTTTGCTTATGATCTTTCTTCTTTTCTTCTACTGCAGACACTTTTCTTCATATTACAAAAAAAATAAAGCTACTTAAAACTTTGGTCCTTTGAGAGAGATACCTCTGAAGCTCTTTCTGGCTCCAAGTCCAGAAATCTTTGAGAAGGCTTTTCTTCCAACCCTTGGACCTAGTAGTCTGGGCCAGGATAAATGTGTCTCTTTGCATAATATGGTTTCTGTTGTAGTTACCATGTGAGTTTTCATTGGTGTTGCAGAGCATTTCCCAAGAAAAGTGTTGTTGGTCTTTGTAAGTCTTTGTTTCAATAACACTGCAATATTTTATTGCTAAGTGTTATTTAGAATGTTTACATTTATATTGTAAATGAGATTAGTCAATGGTTTTGAAAGTTTATCATCACTGTTATTGTTAGGTTTGGGTATCAGGGATTTTCTGCCCTGATTAAAGAACTTGGGACACCTCTATTATCTCATAGTTCTGTCAGAAACTGTGTGGGTTTCTATTCAAATCTTTAGAATACTGAAGATTGGGAAATTTTTCTATTTCCTATAGACTTATTCTGTGAAGTAGGATTTTCAGATTTCTGTAGGAATATAGAAAGAGTTCCTTAGAAGACATCTTCATGGCAGGGATACTCATCTGTTTCCTGGCTAATTTCTTTTCTGTGAGAGCATTCTGAATTTTGAATAGTGACTGCCCCACCCCACTTGTATATTTGACCTGAATATCATTTTTAGGAACGAGCTGAAATAATGCCAAACTTTGCCTTACCATATCACATCTGTCAGGTAATGGCTGAGGACAAATACAGTGTTCAGGGGCTCCCTGACTATGTCTAGTAGCAATTCCCAGATCTTCCTAAGCTTGGGAATTCTATGCCTCATGTTTCACTTGTGTAAATCTACTTCCACACTGTACTACTCTTAGTTTGGGCCACTCCCTCCACCTTTTTTTTTTTTTTAATATCAGTAGTTTGTGGAAAATAAGGAAGTGGGAAATAAGAAGGGTGTGCCCAGACATTTCCTGCCTTATGGGAAGCTTCTTTATTCTTTCTCTCTGCCTCATTTGCTTGTTTTAGGCTACAGCTAGCTCAGCCACCCTTATCTGTCTGGTTTTACCTCTTTCCGTGCTTTAGGATACATGTACTATACACCCAGTAAATGGTGGAAATCAGCACTAAGTTTACATTTTTTGATTCCAGACCCTGCAGGTTTATAAAATTGCTTGATTTTCCCAGTCCCTACCAACTAACTACTACAAATATCTAGTTTCTTCCCAATCCCTGCTCCTTCATGCTCTAGACTTTACTGCAGAAACTGCTGGGAGAATTTGATCACTCACCTTCCTGGTGGAACTCTCCTTAGCATATGCTCTAGTTTGATTTCATTCTTATTTCCTGGACTCAGTTATATTTCTATCTTTTAGAAGCATTTACCTATTGAGAAGCTCTGTTTTCCATAGCTGGTACAATTTATTCGTTTAAAAAACATATCCTGGGAGAGTGACATCACTAAGATTGTGGAGTAGGAGGTACTAGCCTTCATCCCTCCACACAAAAAAAATAAAAATATGGACAGCTATTTATAAACCATAGAGGGCCCATGGTCACATTAAAGAATTTATAGCAATATTGTTGAACAAAAAAAAAATTGAGAATATGCACATAGAAAGAATCATTGGTGAGAACAGCATACCTGAGATGCCAGAAGAAAGTTAGGAGCAAAGAAGAAAGGTGCAGCCTATGCATATCAGTCACATGGTGGGAACCACTGTGGTCCCCAACAGCCTGCTCCACAAAGAACAAAGGTATCTCTTGCCACTGAGGTAAACAACAGCCTCAACCACTTTAACAATTCTTTGTTAAAAGAGGGGTACATACCCCCCATCCCCACAAGAACTGGCCACTGTTGATCTGCTTCAAGGAAATAGCCAACACCTCTCCCCACCTGGTCAGTGCCATGGCCCTGGAGTTGTGGCCACTACATGAGTGACCATACTCCAGACCTGGGTTCTGCAGCTGCATTGGACCTGATCATGTCTCAGACACCAGAATCATTGCCATAGTGAGCTAATTCACATTCCAGTACTCAGAACCAATCCCTTGCTGTGGGTGCCCACATTCCAGACACCATCACAACTGCTACAGAGAGAACTAAGTCCCGCCCTGACCTTGGAGCTGCCCTAACTCTGCACACACCTGTGCTCCCATTCTTGACTCTCCTTCTGCTTCACAAACATCTACTACATCTACTCCTTGCACACTGTTACAAACTTGGCAGTGGGGGAGTCTGTGTCCCAGGGGCCAATGACATTACCACCCTGGCTTCCAGACCTGCAGTCCCTTCATGCTTGCCCATGCTTCAGGCCTCATCTCAGCTCTGTGGCCATTCCACAGGTACCACTTGTCAGATATAAGTACCACCAGAACTACAACCAAGCCCACAAGCCACTCTGTGCCAAGAGGGATTCCTCTGCAGCACAACTTGTCTGGTCGGAAAAATAGAGATCAAGAGGACTTTAGCAGTAATCACCACCAAAACCCCTAACAAGCCTCACTGCCACTATGGACATTCACAGTGTTGGCTGGTGAAGATCCACACAATCTTTGTCAATACTGATCTCGGCTGACAGAGCAGCACAGAAACTACACAGCTGGCACCCTCATTGGTGCCAGAACCACTGCACTCTACCCAGCAAGCACCCTCATAACTCTTGTAGAGGAAGGTCTTTTCACAGATAAAACTATCCTCTAAAAGTCTACAGGAGGTACACAAATGTACAGACATCAATGTAAGGTGACAAGAAACATGAAAAACCAAGAAGACATAACACCACTAAAAGAACACAATGATCTCTCAATAACTGACCCCCTCCAAAATGGAGATATATAAACAGCCTGACAAATAATTCAAAATAATTGTTTTAAGGAAGCTCAGTGAACTTTAATAAAATGCAGAGAATTAAATTGTCAAAAATCAAGGACAAAGGGTGGGTCCTGAAAGCAGCAAGAGAAAAGATGCAAATCATATATAATAAGGGAGTTCCAATAAGGCTAGCAGTGGAGTTCTCACCAGAAACTTTATAGGCCAGGACAAAATGGGATGATATATCCAAAGTGCTGAAAGAAAAAAAAAAATGACCAACCAAGAATAATTTACCCAGAAAATCTGTTCTTTAGAAAAGAAGGAGAGATAAATACTTTCCCTGACAGGCAAAAGCTGAAGGAGTTCATCACCACTAGACCTGTCTTACAAGAAATGCTAAAGGGAGTTCTTCAAACTGAAAGAAAAGGATGCTTATGACAAGAAAATATCTGAAAGTACAAAACTCACTGGTAAAAATAAGAACACAGTCATATTCAGAACACTCTAATATGTAATAGTGGTGTGAAAACTTATATTTAATATGAACATAAAAGACAAAACTATTAAAATAATAATAGCTAAAATAATTTTTAAGGGACAGGTTATACAAAAAGAAATAAATTGTGACATCAAAAACATAAAATGGGGGATGGAGTAAAAGTATAGATTTATCTTATGTATTCAAAGTTAAGTTGTTATCAGCCAACAATAGCCTGTTATAACTATAAAATATTTTATGTAAACCTTATGGTAACCAAAAACAAAACCTATAGTAGATACCCAAAATATAAAAAGTAAGGTATCAAAGCATACCACTAGAGAAAATTATCTAATCACAAAGGAAGACAGCAAGAGAGGAAGAAAGGAACAAAGATCTACAACACAATAAGAAAATAATTAACAAAATGGCAGTAGTAAGTCCTTACATATCGATAATTACCTTGAATGTAAACGTATCAAATTATCCAATCAAAAGGCATAGAGGGGCTGAATGGGTGAAAAAGCAACACCAACTATATGCTACCTAAAAGGGATTCACATTACCTTTAAGTACACACATAGACTGAAAGTGAATGGATGGAAAAAGATACTCCATGCAAATGGAGAAGAGAAGAGCATAGGTAGCTATACTTATATCAGACAAAGCAGACTTTAAGTCAAAAACTGTAAAACAAGACAAGGACAGCCATTATATAATGATAAAGGGATAAATTCATCAAGAAGGTATAAAAAATATAAATATACATGCACCTAACATCACAGCATCTAAATATATAAAGCAAATATTAATAGATCTGAAGAGAGAGAGAGACTGCCATACAGTAATAGTAGGGGACTTCAATACCCCACTTTCAACAATGAACAGATCATCCAGACAGAAAGTTAATAAGGAAACATTGGAGGTAAACTACACTGTGGACCAAAGGGACAAAGCAGAAATATACAGAACATTCCACCCAACAAGCAGTAGAATATACGTTCTTCTCAAGGGAACATGGAACATTCTCCAAGATAGATCATATGTTAGACCACAAAACAAATCTTAACACCTTTAAGAGGTTTGAAATCATATCAAGTATGTTTTTGTAGAAGATTTACTTTCCTCCTTTATTTCTCTACCCATTTATGTGTCAGATTTCCAAAATAATATCTTCATGGCAACATTGTATCAAAAGTCGAAAAAGTATTTCACTGAAATAATTTATCTAAGACTAAGCATTATGTTTGGAATATTCACAAATTATTATAGTATAGCATAATCTAAAAAATCAAACTCACGATATTTGTGGGTTTTTCTCAGTAAATCAATTCCATTTGTTGTTTTTTTTTAAATTTTTTTTTTAATTTCAGAATATCATGGGGGTACAACACTTTGGCCATACACATTGCCCCTGTTCTGCCCATGTCAGAGCCACAATCGATTCCATTTGTGAGTTAGGTGACTGAGTAATGAACAGTGTCAGATAGGTACTCCCTTTAGATCTCCTAAATCTACCAGCTGATGGCTATCTCTATAATAATGATCTACCCATCTTTCTTTTTAATCTCTTACCAGCCCTTTCCTTTTCTCAGTCTGTTTGGTGGTGGTTGTTTTCTTGTAAGTACACACACATGTACCACATACTCTCCATTCTTTCCAATTTTATATAGATATAATATTTTGGGACAGATTTTAAAAGTTAGAAAATTTAAAATATTTCAAACATTTTGTCCTATTTCCTACATTTTTATGAAGTATAATTATATGTCTATGAGGTAGTATTAACTATTAAGAATGGAATATTTTGAAAACTTTTAAATTGCTGATTCTTCCTAGGAAATGGTATATGGAAAAATCAGAATGAGAAATAAAGACAAGAAAAGTTACAAATAGTAAATTAAAAATAAAAGGCAGATAGATTATGCTTCTTTAATGAATTTACATTTTGAAAAGACTTCTTTTTTTTCAAATTTAACAAAATCTGCATACTGACTTGTCTAAATTAATTTTCTGTTCTATCTTCACATTTAAAATGCATTCTCATGATTGTGTATTTACAAGAATAATCCTATTCTTTCTTTTCAAAGGTTTCTTTTTTTTAAAAATGAGGGAGCAGTCAGGAGAATAGGAGAAAAATGTTCATTATAAGTGTTTTGTGAATTTTCATTTCTGAAAGATATTTATTTTTTCCACTTTAATGTAAGCAATTTTTTTGAAAACAACATTTCATTGGAACAGATTAGTGACCCACTTTATCAATCATGTCTTTGCGTTGGGTTACTAAGTATGAAATGTCCAATTTCCTTAAGTACTAAGTGTGACAGATGATATCTCTGACATTTCACTTTGACACTTCTTGTTTTATGTTTACTGTGAAGGTACATCCTCAGTCTTTCAAACGCATGTTCTGTCTTGTGATTATCTTTCAAAAAAATTTTTAGAGCAATTTTTGTGAAACCAAGGATAAGTCAACAATTTGTGTTATTTCTGAATATGAGTTCCGTTGAGGAACCAATGCAGTGCAGACAGCTCAAAATATCAACGAAGTGTTTGGGAAGGATGTGGCTAGTGAACACACAGTATGTCGATGGTTTGAGAAGTTCCGTTCTGGTGATTTTAATCTTGAAAATGAGCCATGTGGGCGACCTGAGACCAAGGTGGATAATGATGAGCTGAAAGCTGTACTAGAAGCAAATCCATCTCAACCTATGCATGAATTAGCAGCAAGGTTTGACATTACTATTCCAACAATATTGGACCATTTGAAACAAATTGGCAAGGTAAAGAAGCTGGATAGATGGGTTCTGCATGAATTAAATGAGTGTCAGAAGAGAAATCATCTTGATGCTTGCCTTTCTTTGCTGTCATGACATACAGGTGAACCATTTCTACACTATATTGTTATGTGTGATGAAAAATGGAGTCTTTTTGACTATCACAAGTGTTCGGCACAATGGTTGGATAAAGATGAAGTGCTGAAACACAGTCCAAAACTGAATATTCATCAAAAAAAGCTAACAGTATCTGTTTGGGGTGGTCCAGTGCTGGTATTATCCACTGCAGCTTCATGAAACCTGGTCAATCGATTACAGCAGATGTTTACTGCAACCAATTGGATGCAATGATGAGGATGCTTGTGATTAAGCACCTGAGATTAGTCAACAGAGACAGGCCAATCCTTTTGCAAGACAACACTCAATCACATGTCACACAAACAACACTGCTCAAAGTACAGTAGCTGGACTTGAAAACGGTCATCCACCGTATTCACCAGACCTTGCACCAACTGACTACCACCTCTTCCAGGCTTTGGACCACTTCTTGCAAGGAAAAATATTCAATTCTCAACAAACTATGGAAAATGCCTTTTGTGACTTCATGGCCACTTGCTCTCTAGGCTTCTTCTCTGCTGGCATAAACAAGCTACTGTTAAGATGGCAAAACTGTGTCAATAGTTAAGGCACATACTTTGATTAATTGTATTGCTTCTTGTTTGAGATATAATAAACTAAACTTTTGATTTGAAATCAGACATTTCATATTTAATGACCTAATACATTTTATTTTTTAGTTCCTTATAATCATATTAGTACTTGAATGAATATAAATAAATATATTAGCAACTGATAAAGTAATTGTGTGAAAATTAGCTTCACAGCCACATTCCCCTTTTGTCTCCCACAAAGTGTCATGCTAACAAGTTCTAGAAATTAAAAATATAAAACATATTAATTCTTTGTAATATATTTAAGCCTAGGGATGTACTTTGAAAATCACTAAAAATTTGGTAAGAAAACATATGGTTTTATAATGAAAAGAACAAGTTGGAAGCTTTTTGTGACATAAATATTATTAAATGTTTGTGATAAAAGTATGAATAAAATGTTTTAATTACTTATATTTCTTTATTTAGCCTTATGCATTCCATAAGCCTTTCATTCAGCACCTTCTGCTTGTTAGTTATGTACTAGGGACTACAGAGATAAAAAAAGATGTAAAGAATAAAGCCTATCTTAAAAAAAGATAAAGTCTTTCTCCTCAAGAGGTTTATAATCTAATTAAGAATATTAGCAACACAATATGGTTCTGTCATAATGATATAAACCAAATGGTGTAATACGTTTGGTTATAATTTGGCTATTTTTGGAATGTTTCTTCTAGTTAATTTTTTTCATTATGGAAAACTTTAAACACCCACAAAAGTAGAATGGCATATTGAACTTCCATGTACCATTGCTCAGCTTCAAAAACCATCAGCTTTATACCATTTAATTTTTTCCCCTTCTTACCCTTTCTCTTTTCTTTCCTGAGATATTTTAATGCAAATCTTGACAACATATCATTTCACTCATAAATACTTCAATATGTATCTCTAATAGATAAAAACTTTAAGGAGTATATAACCATAATAGCATTATTACATGAACAAAATTGATAGTAATTTCTTAATATCATCTAATACCTAGTCTTTGTTCAATTTCCTTTCGTTATGTGGAATGCATCTTAGCCATATAAACTCTGAATGAAATATTCAAGAAATAAAATGTTTAATTTTATCCCTTCTACAAAATAAGAAGACAATCACAAGTACTAGTTTTTGATTCCCGTCTCTTCTAAAACAAAATAACAACTGTCATCCTGAATCATCTCTGAATTATCTACACAATCTCATTTCAACTTAGAAATTCAGCAGGTGCATAAACTTCTAAACTTGTGATAGCAATATGATGTCATGAGGTTTTCGGAGAACTAATACAATTAGTGTCAGGTGCATGAAAACACTGCTGGTAATTGCAATCATTTTTAAGGGGAAACAAGAGGAAAGAGAAATCTCACTGAAAAAAAGTTAACAGCTATATGCCGTTTTTATGCAAATTATGTAGGTTTATGCTTGCTTGTCTATTTACAGATTTAATCTAAATCACAATTATGCTTTAGACTTTGAATACTGGTTATATTTTTAAAGATTTTCTCAGTGTACTTGTAAAATTATATTGCATGTATTTTAATTTTGATTATTCTCAAAAGGAGAGCTGTATGACATGGCTAAAAATATCTCAAACCTTTTAAAATTTTACTGGCTATTTTTCTAAAGTTGTACTTTCCCAGTAGGATAATAGTTTAAGGATTAATAGAGATAATCTTTTTCTAGTTACAAATATGTAAATACATGTTGATATTACTTCAAAAACCAAAAATTTGCTCATTTTCAACAAGGGAACACTTAAAATTATTTTTACATTACTTTTATGAGTGATAATGAATATTTTAAATTGTACAATTATAAGCATTCTTCTAACATGCTTACAATTCATATACCTATTTTTTTGCATTTTTATGCTATTAGGCCACAAATTCTACATACATAAAAACCAACTATAATATAAAAGTCAAGTGTGATTTAAAGGTAAAAGTGCAGCTTGCTACCTACACCACCCAGGCTGGATGTAGACACATGTTGCTCATATATTACTTATATACTAATATTATAAATGTTGAATTGTGTTCACTCACTAAACACAAATGTATAAAATTATATCATATCTACTCTAATTACCCTCTTATTTGCAATTTTTCTTTTATTAAGAAACCTCCATAGGAGAAAAGGAATGCTTAATAGGCTTGTGGATCCCAGAAAATAGTCCAGGACACAATAAAGTATTTTGGATATAGAGGGTCATAAAAAATAGTGGAATGTTTCTTATTTGGGGAAAAATAAAGCTAGAACCTGTGGTTAGAAAGTTTCCAACTCATTGAACTGACCAAACCCACAATGTGTCATTTTTCCTTTATAGGAAAAAATTCCACATGCATTTCATGCAATTCTAGCATGATGAAGAGAATGCACTGAGATATAAAGTAATATTAATGGAATAAGTTTCAACAAACATTAAAAATATTCATTTTAAAATTTTAATATATGGACATAGAAATAAAAAGTCAAATAATGTTGAATAAGAAAACAAATAATAAAAGATTCTCTTTTAATCCATATTCCCAATTCCCTTTCTTACACATAGCTATTTTTGACCATTTCTGTTTTTAGTTCTTCTTGTGATGTGAGTTGTATTTTTGTGTATTTTTAGATAGGTCACCTCTAAGAAAAATCTACCGTTTCTTCACAATGGAAGATAGGAACTAGTTCTCTTTACTCCTTCCGTTTCCTACTCCTTAAGAGCTTATTTTTGTATTATAAATTTAATTAATAAAAATTAGGCTTTATTTTGGTATCCAAGTATTTTAAGCTGTTATCTTTCAATGTCACACAAAGAATGATGAAGGTAGCGTCTGTTAACTTTCCTCCAATCTCTCTGTACATCCTAAATTCTGTCTGATATGCTAGTACTTTAATAATTTCAGGTATTAAATATATATTAGCTATAATTACCTTCAGTTTCTACTATAGATTCATTCTGAAATTTGATTTCAATAAATATAACATAATATTACGATAACATAACTACTATTTGACTAGATATTTTGGCTGGGTTTGTTCACAAAAAATATAATTATTTACCTCTAGCAAAATTTTGCTGCCTAAAAGGATACATGTAATCTCTTGTTTAGAATCATTCTGTTTTCATTTGCTTTATTTCAACAAATACTTTTTAAACAATAATGTTTTTCCAATAATTTCAAACTGCCTCCATTTTTACTATTTTTACAAAAAAAAATTGCCTTCTGTCATATTACTAGTATACTCTAACTCTTTTATCACATTATATCCTGAATGTGCTTATATGTAATGATTTCTTGCTGGGTCCCTTGGTCAACTGTCATTCTGAAATTTATGTTTGTTGTATTCCATCTTATATGCAGTGTTTCTTGAATTCCAGTTTATGCCCATCAATTCCTCTTTCTTGAAACTCTCTTTCATTTTGCTGTAGTAAAAATGTCTTCCAGTAATTTAAAAGAAAAAGCATGGAGGTATATTTTCTGAATTCTTAAAGGTCTGAAATGTCTTCATTTTGCTTTCATATTTGATTGATAATGTCATTGGCCAGAGAATTCAGTACTCAACATCATATTCCACAAATGTCGAAGACATTTTCCTATTGTCTTTCAGAATTTGGAGTTGCTGATCAGAAATCAAATGCTAACTGACTTTTTCTTGAAGGTTGTGGAGAGGAAAGTTCTACATGTTTTTTTGGATCCCCTCTTGATTCTTGTTCTGAAATTTAACCCAAAGTATCTAAGTATGTGGAGTTTCTTTTGCCCTTTGTGTTATCTTTCATTCTGAAGACTCCTGCCTTTATTTAGCCAGGGAACACATTACGCTATCTCTTCAATTTTTCCCTCTCCTCTCTTATCTCTCTTCTTTTTTTCTGGAAAGTATGGAGATGGATGCTGATTGTCTTAGTCCATTCAGATGTGTCATAACAAAATACCATAAACTGGGTAGCTTATAAACAACTGAAATTTATTTGTTATAGTTCTGGAGACTGGAAAGTCCAAGATCAAGGAGTTGCAGATTTGGTGCCTGGTGAGGGCCGATTTCTTATCATAGGTGGTGCCTTCTTCTCCTTGTGTCCTCACATGGTGGAAGGGGCTGGCTAGCTCTTTGCAGTCTCTTTTATAAGGGCACTAATCCAAGTCACGAGAGCTCTGCCCTCGTGATCTAATCACCTCCCAAAGTCCTCACCTCCTAATAACATCACTTGGGTGTTAGGATTTCAACATAGGAATTTTGGGGAAGGAGGCACAAACATTCAAACCATAGCAGTGACCTTCTTGAATTGATCTTTTATGTTTCTATTTTTTTACCTTTATACGTTCCATTGTTTTAGTCTTTCCTCTACATTGGAGGAGGTATCTTCATTTTTTTTCTTTCAGTATTTATATTAATTTTGTTTTTATATTTAGAGTTATAGTTTTAATTTCTATGAATTTTCTTATTTTTTGATTGCTTCTTTTAAATGATAGTTTTTTTTAAATGTATGCAGTATGTCTTTTTGAATACCTCTGAGAATCCCAATTATAATTCTTTGCTGAACTTTGAGTTATTTTTGTTTTCCCTGTCGTCAGTATGTATGTTAGTTAGCTTGTGATGCCATAACAAAATAGTATAGACTGAGTGTCTTAAACAATAGAAATTTATTTTCTCTTAGTTTTGGAGGCTAAAAGCCCTAGATCAGTGTCCCAGTATGGCCAGGTTCTGGTGAGGGCTCTTTTTCTGGCTTGCAGACAGTTACCTTCTCACTGGGCTCTCACATGACACACAGAGAGAAAGAACTCTTTCCCTTAGTTTTCTTATAAGTTACTAATCCTATTGGATCAAGACCCCACCCTTAGGACCTCACTTAACCTTAATTACTTCCTAAAAGCCCTGTCTCCAGATATAGTCACATTGGCAGTTAGAACTTCAACATGAGTTTTGGAGGAAAACAATTCAGTCTATAGCAGTATGTAATCTTTGTCTTTCTTTTTTCCTCTTGCTTTTGTTCTATTTGTATTCCTCATTGTTTATTGTTTGTATATATTTATTAATGAAGGACTAAATGAATTTATATAGGAGGCTTGTTTTGGTTTTCTCTGCCATAACATTACTATTCCCTGAATGATTGTGCTGATTGCAGGTGCCATATATGTGGAAGGACATGTAGATTGTAGATTGGCCAACCAGCTCTCCCTGCCAATTAGGGAGAGAGAGGCAGAAGGGGAGATTTTTCACTAAAAAGTAAATATATTTGTCACTAAAAAGTAAATACATCTACCTACATTAAATCTTCTCTTGTGCTGACCTGAGCTATGACTCCCTCTGCTTGGGTTAATCTGCTTGTGCTATTCCATCTACCTTCGCTGTATTTCTATGGATATAAGTCTTTTGTTCTTGCTGTTATTTCAACAATTGACTGAAAAATAGGAGGAAGCTGAAGACAAATATGTGTGCCTAGTCCATCATCTTGAACCAGTAATTTAACAACAACAACAACAAAACATTTGAGAATATTGTTAACTTGTTAAATCATAAAAATATGTGAAGTAACTTAATATATGGATGAAATATTTTAAATGAAATTACTTGTAAATTACTGTGATGACAACTTATAGTACATGCCTTACAGCACATGAACAATTAGAGAAGTAGTTCTCTATCCCCACTACCTCCTAACATTTATTGAACATGTCTTATGTGTCAGTCACTGTTTTGAGTACTTAACAGTTATTAACTTCATTAATATGTGCAAGAATCCTGTGCATTTTACACCACTATTAACTCTATTTACTACATGTTACAGATTAGGGAACTGAATCTAGAACAATTAAGAGATTTGCCTGGGGTGAAACAACATAAATTCCATTTTTATTAATTAATAAAAATAAACATATAAATTAGAAGAATCATAATACCATTTGATTTGATAAACCTCCTCCTTCTTATTAAATAAGAATATGCTTATAATCTTACTAGTGTCAAAACCCAGCAAATGGCACTGATTTCAGCTCCTGACGTTTCCTTAAATTGAGACCAATTCAGCATTGAGAAGTTTAGCAGTATCAGGGCTATTTACAAATGTTAGTGCTCTGCCGTTTTGAACTCAGGTGTGGTCATGTGATTTACCTGGCCAATGAAATGTGAACAAAGGCAACATGTGGCAATTCTGGTAGCGAGCTTAAAGTGCCAGCCTATGATTTGCCACTCCTTCATTCTCTTCCTCTAATAATATGAAAGTGTGTGTCAAGGACTCCTATCAGCCTGTGTTCCTGAGTGATTATGATAAGCAGAGCCCCTTTGCTGACCCACAATGGTCAAAGAATGGGCTCTAGCTCCATCCAGGATAATACCAGATGTGTTAATATTTTTGAGAAGAGTTGCTCAAATAAGATGTGTCAGTGTTACTTTCTGTGGCAAAAACACTAGACCTAGATCTACTCCCAGTACTACCACCTACTAGTTCTGCAACTATTGATTTATTTATCTTTTCTGCTATTTAGTTTTCTTTTCTGTTACATGTTCATTTCATCCCTCATGGAATATTTATTGAATGCTACATTCCAGGCTCTATTCTAAGAGGGTGGGGGAGACAGTTATGAACAGAAGACAAAGTTATTTTCTTCAGGGGACTTATATTCTAGTGGGAGACACAGTTCATGAGTAAATACAAACTAAATATAGATTTCTCCTTTCAGCAATGAAACTAGCTTGTTTCTGAGCCATTCCTGCATCTGAAACTAGAACTAGAAACCTGGGCAAAATATAAAATAGCATCTGTTAGAATGCATAGGAGAGCTACTGAAGTAGTAAGATTCACAGGAGTCAAAATCTGGAGAGAAAGGAAACCTAAATAGGTGAACCTGGCAGATGAAGCTGCTTTTCCCCTTGTTATTTTTAATTCTGAAGCAGCCGTTGAAAGGCTGAATAGCTGATTAAGAAGCGGTAGCTGAGAGGCTGAGAAACATACCAGGGTTTTCAGCAATCAAAACTTAGAAATAAGACCTACAAGGAAACACGCTCTCTGGCTTTCCATTGAGACCCTGAAGGGCTACAGCCTAGAAGTACTAATCAACCAGTAGTAGTTGAGGCCCCAAAAGGACTGAGGAATAGTTTTGAATCAGGTCAGGCTCTTTAAAATAATTTGTCCCTAACCCAACTGAATGCCAGAAGCAAAAGAACATATTGATGGTTCAAAGCAATGACAGGGATTTTTACAAACATTTTGGTAGAATAGAGAGCAGGGGAGGAAAATGCCGGTCCTGCTGAGAGTGTGTTGTATGAAATGATTATGGGGTCCATACTGAGTTGGGAAGCTAGTGAAAGCAAAAGAGCGCTAACAGCCTGGGACAGTGGGAGTGGCTTTAAACATGGAAGTCGTGGTGACTAGATGCAGGAAGGTGTGATCAAAAAGCTAGTTTTTCCATTAGAACAGTTCAAAGATTGATAACACACTTGGCAAAGTCAGTGGTTTGCTGGAGTGAAGGAGAAGATAATTAAACAAGGAGAAACTCTGTTGGAGGAATTATCCAAATTGGATGTTGATATTGCCAAGAATGCTGGCAGGAATTCAAATTGAGAGGAAGTCAAAGGCTCCCTAAATCAGAAGTATTAGAAAACTTATATAATTAGTATTTCTTTAAGGAGATTTTTAACTTTAAAAGGAGAAACATTCAGAAGGAAAAATATAACCATTTATCCTTTGTCTGAGGATCATTATGTTCTCTCACCCCCTTCAATCTTTTTATTCTTTAACAGTTAATTTAAGAAAAAAATATAATTTGAGGAAAAGGGATTTTTCAATTACTTTAAGAATTCAGGTAAGTATTGAGAGGATACAACCTTAAATTTTATAACTATTATTTTATTATTATTATAATTATAATTATAAGGAAATTGCTATTTTTCACAGTAATTTTTGCAAGTGGAATAATGACCTAAGCTTACTGTTTAACATCTGGTATACCCTGTGTTGACTAAAAATCAATTAGAATTTTTAATTATTTTTGTGCAACATCTGCATAACAATCTAATTCAAAGCCAAATTAAATGGTCCTTTTGTGATGGTGTAGAATGATACATTCATAACTTAAGACGCTGCCCTTTCCCAGAGTATAGGATTTGAAAATATTTGCCTTGCCTTTCCTGATTTGGTTACCAGGTTTGATTTATATCCTGAAGAGTACTTGTTGTCATATTTTAGTAGATTGTGAGACCGAAATGAGAATCAGTTTTTCAAAAAAATTTCTGAATGCTTCTTTTTACTCTAGCACTTAATTTTCTTATCAAATTATTTTTTATAGTTGGCCAACACTTTTGAATAATCCCCATATAATTAATTGCTGATGATATGATTTTCATCCTTCTGGGTAATCTTGAGCCGTTGCCAGTCCTCTTTAAATCTTCTGATTAGGAGAATCAGATGCAAACAGAAATAAAATAGAGTGACCAGAAACTCTGGAGACAAAGTTGGATGCTCATTTTTAATCAACACAGATTCTAATCAACTCGGATTTCAGTTTTCAATCCTTGATTAATTCTAATTACCTATAACAGTCATTTTTACTTCTTTGTGATAATTTTTGACATATCTCTGTTCTTCAACAGGATGCTATTATTTAATAAGAAATGAAAATAGAACTCTTTCACCAGAGTTACATGAATCTGTAGGTGATTGGTATATGTGATTGACCTCTATTGTTTGCATTCTAAATATAATTGTGTCTTGGCAAACAGTAGCCATTTTTCAATGTTAAAAGCTCAGCCATGAATATTCTTTTTTTATTTCAATAGATTTAGGGGGCACAAGTGTATTTTGTTACATGGCTAAATTGTATAACACTAAAGTCAGGGCTTTCAGTGTACCTATCACCAGAATACGGTACATTGTACCTGATAGGTAGATTTTTATCCCTCACCCCCCTCTTACCCTCTCTCCTTAGTTTTCAATGACCATTAAACCACTTTATGACCATATATACCCCTCGTTTAGCTGCAACTTATAAGTAAGAACATGTGGTATTTGTTTTTCCATTTCTGAGATATTTCATTTAGGATAATAGTCTTCAGTTCCATCCAAGTGGCTGCAAGACATTATTTCATTCCTTTTTATGGCTGTGTAGTCTTCCATGGTATGTGTGTGTGTGTGTATATATATACACACTACATTTTTTAATCCACTAATCAATTGATAGGCACTTAGGTTGTTTCCATGTCTTTGTATTTGTGAATTTGCTGTGATAAACGTTTGAGTACAGATGTCTTTCTGATAAAATAACTTCATTTCCTTTGGGTAGATACCCAGTAGGTGGATTGCTGGATCAAATGGTAGGTCTGCTTTTAGTTCTTTGAGATATCTCCATACTGTTTTCCATAGAGGTTTTACTAGTTTACATTCCCACCAACAGTGTTTTCTTTTCACTACATTTGCACCAACATCTGTTGTTTTTTGACTTTTTAATAATGGCTATTCTGATAGGGGTAAGGTGGTATCTCATTGTGGTTTTAGTTTGCATTTCCCTGATGATTAGTGATGTTGAGCATTTTTTCATATGTTTGTTGGCCATTTGTCTACCTTCTTTTGAGAAGAACCTGTTTATATATTTTTCTCACTTTTTGAGGGGGTTATTTAGTTTTTTCTTGCTGATTTCTTTGAGTTCTTTGTAGATTATGGATATTAGCCCTTTGTTGGATGTATACTTTGTGAATATTTTCTCCTATTCTGTAGGTTGTCTATTTACTCTTTTGATTATTTCCTTTGCTATGTAGAAACTTTTTAGTTTAGCTAAGTCCCATTTTATTTATTTTTATTGTTTTTATACTTGCTCTTAGTCATAAATTCTTTGCCTAGACCAATGTCCAGAAGAGTTTTTCCTGTGTTTTCTTCTAGAATTTTTATTGTTTCAGGTCTTATATTTAAATTGTGAATCCATCTTGAGCTAATTTTTATGTATGGTGATAGAGAGGGATCCAGTTTCATTTTTCTGCATATGGCTATCCAGTTTTCCCAGCACCATTTATTGAATAGGGTGTCCTTTCCCTGGTGTATATTGTTGTTTGCTTTGTCGAACATCAGTTGGTTGTAGCTATATGGCTGTATTTCTGGGTTCTCTATTCTTTTCCATTGATCTCTGTCTCTACCTTTATATTAGTACCATGTTGTTTTGGTTACTATAGGCTTATAGTATAATTTGAAGTCAGGTAATATGATGCCTCCATATTTGTTCTTTTGCATAAGATTGCCTTGGCTATTCAGACTCTTTTTTGGTTCTATGTGAAGTTTAGGATTATTTTTTCTAGATCTGTGAAAAATTGGTATTTTGATGCAAATCACATTGAACCTGTAAATCACTTTAGGCAGTGCAGATATTTGAAAAAAGTCGATTCTGGGCCAGGCACGATGGCTCATGGCCATAATACTAGCACTTTGGGAGGCCGAGGTGGAAGGATCGCTTGAAGCCAGGAGTTTGAAACCAGCTTGGGCAAAACCAAGACACTGTCTCTACAAAAAATTAAAAAAATTAGCCAGGTGTGGTGGTGTGCACCTGTAGTCACAGCTACTAGGGAGGCCAAGGCAGGAGGATCACTTGAGCCCAGGAGTTTTAGGTTGCAGTGAGCTATGATGATGCCACTGCACTCTAGCCTGAGTGACAGAGAGAGACCCTGTCTCAAAAAAAAAAAAAAAAGAAAAGAAAAAAAGGAAAAAAAAATGAGAAAATGAAAAAATTTTGATTGTTGCAATCCATGAGCATGATATGTTTTCCATTTGTTTGTGTCCCCTACAATTTCTCTCATCAATGTTTTGTAGTTCTTCTTGTAGAGATATTTCACCTCCTTGGTTCAACATATTCCTGGGTATTTTATTTTCTTTGCAGCTATTGTAAATGGTATTGAGTTTTTGATTTGACTGTCAACTTGACTGTTGTTAGTGTATAGAAAGCTACTGATTTATGTACATTGATTTTATAACCTGAGACTATAATGAATTTATTTATCAATTCTAGGAGTCTTTTTGGAGTATTTAGGGTTTTCTAGGTATAAGATCCTATGGTTTTCAAACAGGCATACATTGATCTCCTCTTTCCCCATTTAGATGCCCTTTATTTCTTTCTCTTGCCTGTTGGCTCTGGCTAGAACTTCCAATACTATGTTGAATAGAAGTGGCAACCATGGGTGTCCTTGTCTTGTTCCTGTTCTTAGGGAGAATGCTTTCAAGTTTTTGCCACTCAGTATGATTTTGGCTGTGGGTTTGTCATATATGGCTTTTTATTATTTTGAGGTATTTTCCAGTTTTGGGGTAGAATGTTCTATAAATGTCCATTAGGTCCATTTGTTGTAGAGTCCAATTTAAATCCAGTGTTTCTTTTTTAATTTATTGCCTCAATGATCTGTCCAGTTCTGTCAGTGTAGTATTGAGTGCCCCAACTGTTATAATGTTGCTGTTTATTTCATTGCTTAGCTCGAGTAGAATTATTTTATGAATCTGAGAGCTCCAGTGTTAGGTGCATATATATTTAGGGTTGTTACATCTTCTTGTTTTATTGCTCCCTTTTTCATTATATAATGACTGTCTTTGTTGTTTTTTACCATTGGTGATTTAAGTCTATTTTATCTGATATGAAAAAAGCTGCCTCTGCTTGCTTTTGGTTTCCATTTACATGGAATATTTGTTTCCACCTCTTTACCTTGAGTCTATGAGAATCTTTGCAAGTTATATTGGTTTCTTGGAGACAGGGTATATTTGAGGGGTGTGTATGTGTGTGTGTGTGTTTGTGTTTTAATCCATTCAGCCAATCTGTATCTTTTAAGACCATTTATGTTCAATGTTAGTATTGATATGTGAGATACTGTTCTGGTCTTCATGGTTATTGTTATCTAGTTGCTTTGTTTTCTCCCTTGTGTTACTGTTTTATAAGAGCTGTGAGTTTTACCTTATGAATGGTTTTATACTGGTGGGTTTTGATTGTTCTGTTCCATGTATAGAGCACTTTTAAACATATTTTGTAGGGCAGATCTAGTGGTAACAAATTCCCTTAGTGTTTTCTTATCTTGTCTGAGAAAGGCTTTATTTCTCCTTCATCTATGAAACATAAATTTCCAGGATACAAAATTCTTGGTTGGCAATTATTCTGTTTTAGAAGACTAAAAATGGGATCCTAATTCCTTTTGGCTTGTAAGGTTTCTGCTGAAAAGTTTGCCGTTAGTCTGTTGGTTTTTCTTATGTCAGTTACTTGATGTTTTCATTTTACGGCTTGTAGGATTTTCTCCTTAACGTTGACTTTGTCCAGACTGATGACTATGTGCCTTGGTGATGTCCTATTTGCCATGAATCTTCCAGGTGTTCGATGACCTTGTTTCTGGATGTCTAAATCTCTAGTGATAGCAAGGAAGTTTTCCTCTATTATTCCCTTAAATAGGTTTTATAAGCTTTTTGCTTTTTATCCTTTTCCCTCAGGGATACCTATCATTCTTATATTTGTTTGCTTTACATAATCCCATATTTCTTGCATGTATTGTTCATTCTTCCTGATTCTTTTTTCTACATTTTTGCTGACTTGGTTAATTTGAAAGTCTTGTCTTCAAGCTCTGAAATTCTTCTGCTTGGTCTAGTCTGTTTTTAAAAGTTTCTACTGTATTTTGACATTCCCTAAATGATTCTTTCATTTCTAAAGGTTCTATTATATTTTTTCTTATATTACCTGTTTAGTGAATTGTTCGTTCATGTCCTGAAATTTATTTTTCATTTCATTGTGTTGGTTTTCAAATTTCTCATCAATCCCATTGATCTTACTTGGCATCCATATTCTGAATTCCACATCTGACATTTCAACAATTTCCTTTTGGTTGGAGTTCATTGCCAGAGAACTATTGTGAACCTTTGGGGGGTGTCAAAACAACCTGTTTTTTTAATGTTGTCAAAGTTCTGATGCTGTTTTTTTCTCATCTGAAACCTCTCTGTCATCTCAAGACGGATAGCTTTGTAGTATACCTGTTCTCCTCTACTGGGAACTCTGTTGCTCAGTGGGGAGAGTTGGAGGTCTCTGGATGGTGTGCTTGAGTCCTACTCCAGAGGAATTACCAAAGAAAACAGGGGTGGGTGCACTGAGTCTTTAACACTGATGCTTTCCCCTGAATCTGCCTGTTCCCCTGTGGTTGTCACTGGTGTTGGCATGTTGTGTTGGAACACTCACCCAGGGCTGTCAGTGGCAGTAGGCCGGGTCAACATGTGGTGGAGTAATCATTTATGCCACCTAGGTCCATTGGTGATGGCATTACTCAGGTGCACTACACCACTCAGACAGCACTGGCAGGCACCTGGGGCCATGGGCGCTCTCTCCAACTGGGTGGCTGGGTGGGGCTTCCCTGGCAGTGGCAGCTGGCTCTGGGTCTATGGGCTCCTGCTCTGCCTGGGTCCCCTGGCAGCAGTGAGGGTGTGCTGCACCTGCCCATGAGGCATGTGAGTGTGCCAGGCCTCCCCACTCCCTCTCCAGACCAGCAGTGGCGATGGGGAGCCAGCAGCAATGGATCTGACCCCTAGATAGATGTATCACTCTGGGTCTGGGACCTCAAAATGGTGCCAGCTGCAGTGCCCATGGTTTGGGAACCAGTGGGACCCCATTACACCTTCTTTCCTTAGCAATTCTGGCTGCACAGTTTCTAGTCAGCTCCCTCTGTCAGCCAGTGGCCTGCTGCAGTGGAGGGGACTTCTGCAGCCCCGACTGCAATGTGAAGTGTAGAGCCCTGAGGTTCTCTCCTCTGTCCCTTCCCTGCATGCTGGTGCCTTTGCCTTGTACCTTTGATTCTGCCAAGCATGTTAGCCCACTTCCCTCTCCTTCACTCTGGGAGCCTCCTGTCACCTCTGTTGATTCCCAGTGCTCTCTCCCAGACAATCAATCGGAAGGTGAATATCCACTCACCACTTTCGATACTCTCTGCATCAACGGTGTTTGCAGGTTCCTTCTAGTCTACCATATTTGTTTAAAATTCTCTTGAAATACTGTGCTTTCTACTCATTTCTGCTGTAATTACTTTAGGAATGTCCTTTTCATATATATTTTGTAAGCATGTATGTGGTCTGTGATTTCTCCTATTATTTTTAGCATTTGAAATTCTCTTAATTTTGTGATAAATTTCTATGTATATTTGTTTTTCTGGTAAAAAAGAAGTTTTGATGATTTCCTAAGTATTTCCAGAGGCTTTGAATAATGGTGAATTCTGGTAATTGAAGATATTTATGAAATATATAAAACTGTAAAGTTTAGGGTCATCTAGACCAGGGTGTATCAAACTTTTATGTGCATACCTTTAAAAAGTCAGATTTAGATTTAGGAGAAAGGTTAGGTCTGAGATTACATATTTCTTGTAAGCTGTCAGGTGATGCCTGTGCTGCTAGTCCTCGGACCATAATCTGAGAGACAAAGAAATAAATAACTTTTTGTTTTGATATGTTTGATTATTTTTTTCATCAAGTAAAACAATTTTAGCAAGCTTCTTAATTTTCTCTACTTGTGGGTAATAAGCTATAATTCTATCCTTTCACCATAAAACTTTTAAGAAAAAACTTTCTCATCATGTTTATCCAGTATTTCATCAACTCTGCTGAGACCATTCATAATCATTTTGCCCACATTACTTTTCGTGACTGTTTTCTTGATGTTCTTTATGAACTCATTCATCTCCAAACCATAGTTCTTTATGCTCATTGATCATAGGAAATTAGTCACTAGAGAACAAAGTCAAGCTTTCAAGGAGACAAGGAATACTCTATATCAGAGTAATTATGATTAAGAAAATCTGTGGTGCTAGAGTGGTTGGTATTTAAGGAGTTAAGCATGGTGTTTGGGAAGGGAGGAAATCCCACGTGCCAAGAAGGATATCATGGGATGAGCACTTGATGTTGCACATGAATACGTTCTCATGCTTCTGGATAATGTTAAACCATACTAGTTGGGTTCATGTTAATCTTTCACCCTTTCCTTCTGTAGTTGTAGCTCCTTAGTATCACCAGACATAAATGTATAAAAGAATTATAAGCTAAATCTAGTCAGCTTTATTTTTCTCTTGGCCAATTGTGAACTAGGGGACAAGTTACAATGTATGGCATGGGGCAGTGTCTCATCAGTAGCTCTTTATACACGCACATGCACACAGATATGTGTGCCATAATAATGGCTCACACCGGTTTTTGCAGTTTGCCTTCCATTTGATCCCTGAGGCCAATGTACGAACAATTTCCATACCCATTATCCTTTATTTTCCCTATGGCCTAATTCTTACTAGTCTTGATATTCTTTTGCATTGATAAGGTACCTAACTGGTACAGCTCTTTACTTGCTTCTCCCATAAACTAAAAGCCCATGAACCATCTATCGACACAATTCTACTGGTATTTCTAAAATTCATTAGTTATGATTGCTTATCCATGAAATGAGTGCAAAGAAACTATTGGCTGGCTATCTGGTAAGAGTACTTACTCCTCAGGAAACCAAGTATTAACACCCATATTCTAGATTGGATGCATTACATTAAATATGGAGATATTACCTATGAATTTTTATTCTTTCAAAACAGCGCATAGTGATACTTTGTACTTTTATAGAATTTTGTTTTGTTTTGGCATAATTATGTTGATACCTTGAAAGTAACCTTAAAAGTATTAGTGTAGTATTTTATAGTCTAATATTTTCAAAATTAAAGGGTATTTATTGGTTGCTTTTATATATATTTTTTGACTTTATCCATTAGAGGTCTATTGTCTTATCCTCATATCAAGTGTTTAAATTTTTCTAAGCCTTATATTGGAAATTATCAATTATATCTTCAAAAGGAAGTTTGTTTGTAGTAGTTTTGTGTATGCCTTTTTCTTCAGTGACTTCCACTGTAAACTCTGGTTGTTTAATAAAACATTGACTCATTATTGGCCTATGAACTGTCATGCCAATTTCTAATTGCTAGATTTCAGTATAATTCCATGTTGTATTTTTATTCATTCAATTGTTCATTGAATGAGTTGTTTAGCAATTCATATTAAGATTATGGTTTATTTTCATTAGTCAATACACTTTAGGGTACTTCTGTACATTTTATGAGGTTTAAGGAGTGTGCTTACAGAAATATGCTCATTTTTCACAAATAGTAGTTGTACCTGGTCATTTATCATTTATTAATCTCTGTATTTTTCTCCCATATAGTTCTTGCACTGTAAAATGGAATTTCCAATAATAAGCATATACTAGAAACCTATAAAACTACTCAATTTCTATATTTTTCAGGCTCCATTTTAATTTCCTATAGCTTTTTATTTGGAAATACATTTTTAAAGTTAAAAAATACAAGATTTAATTTTCCTCCTTCTCCCTCTTATTTAAATATAATTATAAACACATGATTCATGCTATAAAGGGTAAATTTTAATAGAGGGATCAGTATTATATGCTTTTTATGGAAGAAAAATGTAATTAAATTAAAAAAGAAAATCTTCCATGGCAACATGAGCCTAGATATCCAGAAGTACACATCTGGTCTACATAGCTCTGCCTGACTTGAACATCATTATCTACTTCCTATACCATCTTACCCTTGAATTCTACAGTCCAAATTGAACCTTGTTCGTCAGATGAGTATTTTTCTCATACCCCAGCTTATATTTCCCTTTGGGATCTGTGCAATTTGTACTTGAAAGCTACTCTTGCTCATGGGAAACTTTGTGATCATATGTGTATTCCCAGACCCCCTTTCTCTGTTTCCTAAGGCCTTCCCCTGCTCTCCTCATGAGCTTGTCTCAACTGCTAATTTCTGCTCAAATACTAGGTTGCCTGCTCCCAGGTCTGCTCTGGGACTTCCAACAGATACTGGTAGACTTACAATAGGATCCAGTCCTAACACCTAAGAGAATTCTGGTAGTGACAATGATTGTATTTTTTTCCTTTGAATTATTCTCATTTTAGTCATGAAAATATTGACCAAAAATATTTTAGTCATCTTCATTTTACTCAAAGCTCTTTGGTTCCAAAAAACAAAAACTCATTCAAAGTAGCTCAAATATTTAAGGATACAGCAATGTTGTGGAAATGAAGTCCAACTGGGTATTCTGGAGAAAGATTCTGGGATGTTGAAAGCCAGCAGGAATGGAAATGATGACTCTTTGCCTCTGGCTCTCTTGCTGGTGTCACCATCTCTCTGCTTTATCCTCCCTTCTATATGTTTGCTCTATCCTCCTCTCAGAAAAGGGTTCCTCTACTTTCCTTAGATTTTTGCTCTGTAATAAGTAAAACTCTTATGGAGCTTGATTATCATAACATAACTCTCTATGATCAAAAGTCTACCTCTGCTCCAATAAATTGTGGCAGAAGAAAAAGGAAAGGCATATGATTCAAACGGTCAAAAAACAGTTAGTGGAAAGTAGACTGATTGCAGAGAAGTGCCCCAAACATGACCACTGTGATCTGCCATTTTGATCTATATATGTCTTAACAATATCATAGTTATTCGCAAGTCATGTTTTCTTTATTGAAAGAATATGGGACCTCAAAGATATTGAATAATTTCAATATTGATGATTTAAGTTTTAGACATGATGAACAATTTTCAGTGAAAAGCATGTAACAGGAAATTGCTTCAAGTGTGAGAGAACTACTTTATAAATTAATATGAAATGACAAAAAATAAGCTGCTAAACTTTCTATACTTAACTGAAATTATAACAGCTGTATAAAAAGTAGACTTTTGTATTAATACTATTTTTATATTTTTCTCATATTTTCCACGACTCTAAAAATTAAATATTTAAAAGTTTTTAAATGATACAAGTATCTCATGAACAACATGTATAGTAAATCCCTATTTTATGGAACTACAAATAAAACCTAGGACAAATAAAAACTTAGGACTGTTTTGGTTGAAAATGTCACTTTAATGATATAAGAATGACTTAAGGCATAGTTTCTGGTTCTTTGGGCTAAGATCAAGTGTAGAATGACTCAGGGGTAAAGAGAGTCAAGATTCTATGGGTTTTAGTTCATTCATATGGGGACAGAAGAAAAAGACAATTATTTTTCTACTGATGTTACCATAAAGATTTAATTTAAAAGATTAAGGTAATAAATATCAGCTTTGTTTCTTTTTTTTCCTTGTAAATCTGTTTTTTTTTTTTTTACATAGATGACCAGAGCGCCATTCCATTCCTTTAATATGCACTATTAATATAGCTCAGGGAAAATTACAGCAGTTGTCCAGGTAACTTCTTGTGTGTTTTATTGTAAAAGCCAATTTAAATGTTTCTCAGTGTAAAGCAATTTTAAGAACCTGCATTGTTTTTAGATAACAAAATAACTGAATCAGTGTTCTGTTGTGCAAATTTTAGAGTATTATCTTCAAAGTATTTTTAATGTGTATCTTGAATTGGCTGTTTAATATTGTGCTTCTTCTACAATACCTTCTCTAGATCATTTTCACTTGAGCACACTTTGAGTTTGCTGTATTGTATAAATTCATCTCTTCATTACTTTTATACTATAAGAAGGGATTCTTTGGTTTTAGGAGAAACTGTTACGGATCTGAGCAGAGCTGTCCAGAATAAAGGGGCTCGATTCCAAAGAGTGAAACAGTCATTTTACTGCTTTCTTCACAGAAAGTCCATTGCCCTGGGGCTTATAGATAGGGTGTGTGTCTGTCCGGTCTCAGCAGCGTGGTAGCAAGATATTTTCTATTCTGTCTCATAATGATAGTAATTTCTAATCTATACCTTGATTTTGGCCTTATTAAAAATTTTTTTAATCAATGGAAATTCTCTTTTATTTTCATTTGATCTGAAATAAAATCACTCTCCTTGATATTTTGTGCCAGCTAAGCAAACCAAGTTATAGATAGGATCTATTAAAAATAGACTTTCATATGGATATCTAAATGAAGGAGTAATTCTCATTTGTGCTTCCTTTATAAATGATTTGTCTTTAATATTCTTTTTATCATCAATTTCTATGTGCATTTAAATTGATTTGACTTAAAAATCTATAATTTATATACAACTTTTCAATAACATTTATTTTGCTAGTCAAAGCAATAAGATTAGAGATGAAGTAACCCTGTCTGATTCTCCTCTGCCATTCCTCACCAATTTTGTATCTGTGATTGAATATTAATTGAGATGATATTGTGGTCAATTACGATATCAAAATAAAAAGCATAGTTGTTATACTGATGGTGATTATACATAAATATCAGGAGAGTAATGTTGTTTATCTGAATACTGATGTGGTTCAGAACATACTACCCCCAAAATACGACACCTTATCATTTGAGAAAACAGAAGAAGCAGGAAATTTACTCTCACCTTCCCCTTACCCCTTACGCCCTGAAGCAGGCTGTAAAATCTAGCTGACATTTCCCTGAAGTAGGTTATAAGACCCTCATTCCAAAAGTGCCCATCCCTGTATGTCCTTATCACTGAACACACAGGTACACAGAGAAAAATCTGCACAAACAGGCATTGTGAAGGTCCTTCCCCAGTTTATTACCATTAGATCATACCCACTTTGTCCAATCATACTTCTCCACGAATATCCACATCTTCATCAAATTAAGCGTAAAAATACATAGGTTTCCATGTTTCTATGCATCTTCCTTTCTGAAGCCTCCCATATCATATAAAGCTTGTATTAAATACATTTGTATGTTTTTCTCTTGTTAATTTGTCTTTTGTTATGAACCTAGTGATGAGTTAGGAAAAGATAGTACATTTTGTCCCAACAATACCATTAAATATTCTATTACATAATTCCATAGGAAAGCCGTCCCTGAGATTTAATTGCAATTGATGCTGTTAGATTATTTCCCCAAAGATTGTAGTGATTCACAACCCCAATAATGGGTAGAGTGCTAATTTTTTAATCTTTGACTGAATGCATGTTATTTTTCTTCATAACTGTTTTCTATTCAGAAGAATGAAAAAGTCATTCCATTATTGTTTTAAGTTGTTTTTCCCTTACTAGTAGAGAGGTAGATTATTTTGAGACAAGTATATCAATGATGTATATTTCCTCTTCTGTGAAAATCTTATTCATATTTTTTTACAAATTTTTTATTAGTTTGTCACTTTTGTATGCATTTATAGGTACTTCTTGTCATACATTTATTTTCATGCCAGAGGTTTTGCAAACATATTTCTTAGGCTATCATTGCTTTTTTTTAAAAAATCTTCCAGGAAATAGACTTTTTATAATTAAATAAGCCTATTTTTCCTTTATTGTTTTCTTCCTGTTTTGCTTGATAAGATCCATTCTCATTCAAGTTTACTTTCTTTGGATTTTCACATTGAAATATAAAAATATGACCCAGTTTTACAAATTAAGACCCAGAGACACAGAGAGTTTAATAACTTTGTTGTGTAACTTTATAGCTCCTTTCAGTTACTAATAAAGTTTGCTATAATTATCATAACTATTAATAATGTATGGAATCTGCTATATTGAACATCTCTTATCAGGTACCTTTTATAATCTTGCTGTTTAAATTCCCTAAATGTTCTTTAGCAAACCATGCTTTTAAGCCATGTATTGTTGCTCCCAGTCCCAGGTCCAAGTTGATTTTAATTGGATTAAGCTAGTCATCACATCTCATTTCTTGTGCAGTTAGACCCAGTGGATCTCTAGGGGATATTAGGGTACAGGGGTAGCTAAAAAGGAGATTTTCAGTTTTCCTCTTCATTTGGTGATGCTGAGATGTAATACTTAGAATGACTGCTGCTGTCTGACTATGATGATGGAAGCCAGCTGAAGATGGAACTCATGCCTGGAAGAAGAATAGCCCAAACAGAGATGCTGTGATATATGAGGTGTGAATCAAGCCCCCCCTCAAGCTAGCCCTTTCAGTTAAAAGAGCCAAAAGATTTGTTTTTACATTAAGCCATTTTCAAATATTTCCTCTACCCTCCTCCCTGCACATCATAAGGAGTCATCAGAGACATTCACTAATTATGAAACACAAACTATGGAATGAAGGAAGAATCTCATACTTAAATGTTCTAATGCAATCTCCCATTTGAGTTCCCTTAATCTAAATTGTATTATATTTAATATATAATATAAAAGCTTATATTTTACTTTTGAAATACTTTTAAAGAGAGAATAGGTACTATGTAGAATCTATATATGGTACCTTTGACATTATCCAGAACTTTCTCTAAGTCTTTCAACTTTATAGTTTAGGTCATATAACTTTTCATCCTATATTGTATTATTTCTAAATTATTTTTAACATCACCATGGATCTGATGAATATACCTTACTTTTATGCATTGCCTTTAGTTTTTAATAGCCAAGTGTGGTGGGAAGGAAAAAAAGTTATTTTTAACAATTGGCCCCAGATTGTTCCTTACTCAAAAGCATTCTGTAATTGGAAGGTGGCTGAGTACAAAGCTTTAGGCCATGAAATGTGAGGCCTTGAGGTCATGGACTGAAAGAGATATTTAAACTGTGTGGTATGAGAAAGTATAGCAATTGGGGATTGGGGCAAGAATCAAGATAGAAGTGGAAAATAGGGGACTTTAAAAACAGAAGTTTTGATATTCAGTTTAAGGTATTTTCTCTGATAGAGAAATGTGTTTAAAAAGGGCACTGTGTGCATAGAATGGCATGTTGTTCAACTTGTTGAAGCAAATTTAACTGCAGTAGGTCATAGGTGATTCCTGATAATGGTTGAAACTTTTTTCAGTAAAAGAGAAGGGACTTAGGTTACTCTCTTTGATTCAATCTGCTTACATTTTGGTAGGAAAGAACACTGTTCTGTAATAAATAGAATGTTCGTTCTTATATAAAAGCTGTTTAGGCACTAGTGACTAATTACATAAATAACCAGAACCTCACTTTCTGGAAGCAGTCTATCATTTAAAAATTTTAAGGATGATATAAAACTATAACACAAATGTAAAAATGGAAGAGACACATTAACATTTATTGAATGTTATGTCATTTTTTATTTAATGGCAAATTAATAGCTACAGACATTTCAGCAATTTAAGCCATTGTTTCTATGTATTTTTTTATTTTGCTTCAGGTATGAATGCTGTATATGCAACATAGAGTGTGATTTAAAAGTAAAACCCAATACACTATGTTGATATATAAATTCAATTGACTACTCTATTTCAGATTTTTTTGTGGCCAATAATACATTTTCCCTGAAAAACAGGCTCCTTTCCAAATGGAAAGAAACACATATGAACTTGCCAGTGCATGAACAGTTTATATCTAGTTTTGAAAATACTTAGTTACATTGGATCCAAAACAAAAGTATTTGATATAATATTTAATATTTTCTCATTTTTTAGACACTGGTTGGCAATTTTCCTTAAAGTGTTCATTATAACTGCTTTTGGAAATTTATCAGTTGTGGTACAGCATTTTTCCAAATTCTGTTAACTGTTTTGACCTGCTTTGGAAATGACAGAAGGTAAAAAATCATGTTGTATTTTTCCCCTCACATGTGTGTGTAATGCTTTATATATTGTTAAATCTTTATGGAAGACTGAACATAAAGGGATTGTGTCAGAGACAAATAACAAAGAGTAGAAATTGGCATTTTTTTTGGTAACTGAGTTAGAAAAATTCCATCTTGTCTGAGGTTTCAGTAACTAACTAAATGTTGAAGCACCTTTCCCACTGCCTTTTGCAAAGAAAAAAAAATAAATGGTTTTTCCTACAAATTATTCCCCAAATTATCTTCATTATGATCTCTTGATTACTTTTTAAAATAATTTAATTAGACAATGAAAGAGAAAATTTTGTTGGAAAATCTAAATATCTATGACTTTTTAAAAAACAACTTAGGATAGTTTGTAGTAACTGTGAAGATATTAAAACTAATTTTAGGTTTCAAAAGTAGCACTAAATTACAAACAAGGTGAGTATAGATTCTTCCACCCACCATTTGGCTAATTAAAGAAAAAATACCTGACACTCAGACATTTTAAGAAAAATCATAGACTAACCTAATTGTAGGAATGTAAATTTTTTTTTTATTTCAGAATATTATGGGGGCATAACACTTTGGCTATATGTATTGCCCATGCACTGCCTGTGTCAGAGCTACAATTGTGGTCATCCCCCAAACTGTGCTCCCCGCATCCATTCAGTGAGAGTTTTTCCCATCCCCTCCACCCCCCTCCTGCCTGCCCGCCCCCTGATGAATATTATTGCCCTGTGTGATGTAGGTGTTGATCAGTTAGTACCAATTTGATGGTGAGTACCAGTGGTGCTTGTTTTTCTATTCCTGTGACACTTCGCTTCAAAGAATGGGTTCTAGCTCCGACCAGGATATTACCAGATGTGTTAATTCACTGTTGTTTTTTATTGCTGAGTAATACTCCATGGTATACATATACCACATTTTATTAATCCACTCGTGTATTGATGGTCACCTGGGTTGTTTCCACAACTTTGCAGTTGTGAATTGTGCTGCTATAACATTCGTGAGCAGATGTCTTTATTATAAAATGTCTTTTTTTCCTTTGGGTAAATACCCAGTAGTGGGATTGCCGGGTCAAATGGTAATTCTACTTTTAATTCTTTGAGGTATCTCCATATTACTTTCCATAGAGGTTGTACTAATTTGCAGTCCCACCAGCAGTGTATGAGCATTCCTATCTGTCCACATCCCCGCCAACATTTGTTGTTTGGGGATTTTTTGATATGAGTCAATCTCACTGGAGTTAAGTGATATCTCATTGTGGTTTTGATTTGCATTTCCCTGATGATTAGAGAAGTTGAGCACTTTTTTATATGTTTGCTGGCCATTATTCTGTCTTCTTTTGAGAAGTTTCTGTTTATCTCCTTTGCCCATTTTTTAATAGGGTTGTTTGATTTTTTCTTGTTGATTTTCCTAAGTTCTGTATAGATTCTGGTTATCAGCCCTTTATCAGAGGTGTAGCATGCAAATATTTTCTCCCATTCTGTAGGTTGTCTGCTCACTCTAGTGATAGTTTCCTTGGTTGTGCAGAAGCTTTTTAATTTGATCAGGTCCCATGTATTTATTTTTGTTGCTGCTGTGATTGCTTTGGGGGTCTTCTTCATAAATTCTTTGCCTAGGCCAATGGCCATAAGAGTTTTTCTAACGTTTTCTTCGAGAATTCTTATGGTTTCACGTCTTAGGTTTAAATCTGTTATCCATTGTGAGTTGATTTTTGTGAGAGGTGAGAGGTTTTAATATGAAATCTTTGAAGCTAGGAATTATGTGACAGCCAAGTTCTGATGCCCTTGATCACTCAGCAGAGTGCCTCTCTCCCTAACATACAGTATTGGCCAAATCTGTTTAAATCATTTTTATCCTAGTAACACTTCATTGGAGTTTTTATATGATCATCATTTGAAGCCAAGTTTTGGGAAATGCAGTTGGGTTACTGACATTGGACCCTCCAACTCCAATGGGGACATACTATGACTTGAATATAAAATAGGAAAACAATTGTGAGGTTCAGAAGGAAATTAAGGTTTGGATTCAGTGTTGCCCAGGAAATTATTATGCTAATACATAGGAGAAAGGGGGGCGGGCATAAGAGTCTTAGTGAAAAAATTACAGAATTTTGTGCTCATTATTTGGTCAAAGTAGTATTTTCTATCCAAGAGAAAGTGTCAGAAACTAGATAGCAAAGAAAAAAAAAAAGGAAAGAAAGAAATTAACTAGACATATGTAAATCTAGGTGATATATTTTTGGAAAAAGGAACCTAGCCATTCAACAGTGTATTCATCAGTGGTGTTCACTGATGTCTTCACTTTAAGGATTTCTTGGCAGGTAAGAAGTATATTTTAATAATAATGAGTCCAAATAGCATATGTGGTAGTGTGTTGGAGGAAGCATGGCTAAAAGGTGCTCTTTTCTTTTTTTTAATGTCTTGACTGGTTAACAATAGCCTTAAGATAAAATTTCCTGACTTTTATATGTGAATGATGAAAGATTTTTCAGAAGTATAACGACTTCTAAGACAACCAAAGGATCATATATCTCCTGCTAAACATATTAATTTCATCTGTGCAACTCATAGCAAATTTTGTTTTATTTTGTTTTTGAGTTTGATTTCACTTACTCTAAAATATAGCAAAGTTCCTATTCTTGGAGAGGTAAAATATAAGCTCTGTCAAATCAAAAAATTAATTTGTAAACATTTATATTTGCATAAATTAACCATAACAAATCATTTTTGGAAGTGACAGAATTGTCAGAATTGGTTTGAGTTATGACTCTTGTCCATGACAAGGAAATAGTACCAAAAGGATTAAAAGGAAATGCTTCTGAAACATTTATTACCCCTCTTTTTTTGGCAAATGAAAGCATTTAATCAAATCATCTCCATAACATAGCATGGTGAAAATAGTGATAAATGTACTAAAGTATACCATACATTCAGATTCCTATTTTTAGGGATTATATAAGAAAGAAATAGCATATTCAACTCAAATCACTAAGTTATTTGAAATCTTATCCCCAGAATATTTTTTCAGTAGAAAATTGGCTATTTGAGATTAAAAAAAATACCTTTTAAATAGTATCTGTGATGACCCAACGTCTTGGTCCATTCAGGTGGCTATAACAAAGTATCATAAACTGGATAGCTTATAAACAATGGAAATTTATTTCTCAGGTTTCTGGAGGGTGGGTCCACAATCAAGGTACTAGGAGATTCTGTGCCTAGTGAGGACCTGCTTTTTTTTTCATAGGTGGTGGCTTTTTGCCTTGTGGAAGGGAACAAGGAAGCTCTCTGATGCTCTTTTATAATGGCACTAATCCCATTCATGAGGCTCCACCCTTGTGACCTAATCACCTCCCAAAGGCCCCACTTCCTAATACCATCACCTTGAGGGTTGGGATTTCAACATATAAATTTTGGATAGGACACAAACATTCAGACCATAGCATTCCATCCCTAACCCGCCCCCCCAGAAAAAGTTCATGTCCTTCTCACATGTAAAATACATTAATCCCATCCCAATAGCCCCCAGAGTCTAGACTCATTCCAGCATCAACTTTAAAATCCAAATACAATGTCTCATCTAAATATCAACTAAATCAGATATGGGTGAGACTCAAGGTACAATTAATTCTGAGACAAATTATTCTCCAGCTGTGAACCTATGAAATCAAATATGTTATGTGCTTCCAAATTACAATGGTGGGGCATACACAGAACAGTCATTACCATTCCAAAAAGGAGACATAATAAAGAAGAAAGGGGTAAGAGATCCCAGGTATGTCCCAAACATTAAGAATTCCCAAACATTGAGAATAATCTTGTTTGACTTGAGGATATGCCCTCCATGCCATCTGGGGTGGTGGCCCTGCCCCCACGGCTTTGAATAGCCCCACCCCTGTGGTGGCTGTGTGCCTGAGCCTCACCACCATTGTGGTTCTCTGTGGTGGCCCCACCTCTGCAGCAGCTCTGTGCCTGGGGCTTGTGCTTGTGGCTCACCTGGGCGGGAATCTTGCACTGGTGGCTCTACTGTCTGGAGTCTCAGGGGCACCCTGCCCCCATGGTTCCACTGGGCATTGCTCTAGTGGGATCTCTCTGTGGTGACTCTATTAGGTGGTTTTCCTCCTGGGCCCTGTGGCTCTCCAGGGTATCCTGTGAAGTGTAGATAGAGGCAGCCACGTACCCACAGCTTTGCTGGACACACTGCATGCCGCACCAGGGCCAGCAGGTGTCCCTTGTGGGGCAGCTGAAGAACACGACAACAGAGTGCAGGGAGCAGAGCTTGTGCTGTGAGGTGGCGCTGGGCAGCAGTCGCCCCTCCTTTGAAATGCTGCTCCCAAGACCCTTGCACTCTGGGCTTGTGATGAAGGGGCAGCCCCTGATGATCTTGGAATTGCTATGGGGGTCATTCTTTCATTATCTTGATGAATAGCTTCTGGCTTTCACAAAGATGGCCTATCTGAACTAATCTCCTTGTGAGTCACTTGGCCACAGCCTTGGTATTCTCTCCCAAGCACACTTTCTCATTCTTTTTAATATAGACAAGCTGAGAATTTTTCAAATTTTTAAGTTCTGTTTCCCTTTAGATTAATGATCTTGTCTTTAAATTATTTCTGTCTTTGCTATAAGCACTCAAGAGAAGCCAAATTGTACCTTCAACACCTTAAGAAATTTCTTCAACTCAATATGCCATTTCATCACTTTCAAGTTCTACCTTCTACAGAATACTAAGACAGGAACACAATTCAGCCAAGTACTTTGTCACTTTTTAACAATTTTGTGGGAACACAAACATTCAGACCTTAGCAGCCAGTATATGATTAAAACTAAAATTTTCTTTTGAATATATGCCTCTTAAAAATCTTTAAAGGGATATAGGAGTAGAAAGTTTAGAATCAGTTTAGATCAAGAGGAACCTAGATTACAATAAGATAAACTCATACTATTTTACTATCTATATTGTAAAATGTATTTATTCTTCTTAGTGCTTCGTTACTCAATCACAAAGTTATCTTTTTTTAAAATGTAGTCAACTTGTAAAATGTAAAATTCAATCTGAGTCTTGGTTAAACTAAAATTAGTGGTTATCTTATAGTTTCTTAAGGTTAGAAAATCCTCTCCCATCCTAGAGCATAACATCTGAATACTTTTCTTCTGTAGTTCAAGAAGATGAATCTTAAAGGTGAAAAGAATGACTATAGGTCACCATAGTTTGCAAAGTGTGTTTAAATTTGTAACCTTCACTGATATAATTTGTTTTTGCAAAACTACCACAGCATGCATAAGTAGATTTTTTTTTCAATTAGGATTAGAAAAATTAGGCCATAATGCTATTAATTCAAAATGATTTCATATTTCTCCGACTTAAAATATATCTTGGCAAATGGTAGTGCTCTATGGATCTAACATATAAATCCCAATAGAAATGTAAAAAGAGCAAATATTTTTATTTTGTTAATAGAAAACATGGAGTTTTAAAGAAGGAAATTGATTAATAACAGATAAAGATAAAAATATATTAGTATAAGAAATCTTTCAGCCATTCGATCAGCCAAGTATATACAATGATAACTCTAAAACAAAGCTGAATAAATTATTTATATTGCTGTGTTTATTTGGAAAAAAAATTGGTATGTATGACTAAACCCTTCAGAGGCCTCTAGTTGTTTTAGGCATTTTGCCCTCTCACATTCATTCTCATGTGTTTTCCTTTACTTTCACCGTGGGGTAATGGAAAAACATCTACTTTGGAGCCAAAAAGTTGGGCCAATTTGTCAAATAGTTAAACTGTTGGTGCTAAATCATTTCATTCATAACATGTGATCATATAAATTGTACCATATAGATCATTTTAAATGGCATGAATATTTAGCAAAAGCTGTTTCTGATGTTACTTAACCAGAATATCCTATACTCATTCTGTAAACATCTCTTTAAGCAATGAGTAAAATGTTATGTTCTTTTAAGTAATTCAAACTAGTATTTATATTTATTTTGTGTAAGGATCTTTATAGCTATTCTGTTTATAATACTGCCATTGTAAAACTATTAAGTTATATGTATAGAGAGGATATCTATAGATATTGGAGAAAGAAACTTACAGAAACTGGAATAATTGTTGATGTTAGGAACTATTTTATGTTCCCTAACTTTTAACAAATTCAATAATTTATTAAAGAAGTTTAAAATTTTTTAAGATTCTGCATTTAGGAAAATTGAGAATTTTGTTGGGTAAGTCATTCACTTAATGGAAATCACTTTGAAATCATTTAAATTGACATGTGTTTGGTCAGTCTTTCATCTCTTTAACAATTTTTAGTGATGATGATGGGTTTTGTGTTTTGAGTATGGCTGAACTCACTGCAGGCAGTGACATATGTCCTAGGACAGGCCAATCACTATTTTCCTTGGAACGTCACGAGAGCTACTGGGAAGTTCCCTGAGTTTTTCTCTATAATTACAAGCTCTGAAGACCAGGTCAGTCCAGACCTGCTGGGACCACTTGGTGCCAAGTGAAGAGAGCCTGTCTGAGAATGTTCAGTGCGGAGGCAGGCAGGACTGATAAGCAGAAAGAGCAGAGACATTATAACATCATGGGATCTCTGGTCCATCAGTGTCTATTGCCAGCACCTTCACTGGACTTTCAGATTATGATAACTAATAAATTACCATTTTGCTTGAGCTAGTTTCTGATACTTGCAATGTAAACGGTCCCAATATAGAATTAAATGTGTTTCTTAATTATTTAATTAATTCCACAATTATTTACTAAGGTATATTATGATCTAAGTCCTGTGCTAGCATCTAGGTATTCAGACATCAAAGCCTTGGTCCTTGACCTCTAGGAGCTCGTAGCAAGTGAAGAAACTGACAACTGAATACAATTAAAATTCTAAATATTAAAGGCTATAACTGCAAATAACAGGGTGGGAGTCCCTAAGTCAGCCTGAGGGTGGAGTTAATTAGAGATAACATTCTGATGGAGATGATTATTGAACTTATTATTTTACAATTTAGCCCAGAATTTGGGGATGGGTTGGGTGGTAGAAAAAAAGTGGATGATGGTGAAGGAAGAAAATAAAAGAGACTATATTTCAGAAAGATCTAGAAATATAGAAAATCGTATGTATATAGAGAAAACTGTAAGAGACCAAGTATATTGCAACAAAGCTTATTTGTGAAAAAGACGTGCAAGAAATTGAATATTGTTGGACAAATTGTAAATATGAGACATGAGAATAAAGTGGTAGGGAGAGGCCAAATCACAATTGATGCCGTATGCTATTCATAAAAAGGAGTTTGAACCTTGTCTTTTAGTTAATTTGGAGACATTATGAATTTTAAGCAAGAGAATGACGTGATCTTATACATTTTAGAAAAGAGGATGGGTTAGAAATGATTAATATTGGAGGCTGGGAGACAAGATATAATTAAAATTCTAGTGAGAAGCAAAGAGAACTTATACTAAGGCAACTGTTTTGGGATGGAAGAACCTAGACAAATTAAAAAGGATTTGGAAGATGAATCTAGTTGAATGAGTGGAGAGGAGGGAGAAGTCTTGGGTCATGGAGTGTATGGTAGTAATACTCCTTAAAATTAGGAACACAAGAGGAAGACTAAATGGTGGGGCTGGTGAGGGAGATAATGAGTTTAAAGCATCCATGAAAAATGAAGATTACTAGTAGGAAATTGGATATATATCTGAAGCTCAGAGAGAATGTCTAAGCTTTGAAGATGTAAATTTTGGAGTCACCAAGTATTCTTATGTTTATTCCTATTATTAGGAAAAATATTCTCCTGTGGGATATAATATTGTTACCTGGGTAATACGTGAAAAGGATATTTTTCTTTATTTAAATGTTAAACATCAAAGGCACTTGAATAATTTTAAGTAGTTTTAGTTAATTTCCTCCTTTTTATCTTTTTTAATAGAGCATTTATATATTGTCCATTACTTATTATTCAAAAGAACACATCATCATATCCTTACATTAACAGAAAATTGAAGATGGACCATTACAGTGAAGACTTATAGTAATTTAATATGACAATGAGTTAGACCATTAGAAAGCTTTAAAATTATTTTTAAACAAAACATTAACCACCTCATCTATCTGTGACTTTTTTTGTAAGAGAATCCAAAAGTACAATATAGTGGCATTGTGATAAGATTTCCTATCCATTCTGAGAAACTACAATTGAATAGGAAGATATCAGAAAGTACAATCAGTTCTTATATTAAGGTTCTTACATGGTAGAAAATTGCTGGTTTAGAAAAATTAGTTCAAATTTAAATGATAATCTGATCAACGGTTTTCTTGGAAAAGAAAATCTTATTATTCATAATGTTTTTTCATTTATTACATTACTCAATCATTATTTATTACATTTTATAGAAAAATAAATAAAAAGTATAGTAAACTGTTTATTAGATTCTATAATACTCTCTTGTCAATAAAAAAGAAAGAATAATGTAGAAGAATGCTTACTTGATTGTGTCCATATATAAGGTTTTCTCAGTTCTGTTGGGCTAATGTAGATTGCCCAAACTTCTTCTAAATGGCAGAAAATTAGATACACTATAGATGAACAAACATAAATATCTCTAGAGGTGCATTATGACTTTATATAACCAGAAGCATAAACATACCCTCCTATTTGAAATATTTTATCAACAATTAACTTTGCTAAATATGAAAAGGTATTTTATTTATAAACAAATGGAAAGTGCTTACTTTTTAAGGCAATTAAAATATTTCTAAATTATAATTAACAGTCATAGTTTACTTCCAGTTTCTCCCAATATTGCACTTAGTAAATTGCTCCAGATTTTGTAATCCAAACTGGAGCAGATGGGACTGTGGCTCAGACTGTGGCAAATCGAGTTTCTTCAGACATCTCCTGTGCCAGGGTAATCCCCATTCCTCATCATCCCTTCCTCAAAGATCTCCACCACAGCTTCACCTTGCCTTGAGAATAATTTCCTTTGAACACTGGGGACTATGTGTGGTTTTGAGTTTTGAGTTTACAAGTTTTGTCATCTAACCTCAGGAATAATAATATTACCTCCCATTTCTATTCAGATCTACATAGTTATGAATCTTTTGAAGTGTATTAACGTTCCTATCCTAATCCTCAACCAACTTGATAGTCAAAAAAAGACACATTAACATATAAAATGTCAGAGTGTTTGCTATGAAAATCATGCTAGAAAATGGCTAGTTTCCTACAAAAGCTATAATACCTAAATTCCAACTGTTTTAACATATAATTGTACATTTTTGTTCAATATTCTGGCCATCTTTATGTTCTAGGAAGCACTGTGATCTTTAACTTAAGCTGTATTAGATTCTGGAGTACACGTTTTAAAATCAATTTAATTATCTATGTATGTTAAAGAAAGATAATCTAATTTTGACCCATAAAAAGACCTGTTTTGAAAAATTTTTAATAGTCATTCACACTTCTAGGAGCATATCTGCACATGAATTCTAGTTTCTGTGTCTTTGCCAACATCAATTAGTAGTAAGAATTATATAATTTTTAGGCAATATGTCCCAAGAGAAGACAATGCCTCCAAGATAAGGCCAGGTGGCTCAAAATTAGGGATGAAATTGCAATATATATTATCAAATTTAACAATCAATTGTGATAGTTTTATGTCAATTATGTCATTTTAAAATATTACCACTGTTAAAAAAATTATTCAGTGATACTTGTTAAAGAGCAATAAGTCAGACTTTATTCAGGATCATCATGATAGGTGTAGGGCCAAATGCATGGGGTTTTGTGGTAGGGGAGAGAGATTGGGCTCAACTTTGAATACAACACAGAAAAGTGGGAATTTATAGCAAGAAGCAGGGTGAGGGTCAGTGGATGGAAAATTACTAAGAGGAAACATTAGGCGTGGGTATGGGGATTCTGGCTAAACCAACTTAACGGGATTCTTGATGAAGACAGGTCCAGGTGATTAGACATCACCTGAGGGATGGTGGAGGATGAGGAACCCAATTAGGTATTGAGGGTGATCAGATATCTAGGATGAGGGATTCTGGCTAAACTCATTTAGCAAGATTCTTGCTAGAATTGAACAATGCGGAGATGAATATGGAAGTGCAAAAGTCAGAGCCTCATTGAGCTAGAGGGTTCAGGGGAGCCTGAGTAGAGTTTGGTCAAGGAGAAAATCTTGTCATCACATTTAAGATTTCTTGCTCCGTATATCTCAATTATGTTTGCAATTTTGTTTGTATTAAAAAGAGGTAATTCAAAGAAAAGGTTTTTACCATTACAACATTAGGGCTTTGGCATAGGAAAATAAAAAAAGGACCTCTGATTCCAGCAGAACTCTGAAAAGAAAACTACTTTACAGTGAATATTAAAGTGTAACTATATAAAATCTAGAAACAATCATATGCCATGTACACATATACATAATAATAAAAATGTGTCTACCTGCTTTACAATGAGTATCTTTACAAGGTATCTCTGATTAAATCAGTCCGGTGTTTATTAGATCAGTCTTGTATTTTATTTTATTAGGAAAAATTGAATAAAAGATTTATAATTCTATATACTAATATTTTTTCTGAAATATTTGCTTAAAAATTAAATGCCTTATAAAAGCTGTACAGTCAGTAAGTTAAACTATTCATTGAAAAATGCAAATACATTTAACAAACTAAATATATATGTTTATCCTGCCCTGGCCCCTGATGTTCAATATCCGAAAAGTATCTGGCAATCTTAACAATGAAAGTAATAGACCAGATGATTCCTTGGTCCCTTTTAGCCATTAATTTCTTTAGAGACTTGTGGGAAGTCCCTCTTCACAGGAACATCTTCATTGGAGAATAAGAACTGTTATTCATGTCCATTCTCCATGACGGGAAGAAGTTCAGAGTTTGGCACTAATGAAATTCCTTCCTGTGCAACACAGAGCATGCAATTTGAGGTTGTTGTTGATGTGAATGAATCTCTAAATGGAGTAACCACTTTGTCAGGCTGAATATACTGTTCTTGTAGCAGTTGGCATTCACACAGACCATTTCAACTTTTTTTTCCTTCCCATTTGAAGCAGCTCTTCTAACAGACAAGTATAATATATTGTAATATATTTTAATGATTTTAAAAATTACATCAATCACCACTTTAATAATATCCTCAAACCCCCACCCTACCAATACCACCACATTTGCTTGAGCTTTCTGTATCCTTGCTTTTACCTGATTAGGGAAAACAGACTCAATCCAATTTTTTTCTTCTTGTAGAAAAATAACCTATTGACCTGTTTCACATTCAAAGATTAGACAATGTCTTCCTGGAAGCTGCCTCAAAAGTAAGGGAAACTGTGATGTAATACATTGGAGTTCTGTTTCAACATGCTTCCTGCTATTTTCATGCATAACTTCTAATACCCCTGTCAGATCTACCATCTTATATGCTTATAGTATTTTCCTGTAAGTCTATTTCTCTGGAATTTGACAAGATCCTGCATACTAAGATTCTGTATAGACCTTGATCAAATTCATGGAATTATGATCACAACTTTGATAATATGGAAAAATGCCTTTCTCCTTCTCCCTTTTTTTCCTGTCCCATCATCTATGTCTCATTTCTGCTCATGAGCTCTTGATATGACTTGGCTTTTAAGTTAACAATATACTTTTTAAAGATATTTTTCCTTGCAAAATTTTAGATATTTTTACTTTTAAAATTCAATAATGTGATGTTTGTATTGTTTATATTTGGATATTTTCTGAAGATTTGTGTCAATCTTGTAAGTCGTCTTGTTTGCCAGTTTAATTGCTAATATTATCTCTGGAATTCTTCAGAATGATTCCTATTAGTTAGTGGTTATACTCTAATCAGAGAATCAAGGTAGACTTTTCATACTCCGTCACTCCCCCTACGTCTTATTAAACACCAATTCCTATAGCTTTGATTCATACACATTTGTCAATGTGTCATATTCTTTTCATCTCTTTTGGTACTGCTGTAGGTCAGACCCTCATCAAATCTAGCACAGATTATTTCAGGAGTCTTTTATCTCCCTATCTTCAACTATTTTCCTTCCTCTTCAATCTAACCTTTGCTTTCCACCCAGTAGTAGTTCTCTCAAAGAACTTTCTTCTAAATAAAACCTCACAGAGCTCCCCATCATCTACAGATTTAAGTCCAAATTCCTCAGCATGGTGCACAAGGCCTTCTGTGTCCTTGAGTTGGGCTAATATGATAGCTCCTTCTTCTACTTTATGTTTCATTACAAGCCTCATGTTTTATTAGAAGAAAACTACTTGATGTTTTTCCTTATGACCATGCTGTTTCATGCTTTTGTGATTTTTTTTCTCACTCTTTCCCCTCTTTCCATACTTGGCAAGACCCTATTCATCTTTTAAATCTCAAGTATTATCATCTCCTGAAAATTTTCTCATTTCCCTTTGGGTTCCGCTAAGTGATCCCTCCTCTAGGTTCCCAGTAAATGTTATTGCAATTAATTGTTTAAATTGCTGACTGCTTCAGTTCTTGAAGCAGGGACTTGGCAGATGTATATCCAGGACCTGATAGAGGCCAGACACATAGAAGACAATCAACAGATGTTTGTTTAACTGAATCAAACTTTTCCTTTCTATTTATAACCTTCATCTTAAGTATATGAAATACTATTTTAAAAATGTATTCTCCAATGTTTTAATGTACATTTTTTGTGTCTGAATAGCATAAAAATTATAATGATTTCAAAATTCACTTACTCTTATAATATCCATATCCATGTCTGTCTATCTATCTATCTATCTACATAAATTAGCTCAAGGTTTTAGAATTATTTTAGAGGGCTTCCTTGACCTTCTACAATCAATGTTTGACATATTTTAAATGTAACTGTATATTAAGTACATATAATAGATGGGTTTTCTGAGGGAGGAAAAATCGTACTCAAATTTTAGAAGATAATCTAGATATAATTTAACTTTTGAAGGATGCAAATGAAAGGCAGCTATTCCATCAAAAATATGAATAACAAACTCAAAATAATTCACATTCTAACATATGAACATTTCCTTTTATTTCCAATGTAACTGTCATGCAGTTAATTAAAACGCACTGGGATATTGTGGTGAAAAATTTTAAATCACGTGGTTACTTTCATTAATAATACCATTTTTTTGGTCAAATTTAATAACAGATGAGTTTATCCAGCTGGAAAAAGTTAGACAAAGACACATAGGCAGGTAACAATTGTCAATTAGCTCCAGAAGAAATGCAGCTTTTAACATATATCAAACTGCACATTTTGCACTTTCTTTAAAATGTTTTATATAACTGTCAGACGTTTAGATGATTTAAGTTTTTAGGTAGTTATAGAGCTAACAGTTTTAGAATTTTCATGTTATATGACATAAATATCTTTGTACCACCTATAAAGTCATAAAACATTACAGTAGAAATATGTACTTTTAGACATTAAATTAAATTGCTACTTGAAGTAACATATTTGAGTTTAAATTCCAACTAGGTCAACAATTAAGGTTTGGTTTACTTTATACCTTGGAAATATTAATCATGTAATCCTTATATTTAAGTGACAGAAATCACTATTATGCAAATTAGATGGCAATTTTTATTAAAATTGAATGCATTTATTCTGCAAGTTATTGCATTCGTTATATGATAACATATTAAAATGTATTTTGATCACCATTGTGTACTTCATCAATGTGCTATTGTGCTTCATTAATTAGTAACTGACTGAAAGTTAATGTTTATCCTGTGTCATTTTCCTCTGGATAGATCATTTTGCTATTTAATGCCAAATCACAAAATGATTATAAATTACCAGCAACATTTATTTGTTTTATTCTTATAACACATTCAAAGATCAAATTGATAGCATATCAAATAAATAAAATAATACAATTTAATTTAATAAGCAATAGGCCAGGCATATTTCTCTATGGGGAATAATGATGAATGGATTGAAAGCAGAAGGCATTTGTAAGCTTTGAGTAATAGTGCAGAGCTTTCACACGCTTATTTGAACCTTGAATAAATATGTACTATCTTTGTCTCTTATGAAATATTTATTTTAAAATTTTGGTTTCTTCAGGGCACTTAAGGGTTAACTTTCATTAAAATATCATTTATTTAGGCCTGTAGGTTTGTATTATTTATAATCGTCATTCACATCCCACTAATATTATTTCAAACCATACTCACTCTTGATTGTGAAACCTGAACATGAGGTTGAAAATTCTTCAAATCTGAGAACTCTCTCTGACCTAAATTTCAGATAATATTTGTAGGACTGACATCTAAGAATATGATTAAACAAATTTTCAAAAGAAAACAACTGGAGTGCAGAATTTTTTGAAATTTTGGATACTTTTTTGGTTATTTTTGCCACTATGGAAATTATGGTAAATTAAGATTAAGTATTCTAAGTGGTACCCAATAATCCTAGCGGGTTGTTTGGTATTAGAAGGTAAAGAAAAGGAGATTTATGAAAGCCATAGATACAGAGTGAGCTCTCAGATAGGCATACACCAGTTAAAAAGACAATGCAGCTGGCTATCCAAGTTAATGTCATTAGACCTTTAAAATTAAACACACTTCCCTCAATCTGATTCCATAATCGCTAAGCAAACTTCTGATTATTTGGGCCCCTCTCAGCTTCTTTTCTTGCAAAGAGAGAAAATCTGGTCAGCTATACTACCAGCTGTAATTACTTCCCTCTTTATGAAGAAGCTGGAGATTACAAAAGCATTTTGCTAAGACTTATGCAAATATTATAAAATGGTGAGACTGCAAATACAGATGTTACATTTCAACATACCAAAGACTGGTCTTTTAAACAGGCACAGTCTGAAATAAAATTGGTGTGAGAATTTGCCTCAGCAGTAAGTGATGTTGCAACAAAGTTTTCCAAACTGAACTTGGCAATTCAGTAGAGCCTTACTCACTGTAGAAGATTTTTGGTGCCTAAAATCTGATTTATTTGGAAAGGAATTCATTCATTCATTCATTCATATTTATTCACCTATTAATTCAACACACATTTACTGCATACATTTTTGTTCAAGGCACTTTGCTGGTCACTGGGGATACTGTATGAGCCATACATTCCAGAACTTTCTCCTCATGGAGTTTATAGTCTGCCTACAACATATGTAGAATATAGTTAATATATATATTTTTGTGAGTTCTTTCCATCCTTAATTTACCTTAAGTCCTTGTTCTTGCCAACCATAGTTCTACAAACATCAGAATTTTTTTAAGAATTTATTTCAGAGAGTTATCAAAAGTATACTGAATCACGTGTGCTTAAAACATACACTCAGTAATTTCTAAATTTTAGAAACATACTAAAAATTAGCATTTTAATTAAAAATTTTATTTTGACTTATTATAATTGTTTTTCTATAGTTAATTTACTTCAGTATCACTTCTGGTCAATTAAATATAGTAACTAAAGCTCATGAGTCTATTTCTCTGAAATCTTGACAAATGCAGCTATTTCATTTAATAAACAAAAGATCATTATTACATATTATGAAAATAAGTTTGAAGGAAATCAAAATATTTCACCCCAAAATATACTTCTTTGTTGTATTTTGAGATGGCTGTTAAGAGGGCCTACAAATAGAAGTAGTCCTGAAAAGCTGTCTTGTTTTTAAATGTTTTATTTATTTTTATTTTTTTTAATTAATTAATTTATTTTTATTTCAATATATTATAGGGGTACAAACGTTTAGGTTACATACATTGCCTTTATACCTCCTGAGTCAGAGCTACAAGCGTGCCCCTCCCCCACACAGTGCGCACCGCACTCGTTAGGTGTGAATATACCCATCCCCTCCTCCACCCTCCCACCTGCCCAACACCCGTCTTTTATGGGGGAAATTTTCATCTGCAGAGAAAATCTGCACTGATGCAGACAGGCTTTCTCTGAGGCTCTTCCTTATCTGATCTAGGAAAGATTAATTGAGAGTCCAACACCTGTGAAGGTCTGAAAGAAGCATTTATCGTCTATTCTCTCTTAGGGCTTCTACCTGTGAGGTTTCATCTACATCACAAGACCAGCTTTGCTAGCCAGGCCTCCTCTTCTCTCCTTTCCAGAAAATTCCTTTATTGAAAGGATTTGTTCTGTAAAATTTGGATTCAGTCAAAAGGCTGCACTCAAGGACCCAGAAGGTTCCCACCCTTGTGGGTCTTGCCACCATAACCTGATTTACCACCATAACCTGTTTTTGGCCAAGCTCTGAGCCCCCTATTCTTTCTATAACCTCAGGATGGTATGTAAGCTTCTGTACCCCATTGGAGGATTGGGGTAGTAATCACTCTGTGGTTCTCTCCCGTGCATGTTAATAAATTTCAATGCTATTTCTCTTATTAATCTTTCCTTTGTCAGTTGATTTTTCAGTGAAACTTTGGAGGGTAAAGAGAAAGTTTTTCATTGGCACCTAGAAGTTCCATCAAATGGTTTCCAAATGTAAGAATTAATAACAATATTTTACTTATACATTGAGTAGTTTTAAAATGCCTTTTGAGGTAATCAAATTATTCTTTATTTTAATAATGTATCAAGCAATATGGTCTTGATTACAGAGGCAAGACTGCCAGATGCCAGCTTCATTGGAGTATAAAATTCAGAATAGTGAGCATTGGTGATCACTGGGAAGAATTCCAGATGATTAAAGATTATGAACCCAATTGAGTTTTGAGGATTAAATGGAGTAGATCTGACCTACTCTCATGCATCTTATATGTTCTATATTATAATTTTTGTTCAATGGAAATTAAAGTCATTCAAGGTCTCAAATGAAATAATGAAATTAGAATTGCATATATTTTCCTTTTTTGGGGGGAAGAGAGTACTGGCATATTTTGGTAATGGGTCCTAGAGATGAAACATAACTAATTTTAGTATGTTTCATCATGTTACATAAGCTTTGGTAGGAAAACAAACTCTGTAGACAACCTAGTTACTTATTGCCTTTGAATATGAAATATTTGACTTAGAAAGTTGACCTTTAGAAAGTGTTAGCTTTATGTCATCTAAATTGAGCAAATGTGTATAGGAAAGGTTATGGTTTTTCAGTGTCATTCTGTTATATTATTAAATGCTTATGATCTGTTTATTTGTTCTTTCAGAAGAAACATTCACAAGTAAAATATTCTTTCCAGAATTTAAAGACTCTGTAAACAAATACAGTTTTATGACTCAGTCAGCTTGTGATAATCTAAAAATGTAAATAGATCAATGATTACAGAGTAAGGAAGAGGAAAGACAATTCTTAAGGAAATATTTCTGGAGGCCTATATGAGAATTGTATGCCTCTCCTTGAGTGCTTTCTTAAATATTAACTATAGATTACTCATAGTTCCAAACTATCCCCAAGCTCACTGAAATAAATTACAGTTGACCCTTGAACAATATGAATTTGAACTGCATGGGTCTGCTTATATGTGGATTTTCTTCTGTCTCTGCCACCACTGAGACAACAAGATCAACCTCTCCTCTTCCTCCTCCTCCTCCTCAGTCTACTCAACACGAAGATGAGTATGAAGATCTTTATGATGATCCACTTCCACTTCATGAATGGTAAATATATTTTCTCTTCCTTATGATTTTCTGAATAACATTTTCTTTTCTCTAGCTTACTTTATTGTAAGAATACAGTATAACACATATAACATAGAAAATATCTGTTAACTGACTGTTTATGTTATTGGTAAGGCTTCAAGTCCACAGTAAGCTATTGGTAGTTAAGTTTTGGGGGAGTCAAAAGTTTTATTTGACTGCTTTGGGGTCGGCTCTCCTAACCCCAACATTGTTCAAGGGTCACCTGTATTGGCTAAAAGTTCATGCTTAAAAATTGTTTTATCTTTACTTTTTTTTAAAAATTTAATTTGGTCTTATATAATACATTGAGATAACCTAATAATATCAGTTTCTAAGGCAACCCCTTTTCCCCAGTTCTCCATTCCAAGAATCCTATGCACACACCTTCACACGTGCATGCACACGCACACGCACACGCACTCTGTGCAGTTCAGATTTACAAAGTTGTAGTTTATTCTTCCTCTCTGAGGAGGGCTATAGAATCTTGTGGATTTTCCACATTTTCAGCTATGGGTCCTCTGTATCTTCTTTTATTTCTTCCCTTTTTCTAAGTGGCTCAAAATCACCAATTTTGGAATTAATTTTGCCTTGTTTCTACAAAGGCTTTGGACTTCTGAGTAAGTTCTAAGGAGGCATTTGTCATGTATTTGCTTAATAAATATTTATTGAGCTCTTCTATGTTCCAGCCTCTGTGGTAGGTACTAAATCAGCCTCGCCTGGCTAAATAGAAGTATAGATAAGTTGTTCTTCCAAAGCTACGTATCTTTCAGTTATCAACTTTTTATACCCAATTCTTGCTATAATTTAATTGTTGGTGACAATGTGGGAAATAAGAATGATGATGTACTTGTTGGTAGAAGTGTAAATTGAGTGTAGAGCAATTTGGCAGCACTTAATGAAATTAAGCATGCATATATCCCTTGGATTCCAACTATTGAATTTTCACCCCAGAGAAATTTTTGCACAACTCTAAAGACTCTCTCTCTTTTCCTCCTTCTCTGTGTGTGTGTGTGTTTGTGTTCATCATGGATTTAGAAGCTAGATACAACTTTAAATGTGCAACACTGGGATATATGCATAAGATGAACTATTGTGGAGCAATGAGAACTAGATATTCATAAAGCAGCATGGATGGTTCTCATTAACATAGTTTGGAGTAAAAAGTATGGTCAACTCAATTCTGAGCCCCTAAATCTGAAATGAGTACAGTCCACAGACTGAATGCATGTATATGATGGTGGTCCCAAAGTATTATACCATATTTTTACTTGTGCCTTTTCTATGTTTAGATATATTTAGATACACAAGTACTTACATTGCGTTACAATTGCCTGCACTATTCAGTACAGTAACATGCTGTGCAGGTTTGTAGCTTAGGAGCAATAGCCTATACTATATAGCCTAAGTGTGCAGTAGACTGTACCATTTAGGTTTGTGTAAGTACATCCTCTGATGTCCGCATGACAAAATCACCTAACAATGCATTTCTTAGAACATATTTCCATTAAGTAACCCAGAACTGTAATTTTAAAATAACAGTGGAAAACTAAGCCACTATTAGATACACATTTCTCACCCAAAAGTAGGCAGAAAATAATTTGTAATAATTACTTGCATGTTATTAATCTATTGGTGGTTTTAAATGTTGTATATTTCTGTCTAATGGTTTCCTAATTTTTTAGTTTTGTATATGGAATTCTTCATTGAATAAAATGTTTAACTTTAATTTTGTTTTATTTTTTTCCCCACTCAGCTACTTGACTAAGAATTCCTTCTCCTCTGCTTGGTTACAATAATACAATAATATTCTGCACATTCTCTTAACTTCTTAACTTTATGGCTTTACATTATGCATTTAGGTCTCTTTATTCTTTATTATTATTAATATTAATTTTTTTAGAGACAGAGTACTCGTTCTGTCATCCAGGCTGGACTCAGTGGTGCGATCATAATTCATGGAAGCCTCAAGCTCCTGGGCTCAAGCGATCCTCCTACCTCAGCCTCCTGAGTAGCTGGGACTATGGGCATGGTGGCTGTCACCACGGCCACCTGATTTTTAAAATTTTTGGAGAGACTGAGTCTCGCTGTGTTGCCCATGCTTGTCTCAAACTCCTGGCCTCAAGCAGTCCTCCCATCTCAGCCTCCCACAGTGCTGGATTAGAGGCATGAGTCACTGCACCTGGCTACATTTAGGTCTTTAATTCACTTAGAGTGCATATTTGCATATGGTGAAAATTGGGTTATCTTTTTCTGCAATAAAAAATAACTGCAAAATCACATAGACTTAAAATAGCAAAAATTTATTTTTTGTTCACTTATATAAAGAGTGTAGGTCAGCCCTGATGGGCTCTGCTATGATCTTTTCGTGTTGGGACTCAATTGAACAAGCAGGCTCTATCTGAGGCATGGTGGTGGTTTTATTAAAATCTGCCTACCTCTGGTCTTTGAACTTCATGAGGTCAGCGACAGAGTCTTTATTTTCTCCTTTCTGTGAAATTATTATTTATATTTTTTGCTCATTTTTCTACTGGATTGTTTATATTTTTATTACTGATTTGAAAGGAAATTTTTAAAAAATGTTTTTATGCTAATGTGTCACATATGCATTTTGCATATCTTCTCTTCATCTGTGGCCTGTTTTCTCACTTTGATTATGCCATATTTTGATGAAGTCATTTATTTTTTAATGTAGTTGAATTTTTTAATCATTTCTTTTATAAATTATAATCTTTGTCCCTTTGAAGGAATTCTTGCTATTTAAAAGCAATAAAGAGATTCTCCAATATTCTAAGAGATTTAAAACTTTGCTTTTCACAGTTAGGTCTTATATCCACATATAACCATTTATCATTTAGCTGTTTTTTCTTTGTTTTTGATATGTTTGTGTGTGGAATGAGGTAGCAATCAAGTAAACTATTTGAAAGGCTAAACGGAGGAGATCCATTGTTAAAATGATTCAGCATCTTCCTATTGTACTTAGAATAAAGTCCAAACTCTTCTCCTTGCCCAATAAAGCTCTGAATCCTTGGTCTGCCATTCACACTCCATTTCTCCATTCACTCCGTTGCTCGCTCACTCAGTGTTACTGGCTTTAATTCAGTTTTTTGAATATTAACAGCTTTCCTTTTTCTTTCTGTATTACCTGTCTTACCCCATAAGACTCCCTTTTCATTCTTTGTATCTTAGCTTAAATGTTATATTTTTTAGGAAGATCTTTTCTGCCCAATCTATTTAAATTGGCATTTCCATTCAGTCTCTGTAACATAATCCTGTTTTTTACAGAACTTTTAATTTATTCTTTCATCTTTTATTAATTTGATTATTATTGATTTCTCCTCACTGTACTCAAGTCTCATGAGGCAGAGATTATATCTGTTTTATTTACTATTGCTCCTTGAAGTCCATCAAATTCCTGGCATTTATAGCTGTTGAATGAATGAATGATTGAATTATTGTCTCCATTTATATTTTATTTTCATCTAATCAATCACCATATTGTCTAGATTCAATATCTTCCATATTCTCACACTAGTACATTTTTATTACAGACTTATTGCTACTGCCATATGATATAGATCTACATCATTTCTTAATTTGTTACCTGTGTTTTCCTCTGTCATCTTTCCCTCCCACAATCCTCTTTCTGCACAATGAATCTTCCTAAAATTCTAATCATATGGCTTTTCTGATAATAGTGCTTCAACTCTTCTTCAGTGGCTTCAAGAAAAAAACCTAAATTTATAATATGCACACAATGGTGAATTGATCCCACATTCTCTTCCAATTATGATCTCATTTTTTCCACTTATCTTAACTGCATAGTTTCCCAAGAATTTTTTTTTTGTACATGAAGAGTTCTATTATCTTTCCTTCCTCATCAACAAATCTGTCTCTTTCTCTCTTTATCTCTTTCACTTTCTTTGTGTGTTTGTATATATATAGTTTTTATTGATTGATGGATGGGTGGAAGATTTCAAACATATGAAAACATAAAGAATAATATAATGAACTTCATGTACCCATCAAGAATTGTTGAAACATGGCCAGTCTCACCTCTTATATGTCCATCCAACTACCCCAACATACTGAATAATTTTGAAGCAAATATCATACATATTATTTCATCTATAAATACTCTGGAATGCATTTCTAAAAGACAAGGACATTTTTTGAGGCATGATTTACATATACATAATAAAGTACACAGATCTTAAGTACACAGCTTGATGCAATTTTGCATGTGAATACAATCATATAAATACAACTTATATCAGAATACAGAATATTTTACACCATGCAGAAGTTTTCTTAATGTCTCTTCCTGGATGGTATTCTCCAGGGGTAACTGCAATTGTGACTTCAATGAACACAGGTTAATTTTGCCTTTATTAACCTTAAATGAATGCAATCTAATAGTATCTCTATGGTATCTGGTGTCTTCCACTTAACTTTATATTTCTGAGATTTATCCATGTTGTTGTGGGTTTTAATAATTTATTCTTTTTTGATGTTAAGTAGCATTCCATTATGTAAATATACCACAATTATGTTGAAAGGCATTTATATTCTTTCTAGTATTTGTGTTTTATGAAAAATGCTGCTGTCAACATTCATGTTTGTGTCTTTTGGTGAACATATGCGTGACAAAGGAGAGACAAATGTTCAGGTATAATAGATATTACAAAACTGTTTTCCAAAATGGTTGAACTAATTCATACTCCCACAATCAATGTTTCAGAGTTCAAGTTGCTTCACATCTTTGCCAACATTTGATATTATTAGTCCTCTTGATGATAGTGATTATCATCAAGGGCTGATGTATATTGATATCTTGTGTTTTTATTGACACTTTTCTGATAACAAAATGTCTGAGCACATTTCATATGCTTCTTTGACATTATTTCCAGATTTTTGCTAATTATAATACAAATAATGTGGCCATGAACATTCTTGTACATGTCTCCCTACTTGGTCAAGTTACTGAATGTCTACCTGATCCTACTCACTGATTTGCAGCTGCACCTATTACAGATCATGATTCCTATTTTTACCTTCAACCTGGATTTCATTATCTATATCTGACCCTAAGCCTCTAGAACTTTAGCTTACTGATTTCAGCTGATTTCTCTTTCTCTCATTTTATGTTTACCAATGTATCCTTCTCTAATTCTGGCATCATCCATACCTTCAGTGAAATACAAAGTTCATCTGCCCTGTTAGTCCTACCATCTCACCATCTTGGGATCAGAGACCATGGTGAATTAATTAATCCACAGAATATTATGGAAATAATCTGATAAAAATAGAAGGACCGAGAAAGTATTGATAGAGAAGGGCAAATATTCTCAAGGAAGAAAACAGCAGAGTCATGTAATGGGGTAGGAATCAGCTGTATAGTTTATAGTACATGTGTTGGACTCATCAAGAAGAAGGTGTATTTCGTTAGATGAAGGAAGAGATAAGTTGGTAAAATGCCTTGTAGATTGGTCAAAGAGCTTCCATTTGATTTAATAGAGAATAGCAACCAGCCATGAGAGTTCTCAAATTAAATTTCTTCCATGACCATATTTTACATGATAGTTTTTTCTAATTTTAAAAAGGCATAATAAATTGTTAAAACTTTAAATACAGCTATTAATATATACATATTCTAGTAAAATATTTGTTACTTGTGTAAAGCAAATCAGTAGTTTTTTGGAATTAAATATTTTCTATTGAAATTTTCTAAAAAAAATAAAAAATAAAAAGTTTTGCATTGTATTTTCTCAGTGCCTAAGTAATAAATTAGTGTATGAGTTAACTTTCTATATTAATATTGGTAGATGCTCTGCACCTGCTCCTGTGAAATTTAGGAAGATTAAGTCCATTCACTCACCTCATCTGTGTTAATAAGAACATATCCAAATTTTCTCATGCACTGTTTAATTTAATCATTTACCTTTTATAAAAGAGGGTGCCAATAGATATTATTGTCATTTTATACCTTAAGTAATTAAGAAATTATTTACACTGAGCCATTAAGGACAGAGCTTAGATGCACAGATGAATCTACTGATTTGGAGCTTATTCCTCTGTCCAATATGAATTGTCTCTATTTATGGCAAAATTTACACTCATGTGCATTTAAAAATACATCTAAGATACAACTGGGGTTCTGACTGAGAGGGTTTCATTTTTTTTAATCCCACAGATTGCAGGGAATACTTATATATTTCTCTGGAGAAAGTTGATAATTTGTCAGGTGCAACTGCCTCCAATTTTAGGAAGTCATTTAAGTAATTTCCCTTCCGTTAAGGCTAATAAGAACCTTTCGTAGTTGTTTAATTTTGTACCTTCCGAACCACAAGCCATTTTTAATGCTTTTGAAAGTACTAAATTTAACTATGGTCCTTTATAGGGTGAAGTGTAATATTTTTTTCCAGTGAGAAGTTATCTCTACTAAAAAATCTTGAGACCACAGGTTCATATCTATGCCCATCAACTCTTCCTGGTTTTGTTTTCTCTAAGAGAGTGTGTGTGTGTTAGAAGGGGAGCAGGGAGGTGGAGTTCACAACCATGATAGATATTATACTTTCAAAGAGTAAACAAAATCTACAAGAAAAATAAAAGTAGGCAACTTTTTAGAATGGCCCTTTTAAAAAATTACGTATTATAAGTCATTTTGCAGAAGTGATGATAAATCTGGTTATTCATCACAGAGGCTCGACTTCACAGCAAATATCACGTAAGAGCCTGAACATTATCCAGTGAATTTGTCCATTCTGAAAATTAAAGCTAAAAAAAGACTAGACCCTTGGAAATCTCCCAGAAATCTTTTTGCAGCTATCAGTTTGATTCTCTGTTTGTTCTAAATTACTTGAACAGTGATTTATAGTGACCATTTCTAACTGTTTCACTTACTTTTGGCTAAATTCACTTTACTTTAGAGCAATGGTAACCTCTTTTACTCTACATTTATAAATTTTGTATATGCCAATTGCTCTGTGCCTCTGTTGTCATCTTAGTTTTCCAGGCTTTTATTTTCTTCCCCTGTTTTCCTCTGTGTGGCCTCTTAAATTTATTTTGAATGCTACATTTTCTGGATGGCAAGTTAGTTTTCTTACACGCCATAGTGACTAGCCAATCTCCCTCTTGCACTCAAGAACAACAGCCTTTTGAATTCCATGTCTCACTAAACATCTTTCCAAGTCCTATTTGAATCGAATTCAAGTTATATTGCCTCTTCCTTCTATCATTTATGGACCTGTCCCTTCAGGACATTTTTCTGTCCATTCTCCTATCATTCCCTTTTGAGTCCAAACTGCCATTTAACTTGATTCTCATCATTAAAAGTGTGGATCAATCCTTGTTTTCTTTCAGATTTTCTGGACTCAGCAAATTGAGCATTGATCTTTAATTCAGCTTTTAATGATGGTAGTGGTGGTGGTGTTCTGGTGATGTGTGTGCAGCTGTATTTTTATTAATAGCTTTTTCAGATTCCTATTCTCTAAAAAAAATTTCCTCTGCTTATTCATCCAGTGTTTCCACCAAAGGCACAGAGAAAACAGTCTTCAATTAGAGCTTAGGCCACATCATGGTTGGCCGAGACTCCTGGTTAGAACTCCTGTTAGATCTCTCTGTCATTGTCTCAGTGTTGTAATTATGGCCATTTTACTTTAAATATCCCTGTCACTTTATTGCAAAGGTTGTTTACTGATTTGTCTTTCCTTTTTCCTATTTTAATAATGATATTCTTGAATATTTTACTAAAAGTATATTTTTGGTTGAGATAAAATAATCATAAATGTTGATTAAGATGATGGTCAATCAGTAAGCATATATTAATAGCATGTCTTTTTTCTATATGATTTATATTTAGGATCTGGACTAACACTATGCTATATGAGAAATGAATCCATATTGAAGAATAAAAAACACTTAAATATCTTGATAAGCTATATTAGATACAGTGTAGAAGATTTCAATCCATTTTTATGGCTTTGCTTGGCTTAAATGGAGTATTTAATAATACTTTGAATTGTGTCTTCTATTTTATTTATTTTGCAGATAGCTACACCATTAACTGCTCCACTTTTAGATTTTTAGATTTGCTATGTGCACTAGTAATAGAATTCCCTGGAGAAATGGAATGTTTCACTAGGAAACACATTTTATCACTTACACATGTGTTAACTAAAAAAAAATTAATGAGGTTTACACTTTGGAAAAAAGAGAGCTTTATTTCTCATAAGGGGTAGCAGCCTGTCGGTGGCCATTACAACAGGCTGGAAAGCAAAGCCCCAGCCAGAAGCCAGGCACACGTGCTTCAAAAGAACAGACAAAAGGATAAAAGATTTATACTAAGTCAAATATACATATTCAACAGGCTATAGGAGGAGTCATGAATGTTTATGAAAAAGGGAAATAATGTGCATTTGTAATTGTGCTTTATCTCTCCCATCCTATCATGGCTGGGAACTCAGTTTTAAGGTGTTTCTGGGGTCCCCATGGCCAAGAGGGGTCCATTCAGTTAGCAGAGGGCTTAGGATTTTATTTTTAGTTCACACATGTCATATTATTACATTAGATAATAATAGTAAGTATGTAAAGTAAGTATGTAAGTATGTAAATTAGGAAACACTAGGTATCATTTTAGAGATGTAGAGAGATCTTTTGTTTCATATTGTTTCATAATTGAAACTAGGATTTCTTTACTTTTTTTTCATGTTTAAAGGCAAGTTTCCGAACTTTGATTCACAGAAAGTTATCCATTTTTAATACTGCTTTCAGAATATTGTCCATAATCAATATTTTGTGTTGGTGGAACTACAAAAACCAACAAGCAATAGTTGATATAATAATAATGACATTAGTAATAAAAGTTGCAGTGCTTTATATAAATATAGTGACTTTTTTTGTTGATCTCAGAACTCTGTGTGTGTGTGTGTGTATAGATCATAATTTTAGCCAATTCACACATACTAAATACATACAGTGACAAAAGAGTGACGGTTTGAAGTAATTGGTGAATATTCCCCCTATGTAATGTTATATATTTCATTTTTAATTTAGATAATTTACCTTTAGTTTTTTTTAATTAACAAAAATATATTAAGTAACTAAGTAACAGCTGTTCAAATAACGTTCAAAGGGGAAAATATCACTATTTAATATATTTTACACTTAAGATATAAAATCTGAAAGTTTAAGTGCCCCAGGATTAGTCATTATAATTTTTCATTTTTCTCTCTCAGAACTATATTGTCTTTAAATTACATATTTCCAAATGTTTATCTTCAGCCAAGACCCCTCCTCTGAACTCCAGCTGCCTACTTTGCACAATCACTTGGATATCTAATAGACATTTTAAACTTAACGTGTAACAGATATAAGCTTCTGAACCATCTTCTTTCCTATCTCAGTAAATGGCAACTCCCTTCTCCCAGTTACTTGGTTCAAAAATCATGGAATCATTTTGGAATCCTCTGTTTCTCCCATATGAAATATCCTAATATTTAGGGACACCTGTTAGATTTCTTCAGAGTATATCTAGGATCTGACCGCTTCTGACCATTTCCAATTTTAACTGTTTATATCCCAAGCTACTATTACATATCACCAAATTATTACAGTAGCCTCCAAAGTGGTCTCTCTGCTTATCCTTTTCTTCCTGTTCAGCCCCAGCCAAGTCTATTTTCAATACAATAGCCAGAGTAATCCCATTAAGATATAATCAGATCATGTTACTTCTCTGCTCTCAAAACTCATTGGCTGTTTATTTAACTTACAATAAAAGCCAAAGGCCTTCCAGTGACCCACAAGACCTTGCATGGTTTGGAGCCCTGTTACTTTCTGACCTCATCTCTGCCTTCTTTCTCAACCTACCCCTGCCATACTGGTTCCTTGACTTGACTTGAATAGACCAAGTAATTCCTTCCTCAGGGCCTTTGTACTTGCCATTCCTGCTTCCTGGAATAATCTTCCTTCAAATAATTTATATGGTTTTTTTCCCCCTCACGTACTTTAGTTCTTATTCATTTATATGACAGCATCTCAATGAAGCCTTTCCTATCTAAATATTGTAAATGTCCCCTGACGCTTCTTATCTATACTTTCTCCTTCTGTTTTCTCCTTAGCACATATTTCTATTTAGGTTTTGAAATTTTCTGCCTCTTTTCCAGAATACATTTTTCTATGAAGGTAGAGCTTTTTTTTTAAATTTTCATGATTATAACCACAGTTCTTGATGCATAATAGATGCTAAATAATATCTTGTAAATGTGTGAATGGTTCTTCCTATTACCCTCCATAGGGATAAAAATTTGGAAGTAGATGAGAGAAAGTTGTTTGTATATATAAACTAAAATTGGAAGCACTTAGCTCAAAGATTCCAAATAGAAACTCTAATGTTATGATGAATCCCACCTTTCAATCTCTTTGTCACACAGTGTGGTCAAGAAGCAGAAGCTCCTATAGCTTTGGGAAGAGGATAGCAACCCATTTTAAAATCCCATTCTCCTGTTTTGTTGGGTGAATATTTTGAATGGAGGGTATTGTAAAATAGTGTTTCCCAAAAACTTACCCATTGAAACATTGTTGGCTGGGGTATGCCTATGGGAGGTGGGGGGCATTCTGGAATTATATGGATCTAGGTCTGTTTTGCTAAAATAAAATGAAAGTTCTCAGCATTCGCTGGGATTTTTAATGCCTTACACGTAGTTGATTAAATCAAGCTTTTATATCAACTGGATTTTTATAACAAATTCCATTTAGAGGGGTGCAAAGGTCATAATGAGGTACATGGTATATCTCTTCCTTTTCCTATCTTACTCTGTATCTCTCAGTGCTAGCACCAGGAGGTAATCATTAATGCTACCCAATGGGCTTCAGTTACTCTGAGGCAGAAAGAGTGGATGAAATTTACTTTAAATACTTCTTACTTCAATCTTTGATACCTGGCTTGCTGCAGCTGCCTGTCCCTTTTGCTTATCAGTCCTCTGAAGGCATCAGAGAATGATCATCCATTGCAACATCCCCTGTTATTTTCCTTAGAAGCTGGATGCCTATTTCTTAAAATCTGGGTGTTCTGTCTGTTGGTTAGGTTGATCACAAAGGTTAGGAACACTTCCAGATAGGTCATTATGACATTTATATCTTGAATATGATTACTCTTCTTTCAATTTATCTATGAAACTCCCTTATTATGCTTTCATAAAACATTAATGTGGCATTAATATATTAAGGTTGGTTAATATTGCACTGTTGGTGCTAAATTTGTGCTTTTGCCAAAGATGATTTATGATTTAAATAATGTTTAAAAACACCAATACAGGAATTCTTGGCAATTTTGTGGCATTTTACCTAATTGTGGGATAGAGAGTAAGGAAGGAAATCAGTGTTTCCTTTGAACTTCTCACTACTGAGGACTAAGTGCTTCATATACATTTACATTAATTCCTAAAACAGTCTTTCAAGACCAGTATTATTAGAACCACTATACTGATAGATAAGTAACCTGAGAATCTCAGAGTAGATAAATGATTTACCCAAGGTGAAGGTGACAGACTATTGATCTACAAGTATTTATTGAACACTTACTATGGATACAGTTATTCTGGAGACATGATACAGACAATAAACACAGTTACAATCCTCATAATTTGCCAGGTGATAAAAACCCACAAATAGGAGTACCAAAATTATCAGGATTGAATAGTGTATTTGGACTCTTGAGATTTTGCTCATTGGAGCTATCTTTTAAAACAAACTTTACAAGTGTAGTAATGATACTCTAATAACTTAAATAAAATAACCTGATAATTTGATCCAAATGGTTTATTGTATTGTTGTTTAACATTAGAAAATATTAGTTTGTATTGTGTATATAGCTGTGGTTATACATTAAAGGGGAGTACAGAACCAGAGGATAGCTGTAGATAACAGCATATACATTACATTATATGGCTTACAAAATGATTGGTACGTTGTGCAGTTATTACAATAAACCTGTGAAGTTAGTGCATTTTGCCTACTAGGAAACTGGAGATCACCCTGGTTAATGGATGTTCAAAGCCATGTAGCTAGTAAGTAGGAGAGTGAGGATGCAAACCCACATCCTCTAGTGCCATTTCCTAGCTCTTTTCAAGACAAAAATAGAATATATAAACTCACTTCCTGGTTCTCTGTGAGTAAAAAGAGATATCCTTCAGCAAATTGTTCTGTTTAATTTGACTGCATAATTGAACAGATTATACTATAAATTAATGTGTTGGCATAGTTAACTATTTCTTATTTACTTTTCTTTCCCTATGGAGTCTGCTACTATGCAGGAGGCCTTTTAAACAGAAATAGCCCATTAACTTCATTAACACAGAGGTGGGAATACAAACAGCAACAAGTGTGGCTATAATAGCTACCCTTAGGTACCCTGAAAGGATGTCTCCTTGAATATTAGACAGCTGTAAGTCATAGAATGTCAGTATAGGGCAGTATAGGGAAGCTAGAAGATAGTCTGCTTACTTTCTCTCAAAATGTGATCTGCTTTAGAAGCCCAAGAATCTTCATTTTTAGAGTTAAGCATGGGCTCCACCCCAAACTACTGAATCTGAATCTCACAGCAGAGTACCTAATAGACCAAGTTTTAAAAAGCTCCTGAGAAAGGGGGCAAAATGGCCAACTAGAGACATGGGTTGCTGGACCATCCCAGTGGGAAGATAGGAATTCTGTCAAAGGAGTGAGAAGACACGCAGAGGAGTTGTGGCTCATAGAGAGCGGTGCCAGAGCCTGTGGGGATCCCATGGAGGAAAATTGTGAAGCAGAGAAGGTATACAATAAAGGAAAAAAGTTATCAGCAAGGATCAAACCCAAAGAAGCTCTGAGCCCAGTGAAAGGGTAAGGGGGCATCCCTCTCACCCTTCCACAGGCATTTGGTGGCCTGCAGGCTACCAAGTTTCTTGGAGGCTTTTCCACCCCCATGAGCCCAGACACAGCAACTAACATGGTATAGTGGGGAGAACTTGCATGATCCTGGAGCTTGGACACTCTGTGGGGCTCCCCATCAGGGAGAGTGTCACAAGATGCCAGGGAACCGGCTTTCTTCCATTCAGACATTTCCTTCCCTGCTCCTTGAACACTCACTACAACAGGGAAAGCAGTCTGGGCTAAGAATTTGGTGAGCGCTGCCCTGCCAGCTGGAGTGTACTACGGGCTGAGGCTTCCATGGAAAGTGAGACCCATGCCTCTCACTTTGGGGGCCTGCAGTAGATCTGGGGTGTCCAATTCGGGAACTCCCTGCCTGACAGCATTTCCCGGAGTCACATGCCAGTGGGTCAGACACACAGGCCAGACCCCGTCCCTTCTGGACTCCAGTGGGTTGTGGGAGACTCAGGGAGGTGGTCTGTGAGTTTGACTTGGTTGGCAGTAAGCCCATGTGGACAGATCTGACAGTAGAATACTGTGGGATTCTGAAACATCGCAAGCCAGGAGAGTGCCCATTCCTACCCCCTGAAGGAAAACCACCCTGTTTAATTAGTGTGGATTCTGCAAGGAGGAAGAGCCTAGAGCACAGCCCCGGATGGCATAACAACCAGGCATGGTTCATTCAGGCACTGGGGCTGATGGCGGGCAGTGGCCCCTCCCCAACCCATTCTAGCCAGGAAAGCAGTTTGTGCTGAGAAGTAGGTGAGTGGCTGCCTCACTCCAGCAAGGTGTGCCACAAGCTGAGGCTTCTATGGAAAGTCAGACCCGCACTTCTTGCTTTGGGGGCTTGCAGTGGATATGGGGTGTCCAATTTGGGAACTCCTTGCCTGATGGCATTTCATGGAGTTGCATGCCAGTGGGCCAGACAAGCAGGCAGGACCCCATCCCCACCAGAGTTGAGGGGGTTGCTGGAGATTTGGGGGAGGTTTGTGAGTTTGACTCAGATAGCAAGGGGGCCCATGTGGACAGATCTCACATTGGAATACCATAGGGTTCCAAGAGGTGGCAAGCCAGGAGGGTGCCCCCCCACTCCCCACAGGAAAGCTGCCCTGTTTGATTAGTGTAGATTATGCAGGCAGGAAGAGCCTAGAGCCCAGCCCCAGGTGCCAGAGCAACCAGGCACAGTTCATTCAGGTACTGGGGCTGACCACGAGTGGCAGCCCATCCCCCACCTATTTCAGCCAGGAGAGCAGTTTGTGCTGAGAAGTAGGTGAGTGGCTCCTTCTCTCCAGCAGGTGCACACTATAGGCTGAGACATCCACAGAGAGTGGGGCCCATACCTCTTCCTCTGTGGATTTCCAGTGGACCTGGGGTGCCTAATTCAGGAGTTCCCTGCCCACTGGCATTTTGAGGAGACACATGCTAGCAGGATAGACAAGCAGGTGGGGGGAAGATGTGAGAGCTGGGCAGCCAGATTGTGAATCTCAGATGGCCCTGTCTCCCCAAGCAGACATTCGGGCTGGGTCAGGCCGCTTCAGAGCCTCCCAGGTGGCTTTCCCCAGAAGCTGGGAGCAGACCTTTGACCCCTGCTGAAACAGCTACCTTACCAGCTTTTGTGAAGCCTGAGTGCAAGCCCACCCAACCCAGCCCTGCCCAGCCTCACTCCCCCACCTGCCTCTGCTGAGGCAGAGAATAAGGACACACCTGGAAGTTCCAGGGCCCCACCCATGACCTGAGGCATTTGAGTGCTCCTCCTGAGGGACTAGAGTCGCCCACAAAAACAACATGGCAGCCTGTTCCCTCCCTCCAGCAAATGCAACCTACTGACTGGGAGGTCAATTTGCATAGCCCTTTTCAACATTTACTAATTCAATCATACAGGGTGAGGTCGTTTCTCACCCACAAGCTCCACCTACTGTCTCAGTGATAATCTGGGTGACCATTACAATTCATACTGCTAAGAAGACCACGGGCTGGGGATAGAGAAAGGATTTCAAAGGCCTCCATCCTCTCTCATCAGAGAGAGTCAGAGAATCTGCCCACACACAGCTCAGCACAGCTACAGCATACAAACAACTAGCAACTTGGAAAAGCATCACACTAAGGATATCCATTACTAAGGCATCTATCCAGAATCTAGATCACCATCAAAGTACCCACAAATCAAGCCAAAGGTTCTTACCCAACATAGGCTACAAACATCCCCATACAAGTGAATGAGGGGAAAAAGCCCCAGCTAAACAAAAGAAAATGCAAAATTAAGAATCAGCAACTGCTCCAGGTGAGAAAGAATCAGTGTAAGAACTCTGAAAGTATGAAAAATCAGAATGAAAGGTCTCCCCAAAAAGGAAACACCAGCCCATTAGCAATGGATACTAACCAAAATGAAAATACTGAAATGACAGATAAAGAATTCCAGACATGGATTATAAGGAAACTCAATGAAATCCAAGAGAAAATGGAAAACTAACTCAAAGAAACCAGAAAAGCAATACAGGAAATGAATGAAACATTCACTAAAGAGATCTACATATTAAAGAAAAACCAGACAGAACTTCTGAAAATGAAAAATTCATGTAAGAAAATACAAAACACAGTGGAAAGTTTTAAGAATAGACTAGATCAGGTAGAAAGAAGAAACTTGGATCTTGAAGACAACTCTTTCGAATTAAATCAGTCAAAAATAATGAACAGAGAATTAAGAGGAATGAACAAAGCCTATGAAAATTATGAGATTATGTAAATGCCCAAACATAAGAACCATAAGCATCGCAGAGGGTGAAGAAGAAAATGCACAAGAGCTGGAAAACCTATTTGAGGGAATAATTGAGGAGAACTTCTCTGGTCTTGCTAGAGATTTAGACATCAAGGTACAAGAACCTCAACAAACACCTGGTGGATTCATTGCCAAGAGGTAATCTCTAAGACACATAGTAACCAGACTGGCCAAAGTCAACATGAAGGAGGAACTCCTGCAAGCTGTAAGGCAACAACATCAAGTAACTTAAAAAGGAAAACCCGTTAGGCTAACTGCAGACTTCTCAACTGAGACCTTACAAGCAAGAATGGATTGGGGCCCCATCATGAGTCTTCCTAAACAGAACAACTGTCAGCCTAGAATCTTGTATCCTGCAAAACTAAATTTCATATATGAAGGAGAAATAAAGACTTTTCCAGACAAGCAAGCACTAAGGGAATTTGTCAAGACCAAACCTACCCTGCAAGATATACTCAGAACTGCATTATATGTGGAGCAACATAATGCATATCCTCCAGTGTGAAACAACCCAAAAGGAAAAGCTCAGAGCTAAAATAAAGCAATAATACAAGAAGGAAAACAAAGTAATAAGGTACTAACCAACAAGATCAATGGACCAACATACAACATATCAATTCTATCAATCAATGTAAATGGATTAAATTCCTCACTCAAAAGACATAGGCTGGGCTGAATAGATTAAAAAAAAAAAATAGGAACCAAATATTTGCTGTCTCCAGGAAACACATCTAACCAACAAGGACTCTTACACACTCAAGGTCAAAGGATGGAAAAAAATATTCCATGCAAATAGAAAATAAATCAAAGCAAGTGTAGCTAATTTGTATCCAATAAAATTGACTTTAAATCAACAATAGTAAAGAATGACAAAGATGGTCATTATATAATTATAAAGGGAGCAATTCAAGAAGACATAACAATCCTAAATATCTATGCACCTAACACCCAGATTCATAAAGCAAACCTACTAAACCTGAGTGGAGAGATAAACAACAACATTGTTATTGCCAGGGACTTCAACACCCCACTGACAGAACTGGACAGATCATCTAAGCAGAAAATAAACAAACACTGGACTTAAATGGGACTATAGAAAAATTGGGCTGAACAGACATTTACAGAACATTTTACCCAAAAACTACTGGATATACATTCTACTCATCAGCACATGGGACATTCTCCAAGACTGATCATATTTTAGGCCACAAATCGTGGCTCAACAAATCCAAAAAAATTGAAATTCTACCACGTATCTTCTCAGACTACAGTGGAATAAAACTAGAAATCATCTCCAAGAGAAACACCCAATTCCACACAAAATCATGGAAATTAAACAACCTGCTGCTGAATGATTATTGGCTCAAAAATAAAATTAAGATGGAAATTAAAAGATTCCTCAAACTGAATGACAAAGAGGACACAAGTTATCAAAATCTATGGGATACCGTAAAAGCAGTCCTAAGGGGAAAATTCATAGCCTTAAAGGCCTGCAACAAAAAGACAGAAAGATTACAAATTAACAGTCTAATGACATGTCTCAAGGAACTAGAAAAGGAAGAGGAAACCAAGCCCAAATCCAGCAGAAGGAAAGAAATAACTAAGGTCAGAGCTGAACTAAATGACATGGAAGACAAGAAAATTATACAGAAGATCAATGTAACACAAAGTTGGTTCTTAGAAAATATAAAGAAAATTCATAGACATATTGCTAGATTAACCAGGAATAGAAGAGAAAGGACTCAAATTAGCTCAATTAGAATTGAAAAAGGAGATATAACTGATACCACAGAAATAAAAAACATCATTCTTGAATACTATGAAAATGTCTATGCACATAAACTTGAAAATTTAGAGGAAATTCATGAATTTCTGGAAACACACAACCGCGCAAGACTCCATCAGGAATAAATAGAACTCTTGAACAGACCAGTAACGAATAATGAGATTGAAGCAATAATAAAAAACCTTGTAACAAAAAAAGGCCCCAGATCAGATGGATTCACAGCTGAATTTTACTGTACCTACGAAGAAGTGTTGGTACCCATTCTGCTGAAATTGTTCCATAACATAGAGAAAAAGGGAGTCCTCCCCAAACATTCTATGAAGCCAGTATCACCTTGAAACCAAAGCCGGTAAAGGACACAACAAAAAAAGAAAACTACAGATCAATATCCCCTATGAATACAGATGCAAAAATCCTCCATAAAATACTAGCAAACAGAATCCAGCAGATTATCAAAAAAATAATCCACAATAACCAAGTGGGCTTCGTCCCAGGGATGCAAGGATGTTTAATGTGCATATTCAATACACAAATCAATAAATGTGATTCATCACATAAACAGAAGCAAAAACAAAGATCATATAATCATCTCAATAGATGCAGAAAAAGCTTTCAGCAAAATCCAGCACTCTTTCATGATAAAAACCCTCAACAAACTAGGCATAGATGAACATATCTCAAAATTATAAAAGCCATATATGACAAACCCACAGCCAGCATCACACTGAATGGGAAAAAGTAGAAAGCATTCCCACTAACAACCAGAAAAAGACAAGGATGCCCACTGTCACCACTTCTGTTCAACATAACGCTGAAAGTCCTAGCTAGAGCAATCAGGCAAAAGAAAGAAATTAAGTGTGTTCAAATTGGAAAAGAGGTGGTAAAACTATCAGGTTTTGCAGATGATATGATCTTACACCTAGAAAACCCCAAATATTCCACCATGAGACTCCTGGAATTGATGAATAAATTCAGCAAAGTCTTAGCATACAAAATCAAGTCACACAAATCTGTAGCATTCCTATACACCAATAATAGTCAAGCTGAGGGTCAAATCAAAAACTCAATACCATTCACAATTGCTACAAAGAAAATAAAATACCTAGAAATATACTTAACCAAGGAGGTGAAGGATCTCTATAAAGAGAACTAGGAAACACTGAGGAAAGAAATCGCAGATGATACAAACAAGTGGAAAACATATCATGCTCACGGATCAGTAGAATCAACATTGTTGAAATGTCCATACCACCCAAAGTGATTTACAATTCAATGCAATCCCATCAAAATACCAACACTGTATTACACAGATATAGAAAAAATAATTCTATGCTTCGTGTGGAACCAGAAAAGAGCCCGAATAGTCAAAGCAATCCTAAGCAAAAGGAACAAATTGGGAGCCATCATATTACCAGGCATCAAAGTATACTACAAGGCTATATAACTAAATCAGCATGGTATTGATACAAAAATAGATACATAGACCAATGGAACAGAACAGAAAATCCAGATATAAAACCATCTACATACTGCCAACTTTGACAAAGGAGACAACAATATACACTGGGGAAAAGAATACCTAGTCAATAAATCGTGCTAGGAAAATTGGATAGCCACATGCAGAAGAATGAAACAGTATCTGTATCTCTTACCATTTAAAAAAGTAATTCAAGATGGATAAAGGACTTAAATGTAAGGCATGAAGCCATAAGAATTCTAGAAGGAAATATGGGAAAAAATCTTCTAGATACAGGCCTAGGCAAAGAATTCAAGAAGAAGACTCCCAAAGGCAATCACTGCAACAACAAAATTAAATAAATGGAACTTGATTAAATTAAAAAAGCTTCTGCACAGCCAAGGAAATAACTAACAGAGCAAATAGACAAACTACTGAATGGGAGAAAATATTCACAGGCTATAGATCTGGTAAAGGACTAATAACCTGAATATACAAAGAACTCAAGCAAATCAGCAAGGAAAAAATCAAACAACCCCACTGAAAAGTGGGTAAAAGACATGAACAAAAGCTTTTCAAAAGATGATAGACAAATGTCCTATAAACATATTAAAAAAATGCTCAATATCACTAATCATCAGGGAAATGCAAATTAGAACAAAATGAGATATCACCTTACTCCAGTCAGAAGGACCTTTGTTAAAAAGTCCAAAAACAATAGATGCTGGTATGGATGCAGAGAGACAGGAATGCTTATACATTGTTGGTGGGACTGCAAATTAGTACAACTCTGTGGAAAACAGTATGGAGATATCTCAAAGAACTAAAAGTACACCTACCATGTGATCCAGCAATCCCACTAGTGGGTATTTACCCAAAGGAAAAGAAGACATTTTATCAAAAAGACACCTGCACTTGAATGTTTATTGCAGCACAATTCACTATTGCAAAGATGTGGAATCAACCCAAGTGCCCATCAATTCATGAATAGATTAACAAAATGTGGTATATGTACACCATGGAGTACTACTCAGCTATAAAGAAGATGGATTAATGTCTTTTGCAGCACTTTGGATGGAACTGGAGACCATTATCCTGAGTGCAATATCTAAAGAATGGAAAAACAAACACCACGTGAACTTACCACTAAATTGGAACTAACCGGTGAACACACACGTGCACAGAGGGAAGTAAAACTCAGTGGAAATCAACCAGTGGCGGGAGAGGAGGGTATGGGCAAAAATCTACCTAATGGGTACGATGAACAATGTCTAGATGACGGGCACTTTTATAAGCCTCATAAAAGTGATTCATGTAACCAAAATTATTTGTACCCTGTAATACTTTGAAGTTAAAAAAAATAAATAAATGAAACAAAATAAAAAGTTTTGTAAGTGATAGTTTTTTCCCCCTGCTCTTACACATTAAATATTAGAACTGTGAGAATCTAGTTCATTCTGAGTTGGTGTACTTTGGTTAAGGTATTTTGTCTGTACTAGGGTACTCTGGCTAACTTAAACAAACAGGAATTTATTGAGAGCTCTCAAAATTAACATGTACACACACACACACATTATTCAGCCAGAAAAAAGAATGGAATCCTGTCATTTGTGACAACATAGATGAATCTGGAAGATGTTATGTTAAGTGAAACAAGTCAGACACAGAAAGATAGATACATGTTTTCACTCATATATGGTAGCTAAAAAAATTGGGCTCATAGAAGTATAGAGTCGAATTATGGTCACTAGAGGCTACGAAAGGTGAGGGAAGAGGGGAGGATAGGGAGAGGTTGGTCAAGGGGTACAAAATTACAGAGATAGATAGAATGAATAAACTCTAGTGTTCTGTAGCACTGTAGGGGGACTATAGTTAATAATTTATTATATATTTTCAAAAAGCTAGAAGAGAGAATTTTGAATGTTTACAACTCAATGAAATGATTCATGTTTGAGGTAATGTATATCCTAATTACTCTGATTTGATCATTACACATTGTATACATATATCAAAATATTACTCCATACCCCATAAATATGTATAATTATTATATATCAGCTGAAAATAAAAGAATAAAATAGTATTTATTATAATATATATTACATATAATATAATTATACATTTAATTTAATTTTTGCTTAAAATAAGACCATTAGTGTCTGCAGATAAATTTAATTGCTTAAGAAATTCAGATGCACTGAAGTTTTTACACTCAAATGCACAGATCTTACTTCAAGAGTCCGAGCCCATTCTTAACTGTTGGGACAATTGAAAAATGTCACTCTTTATTAATTTATACCAAGTTTTATTTGTCTTTTTTAAAATTAAAAACTAGTTTTACTACTTACCTTTAATTTTATAAGGGAAGCTAGTGAGCTTGTTTGGCTACCTTTATTGAAGAATAATTCAGTATAAAGTTAGGATTTGTGATAGAGCAAAAACGAACTTAGATTTTATTATTTATTAAAAAAATCAAATTAATGGTAAATATTAAGATTGATTTTCTTTGTGAGTCAATGAGTTCTGACCATGCTTGATCATGCTTTTCCAATGGCGATACTATGTTAATTTTAGTGTTATTTTTTAAAAAAATATATGCTACAACTCTCTACTAACTAAATTGGGAGCTGGGATATACTCATGGAAAGTGAAGTAACAATATAAACAATACATGTCATAAATAAAGTAGAATGTTTTATATACATGTCAATCTTTTTTTAGAAAGGAGGTGCTATGTTATTAAAAAAGGCTATTGTTGGTTTGACTAGGGTGACATACTTCATGATAGAGGGAGAATTTGCAATGGGCATAGAAAATTGTTTAACTTCAGGAGACAGAATATTGATGGATGAGACATTCAAGAAAGAGTTGATGAAGGAAGATAGGAAAGGAAATAGAAAGGATCCAAGAGACAGAGATTGTGAATATGACCAGAAAAAATTAATTGTGTATGGAACAGGGAGATAGATATATTTGAAAATGTAGTATAGGATAGATTATAGAGAACTCTGAAGAGTTTAGTATTGCAATGGTATACTTTGGCAATGGTGGGCTATTTAAAAGTTTTTGAATCTTCGGAATATTTCTTTGAAAGATTTGATATATTTGTTTTCAAAGTGTAGTCTAAAGGTAGATCTACTGATAAAAATTATCTGGAGAGTTGCTAAAAGTGCATATTCAAGCTCCCTAAACCCTAACCTTGTGATTTAGTGGGTCTGGGTGGGACACAGGACTCTACATTTTTAGCAAGATCCTCTGTTATTTTTTACTTCACAATAAAATTCCAAACCCACTGGAGGACAGACCGTAGGCAGTGGAGCTCTGCTTTAGGGTTGCTAGAGCCCCAGTGTGTCTTGCCTCTCTCCAGGACTTATCTTCAAATATGGACCGTCTAAAACATTCTAACTCAACAATACACCTGAAGAATTGAAGATGACTACATTTTTTTCTATGCTAAACCTGAAATTATCAGAAATTGTGATTCTCTGCCAACCTGTGTTCAGAGCCAAGGCTCTCAGAGAATACTCTCAGTCTCCTTTATTAAATTGTCACTATATTAATTAGAACTCTCCTGGTTGAAGGAAATAGACTCCATAGAATACACAAACTTAGCAGTTTCTTTTCTTTAATTAGGGTAGAATAATATTTTTTGGTAAAAAATTTAGGAGTTTCACCTGGGGTTTTGTTGTTTGTTTTTTGTTTTATGTTTTTGTATTTTTTAAAGCACAAGTCTAAAATGGCATTTAGGAAAAGAAATGCAACTCCATAGCTTTCACTGCTGATGCATCAATTTAAAGCATTTATGTAGGATTATGTTAGTTGGGCACATGAGGAATGTGTGTGAAGAATAGTGAAGGCTTCAATGTGTTCTTCTCTAATCTGTAAACGTTTTTCCTTTGTTCTTCCCATTTTGAAAAATTAAATCATTCTCATGCCTCCATTTGCTGGGTGTAGATATTCAAATTTAGAAATCTCTGTACCTTGTGCTTGATGGGTATAGGCTGTAATGGAAGTTGTCATGTGAAGATAAATGCATATTTTTTTCTCTAGCAATTGATTGCTTATATAAAATCAGTTTTTACTGCTGCTGGTATTTAATACATAAACCCACCACTTACTTTTTTTCCCAAATGAAACAGTTACTGGTTTATCATGTATATGAAAATTTTTCTTTTTCACTGTGTTGTCACTAAATAGAAGGTAAAATTTTATGATTTTGCCTAAATTGTGAATTCCATGCTTCCCTTGTAATAGATAAAATATAGACAAGTAAGGCAATAGAAGAGTCTGGAATATTCATGAAGCATTCATCTCAAAGTTTATCTGAACTAGTCAGGATTTTCTTTTTAGTATTCCATTTTTATATGATGTACCCATTTTATATCATCCTCTTGTGTTCCATTGTCAAAATCTAAACAAATAGTAGCTTTCTACCTTGCAGTTAAACTAGTCTCAATTTTTTATGGATGATGTGCATCTATTTGATTCACTTTGACAAATAATAATTGAAATGGATGAAGATGCAGATTGTTCCAGTAATGAACATTTAACTAGGGAGTAGGTTAGGCTCTTTAAGAAGCTGTTGTAATACATGCAAGTCATTTTGGTTAATATTCAAAAACTGATTTATGAAAATCATAAAAGACATGTTAACTATAATTCAAGACATAACAGAGTAAACATCAATGCATCCCCCCTATTTCTACCTTAACTTGTCTCTCAATATCCAAATCCTGAAACAATAAATATACTTTTCAAATTGAATTGTAGACATTTATCAATTTATCTACTAGAAGATTGAATGGCACTATTCCATCATGGTTAATATTCAACAATGTGATAAATTCATAAAATTAAAGGCAATTTATTAGATTAATTAAATAGGGCTTAATTAGTAATTATGTATAGTATAACATATTTTCACCAATTTAAGGAAAATGCTTTTTTCTGTATCTTTTTTTTATGCCTGACAACCTTGTAGATGTTAAACTAGAGGAAAAATATCTGCATTCTAGGTTTTGATTATCACTATTCTAAATTACAAATTCTTGTACTTGAATAAATTATATTATGGTAATTTTTTCCTTTAAAGAGAGAATATCAATGGTTGAAGAATAATTCAGGCTATTTATCATCATCTTTGAAAAAGTAAAATAACAATAAAGCCCATTTAGGAGACACATTAGTCTCCTGCGTGACTCCAGAAGCAAGCAGAATTTTGAAAAGCATCTTCAGAAATTATTTGGAATATACTTCTGTTCTCTAAGAATATAACTTTAACATCCATTTAAAAATTTAAGACATAAAGGCGTTAATAGATGCTGATGCTTCAGGAAGTACCAAAGTAGGAAGTTTTGATAAAGTTTATAGCCCTGGAGCCTCGGAAGGAAAGGCTGAAAACCATAATTAGGGTAGCAGTTAATTACAATGACCAAAAAAACCTGTCTTCCTTTTAGTTAGTAAGTTATTTTAGAAAACAGACTGGTAAGTGACAGAGCTGGGATTTGAACCCAGATTTGTCTGAATCACATCTCCACACCTTTGACCACAATACCTTGGTATAGTGGTTAAGAAGGTATTTTGTTGAAGCAGATACCTGGATTCAAATACCTACTCTATACTTGCCAGCTACATGATCTTGGACAAGTTACTTAAGGCTTGTGTCTCAGTTTTTCATTTCTAAATGGAGATTATAATAATAATATAAAAGTTACCTCATAAGGTAGTTATATAGATTAAATGAATTAATACATTTAAAGCACTCAGAATGGTCAGTGGAATATAATAAGTGCTCAAGTAATTTAGCAAGTAGACTAATGTACTTAGCTAGGGGTATGTTTACCATCAACCTTAGAGTGTTTTTTCTAGGAGTATATGCAACTACATATTCCGTGGTTTGTTTTGAAATGAATTTATTGCCACTTGAATATAGGTTTAAGTTGGGGGGTGTTGGTACTTTTTTGGTGCTTTTTGCCACTTGAGGAACTAACCAGTACAAGTTTCTGATTCAGAAACCAGTTTATCTTACTAGTTCTCAAAACTTGCCAAATTTGTTCCACTTTTGGCCTTGGCATTTGCTTTGCTGGTAACGTTTTCCCTGGATTTTCATAAAGTCAGCTCCATTGTATCATTCAGGACTTGGCTCTATGGCACCTCCTTAGAGCAGCCTTCCCTGATTATTTGATCTAATCTACTACCACCACAGCAACCCGCATCTCAAGTCACTCTCACGTTGTTATGTATTATTTTCTTCTGATGATATTCTCTTTCATTTATTAGTTTGTTCATTACTTGGTTATTGTCTAATTTCACTGCTGGAATATAAATTCCTTGAGGGCAGAGATTACGTCCTGGATAGGCCATTCATTGCCAATCTTACCTTAAATTCAGCTGACTCTTGAGGAGTATGTTAGTGCTCTTAATTAGTCTTCCAGGTACTAGTCAGAAACAAGTACTCTTTGCTCCTTACTACTTAACTAAAACTTGGTTGTGGGGGAAAAAATACATGTTGGAGGTCTCTGAATCATTTGTAGTTCTGTCCATTCTTCTACATATTCTCAGTTTTATTCTCACTTTTTAACCAGCCATCAAAAAGCTGGTATCCAGCATTCATCATTTTGCTACTCTTAACATTGTAGAATTACTTTTATTGAACTGTATTTTCACATTATGTCCTAGCCCACAATTATGAATGTTAAAAGAAATGTTACTTACAAAACTTACAGTCATTTCAGAAGTGGTGTAATTGATGATTTAACATATGTTCTCAATATCAGTTACTCTAGGAAAACAAACACCTTTAAGTAGTTGAAATGGAGGGAATTTAATGCAGGTCAGTGGTTATATGGATGATGAGAACACTGAGAAGTCAAATAAGACAATGAGGCAAATGAGAAAATAGTGACAGACTAGTTACCACCTGTAGGCTGGAGGGACAAAGTGAGAAGGCAGGGTTTCTAAAGACAGGGGTCAGGGTTCCGCAGAGAGAAGAAGCTGTGACTGTGCCCTGAAAGCCAGACCCAGACCCAGACCCATGAAGGAGACACAGCAGCTTCTAGAGATGTCACATTAGACAGAGAGGTGGGGGCAGAAATGCCCTGGCTGCTCCCATCCAGTCACCCTTCCAGTTAGCACTTCCCATTGCCTGAACCCAGCTAGAAGTCAAATGACAGGGGACCCTGACGGAAAGTAGCTTTCACATCAGCCCTCTGCAGCATTGAGCAGACTAGGAGAGGCATGAGGAGATCTGTAGGCAAACCGACCCAGGACCGGCATACCATTCCATGAGGGAGCATAAGTGCAAATTGTACTCAGTCTTCAGGATGGGAAATAAATGTGACTTTTCATAGCAATTGATTTGTTTATATATAGCAGGCTCTAAATTATGCCACCAATCATGATTCTGTCTTTGTGTTGGAGTCTAAAGAACATAAAGTCAATTTTGTGGCTCTCTTTTGGCCTCATGCGCAGGAGTCTTATAGAACATATTTTGAGCTCTGCTCTTACTTCCATATTAATTCCTAAGTGTTGTAGGTTCTTGGCTGGTGCTGCAGCCACGGCTGTGAATCAGTAACACATAAACCTCTTGGTCGCAGTTGCGACCTTTCTGAAGTGGCTGCTGTGATTCTTGGTTCTATCAGCCTGACCCATCTGTCTGTTGCCTTCATAGATGAGGCTGTTAAAGGGACATGTCAGTAATTGTCACACACTAACTAAGCTTGTGGTAGAGACTGGGTTTCTGACTCCAAAACCTATGCTCTTTCAACTATGCTGACATTTTAATACTCTTTTCTACTTTTCTCCAATACTTAGCGTATGTGTTGACTTCCTCTAAGAGAGGTGTTGCCTAACTCTGTCATAGCACCTGGAACACTGTAGAACGTTCACCTGGCTTTTTCTTTTTCTCTTTCTCTTAGGTACTTTGAAGGTAGGTTCAGTGGTATTTATTTCTTTATTTTTCAGCACCTACCGTAGTGTTTGATACATGCAACATACTCAATAGACACAGTTTGAATGAAATAAATAAGGGGATGAATGAGTAAATAAAATGAGTGCCTTGGTTAGGTCATTCCAGTTTCCTTATTGGTGAGGTAGACAACATGTTTAATACTTTGAGCATTGGTATTAATTTAAAATGGATATGAATAAAATTCAAAGTGACCCAGATCATTTGGAGAAAGGTAATATCACATAAAAATGTAATTCAATTAAGATTAGTTATGGATGTAAACTTTTCAAAGCAATCAGGTCAAGAAATAGAAGATGGATATTACAAGTAAAACACAAGTTGTGCAGATCTATGTTGTGATGATATGCAAAATAGATGGGTCTATTGTGCAATGTGCTATGAGCAGGATTAGGCACTTATACTACTTTGTCCAATTTTCTCAATCTGGCACATACCTCTTATTTGGTTGAAATTGTACAGTGCTTTGAATAATGACCATGTAGATGGGCAATAGACTCTTCATAGCTTTAAGTATAAAGATAATAAAGAGATTAAATACCCTCTACATAAAAATTGCAAAAGACCAGCTGTACTTCTAGTGCACAGAAGGGTCATAAATAGATAGAATTTGCTTTGTGCTTTACTAGACTCGTGGGAGGAATTAGGAGCCCCATTTAAGTCTTGGTGCTATTTGTGAAACTGGAAACATGTGCATCCTGGAAAACGCTCAGGATTTTCCTGACCTCTTAAGAAAACGCTGAAAACCTAGTTTCTGAAAAAACTTGATCTCACAATTGAACCATAACTGTATATTCAGACATTTGTGAAAACTTGGCTGTGACAACAATGAAAGATGAAATTTCAAGCTAGCGTTAAAAGAGCACAGCTTTGCTCACTGGTTTTTTAAACAATGCAGAGCATGAGAATGTGAGTGAGACAGTGCTGAAGCTTCTATCTTATTTTCTCTTTGAATAGAATAAGAAAATGCTGTAGGTTTTCAACAGTGACATATCTGGATTGAAGGAAAGATTATTATACTACTTTGAACGTTGGTGATTGAAGGACTGGAGGAGAGAATAGTATCAGTGACGCTGTGAAACTCTCATGCTACCTTGTGGTCTGATAGGTGTGCCAGAGAACTTGACTTCAATGTGAAGATGATATACGCATTTTTGAGGTTTAAGTTATTTAAAGAATGGGTAAATGTAATATTGGACTATCCCATTAGCATACTGCTTTTGTTTGTGTATTTGAGATCTCAGGACCGTTTGATCACTTAGCTCATTCATCCATTTGTCAATTTATTCATTCCTTCTCATTCTTTCAACGGTCAGTGACTAAGTTCCCTTTATCTTTAGACACTAGAAAGACAGCACATGATGCTTCAAAAGTTCATAGTATGGTAAAGGAGGGAGACAAACAACTAAAATAATTAATACACGCTGAAATTTCTAAAACAGTGACTAATATTGCTTTGACAGCAATAAGGATGAAATGACAAATTTTGTGACAGGGATTTGAGAAGGCAAAAAGAGAGGTTTTATTAGAGATGATTCTATTTGAGCAGAGGCTTAAATGAAATCATTCCTCCAGTTATTTAAAGAAGAAAGCCCTGGTAGTCAAGAAGAAAGTATTTATTACTCTGTAGTTTAGAATAATAATCAGTATTTGTTTTAGGGTTCAGATCCTTAGCAATTCTTAGCTTTGGGAACACTGAGTCACATAGGCTGATTTTAATTTAATGCCTCTTTTGCTCCATTGCAACCCTTTCCATAATCATGTGAGGAAGACTCTCTACCATGCATGACCTCATATCACTTGCAGTCACTTCAATAATGTGGATCTCTCTTCTACTATATTGTGAGTTCTAATACTATACTGATATTATACTAAATTACAAGTTCCTGTGTTATCTTTTCCCCCATTGCCTTGCTCAGACAATACCTGCTACATGGTAGTTTGCTGAGTAAAAAAGTCTGGCTGTAACTTCATAGGAAATGAAGAGGATAGAAGTTGGAATGCAGAGATCAGTGTAACTTTTGTGTGTCCCTCCCTATAGTACTTTGGTCTAAAATGGAAAAATTGAGCCCAGGAATAATATCTATTAATAGTACGTTATGCAGTCTTATACTTGTCAAAGCACATAGATTAACACAGTAATGATTCTAGAGCAAGATTGTCTAAATTTAAATTTGTAAACATTTGTCAAGTTCAACTGTTAAACTAAAATGAGCAAAATACTTACTTAGAAAATACAGAGCCTATATTGGCATTAAAGATCTATGTAGTTTTTAATGCCTCTCATATTTTTGCCTTAAAGAGACAACATTAGTTCAATTATAGCACTGAATTATTTTGAAAGTAAGTAGACTAACCCATTTGGCCTTTACAACATTGTATTGGAAAAGGAAGAATATATAGATATATAGATGTGTGTATTTTAATAGGTTAAAATGTTCTAGGTTTCTAGAATGGTGATAAGCTGTGATTTTTGGTACATGTATATTCTGTAGAAGAATGTTATATATGATTCTATTAATTCTAGTAGTTTATGGGCATATAACCAGATTTTCTAGGTATAAAATCATATTAACATAAAAACATTTTTATATTGATTAATTTTCTTATTGTACTTGCTCAAAACTTCAATGATAAATAATAATATTGATATTTATAATTATAAACTTCCTGATTTTAATTTAAATGATTTTAAAGTTTTTTGTTTAAGATGTTTTGATTATGGTAGATAATATTTACCATATTTAAGTTATTTTTGCTGATTCCTATTTTTATAAAGTTTATATGAAAAATGAACCTATTAACATAAGTATTAATGTTTTAAGTAGTTAATTTTTTTTAAAGATTTTTTTTCTTGCTTTATCTGTTCTGCTGGAAACTTGTGAGGTTTTTAAAATATTTGTTTATAATTCTTGGAGTTCAGAAATTTGACAAGAATATACCTAGTGTCATGATTTTTCTCATTATTTATACCTTCATTGCTGAACGTTTCAATCTAGAGACTACATTCTTTTTAAGTAAGTGCAATTTTCTTCATTGTTTAATTATTGTCTTTTCTACAACTATTTTATTTTAGTTTTCTAAAAATACAGTTATTCACAGTTTGGGTTTTCTGGGTTTAACTCTTGAGCCTCGTATCTTTTCCCTCATGATGTCTATCTCTTAGTATCGTTGCTTTATGCTTCCATATATTCCTTCCATTTAATATGCCAGATTGCTAATATGATTCTTTACCATGACTGTCCTTCAATTCATTTTCAGAACCTTCTCGCTTCTGATTTTTTTTTTTTAGTTCCATAAACATTTCTCTTTTGTGTGGAACTTCTGTCTCGCTGATAAGACAAAAAAATGTTTTTCCCTGTGAACAATGACAACAAAATATGTGAAATTTGGCATCTTCTCACCCTGTATACATAGACCACCTCCAGATGGTCTTAGGAATGAAATGTCAATAACAAAATGTTAAGACTTTTAGTAGAGTTTTAAAGGTGAATGTCTTAGGAAAGGTAGGATTTCTTAAATAATACATAAAAACACTATAAAATAAAAGGTTGGTAAATTTGATTATGTTGGTATTAATAACTTTTGATCTGTAAAAGATACCTTTAAAAATTAAAAGATAAGTTACAGGTTGGGAGAAGGAGTTTTTATTATATACAACCAATAAAACTATTAAGTATCAAGAATATATAAATAAATCCTACAAATCAATAAAAAGCACCAGCAATTCAATAGATGAATGGTCAAAAATCATGAATAACGCTTTACAGAAGAGGAAATATATGTTGCCAATAAACATACGAAGAAGTATTTTAGAATCAATAGTGATCAAGAATTACATATACCATAATGAGCTCTATTTTACATTCACTTGATTGGAAAAATAAAATAAAAAGCTCATTATAGCAACTGATTAAGAGGATGTGAGTCCTCTGGGTCTTTTATACATTGTTTCTATGAATATAAATTGGTACAGATGTTTTGGAAAGCAGTGTGATATTGTGTATGATTTTGCATACTGTATGATGAAGTAATTCTGGCTGTAGATCCGGGAGAAGATCTTTCCTGTGTATTCTGGAGACACTCACAAGGATGTTCATAGCAGCTTTCTTCACAATAGCAAATATGTGGAAGCAAATCAGATACTTCCAGAGTAGTAGAGTGATTGACTATCATGTCATAGGCTGTTATAAAGCTGTAAAATGAATAAACTACAATGACATCCAACAGTATGGATGAACCTTAGCAATATAAACATAAATCCTTAGCAATTTAAACATAAAACAATTAAAATGAAAATAAATTTTTAGAAAGAAATACAGACGAGTCAAAGCTATGTGAGAAGGAAAGAAAGGGAATGACAAACACAGGCTTCAGAAGGGTTGTTCTCTTGAGGGAGGGGACGGAGGGCATGGGATAAGGAAAGGTGACATAAATAGGTATGAACGATTGGTGAGATCCTACTTTTTGCCTCATGTGGTGGGCTTTCAGTTGCTTATTACACGACTCAAAAAGGATGAACAAATAAATAAAAATAGAAAGCCGTGCATGGACCGGTTATGACAATATCACATACCAGGCCTATGATTGAGCAAATTCTACACACCAAGGTTTGCAACAGAAAGTTGCCATTTGTCTACTCCAGAAGTTATTTTTCTAGGGGCCAGTTCTGAGACTTCCGCTTCTTTCTTCTTTGTCCTGAGCCCTCATTAGGAGTATCCTATTATTTTCTTTTGCCCATTTCTTTAGGACTCAGGTCCCACTGCCAGCATACCTTACATGGTGGTGATCCATAGAGCAGTGTATGGTGTGTTTGCTCTGCTCCTTTGGGTCTTTGATTTAACAACAGGCAGATTGGGAGTTTCTTGTTGAAGCCTCAGAAGGAAAGCATCTCTGCTCACTGGTGTCCTTGTAGTTTCCAGTCTCAGTCATGTAGAGAACCTTGAAGTTTCTCTTCAAGCTCTGAAGGCCAGCCAGACCAGATAATACTGTGACATATGGTGCCCTTTTCCAACTTTGAGGATTTCTCTAGGCCAAGCTCTTGGCAGGATCTGTCTCAGCCTAATTTAGACCAAGGATCTCTCTGTCGCCATTCCTCAGACACTGTCTTCCCAGAAGGGTACAAATTGTGCCCCAGATATGTTATTCAGAACCAAAGGAGACCTGAAGGCTCAGTTGCCTCCTTCAATGTATTGCCTCCCTTCAAGCCATAGCAGATTCTTGGCTCATAGGAAGTAGATGTGTCAGACTTGAGGGTAAAGGGGAGCCAGGGTGTTTAAAAACTGCTCTTTCCCCAGAAATGTCTACTTTCTGAAAAGCTTCTTTTAATTTAACTAAAATTTTCATTTTCATCATCATCAGTTCAGAATTACAGGAATTTTGTTTTATTTATTTATCTATTCATTAGTTCATTTATTAATAATTTTTATTTTCCTTTATTTGCAAGACCTGAATATTATTCAAATTTTATGTTACAAAATAGAGAAAAGATTATGCTCCAGGAATAGCAAGCAAAGTTTTAACATTTACTACTGGCAGAGCAGGTTTGAGAATAATCTAACTTTGGGAATGACTACAAAGGGTGTTAATTAAGTAGTAGGTGTTTTATCACCTATGTCTATTTGAAAAAATTTAGCACAGATGTAGAAAGCTTAAGTACATCTATAGTTTGTATAACAAAGCTCTATATTCATTGGGTTCCATCTGCCACACTAACCTCAAACCACACTTAGTGCCAGCCAATTAACACCTTGATTAAGCTATAGACCACCTGCAGCTTCAGTAATGTAATGAATTCACTAACTTTTATATCAACTCATTGTAAAACCTAGACTAAAATAGCATAGTGAAAAGGGGAAAAAAGATTCATGCATCAGTCATGGCATACACGCGCACACACACAGGCATGCACAACACGCGCACACACACAGGCATGCACATCAGTTGTCTCATCTCTGCTTCTCTCGTTATCTCTTCATTCTCTCTAATGTATGGGACTTGGATGAAGACCTTCCAAGCTCACAAACCGACTAACTTCAAGCAGAAAAGAATATTATATTCTATTCCCTCGACTCAAACTTGAAAAAACCCAAGGAAGTAGTCCAATTTTCTTACTCAGTTCACATTCTGTTTCTGAATGAATTTGGGTACCCTGGTTCACATAGTTTAGATTGGTGGTGTGATCATAGGTCACTACAACCTGGAATTTCTGGGCTCAAGGGATCCATAGCTGGGACTACAGGTGCAGCGACACCCTGCTAATTTCTTTTATTTTTTAAGAGATCGGGACTTGCTATGTTGCCCAGGCTGTTCTTGCACTCCTGGCCTTAAGCAATTCTCCCGCATGAGCCACAACACCTGTCTTGGAATAAAGGATTTCTAACAGGGATTTGCCCAACAATTTGGGGAGCTGATTATATAATCTCTATAAGTCTGCTGTCTTTGTATGTGATGCTAGATCTTGAAGTTTTCAGGACAGACAGGAAGAGAAGATGTATGTAAAGTGAGGGAGAGCAAATAAAAGATGGAATCCATAGACAGGATCTGAAACCCAGAAAGATGGACTAAACATGTGTCAGTTATCATTGCCCCATGATGATGTGGATGTCCTGCAAAAGAAGCTGGTACCCTTTGGCTCGGAGCTAAACATACACCTGGCCCAGAAATTGGAGGAGGATCCAAGAGAAGGTGAAGCAATTGCAGGCCTGACTGCTATCCATGCCAAAGAGATGAGCATGCAGATTGATGACAATATGCATGACCTATAAAAGCACCTGGTAACTCTGCCCTAACTTTCCAAGTGTAAAAATTAATATGTCTGCTTCTTTAGTACTGCCCTCAAAATCTTATCTAAAACAAATACTCTTGTGGCCTACCCTAATTGGAAATATACAGAGAAAGGGAATTTTGGCAATCATAGTTCAACCTAGTCCAGTTGACACATTATAAAGCCACTACAATTCATGCATTTTGAACCTGAAAACTTTGCACATCTTTTTAAACCATACTTAACCTACAAGTAAACAAAGTCATGCTCTTGTCTAATATGAAAACATGGCATAACTATTCTGCCTTGCAACCAAAGTCTCAGTCTTCATTCAAACAGTATACAAAAAAGCTCCCTTCTTTTAGCTGATTCACACTCTCCCTTTGATATCCTATAACTTAATAGTGAAATATACATTTTTAACTATTAATGCATTATATGTTAGATGATGGGGGAATGGGAAGGAGAAGAAACTATATTGTTATGTGTGTGCATGTATTTATGTGTGTTTATAGACACACACACACAACAAATATTGTTTCTTTTCTTTCCCATTCATGTCAAAACATTCATATCAAAATAAGGAAGAAAAACTCAAGAATTACAGTCAATTTCTGCAATCCGTCCTGTGGTGTAGCAGATATTTACATCTAGCATTTTCCGTTACCTATTCCATCTTCTCAGCAGCCATTTACAAGGCAACCACCTCAGGTGAGACTATTACAGGTTCTTCAGGCAAGGGAAGACTAGCTTTCTGAGGCAGGGGTGGATGGGATATCTCTATTGGCAAAGTAGGCTTAGCACAATTTAGGAATTTAAAGTTCCCATTTCATCTAAGTTTTCCTATATGTCCCCACCCCAATTTTCAGAGTTCCATTCATTTCCAATTAATGCATCAACTTTAAGAAAAATGATCCTATGAGTTAGAGAATTCAATTTGTATTGCAATTCAGCCATTGTGATTAGATTTTGTATTTGTTTTCAGATCTTTCAGACCTGATGTTACAGGAGATAAAGATTTCTTTTAGGGCAGTCATAGAACTTATTGGGTTCTTATGTAGGCTTCAGCTGGGAATTTAAAACCCTGAAATTATTTTCTTTTGACACCTACAAAATACTGTATCAATTTGAAGTAGAATTACTAGGAGCATTACACACACACACACACATGCAGTTTATTACAAGGATTTGAGCATATACGATTATGGGAGCTGGTTAGAACAGTCTCTATAAGTTTGTTGATTTTGTATCTGATACTGGAGCTTAAATACTCTAGGGCAGGCAAGCAGGAAGAAAAAAGAAGGTTATAAAGTAGAAGAGAGCAAAGCCAAGCTAAAACCTGCAAACATAAGCTGGAGCCTATGAGTACAGACTGGAACACATGTCAGTTCTTACTCCTCCGACCTTGATGATATGGGTTCCACAGGAGAAACTGGTGCTTCCTTCTTGAAAGTAAGCAAAAGCCTGTCCCAAGTATTTGAGAAGTTGTTGGAAGATCCAGAGGAAAGTAGAAAAGTTGTAGGCTTCCCCCCTGCCCTATGCTAATCAGTTAAGTAAGCAGATGAGTGGCAATATGCATTAGCAACAAAAGCATCTCTTGACTCTGTCCCACCATCCTTCCAAGCCTAAGAAACAATATGATTGCTGTTTTGCCTCTTCCCTCTAAATTGCACACAAAATGTCTCTGTGGCCCACCCTAATCTGAAACATATAGGGAAGGGAATACCAGGAAATGTAATTTAGCTTAGGCAATTCCACACATTGCTAAGCCACCACAAGGTATCCCTAGTTGTTTCTATATTGTCCGTGTACTGTGTGTATACAATTAATTAATATTTCTAAGCTATGTTTTTAAAAATTGACCTAATTTTTATCAAGATCTATTTCTTATAAATTTCAACATGTGAAAAATATAAGGAATGAATCTGATATAATTTTATATAGGTTTGAGAAATTTCTACATTCCTAATGGCAGTAATACTCCAGATTTTTTTCTGATTAGTCTTATGCATATATTAATAATATGCTTTTGGTCTTTGACATTCCAAAGCAACTCAATTTAACTATTTTGCCCTCCTTATTTAATTAGCACCATATTTTTTAGTAATTAGGAGCATAGGCTCTAGACACAGACTAAAATCGAATGTCAGCCTTACCACTTAGCTGTGTCCTCAGGTACATGGCTTAACTGCTCTTTGCCCAGTGCTTTTCCTGTATAAAATAGAGCTGCTCTAGGATTAAATTAGTTGATATTTGTAAAGCTTTTAGAATAGTGCTTGGCACATGTTAAGTTCTGTATTTTCCCTGTATGGAATATACTGGGGAGGGATTAGGTTTTTTGTTTGTTTATTTGTTTAATTTTTTCCCACCTTTTCCATGAATCTTCATCAATAATTATTCACCAGTAATTTTCATAAATTTTGTTTTGGTCTTATGGATCAAGTGGTCCTAAAATATGTGGTAACCATGTGTAATCTTTTGAACATGCTATGATACACATATGCATAAACACATATATAAACACACCCATAGTAAGTTTAGTCATATGTTTAGTTTTATAAGAAATTTCCAACATATTTTCCAGAATTACTGTACCATTTTACACTTCCACCAGCAATGTATGAGAGACCTAGTTTCTTTGCATCCTTGCCAGCATATTTTCTATATTTTTAAAATTTTATCTGTTCTAATAGGTAGTGATATCTCATCATGGTTATAATTTGCGTTTTCCTAATAGCTAATGATATTCGACACCTTTTCATGTGATTATTTTTCTGTTATTGTCTTTTGTGTAATTTTGAATTGGATTTTCTTTACTGTTGAATTTTTAGGGTTCTTCACATATTCTAGATACTAGTCCTTTGTCAGATATATGGTTTACAAATATATACTCCCAATCTATAGTTTTTTTATCCTCTGAACATGGTCCTTTACAGAGCAAATGTTTTTAATCTTGATTTAAGTACAATTTATCTATTTTTTCATTTCTTGGATCATGATGTTGGTGTCATATTTAGGAACTTTTTGCCTAGCTCTTGGTCCTGAAGATTATCTCCTATGTTTCTTCTAAAAGTTTTATTGTTTTTAATTTTACATTTAAATCTGTGATCAGTGAGCCACGTTTTGCCAATTCCTGCTCTACGTTCACTGCCCTGCATCTTCTGTCTAGTTGTCCATGGTTCTCTACTCTTTCAGGAAGAAATTTTACTGCCATCACTGGGTCAAGGTCTTTTTTACTGCTCTGGGGTAAGGATGGGTGTTACAACCACCATTCTACACTCTGATTAGCTTCATATGTAAACTATTTATTCTAAGCAAATCTTGGACAACCTCTGCCTTTGGTTGAAGATATTTTGATATATTGACACAAATATTCTTTCTTATCCTAACAGGAAAAGGGATGGATAAACTTCTTTCTTCCATAGTCTCATAAAAGGTTTGAATACCATCAAGTTGTGGGACAAATCCTTGTCTAAAGCCCTTTGAAATATTAAATATCATGACTTGAATAATTTTTCCAGTGGGTTGCTCTAAGCTCTAGAGCTCACGTTTGCATTTCTCTTCCCACCTTTCCCCTCCCTATACAGATAGTAACTACCTTTGAAGGTATAATTCAACTGAGATAATTTGTTGCAATATTTAAATGTTTCATTCTAACTTACACAAGTCAATGCCTTTTCTATGCTTTTAAGCCTTAAGGTGTTTTATGAATTTCTATTTACTCAGTAAAAACCTACCTTTGAGAAAAAAACACCATGTAAAGTGGCAAATCCTAAGAAGATACATCCATCTCTCTAAATTGTACAAAATTGTATAGTAATTTCATGCTCCAAAATAGACCCAATTCTTCAAATTGGTTATCATTGAATTATTTTTTTCTCTCTTTGGAACTATAAACACTCACCACTTCTGATAAGTTCTGCACATAAATCACATCTTTTATGTTTTATATTCTTTTTTACATATTCTGTGTATAAAACATACAGTTCAAATATAGTTACCATTTCTTTTCTATACAATAATTGAAGGTATATTTGGCTATTAAGAAATACTAAAGCCTTGCTTAAATAAATCTTACATTTTTATAATGTTCATTTTTAATGGGGCTCTTCAAAGATAATTTGAAACAGAATTTGAGAAACATGAAATTTGTCAGTTTTTAATGTAGAAATTAATTGGTAGACTCCAAAGTAGATGACTGTAAGTTTGTGGTTTAAATTTGAATCTGTTGCATTTTTTGCTTATCTCTGTGACAATCAATACTAAATCAATACCTCGAGTAATATAAACCTGTAAAATTGCTTTAATCCACGTATTCACTTACTCAAATATCACTAGCCCGAATCTTAAATTATTAAGAACCCAACTAAAATTCAGTATGTCAATATAAAGGATTCTGAACGTCTAAATAACATGTTTCAAAACCCATCAAATAATAATTCTCAAGAAAATCTTTCCAGTAACCTGCAATTCTAATGAATACTTGAGCATCTGCTTTTCTAATGTTAACAAATGAGAAGTTGCAATGTAAAGGCAGAGGAGGCTTTAAAAACAGGAATATTCTTATAACTGTAAATGGCACCACTATAGTTATTATAGTATATGTCAACAAAGCAGAAAAGGGATAATGCAAAAATCATCTAAAATAATTTAAAAATTTTAGCAGTTATGGCAAATTTAAAGAACAAATAAACAAGGGTATTTTGAAACTGAGAAGCATAGTAAAATATTTAATAGTCATAGTGATTACCTTGAGTCATTAGAAAATACACAATGGGCATTACATTCCGATATTTTGTAAAAAGCAGTGAAACTATTCCATATGGTACTATAATGGTGGAAACGTGTCATCATATATTTGTCCAGAACCAGACCCATAGTATGTACAACACCAAAAGTGAACCCTCATGTAAAAGTGTCCGTTTTAGGTGATAATGATGTGTTGATGTGGTTTCATCAGTTGTAACAAATGTACATTCTAATAAGGGATGTTTACAATGGGGGAGGGTATACATGTGCAGGGAGAGGGGGTATGTAGGAAATCTCTACCTTCTGCTCAGTTTTTCTGTGAACCTAAAACTGATCTAAAAAATAAAGTCTATTTAAAAAAAAAACTGAGCTGGATAGCAGAAGAAGAAGAAAAATAAAATGATTTATCCTGAAACTTTGGGTCTCCTACCCTAGATTATATATGTCTAAAAACAAAGCAAAACTTTAGTTTCTCAGGCTGAAATATCTGCATTCAAAGTACTGCACTATTTTCCCTAATAACATTGGATGAGAACTTGATTTACATGTGTATAACTAAATGACACATTGGAATGGTATGATATGCTGTGCTGTTGGAAGTTAGGATAGTGGTTACCCTTGCAGGGATAGTAACTGAAAGGTGAACTTCTCGGTTAGTGATAATATTATTCCTTTGGTCCTGGGGATGGTCACATAGGTGTATTTAGTTTGGGGATGAGCCTTACCTCAAAATCTGTACTTGAATAAATTTCTTGTTGGCTCTCTTTGGTTGATCAAATCCCATCATCTGTTTCATAGTAATATAACTTAATGATTAAAATTTAAATGCACCTAATCCCTAATCATATATAAGAAAAGAGAATAGGACTTAATTGTATTTAAGCCAAGTTCCAATTTCATAAGTGAAAAGGAAATTGCTTCATATTAAAAATATACAAACAATTATTTGGAGGCTCTTGTGGAATTTCCTAGTCATTTCTATGAACTATTTCTTGTAGTTTTTGAAGTTAAATTTGGTTATAGGATTTTTTTTTGCTATGTAATCCTTTATTTCTAATAGCTAGTAGTCTTCATTCAAGATAAGATATCTTGGATATTGTAAGTTTTCTTCTCATCCCTACTATGCAACCATAAACTAAAGAGAATATCTTTAGGAAAATACACTGTTTCAAAAGCACATCCTGCTATTATATGCAAGTATTAGTTGTTTGGGTATAATGCTATTTTTATTATGACTAGAATCACTCATTGGATAGATTTGCACAGCATCATTGCCTCAATTATTGTCAAAGAAGCCAGCCTTTGTGTTTCTTGTGTTCACACATGTTCATTTATGCCAGGTTCATTTTATTTGCCCAGTGGGCAAGGAAAAGAACTAGACCATCAGATTTGTGGTTTTATTCAAGAAGCAGAAGAGCCTACATAAATTAATTATATAGAAGCTGATTTGATTATAGTTCATTTACAATTTGGCAAGCAAATTCTGTTTCTAGTAATAAAAATATTCTATAATTTGAAGAATCTCAATATCTTATATGCTTCAGAATTGACAGTTTAATTTTGAAGCGTATAATAATTTGTATTTTAAGTATATGTATTAGAAAGAACTTTGAATAGTTCATGGGGAATCTATGAAATCTCAGAAAGTATCTGTTTCATATCAAACAAAAGAAGTGGCAGCTATAGATTAAAATTAAATTTAAATAAGACCTTTTTCACGCCTGTCTGAACTTTTCATTTCTTTAGATCTTTCTCCAACTTCATCATTTCACTGAAATTCCCAAGTACTTGACATGATAAAATTCTTCTTTTTCAAATCTTTAAAATATTTTGGTCACCTATGATGTTTCTTTTTATTTTTACTAAAGTAGAGTTTGTTAGGTTTACATTTCTATTTCTATACCATGTAGTATTTCTATACTACATTTTCTATTTATATACCATATTAAAAAAATTAGTGGATTCTATAATGTAAGTATAAGTACATTAATGAGTATATTATATAACTGGTTTGATTTGTAAATATACACAAGTATGTATTTTTTAAATCAACATTGTAAAATCCTAACAACATTGAGCTTTATAAAAGATTCTAACTCTATAGTCATAGTGAAAAGATTCAAATATCAGTTCAGCAACTTACAAAGGTGGCCTTTATCTAGTTTCTTAATTTTTTTCTCCCTTAGTTTCCTTGTCTATAAAATGGAGATATAATAGTATCCACCTTACTGGGGGTTTAATGAAGTATGTGTCTAAAAGCTTTGCACAGTGTTTAGCACCTAATAAGTGCTTATTGAGCATTAACTCTATTGTTATTTTACAGTGATATTGTATATATGATGATGTGTATGATGGTTTTTAAAAATATGATTTTTTTTCAAATAACCAGAAAATAGGCTGAGGTGAACCAAATATACAAAAAGATGATTTGGAGGACAATTTGAAATAAAGTATAAAGTGTGTACTTCTCAATTTTTATGTCTTTATGAAAGCTTTGGGTACTTTGACACCTTTCAAAGTCATTTCAGCAGCATGCTCCTACAAAGTTATTAGTTTCAGGATCTTGAATTTCTTCCTTGGGAAAATCTTTACAGAAAGGAAGATAATGACCGTCAAAATTTTGTGATTCTAAATATCCTCTTAAAACCAAAGTTCCCCTTTTTAATGGTTAACTGTTATAATCTAATCTCTATAAAAAGAGAAAAGATATAGTCTACACTTATACTAGCTTCTTTTTAAATATTTTAGAAGAAGAAAGAAAGAGAAGGTTAGTAGAAGTTTCAGTTTTCTATTGATAAAAATCAAGAATGAGTCTTTCCACCTGTAATTTCCCCTAAGATTTTTGTTACAAAAGAAAAATATGTTATACTGTGTGAATTAGCTACTCAAAATCCATTCACAATTCATTTCTTCTTTGTCTTTCATTACTTTTCAGTGTGGTAAGCTTAAATTATTGATTTCTTAGGCTTCCTTGCATGTAAGATTATCCATGAAACACAATTCTGCTCATGAGGAGGGATTTCCTTCCTAAATAGAAAGACTCCAAATCACTGGAAGAAAATCCGTTGCCCTTCCTCTTTCCCATGAATTAAAATCTTACAAGAGCACCTCTCCAGGCTCATCTTGAGACCTCTTCTTGTTTTCTCACTGGGTCATACCCTGCTTTTTTCACTTGTAAAAATGCACCCTGTGCCCAAAACACCCTCCTCAGCAATCCTCTCCTTTTTGCGTGAGCTTCCTAGTTTCTTCCTCAAATAGCAGCTCCTCTTTTCCCCCAGCTCCTCCAGACTAGATCAGGTTACCTTCTCTCATGCATTATTCCTGTGTTTCCCTCATCACATTTTTATGTATATGATAAAGTATCTGGCCACAAGCCACCAGCAACAGAAACATTTATCTTTTTTATCCTTACACCATAAAGAGGCATCATTTCATGAGCAAGGTATAGAGAGCAAGCATGTTACGTGTTATTAAATTATGCTATGTTCATGACAGTATCATATTTTATAGGTGAGGCAACTGTGGGTGGGTAGCCAGACTGGATCAAATGCAAATATATTGCTCCAGAGCCTTTGTAGTTAACCATAACCGCTATGAACTACCTTTAAAAAGTGTCTAGAGAAGTGGTGAAGAATGAAGAGTATGAGGCATTTTATTTTTTTTAATGTTCAATTTTTTGAATTTTTAATTTTTTAAATTTTATTTCAAAATATTAAGGAGCTACAAATGTTTTTGTTATATGGATACCTTGTATAATGCTTAAGTCAGGGCTTTTGGTGTGCCTGTCACCAGAGTAGTATTCATTGTACTCAATAGGTAAGTTTTTATACCTCAACCCCTTTTCCACCCTCCCCCTTTCTTGGTTTCCAATGTCTTTTATATCTCTTTGTGCCCATGTGTACCATTGTTTAGCTCCCACTTATTCGTGAGAACATACGGTGTTTGCTTTTCCATTCCTGAGATACTTCACTTAAGTTAATGGTCTCCAGTTCCATCCAAGTTGCTATAGATGACATTATTTCATTCTTTTTTTATGGCTGAGTAGTACTACATGGTAAATATCCACCACATTTTCTTTATCCACTCGTGAATTAATGGACACTTAGGTTGATTTTGTATCTTTGCAATTGTACATTGTGCTGCAACAAACATTAGAATGCAGGTGTCTTTTTGATATAGTGACTTCTTTTCCTTTGGGTAGATATCCAGCAGTGGGATTGCTGGATCAAATGGTAGGTCTACATTTGTTTCTTTAAGGAACCTCCATACCGTTATCCATAGATAACAGTAAAACCTCTATCTATCCATAGAGGTTTTACTAATTTGCAGTCCCACAAACAGGGTATAAGCATTCCTTTCTCTCTGCATCCATGCCAGCATCTATTGTTTCTTGACTTTTTAGTGATGGCCATTTTGATAGGGGTAAGATGGTATCTCATTGTAGTTTTAATTTGCATTTCCCTGAGGGTTAGTGATATTGAGCTTTTTTTATATGTTTCTTGGCCATTTGAAACCTCTGTTCATGTCTTTTGCCCACTTTTTGATGGGGTTCTTTGTTTTTTTCTTGCTGATTTGTTTGAGTTCTTTGTAGATTCTGGATATTAGTCCTTTTTCAGATGTACAGTTTATGAATATGTTCTCTCATTCTGTAGGTTGTTTGCTCACTCTATTGATTATTTCCTTTGATGTGCAAAAACTATTAAATTTAATTAAATCCCATTTATATATTTTTGTTATTGCTGTATTTGCCTTTGGGGTCTTAGTCATAATTTCTTTGTCTCTAGGCTGATGTCTAGAAAAGTATTTCCTACATTTTGTACAATTTTTATGGTTTCATACCTTACATTTAATTCTTTATTCCATCTTGAATTAATTTTTGTATATGGTGAGAGACATGGTCCTGTTTCATTCTTCTGCATGTGGCTATCCAATTTTTCTAGCACCATTTATTGAACAGGGCTTCCTTTCCCCAATGTATGTTGTCTGCTTTGTTGAAGATCGTTGGTCGTAGCTATATGGTTTTATTTCTGGGTTCTCTATTCTCTTCCACTGGTCTACATCTCTACTTTCATAGCAGTACCATGCTCTTTTGGTTACTATAGCCTTGTAGTATAATTTGAAGTAGGATAAATGTGATGCCTCCAGATTTGTTCTTTTTTCTTAAGATTGCTTTGGCTATTTGTGTTATTTTGCTTCCAAATGAAGCTTAGGATTATTTTTTCTAGATCTCTGAATATGATGCTGGTGTTTTAAAGGGGATTTCATTGAATCTTTAAATCATTTTGGGCAGTGTGGACATTTTAATGATGTTGATTCTTCCAATCCATAAGCAAGGGATGTTTTTCCATTTGTTTGTGTCATCTGTGATTTCTTTCATCAGTGTTTTGTAGTTCTCCTTGTAAAGATCTTTCACCTCCTTGGTTAAGTATATTCCTAGGTATTTTATTTTCTTTGTAACAATTGTGAATGGTATTGAGTCTTTGATTTTCCTCTCAGCATGACTGTCATTAGTATATGAAAATGCCACTGATTTGTGTACGTTGATTTTGTAAGCTGAGACTTTGCTGAATTTATTAATTCTAGGAGTCTTTTGGTGGAGTCTTGAAGGTTTTCAAGATACAAGATCATCAGCAAATAGGGGTAGTTTGACCTTCTCATTCCCAATTTGGATGCCCTTGGATGCCCTTAATTTCTTTCTCTTGCCTGATTGCTCTGGCTAGGACTTATAATACTATGTTGAATAGAAGTGGGGATTGTGAGCACCCTTGTCTTGTTCCAGTTCTTAGTGGGAATGCTTTCAACCTTTTCCTATTCAATATGATATTGGTTGTGGATTTGTCATATTTGGCTTATATAATTTTGGGGTATATTCCTTCCATGCCTCGTTTATTGAGAGTTTTTATCATGAAAGGGTGCTGGATTTTATTGAATGCTTTTTCTGAATCTATTGAGATGATCATATGGTCTTTGTTTTTACTTATGTTTATGTAGTGAATCACGTTTATTGATTTGCATATTTTGAGCCATCCTTGCATCCCTGGGATAAAGCCCACTTGATCATGGTGAATTATCTTTTTGATGTGTTGTTGAATTCGATTTGCTAGTATTTTGTTGGCTATTTTTGGATATGTGTTTATAAGGGATATTGATCTGTAGTTTTCTTTTTTTATTGTGTCCTTTCCTAGTGTTGGTATCAAGGTGATACTGGCTTTGTAGTAAGGGTTGGGGAGGATTCTCTCCTTCTTGATGTTATGGAATAACTTCTGTAGGAAAGGTACCAGTTCTTCCTTGTAGGTCTGGTAGAATTTGGCTGTGAATCCATCTGGTCCAGGGTTTTTCTTGTTGGGAGATTTTTTATTACTTCTTCAATCTCACTGCTCGTTATTGTTCTGTCCAGGATTTCTATTTCTTCCTGATTGAGGCTTGGGAGGTTGTGTGTTTCCAGGAATTTATCCATCTCCTTTGGTTTTCTTGTTTGTTTGTGTAGAGGTTTTCATAGTATTCACAGGTGATATTTTGTATTTCTGTGGTATTACTTGTAATGTCTCCTTTTTCATTTCTTCTTGAGCTTATTTAAGTCCATTCTCACCTGTTTCTGGTTAATCTGGCTAGTGGGCTATTGATTTTGTTTATCTTTTCAAAGAACCAACTTTTTGTTTCATTGATACTCTGCATTGTTGTTGTTTGGTTTTTTTTCTTGTTTTCCATTTCATTTAGTTTTGCTCTGAGCTTTGTTATTCTTTTCTTCTGCTGGTTTGGAGTTTGGTTTGTTCTTCTTTTTCTAGTTCCTTGAAATGTGACATTAGGTTGGTAATTTGTGATCTTTCTGTCTTTTTGATGTAGGCATTTAAGGCTATGAACTTTCTCCTTAGGATTTCTTTTTCTGTATCCCATAGATTTTGAAAACTTCTGTCCCCTTTGTCATTCATTTCCAGGAATATTTTGATTTCCATCTTAATTTCATGATTGACCCAAGGATTGTTCAGCAGCAGGTGGTTTACATTCCATGACTTTGTCTAGATTTAAGTCTTTCCCTTGGAATTGATTTCTAGTTTTAGTCCACTGTGATCTGAGAAGATACATGGTATGATTTCAATTTTTTTCAATTTGCTGAGACTTATTTTGTTGCCTGAGATATGATCAACCTTGGAAAATGTTCCATGTGCTGTTAAGAAGAATGTATATTCAGTAGTTTTTGAGTAGAATGTTCTGTAAATGTCTGGTACATCCATTTTTCCAGTGTCTTGTTTAAATCAAGTGTTTCTTTATTCATTTTTAGCTTTGATGATCTGTCCAGTTCTGTCAGTGGGGTGTTGAAATTCCCAGCAATTATGATGCTACTGTTTATTTCTTTGCTTAGATCTAGTAGAATCTGCCTTATGAATCAGCAAGCTACTGTGTTAGGTGCATAAATATTTAGGATTATTATGTCTTCTTCTTGAATTGCTCCCTTTACCATTATATAATGACCATCTTTGTCTTTTATTTTTAACCATTGTTGATTTAACTTCTATTTTATCTGATATGAGAATGGCTACACCTGTTTGCTTTGGTTTCCATTCACATGGAATATTTTTTTCCCCCATTCCTTTACCTTTAGTGTGTGTGAATCATTATGGTTTAGATGTGTTTCTTGAAGACAGCAAATATTTGGGTTGTGTTTTGTCATCCATTTAGCCAGTCTATGTCTTGTAAGTGGGGCATTCAGACTGTTCACATTAAGTGTTAGTATTTATATGTGGGATGCTCTTCTGTTCACCATGTTGGATGATACCTTATTGTTTTGTTTTACTTCTTGTGCTATTGTTTTGTAAGAGTTGTGCACTTTAACCTTTGTGTGTTTTTACACTGGTGGGTATCTGCTGTACTGTTCCATGTTTAACGCACTTTTGAGCATTTCCTGTAGAGCAGGTCTAGTAGTGAAAAATTCCCTTAGTGTTTTCTTGTCTGGAAAAATATTTATTTCTCTATCATTTATGAAATTTACTTTTTCAGGACACAAAATTCTTGGCTGATAGTTGTTCTGTTTAAGAGGACTAAAAATGATGTCCCAGTCCCTTCTGGCTTGCAAGGTCTCCACTGAGAAATGTGCTGTTAGCCTGATGGGCTTTTCTTTGCAGGTTGGTTTTTGCTTTCATCTTACAGATTGTAGAATTTTCTCCTTCATTTTGCCTTTGCCCAGGTTGATGAGTATTTATCTTGGAGATGTCCTATTAGCTATGAATCTTCCCAGAGTTCGATGACCATCTTGTATCTGGATATCTGAATTTCTGGCAATACCAGGGAAATTCTTCTCAATAATTCACTTGGATTCATTTTTCATGTTTTTTGGGTTTTCTTATCCTCCCTCTGGGATACCTGTTATTCATATATTGGCTCATTTCACATCATCCCATATTTCTGTGAGTGATTGTTCTCTCTTCTGCATCTTTGACTGACTGGGTTAGTTCAAAAGCCTTGCCTTTAAGCTCTGAGATTCTTTCATCTGCTTGATATAGCCTGCTGGTGAAGTTTTCTGCTGTATTTTAACATTCCCTAAATGGCTCTTTCATTTCTTTTTTTTAATTTCAGAATATTATGGGGGTACAACACTTTGGTTGTATATATTGCCTATGCTCTGCCCAATTCAGAGCTACACTCATGAACATCCCCAAAAACTGTGTGTCCCACACCCATTAGGCAGTGAGAGACCTATATAGAGAGAACTATGAAACACTGAGAAAAGAAATTGCAGAGGATATAAACAGGTGGAAAACCCTACCATGCTCTTGGATCGGTAGAATCAACATTGTTAAAATGTCTGTACTACTTAAAGTGTTTTACAGAATCAATGCAGTCCCTATCAAAATACCAACATCATTTTTTGCAGATCTAGAAAAAATAATTCTATGCTTCATGTGGAACCAGAGAAGACCCCATCTAGCCGAAGCAATCTTAAGCAAAAATAACAAATTGGGAGGCATCAATCTACCAGATTTCAAACTACACTACAAGGCTATAGTAACCAAAACAGCATGGTACTGGCACAAGAACAGAGACATAGACGAAGGAAACAGGACTGAGAACCCAGATATAAAACCATCCTCATACTGTCACCTGATCTTTGACAAAGTAGAGAAAAACATACGCTGAGGAAAAGAATTCTTATTCAATAAATGGTGCTGGGAAAATTGGATAGCCACATGTGGAAGACTGAAAGTAGATCCACACCTCTCACCTGTCACAAAAATCAACTCACAATGGAGAGCAGACTTAAACCTAAGACATGAAACCATAAGAATTCTAGAAGAAAACTTTGGAAAAACTCTTATAGACATTGCCCTAGGCAAAGAATTTATGAAGAAGATCCCCAAAGCAATCAGAGCAGCAACAAAAATGAATAAATAGGCTCTTTCATTTCTTTAAGTTCAGTAACATCCTTTCTTATGTTGGATATCTCTTTAGTGAGTTTTTCATTGATGTCCTGAAATTTCAGTTTCTTTATGCTGTTTTTCAACTTTCTCTTCAATCTCCTTCATCTTGTTTGCCATCCATATTCTGAATGCCATTTCTGACATTTTGACTATTTTCTTTTGGTTGGGGTCTATTGCTGTGGATCTGTTGTGATCCTTTGGGGGTATCAAACTAGCTTGTTTTTTCATGTTGCCAGAATTCTTTTGATGGTTTCTTCTCATCTGAAAGCTCTTCTGTCAGGTCAGGGCTGATAGGATTGCAATGCACCTATTCCCATTTTCTGGGAGCTCTCCTACTTCGTGAGAACTAGGAGAGGTCTCTAAATAGTGTTTTTGTTTCCTACTCTGGAAGATTGACCTGGTGGGAGACGGGCAATGCACTGAGAGCCTATAATGCAGCTGTCCTCCTGTGTCATCACATTCCCCTGTGGTTGTCACAGTCCAAGCTGGTGCTGGGGGATATTCATTCGGATTGTTATGTTGGTCCCCAGGTCACTGTTGGAAGCTCCTGCTACAGGCTGGGCAAGTCCCTTTTCACAGAGGCAAGTGGCGTGACCTTGGCCAGTGCCTGGGTAGATCTCAGAATCTTGGGGGGTTCCTGGGTACCTTGTGTGGGACTGCAGCCACAGGTGGAGCAGGACCTTGTCAGGGGCTTGGGCATGTTGTGGGACTGTAGCTGGTGGCAGGCCAGGTCACAAGAACTTCGGGAGTGCCTGGACATGTTACAGGATGGCAGCAGGTGGTAGGTCAGGTTGCAGGACCTTCACAGGTTCCTGGAGTTGTTGCAGGACTGTGGCCAGCAGCAGGTCAGGTTGTGGGACTTTGGCGGGTGCCTGCACATGTTGTAGGACCTTGGAAGGTGCCTAAACAAGTCAGAGGGCCTTGGCAGGTGCCTGGGTGGGTTGTTGGACTATGACCAGCAGCGGGTGGCTTCTCAGGCTGCAGCGACTGGGCCATCCAAGGATGGCAGGCCAGGGAGCTATGCAGAGTTGTAGTGGCTGAGGCTCTCCCTCCAGCCAGGTCTGACTGTGGCAGCTGCTGAGGTGCTACTTTGGTAGCAGTGGTGACACTATTGAGATGGTGAGATGGTGGCAGCAGATGCTGAGGGATGGCGGGCACCTGCTTTGCTTGGATCCCTGGGATGTGGCTGGTGACAGGGACTAGGGGGTATATGGTACCCTTTCACAGTGTGCATGAGAGCACCCACCCTCCCTGCTTTGTCCCTGGCCTGGCAGGGGTAATGGTGAGGTGGCTGCAGTGAAGCCAACCGCTCTGCAGACCAGGTGCTTTTGGGGCTAAAAGCGCAAAGTGGTGTCTTTTGCAAAGATCTGAGACCAGAAGTTGGCAGGACCCCCACTGTGCCCACTCTCCAGTTCAATACTGCTGCACAGTCTCCAAGCAGTTCCCTGGTCAGTTCTGAGGCCTGCTATGGTGGGGGAGTCCCCCTTGCAGCTTCAGTTGCAGTGTTCACTGTCTAGAGTGTGGAGCCCCAGGGATCTCTCCCCTAACCTTTCCCCACGTGCTTGGTACCTTTTGATCTTGCTTAGTGGATTACTGCACCTCTCTCTCCCATGCTTTGAGTGTCTCCTGTCATTTCTGTGATCATTCACAAAGCTCGCTCTTAGATGGTCCATCCGTGGGTGAACCTCTACCTGCAACCTTTGATCCCCTTCTTGAGAGTGGAGAGTACAGGCTCCTTCTAGTCTGCCATCTTGGCCCCCTCCCCCGTATGAGGCATTTTATATGAAAAACAACAATAAGAGCCACACGTTGTGTAATGTTTTAAATGATATTGAAAACCTTTCTGTATTATTATATATTGTTCAATATAACTCTTATGTCTAACTATCTATTGCTTTTACAACTTTGTTTTGCTGCATCTCTGTTATGTGTGAAAGCAATTGTTCCCAAGTATTAAAGTGCATGAGAAACACTGCACACACCTTTAGAAAGTATAATATATATTCTCAGCCCCCCTGCCCTGATATTCTGATTCAACAGTATGTACTAAGGTGGAGGCCCAGTCATCTTAAAAAATAAAAGAAAAAGAATCCCAGTGGACTCATAGATAGAGTGGGTTTACTGATAAACATTTAGATGATGAATACTGCATTAGTGAATATGATAAAAGTAAAATAGAATTCTGTTGAACAAATTTTCCAATTACAAAGCTAGGATATTCACATCGTCTTTTAAAATATAGAATCATCTTTTAAAATATCCCAGACCTAGAGTTATTTTCTTTATTTTAGATTCCCTGTGGATGATACAACTACAAATGGTACTATGAACATTAAAGATCAAAGTTGTGTAATCGGTATGCCTAGGGGGTAATTTTTGATTCACAAAGCAACTTACTGGGCATTTTTCACACAGTAAGCACAATAAACAATGCCATCTCAAGATGAGGCAGATATAATGTTTTCTATTCCAGTAACAATGCAGTAATAATTACTGCAGTTATATTTTATTGATGTCCTGTCAGTTGTATTTAACTCTATGAATGAGCAAAATTAAACAAAACTAATTATTCCTTGCTATTTATGTATTTGTGTACACATTTATGTATGTAAGTAGGTATGTATGTATGTACGTGTGTGTGTGATTTAGGTAGTCTTGGTCCATGGTGGTGTGCCTAACCACCGTGGTGGTTGGTATTTCATCAGTGTGTTTGTGTAATTTTACACACCACTTCTATTTTAAGTATGTGTTTGATGTGCATACGTGTTACCTAATTATGAAAATAAAAGTTGGAAAATCTTTGAAGAATATGGCTCAATATGCTTTAAATAAAAGTCTTCACAGATGTTAATAAACATTTCCATTGATTTTCAATGACATTATAGATTGCCTTCTTATTGAATAGAACATTTTTTCAGATATGATAAAACTGAGAAGAAATCTATATTCTAGTAATGATTGAATATACATATCTTAATTAAGATTCACATTTAATTTGATAATCAGAATATATCCAAGTGCTTGTATTTCTTTAGGATGAATAGAATTTTAGAAGTAAACTCACTCAACTTCTCTATCATATGTGATTGTACTCAACTAGATTTTCAATATTTAATATGCCTCAATATGTGAAAATAGGATATTCTGATTTGTTTCTTTTGATTTTAAAACACTGGATTTTGAAGACCTAATGCTAAATGTTGGCTTATGGCTCTATTGCCACTTTAATGAAATAATATCCTTCATCATTCAATTTTGTCTTTTGTTTAAAAGATTGCTTTATAAAGCAGTGGCATTTTAATGACAATGTGATTATTTTTCTGTGAAAGATAATGCTAATTAATTAAAATCTTTAAAATATTCCTTTTGTCAGTGTGTTAATTCATATTCAATAGTCAATGAGTAAAATATAGACAATAATTCCTGAATTAACCCACATTGTAATTACCCAGAAGAACTTGGTTTCCATATGAGGATATGCATCATCTTTCCTCCTCAAAGATGGTGCTGTTGTTCCACCAATATAATGTTTATGGCTACTATGTGTTACTATGGGATATATTCCCAGGATTTCTAATATTTATATCTTTTTCCCTAGCAAATATTTCAACCTATAACATAAATAAACCTTATTAAAAACTTCTCCAGGACCAACACTAGGCTAGGTGCTCAGGTTCAATAGAGAACAAGTGGTTTATTGACCTTACAGATGTGGAGGGTATGGGGGGATTGAGGAAGAAGTTTGGAAAGATAGACATCAATCATTATAAGGTTAAATATGGAACTCCGATCTGAAGTATAAGTAGCAGATAACAATTTATAGGAGGTGGAGGGGGAGTTTAAGACCTACCCAAACAAGGGTTTTAGCCTATGAAAGAACTAAAAGACTGTGTGGAGAGTTAACGCAGAGTATTCAAGGAACTAAAATAAGACCAGTATGGAAAAAAGCCAAAAACCAAGAGGGAAAGGGATGAGAGATGAAGCTGGAGTGGTTGCCATAGGCCACACCATACAGTTTCAAATACACTATATTAAGGATTTTGTGTCATCTCAAGAGCAAATGAAAGTCAGCAAATGATAGTTGGCAGTATAATTAAAATCTTTGCAGTGTCTAATAGGAATATAATGATTAAAGATATACTTACCCATATATCAATAATAAATAAGGAGGCATCATTTGAAGTTTGAAGACAATACTTATGGTAAACTATTAATAAATGATATGTTCTTTTCATGGCATTCAATAATAATTATTTCTTTTCTCAAGAAGTTTATAGCTTAGCTGGGTAAGCAATACACAAATGAATATGTTACTTAAAAAAGTGAACAAAATATAGGAAATATTATAAATTAGTGTCAAATAAGTGTGACAGATTGTGAGTCCTCTAAAGATGGTTTGGAAATGAAGGATGATAGATTAGAGTTGAAAATTCCAAGAGGTTGTATAGCCTATGATATAGACAGGTTCAAGAATGAATAAGATAAATTTCTTGAATTATGCAATTAGGGCACCAATAATAGATACTTATGGTAATTTAGGCATATTGGACATGAATCTGTAATCTGAGAATTTTCAGGTTAATTTCTATACAGAAGCTAACACGTTTTCCCAAGAAATTACTCTTTGTATCACTGCATGATCAGGTCTATTGAGCTGTAACATTTGGCAATTTATGGTAAATGTTTATTTTTAAAGTGAAAAAAAAAAGAAAAGGAATTCCATAGTGAGTTCTTAATTCCTCCCGTATGCTATGACTATGGCTCCTGTAATTTTAATCAAATATGGTCTTAGGTTTTTATGTATAGACTCAAATTTAGATTTACAAGAATATGCAAACATTTTGTTAATATGATAGCATTTGACAATTTATTCTTTGTAAAAATATTTGGAGAGTAAGTGGTGTTTTAAAAACAGTAAAGAAAAAAGAAAATTAAATTGATACATTTTGTATATAAAGTTATCAAATATATTTTTAAGTGAGAACCATCAGGAGTTTTTTATCATTTTAAACCTAGGGAATGCCTCAAACATGCTTAGGGAGATTGTATTTACTAAAACTTTTATGGGCAGCAATTTGATAATGTATGTACCAAGAATCAAAACAAACATCCTGTTTGACCCAATAACTACATTCTGACAATCTTCCACAAGAAACGTTAAAATATTCTCATAAGGTTTTATTAATGAAAATGTATTGGGAATTATGCAAAATGGTCTGTACAAAGACTAATGGCATAAGAAAAGGTTCACGATATTATGCTAGTGGGAGATGTAGGGAATTAAACTGTATCTATGATGTGCATGATGTATTAGTTTTCTACTGTTACTGAAACAAATTAACATAAATTTAGTAGCTTAAAATATCACAAATTTATTTTCTTACAGTTCTGGAAATCAGAAGTCTAAAATCAGTTTCAATGGGCTAAAACCAAGATGTTGGCAGGGCTAGTTCCTTCTGGAGTCTCTAGAGGAGAATTTGTTTCCTTGCCTTTCAGTTTTTAGAGGCTATCCTCATCCTTTGTCTCATAGCCCCTATCACATTGCCTTTTTTCCCTCTGTTTCCATTGTCACTTAGGCTTCTTGGTCACTGTCCCCCCTATGTCCTTTTTATAGGACCCTTGTGATAACATTGGGCCCAAATTAGATTATCCAAGATTATCTCCCCATCTTGAGATCCTTAAGTTAACACATCCGCAAGTTGCTTTTGCCATGTACATATGTAAGGTTATATATGTACCGGTTCCTAGAATTAGGATGTAGACATCATTGTGGGGACATTATACTGCCTGCTACATATAGGGTAACCATATTTATTATTTAAACCAGAATATTGTTGAGAATGAAAGATGACACCATTAATTATTTCAGGAAAACAGAGGTAAACAGGAGCTGTTCTTGGAAAAACTAAATAATACAATAGTAGGTATGTTCTATAAAGTGCATGAATACCGAACCATTGCTCCTGGTGAAATAAAGGGTTAAATTCCTGAAGGCCTTTTGGTCACAACATTTTCATCAACCAATCAACACGTAACCTTGTTTTTACGCGTGTTTCTTTTTAACTACACCTTTATTTGATATAAATATGCATTAACATTGAACTCATGGACAACATCACTATAACCCAAGCTTGAACAAAGCTTATCTAATACAAGTATTTTCTCTGTAAGACACATCACAACCTTCTTAAGCTTAGGAATACTAGCCACACTTCCTCACTATGCTTGGGAGCTGAAATCAAACCATGTAAAACAGAAATGACCAACAAAAAGCAAAACAATGCAAAAAATTTACTAACCTAATTAAGTTCATCTGAATATGTGTCAGTATTGTTTTCCTACCAAATTAAAATAGTTGGCAGTAATAGTAGGCTATAACTAACTTGGTGACTGAGATCCTTCTGTTAATTGCTTTCAGCTTTGTTACTTAAATATTAAGAACCTTTAAAAAGTTGACAGAAACTAAACTTGAAATATGATAAAATAAATAAATAGACACAGAAACAATATCATCATGACTTTAAAGATTTTCAATAAGAACAAGAAAATATTCTTAATGGTGCAGAAGGCAGCATTGGTTGCTGGTTGGAAGCAAGGAGGGTGGGGGAAGGCTGGACCTGGAGTTCTAGAGAGTGGGTAGGAAGAATCCATCCAGAGGATGTTGGGAGGCAAGCCTCTGGCACATACTCTGTTGTCCCATCACACTTCATTTACAAAACACAAATCTAAAGATAACATTATTATGAAGTTAGAGATGGCAACCATAGACCATTAAACCGCAAGTACAAGGCTCTTGTGAGTATGAGGCCCTATGTGACTGCACTAGTTGTGCATGCTTAGGATATTGCTTTTTGGGCTTTTTCTACGCACAGGGTCTGGTTTTGCTTTTGTCTTTAAGAAACCATGCACTAATAAATGCACAAAATATCTTTCAACTCCTATTTTTAAAAATAATCTACCAGCCTCAAGAATGGTAGTTTCCACCGATCATCTGATAGGACAGAGTATTATTTTTGAGTGTGGAGAATAAGTCCAGTAATGTGTCCTTATGGCATCTGATTGAGGGCACTCCCAGGACCCCTCAGATTAGTTTTCTAAGGTTGGGTCTCCAAGAAGCCTTTGATTCCCCAGGAAGACTTATCTGTCAATAAACAAGATGAACATAGATATCCCTGAGTTAGATGTGTTAGTGTTTATTAATTTACTTATTCATTCAATCCTCAAATATTTTTAAATGCTATATTACATGCTGGATATATAATGGTTAAAAAAAGACATAAGTGTATATGATAGTGAGGTTGAAAATCATTAATGAAACAAATATACAAATGACATATGTACTATACACATTGCTATGAAAGAAAAAGAAAGCAATGTTCTATATAATTAAATAAGTGGAGTAATGACTTGGAATTGGCTGGTATTAGGACTCAGATAAAATGCTATTTTAGTATAAAGAATCAGAAGGCTCTAGACAGGTGAAGAGTTAGGGAAAAAAGTATTCCACGCACAAAAACCGGTAAGTTTTATAAAGTCATTTGGTGAAAAGGAACTCAAATATGTTCAAGAAATTGAGAAAAAGACAACAAGTTTATATGGACCATCATGAACAATGGGGAAAATAGTGAGAAATCATGTTGGAAAGTAGAGAAAGGTCAGACAGCTGGCCCATGTTATGTAAATTTGATTCATTCCAAGTTAAAGAGAAAGACCCCAAAGGGTTTTAAGCATGAGCATCACATTATTTGATTTTTTCTGGCTTCTGTGTGAAGACTAGATGAGAAGGGGCAAAAGGGCAGGAAGACTAGTTATAAGCTACGCTAGCAGTCCAAGCTCAACTAAGATAGTATGGCAGAATTGAAGGGATTGTTTTTGGATATAGAATTCATAGGGTTTAGTGATGTAGAATTTTCAGGTGTGAATAAGGAGGTCTCTAACTTGTTCAACTTGGTAGATGTCATGTACTGAAATCTTGGCGACTAACCAGCAGTTTCAGGACAGGATGCTGAGGTAATCAAGAACTCAGATTGGGGCAAGTGTAGTTTGAAATTACTGTTGCCTGCCATTTGACTATTAGCTCCACTCTTCTACTTTTTGAAATCCTTTGCATCCTCTAAGGCTCAGTGGTAGTGTCAGAGTCTCTACAATGCTTCTCTGACCCCTCCTGCTCCCACCCTGTCCAGTGCAGACTGCACTTTTCTTTCCTCCGAGCACTCACACATATTCTTTTACCTTAGCTAAGTAAATTATTTTATTATACCCTGTAGTATATTGACCTGCTTACATGACTTGGTTTAACCACTGCACAGAGAACTTTGAAAGTGGGGATAAATTTCTGTGTTTCTTAGTGACATGCACTGGTTTTGCAGATGGGAATTTTGTGTTGCTTTTTAAATCAAATATTACCTCATGGGTCTTAGCTTGCCTGTTTTATCAATAGGTCTATGTGTTTTTGTTTCTTTTTTATTTTTATTCTATCTTGTTCATTTTCATTGGCTCTCTGGCCTTAGAAGAATATCAGATTTAATAATGATTGTAACTATATTCAAATCCTTCAGGTGCTTAGATTTTTGGACATCTTACTATCCTAGGATCAGATCTAAAAAGTGAAAATCCACACTTGGCTGTTGAGTGTATCACAAGATCTAATTTATTTAAAAATTATATTTTTTATAATCTTTATTTCTGTTACCATGGAAATTCTCTCTTTTACTACTCATTTTATTTAGCAATTGCAACAATTATCCCCATAGAGCCACTTGTGTGTTAAAAAGCATAATTTATCATGAAGGGATGTAGCTTCATTCTCTCAAGTCCATTCGAGTAAAGTGTAGCCTGTTACTGTAAATTTTTTTCTGGACCTGGTCCCTTTAATCTGTGTTTAATCATTTGGTTGTCTCTCTATTGCCAACTCACACAGTTTGGATGCATGCTGCTCAGCCTGGCATTTCTTAACTTGACGCAAAATTCTGGTACTGCAAAAAAAAACCCAAAACTCTAGTGATATTAGTTATCCCATCCATATTCTTAGTCTTATAAAATCTAGAACTGCATGAATCATGTTTATAAAGATACTTCAACCCAATGTCCTAATCAGGGATCTACTTTCATTCTCCATTTACTTGACCTTTATTAATGTCCAATTGATAGGTTTATAGAGCTTTGCCCTCACCCACTTTGAGCTATAAACCTATTCCATTTAGAGGACAGAAAGCATGATGCACTGCTATTTATTTCATAGAAATTCAATTGTTCCTTATTTATAAAGATAACAGAGGGCTTGATGTGGTTAATGGAAAAAGAAGAGAAGACTTCAAGAGTTATATTGATCTTGCCTACATGTGTCTGTAGCTGGAGAGATAAGGCCAGTAAAAAGGAAATTACAGGAGTCCAGATGAGAAGAGACACATCCATGGCCTAGGAGAGTGGCAATTGTGATGGAATGGAAAGCTAGATACAATGGCAACTGTGCAAATGAAACACTAGACACTGGTTGCCTGATGTATTTCTGTATAAAGTGCAGAAATGTGTTAATATACTCCAATATCCCTTGCCTGTTAGGATGAGGATTATGATTGAGGAAGTTGGTGGAGAAAAGGTTAATTGATCTCTCAGTCATGTTCTTCTCATTCTTGAGCATCTACTTTAGATTTCTTATAGAAAAAGAATTTCAGAAGAATAAAACATGGATGTGAATCTGGATAGAGAGTATTTTTGTGTCAGTAACAGGGTTGAACCACAGGAACACATGATATTAGCCAGATAGTGGGGGTAAAATTAAATAACTCATATTATATAATCTAAAATAGGTCACTAGGTAATTCAGAAGGAGAAATTTTTGAAGCACTTCTGTAAAGAGAGAGGTCCCCTGGGAATCAGAAAGTCTGGGAGTTGCAAAATTCAAACCAGGTCCTTGCACCCACTCTGGAACATTGGACAAGTCAGCTTCTTGGTGCTTCAGGCTCCTCAGTTGTAAGATGACATAAGTAAACTAAGTGATCTCTAAGATAGTCCCCATATCTAATATTCAACAAATCAGTAGACAAAGAGGTGGCAAAACTGTGTTTTAGGTGCCTTGGATACTGCAAAGAAGAAAATGGTGCTTACTACAAAGTCAAAGGGATTGATGTTGGAGAGATGCTCTTTCAGTTTGGCAATGATGTAGTTCTTGACCACCTTGGATATCATCTTATTATAACTAAGTTGTGGAATATTGAAGTGGGGAGGATAAATAAAGAAAGAAAACTATTCATATGCTGAAAATAGCAATGACTAAAAAAATATTGGCAAGTCATATGTTATATACATAAAGATGAGAAGAAATGTGGTCACTGGACATTCTTTTTTTTCTGTTTTTACAAAATGCTTTCTTTAATTTTTTCCAGAGCATAATAAGGTACATACATAGGGTGGAGTACATAATTAGTTTTATGTAATTGTAAATGAGTATATTTAAATAAAAATCCCATTTTTAAAGAAGTATATCCTATCCATATTTAGATAATTTTTCTGATGTGTTAGTACTGATATGTGTGTTTTTTATTTTTAGTACATAGACTATCAGCCTTAGACACACCAGGATACACACTATTTTTTATTAAAACAGTTCAGGAACTTACCCATGTATAGGATAATTATGATTATGAACATCTGAGGAAAATTAGTGTGTAATGTCTTAATTAAAGCTGTGTGATACAATTTTATTTACAGATTGAATTCTATTACATCTTTAGAGTAGTACATTTTCATTTCACTCTCATTTAGTTAATATTTAGCACAGCTCTTCGGGTAGCACATTGTACTATTAATGGACATTTTTTGAGAAATGTTACAGTATTTTTAAAAAGTCTCTGGAAGACAGCTCAGAAATTTTGTTATTATATTAAAATGCAAAATTTTCCTCTTGCTTACCAGTTTAGAATACTTATGGATTTCATGTTTACTTATTTACAGGTATTAACTGAGCAAAATTGTTAAAATCAGTTTGATTTTGTTTGAATGGGGATTTATTTTCACATTTTCAAACTGAGGTTGAAAACCTTTCCCAGTGGCATTCTTTACTCATAGATATGATGTGAATATTGTGTTTGCCTCAGTGCTGATCTTGTTTTCTTTAGGAAAATTGCGATTCATATTAGTAGCATATTACCAACGTTACATGGATATTAAAGTTTGAGCCTTGGGATAGAAGAGTAAAAATTTCACATTCTCGTTACTACTCTTGTCACAAGATATTGTTGTTTTGATTATGGTATTCCCTCTAAGAAAAACATCATTTATCTTAGTTAGCTATGAGAAGTCTACAGAAATCCTTTCTTCATTTTTTAAAATGAGTTTTCAGAAATATCCACAAATAGAAAATGAATAGCTAAGCACAACACTCTGTAACGCTTAGTTTGCTGAGTCTTTTTTATTTTATGTAAATAAATAAAGAAGAAGAAGAAGAAAATTAAAAACTCCAAAATCTTTATTATTTTCAGTGGTAAAATAGGACAATAAGAATCCTCAACTAGTCCTGTGGTTTTCATAGTGGGAGTGAAAAACCCCTGAATTTTATGAGATGTGTTCTGTTGGAATGAAAGGAAGCTGAATTTCTTAACTTTAGGCAGTAGCTTATTAGCACAGTTTTGTTCCCATGCGAATATCATTGCTCCCATCCACTCCCTTGCTCCCACTCCTGTGTTCTCACCTCCTACAATAGCAACTGTGCCTCTTGGTTCTCTGTGATCCTAGGTGAAACCGGGGAAAAGCAGCCTTTACTCAGCAACATCTGATTTTTTGCTCCTTCTTCGTAGGTGATTAGATTCAGAAATCTATGAAAATAGAACTTTTCTCCTTGAGTTTAAATATTTGGTATACTTTATGTGTCCTAGGAAAAATAAAAGAGATTTTTTTTCACATGCTGATAGTATATACATTAATATTCCAAAGCTCTTTCTAACTACTGCAGGTTGATCACCAGAGCACTAATTTGTTCACCCTATGCATACAAATATCAAACTTCTCTTTCGTTGGTGTTATTTCTGGTTTTTAAATGTGTTTGCAATGTTTTAGAACTTTGAGGTTAGTTTTTGAATTTTTCAAATGCCATGTATATTAGCAAGCAAAATAAAGGCCATTAGAAAATTGCAGCAGAATTAGAATTTCAATACAGCAATATAAGTAATTCTCACATGATAAACCAAAGAAGGTCAGAGTTGTCTCTCCAATTATTTCCAGAAACCTGTCCTACAAATCAGGAACCATAGCATGGTTACTTAAAAGTCTTTAATTGTGAAAGCAACTATGAAAATGATTCACTACTATCATCCATGATCAATTCCCAGGTTATTTTCAAATTGAAAGAGGCCACAAATGACATAAGGTAATTTTAAGGGGGTTACATGGAACAGTCATTTTCATAATTGTGTATTTATTTTACCATACTAGAAAAATATGATATATTAAAACAAAGCTTTGACTGATACTGTTTAGGATAAATAAAGCTAAAGAAAATTTATATGTAAAAAAGTAAGTCAATTTAAAGAAAACAATAAGGAAGAAAATTAGATCCCATTTTAGGAGCTTGGCTATGGCAGCCATCCTGAAGGTGGTATGTGCCTGTCTGAGATATAGTAAAGGGTGGTCCAAAGTAGCCCTTTCATTTCTGTAGGTGTTACTTGATTGTAAGGAGCCAAGATTTCTCAAAGAACTCTTGGAACAAGGAGCCTTGTTGTGGGGAATACACACGTGACTGGGATGGAGATCAGAATTTTAACCAAGATAAGCACTTCAGAGCTGCTGCTGTCATCACCTCTCTCCTTGAAGTATGGTCTGTCTTTCTTTCCACTGGGTGGTTCTGCTGTCTCCCATTCCCCATCTGCTCCATGAAATTTCTATCTCTGTCCATCCTTACAACTTCAACTTTTGCTGTAAATAACTTAATTACTATGGTATTTCCTATTTATGTTCTCAAAAGTTATTTTCCAGACCTCACCCTCTACATTGGGATGGCCTTGAGTTTAGCACCCTACCCTTGGTATAATCAGTATGGCCAGGGTGCTGTAGGGATGTTAGATTTACATAGAGCTATGACAAGGGAATGTTCATTTAGACAGTCTGTGAGCTGAAGGTGACAATTTGATGTCATCTCTAGTACATCATTAATGTCACACACGAGGAAGTTGAGGCCTGAGGATGATCATACAGCAAATGAGTACAGATCTAAGACTACAGCCCAGTTTTGATTAGGTTCATTGATAATCAAATATTATCCACATTTATCCAGAAATATTTATTATAAATTAGCAGCACATGAGATATTATTAAGTGATTAAATATGATTTAGACATAGAAAGTCTTTTTCCTTTAGGAAACTAATATATGAAATAGACCCCAGTAAGGTGGAGGGGCAATTAAAGGACTATAGAAAGGAATGGGTTTAGACTGTTAGAAAGTTGTGAAGTGTTTAAGATTTAATTTCTGAATCCACTGAATTACTTTGACTCTTTCTCATTTCCCTTTGTGGTATTCATTTTTCTTTGTGGTGTTCATTTCTTTTCCAGGAGCCCAGTACTGTCATATGTTCTGGTCTAGAATTCCCTTTTCTTCACTCATTCCCTGTCAGACTTAACATATATTTCCTCCCAATAGAACACGTTTCTCTCAGTGATTTTTTCTTTCCTTTTTTTTAACATGGCCAATTGACAATTAACCCTTCTTAGGTTAGATTTCTTCCAAGGAAGAATCTCTAGCACTACATTTCTTTTTCTTGTATCACTGATTACATTTTTGGTCTCATTTTTCAGATTCCCTCTGTCATCTTTTCGCCTGCCTGTTGCTAGTCTCCCAGAGCTCTATATTTGCACCTCTTTGCTTCTCTATCCTTATTAAGTCTATTGCCATAGCATGTATTTTTGCATCTTTTTACATTATATTATCTGTTCCTAATCATATTTAAAATTACTTTAAAAATATTTATATGGATGTTGCACTATTGCCTCATTTCAATGCATTTGAAAATTAATGCATCATCTGCCCCACCCCCCGAATAGGGATCTTTCCAGATAACTAATTCTTATCATTGATCAGGTCTCTAACTTGCTCCCTAGTCTTCTTTTTCTTGAATTTCAGGGTTTTACAACTTTTGCCTTTATTAATAATTTTCATGTCTGTTCATGAAATTTTTAAATCTCTTTTCCTCTATATTCAAATCCTTCCCATCCTTCAAGTGCCCAAATACCACCACACTCATGAAAATACCTGACTGCTGTAGTCTTTGATAATCTCTGTATTTTCCTAACAGTACATGGGTTAACAATCATGAAGATAAAGAAATATTTTAAAATAGAAAGTGATATTTCTAGAAATAAAACATTTTTCTGAAAGAAGTTTTATAAAAAGTCACTTTTATAGGCTAATTAAACCTAATACAGTCATTATAATGTTACTATGGGCAAAGAAGCTTATACTGCTGATACATAGTATTAATTTTAGGTTTATTTCAGCATGTGGTTATTGGTTCTAGATATTATATTAATAATAGAGTGGAAAAAATTCAAGGGTCCATTAATAAGAGACTGGAAACAATTATGGTACTTCCACACAGTGGAACATTACAGAGTTTTGAAGATGTATGTGCCCATATTGGCGTATGTCCTGAAAGATTGTTGAGTCAGGGGAAAAAGGACATTGCAGAAGAGAGCACACAGTCTAATATCACATATATACAAAACTATGTTCATACACAGATAGACACACACTTTTATTTTATATATGTACAGAGCAGGTCTTGAAAATTATGCAACAAATTGTCAACAGTGGTTCCTACTAAGGGAGTTTAATAGTTACTTTACACATTTTATTATATTTTGAAATTTTGCAATGAGCCTGAATTAATATTATAATAGAGCTAATTTATTACATAACAACAAAATAACTATAGAACAGTGGAGAAATACCTAAAACTTTAAAGGACACACTCATTCCATCTATAGTTGTTGAATTATTGTGAAAATTTAAACAGTCTTTTATGTTAGAATGCATTCTATATGACATATTAACAGCTTTAATACTTAATAGTTGCAAGTGTCATTTATAAGTAGAAATATATTTTTAAATAATTTTATTATGTTGGCCCTGTTTTTAAGGTTTGAAAAGTTATTCATATTACTTGAAAAGTATGTATTACTTGTCTTTACTTGGGAGGTGTTATAAACGTTAAACAAATTTAATTTACAATATGTATTTCAGTTGAATATGGAGACTTACTCAAATTATAAAATTAATGATAATAATATCAGCTCTATTCATATCAGTCAAAAATGAGATGCTGTTATAATTTTATAGTTACATTTATAATATTTTATAATTTGTAATTTCATCCAGTTCTCTAAGACAGCATACTTGATTCTTTTGTGATTAGACTTTGGAGCAAATACGATGTAATAATTATTCTTAAAGTCATTGTAATCTAAAATTGCCCAGGCCTCACAAATCTTGCTACTCATAGCCACTATCTGTGTACTTTAGAATGACAGTCTCTTCTTGTTTCTTGCTGGAAACTCTTCTTTGTTTACATTGCAAGTTCCTTTGGTGTTTCATCTTTACTTGTTATCAATTCTTTCTTGCTTTCCTGTCCTACCCACCTGCTGCAGAAAAGCTCACTTGAGGTCAGTGCCCAGTCACTGCTCTCAGAGCAGCCCTGGGAGATTGCTGTTTTCTACCCAAGGTACTATCTCCCAAAGCTGAACAATGGACAGAGTGTAAAGGGGCAGCATTTCCTCTCAGTTTTACCTTACCAGAGCCCTGCTAGTTGTAACACAGAAATGTGTGAGAGTACCCTACTCTTCAACTCTGCATTGTTTTGCCCCCACCCCATCCTGGCAGTACTTGTAGTTCCTTGACCTACAACTGCCTCCTACCAGGCCTTGCAGGAAGTTTAGGTAGAGGATGCACTGGGGGATGTGCCCCTTTCTGCCTGCCGCTTCCTTTTCCGGGTTCCTGATTCCCTGCTCTCAGGCATGCACCACACATTCTCCTTAGACTTCCTTAATGAAGGACACCCTCCCTGCATGCAAATCAGCTTTTTAAAAATGGACACCTGGGGGGACTCAATTTCTAACATAGATCTAAATATCAATTTAAGCTTAGCCTGAAGTTCTGTGACATGAAACAGATTTTATAAGTTTTCTTAATGTTATCATATGCTATAATCATCTAAAGTTGCTTTTACTGGAAACTTGAGAAGAAACATTTTTACATACAATTTTATTTGTTTGTTTTTTGTTTTCCCTCAGAATTTGAGTTGCTATTTCCAAGCACCAGATAATTGAAAATTTCTATTCTTTTGCAGTCTTGCTCCTTCCTATAAGTTTGATACTCCAGAAAGTAGAACTAACTGAATAAAAGTGCAATTTGATTTAAAATTGTACTGCTGGTCTTGATAGTAAAAACAATTGTAATTTTGCCTTAACTTCCTTTTTTCACACTTACCAGACGTCACTGAAACTGTAAAATACATTTAAAAAACATCTGTGGAGAAACTTTTTTATTCACTTCCTATTTCTTTTGTCCTAACTGTATTTCACAATTCACTGTTGCTCTAGTGATTTATGTGTTTGCCATTTTTATCTGTGATGAAAATATTTGTAAAGTGTTAATAGAAAGAGACCCAAACTCTGTAAAATAATTTAAAAATAATTTAAAAATAATTATTCTAAGCCAAATGTGTGTGACCAGCCTGGAGCACATGACCTCAAGAGGTCCTGAGAAAATGTGCCTACATCTACTGGGTTACAGTTTGCTTTTATACGTTTCATGGAGACAGAAATACACGTAAGACTCTAAGTCAATATATAGAAGACATACATTGGTTTGGGTGGCTTATAGGTTATAGGTGGATTTAAAGATTCTTTGATTTGTAATTGGTTAAAGAAATGAAGTTTTGCCTAAAGGCTTGAAATGTTTTAATTTTAGATAAGAATGTCTGTTAATCAGAGACAAACCACTGGACATTTACCAAAACTCACGTGATCTCTTGAGTAAATTGATGACCTGCAGGTGTGGTTTAAGCTTTGTCTTTCATAGCCTTAGGCCTGCTAATGAGTTACAAAGGATATCTCCAAGAAGGGAGGGGGGCACAAGGAGGCACATCTGACCTTCCTTCTCATGGCCAGCAACTCAGGTTTAGGGTATTTCTGGGGTCCCCTTGGCCAAGAGGGGGTCCATTCAGTCCGAGGAGGGGGCTTTTAAGATTTTACTTTAGTTCACAAAAGTTACCTTGGATAAGAAGACTGTATCCATTTATTTTATTTGGTATTTTGGCTGTTATGATACTTAGGATTAAAATTTTTAAATGAATGTGATAAGGGAACTATTTTGGAGAAATAGAGGCTGTTTTTGTTTGATTTTTTTGTTTGCTTATTTTCCAACAAGTAGGTAAGATACTAAGGGTAAGATGTGTGGAATGGAAGACTAGATGAGAAAGCCAATACTTATGGTCTTCAGATACATACACAATTCGGTTTATCATCTACTCACTATGAGAGAAGGATTCTTGCTTTAGGGTTATGGGGATGGCCTAATACACAATACCCACTCTTCACTGGACGGATGAGATTGACAGCAGATTATAACATATAAGTACTCATAGCCCAGGGGAGGAGACCCCAGGCCACACTGGGGTTGCATTCAGAAAAAGTGAACAAGCAGGCGCTGGGGGAGGCAGGCTTTGTAGTATCAAGAGGGCAGGGTGACTCATCCACAGGAGCATGTGGTTGGCTTATTTGAAAAATTCCACCATTGGCAGAGAATTGAAACCTGCTATTCAGGTATAAGCAGGAACTATGCCTACTACCTTGATAAGGAGGCTTGTTTGGCTGGAGGAACCTTAACCACAGGGGCAGAGCGGGGAAGGGAGCTTGTGATTAGGCCATGTGAGGCCTTACTTGTTTCACCAGAAGTCAAGGCAGCACATGATATTGGGCCTTCGTTTTGGCCTTACAACACAAAATAACTCCCATGTGTTGTCTTTTGGTTATGAGGAAAAAATATCTTCTTTGGTAGTTAAAAAATGATGTTTTGTTATAAAGGTAAAAATAGGGACTCTTATAGAAATCCAAGGCCCAGAATCATGGGAAGACTTCAAGACCCAAACCTGTATTCTGAGTTCTCAAAGAATGTTTCTTTTTCATCCATTTCATGGATGACGTGCTCAGATATGTGCATTGGATCCTTGCTCTCTATGTTAGGTAGATAGCGAGGGACATTTGGCTCTCCTAGGGACAAAGGCAGGCACTCTGCCTTGGTGTTACCCTACCTTGATCCTGCCCTGAGCAATTACCATACCTGGGGGAAGAAGGAACAACCTGCCAATCTGCAGAAGAATGCAGGTCATTCCCCAGCCCAGGGGCCAGACAGCCCAGGCACAATAGGGTCTGGAAAATGACCTAGAGAAGCCTAAGGCTAATTATTATATCATTAACTGTCCATCAAAGTGGTTCAGTGGTGATCTTTGAACCACGAGGAGGTCCCAATCTAGACAATATAAAACAGGACCCCAGACCATAACCAGGGCCTGTTGTTACGACAGGGGGCCCATTTGTTGTCTGTGGCTAATGTATCTTGCTCTTCCTCCATAAACTTCGTTTTGTGCTGGCCTTGCTATCAATGTGTCTGGTCATTCTTCGGCCAAGAGCGCACCAAGGACCGAGAACAGACTACCAATCTGACATCTCTGCTGACACTTCCTCTTCCTAATATCCGTGGATGTTTCTCTTAAGAGGTACCCTTCAAAGCCTTAGAACGACTTGCCTTTCTAGCTCCAGTGCCTGCGAACAACTGTCAACTTCATTCTATGCTTTTGGGTTCAAATTCCAAAGAAATTACCTGATTCTCTTTTACATTATTGCAGAGGCATTAACACCAGGCCAAGTCATACGTTTATGGCCAGCTTATGAATGAGCTGCTTCTGAGACAGGCATCCACTCTTATTATACCTATCCTTAGCTAATATAGACATGGAGATATCATATGTGTATTTTAATATATATGTATATTTTATGTATATTTTAATGTATATTTTTATATATATATAAACGTGACAAAACACAAATAAAGAAGCAGAAACTTCTTTATTTAATCATATTCAATGATTAAGTTAATCATATTAATCATATAAATGATTAAATAAAGGGCATAGATTTTCCCAGCAAGAAAAGTTATGGGAATCAGGACCTTCTGAAATGTACGTAGCAAAATACCTCAGAGTATAAAATCAGTACCTCTTTGCACTTTTCTCTTTCAGAAGATAAAACCATGATTTCTCAGCCACCTAGTCAAATTAGGGAACCAGCTTTGTCTTTTTCTTCTGCTACTCCCCCCCCTTTTCTAATTTTGGTGCACTAAATACATCAAATTTTCTTTCTTAATATTTCTCTCTTCCTTTGAAATATATAGCCATTACGCTGATCCAGGCCCCTTTCCTTCAGCTTGGGTCTGCTACAGCTGTCCTCTGACACCTTTATGGGCCCTGTGCCTCCAGACTCTCCCCTGCCAGCTAGTCCTACACCCAGCCCAACTGATCCTAATGAAACACCAGTTTCAATAAGTAGCCTTATATATCTCCCTATCCTTCCAGAATTGTCCTTGAGACAGTATCTTGAATTGATTCCTATCTTTCTATGTGTTTGCCCCACTTCTTGACAAAAGGGAGCTGGCTCCAGGGAATTTTACATTTACATAGAAGACTAAAATTATAGGGTAGGGTAGGAGGCCAAGATTTAAAGAATAACAATAACCTCAGGATATTTATATAGTTTTTTGCATTTGTTGTTTCCCAAACTATATTATAACTCCCTGGAGGGCAGGAATTAAGTCTCCTGGTTCCTTTTACTTCAGCACCCATTTCATCATATACATTTTTGATGATGGTGTTGATGGTGTTTTCTTTATGCTTTGAAAGCATTTATAGTAAGTTATTTGTATTGGTTATTTGATTCAACTGCTTACAAGAAATTAAGTATGGCTATTTTGTTTTATCTAATGAGATCACAGAGTAGAAGAACATACTGGCTTAAATATGACATAATGACATCTTAAAGCCATAAACTGAATGTTGAGTCCCAACAATGAATTCATGTTGATGATCTTTTTAGTTGTATTACAAAGAACCCCCTTAATGATTAAACGGAGCTTTAGATTTTACAGTCATGTGAGTTAAACTCATAGAATTACAACAATGTTCTTCTTGGGCAGTAAATTACCTAATAAGGATATCTGATATAAAATGCAAGTTTGTATTAAATAAGTAATTACTAACTCATGTAAAGTGTGCATTTAAAGATATATACGTATATATATATATATATACACACACACACCATTAGCTATGTGATTTGTTGGAATTAATTATTTTCTATGTATTTATGTTTTTCATACTGAAATGTATTTTATTCTTGTATCATTGTTTTTTTTTCCAAATAAAGGGTGAAGGTCATACATGTGAAAATCACATTTTACTTCTCACCTGTAGAATCTAGTGCCCTTTAGCTTTCTTATACCATATTACTAATCCCGTATACATATATACATAATTTGGTAGATATTTAACAGTTATATTTTGAAAAACTAGGGCAATGCACTGTTATCAGTTTTGGAAAAGTTGTTCTCATTTGAAATTTTTCTTAAAATTTGAACAAAAGACCCTTAAATACTTTACTTCTTTCCTAAGTATATGGGTTAAAATTTAGCTTGTAAAAATGTCTGCATATTCTAACTTCAAGTCTAGGAAAGGATTTTGTGTTGTTCTAACCATAACTTCTTTCTTCAATTTTGTGGATTTGTGAGTACATAAATAGAATTCATTCAGACTCCAGACTGACAACATTGGATTGACAGCTAAATAAAGTCATCATCATATATGTCAGGTTGAAACTCAGCAGTGTGTGAGAAGGCTTGTAAAAACTTGAAGCTGCCCTGTCAATACTGGCATTTCATTAAGGATTAATTAAACCAAATTTGCTTGCTAATAAAGATCAAAATATCAATCAGTTCTATCACAAAAATGTGTGACTAACTTGTAGGTTATGTATTGTGTGTGTGCATATTCATGGTTAAGAAATGGAATATTTTAGGTCTTAGTTTATACTAGAGGCAACAGTGTGCAAAGGAATGTGGAAGGTTTCAATTAAAATTAGGTCCGAGCACACACATAGCCAAGACTAATTTCAGTATCTGCTACAACCAGCAAAATAGGGGACACTATCTCTTTTCCTTGAAGACTATTCCAGAATTGATTTTACACTTAACTTTTCATATTTATTCACATATTAGAGAAAAATTAATTTCATTTAAAAAGTGAAAATAGATCACTGCATATGTCCAACTTACTACAATATAATACAGTGAAAAACTTGTTAAAGTTCTATTTAAATTACATATATTAAATCAGTAAATAAATAAGGAAAATTACTAGACCTTCATGACTCATCTGTTCTTTTGTAATAGCAATAATAAAAATATCTTTTAAAGCTTCTGTGTTTCTTGAAGTCATTAATGAGCAGCTTAGTTAATTGAAAATAAGCTTATTCATTATGTAACAAATATTTATTGATAATATACTGTGTTCCCTGAACTCTGCAAAGTAATGGGGATAAAATGGTAAGCAAAGCAGACACATTACCTATCCTCATGAATACAGACTACTGAGGGAACATCTACATATTTAAGTAATCCAACAGTGCAAAACTGCAGCTCTACAAGTGCTGTGATGGAGTGGTTTCCAAGACTATGAGAGTCTGTGCTAGAGAGATTTGACCTAATAAAGCAGGTCAAGGAAGTTGTCTTGAAGAGGTAACCCTTGAGTTTCGATCTGAAGGACTTGGTAGGAATCATCAATTGAAAGAATAAGGGAAGGATCTGCCTAGGCAGGAAAGCTGCATAGAAGGTCTGTTGGTAAGATGTAGTGCAACAAACATAGGGACTGTTATAAATTGAATTGTATCACCCCAAAAAGATATGTTGAAGTCCTAGTGCCCAGTACCTCAGAATGTGACTTTATTTGGAAAAAGGGTCTGTGCAAATTTTACAAAGTTAAAATGAGTTCAATAGGATGGGCCTCAATCCAATATGACTATTGTCTTTACAAGAAAGAGAAATGTGGACACAGACATGCACAGAGGAGAAAGACTCCTTGAAGGATGCAGGGAGAAGATCACCATTTTTAATACAGGAAATGTCTGAGGCCACCAGAGCTAGGAAAGAGGACTGAAACAGGTCCTTCCATAACCCCTCAGAGGGAGCAGGGCCCTGCTGACCCCTTGGTTTTGGGCTTCTGGCCTTCAGAAATGTGATAAAATAAATTTAGGTTGTTCTAAGCCACTCAGTTTGTGGTACTTTGTTACAGAAGCCCTAGGAGACTAATGCAGGGACTGAAAACACATCAGTGTACACTGAAAAGGAGAATAAAAGCAACTTGATCTGAAGAGAAGATGAAGGAATAGGCAGGGGCCCATCATAGATAGTCCTGAAGGCCATTTTTAGGAGTTTTGTTTTTATTCTAAGAGCAAAGGATTTAAGCAGTTCAAGCTTTCTTGAATGATATGACAGTAGCTTGGACTAGAGTGGTGGTAATGGTTGTGGAGAAAAGTCAATGGAAATGGAATTGGATGGAAAATTATAAATAAACTACAAAAATTCAAGCTTTCTCAAGGACATCACTCCAGCAATTGGTTTTTCTTTTATCATCAATTTTGTAATCTATACTGGATAATTCCCATCAGCCTCAAAGCATACTGTTTTATCCTTCTCTTTTGGTTTTTGTTAACAGATTAATTGAGGAATAGCTCACATATGATGCATATATTAAAAGTACAAAATTTAACAAATTTTAACTTCTTTATATAACCATAAAACCATCACCACGATCAAGATAATTAACATCCAGTTATCCAATATCCAATAATTCATATCTATGCTCAAAAGTTTCCTAGTGCTCCTGTGTAATGACTTTCTCTCTAATAATATTTCTTTCTCTGAAATCTGTTTTGTCTGATATTGTTACCTCAGTTTTCTTTTGATCATTATTAGCATGGCATATAATTTCTCATCATTTTCTTTTATTTGTATCTTTGTATTAAAGTGGGTTCCTTGCAGACAGCAGATAATTAGGTCTTGCTTTTTTTATCTAATTCGATAATTTCTGCCTTTTAAATAGAATATTTAGTTCATTTATATTTAATGTGACTATTGGTGTGGTTCCATATTAATATATCATTTTCTTAATACTTGTTCTCTATGTATCTCATTTGTTCTTTGAATTTTTCCTTTTTTCTCCACCATCTTTTGGATTGGATATTTTTATTATTCCATTTTATGTGTATTGTTGCCTTATTAGCTATAATCTTTTGAATACTTTAGTGATTGTTTCTACCTTCAAGTAGTATTAGGTGATATACCACTTCACATGTAGTATATGTAACTTACAAGAATATACTTCCTTTTTGTCTCCTGGCCTTTCTGTTATTATTGTTATGCATATTATTTTACATGTTATAAAACTCACAAAATAAGTCAGTTATTGGAATATATATAAATGTTAAAAAAAATCTTATGTATTCCCCAAAAAGTTAATTCTCCTTGTGATCTCCATTTCTTTGTGGAGATTAATTTTTATCATATCATTTTCCTAAGGGACTTCTTTGAACATTTCTTGTAGTGTGAGTTTGCTGGTAAAGAATTGGTTTAACCTTCATTTGTCTGAAAGAACTTTTTTTGGCTTTATTTTTGAATGATATTTTCATGGTTATAAAATTCTAGGTTGATAGTTTCTTTTAATACTTAAGGATGTTACTCCACGACTTCTCACTTGCATTGTTTTCTACTGGAAATTGACTGTCATCCTGACCTTTGTCCTCTGTAGTGATATATCTTTTTTCTCTGACCATTTTCAAGATTTTTTCTTTATTGCTGGTTTTGAGGGATTTGAATATGATGTGCCTTGTCATAGTTTTCTTCATGTTTCTTGTGCTTGGAGATTAGTAATATTCTTGGACCTGAGAGTTTATAGTTTTCCTCAAATTGCAAAATTTTGGCCACTATTTCTTCATATTTTTCTGTCCTGCTTTTTTTTGTTGTTGTTCTGTAACTTACTTTATATTATTTTATTTTATTTTTTGCTTCACAATATATTACAGGAATTTTTTCAGGTCATCATGACCTCATTTTTATTTATTTATTTATTTGTAAATTTCAGAATATTATGGGGGTACAAACACTTTGGTTACATATATTGCCTATGCACTGTCCAAGTCAGAACTACAATTGTGCCCATCCTCCAGACAGTGTGCCCCACACCCATTAGGTGTGAGTTTACCCATCCTTTCCATGCCCCTCCCACCTGCCCAATCCCTGTTGAATATTATTTCCACGTGTACGCATAAGAATTGATCAGTTAGTACCAATTTAGTAGTGAGTACCAGTGGTGCTTGTTTTTCCATTCTGTGAGACTTCACTTAGGAGGATGGGCTCTAGCTCCATCCAGGATAATACCAAAGAAATTAAGACACCATTGTTTTTTATGGCTGAGTAGTACTCCATCTTATATATGTACCACATTTTATTAATCCACTCAAGTGTTGATGGGCACTGGAGTTGTTTCCACATCTTTGCAATTGTGAATTGTGCTGCTATGAACATCCGAGCGTAGTTGTCTTTATTATAGAACATCTTTTTTTCCTTTGGGTAAATACCCAGTAGTGGGATTGCTGGATCAAATGGTAGTTCTACTTTTAGTTCTTTGAGGTATCTCCATATTACTTTCCACAGAGGTTGTACTAATTTGCAGTCCCACCAGCAGTGTATGAGTGTTCCTATCTCCCCTCATCAATGCCAATATTTGTTGTTTTGGGACTTTTTGATATAAGCCAATCTCACTGGAGTTAAGTGATATCTCATTGTGGTTTTGATTTGCATTTCCCTGATGACTAGAGAAGTTGAGCAATTTTTTATATGTTTGTTGGCCATTTTATATGTTTCTTTTGAAAAGTTTCTGTTCATGTCCTTTGCCCACTTTTTAATGGGGTTGTTTGATTTTTTCTTGTTGATTTTCCTAAGTTCTGTATAGATTCTTTGCTGACAATATCATGTTATATCTAGAAAATTCCAAAGATTCAACCAAAAGACTCCTGGAATTGATAAATGAATTCAGCAAAGTCTCAGGATACAAAATCAATGCACACAAATCAGTAGCCTTCGTATACGCCAATAACAGTGAAGCCGAGAAACAAATCAAAGACTCAATACCTTTCACAATAGCATCAAAGAAAATTAAACATTTAGGAACATATTTAACTAAGGAGGTGAGAGACCTATATAGGGAGAACTATGAAACACTGAGAGAAGAAACTGCAGAGGATGTAAACAGGTGGAAAACCCCACCGTGCTCTTGGATCGGTAGACTCAACATTGTTAAAATGTCTATACTACCTAAAGTGATTTACAGAATCTATGCTGTCCCTATCAAAATACCAATATAATATTTTGCAGATCTTGGAAAAATAATTCTACACTTTGTGTGGAACCAGAGAAGACCCCGTCTAGCCAAAGCAATCTTAAGCAAAAAGAACAAATTGGGAGGCATCAATCTACCAGACTTCAAACTACACTACAAGGCTATAGCAACCAAAATAGCATGGTACTGGCACAAGAACAGAGACATAGCCCAAGGGAACAGGACTGAGAACCCAGATATAAAGCCATCCTCATACTGTCATCTGATCTTTGACAAAGTAGACAAAAACTTACACTGGGGAAAAGAGTTCCTATGCAATAAATGGTGCTGGAAAAATTGGATAGCAGTATGTGGAAGGCTGAAATTAGATCTACACCTCTCACCTGTCACAAAAATCAACTCACAATGGAGAACAGACTTAAACCTAAGACATGAAACCATAAGAATTCTAGAGGAAAACATTGAAAAAACTCTTATAGACATTAGCCTAGGCAAAGAATTTATGAGGAAGACCCCCAAAGCAATCATAGCAGCAACAAAAATGAATAAATGGGATCAAATTAAAAAGCTTGTGCACAGCCAAGGAAACTGTCATTATAGCAAACAGACAACCTACAGAATAGGAGAAAATATTTGCATGCTACACATTTGATAAAGGGCTGATAACCAGAATTTCTGTCCCATTTTAATCTCTCCTTTCCTGTAGGGACTCCCATTGCATTTATATTAGCTCATGTCAAGTGTTCCACAGTTTACAAATACTCTATTAATTTTTTCAGTCTGTGTTTCAATTTGTATTGTTTTGCTTTCTGTGTCTGCAAATTTATTATTTTTCTTCTGAAGTTGCTATCTGCTATTAGTCAATCTGGTAATTTTTCATCTCAGATATGATTGTTCTATCTGCAGACATTTTATTTAATTTTAGTAACTTCCCTTTTTCTTCTTAACCTGTTTTATAACTTCCATTTTTCTTTTTAACTTCTTCCAATCTTTCCTCTCTTATTTTGAACATATGTAATACAACATAAAATGTTCTTGCCTGCTAATTTTATCATCTGTGTCAATTATGGATAGGTTTTGATTGATTGGCTTTTCTCTTTATATGGTTCAGATTTTCTTACTTCTTTGCATATATGGTAATTTTTGACTGGATGCAAGGCATTGTGATTTTTGTCTTTTGGGTGCTGGATATTTTGTTATCCTATATTCTTTAGTTTTCCTCTAAGAAGCAGTTAAGTTACTTAGAAGTAGTTTGATCCTTTTTTGATCCTGATTTTAAACTTCAGGAGAATTTAGTCTTGGGCTTTTTTTGTCCTACTACCAAGGCATGACCTTTCTGAGAACTCTACCCAATAGCTCCGTGAATTAATGAGGTTTCCTAGTCTAGAAAATGCTTGTTATTTCCAGTCCTGTTGAGTTCTGAATCTTGTTCCTTCTAATGCTTTCAGGTGGCTCTTTTTACAGCCTTGGGTAGTTTCCTCATAAACATGCACTAATCAATACCAAGATGAATATTCAAGGGAATCATTCACAAATCTTTGGAATTTTCTCTCTGCTGCTTTCTTTTCTCTTTAGTATGCTGCTTTACAGAGGCTAACCACCGTTGCCTCTTTAGACTCCTAGCTCTGTCTGCTCCTGAAAATACTTGTTTATACTTTATTCATACCACTCATGTATTCATTTTCTGCTTTTGACATCTTCCAATCTGGCTTTCCCTTCCTCAGAAATTCTTATCAAGTCAACAGACCATCATTTTGCTAAATCTAGTGCTTTATTTTTGTTCTAAATTATCTAGCCTCCATAATGTTTGACCTCATCTTTTATTAATTTCCCCCCTTCCCATTTTTTAAAATTCATCAATCATAGTGGGCATGATTTTGTCTTAATACATTTGTACTTACTGTTTTCTCCTCTTAAAATGTTCTTTCTTCAGATATTTGCCTGGCTAACATACTCCCCTATTTCTAGATTGAACTCCTAGTCTTAGCCCATTTGTGCTACCATAACAAAATACAACAGACTGGATAATTTATAAATAACAGAAATATATTCTTCACAGTTCTTGAGGCTGGGAAGTCCAAGATCAAGGCACCAGGAGGTTTGATTGTCTGGTGAGGGCTACATCCTCCACAGGGGAGGAACACTGTGTCCTCACATAGTAGAGGCAGAAGGGCAAGAGAAATTAACTCTCTTTGTCAAGCCCTTTTATAAGGCCACCTAATCCCACTCACAAGAGAGGAGCGCTCATGGCCTAATCACCTCTTAAAGCTCCCACTTCTTAATAGTATCACATAGGCAGCACCTGAATTTTGAGGGGGACACATTCAAACCATAGTGTTCATCAATAAGCCTGCTCACCCTACTTAAAATTGTAACAGCTTCCCATTATAGCCAGTTTCTAAAGATAAACCTCAATGAACCTTGTGTAACTCTTTCCTCTTGAATCTGGATTAGGTGTAACTTGACTGTAACCAATAAAATGAAGCAGATGTGACAATCTAGAACTTTTGAGGCAAAGTTAGAGGAAAACTTGCAGCCTCTGACTTGGTCTCTTGAAATGCTAGCTGTCAGCATGGTCGCTTTCAGTACACATGGAAAGGCCACACGTAGGCACTTTGGTCAATAAGCTTAGCTGAGCTCCCATCTGACAACCAACAGCAACTGCTGGCCACATGAGTGAGCCATCATGGACTTCTAGCCCAGACTAATGCCCTGGTTGATAACTATCTTTGAGCACTTGAGAAACCTCAAGTGAGAACCAAGTAATTGACCTCAGTTAAAAGACAGTACTATAGAAGTTAATAATAAATTGTTTGAAGCCACTAAGTTTTGAAGTGGTTTGTAGGCAAGAATAACTAGAAACCCCCTTTGCCCTGCATTTGTTTCCAATTCCTTACTCTACATTTTTTTGTTAGCATTTATTATTCTTTAATACACTACATGATTTGCTAACTTATTATGTTTATTATTTATTTTTTGTCTGGCTGTCCCCTACTAGATTAAAAGCTCTAAGAAGGTAGTGATCATTGTCTATTTTTTCCCTGATATAGCTCAATTGTCTAGAACACTATGCCCAGTACATAGTAGGATTCCAATGAACATATGTAAAAATAATGAATGAAGAAGGCAGTAGTTTGTCATAAAAAGTTAAAGAGTTATTCCAGAGATGATCACAAATTTACCTTAAATGTGACACATTCCCAAAACCAAAACACTAAATTAGGACATTAAGAAATATCTATGGAGTGCCTTCTAAATTAGCAACTTATAATTAGCAAACTGGAAGGTAACTGTTAGGAAAAATGAAGTTATTTGAAGTTACTCTCAAATATTAGACCATTGTAAGCCTCTTGGTAGTGATGTGAGATTAATATAAAATTTTATTAAATGAGCCATAATGAAAAAAAGATCTAAATATTTTCACTCAAAAGTAACAATTAAGACACAATTTAAGGGCATATAGCCACAATTTTCAATACTAGGATTTATTGCAGTACCCCTTTTGAGTGGTTAAAGAGTTAACATAATTTGAGTTATTCATGTTTATTAACATCAGTATCACATTATATAATGGAATGCCTGCTGGAGATTGACTTCCATTTGTGCTAAAAATACATAAAATATATTTTTTAAAAAAGCAGAGGGAAGGACACTGATTTATTGTGTTTGGTGTCCAAGAACAGCTTAAATTCCTTTTTGTGAAAGGGTAATGCCTTACTGTTTCCTTAAAGATGTTTTATCTTGAAAACTATATTTCAGTTCTGAGATAGTTAAGTAAGTAATATGAAGAATGGCCACAAGTTTTTAAGGAAAGAATAAATTTTAGGAATGTTTACTGAAAACCCTTTTAAAACTATAGGTTCTGAATTTTTAAAACATTTAGATAGATTTATTTTTAATATATAACTGGAATATTTATTATAAAAGAATCATCAATCTTTGACTTCTAATTCACATGCTAACATGCATTTCAACGCAAACTATTACAAAGAAAAATTCTAAGCACACTCTGTAAGCTTAGAATGTATGTGAATTTTATGTTAATCCTCTTTGACTCCTTCTGAACTTGAACATCTTACAGGTTTGATTGGGCAATTTGTCAATCCTCATGCTCAGTGAATTCAGTTGTTGAGCACATGCAACTTAAAGCAATGAGGCTTAACTGTTGGGGGTATTTAGAAACATGAGTAGGGATGGATAGGACAGAATCAGCATACAAATAGAGATGTCATAATGTGAGCAAAGAGCAAAGGCTAAAATTTAGCCTGAATGTGGGGCAAAACCAAAATTAAGACCAGGCCCTACTGCAGCACACTGAAACTCAAGTTTTACATGTTTGCTTCATAGACAGGACTATTTCACATTTATTTACCTTCCACCATACAATCAGCACATTAAAAACAAAACAACAATGGCAATTATAAAAGAATACATGGTGTAGTTTCCTGAATAATTTACAGTTTTTTTAAAGTGTTGCTAACAGATTCTAACCTAACATTACCCCTAATTTATAATCCTTTTCTTATAGAATGGAGTATCATGACAACTAGGTACTAGTCACATCAATAATGTACCAAGTTGCTTTACATTAAGAGAGACTTAAGTGTATTCAGTCCTTGGTGGTAGAAGTCCTTGGTGTAAAACTAAGTCGTTGTTTTTGCAGCTTTGATTCAGGGAAACCAAAATCAAGCGCTACAAGGCCTGGAACATGGTGACAATGAGTGAAGTGGACATAATGGGGATTGAAGCTTGTAAGCCCTATCTTAAGCAAGCAGCCACCACTTAGGTCCACCAGTAGTTGCCATGCTGGAATGTGGGACCAGGAGGCTCAGTATTTTGTTTCTGCAAGAAAAGCCAGGAATGTGGATTTATTATGACAAATATCCTAACTGTTAAATACTGAAATTTACTTCATTATCTTGTGCTGTATGTAAAACAAACACACAAGAAAAAAAAAAGAAAAACAGAAAGAAAGAAAAAGAAAAGAAGTACACACACATGTATAAATTCTGTAGGCTGAGTTTAGTCCACAGTTGACCAGCTTGAGAACTGAGGAGCTAAGGAAAGGAGGAGGGCATATCACTTAGGTCAGAATTACTTGTAAAATGTATTACAAGCATTTATTAGTACAGATAAATTTATGGACAGAAAAGAAAATTTCAGTTCAAACTATATAAAGCTTTCTGCAATCCAGCTAAGTCGCCTTCGGCTTCTTCTCATTGCTGTCATCTTTTTTCTACTCCCCCCCCTTATTAACAGAAGTTTTGGCTATTTGTTCACAATCTTACTATGCACACATATTCCATTATACTCATTTATTCATTAATTCTATCATTCATTTATTTAATGAAAAAATACTTTTCAAGTTCTGTGTGCCTGGCTTTCTAGTATATGTTGGGATGTGGTATAACAAAAAAAAAAAAATCACAGTGATCACGTGATGGCATTCCTAATACCTTAGACTCTCAGTATATTGATTTCCCTGAATTTCAGAAGGCATTATCTTCATTTCACTTCAGCTCAACATTCCTAAGATCACAGTATAGACATTGCTGTTACCGGGAAATTCTCCACATGTAAAATCACAAATTCAAATTTTTAACTCATTGACCCACCCTCCCTTCCTCCCTTTCCCTCTCTCTTTCTCTGTATCTCTCTCTCTCTATGGATTCTATCAGTATTACTGCACTGCATCTATTGTTTACCCTCGTTAAATTCTTTGACTCTTATAATTATTCCCTATAATAACATTTTCTAGCTCCCGATATTTTTGGGGTCTTGTTTTAATCAAGCTAATCTTGGGCTTCTTCATATTAGTGAATCTCATGTCAAAATCTGTAGTCTTTGGATCTTGACTTTCTATGAACTTGACATGTAAAATTTCACCCTTCTGTTTATCTACTTCCCAGCAACCTGTACTCCTACACTACTACAGGTTATCACACAATTGTTTATAATGATACCACTACAGATTTATGGTCATAAAATTTCATGGGGCTTCACAATTCTCTAGATTTCTAGATCTCTTTTACATATATCTTTTCTTTTCAAAATATTAAGAAGGTACAAGTGTTTTTGTTACATAGATGAATTCAGGACTTCTAGTGTGCCTGTCACCAGAATAGTGTTCACTGTACCTGATAGGTAAATTTCATCCCTCATCTCTCTCCCACCGCCCCCCTTGGTTTTCAATGTCCTTTACACCTCTTTGTGCCCATATGTACCCATCATTTATCTCCTACTTATTAGGAAAACATGTGATGTTTGTTTTTCCATTCCTGAGATACTAGGGTAGTGGTCTCCACTTCCATCCAAGTCACTGCAAACATTATTTCATTCCTTTTTATGGTGAGTAGTACTTCATAGTATATACATACTACATTTTCTTTATCCACTTATCAATTGCTGGGCACTTAGGTTGATTCCGTCTCTTTGCAATTGTGAATTGTGCTGTAATAAACATTCAGGTGCAAGTGTCTTTTTGGTATAATGACTTCTTTTCCTTTGGGTAGATACCCAGTAGTGGGATAGCTGGATCAAATGGCAGATCTACTTTTACTAACCACATTTTTTTCCTGTTCTTCACAAATAGCTTTCAAACTGTTCTTATTCTACTCAAGCTCCCACTGCAACTTTTTCTTCTTTAACACGTGACCATCAGGGGAACTTCTGTTAAAATTTCTTCACTTCCCTCATCTACCAACTTATCAATACTAACAAGTTAGCATGGTAAAAACAATTCTATATTTCTATCTTAGGCTAATTCCTTCAACCATGCACAGTATACCATCTGCCAAAGCCTCCTCATGTTTCATTCACTCATTTTATAATATATATATTCTTCACTTTGTGATAAGCACTATTCTAGGCTCTTGGGCCATAGCAATGAATAACACATAGTAAAGCACTGTTCTCAGAAAAACATTCCATTCTAACCAGCTGTTACAAAAATATTAGTTTCAGCTAGTAATGAGAGCTTTGAGGAGTAAGACAAGGTGACATATCAGACATATCAACTACTGGGTGTCTGGGTATGTACTTTTACATCAAGTGGGCAAAGAGGCTTTCTTGAGGAAGTGAAATTTAGTCAGATTTGAATGACAAGAGAGAAGGTACAGAGGAGGAGCATGGGAATTCACAGGAAAGGATGAGCACAGGAGTCCTAACTTGGAAAATGGCTTGGTGGTGTTCATCAGTGAGGATGTAGTTGCATGATCATGGGAAGAAACAGTGGAAGATGAGGTCAGAGAGTCAATCAGGAGCCACATGTGGGTTTTACAGGAAGATTCTAGTGGTTGATAAGCGTGTGAGTGACATGATCTGATTTAGATTTTTAAGAAAAACCCAAACCACATTGACTGTTAGTGGAGTTAGGTAAGAGTAGAAGAAGAGATATCATTTAGTAAGTCAGTCAAATAATGTAGGTGAGAGATAATGGGGGCTTTATTTTAGGGTGATTGCAGGAAAAGAGAGAATGATTGAGAGATTAAGAATATAATTAGGGGGTAGAGCCAGAAAGATTTGTTGATTTACTTGATGTAGCAGGATGCCTGCATTAGCAAGTGATTTACCATCTGAATCTGTAAAATAGTAAAAACCTTCTAAACTGTGATGATTAAGTGATACAATGCACATCAAGTAGAAGGCATAATACCTGGCATGTAGTACATGGTTAATAAATGTGGGCAATTATTATTACTGCTAGTTTTCTTCTTTTCCTCTCTAAGTACTATGTCTGCTGATAATTGTAACCATTGCACTTCTGTTTTTCATGACTATTGCTGTAGTCGTTTCTAATCTCTTCTGCAACGTTTGAAGTCCACAGGCCACCATTGCCACGCTCACTCCTCTTTTTATTTTCCTAGTTCACTTTTTCTGTCACTCCTGTATTCTCTTTCTTTCTTCTTCCACTTTCCCTGTTACTCCCACACTCTATCTTTTCTGTTTTCATTAAATTGCTCTTTTCCTCGTTCTTTTTTTCCCCTCGTCAATGAATTTGTGGGTGTCAGCAAACAGACCAGACCACTGTTTGCAGACATCATCATTGCCAGGATCTGCTTCTCAGTTTTCATAATTGCTATTTATTTTATCATTATTATTTATAGTAAAGATGGGAAGGGAATGATTAGTGGCAGGCCTGCAGGCCTCCCTTAACTGAGGACAGCGCTAGAAAAGAAATTTTCTTGAAATACGTTAATGACAGACCACCTGGCAAACACTAACGGTATGTGCTAGTGGAAGAGTCCTTGTCTATGGACTGCTGTAGCATGTCTAGACTGCTTATGGAAAACAAACCTAGTGTTAAATTTTAAAATACTGGGCCTTTGCCAGAGAATTTGAAAAACAATCCCATAAACAATGTACATATACATGTGTGAACTCTGGATAAAAGTTATTTGCAATGCAGCTGACAGAGTAGTAAAATCTACAGTATGTAAGAATAATACAAATTGACATGTGTCATGGCCCCCTGGATATGTCCTGTACCATATTTCACTGTTCTACTATAAAATGGAAATGTTTTATGCCAAAATAGCTCCCTTTTGTGTAAGTGATGTGACTGTACACATCCCTCAGAGGCTTCCTTTGTTAATTCTGGGCCAGTGTGTCCTAATGTGATAAGAAAGGCCTTGGAAGTTGTGTTAGTCATTCTGGATTTTTGCCTGCTTTGATACTGGGTAAGGTTTATGATTGGTATGAGTCTGATAGGACAGCTTGAACCCTTGTGTTTTCTCAGTGGATAGATATGGTGGTGTTCCAGATGATTAAAATGGCTAGAAAATGTCTCTCTAGATATCTGAGTCAACACTAGGCTATGATTCCAACATAACTATCTGTAATGGTTACAATGCCCTTTGGGACAATATATTATCATATCTAATTAAGTGAAGAAATATGTATACATGCATGTAATACAATATATCATTAATATCTGTGGGTTTACATAATGTTATAAGAGCAAATATCAATCTGACCAATGATTTGATGTCATAGAACGTCTAAAATTTTTGACTGTTAAAAATAAAAATAAATAATTTATTCATTTAGCTTCTAATTATTTAAGAAACCATTTCCATAGGAATATATGCATTTCTTCTCTGAATTACATTGGAACCAAATTTATAAATAAGATTAGCTCATTTTAAAAACATCTCATCTCTTTTTGAAATTTGTGGCCTAAACTATCTAAGTATTATTTATGAGAGGTAGAAATAGAGCACACCATATTTGTGTCCTTTTCTTTTCTTTTGGCTGTTACAATGAATATTACATCTTCTCAAGTGCTATTTTCCAGAAAAATGTGTATTCCCTCATATTGTAATTAAGACCACAACATTTCCTAGAATGTTACTTACATCTTAATGAAAGGATAATCATGCTGTGAAGCTTTATATTTTATATAATTTACATTTATATAAATTACAATTATATATTATATAATTCACATTTATTTCTCAGTAATTCTTTCACTTTGAAGAAACAATTTTCATTCTTTTACATTTTTAATGTACCATGTACCAAATGGAAAATAGAGATAATCCCAAATGAAAGTGAGTGTTGTCCACTGATAAGAATTTAGTCACTCTGTATGGAGGCCCTTTTATGTCCTTCTTTTACAGATTTTTAAAATTCTCTATTTCCTTTTATTCAGGGTTCCTTGAATATTCACTAACATTGCCTGTCTTCCTGTACCTTTTTAAAGATGATCTATATGTAGAATTATAGTCTACAAGGACTTGGGAATCTAAAAATTGGGTTTCAAAGAAAGGGTAGTCAATAATAATTACAATGTAATAACTATGATAATAGTTCATTTTTACATAGTCCTTTTAACTTTTCAAAATTGTTTCATTATATAATGATACTTCTAATATGTAGCTATCCATAATCTATAGCACACAGATGCTGAGATCTCAATATGTTCTAGCATATTGAATTATAAGAAAGTGTAATTTGAAATATTAAAATCTCAAAATGAAGTTTCTTTTGACAATTCTTTGAAAAGGCCTGTTTCTGTAGTTGATATAAATCAAGAAGATTTAAGATTGGCCCCAAATAAAACAATGTCCTCATGGGAGGTGAAGCCTGACAAAAGTGCTGGCAACCCAGACCCAATGAGGTGGGCTCCTCCTTGGGTTTTGTTACACACTGTGTTGTTGTTCACCAATATGTTCTGCCCTTCTCTGTGAGAGGATTATACCTGTCCACAGTGTGGAACTCAGGTGTCCCATGTGATGTGTTGTGGTCAATGAAATGTCAACAGGAGTGAAGGGTGTCATGTCCTGGCAGAAGCTTTAAGAGTCAGCATGTGGTTTGCCATTCTCCTTTGCCCTCTCCTACGATGACAGACATATTGTGTTCTAAAAGAACATGACATTACAAAGCTGCAGGCAACCAGCAATGGACATGTAGGAACAGTGAGAAATTAGCCCCTGTGTTATAAGTCACTGATATTTGGGAATCGGTTTTTACTGAAGCACAACCTACACTGTCTTGACTAATACAGATTTGCTGAAAGGTTATTAAGGACTCGCCTATTGTTCTCCAGTGCTGTGGCTTTCTCCTTAATATTCTCACCTAAATGAGGTCATAACATACTCTTGTTGATTCTCCAGTGGTGAAAGACCACCAACATTTTAAAGATTTTACTAAAATTAGGTGTCAGAAAACTGTACAACAAACCCAGAGTCTAGTATAATTCCCCATATTTTTACTGATTCCCCAATTGCATATGGAATCTGAGGATAGAAACATCTTGATAGAAATCTAGTCTGTCTTTCCTGCTCCTGGCTAGGAATCAAGTGACTCTTACCGTATGTGGCAGACACTACAGAGATGTACAGATAAGCTCCTTTTTTCAAGAAAGGATTCATTGCCCATCTGTGAGGACCATCTGTGAACTGCTTCAGGTCCATCTTAGCTTGAGCTGAAGTCATGCTCTCCTTAGAGTACCCTTAGTCAATGACTAAGCAAGAATGTTGTGTAAGTACCTAGCCATTTCCTTTCTATGGGGGACTTTTATAATAGGTAATCTTTGAGGTTCTCTGTTAGGCTGGCAGAGACTTTGTCAGATTTGCATTGCAGTCTGGCAGTTCCTCCTACCCAATCCTTCATCCTTCTGTTTCTTCACAGATACTACTTTCCAAGATATTTTGTACTTCTAACTTCTGCTCGGCATCTGCTTCCTGGAAAAGAGAACTTACATAATATCTACCTCCTTTTTTGGAATGCTCTCCTAGATGTAAAGTCAGGACCAAGAAAGAGAGTGTCCCATCCCCTTCTTCTTATTCTTAGTACCTGCCTCCTGTCTGTGTTTATTCACCGGGCAGCTTCACCATCAGCACGATAATCATATACTATCACAGAACAATAACTTATAGCAGCCATATAACTGTATAAACAGGTGTACATCCTTGGTTCTGTCAAGATTTTGAAATGAAATATTCTCCTTGATAATTTTCTCAAGTGTAAAGTGGGGATAATAAAAGTAATTTCCTCACAGAGTTGTGAGAAGAATTAATAACTAAAGTTTATTAAGTGCTCACTTTATGTCAGCCTTAGAGGCACTAATTTATTTCATTCCCTTCAGCAGGAGAGGCTACTGGGGCAAAGAGAGGATAAGTAACACACAGCAAATAATAAGCTGAGCAGAGAGTAGGGTCTACACAGAGTGACATCACAGCCCACTCACTTAACCACTCTCCTCTACTCCCTCTCAATGATATCTATAAAACCTCAGCAATGTGCCTGCTGTGGATTTAGCTCATCATTTGCTGGAGTAAGTACTGCATAAATGTTAACCACTATGATTATTTATTCATTTTCAAAGTAGAGGAAGGAAAACGCCTGAATAATTTAGATATAAAGAAATAAAGGACCTTTTTAAGCCAAGTCAATGAATTGGGACTTTATTTTGAGGGCATCGAGGAGTTAATTGGAAAGTATTAAGAATGGAATGACATTCAGATTTATATGTTGAAAAGGTAACTCTATTTGTAGTATGGTCAATGAATTGAACTGTGCCACAAGTGTGGGTAAGGAAATGGTGGAATTTATCCAGATTAGAGGTGATGGCTGCATGAACTATGGTAGTGGCAACAAGAATTGGTAAAAAAAAAAAAAGAGACTTGAAAATAGATTTAGGAAACTCTTCATTATAGACTTAGCCTTGCCGCCAAGTGGTGTCACATTGATCTGGACTCTTAATCCATATGGGTTTCAGTTTACCCATTTGTGAAAATGAGTCATTTGGATGCAGTAATTGCTATAGTTTCTTTTCAATTGTATGGTATCTATTAAGAGGGAGGTAGGAAGAGAAAGGGGGAGGGAAAGAAGGGAACAGAGTAGGTAGAATTGTATGAATTAATATAGTGAAGGAGATTTGGAATAACTTTGGAAACTGCATTTCTGACGTTATTAAGAAAGTCTTTTTAAGGCAAAAATCTAAATAAAGGGCATTTAACATTTCAGTTTACTTCTAAACTCCCTTAACACAATAAACACATTCTTATCTAGTCTTTTGAAAGAGAATTTATAACACCTTGGAACTGTCACTTAAATATGAAGAGGAGGGCCAATCACAGTGGAGGTGTTTGGTAAGTTTGTAAAAAGCATTAAGCAAGCTCCCAATAAAACTAACTTTTCTCTTTAAAAAAATCCTGCAATTTATGCAAATCTCATATGGAATTTAAGTCAGGGAAAATAGATATTTGCCATAAAGAGGAGTGAGTTGAGTCTATGTCTCAAACAGTACAGATAATTGTAGAAAAAGTAAGGAAACAAGCTGCACTTTACTCTTCTGTTCTTTGGAAAATTGTGTTGCATTGCTGCATACCTGACAAAGAGTGTATCATTTTGGAAATTGCTGCTGAGTATAGTTAAAGCACACTACCACAGCAGAGATTTTGAAGTTGTCACGGAGCTGAGGTGGCAGGGTCACTGCATGTTAGCACTATCAGGGATATTTGTTAGAGTCTGCTGAATAGCTGACATAAGTTTCAGGAGGCAGAAAAGTGCTGAACTCCATTCTTACTTGGCAAAGTTTCGAGGGATACTGGTTGAGTGAATAAAACTTCTACTAATTTACTTGTACTTCTAGAACTCCATATTGTTTTTTGAGTATTAAGTTATTATAAATGAGAAAGCTAAGAAATAGTTGATTTTAAAGTTACATTTGTCATTCTAAAATTTTTCTGGAAAGAATTTATATTTTAAACAAATAGCAGTAAATGTAAATGTAGCAATGGATATTAATGCAATACTAAGTTTTTAACCCTGGTTTGAGGTATCATCACTTCTTGCCTAAAATGGTCTTCTTAGCTGCCATTTTGGTTTTCTGCAATCTTTCTACACAATGTAGTCAAAGAGATATTTTTGAAATAAAAATCTGATCATATCACTCCCTGTTTAAATATCTTATTGTCTCACCTGTTTAAAAACCTTTAGCAGGTTAATTCATTAACTAATGATATATACCCACATCAAAACTTAGCTCAAAACAACAAAAACCTTTTTTTTCCTCACAGTTTCTGTGGGCTCACAATTCCAGAGTGGCTTGGCTGGGTGGTTATGGCTTGAAGTATCTCATGAGATTATACTGTCTTATTGGTTGGAGCTGCAGTTATATGAAATCTTGACTGAGGCTGGAGGATCCACTTCTTTTTTTTCAATTTTAAATGTTTTATTTAATATAGGAGAGCTATATATATATTTTCATTTGGAAAAGAACAGAAAACATTGTTTACGTGGAAATGTTGCTTGTTCAAATTTGAGGCAATTATCACTGTGTGGGTGGATTCAAGGACTCCTTGCAATAAAACTGAGACTCCTTGGGGACTTGTGACCCACAAGTTGAGGAACGACTGATGTAAGATATGAGATGAGAAGGGTAACAACAACCTTCCTGAACAACCACCTTTCTGTGTTTTGTGGATACACTGCATTATAGTAATCTCTACATGGTAGCATGTTGTTAATTCAAAATTGCCTAGTGTGAAAACAAGCACAGAAACAAAAAAAAATGTGATAGAATAACATTTCTCTTTCAAAGAAAAAACCCTAAGGTTAAATGTTCCAATATCTGTCCCCTGAAAATATGTCTAAATTTCACTGTATCATCAGGAGACTTTTACAGATAAGACTGATTTTAGAGATAGAGTATGTGGCACATTCCATATCTAGCATTACAAGTTGAGAGGAAGTTTAATGCTGATGACAAAAGACTAAGACTTTTTCTGGAAAACCTACAAAAGATTTTGGCTGTTGTCATCATCTTTGTTATCATTGTCATTGGCAACCAAGACACTGCTTTCCACAACCATTCCCTCTACTGCTCCACAGAGGTCACTCATCCTGTCCTTGCCATCAGAACAACAGGACTTATTTTATTTTCTCATAATTAATTTGTCAGTGGGAAAATTGTTTAAGTTTTGGCTTGAAATTTTATACTAGCTACTAGCTATCCGTTTCAGAAAAAATATTTAGAAGCCTGTTTTTTTTTTTTTAAAGATTTTTAGGGAATGCTTTGTTCTTTTATTTTTATTTTTTTAATTAAAATTTTTTTTTTTAATTTCAGAATATTACAGGGATACAGATGTTTTGGTTACATGAATTGCTTTTGTACAGTTTGAGTCAAAGTTATAATTGTGCCCATCACCCAGATAGTGTGCATTGTACCCATTAGGTGGGAATTTACCCATCCCCTTCTCCCCCCTCCCACCTGCTTGATTTCCATTGAGTTGTACTTCTATATGTGCACATGGGTGTTGATCGATTAGTTCCAATTTAATAGTGAGTACAGATGGTGTTTGGTTTTTCATTCTTGGAATACTTCACTTAGAAGAATGGTCTCCAGTTCCATCCAGGTTGTTACAAAAGGTATTTGTTCACCATTTTTTTATGGCTGAGTAGTACTCCATGGTATACCTATAGCACATTTTGTTAATCCATTCATGTATTGATGGGCACTTGGGTTGATTTCACATCTTTGTGACTGTGGATTGTGCTGCAATAAACATTCGGAAGCTCACTTACAAGGCTATCAAGTTGCTGACGACAAGTTGGTTTTTCTCCACAGGGCTGCTTGAGTGTCCTTACAGTCAAGTAAGTGGCTAACTTACTCCAGAGTGACTGATTAAAAAAAATGGGAAGGCAGAATTCTTCACTGATTTTTATGACCTAATCTCAAAAGTTACTTTATCACCTCTGCAATATTCTATTGGTCACATAGAGCAGTGTTGAATTATTGTGGAAGGCAACTACACAAGGGTGTGAATAATGGGAGGCAAACATCATTGGGCACCGTCTTGAATGCTGGCTATAACAGTTGGTTTTCATTTAATTTAGGATAAAGTCCAAATTCTTAGATATTGCTTACAAAACCCTTCAAGATATGACCATTTCTTACCTCTTCAACTTCATCCTGCCACTCCACGGATCATGCTCAAGTCATAAAGAAAATCTTTCTTCAGTTCTTCTAATGTACGATGGTGTTCTCATGCTTTTATTGTATCTTGTTTTCCCATCCTTTTAATTAACTCACTCTTACTCATTCTTCAGGTCAGGTTGTTAGATATTCTCTTTTCTGTAAGTTTCCCCTTGACTTCCAAATCATGGATTGGTTACTTAGTTCTCTGTCCCCATAGTATCTGGTCTTCCTTAATTATAGCATTTATCACACTTTTTTTATAATTACTTTATCCCCATTGTGTACCCTTGTAGACTGATACTTATGAAGGCAGGGGCCTTGCACATTTTGTTTATCATTCTGCCTCATTGCTTATCATTTGCCTAATATGTAGGAATATTTGTTGAATGAATGAATGATTATATAAATGAATGAGAGAATGTCTTGACTCTCACTCAGTAATTGATATTTACCCTAATTTTCTAAGGAAATGGAAATACTCTAATAGCTAAACTCACCTATAATTATTTTTACTTATTTCTCTTTATAAACATTAAAAGCATAAAAGAAAAATCTGATATATCAATACTAGGGTTTTATTCTCTGTTGGATAACCCTAGTAATTTGTTGAGTCCAGAGATATAAATCCTATATTTTTCTTCCAATGACAGTGATAGACTAATGAAAATGATTTTATCTTTCTGGGTTACAAATCAATACAATGACATCTGAGAATTAGTAAAAGTCAATAAAGATTTTCTACCTAATTAATTTTTTTTCTTTTAAAGCTGTGAAATTACTATGCTGTGGTTAAAATAGACTGAGCCAAGTTGTTCATATCTTTAAATTTAGTATCACCTACATTTATATTCCATAGCTCAGTATTAAAGATGAACAAAATATCTTGTAGAAAAATATATTAGTATTACTACTAATTAAGTGTACAAAACAGAGATCATTTGAAGACATTTAAATGAATTTCAAATGTCCCTATTAAATATGTCACTTTTCTGCCTCATTAAACATGCCACCAAGTATAACCAAATCACTATTCACAATAAAATACCCTATTCTGCATAGCATTTATAGAAATAGTAGCACTTAAGAAGAGTACTTCAGTGCTAAAATTTTAGTCAATGTTTTCAATATTTTAAAAGATTTAGGATATCTATTTCTCCTGAAATGTTAAATTACGAGTAAATGGAGGGAAGCAAGGAAGGGGAGATAGTTCATGTCCTAACTTACCGATTTGGAGTCTATGAGTAAGCTTTTCATGTAGGTTGATGTGATATCTGTATATATCAGCAGACTGAACAGAACCTTCTCGTTGGTTACCTATTCTAAGGCCTATCCTGACTAGACTACTATTCTGACATTAATTCTTCTGGGGCTCACGTTTACTCACTGACTGCCCCCTAGCTAAACTTTTGGGGAAGACGCTTTGGTAAAAGGTCCCAATTTATAATTACCTTGTATTTTGTCAGTGCACCATTTACATAAAGCAAAATTTAGTACATTATTTGATAAACAGTTCATGGTAATCCATGGCTCTCTTGTATATTGGCATCATTTATATATCACGCCACCTGCATTGTTTATTGCCCTTTTCTCCTTTCTTGTTTGAGATATGAATGTAAGAGGTACAATGAAAAAGGAAGGTGTGAGGCTTCTTTCTGTCTATGATGCTTATATAAAGTCTGTAAGAGGGCCGGACCATTCACTTCCAGGTTTCTGTGTATTTGGACATATACTTGCAAATTTACAAATCTATTATGAAATTAAAAAATTGGGAAACACTTATCAATATTTAGAGCTATAACTCAGTTAATCAAAGTTTTGGACTAAGTTTCATGTACGCATGATTAAAAGACCTTCCGTTGATTAAACAGTGGTTCATTTTACTCTTGCCAATTTGACACATATTAGGAAGAAAGCAGGATGTCAGGAAGGAAAAAATAAACACTATCAAAAGCTCATGTTGTGGACTTAACTGTCTGGTTTTTCAAGTTAAAGATGGAATTTTATTAACCAATAAAGAAAAGTTATAAAAAACATGGAGAATATATTTCTTTTTGTATACCTGATTCCTCATCCTCCATTCTTTCTTAAAAAGATAGTGTGGAGACACACATTTCCTTCCAACTCTGACAATGTATATTTTATTTTACAATGTTTAAGTTCGTTTCTTGGAATACACAAGTTTAAGCATTGCCTAAGTGCAAATTGTAATTAAAAGAAAAAATTTTATTTAAAAAAAAAGTTTAGTATCATTTGGGTGTTTTGATATTGAAACTACCAGTGTGCATGTGCAAGTAACTGTACAAAAATTCAGAAGTTATAAGGGGATGACATAAATCTTAAGGAAAATTACAGAATTATATGTAATTCATAAGCAACTATGTCATGATTTTTTAAAGTTCAGTTTATTATATGTAAGCCTAAGCTATCTTATCTTAGGTTTCTAGAACCAGAATGTAAATATGTATCTGTATATTAAATAGTAATGATGCATTTGTCACAAACATATAGTTCAATATTTGTATTAAAAAATGTACTTTGGGATGTGAATCACAATGAATGGATGTGTTGTATTGGTGTATTATTAGTGTGAGGATACTGACAAATTACTATTACAATTAAGCATAAATAAATATGACATAATTCTCTCAATAAACTTTAGTAAAATGGCTTTTCTCCTACTGTCCAAAATAGAATAGCTCTCCTCAGAGGTGCTCCCACTTTCATGGCAAAACTTCAGTGACCAGTAAATTCAAAACTCAAGAAATCCATACCATTGGTGTTAGGACTGTATATTAAGGGCTTATACTGGTATCAAAGTAATTCACGATGTTGACAGTGTGGTCAATTTTCTTTTCTCCCATCCTTATAGGATGTGATTTGGAACTGGCCATTTAGTAAGTTTTAAATCATTTACAAATGAACATACTGTTTCCTCATTACATGCTAGGCAAAGAGAACATAAACAAATAGCTTCTTTTTAGCAAAAAAAGAAAAAAGACTTTTTTTTGGGTAATGATTCTGGGATTTTTAAAAATTGTAATGATATAAAAATAATAAAAAAGAAACTATGGCAGTGGCCAAGAAAGTTTTAGTGCATTTGTAATATGGTAATTATTCCAGATATTCCTAGTAACAGACTACTTAAAGTAATCTTCAGCTGTATTTTCAGTCAACAATTTTAGCTGTTTGTTTGATTGCTGATACAGAATCATAAACAATTAGTATTTTTAAATTAGCACAGTCCAACCTTCCAATTTATTGCCTCAATTACTCGATTTTCAAGTTGAGGTATTTTTCTCTCATATATCAGAAGGTGATTTTTTTTTCTTTTTTTGAGACAGGGTCTCACTCTGTTGCCCAGGCTAGAGTGCGGTGGCATCCTCATAGCTCACTGCAACCTCAAACTCCTGAGCTCAAGTGATCCTCCTGCCTCAGCCTCCTGAGTAGCTGGGACCACAGGCTCACACCACTATGCCTGGCTAATTTTTTTATTTTTTTGTAGAGACAGGATATTTCTATGTTGCTCAGGCTGGTCTTGAAATCCTGGTCTTCAGTGATCCTTCTGCCTTGGCCTCCCAAAGCATTAGAATTACAGGCGTGACCCTCTGCACTCAGCCAGAAGGTGAATTTTGGATAAATTTTTTTGGCAAAAGTTATCTTTAAATATTGGGTGGTGAATACATGTTGATTTTTTCTGAAAACTTAAAATATCAATATCTAAAGATCATTTAGAATGTGTTTATTATTATTATGAAATTCATGCATGTTTCTATAAAAAAATTTAAAAGTAAATAGTAAAGTGAAAAAACTCATTTCCAGTGACCTTAACAAAACATTATTAGCATTTTATTAAAATTTATTCTAATCATATTTCCATGTTTATATATATATATATATATATTTTTTTTTTTTTTTGCCTATACTTGTAATCATTTTGTTTGCAGCTCTAAGATGCTTAATAGCTCTAAGACTGCAGAGTGTAGTCAGGAAATATCCTTGCATTCCAAGTTGGGGTGCTGCACCATCTATGCCAGGCTTGTAAAGGTGAAAGAAAGTTTGCAGTGTACACCAATAAAGGCTGAGAGTCATTGAATTTGATTTGAAGAGATTGTGAGAGAGACACCTGGCATTACTCCGTTTCTCTGACAGAAAGTCTTCTTCATCCTATTTCTAGTAAGGAGTCTCCAAACCATTCTCAGAATTTGCTTGAGTTCCCTGGAATTGGAAGACAAGGCTGGTTCATGATTTACTAAAATAAAATAAAAGTGTCTTTTATTTTTATTTGCCTTTTAAAAGGCAAGAGAATAGACAACTTCTCTGCTTACCTGGTGGCAGGGCAAGGAAATACCGTCCTAGGTATGAAGGGCACTTCTATGATGCCAAAGGATAGGTCATATTTCTTGTAGATCTGATGTGGGTGCCACACAAGAGACAGAACTGTGAGAAATCTTGAAAAGAGCTTTGTCCAAGGTAGCCTTCTGAAGGGGTGTAAAAAGTAAAAAGAGCTGGAAACAAAGTAGTAAGGGGCATTATAAATGCCCTGATTTGGGAGGCATCACATTCCTAGGAATAACAAATTAAGGCTTCTAGTGGAAGGTTCTCTGAAGAAGTCACAAGTACCCTGCAGAAGAAAAAACAAAACAGATTTTGGACATGAGGCCCTGTAGAGGTTGTCAATGACGTATGACAACTGTGCCAGTCATTTAAGCTCTTCTCTGCTCCTTACCTCTTCTCCATCCCAAGTGCAAGAGTCAGAGGCAGCATGGAATAAAAATTCAAGGAAGGGAAGGAGAAAAAGCAGTGACTGTCCTATGTGTTTCAAGGCATACTGGAAGAGAGAAGATGAAAGTGGATGGTTTTTATATCAAACTGGACTGGGATTTTTAATACTATGAAGTAACTTGAAAAGCGATGAAATTTAGCTGACAGGTCATTCTTCACAGGGAAGAAGTTGTTTAAAGGGGGAATTGTACAAAGTATAAAGTCACCTTCTTAATGCACTTTATCCAGCTTAAGCAAAAAAGCAATGACAAGTTTTATAATATGAGAAATAAAGGATGTTATGGGAGCCCAAGATGGGAACTTTGCTTCTAGCTACTTGAGCTGCTCTACTAGCAACTATTCCACTGACAGTAGATGTGAAGAGAGAGTAATCGTGGATCCTTGGTAAATCCTGCCTAAGATACTGACTATAGAGGTGAGTTGTGTCCAAGAGATGGGTAGAAAGCCAGAAAACCATAGGCTTAGTGGGGACAAACATCTACAAGAAAATATATTGCCTGTATCCCAGCGTATATAGTGGAATATTCTCAGTGTACTCAACTTTCTCTTGTGATGTCTGCCAAGAACTCACAAAAGCATTCCAAAAGGGAAAGAAAGCTTTTAACACCTGTCAGGCTCAGAAATTGCTGAACCATCTTACAATAATTCCAGTCAAGTAAGAACTTTGGTGTTCCTCTCACCTTTCCTTTCTTCCTCCTCTTCGGCCCTGGAAGAGAGATAGAAAGAGCAGCCAACAGGTGGTAGGAAAGGGAAGTAAAAGAGATTTTACAGTTGAACAAAATTGGAAACCTAAATTAATCATATGGGGTAGGTATTTATAATTACTAAATTACTAAATTAAACTGTGTCTTTGAACATAGTTACCCAAAATTTTAAAGTCATCCAAATTTTCCCATTCCCTAATAACAGAATAACTCACACATATAGCCCCTTCTATGTGCCAAGCATGGTTCTAAGAGCTTTTACATATCTTAACTCCTTTAATTCTCACAATGACCCTAAAATGTAGGAATTGATAACATTCTGCATTTTATAGAGGAGAAAACTGAGGCACACAGTTAAATGATTTGTCCAAAGTTATTGGGAATTAAACTCAAAGAATCTGGTTACAGAATACATGAACCTAATCACTACTTTATATGCTAAAAGTGCAGATAAATGTATTTTTCATCAAGTGCCAGACGTAGGGAACCCGACCCCCACTAAGCAGGTTTGAAAGGAGAGGTGGATAATAACAAAGTTGCTTCCACAACTGTAATTCTTTGTTCAACATACTGATTGCTTACTTTGTCCTTCAGCTGGCTGTTAGAAGCTACTGAAGAGTTTTAAAATGACTTTTTCCTATGATGAGATTTGCTGTTTGGTGTGAGCACTCTGACTTCTGTGTAGAGATTCGTTTGGAGGAGTACAAGAGTAGAAGAAAACAGGTAGATTAGAAAGACTATTGTGAGCTCATGGTTGCCTGAACTAGGTCATGGAGGTGGGACGGATGGAAGAGAAGAGATTCAAGATAGGTAGATCTATCTATCTATCTATCTGTCTATCTATCTAAGACAGATTAAATAGGACCTAAATATTGATTGGATATGAAGGTGAGAAAAAATTATGTTGTAGTATTAATTTCTGTGTGTGTGTGAAACTGCAAGAGTACACCATAAAGTTAGAGTAAGGATTAAATTCGATAATTCATGATGAACACTTGGCACCATGTACTATAAAATGGCTAAGAAAGTTTGCTACAATGAGAATAGCTTGGGTTCTAGCACCCCGTGTATATCCTGGGAAAAGTGATAGAAACCCTCTGTTCCTTCTGTGCCTTATCTGTAAGGTATCTGTACTTTTCTCAAGGTGTATTGAGGGGCTTACATTAAATGATTATTGTAAAGAGATTAGCACAGTTGCTGACACACAAAAGATCTCAATTAATGCTATCCATCTTTTACCAGACCATTTTCTTTTCATCTACCTGACATTAGTGATATAGCTCTTTGAGGTTGATTTCTACACATCACAAAAGACACACGGTTCCCCTAAAAGGAAGCTAATATTTTATGGACCTAGTGTATTGCTTTTGTGTAAATAAGGTAGATCTTTAAGACTTTGTTAACTACTGACAAAATTTTATTTTGGCATCATACAGGTGGGCAGGGTAGTGGGATACCACCCACTCCACATGGGTGAGATAATTAGGTAAATGGAAAAAAATTGCAAACTACAGAGTGCAACATTGTATCAAGCAGGAATTGATAAAACCATGTGAAAGACTAAAATTGCCCTCATCTCTCTATTTAAGGCTTCTAATAAATCTGTCACATTTTGAGGAATTTTCAACATTTTATTTTCTGTATTCCACAATGATCTCTAATTTGATTCCTTTGTGTTTAAACACATGGTAAGTCTGCTGAAGTAAAATCAACTTCTCTTTCAGTTCTATTTTATTTTTATCTTAAATGCATTACATTTTTGAGACATACTTGTTAACAAAACCTTGATTTTTCAAATTAATAAATTAAGATGCAATAAAATATTCAATTTGCTGCATAAACACTGTTCTACATATCAAAATGATGACAGAGATAAAGTGACATATAGATTGATACACAGCTCTGTCATATCATAGCTTGAATGTTAAATAGCTGATATACAAGGTAATTTGGGTGTGTCAGTGAATAGCATACAGAAGGACATACTGTATACAAATCAAACATTTCTAAATTGACAGTTGCATAAATCTAGAAGCAAACTCAAAATTTGGATTTAAGAAAAAATTATGGGGGAAAAACAGAGTAATAGTGATGTTTTCTTTAACCAAGATGGAGAATAAGAATCTTCCCCAACCAGGAAGTTGCTATATCAAACTGCTATTGTTTTGGCATCTTTTATAGTCATTTACCACCTGGCTTTTTGAGGGTAAATCAGCTTATCCCTTGTCTTTAATTCTTCTGAGGGCAATTTAACTTCTTTTCTTTAATCTATCATTTCTAATTACCTTCAAGATTAATTCTATACAAGTTAAATCACATTTTGCTACACTTTTTAGATCCTGGGATTGTCTTGTCACTACTTGGTCATCAGTATAATTCTAAAAATTCTATTTGCAATCTGTAGGACTTGGAGTGGTAAACATAGCCAGAATTAAAATGTATTGACAAGTGAAAATAAGTTCTTTGATCTCAGTTGGAAAAAGAGAAATGCAGTTATGCATCCCTGAATTCCACCACTTTCATATTATAAGCTTTTGAAGTTTTTCTTTCCTTTACTATGCATCCTTTGGGTCATAGTTTGTGCTTTTATTTTTTTTCTTCATAAACTTACTTGATATGGTTAGAGTTGTAAAGACAGGGATGTTGTTAGATAGATAAAGATAGATTATTATTTAATTGTTTCTACAAGGCCAAATACAAAAGCGATAGAGAGCTCCACTCTGTTCTACCCATCTCCTACATATCCCTACTGCATAAAACAGTGCTTTTCTATCTCAAATGTTCATTCAAACTAGCTGACAATCTTAATAAAATGCAGATTCTGACGCAGTAGGTCTGGAGACCTTAATTCTGTTTTTCTAACAAGTCTCCAGGTGGTGCTCTGGGGACTACATTTTGAGCAGTAAGGATAAACAGGATTAAGAGAAGGCCAGGAGTATCCTAAATATATTACTTCAATACTTTCACTATGTTAGACTTCTTACATCCATTTTCTTCTATTAACTCCCATGATGGCTCTGGAAAGTGTGTAGTATTATCCCTAAAATGTGGGAAAATAAACAAACAGACTCAGATTTAGCAATACATGGCAACAAACTGATCTCTCTGCAAGATGTGGATTATGAAATTACCTAACCTCTGAGTGTCTTAGCTTCCATTTTGTTAAATGGGGATAAAAATATTTACCTCACAGGGATTTTAGAAGGGTTTGAGAAACATGCAAATCATCTAGCCCAGTGCCTGGACCAAGTAAGTCCTTAAAACAGTTTCTATTATTATTGTTATCATAACTCCTATTTTAGCTATATATCTTGCTAATCAACCAAGAAGAAAACTTAAGTGCTTATATTTCATATTTAGAGTTGGTCATTAAGAGATGATATAATTTGAATTATAGATGTAATTGACAAATTTGTACTTCCATTGACCTGACTGGTTAAGATACTTAATCATATAATACCACTTTTCCTCTTTAAATAATGAATCTTGGTAATAACCATTCATTGCAAATTATGAATGTACTGACTTACTCATAGTTTTCATTAGTCAGCACCAAGGCATACTGAGTGTGTGTTTTGTTCTCAGCATGGAAAAGTACATGTCAAGCAGTGAACCCTAGTATGCCAATCATTTAGTAATTTCAAGATTACTAATTAGCATCATGTTGAAGTGGTAAGATTATGAGGGTCTAATGCATTCATTATGTTAATGATTCTTTATTTTATCTTATACAAAATCACACATTTCTCCTTGAAGCAAAAAGAATGAAAGAACCAACTAGAGGCTTCTAATAAAGGATTTATGCATTTAAACATGTGATTAACCTACAATCAAATTACAAGCACTTTATTTTAAAGGAAAAAACAAAAAGACAAAACAGAGTGTGTATAAAAGGTAAGATTTTCTTTCTAAATGCAGCTGACATTTCAGTAACTGAAATGAGAATTACCAAAGAAGTGTAAAGCATGTCCTCTGCCTCAAGGAGAAAAAAATGTTACACACAAATAATAACAGACTAATCACAGTCTAAATTCATTGAAAAAACTACATATAAACAATTAAAAATGGGAGAAATAAGATTAGATAGGAGTAAGCATAGAAGTGATGAGTGAGACTTGAGCTCGAATTTGAAAGATAAATACAGGTGGATGGAGAATAGAAATGAAAACAACCACTTAGAAGATAGCATCTCTTTTCCTTTTTTTGGAAGAGCATGATACTAAGGGATCAGAAGACCTGAATTTAAAGTTTGTGCTAGTTTGAGCAACTGACTGTATATCTCTTGAACCACATTTTCTCATTTGTGAAATAAGAGATTTAGAAAAGATGTTTTCCTAACTACTTCACACTTCTTCAACTTTAAAATTTTGGGCCTAGCTATACCTGGCAGGAAACAGAGAGGCATGTACAGAGTACATATGTTAGGAGCCAGAGATAAACATGGTTGTGCACAGAGCATGGGTCCAACTATGGCAGCCTTCAGAACCTAGTGCTTGACATGGAATCACTACCTGCTGCTGAGGATGGTGGTAAGAGAGGTCATCTCAAAAGAGGTCAGGATTAAGATGTTGTTTAGGATGAGAGATCCAATGGATATCAAAAAATGAAGATACAAGATAAATATATGGCAATACTGGAAGGGATATGTAATATGCAGATTGACTCTAGGTTGTCACGTCAAAATGGTATGACATCAACATCCAAGCAGTTGAAATGGGCTCTGTGTGGAAATATCAGAGCAGTACAGGAAAAATCAAGTGTACAGAGTTCAGTCCAGGAAATTCAACACAGTAAGGATCAGTACTTATGAGATAAGGGAGCATATACCAAGGACTCATACAATGAGCCTGGGGTTGAGAACTGTGGGAATCCGGTATGAAACCAATGATCAGAGTACTGATCCAGTATTTTTTTCTTTTTTGGTCAACCCCTTGGTCAATTTGCACTGATCCAGTATCACTCTAGTAAAAAACTGGTGACAGACAGACTCAGCAACAAAACTAATCTTGGTTTTGAGCTAAATTCTTCTGAATTAGGACCCTTTCTGTAAATCTTTTATCAGATCTTGAACTGAGAATGGGAGCTTTTGAAATAAGTAGCACACAGACTCTTTTGGGAGGGGACTATCTTAGTCCATTCAGCCTGCTGAAACAAAATACCATAAACTAGGTGGTTTATAAACAGCAGAAATTTAGTTATTACAGTTCTAGAGGCTGAGAAATCCAAGATCAAGGCACTGGCAGATTTGGGTCTGGTGAGGGCTTGCTTTGTGGTTCATAGATGGTGCATTTTTGCTGTGTTCTCACACGGTGAAAGGGACAAACAAGCTCCCATTGGTTCCTTTTTAAGGACACTAATCCCATTCATAAGGGCTCTGCCTTCATCATCTAATCACCTCCCAAAAGCCCCACCTATTAATACCATCATTTTGGGGATTAGGTTTCAACATATGAATTTTGAGGGAACACAAACATTCAGAACATAGTTTGGAGAGATTTTGAAGAGTAACACTCTTGGCCTTTCTTCCACCTGACACTTTCTCCTCTCTTATGGATGAAGGATGACTTATCTGATTGGTAATTTGAGCTCCTTTCTTGCTGTTTTCTTTTATAATCAGGTAAGTATTCTGAACTACTCACTTTTCTAGTAAGTAGCCTGCCCCTAAATGGATGGCCTATGGCTGTCCAGCTTAGCCAATCTGGGATTTAGGTACTGATTTCAGACTAAGGTATTTGGAAACCCACTGCATATGCATATAAAAGCCAGGTTTTATAATCCAGGCTACTCCTTCTATGTCTCATTTGCTTCTAAAATACGAGGGAAAGATGGATGTTAATTGTGCTCTGAGCTAACACAAAGGATCAGATTGTCAAATTGGATACATTAGATCAGAGAACCTACCCAGTCTTAAATTTTACCAATAATTTGAAGGATACAAGCAATCAAGAAACATGGACAAAATAGGGAGAGGCCTAGGATATCCTATATGGCTCCCCAGGTCTTTGCTGCAAGAGACATGCATTCCAACCCAGAGGACTAAAAGTTTTGCAGATTACCACAGTTAGTGGGGATTTTTAGGTTATGAAACATCCGTATTTTATAGCCAAATAGTTATAGGGCTTACGTGATAATTTCCAGGGAGCTATGCTTCAAAAATCCACAGATTCTAGGTTTGTCTACCATAGAAAATTCCAAACCAGGGTCATCCTGCTAAGAGCATTCTATAGATAAGAGCTATCTTTCCAGTAAATATCATTAGTTTATTTACCAGGAAGTGTTTTATAAGCATGTTTGTAAAGATTAAGTAGGTCACTTGCTTCTTTACCTGGGTATGTCTCTTGTTAATCAGAGTGAGAAAAAGAGAAAGGTAAACCACAGACAAACCACTTTAACTTCTTCCTCCCCAGGCCCACTGAATTTCCACAGCCTAGACTAGGGAAGTATAGGAGTGAGAATAGATATAGTTCAGCTCTGGCATTAAGCCAAATAACTATTGTTACTTGACATGAGCAGAAATAAAATAAGAAAAATATCATCTTAGAAAAATAGCCCACAAGGACATTATAGAAGAGTTTGGGAGTGAGTAAGTGGAGATACGCTGACCAATCAGAAGGCATAACTGGTGAATCTGAGCATTGCTGTGCTAGCAATGGCAATGAGGAGGAAGCAGTGAAACCCAAAGGTGTTTTAAAGAAAGAAAGGGCAGAAACTGGTAACTTTAACATTAAGTATAGAAGAAAGATGAGAGTAAAATGTTCTCTTACAACTTCTAGTGAGGGAAACAAAACTGAAAATGGTAAAATTACAATGCACATTTCCAGAGTAGGTCAAAGTCATGAAAAAAAAGAGATAAACTGAATTTTAATTGATGAGCAGGAAAATATGACAGTCATCCAAAAGGAAGTAAGCCAGATGTATTGGAAAAAAACAGTGTTGGGGGAATATGTGAAAATTTGGGAATTAGTTGGAGAAATCATTCATTCAGTTAATAAATATGCCAAAATGCAAAATGTAAATTTTGGATATGGGAGGTATAATGTCAGTAAACAGCCATAAAAAACAAAAATAAAAACAAAAACAAAATAAAACTTCCTGCCTTTTATTATTAAATTGCTTGATGCCTCTCTAGTATGATCTCTTACTACTCCCAAACTCTGACCTTAGAGACGCAACCATATTCTGAATTTCATCATTAGGGAATGTTCTCTACCCTCATCTTTGTTTGGTCTAGCTGAACCTGCAAGCAGAGTCATCCCAAAATTGGCAGTGGGGATTTCCTGCAAGGGACTGCTCAAAACTGTCCCAAGGTGGGGCTATTTGGAATCCAAAGAAGGAAGCACTTAATGTCAAGATAATCAATTCAAAGCCTTTATTAGGGGATCTTACAAACAGAAGGGGCTGCAGTGTGTCTTAGCAACAGACAGCAAGAAGAGATGTCTACCTAGATATGTCTGAGACTAGGGGGTGGAGTTACGGAATTTATATAAGTGTTTAAGGAATTTGGTTCACGGCTGAAGTTAGTTTCTACGTGTTTAGCAACATGGCTGATCTTGCAGTGTTTTCCAGTAACGACCTAAATATAATTTGCTTTATCAGTGACTAAGAATGTTCAATGTCCACAGAGGAAAACAGCTGCTGGCAGGGTCACAGAGCAGTCAAAGCACTCTGTTTCCAGGTCAGGATGAAGAAAGAAAGCAGGGAGGACCTGGGGGACCTTACAATTCCTCACCCAGAGCTTATATCAGGAGCTATCAGTTCTTGAGCACTTCTCAACATCTGAAGCAGATGCAGTCAGTGTTCTGCCTGTATCCCTTCATCCTTACCCCTACAGTGCCTGCCAGCCTGATTTCCAACTGCCAACATGAGGGGCAAAGAAATGCCTGTGGACTTCCTCTCACTGCTGAAATCCACTTTGCCCACCCATTTGGCAGTCCAGAAGTGATGGGCCATGAAGCCTGCTAGGAGCAACCGTCAATCATTGACTGGCAGTAGTCAGTGTATCCCGCCTCCCTCACCCATAAAGTTGAATATCTCTCAGGGGTGTGTCCTACACTTCAGAGGTTCTCCAACAGGGTTAATTAATATCCAGTCCCCCACAATGAGCTGGCTTGATAAGTACCTTTCATTATATACCTTTCCTTTCTTAGTTGGGATTACTCTAGGCAGGGATAATTGAATATAACCTTTCCTATCCAAAATATCATTTACTGAATGTGTTTAGCTGTGGGAATTCAGTTAGAGATTATTAGCTGCCAATCCTTGCTTTGAAAAAATGTTAAGAATTCTAGCTTCCGAAAGCCATTGCAATCAAATATTGGGCAATATGAAAATCAATTGGGACCTTGCCAGTCTTTATCAGAAATGTGCCCCATAGGCATCACACTACACTGGTCACTAATTGGTATTTGGCATTTACTTTGAAAGTTTCAGGAGCTAGAATAACAAAAGCATCCGTGTCAAAAATGAGTGTCTACTTGGTTTCATTAGTATGATCACACTTAACATGGATTGTTTTGCGACATCCAATATGCTGAACGTCCTGATGAATCTGACAAGATAGTGTACTTTGTGGGGAAATTAGGAGTCTTAATATTAGAGGAAAGTGTCAGATTATTTTGTTCCAATTTACTCCTTTTAGTTTAAGGATTCTCAAAAGACAGTGAACAAATATATGCATGCACTAGACATTCTGCTCCACAAATTTAATTTTGAGCATATAATCAAGATAGAATTTTATTTTTGGAAAAGTTTATGGATGTTCTCATGCATTCAATCTTGATATCAATCATAGTCTTTATGGTTGTTTTGATAGTAATCTAACATTATCAAACCACTATCCCAAACTTCTCAGGACATAATGAACATATACTGAAATTTAAAGTAAATGTGTTTACCAGACATGCCTAGAGGAAATAAATCATTCTATTTCACGTTATATAGAAATGTCAGTTTTCTAACCAATTGCATTCACGGATTCATTCAATTAATCATTTGTGCTGGACACTAGAAATTAAGCAGTGACTGGCATATACAATGCAAAAGCATCTGCCTTCATGGAGATTAATTCTGGAGGAAAGACTGGCAGTTTAAAAAAAGTTAAAAGATAATTTAGATGGTGATAACCGCTGTGGAGAAAAATATATAAATCAAGGGAGTATGACAGGATGTATTGAGGTGGGTTTGGGGGCTTGAGCAGTAATTTTAAATAAGGTGGTCAAGAAAAAAGTCACAGAGAAGATGACTGGGCAAAGGTAGGAAGGGGTGAGAGAGTGAGGCGTGACCGCGTCTGCAGTGAGAGTGTACCGAGCAGAGAGAACGACTGTGCCAAAGGCATTGGTGTGGAAATGTTTCTGCGCAGCAATTAGGTTAGTTTGACATGGAGAGGAACAAATGAGAAAAGCAGTAGTAGGAGACCAGGTAAGAGAGGTAGCAATGGGCCTGATCATGGAGGGCTCTGAGAGCCATTCTGAGCACTTTGGTTTTTATCTGAGTGATGTGGGAAACCATCTAAGGATGCTAGTCACGGGAATGACATGAATTGACTTACATTTTAGTGTCATCAATATGACTAACATGTAAAGAATAGAAAGGGGGGGTGTTAGTCAAATTAGGTGAATGACTGCTAAAAATTAAAAAAAAAAAAAACCTTAAATATCAGTGGCTTAACACAATAACCATTTGGTTTTTGTCTTGTTCATGTAACTAAATGAATGTGAGTGTTTGGCAGAGAGGGATTCTCCTCCAAGCAGTTGGTAAGGGATTCAGGCTTGTTTATCTTGTGGCTCCCTCAGTTTCAGCCCCAGAGTGTCTGCTACCTCCTTCTACCTCTTTGGTAGTCAGAAGAAGAGAGAAGGAGCGCCCTCGAGAAGCAGTGCATGTTATTTCCACCAATAATTCACTGGCTAGAACTCAATCACATGCTGTACCGAACAGCAAAGGAGGCTGGGAGATGCTGTCTGAATCTGTGTTCAGGAGGAAAAGGAAATGGGTTTTGGAGAGCACAATATACTCTCTGCCACAGGGAATAAAGGCAGAAACAGAGAACTATTAATAGTTAGGAGACTGTTACTTTTGTCAAGAAAGAGATGATGGCAGCCTCCACCACAGTGGTTGCAGTGGATATAGCGAGAATGATGCACTGAAAAATTTCCAAGGCTGTTCTTTTTATTTTTTTCTTTTTGGTGGGGGGAGCAATATTAATAGATGTCATATGAAAAAGTCATTTCAGAAGTCATATATGATTGGGAAATGCTGTTATTTCTCTACAGATTTCTTGTAACCTTTATTTGGCTTGAGGATTTTGTTTTTTGTTGTTAAAAGATAAAAGCAATATGCAGTTTTTAAAAAAAGCATTGGGAATTTTTAAATAGACAATATCACATAGCTAATACTCCAAAGAATATTCTTTGAGAAGATAAATGGATTACTGAATAGAAGACAGGGTTTGGTCCTTGACACATATATCCTGTGTGACTTTGGATGACTCTTTACCCTCTTTGAGATTTACTTTCCTTGATTCTGAAATGGACATACTACCTCTTAAGACAGCTCACCTTATAGGGCTATGCACATCAAATAAAATATTGTACATGCAAGCACTGTAAGCATAAATGAGTATTATTATAAGGCTTGCTGTAGCTAAGAAAGAGTAGAACAAACAGAGATGCCTAGTCTTTGCCAGGAGGAGGCTGAAGGTCTGACCCTCAAGGAGTCTTAATAGGATAGCATTATCTTGACAATAGCCCAGTGGGCTTCAGCCTTTTACACCCTGGAACTGATCAAACTATATTTGTGAATACATACCTGTCAACTCATAAACTATACTGTAAATGAACAGGATTTTCAATTCATTAATTTAAAATTATCTAGGGACCACTTATCTCCCTCATTCATGACATCTTCTTTCCAAAATAAGGATATTTAGGAATGCCAAGTAAAGAGTCAGATATTTGTTTAGTGAACACAGAGGATCAGAGAGCAAAAACGTAAGGTTGTTGTGGAAGATACTCCCTTTAGGCTTTGGTGAGAACAGGTTCGCTTCACTCCTCAGCTCCACAGTGACTAAGTCCCCTGCATTTAGTGTCTAGATGAACTCTCCATCCTTGGACTGAGAGGATGCACCTTTTGTAAATTATACAAACTGAGCAACTCTTTAAGTTCAGACGTATTTGCTTCAAATTAGACAGAGAGCCAATGATTTGAATTTCATTTAATAAACCACAGTCTTTTTCCACTTGTGGTTTCCAGTGATAACATTGGGTCACTCAGAAATATCCAGTGATCTAAATTCCCCATTCACAGTTGATCAGTCTCATCCACTGTGGCAGATTTTAGCAGTTTAACCATCAGAGGAGTCTTGTATGTAATGTGAAAGACCTGGGGTGAACCTTACTCACTGTAACACCAACAAGGGAAGGACTCAGCTAAGGAAGAAATGGTAGTGACTATGCTTGATGCCAAAGTTTATGAAACATATCATAAGGATTGTAGACTGGATAAAGGGGAAGTTTGGAATCAAAATACAATTATAGGGCAGTCAGCAGCATATTTTAACCACAAGAGCAGCTGCCTGCCCTTTGTGGGATATAGTGCTAAATAATTACAATGGGTTGGCTGTTTTTATTCCATCTCTTCCACTTTATTTTTTTCCTTCACTTTTGAAGGATAATTTTGCTGAATATAAAACTATACTGGTGGGTTTTTCTTACAATACTTTCAGTATTTCATTTCACTTTCTCCTTGCTTGCATGGTTTCTGACAAGAGAACTACTGTAATTCCTATTATTTTTCATCTATAGGTAAGGCATTTTTTCCTTCTGGCTTCTTTCAAGATTTTGTTTTTGTCTTTGGCTTTCTGCAGTTTAAATATGATGTATTTGTCCTGCTTGGTGTTCTCTGAGCTTCCTGGATATTTGGTTCAGTGATTGCCATTACTTTTGGGAAATTCTAAGCCATTATTACTTCAATGTTTTTCTGCTCTGTTCTCTCTTCTACTTCTGGCATTTGAATTATGCATGTGTTATACTCTTTGATTGTCTCTTAGTTCTTTAATGTTCTGCTGTTTTATTTGTTTGCTTGTTTGTTTCATTTGTTTATCTCTTTTCAGTTCAGGTTGGGAAGTTTCTATTGACCAATTTTCAAGCTCACTGATTCTTTCCTTTGCTGTGCTGAGTCTACTGATGAGCCCATCAAAGGCATTCTTCATTTCTGTTACAATGTTTTTTATTTCTATTGTTTCTTTTTTTATGATATTTTATAGTTTCCATGTCTCTCCTTACATTATGCATCTGTGCTTGCACATTTTCTACTTTTTCCACTAGAGCCCTTAATAGATTAAAGATAGGTGAATTCCCTGTCTGATAATTCTAAGATCTGTGTTATATTTGAATTCAAAATGTTTTTTCAAAATATTAAGAGGGTACAAACATTTTTGGTTACATGGATCACTTTTCTAATGCTTGAGTCATGGATATAGGTGTACCTGTCACCCAAATAATGTTTGTTGTACCCGTTAGGTAGGTTTTTGCCCATTCCATCCTCGCCCCTCCCCCCTGCTTGATTTCCACTGCATTTTACTTCCTTACCTCTATGTACATGCGTGCTCATCATTTAGTTTCAATTTAATAATAAGTATATGTGTTGTTTGTTTTTCCGTTCTTGAGATACTTGACTTAGGAGAATGGCCTCCAGTTCCATCCAAATTGTTGCAAAAGATATTAAGTCATCCTTCTTCATGGCTGAGTAGTATTCCATGCTATACTTATACCACATTTTATTAATCCACTCATGAAATGATGGGCACTTGGGTTGATTCCACATCTTTGCAACTGTGAATTGGGCTGCAATAAACATATAAGTGCAGGTGTCTTTTTGATAGAAACACTTCTTTTCCTTTGGGTAGAAAGCCAGTAGTGGGATTTCTGGATTGAATGGTAGGTCTACTTTTAGTTCTTTTAGGAATCTACATACTGTTTTCCAGAGAGGTTGTACTAATTTTCAGTCCTACCAACAGTGTAAAAGTGTTCCTTTCTCTCTGTATTCACACCAGTATCTATTGTTTTAGGACTTTTTGATAAATGTCATTCTAATGGGGTAAGGTGATACCTCATTGTGGTTTTAATTTGCATTTCACTGATGATTAGTGATGTTAAACATTTTCTCATATATTTATTGGCCATTTGTCTATCTTCTTTTGAAAAGCTTCTGTTCATGTCTTTTGCTCACTTTTTAATGTTTTTTTTTTTCTGATTTGCTTGAGTTCTTTATAGATTCTGGTTATTAATCCTTTATCAGATATATAACTTGTGAATATTTTCTCCCATTCTCTAGGTTGTCTATTTGCTCTGTTGATTCTTTCTTTAGCCATGTAGAAGTTTTTTAGTTGAATCAAATCCCATCTACTTATTTTTGTTTTTGCTGTGATTGCCTTTGGGGTCTTGTTCATAAATTCTTTGCCTAGGCCTATATCTAGTAGAGTTTTTCCCACATTTTCCTCTAGAATTCTTATGGTTTAATGCCTTACATTTAAGCATTTTATCCATCTTGAATTAATTTTTGTGAGTGGTGAGAGGTAGAGGTCCTGTTCCATTTGTCTGCATGTAGCTATCCAATTTTCCCAGCACCATTTATTGGATAGGGCTTCTTTTCTCCAGTGTACATTGTTGTCTGCTTTGTCAAAGATCAGTTGGCTATAGGTAGGTGGCTTAATATTTGGGTTCTCTATTTTGTTCCATTGGTCTATGTCTCTATTTTTGTACCAATACCATGCTGTTTTGGTTACTATAGCCTCGTAGTATAGTTTGAAGTCTGGTAATGTGATTACTCCAGACTTGTTCTTTTTGCTTACGATTGTTTTAGCTATTCGGGCTCTTTTCTGGTTCCACATGAAGCATAAATTACTTTTTTAAGATCTGTGAAGTATGCTGTTGGTATTTTGATGGGGATTGCATTGAATCTGTAAATCACTTTGGGTAGTATGGGCATTTTAACAATGTCAATTCTGCCAAACCATGAGCATGATATATTTTTCCATTTGTTTGTGTTATCTCTGATTTCTTTCCTCAGTGTTTTGTTGTTCTTATTATAGAGATCTTTCACCTCCTTGGTTAAGTATATTCCTATGTATGTTATTTTCTCTGTAGCTATTGTGAATTGTACTGAGTCTTTGATTTGACTCTCAGCTTGACTGTTATTGGTGTATAAAAATGATACTGATTTATGTACATTGTTTTTGCATCCTGAGACTTTGCAGAATTTATCAATTCCAGGAGTCTTTTGGTGGAGTCTTTGGGGTTTTCTAGTTACAAGAACATGTCATTAGCAAAGAGTTATAGTTTGACCTCCTCTTGCCATATTTGGATACCCTTTATTTCTTTCTCTTGCCTGATTGCTCTGTCTAGAACTTCCAGGACTGTGTTGAATAGTAGTGGTGACAGTGGGCACCCTTGTCTTGTTCTAGTTCTTAGGGGGCATGTTTTCAACTTTTCCCCATTCAGCAGGATGTTGGCTATGGGTTTAGCATATGTGGCTTTTATAATTATGAGATATAGTCCTTCTATGCCTAGTTTGTTGAGGGTTTTCATCATGAAAGGGTGCTGAATTTTGTCAAATGCTTTTTCTGCATCTATTGAGATGATCATATGGTCTTTGTTTTTGCTACTGTTTCTGTGGTGAGGAACTAGAAAAGGAAGAACAAACCAAACCCAAAGCCAATACAAGAAAAGAAATAATGAAGGTCTGAGAAGAACTAAATGAAATGGAAAACAAAACAAAGATACAGAAGATGAATGAAACAAAAGGTTTGTTCTTTGAAAGATATGCAAAATTGACAGACCACTTGCTGGATTAACCAGGAATGGAAGAGAAAGGACCCAAATAAGCTCAATCAGAAATGAAAAAGGAGACATTACAGCTGATACCACAGAAATACAAAACATCATCGATGACTACTATGAAAATCTCTACACACAAAAACTAGAATACATAAAGGAACTGGACATATCCTGGAAACACACAACCTCTCAAGACTCAATCAGGAAGAAATAGAACTCCTGAACAGACCAATAATGAGCAGTGAGATCAAAGCAGTAATAAAAAATCTTCCGACCCACAAAAGCCCTGGACCAGATGGATTCACAGACAAATTCTACCAGACCTACAAAGAAGAGCTGGTATTCATACTACACTAGTTGTTCCATAATATTGAGAAGGAGGGAATTCTCCCCAGCTCATTCTATGAAACCAATATCACCTTGATACCAAAACCAGGAAAGGGCACAACAAAAAAAAAGAAAACTACAGACTAATATTGCTTATGAATATAGATGCAAAAATCCTCAATAAAATACTAGCAAACCGAATTCAGCAGCACATCAAAAAAATAATCCACCATGACCTGGGAAAGTGGGCTTTATCCCAGGGATGGAAGGGTGGTTCGACATACATAAATCAATAAATGTGATTCTGATTTCAAATTTAATGATTGCTTTATCTCTTCCTATTGTGATTTTTCTTTTCTTTTAGTATGCCTTATAATTTTTTGTTGTTGAAAGCCAGATATAGGAATTAAGGTAGATAGGTCTTTAGTGTGAGAATTTATTAATATATTATTCTGGATATAAATTTGGCTGTGTTTAATGCTTGATGTTGCCATAGTTGTTAGAGGCATCAAATTCCTCTAGTGGATTGTTGTTGTCTGTCTTTTCTTGACATTGGACTTTCCTAAGTACTCCTCTTCAGAGTGAGTCTGTGTCTTGTAGCTTTTTCAGATGTGATCCACTGTTATTCTACTAGAGCCCTTGTTGGAGTGATGCTAAAGCATGGGGGAGGGAGAACATTCTTTAGTCTTTGGATTAAGCCTCAGTCTTTATGTGCGTTTCCCTTGGGGAATGTGACCTTCTCAAGTATTTCTCCAGCGATACAGGTTTTTTCCCCATTTCCCTGATTTTCTGGCTGTAGCGTTTTCCACTTCTCCTCCTTTCCCTGGGTGCAGTATTCCCAATTTATTTCCTGAAAGCCCTGAGTCCTCATGACTATGCTCCATACCCTTTGTTGACACAGGGAGGCTGGAAGGGATTGGAATGGGAACAATTTCCCATGAGAACATGGTGGAGATTTTGAAAGTAAAACCAGTGAAAATGTGAAAGCCTCCCAGTATTATGGCCCCCAAGAGTTTCTCGTTTCTAGTTAGTTTCTAAGGTAGTCCATACTTGGCCTCCAGCAATTCATCAACATTACCATTTAAATGTCCTTATCAATTTAGGGCTCCAGTATCTTCTGTTTCAGGTGAAATTTCTGCGGTGTTCATCTGGATAAGCCTCTGTCTCCAGATTTAAGGGTGGTGATTTACCTGTGACTTCAGTTCTCTGTTAGGGTCAAGAAAGGTTAATGATTTTTAATTAGTCCAACTTTTCCTTGTTGTAAGGATGGAATGACAACTTGCAAGCTCTTTTTGTCTTAGAGTTAAAACCACAAGTCCCTTATTTCTTTCTGTGTCCACTTTTTTCTTTCTCCTTTTGAAATTAAGTCTCTAGAGAAAGAAAAGATTCCCTTACTAAACCTGAGACTTACTACAGAAAGAAGTTAACATCACACTGGGACTCACTATGATTCTCTGTGAATATAACTTCTTTCACTTTCCTGTCTAAATTCTGGGGAAATTCCAGTTTAGGACTATACTTCTGACTTTTACACTTATGCCCCTGGGTAAGGGATTGCAGAAATTATAAAAGCAATCTTTTACCATTCCTTACCACCAAACCAAGAGCACTGAGGCATTTCTATTAACTGAGTCACTAACAAAATAATACATAGAATGAGATAAACTGAACAAAATTAAATACTTTCCTCCTTCAAAAATTAAGATAAAACTAATATTATAATATAGTACAAAATATGCTTGCTAAATATGGACATGCCCTTTAAAAATATTTACAATCATATGCTTGCAGTAGATTTATAAAAGCAGATTTTCAGAATTAAAAGGGATCTTGAAGGTCAGTGTTTTTTTTATAAATTTAAATAATTAGTTTTAATACAAGTTTCAATAAAGGGGTTGTATGCAAATACATCAGTTTGTTACTGATTCTTCTTTCTCATTCTTTCATTTTATGTGGATTTGGATATACCTTTTTGGTGTGAATATGTATCTCTTCAGTTTTCAGTGCCATTCATTATAGGCCAGATAATGAGCTATTGATTTATTTGAATTATAGTGAAACTGCAAAAGTAGCATATCCAATAAATTCTGTAGTAATAAAATAAAATAAAAGGATGAATTTGTGTTACATATGGTGTGCCAGTTGTGAATTTCCATCTCTTGTTTCAGTGGGTCTCAACCTTTTTTTCATTATTGGCCCCCAAAGTGCCATTCTAGGTATTTTTTCCTGATTACTCCCATTCCCATGAAATTTTATTACTACTACAGATATACTCTATATTTACTTATGTACTACAGCCCTTGGGAAGTCTAAAAACCATTGTAATATCTCATGCTTTCACCCCCTTCCCAAGAACCTATTTTCATTGCTTGGACATGCTGTCGTCCTAGTTGAGAATGCATGCCCTGTTTGATTAACAATAATAGTTATCATTTATAAAGTACCTAAAAATGAATGTGTTCAGGTTCTAGAGTCACACAATTTGGGTTAGTATTCTTGCTTGACTATTTACCAGATTTGTGATCAATTATTTACTAAATTCAGTATTCCTCAATTTTCTCAATTTAAAATAAAAATAATAGCACCTAAATTGGTTACAGTAATGCTGACTGCTGTATCAAATGCAGAATGTTTCAAATATGATAGAAATGTATTTCTCACTAATGTAAATCCCTAAAATAGTGTTACTGAGTGGCAAGTTAGCCTTAATCCAGGTGCTGGCTTCTTTCATCATGTGCTTCATCAACTTTAAACTTAGACATACCTTTGAAAGTTGCACTGAAAGTTGATATCCAGCCATAAATCAAGATAAGATAATGAAGAATTACACATGGAAAGCCTTTATGGGCCAGTGTGGAAGTGATACACATTACTTCTATCCACATTCCACTGACCAGAACTTAGGTCAGTCTTATGACCACACATAACTACAAGAAGGGGGTGGGCTGGAAAATATGTTCCATCTCTGTGTTCAGAAAAAATAGGAGATAAATTTTATTAACATCTTTGCCATGGAAGTTGTTTTACCACATCGTGGAGATCATTAAACTACTTGAAAGATATATAATTATTTGAGTAGTTTATCACTGTAGCTGGGATGTGTTGAGGATTATGGATGAAGTCTGAAAAGTAAATTTTGATACCATCCTTATACAGATGAAGGAATTGAAATTTATGAGATTAAGTAACTTGCTCAATGCCACTAAGGTAGAATTTTAACCCGGGTTAATCAAAATTTGAAAACTGACTTCACTATGCTGACTCCACTCAATAATTTAATTAGTTACATTTGTTTTCTAAAAGGCACTGTCATTCTTATATTTTCAATGATAAATTAAGGATTCCTTAATAGAGTAACATAAATAATTAGGCCATTTTATAAAATGCTTTTGGATTATCATAATGAATATAATGATGATGACACCAATTCTTGAGTTTTTAATTGCTATAGTTTCAGTTTTTAATAAGATGACAATTACAGAAAGTGTGTTTCAGAGGAGTAATAAATAAAAGTTTGTCATTTTTAAAAATGGAGATCATACTACCAAATTAAGAATTAAATTTCTCTAAGGATATAGAAATTAATCTAACTGAGGTAGACATATCTTTAAAATGCTGTTGACCTTTTTAGCAATCTCAATAGTAGGAGCCCTAATAAGGCAGCCAATTTTTTATCGGTTTCAAATTTTTTCACCATGTCACCAAGATGATGTCTAAATGTAGATTTATTTTTATTCATTACTTTTCTATAGAAATTCTGTGAATTGAGATTGTAATTTTATAACCAATAACTTTTTAGAAAAAAATTATGATGCAACAAAACTTAAAGAGTATGAGCATAAAATGAAATTTACACCTTAACACTACTCTGTTCATGTTTGCTCTTTCTTCTACCAGTTTTCTTCATACATACATATTTTATATGTTTGTAATTATAGCATACTTACCTCTTTATATTCTTTGTTGTTTCCTAATATAAATTTATATTTCTATGGAGTCTTCAAAATTATCATTTTTAATGGTTTCAGAACATTACCAATGCTGTTGTACAATGGGTCACATTTAACCATTTAACCCATACCAACTTTTACATTCTCATTCCCACGTGTATACTTTCCCACAGTTATTCCCACGTGTATACTTTCTTCTTAGCATTACTATATATAGGTTGAGAAGTTATGTTCAATTTTTGTCAGCATGACATTTTGCCTTAATCCCATCTTTGTTTCTCTCTACAGTTGCTACCTGTCTGTTTTTAAAAAACTTTTCTCCTCCTGTCTCCTTTGAGCCACATGAGTTTCTTGACTGCTTCTCCCCACTGCAGTTTTAAGTTGTCTATTCTCTTTCCAAACACTCTGCATCAACTTTAGTATTCAAATAATATCCTGGTTATTGCCTTACAGTGAAAGAACATCAGTATTGTGCTGGATATGATTTTATTGCCTGCAAATTGATCACATTCCAGAATCTCATTATTGGACATTTTATAGAGCCATTACAGTTTACAGTAGTCCTCCCTTATCCATGGAGGATATGTTCCAAGATCCCAGTGGATGCCTGAAACTGCAGATAGTACTGAACCCTATATGTACTATGCTTTTTTTCCTATGCATACATACTTATGAGAAAGTTTAATTTATAAATTAAGCAAAGTAAGAGATTAACAACAATAACTAATAGTATAGAACAGTTATAACAATATACCATAATAAAAGTTATGTGAATTTAGTCTCTCTCTACCTCTCAAAATATCTTATTGTACTATAGTCATCTATTTTTGGGCTGTGGTTGACAGCAGGTAACAGAAAGCATGGAAAGAAAAACCACGGATAAGGGGAGACTACTGTATAACATGTTGGAATGCTGATAAAAATTGTTCAGAAGATAAAAATATAACAACTGAAAAATCTGTAAAATATTTTTCACACTCTTCAAAATGTAATGCATTTAAAGATGTAAAATTAACTTATTTTTTGGAGGGTAATTTCATAAAATTGGTTAAATTAATATTCTTGTCATATGAAAAATCTAATTTTGGGAATTACCATCATAAAGTTTTAAAAATTAGAAGGCATGGGATATATATATCAGAACCTTATTACTTATATCAACATAGAGGTGCCATAAAACATTGATCTTAAAGCTTTAAAATTTTCATCATCGGCTTCTGGTATTAGTTTGCTATTATTTAGTAATTATTATTGTTATTAGTATAAAATTTAAAATGTACTCTATGCAAAATATGATAGTTATAATGCCATTCACCAATGATTTCTAACTGTCCATTTTTTGGACACAGAGTAGAATTATACATTTTCGGCCCCCTTATTGTTGGGATAGGGCTTTAAGGCAGGTTCTAACTAGTGAATTTTGATCAAAGTATTTTCTGGTCAGATTTCTTTGCCAGTGTGAGATTCTCTGGAGCTCATTTTCTCTCTGCCACCACAACTAGCCATATTACAGATAGTGGCTGCTCTGCCAACATTAGTCATGATGTTCTTATAGAACAAGCAGGAAATAAGCCTTTGTTTATTTAAACTGTCATTGTGGAATTGTTACTGCAGCATAACCAATTGATTTCTGCTCATAACGAGAAAGTCAGTACTTCTTTTACTCGGACCATTTACTCATCTAATATTTGCTCATCTTATTACTCCTAGTAGCAATTTATATCAAATGATTAGTGAAGAATTCTGATTTCAAATTATTAATTACTTTCCCTTGTAACCTCAGTAGAAAAAGGTGATTTGGTTAATTTGGCTCCATATTACTGATTCTCTGACAAGTTAATTTTATAACTTAGGTTTCTTTTATAAAATTAATTCAGAATTAAAATGTGTCCTTTGCATAGTAATATTTCATCTGCAGAATAAATGTTGGTTGAATATATTGATGAAGGCACATCTGTTGCCTTAATTTTTAAATTCTTTCTTCCCTAAGTGCTGCTTATTTTTTTAGTTTTATTATATTATATAATATATATAGTTATGAATATTGTAATATTATATATTATATTAGTTTATAACAAATTCTTTATAAATAAATCTTTTAATAATTCATCTGTGAGAATATTCCAGGTATGTATTATTTAATGGAATATACTCTGGCATATCATTCATGGAAAAATTTATTTTGATACCATATTACAGTGCACACTGATTTAAAATATCTGCATATTTCATATAATATTAAATATAATTAGAACTTATATTAATATATTTGAATTTCAAATACACCTGGAAGCTCTTACTTTTTAAGGAAATAGAACTATGAATTCTTTGGACAGCCAAGATTTATGGTATTCTTATTATTAATTAAGATTTTATAAAATGAGTTCCCTTAGAGTGAAAAACCAACATCATATGTACCTAAAAATTACATTAGATTTAATGTCATAGTAAATCAGAGTAGAGTCATAGCTGTAAGATTATAATTAAAAATTATTTCCAATAATTTCTCCTGAATTAGAGCTAAGAGTGGTAAAATAATCAATATAATCTCCATTTTGAGGTTTAAACATTTGATTCTGGGAATATAAAATCAAGGTAGACAATATATTAGTTGAGTGAAGTTTCTCTAGCAAAAACGCTGAAAACAGGGCTTGATGTCTTATGAAATGTGAAGGCTGTATTACAGAAGCAGACATGAAAGGAAGAGCAGCCCATTACCAAAAAGAGGTGAGTCAAGGCTCTGCCTGTGAATAGGGTCAAGTTTCTTTTCAAGAAGTCAATTTTAAGTCTTCTGGAAAAGTTTGTGATGTAAGCACAGGACTTCAACATTCGCCTCCCTGTCATCATACTGACTGAAATGAGCAAATGAAAGTGAGAAAACTCAGGAGGAAAAACCCATGTTAGCATGGAGTACTATGCCACAGACTTCTGCTAGATATAGGGCATATAGATGGTTTAAAATGAAAACACAAAGGGTAACTAACTAACCTCCTTAATGAGAAACTGTAGAAAAGTCAGTAAGACAAAAAGAAATGGTAACTGTTGGCTGAACACCCGAGTGGCAGGTCAAAGATGGGACCTGAGGGTGAGGCTGGCCTGAGGACAAAACAAGGGCCAATCACTTGAAACCCATTTCACCATGATGTATTTACAACACTCTAATCATCCCCATGAGTGATTACTGAGGCAACAGAAAACACTTTCAAAGACTGAAACTAGATCCACACCTCTCACCTCTCACAAAAGTCAACTCACGATGGATAACAGACTTAAACCTAAGATGTGAAACTGTAAGAATTCTAGAAGAAAACGTTGGAAAAACTCTTATAGACATTGGCCTAGGCAAAGAATTTATGAAGAAGACCCCAAAGCAATCACAGCAGCAACAAAAATAAATAAATGGGACCTGATCAAATTAAAAAGCTTCTGCACAGCCAAAGATACTATCACTAGAGTGAACAGACAACCTACAGAATGGGAGAAAATATTTGCATACTACTTATCTGATAAAGGGCTGATAACCAGAATCTATACAGAACTTAGGAAAATCAACAAGAAAAAGTCAAACAACCCCATTAAAAAGTGGGCAAAGGACATGAACAGAAATTTTTCAAAAGAAGACAGAATAATGGCCAGCAAACATATAAAAAATTGTTCAACTTCTCTACTCATCAGGGAAATGCAAATCAAAACCACAATGAGATATCACTTAACTCCAGTGAGATTGGCTTATATCAAAAGTCCCAAAACAACAAATGTTGTCGGGGATGTGGACAGATAGGAACACTCATTCACTGCTGGTGGGACTGCAAATTAGTACAACCTGTACGGAAAGTAATATGGAGATACGTCAAAGAACTAAAAGTAGAACTACCATTTGATCCAGCAATCCCACTACTGGGTATTTACCCCAAGGAAAAAAAGACATTCTATAATAAAGACATCTGCACTCAAATGTTTATAGCAGCACAATTCACAATTGCAAAGATGTGGAAACAACCCAAGTGCCCATCAATACATGAGTGGATTAATAAAATGTGGTGTATGTATACCATGGATTATTACTCAGCAATAAAAAACAACAGTGAATTCACACATCTGGTATTATCCTGGATGGAGCTAGAGCCCAGTCTTCGAAGTGAAGTATCATAGAATGGAAAAACAAGCACCACTGGAACTCACCATCAAATTGGTACTAACTGATCAATACTTGTGTGCACACATGGAAAAAATATTCATCAGGGGTTGGGCAAGTGGGAGGGGAGTGACGGGGATGGGAAAACTCACACCTAATGGGTGTGGGGCACACTGTTTGGAGGATGTTCATGATTGTAGCTCTGACTTGGGTAGTTCATAGGCAATATCATAACCAAAGTGTTTGTACCCCCATAATATTCTGAAATTTAAAAAAATACAAATACCAAATGCAATTTAAAAAAATTGAAACAGAAAGTAACTATTCCTTCTATCTTACCAGTTTCCTTAAAGTATACCATACCATATTATTGGTTTTAAAATTTTGGGGAATATTAGGGGTAAACCAGCAGGTATTGAGCATTTAGTCATTCAAACACTGATTTAATGCACTATAACTTTAGTTAATGTGGTAACCAAAAGAATAAAAATATAATACATGTTTATTAAGGAGAAATCTTAGGAATCTTTATTACAGGTAAGGATGAAGTTAGAATATAGTAATAATCTGAACAAAATCAAAATAAAATAATGATAGCTAACTCTAAGTGCATATCTATAGGCACTACTTTAAACATGTAATATGTATAAGTATTTAATCATCACATTTCTATTATTATTATTATTTCCATTTTAAAAATAAAGAAACGTAGGCACAGAGAAATTGAGTGATATGCCCCCTGATATATGTTGGAACTTGAATTGAATCTGATCAGTTTTCCCCACCCTCAAAGTCTGAGTGTGCTCTGTTGCCTCCAGAAACAGAAGTATTAATAAAATTCAAGCATATCTGTTATGACCATAATTCTAGATGAATTAACCTCACCTATTGAAAGATTCAGAAAAAAAAATAAACTATTGACTAAAACAAAATGGTGCAGAGAGATTATAAACTAAAAGTTGGGCAAAGATATATTAATCAAATGCAAATAAAAGAAAGCAGAGATTACAATATTTATTTCATATTTTTAAAAAGAATTCAAAGCAAAATAAAATTGAATATTTCCAAGAAGGTTATTTTTATTGCAATGTAAAATCCCTAAATATTAAATTAGTCATTGTATGTATATGCCAAATAGTTTGAAAGACATATTTTAAATTCTGCTTTATTTATTTAGAAATTATATCATTAATTATATTCAAATTTGTAATTGTTATCTCTCTTACGTGAATTAAACTTTTATCATTTTGAAGTTATTCTCTTTAAGGCTTTTTTCCTTAAAATCTCTTTTGCCTCATATTTATATAATAATACTAGTTTTTTTTTGGTTTTGTATTTGCATGCTTATCTTTTTTCATCCTTTTTACAATCTTTCTGTATAATTATGTTTTAGAAGTCTTCTGTAAGTAGTTTATAGTTTGGTTTTTTTAATCTAGTTCTTATTTGTTTTTAATTAGAGCATTAAATCAATTTATAGTTCATGTAATACTAATGTGTTTGGGTTTAAATCTGTCATCTGGTTTGGTACTTGCTGTTTGTTCTGAGTGCTCAGTATTTCTTTTACTATCCTTTCTTGGCTTCCTTTTTCTTATAAAAGCATTTTCAATTACATTTTTTCCTGAGTTTGGAATTTATAAATTGTTCACCACTTTTTGGGGGGATTACTCTAAAGATTATGTCTTATGCACTTAAAGGCTTTTTATCTTCCCTCTCAAAAATGCAAAGGCATTAGTATATTTAGCTCCATTTTACCTCTCCTGATAATAACTGACGTTATTATTGTGTTTTAATTTCATTCTATTATTATTATAACCTAACAAGACATTATTCTTATTGTTTTATTCAACTAATAGTCTTTAGATTTACTCATGTATTTACCATTTCCATTGATCACCTCATATAAAATTGCAAATACCTCTGTGTACACACTCCTCATTCCCCCTTATTTTGCTGTACTTCTTAACTCTATAATACTTGTCAATTTCTAACATGCTGCATAATTGCCTTTTTAAAAAATTATTTTAGTGTTTGTTGTCTCTCCACTCCCAACTATAATAAAATGTAAGTTTTTAACGCAGTGATTTTTGTCAGTTACATTCGTGGATTTGCTCCAAGTGCCTGAACAGTGCCTGCCCCATCTAGGAAGTACTAATCATATATTAATATTTACTGAGTGAAAGAATAGATTTGTTCTTACAGCTCTTATGCTCCATTCTGAGATCAACTTCCTTCTATCCAAAATACATCTTTTAGAAGTTCCCTTTTAAAGATTTGTTCATATGCCCCCTGATTTTTTCCCTAGAAGTATCTTTAGTTTCATTCTTAAAAGATATTTTGCAGCATACAGAATTCAATGTTTTAGTTATTATATATTAAGACATTTACGATATCTGTTCTTTGACATCTGGCTGCCATTATTGCCGTTGAGCAGCCAGCTCTCAGCCAGACTGTCCCTCCTTTGTGGGCATCTGTCTATTTTCTCTGTCTACTATTAAGAACCTCTTTTACATTTGATATTCTGCATTTTGACAGTATTGTCTTTGTTGTGGATTTCTTTTTAATTTACTTTTTGGGGGTTCATTAGATTTCTTGAAGCCATGGATTGTCTTTCATCACTTCTAGAAAATTCTCAGCCATAGCATTTTTAAATACTTGTTTCTATCTCATTTTCCTTCTATTCTCCTTTAAAACTTTGATTAAATATGTGTTAGATCTTACCCTATTCTTCACATATTTTAACTTCCTTTTTAGATTTTCTGTCTCTACTGAATCTTATTCTTGCTTGTTCTGCTTTATGGTGCCTTACTCTTTGCATTCTTACTTATGTTTTACCATGAACTTCTCTTTTTCCTTGGAAAATTATCTGTGGGAATTTTTGAGGCTAGAGTAAAGGTGTATTTCTTCAGAGAAGATTTTACATTTGCCACCTCCCAGGGTAGTCCCTGTCTGAGAGTAGTTTATGCTAAATTCCTGGCTGGAGCATTTTTGTCTGCTCAGTTGATATGTGTTTGGACAGCTCAGGGATTTCCCTGCCCCCCACCTGTTCTACCCTAAGCCAAAGCAGCTTTTTTTGGGGTGTTAGTGAAGTAGGTACACATATTTCTGGGTCACATGTGCCCTCCAAGGATGCAGCTCTATAATTGAGAATCTCCTCCTGGATTTTCCTTGCTGGATGAAAACTGGATTTTTGCTTTCTTTCTGTGTCACCAGCCCACACTCTTTCCCTATCCCCCTGTCCATGTTGCCTTTGATAATGGAAGCTCGAGTTCCCCAAGTTTGGCAAATATCTAAGACAGAATAAGCGCCAGTGCTTTTCTGACTTCTCTGGATTTCTGCCTGTACTCTTTTTTTGTCAGGTCTTTGGTGAGCTACTTATAGATACAAACACCATATAATGTATTATCATTGTCATGTTTTTAATAGTTTTTGGATAAAAACTCTCTGACAATGCAGTATGTCTGCTTTACTCTTCTCTTCAAATAATAATTTTAAACCAATAGGGGGTATTAGGGATTGTTTAAAAAAAAAAATCTGGGAGAAGTGGTTAACAATGAGAGGTGTGCAGGAAGACTTTGGGACAGGAGGAGAAAAACTGACACTATGTGATGTGAGGCCAGTTCATTTTCATACTGTAAATAGATACACCTTTTACCACACACATTAACATTTTTGGTGACTCACAATAACATCTGTAATAAAATTCTAGCATTCATAGGTTCTCAGGCACAAAAATACATGTTTACTTGTAATGCTATTTTTCCCTTTTTAAAATTTTAATTAAGGATTTTGTGTATTGTATGACATAAATAGATCTTTCCTCACGCAAAGATCAAACATGAATTTACCTATACATTTTTTCTGGAACTCTTATGGTTTTACTTTCTTAACCTCTGTTTTTTAATCCATCAGGAGTCTATTTTTTGTGTATTAACCTTTTTTTTCCTAAAAAGTTAACCAGTTATACAATGCAATTAACTAAACACAAATATGTCTACAATTTGGAAATTCTACCTATAATATAAATTAATTTGGTCTATTTCTGGACTGTTTATCATGTTTTAAATATATAGCTATTTCCTGCTTATTATTAAATATCCTTCTAATTTTGTATTTAAGTTATAGATATATTTACACCTTTAAGAAAAATATTATCATCTTCATTTTCCATAATTGTCATATTTACAGATACCTTTGAATTCACCTATTTGTTTTACTTCTTTATGGGTATTCTTTAGTGTAGTTTATTCAAATGCCGTAATTATAAAAATATCTTAAAAAATCAACTTTGAAAGGAGACATCAATTTGGTTGGAGAAGGAATTTCTTGACCTAAAATACTAGAATAGGATAATAAAAAAGATTATCTGAAATGGTAAACTGAGAAAAACTGAGCAAACTGACTAGCTAAAATTTGAAAGTAAAATTTTATCATAGAGTTTTCTCTGATTTATGTTTAGACTTATTGAGGGATAATGTTTGAATTTTTTGTCTATTTCTTAATACAAGTTGTTACCTGCTGTAGGCGAAGACAGTTACTAGATTTGCCTGGTGAATAATTATCAACATTTACTTGAACTCAGTTTCTCAATATCAAGTTAGCTTGACCTTTGAAATCAGCTCTAGGAACAATTACTAATATCTTAGGCCTGGATTTTCCACTCATAGACTATAACATACTGAAAAACATATGTATTTCTCAACACACTTTATCCATTAAGACACTGAAGGCTTTTGGAATATTAAGTCTTTTATGTGTCATAGCATCATATTCTTAAGTGAAGACTCGCAAGTTATGAGTATACTTCATGAAAAGCTATCTTAATATAGTCATGTACCATATCATAACATTTGGTCAATGAGGAACTATATATATAATGGTGGTCCCATAAGATTATAATGGATCTGAAAGTCCTGTTCTCTTAGTGATGTCATAGATGCCATAATGTCAGTGGAAAGCAAGACTCACACGTTAGTGGCTATGCTGGTATAAATGAACTACTGCACTGCCAGTCATATAAAAGTATAGCACATACAATGGTGTACAGTACTTAATAGTTGATAATAAATGACTGTTACTGGTTTATGTATTTACTATACTATACTTTTCATGATTATGTTAGTGTGTACTCCTCCTACTTATAAAATGGTTAACTGTAAAGCATCCTCAATCAGGTCCTTCATGAAGTATTGATAAAAAGTCATTGTTACTATAGAAGATGACAACACCATGCATGTTATTGCCCCTGAAGACCTTCCAGTGGGACAAAATGTGGAGGTGGAAGACAGTGATATTGATAATCCTGACTCTGTGTAGGCCTAGGCTACTGTGTACATTGATGTCTTAGATTTTAACAAAAAAGTTTAAAAAGTAAAAAAAATAAAATAAAAAATAAAAATTAAAAAAATAGAATAAAACTAGAATATAGCTACAGAGAAAATATCTTGTATAACTGTACAATGTGTGTCTTAAGCCAAGTGTTATTACAAAATAGTCAAATAGTTCAAAAAATTAAAAAGTTTATAAAGTAAAAAAGTTACAGTAAGCTAAGTTTAATTTATTATTGAAGAAAAAATTTTTTATAAAGTTAGTGAAGCCTAAGTGTACAGTGTTTATAAAGACTACAGTAGTGTACAGTAATGTCCTAGGCCTTCGTATTCACTTGCCAGTCATTCACTGACTCGCCCAGAGCAACTTCCAGTCCTATGAGGTCCATTCATGCATGGTAAGTACCCAATCTGGGTGCACCATTTTTAATCTTTTATACCATATCTTTAATGTACTTTTTCTATGTTTACATATGCTTAGATATACAAATACTTCACATTGTGTTACAGTTGCCTGCAGTATTCAGTACAGTTACATGCTATACAGGTTTGTAGCCTAGGAGCAATAGGCTATACCATATAGCCTAGGCGTGTAGTAGGCTATACCATGTAGGTTTGTGTAAGTACACTTTCTGATGTTGTCACAATGACAAAATCTCAGAATGCATTCCCAACATTTAGGAATGCATGACTGTAATTTGGTATAAAGTTTCTTTGTCTGTAGCATTTGAGTCAACTTATCTGTTTTTCTAAATTCTTACCACAATAAAACATATTTTATCATTCAGAGCTATGCTGTCCTTGAGATAGCTGAACTTTGAACTTTGCTGTCTATACAAAACTCAATCTTCTATAGCAAGTAACTTTTTTAAATTGGCAGATTATTGTTAATAATACCCTTGTTTTTTAAAAATTATTCCTTTAATTCTTTTGGATTATTTTAAAATTTATCAATTCTTTTTTTTTCTTCTAGTATCAATCATAAACTTCCAGCATGGTCCATGTATATCAGGTTACAAAAAATGGACATGGGGGTAGAATTGTTTTCCTCAAGAATATTTCAAGAAATACTTTTAAAATAACATATCCCTAAATGAAAAACTACTTCCTTGTGCATGTTTCAGAAGCACTTTTATTTGCGTATGCTTAATAAATAGAACTTGAGTATTTGTTTATATTTTTATATAAAACACAAATGGATTTTACTTTCCTTGGGAACATAAACATGTCTTTTTAAAAAAACTGAATAAAATTGCATTGAGTTTATGTTTCTTTCCTTAAGTCTATATTTTCTCTTTTTATAAAAATTTAAAAAAATATGAAGCAATCATTAATAAGGTTAGTGGCTATTTTATTAATTCTTTGTAAAATACAACCAGAATACCAAAAAATAGATCATGCTACTAAAAGTTATTAATTGGATATATTAAGTATGTTTAGTTGTTTTTATCTATATCATCTATTAACACATAACATAATTTAGGAAACTAATCTGAAAGTATAAGGCCTGTTATACATAAGTTCATGTAATTTTCCATATTCAGACATCAATACATATGCTAAAATTACTGACACCTAGATGATCAATTTAATTCTTTTTTAGATATATAATATGAATAGAAAATTTCTTACTCAGGGATTAAGTGAAAACAACAATATACTAGTATTTGTGTGTGTGTGTGTAAAACTACTTTCATTTGACTTCTTATGTACTTTTTAAAAAACCATTGAGAAGAACTTTGCTGCCACCGTCTACTTTTTCTCCTTTCTTTCCTATTATATTATATTAGTGGTCATTTTACCTTTTTCTAAATTCTTCTAAATGGAATTTGATGATCTCATTGTCATTTATCCAAACAAGTTTTCCTGTCCCTGATGTGTGACTCTGTGCTAGGTGTGGTAGAAGCTGCAGGATCAGGTAAGGGTGATGTGAGAGGGCAGGTAACTAATGGTCCTGACAGCACCCAGGTTAAAGCAGCATGAAAGCAGCTCTGTCCTCCATATGTCTGAACTAGTATCCGGTATAAGTTTGTGATTCTGTTCTTAAAATGAGAACGTGATTACATTGTATATTATAAATTTAAATAAAATAACATATTAGACTTAAATTTTCTTAAATTGAAGATCATTTTTAGTGAAAATATCCTAGTTCATTGAATCTTAAGTTGATATTTTTTTTATAAAATTTATTTTGTTTTTTTCCTCCTTTCCTTTTTGTATTTTCTTTACTTGGGCTACAAATTTATTTTCAAGCCTGAGTTTTCTCTTGGCCAATTCCCTTCCTGACTAATTTCACCTATTTTGTACTCCTTGCACTATAGGAACTTATGTAGAATAAACGTGTTTTATTCTGCAGCGAAATCCATGACTTATTATTGGTGAAATCCTGGTTGAAAATATTTTTAATCTTATTTTCCACTTATCAACCCTTCTAGTCCCCTTGGATTATATTACGAGGCCCAACTTTATTCTATATATAGTGGATTTGTGGTGAGCCAAATAGAATATCTATTGTATCCTAGAAACAATAACTACATTGACTTATAGGGATCAAAGTAATAATTAATCTTTGCTTTGTTGTGTACTGGCAGGACAAATACTCCAACAAACCTGAGTTGTTAAGGTGGTAAACAGAGAAAATACTATAGAAAGTCTTTGTAAAGGTTAACATTGCTACAGTTATGCAAGCACATATTTTCCCTAACAAGATTAGTAATGCCAGCTGCCTGCATTCAAAGAGACAATTTAACTTCAATTTCAATTATAAATGAGTAAAATGACAGTAATAGTTAATTTGAAATATGTATCACAGTCACAAATGAAGAAATTAAAGCATACCTTCATGTTACCTGCTGTAATTGTTATAAATGAATAAGTGGAAATATTTGAAATTTTATTATTGAGAGCTATTTACAAAAAATCAAAATAATATTTTACTATAATGTAAAATTTTTACAGATGGTTTTACACTTATTGTATCCTCTTTTATGTTATGTTCTCTTGGTAAATTCCAAGAGATTAAAATTTTACCTTCCTTTATTTAGGTGGTGGCTACAGTGGGTAGTAAATTGACTCACTTACTTCTCTCTATCCAACCTTTCTGTCCTGCAAAGGCTGGGAAGTTAAAAAGTTATGTTTTCCAGAACTGCTTGGAGCTTGAGTTCTGTTTGTAATTTGCGTTCCGCCAATTAGATGCACTTGAGTAAAATTTGGAAGGTAGAATACAATCTAGGCTATGCTTCTATTTTCTGCTAATAAACGCCTGGAGGAATAATCTAATATCTGTAGGGTGCTTTACCAGGATCATGGTTCACTTGACACAGGCTGCATCCTCAACATATACAGCTTCCTAATCATGGCCAGCTTCTATATCATAGATGATCCATTAATTACCTGGGTGGTCTGGTTCTGTAGCCCTCTCGCTGGTTTTGTTAAATGCATTTTAGCGCCTATGTTTTCAGCCTTCAAGATGATTCAGAAAGTCATTTAAGATTTCATAATGCATTTTTTTCTGTTTATACTACAAAAATAGAGTATGTCCTCTGCATTTGTACTAATATAATTAACAATATATTTTAAATTTTATTTACTTATTTCAATTGTTAATATTTTTTACCAGAAAAAATTATTCATATAGTAAATGCCATAACTTTGTTTAATATAGTTGCTGCCTCAACTTCCATTTTTAGGCCTGACATAAGTTATTTGAAACCTTGTGATATACTGTTACCTTCTTACATCTTCCCCTCTGCATGTGGTCGTATGCCATGTAGCCTGCTTGTTCCTCATCCCACCGACACAAAACTCAACACACCCCACAGCTGCTGACCATGATGAAACCTAATGTTCAGCAGAGTAATGTAAATAAGTTCCCCCTTCACAGGTGTTTTCTTTAAACTATCTAATCCACAACTCCCGAGGAAAAGCCTAAGGGCTAACACCCACGTACATTAATGACCAAGCGCATAGTCCCACAGGTTCTGTCTCTTGCTCCTCACTCACTGGTTGAGCTCCCTGCCACCTCCAGGCTTCCGGTCAGCCTCCTGTCAGCACCACTAACCTCTCAGAGACCTGTGAGTAATGAATTTCTTCTGTTTCATGCATTTTGGCTTCACTTCCTCATTGTGTCTACACATATCCCTGAACCTCTGAATCTAAACTTCTTTCCAATCAGGCTCTTTTAGAGAGTGGCTATTTTGGTAGGAATAAACAAGATATAGATCAGACAAGAGCCACAAGGGTATCTGCCAGTATAAATAAGTTTCCTGTGAGAGGGACACCTGGTCACAATCAGACACGAGGCATTAGGCCATCTACCAGGATAAAGAAGAATCCCATAAAGGGCACACTGTAAACATCCATGCCCAAATCCCTTGGATTCCAAGGTCAGGACAGGGCTGGAGCTTATGGCCACTCTCAAGAGAGACCTCAAGATGAAATTAGAAAGAAAGCCTAACAAATTAAATCAAAACAGTAAAATAAACCAAAAAATAAAGCTGGTCCTATAATTAAAGGTAGCAATTTGTGGCCCCAGTACTCCTACTCTCAATTGCTGTAGCTAGAGACAATCATTTTTAAATATTTTGGGGTTTTGTTCTTTGGTGGTTACTTCATATCTCTGAATAACATGAATATTCCAATAGTCTTGATTTTTCACGTCAGACATTCTGTTGATTTTCTGCCAGGCTGGGTAAGTACTTGGCTCTCTTACCCTCTTTCCCAACTCTTCTCTCCACAACCGCCTGATATAGTTATATCACCATTTTTATCTATTGATTGATTCTGTTTTTAATTTTAAATAATATATTCTTTTATCACCTTTCCATCAACTCTAAAAATACTATTTTGACTCCCCTTTTTGTAAGATTATGGTATTATCGCCCCTAACCTTCCCTGATTTCTCTGTCCTCTGCCACTTTCCTCCACTTGTTTTTCTCTGTAGTTATAATAACTATAGTAAATAGTACATTTTCTTCTCTTAAAGAGTTCTACTGAATTGCAAAGGGTTTCAAGCTTTCTTTAAACATATTGAAGTTTGATAATGAAGGTCTTGTTTTTCCTATCAGGTTGTTCATGATTTTATGATCTTTTCTCATCATTTTAATGCCTGATCTTTCAAATCAAAAATTCCACATTAGTCTCATATTGAAGTTTCTCTATTGCCTTGGTTTTTTTTTATTTGCTGTTCTCTTAATCTTTTCCTCTGCTTTGTATTTTGTGAAACACCAGATACTACACAGTACACTAAAACATAAATAATTATTTTTTGTAATAATGAGTAGTTTAATGCTCTATTTTAGGTTTCCAAAACCTAGATTAGGAAAGCCATCAATTTGTTAACCTTATTTAGTTAGCAGTAGAATAACAGTACAGAGACTCCTGTTCTTTTTTCTGGCCAATGACTGAAAGCTTACAAGCCATCATTTTATGTTCCTAGATATTTTCACTATTTTACTGTGTACTTGTTGATATTGAAGCTCATGATTCTATTCTATGCTAACTCACAAAGTTATGATTTTTTTCCATCATATGTCATTTAGCTTAGTATTTTCTTTCTAATAAGTGCTTAGGGCCATTTGAAACTATTGAAATTTCACTGGATATTTTTTGTGATTCCTCCAGATTATTTATGATTATACAAGATATTTCTCAGGACCTTTGTAAGGCAGTTTTAACATATGAATTATATATTAGTATATAGATATTAGTGTAGTAAAACATTATGTTAATAGTATACATTCAGATAAAAGGTATTAGTTTCTTGTAGTACTAACTTTTAGGCATGCTGAAGTTCCAGCAGTTACAGGTAGGGAAGGGGCAGGAAACTGAAAACAGGTGGATCCAGGGTCAAGTACCTCACACAGCTCTAGGATTAGTCCTTTAGGTGGTGACAGTAGTATAGATGACACTGTCCAGTGTATATGTAATAAGGCAGCAGGTTCTTCCAGGGCAAGACAGGGTACTTCTAGATTGCCTGGTGCCATCATTGTAATTGTAGGTGTTGTGGATGACTTGTATTTGACTAGGGACATGAAGACTTGTGTGGTGTTGGGAAGAAGGGGTTGGCAAGATATGGCCAGGTTATCAGGAACCAGGAAAACGCTCCACCTTCATAAGGGAGACAGGCTACAATGAAGAAACAAAAGCATAATTCCAGTTGCATATTCAGGAAGCCATAGCATAGGTTAAAAGAATTCTGCAGCTTACTGGGCACAGAGGTATCTTGAGAGTTAATTCTAACCTAGTGTTTAGCAAAATGTGACCTATATTATAACTCTCTGGAATTCTGGTTAAAAATTCAGATCATTAGGCCTATTCCAGTTATTAGGCTTCAGGTAAGACCTAATAATCTGTATTAACCTCCCTGAGTGATCCTTATAAATCTTAAAATTTGGGAACCACATCTTTAGACATACCAGATACTGAGTTTAGGACAGGGAGACAAATGTTAGGCATTTTACTTCACTTGCTCACTATTCTTTACCCAAATATTGAGGCCAGTTTTAAGTCACTGGGAGCCTTGACAAAGGCCTGGAAAGACTGTGGCTATAATTTGAAAGCATTTATATTTGCGTGAAATAGAGCTGGAAAAGAATGGAATTGAGAAGGGATTGCTCATCTTCACTTTTCTTTTGATACTAGTTGAAAGTGGCAGTAAAATATGACAAATCATTTTAGCTTCATCATATTCCACTGTACTTTGCATAAGTACTTATAGATTATGTCCAGCCAGGGTAGCTTCATAATCAATGTAAAACAATGCACAAACTTATTAAACATATTACAGCTTATGAGGTCTAACTTTGTAACATGGATATGAAAAAATCTGTTTTTTTCTTTAATAATATGAAAGCTAGGATGGTCTTATATTAGTCAAAATTAAATCCTAAATATAATGTTGAAATAAAAATAAGGTATCACAGTCCAATGACAAGTTTCTTTTCATTCACCTAATACTACAAGAAGGCCTGTTAGTTGAAGTGAAATCATCTGGAGCGTACTCAGCTACATTAAACTGTAAAGTCTTAAGGGCATGTTAAGAAATGTGATTTTGATTTCACCTGCTGACTTTTTGAAGGCAACTTATTATAAGAAACAGTTGAATAGTGATATTACACTGTTGGCACTTGAGCTTTTTGCTGGAGGTTGCAATACAGTCTTTGAAAACCTATAATTACTATATCCTAAGTAATTCTAGGTTTTCGTTATTGAATCTGGATATGTCTAAAAGGAACTGAGAGGTAATATACAAACAGGCATCAAATGATAAGTTCTTTTGTCAATAATATTCAGTTTTGTCATATTGCTAGTAATAATATTTAGTGGAATTGGCAGGTTAAATTTTATTTTATTTTTTTTGTTATTGTTTTTATAGTTACCAAGTCTATAAGTCTTTCAAATGGAAAGATGTTTTCTTTCAGTGTTATCAGTCTATACACCACAGCTTTGAGAAAGGAGTGAAACATAGCTAAATTTTACATTGAAATTTAACTATCTGTCCCTGGCTATTCAAGTTAAATATTTTAAAATAGTTTTTCTTATTGATACCATGTTGTATAGAAAATGTGGAAGCCTAAAGTGTGTAATGGAATGTGAAAAGAATATATTTTTGTTTGTTTATTTAAAAATAAAATCCTGGTAGAGTCATCATTTCCCCTTTGAAATATATAGATAATATAAGTGATCCACTAAACAGGTAAATACTCCAAATATAAAGCTCAGTACTGCATATGAGAATATACCACACATAGCACCTTTGTGTTTATGCAAGAGAAAGAAACCACTCTTTTTAAAAATCATTTCATTTTAATGTGTTTCATGTACTGTCTTAGACACAGGGAATAGATTGTGAGGAGGAAAAAGGGTTTGCTTTTGTAAAGCATAGATTCTGATGGGGGAGATAGAAAAGGAATGAGTGAACAGCAATTTCAGGCTGATGACGATAAATGAGATGATGGCTGTCACAGTGGAGCTGATAGGCAGTGGGCTTTAACAGATATTTTAAAGGTATGCCCAACAGCATTGCATGTGGTGTGCAATTAATAGAGAGGGGAATGTAATAACTCTTAAACTTTGAGCCCAAGGAACTTAAGTTCTATGACCAAATTATTCAGATATATAAGATGAAATGATATTAAAAAAAACAGAAAATTATCTTCATGCTCTGTGTGGTTCTATCAATCTATGTCAATATCTATGTATCAAAATTGATATCTAATGAAGTAGTTTAAAAATATTTCCAAGATCATACAACTAACTAGCTGGGTGAGTTAGGACTAGATATGAGGACCCCTGACACCAGTTTCACATATCAGTAAGAGTGACAATGACAAATCAAAAGGCTAGGGATCATCCAGGGAGGAGATCAAATATTTAAATGTAAGTAATTTCAGCAATTTGACAGATGTAGAAAATCTAACTTATGGCCAGATAAATCTCTATACTGATTGAGTAAAACCTTTTGGGCACAGTAGGTTTGGATTTGTAGTTGTAGACAATAACTTTTTCTAGTCTATAGCCACTGTATTACAAAAATGTGAATACCAGACTTTTCTAAAGATGTGAATAGATTATAGGATCTCTAGTAATGGCAACCCCTAAATGGTTAATGTACACTAGGTTGATTAAAATTTAATGGCTTAGGTTATGTGTGTGTATGCATGTGTGTTTATAAAAAGAGCATTCAATATTTTTTGAAAGGGAGAAAGTAAAGTTTTGACACTAAAATTAAATGGTGTAATGACTGTTATGTTCAGCCAATGTCTCAGTAATGGCTTCAATTCAGTTGATAGTGGCTACCTTCTCTTAAGAAGTGTTCTTGAATGTTTGGACATATGAAAGCTTTATGGGGTTACCTTTATGGAGAAAAGAGAAAATAAAGAAATAAACTTGGATGTAGAAAATTCTAAAATCTCCACCATAAAACCCCTGTTAGAATTAATAAATCTATTTAGCAAAGTTGCAGGATACAAAATCAACATGCAAAAATAAGCTGTGATTTTATATACTAATGATAAACAATCCAAAAAGGAAATAAAATCCAATATACAATAGCATCAAAAATAATAAAATACTTAGAAATAGAAACTTAACAAAGGCAGCAAAAGACTTATACACTGAAAACTATAAAACTTTGCTGAAAGAAATTAAAGAAGACACAAATAAATAGCCTATATTCATGGATTAGAAGACTTAATATTGTTAAAATGTCCATACTACTTAAAAGTATCTGCAAATTCAATTCAATCCCTATCAAAATATCAGTGTCATTTTTTTTGTCTGAAATACAAAAAGCAATCCTAAAAGTCATATGGAACCATAAGGGACCATGAAGGGCCAAAACAATCTTGAAAGGGAATAGCAAAGCTGGAGGCCCCGCACTTCCTGACTTTAAAGCATATTACAAAACTAGTGTAATCAAAACAATATGGAGAGATGATTATGGGAAGATGGTAGAGTAGCAGGCACCAGGAACCTGTCTCCCCACCTAAACAGCAATTATACTGGCAGAATCTGCCTGATACAACTATTTTGGAACTCTGAGGTATACTAAAGGCTTGCAACTTCAGGGGAAGGTTTAGATAGTAAATCTGGATAACTTTGGTCAATTTCAGCATGTATCACAGTAACAGCTACCCATTCCCCATCCCTACCCCTGTTACTGGAGCAACCTGCACACAGCTTGCAGGAGCCAGAGTGGGCAAAATGAATCTGTCCTCCAAATATTGGTGATCTGTGCTCTAATTGTTGATTGCTGTTTCTGATCACAAAGATGCACACAAAGAGGTGAGTTGTCATCATCCCACGTCCCTTCATTGTTATAAGCCCCTCCCTTTATGACTAAAGTTACTTCCAGGGGATTAAAAGGGCCAGCAACCTTCTCCCACTTCATTTTTCTCTTTTTCTCATTTTGGGAGACAGAAATTAAAGTATAGAATATACTTTAGAATATTCTATACTAATATTTAGTAGAATATTCAAAAGCAACTGCACATGGGTGAAGATTAGAGTGACTATGCATGCTAGAAAGAAAGACACAGGCTCAGAAAAGACCAGAAGAAGACCTTAAGTTTACAACTCTGGCTGATCCTAGGCAGAAACAGCCTACAACAGAGACAGACTACAACAATTACAATAATAATAATAATAATGATGATGAGCAAAATAGCACAAAAAAAAACACCAAAAAAAAAAACCCTCAGTAAGAGGGAGAATCTGATTTTCGCAGTACCATGTTATTAGATTCAAATGTCCAGTTTGCGACAACAACAACAGAAAAATCACAAAGCATACAAAGAAACAGGAAAGTATGGCTTATTCAAAGGAAAAAATTAAATCAACAAAAAGTGTCACTGAAAAGACCTGATGGTAAATCTACTAGACAAAAACTTTAAAATAACTGTCTTAAAGATGTTCAATAAACTAAGGAAAATATAGAGGAAGTCAGGCAAATGATGTAGGAACAAAATGGGAATTTCAAAAAGAGAAAACCTAAAAAACAAAACATAAAATATTCTGGAGGTGAAAAGTGCAATAACTGAAATGAAAAATTCACTAGAGGGATTCAAAGGCAGATAGAGCAGGCAGAGAAAACAATCAGTGAACTTGAAGATAAGACAATGGAAATTCTCGAGTCTGAGGAATGGAAACAAAAAAAAAATTTTTTTTAAAGTGAACAGAGCCTAAGGGACTTGTAGGATACCATCAAGTGGACTAACATACACAGTATTAGAGTCACAGGAGAAGAAAAAGAGGAGGAGAGAAAATTTGAAGAAATAATGGCTAAAATTTTTCCAAATTTGATGAAAGACTTGAAGATAAACATTCAAGAATTCCAACAAAACTCAAGGGAGATGAATTTAAAAAGTCACCTACTGAGATATATTATAATCAAAATTTTAAAGGACAAAGAATCTTAAAAGCAGCAGGAGAAAAGTGATTCATTACTTACGATGTATACTCAATAAGATTATCAGCAGATTTCTCATGAGGAACTTTGAAGACCAGGAGGCAGTGGGCTAATATATTTATTCAAAGTGCTAAAGGAAAAAAAAAAAACTGCCAACAAAGAATCCTACATCTAGCAAAACTATTCTTTAAAAAATGAGGAAGACAAATACTGCTTATATGAACAAAAAAAAAAAAAAAAGGAGAAATTAAGACATTCCCAGAAAAACAGATAGGGAGTTTGTTCCCAGTAGAACTGCCTTGCAAGAAATTCTCAAGGGAGTCCTGCAGGATGAAGTGAGGAACACTAGACAGCAGCTTGAAGCTGTATGAGGACATAAAGATCGTTATAAAGGTAAACACATGGGCAATTATAAAAGCTAGTATTATTGTAACAATGGTTTGTAACTGCACATTTTGTTTTCTAGATGGTTTTAGAGACTAATACATTTTTTAAAATATTCATCTAAAACCCACTATTATTATAAGTTTGGGTTGTAACTCCACATTTTGTTTTGTAAGAGAGACTAATGCTTTTAAAATATAAGTTTATGTTTTTGGACAGACAATATATAAAGACGTAATTCTGGGACATCAACAACTGAAAGTGATGAGGATGGAGCTGTTAAAGGGGCAGTGTTTTTGTATATTATTGCAGTTATACTGATATAAATTCAAATTGAATGTTATAAATTCAGGATGGTAAATGTAATTCCCATGGTAACGAGAAAGAAAAACTATAGCAATATACAGAAGGAAATGACAAAGGAATTTAATTATTTTAGTAAAAATTAAATTAATGAAAATAAACTGAAAAAAAAAACCCAACTAAATTTAAAAGATGACAGTAATGCAGGAAATGAAGGGCAAAAAAAATCTATAAGACATAAAGAAAACAAAGGGTATAATGACAGAAGTAAGTCCCTTCTCATCAGAAATTTCTTTAATTGTAAATGAATTAAACTCTAATCAAAAGAGAGATTGGCAGAATGGATTTAAAAAACATACCTGATCCATGCTGTCTACAAGAGGCTTATTTTAGACACAAATAGATTGAAAGTTAAAGGATGGAAAAAGATATCCCATGTAAATAATAATCAAAATAGAGCAGAGTGACTGTACTAATATCAGGCAAAATAGACTTTAAATCAAAAAAGTTTACAAGAAGCAAAGAACATTATATATTAATAAAGGATTAAACACAGAAAGAAGATATAATAATTATAAACATTTACAAACCTAATAAAAGACCATCAAAATATATGAAGAAAATATTTACATATTTGTAGGGAAAAATAGACAGTTCAATAATTATAGTTGGAGACTTTAATACTCCACTCTCAATAATGGATAGAAAAACTAGACAGAAGATAAATAAGGAAATAGAGCACTTACCACAACAAACCAAGTAGATTTAGTAGATATATGCAGAATACTCTATCCAACAAAAGTATACACATTCTTTTCAAGTATACATGGTACATTTTCTAGGATGGACTCTATATTTCTCCACAAATTGTGTCGCAATAGATTTAAAAGATAGAAATGATAGAAAGTATCTTTTCTGACCACAATGGTATTGTCTTAGTTCATTTCTGCTACTGTAACAGAGTACTGGAGACTAGGTAATTTATTAAAAAAAAAAAAAAGAAAAATTTATTTCTTACAGTTCTGGAGGCTGGGAAGTTTAAGGGCATGGTGCCAGCATCTGGCAAGGGTCATTCCATGGTGGAAGCCATCACATAATGATAGAGAGGCACCAGAGGCTGGACTTTCTCAATAACTTATCTGCTCCCTCAATAATGACATTAATCCATTTACGATGACTTGGCCATCATGACCTAATCACTTCTTATTAGGTTTCCCCCACAACATGGTTACATTAGAGATTAAATTTTCAACACATGAACTTTTGGGGGGACGTGTTCAAACCATAGCAAGGATAAAGTTAGAAATCAATAACAGAAGTAAAACTGGAAAATTTACAAAATTTTGGAAATTAAAAAACACAAACAACCAATAGATCAAAGAAGAAATCACAAGGGTAGAAGGGATAGAAAATACATGGAGATGAAGGAATACGAGAATATATCACATCAAAATTTATAGGATGCTGGGAAGCATTGCTAAGGGGGAAATTTATAACTATACAGACTTACATTACAGAACAAGAAAGATCGCAAATCAACAACCTCGTTTTATAACTTAGTGAACTAGAAAAAGAGCAAGCTAAACCCTAACCCAGAAGAAAGAAGGAAATAATAAAGATTGGAACAGAGATAAACAAAATAGTAAGTAGAAAAACAACAGAGAAAACTAATGAAACCAAAAGTTGGTTCTTTGAAAAGATGACCAAAATTGACAAACCTTTAGCTAAATAATATAGGAAAAAAAAGAAAACAAGTGAGAAAAATCATAAATGAAAGTGTAGACATTACCACTGATTCACAGAAATAAAAAATTATAAGAGAATAATACTATGAACAATTTTTTACTAAAAAACTTGATAACCTAAATAAAATGGATAAATTGCTACAAACAAAAAACCTACCAAGACTAAGTCACAAAGAACTAGAAAACCAGAAGAGATCTATGCATAGTAATTAGATTGAATCAGTAATCACTAATCTGACAAAGAAAAGCCCTGAAATTGATGGTGAATTCTACCAAACATTTAAAGAACTAGCACCAATCCTTCTCAAACTTTTCCAGAAAGTTGAATATTAGGGAACACATCCTAACTCATTCTGTGAGGACAGTTATACAGTGATATCAAATCCAGAAAAAGAAACTAAAACTAAAGAAACTACAGACCGATATCCCTTGTGAACATTGATGCAAAAATACTCAACAAAATACTAGCAAACTGAATTCTGAAGCATATTACAAGGGTTACCAGCCATGACCAAGTATGATTTATTCCTGGAATGCAAGGATAGTTTACATACAAAAATTGATAAATGTAATACACCACATTAATAGAACAAAGAAAAAAAACCCCAACAATACACGATGACCTCAATTGTAGCAGAAAAAGCACTTGACAAAATGCCTAAAGTAGTCAAAATCATAGAAACAGAAAGTAGACTGGTAGTTTCCAGGGCCTGGGGCAAAGGGAAAATGGGAAGTTATTGTTTAACATGCATAGAGTTTCAGTTTTACAAGATGAAAAGAGTTATGGAGATGAATGGTGGTGATGGTTGCACAACATTATGAATACATTTAATATCACTGAACTGGACACTTGAAAGGATGATAAATTTTATGTTTATTTTACCACAGTAAAAATATTGAGAAAACAAACAAAACAAGCAAAACAGTATGGTCCTGAAATAAAGATAGACATATAGATCAATGGCCAGAACAGAGAACCCAGAAATAAACCCACATATATGCAGTCACATGATCTTCAACAACAGTGCTAATAATATGCAATGGAGGAAGAATACTTGCTTCAGCAAAAGGATTTTGTTAAACTGGATATGCCCTTGCAAAAGAATGAAATTGGACACTTACCTCACATCCTATACAAAAATCAACTCAAAATGGATTAAAAGTTTAAATGTAAGGCCTGAAACTATAGAAGAAAACCTAGGAGAAATTTCAAAACATAGGTCTTGGCAATGATTTCTTGGATATGACACCAAAAGCACAGGCAACAAAAGAAAAAAACATGATATGTGGGACTGCAGCAAACTAAAAAGCTTCTAAACAGCAAAAGAAACAACCCAACAGAGGGAAAATGCAGCCCACAGAATGGAAGAAAATATTTTCAAGCTGTATATCTGATCTGATCAAGCTTAATCTCCAAAATACAGAGAACACTTAGAACACAACAGCAAAAAACAAATAACCCTATTAAAAAATGGGCAAAGAACTTGAATAGACATTTCTCCAAAGAAGATATACAAATGACCAAGAAGTATATAAAAAGGTGCTCAACTTCACTAATCATCAGGGAAACGCAAATCAAAACCACAAAAGATATCACCTCACACCGGTTAGGATGGCTATTATCAAAAAAACCCAGAAAATAAAAGCATTGTGAGGATGTGGAGATGTTGGAATCCTTGAGCTCGTTAGTTAGAATGTATATTATTGCAGCCACTATGGAAAAACGGTATGGAGAGGCCTCAAAAAATGAAAAATAGAACTACCATATGATGCGGCAACCCACTCCTGGGTATTTACCAAAAATATTTGAAGTCAGAACCTCAAAAGAGATATCTGCGCTCCTTTGTTCATTGCAGCATTATTCACAATAGCCAGCAGGTAGAAACAACCTAAAAATCCACTGATGGATGAACAAATAAAGAAAATGTGGTATTTATACCCAATGGAATATTATTTAGCCCTAAAGAAGAAGGAAATTCTGTCATATGCTACAACATGGATGAACATTGAGGACATTACGTTAAGTGAAATAAGGCAGTCACAGAAGGACAGATATGGCATGATTTCATTTATATTAGCTATTGGAGTAGTCGAATGCGTAGAAGCAGAAAGTAGAATGGTGGTTGCCAGAGGTTAGGAGGAATTGCTGTTCAATGGGTGCAGTTTCAGTCATGCAAAATGAAAAAGTTCTAGAGATCTGCTTTAAAATAATGTGCATATAGTTAATAATACTATACTGTACACTTAAAACTTTAAAAGGGTAGATTTCATGTGGTTTTTTTTTTTTACCATGATAAAAAAAAAGAAAGGAAGGAAAGGAAAAGAAAAATGAACTGGAAGTTTGGAATGAATTTCAGTTGTGACGAAGTAGGATATTGTGAAAAGAGCATTGCACAAATGATGCAAAGATCTGGGTTTAAGTCTTGCTTACTTCCTTATGAGCTATTTTACCTGGGACAAGTGCTTTAAGCTCACTGACTTTTCAGCGATACCGTGAGAATCAAATTAAATAAACTTTAGAGCAGGGCCTCTTAGTGTGAGAGCACTGATCACCGAGGTGCACACAGCTGGACTTCAGGAGGTGTGTGAACCAACTGAAATAAAATACAAATATTAAGATACTGATTCATTTCTAGAGTTCTCTCTCTTCAGAGTCACAAATGGATCTGTAAGGTACCCTGAAAGACTCGGAACTATTGCTCTTAGGTGTTCTGCGTAGTTAGATATCTTGCGAGTTAATGAAGTCATTCAGTAAGATGATCTAGAAAACTGATTTTGTAAATGTGGAGGCTTTTAAATGTTGACTGTGTTGTTTTGGCTTCTCTCATTTCTCCGCCACTTTGCCCCTTAGGAGCATTTTTCTTTTATAGTTTTTTGAGGCAGAGTACAAATGATTGCTTGGAATGCTTTCTTTTTCACTTTGTTTTGTTCCCCCACACAACTTCACAATGTTATATCAGTATGTGTGACATTGGGCACATTCAGGATAAGGAAAAAAACTGAACAGATTAAAGTTGTCATTTACTGGATGAAAATAATCTGCAAAAGACAATAAATAGGCAGTGAACTGGAATGTAGCCTTAGACTTACATTTTGCAACCTAGTAGATGATATACTGTATTCCACATATTGTTTTCAAACTCTCTAAAAAATAGAGAATCTAGGAATGAAATAACTTTTAGGAACTTATTATATTTATATAGCTAAATTGTTTCTTTTTTAGGGTTAGCCTCTCTCTGAATTCAGTTCTGCTGTTATTATCTTGAATAAATGAAAAATATTTGAAACTGCTGAAAAGAAATCAAATTATTGTCCCCAAAGCTGACATCTATGAAAAGAATATAGAGAAGATTGTAAAACTGTGAAATATTGAATTATGAATGATAATATTTTAATAATACTAAATATACAATATGCTAAATATTTTAATGTTGTATTGCTATCTAGAAAGCATTTATTATGATAATTTTTACATCTTAACACTTTATTTCTCAAAGAATACTCATTCCGAGAAGGATAAATGTTTTATCAACAAAAGTTGGTAGGACATGATGACAATTATAAATGCTTAATTCAGGCGAGAGTCACTGTTCCTCCACTGTTTGACGTGTCCCTTTCTTACCATTCCACGCCTTTCTCTCTTCCTGTCACTGAATCACATGGAAAGCAAACAAGTAAACAAAACACAAAAATAAAAATCAAAACAAATTTCAGTGATTTTTTTGATCAGGATTAGAAGAATGGAGGTAGAAAAAGTAAACACATTCCCAGTTGGGGAATCCCTTCTGTATCCTCTTGGAAATATATGTGTGTGTGCATGCATTTACATATATGTATGTATATATGTGTGTGTGTTTGTGCATGTGTGTATTATTTTTTACTTGGTTCTACTATCTCAAATTTCTCCAATACACATGTATTTTTTCCCTCCAAACATCTTCTCTTAAAAATGCACACCCTTTTGGAATTAAGACAATAACAGAGTCAAGTTAACTTTCAATTAATTGCCTTGTTCCTAACATTGAAGCACTAGGGGGGTTCTGTTTTTGGTAGTGGTGGAGGTCTGATTGTGCTGTACGTTGATGTTTTTGGAGTTGGAGCTGTTCAGGAGACAGAAAAAAATTGACTAAGGAACAATAAATATAGATTTAGGGCAATGGTGTTAGGAAACAAAGATCCATGAAATGGGGAAGTGTTCAGTAGCTGGGAACAGGCCAATGTCAAACAAGAGGTATTGTAACCTTTGCCTGAAATTGACCTTGGACTGAAGAGGATAAGGGAACTTCTGCTTCCTGTTCCAGGTTTTCAGGTACTGAGAGATCAGTCTGGTGGCTTTAATACTACATTTCAGCTGTCTTATGGTATGAATACATTGTGTCTGTGGAATTCTGTATTCAGGTCTCTGAATAACAAACTGGCTTCTACGTGGACTTTTATAAAAGGCCATATATTGTATGATTCCATTTACTTGAAATTTCCAAAACAGGTAAATCCATAAAGACAGCAAGTGGTTCAGTGGTTACCGAGAGGTAGGGGGCAGGAGAATGCGGGTTGACTGCTGACAGTACAGGCTGTTCTTTCAGGTGATGAGAATGTTCTGGATTTAGATAGTGGGGATGGTTGCACAATCTTGTGACTTCACTGAAAAACACTGAATTGTACACTTTTAAATGGTGAATTTATTAAATTGTATCTCAGTAAAAAGAAATCTAGTCATAGGTCGGGAACTCGATTCAGTGATTTCTGTCAGTAGCTCAGCTGAGCTGGAAAAATAGAGTTGAACTTTTAGGTGTCAGCTGATTAAAACCACAGCTGAAAATAAGTTGAGCCTATAATCACTTACTGCTGTGGTACAAGCAAGAGATTAAAAACAGAGAAATCCCTGACAACTCAGACTTGGGAGTGGTCTCACTATAGAAGAAGCCCCTATCAAAAGGCTCCAGCAGTTTTATGGACCTTAGCATGGAGTCTTCCTCTTCATGGGGGCAGGCAGTGGGGGAGGATAGGAGTGGAAAAATGAAGTATGGGGAACTAAATCACAGTGGGGAAAAGCGTCTTAAAGGTGTGCCAACTCTCAACAACTGCCCCCCCTCCATGAGGAGGTGTCAGCACAGGCACCTGGGTTAGGTATGCAAATTTGCAATAAGTATAGCTAGCCAGAGGGGCTGAGTTCTTAACTGCAACTCCCTTCAGACACTGCAGTGCGTTACCTTTGCACAAAGTGAGGTGTGGGGAGGGCAGCATACAATATGTACTCTTTTGTGCCTGGCTTGCTTGAGTCAGCATAAAGTTTTGAAGATTCATCCATGTTGTTGCTTATATCAATGTTCTATGTCTTTTATTTGCTGAATTTTATTTCAATATGTAAATGTAACACAGTTTATTTATTCATGTATATTTATTGACAGACACCTGGGCTGTTTCCAGTCTGGGGCTGTTACGAATAAAACTGCTATGAACGTTCTTGTACAAGGTTTTGTGCTTATTTATTTTTCTTTGTAATTTTTTTTTGTTTTAATAGACGTGTTGTCATTTCTGTTGGATAAATACCTAGAAGTGGAATTAGTAGGCATCAGATTAGATGTATATTTAATGTTTTAAGAAATTGAGAAATAATTTTCCAAAGTTGTACAAGTTTGTACTCTTATCAGCATACCTTTTCATTTTCTTAACGCTGTCATTTGAAGAGCAGATGTTTTTAATTTTGATGAAGTCTAATTTATCATTTATTTCTTCTATGGTTAGTACGTGTTGTATCTTAATGTAGTAAATAATTCCCTAACTCAAGATCACGAAGGTTTTTTCCCTGTTTTTGCCCAGAAGTTTTATAATTTTAGCTTTTATGTTTAGGTTTATGCCCCATTTTAAGCTCATTTCTGTGTATGGCAAGTAGAGTTGAGGTTCATATGTTTTTCCATATGAAAAAAAAGTTCAGTTGTCCTAGAACTAGAAAAGACTTTCTCTTCTTCATTGAATTGCTGTAGTGCTCTTGTGGAAAGCTAATCGACTGTATATGTATGAGTCTATTTCTGTTTCATTGGTATGTTAGTCTATCCTTTTACCAAATGACATGTTTCTGATTGGTGTAGTTTTATAATAAGCCTTGATGTCAGGTAGAATAATTCTCCTAAATTTTTTTCTTTCTTCTTAAATGTTTTGGGCTATTTTAAAACCAGCTTGTCAATTTCTACAAAAAACCTATGGCATTTTGATTAGAATTAAGTTGAATCCATAATCAGTCTGAGGAAAATTGACATCTTAACAATATTGTCTTTCAATCTATGAACATGGTGAATGTTTACACATTTTTGAAGTCTTCTTGGATTCCTTTTAGCAGAATTTTTAAATTTCATTGTAGTGGTTTTGTACATCTTTCATTACATTTAATCCTAATAATTTTTTGGTTTTGGATGTTTTCGTATTTAGTGTTTTTTTATATTTTACTTTTTCAATTGTTTGTTGGTAGTGTATAAAAACGCACTTGACCTTTGTTTATTGACTTTGAATAGATTTGTGCTAAATTTTTCATTAACTCTAACAGATTTGGGGTGATTCCTTAGGGGTTTGCTATGTATATAATATTAACATTTGTTTATATTTATAAACAGCTTTATTTCTGTATTTTGAATCTGTATAAATCTCATAATTTTTTTTATTGTTTTGGCTAAAACTTCAGAACTATTTCAAATAGAAATGGTAAGCTTGAACATCCCTGCCTTATTCCTGATCCTTAGAGGTGAAACATTTAAAACCTACCATTAATTATCATGTCAGCTGTGCATTTTTCCAGTTTGGTGAAAATTTTAAAACATGTATTATGTTAATTATGTCAAATACTTTTTTCTGTATCTCCTGTAGTGATAACTGAAATCGTCTTGCTAATATTTTAGGTAGATTAATTACATTGATTTTCATATATAAAACTAATCTTGTAATCCTAGGACATCCCCACTTGGTCATGATATATTATACTTTTTATACATTGCCAGATTTGATTTGCTAATATTTTGCTAAAGGTTTTTGTGTCCATGTTCATGAGGGACATTTGTCTGTAGTTTTCTTTTATTTTCTTGTAATGCCTTTGGTATAAGTATCAGGGTTATGCTGTCTTCATAAAATGAGTGAGAAGAATTATCTTCTCATCTATATCCTGAAAGAGTTTTTATTACATTGACATCGTTTCATTCTGAAATGTTTGATAAAATCACCACTGAAGCCATCTAGGCCTGTAGTTTTCTTTTGGAGATTTTTTTAGCAAGTAGTGGAATATAAGTTACATAGAGTAAAATTCACTTTTTCAATGAATTCAATGAGTTTTGACAACCACAGTCAGAATGAAGAACATTTCGACATCTGCAAGTGTTTGCTTGGCATTCTTGGCAGTCAATCCCCCTCCACATACCTCTGCTTCTAAAAACCACTATATAGAGAGAATTAGGTTTGGTTTTTCTATATATAGTTTTTCATTTTCCCAAATGTCCTAGGGAAATCAGATAGTATGTAGCTGCTTTTATCTAGCTTCTGTCACTTGACATAATTCTTTGGAGATTTAGTCATGTTGTTACATATATAATACCTGTTTTTTGCTATTGTTGAATGCAAACCCATTGCAAATTGCTTATACAATTAGCAGTTGATAGATACTTGGTTTGTTCTAGTTTGGGGCTGTTACAAATAAAGCTAATGTAAACATTTGCCAAAAATGTCTTTGTATGGATATTTACTTTCATTTTCTTTGAGTACACACCTCAGAATATGATTGATGGGTCATATAGTAAGTGTGTATTTGACTCTATAATAAACCTCCAAATTGTTTTCTGAAATTGCTATCTAATTTTGCATTCCCTCCAGCAATATGTAAGATTTCCAGTTATGCAATATGCTTACTACCACATGAGTGTATCAGTCTTTTTTATTTTATTTTTAAATTTTTAGCCATTCTAGATGGTGTGTAGTGGTATTTTATTTTTGTTTTTATTTGCATTTCCCTAATGACTAATGATGCTGATCATCTTTGATGATTTTTTTTTTGCGTGTATCTTTTTATGATAAGTGTCTGCTCTAAATTTTTGCCTATTTTTTATTGAACTGTTTGCCTTTTATTATTTAGGTGTAATTGTACTTTATATATTTTGGATACAGGTCTTATAGCAGATGTGAGTTTTAAAAATATTTTATCTTGGCCTCTATATTATCTTTACATTTTTTAAACAGTATGTTCTGAAGAAAAAGTAATTTTGGCAAAATCAAATTTATCAAGTTTTTCTTTTATGGTTTGTGTTTTTGGAATTCTGTCTAAAAATAGCTTGCCTAACTTAAGTCACAAAGATCTCCTTCTTTCTTTTATTCAATAACATTTATAGTTTAAGATTTTATATTTAGGTCTATAATTTTTATACAAATTTCTGATATGGTGTGAAGGCTCAGGTGTATATACATTAGAATTTCATGTCTTCTTGAATAATTGTCCCTTTTTATATATGTAATGTTTTTTTTAATCCATGATAATATTCTGTGTTCTCAAGTCAATTTTATGTGCTATTACTATAGTCATATTGGCTTTTTTAAAATTGTTTTTATGGTATATCTTCTTTCCTCATTTCTCTCCTTGTGTTTCAGCTTGGATAATTTCTGGGATTCATTTTTAAATTCATTGATTCCTTCTCTACTATGTTCAATCTTATTATGAGTCTGTCAAATAAATTATTTCTAATATTATGTTTCTATTTCTAGCATTTTTATTTGACTCCTTTTTATAGGCTTCAAAACTATGCCAAAAATTTCATGTCTGTTTATGCATGTGGTTCATGTCTTTCACTAAATCCTTTAACATATTAAACACGGCTATTTTAAGGTTTTTGATGATTTTGACATATGTATCATATCTTGATATCATTCCTTATGACTCTTGACAGAGTTCTTTTTATGTATTTTTTGTCTTTTTGTGTCTTATAATTTTGTATTTAATGCTGGACATTGTGTCTTAATTGTAGGAAGTTCCTATGGAACTATGTTTTGTGCATGAAGTTTTCTTTTATATCCCTTTCTTCACAAGCCAATCACACCCTGCCTTGAATCTATGAGGAAACTTGTTTCTGAGAGAGTTTATGTTCTCTTCCAGGGGCAGATAATTTTTTACAGATGACATTTTATTGCAGATGACATGTAATAATTATACATATTTATGGGGTACAGGGTGATATTTGATACATGTATACAGTATGTAATGATCAACTCTGGGTAATCTGCATATTCATCACCTCTCCTAGGAGCAGATGACTTTTGCTCTTACTCTTTCCTTAGTGGCAGTGTATTCTTTCTTTGGAATTGTGTTTCTTTTCATTTTAATTTATAAGTTTCTATTGACCTCTCTTCAAGTTTACAGACTCTTTACTCTTATTATTGTAGTCCACAAATAAACCAATCAAAATAATTTCATCTCCATTATCATATTTTATATTTCTAAAATTTCCTTTTATTTTTATACTTTTCATTGCTCTATTAAAATACTCTATCTGTTCACTCCCATTGTCTACTCTTATTGTCTACTAAAACATACCCTAAATGGTGTAGTACATTTATCATAGCTATTTTGATGTTCTAGTTAGATAGTTCTAACATCTGGACTATCTTTTGATTGTCATCTCTTGACTGTTTTCTCTTTTGACTATTGGTTATCGTGTTAGTTTCCTAAGACTGCTATAACAAAGTACTGTAAACTAGGTGACTTAAAGCAACATAAATTTATTTTATTTCAGTTCTGGGGTTTAGAAGTTTGAAATCAGGGTATCAGCAGGGCCATGCTGTCTCTTAAACCTGTAGGGGAATCCTTCCTTGCCTTTTTTATCTTCTGGAGTTTGCTGACTATCTTTGGTATTCCTTGGCTTGTAGATACATTACTCCATTCCTCCATCTTCACATGGCATTCTTCCTGTCTGTCTTCATGTGGCCATCGTATTATAAGGACACTAGTCATATTGGATTAGGGGTCTACCCTACTTTAGTATATGACCTTATTTTAATTTAAGTAATTATATCTGCAATGGTGTTATTTCCAAATAACACCACATTCTGAGTTACTGGGAGTTAGGACTTCAACATATCTTTTTTGAAGGGACACAATTCAACTCCTAACAGTTGCATTTTATTGTTTCTTCTCTGGTGCTATGAATTGTTTTTAATCAAATTCTAGATATTTTGTGTAAAGGAACAGTAGACACTGAAGTAAATAATACTTATGCCCTAGAAAGGACATGGACCATCATCTGAGGCCACTAATGTGGCAGGTTGACTCAATCTAGTCTGGACCTAGTTTTGTTGAGACTTTAGTTAGATTCATTTCTTCTCAGACTTCAAGTGGTTGGAAAGCAGAATCACAAATTTTTCTTTAGTGCGAGCATGAGATATGAATGTTTTCTCATGTCTCCTGGTCAGCTACCAGTCTTTAGCAGGCTCAATGCACCTGCACTTCTGGATGAGTCTGTCCCACTACTCCTGTCTTGTTTCTAAATTTTCTCATGAAGGCTGTGGAAAAGAGAGTTTGTGAGTGTGTTCAGATTCTCAGAGTTGAACTGTTTTCTTCTCGTCAGCATTTATGATAACTTTTTCCTTTTCCTACTGCTCTGCCAAGGATGAAAACAGAGGCTCTACTCTTCTAGGTTGGATTCCTTACATTTTAGATTTTAGTTTATTAATTTTCTTTGCATCCTCATTTCTCTTATGGGCTTTACAAATCATGTCATTTTGTACCTTTTTGTTATTGAAGTACTCTTACAACTGTATTTTAACCACTTTATTGACATATGATTAACATACAAAACTGTATATGTTTAATATATACAATTGCCAAGTTTGACGATAAGTATATACCTGTGAAACCATCACTACAATCTATTCCATCACCTCCAAAAATTTCCTCCCACCCTCTTAATTTATTATTATATATTTTTGTGATGAGAAGACAACATTAGATCTACCCTCTTAGAAAGTTTTTAATTATATAATACAGTATTATTAACTGTAGACACTATGCTATACAGTAGATCTCTAGGGTTTATTCATCTTACATAAGAGAAATGTTGTACCCTGTGACTGATAACTCCCTGTTTTCCCATCCCTTCAGCTTCTAGTAATCACCATTCTACTCTCTGCTTCTATGAGTTTGACTATTTAAGATTCCTCATATAAGTGGTATCACATAGTATTTGTTGTTCTTGCAACTTTCTACATATTAATAAGTAGAAGTCGTTGATACCCTTTTTAAAGGTCTTTTGAAAATTCTCCTCTACCTTAGATTTATTAAGTAGAAACTGCACCTTTTTAATTTATATTTGTGTATACCATCACAGCTAAGAAACACCAGTTACAAACCCTCAGCTTTGAGCTGGTGATTGTGAGTAACCCCCCAATAAATTAGCTCCAAATAGCTGTGATTGTTTTCTCTCTAAGGGCAGTATATTTACCACATGCCAATGTAAGCTAAATAAACAAAGCGTTATAAATCATCTTTATGTCATTCTGTATAATTCAAGGCCTGTGGTAGGCAGAATAATTCCTTCCCTGAATCTAAAAATATCTACATCCTAATCCCTGGAATTTGTGAATATGTTACCTCACATGGCAAAAGGAACTTTGTGGCTGTGATTAAGTTTGGGACCTTGATTTGTAGAGATTATCCTGGATTATCTTGGTGGGCCCATCTAATCATAGGAGTCCTTAAAAGCAGAGATATTTTCCTGGCTGCTATACATGGGAGAGGTAACTGCAGAAGAAGGGTCAGAGACATGCATCATTGTTGCCTTTGGAGGTGGAGGAGGGGGCCGTGAGCCAAGGAATATGAGTGATCATTAGAAGTTAGAAATGGCAAGGAAATGGATTTGCCACTGGAGGTTCCAGAAAAAAAATGCAGCTCTTTTGGTCCCTTGCTTTAAGTTCAGTGAGACTCATGTCCGACTTCTGACCTACAGAAGTGTTAGATAAACTTTTTTGTTTGAAGCCAAGTTTGTGGTAATTTGCTACAGCAGCAATAGAAAACTAATATAAGGCTAGAACAAAAAAGATTATTTATGCATGTCAATTTTTGAAAACTGTGGGGGTGAAGTGAAAAAAAAATAATTTTCTCTTATTCTCCTATTTTTAATTTTCTAGGTTAGTAAAATAGGAAAAATAAATAGAAAGCAGGAAGAGATATTAACCTTTTTGGAAATGTTAATTTTGAAGAATAGTGTAGAGAAATTACTTTTTTTTCAAATCTAAAGACCGCCAAGGAAAGGAGATCTCATAACATCTTTCCAACATTTAATATCCCTCAGGGAGACATTATTCTTCATATGAGATTTATAAATGATCTTAATAACATCATTAACATAATTTTAACAAAACACAAGTATTTCAGAATAAGGAATTTTTAATGGGTCTATAAAAGTGGAAAATAGGTAAATTTGGGGTTGTGTAAGATTCAGAAGAGAAGCCAAACAAAAGTAACTGACTTAATTTTGAAATAATGTACATTAAACTTAATAAGATATCATAGGTTTGTTGCTTCACAATTAAGAACATTATACTATGTTTCTCTTTTTCATTTACATTATTTGAAAAATATTTCCTAAAGACAGTGTTGTTTTTCCTACTTAAATCCAACTCTCGGACAATGTACTAAGCCCAGATATTTCAGTGGTTCTCTAGCAAGTGGCCAGTTTTTAAGCATAATTTAATTGCGCTCAAATTGTGCCTAATTCAATTGCACTTCACGTTTTCTACAGCCAATCCAATTGCACTCTAAAATATCATCTTCCTGAAGAGTAAATCATAAGGATACTTGAAAACCTAGCTTTTTTAGTTTTGCTCTTGACATTATAATAAATTTCCTGGCAAAGTTGCTGGTGATTGTCTTTCTGGCTATACCAAAATACCGTGTATATGAGCTGTACAATCCAGTTATAGATAAGTTTGGGAGAAATCTAAATAATAGATGTTTATTATACTGTTTGATATTACAGTTCTGATTCTCAAATATCCTGATAGTGGATGAGAATTGTATAAGTACATGAATTACAAATGACATGATCACCATCATTTCCAGATAGTTGTTTAATGCCTTTGATCGGAGTCTATCTGATTTCTTAGCTTAAAGTTAAAATACGAATGTCATCGACAGACTATTTTGACACTATTTTGAGAAGCGACACCTAAAAGCCTGCAACTGCAGATAGAAGAAAGGGGATCAAACTTAAAAAAAAGACTAAAGTAAAATAATCTTTGATTATTTATAATAGGGGCAAAAATCTTTATAACCTTCACTTCCCAAGGGCAGTGTGCTTTATTACTGACTATATTAACCCCAGTGCTTTCATCTGTGTTATGTCTTCATTCATCTTCTCAAATAACTCTATCCTAGGCTGTGTCATGACTCTCAATATTCCATCCTCTGACCATAAGTCTAGAGTTTGCCAACTCTGATACTCTTAGTACTCATTTTCTTCTTGTTCATGGTATATTTATCTTTCCCTACCTTCTGTTCTGTTCGTACTTGGCTAAATCCATGGCTCATCACTTCAATCAACTTTTGGCCACTATCCTCAAATTTTGGCCCCATTGATCCATCTGTCTACCAAGCAACCTTCTCTTATGCAACTGGAAAGGCTTGGGTTAATACTGATTAATTGTTTTAAGTATCAGGTCTGCAATGTTTCTTAGCAAGCCTTCTGTGTTCCCTTTAGTCATTTTACTTTTCACCACATTAGCGATTTCAAAGCATTTCTGCTCTCCACGAACTAATGACATAGCCATCATATCTCATTTCACTCCCTTCCCATCACTTTGCTTAATTCTTTCCAAATAATGCTAAAATCATCCTGAGTGAAAGTGTTCCACAAAACTTGCACAAATGCCTCCATTTTTCTTTTGTTTTTCCCCAGTAGAAGATGTACCCTCTTTCAAACTTAATGTTTCTCAAGGATCTTGCTGTTCCATAATTTTTCTCTCTGCTTTTACCTATATCTCCAACTTCTTTTTTTTAGGAGGTCCTTTATTGAGTTGTTAAGTATGTTTACATTTCTTCCATATTAGAAGACATTAGCAATAGTAATATAATCAAACTGAACCTTCAACTCCACATTCCATATTTAGGTCTGTAACATTTAGTATGGCTTCAGTTACAAGTTATAGTAAACTTGACTTAAAATGAATTAAACAATAAAAAGAATTAGTTTATGTAACAGCATCTCCAGGAAATCAGAGTTTCAACTCTATTCCTCTGTGATATGTTCAGTTCTGTCCTCTTCTATATTTTGTTTTTGTTATTCATGGTCAAAGATGGCAGCCATTAACAACTGAAGCAACATCTACTTTGTTAATATCCAGAAGGAAGGAGAGGAAAATTCTCTCCTAAGTATGAAATAAATATCATTCCCTCAATAGGATCATCTGCTGCCCTGGGATCAATTATGGTCACAGGTCCTTGAGATGATTGGCTTATGTCTGGATACCTGGACCAGTCATTGGCAATAGGGATGGGACTGCCATGATTGATTTAGCCTTCTCAGGATCATTACCTGGAGCTCAAGGTGGGGTTAACATCTCCTGAATCATAAAGGCTATATAAGGGAAGTATGAATACTTAACAAAAGTTGAGAGTTTTTATTTTTCCCAGTAAGGAGGAAAGGGGGACACTGGGTAAACAACCAGTGGTGTCTATTACATGAAGAAGCAAGGGGAATAAAGTGAACCCAAATGCATAAAAATGACTGCATAGAAAAGTACAGATCCAGGATCCTATGAATACTCAAATCAAATTCCTAATTTACTGCTTGAAACAGCATTCTAGGCATGCTGGCTCCTGTTCTTTATTCACCCTTTCTGAGTGCCTTTGCATGAAATGGCACTAGATTACCAATCCTGGGAACTATTCATGAACTCCATGCCTTCTCAGAGTAATGTCTAGATCTCGCTATGCTTTGGCTACTCTTTGGTCAGCTCCGGGGCCAACCCCCATCCCTTGTCCCATCCACCCCAACCTTTTGGTGAGATGTACTTTTATATTTGCCATGTGATGTCTCTACCAAATCCAAATTAACCTACCCTTAGGGACATTCATTCAGCTGTCTTTAGTCTCTCTGATTCCAGCCTTCTGTCCATTTTTCTCTATTTGACTTGCATGAAATGTGTGTGTGTGTGTGTGTGTGTATAAACACACACACACACACACAGACTTCCGTGATATTTATGGGTGTCTTCCTCTATTTAGAAGTTATACCTTTCTCTCCTATTATTCTTGACTATTTTCTGGACTTACTATTTTCTCAACCATGTAGAATCTGATTTGGAGTTCAAATGGAGCCTTCCTAAATCTGCTCCTTTACCAAAGCAGTTCCAAACTATTTTCTTGTTTTCTGGAAAATCTCAGATATCTTGGGAAATTCCTGTTGACTTTGGATTTCAGAACTGATTGAAAGCATTTAGCTTTTTGTGCATTTACAAAGGAGAGTAACTTATGTACTATTCCCCTGGTTTCTTTTCTAACTTACTTTCCCAACCCTGAGAACTCTATTTTGTTTCCTAAACATGACTATACTTTTTTCTCCCAGAGAAGTAGTCTTCTCAATACTTAGTTATCTACAGTTTAGCAATGATGAAATCTAAAACATAAAATAACACTTAACGACATAAAGATAAATGGTGGTTTGTTCACAATCAATGCCTCATAGTATACATTATTTCTCTCTCTCTCCCTCTCTCTCTCTATATATGTATATATATAAATACACACATACACACACATATATATATATACACACACACACATATATATATTACATATAATGTCCAATATGATACTATTGGTAATCTACATAAAACTAGACCTTTTGCTCCTTCCTGAAGGCCCACCTCAGGACATTATCACTCTAAAAAGCCATTAACAATAATATAGGTTTCTACAAAATTGCCTTTTGAGGAGGTGGCAACAGGAGTGACATTATATATGTTGCATAACACTCAGCAAAACTTCTTAAAGATCCTCCTTGGGTCTGTTTTCCTTTTGGTTCCTCCGTCCCTCAAGCCTTCCCTCCTCATAGTTCCCATTTCCCTCTTCTGGTGGCTGCCTTTTCCGTCTGGGAAGCAATCTCTTAGTGTTTGTCTAAGCCTTCTCCTTTACTTTATGGGGAGGGAAAAGAAGTATGAGAATTTACATATAATAAAGAGCTTTTTCCTCTTGTAATTGCATTTTGGAGCATCAAGGTCAAAATACCAAGGAATGATAAAATTTAATAAAAATTTAGATTACTGTTTAAAATCTCCAAAATCTTTTTGGAAAATAATTTCATAGTACGTTTTATGATTAAATAAAAAAGAGCTAACAGAGGCATGTTTTCCATAACAATAACTACCTCCTCTGTGTTTTCACCTCTTCAGAGGCTAATAACACTGTCAAATTGATGGAAAGCTTCCTGCTTACTATATTATAGCACCTTGATTTATGTTAGTGTAATATTTGCCCCAAAATGAAATACTGTCTCATTTCAAAGTCTGTGAATTTATTTTATTATTTATAGTTGATTTTTCTTGGACTCTAAGCTGTAATAGTCCTCTTTAGGTTTTTTATTTAAAAAAAACACAGAAAGGAAGAAAGGAAGAAGGGAGAAAAGAAGGAATGGAGAAAAAAAACTTTTTTAGTGTTCTTCCTCCCAACATGTTAGATGATTAATAAAAACATTAACACTAAACAATGATATGGAAGATCATTTGGGAACATAGGGACATCTTCTCAAACAGGAAACTGACCATTTAATACAGTAAAATATGGTACCTAATTGAAGAATATCTAAGAGGAATTTTATATAGTTATAATAGTCATATAGATATATAATTCCAAATGTAATACCTCAAAATGATTGCATCACTAACTTTCAAAGAACTCTGTCTTATGATAATATGTAATCCCTGTCAAAAAGAAATTACAAAGCCATTCATCAGTAAAAAGATAATGAAGGTAGGAATTGAACACTGAAATTATGGGAATTATACTGATTGTAACATAGAACTTTTGAAAACTTTACAACAACCCCAAGAAGTAGGTAGGATAGGTCTTAGCCCATTTTACAGATGAGAAAACTGCAAATCAGGGAGATTCCATGATGAAAGCAATTATGAGAGAGAGCTACCAGTGGGACATTTAACTCTTATTCCTACTTTAGTGAAATTCTCACTATGCCATACTTTTTTTTCTTTTGTCTATTCTCTTTCTTTCTTTCTTTCTTTTTCTTTCTTTTTTTTTTTTTTTTTTGCCAACAGATACCCTAAAAGTAATAAGTAAATTCTCTCACGATTGTGATTTTTTTTCTCAAGGAGACTTTCATTGTCTCATTAACTTTGGGGTACGTTTGCCATAAAGAATGCTAAGAACTAAGGGAGCTCCATGGTATAATTATGTGTTCCTTGCTGTCAAACAGATTCCAATCTAATGGAAAGAGAAGAGAAGAAAACGTCCGAAAGTGCTTACACTTGCATCTTACTGGGAATATGGACCTCTAACTTTTGAACAACTCTAATGTTTCAGAGCTAATTTCCCTACTTTTATGCTCCCCTGAATTTGTGTGTGTGATGCTATTCATGATTTCCACATGTATTAAGATTATTTGTAATTATGTTTCATAATTATTTCCAATCATGTCTTAGGCTTCTTGAGTGTGAACATTAGTTCCTGTTCATCCTAGTTTTATAAGGCCAAGCTCAGTGCTTGGCACACAGTAAGTGTTCAATAGATGCTTGGGTTTGGTATATCTTTATTATTAGAAAGGTACACACACCTTGTATAAAATTCAAGCAATACAGATGTATATAATGTAAAAAGTTAAACTTTATTTCTCTTTCACCCACTCCTACTGCTCTCAGGTAACCACTATTAGCATTTTTATTTAGGACCTCCTAGACATTTTTTATACATGGTCAAATATAATGTGATTTTTTTCATTAATAAGTTAAATCCACAAGATGCTTTGAGAATGCAAACAATCCTATAAAACAAAGACATTATATCTGATTAAAAATTTGAATATTATTTTATAATATCTAACTACTTTAATGCCTTTCTGTAAAAAGAAAACAATTGAAGATAATGATGATCTTGAAATTTTGAAGATCATACAGGTTATCAGTAGTATTTTACATGTTACACCTGTTACAACGGGAGTATTCATTTCATGTTAACATTCTAATTTATCAGGATAATAGGCTAAATTTTAGTTTTTCTCATTGTCAATAATTATTGTATTTTCACTTGCATTGTAATATTGTTGGTCAAGCTTTTGATCTATTAGAAGCTGACATTCTGTTTATGAAGTTCTCAACTAGTGATTTACAAGATATTTATACTTTGCAGTTTACTCTCATTTGGTAGTAGAAATAATTCTTGGTTCTTTGAGTTAATAGCATGATAGGACATATTTAATAAATGAATATTAAGAACTTTATGTCCATGTTTCCTGTTGCTCAAAAAATTTTTCTTTATAGATATCAATTCAAATGTCTTTTTTAGTTTTCTTTATTTTTATTTCACTAATGCTTGACTATTGATATTCTTGATTGCTGATGTAATATTTGCATTTTCTCTCTGACTTAAAGGAACAAATACATTCTTTTCATATTCCTTGATAGTTAGTATAGCTTTTTAGAGTTTTGGGGTTTGAGTAGTGACCTTGACTTAAGGGTAGTACATGAAAATTACAAAATGTCATTATTTTTTAGTATTAGAATAGAGAAAAGTAGCACATTATAAAGAATTAATAAGTTATGATTGAACTGAATGCATTTTAGCTAGCCATCTAGAAATTAGATGGTTAAAAAAGTGGATTTTTCTGTTTCATAAAACAAGTTATAGTTAATTATTTATCTTTTTTATTTTGGAATATAAATACATAAACTACAACATATTACCATGTAATTGAATTAAAATTGTTATGACAAACATGTGGGCTCAGATAGTGGAAAAATTACAACTATGCAAACTGTATATTGGAAATAAAATATGGCAGAAAATCTCTAAGAATCATAGTGGACTAAAAGCTTAACATATGACCAATAACATGGTTCAACATAGATAAATTGTAAATAAATATACTGAAACAGAATAAGTTATATCTTTAAAGATTGACTTCATTTAAGTTCTAATGATCTCGCTGTGCTTTAATTTAATGATGTATAAAAATTGGGACTAATATAAAGTTAAATTTATTGAGGGATATGAGATTAGAAATGGTTATTAGAGTTAAAAAAAATTCTTAATGCATGAGGAAAAAGATTAAAAATGGTCTGAATTGGTATGGAATCAAAGGAGGATTTTTTACAAGTAGAATTGATTACAATCTTTTTTAAATGAAACATGCAAGAAAATTTATGTAACCAGTATTAAGTGTAGTATTTATTTTATGCAAGTTGAGTACTACTAGTTAAATTAGAATGTTAAAATTATATCACAGGTTTCCACACTTCTTTGAGGATAAAAAAGGAGTAGAAGATGATGATAAGTGATAATGATATTGATGCTTTCCATATGTTCTTGAAAATATGAAATTGAAATAAATAGACCAAGAGCTACTATTTACTGAATTTTTGCCTCATGCTAGGTAATTTTCATGTATTATTTTCTTTCAGGCCCTAGGTTGAGGTGTTTGTGAGAAACGGAATGAAATACAATATAGCTACAACACAAAATTCAAGGGAAATATGGTGAGGTGAGCTCGCAGATAGGAAGGGTGTAGATTTTGGACAGCTGTGTAAATCATGTGCCCTTTATTCTATGGGCAGTGGGAAAGCATTGAGCGTTATAAATGTCAAATTATATTATAGGGTAAAATATGATTACATATGATTTTCTATCATATAAAAATTTTGATTTATTTCATTATTAGATTAGAAAACATCTTAAAAGTTTTAGAATAACCTCATGATAGTAAAGAAGGAAAAATAGACATAAGCTGTTTTTAAAAGTGCAAGTTGAAGATCTTGTCACTACTTGAGAAAGACTGATCTATCATATGTGCAAATAATAACAAAGAATCATAAGAGCTAATGTTGCTGGTAGGACAACTGGCACTCTTACATGCTGGTGGGTTAAATCATCATTATATTCCTGCAAAGTAATTTCACTTTTAAGAAAGACTTAAGTTTGACCCGGCAATTTTAATTTTAGTTTCTTATTCTAAAGAATTTACTGGATTGGAATTTAAAGATTTAAGTACAAATGTGCTATTATAATGTTATTCATAATAGAAACTAGAAAATAATAACAGAAAATAGAAACTAGAAAAAAAAAGACAACAGTTAAATAAATTATACTACATTAAACAGTTGAAATTTATATAGTCAATAAGAAGTATTAGAAGTGAATAAACAATACATTATAAAAATGAAGATAAGTTACAGAACCACATCTATACAAATGCCATATAAGTCATACATACATTGGTATATAAATATAAACATTTTGAAAACCTACACCAAGCTATTGATAGCAATAATCCTACAATGGTGAAATTTTAGTTGTGGTGTTTTTGTGGTGGTGCTTATCTCTACTTCCTAATCCTTCTACAATGATTATTTGTTTATTTAAATAGAAACAGCAAAAAAATTGTTTTATATGAATTATAGATCTCATCGCCAATCTCCATACAGTGTTGTCCTAAGTTCTCCACTTAGAGGATAGACCTAGTATGCTAAATTCCACAGGAAAGCCTTAGAATAGATTGTATCACTGGGACCCTTGCTATTGCATTTGCATCAGGCTGACTTAATCCATTTGATCAAAGATTGCTTCATATGTTGTGTAGAATATATTGAATTATAAATACATGCTGGAAAGAATAGAATAACTTTTAAACCAATTTCTCAGCTCTTGTTATTGTTTTTGTTTGTTTGCTTATTTTATGGATGTGACAGATTGATAATATACTTGTATGGCTTCTTCATAACAAGGTGATAGCTCAAATCAGTTCTCAATTTCCATAGGTAAACTCTTTCCATTTATAGTAATTCTAAGTGGTATAATTTCTTCCCTCTTCCTTTTTAGTATTATGTTTGCTTTATAAGGATAGATGAATAACAGAAGTCTGAATATTTTTCCTATCACTGAAAGAAGAATATTGGTTTATTTAAAGATAAGCAAATGAATGCAGGTACTTTGGAAGGGTCATTTGAATCACTACGATTGTAGTGGAGCACTTAAAAATGCTTATAATAGAATCTAAATATAGATTAAAATTCCTTCAATAAATTCACTCATTCATTTGATTACTTTGAAGTTGCAAGAACAACCGTCCTTTCTGTAGGCTATAGTGTTTCATTTTGGGTTAATAACTGAGTAAGATGAATACCATTTTTTACATTTAGTTTGGGTCTTGATGTTTTATCAACCATTTTAATAAATTTGACTTCAGTCACTTACATGGTTTCTTATAACATATTCACCAATAAAAATGACTAATCATTAGTTATGCTAATTTAATAAGTAAAACCACAGTGCTGAGATTATCATTGCCTTTATATTCAGAAGTGTCTGAGAGGATATTTAGCATCTCTTCTGAAAAATACACACAAAGTTGCTATATTTTGGAGCCATTGTTTGCAGACCAATTTATTTGTCATTCTATCTTTTGTTTCACTAGCAGCTTAAAAAAACCCACACCATTCCAGTAAACTACATTCAACATTTGACAGTTCTGTTCAGTGAGAGCCTTATTCATTCACATGATATAATTATTCCTTTTGTTTCGAAGGAACTCTCCCTAATTTTCTCATGTTTCCATTTTACTTTGCCTATAGACTCTATGATGCTTGAATTCCAAACGATTGATTTTTCAACTAAAATTGAATTTATCTACCTATATACTTTCAAACCCAAAATTTGTTGCCTCAAATCCTTTTTAAGAGTAGGGAAGTTAAAAATAACTTGTGAATCCTTAATGTTTCCAATTTTTGACAATGACATTATCATCCAATCTATTTTGAGTCAAAACCTTGGTATTATTTTTACTTTTCATTTCTCCAGATCTTTCTTAACCATTCATATTAAAATCTGCCCTTCAAAAATGACCCTTAGCTTTTTGTCTCTCATCTTTTCTGCCCTTTCCTTCTACTTGTTACTGTAATATCATTTAATGTGATTCTTGCTGTTTCACTTATCTTCTAATTCCATGACACCATCCACTCCCTTGTCTTTCCCCAATACAGTACCTGTTTCTTATGGCCAAAATTACTGTCAAGAATTATGGATTTTATTATTTTGAATTAATTATTAAATATCATTGATGACTCATCACTGCCTGTAAAATAAGATGCAACTTTTTTGGCATTCAAAACTCTCAACAATAATTTCCCAAACTATCTTTTCAACTTTATAATTCCCTTCTATACACTTTCAAATCTTCATCCCCAACTCTCAACTATCAACACATTTATCTTGGGTTCAATTCCCATGGCTCATTTACTATTCTCTGAACATGCCCTTTCTAAAGCACTATTCTCACCAGCTTAAATGTTCTCCACAACTCAGGCCATTATAACCAAAAGTATGTTTTTGGTTTAACTTTAATATTTGTATAATTCTGTTTTATACTGTGGGTGAAAAAATACCGCTTGTATAAAATATATACGTAACAAGGAGTATGTATATGTGCTCATGTATGTATGTACGTGTGTGTGTGTATGTATGCACAAAGGTAGAAGAATGAAGGTAGCCTAAGGTATAGGAGGTAACCTTTGCCTGTTAAACAATTTTGTCATGTTTCGACTCTATTTCACATCAGTTGAAGATGCACGTCGTGATGTCTGAAATAACTTTCTTCTGCCTGTTCTGACCTTTGTTGTCTCACTTTAAACCATCCAGCAGATGCCTGAATATTTTGCTTTAATCTATTCTCTACTCGACTAAATTAGAAATACTATTTTAGATGAAAGTATCCACTGAGAAATCCCTGGTGGTTTAATTATCACTGATTTTTTTTAGAAGAAATTTGAAATGGTCTCTAATTGTGGTTAATTTAGCAATAAGTTTTCAGTGGTGTGGACATGATAATAAGTGTTAAAATATTAAGCCTTCATTTTGATTGCCAAGTTTCTTTCAGAGCAAAACTAATATAGGAGTCTTTATAATCAAGGCTTCTTTACAAATCCAAACCTTTGAGTGTTTGTTTGTTTTTAAGCTTATAGTAGGAAAAAAAAATTCCTCATTGAAGAAAACTAAGGTTTGAAAAAAACTTAAATCTTTTCTATATATCCCTCATTTTTGAGTCATGAGACATTTTTGGTAAAAGTGGAAAGCAAATATTATCACTGATCTTTAATACATTTCCTGTTTGTTTACACAAAGAAAATTTGAAGAGTAAAATGGTACATCGAGTTCAACTCCTGACTAGATAATCACAATTTTTAGGGGAGACTATTTGACAAGAGCTTAAGGGATACACAAAATAAGAGCATTAAACCATGTAAAAGGGATTATACCAGTGTTCTTTCAGTAATGGGCTGAGTTGCATAAATCTGGAACTTGAATGGGAGAAGTGTGTGCATTCTAATCCTAAACAGGAAAAACATGTTCATTCTTAAATATACATTAAATATTTTAAGTAAAAATGTTTTTGTAATATCCATATGGATTTTATAAAATCCATTATTTTAAAATGTAAGTCAAGCATAGTAAGACAGGGCCTTATCATTTAATGGAAAGGATTAGGAGTGAGTGTAAAAATGTTTTAAGTCACATTTTCCAAAGTTTGTTCTGTGGGAAGTTAAGTCCTACAAAGATGTTCAATGAAAAAAGTGTTCATGAATAAATGTTTTAAAAATTTTGTACACATTATGCCATCCTATATTAAAGTCAAGTCATTCATTAACATATTAAAGACTCAGAGTTTTATGACACATTGGAAGCCAAATTTTTTCAAAATTATTTCAGAACAAGATACCTTCCCAAACCAAACACATCTTTTTTTCTCAAAACAAACCAGTATTTATCAAGGCAAATTCTCAGAAATGTTTTAAAATGTCACCAATGAAAAACAAAACAAAAAAAACTTTACAGGTAGAGAACAGAATTGAAGTAAGAACTGCTTTACAATGGCCCACAGTATTTAGCACATAAAATGAAACTGCAAAGGAATCCCATGGCTGTTGCTAAGTGGAAGCAAATTATATTCATAGTATTTACTGGCTATAGCATATTCTATTTGACCTCACTGAACTTTTGTTTTCTCATCTATAAAGGAGCAACAATTGTTCCTCCTTCAACATATTGTTGTAAGGATTAGATACAGATATTTATTTTAACAGACCTAAAATGCTACAAAAATTCCCAAACTTTCCAACTTCCTCACACTGCCTGATAAACTCAATTTTTCAAGTCAGTTTGGTTCCCTGAGTCTGAAATGACTGGGTTAAACATGTTCTCCTCTCCTTACTTCTCTGAGGACACTCCTACAACAACATTGCTCATCAAATTTCATTGCTTCCTACTTCTCAGTGAAAATGTTAATCTTTCAGGAAGACCTCATTGTCCAGCTGTCACATCCCTAAAACTCACATACATCTTGCCAGTGCGTCTCTTCCTAGTGAAATGGTGGTGTCCTTCCTTCCGTCACAGGAGGTCTGAATCCTACCTCTCCAGCATTCTCAGAACTTTAAGCAATTTTTCCTTCTCTAATATTTTCATTGAGTTTGTCTCCTTTAGATTCTTGCCATCAATATTTACAAACATGTTTTTGTTGTTCCTAGCAAACCAAGACAAACAGTACCAAAAAGATACAAAACAACAAAACATGCAAACCTTTATTCTATACACTTCAGCTGCCATCATACCTCTTTCCTCCCAGAATCAAAAATTTTTTGAAAGATCTGTACATGTTAACTCTTCTCCTCACCTTTCAGTTACTCAGAACAAAAAAATCACCAATCTTATTTCTGCACATATAATTTAGTCTCAAATTTCAAATAGCTAGCTACCAGTCTGTTCGTTTGTTTGTATGTAACAACTTTAATGTCCTCTGAAAAAGGCTTCAGGAAAATGACTTCAAGTTTTTAAGTTTCTGTGATTTACATAAGACATATAGTCTACCTATACATATGATTACTATAAGCACTGGTAACAATTCAAAATGGAATTTTCTAAAAGATGTTAAATAAATAAAGCAAGATTTTATTCCCAAAATCAGAAGTAAAGAGACAAGGTAATATTCATGTTTCCTTTTTAAAATTCTAGTTTCTTTCCCCTAGGGTCCAGTTTGGATATCCCAGAAGTCATAAAGTATAACTTCTTAACACCTCCATGTATCTATTATCTACCTGTATAATTTATTAATGGGCCATGCATAAATTAGACATTTCTCAGTGGATTGTGAATATGCATTGCTGCTCAAATGTTTCAGGTTGATTTCTTTTTAAAATACCTTATACCTTTGAATTTAACAAGGTCTTTTGTTCATAAAAATCATCTGTCAATTTTTTTAAATTTCATAGTATTAAGGGAGTACAAATGTTTTTGTTACATGGATAGCTTTTGTGTAATGCTTGAGTCAGGGCTATTAGTGTGCCCATCACCTGAATAGTGTTTATTGTACCTGTAAGGTAGGTTTTTGCCCCTCTCATCCTCCCCACTCCCCCTTTCTTGATTTCCAATGAATATTAGTTCTGTCTGTGCCTGTGTGTGCCCATAAGTTAGTTCCAACTTATTTGAGAGTGGTGTTTGGTTTTCTATTCTTGAGAAACTTCACTTAGGATAATGCTGTCCAGTTCCATCCAAATTTCTGCAAAAGACATTAATTCATTTCTTTTTATGGCTGAGTAGTACTCCATGGTATACATACAATATCATTCATGAACACTACAAAAATCTCTGTGCACATAAATTAGAAAATATGGAGGAAATGGACAAATTCCTAGAAACACACAACCTTCCAAGGCTCAATCAGGAAGAAATAGAACTCCTGAACAGACCAATAATGAGCAGTGAGATCAAAGCAGTAATAAAAAATCTCCCAACAACGACAAAAAAGCCCCAGACCAGATGGCGTCACGGTAGAATTCTACAAGACCTACAAAGAAGAGCTGGTATCCATACTACAGAAATTAATCCATAACATTGAGAAGGAGGGAATCCTCCCCAACTCATTCTATGAAGCCAGTATCACCTTCATACCAAAGCCAGGAAAGGACACAACAAAAAAAGAAAACTGCAGACCAATATCTCTTGTGAATATAGAAGCAAAAATCCTCAGTAAAATACTAGCAAACTGAATTCAACAGCACATCAAAAAAATCATCTACCAGGGCCAAGTGGGCTTTATCCTAGGTATGAAAGGATGGTTCAGTGTACTTAAATCAATAAATGTGATTCACCACATAAACAGAAGCAAAAACAAAGATCATATGATCATGTCAATAGAGGCAGAGAAAGCACTGGACAAAATCCAGCACCCTTTCATGATAAAAACCCTCATCAAACTTGGCATAGAAGGAATATATCTCAAAATTATGAAATCCATATATGACAAGCTCACAGCCAACATCATACTGAATGGGGAAAAGTTGAAAATATTCCCCCTAAGAACTGGAACAAGACAAGAGTGCCCACTGTCACCACTTCTATTTAACATAGTGCTGGAAGTCCTAACCAGAGCAATCAGACAAGAGAAAAAAATAAAAGGTATCCAAATTGGGAAAGAGGAGGTCAGACTATCTCTTTTTGATGACAATATTATTTATATCTAGAAAATCCAAAAGACTCCACCAAGATACTCCTGGAATTGATAAATAAATTCAGCAAAGTCTCAGGTTACAAAATCAAGGTACACAAATCAGTAGCATTTCTATATACTAATAACAGTCAAGCTGAGAGTCAAATCAAAGACCCAGTACCATTCACAATAGCTACAAAGAAAATTAAATACTTAAGAATATACTTAACCAAGGCAGTGAAAGATCTCTACAAGGAGAACTATGGAACACTGAGGAAAGAATTCACAGATGACAGAAACAAATGGAAAAACATGTCATGCTCATGGATCGGTAGAATCAGCATTGTTAAAATGTTCATGCTGCCCAAAGTGATTTACAGATTCATCAAATTCTTAACCCTTATATTCAAATCCAAATTTAAGACACTCTTCAACCTTTTACAAAGTATAATAAAGATTTCTCACTGCATCATTGAATTGTGTTTAAAGGCAAGGATATTTTGAATTAAGGTTCAACTTAAACTGTTCATTTTTTTCTTACTTAGAACACTCAATATCAGGGAATAATTCTCCTATTCTGAAAAGACTTGCTAAATTTGAAATGAAAATTATTTTAATTACAGTGACAAAAAAGTCAGTATGATATTTCTTCCCTGCAATTTGTTCCATATGAGTTCATTCAAGAAGTGAAATTGTATTGGGCATAACATATATGCACATTGTACAGTTTAGTATGTAAATGGTAGCTTAAATCGTAACAGCCCATTTTTATAAGCAGTATTTTAAAACAAAGTATCTAGGCTCTGCAAATAGGAAGGGATACTAAAAATAGATTCTTTTTCTGCATGTTTCCTTTCCTAGGCTTTCTGCTATTTTGCTTTGACTTTTTACATTCCCTTAAGTTGGTTATATCATTTTCTTTTAAACTTTTCTTCCCAAAATACTTATTTCCAAAGGCAATTGTTGAGATGGCAGCAATATAATTGTTGGTCTAGTAGCAAAAAAACAAACTGTATTTTGATATACCTGATCTCTCACAAGTAAGACAGGTAAATTTTATTTAGCACCTTTTAAAGCATTACCCCATTTAATCCTAACAATAGCCTTATGAAAAGGACACTAAAATTATGCCCTGCATTTAATAAATGAAGAAATAGACTTAGATAAGACAAATAACATCTAAGATTACAGTTGATAAGGCACTTAAAACAAATTTCATGCTCTGATTTTCTTGAAATTACTAAATGACATGAACCTAAAACTTTAGATTATATAAAATTCATTTACATTTGACTTTAGAATGTTAATTTCCTCTTTATTTGACCACTATTAAAATTAATATATGTTTTCTGAGCATGCAGCAAGTAATGATGAAAGACTGGAGGAAATGAGAGCCGATGAGAATAAAAACCTATGCAGATTAAAAAAGGTTATTGGTGAGCCCCATTTAAATATATCATCATAGATAATTGAGAGTTCGTTCTAAAACTCTTAGAAGGTTCTGTCCAACGTGGTAGTTATGAGATAAACTCTGTAAATTTTAGCAATGATTAAGGATTCATATTGGCAATTTCTGGAAAAGAAATTATTTTCATGATATGTTTGTACTCTGAGATTACTGTTTAATATAAGCTATTTACACAGTACACAGTATATAAAATGCTGGTGTAATTGATCAGTATGTAAAACTGATACTAATACCACTAGTCATTTCTACACATTTATGTCTTTACATCAGAAGCAAACTTTAAATCTTCATGCATTTGAGGTTTTCTATTTAGCATTAATATATCCATCACATGAAAAGGTCTAATTTATGCTTTCAGAAAACATACCAATCCTTTTATTAGAAATGAACCATGAGGACAGTTTTCTATTTGCTCGTTCTTGTTCACATTCTTGACAGTTGATATTCCAGAGTACATATTGTGTTTTTTAAGGAAACAAAGTCACATAATTGTAAGAATTTTATAGGATATGATATACATTACAAAAACATTTAATACATTATTCACTTCCTCCCAAATATGGTTAAAAGTTTTAATTAAAAATATTGCTTTGGATTCTCAAATATTTTTACAACTTTATTTAGATTTTATGGTAATCTCATTTCCATAAAATTTGCCCATTTTAATTCTACAATTTAAGGACTTTTAGTAAATTTACAGTGTTGTGCAACTCTCACCACAACCTAATTTTAGAACATTGCCATCATCCTCCAAAAAAACCTGTACCCATTAGCAGTCAATTCTCATTCTGACCCCCATTCCTAGGAAACAGCTCATCTACTTTCTGTCTATATTTGTCTATTCTGGACATATTATATAAATAGTGTCATATATGTTTGTTTTTGTCTGGATTCTTTATTGACCATAATGTTTTCAAGGTTCATTCATATTGTAACATATAGCAGTACTCCATTCCTTTTAATAACTGAATGATATATATCCATATTCTATGGATATATATAGTCATACGCCATATAACAATGATATATATCCATATTCTATGGATATATATAGTCATATGCCATATAACAATGTTCCAGTCAATGACAGACTGCTAGGATAATGATCCCAAAGATTATAATGGGGCTGAAAAATTGCTATCACCTCGTGACATCATAACCATCATAACATTGTAGCACAATGCATTACATGTTTGTAGTGATGCTCATATAAACAAACCTACTACACTACTAGCCATATAAAGGCATAGCACATACAATTATGCAAAGTTTATAATATTTGATGATAATGAACAATGTTACTGGTATATGTATTTACTATATTATTTGTCATTATTTTAGAGTGTATTCCTTCTACTTACAAAAAAATTAACCGTAAAATGGCCTCAGGCAGGTCCTTCAGGAAGTGTTATAGAAGAAAGCATTGCTGTCATAGGAGATGACAGCTCCATGCATGTTATTGCCCCTGAAGACCTTCCAGTGGGACAAGATGTAGAAGTGGTATGGAAGTAGAAGACAGTGATACTGACAATCCTGACCCTGTGTAGGCCTAGGTTAATGTGTGTGTTTATGTCTTAGTTTTTAACAAAAAATTTTAAAAGTAAAAAATAAATAATTTTTAATAGAAAAAAATGTGTAGAATAAGGATATAAAGAAAGAAAATATTTTTGTATAGCTGTATAATGTGTTTGTGTTTTAAACTAAGGGTTATTACAAATGAGTCGAAAGTTTTAAAAAATTAGTTTATAAAGTAAAAAAGTTACAATAAGCTAAGGTTAATTTATTATTGAAGAGAAATTTTTGTTATAAATTTAATGTAGCCTAAGTATACTGTACAGTGTTTATAAAGTCCACAGTAGTGTACAGTAATGTCCTAGGCCTTCATGTTTACTCACCACTCATTCATTGACTCACCCAGAGCAACTTCCAGTCCTATAATCTCCATTCTTGGTAAGTGCCCAATACAGGTACACCATTTTTATCTTTTATACCATATTTTTACTATACCTTTTCTGTGTTTAGATATGTTTTGATACACAAATATTAATACTTACCATTGTGTAACAATTACCGACAATATTCAGTATAGTAACATGCTGTACAGATTTGTAGCCTAGGAGCAATAGGCTATATCATATAGCCTAGGTGTGTAGTAGGCTACACCATCTAGGTTTGTGTAAGTACATCCTAGGATGTTCTCACAATGACAAAATTGCCTAAGGACGCACTTATCAAAATATATCTCCACCATTAAGCAACGCATGACTGTATACCACATTTTGTTTATCCATTCACCAGTTGATGGGTAATTGGGCTTTTCCCATTTTGGGGGTATTGTAAATAAGCTGTTATGAACATTTATGTACAAGTCTTTCTGTGGACATCTGTTTTCATTTCTCCTAGGTTGACATGTAGAAGTTGAATTGCTGGTTTATATGGTAATTCTATGTTTGGCATTTTGAGAAACTGGAAACTGTCTCTAAAGTTCCTACACCATTTTTCATTCCTACCAGCAATATATAAGTTTTCCAATTTCTCTCATCCTCGTCAACTCTTGTTATTGTCTTTCTTTTGATTATATTCTAATGTGTGTGAAATGTGTATGTCATTGTGGTCACTATTTGCATTCCTCTGACTGATAATCTTGAGTACCTTTTCATGTGCTTATTGCCCATTCGTATATCTTCTTTGGAAAACTGTTTATTCAATTTTTTGTGGTTTTTTTTTTAGTTCTTTACTCTTTTATTATTGAATTGTAAGTCTTTTTATAGATTCTGGATATAAATCCCTTATCAGATTTACAACTTGCAAATACTTTCTCCCATTCTGTGGTGTCTTTTGAAGCATAAAAAATTTTAATTTTGATGAAACTCAGTTTATTGGTTATTTTATTAATCACTTGCACTTTTGGCACAATCTAAGAAATCACTGACTGACTCGAGATTGTGAAGATTTACTCCCGAAGGGTCATGGTTTCTGTTTTATAGTCTTAACTCTTACATTTAAGTTCGTGATCCATTTTTAGTTGTTTTTCATGTATAATGTGATATAGGGGTCTAAATGTACATTTTTACACATGGATGCCCAATTATCCCTGAACCATTTCTTAAAAAGACTATTCATTTCCCATTGAATTTTCCTGGCACCTTTGTCAAAAATCAATTGACCATAAATATAAGGGTTTATTACTGGGTTCTCCATTATATTCCATTGACTTATATGTCCTTATGCCAGCATCATATTACTTACTGTAGCTTTGTAATAAGTTTTTAAATAGGGAAATGTAATTTCTCCAAATTTATTATTTTTTAAGGTTGTCTTGGCCATATGGCATCTTTGTATTTACATATAAACTTTAGAATCAGCTTGTAAATCAGCAAAAAAAAAAAAATCAGAGATTTTGATAGGGATTATAATGAATTTATAGATCAATTTGTAGATTATTGCCATCTTAACAATATTAAGCCTTCTGATCTATGAACATGGAATGTTATTCCATTTATTTAGGTCTTCTTTAATTTCTTTCAGCAATGTTTTGCAGTTATGTCAGTCTTACACTTATTTTATTTAATTTATTCCTAAGTATTTTATCCTTCTTGAATCTATTGTGAATGGAATTATTTTCCTAATTTCATTTTCAGTCTGTTCATTGATAGTATATAGATATGCAATTTATTTTTGTATATTAATTTTGTATCCTAACACCTTCCTAGATCAAATATTTTATATGACTATTAGAAAACCCAACCTAATTTCTTAATGTTAACACTACAGAAAATTTAGGGAAAATCTACTATGAGCCCACCATCTTGTTAAAATAAGGCTACATTTTGGTATGATTTATTCCATTTAAACAACATTTTTTAAATTTTTTAAATTTATGCATAATTGTATATGGATACAATCATAACACAATGCAATGTGCATCATGTTTTTACACTTAATATTCTATATGATTTTCTATAACATTTTTTAGAAAATATAGCATGGATTGTTACCTGTTATAGAAACTAACCTGTTATACTATAGGGCCTACTAGAATCCATAATTGAGAATATCAAGCCAAATTGTTATGTACAAGAGTAAGTAGGAATAAATATATGGGTCCTGGGGTCAGAAATATGAAAGTCAATATCAGGAGGAAATATACAACAACAAAAATAAAACAGTAATGCTGAATATAGTAAATTAACAAAGTAGCTTCTAGAGAAGAAGATAAGGATCTTTGTTATTTAGGACATCATCATTATATTCATAAAAGGTACTGGATATTTCTGATTCCTATAAATATTCTTGAACTTTGTTCTGGAACACATTTACATTTCTTGTAAACAATTTCATCTTTTGGGGCCTTACTATAAAAAATCTGTGTTTGAAACCAAAGCAGTGTTTAGTCTAGGGCTAATTATTCCCTGCTACTGAAACAAGACCCTTCTGAGTATTCTATTCAGTGCCCTGTGAATTACGCAGTTTTCTGTTCTGGCTGGTGGAAGCAGGCATGTGGCCCTTGGTAAAGGTGAGCTGTTGTTTCCTCCAATTCTTTCTGGTGCTTCTTTCCCCCTCCTAGAGTAATATCTTCATATGCATGCACTGATATGCATTCTTCTGAATATTTTATCAGAGACTATTCCTGTAACTTTTATTTCTTCTACTAGACTAAAAGTCAGAAAACTTTTCCTTCAAGGAACAGATCGAAAATATTTTATACTTTTGGGCCATACAGTCTCTGTTGCAACTATTCAACTCTGCTGTTGTGGCACAAAAGCATTCATTGACAATATGTAAATGAAGGAGCATGGCTGTTCCAATACAACCTTATTCACTAAAACAAGTGGCTGCCCCATGACTCATAGTTTGTTTACCCATTTACTAGACTCAATCTATTCAGTAGCCATGGATAATTAACAAACATTTGTTGAATGAATGAAAAAGTTTTTCCAGATCTCACACTATCCATGTTACCCTTTTTAAAAGTTCTTTAGTTCACGTATGGCTCTCTTAAATTATGATGTTGACAGAATACTTTGACCTGTCCAAAGTATAGTGGGATCTCCTTATTCTGGGAAGCCATTACTTTCGTTACTCCAACTTTAGTTTTAATGCAGTTGTATTAGAGTCTTAGTTTATACTGATTTTATGATCACCTAATATCCCAGTTCTTTTATTGCATTATTTTGTTGAATCATACTTCTCCTGTATTTCCTGTGTACTTTCCATTTATTCTTCCTATGTTTCATCATGTTGACTTTATCCTACTGTAGCGTATTCTTAAACAAGATCTCCTGACTTTATCTAGAACTAGAATTAAATAAAAATGATTGTCTTGGAACCAAACCAGCCTCCTGGGTAGGTTCCATCCTAACAATTCCAAATCGCATACCAAATTTGCTATGGTGCTTTATCTAAGTGTGACATCCCCGTTCTGCTTGGACTGTCACTTCACTTCCACATAACACAGTAGAGTAAGCTTTGCCAGCATTTATCTATGCTTTCTACCAAATATTACATGTTTTGCATCAGAAGAAGAGATTTTAGTCAATTCAGAAAGCAGTGAAACTCAAGAATTTTACCATAATATTAATATTTTTAACCCTAGTCTTCCACTGACTCTGTATTTTTGGAATTTTGATATCTCATCATTATCACCTATGGCTGCAGTCCCCAACCCCAGGGCTGCGGGCAGGTACTAGTCCAATCCGTGGCCTGTTAGAAACCAGGCCACACGGCAGGAGGTGAGCAGTGGGCAAACCAGTGAAGCTTCATCTGTATTTATAGCTGATCCCCATTGCTGACATCACTGCCTGAGCTCTGCCTCCTGTCAGATCAGCAGCGGCATTAGATTCTCATAGGATTGTGAACCCTACTATAAACTGAGCATGTAAGGGATCTAGGTTGTGCACTCCTTATGAGAATCTAATGCCTGATGATCTGAGATGGAGCTGACATGGTGATGCTAGTGCTGGGGAGCAGCTACAAATACAGATTATCATTAGCAAAGAGGTTTGACTGCAAGAGACCATAATAAAACACTTGCTTGTAGACTCATATCAAAACCCTATCAGTAAGTGGCAAGTGACAATTAAGCTGCATCTGGTGGCAGGCTTTATAGTAGCAAGTGGGCATCTTACTTCAATTGTACAGCTGCATCTGGTGGCAGGCTTTCTAGTGGCAAGTGAGCATCTTACTTCAATTGTATAGCTGCATCTAGTGGCAGGCTTTAAGTCAGAATCCAACACTTATTTTAGTCTGTGCGTGGCCCACCTGTTATTTTATTTACCACTTCTGTCCGTGCCTCTTTCCCACACTGTACGCTTGTCTCAGTCACAGTTTTGGTAAGCCCACAAGCTAACCCTAGCAAAAATGAGTAAAAAACGAATGTCACTAGAGAGCGTCTTTGAAAAGGGAGAAAGACCCAATGATGAAACAGCAGAAGATGCTAAGACTGTCAGAAAAATGAAAGCTGCATTTGAAAGAAAATACTAAGAGTCCTACTTAAATTATGGTTTCATTGCAACAGGTGATTCACATTCTCCAAGCCCGCTTTGTATAATATGTGGTGACTGGCTATCCAACAAAGCCATGAAACCTTCAAAACTGCTTTGCCATGTGGAGACCAAGCACCCTGCATTAAAAGATAAGTCTTTGGAGTTTTTCAAAAGAAAAAAATGTGAACACAAAGAACAGAAGCAATTTTTGAAGGCCAGCACTTCATCAAATATATCTGCATTGATAGCATCATTCTTAGTGGCTCGCCACATTGCTAAAGCTAAGAAGCCCTTTACTATTGGTGAAGAGTTGATCCTGCCTGCTGCTAAGCCTCTTTAGGAGAGGCTGCAGTTCGAAAGGTGGCACGTGTTCCTCTTTCGGCTAGCACCATAACTAGATGAAATACCAGAGGATATTGAGGCACAATTGTTAGAAAGAATTAATAATTCACTGTGGTATGCAATCCAGGTTGATGAGTCTACCCATGTTGACAACAAGGCAACAATACTTGTTTTTGTGCGATATATTTTTCAGGAGGATGTGTATGAGGACATGCTAAGTGCACTTTTGTTGCCAACCAACACCACAGCTGTGGAACTATTCAACTCTTTGAGTGATTACATATCAGGAAAACTGAATTGGTCATTTTTTGTCGGTATATGCACAGATGGAGTGGCTGCCCTGACTGGACAGCTTTCTGGTTTCACTACTTGGGTCAAAGGGGTCACTTCTGAATGTGAGTCTACGCACCGTGTCATCCATAGAGAAATGCTGGCTAGCTGAAAAATGTCACCTGAACTAAACAGTGTTTTGCAGGATGTGATTAAAATTATCAACCACATTAAAGTACATGCCTTTAACTCACGTCTGTTCACACAGCTCTGTGAGGAGATGGACGCAGAGCACACAGGTCTTCTCCTATACACAGAAGTGAGATGGCTTTCTAAAGATAGATCACTGGCAAGAGTTTTTGAGTTATGAGAGCCACTCCAGAGATTTCTTTTAGGAAAACAGTCACTACAGGCAGCATATTTCAGTGACACAGAATGGGTCGCAAAACTTGCTTACTTATGTGACATATTCAACCTGCTCAGTGAACTCAAGCTGTCACTTCATAGGAGAACAATAACTGTGTTCAAGTCTGCAGATAAAGTGTCTGCATTCAAAGCCAAACTGGAATTGTGGGAGCAATGAGTGAACATTGGGATTTTTGACATGTTTCAAACATTAGCAGAGATTTTGAAAGAGACTGAGCCAGGGCCTTCTTTCTCCCAGCTGGTGCGTGATCACCTATCTCAGCTTTCAAGAGAATTTGAACATTACCTTCCAACCACAAAAGACCACCAAATTGGGAAGGAATGGATCTGTGACCCATTTGTGAATAACCCAGATGAATTGACTTTGTCCATGTTAGAAGAGGATCAACTGCTTGAGATAACAAATGACAGTGGCCTTAAAAGTATGTTTGAGACACTTCAAATCTCCATACATTCTAGATTAAAGTCAAGGCAGAATATCCTGAGATTGCCACAAAAGCACTGAAAAGCCTGCTTCCATTTCCAACATCCTGTCTTTGTGAAGCAAGGTTTTCTGCAGTGACAGCAACCAAAACGAGATTATGGAGTAGACTGGACATAAGCAACACACTTCAGTTGTCACTGTCTCCCATCACCCCCAGATGGGACCATCTAGTTATCGAAAAGAAGCTGAAGGCTCCCACTGATGCTATATTATGGTGACTTGTATAATTATTTCATTGAATATTACAATGTAATAATAAAAGAAATAAAGTGCACGATAAATCAACGCACTTGAATCATCTTGAAACCATGGCCCCCACCCCTGATCTGTGGAAAAATTGTCTTCCTTGAAACTGGTCCCTGGTGCAAAAAGGTTGGGAACTGCTGACCTGTGGCATAAAAAGAAAAATGCCCATGTTGTGAATAATAGGACATTAGGCAGTTAAGATTCTCTGGTTTGTGAGCAAAACTTTCTAAATGTTAAAGGGTCAAAGGGATTAAACAGTCAAAGCTCCCAGCTAGTAAATTGAATATGTATGGAATAAAATAAACAAGCAACATTTATAGGTCTTTGTATTTGTCTTCAGATCTGGTCTGGTTATACATGGAAAATAGTTATTGTCAAATTGTATTAATCCATTTTGCGTTGCTATAAAGGAAATACCTGAGGCTGCATGATTTATAAAGAAAAGAGGTTTATTTGGCTTACGATTCTACAGGCTGTACAAGAAGCATGGCATCAGCATCTGCTCTGGGGAGGGCTTCAGGGAGTTTCCAATCAAGGTGGAAGGCACAGGGGGAGCAGGTGTGTCACCTGGCGAGAAAGGGAGCTAGAGAAGGAGGAGGTGGTGCCAGGCTCCTTTAAACAACAAGCTCTCCCATGAACCAACAAAGTGAGAACTCACTAATTATCACAGAGAGGGTGACAAGCCATTTGTGAGGGATCTGTCCCCATAACCCAAACACCTCTCACAAGGCCCCACATCTAACACTGGGGTCAAATTTCAACATGAGATTTGGAGGGTACAAATATCCAAACCATATCACAAATCAACACTAAAAAAATAGTATTGAACTATGAAATAGAGGAGTGAGGAAGAAGCTTTGCTAGTGTGTGTGTGTGTGTGTGTGTGTGTGTGTAGTAGACTTTTTATAGTTCCTAATTTAAGATTCTAGGAATCAGCTGTCTTTAATATAATAATGCATTCCTTGGCAATACAAATCTGAAAGCTGTCACTAAATTCTGTCATTTAGTCCCATTGTTTTCATCATGTACTAAAAGATAAAAAGTACAAGAGTATATTTTAGTAGATTGACAGATTGTCCAAGCATATGCCATGTTAGATCCACAGTCAAATTTATGTTCTGCAAAGCACAAGATATACAATCTTTTAAGGTCTAAAAACCGAGGCACAAATCTTTCCATACTGTCCAAACAAATTTTTTACAAGCTAAGAAGACAGATGAACTAAGGGTGCATTCCAGAGTAAAGAAAATAAGCCCAGGTATGAGATACCAGCAGTAATGGAGGTTGAAAGATAAAGCAAGAGAATGGGAGCAGCGAATCGTCAATTTCAAACTCATTCACTTATGGTTCTAAGGCACTGAATGTAGGCAAATATATGAGAGGAGATGAAAGTTTTCAAAGCTTGGGAATAATTGAGTTCCTGACAATTATTGTGGGAACCAAATATATAATATGAATGATAATTAGTTTATTTGACAAGATTGAGTTTGCCCTGTTAATTTATAAAGTCAGAATGAAATGCTTTATAAATGCCAAGTCACATTATTATAAATTCCATGTAAAATATAGGCATTTGCATACTATCATTTGTGGCAAATTACCTCTAACATTTTCAGGTCACCAACACACAAAAAAGCATGAGAAAAGGCCGCTTTTTTGTTTGAATTTTTTCTTATGTTGTAAGGAGAAGCTTGAAATATTTACCAGTTCCCCTTCTCATACAGTTACTTATAACCTACCTGAGATGGTTTTGAAGAAATGGACTTGTCGATGAGAGATGATAAGGGAAGAATGTTTGAGATCTTGGCATGTTCCTGATTAGCTCTTCAGTAATGAGAAGACAGGAGAAGAAGAGGTCAGTCAGACAAAAGGGAAGATGTGAAGGTATCAGAGACTCATTCACTCTCTTAACCATTGTGCCTATGACCAGCCCTCATCTGATTTACAGAATTTCTGAGAAGTCAAATTTTCACTTAAAAAAAACCCCACTCAAATCATTCTTGTCTTCTTACATATATGAGCTTGGAGATGAATTTCTTATCATGATCTGATTGTATAACTGAGTAATTTTCTGATGTAGACAACTATTATTTTTTTTTCCCCAGGGACAATGTGACGATAGTTTCTTTTGAGAAAAATTAAAACAAGCACCTACCTTTATTTTGAACACAAAGGCAATAATGAATACTTTTAATATTGTACTAAAAGAACCAACATCTGATTCCCTGAGAGGAATAATATTAAGAATAGTCATGATTTTACAAAACAGGCAAAGGTGTTAAGAAGAATAAAATATATAAACTGATTATTCAGAGTTTAATTTGTACACTTTTCATTTGGTGAATTATTCAGACTCTTTGCTTCTCTCTTTTTTAAATTTACTGCTTTCCTTTCACCACTTGCTACTACTTTTTAAAAAATTAAAAATGCAAAACAGAAGGAAATATAAGAATCATCAGGAACTGAAGTTACTATGCAAGAAGATGAAAAAATTCTGGCAGATATATTAAATGAATTGGTGGTGTTGTTTTTTCTCATATGAATTATACTCCAGGGTACTGTAAAGAGGAATCTTTTGTTTTCTGTTTCAAACCTATCTCTGTCTATAGAGTAGATATATCTGTGTAATATCTAAGTAGAAACAAATAATAGAAAATTTGAGTAAGGTAGTAATTACAGAAAAAGTATATACCCTGCAAGTAGGACAATGGACAGATCACCTTTAATGATCAACTACAGCAACCAGATAGAAGCTTCCCTGTAATATGGCAAGATAATGGATTGGACACGAATTGTAGGAGGCGGAGTAGATCTCCCACCTCCTGAGAGTCGGTAACTCAAGATAACCCTGCTAAAATGTCAGGAGATAGTAATGAGAGACAATAATGAGAAAAGTGAGACAAAATATCTTATGACAAAGATTTGATGGTCTTGATGCTAAGGAGGCAGGTGCAATGGAGAAAAAGGAGCAAGATACAGATTTTACTTTTGCTTTGTATCATAAGCTGGACTTTCCAGTGTGTTTCAGTCTCTTCTGAGAGACTACAAGTAGCCTCAAGAAGTGAAGCCTCAGTATAGATTAAAAAAAACAAACAGTTGTAGGCGTCGCAACTAAGAGCCTGAGGTACTCACTAGGTTCCTACCTGCAATTTTTGTCTTCCAGCACCACAAGACCACTAAAAAATCTGTTTTTCAGTGGCTTTCTCCCTAACTTTTTCCTTTCTGATCCTCTTCATCTTAGAATCAAAAAGTTCCTTGAGGGCAAAACCACTGGACTCATATCCCGTTCCTTTCTTCTTCACATAATCTCTACCTCTCAATTTTTGGTTTCTTTGGCAGCCCTGCACTCCAATGTATTATATATAAATATTTATTGATGACCTATTATAGACCAAATACTGGGCTAGAAGCAAAGGAAAAAATTGAGCACAAAAACAGCTGTAGTCTTTGCCCAAATACAATTGAAAACCTACTGGAGACTCAGACATAATAAAGTTTTACAAAAGCACAAGTAAAGCTGCAGTTGGATGAGTGGAAGGATGTACATGATGCTGTGAAAACATATATTAGGTAAGGAGAAGATTCTCTCAGGAAATAATGCTTTATCTCTGATCAAGGAAGGGTGAGAGGTAGTTAAGGAAGGAGGGCACTAATGAACATTCCTGAAAAAGGGAGCACAGATGCAAGAGCCCTGTGCAGCATGGTGAGAATAAGAAATGGAGAGAAGACCAAAGTGCCTGAAATGAGAGAGCTTTGGGAAATGTGACACGCGATAAGGCCAGATATGATGCTGAAGGCCAATTCATGTAGTGCCTTTTAAGCCAAGCTAAGAAGCTTTATCTTCATCCTCAGAGCAACGGGAAGCCATTCAGAGACTGTAAGCAGGGAAATAACTTAATGAGAAATGCTTATGGGAAATATTAACTGTCTGCAATGTGGCCAATGGCCTGCATTTCATTAAATATTACAATACCAGTATTACTATTGAGTCTGAAATTCAAAGAGATGTTCAAATGTATTTATGGTCATAGAGCTAATAAGGAATGGAGTTAGAACTCAAATTCACAATTCTGTTTCCTGGCCTGGTGCTCCCTTTTTCAATCCAAGTTGTCTAATGTGACAAAGGAAGAACACACATAGAAGGGACTTTCAGGTGAATACCGGCAGTTCAATTTGCTTGTCATACGACACCAGGAGAGGAGAGGCCAGTCCTGGGCTCTACATTTTCAAACTGGACGAAATAAGAAAGACCAGAGTGATGGAGAAATTGATGTTGTGGCATGTAAGGAATAGTTGAAGGATCTAGGTATGTCTGTCCTAAAGAAGAGAAAATGTGGGCAGTTGGAGCATTACAACTGTCTTCAAATACTGAAGAGTATGAATTTATTCTATTTAGGGCTCCAGAGAACCAACCAAGGCCAAAAGGGGTAAGATGCAGGGAAGTATATTTTAGGTTTTTAGAAGAATTCTGTGAGGATGGATGTTGTCAAAACTATAGTAGGATTTTCCTATCATTGAAAGCACATAAGCAGGGCTGGATAACCACTTGTTAGTGATATTGTGCAAAACATTTATTTTATCCTTTGGGCAGAGAAATGAACTTTGTGATATCTAAGAGCTCTTACAACTTCTCCATTCTGTGATTCTCTGATATATAATTACATGTAACCTTTCAAATTTTTTAAATGAACAAAAGACCACAAATGTAAAATGTCTATAAAGCAGATGAACTTACTCATAGTTCAAACTATTATTTTAGATTTTATGATATCTTCATATAACAGTGGTTGTTGTAATGCCTCAGGTACAGTAAAAAGCCAGGTTCTAGACAGTATAGCAAATTATAAAAATTGGGTTCTCATTTGGAAGGGTTTGCTGCAAAACAGAAAAAAAAAACCAACAAAAAAACGGGTTATATAACAAAACATGAATCCCTTTAAAAATCTTTCTTGAGATATATTGATTGTAAATTTAAAAAAAACCTTAGACGTGATAGAAATCACTGTATATATAAAATAAATGGAGAACTGTTAGCAGGTTTTATGTTTAATTTGATTGTTGGTATAAAATTGATGGTTCCTTTGTTAGCATGAGACATTATTAATGTGCTCAGCATGCAGATATCAATGTTCCAAACAACTACAGAGAGCATTGTCCTATTAAAACAAAAACAAAACAGCAGTAAATGTTTAAGTTTTTCAAGTGAAAGATGATACTTGCAATTTGGGGGATAATTTAGAATTGTTCAATGAGGCTTCCTTTATGGCCTTGATACCAATTATAAATATATTAATACCTTTTGATTCTGCCACCAGATGGCAGAAGTAGCCATTACTTAGGTAAAAGTTTACAGTTAAAGTGCTTTAATATTTTTTACACAACTAGATTAAATTAAAACAAACAATTTGAACTTTTTCTTTAATAGGTCTTATAACAAGTTTGGTAATGGTAAAGACAAAATACTAGCTAAAATGAGATTTGGGAATTAATTTCGTTATTTTTTTAAGTATTCCTTTAGAATAGTATTTTTCCTTATAAAATAAAAAAGTCTCACAAGAAATTCCCACTGACGTGTTTTAATGCATGAGGTAAACATTTTAATTAATCTTTTATATATTAATAATTGTTATGTCTTCCTAAAGGTGGTCATTGGACTCATAAATATGGGTAAATTTAAAAGCATGTGCATGTTATGTACAAATCAAAGAAGAAATGTATAATATACTTATTGTGTTAAGGCATAGATGATTTGAAAAAGGATTACATACCAAGATGCAAACAATCACATGTTCATTAATGGAAAATTATCTGGCTGGCTTGAATAAGTTAAAAAAATAAAATTCATTCATCTAGGTCTTAGGCATTTTTAAAAAGTCATTCCAAAAGGATACACATGTTTCTTTAATAAATAGTAAATGCTATGGTTAATTAAGAAGCTTTTTGAAAGATCAAGGATGCATTTGCTATTTTCCATATCAATTCACATTTTTGTTGTGATGTTTTGTTTAGTCCTTTAAAAATTCTACTTTCTTATATCCCACTGACTCTTCAACCCTCTACATCTGACTTATCCTTTCTGTGACAAAGGAAATACTAATATATAGTAAATTTTTCTGGTTAGAGTCATTTGTTACGGACAAGCTCTTGCCAATTAACAGACTAATTAGATGTTAAACTCTTAGCATGTGACAAAACTGTGTTTTTCTTCTTAAGACAGGATCTTTTTTTGACTTCTATGATACCACACTCATCTGTTTTCCTCTTTGCATTCCTTTCGGTCTGTTTGGATAGTCCTTTACCGCATCTGCAGATGTCAGAGATCACAGGACTGCTTGCTTTCTCCCTCAGTATTTCCCTACACAGTGCCATTTGCTCCGTTGCCTCCAAATATTACCTCTATGATGAAGCCTTCCAAATGCCTATCACAGCCCACTTCTGTCCATTGACCTCCAGACCTGTATATCCAACTGCCTTCTTGAACAAAGTCTCTTTTATTCTAGTATGTTCCCTTTCTTTATGGCACTGACTTGATGAAAGAGCCAGGCTAGTTTTTCTGCATAATGTTTTCAATTTCTGGTAAATGTCAAAAATATGCTAAAGTAAAAACCACACAACCTACATTCTTATCACAAGAAAAAGTAGCTGTACAAGAGAGGGGCCAAACTATCATCACTCTCATCCAGAAGTAGAATATTTATAAAGGTTTTTGAAAATCGATTTCTGCTTAGAGCAGTAATAGCTATACAATTGAGATATGCCTTAATTTACAGAATAGACTTCTTGGGGCTAAACATAAACTTGAGCTGATATTAACTCATAAATGTGTTAGTTCATAAATTTGTTTAAAGTGAGGATTCTTGGTTCATAATGACTGGTTGTTTTATATTGAAAGACCTGTCACCTTGAATATGCCTGTGATATATATTCATATTTATTGTTCCACCTGGCCTGGAATAGAAAACTACTCAAGAGTCACCTCACCATAAGGCTAGCTAGTGGCCTATGATATGTCTTGGTTCCAGATATTCTGCCCAAATGAAAATAAGCTGCAGCACAGACTCACTTTTAATTTGAATGAGGAAACATGGGAAGAAGGAGACACTAAACAGTGGAATCTGCAGCTGTAAAGTTATGGATTAGTTTACTGAAGAGGCCATGAGTGAGGCCAGTAATGAGTGAGGCTGTTCTTAAGAGAATGAACAGTGTTAAAATGAAGACCTACTATGTGCCAACTATTGTTCAGAGTACTTGCTTACACGTAAACAAGATAAACAAAGCCCCTGCACACATGAAATGTACTAATGGGGATATAGAGACAAATAAATAAATAAATATGCAAGATAACTTCAAGAGCATATAAGTGTTATTGAATTATATAGTTAACTAACAGGTATTATTCTGGATTGAGGTGAATTGAGGAAGTCTTGGAGAGCTACTTTAAGATGGTAACAACTGAGCTGAGATTGTGAATATTAAAAACATGTCAAACTAAGATTTTGTGGGAGAAAATTTTAGGCAGCCTGAACAACAAAGGCAAAGGTCCTAAGACAGAAACTAAAACAAGGCAAGAACAGTGTAGCTAGAGTACAATCAGTAAGAGATGGTCAGAAATGTGGAAAGAGACCAGATGATGTGAGGATGAGATTAATTTCCAAAGAAAAGCCAGTAAAAACTTTCAAGAAAAAGGTAATGCAGTATAAGTATGATATATGATTTCTCTGGCTATTGTATGGACCATGGACAAGCCTAAAGCTAGGAGGATATTTCAGTGAAAAACAAAAGGGAATGATAGATTATTTTTAAATGCTCAAGTGGGGCAAATAGCAGAGATTATGAGTAACTTGAAGAGATGACAGGGTCCAAGTGGTGCTGTTTTTCTTTTGTTTTTATATTTTAGGATTGAGAAATCTTACACATACATGTCAGCTAAAGAAACAGAATGCAGAGAGGTAAAAGAAAAGAGACTAATGATGTAAGATGCTAGTTGACGTGTCAATAGTTAAATCCAAGAAGGTTTAGCTTTTTGTGCCAGATGTGTTCTATCAGAACTGTCTTAAGTTGTGTAAGAAATCATAAAAACTTTTATAACATCGTGGATTAATGGTAGAGCTTTTATTGGAAAAAGGAGAATCTTGCATGACTGGGATCAGCAAGATAAAGATGTAAAAGGGCCCCTATCTCATTATCATTTTATGGGCATATTTTCATTTTAGTGGAAGAATCCCTCACTTCTGTGTATCTCCCTACTAACAGAGTAAACATGAGAAGTGGCCTTGTCGGTAGGAGAATATGTTGGGTTTTGGCATTAGACAGTCTGGATTTGGTGTGCTAGCCAATTATTAGGAATCCTCTGGGAAAGCCTGCTACTCTATACATAGGGAAATAGGAAGCTAAGGGGTCTGGGGGATTCTTCAATCCACTCTGGCTAAAGAAGGAAGTCATTGGTTCTATGGGAAGCTGGGCTTGGGTATGTACCTCGAGCAGGGAGAAGGAAGAGCCCAGCTTGGTCCTAGCAAGCTCATTGTCCATGCAACTCAGAGGAAATAACAAAGGTCATTTTAAAATATGTCTGTTAATAATATAACATCTTTGAATGAGAGAAGAAATACTCCATTCAAAACTATAGAAAAGAATTGATTATATAAAAGTTAAGGTATTTGAGGTGGGAAGGGGTCAAGGAAAGAGGAATTTAAGTAACTGATGTTCTCAATTTTCTCAATGAAGCAGGCAGCAAGGTTGTTAGCTGATACGGTGGGAGTTTAAAATTATCAATAAGGAAATGAGAGAAGCGGGAAAAATAAAGTGAAAAGACTGATAAATAATGCTAAGGGCCCAGGAAATGAGTTTTTATTTAGAGGGAGACAGGGTTAATCAATGTTAATGGTATTGACATTCGTATGTGTGTGTGTGTGTGTGTGTGTATGCACATGTTCTTCTTTGACAACATTTAGCCTTTGTTTATAGAAATCAGATGAGTGGCTGTAGAATTGATTTTTATTTGAGATTTTTCTAGGTGTATGTAGTAGAAGGATGAGATTCATGGTATTAAGGATGCTAGGGAGAGATTAATTCATATGGTAAATCATATACCATGACATCCACACTTAGTGAGGAAAGAATGGAAGTCATCAGGGGCCTGACAGGTCAAGAGAAAATGATTCATTGAGAGGCTAATATTCTCTTCTATTTAAGAGGTCCCATGGAATCTCACTCTTACGAGTGGCAGCATGAGACTAGGATAGGTAGAGGCTTTTGTCTGAGTGTGGAGTGCTGGTGTTTAGGTAGAGCTATTTAAGGTGAAAGCTAGAACATAACATCAAGATTTTGTTGCCAAAGAGGACTGAGAATAGCAGGGGCATTAAAAGGTCTAGGATTTCTGAGTTGAAGGGAATTGGATAATTACCTTACATGAATTCTGAGGCCTTCTAATATAATGGGAGTTCTTATGGAAAGAAAGAATGTGAAGTCTCTCAACTTTTGGCAAATTTGAGTAGTTTATTGAAAATTCAGTTGATTGTAGTGACAAGGAAGAAGTAGAATCCATGTGGCAGTATGGCGTGAGCCTTCAGAGAAGATATTGTAAGAGATGATAGTTATCCAAGAGAATGTTGTCAGCCCCCCACCATATTCAAATGGTGTAGACGTGAGGGCACATGTCACTTCAAAGACAGGAAAATCTGTTCAGCTAATAGATGAAGGGAGAATTTGAAGATATAGACGACACATCAGAAGAGCCTGAGAGAAGGAAGCCAATATAGCAGGAAGAACAAGGAACAAAACACATCAAAAGAATGAGAGTTTTAGAGAAATGCTGCCCCTCAGTTTGGTGGTGCAGGATTACTAGAATGAGCACATCACTAACTGTACTTAGCCTCAAATATTCTGATATTGGTCTAAGTTGCTTGGTTGCAGAACTGTCTGAGGGCCCCAGGCAATATCTGGCTTTGTGTTAAAAACGTGGAGGTGAAAATATTTTAAAGTTGTGGCAAGAGTCTTGTTTTGCAGAAAGACAATTCTGATTTGGAGCAAGGACTAGGCCCCTAGTGAGGCGAGGACTGCCGTGAGGATTGTTGAGCAGCTGTTTGGCCTTCCTTCTCGGCCTGGGTTATGTATAATGTGGAGAACAAAGGAGTAGTGGTGATGAAGTCAGGACCTTCTGGAAATCTTGTGTTCATGTTGATGTTTAGTATATTTAAAAAGGAAGCAAAAGTAAATTTATACACTTTTAAGAATAATTAAAACATGCATTAATATTCAATTTTTAAACTTCTGCTTATTTTTAAACAATGAGTTCTCTCTTGGTTTAACAGTGTGAACGTTAAGGCTTGTGTCACTAATTTAGCTCTTAGAAATGCAAAATCTCTTTCATTTACTAATGACTATAATTAAGGTACATGTTGCTAAGACCAATAATTAGGTTCCATAATAAACATACCATAGTAATCGTTAGCTGTGACAGATAAAACATTGTAAGATAAGGGTTTGCTTCCCTTTCTCTTTCCTTCCAGTTTACACTCTCTCTTATAAAACTCTTAAGTCCCCTGTGTCCATGCGTGTGTATACATGTGTGCGTTTTACACACAATATACAAGAGATTAGTGGGCTTGCAGGATGGTCAGGAGAGCCAGTCGTCTCATCTGATGACAAGCTGGGAGTTTCCCTCTTCTTTTGTTTCTCTTCTCTATTCCTTACCATCCTTCTTTTATACCTCTGCGCATCTAACTGCCAACAGGCAAGGGAATGAGACACAAAGTATGAAAGACGCCACCTAGAGAGAGAACAAGGGGCAGAGATGTCCCAACTGTCAGCTGTAAAGGAAACGTAGTCTTCCAGCTATGGCATTTAGTCAGGTCAGTGGCTGAGAACTGAAATTATTTTTCCCTGATAATGTATACATTTTCTTTACTCTCCTAACATAAAATAAGCACTATAAGTAAGATTGCTGAGAGATAGCTTTAATGTGGTAGGCAATAGAGGGAAAGTCAAGAATGAGGGGCCAGTCCTGGAGATGGCACTGAGGTGGCTGGGTAGCATGGGCAGACTCAGCTGCAGGCTAGTGGGAGAAGTCCAGGCTCCAGAGAGTACAGAAGGAGATAACACATAATCATGATTGCAGCTTTGGGGAAGGCTCAACTAGAGCTAAGAAGTGGGCATAATAGCAGGAGTCAGAAGCACAATAAAGGGGAGATGGGGAACAGAGATGGAGAGATTCAGGCTGCTAAGCAGATAGTTTGCAGTTGTTGCAGGAACCCAATCAATGAACTCTGGTCTTTGAGAAAACTGTCAAAGCAGAGTTACAAAATGAGAGAAACTACTGTCCTTGACATTATATCAAGGTGAGGCACCAGGAAAGAAGAGAAGGACCAAGTGACAAGAACAAGTATGCAATAACTTAGAAAGAGGCCCATTTGGTAGAACTCAGGAGTAAAGTGAGTTATAAGGCCCGTGTTATACTAAATAGCCTGTGTAGATGAAACGGGAGCTTGGCTAAGGGGGAAAATTATCTCTGACCTGATACAGGACTACGTCTGCAGTTGGGGGCTAAGAGACTTAGCTCTAGGTTAATGGACAAAGATAAGTACAGGAAATCTAGTAGGTTGTTACAACAAAAACATCTTTTTTAAAAGTAATTAGAATTGAGTTTGAGAGAAAGGTTAGTGGATGATTACTTGGTAGCAGGTGTGTGTTTATTTGAGGGAAGAGGGTAAAGGGGGTTCAGGGGAAAGAAGATTGCAACTTAATAGTGCATTTTGGCCCCAGAACAAGCTAAATTTTTTTGTCTCCTGGCATTTGAAACATTTGGTATCCAAATGATTTTAACGCTGTTTAACCTAATAGCAAACTTTTGGTTCATTCATTCATTTATACAACAAATATTTATTATTTTTCCCTTTAATTATATGTAACTAGACAAATCCTATCATTCCTTTGGGAAACTGGGATACGTATTTAAAAACAAAGCACGTTTTGTCTCAACTTTGATGCAGTTTATGTTACTAACTTTTATGAGTTTCAAATAACATGAAAGAAAGTAATGAGATTTATATGTTTAAAAAACAATAATAGGACTTTTAAAAGATTAGGAAACTGCCTTCAATTCCTAGTCTAAAATTGGGTAAGCAAAAAAAAAAAAAATATGAAGCTTATAAAATTGACTTCATTCTGTGACTTAAAATTTCCTTTAAGAAGTTCTGCTTCATCTTGAAAATAGGCAGCCTCATAAAAATGTCACTCCAACCCTAATGATGAGAACAAATAACATAACCTATAAAATCTTAACTTTTTTGAGCCCATCAGAGAACTGAGGTCACAAGAACCTGGATGAACTGAATTCCAAAGGGGTGACAAATGCCTTCAAAGAGAGACAGGACACACAAATTGTATCCCCTTTAGCAGAGCAAGGGAGAAGATGGAAACCATAAAAATGGGTAACAAGCAAAGAACAAAAATTTTAATGAATTCTTAAAGGTCAAGTGCAGCCTGGTGTAGCAGAATAGAATCCCTAGGAGTAGCAAACACAAGGTGAATCAGCACCTACTCACCAGATCATTTCCATAGCATTCCACCACATGCTCATAGGAAAGATTTGGGGCAGGCAGGAGATCTGGGGGAGTTCCTTTCAATGGTGCTTCCCACATCTATCATTGAAGCAAGAGCTATCTTCTGCTATAGGAGGGGCAGGAAAAACTCCTGTCCCTTGGTGCTAGGCAAAGGTCAACTGCTACTGGGGTACAGGTAGAAGCAAAAATTACCAATGAGAGCAAGAACCATGCCCAGTTCCAGATTCCTGAACTGATAAGAAGCAGAAGTCTGCTGCCACTGGAGAAGGACAGCAAACTCACTCCCAACCTTGACAAGCACCTCTCACCACCACCAAAAAATACAAAGCAGAATTTAGCTGACATGAAAATGAAGGAAAGGAATTCTGAGAAATCCAAACCCTGAGGCTCAGATGCAAAGGTCTATCTAAAATTGAGGCTTTCAGCAGCTGCAAAGTCATGAATGAGTCTTGGGACCCCTAAGACACCACCCCCCGCCCCCAGAAATCTCATTAAATAACCAGGAAAGCTTAACTGCTGGAAAAGAGAAGACTAAAGGCCATCACTATGCCCAGATACACTTTCCATCTATTCTTTTGAGGGCAACTTCTAGAGATTACCTGGGAGACTTTATCTCATAATAAGCTAACCTTTGTTCACAGTAAAGTTCTACACCTCACCTTCCCACCATCTGCCACAGAGCTCAGAGGACCTTTTCCCAAGCCATTGTTATTTGGGATCATTCACTTCCCCTTTAAAAATCATTTACTACCTTTCTAAAAGTTCCTGCAGCCCCCCACTTCCCTCTCTCCTATGAAAAGATTATGTAAGCCTCAAATATCTGGCCCTTTTTTGAGTCTAATATTTGCAGGACCCTCGTGTTCATGTACACAAAAAAATTTTTGTATGCATTTTTCTCCTATAAATATGTCTATTGTCAATTCATTTCAGTGAACTTTCAGAGAGGGTGGAAGGGAAGCTTTCCCTTCGCTCCTACAAAGGCATACATAAGTTAGCATATACGAATGAATAAATGCATACATTCATTCTTCTATATATTTATGCTTTTAAAAAATACTATCTTAATGTTTTAGTGAAGTTTTTTTTTTTTTAATGAGTGTGGTGAATTTCTTTATAAAATAGAGCCCCAAAATGTGTAGAGACACTGAATAGCATTGCTATTTTGCTCTCATGGTCCTTTATTGAAGCAGGCCTTACAATAGTATAGTATCCAATTATAATCAGATAGTTTTGCATTTCTTACTATTTTCTGGAAAAAATTACTTGAAATATTCTATTTCATGGAAAAGGCTAGTATGAAAAATGTTTGTTGGAAGTTTGAAAGACTTCCCTGATAAAACTTCATTGACTCTAAGCTCTAACATAGCACTAATCACTAGTCAACAGTTTTATTTGTCTATTTGTTAATCTGTTTATTTGCTTATTGTCTGTCTTTTCAGAAGGTGGAGGGGACTATTTCTTGTTCACTCTTATATTCTCAGTTAATAGCAGAGGTGTTAAATTAATATTTGTTATGTGAGTGAAGGAATGAATGAAACTTTTTAAGAACTAATTTGAAAATAGAAACTCATTTATTTATGTTTTTGAGTTCTTTATTGGTTTTTGGTAAAATATTTTTTGCAGGAAAATTTTTTATTTTATCAAAGCTTTATCAAATTCCTTAGTAAACTTAGTTTTTCATTATGGGCCCCAGATATCTGAATTAGGATTAGGGTGATTTTTTTTCACAGACTTCATAAGAATGGATTCATGAAAAGTCCTCATTTCAGTTTTTATAAGGACTAAAAAAAGTATAATCTTGGTTTGCTGAGTATAAAGTGTAGGAAACTTTCTGAGAGCACTATATTATTTAAATTGTTTTATGTCTATATTTATTTTTTGTCTATTTAATATGGCTAAAAGAAGTATAGGAAAGACTCCTAAATATATTGTTTTAGACTTGCTATATATTTTTTATTCTATCCTATTAGATGTATATAGGTTTATGACTTAATAACATCATTATGGATTATATCTTTTATTAATATTAAATGACCCATGTTACCAATTTTATCCTTTTAATGTAATTGCTAATTGTGTAAAATTAGTACTATAAACCTTACTTTATTTTTTCACTTTTCATATGTATAATGCTTTTGTTTATTTTCATATGTAAATAATTATTAAATGTGCACTAAATTTTCCTATTGGTCAAGGATTTGGGCATAGAGATGCCAAAAAACAAATACAAGAAATCCTTTCTGAATTCTGATAAATATTTGCCAATCTTTTTTTTCCTTAACATTCCTATATTGTGTTTTTTTATAATTAGAATACAAATAAATTTTGTTGTGCTATTTTCTTTTACCTAGTCTGTGAATTTTTGTTTTTTATAGGCCATTTAAATCCTGTAAGTTCATTCCTCTGTCATGTTGTTTTCTGTTTTTATGCATTCATGCAAAGTATTAAATTTGTTTTCTAACTTCTGCTTTATAAAGTGTTTTCTCATCTTTTATTCTTCTCCAGTAAATTGAGAAGCTTATAGCCTCTTTCTGATTCTACTGGTTGTTACCTTTCTATTTGTAAACCATTCTTTAACTTAATTATTTCACCAAAATAAAAAAATGCAATTGTACAATTTTTATCATTTCATTATAAACATGGATTGGATTAGCTTATTATAAGTAAGTTGCTCTTTTACCAGTAAATTATTATTTCTTGTAAAATGTGCATTTTCACTTTCAAAAATGATGATTTAATTTTTGTGTTCTGTTTCGGGTCCACATTTACACCAACTATTTGACTTTATCCTATATTTTATTTTATTCAGTACTCACTGTAACTTATTTTACTTCTTTCAAAGGCTCCTTACCAATCCTTTTATACCACAAATTTCCCAAACCTGAATTCTTTTTTGATTCATGTTTTGTTAACTGTCAAAGGTTTTTAAGTATTTGTTTTTCAAGTCATGTATTATAAGTGCTGTATTTTCTGGGATGTCAATTAGACTATCTTTTTATGACCTTTACATGTAAATAATATTTGACAGAAAGAGGGTCTGATTTGCAATACTTTCCTCTAAAATTTCTTCAGTTGTTACTTTATTTTATTCTAATTTATTATTGAAAAGTAAAGCATGACTTTTTGTCTTTGATTGCAGCTAATATTTTCATCTGCCTAACTGCTTTTAGATTTTTAGCTTAGCTTATTTTTGTTTTCTTTAAAATATATTTTCAGAGTATTCCTTTTGATATTCGTGATGAATTAGGTAAGTCCTATTAACCAACATTCACAGTTCTTCATTGTTGTCTTATTTGTGATGGTTTTTGTTTTTTATTTTATTTTATTTTATTATTTTATTTATTTTTTTATTGGGGTTTTTGTTTGAGACAGGGTCTTACTCTGTTGCCAGGACTAGAGTGCAGTGGTGTCATCGCAGCTCGCTGCAACCTCAAACTCCTGGGCTCAAGCGATCCTCCCGCCTCAGCTTCCTGAGTAGCTGGGACTACAGGTGCATGCCACCATGCCCAGCTAATTTTTGCTATTTTTTTGTAGAGACGGGGTCTCACTCGTGCTCAGGCTGGTCTTGAACTCCTGGCTTCAAGCTATCCTCCCGCCTTGGCCTCCCAAAGTGCTAGGATTACAGGCATGAGCCACCATGCCCAGCCAGGTTTTTGTTTTATTTTACATTTGTTTGTTTGTTTATTTTCATCTCAAGAAAATTTATTCATATGCATCTTTGATTTTCATTTCACTTGAATTATGCAAGTTCTTTTTAAGGAAGTTACAACTTATCATTTCTATGTCGAAGATATTATTATTCCCCATTTTTATAGATGAGAAAACAGAGACATAAACAGGTTTTGTATTTTGCCCACTATCACATAACTAGTAAGAGGAAAAGAATCTTGCTGCAAACCCCATGCTATTGACCGCTGGGCTTTACTGCCTCTGAAGTACAAGTTTTTCTCTTAACTATTGGTGGGACTCAGAACATGATACCCCAAAATATGCCACCTTGGCATGCTGCGACTTTGAACTGAACAACACTGGACGGCCTCAAAAGAAAGGTCTTTCTGACCTTCTTCCATCCTGCTGTCTCTTGCCACTCTTTCTCCCCCAAAACAAGTCACAAAGAACAGAATTCATCTTCCTCAAGATGGGTAATAGCAAGTAGAACCCCTCTCCCCCAAAGCAAGCCATAAAATCGAGATAGGTCACTCTCTTCCTTCTCCCTTCTTCCTTGAAGATCCTCATTCCACAGAGGTTTAGAAGATTAAATGCTACACACAGAGGCCAAGAAGAATCTGGACAGGCCTTGCGGGGTTTCCCCCTCAGTCTATTGCCATTAGATCATACCCTTTTATCCAATCATATCTCTCCATGACTGTCCATTCTTCATCAAACCTAAGCATAAAAATAGATGGTTTTCCTGGGTCTTTGGAACTTCATTTTTGAAGCCTCCTATGCCACATAAAACTCGGTTTAAATATATTTGTCATGTTTTTCTCTAGTTAACCTGTCTTTTGTTATAGGAGAGTCAGTGTGACCCTTGTTATGAGTAAGGAAAAGTATGACACCTTTCCGCCCCTACGTTATCTAAAATGCAGATTTTAATTATGTTATGAAAGTTGTATGTATGTTTCATATAATCCTTTTTTATCTAAGTACTCATTGAATTTCAATATTCTATTATTATGCTGCCTCTTCTTTTCTTTTCATCTCAATGTTTTCTCTCCTTCTTGTCTCTGGAAGCCACATCATTAATATCTTCTTGTATTCTAAGTATTACTCTAATTCCTATAATATATTCTCCCCACTCTGGCCGCCAGTTTGTCCTTCCTCACCTCAAGTACTCTGTTCCCTTTGTATTACAGTATTTCTCAGAGGTCTCAGGCTATTGGTGCTCTTGTTCTCTTTATTCATTTTCTAATGAGAGAGATCCCCCAGACTGTTTTCTAACATACAGAGCATGTGAATTGTTTCAACCAAATTCTCTAGCTCCCTGTGTCCTGGTATAACCCCATTTCATCCCTACAAATGGAGGGCAGAGGTATGGGGTGTGTGTGTGTGTGTGTGTGTGTGTACAGCTCCTAGACCTAACTTGTGCAGATGTCATTTAATATGCCTTGCCTGCACTGATATGGGATCTTCTACCCACATGGCTTGTTTCTCAGAAATTTAAACCAATAGACCACATGAAAAACTACAGACATTTTTCTTGTCTCCCATTCTAAATGCCCTTACTTCTATATACACCTCCCAAGATGAACCTACCACACGCACTCCCTCTTTCTCTTCATGGTAATTCAGAACCATTAGTTATGTAGGGCAGAAAAGGCAATACCTTTTCCTCTCCCAGCACAAGAGTCATAGCTGACACTCCTATAACAAAAGACAGGTGAGCAACAGAAAAGCATAACAAACTTATTTAACAAAGTTTTTTTCCATGACACAAGAGTCTTCAGAAATAAAGACCTGAAGACCCAGAGAAAACTGTGTTTTTATGCTGTCTGATGAAAAAAGTGGATAGTTGTGAAGAAATAAGATTGGATGAAGAGGGTATGATCTAATGATAATAAACTAGAGGGAACTTAGCAAAGCCTCTTTTTTCAGATTCTTCTTGGCCTCTTTGTGTAGCATTTCTTCCTCCCAAGTATGGGGCAGGACTGGTCTGGAATGAGGATCTCATGACCTACTTTCACTCTGACCCTTCTAGGTTTCATGGCTTGCTTTCAAGAAGAGGAGTTCCAGTTTCTATGATTCACCTCAGGCGAGAGGAATTCTGGTTTCTGTGACACACCTTGAGGGAGATAGGGGCGTGGGAGAAGGTCAGAGAGCCCTTCCTTCCGAGGTCTTCCCTGTCTCAGGCACCATACTTTGGGGTATCATTTTCTGAGCCCAAAATTAGTTACAGAATCTGAACTAATGTAGGCAAGAATGGTATTCAAATAAAAAAGCCATCATATTCTCTTTGCCTCCAGAAATAGTACTCTTTCAGAGGAAGGAAGGACTGATAGCTTTTATGGTCTGTTTATATTCTTGTGTCTGACGTAGGGGGGCAGATGGTTGGAGAGATTGAAATATCTTCCTAGATTCTTTTGGTCCTAGATTCTTTTACTGGATACTCTTTTAAGTTGCAAAAGACATTTGAACTCTACCCCACTTTCCTGGTCTCTGGTTATATGTTGTTGTTAGATTTATAATAGAATATTTTAGGGAGTTTCTTTTTCTCTGCTTTGATAGGCATTTTAGTGGGAACTTAAGAAAAATATTAACAATTGCATAGAAATTTTATCAACACTCAGAAACAAAAGTTTAGAGTTATTGCATAACTTGCTGCCGGTCTTCATGTTGAACCAGGATTGGAACCCAGAAATGTCTGTTTCTGGTGTCATGTTCTTCCACTATTTTGTCCATGTTTGTTTTCCCATTTATAACTTGAAAGTCATTTTTAAAAAACAACAACAAAGATCCATGTAAACCACAGAGAATCCTGTTTCTGTTTTATAATCCAATGTAAAAAATGTTAAACCACAATCCCACACAGCCAGCTTGTTTCATAATTTATTCTTTTTGAGTAGGATAGACCTTAGAGAACTCCATGAACTACTCAAATCATCACTTTTCACTGTAAAGTTCATTGTGAGCTTTGTCTCTCAGTCATGTTTCTCCAGAACCCGTGCTAATATGTGGTCTCCCTGGCTGGGCGTCCTGCTTAACCCCCTTTCCGAAGGTTTTATTGTATACTGCAGTTGTTTTCCCTTTCTCATAATTGTTAAGTGATTGCAAAATGAAAATCATCCCAATGGGAGCTTTATGCTCTAAAATTTTAATCTCCATATATTATGAAATGTACTAATTTGGCATGTCAATATTTTACATGCTCATTGGAAAAATACTAGGCCAATTTGGAGTTTATAGAATAACAACCTCAAACCACGGGAGCCATGTATTTACCCATTTGCACTTTGTTTTAATATCAAAAAGTTATGATTTCTCACATGAAGCAGAGTAAGAATGGATAAGTTGGAGTGTTGATGACATTTTGATAGATTCCATTGTTTACTCTGTTGTTTAAAAAAAGGCAAGCTGAAGCTACAGCCATTTTTACTACATGCTTTGAAAATAACTATGTTTATATATGTTGGTAAGTGGATTTCTTTATGTGGAACAAATTCAGTGAAAATTGGGTTACCAAATGATAGCATTATCTGTTAGTTATCTGAGACCAACAGTATTTAAAAGCTTGAGTGGACACAATGAATTGGTAATACTTATTTTATCTCTCAGAACAAGTTCGAACTAAAAACTTAAGGAATTTTCATTATTCCCCCCCTTTTTTATGTCTCAGAGAATAAAAAGAGTTTTGAGGCCATCAGGTGTTATAATTATTCCTTACATTTTTTTTTTTTCCTTTAGGGGCACATTCAGGAATATAGTAGCTAAAAAGAAAAGTAAATTTTCCAAATTTTTATTAACTAAATAAATATGTGATAAATATACTTTAGTGGAAATTCTTAGTTTTATGTCTAAATTAGAAAAGTATTCCTAAATTTTTAATTAATATATTTTGTATTGGACTCAACAATCTAAAACATTGCTGTTAATATGCATTTACATTGGGTGTTATGTTGCTTCAGCATTACCTTTTATTAGGCTTTTATGGTGGCAAACAGCCATCCAAATGCTCTTTTTGAAATTTCTCTGTGCCTTCCAGCCACTCTGATTTTTTTAAGGAGGGCTTTTACTAAATCTTAATATTTTTATTCCTCCAACAATGCCTTCTCTTTGTGAAATGAAGAAGTTGATATTAATTCCCCCAAATGTTTCTTTTTTTATCTTTTCTCTCTCAAAAAACAAAAACAAAAATCCCAAAATGAACATTTATTGTTTCTCTGGGTCAGCCTCGGGGATCGCCCTGATTCTTTGAATTTATCAGACTCCTCATCTTAATTCTGCTTGCTCTTGTTGCCACCATCAGTTCTTTTCTTTTATCATTCTACAGATTCTTAGTGGCTTCCCTCCTTTGCAAATACCATATTCACAAAGGAATGAACCATGAAATATACTTATGTATCTGTACAGTACTCTTATCTTCCTGGAGGATCATCATTTGATACTTTGAATCTAACAGAGGAAATTTAAATCTACTCACTGTGTAGGCCTTACACCATGTCCCAATACATGTTAAAATAATCATTTATAGCCTGACAACCTCTATGCTTTTACTAAATTAAAATCTTGAATGAATCCAAATTATACCAAATTGTATTTGTGCTATGCAAGGGTCATTTTTAACTGCAAAAATCCTTTACCTTAGATGTTTATAGATTTTTTAAATGCACTTTTCCTTACAAACCCAGTATAATGTTGCTATTTTATAGCTAAGAACATAGGGTTATTTTCATGGCAGTGTTTAAATTGCTAGCATTTAATTTTGTATTTTTGATGAAAGTAAAAATGAATATTATGTTTGGCAGAATAATGCCCCCCAAAAAAATGTCCATGTCCTAAACCCCAGAATCTATAAATATGTTATCTTACATAGCAAAAGGGATTTTGCAGATGTGATTAAGCTGAGGATATTGAGATAAAGATATTTATACTGGATTATCTGGGCAAGCCCAGTATAATCACAAGGGTCCATGTAAGAGAAAGAAGGAGGCAGGAAAGTCCAGGATATGTGATAATAGAAGCAGGGTCAGGGTCAAAGAGGAATTTGAAGATGCAGTGCTGCTGGCTTTGGAAATGGAGAAAGGGACCATGAACCAAGGAATGCAGTTCAAAATAATTAACATGCCAAAGAGCTACCTTCTGGAGTAGAATATTCTGGTCTCCTATGTCATATTTTGGGGTGGTATGTCCTGAGCTCCATGGGTGTCTTGCTTTTATCCTTACGGTTACCAGATGTGTTACTGTACTTCCAGGCATCATGTCCATGACTGGCATGAAAATAAATAACTACTAAATAAAGGCAAAGGGCAAAAATAAAAGGGCAAAGAGCTTTGTCCTCCCTGACTTTATATGCAGGAAAAAAATGTACTTTCCAAGAATTTTAGCCTATATCTCATTGAGCAGAACTATCATATCAAGAGATAAAATTACAACAAATTTAGTTTAATGATATTAATTAGCTTTTCTTTATGATTCTAGAATCAGGCAACATCTCATTCTGTAAAACAGAATGAGTGTTCCAATGAGCTGAGCAGAGGAGGTTGGTTTTATAGACAGAAAAGGCTGAGGAAAGCAGAAACAGAACAAAAAGCCGATTGGTTGTTTAAAATTTACTTTCTTTGTGAAGGTTAAAGCAGATGAAATTTTATCATGCCAGCTAAAACTGGCTTGTTTGGGGATTTGGCCATTATTTCTCACTCTTCTGATTTTTCCGAAGGTCAGGTAAACAACTTAGTTTCACCTTGGTGTTGTGGAACTTCAACACGAATGATCCGTTTTTGTTTGGCCAGTTGGGCCTACTGCAGGAGCTCAATCCAAATGAATGGCCTCCTATAAATTGTATTTAACAGTCACATGGTTACTATTACTGTCAAGACAGTCTAGGAAGGTGTTTTAGCTTTCCAAGCCCTGTCATGAAAACAAAGAAAGAGTAATAGGATTGTGAATGATTGGAAAAGCCAACCCTCAGAGACTTTGAAATACAAATTTAAAGGAATGATTTCTGTAAGATGGATTGGTTAACTCTTTTATATGTATCACAATTCTTCAACTGCCAATACTGTTTGAAATGTTGAGCTGCATAGTGCTTCTATGCAGAAAGACATAATGAAGGATCACCAGATTTATTAATTATTAAATATTGAGTTGTATGCTCTTTTTATTGTGCTTTGATTCAAAAAGAAAATCCTTGTATTGCAGAATTTTACTGAACTTTTTAAAAATGTATTTTTTCCTCTCGATATATATGAGGAAATATTTTTTATGATTTCTTTCTATCCCTTAAAAAATAGTATTAGAATCACAAACAATTCCTATGAAAATGTCTACTATATCAATAGACCTTCACTACCAAGATTTTAGGTGAGGCAATGATTTAAAATAAATGATACACTTATGCAGACTAAAGAAGTTGCAAAATTCTAAAACATTTTATAAATTCTCTCACATTTGTTATCTAGCCAAAAACAACAATTCTGAAATGAGGTGTTTTTTTTATGTGATGCAAGTTTCCTTAAAAGTGAACATATTTCACAACCTAGTATGTGACATTATTGTTGCACAGCAGTGAAGTTGGTATGTACAGTGTGTGGCATGCATCCAACTGTGTAATCCATCAGTGAAATTTCAGGGGTTGGTTGTGCTACAGTACGATCCTATAAGTGGAGAATTACCCACTTTCTCATGAGCTACCATTTAAAACACCTTTTTGAAATGAAATTTGTGAACTTCCTGCTAACAGCTATAGAAGATGAGGAGGGAGGTATGGAGGGGAAGATTCTTCCTGTTATAAAAAGGAAGAAACACAAAAAAGGTAGGAAAAGAACATTTAAATTGGCATTATCTATAAAGGGAAAACCATGTGCTCAGCAAACTTTCCATGTTCCAGTTTTATAATTACTCGAGTTTCCTGAGGGCATCTAAGCAAGGCCATTTCTGAAAGAAAACATATCTTTTTATATTGTTTCAAATTTGGGTAATCTTTTCATACTTGGAAATTGAGAATGCACGTTAAAATGTTGATAGGAAATGAAGTAGATAGAGAAGGAATTTATATTGTTAATCATTTAACTTTAATAATAACTGTATTTAGGCCAGGTCTCTATTACCCTAGTGAAGAAAAGAATTGTGGCAATTACCTTGATAATTGAGACAAAACCATACAGAGGACATTATCCTGTTTAGTTAGCTGGATAAGAGCCCTGAAATTGATGGTGCTCGCTCAGGAGGCACTCAGCTACTCAAAATGGAATAGAAACTTTTTTCCCCCACTCTGTGACAAGTTCTGGCATTGTTTTCCCTTCCTATAAATAATTTAAAAGACAAATGAGAAATAAAACAAGTGATTGTTCAAATTTGGAAAATCACCTTGAATTTTAGAAAGTTTAATCACTGTTCACTAATTTGGGAAGGAAAACAATCCATTCAAGACAAAATAAGGTTAATTCCTTAACAGTCTAAGTAAACATCCTGGAGGCTCAAATCTGGGAGATGACAAGTTAAAGGAAATCATTAAAGGCTTTTTGGAAGAAGTCATCTTTGAGATAGGATTTCTAAATCTCAAATAATAGTAGGATTGGGATGGGGGTGGCATGGGTCTCATGAAGTCTTCAATATGCAGCCCTAGTGACAGCAGAAGAGAACAAAAAGGTGGAAAAATACAGTGTGTGTTACTTAGTGTCCTTATTTATGGAATAGGTAGTAGTGAAGTTTGATGGAAGTATACTGGAAACTAAGACCAGAAACTATAATAATAATCCTTACAAATGAATAAAAAAGATGTGCTAAGGCCTAAGCACACAGTAGGTCCTGAAAAGTTACTCAGCCTGAAAACATAACCCCTGCTGGTGTTACAAATAGACTTAATGGCTTTGGAGAAGTTCATTTACTGACAACTAATTTATTGAGGTATGTAACATTTCTATTAAATCCTGCAGTAGAAGAAAAGGAATTTTATAGTTGTTTTTGTTGTGCTGTTTTGTTGTTTTTGTTTTTTTGATTGATTGCCCTTAGAAAGATGAGTAGGGGAGAGAAAGAGTGTGCCTATTTGTCATGTCCCATCACACCCTTAAAAATAGTCCCGAGCATGATAGTTGGAGACTTATGTTGGCAAGATTGTTTTTTCACTTGGTGGAAAACTGATGCGACACAACTTAAGGGTGTTAGCACATGGTAGTGCTAGAAAAATAAGGGATTCATATTCATTTTGGATCCTTAGTCTATTTAACTGCTTGCCTATTTGCCTAAGAGATGTTAGTGTCATTCTTTTTCCAGAAGAAATCTCTTTCTTAATAAAATGAGTAAAATAATCACTTTAATGGAAATAGAGTTAAAATTTGAAAGTCACTTAACTGTAACAATAATTTGCATGGTCTTAACATTGTTCTTTTAGTGCTTGTAGTTTTGACTTAATTGTTGATGTATTTTCAAGGTTTCATTACTTTTCTGGTTTAAAGTAGAGTTATATTGTTAAGTTAACATAATACACAGTGTAGATTATTTGGTAATAGAGGAATTATTTTTTAAGTGCAGGGAATACTCTTTCTTATAGACTATAATTATAGCTACATTTATGATTCAGATTAATACATGTGCATTATTAGACCTTCAAAACACATAATAAATTCTGTACATTACTGTTTTGGGGCTTTAGCTTAGTGACACAAGTATTTATATAACTAAAGTCTAAATTGTATTTATAAGAAAAAAATTTCCCTCTACATACTTTAGGGCCCACTTTTCCCTTAAGGTAAGAAACAAAGAATATTTTAATGGCAAAAATGGGATGGCATATAATTACTAAATGATTTTTAAATTCATAATTAAGCATTCATGTTCATTTCTATGGTCTTGTGAAATACGTGTGTGTCATATAACATTTTTTTAGGGTTGATGAAATATGAAAGCATTATAACACTTCATATGTTAAATGAGGTAAGAATTGTGAATTTTGAATAATTTTGTTCTAAAGACTATAATTTTATTTCTTTCCTGAATTCACATAGCTTTAGAACCTTATGCAATCTAATCTTTTATATAGAAAAGCATCTAGTGGATTAGTAATACAGGCAAAGGACTGAGAACTTAATCTGAGTAACATTTATTGTCGTATATATATATTGTGAACTTTTATTTGTATATTTTGAAAGTAAACTTGTTTTTTTGGCAGTTTCCTCAGAACAATTTGGTGTTTGTCTTTTATTTTATTTGTTTTATTTTCATGGTTCACTTAATAGTAAAAAATAGGGTATGTATAAATTTTATTAAATTTATATATACAATTTATGTGTAAGCATTTGATTCTATTGCATGTATCTTGGAGCTTAGGTAAGTTTACTAAGAAGTGAATTGTTTGTTAAAAATAGGAGATGAATATATTAGGTTTAATTTATTGTTTGCTAAACTCTCATTTTGTTTGCTTTGTTAATATCATCCAAAACTAGATATTGTAGATGTCAGTACATTGAAAAATTCATTTTTCAATGAATTTTATATGTTCATCTCCTTCTGCATATGAATTGCCCTTGGATGGGGAGGTATATATTTCCCTAAGAATAATATGTAAGTTTTCTGTATTTCTAGGGCAAGCTGAAAGACAAAACTAATTTACCTGTTAAAAATATATTTTTAGGTGCCATTATTATAGAGATCTTTAAAAAAGTATAGAAAGGAAAAGCTTTACGTCTTATATATCTCCAGCAAGTTTTTTTTAATAAGTAGTGCTAGGGAAAAGCTGACTTTTTTAGAATTTAATGTTTCATATTGCTTGAGAAATTGTTTCATGAAGCCAGTCATAAAGAACTATACAATCCATGGTTATTAATCCATGTACTTGGCTGACATTACTTAGGACCTTCTACAATCCTATCAAAGCAGCAGCAAACCCAAAAGCACAAGGCACATTAGTGGCTACCCAAAACTACCAAGATCAAATCCAGCATGCACCGAGATTATAAAAACCATGTTATTTTCATCTTGAAAATGCCAGTGTTTATCTTTTTCTCAAAATGTCAAATTCAGAGAGCCAATAGATACCCTCCTTCCTTGATCAAGTCAAGAGCTCATTCATTAAGACATATATTATGAATATTATTACTACAGTTATATGTTAATATAATATGAAAATTATAACAATTTTAATTATTTAGGGCCATTTGCAAAAGCTGTAGATTGTTTATAGTTTGGTCTTGCATAAGACTAGCAAATTTGGGCAATAATATTAGAAATAAGAAAGCTAAAACCCAAAGGTCAAGAAGCTAGTTGCCTTTTAATTGCTGTCCTTATGTCTTCAGACTGTCAGAGAACAGAGGGTTAGAGCAGCGAACGCTCATCTTGCATAAAGGTTTTCTACTTCTCTTGACATTTCCACTAACTCAGTATCAAGACCACATGAAACCTGAAATAATAGATGAGAAAAGTTAGGTGGGAGGAGTAGACAACACAAGAGTTCTGTCTCAGCCTAATTAACATTCAAAGATCTGGTGGAAAAGATGAAGTCAAAAAGAAAGAACAAAAATTACAGGGAAATTATGGTAATTGATGAAAGGGACTATAATTGATAGAAGGGAATGAAAACCGTGATTTCAGTCATCTTTGATTTCTAATAAGACTGAACGGACTTACAGCAAATTGTTTTGGAATTTCTAATAGGTAAAAGATTATTAGGTCAAAGGAAATTAATTCACATGAAATTTGAAAAATATGTTTCTTTTAAAAAAATATAAATGGAGTTTTGGAGGGCCAGATTTCAGGACTGTAAACCAGGACACACACATTCAACTTGCCCTGAATGTATACTCCTATTGTCAACAGTTACAAGTGGGTTTTTTTAAAAAAAAATCATATTTATTTTTTATGGACACATAATATCTGCACATATTTATGGGGTACATGTGATATTTTGAAATAAGCATACAATGTATAATGATCAAATTAGCATAATTGGGATATCCGGTACCTTAAACATTTATCATTTCTTTGTGTTATGAAAATTCCAATTTTATTCTTCTAGTTATTTCAAAATATACAATAAATTGTTGTTAACTAAGGTTGCCCTGTTGTGCTACCAAATGCTAGATCTTATTTCTTCTAACAGTATTTTTGTACCCATTAACTAACCCCTTATTATCCCCTCTCCCAACTTCATATAATATTCACCAGTGTTCACCAGCTTTCAGGAGGCCAAAGTAAGTACCTCAGATTATAAATCCAATAACACATAAATAATATTTTATATTCTCCTTGTTTTGTTAATTGATGAGATCTTGAACTTACAGTAAATAGTCAATTAATGTTAATTGATTATGGATAAGGTGTAGGGTCTAAAAAACATAAATTATCTTAAAATTAGTTTTAAATATACAAAGCTCTAACCAACTATTTATTATATTTACCAATGAAGGAAAGCAATGCCATAAACAGTTAATATTTTTCAAATGTTTTTAGTTATTCATCTATATATAATACTACTTTTTAAAATTGATTTGCCTTCCAAATTAAAATTTGTCATAGGATGATAGTAAAATAGTTTTGCATACATAGCAATACAGATAAATTGGAAATGGAGGATTAGATCCAAAAATGTACTACGTGACAGTGGAGAGTGAATCTGGAATTCAACATTTTTCATAATGCATATATAACACAGTATACATCCAAATGGGTAATCCCTTCTGGCTCCAATGTCCAGTGACTACGATTCTAAATTCTATAATTTCTAAGATAGTTTATACACTCTCTTGTGCAAAGTGTCATTAAAAACAATACATATGATATTAAATGAAAAAAGTTTTTAAATCATTAATATTTTATTTTATATGTCTAATTAGATTCTTAATCGAAATGAACATAAAGTGTATTAATAAATTCAAAGTAATATATACACAAGGAATAATGTTATTTCAATAGCAATAAATGGGTATAGGAAAAGAACAACTATTTTTCTGATTCTAAAAAGAATATTTCATGTGATACAAAGCATTATAAAATAATGCATCTGTATCACTTAGCTTTCTTTATTCTGTGTTTAAAACAAAAAATCAAAAGCAAAGAAAACAAAGCCATAATATCTCAGTGGTATACAGCAGTAAGCATTTAAAACTCAAGCATCTGGAGTAGTCAGCTAGGCGAGTTCTGCTGTCTGGAGCTGGGCTCTGCTGGATGGTTCCTCTGGTCTTAACTGAACTCACTCAGCTGTGTGAGTCAGCTGATCTAGTTTGAGGTACAAATCAGGTCAGGACATTTTGTCTCTGCTCCATGTCTATCATCCTCCATCAGTCCAGGGTAGATAGGTCTTTCTCATGATGATGCTAGAGGGCAAAAAAGGGGGCAAGCCTGATTATGCAAACCCTTTTCAAGCCTCTGGAGTGTGGCATATTTACTAGCATCTCATTGGCTAGCACAAGTCGTGTGGTCAGTCCCATATTCAGAGTTGAGGGAGATACTACCAAGTTACATTGCAAAGGGGTTGAATACAGGAATGGGTGGTAGAGAAAATAGCAGTGGTCCCAAGAGCTAATACTTTTCTATTTTATATAGAATTAAACATATTTCAGAAAAGAAATGTAAATTTTGACTAAAACTATTTACTGCAAGTTTGCACCTATATGAAAGTACCCAATTTATTCTTATAGATATTTTAACTTTTGTCAATAGTACTTAAAATTAAAATATATTTTAATAATTATTCCTAATTATTTATATTTTTATGTTGGAGCCATATATTTTGGCCATAATGAGATTTATCAAAGGTTATTTGGGGAAAAAAGAGCTACACATGGCAAAACACAGTCATTAATCAGATAATTTAAGTGAGATAAATTCATGTGCCTCAATTATTTTTCACAAATTAAAATATATCAACTATAATAAATGGATAAAAAATTGCTATGGTTCTTAAAAAGGTTGAAAATTATTGTTTTGAAAATTAGTTTTACATCTACCTTTTAGGGAAAAAGAACTTACCGTTGATAATCCAAAAATCTGATAAAAAATCAGTTGGAGATTGGAAAGAAGATTTAGAACGTATAAATACATATATTATGATACAGTATAAAATAATACATGATGTAATATTTTAATATATATATGTGTGTGTGTGTGTGTGTGTGTGTATATCCCTGCTGAAATTACCTGCTAAAAATGCTGAAAGAAAATCCTCTTAGGACAAGATGTATTTTAACATTTTATTGCTTTAACATTTCATTGGGATGGAAGTTAAAGTAGCTTATTTGTCATACTTTTCTTTGACTACAGTTTTTCTGACTTCATTACAATATTCCTGTGTGGTTCAAAACTGATAAAAATATTAATAACACCAGTCCATGACAAAATTGTGTTCCATCTAGGATTATTTAGTTAATTTGACACAAAATAATGTAATTATAAATAAGACAATAACGATTTGTTTTTATTGGATACAACTGACCTAATACAGTGAGGGTGCAATATATTAGATTTAAAATATTAGAAACTATAATTTCATATTTTGTCAAATAGACTATATATATTTTGAATTAAACTTAATTTCCTTTGTTACTCACTGTAAGATTGTGTTTGTTTTCTATTGCTGCTATAAGAAATTACCATAAATTTAGTGACTTAAGCACAAGTTTATTATCTCACAGTTGTATAGGTTAGAAATCTGGGCAGGCTCAACGGGGTCCTCCGCTTAGGATCTCACTGAGCTAAACTCAAAGAGTCAGTGGGGCTGGGCTGTTATCTGGAGGCTCTGAGGGAGTATGTGCCAGGCTCATTCAGGTAGTAGGCACAATTCAGTTCCAGTTGGTTGTAGGACTGAGGTTCATGCTCCCATGTTAGCCATCAGGTAGGGTACTTCTCAGCTTCTAGAGGACACCCCATTCCATGACCCTTGTTACCCTTCCTCCATCTTCAAAGCCAGCAAGGTAGATCAGATTTCCTCATGCTTTGAATCTCTCTACCTACCCTCTGCCTTATTTCTGCTAGTTTTAAGGACTCCTGTGATTAGATTAGACCCACCCCTCAGGATAATTTCCCTATTTTAAGCATATTCACAGTTTCCAGGGATTCGGGCATAGATGTCTTTGGGAGATAACTCTGCCTATCATGAGGACTCACTAAAGATCCACTTTGTAAGAAAGAACTGTCAAATAATTATTTAAAATAATCATTGGGATAGTTAAACTTTATGGAATACCAGGCATTATGCTAAGCACTATTTATGAATTATCTCAACTAACCTCCTATGTGAGATAAATACTCTTATTATCTCCATTTTACATAAGAGGAAACTGAAGCTTAGGTATCTTTTCCAAGTGCCAGGTCCAGCACACACAAGCACAGAACCTTTAGTGTAACAACTACATAGTGTTCCATTGCATAAACTATTGTTGTGAATTTTTTAATCAAAAAATGTTTGACCATTACATCTGAAACTTTTCTATTTTTCTCAAACTAATGATATATTTATGTTATAACAAAATACAGTAGTTTTCCCTTATCTGCGATTTCACTTTCTGTGGTTGCAGTTACTCATGGTCAATTGCTGTCTAAAAATATTAATTGGAAAATTCCAGAAATAAACAGTTCATAAGTTTTAAATTATGTACCATTCTGAGTAACATGATGAAATCTTGTACCATCTAGCTCTCTCCTGCCCTGAACATGAATCATCCCTCAATGTATCCAGTGCCACCCACCCATTAGTCACTCAGTAGCCAGATTGAGGATTACAAGAAGGGTCAGTATGGTACAAGATAGAGAGACAGAGAGAGACACCACATTCATGTAACTTCTATTACATTGTATTGTTATACTTGTTCTATTTTGTTATTAGTTATTGTTGCTAATCTCTTACTATGCCTAATTTAGAAATTAAATTTTATCACAGGTATGTGTGTATAGGGAAAAACATAGTATATATAGGGTTAGGTACTATCCAAGCTTTCAGCCACCCACCGAGGGTCTTGGAATGTATTCCCTGTGGGTAAGGGGGCACTGCTGTAATTCTTTTGGAAAAAAAATGTTCTAGAATAAGAATGATTTTTATTAATGCATATAAAATTTTATGTTCAGAATTGTCAGTACCTAAGTTTACCCAAAATATACAGAAGAAGTATTTCCCTTGATGATCTGCCCCCAGTATTCTTTTTCTCCCCCTACAGTTTGAACATTGTTTTAATGAATGCAATATTAAGTGTGCAGTGTTGGTAAGGGGGGGTTGTAAGGGGGGAGGGGAGCAGCCGATCTATTGAATAAGTGGCTAGAAAGATACCAAGTTGAGTTAAAATAAAATAAGTGAAGATATTAAATCAGGGGAAATTTTCTAGGTCACTGAAAGCTTATATTGAGAAAAGATAAAGCAGGGTGAGGATGCACACAGAAGCAGAGACTCTTGTGCATTCTTATGCCTGCGTGAGTGAGGTAGGCAGAGGACAACAGGAACCAGGTGGAGTTTAAACAAGCAGAGTTAAGTGGATGATAAACACCACAGCAAACACAGACCCCTCCTGGTTGCCCTTATAGTAAGATTCCCTCTCCTTGCTAAAGACAACAAAATGTTAAAACATAAACAAACTACACACACACACACACACACACACACAGAGTCATATAGTGCAAAAAGTAACTGGAGGCAGTGCCATATGTTACAGGGGAAGCTTTGGGCAATTTTGAGAGGGGTCTGTGCTGCAGATGTTGAGTGCTTCAATAAGCAAATTTGAGTTATTTATAAAAGGAGGGCTGACTAAGCTGTGTGCCTAAGAGAATTGGGGATGGTGCATGCCTTTTATTTTTCTCCCAGAATTTGGTAGAACTCAGTGTAGATAATAAATCATGTAATTGAATATCTGAGAGTCACTCCTGTTCTGATTGTAAAATGGGGCTGGGTAAAAGCAGAAGCCAAGTGCTTGCCTGGGATCGTTGCAGGTTGCTGCCTGGATGCTCCCTCTGTCTTTTTTTCTTACCCAGAGTGGGTAGATGGGAATAGACAGGAGTCAATAGACATTTCTTCATTTTTGTTTCTTTCTCATGAATCAGAAGAAAAAAGATGTCAGCAGCATTTAAGATGCAAAGATGAGTCCATAGAAATGAAAGACAGATGAAGCGGCATCCTACTGCATGATAGTGTCTCCGGACCTATTTCATGTCTGTTCCTTGCTTTTCTTAATTTGTCATTGTTTGGACCCATTTCTGGCTACCTTACTTCCTTTTATGGAACATAGTCCTAGGTGTTTATCAATTCTCACCTTGGCTCAGTTGCTCACCTAATTCTGCCCCTGCCACTTAAACTTGTGCTTTTTATTTCATTAACCAATTCTGGCTATATCCATCTGGTTGCCAGCCCTGAATTCAACTTAGTTGTGTTTGTGGGTTTTTAACAGCTTTATCGAGATGTTTTTATAGTCTCAGTTTTTACTCCTGTTCCCTTCATCCTACCCATTTCCTCGCTCCCATCCACTGGAAACTATCAGGTGCTCACCCATTGTGGCTCTTCACCTTCCCCTTGCCAGCATCCCGTTACATATAGTGAATGCCAAATCAGAGATTAGTTCCCTTCCTTTTGTCCCCATTAGTCCTTGCACATGGCCTATGACACAAATGAGTTGTGATAATAGAAATTTATTCACACTTAGGGAATTTTCTTTACTTAGTGTAGAAATTGAGACTCATAAGCTTATATGTAAAACTTATGTTAATATCTATATATGTCTCTTAAATTCCAAACCTTATATCTCGGTCCATTTTGTGTTGCTATAAAGGAATACCTGAGGCTTGGAAATTTGTAAAGGAAAAAGGTTTATTTGGCTCACAATTCTAGATGGCTGGAAAGTTCAGTATGGTGGGGGGAGGTGTCAGGCTCTTTTTAACAACCAGCTTTTGTAGGAAGGATAGAGTAAGAACTCACTGCCATGAGAATGGCACCATTTCATAAGACGTCTGGCCCCATGACCCATACTCCTCCCACTAGACCCCACCTTCCCCACTGGGGATCAGATTTCAACATGAGATTTGATAGGTGCAAGCAAACCATACCCAAACCATAGTACCTTATTTTGTGAAAAAGTGCTGAATTTTACTGAGTATACTTCAACAATAAAACAACCATAAATAATTAATTTTGGCTTACTAATTTATTTATCAAATAGATACCAAAAAAGTTGTCAATATTTAGACATGATTACCATCATCACGTTGGCATGGTGGTATCTAATAAATTAAGGCCATGTTCAGAACAGAATTCTGTACTATACTTCAACATGTAAATTTACCTCAATTTTATGTCTTAAGTAGTAATTCTTCCAATTATTCCTAGATTATATGTAGTTTATATTTCAAAATATCCTCCTGGAAAATATGTATTTCATGATAAAGCCCTTTCCATAAGGCAATTTGACTTTAGCTTAAAATAAGTCTATTCTCTGTCACTAATATACTAAAGAAATGTGAAATGGAAAATTTTATCTTCATAACAACACAAAATTCTTGTAAATTGCTGAAACATGAAACAACCAAATAAACTTTATTATTGAAATGTGTTTCTTAAGAACATAAATGTGTCATGTAACTTCTCAAACTTGTTAAACCATAAAGAACTACAGTGATTTCATAACATGAAACACAGTGTGTATAAAACTATGTAGCATAAAATGTTCAGCTGCCAGGGTAGCAGGAAGGTTCCAGGATATGTTTTCATTAATCAGGAAGTGGTAGCCTATTTCATGATCTTCCTATTCCATTTACCAAATAGTGGGGCCTGACTTGCCCTGTCTTTGGAGATTATAAATTTCCTTTAGTTGACTCTGTGCTTTTTGAAACAGTATTTCTTTTACATGTTAGAAAGTTCAACAACTTCTGGAAAAAATGGAAATGATACTGTACAGATTGTAGAAGGAGAAAGGTGTGATACCTTTCCTCATAAGAGTCATGGCTGACACTCCTATAACAAAAGGTTAACAAAAGAAATGCATAACAAATTATTTAATGCAAGTTTTATGTGGCATAGGAGGCTTCAGAAATGAAAACCCAGAGATTCAGGGAAAAGTGTCTATTTTTATGCTTAGGTTTGATGAAGAATGGACAGCTGCATAGAAATTTGATTGGACAAAGGGATATGATCTAATGATAATAATGATAATAGACTGAAGGGGGAAACCCAGCAAGACCTGAGTGTTCACCTTCTTCTTGGTCTTTCCGAATAGCATTTCTTCCTTCTGGGTGTGGAGAAGGACCCCTCTGGAAGGGGTCTCCTTCAAGGGAGAAGGGAGAGAGTGACCTCTCTAGGTTTTATGACTTGCTTTGGGGGAGAGGGATCCTGGTTTCTATGACCCGCTCTGAGGAAGACAAATTCTGTTTTTTATGACTCATTTCTGGGGAAAAAAAAGGGTGGGAGACAGGAGGGCAGGAGATGGTCAAAGAGACCTAGCTTCTGAGTCCTTCCAACCTCCTTCGGTTCAAAGTACGCAGCATGCCAAACTGCCAAACTTTGGGGTATCAGGTTCTGAGCCCCAACAAAATTAAGAGTTCTCTTTCCTAAATTTTGTTTTATTTGATTCCTACAAGAATGAAGTGAAGGAGATGGGATAAAGAATATCATATGTTTTATGTGATGAAACAGAAACATGAAAAAGTGACTATTGTTCATGGCCAGCAGTCCCACGTCTTAGGAATTTTTACTTAGGAGATAATTGGGAAAACGGCCTGGCTTTTTGGCTCACCAAAGTGAAAGCTGCCCCACCCCTAACCCACATGAAACAAAGATATCCAGCTGTGCGACGGAGTTAGGGGAAAATGTGTATTGGTGAGGTTTGGGTGTTGGTGCCTTAGGGAAGATTATTAGGATGCATATTTGCATATATGTTGATTTTCATAAATGACTTTTGAGTTGAATGTTGTAAAATGTAAATCTTTACATTTGTATTTGTATTTTAGATTTTTGTTTCTTATAAAAATACAAGTCTACAAATTTCAAAGGAACATTTATATTAGTATGTGAGAAAAGCAAAAAAATTGTTATTTAATAGTTAATTTAATTTAATTAAGGTTAGCTAAAACTTGACTTTATTTAACCTAAGGACTGTCCCTAGAGAACTGATTATATTTGAAGTTAAACTAAAACTTTAGTTTAAAAGTGTAACATTTTTCAATCTAATTTAAGAATAAAACAGGTTTTTGGAAAGTTGTGTGGAATTGCTCCTTTACATGGGATGAGAAATACCAAACAATTTATATCAGGTGTAAAAGGATTGGGTTGAGTCTATAAACTGATAATATGGATGAATGTTATGTTACATCACATGGGTGAATTTCAATTGCAATATCTATTGAGTATCTATTAGGTCTAAGTCACTGCTTAAGATATTTCCCTACACATCCTGTCTTAGCTGCCTCTCACCTTGCCTATGATTGGGATTAGCACTACCAGCCAAATGGCAAGGCAAAAGGAAGACTATCTGATACCCCTACCTCTACCCCTGAATTTACTATACATATAAGGTTGGAAGAACACTGGATAAGAAAAAGGAAAGAGGCTTTAGCTTTTATGACTACCCTCTAGGGTATTATTAGTAAGTTCACAAACTGTAAAAATGCCCCACTCTTTGGTAAAAATGAAAGTGCTACTTTCTAGATCCCAACAATATAAATCCTGTTCTGCTTTGAATAAAATACATAATATCATAATTTTGAAAACTTAAAGTATTAAGTATTTCATTATTAAGATTTCATTTTTTCACATATTCTTAGCTGTCTTCTAGAAATAAATGAGATCTGACATCTTATTTCAACAGAGGTCTAATTATTGTGTTTTGTACAGACATTTGTTTTATGCCTTTTATTGCATTTTACCTTGGTACCTTTTAAGTACACTTAATTATTTAACATTCTTTAATGGTGAGCACACCTATGATTTGACTTTTCTTGAAGATAGTGGTGAAAATGTCAGTATAGTGAAGTGAAACCTGTCATGATAATGAGGTGCCAGTGTTTAAATAGATCTTGGGTTACGACTGTATACTTCTAGCTAATGTCCTAGTTTCTTCTCTTGCTCACCACTTTCCATTTTCCACACAGCAGGTAGAGAGATCTTCTTTTAAAGAAATGTTGATCATATATTTTTCTCCTCCTTAAAACCATGAAATGATCTTAAGGGAAATCTCAGTCTTCTTTCCTCAGCTTCGGGGCCCTTCCTGATCTGGTACTTGCCTTCTTCTCATCCCTCATCCGTTCTCAACACTGTCCTCCTTGCTGTCATCAGTCACCCTGGCCTTCCTTCTATCCCTTGAATGCGTCATGCCTTGCAGCCGTAGCACTTTTGCACTTGCCTGTGCCTGAAACTATCTACCCCTAGATCGTCCTAAAGATGCTTCTTCCTTGCCATTCCAGTCTCAGCTACAAGGTCATGTCTTCAATGAGAACTCCTCTGACCACCTCATCAAAAATAATATTCTCCCCCAAATCTTTGCCATATCACCTTGTTCTTTTTTTTTTAATAGCTGGGTTAGTTCAGGTATTTTGTTGCTGTTTGTTTGTGCCCACTCATATGTAAGCTCCCTGAAGGTGATGCCCCTGTCTGTTTTGTATATTACATCATAGGCTTTAAATATGTATTTGTTGAAATAATAAAAAAGATGCATGCTACAGTACTTTACAAATACTAAGACACTTCCAAATACAAGATGCAGTTATTAGCTGAGCAACAGTTAGACAACTCTTTTATATATATCTGTCCTGGCAAGCTGGATAAAAGCATACGTAATCTATGAGTGTGTGTTTCTTTAAGGACAATAGATAAATGGTCACCTAATGTTCATGAGGCACACATTTTGATATTGATTTATTTTCAACCCACTGTGCATCTTTTGTTTTGGCAATAATTAAAGCCTATGAACTGAAGTGAAGGAAACATTTACAATACTGAATAACCTAGAGTGAAGACAAGGGTATCTAATTAGTCTTTCTTGTGACAATCTTTTTTTGGATTAATATTCTCTTTTGAAAAGTCTAACAGTAGTGCTTATGTCACTGACTGCACTGATAATTAGTAGGGTTCGCCATACACCTACACGTATTCCCTCCAAAATATCCTTGTGTAATGCCACTACTTAAAAGAACAATTTCAATTAGAGAGGAGAGTGTTTGAAGTATATATCATGTAGTCTATTATAAAGAATGTGTCCTATTATAAAAGAAAAAAATCTCTGCTAGAATATAATATTTTATGTAACATGCTTGGTATATTGTTTAACAAAACATTTCATGGATACTTCAACAGGACAGGACTTGATTAAGAAGCAGCACTAATATTCACCCACACTTTCTTTTTTTGAATTTCAAGGATGTTTTCCTGTACTATTTTCCTAGCTTTATTAACTTGGAAATAAGGTGACAGGGCCTTTGTCTGTGAATCTTGTAATTATAATTAATAGTAAGTTAAAGGGAAGCAGAAAGCTTATATTCAAAGTTTAAAGTAAAATGACTTTGTGGCACTCAGCGCAGGTGCCAGGAAGAAATTAAATAAGAGCTTATTATTCTTATATTAATTAGGACTTTGGGATGACATCTTTGAGGATGAAAGTCATTTTATGGTTATTAGAGAGACACGTGTTTGTGGACAAAGCTTGAGAAGAGGAATCATGCTGTTTTCATCTTGGCATGCCCAGGGCCTAACAGAGGACTTTCGCCCATGAGCAGCAACTACTTAGTGCCAGTTGCATACGTGAAGGCAGGAATAGGAATGAATGTGTACATATTCTGCACTGTTTCCTGCAGTACATTCCTGAGAAATATATTATTAAAGAAACAACAACAAAAATTACTTATGTTTACTTGTGAAAGTATTGTTTATGGAGGCTGCATTTTTATCAGAGGCTTAATATCAAATAAAACACAGCAATGTCCAGTGTCTATCAAAACTATAAGGAAACATCATTTATCTATAAATATCAATAATTTTTTAAGTACTAAGTTGCTCACTCATGATCTTTAAAAGAAGCATATATGGATTATAGAAATCAACCATATGAAAGGCCAGGTTATAATGAAGTACAATAATGTTGAATAATAATAATAGCTAACATTTGTGGAGAGCTGACCATGTTCAGATAATTTTTCTAACCACTTTATATATGTTAACTTATTTCACTCTCAGAACACCCCTATGAATCAGTTTTATTTTTACCCTTTTGTCACAAATGACAAAACTGAGATATTGTGCAATGTAATCAGCTAGTAAGTTACAGGCCATTTTTCAAATCTAGGCAGGCTGGCCCCAGGGACCCTGTCTGTCTGCACTATGATAATGTTCACTGAATTTTCATTATGTGTCTAGCACTGTTATAAGTCCTTTAAATGTATTAACTTACTTCATTCTCATAATAAGCTTATGAGAGCAATACTATAATATTCCCATTTCTCAAGTGAGGAGACTGAGGCAAAGGCTGGTGAAGAAACTTATCCAAGGATGCTTAGCTAGGAAGCACTGAAGCAAGTGTTCAAACTCACATCTTACTTCAGAGCCCACACTGTTAAACACTAGTCTACTCCATGCCATGCAAATGCTTTAGAAATAGGGATCACAAACTATGGACCATAGGCCACATCTGGTCCACCACCTGGTTTTCTAAATAAAGTTTTATTGGAACACAGCCTTGCTCATTCATTTATGTTTTGTCTGTGGCAGCTTTCATGCTGCAATATCAGAGTTGAATAGTTGCAACAAAGACCATATGGTCCATAGCCTAAAGTATTTACTATCTGGCCCTTTATAGAAAAGTGTGCCAAGCCAACCTCTGCTTTAGACCATAAGTGCTTCTTTCTCAATCATCTTTGTTTGATCCATCTCATCACTACCCTGCACCTAGCCAATTTCCAGGAAGTAACAAGTAGCAATAGTTATAACCTTTTACATATCATTATAAAATGACAAAGCAATTATCAGTTCTTTAGAAACTTCCAAATGCATCTCAATAAATCCCTAAACAGAAATAAGACTACGTTTTCTGCTCTTGCTGTACTCTAAAAACAGAAAAAGCAATTGAGGTTCTGAGCTCACTCCACTGAGAGACATGGACTCTGGAGACAGTCTGCTCAAATTGACACATTCTGGCCCTGCCACTTCCTAGCCTTGTGATATTGACCTGCGTGTGCCCCAGTGCCCCCATTTGCAAAAATCAGAAGAGTAGTGGACCTAAGTCATAGGCATAACAGTGTACCTCATTTTATTGCATTTCACTTTATTGCATGTCATAGATACTGCATTTTTTACAAACTGAAGGTTTTTGGCAACCCTGTATGAAGCAAATCTATTGACATCGTTTTTCCAAAAGTATGTGCCCACTTCATCTCTCTGTGTCACATTTTGATAATTCTTGCAATATTTCAAACTTTTTCATTATTAGTGTATCTGTTATGGTGATCTGTGATCAGTGAGTGATCTTTGATGTTACTATTGTGATTGTTTTGGGGCACCATATACTGTGCCAATTTAAGACAGCAACCTTAATCAATAAATGCTATGTGTGTTCTCACTGCTCTATGACTAGCCATTCCCCTATTTCTCTCCCCCGCCTCCCTATTCCCTGAGGAAAAACAATGTTGAAATTAGGCCACTTAATAACCACACAATACCCTCTAAGTGTTCAAGTGAAAGGAAGGGTCTTACATCTCTCCCTTTAAATTAAAATCTAGAAGTGATTAAGCTTAGTAAGGAAGGCATGTCAAAAGCCAAGACAGGCCAAATGCTAGGCCCCTTAGACCAAACAGTTGGCCAAGTTGTGAATGCAAAGGAAAAGTTCTTGAAGGAAATTTAAAAGTGATGCTATCCCAGTGAACACATGAATGACAAAAAAGCAAAAGCACCTTATTGCTGATACGGAGAAAGTTTTGGTCCTCTGGATAAAAGATCAAACCAGCCATAACATTCCCTTAAGCCAAAGCCTAATCCGGAGCAAGGCCCTAACTCTCCTCAATTCTATAAAGGTTGAGAGAGTTAAGGAAGCTGTAGAAGAAAAGTTTGAAGTTAGCAGAGGTTGGTTCATGAGGTTTAAGGAAATAAGCCATCACCATAACATAAAAGTGCAAGGTGAAGCAGCAAATGCTGATGTGGAAGCTGCAGCAAGTTATAGAGAAGGTCTAGCTAAGATCATTGATGAAGGTGGCTATACTAAACAACAGATTTTCCATAGATAAAACAGTCCTCTATTAGAAGATGCCATCTAGAACTTTCCTAGCTAGAGAGAAGAAGTCATGCCTGGCTTCAAAGCCTGAAAGGATAACCCAACTCTCTTGTTAGGGGCTAATTCAGCTGGTGACTTTAAGTTGAAGCCAATGCTCATTTACCATTTTGAAAATCTTAGGGCCTTTAATGATTATACTAAATCTACTCTGCCTGTCCTCTATAAATGGAACAACAAAGCTTGGATGAAAGCACATCTTTTTACAGCTTGGTTTACTGACTATTTTAAGCTCACCATTGAGACCTACTGCACAGCAAAATATATATATATATATTCTTTTCAAAATATTGCTGCTCATTGACAATGAATCTAGACACCCAACAGCTCTGATGGAGATGTTCAAGGAGATTAATGTTACTTTCATGCCTGCTAACACAATATACATTCTACCGCCCACAGATCAAGGCTCAATTTCTAATTTCAAGTCTCATTACTTACTAAGTAGATTTTATAAGGCTATAGCTGCTATAGGTAGTGATTCCTCTGATGGATCTGGGAAGAATAAATTGAAAACCTTCTGGAAAGGATTTATCATTCCAGATGTCATTAAGAACATTCATGATTCATAGAAAGAGGTCAAAAGGTCAACAATAACAGGAGTTTGGAAGAAGTTGATTCCAACCCTCATGGATGATTTTGAGGGGGTTTAAGACTTCAGTAGAGGGAGTAAGTGTAGATGTGGTTGAAGTGGCAAGAGAACTATAACTAGAAGGGGAGCCTGAAGATATGACTGAATTGCTGTAATCTCATGATAAAAGTTGAATGGATAAAGAGTTGCTTCTTCCTGTATCAAAATATTGTATGTACCCTATAAATATATACAACTGTTATGGACACATAATAATTTTTAAAAAATCAACATGATTCTGATTTGGATCCTGGAAGAGAAAAAAAAGACAATAGTGATTAGAGTGACAATTGGTGAAATTTGAATAGAGTCTGAAGATTAGATAATAGTTTTGTATAAATATTTAATTTATTAAGTTTGATAATTATACTGTAGTTATGTAAGAGAATGCCCTAAACACACTAAAGTATTTAAAGACTGGGGGAAAAATTCCTTCTCCACTCTGAGGTTGTGAGGGTTTTCTCCTATATTTTTTCTAAGTTTAAGATTTTTTTCTTTGCATTTAGGTCTTTAATCTGTCAGGGATTGATTTTTGTGTATGATGTGGAATTGGAATCTATTTTTTATAATATTATTATATAGGATAAATAAAATATTCTAATACTATTTGTTAAAGTATACTTCTTTTCCCCAATGGAGAAAAAAAGAAAGGAGTTGCTTTTTATAGATGAGCATAAACAGTGGTTTATTGAGATGGAATCTCCTCCTGAAGATGATACATTCAACATTGTTGAAATGACAACAAAGGACTTAGAATATTCCATAAACATAGTTGATAAAGCAGCAGCAGAGTTTGAGAGGATTAATTCCTATTTTGAAAGAAGTTCTATTCTGGGTGAAACAGTTATCAAACCACATCGTATGCTACAGAGAAACTTTTTGTAAAAGGAAGAGTCAATCAATGTGTCAAACTTCATTGTTGTCTTATTTTAAGAAATTGCCACAGCCTTCAGCAACCACCAGCCTTATCAACAGCCATCAGTATCAAAGCAAGACCCTCTGCTAACAAATAGATTACAACTCACTGAAGGTTCAGATGATCATTAGCATTTTTAGCAATAAAATATTTTTAATGAAGGTATACACATTTTTTTTAGATATAATGCTATTGCATACTTAATAGACTACAGTATAGTGTAAACATAACTTTTTTATGCACTGGGAAGTCAAAATATTTGTGGTACTTGCTTTAATGCCATACTCACTTTATTGCAATGGTCTGGAACCAAACCCTCAGTATTTCTAAGGTATGCCTGTGTTATAGCCATTAAATGAGTTAGTGTATGCGATTTTTGGATCAGGAACTGATGCCTATAAAATGTTAGTTATTATTCCTATTCTTCATCTTCTTCAAAAGACTGATTCAGAGATAAGCAGAATGGTAAAAGTTTAGGCCTGAATATACTGGAGAAATTTTCAATGAATTAAAAGCCTATGGAATCAATGCCTATTAAATATTCTTCTACATTTATTTTTTACAGAGACCTCTATGAAAATAGGTGAATAAAAAGTCAATTCCTTTTAACAACTTGATGTACAATGCAAGGCTCATAATATTACCAGAGAACAAATACAAGAGAACAAATTAAAGCTCTCAAGTGCAATATGTAGCACATCTGCTCAAAAGCTTATGTAGACAGATTGTGGGAGAGGTGCTACTCCCCTGGTTTCTTCTACAGCATCAGAGCGTCTTAACTGTAAAGGGGAGGGGCATCTACCTCCTTTAATACTATTTTATCTGGTGATACCCAGCTCCAATAAAATTAACTGACAATTCCTAGATAGGTTCTTTAACTCAGGGCTTATTAATGACTAAATGACTTAAGCCTTTACTGGGAGTGATAATAATTATATCCAAGTTCTATAATAAGAGTTAGTGATGTTTATAGCATACATATAAATAATAAATTATGAAAGATTCATATAAGTAGAAGTAGCTAAAATCATGAGCCTCAGAACCAGACCATCCTGGATTCAAACTTGGCCTCCATCCATTACAAAACATGAGCTTGAGAAATTTACATAATATCTCTACCCAGTTTACTAAGGCATAAAATAACAATACTAATAGCACCAACATCAATCACTAAGTCATATATTTAACAAGCATTTACTGAATAGCTACTATGTGCCAGCTACTGTTGGGGTTGAGCATACAGCAAACAAAACAGATATACAGCTCTGCTCTTATGAGCTTTCATTTCACTTGTGAGAATTAAGTATTTAGTACAAGATATGGGGAACATTAAGATTTCAAACAATGTTAGATATTACTCTTAATTGATGATGATGATGATTTCAGACAATGTCTCATTATGGAGTTGGTGATAACACAACTTCTGTATGTGGGGAAATATTTCTGGTCCATGGCTCTTAAACTGTGTTCCCCATCTTGGTTGTATCTCATAGGAGTGATATGAACTGGGATTTGTAACTCTTGATATAGGGTCTTTATCTCTATGGGCCAGTTTTTACTGATGCACTTACTCAGTGAATAATTAAAAATCAAGTATTAATTAATTGATTCTTATGAAATCAGTCAATTCCCTACTATATAGGTTGAAAGTATTTCTATTTGCTTAGAGATCATTTCATTGAGGAAGTAAAATATTCGTTGAAGAAAATAGAATATCAGTGCCTGGCTGAAAGACAAATGTGTGCAGAATCATCAGATAAAAGTCATTTATAGATTGTGATTTAAAGCCAGTGTTGGAAGAGGAATGCATGGCCAAAGAAACCAGAGATTGTGAGTAGGAGGATCCGTCTGTGTGGAATGGAAGTAGAAGGTGCAGGTGATGTAAAGGAAGCCCCAGAGTGGAGGGAATGATGAGAGAGAGGAAAAAGTGCTTCCAAAACTGAATAGCCACTATTGGGTTTGTGTTTATATTTTTTCCTTACCTCCTACAAATAGCTCCTCACAAAAGTCATTTTGGAAACTTATCTTTCAAAGTTCGTAAAGACATCAATGATTTTAGTTATCTTCACTTAAAGAGGGTAATTTATCATCTAGTCAAGTGTGCATGTGTCTGCCAGGAAAGCTGTGGGCCAACATACATCATACTGAGTAGCTTCAAGGATTTGGTTTGCCTTCTTGTGTGTATTTGAATACAGAATTCATTTCAATCTGACATTTTTTAGCTCTCATCATATTTTTCTTCTAATTAAGTTCTATAAATGTATCCTCTATCCAGTTTGAGCTGTAATAAATTCCTTTCTTGAATTGGCCTTCTGAAAGTCACAAACCAACATTATGATGAATTACAAAATGAATAATTTCCCTTCCACTGTGTTTATTTTGAGTAGCAAAATGCTAAAGAATGTTTCACTAGAAAGAAGGCCTTGCCCATAGCGGTTACATGGGTGTGAATTGAATGCTTCTAAACCTGGCCACAGCAAATTTCTAAAACTGTGTAGGTCTAATGCAAGGAAATGATTTTTCAGTTCATAATTTTTGGGTTTAATGGTATTAATGGAAGGAATAAATGATGAGAAAAATTTTGCACTCATGTAAGTCCCTGTAGTTACCCATGTAGGTATGAACTAGAGCCATAATTTCTTTGGGAAATTGACTTCTAAAAGTCCATATTGCAGAAACAAGGAACAAGGCCATTTATAGAACGGAGCATGAAAGAAATGAATGTGTGACTGCTATTTTTTAAGTCGTTTGTTTCACTGTACTCTATAGGGAAGTAAATGTATTGTGTCTTTGAGTTGAGATGGCCAAATTGAAATTGAACAATTTTGCTAATATTTAGGTATTTTAATAGGTGCTTAACATTGGACACATTTGTTACCTTACATTGTAAGGCATAGATGAAACTCTATACAAATAAGATTAAAGCATTGCCACAGATAAAATATCAGACATTAACCTTGTAGACTCTTGATTTTAGAATAGTTTAGCTCCAGTATTTAAATAGCCACAATGATCAGAGTCTGGTTCAAATAATAGTGCTTAATGTGTTAATCATTAATTTTACATACTTCCTTCTCATTTCCCTCTATGCCTTTATAGAGTGGGAATTGCCTTATGCATCTTGAATTCATTACTGTAATTTGTATACTGTGCATTGACTGAAGCCAATTTAAGTGGTATATTAGCATAGAATTTTAGTTCCTTCACTGTGTATAGATAGTGGGCCATGGAGTTAATGTTTCATTTATAGTATTTATTATAGAACTATGATAATGTGGTTATGATTCATGATCATTTCCTGGATAATGCCTGATTTAAGACACACTGTAGTCTGAAAAGAATTTTGATGTTCTGTAATAGGCATGGCCACTGGTCCAAATATCCTAACACACAAATATCATTGACATAACTTTTCTTCCCTAAAAGATAAGCCAGAATTATTGTTTTCAAACCAGAGGTAGACATGTACAATCACCTAAACCAACCTCCCATTTTGCAAATGAGGAATCTAAGATCCAGTGACGTTGATTAGATAGATGGAGATCAGAAAGCTATTATTTTTAGAGCTGTAGCCAGAATGTAGAACCCACTTCCTCTGATTTCTGGGCCATGATTCTGTGAACCATCCCTGCCTTGCTGAAATGGGATAATCACTGCCATTTCATTTATTCACATTCTGAAAACATTCGCTGTTGTCTCCACATAACTTTTCTTCTCTTTCCCTGTGCAGCATTGCCATGCACCCCCAGAAGGACATCTTAGTCTCCTGTGGTGAGGACCGTCTCTGGAAGGTGGTGGGCCTCCCAAAAGGCAATGTGCTTCTCACGGGATTTGGCCACACTGACTGGCTCTCAGACTGCTGCTTCCATCCCAGGTCAGTGCACACAATCCCAGAACCACCCTAATCCCTCCAGGAATGTGCTTGTTGGCTCTGTTTCCTCACTCTGCTGTCTTTGTGACATTTTTCTCTCTGTAGCCTCACAACCTCCACTGAATTTCAAAATGTGTAGATAAATGCTCCTTTGGTTTTCATTATATTGACTTTGGATTGATTGATTTTGATATTTGGTACATGTAAAACTTAGATCTCATGGTGATGCATTTAACAAGAGTAATAAGCTTCTCAGGACAAGTAGTATTAATGCTCCTTGTGCTCACAAGCCCTGGCAAGGCACAGGGACTTCTAGTCAATAATGCATGCCAGTGTTTACTTTGCTTCTGTTAATCTTGTGGGGTTTCCTTTTAGAATTAAGTTATCTGCCAAAAAGGATCAGAAAGCAGTAATCAATTTCTTTAAAAATTCAGTGACACTGAAGATATTAAAGGGAACGAAACAGTACTGAGAGATTGAGACCTGTAATTTTCAGAATTCTCTGAATTTTTGTACCCGAAAGACCAAGGGCACAGAAGGAAGGACATTAGTAAACACATAGATACACTGCTTCTGGTGGATGGAAAGCTCTGTCCACAATCACTTGTGGTCTACTACTACCTCAATCCTGACTGTTTTCTGTTGTTCATCATTATTCTTAGCGTTTGTAAACACTCTTGGGTCTGCCTTTTTCTAACAGGTCTAGCCTAATCATTTTTAGGGACTCATAGTTCTTGGTGCAGTTTGTAAATTTTCCATTTGGAAATTTTGTTCTTAAGATTTCTTATTGATTTATTTTCATCTTTTTACTAAACTCCTTTTTCTTTAACCATCTTTGTTTTATCTTTGGTATGAATATCAATGAAATTAGATTGAAAAAAATTTTTTGAGTATGCAGAAATTCAAAAGTTAATAAAAAGAGTGAACTAAGTTTGTTTTTAATTTTAATTTCTGAAAATCTTCCCCAAGTATAATTTATCTTTAGTATTAGATGTTTAACCTCAATTTATGAACACGTAGTGCATTCCATATCTGGTATATAGATAAACAGAGCCTTGCCATTCTCTCACCTCTTAGGAACATAAAGCCTATCTTGCAAGCAGACACAATACAATTAGATGTGTAACCTATCACTTATGTAGCAACTGGGCATACTAATCAGGTTTTGTTAATGCCCTGTAACCATGACAGCCAGTGACTCAGAGATTTTCTCATTAGTACTTGACCAGCAATGGTCCTTTTAGTAGATCTTCCTGTTTTCCCACTTAATTACTGAAATTAAAATGAGGTGAGATACATTATTATTCACTCATAATACAAATTTACATTCTCTACTTTCTTATGGCAGAATTGTAGTAAAATGCTGCTAACTGTTTGCTTTTTTTCAGCGCATGAGACAAAAATAGTTGGAGAAAATACATTTAACTATAAGTATTTTTAAGAAAGAGATATTGAATAGCAAATGTCCTTTCTGTAGAACTAATGAAAAGGAACAAATGATTATTAGAAACAACAAAAATCTTCTTTTTTGGCTTATTTGGGGTATAGATAAATTCTGGAAGAGTTTATATTTCAGACCTCAAACATCTTATAATCCTTTATGTAAATCAACACTGAATACTATATTCATACAAAAATATATATGTACATATATAACATCAATGTCTTAAAAGTTGTTGAGATTCATTTTTTTCTGAAATTTAAATTTGTGACATTTGAGTTTTATTTTGGCTTATGTAATTTGGTCAGTAAAAAAAAAAAGTTCATCATTGAAGATAATATTTTTCCTATCACACTATATACTTCATCTATAATTTAAAAATCAAACACAAAATAAGTTTGATTTAAATCTGGTATTGTAACCTGTAGTTTAATCTTTATTTAATGAATGTAACCATAGTCTTCTTCAGAGCCCAGCTATGGGATCAGGTTGATTCTGCTTTCTTGGAAGAGGCTTAGGGTGGTCACAGTATATGCTGACACTTCTTACATCCTGTGCTCTTCACAGAAGAAAAATAAACTTACACATTTTCTTTAGTTTTAATTTCACTGCTTCTAGTTGAGTGTTTTCTGTAACTTCCAGCTGCATGTATTCCTAAATACAATGGTAGCCAACATTAGAGTCAGTGTCTCTTTGATGATGACATACCCAAATTGTGTTTGGGGTCAATCCTACTTGATATGACTGTAGTTCACCTTGACTGGTCCAATCAGTCTTCCTTATTCTGCTTCCTTTGTCAAAGCAGACATCTCAAATACCTTAACAGTAAATACAACAGGCATAGCAATATTCATATCAGGCAAAATAGGATTAACAGGTAAAACCTGAACTGACAGGATAACTTGAGGATTCAGCTAATATGAAGTTGAAACATATAAAACAAAAGATCTTATAAAAACAAAATGATAGTGACAAAAACCATAATCAGAGTCAAAGACTTCAAATTATCTTTCTCAACTTTTAATCTGTCAAGTAAACAAAATTACACTTGAATTAGAGGAATTCATAAAATAGTATGTGTATTTAATAGCATATATTGAACTCTGTATTTCACAGAGAATACAGATTCTTTTAGATGATTCATGGCTCCATTTTTAAAAAGGCATAAATCCTGAACCCAAAATATAGCATAAATGAACTCCTCAGAGTATAAATTATACAAATCATGATTTCTGACCAAGATTCAATAACAAAAGGAAGTGATAAGAAATTATAACTAATAATATAATAAAGCACAGATTATTAAAAGTATATAAATGAATATTGAGTCAAAGAGGAACTATAAACTTTTATTATCTAGTTGGCATACAATCACTTATCAAATTTATGAGATGTTTCCAAAGCTGTATCCAGAGTAAAATTCATTGCCTTAAAGTCTTTATTATTAAACAACAAAAAAGAAAATAAGTGAATTATGAATTCTAATTAAAAAGTAACACTGGTCAACAAAATGTATATTTATAGCAAAAGAATAAATCAATGAAAGATAAAAATTAATAAATCAGAATAAAAGAGAATATATATGTGTGTGTGTGTACATATTTATCTCTCCACTTTTTTTTTCCACCAAGGGAAAAAGTAATAAAAGTAAGAACTACAATAGAATGGATATCTAGGAACTCTGGAAAATGAAGTGGAGCAGTAACTAAACTTAGCAATTGGAAGGTTAATAAATGTACAGAGTAAATATATACATTGATTTTGATAATATAGATTCTATGAAATATTTCATACGATCAGATGGAACAAACACCGATACATAAACAGAGAAGCAGCGAGTTAAGTTCACCTATATCCCCTTAGCGTTTATGACGAGGTTAGAACTTCCACAAAAAGGAAAGAAGAAAGAAAGGAGAGAAAGAGGGAATAAAACAGTTAATTTTTAGGTTCATTAAATTTCCCAAGGACAGGGAAAATAAAAGAGAAATTTTATTGTCAGCTTTAAAAATAAAGCATAAACATAATTTCAAACCTAATAAATATAGTACTCACACAACCAGAGAACCATTTCACATTATGGAATTCACAACTTTTAAAGAGAGTGTAAAACATGGAATTCAGTTATATGTTTAAAAGGAGCAATATACAATGACCAAGTAAGATTTGTACTTGGAAAGCATGAAATACATAAATGATCCAACTCTGAGAACATCACCTAATAAATTATATTAACAGATATTGAAATTTACTTTAAATTGGTTGCATATAGTCTAGCATCTATACCTGTTAAGACATATTTGTTTGCTTACATTGTTAGGCCCCATGTGTTGGAATTGATTAGGGCAATGGATTTTGAAATATCTAGAAACTAAGATCTTCCAGGTGAATGTAAAATCTGGATGCTGTGAGGTTTAATGGGTCAAAAGAGGCATGAGTACTTACAGGAAATAGATAAAAGTGGGTACATAAAACCAAACAGGCAAGAATATAGACAATAACCAAAATCAAACAGGTCTATGGAAGCCTCGTTACTTCTCCAGTTAGTGTTTATTTTCTTTAAATGTTGACTACGGTTGTTTTCTTATTTTCCTGAATAATGGTGATTACTTTTTATTGTAACACTAACATTTTCTAACATATTTATAACTCAAGAAATGAATGTGGAAAACTTTTAACTGTAAATTTTATATGAATATTATGCAGACTTTATACAAACTGAAGGCATTTAAAAACTCTTATTACAAGTCTCCCAAATGCTGTATTGTTTCAAAATAATATTATACACACAATTGATCATGGTCATCTGTTCTTTACAGTGGAATTGGTTCTGTTTGCATCTAAGTTTTTAAGTTCCTCAGTAGGACTTGTGTATCCAGACCCTTTTAAAAATGACACGGATAAACCTCCTTCATCACTGTTTAAACTGCTGTTATTACATATTTACCAGTAGATGGAGATCAGACATTGGTAAGGCAAAGCACCCTTTGCATTTTCTTGGAAGACTGACAAATTAGCTGTTCAGAGTGATTCATCAGTAGTTGAAAATGATGAGTGAGTGGAACAATGCAGGGAATGTGCATTGGTGCTATCTTTGCACTATTGAAAGAGAAAAATGTACAATGCCAAAAGGTAGGAACATAAGCATACCTCACTCAGTGCAAGATAGAGGTTGTACTCTAAACTGCTAACACACAGAGTCAGAGTTTCAGGTGGTCTGTGTTAGAATCCTAGCTTCACCTTTGCTAGTCTTTTCAGTTTTCTCATCTGTGAAATGGGAATAATAATGACAACTACTTTGTAGGTTGATTGTGAAGGCTAAAAGCTATAATATCTGAAAAACACAAATACTTTTACCAGGCATATATATGCTCAGTAAATTTTAACTATCAGTATTTTTTATTCACTGATAGGAATTCTGAGAACTTAAAGAGATAACTCAAAAATTGTTATAAAATTGGTAGTCACACAATGGGCTAAGAAGGAAAGAGTCAGCTTTGATGTCTGGATTATACCTAGCTCCGTTAGAAAAATGTTACCAAATCATCAACATTAGTTGGTAAGATCACGCCCCAAGTTCTTATCAAGTTAAAGATGAAAATAGTTATAAACAAGAAAAATAAATGAATACTATTAATGTGAAAAGATGTATGTTATCTATCTGTTCTTAGCCCTTAAAAATGTAAATGTTTCTTTAAGTGCCGAAGTCATCCAAAATTTTTTTTTATAGAAGAGAGTAAGGATTATGCACATTTCCTTTTCTTTTTAAGATTATGTTTTAGAAGGAAAAAAATTGGCCAGGAACATCGACAAAATTATATTTTAAAATAGTCTTTTTGTTTTGTTTTTTTGCACAATGTAAAGCATATAGTGTTTGACCTCCCTAATCCACACACATGTTCTATTATTGTTGGTCCATCTAGATTTGGGCAACCAAAACACAGAGTTGCATAACAATATCTGGGATAATATTATTAGATCAATAAAACTCACACTACACTACCTTGATAATATATTGGTTCCCTACATCAGGGAACTGCTTCATAACAGTAACGTAGATTTGAATGTAAATACAATGTCCAGTTCATCAATGCTTGGGGTTGTATTTTCTTCTGTATGACCACAGCTTATTGTATAAAACAGTGTGTATCTCCCTGCATATCTCTTTAAATGAAAGCAGTGGGCTTAGTTGTTTAAATAATTTCACAGTGCTGCATTTTATCCTGAGTTCACTGCCTGAAGCAGAAATAGAGCTGACAGCATCCTGTTAAACATAACTTCTACCCTAAGGAGTTGATTTATGAATTGTGAATAAATGGACCTCTCCAAAACACCTCACACTTTCTCTTCACTGTACAAGCTACCCATTCATGTATTTATGTAGTGCCTGAAACCATAGTATGAAAACTCCTTGACAAGTATATGATTTAGTCATTTAAAAAAAGAAGCATGGATAACCTTTTTGTTTGTTATGAGCACAAAACTATAATAAGAGTTCAAATTTCAAAGCATAATGCAGGTATCAATGTGTCGTCTCCCTAAAGATTGTGATGTCCTGCTTCTTCCTGAGTTACAGAAGTAGATGCTTTCATAATCTGGAAACCTCAGTAGATTTTTAGTAAGATAATTTTGACATGTACTTGTTAAGTAATAATATTCTACTTTATATTCTTTGAAGAGGTGTATGTTATACTTCTGTTCTTAATGTAGTTGTCACCTTTATGTGAAGGGGCAAAGCACTGAAAATAACAGCATACTTCTTTAAATAGTTTTTTTTTGTCTAATTCTAAAAGTAATACATGATCACCATAGAGAAAAGTGTTAAGAAGAAAATAAATATTTCTCATAGTCCCAGAACTTAGTGAAAACCACATTTTCTTTGTAAAACCAACCTTGCAAGTATTAATTCTAGATTTATACATATTTGCAAATAGTTTAGCTCTTCTAGAATTGTCTAATTATAATTTTGAGGAACTACACCTTAATCATCTTTGTTTTCCTTATTGCAATGTCCATAGATATAGTAATTGCTTGCTTAATATTTGGTCAGTTAATGTGGAAGAAAATTTGGAAAGGTGAGGATCTTTAGATATATCTGTGTTAGAGAAGGGCTGGCTTCAATGTTGATAGCAGTTATTTAAAGAGCATCTACTACATGTCAAGTGTAGCAATAGTAGGTGGCAATGATAATGCTACGTGTTTACCATGCTGCTTCCTTTTCCTCAGTACGTAGGAATACTACATTCCCCTGTCTCCTTTGTAGTTGAATTGAGGCCACATGACTGAATTCTGGCCAATAAAATGTGAATGAAAGTAAAATTTCCAGCTGTGGCAGATTGGAGAGCAAAGTTTTCCTCCTTCATGCTCTCTTCCCTTGCCTTCAGGACCACATGATACAGTGGCAAAACTTTATGATGGAATATGGGTGCTCCTCTTTTGTTGAAATGTGATATGACCAAGAAAAATCAAGGTATTTTTGTTATATTAAGCCTTTAAGATTGACTGGCTTGTCTGTTACAGCTGCTAATGTAATTACCATCTAAAGTAAAATTTTATGTATCATAGATAAAGAAATAAAGTTGGAGAGACTGCCCAAGAGCTTTCCTCCAGCAAGTAGAAGAATTTGGTTTCACATAAGGTTCAACTTTTAAAGTCAGTCTTGTTTTCAAGTATGGGTATAGCAAAATACCCGCTATGTCATATTATCTAAACTCTGACAGCCTCATTTGAAAATGGCAATAACCTACTTCGTAAGGTTTCATGAAGTTTGCATGAGAAAATATATGTAAATCATTTAGCCCAGTTCTGGACTCAAGAGTAAGCATTTGGTAAAAGTAGCCTTATTATTGTTGTTGTCATTTGGCAGAAGCAAGATTCTAACCTGGGTCTGGTTTTCTCTGAAACCAATATTGTCTCCAGGCCTACTGGCCTGTCTCCTTTTTTTCTAGCAAGAAAATAAAAAATCTAAGGCATACTCTAAGCTCATTAGGGGCAAGGTCTGTATCTTACCCATCCTTATATCCCTGGGACACAGCAGGTCAACTGAAACATTGTAGGGTACAAATAAACATTTGTCTAATTAGAATGAATAGAATTGAAGATGCTAGACCAGGAATGTGGCTGCTTTCTCTTATATTCCTGGTACGTATTATATAATTACAGGGACATACATGCATACATATATATACACTCACACATACCATTTGTTATTTCTGAAATCACTTTATCAAAGGAAACTACAACTTAATATTACTTCATTTGACATAAAACCCTAAAATACAAAATCTTTTATGAATAATGTTATACCAAGAATAAATTGCAGTCAAAACCCTATAATAGGGAGAGACACTTCCAGAATGGCAGAATAAGAACATTAAAAAATATACTCCTTGATAAAAGAAGAGAGAATACTGGAAAAAAATATCAAAACCAACTTTTTGTGAACTCTAAAACTTAACCAAAGGCATACACCAAATAAAGGAGCATTTATTCAAGAAAAATTGCCAAATCCAAGTAAGAACAGTAAACTTATTTATGTTTCAACTCTCCCCACTCCAAAACAGAAAAGCTGGAGAATGAAACGTCCATAGGGGATTTTGAAACACTCTGACATATTTCTAGGAATCTAGAAGGACACATGCATGTGGAGAGCTGTGTACGTGCCCAGGAAAGACTTAAAATGGTGTCTTTCTCACCTCTGTCTAAACTGGAGGACTTGAGGACTTTCACAAGCAGGAAATAAAGACTAAGACTGGTTGTAAACTTAGCTTTTACAATTTAGAGTGTTGGAGGTATGCCCCAATATGCACACAGAGCCACTCACCAAAGACTGGATGACTTATTGGTTCAAAGTGTTTAATTACTAGCTGTTCAATCACTAGCTGGCCATTAACTTCTGTGGTCACACAAAATATGGTAATACAGACTTCACTGAATTACTTCAGGGAAGTCACTAAAAAAACAAAAAGGAAACAGCAGCAACAAACCCTGGAGAGAAGGAAATCTGATTTCCAGAATTTCTACGTTATATTATTTTAAAAGCTAGGTTTTCAACAATGACAAAAAATAGAAAACATGAAAACAGGGCAGTGTACAAAATCTGTGAATATTCTATGTCATTATATCACAAGGTGGCACTGGAGTTGCAGATGGAATTACATTTTCTAATCAGCTGACTTTAGAATAAGGAGATTATCCTGGATTATCAAGGTGGGCCTGTTGTAATCACAAGGCTCCTTTAAGTGTGGAAGATGAAGGCAGAATGGTCAGAGTAAAGTGATGTGATACAAGAGAGATACCAGAAGGAACCAGCTCTTCTAACACCTTGACTTCAACCCAGTAGAACTTACCATGGCCTTCTGGCCTCCAGAACACTGAAATAATAAATTTATCTTATTTTATGCCACTAAATTTATGGTAATTTGTTACAGCAGCAAAAGGAAAACTAATACACTATTCTTGAATAACTTGTTAAATTTATTCCTAAAGTATTTTATTCTTTTTAATGCTATTATATATGAAATTGCTTTCTTAATCTAATTTTCATATAATTCAATGTTTGGGTATAGGAATACAATTGATTATTTTATACTGATCTTGTACCAATATACAACCTTGATGAGCTTATTTATTAATTTTAATATTTTTAGCAGATTTCTTAGACTTTTCTCTATACAAGATCATGTCATCTCTGAAGAAAGATAATTTTACATTTCCTTTTCAGTCTGGATACCATTGATTTCTTTTTCTTGTCTAACTGTTCTAGCCATAACCTCCAGTATAATGTTGAATAGAAGTGGCAAGAGCAAACATCCTTGTCTTATTTCTGTTTTTAGGGAGAAAGTGATCAGTCTTTCACCATTATGTATAATGTTAGCTGTGGGTTTTTTTTTTGTAGATGCCTTTATTAGGTTGAAGAAGTTTACTTCTATTCCCAGTTGAATGTGTTGATCATGACAGGATGTTGGATTTTGCTAAATGCTTCTTCTGCATCTATTGAAATGATCATGTAGTTTTCATCCTTTATTCTATCAATGTGGTTTATTACATTGGTTTTTATATGTTGAACCAACCTTGCATTCCTGGAATAAATGCTAGTTGGTCATAATGTACAATCATTTTTAATATGTTGCTGGATTTAGTTTGATAAAATTTTGTTGAGGATATTTGCATTTATATTCATAAGAGATAAGGGTCTATAGTGTTTTTTGTATGTGTGTGTGTGATGTTTCTATCATGTTTTGGTATCAGGGCAATCCTGGCTTCACAATGAGTTGGAAAGTGTTCCTTCCTCTTCTACTTTTTGCAAGAATTTGTGAACGATTAGTGTTAATTCTCCTGTGAATATCTGGCAAAATTTCTCAGTGAAGCCATCTGGTCCTGTGCTTTTCTTTGTAGAAATTCTTTGGTTGCTGATCAATTATAGGAATTTGTCTATTTGATTTAGATTATCTAATTTGTTGCCATATTATTGCTGTATTTGTTGCCATCTTGTTCACAGTTTCCCTTATGATCCTTTATAATTATGTAAATTTGGTGGTGATGCCCATTATTTCATTCTTGATTTTAATAATTTGAGTCTTTTCTCTTTTCTTGTTGATCAGTCTAGCTAAAAGTTTGTCAATTTTTTTTTCTTAGCACTTTTAAGCTTTATTTTGGGCCAAGCATTGTGCTGTTAACAATGCATTGTCTCATTTATCATCACAGCAATCCTTGAAATGACATATAATTATCTTCCTTTTATAAGAGAGGAAACATGTAACTTGTCCAATGTCTCTTACTTAGTAAGTGGCACAGGCAGGATGTAAATAATGGATCTTCCACTTCAGGCCCCCCTCCACCCCACCTTTAGAGAGCTCACATAACACTTAAGGTCTCAGCTTGAGAATATTTGATAGTCATTTCCAATGGTCTACTTTCCTGACTTCAGCTAAGCAGTCAGATTCCCCTGTTATTTATTCTTATTACACCTTAAGTTTTTTTTTTTTTAGCTTTCCCTTCTTATTTCAAAATATTAAGGGGGAACAAATGTTTTTATTACATGGATATACTGTATAATGCTGAGGTCAGGGTTTCCAGTGTGTCCACCACAAGGACAGTGTTCATTGGACCAGATAGGTAAGTTTTTATCCCTCACCCTCCCACACCCTTCCCTCTTCTTAGGTTCCAATGTCCTTTACATCTCTTTGTGCCCATGTGTACCCATCATTTAGCTCTCACTTATTAGTGAGAATATATGGTGTTTGTTTTTCCATTCCTGAGATATTTCACTTAACAATGTTCTATAGTTCCATCTGAGTTGCTACAAAAGACATTATTTCATACATTAGTATGGCTGAATAGTACGTCATGGTATATAGATATCACATTTTTTTTAATCCACTCATGAATTGATGGACACTTAGGTTGATTCCATATCTCTGCATTGTGAGTTGTGCTGAGATAAACATTTGAGTTCAGTTGTCTTTGATAAAATGACTTCTTTTCCTTTGGGTAGATACTCAGTAGTGGGATTGCTGGATTGAATGGTACGTCTACTTATAGTTCTTTGAGGAATAGCCATACTGTTTTCCATAGAGGTTATACTAGTTTGCAGTCCCACCAATAGTGTGTAAGTGTTCCTTTTTCTTTGCATCCATGCCAACAGTTGTTGTTTTTTGACATTTTAATAACAGCCATTCTGACAGGGGTAATCTCATTGTGGTTTTAATTTGCACTTCCCTGATGATTAGTGATGTTGAACATTTTTTTCATATATTTGTTGGCCATTTGTCTATCTTCTTTTGAAAAACTTCTGTTCATGTCTTTTGCCTACTTTTTAATGGGGTTGTTTGTTCTTTTCCTGCTGATATGTTTGAGTTCTTTTTAGATTTTGGATGTTAGTCCATTATTGGAGGTATGGTTTGCAAATACTTTCTCCCATTCTATAGGTTGTCTGTTTGCTCTGTTGATTATTTCCTTTGATATTCAGAAGCTTTTTAATTTATTAATAATTAAGTCCCATTTATTTATTTTTGTTGTGACTGTAATTGCCTTTGGGAGTCTTAGTCATAAATTCTTTGCCTAGGCTGATGTCTAGAAGAGTTTTTCCTACATTTTATTCTAGAACTTTTATGGTTTCATGGATTACATTTGTCTCTAATCCACCTTGAATTAATTTTTGTATATGGTAAGATATAGGGTTCCTGTTTCATTTTTCTGCATGTGGCTATCGAATTTGCCCAGCACCATTTATTGCATAGGGCATCCTTTTGCAGTGTATGTTTTTGTCTGCTTTGTCAAAGATAAGTTGGTCATAGATATATTGTTTTATTTCTGGGTTCTCTATTTGGTTCCATTGGTCTATTTCTCTACTTTTATACCAGTACCATGCTGTTTTGATTACTATAGCCCAGGAGTATAATTTGAAGTCAAGTAATGTGATGTCTCCAGGTTTGTTCTTTTTGCTTAAGATTCCTGTGACTATTCAAGCTTATCTTTTTGGTTCCAAATGAAGTTCAGGATTATTTTTCCTAGATCTGTGAAATGAGATGGTGGTATTTTAATAGGAATTGTGTTAAACCTATAAATCACTTTGGGAAGAATGGACATTTCAACAATGTTGATTCCACCAATGCATGAGCATGGGATGTTTTTCTATTTGTTTGTGGCCTCTATGATTTCTTTCATCAGTGTTTTGTAGTTCTCCTTGTAGAGGTCTTTTACCTTCTTGGTTAAGTATATCCCTAAGAATTTTATTTTCTTTGTAGGTATTGTAAATGGTATTGAGTCCTTAATTTGACTCTCATCTTGACAGCTACTAGTATGCAGAAATGCTACTGTGTGCATTCATTTTGTAACCTGAGACTTTGCTGAATTTATTTATCAATTCTAGAAGTCTTTTCATGGAGTCTCTAGGGTTTTCTAGATACAAGATGATATCTGCAAAGAGAGATAGTTTGGCCTCCTCTTTCCTGATTTGGACGCCCTTTATTTCTTTCTCTTGCTTGATTGTTCTGGGTAGGACTTCCAGTACTATATTGAATAGAAGTGGTGACAGGGGGCACCTGTGTCTTGTGCAAGTTCCTAGGGTGAATGCTTTCAACTTTTCCCCATTCAGTATGATGTTGGCCGTGGGTTTTTCATATATGGCTTTTCTAATTTTGAAGTATGTTCCTTCTGTGCCGAGTTTGTTGAGGGTTTTATCATGAAGGGGTGCTGGGTTTTATCAAATGCTTTTTCTGCATCTGTTCAGATGATCATATGGTCTTTGTTTTTGTTTCTGTTTATGTGGTGAAGCATGTTTATAGATTTGCATATGTGGAACCATCCTTAATTCCCTGAGATGAAACCCACTTGATCATGTGAAATTATTTTTTTGATATGCTGTTGAATTCAGTTTGCTAGTATCTTGTTGAAGATTTTTGCATCAATGTTCATAAGGGATATTGGTCTGTAGTTTTCTTTTCTTGTTGTGTCCTTTTCTGGCTTTGGCATCAAGGTGATAACTGGCATCATAGAATTAGTTAGGGAGGATTTCTCCCTTCTTGATGTTATAGAATAATTTCTATAGGATAAGTGCCAATCTTCTTTGTAGGTCTGATAGGATTTGGCTGTGAACCTGTCTGGTCCAGAGCTTTCTTTAATTGGGAGATTTTTTATTACTGCCTTAATCTTGCTGCTTAGTCAGGATTTCTATTTCTTCCTGATTCAGGCTTGGGAGATTGTGTGTTTCCAGGAATTTATCCATTTCTTCTAGGTTTTCCAGTTTGTGTGTGTAGAGATTTTCATAGTATTCACAGATGATATTTAGTATTTCTGTGGTATCATTTGCAATGTCTCCTTTTTTCATTTCTGATTGAAAGCTTATTTGAATTTTTCCTCTTCTATTTCTGGTTAATCTGGCTAGTGGTCTGTCAATGTTGTTTATCTTTTCAAAAAACCACTTTTTGTTTCATTGATCCTTTGAATTGTTTTTTGTTTGTTTGTTTGTTTGTTTCCATTTTGTTTAGTTCCACTCTGAGCTTTGTTATTTTTTTTTTCTGCTGGCTTTGGGTTTGGTTTGTTCTTCTTTTTCTAGTTCCTCAAGATGTGACATCAGGTTGATAATTTGTGATCTTTCTGTCTTTTTGATGTAATTATTTAATTCTATAAACTTTCCCCTTAGTACTGCTTTTTTTCTATATCTCATAGATTTTTAAAGCTGGTGTGTCACCTTTGTCATTCAGTTTGGAGAATCTTTAGATTTCCATCTTAATTTCACCATTGACCCAAGGATCATTCAGTAGTACATTGTTTAATTTTTGTGTCTTTGTGTGGATTTGAGAATTTTGCTGGGAATTGAAATCTAATTTTATTCCACTGTGGTCTGAGAAGATACATGGTATGATTTTGAGTTTTCTAATTTTGCTGAGACTTGTTTTGTGGCCAAAGACATGATCAATCTTGGAAAATGTCCCATGTGCTGATGAAAAGAATGTATGTTCTGTAATTTTGGGGTAGAGACATTCTATAAATGTCTTTAGGTCATTTTGTTCGATAGTCCCATTTAAGCCCAGTATTTCTTTGTTGATTTTCTTCTTAGATGATCTGTCCAGTTTTGTCAGTAGGGTGTTGAAGTCCCCAGAAATTATGATGCTACTGTTTATTTTTTTCCTTAGATTTAGTAGAATTTCTTTTATGAATCTGAGCACTCCTGTGTTAAGTACATATATATTTAGGATTGTTATATCTTCTTGTTGAATTCCCTTTATCATTATATAATGGCTATGTTTGTCTTTTTTTCCCATTGTTGATTTAAAGTCTATTTTATCTGCTATGAGAATGGCTACAGCTACTTGCTTTTGGTTTTCATTTGCATGGAATATTTTTTTCCATCCCTTTACCCTCAGTCTGTGTGAGTCTTTGCAAGTTAAATTTGTTTCTTGAATCCAGCATATACTTGGTTTATGATTTTTCATCCATTCAGCCACTCTATGTCTTTTAAGCAGAGCAATAAGACCATTTATATTCAGTGTTAGTATTGTATGTGAGATAAAGTTCTGTTCATCATGTTGAATGGCACCTTTTTTTTTGTTTTCCCATTTGTGCTATTGTTTTATAAGAGCTGTGAGCTTTATCTTTGGGGTGTTTTTACACTGGTAGGTATCTATTGTTCTCCTCCATGTATAGTGCACTTTTGAGCATTTCCCATAGGGCAGGTCTAGTAGTGACAGATTCCCTTAGTGTTTGCGTGTTTGGAAAAGTCTTTATTTCTCTATTATTTATGAAACTTAGTTTTGCAGGATACAAAATTTGTGGCTGGCCATTGTTCTGTTTAAGAAGACTAAAAATCGGTGCCCCAATGCCTTCTAGCTTGTAAGGTCTCTGCTGAGAAATCTGCTGTTAGTCTGGTGGGTGTTACTTTTTGTTGCTTTACTTTTTGTTGCTTTCATCTCGCAGCTTATAGGATTTTCTCTTTCACTTTGACTTTGGTCAAGCTGATGATTATATGTCTTGAAGATGTCCTATTTGCTATGAATCTTCCTGGCGTTAGATGACCATCTTGTATCTGGATATCTGAATATCTGGCAGTACTAGGGATATTTTCCTCAATAATTCCCTCAAATAGGTTTTCCATGCTTTTTGTTTTTTCTTCTTCTTCCTCAGGGATACCTATAATTTGTGTATTAGTTTGCTTTACATAGTCCCATATTTCTCTGAGTGATTGTTCATTCTTCTTTATTCTTTTTCCGCCTAGTTGACTGACTGGGTTAGTTAGAAAGCCTTGTCTTCAAGCTCTGAGATTCTTTCATCTGCTTGATCTAGCCTGTTTTTTAAGCTTTCTGTTGTATTTTGAGATTCTCTAAATTACTTTTTCATTTCTTTAAATTCTGCTGCATCTTTTCTTATGTTTTCTATTTCTTCAGTGAGTTTTTCATTTTTTTCATTCATATCCTGAAATACATATTTTTGGCTTCTTTGTGTTGGTTTTTAACCTTCTCTTCAATCCCATTCACCTTATTTGCCGTCCATATTCTGAATTCCATTTTTGACATTTTTACAATTTATTTTTGGTTGGGGTCCTTTGCTGTAGGTCTATTTTGATCCCTTGGGGGTGTTGAACTAGCTTGTTTTCTCATGTTGCCAGAGTTCTTTTCCTCTTCTCTCAGCTCAGGTCATGTAGGTTTGTGCTACACCTATTCTCTTTTGCTGGGCACTCTCCTATTTAATTAAAAGAAAGAAAGGTCCCTAGATGGTGCATTTTTGTCCTATACCAGAAGATTGATCCAGCAGGAGAGGTGTGGATGCACTGAGATCCTATAATATAGCTATTCTGCATTGTTCCATTCCCCTGTGGTTGTCACAGTCCAAGCCCGTGCTGGGGGATCTTTGTGAGGAGCTGTAGGTTGGTCCCCAGGTTGCTTTCAAAGCTCAGGTGGGGGTGGGTGAGACCCTCTCCATAGAGGTAGGTGTTGTAGGAGATTTCTCTGCCCAGGTCTCCCTGCAGCAGTGGCAGTGACTGCTGGTCAAAGCTATCTAGGCAGTGGCTGCAGGTATCAGGGCTATGGGCATGACACCAAGTCCAAGTGTAATAGTGGCAGTCAGTGGTGGGTGCCTCATGACTAGTGGGTCCATCGCAGAGCACTGGTTGACAGGTGTGGCACCACGTTGAGCTACTGGGCATGTTACTCCCTCCAGGCTGTGTGCAGGGCTGGGGGACCAGACTGCCAGACCCCTTGGGCTCTCTTCCCATGTAGGTCCCACTGAAGCTTTTACTGTGGGACCTCTCATGTGGCATAGGCACCTGCTGTATTTGAATTCCCTGATCGGGGAAGGCACTCAGCTCTTAGTTATGGGGCACATGAGAGTGTCCGCTTTCCTTGCTCCCTCCTTTGCCAAGCAGAGGTGATGTGGAGGCAGTTGTGCTGAAACCAACCTTGCATAGATTCAGTGCTCCAGACTTGAGAGTTCAGAGTGGTGTTAGTTGCAGTGACCTAGGAGTGGAAGTCAGCAGGTCCCTGCTGAGTCCACTCTCTGATGCAATGTTACTGCACAGTCTTCAAGAAGTTCCCTGATCAGTATGGAGGCCTGTGGTAGGGGTGGGGCCCTCACAGCTTGGATCCCAGTGTCCATGGGGAGAGTGTGGAGCCCTGAGGTTCTCTCCTTTGTTGCTTCTACATGTGTGGGTGCCTCCCCCAGGTACCTTCTGATCTTTCCAAGTGAATCACCCTGTCTCCCTCTCCTTCACTCTGAGTGCCTCCTGTCATTTCACTTCTTACAGTGCTCTTTCCAAGAAGGTCTATGCGTAGGGAGCACCTATTTGCAACTTTTGATTCTTTCCTTCAGAGCGGCATGTGCAGGCAGCTTGTAGTCTGCCATCTTGGCCCCTCCCCAAAGTTTGTCAATTTTATTGCTCTTTCAAAGAACCTGCTTTTATTGTGGAATTTTCTATGTTTTTTATTCTCTGTTTTATTTATTTACACACAATATTTACTGTTTTCTTCCTTCTCTTTGCTTTGTATTTAATTTGCTCTTTTTCTGCTTAAGGTGAAAGCCTGAATTATCATTTGAGATCTTTATTCTTTTTTAATGTACCATTTACAGCTATGAATTTCCTTTTAAGCAATGATGGAATCATCCCTTAAGGTTTTGTAGGTTATGTTTTTGATTCATATCAAACTCTTTTCTAATTTTCCTTATAATTTCTTCTTTGGCATATTGGCTATTTAGAAATGAATCATTAGGTAATTTCATCATTGTGCAAACATTATAGAGTATGCTTACACAAAACTAGATGGTATAGCCTACCACACACACAGGCTATATAGTATAGACTATTGTTCCTAGGCTATAAACCTGTAGAGCATATTAATGTACTGTGTACTGTAGGCAATTATAACACAGTGGTGTTAATGTATCAAAACATAGAAAACATATCTAAACATAGAACAGGTATAGTAAAAATATAGTATAAAAGTCAAAATAAAGGGTACACCTTTATAGGGCACTTACCATAAATGGAGCTTGTAGGGACCTAGAAGGTGCTCTGGGTAAGTCAGTGAGTGAGTGGTGAGTGAATGTGAAGGCCTAGGACATTACTGTACACTACTATGGACTTCGTAAAGAGTGTACACTTACACTACACTAAATTAACTTAAAATTTTTTTCTTTCTTCAATAATAAATTAACCTTAGTTTACTATAACTTTTTTACATTATAAGCTTTTAATTTTTTTTAACATTTTGACTCTTTTATAATAGCACTTAGCTTAAAACACAAATACATTATACAGCTATACAAAAATATTTTCTTTCTTTATATCCTTATTCTATAAACTTTTTTCTACTTGAAAATTTATTTATTTATTTTTTACTTTTTAAATTCTTTTGTCAAAAACTAAGACACACACACATTAGCCTAGGCCTACACAAGGTAAGGCTTATCAATATCACTGTCTTCTACTTCCACATCTTGTCCCACTGGAAGGTCTTCAGGGGCAATTACACACATGGAGCTGACATCTCCTATTATAACAATGGCTTCTTCTGGAATATATCCTAAAGGAACTGCCTGAGGCTATTTTATGGTTAACTATTTTTATATATAAATAGAAAGCATACACCCTATAATAATAATAAAAAAGTATAGTATAGTAAATACATAAACCAGTAATATAGTCATTTATTGTGATTATCAAGTATTATGTACTATACACAATAGTATGTACTATACTTTTATACAACTGGCAGCACAGTAGGTTTGTTTATACCAGCATCATGACAAACATGTGGCTAATATATAGCCCTATGGCATTATGAAATGCCACTAGGTCATAGGAATTTCTCCGCTCCATTATAATCTTATGAGACCACTGTTATATATATAGTCCATTGTGGACTGAAATGTCCTTATGCAATGCTTGACTGTATTTGTGAATTTTCCAAATCTCCTTCTGTCCTTGATTTCCATTTTAAGTCCATTGTGGTTGAAGAAAATATTTTGTGTAATTTAATTCCTTTATATTTACTGAGGATTGTTTTACACACTAACATATTATCCTGAAGAATGTTCACTGTGCTCATGAAAGAACATATATTCTTTTTTTGTTGGGTGGAGTGCTCTATAGATATCTGTTAGGTCTAGTTGGTTTATAATATTAAATGTTATATTTATTGCTCTTCTGCCTAGTTATTCTATTCATTATTAAAAATGGATTGAATATACCCAAATTTATTTTTGAATTGTGCATTTCTTCCATTAATTCTGTGACTTTTTGCTTTCTTTATTTTGGGTCTTGTATTAGTCTTTTATTGCTGCTCCCACAAATTACCAAAAGCATAGTAGCTTAAACAATACAAATTTATTATCCTATAGTTCTGAAAGTAGTAAGTTAGATATGGGTCTCACTAGGCTTACAATAAGGTGTTAAGCAGGACTGTGTTCTTTCCTGGAACACTGGTGATGGACCCATTTCCTTGTCTTTTCATGTTCTGGAGACTTCCTGCATTCCTTGGCTCATGGCCCCCTTCCAACTTCAAAGCCAGCAGTGTTGCATCTTTCAGTCCTTTTCTCTCTGTCTGTCTTCTTCTATTATCACATCACTTTTTGTCTCTTTGATCTTCAGTCTCACTTGTAAGGACCTTGTGATTACATTGGTCATACCCAGTAGTAATTCAAGATAATCTCCATATCTCAATATCTTTAATTTAATCACATCTGCCAAGTCCCTTTTGCCACATAAGATAACATTTTTAGGTTCTGGGGATTAGAATATCTGTTGGGAATAGGGTATATTATTCAGCCTCTCACCACTTATACACTAAAAACTATTTAATAATGTTGACAGAAATTAAAGAAGTGGAAAGATCCTAGCTCATGTTCATGGATTTAGAAGACTATATTGTTAAAATGGCATTACTCTCCAAACTGATCTACATATTCAATGCAACACCTACCAAAATATATCAATAGCTAAGCTGATCCTAAAATTTGTATGGAAACAGAAGTGTCTTAGACTAGCCAAAACAATCTTGATCAAGAAGAACAAAGTTGGAGGACCCACACTTCCAATTTTACAATTTACTACAAAGTTACAGTAATAAAAACAGTGTAGTACTGGCATGAGATAGACATATAGATCAACAAAATAGAATCGAAAGTTGAGAAGTAAGCCCTTACATTAAGAGTTTATGATTTTCAACAAGGGTGCCATGATAATTCAATGGGGAAAGGGTAGTTTTTTTCAACAAATGGTGTGAGACAACTGCATATCCATATATAACAGAATTAAGTCCCTACCTCACATCATACACAAAAATTAACTCAAAATGTATCATAGACTTAATACTAACAATGAAAACTCTAAAACTATTAGAAGAAAACATAATAAAAATATTTAACAAATCTCTGTGATATTAGAATAATGAATAGTTTTTTATGTATGACCCAAAACTCAGGTGACAAAGAAATAACTTCATCAATATTAAAAACTTTCATATTTCAAAAGACACCATCAAGAATGTGAAAAGACAACCCATGTGGAGGGAGAAAATACTTGCAAGTCATGTATCTGATGAAGGACTTATATCCAGAATATAAAAACAACTCTTACAGCTCAACAGTAAAAAAGGACAACAGTATTAAAAATGATTAAGGATTTGAATAGACATTTCCATGAAGAAGTTATACAAAAGGTCAATAAACAGATGAAAGATGCTCAATATCATTTTTCATTAGAGGAGTGCAAATAGAAAACACAGTACAATACCACTTCACAGCCATTAATAATTGTGGCTATATAAAAACAAACGGATAAATGTTGGAGAGGGTGTGGAGAAATCACAATCCTTACGCATTGCTGGAAGGGTTATAAAATGCTGCAGCCACTTTGGAAAAGAGTTTGGCACTTCCTCAAAATGGTAAGCATAACATTACCGTAAGATCTAGCAATTCCATGCCTAGATATATACCCAAGAGACTCAAGAGCATATGTCCGCACAAAAACTTGTATTCAAGTGCATTATTATAGTAGCAGTATTCATGAGAGCTAAAAAGTGGAAATAATCCATATGTCCATTAACTGATGAACAAATAATAAGTTATGCCACTGATGTTTAAAACTGCAATTATTAGTGAAACTTATCTTTTCTTGTGTATTAGCTATTTGTATTTCTTCTTTTGTAAATAGCTTAACATTTTTTCTATTTTTTAAAAAGTCTATTTATAAGAACTCTTTATTTGTTAAATATAACCATTTTATATTATGTAATATATAAAGATTTCCCAGACTTATTTTGTAAAAATTATTTGCTTATAGAGGTGTTGTTTGTTTAATAATTTGCTTGTGTTTCTTTTGTTGTTATTTTTTGATAATATATCTTTTCAGAAGTTTATATAGTATAATCTACCAATCAATCATTTTATAGTTCTTTTCTTTGCCCTAATTTACATAAGAGTCCTTACCTCACCACGTATTCTTCTGTTTTATGGTTCTAATTTTTTTAAAAAAAATTTACTGTTTCATCAATTAATTTTATTGTGACTGTGAAGAAGGAATATAACTATTTTCATTTCCATTAATTTCAACATGAGCTTTAGGTGTAAAGTAAACATCTTTTTTATTGTTTATCTTTGTTGATTTATTTTAATATCAGTTGTTTAAGCAACTCTATGATTAGTTGATAATATCACTTACTGCCGATATTTTTATACCAAGATTTTGAGTTCTTTTTGTTTATTCACCTCTTGATAATTACTGGATTCTTTTCAAGCATGGATCCATAGTATTTCTTAATTCAGTGATTCTTGATAAACACGAATTTTCTCATTTTGAGTAAAAAAATATTGAATCTAATTTTTGAATCTTCAACTCATGGTATTTTATTCACATTATTTTTATAATTAATTATTCTGAGTCATCTTTTTGTTCTCTCTTTCTGGCATTTCCCTGAACATATATTTGTATTCCCAAATCTATCATCTATTTTTATCAACTTCATCTTATTTCTCTCTTTGCCAGTCTCTCAGTTAGGGGTGAAGTTAAAAAATAATTTTTTACTTTAGTAAAATAACTTATTTATGTTTATAACTCCCTTGCAGAGTTTAATTTGATAATTATATTTTCCATTACTACATAGAAGAGACCTGTAGTTATGGTTCTTTTAATTGTCCGTTAACGATCACATACCGCACATGGAACCCGCTTGGGGCTTGCGCATCATCTTCCCCGGGAGACCCAGGAAGCGGCCTCAGCTGTCCTCTTCTTTCTCCAGGTCCCCAGCTCATACTCATGTCTGCTATTTGCCACTGCCAATGTTGGGGCCCACTCAGAGAGCTCTAACTGAGCCCACATGAAAATAGCTTATTTCACTTCTACAGAGCTGTCATTGTTTGCTGTTTCTCCCAGACATCAAGATTTGGTTCCAGTCTGACTTATTGCATAGCAGACAAATACTCAGTTCCCACATATATAGTGCATTTAGATTATACTCATACTTGATAGACTTGGTAGGATATAGTATTTCACTTCCACATTCTTTTTTCAACTTGGGATACAAGAATGAGGGAGCTTGGAAGGGACATTCTTGGTGTCACCATTTGGAGCTCCTTTGGGTCCTCAGCTAGCTGCTGCTGCATGTTCAGAAAACTGGGACACTATCTTTATCTGACCCACCTGTGAAGTTGCCCACGGCCTTACTCTTATAAAACACTTCTGAATAGGCGAACCCCTAGTGGTACTTACCAAATTAGCAGAAAACATTTGGACACATATAACTGATACATTCAACTTGACAAAATATATATTCAACATATATAGAAATTATTTATAGTTTTCAATGCCCTCCCTGAGTGGAATTTATCATCCTGTGTCCCATCTTTACAAATCTCTCTCTCCCCTGCTACATTACACTATCCTCATCTCAGATTTTTAGTACCTTACTACTACTTGCTCTAACTTTGTAGGTACTAAGTTGTTCTATGTTAAGCTGTCTTGAACCGCTTAGAAACATGATTTGGCAGTTTTCTAATTTTTTCTCCTTTCTTTGTTAGTGAATAGATTTGAGAGAGAGAGCTATTTTCTCCAATTCTTTAAAATCATTCTCTTCTACTGATTTTAGCATCATTTCAAAGGGTCTTATGGTTGGGGGCAGGCAGAGGAGAAATAACTCAATTGGAAACTGGCCTAAGTATGCTGGCTTTCCATTTATTGTACCTTCCCCTTCCGGAAAGAAACCTTAAGGCTTCATAAGCTTTCTTCTTCTGTTAGTCCTTTACCCAAAAGGAAGGCCAGCTTTTGAGGTCCTGTGACCCTTTAGAATCTTCATTCAAGTCTAAAGGGGGCTCCCACTGGGTATTCTGTTTGTGTTTTAGCCACTTGTTCCTGAAAAACACCCCTTGCTGCAGTGATCTTCTGCTTTTTATGACAACTGGCCTCATAATTTTTCCCCTCTTCTCCAAGAAGGCATTAATTGGGTTTTCCAGGCTCTTTGTATAGTTATTTCTTAATGCTGCTCTTCTTTTATAGGAGGGAAACTACAAACTAAATATTTATGCATTGTTTCAGCCCAATTTGGTCTGCAGCCTAGTTAGTAGACCTGCCTTGAAATCTTGTGTATTTGATGACAAACTTCCCAGTTTCTAAGCTTAGAGAATGTTGTTCCTTGATTTTGAGGTTTTCCTGGCCATTCTTATGAACACTGGGTGGGGGAAGTTAGAAGACTGGTTCCGTGTCCTGGATCATCTTATTCTGAAGCCCATACTTATTTTTAATAGATGATTAAAATTGACTTTTAAGGTCATTTTCACTCTTGAGTTTTAATATAAGCAAATTTTTCCCTAATGCTATTTCCGTAGGCAAGAAGTTTCTCAGGTCAAATAGATGCTGTCAAAATAATGACTCCAGGAACTGTTAAATGTCATGAGGAACTAACATTTTGCCTCTAGTTAAACCAAGAATCATTCAACTGTGTCTAAGCTGTAAAGAAATATTAACTTGTGTGACCTAAACTTGCTGATTGATGGCCTGATTAAATTACAGAGGAAATCTTGGCAAGTTACTGCAGTTTGTAGAAAATTTTGTTGCTGCACAGATATCAGTAAAGCTCACAGTTTTCACCTTAGAAAGGCATGATGATATATCTGAAGACATTCTAACTGAGAGGACGTAACACCTTGAAAGACATTAAGCCCTCAGGTCAGGAGTTTCCATTCTGGGTCTACAATGTGTTTTGATATAAACGTGCATTAGGGCCGTGTCCATGTGAGTAAACTGGCTCATCGCATGGCATTCTATTTATTTGCAACTCTCCCCAAAGGCTATATCCAATACTCAGCACAGTCTATCATAGTGTGATCGATAGCCATTATAAAGAGAGTGATAGGACATTATACTTAGGTATAATTACTGATACATAGCCAGGTAAGCAATAGACAGGTACTAGTAATATGTTAAATATATCACTGTTTTAATTTTATTATCATCCTTGTCAGAGAGGACAAAATTTTTTCTTAAAGATAATGCACCCACAGGTGAAAAACAATGGCAAAGGCTGAACCAAATCATAAATTTTATGTAGGAACAATTAGAAGAAGGTAAGGCGAAAGGTAGAACAACTAAGCAAGAACTATTACACTAGTTCAGGTGAAAAATGTGCAAATCATACCAATCCTTTTCAACCACGATTTTTCAATAGAATTAAACCCTGGGAATTATTTGGGTGATACTCTCTCAATTCTCCAATTCTTGATGTATAGGAGACAAGTTAATGTATTACATTCAATGAGTGCATTAGGACGTTACAGCTTAATTCTCCTGCTAGAACCCTGATTGAGAAGGTCCAGTCAGCAATGATAGAAGAAAATATTTCTTATAAAGATATATAAGAGATAGACTCAATAAGAATAGCTCTCAGAATTGAAATTGAAAAAGAGTGAGAATTTAATATGGTCCCCAGTTTTTAACTTGAAAGCCTGGATTTCTGAGATAAAGACTATAGGTGAAGGAATAGATTTGCGGAAAATTTTATGATTTTATTTTGGGTTTACTGAGTTTGAAATGTCTGTGGGACATTCAGGTAAGGATATTTAGCATATGAATCTGAATCTCAGGAGAGACATTTGGGTTTGTATATGAGTTATCTACTGACACAATAATGTGTAATAAACCACCCCAAAATTTTTTAGCTTAACACAAGAATTATTTATTTAGTTCATGATTCTGTAGGTCAACAGTATAGATTGGGTTTATCTGGGAAGATTTTCTGTTCTCAGCTGGGCTCCTTTATATATCTGTTTTCAGGCCAAGTCATCTGGGTGGCTCAGCTTCTGGTGGTGATGGCTAGAGTGCCTCCAATATCTTCCCGTCTCAACCTCCACATACTTCTCACATTCCTCCCACAGGCTAGGATGGGTGTGTTCTCACAGAGAGGCTCAGGTGGAAGCATAATCAAGTCCAACTATGTCGGAGAACAAGCAGAAGTGTGTACATTCTCTTGGGGACTAGGCTTAGAACTGGCACAACATCACTTTCCCCTCATTCTATTGTCCAAAGCCCTGAGGGGAGAGAGTGTGGAGACTACAAAGCTATAAGGTTAAAGGCCTGTACACAGGAAGAAATAGAAAATTGAAACCATTTTGAATTCTATCATTTTATACGGAGGGGGCAACCATATATCTAGATTTGTCTGCAGAAGTTCCAGTTTACTCTCATCATCCTCATAGAAATATCAGTATCACTCCCCATCACTCCAAAAACCATGAGTGATAAATTAAGTGGGAGCTCTACCTTTAGGGGGATTTTAAATGGAAATGGATGAACTCATTGAAACAGAATTTGCTAAGTGAGTAGAAGAGTTAGGTTAAGATTAGAGCCCATGAAAGAGGTGCCAGGGAGCAACTGATGAGCCAGGGCAGAATGTTCTAAAGAAGCCAGAGAGCAAAGCTGCGTGAAAGAGGGCAAAATGACAAGGTCAACACCATCAAGACAAGAAATAAGATATGGAATGAACGTGTTTATTGAGTGTGTCAACTAGAAAGGTCTTTGGCGAAGAGTGAGAGGTGTCAGAGGACTGGGTGCAGAGAATTCAAGAGTTGACTCTAATTTTTACTCCCACACAGATTTAACATTGAAACTTGAAAACAAAAGGGACTGGACTTTCTTCCCTATCCATAATTTTTGACACTAAAGAAAAATGGTCTGATGTGTGTTCATTAGGAATTATTCTAATTTTACTTTATTATTACTTTAAATTCATTTTTCTCCATGTATTTGATGTCTTCAATTGACACATAACTCAATAAGACCTACTGTAGTTACATTAAATATTAACCAGAACATTTATTTTGTAACATTTGGGAAGCTATTATCCAAAACTTTACTGAGCATATTAAACACAACTTTAAGGCTTGCCAAGATATTTTTGACAATTGTCCTAATTTTGATGAAGCAAATAAGAAAATATCAATTTCCCCAGTAGAGAGTTTACTGTAAAAAGCTTTACAGATTTGACATTGTGTGAAAGTTTCCAACTACAAGCAGGTGTAGCCTTAATGGCAGCAAATGGCATTAAATTTTTTGAATAACAAAACCTACATTTAAAATGTAGGAACATAGTTTCTAGTAATTTGAAACTTCAAGGATAACTAATTGGCTAACACATAAAAGGACAGAAAAATCTGACTGGTATTGACTTTGCAACCAAAAAAAAAAAAAAGGAAAGAAAGAAAAGGAAAGAATAAACTCACAAACTTCCATGTAGTTGAATTCTTCTCTTGGCGGCTACTTATACTTGGCAAATCTATTTTGTGTGAGTGGACATCAAATTCCCCTTGGGATTTTCAATTTCATTTATTTTATCAATAAAAAGAGCCTTCTTGTGAATAAATCACATACAAATGAAATACAAGAGATTACACCAGTAGCTGTGCTTTTACTTTGACTAATCCAATAGCTGTAGCCAAATATCTCAATGTCAAAAGCATTATAAGTATTCTACAAGGTAAGTCTGGCAAAAAGAAATCAATAACAATGTATTGGATTTGATTAAAATGTTTATTTTTCCTCTCCATCTTTCCCATTCTAAAACTAAATGGTTCTTTCACATACCAATCTGATCTTTGTTATGATTATTGGCTGGCCTTGTTTCTTGTCATAATGCCACATATCTTAGAATTCATTTCTGAATCATATACTTTTCTGCCTTTCCATAATTTCAGTGTTGGGGTTCTTGATCTGATGTCATGCCAAGTGTCACTGACTTTGTTAACAGATTTGAAGAGATTTTACAAACCCTATTTACACAAATTATTTATTTTGACTTCACCAACATTAAAATACATTTTATAGTTTTTACAGAAGAATTATCTTGCACTCAGCAAGATAATTCAGCCCAAGATTACTCAGATCAGCTATAGTTAATTAGGTCTTTTCAACCGTTTTACTCATCAAAGACTCTTAACATCATTGCAGATTCCAGAAAACTGATCTTGACGTCTATCTTGCACCTTAGTGCCTTTACATGTTCTATTTTTTCTGCTTGAAATATTCTCCAAACTCTACTCTGCTTACCCCATCCTTTACATACTTAATTATTAATCAGTTTTCAGGGCTGAGCTTTCAAATTCACATCATAAAGACATTTTTCCTTGATCCTCCAAGAGCAAAATAATTTCCCAGATAACTTTTTTACTTTACATCTCCTTATCAGCACTTATGACACAAGGTATTTTTTATGAATGCCTGCGTTCTCTGCTGGGAGACCATCACGTTCACTTCTGTATTCCCAACATCTTATGGCACTAAAAAATATTAGTCACTTGACTAAGGGTCTAGTTGCTATTTTAGGGCTTTGTGATCTCAGTCATGGATCATGGCACAAACTGCCTTACTTTTCTGCTTGCCTCTCTCAAGTCCGTACTGTCCAGGCCTGACTGATTGGTTATCCTGAAACACTGCCTTTGTCATGTTACATTCCACAACCATTCTGTCACCATCTGTTATTTATGGAAACAAAAATGATGTTCCTTAGAGTATCATTCAGGAGCCTCCATAAATTGACCAGATCAACTTTCTGATCTTGTCACACTCTCTTTTCTCTAACACGAGCAATTAGTCCTGGTCCAAGTAACCTAAAGACTGTATTCAGAATACTTCTTCCTGCTTTTGGACTTTATTTTGATTTTCTACCTGTTTTCTCACTCACTTTGGATGCTCTCCAACTTCTCCTTTGTTCATTCATACCTTCCCCATTTTGAGGTCTAGGCATATTCTACGGGTATTCTACAATGGGTCCAGCCTTCAGTGATTCCTCCTTCCTTTCAATTTCCATTAAATGCCACTATCAAGTTTTACCATTTACCATGAGGGAACATTTTATTTTTGCTCTATGATCTTCATATTTCAAAAGTTTGAAAAATCAAACAATAAACAAATGCAGAAACTGTATATTTTAACAATGAATAATTTCCCTTACAAAAATAAATTGATAATTTAAGACTGTGAATGCATAGTTTTGATCAACATGGTATTGACATGGTATAATATTTGGTTGATATGATTTAGGAAAAATAAGACATTGGAGAACCAATTAGGGATATTATAGATTAAGATGGATCAAACAGCATTTCTCACCTTTTGCTGGTTCAAATAAATAGCCAAAAAATGGTAATACATGACAAAACAATTGATCAGCAGCCACTAAAAAATGAAATACATATAACGTCCTGACATAAACTTATAAAAAGGTAGCTAAATAAAAAAATAGATTACAAAGTATTAAGACTGCTCAACAATAATCCACAATTTGGAGATGTATAAATTAAGGAAGAGATTAGGCAGCCAGGGAAAAATAAAGGAAAAACGTTAAGAGCAGAAGAGATTTCTTACCAACACAGTTATCCTTAAGCATGGAAGGAACAACTAGAGCTTCTCATCTCCCAGGGCTCCAAATAAATTAGTAAAAAGTGCCCAAGTCCTCATGCTATCCTTAGAGGAAAATAATACTCCAGATTAATGATAATAAATACTAGTAAGAAATATTCTTAAAAATCTGAAAAAAAGAGAAGTGCTCAGGACATCTCACCTCTCTACCCCCTCAAACAAAAAGTCACATGATCCAGTTAAGCTGCTCTTCCCCTATACACACACACACCCCTGTACACACACACACTCACACTCACATTTTAGTGGTATAAAAATGAAAAATATAAAATTTTTGGCTCTTAAGCTCTAAAGGGAAAGACAAACAGCTCTTAGGTAAATAAGTAAGGGAGTTAAGAAAGATTTACCCTCATCATATCAAAGCAGTTTATAAGAAAACAGATATACAGAACTAAAAATAAATTTTGATTATGAAACAAGGAAGAGATGATATAAAATGAATTGTATCCTATGAAAGCTTGCAATAATCACTATAACTGCAAAGAAAATATGAAAATAAAATTTGGGAAAAGGTGAAAGATATGGAGGATATAAGCAAATGTCCAAACAGAAGAATAATTGGTGTCATTGATATGAAATAGAAAGTATATTCAAAGATATAAAAAAATTCTCTGAAATAAAGGAAAAGTTAAACCTATAAAACGAAATAGAAAATTATTCTAGGATATACTGATATACCAAGATATTTCCTTGTTAATTATTATGTTTCAAAAATAAAGAAATCTTCAAACAAACAGATAGAAAAAGAAATTACCTACAAAGAAAAAACAAAACAAAACAAAAGGCTGTCTTCAGACTTTTCCACAGCAACCATGAAGGCCAGAAAATAATAGAACAATATTTACAAAGCATTAAGGGGAAGACAACTGTAATACATGTTTACTCAAACATTGTAAATCATCCCCAAGTATTAAAGAACTCAAAAAATTTAGAAAGAAAATATGGAATCCATGAGCCTGTTGTAGGGGTGATGGAAAACTTTCCCTTTCCCCTCTGAGGGTTTGCTGAAAATCAACTGACAAAAGGCAGATTAATAATACAATAATACATATTTAGTTGATCATAATTTTACATGACATGGGAGCCTTCAGAATGAAGATCCAAAGATACACGGGAAACTGTTCATTTTTATGCTTAGATTCAGCAAAGTATGGACAGCCAAGTAGAAATATGATAGGACAAAAAGGGTATGATCTCATGCTAATAGACTAGGTGGGGAAACCCAGCAAGGCCTATCGGTTTAGATTCTTCTTGGCCTTTCTATGCAGCTTTCCTTCTTCTGGGTTTGGGGCAAGGCCCTCTCTGAAATGCAAGTCTTATGACCTACAATCAACAAGGTAGGTTGGGTAATTTCTTTATGGCCAGTTTTTACACAGAAAGGTGAGGGGAAAGTTAGAGTAATATTCTTAGGGTTTATGGCTGACGTTGGGGAAAAAGGGTTAGGTTTCTATGACCCACCTTGGGAAAGAGGGATACTGGTTTCCATGGCTGGTTTCAGGGAAGAATGAGGGTCAAGAGATAGGAGGACAGGACAAGGTCAGAGAGAAATTTTTGCTCTGAGGCTGCTGCTGAGGCATGCTTTTTTGAGTATCGTTTTCTGAGCCCCGACTCTGGCCTTGGTGAAGAAAACAAACAAATACCAACCACAGCAGCAGCAGCAGCAGCAGCAGCAACAGCAGCAAAAACATGAGAATAATACCCACCCAAACAAATGATGAATGGAGACGCAGTGACAAAAAAATTAGCATAACATTCAACGCCAGAAGATACTGGAGCAGTGCCAGAAGATACTGGAGCAGTGCCCATGAACTTCTCAGGGAAAACAAGCAAGACCATTGCAGCAACAAATACGTCTTCTTAAATGTGTTAGAACTTGAGGGCATAGGACTTGTAAGCCCCTCTTGAAAAAAAATACTTGGCAAAAAATTTATCTAACCAAAAAAAAAAAAAATCAAAATTAACAACACAGGAAAAAGAAACTGTGGATAAAGGACTCATGAAGATCACTGAAGCCATTTAAAACTAGAACTGTGGGTGTTATGGTGAAATATGATATACATATCATAAAACTTAGAAAGAAATATTACAGCTATCAAAATCTAGTAAGGAGTAGAAGTTTAACAATTCTAATATCTATGTGCTTAAGAGCTGGGAGTTGGCAGAAATGGTATAAAAGTGAAATATAGGGTTTTTTTTCCTATTTTTAAAAACTTTAAAATTTTGGTACAATTTTAGACCTACAGAAGAGTTGTAAATATAATACAGGGAGTTCCCATATTGTCTTCATTCCAGCTTACCCTAATGTTAACACTTAACCATGGTACAAGTAGCAGCAGAAGAAATTAACATTGGCACAATACTCTTAATTAAACTATGTACTTTAATCAGAATTCTCCAGTTTTTCCACTGATGTCCTTTTTCTATTTCCAGAATCCAATCCAGGATCCATTGCTGCACTTAGTTGTCATGTCTCTTTTGTTTCCAATCTGTGACAATTCCTCCAGTTGTCTTTGTCTTTCACAACGTTGAAATTTTTGTAGAGCACTGGTTATGTATTTTGTAAAATGACCCTCAAATTCCATTTGTCTGATGTTTTCTCCTGATTAAAATTAGGGACTTCTGAGAAGAATAATCTAGAGTTGCTGTATCCTCAATATATAATATCAGTTGATTAAACATGTAATTTTAAAAATATTAACCACTTAAATTTTTGATTTTTTTAAAATAAACTGGAGTGGAAGAAAAATATACTTGAAGTTCAAAAGTTCTTATAGTTTAATTCATATTTTTTTCAGTTGAATTCAGATAAGGGTAATTTTTAGCAAAATCTTATTTTAAAGTCATATAGATTATGACTGTAATTTTACAGAATTTATTAATAATAAAATTATATTTAATAAAATCATATTTTCATTCTCTCTCTCTGCCCCCCAATATCTGTATCTACATCTATTTCTAACTGCAAACATATGAAGAAATAATTTAAAGATGAATTTTGGGAAATATTGACTATACATATTCATAGATGGTGCTGTTTTGGTGTATATTATTGAATTGTAATTTTTTTCACTTTTCTATGTACTTTTTTTTATTTTCATTTACTCTTATAATGATATATAATTTTATTAAAAATATTCAACATTTTGAGCATATTATTTTTTATTTTACACTTTTTAGTTAGTCCATATATCTTCCAGAAAAACAATTCTGAAAAGATACAACAGGGTTTATCTTGAGTGTACAAGAGTTGTGGATGCTTGAGTAGACGTCTATTTTCTTATCTGTGGTTCTAAATTTCTACAAGGGACTTGTATTACCTTGGAAATAAATTATGTGAGGGCCAAGGGAAAAGTTCCCCTTTGCCCTCTGAATGTCCACTGAAAAATCAACTCAATAGGCAGATTAATTGGAGAAAAGGCATACAAATGTGTTTAACATGTACATGGGAGCCTTCAGAGTTAAGACCCAAAGATACAGGGGAAATTATCCATTTTTATGCTTAGGTTCAACAAAATATGGACAGCCGTGTAGAAATTGGACAAAAACTCTGTGATCTAATGCTAATAGACTGAAGGTGGAAACCCAGCAAGGCCTGCCTGTCTAGATTCTTCCTGGCCTCTCTAAGCATACATTCCTTCTGAGTTTGGGGCAAGACCCTCTCTGGAATGGGGGTCTTATGACAAAGTAGGTCAGATAATTTCTTTATGGCCAGTTTTTACACAGAAAGGTGGAGGGAAAGTTACAGTCATATTTTTAGGTTTTATGGCTGGCTTTGAGGTAAAGGTGCTCTGGTTTCTATGACCTGCTTTGGGGTAGAGAGATTCTAGTTTCTCTTGCTAGCTTCGGGGAGAAATGGGCCTGAGAGGCAGGAGGGCAGGAGAAAGTGAGAGAGAAACTTTAGCTTCTAAAGCTGCTTCTGAGGCCTTCATTTTGGGGTATTGTTTTCTGAGTCCCAAGAGTGACATAGATTACTGTTTCATGATTTCTTTATTTTTCCATGGAAATTAATTGACAATGCTTTCATTTTCTGTCAAAGCTCATGTTGAGAATACTGTTTTAAACCTAATTCTTTTAAATACATTTAGATGTTTTTAGTGCAGTAATTTAAATTTTAGTGCCACTATTTTATATTTATTGGAGAGAGATACTCTTTCGTCTTAGGAATTATATTTGTTAGTATATTATTGTTTTATCTTTTCCTTATAAGTTAGACCCTTCAGAGATTTACTTAGAACTGTCCTCAATATGGCCATTTCTATATGCTTTTGAGAAGAGTTATGTAAATGATCGTCATAATAAAAAAATTAATTTGGACTTCAAGCTAGTTCTGAAAATTGCATTCAGCTGAGGTTATTTGATGACTGGATGTACAAGAGGATTGTCGTACTCTCAGTTGTTAGTTCTTTAGACAAATATGTAATGCATATTATATGTTATATATTATGTATATTATGTAATAGTTTTACTCTTAATTATTCATATCTATTCATATATAAATATAAGTTAAATAATAAACATCAGTGCATGTATATATAAGTAAATGTGCATGTATATATGAGTAAATGTATCGATATATTTACTATTTATGTATGTATACATATCAAGATTTCATTATTATTGGTATGTTTGTTACGTTCTGTAAAGGGTTCACTCTGAATTCTGTATTTGGGAAATAGTTTATTTCAGACAGACATTTTAAGATAGTTTCAAACATTCTATAAATTATATAATCTAAAAATGGAATAACATATTTAAAGGAAGGCCATGGTTGAGAATTAGATATTCTGTCCTTAGAAAACACTGTCACAGTGGATTTCAAACTTTAGCATGCATCATAATCACTTGGAGGGCTTCTTAAAGTACAAATTGATGGGCCCAAGCCCCAGTGTGTTTGATTTAGTAAATTTGGGGTATGGGCCAAGAGTCTGTATTTCTCACAAGTTCCTTTCCCCTGTGATGCTAATGCTGCTTGCTGGGACCACACACTGAGAAGTACTTGTCTGGAAGAACAGATTATTTTCTAGAAGATGAGGGATTGATCTGCAAAACTAGCTTTCCTAAATCTTTGATGTATAGTACTAATTCATAATTTTGGGACACTCTGTTGAACCCCCTTGTTCCTTGGTTGTTTGTATGATCTCTGTTATTCATAATTCCATAGGACCAGTGGTTTTTCTGGACTATTTTGGATTATTTATAATCTCTTGTGCTTATTCTTTCTAATTAAACTGTTAGAAACAGATTCATAACTACTCTTTAAAAACATATATAGTAATAATTAAAAGAGGACAAAAATGGCCATTTTATTACTAAAATAATTAATAATTAAATATTTCCTATTGTTTTATCCTATTTATTCACAACTAATCATTTTGAAGTCATGGCTTATCATAGATTCAACCTTTTCAACTTACCAAAATTTGTTCAAATTGAAACCATTTTCTTAGTAGCAATCCTGTATATTGGTTCCATTAACCTTTCAACACTGCACCAGATATTTTTGAGAGCATCTTTGTTTTATGGATTCAAAAGGATATTCCTGTCTCATCTTAATTTTTTTTCACTGTCCCAAGACATGAAATGAACTACCCTATAAGGAGTCCTGATTATTTTTTATTGAAAAATCACATTGAATACAGAAGTCTGGGCACTATGAATACACGTGAAAGTTGGTGGTGGGAAAAATTGTCATTGTTACTAATACTATCTCATGTTTAATAGTAATAGAGTTGGAAAGTAGATGTTTTTCTAAGGCAAAGAGCTTGCAGAATACTTTATTTTTGTTATAGTAAGACCCCTATGTTTTCCTTTTATATTGACAACACATTGCCATTGTTTATCAGGTAGCTGAGTGGCAAGAGAGAATAGAGCTGAGGATAGGGACAATTCATTACTAGTGATTCTAGTGAGATATTCACTAGACTAGAAAATAAAAGCGTATTTGGAGGAAAACATTTCATCCATAACTCCTACAAGGGGAAAATGCTAATATAGGTCCTGAATGTACAGAATCAAATCAAATCCACTTGATAGTATTGAAATACTACTGATATGAATGACCTGTGATGATTTATTCTTAACTAATTTTAAAGCACTATAAAATATTTATAAAGAACTGTAAGGGGTTTTTAAAAAGACCATACCATATTTTAAATGCCTTTGCATTATTCATTTCATAACGTATATTTCCAATTCTTGAACAATTTTGCAGTTTGATTGCAACATCAATTGTACTTTGCAAAGATAAAAAATTTGCATCCAAAATATGAATTAAAATTATCTGTAAATATAAATAAAACATTTTAACTTTATGTATAAAGTAACAACTTAAATTACCTTCTCACAACTCTATAGGACATATCATCTAAAAGATGCCTAAATTCCCATGTAAAATATTTTCTCAATGTATTTTACCACACTGAGAAAACCTCACAAGAATTATCTAGATATATAATTATTATATTACACTACCAAGGAAATCTTGGTTTTATGGTTATCATATTTCCTTGAGCATAAAAATAGATATATTTTTCCATCTAAGTATCTTTCAAGGTTGGGGGAAGCAGTAGTGCTGAGAACAAAAAATTGTCTTATGAAATATATCCTTCATTCTTTCTTAACATTTAACCACTTACCCATGTAAAGTACTTTACTGAATCTGACAGGTTGAGAAAAATAATGACATAGAATCTTGCCCATGGGAAGCTTCTAATCTGTTAAATAGTTAGACATCAATACCCAAGCATACTACTACAGCATAGTAAAGTGTTTGATATCCTCTGATATAATAATATAAAAATTTCCTACACTATCATTTAACAAAAGAAATTGTCAAGGAATAATTTTATAATGTGAAAGGTAGTAGATGCAGACAGAATAATTGTAATATGAAAATCATTGAGATCATTAAGTAATTTGCTTTGTAGTTATCTTCATGAAAGTTGTATAATCTGAGTTTCATTTCAGTAAACCAACATCAGCCATAATTTGGCATTCTTTAAGCCAATTAAGCAATTTCAAGCCTTATAAACATTGTCAAGTTTAGGGAGAAGGACACTTTATAGAAAATTTCTAAGCTAATGACTTCAGTAGCATTGTTAAATACCCACAGGTTGTGTGAGGGAAAAACCCTGCATATAGGACTGTAAAATCTAAATTTAAAAAAACATGTTAAATCTGAAAGGTCATATTAGTTAGTGACATTTTCCTTTCAGTAATGTTATTGGTATTTCTCAGTGACTTTGAATTATTTATTTGCACCAAGGAAATATTGTTTAGGATCTGATGACTGAGTAAATGTGCATGAGCTACACAAAACATAGTTATTAGTAAACAGTCTACTGAGAAGTCTCAAAAGTAGGTAATGAAAACAAGAGCGTTTCCATTGTTCTTTTTCTTATTTCTTATCTTTATGAAAAAAATGCAACAATTTAATCATAAATAGGCAATTATTAAAATGGCTTTTATTTGTTATTTTGTTAGAAAGAAAAGGTTTCATTTATATTTCTGCAATTATTTCCTTAACCATGATTCTGTGTGTAAACCAGTTGTATTTTCTCATTTGTTAATTACCTGCTTATTCATTTTTCTTGTGTAGTAATTTTCAATTGCATGAACTGGTTATAATTCAAATGTTTCTTTTTATTTATGAAATATTGGTAACACGTTGTTTTGCTCATCTGTCTTTTCTTTAGTTAGATTTTGATGTATTGAAGTTTGGAGTTTGATGTAATTTAATTGTCATCATTTGGGGGAAGTAGGGAGTAGAGGGATTTTTTCCATGAATGTAGAGCTTAGAAAGTCACCCCTCTCACCTACAATTTGATTAATATTCAATTACATTTTATCTTGTTTTTCAGTTTATTTTTAAATCATGTTTTCTCTGGAGTTTTTCTGAACTTTGAAATATAGTCTTCAATTTTGATATTGTTGGTATTTTATTTTCTGGTTTAATTTTTTACCTTGTTAAATATATTATATACATAGAAATATAAATTAATAAGCATAATAAATTAATTGTACTGTGCTTATTTGTGATGTTAATGGGCCACCATAAAAAGTCTCAAATAGTGCTAATATAAATAAAATTTTAAAATCTATTTATGGAAAGTTTGAATACAGGCTGAAATGAAGAAGCTCATCACTGTTATGCATCCTATATGCTCCCAAATATGTCAATCTGCTTATAAGTCAGAGGTGAATATTATATTTGAGTAATATTTTAACAGTTTTCAAAGTGCTTCTTAATTCTTACTTTTTGAAATAACTATAACACCCAGAGAGAGCTGTAGGTAGAACCATTCTGGAATGATCTGACCCTAAATTGACAAAAGTAAAGAAGGCATTTGATCAGTAGACATCACTCAAATTCATATTCTTCTACTTTAGATGAAACATATTTAGAATTTCTTAGTATTTAAAGAAAAAAAAGTCTGGGTGTGGATGCTCATGCCCGTAATCCTAGTACTTTGGGAGGCTGAGGCAGGAGTATCACTTGAGGACAAGAGTTCAAGACCAGCATGGGCAGTATAGCAAGACCCCATCTCTACAAAAAATAAGAAAAAATTAGCCAGGCATGGAGGCACGAGTCTGTACTCCTAGCTACTCAGAGGTGGGAGGATTGCTTGAGCTCAGGAGTTGTAGGCTGCAGTGAACTATGATTACATCACTGCACTCTTGCTTGGGCAACAAAGTGAGACCCCATCACAAATAAATAAATAAAATAAATAAGTGATTAAAAATAATATAATCATGTATACTTTGATACATTGAACAGCAAATAAACATTGATGTGTCTTTGGCTTTGATTTACAAGTATAAGTTGATTTTTGAACACAATTATCCTCTCAATAAATGTATTATAATAACTCTACAATCAGATACTATTCAGTCTTTGTGCTGCTTACTGTACTTACTGGCTTCTTCAGTCTTTGAATGTTGCAAGAGTATTTTAAACTTATTACTTTTTTCACATTCAATTATTTTATAGCTATGACTTTATTGATTTCTTGAATGTCTTTAAAAATGTGGTATCCCTTCCTTTATGTTTCTACACCTACCCACATGCATTTCCTTAGGCTTTCATCTTTATATTATCTTATTTTCTAGAGATTGCCTCCTCCTAGAGTCATCTGCCTGTTGCTAGTCTTAGGGCTTATCTTGTGCATAGCTCTAATAAGTAGCACCCCCAGTCACTGAACTCATCACAAAATGTGCTAATCCACATCTTCACATGATGTACATCTAATTTCTAATTCCAGCTTCTCCTGTAGCTAACTGTGCCATAGCCAGTAATTTATTCCTTAGAGGGAGTGATTGCACAGTGGGGGGTCCACATTTATTCTGCTTATAAAATCCCATCTTTTCTGCAAGAAAGGACTGACTTCCTGCAAGATGAAAACAAGAACAGTCATCCTCCTAAAAAACAATGTATTTTCTGTCTTCAGGTTACTTCTTTATTTTTTTCAATTTCCTCATGACAGTGTGCTCCATGCAAGTACAATTCCTTAAAGACTATTACATAGAGATCCACAAATTTTACTTCTTAGTGCCCACAACTGTGTTGTGGGTTATATTTTAGCATATAGCCTTCGTTTGATCTGCCCTATAGAACCACAGTGGAGAGGTATCATTTCTCCCTTTTATAGATGAGATTACTCAAAAACTGTGTTTCTCAAGCAACAGAAAGGTCCAGAAAGATTAAATATGTTTCACAAACAACTAAGGCTTTTGAATGGCAAAGATGTGACTAGAACATGAGTTCTTACTTCTGCTAGTGCTCTAGTTTATCTTATTTCCAGAAAAACTAAGAGCTGTTGAGCACTATATTTAGTATGCCTAAAGAATTTCTTATACTTATATAGCTTGGGGTGAAGAATTCACACAGTTAGAAAATAAATTAAATGCCTACCCTGATGATGATCAATTCTTTGGTGAATGGTACAGCCCTGGCAAGGGATATCTGATCTATAAGGATTTGGCAAATTTAGGTGAAATCTGTGCCGTTTTTCTAGAGTTTATTAGAAATGTGTTTGAGAACCTGTTGGGGAACTATCTGTTGTTCCCCCATCTACTCTACTGAATTTATGGTGGAACAGATAGTGCTTCCAGAAAGACCAACAAAGTGTTTTGGTGATTGTAAAATCTATGTCAGAAAATGCAAGGACTTAGTTATACATGTGTTGTTACTATTACTTTTTTCTTTTATCTATACTTGCAGCGATAGAGGGACAGAAGAGGTGAACAGGTAGATTTAAATATAATTTAAATTAATGAAATTTGCATTTTTGAAAAGTGATGTCATAAACTTAAATACTCAGTTGGATTTTCTGGTAGGAATATAATATAGCTCAGAATATTAGAGACAGCCTTAATTGTCCAAAACCAAACCAATCTTATCAAGAAAACTTCAACCTCAATGTGAGGCTGGTTATTAGAAAAATAGTATGTGTCATGAAAGGAAAATAACAATTTGGAGATAAAACATGAGAATTAATTAGTCAAGGGATAAGAAGGAGTATCTAATGCCTCAGGGAATAGAAACTAAACAAAGTGAATCTCATATTTTAATGTGTGGAAATGTATATAATCTTATATTTATTATCAAGATTTGAAGAGAAAGGATATAAGTTTGGAATAGAATATTGGAAATATATGCCATATTCAAAAGAAATAGGCCAGTTATGAGTTGGGGTAGAGTGGATATATAGCTTCTTAGGACTCTGTGTACTTGTAAGGTAGAAGGAGCACGGAGAAGAATATTTGGGTGACAAAGAAGGTGAATGGAGTGTCTTTCTAGGACACAGTGGCTACTCTATTCTAAAGGCTACCGAGTAAAAGAGGGATTGTTTGAATCCTGAATAATTCCAGGGATTTTATCACTTCAATGAGGGGAAGTTTTAGATAGAAGAGAAGAATCTCAATAAAAGGAAGACTTTCCAACAGAGCTTCTCAAAACCAAATGAAGTGAGTTTCTTCTCACTAGAATATGGGTGATAAAATGATAGAATGTTAGTAGAAATAATTAAAATGAGGGATGTATGATTAAATTAAGTGGATTTAAAGGCTCTTCCAGGCTTCAGATTCTAGAATTCTGTGATACATAAATTCACCTTCACCAAGCTACTTTGAAATGTATCCAAATTGTCATTATAATATTGTCAATTATGGAAAACATCTAATTTTACACCAGAAAGAAGGGCATTGTTGCTTCTGGAATCATAGAGTTATCCTGTTCTTGTTTATCTTAGTGCCTTCAGATAGTGTGATTTTGGCAGGTGTGAAACTTAGAACTTTCACAAGTTTCTGAAAAACAATTTTCTTCACTATCCTTGTTTTAATGCAGCTTTGTGCAACAACTCTTGGTGCAAAAGCAGAGGTTGGTAAGAAAGTATTCCTTTCCATATTCAGTCAGAGGCTACAGGTGATGAAAAATGTATCATGCCTGTAGATATATATTTTCAAATCAATCCTCCTAAGAGTTGAACGCAGCATCACACTCACCTATTTTGGTTGCCATGTACTCCTGAAATTCAGAAAAGAGAACTTTGAAAAATTTTGTGATTTAGGATTTTTACTAACTCAGCTCAGAGGTCAAAAGAAGGTAGAGATGGAGAAGCATCACGGGGGGGCAGTGCTTTTCACTGGAAGAAGGGCACATCCTCATTCATTACAATTTAGACTTGGAAAAATCCTTAGCTAAGTGGAAAAGAAAAGTGTGAGACGGAGACATGGCCTTGAGAATTATTTACTAACATCTGGGAATGACTGTGATTACATAAAGTACAGATATCAAAATAATTACATTCAATAATTAAGTGCAAGCCTATAATATAATAGAAATTGTTATCAATTCTCTAACATAGTTTCTCCCTCTCCTTGCAACAAACCTGGTCTTCATCATGCCCTAGAGTTATCATTCTAAAGTTAATATCTGATTACCTCACACAACTCCTCTTAAAACCCCTAATCTCACTTCAGAGCCTGCCAGTTAAAACTCCTCAGGACTTCAGGAAAAGCTTTTTATTATTTGACTATTGCTTACCTATTTAGACTAAGTTTTCCATTACTCTTCTCTTCTTGAATGCCAAACATTTAAAAATCTCTGAATACACCGCAATTTTTACATACAAAACACTCATAATTTTTCATCTCATATTTTTACATTGTGAATACCTGCTTATATGTATAGATTTTGTTCAGATGTGTTCATCTTTTTAAAGCCTTCATGACCATCTTGTAAGCCAGAAAATTGATTACCCTCTTCCCTGTCATATCACTATATCCCATATGTTCATCTATTAAAATACTTATGAAAATATTATAATTAATTGGTTATATATTTGTATATAACCTGTTACAGCATGAAGTCCTTGAAGGCAGAGTTTTTTTCCATCATCTTTATATCCTTAACACATAGTACATTTTGTGAATTTTAAATTCATTTTCCAAAGCAGTTTAGAGGACATGCAAATATAAGTGTTTTTTAAAGAAATAATTATAGTGAAAGATAACTTAGGATAGGTAAAATAAGATAAAACCGGAGTCAAGTTAATATATAAAATATATATAATCTGCCTTAAATATTTTATATTAAATGTTGGCCATGTGAATATTAATTCATTAATAAAAAAGCATATATTTTTTGAAATCGCTGGACGAGGCCTTCAACTTTGGGCCTAAGTATTATAGCAACCAACAAAAAGAAGGAGCCCTAGTCAGCTATGTGATTCCCATCAACAGGAAGAGAAATCATCTCAGGCTGGTCAGTAGTTGAGCAATGACTCCTGCTAGGAAGACCTGAAAGTGTTTCAACAGGGTCCATATTAAGAGTAGATGATACTCTTATGTAATATATAATCTATTGAGCAATAGCCTCAACAACCACCTTTCAATAATACAGATAGGATTGTGCCTTATAACTCTCCTCATTGTAGGGCAGTGGAACAATACCACCAGAAATTCAGTAAAAGCAATTCTGTGGTGGTGAATGGGAAGTGAAAAAAGTGATCTCTGAATATACAGCCTTCTTACTCTTACAATTTAATCCAAAGAAAAAAATGTAAACATTTGCAGAAATATGTATACTTTATGTCATTCTTATCTTTTGCTTCTCTGGTAAATAGTGAATATTCAAGAGGAATAAATTCATGAATTTAAAAATGCAATGATCTATAGTAATTACAGCACAGAATAGGTTGGAAAAGACTGAAGCACCAGACATGTGGAGTTGAAGGAAGTGCCTCGGTTATATAAGCAGACTCAGTGGTGTGCAGGGCCAAGTTGAGTATAGAGAAGATCTGGTGTATATAGCAAAAAAAAAAAAAAAAAAAAAAAAATCATTCTCCACAGAGCGGCTTCTCAGTCCTATGGACTGTGTGAACACAGGGCAAGAAACAGACAAAGGGTTTGGAAATGAAGGACATTTGCCTCTGGCACTATGAGAAGAAGGTCTGGGTCCTGGTCTGAATGAAAATAAGACATCTAGAGGCTTGTGCGAAGCAGGGGCAAGAGCTGGGTCTTCACTTTCTAGGCCCAGGGGGATAGTAATTTTTTATTTTTAATTACTGTGGGTACGTAATAGTTATATATCTTTATAGGGTACATGTGATGTACAGGCATGCAATGTAGGTTAATCAAATCAGGGAAATTGGGGTATCCATCACCTCAGGCATTTATCATTTCTTTGTGTTAGGAACATTCTAGTTCCACTCCTTTAGTTTTTTTAAAGTATACCCTGACCTAGTTAGGTGATTATAGTCACTTTGTAGTACTACCAAATATTGTTCATTCTATCTAATTATTTAACTATATTTTTGTACCCATTAACCATCCCCACTTTATTCCCCTTCCCTGCTACCCTTCCCAGCCTCTGGTAACCATCATTCTATTCACTGTCTCCATAAGATCAATTGTTTTAATATTTAGCTCCCACATATGAGTGAAAACATATAAGATTTGTTGTTCTGTGCTTGGCTTATTTCCCTTAACATAATGTTCTCCAGTTCCATTTATGTTGTTGCAAATGACAGGATTTCATTCTTTTTTATGGCTATCTAATATTCAATTGTGTATATGTACCCCAATGTCTTTATTTATTAATTCATTGATGGACACTTAGGTTGATTCCAAATCTTGGCTATTGTGAATAGTGCTGCAATAAACATGGGAGAACAAATATCTTTTTGATATGCTGAATTCTCCTTCTTTGGATATATATCCGGCAGTGGGATTGCTGGGTCATATGGTAGTTCTATTTTTAGATTTTGGAGGAACCTCCATACTGTTTGTTCTCCATAGTGATTGCACTAATTTACATTCCCACCAACATTATATGAAGTTTCCTCTTTCTCTACCAGCACTCATTATTGCCTATCTTTTTGATATAAGCCATAGTAACGGGGATGAGATGATATCTTAGTGTAGTTTTGATTTACATTCCTCTGATGACTAATGATGTTGAGCTTTTTTTCATGTACCTGTTGTATATCTTCCTTTGAGAAATGTCTATACAGATCCTTTGCCCATTTTTAAATTGGATTATTTGATTTTTTCCTATTGGCTTGTTGGAATTATATATTCTAGTTATTAATCCCTTCTCAGATTGGTAGTTTACAAATATTTTCTCCCGTTCTTTGGGTTATCTCTTTTCTTTGTTGTTTGTTTCCTTTGCTGTGCAGAAGTTTTTAGCTTGATGTGGTCCCATCTATCCAGTCTTGTTTTGGTTGCCTGTGCTTTGAGGGTATTACTTAAGAAGTCTTTGCCCAGGCCAATGTCCTGAAGTGTTTCTCCAATGTTTTCTTTTAGTAGTTTCATAGTTACCCATCTTAGATTTAAGTCTTTAATCTATTTTGACTTTATTTTTGTATATGGCAAAAGGTATGGGTCTAGTTCCATTCTTCTGCATGTGGATATCCAGTTTTCCTGACACCATTTATTGAAAGACTGTCCTTTCCCCGCTGTATGTTCTTCACATGTTTTTCGAAGATACATTCACTATAGATGTATATTTATTTCTGTTTTCTTTCTTCTGTTTCATTGGTCTATGTGTCTGTTTGTATGCCAGTACCATGCTATTTTTGTTACTATAGCTCAGTAGTATAATTTGAAGTCAGGTAATGTAATTCCTCCAATTTGTTCTTTTTGCTCAGGATGGCTTTGGCTATTCTGGGTCTTTTGTAGTTCCATATAAATTTTAGGATTATTTTTTCTATTTCTGTGAAGAATATCATTGGTATTTTGATGAGGATTGCATTGAATCTGTAGATTACTTTGGGTAGGATGGACATTTTAACAATATTGAGTCTTCCAATCCATGAGCATGGAATATCTTTCCATTTTTGGTGCCTTCCTTCAATTTCTTTCATCTGTGTTTTAATTTTCATTATATAGATCTTTTACTTCTTTGGTTAAGTTTATTTCTAGGTATTTTGTTTTATTTGTAGCTATTGTAAATCAGATTACTTCCTTGGTTTCTTTTGCAGATTGTTTGCTGTTGGCATAAAGAAATACTAGTGATTTTTGTATGTTGATTTTGTATCCTGCAACTTTACTAAATTTGTTTATCAGTTCTGATAGTTTTTTTGTGCAGTCCTTAAGTCTCTCTAGGTATAAAATCATATTGTCTACAAACATGGATGATTTGACTTCTTCCTTTCCAATTTGGATGCCCTTTATTTCTTTCTCTTGTCTGATTGGTGTAGCTAGAACTTCCAGTACTATGTTTAATAGCGGTGCTGAAAGTGGGCATCCTTGTCTTGTTCCAGATCTTAGAGGAAAGGTTTCAATTTTTCCTCGTTCAGTATGGTACTCAGTATGGGTCTGTCATATGTTGCTTTTATTGTGTTGAAGTAGGTTCCTTCTTTTTCCACATTTTTGACAGTTTTTATCATGAAGGGATACTGAATTTTATGAAATGACTTTTTAGCATCAATTAAAATGATCCTATGATTTTTGTCCTTTGTTCTGTTCATATGATATATCACATTGATTTGTCTATGGTGGAACATTCTTGCATCCCTGGGATGAATCCCACATGATCATGATGAAAAATCTTTTTAATGTGTTACTGAATTAGGTGTGTTAGTATTTTGTTGCAGATTTTTTTATTTATTTATTTTTTTATTTTCAGAATATCATGGGGGTACAACACTTTGGCCATACACATTGCCCCTGTTCTGCCTGTGTCAGAGCCACAATCATGGTCATCTCCCAAACTGTGCTCCCCACATCCATTCAGTGAGAGTTTTTCCCATCCCTTCCACCCCCCTCCCGCCCGCCCGCCCTCAGATGAATGTTCTTGCCCTGTGTGATGTAAGTGTTCATCAGTTAGTACCAGTTTGATGGTGAGTACCAGTGGTGCTTGTTTTTCCAATCCTGCGACACTTCGCTTCGAAGAATGGGTTCTAGCTCCAACCAGGAAAATACCAGATGTGTTAATTCACTGTTGTTCCTTATTGCTGCGTAATACTCCATGGTATACATATACCACATTTTATTGATCCACTCGTGCATTGATGGGCACCTGGGTTGTTTCCACAACTTTGCAATTGTGAATTGTGCTGCTATGAACATTCGAGAGCAGATGTCTTTATTATAAAATGTCTTTTTTTCTTTTGGATAAATACCCAGTAGTGGAATTGCTGGGTCAAATGGTAATTCTACTTTTAATTCTTTGAGGTATCTCCATATTCTTTTCCATAGAGGTTGTACTAATTTGCAGTCCCACCAGCAGTGTATGAGTGTTCCTATCTGTCCACATCCCCGCCAACATTTGTTATTTGGGGATTTTTTGATATGAGCCAATCTCACTGGAGTTAAGTGATATCTCATTGTGGTTTTGATTTGCATTTCCCTGATGATTAGAGAAGTTGAGCACTTTTTTATATGTTTGCTGGCCATCATTCTGTCTTCTTTGGAAAAGTTTCTGTTCATGTCCTTTGCCCATTTTTTAATAGGGTTGTTTGATTTTTTTCTTGTTGATTTTCCTAAGTTCTGTGTAGATTCTGGTTATCAGCCCTTTATCAGAGGTGTAGCATGCAAATATTTTCTCCCATTGTGTAGGTTGTCTGTTCACTCTAGTGATAGTTTCCTTGGCTGTGCAGAAGCTTTTCAATTTGATCAGGTCCCATGCATTTATTTTTGTTGCTGCTGTGATTGCTTTGGGGGTCTTCTTCATAAATTCTTTGCCTAGGCCAATGTCCATAAGAGTTTTTCCAACGTTTTCTTCAAGAATTCTTATGGTCTCATGTCTTAGGTTTAGATCTGTTATCCATTGTGAATTGATTTTTGTGAGAGGTGAGAGGTGTGGGTCCACTTTCAGTCTTCTACATATGGCCATCCAGTTTTCCCAGCACCATTTGTTGAATAGGGATTCTTTTCCCCAGTGTATGTTTTTCTGGAATTTGTCAAAGATCAGGTGACTGTATGAGGTTGGTTTTATATTTGGGTTCTCAGTCCTGTTCCATTGGTCTATGTGTTTGTTGCAGATTTTTGCATGTATGTTCATCAGAGATATTGACATATAGTTTCATTTTTTTGTTGTGTCTGTCTGGTTTTAGTATCAGGGTGATACAGGTCTTGTAGAATGAGTTTGGGAATACTCCCTCCTCCTTGATTTTTTGGAATATTTTAAAAAGGATTGGTATTATTTCTTTTTTGAATGCTTGGTAGAATTCAGTAGTGAAGCCATTGGACCCTGGGCTTTTTGTTGATGGGAGAATTTTTATTACTGCTTCTATCTCATTACTTATTATTGGTTTATTTAAGTTTTGGATTTCCTCCTTGGTAAGTTGTATTTGTCTAGGAATTTATCCATTTTTTTCTGGATTTTCCAATTTATTGACATATAGTGGCTCATAGTAGTCTCTAATGATCTTTTGGATTTCTGCAGTATCAGTTTTAATGTCTCCTTTTTCATCTCTGACTTTATTTTTTTGGGTCTTTTCTATTTTTTTCTTGGTTAGTCTGGCCCAAAGTGTGTCAATTTTATCTTTTCAAAAAACTGACTTTCTCTTTTCTTTGATCTTTTATATTTATTTTGGTTTCAATTTCATTTATTTCTGTTCTGATCTTTATTATTTCTTTTCTTTTACTAATTTTGGGTTTGGTTTGTTCTTATTTTTCTAGTTCTTTGAGATGCATTGTTAGGTTATTTATTTGAAGCTTTTCTACTTTTTTAATGTAGGCACTTATTGCTATAAACTTTTCTCTTATTACTGCTTTTGCTGAATCCCAAGCTTTTGATATGTTGTGTTTTCCTTTTCATTTGTTTTGAGAAATTTTTAAATTTCCTTCTTGAGCTCTTCTTCGACCCACTGGCCATTCAGGAGCACACTGTTTAATATCCATGTCTTTGTATATTTTCCAATATTTCTCTTGTTATTTATTTCTAATTTTATTCCATTGTTGTCGAAAAAATATTTGGTATGATTTCATTTTTGTGAATTTTTTAAGGCTTGTTTTGTGGCTTAACATATGGTCTATCTTTGAGAATGATCCATGAGCTGAGGATAAGAACATATATTTTGAAACTGTTGGATGTAACATTCTGTAAATATCTCTTAGGTTCATTTGGTCTATAGTGCAGATATAGTTCAGTGTTTCTTTGTTGATTTTCTGTCTGTATAATCTGCCCAAGGCTGAAAGTTGAGTGTTGAGGTGTCCACTGATTATAGTATTGTGGTCTATTTATCTCTTTAGCTCTGATAATATTTGCTTTATATATCTGGCTGCTCCTGTGTCAGGTGCATATACACCTAGAATTATTATGCCCTCTTGCATATTTACCCCTTTATCATTATATAATGAGCTCCTTTTTATAACTTTTGTCTTGAAATCTATTTTTTTCTAACAGAATTATAGCTAAATCTATGTGTGTCTTTATATGTGAAGTGGGTTTCTTGCAGACAACATACTGGTGGCTCTTGTTTTTTTAATCCATTTGGCCACTCTATGTCTTTTGATTGGAGAGTTCCATCCATTCACATTCAATGTTCTTATTGATAGGTAAGGACTTATTCTTGCCATGTTGCTACTTGATTTCTGGTTGTTTTGTGGTCCTCTATTTCTTTACTTCTTACTTCCTTCCTGTCTTCCTTTGTTAAAAGTGATTTTCTCTGGTAATGTGTTTTAATTTCTTGCTTTTTGTTTTTTGTGTATCTGTTGTAGGTTTTTTGATTTGAGGTTAGCATGAGGCTTGCAAAAAAATTTTATAACCAATTATTCTAAACATATCATGACTCTGTCTACAAACCAAAAATAAATAAATAAATAATAAACCAAGCAAAGAGAAATCTAATGAAATTCTACCCTTTTACTCCATCCTCCCCATATTTTTGTTGTTTCTATCCATATCTTTTTATATTATCTATCTCTCAGAAAGTCATTGTAGTTGTTTTTTTGATAGGTTTGTCTTTTAGTCTTCCTACTCAAGATATATGTGGTTTATAAACTGCAGTTACAGCAATAGAGTATTCTGTATTTGTGCACTTACTGTTACCAGTGAGTTGTACACCTAAGGATGATTTCATTTTGTTCTTTAATGTCCTTTTCTTTCAGATTGAAGAACTCCTTTTAGTATTTCTTATAGGACAGGTCTGGTGTTGATGAATTCCCTCATCTTTTGTTTGTCTAGGAAAGTCTTAATTTTTTTCCTTCATGTTTGATGAATATTTTTTCAGGGTATATTATTCTAGGGTTAAGGTATTTTTCCTTCAGCACTTTGAGTATGTCATGCCACTCTGTCCTGGCCTGTAAGGTTTCCACTGAGAAATCTGCTGCCAGATATATTGGAGCTACTTCATATATTATTATTTTCTTTTTTCTTGCTTCCCTTAGGACATTTTCTTTATCCGTGACTTTTGGGAGCTTGATTATTAAATGCCTTGAGGTAGTCTTGTTTGCATTAAATCTCCTTGGTATTCTATGACCTTCTTGTACCTGAATATTGCTATCTTTCACTAGGTTTGGAATGTCCTTTGTTATTATTTCTTTGAATAAACTTTCTACCCCAATCTCTCTTTCTCTCTCTACTACTTCTTTCAGGCCAATAACTCGTAGATTTGCCCTTTTGAGGCTGTTTTCTAGGTCTTGTAATTGTGCTTCCTTCTTTTTTATTCTTTTATGTCTTCTGACTGTATATTTTCAAACAGCCTGCCTTTAAGCTTACTAATTTTCTTTTTACTCGGTCAGTTCTGTTGGTGAGAGACTCTCATGCATTTCTCAGTTTGTCAGTTGAATTTTTAGCTCCAGAACTTCTGCTTGATTTTTTTTTATTATTTCAAACTCTTTGTTAATTATCTCTGATAGGCTTCTGAGTTCCTTCTCTTGAAGTTCATTGTGCTTCTTCAGGACCGCTATTTTGAATTCTTTGTCTGAAATGTCACATATCTCCATCACTCCAGGATTGGTCGCTGGTACCTTATTTAGTTCATTTGGTGAGGTCTTGTTTTCCTGGGTGTTCTTGATGTTTGTGGGTATTCATCAATGTCTGGGCATTGTAGAGTTAGATATTTATTTTAATCTTCACAGTCTGAGCTTGTTTGAGCTTATTCTTCTTGAGAAGGCTTTCCACATATTCAAAGGGAATTAAGCATTGTGATCTAAGTCTTTGGTCACTGCAGCCATATCGGCACTGGGGGTTCTCCAAGCCCAGTAATGCTGTGACTCTTGCAGACTCCTAGTGGTACTGCCTTAATGGACATGGGAAAGATATGAGAGGATTCCCTGAGTTGCTAGACAATGTCTCTCACTCTCATCCCACACCCTCTGTGCTGGGCTGCTGGAGTTGGGGGAGTAGTGACATGGGCACTCCTTCATGGCCACCAGTGCTAGGTCACACCTCAAGCCAGCTCAGTCTCACCCAAAGCCTGTGGTGACTGCTGTCTGGCTACCCCTTATGTTTATTCAAAGCCCAAGGGCTCTTTATTCAGCAAGTGGTGAATTCTGCCAGGACTGGGTCCTTTCCTTCAGGGTGGGATGTTTCCTTTTGGCCCAGGGTGGGTCCAGAAATGTCATCCAGAAACTAAGGCCTAGACTCAGGGTCTTCAGGAGTTTTCTTGGTACTTTTTTTTACAGTGCCTCAGCTAGTACCCAAGTTGCAAAATGAAGTCCTGTGAATTCTTTTCTTTCTTTTCCCCAAGTAGAAGCTCTCCTTGAGTACAGCTCTCCTTGAGCTTTACTGCCCGGAATTGGGGGAGAGGTGACACGGGCACTGGCTTGGCCACAGCAGCTAATGTCTCACTGTGTCACGTGTACCCCATGTCCACTCTGAGCTAGCACAGCAACATGAATTGCCCAAGGACTGGAGCTTTTGTGGCCTGACTGCCTTAAAAATTAGTCCAGGCTCCAGGCTGCTTTTTCGTAGCTTGTGGCATGGCTAGCTGGAACTTGGGTTTCAGGCCAAAGGATTTCCCTTTGGCCAGGATGATCTAAATGTTCCTTCCATGGACACTGACAGAATTCTGCCCTGTGCTATGTTCCCCTACAGCACAGTGGCTCTGAATTTCAATGCAAAGTCCCACAATCACTTCACTGTCCCTCCTCGGAGCACACAGAGTCTCTCTTCACTTGGTTGCTGGCGTGCCACTCCCAAGGGATGGGGGAGGGGTGTAGGTAATGCAAGATTATCTTTTCTGCCCTCTTCAGTGCCTCTTTTCTTGATATAATGTTAAACCAGGTAGTATAATTGGTTACCTGATTTTTGGTTCTTCTGAAGGCACTTGCTTGTGTCAATTGTTGTTGAATTTGGTGTTCATGCAGAGGGACAATGACTGGAGGTTTCTATTCAGCCATCTTGCTCCACCCTTCTCTCTCCATCTGTTATTTCTTTACACATTTTATTCATAGCTGTATTATATTCTGTTATAATTACAACAACTAGAATCCTTTAGGGTATAAGTGTTTGTCAATTTTATCAGCTCACCCTCAGTCATTTTTATTTCCCATTATGTCTTTGGTATTTTTTTTTGCAAGCTTATATTTGGTTGAATTTTATCTGTGGAATATTGAGGGTCTAAATAATGATTTGGGCTGTATACCAACAACATGGATCCGCTGTATTAGTCAGCTCAGGCTGCCATAACAAAGTATCATAGACTGGATGGCTTAAACAACAGAAATATATATCTAACAGTTCTGGAGGCTAGAAGTCTGCTATCAGAGTGCCAGCATTGTCAGTTTTGAGGCAGACCCTATTCCTGGCTTGCAGGTGGCTGCCTTCTGTCTGTGTCCTACAATGCAGGGAGAGTGAGCTAGACTCTTCCTCTTCTTATAAGGACATTAATCCCTTTATGGGGTCCCCGTGCTTATGCCCTCGTCTATACCTAATTATCTCCCAAAGGCCCCACCTCCAAATACCATCACATTGGGAATTAGGATTCAACATGTGGATTTAGGGGAAGGTGGTACAAACATTAGCTCATAACATCCACTTTTGCTCTTTTTAAGGGTTTTGGCTCCTTCCATTTGTGTATAGCTCAGGAAAACCCTGACTTTTTTTTATCACTTAAAGCTCACTTTCTCGTACTTTCTACCTCTGTCTTGATCTCTCTGAGTCCTCAGAAATGTCCTTTATTTTCTCATGAACCAAAAGCATACAGTTTTCCATATGTCAAACCATATCTTTTGAAAGGCAAAAACATTTCAAAAGAATATTCAGAAATTTGTATTTTATATATTTTGGATTTAGTTGAGCTCATACATATGAGCTATAATCACAATATATTAAAAACTTATGAGAAAATTTTTTTATATTGTTGACAAAATATCAGTTTATGGCACTTACAAAGACATAATACTGCTTCATCCTAGTTGTAATTATTCCAGTTGTGATTTTTGTTTTTCTGGGCACATGGTTTAAACCAAGAGAGAAGCATATAAAAGTTATATGAGGGGGTTTTTGAGCCACAGGCAGAAATATACCACAGTAATTCTTATCTAACAGCAAGATTTTTGTTCATAATAGCATGCTACCCTATAGGAAAGATAGATTTGAGAAAGAGATATGCTTAAATAATTTTTTTATATTTTTGTTTCCTTGGATTTTTTTAGACAAATGTATTGTTCAGTCTTTAATGTTAAAAACTAAAATTCTGAATAGCAAATATAGGTACTAATAAACAATTGCTCCAAAGCAAAAAGCAGATTTTATTGTCTATCTATTGGTGATGGGACTACCTGCCATATAGTAATTTTTCAACTATGCTAATTTAAAAAATAAAATAGATATCCTTTTCTAAGTTTAATGAGAATATCGTCTCTCTGTAATCCACCTTCTCTGCAGCACCTTCAAGTTCTTCCTCTCTAATGGTGGCTATTTCTCCTCTGCAGATAAAAATTTCATTTCTCTCTTAGCGTAAAAATACCCAAACTATTAGCTAGCAAACAAAACACTTTTTCTTGATCCTGTCATTCCCTCTGTTAGAGATATCAGGCGCTTCTTCTTCTTCAGTTATATCATAACTTCATTTATATGTTCATTTATTCATATACTTATTCATTCTAAAGCATTTATTGAGCACTTCAATTGGTCAATCATAATGCTTGATGCTGTAGAAACAGAGAAGAAACACAGTTCTCCATTATAAATCACAGTCTGGCAGGGGAGGAGGGCAAATTAGCAGTTTATTAAAATTCAGTGAGAGAAACTTAGGGAACACATAGAGCATGCAATGCAGAAGGATGTGGAAAAGATGATGAAAGTGACAGTTCCTTACAGCTGATATTTCATCAAACCCTCCCCCAAAACTAGATGTTTCTGCTCATGTCATTGACACCCACTCATTTCTTAAACTAGCTTTTGTGTCCACCACTTGAAAGCCACTGCTTCTTCACATCTACTAATTACCTGAAGGGAAAATCCAATGGCTCATCCTCAACTACTCAGCACTTAAAAATCTCTTTCATCTCTCATGATCTAGTGCAAAGCCATCTCATTCCTGATTCACTTCTTCCTTCATCCAAACTGCACTCCTGGAGCATTTAATTAATCCAAACATAAGCAATGCTGATTTATTGTTTCATACTGTATTATGTTTTTCAAACTGATTTAGCCCATGTCTAAATTTTTATTGTTCTGAAGCCACATTATCCACAGAGACTAACACCAACCCTCAACCAAACACACGCTAACAAAACACTAGTTTAGTGAATTAATATGGGAGAATCTAAAAGAATTAATCTTGAAACTGCACACCAGAAGTTTCTCTCCTTACCTTGAATTACTAAACAATCCAAGTTAGTAATTGTGTAGACCCAAATAAGATAATAAGATTTACCCATTTAGATATGCCACTAAAAGTAAAAATAACTCAGATACACACACATACACACAAATGACTCACAGAATTCAGTTGTTCATAAAATAAATTAATTATGAATTAGTTTGTAAACAAAATATCTTTTTATGTTTTTGCAAATAGAGACAACAAATTGGCTACGTCAAGTGGGGACACTACTGTTAAATTATGGGACCTGTGTAAAGGCAATTGCATTTTGACCTTTGAAGGACACAACCATGCAGTATGGTCCTGCACGTGGCATTCCTGTGGGAGTTTTGTGGCTTCTTCCTCCCTGGATACAACTAGTAAAATCTGGGATGTTAATAGGTAAGAAGTACTTTAAACATTACTGTTCCTCTATGTTGATATATATAAATAGGTAAAGTTTTTTTTTTTCCCTCAATGCCTCCACTGGGAAACATTAAAAGAAACTATTAGTTGATAAGATTATAGAGAGCTACTTAAATAATCTTTGTGAAATCCATTTGTAACTCCATTAATCTTTATTGATATAATAATTTCTTTCTAAATGTAAGTATCAAGATCAAGCCTGTGTAATAAGATTAGAATCGCTTCATTGGAAAGCTGTTTGTTCTAAGCAGGATAGAAACAAATACTTATTTTAAAGAGTTAGATATTTAGTTCTGCCTTCCACAGGTTTGCTATCTCTCTGTACTATCGAACTTAACAGTTTAATAGATGTGAATATGATGGAAATAATTATTTGCTTTATGCTTAATTTTGATAGATTGTAGTGTTTTCCCTAATTAAATGCTTCTTGGCAATTTACAAATTGTAAGGAATAAGGCAATTTATTGTATGCAGAGTCCTATACAATATCATGTGGATGTGGAAGTTTTATGTTTTGATCTTAATTTAAAACAGACAAATCTATTATGTTTACATTATCAAAATTACCATCATCTGTATATTTTTGGATGTTTATTACATTCTGTTAGGTATACAAATATGATACAAAGAGATAAATTTAGCTACTATCAAATATCCTAATTGCTTCAGCTAAGGAATTACAAATTATCCATCTGACTTGTGATCACTTTTATCATTGAAACAGTGCCCAGATCCTGAAATACGTGATGGTGATGCCTGAAAACTTAGGAAAACAATTGTCACAGATCCACTGTAATTTATTTTGTAGGAGAAAGATGGACTTACTCTAAAGGCAGAGACTATTGATTTAGGGTCATGTGTAAAACAAATCTTTTGAACACCTTTCTCTACTCTTCCTTGAATCATGAATAACATATTAAAAAGAGAGGGCAAGTAGGTGCTTGCAAAATGTCAACAGGTTTTCTGAGAGGACTCAGAGGATAAGCCAAGTTCTATGTATAAGGTGATTACTTCCTAAGGCCACGTGCCAATTGTTAAGCTTTCTCCCAGCACCAAACTCTTTCTTCTATACTCTGCTGTCGTGATGCTGGGGCTGGGACTCTGCAAACCGCATTTTTGCTTTGCCAGCTGGCTGTCTGACAGGCTTTGCCAATAGCGGATTCCTGCAGGAGACTACCAGTCTGGGTGGGGAGGAAAGGGACTTGCTTCTTCCTATCTCCTTCCTATGTGCTTCTTGTGGACTTACCTTTCCACTGAGTATCCCTCCAGCTATGCTTTACCTCAGCAACAGTAGTTCATTCTAATCACAGCAGCAGAATCTAATTGGTATTTTTTTCCAAGACTTGCAGAAATGGCCTCATCATCCTGTCACCAGAGACATTAGCCTAACAAATAGGTGCCCCTTTCTCAGCAGTCTGTGTTCCTGGCCCTGCAAGGTTCTCCCTCCAAGCAGAGGAACACCAATACCAGCAAACCAAACTCAGCCCTTCAGAGGGCTGAGTTTCAGCTTTGAAGGACGCCTCTTCAAGGGTCTAAGTTTTAATAATTCTACCTTATTCCCTGTGTTTGCTCAGTTCTAAAGGTGGTAACTCTTATCTGAAGTTGTTTTCTCCATGATACCTTAATGTTCTCATTTCCTCTTTTTAGTTACCTAGTTAACGACTTTACACATGGTAACAATACTGTATACTAAAATCTTATTTTAAAATGATAGCTGCAAATTCTGTTTCCTGACTAGTCCTTGACAGATTCAGGGTATTAGTGAATAAGTAGCATAATCTACCTGAGTTATAAAGCTACAGCTAAATAAAATTTAGCATGCTCTGTATGAGAAAACATGGCTGTGATATTTTAGACTTATTTCTATTTAAAATAGTGACAAATTAAGATAGGCTTTAATTCTCAGATGAGTAACATTTCTTTCTCTGGAATAACCAATCATATATAAATCTTAATTTCATTAAGTTTCGATATTATGTGACTAGATTTCATAAATATTTGTTATAATAAATTACTTGAATTTTAACACTAGTATCTAATTTTTAATTTTTTATCAGCTTTGGCTTAGTTGAGGATCCTAATAGAAAACTGTGTCTCATTCTAAAATATAACATATCTTTAAATCTCTGAACCATTCAGAATGTTTAAATCAAACTATGGTTAAAAAGCTGACACCCAATAGACTCAGCCTTACTCACAATGATTTCAACCACTTTGACTTGACATCTTTTCTCTATGACCCTGATACCTAAGTGCTGTCTTCTCATTGGTACTCAGTAGGTATTGACATAACAGATCAAAATGGTTCCTGACTGATGTCAAAATTCTTTAAATTTCAAGCTTCACATCAGTGTCAAGAGCTCACCTTCATCATCAAGGACAAAACAAAATTATACTAATTTTGAAGGTGAGGTAGTAGAAAAATATTGACAAATAAGGTAGAAGTTGATTGTTTCTTTTCTGTTTCAAAATATTAAGGGGTTACAAATGTTTTTGTTACATGGATACTTGTATAATGCTTAAGTCAGCACTTTTAGTGTATCTGTCACCAGAATAGTGTTCATTGTACCCCACAGGTAAGTTTACATCCTTCACCTCCCCTCCCACCCTCCCCCTTCTTGGTTTCCAATGTCCTTTATTTCTCTTTGTGCCTGTGTGTACCCATCATTTAGCTCCCACTTATTATTGCAAACATAATGGTATTTGGTTTTCCCTTCCTGAGATACTTCACTTAGGTTAATGGTCTATAGTTCCATCTAAATTGCTGCAAATGACATTATTTCATTCCTTTTTATAGCTGAGTAGTACTCCATGGTATATATATACCACATTTTCTTTATTCACTTGTGAATTGATGGGTACTTAGGTTGGTTCCACATCTTTGCAATTGTGAATTGTGCTGCAATAAACATTTGATTGCAGGTGTCTTTTTGATAAAATGACTTATTTTTTTTGCGGGGGGTGGGGAGGGTAGATACCCAGCAGTGTGATTGCTGAATTGAATGATAGTTCCACATTTATTTCTTTGAGGAATCTCCGTACTATTTTCCATAAAGGTTGTACTAATTTGCAGTCCCACCAACAACGTTTAAGTGTTCCTTTCTCTCTGTATCCATGCCGGCATCTATTTTTTTTTTTTTACTTTTTAATAATGGCCATTCTGATAGGGGTAAGGTGATATCTCATTAGAAATGGTTTGTTTCTATAGCAGCTATTGATATATCTTTCAGAGTCATAATCAAAGAACTGACCTCTAATTTGTAATTACACGTGGATCAATACTGTGTAGATTGTGTAAACTAGCGTCTTGCTTTAAAATTTCATAGGTTATGTTGGGCACTGACTTAGTGACTTCACCTTGGTAAGATGGGTGGTGGTGGAAGTTGTGCTGTGCTGGGTCATACACTCTTAGTTTTATAAACTCATAATTATACACTCATAATTCTTAATAAAAAAGAATTTATATTGGTAGATGCTATTGTTCATTAGAGAAGAAAGAGTTTAGATATATTATTCTCTCTTACCATCCACCCTTCCCTTTGAGCCCCTGGCTCAGTCTTGCATATCCTTTAGTTGATGTTATATCACTAGCCCTGCAACTGTTTCTGAATTGGACAGTACTTGGCAAGACCATCCATTTAGCTCCTCACTAAAAAGTTGGATCACTGTGAAGCATAATAAGTATAAAAAATCCAGATTAAGATTAATATTTACTAAGTGCTAATCAGAATCTATGAACAATATCTGTGCCACTCAGTTTGGGTGAGTCCACACTGTATAAGGTTTCTGTGAGTAATTAATAGTAGCATTTTGATGATCTTCTGAATGATCATATATAAAGTTGAAGTTTTAATTGTTTAGTTAGTGATCATTGATTTCTACCTTGATTTTCAATTTTCAAATACATTCTTTGAAAACCAATTCTAAAGCATAAACGCACACTTGAACACACACATGTACACACACACACTCTCTCCAATGTAAGATAAGTGGAGAGTGCTTGGTCCATGGTGATTTATTTATATAAATGAATAAAGAGTGAATCAAGCACATATGAAAAAAGTATTTTGAGTGTTCTCCCTGCCCCATCCAATCCAAACTATAATATAATTGTGCTGTCTTATCCTACATGAATCTATAAAATGATGAAAATCAGATTGAAAAATCAGAAAAGATCTCAGTCAGCTATAAAAAAATTGTGTTTCTTTAGAGGCATTTGTGCATAGCATTAATCAATAAGTATTCATGAAATGACTTAACAGTGTTAGGCTGAGTATATACATAAGAAAATTCTCAGACTGAATCATTGCCCTCAATGAGATTACAAGTAATTTAAAACTGCAGCAATTTTGAGGTAATTAGAGAATATGCAATGCATTTGCTGTTTATAATACCACATCAAGTATTCTGGTTGGCTCCCGGCTTCTTTTCTTCCCAGGTAGCTGAGTATTTGGTTGAGCGGTTATATCACACTGTCACTCTGATATTTAGAAGGCAGACCATGTGCCTGCTTAGCTTGTAGCTTGAGGGAAAAGGGGTTGGAAACAGCCAAAGTATTACCGAGTATAGCTTTCCCAGCTGCATTAACAAAGTATTACACAGGTAAGAATTGAGTGGTTTGCTACAAGGATGGAAGGAAACAGAGGGACTTGTAAAATTCAACAGCTTCTGGACCCCAAATGGTGAGAGATAAATCTGATATCCTTACATCAAATTGTATTGTTTTAGATGCCCTTGAGAAAACAAAGAGAGAAGAAAATAAAGCAGGTTTAATAACCATGCTTACTTTAATTTGTGCTTATTGCTGCATTGCATTGCCTGGAAGCAAATATATCAAAAACCTACTAAGTTTTTGAAAGAATTGTATTGACACAGAAACCATGAGCCTATCCTTAATAACCCCCTGACTCTTCAAACTGTAAAACAGTCCTGGAGGCCCCAAACTTACACCCAAAGGAAGTGGACTTCTGTTGTTGCACAGTTCACAAGGAAAGCATAGACCACAGCACGAACTTCAGATATGGTCACAGAGGGTAATGGAGAAGAAAGAACCTGCCATAGAACAAAGCCAAAATCTGCAAAGAACAATGGGCAAAGAAGCTCCTCTTGGACAGAGAGCCATGGTCCAATCAAGGAACATTCTTCAGTACCATGGCAAAGTTCCTCATGATGCCTGCCTAGGATTCTGTCACTATATTTGGACTAGGGATGCATGTATATTTCCCATGTGTCGATTTTCTTTATTACAGTTTATATTGCAGTTATCCTGTCATTGCTTCACCATTGTGCATTGTGTTTGTGTTGGTGGTGGTAAGGAGGAGAAAACTTATATTTTATTTAGTTGATCACCTAAACACAAGTGACATCTCTGAACTCAGTGGAGGAGATTGTGCATCATCCAGAGATCATGAACTGCAAGATACATACAGTAATGAGACTTTGGATTGTCTCCATTTTGGGGTGGTAGGAGGTAGAAAGTCAGTGAATACTCTCCATGTGGAAGAAAGGATGGCACAGATGTTTGCTGGGCACAAGGCCAAACTGTAGCAGACACTATTAGCTGTTCACCAGTATCTACTTCTCCTTCTTCCATATCAGCTGGTCACCTGGCTCTCTATCTAAATGGTATTTCTCAGCCTTCCTATTAGTTAAGTGTGGCTGTGTCACTAAGTTCTATACAATAGAACATTAGTTGAAGTGATAGGCACAATTTGCATGTTCTTTCCCCCGTGTGGTGGGATGGGATATCAATGACAATGAGCACAGTAGTCTTAGAAACCCATTATTGAAAATGACAGAGCAATTGTCAACCTGCTTGAAGTAAAGCCACCCCATTTTGTACTCCCAGTTAGCCTGCAACATTTTCTGGACTCTTTAGCCATAAGAAAATATACTTTTATTTTGTCTGAAATGTTATATTTCCAGTCTATTTATCACAGCATTTTAACCTGCCCAGTCTAATAAAGGCACCAGTGAATATTTTTCAGGTGATATGTTGTCCCCTCATGACATATTTTAAGGCAACCAAGATAAGCCCTGAAGTGTCCTCAAAATTACATGGATGGAGTAGTAATGGAAATTCTGTGCTAATAACAGATGGATACTCAACTCTCTCTACTTTTTCTTGCCTTGCCTCTTCTTACTTCCTACCTTTACTGTCTGCTGCAATACTGTCGAAGTCTGTGAAGTCCTACTTGCCAGTAGGAACATCTGTAAGTTGAATGGTTGGTTTGCATGGAGGTTAATGCTTATAAGAGAAGTTGTAAATTATGAAAAAATATGCAACTTTAAGTGTTTCCATTAGTACAACACTGATTCAATGATGATGATTTCATTTAAACATTTAAAAACACCAAGTATTTAAATTTTACAGTAGCATTGACCATATTTACTGCTAAGAGTTAGTTTTACTGCTTGTAGTTAAACTAATGAAATACAAATAGTAACTTCCGTGTGATTGATTTCACAGGTTTATTTATTTGTTTATAGATCCAACAAATATGCATTGAGCACTTACTTTGTTCCATGCATTATTCTAGTCACTAAGCTATAGCAGAGAGCAAAACAGACAAAAACCTGCCCTCATGTAGATGGTATTCTATTGGGAGTCAGAAAATAAGCCAAATGAAAAATAATAATAAAAATAAATATTTGTGTGTAGTATTTATAGATAATACACTTTGTAGAGAAATATAAAATGTAGAAGATGGAAAGGAATGGTGGGCATTGGAGAAGATTGCAATTTTAAACAGGAAGGTCAGGGAAATTCTCACTATAAAGTGGGCATTGGATAGCCTCAGAAAGGTGAGGCAGCAAGCCAAGCAGATATCTGGGAGGAGAATGTTCCAAGCTCTTGTGAGTTGGGAGCTTTCCTATGGTGATAGCAGGACTCAAGTGCCTGATGAACAGCAAGGAGGCCAGTGTGTCTAGAATAAAGTGAGCAGATGAGTGAACAGTAGAGGTAAAGCAGATATATGAGTGTGTGAGTGTAACATTAGGCCTTGAAACCCATTTCAATGACTTTTACCTTTATTTTCAATGAAATGGGAACCCACTGGAAATTTTGAGCAGCAGAGTCTCAGTCTGTTTGACACTCTAATAAGATGACTCTGGTTACCATTTTGAGATCAGACTGCAGCAGAGAAGGGGTAGAAGGGTAAAAGCAGGTAACAGCAGAAAGACCAGCTAGGAAGCTATTGCAACAATCCAGGCAAAAGACGGAGAAGGTTTGAACTGTGTTGGAAACAGTGAAGGTAATAATCGTTGGTATTCTGAATAGATTTGCAAGATAAAGCCAACAGGAGTTTCTGAGTTATTGTGAATTGTGAGAGAAAGAGAAAACAAATGACCTGTTACATTTTCAGACACCTGAAAGGCAAAAGGCTCATTTACTTTATGCTAGAACATTAATAAAACTTTATAAAAGGCTTTTCCAGCCAGATGCATCAGCTGGCCTCCTAGAAAGAGCTGTAGAGTGAGTGAGGAATGGCTTCTCTTCATTCTCTAAAATTTCCATGCAAATGAATTGACTGTTCCCTTCTGCCCACTAGCATCACTCCCTCTTAATGTAGTAAATCATTAGCCCATCAAACCCCTGGATGATTGGCTGGATGAGATGAGAGGAACAGAGGCTGTTGGTAGAGGTAACAGTTAAAATTAAGAAAAGGGAATATGAAATGTTAAGATTCTGTTATGGTGAGCTATCTTCTGTTAATGATATATACTATAAATTTCTTTTGGGCAAATAGCACACCAAGGTGAACTCTAAAATGAAAAAAATAGTCTTTATTACAAAACCAGTAATAATGAGATAGCACCAAACAAATAATAAAATGGAGTTTTGTATTTATAATATAGACTATGCCATTAATATATTTCATGTTCTTTAGGATTCATTTGCAAATTTGGTTATGCTAGCAAAGGACATATTGTATAATATTAATGGTTTTAAAACATGGTAATGTAAGAAGAAGTATTAAGACTCAAGGGCATGGATTATTGGTACATTAATACCTGTCTCGTATTGTAAAGATTCCCAGTTTGCCTTCTTATACTTGAAAAGGCACCCAAGGTATATATTAATAGACTGCCAAGGTAATGCTTGAAACATAATTATGTTATGTTTTAAGGAATGGTAAAATACTTAAATTGACCTCTTGTGACCAATTTATCCTATTCTACCAGGATAATCAATTATTACCTCTTCTTGGATTTCATTTATATTGAAATGAATAGTTCCCCCTTGACATATAGGCTTGAAATGATATGTAAGTATTATTAGGCATAAACACATAGATAGGCTTAAAAAATAAAGGAAAAGAAAATAGCATATGTTTTTCACTTTCATTCCCCCCCCCAAAAGTGCATAATTAGTGAGTACTATTCAAGAAATATATATTTTATGAAGAAAAATATATTAAAGCCAAAGTTCGGATTTCATTTAGCAAGTTATATCATGATTAAAAAATTGAGAAGCTCTCTCACACCCAATGTGGCTTTGTGTGTAAGTATGAAGAATGCCTCAAGCAAGTGTCTACTGCAATAAATCTGATGTGAATGTTCCTTTATAACAATCTACATGGCTCAATAAATGAAAAAGATAAATATCATTAAAATTTTAAAATTTATTCCTATTCCTTTTTGCAACAAATGCTATTTCATATATATGAGTTGTATAATTTATATCTAACTTATGTTAAATAAAGTACACTTGCTGTGTGTTAGCTCATAAACCAAAAAACTATATATTATAAGTAATTAGGATAAATATAAATGAAGCTAAATATATTCTAATAAGAGGGAATATATGTGTTTTATAACATGATATATTTTTACTTTATGACCTCCAGTCAAAGCAAGCACTTTACCATATGAAAGATATAACCCCTCTTCTCTACCCCTGCAGCAAAATAATCTGGTCAGTAGATAAGTCTAATTCCTCCTCAGTGCTAATGATTAAGAAAGTTTAATATATTTCTTCACTAATATATGTTAAAATAAAATGATACATAGCCATAGTCTACATGAAGTTTAAAAAAATCACATTTGTTTTATATTTAAGATTTAATTGTATATGTATGTGTGTGTACCCACATATTTATGTGTGTACATTTATTAGTACTAATGAAGTAAATTTAAATATGCAGCTCAAAATTAATTTTAGAGTGACAAATATTGTAATTATTTGACTATCTTAAATATTTTAGGTATCTAATCAAAATGATATTTATTTATGTATGCTTTATTTATGACTCCAAAACCCAATTTGTTTCAAAACAGTTTATTTGAGACAGCAATCACTAAGTATTATCATATCCCTAAAACATTGTTTCAGAATTATTAAAATTGTTTTCATTTAAAGAAAAATTTAAGATTTGATTCAATTACTATTGAAATAAATTGAATGTCCAAGGGCATCAAATCAAAATAAAAGAAATAAACTGGTTGATATAAAAAATATCAAGCAATAAAATTTTGGATGGAATTAAGCTAAATACTTTCTCATATAAAACCATATTTCAAGATAGGAAATCCTTTCTATTTAGTTAATAAGGATGAATTTGTTCTCTTAAAGAATTAGGAAATATACTTTCCATAGAAATTTTAATTAATGTTACCTTACATTGTATGACATGAGTTTGTGCAAAATTCTAACATTTGCCAGTAAGAGCAGAAATTGTTAACCAGACCATCTTCAGTCAAGGAACATGGAATGATTTTTGGTTGCTTCACAATCTAGAATGAGCTCTGTAGAAAGTAATAACTCTAGCAGAATTTTACCTACTAGAAAGTCATCCCTTATGACTTTCTATTTTCTTGCATCATTTACTAGCTTTGACCACATAATTACCAAAAATTTTTTTCTTACTTAGAAATTGATTATGCATTCATTTATTCAGTATTTACCAACTATGTGCCAAGTCATATCTCTGGAGCTAGGGATATAGCACCGAAAGGACAGTTAAAACCCTTGCCCTTGTGGAGCTTACATTGTAGAAGAAAGTGACACTGCTTAACCATGCCTTATAAATCATTAGACAAGATCTCTGACTTGGCCGTCAATCAAAAGATTAATTTCTTACCCCTAGAGATGAAAAGGCTAAGAGAGTGACTAGCTTTCTGAGATGTCATGAATAAGTCCAGGTTCTCTACTACTGGAAAGAATTAAGAACCTTAGTAGTAATAATCCATCAATGAAGGAGACATTTAAAATGGTGTCAAGTCTTCCCGTCTTTCCAAAGATTATTTTTTTCATTGGCATTTGAATTTTATTAGTAGCCTGTAGGTATCTGTCACACATAAACCACCCAATTAAGTTAGTTTGAATCAGTTTTCACATAAAACATAAACATCCCCATGATGTTTCAATTTGTCTTGGGGTTTTTAATGTCAGTTTGCTATTCATTTTGAGTGAGGAAGAAAATGATGAATTTTAGAATAATACACATTAGCAAGAATCAATCTAAAATGCTATAATAACTAGAGAAAATCACACTAAGATATGCTGTATCCCAGCTTATTTATGTTTAAAATTTTTACCTCTGGCTAGTAAAATACATACTTAAATTATGTCTTAAATTTACAGACAAATTCAGGGGGATCCAAAAATTGACTTTTCTTATTTGATGCTGAAGATGTAGAATGAGTTAATAATAGTTATTTTAGGTATTATTATTTCAATACATTTCCAAGTAAAATTTCTTATCCACAAATTCAAGACTTAAACTTACTGTTGGAAATTCATGGTAATTATCCAAATATGCATTTAATAGGTGCAACATTTTAGCCTAGAAACACAAAACATGTCTTTATATAAAAGCCATAACTGCTAAAAAAGAAAGTGGGCATTTAACATTTTTTCTTGATTAGCTTTTCCCAGATATCTGACAAGTTTATAAAAGCATCTGATGCTTCCAATTTTAGAGGTGACATGTAATTTATTTCATTGTCTATTTTTCTAGCTATCATTAAAAATTAAATGTACTTTTTAGAAAATGTTAATGCCAGCATATCCAGAATAAATGTAACTTTGCTACCTTACACATATAAATTAATATACCATAGGTATATGAAAAACTATATGCCTGCACCCCAAAAATACTACCTATGTTCTTAATATTCTTTAAGAGTTATAAATATCTTACACAAATAACATTTTAATTAACAAGCACATGATAATTATATATGCAATCACTTCTTACTCCTTCCTTTTATTTCCTCCTAACTCATTTATATCAGGCTACAACGTCTTAGACTTGAGGCTTTCAGTGATACCTTCAACAATAAATTATCTCTTCATTACATGAGTTATAATGGCTGTCATTATCTATGTTCATATTCTTGCCACTACAAATTACCTAAGGACCCAACCTCAAATCGGAAATGATTGTTCACCTTCTCCTAAGAGGCCATTGGGACTAATCCCATCAGACTAATATTCTAGATATTGTTCAAATATCCACCAATCAGACTCCATCCCTCGCTCACCTCTGATCTCCCTTCCATGGTATTCGATGCCTGTCATCAGCAAAATGTTCTATATCTTCAATCTCTTCAATGTACAATTTATCTTCTTGCTTTTACTGGCTATCCCTTGAGGATATTGATTCCCTTTTCTAACCGAGCCTATAACTCCCTCTTTTTAATCCTTCTCAAGAGATTTACAACCCATAATGAATATTAAACATGTATACACTGTCACTCAGGTGCATACATAGAATTTATTTTAGAGTTTTGCATACAGCTATCATATATTAAATTTTGTTCTTGGTATATATACACAAATTTCTTCTACCACTGGACCTGCAGCTTTGTTCATTAATGGGTTCCCAATAGCCAAAACAGAGCTTGGAATGTACTTGTAAAGTAATAAACACTTTTTGGATTAATATATTAATTAATTATTATGTTCCTTCCTTGCTCTTCACCGTTCTAGGCCCTTCCTCTCTCCTCTCCGAAAGTCACAGCTTCTCATAAGCACATGCTTTGAGACTATACCATTAGCCACTCCTCCATTTTATAGTCATATACTGACCTCTTGGACATCTTGGTCATATTGTGAATAATTTAGCACTTGCCTCACTGTTTTAAGTGATTGCAACATCAATATCCAAGCAGAAAATACATGTAGCACTCTAGCCTCCCAGATTTGTTACTCCCTTACTTCCAACAACTTTCAAATCTCAATTTTAGGTTTTCTACTCCATAAGCACCATTTCCTCTCTCACCAGCTTGCATATTCCCATGCCACTCACTACAACAGTTCTTTGGTTTCAGGGGTATTGATAATTAATTGTTTCCACTATTTTTTTTTTTTTTGCTCTTGATAATAATCTTCCTCTTCTTTCCTCCTTACTCTGAATGGAGTCCAAGGTCCATTACAGTGATCTCTCTTTACCACACAATTTCAATTCCCTTTCGCCTCTCTTCTTCCACGTATGTTGCCTATCAAAACCCCAATTCTGCTTAAACCAAATTCTCTGCTTACTCTATGTCCACACCTGGTCAGTTAAGCATAATTAAGGAAGAAAAAGAATCACAGAATAATGCTGACCTGTCTCACTTTATTTTTATAACCTCAACTCACAAGGTAAATTCTACTGAATTTTCCTTTCAATTAACATTCTACCATGGAGATGAGTATTTCACACCTTTCTCCTCTGTTTTCAGATCCCTAAAAACCTCCCCACTCCTTTTCCCTCTGAGTTGATGACCTGGATTTTTACTTCACTGAGCAAATAGAAGGAATCAGAATAGAATTTTTTAATCTTTCCACCACCAAATCCATCAATTATTTTTATATATACATTTTTTCTTTCTGGGTGTTGGCTAGGCAGTTCTGTTCTGGACTAGCTTACCTGGGGCTGAACAGTCTGGGATGGCCTTATTCATATATCTTAAGCTCAGCTGGGACAGCTGGGCCCACTTTCCATGTAATATCTTGTCCTCCGGCAAGCATGCCCATGCTTCTCCATAGTGGCAGAAATGGTCCAGCAGCAAAAGAGAGTAAACTCCAATGAAAAATAACTTATTCAAGCCTCTACTTGCAATTGTATCATTGACCAGAGCAGGTCACATGGCCGAGATTACAGTTCATATGGGAGGGGAATACCCAAGAGTGTTCAAATAGGAAAATAAATAATGGCAACTACTATGGGCTAAATGTCTGTGTTCCTCCAAATTTCATATGTTAAAGCCTAAATCCCCAAAGTGATGATATTTGGAGGGTGGGCCTTTAGAAGGTAAGTAGGTCATGAGGGTAGAGCCCTCATGAATGGGATCAGTGCCCTTAAAATAAGAGACATGAGAGACCTTGATTCGTCTCTCTTTGCTGTCTACCATGTGAGGGAACAATGAGAAGACAGCCATTTGCAAATCAGGAAGTGGGCCCTCAGCAAACACCAGATCTGCTGGCACCTTGATCTTGGATTTCCCAGCCTGCAGAACTGTGAGAAATTGCTTAAGCCACCCACTCTATGGTACTTTTCTTATAACAGCCCAAACTGACTAAAATAGAAATCGGTACCTAGAAAGGGGTGCTGCTATAAAAAAATACCTAAAAATGTGAAAACAACCTTGGAACTGGGTAATGTGTAGAGGCTAGAAGGGTTTTGAGGTGCATGCTAGGAGAAGCAGATATTTCCATGAAGGGACTTTTTAATGTGATTCTGTTGAGGGTTCAGAAAGTAAAAAAGAGAGCTAGAAAGAAAGCCTCTATATTATTAGTGAATACATAAGTGATTATGTAAGAATGTTGTTAGAAATATGGACATTAAAGGTCATTCTGATGAGGTCTCAGATGGAAATGAGGTACGTGTTATTAGACAATGGAGAAAAAACAATCTTTATTATGAAGTGGCAAATAACTTGGCTGAATTGTATTCATGTTCTATTGTTTTTGGAAGGTGGAACTTATGAGCAATGAAAGTGGCTATTTAGCTGAGGAGATTTCTAAGCAAAGTTTTGAAGAAGCAGCTTGGTTCCTCCTAATGGTTAACTTCCATTGGTTAACTAATGCCATGTTATCTCATCCACTGCTTCACATTTTCCATTAGAATTTATTCTTAAATTTGTACCCCTTTTTAAAATAAACTTATTTTATACATTTTACCATATATTAATATATTTCTTTTATAGTTGTTCCAAAGATTGCAAACAGTTAAATTTCTCCTTCATAACTCCTCTCTCCCTAGAAAGGTAGATATCCTACAGTGCCTGAACTTAACAAAACAAATGGTCCCATATAATTCCTTTTGTCATTACCTTCTGCAACAGGGTCTCTTTGACCTTGTCTTTGCACACTGAATGTGAACTAAAGAAATCCGAGTGCTTTTTGAAAACTTTCTCTCTTCTCATAGTTTACTAACATATTATTTACAAGGTAGAGTAATGAGAGTATTCATCGTGGATGAAAACTACAATTATTTACATTTTATGGGGCAGGGGCACCACACAACTACGACAGTCCTTTTTAGTGTGCAATATGTACTCATCCAACATGGCAAATCTCGAATGAATTAAAAATGTTTTGTCATAAAGATCACAACTCTTCATTTTCAAATATATATTTTCACTATGAGATCTTTGGTACTCAACCTTGCTCATCAAAGCAAATACGTTTCGACTGTAGGATTGAAAGAATATTCTCACTGAATATTTAACTCCAAATATTATTTACAATGCCCACATGTGCTTTTATTTTGATTGCATAATGAGTTGTATGAAAGCAGGTTTGAGTCTGACAACATTAAATCCACACAAAATCTGTGTACAGGGATGCTTGTGATCCTACATGCAGGTGAGGAATTTTGAAGCAGCAGATTCCGGTTATTTTCTAAAATAACATTAATTGAAATGACTTATTTCTGCCCCTTTAACAAATCTTTGCTGTATAACTATACTTCACTGAGTACAATCCTTACATGTGTGAACAAAATGTAGCCTTTATTCAGATGACACCAAAATCCATAATGTTAGATCAGAAGTAACTGCAGCTTCCTTCATTGCATGCATCTATAGTGAGGTGACGTGAACCGGCACATATTTCTTATTCATGAGTTCTACTGCATAAGAAGGAGGATTCACCTGAATCTTAAACTGTTACGAACTGTTAATATATTCTAGCTTAGAATTAATTAAGCTGGTCATATTATTTCAAAGAAAAGGTTCATGCAATGCCTACTTTATACATATCAATGCTTCTCACTTGGATTCCAGTTCCTGTGGCCTGCCTCAATCTTTGCAAATTCACCTTTATTTTCCTTTATTCTTCTAAGAGTTAAGAAAAATGAAATTTTTTAAAAAACCTCAAACTTTCATGTTATTTTCTTCTTTTCACATATTCACAGATTTTTTGTTCTAACAAGTATGTGCTTTTTCAGGGGAGCCACATGCATGGTCACACTCATCTCAGGGTTTAGCCTTCAAAAGAAAGGAAATTCTGACACGTGCTACAACATGGATAAAGCTTGAAGATATTATGCCACGTGAAATAAGCCAGTTACAGAAAGACAAATACTATATGATTATACTTATGTGAGGTACTTAGAGTGGTCAAATTCATAGCAACAGAAAATAGAATGGCTCCAGGGTCTGGCAAGAGGAGGAAAAATCTGGAAAGTGTAGAGTTTTTCCTTCTTGTTTTGGCCTGTTTCAGTTGGAATTGGGAACACAGTTCATGTAGCCCTTTAACAATGGCTTCTCCTTTTGAAAGGTCTACACGGTATGTACTAACATCAGTAGCATCTAAATTACCTTTGTACTTCCTCAAGACATTTTACAAGTATTATTTAGGACAGCATCTCTTTTGTCATAGTTTTTTTTTAATAATGTATTTGGCATAAGTTGATTAGTATTTATCCTCTGAATCACTTTTAGTTTGATAAGCAAGATTTTACAAATATTATCTCCATATTCCAACATACAAGGCCATAGTGATCAAATTCTCCTGTTTGAAATTGAAGATTTCATAATTTGGGGATGACTGAAAGCTCTGAATATGTAAGAAAATTGAGGAAAATTTTAGAAAGCATAAAATCTACTGTAATTTACATTTATAAAAACATGTAGTATTTAAAATTTGGTTACTATAATGACATAAAATAAATATTTAAATGGAAATGTCAATTATAATAAACTGAATTTTAAAATCCATCTAAGTATAGCAGAAGTTATAGAGTATACATGAATTCAAGATCACAATAATAACATATCTCTTTAAGGTAGAGAAACGTTCAAGATCAAGGTAATACAGCAGAGCCTGCCATGATTTCTCCGGTTACCAATTTAAATACTTTTATGATATATAAAAGATAAAAACACATAAAAAACAGAAAATATGAGTAAGATGCAAAAGAATGCCTGAGCCAGGCTTAATTTTCACCTAATTTGATTTATTTATATTTTCATCTTTTCCAGAAAAAATTTAAATCAGTTTGCAAGCATAAACAAAATATGACAAAAGAGTATAAGTGAAAGTTGGAAGAAAGGGAAGAAATAAGAAGGGATAAACATTGAGGAGATAAACGGTGCCAGAAATAACAACAAAATGCATGCTATAATAACTCATCTGACAATGTGGAGTCACACATTCAGATTTAAGCTTTCAAATAGCCAAGCAAAGGATACATTTCATTTGTATAACTGAGAATGTTTTGCTACGCACTAAAACCAAGTATTTAAGACAAAATCACAACTATATTGGTAGTAAGGAAGGATTTTGATGGATGAAGATCATCAGGGAACATAGGCAGGTACATTAAATGATGTTCTCAACAATGTCCTTACAATGGATGTAATGATGAGTTTCATAGAGTGGCTTCGCATAACAAATAAGTTTATTCTAAGAATAGCACTGATGGCCAAGCATTCAGGGATATTCAGGGATGACCCAAAGGATAACCAATTGGAGGTACCAGGATTCTCTTCAGAAAATTGTTTTAAATTAGCTTTAGACTATAGATGATTTACGGAAACCTAAATATGAAAGAATACCAAAATGCTTTGAGAGTAAATTAAGAGCATAACTAATATTGAAGAAAATTGAAATACTGTTATAGACCAGTGCTCCCCAACCTTTATACAGTTTTTCCATGGCCCGGTGGTGGCACATAGAAAGTGGGTGCAGAGCTCAGAGCTCAGGTGGTGATTGATGCTGCCTATGACTGGGAGCGGCTGTAGGGTTGTAAATACAGATGAAGCTTTGCTCACTGGCCCATAGCTCACCTCCTGCTGTGTGCCCCTCACCCCTCCAAGTTTCATGGAAGACAATTTTTCCACAGACATTGGGCGGGGGGCAATGGAGCTCTGCAGCCTGGTCCCTAACAGGCCACGGACCAATAACAGTCTGTGGCCCCAAGGTTGGGGACCGCAGTTATAGAGGACACATAATAAAGGGCATAATAGAATGCAGGAAAAAATGAAAAAGGATATAAAATGTTTCAAAGGATTATAATAAATAAGGAAAATAGAGGATGGTACACCAAACTTCAGAAAACAGATATTTTCAAGGAGGGTTCATAGAGATGTCTGATAACAAAAGACAATTGTAAGCCACACATAGAACTCTACACTCTCTAAATTTTTTCTCTTCTTCCCAGAACCTAGAGCCACCATTCTATTTTCTGTTTCTATGGATTGTACTACTCTAAGTACTTCACATAAGTATAATCATATAGTATTTGTCTTTCTGTAACTTGCTTATTTCACGTGGCATAATATCCTCAAGCTTTATCCATGTTGTAGCATTTGTCAAAATTTCTTTTCTTTTGAAGGCTTAATACTATTTTATTGTATGCACAGTTGACCCTTGAACAACATGGGTTTGAACTGCATGGGTCCACTTATATGCAGAGTTTTTTCAATAAATACAGTCAGCCCTTCATATCCATGGGTTCCACATCCACAACCAAACATGGATCAAAAATACAGTGTTCAAAGGATGCAAAATCTTGATATGGAGGGCTGACTTTTTGTATACATGGGTTCCCCAGGGCTGACTGTGGGACTTGAATATGCATGAATTTTGGTGTCCATGTGGTGAGGGGTATTGAAACTAATCCCCTATGGATACCAACGGACAGCTGTATATACATTTTACTTATTCATTTATTCATTGATGAACACTTGGGTTGCTTCCATGTTTTAGCTATTGTAAATAATACTGTTATGAATGTGGATGTCAAATATCTTTTTGAGACCCTGCTGTCAATTTGAGTGGTTATATACCCAGAAGTGGAATTGATGGATCATGTGGTAAGTCTATTTTTAATTTTTTAAGCAACTGCCGTACCATTTTCCACAGTTTCTGTACAATTTTACATTCCCACCAACAGTGCAGGATTCCAATTTCTCCATAACCTCATCAACACTTACTTTCTTTTTTTGTATAGTAACCATCCTAATGGATATGAGGTGGTGTCTCATCATAATTTTGATTTGCATTTCCCTAGTGATTAGTGATGTTGAGCGTCTTTTCATGTGCTTTTTGGCTGTTTCTATATCATCTTGGAAGAAATATCTATTCACACCTTTTGACCATTTTTGAATCAGGTTGTTTTTCTTTTGCTGATTTTTAAAAGTTTTGCATTTTGAATAATAATACCTTATCAGATACAGGATATACAAATATTTTCTCCCATTCTGGGGTTGTCTTTTAACTGTTATTATTGTCTTTTGATGGACGAATTTTAAAAATTTTCATGAAGTCCTATTTGACTATTTTTTCTTTTGCCCTATATTTTCTTTTAAGAGTTTTATATTTTAGATCTTATGTTTACGTCTTTGATCCACTTTGAGTTAAGGGATAAGAGTCCGACATCCTTCCTTTGCGTGTGAATATCCAATTTTCTCAGCACCATTTGTAAAGAAAACTGTCCTTTCTGCGTTGAAAGATCTTGGTACTCTTGTCAAAAATCATTTGACCATATTTGCAAGGGTTTATTTCTCAGCTCTTTGTGCTATTCCATTGGTCTATATGTCTGTCTTTATGCCAATACCACACTGTTTTGATTATTGTAGCTTTGCAGTAAGTTTGGAAATCAGGAAGTATGTGTCCTCCTGCTTTGCTTTTTGTTTTTTTTCTTTTTCATGATATTTTTGGTGATCCAGGGTCTCATGAGATTCCATATTAATTTTAGGACTTTTGTTTTATTTATGCAAAAAAATGTCATCAGGGATTACATTGTAGATTGATTTGGGTAGTATTTATTGATATCTTAATAAATAAGTATTCTACCCATGATCATGGGATGTGTTTCCATTTATTTATGTCCTCTCTCATTTCTTTCAGCAACCTTTGTAGTTTTCATTGTACAAGTGTTTCACCTCCTTTGTTAAGTAAATTCCTAAGTATTTTATTCTCTTTGATGCTATTGTAAATGAAATTATTATTGTAATTTCCTTTTCAAAGTATTCATTGTTAGTGTATAGAAATACAACTAATTTTTGTGTATTGACTTTGTATCCTGCTACTTTGCTGAATTCGTTTATTAATTCTAGCAGGGTTTTTGTGTGTGTGTGTGTGTGTGGAATCTTTAGGATTTTCTACATATAAGACCATATCATCTGTGAATAGAGATAATTTTACTTCTACCTTCCCAATTTTGATGTTGTTCATTTCTTTTTCTTGCCTAATTGCTCTGGCTAGAACTTCCAATTCTTCGTTGAATAGAAATGGCAAAACAGGCCTCCTTGCTTTGCTCCTGATCTTGGAGGAAATGCTTGCAGTCATTCTGCATTGAATATAATGTTCTCTGTGGTTTTTTAAATTTATTGTGTTGGTTGTTTGTGTGTTGTTTAAATTGCAACAGTTTTTGAATTTTCCAGTTTTCCTTTTGTTACTCATTTCTAACTTCATCTTATTGTAGTGAGAGAAGATACTTTGTATTTTTTTTAGATCTATTGAGACTCAATTGTGGCCTAACATATGCTCTATCCTGGAAAAATGTACCATGTGTACTTAAGAAAACTGTGTATGTTATTGCTGGTAGGTAGAGTGTTTTATATGTTTGTTGGATCTAGTTCCTTTATCACGTTGTTTAAGTTCTCTATTCCTGTACTTATATTCTGTCTGGTTTTTCTATCCATTATTGAGAGGGGAATATTGAAGTCTCCAACTCTTGTTGTAGAACTATCCATTTTTCCATTCAATTCTCTCAGTTTTGCTAGTCAGACCATTGACCGTCTATTATTAGGTGTGCAAGTATTTACAATTATTACATCTTCTTGCTAATTGAAACTTTTACTAATATATAGAGTCCTTCTTTATCTCTCTTATAAACTTTTTTCTATTTAAAACCTATTTTGTCTGTTATTAGTATAGCCACCATTGCTCTCTTTTGATTATTTGCATGGAATATATTTTACCTTCCTTTCACTTTGTGATCTAAAGTGAATCCCTTGTCAACAGGATACAGTTGGGTCATGTTTTTTAATCCATTCTGCCAATCTGTGTCTTTTGATTGGATAGTTTAATCCATTTGCATGTAAAGTAATTACTGATAAGAAAGGGACTTACTTCTGTAATATTGCTGTTTCTTTTCTATATACCTTATAGCTTTTCTTTTCCGCATTTCCATCATTACTATCTTCTTTTGTGTTTAGTTGATTTTTATAGGGAAATATTATAATTTCTTATTTCATTTTGTACATATTTTATAGCTAATTTCTTTGTCTTTACCATGGGGATTAAATTTAACATTCTAAAGTTATAACACTCTAATTTAAGTTTATACCAGCTTGACTTCTGTTGTGATTTCATTTTTTTGGTCTTCAGATCACTTTCTGGAGAGTGACCATAAGCCAAGACAGCCACTCTCTAGGAAAGTCCTCACTGGAAGGAGAGTTAGGTTTAGGTTGTCAGTAAGCTGAGACACAGAAGAGGCAGCACAACAAAGCACATGAAATAACAGAAGCAGTTTTATTACTTACAAATGCCAGAGAAAAGAGGGAAGTATGCCTTGCTGGGCCAACAAGAAGGTGAAAGCCATCTGGGACACATGCAAACACACACACACTCACCCAGTGGGTGGGGAGCAAGAGAGAGAGAGAAGAACTTGTAAGCCAAAGCCTTTATTGGGCTCCAGGGTGGAAATCTAGGTGGATATCCTGAAGGGAGTTCTAATTGGTGGGTTTAAAGCAAGTAAGCACGAGTTCTGCTGAGTCAGGCTATGACTGAGAGGTGGTCACTGTGGCATATCTTGGTAGTCCATTTGGGGTGTTGGGGGTCAGTAGATAAAGTCGGTTTTATCTAGCTGTCCTACAGGGAGGTAGTTTTCAGGAAGCAGTTGTATAAGGTGGATATCTGGATCAACCACCCTGAGGAACTGGGAGGAGTTAGAGAACTGGGAACTGTGCAGAGGGTGACTAAGCTCTGCTTGTGGTTTGATAAAGTTAAATCTATATTTAAAATGGATGACAGAGCAACATAAAATTGTAAGAATTTACAACTTTCAATAACATGCAAAAACTGTGCCTTTTTACAGCTCTGTTCCTTCCCCTTTTGGTTGCTTAACGTCATAAAATTATATCTTTGTGTACTACCTTTTGGCTAATTTTTTTTAATGTCTTAGTATCTTAAATCATGTAGAAAAACAAAAAGTAGAATTACAAAGCATTGTTACTATAATACTAGCTTTTATAATTGTTCATGTATTTACTATTAATGAGATCTTTATTTCTTCATGTGGCTTTTAGTTGCTGTCCTGTGTCCTGTCATTTTCCCCTACAGGACTCCCTTGAGCATTTCTTTCAGGGCAAATCTAGTGGCAACAAACCACCTCAACTTTTATATATCTGAGAATGTCATTTTTTCCTACTTTTTTTTTTTTTAAAGATGTGGTCTTGCTCTGTCACTCAGGCCAGAATGCAGTGGTACAATCATAGCTTACTGTAACCTTGAACTCCTTGGGCTCAAACAATCCTTTGCCTTAGCCTCCTGATTAGGTAGTACCACAAGCATGGGCCACCAAACCCAGATAATTTTTGAAAAAAAATTTTTTGAAGAAATGAGGTCTCACTATGTTGCCCAGGCTTTTCTCAAACTCCTGACCTCAAGAGATCCTCCTGCCTTGGCCTCCCAAAGCACTAGGATTGCAGGCTTTCTCCACATTTGAAGGAAAGTTTCACTAGGTACAGGATGGTTGGTTGATAGGATTTTTTTTTCTGTTAACATTTTGAATATTTTAGCTCATACCTTCTAATCTCCATAGTTTCTGATGAGAACCTGGTGGTAATCTTAATTAGGATATCTGCCTGATGTCACTTGCTTTAAGCCTGAAGAACACTCAGTCTTTCTTCCCTAGGGAGAGCTATAGAACTCTCTATTCTTATGGCCTGCCTCTTTGCCTGGGTAGAATATCTGTGCTATTGTTCCAAAGAACAGCTGCCACTTCACTTGGAGTATCATACCTGCTCAATGAGTGGGGTGCTGTGTTGGGATGGCAGCTCCTGGTCTTCTCAACTTACCTCTCCTGTTTTGGTACCTTGATCCTATATGTGAGCTAGGTCAAAAGTGATTGGAGCTCAGAATTTTGAGCCTACTATATTCAGGATATAGCTTCTGCCCTACAACTAAGGTCTAGATGGAGGAAGGAAGCCTGAGACCCCTCAGCATTGCTTGCCTGAAATAGAGTTTCTGCAACATGGAGCTAGGACAGAGGAAAAACTCTGATAATTAACCTTACTCTTCTGGGAAAAAAAACCGTAGCTCCAGACTGGGATCTGGGGGCAGATAGAGCCTCATCTTCTTTGTTGCACCTGCACAGAGTGGAGCTTTCATACTGAACCTAAGAGGTCTGAGAACAAGTTGTACCTTAAATGCTATAGTCTCTCATTGTTCCTACTGAGATTTAATGTATTTCCTTAAATAAATGTTTCTTAATCTGGAGTATTCAGTTTGGAATATTTTCTAACTTTACTGTATAAGCCAAAAATTTTAGTGAATTAAAGAGTTAAAAGTATATATCATAAAACATTGATATAATTCATAACACAAAAATGCTCCTAATATCAGATTAGATAGAATAGCAGAAGAAAACTTCGTATACTGTGTAATTCCTTTTAAAATATTAATGCAAACATAGCTGAGAGGGTGATAGAGTAGGAAAAAACTTTTCTTAAATCTGCCAAAATAGTAAAAATAATTCTTTCTGAATGACGTGATTAAGGGTGACTTTTTATATTTTCTTTGATACATCTTTGCATTTTTTCCAAATCTTCTAAGGTATACATTTATTTCATTAATAATTGGAGAAATATGCATTATTAAAAATAGTAATACTTTTTTTAGATCCTATGTCATGTTTTAACAAATTTCTTTAATTGTTTATTGGCTGCTGGCGTGATCATTTTTCCCCAGCATTTCAACTCTACCTTTGCTGTCTATGCCTTGATATTTCATCTTGATTGATATGGTATGTGACCTATTCCAGTCACCTCTGTTCCTGTATTCATTAAGGGAAGCATGAGTGGAAGATGAAATTCACACCCGGGCAGGTATTTTCTTCTCCGTCCTTCTGGCACCAACGTGGTACAGCTCTTGCAGGTCACATGAAGCTCTGACAGATTCAATCAGAGCTCACCTTCTGAGCCCAGAGTTTAACTGGACTCAGCAGGAGGTTCTCAGGCTATTTCAACTTTTGAATAAGTTAGTTCAATTCAGTTCTACTATTTTTGCCTGTAAATTCAAGTAGTCTCCATTAATCCTGTGATTTTTACATTAGAACTTATTATATTCGATATACCTAACATAGCTATTCTTATTTACACTCTACTATAAGAACAACAAAATTATATTAGGCCCTACCACAGTTTCACCTCAGACTGTATTCTGACAAAATGTACCGTCAGCACCTTCTTTACATCAAACTCATAAAATATGGCAGTCTACAAATCTATTTATCTCTCCCTTAGGTATCCATTAGGGAATTGGTTTTCTGTCACTTTGAATTTTACACAAAAAAGCTCCTTGACTCTAACAAAGCTGAATCTTGAGGGTAAATAAAAAGATCAAAGAGAGACAAAAAGAGACATGTCTAACTCATAGATGAAATAATTCATAAGATTCAGATACTACTATAGCTATTTAGGGAGGAAAGGAATAGAACCTCTTTATTTGTGATTCTAAAGTCAATTTTAAATAGTTTAATACAAAAAATGTATAAATGTATAATAGACATAAAATATTTAAACATACTTTATAAAAGAACTGAGGTGAAAATTCAACCCTAACCCCTCCTATGATTACTAAAAAGTGAAGTAAAATAATTATAAATGAACTTGTCATCGTTTTTGTGTTTATTAGAGGTAATATTTTAATTTTAGGTTAAATCTATATTGTAGGAGTATAGTGGTTTATGCCCTCTATGTACATTTTATTAAATGTTGAGGCTCTTTGCATAATCACTGTGTATACTACATTTAAGCCAATTTTATGGGGCTTAAAGGACAATAGAACCATTTTAAGTAACAATAGGGGTTTATAGTGACTATGTTTCCTTTTATGACAGCAGTCCCCAACCTTTTTGGCACCAGGGACCAGTTTCATGGAAGACAATTTTTCCATGGACTAGGGGGACATTAGATTTTCATAAGGAGAGCACAACCTAGATCCCTCACATGCACAGTTTACAGTAGGGTTTTCGTGCTCCTATAAGAATCTAATGCCACTGCTGATCTGACAGGACGCAGAGCTTAGGTGGTGTGTAAGTGATGGGGAGCAGCTATAAATACAGATGAAGCTTCCCTTGCTCTCCACTGCTCACCTCCTGCTGTGCAGCCTGGTTCCTCACAGGCCTCTGACTAGTAACGGTCTGCGGTGTGGGGGTTGGGGACCATAGTTTTATGACATACCAATGACTGATTTATTTAATGGCCAGTTATTAGTTATTTCATTGTGTAAAGGTAGTCTACTTCTATAATGTTTAACGTATTATATGGAGCTGTCCACATAGCTGTTTCAATCTCTTGATTTATCTACAAATTCAAAATATTAGCTACTTTCTTTTAAGCCTTTCTTTTAATGTCTGGCTTTTGCTGATGGAATGGAAACTTCAGTGGGCTTAGATTCAGAAGAACTGAATTCAAATCCTGGATCCTTGGGCAATGATTAACTTTTTGACTGTAGTTCCCTCCTCTAAGCTATAGAAAGCTGCAAACTGGAAGTCAAAAGTCTTAGATTTAAATTTTGGCTCCATCAGGTATTAGTGAGTATTTGACATTGGACACATTTCTTAATTTTTGTGAACATCAGCTCCAGTTTGTGAAATGGGAGTCATAATACATATTTCCTTGACAGAAACATGAAATAATGAATATAAAGTATTTTTGTTAACTGCAGAGCTTTTGTACATATTCTAACTTTTGTACATAGCACATCTATATTTAGTGCTCATTTTTATGCTGAGTTCCTCTTCCCTTTAAGTGCTCATATCTTATTGGAGGAGGCAAATACAAACAATATTCATACCAAGAGTGAGATAATATACATATGTGCAAGTATTATAGGAGGCTTGCAGAGGAACAACTGTCTAAATAAACATAAACATGGAAGACTAGTAAAGTAGTGGCATTTGAAGTGGGGTTTAAAGACAGAAGAAAAGTGGGAGCAAGAAGTACCACAGTGGCAGAGTTATACAAAATTGACTTTGGCTAGAGTAAATACAGTAGGACACAGGAGGAGATATGGTAGGAACTGAGGTTTGTAAAGCATTTTGAGGCAGAGAAATGGGGAGCAGCTATAAATACAGATGAAGCTTCCCTTGCTCTCCACTGCTCACCTCTTTTCCAAGGGAAAAGAGCCTTGGAAGCCAAGCTAGGAGTTCGGACCTTTTCCCTGGTTTAGTGGGGAACCATTGGAGCTCTTTAATAATTCTTCATCCAGATATGGCCAATTAATACCTATGTCTTATACATGTTTGACTTAAAATCAGGTAGCAGTAAAGATGCCAGGTAGTTTTTCTTGATATGGTTTGAATGTTTGTGTCCCCTCCAAAATTCATGTTAAAAATTAATCCCAATCTAGTAGTTTTAATAGGTGGGGCCTTTAGGAGTTGATTAGGTCATGAGGAGGAGCCCTACTGAATGAGATTAAGGCCTTTATAAAAAGCAATTGCACAAGGTGGTGGGCCTTTTTTCCCCTTCCATCCCTTCTGCCATATAAAGACATAGTCAAGGAGCCACCTTGAGAAGCAGAGACTGAGACCTCACCAGACAGTGAACCTGCCAGTGCCTTGATCTTCTATAATACTTCCCAGACTCCAGAACTGCGAGAAATAAATTTATCTTGTCTATGAATTACTCAGTCCCAGGTATTTTGTTATAGTAGCACAGACAGACTGACACAATTCCTGAGACCTGATGCCATGCACTCAAGTGTCACAGTTTAATAAATGAGTGCAGGTAAAATGTGGAAGAAAAAAACAGTCTTTAACCATTATAATTATAATTATTTAGCAGTGAAAAAAAAAGGGCACAGTAATCATCTCTGTCTATTTGGGCTGCTATAACAAAATACCTCAGACTGAGTAACTTACAAAAAGCAGAAAATTATTTCTCACAGTTGTAGAGTCTGGAAAGTCCAAGATCAAAATACCAACAGATTCAGTGTCTGGCGAGGGCTTGCTGTCTACTTCAAAGATGGTCTTCTTGCTGTGTGTTAACATGGCAGAAGGGGCAAAAAAGCTCCCTTAGGCTTTTTTTTAATAAAGACACTAATCCCATTCATGAGGGTTTTGCCCTCATGATCTAATCACCTCCTAAAGGCCATATTGTGATACTCTTGCATTGGAGATTAAGTTTCAACATATGAATTTTAGGAGAACACAAACATTTACACCATAGCAGTAGTGAAATGTTGTCAGTCAAGTAATGCTAAAAATTTATAACAGCACACTATTGATGAAAATGGCTGGGCATAGGTTCTGCAGGCATAGTGCTTTAGGAAAAATTATATCCTGGCCTGACTGGAATATTTTGTAGATGTCCTTCTTCCACGGATATGCTTGGACATAGACAAGTCACATAATTTGTGCATGCATATTTTTATCATACAGAGTAAATGTTCAAAAACATGGGTACTGAATGAATATTTGGTCGAAAGTACATTTACCCAATTTAGTTTACATAATTATACCTTTTGCTCATAACACTGACAGAACTGGCCTAATTTTCATTAAGCATGACTACAGTTTTCCTACACTAATCATATTAATGCCATAATTGTTTTGATACCAAAGATGATAGTGAGTATAATAGGGGATATTAACAAATTGGTATATGTTTCATTTCATTTTTCATTTCAAGTTAAATGTCATCAAGCAATAGTGACCCTAGCTAACAATTAAGCATTTATTGTCTAAGGTTATGTAGTTTGTTATTTGAAAACTAAATTTTAATACATTTTAAAACATATTAATTAGAAATTTTCAAGAAAAAGTGATATTATAAATCAGTTGTTCATATTCTAAATCTAAGAGTATATATAAGAGCACCTTTTTCAGTCATAACTACTGCATCATTAGTGCAAAGCAACATATTGCTAACTATTTTCTTTACTTTCACATTGAATATCTTAAACCCTTTTAAAAACACTGACAAATTATGAAATATTTATATATTTGAAATGGAAGTATACAAGTTTTTAGAAATTATGTTTGCCATCTTATAATATAAACACTAAATCCACTACTTGAATATAAAATTAAAGTACTATATTTTTATTACAATACAATATATATAACATAAAATTTGCCATTTTAACCATTTTAAGTATAAAATTTTCAGTGGCATTAATTATATTCACAATATCATACAAGCATCACCAGTATCTATGTCAAAATTTTTTATCACCTAAAACAGATGCAATACCTTTCACAATAGCACCAAAGAAAATTAAACATTTAGGAACATATCTAACTAAGGAAGTTGAAGACCTATATAGAAATAACTATGAAACACTGAGAAAATAAATTGCAGAGGATGTAAACAGATGGAAAACCCTACCATGCTCTTAGACAGGTAGAATCAACATTGTTAAAATGTCTATATGACCTAAAGTGATTTACAGAATCAATGCAGTACCTATCAAAATACCAACATCATTTTCTGCAGATCTAGAGAAAATAATTCTATGCTTCATGTGGAACCAGAGAAGACCCCGGAAAAGAAACAAATTGGGAGGCGTCAATCTACCAGACTTCAAACTATACTATAAGGCTATAGTAACCAAAACAGCATGGTACTGGCATAAGAAAAGAAACATAGACCAATGGAATAGGACTGAGAACCCACATATAAAACCATCCTCATACTGTCATCTGATCTTTGACATAGTAGACAAAAACATACACTGGGAAAAGAATCCCTATTCAATAAATGGTGCTGAGTAAATTGGATAGCCACATGTAGAAGACTGAAACTAGATCCACACCTCTCACCTCTCACAAAAATCAACTCATGATGGCTTACAGACTTAAACCTAAGATGTGAAACCATAAGAATTCTAGAAGAAAACATTGGAAAAACTCTTATAGACATTGGCCTAGGCAAAGAATTTATGAAGAAGACCCCCAAAGCAATCACAGCAGCAACAAAAATAAATAAATGGGACCTGATCAAATTAAAAAGCTTCTGCACATGCAAGGAAACTGTCACTACAGCGAACAGACAACCTACAGAATGAGAGAAAATATTTGCATGCTGCACATCTGATAAAGGGCTGGTAACCAGAATCTATACAGAACTTAGGAAAATCAACAAGAAAAAATCAAAAAACCCCATTAAAAAGTGGGCAAAGGACATGAACAGAAACTTTTCAAAAGAAGACAGAATAATGGCCAGCAAACATATAAAAAATTGCTCAACTTCTCTAATCATCAGGGAAATGCAAATCAAAACCACAATGAGATATCACTTAACTCCAGTGAGATTGGCATACATCAAAAAGTCCCCAAACAACAAATGTTGGCAGGGATGTGGACAGATAGGAACACTCATACACTGCTGGTGGGACTGCAAGTTAGTACAACCTCTTTGGAATGTAATATGGAAATACCTCAAAGAAACAGAACCAATAGAATATATATGTGTGTGTGTGTGCAAAGAAATTTATTATGAGGGATTGGCTCACATGCTCATGGAGGCTGAGATGTCCCATGATCTTGTGTCTGTAAGTTTCAAGCACAGGAAAGGTGGTGGTGGCGTTCCATTCCAAACCTGAAGGCCTGAGAATCAGGAGCACTGATGTCTGAGGGCAGGAGAAGATGGATGCCCCAGCTCAAGCAGAAAGTAAATTCATCTTTTCTCATGTTTTTTCTATCTGTTCCCTTGATGAATTGGATGATGCCTACCTGCATTGGTGAAGATGGTCTTCTTTATTCAGTCTACCAGTTAAAATGCCAGTCTCTTCAGGAAACCCCCTTACAGGCAAACCCCCAAATAATATTTTGTTTTTCAGCTATCTGGGCATCCTATCATGCAGTCAAGTTTTCACATATAATTAACCACTACAAAGTCCTTTACTTGTTTTTAAATTGGATTGTTTGTCTTATTGTTGTTGAGTTGTAGGAGTTCTTTATATATTCTGAATATGTAATCTGGATATAACCACATAATCTCTTATCAGATATGTGATTTACAAATATTTTCTTCCATTCTGTGAATTGTGTTTTTACTTTCTTGATGGTGTCCATTTTGATTTCCTTCTTTCCTTTAGCTTGTGTTCAGCCAGCATTTTAAGCAAATTAAGATTTCCTTAAATTCCAGTCGCTTGGAAAAGAAAACAGAAAACAAAACAAAACAAAACCAAAAACACCTCCCTCAGTGTTTGAAAATTGGTTCTGTGCTTAGTCACTGCTTTAAGATATAGCCCGCCCATTTAAAGTGCTGCCCCAGCCTTTAGTTCCTACTCTCTTGAGACTATAGATCAGTCATTGCTTAAAGCCTAGGGTTTTCTCAAGTCTTTTTTGTGCATGCATCCTATTCTGGACATGTACTTGGTTTTTAAATTCTCCAGTATACTTAGACACTTTTGAATGCCCTAAATTCCCAAAGAAATTCTCTCCATGGCTTTTTCCTCCCAAGTTTTAGCCAGTCTATTTTATATCTTAATGGTAATCTTTTGCCCCAAGTGGCTGCAGGTTATTCATTTGCCCTACCCTTTTGAGCACCATCTGCTCCTTCTCTGCCCTCGGTGGAATCCAAGATAGGTGAAGCAGAAACACATGCCTTGTGTCAGTCCTTAGGTAGCACCCAAATAAGTTAGGACAGACAAACACAATAATTTTTTTATAAACTCTGCTCTGCTCCCTCTAGAACCAGGGGCCAGGGTCTCACACTGGAAATGTGGGCTGCCATCTTCAGGACTCAGCCAAACCATGGAAGGGGTTGTGTAAGGGCAAGTAAGAAGGCCACAACTTTTTCCTACCATTGTTAAGTTGTGTTTTTCTTGATTCAGCATTTACTTGGTCACTGTATACCTTTGACTGTTTCCTAGCGTTGGGACAAAGTTGGTTCTGACAGTTCCTGCTTGTTTTTCAATGTTTTTTTTTTGAAGGGACAGATGTTTAGAGCTGCCTAATCTACTGTTTTATTGATGTCACTCTCTTGTACTATAATTTTATATTCTAACTTGAGTCAATGAAATTAACCTAGAAATTATAGGTAACCTGCAAATTATAAGACAGGCATTATACTAAGTATTGTGGGAGGTATACAGGTGGAAGACTGGCCCTCAAGGACTTTAGAGACTGATGTGCCATGCATATAAATATCTGCTATACAAGGTAGTTTGTGACCTGCAGTAAACCAAAGGACTCAGGAAAGGATTAATAATGATAATTTTTAAGGTGGACCTTGTGGCTAAGTAGGACTTTTATAGTGGGTTATAATGGGGAGAAAAAGTTTAGCTGGAAGTGATACCATAAGTTTATTACAAAGGATGAGAAACAGAATAGAGAAGAGTTCTGTTTTGTGGGTATGTAGGCTATTTGTAGAGTTTTAGTGGAAGATAGAGCCAGATGATAATTCTATATTTTATTCAGAAGGCAATGAAATAAAAGATTTTAAGCAAAGAAATGCTATGATTGAAACTATTGCTTCAGAAGATTAGCTTGGCAGTGATGTGTGGAATTAAGAACACAAATATATATGTTGACTTGAGATGGCTATACTTGTCTTAGTAGCTAAATTCTTGTATTTTATATATGAGTACTTAAGAATTACTTCTAATTTGGAAAATCTAAATAAATTAATAGCTTTAAAATCTACCATAGTTTAAAAGTATAAAACAAGTTAAAGAAAAGCTACCATAGTTTAAAAGTATAAAACAAATAAAAGCCATCTTCTGATTTTTAGTTATCAATCTACAGCCAACTTTACATTTAGAAAATTGAACACAACACAATACGTAAAGACTATATTTTACAATAGACTTAGATTCTTTATTAATGAATAAAGATTGTTCATAACGATAGTAGGCTTATTTGTCCTACAATGAAATAATTTTTCATCTAATAAATGCCATTAAACTGACTTTAAAAGCTAACAATGAGGTGCCTGTAAAATTTCAGTGCCTTCTAGTGATAGTATTTTTGTTCCCAATTTAGAAATAGCTAGTATTTTCTATTTAAGGATATTCTGAATATTAATTAATTCTATTATATATGTCTATGTCCATTGACACTATATTATTTATAGCAGACTTCAAATTTCTTTTTTGTTGTTTTATATACATTAATTACTTAATAAATATATTTCATGACAATCAAACATTAAGCAACTTTGTTACTAAAAAAATTCCCTGCAGTTGTAGTGAAAATAATTTTCTGTGCCTTGATCCTTAAGTGTTTATTAATTCCAGTATCCTCTAAACTGGCTCTGTCCCAAACCTTTATAGTACTAGGCAACTGAGTACAACAAAAATGCTAAGCATCTCTTCATATATTTAGGGGTCTTTTGGCCTGTATTTTGTGGTGGCCTTTTAGCTCCAGCAGTTTGTTGCAATACCAAATGAAGACTAAAATGGATTAATCTGTCCCTGAACAGACTGAAAGAAAAAAATAATTTTTAAGTAGTATGGGAGTCAGCAGGGCTCTCCCACCTGGGTAGCCATTCAAAACTGGGAGAATACATGTCTGCTTTTGTGTGTCTCCAAAAGTTAATTCAGCTGAAATTCTCTCTACAGAATGACACATAGACCTGACTAGAGATAACCTGTATCAATACGTGAAATCAATGTATCAGGCCCTTATTTAGTAGAACCTCAGTGATCACATGTGAGTTACTTCCAGTGAAATTGGATATTGATCTGGCCTATGAATTTTACTCTCTGCTTAAAACTTATTATTACAATGGCAATGGAAGAGGAAAAGAGAAAATATATATATCACCACCCAAAATTAGAAAAATGCATCATCCAATGCTAGAAACACTGAGGAATTTTTGTAAAATGTAGCTCATCTAAAATCAGCATGAAAAAGGAGCAACCAGGTGAACTTACACAACATATTAATAATACATACATGCATAATACATACATGCATGCATACATACATACATAAAGGCAAGGAAAACAAAAGAGTTTGGGTCACAGGAAATCTATAGCCAGACTGTCTCTGGCTAAAATTTACCTTTACTTCCTAAAAACATTTCTAAAAATATTTCAGCCATCTTACTAATTAATTAAAATTAAGTAAAGAAACATACAAATGAAACAATAGGGGTGATGGAAACAAGAATACAGTACTAAGTTAATATTTATTATTAATGTGGATGTCATATTTCAAGAATTTATTTCAAATATTCTATGAGACAATAAAATGAGATTAAAATAATAATTTAGAGCAAATGTCCAAGATTATTTCTATAAAAGCCTGGGAGAATTTGAAGGGTTAGGAGAAAAAGATGAGAAACATAATATATTTATCATATTCCACACAGAGAAATCAATAGATAATATTTTATTCTCGACTGTGACTTGTTATTTATAACAACTGTTACAGAAAAAAGGAATGAAACTAGAGTCAATATATTAATAGTAAAGGAAGTCTATAAAAAGACTAATAGTAAAATAAAAGCATGAAATAAAATGACAAATAATAACATTGGCTATTACAATAAATGTGATTATGTTAAGCTTTCTTAAAATTCAAAGTCTGTTAGTTGATGTTAATAAATAACTAGATTTGCGTATTTAAAAACCCATCTAATCATCATGACACCTAAGGTTTCAAAATAGTAGGCAAATACGATTAAAAACAAATTATGTTACAAAATCAGTATCACAGTATGTTTTAACACATTAACTGCCATATGAGTTGTATATAACTCATGCTAATTTTGAGCCCAGGGCCTCGTGAAGCATATGTAACTCACACGTCTCTTCACCTTGGGAGCCACGAGAACTATTTTTCAAGCTGCATATAACTCAAGCACAGAAAACAATAAAAAATGACAAATTTTTAATTAAATTAGGATCATTTTGTTTTCGAAGTTTTTATTCTATTTCGTAATAAAACACTGTGGCCCCAAGGAAAAAGGTTTTTTTTTTCCTAGTGTGGTAGTCAATGTGTTAAAGAAATATAATAAATAGTATAAAAAAGATGCTTATTTAAATATGATTTATACTATTTAAAATCCACAATACAGATAATCATGCTATGAGTCGATGCTTATTGAGAGCTTTCTATATGCCAGGAAATATGTAGGAGTAATTCCTATGTGCTTCCTATAAGTCCATTATTCTAAGTGCTTTATAAATGACTGCTTAGGTAACTCTCACAGTAGCCTATTAGTTAGTACCATTTTTTTCATGCCCATTTTATAAATAAGGAATCTGAGGCTTATATAAATTAATTAACGTGCCTTGCCACATATCTAGCAAATGGTAGAAATGGGATTTGAATCCATTCATTCAGGCTCTATAGACTTTGACCTTAACCGTTATATGACAGTGTCTCACTTTCACTTGATAACAGTTATCAAGCATCCAGTACCAAAATAAGACATCATTAAAACAAAAAAGCAAAATCTGTACAAAGAGACATTGAGAAAATTACCATCATTATGAGAAATAGAATAGTCTATTTTCTAAGTCCTCAGCAGACTAAAGAGGTAAAATAAATAAAAGTTCATAGACTTTAAATATGATACTAACAAGGTATTCATATATATCTAAATAGATAAAGACTTTAAATATGATAAATACTAACAAGGTATTTATATATTTAAATAGGTAAATACTAAAAATATATTCATATGAATCTATATCCATCTTATCTCTCTGTATCTATCTTTCTTAGTAGATAGATGTAGATAGATATAGACATATATGATTCCCAAACTTTCTACCCTAAAAACAAATAATATATGTTCTTTTCAAATACCTATAGAACATTTACAAGGTGATGAAGTGATAATATCCTAGGGCAGAATGTTAATATCAAAAATGTTCAAATATTAGCAATATGCATGCCACATTCTCAGCTCACACTGACACAAAACTAGAAATTAATAGGAAAATGTTAACCAAAATATTTAATCATGACAACTCAATAACATATTCCTAAAATATATCTAAAAGAATTTTAACATGTAATTGTATAATTTTTTATTAAGTGAAGTGACAATATTACATTACAAACCACAAATGATAAGAAAAGTATTCTCAGAGAAATACCTTGAAGGATTTTGTAATTAAGTAAACAAGAATAGAAATAAATAAATAGAATCTCATGCTCAGTAATGTAGAGGGGAAAAGAAGAAAATTGACCTTCTAAAACATTAGAAAAGAAAAAACTGATGAATGCAAGAATGGATATTGATAGAGGAAAAATTTTATCATAATAGATGAAAATTGGGATGTACAGAGAGAAAAAAAGAAATACGGAGAGAGAAACAAAGCAACACTGTATTAGTTATCTATTGCTCCATAACAATTTACTCCAAAATTTAGCAGCTCGAAACAACAGCTATGTTTTATTTCACATGGTTTCTGAAGGTAAGGACTCTGGAAGCAGCTCAGCTGGGTGGTTCTGACTAAGGGTCTCTCATGAGGGTTTAGTCGATGTTGTTTGTGGGTGCACATCTAAAACTTGACTGGAGATCGAAGATCTGCTTCCACACTTACACATATGTTTGCAGGCTTCTTTAGTATCTCACCACGTGGATCACTTCATACACCTTGCTGCTCATGATATGGCATCTGGCTTCCCCTAGACTGAGTGATCTGAGATAGTGCGGGAGGGAGTAAGGGAGGTAGAGGGAGGGAAAGAGAGAGATCAAGATGAAAACTACATTATTTTTGATAATTTCATAAACAGAATAGTTCCCTGTGATGGTTAATTTTAGGTGTCAATTTGACTAGATTAAGGAATACCTAGAGAACTGGTAAAATATTATTTTGGGGTATGTCTATAGGGTGTTTCCAAAGGAGATAAGCCAGTGAGTCTGAGTGGACTAAGTGGGGAAGATCTGCCCTCAATGTGTGCAAGCGCCATCCAGTTGTCTGGGAGCCCAGAATAAAAAAAAACAAAACAAAACAACAAAAGCAGAAGAAAGGTAAATTGGTCTCTCTCTTCTGGTGCCTGGATACGCTCTCCTTCTCCTGACGTTGGACATCAGAACTCCAGGCTCTCTAGCCTTTGGACTCTGGGATTTATACCAGTGGCCTACTAGGTTCTCAGGCCATCAGACTTGAATAGAGCCATGCTCCCAACATCCCAGGATCTCCAGCTTGTGGATGACCTGTCGTGGGACTTCTTAGCCTCCATAATTGCGTAAGCCAATTCCCCTAATAAATCCCTTCTCATCTCTCGCTCGCTCTCTCTTTTTTTATATATATACACACACACACACATACACACTCTCTCTCTATACACACACACACACTCTCTCTCTATATACACACACACACACACTCTCTCTCTATACACACACACACACACACACACACATCTCCTATTGGTTCTGTCTGTTTGGAGAACCCTAACTAATACGTTCCCCAGAAATGTTCGTGCCGTAATTCCTGGACCTTTCTGAATATATTATTTTACACAGCAGAAAGGATTTGCAGATGTAATTAAGGTTACTAATCAGTGACTGTAAAATAGGGGGATTATCCTGGATTATCCTGGATTATTGGGGGAATAGAATATGATCACATGAGCAGAAAGGCATTTTCTTCTGTTTGAGTCAGAAGAGGTACAGAACAAGGAGAAGTAAGTGAAAAATTTGATGTGCCGTTTCTGGCTCTAAGATGCAGAGACCTATATGAAAGGCCTGAAAAGAGACTTTAAGAGTTCAGGGTGGCCTCCAGCTGACAGACAGGAAGGAAATGGGTATCTTCATTCTTCAGCCACAAAAAACAGCATCCTTTCAACAACCTAAATGAGCTTGGAAGTGGTTTCTTCGCACAACCTCATTATAAAAACCCACCTGGCTGACACCTTGATTTCAGCCTTGAGAAACCCAGAGCAGAGAAACAAACTGTCTCAGCCCAGCAGGACTTCTGACCTATAGAACTGAGATAATAAATAAGTGTTGTTTTAAACTGCTAAATTTGTGGGAATTTGTTATAGTAGCAATAGAAATCTAATATAATAACATACATGTACTCTCAAAGTGATATGCCCTCTCCTCTGCTGTATTCTATTGGTTATAGAGACCAACTCTGGAACATGGGAGGGAACTCACACTAGTGTGTGAGTAAAAATGAGGTGGACTCATCAGGGACAGTATTGGAGGTTAGCTACATACCCTATCCTCTGGCCCCCCAAATACAGACCCTTCACATATAAAAAAATACACTCACTACCTCCCAGGGCCCCCCAGGGTCTCATCTCATTATAACATCAACTTGAGGTCCATATCTTGTAATCTAACCAGGTCCAAGCATGGATGAGATTCCTGGAGTGTAGTTACTTAAGTACAGCTCCTCGGGTAAAATTACTTAAATACAACTGCTTGAGTATATTTCCTCTCTATCTAGAACTAAAGAGGCAGTTTTTCCTTGTGGTCCCCCATACCCAACATATAGTGGTTGGACTGACAGAGGATAACTGTCATAGACACATCTGTTCAAAATGGGAGAAAACAGAAAGCACAAAGGAGACATGGATCCATAATAACTTTAAAATCCAGCTGGGCAAATATTGGCAGTTCTTAATTATGAGTAACTCCTGTTCCTGCCCCCAAATACTCTCTGTGCCTTCTGGTTTTGGCCTCTGGCCTTTATGGTTTCTTCCTCAGTCACCCTTTCTTTTCATGACGGGTAGCACATGTTCATGCTGAGTAGGTTTAATACCTTGTGATTTTATAAGTTGGAGGCTCAAAAGGCCTCTTTTGTTTTGTCTCTGTCCTTTTCCGTTCAAACTGGTGATTCTGGTGATACAATCTACATACAACTTTGTAGCTCTTTTGTGGGCCTTGTTGAGGGTCACTCCATGGACAAATGCATGCCCACATGTCTTTTCTAGGTAAGTCCCTTCTCCACCTTCTTCCAGTGAGGTGGCTGAGGTACTTACATCCTTTACCTTCTTAAAAGCTCTCTCTCTCTGTTTTTAATTGAGCGGATTTATGAAACACATCCTTAAATTTTTTATAGGGCTTTTATTTTCTGACCAAGGAGTACTATTGGACACCACCTTTGACCTTTCTGAAGTCTGTAATAAAAGATTTTAGAGTCACACCATTGACTTCTTCTGGTTTTGGACTTGTTTTCCATCTTGGGACACTGGAAATCTTCAAAACCAGTTTTTAGCTTATAGCTCTCCTCTCACATTTTATTCTAGTGAGCATGAGAAAACTAGGGAATAAATTCAACATTCTGACTGGAAATCTCCTCAGCTGGATCACTCAATTTGTTAGGTACATTTTCTACCTTCCACATTTCTGCAGGTAACAGGGTTGTTGAACATTCCGTCACTAACCAAGAAGGATCATCTTCCTTTGAGTTTCCAATACAATTTTCCTTACTTTCCCTTAAGTCCTCTCAGGCAGTCTTCTTAAAGTCTAAAATTTTGCTAATAGTCTGTTCAAGATTTTCATTAAAACTCTTCTTAAAACCCTTCTGGCTACTTCCCACTGCCTGGTTCCAAAATGATTCCACATATTAGGTATTTATTATGGCACCACACTACTTCCAGTTTCCAAAATCGTATCATTTATCTATTGCTGCATAACAAATCACTAAACCAAAATTTATTGGATTTGAACAGCAAACATTTACTATTTCATGTAGTTTTTTGGTGCCAGGAATCTGTGAGTAGGTTAGCTAGGTGCTGCTGGCCCAGAATCTCTCAGAATGCTATAGACAAATTGTTATCTGGTGCAGCAGTATTCTGAAAGTGTAATTGGGGCAGGAAAATCTGTTTCCAAGCTCAGTCACGTGGCTGTTGGCAGGAGGATTTTTACTATGTGGGATTCTCCACAGTGCTTTTTATGACATGGCAGCTGACTTTTTCCAGGAAGTGATGAGAGAGAGAGAGAAAGAGAGAGAGAGAGAAAACACTAAAGTGGGAAACTGCCATATCTTTCATAAGCTATCTCAGAAATGACATACCATCACTTCTGACATGTTCTGTTGGTCATATACACCAACTCTGGTACAATGTGGGTGGGAACTACAGAAAGGTGTGACTATCAGGAGGTAGGGATCATTGGGGACCTCTTCTCAGAGGTTGACTACTATAGTACCCCTCTGGCCTCCAATGAGTCATGTTCCTCTTTTTAAATATTTTTTAAAAATGTTGTCATAGGATTATATTTTATCATGTAGGAAAGTTTGTCTCAGGGAAGGTAAAATTTTTATCTAAGATACTAAGACAATTGAAACTGAACCCACCTATACCTCATACCTGACCTAAAACCTCATACCTCTTCTCCTGCAATAAAATAGGATACCCTGAAGGTCTGCTACTATGAGTAGTATTGTTTTCCAGCATACATCGTTGTCCTATGCTGCTAAGCTTTTGAAATTGTCATGACCATCTTTTCCAGTTTTGCTTCATCCTAGTCTTCAATTTACCTTCTATCTCACTGAAATAAGTGTTCTAGACTGACAAATTTTTTCTCTACTTTTACAGATTACTATGTTTTTGTTTGCCATAAATGTGTATACTATAAAACCAGACTTGTTGGAATCACATGAAAAGTGAGAGTAAATACATTCTAAGGGCAAATCTATGTGGGTTTTCTTGTATTAGTTTGCTCAGGCTGCCATAACAAAAATATCACAAAATGAGTGGCTTAAACAACAGAAATTTATTTTTCACAATTCTAAAGGCTGGGAAGTTCAAGATAAAGATGCTAGGTAATTTAGTTCCTGGTGATGGCTCTATTCCTGGCTTATAGATGTCTGCCTGTTCTCTGTGTCCTCATGTGGGGAGAGTGAGGGAGCTCTCTGGTGTCACTTATATGAACACTAATCCTATCAGATCAGTGTCCCACTCTATGAACTCATTTAATTCTAATTAATTTCTTACTCCAGATAGTCACATGGGGGTTAGTACTTCAACATATGAATATTGGGGGTACACAATTCAATCATAGCACTTCCTATGAGGAAAAAATGTACTGCTTGGATTTGGGAATATTGTAGCTTTCAAGCGGCTCTTTTTTCCAAAGGGGCTTGTGTTTATTTACATTATTTTCTCAATATTAGTCCAGACAGTGAGCTTTTCATATATTTGTGTGACCAATAAGTAAGTTACTGATAATATATGGGGTTTCATCACTGCTGTTATTTTAGAAATACGTATTTCCTGAGCTTCAGATTCTAAAACAATTCCTTGTTTATGTTTATTATTATATATAGCAGTTCAAAACATTTTTCTCTTAAAGGAAATTATACAAAATACACTTTTATAATAGACCAGTAGTAACGAAGTAAAATGAAAACAGCATACCTGTTGGTAGACTTGAATTTGTTTTCATTGACTTAAATAGCTCCTTATAGAGGGTCAGATTGATTTTATATTAGTATAAACAACACAACAAACCCATTATGTGTAATAGATGCATATTCTGCAAAGCCATTGATGTACTGTAGTAGATTATATGAAGCTACTCTCATCATTCTCCTTCTAGACATACATTCACACATGCTCACCATAATCAAATGGGGAAAAATAAATAAATAAATAAATAGCCAAAATTGTGATAAAATGGATTTAGTCAAGATTTAAAACTTCCTATTTGAAAAGTATAGTTAAGGAAACAAACATGCAAGCCACAAGCAAAAAGAAAATGTTGACAAAATGTGCATCTGACGCAGGGCCAATGTCCAGAATATGTAAAGAACTTTTACAGTTTAATAATAAGATGACAAAAATCCTTCCCCTCCATATACAAATTTTTGAAAAACAGTTCACAAAAGAAGATATGTGAATCACTAAGAAGCACGTGAAAAGATAAAAAAAATGATCAAATGGGTTAGTTGACAAAAAGTTTTGAAGTAAACCAATTTAATTCATGAAGGTATCTATTTTCTTGGATTAAAATTTGAGTTTCTATTTTTTATATTTCAAAAATACAAGACCTTTTTCTTAATTATATATATTTTCTATTTTTAAGGAAAATGTGAAGCTTATAACAGAAACATAGACAAGATACTGGATATACTAAAGTTAGCAACTAATATGTGTTATATCCAAAGTGTAAGAAATACGTTCTTAGTAAAATCTAAGATGATGTTATTATACTTTAGAGCTTTACCTAATATTATATTCAATCTGTACCAAATTAAGTTAAAGTTATAAACCTATATTCTGAAGTCAGTAAATTATTTTGAGAGTTATTTCAAGAATAAATACAGTAAGAGGCTACTATGTATCCATGCTTTTATCCATTTGTCTGAAATCATTTTTATTGCAATAAAAGACCCACAAAATACTTTCTAATTTTTTTTCTCAAAGCAACTCTGAGAACCCAATTGTTTAAGTATGTTAATTACATTCTAATTTTTATCATTCTTACTAATGAGTTGTTATCCGTATTATTACTTTGGGAATTGAAAGCAAGATAGAAGATGCTTTTGTATTTTATACTTATGTGCAAGTTTAGAAGCAATTTTACCTCTGAAAAGGAATAATAACAATGACTATTTGGAAGTAAAATATATCTTCCTTTATGGAAAACAAATGCAAACAAACAAGAAAAACCTGTTACCAAGGTGTAGTTTCAAGGGCGGGCAGGGGGAGTCTAAGAGAGAGAGAGAGAGAGAGAGAAGGAGGGAGGGAGGGAGGGAGGGGGAGAGAGAGAGAGAGACATGGTGTACATGGACATGGTATGGTTCATTTAAACTTATAAAATAAAGTATTAAACTCAAAGACTTTTGACAACATAAGAGCTTGAGCAAAATACTATAGTTGGAAAGTTAACCTCTAAGCAGTTTGGAAAAATCACGTTCCCTTCTTTGTTTTTGATTTGTTAATTGAGACCAAAACAAATTTAAGGGTAAGCCATAAAAAAGTTGTAAAAATATATTAAATTATAAAGCTCAATATAAAGGCTTAAGCTTATAACTTTTTTGCTTATGATTTTAAAAAAAACTGCGGTATCCTCTTTTACAGATTTAAGGTTGATAAAATTAGTCAAAAATGCTAAATATACCAATCATTTTAAGGTCACTTAAAAGTTTGGTATTTTGCCTGGAAGATAAGGTAACAAGTTTAGAATGAGCCAGTTCAAGCTCTATTAATAAAAAGTTTGAGGTAGCTTGTTTTCCAGAAATAATAGTAGTAACGTGTAGTCTCAGATTCTACTTTATGCCAAACTTTGCTACTGTCATCCTTGGTATCTCAGTAAGATTTTACCCATGCCTTAGGTGGCCATACCCAAAAGAACTGCTTAATATATGCAAATTTAACATAATTGTGAAGATACTTTGAAAGGCCTATGATGTTCCATGAAAGAATAATCTGTGGGCACCAATTACTCCACCATCTACAAACAGCATGAGTTTTTAAATCAATATTTTCACTTTCCCCAAATAAAGTTGATTTCCCTTGAGCATCAACAAAACCTTATTGTGTTGTTCATTTAGCTTGTTTGTCATTAGTGAAAAGTTTCTGTGTGCCGTGACAATAGGGGGTGTGGAGGAAGCCTGTGAACTAGTGTTTTTGTCCTTCTGTGATTAGTAGATAGCAAATGATAAAGACAATACCTTAGATTCCTAAGCATAGAGCATGAGAGTAACATTATAGTAGTGACATTGGAGCAAGCATGCACATTACTACAAATTCCTGCCCATATAACATACATCAAAATAGAAGAGATATGAATAGAAGTAAACTAGTGGAACTGAGTGGGATTATCCTCAGGATTGAGAGATTTTGTGAACTACTAGTATAGCATTCTTTCCATGTACTAGCTGAAATTCCTAATGGCAAATTGAATGCTGCTTATATCATTATTCACATGAATGAACATGATTGAAATAATGGATATGTTGTTCTATCAAATCCAATTACACAAATATTATCAAGTGACTAAAAAATCTAATTGCTGATTAGAGAAATTATTACTGTGGTTCTTCTTGATATGTTTCAAATTGACATTGCATATAGGATTGTACCTCATTTATGATTTATGGGAGGAAAATATTTGGCAGTGTACACACACAGAACTATGAGTGCACATATGTGTATACATATCCAAATATATCCAAATATATATATATAAAAGGCATGCAATATATCAAAGCCTTCTCTGTGCCCTTTAAACTTGAATGACTAGATAGCAAAACTTACAGTAACTCTCCAGCACCACCAGTTTCTTCGCTTCCTCTAGCCTAGGAAAATAGCTCCACAAGTGGCTGTTGTCTCTCTTGTACAATGTTATATCTCCAAAAGCTAGCACAATGCATGGGACATGGGAAGTAGTCAGTGGATCACCCTAGTTCAAGCATCTTCTGCTTTGGTTATACTTCATGGGGCCACAGGTATTTTGATGAGGTACCTTAATTACAGTTCTGGTGAGGCAAATGGGGTGGGAGAAGAGAAAAGCCAACATCCTTACCTGGGTTCTAAGCCCTGTGCAAGGTGGCCTTCCACTCCTTCTCCAACCCCATCTACCACCACTCTCCCCAGTCCAGACGCCACTAGCCTCTCTGCTGCTCCTCCAAATATGCCTGTGCCTCAGCAACCTTGCTCCATCTGGACTTCACTTCCTCCATTATTCATATGGCTTATTTGTCACGTCATTCAAATCTCTGTTTATGAATCATCTTATTAGAGAGAACTTCTGCTACTTTTATTTTTAAACTTATCACAATAGGATGTCTTAAATATTTATTTGGTTATTGTCTCACATATACTCAAACACAATAATGAAAGCTATATGAGAGAAATGGTTAATCAGAATTGTACTATTTCCCTCTGCTTAGAATTGAGTATAGAAAACAGAAGGCCCCAAAAAGTATCTGTTGAATGAGTAAATAAATCAAGAAGTGGATCCTTCACATCCATGTTAACCAGTTTTTCTTTTTTGTTTGTTTGTTTAACATAACTGGCTTAGGTAAATTTCTTTGGTAATTTCTTTGGTAATAAGTTCTCTGTCTCTGAAAATAGTTTGATCAAAAGTTTGATTTATTAAAACCTGTGTTGCTAGGTAACACAAATTGTAAGTATTTTTGATGCTACTGAAAATATTATAATTCTATAAATTGTTAGATCAGCTTACAAAAACAAAATAAAAATAGTTTATAAAACCATTCCTGTGTCCAAGGATTAACAAATGTATTCACAAAGATGAATCTAATTTTTTTACTATCAGTAGAAAGGTTTTGATAAAATTTTTCATTATGTTGCTAGAAGGCTCATATAAACTTCAATCCAGTATTTTGAATTCCCTTCTCTAAGTAAAATTCCCAACAGAGATGTGCACAAAAGCACAAAAGTCAAGTGGACAGAATCTAGAAGTTAGAACGATGCGAACTTCTGTCGGATGTAAACTGGCGCAATAACCAGCACTCTCGGGCGTTGTGAAGACACAGGGAATGAAAGGACAGAGCACTGAGGTGGGTAATCGTCCTGTGATCAGTCCCATCACACGGAGGAGAACAGAAAGCCAGACAAGGCAACGGCAGAGGCTGCTGACGGCGGGCCATAGCTTCGTGAGCTCAAGGAAAGAGCAGAGTCATGTAGTTATGTTCAACACCTGATGGCTTACACCCTAGTGAATCACTATATGTTGTGTCATGGATGCTAATAAATCAAATTGGCAACTCTTCTTTCTATAAGGTGGAATGAGAAAAAGGAGTTGTTTTCTGCACTGCAAGAAATATGGACTTAATATGTAAATTTTCTATAGTGATTAATACAAGGCAGGGAGTAGTAAATGTTAATAGTGAGGCTTAGTAATCCTATGGGAATATAGATAAAGGGATTTTGTCTCTTCTGGATTTATAAGGGAAGACTTCACAGAGAAAGTGAGATTTGAGGTAGGGATTTGAGGTTGGGCACAATTTGGATTGCCCAGGGTCTAGAAGGTTATTCTAAGATAAGCAAATAGTTAATATTATGAGCTCTGGAGTAAAAATATTCAAAGAACTATTGCATAGATAAGGTTGGCTAGAATATATTTTTCTCACTATTTTAGTATTTTTTTGCCATGTTTTATACTCATTTAGTTATTAATAAACTATTCAATTCTATCTTACGTATTTGTCAAGATACATATGTATTTGTTTAACATACATATAAATATAATGATTTTAAAGGGCCATGTTTTAAATTGTGTTTGTCTTTATATCTTAGCTTAAATATATAGTGAAATCCACGAAAAAACTATAGTCTATTTTAAGTAAAAGATGAAGTTAAAGCATTATAAAATGCCTTGTTTTTAAACCTGTGAAATACTAGAGTGGTCACAAAGAAACAATTAAAATGATTTGTTAGAAAACTTCAGCAACAGAAATACTGTACATGTTCAGAAACTTTGCCTCTAAATAGCTATTTTCATATTACTCTTAAAAGGAAATTCTCTGATTTTCATATTTCTTTAGGAGATATAACAGGTTTTAAACTATGCCTTATTACTAACTTGTGAAGTTGGGAAAAAAATAAATTAGAGTCTGTATATAATTATAGTACTTTAATAACACATAGTATACGCCTTTGTCTTTCTTAAAATTTCCAGTTAACAGAAGACAGTTTCTAGTCGATTTTTCTGCCTCTGGTACAGAAAAAATATCTAAGAAAGTATCAGAAATTTTTTTAAAATAAAGTTTATTTTATGTTAAAAGAGGGACAAAAAATGTTACAAAGTGTTTATTTTTTTATCTTGAGATCTGAGAAGATTTATCCTCCATGGGAATTCTAGTGGGGGAAATAGGACATCTAAAGTTCATTTGCTCGAGGTCATGGTAGTCTTCATAACTGGTCATGCATTATATTTATTCTTACATTCACCATCCAATTATTAATTCATACATTTATTTATTCATTCATTCAATTTAGTCTGAGCTCCTACCATGTGCTAGACATTGCAGTTTGATATTCAGATTCTTTTTCACCTGTCCCTGAACCCTGTCCTTATTCCAACTCAGGCACTGATACTTCCTAACTTTTCTGCCATACCCATTGCCTGCCTGCCTCATTCAGCCTACCTCATTCCATCTGGATTAGGACCTCAGGGCTCACTAACCTGCAGGAAATGGACAGGCTGAATTTTGATCTAGTAGTTGTATAATCCAGATCTTGTTTACTGGTTCATGCTACGTATGCTTTTAATCTTAGACCGATTTTCTGATAAATCAAGTTAACTTTAAAACAAAAAGGTTTGATAAATCAGTTTGTACCTTCTATATCTGGATTAAACTCACTAAATACTTATTCATAAACTAATACCACTATTCATATTCCCATTTTTAGCTCTCTGGCTTCTGCCTGAGTCTAGAATCCTAATCCTGGACAATTATAGCTTTGTCCACTTGGTTGGTATTTAATTTCTTAAATAAGCATATATGTGGCACTGTGATAAAGGGACTATTGAACTCTGCACACAGTAAAAGAAGATACGCATGCTTTTAACCACTAAGGGCTTAAATTCTAATAAGTGATATTAAAAACAATACATAAGAGAGGAACTATATATAATTAGAATGTATTGTAAAAAATGTTCTAGAGTGGAGAGAAAATACTGTATGTTAAGTACATACATCTTACACTTCTAAGAACTAGCCCCTTTAAATAAACCAAGATTATTCATACAAATGTACGCTATGAGTACTTAATAAAACAAATACCCCAAAAAATCCGTAAAGATATAGAAAACTTGAGCAACACTATCAATCAAATTTCCCTAATTGAGATTTATAGATCACTCCACCCAACAACAGCAGAATATACATTCTTTTAAGTATACATGGAACATCACCAAGATAGTGTATGTTGGGCCATAAAACAAGATCAATAAATTTAAAATTATTTAAATCTTAATATGTTTCCTGAACAGAACTGAATTAAATTAGAAATCAATAACAGAAGATATCTAGAAAATCTCCAAGTACTTTAAAATTAAATAACACATTTTAAATAACTCAAGGGTCAAAGAAGAAATCACAGGAGAACTAGAAATAATCTGACAAGAATGAAAGCACAACATATCAAAATTTGTAGGATAGTGTTCAGCAAGTTTGTAGGATACAAGGTCAACACACAAAAATCAATCTTATTTCTATATATTAGCAATGTACGATTGTACCAACATTTTAAAAAATAGCATTTATAATAGCTCCCAAAATAGAAATACTTAGATGTAAATCTAATAAAACATGTACAGGATCCATATGTTAAAATCTACAAACGACTTAGGAAGGAAATCTGAAATAAATGAGAGACATATGGTATTTGTACTTTGGAAGACTCAATGTGGTAAAGATGTACATTCTCCCAAAACTGATATACAGGTTTAATGCAATTCCTATCAATATCCCACCAACATTTTTTGTAGAGATAGACAAATAATTCAATTGTGTAAAATGTATAGTCATATCATTGCAGTTACTGAAATAGGAAGGGCAAAGCTGCACAGCCAACAGGCCAGGAGTTTCAGGGGTTTGGATCAAAACTCAGGCTGGGCCAAGTTGTTGGATGGTGTCCTATGATGGAATTGTTTTGTAATAAATTAAGTATCAACAGGGATGCTCTGGATTCTACTATGGGCTAGAACTACTAGGACAGTAAGACTATTTCTCCAGTTAGTTACTGCATGTTTTATGGGCCCTAACTCTGTAGATTGGGCCTGGGGAATACTGAGGACACAGTATCTATCTTTCTGCCTTCTCATTTTCCAAGAGTGAGTTCCCTGATGTTTATTTGCCTGCCCTTTTCTCCACATCCCGATAGTCCACCATACAGAAGATAAGATCAGCCCAGTTGACAGGAAGCAAGAGCAAATGCCAATTGTACTATATCTATATTTATATTATCATGTGGTGCATTATCATGGGGTTTTCCTGTTTTTATATTTAAAAAATTATTGTTTCTAAAACTCTAATTTAATTGATTCATTTGAGCATTCCCTTAGTACAAATACATATTCCTCATGACTAATCCTTGCAGCTAATACTCACAGCTTCAGAATTGACTGCAGCCAAGAAGAGTCATATCTGGGGCACTATATTTGAGTAAGATATGACTTCTAGTGGAAATCATTTCAGATGGAATAATCAAATCCTACCACCTTGATATGTAGATAAAGGGAGTTAATTATATTGATTAATATTTAGGCAGCATTTTATAATTTTCTAACTGCTTTCTGACATTTTTCATATTATCTTGATTATACATAAATGTAGGGAGGATATGTGATTTTCCCATAGTCATGTAAATGGTAGAATGGGTTTACGAGCCCAAATCCCAAGCCTAGTATTCTTTTTATGAAACTTAAGGAAGTGCAGTGTTATTAAGTAGTCATAGCAATATATAGTGTCAATATTGCAATACATAAAAATTACCTTGGATTTTGGAATAACCATCAATTTTGTATGGTCTTTGAATTGATTTCAATGATTCATATATTATTCGTGACTGATTTCAGAAAGGATTGAACATGGTATGATCTTTATGTCTACTAGAAAGGTGTCAGATCTGTACTGAGAATCATCCCCTTTCACATTTTTTATCTTTATTTATTGCTTTGAAGACAGGGTAATTAGAAATAAACATGGTTACAAATGACAGATTAAATAAAAATGATATACCTAGAAATGTGTTTTATATTTACGTTTGAATATTATTGTATCTGAATATGCATGATAAATTTCCTTTAGCCCAAATACAAGAGTTGTATTGTGGCGAACGACCATGTTAGAGCTAAGAAGTTAATCACTTTTTTGCAAAACAGTTGATTCTTGAACAATGCAGGGGTTAGGGGAACCTATCCCCCACAGAGTTGAAAATTTGAGTATTATTTTTGAGTCCCAAGATACTTAACTATTAATAACATACTAGTGACCAAAAGCCTTACTAATAACATAAACAGCCATCAACTGACACATGTTTTGTATGTTATATGTATTATCTACAGTATTATTACAATAAAGTAAGCTAGAGAAAAGAAAATGTGAAGAAAATTATAAGGAAGAGAAAATATATTTACTATTCATTAAGTGGAAGAAGATCATCATAAAGGCCTTCATCCTTATTGCCTTCACGTTGAGTAAGCCAAGGAGGAGGAGGAAGAGGAAGTGCTGGTCCTGCTATCTCAATGGTGGAAGAAAATTGGACCTGAGCAGTTCAAACCCTTGTTGTTCAAGATTCAATTGTATATCCATTCATAATATCTCTTGATAAGCCACTCAAAAGATACTCCAAATAGAACTTTTAAAACAGCTGTGGAATTTTGTCACATAAGTCACTTCACTTTCTAAACATAAGCTTGAATGATGGCACTAAGAAAAGCAGCAGCTTATAGGAATGATAGCAGGTGGGGGTCTTCCCAGTTTCTTCCTTCTTTAAATCCTCTGCTCCCTACCTTTCTATGGTTTGGCATCCTCACATTCCATTTCTCCATATCCTGGTCCTCCTCACTTGTTGCATGCCGCTTTGCCAACTTCTGACACTCCTACTGCTGGAGCTGAGACAGTCATGAATCACACATCCAACTACGGCCAGTCTATATTTTAGATTGATTTAAAAGGAGAGCAATAATCAATGCAAAATTGCATTTCCTAAAAGCTTAAATGGGTGGGTATCCAAGTCTTCTTAACTTAGCAACACACAGAGCAGTAAGAAGAAAGGGCAAAGTCAATGTAATCATTAACTGAGTGGCTCACCAGGGCAGTGGGCACTACCACTCTCAAGTGGACATTTTGATAATTCAGAGGGTTTTTTTCTTATTTCAATGATTTATGGGCACTGCTGTCATGTAGTGGGTGGGGCCAGGCAGGCCAAATATGTTGCTATAAGTAGGGTAGTCCTGCACAATGAAAACTTGCTTTGTGTTTCACATGACTTCCAAATGCCCCTCTTCATATTCATGAAGTTGAAAGAAAAAGCCTGAAAAATTATTTTTAAATTTTATTCTAAAATTTTATTTTTAGCCTAGAATCCAACTGTACTTTAAAAATGAACACAAAAAATTGTATAAAGTTTTATGACATATTGTTTTTCAGGAGTGCAACAACTGTTTAAATTAAGAGAATATTTTACGAAATTTTTATCAGAACTTTGCCAGGAATTGTTTGCCTCGCAGAAAACCACCTCACTGTCAGTAAGATCACTTGAATTTGAGTTTCCTAGACAGCACACCTTAACTGTTTGCATTTATAGCTTGTCACACTATAATGATTCCATATATATGTATGAGACTGACTCCATCATATCTCTTAGTATAGTTGGGCCTGAGCATTTATATTTTGAAAAACACATTCTTTTGTTATAAATTATTTGCTATTTATTTTTACATTACAGTTAGGCTAATGTATTCATTTTAAAAATGATTATCTATTAATTTCACTTTAATAGATGGAACATTAAATATATTTATTTTTCAAAGAGACCATTAAATCTCATAGAATTAAGAATTACTATATGAAGAAATTAAGCAGACTAGTACCAACTAATAGGTACAAAAACTGCGTTATAAGTTATTTAGCTGAACAAAAGAATTGCTAATTACATAAGCCTGAAGATTTGTTTAATTGACACACTTATATGCATCAGTTGATATTTCTGTCATGTATAAATGGTCTAATACAAATGATAACACAAAGTCATATAAAAGTTGGTCTTATAATACAGATGTCTAATAGACATATAAGTCATCCTTACCAACAACTTTCAATCATGCTGACCAGTCATGTAATGAAAATGGATGGCGCCTGAATGAGAAAACAATTATGTGGCTATCTGAAGAAGGGTGGTCATACCCAAAGGATGAACAAAATACTTCAAGCAAAACTAACAGCAGCATAATGAGCTAAGAAGTGATGGGCACAAACATGAGCAGATCATGTTGACTTGAAGCAAGCAGAATTTGAGCTGCTTCACTGCCTCATTTAAACAGAAGAGTATGCTCAGCATGAAACTAAGAGACAGCTTACAGAGAATGACATCCTGCAGGTAACAGCTGCTGCTAACACCCAAAGGACAGAATATATAGAAGGTATACTTGTTTATTTATGCAATTTGTGAGGAAGTGATTGCCTGAAAGGATTCAGCTTTTTCAGACCCACTCTTATGACCAGGAAGTATCAAGGTCAATAGCTCAATCACACAATGCAAAATATACTGCCATATGTATATGATTTAATGGAATAGCTGAAGTCATTTTAACAGGACTACTGCCAACATGTCATTTTTGTATGTATAATTTGCTGATTGTGGTTTTTCTTTGGAAAAATAGATACTGAAAACTAAATACCCTAAGCATAATTATAATGGCACTGCCCATTCAATCCCAATTTCTGTTTTGGAAATTATACCCATGTTGAGCCCAGTTCCAGATTCTGGCCAAAAAAACATGGGATATCTAACTTTAAGGGAAAGAAATACTGGCTCCATAAATATCCATATAGCTGTGTGAAAAAGATTTGCTTAATAGGAAAATAATGTTTTCTCACATACAATCCAGGCTTTGTTTAAGAAGCATATTGAATCCAAAGATAAAGTATAGTAAAAAATAATAGGATGTGCTTCTTTATTGAAATATTGGTAGTTTTAAATTCTTGACATGAATAATTGGATATGTCATATGTAAATCTACCAAGAAATAAAACAGAGGTCATAAAATGTAAAGACATGATAGGACATATTTACAACCTCATAAAACAAACTGACATATTAATATCTTAAGCTGACCACTTTGCTGTGTTTGTGTATGGGCCTTCACTACAAAGTTCTGTCCCTGATTCGAACACATCACACTTGAGAGGTATAATAAAAAGCACATGGTAGACGAAGGATACAAATGCCATTCTGTTTATGATACTAACAAATCAATTTGTGATGCAAAAACAGCAGGTAGAAGTTAAGAAAAATTAGTGTGATATGATGCTATAAATACAAAGAAAAGCATGTGTGGTTTTTTTTCAAACTTGGTTTTATATTTCTTACAGAAATAGTTTTCTTTAAAGGCATTAATTAGTTTTCTGTTTGTGTGATTTTATGGGGTGGAGTATCCATTGTGGTGGCAGTAAAATGCAGTGTGCCCTAGTATAATTCACAGTAATGATGGTGAGAAACACATGCCAGGTGACATATTTTAATGGACTATTAAATGAATGACCAAGAAAAGAGAGAACTTCATTTTCAATATGAAAGGAAGAGGCCACTGGGTAAATGAAGTGGAGATGAGGTAACAGATTCTTAAAAGATTCTTAAAAATCTGCTATGTCATATTATTCTGGTAAACAGAATGATCATATTTCATTAACTAGTTAGTTATAGATCAAATATGAGATCCCATTACAAGTTGTTTGTCTTATAGTTCAGTTATTATTTAGATAGATATTTCAGAAAGGGAAAATGATTTTCCATATTTTTTAAGAAAATTAGGGAGCAAGTAGAACATAATTACTATTATTACTGTTAAAGCTTCTGTTTCCATTCACTGGATCTGAGATTTGACTGATTTTCTTACATATCTATGACTGCTTTGGTTAAGTATTCTCTATTCTGAATTTTGCTCTCTGTATTACTGCTATAATAAAAATGAAATAAAATGAATATACTTTGTTTAAACATATCAATGTAGCAAAATTATTTTCATAATCAAGAACAAATCCAACCATAGGCGATCCAACTAAATCATATAATTGAAGGGTCATTACAAGGTCCTGCATGACACTGAATATTTATTTTTCCACCAATTCACTATCTTATTTGTGTCTTTTCTCATGTACACTAAGATCCCTGCAATTGGAATAACTTCTCTTGAAAAAAATAAAGGGCTTTATTATGGTATTTATTTAGTATTTATTATCATATTTAGAAAGTAAATATTTAAAATATGCTCCGGTGGAATGACATGGTATCTCTGTATCAAAACATCACATGCACCCTATAAATATATACAACTATTATGTAGCCATAATCATTAAAAATTTTACAAAAGAGGAATGGGAGGGAGGATGCTGGTTGAAAAGAAGCTTCTCGTGTCCTCATTTCATCAGCGTGGATTGATTAATTAATTAAATTAGTTAGTTGCTCAACAAAGCCTGACCTAAGAATAATGAGGCGGAGAAGCCACTAAGGTTAAGTATGTGTTAGAAACGGTAGCAAAACTTGTTAGAGGATTAGTTAACAGCAGATTTCCATGGAGGAGGAGCCCAAGGAAGCTTAAAGAAAGTATAAGGGGGTCAGGGAAAATAGATCCAAAGTTTGAGCACCCCATGTCAGTGCCGATATTGCAGCAAAGACTGATTTTAACTTTTCTATACCTTCTTGCATCTTGCCATTAACAACACATATATAATTACTTTTGGTTATTTTATGAATATACTTATATTCACCACATATAAATCTCTACCTACAAATAAGGTGTGTAAAAAATACTGCATTTTTTGTTTTCTAGAAGTCAAGCTAATTTAGACTTGAGTCTCTTTCTTATAAATCTAGCTAGAAATTCTACCTTTGTCATTCTTAGGGCATCCCTTCCCCAGAATGGTGCCAAGGTTCTAGGGCCTTATTCTACACTAGTTACCAGGAGCCTTTCCTAGTCATTGGTTATCTGCACACTGATGAGATGTCCAATGTCCCAGCTTCATGGTGATGTCTGGGACATTGGATGTCACATGTGGAGCATCTTTGGACATAGGGTGAGACTTGGGTCTGAGACCCAGCCTCTTAGATGAATCCTGTAGCCTTTCCCTCTGAGATCTGGCCACCTTCTCTAGGAAATGTAATGGAGTGATACTAAACTCTTTCTCACAGTGCCTGACAAGCATACATATCCCCTTCCCACTCCAAGGAAATCCTTCTCAGTCTTTCTCCTGGTCCTTAAAAGCTTCATGCAGCTTCTTTCAGAGATAACTAACATGAGCTTAGAGTTTTACAAAAAATGAGTAAAACCTTTGACTCCAGGTAGTTTCTGCTCTCTGTCCATCCAAAATCCCAGAAACAAGGAATTACAAAGTCTGTTTCCCTGCCTCAGTGGAAAATTAGGGGGAAATCACCAGGAGCATAAATGCAAATTAATATTTCAATAAATTATCCTGCCATAGAGTTGATAACATGAGGAACACTGGTGATAAAGAAATTAATTCCAAAATACAATTTTAAAACAAATACCTAATGACTAAGTTCTGAAAAAGAGTTTAGTCTTATTTGTAAATTATGCATGTAACTATTTCAAAGACATGGAAATTAAATCATATTTAATACATTATTTGATATATGTATTTAAATTAATACAATTATACATAATCAGGACTGTTAGGAAAATCAAGAATGTTTGGCCACTGTACTCAGTATAAGGAGATATTGAATAAAGGTAGGTATATCTTGGTCATTGAATCACAGGTACTTAAAGTGAGAGAGAATAAAATAAAGAGGAAGCTCTCCTAACAGTGCTGTTTGCCCTTTTTAGTTTTGTCAGCCTGGTTTTTGTGTATTTTTTTTTTGGTTTTTTTGTGTTTTCACATATTTTATACTCTTGTTAGGTGGATAGAAAGGTCTGGAGTCTGGAAAGAAGGAGGAAATTTTTTGAGTAAATGGGAAAGTTTGCCTAATTGAGAAATAAAATCTGTGTTTAATTTGTGTTTACCATTTCCCGTATTTTCATTTCTAGGGAAGGATATTCATAAAGAAATGTATCCTGACTTAAAGTTCAAGCTGGGTTTAATTTTATTCCTTTTAGAGTTTCACATCACTTCAATGCTTTCCTGCCAACATTCCCCATCTTTTACCCTTGCCTACAGTTGTTATAGAATTTCTTGAAGAGTAAGAGGAGAAGAAAATAGTAGGCACACCAGGGACTCAGGAAGGAGACTGTGCAGATAATTTTATACTGTTTGGCTTTTAGATGTTGAAAATAACTCAATGTAACATATTACCATAAGACTTTTAATGAATCCAGAAGGGTAAGGACTATACAGCAGAAAGAGGGAGGCAATTGGGAACTAGCTCTCCAAAAAAAACTTCTTGTTTTACCATTTTGTATAAAGTCATTTCTGACAGACCCTGGTAGCAAAAACAAATAAAGTCAAGAGGAATGTTGTATACTTGACATGTTGTGACAAAAGTGAAGGTCCCCTGATAGGCTTAAAATATTTTCCCACATTTTCTTTACCAATGGCTCATATCCTCATTCAAACCTTTAAAAATGTTTACTTTTGCTGACATTTTAAATCAACACAGTAGAAAAATGAGACCCTCAGACTGATACCATCAAGGATGGTAATAAAGGATTTATCAATTTAATACTCTTGAGCAACTTTCATTCCTAAGAATAGGAGTATGAATTAATGTCAGAAATTTAAGTTGACAATTATACTTTTAGATGAGAAAATAAAAACTTTTGATAAAATACTGGCCATTTCTGTAGTTCCTACAATGAAATTAATTATTATATCCCTTTTGTTGATCATGTAACCCTTTCTCTTTTAGGATAATTGAAATTCAGTACATTTATTTTTAAACACTAAATTCAGAATTTTAAGATGAAGTCCAAAGGAAAGGATAGTAGTTTGAGGTTTGGTTATTGGGAAGTAATGCTGTGTGTCTTCAGACATCATGAAGATTTATAGTTTTATTAAAAATAACAAATATTTTATTGAGTACCTATTGTGGGTTACTACTGTTTAGTCATGTAACATGACAGATAAGGCCAGAGTCCTCATGGAGTGTATAACTATAGGTATGGCTGGCTAGTGCGAGAGGGAACAAGAACATAAATAATCAAGCTACATTCAGCTGGTGATTATTGCTATGAAGGAAATAAACAGGATGATGTGACAGAATGATGGGTGTTATAGGTCCATTTGGCTTCCTACCCCTTTACAGTCAGAAGATACTGAGCTTTGAAGGAAGCTCTGAGCATGAAGCAGCAGCTGGGTTGAAATATCTTTTCTCCAATAATCCAGTCCCTGGGTAATCTAAGGATTTCCCCCCTCATTTCAGCCGTGCTTTCTCTTTTTTACGCTATGCTTGCTGGGCGCGGTGGCTCACGCCTGTAATCCTAGCACTCTGGGAGGCTGAGGAGGGAGGATCGCTTGAGGTCAGGAGTTTGAGACCAGCCTGAGCAAGAGTGAGACTCCGTCTCTACTAAAAATAGAAGAATTTAGCTGGGTGTGGTGGTGCGAGCCTGTAGTCCCAGCAACTCGGGAGGCTGAGGCAGTAGATTGCTTGAGCCCAGGAGTTTGAGGTTGCAGTGAGCTGCAATGATGCCACTATACTCTAGCCAGGATGACAGAGGGAGGGAGACTCTGTCTCAAAAAAAAATGGATAAATAAATAAATAAATAGTTTGTTATTACATCCTTAAGAACTGAGCACTGACATGCATCCTCCATTCATTCTTACTCTATGAGTCACCATATCAAATGGGCTGGATTTAAAAATAAAAAAGCAAAACAAAACAAAATAAAATAAGGAAGGTGAAAGAAACTCAAGCCAACACATAGAAAATATGACTAGGTGATAACTGGAGTTTTTAGAGAAATCCTTAAATAATTAATGTAAATGAAAAAAGGTAAATAAATTCTAGATAAACTGAGTGTATTAGTCAGGGTTCTCCAGAGACACAGAACCAATAGGATATGTATAGATGTAGAGAAAGAGATTTATTTTGAGGGATTGGCTCATGCTATTATAGAGGCTGAGAAGTCCTACCATCTGGCATTTGCAAGCTGGAGGCCAAGGAAACCTGCTGGTATAGTTCCAGTACAAACTCAAAGACCTGAGAACCAGGGGACCCAACAATGTTAAGTCCTGGTCCAAGTTCAAAGGCCTGAGAACCAGGAGCTCTGATGTCTGCCGGCAGGAAATATGGATGTCCCAGCTGAAGAAAAGAACAAATTCATCCTTCCTCCTTTTTGTTTTATTCATGCCCTCAATGAATTGTATGAAGCCCTCCCACGTTGGTGAAGGCAATCTTCTTTACTCAGTCTACTGATTCAAATGCTAATCCTTTCCAGAAACACCCTCACAGAAATACCCAGAAATAATGTTTTGCCAGCTGTCTGGACATCCTTAGCCCAGTCAAGTTGACATATAAAATTAACCATCATGTTGAGACTATTGGGCATCAGGCAGTGGTGTGCTTGTAAACCCACTCTCAGAAAAATAAAGGTCCTAGGAGCAAGATAGCCAAATAGAAATTCCAGTGATCCTCCCTCTGCGTAAACACCAAATTCAACAGCTGTCCACAAAAGGAAGCACCTTCAGAAGAACCAAAAATCAGGTGAGCAATCACAGTACCTGGTTTTAATATTATATTAAGAAAAGAGGCACCAAAGAGGGCAGAAAGGTAGTCTTGCATTGTCTACACCCACTCCCCCACCCCAGGCATCACTGCACCAGCGTGCCAAGTGGAAGGAGAATCTGTGTGCCTGGTGGAGGGAGAGTGAAGTGATTGTGGGATTTTGCGTTAGAACTCAGTCAGGCCACCCTGTCACAGGGGAACACAGCAAAGGACAGAATTCTGCCAGTGCCCATGGAAGGAGCATTTAGACAAGTCCAGCAAGAGGGAAATCTTCTGGCCCAGCAATAGAAATCTGGGTTCTGACTATCCCCACCACTGGCTGTCAAAAAGCAGCCTGGGGCCTGGAATAAATTCGTAAGGCAGTTGGACCAATGGGCTATAGTCTTTGGGCAATTCCTGTGGCTGTACTGGCTCAGAGCCAGTGGACTTGGGGTGCACTTGAAACAATGAGACACCAACGGTGGCAGCCAAGCCAGTATCTGTGTCACCCATCCCCCAACTCCAGGCAGTGCAGCTCAGGGAGAGGCTTCTCCTACCTGGGGAAAAGAAAGGGAAATGTTAAGAGGACTTTGTTTTGCAACTTGGGTATCAGCTCAGCCATAGTCAAACTTATTTTACTGTGGCTGACTCCTGAAACTCCTGATTCCAGGGCTTAGTTCCTGGACAACATTTCTAGACCTACCAAGGCCAGAAAGAAACCTACTGCACTGAAGGGGAAAAACCCAGTCCTGGCAGTATTCACCACCTACTGAATAAACACCAAAGGTAGCCAGGAAACAGTCACCACAGGCTTTGGGTGAGACTGGGTTGGCTTGAGGTGTTACCTGGCACAGTACCAGCTGCCACAAGAGAGTGCCCATATCACTCCTCCCTGAATTCTAGCAGCCCAGCACAGAGAGTGAAGGAAGAGAGTTGAGAGACTGCCTGATAATCCAGTGAATTCTCCCATATCTTACCAAAGTCCACTAAGGCAGTACTACAAGGAGTCTGCAAGAGTCACACCATTACTGGGCTTGCAGTGCCCCCACGGGGATATGGCTACAGTGACCAAAGACTTAGATCATAACACTCAATTCCCTTTGAATATCTGAAAAACCTTCTCAAGAAGGATGGGTTCAAACAAGCCTAGACTGGGAAGATTCAAATAAATATCTAACTCTTCAATGCCTAGACATCAAAGAACACCCACAAGCATCAATAATATCCAGGAAAACAAGACCTCACCAAATAAACTAAATAAGGTACCAGTGACCAATCCTGGAGATATGGAAATTTATGACCTTTCAAACAGTGAATTCAGAATAGCTGTTCTGAGGATGGTCTATGAACTTCAAGGCAACATGAAGAAGGAATTCATAAGCCTATCAGAGAAATTTAACAAAGAAATTGAAATAATAAAAAAAATCAAGCAGAAATTCTGGAGCTGAAAAATTCAATTTACAAACTGAAAAATGCATCAGAGTCCGTCGACAGTAGAATTGATCAAGCAGAAGAAAGAATTAGTGAGCTTGAAGACAGGCTATTTGAAAATACACAGTCAGAAGAGAAAAAAGAAAAAAGAATGAAGCACACATACAAGATCTAGAAAATAGCCTTAAAAGGGCAAATCTAAGAGTTATTGGCCTTAAAGAGGAAGTAGAGAGAGACATTGAGGTAGAAAGTACATTTAGAGAATTTCCCAAACCTCAAGAAAAATATCAATATTCAGGTACAAGAAGGTCATAGAACACCAAGCAGATTTAACCCAAACGAGGCTACCTCAGGGCATTTAATAATCAAGCTCCCAAAGGTCACAGATAAAGAAAAGGTCCTAAGAGAAGCAAGAAAAAAGAAAAAAATCACATTTAAAGGTGCTCCAGTATGTCTGGCAGCAGACTTCTCAGTGAAAACCTTATAGGCTAGGGAAGAGTGGCATGACATATTCAAAGTGCTGAAGGAAAAATACCTTAACCCTAGAATAATATACCCTGCAAAAATATCCATCAAACATGAAGGAAAAATAAAGACTTTCCCAGACAAGCAAAAGCTGAGGAAATTCATCAACACCAGACCTGTCCTACAAGAAATACTAAAAGGAGTTCTTCAATCTGAAAGAAGAGGACGTTAATGAACAATAAGAAATCACCTGAAGGTGATACAACTTCCATACAACTCACTGGTAACAGTAAGTACACAAATACAGAATACTCTATTGTTGTAACTACAGTTAATAAACCACTTATATCTTCAGTAGGAAGACAAAAAGACAGACCTATCAAAAATAACTGCAACAAGTTTCTGAGAGAGAGATAGTGTAAAAAGATATGGATGGAAACAACACAACATTAAAAAGTGGGGGGGATGGAGTTAAAGCATAGAATTTCTGTTAGATTTCTGTTTGCTTGTTTATTTGTTTGTAAGCAGTGTTATCACATATTTAAAATAATTGGTTATAAAATGTTTTTTGCAAGCCTCATGGTAACCTCAAATCCTCAAACCTACAGTGGATACACAAAAAATAAAAAGCAAAAAATTAAATCACACTTACAAAAAGAAAGAAAGGAAAGAAGGAAGGGGAGGAAGGAAGAGAAGACCACAAAACAACCAGAAAACAAATAATAACGTGGCAGTAGTAAGTCCTTACCTATCAATAATGTTTAATAATATTGAATGTAAATGGACTAAATTCTCCAATCAAAAGACGTGGAATGGCTGAATGGGTAAGAAAAACACAAGACCCAACTATATGTAGCCTATAAGAAATCCACTTCACCTGTAAAGACACACAAAGACTGAAAATAAAGGGATGGAAAAAGATATTCTATGCAAATGGAAACCAAAAAAGAGCAGGAGTAGCTATACTTCAATCAGACAAAATAGATTTCAAGACAAAAACTGTAAAAAGAGACAAAGAATGTCATTATATAATGATAAAGGGGTCAATTCAGCAAGAGGATATAACAATTCTAAATATACATTCACCCAACACTGGAGCACCCAGATATATAAAGCAAATATTATCAGAGCTCATGAGAGAGATAGACCCCAATACAATAATCACTGGAGACCTCAACCCTCCACTTTCAGCACTGGACAGATTATGCAGACAGAAAAGCAATAAATAAACGTTGGACTTAATCTGCACTATAGACCAAATGGACCAATTAAATGTTTATAGAATGTTCCATCCAATAGCTGCAAAATATATTTTCTTCTCTTGAGCTCATGGATCATTTTCAAGGATAGACCATATGTTAGGCCAAAAACACGTCTTAAAAAATTAAAAAACATTGAAATGCTTTCAAGTATTTTCTCTGACCAGGATGGAATAGAACTAGAAATCAATAACAAGAGGAATATTGAAAATTAAACAAATGCATAGAAATTAAACAATATGCTCATGAATAACCAGTGGGTCAATAAAAAGATTAAGAAGGAAATTTAAAAATTTCTCAAAACAAATGAAAATGAAAACACAACATATCAAAACCTATGGGATAAAGCAATAGCAGTAATAAGAGGAAAGTTTATATCAATAAATTCCTACATCATCTGCAAATAGTGAAAGTTTGACCTCTTCTGCCCCCGTCTGGACGCCCCTGATTCCTCCATCTTGTCTGTTTGCTCTGGCCAGGACGTCCAGCACTATGTTGAATAGAAGTGGAGATAGTGGGCAACCTTGGCTGGTTCCAGTTTTAAGGGGGAATGCTTTCAATTTTTCCCCATTCAGTATGATATTGGCTGTGGGTTTATCATATATGGCTTTAATAGTTTTGAGGTATGAGCCATCTATGCCTATATTGTTAAGAGTTTTTATCATAAAAGGATGCTGGATTTTGTCAAAAGCCTTTTCTGCATCTATTGAAAGGATCATATAATCTTTGTTCTTCTTTTATTTTGTGGTGAATTACATTTATGATTTGCATATGTTGAACCATCCCTGCATCTCGGGAATGAAGCCCACCTGATCATGATGGATTATCACTTTGATGTACATTTGAATTCGGTTTGCAAGTATTTTATTGAGAATTTTTGCATCTATATTCATAAGGGATATTGGTCTTTAGTTTTCTTTTCTTGTTGTGTCCTTTCCTGGCTTTGGTATCAAGGTGATATTGACTTCGTAGAATGAGTTTGGGAGGATTCCATCCTTCTGGATGTTTTCAAGTAATTTCTGCAGTATAGGCACCAGTTCTTCTTTGTAGGCTTGGTAGAATTCAGGTGTGAACCCATCTGGTCCAGGACTTTTTTTTTTTTGGAAGATTTTTTATTACCGCTTCAATTTTGGTGCTTGATATTGGTCTGTTTAGAAATTCTGTTTCTTCCTTGTTGAGCCTAGGGAGGTAGTATGTTTCTAAGAATTTGTCTGTATCCTCCATGTTTTCGTGTTTTTGGGCATAGAGTATTCGAAGATGATGTTTTGTATTTCCATGGTATCAGTTGTGACCGCTCCTTTTTCATTTCTAATTGAGCTTATTAGAGTCCTTTCCTTTCTGCTTCTGGTCAACCAGGCAAGTGGCCTATTTTGTTTATATTTTCAAAGAACCAACTTTTCGTTTTATTAATCTTCTGTATTGTTCTTTTGTTCTCAATTTCATTTAATTCTGCTCTGATCTTGGTTATTTCTTTTCTTCTGCTGGCTTTAGGCTTGCTTTGCTCTTCCTTTTCCATTTCCTTAAGATGATTCATTAGTTTACTGATTTGTGACCTTTCTGTCTTTTGGATGTGGGCCGTTAAGGTGATAAGTTTTCCTCTCAGGACTGCTTTTGCTGTATCCCACAAATTTTGATAACTTGTGTCCCCATTATCATTTAGTTCGAAGAATCTTTTGATTTGCATTTGAATCTCCTCCTTGACCCAATAGTCATTCAGCAACAGATTGTTTAATTTCCATGTTTTTGGATGAAGATGTGAGATTCTGTTGGAATTGATTTCTGATTTTATTCTGCTGTGGTCTGAAAAGATACATGGTATGATTTCTATTTTTTTGTAAAATGTGGTATATGTATACCGTGGAGTATTACTCAGCAATAAAAAACAATGGTGAATTAACACATCTGGTATTATCCTGGTTGGAGCTAGAGCCCATTCTTTGAAGCAAAGTGTCACAAGAATGGAAAAACAAGCACCACTGGTACTCACCATCAAATTGGTACTAACTGATCAACACCTACATCACACAAGGCAATAACATTCATCAGGGGGTGGGCAGGCGGGAGGGGGGTGGGAGGGGATGGCAAAAGTCTCACTGAATGGATGTGGGGAGCACAGTTTGGGGAATGTCCACAATTATAGCTCTGACACAGGCAGTGCATGGGCAATATATATAGCCAAAATGTTGTACCCCCATAATATTCTGAAATTTAAAAAAATTAAAAAAAAAATAAAATATAATAAATTCCTACATCAAAAAAGTAGAAAAGCTTCAAATAAACAACCTAATGGTGCATCTTAAAGAACTAAAAAACAGAAGCAAACCAAACTCAAAGTTAGTAGAAAAGAACTAATAAAGTTCAGAGCAGAAATAAATGAGACTTAAACAAAAAAATACAAAAGATCAACAAAATGAAAAGTTGGTTTTTTGAAAAGATAAGAAAAGTTGAAAAACCACTGGCCAAACTACAAACAAAACAGAGAGGACCCAAATAAATAGAATCAGAAATGAAGAAGGAGACATTACAACTGATACTGCAGAAATTCAAAGGATAGTTAGAGACTATGAGTAAGTAAATGCTAATAAATTGGAAAACCTAGAGAACGGGATAAATTCTTAGACCCATACAACCTACCAAGATTAAACTAGGAAGAAGTTCAAAACCTGAATAAACAGATAACAAGTAACAAGACAGAAGCAGTGATAAAAAGTCTCCCATCAAAGAAAAGCCCAGGAACCTATGGCATCACTGCTGAATTCTACCAAACATTCAAAGAAGAACTAATGCAATCCTACTTAAACTATTTCGAAAAATCTAGGAGGAGGGAATATTCCCAAACTCATTCTACAAGGCCTATATTACTCTGATACCAAAACCAGACAAAAACACACCAAAAAAAGGAAACTATAGGTCAATATCTCTGATGAACATAAGAGCAAAAATCCTCAACAAAACACTAGCAAACTGAATTTAACACATTAAAAAGATTATTCATCATGATCAAGTGGGATTCATCGCAGGAATGCAAGAATGGTTCAACATATGCAGTTCAGTCAATGTGATACAATGACGATTTCAATTGGTGCTGAAAAAACATGTGATAAAATTCAACATCGCTTCATGAAAAAAACTCTCAAAAAATTGGTTATAGAAGGAATATACCTCAGCATAATAAAAGCCATATATAACCGACCCACTGCTAGTATCATACTGAAGGGGAAGAAACTGAAATCTTTTCCTCTAAGATCTAAAATACAAAAAGGATGCCCAGTTTCACCACAGTTATTCAATATAGTACTGGAAGTTCTAGGTAGAGCAGTCAGACAACAGAAAGAAATAAGGAGCATCCAAATTGGAAAGGAAAAACTCACATTGTCATTGTTTGCAGATTATATGACCTTATATCTAGAGAAACCTAAAGACTCAACAAAAAAACTATTAGAACTAATAAATACATTCAGTAAAGTTGCAGGATACAAAATGAACATACAAAAATCAGTAGCATTTCTATATGCCAACAGCAAACAATCTGAAAAAGAAACCAAGAAAGTAACCACATTTACAATAGCTACAAATTAAATAAAATACCTAGGAATAAACTTAACCAAAGAAGTGAAAGATCTCTACAATGACAACTATGAAACACCGATGAAAGAAATTAAAGAGGACACAAAAAAATGGAAAGATATTCAATGCTCATGGATTGGAAGAATCATTATTGTTAAAATGTCCATACTACCCAAAGCAATCTATAGATTCAACGGAATCCCCATCAAAATACCAATGAAATTCTTCATGGAAATAGAAAAAATAATCCTAAAATTTAAATGGAACCACAAAAGACGCAGAATAGCCAATGCTAGCCTGAACAAACAGAACTAAACTGGAGGAATCACATCACCTGACTTCAAATTATATTAAAATTGTAGTAACCAAAACAGCATGGTACTGGCATAAAAACAGACACATAGACCAATGGAACAGAATAGAGAACCCAGAAATAAATCTACACATCTATAGTGAACTTATCTTCTACAAAGCTACCAAGAATGCACAGTGGGGAAAGGACAGTCTCTTCAATAAATGGTGCTGGGAAAAGTGGGTATCCATATGCAGAAAAATAAAACTAGACCCTTACCTCTCACTATAAACAGAAATCAAATCAAAGTGGATTAAAAACTTAAATCTAAGACCTAAAACTATGAAACTACTAAAAGAAAACTTCGGGGAAATGTTTCAGGACATTGGTCTGGGCAAGGACTTCTTGAGTTACCAATATCCCCAAGTTACCAATAACCCCAAAGCACAGGCAACCAAAGCAATATTTGACAAATAGGATCACATAAAGCTAAAAAGCTTCTAAATAGCAAAGGAAATAATCAACGAAGTGAAGGGACACCCCACAGAATGGGAGAAAATATTTGCATACTACCCATCTGACAAGGGAATAATAACCAGAATATATAAGGAGCTCCTTATATCAAACAATCCAATTAAAAAATGGGCAAAAGATCTGAATAGACATTTCTCAAAAGAAGACATACAAATGGCCACCAGGTTTATGAAAAAATGCTTAATATCATTAGTCATCAGAGAAATGCAACTCAAAACTACAATAAAATATCATCTCACCCCAATTAAAATTGCTTTTATCCAAAAGACAGGCAATAATGAAGGCTGGTGAGGGTGTAGAAAAAGGTGAACCCTCATACGCTATTGATGGGAATGTAAATTAGTGGAACCACCATGGAGAACAGTATAGAGGTTCCTCAAAAAACTCAAAGTTGAACTACCATACGACCCAGCAATCCCATTACTAGGTGTATATCCAAAAGAAAAGAAATCAGTATAATGAAAAAATATTGTCTATTGTGAATTGTGCTCCCATGTTTTTTGCAGCACTATTCACAATAGCAAAGATTCAACCTAAGTGTCCATCAGTGGATGAATGGATAAAGTAATTGTGGTACATATACATAATGGAATATTGTATAGCCATAAAAAGAATGAAATCCTGCCATTAGCAACAACATGGATACAACTGGAACATATTACCTTAAGTGAAATAAGCCTTAATCCAAGCACAGAAAGACAAATCTTGCATGTTCTCACCCATATATGGGAGCTTAATATTAAAACAATTGATCTCACGTAGACAGAGAGTAGAATGATGGTTACCAGAGGTTCAGAAGGGTAGTGAGGAGGGGGACATAAAGTGGGAATAGTTAGTAGGTGTAAGAGTATAGTTAGATAGTTAAGTAGAATGAACAATATTTGATAGCACAGCAAAGTGACTATAGTCAATAATTAGGGTATACTTTAAAATAACTAAAAGTGTGGAATTGGAATGTTCCTAACACAAAGAAATGATAAATGCTTGAGGTGATGGATACACCAATTACCCTGATTTGATTAATATACATTGTATGCCTGTATGAAAACATCACAGGTACCCTATAAAGATATATAACTATTATATACCCATAATAATTAAAAATTTAAAAATTAAAAAAAGAAAAAGAAAGGTCCTGATATGTAGTATTTGACAACTTCCATAGTGTAAATACTCTCACCGTGACAAATTTTAAGGTGTCAATGTGAAGTCACTGAATGTGGAGTTGGGAAGGGATGTTTACCATTGTCTCTTGTGAACCAGTACAAGTCAAGTGCAGTGCAAGACTATATTAGACTAGTTAATATTTGTTTTATCTAAATTTAAAAATGTTTCTAATCCATAGAAGTTGATTTATCTGGCACTGTGGGCGACTGGTTAACACAAACTAATTTTCTAAATAATGGCTGTTTCACCTGTAAGCAATGAAACATTTCAAATAGTGACTATTTATTAAAGACAATATCTATGAAATGTGTATTTTTCTGCCTGTAGTGCATAACTTCATCAATTACTGATGACCCTAGGTCTTCAGTTGATATTAGTATTATGCTTTATGATGAGGAAGGTGTAGATAGTGTAGTGTAGATAGTGATTAAAAGTACATGGTCTTAAACAAACTGAGATAAAATCTTTCCTCTACCACTGTGTGATATTTTTGCCTAGATTCTTTATACTTTAGTTTCCTTAACTGTTAATTGGGGAAATTATAAATGTTGTTAGTTCTTGTTATTTAAGGTAGTTATGTTCTATAAAGTTACCACAGACAATAAATTAGTAAATACTGAATCATTGATTCTAGGGTAAATAGAGGGTTAGTTTCCTACAAGCTGATTCATTAACCAATCACTATATAACATTGTTTCGTGAATGTTTCTGTTTAAATATACTTTATTTAATATATATTTTTGACTCATTAACATGGACCACATGGACAACAGCACTATAACTGTGAATGAAGCTGATATAAGACATGTATTTTCTCCCTAAGGCACATCACAGCCTTCTTGTGCTTAGGAACACAAGGCAGCACTTCAGCACTACACTTGGGGGCCATTTTAAACAGCAAAATCACCAATAAAAAAGCACAAAAGTGTGAAAAACACAGCACTAACTCAACTATGAAAGGGACATTGTTTATAGTTTGAGAGTTAAAACAAGAAGGCAGAGCTTTGCCTAGTTTGACTACAACTGGGAACATGTGCATTAGGTGATTCAAATTTTTCACCATTCTGCACGTGCTCATGTCTGCAAATGACCACAATAATACTATGAGTATTAATTTTGGGGTTACTGTCAAAGATAAACAAAGCTGGATGCTAGTTAAAGTAGTAAGGTCAAATTTTCATCAGTAATATACTATTGCAAAAAGGAAGAGAGTCAAGCATGACCTGGACTCAACTTAGATTTGTAAAGAGGTGACTGGACATTTTAAAGGAAGAGTGAGGGAAGAGTAAGAAGGGTCAGCAGGGACTCAGTACAGTCAGGGTGAAAAATTACAAAGTGTTGGTCAGTGTAAATGAATCTATCCTCCAGCAAAGACTGGGAGACGGAAGCTCTGTCCTTCCTGATCATTACATTTTAGAGGAATGGCTTTCAGGTCCTTTGAAAAAGGTACTCCTGAGTTATAGGAGATACACAAACATCTCAAAGGGACAAAGGATTCACAATTGTAAGTCTTTTTTAATAAACACTCTAAGAAGGGATGCCAGGGGCTTATCATCAGGTGTTGGCTAGAACCAACAGTGAATTCTTTTGGCAGCCTTGATCTTTCTCCGGCAGGCTTTTCCAGGAGGGCTAGGATCATCCTAAGGATGAAGGCTTGAGCTCTTGGAAACTATGTTAGTATTTGTTCAAGTCTTTTACGTGGGGTTGGGGGTGAAGGAGGAAATCATTTGTACTGAGAGTCTGTAGTTTTTATAGGCCAAAGTTGAAGACTAGTCAAAAAGAGGGTTCAGAGGAGTCAACTAGAGTTTGGTCAAGGAGAGAATCTTCGTCATTACCACTAAATTTTATGAAGTAGGCACATTCGCAAATATGAAATTGTAAATGATGAGGGTCAACTGTACTTCACTTCATTTTTAGTTAATTTATGTAAATTGCTTAGAAGAGTAAGCACTTAATAAATCTCAGCTTAAACTATAATGTAAAATGTAGGAACTATTGAGTTATAAACTTATTTGCTTTGGTCTTTATCAACTTGCCCCAGGTTTCCATTTTGATATTTGATTTTCCTTTTATTTTATATTTTCTGTTTTCCAATTTACTGATAAACTTCCACTTTTTTTCACTGTTTTCAGTGTGTACTACTCTGGACTTTTAAGCCCTGCTCTGCACCCATACCCTTTGTAAAAACATTTCAGTTGACTATTTAAAAAGGTTCAATGAGGACTTGAGGGTTCTGTGAATCAGTCCCTAGTTCTATTATGATCATTTTATTCACTCACCTTTTGCTTTTAGACTCAAGATCCTGGCTGTGTTCCAGGTATTTGAAGTTGTCAGGAATCTGCCCTTTATGTAGGGTGGAGTTTTATGACCATTTGGCAGCAATACTCAGTCTATATGTTTATCATCAAGGGTTTTGGTCAAGAACTTCTCTTGTCTAGGAGCTGTGGCCTAGTCATACTCTTACCTGGGTGAGACAATCAGACCACGTGACTTCCATGCAGACAGAGATTGTGGTGAATTTTATGATAGAACTTTTTTGATAGACTCCATGGTAGATTTATTTAGATACCATACCTTTCACTAGATGTTCAACTAAATTCCATGGTCACAAAGAAACTGTAGCATGATGAAGCATTTTATGTTATTTTTGGTAATATAAAACAAATACATGCTTTCATTGTAAAAATGTTGACTTTTGAAGTCGAAATTTGGATGTTACTTGAGGACTTTGCCTGGCTAAGGTGCAGAACTCTGGTGAGTTTTAAAAATACCTTATATATAAACTTTTAGAAAAAACTAGGAGGTGAGGGAAATTCCTCACTGAACTCGGATGTTATGAATTGCAGTATGGGGATTAAAATAGGTTTCAGTTATGTTCATGTCAAATTGTTAGATTTAAGTATTTCATAAGGAATTTTTATTTCAGATAAGCTCATGATAAATTTTATTATATTATATATTGTTTCAATTATATAAATACTATTTAAAATCTAGATCTTACTAAGGGTTAATATGGTAATAAATTCCAGTACACCCTTTCAAAAGAACGATAAATTTTTTGACTCTTTTTCTTCATATTCACTCAAAAAATATCTTGCTGCTGCCTTTCTCTAAATGTTCTATAATTCCATTAACCACATTTTGTTGACATGCATATTCATACAAGCCTGAGGTTTAGAGGTGAAATTTCATATTCAATATCAATAGTATTAAATAAAACAAGCACATCAAAGGAAATACAAACTCTAAAATTTAATGGCTCACAGAAAGGAAAACTATATGTTAAAACGCTGTCCTCTTAGAGTTAGCATATGTGTGGGAAATATATTTTAAATGAAAATGTATCTGACCTAGGAGAGTAGATAAGTCTGTTTTACAGCAAGTTGAAAGTTTAGAGAAATATCCATTTTTCAGTTACCAGAATAATAAATTAAATCAAAGGAGCAAGGAAAGAGGAGAGAGGAAACAGAGGGAAATAAAGGAAAAACAAGAGGAAAGTTAAGAAAGAGCTATTGCTTGTGAACTAACTTCTTCCTACAAAATGATAGGAAAACAGGGAAACAGAGAAAATTGCATCAGGCTTCAGTGTTTATATTTTTGATAGAAATGTACAAATCATTTTCATCCTTTGCAGTGCTGTCATGCTCCATCACTTTAGTCCATTTTCACCTTGCAAAGAAATTCTGAATGGGCCTTCCTTCTCTGGCAGCTAATTAATCTCTCACAAGCCTGCTCTTGCAGCCTGTCTGCCAGGAATGTCCCACACCTTAAGCCAGTGACTCGTGAGCAGATTTCTTCCCCTCTTGAGCAGCTCTTTCTTCCTTTAAGCTATGTGAAGACTTAGCTTTTCTATTTTGTTTGGGACACTGTGAGAGCTATAATATATCATTGAAGAATTGCTCTTTCCACCCCACCACCATAAATGAATATATAGTACTCCCAAATAATTGAATTGGGGTTTAATGACAAAGGACAAAGCCTGAATATAAATTATGAAACTGTATAATATTTGCCAATAGTGCATATAACATGTATTTAAGGACATACATAACTAGATTATATGTTCTGCATGTATATTTGTTAGATTATTATTGTGATAACACAGATATACTCATATTTATGATACTGATGAATTTGCCTAAAATACTACAAAATTGCAAATAAAATAATTTTTAGTTTAATTAATGGTATATTCTGTTTGTGAATTTTTTAAAGGTGAGAGTATAATTCTTTAAAGGTTGAAATGCATCAACTTAAAAAAGTAAAAATCCTATTCAGGTTTACTTCTATTTAATAAATACAGTCTTTAAAAAAGTCACTACTACTGAACTATTTACATGTAGTGATGCTTATGTTAGTAACCGGGGGAATTCTATTTCAATAACAGCCTAAAGGAGGTTACAGATATTAATTATGTCCTCATATTTTGATGTTGCTGTTCACAGATCATTTTTCTTCCCCTCTCATTATCTTTATTGCTTTTATTTACTTTCATTTATTTTTCTATGAAATCTTTGGTGGATTTTTGTTTTTTCTTTATTTAACATATTTAACAATTTTTTGATGTTTGCTTTTCTTTTTATTTTCTTTCTAATTAAAAATAAAAGATTTTTTGATATAAGCCAACCTCACTGGAGTTAAGTGATATTTCATTGTGGTTTCGATTTGCATTTCCCTGATGATTAGAGAGGTTGAGCAATTTTTTTATGTGTTTGTTGGCCATTATTATTCTGTCTTCTTTTGAAAAGTTTCTGTTCATGTCCTTTGCCTACTTTTTAATGGGGTTGTTTGATTTTTCTTGTTGATTTTCCTAAGTTCTGTATAGATTCTGGTTACTCTATGCAAAGTAATATGGAGATACCTCAAAGAACTAAAAGTAGAACTACCATTTGATCCAGCAATCCCACTACTGTGTATTTACCCAGAGGAAAAAAAGACATTGTGTAATAAAGACATCTGCACTCAAATGTTTATAGCAGCACAATTCACAACCGCAAAGATGTGGAAACAACCCAGGTGCCCATCAATACATGAGTGGATTAATAAAATGTGGTATATGTATACAATGGAATATTACTTGGCATTAAAAAACAACAGTGAATTAACATATCTGGTATTATCCTGGATGGAGCTAGAGCCCATTCTTTGAAGTGAAGTGTCACAAGAATGGAAAAACAAGCACCACTGGTACTCACCATCAAATTGGTACTGACTGATCAATACTTATGTCACACATGGAAATAATATCCATCAGTGGGCAGGAAGGTGGGAGGGGGGTGGAGGGGATGGGAAAACTCTCACCTAATGGGTGCGGGGCACACAGTTTGGGGAATGTCCACGATTGTAGCTCTGACTTGGGCAGTGCATAGGCAATATATATAACCAATGTGTTGTGCCCACATAATATTCTGAAATTTTAAAAAAAGGAAAGGCTGATGAACTAAAGACCACAGATAAAATTTTTAAAAATAAATAAAAAAATAAACATAAAAGCAAAAGACCTCTCAGCAACAATGTAATGCATGCCTTTAGAAAGCAGAAGACATAAGAGAAAGGATCACTATAAATATTCAGTTATTCACAGAATAATTTTGTGTCCCAAATATCAGGAGACTGAAGATAGAAGGGAAAAGCATTCTGACAAGCCATAGTTATTTTTGTTTAATTAAGATAATATATACTTACAATGAAATGAGCAGCTATTAAGTATTCAATTAGATGAGTTTTAACAAATGTATATACCTGTGAAACTATGTAGAATATTTCTATGATCACAGAAAGGTTTCCTCTGCCTTCATCTAATGAAAGCCCACTCCCCATAGCGAATACTGTTCTGGTTTCTATAACCATGAATGTCTACTCTTGAACTTCATATAATGAAATCATATATATATGCTTATTTATCCCAATTATTTTATTTAATGTTCTTGAGATTAAACCATATTGTTGCAATAACCAATGATTTATTATTTGTTTAGTTGCAATGTAATAAGAGTTAGTATTGTACCACTTCTAATATGTAAGGGCATTAAAACAATATAATTCCAGATATTTCCCTATCCTTTGTGGTATTGCTATCTTGTATTTTACATCTACATCGTTAATATACCCTCCAATATAATGTTTCTATTTTTACTTTAGTCAGTTGTCTTTCAAAAATTAAGAAAAAGGTTTTTTATATTTACCCATATATTGGTCATTTCAGATGCTTTCATTCATTTCTATATATAGATGTTTCCATCTGGTGTCATTTCTATTCTATCTGAATAACTTCTTTTCAGAATTTCTTGTAGAAAAGATCTGCTGGCAATGAATTTTATCAGCTTTTATGTATCTAAAAATTTGTCTTATCCTCGTGATTATAGATATTTTTAGCTGAATATTAAATTTTCAGCCCTCAAAAGTGTTATTCTGCCTCCATAATTCCTGTTAAGACGTGGGCTGCCATTTTTATCATTATTCCCTGTGTGTTATGTTTCTTTTATCTATGGCTACTTAGAGTTTTTAAGTTTTGCTTTTGACAATTTGACTATGATATACTTAGGTGCATTCTGTCTGTTATTAATCATGTTTAGATTTTGCTGAGCTTTCTGGATCTGCACGCTGATTTTTTTCATTAAACTAGGGAACATTTTAGCCATTATTTCCTCAAACATGTTTCTGCCTTTTTTCTCCCTCTCTTCTTCTCTCTGATCTGCTCTTGAAACCTAATTATACGTATGTTAGACCTTGTGAAATTTTTTCCACCAATGACTGAGACTGTATCAATGGTTTTTCAATATTTTTTCTGTTCTTCATATGAGATAATTTCTATTTTTCTGTCTTCAATCCTGCTACTCCTTTTGTCTGCAGTATCCAATCTGATATTTTGCTCATCCAGTGAAATTTTTATTTCACATATTTTATACTTATCCATGCTTCTCTTTTTTATGGTTTTCATTTACCTTATGAGATTCTCTGTCTGTACACCCATTATAACTAACTATCTGTTCCTTTAAATTTTGAACATCCTTGTAATAAATCATTTGAAGTCTTGGTCTTTGATTTCCAGTGTTTGATTCAGGATTTTTTTCTATTACTGTTTTTCTTTTCTTCTGTATGGCTTGCATTTTCTACCTTTTTATATATGTAGCACTTTTTAAAAATTATATGGTAGATTTTGTTAATGACAATTTTAGGGAATCTATATTATGTTATCTTCCTGTAAAAGGTAGTAAATTCTGTTCTAGTGAGTAGTTTAATTATGGGAAGATCATTTTTGCCCTATCATACTTGGTTTTATTCCTCGGTAAGACAAGTCTATTTTTTGTTTTGAACTTAATTCATGAAGATGACCTTTACTTCTATGATGGGGACCTTCTGGAATTCCCAGTTGAAAATCTGAGGTACACAGTGAGTTCTTTCCACTTCAGCTAGCATTAAACTCCTTTTTCTAGCAGTGACTAATCTTTAGGTACCATTGCTTAGCTCTCAACCATAGAACAGGAAATCTCTGCTAGACCTGGTGGTATCTTACTCTATGGAAATGCTATCTAGAAGTTGGCCAAAAATGCATGGTGAATTCTCACCCAAACTACTACCATTCCCAGCTCAGCTCCCCTTTCTCGGGTACCCTGTACTGCAAATTCTAAGCAACTGAGCAGCCCAGACCTTTCTCACCACTTCTTGGCTCAGTGAGACTTCAGTTCAACTGGGTTCTACTTCTGATTTGATAGCAGGAAAGGGCTTCCAAGTAGAAAGTCAGGGAGGTCACAGAGTTCACGTTGAGTTTTCCTTCTCTTAAGGATTACCATCCTGTGTTGTGTTTAGTTCAATGCCAGTGAACAGCTGCTTTATATAATGTGTGTAATTTTGTAGTTGCTTATTGTGAGAGGAGAAGTTCGGAACTGGTTACTCTATTCCATGGTTGGAAGCACGAATACTAATAAGCCATTTTTTTGCTAGATAAAGGAGATAAAGCAGACTGCTGTAGGTGAGGCAGATTGGAGATGATAAGGGAGGCAGGAGCATTTAGAGTTAATACAGAGCCTGTGACTCAAGGGGTTTTGCAACAAGCTACATCTCTGCTTTAAAGTAAAAAAAAAAAATGGAGAAGAAATGAATTCAGGGATCAAATCAGTAACACATGATGAGAAGTTTTTGTGAAACACAACAAATCTGAATAGAAGTTAGAGATTACCTTTCCCTCCTGCCAATTAATCTTCCTAATTTCCTGCCTTTTCCCATTAATCTTTGGTAAATAGCTGACCGCACGTAAAGATAAGTCATAATAAGAAGAAACCAACTCAGAGTTTATGAAGAATTGCAAAAATCGAAGAATAAACAAATATAAACCAAATTCCAATGAAAAACCTGCAGTGCATAAAGAATAACCTAAGTAAAGATATCAAATCAAGAATTCAGATAAAAAGTACTCTATATTTTCAAAGAAATTACCAAAATGCTATATTTTAAATTGCTTTTATAATAAAACAAAACATCAAAAGAGCTAAAGCATTTTGTTATGATTTTATAAGGCAATAGACACAGATGAAAAGCAGACTGAGAAAAGTCAAGAAATAAGTGAAATAGAAAGCAGAGTTAAAAGCTTTTGATTGCCCTCCCCAGACCCAGCACACAAATAGAATAAACACGCTTGAGTTACAAAGAACAGGTATGAGAAAATGAAAAAAGAGAAAAAGAAAACAAATATAAGATTATAGAAAAAACCTTAAATTTAGAGACAAATGGGACAAGATAGAACATAATGTTCCTAAACAAAATGAATGGAATAAATAGACGAGAAAAAATAAAAATACAGGGGAAGAAAGTTTCTTAGAATAGCAAAAGTCCAGGAATAATAGCTGGAAATTTCTATCAACACATGCTGTGCTAAAATTTCTGAACCTCAATGTTTGTGAAAGAACTATAAGGGCTCGTGGCCATAAAGAGCAAATGATCCACAAAGGAAGTTGACGGGGAAGGGGTGGAGAGACGAGGGTGGCCTCGGACTTTGCCAGCAGTATAAGACAGTGAAATGTTTCCCTACAAACACTTGAGGAGGAGAAGAACATATGGCCCAAGATATTAAAACCAGTCAAAATTGCAGTTGAAGCACTGAATAATCATGAAACTATTTAATATATAAAATTATGGGTGCAGAGGATTGATTTAAATATATATTAAATAAATACTAGGAGGCTAGGGGAGGGAGGACACTGAACAACTATGGGCTTTGTGATTACAGGTCAAAATATGCATTATGATTTTCACATTCTAAAATGAACAAGATTTTTGAAAATTCAGAGGTCAATAAAAGGAAAGAGGAAATATAAATATGTTCATTTCTTTTTTTCCACTATGCTTTCTATAAATGAAAAGGTCATTAAAAATAACATACTTAATTTGAATATTTTTCATAATGTTAGGGTATCTTTTAGAGAGTAATAGCTCTTGCAGTAAGAATTTACTTGACACTCAGCAATGCCTTTAATTGTACTTGTTTTGTTTTATGATTAACTTCCATATAATTTAATTTAATTTACTATTTGTATAAATGAGAATACAATTCATATTTTTGTCTTTCTCTATCTCAGTCTCTCTCTATAAATCTCTTTCTATCTCTTTTCCTCTGTCTGTCTCTCCCCCTCCACCTCCATGTCTCTCCATAAAGCTATAACTGGAACAATTACACTAATATTTAAAGATGGTTATTTCAAGATACTGGGCTTTGGAATATAAACTTTTAAAGAAAATTTTTGTGCTTATATTTTTAGAATCATTAAAAAATGTCTACATAAACAGTTATTTAATAAGAAGAAAATAATTTATTCTGTAAGTTTTAGTACTCCCCTCAAAAAAACTGAGTGTCATAAGTAAAACCTAAGCATATCTGTTAATATTCACATATATTGGTATATATCATGGGTCAGCAATCTTTCTTAATGGACCATGTATTAAATATTTTAGGCTTGCGGACCATATGGTCACTGTTGTAACTAAACAACTCTGCCACTGTGGTGGGAAAACAGAATAGACAATGTGTAAACAAATTGCCATGTTCTAATAAAACTTTATTTACAAAAATAAGTCAGTCCATGGGCCATTGTTGACCCCTAGTATTTTGAGACATCATCAACTTTAGTTATCAAATATTGAGATATCAATTTTTTCAGTTTTCTGTATCAAATACAGAAATATTGAGGTAAAGAAATTATTACAAAATATACCTATTTAATGAATTTATCAATTGTGTGTTCTTGTTCCAGATATTAGTTACTACAATAGTTAACCTTGATATGGAAAGGAGTGTATTACTGAGTAACTTACATACATATTTATGTACACACAAATCTTAATACCACTTGACTTCTCAAAAATGTCAAAATTTAAGAAGGAGAGAATAAACTTTGCGTCTAACAGTTCTTCTACTCTCTGCTCAACTTGACTTCTCCCCTTCCACGTTACATTTACAACCTTGGTCAAAGAATCTCAGAATATAGGAGCTGGACTAGATATCTAAGTGTGTCAAATTAAATAATTTTATTCACACAAGAAGGAAATCTACTGACACTGAGATTAGATGATTTATTTATGGTCACTCTGCTAGTTCTTGTCAAAGTCAGGATTGACATTCCGTCTCCTGGCTCCCATTGCAGAGTTTTGGAGCTGCTATACCATACTGTTGAATACAGCATGGCTCAAGCCAGAGGAGTACCAGTTAATCAGAGATTAACTAACTGATTATCATATTAGGAAGGTACTTATATTGACTCATTTGTTCTCAGCACTTAGTAGTTATCCTACTTCTATTCTTTCTCTATTTTTATAATAGTTTTCTAAATAAAGTTACTTAAAGGCAATCAGTCATTACACGTAGTGGAGTGATACTGCTCTATGTATACCTGGTTTCATTAAGAAACAGCCCTTTCGTAAAATGAGAAAAGCCACAGCTGCCGTTGTCTTTCCTTCTCAGTCATTTCTATTAGTTTAGCTCAGTGCTTCTCAAACTTTAACATGTCTCAGAATCCCTCAGACACCTTGCTAAAACACTGATTGTTGGGCCCCACTCGAGAGTGTCTGATTCAATAGGTTTGGGACGAGGCCTGAGATTTTGCATTTCAGACACATGTCCAAGCGATGCGGATACTACTAGACTGAGTAAAACACTTTGAAAACTACTGGTGTAGATTCTCAGCCCTAAAGGCAAATTATAATTACCAGGGAAGTTGTTAATACACTAATGCTAAGGCTCTATTATTAATTGAAATAGAATGTCTGGGGCTTGAGACTGGGTCTCAGTATTTTCTTTCTTTTTATTGGTTTAGTTAATTATTTAATTCACATATTGTAGTTGTACATATTTACAGGGTGCAGTTTGATGTTTTGGTGCATATCTATGCTATATAATGATCTAATCAGAGTAGTTAGCGTATCCATCACCTTACACACTTATTATTTCTTTGTGGTGAGAACCTTCAAAAGCCTCTCTTCTAGCTATTTTGCAATATACAATATTTTGCTCTTAACCATAGTCATTCTACTATGCAATAGAAACCAGAATTTATTCCTCCTAATTGTAAGTTTGTATCCATTGACGAACTTTCCCTCCACTCCCCACTCCTTTCCCCAATCTCTGGTAACTGTTGTTCTACTACAGTAGAATAATGTGGATATTATCATAGAATTTTCTAAAAGTGTCGCAGGTGATCCCAATATATAGCCAAGGCTGAGATAATGCCCTAAAAAAGTTTATTTGGTCTTACAAATTAGCGCAATATTTACTTTTCTTAACATACTCCTTTATTAAATGGGAACAATTTTTATGTAGTCATTTCATGATAAGGTATAAATGAAATAGTATAAAGATGACTTTACCAAGTGATTCTATAAATTTAAGGTAATTTAAATTTAGTAAATTTCATGCTACTACTTCTATAAAGTGCTTAGAATATAAGGTGGTTATAGCATTTTCCGTTTAAAATGTTCTTGTAAAATTTTTGCCATTTATAAAATTACTTTATGCCTCATATCTTTAAATTATCTTTATTAGCATTGTATACACAGCATTTAGCTGCTAACTCCTAAAACTTTAACTCTTAATTTTTCTCCATACAGTGAAAGATGCAGATGTACTTTGTATGGACATACAGATTCTGTGAACAGCATTGAGTTTTTTCCTTTCTCCAATACTCTTCTCACAGGTTCTGCAGACAAGTCCTTGTCTATATGGGATGCAAGAACGGTAAGCAAATTATCCACCCTCTTCCTAGGTTTTGATAAGTCTAATCACTCTTACTCTTCAGGTATTGGGTACCACTTAAAAAGTGATTATACAAAGGCATGCAGGGCAAAAGAATGGTAATAAGTTCTTAATTATAAGATCATTTCTATGTATTCCTATCTATCCTGCCTTCTAAATGCTAGCACTTAAAAATAATATAATTACCACATTAAACATTAATTCAACAATTATTTATTGAGCTAGAAACTCTGCTGGCGCATGGGATACAAAAGGGAAACACATTGTGCCTCTCCTTAAGGAACTTGGAGTTTGGTAAGGAAAGAGAAACAGATTATTTTAATGAAATGAGGTATATGTTAAAATGGAAGACTATCCAAGTACAGGGGAGAAAGCAAGGAGAACCCACATCTGCTGGAAGAGTGTGGATTGTTTCCAAGGGAGGCTGTGCTTGAGCTGAGATTTGGAGAGTAAATAGGATATGCAGGTAATGGATATCCTATTTACTCTCCAAAGGAGAAGGATGGATTCTAGGAGAGGGCAATGCATGCACAAAGCCATAGAGGTATGAGGCTGCAATGGCACATTCTGAGAGTCATGATATACATGAATAAAGCTGAAGGAAGAAGAGAGAAATGACAAGCAAGAATGTTCAGATAGACAAGGACAAGATCATGAAGTAATTAAGCTTTGAACTATTTCAGAGGGAGTCTATTAGGGAGTGTTAAACAAAGAGGGCAACATAATCAGATTGGTAGTAGAGTAAGGGAGTCAGTCTCATGAGGAATGTGGTACAACAGGTTATGAGTAGATGAGAATTTGAGCTAGGAGATTGTCTGTGAGGATGAAAAGGAGAGAATGGATTAAAGATAGGAAGTTTACCCGAATTTTGAAAGTGATTGGTGATGGAGATTGTGGGAGAAGGAGGAGTTTAGGGTGACCAACTCTTTCGATTTGTCTAGGACTGAAGTTTTTCCTAAGTCATGGAAAAACCTCAGTTTCACAGCTAAAATTGGACAGTCCTGGATAACTGTGGGTTCAAGAGTAAATTTAGTGTGAAGAAATGGAAACAAAATGTAAGGACTACACTTGCAACAGTCTGTGAAGATGAATAGGAGAAAAGATTGTAGCTGTAGGGTCACATAAAGGATCTTCCTTTGTTCAGATAGGAGACAGCATGTTTATTTGTTTAGGGATAAGAGTAGGGGGAGAGAAAGGAACCGAAAGTTCAAGTAAGAGAAGGGATAACACAGAAGTTTATTGAGCACAGATTTTCATAACTGGAAGTATTCCAATATGTACAAAAAAGTCTCTGTATTCTTCTTAGCAATATTTGATAAAGATTATGTGGAAAACAAGGACTCCAACTGACTATAGAAGAAAAGATGAAATATCTGTAGTTTCGGGTTCCTGGGTCAATGAGAAAGAGAACTTGTAATTTCTCCCCATTTATCTTCCCAGATACAAAACTTGATTGACATAAATAAAGGAATATGATGATAGACATATAGATGGTGTGAACAGGGATAAAAGTTCAGTATGTGAGGCCCTATTTAGTCCTCTGAGGCAAATTTATTTAGGATGAATGGAGAACAAAACATCCTCAGCTTCACATATTATAGCAAAAAAAGCTAATGGTAGAACTGCACATTTCTTAGTCACCAACTTCACATATTGCAGAGATTTAGACTTCTGAGGAAGCAGAAGTCAAGGGGGCATTGTGAGAAGAGTGTATCAGACATGACTTAAGAATAAAATCAGAATGATTTGTTGTTGGGTACAAAGATCCCCCAACCCCCTCCTTTCTTTAAAACAGCTTAGACTCTGATGCAGTGGAGCTCGCGCCTGCCAATGGAGCATCAATGGAAAAGCAAGATTTTCAACACATTTAGCCCTAAAAACTTAGATGTGAAGTGTGTATAAAAACAATTGGTAAAGGGATACTCATAGAAAAAATATTAATTTAGTAGTGACCTAAATGTTATGCTCATTTTCTATTGACTTCAGGTTTTCTTTCTCTCTCTTTCTCTCTCTCTCTCAAATACTATAACTGCATATTCTAAGAAAGTGGATTTCTTATTTACTTTCCCTCATGTGAAAAACTGAAGCACTAATGTTTGGAAGTAAAACTACTCTAATTAAAAAAAAATACCTCTCATATATCTGCCTTAAATACATACAGTAGTTTATTGATGGTGGCTTTCATCCCTTATGTTGTAAGCTCCTTCTGTACTATTCTTATTCCCCACAGTATCAGGAAAAAAGGAGGATTCGGCACAGCACAGTTCCTTTAGCACAGTAGTATTAATAGAATTGCATTTAGAATGAATGTAAGAGTGTAGAAGGGTTACGAATCCCAATGGTATCACTTTAATCAATATAAATATTCTTAAATTGACTCAATGGCAAATTAAAATTTATATTACTAATATTATTCTAATTTTATTATTCATGCTAGCTTTATATTAATTAATACTAGTAAAAGGACTCTAAAATATTTGGTATAAATGAAATGTTACTCATAAGTATATGATAAATGCATCATTGATTAGAAATAAAGTTCATTTAATGAGTTTATTTTCTGAAAATATTCTCAAACCAAGTAGTTACAAAAATTAAATTGATAGCTATGTACTGTAGAAAACTAGTGTGGAAAGCAAAGAGAAACTCACTTAATTTAAGTTATAAATAATTACATGAGGCAAATTGTTAACTAATATATTGATATAATACAATTCTACAAATAAAATATGAGAGCAATGCTAAAATTAAACAGAATAATATCACTAAAGTTGTATTAGGCAATTTTGGTGACTTTGTTTCAGATGTACCTTATTTATTTAAAAGACAAAACAAAACAAACCTTGAATCACCCCAATCTTTAAAAATTCATATTATATACACAGCTTCTAAAGGTACATGTTATATGTTGTCCATATAATATGGTATTATTAGTTGTCTTTTATCCCAGTGGTTCATAAGGAAGGTAAAATAAATTTATATGCATAGTTAAATATTATGAGATGTGTAAAAGGGCAACCAGGATAGCTATAGTTTTTTTTCTACATAATAGTAAGTATAGTATATTGATATGGATGACATTATCTGACTTGCAACATAAACTGCATCCATGGTATACTGGCATGCTGCTTCTTTATAATTTTTAGAATATATTAATTCCTTGATAAATGATAAATTGTCAGGTTATACTGAAGATCTGGACCTAAAAGGAGATGAATGACTTCCTTCTATTATTAATAAAGCAATAACAGTACATTTTGTCACCTCAATGTGATCAATTACTATCAAGACACCCTCTAAAATATTTTTTGATGAAACGTGAAAGTGACCAGTGGATTATATTCTTATAAATTCGTTTTAAACCTCCTTCTCTCACTCTCAAACATATACTAGTCTTAAATCATTAACCTAATCTAACAGCTTATTATCAAAGATAATGATTGTGGAGACCTCTAAGTCAATCTCTAAGTCAACTGGACATATCAGCTCTGAATTTGTGGGGGAATGAGGACAGGGATATAAATCTCTATAATTACCAAACCAAGGCTATAAAATAACTTGCAGCTTAGGAACTCATGAAATTGCTCTGTTTTACAGGGCTGCACATATTTTTCTTCAAAGTTATAAAACACTAAAACTAAAACTGAAATTAAAAAATAAGATTGTCAGAAAATGATATCACATGTAGTCAATTTAATGAAAAATTTTAATGCCCTTCCAAAAAGCAACATGAAACATCCCAATGTATGTCAGCGATTTGGAAGCCTGTTTAAAATAAATGCAATGAGATTAGTAGTCATTCACAAGCCCAGTGAAAATAAGGCTTTTGATTTTTTTTTTTTTAAAAAAAGCATGTGCTCACTGTACAGTAAGACATAGAACGAGAGAGAAATGAGCGATGCACCTGTGAGCTGCATCAGAGCTGGGCTGGCTGCAGTCAGAGTTGCTGACATTTTGTTTCGTAATGAATCAGACACAGAGAGTTCGTGACTTGGACGGCCTTTAGCGGCCGTGCCTTGCTCTTTAGACTGACTAACCACAGGCACCCATCCAGCATACAGCATTCTCCTAACTTAGCTTTAGCCAAAAGGTCTAGCAACTGGTCACTGTGAGTTCCTATAAAGTGGGAAAACTGAGAACTCACAAAAAGAGTTAACCTTTTTGGTGCCTGACTCCTGTCTACTCCATAGTTCAGCCTGCACATTGCCTAGGCCTGTTGGTTTCTCCAGATGGGATCTAGTGAACTCTTAGAGGAGCCTGACGTTATTCAGAAGACACAAGGTGGAAACAAAGGTAAAACTGGTACCTTTGCTCCTTCATTCCTCAGCCATATTCAATTTAGTAATATATATTGGAGATCTGTGTGCCAGGCAACATCTTAGGTTCTAAAGAGATGACCGTGACAGAGTCCCTGACCTCAGTGAACACACACACGTTTAGGGAGCAGGGATAAAGATAAAGATAAAGGGTTGGGTTTTTTTATGTGCCAAAGCTCACTATCACAAGAGCTGATTTCATGGTTAACATTTACTGAATATGCAATATGTGCCATCACTTTACCCGCAACATCTATATAATGCTTACTGGAATCTGACCTGGTGGGTACCATTATTATATTTATTTTCCAGTCGAGAAAATGGAAGCTTAGGTAGGAAAAGTAAGTTAGCCAAGCTCAGCCAACTGCTCAGTGGCAGAGTCAGGAACAGGCTGCCTCTCTAATCTCAGTCGGCCTTCTTCTTGCCCCTTGGCCATTTCCATGCTTTTTAAAATCTACTTACTTAATCCCTTCAGATTTCTAACACAGTAGTCTCCAAACATTTTTTGGTAAAAATGTTTTAAGTGTTTACTGCTATTATGGTATTTTATATATGTAATAATATATATACACACCTGAAATAAAAAGAATGACAGGAAGATAAAATTAGCAATACTAAAAATTGTGTATTGTTATTTTATGGCCTCTAATTTTGATAGGTTCTGACCAAAACATAACAATAGTATTACAATGTCATCTCAGTGAGAAAAGATAATTCAATATCTGTATTTTCAAAAAATCCTGGTTTAATGACTGCAATTAATGACTGTAATTCAGTAATTCACAAGTCCATTCTATGATTGGATTTAGCAGCTATGAGTTGAAAATGATCCCTTAACAAACATACAAAACCCTAAAAGGAAAAAAAAATGCATCATTGTACTTACCAATATGCAGACTAGACTTATCAAATTCATCCACTAATTATGCAAGGTATTTTTGTTAAAATTTTGCTAGGCTTTTTTCTTATCCTGAGGTCAATCAGTTGGTCTTATAAATTGATCAGCAGTTTTCAAATATTTTAAAACAAGGTTAGAAAATTCTTCTACATTTTTAAAACAGTTAGATAGAAGCACTTTTAAAGGTTACTGCCCTTACATAGATTTGGCAGGAGAAACACTGTCAAATATCTGTTATCAAACGTTCTATAGCACAGGTTTCTTTTGAAAGTGGTTCCTTTTTTTTGTCCACTATTAAAATGTCACCTTTACTTTGATAGGATGATTAACCATATTATTATTTTCAAAAATATCTGCTTATAGTACACTGTTGGCAAATGTTTATCATCACATAAAAGGTCAACAAATTAGGAATACTGTGTTTGGGGAAGAAAAAAGCATAACTCGCCTTTAAGGTCAACTTTTTTTTAAATGCTTCGCTGAAAAAATAATTGTGAAATTTTATGGGAGTAGGAAACACCTGTTTGATCACTCCCTGGCCCAAATCAAAAGATTGTGAAGATTCTAAACATCAAAAGACTAGTTTACATAAAATTAACCAATTTATAAATATCCAGAATTCTCTAAACTACAAAAATATTTAACATAAAAGAAGTTTCATTGCATTGTTTTCATATATTGTGATGCACCTTGCTTTGGAAACCTTGATTCAAAGACCTACATATTACACAAATCCTATGCAAAAGCAAGGATTTTCTCCCTAAATAAATAGGATTAGCTACCATCAGTTTTTTAAAACACACTATATCCTAAATAAATAGCATTAGCTACCTAAATAAATAGTGTTAACTACCATCAGTTTTCTCCCTAAATAAATAGCATTAGCTAATAGTGTTAGCTACTGTCTGTTTTTTAAAACACACTATATCCTAACCACATGAAATACAATGCTCTTTCTTTTGAAAAGCTTTCTCTCTGTTATTTCATCTGCCTAGCATATCTTTTCCCCTTGTCAATTGGAGAATTTGCATCTATCCTTAAAGACTTACTTCACCTTCTCTCAAAAGCTCTCCATGTTTGTTCCTCTGGATTAGGTGTTCCAAGAGGCAACCAAGAAAACTTTGTACCATAATTTTAATTTTTTTTATTTTTTTCCACAAAAAGATAAGCCTTACCAATTTGCTAACATTTTGCATAATTACTAATGGCTTTAGTAATGTGCTACAAGCAGATATGTCTGAAAAAATAAATGTACTTAAATGTGTTTCTACAGAACCTGAACTTATATCCTATATTACGTTGTATTTATACTAGATAGTATAGCACGGTAGTGGTATGCAGCCATTCTGCCTGGATTCATACCCAAATGCTGGTGCTTATTTGCAGTGTGACCTTGGACAAACTGTATACAATATTTTTGCCTCAACTTTCTTATCTGTAAAATGTGTATAGTAGTAGTACTTATCACATAAGTGTGTGATGGGCATTAAATGATGAATCATATGAAGTGCTTAGAAAATGACTGATAAGGATTCAGTCTATTTTAGGTATTCTCATAGCAGCTGTCATCTACATTATTATTGTTTGCTTACTAATATTTCACTATTATGAAACGCTGACCTTTCTTTTCTACTTGTACAATGGTTGGCATAATAGGTGCTCATTAAATATTGAAGGAAGTGAGGGAGGGAGGTAAAAAAAAGAGGGAGAAGGGGAGAGAGAAGGGAAGGAAGGAAGGAAGGAAGGAAGAAAAAGAAGGAAGTGAGGGAGGGAAGGGAGAAAAATAATGTTTTACTGTGGTTTTTTTCTAGCACAAGACCTTGTGCCATGTTTGTCAGATACAGTGTATTCCATTTTAATTTCTTTTCCTTTCTTCCATTTATATTGATGCCAAGGTATAGCACCAAATTAGCACTAAATAAATATTTAAGAAGTATACAAGTTATGCAATTTTGTTTCCCCAGGTTATGACCAAACTTTATCCTCCTCTTTCTTTTCCAATAACAATATCATCCACCTCCTCTGCTGCTATAATTCTACGACATGGACCTTAGCAGACTTCTGAAGTTATCTTTCAATCAGTCCCTAACATTGCCTCTGACATAATGTAATTTTCCACTTCCTCAAAATTATCTGCATTTTATTATGTCTTTTATTTCAGACTAATAAACCTCTTCTTTTCCCCTCATTTTTCTCTGGCTCTCTGTGTAGCTTCCAGGATGTTATCACTTTTATGTTCAACAGCCTCTGTTTTCCAAATAATTTCTCTCACTTCATTAAAAATCTAGTAGAAATCTAGTAGAAACTGTGTTCTAAGGCAAGTTACACTGATTAAGATGGGCATTATTTTTTTTTCAGAGTAGTATTAGTAACAAAAATAAAAAAATGCTGGTTTTCCACAAATGTGACTAACTGGATTAGTCTTCACATCTTTCCCAGGAGAAGTAGCATTTGGATAGCTATCAGTTGCTACTTAAAGCATAATTTAAAAATTACCTTATTATATGTGTTTTGTAAAATGCATAAGATTTTCAGAACTTCCATTAGCATCATTTAAATTTGCCACTGGGTTTAGGTATAAGTACATAGATTATAAGTTATTATAGACTATGAATCAAATATTTTACTTTTTAGGTAGAACAGAATTTTACCTTGAATAGTCCTCTGCTGTTTTTTTAATTAAAAATAAGTATTTTTAATACACAGTAAAACTATTTGTATATTAAGTTGATCAATTTAATATGCTATAAGGTTTTGAAAGATTGTTATTTAACTCTGCTAAAATCATTGTATATCTCATACCCTCCACATAAAACCTTTGCATACATATCACAAATACCATCATTCTTTCCCTCATTTCCTTTGCAGTTAATACAAGTAGCATTACTGTGGCCAGCAGTGGGAAGACTAGACTTTTGTATCTGGGTATCAGCCTTTAGAAAATATCATATTTCAACAATGGAAACAATGATTCATAATGACTGTGTATTTCCAACTGATAAATGTAGATTAGTTTTATCAGATTATTTCAATTCTGTAAGAGTTAGAAATAATTCCTTCATACTTTATGAAGTTTCTTTAAATTTCATCCAGTAAAATGTAAAGATATGGTATAGTAGGATGAGACAAGAATAACTAAGATCCCTAATTAATTGTTTAGAATAATTTGAATATTCTCAATACTGCTGTCATAGTTAAGACACCCTATTGTACTGTCTTTTATGTTGATTTGTATGGTTTGGATCAAATTCTATGATTGGAAGGAACAAGCCAAAAGAAAATAACAGGTACTAAAAATTCATCCTTTGAATAAAAGTAACATGAACTAAATCGTCTCAAAAACTTTTCCCCATATGCTTTCCCAGTTGATTTTTATTTCATTGCTGAAAGGGCTTTTTTTAAAATCAATATTAGAGTATTTATTTTATTATCTAAGAGGGTATGAAATTTAGATATAGCAAAATAGATAATTTAGTTCCTCATATTCTTTAATAATATCTGTAATGAAAATAGTATTTATTCTGTCAGGCACTTTAGACACATAATTTATTTAATCATCACAAACAACATTGCAAGTTAGAGAATATTTTCACCATACTGTAGATGAAGTAACTGAAGATCAGAGATGTTCAATAACTTTTTCAAAGTCTACAACTGTAAGTGTTGGTCTTGAGATTACAACTCTGTTCCTTCTCTAGTGTCAAAGTCCATGTCTCTTTAGCTCAACATGTGATCTCTATTTTAACATGAAATTAAATAGTACCTGATTATCAAAAGGCCTTTGTAAGCATCTGCTGTGACACTGGGTTTGATGCTGTTACAGATAAAATTAAAACCCTCTGAGTCTAATTCAAGTTCATCACCTTGTCCCCTTTGCCATCAATTATGTTCTTACGGAAGAGTAAAGATTAATACATTGTAAAACATAATTATTTAATTCAATATCTTGTAAAAATTATACATTCTGAAATTAAGTAAAGATATTTGTTTATTCCTTTTTTGAATGATATTAATGACTATTTCTTCCTTTTATTCAGATGGCCAGTGAAATTATAGGGATAGATGATTCATAGGAAGTTAAGAGAGGCATGTATCTACCTTTTTATGTATTTGAAATGAGTAGGAAATAGGATTACCACATATAAATATTGAAGGTACCTTAATCATAAAATATGTTTGACCAACAGGAAACTCCAGTGCATTGCCTCCAGGCTTTTCTGCCTTAAGTATAGCATAGAGAAAATATATTAATAGATTTTGAAGTCATATAGAATGGACTTTGAGACCAAGTTCTGTTACTTCCTAGTTGTGTGTGGTGAGGCATAATACGTAATACCTGTAAAATTCAGCATTCTCTTTTAAAATGGGAATATTAATTAATTAAATCACCGTTAGCACTGGGAATATTTATTTGGATGTCAAAAAGGGTCAGTTATTTTTCCTTTTATTGGGAGCTGAGAATACTAGTGACAAGTCTTCTCATGATTTGTAGTTCTGTCTCTTTGTTTGATGGGTTAAATGATGCTTAATGAAATTGAATAATTCCATTGCAGATTGCTTCACCCAGTGTTTTGTCTGTTGCTGTCACTTTCAAGAACTCAGTGACTGTAATTCATTGCATCAATTTGCAATTCTACAGCCCGTTTAGTGTTTATTTGACCTATCTTCCTTGTAGTCTCTTAATTTCAGTTCAACATATAGAAATTACTTAGGAATAATCTTGTCACTGTTATTTATTCTTTTATACATTCAACCCATTAAAACTTCAATAATGATGGCTTGGCTATACATCAAGATAGTCTTAACTTTGAATTCATTGTAGCACTACATGTTAATTATAATTTTGAGATACCATTGATGAAACTATTATAGAAATTAAATACAGCATTTTTGGCAAATGTTTCTGGCATCTTACTGTGGTTGTGATTGTGATCAGTGTAAGATAAAACTACACCTCTTGTTATATAGATCTACAGCACCAGAAAATTATTAACAATTAATTAAAGTAAATTTCTAATGAATAATCATGAATGCTCCATATAATCATGGGTTTTTGACCATTTATTATATATTCAAGCCTTTCATTCAATAAAGAGAATACTGAAAAAGAAGACAAGCTGCCTTGTGTATCCTCCTATTTTTGGCAATTGTGCGTTCTATATATAAAGACAAAAACTCTTAAATTTAGTCATACATCAAACTTAAATTATAAGCTTATGTAAAAGACATACTGAAATGGCCACTTGTTGTTTATTTGACTACCCAGCATCCAAGAAATAGTCTCATTTGAGGGGAAATTGACAATGTACGAAACTTGGAGGGAGGCAGGGCTGAAGAGATGTCAGCAATATAAAATAAAGATTAAAGCATAATTTATTGGGGGAAGAGAAAGTAGAAGTTGTTTGTCCATAAGCAATTTCTTTGGAAAGCCAATAACAACCATACTTAGACCTACTTTGCTTTATTATATTTATCATCTAATAATTTCTATTTTAATAACCATATATATATACAGAGAAACCATATATATGTACTTTTAGAACTAATAAAAATGTCATGAAGCTAGGCCAGTAAAATTAAATGGAAAAATCAGTAGCTTTCTTCTCTGTTGACAAATAAAAACAAAAGTTAAAAATGCAAATTAACATAAAAAAACTATATAAACAAAAATGTTTGTGTAATGTAGAAGAATAAGTCTACATAATAATAATGAAAGATGTAAATAAATATCGGCCCACATATAAGGAACTGCTAAGTTCTTTGATAGAAAGAGACAAACACGCCACTTAACTTCTTTATAAAGTAATATGTAGGTTTAATGAAATTCCTAGGAAGATCCTAATATTTTTGCTTTTAGTGTTTTGGGAAAACGAAGTTATTCGAACCTTATGTCTTATTAAATGAGAGCAATTGATAAATAAAATGGTAAAAACAAAAAGATTGATAAGACTAGCCTACCAGGTATTTATCTATAAAGTTACTATAGAATAAAACATTGTAGAACTGAAAAAACATTGGTAACCCAATCAATGAAATAGAAGACAGAGCTGTGAAACAGATCCTAAGTATGTAGTATATAATATGTACCCTTTATTTCAAAAGAGAAGTCTCTTTGAGACTTCTTAAAGGAATCAAACTTATTGTCTTCTTTTTAATCTTCAACCTTTCCCCATTTTGGCCTGTTGTTACTGGTTCCCAAATCCCTGTCCATCTAAATAAATCTTTTATATTTCTTGACTTTGGATATCTGGTTAAAATTTCATCTACTTCAAAGAGTTTTTATTCCACTGTTCAACAAGTTTTTGTTTTTAATATTTTTTATTTCTTTATTATACAAGTAAAACACTATTCAATGTAGGAAAAGTGGGCTTTTCAAAAATACTAAAAAAAATCCTCTAAAGATAATTAATGATAAAATTTTAGTATTATAACCCATCAGATATTTATATGCTATAGATAGTGTTTACCTTAAAACCCCTCTATTCATAATAGTAGCATTGTGCTATACCTAGTATTATGGAAACTAATTTTTCTTTATTTAGTAACATCTTGAATATCATTTTAAATATTATCATATATACATTCTTTATTATCAATGTATTGTGGATACTTTGTAGTTAATTATATAGACATATCACTGTTTGCTTGGACAAATCTCTTACTAATGGATATTTGGGTTGTTTCTAAATATTTGATCCTCTAAATAAGACTGCAGAAAACATCCTTGCAGGTTTATTTTTTTCACGTTTGTCAATTCATTTCTTTGAGGTACATTTGTAGATGGTATAATCTGAATTTTAAAAAGCATTTAAATCATATTGACAAAGGCTCTATAAAATGTTGACCATTCCTAGTCATGTACTCCCTCCAACAATCCATGAGTGTGCCTACTTTTCCATACTCTTGCCACTTTAGTTTTGGCAATTAGAGAAGATAAAATTATCTTGTTAATGTTTTAATATATAATTATATAGTTATTGAGACTGTTGAAATGTTTTATATATTCTTATGCTAAGCATAAGTGTGATAGGCAGGCTACCATTGACATTAACTTCTATATAATCTGTAATTCATATTTGAATTATTTGACACAGAATTTTGGAAAGTCTTTTTTTTAAATTTAGTATGGTTATCTAGTTTATTTGTTTTTAAATTCATACTAGTTATATTTTTTGAGTAAAATTCAGTTGTTTAATTTTTTCTGTCTTTGTGTTGGGAAATGAAGTACTTCTTGGAATTTATTGTGATTGTCTTAATGGTATAATACATAAAACTAAATATATTCTTTTAGGTAACTAATTAGAATATATATTTGTAACATCACTCTTCAGTTTCCCTCCTTTCTTCTCATCTGTTTCCTGGGACTTGCAGCATCTGAGATTTGCAGTACACATTTCTATGATGTGTGAGATTTTAGGGAGCTAGCATACTACTGTCCCTAAATTTTTCTACTTCAGTTCTCAGATTGCACTGAACTGGTCATGCCTTTTCCATATTTTCTGTATTTTCTGAGATTTGCAGTACCTGTTTGTAGGAAAATGGTGAGTTTGTGAGGAAATGGCATAGAATATCAAGGAGCAGAAGATAGTGCATCTTGCATGGGCTCACGGAATTAGAACCACTCTGCTATCAATGTCTTAGTTCAAAAAAGCCACAGGACTCAGGGGCACTGGGCAGACAGATGGTGAAGCCTTTTCCCAAACAGTCACTATTTCATAAAGCAAAGCTACAGCTTAACATGTACTAAAGCCTGGCTGGGATTTTCAACTAGCCAAATTACGAATTAGGTTGTCCATTAGTATTTTTTAATGCGTTTGTATGCTCTAGTCTCTGTTTCTTTGTGGATACTATATATATCCTGGTACCTACTTACAATTTCAGAACAAGTGCTTCAACCCAAGATTTTAATTGTAGTGTGCATTAGATAAAACGTTAATGTATATTTAAGAGTATTCTTAAATAAGGATTCTCTGTATCTCCAATAGAGTGAAATTGAATTCACTTGATCTGAGATCCTGAGTAATTTTATTGTGTACTATGTTATTGTGTGAAAAATACTTATTTTTGAATTTAAAAAGTACACATACACACACACACACACACACATATATTTGTGAACACCCAAATCTCTACTACTGAGTGTAATACAATCAATCATTCCACACATAAGTACTGAATGCCTAACATGCAGCAGACACTGTTCTAAGATTTATGAATAAAACAACTAAAAAAAATGCCTCTGCCTTTTGGGAGATTTTTAGTGGAGAGAAGAAGATAAAAAAATAAATAAGAAAAATAACTAGTATGTTAGATGATGATATATTTTGTGCAGAACAGAAATAAGGTAAGAAGTTTTTCGCTAGTGTTGAAGAAGGATGTTGTAATACTAATCAAGATACACATAGAAGGAAGGCCTGAAGAAGGTTTGGTGGGCAGCCCTATGGATATCTAGAGAAAGAGTGTTCCAGAGAGAGGAAACTGCAAGTACAAAAATCCTCGGGTAGAAGTGCACCTGGTGTGTGTTTGAGGAACAAGCAAGGAGTAGATGGAATGAATGAGGGGAAGAGTAGCTGGAAAATATAAAATGAGGCCACGGATGTTGGTGAGTAGAAAGAATGGGGTAAATTCCATAGTCTTATAGGTAATTTTGGTGACTGGCCTTTTCCCAGGGTGGTGTGGAAAGCTATTGGAGGGTCTAGAGAGAGTGCAGGGAGAGAGAAAGGCAACGGTAGAAGCAGAAAAATCACTTGTAGCTATTGTGATCCATGTGTGCAAAAAGATGACAATGGCTTGGACCAGAATGATAGCAAATGAGAAGGTGTGGTTAAAGGAAATTAAACACACACAAAGGAAAAGAATGTGGAGCAGAGAAGATGAACAAGGGCTTAGAAAATGTGGAATTGCCACACAAACATGTCTTATTCAAACTTAACTCTAAGTCTTTCCCTACTAATCCAACCTTCAAAGAAGAAATAGATTACTCAGTCACTCCAAAAAGCAAAATAAGAGGAAAACATACATAATTTCCACGCACTTTTTTTTAACAGCTTTACTGAGGTATAATTGATATATAAAAAATGAACCTGTTTAATGTATACAATTTTTTGAGCTTGGACATATGCATACACCTATGCATACTATCACCATAGTGAAGGTCAAAAACATATCCATCACCTCAAAAAGTTTCCGCGTGTGTGTGTGTGTGTGTTTCTTTTAGTGGTAAGAACTCTTTATATGAGATATACCCTCTTAACAAAATTTTAAGTGCACTATACTGTGTTATTAACTTTAGGTACTCTGTTGTGCAGAAGATCTCTAGAATTTACTCAAATTACATAACTAAATCTTTATACTTACTGAACAACAACTCCCTATTTCCCCCTTCTCCCAGCTCCCAGCTACCACCATGGCATTTTCTGCTTCTATGAGTTTGACTATTTTAGATAACTCATATAAGTGGAATTATATAGTATTTGTCTTTCTGAAACTGGATTATTTCACTTAGCATGATGTCTTCTAGGTTCAGCCATATTGTCCCAAATGTTAGGATTTCCTTCTTTTTTTATTCATCCATGTTGTCCCAAGTATTAGGATTTCCTTCTTTTTATGGCTGAATAATATTGCATCGTATGTATATGCCATATGATTCAGCAATTACATTTCTAGGTATATATCCAAAAGAATTGAAATCAGGAACTTTAAGAGATATCTACACCCCATGTTCACTGCAACATTATTCACAATAGGAAACAACCCAAATGTCCATCAACAGATGAATGGATAAACACATTTATTTTTATTTATTACTTAGGCATTGTATATGGACCTTGTGAATAACCACAGCTAATTTATGTATTCTTTTATATATATTATATAAAGAAGTTCTGGATTTTTAGTGCCATAATTCGGTATTTGAGGTCCATCTGAAATCAATACGAAAAATGCAAAAATTTCTGTCAATCACAGATCTTCCAAGTTAATTCAATCCTACAAGTCTTCACTAAACAGCTGTGTTCAGAAATGATGTATTTATACTGGATCAGCCTCCAAAATAAACCTAGGGGACTGTAGCAGATGCTGTTGATACCTCTACCCATAACCTCACATTCATCTGCAGCTGTGCTAGATAGCTCCTGGGGCCATTATCTACTTCCTACCTCAACAGGCTTTTCATCTGCATCTCTCTATTCCCTGCCTGAGGGTTTTTCTCCAGTGCCTCAGATTACTAGGCTCAAGTTTGAGGAAGTCAGTACCCCTGGGGACAGATAGAAGTCACTTGATATATATCACAACACTGCTGTCCCTCAGTGGCACAGTTGTGAAGCATGTTTTATATGATTCCTTACAGAGCCTTCAATAAGTCCAAGTCTCAGTTACTCATAGTGTTCCCAAAAAACACCCTTCATTGCTTTTGTCCTCTTCGTTTTCCTTTTCCCACTCCCTTGCATGTGTACCTACCAAAGAAATGAACTTCAAAGTATTTATCTTAGGGTGTACTTTGGGGGACCCTCATTAAGCCAGTCAGAGAGGCTTTGATGAAGTTGTTTATGTCTGGTTGACATAAGACAAGGTCCTGTAATGTTCCTCAAGGAATTAAGCAAAGGTGATCGGTGGCCCTTTTTGCTTTACTCTACCCCTCTTTACCTTATTGGTCTCATTGTGTCTAGCATTACAGAAACAAAGCATCCTGAAGAGCTAGCGGAGCTCTCTAGGTTCCCTTACCAAATACGGTTAATGTTAGCATGCATTTTACAAATGATAGTATTTCTGTGATTAATAATTTTTGTCAATAGTTAGACATGAACATATCCATGAAATGCAGAATGAATAAGAGGAAGGTGAAAATTTATGGACATACTAAGGAGATATAAGAGTCACCTGTATCAGTAACTGAAGAGCAGGAATACAGCTTCTTGGAGCCTAGGCCAGTTTAGAGTAAAAAAGGAAACTTTGCCAGAGGACAATGTGTTTCTGCCATCTAGAATAAAGCTAGGGAGAATTTAAAGTTCAAAAGTAACTTAGAAGGCACAACTGGATTCATGGTTTGGCTGAATTCTAGGGAAATCACGTTGTAAGCCCTTGGTAAAGATCAGATACCAAAATTATAAGAAAATGAAGAACTTGGAAAAGATATAAATAAAATAAAACCCCTAACTGTATATTAATAGATGTAGATGTTCTTTAGAGGCTTAACAAGGGTTTCTGGTTTGGAAAAGTTGAGCTGTAAGGACTGTGGATGCGCAGATATTCAATGGTCTTTTACTTTCTCTCTTCTGGCATAATCTAAGTCTCAGGAACAGAAATATCCGTGATGCAAGAAACATTTTTTTTTCTGTTATACAAGGAATCAGAAAGACACTACTTGTTTAGAGATCTGAAAAACTGTTAATGGAGAGCACATCTCCTGTGCCATGAAAACATTTTCAGATAAATCAGGCAGCAGAGAAACACACAAAGTGGTACTCCAAAGTAAGAAGCCCTGTGTCATTTTCCTGTGATGATAGGAAAAGTGAAATGTTTTTGGTCCAAGCAGAGTGAACCAAATTAAGGTAATATGTAATAACTAATAAATTATAAAATAGGTGAAAACTTCAGCAAATGCACAATCACATATTTTCCCCCAAGATTAGTGTCAGTACTCTGATGGGTGTGTGGCTGTGGGTAATGGGAAATGAGGCCAGCATGAATAAAATGCAGTTCTTTGTTTGAGGAATTTATAGTTTGGTAGTTGAGAAAGATATATAAACAAGTTGTTGTAGTACAGTGTGAAAAGGCAGTGAGTCCTTGACAGAGTTAGATATAGGGAAGTGGCATGATCTGATTTCTTATTTTCAAAGAATTAGTGTGGCTGTCTTGCTGAAAAGAGATGAAAGGGGCCTGAAAGACAACAATCCAAGCAGAAGACTAGTGGGCTTGGGACAAGAGGGTCACAGTGGAGGTGACGAGAAAAGATTTTATTCATTCATTCATTTAGACATAGGTCCAGTTTTACTGAACAGTTACAGGTATGACACAATCTACACTTCACTCAGGTTCCCCAAGTGTTAACATTTTACTATATTTGTTTTATCTTTTTCTTTCTCTCTGAATATACATATACATTTGTTTCTCCAAAACATTTGAGGATAAATTTTAGGCATGGTACCCTTTTACCCCTAAATATACCAGTGTATAATATCTAAAAACAATGATATTCTCTTAAACAACCACAGGAAAATTATCCAAATCAGTAAGTTAGCATTGATATAATGATATAATCAATAGACCTTATTCATATTTGTCCCACTGCCCCAATAATGCCTTTATAATAAAAGAAAATCCAGGATCATGTGCTGCATTCAGTTAGTTGTCTCCTTAGTTCCCTTTAATCTGGAATAGTTCTTCAGTCTTTCATTGTGTTCATGATATTGACATTTTGGAAGAGTACAGGCTAGTTATTTATAGAATGTCTCTCAATTTGTGTTTGTCTAATATTTCCTCTTGGTTAGAGTCAGCTTATGTAATTTTAACAGGAATACCTCAGAAGTGATAATCTTTTCAGGGAATTGTATCAGGAGGCATATGTTGTTGACCTGTCTCATTACTAGTGATATTAACTTTGATCACTTGGTTATGGTAGATGCTGCTAAGTCTCTCCACTATAAAGCTAAATATTTCAGTTGGTAATTAATAAATATCTTGTTACTTTAAGACTGTGTAAATATTCTGTGTCTTCTCAAAATTTGACCTACTAGTTAGCATCAATTCATGATTCTCACCTTCATTGATGATTATTACAATGGTTCTCTATGGCAGAGGTCCCCAACCTTTTTGGCACCAGGGACTGGTTTCATGGAAGACAATTTTTCCACGGGGGCGGGTGGAGGGGGGATGCGGGGAGGCAGAGCTCAGGCAGTGATGTGAGCAATGGGGAGGGGAGAGGCTGTAAATACAGATGAAGCTTCCCTCGCTCGCCCCTCAACTCCTGCTGTGTGACACCCCTCCCTTCCTAAGTTTCATGGAAGACAATTTTTCCACGTACGGGGATGGGGGGAGTGCAAGGGGGGGGAGGGAAGGGGTGACGGAGCTCTATGGCTAGGTCCCTAACAGGCTGTGGACTAGTACCTGTCTGTGACCTGGGGGTTGGGGACCTCAGGTCCATGGTGATTTTCTAGTCCCATCATTTCTTTTCATTTGTTTGTTGCTTTTCTACTGAATGGAAGAGCTTTTCCTTTTCCCTCATATTTTACTTATATCAGAGTGGATTAATGCATTTCCATTCTATGCAATAGGTTATAATCCTTTATTGTCATTATTTATTTGAATGCTCAAATTGACCCATTCATGGCCAATGGATGCTCCTTCAAGGAGGGCACAGTGCACTTTCGACATGAATCATAATTCTTTGAGCATTCCTCTCATTTTTGGTGCAAGATGTTTTGGAGTCCTCTTAAATTTTCCTTGCCCTAGCATTGGAATCAGCCATTTCTCCAAAAAGCCCTGGTTCCTTTTAGTGGAGAATGGTATTAGAAATCCAAATCTGGGGTTTACCTGTTCTCATCAGCACAGGGGCATCATTGCTTTTAAGCATTCTTACCAAACAGAGTTAGAAATAGATATAAAGAATAATATATACACATAAACACATATATACACACCCTATATTATACAGAAAACAGCTACATAAATAGTTGTACTATTTTAACTAGCTATATTAAAAACTATGGTTCACACTGATATCTCTGATTCCAATCCCACATATCAGGGTTCATTCTATTTTTCCCCTTTCCATATTTACAAATCTCCTTTCTGCTAGTTACAAACATAGCTCCCATTATCTGCAATATATTTACTTATATGTTCAATCTTATAATGTATAGGAATTAGTTCCAGTATTACTAATACAGGCATCTAAGAAAGGAAGCCTATTAACTAGCATTCAGTATTTATTTAGCATTGTTTTTGTCTTTAGTCTGAAATCATATAGTCCAACTACTGTATTCAGCAGTTATTTGGGTTATATCTCCTCCCGCTCCCTTTTGGTGTGATTTATGCAAAATATTATTTATTTGCAATATGTTAGATCATTTGTTTCTGTTTGTATTCAATTTTAGGATTTTCCACTCTTCTTTTTTTATATATACACTTTTTTTGAGTTTGTGAATATTAATATTCTAAAAGTTAGACCTACATTAAATTCTACTTTCATCTAAATTATTTCCTTCTTTGTTGTATTTTCTTTCAGTTTAGTTTCTTTATATATTTCTGTATTTTTAAGCAGATAGTTTAATTAATTTATGTATATTCTTTTATTTTTATTGATAAAGTGTTTATGGCTATCTATTTCCTTTGATCACTGTTTTATGTCCCACAGATTCTAATTTTTATATATATACACACACTGTATATACTCTGACACACACACATATGTATATGTACATGTTAGTGTTTTTATTATCATTCCTTGTCTAGAAATGCTATAATTTTGTTTAATATTTCCACCATTTATCCAAGAGTTGTTTAATAATTTTTTGTTTGTTTTGTTACTCTAGTCAAATGACTTTTTATCTTTTTCTATTTTAAATAATTTGTAGTTTTTAAAGTTATTAGATTTTTAACTGTAATATTTATAATTATGAAACTTCACTAATATCTGGGTGTAAATTTCTGTAAACATTCATAATATCTACTTCATTGATTAGGTTTTGTAGGACTTCTATATCCTGTTTTGTGTCTACTTGATTGATCTCATACCAGTCTGATGCATTACCATCTCCTATGATTAGTATGTTTCTATCCATGACTCTTTGAATCTCTTGTATTTTTTGCTCTTTTGGTGCATAGATATTGACCGTTGTTATATTTTTATTGTGAATTGAGGCTTTTAGCATTAAAAAGAATTCTTTGCCACATTTAATGTTTCTACATTTGAAATTTACTTTGTTTGATATCAGTGTTGCCTTTGCTTTGTTATTATTCCCAGAAGCCCGGTATGTTTGTGCCCATCTCTTTCTATTTAGCCTTTCTGAATTATTTGATGGGTGTTTTGTATACAGAGTATGTTTGTGTTTTGCTTTGTGAGCCACATTGAAAATTATTTCCTTTTAATAGATGAGATATACCTATCCATTCCCTTTTATTAATGTGTTAAGTGTTTGATTGCAACTCTGTCATATTTTTTAATATGATTTTTTTAAATTTCTGAATATTACAGGGATACAAACATTTAGGTTGCATATATTGCCTTTACACCACCTGAGTCAGAGCTACAAGCATGCCAATACCCCAGGCAGTGTGTACCACACACCTTAGGTGTGGATTTGCCCATCCCCTCCACCCCTCTCCTACCTACCCGATACCCAATGAATGTGACTTCCATATGTGTACGTAAGTGTTAATCAATTAGTACCAATTTGATAGTGAATACATGTGGTGCTTGTTCTCCCATTCGTGTGATACTTCACTTAGAAGAATGGGCTCCAGCACCATCCAGGATAATATAAGAGGTGTTAGTTCACCATTGTTTTTTATGGCTGAGTAGTACTCCATGGTATACATATACCACATTTTATTAATCCACTCATGTATTGATGGGCACCTAGGTTGTTTTCACATCTTTGCAATGGTGAATTGTGCTGCTATAAACATTTGAGTGCAGATGTCTTTATTATAGAGTGACATTTTTTCCTTTGGGTAGATACCCAATAGTGGGATTGCTGGATCAAATGGTAGTTCTACTTTTAGTTCTTTGAGGTATCTCCATAGTATGGAACATTTAAACTATGAAACAGCTCCATTTAATAATTCCAACACTTGTATAGCCTATATCATATTTTCCAAGGAGCTGAGCCTCATATATCCTGTTTTCTATAGTTTACCCTTAGTCAAGATGTCCTGTGAAGTATATTTCAGAGATAAATTCTCTTCCTCCTAGTAAATATCAATAGTCTATTTAACCAGATGTCCAGTTAACAAGGACACTTAACAAGGTCATCTGCCAACATTCCTTTCCTCAGGAGCACTCAATCCCCTAAAACGAGTTAATGTATTACAACCTAGCTGCTTTAATACCTTTCTTCCAGTGATTTGATATAATTTTCTTTTTTGTATTTTTTCTATTTTTTCTAAAATATCAGAATTGAATGGATAACTGGAGGAAAAATTAGTGTAATGGATGTGGGAAGGAAATCCTGGTCATTATATCATGGAGCTAGAACCATTCATTTAACTGGTTTCAGCATGACCTATGTCCATAAAAATAGCACACTTCATTCCTGAAGATTCATCCATCTGAAGAAACAGTGTAGTAGCCTTTTTGCTTAGGTAATTGATATTATTTATGGTATCTGAGACAGAATTGAGATTTTTATTAAATCTCTTTGAAAATTAGAAAACAATATAGGTAGTTTGTATGTATAATGTTAAATATGTTTATATTATATATATTATATTATATATATATTCATATAACACACACACATATCTATATAGGTACCCTTATTCTTATTATAGTAAATCAAAGTCCTAGATCTATATACTGCTTATCTAAACTTAAACTCATATTATTCTCCCCTGATTTTTAGTCCCTATTTTCATATAAAATAAGAATTATGATATATTACTGTTTTCTGAACAGAAGATGTGGTCGATTACTCCCTCAGGGTCTTGTCTCCTCTGTCTCTTCTATTTCATGTCAACGGTTTCTTGATGTTTTCTAATTTCTCCCACAAAAATGTTTTATCGAGAAAATAATAATTTATTTTACATATTATTTTTATGTATAATTTTTGTATAATGTATAATTTTTAATTTATAAATCACTAAAAAAGTCTCTAGAAACTGCTCTAAATACTCTACAATTCTGTAAATAATAAAATAATTTTGGAGAATGCTGGAAACATCATCTTAGTCATTTCAGTTCATAAAACACCATTGACTTTAGTCTTCTTTCTGCTACCATGCTATCGTTTCCCCTAATCCATAGCAGTTGCTTACAGAGGCTCTCTGAAGTCACAACCACCCCAGACAACTTGGTAGATAGCCTTTAAGAAAAAACCAAACAACTGTTATTCATTATTCCCTATTAGTGGAATATAGGGAGAACTTAGTGGTTTAGACATTTTCTAAAATAAAAATATAGTAATTTGAAAAATCTTGCCTCAATCAACTAGAAAGGAACAGTTAAGAAATTAAATGGGATATTGTATCGGAGGTAGCCTTGGTCTTGATCAGGTGAGCAGAAGCACTTCTTTTTTTCCTTCAATATTTGGCTTTTTTGATCTGAATTATATAAATGAAAGTCTCACTTCCTTACCCAGACTGTATGTGTTAGAGCTTTTTTAAAACAAACAAACAAACAAACAAACAAAAACTCCTCTTACGCTCTCTGACTTGCAATAACCTCTTAGTTTTGTTTCATAAATGACAGTGCTAGCCAGGCACAGTGGTGTGTGCCTGTAGTCCCAGCTACTCAGGAGGCTGAGGCAGGAGGATCACTCAAATCCAGGAGTTTAGGGCTTCAGAGAGCTATGCTCGTGCCACTGCACTCTAGCTTGGGTGACAGAGGAGACCTGTCTCTAACAAAACAAAACAAAGAATAACAAAAAAGAAATGACAGTGCTATTTTGGAGAAAATTATATATGTGTGTATATATATATAATTCTATGTATAATTTTATATATATACTAGAAAAATAAACTGATTATTTTGGTTACATACATTTCATTGCAGATATATTCCTATGCTAGTTGATGGTAGGAATTTATATTGATATAAATTTTGAACTTTAAAATACATGTTTATAAATAATGTTTTCCATTCACATAGTATAAATTTTCTAAGATGTCTCAAAGCCATATTTGCTGTTGTACATTCAATGGGTTCTGTGCCAGGTAGCTGGGGACCAGTGGACTGCCCCACAGCCATTGTAAGTTTACTACGAGAAAGCTGGAGGCAACCATGGGGACTCCTGAGGGCAGAATCACAGGAGTGCAGGACTGGACCAACCTGGAACTAATTTTTAAGAGAAGTTATATAACATACCTCAAATTAAAAGGCAAAAGATAAAAGAAACCTTTTAAAAAAATCATACTTTGTTAACTTATACATTTTATAGCAACATTATTTGAAATATACAAAAGAGATACAAGATATGTTTTATATTAAGAAACAGATTCTGGAAAAAGAAGAATATATAAAAATTATATTTTATTTGTGTATGTTTCAGACAAGAGTTCTTTATTCCGGAAGGGAATTGGCAAAGTAACCATACTTCATATTTTTCACATTCCATATTTTCAAAGTTTCTACCAATTACAATATTGTATTCTTTTATTCCTTTCATTAAGAGCTCTTATTTTAAATGTGGTTTGATTTCTATACCTTTGGAAATAATAAACATGGCTGGCATAGTCTCTTTAGATAGCATGTTAAGAACACCCAGCAGTCACAGTTTGGGGGATGTCCACAATTGTAGCTCTGACATGGGCAGTGCATGGGCAATATATATAACCAAAGTGTTGTACCCCCATAATATTCTGAAATAAAAGGAAAAAATAAAAACTGAAAAAAAAAAAAACCACCCAGCAGTGAGCTCCACATGGTAGGAAGAGGTAAAAACGAAAGCCAGACAGAAAGGACTGTGTTCTCCAGGGACAATGTGGCAGTCTCAATCATGAAGATCAAGAGGTGAAGGAAAGTCTAGTCCAGCTGTTCTGTAGCTTCAGAATCATCTAATGAGATTGTGTTTAAATGCAGAGTCCTGGGCCCCAGCTCAAGAAATTCTAATTAAGTTTATTTTGAGAATCCTAGGGAAGTGTATTTTAACAGGTGTCCCAATTAGCTCTGATTAGGGTGATTCTCAGAGCATACTTTGAGAAACACTGAGCTGGCCCTTTCTGGGTCAGCACGGAAAGTAGTCTGATTTGAAGAACTCAGAACACAGCAGTAGAGCTTCAAGTCATTGTGTTCTTGTCTAAGAACGTGATATAATTCATATTACTTAAGTAATTGATGTCATTCATGAAGTCAGAGAACACAATTGGGACTCATTAAGTTCAGTAGAAAACAGTCTGTGTGCTCTCTATATGTATATATGTAAAAATGTTTGTTAGATATATGTACATGCCCATGTAGTTTACCTCATTCTCATTACAACAAATCAAAATTCCAGATCCACGTACACTCTGCCCTCTGTGTCTGTGGGTTCCACATCCGCCCATCTTCTCTTTCTTCCTCTTCATTACCAGACTATTTCTTCTCCTGAGTTATTAAACTAAATTCTTCCCCCACTAGAAGCATTGTGGTCTTTGAAGAAATGTTCTACCTATATAATATAATATATATATAATATTATATTACATATAATATATATAATCTCTATAAGAGATTATAGGGTGCAAGCCAAACTGTGACAGTTCCTGATAGAACACTATTGCTCATTTTTACTCTCAAATATTATTGTTGAGTAGACCCAGAATGCAGAAGGATGAGCCATGCCAGGACAGTCGGGTTGCTTGTTTCCCTGAGGACTAGTTATGAATGTACTTTTTGAAATAGACGATCATCACAGTGTCTTCACCTTTAATATTGGTGATACAATGGTTTGTTATGTTTTAATTTAGCTGTAAGAATGTCTCTGGCAATTCAGCATTACCTCTCCTGTGGTCTCCACCCAGAAGTTATCCTCTCAAGGACGACATACAAATTGATTCTGCTAATGCCAGTGTTTTACATGCCAGTCGCTTATTCAGCCCAGGGTATTTTTTTTCTCTCTGATAATACTTTATAGCAAAGAAATAATATCGCAAAAAGAAAAGACATTTATCAAACTAGGAGTAGAAATAAGGAGACCAAGAAGAATTGCCAATAAAAGCTTTTACTAGTGTTCTCCATGAGGAATCTTTGCAGAAGCCCATCCTGTGAATGATAAATGGCCAGATTTAGGGAACTCTAACAGCTTTTCAAAGAGTAAAGTTGTATCAAGCTCATTTACTTTTTTATTTGTTATTTGTTATTTTCTTCCCCATCTCATTCACTTAAAAGTTTGTATTTTCTTTTCCCATTAAGGTACTAACTTTCATTTTGCTTTCCTAAATTATGTACCGTATATGCTGTCACATTATCTATTATGCCTTTTCCAGTTATAATAGTGTAAAATCTCAAGATACAACTTTTCTTGCACCTATAGTAGGTGACCCATGATAGGGAAGTTCAAATAGATGCAGTTTAACAGAGTCAGCAAGAATACTGACATACCCATGAGAAATCTGCCTTCTAGAGTCTGACAGATGACATCCCTGCAGTGATCAGCCTTAAGGGCTGATATGCATTACTATCACTTTCTTTAATAATCTGGTGTCAGGCTGCAAGCAGCTGCATATCATAGGGTTTTTATCCTACATCATTAGATGTACTTAAATTTTGCCCAAGAGGCAGACTTAATTTTAACATATGTCTGTTTATTTGATGAAAAATAGATTCCCCCATTTTCCTTTATTATTTGTAATATGGCATATTAACAGATATTGAATGAAACATACTTGTATATTATTTTCAAACATGTGAATGTACAATATAATCTTGATTCATATCAATAAAATAATTTTCATTTACTTTTTTATTATTGTGAAATCATTTGTATTGGTGGGACTATTTTTGCATGGAATAGAGAAGGGTGGCCTATTTAAAAAGCTCCTTAAAATATTAACTATACCTCTTACAGTTACCACCAGGTATAGTTCTTCCTGAAGTAAATTGAATTAACTGGACAAGGAGCTTGGTGACCTGAAGTTTATTTCATCTATCAGGTGACCTTCTTTGAAACAAAAGTGGATCCTCGAGAAGTCTTATGACCTTTGTTGCAGTTACACTGCTTTCGAAGTTTTCTGGTTTAACTCAGAGTGTGGCAGCGAATTACAAACTAAAGGAGATACCTTGCCCCTGGGGCACAACCAATTCATTTCCAGATAATTCATACCTAGAAAAATCTGACTTGCCTGCACCAGCCACAGACCCCAATGCTGATTGCAGTGTTGCAGATAAATTATCTGGAGTCAAGGTCTAGTCTATTTTTTTCCAGACATAGTTTTGGAGACATTTTTCTTCTTTGTATCATATATTATAAGACAAGAGTATGAATTCAGTCTGGAAGGGCTATTTTTTTAATACTAAACTGAAAAATCCTCTGTGCCAATTTTAACTATACTTTGATTCCACCTGTATATGCTGATACCCAATCTCCATACAAGGCTGATTTTTCTTCTCATACTTCCCCTCTGCTTGCTACTTAGAGCTAAGTTCCATTAAAAAAACATAAATATGAAATGAACTAAAAAGGGAATAAGAAGGGGAAACCTCATAAATTAGCTGATTTTCTATAATGTGGTTGAGGCCTGCTGGAGAAAGGCAAACATAAAAACCAACAGTATCTTCTCTAAAAATTACAGAAGCTTCCCTGCCAACATTCAAGTTGAATAGGCCTTAATGATTTTCTTGTTTGAGACCACGACTCAAATGTTCCATGGAGTTCAGATGGGACCAAAAAATGATTTAAGATATGAAAGCCAGAGCTTTTGAAAAATAGCCAAAGAAAACGACATTATTTTACCTGGAGGAGAAAGACTAAGAAGGAAATATCATTCAAGCTTGGGTAGGATACTACATACAATGTGGATGACGGCTATTCCATTTGAACCAGGGATTCACGTTTAGTTCCATTTGAGCTAAAATAAAATTTAGTTTTCATTTCTATGAGGATAAATTCAGAATCCATATTAAATCTTCTTAACTAGACCACAACAAAGAGAAATGAAAACTAGACAATCTGTAGTAATAATCAAGAACTGAGCAAAAGTTTTCCTTGCTTAATGCTGCCTGTAGATGAGAATGGATATGACTATGTGTTCAGTACTTCCCACGTGTCAGACCCTTTGAAGCAGAAGTGGGCCCTCTAGAAAAGTGTTATGACCACTGTGTAGTCTCAATGCTTTTGATTTTCCCTTAATGTAACTCAGAGTATGGTGGAGAAGTACAAAGCAAGAGAAACCTTCCCCTGGAACATAACCAATTCAAACAATTCATTTACATATAATTCATACCTAGAAAACTGACCTGGTGGCACCAATAACCCCAATGATGATTTCAGTTTCACACAAATTGTCAGGAGTCAAGGTCCAGGCTGTCAGGTTTGCCTATGTAATGATCACAACAGTGTAAGTGATGAATAGAAGCCCAGAAAAGTAACTTGACCAGACTCACATGGCCAATAAATGACAAACTTAGATGAGAATCTTAGTCTGTTGATGCCAAAGCTTGTATTCTTTCTATTATTTCACACTGTATACCTAGGTGAAATTTAACGTTCCTTTGCAAACTTTGGATCCTATTAATACATGTTACTAGTGATAGAGATGAATGTTTTAGTTTTGTTTTATGTGCTAAGTAGAATTCAAAGGTTAATAATGAAACAATGAAATAACATTTTCTCACTTCCCCTTTTAAAATTCTAAAACTCTTTATCTCTTTATGACTAAATACAAATTAATGATTAAAAATTCATAGAGAACTCATAAGTCAAGGTTTTATTTATATTATTGTTCTTATCAGAAGTTCTTAAAGTGTTTTATAGAGTATTAAAAAGCATGAAAGAGAAAAATAGGAGAATAACATATTTTCTTTGCACAGCTTAATATATTTTTGAGGTCTAATAGATCCCAATGAAGAAAATATCCACCAACTTATTATAATAACTATATGCATGAGAATGAGAGCTGAAGCATATAGTATACTATTTCTATAACTTTTTGCTGGACATATCCTGCTTTTATGAATGATAGCCTTGAACTCCTCACAGAGAATCCCGATCTCTAAATAAGAATGTATTTGTGTTCATCTCTGCTTATAATAGCTACATATATCATTTCAGTCCAAAGAGATTTTTCTTGTTGCAAATTTAAGGTGATTAAAATCGTTTTTAATGGAAGTAATTTTGCAGTTCTAATTACAGTGTTTATTATCATGAAGAATTTAATATGAATATATGACTATTAGCAGTATTCTACTGGGAAAAGCTGCAAATAATTTGTCCTAATCTGGAGATTTGTTAAGATCCATGATATGCATACACTAATCCCTTTGCCCTAACAACACTACTATATGAAACATCTCTAGGGATTCAAAAAGGTTAAAGTGCTACTCACAGCAGGAGAGTGACAGAGCATATAAGGGATATCTAAATCGTATAGCCATTTAGCAGAATTTCCTCCCATTAAATCATAGTAGCATAAAATTAGATATGTAAAATCAATTTATAACATTAATTTTTCAACTAGGGTTTGTATGTTTTAAAAGTGCCAGGAAAAACTCCCCAATTTCCTCTTCCCATAGCAAACTCTATCTGAGATCCTATGAGAATTTCCAACTACATATTGATGATTTCTATTTTTGATGGACAATTTAAGTATTGAACTTTAAAAACACAAATCCTATAAAATAATCCTACTGAATGAGCAAGGTTTCATTATCAATTAGCCCATCCTGCATTACTAAATGGATTACTTTTCTTAATTAACTTGGCACTTCTCATTATATAGAGAAGAAAACAATAATGATTTTTAAAAATATTTCCAATTTTCAAGACTTTATTCCACTTCCTCAATTTTAACCTGCCAAAAATGAAACAAATGCTTATGGAAAAAGTAATTACTTTTCTCCTTCTTTAACTTCTTCTTAATTAACTTTTAATCTATGCTGTTAAACAGGGAGCATTTCTTAATACTAAATGTGTCTAAAATGTAAGAGACAGAGATTTAAATGATTTAGATAAACATCTGCCTAGCACAGAGGCATAAAAATTACAAAATTAGGATATGAATGGCTGAGTGCCAACAGTAGCTGCCAGCAAAATCAAGATATTGCCTTCTTTTTTTTTAATCTTTTGCTTACAAACAAACCATCTTAATAAATGCCTTCAAACCATACACCTTTATATTGGAGCATGTTTCTTGGTTTATCCTACATAAAATTCTAAAAACTTTTGAATGAGAAATTGCAGGAAAAGAACCACGTAATCATTTATGAAAGACATATTTTAATAGAGAAAAATCAATAAATTCGAAAATTTCAGTATGAAATGAAGCACTATTGTTTTGTTTAGTTGGAATAGATTCTGTCAACAATAATTTAAAATAATCAATCCAATGATATGATCCCTGGTTGGTGTTCAGATAATTACTATACTTATGTCTAGTAATTTTCAGCTATTAATGGAGTATAGAGTGGCAAGTAAAGACAGGACGCTTTGACCCTTAATACTCCCCTTACTGTATGTGTGTAATTTGTCTTCTGATAACTAAAATAACATGACAATAAACTCTTTACATGTTAACTTGAAATAATCCTGAAGTCTTTATGAATGCCCAGTTAATCAAAATGTCTTGAATTGTTTTTTGCACAAGATAACAGTAGAAACAGAAACACAGGATATGGGGGGCAGGGGGTGGACAGAGAGAGAGAGAGAAGGTGCAGGCATTTACAGGCATACCTTGACGGTATCGTAGATTCCATTCCAGACCACTGCAGTAAAGTAAAGATGGTGATAAAGCAAATTACATGAATTTTTTGATTTCCCAGTGTATATAAAAGTTATGCTTACGTTATACTGTAATCTATTAAGTGTGCAATAGGATTATGTCTAAAAAATGTACATACCTTACTTAATTAAAAAATACTTTATTGCTACAATTTTCTAACAATTGTCTGAGCTTTCAGCAATCTATAATCTTTCTACTGGTGGAAGGTCTTGCCTCCATGTTGATGGTTGCTGACTGATCAGGGTAGTGGTTGTTGAAAATTAGAGTGGCTGTGGCAATTTTTAAAAACAAGACAAAAATGAAGTTTGCCACATTGATTGACTTTTCCTTTCATGAAAAATTTCCTCATAGCTTGTGATGCTGTTTGAGAACATTTTACACACAGTAGAATTTCTTTCAAAATTGGAGTCAGTCTTCTCAAACACTGCCACTGCTTTATCAACTAAGTTTATGTAATATTCTAAATCCTTTGTTGTCATTTCAACAACATTCACAGCATGTTCACCAGGAGTAGATTCCATCTCCAGAAACCACTTTCTTTGCTCATCCATAAGAAGCAACTCCTCATCCATTAAAATTTTGTCATAAGATTATAGCAATTCAGCCACATCTTCAGGCTCTAGTTCTAGTTCTAGTTCTCTTTCTATTTTTACCACATCTGCAGTTCACTGAAATCTTGAACTCCTCAATGTCATCCATGAGGGTTGGAATCAATTTCTTCCAAACTCCTGTTCACATTGATAGTTTGACCTCTTCTCATGAATTATGAATGTTCTTAATGACATCTAGAATGATGAATCATTTCCAAAAGGGTTCCAATTTATTTTGCCCAGATCCATCAGAGGAATCACTATCTATGGCAGCTATGCATTATGAAATGTTTTTCTTAAGTAATAAGACTTGAAATTCAAATTACTCCTTGATCCATTGACTGCAGAATGGGTGTTGTGTTAGCAGGCATGAAAACAACATTAATCCCCTTATATATCTCAATCATAGCTCTTGGGTGACCAGGTGTATTGTCAATGAGCAGTAATATTATGAAAGGAATCTTTTTTTCTGGGCAGTAGATTTCAACAGTGGGCTTAAAATATTCAATAAATTACAGCTGCAGCTTCTATATCAGCACTTGCCACTTCACCTTTTATTTTTATGTTATGAAGATGGCTTCTTTCCTTAAAACTCATGAACCAACCTCTGATAGCTTCAAACTTTTCTTCTGCAGCTTCCTCACCTCTCTGAACCTTCATAGAATTGAAGAGAGTTAGGCCCTTGCTCTGGATTAGGCCTTGGCTTAAGGGAATGTTGTGGCTGGTTTGATTTTGTATCCAGATCACCAAAACTTTCTCCCTATCAGCAATAAGGCTGTTTCTCTTATCATTCATTTATTCACTGGAGTAGCACTTTTAACATCCTTCAAGAACTTTTTGTTTGCATTCACAACTTGGCTAACTATTTGGCCCAAGAGGCTTAGTTTTGGGCCTATCTTGGCTTTTGACATGCCTTCCTCACTAAACTTAGTCATTTCTAGCTTTTCATTTAAAGTGAGAGATGTGTGACTCTTCCTCCCACTTGAACACTTAGAGGCCATTGTAGGGTTATTAAGTGAGCTAATTTCAATATTGTTGTGTCCCAGGGAATAGGGAGGCCTGAGGAGAGGGAAGAAGGATGAGGGAATGGTTGGTAGGTGGAGCACTCGATAGAGTCAGTAAACACATGCATTCATTGATTAAGTTCGCTGCCTTATTTGGGTGCAGTTCATGGTGCCTCCAAAACAATTATAATAGTAACATCCAAGGTCACTGATCACAGAATACTATAACAGATATAATAATAATGAAAAAGTTTTAAATATTGCAAAAATTACCGAAATGTGACACAGAGACACAAAGTAACCCATCAGCATGTGCTGATGGCAAAATGATGTCAATAGACTTGTTAGACACAGGGTTGCCACTAACCTTTATTTTATATAACACACAATATCTAGGAAGCACAATAAAGGAAAGTGAAAGAAAACAGAGTATTCTTGTATTTCCTTTCCCTCACCAAATCCTGTTGAAGTAAAGGGAGAAAAACAAACAAAAAGAAGATATTCATCAAAATACTGTACTGAGAAAAGTAGATGGGGTATCACAGTCCAGAGATGTCCATGAAGTTCTGAAATACAAAAGATAGATAGGTCCTACTGAATGTATAACCCCAGTTAAGGAAACTCCAGGAGACTGCTACGGTAATATCGGGAGATTAATGAATTATTGGCTTGTTAACAAGATTCGGAGATCACAGTCGTTTTCTCTCAGTAGTTTATATGTTCCACCACATTCTTGCTTAAAGTAGCATATGCAGAATCTTATCAGTCAGTATAATTTTCTTACCTTTTATAATATCTTGCTCTTTATGTTGACTTATTCTTGGAATATCATTAAGAATTTTTTAAAATGTCTCTCAACCTGGGACTTCTGAGTGGTCAGGTTTTTTTTCAGTTTATTGATTAATCTATTATTTAATTATTATTTTACTTCGATTTGTTCTTTTTCTTCTTCTGAAACATTTACCATTGGTATATTAGATATCTGTCCTCCAGTTCTTTTATCTTTTCGTTATGATTCTCATATTCTGGTGTTTTTCTCTTTGTTCTAAATTTTTTCTTCCACTTGATTATATCGCTACAATTATAGGTTTGAGCCATATCTGGTTTTTCCATTTTTAGTACCACTATTTTATTTAATAATTTATGAATCATGATTGTTACAGAAGATTTACTAACTATGTTCCTTTGATTGTCCTTGGTCATTTTCTGTTAATGCTTGAACTCCTTCTTCAGTTCTGCTTTATCAGGAAATATTACTTGTAGCATTTTGGTTCACTCACCATTCCTCAGGTTACTAATACCCTTTAAATATTTTTTCTTTGCCATATTTTCATTATATTTGCCCTTGTTCTTCATACACATGGGCATATTATGGGTTTTAAGCCATGGAAAACTTTCATGGGGGGGATAAAATAGAAGACACCATCATTTTTGCTTTTGTGGTCAGGTTGCATTATCTGTCAAATGTGGTATTCTCTTTTGAAGCACGGGGGTACCACGTCCCTAGTCTTTGTTTTACCTGGGTATAAGTAAGAGCCCTTCATCAGTTATAAGAACTTTGAGACAATGTAGCCCACTCATGCAGGTGTGTGCAGGATGACTCCGTTTTCTCCAAATCTAAGAGAGTAATTGGGATCAAGAGAATCTTTGAAAGACCAAAAAGCCAGTGTATCACCTTGTCAGGGGCATTTGTAGGCTTCCTTCAAGTGATTCTCCTTAGGGAGAATTTTTTCCCTACTCCATTCCCAGAACATTAGATTCATCCTCCAGCTCTATCAGGTTCCTTCAGCTTGCATGCCTTAGGTTCTCATTTACTCCAAAGAGAAGGGAAGGAGCCAGGGATGAGATGTAAGTTCCCAGAGGTTCTTTAGTTTTGAAAAGAAGGACACAAAAATATTGTTTATTATGAACAATGTGATTATATACCTCTAAAACCAAGGAAAATAAATCATAATGCTTTTTGGAAATAATAAGAAGCTGGGTGTGGTGGCATGAACCTGTAGTCCCAGCTGCTCAGGAGGCTGAAGTGGGAGGTGAGAGAAAAATACAGGTTCCCCACCACACAGGGCATAACACTGTGTTAACTTAGAGTACTCAAAATCGTTACAAAATACATTAAGCAAATGCCAAAGATAACTACAAGGCACAAGAGATAGGCCTCAATACTTCCTTGAGACAACTGGCTTATCCCAGCCCCAACTAGTTTAACTGTCCTATAGTACCCTTTAGCTAATTGTAATACTAAAATCACCACCTAATAGAAAATTATAATATTACTAACATAACATGGGTTGTATGAAGGCACATGAAAATTGTACTGTGCATGCTTAATCTATTTTATATGTGAACATGCAGTGATGCAATAAAAGAGCCCCGCATCACTCACTGGAAAGGGATTTAAGGTGACACGATGGGGAGGCTGTGTGGATTTTACTCTCCAGAGAGATCCTGCACCACCCAGGAGTGAGTGCCCTGTGTAAGTAACCTCTATTAAATTCATTTAACTCACCAAGCTGGACTTGTCTGAGCTATTCTTTGGTCTCTGGGCACCATCTCAGTTTGGAGGGCAGTTTTTCTCTACCATCCTGGGATTTTCCCAAAACAGGAGGATTACTTGAATCTAGGAGTTTTGAGTCCAGCCTGGGCAACATAGTGAAGTGAGGCCCCATCTGTAAAACATAATAATAATAACAAGAGATTCAGTAAGATGATGGGTTACTAAATGTCCAAAAATTATACAGAAAACAAACAAAGGATCATTTATGATAACAATAGAGCCATAAAACTCTTGGAACGGAATCAGTAAGCACTGTGTAATATTTATAATAATTGAATATAAACTCTCTTGAGAAACAAAAAAGGCCTGTAAAGGGAAAGGTTTTCTTCGTGCTATGTTTAACGTTGTAAAGAGGCCAAATCTCTCAAAAATATCTTTAGAAAATCAGAGCAAATGTTTGAAATTCCAAGGAAATTGCTTTTCTTGGGAGTGGGGGTGGGACAGAGTTGGAATGCTATGATACAAAATGAATCTCAAGTATCTAATATATGTAAAAAGTCAGAAAATTCCTTCTAAAAATAAAATATGTCATAAAACTATAATTAAAATGTGATACAAATGAAGAACTATGTGACAGAAACAATGTTGTTGAAGAAACTGAACATCAGGCAGTGAATAATCATGATACCTGAGTAATGGGAACAATTTAGGGGAACCCCATGAGGAGTCCTCAGCTTAAATCTTGAGAGAGTTTTCAGGAAATGGCATATGGCAGACTCCCTGAGTTGAGGAGGAGTTGAAAGGTTGTTCAAGTTTGCAGGATAGAGTTTTGGAGAGGTAAGTGCTGCACAGAGAAACTTGGAGATCTTAAAGGGACCTCTTCAAGCATTTGGCAGAGTACTAATCAACACATGTGTATGAGGTAAGTACCTAAGGCTGGGGAAAGAACCATATGAAAGGATTAGAGGAAACAGTATCTACAGCTTATATGGTGCTGGGAATAGTGCTTATTCTAACCAGACAGATTAAAAAAACTCAATTCAATTGGGTTGAGCACTCATAAAAGTCTTATTATTTTACTCAGTATATTAGTAAGGGTTCTCTAGAGAAACAGAACCAATAGTATGTGTGTATGTGTATATATACATATATTTTAAGAATTTGGCTCATGTGATTGTAGGGGCTGGCAAGTCTGACATCTGTAGGGCAGTCCAGCAGCTGGAGACCCAGAGAAGAGTTAGGAGTGCAGCTCAAGTCTGAAGGAAGTCTAGAGGCATAATTTCCTGTTCCATGGGGACCTAAGTCTTTTTCTTTTAATGCCTTCAGTTGATTGGATGAGGCTCACCCACATTATGGAGGGTGATATATGCTTTACCTGAAGTCTACTGATTTAAATGTTAATCATATCTAAAATATACCTTCACAAAAACATCTAGACTGATGTTTGACCAAAAATCAGGCATCATAGTGTAATCAATTTGACAGATAAAATTCACCACCACACTCAGTATTTTATGGTATTCATGAATTGCCTCAGTAGTGGGGAATAAGCAGCCCTAAATTGAGAACTGATCTGAGCCCACTTAACAAACTATGAAAGCAAGACCCAAAAGGATGAAGCTTTTACAAGTAACTTCATTGCATCCCAGAAAAAAAGTACAAGGGTATTAATAGGAATAAAAAACAATCCAGCACTCATCAAGGTAAAGTTCCCAATGTTTGTTATCCAATCAAAAATTACCAGGCATTCAAAGAAGACAAAAAAAAAAAAGCACACATAAGAAGGGGAAAAAGCACATACATACACAGCATGTAGAATTCAGAGGAAGGAATTCTACACTGCCATATCCAAATGTCTCCTCAGCATTTCCATTTTGATATTTAATAGGCATCTCAAACCTGACATTAAAACCTCCTGTTTTTCTCTACCACATTCCCAAACCTGCCCATTTCAACTGATTGCAACACCATCCTTCCAAGTGGTCAGACCAAAAACACTGAAGTTATTTTTTTACTCTTCTCTTCCTTTCCAATTCCACATCCAATTCATCACAAAATCTTGTTGGCACCATCTCTCCTATTATAATAGCCTCCTAACTGTTCTTCTTGTTTTAGTCTCTGCTCCCTCATAGCTCATTCTCAACATGGCAACCAGAGTGATTCCTGTAACACGTGACTTTGATCAGTCACTTCCCTGTCCAGTCTCACCAAAGGCTCTTCATTTCATTCAAATAGAAGCTATGTTCTTCCTATGGCCTACATGATCTTCCCCTTCCCTTCCCCTCTGACAACATCTCCTAACATTTTTCTAGCTCAGCATTGTCCAATAGAAATGTAATGTGAGTGACATATGCAATTTAAAAGTTTTTAGTAGCACATTATAAAAGCCAAAAATAAGTGAGATTAATTTAATAACATACTATATTTAACCCAAGATATCACAAACATCATTTCAACATGTAACCAATATAAAAATTCAACATGTAATAATACAAAAATATTTTTCAGTGTTTTTTCATACACAACTTTCCAAATTAGGAGCCTATTTTACACTGACAGCACACCTCAAATTGGATTAGTTCAGTAGCCCCATGTGATTACTGAGTATCAATTGAACAGCACCGTGCCAGCTCATTCCTTTCCAGTCACACTGGTTTCCTTTATATTCCTGAAACAGGCCAACCATACTCTTGCCTCATGACCTGTCTTAGTCTATTTGTCCTGCCATAACAAAATATGACAGACTAAGTAATTTATAAAAAAAAATAGAAATTTATTTCTTATGGTTCCAGAAACTGGGAAAGATTAGTATCTGGTGAGGGCTGTGCTCTCTGCTTCCATGATGGTGCCTTGTTGCTACATTCTTTGGAGGGGAGGAGCATTGTGTCCTCCCATGGCAGAATGACAGAAAGGCAAAAGAGGCAATTGCTAGTCCCTCTAGCTTTTGCATCAGGTCACTAATTCCATTCATAAAGGCTCTACCCTAATGACTCAGCCACCTCCTAAAAGCCCTACCTCTTAATACTACCACATCAGTGACTAAGTTTCAACACGTGAATTTGGGGATGCATTCAGACCACAATACAGCCTTTGCATCAGCTGTTTCCTTTTCCTGGAACTGCTCCCCCCATATATATACATGGCTTGTTTCCTCACCTCCTTCTAGTCTTTTTTCAAATGTCACCATCTCAGGGAGGCCATGCCAAATTACTTTATTTCATATACCCTCTATCTCCCCCAACCCTTACATTTTCTATCCCTCTTACCCTACTCTAGTTTTAGTATGTTATTTCTTACCCTTTAATAATATATAAATTACTTATCCATTATGTTTATTATCTATCTTTCCCCTTACTAGAATCTCTCCAATGAGGGCAAGAATTTTGGATTATTTTGTTCATTTATGTATCCCCAGGTTCTCAAATAATACCTAGTTTATAGTAGTTCAACAAATACTTGTTAAATGAATGCAAAGAATAAATGCAATATGATACTATGCAATCATTTAACAATGTAGAGTCATGTGAATTCACTTTGAGAGATAATCAAAATATTTTGGTAAAGGAAAAACATGTTGAATAACTGTGTAAACATATATCCTTTTACTGTTTCAAAATATATGTCTTTGGATATGAGTGTAGCTGTGTTTAAGATGGCATATAATAACTATAGAGAAAGAATACATATCTATTGGTATCATTAATTGCATCTGTGTAGGGAGTGGAACTGGTGGAGAGAGAAGGACACTTTCATAGTTTTTTATTATACTTGTATGTATTGTTTGAGCTTTTTAAAATAATAAATATACTATTTATGATAGTATTAAGATGCTTATAGGTTTAAAAATTGGCAATGCCAAAAACATTATGGATACTAGCACTTCTTGTTCTGAATGTTTACTCATTAATGGTGCTAAAATCTATTTCTTAGAGATCACTTTTGCATAACCCTATAGGTATTTCTCCAGAAATATTCTGAGATCTCTACATTGTACATGTATTATTCTGACATCTTTTTGATTGTATATATAGGGATGTGTGTTTCATATTTTAATTCCTAGAAGTGAATTTATAAACTGTTCCTCAGTTCATAGTCTTTGCAATTAAATTGTAAGTTAACCTACTAACTGAATTACAGAAATCAGATATAAACAAATGAACAGATTTCAGCTGTCCATTTGATATACTGATTTGAATTAGTTTTAATGGTTCCCATGGCAGTTTTCTAGCCTGTAACTGCTATTAAACAGAATTCTATAAATTCACTGTTGATGTTTAAATACTCTTATGTGGTAATACAACCGATTTGTGTTTTATACAAGTAATAACTATGGATTGAATTAAAAAGAAAATATAACCTAAAGAAAAGAAGAACTATTTAATGCAGTTTTTAGTACTTTGGAAGATTCACATGTTTTTATTTTAATTTTTCTCTTGAAAAATCAAAATATTAATAATAATAGTACCTAGTATTACTACTCTACTTAAGAGCTTTAAATATTTTATCTCATGTGAGTCTTACAATAAACCTATAAAGTTGATACCAATATTATCCCGGCTTTTACAGATGAGAAAGTTGAGGTTTAAAGAGATGAAGTAAATTGCTTAGGTCCACAATGCTAGTAAGATTAGAATTAGCACTTAAATATTATAGTTTCACATTAAAGCCATGTTCTGAAGCACTGTCACTAATATATTTATCCTAGTGAAACCAAAGATTTCTAATTATCTTTAAAAATAAATAGTACTAAAATTACAAAGAGATGTTGACCTAAAATCTATTATAAATCTGTTACATTAAACTCTGTAATATGTAGTATTATATCACAACACTTAGAACAGTGACTAGAACATAGTAGGTACACAATAAATAACTTTGAATTTATGAAATCAGGAAACTTTTTGTCTACTTGCACATTCTAAATCTTTACAGTAAAGGGAAAAAAATACCTTATAAACAGGAAAGAACAGAAGCAAATGGCATGGGAACTGTTAGCATTGGAGAATGGAACAGTCAAATAAAAGAGATTAAAAATCATTTGTCTGGAATCAGTTAGAGATGATAGAAAGAAAGCTATAAAGTGTCAGGATATTCTACAGTATGCCTACTCTATATATTTTTTAAAATGGGAGATTACCTGAGTTTATATAGATGACAAGGAAATATTTATTTCCTCTATTAATTTTATGCATCTTGAAATATATGAGGGCCTGGTTAAAATATGAAACCCTCTCTGAGGGCCAGATATAATGAGTCCCCTACTTTTCTCCATTAAAATAGGAGACTTTGCTTAGCCATTGAAATATTACTCTGGCCTAGTCAAGCAAACTGATAATACTTCAATTTCTCTTTGACCAGTTCCTCTCCCCAAACCTTGTCAACCACAAAATATTGTATGACATGTTGAATTCTGTGTATATAATGATTACCAAAGGCACTTCATCTGTTCATTCTTCTGCCGCTTCAGTAGTACAGGTCATCATCTGTTGCTAGAACCAATGAAATCACATTCAAATTATCCTGCTTCTGTTAGAAGTCCACCTTACCGATTTCCTCCTTCCCACTATCAACAGATTTATCTTCCTAGAACATGTACCTGCTCTTAAACCTTGTTAATCCCATGTCACCTATAAAATTAGGGCCTAAAACTTCCTCGTGAAATTAAAGAAGCTTGCCTCAGCCACCTTTCCTGTTTCACCTTCCCATGAGCCTCTAGGACACCTAAATTACAATCCTAAAAGGCACCTTTTAGGCTGCCCTAAGTCACCCAGCACCATCTCACGCTGAACCCTGTTTCTAAAGTGTTGTGGCCCTTCCTTTGCTATCAGTCACCCTCCTCAAGCATCAAGGCTCAGAAAAAATAACATCTCCTTCATGAGACTTTTCCCAGTCTCTCCCAATTCACTCCTAATTTAGAATTAAGCATTTCCATCAAACTTTATTTGTACCTCTATTTATTGCATATCTCCTTTCCCATATTTATTATAGTGTTATTTTCCTTTCCTTATTTATATCAACCTCTTTATGGACAAGTACTCATTTAAGTTTTTCTCTTCCAGTGCCTAGAATAGGGCAATATTTATAGCAAAAAAAAATTTCAATACAATAAAAATATTGCTTACTGAAAAAATATTAAACTCAAAAATATGCTTAAATATACCAAATAAGGATAGCACAGGGAAGAAAACATAATCTCTGTTATGATTATAGAAATGGAGCATGAAAATACTTGTATTGATAATTGGATGAATTTAGATGGATGTCTTATTGGGAAAGGGAAATAGAAGAGCAGAAAGGAAAATAAATCAAGATTATTCTTTGACTTCAAGTTTTCAGGGAAAAATTATTTTCAGGTACTAAATTTGTCTGCATTGAGAAGGAGTGATTTTGTAATTTCCAGAACTGTCATCCTTTGTTACACTGTTGTCCTTCACTCACCATGTTCTCTGGGGATTTTCAGGAGATTGCACACTAGGAGCATTGGACACAATGGTACTGAAGGCTTGCAGTGCAGGAAGGCTCAGTAATCAATTCCCCCACTTTCCAGGTGGTGCTATTTGGCTCCACTCACATTAACTTTTCAGCGTTCTATGGGAAGAAAGCCTCCGGATAGTGCAGAGGTAGGGAGAGCAATAAGACCTGTGATTACAAATCAATCACTTTTATTGCCGCCAGAGCTGGTAGCACAACACAGCTGATAGACAAAGCAATGGTTTTGTTCAACAATTGAGTTGTTTCTTAGGAGGGTGAGAATGAAGCCTTTTCGATATTCCACTCTTCTTAGAAAATATGTATATTGTTTCAAACACCAGGTGGCACACAATAGAGGTAGGTTTTAGCAGTGGTCCCTATTATGAACATTGAATGTTATAAGCAGCTTCGATTAGGTTTGGGAGAGGATCAACTCTATTGCATGTGTAAGCCAAAATATCTGACACACCTGTCCACATGAGAAACAGAAGGTAGACATTTCCTAAATTAGGGATGATTGAAGAAAGGTATTACTCTCGAGTAAATTTATAAAATGCACTCAAAACTTGGGTAAAAATAAGAAAAAGGATTTTTAAGCACATAGTGGGGTGTGTGTGTTTCTTTTGGAAAAAAACACTAAAATAAGAATGCTATCATAATGACATACAGTAAAATCTGGATTTGAATACATCAGGGTCTCTTCAAGATGGTCTTTGCCAGGGTTTTGTTGCAGTAACGTTTTATGCTATCACCTGTCCTAAATAAATGCCACTGTGGTGTTTTGTTGTTGTTGCTGTTTGCTTTTGGGCCCCTACTATCTCCCTCATTCTCTCACACTATTACAGCAAATGTAAAACCCACAGTAGCTGTACGTGGGGCAAAGAGATTTTATAAAAATTCTTCAGTGATTAGAGAGACAGTATTTACTTGGAGAAGAGGATGGAAAACTATAACAAATAATGTGTTCCTTTGTAAATAGAATTCAAATGAGAGCTTAACCCTTATTAATTTTTTTTTTTGGAAAGTGATTAGAAAACACTGAATCTGTAAAGAAGCCATGCATATAACTGAGAATATCCTACCAGGATGGAACACGGAATTTATTCCCACAAACATCATTGGCTCCTATAACATAAGGCTAGTCACTTAATTTCTGGTGTCTTCCAATCATACTCATAAAAATGGAAACAATAACACAGATTCCTAAAAACAGCATAAAAATATTAGGATGATAAATAACATGTGACTTTATTTTAGTTGCTCAGTATGCCATTTTTGTGATTATTTTCCTGAAAAGATCCACTCCTGAAAGGAAATTATAGAAAATAAGTACTATTGGTGTGTACTGTACTATTAGATATTTTCACACAAACCTTTATACTGAACTCAGAAAAAGTACATTTTAACTGGACATAAAGCCATGATTTGTTCTAATAAAACCCTAATTTGCCCAAGTTCTACCAGTAACCATGGTTTCCTCATATAGTACTCATGGAGATGGCCATAGTTTTCATTTCTTGATAAGGCTCACTGTGGTACAAGGTCTGACTCAGGGCTTTTCCTAAAAATACAAAAGGGATAAATAAAAATGTAAAAGAAAAATTACTAAACTGTCCCTTGATAACTAAATGGTTGATCATAAATTGGAGTGTCTATGCAAATGAAGTAAATAATTAAAAACTCCAAGAACAGCATTGACTAGGTGGTTGATGACTAGCAATTATAAAAGCTGAATTTTTAATATGCACACATCTAAGGAGCCAGTAAAAATTAGCTCCCAGACTAATGGACTTGCCTTTCTTCCGAAGCAGAATTTTAATGAGAGCATTATTTATAACAGAGAGCTCAAGAACCAGGGTATTCTTGCTTAGTCTCATTTTTTTTTTTAATTCCCTGACACCTTATCCATTAAACTATGCACTTCTCTATAGAAGAATAATACTTTATGTGCTGGGAAGTAAAGGTCAAAATGACCTCGGAAACTAGTCACACTATTAGTATATATATACTCTAAAAATATGCTACTTAGGACAAAAGAAATTGTAAAGCCTGTGTTTCTAAATACCTAAGTTGTATATGCTTCTTTTATATATTCCACACGATCAAATTATATTTCATGTGGTTTAGCTTTTGATGCAACATAAATTGTTGCTCTTCCACAAATATGTGATTATTTCCTATATAAGATAAAATATAAAATACTTCAGGATATTTAAATCTTTTTGTACATTTATAATGCTTAAGAATGGTTTTAGTCATTCTGATACATGTATATAGTTTAGCTGCTAATTTCTTTAAGACCATTGAAAGGGTTTCATTTCTCCCTTGGCACACCATTTGCTCATTGGCAATCTGTATTATAAGCATCGCAGAGTCCTTTGTTGCTCTTAAGGTTAAATTGCGACTTTCCTTTTTGAGATTTCAGCCAGAGCTATCTCTGGTTTTGCTTCCATGACTCCTCCCCCCATAGATGTGACTAAGCAAGGACTGTTTGGCAGTCAGCATCTAAGGAGCTTTAATCAGCTGGGTGACATCCCCCATAAACTATGAGTCAGGCAAAGGCCTGGTCCGAGGATGAGTCAGAGAGTGGTTTACTTAGAACTGCTTTAAACAGAAATTCACCAGTCCCCTTCCAGTTCCGTCCCTTCACTCTCACCCTAGTGCTGAACTAAAATCATGTGACCAAGGAACAGAGGTGGAGGAACACGATAAATGAGTTCTCCTTTGTCCAGGCCTGACCCCTTCTATCATGTTTTTTTTTTTAAGCTGTCAGCATTTTTAAACTTGTGCATCCACTCTAAATACTAAAGAATTTAGACTTTCTAAGAAATCACAGTTTTTATTAAAAATCTCAGGACTCAGGTCCCTCTTCTATGTCCAGCATCCGACAGACAACAGGCAAATGCCCAGAATAACTGGATTCTGTATATCAACCAGGGCAAAGCGAGTATCTTCTCACTGGGGGTCTTTGTTTAATAAGCTGGAGATTGTAATGTTGCTTAATAACATTGAATTATGACTACAGTTAAGTTCTTTTAATATATGTTTTGGCAATTTTGTGTTTCTTCTCTTTTTTAATTGCCTGTTTTTGTCCTTTTCATGTTTTAATGTTAGGGATTTTTTTCTGATTGGTTTGAAAGAACTCTTCATATATTACAACCATTAGTTCTTTCTTTGCTGTAAATCTTTTGTTTTTCAGTTTATCATTTGTCTTTTAATTGTTATATTTTAAAGCATAGGTATATTTGCTCTTCTGTGTGATCAAATATACCTATATTTTCCTTATTGTTTTCTTTTTTATTTTTGTGTTTAGAAAAGCTGTCCCTACTCTGATATATTTACTTATATTTTCCTATAATTATGGTTTTTTTTACAACAAATGTAATTCATTTTGGTATATAATATGGGATAGGTCTTTATTATTTTCCAAATACTAAACCAATTGTTCAAAGGCTATTTTTCAAATGACATTCTCTACTGCTTTGAATTATGTAATTTATAGCATAGTAAATAACTATATATACAAGCAAGTTTTCCCAGTCTGTTCTAGCCATTTATTTACTTGACTCCAATATTAGAAATGTACTATTTCCAGAACACTGTAACGTTTTCTCAGATAATAATTACTCAGTTTTTAAAATTATCTTTTTAGCATCAGTTCAGCTGACCATATAGTTTCTATCTTTTGATATATCAGTATAATGATGTAAATAATTCTATAATTATATTAGTAGTGTTTCTAACATAAAACTATCCTTGCTTTCCTAGAATGAATACTACTTGGTTATTATTTTGTTATACTAATGCATTACTAATATTCTTCAGATTACTAACATATAGTATAACTGGGAATGTTCTGTAATTTTGTTTTTGATCTGTCATTGCCCAGGGATAAGTTTTTTCTTCTTAATTCATAAAGTGAATTGGAAAATATAATAGAGAAAGTTATAAAAATATGGCTTAGTTAACTAAGAAATTCAAGGACTCCCCTTTATCTGCCCTACCCATAAACTGTAGAAATAACCAAAGCATTATAAAGATAGAAAAAATGATCTAAAAGCCTACATCAGTACTAGAAACTAGGAAAGAAGTCTGTCCAAATAAACAATATTGAGCAGTTTATGCCATATGTGGTACTTATGAGAACAAATGAAGAATTCCACATCCTAAGAGAATAGTGGGATATCTCAGGAAGAAAGTGAAAAAGCTAGGCAGATTCTCCAGTAACACCCCCTGATTTGAATTGTCAAGGGCTCAAAGCAAGGACAGGTCTGTAATTAGAAAACATTTGAAACTTTTACCACCACCCAAATAGAGAATCTATGCCTAGCACATTAAATGTAAGTGTAGTCATATTAGATCAAAAGCCTCAGGCAGTTGGACTTCTCCCTGGTATGGCATGAAAAGCTATAAAGAATAAAACAATATAGTAAACCATATAAGGGATGTGGAGGATAAGCTTGAGATGATCATCCAGAATACAGGGGAAAAAGGAGATAAAATGAAAACAACCAGAGGGAAACCATTTGCGTAGATGACTTACCTTGGAAAGCTAAGGTATTGATTTTTCTATAGTGACCCAATGTGAACTCCAATGTAAAGTTGGGAGTTATTAGTGGGTGTCTCCATTTTTATTGCACTAATTACACAGGAGATGCAGCTGCCGATCAACCTTTCCAATCCTTCAACTGGTGTTATGGATTGCTGAAATTCCCTAGACTTTTGGGGTGTGTGTGTGTGTGTGTGTGTGTAGCACCTTCCCTTCATTATCAGCTCCCATTTCTTGTATGTATGCCTTTGGTCATTGCAGTCAGGATCTAGGATAAAAAACCCAATTTTTGCCTTATCCTTTTACTTTTCCCTTATTTATTTAAAGCAACCACAGTGTAATTTACTTAGAAATTTAGCTCGTTAACTCAAAAGAGCAATTATAACTAATCTTAAAATCTCTTTTAGGTTAAGTTTTTAAAGTGAGATTTTTCTGTGATTTTTAAGTTAGCTCATCAGAAATATGTGCAAACCATTTGTTTAAGAAAAAACCTCTTAACCACAAAAAAATTGTTTTTAAAAAGTATTAATTACAATAAGTTACTTTTTATCCCTAGTGCACTTTTCTAAAGATAAACACATGACCCTTAACATTTCCAGTTTTCCAGTTGTCACACATCATTAAAATAGCAAGCACAAAATTTGTACCTTTTATATGAGAAAGGTAAATGGCTCTTGAAATACTCTGACAGTAAAATTTTAAATCTTTACATAAAAAGAAAATAGAAATATCTAATGAAGAATATGAGGAAAGTTGTTGCTATTTCTGATCTGTCTTTCTAACGCTCAAAGGAATATTCTATTGTTTCAAAGTCTCAAATTCTATTGAAGGAAACTGCTGGCAGATATGTTCTTACTAAATATATCACATTACACCACACCTACACTCACAACAATCCTACTCACCTCGAATACAAATCTTTCTCAAAATATTATTTGTCAGGAATTTTCCTTCAGTTACATACCATTTAAGAGTGACTTTAAAGGGAAATACTGGACTAGGAAATCTGTCTAGGGAAATCTGCTGTTGAATAAAATTGTCATAAATTTAATAATATGAGTTTGAAGATGGAAATATAGGTGTTTGATAGAAATTTAGGTAACAAAAATGAAAGCATTTGTTGATACACATTTAAGGTATTTAAAAATAGAATCCAAAGTAATGTTTATAAAAACTGTTATTCTGAGAAAAAAGAGAAGAAAACATTTTAATTGGGAAGTCTAGGATTTTTCTTAATATTTTTAAAAATTCAAATGCATTTCAACAATAAGACAGGAAAAAGGCAATTTTTTAATAATAACCTGATTTGGATTTAGTTTCTATAACATTTTATGTATTTGTATTTCACAAATAGTCATACACAACTTCTCAGCATATGTGTGAATATGGATACACACAAACATATTAGGGCATTTCAACTTTTCATTATAAAGTTAAAAATTCTAATGATAATAACTGGCCCTTTATGCCTTTTTAAAAAGCTGCTGGATATAAGATCAATATGCAAAAAGAAATTGTAGTCCTATGTATTTTTAACAAACAACTAGAAAATTGAACTTAAAGTAAGATACCACTTAAAGTATTAAAAATATCAAATACCTAGCAAATGATTTAGTAAAATATGTGGAAACCCTCTATTCTAAAAACTGAAAACAATATTATTTATGGAAATTTAAAAAGATCTAAATATGCACAAGAATATGCCATGCATATGCATTGGAAGAACTCAATACTGTAAAGATGTCAATTCTTCCCAAATAGATTTATAAATTCAGTTCAAACCAATTAAAACATCCCAGCAGTTTCTTTATGGAAAAACAAGTGGATTGTAAAATTCATATGAAAATTCACAAGGTCAGGGATAGTCAAGACAATCTTAAAGAACAGAATTGGAAAGCTTACACTACCAGATATCTAGACTTACTCTAAGTCTTACTTTAATAATGACAGTGTGGTATTGGGTAAGAAATAGACAAATAGAGCAATGGAACAAAGTAGAAGGCATAAAACATAGATTCATGTAAATGTTGTCACCTGTTTTTCAATAAAAGTGACACTGTAATTGCAATGGATTGAATGTTTGTGTCCCCCCCCAAAACTGATATATTGAAGTCCTAACTGCCAATGTGATGGTATTAGGAGGTGAGGCCCGGGTAGTAATTAGGTCATAAGGTTGGATGTACACCCTCATGAATGGAATTAATTCCCTTAAAAAAGGAACCCCAGAGAGCTTTCTCACTCTCTTTGTGCTATGGGAGGACACAAGGAGAAAACGGCCTTCTGCAACCCAGAAAAGAGCCCTCACTAGAACCTGACATTGCTGGCACCCTGATCTCAGACTTTCAGCCTCCAGAACTGTGAGAAATAAATTTCTATGGTTTATAACACCCAGTCTATGGTATTATGTCATAGAAATATCAAATAAAACAGAAATGCAATGGAAGAAAGGATATTTTTATAAATGATATAGTATCAATTTCATATTCACATGAAAAATAATAAACTATTACTCCAAACTTATACAACAATACATCAATTCCAGATAAACTGTATACCTAAAAGTGAAATGTAAATCAATAATTTATTAGAAAATAATAGAAGTGAATAGTTTAATCATCTTTGACCTTTAGGTAGGTAAGGATTTATTAAACAAGCAGCAAAATATATTACTACCAAAGGAGAAGATTGATAAATTGGATATTATCAAAACCAAGAAATTCTGTTCATTAAAAACACCATTATGAAACTGAAAAGACAAACAGAGTAGGAGAAAATAACTGAAAAAAAACCCTAGGGTACAGAAATATGAAGAATTCCTATTAGTCTTAAGAAAAAGACAATTTGCAAATCAAAAATAGGCAAGAGATTTGAACAGGACATATACAAAAAAAGATATTCAAAAGACTAATAAATATAGGAAAATGCATTTGACATCATTAGGCACCAGGAAAATGTCAGTTAAAAACACAATGAGATACCACTATATCCCCACTAAAATGCCCAAAAGTAAAAAGATGGGAAATACCATCAGTTGGCAAGGATGTGGAGTAAGTGCAGAAAGAATATTCATAATAGCGTTATTTGTAATAGCCAAAACCTAGAGTAACTTTAAATGTCCATCAGCTGTAGAATAAATAAATAAATAAGGTAGCTCCATACATTGAAATACCATTAAACAATGAAAAATAATGAAATACTGCTACACAAAACATGTATGAATCTTACAAGCATAAATTTAAACATAAAATAGTACAGAATTAATTTTATTTATATAAAATTCAAAACCATAAAACACTAATCTATATTAATAAAAATAAAAATATGGCTAATTTGTGGAGGGATAGTGATTGAGAGGGACATGAAGAAAGCTTCTGGATGCTGTGATGATCTATAAGTTGACCTAGGTGTTTTCATGTGGCATAAACTTATCTATTTAAACATGTATGATTTCAGCACTTTGCTGTATGTATGTTATATACCCTAATAAAAATGCTTTCTTACAAAATAAAATAGAAATATGCAGGGAAAAACTGCATGCTGTCAGGAAAAAATAAAACATACATCCTTCAGACAGAGACAGAATTCAAAGGCAGCCCCTCTCATTAAGTCCAAGATGGGGAAATACAGACATGATGATAACTAAGTGAAATTGATTCATTTTTATCTCAATATGCATCATCGTAGCTCTTTATGTCTTCATGTGTTGTGCTTAAGGGAAAATGCATTCTGATGTCTGCAGTAAGAAAGAACAGATTGTAAATTCAAGAACTCGGCTTGAGTTTAAGACTTTTCAATAGTAATTGTTAATTTTCTTATGTATAGATTTCTGTGTTGATTACAACTGATTAGCAAATGAAATTTTCTTTCAGTCATATGCTTTTATATAGAATCAAAAATTTATTAAAATAAGTTAAGTATATGTCTAAATTTGAATGCATTTTTATATATGAACATCTATTTTATATACTTAAATGTATATTTTATATAATAGAATATATATTTAAATGCATATATTCGCAAATACATATATAGTCAAGTTTTAAATGAATGGTAAACAGTGGTATGGATAACCCAAGAATCATTTCTACTTGAATTTAGAATGCATGCATGATTTTTGAGGAATATTTATCTTCTTGATTACAGCTTGTTTAGAGCGATATTAAAATTAGTCTGCACTACTTGAAGACACAACACCTGATCTTGAAGAATTATATCTAAAACATATTAGTTAACAGAAAGAAGCTATCTGGGGGATTAAGTATTTTACACCAATATTCATCCAAAAATATCAGCAACATACTGATAAATGAGAATTAGCTATAAATTAAAATCAGTCCTTAAAATAAGAACATGCCTGAAGGATAAACAAAATTAAGAAATTGGCCTAAAGTGAAAATTAGGGTATGTCAATTAATTTTAATCCTTCTTATTCTATTCCTCTGTGTGTGTGTGTGTGTATGTTTTGAGAAAGAGTATGTCCTATAATAAAAAGAGCATAGGCTTCAGATTCTGGCAAACAAGTGTTTGAATACTGAGTGCATTAATTTTTTTTAAATTTCAGAATATTACAAGAGTACAAACGCTTTGGTTATATAAATTGCCTTTGTACTGCCCGAGTCTGAGTTCATTACTTTTCAGATATGTTACCAAGTTTCCTGACTTCTTGTAGTTCTTGTAATAGCATGTGCCTTGGACTGTGATTGTGAGAATTTAACCACAATGGCATGTAAGTTAATAGTTTGCTTTTGGCTGGGCAGGGGCCAGATCATAAGTTAGAGAAGTCTGTGCTGAAAGATGATGAATTCACTATGGGATATAGCCAGTGGGAACCATCCACTTGTACCCTGATCAATAGCAAGTAGAATTTAAAGAGAGATGGGCTGGAGATGTAGTTTCAGAGTCATCATATACATGTGGTAAAATGGAAGTTATGGGGATGAACCCAAGACCCGAGGATGAGTGTACAGTATGAGAATAGAGGAGACCTTGTAATCTAGAAGCCTAAGAACAACAACATTTAAGGGAGGCCAAGGAAAGATTTATTTTGGGTCTTATTAATATAATCTCATGATATGGATATTAGTTTGACTCTGTGTTCCAATAAACAGAACAAGTAGAGAAAAATTGTTGAACGATAATAACAGGCCACCAAAGCCTCTGTATAACTAAGGGCAAGAATATAACTATCTTGTAAGGGACTGGAACCAAGAATAAGAAGCCTTCAGGAAGCCTCGGAGTATGCTGTTTCAACCTTCATGTCTTCTTATTCTTAATCTTCATATTCTCCTACAGGCAGACTTTATTTGTTCCTCTGAACGCATGTTAAAAAACGTTTATACCAAGCAGACTTTAACTGAGTCCCACTCCTCTTTCCTCCCATGGATTATTCAGAGTCATAGCTTTTCCTGCGTCCCATCCACAGAAATCCTGTATACCAAAGGATATGACTGTGGAGCAATTTGCTCTTCTTTTTGTGTAGTAGCCAGTGCTGTAGTGCCTCGTTTCCCATCTGTCCCTGCCTTACTTCTCTCTTTTCTCACCTTAACTGCTCTGAGTTAGCGTCTCCTATTAAGCATTAGGGCATTAATCCTTGCTTCGGGCTCTGTTTTCTAGGGAACCCAGGCTGTGAGAGGCAGTTTATTACTGAGATGGGCTCCAGTGCCCGCTCTGTCTCTCTCTGTAAGTGGGAGGAAGGCAAAGTATTCCCCAGGAAAGGAGCCACCCACATGATTCTGTGGCATAGAGGGAACACGGGAGCTTGTTTTCAGAAGAGAAGGAACCATTGCCATCGGGGGAAACACCCCAAAAGACATCTCATAGAGATTAAAAGTGTAGTTATCAAAAATTATTCTGTCAGTTATCCCTTTCCTGTGGGTCTGACAATTGCAATTGTTAGTGCTTCCATTTTACTTTTTTTCTCTTCAAACAGTTGAATGAATCTGATCAGATGAGGTATAACTATAAATATGGTATATTTTGTGAAAAATAGCCCTTTTGGGAAATTTACTTTAACCGATCATTTCTGTAGATTGAGGCAATGATGCAATAAGCATTAGGTTACTTTTTAGGCTATTTCTCTGTGGAATTAAAAAACACTCTTCAAAGGTAACTCTCTGCCCTTGTCAAAATGATTTCCTTACAAACAATATCTTTTGGATTTCCAGAGACCATAAAATTATTAATTCAGTTAATTCACTAAGGCAAGGTAGGGAGGATGCTGGTGCAACTGCCTCTCTGCGTGGACCAGTGAGGAGGGGGGTGGGGACTTGCTAATCGGTCTTTGAGTGACCTCTGGGGTGGATATTTAGGTTTTTCAGAGCTCCTCAAATCTCTGCCCTTCCATTGCTTCTTATAAGCCTAAGGCACATCTAAGACAGTCGAGAGAAAAGATAGCCACAGGAAGATAGCAAAACATGAAATACTTCAAAATTAGATCTCCAGCCGCTGAGGAAAAAGAAAAATTACTAACTCTTCTCCACTTCCCACCTCACCATCATAAGGCAGTATTTAGCTTTCTTCCTTTCCTTTTCATGCATTCAGCAAGTTGTATGGAGCTTACGATATGTAGGGCACCATAGAACAGCTAAAAATACGAACTAAATTATATATCACTGCCCTTGAGAATAATAATTTCACAATCTGGTGGGAAAATCACTTTGTTTAAATAATTTGTTGTGTTCTGAATTCATGATGTTTAAAAAGCTAAGTTTTACTACAATTAAAGTGCTTTCTTAATCATAACAATTCTTAAATAAACCACGTTAGTAAGTTAGAATTCCAGACAAGGCATTAATGCAAAAACTTAATCATTGTTTTAAAATTCCCACTAAATTTCGAGCAGTAACTAGAATCTGGCTATTCCTATTGAAATGGCAATGTTTAGGGCAAATTGGAAAAAGAGCTAAGAAGTTTTCTATTGACTAAATGAAAGACAATATGGGACCTCATACAAATCACAGGCTTTTGCTGCCTATTTTATTAGTGGCCTTATCTTAGGAGTCAGATTTTTGTCTCAGAAGGATCTAGGAGCTGGAGACCAGAGAGAAGACACTGACTTTTTCCGCCCCTTTGCAACCCCAGATTTTTGTTCTTGTTTCAGGTGAGAAAATAGAATTTAGAAAAGCAAACTAAAGCAGTGTAGTTGAAAGAACATGGACTCTGCAGTTAGTCAAATTGGATTTGATACCTCTTTTTTGACATTCCTTGCTGTGTAAATGTGGGCAGTTTACGTAACCCCTTGGTGGCTCTATTTCTTCATTCTTAAAAGGGTGACGATGATACTTATGTTAAAATTTCTGTCAGAGTTCAATTTTATCACTTAATATATGACACATATAGGGCAACTAGCATATAGTAAAGAAAAGTGAGGCCAAGGATTTATTGACAGCAGAATTATCTAAAGACTTGAAGCACTAAAAACATCAACAGACTTCAGTGAGTGATCTTAGTTCCAGAACTTTCTCAAATAACAAGTTCTGCAGAACTATCAAGATCTTTTTAAAAATTCTAACCATGTTAGAATACAGAAATATACCTTAAATTTTTAATGAATAACTTTGGGTAACAGTATTGTGATTATCTTCTTTATCAATCGAACTCTTCAAGACACAAGCTCTTCGGGCCAAAGTACCACAACCGAAACAAATGCAACCCTCACCTAACAGCTGTTTTTCCTAATTGCAGGCAAGCTTCTCTAAGCAGAATCACCTAGTTCTCAAATCAAACTCAATAGGAAGGGTCATAAAAACACAGATGGAGGGTTCACTCCCAAAGTTTTCAATTCAGTAGGTCAGGGGTACATTTTTGTCAAATTCTCGGGTGACGTTGATGTGTCTGGTCTGAGGACTACACTTTGAACACCAAAGTGTTCACCAAAGTGAACACCAAAGTATAAGGAAATAGTATCCCAGATACTTTCAAATGCAAAGCTATAAAGTAAGGTAAATTAAACAGGGACATCTATTTATGTACATAAAAATTAAATAATATAAGAACATATTTATTATATGCATATATATCTCATATATCTATATAAAAAGAGACCAACTGTCTCTTTTCCTTACTGAAAACCGAAATTCAACTGAGATATCTTCCTAAGTAGGATCCTTCTAGAAGTAGGATTATAACAAGACTCCAAGCTACATAGTATAATATTTTAAGTTCTTTCATTAACCAAATTTTACCTAACAACAGAAACTCAGTTGTTGCTTGAATTGTGTTCCCCAAAAAGATATGTTCAAATCATTTTTTTCCAGAAAGAAAGGAAACAGTTTATTAAAACATTTCAAAGACAAACAGCTTTAAATGGTGATTATCCTAGACCTCTAATAAACAAACATATCCTGCCTCCAAAACTCCTTCTTAGTGTAACTTTCAGAAAGAAAAAGCCAAGAAACAGGAGAGCTCTATAGTCAAAAGTTAATTTAATTAAAACTGATATTTAGGCTATACATGTACATACATGTTTATTCCAGCCCTCTGTTCTCTCTATTAAAGCTTCTAATCCCCATTACTTGTGTCTTTGTTTCCAATGGTACTAGATTGGAAATAGTGGCACTGAATTGGGTGTTTGGAGATGTAATTAGTTAAGATGAGATCATGCTGGAATAGGGTGGGCCCTAATTCAATATGACTGATGTCCTCATAAAAAGAAGAAAAGATAGGGACCACAGAGAGACAATGGCACGTGAAGACACAGGCAGAGACTTGGATGCTGTATCTGTAAGCCTAGGAACATCAAGGATTGCTAGCCGTCACCAGAAGCTAAAAGAGAGACATAACAGATTCTCCCTCAGAAGCCTCACAACATTGCAGACACTTTGATCTCAGCCTTCTAGTCTTCACTACCGTGAGGAAATAAATTTCTCTTGTTTCATGCCATATTTTGTTATGGAAGCCCTAGGAAACTTCTTAATAATAAACCCTCCTTCCCTCAGTACCTCAGGATTCTCAGTCTACCTCTCAAATATGCCTCAAATTGTGCTACTTTTTAGTGCTTTGCCCACTCATTTTATTTTTTCATCCTTAGGAGGGTTGCCCTAAAGAAAGAGAGGAAGCAAGGGAAGAGGGTGGGGCAAAGTGTGACCCTCTCAGCCTGCAATCGTGAGAATTCAAAAAGGATGTACCACTATGGAAACACTCTGCTGACCATTCCCTTCTAGTTCCACATCAGGTTCCTCAAACTCTGGGCCATTTTAATTGTCCACTCTTGGCTTCGACATCCTGGCTCAAGTATTGATTTCTGGCTCTGATCCTTGGCTTCCCTCCTGAATCTTCGTGCCCCTTGCTCTTGGCTCTGATACCCCTGTAGTGCCCTGCAGCTGGATCTGGTAAAACTTCACTTGCCCTTCATTTTTGGCTCTTGCCACTCTAATTTATCCAGTTCTTCCTTGTCTATCTCTGAGTCCACTCTGAGCAATATATAATAACAGAGAGGGCCTAAGAGGGCCACTCAACCTTGTTTTTCCAAAAATAAATTTCCCTTCATCAGTGAAATGTGTCTGTACCCTGAAGATACAAGATCTTTTACATCCTTCTCCGCTTCGTTTTCGTCCCCTCTCCCTGTCCCCTGACTTTCGGGGTCCTGATAGTTTGACTCCTAACACTCCTTTAGTTCTACTGCCATTTTCAAACTGTTGTTCCACTTCCACCACTCAGTAATCTTCTCTATTTTTGTTGTCTACTTTTGCCCTTTTCTATTCCTTGTCCTATCTGTCTTCTGTCTTCAGGACATCATCCCATATTCATCACTGTCACCCTGTTCTTCCTTTCATCATTGCCAACGGTAGTGGTTCTCAACTTTGGCTGCACATTAGAATCACCTGAAAAGCTTTAAAAAACTGATTCTCCAATGGTCCTACCTTCAGAGATTCTAATTTAATGGAGAGGGCCTGGACATCATATTTCTTAAAATCATTTTCCAGGTAATAATCACTGGCCTACCATTATGCTCAGCAGTTTCAACATCTATAATAAAGAATTTCCTTCCTTCCTAACCTCATAGTTCCTCACTTCCAATTTTAAGTATTGTCACTTTGTTTCTCCCACCCCATCACTCAGATATGCCTTACAACTCATCATGCCTTGAAATAACTCTACCATCCACCAGCATAATCTTAAACTCTGACATTGAAGTAATTGCAACCTTTTTTCTCACCTTTCCTACTTTTAGTGAATAAGCTCTAAACTTTTATTATGACCCTAATTTGTTCCTTGACTTTTTTTCAATTCATCATACCTGATGACTTGACTTTACTGACTTCAGGTCTACCCAGCCAGACATGTGCTCAACCATGTCAATAACACCACCATCTTTTAGAAAGGAATACTTATTCTGCATTTGTCACTTTTCCACAGAGGGGAAGGAATTTATGCTTATTAGGAGGAAAGTATGGGAAGAATACTTGAAGCCTCTTCTCCAGAGCCTCTCCTGGACACACCCCCAAAGGAGGATGAGATTGGTAATCATCTGATTGGGAAGCTAGGGAGAAGGACATATGCGTGTATGAGTCAGTCTTTTTCACCTCTCCTGAGTTAAGGATGGAGTTTTTTCTTCTTTACCAGGCAGTGAGGTCAGTTTTTCAATTCTACCCGTGGCTATGTGGGTAAGTTTAACTCAGTGGAGAAAACACTTAGATATGGGTTTTCAGTCTACATTCTCTAATTCAGCCATATCAGCAACAAATCCTTTGTTCTGGTCTCTATCTGTGGGTTCCTGTGACCTTCCTCCGTTGGTTCTCACTTGTGAGAGGAAGAACCTCCACCATAGACTCAAGGAATTAACCTCCCTTCATTTTCATTTTGTTGCATATCTGACCTGGGAACCCCTAAAATAGGGTTATGTCCCCCAACCACTCTTTTACCTGCACATTCTTAGATAAGTGCACAAAGTCACACTTAATTGGATCCACTGTAATTATTTACTTTTAAACCCAGCTAGACCCTCGTTATTGCATCTGTTTTTAAGCTCCTTTTATGTGCTTACTATTTACCTCCTTCCCCATAGCTATTCCTACCTTCTCTACTCTACTAAAGTTCTCATACTAAATCTACTCCCCCCAATTTTTCAGCGAATAACCTCAGCTAATACAGTTTGAGGCAACCATACGAAATTTACACCCTTTACGTTCCATCTCTCTTTAAAATTCCTCTTTGTCTCCATCCATCTTCTCTTCTTCTGTGCTTGCTCCTTAGGAGTAACCACACTTACCCCCCGCCCCACCCTCCGCAATCCTTCATGACACTCTCCTCTCTCCCGCCCTGAGCCTTCACTCCATCCAGTCCTCTCATTTGTTTACATCAGTAACTTCTCCCTCTCTGCAAAAGAATTTCTCTCTGCCTGAGGACATGGGCATAACAAACAAGGCTGTAAGCGGAAAACAAAATCCTCAGTCCTGTTACTCCTTGAAATGACATTTTTGTTTTCCTCCCTTTAGCATGTAATTCTTGAAAAAAATCATCTAGATTTTCTGACTTCACTTTTTTTTTTTTGAGACAGAGTCTTGCTCTGTCACCCAGACTAGAGTGCCGTAGCATCACCCTGGCTCACAGAAACCTCACACTCCTGGGCTCAAGCGATCCTCCAGCCTCAGCCTCCCAAATAGCTCATGCCACCACACCCAGCTAATTTTTTCTATCTTTACTAGAGGCAGGATCTCGCTCTTGCTCAGGCTGGTCTCAAACTCCTGACCTCAAGCGATCTTCCCACCTCAGCCTCCCAGGGTGCTAGGATTACAGGTGTGAGCCACCACGCCCATCTTTGACTTCACTTTTTTATTTCTTTCTCACAGCTCACAACATTATTTAACTCCCCTTAAATCAATGGAAACGTCTCATTTATAATTCATCAATAAAATCACAAACATCCTATCAAATCTATTTCTTTTGAGTCCTCACCTTGTCTCTCTCCTTTTTTCCCTTATCCAATCAACCCATATCCCAGCTCCTTATGTAGATGATAATATAAAGTTTCTGTCACTGCCCCATTTTATATTTACATTTATAATTATTCACCTGGACCTAAACTCAACAAGTCTCTCCCATAATTTCTCAGCTTACTCTTAATTCCCTATTTCAATAAATGACATACTTTATTTCCTAATAACTCAGGCCCAAAATGTCAATGTCATTTCATACATTCATTTATTAATTTCTCCCTCATTATGTATCTCATCCTTGCCATGGAGTGCATTATGTCCCAGGTTTACAAAGGAGAATAAAATATCTCTCCTTGATGATCTCATACTATGTTGCAGAAGACGACTGATATAAGTAAACAAAGTACGTGATAAGTGCTGTTCTAGAACCACTGAAAGACTGTCAGAACACAGATTAGAGAGTCATTCATGTTGTGTGACGGAGTTGGAAGAAATGCTTCACAGGAAGCAAGTACTTCTCTTCAGTCTTTAATAAGAAATGGGTGTTTAAAAATAGAGAGGGTAACTCCTAGAAGGTACTAGGACAGCATTTGTAAAGTCAAAGATTCGTAAAGCCACTCGAAATTTGGTTTGACTGGAGTATAGAATTGAAAAAGAGTAGGACAAAGAGGAATGAGTCTAAAGAGTTATTATGAAGGTTTCCATATTCTGGTCTACTGAACCAGCGATCAAAATTGCTTTCAGGGCAACCGTCCTAGCAGCAACATGGTGTAGGGGAAATAGTTACCTTTGATTCTACTTCTCCAATTTTCCAAACATTTGCAACATTTGTACAATGATTGCAAATGTGCCCCTTAAAGTGCCTTTTACATTTTCCCCCTGTTGTTTATATTCCACTGCCCCCATCTTGGTTCAGGTCAGTACCTTTCCGTTGAATGTCCAGACTACCGAGAGAATAAGTCCAATCATGCCATTCACGTAATCATGAACTTTCCAGGACACTCTACCATCTACCACACTGAAAGTAAATTCTTCATCATGACATTTAAGGCTTTCCACAGTGACCTATCTATCTAATTATCTGCTAATATCAAGTGGGCGTGTCCAGTGTCACAGGCAAGCAGCACTTTCACTTGATATTTATATGTGACAGAAGCTTTTCCTCACCTGTGCCTTTGATTTGTGTTTCTTTTACCTTGAACACCACCTTCCCCCTCTGCCTTTTGAAAGCCTGTCCATCCTTAAAAATTTATTTTAAAATGCACCGCCTTTCAAGATTAAAATTTTAAGTTACTCCAAACATATATGATTGTCTGTCTTTGCTTTTGTGAAACATTCTACCATTTTGATAGTGTCATGTAAAACTTTATCTGATGCAGCCATCCCCCAACCCATTCCCATACAATGTAAACTTTTGACAGTGACACTACATGTTATTGGGTGGGGTTTGCTTTCATTTCATCTCAACATATTGCCTTACACAAAGTACATGTTAATTAGGGTAGTTACTTTCAACATAATTTCTGAAGTCGCTACCTGTCTTTTTCTTTGAACCATCATAGTTCAAGATAATTATGTGTTCAGTCATGGTAATTTATTTTGTGCCAAGCAAGAAGTAGGGACCTTAAAAACTATCCTCAGTTGCCTATATTTTTGATGTCTCCTTCCTACTGTACTGCCCCAAAAGGTAAAAATAAATAAGCAAACCAGATCAATCATGTTTCAAACTCCATGCTCAGAAAGTATCTTCAGGCACTATTATATTGTATGAGAAAAAAGAAAATTAAATTCAGTGAAAGAACTGGCATTTTTAACTTTGTAACACCAAATAAACAATAAGAGTTAGTTCTTTTTTTTTACTATTCAACTCACTGATGTCAAGTAGTTACTACCAGATTCAAAGCGAGACATTTTACCACAAACTGCAATGTCCAGACTCTCTTGTGATTTCCCTTTCTTAGACTCTATTATGTGATTTCTTAACTCCTTTATTCAGTTTTGTCTTGAAATGGTTGAGCCCTGGGCACTTTACTAATATATATCCTAAATATTTTTCTCGGTTCCATTATAAAAGCTTCCAATCTTGAGACAAAATGGGAGTGGTGATAAATAAAACAGAGTTAAAAGTAGACTTTTTCCTACCCTAACTTTATCTAAGGAAGGAATATGATAATGTGGAAAAAATGTATAGACATACATACAGCAACCAAATAGAAGATGTTATTATATTAAAAAGTGATGGAAACTATTCCATTCTTCCCTTTTTCCTCCTACTTAACATGATAGTAAACTATTAGCAATTATTACAAGTCGATTATGAGAGTCTATTTGTATTAATTCAGTCATTCAGCAAATATTTATTAAGTATTTACTGTGTCCCAGGCAACTGCACAAGTTATTAGGGGTGTGTGTGTGTATGTGTGTGTATATATATATATGAATATATGCTATGATAAGTGTAAATCAGCAAAAGAAAGGGTGGACATAAAAAGAAATAGGGAAACAATGCATGCTGGGAATTATAGGCAACTATGCCAAGGTACAAAAAAGGGACATAAAGAGGGCCCAAGGAGATCAGAACCTAATTGCTATTCAAGAGCAGTAATTAACTAGGGAATAAAAAGAAACCCCCAATTTTAAATTTGAAAATGGGAGTCAACCATTTCAGCATAAGTGAAATTTAGTGTGCCATCTCGACTTTGAATGCTATAGGCAAAAACAATGTCTATTGAAATATTATCCTTCATTCGAGTTTGAATAAAAATAAAACACACATGGAGGCAATGAATAGGAAGAACATCTAAAAGATCTTGAAGAAAAATACTCCTTGGGAAATGATTTTCTTCACAAATTAGAAACATACATTTTAAAAAAAGATACCATCAAGAAAATCCTATAGGACATTATATTTACTGAAAAAGAGCTGAGATATAAACAGAAATGGATGAAAAATTACAATATGAAAAGGAAGTAGAATATATTAAAAATACATTGAAAAGATACTAATTATGCAATAGCAGATTTGATACCACAGGAAATTGAATTAGAATGTGGAAGATAACTTTTAAAACTTTTTCCAGAGAGTGGAGGAGGAAAATGGATGCATTCACAGTATGCAAAGGAACAAAAAGTTGGAAAAAATGACATAGAAGACAATAGTTGTGAAGGTCTGAAAACAAAGAGCTGTCACACAGAAGAAAATACCAGAACACATGTAACCAAACCTATTTCCAACCATACTAAACGTCTGTATCTGCAGTTTGAAAGAGCTCACCAGATATAAATGAAAAATCCACACCTAAGCCTGTTGCACAAATTTGGGCACCCACCCCCAGGACTCACAGCACTATGTTCATTCTCTCTCGTAGTCACATTCTAGATAGTCATTTTAATTGGAAGAATAAAGAAAAATCTACAAGTTTATAGGAAGAAAAATATATTAGCTGTACTAAACAATAAACAATTCACCTCCAAATCCAAAAGGCCAGCGCATTCAAAGACAGATGCCTCGCAAAGTAGCATTCATTTAATATTTGTTGAAAGAATAATGGTCTAGACAATCATAACTTAACAAACTTGAAAAAATAAAAAAAAAGTAGATAACCTGAATGGAACCATATATATCCTGGGAAGAAATGGAAATAGCTGAAGAGATCTAACCTCTAAAACAGGTGCTGGAACCAGATGGTTTTATAAATGAGTCCTCTCAACCTTCAAGGGACCTGGTAATGCCAATGATGTTTAAATTATTCCTTATTCCAGGATGTGAAAAATAGAAAGACAGCTTGGTTGTTTTATAAAGCTAATATAACAACAATACTTAAACATGGCAAAGAAATGAAAGAAATAAAAATGGCAAACCAATTTTACTTTTGAATATAGATGTAAAAAACATTTGCAAACTGAAATCCAGCACTATATTGAAACAATGTGAGAATCAAGCATATCATAGAATAACAATAATAGATTATTAATAGGAAACATATTAATATGTTCTCTATATATCCCATTCCCCTCTTCTCAAGTAGTTTCACTGTTGATCTCTTTATGGCAAAGTGGGACAGGGGTTAGGTCTGTCTTGTCCATTGCTGTATCCTCTATGCCTATCCCAATACCTTTCCAGATCAATCAATAAGTCTTTCTCAGTATGTGGAAAATTGAATGGAGAGATTGTCAGAGGCTGAGGGGAGATATTTGGTGCAAATAAAATTTAGCAAATGAAAAACGATGAGTCAATTATTAGTTGGGAGGAGAGAAGTATGAGAAAATAAACATAATTTTGATTTATCACTTTGGCTCAGAAATGAACATTAGAAAATTAATCCCAATAATGTAAACACAGAGTATTGATTTAATGACAAATGTAATATTAGGAGTATGGGGTGAGGAGTATGAGGTGCTATTTTAAGAGAGTATAATAATTTTCCATAATAAATGAGAAATCAAAAGATAATCTAATATGTATGCATTAATTGATAGCAGTTTAAGCATTTCATGTAGGTACCGTATATAGAGAGGTAAGTACCCTCTTTGTGTAAAATAAAACAACTGGAGGAGTTTCAATCTAGGTGTTTCTAGGGAGTGGAATTACAGAGGCCTGGGCAGGGGACTGTGGTTTTTTAGTATTACAATCATTCTTATGTATTATAAGCAAGATCCTAAATTATTAAATGACTTTAAAAGTATTGTTTGAACTTTTAATATTTTGAGCATATATTTAATAAAATAAGAATTTATAAATAAAGCCTTACTATAACCACATTAATTTTAAATGATAGTATCTATTTGAGATAAGGATAGAGGAAGACTGGTCTTCAAATAAACTTATTGTAGGATTCAAATTGATAAATTTAATCAACAGGGCATTTTTGCATTATGTATTAGCCTTAGGAATCTATAATTTCTGATCTAGTAACCTGCCTTCTTAGAATTTATTCTCAAGAAATAGTAAAGATCATATACAAACATTTGTATCATTGGCTTTTCTTGTGGTCTATCATTCTCCTCTGACTTCCCTTTAAATGTTGGAGGTTTTTTAAGTGCCTACTTAGGCCCTTTTTCTATAGTGTTTCTGAGCATCCTCATCCACATTCATAGTTTAAGTTACCATCTACTCACCAATGATCTACAAACTTTGTCTCTACCTCTAATCTCTCTTCTGAGTTTAGAACCCCTTATCTAATGACATTTTAGCATCTCCCCCCTTGGTTGTTTCAAAGACATCTTAAGCACAATACTTACAAAGTTGAACTTACAATCTTCTTCCCCAAAGTTTGCCATTTTCTGAAGTTCTCTAAGAAAATCTATCTAGTTCTTCAACTCCAAATTTAGGATTCATCACTAAAATTTCAAACCATGACTGGCCCTTTACCAGATCTTATTGATATAATCTTCTAAATGTTTACCAGATCTCTACTTCTCTTTAAGACCTCCACTACTTCCCATCCAATGTCAAGATATAAGTATCTGCTGCCTGGGCAACTAACTGGCCTCCCTACACATAGGCCTGCCTTTCCAGTGCACTTTGTACATAGCTATCGGAGAGATTCAATTTTTTAATGTGGAATATGTTTCACACAGCATCGTTTTTTGTCAATAATAAAATATGGGTCTATATACAAATCAGTAACTTCTGCAAAAGAGCTATGGGGAGATGTGAAGTGTGATGATGATGATGACAAAGAAGGAGAATGAAGAAAGAGGAACAAGTGGAAGAGACAGAGGGAGATGAAGAAAGAGGAAGAAGGACAAGAACAAGAACAGGGAGATTGAAACACATTCAAAGTCATTCTCTATAAATAATTTCAAACACTAAAAATAGATGAAAGGACAGCAATACTCAATTTCTTCCCAAACTCAGAGACGCTCAACAAATTTTTCAAAAGCAGCCAATGCCAGAAAATAGACTCTCTGATTATCAATCAGATCTAGTCCACTTGCCTCAGAAAAAGGCACCTTCTCCTTATTTGATTAATATCACTTGAAGTGTCAAGGGTCAGAGAAAAAAGGGGTGGCATGTGAACTGATCCACGCAGAAGACAGAACCAGTCGACTCATCAGATAAAAGAACGGATTTGGGCAACATGACCTCGGCTGCAGCTGCTGCTTGTGCCTGAAATGCTCCCTTCCACCCCCATGTTCTTTATTCCCCCTTATTATTCAGACTTCAGCTTAAATATAATTTCCTTACTGAAGCTTTACCTAACTTCCAAAACCCATGTAATATTGCTTCTAACATCCTAATTTTACTTTCTTAGTGTTTATCACAGTCATTATTTGTAGAGATTTTATTAAAGTCTTTCTCTTCTTCATTAGTCTGTGAGTCCTTTGAGAGTAAAAATACATACTGATATAGCACCACAGCCTACATTAGTGCCTTGAAAGCATTCTATAAATATTTTTTGAAGAAATGGGTAAACAAAAAATAAGAATAAATAAATGAACAATCTAAAATCTCCCAATGCTGGATTGTGACTTTTGTTTTCTGAGTTTAGATCTGTCTTTAGGTCATGAAAATGTTGGCTACAATTAAATTTATTTTATATGTGATAAAAAGTAGAAAAAGGAAATCACTGATACATAAAAATAAAATAAAAATATCTCTCTCTTACTCCCCTAACTTCAATCCCACCGTGCCAACCTGTGTTAATTGTATAACAACCTGTATATAAATTCTTCCATGTCTTTCTCGTTGCTCATAATAATAGCTAATGTTTATTGAGTATTTACTATCTGCAAAAAATGATTCTAAGCAATTTATATTATGATTTCATTTATTTCTCAAAAAACTATAATAAAAGTACAATACTACCCCATTTACAGATAGAAAAACTAAAGTGCAGAGATATTAAGCAACTCATCCAAGATGGGAAGTCATATAGCTGATCAGAAGCAGAGCCAGCACTCAAACAAAAACTCAGATGATCCGGCACCAGAGTCTTCTATGACTTTACATTGCATCTTCCTCAATGTACACACTAACTTATTATATCCCTACCAACCATGTAGAGAGAGGCATTCGGTAATATGTTTACAAAGCTGTTAGAAGCATTCCTGGCATATAGTAAACACTCACTCAATGTATGCTGTTGTTGCTGTATGTTTATTTGTTATAATAAAATAGAATTTTACTCTACATATTAATCTATAACTTGCTTTTATTATTTAACAATATAGCATAAATATCTAGTGCCATCTCTTCTTTTCTAATTTGTTTATGTATATGAATATGTCCATCCACATATAGGAGCCATTTTACAAAAATGGAGTCCTTTATGCTTGGAATTTTTCTCCCAACTTCCTATCTTCTTCCCTTTATCCATTCACTCTCTCCACCCTAAGGAACATGTTAACAACCTGATTAAAGTGTGTTTTGTAAAATATTATGATTAATCCAACTGCATCTCCAAGTTCAACAGAAAAGAAGAAAACATTCAAAGAACAACAACAAAAACCCCACAAACACTCACAGACAAGGCCCTTTGGTCATCACTTGTACAATATAGGATCATATTGTACTCCTACTTCTATGCATTTTTCTTTTCTTATTTAAATTTATCTGGTAAAAATAATTCAAAATCAACTAACAGAATTCTATTTTATTATTTCATTGACTATATAGTAGGCTCAAGAATAAGAGTTTATGTCAAAATTCTTTTCTTGATGTGCACTTTATTTGTAGGTTTTTGCCACCACGAACAATGCTGGAAAAAAACATAGATATAAATTTACACATGCTGCTTTTATTGCAAAGTTAAGAAACACATCATTTCAAATTTTAATAGATATTATCAAATTGCTTGTCACATTTCTACCAGGAGCCAATGAAAGTGCCCTCCCCACATGCCTGACAAAAGGAGGTGAATTTGTAGCTGTCACTTTATTTTGCATTTCCCTGACTAGTGACTTTCAAAAATCTCTTCAGAGATTTGCATTGCCTCTTATGTGAATGGTCTATTCATATTCTTTGTCCATGTTTCTATGGAAGTATTTTCTTTTTATGTTATATATACATTATATATGCCCTTTATCACCTGCATTGCAATTTTTTATCAAATCACATTTTTCCTCTTACCTCCTTTATAGTAATTTTTGCCATTGAAAAATTTTTTAAGTTTTGTTAATTAACATATTCATTCTTTACACTTATGTAAATTATTAACTTATCACCTATCAGCTTCAAACCCACCCTTCTAAATTCAGCTCTGTGATCCTGAGGCTGACACACTGCAATCCCCATTTCTGTTTACCAGTGGTCTCCGTGTTGAGCTCTGCCCGAGGAGGAGCTAAGGGCGATGGTGAAGCTGCAGGAGGATGCCAGGACTTGGTTCTTCCTGTTTGCTTATCTACTTCCTGGGGGCTTCCTGTGGACTCAAGTGGCTTGCTGCTTCATCTCCACAGCAGCAAGCCCTCCCTATGGCAGCAGCTGAATCAATTTTCAATTTTGTCCAAACTGGTAGAACCAGCCTCATTGCATCCTCTTCAAAGACACTAACACCAGCCGAGCAAGGCCCCATTTTAGAAGTCTATGTTTAAGCACTTCCTCTATTCCTGAAGATGTAATATTCAAATTTTCTTTGGTCCCTCAGCCCTAGGGATTGTAGCTACTTCCTGAAGTTACTACCTCTACAATACTTTAGAGTCCTCTTTTAACCCTTTTAAGCTACCTAGTTAGCAATTTTATACTTAATTATAACACTTTTTTCTCTGAAGTTCTCTGTTTTGGACTAAATGGTGTGGTTCCTAACTCTCATGTCAACATTTATATAGTAATTCATAAACTAATTCATAACAGTAATTCATAAAAGTAATTCACTTGCCCTAGATTTTGAAATTTATTACCATAGTAATGCTTGTCTTTTTAATGTTATTTTTTAAATATTGATAATTAAATCTTCTTTATCATTCTAATGTATATATATTTTTTCACTTAATTAAGATAACTGGATTTTCTATATAATTGGCTTATGTGTGCATCTGTGTATATGCATGTGTGTGCATGTATATGTGTTTTGTATGTCCATATATGTGTAATATGTGTATATGTGTATGTCTTTGAGTTTATGTGTTACAAATGTGCTTGCTCATGTGTGTCTGTGGGTTATTTGATTATGTATGTATAGGTGTTTTTTATAGCCATATAGCACAGCCAAGTGATAAGAACATTGTGTAGTTATTAAGAGAGTATAGTTATTAACTTAATGCTCTAGTGCAGGGTTCAGCAAACTTTTTCTATAAAAGGCTGGATTTGAAGACCTGGGATCTCTGTCTCAACAACTTAACTCTGTCATCATAACACCAAAGCAAAGCATCCATAAACGATGTAAAAATAAGTGGGCATGCTCTAGAGTTACTCTCTGTTAATCATTGTCCTCTATCCCATGACTTTGCCCAGGTAACTTGCCTTTTATCGTCTATATCTCATTAAATATTACTTTCCCCAGGAAGCTTTCTGTGATTCTCTAATGGATCCTTATTATTTAAGGTGTCACCTGTATACTAGGAGCATCCATATCACCTGGGATCTTATTAGAAATTCAGAATCTTGGGCTCCAGGCAGCGGTGTGCTGGAGTTGGCTCACACTGGTTCATGAGAGCTGAATATTCATGACTCTTCTCAAATCTGTGTTCAGTGACATCAAGTTGGTAGCTTAAAATTGTCCATGGAGGGAATATTTACACCATGGAAGTTGGCAAATGCCACAAATTAGTGTTTCAGAAAACAAGTTTTCCAGCACACCATTGGCCTAATGAATAAGAATCTGCATTTTAATAAGATCTCTAGGGCATTTGTATGAACATTAAAATTTGACAAGCACTAAACTAGATCTTTTATTTTCTCAAAGTACATGTTAGAATCACAGGGTATGCTAAATTAAAATACATATTCCTGAACCTCATGTGTACATACTGATTCAGAAACTCTTTAAGTAGAGCCTCATAAGAAGAAATCTTTTTATGTAAAAATATGCATCTTAAACTTTCTGCTTGGTTCTTGTGCACCCAAAAGGTTGACAATTACTGCTCTAAAATATCTGTTCCCAGAGCATGCTTTACTTTCTCGCTTATAATAGAGCAGAACTGACAGTCATGAAGAATAATTCCCAGGCATTGAGACCTAATCACAGAACTTATAAAATTTGTATGACTGAATTTCAGAATTGTTATGGACTGCTGGCTCCTTGTGCCTTCATTTTCCTCCTTTTAGAACAGGAATGTGTATAGTGGTCATCGTGTGCCTGTTCCAACAATGCATACTGGGTATATGGGGGTAGACAATGTCTCTTTTATTTTCACAGGTCTATAAATTGAGAGGAACTAAACTTAAGGAGTTATAGTTAAAAAATTATACTCCAGGCACATCATGCACACCTGGATCTAATTTAAATAACAAATTTCTGGCCTTCTAGCCAATGCTGTGACTGGATGAAACTTTTGAGAGGACTTGAGAAGGGATTGCATGCAGGAGGACATGAATCACTGGGAGCCAGAGGAGGACTGTTTCAGGACTTTCCAGACTCCCTCATTTGCCTAATGATGGTTTCAGGATCATCAGGGTTGTTGGAGTGTGGGGAGGATGATGAGGTAGAAGGAATTTGAAAGTTCTTAGCACATTGGAGATTGAGTTCAGCACTTTCTGAAGTGATCAGATGTGTAAAGCTAACCTCCTTCATGGGTTTGTCAAAGTTCCCACGTTGCTGGGGATCTCACCTGTGAAATTCACCTCTTGACAATTGTATCTCTCTCTGGCAGGTTGGTTTGTTCCCTTAGCTCATAGGCATCCAGCAGAGGAAAGCTTAGACACAGGGAAACCCTCTTTCTCTAGTTCAACTACTAACCCTTTTATATCCTCCACATGGATGAGGAGCTTCAAATTCATCACACATGTCTTTCATCCATGGTGACAGCTACTCACCTTGGAATGTGGATTCTATTATCTTCAGGCTTAGCTAAAACTTCTAAGTTAAACATCCTATTACTCTAGGAGTGTACTTGGCACTTTGTGCGTTTTAAATAAATACTTCTTGAGTGAAGGAAAGCCACCCATTATAAAATCGAGAATATCTTATATTTGAGGGTTTCCTTTTCTGAATATATCTTTTTATCTAATTTTACCAATGATCTTAAAAATTCATATGAGTATTATAGAAAAAATTGAAAACTCATATTGTCTTCTTAATTTGAGAAGCAAGTACTGTCATAAAAGTTATAGTCCCTTAATTTGTGTAAAGTTTCAGTTATGCAAGATGAGTAAGTTTTGGAGATCTGCTGTACAACATTGTATTTAAAGTTAACAATAATAAACTGTACAGTTAAAAAATTGTTAAGGTGTGTTTTTATAACCACAATAAAAAACATATATCCCCTCAGACACTTTGACAAAAGGACATGTTTTTCACTAGGAAAAAACATCTTTATTAAAAATCATAACAGTATACCTTTAGCAGACAATAAAATCAGTACTAATGTGAAATAATTTTCTGAATTTGGGAAATTTGAATTGTGGGGTAATTAATAATAAGAATTAATTGAATAGATAACGGAAGGAGAAGTGTTGAAATTTAGAATCTATTCACCCTGAGATGTGATTTTTTTTTTCCCTTTTGCTTATCAGGAGCCAGTGAGATTGACTCTGAACTTTCATATTTGTTTTTATTAGTGTTTCCCACTGACCATTGTATTATATTTCCTTTGCATTATTTCCAATAACTGTGTTTCTTGTAAAGGCCCGACTCGATGTTTTCCACATGAATTTTATGAGAATAGTGGTTTTACATAGAGAGGTTGGTTTTTTTAGTGCAAGAAAATGTACATATTTTGTGAAGGAAAAGGCACTTTTACAAACAACTTTGGTTCATTTGATGCTGCCCACTCTACCCTATTCTACTTAATCACTGTGTTAGATATATTGTGACAAAAGGCTCATTTTCATCAAAAGAAATTCCCAAAGGGTTTGCTACTTAGATGAAATGGAATAAATTAAATATTGTCTAATGTAAGGTGATTGGGAATATATATCTCTGTGTGTGTGTGTATAAATTGCATTTTAGTAAGTTTTTATGCTACTGGAAGCATTTTTTTTAAGCCTTTGTTTCTAAATGGCATAAAGAATCCTGCATGAAAGCTTTTCTGCTTTCTGAAAAACAGCTTGTTTCTTTAGCAATTCAACATAGAACAAAGAAATCAAAAATACTATGTGCTAAAACATATCCACAGTAGATATTTGGTAGAGGCAAGGCAAACTAACATTAATAAACGAAGCTAATTAGGCTTGATTTGCATATTTAACTCATCTTAATTACACATGGATTCAGCAAACATTTTAAAAGCTGTAATCAATCTTTCACAGACATGGTTAGTTATTTACATGAAATAACAAAGTCTAAGAGTCTTGTTAATGATTACCCTGTTTCCAATTTATTTGCCAGTGAGATCATTCCAGTAATAATAATGGGAATTTATTTTTCTGAAACAGTTTGTAAACCTGTAAGACTAAAATTCTTTGGTTTCACAAATATATTTTTTCAATTTTGCATAAAATGTGAAATATAAATTATTCTATTATACTAAAATATTTAACCTTGTTCGGTTAAAAAGAATCTTCATAAAATTCTTTTGACATTAATTTTTAAACTTGATAACTAAGGTAATAGCTATAATAGAAACAAGCTGCACCTAGCTGGAAATGAGTAGGGAAAGGTTTTTCTCACAGCTAGTATAAACTTTAGTTCCACCCACACTTAGACACTGTTTGCTTTCTCTTCTTTAATAGTACTTTTAATTGGTCATAGAATTTGAAATAAAAATATAAAGAACACAATTGTACAATATAATTATTGTTTAACTCCAGTATGTTTTATTTAGAGTTTTCTTAGAAGTTCTTAAGTATTTTACTATAAGAAATTATTTTCTATAAATATACACGAGCAATCTTATGAGGAGATGGTGCCTCTGTATTGTGATGTGAAGGGCTAGCAGGTATATTAGGAGTGGCTAAGAACAGAAGGTGCTGTGAACAGGAAAAAAGCTTTCTTACAAAAATTCAGTGCACAAAACTTTATTATGTGCAACTGTCAAATTGTGAAGTTCCATTATTAGGGCTCCATGTCTTAGAGTTCCTTCCCATGAGGGTTCTTTTATAAAATCAAAAATCCTGAGAGGTTATCCCTTTTGCTTGAATTGCCTTGAAAAGGCAGAGGTCATGTGGTGAAGAAAGGAAAGTTGGTGAAGGGCAAACTTACTGTACTTACTTAATATCTTTCCTAGGATCAGCCTGTGTGTATTAATTTAAAAATATTTATTAAATGCCTCTCATGTGCAAGTTCATCATTGTATTTATAATTATAAAACTGATGAAGAAAATAGATGTTATCCCTGCTATCATAGAGCTTGCAATCTGCATATTGTGATTATGTAATAATTAAAATTTATTGAGCACTTGCTGTGTTCCAGGCAGCAATCTAAGTACTTTACATAAATTAACTTAATTCCCAAAATGGCACTGTGTTGTAGATACTATTAATATATTATTTCTATTTCACAGATGAAATTACTGAGGCTTAGAGTGTTCCAAGGACACAGTAAGCAGCAAAGCCCAAGCAGTTTCAGTCCAGACACTGTGCTCTTAATCATTACATTATATGCATGAATGATATTCAAGTCTGTTTAGGTATATACTCAAATATGACATAAAATATGCAAATTTTCATTTTGAGACTACTTACATATAAGCTCAAAGTACATTTTTATAATATTTGTAATTTCTATCTATAATGCAATAACTACTGTAATGTCACAATTTAACTTTTGCAACCAGCTAATTCCCCAATGACTATTGCATTCGCAAGATATTTTATGAGTAGTACAATAGGATATCTCTAGCCCTTTGTTATGGGTTGAATTGTGTCTCCTCAAATCCATATGTTGATGTCCTAATCCCCAATACTTCAGAAGGTGACTGTATTTGGAGATAGGGTCTTTAAAGAGGCAATTAAGGTTAAAGGACATCATTGGGGTGGACCCTAATCCACTGTGACTGGTGTCCTCATAAGAAGAGATTAGACCACAGATACACACAGAGGGAAAACCTTGTAAAGATATAGAGAGACAGCAGCCATCTACAAGCCAAGAAGAAAGGCCTCATAATGAAACCAACCCTACCTAGACCTTGATCTTGGACTAGACTACAGAACTTTGAAAAAATAAATTTGTGTTGTTTAAGGCACTCAGTCTGTGGTACTTTGTTATGGCACCCCTAGCAAACTAATATACCCTTAATTGTGTCAAAGGATGAGAACACCACTCAATATCTGAAACCAAAATGCTAAGTGTATAGTATACTTAAGTGTGGGAGAGTTATACTGGTCAGAGTAAATCTAGTTGCTGGTCTTAGATACAGTTTTTGTGAAGAGATTACTTTGGATTGTGTTGGTGCCAGAGACAGGAGTGGTTTCTAGTTTTAGAAGAGTAGCTTGGGTTGGTCAATGAGACTTGTTTTTGCCAGTTACAGAAGTAGAAGAAAGTTGATAACAGCCTTAGAAACATGTTCACTGTAGTGAATCTTGAGCCAATTGGCTGACTTTCAAATCATGAGTCTGTTGCTATTTGGCTTTTAGAGGACTGCTCACTGATGTTAGTTGTCATTGATTAATTAGATCGGTTTAAAACAAGTTCTGATTGTTTACTTGTAAGCAGGGCTATAGAACTGTTACTAATTGATTAGATGAGTTTAAAACTAGTTCTGGTGTTTGTTACCATGGATATAGAACAATTCTCCTGGGAGAATGGAAACTTTAAATTTAGCCAACAAAAATTAATAAGTAGACAATGGATAGAAAAAACCCTACAAATTAATCTATAAATGGTAATATCCCTTACTTGTGCAGGCATTAGGTAATCACTTTACATGAATTTCTCTAACTGTAAATGGGGATTTAAAATATTACTAATTTCACATGGTAGAGATTAAAAGAGTTACAACGCATAAACTATTTAGCATAGTTTTTATACAAATAAGAAATAATAACTTTCCAATGTTCTGAATTCTAAACCTTGCAATTTCACTCCAGGATCACATTCTTCATCACCACAATATACTACCTCTCATAATAAAATGCACAGAGAGTATGATTTAATTTATGCAAGAACTAAGAAAGACACATGAGATGGTGAGCAAAAGTAACTGTATGCACATGCACCTGTCCATAATATACAACAGATTTACACGGGTTACATCTGGGATGACCTGAGATGGGAAACTAACTTTTCATTGAATAGTAATTTGTAATATTTGATTTTACAGCCATATTCTTATGTTTCTTTTCTTAATAAAATATAATTAATTTTAAAAATTGATTTTTTTTTACTAAGAAGATGTGAGGGAACATTCTGGAGTCAGGGAAATGTTCTGTATCTTAATCTGAATTGCAGTTACACAGATATACACAAAGATAAAAATTCATTGAGCTAATCCCCTAAGAGTTGTACATTTTACTACATATAAATTATGTCACTAAGATAAAAGTTGCCTTAATACATCAAAAAGGCATTTTAAAAGGTATCCTTCAGGGAAAAACTCTGAATTGAGTGGCCTCACTTTATATTTTTAAGTCTTAAATTTTTTCAAAAGAATATTGAATTCATTGATTAAATAAGTAAGTCATTATAATGAGAAAGGAAATTTTTGAGCATTAGCTCTTTAATGATTTTAGTGATAGTATGTTTGGCTACTTGCTTTATGATTTAATTTAGGTCTAATTTTTAAGAGTTTTTAAGGTTTTTTGTCTTCAGGATAAGACTTTCGATAAGTATTATTTTAATATTTTTTCAACTTTTCACATGGCACTATTGACAGTAAAAAGGCTTTTAATATTCTGAAGGAGACAAGATTAATCTTTATTCATATGGTTTATGTCAGTCAGGCTAGGCTAGGTTGTCTTAAGGTAACAAACAACTTCCAAATCTCACAACATCTATATTTTGCTCTTGTTCTGCGTCCTTCATGGATTGGAAGTGGGGGGCTGGGGAAGACTACTGCTTATCTTACTTCCCCAGGGATCCAGGATGATCTAGCAGCTACTAACCTTGAATATTAGGTCTCTGCTGGAGAGAAAGGGGGCCCCTGGAGGAAGTGCACCTATAATTAAAGGCTGAAAAGGCAGGGTTAGGGGGAACATAGGAGGGGGATTGCATCTGATTTCCACTCACAACTCTTGAGCCAGAATTTATTACATGGCCTGACACACCACATGGGGGCCAGGAGGTGCATATATACCCAAAAAGGAGGAAATTGGAAAAATTTGGCAAATGGGCCCACTCACTTCATCTCTTTGCACATAAAGGATTAAGTGACTTTTGAGTTAGACAAAATAAGGCTCCTGTCTTGGCTCTGGCACTTTTTAATCTATGGATTAAGTGCCTTTGTTTTCTCATCTCTAGAAGGGAAAGTATTAATACAATAGTAGCTGTCTCATAGAGTTGTTGTGAGGATTAAATATGATAATGACAGTAGAGCACTTAGCAGGACACTTTAGGTACATAATAAGCACTCAATAAGTGTAAAGCTGCCTCCTTCACCTGGAATCATCATTTCCCTATAGCTGTTTAAAATGTTAATAGGCAATGGAAAAGTCAATGGGTGAATCTGCTCCTGGGCTAGAACCATGTTACAGGAAAGGCATTGAGGGAATAAGACAGTGCACACATTTCATGTCATGACTGATCAAGATGAAAATAAACGCTAAGAAGACGATCACACTATTTGTCCAACAATAACCATATCTGATGAGGGTGATTATTTTCCAATTTCTTTTGTAATGTCCATGTAACCTTGTTTACTTTTTCACTTAACAACTATTTATCAAATCTTATCAGCTGTTTTAGGCCATGGGGAAAGTAAGGTGGTGGAAAAGACAAACAAGTTTCTCTTGTGGGGCTTAATGGCGGGAGACTTACAATAAACAAGGAAACACATTCATTAAATGATTTTAGTTAACAATGAGTGATAGGGAGGAAACAAAACACAGTGACCTGTTTGTAGGGTATTGACATCTGTGGATATAGTTGAACTGGGAAATCTCAGGGACTTGACACAGTAGAGCTCGATTGCCATTAATGGAATATCTAGTTGGAAAGTCCTGATTGGTGGCTTTTCTCCTTGTGGAGAAACCTTTGCTCTGAAATGTAGACAAATCTTCCCCTAAGAGGCTCCTTCCATTTTGTGCTACCTCATAATCTAGAGGCCTCTGCCTATAGCCTGCAAAGGGGGGGAAATAAAGCATTTAGGGCATATGGGGGATAATTTTTTATGGGCCAGACCTACATGGGACTTACCTCACGATTGCCTGCATTTCACTGGCAGAACGTCATACTTAACCTCAAGTCTGGCTGTGTGCCCAAGAGGAAAAGAAGGGAGTTTCATACAAGAGTTGCTGCTACTGTAATGACTGGTTGTAAGACAGGGGTCAAGAATATTAGGTCTCAGTCACCACTGAAAAGGTTGTGTTTGAGTTGAAAGCAGAATGGGAAGAACAAGGGCATGTACATATCTGTGTGAGAACATGCCAGGTAGAGAAGACAGAAAGTACAAAGGCAGGAGCATGCTAGGCCTGTTAGAAAACAGGAAGGCCAGTGTGACAGCTTTGTTTTTTTGTCTACGTTTACTTATTTATTATCCTGACAGGAAATAGGAGGTTTCTGGATCAGAGATCAAATTATTTCCTTGCAGAGCAGCTTGTGTTTATTTTCCATTCCGCAGTTCCCCATGGGGGGAAGCAGTGAGACCCAGGTGTACCCTGTGGGTATAATGGGATTATGTGCCACAGAAACTATGAAACTCAGTTTCCCTCCTTCCCTCCAGGAGTGGATAGGGAGTGGGGGGAGAGAGAGAGAGAAACTCTTGCTCTGAAATGTAAACAAATCCTCCCTGAAGAGGTGGAAAGGCCTCTAGGTTTACAACCCCTGGGATGTAAACAAATGCCTCTGGGGAGATGTTCCTAAATCTCTCCAGAGGTCTCTATCTTTAGGGCTGCTATTCAATCATCCCAGGTCCCAGAACTCTTTGCTTAGAAAGCCCTGATGGTGCTTGTTTTTCCATTCTTGTGTTGGGCAGGTGGGAGGCCGGTGGAGGGGATGGGTAAATTCACACCTAATGGGTGCAGTGTGTACTTTGTGGGGGATGGGCTCACTTGTAGCTCTGACTTGGGTGGTGCAAAGGCAATATGTGTAATCAAAGTGTTTGTACCCCTGTAATATTCTGAAATTTAAAAAAAAAAGCCATGACTGTGAAGAAACATGAAAATATTCAAGGAGCACAGTGTATGAGAAGGAAGAGTGGTAAAGGATAAGATCAGGTATGTAGACAGGAGCCACACAATATAGAGCCTTAGGGTTTAGGCACAGAGTTTGAGATTTATTCTGAGTACAATGATAATTTTTAGGATGGCTATAAGGGAGAACGGCATGATCTGATTCGGGTTTTGTTGATTGCTGTAGTGGCTGTGAAAGCAATGGCTGGGGTGTGGGGTAAGAGTAGGAGCCAGGAGCCCACTAAGGAGGTCCCTGCTGCAGTCGGGCTCCACAGGATGCTGTCCTGCCCAGGAGTGGCAATGGTGGAGAGGGACAGAGTAGGCATAGTAGGGCATATTTTGAAGAAAGGGTTGTTCTGGATAAGGGTTGGGGTGGGGATGGGGGAAGAAAGGGAGGCATTCTGATTTTCAGGTGTTTGATTACCTAGGTTTTTTGTTTGATTAGGCAGCTGTGATACATTTATATGTATTATAAGGGAAAGATCTGGTGAGAATCAAGATAGGCAGCTGGGAAGTAGTAAATCAAAAAGTCTCGCTCTGCATATCATGTCTGACATGCTGTGTCAGAGAAGTCACCAGCAGGAAACAGGTGACACATGGAGTAAACTCAAGTTTAATATTTGTAGAGGTGTGAGCAGGTTAAGGGAGCCAGCACAGCACGCAGGGACTCACCACAATGAGAAGCCACCACTGCCCCACCGCTCTCCTGGAAGAAGAGTGTTACCAGATGCAGTGTGAGCTGCAGCCTTGGGAGAGGCTACAGGAGCTGTAGAATTTGGTGGATGATAGGACAACTGAAAAAATCACAGCTGAACAGAAACGGAGCAGAAGTGGCAATTTATCCATCCTCTCTCTCTTTCTGCTGGTCCATATCCTGCAGGTGCTTCCCTCTGTCTGAATCCAACCATAGCCCAGAGGGCCTGAGAGCTGGAGTGATATAGTTAGTAGAGCAGGGGGCAGGGCAGTGTCACTTGGGGAGCAAATCTGAAGGCAACAGAGAAAACACCACCCATGCCTCCAAGACCTCATTAGGGAGGCAGATATATATTCATATTTGGAGTTCACTGGAGAGTTTTGGGTGGAGATGTTGATTTGGAAGTTCTCAACATTTCGATAGTATATGTCTCTAGTATTAAGAGCTAATATTTGTCAAGCTCTTACTTTGTGCTAGGCAGTATACCAACATTTCCCATGCATTATTATCTCAATTAATTCTCCTAACAAACAAAGCTATAGGTTAAATACCATTACCTCGTTGTACACAGTAGGCAGCTGAAGCACAGTGGAGTGAAGCAATTTGGGTTTTGTTTTATTTTATTTTTTAGAGACAGGGTCTTGTTCTGCTGGCCAGGCTGATCACAGCTTACTGCAATCTTGAACTCCTGTGCTCAAGTGATCCTCCTGCCTTAGCTTCCCAAATAGCTAGGACTTCAAGTGTGTGCCACCACACCTGGCTAAGTTGGGCTTTTTTTGTTGTTTGTTTGTTTGTAGAGACTGGGTCTCACTGTGTTGCCCAGGGTGGTCTGGAACTCCTGTCCTCAAGCAATTCTCCTGCCTTGGCCTCCCAAAGTGCTGAGATTACAGGCTTGAGCCACTGTGCCTGGCAGTAATTAAGGTCACATAGCTATTAGGTAGCAGATTCAAGAATTAAGTGCCAGGCATTTTTACCCCCAAGGCCAGTGATAGAAACCATTATTGCACACAATTTCTCTGTCTGAGAGAATCAAATGCTGGAGCAATGCATATTGGGTCACATGATAATTTTCTTGTAAACTCTTCCATTTTAAAAAAAATTTTTCCACTCCTTTGAAAGAAAAAATTCTGACAAGAATTCATCAAAGAGGATATTCCAAATTTTAGTGTTCCAGTTTGGGTATTGCTTTTGATTAAGGCTATTTGCAGACTAGAATATTAGTAGCCTGAATATTCCCTATACCACAAAAGAGTAGATTCATTTTTATCTTAGGAACAAAGCTGGATAGAAAAGCTTTTTTAACTTTTCTTAATTCATGAAACATTTATCTTCGAGTCAGGTTTTGTTACAGCAGCATAAATGTGGTCCGTCAGCATTTCCTTTATAACCATATATTTCCAGGGCTTTTCAAAGTGCCTTAGAGATTCTACTTTGAATTAAAACTTGGCATTCAGAATTTGAATCAAAAAACATTTTCCTTACCAATTAATCAAATAGTTTAGAGATTCTCAAGTTAGAAGAACACAAATGCAAAAGTTTTATTAATGTAAAAAATACTTTAAGACAAATTTGCTAATTTAAATCTTTATAAAAGTATTAACATTCACTATACAACTATAATATATCACTATATATTAGTTCTCAAAGAAAATTAACCATAAAACTTTCTAAGATAATATAAAAAAACTAATTATAACATTTTATACTTTGCCTTTTTGGCTTTGTAAGTAATTTATTTCTACTTTGGGAATTTGGATGATTTGAAGTTCTTAGCATAATTGGTTTAAAGTTACAACCGTATCGAGATACTAAACCAGAATAAGAAGTGGTAGGGGAGAAAATCCTGAGGGAGTGCCAAAGTGTTTCAATGTATTTTTGTGAAATTTAAATTTATGTGGGGAAATTTTGTACCCTACAAGAAGGGATTAGTAGTATGCATTGGTTCTGTAAATAGATATTTGAAATTTAACTTGATGGATACTATGACAATAGTGAAAACTAAATAGAGCTTAATTATAAAGCCTTTCCAACTTTGTTTAGTTCAAAAATATTCCATGAATGACCAGTAACAATGAGAAGGATATCACAATGATGACCTATCTTTAATATCTTATTTTGTAGCCTTTCTGTAATCTCTCTCCCAGCCTTAAATGCTTTAAGGCTAAGTAAATACAAGCTAGTGAATGCGAATAAATGAAGCCTTTTGAGTAAATCTGCTTTTCTCCTGACTGACCTCTCTGCAGCCACACTGGCTTCCTTGTTGTTCCAGAAGCAAGTGACACAAACTCCTACCTGGGGACGCTTGCTCTAGCTCTTCTTTCCACGTGGAACACTTTTCCTCCAGATGTCTTCTTGGCCAATTCCCTTACTAACTTCAGTCTTTGCTCAAACCTTACCTTCTGAGTGAGGCCAAACTGGATCACTGGATTTGATAATGTGATTTGCCCTTAGCCCCCCAATCCCACAACTCATGATATCCCTAACCTTGCCTGACACTTTCTTCTTTTCACATTTACCATCTTCTAACACAGTTTATGCCTTTTTAACAAAATGTCTATCTTCCCCCACTAGAATATAGGCCCATGAGGATAAGGTTCTTTGTCTATTTTGTTGGTATATCCTAAGCACCTAGAATTGTGACTACCATATATTAATTGCTCAAAAATATTTCTTGAATGAACAAATTATTGAATGAGATCTGAATTTCAAAGCCCATAGCAAGAATCTCCAAATAATAGTTGAGATATAACTTTCCCTGATTCTTCTATAGAATTTGTATTCCCCTACAATAATCAAGAATGTCCCTTTAACATTGATATCAAAATGAAAGGACCTACATTTAGATCCCCATTGTAATGTGTTATGGATCCATCTTTCTTGGGAACATTTAACCTGAAGCTTGGACATTTTGTAGTTAATTTTAGTTATTATTTGGAAAAGATAAGCTGAATAGATAGATGTAAGGTATGGTTTGAACAAAAGAAATGCTTATTTCTGCATTAAAAAATACTACTGTATATATTTCATAACATCTTACATATGTAATGATATTAATGCTAAACTGTGAAAATTTAGGAATTAAAATGTGATTCTAAAATTTAAAAAGAAAAAAAAAAGACTACTGCTCCCCACCCCTAGCAGTGGTGGAAATGCTGTGATGAAAAGAGCTTTGGCCCCAGGGCTTGAGAACTATACTCATTATGAAATGGAGCCACTTGTTGGGAGTTCACTACCAGCCCCATGGTGTGAAAGCAAGAACAATAGAATTTCAGCCTAGATACCAGTGCTGTGGCACATTCACCAGTACAGCTTTGTATGATTCTGAATGGTAGTTGAGCTGATATTTTCTATTGTGAACATATATTAATTTTTTATTGGGCTAAAAAAATTGCTTTAAAAGTTGCCTAAATGTATTTTTCAATTCCTTTTCATGTGTCAAATGGAATTGATTTGATTTGGTTTCTGCTTTGTCTTCCTAGGGTAAATGTGAGCAATCACTTTATGGTCACATGCATTCTGTCAACGATGCCACCTTCGCTCCTAGGGTAAGTTCAGGTTACCCAATAAATTCTTTGAATGTTTCATATATAGAAATTCATTTTTTTTAATTTTATTTTTTTATTTTAGAATATTATGGGGGTACAAATAGTTTGGTTACATATATTGCCTATGCACTGCCTAATGAAACAAATTACCAAGGTATAGTGGTAACCTAATTGGGTGAGGAGAACAAATTTAAGAATTAATTATAAACAATTTAAAAACATATAGATAGTATAGGGTCACAGAATATTAAAACACATTCATATACACACAGACACACAATAAGTAGTGGCAGGAGTGAAGAGGAATTCTGTACTCTACTTAAATACATTTTTAAGAACTTCTGTCTAATTTGGGCTTTAAAAAAGTAAGTGTGATATAGACTGCATTAATCTTTAATGCAGAATCATAAAAATAACTAAAGTTTTTGAAAGGAAACCTGAAGAATTAAAAAAACAGTTAACGGAACAGGAATTTTCTTCAGTTTAGAACAGAACAACCTTGATTTGACAGCTTTTCAACTCCTCATGGAAAAGTTTCAAATTTGTCTTTCTTCATATGAACTAATAACAAAACAAAAGGGTTTTATCTGCAACTTCAGATAGCTATTCAGATGTAAGGATGATTTCACCAAAAATGAAAATTGTTAAACATTGCTTTGAGTTTGCTGTGGTTTGAATGTGTCCCCCAAAATTCATGTGTTGGAAACTTAATCCCACATGCAACGGTGTTTGGCGGTGGGGCCTAATGGGAGGTGTTGAGGTCATGAGGGCTCTGCCCTCACAGATGGATTAATGTCTATTAAAAAAGGGCTTGAGGCCATGAGTTCTATCTCTTTCACTCTTGTGCTCTTGTGCCCTTCCACCTTCCATTATGGGATGCCACAGCATGAAGGCCCTCATGAGATGCTGGTGCCATGCTCTTGGGCTTCCCAGTCTCCAGAACTATAAGAAATAAATTTATTTTTTTTATTTATAAATTACCCAGTCTGTGGTATTCTATTATAGCAACACAAAATGAACTAAGACAGTTGCTTAGCTAATTGAGAGTGCCTTTAAAAGGGTTCAGATAGTAATCGTGGAAGGATGATTTAAGTTTGTTTCTTCTTGGATGAAAGTTGTTTGTCTAAATAGATGATCTCTCAAGTCTGTTCAAACTCTACGATTTAATTATATCTAACATTTTAATTTGTTTCTAAGTTCCCAGCAGAGTGAGAATCTTAATTCCATATTCCACTTCTTTTCCAATTAGCTGAAAAAGAAATCTGATAGATTACTTACATAAAACTTCAAAATGATAGCATAGTCAAAAATTCTGTTACTATCATGCTATTATTATTCTTTTAAAAAGAGGAAAAATGCTCACTAAAAATTACATCTAACAAGTGAATGTTGATTGCTCCGAGTGAAATTGTGCTGGTGTCATTGTCAGGCTTGGGAATTTTAATGATGGACTCAACCACAATTATATTTTAATAGATTTGTCTTTGTAAGGAATATTCCATTTAATTGACTGTAGTGAGCCAATTAGTTGAAAATTATTATATTATAGTTTGGTTCTAGATACCAAGCAAAATTTTATTTCTAGAACAGTATAGAGATATTTAAGTACTATGAAGCCATGTGATATACAATGTAGTTTTATACTAAAACTCTACTAAGTGTCTTATAGCTTTACATGCCCTAAGAAAATTAAATGGAAGCTGAAATGAAGTAAACTAAAATTTTGTAAACAAGGCATTTTATTTTGGCAAGCAATATCATAGCTGAAAAAGACACCCCATTTGACATTCTAAGTAGTAAAATTAATAAATATGGAAATAGCCAAATTAGATTTATAGAATCAGCAATCAAGGGAGACATACATTAATTATAAATATTACAAAGGGCAAGATGATACATATAAGGTACATGTATCCAAAGTCAAAGTACCTAACCTGTTTTCATGTACACACTTTGTTCATACCAAAAGGATTGTTACAAGAGTGTTCCAAATAAACATCCCAAAGCCTCATTAGAATTTTCCATTAATTGTTTTCTTCTTGACTACAAATACTTATTAATTATTAAGATAATGATGTTTTGTTATGATGACTGACATTTCTAAGTGAAATTTTGGTCACTTATATTGTTTTAAAAAATATTTTATGTCACATACCTGCTAAGGAATGTCAGGAGGTTGGGAGGCAGCAGTGACTGCAAAGCACAAACACTTTCGTGTATCTGTTGAGAACATGGCGTTGTGACACAGTTCACATTCAAACAAACTATCAGACAAAGTTGTGAAAATAAATGCATTATATGGTGCATATATAACAAAGATTTTAATTATTTAATATTAGCCTTTCTAATTTTTGATGCCTTTAGGGATAGGCGTCCATGTTACATTACTAGTTAAAGTTACATTTAGTTATTTACACAAACACAGTCTTAGGAAAACTCTACAAATCCATGTTTGGAAGCCAAAATCACCAGTATAAAATTTTGTATTATCAAGCTAGAAATCTAGATTTACAGAAACAGGAGTGATGTCAGCAAGATGGCAGAATAGGAGGTAGGTGTCTCATAACCCCCCACAACAACAAGAACTCTGCACCTGTACACAGACAAAAGTCTATCCATAGGAGTCTCAGAATTCAGGTAGGAGGCTGTAAAGCCCCAGTGGAGCCCAAGACCTAGGAGGGTCATTTGAGAGTACAAACCAGCACCCAGGTGGCTGACCCACTGGTTGTACTGCCAGGTTCAAGTCCAGAAATGGCCCCATTCCCCAAGGGGCTTGCCTATATCCCCACTTGGCCTTGAATCTATACCAAAACCATCTGCCAAGGGGTCCAAGAGGAATTTGCACACATTTGTGCCTCAGCGGAGAGGCTTGTCAGCCTACTGACAATGGTCTCAGCAATGAACCTAAAAGTTGCCCTGTGGCTTGGTGCCAGCCTCTCTCAGCTGAGGTCCCAGCTCAAAGCTGCTTATACAAGCATACAGAAGGAGACTCACCCACATCTTGCAGCCTGGGAATCTAAGCCCTCAGGATAAACTTGCCAATATCCATCCCACAGAAGAGCCTGAAGGGGCCCAGTCTCAGCACAGCCCCTTCTACTACAGTCGAGGAAATACTCGATCTGTGCAGGGGACTCCTAGGAGATGTACACTTGTCTGAGTCAATGAGACGTGTGCACCAATTACTGTCTCACAGCACATCCTTAGGTGGCTTAGTCATAGTTCCAGCTCCTCTTGGTGCAGCTAAGGACCTGTCACACCTGGTGCCTTATTTTCTGTGTTTGGTGAGGTGATATTTCCAACTGTGGTCTCTGGAGATGTGTGATCTCTCAAAGAATTCAAAATAGCTATTTTAAGGCAGTTCAACAAACTTCAAAACAAAACAGAGAAACAATTTAGAAATTTATCAGAAAAATCTAACAGAGAGATTAAAATAATTTAAAAAAATAAAACAGAAATCCTGGAGCTGAAAAATACAATGAATGAAATGAAAAATGAAATACAAAGCATTAACAGCAGAATTGATCAGACAGAAGAAAGAATCAGTGAGCTCAAAATACACAGAGGAGAAAAAATATACTTGAAAATACATAGTCAGAGGAGGAAAAAGATAGGATAATAAAAAGGAATGTGGGAACTTATGGGATCTATGGGACAACATCAAAAGAACAAATATGTGGGTCACTGGTGTGTGTGACATAAGTATTGATCAGTTAGTACCAATTTGATGGTGAGTACCAGTGGTGCTTGTGTTTCCATTCTTGTGATTCTTTGCTTCAAAGAATGGGCTCTAGCTCCAATGGGCAATATATATAACCAAAGTGTTGTACCCCCATAATATTCTGAAATACAATGAAAAAAAAAAAACCATATATGTAGGTCATTGGAGTTAAAGAATGAGATGAGAAAGACAAATGGGAAGAAAGGTTATTCAAAGAAATAATAATAGAAACTTTCCAAACCTTAACAAAGATATAAAAGTTGAAATATAGGAATGTCAGAGATCACAAGTTAGATTCAATCCAAATAAGAATACTCCAAGACATATTATAATCAGATTCTCAAAGATGAAAGACAAAGAGAGGATCCTGAAAGCAGTGAAAGAAAAGAAGCAAATAATATATAAGGGAGATCCAGTATGCCTGGCAGGAGATATATCAGCAGAAACCTTTCAGGCCAGGAGGGAATGGGATAATATATTCAAAGTCCTGAAGGGAAAAAAAAACTGCCAAAGAAGAATACTGTCCCCAGCAAATCTACTCTTCAGAAATGAAGAAGAGATAAAGACTTTCTCAGACAAATAAAACCTGAGGGAACCATGGCTACCAGACATGTCCTGCAAGAAGTGCTAAAGGGACTTCTTCAAACCAAAAAAAAAAGGATGCTAACGTGATTATTATTCTAGTACTGTAATTGTATATAAACCAATTACATCTTTAATTATAAGGCTAAAAGAAAAAACTATTAAAAATAATAACTGAAATAATTTGTTAAGAGATAGGTAATATAAAAAATGTAAATTGTAACATCAAAAATTCAAAATGTGGGTGGAGAAAGGAGTTAACATGTACAGTGTTATTTTTGTTTCTTTTCTTGTCTTTGCAATCTAAGTTAAGTTGTTATTAGCTTAAAATAACTTATTATAATTATAGGATGTTTTTGTAAGTCTTGTGGTAACTACAAAGGAAAAACCTGTAATGGATACTCTAAAAATAAAAAGCAAGAAATCAAAACATACTGCTAGAGAAAATCACTTAACCACAAGGGAACATTGCAAGAGAAGAAGAAAGGAAGAAAAGATCTGCAAAACAACTACAAAACAAGTAACAAAGTGGCAGTTGTAAGTCCTTACCTGTCAATAATTACCTTGAATGTAAATGGAAGAAATTCTTAAATTAAGACCTAGAGTGACTGAATGAATAAGAAAACAAGACCCAACTATATACTGCCTACCAGGAACTCACCTTATCTCTAAGGACACACAAAGACTGAAAGTGAAGGGTTGGAAAAAGGTATTCCATGCAAATGGAAACCAAAAAGAGCAGGTGTAACTACACTTAGATCAAATAAAATAAACTTTAATCCAAAAACTATAAAAAGAGACAAAGAAGTCCATTATATAATGATAAAAGGCTCAGTACAGCAATGGGAAATAACAATTATAAACCTATATGCACCCAACATATATAGACTGAAATACAATAATAGTAGCATATGTCAACACCCCACTTTCAGCAGTGGACAGATCATCCAGACAGAAAACCAACAAAGAAATATCAGAGTTAAACTGCACTCTAGACCAAACGAACCTAACAGACATTTACAGAACATTCCATCTAATAGTTGCAGAATACAAATTATTCTCAACAGCACATGGAACATTCTCCAGGATAAATCATATGTTAGGCCACAAAACAAGCCTTAACAAACCAAAAATATTGAATCATATCAATTGTCTTTTCTGACCACAATAGAATAAAACTAGAAATCAATAACAAGAGGAACTTTGGAAACTGTAAAAATACATGGAAATTAAACAGTGTGCTTCTAAATGACCAAGGAATCAATGAAGAAATTTAAAAAGGAAATTAAAAGATTTATTAAGACAAACAGTAATGGGAATACAATATACCAAAACCTGTGGAATACAGTAAAAGCAGTTATAAGAGGGAAGTTTATAGCAATAAAAACCTACAACAAAAAAATGTTGTACCTCAAGGAACTAGAAAAAAAAGAACAAGCTAAACTCAAAATTAGAGAAGAAAAAATGTATTGAAGATCAAAACAGAAATAAATTAAAGACTTAAAAAATGCAAAATATCAACAATATGAAGAGTTGGTTTTTTGAAGAAATAAACAAAATTGACAAACTTTTAGCTAGATTAAGAAAAAAAGAAAGTTGACTCAAATAAATAAAATCAGAGATGAAAAAGGAGACATTACAAGTGATAGAAAAGAAATACAAAGGATCATTAGACTATTATGAAAAACTATACTCCAACAAATTATAAAACATAGAAGAAATAGATAAATTCCCTGACACATATGACCTACCAAGATTGAAACCTGAAAAAATAGAAAACCTGAACAGACCAATAATGAGTATGGATTTGAAGCAGTAATAAAAAGTTGTCCAAGAAAAGCTCAGAAGTGGGTTTCACTGCTGAATTCTATCAAACATTTAAAAAGGAGTTAATACCAATTGTTCTCAAACTATTACAAAAAAGCTAAAGTGGAAACAATTCTCCCAAACTCACTCTATGAGGCCAAAAATACCCTCATATCTAAAACAGAGAAGGACACAACAACAAGAAAAGAAAACTACAGGCTAATATTCTTGATAAGCATAGATGCAAAAACCGTCAACAAAATACTAACAACTACAACAGCATATCAGAAAGGTCATTCACTATGATCAAGTGGGATTGATCCCAGGGACACAAGGATGTTTCCACATACCCAAATCAATAAATGTAATACATGATATTAACAAGGTAAAGGACAAAAACCATAAGATCGTCTCAATAGCCACAGGAAAAAAAATGATAAAACGTATCCCTTTGTGATTAAAAACCTTAAACCAATTAAATATAGAAGAAATGTATTGTAACACAATAAAGGCCATATATGACAGACCCACAACTAACATCATACTAAAACCCACAACTAACATCGGGAGCAAGACTGGGATGCCCACTTTCACCACTTCTAGTCAACATAGTACTAGAAGTCCTAGTCAGAGTCATTAGGCAAGAAAAAGAAAAGGCATCTGAGCTGGAAAGGAAGAAGTCAAATTGTCCCTGATTGCAGGTGACATGATCTTATATATAGAAAACTCTATAGATTCTACTAAAAATAGTTAGAACTAATAAATTTAGTAAAGTTGCAGGATACAAACCAACATACAAAAACCAGTAGCATTTCTATATGCCAATAATGAACTATTCAATAAAGAAATCAAGAGAGCAATCCCATTTACACTAGCTACAAAAAAAAATGGACATGAAAGATCTCTACAATGAAAACTATAAAACAATGATGAAATAAATTAAAGAGGACACTAATAAATGGGACAATATCTTATGATCAAGGATTGGAAAAATTAATATTGTTAAAATGTCCATACTGCACAAAACAGTCTGCAGATTCAGTGCAATCCCTATCAAAATACCAATGATATTTTTCACAGAAATAGAAAAAAGAATCATAAAGTTTTATGGATCCACAAAAGACCCCCAAAAGACAAAGCAATATTGAGCAAAAGGAACAGAGCTGGGGGCATTACACTGACTTTAAAATACACTATAAAGCCATGGTAACCAAAACATCATGGTACTGGCAAAAAAATAGACACATAGACCAATGGAACAGAATAGTGAACCCAGAAATAAATCCATGCAGTTATAGCCAATTCATTTTTTTTAATTTCAAAATCTTAAGAGGGTACAAATGTTTTTGGTTACATGAATCAATTTTGTAATGCTTGAGTCATGGTTATAGGTGTGCCTATCACCCAAACAGTGTTCACAATAGGTAGGGTTTTGCTCATCCCCTCCTCCAACATCCCCCCTGCTTGATTTCCACTGAGTTTTACTTCCTTCTGTGCACATGTGTGTTCATCAGTTAGTTCCAATTTAATAGTGAGTACATGTGGTGTTTATTTTTCCAATCTTGAGATACTTCACTTGGGAGAATGGTCTCCAGTTCCATCCAAATTGTTGCAACAGACCTTAATCCTTTAGTACTCTATGGTATATGTATACCACATTTTATTAATCCACTCATGAATTGATGGGCACTTGGGTTGATTCTACATCTTTGCAATTGTGATGTGTGCTGCAATAAACATTCAAGTGCAGGTGTCTTTTTGATAAAATGAATTCTATTCCTTTGGGTAGATACCCAGTAGTGGGATTGCTGGATCAAATGGTAGGTCTACTTTTAGTTCTTTGAGGAATCTCCATACTGTTTTCCATAGAGGTTTTACTAATTTGCAGTCCCACCAACAGCGTATAAGTGTTTCTTTCTCTCGGCATCCACACCAGCATCTGTGGTTTTTGGACTTTTTAATAAAAGTCATTCTAACAAGGGTAAAGTGATATCTCACTGTGGTTTTAATTTGCATTTCCATAATGATTAATGACAAGCATTTTTCCATGTCTTTATTGGCCATTAGCCTATCTTCTTTTGAAAAAATTCTCTTCATGTCATATCTTAGGCATGTCTCAACAAATTAAAAAAATTGAAATCATACCATGTATCTTCTCAGACCACAGTGAAATAAAACTAAAAATCAATTCCAAGAAAAATACTCAAATATACACAATGTCATGGAAATTAAACAACCTGCTGGCAAACAATTACTGGGTCAATAATGAAATTAAGATGGAAATCAAAAAATTCCTAAAACTGAATTACAAAGGGGGTTCAAGTTATCAAAATCTATGGGATTCAGAAAAAGCAGTCCTAAGGTGAAAATTCATAGCCTTAAATGCCTACATCAAAAAGACAGAAAGATCACAAATTAACAACCTAATGACACATCTCAAGGAACTGGAAAAGGAAGAGCAAACCAAACCCAAAGCCAGTAAAAGAAAAGAAATAACTAAAGTCATAGCAGAACTAAACAAAATAGAAAACAAACAAAAAAAAATACAAAGGGTAAATGAAACAAAAGTTGGTTCTTTGAAAAGATAAACAAAAATTCATAGACCTCTTGTGATATTAACCAGGAATAGATGAGAAAGGACCCAAATAAGCACAATCAGGAATGAAAAGGGAGATATTACAACTGATACCACAGACATACAAAATGTCATCTGTGAATATTACAAAAATCTCTACACAAATAAACTGGAAAGCATTGAGTAAATGGACAAATTCCTGAAAACACACAACTTCCCAAGACTCAACCAAGAAGAAATAGAACTCCTGAACAGACTAATAATGAGCAGTGGGATCAAGCAATAGTAAAAAATCTTCCAACAAAAAATGTCCCAGACCAGATGGATTCACAGCCAAATTCTACTAGAGCTACAAAGAAGCTGGTACCCACTCTCTAGAAATTATTCCATAACATCGAGAAGGAGGGAATCCTCCCCAACTCATTCTGTGAAGCCAGTATCACCTTGATACCAAAGCCATGACAGAACACAACAAAAAAAGAAAACTCCAGACCAGTTTCCCTTATGAATATAGACACAAAAAATCCTCAATAAAATACTAGCAAACTGAATCTAACCACACATCAAAAAAATAATCCACCATGACCAAGTGAGCTTCATCCCAGAGATGCAAGGATGGTTCAACATACATAAATCAATAAATGTGGTTCACCACATAAACAGAAGCAACAACAAAGACTATATGATCATCACAATAGATGCAGAAAAAGCATTTGACAAAATCCAGCACCCTTTCATGATAAAATCCCTTAACAAACTAGGCATAGAAGGAACATATCTCAAAATTATAAAAGCCATATATGACAAACACATAGCCAACATCATACTGAATGGGGAAAAGTTGAAAGCATTCCCCCTAAGAACTGGAACAAGACAAAGATGCCCACTGTCACCACCTCCATTCCACATAGTGCTCGAAGTCTTAGCCAGAGCAGTCAGGCAAGAAAAAGAAATAAAGGGTATCCAAGTCAGGAAAGAGGAGGTCAAACTATCACTTTTTGCTGACGATGTGATCTTGTATCTAGAAAACCCCAAGACTCCACCATTAAAAAGTAGGCAAAGGAAACATGAACAAAAGTTTTTATATTGAGTTTTTATATTTTCAATTAATACATTTATCATAGGATTTCTATTGGATTCTTTTTAAATTTGCTAATCCATGTTTAATTATGGCTCATTTGATTTTAGGTATATATTAATTTTTTGTACTTTTTAGATCTATAATTTCTATGAATTTTGAGTGGCAGGGCTATTTCTGCATTACCTTATTTTCTGTGTTGTCCAGAAACCTCCAATATCATTTTCTCCTCAACCATTCCAATATTTATTCCAAATCAAAAGTCCATTGATATTGTTCTTGAGTTCATATTATTATATCCAATGGCATTCTTCATTATTATCAGAATTCACTTTTCACCCTAACTTGAAATGTTCTCCTCTCTTGAGTCCTGAGAAGTAAAATATCTACAGGCACTGCTTCTCAGTCTACTGTGCTGGATCCTTCTCCATATACATGGATCATTCTCCATATACTGCTGAATATTAAGCTGTATCAAGCCTCAATCTTAAATCCTATTATCTAGCAGATTCCCTTCTTAATTCATCCCATTCAATCTTGTGACTTTTAATTTTGATATGTTGATATGCTGATAATTTTCAAGTAAATCCCACTCTGAACCCCAGATTTACCATTAGCTATTTTGCATCTAAACCTAAATATCTATGATATCTCATTAAAATATGTTAAAAATGAAACTCTTGCTTTCCCATCATCCTAGCTGATTCCTTTCCCCATCATGTCATCTTAATAAATATCATCTTGTTCATTCTGATGCAGAGCAGGATGATGAGTCATAGTTACCAGTTGTCTTGGAGCTTTTTGCCTGTTTACTTCTTTCAAAAATCTCTCTACACTGAGATTCAGTGAAAAGAAATGAGTAGGGTATTTTTGATTTTGTTTTACTCAGTATCTCCAGCATCTAGTATGGTTTATTTTACATATATAATATCGAAAAATATGATGAATAAGTGAATGAATGAATGCAGAGTTCTGAACAAAAGTAAGTACAAGGCTTTCATCATAACATTGTATTATTGTATCTTATTTATTTCAACTATTGGGCTTCCAAACTCTATGAATGCTGAGGTACAAGCTAAACTCATCTATCAGGATAGATTAACTGCTCCATAGAGAGCTTCTATGGCACCACAGTGTCCCATGCCTTCAGAGTGTAGTATAATCACACAATTCCAGTTGTATTTGTCTCCTCTTAGTACTTTTTGGATTCTGGCTTTGCCATTCACAAGATATATTATCTTGAGCAAATTATTTAGCTTATCTCTAAAATGGATGAGAAAACAAACAGTGAGTATTAGTTAATATATGCAATATGTTTAACATAGTGCCTAGTAACTAGAAGATGGTATTACTCCTACTACTCCTATTGTTATTACTACAGGTTGAGCATCCATAATCTGAAAATGCAAAATCTAAAATGCTCCAAAATCCAAATTTTTTTGAGCACTGTCATGATGCTACAAGTGGAAACTACTCATCTGACACCTTTGCTTTCTGATGGTTATTGTACACAAACTTTCTTTCATGCACAAAACTATTAAAAATATCGTACAAAATTACCTTCAGGCTATGTGTTCAAGGTATATATGAAACATAAATGGATTTTGTGTTTAGACTTGGGTTCCATTCTCAATACATCTCATTATATATATGCAAATATTCCTAAATCCAAAAAAAATCCCAAATCTGAAATGCTTCTGGTCCCAAGCATTTTAGATAAGGATATTCAACCAATACTATTATTAGTGGAACTAATATTCCTTTCCAGACATTTGCTTCCACATAAGTAAAAGTAAATAAAGAACATATACACATACACACACACACACACACAATATATATACACACACCAAATATATAACAAATTCCTTATATTCCATAACTTAATTTCCTATAACATAATATCAATGGTATAAACATAAAGTTGTAGTACTTATTTGGTACTTAAATAAGAAACAGAAGGAAATAAAATCCTAAATTATTCTAAAAAAGGAAATATGTAACTCTATTAAACTTGAGTTAAATCCTACTAAAAAATGTATATAAGCTGCATTGAGGACATTTTGTCTCTTTCATATCAAGATATGTTATGTAATAATTAGGCAGTTAAAATTTTTAAATTTGATCTGAGATAGGTTAATTGCTTTTCCTAAGTCCACATATGTCAGTTTGTGGACATAAATGCTTCATTTCATTATCTTTTCTTTAAATCATTGATAAACAAAAACCTGCAATTGCATACCTAAAAAATTATGCTCACTCCATAATAGCAAAGAAAACTGAATTTCTGGTTTCTGAATTTTGTTTGTTTTCCAAGCTAAAACAGAAAGTACTTAATATCAATCTCTGGCCATTTTATATAAAGAAATGCAAACAGTATTTAGGTCATGCAGCCATTGATCCTCTGAAGGACAAATGATGTCAGGTGATATTTATACACCAAAAAAATTTCAATATTGTTTACTTCTCCAGTGATCCACCTTGATGTCAGCTACCATTTAGCTAGGCCAATAATATTGATATTTGATGTCACTTCTTATTCATTACTGCACCTAGATGATGCATAAGTCAAAACTTTTAGATATGTGGTGAAAAACACTAAAGCAGGTTCTGTCTATCTAGGGAAATTGGAAACAACAACAGAATAGAAAATTAAGGGACATTTAACGTGCCATTTTTATTTTATATAATATTTGAATTATTTCAATGTTTCTACATGTTCAAAAATTAATTTTATATCTTTCAAACACGTCTCATAGTATATATTTTTAAAGTAAATCTTTTATGAAATAAACTATTGCCTTAGTACTTTTTGTACTTTGCAAAGAAAATAATTTTTGGTAGAAAATGAGACACTTTAAGAAAGGTGAAGCAAAAGAAAAGAGTTTATATAACCAGACTTTCAAAAATTAATTAGAAAATTATGAAAGAAACATAATAAATTTTATCTATTTGTTTGTTTGTTTGTTTGAGACAGGGTCTCACTCTGTCACCCAGGCTGGAGTGCAGTGGTACAATCATAGTTTGCTGCAGCCTGAAACTCATAGGTTCAAGTGATTCTCCCACCTCATCCTCCAGATAGCTAGGCATCACCATGCCTGGCTAATTTTTAAAAAGTTTTTTGTAGAGACAGGATCTCCCTATGTTGCACAGGCTGGTTTAGAACTCTTGGCCTGAAACACTTCTCCTGCCTTGGCCTCACAAAGTGCTGAGATTACAGGCGTGAGCCATCATGCCCAGCCAGAAATATAATAAATTGAGAGAGGTCTTCTTTCTTTATTTTTATTTTATTTTGGTCTTATAAATTTAACACCATAAATGACTAGAGGAAGAAATGGTGCATTTAAGATTGTATCACTCTGTCCTCAAATTTTAACTTTCAATAAGTCCTACAGTCAAATAGAGTTGATTTCATTCATTTGTCATTTTCTTGATGGGTCCGTGAAAATTAGAAGCAACATGATTATGTTATATTTCCTGATACTTCCTCTTTGGCTACAAAATCAACAATTTGTTTTCTATATAAGTATCTTTTGGACTATTTAAAACTTTTTAGCATATATGAAATAAGTTCAGTAATGAAGTTCGTACTTAGCATCCCTTTACTGAGCACCTACTATGTCAGGGTTCAGCAATGAAAAATATGAAGTCCTGTCTTCATGTACCTTATATTCTGGTAATAATCAGAGACAATAAACAAGCAAACAAATGAATAATCTCAAGAATAAGAAGTGCTATATATAAAGAATCATCAGGGTAAAAAAGAGTAATAAGGTAAGAGTTGGAACTTATAATGCAGTGATTAGAGAGAGGCTGTCTGAGAGAATGATATGCATGGATCTGAAGAAAGAAAACCATGCATAGATCAAAAGGAAGAGAACTCAAGCACAGGCAACAACATAGGCCAAGTTCCTGAGGTGGTAACATCATGGTGTCATGGAAGAACAGCAACAACAGTACACATGAAGTGAACTAGGATTAGATAAAGCAGGTGGAATATCTTGCATCAAATAGATAACTGATTGGTAACTTAGGTTGTTCTTGTTGGTTAAATGTGGTAATAGTTCAGGCCATTTTTTAATAACCCCCTAGTGTTACCTGTGGTTACCAAAATGTTTATTTAAACAAAGGTACCCCAGCTATGAGAAGTGTAGTAGATACTTTTATGTGAATAATACCTTAACTTGTTTTTAATCCTATAATTCTTAGCATAATTCTTGGTACAGAAGCAATGATCAGTAAATATTCATTGATTAGGAAATGTCAGAAAGTCATCACAGGTCATAACTGAAGGGATATTTAAGAGGACATAGTTAGGACAATGTTTGCTGTAACACAATTAAATTTATTTTCTACTATTGATTTTAAACTTTATTTTAAAATTTAATACACTTTGCAGGCTCTCCACAATTGTTTTGAGAATATTGCTACCAAAAATAGTTCAAGATGTTTTATTATTTTCAATAAGAAATAATATCACTACTTAGAATATTTGACCATTTAGGCATTTGGTGTTCCAATACAGTGAAAATTCAGTGAAACAGGTTTCACAGTACAAAAATGTTCTAAATAATATCAAAATATAAAGTGATACACTTCTCTCTAGTTATGATTAATTGTAGATAATCTTAACTTGCATGTAATTTAAAAAGTGTAAAAAACTACATGTATAATAAGTAGCATAATTTTTTAGAGATTATTTTACATGTAGGTAATGTCTAATGCATTGTACATTGTCTTTAAGACACATAATTAGAGCAAAAAGAATTGTCACACAATTTACTCTTAAGCATAATTGCAAAAAAAAAAAACTTGATTATCCCCTTTAATGTAATTTTCCACACTTAATTGTGTGTTCTCAGGTGAATGTGACCCTATAAATCCATACTTCAAAAGTGACTGCTAGTTAACATGCAAAACTACAGGCAAAGCGAGAGAGTCTGCCCTTCCTCTAGAAGAGATTTAATTTGTATTCTGAGTGGCCCTGCAGGGAAAATGTTTTAAAAGTTACATCTTGCAGCAGGATGGGCTGGGCTTTCCTGCGACAGGTTTCAGCTTGGTCTTGGAGCCTGGCATGTCCATCACTACCATGCTTACCTCTCAGCCCACCTTATTTTAACAGCTGGATCAAGACACTCAACAGTTTTTTTTTCCCTATAATTATTATTTTTTTTAGTTTTTAAATGTTTAATTATTATGGGTGCATAATAGTTATATATCTTTATAGGGTACATGTGATGTTTTCATACAGGCATTCAATGTGGGTTAATCAAATCAGGGTAATTGGATTATCTATCACTTCAGCCATTTATCATTTCTTTGTGTTGGGAACATTCCAATTCCACTCCTTTAGTTATTTTAAAGTATACCCTAACTTGTTGTTGATTATAGTCAGTTTGTTATACTATCAAATATTGTTCATTTTATCTAACTTATCTAACTATATTTTTGCACCCATTAACCATCCCCACTTTATTCCACCTCCCTGCTACTGGTACCCTTCCCAATCTCTGCTAAGCATCATTCTACTCTCTATCTCCATGAGATCAATTTTTTTTTAATATTTAGCTCCCACATATGAGTGAGAACAAGTGATATTTGTCTTTCTGTACTTGGCTTATTTCACTTAACATAATGTTCTCCAGTGCCATTCATGTTGTTACAAATGCCAGGATTTCATTTTTGTGGCTATGCAATATTTCATTGTGTATGTGTACCACAATTTCTTTACCCATTCATCTATTCATGGGAACTTAGGTTGTTTACAACTCTTGGCTATAGGGAATAGTGCTGCAATAAACATAACAGTGCAGATATCTTTTCAATATAATGATTTCCCCTCCTATAGTTATATACCCAGCAGTGGGATTGCTGGGCCATATGGTAGTTCTATTTTCAGTTTTTTGAGGAACCTCCATACTGTTCTCCATAGTAGTTGCACTAATTTACATTCCCACCAACAGTGTACAAGGGTTTCCCTTTCTCTACATCCTCACCACATTTGTTATTGCCTGTTTTTTTGATAAAAGCCTTTCTTAACTGGGGTGAGATGATATCTCATTGGAGTTTTAATTTGCATTTCTCTGATGACTGATGATGTTGAGCATTTTTTCATATATTTGTAGGCCATTTTTATGTCTTCTTTTGAGAAATGTCTATTCAGATCATTTGCCAATTTTTTAAATTGGGTTATTTGATTTTTTTATGGAGTTCTTAGAGCTCTTTGTATATTCTGGCTATTAGTCCCTTGTCAGATGAGTAGTTTGCAAATACTTTCCCTCATTCTGTGGGTTGTTTCTTCTTCACTGTGCTGATTGTTTCCTTTGCTGTACAGAAGCTTTTTAGGTTGATGTGATCCCATTTGTCCAGTTTTACTTTGGTTGCCTGTGCTTTGGAGGTATTACTCAAGAAATCCTTACCCAGACCAATGTCCTGAAGTGTTTCCCCAATGTTTTCTTTTAGTAGTTTCATAGTTTCAGGTCTTAGATTTAAGTCTTTAATCCATTTTGATGTGATTTTTATATATACTGAGAGATAAGGGTCTAGTATCATTGTTCTACATATGGATATCCTGTTTTCCCAGTATCATGTATTGAAGAGACTGTCCTTTCCCCACTGTATATTCTTGGAAGGTTTGTCAAAGACAAGTTAACTATAAATGTGTAGATTTATTTCTGGTTTCTCTGTTCTGTTCCATTGTTATCTATGTCTGTTTTTATGCCAATACCATACTTTTTTGGTTACTACAGCTCTGTAGTATAATTTGAAGTCAGATAATGTGATTCCTCCAGTTTGCTCAGGATGGCTATGGCTATTCTGGGTTTTTTTTTTTGTGGTTTCATATAAATTTTAGGATTTTTTTTCTATTTCTGTGAAGCATATCATTGGTATTTTGATGGACATTGCATTGAATCTGTAGATTGCTTTGGGTAGTATGGGCATTTTAACAATATTGATTCTTCCAATCTATGAGCAGGGGATATGTTTCCATTTTATTGTGTCCTCTTCAATTACTTTCATCAATATTTTATAGTTTCCATTATAGAGATCTTTCACTTCTTTGGTTAAGTTTATTCCTAGGTATTTTATTTTATTTGTAGCTATTGTAAATGTGATTACTTTCTTGGTTTCTTTTTCAGATTGTTTGCTGTTGGCATAGAGAAATGCTACTGATTTTTGTATGTTGGGTTTGTATCCTGCAAATTTACTGATTTCTTTATCAGTTTCAGTAGTTTTTTTTGTTGAGTCTTTAGGTTTCTCTAGATATAAGATCATATCGTCTGCAACAAGGATAATTTGACTTCTTCCTTTCAAATTTTGATGCCCTCTGTTTCTTTCTCTTGTCTGATTGCTCTAGCTAGAACTTCTAGTACTATGTTGAGTAACAGTGGTAAAAGTGGGCATCCTTGTCTTGTTTCAGATCTTAGAAGAAAGGCTTTAGTTTTTCTCTATTCAGGATGGTACTTGCTATGGGTCTGTCATATATGGCTTTTATTATATCATGTTCAGGTAAGTTCCTTCTATACCCAGTTTTTTGAGAGTTTTTATCATGAAGGGGTGTTGAGTTTTATCAAATGATTTTCACCACCAATTGAAATGATCATATGGTTTTTGTCCTTCCTACTATTGATATGATGCATGGCATTGATTGATTTGCATATGTTGAACCATCCTCGCATCCCTGGGATGAATCCCACTTGATCATGATAAATAATCTTTGTAATGTGTTGTTGAATCAGTTTGTTAGTATTTTGTTGAAGATTTTTGCATCTATGTTCATCAGAGATATTGGCCTATAGTTTTCTCTTTTGTTGTTGTTGTGTCTTTGTATGGTTTTTGTATCAGGGTAATATAGGCTTCATAGAATGAATTTGGGAGTATTCCCTCCTCCTTAATTTTTTGGAATATTTTAAGTAGGATTGGTATTAATTCTTCTTTGAATGGTTGGAAGAATTCAGTAGTGAAGACATCAGGTCCTGGGTTTTTCTTTGATGGGAGAGTTTTTATTACTGCTTCTAATTTGTTTCTTTTTATTGGTTTATTCAAGTTTTGGATTTCCTCCTGGTTCAATCATGGTAGGTTGTATGTTTCTAGGAATTTATACATTTCTTCTAAATTTTCCAATTAATTGGCATATAATTGCTCATAGTAGTCTTTAATGATCCCTGGACTTCTGCAGTAACAGTTGTAATGTTTCTTTTTTCATCCCTGATTTTATTTTTTTGGGCCTTCTCTCTTTTTTCTTAGTCTGTCTAAAGATGTGGCAATTTTATTTACCTTTTGAAAAATCCAACTTTTCATTCGTGATTTTATATTGTCTTTTTAGTTTCAAATTCTTTATTTCTGCTCTGATCTTTATTATTTCTTTTCTTTTACGGATTTTGAGGGGTTTTGCTATTTTTTTCTAGTTCTTTGAGATGTACCTTTATGTTGTTTATTTGAAGTTTTCTACTTTTTTGACGTAGGCACTTATTGCTGTCAACTTTCCTCTTAATTACTTCTTTTCCTGTGTCCCATAGCTTTTGATATGTTGTGTTTTCATTTTCATTTGTTTCAAGAAATTTTAAATTTTCTTCTTAATCTCTTCATTGACCTACTGGTCATTCAGGAACATACTCTTTCATTTCCATGTGTTTGTATATTTTCCAATGTTCCTCTTGTTATTGATTGCTAGTTTTGTTCCATTGTGGTCAGAGAAAATATTTGATATAAGACTTGTTTTGTGGCCTAACATATGGTTCATCCTTGCTTGGGAATGACCCATGAACTGAGGAGAAGAATGTGTATTCTGTAGCTTTTGGACGAAATATTCTGTAAATAATTTATTAGGTCCATTTGGTCTATAGTGCAGGTTAGGTCTAATTTTTTTTGTTTATTTTCTATCTGGATGATCTAGCCAATGCTGAAAGTGGAGTGCTGATGTCTCCAAGTGTTGGAATCTTTCTCTCTCTTTAGCTCTGATAATATTTGCTTTATATATCTTGGTGTTCCAGTGTTGGATGCATATATATTTAGAATTGTTACATCCTCTTGCTGAATTGACCCCTTTATCATTATATAATGATCTTCTTAGTCTCTTTTTACAGTTTTTGTCATGAAATCTATTTTATCTGATAGAAGTATAGTTACTCCTGCTTTTTCTTGGTTTCTATTTTCATGGAATATCTTTTTCCATCCCTTTATTTCCAGTATATATGTGTCTTTATAGGTGAAGTGTGTTTCTTGAAGACAACATATGGTTGGCTCTTATTTTTTTATTCATTCAGCCACTCAGTCTTTTGATTGGAGAGTTTAGTCCATTCACATTCAATATTATTAATAGATAAAGACTTACTACTGCAAAATTATTATTTGATTTCTGGTTGTATTGTGGTCCTCTCTTTCATTCTTTCTTCCTGTCTTTCTTTGTTAAAAGTGATTTTTCTCTGGTGTCGTGTTTTAATTTCTTGGATTTTATTTTTTGTGTATCTGTTGTAGATTTTTTTTATTTTAAGTTACCATGAGGCTTGCAAGAACATTTTATAACCAATTATTTTAAACATATGATAACTGTGCTTACAAACAAACAAATAAACAAGTAAAGAGAAATCTAACAGAAATTTTCCCCTTAACTCCATCTCCCCCACCACTTTCTAACTTTTGTTGTTTCCATCCATCTTTTTATACTGTCTGTCAAAAATTTGTTGTAGTTATTTTTGATAGGTTTGTCTTTTAGTCTTCCTACTCAAGATATAAGTGGTGTATACACTGTAATTACAGGAAAAGAGTATTCTGTATTTGTGTACTCACTGTTACCAGTGAGTTGTGTACCTTCAGATGATTTCTTATTGTTCATTAACATCTTTTTCTTTCAGATTGAAGAATTCCTTTTAGTATTTTTTATAGGATAGGTCTGATGTTCATGAAATCCCTCAGCTTTTGTTTGTCTGGGAAAGTCTTTAGTTCTCCTTCATGTTTGAAGGATATTTTTGTAGGATATAAAATTCTAGGGTTAAGGTATTTTTCCTTCAGTGCTTTGAATATGTCATGCTACTTTCTCATGGTCTGTGAGGTTTACACTGAGAAGTCTGCTGCTAAACATATTGCAGTTCCTTTACATGTTATTTTTTTCTGTTTTCTTGCTTCCCTTAGGACCTTTTCTTTATCTGTGACCTTTGGGATCTTGATTATTAAATGCCTTGAGGTAGTCTTGTTTGTGTTATATCTGCTTGGTATTGTATTGCCTTCTTGTCTCTGAATATTAGTATCTTTCTTTAGGTTTGGAAAGTTCTTTGTTATTATTTCTTTGAATAAACTTTCTACCCCAATCTCTTTCTCTACCTCGTCTTTAAGGCCAGTAACTCTTAGATTTACCCTTTTGAGGCTATTTTCAAAGTGTTGTAGGCATGCTTTGTTCTTTTTTATTCTTTTTTATTTTTTCTCTTCTGACTGTTCATTTGCAAATAGCCTGTCTTCAAGCTCACTAATTCTTTCTTCTGCTTGATCAGTTCTGCTGTTGAGAGCCTCCAATGCATTTCTCAGTTTGTCAATTGAATGTTTAAGCTCCAGAATGTCTGCTTAATTTTTCATTATTTCAATCTCTTTGTTAATTTTATTTGATAGGCTTCTGAATTCCTTCTCTGTGTTGTCTTGAAGTTCATTGAGCTTCTTCAGTACAGCTATTTTGAATTTGCTGTCTGAAAGGTCACATGTTTCCATAACTCCATGATTAGTCACTGGTACCTAATTTAGTTTGTTTGGTGAGGTCATGTTTTCTTGGGTTTTCTTGATGCTCGTGGATGTTCTTTGGTGTCTCAGCATTGAAGAATTAGGTATTTATTTTATTCTTCATAGTCTGGGCTCATTTGAACCCATTCTTCTTAAGAAGGGTTTCCATGTGTTCAAAAGGAATCGCGTGTTGTGCTCTAATTCTGGTCACTGCAGTCATATCAGCATTGGGGGTCCCCTAAGCCTAGTGATGCTGTGACTCTTGCAGACTCTTGGTGGTACGGCCCTGGTTGACTTCAGGAATTGCCCTAGGACTGCAGCTTTTTTGGTGCAACTACTTTACAATTTTAGTTCAGTTCCTAGCCTGCTTTTTGTTAGCTGGGTGGAGGATTTCTCTCTGTTGGGGCCGATCTAAATGCTCCCTCTGTGGGCACTGGCAGAATTCTGCCCTGTGCTGTGTTCCCCTGTGACAAGGTGGCCTGGGTTTCAATGCAAAGTCCCACACTCACTTCATTCCCTCCCCACTGCCCCCCACACACAGATTCTCTCTCCACTGGGCATGCTAGCAGAGGGCACTCTGGAGAGATGGGGGAAGAGTGGCGTAGGCAATGCTAGATTGTCTTCTCTGCCCTCTACAATGCCTCTTTGCTTGATATAATGTTAAAACCAGGTAGTGTGACTGCTCATCTGATTTTTTGGTTCCTCTGAAAGTGCTTGCTTGTATGGATAGTTGTTGAATTTGGTGTTCCTGCACAGGGACAATGGCTGGAGGTTCCTATTCAGCCTTCTTGCTCTACTCCCCCCCTCAAACACTCAACACTTTTCTAACTAAAGGAATTTAAGCTGCTATATCTAGGTTCCACTCCAAAACATAAATTTATTGCATTTTTCCGAAAACATTTAAATTTTCAGTATCTCTTTTCTCTTTTCTTTTCTGTTTAAGATTTAGCAAATAATCCCTGATTTGCTACTTGGGTGGTAGTGAAGCAGAAGAATTTTTTGTTTCTAATATTAATACCTGGTTGCATTTAGATGTTTTACTCTACCTGAGCTAGAGAAAATTAGGACCACAAAATGTCTTAAATATGGACTCTGTTGCTTTTTGATGAGGCTTGATATTAAAATTGGCCAAAAGCATTCAAAATTTTCTCTTTTTAGGCTGGGTGATAGAATTTTGCTCAGAAATATTAATAGTTGGTTTTCAATTTGCATTCTGAAATACAAACTTACAAGAGAAGCAAAGTTATTAAATTAGGATTTCTTCCTTATCATGTTATCTTTTGTGTACCTAAAATGTTAAAAACAAACTTTTGTACCTTTGTAAGGTCATAGCTTTGGTTTCTCCGAAGAGCATTCTATGGAAACAATTCCATATCTTCAAAGAAGTATGACTGTTTCACTACTAAAAAAAAAAAAAAAATCTAGAGTTTCTAAAATATTAAGGGTAGCAAACGGAAGCACAACCTCTTAGAAATAGTTCTTATAAAAGCTATGAATTTTAGTCTAATATATATAGCTGCATCCCCTAATCTATTTTTATAAATCAAACTATAGTTTTCAGGATATTTTATCCAATCACTTCAATATGATGCAGAGGCAAAAAGGTGTGACACCTTTTCTCATCCATCATAAGGGTCATAGCCAACGCTCCTATAACAAAAGATAAGTTAACAAGAGAAAAATATAACCAATTTATTTACTCAGGGCTTTATGTGACATGGGAGCCTTCAAAAATGAAGACCTAAAGACCCAAGGAAAACTGTCTGTTTTTATGCTTAGGTTTGATGAAGAATGGACTGCGGTGTAGAAATGTGATTGGACAAAGGGATATGATCTAATGGCAATAGACTGAAGGGGGAAACCCAGCAAGGCCTGACTATTCACATTCTTCTTGGACTCTCTGTATAGCATCCCTTCCTCTTTGGTATGGGCAGGATCCCCCTGGAAGGAGGGTCTTCAAGGGAGAAGGGAGAAGAGAGAGTAACTTTCCTTGGTTTTATGGCTTGCTTTGTGGGAGAGAAGCTCCAGCTTCTATTACCCACCTTTGGGAAGAGGAATTCTGGTTTCTACGTCTCACTTCAGGGGAGAAAGAGGGTCGAGAGACAGGAGGACAGGAGAAGGTCAGAGAGACCTTGTTTCTGAGGACTTGCAGTCTTCTTCAGTTCAGCATGCCAAGGTGCCATACTTTGGGGTATCATGTTCTGAGCCCCACAAGTGGCAATAGCCAGATATAGCCTATGATCATAAACATGAATCTTATAATGTAAACATGATGACACAAACCTCTTTATAAATTATCATCTTTATGTATATAATGGAATTTGTCTGAATTTATGTGACTATATTTATGTACATGTTAAGGGAAAATAAATTCATTGCAGGTTATTCCAGCAATGTTATTGCAGTGAACACTATGTTAATCAATAATAATTGGCTACTTTAAAAGAGAATTTTGCCAAATAGAGTAATACTTAGGTTACTACCACAATAAATAAAATAGATCTAACAGAATTTGTATGTGTCTGCATCATGTAATATCTTCTGCAATGATTAAAGAGCAAAAGCATTGTTATTAAGAATGGTTATTAACACATTGCTCCCATCTTTGCTAGATTAGTTTTATTTCTCCATGAAGTAAAAATACATATTTTTTAGAAAGCTATATCTAAACACTTAAGAAATGATTATTTTGAAATTACTAGAAATATGAAGTTGTACATTCTTTATAGTAAGCTCTCTATAAATGTTTGTGGAACTGAATTAGGTGGAACAAAAATCATATCTTTTTTCAACAAGGGAAGAAATAGATTTAAGTGGAATTTTGCAATCTGTGGCTAAGTCAGCCTCTGATGTGGACATCTAGAATTCTGAGTCCCTCTGTGACCTCTAATCACTGCCACAGAAGTCTAGTACTCCTCTGATTTTCAGTCCCTGCCCTCTGCCTTTCATTACTCTGGGAATATAAAAGGACTGACTTCCTCCCTTAATAAAGGACAACAGATTAATGAATTTAAGTGCCTGCATTATTAAAATTGTCATCCCTGGTATACTATTTCAAGTGCGGTATCAACTGTGGCTAGCTTTTACTCTTCAGGGGGTCCAGTGATCTTCAGTTGCTTATGTAAATTTATGCAAAAACTGCTCCAACCGTATCATGCTGTTCCTTTCAAACCCCAAAAGGAATGCTGTATTTCTTGATTTGGTAAATGGAAAGAGCCGACTGGGAGTGAGTTGAGTTACAGGTTAACAGACGGAATAGTGGCCCATCCAGGGTAAGAATTTGGGAAGAAAACATGATATATGTGTTCAATTATGTTAAATCTAAGATTCATCTATTTTGCTCTTATCTATAAGTATTTCTAAAATGTAAAATTACAGGGCAGTACATTTTATTTTGCTTAGTAGGTTTACAAATTAGCTTCTCCAAGATGATTCCATAGCTCATTAAGGTACAGGACTATGTGTTATCTTTTTCCATGTTGCATCTGTCCTGTCCTTCCCTTACCACTCTGCATCACCTGGCACTAGGCCATTCTAACAGGGAATGCCTGTCTGGCTGATACTTAAATGAATGACTAATTATTTTATCAAAACCCTTTTTAAAAATTTCACCTTCTTAAATTATGTACAAATTTCTTTGGTCAGCTCATCATAACAAAAGAAATAGACTAGTGGTGGGATAGAAATGGGCTATTCTAGAAAAAAGGATGCATTAGAGCAGCTTGATTAAATGGATCAAAGAGCAATAGAAATTTAGTAGTAAGCAAATTGGTATATGTTCTTTAATTCTCAAGTTGGACCACCCATCATCATGGGTTGTTTTAAGAAGTAAAATTATCAGTGAAGGTTTCATTGAAATGTAAATAAATATGGCATAATATAGCATAAGGGCTTTATTTAAAGACAGTTGTTTAAAAGAAAATAACTTGATGGGCAGAAGGAAAAACTCCTCAAGTTATAATCACTTCAGGAAAATATATGTCATATATGGGTATATTGTGTGTGTGTGAATTACCTAGTTGGTGGCCACATTAATTGTATACATGTATCATATTATGATTGCTTTAATATTGGGTGGGAAAACCATTGGCATGTTTTGGTTAAATCTTACATATCCTAGTTTGGTAGGGAAGGTGACAAGAAAAATTATAAAACTCTAAGCTCTACTCAGGCTTTTCTTTGACTGGTTGTGTTACTAATGAGCTACACCTCCATCCCTCCCCACCAATACCTCTTTTATTTTACCCTCACCTTCTGCTAGTCCCAAGGTCACTGTGCCAAAATCAATTAATAACATGCATCAAAATCAAATCAAAAAGCTCTGAATAAAGACCTTCTATCTGATTTACATATGAATTTATTCCTGAATTCTTGTTTGTCAAATGGATTTGAATTCAGTCAGATTGTGTTTCAGATCCCACTTACCACTTGCCAGCTGTGTGAATTAAAAGTAACCTCAATTTTCTCATATATAAAATGGAGCTGCTACCCTGTACCTCATAAATTCATCAATAATCTTGTTGGATGCTAGCAGTATTTGAATTTCTGTAAGTATTCTTGAGCTTTGTTCTGGAATGTTAAGTTACTTAGAAACTGGTACTTTCAGGTTTACTTTTAAGATTTGTTAGGTGGGCCTGGAGCAGTGCTCAGTCTAGGGCTACTTACTTTCTCACTACTGAAGCAAGACCCTTCTTTGTGTTCTAATCTACACAGTGACCCCAAATCTTGAAATTTTTCATTCTGGCTGCTGGGGCAATGATCCCAGCTTAGTGAAAGCGTCTTTCCCTGTTCCTTCTAATCATTTCATGTGGCTCTTTCTGAGCGTCTAGGTAGTTTCCTCTTATGCATATGCCAGTCATTACTCAGCTAAATACCAGAGAAGGTTGCTCTGCAGATCTCCAGGGTTTCCTCTGTGCAACTCTCACCTCTCCTGTACTCTACACTATAAACTCAAGCTGCCTTGACCTCCCTGTTCTCTCAGCTTCATCTCTTCATTTCAGGGACTCTTCTATGTTCTGTCTTGGTTCCCTTTCCCCGTGCTGTGTGCTAGAAATTGTTAAGGCAGTATATCACAGCAGTTTTCTATGGCTCACCTCATTAGTTTCCATCTCTCAGTGATTATTGACCTTTGTTCCCTCATATACGGTGTCTTATACTGTTTCCTCTATTGTCTCCTATATTTTGCCATTTCAGGCAGGAAGGTAAACCTGGTCCCTGTTAGTCCATTTTGGCTGGAAATGAAAGTCTTTTTTAGCATCTGTTTTTAAATGTCAACAGATTTAACCCGAAGATATGTGATTGTAATGATAATAGCATTCTTTTTAAAATTTACAGTTAGCCCTTCTTCCCTATGAAAAATAAAGGTTGACAATGTGTTTGCAGGAGACCTGAATTATGGTTCTGATTGGACCATTAATTTCATGTGAAAGCTTAGACAAGTCCCTCAGTTTTTCAAGCCTTCATTTTGCTAATGTGTGCAAGACTTTGATCTGGATAACATTTATATTCTCTTTCAGAAATGTACCCATGATCATTAACATTTTCTTTGGAAATTAAGAAAAACTATGGACTATGAATATATCACTTAGAAGGCTTTTTAGGGAGACAAGAATTTATTTTCAACATCTGATCTTTCTGAAATCTGAAAGAGTCTTTGTGACTCCATACTTATTAGCAAACCCAACAGCAAAACTGAAATCTTTCTTTTGACATACATAGCAATGCCAAACTGTAAAAATTTAACACCACTCTCTCTTCAGATATTGAGTACTAAGCTTTCGTTTTTGTTTCATATCTCTTTGGTTTATTCCTTCATATTCCAGAAATCCTACGGTCCTACTTTGACATTACAGTATGTTACTATGTAAATATGTCTTAAAAGATTGCTGCAATGTGACAAGCCACATCAGAAGAAAATACCAAGGGCCTAAAAGAGAAAGGCCTTATACATGAATATCTGAAATAATGCCAATAATGACACTGAAAATGAAGTAAACTCACATGAGAGTCAGAAAATTTTTCTTTAGTGCTTTTAGAAGAGACTCATTGCCAGAGGGAGAATGCATTAATTTCATATGCCATGTAAGGAATTTCCATTTCTCCTTGAATAAAATGTTAGTTTCAAAAATTTCCCTTGGAGTAGAAAGACTCTCAGTGATTTATTAAACCTTCTTCTCCCCTGTACCTCTAGAAATCCACCAATTTTGCACAATATTTGGCAGCCAGGAAGTAAAGCCAGTCTACTCTCAATGTTATCAGAACTGTGCTTTCAATTTATTTACTATTTGCAAAATGAAGAGCATTATGCTAGGTGTTGTGGCAAATTCAAACAATTAAGGCTTTAGTCCTTTTCCTTGATGAACTAGATTGTAATTAAAGAATCAAAATCTATACATAAAATAGGTAACTATCTCTTTGTGTGATGTGACTCATTATAGGGACATAAGATGGCTAACTAAAAATCAGTGTGGAAAACTTACGTCCACACAAAAACCTGCACACAGATGTTTACAGCCACTTTATCCATAATTGCAAAAACTTGGAAGCAACCAAGATGTCCTTCAGTATGTTAGTGGATAAATAGACTGTGGTACATCCAGATGATGGAATATTATTCAGCACTAAAATGAAGTGAGTTATCAAGCCATGAAAAGATGTGGAGGAACCTTAAATGCATATTACTAAGTGAAAGAAGCCAGTCTGAAATGGCTACATACTATATGATTCCAACTATATAACATTCTGGAAAAGGCAAAATTATAGAGACAATAACAAGATCAGTGGTTGCCAGAGGTTAGAGGGAAGGAGGGATGAATAGGTGGAGCATAGAGAATTTTTAGGGTAGTGAAAATATTCTGTATAATACTATAATGATGGTTACATGTCATTATACATTTGTCTAAACCCATAGAAGTTTAACACCAAGAGTGAACCCTAATGTAAACTATAGACTTTGGGTGATTATGCTGTGTCAATGTAGTTTCACTAATTGTAACAAATGCACCACTGTGGTGGGGGATGTTGATAGTGAGGGAGGCTGTGCACGTGCAGGGAGCCAGGGGATATATGGGAAATCTTTGTACCTTCCTTTTAATTTGCTGTGAACCTAAAGCTGCTCTAAAAGAATAAAGTCTTTTAAAAAAGTCAGTGGGAATATTTGGTATAATTCTTGAGAGAGTTCTATCACAAACATTAAAAGACCTTTTGCTTTGACTATCCAGCTATGGAAATAATTATTCATTCATTCATTTATTCAATTATTTTCTGTGTATATAATGTAATCCAAAAACTGAGTGCAAATGGTCTAGAGCAGTACTGGCCAATAGAACTTTCTGCAATAATAAAAAGATTTTTTTTATTTAAAACATCCAATGTGATAGTCACTAGCTCCATGAAGAAATTTTAACTAACTAAAATTAAATAAAACTAAAAATCAGTTCCTGAGTTGCCATAGTTACATTTAAAGTACTCAATAGCCACATGTATTAAGCAATGTCTAGGAGGAGAAGTCAGGCATGTATACAAAAAATGACAATTTGGTATATAAGTTTTGTGACATAGCTCTATGGGAGCAAGAGAAGGAATACATTATGTCACCTAGGACTTTAGAAGAAGTTGTGTTTGAACCAAGCTTTAAGAATATTTAATATTTACCAGAGAAATAAACAGGAAATAAGCATCCCAGTCAGTGGAAAGAGCAAGAAGAAAAGCATAAGGACATGGTATATTTGAGGAAAAGCAAATAGAGTAATATATTGGGAAGTTTGGGGAAGATGACAGGCAGGAAGGAAGCAGGTCAAGGACGGGCTCAAGTTTGCATTTAAAAAAATCACTCTGCCATTAGTGTAGAGCAGGGTTTGGCAATATTGATATTACGGACTGGTGATTCCCTGTTGGGGGTGGGGCGCTGTCCTGTGCATTGCAAGAGTCGTATCAGTGTCCCTGGCCTCTACCAACTGAACCCCAGTTGTGAAATCAAAGATGTCTCTAGATATTGCCAAATGTCCTCTGGGAGGAAAAATCACCCCCATTGGGGAACCACCGCTGTGAGAATGGCCTGCAAAGACAGAAGGCTGAAGTCTGGGAGTTCAGTGCATGTGTCCCTGTGTGAGATGAAGAAAGCCTGACATAAGGGATTGTGGAGAGTAGAGGTGACTTCAACTGAGCAAGATTTGGAGAGGAGAGAGATGGAGAAGGGGGTAACAAGCTCTGGTGATCGCATGGAGTGTGGAGCCTTGTATTGAAATGGATCAAGTTTGAGGAAAAGATTAATTTGACTTTGAACATGATGACTTTGAGATATTTGTAGAATGAAGATGTGGGTAGCTGGAAATACAGATATGGAAATCGAGAGGGAGGTGTAAAGGAAATGTAGATTTAGGGATCGTAAACGTCTTAATAATAGTGAAAATCATGGGAATGTCTCTTTTTGCCCCCAGAAATCTAGACTTAATGGCAACTGTCATAACTGGCTGATCTCCAAATACAAGCCTTTTGAATCAATTCAACACATAGAACCAGTTTTGTTTTGTTTTTCTAGATTTTGTGTAGAATCAAGAACTTTTAAATCCAGCTACACTGGCCCACTTACTTTCTGTACTTCTGCCTCAGGACCCTTGATTGTGCTCTTCCCTCTTCACCCTTCCTCCCCATAACACAGCTTGGGCCCACAGATCCTTTAGCTCTTAACTCAACTGTCACATTCCTAGGGAGACCCTCTTTGAATAGGCTATTTATATTTCAACACTCTTTCTACCAAACATTCCTTGTCTGCATTGTTTTTAATTCTCCATAACTCTTAACATTTAACATACCACCTACTTTACTGATTTAATTTATTGTATGGTTCTCCCCAGATGCATACAATTTTTATGAGGCTGGGACTTCTGTCTGTTCTGTTCACTCCTATGTATCCACTACTTAAAACAGTGCCAAACACCTACTAGGCTTAATAAATATTTGTTTGATGAATGAAATAATAGGTTTTCTACTGGTCGAGAAAAATTTGCCTGGATTCAGTCAACATCTTCCTTAGACTTACAACAAAGTAGAACATCACAAGAAAGCAATGTTTACTTGTTTTTCAGCATCTCAGAGACACAATTTTGCACTTGCTAGTATCTGCTTAACTCACTGAGACTACTGGCCTTCAACATTATCTTTAACATACCAGTATTTGTGTTTAAAACACATAAGTGTTTTACATATATATAAAAAATTCACATTCCTCAGTGTGAGCTCCAAAAATCTCTTTAGAATTTTTACACATTGTTAATGTCATCATAAATTCACTGCATTCCCCATGAAATAATATGTTAATTTCTGCTTTTGTGCTCTGACATTGTGTCATTTTCAATACAAATGATGCCTTCCTGCCTTCTCTTCCCTAGTATTTGTCCGTAATCTTAATATATCTAAAATATTATCATTTCCAGAAAGCTGCATTCATTTGATTGACCTATCCTAGGGCTATATCCTAAAATATCCCTTCTTAGATCCCGCAGGCTTGAATTAGGTGTTCAATTTGTACTCTAAGCAACACTTTATCTACTTCTAGCATTTAACTCTTATATTATAATTGCCTTATTACCCCTCTCTTTCTAACAATCAACCATAAGCTTGTTGAGAGCTTGTATTCATTGTTTCTCTTCTGCTTGGCCCCAGGCCAAGGATATAGGAGAGCTCAGTAAATATTTTTTCCTTTGTATGCATTAATTGTCTCTATCTATTTCTAATTAATCTTCTACCTTATAAATTTAAACACTTGTTTGATCAATTTATTCTTGTTAATACATGCAGTACTTGTTGATATTCCTTTACAGTTCCATTAGATACTGTGGTGTGTTTTACCTCAATAACAGAGTATGCTCTTTAAGCCCTTATGTAGTACTTCATGGGATTCCATTTCCCAAAAAATCTGAGTCAAGGCATACAAAATGTTTTCATTTTTAAGAGCTTAAGTGCTTGAACACTTGAGTCAGATTTACAGGGTATAAATCCTGGGTCTATGTTTCACTAACTAAATGACTTTGGGCAAGTTGTATAACATTATAAGCCTTGGTTTTCTCATCTGTAAAATTGAGTAGTATATGCAATTACCTAACAAAAGAGATGAAAGACTAAATGAGATAATATATCTAAATCACTTTGTACAAGTTATTGTGATTATGTAGTGCTGTGTTGTACATTTCAGCTGCTAAGTAATTATTTTTGAGATTTCCACCTCCCATTTCCATGGTGATACAATAGTTATTAGTAGATTGATACTGACATAGGGAAGAAGTATATACCAAAATTAGCAAGCTCATCCACAAGTTTCCATGTTTCATATTCCCTCTTCCTTTAGCCTTGAACTTCTCAAGCATTCCCAAATTTTGCCTTCTCTTTCCATTCTAATTCCATAATTTCTTTGCTTTATTTGTATCATTAGGGTACTGAGGAAATGGTATAATGAGCTATTGCTTAATGCTGCACAGGCCTGTCCTAAGAGACATGCTAATGTATCAGTACTAAAAATGTTTGAAATACTAATTTTCCTTCTAATGAGCCTAAACATTTTATTATAGTTATACCTTAATACCAAGTTGCAGGTCATTACCTTCACATATTGAAAGCAGCTGATGTTTCCTGGGCTTAATGTTTCTGCCATTTGCTTGATGACCCCTCTTTCTTGCCCATTTTACATAGTGGAATTTTAAGAAACGAAAATTAGATTTCTTGACAGGTACCGTGTGTGATGTTTTGATTTCATTATTTATTTATTTAAAAATATTTTTCTGATTATAAAAATTAATGTATGCTAATTCCATGAAATCTGAATTTTTAAAATGGAAAAGAACAAATAAAATTAAAATGAACTACTAAAGATAACCATTTCTGATTTAGTTCCTACCAATCTTATTTTCAATATATGCTTTGTGTATGTGTATTATACAGTACAATTTTGTTTGCTGCCACTTGCATTGAACTACATATGTATGTTTTTTCTTTGCATTAATTCTTTGGCAGTGTCTTATAACAGTTATAATAATAGTTCAGTTATATAATTATGTATGTTACAGTTTTATATATGTATGTATAATATATACATGTATATATCTAAAATTATTTTCTTGTTTCAACAGTTTCATCTTATAAATAACAGTGACAGGAACATCTATGTGACAAATATTTATCTGAGTTATTGACTATTTAAGTATATCCTAATGGGGACATATTCTCAATATTTTTAAACATTTGTGATATCCTACATCAGTTTTAAGGAATAAAATGTAATACAGTGGATAAAATCTCAGATTCTAAAGTCAACCTGACATGTGCTTGAATCCTCATTCCAAATCATGCTAACTAGGTAATTTTAGGAAAGTCACTTTACCTCTTTAAACCTTGTTTTCTTCATCTATAAAGTAGGATTATTGCACATAAAGAAATAATCCTATAGATAGTATTGAGCATATTTGATGGCAATAAAAACTGTTAATTTTAGCTATTAATTAGTCCACCTACCAGGAATGCAAGTCTGCTTATATTGCACCCTTATCAATATCAATATTGTCATTAAAAATATATTGTAATTTGATATAAAAAATAGGTCATATTTTAATTGAAAAACCCAAAGTCAGACAAACTTAGGCAAAATTAGGGTGGTCATTGGCTCTGTAGGAAAGGAAAGATCACCTCCACCCTCTTTTTGTTCTTATGTGGGCTCTTAGGCAGGATCTTGGAACCAAACTGACACAACACAGATTAGATTAACAAGAGAAAAACATACAAATTTTATTAATTTTACATTTACATAAGAATCTTCACAAGAGAGCAAAGAAATGGCCAGAGCAAGATACCTTTATATTTTTTAGACAAGGAACAATAAATTCGTAAAGAAATGACAGGACAAAGGAATCCGGCTAGCAGTAGTATATTCTAGAGGAGGCACTAGGAGATATATGGGGGATGTAAAGCAAGTGGAAGACAAGGGTTGCTTGAGGGAAGATTATTTATTCAGGCCTGTTGCAGCACTGAGTCCCAATCTCTGGGGATAAGAACTATTCTGTTGTCCTGGGACTGGGAAGACACCCTTCCCAAAGGAATATTTAATGCTTGCTGCGTGCAGGAAAAGACAGGTCAGCTGGCCTTTTCCTGAAACTACAATTTCGCCAATGTTTTTTTCTCAAAATAATCAATATACCAGTTTGGCATATTTGAGGATGATGCATCCTTCACTCGTTCAGATGACAAAACTAAACTTCAGGGCAGCTGGCAGCTGACATTTAAATTTGGCTGGAGCCAAAACTCAAATACTACCAGATTTCCTGAAGGGTCTTAATCTTATTAGTTTCTTTACTCTTCTGGACCTGAACATCAGAAGTAAGATTACACATGTGTGTATGTGTGTGTGTGCATATATATATATATGCACACACACACGCACATTACACGTTTTCTGAAACTTTTTAATCAGAGAGGAAAGAGCTTATCTCTCTCAACATTAGTTTGAAAAATATGGAGAAGTATTTTTATCGCTCTTACCTGACTCAGATGCCTAGCCCTTAAACAATTAATTCCATCCAGGGAGAAGGGTTCCTATGAGGAGACCAGCTACAGTGTAGGGAATAAGAGGCAGTTCTTCAAAAGAAGGAAGATATCAAACATCTGATCACTAGAGTGATCTTGGGATGGGTAGCCACGCTAACTGGATCTACGCCAAAGAAACCGCTGATGTTTGAACTTGCTTAATTAAATTACATTACTAGGGTTGGTGAAAAGATTTTCAGGTATTTGTTAGGACTTTCTTGTGTCTAGTTCTCACTTAAAGAGCCATTTTTATATTGGTTTAGTGCTTTTTGTCTTTTTAATTGCTCTTTGTCATACTTATGACAATGTTTTCAAAGTTTGAAGTTAGTTGATTTTTAGACTTACTTTGTTCTGGGAACTCCATTTTGCTGAAGAATTCACAATTAGTATCAAGTGCTTCATAGCATTTTGGTGTGGTTTCTTTAATCTCTACCATATTTTTAATGGTCCTTCTTTCATTTCTTGATGTTTCTTAATTATTATTGCTTTTTTCATTGTGACTATTTCCTTTTGTCTCTTTTTTTACAAAACTTTCAATTTGTCTATCTATATACTCTTTTCAAAGACCAGCTTTTGATTTTGTTGATCTTATCTCTTTTTGTTTATTTTAACAGCTTTGTTAGTTTTGTCTCTATAAATTTCCTTCATATTTTAATTATTTCTACCTTTTTTATTTTTTCTATAGAAAAGAACATCTTCAATGGAATATTTAATATATTTATTTTAAATATCTCTTTTTTGAAAATACATATGGAATTATAAATTTCCATTTTTGATGGCTTCAGCTTCATTTAACAAATATAATATAAATTCCCTCATTTGGATTAATTCCAAACTTATAATTTACATTATGATTTTTTTCTTTTAATTTTTAAACTTCTTTTAAACTTTAGTATAATTTTTAGTTTCTAATTTAATTGCACCATTGTAAGAAAATATGGCCTGTAGGACATTTCTTCTTTGTCATTTCTTGAGACTTATTTTGTGGCCTACTGTATATTGCATGTATACTTGATGATAATACATATTTGTAAATACTGGTTTATGTTTTAGATCAAGCCTTTTGTTAGATTGTTTGGTTAAATCTTGTATATCTTTGTGTGTGTGTGTGTTTCATCTATCATTCTCTAATGGCCATGTATTAAAATCTTCCTCATTATTTGGGAAATGATAACTTATCTTTATAGTTATGCTAACTTTTTTAATATTTTGAGACTTTTTGGTAGTAACATAAAAATTTATTAATTACAGCCTGTTGATAGAGTGTTCCTTTTATTAGTGATTAGCTCTAATAAAGATTTTTTTCACTTAGATTTTTTTGTGATATTGATATTATTCTATCAGCTCATTAATTAGTTTTTATTAATTGAATTCCTTTACTTTCACTCATTCTAAATATTTTGATTTTTTTTTTTTTTTTTTAATTTCATTTTTAAGTTGCATGTAGTTGTGTTCTATATATTTTAAATAATTTTAGTTGTCTCTTACTTGTAATTGTTCAGTATACCACATTTTGTGTATGATTGTTATATACTGGTAGTTATTGCCATGATAATAGCTTATGTTTTCTTTTATCTTTTTTTTTCTCAAAGTTCACCAATTTATTTATTTTTATTTCAAAATATTAAGAGGGGACAAATGTTTTAGGTTAGATAGATCATTTTTGTAACACTTGAGTCCTAACTGTAGGTGTGCCTGTCACCCCAATAATGTTTATAGTACCCATTAGGTTGGTTTATTCTCCTCCTCTACTGCCCCCTCCCCCTTGGTTGGTTTTCACTGAGTTTTACTTCCCTCTGTGCACTTTTGTGCTCATCAGTTAGTTCCAATTTAATAGTGAGTACATGTGGTGTTTGTTTTTCCATTCTTGAGAAACTTCACTTAGGAGAATGGTCTCCAGTTCCACCCAGATTGTTGCAAAAGGTATTAATTCATCTTTTTTTATGGCTGAGTAGTACTCCATGGTAAACATATATCACATTTTATTAATCCGCTCATGAATTGATGGGCACTTGGGTTGTGTTTTCTGTTAATCTTCACTTTTTTTTATTTCCTGAGTTTTATTTAATTAATAATAAGATTTAGGTTAGGTTAGGGTTAGAGTTAGGGTTTGGGTTGAACATTTCTCTTTTATAGTCAACAGTTAACTAAGCTTGATTAAAAATTTTTGATTTTTCAATATTTGTGCTTACCATTATACCTTCTAACCTATACTATCCTTAGGATTTTGCTCCCTTTGTGGTAAAATGCAACAATCAATAATTCCTTCCATAGATATTTAGATTTAAACATATTTAGTCATTGGATTTCTGAAAATGCATTGAGTCCAAAGTGATATTTAACTAATTATACAAATTGCATGTAGTCAACATTGATTATTCTCTATTCTCTTTGTGTTCATTCATTCAATTACTATTCAAAGACCAAATGCCTAATCTGTATTATAGTAGGAACTGTGCTGGGATCTGGAGATCCAGTGTTACAAAAACAACCGTGGATCTGAATTTGAACTTCTTTGAGAGCTTTCTGTGCAATCACCTTTAGTACCTTCCCCTCCTCAGTATCAGTACTGCTACCAACGACATAACTAGAATTGCATTTTGGAGATTTCCAAATCTCTTGAATCTTGACTCTCATTAAGATTGTCACACAATCCCACCTATCTTTAAAAAACATTTTCTTTGAAATCTTTCTTAGTTTAGGTTAAGTGCTTAATTATAGCTAGCCTTTGTTTTCCTACATGCCGTGAATTCCAGATTCAATGATTTTTTCCCCAGGTTGTCAATCGTTTTCCCTACATCTCTTCCTCTCCCAATCCCTCAAAACTCACACTTTGCAATTTGGATTAGCACTATTCTGCTTTCTTCTTACTGGTGTACCTCGGAGAATGAGATTGGCAGGTGGTCGCCAGTTCACCTGAGATGGGAGGAGGAGGGATACAGGGTCATGAGGATATTCCAAGTTTTGGGTTCTGGGTCTTTGCCTCTTCTATCGCTTCCTCTTTTTGTAAGTGATTCAGAATCATCCAGGTTAGAATTACTACCTACCTCAAGATTGCCACTGAAGGACTTGGAGGAAAGTAAAATTTGGGGGTAAGCTTTGAGGAGGCATTATTCATCTATCAGTTTAACAAATATTTTTTTGAGCTCTAAACACTGTGACAGTGACTACATCTGCTTCACCTGCTAACTGGAAGTATAGCTAAGTTCTTCATTACCAAGTATCTCTCACTTATCAAATGTAAACACAAACATTTCTATCATGTAATAAGTTACCATATTCATTTTACCAAAGTGCATACTTTGTCATGGCTTCTAATTTTCTAAGACAATGAAAAATCTGGCTAAAGATTGTTAGTTTTTCAAAATTGTTTAAAATGAGGATCTCACTCTTTTATTAATGAAGCATTTAGCATAGTATCTGGCCCTTTAAAAGCATTTCATAAATATTGACTCATTTTAATATTATCAAACTATTAAACATAATCATTTGGCAGCAATAAAATTTTAATTGTTAAATGTAAAAATATTAAAACTATTTAAAAATACTCATTTTCACCCAATAAAACATAAAGAAATTATTTTTTATCTTTAGTGTATTTCCTCAAATTTTACTATTGAGTGGAATAAAGTGTGCTTTAACATTGTCTTTAATTCATAGTCTCCAGACAAGAAAAGTACATCAAGTCCATAACCTGCCTGTGGTGAAAGGTACATCCAAATTAAATTCTGATTAAAACCTATCTATTCTGTTTTCAAAATTGAAAAAAATTCCATCTGTGACTTCCGTGAGATGATTGAAAGCCCTTATATTTGGAAAGAGTTCTTTCTACTTTCTAACATTAAAATTCCCTGCTAATACTGAGAACTTTTCTTCCTTTTCTGAAATGAACTTCACTGATTCCTCGCAATTCTTATAATACATGTTTACATATTTCAAGTTCTCCATGTTCCTTTGAAATCATAAAAAAGATTGAGCATCTCATTTATTAGATTGGGGACAAGGCTGTTGTATTACTGTGCCCATCACAACAGCTATAGAATTTTAAAACTAATGGCATTCATTGCATTACTGGTGTGTTTAGGGAAAAACAGAGTCCACTTGAACTGTAACATAGGATGTTCATTTTTTACAGAAAGGGTAGAAATCAAAGAATAAATGAGAAAAAAATGTGGGAACTAGTTGAAAATGATAAGGAAAATCCTGCAATAATAACATTATTACCTTTAACACTTCAGAAAATTTAAGAAGAAAATGAGAGAATAGTTTTTGACTTGACATTAAAAAATTAAGCTGCAGCTGAAAGGAAACCTGTATATCAAATTGGAAACAGTATATTGACATATCATAAACACTATTGATGATTCCGATGTGACCAATACTCATTCAATTTGTGAGTGGACAAAGAAATTAAATGATGGAATGATGCAAATGAGTGTAAATTATGGGTTATTGGAGAGGAGAAATCCCTCTTACTCATCAGTATATCCCCAGTTCCTGACACAAAGTGGATTCTCAATAAACATTTCCTGAGAGGCCAGCAGGAGGAGTGTAGATAGACCTTGAGCTCCAAACTGATGAGCCTGGAAAGCTACTACTGTGCTGGAAAAATATCCTCCTGTTTCCGTAACACTTGAGTCCATCCACCCTTTCTTCTGTTTTCCATCCCCTTTATCCAGTTACCCTCTGCCTTGTCCCACTACGTGTTACCAAAGCAGGCCCAACTATTTCTCTTGAGAATTTTGACTGTTGACTGTTTGACAGACCACAATATATATAGTTTCACTGCAATCAATTTCACATGGTCCCAGCCATTATGCCTGCTGTGACAAAACTCTTCTCTGACTATGTCTGTTTATCTTCCTACCTCTGTTTTTATTTTTACTCTATCTGATGTAAAAAATTATCAATGCTAACTAATTACAAGCATGTAAAGTGAGATGTCCTTATGGTGTAATTTTTTCGTGTCCATAGTTTCTATGTGTCACATATATCGTATGCATGATATGTGATATGTGTATATATAGAAAAATTACATGAGTATATATATTTTAATTGTATTACATCTTCTCATATAATTAAAATAATAAAAATACTTTCCTAAAACAGTGTCTTCCAAAATTTAGTATAGAATTTCATACATTAAAAATATAATTTTTTAACAATTTTATGTCCAAGATGAAGATATAATGAATATTTTTTTCATTTAGAGGAGTGTATTCTTGCAGGTTTAATAAAATTGTAACACAATTCTTATCTTTTGCCTGTAGATTACCATATATATTTGTATATATGTAATATATGTATATATATTTTTTATTTATTTTATGTTTTGAAGGGTCACATGATAGCATCCTGTGATGCCTGTGGAGTTATAAAACTATGGGACTTTCGGAAGCTCTTACCAATTGTGTCCATTGATGTAGGTCCAAGTCCTGGCAATGAGGTGAATTTTGATTCATCAGGTAGGATCCTTTTTGTTTAACATTTGTGACCAAGCTAACAATACTAATATTTGTTCTGAAACGATTTTGTTTCCACTTAAATTTATGTATTTCCTCCTATTTAAATTTCTGTTCTTATTATATTATATATATTACATTACATTATATTTTATCAGATTATTATTCTATCATGCCGTATCATGAAAGAATTATATTCATCATATATTTAAAGACAGAAATAATAGAGGAGATAAGTGTGTGCTAATATAGATAACGCAAGTTTGCTAGCAGTGCCATATAAAACTTGGGGCCTACATTCCTTGTTATCACCATCCAAGGTAATCAAATCGGGTTTTCTGAAGACAATATAGCTAAGAGTAGAGAGGGACAAAAGTTTGACAAAAATGAACTTGAAACATTTTTAATGGAATATTTTAGTCTTAAAATAATTTAACAAGTTACCATGTAATGTCTAGATTTTACAATTAATTTGGAATATATATTTATCTAATTGTTGCAATTACGTGCTCTGCATTCTATAACGTTATTATTTAATTGTGTTTAGCTTTTCTCCCATAATGATATAAACATTATCAATCAGATAAAATATTTTATCCTTGCTATGAGCAATAGTGTAACGACTGATATGAACAACCACAAAATGATTCCCATTGTCCATATAAAAGGTTAAGAATACAGTTGCATCTGTATCTTTAATGGTAGCCTTTCCTAAAGAATGTATATCTGTTACTGGATAATATATATTTCCTTTGCTAGTGTAATATATGTTTTAAACTTCTTTAAGTTTTGAGAATTTTTAAAAATCATTGAGCATTATTTATCATAAATCAAAGTTATGGAGATGGCAAAAGCTTTGATTTTAGATGAGAAAAAAAGAATATATGTGAAGAAAATTTTTAATTTTTAAATAGTCCATATTAATTCTGTAGTCCAGAAAGTATGAATATGCCAGGAGTAATTCTAGGGCCTTAAAATAATTGTGTTTTTCTTGGGACTGGTTTCATTATATTGCTATTGTATATCTGCAATTTAGAAAACAGTAAGTTTGTCTTCTTAACAAATATTAATTTGTATTCCCATTACAGTTTGGTACATGAACCACAGTAATAACAATGGTTTTTTAAAAAATGTTTTTAGTAATATTTGTGACATTAAGACATTTATAGTCTATCAGAATTCAGAAAGAAGACACTGTTTAAAATAAAAGATCCCAACTATCAGAATTTCATTTTGTATTGCTAAAGCCTATTAATATTTCAGTTTATAGTTTCTGACATATAAAATCTGCATTGGCACCATGGCTCTAAAGGAGCTTTAACTTGGTTTTCATAAACACTTCACATCCTTAAATCCTTTCTTATTATCTTGAGCTAGCATTCAAGTATTCATGTCCTTGAATTTTGAACTCTGAAATTTCAAAACTTTTGGCTATACTTTCTAATAATAGAAGTTAAAGGGTGTTTTGAAATACTGTACAACTAGTAATAGTTGTATATTTTATTGTCATTATTAAACATGTTGCCACTTGCTCTTTGCTGTCCTGGTCATCCAGCCCAAAGGTTCTTTGCATAGTCAAGCAAACATAATTTTAAATAAATGTCAGTGACTATACATCAATATGACGTTAAAGCCCCTGGTACAATACACCTATTTTTTCTCTCCATGACAGCAGTATACTTGGTAATATACTAATATTAAGAAAAGAACAAAATCAGCAGTAGAGCTCTGAGAAACAAAAGACAAAGTGTAAACTAGGGACCCTATTAATGAAAACACTTTATCAGTCTGAGGGAATATGATTTCAATGTGACCTTCCCATCCTTTTGACCATTTGTCTAAGGAAGTTACCAAATTAATTTTAATTCTATGTGTTTGAGAAATTACTGTCATAAAGCTTTTCTCATTGAATAATGAGAAATCTGTGCTTCTGTACAGGAAAAGTTCTCAACGACTCATCATTTAAAAAGGTTGAAATATATCAAAAGTTGAAGAAACTAGGGAGAGCAAAACGTAAGGTCTAAGGAGAACATGAATAAAGAGGTGAAAATCTTAAAGTTAAGTACCAAAAATAATATTCATCTCAAGACAGTAAAGAAAAGTACAAAAGCAAAACAAAACTGAAATAAGGATAGGGGTACATGGATCTCTCCTAATTGACATTTATTCAGGAAAAGAGAAATATAACAAAATTATATCATTAAGATATTTGGAATATGAGAACAAAATCAAATATAATTTAGTAATCTCAAAATACACATTCATTTGAATATATTTTTATTTATTCCCAGTGGCAAGCCAATACAAGCCTATGTGATATAATCATTTTCCAAAAAAAGCAAGAGTATTTTAACACTATTGACAATAATGAACATTTATTGAGAGCTCACATTAGTTAAGTTGTGACAAACAATATTTCCTGGTCAAACTTCTGTGACAGATTTAAATGTCGCAGTTATGTACACCTAGTGCACTATTTGTCACAACTTAAGTAATGTGAGGCAAGGCTCTCATCAGCTGTCTCAGCTGTGCTATCAGCTGAGGAAAAGTCATTGAAAACATATATGTAATGTCATTGTAATATTATATAATGCATGTGGAAGTATAGATAGCATCCTGTCTGAGGTATTTCATACAAGGAATGTGAGTAGACACTCTAAGTCTGCAGTCCCCAACCCCCAGGCCATGGACCGGTACCAGTTCGCGGCCTGTTAGGAACCAGGCCACATAGCAGGAGGTGAGCAGCAGGTGAGCAAGAGAAGTTTCGTCTGTGTTTACAGCCATTCCCCATCGCTCACATCACTGCATAAGCTCTGCCTCCTGTCAGATCAGTGGGGGCATTAGGAATTAGATTCTCACAGGAGCAGGAACCCTGCTATAAACTGCACATGCGAGGGATCTAGGTTGTGTGCTTCTTTTGAGAATCTAATGCCTGATGATCTGAGGTGGAGCTGAGGCGGTGATGCTAGTGCTGGGCAGTGATTGCAAATATAGATTATCATTAGCAGAGAGGTTTGACTACATAATAAACGTAATGCACTTGAATCATCCCCTCTACTCCCAGTCCATGGAGAAACTGTCTTCCATGAAACCGGTTCCTGGTGCCAAAAAAGTTGGGGACCACTGCTCTAAGTGATCATCATAGAAACAAAAATTTCTAATCACATTTTATGTCTCTGGATCAGTTTAATTGAAGGCATCTTGAGATTATGAGATATACTGTTTCAAAAGAACTGTTTTCCTATACAATGATTTATCTTTATAAATGAAGGATTTCTGGTCGCTGCAAATCCAACACAGTGTAGAAATAAATTAGAAGTGGAGGCTATTAAAAGGCTGAAACTGTTGTCTATAACTTTAATTTCAAATTTTCATGTATATCAAAATGGCCTCATTATTTATTAAACTTATAAGTAAATATTTTCATTTTGGATTTATAAAAGTATATGTGTACTGATGAATGATACTGTATCTGTTTTAAAATTGAGATTTGTCATAGTGTATCATTTTTAAAATGTAGCTTTGTCAAAAATGTTTGAAAATTAGAGATATAGATAAAGAATAGAGACTATAAATCAGACCCTTACGTTTAATGTTTGGCTCTTTTAGACATTAGGCAAATTATTTTATCTCCCTGAACTAAGTTTCCTCATAGAAATAGTGGAGATAATTGTCTTGCAGTGTTCTAATGTGGATTCAGAGGGCTAGTGATATTCTTTAATAAGGAACTCTTAGTATAGTCATCTACCATGTTTTATTCTAGAGCTGGGAGGAGTCTAAAAGGTCATCTCGTTCATTTTAGGGATGAGAAAAACAGTCAATATATTGTGTAAGAGAGATGCCCAAGACTGTGTGCCACTATAGGAGGATTCTAGTGAAAGCATAAATACTAGCCATTAAATACTAAAAGAAACGGGGTTAAAACCTCACTTTCATGTAATATTAAAAATAATTTAAATGGTTAAGAAGTAAAGTTATATGTAATATTATATATACATATTAGATAAAATCAAAAGATTTAAAGATGTATGAATCACCATCTAGAGTTAGCTTTTCTGTTGCTGTAAGAAATCAGCCTCTCACAAATTTAAAAGAGGAAGTGTATGTGGCATAGCATTATTTACATAATGTTTTATTTGCAAATGCATTGCTTGTGACAAACATAGATTATCTGCCTTTATAGATATATGCATACATTTGTATATATTTATAACCCATGTATTTATAAAGGGGTAAGTGTTCCTTTCTCATTAAACAGAGAGCCTCCTGGTAACAGAATGCTACAAATTTTTTTCAATATTCACTATCTAAATAATACCTCTCACTTGGCATACTCAAAATGCCATATGTTTTATCATTCAAAAATTTATTGTTATTTCAGAAAATGTGAAATGGAATTACATAATGAAAGTAATAAAAACGAACTGTGAAAATTTATACGTATACTTTTTCACCTCTCATTTCACCATGTTTATGTAGTTTAGCAATATCTTTCCCTTCTTTGTAAAAGATAATTCCAGTAAATTTGCAAAGAAGTCACATCCCCAGAAAATGCAGAAGCTGAAGTTTAAGCCAGATGGAGACTTTACAGTAGAAAGCTTATCAGCATCAGATCATTAAAATGGGCAAAGTTTCCCACCATTTGGAGAAAGTCCTAAATATTCTCCACAGACAGAACCACAATAGAAATGCTAAAATGGGAGGATAAAAGTGACTCTATTAAAAAAAATACAAAAAGTATCAGACCCCTCCCTAATTTTCCAAGACATAACAAGATAACCCCAAAATCCTTGTTTCAAACTTCATATATAAATTTCTTTTTTGTAAAGACTACAGTTTATTGTTTTTACTTTATTTATTTATTTATTGCCATATATGGATTCCTATAGTTTATTGTTTTGTATTTAAAGGACAGATTGTTGTTAATTCCCTCTGAAGGAAGCAGTGTAGTGTAAAGGAGAGAACACTCATTTAGAGGTTAGAAGCTCAGGTTTTGCATTTTCTCTCTACTACTTACTAGCTGAATGATCTTGATGAAATTTCCAAACATTCCTGAGCTTTAGTTTCCTTGTATTTAAAATATTAAAAATCTATATGGACTTCTACTTCCAGCCAAGCTGGAGTAACAGAGACCAACCAGATTTACCCTCCTCCTGAAACGATAAAGAAAAAAAGACAATATGTATGAAACAACAGTTTTCAGACATTTAATAATGGCCAATAAAAAACAGTAATACCTGAGAGAGGGCAAGTAAAAAAGGTAAGCCCTAAGACTGCCCTAGAATACTGCCTGGAGAAAGTTCCTAGGTCTCAACTCAGGGATGGATGGACTCTTGGCAGACTCCTGGAGTTGAGGAGCCAGAGTGGGTACTCCAGGGAGGCCAAAGCTGCTCAAGTTTGCAAGGCAGAGTACAGAAGAGGTGAGCGCTACACACACAGAAACCCAGAGATCTACAGAGTCCCCTTCCATCTTTATCTGACTAAGGATCGGTACATGAAAGCCCAAGGCCAAGAAAAAATCTGTCTTAATGGTTAGAGGGAAAAACCCGAGAAGCTCACACAGGCCTAGGAATACTTTGTGTTTCCACCAACCAGAGTGGGAAGACCTCGCAATTCAAAAGGACAGTAGTTAAAGCAGGGGTTAGCGAACTGCTGCCCGTGGACCAACGTGGCCTCTTTTCATACATGAAGTTTTATTGGAACACAACCTCACCCATTTATTTGTATATCGTCTAAAGGTTGTTTTCACACTACAACAGCAAAGTTGAATATTTGCAACAGAGACCATATGGCCCGCAAATCCTAAAATATTTACTATCTGGCTATTTACAGAAAAAAACTTTGCTGAGGTACAGTGCTCAGAAGAATTGTCTCCGAGGATGAGCCCATATCTCTGGATCTTGTCCCTTCACTAATGTCTTTAGGACCCTATGAATTGGCTCATGTATTAATATTGACCTATTTAATCCTCACTACAACTCAATGAGATTATTACTCTTGTCCCTTTTTTACAGATGAGGAAACTGAGACACAAAGACATTAGGAAGCCCAATGCCTCCTAGCTGATCAAATGTGGAATTAGAATTTAAAGCAGGCAGTCTAAATCCAGAGACTAAAACCTTAAAGTATATGTTATTATGATTCTTATTCTAATAATACTATTTGGTTTTATGTTGATATATGACATCTGTTAGGTGAAATGATTGATTTGCTGTGAATACTGAAATAGTCCCATTAGTGACCATTTGGCAATATTTGACTCAATGCTAAGACACAGAATCCTGTTATAATAATAACCTTAGTTGTCAATTAGTTGTCTCTGGAAGAAAAAAGGAAAAGGGGATCTCCCTAGTATTATCTGCCAGGTTTCTGATGTATCTTATGTACAAGAGGCGTCCTAAGTACCTTTATGTTCCCACTGGGAGCTAGAACTCCAATCCTTCACTCCAGTATAAAATGCTATCCAAGTAATCAGGGCTGAATTATGCTAGCACCTGCAGGGCCCTTCTTTTTGTCTTTTATTTAAGGTCTAGTCTGACTAAAAATGAAAATTAAAAACTGAAATAAGAAAGGAAGAAAGAAGCCAACTTCTTTTATCTCTAAAGCATAAGGCAGAGCCATTCTAAGTTGTTCCTCCTAAGAACAAACCCATTCTATCACATCAACTTCTTGGGCCAGAGAGTCATAAGAAGAGAGGGTAAAATAAAATATAAGAGAGAAAATTCCATTACTTCCTTCCCTGTAGAGTGACCCGACTGTGTATGCAAGTCCATTTTGTTCTGAAGTAGAATATGAGCCCCTCTGATACTGGAGGAAGGAATTGGAGAAACTGAAGGAAATTAAATTATGTAGCTCTCTGCATACACAAGTCTGTGACTAATACCTGGAATGAACTGGGCTTCCTTTTTCAATTATCACAGCACTATGAGTTGGGTTTCATTTCTCCCATTTTGAAGAATTTTAAGTGCTTTAATTACATATGTATGTTAATGAATATACTTGTCCTTATAGTTCTATGAAAGTCTGATTGCATTTCATTTAATTACTGTAAATTAGGAATTATAAAAAAATTGGAGATTTATAGGGACTGTTTTTATGCTTCATCTGTAAAATTGACTATTTTTTCTCTTTGATTTTGTCTTATTCCCTGGGCTAGAAGCAATTTAATTTACCTGCCAGTTTATAGAAAATAACATACTAATAATAGTGGGTACACCTTGAAAACATTAATTAAATACATTTTAACTAAACATATATTATTAATAATTCAGGGGTAATAGTCATAGCTGTACAAACTATTATGGCATGAACCTATTCTGATTGGTCTAATTTCCATTCTGAGTGGTTGGTGACCATAGCATATCAGTTTTTAAGCATTTAGATTATCATCCCAGTGATGGATTGTAAATTCTGAGAACTGAAATACATTGAATTGCATAATTTATGATGGATTAATATAAATGAAAGTTACTGACTTCTATAAAATATAATAGAATTTATACATGTAACTAAGTCTTGTTCCTTTCAGATATTATGTTTCAAAGGTTGTATACTTCATCTAATAATAACATCATTGCACAAACTATAACATTTCTTTTTGGAATTGTCTTCACGACTTTAGGAATGATGATTTAAGATCCCCAATACCCACAAATCTTTTATCTGATTCTGGATTGAATTTTTGGAAACATATAAAAAGTATTCACATTTCATGAGTCAGAAAAGGACATTTCAGTCAAGAACAAGACTAGGCTCTAAATAATAAAATTGTTGTTCATCTATGATTTGTAATATGAAATTGAGCAGGGCACTTAGCCTCTCTTAGCTTCAACTTTATCATCTGTAAAATGAAAGGTTTGGATTAGGCAACTTTATCAATGGGGTTCACAGACCACGTTTAGAAAAGTTATTGCATTTTTTCCTGTGTTTAGTATAATTAGGACATATGAAAATAATATTATAAAATAAAACTTAGATGCTCTTATTTAAAACTTGAAAATGAAACATGAAAATGCAAGTAAAACATTCCACTTTTCCTTGACCCAAAAAAGAAATAAAATTTGATACAAAAATCTAGATTATTTAAAAATTGAACTTCAAATTTAGATGGCATCTGTATTGTTGAGCAAGATTAAACTGTTATTCTGGTATACCTAGCAACACATTCAATCTCTGTAGCAAAAGCAGTTTTGGGGAAAAAAAAGCATAAATTCCAACATTCTAATAAATTAAATTAATGACTATATCAAAGTCTTCTTATAGGACTATATGAGATAATAAGAATCTTACCCATTCTGGTTAAATCAGAGCAGAAAATAACTTACCTTACAAATTGCAGCATTATGCAGGTGCAATCAAAGAAGTTGCACTTGTGTTAATTCCTCAATTTTGTGTAGTATTTTAAAAACAAGTATAGTTATAATTGTAACTTAGCTCTCTGATATAGTTGCACTAGATAAAAGTATAATTGTAACACTGTAGGTATAGATAATCTAAAGGTGTTTGGAAAAGATTTCTTATATAAATAAAATGTCCCCTTAGAAGTGTTTACAAAGCTTATGTACATAATTATTTATAAAAACAATTTAAATCTAGCACATGCAGAAATAATGATGAACTCTAAATTAGTGTTAACAGAGTTAATCAATATTTATTTTGTGTTATCTATGTAAGAAATATTTTAAAGGCATTTATAGTAGTTATATGCACATAAACAATTAATGTGTTAATGCCAAATTATTTTCAACACATTTAAGACATTAAAAAAGATTTGTATGCATGTAGCAAATATAAGAAATTAGTTACATAACTAGTTATATCTTAATATCATCTAGGCAATAAAATGTCCAAATGCATATAATTAGCTGTGCGGGTATGTTTACAGATGTAATAAAAATTACATGTATATGCTTGCATAGATCATTTTGAAACATGAAAAATGACATTTTTACACATATTGTGATCAATAAAAATGTATATAAAGAAATAAGGCATAATGAGACCTTTGATTTTTTTACGAGGCACATAGTTTTATATCTAAAAGGAATGTGTTATTATAATCTAATATCATATACTACTAGTTATTAGATTAAAAATTAATAGTTAAAATTTGTAGTGCATACATACTACATGGCCCAAAGTCAAATAGCCCAAGAATTTGTCTTCTTTTTAGTAGACTGTATGTACAAAATTGAATAGATAATCATCTTTAATCTGCCAAGTTGATACTTCTTAATAGGATAATCCTTTAAAGGAAGTTGCAGTTCAACAGATGTGCAAATCAACCCAGAACGAATAGCACACTACTCTTGGAGATGGAGCCTGCACAGTTGGCACGTGTGATAACTTGCAGTTATATTTATCTAAAATTGAATTTCAAACAATATTCAAATATGATTTACTCAAATCTGATTGAGCTCAGAAGTATCTTTTCTCACTTGTAGTATAAGAGGAGTGTAAATAAAAATTATTTAAAATCTTTGTGTAACATCCCCTAATATACACTCTACCACCAAAAGAAAAAATAATTGAAAAGAAGAAATAGTGTATTATTATTATGAAAATCAACATTCTGTAAATGTTTTGAAATTATGAGTTTGATAAACATCTTGGAATAATAGATATACATTTCAGAGCATGCCTTCTATCCTAGAATTTTATCATTCCTTCTCTTGTATTTGTTGGTCTAATGGTGAAAAATACGTCAATTCAGTTGACAGATATTTAGTTTAAGCCTACTATATGCCAGACACTGTGATAAAGAGATATATAAGATTCTATTTGCAAAGTAAATTGAAACAATAGACATGAATTTGCAGATAGTAACTGGGAGTGTTGCAAATTATAAGTTAAACTGTTCCACATGTAATATGCCATATGTGTCATCTGAGCATTATTTGTAAAGAAGAGTATCCTGTAGCTGTCTGTGAAGGTGGAGAAATAAGACGGGCACGCCTATAATGTTAACTATATAATCACCTATTTGTCTTCTAATGGACTCATTTTAATTAATAGACTCAGTAATCAGTTTAAGTCAATTATTCCTGCTTTCTTCCTGTTATCTTTTCACTATGTCTTCCATAATTTTGATTTGTTATAATCATACTACTTTAGGAACCACCTATCCTTTTCCAAATTAAGTTATAACAACGGGTGCTTCTGCTACTTCTACTTCTCCTTCTCCTTTCTTTTCCTCCCCCTTCCTCCATTCTCTATATTCATCTTATCAACCTCCTTCATTTTCTTCCTCCTCAGGTACAAAGAACTGAGATAATCATACTTCTCAGTATATGATAGAAAAGTATCATCAGATTTTATTATTTTTCTGCTTTCATGTTCCATCCCTACTCTTGTGCATTCACATCCTCCATGCAAGTTTTTAAATGTTTTTAAATACGTTTCCTTAGATTTGTAGGCATCCTTGAAGAATAAACATATGGAATTATTTTGTGTATGTACGTATCTAAGATTTCTAAAAACTGTATTTTGCTATACATTCCATTCAATTTCTTGCTTTCTGTACCATGTTTTTAAGTTTTATTTATGTGAATTTATGCCTATCAATTTTATCAATTCTGTCTAGTAGATAGTATTCCATTTTATTTATCTTACCATTTTATTTATCCTCTGCACTAGTGATGGGCATCTAATTTCCCTATAGGGCCCTACTACTTCAAGATATTCTGTGCTAAACATACTTGTACATATCCCTGTAATGGGCTTCTGTGAGAGTTTTTTTGTGGTATATACCCAGGGGTGGAATTGCTATGCCGTGGAGTGTACATTATTTAACTTCACTAAGCACTATCACATTGCTCCTCAGAATCACTATACTAGTTTACAGCCCTTCAAGAGATCTCATTCTCAACATCTGGTAGTGATATGGACTAAATTGTGTCCCTTCCCCTCAAATTCATATGTTAAAGCCCTCACCCCCAATGTGACTACATTTGGAGATAGGGCTTTTAGGAGGTAATTAAAGTTAAGTGAAGTCATAAGGGTGGGGTCCTAATCCAATTAGATGATGGTTTTATAAGGCCATGTGAAGACACAGACAGAAGGCGGCTGTCTGCAAGCCAGGAAAAGAGCCCTGACCCAGAACGTGATCATTCTGCCATTCTAATCTCAGGCCTCCGGTCTCCAGAACTAAATAAAACACAATAAATTTCTGTTGTTTAAGCCACCCAGTCCATGGTATTTTGATAAGGCAGCCTGAGCAGACTAGTACAAGTAGTATTCAATTTTCTTATTTTAGCAATGTAGGGGGCACTGAATATATTTACATTTCCCTGCTTACTAGTGACGTTGAGCATCTTTTTACATACTTGTCAGTCTTTCAAGCTTCCTCATTGTGAATTGCCCTTGCTTATTTTTGCTATTGGATTTCCTGTCTCTTGGGACTTACTGATTTTGTAGTAATTATATATGCATTAATCTCTTGTTGGTTTCAAATGTCATAGATTTCTCTCAGTTGACTGTTTACTGATTTCATCTATATATCTTTTATTAAATTGAAATCTTTAGATTTCATAGAGCAAAAACTATTTTATTTTTGTCTTAGTATTTTTTTGGAGGGGAGAAATTGCTCAAGAATATCATCACTGCTATTAGGCCACAAAGATATTCTCCTGTATTTTCCTCTTTTAGCTTTATGTCAGTACCTTTTATATTTTAGGAAGTTGATTCAAAGTGTAAAGGGGTGTTGCCAGTCAATGTTTCCTGAAATAACAAACCAACCCAGGATCTTCATTCACGACTTATAGAATCACTTATTTGTTTCTTGTTCACTTATCAGAGTGCTTCAGGACAGCTCAGGCTTTATGTGCTTTCCTGGGCTCCGCCAAACTCCACGAATATTCTCATTCTGGAGTTACCAACTCTGGTGTTTATTCTTAGGGATTATTATAATAAATTATCTTAATTTTAAAAATGCATGTACATTTGATGGGGCATAGGTGAATTAAAATCTTGTCAAGGGAATAACACATGCAACTTAAAAGAGAGCCAGTGTATTTCATCAAATCAAACAGTAATCAATGAATTTGTTTGCTATTAGTTATGGATGATTAATCCACAGCAATCCATTCTTATTTATGTTTAAAGACATGGTGGGACTCAAGTCACAGACTCAACTATATAAAATCAAAATGCTCTCATCGCTGCTAATAGACAGCAATTTATAATATCATAATAATGAAAAATTTTATAAATTATAGTTATCTTTGCAATGCTTTCTTCTTCTTCTAAAAGCTAATATGATATCCCTTTATGAGTGTTGCTGGATGTTCTGTTGAGCAGGAGATAGCTCATGAATTTGCTACTTTCTAGTCTCATATCAATAGACAATTTCCTCTTCATTACTGTATGGAAACTTATATTTAGACATTTTGATATAGATAACATTTAGAAGTGCTGAATTTTCACTATTATCAGCCTGACAGAGACATTTGTGATTAAATTAGTTTAAGAATCTCCTTTAAGATAGTTACATCTGTATAAGCTTACATGAAGAAAGTGTTTCCATTTTAGGGGGAAAATTTTATATTAGTGAGAATTTTGGAATATTTTGTTTATGCATCCTAGAACTATAAAGCAATGGGAAATAGTGCTTATTAATCTCAGCTCAACATGGGAGGCCTCTTAGTAATAATACTCACTATATCTGTATAACCCTTTATAGGTTTTAATATTCATTCCTCCAGCATATCTTCTAATGCTTACTCTGGTGGTTTTTTTCATTATCAAAAATGAATTGTCTTTTAAAATGTTTTACATCACTGCTTTTTTTTCCCTCAAAAACTGATATCTGGTTTGTTTTGAGACAGTTGAACTAGGTCATCTTTCTGGATTTGTTACCTCTGTTCTTCCTCTACCTAGACCCAAACTATCCTGTAACTTTTCTTTATTTACTTAAATTCCTCTCACCCTGGAAATTGTAGTCCCAATTAAGTGCTGCTACTTGTAAGAACGTCTTGACATGGCTTTGGAGTTTGGGACAGCCAATTGATCATGATGTGATGAATATCATGTTGCTAGTAGTACTCAACAACCCCATCATATGTCAGTTAGATTAAAATATTGCTCTTCTGTTTTCAGTAATGAAGGCAGAACTTGTGTTAACAAAGCCGTATTTGCTACAATTCAGAGTCAGTTAGCTTTCTCATGTGATAAAATTATTAGAGATTCTCATTTAGATGTTTAATGTGAAAACAAAGAGAGCATTACTCATATTAATTATAAAATAATCTTCAAAAATAATTCGGAATGACATCTTTGGACACCAATCATGAAAAGATAATCACTGAAGATCTGAAAATAATTAAATATCTAAGCATAGGGCTTGTTCAAATATAGTACCTCAGAATGGGAGAAAATACTTGCATGCTACACATCTGATAAAGGGTTGATAACCAGAATCTATAGAGAACTTAGGAAAATCAACAAGAAAAAAATCAAATCAAAACCACAATGAGATATCATTTAACTCCAGTGAGATCGGCTTATATCAAAAAGTCCCAAAACAACAAATGTTGGCAGGGATGCAGACAGATAGGAACACTCATACACTGCTGGTGGGACTACAAATTAGTACAACCTCTATGGAAACTAATATGGAGATACCTCAAAGAACTAAAAGTAGAACTACCATTTGATCCAGCAATCCCACTACTGGATATTTACCCAAAGGAAAAAAAGACATTCTATAATAAAGACATCTGCATGCGCATGTTGATAGCAGCACAATTCACAATTGCAAAGATGTGGAAACAACCCAGGTGCCCAGCAATACACGAGTGGATAAATAAAATGTGGTATATGTATACCATGGAGTATTACTCAGCAATAAAAAACAACAGTGAGTTAACACATCTGGTATTATCCTGGCTGGAGATAGAGCCCATTCTTCAAAGCGAAGTATCACAAGAGTGGAAAAACAAGCACACTGGAACTCACCGTCAAATTGGTACTAACTGATCAATACTTATGTGCACACGTGGAAATAATATTCATCAGGGGTCAGGCAGGTGGGGGGGTGGAGGGGATGGGAAAACTCACACCTAATGGGTGCGGGGCACACTGTCTGGGGGATATTCATGATTGTAGCTCTGACTTGGGCAGTGCATAGGCAATATATGTAACCAAAGTGGTGTACCCCCATAACATTCTGAAATAAAAAAAAACAAATATAGTATCTCAAATCCATACAGTGGCATGCCATGTGACCACTAAAATGTCATAAATGTATATGTAAGGAAATACAAAGTTAGATTTTCATGATACATAGTGAAAATAAAGGCAGTGGAAAAATGGAGCATAGGATATAATTTCACAGTAAATATCTAGATAGAGAGAGAGACTGGCTGACAGAGGGATGTTGTGCTACTTGTTCTCCATTGGCACTAACCCTCAACTCATCCATTCTATTTTCTTCTCCACCTTCCTCTATTCCCTAGGAGGCTGACTTGCCCATTGGCTTGTGTTTGGAATTGACCAATGGAAAGCATGGACAGGAAAACGGGCAGGAGGAGAGGGACACTGGAGCATTTCTTCCTTCCGCTCTCCCTGCTCATGTGCATTTGTGCAGTGATGCATTGCTCTACAGCTGCAGCTCCTGTGAGGCAGCCTTACTTCTTGGGACTCTAGTTCTCAGCCAGGCTCTAGTTAGGTCGTCTCCCTCTCCATTTCCCTGCAAACCTAGTCTGTGACAACTTCCCACTGCTCCTAAGTAATGCATTTATTTCATTAATTTATTCCTCTATTTTTGCCTCCTCAGTAAATATTTAGTCCCTTCATTAATAAGTGTGTTCAAAACTTCCATCTGAGTGCATGCTCTCTGTTTCCTGCCAGGGCCCTGACTGGCACAGGTGCACATAAAGAACCTGGCATGCCATCCACCAAAGTGAGTGCAGGCATTCTCTGTGAGGTGTCTTCCCTGATGTGCTAAGTTTTCTACAGTAAATAATAATAATTTCTAACATTAAGAAAATAAAGCAAAAAATGTTTCTATACATGAAAGAGAGAAAGTAACATGAAAATAAATAATGCTGGTTTGAAACCAAGAAAAGCTGGTAACTTTTTAACTTCTTGTTGTAATTGGTCAGATTGATCCTCATGATCTCCCACATCCAACCCTAAGTCCTACCCGTCTCCTCCCAAATGGGCTGGAGAGACAGGAGAAGAAGGGCAGATGAAGATGATGCATCTGCAGCCAAATGAAAGTTGGTGTTTATACCTATTAGAGGTTAATTCTTAATTCCTCTAATCTTCACATGTATCTGGAATGAAGAGACTTCCCACTCTACTGGCTTTGGGTTAAAAAGTTTAAGTAGAATATTCCTAGCCCCTTTCAACTCCATCTCTATCCCTTTTTCCTCCCTTCCTCTGTGAAAGGGGGATCCTGCTAACTGAAGAGTTCAAAAGGAACTAAGCAGGTCCTACTGAATAGCTTCTCCTGGTGGCCCTCTCCTCGGAAAAGCCTGTCCTCTGGTCACACAAGTTCTTCCATCCATTGCTGCCAGCAGACTAACCCAATAGCAGAGGCCTGAGTTATTGTAACCCTGCCAGTAATTGCCTGGGCAGGGTTAGTTCATTGTGGGAAGTGTTAGGACACCCATGACACTGCAAATTTGTGTTTTTAGTTTAGCCTTATCACATTACAGCTGGTATTTTGATCACTATCCCTATAATTCCTGTATGTATTCCTCAGGTGGTTCCAAACTGGAGGGGGAAAGGAAGGAGTATTTTACTCATGCTCTCAAACAATAACATTCAAATTCCTTTCAGATACTCCAAGGAGGCATTATTTTTTGAAATGTATATATTTTTTGTTATTCTAAATGTTTTATGATTATTGCAGCCATTTTTGAAAAAAAAATAATATGGAAATATATGAAAGAAAAATAAATCATATGAAACCACACAAATCAGAGTTAATAATTTGAATATTTCTTACAAAACTCTATGTAAAATTACTATGTAATATATATTTGATAATACAGTATTTTAATTTTAGCTGTATACATAATTTTCTTCACTCTAATTATGTACAGAGACAGTAGAGCAGTTAGGAAAAAAAGCCTCCAGAGTGAGTGACACTGGTTTTGAATCCAGATTCTACCACTTAATGCGTTTTCTTACCATAGGCAAATTCCTTACTCTTTCTATGCCTATATTTCCCTTCTGTAAAATCAGGCTAACACAATATTACTTATCGGTTTTGTGAGCATTAATGAGATAATCCATATAAGCATGGCGAACAAGGCATAAGTCTCTGTCCTTATCATTTACATTCCAATGGGAGAATCAGAAAATAACCCTTTCTCTCTTTCTCTGTCTCTGTCTTTGCCTCTCTCTCTCGCACATAGACACATGTCCATACACACATACATTCATACATGGTATAAGCAAAATAAAGCCATGTTAAGTGTATAGAGTGAAAGGGTGGAGTGTTGATATTTCAGATAAAATGTTTAGGAAAGGCCTCTGAGAGAAAGCAACCTGCATGAAGCAAGGAAACAAGTCAAGCACAGGACTTGGCAAAGAACATTCCAGGCAGAGGGTTCCAAGGAGACAGACCCTGAGTTAGAATAGGGTTGAGGAGGTTCATGTGATTAGAGTAGAATGAATAAAGTAATTAAAGTATGCTGGGTGAATTACCTGAGAGCAAAGGGGAACAAGCCCCCAGGCAGGTTCCAGGCTTCAGTACCAGTGAATCTCTAAAGGATGTTGTACAGCTTACTGATGGGAAACTATGGCAAGGCAGCCCGAGCAAGTGCTGTTACCTCAAATGCAGCTATTTCACCAGTAGGATTTTGTCTATGGCATACTACAATTAACATCGAATTAAACATTTTATGTCATTTTTAAAACTAAATTATCATGATTTTATATGATGTGTCCCAATTTCTTTTATTAGTGTTTTCTAGAAGCACCAATCTTTCTTTCTTAGGTTAGAACATTGAATAAATTCTCATATGAAGTACGATGCCCAGAAAGGAACTTTTTATATCATGTAACTCATACTTTGATAATCCTTGGGTATTTATAATTAAACCACAGAAGTCATTATTTCTTGGGCTATAATACTGAGATGAAAATTAATGTATTTATTTGATACTAATCAATATAGTTTAATTTTGTGCCACTTTAACTCATTTTGTGTTAAAAAGAATATGATCATAATTTGCCTCATTTTTTCTAAGGAAGTAAATTAAAATTCAAAGTGTTGAGCTTAGAAGTGAGTTGGTGAATGTTTATTGTAACTTTCTTTTGAGCATTTGTGTCCCAAAAGCCAGTCAGTATTTTGCATTTTGGTCATTTTTCTTTTGCTGAGATAATGAGGGTGGGGACTTTTTACCACTGCAGGCAATTGCTTTGAGCTCTAAGCACTTTGAAGAGATTAGCCCCATTGATATTCTCTTCATTTTTTGGAAAGAAAAGCTGCCTTCCCTTGAGTGTAGGACGGACAGCTATTGAATAGAAACTGCTTTTGTTTAGCAGATAGATAGTATTAAGTATTCTCTCCTCAAAGACATATATGCAACATTAGAAAGTTCTCTAAAATTATTGGGAGCCTCATTATACTGACTTATTAATTTTGTTTAAACCTGCAAATGAATTTGATATCATTTGCCTGAAAAATATCTTTAACAGGATAGAGTGCAGATTGTATTGTTATTAAACCAGCCAGTTTGGTGATGAACAAGTTAATTATCCTGAGGATAAAATGGGGGCGGAAATGCCATGATTTCTGCCAGCAATACAGTGAAAAATATACAAGCGAACTATTTGGAGGCCTGCCTACCCAGTAGGACTTAGCTGGCCAGTGACCTCTCTCGTGTGTAAGTTCATCAAAGATTTTTCTTTGATTTAAAAATGATACAGATTGCTAGAATTCAGATGAAGCCATATAAATAATGTAATTTTATATCACTTGACTGTACGTGCATAATTTTGTTGTTTCAGAAAGGTTCGATTAGCAAAAATCTCAATTTAAATGACTTTTCTGCCATTAAAAAAAGCTTCTGTGGGATAGAATATATATACACACACACACATATATACACATACATACACATACACATATATTTAATTTTAGTGCTGCAGTTCTATCTGATGTCTGGCTTAAATACAAGAGCTTCATTTACTGATTAGCTTTCTCCTGCAGACAATCAAATAGATACTAAAACCTTTTGAAGGTCATTATATCCTTCATTTTCTGAAAACATCCCTTGAAGTTCAACAGCTTAGCAAGTTTCTTGTGTTCCTTACTGTGTTATACATACATAAAAAGGAGTATTGCTTTCATTCAGAGAATGAAATAAAATCCTTTAACTTAGGAAACAAGGTTATCATCAAATAAGCCTTTTATTTATGCTATTCAGACTGCCTATCTTCAGGATATCACAAGTATTGATCAATTTCAGGTCACTTGGATGTGTGAAATAGAAGTGGCATGCTATAAGCTCATGATTATATCCTGTGGTTTGAAACAGTGAATTTGATTACATGACATGTCGCTGTACCCTTTATGGTTTTACTGCCTGTATACTTCAAATAATTTACCTGTGGCAGCTCTAAGAGCCAGCTCCCTGGGAAATAACCTTGATATAAGTCTAGCCCTTTCTTCAAGGTATTAGAAATTACAAACTCACACCACCTTCATCCCTAGAACTTCTTAATTCTAGTCCTGATATTATCATCAAGGATCCTGGGCAGGCTCCCATATGACACTAGGATGGACAAATAGGAATGGGTTTAGGATTTGCTGAAAGATGTCTATGGTCAGAAAATTGCTATTCTGCCTTTATATCCAAGAGCACTTCACAGGATTCCAATATTTTGTAACTCCTTAGCCCTGAACACTAGGGTCAATGAGATTTCTTTCAAGATCATCACAACTTTCAGGAAATGAGATAAGGTGAGAAAATTCTAATCTACAGGGGCCACCACTTAAGTTACCTTGGACCTTAATTATGATGGCAGAAACTTGAAAGACCAATTTTTGGTTCCTTAACATTGAGACAAATTGTTTATGGGTGCTTAGAATGTCAAAGCTCTCCTTTTTCAGTGTTCTTTTCTTTAGTTTGCAAAACTTATTTTGTTCTTTTGCTGAACTTTGCTGAGTTATTAACATTCCCTTTGTACAGATGCTACCATATCAATAAATATTTTTTGATTTATAACCTCACAGAAAACATTTATTGAAGGCTTTTGGCTCTAGTCATTATCACTACTTTTCACAAACTTTCCAGATTATTTCTGAAAAGTTCTTATTAAACTCTTTTAAAGTTTAAATTTAAGCATTTTTTTTAGCAACTTTGCTTCACTTTTAAAGGAGAATTTTGGCTCCTTGTACTAATAGAATATACCAGCAGATTAGCCCTACTCCTGTGTAATAAAACGTATTTTATCTTGTCCCATAGATTGAATGGTTTCATAAATTGCTAGTTGAAAAAGCAAACTTGAAGATAGATACTGATTTGCAACTGATAGAACAATAAATGATTAAATATACATTTTAAGTGAAATATTAGTAGTGTTGAAAAAGTTCAATTAATTTTACCTGCAGGCATTAGTGTAATGATAAGTACTGAAAAAAATCAATTCAAAAATCAATGATCCAACACAATCAATGTTCACTTCTCATCACATCAGTCCAATGTGAGGCGGACTCTACTCCATACAGTCTTTCAGAGGCCCAGGCTGGCAAAAGCACTTTCATTTTCAACATGCGTTTTCAAAGGCCACTCTAACCACCAACATCTAGCCGGTAGATGGGAGAAGGGAGGGAAGAAAAGGAAAGCCTTCTTCTCCATCACCTTCACAACACATGTAAAATAAGTATTTTCTTCTACTGAGGCTAAATGCCCCTATAAACATCCACTTCATTCAGTTGACAAGAGCTAGTTTCACAGCCCTGCCTAGATACAAAGGGGTCTGGGAACTGTATTCCCTGGTGTAGTAGCCACTTTCCAGCAACAACTCTACTCTGCAGGAGGGGGGTCTGAATCTTTGGCAGAGAGCCAACATTGTCTATCTCCACCTGTAAATTTTAACAGTATCAGTTATAATTCATGAGTTGCAATCAATGGAAACTGACTCTGCTATCTCAGCTAAAACAGGAATAGATTAGAATATGATGCAGTTTGCCCAGTCCAAAAGAAAATTATACCAAGGAGCCAGGCATGAGAAAATATCGGAATCAGAGACGTTCTGGGCATAAAAGAAATTGGATTAATGAACATGATCTTCAGGTTACTGTCAACAAGATGAGATGGCTCCAGCCACTTTCAACTCAGGTGTTGTTACATTCAAGATCTGGATTACAGGAAAGAATATCTGATTAGCAGGGCACTTTCCCTCTTCTTGGTTGGTGGAGACTGGGGTGCCTTGATTGACAGTCCTACAAGATTTTATCCAATGAGTCATGGGAAGACCCCCAAAGTTTTCAAAAACAGGCAATGTCAGGAGGACACAGATAGGCTGATCAAACAATATATATGCTTTTAAAAAATCAGAAATTCCAGACTATTTTTATTTTAAGAAATTCAAAAGCAAGAAAAGAGTTTCTGATCCAAACAGCAAAGAGAAAGAACTAATAAATCAATATTATTAGTTACAAAGTCCTTCTGCCTTATTGTAATTTGATGACCTTGGATAAAATCTCTCAGTAGCTAAGTTTATTTATGTATAAAAGTGCAGATAAGAATACTTTATATTGTGTGAAGCAATGCTGTTTGGTTGGAGGAGTGGTAGGGAAACAGCAATGAGAACTAATGTTGTCATCATTTTACATGTTATGATTTCCTTGGAACATTGCATAATAAAAAAATTTTACTGCTTATAAATAGAAGTATACTTTGCTAAGGATGTATTAAAATATACTCATTTGTATTCCACTGAAAAATACATTTTTTAAGCTATGTTTCTAGGATAACTTCAGATTATATATATAGGTTTAATAAAGACTTTTGTCAATGACAATGTACTCAAATATGACATTTACCACCATTCCCTGTCAAATAATTATGCGGTGAAATAGATCCAAATGAATGATATTTCAGTAGATAAATTTTAAGATACTATAAAGGAATAGGAAGTTCTTCTTAAAAAAATATTATTACTAGAGTTAGAGGTGCTATAGATAGTCATCCCTAAAAATGAAGACCAGGTTTTAAAATTACAGGATAGACTTGTAGGAAATTATAAGAATTACCATGAAAAAAATCCTCCAAACAGATCTTAATATGCCCCTCTGTTGTGTTCACTCTATCCTGTAGTTGTGGTTTTCCAAGTAGGTGACTAAGTTGTCTTTCAAAGGTTTATTTTAGCAAATGGCTGCTCTGTCTATGCACAAAGAAAGTGAAATAACCCTATAATTTTGTGGATTTTTTAAAGGTAAGCTAATGAAAAGATTCCTTTTCCTTTGATTCCAAAGAATTTATAGTTGTATATCCTTTTCCTTTGGGAGCTCAATAAGACAGTCTTCCCCTGAATCTTTCTTCAAGTGTCTCATATAACCATAGAAGTACAGAAATGGTAAATTTTTGTAAAAGTTTCCCAGGCGTGCTCACTCTTCGAAGAAAGACTCTAGTGGGATTTATTGTATGGCTATGTGTGTATTTGTTTATGCATATATATTTTTTAAAAGGGTTTAAAAAATGTGTTATCCATTTATCCATTTCTGTGAAGTTATAAATGGTTTTAATAGACATTATTAACAGATCTCTGGAGCCAGAATTTTATGCTAGATTTTTAAAAATTTCTGTTTGTACAGTATCCTATATTTGTTTATAACTAGTGTTAAACCTTAACTCCAGGAATGCTGCTCATAGATATGGAACAATTATTAGAAAATTAATTAAGGTTATCTCAAGGATTATGTTTGGAATAACACTTTTAATGGAAACTCTCAGTATGTGAGCTTATTATATTTATATAAAAATGAAAACGGTTTTTCTTGCCAATAAATTTGAAATTATTGTCCTATTAGATGTATATACCCTATTTCCTGTAGAAAGGTGCATCATTCACAACATTGCCTAAACTCAAAACCCCAGAATTTTCTTTTGACTTTTTTCTTCACATATGAACTATTACCAAGGGCAAACAGAATAGCTTCAAAATTTAACCCCCTAGATGAGCTGTCTTCTAAAAGATTGACCTGAACATGACAGTTCACTTCTTTCGAATTCTTAATGGAACCTACAGCTCTAGCAGCCATTTCCCTAGTATTCCAGGTACTCTCAGGGTTCTACGAGAATCCTGCTGCAACTTTCCCTTTTCTGCCTGGCAAACCCTTATGCATTCTTTAATGTTCTATTCAAATAGTGCTTTTTCTAATATCACTCCCTCACTTTTCCTCCAAACTCCATCCCTCAAGCAAAATAAATCCCTTTCTCATTTGTGTAAGAATTATGCCAGAAGGTAGATTTTTGCCCCCAAAAAGCTCCTAATGGAAGATATTACATTTGCTTTCCAGTTTGTGTTGATGTGTTTATAGCCTGACTCAGTACTTAGCACTGTGATTTGTTGAATATTAATAGTACTTCTGCTAGTGTCAAATTAACAACATGTTAAATTAACGTAATGATGAAGTTTCACAATACTAAGAACTGTAAGTTTGTTACTGTAAGTAGATATTTCATATGTCTTTTAATTATGGAGAAGTGCTCAAGGTAAATTTTAAGTTAGAAAAGCAGGATATAGATATGTGTCTATGAATTTGGCCAAAATTGGGACATCCAACTTTGTAAAGTGTATATACTTATACTTTATTTGTATCATATAAACTAAAGTATGTAAAAGCGTTAAGGATATATATTTGTATATATATATATACAGAAAAAGAAACTGAGAGAAAATATGGGTATTTATTTTTATTAACCAAAATAATCTTATTTTTAAAATGTTATTCAATCTTATTAGACTTAATTAAGGTATTTTTGGAATAAAAGGTTCTTGTTTGTCTGAGTTATCTTTCTTTAGACAGGAGATATTAGATTTTTGTAAACACTGTGGTATATTTTTATAATAAACCAATCTAGGAAATTGGACTGTAGCAGTCTAATGTTGCTACATTATATAGTTTGTAAAATAATGAAAGTGATGGTAATCAATGTGGAAAACTGCATATGTAAAATTAGAAACAGATGCTAATAAACAGGTGGTTGAACAAAAAATAACATGGCACTGGTTCAGCACTCTTGTGCTAAAGGAACATCTGCATGTGTGTGTTTTATCCCAAAGCTGGAACTTGCTAACAAGAAATAAAAACAAGAAATGTCTTGAATGAATAGAGGTGAATCAAAAAATGAATTTCAAGATGATCTTTAGGTCTATATTGCCTTTAAATGCCTATACAATAATGAGGCTGATTCACATGGATGAAAATATGTTGGTAATAAATGTCTTATAGATATATCACATGTACACATACAACTCAGTTTGTTTTATAGCACACAGAGTTTTTGAAAAATGTTATAGTAATATTTCTAATTTCTGATACCTAGTATCTGAAGTTAAACTTTCTTTACAAAAATATTCCAATGATTTTTATTAACAAGAAACATTTCATGGAAATGTATTCTTCTGAAATGTTTTCTTCTGAAAGTCCTTTTAGAAGTACTGTTTATTACACACAGTGTGTAAATGAAAGCACAGCTGTAACTTTCATATAGTAGAATGCTTATAAGGTTTTCTTTTGACTAATGAACATTTCTTTTGCAAACTAAGATGACTTACTATCCAATCTTAAGTCTCCACCAAACAAATAATATGTGTGCCCAGAACAACAAGACATTACAACTATGGTACCTGAATAATGAAAATATTGCCAAACTCCAACCACTTGCCTACTTCTAGTAATGCAAAATTTAAGTGTATGAGACAAAAACAAAATCATCTAGTCCCTAGTAGTTTGTTTTAATGGTATTAGGTCTTCACCATTTGCCAAATTAGAACAGCTAGATCTGCCTTCTGAAACAACCAGTTATCTGGCAATGTTTTTATAGCCTACATTGTTTCCACTGGGTTTTATGATACCAGTTGGCATAATTATTTTCTCTATTTGGCCATAATATCATGAGCATATGAAATGGGCAATATGTCAGAAATAATTAGGCCCTATAGTACTGAAACCCTAGTGGATAAACTGCCTCTTTTATAGAACAAACCAGTTACCTGTAATCCTGTCAGTTTTACTTAGCAAAGACCATATGTTTGTAGCTACCTCTTTTCCCAGAGAAGCAATTCTTCTTCCCAGAAGAACTGCTCCATGACATCAAAACACCTTTCTCTACAAAATAGTCTCTCTTGTCTTCACTTCTTTCTGTTCCTTCTAAACTGGGTTACTTATTATAGAATCAGCAAAGGTGGCATAGATGACTTAAGAGGTGAAATAAAATGAATCTGATAGACAATGCCCTCAAAAGAATAGATATAAATGTGCTTACATGGATTTATGGCTACAGGAAGCTTTCTTGTGGAAAGTAACTATAAAAAGACATTTACATGTACTTTTGAGTCTAGGTTTATTGGCAACAGTAAGCCAAACAGTATTTGTCAACCACATAAAACTGGCATATTTAAATTTAAATATAATTTGAAATCATAAGGAACATTATGAGTAGGGAAAAATGGTTTCATGTGCCTAGAATTTAATGGTTTATATTTAATATTATTTTTCAGAAAAAAGACATAATTGATGTTAGAATAGTTTAGATCTAACTAAGCCATTCTGGGTTAGCAGTTATTCAGGAAAAGACTGCCAATTTTACATAAATCCCCCTAGATAAATAGTATGATTTTATGCAAAACTGTACAGATAATGTTTTGCATTCTTCACTCCTCTCCATGTCATGACAAACTAATACCTATTTTACTAATATTAAAATATACATTTTAAAACTACCAGAAATTAATAGTACCTACATTTCCTACAATTTGGGAATTATTCAGAAAAAAATGGGAAATTATTCAGTGGTATGTGTTGGAGTTTGTATGTTTTGTACATGTGTTGAGGGAAGAATAAAGCAAGCCTGACATTTCTGCATATTTCATGGTATTTAAAGGATTTGTTCAGAGCTGAGTGGGAATTTTTTGTTCTAATCCTCTTTGCTCAGATGATGCTGCAGTCGTCTACAGTGAGTTAACAAGTAATGGCTATAGTATCTCAGTGTAAAAGGACAGTTGACCATCAAAATTATTCAGAACTCAGAATTAGTATTTAGTCCTGTTATAATCCCTGGAATAGTAGTCAGTGTACAAGTGTTCCCAAGACAAGTTTCAATAAACTATAAATAGATTATAATGCCCATCTAATTTAATTACCAACAACCTTTTTCTAAGAAGTCAGCATTCACTCTCCCTTTAAATAACCATTTAGTGCAGTAGGAACAAGGCAGCATTCAGGAAACAGACATGCACAGTAGTAATATAGAACAATCACCAATGTAAGGAAAAGAGTGGACACTTGGAGTTGGGCTAAAAAGACAAGTATTATTTTAATTAAGTACAAATTGTGAATAATGTCTTTTCAGTGTGGGCTCTGGTAGTGGTCCTAGGCTTAGATTTTTCTTACAACTGAAGAACTTTTCCAGAATAATTAACAACTTAGGCTGAATGTGAACATTAGGCCAGATGCAACATGGCCTTTAACCTTTGCCTAGTTTGAACTAGTGCCAAGCCAACTTTGGGTAATTTTTGGCCTTGAGTGGATTTCTTTACAAATTTGAGTTCTCTCTCAGTTAAAACCCTGATTGGTTTAGTTATCAGTTTTATTAAGGATACAGGTATTATGTACAATTCAAAAATAAAGAAGACTTATGGTAAACTTCACTTACTTAGCATTAGTTTATGTCTTCCAACTAAATTTAGAAATAACTGTACTAAAAATGACATAAATATTGTTGAGTATTAAATTAGCAATAGTCAGAATGTAGGTTAACGGAGAATATCCGAGAAGGAGGAAAAGCAGTATATGTGAGCGGATGTAACAAAGGAATATCTAAAATGAGAGGTGTGATTTTTGTGTTTTAAATTTGGGTACTCATAGTACTTCTGTCTTTGTAGTACCAAGCTGATGGAAATATGTCTCTAAACATGGTATAATGAGCAGAGAGGAGGGAGGTCATACTTACTGGCTAAAGGTAGTGATACAAAATAGAGGCCTCTGACTTGATATGGCAGAAATATAATGGGCTTTTCTCTTCATTAAGACATCCCAAGTGGGTTTTAGACACAGCTTCCAGTCTTATAAGCAGTCGTTTTTCTTATTTCCTGCCTCTGCTGGCCATCAATACTGCTATATGAACACAACAAAGGAACATAAAGGAGGAACATGTAAAATCTGCTTCACTCGTAGACATTTTCTATAAAGGAAGCACTAGAAGCTGGTTCTAGCTCCACATACTATTTCATCTTTCCTTTTTCTACTTTTGCTGCCTTTTTTACACAGCTAGGTTTAAATTTTATAAGGAAAAAGTCTTGTAATTCTCTGCCATTGTCACTTTCATAAGATGCAAAATTATATATTTTAGTACAGGCAAATCCCTGGTCAAGCAGATGGGTTTATTTTTTGCATTGAAATGTAAACAATAGGAATAAGATGGTCTGACCTAGTCAACATAATGGTTGAAAGCCTGTCTAACTGCCATGCCTCCTGCATCACAGTGACTTGAAGTACATTTTTGGATGGCCCCTAAGCATCGCAGCTACATGCTGTTAAGTTTCACCCACCACCAACACACACACACTCCCCATAAACACACAAACTCGTTGAGAACAGAAAATGCAACAATGATTTAAAACCCTCTGTTATCTAAGAGGTTTCATGGTCTTTAATCTTTTATATATATTTTCTACTAGATTGATCATGGAGTAAAATGAACTGATGGTTTATCTCTTTCTCCTCTCTACCTTTTGCCGGAGATAAAAAACAAAAGCAAAAACAACAACAACAAAAATATATCAAAAGAAGGGGAAAAAATAAAACCAAAGATTCTAGATACATTGTATGCTAGATAATAAGGTCTGTTGTTATCAGGAATTTATTCGCTTTATTATTCTTATGTTTTTGAGACTATAGGTAATCAGGTTCTTCAGTTTAAAAGTAAATATACTAATGCCCCTAGTAGTATACTGGACATTCATAAATATGGTCTATACCTTTTCAGAGTGTATAATCTAAAATAGATGTGAATAGTTAACAGATAAACAATTTAACAGATAGATAGGGTTGTTCATTATACAACTATGATTAAAAGATTATAAGCTGTTCTTGCAATTTTGTCTTCTGTCCAATATAAGTGCTACAAGATAATAGACATTTGCATTAGATATATACATTTCATGATAAGGGGGAAAAGGACTGCAAAACTTTGAATCAAAAGGTTAGGGTTTTTTTTTAACTTTCAATATTTTCATAGCTGCTATATAATGGGTAAGCTGTAAGGATAGAGAGTTACAAGATATATAAGTGTTAATGTGATAAATTTGGACCAGTACCAAATCAAGTGCTCTGGTAGATTCTGTGATTTTTATACTTACTCTGTATTTTAGCAATTTTAAGAAACTGATCTCCTTACAAGGTGCCAGGCTCATGCCACTTTATTGTACATAAATATCAGCTCTCATTGCCAAGATCCTTTCTGAACTTCTCAACAAAAATTTTGAGAAATGAATGTAACATATACTTTAAATTTTAATTTATTTTATTACTGTAACCATCAATTGTATATTTCTTATATCCCCAATTATAAGGAACTCTAGAAGAGATCATAGCACTGAAGTGCCTGGCATATAGTAAATACTCAAATACTTGGAGGAATAAATGACTCTAACCTTTGTGTATTTTCCTAATAAAGCAAGTTAGCAGTAAGCTCCAGTTTCATTATCCTTCCTCTTTTAAAAATATTCCTTTGTGCTTCTAAATGGCTCATCCCTGTTTAAATTACTGCCTGCTTCCCTCACTTTGAAAATCTAAACATCTACTACATATTTTTCTGTGTGTGGTTATCTGAACTCAGGCTTTACCACAAGCAGATCCATTTCTGTCCCCAAATCTTACCTAAATTTGCTTCTTGAGATTACTGTGCCCTATTATCAGATAGAAATTCACTTAGTGACAAATAGTAGAATACCTGGTGAAAAGAAGCATAAAAAATAGGAGTTATTTTTCTTAGTTATCAAAGATTCTGAAGACAAGAAGCAATTATACTCCAGTTGGTGTAGAGGCTCAAAGGTGCCAGGGTGTTCGCTGCTGCAGGACTCTTGGCCCTTTCCCTCTTGGCTAAAAGGTGGCTGCTACAGCTGTAAGCTTCTTCAAGTCAGGAAGAAGAGGGAAGTAGTAGCTTCTTTCTCTTCAGTAAAGAAATCAAGAGCTCTCCCAAATAAACCCTAGCAGCCTTCTGTTATACTGCATTGACTGGAACTTTGTTACATGGCAAGGCTTGCTGAAAGGAGGCAGGGAAAAGAGTGTAGGGTATAGGTCAGCCCTATCACCTTTCTCTCACGTAGCTCGGAAACCTCTCCTGGCTGTATTCTCTTTGTCCATGCAGTCTAAGCATGCATTGGCTGCTCTCAATGCCTAATGCATTTTACTCTGAGGAATAGAACCTTCCTGTCTTTTCCAAAGATGCTTTTATGAAAACCAAAGGCTTTATTGAATTCTCCATGGATAGAGTACCCCATCTCAGATTATGAAGAAACAATCACAAATGGCTGAGGTAAATTTAAGCCACACTCATGAGAAGTACATCTCTTAAAATATTTGGGGGTTTTGACAAAAAAGCTACCACATTATCCCAATATAGTTTAGATCCATGCTGTTCTAAATGTGCTATTTACTATACATTTGTTTATGGTACACATCCTTAAATGCTTACTTTCAATTTATTTATTTATCTCATCATGAACCAGTTACAAAGAATTGACATATCAGAACCAGTTTGCCAAACACATGTCACATGAGATGAATGTGCTAGTAGTCTGATATTTTTTTGCTCCTTTACATTTCTTTTATTTCAATGATAAAATGTATAATTCTTTGTATGCCATTTAAATTAAGTTTGATCATAATTATGTGATATTAAAACTCACCAAGGATTATGCATGTCATATAAATATAAAGTTAGTTGAAACCTTTCCAAGATTTATTGATAATATAATACTAACAGCCACTTATCCCAACCATAGTCTCTCTCTAATTGCTAGTTTACTTTTAATATAATTGGGTTAACTGGGCTAACCCATTAATGATTAATGGCTAATTTCCTTTTGCCTTACATGACAGCAAAGAAGATAAGCATTTCTTTTTTCAGCCCACAACATTCTCAGGGAGAACTCTAATACATTATAAGACCAGCTATTGTTTGAATATGTTACCTGTGCATTTCTTAAGGGTGAATCTGCAACCAGTTTCAAAGCCAAAAACAAAAGGGCATAATTTGATAAAAATCTTATTGCCTGATAGCTCGCAGACATCTGTCAGCGGTTTTGGTTTCTTTTAAAGGGCAGCACATGGCTGACTGATCTCATAGTCGGATTTATAAGTGTAATTATTGCCACATAATTCAACAAATCACTTTTATCACTGAAAACCTAAAGCTTTCAAATTTCTGCTTTTTAGTCATTGAGATTTTAGGGATTCAATCTCCTGTACAATATATTTTAATTTCAGTAGAAAGCCTTCACTAAAATTTAAGTAATTTAATGACAAAATAGAAATGATGATTCAAGTCTTTAAGAAAATTATTTTTTGCTTTTGCATGTAGAACATTCTATGGATATGAAAAATACAGCAGTTGGACCTTTTAGGATCACATTGATCATTAAAATCAATAATTAGTTGTCCTTATTAACATTAATAATTAACATTCATAGCTGATTGACAAGGTAAGTTTGCATAAAAAATAGGTTTATTTGCAGAGGTTGAAAAATGCTTCAGAAAGTGCTCATTGTAGAGGAAGCACTGCTTTCTAAGCACATTCCACTGTAATCTAGCATATAGACAATTCAAGAAAATAACCTTTCTGAGCTTGGGTCTGCCTACCTCGTAAGGTTATTATATGCATAAAATGAGACATTTTATGTAAATTAGTGAGCACAATTCCTGCCACATAATATGCACCTGATAACTTATGGTTATTGTACAGAAGCTTATTTTTTAGTCACTGGTGGAAGCACTTTGTGTTTGGAAATGAGAATACTAATTTGGAGCAAAATAAGAAACAGAACAAAACATATTAGCATAAATAGATATACCTGTTTTATATCAAGAAAACTAGAGAAATTACAAAGAGGTATTTCCTTAAACATTAAACAGGTACACAAAAAGCATATTTTTTTTTAATTTCAAAGAATAAAGAACTGTCATGAACTGGTTTGAAAATTTTTCACAGAGCAGGCAAAACTTGCAGGAGACTGGATTAGTGGAGACCTGTCCAAATGTGCATGTGTTGCCCTTGACAAAGGGGCAAAAGGCTGAATGGACCAGATATATAGTCACATGGAAATCAGAGAGCAGAGGAATGTGACCACTGTATTTAGAGCAGTCCCACAACACATACCCAACACAGGATCACCCTTGTATCCCTTCATTCTGTTTGTTTTCTTCATTTCATTTTTTACAATCTATAATTATCTTTTTCTATTTCTTTAATTGTTTACAATCCATCTCCCCCACTAAAATATAAACTCTATTTACATTTGTCTGTCTTCTTCAGCACTCTATTCAGAAATACCCAGCCCTGTACCAGGCATGAAATAAAATAATGTTCAAAAAAATTTAAAAATGAATTGATAACAATAAATATGAGCTGAAAATTTAAGGATTAATTCTTTCTTTCCACAAACTTTATTGTGCAAATTGTGGAATGGTATTGTCAAGTATTCATCAAACAATTCCAGGCCACCTTCATCCCACCACATTGTCTTTCACCATAGAACTGTTCTCAATAAGCTCTTTAGTGTCACAAGGAGGAGTCATCATAACTCACAGTGAAACCAGAGTATAAAGCATCAGATTTTTACCTTTCAAATTTAAATCCGTGTTCCGGGGATAAGAAAGAAAGATTTATGAAAATCTAATTATTTGGGGTTTTTCCCTTTTCTAAGCTAAAGAATACATGCATGGGGGGTGGGGTGGGAAGAAGAAAGCATACAAAAGAAAGAAGTTGGCCATTGAGACCAGGGGGAGTGATGATGATGAAATTATTTTGTAAACTTTAGTACGGATTATATGTCCAGGGAATTAAAAGAACTTCACATGAATTTATAGAATCTGGTGAAATGGCAGTGGCCAAGAACCATACAGCTTCCCCCTCCTCCCACTGCAATAACATTACATAAGTGCTCTGGAACATACATGTCATCTGGAAGAGAAGGTATGAATGGAGGGAATGGATGCTAAGCTGACTAAGTGCACCATGAATTGTCAAATAGGAGTTCTCCCCTAAGGGATAGAAAAGAACTCAATAAAAAACATGCACTTTGCAAGTATAATAGTTTCAATAGAAGAGACAAATAGAAGCTTTTAAAAGTTTATATTTGAGGAATCACTATAGTGGAACACTATAGGCAACCTGTTATTTGCAAAAATAGTTATACTTTTTATGTGTATACATCAATATACACCTCCCCACACATGCAAAGTTCCAGTATATTCCTGTTTTAATCTGTAAGAATCTCTTGTTTTAAAAATTCTCAATTTTTCTTTTACTTTGATCAAGATGCTTAGCAGGTGAGAGCTATTATATTGTGCATTATCTAGCAATATTTTATACATGCATGTTGGTGTTGTAAATAACTCCAAAATGGAAAATAAAATCTCAGCAAACAAATTTTACCATTTGTTATGACTATAAAATCTAAGCACCCATCCATCCACCCATTCATTCATTCAAAAAATATTTTTCCCTTTTATCAGAAAGCAAGAATTTTTCTAGAATTTATTTGCAATTTAAGCTGACATCTCATTAGCCCATATGAACAATATCACTTCCTGTAGCTGGAATAGAAACTGGGAAAGAGGCTCTTTCATCCTGTATTATAGAAGACAGCAAGGAATAAAAGAGTTGGGAATTAGTCATGTAAACAATAATGTCAGTTGTAATAAATAATGGAAAGAACTTCAGGTTAAGACAAATCTGCCAAACCAAATCTTAACTGTCTAGTTCTTTCAAATTATTCCTTGTGACTCTGTATCTCTTAACCTCACCATTTTCCCGCCGGTCAGAGGAGAGGATGAAATGAGAAAAAAAAAAACGAGGAGAATGAAATGATGTCCAAACTTTTCTACAAAGTATGAAGTAGTTCTTTGAGCTATTCGCTCTGTCCACTGCTCTTCTCCTTTATTATCAAAGTGCCTTACTATTTAAGAAATTTTCTTATTGGATGGACTTTGAGAACATATGACCTCAAAAGCTGAGGCTTTATTCCAGCTACTCCATCCAGAACTGAAAGAATCCCAAGTTATGAGAAACTGAATAGGTCAGAGTGTCTGTCCCTACTGCTGCTCCTATCACTTTCTTTCTTTGTGTCTCCACTTCTCCCTGAGTATCTACCTCTCACGTAGCTAAATCTCTTGACCATGTGAGATTGGTTCACTAAGGCTAGAATGAAAGTCTACAGTGGAAATTTGAGAGGCATTGCCAATGAAGCACTAGTTAGACAGGCATACCATTAAATACATTTGAAAGTGTAATGAGGATCTACAGGGAGACTTTTCTTGTTCCATACAGTCTCTCAAAAATGTTGTATAACATATTCATTCAACACAGGTTTATAAAGCATGTACCACGTGCCAAGCACTGTATAACAAAATATGTGCCCCTTACACTTAGTCTTTGTTTAGGCACAATCATAGTGCAGTGTTTGAAAATTAAGTCTGGATGTAGTTATTTTAATTATCTCTGATTCTTCAAACCATAAGTTAAAATAATTGAAATCCCATATTTTAGAATGAAAGGGTCTTATTAAACTAAATATCTGGATTTATTTCTTTATATTTCAAAACCAAATATTCTTTGGTACCTAATCCATATAGAATATTTCTTCATAAAAATTGCAAATGTAATTGCTCAGTCTTCATAAGCAAGATAGCTTTACTTGTAAGTCTCTCCCTACCTTATATTTACCTGCTGTTGTCCTGAGTACTAATTTTAGGGGCTCTTTTTATATTATATGGAACTCCCACTTCTCAAATGTGAAAATCTCCGTTAATGCTATTAATCCCGTATTTCTCAAACAACACATCTAGCCTTGTAGCTTGTCCTCTACCCATACCAGTCATCAGCTAATTTCATGGCAATCACTTACTGATGCAAGTGTAGGTTCCTCGTCCCTTTCTGTGCTTCATTGATAGCAAGCTGTGAAAGTCTGAGTGTGATTTAGGAGAGAACAAGTCACATTTTATACTTAGCAACATCTCTTGACCAGGAAAGGCTCAAATCTTTACATAGAAATCATAGGCTTTTTATCTTTTAGTCATGTGAATGTTCACTTTCAGAACTAACAAGTTCAATTCATATAATTACCTTGTATTGCAGAGATGTGTGCGGTACTTCTCAAAATGCTTCTCAAAATGCTTCTCTGTGACTCCTCTAAGCTTTTGGCCAGGGAATGACAGACTCATAGCAAATCTGCTGGTAAAATTAACATCAGAAAGCAGAATTTGCATCTGGCCACCAGGCCTTTAGTCATCAAATCAGCAAATGGAACTAATGTGGAATAATAATGGGAGAGCTGGCTTTTGAGAACAGAAGACTAAAAGGGATTTTTACAAAACATGCAGTTCACATTTAAAAAAAAACTCACAAAAGCCATTAAACACTGAATACATCTTATTTTTCATGTCAGCTAGGGTTATCATTGTCTTTACCAGGACATTCATGATTTTCATGGCACAAGTAATGTTTTTGAGAAGTTTGTGATAACCATTTTAAATTCCAATCATGTAAACAGTGTTCTTTTCTTTGGATGAAGCCCCATACGCTACTTATGCATTTTGCCCATTTTAAAATATGGCTTGAATTGGGAGAACACAAAAAATAGACAGCAGTGAAATGTGATCCTCGGCGACCATCACAGAACCAGTAAATGCTAAACATGATTTTTCTCTATTGAATGCATAAACACCTTTTTTTTGCATTTTTCTCTATGATATTTTGATAGAGTGATTGCACATACTTTAGGGAAAAGAGAGGTTTCTAAGAGGTTCTTTTAAAAAATCCACTTAATTATACAGTTAACTCCTTTATATGTAAATTAATTTATGTAACTAGTTAAAGTAGATATATGTGCTTCTCTTTCTATCTAAAACTGAGTTCATACAGATTATATTTTGCTTTATCAAAACTGCCAGCAATCCCATTTAACAATGAGTAAATACCACCTAGCATTTTCCCAAATTAGGATTTTATAGTTGGAAATCATAGAATGATTAAAAATTTTAATTGAGTTGTCCAATCTTCAAAATGACCATCGTACCCTGAAATTACGTTCTATTTCCCGATTTTGCATTATCTTGCGCTGCCTAACCTTTTTCCTTTCTCTTTTTCTACCTAGATCTGTGCCTACAGACGTATGCAATTAGATACCTGTTATTCTCTAAAAAGTTATACTACAATGTTACTGGAATTTTCTCCAGGTCTCTCCTCTGTGTCTGCCTTATCCAGATAGTCTCTTCCCTCCCTCTGGTACTCTTCTTAGACTGAGAGGTAGTTAAACATTGAAAGGAAATATGAGTGGGACCTTTACAAGCTTCCTCTCTTCCTCACTTGCTGGATTGTGTTATTTGCTATGGAATTTATCTAGAAAAGATAATGTGAAAAATTTTGAGCAGTGTGCTTCAATTTTTTTCCTCATATGTGTGCTAAAATTTTGAAAGATAATATATATACCCTCACACAAGGTTGATAACTAAATTATTTTCATAAATTTAAATGGTCACAAAGAATGTTATTATCAGCCTGTTGTATATTATGTATTGTTACAAACCAAATGTTTGAAACCCAAAATTCATATGTTGAAGTCCTAACTCCAAATGTGATGGTTTTTGGAGGTGAGGCCTTTGAGAGGGAATTAGGTTTAGATGAAATTATAAGGGTGGGGACCCCATGATGGGATTAATGATCTCATAAGAAGAGGAAGAGATTAGAGCTCCCTCTCTCTCCATCATGAGAGGACACAGCAAGAAGGCAGCCATCTGCAAGCCAGGAAGAGGGTCTGTGTCAGAACCTGTGCTGGCACCCTGATCTCAGACTTCCAGCCTCCAGAACTGTGAGAAATAAATTTCTGTTGTTTATAAGCTACACAGTCTATGACTTTTGTCATAGCAGCCTGAGCTGACTAAGATAGAAATGGACTATAAATATATTTTTTGCCAAAAGTTTGTAGCTGCAGATTTAGATTATTCAATATATGGTAAATGGTAAAAAGCCAGTCCTCATTATCAAGCCAATCAGCTTAATCAGCCTTACTATCTGTCAGAAAAGTTTCAGTTAATGATTAATTCAAATTAAGATGTTGATTTATAGTCTCAGATGATTCATTCCTCTAAATTCTAGATAGAATCATAGGATGATAGAACTATAGAACAGTATAGCAATAATAGATGGATAGGTAAGAGACCACCTAGCAGAAGCATGACCCTTGCCCTGAGATTTTTTGGTGGGGAAAAAAGGCACAGCCACCTTCAATATCTCTTATCAAAGCACTCTTTGCTCCTCCTGTTAGACTCTTTCGGTGGAAGCTATGCATTTTCAAATTGCCCCTTGGTTGGTACAGCAATTAAGGTTATATCCAGAGCAGTGATATACTTTTCTTCAGCAAAGTAGGAAAAATGAGATTAAAAAAAAGGAAGTTGGAAGGGAAAAACCAGGATGCTGTGAACTAATTTTAGAAAGGAGTTCATGTATAATTTGAGGTTCTAAAAAATGACTCCATATAGCTATGTGTTCATGCACTCGTAGGAAATTCTTTGTGATCCCAAGGGAACATGTATGCCAATTTAAAGACCTTTGCTTCAAGTGGTTTTAATATGTGGATTTCTGAGCTTCAATTCTAATAGTTTCTTATTCAAGAATTCTGAATGAATCCTTGGACATTACTTTGAAAAAAAAAACATGACTAGGGCAAAAGAATGAATTGGAATGGAAGGAAATAAACACTGCTCTGAGAGAAACTAAGGGGAAGAGTTTATCGCAAAGGTAGAGACTCTGTGAAGGTATGACAGTCCATAATTCCTTTCTAGGTAGGAATTTATGATAATTTGAACAAAAATCAGAGGGTTCCAAGAAACTAAGCAATTCTACCTCTCCAGTGGTGGTGTTCATGTTGGTGATAAGTTCACAAAATATTAAGGAAGGCACATGAATGATTGATACAGAACAGTGTAGTCATTTTCTCCTTCACTGCTCTACTCTCTTCAATGCTTTAAGAAAACAGTGCCTGTGTGAAATAATTAATGAATAATGTTAAATTTGCTACTGAGTAACTTTACAACACTGGTAAAGCACTCTATTTTCTATTTCTTCAGAAGAAATAGAGATTTGTTTCTTCTATTAAAGATTGGTCCTGCCATCCCCAGAGCAAAATCAAGAAGAAAATGGTATTTTGTTTGCACAGTTTATTTAGCTAAATTTAGCTATATTTTTGTAATATAGTCCACCCAAAGCGGTTTTCTTTTCTCTTAAATATATAGTATAGTTTGTTCTGCTTATTGAAGTTAGTGGTGTTGTACAATCCTTTATATCATTTATTTTTTTTTAATTTTCCAAAGAGACAGTTCTAATATTTTATGGCATCTGGGATGGTTTTGTTTTCCTTAAGTGTCTTCCATACAATAGTTCTTCTGGTTAACAGAGACCCACGGGTAAGCAAAATACTCTGTTTGCAAAATTGTGCCTATATATGATTGTTGCTTTGTTGTTGTAATGCATTTTTTGAAATAAGTAGTGAAACTGCTTTGAGCTTCTCTCTTACATCAGGTTCCCCTAGAAGAAGAGTTTGAGACCTCACAATGAGGATTCTTATGCAAGAGAGAGCTCTTAGGAGAAACCTGTACTGGAGTAAGAAAAACAGATCAGGGAAGGGGTAGAAGCCAAGCAGCAATGAAGTTTTATCTCAAGTTAGCCATCAGCCTGGTCCCTTGGGAAGCTCTGAGAGCATAACTGGCCCTATAGGGTTGTCCCACCTTGTGGCAAAGGGACCAACGTTTTATCCCCATATCAATGAGATGAGAGGGCCATGGGGGTGGAGGGTGGGGCATAATTCCTTAGGCATTTCCAGGCAAATGGATTCTAGCAAAAGATAATTTTTAAAAAATGCACCTATGAGCAATTAGCATCCAACTCTTCCAGCAACTGGGGGAAGGGTGCTGCACTGGCCAAAAAAAAGGGACCAGGGAGGAGCTTCGATAGCCTCTACCACAGCTGCTGCAATATACTTATCAAATTAAAATGTTAAGAGCTTTTATTAAAATTTATTAACTCAATCCAAAGATCTTTTCTCTCTCTCTCTCTCTCTCACACACACACACACACACACACAGAGCGTGAGCATGCACTAGCTCATTTGGTAGAGCTCAGAGCTAATTCTGCCAAGGTTTCAGGCAGAATATTTCAGAAAAAAAAAATAACCCTGGCAGTAATAGATCTGTGTGATTTACTTGCTATGTAATCTTAGGTAGTTACTTAACTTTTCTGAATCCAGTTCATCATCTCTGCAACTACTGTCATAATACCGAGCTGTGGATTATTGTGAGAACATCTGTGTTAGGTTGCCAACAAGAGGGACATACTCACTAAATGATGGTTCCTTCTCTACATTTAGTACAGGATATTGTCCTCCCTTTCATGACCTCAGACACTTACTTTGAAAACAAAAAAATAGACCAAGTGAGAAAATGTGGCTATGTCAGTGCAAATGTCATCTCTACTGGAATAAAAACCTCAACACAGAGTGTTATCTCCGTGTATAAAAGCAAAACATTTAGTTTTGTATTCTTACTTTAAATGATGAAGTTCTCAGACACTACCAATGTTAATAAAGTAATGCACCATTCAGATGCACCATTGCATCAGCAAAATTAGTTGGCATTCTTTAGAGATTTCTAGAGAGAATTACTGTTTATATAATACTCAAATATTATAGTCAGCAAATGGTAAACACAACTTGAACAAACAAGACATTATTTAAAATGGTCACTGACAGATTCTAAAGCAGTGTGTTATATGACCAACAGGCTCAAATAGATGGCAGGCCCTCATAGGGCTTTTTGCTTTTTCTAGTGGTCACCACGAGATGGCAATATATGAAAGTTCCCTTCAGGCTTGTTTAAAGATAAAATAATGCCTTGGATCTCCAAAACTTGCTACAGGCAAATCCCTCTACCTGGATCACAATTGTCACAAAGTATATGCACTAATACACATATATTTATTTACAGACTATATTCCCTCCTTCACACTTATTCAAAGATACTGTACTTTCACCTTACAAACTGTTCTAGTAAGCTTTGGATATTGGGTATCTGAAACCACAGGAAAATTAGAATTAGGAAAATGAGATAGAATAAGGGTACTGGCAATAAAACTTCACATTGTCAAATTGACACCTAACAGACTCAGAGGAATAATTCTTCAAATTTGTGTATATTTTACAAGACATATTTATGCACATTATTACTTTAGATCTTTATAACACACTAGAGGTTTGCTGTCAAATAGATATTCTCATTTTACATGTGAAGAATGATTCAGAATGTTTTTGACTCTTTCAAAGTCATAAAGATAGTAAATGGCAAAAAATGGATCTCAGATGCATAAAGTAGATCTCTAAGTTTGCATGCTTATCATATTGCTAGATTTTAAGAAAGGATGCTTTTTTTTCACAACTCAGAAAGCCCTGCTTCTGAATCCATTTGGTAAAGGAACAAAATTCTGCATATTGACTACTAGATCTGGAATACGTGACCATATGTTTTAGTTAATACATCATTATTACACAGCATCTACATGTGGTAGCCACTGCACTGCGCTGCACTGGAGATTCAATGGTGAATTAAACAAACATATCCTGGCCCTCATAAAGCTTATAGTCTAACGCAATGGGAAGATACAAGTAAATACAAAAATAACTATATTATAACAAATTTTGAATGACATGAAATTTGAAAAAGAGAATGAGGGAGAATAAGCAGCAGAACATATAGGGATGTTCTCTTGACGAAGTAATATTTGAGATGAGAACTAAAATATGAGGAATAGTTAGCAAAGAGAACAGGGAACAGTTCCAGGCACAAGGAATGATTTGTATGAAAGCCCTAAGGGTAGAAAAATCCTTTGAAAATTCTAAGAAAAGTCAGAAATCAAGTGTAAGAGGAGCAGAGTCACCAGCGATGGATGACAAAGCGGAGCGATGAAGATGGGAATATAGACAGGTGGCACACGAAAGTTTTCGGATTTTATTCCAAGTTCAAATATATAAGTAGACTTGATAGGTTTCAAGCAGAGGATGATGTTAGGATTCAATTTGCATTTTAAAAAGATCCCTCTAGCAACCGTAGGGAAAGAATTAGAGGTTAGCAGGAGAAGTGAGGAGACCACTGATGAGGCTACGATCGAAGTGTAAGATTGGACTAGAAAGGAGGCAGCAGAGATGGAGTTGAAGAGCAGTGATATATTTTAACAAGATTTGGACATCAAACTGAAAGGATATGGTGATGGATTATAGATGGGAGTTGGAATGTAAGTAGAGAAAGTGACCTGACCCCTAGATTTCTGGCTCAACCAAGTGACTTAATAGTCTGCCATGTCATTGCTGAGATGAAGAAGATTGGAGAAATGTAGAAGGCAGATTCAGGAGATAAATCAGCAGTTCATGTTTATACTTGGTAAGTTTGAGATTCCTATGACACCCAAATGAAGATTCAGGTAGACAAGTAGCTATGTATATCTAGATTCTGAAGGGGAATTTCAAGCTGGAGTTACGAATTTGAAGTTCAAGCTGGAGTTATGAATCACCAACATTATGATTTTATTTAAAGTCGAGTAAACAATTTCCAAGATAGCAGTGAGAGGGATTAGCAAAAAATGCCCAGGAATGAGCCTGAAGAATGCCAATACCTAGTGTTTTTTCTGCTATGTCACACTGCTTTCCTATACAAATTTTCAAAATAAGCATAAAAAGTTACTGGGGTCAGAATCACCCATATTTAACAATAATGAAAATTTCAGGCTCTGAAAGAAAGATTTTCACTATGTTTTCCTAATTTAATCCCATGTTGAGTGCTGTAACCATTAGCATTATATATCCAGGGAAGGTGGAGATACTGGAAGGACAAAGGAAAGAAGCCATATCAGAGAGACATGCCATTGCAGTCTTTTCCCCTTGTTCTTTGAATTCCACTCTTTTCTTCTTGTGAGGCCCTGGCATCTTATGGTCTTTAGCATCAAAATTTAAGCGTGAAAGGATTTGACAAATTGATGCCATGTCTATTCTACATCCAAACATGCTTCATGATTGTTTAGCCACAACTTAACAACTGGGATAAAAAGGAAAACTACCTTAAGATAGTGGATACAGAGTCTATCTCTAGGTGACTGTTTAATAGTTCAGGAAATACAGAATAGAGTACTATCAGGAAATACAGAATACAATACTATCATTGCTAAACTTAGAATGGAAGAATGATAAAATACCACTTAGTCCCAGAATATTCTCCTAATTCCAACTGAAATGCTCACTACAAACCAAGAAAAATGCAGAAGATGCTCAGAAATGGTATAGGAAATCATTGGGGAGGAAAGATGAAAAGATACAACAATCTTGTGCCTATTACATTATGAGGGATTGAATAAAAAACAAAATGCACCATATTCAAACTAGGTAAATTCCTTGATTTAATTGGATTTAACATGTAAATATCAAAACCAGAACACTAATTTAAGCTTGAGCTAAAAATATGCAGGAGAGAACTGAAGGATGTTATAATGCAATGAATCATATGGCACGAAATAATGCATCAAAACCACAGAGCCTATAATTTTTTTGCTTTATATTAGATTGAAAAATGACTCGAGAGTATATGCTTGTAAGAATAAGTGATGAGAAATCTAAGTTGAGGGAAAACCCTTTGATACTAGATTTATGTGATAACCTAACAGCCACAATTAATAATAAAGGCTTACCTGGCCCTGGTATATATAGTTAGCAGAAGACAGGTACACCTGTCAATATGAAGCTTCGGAACATTACTTAGAAAAAGTTAGGGCAATTAATGTGACTACCTTCCACTCCATTATGAGCACAAATGAATGTTATAAAAATAATGTAGGTCAGAGATTGATTTACAGTATTATTTAGAGTTCTGACACAACATATCTTAAATTAAACATTATTCAGTCATAACTTTGAAATCAATGAATAAATCTGAACATGCAATTTATACAGATGAAATAAATGGGAAAAATCCTTATCAAATTTATATTCACATTTTGGCATTAATATCGTTTTAAAAGGCTAATAGCCCTGTTTGGAAATCACAGAATTTCTGAGTTAATAAAGTTCAGTTTAAAATAAAACATTATTCTTTTGGACAGAGTCTACAATACAAATGGTAAATGCCCATGGTGAATATTCCCAAATTTCATACACACTTACTGAAAAAGTTAAAATATCATTGTCACTGCAAATAAAATATTATTGGCATGACTAATAAAATTGTTCTGGGTACCCTGGGTAACTGAGTATATAAAACTTTTCTCAGTTTTCTGTTTCATTAGAACTCTACTTCTGTTATTTATATTTTAGCATTTTTTATTATAATTTATGTGACAGATATATGTGGTACTATCACTTTACTTGACAATCTTCTATTTTTTTATGTATTTCTTCCATTGAATTAACCCATTAATTTGTAAAATGCTTATGAAAATATTGAAGCCAAGATTTAAAAAAACTATATCTATATTATGAAATAAGTATTAACATACCTATCTTCACTTCTTTTGTAAGTAGAGGGTGATATTTAAGCCAAATTTGTTATTTGGATTTACCTGGCCATTGGCTGAAAATGGCCCAAGGTTTTTACATTCTATGATTCCATGCATAAATCATGTGTCATCTTATATATAATTTGCTTCTATTTCACTTCAAATATGGTAGTAGAATTGACCTATTATTTAATTATTTAGAATGTGTAGTTAAGCCAACTACACAAGTGAAAGTGTAGACCAATATGCTGAGTAAAAATCTATAAAAGCAAAAATCAATTTCTAAATCACTTAAATCTTATATTTTTTAAATATTAGGAAATAGTTTACTCTTTTACTTTAAATCATAGGTGAAACAAAAATTAAATTGATTGAAAAAGAAAGTTAATTATGCATTTTGTTATAATTCTTAGAAAGACCTCATAAAATATAATTTTATAAAAATTATAATCTGATAAAAATCCAAAGTTAAAATTCAAGTTTTTTTAAAAAAACAGGACTAATTTAAGGCTTCTAAAACAAATATACACTACTTATTCACAATGAATATTATTTAATCCTGAATGACTGTCTCTTTCTCCCCTAACCCATTAGCTTTTGATTTAAGAAAATAAATGAAATTTAACATATTTGACAAATAATCACTGCACAAGAAAAGACAGTCTGAAACACAGAGTAATTCTAAAGATAGTTGCTCTTTCTAAGCAATTAACAGGTGATCCATTGGATCAATTCAGCTTTTGTGTTTGCCCAGATACTAGAAAAAACTTCTGGCAAAGCAGTATCAAAATCACGTGATACAGACTGGCACTATTTTGTGAATCAGTTAGGAAAATAACTCTTTTTCTAAAAATGGAGCCAAATTTATCTACAGAGCTACAATTAAATAAAATAAGTTCTTCAGAGATTGTTGATTCCACATCAAGGTATCAGTAAAATATGAAATAAATAGAGACTCCTGACTAAACACTTTCAATTAGTTCCTTAAAATCTAGCTGCTATTTTCCTCAGCTGGAAGGGCAAGAAAAAAAAAAATCTAGCTTCTAGCTAGGTTAAATGTTTAAATATTTTTTTTTCACTTTAGTGGGGAAAATTATGATGTATTCCAATACAACTAGTCAGTTCTCTATACATCTAATGCATGAGAGACACCTGCACCCTCCTCTATGCTTTTATGTGAATGAATGCAGACCTCATTAATGCAGTGTGTATGACAAGATGGACCTACATGTGGTCTAGAATTTGTATTTATGAAGATAGCTATGGGAAAGACTAAGTAACAGTATAAGAAGAATGGTTAAAGCTCCTAAAAAGAGCAAACTTTTTATATCTTTAGAAGATGCAAAAGAAGATATATCTATTTTCATACTGTTAACTGTCATGCTACTAAGGACATATTACTAGTTAGGAAACTTCAGCATGTCCTCTACAGTGTCTGATAGTCTGCATTTTATTTACACAACGCCAACCAAAATTCTAGAATAGTTCATATGATATTCTCTCACAATAAACTTTTGGGCCAAGTAAATTGATGAGTATGTTGTTGCCTGAACTGTAATGTCAAAATATCACTTTTCTTATAATACATTTATTTAATCTGTTTTGAGGGGAGGGCAGTCATTGCACTACAAAAGTAGTCATTTAGAAAAAAGAGTTTAACTTTAAAAATGTTTTTACAACCCAAAGAATTAACTTGATGATTGCTTTATGATATGTCTACAGTTAGATTGAAAACAAAATTGTCTGTGGAAAGAAGGGAAGGGTAAGGAAAGATATTTGAACTTGACAGGGTTGCTGATGGATTTTAAGAACATAAATGACTAATATTTCATTTCAATTCATTTGCATTCCTAGAATATAAAAACCTTCAGTAAGGTAAAAGCTGTTAACACCAGAAAAGGCCTTGGATGACTATTTAATAAAAACAGTGGAGAAGGGATGAATTCTCAGTATGGTCACTCTCAGGACAGAGGTAAAGGACCCTTGACGCAGAAAGACTGAAGCCTGAGAATTCTGTAGAAGTAGGCAGTAAGTGTCAGAGGTGATCATGAGGCCATATGCACTAGTGGTAATTTGAACCAGTTCTAAGAAGGACATTGTACTTTCCTCAAAATACAACAGTTGGATTTGAGCTAATCTTACCTAGATCTTTAAGGGCCAAAAAGAGAATTTCATCTAGGATACACAAATATATGGCCAAAGCATCAGTATCCAAACACACACATTCAAACATTAGTAGTAAAGCAGAGGAAATAAATATTCTTTTTTGATTTTTCTATTGGTGGCACCACAGAAAGCATCACAGATGTTTTTAAGGTATCTGCTAAACTGTTAAAGAATATGATCCTGTGGAACAGACTTGAGAGAACTGCCTTCTCTTTTTGTGCAAAAAAATATTCTAAAGTTCTAGTTTTTTAAATCTCCCACCAGGTGAAGTCAGTGTGGGATATCAAAACAGGTTTTTAGTTCTGGCAATTTAAGTTGTTTTCTTTTATGTTGTCAACAAAGATGATGTATTCACACTAAATGAAAAATACTATTTTCATATTCCTATATATATGAGATTTCTTATTGAAGATGAACATAATTATATCATGATGAAAATAATTAGATGATGTCCAATTAAAAATAAACTTCCATATTATTTTCAATGATGTGTTTATTTAATTTACCAGTTCTGAGATATTTCTAAGAGTTATTTAAAACATTTAAGTTGATAATATATTTTACTTTTGATGCCCTGTCCTTTTTATTAATGTAGGCGTTAAAAACCATAAGAACCTGACAAACATAATAATTTCATATTTTTAACTTTATATTTATAACTTTCACATATTGAGTAATTTTTATTTATAAAAATATAATTTTAAACTACAGAAGTGTTACTTGCACACTAACTTAGCTACTTAAAAAAGTTGGAAGTGTATCTCACCTGAAAACATTTATACTTTAGTTGAGGATATAAAACCCACAAATAAAAATAATACAAATAAAAATAGTATATCAAAGTATGCTAAATAAGGGTATATATGCTGCCATTTTTGAGAACTACTGAGAGATTTTTTATTGATACATAATTGTACATATTTATGGAGTACCTGTGATATTTTGATACATGCATACAATGTGTAATGATCAAATCAGGGTAATTGAGATACCCTTCACCTCAAACGTTTACCTTTTTTTTGCGTTGAGAACATTCCAAATCCTCTCTTCTAGCTATTTTGAAATATACAATAAATTATTTACAACTATAGTCGCCTTACTGTGCTATTGAACACTAGAACTTATTTCTCCTACTGTATTTTTGAACCCAGTTCCAACCTCTCTTCATCCCTCTCTCCCTCCTCCCCTTCCCATCCCCTGGTAACCATCATTCTACCTCCATGGATCAACTTCTTTAGCTCACATATAGGAGTGAGAAAATGCAGTATTTGTCTTTCTGTGTCCGGCTGGTTTCACTTAACATAATATCCACCAGGCTCATCCATGTTTCTGCAAATGACATGATTTAATTCTCTTTTTGGGCTTAATAATATTCCATTGTGAATATACATTTTATATATACCACATTTTCTTTATCCCTTCATCCACTGATGAAAACAGGTTGATTCCATCTCTTGATTACTGCTATAAACATGGGAGTACAGATATCTCTTCAATATACTGATTTCTGTTATTTTGGATATATACCCAGCAGTGGGATTGCTGAATCTCATGTGGTAGATCCATTTTAAAGTTTTTTGAGGACCCTCCATACTGTTTTCCATAATGGCAGTACTAATTTACATTCCCACCAACACTACAAGAGTTCCTATTTCCCCACATCCTCGTCGGCCTCTGTTATGTTTTTTATATATATGTAATACCCATTTTAACTGGGGTGAGATGATACCTCATTGTCATTTTGATTTGCATTTCCCTAATGGTTAGTGATGTTGAGCATTTTTTCATATATAATATTGAGGGATTGATGTAAAAAAGGAACCTTAGAAAATGTATAAAGATCTCAGAGAAACAATTGCCAAAGGTTTGATCTAAACCTCATTAAAGCTGATTCTAATATAATAGAACATGAGAATCTCAAAGAGGTAGTTTTCTCAGAGTTACTGAAACACTTAATCCTTCAGTGAGAAAATTCTGCTTCTTGGACCTATTGTGTAGTGTAATGCACCACCAGGCCAAAATATTACCTTCAAATCAGAATTTTGTAAGAGGTATCATTTCCCTATTTTGCCCACACTGGGTGCTAGAATGCTGATTCTCATTGTCAGATAGAGTCCACCCAGTTCAGATATTTCTTCTTCAGCAATTCCTGACTAGATTTGTTTATGTGGAACTTACCAAAGCAGCAAAAGATTGATTGTGACTGTCTGTTCCCTTCCTTCCCTGTTCTCCTCATCCCATTACCTTCTCCACCAATTAAATTGATGATTTACTCTACTTAAATGTGTACTCAGTGAAGATGTACAATGATTTCTGACTCCAAAATTTCCATTTTTGGTCATTAAGCAATGGATCCTATTCCTTTACAAGTGGGGCTGATCAGTCTATATGCTCTTAGCTGCTCTTCTCAAATATCAGCTCCAAAAAGGTGGTTTTAATTTCCTTGAGGATCCTTATTTCTCTTGCTTAGCTTTTTTTAATAAACATGCTCAAAGTAAAGGCTTTGAGTGCTGAATCTTTTTCAAACTGTTTCAATTGAAGACTTTATTTTGTGTAATAGTCCCATCAAAATATTGGCTATAGTAGAATAATATAATGGTTAAAAGCATTGGTTCTGGGGTTAAAATGCCTGAATCTGAATCCCAACTCTTCTACTCGCTAGCTGGATTAATAGCTATGTAACCATGAGCAGGGCACTTAATCTTCCTGTGCTTCAGTTTCTTCTTCTATAAAATGGAGATTGAAATAGTACCTACCTCATAGGTTTGTGGTAAGGTAGAAATAAGTAATTACAACATTGTCTGGCACATAGTAAAAGTTCAGCAAGTTGATGTAGTTGTTTTTGTTTTTATGATTATGAGATAAAGTTTTCTATTTCTTGAACTCAGTTGTTCTTTGTTATTATCGTTTGTCTTTTATCATTCCCTTTTCTGGCTGCTGCAATATCTACGTGGATCTTTATTTTTCAAAATGCTATGATAAAAGTTTTAGATCCCATTAGCTGAAAGGGTCCTTTTCTACCTAGAGTCCAAACTCAAAGTAGACCTCTTCTCAAGTGGCTTTCCATACCTAAATATGGTTCCCCTTATCTACTATGGTAGCTTAGGCTGTTGCTATTTCATCTCTTCATGCCCAATATTCTGGGGACACATCTAAAACTCTAGATATGATAAAAGAGCATAAACTCTCCAGCCTAATTGCAGAGAAACCCATAGCAGCCTATCTGAGAAATAAGGAATTTACTTCTGTCCCATACCCCCACCATCACTCTCTTCTGAGCCATACAAAAATTAGATAAAGTTCTAATTTATTTGAAACTTTAAAAGCTCTCATTAACCAAGAGCTGTTTAAATACTCTGGGAAAACTGTTTTTAAAAAAAGCATACCCACTGATGAAAAAAGCCACAAGGAGATGTCATCTGCTCTTCTCTCTTGCTCTTCAATGCCTTGAAAGAGTATTTTGGACTATGGAAAGGGATATGTCTTTGCAGCTGACCTAGTCTTCTTACCACAATAGCAGAGGTCCCTAACCCTTGGTTCCAGATATTGTTGCCAATATGACCAATGCTTCCAAATGTTAGTTACAGGTACTGATGCTCATAGCAATGATGTTTAGGCTTTGCCCAGAAACATTAGCACTTCCACCTTGTATTGAGCCTAATTAAGGCTCTCTAACCTGCAAACTTCCACAGTCAATAAGATTACATGATTGATTAATTTGACACCAAGGGACCATACTCCAGTAAAGTATGCTTATTTATTTCTGGAAATGGAGATAACCATAAGAAATGTTCTAAAACCCATCTACAGTGTTTGCCACATGACCTTTATCTACCCTACTCTTACACTCATTCTTCTTATAAAGGAAAATAGGGAATTTAATGTTTCAACAAATACCAGATGTTGAACAAGATCATCGTCTGAAATCAATACTCTCTCCTGTATTTTTCTCAACCTGCTTGATTAGCTTGACTCAGCTGTGGTTTGTATCAATTGAAACTCCAGGACAGGGTTAGAGGATAAGGAAGAGAGGAAGGGAAGTGTCATTATCTCTCAGTCAGTATCAGCAAGAAAAATTTTTTAAAGTATTCATGAAAGGTTGTATTTTCAAATCCTCATGATAATTTTGAGTACAGCTGACCCTTGAACTACTTGGGTCCACTTACGCATGGATTTTTTTCGAATAAATACATTGGAAAAATTTTTGGAGATTTACAATTTGAAAAAACTCACAGATGAACCACACAGCCTAGAAATACAAAAAAAATTAGAAAAAGTTATGTAATGAATGCATAAAATATACAGAGATACTAGTATATTTGTTTGTTAAATGACTGTTTATGTTATTGATTAGGTTTCTGGTCAACAGTAAGCTGTCAGTAATTAAGTTTTGGAGAGTCAAAAGGTACGCATGGATTTTTCCATTGTATGATTTTTTCAATGCAGGGGTTCGGTGCCCCAACCCTGCATTGTTTGAGGGTCAACTGTATTTGGTAATATGTCAAACAAAGGTTAACATATCTATGTGACACTGGCACTGTCATTCCCCATCCAAGATCAGAGTATGAAACTCTTTCCTTATACCCTTCATTCAATCCATCAGCAAGTCCTGTTGGCTTTCTTTTGCAATACAGCCCAAATCTGCTCACTTATCCTGGCCTCCAATTTTGGGCAACTGTGCCGCTTAGTGACTAATTGGCTTTCTGCTCCATTCTTGTCTTGTTAAAAGCCATTCTTGTCCACAAATATCTTTTTAAAATATAAATCAAATGATGTAATTCCTTAGCTCAAAATTCTCCAGTGAAATGACATTACATTTAGAACAGTATCCACACTTCTGTTGCCTGACAAGCCCCTACTTGGTTTACCCCTTGCCTGTCTCTCTATATTCATCCACCAATTCCTCCCTCACTCTCTTGAGTCTAGCCTTGCTATACTTTGAACATGGCAAGTTTTCCCTGCCTTTATTTTTGCTCTTTCCTCTGCTCCAATTGCTCATCACTCAGACTTACAAATGACTCCTCCCCTTATTTTTTTCAAGTTTTAGCTCAAATATCACCACCTCAGAGGTAACCTTCTGGACCTCCCAATGAAAATAATTCCTCCCTCCCACCTCCTGCCACTCCCCATCAGCCTCTGTGCTCTGTTCCTGCCTTTTTGGTTCACAGCACTTGGCACTACCTTACACATCCATTACATGTTCATTGTTTGATGCTTATAAAATGGAAGCTCAACAGGGGCAGGGAAGTTTTCTGTCTTGTTTACTGATTATGCCCTGTATATGCACATAGCTGAGGATCAATATTTATACAGTGAATTAGATCCCCACTGTGTGGATAAAGTCAGGCTGCAGAAGGACAGGCTGAAGCTATCAAGCAGAGGGTGAGAACTGGTAGAGCTTTTGTTCCCAGACTCATCCCAGTTAGCTCTACCCTTTCCGTTTTTCATTCCTTGATTAAGCGAACAAAAATAAAAGTCCTCCTTTTGTCTTTAGTTAGTTCAAATACGATTTCTGTCACTTGAAACTCCACACAGCACAAACTTTCCACAATCCCACCTCCAGATGCACCATGGGTCACCACTATTGTCAATATAATCAAAGACCTTTCCCTCCCCTATTGAGTACTTTGCTCATTGTGTGATTGTGTATTCTCTTCATCTGCTGTCTGAACAGCTCAGCCTCAGCTGCTTCTTACCCTTCGTGACCTTTCCCTTACCCTTCCAGATTTGCAGATCATTTCAGAGTTGTGAAGGAAATTCTAATCTTTCAAAATTGATTTTTCCCAGTTTCTGTCTCTCACACACTAAGCGCATAATGTATGAACTACATTCTGTACTAATAACCTTAATCCCTCTCCAATCTTAAAGCAGACTAATATCCACTTATCCCCACCCCTGAATTTGTTTATTCAAATGTTCACTTGAAGCTGCCACTTATTCCTGAATTCCAAGGAAAGATGATGACTTCACAGAGCTCCATACACATTGAGCACATGAAACCACCCCTGTAACAACATAAGGCAGCATCCACAGGCAGAAAGCTGTGTCAAGGTTAGGTTTGGGTGGAGGGCAAACAGGTGGCAAGGCAGGTAGAGGAAGTGGCTAATGGTGGAGACTGGGAACCAATCAGAATGCAGAAAAGAAACTGCAATATCAGATATTTGTGACCAGAGACTTCTTCTTGGAGGGAGCATGTGCGGTGAGGAGCTCCTAGTGACCGTAACTGACCTGGGGCTCATTACCATCTAATTAGCATTATGGTTTTGACCCCCACCCCTCCGTAGGTTTTTCGTGAAGGATTCTGGGAAGACACATATGTAGAAAGGAAACTGTTATATAACCCTAACCTGTTAGGTAACTCGTTATATAACCCCATCCTATCAGTGACTCAAAGAGGGGAAATGGCAACCAATCCCACCCAGGAGAGAGCAGGTCAAACTAGCAAGTATATAAAAGACAGTGTGTGCTAAGACTTCAGGATCTTCTCCACTCACAGAGAATGACCTGTCTCTCCCTCTGAGATATACTTTCACTGTGCAATAAATGCTGTGTGTATAGGATTGCTTTGTTTTTGTGATCACTCCATCATCGGTTCAACTTGGTACCAGTACTCATCCTGACACTGGGAACTGAGGACCAGGGAACATCGAGGCAGAACTAACATCAGTGCCAGCCACAGAGACCATCTGCCAAATTCTCCCCCAAACCCAAGGGAGCAAACAGTTGAATGGAAGGTTTCTCAACTAACGCACAATTATTGTCATTTTGAGTTGAATATTCAATATACAGGAACTGTCCTGTGCATTGTGTAACGTTTAGAGCATCCTGGCCTCTACCCACTAAAAGCCCACAGTGCCACCCCGGAGTGACAACCAAAAATATCTCCAGATTTTGACAACTGTCCACTGGAATGTGTGTGTTGAGCCCAGTTGAGAATCATTGGTGTTCAGAAAAATAACTTGTCTGATAACTCAAAAAATCAATTCTAGTCAGTGGAAATACTATTATCTCCTCAAAATAGGCAGGACGAGGTCCCGAGTAAGGGAGAGTACTGCCTCTTCCTTAGAGTTGGAGCAGTCTTAACAGGTTCCGACCTTTATAACCCAGTAAGACTCTATTAGGAGTAAAACTGGTAGGTGAATGTGATCTGATTATAGATTTGAATTTTAAAAAGGGATCTTATTTTCTTTACAGCCCCGTTACTTTTACAGCTAAGGTTGAACTCTGCTTACGATGCCTTTTGTGACAGAACTCAGTCTCACCTCTCAAAGCTAAGTTCCTGCTAGTCCCTTGCATGTGTCCTATGCCTAACCACATCATTCACATATTCATTTCATTCATACATGCTATGCCCTCTGCCTAAAATACTCTTTCCAACCTTCCATATTTTCCTTGACCTATTACTTCTTATACCATTGAAAAACCTCCCTTAATTCCTATTCTTCGCTGACACTCCCTCTTCCAGGCCTGTAGGTTTGCCTCCTCTCTGATTCACCTATCCCTTCATGCTTATTCTGTCTTATAAATGTCAGTGGGTTTCTTACCCATCTCCCATGAGGTACTCGAGGGCCATATCTTTTTACTTAGGCATACCTAAGTTTTGTGGGTCCTAAAGTTTATACAATCTGGAATGCCCTCTTCATAAAAATAATATAAAATTATTAATATGAATATAACATTAAGTATATTTATTTTGAGTTAAGATAGAAGTCATAACAAATGCCTGGAACTTTAAAAATTCAGACTCCTTTTTTTCCTAAGACCTCTTTTTACCAGAAGTGCTTACATAGAAATATTTCCTAATAGCAACCTGATTTTCCCTACCATCTAGAACACTCTGCATCTAAGTATCTCACAGTAACCTGTGCAATTGAGGGCCCCCAGAGGTTAAGATTCATTACCTTTATGGCAAATCTGTCTTTTAAAAATTTATCTCTGTATCTCTAGTACCCAATACAATGATTGGACTGTAGAAAGTGCTTAATAAATGTTAGTGATGTCAATGTTGAATTTTATCTGAAGGTTAAGAAATTCTATCACTATTTCTTGTTCCAGAAAAAGACTTAGTGCAAAGAACCACTTTTTGCAATATGACTTAGGTAAGACTCGTGGATATCTCTCTTGTTTACCTTTGGCAAAGGCCAGACACAGACCCTCCAAATTACCATTCTTTGCCTCAGAAGTGACTAACTGAGCTGCTTGTCCTCACTGACCAATTGGAACAAAATGATTGTTAACCAAACTTTGGTTAAGTTTCTGTCCTTCTTCCGAACCCCTGAACCTTGGCTCACCTCCGGCCAGAGCCAGAGTACAGCCCCTCCCAAGAGTAGAATAGACTGGCCTCTGTATAAGACATCCCCCACCTGCTATCCTATCACACCACCATTTCATCGTACTTCCCCACACTTGGTCTTTCTAGCTTCTAGCTTCAGAAGTCTGTAGATCTTATGGTCACATCCTTTTCCCAATTGCAATAGTATCTTTCCCCAGCCATGGAGGAAGTCTCTTGCCACAGACTTTCAAATAAAGTCCTCCTTACTAAGGCTGGATTTGCTTTTCATTTGACAGTGGAATTACTGAAAAAAATAAATGACAATGAATGAGTGTGAACTCCTGTCAAACAACCAGCTTTCTTTGTAATTTTTTGTCGTGGGGTTGCAATGATAATGCTATTGCTCTCCTCCTGAGCCTTCGTGGACTCTGTTTTTGACCTTGTTCCTTTTGCCTGCTGCAATCCACTTCTCTGTCAGCCATTACTACAAGCTTAATCTGTCAATATTGTCAAACAGTTCTGACCTCTACCTTCATTTTGGCTTAAATCCCACCTTTGTCATGATTCAGTCTAGATCCTAATCCATTCAGACTTTTTCCTGGCTTAGTTCCCAAGAAAACCTGACCCCAGTTCTGCAATTAAAATTAAGGATGTGAGTTATCTTTGAAAAAGTCTAATAGATACCAATTGCAAAAAGTTAGGGAAAGGCCATTCCAGATGCAAACAGTTGCATGTAAAGTCTTGGAGGCAGGAATTGGAAATTCATGCCTTAGGACAATAAAATTAGCTTAGTTTTAAATTGGTAGAATAATGAAAGAAGGTTGGATATATTCAGGTGTTGGCCTTAACAGTAGACAGAAGTTATTAAACTTGATACAAAAGACTAAAATAGTGAAGCAGTGAAGATGCTTGAGCATGATAGTGACATGATGAAACTGTTGAGGATATTAGGTTTAATGGAGGTAGGAAGCAACTGAAAACCAGCGGGGGAAGAAAAACAAAATACAGACTGAGGAAATAATGTTGCCGGTAGGTGATCAGGGTTCTGATTTACAGGGTTGCTGTGAAAAAGAAGCATTTTAGGAATGGGCATTGATTGGGATGAAGATTATGAGCACTGTTTTTTATGTGTGAAATTTCAGCTATTGGCAAAATGCATAAACAGAGTTATCCTATAGTGAATGAAAAAGTATTGGAATATAATTTGGGAGACATTTGTGTTTTCTCATTCAAAAATCTTTGAAGGATTCCTGTGATTCTTAAAAAGAGCACTGTATACTTTTGCAATACAATGTGTTCTCCAAATTTGGAGTAAGAATTGTAATATTTTCTCACCTTTGTAAGATACATTAATTGCATTCTCAGCTGATTTTATAACTTCATGTTAATGGTAGAATGCAGACAGGCATATTTAAAATTTTAAGTGTTTTGAACATTGAAGTATGGTTAACAGTTAAAAACATTAAGTACAGTTTTGGACTTATTCTTTCATTTGTTATAGGTATTATGTTGCAGAGAAATGGGCAGATAATGAAAATTCTGTATTGGCACCCTACGTAGGCACATGGTATATAAAAATGTGATTAAGATAATGTTAAATTACAGGGTCATTTTTACAATCATTATTTTATAGATTAACAAATACAAACTTCATCAGACATTAAAATCCATTATTTCAGATAAGGAACAATGATTTGTAAGAGCCAAGTGGCAAATTTAACACAACCTCACATTTTAATAAAAGTGTTACAAAGTTTTAGTTATTAAAAATTCAAAAAGGTTAACATTTTAGATATAAAAAGAGCAAGGCACCAATCGATTTAATGGGAGATAAAGGGTAAAGCATGCGATGCTCAGACTTTAAAAATCCAATTATTCCTATTACTCTGCATACATTAGGCAGTCATATTTTAGTGCTATCCCATGCCTCACTTGTCTTGCTGGCTCTTATCAAATCTCCTGTTTGCATTTTAATCAACTTGGGGAAAAGCAAAGAGAAAAAGAAAAGGAAGTTGTAAAATTAAAGAAAGGGCTCTGCATATTTGAAAGCACATAAGTGACCCTTTCTATGTTATGCCAAAGCTTTAAATACCATTCTGCTCCAAAAGTCAGATCACTATCAGTCTTGCTAATTTTAAATTGTCACTCCAAACCTATATACATTATTTTATGAAAGTTTATGTTACCACTCTTAAGAGTACTTGGGAAACACAAGAATCATAGTAGACTTACCTGAAAACTTCCACTAGGCGCCACACGCTTTCCACATGCTAAAAGAACAGCCCACAATTTCGTTGGGTTATGTTTCACAACTATTTAATGTCTATAAACTTCTGTTTTCTCATCTTAAAATGGAGATGGTGAGAGCTACTTCATAAAGAAGGCTGTGAGAATGAAGGAAAAGTTAATACCTGGGCATGCCAGATGAAGTGCCAAGTAGCTTCTCTGGTGTTTCGTTTGAACTTCTAAAGTGCTTTTGTAGCTGATTGTGTGGCAGTGGTTCTCAAACTTCTGTCTCCATGTCTTTTTTATACTCAAAAATTTTATTGAGGAGCCCAAAGAGTTTTGCTTATTTCAATTATATCTTTTGATACTTACTGTATTTTAGGTTAAAATATATATTGATTTATTTAAAATAAGTATAACAAACTCATTATCCTAGTATAAACAAACATTTTATTTTATAAAAATCTATATTGTAAAACAAAAAGAAAATAAGGGAGAATATTAGCATTGTTTTACATTTTTCAAATCTCTTTAATGTATAGCATGAGATACCTACATTCTCATATCTGCTTCTGTAATCAGTTTTTTGTGATATATTGTTTTGGTTGAAGAGTAGAAAGAAAATCCAGCTTCACACAGATCTGTGATAGAAAAAGGGAAGACCTAGAGGTTTCCCTTAAAGGGTCTAGGGGACCCCCAGAAGTCCTGAAACCACACTTTGAGAATTGCTGTTCTGGGGAATAGAAATAATGGGGAGAAGAACAGAGACAGTTTGCAGCCTTGGGCTTCATGCCAAATCGGGAAATTTGACAGGAAAATACTGGAGACCTGGAGACCTACTTTTTGTCTTCAGGCTGTCTTTAATCTGGTTGTCTGTGCTCTGCTCCCCTCTGCCTTAACTTACCCCCCACCCCTACGCTATCCACAACCTCCCACTCCTGCCAAGAAGATCAGAACTCTAGCCCGAACTCATTTGACAAAAGAAGCTGGGAAGAAAGAATGAGAACTACTTGTATATTAACACTTTCATACCGTGGAGGTTTTACTGTACTACATTGGGGGGTAGGGAATGTGGTTTGATTTATTATTAAATACTGTAGATCCTTGACATATACAGATATAACATTTGCAGTTTCACAAGTGACAATGAGATGCATGACATGTAGTCATGTGTAACTTTGTTGAGGCATGAGTTTGGAACAGGCTGCAAGGCTGGTGTGTAAGGGTGACTGCGTCATTGACAAGTGAATTTAGCTGATCCCCAGCACTTCCATCCAAATGTAATTTATCAATGACCACTCTTCTTCTGTGAACTTTTCTTACAGTAATTAAAATCATTGTTGGAAGTCTTGGGATTTGAGGTAGTACTGTTGTTTTGTTAAAAATGGCCCTGGGAAATTAAAAATCCAACTACTAGTCTTGGTAATGAAAACAAAGAGAAAGTGCAGCTATGGTGCTTGTTAAAAAATAACCACAGTTTATTTTGGTCTAATATTTATGAAATAATTAGGGATCCAAAGACATAACTTAAATTTAAGCTTTATTACCTTTTATGAAGGTAATTATATATAATTGTGGTATTCACAAATTTTGGCATTTGGAAATGTCAGGAGTCTCCTATATTAAATCAATGTTTAAATTAAATAATCAGTGCTGTTAATTCTCAGTTTTGTTTGAAAAGTATTGATTATTAGTTATAATTGGTAGTATTTATAAAAACTTTATAAAGTAAAACAGAAACAACTTATCAAATAGGGATTTTTTTCTGCTTATGTGAAATTTTATGTACTATCTGTATGTTAAGATGATCTATGAAGGGCTGTATTTAAAAGGCTTAAAACAATTGCCTGGCATATATAAAGTGCTATATAAGTGTTTGTTATTTTTATATTTTTTTACAAATACCAATCAAAAAGGAAAAAAAAGAGAAAAAACACGATAATTTATTGAGTGCTTGTTCTGTACCAGTTACTTTTATAGGCACTAGGGTCAGAGTGCCTAGAATAGAACTGGATAGTGTATGTTACACAGCACAATGTTTTATTCCATAAAAGTCTCCAAATTCTTAGAAAATTTCCCTTCTAGTTTCCCTCTGTAAATTATATGAAGTTGCTCACTGAAATAAATTATTGTATGTGGCAAGCTCCCAGATATTTATTTTCATCTGAAATGCTAAGCCATCTATTCCTTTAGTTGCTATTAATTGATAATGGAAGCTTAGACAGTATAAACTTTATTAGTATAATAGGCATGAACAAAGATAATTTAGAAAAACCTATTGGCAAGTTCATCTTCTAGAGAAACATTATATTTTAATTTTTTTTTTTTGCTTATTGATACTCCATCATTTCTGATAGTTTATTTTTATAAGGAAGTTTTACCTATACAGATAAAAACACTAAATCCATCAACATATTAATATTAATAGAATATAAAGTATAGAATATTATGTTTAAAAATAGAAGACTGTAAATATATTATGCCAAGTTAGTTTAAACTTTATTATCGGTAACTATATAAACTGTCTTATAAGACAGCTTGCCATTTTAGAAAGCCTTGACTCGTTGGTCCAGATGGTCTTATATTGAAGCTGCTTAAAATTTTTACCTACAAAATCAGCCTTACCTCTTAGCCCATCCACAGCCATCTAAAAACTGTTTTGGAGATTATCAAGGTACTCTGCTCAAAGCATGGAAACGCTTAATGTTTGGCTAATTTCAGTTGCATTTAAGTTTGTTCATTTTTAATCAATAAGATTTGTTATGTAACCTGAAATTTGTCACTACTTCCCTCAGACTCTCCCTTCACGCCTCTCACATCCAATCAGAATTAAACACTCCTCCTGTGTTCTGATAATACTTTGTACATACCACTATCATGGAATTTGTTATAGTTGAATATGCTAAAACTGGATGGCAAATTTCAGGGAAGCAAAGGCTTCTGTTAGGTGCCTTTAACGTTTCAGGTGATGCCAGGGAAATAATAAACCCGCAACAAATGTTTGTAGGGATCAATGAATTGGTCTTCAAGTGGCCTTTTTACTTAAAAGCATAATAAAATTAACATGGTAAAAAAGATGTCATATGGCATGTCGTGGAAGTATTTAATTTTCTTTCCTCTATCTTCTTTATCTTTTTGGGGAATACTCCTCCTGCTGCACTTTTCCCATATGGTTAACGGAGAATGACTCCAACTCACTACCTTAGGAGTGGGCCTAAGATTCAGGACTTTTGGAGTTTCTTCCTCAACCAGTTCCCCAATTATGAGAACCAATATATTCCTTTATTTTGCATTAGATAATTCTAGCTCAGTGTCACACACATTCAGTAGCATTCTGGCTAAAACACTGTCTACATTTTAGAATTTTCCCATCAGAAATATTCATCAGGTTTAGCACTTTCTTAAAAACTATAGCTTGGTGTGCCTGTGAAAATCTATTTTATCACATCTCTTCCTATGGAAAGTTTTCAACTCTCACAACTAGTTTTATTTATTTTTCTTTTCACACTGTTTCAAGTATTTTGAGCAGAACCAGTTATTGTAAAACATGGTTTTATAGAATGATGCTTTCTTTGTAACTTGTCTCATTTCTTCCTTGAGTGTCTAATATTTGAGGATATTTTCCCCTCCATTCTTTCTTCATGGTTGGCATTTTTCTCAATTTTCTGCAATGATTTTTCTCAGCCTATTTTTCTTACTCAAGAAAAATAAAGACAAAGGTACATCCATATCATATTTTGGCAATATTTATCTTAAAAAGAACCCCACCCAATGGTTAAAAGAAAGATATCCCACTGTATGTCATGGATGTTAGTAAGGATTTATCTTTCTCTTTTAACTATTTTTATTAAAAGAGAGAAACTGCTAAAGAGTAAATATTTGTTCCTTTTGATTGTATTTCTTTAGCTTCTGATTCCCCCCTTATCCCTCAAAAAAGGAATAAAGTGACACTTTTATATTCCAGAGCATGCTATGTGCATCCAAAAGTGGCTTTGGAACTCTTTATGCAGCAGAAGAGTACTAAAGAAAGAAAAATATTTCATATTTTCTTTATTATTTTCACTTTTAAATTACATGCTTATTAGTGTGCATTCTTCTTATGTTTTGGTTTGTTTTTAATGAGTGTAGTACCATGATTTCTTTTAGAATGTTAGTTTGATTATAAAATCAGCCAACACTATTTAAGAGTTACTTTAGAATTAGTGAAGTGCCAATTGAAGAAAATATATATTAAAAGAATTGGGACATATCTGAATAGTGATTTTAAAAATAAATAAAATACATGTTTGTGCTTTATGACATCCATTCTCACTGAAAAGTGATATTGAATATGACATGGTACATCTATCTCTAACAGCTAATAGCTTTAATTATTTACTAACTATAACATTAATATGTGTTGAGGAATTAGTTTCCTTGTAATTCGTTAGCATGATGTTGTAAAATGACCTATTTGGAGCCAAAAATAATCTAGCCATCTACACAAACCCTTGTTAATCTTTTTCAGTCAAATTATAACCTGAAATTTTAATCTCAGAAGGAAATTTTTACCACTCAATCTGTGAAACACAGGATCCAAGTAAATGCTTTTGTTTTAAATAAACATATTTTTTCTTTTACATTTCATGACATACTTGCTTACCATGTAGAATACTTATTGCTATTAATGTAATTATCATAAAAAGTATAAGAAACACCTATTTTTAGTGGAGTCCTGTGACTAACCCAGCTACGACATATACTTTCAGAGATCCACTCAGGGTTGTCTATCCAGGGATGCTCTATCCCACTGCACTTTAGAATTGACTGGGAGCTTCTATAATATGCCCACTGTACATGCCTCATAACAATTAAATACTAATCTTTGAAGGTGGGGCCTTGGATTACATATTTTCAAAATCCCTAGATAATTCTAAGGTGAAACCAAGGTGATATACTATTTATTTAAACCAAATGAATGTTTGGAATCTTATCATTTAATTTTTAGTCATTTGTCAAGAACTAGTTCCTTGGCAAAGAAGATATTTACTTTGTATTGATGGGTAATGTCAAATGTTTTGCCTTTCATTTTTTAATATAAAATATGTTATAGAGTCCCTTAATAATCACAAACATCTTCATTTTAAAAGATTCCCATTATTATGAACTATTTTTGATCATTTGGATCTTCCTGGGGAGACTTTATCTCACTAGAGGATAATCTATGTTTAGCCTAACAAAAAATAAAAGCTCTTGAGAAAGGCTTAAGGCATATAGGTAATTAGCAAAGAGCTGAAATAGAAGTATTCACAGAAGTATCCATTATAATAATAAATAATACATTATTAGATTTATTTTCCTAGAAGAGTAATTTTTCCACATGGACACTCTGCAATATTTTATTGTGGTAGGTTCACTTCTAAATTTATTTCTGAATACACATAGTATATGAACAAAATCTAATTGGTAAAAATAAACATGGAAGAGAAGGATTAAAGAAAAACTTAAAGTTAGGTCCAACCTTTTGCTTCAGAACAATAAAATACAATCTACTAGAAGGAAATGTTTGATGTACTTAATTTAAGAGATAATTGTATAGTAGCAAAATTCAAAGCAATAAAAAATAGTTTTGGTAAGAGTATTTAAAAATAACCTAAGATTAGGTATTTCTTTTATTTAAAAAAAATACATTTGGGGGTACAAGCGCAGTTTTGTTACATGGATATATTTCATATTGGTGAAGTCTGGGCTTTTTGTGTAATGATCATCCAAATAGTATACATTGTAACCATTCGGTAATTTCGCATACCCCCTCCCTCCCTACCTTTGGAGTCTCCAGCGTCTACTATTCCACCTTTCTATGTCTATGTGTAAATATTATTTAACTGCCACCTATAAGTGAGAACATGCAGTATTTGACTTTCTGTTCTGCTCCATTTTGTTTCTATTTCATTTAAGATAATGGCCTCTAGTTCTGTCCATGTTGCTGCAAAAAACATGATTTAGTGTTTTTTTATGGGTGAGTAGTATTCCAGCTATATATGGAATTGGAATTGCTGGATTGAATGGTAGTTTAATTTTTAGTTCTTTGAGAAATCTCTATACTATTTTCCATAGAGGTTGTACTAATATACATACCACCAACAGTGTATAAGCATTCCCTTTTTTCTGGACTCTCACTGACTTCTATTGTTTTCTGAATTTTTAATAACAGCCATTCTGACTAGTATAAGATGGTATCTCATTGTGTATTAATTTGCATTTCTCCGATGATTAGTGATGTTGAGCATTTTTTTCTTAAGTTTGTTTGCCATTTGTGTGTCTTCTTTTGAAAAATGTCTAATTATGTCCTTTGCCCCCTTTTTAATGGGGTTGTTTTTTCTTGTTGAGTTCCTTATAGATTCCAGATATTAGTCTTTTGTTGGATGCATAGATTGTAAATATTTTCTCACATTCTACAGGTTGTTTATTTACTCTGTTGATTATTTCTTTTACTGTGCAGAAGCTTTTTAGTTTAATTAAATCCCATTTGTCTATTTTTAGTTTTTTTGTATTTGCTTTTGAGATCTTGGTCATAAATTCTTTGCTGAGGCCAATGTCTAGAAGAGTTTTTCCTAGGTTTTCTTCTAGAATTTTAATAGTTTCAGGTCTTACATTTAAGTCGTTAATCTATCTTCGGTTAATTTTTGTATATGGTAGGAGTTAGGGGTCCAGTTTCATTTTTCTGCCTATGCCTATCCAATTTTCCCAGCACCATTTATTGAATAGGGTGTCCTTTCTCCAGCGTATATTTTTGTCTACCTTGTCAAATATAAGTTGGTTGTAAGCATGTGGCTTTATTTCTGGGTTCTCTATTCTGTTCTATTGATCTATGTGTCTTTATACACATGCAAGCCATGTGTAAAACATGCTCTTTTGGTTGCGATAGCTTTGTAATATAATTTGAACTCAGGTAATGTGATACTTCCAGTTTTGATCTTTTTGTTTAACATTGCTATTGTTATTTGGGCTCCTTTTTTGTTCCATATGAATTTTAGGATTGTTTTTTCTAATTCTGTGAAAAATTACATTGGCATTTTGATGGGAATTGCATTGAATCTGTAGATAGCTTTGAGCAGTATGGTCATTTTAATGATACTGATTCTTCCAATCCATGCACACAAGATGTTTTTCCATTTGTTGTGTCATCTAGGTTTTCTTTTATCAGTGTGTTGTAGTTTTCCTAGTAGAGATCTTTCACCTCCTTGGTGAAATGTATTCTCAGGTATTTAATTTTTTTATAGCTCTTATAAATGGGATTGAGTTCCTGATTTGGTTCTCAGCTTAGTTGTTATTGGTGTATAGAAATGATACTCATTTTTGTGTGTTGATTTTTGCATCCTGAAATTATACTGAAGTCATTCATCAAATCTATAAGTCTTCTGGAGGAGTCTTTAGGGTTTTTAGGTTTAAGATCATATCATCAAAAAACAGAGATAATTTGACTTCCTCTTTTCCAATTTGGATGCTCTTTATTTCTTTCTCTTGCCTGATTACTCTGCTTAGGACTTCCAGTGCTATATTGAATCAAAGTGCTGAAAGTGGGCATACTTGTTTTGTTCCAGTTCTTAGGAGGAATGCTGTCAACTTTTCCCTGTCCAGTATGATGTGGACAGTGGGATTGTCATATATGGCCTTTATTATTTTTAGGTATGTTCCTTCTATGCCTAGTTCATTGAGTTTTTATCATGAAGGGATGTTGAGTTTTATCAAATGCTTTTTCTGCATCTATTGAGATGATCATATGGTTTTAATTCTGTTGGTGTGGTGAATCATGTTTATTGATTTGCTTATGTTGAACAACCCTTACATCCCTGGAAGAAAACCCACTTGATCATGGTGTATTATCTTTTTGGTGGGCTGTTTGATTCCATTTCCTAGTATTTATTTTTAGGATTTTTGTGTCTATATTCTTCAGGGATATTGGTCTGTAACTTTCTTTTTTTGTTGCCACCTTGCCTGGCTTTGCTATCAAAGTGATACTGACTTCACAGAATGAGTTAGGGAGGATTCTCTCCTCCTATATTTTTTGGAACAGGTTCAGAAAGATTGATATCAATTATTTTTTGTATGTTTGGTGGAATTCACCTGTGAATCCTTCTGGTCCTGGGCTTTTTTTTGGGCGGGGGGAGATTTTTTATTACTGATTCAATCTCACTACTTGTTATTTGTCTGGTCAGGATTTCTATTTCTTCCTGGTTCCATCATGGGAGGTTGTATGTTTTCAGGATTTTAGCCATTTTCTCTAGGTTTTCTATTTTTGTGAGACAGAGATGTTTTTAGTACTCTCTGATGATCTTCTGCGTTTCTGTGGTATCAATTGTAATGTCTCCTTTTTCATTTCTGATTGTCCTTATTTGAATCTTCTCTCTTCCTTTTTTGGTTAATCTCACAAGCAGTCTATCAATTCAAAGAACCAGCTTTTCATTCTATTGATCCTTTGTATTATTTTTTTTCTCAATTTTATTTAGTTGTTCTCTGATCTTTGTTATTTTTTTCTGCTGTTAGCTTTGTGTTTGGTTTGTTCTTGTTTTTCTAGTTCCATATCACGTTGTTAATTTGTGATCTTTCTATCTTTTTGACATAGGCATTTAACAGTATAGAATTCCCTCTTAGCATTGCATTTGCTGCATCCCAGAGGTTTTGGTATGTTGTGTCTCTATTTTCATTTGTTACAAAATTTTTTGCATTTTTGTCATGATTTCTTCATTGACCCAGAGATCATTCAGGTTGAATTAAATTTCCATGTATTTGTATAGTTTTGAGCATTCCTCTTGGAAATTATTTCTAGTTTTATTCTACTATGGTTCAAGAAGATACCTGATATGGTTTTGATTTTTTAAAAATTTATTGAGACTTGTTTTGTGGCCTAATATATGGTCTATCTTGGAAAATGTTCCATGCACTGATGAGAAGAATGTATATTCTGTGGTTTGGGGGTAGAATGTTCTGTAAATATCTGTTAGGTCCATTTGTTCTAGAGTCCAATTTTAGTCCAGTGTTTCTTTGTTGATTTTCTGTCATGATGATCTGTTTAGTGCTGTCACTGGGGTATTGAGGTCTCCCACTATTATTGTATTATTGCCTATCTCTTTTCTTAGGTCTTTTAGTATTTGTTTTATGAATCTGAGTGCTCCAGTATTAGGGGGCCGTATATATTTAGGATTGTTATATCTTCTTGTTGAAGTAATATTTTTATCATTATATAATGATCTTCTTTGTCTTTTTTTTTACTGTTGTCAACTAAAAGTTTGTTTTATCTGATATAAGTATAGCTACTCCTGCTTGTTTTCGGTTTTTGTATGCATGGAGTATTTTTTTTTCCAACCCTTTACTTTCAGTAAATGTGGCTTTACAAGTGAAGTCAGTTTCTTGTAGATGGCATATAGCTGGGTCATGTTTTCTTATCCATTCAGCCAGTCCTAATTGTTTAAGTGGAGCATTTAGTCCATTTATGTTTAAAGTTAACATTAATATGTGAGATCCTGTTCTTGTCATAATGTTCTTACCTAATTGTTTTGTGTTGTCAATTATGTAATTCTTTTATAACACAGGTGGGTTTTATGCCTCTGTGTGTTTTAATGATGGTGAGTATTGACCTTTTGTTTCCATTTTTAGAACTCCATTGATCATTACTTGAAGGGCTGGTCTAGCAGTGATGAATTCCCTTAGTATTTGCTTATCTGGGAAAGACTTTATATCTCCTTCATTTATAGAGCTTAGTTTAGCAGTATACAAAATTCTTGATTGACTTTTTTTTCTTTAGGAAGTTTGAAAATAGGACCCCAATCTCTTTTGGCTTGTAAAATTTTTGATGAGAAGTCCACAGTTAGTTTGATGGGATTTCCTTTAGAGGTTATTAGATACTTTTCTCTTGCTGATTTTAGAATTTTTTTCCATCATATTGACTTTGATAGTCTGACAACTGTCTTCCTTGCAAGGTATCTCCCTGGAGTTCTCTGAGCCTCTTATATCAGAATGTCTAAATCTCTAGCAACAGTAAGGAAGTTTTCCTCAATTATTTCCTCAAATAGGTTTTCCAAACTTTTTACTTTTTCTTTTCTCTCAGGAATACCTATGACTCATAGGTTCAGTCATTTTACATGATCCCATACTTCTTGAAGTCTTTTTTCATATTTTTAATTCTTTTTCTATTTATTTTTGCCTGACTGGGTTAATTCAAAAGACATGTCTTCAAGCTCTGACATTATTTTTTTCTGTTTGGTCTCATATATTGTTAAAACCTTTAACTGTATTTTGTAATTCCTTAAATTAAATTTTCTTTTCTGGAAGTTCTGTTTGGTTTTTTCAAAATATCTATCTTTTTAGTAAATTTTTAATTCATATGCTGAATTGTTTTTCTTATTTCTTTGTGTTGGTTTTCAACTTTCTCTTGGATCTCATTCAGTTTCTTTAAATTCAATATTTTGAATTCTTTCCTGATATTTCAAAGATTTCATTTTGGTTAGGATGTACTGCTAGAGAGTTAGTGTGATCCTTTAGGGGTGCTGTAACACTGTTTTTTCATATTTCCAAAATTATTTCTCTGGTTCCTTCTCATCTGGATAAGCTATCTCTTCTTCTCATTTTTTAACTCATTTTCATTTGGGTGGGTTCCCCCCCCCCCTTGAGGATGTGACTGTAATGTATTTTGTGTAAGGTCATTTGGCTTTGGTTCTGGGTACTATCAATGGCAAAGACTCTGTATGAGTTCCTTAGTTATAAAAAGCCTTTGTGTGGTTCCTTTCTCAAATGCTGATTTTAGTAAAAATGTGCTGGGAATGTGAGTAGGCTCACTGCCTCCTTCGAGGCTGGGAATGCAGAAGTCTCAGGAAGTATCATTGCCTAGCACTGTGCACTTGTGTCAGCAGATTTTTTACTGGGTTGTGCAGTTCAACCTCCAGGCCAGTAGGTGCTGCTTATGGATAAGAGCTGGCTGCAGGAGAAGCAGATTGGTATATGCTTGATCTTTGTTTACTGGGAGAAGCTCTTTTTTGCCTCAGGTAATAGACTGGTTTCTGGAATGCATAGTAGCCTGAACTCCCTGCTCAACCTCAACCTCTGAGGAGGGACAAAGCTGGGTAAAGCTGAACTGTCAAGCTGGCCCTTTGGATATCTCAATTGTGGGCACAATCACAAGCCCTGGCAGGGGTGGTGAGGGGAGCTTTCTGGAGTAATGCACCAAAGTCTCCATGGGACAAGGGAGCTGCTCCTGCTCCATAGCCTGGGAAGGCAGAAACATAGTCTACTTCCCTGTTGCACCCCTGTCCTGGCATTCAGGACACTCAGATCTGACAGACACTGCTGTCTATCTCCAGGCTTCAATTTAGCCAAGAGCTGTGAAAGACACCTGCTCCACGGCTCACTACAAAAATGTCTTCAGTGCAGAAGCTCCTCCCTCAGCCTAAAACCCACAACTTTGCAGCTCTCCTGCTCTCTGCTGCAGGAATGTTCCTTCTCTGTCTAAAGAGGGGAAGGGCACCACATTTCTTGAAGCCCAGGCCCAGTGAACACACCACCAGTGAGGATGCAGTTGCCCCTAATAGCCCCAGAATTGCTGTCCTTGGACACACCTGCCCCAGCCTCCCTCAGGAGCAGCCACACTGTGTCTGCAGCAGTGGGCGAGCAGAGAGGGGATGTCCCCCTCTCCACATCCATGCTCAAGCTCTGAGGCCACCTGGATGCTGGGGTGGAACAACACCTCCCTTGCAGAGCTAAGCACAATGCCTGCATCTCTACTGAAAGCAGTGCAGTCACTCTTTGCTCACAAGCAGGGAGTTCTCAGGCACAGGAAAGCACGTACTCTTGTCTCCTTTGTCCCAAGGGGTGTGCCTTGGTGCACTACACTCACCCTTCCCTTAGGAGCAGCATTCCCTAAGGGCTAGACCAGTGGGAACCCTGAAGCTCCCCAAGCTGTAGCCAGCCCTGTGTCTGCTGCTATCTGAGCAGGTGCCTGTGAATGTCTGTGGTGGTTCCAGTGATATGGAGACACAAAGGCTGAGGTTCCCCGGCAGAGCACAGTCCCCCAATGGATGGACCCCTAGTATGGAGCCCTCTCTGGCAGCTCCAGTCTGAGGGGGGGTGAGTGGCTATGTGCAAGCTGGTAGTATGGTGCAATGCCTTCAAGAAGTCCCCCAAATCGCCACCCACCCCAGTGGCTGGGTTTGCAAAAGCAAAGGAGCTTTCTGATGGTTCAGATACCGGCAGTCTGGCTCAGGGGTGAGGGGAGCCCAAAATACTCCCGCCTACCCGTTAGACAAAATACCAAGTTTCTCAGATTCCTAGCCAGTATCTGCCAGCCTCCTACTTCCTTCTCTTTCTGTGCCCTAGCTTCTTCCCATGAGTTCTCCACTAGCCTCCAGCATTCTCCCCTTGATAGACTATGTGAGCTATGGTTATTCATCTGTAACTCTTCTTTTTTATGAGGAGAAACATATTCTATTCAAGTTATTATTATTCACCTGTAATTTTGGTTCTTCTTTCTGAGGAGAGCTGGCATCCAATGTCTCTAGTCAGCCATCTTGAAAAAAAAAGATCAAGTATTTTTTCCCATCAAAATATACTTCTGTTATAATAAAATATCTATTTCCAATAAAAGTTTTTAAAATATTTATTAAGCGCAATGTTTATTCTAATACTGTACTGTAGATGTAAATATGAGTAGGAGATGATTCTCATCTTTAAATAGTTAACCGTATTATGGATGACACAAGCATATGTATAAAAATTGCAGTATAGAAAGCGCTATATATAAAGCGTGGAGATCAGAAGAGGGCATGTTTCAGCTCTGAGGTGTTGAGCAAGGCTGCCCAAAGGTAGAGGCATTTGAAATGGGTTTCAAAAGATAAGGAGAAATTTTCCACAGGGAGCAAAATGAGTAAAGTGAATCAATAAAACTTAGAACATTCTGCAGAAAGGCAAGCTGTTCAATATGGCCAGAACCTAGAGTATAAGTGCAAAGACCAGCTGTTGGTTAGGGCTGCAGTCTCCTTGGCCCAGATCATAGAGAACCTTGAATGTCAAGCTAAGGTTTCTGGTCTTCCCAAAGGCAATGAAAAACCTTTCATGCAATGTAATTTTGAGTTTCTTAAGAATTCTCATTCCTTGGTCTCTTTCCTTACCCTAACCACCAAGCTGTCTGTCTCCTAATAGCCATACTTGAGTTTTCTTTCATATTGGTCACTTTGCTAACTAATTAAGATGTTTCACAATGACTTGATTTCTTCATAAATAAAACAAAAACAGTGAATGTGCCATAAATATTTATATTTATATACACATAAGCGTATATTCATTATTTCTATTAAAGATGACTCATCATAATTGAAGTTTATGATTTCATTGATATGTACTAGTATTATAATTTTGATATGTCTAAAATATCATGTATCAAATACAAATTTATTTTATAATTAAGATTCTCAAAAAGCTTTGTAATTTCCCAACCAATAAATAATACATACTTCATCTGAAAAACTTGAGAGTTAAATCAGAGGAAGGGGTTGCAAAACTAAGGGATTTCTGAGGAAAGGCTGTACAAATAATTACCTAGAGAACAGAGCTTTGTTTGCTTGTTTGTTGGATAAGAAAAATGGCTTTAGTCTTAAGGTTACTTTTATAATCCTGGGAAATTTTAAGTTTTCAAAATGTTTTACTTGGTGAGAGTGAGCAAGTTACTATTACAAATGTTCATTCATTCAACAAATATTTATGAAGTACCCCGTATGGGTAAGGCAATGTTCTAGGAACAGAGCATGTAGCAATGAAACGGAGTAAAACTGACCCTGACCTCATGGAGCTTACATTCTAGTGAAGGTTGTCATAATTGGGGTGGGGGTAGAGTCTAACAATAGAGAAATAAACTAACCAATGCATAATATATCATATAATAATAGATGCTGTTGAAACAAGAAGGGGTATGGATTACTGACAAAGGGAAGAATTTGCTATTTTTAAGAAATGATAGGGAAAGGGCTCACTAATAAGGTAACATTTAAGCCATGCAGACAGAGAGGACAGTAAAAACAAAAATTAAGATTGAAGAATGTTCCCCACTGTTCCAGGGGAAGCAAGAGGTCCAAAGTAGCTGCAAGACAATGAGCCAGTGATAGGACACATAACAGGAGATGTGGACAAAGTGTGGGTGGGGTAAGGGAGATGGGGCCAAATTTTGTAGGGCTTTGTGGGCTATTTGGGGACTTTTTTTTTTTTTAGCTGTATGTAAGGTGGGAATTCATTGGATGGTCTTACATTTTAGAAGAATTGATCTGGCTTCTCCTAATACTATACTGTGGAGAATGAGGACATAAGGGATCTATTGTGATAGCCCAGGGGAGAGATGATGGAGCGTTGAACCAGAGTGGAAGCAGGGAAGGCAGGGACATATGGTTGCATTCTGGATCTATTTTGAAGCCATGAGACGTATGAATGTCAATATATATGATATTGAATTACTATCCACTTATGTATTAAAATTATCTTCATATATATGAAAGAGTTTGATTATTACCAAAACCACAATAATCACAAAGGATTACTCACCCCTAGAACACACTAGATGATATATCATGCATTTTTTATTGACCTCAAACATCAAAAAGAAGAGAGGCACAACTACCTTTGTAATTGTTGTGTGTGCAATCTATGTGCTGGCATATAAACACATTCATTTCACTTATAGTATCTGATTAAAATAGAAACTGCTAATGAGAATAAATAGGGGGGTTTGTTTCCTTCTAATCATTTAAAATGGCTATGTTATTGAAATCAAATTTATCAACTAAATGCCTATGTAGACACTCAGAAACAATTACAAACAAGTGATTATAATAACAGGATTCCTTACATTCTGGCCCTATACAGACTAGAATTGGCACTCTTTTCTTCCTGGCTAGGTAGTCATTCATTTCTTCCAGTCTGACTACTTCTGGTAGAAAGCCAACAGTAGAACTTCAATCCTTATTAAATGTAGGCTGGAGACAGAATCTAAAAAGGATTTGCTTTCCAAACTTACTGGCTTAAAGCATGAAACATTATTACTTCTCACAAGTCTTAGTGGATTTCAGCTATGCTTCTTCACTTGTCTGCAGCTTGCTGGTGGGTTGGCAGGGGCTGGCTGGTCTAGGATAGTCTTAACTGAGATGACTCAGCTCTGCGCCTTCGTTCTCTCAACCTGTGGCAGTTTGGCGTGGGATTCTTCTCGTGGCGATGGTGGAAATCCCAGAGAGAAAGTCAAAAAATACACATTTTTAAAAGCCTCTGTTTGTGTCAAGTCTGATAACATCCTATTGAATAAATCAAGTCATATGGCCAAGCCCAGATGCAGGAGTAGGGAAGAAAAGTCTCTGATCATTTAATGAGAAGAATTTCAAAATCACAAGTACCATAAAGGGCAAACAAAACAAAGAGCTTCAACTACAAACACAAAAAGCATTACAACCACCATTTCTCTTTCAAGTGTCAGATTTGGAAGGCAAGTAACTTTGGTTAAGGCCTTATTCCAAATCCTGACCCCTTATTTTTCACCAGAATATGATTGCTGTGCCTAGAATAGCAAAGTGATTTAAAGACTATTTAAAACACTTGCAAATACTCCCCCCAAACTTTACCCTGGTAAATACACTAATTAATAGAATCACATAAGCTCCTATTTTGGGCACTTAGTTGAAAGATAAAAGATTACAAAACATGAAATTCAAGGATTATTCAGGTTACTGTTGGGAAAAAGAAAAGGCAATTTCTGGCTGGGACTGATTCCCTGGCTCTTAAAATGTACTCAATTTCTTTAAATTTAAGTAATCAGATCTTTGAAAGTTTCGCTCTATCTACTCTGATATCTTATATTTTTTATCTTTTATTGATATCAGATAATAACTAAATTGGCAATAAAGTATGAATAAAAATGATTCAGAGATAATTAAAATATAAAGGATATCTCAAAGGCATAGCAATGCAAGAGCCTAGAGAATTAGTCCAGAAAATGTAAATAAGCCTAATATAGCATTTTCCAGAAAGGTTTAATAATAAAATTCATATGAACTTTTTGCCTAAAAGTTATTCAATTCTTTCTTCCTCCTGATAATTATTCCAATTAATTTATGGTCAAATAATACCGATTATGGAAATTTTAGAGATTCTACATCTTCTTAATCTGATTATAAGCTATGATCTGAGTAATTTTCTGCATCAATAATATCAAAATTAATAAGCCAAAGTCAATGCAGTATTAGGAGCAGTTTCAATATTTACTGCCAAATATACCTAAAATATGTTTTAGAACAAGATAGGAATAAAGCACTAAAAGCCAATGATATTAACAATTTATTTCATTATTCCCCAAAGCTACATATAACTTATGTCCTACCATTCTCACTTCCGCTGCCTTCCTAGTCTGGACTGCGATATGTACTCACCCGTCTCCCGGTGACAAACATGTCAACTTTGCACAGTCCCACTTTTTCTATATTAACTCTAATAGTTGCTGTAACTGCAATAGATGCTCTCCATAGTGGTTCTCTCCTTTCTGCCACAGATGGCTGCCATTTTGAAAATTCCACCTTCCCATTAAGTCACCAGGAATTTGTGCTATTAATAAAATTTTTTTGTGTGTGGAGCATAACTATATGCATGTGTGTGTGTGTTTAAATGTATATGCCTAAAACTTTTAATTTTTCTAACTTATTATCTTCTCTTCCTATAGACCATTCTTATTTATCATTATTTTATCCAGACTAGGAGCTAAGAATAACTAGTTTAGAGATGAAAGTCTGGAAAATTCCTGCATTTAAGCAGTTAACCTTATTTCTACATGCCTCTTGAGGAGATTCTGTACTGTGACTATTTGTAAATATAAAAGCTGCTCCTTGAGACAGATGGTTATTTACAGTGTTTTCTCTATTATGCAGGATAAATTATTAACAAGAAAATAATTGAATATTGAATATGCCCTGGCAAAGAAATAATCTTTTACCAAGTCTGTCACACGGTATGCTGCAAGCATGCATTCCAATTAGTAGAGTGGGCCAAGTAGATTAATGTATTAAATTGTTTAAATTCATGATCTAAACCTACTTTTCTTAAGAACTTAGTATAATTGTGAATCAATTATTATTCAAGTTTGTTAACTTTCTGCAAATGTCAATTATATTTTATGACCCATGGATTTGAATCATAATTCAATACGTGTTTTCACGAAAGCATTTTTATTTTTTTCGTTTTTATTATATCACAGCTGATAAAATTATTTATCATGTTAACTAACATATTAAAATATATGAGTACAAAGTATTTTACCTCATTTTTATAAGTAATTTTTTAAACTACTAAGGATTGGAATAAAAAAGAACATAGGTGGGACAGTAGAATTACTAAGATATTCGAATAGCATTGAATTATAATATAAGTAGTAGAACAAAAAAACTGTTTAACCATTATATAACCACAATGCTCTATATCAATGGTTCTCAAAGTGTGGTCCCTGCATTGGCCGCATCTGCAGCACCTGGAAACTTGTGAGAAATGCAAACTGTTGGGACCCCATCCCTCTTAGGCCTACCCATCAGTGTTCTAACCTCAAAGTGATTCTGATAAACACTAAAATTGGCCAACCACTTCCCTATAGAGTTCTTTATCTTCTCAAGCACTCTTATAATAATAATATCATTTAATCTACATTAAAGAGGCAAAATATTATTATCAACATTTAACAAATGAGTAAAATAAAACTCTGGAAGATTAAGGTTGATTTTTTCAAAGTTCCACAGCTAAATTGATGGCAGAACCAGTATCTGATTTGACTTTCACTAACATTTGTCTCCCTGTCTCCATTAACAAACTTTCATAATTTTCACCTTAATTGGACAGAAAAATTAAAGGAAAAGGGGAGTCTGTGTCAGGCATGACATTAACTTTGGCGTAATGCTGAAAGGAGAAGGAAAATCAATGTACAAGAATTCACTGAGCACATACTACAGGAGAAAAATTCCCTGGTAGAATGAAGGCTGCAAAGAATTATGTTCCATAGTTCCTACCATGGAACTTTCATTCATTCTTTTAACAAATATATCACTGACTATGGTAGGCATAGGGGATACAACCATAAGCAAAAGAGTCCTTGCCCTTAAGGATCTTGTCATCTACTAGGAGAAGCTGGGAGCAACTGACCAAAAAAATGGGTAATTTCAATATAGAAAAAAAGATTCTACAATATATAAAGGATGCCATGATAAGCACATAGGAAAAACACTTCTTCTGGCTCTAAGTTTGAGGGAAGAGGAGGCAGGTGGTTCAGGACTGCTTCCTGGAACATGTGATATCTTATCTTGCAACAGAGTAGGGAAGAAAAAATCTTAACCCATAAAAAAGCTACAGATGTGAGAAAAAATAAAGGGGCATGAATCCTTATTATCCTGTCATCTGTTATCTAAAGAATGGTGCAAACATTTTTAAGTTTCATTATTTTGAAGGACCATTGTTAATAGATGTATTTGAAGTTCAGAAAAAAGTTTTGAATTGAGTTTTTTCTCTTGGAATACAACAATTTAAATATTTTGCAGCATAAAAGTTAAGCATAATTTCATTCTGTTTAAAAAACACTCCATAATTTGGAAGATTAAAAGCAAAAATAATAATTCAGTGCTTATTTTATATTTGAGGGAATCAGATACAAAAGGTGACTTGATGAGACTAGAAAATATTTACATAGTGAATGCAAAAGTTAGAGACCACATTGAACATATTGTGGAATAAATTATAGTAAAAAATCTATAATCTATATCACCTGGTCTGCTACATAGTTTGTGTAGCATTATGAAATTAATGAAAATATATCTTTTCATAACAATCTTAGTTAAGTGTAGCATAGTAATGTTGAACAATTTTGTTTTTTCAGATTCAACCTCATATTGAGTTTTTTCTTATCTTCCAGCATTATGTATGATGAACGTAAAAAAACAGGCAAACATTTAATATATTGGAGCAGATGGAGGAAAAAATAGCTAAATCAGGATGATTTCCCTAAATTTTCAGTATATGAGGCGATGAAAATGAAGATTTAACATGCAGCAGTCTTTTCATTTTAATTATTCCACAACAGTGAACCCATAGTGATTAGAGTGTTTGTATATTAAATTATATTGTTTAGCATTATTGTTACCTGATTTGGGGTAATATTTATATTAGGTAACTAATTTCTACATTAACCAAAATATGTAGCTAATGGACCAATAAACATGATGAGGGAAAAGAGGCCTTCCTAACCCTTTGTTAGCTCACAAAAAAACTGAGTTGTAGAATATCCAAAGGATACATTAATTGCACTATAAGTCAAATAATATCAATGTTATATGCAGTTCTGACTGACTACGCCTCGTTATTTTTGAAAAAAGGTGAGATATAAATAAATATGTTGGCAGTGATATTAAATATTTATTTCATTAAACTTTTAAGTGTTGAAAACAACAGTTAATCTCAGGAAGAAATATTATGATAGTTTAAAATTAGTTCATAAATAATTGGATATTTATAAATACATTAGTTTACTCTCAGAGTTTGCTCTCAACAGGGAATTAAAATTCACCTTCATGCACAAGCTGGTATAGAAGGGATGAAATGCAGAATCAAGAACTCACCAGAGGACACCAACATTCTTGGACTAAATCCAAATAGAGGCAGGAAAGTACAGGCCAGTTCTAATTTGGTGTCTGATATCCAAGAGGGAAGGCCACTGTGTGGAGATGATGAATTGGGGAGGCAATGAGCAGGCGTACATTACAGAAATAGCAGATGGGGCAGTTGTTGTGGGTCAAGCTTTACAAAGGACATTCTAAAAGCAAGATGGACCAAGCAGACCCGAACCATCTCTCTACTATCTTGGGTCTCAATGCCATTGGGGCAGAGACAGTTATTAAGAAACTGCGTTCTTCCAATACACCTTAAATGGGAAGCGTAGTCAAGGAGTTCTAATGCCTTCTTTGGCTGGCTAGCTCTAACCCACTCCAGCCTATCACAGTCTCCAATGTTGTCTGTAATAATTCTTGGTGTCCTCTGTCATTGGAACTAGACATAGTTGGAATAGCTAACCATGTCCCAGAACAGTACTTAATTGAAACAACTAAAATGAATCTAGAATTAGGTCACAGCTTGATGTTGCCTATGTTATTTATTGACAAAAATGTTTCAGATATAATCTAGCCTGGAAAAAACGTGGATAAATCAATCTAGAATAGAGATAAAAATTATTGAAATTAATTTTACAAGTGGATCTTTTCAATGCAACAGTGTATTATGACATGTTTTCTAGGTTAAATAAAGAACTATCTTAGATATGAAGTCATACTATTTATTTGACTTCAGGATGGACTGAGGAAGCCCATGGTTTAGGAAATGAGGCAAAATTTTATCTATTTAGAAAAGAGTGTGGTCAAATAAACAATACTTATATTTTTAAGTTTATAAGTATTATTAATAATACTCATGCATATAAGGAGCCATAGTATTCTTCCATTTACAGTTTTGAAATTCCTATTTAAATGGGACTAATAGTCCTATTTAATTATGATTTCTTCTATTAAAGAAAAATATACCATCTATGCTGGAGGGCTTAAAATAGCCAGGTAGTATTACTCTACTATTGAGCCCTGAAAGGGAGAAGGGAAGTGATAGGGTGGAAAAAGGCAGAAAGAAAGTTGAAGTAAACCACACATACTTTTTTTTTTCAAGAGGCATTACATTTCATTTAAACCGATTGCTAGGTTTCCTTGGGGACCATCATTGTCCGATTTCCTTTAGAAAGTGTAGAAAGGTACACATGTATTTTGACTGTTAAACTAAGTGTTACAAATTCTACATGATTTTTATTTTTTCAATGAATGAAATTAAAATTTAAAATGGTTTATTTTGTAAAGAAAATACAGTATATACAGCTTTATTCAAATAGTTTTCATATTTGTTTAATTACTATATAACCAATGAAGCATATCATATAATTAGTTTTTATACAATAGTAGTATATATGTTTATGAAAATTTAACTGATATATTTTAAGATATATCATAAGATATAATATAAGGAACATTTAATATCACATAAAACTGGTGTTAGAGTATACTAACCTGCACTAACTATTTTTGTTACATAAGTCTTCAGATACATTTTCTTATTCTTGCAGTAATAAGTAAGGAAAAAGTTGTAGGAAAAGTAAACATATGGTAGATACTACTCTATTTTCTGAGAATATAGAAAGTCAAATTTAGAATTTTAATCTAGAATTATCTCAGAAAGTATAGTATCTTTTACCTTAAATATATTCTAAATCAGTATGAAATATTTCGGTATTTCCTCCAAAGTTGAAATACGGTTCACTTTTCTTATTTTCACTCTCCTGTTTAATATTCTCTTCTGATAACTGCAATATTAGTGGTGAATTTGATTTACAGTTTTCAGCATCTGTGGAAAGTACAGTTAGTCATAGAATTGATAACTATGGAAGAATTTCTGAGAATATTTCAGATTCTAAATTATCTTGAGAAGCATAAATTCGAGGGATGTTCTCAAATATTAACTAAATCACCACTCACCTCTGACTGTAGAGGATGGAGGTTCCTATTGTATTGAATTTTCCCAATCTATTCTAAAAGTGATAAATGCAGATTTGAACAGTAGTTTATCTAAACTTCCTTATATATCTCGTGTCATATATATAATAACAAATTAATTTTAATGTATATTCAATGACTATTTTAGCATCATCTTGCTTTTCCTTCTTTAGTAATTTTAAAAGACTACCTTAAATACAAATAGCAACAGCAAATTCTGATGTATTATGTTTTTCTCTATTGAATAGATAGTATAAAAAACCAGGGCCATTAGTTAAGAGTAGCAATAAGACAACAACCCAAATATTAATTAACAATATAATGGATAAGCAAAATGTAATATGTCTATGCAATAGAATACATGCAACAATGAAAATGAATGAGCACATAGCAAAATATAATGTTGAGTGAAAGAAGCCAAACAAGAAGAATACATACTCTTTGATTCCTTTTATTAAAAACTCAAAATCAGGCAAAACTGTTTTATATCATTTAGAAGTGCCTACTGTATAGAGCTTCACATCAAGTTAAGGAAAGCGTGGCCATAAATGTTAGCATAGAGGTTGCCTCCAAGAGGGAGAGCAGTGATTGGAAACAGGAAGTGGCACGAGGGGGGCACTTCTGGGGTGCTGGCAACATTTTCTTTCTTTCTTTTTTCTAATTAATTGTTTTTAGAGAAGGGGGTGTTGCTATGTTGCCCATGCTGGTCTTGAACTCCTGTCCTCAGGTGATCTTCCCACCTCAATGTTCTCTTTCTTTACCTGGGGGGCAGTTACAACAGGTATTTGTTTTATAATAATTCATTAATCCCTATAGTCTTCTCTCTGTGTGTCCTAATTCTCAGTAAAAATAGATGATGGTGATAGATAGATAGATACATATAGATAGAGAGATATAAAACAAAAGGAAAGAATTAAAATTAAGAAAATCAGGGTATTGGATGTATTGCTATCTATTTCATCCAAGGTATACAATTGGATTGTCATAGAAAATATATCACAAAGGGTCATGGGAGATACTTTAGAAAGACTAGGAAAGAGATTGAAAACTTGGGTCCAGCATCCAGATCCATGCTTAAACACTTACATTCTGTGTATCATTGAAATTATTCACTTCATTTCTCTGAGTTTCAGGGTTCTAATCTGCCAATTGGGGTAATAATCATTTATAGAAAAGTATGTGATAAGTTCAGTAAGATTATACAAATTATTTAAATAATAATTCCTCATCTCTATCCTTCTCACCCCAAATCCTCAATCCTATGCATGAAGATATAGAAAAAATGTCAGAAGTATAATTGCTAAAAAGTAACAGATACTTTTACATATTTCATGCATTCATTCAGTTTTTTGTTCAAAAAACCTTCATTAAGCAAGGCACTGTGGTCATGAATAAGGAAAAGGATTTTATTTTCTTTTTTTTATTTTTTATTTCAGAATATTATGGGGGTACAACACTTTGGCTATATATATTGCCCATGCACTGCCCATGTCAGAGCTACAATCATGGACATCCCCCAAACTGTGTGCCCCGCATCCATTCAGTGAGAGTTTTCCCATCCCCTCTACCCCCCTCTCACCTGCTTGCCCCCTGATGAATATTATTGCCATGTGTGACATAAGTATTGATCAGTTAGTACCAATTTAATGGTGAATACCAGTGGTGCTTGTTTTTCCATTCTTGTGACACTTTACTTTGAAGAATGGGCTCTAGCTCCATCCAGGATAATACCAGATGTATTAATTCACCATTGTGTTTATTGCTGAGTAATACTCCATGGTATACATATACCACATTTTATTAATCCACTCGTATACTGATGGGCACCTGGGTTGTTTCCACATCTTTGCAATTGTGAATTGTGCTGCTATAAACATTCGTGTGCAGATGTCTTTATTTTAGAATGTCTTTTTTTCCTTTGGGTAAATATCCAATAGTGAGATTGCTGGATCAAATGGTAGTTCTACTTTTAGTTCTTTGAGGTATCTCCATATTACTTTCCATAGAAGTTGTACTAATTTACAGTCCCACCAGGAGTGTATGAGTGTTCCTATCTGTCCGCATCCCGCCAACATTTGTTGTTTTGGGACTTTTTGATGTGGGCCAATCTCACTGGAGTTAAGTGATATCTCATTGTGGTTTTGATTTGCATTTCCCTGATGATTAGAGAAGTTGAGCAATTTTTTATATGCTTGTTGGCCATTATTCTGTCTTCTTTTGAAAAGTTTGTTCATGTCCTTTGCCCATTTTTTAATGGGGTTGTTTGATTTTTTCTTGTTGATTTTCCTAAGTTCTGTATAGATTCTGGTTATCAGCCCTTTATCAGATGTGTAGCATGCAATATTTTTTTCCATTCTGTAGGTTGTCTGTTCACTCTAGTGATAGTTTCCTTGGCTGTGCAGAAGCTTTTTAATTTGATCAGGTCCCATGTATTTATTTTTGTTGCTGCTGTGATTGCTTTGGGGGTCATCTTCATAAATTCTTTGCCTAGGCCAATGTCCATAAGAGTTGGAAAAGGATTCTATTATTTTTATTGTGCATATACACAATCACACACACACAGACACATGCACACATACACATGCACCACATGTGTGCACATGCATACACACAAACACAGAGGCAATTTTTTATTTTTAAATTTTTTTATGGGTTGCTATCTCTAACATGCCAAGGGGAGGAAAGAATCACCTAATAACCTTGTACCACTTTTCAGAAATATTGATGTTGTAGTCCTGAATTATGAATGAGTCTTTCAAATAATGATCCTTTTGAAAGTAATTTGGAAATAAATTAACTTTGTACTTAAGTGTCACTGATGGATTAAAAAGTTAATGTATACCTAGATTTTGTGATATTTATAAAAAGACAGTACCTGAATGTTTATGTAGTATTGATTTCAGAGGGCTTTAATTAATAGCAAGCTGTGAGTTCAACAGCACATTTGACGAAAGCAAATTTATACTACTGAAATAAAATGTAAATTGAATTTATTAAATGAAAGTCCAAATTTAACATTCCAATGATGTAAAAATATTTTCCCAAATAAATATTGCACTATTCATTTTTCAAATAGATATTTATTCCTGAAATAAATATTACACCATATCTTTCTCAAATAAATGTTGAACTAATCTTTTGAACATTGAGTTGTCTTGCACCAAACACCTAAAGTTCTAAAGACACCTTCTGGACTCCTGCATAGAACTGATTCAATAAATGCATGTTGAAAGGAATTTTAAAAAGTGTCCCTGCCTCCCCCTTTACTCCACTTAAGATCTTACCACTAGTGGGACAGAAGAGTGGTTTGTGGTCACCAGGGTTTTCTTAGGAATTACTAAAAATTCACATTTTTTTCATCCTCCTGCCTATTGGCAAAGTAGTACCAAATTGCAATGTTTAAATTACATAGGTTTTGCTTAATTTTATCATAGCAATAACATTTATTTCCAATAATGCAATTAAATTGTTTGTTTGTTGTCTTTATGTATTATAGCTACCAGAGCAGTGCAATATATACCCAACCCTATGATTCCATTCTGCAACCACTAGTGCAATTAGATTTTTGTCTAATTTTTAGCTTTTTTATTTTGAACTAATTTTAATGACATAGCAGTATAACATGTAGAATGAAGTCGGGTGGGAATCAATTGTTATTCTTCTGAAGACTATGCACATTAAATTCTTCATCTTCTATTAAAGGAATATGGTAGGGATATGAATATTCTTATTTCATTCAAGACTTTGATAACTAGGGCCTAACCATCTGCCAGACTATATTATTGTGCAAATAATTCCCATCAGGTGTCCTGCTAGCAAACTCAGATCAATTAGTACCTGTAATGAAGCTCAATAATAATTAAAACTACATCTAGTGAGCATTTATTTCCTACGTGCCAGGCATGGTGACAGGTGCAGTTTACTCTGTTCAAGTTTAACACAATGAAAATTATAGAAGCATAGGTGCTTATAAAGAATTACTAATACAAGGGAACTGGATATGAATACATTTTTAAAGAGACAATTTTCAGTTCACTTCATATATCTGATCAGTATTTATCATTATGTCTCACCAAATAAGATGACTGTCATACATAGAGATTTTTAGATCATGAAGCTTTAGGCATTCTCTGGATTCAGATGCGTCTTCTGAATACATCCTGCATCCCGAAAGTGACTGTGGAATGAGAAATAACCATATGGCTTATGGCTAAGCTGAGATTGACAAAGAGCTTGTGCCATTTTTCTTAGGAAAACTTCCTTATGTCTGTTTTGAATCCTCCACTTGGCATTTCCTCATTTTATTCATGGAACTCATTCTCCCCTCAGTGGCCCCTTTTTTCATATCCATAAATGTGTAATTCTGATCCTTGGACCTCTTAAAAGGACAAGTGAAATGTTATTTTAAGATCCAGGATATTTTTTCATAAAAATCAAGAGTAGAATATTGTGAGCTCTTATAGCAGTATCAGCAATAATGTAGCAATAGGGAAGCATAATTTTATCACTTGTGTAACCATATTGTTACTCTCTTTATGCTCTGGATTTAGGCTCTATTCTTACATTAGGCAGTATTTCCAAAGATAAAGAAAGCACTTCTTAAGAGAATTCTGGGACATGGTCCATAAGGAACCTGGAACGTATTTTGAGTTAATAGCGTTTGATGAGCTGGCCAAACATTAAAAAATGTAAATCTCAGTTCATTCATTTCAGTTAGTATTTTACTTATAAGATAATTAGCATGCATGTAATCATTAATGATCTGCTCTCATGGGGAATGTCTTTTCAGGATGGCATTTCTGAGATGTTTTCAGATTCTACATTACTGGATTTCTGAAAAGAACTATGAATTTTCTTCAAATTATTAATAATAAATTTACTTACATGTTTAATACATATAATCCTCCTGGAAAATGGGAAAAATTAAATTGCAAGTTATGTTTACCTCTTTCTTTATTGTAAAATGTAGTAATAATCTAGGGACCAATATTTTGTTGATTCAACTTTTGTCACTCACTAAATCAAATGATAGTATGCCTAACAATTCAATTTCTATGATTTTATAATTCCCTTCTTGGGAATGACTTGATCATTACTTTACCTGATTTTCTTTATAAAAAGTCATCTGGCTATAAATGCATACATACAAAGTAAAATGTAAACTATGTTTTTTAAATAATTGGAGGAGAGAATTTAAGACTTATATTAGGTTCTATGTATGCTTATTAAAACTAACAGTTACAGTAGGTTTAATTCCTATGTTTCACATTTAGACACCATAGTATCATTCTTCTAAATCTATAGGTTTGTTGCTATAAATTTAGAGATTAGAGCATTATATCTAATTCTAAAACAACATTTGAATTATGAACAAGTTCTTCTGCTGCATAAATTTATTTTAATTTAGACTTGCGTTAACATCAACAATATTTCTTATTGCATTAACAACTTTTAACAGTTAATCATACAATTTGCTTTTATTTTAGAAAATACATTTCCATATAAGCTAGCAATGCAAATATATTATTTCTAGATTTTTTGATGCTACCCCAAATTCAAGTTGCCAATGGTAGGACTGCACAATCTGAATAGATATGATAATAAGATACTTTATGCCTCACTTTCCATCTGCTTGGGTTATCATTTTTTCACCATTGTTTGTTTCATACTGCCCAATTTCCATGGAATTTGCCCCTCTAATCCTGTCAACCCCTTGAAATGAAACTGTGCTTTATTCAGGAATTATTTTCATGCCCTGGATCATCTTGTAAATTATTTTATACCATTATAAACAAACCTACTGTTTCCTTTTCGATGTTGTAAGAATTAGATTTCCCTACATTAATGGATTCCATCAGTAGCAGTGTCAAGTTCAGATGGTAAAACTGTAATTGCATTTTAAACAGAAAAATTAGTTAAGTATGTGCTGAAGATATTTTATTAAATTAACATTATAACAGCTATAAACAAGGCAGCATTAAGTGAACATTGCATAAATTAAATTACATACTAGATCACTTAGATTGTTAAGGATTCCATCTGCCATCTAGTTGCCTCTTCCAACAAAACTCATGTCTTTGTGTGGTTCACTTACAAAAAAATTCATAAGGCTAATAAGCGTTACTACTTAAATTACCACTTTGCTCAATAGAAATACCTTTGTTCCTAACGATAAACATATATGCAGCTAACATTTTTTAGGAATAAATGAGATTTGCTATTTGAAAATTGCCATTCAATTACCATATGTGGCTATTCACCATAAAACTCCATTTAGAAATCTAACTTGAAGGTCTTCCTCGAGACTATTAGAGTCATAGCTCTGAAGTAGTTACTCAACTCCCTAAAATGCTATTTATTTATATAAATTGAGGTTAAAAAAGTGATATAACATTTACAATCTTAATCATTTTTAAGTGTATAGTTTAGTTGTACTAACTATAGTCACATTGTTGTGCAACAGATGTCTAGAACTTTTTCATCTTGCAAAACTGAAACTCTATACCCACTGTACAATGAATCCACACTTTTAAAACTAGATAGCCTCTCTAGATTTAGTAAAGCTCTCTCCCTCTACGTTATTTCCCTTTTCTTCCATGAAAGGAGACTTCAAATTTACTTAGAGAAAACAAATATAAGCACGTATTTTGATGGATGTGTATTAAGACTATTTTAATAATAAAAGCGAACTTTAATTCATTAAGCTGTTTTCAGTTTGCAGGGTACTGTGACAAAAACATTACTTCATTGTTCTTCCCTGCAATCCCATTGACAAAGATGGAGCAGTATTAGAGCCACTCTGGGGAGTGGGATAGAGGACACTCAGGATGGCACATCCCAATTCAGAAGCCGTGAAAGGGGAAAGTTTTTATTGTTAGAAACATAATGGATCTAGTTATTATTAAAGTACCTAAATTCAGCTACATAAATTGGGAAGAATATGCACACATCTGCTTCATTTTGATAGTTTAAAAGTTTAAAATTCATAAAATTCTTATTGAGAAAAAACAGCAAAAAACCAAAAAATAGTAAGAAGTGCTACCCATAGTTACACCATCCACCACCAAGTCCAAGTAACCAGTACCGATCAGATAAGCACTGTGTGCCTATGTGAGGTGGTCATTAGAGAAAGATGAGGAAACTGAAGCACAGAAAAGCCTTTCTCATATCACTCCCAACCCACGGTTCTCAAGGCAGGACAAAACTGTCCTCAGAAGACTGAATTAGTGTTTCTGATTTCCTTCATAGTAATTCCAGAGAAAGAATTCCAAAGCCAAATAATTCAAATGGTAAGTGTGTTTATCTTTATTTTGTTTTTAGGAACACTCTGAAGAGAATGTAAACTCTTAGAGGAAAGGGTCTATATCCTGTTTATCATTGTATTGCTCAGGCTTTCCCATTGTCTGGCATATGGTGAATGGATAAGCAAGTTTTCTAAATAAATAATTGGTCTTTAGGTAGAATCCCCAGAAAACTATCTGATTTCTATTCCAACTATACAAGTTCCCGTCTAGTACACACAACCACCAAAGCGATGTTTAGAAAGTGTGTCTCAGAATGAAAAGCAAGCTAGAAGTCTTAAAACAAGAATGATGTTTTCCTTTTTATTTTTCTGTATGGTCCTTAAGTATTTATAAAATTTAGCTATATAATCTACCTCAGAAAATGGCTGTTAGCTGCTATTTAGAAATCAGCCAGTTGAGCCAGATAAAAATCATCCGAGATTAGAATATAAATCAGTCATCATCAGAAATGCATAAAGACCTAGAATTTATATAAATTCTACTAAGCATTTATTTTATGTGAAAGAGGAATACATTCCACAGCACATACATGATTAAATGTAAATGTATGCTAAAAAAGCTCATAATCATGAAAAATACATATTCTGATGGACTACTTTTATTTGGCAACCTTTCCCTTCCAATATCTGTCTTAATATTCAAGAGTAGATTAGAAAGTATATCCATAGTCTCAAATCTTTTTATGAAATATGAGTAAGAGTAGATAATTTATTTTCCTTCAGCTATACATAGAAATGGATAATTATATCTTTCTGAAAAAGGGAAGCCATTAGGTCTCTTCTAACCTTTAACTTTACCTTTGTAGAATTTCATATTGTTAGCTGGTACAACATAGTTATAAACTATAATTTGAAGGCACTCACCCCGTTTTCCTAGCATCTTTTATATTGTAACCTTCACAGGCAGTCTCAGTATATATGGCTTTACTGTTTGACTTAACATAAGTTCTTTAGCAACAACATTTTCAAAAGAATAAGAGTTTTTTCCACTTAGTTAAGTAGAAATAAATTGATGTCGGGAACTCTTAGTGCTCTATGTTCAATTTTTTGTCAATCTAAAACTTCTCTAAGAAATAAAATCAATTAATTAAAGAAATAAAGTAAATTGATGAAGAAAAGATTTAAAACAATTTCCTCTTTTCTTAAACTGGAAGAGAAAGGGGAGGAGAATAGTTTAATAACCTTGCAGTTAATTATTTTACAGGGCATGCTAACTGCCTTTCATCTTTCCTAAGTATAGGTGAAGGAGATAGACTTAAACTGTCATAAGAGAAATGTAAGCTGTGTAGAAAAAAACATTCTGATTGTCAGAGTCAGTTAACAGCACTGAAACAGATTCCTAGATGGAAATTCTGAAATTTCATATCCTAGAGACTTTAAAGAAAGATTCACGTAATCAATTGTCTGGTATAGCTTAACTTTCTCTTGCCTAGAGGCAAGGAGGTAAACTAATCAACAGTAGGAAAACCAATCCAACCTCCTGTGACTATAAATTCTATATTTCCTATACTGGTTTGCTAGGCCAGTTAGAAAATGAGAGCTATATGAATTTAAGGTCGCAGATCTAATTCTTATTTCAACCTGTTATCTTCCCTTTCTTCTGAGGTCAGAGACTCTACTACAAGCATTAGTCAATTAACTTGTAACTTTCAACTAGTCATAAGACTCACAAGACAAGATACATAGAGTGGACATGCACAAGTCTCTTGAAGATACTTTAGTAGGGGCTGGACTCTCCATGCCAAAGGAAGATACACGTTTGTCAAAATCATAGGAGGACTAAGATTAGCCCATCAAATTCTGATTCACCTACACCAGGGAGGAAACTTCAGAGGGTTGGTTTTCTTCTCCTTCAGAGACTTACACAGAATTATTTTGAATTTTGCTTCTTTTTCAATCTGTAATTCCTGACCAGTAAGAAGCCTCTCAACTCTAATCACTGAATCTACCAAAATATTTTATTTTGAAATATAAACAGTCAATAAAGAATTGAATATATTTTTTCTATATTTTTGAATAGTAGAATCTCATTAATCACTGGCTATAAGAAAATGAAAATATAACACATGAACCACTAAATATTACAAATAATAAAATAAAATTTTTACACATTTTTACCAATGTGTAAAAATAATGCAAAATCCCATATTTTACAAAGTTACCATAATTTAAACATATAGGTCTCTTAAAGTAAAAAAACTCACAAAATGTGTGATGACTTCTGTCAGGACACATTTGCCATCTTCTAATCAGATACTAAATGTGATCTATTAACCATCATTTGGGGAGCTGCAGCCCTACATCGATTGTTTTATCCTGTTGATAAAATAAAACTTACCTCAGGAATGACTCACTGATTAGTAAAACTGAATTCTCTTAAGCTTAGGACTTGGAAAAATCAATAATCGGAAAGATAAATTGTTTTGTATTGTAATGAAAAGCATGTATAATAAGATCCTCTATAAGATCCTGAGGCATCACCCAGATTTATAGAAGTGGTAACTAAGTGTTCAAAGACTGAGGATGGAGGAGGGAGCCTAGAAACCTGGTTCAATATATTGAAATATTTGTCTCTTTATAGCAATAAATGAGTTTTAATCAATTTGACTGTAGAAATGGAACCAAAAGGAGCATTATTCTAAGTGGTATCAATAACCAAGGAAGAAAAGCCCGGTATTAAGAGCTTACCATCTTTTCAGTGGTCCCTTGAGATGAACTGAAGATTTGAACAAAAAGAACTTGATTATAACATTCAAGTTTGCCTGTAATTATTTACAAAAAATTCTCAAAGTATAGTTTATTTTTAAATAAACTTACTTCTCAAGTAAGCGTTCATAAAATTTAGCTACAGAACCTGGCCTAATGCTTTTTGGAGTTATATGTTAATATGAATTACTAATTAATTAATTTCCTATATTAATGAGTATAATAAATCATCTGTTTATGATATATTTGATAAGTAATACATAAAAGATTATAATTTTTCTAAATAATTAATTTCAGCCTATACATTATATGTTGCAAGTGTCTAAAATATATATTTATACTTATCACTTTTTGTTTGGGAGTTTATGTTTACATTTAAATGTCAGTAAGTACCTTCAAGAGCTTGCCAATTACATGCAATCAATGTTTACAGGCAAATAATTTCCTGTAAATTTGAATGAAATGATTTTTTAAATTGTGTCTTATAAAATATTAAACAATGTGAAGTTTGGATTGGCACCAATAAATAGCACAGAGCATCTCCCTGTTCCCACAGCCCTTCTCTGAATAATATCTCACTGGACTCACGATTGCAGTTTAGAGTCCCAGTATACTGACTCCTCTAGATAGCCTGTGAATAGGAACAAAGGAATCCCTCAGCTCTTCACAGACACCTTAGGGCCTGGGTCAGGTTTTACCCCCAAGACGCACATCTGACAGAAAGATGGGAACTTGTAATGTGATCACCACTAATGCTCCTGCAGTTCAAATCTAGAACTTTCACAGCCATTTATAAATTCTTTATAAGTATAATTTTAATCATAATGCATTGTGTATCACAAAAACTCCTACTGTAATGGCATTCTTGGGAATCTACTAAATCAGTTACATATGTACAAGAAATGAAGGAATGCCTTAAGATTATAAAAAATAAATACTAAAAAATATTCAAATTGAATATATTTAAAATAATTACTTTCTTATATATAACCCCATGGATCAGAATCCATATGAAAATTGGAGACATGACCTATTGTTTATCAGCTCCCAATGCAATTATAAATAGATTTAATTGGCATTGGGATTTAAGGCTTACTTACTAGTGTGTAACTAATTAATAGAATTTTCAGCTCACTCAGCATGTGACTTATTCAACGATAAACTGAATTCCTAAAAAATATTAAAGACTTAAAATGACTACACATATTATTGTTAAATAACTCTCTATGTTTATGGAGAAATTGAGAAACTAAACTTAGTGGTTTCTGAGGCTATGATATGAATAAAAGTAAGGATATAATATTATCTTAAAAAACCACAAAGAACATAGATTAAAATACTGGTGAGATAAACAATTGTTATAAGTAAACTTTTATATTATTAAAACTTTTTGTAATGTAATTAAAAATTAATTCTAGAGAACTTTTAAAAATAGCTACATAAGAATCTATTGCTATTTTGAAAAGCGTGTTATGACTACCAATGCTCTATTGGTTTTCACTAAATAACAACACTGAAATTCTATTTTTTATCATAATAATCTCCTCTTCTGACTAATATAGCTAATTATTATCATTATACTTTCATCAATGCCCCTTATTCAGCATATATTTTTATTTTTTGTACACTGAACAAGAATTTATATTTAGAAATTTCTGTAGTTTTATCTACCTTCCTCTTGGGAATAAACTTAACCATGGAAGTGAAAGTTCTATATAATGAAAACTATAAACATTGATGAAAGAAATTGAAGAGGACACAAAAAAAGGGAAAGATATTCCATGCTTATGGATTGGAAAAATCAATATTGTTAAAATGTCCATACTACCCGAAGCAATTTATAGATTCAATGCAATCCCCATCAAAATACCAATGACATTCTTCACAGAAATAGAAAAAATAATCCTACAATTTGCATGGAACCACAAAAGACCTAGAATAGCCAAAGCCATCCTGAGTAAAAAGAACAAAACTAGAGGAATCACATTACCTGACTTCAAATTATATTACAGAGCTGTAGTAAACAAAATAGCATGGTACTGGTATAAAAAAAGACACATAGATCAATGGAACAGAATAGAGAACCCAGAAACTAATCCACACATCTATAGTGAACTTATATTTGATAAAGCTGCCAAGAACATACCGTGGGAAAAGGACAACCTATTCAATAAATGACGCTGGGAAAATTGGATATCTGTATGCAGAAGAAAGGAACTAGACCCTTAGCTCTCACCATATACAAAAATCAAATCAAAATGGATGAAAGGCTTAAATCTGCGATGACTCTTTATTCCAAATATCTCATTATAACTCTAAGCTTTCTTAACTATATTTCCAAACCTTACAGAATGCCTATACATCCTTCATTTTCCTAGAAGCATTGGTTGCTGTTCTTGTGTTGCAAAACTTGAATTACTATTGTCTGAATCTGCATTCTAACTATAAATTATATATATTCCTCAAAAGCCACCTATAAACTTCTACTTCTGCATGCTATTCCATAATTGCCAAACTACTACACACGAATATTGTTCTGACTATACGGCAGCATTCTGAAATCATGGATTTAGGATTTATGTAAATTTATGTAGATGCCTTTAATATCTACCTTTTTCCATCACATGTCCTCCCTATATCCTACAGTTCCCTGATTACCTTGCATTTCTCCACCAACATCTCTTCTCCTTAGTCCCCCAAAATAACTCAGTTATCTTCAGTTAAACGGCCTTCTGCACCACCTTTTGTAGGGCCTAAGAAACCCTGTTCTTAATGATACATTATTATAATTTGAAAAATTCAATGTTGAAGAAAAGAATTACAGAAAATCGAGGTCATTGACATTTTCCTCTATATAATCAAAAGAATTAATAATATATTGGCTGAATGCTTTAGAGAGAAACCTGAGAATTACCTGAAGCATCTTTTTCATTAAAAAAAAACAACCTATTTTGAATTTAAAAAGAACTTGTTCCCCACACATAAAGAGGATATCCGTTTGTTTTATAAATTATACTGAACATAAGTTTTAGTGTGTACCCAAGGCAGCCTGTGACTATCTACTGGTAAAATCTAAGGGCATTTCAGGCCAACTCAGTGAAACAATTTTCAGTTTTTCAAATTAGGTATTCCTGTCAATATTATATTATATTTGACATTTGTAATTTTTTTATTGGGTTAAAGCCCTAAGGAGAGGAAATTTTTAAAAATTTATCTGATAATGTGTTCAAATATCCCCTTGAATACAAAAGGCTTAAAACATGATTTTTGAATGAATAATCAAATGCATGAATTTGCCTTATGAAATTTGTATGCTCAGTTAAGACATTCCATGCACAGATTTCTAGTATATTTCCCTACTGTATGTGTGTTTTAGTTTTGCCATGCCTGGTAGTCATTTGTATGTCTTGGAAATATACAAGGATACAACTTACATCAACCATGTGTCTAGGTCCTGAATTTTTTTTTCTAGCAACCTCTAGGAGGCACTCTGTTGACAAAAGGAAAAAAATGAGAGTTGGGGTTAGTAGATACATGTTCTGTTTCAATCTCTGACTAACAGAGGGATTTTGGACCCCATAGTTTACAAATTTATAAATTATGAGGAAACTTTATCTCTCAGTGGCTATGGTGGACTGTATTTTCCAAGGATGGCAGCAACAATATCCCCCATCCAACCTGCTCTTCCACAATGCAATCATGACACTCTGCTCACCAAGAAATGAGGTCTGTGATCTTCCCCTTGAATCTGAGTTGGCTTGTAACTCCCTTGTTACTAATAGCAGTGGCAGAAGTAACATTGGGTGACTTTTGAGGCTTGGTCAGAAAGGTCTGTGCAATTTAGTCCTTGTTTATGGAAGTGCTTACCCTGGAGCCCTGGGCTGTTCTACAAGCCCTTGACTGCCCTGAGTCCACCATGCCATGAAGAAGCCCAAACTAGATCCCAGAGAAAGACCATGTGGAGAAGCCCAGCCAACCGTCAGCTGCCCCAGCCACCCACCATTTCGGCTTCAGCTAATCTCTGACTGCAGCCACATGAGATTCTCTAAGCTAAAACTACCCAGCCAGGGCCTTTTCTGAATTCCAGAGCCATGGAAAACATGAGACAGAATAGAATACTTTTTGGTTTTAGCTGCTATATTTTAGGATAATTTGTTATGCACCATACAATTGCATTCTTGAGGTAAAGAAAAATGATTTCTGCCACAATTTGCTTCTTTATTTTTTGAAAAAAATCTTACCTTTTAAGATAATTATATAAATGTTTTTGACACAGATATGTTAGCTAAGTACCCTGAATTATTTCAGGACAACATCTGTAACAATAATCTTGTTTATTACATCATGGACTCATTAAAAATAAAATATGTCATTTAGTTTAATTAGGTGCAAGAATAAACACAGCATCATGGGAGTAAACTACATGTAAATTATAACAAAAAATATAGTTTCTGAAGCCCACAGACCAGATATGTATATGCTGCTTCCTACTCCTTTATTGATCAATCCTAGCCTCCCTGAATCTTCACCAGTGAAATCTCTATTAAGAATTTCATTATGTATTCATAATTATCATCTAAGTGAGACTTAGATCCATTATGGCCAAAAAAAGAAAGAATCTTAAATAGATTCATCTGAGGTCTGATAGTTTTTGTTTTATATTCTGTTTTTACACATTGCATTAGCGTGGATCTCTAGTACATTAAGAGCCTCTTAAGGAACATAATTGTCATATTCACGAATAGATTCTTGGTGCTTACTAAATATCTTCCCCATAATAGATGCTCAATAAATTTTTGATGACTGAATAAAAGTCTATAAGAAACAATAATTAATTAGAGTGTGACTTTAAAAACAAATTTTTTTTTGTTTTTAAAGAATATGTAGTTGTTACATTTTGGTCAAGACGATAAAAAAGGTTTGTAGTTTGAGAAACTCCTTATACTTCAACTAAAGCTGGCCCACTGTCTGCAACTGTAGCTTTATTGCAAGCATTGGACTGGGGATGTGGGAGGACAGACACATTTTCACAAGCCAGAACTAAAACAAGGCAGGATCTGAGATACACTTAGTATCACCTCAGGACAACAGGTACAAAGTGCCATTTTAAAACCCAGTTTTGAACAGAAGGCTTAGAGGACCAGGGAACTGCAAAACAACTGGAAGGGAAAGGTGAACAGAGGAGAAAAAGAGAAAGGATGGATGGAGCATGGGGAAATCATATTAAAATTGAATCTAAAAACCAAAATTCCAGAATATTTGAAGTAATCTAATATTAGGGAAGACAGTGAATAAAGACATACAGATATTAAATAAGAAAAGCTGATATAAAATCAATAAGAAATCATATAAATGAAATTTATAGTCATTAAAATAAAAAAAACATAAAACCAAGTAAACAGAGCAAGTTCTAAATCAGATATAAAAGGATATTGAGAAATTCTTCCAAAACATGACAAAAAAGATAAAGAAATGTAAAAGTATTGACAGGTTCAATATGTATCTAACAGGAGTACCAGAACTAACAGGTTGGAGGAAATTTCATTCACACTGAAAACATTTATTAAATATCTAGTATGTGTCAGGCACCATTCTCAGCACTTAATATAGCAATGAAAATGTTGATGAAAATTTCTCATTGGATTTAAATTTCAGTAGGGGTGGGATAAGATGATAAACAAATGAACAAATAAATATATAAGGTGTAGAAGTAATTAATACTATGAAAAAATTAAAACAGTGTAAGAAAATAGAAAGTGACAGAGAAAAAGTGATATTTGAGATCAGATGGTCAGGGAAAGACTCTCTGATACAGTGAAATTTATGGAAAGACTAGAACAACCTGATGATATAAGCCTTGCAAATATCTGGGAGAAGATTGTTCCAAAAATAGAAAAGCACCAGGCAAGAGTTTGAGGCAAGAATAGTTTTGGCATCCTTGAAGAACGATAAAAGGGCCAGTGTGTCAGAGAAAGGTGAGGTTTTCCAGAATTGAAGAAATTGAAGCAACCCATGAGACCGCAGATTGATAGGGCCCACGGAAGGCAAAGAAATATAATTTTACATCTAGACACACTGTGTGGAACTGAAGAACTGGGGCAATAAAGAGAGAAATCCTAAAAGGTATCAGAGAGAAAATTCAGACAGATTGCCCACAATCAAGTGTCACATAAAGGGCAGGACACAGAACAGAATTATTTTGAACGTGATGATGAGAAAAACTGTAGTCTAGATTTTTATAAATATAAAAGTACATTTTTATGAAAAAGTGAAGACAAAGTAAAGACATTTTCCAGCATCAAAGTTGATTGTTTACCACCCACAGATACACAATAAAAGGAAGGAAGAAGATGAAGAGAGGGAGATGAGGAGGGAGAAGGAGAAAGGGGGAGAGGAAATCAGGAACAATGCATGCGGTGACAAATAACATGCCAATAAGTTCAATCAACCAGGAACTGCAAAAAAAAAATTTTTTATATGAAAAAGTAGGACAAACTATTGACAGTAACAGGATGGAAAATTAAATTATACTATGATTTGCATATCTAACAAGAAAATAAAAATAGTGGACAAAGCACTTAAACATTTAAAAATGTGTTTAGACTGATACACATGAAATATACAGTATAAAAGTATTTTCTAGTAGTAGTAAGAAGGTTGTTCAAAGATTTACATTTTAAAAATTATCATAAGTATTGCTGATTTGGGGCCTCCTAAAAGCATAACATTTTGAGAGAACTAATTACAAGAAGACTGGCTATGTTACAGTAACAAGTAAACCCTAATCTCAGTGGTTTAGCCAATGGAAAGTCTATTTTTCACTCATGTAATGTCTTATATGATTAGCTGGCTCTTCTTGGTAGTTTTCTTCCAATGATGACTCAACAATTCAATCAACATTCACTTTGTGACACAACTATTTTGAATTTTCTTAAAGCCATAAGGGTAAGAAAGCATGGGAAACTTAACCTTTCTTCAAGGCCTTGGACCAGCGATTATTAAATATATAACACTTTCACTTACATTGTCATTGACAAGAATTATTCATGTGGCCACAATACAACTGCAAGAAAGTCTATAAAGATAGGAACATAACATAGATGTTTGGTAAGCACTGTCTCTGTCACATTTATTGACAGTGATTTATCCTTTCACATTAAAAAGTGACATACGTTTTTGAAAAATAAATTTCAAAAAAGCATTAAAAGGGAATGGGCCCCTTCAATGTGGAAAGAAATAGAAACCATTCAGAGGGAAATATGGATTTTTATATATAATTTTATGTTAAATATAATTTATGTTAGATAAATAGAATAGATACTAAATAAAATGAATGAATTCACAAATTCTCTAATTAATTATTCAGTTTCCTAATCCTAATCACATTGAATAAATTTAGCACTTTAATATCTGCAAAAGGAAGAAAACAAGTTAAAACCTATTTAATTGTTATTAATTCATTAACATTCTGTAAAATAGAAAACAGTACAGTTTAAGTTTGCAGTATAAGATAGATTTAAAGTTCCTTTGGAAAGAAATATATATAAATTGCCAAACATTTAAGTTTAGAAAGGAAAAGCAGAGTTTAGACCAAAGGCATTTTTCCATGTTTTCTCTTAAATAGATTACCTAATTCTCCCAGATTTTGATTCATCATTTTGATGATTGCCCCAGTTTATTATGTCAGAAAAATATGCTACATCATATTTAAAAAAACAGAAGTTTGACTTCAAACTACCTATACCATTAAAAAAAGTCATTTTTCTTTTGTCCAGTATGTACATAAAGCGCTATTATTTTAGCATATCAAATGAGCACAGTTTAATAGAAATATTTAAATATTCCCTTATACCTTACCTGGATTATGTTTTGTTTTAAATGCATATTCCTACGGCAAGTTGCAGGGTAGATTGTAACATTGTGAATAAATACTTCCCAAGTGAGGATTTGGATGAATATATTTTGATACACACACACACACACACACACACACACACTCTTACTTAAATTTCTCAGGCTTTGGGACCTGAGTAAATTTAAGGCTACCTGAGTAAATGAGGTCAATTTCACGAATTAAAAATTAATAAGCAAAAGAGAACAAAGACTAGAGGAACTGAGGGTTTGCTTTTCTTCTCACATTTATTTCCATGACACAAACATGAATTTATCCTAAAAATCTTAAATAACCTTAATGACTGAGTACTATTAATAAAGATTATTGATAACAGTACAACAGATAAAGATTATTGACAAACATTGTGTGGCTATACTTCATTGTGCTAACACTCAATATATGTAAAATATGACTTACAGAATTATCAATTGGCAAATTCATTTCATATATTGTAACTAAAGATTACTGAATTTTGTGGTTTCCTCATTTATATATTTCAAGAGCAGTGTCATTCCGTGGAGCTCGCTCTGTGTCCAACAAATGTACTCCTGTAATGTGCTTGCTTGTTTTGACTCATTGCCTCAGATGTGTTCCACTGTATCTGTTTACATCTGTTTTTTAGTTCAAGGTTAAATTATTCATACCTGAGAGACAGCACAAATTGCTAAAAAGTAGGGTCTAAGTAGCCAAGGAGATGTTTATTTCTGCCTGTGGAAATTTTAGGAGTAAAACACTGATAAAGTAGCATAATGCCTTTAGTTTATTGTTTCCTTTTAAAATCTGAGGAATTGTATCTGAATAACAATAATCTTAAATGAATTTTGATGTTTTGAATATTATTATTTTGCTTTTACATAGGTGATTTTAAAAGATTTTTACTCTGTAAGTAAAATTTATTACGTCTGTTCATAAAAACATTCTCAGAGGAATGTATTTTCCATTTTATAGGTTAGGTCTGTAAAAAGAAAAAAAAAATTCTTTGTGATTTTGGGAACCACATCTGTTCCCCAAGGGCAGTGTGGGACAATGATTTAAAGAACACTAGATTTGGAATTAAAAAAAAGGGTTTCAGTGCTGGTTTTGACACTTGATAGACTGGGGGGATAATCACTTAACCTCCTGCACTTATAAAATGTGAGAATAATGCATTTTAATATGCATAATAAACTACTACATCCTTCCACTACTAATGATTATTGACATTAGTAATGGATTGCTTTAACGTGACATAGTATTTTCATTACATCAAAGTTACTACCATGAAATAAATTATCAGTGAATCCATTATCAATAATCAGTGGCTATCTGGCATCTTTTCTCTCCAGTGCACTCACTTCCTTCTTTTGGTAATGTACCTGGCTGGCTCTTTCTTGTGGTGAATACGTGCTATGGCTTGGGAAGGTTTGACTTCTCTTGCCAATACCATATGAATCTATTAGAATGCCTGTCACTCTGGCCCCAAAGTTTTTCTTACATAGAGAAATGTTTAAAGATTTTAACACTGAACACTCATATCCTACCACCTTCAATCCACAATTAACATTTTATTATGCCTAATTTATCCTTTTATCTATCCTCCTATGTTTGCATCAATGCCTCTTAAATTTTGATGCATTTAAAATTAAGTTGGAAATATCAATACAGTTACTCCAAACACTTAAACATATATATTATTGACTAGAGTTCGGTATTTCCATAAAGCAGGGCAACTCAAACCTCCATTATATATGAAATGTTATTATCACAGAAAATTGTTCTCTTGTGCCCCTTCCCACTCAATATAGCAGCAACTACTACCCGGGTGTTTTTCAACCATAGATTAGTTTTTGGCGATTGTAGAAATGCAAATAAATGGAATCTTTCATGTAAGACTTCTTTGTACGTGCTATTGTGCATACCAGTATTTCATCCCTTTCTATTTCTGAGTAGCATTCTATTGTAAGAATATATTGGTTTGTTTATCAATTTCCCTGTTGGTGGGTATGGGCTGTTTTTAATTTTCAGCCACTATGAATAAAGTTGCCATGAACATTCTTGTACATAGTCTCTTGTGAACATATGTTTTCATTTCTTATGGGTAAATACTGAGAAGTGAAATGGCTGAGTCATAAACAGGCATAGGCTTAAAATAATCCAGACTTTTTCCATAGTAGGGGTATAATTTTACACTCCCACTAGTAATGTACAAAAGGTTCAATAGTTCCACATCCTCACCATCATTTGGTGTGTCAATCTTTTTAAATTTAGCTATTCTAGAGAGTACATATTCATATGTAATGGTAGTTTTAGTTTCCATTTCTCTGATGTCTAATGATGTCGAGCACCTTTTCGTATGCTTATTGGCCATTAATATATTTCCTTTAGTGAAGAATCTGTTTGAATATTTGGCCCATTTTTGATTGGGTTGTTTGTCTTTTTATTGCCAAGCAGTAGGAATTTGTTATATATTCTGGATATCAGTCATTTGCCAAATATGTGTTTTGCATGTAATTTCTTCTAGTTTATGGCTTGCTCATTCATTTTCTGAACAATCTATTTTGATGAGCTAAAGTTTTTACTTTTGATTAAGTCAAAATTATCATCTCTTTTCTTTTATGGTTAGTGCCTCTTGGGACCTGTCCTAGAAACCTCTGTCTACTTCTAATTTAAAAAGGTATTCTCCTTCGCTTTTTCTCTAAAAGCTTTATAGTTTTGATATATAGGTCTATGATCCATCTCAGATTAATTTTTCAGTATGCTGTGAATTTGGGTGAGGAATTTTTTGTTGCTGTTTGATCTAGTTATTCCAGCACCATGTGTTAAAACAAAACAAAACAAAACAAAAAACAACTTTTCTTTTTACACCAGATTCTTTTGGTGCTTTTATCAAAAATGAAACGGTTGTATGTGTGGGTCTATTCTTTGGTTTTCAACTTTATTATATTGGTCTATTTGTCAAATTTTATGCCAGTACCATGCTGTCTTCATTAATGTAGCATTATAGTAGGTCTTAAAGTCAGGTAGTAGAAATCCTTCAAAGTTGTTGTTCTTTTCCGGATTGTTATGACTATTCAAGTTTTTTTTTTTTTTTTTGCATTTCTATATAAATTTTAGAATCATCTTGTCAATTTCTACAAAAAGGGTATATAGTAACTGTTATTGTGTGGAATCTAGTTTAATTTGGGATAACTGTCATCTTAACTATATTGTGTCTTGTAATCCATGGAAATGATGACTCTCATGATTTATTTATGTGCTCTTTAATTTATCTAAGCAGTGGAAAGCTCAAATACTTGTTATTAAATGCATTCTTAAGTATATCATGTATTTCATACTTTTATAAATAGAACTGTTTTCTTAATTTTTAAATTATTTGCTGCTAGTGTTGAAAAATACAATAGATTTTTGTATATTTAGCTTATATCCTGTGGCCTTGGTAATTTCACTTATTAGTTGTAATAGTTGTTTTATTAAGTTCTTAGGATGTTCTACATACACAATCATGGTATTTGCAAATAGAATTTTATTTCTTTCTTTTCCAATCTTTGTTAGAAAATATTTTTTATTTATTTCTTGCCTTATTGCACTGGTAAGACCTCCAGTAAAATGTTGAATAGAAATTATGTGAATGACATTCTTAATTTGGTCCCCATAATAGGTTAAAACACTCAATATTTGAACATGAAATATGATGGCAACAGTAGATTTTTAATATATTCTCAATTTTCTGAAAGTATCATGAATGAGTGTTGAATTTTGTCAAATGCTTTTCTACATCTTTGAAATGATCATGTGATATTTTTCTCATTTATTCTCTTAATATTGTGAGTGATAATGATTTTGAATGTTAAACCAATCCTGAATTTGTGTAAAGCAAACAACAAAAACAGCATGATCACGTTGCAATGTTCATTTTATATATTACTGAATTAATTTAATAATATTTTTAAAGGATGTGAGGAATAATAAATTTATAGTTTCACGCTTTGTAAATTTTGTATTATGGTTTTGTTACCTTTGTAAAACCAGTTGGGAAGTGTTGTCTCCTCAATTTGATGGAAAAGTTTGTGTAGGATTGATGTTATTTCTCCTTAAATGTTTGATAGAATTCACTACTGAGACCAGGTAGGCCTATAGTTTTTCTTTATAGAAATACTTTTGATAACAAATGTATATATAATAGATGTAAAGCTGCTCAGATTTTATTATTCATTTTGTGTCAGTTTTTGTAAGTTTTATTTTTCAAAGAATTTGTCCATTTCACCTATATTGTAGAATATGTTGGGGTGTGCTAGATATTTTAAATTCTACCACAGGTCCCTGAGACACTGCTCATTATTTTTCAATCTTTTTAGTTTTTACTCTTCAAATTGGGTTATTCATATTGATATCTCTTCTGCCACCTTCCTTCCTTCAGTCTCCTCTTCATTCAGTCATCTCCACTCTGCTATTAATCCTATCTAGTGAATTTTTAATTTCAGATACTGTATTTTTCTATTATACAATTTCCATTTGTCCTTTTTTTAATAGTTTTCATTTCCCTACTGAGACTTTTAATTTATGTTCTAATGTGAGCATATTTTCTTTTATGTCTTTGAGCATAATGATCATAGCTATTTCAGACTCCTTCTTTGCTAATTCCAACAACTGGGTCTTCTCGGAGTTGCAGTTTATTAATTGTTTTTTCTTGTAAGAATGGGTCACATTTTTCTTTTTCTTTGTATGTCAAGTTATTTTTTATTGTATCTTGGATTTACTTAGTAATAGGTTGTAGATTCTCTGAATTCTGTTATTTATTTGTTTATCCTCAGGAGTGTTGATTGATTTTCTTTAAATAGGCATTTGACGTGGATGGACCAAAACTGCAAAGCATCTCCTCTGAAGTAGCCAGAAATTCAAAAACTCAAATCTCAGTTCAAATATTTTAACTACTGTAGCTGGGTTACTTGGAGTCTGCCTTGTACAGGCCTGATTTAAGGGTCAGCCAAATATTTGGGCAAAATCATACACACACACACATATGTATATGAGGGCTTTCACTTTCTGGCTCTCTCCTTTCTTGGATTGGCATATACACACACACACTTTTCAGCAGATACATTTGGCCCAAATTCTATCATTTAGTTTCATTTGGTTCTTTAATAAGTCTACACATTTTTGTATTGGTGTTTTACCCATCCCCAACATGTAGAATGGGAAGTCCTTTTGGCTAAATGCAAAAAATATACAACTTACCTTGAGGCATTTCCTTCTTCCAAGTGTTCACTCTCCTTTTTTCTCTAAAAGGTGGTTTAAAAGTGGTTCTAAAATCCCTTTGTTAAAGAACTGCGCCATTTTACCAAGATTATGTAATTTTCATGTTTTAATACAAAGTAAGAAAAATTCATTTATCAGGGGATTAAATTAATCTTCTATGATTTAGTGACTAAATAAAATAAATTAATAAACACTTATAACAAAGATTTTTGCTCTCATTATTGGGCAGTGCTATCTTTTATACAAAAAGCAGATAAAATCTCAGTCCACAACTCAGGAACAAATAAAATATAATTTTTAAAAATGTTCTGAAATTACATACTTTTTATTACAAGTCTCTGCCACCAGGTAGAAGTTAACCTCAGTCAATTCAGCATCTTTTTCCTCTTCTTCCCAAGAGGTATTTCCACATTCTAGTGGACTTACAGATGCCAAAGGAGAGAGAAAATAATTTAGTCCTTGGTTCAACTGACTGCACCGGCATACACCAAGAAGTCAGTTATTTCACTGGGTATTTTCCATCTGTACATGGCTTTCCTGTCATCCTAATGATCCCTTTTAAGTCTTGCTCTCTCTCAGCCAACTCCCAGTATTCTCTCTAAAGCATGGGTCCTTCTTCGTATGTTCACAGATCTAGTAGCATGTTAGCATGTTTTACATTTCTTGATGCTACTCTCAGGCACACGGTGCCTGAGTATCTCTCTTTCACTATCCAGACATTAGCCCTTTCTCTTTTGCCTCCCTCCTGGCACCAGAGTGTGGTAACATCCTAGTATATTGCTGCATTCCTGAAACTCCTGAACTCCCATATGACCAGAGGCACTGGTTTCCCAAAACTACATGTGATCTCTCTCTCTCTCTCTCTCTCTCTCTCTCTCTCTCTCTCTCTCTCCACACACACACATACACACACACACCCTCTTTCTCTGGAATTTCCAATGTCTATGCACTCCTTGATTCTCTTTCTCTCCTTGAAGAAGGAATTCTTTTCTAGTCTGGCTAAGAAAGCTCTGCTTTTATAACAAAACTGTCTAAACTCTGAGTCCCTCAGGATTTAGACTCCTGAAACCAAAAGTTTTGCTCTTGAAAAGCATGGGAAAATCAAAATCTAGCTTGAAGGGAGTAAGCTTATAAGGATGATAGAAAGTGGGGGTGGGGAGGTAGAGAAAATCAATATTTTGAAAAAGTATTTTATGACATATATTTGCCCTTTATATGTTTATCAATTTTTCTATTGAAATAATAGAAATTTTTGCTGAGGTCATTTTTTCTTATTTATTAAATAACATTTTTATGTTTTCTATCATCTTGAAAATAAATCAAAGTATAAGTATATATAGATGTACACATATAGTCAAGAGTTTGAAGATTATATTCTAAGTTCTCTCATTTATAATTGTTGTACTAAAGAACTTGTTTCATGAGAGATCTCTACATACTTTTTTTTTCTTTCCAAATATTAAAGGGGGACAAATGCTTTTGGTTACATGGGTCACTTTTATAATGCTTAAGTCACAGCCATAAGTGTGCCCATCACCCAAATAGTGTTCGTTGTATCTGTTAGGTTTTTGCCCCTCTCCTTCTCCCTACTCCCCCCTGCTTGATTTCCACTGAGTTTTATTTCCCTCTGTGCACATGTGTGCTCACTGGTTAGTTCCATTTTAATAGTGAATACATGTGATGTTTGTTTTTCCATTCTTGAGATATTTCGCTTAGGGTATTGGTCTCCAATTCCATCCACATTGTTGCAAAAGGCATTAATTCATCCTTTTTATGGATAAGTAGTAGTACTCCATGGTATACATATACCACATTTTGTTAATCCACTCATAAATTGATGGGCACTTGGATTGATTCCACATCTTTGCAATTGTGAATTGTGCTGCAATAAACATTAAAGTGAAAGTGTCTTTTTGATAAAATGACTTATTTTCCTTTGGGTAGATACCCAGTAGTGGGATTGCTGGACTGAATGATAGGTCTACTTTTAGTTCTTTGAGGAATCCCCATACAGTTTTCCATAGAGGTTGTACTAATTTGCAGTCCTACCAACAGTGTATAAGGGTTCCTTTCTCTCTGCATCCATGCCAGCATCTATTGGTTTTGGACTTTTTAATAATGGCCATTCTAACAGGGGTAAGGTGGTATCTCATTGTGGTTTTAATTTGCATTTCCCTGATGATTAGTGACATTGAGCATTTTTTCATATGTTTGTTGGCCATTTGTCTATCTTCTTTTGAAAAGCTTCTGTTCATGTCCTTTGCCCACTTTTTAAGGGGGTTGTTTGATGTTTTCTTGTTGATTTGATTGAGTTCTTTGTAGCTTCTGCTTAATAGCCCCTTATCAGATATATGGCATGCAAATATTTTCTCCCATTCTATAGGATGTCTGTTTGCTCTGTTGATTATTTCAGAAAAAAGCTGTGCAGAAGCTTTTTAGTTTAATCAAATCCTATTTATTTATTTTTGTTGTTGCTATAATTGACATTGGGGTCTTAGTCACAAATTATTTGCCTAAGCTTATATCTAAAGGAGTTTTTCCTTTGTTTTCTTCTAGAATTCTTATGGTTTCATGCCTTACATTTAAGCCTTTTTTCCATCTTGAATTAATTTTTGTGAGTGGTGAGAGACAGGGGTCCTGTTTCAATCTTCTTCATGTGGCTGCCCAATTTTCCCAACACCATTTATTTAATAGGGCTTCTTTTCGCATGTGTACATTGTTGTCTGTTTTGTCAAAGATCAGTTGGCTGTAAGTAGATGGTTATATCTGGATTATCTATTCTGTTCCATTGGTCCATGTCTCTATTTTTGTACCAATATCATGCTGTTTTGGTTACTATAGCCTTGTAGTATAGTTTGAAGTCTGGTAAAGTGATGCCTCTGGATTCATTCTTTTTGCTTAAGATTTCTTTGGCTATCTGGGCTCTTTTCTGGTTCCAAATGAGGCATAGAATTATTTTTTCTAGATCTGTGAAATATGTGATTAGTATTTTAATGGGGATTGCATTGTACTTTTGATGCAAATATCAACGAAAAATTGTTGGTAACAGATCATCTGCCTAATTCAAGACATAATGTCAAATTATGAGACAAATATCTCTTTAAGTACAAGATTGTTTTAATTTTGTTATGAATAAAGGAAAACTTTCATACAGTTTTATTTTATTCTCTTTTAGATGCTAAAGTTCAATTGGACACTTACATTAGGTATCTAATTAGATTCTATATGTAATAATCATTAGATATCCTAATGAATTTGTCATTATTCTCCTTCTATAATTTTTCTTATTTCCAATGACTTTTTTATTTTGTAAAATTTGCCCTTACTTATTCCAGCATCCTCTGCATATTATATAAGAAACACTTTCTCAAATTGTCCTTACCAGGAGAAAATATAATGTACCAAGGAAGCAAGAGAGATTTCAGAAATGTGGATAAGTTAATTAAAACTTTTGAAATCAATTTCTTCAATGAATTTTTATGTTTAACACATTAACTGCCATGTGAGTTATATTTAACTCGTGCTAGCTTTGAGCCCAGGGTCTCATGAACCATATGTAACTCACTTGTCTCTTCACCTTGGGAAACACAAGAACTATTTTTAAAGTTGTGTATAACTCATGCACAGAAAACAATAAAAAACAACAAATTTTTCATTAAATTAGAAAGGATCATTTTGTTTTTGAAGTTTTTATTCTATTTTCATAATAAAACACTGTAGCCCCAAGGAAAAAAAAATTTTTTCTAGTGTGGCAATGTGTTAAAAATTGGCCAAGTTTGGAAAATCTCTTAAATTATCTGCTATATACTATAATTGATTACAGCTTGATATGTACTTCTTAACTTTTTTAAAAAAGTTTCAAGTACTTTGAAGAAAGTAGTCTTCATCATTATCTTAATAATGTGATATTTCTGTTCCAGTCATGAAGAAACAGTAGCTACCACAGACTAGCTGAAATAAACTTTCTATGGCTTCTAGGCTATACACAAACTGATCACTAAAAATTTTCTTAGGATGATGAAATTATAAAAGACTATGTTAAATTAACCAAAATTTTAATAATAATGCATGTAAAAGTAGCTATATAGTTTTTCTCTATCCTCAGTCTCCTTACGTATAAAATGAGGGCAATTTTGACTATGTGGTCCCAAGATCTTACCTGGCTCTCAAAGTGTTTGAGTCCAATAAATAACAAACAACAAATATTATTAAGTATTATTAATGAGTATCAAATGACTAATGATGCAATACTACACCTTATGAATAATGTTTCTTTACTATAATCATTCCTGACCTGCTATTGTGAATAAGCAGAGTTTTGATGTTAAATTGTGCTTCTTTTTCTTGAAACAAACTCTAGCATTTTATTTCATTTTATTTTTTCCAGTTTTATTGAGATATAATTGGCAAATAAAATAGTATATATTTAAGGTATACCATGTGATGTTTTGATATATGCATACATTGTGAATAATTGCCACAATCAAGCTAATTAATATAGCCATCACCTCACAGTTACCATTTTTTCCCTGCAGTAAGAACAATTAAGATCTTCTCTTTTAGCAAATTTAATTGTAGTCACTGTGATGTACATTAGATTTCCAGAACTTATTCATCTTATAACTGAAAGTTTGTTTTTGGTTGGATGGTTAACTGAGGGCACAGGTGCAATGGCCTCACACACACATAAATTTCACATTTGCATTTTAGCTCCTTGACTCAGCATAATTCCCCCATCCATCCTCTCTAGTGAATTCTTAATTACTGATTATTTATGTCTTTACCTGCTTTGCATTGTTTACAAGGTTTGCAATAAATTTTGCATATCATTGTATGTGTGTGAATGTGTGGATATGTAGCAATGAAATAATTTATGCTCCAAGCACTTGATAGAAGCATATGTTTTTACATCAACCTTGCAATTTCAGGGTAGTTTTGCATATATGGGAGATCCTGCTTTATTTTATTGCATCACATTGCAAAATCTTGCAAAATAACCTTGGCTGTTATACTTCAAGGTCTCAGGTGTTGAGTCATTAGCAGCTATGAAATAGATCAGAATTACATTACAGCTGCACGGCTACAAACAAGGGTAATCCAAGATCTTTCAGGCTTAACATCAGCATATGGACAACTCCTCAGCACTTGCTTGGAAAGAGAGTTAATTTGGGGATTGTGAGCTAACGTCCCTCAGGATGACTTCTCCAAATGATTTTTAACTTCTGCAATACAAATAGAAAGGCATGTGAAAATAAGTAGCGTGCAACTAAAACAGAGGGCAGTAACGTGGACATTTGTGCCTACATCTTCCAAAACTGGTCATTTTATAAAGAATTATATTTTAGCATATTTAGTTTATAGTTGCATGTACTTGGGGAATATTTAGTTTACTGACATCCTGGATATAATTAAACCAGTAATAAAAGCAGATCTATGAACAATTTATCAAAATTATTGAGACTATACTTTAAAATTAAGCACAACGTGGCATCTATCAGAATTATAAACAAGAAACTGAGTTGCAGAACATTTAAACTACAGAAATGGGCATAGCTGTCTACAGTATTGAAACCACCTTCTGTTCTTCCTGTTTAAACCCTCTCCCTGCCTATATTCCCACCCATATTCCCTAAATCCATACTCCTCCCAATAGCCAAATTTATTTTGGGAAAATCAGATCGAATTTCCTATATAAGACCACAGAATATTTTTCAGTTGCACCTTAAATAAATTTAAAACATCTCTGTGGACTGTGAGAGCTGTCATGACTGCATCTACATCTCAAACCTCACCTCCCTTCACTCCTCTCTCTTCTGCATTCCAGCCACAGTGGCATGGACGTGCCAAGTGCATTTCTTCTGTGCTTGCTAATCCTTTTGCCTAGAATGCCTTGCCCCTGCCCATGGATCTTCTAATGATTTTTTAAATTAGTAGACTTTATTTTTAGAGCAGTTTTACATTTACAGAAAATTGGACAGAAAGTATAGAGAGTTCCCTTTCACTCCTTCTCCCTCCCCACCCCTCCATATCCTCTATTTGCTATCCCCTATTACTCACATCTTGCACTAATACGATATAATTGTTATAATTGATGAAGGAATATTGATACATTATTATTAACTAAAGCCCATAGTTTGCATTAGAGTTCACTCTTTGTGCTGTACAGTTCTGTGCATTTTGACAAATACATAACATCATGTTTCCATCATTATAGTATAATACAGAATAGTTTTACTGCCCTAAAATTCCTGTGCTCCACCTATTTATTCTCCCTGCCCCCCCAAACTCTTGGCAGCCACCGATCGTCTATATTTTTGCCTTTTCCAGAATACTATCTGGGAAAAATCTCCTTTTCCAGCTACTATTAGTAGCTTTTGCAGATTGCCCTTCTTTCACCAAGCAATATGTTAAGGTTCCACCATGTCTTTTCGTGGCTAGATAACTCATTTCTTTTTAGTACTGAATAATATTTCATTGTATGCATGTAGTGAAGTTTGTCTATCTATTCACTTATTGAAGGACATCTTGGCTGCTTCCATATTTTTGCAATTATGAAAAAGGTTGCTATAAACATTCATGTGCATTTTTTTGTGTTGACATAAGTTTTTAACTACTTTGGGTGAATACTAAGACTGCTATTGATGAATCATATGGTAAGAGTATGTTTAGTTTTGTAAGAAACTGCCAAATTGTTTTCCAAAGTAGCTGTACCAATTTGCATTCCCATCAACAATGAATGTGAGTTCCTGTTGGCTCTGCATCCTCACCAGCATTTGCTATTGCCTGCATTATAGATTTTGGCCATTCTAATAGGTGTATGGCAATATCTCATTGTTGTTTCAATTTGCAATTTCCTGATGACATACGATGTTGAGCATCTTTTCATATACTTATTTGCCCTCTGTATATCTTCTTTGATGGAGTGTCTGTACAAATCTTTTGCCCATTTTTTCAATTGAGTTCTTTGTTTTCTTATGGTTGAAGTTTCAGAGTTCTTTGTATATTTTGGATATAAGCCCTTTGTCTGATATATGTTTTGCAAATAGTTTCTCCCAATCTGTAGCTTATCTTTCTATTCACTTAACATGTCATTCACAGAGCAGAAGTTTTTAAATTTTAATGAAGTACAGTCTATCAAATTTTTTCTTCATGGATCATGTTTTTGGTATTATATCTAACAAGTCATAGCCAAACCCAAGGTCACCTAGATTCTCTCCTATTTATATTCTAGAAGTTCTATAGTTTTGCCTTTTACATTTAGGTCTATGATTCATTTTGAGTTAATTTTTGTGAGTTACTCTTTTTATTACTCTTTCTCATTTGTATTCTGATTTTAATGCTACCCCCTCAAAGAGGCCTTTCCTGATCATCCTAGCTGAAGCCGTCCCTCCCAACCAATCACTATCTGATCCATTATTCTCCTTTTCCCCTAGCATTTCCATTATCTAAAATCATACTGTCATTTATTTATTTGCATGCTTACTTTTTCTTTGTCTAGAATGTAAGTTCCATGGGAGCTGAGACCCAGTCTATACTGTCTACTGCTCTATCCCCAGTGTCAAATACAGTCATTAGGCACATATTATGTACTTGGCAAATATTTATTGAATAAATGAATGAACAAGAAATACACTTAACAAAACTCTAAAGCACATAATGATACATGTTAAATTCCTTCCTATGAGTGTCTTTATGAGTAACAAACCTGAAAATTTACAGGAATGAAAAACTAGCGTATGGAAGAAGCAGCAAGATTAGAACAAAAGTATAGCTATTTTGTGTAACATATATTAATCCCAGAGAAATCTAGAATATAATGCCACAAGAATATTAGGAATCATTCTTGGGAATATTAAGGATTTGCATGGACATTTTTAGAGTCCCTGGTCTCTTGCCAATAGACTTTATTTTTGGAGGAAATCTATTTAACCATTTTGAATAGTCAATAGATTTCCACAAATTAAGTAAAAAAAAAAAAAAAAAGGAATGTTCCTCAACACAATAAAGACCATATATGACAAGCCTACAGCTAACTAAGATCAGGAAAAAAACAAAGATGCCAACTCTCACCACTTTGGCTCAACAAAGTGATGGAAATCCTAGCCAGAGCAATTAGGCAAGAGAAAGAAATAAAAGCCATCCAAACCACAAAATATAAAGTGAAATTGTCTCTGTTTGATGACAACGTGATCTTATATATAGAAAATCCTAAAAAGTCCACCTAAAAACTGTTAGAACAAATTCAGTAAAGTTTCAGGATACAAAATCAACTTAGAAAAAGCATTTCTATACACTAACAAGGAGCTGTCTTGAGAAAGAAATTAAGAAAATAATCTTATTTACAATAGCATCAAAAAGAATAAAATACTTAGAAGTAAATTTAACCAAGGAAGTGAAACATCTGTATACTAAAAACTATAGTATACTGATGAAAGAAATTGGAGATGACAGAAATAAATAGAAATATATCCAATGTTCATGGATGGGAGAAATTAATATTGTTAAAATATCCATACTACCCAAAGATTCATTGCGATATCTATCAAAATTCCAATGTAATTCTTCACAGAAATTTTTTAAAATCCCCAAATTTGTATGAAACCACAAAAGACCCTGAATAGCCAAAACAATCTTGATCAAAAAGAACAAAGCTACAGGCATCACACTACCAGATGTAAAAATATATTACAAAGCTATAGTAATCAAAACAGCATGGCACTGGCATAAAACAGACACATTGACCAATGGAATAGGATAGAGATCCCCTAAATAAACCCACACATCTGCAATGAATTGATTTCAATTTTTTTTTGGTACAAAATGCCCACCATGTAGTAGATCTTTTTTATTTTTATTTTTTATTTCAATACATGTAGGGGGTACAAGTGTTTTTTGTTACATGGATGAATTGTATAATGCTGAAGTCAGGGCTTTTAGTGTACCCATCACCAGAATAGCATACATTGTACCTGATAGGTAGATTTTTGTCATGCACCCTCCTCTCACCCTCCCCCCTTCTTAGTTTTCAATGTCCTTTACACCACGTTATGACCATGTATACCCTTCATTTAGCTCCCACTTTATAAGTGAAAATATATAGTATTTGTTGTATAATTCCTTAGATACTTCACTTTGGATAATGGTCTTGGTCTCCAGTCCCATCTGAATTGCTGCAAAAAACATTATTTCATTCTTTTTATGGTTGAGTAGTACTCCATGGTATATATACACCATTCCATTTTTTATCCACTTACCAGTTGATGGGCACTTAGGTTGATTTCATATCTTCGTGCAATTGTGAATTGTGCTGTGATAAACATTTGGGTGCAGGTGTCTTTTTAATAAAATGACTTATTTTCCTTTGGGTGGATACCCAGTAGTGGGATTGCTGGATCAATTGGTAGGTCTACTTTTAGTTCTCTGAGGAATATCCATACTGCTTTCCATAGCAGTTGTACTAGTTTACATTCCCACCAACAGTGCATAAGCGTTCCCTTTTCACCGCATCTGTACCAACTAACATCTATTGTTTTTTAGCTCTTTAGTAATGGCCATTTTGACAGGGGTAAGGTGGTATCTCATTGTGGTTTTAAATGTTCTTACCACAAAGAAATAATAAATATTTGAGGTCATGGATATACTAATTACCCCAATTTGATCATAACACAACATATACATGTATCAAAATATCACATTGTACCCCATACATATACAATTATTATTTATCAATTAAAATAAAATAAAACATTAAAAAAGTCAACAGAAGACTCAGATAGATTGCTTCTACTTTACACAAAAGGCAAATTAGCTTCAACTAATTTGAGTTGAATTTCTATTAAGCAAATAATAGGAAAGAATGTATTTGCAATCTAGGTTAGATTAAATGACAAATTATCCTATCTTTCCCCTACACAGGAAAGTAATCATGTGACCCAAACTTTTTATGGCTTCTACTGAATCTTAGGACAAATCATACCAAAGGAGATTTCAAAACTGATTCCTTGGCTCTAATGGGCCATTATGTAAATATTCTTGAATTTTGAAATATCTATAAAGACTTGCCTACCACAGATGAGAGATGAGTTGCATGGTTTAATATAGAGTCATTATCATCAGGGTATTAATATATCTGTTGGGACCAACTAGATGTCTGTCACTTAGATCTTTCTGGTCATTTTTTATAGGGCAACCCATAGAAAAAGAAAACTGGAATCATTTTGGACTTTTCTATGGAGGTAGATTATCAGTCAGTTCTGGACATGCTTAGGGGGGAAGTGAATAGAAATATTTATCTTTCTATGGTTTGATAAAGCAAATTAGCTTCAACAATACTTATTGGGCAAACTACTATATGACTAAAACTGCTCAAAACACTGTGGTGTCTTAGCAAGAAATATATGAAAGTTTCTGCATTCAAGAGCCTTACTGTCTTTTTGAAGAAATAAAATAATACACTTAAAAAATATAAGGAAAACACCAAAAACTATAAAAATAACTGCTAATATTTTTAGATCTTTAAAATTAACTAGTTAACTTTCATATCCATTATTTTGTTTAATTCACAGAATAAATTTTGAAAGTACCATTACACGGATTTTAAAAATGGGGAAAATGAGATACAGAAAAGCTAAATGGTATTTGCCCAAAGTCATTCAGAAGTGGAGCTAGGACTGGACCTAAAGGGAGATTGTAATCCTTATAAAGGCAGAAATTATGTCTATTTGTATACTAAGTACACAGGTCAGAGGTTAATCTATTCATTTAGTATATACTTACTATAATCCCTACTGTGTGTGTCTATATATATATATATATATCTGTATGTATACTATGCATATAGTGTATGTGTATATATATGTCTATATAGTATACACACACACACACATATATATATGTCTATATGTATACTAAGCACATGGATCAGAGCCTGGTACATCATAGCTGCTGAATAAACATTTGATGCCTAAATAAACCAGAACCTGAGCTTCATTCAATGCCATGCTGTCTAATTGATTATGCAGCTCCTGGAGGTACACAGATTTTGTTGTGTTTGTCTTACTTTTGCTCTATACTTGGCATTAGTGGTTGACCCACGGAAGGTGCACAATAATGTTAGATCATGTGCAAAATAGTATGGGTTCAAACCATGTATCAGGATAAAAGAGAGGACAGATTTTACTATAATTATCTATAGCTATTAAAGGAGATTTTTCCCAGATACTTCTAAATAAGATTTTAATTCAGGAGAAAATAACTGCAAAACAGAGAAAGTCTGTGAGAAGAATCTACCTCAAGCACTTAAGCTGAAGCCAGAAATGCAAATAATGACCTCTGAATCATGAGGGATCTCTTATCTTCTATTTGTCTTTAAAATTAAGCTTATCCTGAAATGTTTGCTTAAGGGCAAATGTTATTTCCTGATCAAGATTCTATAATGAATTAGTACCAGAGATGGAACTTGAATAAGAGAAAAGAAACTGTCTTTTGACTTTGAGGTCCACTATTATCTATATGTTTCATTTCATAGCTTGTCTCCCCCCATTGGACTCTAAATTCCTTTAAAATGGGAACTTTATTATATTCATCTTTATGTCCATTAGAACACCAGATACAATATCATGCACCGAAAAATGTATTGAATTGAATAACTTTCCAACGGACTTATCTACATAAATATTCAATTGGCAGATTAGACATGAAATGGTAGTGTTATTGAACATTGGCTGCTTCTTAACAACTGCTCTGTTAATTCCATTTACATAGTCTTTGTTCAAGTATTTTACAGTTCAGAGCTTTCTTTTGTACCATAATCCAAACATATTTAAAAAGTAAAAATGAAGAACTTTGTGGGTATTTTTGACTTTCATAAGAGAAAGCATGGTATTAAACCCATTGGTTGATAAAATGGAAGAAGTATCTTAGGATCTGAATTTTATTTCTGGATGCCAATCTGACTATTTTGTCACTTTCTGCTTACAGAACATACCACATTTATTATAAAACAAAACTCCTCAAAATGGCACATGTGAGCCCTGTGGTATGGCTTCTAACTACATGTCCAACTTTATCACCAGTCAACCTGTGTCTTTTGTCTTATGGTAGTTCGACAATATTAGCCGGCTTTCTGTTCCTAGAATATCTCAACTCTGCCATTTTAGGACTTTTCCTTTGCTTTCCTATATTCCCAAAATGCTCATGTTTTGATTAGTCCCAAAGTTGACTCCATAATCCTAGAGGAACTTGGATTAAATATCCCCTTCTAAAGGAAGTTTACTTACCATCACATCACCTTTGTATTTCTTTCATAGGATATATTGCAATAATGATCACATTCATTTGGTATCTTCTCCAACAAAATATAAGTTCCATGAGTACAATAACCTTTTTCTACCTTTTTCCCCGATATACCCACTGTGCAGAAAACCGTGCCCAATAGACATAAGAGCCTAGCAAATGCTTGCACAATTAATAAACAAATATTTGCTGCAAAAATGAGGTATTTGAGATCTTAATTTAAGGAGTAAATTAATTTGCAGGGTGAGGTATAATTCTGATGCTCTTTTGCAGTTTTGTTTGCTCTAAAACCAATGAGTAGATACTATCCAAGTTGTCAGCCAGAAAAAACTGCATTATTATTTCAACAATTGAGACCGTGGGACATATGAAGTTAGGAGATTTTCCAAAGCTTGTGATCGGGATGAAAAAGGGGATCTGTTAGCTTTGTTTTTATTCGGAGAAGAAATAACTGTTTGGTTTGAAAATTTCTGAATGTAGATAGGTGCCTTGTGATAACAAGTATTTTAAATGTCATATCTATATACACTTTAATAATTAGCTTGAGCAAAAGTTCATAAATTTTTAAGTTTGTTGAAAATGAGTTGAAAGAAAATAACAACTTCTAACAATATATTGAAACCTTATTAAGATAAACCTTAGGAGACTAAAATAAAATAGAAAGAAAAAGAACAATAGCAGTATTTTGTTTTATATGAACTTCCTTGAGCTTAACAAGCCTAAAGGTTGAACTCCGAAGAGTTTTCACTATATACATGATTATCATTGTGTCTATCTCATTTCAGAGGAAATCAATGAGAATAATTTCATATAAAATAAGGAAATTTGTGATCTTAATACACAGTGCCATGATATTGACAACATTTCATAAAATGGTGGATATTTATTGATTTCCTTTGAAAATTTCATGTCATACTATACCATTTCTGTCTGTATAGCTTTTAAAATCATAATTGATATTTATCAATTTGCCTTTTTAACATGGTACAGGGTATGGAATATTATTGGCCTTAGTATGCTTAAGTAGAGGGACTGTGTTATACAATAATATATTTGAGCTAATGTGGTACTGATATACTCTTTCTATATGTGCTTAAAATATGAAGAGATTATCTAAATGCCTTATAGTTATTGATATTTTCCTAAGAAGCCCCATGTTTGAGAAAAAGACATTTTCTGGTAAATAAAATGAGGAAATATGAGGAGCAAAGATGACAGTTTTCAGCTTTCAATTATTCCCTTTAAAACTCATATTTGATTTGGGGTTTTGCAACCGTACATGCACATAAATCCTACTTTTCAAATACAATAATTTATTTTCTTAATGTTTATGTTTCAACCTAAAGGAATTGCTTTTATAGCCACATTTCAAACTTCACAAAACAAGTTTTATTGAATAATGAGAAACTACTACATTTCAACCTAAATGTGAAGCTGTGATTACAGACATTACTACTGCAAGGAAGACATTCAAACACTACTTTTCCTGTGTCATCTTTTAAGCACCATTGCAGATTTCTTGTTTTGAACATGGTAATTGACTTCTGCTTCTATCAAAGGTAGGGGAATGGTGACCCTACTTACCCTCCTTCCTGAAGCAATAATAAGGATCAACAAGAAAAACAGACAATGTATGAAACAAGCATTTTCAAAACACTGACTATCATGCAGTGAAGTACAATGATCCCAGGGAGATGATAAACAAATAAAGTGAGCCCTACATTTGCATCAACTTACTGCTTTGAACGAATTTCTAGGTCAAAACTCAAGGAAGAAAAGCCCAGATGGAACTCGGTGAACTCTATAAGATGAGGAAACGAAAATGAGAGTACGGGGATAGTAGGGCTTCTGGAATTCATAGAATAGAGTCCTGGAGAGGAGATAGATACATAAAGAACCCCAGAGATTTTCATAAGGTACCCCTCAAGTATTTATCAGAGTACCGATCAGGACCTACCTGTGAGGAAACTATGTAAGGCAAGAGAAAGAACCATTTGAGAGGATGAAAGGAAAGTTTCCAACTTTCTGCACAGATTAGGAAAAATTCCAGCTAGACTGGAAAATCTCAAAATTTATGGATAATTAAGTAGAGTCTTTAGAGGGATTTTGTCTCAATAGTGGGGAATAATTAGAACTAGATGAAATGCTGCTCTGATTCAGGTTAATAAATATTAAAATCAAGACCAAAAACATCAAACTATTTCCAAGTAACTTAATTGTATTCTAGAGCAAAGCTCAAGAATTTTCACAGGACTTTTTTTAAACACCCAGCACATAAGAAGATAATATTCACACCGTCTAGCAGTGTGATCAAAGATAACCAGATATGTAAAGAAACACAAAAACACAAGGCATAATTAGGATGGAAAAATCACTTGAAACCAACACAAAATTGACACAGATGGTGTTAGAATTAATGGAGAAGTATTTTAAAATATTTATTGTAACTATATTCCATATATATAAAATATTAAGTAGATACATGGAAATCTCACGAGAGACCCAAATCAAAATTCTAGATATAAAAACTACAGTGTTTAATATGAGAAATAAACTGAATGGGATTAATGGCAATTTTTATGTGGCAAAAGAAAAGTGTTTTAAACTTGAAGACATAGCAATAGGGACTATCTAAAGTGACACACAGACAGAAAAGAGGATCTGATGACCAGAGCATCAATGAGATCTGGGACAACTTCCAAGTGGCCTAATGTAAATGTATTTTGAGTCCCTAAAATGGAGATGGGGGAACAGAAAAAAAAAAATGGAGAAATAATGTCCAAAAGTTTTCAAAATCTGATGAAAACTATAACCTACAAATCCAAGATGCTCAAAAACCCCCAAATGCAAGAAATATGAAGAAAACTATACCAATGCACATCATAATTAAATTGTTCAGAAACACTGATAAAGAGAAAAATCTTAAAAGTAGCCAGAAAAAAGAGGAAGAAAAATGTCCCTCTACTTAAGCATATGTACAGAGGAAGAAAAATAATTAATAATTATAGCAAATTCCTTGTTAGAAACAGTATGAGAAGACATTAGAGCACATCTTTAAAGTATTAAAAAATAAAAAATCACCCTAGAATTCTATGCCAGCAAAAAAAAAAAAAAAATCTCAAAAATGAAGGCAAAATAATGAATTTCCAGACATAAAAAAACTGAAAGAATGTATCTCTAGCAGATCCACACTACAAGAAATGTTAAGGGAACTTATTTAATGAAAAAGAAATGACAGAGAATAGAATATAGATACACAAAGAAATGAATAGCACCAGAAATGGTAACTGCACAAGTAAATACATGATTTTTTTTCATACTATTTAAATTATTTTAATAGATAGTGGACAAAGTAAAACAATGTATTATGGGATTTATAGCATACATATGTACAAACTGTGTGACAATAATGGCACAATGACCAGGGAAGGAGAAATAGAAGTTGAGTGTTATAAGGTTCTTATACTGTATGTGAAGTGGCATAATACACTTGAAGATAAACTGCGTTAAGTTAAAGATGTATACTTTAAATTCTACGGCATCCACAAAAATAATGAAATGAAATTAGAGTTTTAGCTAATAAGCCAACAAAGAAAATAAAATAGAAACATAAAAATTTTCAGTTAATTTAAAAGAAGGGAAAAAAGATAAAAGGGGGTACGAAACACATGGTACAGATAAAAAATAAATCACAAAGTTATAGAGTTAAAATTAACCATATGGATAATCACATTAAATATAAATGGTATAATTACAACAATTAAATATCAATAATTATAAGATTGAATTTTTAAAAAGCAAGACCAAACTATATTCCAATTATGAGAAACACACTTTAAGTATAAAGATACAAATAATTAAATGTGAATAAATGAAAATGATATACTATACAGATATTAATTAAAAGAAAGCTGGATTGGTTTATATTAGTATTAAACAAAGTAGGTTTCACACAAAGAACAGTATCAAGTCATTTCGTAATAAGAATATTATTAACAAATGAAAAATTTTAGTAATAAATAAGTTATTAAAAAGACATAATTATAATGTTTCTGTACCTAATAACAGAACTTCAAAGCCCATGAAGCAAAAACTGATAGATACAAATCTACAATTATATTTGGAAATGTAAATATGCCTTTCAAAATAATTTATAGAATCAGATCTGGTAAACAGAAACTCTGTAAGGACATAGAAGACTTAAGCACTATTAGCCAACTTGACCTAATTGACATTTATAGCACTCTTCACCCACCAACAGCACAATACATATTCATTTCAAATGTATAAAAATGTTTACCGAGATATATTCTAGGCCATAAAATAAGTCTTAATGAATTTAAAAAGATTCAACTTACACAACGTATTTCTCTGGATAAAATGAAATTGAATTAGAATTCTATTAATCCCCAATTATTTGAAAACCAAATAACCCATAGATCAAAGAAGAAATCAAAAGAGAAATAAAAAAGAATTTGAACTGAATGGCAATGAAAATACAAACATATCAAAAGCTATAGCATGACACTAAAGCAGTTCTTAGATAGGAAGTTATAACATTATATGCTGATATTATAACAAAACATCTCAATGACAACAACTTTCATTTAAGAAACCAGAAGACATGAAAATTTAAGTAGAAAAAAGAAAACAAAAAATATTAGATCAGAAATCATGACTGAATAGGGGTGATCCTAGTAATGCAAGGTTGGTTTAATGTTTGAAATCAAGCAATGTAATTTACCATACAAACAAACTAAAAAGAAAAAAAAATTGCAGAAAAAGGTAAGGAAGACCTAAGTAAATGGAGAGCTATACTTTCTACATCAGTCAGAAGACTCAAAATGGTTAAGATCTCAATTCTTCCCAAATTTATCTATAGATTAAATGCAATGCCAGTTCAAATTCTATCAGGATTTAATTGAAGAAATTTACAGGCTGATTTTAAAAATAATATGGAAATACAAAGAACATAGAATCACTAAAAGAACTTGGAAAAAGAAGAACAAAGTTGGAGGAATAACACTATCTCCTTTCTAGATTTATTATGATGCTACAGTAATCAACACAGTGTGGAACTGACATAATGGTAAACAACTAGGTCAACAGGACAGAGTAGAGATTCCAGAAATAGATCCACACATATATGGGCAACTGATTTTTGACAAGGTTGACAATGGGGAGGAACTGGAACTCTCCTACACTCTTGGTAGAAATGTAAAATGGTACAACTACACTTGTATTGAAAATAGTTTGGCAGTTCTTTAAAAAGTTAAAAATACACTTACCATATTATCCAGCCATTATGCTCCTAGGTATTTACCCAAGAGAAACAAAAACATATGTCCATACAAAGTCTTGTACCCAAATATTCATAGCAACTTTATATTCAGTAGTCAAAAACTGGAAATAACCCAAATGTCCATCAACAGTTTAATGGATAACCAAATTATGGTATGTCCATACAATAAAATGCAGTGAGCTACTGATCCATACAACATGGATGAATCTAGAAATAATTATACTCAGTGAAAGAAGCTAGTCAAGAAAAGAGTACATATTGTGTGATCCCATTTATATAAAACTCAAGAAAATGCAACGTAATGTATACAATTGAAAGCACATTAGTGGTTTCCAGGGGAGTGAATTGCAGTGGACTGTAATCTCTCATTGCAAAGGAGCACAAAGAAACTTTCAGAGGTGATGGATATGTTTGCTATCTTGATTGTGATAAAGGCTTCATAACACATGTGATACATGTGTTAAAGCTTATCAAATTGTATGCTTTATATGTGCACATTTTATTGTACATCAATTATATCTCAATGCTAATAAAATATGAATAGAACACATTTTAAAACTTTAAGGAATCCATAAATATCATAAATCAATAGAAATTATAAGTGATTCAGATTGAATCAATTCTAGTAAAATTGATGAAAAAAGTTTGTAACTAGAAAACAAAAAAAGAAAGAAAAAGAAATTGACACTTTACTCTGGTCACAATAAATCCAGTGAGGAAACATTTTAAATAACACTGACGAAGACCAGAAAGCCTTTTATCCTTTCTGATTCTAATCTGTTAATTCAGTGTTTCCTGGGATTGATATTAATCTATTTTATAAAACATTTGTTTAGTCAATCGATAGTTTATTCATTTTTTCTAGAGGCAGAGGAAGTTCTATTTTGGAATTGTGTAATTTCCCAGTGATTCTGTCTCCCTATCCTATCAGGACATGATTTTCCAGATATATTCTTCTTGATTTTGTCTAAGGATTTAAAGAGACACAGTTGTTTAATTTTTTAAATTTATTTTTTCTACAATCTTAGAATAAAAATTTTGGGGCTGAAAAGGATCACAGAAATTGTAGTTTTTCACCTCAATGTACAAAGGCCATGTTTGAGGCCAATTTAAATGACTGCCTCAGGACCTGAAAAATAATTTTTGATAGGGTTAGAGCCAGGTTTCAAGTCTCATAATATCCACTCCAAAACTGTGAGACATTATCCAGGTTACTTCAACTTGATATATTATGTATGGTAGCATGATAGATTTTCTAAACAAGTGAAACAAGCCTTTACCTTGGACTGACAGATGAGTTGAAAAAAACACAAAAAGGATCACAGCAGGTTCAGATGAAAAATTGATAGGAGCCACCACCTAAATCTGATACTGAATCAGTGTGAGATGTAAAAATGGCAGCAACCAGTACTCTAAAACATTTTTATATGTAAAAAGAGATGCAGCTTAGCAAAAGCACAAAAGTATATGACTGTGGTAATTATTAATAATTATTGATAATTCCAGGGCTCACCAGTCTTCTGTCAGTAAATTGATTCCACACAGGTTTCCTGACTAATTTATTTGTCTTGCCTGCATCAGTTATTTTGCTGAATTATTATCATCATAATCTGTGAACCAGTATTCTTAAAAGTATAAAAGACTTTGGTTTCTTCTTGTCAAATTTTGGTTTAATAATGATAGCAGCAACAACAACAACAAAAATAATAGCAAATACTAATAGGGTGTTAAATATATGCCTCCCATATATAGCATTATGTGACACTTCACATATTTCCACTCCTTTAAATACTTTAGGTATTTCTAAATACATTACATATTTTAACTCTTTTAATTGCCAAAAAGCCTGTAAGTTTGAAGCTATTATTATCCCTAATTTACAGATGTGGAAACCAAGGAGCATACATTAAGTTGTGGAGCAGGAAAAACTCTGGAGATAATACCCTTAACCACTTTTTAAAAGTGTAAAATTAGCTTTACAAAAAAAAAAAAGTACCACTTCAGCCAAAACTGAGAAAAAAAGGTTGTATTCCAAACTAATACTTTCTGCTGATATTGGCAGAATTTTTGCTGGTCTAATAGTTTCTGTTTAATGAGCAAATTGCCTTAAGTACACATATAACACTGTGGCACTGAGGATAAAGATATTTAGCCAATTTCTTTCTCATTTGTGATAATTCCAACTCTGCTTATTTGTACAATAGCACTTTGAATTTAACCTAAAAAAAAGTTAAGAAATTACCATTATAAACTTTTTTAAATTACCAATGAATAAAGGAGGGCAATAAAATCAGCAATTTATTAAATAAAACACAATAGAAGTATTCATTAAGACGTCATGAAAACACTGGTTAATAATCAAAACTTACCCTATTGATTTGAGAGCGCCTCAGTAAGGACTTCCAGACAACATGTAGCAATAAGCACCATACTTAAGTAGAGATTTCATGAATAGTTCATAACCTCTTATGGTGCCCCACTTTTGGGGGGAGAGGAGATACCTGGTAGTGAATGTCCTCTGAAAGAGACAGCTCCATAAGAAAAAACACAAAGTAAAGATTCTCTTTAAAGTCACTAACAAAGCCTCATTATTTTATGTTATATTGCTCTTTCTTCTCCCTTTTATCTTGATAAATTTTCAGTTCTCCAAAACCTAGCTTAATTACTTCATCCCTTCAGGTCTTCCTTTAGTTTATTTTTTTCTTCTTTGACTTTCCACAGCATCGAGGTCTACACACTGCATCTAGAACTCAGTTACATAGTATTTGTGCTGTTGGATATTGATTCCCATTGCTAGGCTGTATATTAAATACTGTAATATACACCTTGCAGATGGTACATCCGGCTCATGTTTCTCTAAGTCCACAGCACCTGTCACAGAGCCACAGGTAGGAGACTCTCAGGAAAACTCTGGTCCCTTTGTCTACTGAAAAAAAGTACATATTCTTTTGGAGGTGGGCATGGTACTAATTTCTGTAAGGAAGCAGCAACCAAAGAGTTTTCTCCCTTCATTCTTTGTATAGTGCTCTGTTGAGATCTACAGAAGCAGAAAGTTAAAAATCCAGATAAATATTGCCTTCATTGGGTAAGAAAGCCTTTTAGTTCTTCCAACTTAGTTACCAATCTTCATTACCAATTTATCCTTTATCTAAGAATCTCTTTTTTAAGGCCGAATAATATTTCAGAGTGTGTGTGTGTATGTGTGTCTGTGTGTGTGTGTATTTACATTTTCTTAATCTGTTCATCTATTGATGGTTAGTTAGGTTATGTCCATATCTTGGCTACTGTGAATAACTGCAATGGACAAAATGGTGTGGACACCTCTTCAACATGCTGATTTCATTTCCTTTGGGTATATACCCAGAAGTGGAATTGCTGGATCATATGACAGATCTACTTTTAATATTTGAGGAACCTCCATACTGTTTTCCTGATGGCTATACCAATTTATTTTCCCACCAAGAGTGTAGAAGGGTTCCCTTTTCTCCGCGTTCTCGCCAACGTTTGTTTTCTTTGTCTTTTTGAGAATAGCCATTTTAAAAGGTGTGAGGTGATATCTTATTGTGGTTTTGAGTTGCATTTCCCTGATGATTGGTGATGTTGAGCACCTTTCCATATACCTGTTGGCCGTTTGTATGGCTTCTGTGGAAAAATATCTATTCAGGTCCTTTACCATTTTTAAATCGAGTTATTGCTCCTTCTCCTTCTCCACCTCCTCCTCCTCCTCCTTTCTCATCTTCTGCCATTGATTTGTAAAAGTTTCTTATACATTTTGGATATTAACCCCTTAGCAGATATATGCCTTGCAAATATTTTCTCCCACTCCATAAGTTTCAGTTTTATTCTGTTGATTATTTCTTTTACTATGCAGAAGCTTTTTAGTTTGATGCAATCCACTTGCCTATTTTTGTTTTTGTTGCCTATGATTTTGGTGTCACATTCAAAAATTCATGGCCCAAAAAAATGTTAAGAAGCTTTTCCCCTATGTTTTCTTCTAGTAGTTTTGTGCTGTCTGGTCTTACATTTAGATTTTTCATCCATTTTGAGTTCATTTTTATGTCATTTGACATTATGCTAAGTGAAATGAACCCAACACAGAAAGACAAATACTACATGATCTTATTTACACATGGAATGTAAAATAGTCAAACTCATAGAAGCAGACAGTAGAATAGTGGTTGCTGGGGCCTGGTGGAAGGGGTAAAGAGGAGATGTTAGTCAAGGGATACAAAGTTTCAGTTACACAAAATGAATAGGTTGTGGAGATCTAATGTGCAACAATGTTAACAGTATTGTACTGTGTACTTGAAATTTGCTGAAAGGGTAGATCAGGGGTGGGGAACCTGCCGCCTTAAGGCCACATGTGGCCTTCTAGGTCCTTAAATGTGGCCTTTTGAACTGAATCCAAATTTTACAGAACAGATCCTTTTATTTTTACTAATACAGCTTTTGTTCATCTTTTATCTATTTATTTTATTTTTAAAATGAAAGTATTTAAAATACCAAGAATGAAATAAGTTTCAATGAAATAATTCTCCCAGATTGACTGGCACAATTAGAACATTAGTAAGCCATAAGGGCTAAATTGATGACTGCTATGCTCATGATTTAGTTCTAACTTCTCCCACCTGACTGGTGCCACTACTGCATGAGGCTGGTTGGTGAGAGTTTATGGCGGTTGTGTATGCCAGTCTGTTATCAGATTATGACAACGGTGCACTGTGTTTCTATTTGAAGTGGAATTTGTGAATACTTGACAGTATTTTTTAATTGTCTGCTTAATAGCCCATCATGTCAAAGAAGACCAAGAGAATGCTGAAGGAAGAAAACAGATATTTAATGAGGATTGGGAATTGCAGTATTGTCTTGTGAAGCCTTTCAGTGATGGAGAAATTGTTAAAGAATGCATTGTTGAAGGTGTAGGATGCTTAGACCCCAATAATGTTTCAAAGCACGGACTGCCTCTTTCAAGGAGAACCATAACTGATCAGCTGCATATATTAGCCTTCAGTGTAACAGAACAACTTCATGCAATACTTCAAAAGGAAAATATATATTATTCAATTGCTTTGGATGAATCAACTGATACTACTGACTTGGTACAGGTTTTATACTTCATTTGGGTCATAACAAGATTTTCTTTGCTACAAAGAGTTACTCACTTTGGGGCACTCTTGTGAACAGAACATGAGGAGCAGATGTCTTCAACAACTTTCAAGATAAATGTCATGAATTTGGTAAATTTAGTGAGTGTATGTACAGATGGTGCACCTTCTGTGACAGGGAAACATGAAGGGTTTATTGCACAGATTTTAAAAAGTATTAAGAGATCCAGATGCTCTCATTTCTTTTCATTGTATTTCCATCAGCAAAATCTCTGTGCTAAAGCTACTATTTTAATGATACTTTGCAACAAGTTATAAGCATTGTTAACTATATTCGAATAAATGCAACATGACGTCATCAGTTTTGTAGCATGCTAAAGTTGAACCATGAGGTATTCAGTGTGGATTTGCTGTTATCATTCTAAAGTGCATTGGCTATCACAGGGACAGGGGTTAGCCAAAATTTTATCTCTGCAAGAACAGATAGTTAAATTTTATGAAGAACAGAATCAGCAATGTGAATTATTGAAGGAAGATTTCTATGGGAATGTAGCATTTCTGTGTGATAGCATGTCAAATCAAAACAACTGGAATATTTCTTTGCAAGGTAAAACTAAATCTGTATATGATACGTGACAAAAAAAACCAAGCATTTTGAAAAAATATACTTTTTTCAAAACACTTCTTCTTCAAAAGGAAATTTTAGATGAGCATTTTGCCCAGTTAGCAAAGATCATTGATGAGCAGGATGATATATGCGAATCATCTGAAGAATATGCAGCAGTTATAGACCTATTAATTGGAGAACACAATGAAAGGTCCACTGACTTTGAGAATCATGACATCACACTTAAATTAGCATTTCAGCCTCACTTAGGTGATATCACCAAAGCACCTAAAGAACTACAGATAGAATTGATTATGCTCTCAGTAGATGACATTTTAAAGTCATTGTTTAAGCTAAGAAAAATCCAATTGAAATACGGAAAAATGCAGCAGAATACTCATGCCTTTAGCAACATGCCTGAAAAATGCTTTCTTGCTTTTCAAGCACTTATTGCTGAGAATCTACATTCTCCTACCTAACCGAAATCCAGACACCGTTAAGGTCACAAGTGACTGATACCCATCTAAAGGATCAACTGAAACTGCAGACCTCCATGCTGCAACCAAACATTCAAATGCTTTCCAACAAAAAGCAGACAGAACAAAGTCATTAAAAAGTTAGTTAACTTTAAAATTAACAAATAGTTTTCATTTTTTGAAATTATCAAGTACATAGTAGTTAGATTTTTACAAAATAATGTACATTTTAAGTATATCTAATTGAAGTTTCTTGAATGTGGCCTTATTTGATTACAGCTAAATCAATGCAGGCTTCCAACATGAAAAGGTTCCCCAGCCCTGGGGGTAGATCTTAACTGTTCTCACTACACACACACACACACACACACACACACACACACACACACAGAGCATCTCCATGGATCCCAAAAAGTTTATGTGAATGCTTATCTAACTTATTTCTCCAAATCTATGTAAAGCCTCAAATAATACTATAAAGGACTAAATACCGTTTTAAAAAATAATGGTGGTAAATTGTTCTGATGTTTTTTGACTGACTGCATTAGATTCATTAAAGATGATTGATAGACGCATGGAAGTATCAATGCTCCCCATAATAGGCTAATGGTGGATCACTTTCATGAATCCCACCTTCCTTGTCTCTTATGTTGAATTATAACTGCTGTGGAAGACTGTGTTTTCTAATTATTTTAGAGTTCCTGAATTAGCTAGGAATTAAGATTTTAAAAAAAAGAATTTAGAGATTAGTAAATAAAGTAGTCCTTTGGAGAAGGTGTTTTTAATCTTTGGTTTTAACTTTGGTATAAGATTCTCTAAGTCTTATGTTTATACCACCAAAAATACAAATGTTACTTATCTTTTCTCCTTGCATATTTACCAATGTCAGCACCTTGCATGGTCTGCTACCTTTTAAACCACTTCCTATGGATTGTATTCATTGAAATGCTAACTTGTAATGATTGCTGAACTTTATCTGTATAAGCACTGAAAGTATTTGATAGTAGAAATTACTTTTCAAATTTCATTTCTTTTATCTTTTCTCTGTTATAAGAACTTATCAGTGACTTCTTTTGTATCCTATTATAGGAATGGCATCATGAAATAAAATATAAGATGACAGTTCAGATTTATTACTGTATTTGATATATTCACAATTTAAAGAGTGCTGTCCTATAGTTAAATGAATCCATAGAGATTAATCTCTTTAAAAGGAATCAATGCTCTCAGAGTGGGATTTTCTTGCCAACATGGCTTGATCAGACCATAATTTGGTGTGGACTTTCAGAGATTGCAACACTTTTCATCTACTCATCTACTTGAGGTGGAATTTCTTTTGGTCTCAGTATATTAAAATATTAGTTTTTGTGTCTAATTATTACAATCAAATGCATTCACATTAGTGCATTTCAATGAAAGTATCCATACCAATAGCAAATTATATTTTAGAAGTGGATTTGATTCATGTTCTTGAGAAGTCAGTGTGTGGAAATTAAAAAGTCCAGTTTTCACAAATAATTGCTTAAACTGTTAATTGAAATGCCAAGTATACTTATGGGAAAGCCTAGATCTAGGATGGGCAATGGGCACCTTCCCACTTGATTTAATGGTTTGCCACTACACACTTGCCATCTGTCAACCTTGACTGTGGGTAATAACCAGCCTGTGTTAACAACAAGTCATGGATTTAGTCACAGGGACTCCAATGAAAGCCTGATGTTTAGCTGTGTATATTCCATCTTTACCTGTCTCTAAACAGCCTACTTTATGCCTATACATGTCTCTCTTTCCCAAAGAAGGGAATTTATCAAACAAGACTTAGTAATGCTAATGAGCTTGATGCCTCTCCCAATATGATTGTCTGATGCCAAACTACAGATCTGGCTGGACTGGACTCCTGAGTATGAAACCAATGTTAATGACCAATTAATCAATGTTAATGCACACTTAATTTTTATTACATTACAGAATGGAGAAGGCTTAGGTTATTGGAGAATAATGATTATGCCCATATCTCTATGTGGGACTGGATATAGTCATGGTCACAGTGCTATCTGCCCAGGTCCGTTAACCATTTGGTAAGGTTGAGGAATGAAATAAATGGCACTACCTTGAGCATCAAGAGTTAGGTCTTGGACATGGTGGGCAGTGTTTAGGTCTATCATTCACTCTATTTTTGGAGTCAGAATATCTGCTTTCATCATCATTTCCTGACATGTCAGGAAATTGGCAACTAAGGAGCAAAAGTGGGCGGGACATTTTTTAGCTAATGAATTCATGTAATAACTTCTTGATTAATGCATGTTCCATTATGCAGCCAACTCTCTACTCACACTTATACCATAACAATGATTTTAACAAAATTCTAAACTTACTCCATACTCTAATGAAATAGCTTTTGCTAACGTTTATTAAGTATATTTTTTGCTTCTTATGCACAATAAACAACTTATGCCAACAGTGGATACTTAAGGGATTTTGAATACCCTCCCTCCCTAAGTTCTCCCGAATTGGAATAGAGGGGATATGTGATCAGACCAGGTGATCAATCTGATATATATTCTCAAACCATTTTCTTGGCCACCTTCAGTTAATTGATCTTTCTAAATGTTTCTCTTTAAATTGGGTAAACTTAAAATGCGATGTTCTCCAGGAAATAATGATATTCTCACTCTTTTGTGCCCAAAATGAATAATTTCTCAGTCTTTATTGCATACTTAGAGAAAGTGTGGATCCCGCCCTCATGCACTCTTACACTTTTTAAATGGAAATAATAAATTTACATGGAAGAGATTAATACTGACAGTATACATTTTAAAATGAAAAATTATAAATTTATAGGCATAAAAGTATTTGTATACTAATAACAGGTAATTATTTTAGAAAAAAATAATAAAATATTTTACATGAGTTTTAGTATGTGAATCACTTCCTTTGTGATGAAAATGATCATGTTTAATGATGTGAATCATATCTTTTAACAGTTATGATAAATCTCCTAAATCCAAACTAAATATTATGTGTCAAAGTCTTCCAAATTAAAAACAAAAGAAAAACCCTCCCAGGGTGAGTTAGTAATTTTTAGAGATGTATTACCTCTCAGTTTATGCACTTGAATACTACTTGGTAAATGTACCTGCTACGCTAGAGTGTTCTTTAGTTTCATGCAGAAGTAAAGATAACTCATCATATCCTTTTAATAATTTGAACTCTCATGGCTATGGAGAGAATAATTTTCATCCTGGGCAAATTTGATCATATTCTCAAGGTGTACCTGGACATGGACTTCGAACCCTTTGCATACTGTTCTTGCTATCTTTGTATAGGTCTAGCACATTCCAGAGCAGATTAATTCTCCTCTAAGTGCTCATTTCTCACAAACAAAATCCAATGTATTGACCTCAATATGCCCTAATCTGCTGGGCTGTGCTGATCTGATTTCTAGAAAGTTGATCATTCACACTAATGATCTTTTATCACCTTATGTAGTGGAGCCCAAGGCATTGGGTTATTGTTTGGCTTTAACAGCAGTCTATCCTTAGAATAACAGTGATTTATACTTATTTTTCTGAAATATCATTCAGTTATTTTAAGCAAAAAGTCTTATACAGTATAATACAATTAGTACTCTATTTCTGGATATTCTTTCCATTTCTTGCTTTCTTTGACACAGATAACCTAAGTTCATTTCTATTGAGACAGATCCTGCTGACAAAGCATTCAAGTTCAGGTCGTCACTGTCAAAGTGAAGTGGAAAATGGAAGGAACTCCTTTTTTTATTAACAACCCCAAAAAACAAAAATCCACTTAGTATAAAAAAAAGCCGTGACTACAGGAAAGAAACCAATAAAACTACTTGTAAATATTTCATTACATAATTTTAAATGAATTAACTATAGTTGAAATTACTTCAATTAAACAAAATACTTTTTTAATAAAATCAAGTAAGTCAAATTAAACTTTTATTTTAATGAAATTGAAGTTGTGATCTACCTACCTAAGGGCCATCTTCAAGAAAATGAAAATCACCACTAATATTTGTGAATGGTGCAATATACACTAATTATTCCAACTTATAGTAATATAATCTACCAAATTGTGTACATTCCTGAAAGGACATTTGTGAATTTAACATTAATTTTCATTAAATTTTAAGAATTTTTTCCCTAGATCTTTTATTTCCATCTGCCAAAGTATTCCTGAAAGATGCAATTACTTTTCATTTTATTCAGGAATTTTCATAGGATATATTTGGGAAAACTTCTCTAAAATGCCATTTTATTTTGAGTAAAAGTAGAATATAAACATGAAAACTTTAAGCCTTATTGTAAGGCTTAAATAAGACACTCCACTGCTTTGGCACATAATATATTCCCATAAATATTAGTTATTTTAAATAGTTTTTTATTATTCCTGCTGATTATCTCTAATATCCACTATAAAAATGTTTCTCCAAACGAAATAATTTTTACATTTTTCTCTTATTACACATGTTCTCTTTGCGATTTCCCTATCCATATTCTTCTCTAGGTTCTTTTAGTTTTATTTTCAAAATAAAAGTCCTGAAATGAACAACTAAATCTGAATACCACATTCAGAGTAATGACCACCAGCAATGATTGGTAACATGACATTTAATGTTTTGTTGTTGTTGTTATTGTTTTATTTTTAATTTTTAACTATTTCCATTTATCTTATTTGTTCTATACTACTAAACAATGACCCTTATCTTTATTAGCTACTTGCAATGATTCCTAAGTATTTGAAAGAGACTACTGCTAATTTGAAATATACCACTATGCACTAATAATTATTCAAATTAAATCTAATTAATAATAGCATTATTGATATGTCTACTTGAGGCATTGTATTTTTTCTTTATTTTTTTCATTTTTTTCATTTTTTATTTCATTTTTTTTAAATTTCAGAATATTAAGGGGATACAAATGTTTTGGTTACGTGATTGCTTTTGTACTGCTTGAGTCAAAGTCATAAGTGTACCCATCACCCAGATAGTGTACATTGTACCTGTTAGTAATGATTTCAAGCATCCCCTCCTCCCCGCTCCCACCTGAATGATTACTGTTGAGTTTTACTTCCATCTGTGTACATGTGTGCTGATCGGTTAGTTCCAATTTAATAGTGAGTACATGTGGTGTTTGTTTTTCCATTCTTGCGATACTTCGCTTAGGAGGATGGTCTCCAGTTCCATCCTCCAGATTCTTGTGAATGGTATTAAGTTCTTTTTTTATGGCTGAGTAGTACTCCATGGTGTACATATACTACATTTTATTAATCCACTCATGAATTTGTTGGGCACTTGGGCAGATCCCACATCTTTGTGATTGTGAATTGTGCTGCAATAAACATTCAATGCAAGAGTCTTTTTGATAAAATGACTTTTTTTTCCTTTGGGTAAATACCCAGCAGTGGGATTGCTGGATCAAATGGTAGGTCTACTTCTAGTTCTTTGAGGAATCTCCATACTTTTTTCCATAGAGATTGGACTAGTTTGCAGTCCCACCAACCATGTATAAGTGTTCCTTTATCTCTGCATTCATGCCAGCATCTATTGTTTTAGGACTTTTTAATAAAAGCCATTTTCACTGGGGTTAGGTGATATCTCAATGTGTTTTGATGTGCGTTTCTCTGATGATTAGTGACGTTGAGCATTTTTCCATATGTTTATTGGCCATTAGTCTATCCTCTTTTGAAAAGCTTCTATTCATGCCTTTTGCCCACTTTTTAATGGGGTTGTTGATTTTTTCTTGCTGACTTGCTTGAGTTCTTTGTAGATTCTGGATATTAGCCCTTTATCGGATGTATAGCATGTGAATATTTCCTCCCATTCTGTAGGTTGTCTATTTGCTCTGTTGATTGTTTCCTTGGATGTGCAGAAGCTTTTGAATTTAATCAAGTCCCATTTATTTATTTTTGTTATTGGTTTAATTGCCATTGGGGTTTTAGTCATAAATTCTTTGCCTAGGTTGATATCTAGAAGAGTTTTTCCTATGTTTTCTTCTAGAATTCTTATGGTTTCATGTCTTAGATTTAAGTCTGTTATCCATCTTGAATTAATTTTTGTGAATGGTGAGAGATATGGATCCTATTTCAATCTTCTACATGTCGTCATCCAATTTTCCTGGCACCATTTATTAAATAGGGATTCTTTTCCCCAGTCCATATTGCTGTCTACTCTGTCAAAGATCAAATGGCAATATGTGGATGGTTTTATATCTGGGTTCTCTGTTGTGTTCCATTGGTTTATGCCTTTATTTTTGTGCCAATACCATGCTGTTTTGATTACCATAGTCTTGGAGTTAGCTTAAAGTTGGGTAGAGTCGTGGCTCCAGATTTGTTCTTTTTGCTTAAGGTTCCTTTGGCAATTCAGGCTCTTTTCTGGTTTCAAACGAAGTGCAGAATTATTTTTTCTGGATCTGTGAAAAATGATGTTGGTATTTTGATGGGGATTGAATTGAACCTCTAAATCACTTTGGGTAGTATGGACATCTTAACAATGTTGATTCTGCCTATCCATGAGCATGATATGTTTTCTGATTTGTTTACATCATCTGCAATTTCCTTCCTCACTGATTCATAGTTCTCTTTGTACAGATCTTTCACCTTCTTGGTTAAATATATTCCTAGGTATTTTATTTTCTTTGTAGCTATTGCGAAAGGTATTGAGTCTTTGATTTGATTCTCAGCTTGACTGTTGTAGGTGTATAAGAATGCTACTGATTTGTAGCCTGAGACTTTGCTGAATTTATTTATCAATTCCAGGAGTCTCTTGCCAGAATCTTTAGGGTTTTCTAAATATAAGATCATATCATCAGCAAAGAGCAATAATTTGACCTCTTCTTTCCCCATTTGGATACTTTTAATTTCCTTCTCTTACCTGATTGCTCTGGCTAGGACTTCCAGCACTATGTTGAATAGAAGTAGTGACAGCAGGCATCCTTGTCTTGTTCCAGTTCTTCGGTGAATGCTTTCAACTTTTCCCCATTCAGAATGATGTTGGCTATGGTTTTGTCATAAATGGCTTTTATAATTTTGAGGTATGTTCTAGCTATGCCTATTTTGTTAACAGTTTTTATTATAAAAGGGTGCTGAATTTTTTTCTAATGCTTTTTCTGCATCTATTAAGATGATCATATGATCTTTGGTTTTGCTTCTGCTTATGTGGTGAATCACATTTATGGATTTACATGTGTTTAACCACCCTTGCATCCCTGGATGAAGCCCACTTGGTCATGGTGGATTATTTTTTTGATGTGCTGCTGAATTTGGTTTGATAGAATTTTATTGAGGATTTTTGCATCTATATTCATAAGGGATATTGGTCTATAGTTTTCTTTTCTTGTTGTGTCCTTTCCTGGCTTTGGTATCAAGGTGATACTGACTTTATAAAATGAGTTGGGGAGGATTCCTTTCTTCTCAATGTTATGAAATAATTTCTGCAGTATGGGTAGCAATTCTTCTTTGTAGGTCTGATAAAATTTGGCTGTAAAACCATCTGGTCTAGGACTTTTTTTTGTTGGAAGATTTTTTTATTGCTGCTTCAATTTCGTTGCTTGCTATTGGTCTGTTCAGGAGTTCTGTTTCTTCCTGATTGAGACTTGGGAGGTTGTGTGTTTCCAGGAATTTATTCATTTCCTCAATGTTTTCAAGTTTATGTGCATAGAGATTTTTATAGTATTCACATTTGATATTTTGTATTTCTGTGGTATCAGTTGTCATATCTCCTTTTTTGTTTCTGATAGGGCTTATTTGGGTCCTTTCTTTTCTATTTCTGGTTATCTATCAAGTGACCTATCAGTTTTGTTTATCTTTTAAAAAAACCAACTCCTTGTTTCATTAATCTTCCCTATTATTTTTTGTTTTCAATTTTATTTAGTTCTGCTCTGACCTTAGTTGTTTCTTTTCTTCTGCTGGATTTGGGATTGGTGTGTTCTTCCTTTTCTAGTTGCTTGAGATGATTCATGATTCATTAGATTGTTGGTTTGTGATCTATCTTTTTGATGTAGGCGTTTAAGGCTATGAATTTCCCCTTAGGACTGTTTTTGCTGAATCCCACAGATTTTGATAACTAGTGTCCCCTTTGTCATTTAGTTCAAGGAATCTTTTGATTTCCACCTTAATTTCCTCCTTGACCCAGTAATCATTCAATAGTATGTTGTTTAATTTCCAAGACTTTGTGTAGAATTGAGTGATTCTGTTGGAGTTGATTCCTAATCTTATTCCACTATTGTCTGAGAAGATACATGGTATAATTTCTACTTTTTTGAATTTGTTGAGACATGTTTTGTGGCCTAAGATGTGACCAATCTTAGAGAATATTCCATGTGCTGATGAGAAGAATGTATAGTCAGTAGTTTTTGGGTAGATTGTTCTGTAAATGTCTATTAGGCCCATTGGTTCTAGAGTCCCATTTAAGTCCTGTGTTTCTTTCTTTATTTTCTTCTTGGGGGATCTGTTCAGTTCTGTCAGTGGGATGTTGAAGTCCCCAGCAATTATGATGTTGTTTATCACTTTGTTTACTTCTAGAAGGGTTTGCTTTATGAATCTGGGTGCACCTATGTTGGGTGCATAAATATTTAGGATTGTTATGTCTTCTTAATGAATTGCTCCCTTTACTATTATATAATGACCCTCTTTGTCTTTCTTTACTATTGTTGATTTGAAGTCTGTTATCTGATATAAGAATCGCTATACCTGCTTTCTTTTGATTTCCATTTGTATGGAATATTTTTTTCTGTCCCTTTACCTTGAGTCTGAATGAGTCCTTGTGGGTAAGATGTGTTTCCTGGAGACAGCAGATTCTTGGCTTGTATTTTTTTTATCCATTCAGCCAGCCTATGTCTCTCAAATGGGGAATTCAAGCTGTTCACATTTATTGAAAGAATTGATAAGTGGGATGCATTTCTCTTCATCCTGTTGGGCAGAACCTTATTGCTTTATTTTACCTCTTGAGCTCATTATTTTATATGGGCTCTGAACTTTACCTTTTGGGTGATTTTACACTGTTGGGTTTCTATTGTGCTGATTGATGTGTAATGCAGATCTGAGTACTTCCTGCAGGGCAGGTCTGGTCTTGACAAATTCCCTCAGTGTTTGCTAATCTGAAAAAGTCTTTATTTCTCCCTTCTATAAGAAACTTAGTTTTTCAGGATACAAAATTCCAGACTGGCCATGATTTTGTTTAGGAAGACTGAAGATTGGGCCCCAATCCCTTCTGGCTTGTAAGGTCTCAATTGAGAAGTCTACAGTTAGCCTGATGGGTTTTCCTTTGTAAGTTACCAGATGTTTTAACCTTATGGCTCACAGGAGTTCCTCCTTCATGTTAACATTGACTAGTCTAATGACTGTGTGTCATGGTGATTGCCTCTTTGCAGTGAATCTCCCTGGTGTTCGTTGAGCTTCTTGTACCTGGATATCTAAATTTCTATCAAGACCAGGAAAGTTTTCCTCAATTATCCGCCCAAATAGGTTTTCCAACCCTTGTGTGTTTTCTTCTTTACTCTCAGGGATGCCTATAATTCTTATGTTTGGCCTCTTTACATAGTCCCATATTTCTTGTAGTCTTTGTTCTTTCCTCTTAATTCTCTGTTCTTTATCTTTGACTGACTTGTTTAATTCGAAGGTGTTGTCTTCAAGCTCTGAGATTCTTTCTTCTGCCTGCTCTAGTCTATTCTTAAGACTTTCCACTGTGTTTTTAATTTCCTTGATGAATTTTTCATTTCCAGAAGTTCTATTTGATTTTTTTTTAATAATTCAATGTTTTTAGTGAACTTTTCATTCCTTTCCTGATTTTTTTTTTGTTTCTTTGTGTTGGTTTTCCATTTTCTGTTGTATTTCATAAAGCTTAATTATAATCCATATTTGGATATCTTTATCTGTTCTTTCAATACTCTGATTTTGGTTGCTTTCCATTGCTAGAGAGCTGGTGTTCCTTTGGGGCTGACTTTTCGCTCTGATTCTTTATACTTCTGGGGTTCTTTTGCTGATTTCTTCTCATCTGGAGCAGCTGTTGCTTCGTATTTTTAGATTTTCTTTTGTTTAGATAAGGTTTTTTCCCCTTGCCTCACTCATACAGGTGTGTTTGTAGCATATGCTGGGTAAGAACATTTGCTTTGTGCTTTGATAACAATCTAGGTACTGGATAGATGCCTTGGTTATAGATATCCTTGCTGTGATCATTTTCTCAGTTGCTAGTTGATTGATTGTAGGCTGTAGGAGTGGTGAGCTATGTTAGTGGACATATTCCCTGCCTCTCTTTAATGGGGGAGGATGGAGGTCTTTGAAATCCTTTCTCTTTCCCAGCCCTGTGGTCTTCTTAACCATGTGAGTGGTAACAGCATGCCCAGTATAATCTCTAAGACAGTAGGTGGTTCTTGTGGGTGAGAATCAACCACACCCTGTATGATTGAGTCAGTAAATGTTGTAAAGAGTGTGCAAATTGACTTCCCTCTCAGTAGGTGGCACTTTGCAGAAGGAACAAGCTGCAATGTTGTTTTGGGGTCCTGTGACTGGCTCTAGTCCCTCAGGAGAGGCATGCATGGGTAGGGTCCTGGAACTTCAGGTGAGTCATTATTCTCTACCACAGCAGAAGTGGGTGGGGGAGTGCAGCTGGGTGGAGCTGGGTTGGGTGAGCTTGCTCTCAGGCTCCACAAAAGGTTGCAAGATATCTGTTTCAGCAGGGGTGGAAAGTCTGCTCCCAGATTCTGGGCAAAGCCACCAGGGAGGGGCTGAATTGGCCCTACCCAACCAGCAAGTCAGCTTGTGGAGGTAGGGCCATCTGAGATTCACAATCTGGACAGTGTGGATAAGGCCTCACTCCTCCCAACCCTCCCCTGCTCTGTGGTTTCTCCCTGGCATCTGCCGGTAGTCAGGAGCTCAAGCCAGCTGAGCTCTCCAGTGACTGTGATGCAGGTCAGGAGGTTCCCTGACCAGGATCCCAGCCTGAACTGAGAATGCAGCCCTCCTGTCGGTGGATGGGTGCTCCACAATCATGCTGCAGCTAGAACCTACACTGCACTGTCCCCCTGATCCACCCATGTGACTACCTCACCTCCCAAGACTAGTTCACAAATTTCCTCTCCTTGACCCTGAGCAATGCAATTTAGACCTAGGGGTATGGGACCTGGCCTGTGGGCCCATCCCCTGGTCCCCAAAGATCAATCCCAGACCATGCCAGGGAGAAGCATGCTGGTCCCAAGTTGCCCACAGGGTGCCCAAGCAGGTTCGATGTCCCTCCACCTTGGGGTGTGCCCTGAGAGTTGCTGGGCAAGCAGCACCAGGGAGGGCTGGCAGGCAGGGAGCTCACAGTCTGAGCACCCCTCAGTCTGCTGCAGAACCCCAAGGGGAAAGGTCTGAGCCCCACTCTCTGTGGATGCCTTGGTGTGATGGCTCAATTGTCTCTCTTGGCAACTGCAGGTGGGGGAGGGGAAGGGGATAAAAACAGTCTGAATGGAGGAAAGCTAGCTCTCTGGTCGTGTCTATCCTGTACTTTGGGAGGCCATGCACACAGAATATCCAGTCACTGGAGACACACAAATCATCTGGGACCCACTGGACCCTTATGGCTCCTACAGTCTGGGCCAGAGTTGGGAAATATCTGTGTGGGAACGAGCAGGATGAAACCTGAAGAGTTGAAGCCCCCTGGGGAGGACAAAGGTGCATGGTGGGTAGAGAAGCAAAGAAATATGGTGGCTGTCATCCTGGCTTGGGTCTGTGGAGGCCAGAGGCCCCCCGGGTGGGCTGGGAGCCTGGTACCCTATCCACAAGAAGATCCCTGCTCACTGGCAGCAGCAGCCTCTGGGCTTGTGTGGGCAGAAAGTCTCTCCAGAACCTCGGGAATCTGCCAACTGTCAGAGATATGAGGGAAGGAGAAACAGACCACTCCACCTACCCTTCTCACTGGACTCCAAGCCTCCTGGGGGTTGATCTCTGCTGATACCTTGCTCCTTCCTGTTCTGCCCCACAACTTCTTCACATGGAGTCTCCTGAAGGTTCTGGCAACCTTCCCTCAGATCCCACACCTGATCTTTGTCTGTTTGTTCATTTTTTCTCTTTCATCTAGAACTTCTTTTTACTGAGACGCTCTGGCAGCTGGTGTCTCTGGACAGCCATCTTCCCGAGGCATTGTATTTGTTTCTAGGCCTAATAGTTTTATATTTATTCCCAATTGTCCTGTAGTTTAGTAACTGACATTGCATTCTTACTGCAAAATAGATGGCTAATTTGAGAATCAGCAAACACATGGTCAGTTGATCTATTTCACTTCTGAACGTAAGCACACAACTTTAATTTTTGCCTCAAATTATACTTTCTCAGAAATGGAATCATTACTATTCCATAAATAACATTTTTCACATATTTAAAATATTTTTTCTAAGTTTGTCCCATTTATATAATTATGATTATAGCTGCATAGTGTTAAAACTTATGGATGACAATTAGCACTAATGTTGAGTTACAATTATTTACATAGGATTTCTAAAATTGATTTGGGAAGCCCTAAGTTTATGCTAAGTGCTGACTTTAATCAGTATCTCCAAATTCTAAAATGGGAGTGAAGTCATTAAGTCCCATTTTGAATTTAGTTTTAATATTTATTTTACAATAGTCAGGAGCAAAGATCCTGGAGTCGATCTCTCAGTTTGAATTCCAGTTCTGCCACTTCCTGGAGAAACCTTGGGCAAGTCACTTAATATCTTCTTTAATATCTTATTGAATTTAGAATGATTGCTTTTAGGATAAGTGGAGGTGAGAAGAGAGGGATTTGCAATAAAGTGGGACAGCATAATAAAGGCATGGGCAAGGAGTGGTCAGGAGACACAGAGAAGTAATCGACTAAGCTAGTGGAAACACATGTTGTGATAAGTTAGAAATGTTAGGAAATAGTAGTGAGGCTAAACAGGTTCACATTATGGAAGACTTTGAACATCCAGAAAAATAACAGTTGGGCAAAGGATGTCATGATGAAAGCTACTTTAAGAAAATTCCAAAATTAATTAATACATGAAGAAGAATAAAAGTTGAGTGCTACTAAAAAAAGAAAGTAGTGACTGCATAATTCTAATGGGTAGTGAAGGTTAAACTAGATATGAAAGTGAAAAAAATGTTTAAAAATGGAAGAGATTGGAAAAATATTAGAGAATTTTAATAGAAGAATTGCTTGGATGGAGACTTGTGAGCCCATCACCTCCTAGTCATCATACCTAGTTTCCTCTGGTTTTTTTTTTTTCACTGTTGTTTAATAGCAGGAGAGGAATTAATAGCTAAGTGAGGCAGCATCAGGAGTGGAGCAGGCAGGGGACAGGAGGGCAACAGTGCATCTTGAGTGGCATGAAAGAATACAGCCCCAAACCACCTTTTTTCTCCACCTGTTAACATTTCTGAAAACCAAGCCTACTGTTGAATTTATGAACAGGTGTTAGTTATTACTAAATGTATTTCACTGATTTAGAGACTATTGTTTCCTATTGTTGGTTCAGTTATCATAAACTCAGTTTAAAAAATTAAAAAGGTTCTGTGTTGGCATTCAGATGGAAGTAAAAGGATGAGGAATTTCATCTTGAATATTTCTCCTTTATCTAGGGAGACAATGTGGTTAGCTTGAGATGAATATATTCTTTTTTTTCTTTTTACCAAATTATGCATAAGTATTTCCCTGATTGGCTTTGACTGTTCAAACCCAGTTTAATATGGACATGTATGTTTTAAGGTAGTGGTGCATTTAAGGAAATGTAGTTTTAAGGTAGACCTCTTGCTTCTAATCCAGTGGTAGTTGTGAACGAAAGAAGATTCGGAAATATCTTGTCATTTATCTGCACTAGTTTGTTTTGTTCATGGAGCATTAATAATGAAGAGGTGACTGTACTGATTTTGCAGTCTCTGTATAACCAGCTTCGTTAATCCTATAATATTATAGAAGCCTTGATCACCTTGGTGACCATATTCCCTTTGACCTTTTTCTTTTTTTTAAAGAAGATTTTCTTTTCAGCTTATGAATCTCAAGTGTCTTAATGAATGCTTTAATGAGTGCCTCTGTAGGTTGCCTATTGTGCAGAGTTGTAGTAAAGGAAAACAGTGTTCTAGAAATGCAGCATAGCAGTAATTCCATTAACAAAAGCAGCCAGTGTCTGAGATACCATGAAAAGCAGTTTGAGTGAGATGGGAGGATATTCCAGCACATCCATGGGCTGCTGAACAAGACACTCTCCTAACCTCATCAGCAGGTAAAATGAATGGGAATCCTCATCTTTATTTAGGGACAGAGCCCCTTGAGTCTAATGCTATTGGTTTTTACAAACAGTTTTTACTCACAGCTGCTTTGTTGCTAAGCATCTTATTTGGGGCTTTTTTAAAAAAGGACCAGTAATGAGAGTTGCAGATATTAACTGTGAAGAAATATCCCCTCTCTCCCCCCACCTTTGCAGGCTCTGAGATTTGAATAAAATAAATTTTTGTAGTAAATATTTCATACATTAACTTCTACAACTCTACTCCAGATTTTTAGATCCTCAATCTTAAATAAATAAATAAACATAATTTTCTTCAGTTTTTTATCTTGGATATTTTGTCTCAAGATTCTATTAGCGTTACAAGACATAAACCCTCACCCTTGAGGGTTTATGCTCACCCTTACCCAATAACTTCACAAGCAGTTGATATGCTGCCTGCATCTTGGTCATTTTCAGTGAGCCTACTTTTTCATACACACACATTTGCTGTATGCAGCACTTTACCAAATAGTCAATGGGCCTGTTTTTGCCAGACCCTGGGCACAGAGCATTGTGATCCAAATCAGTTAATAAGAAAGCTCTAAGTATTGTATTAATAACAAAATTCATGAAATAGGTATGGGTTGATAATGTAACACAAAAGGTAGAAAGAACATCCACCTGTTAGAAACACCCCGGGTTGTAGTGTCTGCTGCTGATTCCTGGATGCAAGCTGTGGGTATGTTTGGGCTCTAGAAAATTAGGGCCAGAACCCCATTAGAGATAATCAGGTGTAAACACATGATTTAGCGGTTGAGAAAATCATATCCCAGAGTATTCAATTTTCTGACCAAGATCACACAGAGACTTTGTGTCAACACAAAGCCAAGAACCTAAGTATTCTGACTTCCAGTGGAATGCTCTTTCCACTTCATTTTATTTGCACAAATTCCAAGTCATTAACATTTAACATAAAAAATAATTTGAGCACATGCTCCACTGAAAACATACCATATTATATCATCAAAGATGTGAACTGAAACATGGGCCTCCCAAATGGAATGAGTACAACCTTGAATCATTCTCCCTTTTGAGAGATGCCTGTCAGTCACTTAAGATTCCCAAACCCATGTTAGCAAATTTCCATAAGAGTTTGGATGCTTTAGAGTACAAGTATACTAGTGGTTACTGCTAAAAAGTGATGCAAACAACAGGGGTTTATTAATTCACAAAACAAGTAGACCAGAGGCAGTGAAGGTCCAGAGTTAGTTAATTCATCCATTTAAGGATGTCAGGATTCTAGTTCTCTGTGATTATATTGGCTTTGCTTTCCCAATACCTATGTTTCCAGGCATTATGTACAACCACAGTGAGGAAAAAAAAGCAGCTAATCCCTTCATGGTCCCTGTTTTCAGAATTGAGGAAAACTTTCCCAGTCATTCTCTCTAGTAGATTATAGTTTATCATTATTAGTCAGAATTGCATCATATGCCCTTGCCTAAACCAATCACTGTCAAGAAAATGGAATTACCACAATTGGTTTAGAGTAATCAACATTCAGTTCCTGTGAAGCACAAAGCCTTCAAGTGTCTGGAAAAAATCAGAGTTCTGTTGGCAAAAAAAAAGAATTAAGAAATGGTTTGAGGGAGGATGATGATTGATTCATATAATTGAGGTATATTTCTGAATTACTAGGCACGTGTTTCTTTTAAAAGATATTTAGCATGTAAGCCATCAGAACTCAGGATTCATCAGCATCTGACTAGTTACTACTACTTGCCACAAATCTGGAATCGTCGGTTGCATGCAATAATATGGCACCTAGGAATATGTACTTCTGTACCAATTATGACTGATATGCCATACTTGGAAGATGCATTATTCTACTCACAGAAGCAGGAAAGCCAAGAGATATTAGAGGACAAGACTTTTAACTTAAGTAGTAATGGAAGATTTGATTCAATCACCCCTCCCCCCATCCCCTTCCCCAACCACACTTGAAGAGGTGAGTGGACTCTCTAACAATCAGGCTTCATAGTTCTTCGAAATTTACAGCAGGCCGATTGTGGCAGGATGGTGTTTTAAGGTCTGCAAGTGGGGCAGGCAGAGGTAAGAACAGGCCTCTTGTCTTCGAAGCATACTGAGCAGACTTGGCTCTAGCAGAGAGCTCCTGACAGAGGGGTTACCAGAGCCTAACCTGAAGGAGAGGCAACCCTCCGATGAGGATCTAGATAATTTGTGAGCAACTAAAAAGATGCTGCTCTTCTCAGCTTTCTTTTCTCAGAATCTTACTTTTTACATTGCCTCTTCTAAAGCTTTCTCATTATGTTTCTAGAAACCTCTCAAAGGCCATATTACCTTAATAGACGGTTGAAACAGTGCCAGTTTCAAGAGTGTATTCAGAATGAGCAGCCCCTTTCCCTCCCCCTCCCAGTTAGGCTTCAAAAAAGTGGGAAAAGATCTGAAAGGTCAGGTTGGGTTTAGAGTCTGAGGGGTTTTCTAATGTTAGTCTAAATGGTTTGGAACTAAGAGAAGCAGAAGGGGGTGTTGACAGGGTGGTGAAAGAGGCATTAATGTGGGTTGGGCTGTGTGGGACAGGAGAGTGGAACAGGAGAAGAGACTATTGCAGACAATCAGTAAAATACAGAAGTAACCCAATCCTAAATGAAGGAAATAACTGGGACAGAAAGAGCCATTACAAAAGAATAACAATAGGAATTAATGGAGCACCAGCTACGGAAAACCAGGTGGAAGTAGTAGTAGACTTGACTCTAGTGGCCGGGTGACAGAGAAAATGATAGAAATGGAGATTTTTTTTTTTTCAAGGAGAATCAATGGTGATGTTTTTCCTGTCCTCAATATTTTCTTGAAAAAAAAAAGATGGCATTCTTGTCTTCTTCACTTCTTCTCATATTTGTAACCTCAGAATATTTCACACAATGCCTGGGACATATTGTAGTATATGCTCATTAATATTGTTGAATAAATGGGAGCTTTATTCATCATTCCATTGCTATTAATGTATCTCTGAAACTATAATACAGCAATGGCAAATTAACAACAAAATGTAATTTTGTCAAGCATTTTTTCAGGGTATACTTTTTAAATAGCTATCTTCACCTGTATCGTAGAGTATTTCCCTATTGCCTCATGCCTTAAAATGTTTCTCTAGTGCCATGAAATTATACCCAGGATGCAAGCCCAGGTGAAGATGTTCTGTGTATTTCAATGGGCTAATAGTTAGCATTGCTTTCAAGACCCCCCTGTGATCCAGCCCCTGACAAACTATCTAGCTTCATCTCTTACTACTTCACCTTACCCCAACCCTAAATCCCTCTGCCCAGCCACAGTGACTCTTCACCTGATTTCTCAATGCTATGCTCTTTCCTTTGGGTCCTTACCTATAGGTAGACACCTTTGCCTGAAAATTTTTACTCCACTTTTACCTTTACCTGGCCCAGTCCTACTCACCCTTAAGCTTTCAGCTTAGTTTCTTCCTTCCAGAACTCGCTGTACTCCCTCATCTGGGGTAAGGGCCTCTCTCTGCTCCCGTGACACTCTGGTCTTTCTTCACATGGCATACACCACACAATTTAATTGCCTGTTTGTCTACATTCCTTCTTTTGTGGACCATACTCTCACAAGCCCCTAACATATAGCCTGGTACTTAGTAGTTACTCAATAAACATTATTAAATTAATGTATGCATTAACTAATGAAGAAAAAGAATATAAAGTGTGTTGGTTGGCAGACTTAGAAATGTTTGTTAAAAAGTCCCTTAATCTTCTTATATAATCACATAACCCTGTTGATATGTTAGTAAATAAATGTATTACCTACAGATTGGAATACAGTATGATGAAAGCACTACGGTAAGCAATATGTCATCTGTTTTGTCCTCCTTTTCTCTTACCAGTAAATAAGGAAGAATAAGATAATGGCTGTCAGAGAAAGAATAATTTGAACACCTTAATCTTAAATAGCCTTGTGTGATAAGAGTGTGATTAAAAGAATCTCACATGTGGGGTTTAATATAAAAATCAATGACAAAGGAAGGATAGGTGTCTTCATATAGTTAAAGGGAAGAAACAATTTGCAAAATTCATGAAGAGACATGAATAGATGTTAATAAACTATGATTGAGTATTTAACTACTTAGACCACTGAAGATATTAGTAGGCATTTGCATAGAAGATAGAGCAAGCATTCTTTGTTAATGTTAATATTCGGATTTGCAAGTTACTGTGGTAGGCATAGTTCTGCCCAGGGACACCAGGTGTGCTGCTGCTCAATCTACACAGTTGAAGTCTGTGGCTCTGGTTCTGCTCTATTTATTAGGCTACATTGATCTATTGCCCAAATTGTTTTAGTTTACTTAAAGCCTCTAGATAGTAAAAAATGTGAATGGCATGAATTATAACATTTAACCTAATTATTTAGACCACCATTTTTTTAGTGTGCAGAAATACTAGCATAGATTCCGATAATAAATCTGGGACATAATTTCCCTTGTTTATTAGACAATAATTGTTTGCTCATTAGACTGGTATATTCTTGGAAATCAAATAAATGCTACAAATGAACTCTCTATATTTGTGTAAATAATATTTTGTTGATAAGAAAATTCAAAATAGTTTCAAATTGATTAATAGGTAAATGTCCCAAATAACCCCATTTATCTTTAAGGCTAAATTTGTGTTTTCCTGAGAAAGGCTTCTATGCCCCCAACCTAAATTAGCTGCTTTTCTCTGTGCTTCTACAATACTTTGTGCATACATTATTGTTGCCTTAGCCTTCCTAATTTTTTGATGACTTGTAAGTTTGAAAAGTAACACCTGTATTTTTGAAGCAAATGAAAATATAATTATATGAAGAGACAATGTTGTGGGTTTTCCTCCACACCTTTCTCTATCTTGTGCATACTTCTGTCAATGCTGTTACCACATTGACCTATAATTATTTGTTTTTGGTCTATCTCTTCCAGTGATTCTCACCCCTGGCTGCAAGTTAGAATTACCTAGGGCATTTTTCAAGAAATTCAAATATACAGCCATTCCCTCCCTAAATTCTGATTTCAATGGTCTGACTGAGGTGAAAATCAGATGTTGCATTTTTCAAACCAAGCCCAGTGTTCATGCTGTCTGCTTTGTCTTTTTATTCCGCATCTTTCCTTCTTCCTCATCTTGAAGTCTCATAAGAACATGGTACGTATGGTTGTTGAATAAATTGATTAATTTGTCTTTAAAGAGACAAAATTGTCTTGAAAACTGGAATAAAGAAACCCTAAATCTTATATTTCCAATTTGCATATAGAAATGCCTTATTTTAGGAGAAAAATATATCAGAAAAATTGATAGCAAAACATATTTCCAAAAAATAAATGACATTTTCCTACAGAGTTTTATATAAAATTGAATATATTTTGGATAGAGGATCATTTGACTAAAAAAATTGAATTATAAATTTTATTGACTATTTCAAATGGGCTTAAAATATGGTTAAAATATTAACCTACCCACTCATATACCACCAGAAAAGTACTAGCCATTATTTGTAAAAATTAAAATTACGCAGTGACTGTTACTTCTCCAGGGAAGAAGGTGGGTTGGTGATAAGCCATACCTCCTTGTAACCTTACTGTCACACTGTGAAAGCAGCCTGTCGGCAAACTGTTTCATAGTGGCACTGACTGACGGATCCTTGTGAAGACCCAGCCCATGGCCCTAGGTTTTGTTTCAAACTTAAACACAAAGGATCCCTGCAAATCCACTTACTGACTGATCTAAGAATTCATTTTTTCAAATAAACTAAAAACTGTGTAGTCTTTCTTGGGCACTCTCATCCATAATTTTTAGCTCTTTCATCTAGAGGAATTTATCGTGCACTTTGTTGCTTATTCTCTACTGCTGTTTCTTGATTATTTGCCGAAGGGTACCTGTCCTGTTGAGGGTGGCTGTTGATGTTGTTTATTTAGTATCCTCCCAATGGTTTTTATCCTAATGTAAAAATCCTGTTCTTTCTCCTGTTCTCTGCCCCCTCACCCTACCCCGCTGAGTTTCAGATTGCTTTTAAAGGGAGATTGGCACAACCCAGAGTGCAGTTATTACAAAACACACTTTCCTAATTTATTTGTCAGATGTTATTTAAAGAATGTTACTCGAATTCATGCTTTAGAAAAGAATTTGTATCTATATAAAGGGATATTCATATCAAATATTAGGTCATATTTATCCCAAGCTGGGGATTGGGACATATTTTAACTACTTGGATGAGTAGAGAAATAAGTAGTTCAAACTGCTGTTATTTTGACTTCCCACGCTGGCCACCCCTAAATGTATTAAATCAAGGATTTTTCTCCACCAGGAAAGTTAAATAGCAGGTGTAATACTTAATGAACTGCAATGACTTGGACTTATTGGTGTGGCAAATAGATTGTGATATTCATTTCCAATTAAAGTTCTTTTGCAAAGATCAATGAAGCACATTTTCACAAATTGAATCACACTAAACTAATAAACAAAATCCTCACATGCCCACTGATGGCAAATTATTATTTCCTTAACATTTAAAATCCCATCACACTATTAATTATAAGATGCAAAGGCTAGGAAAGATCAAATGTTTATTTACTCATGTGTTTGTATTTTATTTCCAATTTTATAAGAGAAATAAGAAACATTAACTATTTGTAAGGAAGCTGCATAAGAATAATTTTCTAAACTTGAATTTTTTGATCTTTGATCCATAAGCATTTTTTATTTACTAAATAACATACTTGTCCTAATGATTTAAAGGTCTGATCTTTAGTAAATTAGAAAAGAATCTGTTATAGAGTAACCTTTAATTAATGAATGCATGGTATACATTTACATCAGAAACAATGGGAAAAAGGAAAATAGCTTAGGACTTTGCCTCTAGAATCATTGAGCTGCTTCAGAAAAATTAAAATGTTAATTTAGCAACCTCAAATGTCACTACTTTATTCAAAGAATACATAAATGTTATGATATTCATTTTCTAGGACCTCCTCACCTTTCACCTCCTCTTGATATTTCTTTCAAAGTATACTTTTGAATAAAGATTATACATTTGTGTAGTTTCATTTTAAAGTTTTTAATATTTTGATATTGATGCAGGATGACCAAAATGGAGTCACCTCTGAAGCAAAGGGTAAGGTTATAACAGGAACATTCTATTTTCAAACAATAAAGGAGGATATTTGATGGAGATGCACATGCAAAATTTCTCCTCTAGGAAAATCTTAAGACTTAAGAAGTCTTTTCCACACTATGGTCTAGTATTTCAAAAGAAGTTTACCAGTTGCTCATGGGATGATCTGTATTGTGTGAGCATTTTTACACGAAGAAGAGCCTATCAACTAATACTCCCCAACCGAATAGCTCCGTGGTGATTTGCCAAGCCATGTCTGTGTGCTCTCTCCATAGAGGTCCAGCCTAAGGGGAAAAAATGTAAAGAAACATACAGAAAAATTTCTCTCTGACATTCCATCACATCTTCTCCTTTCTCCTCTTCTACTAATTCCACCTTTCTCTTCAGTGGCTCATCTGTCCAGGCTACATTTGGATTTTGTGGGCCAATAATTTAAATGGCAAAAATATTACAGGTGTTTGTCAACTTTATTTCACAAATAAATGATTAAATATAAACACACACACACACGTTTTTACAAACACACACACAAGCACACATGTTACACATAATAGTCTGCTATCATCATTTCATAAAAGAAATGGCATTTTAACATCAAAGATAGTAGAAAACCCATAATATCAGAAAAATATATTTTAAATTGAATAATTTTAGCTTTACAAACTCACTGAATGAACTCATTTTTCTTGCTTTCTCACACACTGGTGACCCTTGTCATAAATCAACATAAGCCTGCAGTCCAGCTTTTGAGAACTACTATACCAAATGCCTTGGTTCAATCCTTTTTACTAGTTGGAAAGGATCTTACTAATTTCTCAAAATATAATGTGCCTGCCATTTCCTAGGGATCTTGTTAAATGGACATGCTGATTTGGTAGCTCTAGGTGGTGCCTAAGATTCTGCATTTCTAACAAGCTACCAGGTGATACTGACGCTGCTGATCTGTGGACCAAAGTTTTAGTATCAAGCAAGAAAACTATTTTCTCCCAAGTGTTAAAAGCTAACCTGTAAGGCATTATTCTTTCTAGAACTTTTAATCAGGAGGTGTATTATAATGAAAATCCTTAAAGAACCAAATAAATTAATCTGTAAAAATGATGTGATTGGGATACCATTTGTAGGGATATTGTCTTCACAATCTGGCAACCTGGACCAGACCAAACGTAATTCATTTACAAATTGTTTTATCCTTGCGTCAAATCGTGCCACATTAAGTATCATTACTCTTATTCTACTTGGAAATATCCTCACCAACATGTGTTTCTGATTGATACTTCCTTCAATTATTTACAGATAATTTCTATTGGAAGATAGACAAGGGTTTGAATCATGGTTCTACCATCTAGATGCATTAAGACTTCGGCCAAGTTACTTAACTTCTCTGTGCCTCAGTTTCCCAGGGAAAAAATTGTACTTCTTTTAAGAAATGTGAGGATTAAATGAGATTGTATTTTAAGACCCAGGCACGTTGTTGCCATTACTATCTAGTGTCTAGCACACAATAGGAATTAAATCAGTATTTGTTGAATGTATTTACTCAAACCTAAAATTGGACTAAAATAAGAACATAGTTTAACTGTCTTTTGATTGCTCAAATAGCCCCATTGCCATTGTATACTTCTTAAGTGCAATTCAAACTATTAACTAGCTGTATGAAGTCATATAAAGTACAGATTCTGGATATCAAAGAAATTATTGGTTTTTTTTTGCATCCCCTTTTGGGTCCTGAGACTCTCAAAGGACTATTACGAGATCTTGCATTTTTTTGAGAATAAGAAGGAAAAATCTGGTACAGATTCTTTTTTTTTAATGCCCATTTTTCTGAAATTGATTTCTCCTTCCTAATTGAAAAATCTGGGATTTGTTAGCCTGCAGGGGACTTTGCAAAAAGCCCATCTGGTTAATCAGTCTCTTGTCTGATTGACACTACAGTATCATAGGGTCTGTTACAGATCAGGAAACAAATGATCTGACAGTCAATTAATTCTGTGTCATCTGTGTGTATGTTCCTGGAGGCTCTATGATAGAAGCAAGCTTATAAATAAAAAATAAATAAGGAGATGCTATTTGTCCAGGTTAAATTTAGTTTCATTCTGAACTCATGTTGTATAGTAGTAGTTCATGAGCATGAGTTGTAAGAAGTCTTTAAGAAAATTTAGGTTGAAGGACATCATGTTGGATCCCAATATATTTTGGACTGCAAAACTCCCACAATTTTCTGGAATGAGCTACTGAGAGATGGGAATTACACATTTGGGCAGTTCGACTGCATACAAATGTATTTAGATCTGATATCTCAAATAATATCTTTAAATCCTGACCAGGTGCAATGGCTCATGCTGTAATCCTAGCACTCTGGGAGGCCAAGGCGGGAGGATTGCTTGAGCTCAGGAGTTCAAGACCAGCTTGAGCAAGAGCAAGACCCTATCTCTACTAAAAATAAAAAAATTAGCCAGGCGTGGTGGCACGTGCCTGGGACTACACTCCCTGGAAGAGGCTGAGGCAGGAGGATAGCTTGAGCCCAGGAGTTTGAGGTTGCTGTGTGCAGGGCTGACACCATGGCACTCTAGCCCAGGCAACAAAGTGATACTCTGTTTCAATAAATAAGTAAATAAATAGATCTATTATTTCATAAAATTCTATAGTTCAAATTCTCTTAATAAGAAAAAAATGTCTGTATAACTCAGAGAATTTTCAATTTATCTTTGAATGATGTCATTGTAATTGTTCAAATGCACTTTTACTTGATGTATTCTCTTATAGCTTCTTCATGAAAGTTTCAATTCATGTAAATGTAGTAATAACAATAATAAAATTTAACATTTATTGACTACTTATTAGGTTCCAAGCACTAGGGAAAGCACTTTATGTATCTTTTCTTATTTAGTTTCTGTGTTTTTTTTTTATTTTAAAGCTTGAAGTGACTGTTCAGGGAACTAGCCTAAATTTTTTATTATGTAGATAAAAAAATTGAGGCACAGTGAAGCTAAGTTACTTGAACAGCCAAGGACACAAAGATGGTTAGAAATGTATCTTTGTAGCATCACATCTTTGTGACAAAAAGAACAATAGAAAATCTGTAATACAGATACAAAGGAGGTTTCTCATTCTTTTCTGTGCAAGGCAAAGCTTCTCAGAGAACAAAGCTGCCTTTGAAGCCAGGGATTGCTCCAACTCAAATCAACTCTGCGGGGTGCAGAGTATGACATGATGGAGCCAACACAGTAAAAAATAAAGTTCGAAACACTCTAAAATTATCTACAGTCTTTTGGTGCCAATCCTTAAAAATATCATTATTATATTTTATGTATGTTGCTAACTTGTCTTCATTAGCTTCTCTTTGATATTTTTGGCAAATCAGTTTAGCCTTCAACATTCCTCATTTATTCTACTTGATTAAATCAAATGAATGAATAGATAACACAGAATCAAATATCACTATTATCTGTGCTAAAAAAGCAGCAACCTAAGGAGGTAAAAAGAATGTAAATTGAAGTATCAAAGTTAGTAGATGTTTGTATACATTGCTTTATTGAATGTCTAAAATCCACTCAGATTTGGATGGTGGGAGGAAAAATCAAAAAGTTTCTAGAATAGACAGTTGAATATTTCACCTGCTGTGCATGGAAGGTTAAAAAAAACTAGTTAAAAAAAGACTGAAAAGGAAATTACAGACTGTGGCATTTTTGTCTTTTATTTTTGTTGGTTTCTGCTGAAGCCCTACCTTCAGGATTTTCTTCCCAAGTACTTTCCCTAGAGTATATAAATCAATGCAACAGTGTCCTGTAATAGTATCCTAACCTGGTAAAATATCACAAGACTATAAAAGAATGCTTTTAGCAAAGGTGTCAATTTTGCTCCTACATCTTCAGTGAGATGTTAACTTGAAAGTGTAGGTACGTTGGAACCATTAGAGAGAAAGGGAAGGGAAGATAGATGAAAGAGTCAGAAAGTAGAAAATTTTAAATGAAAAGTTTATGGAGCAAGCACAACTAGATCTTTTAGCTCCATGGGAGTAGAGTTGAAGATAAATTGGGAAAGTGGAAATGTTATGAGAAAATGAAAGGGCACTGCCTTATATCAGGTTCTCCAAGAAATACTCTGAGATGAAGATCTGCATCCAGTTTATTAGAAAGTGCTCTTGGGAACGCCTGTAAGAGAATGAGAGAAATAGTACTGGACAGAAGGGGAAGTTGCAATGCAGTGGCAACAGAAACTCAATTGATCCTACAGAAAGGTCTGGAGCTGGGATGGCCCTTCAAAGTTGTCCCAAATGAAAGCAAAGGGTTGGGGCCTTTGACTCTTGCATCAACAAGTCATTCTGTCTAGCTGGCCTTAGGAAGGAGGCAAAATCTTGAGCAAGGCATCTTCTTTTAGCTGAGGGCTATTGCTAAAGTTGGACCCAGCTGTGGTCCTAAAGAAGCCAACATTCCCCCAGCTGGGGGAATGAGTGTCACGGCCCTGAATGGGGGATGCAAGTAGGATATCAAAACAGCCACCAGGGGTCAATCCTGTGCTTCTTGGACCTCCTTGCTTCATTTAATAAACTCACCCCATCTGAGAGCAGCAGCTCAAAGATTCTGATTGGTCTCTTTCCTAGAGAAACTTATAAAAGGAAGTTTCTTTAAGACAGACTATAGGCCCACCACTGCAGTTGTTCCTGAGGCTACTTATTGATTTCCCTCTTTACTACCATTCTATATTTCCATCACCTTTGGCTAACATATCTGTAAGTCTGGTGGAGTGATTTGAGCCCTCATTCCCGAGGGGTCTGAACACCTGGTCATCATACCCTTTTCAGGCTGTAGTAGCTTTGCTTGTCTACTTACTATAAAAATTGCACAGAGGGAGAACCATAGAATGACAAAGTGGATCACTTGGGTCCCAAACATACTTTTTTCTGCTCCCTTCTATATAGATCCCTATCTCTTTCTGATCACCAGGGTCAACTACTCCAGCCAGGGTGGTGACTCTTCTCTTTATATCCTGGGGTCTTGGCACGAAGAGCCTGAAGTGACCAGGTAACAATCATAGCTTAAAGTTCAGTGGAACTCTTACTGTGCCCCTCGTTGAGGAGTTTTCCCCAGAGAATCACACCCACATTGCTTAAAGTTGCAGGAAAAAATCTTGCAAAAATTCTACAAGTGGGTAGGGTACTTGAGTAATAGTAGGTAAAGATACTCCTACTCTTACTTCTATCATTTGATTTACGGACTATGTATTCCTATGCACTGGAAACACAGCACCAAATAATAGTCATTAGTTTAGGGATAAACTTCATCCTAGAGGATGGTGCCTCATTCACGCCAACTATCCTCTGCACACTGGCCTATTAAGCTGCAACTTCAAAAGGCCATTCCATAACTCTTGGGTTGACAACCTTTGTATAGTGGGATATATGTTAGGACCAGTGGACTCATAATTTTGAGCCCATTTTTACACCTGCTTTTCTGTAAATAAATTTCCTAGGACTAAGATTATTTTATATGTTATACCATGCCATTTAAATAAACACTCTGTAAGCCCTCAGACGGAGGAGCTGGTTAAAGCTTTGTGGGAAGAAAATGCAAACCTATACCTAGAAAATGTATTCCTTCTAGTCAAGAAGAAAGGCTACCTCTTTCAGGATAGAAAGTATCTAATGAAAACATTTTGTAGCTTTGTGGGATTCTCAGGAATTTTACTCTATCAATGACCTAACATTGGTTTCTTTTGATGGTAGGTTGTGCTGTTTTGTTCACACATGGCTTCCTTCCTGACACTGTGGCTACAGGGATGGTTGATGACAGATACTGGCTGATGTCAAATGGCCAAGTCAGTCTATCTATTTGGCTTTTTGGTACCTTATTGATGACAGATGCTCCTTTGAGGGCATTATTATGTTATTTACAACATAGTGGTTGCATAGCAGTTACATGAGGCTGTGTTTGTCTGCTCTATCAGAGATATTACATCTGACACTTCAGATGCATTAGGAAAAATATTTGAGTTTTCAGTAGTCCACTGTAATTCATCAATATCTGTTGAGTTTTTGTAGGAATCAAGCTGGTTAATTAAATAGGGATATCATGAGGATTACCACACTTGATCTTAAATTTTTTAAGGGTGGAACTAATCTCCACAAACCCCCTCACCATGTGAATTTTCCCATTATGATAGCTCTTACTCTAAAGGCTAAGGAACAAATGTAAGGGTTCAATCAACGACCATGTATGTCTATTCCAATTATACATTTAGCAATCAAGGTAATGATCACCAGGTGAGTTAATGGGACAACAGTAACCTGGCACTGGGATAAGATTCCCTTACTTACTTTGCGTCTATATCCCCATATGCTCCAACTCTAACAAGAGAGTTGTGATGTGATGTTCCAGTCTCCAGATATCAATATCAACAGTTCTCAAATGGTCTGGGTATTTCTCGTTACCCAATGTTATCTGAGGCAATGACCATTGGACCCTTTAGAGAAAGACCAAGCAAATGATTACTGTATACCCTTTCTGTGATGTTGCAACATCTTTCCTCAAGGAAATCATGCCTTTCCTTCAGTCAAGAGGTCCTAGATCTGAGAATTGACTTACATCTAGTTATTCACATAGAGAGATCTTGGCTTTTTATTGGTACAGCTGTGTTCAGCCTCCTGATCATGTATGCTTGATTTCTTTAGATTATATAGATTGAACAATATTCTTGTTGGCTGCTTGTCTATCTTGCACCTAGGAAAGCTATGTTCTAGTAACTCTCTCCATAGTGCTCTGCATGTCAGGCCACCTGGCTGCCACTCTAATCTTCCCACTCTTTAACCTAATTGTTCCCACCTTGCATCTAACAGTGTAGTGATACCACCTGCCTCTTACTTCGGAATTCTATCATCCTCATTGCATCTTGAGAACTCAGATAACAGCTCATCTTACTGTCATCCCTACAGAGGACAGCTACTACCACCTTCTCAAGGATGTTGATGTCCCTCTCACAGCACATTCCTTAACACTTTGGTGAATGGAGTGTCCTGTGGACTCTTCCAGGGGATATAATCAGCAGATAGATTTCCCATGCTTATGTAGCATACCAATCTGCCATGCCCACTGAGCCTTTGGGGATCAGACCGGGTACTGGAGCTCCAGAGAAGATGTAATTCTCAGTCTTCAGAAAATTTGCTACACAAAATTCAGAGCCTTGAATGGGAAGGAGGAGTGGGACCCAAAGAATTGAGATGGGGACATCTGGGTCAAAGCAATCACAAATCCTAAATCTCCAGATTCTACCATGTACCATGGCAGTTCTGGTACTTGTAGTCACTTATTGTGGATTATGACTTTCTACTCAGTCATCAGAGAATCATCCTAATAGTATATTATCCCACTCTCCCAGGGTTATTGCCAGGTTGTTTATCACAGGAGAGTGATCCCATATTGGTGATCTCTCCCTTACCCAATATGTCCCATGCTCCTTGAACGAGCACCCTTGAGCACTCCTTTATACACTCTTGCAGGGCTGGCTGATACATGTCGGCTGCGTCTTATATTTCCTTCAGCATAGAGTTTCTTTTCTATTTTAGCAGATTCAGCACTTCTCCAGGTTGGTTATGCTGTGATTTCACTCTAGTTATTGGCTGCGTAGCCAGGAGGGGAGCTGTAGATTTGCTCCCTGAGGGAGGCAAATATTGCTTTATATAAGACTTAGCCTCTGAAGCATCTGTAAGCAAGGGGAGTGCACTAAATTTAAGGAAGGAGTGGCCCACTTTTGACAACCCAAAGGCTCAGAGGAATCTGGAGATTTAGGATTTGTAATTGCTATAACCCAGATGTCCCCATCTCAATTCTTTGGGTCTTCCCATTCAAGGCCCTGAATTTTATGTAGCAAATTTTCTGAAGACTGAGAATTCCATCTTCTCTGGAGCTCCACTACCCAGTCTGGTCCTCAGCTTGTATTGCCCTCCAGCTTCAAGAGATGAAAATCTCATATGCTGCCAAGGAGACCCTCTGATTAGTTACCCTCAGCCTTTTATTGTCTATCTCCGATGTATCCACAGTATCCAGCAATAGCCATCAGATTTAAGAATCCTTCTAATGACTACTTGTCAAACAACTGAGACATGCCCTCTCTTCTCACTTCCAGATTATTTTCTGCCACTGGAATTCCCATCTTATTCACCACTAATAAAATGTTTAGCAATCACAGTACTTCCACATGCCAAGAGCTATCAGTATACACCTACAAGTAGTAATGGGGGTCCTCTTTGCCAGCTGGTCCATGGGTAATCTAGTTCCACAATCTCATTTTAATGTTCCTCTCTAGGACAACTTCTGGTACCAAATCTTTTAAGGTTGGGTTCAAGGGAAACAGATTTTGAAGCAGAGATTTGCACGTGGGAGATTTATTAGGGATGCTCTCAAGAAAAGAACTATAGGTAATGAGGAAAGCAGAATTGAGGAGAGGGAGAACAATAATGAACTTGCAACAGAGCCCTCAGCTGATCTTATAGGGAGCTCTGCAGCTGGCATAGCCCTTCACAATTGTTCCAAATCAAGAATGTGGGCCAGGTCTTATTTCCTCATGTGAACCAGTCAATGGATGCATAACTTTGAGCAAGGAAGCTATCTTTGGACAAATAAAATTTCCAGAGACAGAGTCTGGTGCCAGCTGTCAGTAGCCAATACTCCTAGCAACTGGAAATATAAATGTTCTATTCCCAGAGGAGTATCTCTGTGATGCCCCACAGCATCCACTACACATACTCAACATAGAATAGTTGAAAGCAAAGGAACTGCCTAAGTGAATAAGGAATAACTATGAGTGATTGTTTCAAATAAGCTTTTCAAATTAACACTATGGGGGAAGATATATAATTTCCATCTTTCCACACCTAAATAAAAACTGTATATGGTTATTTAAGTGACAATTTAGGCTTATGTACATATTCAAGTTCCAGCTGTATATTTCTAATAGCCTCCTGGCCTATAGTCAGTCCAGTGGTAAGCACTAACTTTGGATTACATAGCTATACCACCCCCTTAATGGTGTCATTTAAATTTTTTCCCATGATATATTTAGATATCTACCATATGTATATTATTTTATTATTAGGATTCATTTTACATAAAGTACTCATTAGTAGCTGAATGCATGGATTTAGTTATATTATTGCAATGTGAATTGGCAATTTGATGGAAGGAAATATTCAAAGTGTAGTTTAAAATGTCTTTATGATATTATTTGAAATCCCTCAGTGCCTTTTTATGCCTTATTCCTTTGAAATCAATTTGGTTGGGGTCTCAATCACTCTTCTGAACATAATCCAATTAAAATTTGAAATGATTTGATAAATTGGAGAGATGGCTAGAGTTAAGATAAAATCAAATAAGTGTAAATGAAAGATAATTCAATGAGGAAGAATAAGTGACACAAGTATAGGAGTGCAAGGCCCTAATGTCAGCTTCTCTGGAGATTAGAAAAATAGTTTGAAGAACATCAAGGACACTAGTTTAGAACCAAGATAATTGATCCAAATTTTCAAACATGAATATAAATGTAATAGCAACCTAAGATGTATTTGAATCTTGTGCTGAAAGTTCATTAAATAGGATGTGAAAGTGGGAAAATGTACTATAGACAGGACTATTTGATATTAGAAATATTGAGTTAGGCAGAGGATGAGGTGAGAATTATAGTTTGGAATATATAACTGTACATTTGAGTTACATAAAGGAATATCAAATGCATAGAAATAAAGTAGTTTTTTAACTGTAATCTTTTACTTAAATAAATGCTGTAATCACTACCAGTAAGATTAAAGGTAAGAGCAAATGTTTATGAATAACCTAAAACGATTAATGTTAGATGCTAATAATTATCTAACAGTAGAGACTACGAGACCTAGGAATTCTCCTCTACTGCTGAATGAGTCTCCTTGGCTGCCTCACTTCTTCCAGCATAACTAAGCACAGGCAAGTCTAAGGAGACAGAAAATTGAAACAAAGCAGACACTTGCCTGCAGGTCCTGGACCCTAGTTCCCCATTCTTGAAAGAACAACCCTATAGTACTTGGTCTCCATTGGAACTTCTAAGAAATCATGGCGCTGACCTCATCCATGATATGTGAATCACTGGGGGTTTCTAAGGTTATTCCTGTGTCTAAACTAATTTTTTCTTTTTCATAATAAAGTTCTCACTTCAAATGGGTAAAAGATACCACAGCATTTAAAGCAAAAAGCGAATGCTTAGGAAGCTTGTTGTAAAAATACTAAGATCATAAACTTATTAAGAAATCCATACCTAAAATCTTAACCCTGACTAAGCCATTTGACTCCTCTTGGACACAGTTCTCTTCTGTCAAATGAGGGAGTAAAGGATATGACTTTCAAGACCTCCATAAGTATGTCTCATTACTTTATATGCAGATATCAGGGACATGGATTTCTGTCTCTGATTCACATTTGCAGAACAGCCACATGGTAATGGCAGCCATATCCATTTACTTTTCAAATTAACTTAGGAGTACCTTTAGGATATAATGTTGTTTGGGCCCTGTTAAAACCAGATCTACCATTCTGATGTTTTGGGGATTGGGAAGTGGACAATAGATCTCCTATAGGTATTTTTAACAAGGAAGTACATGGCTATAGGGAATGGTCCAATGCTGATTCACACTGGCTCATGAGAAACAAACGTGCACATCCAATTTTGCATTAATTAATGTTATTTTAGTAGCTTGATTTTGGCCATAGTGGGAATATTTACACTTTGAAAATCAAAAAGAAAAAAGAAAAACCACTATAATTAAGAGCTTTTGTTTTTTATCTTCCCTTCCCTTCCCTTCCCTTCCCTTCCCTTCTTGTCTCTCTCTCTCTCTCTCTAAGCTGGGTGTTAGAAAATTTCTACTTAAAAACAAGAGGGTAAACCAGGTGAGTAAAGAATTACTTGAGAACTTAAAATAAATTTTTTTTCTAGCGCAGAACTTGGATGGCTGCTAGAAACTAAAAGGCTATTTCTTCCAAAGGAACATGACTAGTGGTAGAGATGGTGAGATATTTCTCTAAACTGGTGCAAATAGGATACTCGATTTTTTTTTCACAGTTTGACAATACTATCCACTTAGAAAAGTATATGTAGGTGAAACCCAAAGTTACCTAATTCTGTCTGTAAGGTGTTCAGTTTGGCTTATGCACTCTAAAAAGGGAGCAAATGAAGATGGGGTTATGCAGAAAATCAATAGAATCCATTTTGAATTGAGAGTCTATTTCCTGTAACCTCTAAGAAAAAAAAATTCCCGCAGCAGGATTCCTATAGTGAAGATATTAGATTGTTAGCCCTTGTATCTTTTGTTTCTCTCTTTTCTGTGGCTTCTCTCTGGGAACTTTATTATCAACTGACCTTCTAAATAAGGATGGCCAGGAGTAGGATGAAAAGGCAAACCTCAATGCTGTCAGCCCTTTCTATCTATAATGGGTTCCTAAAATTGTTTGGTATGAATAAAGTAAAATATTTTCAAGTATACTTGTAATCATCTGAAATCTCAACTATTGATGATTCTCCTATGCCTCATCCCAATATGTAATATTATTATTACAGAATAGTTGCTGTTATTCTTGTTCTTAATGATTTCCTTGGATGATTATCAATTGAAGTACTTATGTGAACTATGCATTTTGACACTTGATAGTATCCAAGTCAATGTTTTGTTAACACTGCTTAGTATTTTCTTCATTTTTTGTTATGCATAAATGATGTTTCTTCCAACAGAGAATATTTTTGATACTTCATGGATATCCAACCATGGCAACCAAAAATTTTAAAACTAAGAATTCAATAAAATTAAGAATCCAATCAAATTAAGTGAGGGTGATTGCTTCTGCTCAAAGAAAGTTAATTTTAAGTAAGGTGCTATTTAGAGGTTGATTATGTTATTAAGCAATTGCCTGAAGTTTGGGTTAACAGCTAAGAAGTGATGAGTTGCCTTTTTTGGTAATATAAGGAAGGACAGCTACTGCTTCTCTATCACAGAAAACTAAAAAGCCAAGTTAACCCAAAACAGTTGTTTGTACTATAAAGATATAAATTAATTGAATTGTTCACTCCTCAAATATTGGTCTATAATAAACCAGGCACTAGATCAAAAATGATAAGGTAAAAGGTAAATAAGGTAAAAATGACTGAGGTGACAAATTTTAAAGTATGTTATAAAATAAAATAAGTATAGGACTTAGGCTAGATGTGCCACCTGTTAAGTCAAAATAATGTTGTGATTTAATTTTACTTCATTATTTCATCTCTCCTCAAGATAGCCAAACCAGGGAATGTTTGATAGGAAATTTGTTGTAAGAGACCTTCTCAGGGATTGGACATCTCTATTTCAGCCAAACAAAATACTCTGCTCAGCTTCTAGGATCAGAAAAACATGCTTATTGGTTCTTACTTATACCTAACTTACCTATCATTTTCTGCAAAATAAACTTCTCAATATAGATTCCTCCCTTTTAGGAACTGACATTCCATTATTAAAATATCACCCTGTCTTTTTTTTAATTCACATTTAGTTCTATGTGGTAGACAGAATTATAAAATGACCCACGATGATACTTACCTTCTATAATTCCCTCCCATCCAACATGGGCAGAAGTTGTGAGTATGGTGAAATATCACTTCCTTGATTATGTTTCTTGGAAAAAGGGATTTTGTAGATGTAATTTAGTTTATTTATCAGTTGACATTGAGTTAATCTAAACGGAGATTATGTGGGTTGGCCTGATTTAATCACATGAGCCTTTTACATCTGGGTTTAATGTCAAAGACAGGAAGTCAGAGATTCAAAACAGCAGATATGTACTCCTGCTGGTAGAGAGAGCCCTGTGGCTCTCTAGGAGCTGCTAAGGGACCTGGTTGACAGCTGGCAAAAATCAGAACATCAGTCCTGCAACCTCAAGGAAGAGAATTCTGCTCAACAAACTGAATGAGCTTGGAAGAGGACCCCAAGCCTCAGATGAGGTAGCAGCCTCAGCCAGCACCTTAATTGCAACCACGTAGGCCCCTAAATAAAGAATCCACCCATGCCATGATGGACTCCTGACCCACAGAAACTGCAAGAGAATACATATGTGTTATCTGAAACTGCTAAATATGTGGCAATTTGTTACACAGTAATAGAAAACCAATACTTTATATACTATATACAAGGTAAGGAAGTACTGAAGAAAGAACCAGGAGGCAAGAGAGTAAGAAACATGGGTAACTAGTCACTTATGGGTGTCTTCCCTCCAGGTCCCTGTTCCTTAATTTTTCTTGAAGACAGGCCCACATTCCTCATTCTTCTGCTCCAATCTCTTTCTCCCCATTCACAGGATATGGGAAGGGTACACACCTGTACGTCCTTTCTTCATACCTTTTGCACATCCTTTCACCTGCCCCAACATTATCCATTTGTGCATCAGTAGCTTTTACATAGTTAACACAGAATCCCTAGAGAGATGCGCATTTCATTTTTAAAGAATTTATGACAGTTTAAATGGATTTGAACATAAACTATAGCAGTTTCCAAATATTTGTAGAATATTGCAATATTCCTAGAAGAAAAATACAAATGTGAAATTTGAGTTTTCTCTGCTAGATTGCAGTACACTGCCCCGAGCATGATGGGCACTGAGGGAACTGTACATTTGCTGTTGCTCCAGCAGGCCTGGTATGTGTTGCCTGGGCTTTTCTACTCTGCCCCACTGGGTCTTCATCTCCACTCACCAACAGTCTTTCTTGGAGAAACCCTTGTAAACTGTTGCTGGGAATGTAAATTAGTGCAACCACTATGAAGAACAGTATGAAGGTTCCTCAAAAAACTAAAAACAGAACTACCATATGACCCAGCAATTCCACTGCTGGGTATATATCCAAAAGAAGGGAATTCAGTATATCGAAAAGATATCTGCACTCCCATATTTATTGCAGCACTATTCACAATAGCCAAGATTTGGAATCAACCTAAGTGTCCATGAACAGATGAATGGATAAAGAAATTGTGGTACATATACATGATGGAATATTATGTAGCCACAAAAAGAATGAAATCCTGCCATTTGCAAAAACATGGATGGAACTGGAGAACATTATGTTAAGTGAAATAAGCCAAGCACAGAAAGACAAATCTCACAAGTTCTCACTCATATATGGAAGCTAAATATTAAATACAATTGAGCTCATGGAGACAGAGAATAGAATGATGGTTACCAGAGGCTGGGAAAGGTAGTGGGAAGTGGGGGATAAAGTGGGAATGGTTAATGGATGCAAAAATATAGTTAGATGGATAGAATGAACAATATTAGATAGCACAACAAAGCAACTATTAATATAATCAGCAATAAGTTAGGGTATATTTTAAAATAACTGAAAGAGTGGAATTGGCATGTTCCTAACACAAAGAAATGATAAATTCCTGGGGTGGTGGATACCCCAATTACCCTGATTTGATTAATTCACATTGTATGCCTGTATCAAAACATCACATATACCCCATAAAGATATACACTATTGTGTACCCACAATAATTAAAAATAAAAAGCAAAACAGTCTTTCTTACCTGGCAACAAAATAAAATCAACCTAACTACTGAGTCACCTTTCTCCATATCTATAGTGAATCACAAGGAATAGTAAAAGAATCAATAATATGAAAGAAAAATATCAAGATAATAAGAGAAAACTTGTCCCTGTAGGAAAGAGATCATTGTGGAACAGAGAGGACTTTAAAAAGTTTAAGTGATACACTCAGAATGATTTGTGAGTACACTATGTCAAAATAAATTTTTTTTGCATAGTGCCACTAAAAGAGGACAATTAGAAAAGGAAAGAACTGTTTTAGGTTGAAGACTATGGTTGCTAAAATAAAAATTTAACTAGAAAGAGTGGAAAAATAAGTATTTGCTAATCTCCTAGAAAGTAAAAAAGAAAGAAAGAACAAGAGAGATGAAAAATACAAGAGACATTAAGGATCAACTCAAGAAGTCTAATATTCATTCAACAACAATTCTAGAAAAGAATAAATTAAATGGGAGAGAGGACAGAAAATAAATGATAGAAGAAAATTTCCCACAATTGAAAGACTTAACTCTTTAGATTTAAAGTGTTCACTGAAAACCCAACGCAATGAGTGAATGAATGAATAAGGGATTCACAGACATAATTACCCTTGAATCACAAATTTTCAAGGCATCTGCAGAGAAGGAAACTTGTAAATGAGAATATTCTAAAAAGCTTTTCAGATTAAAAAAATATCACTCACAAAGGAATGTGAATCAGGTGAGAGTCTTGACTTCTCATAAGCATCCACAGCTTCTGGGTGGAAAAAAAAATGATTCAATCAATGCTTTTCAAGTTCTGAGAGAAAAGACTTTCAGTCTAGAATTCTGTAGCCAGCCAAATTATCAACCTGAGGGGATGTCAGGTGTCAAGATAAACAGGTTTTCAGACATGGAAAAAAGTTTACTTTCAATTTATTTGTTTTCTTAGCAACTTGCTTAGGAATGTACTCCAGCAAAAAAACTTCGACTTAATCAAGAAGAAGGAAAACATGGCAACCAGGAAACCCTGTTCCATCATAGGATGGCAATGAGGAAATATTTTGGTAACTTTCTGCAGATCTAGAGACAGTTCCAAGTTCTAAGGGCTCTGGCAGGGAGGTCTCCAAGGCAAAAAGTGGAGTAAGTAAGAGACTAGAACACATAACTAAAAATTATTTTTTTTAACTGGGGATATAATAAAGAAAAATGGTGTAAGAAAAATAAAAAATATTAGAAACTTGAAGAAAAAAACAAAATTGCTCAAAAAACCCATGATCTAAATGTGATATAAACTAAAACGATTTTAAGTAATTGATTTGTTAAAAAAATAACTCATTTGACCTTAATGCTAGGAACATCCTTCTGTGAGTGTCCTAGAGGTTGCAAAATCCTAAAGAAAGAATGCAATCTACTTGGCCTGTCGTTAAACAGTGTTTATACATTCATAACATAGTCATAACCATATAAACACTCTTCATTCTTTATCAACTGTTAGACCCAACCTGTGTATAAAGTTGGGAGTACTGCTTGAGCCATAGAATTGAACGGAACTCTCGACCCTGACAACATGCAAGATTAGCTGGCCAAAGATGAGATCTAGGAGATGGGAGAAGAGGGGTGAGAGCAGGTGGGGAATTGAAGGAAAGTAAAGTCTTTAAAACATACTTGTTACAAAACGAGACGTTAAAAAATATTGTTAAAAGGGCTATGTTACAAAAAAAATCAAAATATAACAACTACCTTATTTAAAAATTTAAGGTACTACCAAAAACATCAGTAGAAGGAGAAAGAAGAGGGTATTGTATGGAAAACAGTCCTCATATTTTGTATGGGGAAGTTAATAGATATTGTGTTAAGAAAATAAATCAAAAAATGGGGTTGTACACATATTAACTAGAGTTTCCAAATTAACTGTAGTACTAAAAGCAGAAACTGGAGAATCAGGTTTCTGGAAAAGATGTATCAGGAGACTTTTAATCATAGATTCTTCTATATTTTTGGCTTTTAAAATGCATGAATGATGAGGGTAAAGCATACTGTTTTAAACTCGATTGAATTGGGTCATTAGGAACTGATAGAAAACATTTAAATTTGTAAGCCAATGCATAAAATACACGGTCAAACACCACAAATCCTAAAATGTTTGTACATGTTTTTACAAATAAGGCATATTTGACAGGGTTTTAATACAGGTTTTTTATGTCAATAATTACACTATTATCCCTGGTAGGTTAAGGAGCTGACACACATTTAAACCAACAAAGACAAACTTAGACACACTGGAGTTATAGATTTAAAAATTAATTAAAAGCTCCTTCTGTTCTGTTAATCTAGTTTCTACCCCAGAATGTCCTCTAACTTAACTTTCAAACTTCAAATAAGCCATAACTGAAATTATTGAATAACTCCCAATACAGCAAATAATTTTACTGAGTATCATTAATAAAATTGCATATCTGGCTTATTGAGCCTAGAATAAGGAGAGTGAACAATGGACAGAAAGAAGCAAGCAATGATACCCAGGTGAGAGTCCATATTCAGAACGCGGTTCTGAGGGTCAAACTCGACCATATGCAAAGGGACTTGCAAAGAACAAATGCATTTTTTGTTCTCTTACCTTAATGATAGTGGGTCTCCATTTCTACCATGTAACTGTTCTATTTTTTTAGCCCATCTACTTTCACTAAAAGCACATTTATCATCAAGTACCATTTATTGAAAATACTGTTCTATATTTAAGAGAGAATATCAGTATGTATTGAAAAAAGGAGGTACGTGTAGATGCTATGCATTTGAATGACCATTCAAAACCTAACTTTCTTGTGTAGAGGAGATAACGCTTAATAAAGTCAAAGTTCTCTCAATTGTTTAACTTTAAAAAATCAGAATGTCATAACTTTAAGGTATTTGAAATAAAAACTGGCTTTGCTAGTAGAAGCTTTGACTTGACTCTGTTTTACAACTTTAAAAAAATCAAAAGACTTTGAGTTTGGGTATAGAATTCCTTGATTTTTATAAATATGAATTGCTTTGACAAATTATCATTTTTACTACTGTAGGATGAACTTCTGACAGGTTCTTTTGAAAATCTTCTTTATTGAATATGATTCTATCCCCTTCTTTAATATTAGCCAGAAGCAACGTCAATATTTTTAAAGTTCAATTTTTCTCTTATTTTTAATAAATAATGGAAGTCAGGGTTAAACTTGGAATTTCTAACATAATTTTATCTGAAGTGTCATCCAAATCATAATTCATATATGACTTGTAACATGGAAATTTAATATCAGCATTTCTAAATGCATAACTCTCTACTCTTGCAGCTGAATAACATTCAAAACTGGAGCCACTTAAAACTTTCTTACAGTTTCAGACCAAGACTATACTCTGACATCATCTCTGTCAACAAAGAAAATAGGCACAATCCTGAACAACCAGCTCCAGCTCCGGATAATACTGCTGCTCATCTCATATGGTTTTCTTTTGTTCTAGTACCTGGGATCTTCAATAATGCACATTTGAGTAAGCCCTCCCCTTGTACCTAACTTCAAATGAGTGAGTTCTTTTTTCTTATTCCCGGTCTTTTATTTATTCATTGACCTATTTTTCAATTTTTTTATTGCATGCCTATTATATTCCAGGCCACTCCATTAGAATATCATGGGGAACAATAATCCTTACACTTAGTAAACTTGAAGTCTAATGGGAGAGGGAAATAGGTCAATAGTTTTATTTGACTAGACAACCCAGTATCCCAGTTTCGCTTCCCAAAACCAGTCTTTCTAGGCTTCTAGGGCTGGAGTCCTACCCAGACTCCCGTCCCGCTACAGTTGGATTTTGACAGCTTTCTGGCATATTTTGTTGAAGTTGACTTGCCATGTGCCTTCACTTGACATTTGGCTGTTATCTGCTGTTGGTCCCTGTCTTGATCACAGACAAAGGCCCCATGGATATTTCTGATTTCTTGGATGTGATAATTCCCATTCTGTCTGTCTTAATGATAAACAATTAAGCCAACTTCCGTCATACTCTCATCTCTCCCTTTGCCTTCTTCTCCACTGTCTTTACCTTAACTCAAACTCTTTATCTCTTGCCTAAGCAAAATTTTCTCCTAAAACAGTTTTGCAGTCTTGTTTTTTCTACTCCAAATTATAATTTATCTGCTCCATTAAAAAGGCTTACTATAACTTGCATCAAAAATGCATAAATCTTAGTGTAAAGTTATCTGTATTATTATAAAGTGAATATACCCCTGAAATCACTACTCAAGTCTAAGAATATAATATTATCAGTACCTCAAAAGCCATCCACAAGCCCGCTCCCAATCACTTTCTGCTCCCTCATCTCCAGAAGCAACCACTGTCCTGACTACCGACACTATACATTAGTATCACATTACATAATAATAACAGGCCACTGTTATTGAATTGAAAACAGATAGAAACACATCATATATATTCTATACCCAGGTTCTTATGTTCAACATCACCATTTGAAAGATTCATCTATGTTTTTCCATATAGGTGTAGTTCATTCCGTTTCATTGCTATGTAGGATTCCATTGTATGAATATACCATGAATTATTTATCCATTGTATTGTTGGCTGACATTTGAGTCTTTTCCAGCTTAGTCTATTATAAATAATGCTGCTGTAAACATATGCATGCATATATGTTGGGTCATAATTAGGTGTGAAATATTTTGTCATAGCGTATGTACGTGTTCAACTTTAATGATGCCAAATAGTTATCCAAAGTGGTTGTGCCAAATATAGTCCCACCAGAAGTGTATGAGAACACCCACATGCTTTCTAACACTTAGTCTTGTCTTTTAAATCTCAGCCATTCCAGTGGGTGTGTTGAAGTGTTTTTATTATGGTTTTAATTTTCGTTTCTCTGATGACTAACAAGGTTTTCAAATGTTTATTGGCCACCTTGATATCCTCTTTTATAAAGAGTGTCTGGTTTAAGTCTCTTGTTTGTATTTATTTTGGGTTTTGTAATGGTTTTATATCATGGCCACAAATTCTTTCACATTCCTCCTATTGGGAGAAGGGGGTCTATGTTCCCTTCTCTTGAATCTGTAGAGGCTTGTGATTTCTTTGATAATAGAAAACTGATGTGAAAATAATAATAATAATAATATCAGAGCTTCAGGGACCATTTGACAATATCAAATGGTCTATTATATTTGCGATTGGAGTCCCACAAGAAAGGAAAAAGAAAGTCGGGCAAAAATAGTGGTAAAAGAAATGTTTGACATTTTCCCAAATTTATTGGAAGATATAAATTACAGAGTTAAAAAAACAGTAAACCAGTAAACCCCAAACAGGATAAATAAAAAGGAAACCTCACTTAGGCACATTATAGTCAAACTGCTGATACTCAAAGTTAGGGAGAAAAATCCTCTAAGTAGACAGGAAAAAATGACTAGTTACATATAGGGAAATAGCAATTTTCATAAAGTTTTTAGGGGAAAATGAGAATATCATGCCTTGAGGATAGGCAAAATTTTCTTGGACAATAATAAAAAATGAAAGCATTGATAAATTAGACTTGTTAAGAAATGAATAAGCAAACCGAAGATGTCAAGATATTATTAAGTTACAATAATTAAGATAATGTTGAATTTATGCAGGATAAACAAATAGATAAGGTGGATTGTAAATCTAATTATAAAGGTAAAATAGTAAAGCTTCTGGAATATAACATAGGAAAATGTTTTCATAACCTTGGAGTAAAATACTTATAAACTAGAAACAGAAAGCTAACTAAAAAGCTAAACTAAATATGATTGATAAATTAAACTACACTAAAATTTGAACATATCTGTTCACCCCAAGACATATCAAGAAAATTTTTTTAAAAAACACAGAATAGAATAAGATATTGTAAAACATTGTTGACAAAGGGTTTGTGGCCAGAATATATAAAGAACTCCTACAAATCAATAAGAAAAAATAGCTATTTGGTTTTGTATTACTGTGTAACAAACTACTACAAAATTTAAAGGCTTACAACAATAATCATTTTTTTATATCACATGATATTGTGGGTCAGGAATTCAGGCAGGGTATAGTGGGTGATTCTTCTGTCCCATGTGGCACCAACAGAATCACCTGGTAGTGTTTGTTGGGAGATGAGATAGCACAGAGGGTCTAAGATAGCTTCATTTACATTTCTGTCACCTTGTTGGGGATGGCTGGAAGGCTATGCCTAGCTGGGATGGGTCACCTACACCTGTTTCTCCAGCATGATGTTCTCAGGGTAACTGGGCTTCTTATGTGGCAGCTCAGGGCTTCAAAAGTCAACATTTGGTTTAAAATTTCTCTACAAGTCAATGATTCCTGTGTCCCTCATATGACAAAAGATATAGCACCTACTCTTGGTTGAAACCAAGAGGCTATAATGAAGTTGGCAGGAAAAGAAAAAGAAGGCTGGGTTGGGAGTGAGCACCACAGCCATAAAATGAGGCAATGATGAGTATTTTCCCCAGTCTACATGTTGTTTCCTTGAAAGGCTCAGGTTCATCTAAGAGGGACCCTGCCTAAGAGAATCTCATGGAAGCCATGTGATCCCACCATGATAATGAACTTTTGGAAATCCAGAATCTGAAGAGGAACTTGTTGACAGCCAGCAGGAGTAAAGGCAATGCTAAGTCAATGGATCTACAATAAGCATTCCTACCCCAACAGGAGAGCTCTAAGAAATCTCCAAAGAGGACTCAAGAAAGAAAGATACCTTTCTCAGAGATCAACCTAGAGTTGTCCCACAGTATCAGCTAAAAGCAAAATTGGATTAAGAAAAGAAAGTAAAATTGGACCAGACAACCTTCCTTCACTACAAGCATTCAGCCTGTTGCAAATCTAAGCTGGATGAACAGAGAAGCATTAATTGGGTCAGACTGGGGATTTTGAGCTATTTGAGAATGGGGATATGTAATCAATAGAATGGAATAGGCTTTATTGTAATCTTATAGTGACCAGAAAAGCTATGGGGTTTGTCTAATATTTCATCTAAGAGCTGAAAAAAAAATGAATGCACAAAGCAAATTTGAAATTAGTAAAGGAGAAAGAATAAGGTTGTCATCTGCTTGTGTGTGTGTCTGTGTGTGTATTCTGTAACATCATAGGATCACTACTATCATATCATATCCATATATTAACATTATCTATCAATCATATACCTTCTTTTTATAATTATACACACATATATAGTATTATTTATATACGTACATATGTAAAACACTGAAACATTGACAGCAATACATGAGAAAATTTTATCAATTTTCTTTTTAGTTTTTTTTAAACATTTTCTACAATTAATATGTGTTCTGTTTAAATCAGAAAAAAAGCAATAAAATTTCTTTCATATGAGTATATGACTATCTTAGTCTGTTAGGACTGCTATAACAAAATACCATAAACTTGGTAGCTTATGAAAAACATAAACTTATTTCTCATAGTTTATGAGAAATAAACTATGGAGGCTGGGATGCCTGAAATCAAGGCTCTGGCATATTTGGTATCTGCTGAAGGCCAATTTCCTGATTCATAGATGACACCTTCTTGCTGTTTCCTCAATGGTAGAAGGGGCAAACAAGCTCCCTCATACCTCTTTTATAAGCTCCCTAATCCGATTCATGAGGACTAAACTTTCAGGATCTTATCACCTCCCAAAGGTCCACCTCTTACTACCATCACATTAGGGGTTATAATTTCAACATATGAATTTGGAGGAGACACAAACAGTCAGAGTATAGCAATGAGTTAGTATTTTTCAGTTAACAAACAAGTATCCCAGATATTCTAATCAGGTCCTCAGCGTTCTCATTTTAAAAGTTTTAATTTTAATGATTTGATACATTAGAGAGACCAAGTATTTTATCATTCCTATATTTGAAGAGTAAATCACATTTTAGTTCCCCTTATTATGTGATACATTTGAAAATTCCCAAATGCTATCATAACATTCTTAAAGAGGCTTTTTCTTTATTCAGACTTTCTCCAGTCTTTAAATTCTGTCATGGTGCTCAGGCCTCAGAGTTGTAACACTTGTCACACAAGAGAATTCACACTTTTTTCCCTGATTTGGTGTTTGTGTGTGTGTGTGTGTGTGTGTGTGTCACTTTGTCCTTCCTAAAATTTTTTCCTTCTTTTCTCTTCCCTGAATATTGCTTAAAGTATTTTAGTGTCCTCCTAAGTTTTTTTTTTTTTTTTTTTTTGAGGCTGCTTGACATTTCAATGTATACATTTAAAATCCTGGTAAATCCATGTACTTTGCTTATCCATTTTTATTTATATTTTTGCCCTTTTACTGCTGGCTATATAAACTATTTACACTCCTTCAGTTTTTATGTCACCTGTGGACTAATCATTTAACTTTAACATACATTTTATTTTGTCATTGTATTTGCTTTCATTTATTTTCTTATAACATTTACAGAGCCTTTAAAGATACACATGGTTACTGTACTATTACCCCTGTGTTAGTAGCTCTCTCCTGTGGTTCTAGACATAAATGGGTGTGTTAGGATCCCTCACTTCTTTTTTCCCCCTTACAAATCCTTTAATACGTTTAATATGTAACTCATTGCCCTTTCTACTTGCCTCTTCCCTGGTTCTTTGAGGAGTCCTATAAAATTATTTTACATCATCCTGTTACAAATGGAACAAAATCTAAATATTGATTTGATCCAACTGTCAGTATTTCTTTATTGCATAAAATTCACACTAAACCATGGAAAACGGCAGGCAAAGAAAGAGGGAGTTAACTTTACCAAGAGGCTAAAAACCAAGCTGATTAATTCACCATTCCTTAAATTTACTACTAATTATATATGAAATTACTGAGGAAAAATACCAACTCTGATTTCATTTTCTAAATTCTGTGATAATACTGTGCATAGAGAGATCAGTATAATAAATTTTCTAAGCCTAGCTATGACGCTCAAAAGATAATCAAGGCTAAAAAAAAAAAGTCACATTTTCAAACCTACAATTTACTTTAGATTGGTTTAAATTGTAGAATGTTCCAATACCCAGAATCAATCTGCAAGAGATGTGGACAATCCTTGATGAAGGTCTCAGTAAATTCTTTCTTCAAGAGAGAGGTTAACAGATCAGATACTCCCTTTACAAATTAAGCCCTGTATTTCATAGACAACAAAATGCTAAGTCAAGGATCAAATGCTAATAGGCAGAACTGAATCACCCAGGAATGAAAGATGCCATTGCATAAAGATATGATGCCTCCCTTAGGTTTCTAAGATATTTAAACTTCCCCTGAATCTCAATTCCCCTTTAATCACATGAAAATCAACATGTTATTTATATGGTCAGTGATAACCTGTAATTGCAATTATTATCATATAAGATATATCAAAACCACTAATTTCCAACCTGCTTTTATTACGTTTGTGTCTTAAGTTTGGCAGCATGTCTCTGCTGTGATTGAATTATGCTAATAAGAAGTATACATCTGAAAATACAGGCTGGAGAAACCAATTATCCCCACTGATGTCACTCTCTTCCCATTCATGTTCCTCGATAAAGATGTACATTTTTCTCCTGGAGTAAACATGTTAAATAAACACATTCCTTGTCCTTTTGAACAGAGTCAGAAATTATGGGGGAAAAAAATCAGAAAAATGTGTTCCTACATAGGGTTGCATATAAGTGTTCCCAACCCACATCAAGTGGAAGAAAGTAGAGAAATATCTAGGCCTCTCATCATTTATCAACGTTCTCTATAAAGGACATTTAGTGTCTATCAGAGAACAAAACAATTATTGTATCCACTGTATCCATGGCTGTATACTTTCCAGACAGCCCTCATATACATAATACTTGTAAAAGGATTTAATGTTTTCAAAAGCATCTTAAGTCCTTCTTTTTCTCTTATTTTAGATGTTCTGAAAGTCCCACCCTAACTGTATTGTCCTCTTTCTCAACTCAGCAGTTATATACTCTATTTCTGTTCTTCTAGTAGTTACTCCAGAAATTTCAATATATTTACTATGAAGATAATTGGTGTTAACTCTCCTCCAGTACAACACAAGACCTATAAACAATGTAACTCAAGCAACTGTCTCCTCTCTCAACTAAACTTGTGTAAGGTGGTATTTTAATCCTATCATCTTACTTTTAACACTGAAAGTTATGTTAAAAATTTAATAATGATTTAGTGTTACCCGCATGATTGCTATATTTTTAGCTGAAGTTTTCTTCTTCCATCTCGTACCTTCCTTTTGTGTTCATTTTCATCCTGGAAAGTATTACTGGTGATCTGTTCATTCTAAGTACTCTGTGTTTATCTGTAATACTTTCATTTTGCTTATAGACTTGAAACTCTTATTAGTACAGATTTGCAGGTCGGCAGTTTTCTTTCCGCTCTCTGAAGCTATCCCTCTGTCTTCTGGCTCCCGCTGTTGTTATGGAGAAATCACATTCAATGTAATAGACATCCTTGGAAGGGTTCCTGTAGTTTTTTGTTTTGTTTTGTTTTTGTTTTTTCTGGCTACCTCAGAATCTCCTTTGTGTCTTAGGCCCTCTGTGCTTTCATTATGATGTGCCCAGTATAAATTTTTAAAAATTTATTATTCTTAGAATTGGTGATTTCCATCAATTCTGGAAAATTATCATTCATTTTCTTCTGGAATATTTTCTCTCCGCATTCTGTTCTCTCCTATTGGAATATCAATGAGAAATATGTTATACTACTTCACTCTGTTCTCCTTTTCTTACCTTCTCTCTCTTGTATCTTCATCTGTCTGTCTGTCTGTGCTGCATGCTATTCAATTTCTTTTGATCCTTATTCTAGTTTATTTCAGTCTCCCTTTAGCTATATCTAAACTGCTCGTTACCTCATCCACTGAGTATTAATTTTAATTATTCACTTTTTCCATTTATGTAAAGTCTATTTGGTTCTTTTTTGAATATGCCTAGATATTTGTATAGTCTCTTGTTTCTTCCCCATATTCTGATTTTTTAAAAAATATATTCAACATGCTTATTTTGTATTCTATATTGAAATATCATTATCTACAATCTTTGTAGGTCTGATTTGCAGTCCATTGTTTCTGATGACTCTCCCTCACGTGGCTTTTTACCTGAATTATCTTGTGATTTTATTTATTGTGACCTCTGTTTCATAGAAATTCTTTGAGAACTGGATTTAAAGAGATTCTAAGGAAGGATCTATCCATGCTTCTGGGGAGTATCTGGAAATGTTTCTGTACTGGAAAAATATCAGATTGCTCGATTCAAGGCCTTTCAGGTCACATAGCTAATGTGAATTCTGGATCCAAGCTCTGATGAATGTGAGCTTATGATTAGCAATTTTCCAGGATTTAAAAAAAAAAACAAGCACCATGGCTGGAACATGCACATATCCCTGATATAGCTTTCTGAAGTGCATGTTTTCTCTAATTCACTCAATGTTGATATCTCCCAGAGATACCATATGTACCTTCAGTGGATACTACTCACATTGTGGTCCATATAAAAAACATTCCCTGGAGGTGTGCAGTGGATAATGTTTGCAACTATGATGGTCTTGGTGTCACAATTTGGATATCCCAGTTTTAAATGAGAGTCTCTAATCTGACTACTTACCTTGGTTGGGCCCAAGCTTGGCTTTCTTTCCCCAGGTCACTTGGTCCATTAAAGCACAAGGTTTTCTAGGTCACCAGAAATGGGCAGATAGATCCCCTAGGCAAACTCCAGCTTTAGTGACCCCTTATCGTTCAGGATTTTTGTTTATGAGATCTTTTCCCCCCTAAATTATAGACCAGCTCTCCCCTGCAAGCCAATCCATGCATTTAAAAAGATTTTCTAACATAATTTACATAGTATTGTAAATTGTATTGTATTTACATAGTATACGTTTTATACTGGAAAGGGTTCTCTGGACATTTGATCTATCATATTGTTAAAAACAGAACCTATAGAACCTACCTCTGAAATCAGAGACTTAGTCACTATTCTCACTGCTGATCACACTGACTCTGTGGGCAGAAGCCTCACTAGCTATGGCTCCAGATGTAGGATCTCTGGTTGTTGCATTCTTCTGCACTCTGGTGGCTTTATTTCATCATGGAGAGCCTACAAAGATTCTAATACTATTGGAAGTTGGGGGTGGGGAGGCAGCTAGAAAGGGAGAACAGGAGAAAGGCTGTACTTCTAACTTGTCAGGTTGATCAGTTAATTTTGTTAGGTATTTTCAGTTTCTCCTTGTCATGCACTTTGTTACTTCATATTATACAATAATTTTTTTCTACTAATTTTAGAATCTATGACTTCATAACAAGGAACCCATTGATATCAAGTAGCTGTTTTTTTTTTCTTATAGAGAATGACTTTTTCACAGCTTCACAGAGGTGTAAGGGGAAAGGGGGGAATCACTTATTGAAGACTAGGTACTATGTGTAAGTTACTTCTATTATTCCTATTTTATAGATAACAACAACAATAATTATGGTAATAAGAGCTTTTATTCGTTGTCAGGCACTGGTCCGTTTTACATGTATTAAACTATATAATCCTCACGAGAACCTGTGAGCTGTCTTTTCTATCCCCATTTTATAGATGAGGAAATAATCTCAGAGAAGTTAAATTAATCTTACAAGTTTGTATAGCTAGTGAGTGATAGATCCAGGGTTTAAACTCAAATCTGCCTGACTGCAGACTGTATTCCCTTTCTATGTACAACAAATAGGCTACTCTCCTAAAATCATATTGGGCATTTGAGGAGACAGTATTTTTATTTGACAAAACAACAACAAAATGGCATTTTGGTGATGCTAAAGAGTTAATACAACTTCACAGCAATGGAGAGAATATTTTTAACAACCAAAAGAAATTAATGCTCTAGCTTTCCAAAGAGCATTTAATTCTCATGGCTATGCCTATCTTTTATTTCTACATCAATTGCAGATGAACTATTAACTTTTAAATTGGTCACTCCAGGGTTCTATTTACATTTTTAATAGAGGAAATATCAGAGGAACATAAAGCCTAAGTTAAATTCAAAAGAATCTTCAAGAGAAATGTGATGAGAGCTACAGAATGTATCCCAATGCCCTATATATCATTAAAGAATTAATTAAATGTATTAAGGAAAATGTAGTGTCAATTTGCTCTAATTGAGAAAAATTTCAAGAGAAATTATTAAAACCAGACTTAAATGAAGAAGGCTTGGTCTGCATAATCTGCAGGAGACTTGTTTGGTCACCAAGGACTCTTTGCTAATGAGCTCTGACTTGGTTAAAGTCCCTCAGAGAAAGAGTATTTAGTCTACAATTGGTTTGCTAATGAGCACTGGCAAAATGTAGATTAGTCTCAGGTGCTCTTCTCTGAGACAAGCAGCAAGTTATCCTCTCAAGACAACTTGTTGAGCAGAACTTGGTGAGCAATTTTACCTGCTACCTTTGGTCAGCTACAAATTACCATAATTGTTTCATTTCTCTGCCACAAGATACAAAGGATAATTATTATAAGATGAGATGAGTTGTAATTTTTGGAGCATCAGTAGTTTAGCGTTAATGGCTCTCCTAGCCAAATAACTGATGGATTATGAATTTTTAAAAATCAATATGAGTTGATATTTTATAGCTTTATAGTATATTGGAATATTCTTTTGAGCAAGGTAAACAAAAGCTTTTAGATATTTAACCATGTTTCTTTAACTCTTAAACAGCTGCAGCAAAAAAAGTCACTAAAAATGAACTCACTCTGGTGTGTTGAATTGTCATTTTAACCAGAGCAAACAAATTGAAAAGCCTAGGTGTTATATCACTTTCCAACTTCATCTTTAAAAACAAGTTCTAAGAAAATTTGAAATAATCTTTGGAAACTCTAAAATTTTCACAGAAGCAAAATTCTATAGCCACTTCATTATATTGTTAAGCAAAATTTTGGTTACCACTTACAGGATATTCTGAAGTAGATCCAAATCCATTTATCCTAAAAGTCCATCACTATGCAGTTTTATAGTTAAATTAGTCTACTAGGGCCAAAACTTTCCAAATGGGTGAAACTATTTCAGTATATTACAGTTGTTAAAGTTTAAAATTGTCTTTTGCTCTGCACTAGTTTAGGGAAATTTAAGCTTTCCCTCTGAAGATTCCATAATCTGCTGAAATAAACTAACAATAGACAAATTGGCAGGAGAAAGGCATACAAATTTATTGCATGCATGTATATGGGAGTCCCACAAAACATCAGACTCGAAGAAGGGCCAGATGTGTAGCTTAAATACCTTCTTCATAGGGAAGAGAGAAGCAAAGAATGTAGGCATTTTAGAGAAAGAGTAAATGATTTTTAGGGGAGATGAATGGGCCCAAAGAACCTATATCCTGGGACAAAGTTAATCTGGGCTATGGGTGTAGCATCAATTTCCTCTGATTGATGAGATATCTAGGGAAGGGATTCACACAATTGAATATCTTCTGGAGGATCAGGCCTTTAGGTAGATTGAGGAACTTCAGAGAAAGCCCTTCCCTGCATTTGTTGTTCCCTAGGTGCTCTCAGTCTGAAGTCCAAAATGGCATATTTTGGGGTATTGTTTTCTGAGCCCCAACACTAGTCAGAAGCTGCTAACAATTCAGTATTGATCAGTAAATTGAAACCCTTTAGTTCTGATGTATGCTTTCTTGATTTGCTGAAATCTTATATTGCTCAAGTGATTGGGACACTAACCATTATATTATTTAGAAATGTATGTATCAAGTAAAGAAATGCCTAGGCTACCCTATACACATTTACTATATACGTACACACACTTATTTATGTTTTTGCCTTTGTTACTAAGCTTATCTGTTATTATAGAGTCACACTGAATGTGAATTCCTAGACCAACTGTGTGATCGGTCCTTAGTCTAACCTTAGTTCTCTCTGCAAATATCTTTAGCAAGAGCAACTCAAATGTTTCATCCAAGTTGTTTTGTTTAAGCAGAGAACCAATTTGAAAGATTATTTTAGTAGAGATTGTTGGACTTACAAATTTTATGTTGCTTAACTGTAAATTTGGAAGGCTTTAAAAATTTTGGACTTAAAATTCCACTTGTCTGAGAAGACTTCCTCATTCTTCTCTTTAGCTCCTGTCTTTTATGTCTTTTAAAACTCAACTCTGAATATGCTCTTTCTTCTTCGAAGCCTTTTACTTATTTACCCAACCTGTTTCCAATCTTTTCACACAGTATTCAAAAAATTGCTTCAAATTATACTGTATTCCATTTAGAGATAATTGCCTTATATCATTCTTAAATTGTTTTATTTGTTTATTTCTTATCTGCAGCTAGTGTGAATGTATGCCAGGCAATAGGCCCCTTATCTTTATAATTGAAGATATCACTGATGAAAAGAATGTATCAGTCAGGATTGCTTGCTGTGATAACAAACAATACCAAAATTTCAGTAACTTACAGAAACAAAGTGTTACTTCTCAATCACATAAATGTCCATTGTAGAGGCTCCATGTCATCTTCAGCACTGGACAGACTGAGGGAGTAGCTACTACTCTGGGATATTGTCAGTTTCATCATGGGGAGGGGAAAGAGGAAATTGATAATATATGTTTCTTCCACACTTTATTGGTCAAAGTAAGTCACACAGCCATTCCTGAGTTCATCAGAACATGGATGTATACTTCTTCCACGTGGAGGAGCCAAAGCCAGTCCTACAGCCAAGCCTGACTTTTGTGTATAGTGAAGAGGTAATACATAAAACTTTGAACTTTGAGCAATAATGCAATCTATCATAGAGGGAAAAGATAGAAAGAAAATAAAATAAATCAGCATAACTTTGCCTAGCTGGTTGTCCTACATGGATGGATTCACTTGATATCCCATTTTTCACAATTATTTTTCTTAATTCAAAGAATCCTGACAATCTCACATCCTTCTCCAGCTTCATAGCCTAGTATTTTGCCCATTGTTTCCTCTTCACTGTGGCTACATAATAAAGTATTACATAACAAATATATGTTTAACAATTACTATGTAATGAGATAGCTACAGAAATACCTTATATCAGTTCCCCCCAAAATTGTAGTTTACCAAGTGCTGTCCTAAGTGCATTGAGGAAACACAAGAAAACTCAACATGGTACTTGATCTTAAGCATCTTATAATTTTTTTGGAAAGTTAAAATACAAATACAAATAGCTATAATTCAGGGTAGAATGTGATGAATGCTTAACAAGAAATACAAAAATGCCATAAAAACACAAAATAGGAACCATTCACACACACATGCACACACACACACACACACACAATTGGAATCCCCAATGTTCCTCATTTCTACCTCTAAACTTAACTAAAGTGCCATTGATTCATATTTATCTTGCTTCAGTTTTCCCAGACCACTCTTTTTATTAAGACTCTTAATAAAAACTCTCCTATGACTTTAATCTCCACATCTTCATTACCTGTTTTCCTCAATTTACCACTTTTCCCAAATTTTCTCCCCTATCAGAACTAACTCTTCTTCTGACCATATCTATATTTATTTTCCTTGTAGTTCTAAAGCTCCTTAAGCTAGAAATCTCTACTTACTACCTGTACTTCTGCAATTCTCATTTACAACCCAAAACACTGTAATCTGCCCCTGCCACAATCCTTTTAAAATGGCACTCTCAAGGACCAAAAATAAAAGGCCTTCTTCATGGCTGAATCCAGTAATTTACATTAGTGCTCTTCACTATCTAAAACTGTTGACCACTTCTATTTCTTTAAGCAAAATTTCCTCTTAGTTTCTGAGACATCTCATCTAGTCTCAATATACATATATAATTTTTTTAAGAAATCCACTCCCATACTTTTAAATATTGTAATATTTAAATGTTAATGAGTCCTATTGTTAGGTTCATCTGTGTGGATGTTCCCTGGTCCCCCAGTTCCCAGTGTCAAGAATGAGTACTGGTACCAAGTAGAGCTGACAACAGAGTTATCACAAACACAGAGCAATTTTATACAAACAGTTTATCACATAAAAGAAAGAATGAAAATACAGAAGGAAGCTACACAAAGTGAAAAATACGTTTCAGGGAGAGTGGAATGGGTCGGTCTCCACGAGTGGAGAAAGACACCAAAGTCTGAGCACATGCTGCCTTTTATAAGCTCACTAGTTTCTCCCGCCTTTCTCCTGGCAGGATTGGTTGTCATTTCCTGCCTTTGGGGGTGATTGACAGATTGGTGTTATATAACGGGTTACATAACAGGTTGCATAACAAGGTAGGGTTATGTAACAGTTTCCCTTTCTGCCCATGCATCTTCCCCAGAATTCTTCATGAAGCTCCACCCATGTTATGCTAATTAGATGGTAGTGAGCTCTAGGTCAGTTAAAGGTTACTAGGAAATTTTTACCATGTATGTTCCCACCAGGAAACACTTTCTAGCCACAATTTGGTTCCTAGCTACAATTCGGTTCCTGCTCCCCACCCTTAGCCACTTTCTTGCCACCTGTTTACCCTCCATCAGACCTAACACTATGGACTAACATATTTCCATTCACCACATGGATATCTTACATGTAATTAAAATGCAATAGGTTGAAAGTGACCCTGTCAACCTAAAAAGAAACTCAGAAAGACAAGCTCTCCAGAAAAAGATGAATTTGTTTGGGAATAGCAGAGAATTGTAATTCAGGGTACGCAACCTATGGCAGGTCATAGGGATATCCAGTGGGGTCAAAGAAAAGGGGAATCTTTTAAAGACAAAGACAAGAAGTCCATGTGTGTCTTGAAACCAAAGGTTACAAATACCAAAGGTTGCAGGGGTTTGTTTTAGAAGTTGATGTTAGCTAATTGGCTGAGAGAGCCATTGCTAGGTGAGTGTCCCTGTGAAAATAGTTTATCTGGAATATTGCAACCTTGAGGGAGTTCCTGTGATAAGTTCTGTTACCAGTCTATGCATAGAAGTATCTTGTGATAAATCCTATTACAGGCATATATACAGGAGGGCTACTTTTTCATGGCCTCCCCTAACTCCATTTTGTTAAAGTTTGGTATAAGTGACTCCATTTTGATACTGGAAACTTTCACAACCCAAACATATTCCTCCTCTGGTATTCTCTAATCTGATTAATAGACTCATTATTTCTTTTAATCAGGATATCCAAAAGACTTTTCCACCTTCACATCCACACATCTCTAAAAAGTCACCATTATCTTTCCATTCTACTAAAACACATCTCTTAAGTCTTCCTGTACCTGTCCTTCCATCCTGCTATAGTATCCCTAGTGATTAGTAATGTCTGTCATATAGTAGCTTCTCAATAAATACTTGTTGAATGAATTAGCTAATTACTGCCTTCTGATGTTGTTTCCTCCCCGTGTAGTGTCCTTCCTTTATCCTACTTGTACAAGTAGCTCAAATTACACTTTCTCTCTAAAATGTTCCCTGACTCATGACAAAGAGGTACTTGCTCTTCTGTGTTCTTGCTATAATTTGTTAATAAATCTATTATTATTATTATTCACAATATTTTCATATTTGAACAGGGCTGCTTTAGAAATGGATTCTATTTTGGCATAATAAGAATGGTATTCTGATTAAACTGAAAGTGTAGAATATTCTTTAAAAGTGCCCAGAAGGCTAACTCAGCTAAAATATGGGGAGACTTTGGAGGAAGAATTCATGGCAAAATAAGGTTGAGGTGGTAGATCAGAGATGATTGTGGAGTTTCTTAAATGACAAACAAATGTATTTATATTTTTCCTCTGGGCAGAGGTGAGCTATATATGGTTTGTGAGCAGAGAGGGGTAGCTTATTCAAATTTATAACTTTAGGAAGATTATTCTGATGTCAGTATGTCATATGAAATGGTATGTAGGCTGCAAAAGCTATTAGAAAAATATTGCAACAATTCAGAAAGGAAGAAATGTATAAATGAAAAATAAAAGAGAAAATGGTAGGGAGACACATTGCAAGGGTACCACCCAAAGGACTAAGGGATGTGGCTGCTAGAGGATAAGGGAGAGAGAAGATAACTGAAGTTTCAAGCCTGAGTGACAGGAGGCACACTCCTGCTTTTAACAGGTGATAGGAAATACAAGAGGAAGCATGAGTTTGTAGGAGAAGATCATGAGTTCCATTTTGGATATAGTGAGTCTGAAGAGCAAATATGAATCTGAACTTGAATATCAGCACCTACTTAAACTCTTCATTGCTTTCCTTTTCCTATTAAGTGACTTGGGGAACTGTCACTTGGTCAGATATTCAAGAGGAAATTCTTCTGCTAATAGCAGCCTTCAATAAATGACTGCCATTTTGACTGATTGGAAGTTGCCATCCAAATATGATCTAACAGTTGAAGCATAAAGCACCACTATCAATGAAGTAAATAGAAAAATTAAAACAAGACATAAGAAATGTAGGGTTATGAATTTTAAGTAGAAGAAAATCCATACTTCAGGATTATTCCTTATTTGATATGGGGGTAGTGTTAAGAGCTGAAAAAAAACTTAGTTTCCCCAAATCGATTAAAATTATGATTTTTCAAAATATTTTCATTAACAATATGAGAGTGACTGATGCCCGTTTCCTATACTTTATATCTTCTGAAATACATTAATTTTCCCTGCTGTGAAAAATGACATTCAAAAACAGGGTTGTAGGGAGAGATGACATCTTTATTATTCTGTCATATAAAACTAGTTCTTTACTCTCTGCAAGGTCTGTTTCTTTCTAAAAGTGGCAGTCTGATGTATTCTATTATCAAATTCTAAGTAGTCTTGATAAAGCACCAATAAGTTTATACTTACAACTAAAAATAAGAAGGAGTCCTATAAATGCATACCTAGGAATAATGTGAGAGGCTGGTCAACTATATTTATCAGATGTCTTTAAAAGACCCTTACGCTGTGTTTCTTGCACATGACTGAAATTATAACTATATTTTATAACATAGTAGGTATATAGCTTCTACTAGAAGACATTTCCACTATTAAGAATGGTTTTGGTATGACCTATGTTTGCAAAGCATTACTGAGACTGGAAATATTTTAAATATTTAAATATATTTAATGTTTATATATTTAAATATATTTACATAATATATTAATACATATATAATCCATAAATGAGAATTCTAATGGACAACTTGGAGGATTTGGGAATTTACTGAATATGTATTAAATTGAGATTTGTGCATTGAATATATTTGAGTTACTGTAAAATCAACCAAAGCACGGTTTGATCGCTGCCTTGATGAGCTTCCAATCGTTGGAAAGAAATGATTGGAACACTGGAGGGAAAGGCGAATACACAAAAAGATAAGCAATGAAATTGAATGCCAACTGCTTCTGCTCCCACCATCTGCTGCAACTTGGACTACGTGTAGTACCTAAACGCCCAAACACCTAAACGCCCAAAAACCACATTTGTTAGCATGAATGCTACCCCCAAGCAGTTCTTCCAAGCATGTTACATCCCAAAGCCTATTGTAAAGATTGTTTTCAGATTCAAAGCCTTAAACTCCCAAGCCCAACTACACAAAGGTGGAAAGGAAAAGACATCTACTATTGCTCTTAGCTGCTTCCTGCTGTTCCTTTTTCATCTGCCTAGAGAGGAGGGTTTCTGTTGGGAATCAGTGGGAGGAAGGATTGGAAAGCTGGCAGAGACAAAGTTCTTGTTGCCTTAAAATACCAGATCAGGGAATTTAACCTGCGATATCTTAATGCTTTGGTACAGAAAAAGTTAAGAGTTAAGAGTTAGGTAAAAATAATTTTTAAAAAACTGGCTGCACTCGTTCAAGAGTGGAAAGGTTGGAACTTGCTTAAACAATTCATGTGACCGGGTGACCAGTAAACTTTACATCTATTATAACAAGGCAAACAACTCATAGTTAACTGCGCTTATATTGACTTATTCTCTGTAAAAGCATACTCTCATTATCCTTCATGTATGTTTGAAACCAGGTATACTAGTATGGGAGGGGGAGGAATAGTTTCATGGAATTAAACAAACTCTACATCAAACTTAACTGATCCTAATTAGCCTAATAGATTAATGACTTTTTAGTACGTATGATTCTCTTTTAGTAAATAGCTAAAAGCAGAAAAGGTTTCTATGGTGTGTGATTGGAAGTAGCAGTTCTACAGGGAAAAGATATAATCTCTCTGAACTCAAAGAAACTTCTTCAGGAAACATGGACGGACTTAACTCTAAGGCCTGTGAATAAAATAATGCCTTTATTCCCATCATTCTTTTCTTGATGTGTAGACAAAATTATATTGTTGTCTCATATGAATATACTCTGAACTCTCTTGTGCCCTTTTTTCTGTATATGTGTTCCAGTATGACACATTTTCTTCTAATTATAATCTTGCTGTATCAACCAGGTCCAATTTTTTTCTGCAGAAAATTCTGTTACTGGATAGTTATTCTAAATGTTTTAATTCTATCAATTTCCATCTCTCCTGACAACAAATGTCATTCTCACGATTCCTAAACATTTCCTCCCAACTCTCTGACCTATATCTTGAGTGACAGAATGGTATAAATGCACGGTGAAAAGCGGTAAAAGCTTTTGTAGACACGGTAGATAGAAAAATGTTCTCTTTCTAAAAACAGGGATCTCAATATTGAATTTTTCTATTATAACTTTAACTTTTTATAAAGCATACGGAGCCTCCCCTTTAGTTACTAATACATTAAGTATACTGTAAAAATGCTCTTTATCGATCCCTTATCATTAACATAGTTTTGAAATTACTTTTTTCTTCACCTCAGTAGCCATATTTTTCTTTCTTAAACTGTCATATCTGTTTACATATCCCATGTTCTTCTCACATCTACAAACCACATTTCATTCTGCTTCCAACCCTGTCTTTTCTGTTCTTTTCCTAATATTATCAAACTTTTCTACTATACCTTCTCTGATTCCCTAGTCTGTGGTTAAGAAACATCTGCATATTTTATTCCTCTCTTGAGGATACTCCATCTATCTCTTTGGTTAATTGAAACTTGGTGTTTACTCATAATAATGCCCAACAGGTCGTTTTCATAAGTAAAGGCTGTTCATTTTTCTTTCCTCTTCATGAGGAGAAATTACATTATTTTTGTTCCCCTTCATCCTACCCCAGACCACTTGTCTCAAATTAGCATGAAGCAGTCGTACACCCTTCTTTGAAGCGAAGCTTCTACTCATTTTAAGTTAATCCTATCCTAATCAACAAATTCTGGGCCATCTTTCTTCATTTTTGGAACAGAGTACCTAGATCACAGTTACCCTCTCTCCACTAACAGCATCAACCTGAGAAAAATTTCGAAGATGGTCCATCTAATTAATTAATTTTACAGTCTTTTGATTCCTTGTACTCCAATAACAAGATTCAAGTCATTTTAGAAACCAATTCACATGATCACACCATGGACCTTTGTCATTACCTGAAACACTTATACCTCTTAGAATTTAAATTCTGGAGTTCACATCTCTGCCTCTGAGATCTTAGTTTTCCAATTCTCAATCACTCCTACTCTCCGTGATCTGCTCTTTCAGAAATCTTCACTAGAATTCTTCAATACTCATGTAGTTCAACTTCCCCCTTGTGGGTATTCTTCTTGCCTTCCACAACAGAGCCTCATAATCAATTATTCCATGTGCTGTTTCATGGAGCCTCAGCCGCGTGTTCCTTTACCTCTGGCACGCCTCTTGTCAGTCTCCAGCCCTTCTGTCAACCTAAGGACTATCTCAATGTAAAGATTATATGTGAAGGAGAAGAAAAAGATTGTGTTTGAAGTCTAACTTGGTCCAGAGTCTTGTTCTACTATCCACTAGCTTCATAATGCTGAGAGTTTCAGTTTTCCTATCTGTAAAATGAAAATTACTTCTCTTATCATATTGTAGGGTCTTTTAAAAAAGCTACATGATGTAAATACCCTGGCTCAGAGCAGACACTTAAAAAATTATGATTCTGCTTTCTTCCACGTCCTTCTCTACTTAGAGTCTATGTGACTTATTCACTTTTCAACTTTATCTCAATATTGTTTAAAGTGTACAATGTGATGATTTGATATACTTTTTTTTTGGTTTTTTGTTTATTTTCTATTTCAATAGATTTAGGGGGTACATGGATTTGTTTTTTATGGATGAATTGTGTAGTGCTGAAATATACATTGTGAAATAATTACCACGATCAAGTTAGTTAACATATCTATCAGCTCCTCCATCTAGTTACCATCTTTTCTTTCATTTTGTGGTGAGGGCATTTAAGATCTACTCTTTAGGCAAATTTCAAATATTTAGTACAGTATTGTTAACTATAGTATGATCTCACTTACATGTATAATCTAAAAAAGTCGCATTCATAGAAACAGAGAATAGAATGGTAGTTACAGGGGCTGGAGGTGGAGAAAATGGGGAGATTTTGGTCAAAGGGTCCAAATTTCCAGTTATAAGATGTACTGATCTCTATTTAAGGGTTCAGTTTTCTTGGAAAATCTAATCTGTTGCATTTCTCATGGGCATATGTTAGAACAAACTATAATAATAGGATTATGTCGAAGGGATAAACAAACTAAGTCATACTTCAATCTAGTTTTCTATACTATACCCAAACTCCTTGACACTCTCAGGCCTGTTTGTAGCTGAATGTTTAACTTCCAGGCTTTTAGTCCCCATGCACTGTGGTTGTTCCAGGTCACTTAAGAGCTCAAAAGGGGCATTCACTTTAGTGGAGTCATTGTCAGTCTCACAGGTTAAGGTGGGCTATTACTGGGGTAATTTACCATGTCTAATTGAAGGCTTCTAAAATGTAGGATAATACTAAGGATATTCTTCAATGAGGTTGCTCTAATATATATATACTTTACATGGAAAATTGGTTGTTCCTATATGATAATAACCTACTCAGTATTTTAACAAGCATATGTTGCCCATTAGTATCTACTCTGTGCCAGGAAAATAAACTCATGTAAGTCAACCATATAAGTTATTAATTATATAAATATATATCTCTTGTGTGTAGTTCATTAGCAGACCTTCCCTTGCCTTCTCTTGACTTTGAGATATATCTCAGTCTCATAGGTCTCTCCTGTTGGGTCTCCCCTATTTTGAGTAAAATTGAGAAACCATGTGGCAGATTCATACAGCAATCAAATATTAGTGATTCTTTGCATAATGGGTTTGAATTTGGAGAATCATGTGTAAAGCTCATCAGGAACCTAAACTCCATGTTGTTTTATGCTTTTTCTCTATAATAGAAGTAGTATAAACAGCCTATAGTGTGTTCTATTTTCTCTCCATGGCCAAATGGGACAAAGAGTGATTTAAGCTTTCCTTGAAACATCATAACAGTGTAAGTAACTAGTCTCTATCATTTAAGCTGCAAAATTAAACAAGATCAGACTTCCTTTCCTAAAACAAGCAAAAAAATTAAACTGCATATAGTCAAGGATATAACAAATCTTAAATAAAAAAGTAAATAACAATTATTTTCCTGTTTGACATTATTTGAAACATACCTCTAGGAATTATTTTAAACCAAAAAAAAAAAAATCCAACTTTTTTGTTGACAGTGCAAAGGTAGGTGTCAAGGTCAGCATATAAACCCTTCCTCTGTGTTATTTCTCCACATGCCCAGAGAGGATTACATGGATTTCAGAGACTTGATCCCAAGAAGTTTATAACTTAGGGCGAAAGAATATGTCATTTTTCTATTTATTGTTTTTTAAATGATATTATAACTCCTAGATAAAAGGAGTAGAGAAAATTAGATATATATATTTTTTGCCAACATGTAGTAGAAAATCCCATCTCTTCTACTGTTATCACTGTCCACCTCCTCTAAATAAATGCCATCAGATTCTGTTACCCATCCTGCTGTTTTTAAGATTAGAAATAAAACTTTTATGGACATTGAAATATTCAAATATATATACCAGTAAATGGTGCTACCTGCATTTCCTGATGCTTTGGAATGACAAAGCAATATTCAAGAGGGAAGGAAAATCATGATGAATATTTTAGGTAGCTCCAAGTCTATGAGAAAATCAGAGATTATATCAAAGAATATAGTAAAATTATGTTTTTCAGCTTTATGAAATCCTAGTGAGGTTAAATATTCCTCCAGACTGGAACTTTCTTAATAAAGAGAAATAATTGCTTCAAGAAAAATTGCTTTCAGAATAAACTAATAATAGTGATGACTTTATTTGAGCACTTATAATACCTTTAATAAAATAATCACTTTCTCACAACCAACAGATAGTATGAAGATGATAGAGAAACACTGTATGCCAAAGCAAAAATATAGGATTACACTTCCCTTTCATGATATTATTGACTACATGAGACATGACTAAAAAACAATGGAACTGATTACAAGAGCCATACATCGTGTGTATGGTTAAACCTTAAAATGTAGATCATCCTCTTAGAACAATATCAAATCTAGTGTATTTGTATGAGATCAAAGTTAATAAGTTACTTACTGACTTGAAAAATAGAAATATCTTAAGTTGTTATACACTCAGTCCATGACTTCAAATAATCTACTTATTTATTATCCATGCATACGAGTATAACTAGAGACAGAGAAATCTTAGAGCAAAGACCACACTGCACCAGAACAAAGGCTCTTACTTCCTAATTCAAAAGCTCTGGTAGGTCTTTTAACATGAGAGGGAAGAGATGATTTTGCTGATTGGAGTGCAAAGAGGAAGGCTTGTAAAGAGAGGAGAGATGATGTCTTTGTGCACACTTTACGCCTGATGAAGGAATAGAGAATAGATTTCACTTTTATAGAAGATCATTGTGTTATTGAAAGAATTGAATTATTCCTTCATAGCAACATCTGAGACCCATTTACCAAAATCTGAATATGTATCAGTAATGTGGAATAAAAAGACAATTTTGTACATTTAGCACATTGTAGCAAGCCAAAACGAACTATAGTTCAGGTAAGGCAAAGAAACAAAGCACATTTCTGGAGTTTGTCAGTCTAGTGAGAGCCAAAGCAAGTACAATTAGAATGTAGCAGGATAAAATGCTAAAAGAGAACAATGCAAAGTCAGTGAGGAGCAGTGGCTGGAAATGGGGCTAGAGTGGTAGGTTGAGGCCAACTTTGCAAAGAACCGAACCTGAACCATACGCTAAAGAATTTGGATATTATTTTATGGGCAACTTATAAAAGCTGCCTTTATGCTAATTATTTAAAATGAGCTTCCAAAATTGTCTTCTTGGCAGCAATATACCAGAAAGAGACTCTAGAGATAACTCTAAAAATATCCAGAATGATTTTCAGATCAAATTCCCAAGTAAGCAAATTCATCCAAAATCTATTTGGCAGAGGTTAAAATTAATCCTTACAATGAAATATATCTGAAACAGAAATATATTTAAAATATATCTGAAACAGGACAGAAAATTTTAGGGACTATGTACCAGCTTAAGAACACTAACCTCTCTGGATATTTAGGAAAAATTAAAAGTATGTCTGCCCACATTTAAATCCTTTACCAGCTGATTCCTCTAGCTCTTGTTGCCTGAAAAACATGTTTTTCTAAAATATTTGGTATCATAAACTCTTTTATCAAATAGAACAGAGCCAAGCAGAATATCAAAATCTCTAAATTTCTGAAAAATGTACGAAACACTGGAGAGTTAGCCTGCACCTGCAGCTCCAGAAGCAAATGTGTTGAATAATCAGGAATCGCAAACAGAACTGCACTAGAGTAATTTACTCAGCTAATCATTATATGAAATAGAACATTTGATTTCTGCACCAAAGTTGCATCAAAGTAGATGCATACCTCATTCAATTAAATAAAGCACCGCAAACAAAATCATTTAGCTCAATGAGTGATTCTTAGTAAGCACTCCTTCCTTGGAGAGGGTGCTGCTGCTTTTATTATTATTTTTGTGTGTGTGTGCCTGTACTTTCTGGCACATGGACATGAGATCTGCATGGCTTGAAATCCTCAACTGTTGCGTGTCACCTAAGTTTTTAGTATATTGTGAAAAGATACACTGTATTTTTAGATATTTCGGCTTAATATACTCTCAAGATAAGCTTGTTATTAGTTTGTCAGTATAAATTTAAATCTGAGTCTTGAACACATGTGTCAGAACAGGGCGTCTGCCCTTTAATGAGCCACAAAACTAATCTTCAGCCACCTGAGCGCTAAAGATTAGGTAAGGACAAGAGACTCAGCTCACTTCCTTTCACTCACGCTTGCTGACCTTTCCAGTCCTCAACCAATTTTGAAGCACAACTTTAATTTAAATGGTGTTCTAGTGTAAATAAAAGGCTTTGGGTTTCTAAGAAAATATGTGGAATTGTTAGAAAATGTAAAAGATGAAGTGTCTCTAAAATGAGTTATTTTGATTTTCCAAAAACATTAGGGAACAGTTGCCAAAAACCAGTTTTGGAAGTAGGGCTGAGATTTTTCTCTTTTATTTTTTTTCTTGGCCTTTACATTCTCTCTTCATTACCGGACACTAGAATATAGCTTTTCATGACATATCACTTCCTACACTGAGTATTCTCTCAACCAGTATGTGAATGCATGCTGGACACTTATACACACCCCCCTGCAACACACACATGCACACAAACACACACACACCTTGCACACAAGAAAAAATATTATTCTACAACACTGTTCCTGAAATGTCATGGATTTATGTGGTCAAGTTGTGGTAACTTAGTGAAGAAAAGAAAGAGTAAACCTGGTGTGCTTTGTTGACTGTCAATTTATCTATGGATTTTAGGTTACAGATTCTTAGCCATGGAAAGTTGGGAACCATACATCATACCTCCTGTGGTTTTTTTCCCACGTATCTAAAGTTGGTATTTAACTAAGCACAGTAGTTAACTCTGGAATGAGAGCAATGTAGAGGAGAAATTGCACTGTGTTCTCTACTATATTTCCTCAATTTCTCAAGTTAACATCTCTACAAATGGAAATTATTTTACAATTGATAGTGTGTTGCATTAATTAGAAGTGTTTTTTCTTCTTTCTTAGTGGCACATAAAATAACAGTGTATCATACAATCTATGTGCTTTAGATTCTGAAAAATATGCTATTTTTAAAACAGTTGCCTTATGAGTGATTTTTGCTTTCTTATGATCTTGAGTGTTGTTAAATTTTTTAGATAACAAAGAGGAAGGAATAAAAAATAATGAAAAATGGGCTAAATTGCTGAAAAACAAAATAGAAGCTGACAATGAAACAATTTGTGACAGAATTAAATAATATAAGATGTATTAAATGTATTTGAGTTATGTGTATATCTGTCTTACCTCTAATACAAGAGACCATGAAATTTTAATCACCTTTGAATTGTCTCTGGGATATATCGCACTACCTGGTAACAGCTTAGTAACTTAGTAAACATCGGTTGAATAAATGGATTATGATGTAAATTAGCTTTTCAATATATTGTGCAAATCATCTGGATTGCATGTCATATTTCTCAGATTTGTTAGGCATTTTCTCAAACTATACCTGTCTGATCTAAGGAAATAAACCTGTGGAAATCTAAAAAAAAAAAAAATTCAAAATAGTAGGACAAAGAAATTGTTTAGTTTAATACTATATTTTCTTGATAATAATCTTGTGTTATAGTGGCGTTATCTTCTATATCTTCTATATCTAACAGCCTAACCCAGTAGTTAGAGCAGTTCACAGAGCTTCCACTATAGCACTGAACATTCTCTAATCAGATCTCTTAACTACTTGTTTGTCTGCATTTTTTGAAGAGGGAAAGGACTCTTTCATCTTTGTAACTGAGATGCTTAGTACAATGCCTAGAGTCTGGTGTTCTATAAATGTTGAATAAATCACATGACTGAATGACAAATTTTTTTACATATAATACAGTTGATCCTTGAACTTCACAGTTTTGAGCTGTTTGGGTCAACTTACATGTGGACTTTTTTCAATAAATATATTGGAAAATTTTTTGGAGATTTGTGACAATTTGTAAAAACTCACAGAAGAAACTTGTAGCCTAGAAACATTGAAAAAATTAGAAAAATTTAGGTATGTCATGAATGCATAAAATATATATGGATGCTAGTATATTATACTAGTCTATTTTACCATTTACTACCATAACATATACACAAATCTACTCTAAAAAGTTAAAATTTATCAAAATGCACACACAAACACAGACTGTACATGGTGCCATTTGCAGCGCAGAGAAATGTAAACAAACATAAAGATATAGTATTGAATTATAACTGCATAAAATTAACTGTAGTACATACTGTACTACTGTAATAATTTTGTAGCCACCTCCTGTTGCTATTACAGTGAGCTCAAGTGTTGTAGTGTTGCAAGTATATGCTTAAAATGCCACGTGATGGTTAATCATCTTTGCATGAGCAGTTTGGCTCTCCCATAAATTGCCTGTTGCAGTAAAAAGTGATCTCTCTCAGTTCTTGTGTATTTTTCATTGTGTTTAGTGCAATATCATAAACTTTGAATAACACCATCCAAAGTGCCACTAGTGATGCTGGAAGTGCTTCCAAGAAGCAAAGTCATGACATTGTAAGAAAAAGTTGAATTGCTTGATACATACCATAGATTGAGGTCTGCAACTGCAGTTGCCCAGCATTTCAGACAGACAATTCATCTTGTAAACACATGACATGAAGGTATTGGTAAATACAGTACAGTATTGTAAGTGTATTTTCTCTTCCTTATGATTTTCTTAATAACATTTTCTTTTCTCTAGCTTATTTTATTGTAAGAATACAGTATATAATACATATAATACACAAAACATATTTTAATTGACAGTTTATGTTATTGGTGAGGCTCTAGGCAACAGTGTGCTATTAGTGTTAAGTTTTGCGGAGTCAAAAGTTATAAGACAAATTTTCAACTGCACAGGGGTTGCAATCTTATCTCCTGCGTTGTTCAAGGGTCAGCTGTACTTGACAAATGTAGTGCTTATTGGAAGCAGACCACAAAGATCCCCCTTAGTAATGTGACCATGCAGCAATGTGTTGACTAAAGGGAAAAAAAGTCTAGCTTTTAAAGAATTAAAGTTAGTTTTATTCAGAAGTCTTGCTGAGGACTATAGCCCAGGAGCAGCCCATTAGAGAGGTTCTATCAGACTACTCCAACACAGTATTTTGGTTCACAGTTTATACACAGATGGCAAAGATTCAGTATGTACAAAATCACATCTCAGTTTGGCTGCAAGTATACTTCTGGTTACAGATTACAGAGCCATAATCACTGACCCTGTCAAAAGTTATCTTACGTGTAGGAAAAGGCAAGGACTAGGGTCATTTATCTTGCAAGGAACATAATGATTCAGGCAAGAGACATTGGAGGCGTGTGCTCTATCCTTTTTGTCTTCAAGGCATCTTCCCGAAGAGCTGCACATCATCACAGTCAGGGGCTTTTTGAAATTATGCTGGCAAACAGAAATGAGCAAGCACGGCTTCTCCCATTTGCTACTTTGTCTCACATGCGTTAAGCAAGTGTGGCAGGCAGAATAATGGCCCCTCAAAGATATCCACATCCTGATCCCCAGAATTTGAAGATATTACCTTATATGGTAACAGGGATGTTTGCAGATGTGATTAAATTAGGGCTCTTGAGATAAGAGGTTATTGTGGATTATCTGGGTTGGCCCAACATGATCACAAAGGTGCTGGTAAGAAGGTCCTGGCGTGAAGGAAACGTGATGAGAGAAGCAGAGCTTGCAGTGATGCAGGGCCATCCGCCACCTGTAGGAGCCGGGACAAGCACAAGAAGTCCTTCTCCAGAACTTCCAGATGGAGTGCAGCCCTGCTGATCCACTTTAGACTTCTGACCTCCAGACTGTAAAATAAGAAATTCATGTGCTTTAAGCCAGCAGTCCCCAACCTTTTTCGCACCAGGGACCAGTTTCATGGAAGACAATTTTTCCACGGAACGGGGTCGGGGAGGGCACCGGGAGGGATGTTTTTGGGATGATTCAAGCACATTACATTTATTGTGCACTTTATTTCTATTATTATTGCATTATGACATATAATGAAATAATTATACAACTCACCATAACGCAGAATCAGTGGGAGCCCTGAGCTTGTTTTCCTACAACTAGATGGTCCCATCTGAGGGTGATGGGAGACAGTGACAACTGAAGTGTGTTGCTTCTGTCCAGTCTACTCCATAATCTCATTTTGGTTGCTGTCGCTGCAGAAAACCTTGCTTCACAAAGACAGGATGTTGGAAATGGAAGCAGGCTTTTCAGTGCTTTTGTGGCAATCTCAGGATATTCTGCCTTGACTTTAATCTAGAATGTATGGAGATTTGAAGTTGTCTCAAACATACTTTTAAGGCCACCATCATTTGTTATCTCAAGCAGTTGATCCTCTTCAAGAATGGACAAAGTTGATTCACCCAGCTTATTCACAAATGGGTCATGGATCCATTCCTTCCCAGTTTGGGGGTCTTTTGTGGTTGGGAGTAATGCTCATGCTCTTTTGAAAGCTGAGATAGGTGATCATGCACCAGCTGGGAGAAAGAAGGCCCTGGCTCAGTCTCTTTCAAAATCTCTGCTAATGTTTGAAACATGTCAAAAATCCCAGTGTTCACTTGTCGACCCCATAATTCCAGTTTGGCTTTGAATGCAGCCACTTTATCTGCCGACTTGAACATAGTTGTCATTCTCCTTTGAAGTGACAGATTGAGTTCATTGAGCAGGTTGAATATGTCACACAATTAAGCAAGTTTTGCGACCCATTCTGTGTCACTGAAATGTGCTGCCAGTGGTGACTGTTTTTCTAAAAGAAATCTCTGGAGTGATTCTCGTGACTCAAAAACTCTTGCCAGTGATCTACCTTTAGAAAGCCATCTCACTTCTGTGTATAAGAGAAGACGTGTGTGCTCTGCATCCATCTCCTCACAGAGCTGCGTGAACAGATGTGAGTTAAGGGCATGTACTTTAATGTGGTTGATAATTTTAATCACATCCTGCAAAACATTTTTTAGTTCAGGTGACATTTTTCGGCTAGCCAGCATTTCTCTGTGGATGACACAGAGTGTAGACTCACATTCAGAAGCATCCTCCTTGACTCAAGTTATGAAACCAGAAAGCCGTCCAGTCATGGCAGCTGCTCTGTCCGTGCATATACTGACACAAAATGACCAATTCAGTTTTCCTGATATGTAATCATTCAAAGACTTGTATAGTTCCACAGCTGTGGTGTTGGTTGGCAACAAAAGTGCACATAACACATCCTCATACACATCCTCCTGAAAAATATATCACGCAGAAACAAGCATTGTTGCCTTGTTGTCAACATTGGTAGCCTCGTCAACCTGGATTGCATATGATGGTGACTCGTTAATTGCTAACAATTGTGCCTCAATATCCTCTGCTTTTTCATTAGTTAGTCTAGTTATGGTGCTAGCTGAAAGAGGAACACATGCCACCTTTTGAACTGTAGCCTGTCCTAAAAGTTCACTGCAAATGTTCTTAGCAGCAGGCAGGATCAACTCTTCACCAATAGTAAAGGGCTTCTTACCTTTAGCAATGCAATTAGCAACTAAGAATGATGCTCTCAGTGCAGACACATTTGATGAAGTGGTGGCCTTCAGTAATTGCTTCTGTTCTGCCTATTCATGTTTTTTTTTCTTTTGAAAAACTCTGAAGGCTTGTCTTTTAATGCACAGTGTTTGGTCCCCATGTGGTGAAGCAGTTTTGAAGGTTCCATGGCTTCGTTGGATAGCCGGTCACCACATATTATACAAAGCGAGCTTGGAGAATGTGAATCACATGCAATGAACCCCTAATTTAAGTAGGACTCAGTATTTTCTTTCAAATGCAGCTTTCATTTTGTTGGCAGTCTTAGAGTCTTCTGCCGTCTCATCATTGGGTCTTTCCCCCTTTTCAAAGCAACGTTTGTTTTTCACTCATGTTTGCTAGGGTTAGCTTGTGGGCTTACCAAAACTGTGACTGAGACAAGTGAGCAGTGTGGGAAAGAGGCGTGGACGGAAGTGGTAAATAAAATAACGGGTGGGCCGTGCACAGACTAAAATAAGTGTTGGATTCTGGCTTAAAGCCTGCCACCAGATGCAGCTTAATTGTCACTTGCCACTCACTGATAGGGTTTTCATATGAGTCTGTAAGCAATTGATTTATTATGGTCTCTGTGCAGGCAAACCTCTCTGCTAATGATAATCTGTATTTGCAGCCACTCCTCAGTGCTAGCATTACTGCCTCAGCTACACCTCTGATCATCAGACATTAGATTCTCATAAGGAGCATGCGACCTGGATCCCCCACGTGTGCAGTTTACAGTAGGATTCACATTGCTATGAGAATCTAATGCCACCACTAATCTGAGAGGAGGCAGAGCTCAGGCAGTGATGCAAGCGATGGGGAGCAGCTGTAAATACAGATGAAGTTCTACTTGCTCATCTCCTGCTGTGCAGCCCGGTTCCTAACAGGCCACTGACCAGTACCAGTCCACGGCTCAGGGGTTGGGAATTGCAGTTAAGCCACTAAATTTGTGTGTGTTGTAATGTGTTACAGCAGCAATAGGAAACTATTATGGCAAGTAAATCAGTTAGGGATAATTTTTGCCTCCAAATAGCAGGAAACTCAACTAAAACTGGTTTTCATATTAGGAAGTCTGACATGGGACAGAGTGAGTTGCTCCATTAGCTCAATGATATCAACAGTGATGCCACTTAATTTCTTTCTGTATCTCTACTTTGTATTTCTGTTCTATTGGCATCATCCTAAGACCAGTTCCCTCATAAATTTGGGAAGGCTGCCAGTAGCAATTGGAGTTAAATTCGTCCTTGTTCACTTTTAGCAGGAAAGAGCCTGGCTTCTTACAATTATCTACCTTGATAGATTGATTAATCAGAGCCCATCCCTGGAGCTCCTCTCACAGGCTGCCTGTGACAGAGCAAATGCTTGAACAAAGTCAGGGCTCTATTAGGACAGGGAACAAGGGCATGCATGCCAGACAGGATACTAGCCATGCCCCACAAAGAACATCATAGAATCCTGTGATTAGGAGAGTATAGGGATAGAAGTGATGAGACAAATTCCAGGGACATTGTGCCCTCAGTCCCAGGTCCAGGAAACGTGCTCCAGCTTTTACTTGGCAATGTTTCCCCTTGCTCTATAAGGACAGTTGTATAATACAAGGAGCAGCAGCAGTTAGTAAAAACTCATGAGTCGTTCTGCCAGGCTCAGACTGGCAGTTAGTCTGGACGTTCTTTCCACCTGGAAATGGCAATGTGCCCAGAACCTTGGTTCATCATACCACCGTCTGGCATACCTGCTGCAGGTCACTGAACTCTGGATTAGATTGACGCCAGATAGCCTCTCGTGAATCATCCCTAAAATGGTGCATTCCCTCCGAAAACATAACTATTCATACATTTCTACATATACTGCATTCTTCTGTGATTGAAATCTGCTTCTTATGTTTTACAAATATCTGATATGATAGTTCTGAAGAATTTTCTACCAACTAACTCTGTAGCCAGGCATAGTAATACAGGGAGAAAAAAGGAGACAGAAGGAACATTAATTGGACAGTTATATGGTATATACTGAGCTATATACTTTATTTATAAGATATTTCATTTAATCACCAACTTTGAATGCATTATTTTCTCTAATTTTACAGAAGAGGAAATTTGAGAACTAAGTTGCAGAGCTGTTATTAACCTTAGGGCAGTATAATTCCCAAGCTTGTGCTCTTCCTTTTGTACTGCTAGAGGTTGAATATCTGGATAGAGTTGACCTATGAGAATTGCCCCCTCCCAGCGTTACCCCTGTGATTTAAGGTTTTTTCTAAGCCTGGTCCTGATGTCCTACAGGAAGTCTGAGAAATATAAGATCAAACATTCCCCAAGTTTGCTTAAATTAGAGATAGGGATGAGGAAAGATTCCTCTAGACTAGTTCCAGAATTAAGCTAGTGTGGATCTAGTGGTTTAGGGATCCCTTTAGGTTTGCTCTACTCTAAATGAATTGTAAGGGAGACATGAATGCAATAACATTGATCATTTTGATTTATTATGATAATTTGTCTTGCCAGGTGGGCATACCCTTCCTTGACCATGGTCCTAAGCATTTGCAGAGGATTGACATCAAAGACAGAGAAGAATTACCCTTTAATATCCTTTTGTTTCTGGGAATCCTTTCAGAAACAACCCACAAATTGCTCCAGCCCATATACACAGCTCAGGATAGCCCAGACCTCCAGGAACAGCTCCAGATTTAATGGTCACGAACAAGCTGAGCTCTATGTTTCACAAGGGCAGAGACTGCATCTTATGGACAGTGCATCCTTCGTTCCAAGCCTGGTGCCTGACCAACAGCAAATCATTACTGTTGCATGAAGAAATAAATTAATCAAAGAATTGATGACTTAGTAAACATATATTTTGTAAGCAAAAAGGAAGGCAAGGATAAAGTGAGAGGGTGAGATGGTGAGGAAGGCACCAGATTTGTGATATTATTCAACAAAACTTATGAAATATTTTGCCTTAAACAAGGCAGACCAAACCTAGAGTGATGACCTTTAAAATAGCACAGATTCCACTTTTGTTGTTCATGGGTTAGAAACCAAAGGCTTTTTACCCAATAAGCATCACATGAATTTTCAGGCTTTGCAAAATGTTAGTGTTTGAAAAGCATTTCTAGTTACTGGCAATCTTCGGGAAAATGCCTCAAACAATTTTCAGAAATGCTTCTATTGAACTCTACTGAAATTACATTTTATGTAGCCCTGTGTGATTGCTTCTGCTTTATTGTTCATGAACTGTTAATAATGAGTGAGAGTTTTAATATGCAGAAGATGAGCAACACAATGGGACCCAAGGTTCTTTTATTTTATTTTTTAATTAAAAAAGTAAAGACCCTGTTAGAGTCAGTTTCCAGAGATAATTTACTGGCATGTACATTGTTTAATTTATTTCTAATTTAAAGACAAATAAGTACATAAAAAAGTTAAAACAGAGTGTATCTTCAAAATGAGATGGCTCAGAGGCTCTCAGGATTCACAAAACAGTTTTTCATAGCAGTTGTGAGTTGACGTCACAGAATAAAGATGATAAGCATCACAGCGCACTGTCAGGCAGCAGCAGTGGGTGGAACATGGTCACTGCTATTTGCATCACTATTTCCAGTGGATGTTTTCCACGATGTGAAATCAATTATTACCTCCACTTCTACATTAGTGTAATTGGTTCCTGCTCTCCAGAGGAGAATTTATTAAGGCAATTTCAGCAAATAAGGGGAAAGGGGCCCTGATTTGCTACTGAATCCATTGAGTATGGATAATCACTTTGATCTTCCTCCAGATCCTAAGGGAATTCTTGGTACTGCTGTGTGTATAAAACCCCATTTCCTTTTTGTAAGGAAACATGGAATAATACTTTTGTTTTCAAGAAAATTAAGAAGCAGTGCCTCTCAAGGTATTGATTATCATGTGTTTTAAAGAATGAACATTCAGGGTATATCCTCTGAACAAACATTCAGAGGATAGTTCAAAGGAATGTACAAAGCATGTACCTTTTCTAAATAGTTTTAATTTCTCAGTTGCCATGAAGAAAATGCACGCTACAGCTAAATTTCCAACAGTACCTACATCGAACCAGATCCTAAGTAACTTAGCAAAATCAAAAGGTGCATTTCCCTCAATAAGGTCGTTCCGTGTATGAAAGAGCAGTGATGCCTTTCCACGTGGGCAAGTTTTTCCTGCATAGAGTGTGAGACATGAGGAGGTATAATTCCCCAAGACTGTTATCTCTTTTCTGCCAATATTTTTCATTTAGAGTAAAATATTTCCAGAATGCCCAAGAAATTTCGTTATTTCAATAGGGAGCTGGAACATCCCATTTACAGCATATTTGGCAAACTTTGGAACGTAATGTAGAAGTCAGAACCATCTACAAAATTACTGATGCATTCCCCACAACTTCTGATACTGAGTGAAGATTCTATGAGTGAAGCTAGATCAGGGTCTCCAGATGAGGGGCAACATCAGTGTCTATGCCACGTCCAGAGAGACATTGGTGACTATAGTTTTTCTGGTCCTGGAGGACCTCAATTCAAAGTAGTAGGCAATTTGTTACTCAATCCACTCTAAACAAAACAAAGCTAAACAAAACAAAAACACTCTATTAGATGTCTGTGCAAATATACCAAGGGCTGGACCACCCTTTATTTCGAGTGAGGACAAGCAGTTCTGCCTCTGTTATCTGGAGTGTCGCCTTAACCCTCAGCTTTGCTTTGAAAACCAGGTCTTGCTTTGCATCCTCAGAGCAATATTAATTCAGAACTGACTTGGATTTGTTCCTTGGGCAAAAGGTTAAGTGATCCATAAATTTATTTCCCTGTAGATTTGGAAAAAGAAAAGTAAATATCACAGTGATTTGTTAGCCAAGTTTTGCAGCAACAGAATCATTGAATATCCCTTCAGTAACCAGAGTCAATGCCGTGTGGTGAATAGAAAATAATTAAAATATTTATGGTTCACCCACAGGAATGATGCCAATGACCAGGAAGATCAAATCCTCAAAGAAATCTGATTAATAAGAAATGGCTCTAACCTGCTTCATGTTTGACTAAGAACTAAATTCCATTACAAATGTGCAAAGAAGCATAATTCATCCCTGCAAAATGGCTTTTTGTTAACCTAACTTCACTGTGAAGAAATGCTCAGTATCTCTAAACTAAAACATATTTGTTGCAAAATAGCACCTATATTTTTCATGACCTAACCTTAGATTTTATGGGCCCCTATCCAGTGACTCAATGTTAGTATAATAAGTACCTTTATAACTCATGGCAGGTGGTACTGTGTGCAGCAGATTTTGTGATTGCAGGTAATAGCCTTCAGACTTAAAACTCTTTCATGAAGGAGGGTGTGCTTGAAAAGATAATAGTGGTGGAGAGATTCTTAGAGATGGCCTCATCCCCTCTTAGCAACAATAGCTCAGTTATTGAGTATCTATCAAGCACATGACATTGGTCTGTGCTCACTGAAAGTTTCCACATTGAATCCTAGCTTCGTTTTCTAAATGAAGAGCATTGCCTTCATGTCCCTTTGTGTCTCCAAATAATTGTTCAGTATGCAGCCAGAGACTAGGCTTTTTTCTCTGAGAGTTGTGAAAAGATGTGCCAGATACTGAAAATCATGGAGTAGAAGGAGCCCCATGAGATCAGCTTGTTTGGGCTTCTGCCTCTCTAGCCATGACTATTGCTTAAGCCTTTCATAAAGAAGCACCAAGTGTCATGCACCTGAGGGCTTGCCATGCCCATCCCCATGCCTGTGCCTTTGCTCATACTAAAGCCCCCACCCCACTTTAGTCCCCTTCCTTACTCTCCTATCCCATGAGATACAGCTCCATTCAGTCAAAAAAACTTCTTGGTGAGCACAACATACCATGCTAGTCCCTCGGAATAGAGAGGTGAACAAAACAGACATGTTCCAGCTTTCACTGAACTTAAGATCTAGTGGGGAAGGCAGGTATTATGTAAGATTATCACAAATAATTACTTGAGTGATTATATGTTGCATGGCACTAGAAAGAGGTTCAGATACTATGAAGGTATATAATAAAGGGTCCTAGGCATAATCTGAGAGATCAAAGGAAGCACCCAAAAGGGGACATTTAGGCTAGAACTTGAAGGAAGCTCATTTAATGAGGAAAAAGAAACACTTAGAGGGAAGACCATCCCAGCCACAGATAATCTGACTTGTCAAGGCTGGGAGGGGGGAGTGGGACAGGGACAAGCAGTATGAAAAGTACGTGGAAGAGAGAGTATGTACCACAGGCAAATGGGAAGTCATAAAAGGAGGAAGTGACATGATCACATAATTAGATTTAGATTTCTTAAAACTCACTCTGACTATTGTGTGGATACTTGTTTAATGAGAAATAAGAGAAGATTCTGGAGCAGAGAAGAGGCTGTTGTAACAGTTCATGCACAAAGGCAAACCCTCTATAAATCTCTGTTGATAAAACAACTTTGCCCGTCAGCCTATTATCACTGACATATTACTTTCATCTCCAGGTAATTAACACACATTTAAGACACTAGACACAGAACTCCTAAGATTGTATCATTACTTTGAATATGAGCTACTAACCTGTCCAAGACCATCTCAGAGCATTTCAATTTAAAACCAAGTCTCCTTTCTTTAATGAATATACCAATTGAAAGTATATTAAAATAAAATAGACTTTGCTTCTCTTTGATCTTGGCCACTGAAGATATTTGAGTTGTTTGAAAGGATTTGCTGTTCACAAAGGCATGACAGTTACCACCTGGACTATATTTGTTATAATACTTTTTCCCCAATAACTTTCATTCTATATATGAGATTCTCCTTTTCTACTTAAATAATATCAGTACTTTCTAGCACTCATTTTTTTTTTCTAGAGATGATCCTGTGACACACGAGGTTATGAAAGATAAATAAAACAATTAATACAAACGTACTACCAACTATGCCTCTCTGTATCCAGTGTGATCTTATACTCAGGAAACTGTGCTAGGTTTCAGAGTGGTGCCATATTTCATACAAGAGAGGAAGGTTTGACTAATTTTCCTCTCCATGACTGATATCTCTACTTTCCCCCTCCCTATCCCACTTAAAATATATAAGAATGTCTTTCTTGAGTATTTTGGATGCTCTCCTCATAAACATTCTGCATCCCATTCCAGGCATATACTTACATGCCAGTGGCAGAACATGTTTTCCATGCAGGAAAACTTTTCAATTTTCCCAATTTCTGCAATAGGTCATCAAATGTGCCATCTGCTGATCTGTTTTCCAAAGCATATGCCTGCTTCTTCAAGCAGCAATATAGAAGACTAACTAAAAGAAGTCATATTTAGGAAAGAGTAACTAAAGCACATACAATTGAGTCACTCTTCTCTGTGTTCTTAATTCTATCCCTGGGTCGAGTTGGAATTCCTAAGGTCCTCGTACTTGGAACACATTGGATTTTCCCCTTTGCATATTTGCTGTCACTGAGTTCCACTTTGATGTTGTACTTTTAACATTGGCAATAAGAGACAACCATAGAAAATCCATGGCTATATTTACTATCAAATAATATTGAAAAAGTTCTCTGTCCTCTGTTGTAACACTAATAGTCATAAGATATGAACCACTCATGATGTGCCAGGCACTGTTCCACAGCTTTCATTGTTTCAGATGGGCAGCGTAGCTGGCATCTCAGAGCACAGCTCTAGAACCAGGCTACCTGGGTTCAGATTCTGACTCTATCACTCATTAGTTGTATGCCCTTGGTAGAGTTATTTAACTTCTTAGTGCCTCATTTGTAAAATGGAGAAGAAGATAACCACCTGTGGGGTTAGTGTGAGGATTAAATGACTTCATATATGTAAAGTACTTAGATCAGTTCCCAGCACACAGTCAACATTATGTAAATCTTACTATTAGTATCTCATGTAAACTACACAAAATCTCCACTTGATATGTGAAGAAACTGAGGCACAGCAAGCTTAACTAAATGCCATCAAGACATTCTGACTCTATAGTTCATGATCTTAACTATTTGTTCTTCATATAAATACTTGTGAGAGAATATTTTTATTTTTAGAGTTATATATTTTTAGAGTTTAATATTTTTAAAGGAACATTTTCCTCTGTAGAGGCAGCTGAATATGTAAATATGAAAAACAAAGTTTATCCAGTAGAGAAATTTTGTTCTATCAGGGACCACTGAGTAATGAAAATGAGAACACTATATAAGAATACAAAATGGGGAGGATTACTTGCCTTTTGGCAACTGCATAACTTTTCTATCCCAGCTCCTACTAATCATATGCAGGTACCCTACACTCCAAACCCGGTTAATTTAACTTCTCCAAACAAGTCAAACTCCTTGAAACATCTATATCTATTTATATACCATTTCCTTCTACCCAAAATGTTCTCTTTTCACTTTTTCTCTTCAACTTCTTTTTATTTTTTAAGATTTATCCCAAATGCCATATCCTCTGTGAAGTAAGCATTGTCTGACACCCTTAGGTATTTAATATCTCTCCCTCTTTTGTGCTCTTATGATGCCATATACATAATACTGTTAAGGCATTTTATTGATTTACTTGTTTATTCTTTTAACAAATATTCATTTGAGTTCCTGCTGACACTAGGATTATCATGTATGTGTTACTTCCACTTTTAAAAATGGAGCCATATTTTTTTATCTTTCTTTTATAATTTTAATTTTTAATTATTATGAGTATATAATAGTTATATGTCTTTATAGGGTACATGTTATGTTTTGATACAAGTATGTAGTGTGAATCAATCAAACCATGGTAAGTAGAGTATCCATCACCTCAGGCATTTATCATTTCTTTGTGTTAGGAACATTCCAATTTCACTCTTTTAGTTATTTTGTAGTATACCTTAACTTACTGTTGATTATAGTCACTTTGTTTTTCTCTCAAATATTGTTCATTCTATCTAACTATATTTTTGCACCGATTAAACTTCCCCACATTATGCCCCCTTCCCTGCTACACTTTCCATCCTCTGGTAACAATAATTCTACTCTCTGTCTCCATGAAATCAATTATTTTCAATATTTAGCTCCCACCTATGAGTGACAACGTGCAAGATTTCTCTTCCTGTGCTGGTTTATTTCACTTAACATAATGTTTTCCAGTTCCATCCATTTTGTTGCAAATAGCAGACTTTCTTTCTTTTTTATGGCTATGTAATATTCCATTGTGTATATGTACCACAATTTCTTTATCCATTCATCCATTGATGGACACTTAGGTTGATTCCACTTGGCTATTGTGAATAGTACTGCAATAAACATGGGAGTATAGATATCTTTTCGATATACTGAGTTCCCTTCATTTGGATATATACCCAGTTGTCAGATTGCTGGGTCATATGGTAGTTCTATTTTTACTTTTCTGAGGAACCTCCATACTGTTCTCCATAGTGGTTGCTCTAATTTACATTCTCACCAGGAGTGTACAAGGGTTTCCTTTTCTCCACATCCTCACCAGCATTCACTATTGCCTGTCTTTTTCATGAAAGCCATTTTAACTGGGGTTAGATATCTCATCACAGCTTTGATTTGCATTTCTCTGATGACAAATGATGTTGAGCATTTTTTCATATACCTGTTGGACACTTTTATGTCTTCTTTTGAGAAATGTCCATTCATATCCTTTGCCCATTTTTGAATAGAAGTATTTGATTTTTTTCCCATTGAGTTGTTGGGAGCTCCTTGCATTTCCTAGTTATTAAACCTTGTCAGTTTTATCCACCAGGAACCTGAAACAAAGCAGAGTCTCTCTCAATTTATGCCTGTTGAAGGAAGGATTTGACCAAACAACATAACTTTATAATTTATAGTGGCATCTTAATTTTTAACCAAAAATAATACTATTCCAGTTACTCCTCTACTTTACACCAGACTGTGAATACCTTTTGGTGGTTTCAAAAAATCAAATCCATCCTTAGAAATATTGCAAAATGTGATTGTAACATAGTTTTTTAAAAATTTCTTTCCAAGTGATGAAAAGAAGACATATTGTTGCTGTATTTTTAATATCTTAAAATGCTAGTTATCCTTGTACATATTTCTTTACATATGTGGTACCTTTTTCCTATTGGAGAGATTCACATTTTGGGAAATGCTAGAACAAAAAGAATGCACATATTACAGATCTCCTGGCCTAGAAAGATGTCCAAGCTCAGGAATAGATCTAGGTTTGGTGGAGCCTGGCACATAAAATGTCAGGGGCCCTGTTTAAGAAAAAAAAATTATGAATAGAAAATCACTAGGTCATATCCTTCCCAAGACCTTGAAGAGCCCATTACAAGTGAGGTACCCTAAAATTCATGGTTCATTAATTTTATGGTAAACCTGCCTGTGTCCATGATCTATTGTTAAATGGAAAAGAACAAGTTAAAGAATATATATAATCTTCACATTCTCCTAAAAAATGTTAAAGCTGCTATATGTTGCTTTTATGAGCAAGTGCTTTTATTTGCTTTTATGAGCAAGTGAAAACTATGGAATGATAAACACCAAATTATTAAAATCTGCTTCATCAAGAGGGAGTTAAGCCAGGGTTGTGTGTGTGGCGGGGGGTGGGGGAGAAGGGGGTATGTGTAATCATCATTTTTATTTTAGACACTTTTGCTTATTTTTATTATTGCAGTGATAAGTGTCTACTTTTTAATTTCAAATATTGAAATAAACTTTACTGAATGGGGAATAAAAGCATGTGCATGTGAAAGAATTCCAAAAAAGGAATTCTTTGGATAAGTCTTTGGGATAAATCTACATCTACCCAAGGTGACTATATGAATATACCATGTACTGGTTTCAGAAGTTCTGCTATATTTGATACAAAATTAGCCACATTCTTTTCTGAGAACATTGCCTATATTAATAGACTGCTTCCCAGGCCTCTCATAAACACATGCCACAAGAGAACCAGATAAGAATAGAGAACATAAAAAGCTCAATGACCTACCAGTGGGGTGCCAAGAAAACCATCCCTGGTAAATAAGACTGCCCGGTATATCACCCTGAGATTGCTTAAATCAATCACATTTTGAAATCAAGGGGAACATTTCTCTTCAGATAAGACAAACTTCAGATGAATACTGAGGCATATATAACCCACAAGAATAAAATATAATGAAGACAAGTCAAGCCAAAAATATTTCTCTAGACATCCGTGCATGTACCACTTAATTGTGGCAGAGGAAAATCCAATACACATTTCAAAACAACTTATCATAAAAAGAAATTAAAGCAGATTCACAACAGGAAAAAAATGCTTTTAGAAATAACTAGTACTACCAAAATTTGTGCACTCTAACCTGCATGATAGATTTGTGCCAACAGCATTTTCCAGCAGGAGATTCTATGGTTCTAAAAGGCAGAATTTCATAGTAGTGTAAGGCTAATGATTACAGTGTGTGCGATGGTAGTCCCAGCCTTAGCTCTAAGCATGAAAGCAGATGCCTTTCTCTTAGGTGTTCTGACAGGCTGATGTTAAAGAGCAGCATGTGTCAGAAGATGTAGGAAATCAACTGGCCTCTTTGACAGATTTTACAGTGGAATGTTTGTACCGTCAGGGCGGTGGGTAGGACAAACCCAAAAGATGACAGTAATAGGAGTGTTTAGGTAAGAGAACAAGCTTAATAGAGATGCCACTGTTGACAATAACATGCTTATGTTAAAAGAAGAGTTCTTGCTTTCATTTTCTACTGGAAATCCCAAAGCCAATTTTTGAATCTGTTTTTTCTAAATCTTACAAAAACAGCTTTTAGTTGTTTGTGGGGGCAGGAAACCAAACTGCCAGTTATGTAGTCTCATCTGCTTTTCAAGATACCTCAGACCATCATATCATTGACATTCTTCAGTTAGAGCATTAGTCTGGACTGAAGCAGAACTTATGGAAAATTTTGAAGTGACTGTAAAATTATTGCCTATATTTTTGGGGTGCACTTCAAATTAACCTTGGAGCCCAAGCTCAGGAATGGTTATTACCCAACATTTGTTCTGAAGCCCAACATTATGTGCAGGGTACCTTGTAATTACTTTAAACCAAGTATTCAATTATTATGTACCACAAATAAAATGTGTAAAACAATACAATCTTTCTCTCCACATGTACATATAAATTTTATACTTCTTATTTCTTACATTTCTATAGATATTCAAGTTAATTACAGTCTCTATATTACACCTCCAACAGTGACCTACTTCCTAGGTATTTGAACTTCCCCAGAAATATTTTACTCTAACTCTGTATGCATGCTCAGTGGTAGAGCATTTGGGAGGATGAACTGCCAGTTGTAAATTGATGCTAAATGAATGGGTATGCTTTTTTTAAAAAAAAATAAAAGTCCTTTTCACTTGTGGGCTTTAATACTCATCTAATTATAATGATTTCAAATTCTCTCAAGGCTAAAATTAAACTTGGCTTCCTGGATAACCAAATGAGTGACTATTTTTCTACACTGCCCAGCTACCATTTTATCTCGGGCTCAATTTGAGCATAAATTGGTTAAAAACAGTCATATTCTGAATGCTGAATTAAATATCACTAAAAAATATAAATTGAAGGAGCAGTTAAAATCCATTGTCATCCAGTTAGAACTACAGTAGAGTATTGTTATCTCCCTCCCCAGTGAAGTGGGAGAGGCAGGTGGTGGTCGGAGAACACAGCATTGGTTCTAGAGGGGAATGTTTGTCACAGTACTAAAGTCCAACTGGATGGAATATGTGGAGCCAAGGGGGAAGTTATTAGAAGCACAGTTACAATGGAGAGCCAGATCAAAGTAAAAAAGATGGTTCAAAATTGAGCTGCCAATCTATAGAAAGCTTGGCAAAATTGATAAGCCCATGTATGAAACTCATAGGCAGAAATAAGGAGTTGTTATAAGAAAGGAAGCTTGAAGCTAGTGGAGAGCAAAGTCCAGAGATATTCCTGCAATAATGATTAGGCAGCTGGGGAGGGCAATTGGATTATATATCTGTGACTTAAGATGTGATGGTTCTTGGGAGATCTTAAGGGCTATAGAGGGCACTACTATTACATTGGAGATTACAAACATGAGCTGAGCTTAGACAGGCTCATATGGTATGCATATGGTTTTGAGCAGGGACTTTGGACCCAAAATTATTGGGTATGAATCTTGGCCCTTCTACTTACTAGCTGTGTGACACAAGGCAATTTCCTTAAGCTTTGTAACTTTAATTTCCTCTTCTATAAAATTGGTATAATCATTAGGATGATTTTGAGGAGTAAATTGGTTAATACATGCAAAACACTCGAGGGGAGTCAGTGTCAAGTAAGGAAAAAATAAAAATATTTTTGGGATTCATCTCATTCATTCAAAATTAGTATTTCTTAGGATCTTGTGAAATTATTTTAAAAATATATTCTTAAAACTTAGCTCACTTAATTTATTGAATAGAATATAGATGGGAAAATTGACATTACTTTTTATCCACCAAAATGTAAATATTGTATTGAACAATGGGTTAAATATGGTAGACTGAGTGCCAAAGCCTTAATAACTGTAAAGAAGGAAATGGATATAAACATACAAGGGCATAGAGAACGAAGTGGACACCACAGTGGGCTAGAAATCTCAAAGGAAAACAGATCCTGCAGTGGCAACTAACTTAACGAAGTGGAAGAAGCAGGGGCCTGAGAGCCTGAAGAGGAAAACTTCAATACGAATGAGCTCATTTCCTCTACAGAGCTACCTAGCAATTCTGGAATTGATGTCAGCTGCTACAAAGAATTTAAGGATGAGGCACGGATCTGACACATTTTGTAAAGAGTATTTTAGACCCCTAGATCCTCTCTCCAACCCTACTCAGGCAACTAACCCTCTGAACCACAATCTTCAAGAGAAGGAAGTTTGTTCTCCAGAAAAACTGAATCAAAAGGGGCTCTGGACTCAGGAACAGAAGGCACAAATTTGAGCACAAAAGATGAATTTTGACCAAGAGGATTCTCTCCACCTTTCCCCTCATCCAGTTCCTGAAACATAGGCCACCAGTCAGGAAGACACAAGTTTCATTGCTGGAGAAACTGAATAGGACCCAAAGAAAATGCCTACAAAATCAACATTTGAGGGTCACACAACAAAAATGTCAGCTTGCCTCCCAGTTTCAGAATTTTATCCCTATATACACCCTCCCTCAGGAACCTGCAGAAGATATGCTTATCCTATGCAGCCATGCTCTTGTTTTGGAGGTATAGTCATTAGGAAATAAGAATCCAAAAAACAAACTTGGTGCATTTGACCCTGAGAAGAATAGTATTGAAAGAATTTCCATAATTCTGGAAAAGTATATAGGTATAATTAATGATAGATATGTAGATAAACAACCCAGAAAGGAAAAAAAAATATCTGGAAAGTAAGTTTGTACAAGAAGGATATATAACAGAGCACACCAATTGGCTCAGCAGTGAGCCAATGCACCAGTGTGCATAGTTATAATAATGTAACTGCTTAATTTATTAATACTGAATCTAGAATTGTGATCTAAACTAGTTGGAAGGGTAGAGAGATGATAACTGGGTGTAACTACATAAGAGTCTAATATTCTCCCTTAATAGGAAGTACGTAGAAAATGTTTGAAATTGATACATTAAGAAATAGCAGTGGAATATATTATTGTCCCATATGGGGACAAATATCAAAAGAAGCAGCTCAAAGGATTTAAAGTAGACATTTCTGAGAATGGACCTTTGTGGTGGGAAAGGGTTAAGGGCAGAAATTATTTTTCAGTATAGGCCTGTGGGACTTGTTGATTTCTTAAACCATGTCATATGTTTCCTCAATAAAAATTGAAAAAACATGAAAACTGAACTAAAAAATTAAAATAACTTAAAATGCAAATATCTTGTATGGAAGCAGTGTTTTAATCTCTCTTCTTAAAATTAGATTAAACTTATTTTCATGAATCTCAGATAGCTTATGGGTAGCTTATCCCTATTTTGGTTGACTATTACAATACAGTTTTTCTATAGTTATGCCCTGCTCTTTGGCTGTCAGCCCCTGATGGAAATATGCAAGATTTGGTTTTGTCTTGCCATGTCCTATCTATCACCAGGTGGAGAAGCTTGGTTCAATAATATCCAGAATTGAGTTTAAAAGGTAATTTTTTCTCTTAGAATAGTTCATTGAATAATAAACATAAAAGGTAAGATATTAATTGGGTTAGGAATGTAATAGATGAAAATTAGTATTTTCAGGTTTAAGGAAAAAAAATTAAATATTTTTATAAATACTTTTTCCAAAACAGCAAAATAATTACCTAGTAATATAACTTGTCATGTACATCAATTAAGATCACTTAAGTCAAAACGTATGTGTGTCATATGTGCAGGATATAACCTATATGGTTTGTGGTACATATGCATTTGATTGAAACTAAGAATACTTTAGACCCCTAATGCTTTGTAACAGTCATAACATGAAACTGAAAACAAAAACCAAAAAAATGTTATATGTAGGAAATACTGAAGGTATTAATTAATTACTAGGAAAAGAAACATATCAAAGCTTTAGATTTGCTTTTAAAAACGTTTTAAAGGTCTAATATTGTGCTATTCTAGAGACTTCTAATTTAGAAAGCTCAAATAATGTCTATTTTTTTAAAAATGGAATCTCTCTCCAGTCATAGGAAATGTACCACTAGAACTATGTAATCAACATGGAGCAGATGGTGGAGTAATTATCTGCTGTATTTGGGCACTACCATTGGCCAATTCATAGAATATGGGCCAGGAAATTCATTCTGTGTTTTCAACCTGTTTTCTGGTTATGATGGATTGTGTTGCTTAATGAAAATCTTTGTATTAATTTAGTTTCCATTTTACAAGCCTGATCTAAATAAGCATGTCTCTCTTTCTCTTTGTCTGTATGTGGGCGTGTGTGTTTGTGTCTTTCTCTAAGTCCAGTTGGATCTATACAGTGATAATTTTAGGAATCTAATAGTTTGAGCTGTGATTTATTTTTTGATATCAGCATGGCTTGTTAATAGTAATTCTTTGAGGAAATAGCTATTCCCTATACAAGTGTACAAATTTGACTATCTCATTTATTTAAAATCATATGGCATATTTCACAATTTAGAGAAGTCACAATTTTCTGAGTGCTGATTCAGAATTATGTACAAGCATAAAAGATATCATTCTAAGTGGTATGTATTTTATTTTTTAATTACAGTTGAAAATAAGCTATTAATCTCATATTGATTTCAAGTTTTTGTTTTTGATATTAAAGACTTCATCTTTTTGGAGCAGTTTTAGGTTCACAGCAAAATTGAGAGGAAGGTACAGAGATTTCCCGTATACCCCCTGTCTTCACACATGCATAGCCTCCCCCATCATCATCAGCCCCCATCAGAGTGTTACACTAGTTACAACTTATAAGTCTATTTTGACACATCATTATCATCCAAAGTCCATAGTTTATATTAGGGTTCACTATTGATTTTATACATTTTATAGATTTGAACATAATGACATGTATACACCATTATAGTATCATATTTTTACTGCCCTAAAAATCCTCTGTGCTCCACCTATTCATCCCTCTCTCCCCTTAATCCCTGAAAATACTAATCTTTTTACTATCTCCATGGTTTAGCCTTTTCCAGAATATCACATAGTTGAAATCATACAGTATGTAGCCTTTTCAGATTGGCTTCTTTCATTTAGTAATATGCATTTAAGTTTCCTTCATGTCTTCTTATGGCTTCACAGCTCATTTGTTTTTAGTACTGATTAATATTCCACTGTCTGGATGTACCACAGTTTATTTATCCATTCACTTACTGAAGAACATCTTGGTTGCTTCCAAGTTTTGGCAATTATGAGTAAAGCTGCTATAAACACCTTGTACAGGTTGTTACGTGGACATAAGTTTTCAACCCTTTTGGGTAAATACTAAGGAGCATAATTGCTGGATCACTGGTAAGAGCGTGTTTACTTTTCTAAGATACCTCCAAACTGTCTCCAAAGTAGCTGTACCATTCTGCATTGTCTCCAGCAATAAATGAGAGTTCCTGTTGCTCCACATCCTCACCAGCATTTGGTGTTATCAATTTTCTGGTGTGTAGTATTGTCTCCTTGTTGTTTTAATTTGCATTTCCCTTATGACATACAATAGTGAACATCTCTCATATGCTTATTTACCACCTGCATATCTTCTTTGGTGAGGTATTTATTAAGGTACTTGGCCCATTTTTCAATCAAATTGTTTGTTTTCTTATGGTTGAGTTTTAAGAGTTCTTTGTATATTTTGGGTAATAGTCTTTTATCATATATATCTTTTGCAAATATTTTCTCCCAGGCTGTGGCTTGTCTTTTCATTCATTTTTAATCTTAATTAAGTCCTCCAGTTTGTTTTTCTAACACACTATCATATTTAGTATCTTCATTTATCACTATTTGGCTGTATAGGTGCTAACAGAATTACTTAGACGTGTTGTGCATATGTATATACATATATATACACACAGACACATATATTTCCAGTTTCAGAACACTTTGTACTTCTCTGATAATAATCAAACACTTTTAGTTCTAAATATTAGAAATGACTACACAGTAATAATGCTGACCTTATGTGATTAATATTTTAAACTTTTAAATTTTATTATTTCCCAAACATGCAAGAACGTATAGAAAATAGTATAATAAACCCCATTTACACAATACCTAGGTTCAACAACTATCAACATTTTGTCAATTTTGTTTCAATGCTCCCCTCCCCTCACATTTTCATGTGTTTTATTCTTAAGATTCTGAAAGAATTTCCAAAGAGAAATATATTTTTAAGTTTAAATATTGACTGCAGCAAAAATAGTATAGTTTCTCAAGATAATGACTTCACAAGATAACTTTATCTATTTGGTTGTGTATATTTTTATATTTTGTTTTTTAAAATGGTTTCTTTATTTTAGAAATAGCTGAAATAATTTTTTTAGTATTCAGAACACTTTATAGAATCACATCAAGGTCTTTTGAATATGTACAAGACTGTCACTGAAATTAAAATATATTAATCTAGAGAGAATAGTCCTTAAAAAAGCAGCTTCCTAAGTTTTTTTCCCTAAAGATACTGGGATTATTAGGAAAGCCTTATAAAAAACTATGATATATGCTTCTAATTTTAGAGATTATAACAATTTTATTCTGTTTGATAAAGGAAATTCAATGTAACTTCCTGGGATGGTATTTTTTTTGGAGGGTATATTCTAGTATATGAATGCCACTTAGATATTAATAATAATCATAGTATCTAGTTAATGCAAAAGAGGCCTGAGTTTATGTAAATTTTTCCATTTTCTAATGCATATTTCTTATCACATAGGTTTCCATACTCTTTCTGTTCCTTTGCAACTGTAATCTCCACCACACCTTGTCCTGGGGATTTTTTGCATTTTATAGCTCCACTGTAAATCAAAGGACCTCACACATTGACAGTCTGTTTGACAAAATAATTATACTGATTTCTTGATAAAACTAGATGCAGTTTATTTGCATAGTCTTTTAGGAGACAAGAGGATGGAATAAGATGGATTGCCAAATAAAAAGACAACAAAAGGTAAAGCATTGTTTCCATGCCCTAAAATGTGGCTTGTTTTTAGTTAGTTTGTTTGTTTGTTATTTTCTTGTCTAATGCAAAAATTGGCTCTGAATGTCTCTATAAAGTGTCCATTCCTTCTCAAATAACAGCATCTTGATCTCCATTTGGGTAGTTCTCCTTGTGCACTCTCAGTTGTGGTGGTGGACACTCAGTGCCTGGTCAATCATACCCTGCCACCTGCAGCCAAGTAATTGGTTCAGGAATAAGTATATGATCCAAGCTAGCCAATGAGGATCAATTTTTACCCAGTATGAAACTGCTGGGCAAGAGGTACTCTTTCCATGGACCTTGAATTTGGGAGGCTCTGAGCCTAGACCTGCTGGGACCACCAAGAAGAGAGAGCCTGCCTGAGTGTGATTTCACACTTCAGAAAGCAGAACTGAGAGACAATGAGAGAGGGCACCCTAATAACATCAGTCCAACCTCTTGGTCCACATGATTTTTAGAGTCAGGCTACCTATACTTCTGTGTTATAAATACATGTTAAACTATTTTTTCTCTTTGCCACATTGAATTAACTTTCCTTCACTTGCAGCTGAAAATATCCTGACTACTATTTCATCTATTTAGAAAACAAGTCAAACTCCATATTTTCTAATAATTGCAATGCCAACTTTGCCATTTTTATGCCTCATGTACATACCTAAATCATGTGTGCCTCATTACTTCAACCCCAATACTCATCAGTGCTGTTAGTGTCAAAATGTCTACTAGCTTTTTAGCAAAAGCCCATTTGATCCAAGTGGAATGCCAGAGTAAGAGGTTAAGAGTGGAAAAGTACGATGGAGAGAGGCTGAATAAAGAACAAATTAATCACGTTACTTTAAATTTTCTATGAGGTACAAATCCAGGTTATCAGAATACAATATACTAGAATGTTACTTTAGATTTCCATAAAGATGCCTTTGCACAATTACAAGACAACATAAATTTATGTAGCACTTCATGTAGCAGCCAAATTAGCTTAACTTTTTGACATAAATACTTTTGTTTGCCCTCAGCCATAGGATAGAGAAGATTTTATATGCAATCTTGAGTTGGCATCCTTGTTCTAACACTAGCTCTGTTATCTTGAAGTAGTTCCTTCACTTCTGTAGGATTCAGTGTCTTCCTCTGTAAAATGAAAATAATAATGTTTCCTTCATATCTGATTGTAAGAATCACATGATACAACAGGTGTAAAATATTCAAGAAAAAGTTAGATAATAAATGGAAGCTAGCAGTTTCATCTTTTGTTATCAGCCATTTCAAATCATTTTGAAGGTAACATATCTATTAGGTAGGAGGTCTGTGGGTCTTGTGTAATGAATTGTGAAAAATTTAGAATTTAGAACTAATCTCTCTATGCTTTTGAAGAGTTTCATGATTTTTTTAAAGAATCAGTAGCTTACACTACATATAAACTGATTAATTTAGCCACTCCCAATTCATACAGAACTTTCACATTTGACATTCCAGCCATTTTTTTCCTCTTGGCGGGAGGGTATCCATCTTGGCTATAATTATTTTATCACATATTTGCATCTTTTTTTTTACTATAACTGTTAATGGTATAGTGATGCTTATTTTTCACTTAACCACTTTTACTCAACAGATGATGTTGCCCTGTAGTAGAAAAGGTTGAAGTTCTAAAAATAAGGATGCAATTGTTAATAATTCACCACCTCAACATTAACTAACAGAAGCTGACAGTATTGTCTTCCCCACATACAAACTTCCACATTCAGGAGCAAGGATTCCTTTATAGTGAAGTCAATTCTGATTCTATTGCACATTAAGAGAAAAACTCCCAAAATATTAGAACTGTGACTTTTAGAGTCTTAAAATGTAGTAAATGTTATGGTTTAAATAGTAAAAACTGAGAAATAATAAGGGTGGTTTTATTATTTTATAATAAGATAAAAATGATTAAATTTTTAATTAAATTTTTGGTATAAAATATAAGCCTTTTGTTCCTTTCCCTACTCATGAACAATGGGGAAGAATATATCACAGTCTATGATTTGCTCTGAACTATACTTGGCCATAGCTTATCTGATCCTCAGAACTGAACTGAAACTTGAGTTTCCTCTGACATCAACAAAAGCTTTGCTGAAATGTTTTCAAAGTTCCAGATGTATGGGGTGCCTGAATAAATATTATTCCAACACTGATCAGCTGCATATGTGAAGACCAAGTTAGGAAACAGGTCTACAAGGATTTCTTAATGAAAGCAGGTGGCTGTTGATATTCTAAATAGATTCAATAATTAGTTGGAACATTTTTAGGACTTTCGGTGCATCTCACAAGAGATTTCTGTAATATTCAGAAGACAGCTCATGTAGGAAAGCACCTGTTCAAGAAGATATTCAGTCATACTCTCCTAATAGGGGGAAAATATTTTAAAAACTACACATGGTACAACCAAAAGTTCTGTTCCTACTAAGGAAGACTTAAGTTTTTGGACTTATTCACCTGTTATCCTTTAGGAATTTCTTGAGTATCAAAGAACTGCCTTCCTAAGCAAGACATGGATTTCATGTGAAAGACAAAAAAGATTACAGACAGCCCTGCATATCAGCAGGTTTCACAACTGCAAATTCAATCAATGGCGGATCGAGAAAATTCAAAAAATGAAAAATAACGCTACAACAATAAAAAAAAATACAAACAAAAAATATAGTATAACAGCTATTTATATAGCATTTACATTGTATTGATTATTATAAGTAATCTAGAGATGATTTAAAATATACAGGAGGGTGTGACAGGTTACACAAAAAAACTATGCATTTTATATAAGGAACTCGAGCATCTACAGATTTTGGTATCCACACGTGGGAGTGGATCTGGAACCAATCCCCCCTTGGATACTGAGGGATGACTCATATTTGTTTAAAACTCTTTAGGAAAAATGTATAAAACATACTCTGTGGAGAAAAATTCACTTGCTTAGTAAATAACATTCCATACTAAGTTTAAGTAATGGTAGATTTTAACCTCAACCTCACAGTTTGTTGTATCCATTAAGCATATTATATATTCTAAGTATGGTAAACATATTGACTGAAGTTCTAAAGTAAGAAATTGAAGCTTTCTCTGCTCTCTCTGTTATCATTTTTTATGACAGGAGCTTCTACCAAGAGAAATTTTAAATGCATCTCTTTTATAGTCTATATTTATACTTTGACAGCAACTAATCTTTGTTCAAGGAGTATCACCTGCAAAAGAAAAGTTAGGATGCTTTAGCAAGAGTATACCTAGTAAAAGCTACCGGAAAAGTTTAAAAATTGTTACTAGCACTTAGGCAAGTTAAATCCCAAGTCATTTTTTTTCCCGGAATGTATTGATCAGCAGTAGGGTGCAAAATAAACTAAATCACATTTCACATCTCCTTCAATGGTGTTTTTGAAATTCTGAGTAATGACCCAGGTTGAGCCATTAATGCAAATCCTCAAAACTTAAGTAGTTTCTTGATACTTTTCATTTTGAGGCATCTTTTAAAGAAACAACAGATGCCTCTCCACATGCATTCAAAAAAATCAATAAAATTAATCAATAACACTCTCCACAGGTAATAAATGCTCAGAAGCATTTCTGCCTATCTATATTGATCGAGAGAATTGCTTCAAATCGGTTCTGATGTGTATAAAAATCATTTCCTTATTGATCAAAGCTTCTCTTCCCCTCTCTGATATGGTGTTTCATATACGGCTCACAATTGTTTTAGTCTCCATTCTTATATATTTGTGATAAATAAATTCTTATGGTCTGTGTGTGAGACTTAAGTGAATGAGATATAAAATGGGCATTTTTGTTTCTTTGGGGCAATATACTGCTCAAAATTTAATCAAAGCATGAATAATCATGAGAAATTACTGAAATTATTTTAATGAGAAATGTAATGATGTATTTCATTCACATTTTCATTATTTATAATAAGCTTAAAAGTTTTGAGTTTGCTTCTATATCTTGTGACAGAACTCCGTTCATGCCAACACATAGATCTAATCTAGAATGACACTATTACTGATGAAATAAATAATAGAAAAGTAAATAGTTTTAGTCAACTTCTGACTCATAATACTGCTGGAAAATTCTATTTTGTAACATGTTCAAACATATAAGTGAATTTTGTAACATTTTTGCTAATATATGTGTCCAATGTATAGACATAGAGTAATAAGAAAAGTATGTATTGTACATTTTCTAAATTAAAAATTTAAAGTTTCAAGATACAGCATCTAATAAGTCTCACTGAAAAGGACTGAATTCATTTGAACCAACCAATGTATGTATCCACAGTTACCTTCACTGACAGTACCTGATTAACTAGTGCTTCACTGGGGAAATTTTATTAGGTCAATTAAAGAGTTCTCCAAGGATGCTTAACTCCTAACTCTTGATATATTAACTAGTGTTGTGAATTATTTCTCTAATTATGAAAAAATCAAAGATTGTTGTCAGCATGATTTAGTAAATTTCATAACCAACACCACCTCTTTTCCTTATCTGGATGTTCCATTACAAAATGACATCATTTTGGCCAGTAAATAAACTACCCTGGTAAGTGTTGCTGAACCAGTATCTTCTTAAAACTTGGCTTTATTAAAAAGTTTCGTGCATCTCAGTGATTTTTACTTGGAATTTCATGGAATAGAAATTATCATATTGACAACTGAAGTCCAAGACCTCTACTTTAGATGATTTTACTTTATCAATCTATCAAATTAATTTTGTCTTTTCTTAATTCTGAAGAAATATTTCCCACAAAAACAAATTAAGTTGAAATATTTCAACAAAACAAGAACTGTTTCTCTTTTCACAAATAATCAGTGTAAAGAATTGATAAAATATGTTCATAGTATTCAAAAATATTATTTGGGTGCAGCTAAGGGGATGTTTGTCAACATTGAAAGCATAAGCATTGGAGGGATAATAGATTCTGGTTTATTTCCCCTACATCAAAAATGAAATGATAATTTTTATAACATCTTAATATAAAATACTTACCTGGAGACATGGAAGTGTCTTTTCTGCTCACTAAGGCACTATTGGATCCTGAGTACATTGGATGGGCTCCTAGAGCTCTGAAAGATTAAGGCACTCATTCCCAACAAACTAGTTGGACAATCAGATTCTTGGAGTCAATACATGCCATTAGGTGACCACGGACATGAAATTTTTGAAATATTTCTTTTACTTAAATACAAATTAATTTTAAATATTCCTAGAAATAAAAATAGATTCAACTGGCAACTGGAGCTGCACACCCAAGAGATGTTTACTCTGAGTCATGCTACCTTTTAGTAAGGGCAGCTTAATCAAAGTGGGAGAAATGACATTGAGCCAGTTAAAAAAAGTTCATCCAGAGGCATTAGGACATGTCATAGATGAGGAGAGCATGAGCTTTGGAGTCCTATAGACCTCAAATCCAGACTTCGCTACTTACAAGCTGTGTGGCCTTAGAGAAGTTGCTTTTCTGTCTCTAAACCTCACTTTCCTCCTCTACAGAGCAGGGAATATGCTAGCCCTGTCTAATAAAAACATAATGTGAACCACTTGTATAATTTTAAATTTTCTAGTAGCTAAATTTTTAAAGACCAGGTAAAATTAATGTATTTATATTAATATATATTTAAAATGTATATTAAAATCTATTTTATTTAATATATCAAAAAGAGTATCATCTCAACATGTAATCAGTATAAAAATTATTAATATCTTTGAAATCTGGGAGTATTTTACAATTACAGCACATTTCAATTTGTACTAGCTGCATTTCAAGTGCTCAATAGCCACATGTGAGTCGTGGCTGCTATAATGGATAGGACAGGTATATACGCTACCCCGTAAGGTTGTTGTAAGGAAAAAATGAGATAATGCATGTAAAGGACTTAGAATAGTGCTTGACAAATAATAAGCACTAAAAATGGTAGTGTGAAAATTGTTACTATTATCCACTGAATATTGACTATAATAGCCTGTTTGCTAAGCTGGAGGAATACAAAATATGTACATCACAGCCCCTGTCCCTGAGTAATTACAAAGTTAAAAATGTAAGACAAATACAAATATATAGTAAACCATAATTTTTGGCATCTTATTACCACATGAATGGTATGAATGAAATGCAATAAATGCTCAGAAGAGGAATATCTTCTACTAGCAATGCCTTGTACCAATTCAGTGAGGAAAATAGTTTTGAACTGGGACTTAATAGACAGGTTGACTTTTGTTAGGAAGTAATGGTCAAGGACCATGGAGACAGCTAAGGAAAATATTCCATCAGAGAGAATAACAGAAGCAACAATCCAAAGGTGGGAAAGTGAAACATATATTAAATAAATGATGATAAATTGTTTGGTGGAGAGCACAGGGTTCAGGTAAAAGTGTACTTGAGTGAGTAAATGCAGATCTGTATTAGAGTAAGAGGAAATAGTAAAAAAAAAAAAAAACCCACAAATTTAAGAGCCAAAGACCTGATTTCGGCCAGGTTCTGCAACTGCCATGAATACATTTTCTTACTTTGGCCAAGTCCCTTCACCTCAGCTGTTTTATTTCTAAAATAATATGGTTGGATCTAAAACAAAACAGAACCTGAGAATGTCAGAAATGTAGAGGGCTCCTTTGTTGTTGTTACTGTGGCTTTTTGTTGTTGTGTTTATATTTATGGTATTTTAGGATGAGGGTAATGTAAATGAAGAAATGCCTTAGGAATTAATACAGGTAGATTTAAAAGTAAAGAAATTGTAACAAAATGATCATTTTGGGAGTCATTTCAGTGGTCCTAATATCTAAAATAAGGACTTTAACTGATGTATTGTGGATATAACAGTTGGAAATAAATGGGTAGATTATAGATAATTAATAAAGAAAAATGGATAGAACTTGGGTTGAGAGTGGAAAGGGAAATAAAGTGAGAAATGAATGTTACTACAGTTTGGAGCCTGGAGAACAGAGAGAATTAGTATTCATAATAGAAATGGGAGATCCAGGGAGGTAATTTGACTGGAGATGTGGGAAGGGATGTAAAATGAGTATTTTTAGTTATGAGTTAGGTACAGTTTTTAGTATGTACAATGGTATGCATTATAATATATGTAATTAAGGAGATATATATATATATAAAGAATGACTTCTGCAAGAACATGAATGTTTTAGTTTCAGAGATTCAGAAAGTAGTAGAATCAACACCAAATAAAACAATTATGAGATTAACACAAGCATTAAATTTAAGAGCTTATTTACCCAGGGAATTCAGTGACATTCATAGAGAAGCCCCCAAGTGTGACACTTATCTTAATTTATGAAAGAAATTCTAAAGCCAGTAAAAAGAAGCAAGACTTTCTGAATAATGAAGATTTTGTTTCAAATCCCAGCTTGACCTTCTGAGTCTCATTCTTCATTTGCTAAAAGGAGAGAAAAAGCTATCTAATTCATAGAGTTGAGTGAAGAACATGTGACATAAAATGTAAAGCTCCAGACATTCAATGAATGGTGGCTACTATTAGCTCATTCCAGTAGACCTGGATTGTTAGGTAGGGATAAGGAGGAAGCACGAGGAACAGATGTTTTGTCTACAATAAGAACTGACCAACCAGAAAGAGGTAAAGAAACATTTGGTACTGAAACCCGGAAGAAATATTCACTTCTCCCAGTAAGGTAAGACGACAGAACCCATGTGAGAACAGATCTCAGGCTTCTTTTAAACTTGTTAGACACCCTGATCTTCACTCTGCCTGCCCCTGCACTTCTCTCACTCTCTCCACTTTCCAGATGAGGTTTCTCTTTCACTTCCCTCCTTCCGTACACTTTCCCCCGCTACCCCCCTCCTCCTTCTTTTTCTCTGTTCCCACCACTCTCGCCCAACCCCTGCAGCATTCACTCAGGCCGGCTATTCCAAACTCCCTCCCCGCCTGTACACCGACTCTCTCTTGTGAGGCTGCGGGTCAGAAGACATCATAAATCCTGGTTTGGGCACCAAAATGTCAGGTCCATTAAGGATAATCAAAACCTCCTAATGCCAGTGCTCCAGTTTACCATGTTTGCAGCCTTGACCATGTCCCCATTTTGCAGTTTCTTTACCTCTTTCTGGTTGGTCAGTTCTTATTGTACACAGACCATCTGTTCCTCTCCATTCCTCCTATTCCTACCTAACAAGATGACCAAAAAAAAAAAAAATGGGATCCTGTCCTTTCTATGTAAAAATATCATAAGGGTCTTTGAACTCCTACTTATAATACACCATAACTCTTCATGCAACAAGTATGTATTAAGCACTGATTATCTCAAGTTCCATGATTGTAAAAAATATTGCAAAACCACTGTAGGATGACTATAGTTAACAAAAATATATCATATAGTTTCAAATAACTAGAAGGAGGATATTGAACATTCCCAACACAAAAAATGATAAATGTTTGAGATGATGGCTATGCTAATTACCCTGATAAGATACTGTATGTTGTATGTATCAAAACATCAGTATATACCCCATTAATATACGCAATTATTATCAATTAAAAAATTAAAATATTTTTTAAAATATTGCCATAATAAGTAGCATGCAAAAAATCCTAGCCTTAAGGAAGATTTGCCTAGGTGAGAAGGTAAGTAAGTATTGAAAAGTTTAAGATAACTCTTGGCTACTCTAGGTGTATACTTTCAAAATCGAATTGAAATTTCACACATGTACGTATCTAAACTTACCTTAAAATTGTTTAGTTTGAAAAAGTGCCAATATTTTGTTTGCACATTTTATCAGCATGGAATTAAAAGTTTCCAACTTATGTTAGTTTATCCAAAGTGATTATTACACAGAGATAAAATTTTACCATGTGATTTTCATGACTTAATTTATTCTATAAACCTCTTCAAGGGATTCTATTGCTAATAATGCTTAAATTTGTAAGCACATTCAAATATTCAAGTTTTTATACCAAATAAAATTGAAACTGTTTTTAAGAAACTATTTTTTTCTTACAAAAACAACATATAAAGAAGCTATATTTTGTTTTAAGAAAGTTACAGAATTACTTGGAACTAAAATTTGAGAGGCCCGCTAATTTATAAAGGGTGATTGGTTCATTTAGTAGCAGAGCAATACCTTGAGGTTAGGAGAAATTTGGTTTTTGTCTTTTAAACCAAAAGAAGTTTCAGATTCATCCAATAGAGTAAAATGGATAGCAACACATGTTCCTCGTGTGTTGAGGACAACAATATTTTTTTGACCCTATTAGGGTCAACAAAAAAGATATTGATTACTTAATATGAAAATATTCTAAAGTCTTGGCAAATAAAAATAAGTATTGATTATATTTTTTAGAGACATATGAATGAAGAGGTAATCATAATCACTTACTGTTGGTATGTACTGAGTTATTTACATAAAAGAATAGCAATTGCTGATAACTAGAATCTATAAAGAACTCAAGCAATCAGCAAGAACAAAATCAAACAATCCCATTAAAAAGTGGGCAAAAGACATAAACAGAAGCTTCTCAAAAGAAGATAGACTAATGGCCAACAAACCTATGAAAAAATGCTCAACATCTCTAATCATCAGGGAAATGCAAATCAAAACCACAATGAGATATCACTTAACTCCAGTGAGAATGGCTTTTATCAAAAAGTCCCAAAACAACGAATGTTGGTGTGGTTGCAGAGAGATAGGAACACTCATACAGTGCTGGTGGGACTGCAAACTAGTACAACCTCAATGGAAAGTAGTATGGAGATACCCCAAAGAACTAAAAGTAGAGCTACCATTTGATCCATCAATCCCAGTACTGCATATTTACCCAAAGGAAAAAAAGACATTCTATAAAAAAGACACCTGCACTCAAATGTTTATAGCAGCACAATTCGCAATTGCAAAGATGTGGAAACAACCCAAATGTCCATCAATACATGAGTGGATTAATAAAATGTGGTATATGTATATCATGGAATACTACTCAGCCATAAAAAAATGGCAAACTAATACCTCTTGTATTAACCTGGATGGAACTGGAGACCATTCTTCTAAGTGAAGTATCACAAGAATGGAAAAACAAACACCACATGTACTCACCATTAAATTGGAACTAATCAATCAACACTTATGTGCAGATATGGAAATAACATTCATCAGAAATCAAGCAGGTGGGAGGGGGGAGGACAGGATGGGTAAATTCACACCTAACAGGTAAAATGCACACTATATGGGGGATGGGCACACTTATAGCTTTGACTCAAATGGTACAAAAGCAATTTATGTAAACAAAACGTTTGTACTCCTGTAACTTTCTGAAATTTTTAAAAAAGGATAGCAATTACAAAATTAAATCAATCTTCTCTCCAGACTGTTTATTTTCTTCTCATTCTGTGAAAAGTTTGGGCATCTAATAACTTGAATGTTAAAAAAAAAAAGAAGCAAGTCATATTTTATATGACAGATGTTTAAATATTTATTTGTATTTTATAAAAAATATGTTTATAAATCAATTTTGACTATTTTTATTTTTAATTGATGTTGATAAACTATACTACTGTATGTTTTTAATCATATATTTTAATCTATGGTATTTTTATAGAATGTGTGCATTCATAAATTGGTATAATTGTTCCTGTTAAAATACTATGCTACATAACATTTTAAGTAATCTGTTCAGAAATTGCACGTTACAAGACAATTATTTTGGTTATATTTTGTTTTTAACATTTTAATAAAACATTTAAAGTAAAAATAAACATAATTTATAATTTATTTTTTATTTCACATTTTTAAAGAGACATACTTAAACATGAACATTATTAGTACAAGTTTCACATAAACTCCCTATTTAAAATTTTATTCCCACCATATTTTCATTTCATTGACCAAGTTCTAATATAGATGAATCTTCAATTCTTCCTAAATTTATCATTAAGAACCTGACATTCAGATGCCTAGTGATTTGAATTGTGGCTTGTTTTTCATTGCCAATCACCAGAATATTTAGAAAGATACTCATGCACTTCACCATAAATACTTCATTTTCTCTGTAAATACTCCACTTTCTAGAGAAGCTACCAGTAATCACACTGTGGTGTTTTTGTTTTTTGAGAGTGCTACCTCTCTCATAAACCAACTAGATATCAATGTATTACTATAGCAGTTGACACACCTTGGTAAGTAATTTTTAAAATCTTCTAACCTAGAAAGAGTTCAGCATCCCTGTTCCCAGCAAAACTAATTTTTAAGTCACACATTACATGCCATGTAATAATCCAATATACTTTAAATAAAGTTGAACATGATTATAAATTTATACTCATTTTAGGAATTAGTTATTATATATATACAGTCTTGCAATATTCTGAAAATGAGTTCAGGTAAACCTGAAAAACCTCACCATAAACTTGTCTTTCTAGGAAAGACAAATTTTTAAAACACCTGAGGCATGGTGCTGCTGAATCATATAATCCTATCATTAGGTTCCAATATAACCATTTTATCTATTTTATTGAACAAACTTTCAGAAATTACCAAGAGCCTTCATAAATATTTTCAACTATGATTTTTACAAATTTGAATAATGATTTAAGCTAAATCTTTTTATTTTCTTTATGGGTTTTGGTTCTGTTTGGTTTCAAAAATATAAAGTAATATTTACCCCCTTCCCAGCTGTTGTATAAGAAAAAGTTATTTGTTTGATTCCTAGGAAAGTCACACACAGCAATTGCCTATAGAGTGAGGCTAGAAGTGAAATCCATATGCAATGCTTCTGTCAGCAAAGACTTAGTAAAAGAGAGTTTATAATAAATATTCACATCTGCTGCTTTGGACACTCTAATCCATCCTAAGGATCTTTGCTGTGTCAGGCTTTGTTCTAGATGAAGAAGCCCAGTAGTTATAAAGGTTTGCAAATAGGCCATATTTATCATGGTTAGCTTTAGTTTTATAAATTTTCTCTGATTTAGAGATATTCATGATAATTTGGGGTAAAATGTGGCATTTATGATGATATCATTATAGAATACTTATTATGAAATGGACCAATTCTATTTTCACAGTATATCACCTACCTAAAATTCTGTCAAGAAGGCATTATTGATAACAATGCTATGCTGGATGAAGAAAACATAATGGCTAAAAACCCAGGCTCTAGATTCAAAATGCTTATGATTAAATGCTAGCTCCCTCCATACCTAGGGTTTCATTGTGAGCAAGTTACTTATCCTTTCCAAGCCTCTATTTCTTCATCTACATAATGGAGTTAATACTATTTTCTTTATCATTAGATTATTGTAAGGATTATATGGAATTATCCACATCAAGGACTAAATATGGTATCTAGCACATTGAAAGAGTTTAATAAATTTTAAATATTATTACTGGAATGGTAATATGCATTCTAAATGTGATTAGATAATCCCATGGATAGTACCAGTGTCATACTTATTTGCCATATGTACTGACCTGTGTAAACATATTCTATTGTTTTTACTTGCCTCCAGGTCCCCTGATGGTTTGTTACTGGACTTCTTTAATGAAAGTATTAATTAAATTTGGATTCCTGATTTGTTTTCACTTTGAGGAAATGATTCACTAAAAGATATACAGTATAAAAATCATGAGAATACTAAGTGCTGTATTTAGCTATCTTACATAACAAAAATTTAGTTTAACAGAATTTTGAATTTTAAGTTACAGTAAAAAAGCCCAAGTCATTTTGAAATGAAGGTATTTATTTTCACTTCAACTCCAAAATAAATTTGTTAAGTTCATGAGTATCACAATTTTTTAAGCAGAAATGTATATTATTATAGTCTTAAGTAATGATTTAGCATAATTCTAATAAACAAGTTTAAAGTATAATACAAGTTTTAAAATGTAAGTTATCCATGAGATATATTTCTCTATAGGTATAGATATGTATTGTATCTTTGCCATAGATAAACTTTGAAAACTAGGCCTTTTAAAACTTTTTAACATATAATTCATTTGAAAAAAAGTTGCATTGCTTAGTTGCTTTCAATCTCATTTTCTCAAAATGATTTATTAATCACAAATATAAGGAGAATGGTAGGGCATTTGACAACCTCTGCATATATAATTGAGCATTACGCTTTATTTCCCATTTTTATAATATAATCTATGATGTGTCTTAATTTTGACTCAAAGTATTTCCTTTACCAAGAGGAGCTAGTTTATATTTAATGACTGACATCTAACATAAAATGATAGTCTGTTGAATCCGAATTGAAACAAAACAGAATGTTCCATTGCTTATAAACTGTGAATGCTTGAAATAAAACTCTGATTTCTCTCTCTCTCTCTCTCTCTCTCTTTCTCTGTCTCTCCCCACCCCCCCAAATCTCTCTCAGGTCGAGTTTTAGCTCAGGCGAGTGGCAATGGGGTTATCCATTTGCTGGATCTTAAATCTGGGCAGATTCACAAACTGATGGGCCACGAGAGTGAGGCACACACGGTTGTGTTTTCCCACGACGGGGAGAGTCTGTTTTCCGGAGGCTCTGACGGCACAGTTCGAAAGTGGTCTTGACTGTCAGCATATCCCACTGCAGAGGGCATTCCTTTTCAGGCTTGAAAATGCCTTCTGTATCCCAAACAGTAAATAAGTGGTTAAATATGCCAGCAGGTAACATTTACAATTTGCTTTGAAACATGCTTTGGGCATATATTTTAGTGCTCATACTGTTACTAATAAAAAATAACTTTCTGCTCATTCATTTGTGTATGGGTCTTTTTTTCCTCTCAATTTGATAAGAGTTTAGAGACATAGCATCTTTGCTAGGGGTTTAGAAGAAACAGCTTTACAATGACGCCTAATGACAGACTAGACGAATTACAGGAGATTGATTTTTAATGTTAGAGAACAAACTGCAGGAAAACCCGGCTACTTTTTTTTTTTTTTTAATCAAATCCAAGCTGCAGGAAGACCTGAAGTTTAATCATGCAGCACAGGGAAAGTCTTTCTGCAACCAAAGGGTCAAATAGAATCGATGACCATACATTTTCACACACTCTTTTACAATGATTGTGCTTTATCTATTAATAATAGTCGGGGTCTGCAGATGGCTTAAATCTATATGCAAGTCTCTTCCGGAACTTTCATCTGTGCAGCCCATCCAAGAACGCATTAGGTATAATTACATTCTTTTAAAATTTTTGATTGTAATTTCAATGCAAATAAGTGTCTCGCATGTAGAATGTCTTTTCCCCTCCTAATGCACGTATCCGCTGTCAAGTGCGACTGCTTAGCGAACACTCTAGCCTGGTCTAAAGCAGCAGCTCCGGGATTTCGACAAAGCTGGGCTCTGAAGCCAGTTGTTGGCGCTGTCCGTGGTGCTGAGGAATTCCCGGCTGCCGGCAGAATGAGCTCCAAATCAGCAGTCCGCAAACTGTTCTCAGTGATGCAGAAACCCAGCTAAAGTTGTTCCTTTCCTTCACATCTACAGTTAGTATTTTCCGGTGTGTGAGAGGGGATTCAAGCAACATATTGTGGACGATGGTGATGGCATTGCCAGCGGAGTGGGCTTTAAGCTACAGCATGCTGTTGCTGTTTGTGATCCTCAGAGCCTAGCCAAATCACCTCTACTGCCGTAGCAAACACTGTGTAAGTGAACTCATGTGTGGAGGAGGCGTAATCAGCCGGGAAATTTCATAGAAGGATCTAAGAAAATGCTAAAAATAAGTTCAACAGGATTCTGCTATTGGGGTCTGGATTTCTACAGGACCAGCATTGCTTCTTGCTTTGAATTCTGAAGACAGGTCCAAAGCAAATTTCTTATGTGTGTCTGCTGTGTTTCTTTCTGGAAGGGCGGGAGACTGCTTCTTGACTGTGTTTTGAAATGGGAGGTAGAGAGAATGGATTGCCTTTAATTCATGCCTGAAAATGTATTCTTTGGGTAATTAAAGAGAAGCTGCTTTCCTAAAACATAACTGACCTTTTAGTTCATATCGGGCTGTGACCCCTACCACCACCATTAACCTCCAGAGTGATTAGGTAAGTGTATCTTATGATATGAGTTATGTTTGTTTTCTTAAAAAAATAGATGCAGTCATTTTAAATCATATGTAGCAATATGAGGAGGGGGGGGAAAGTTTAGCTGGGAAGTGATCCTCAGTTTAGCATTGTTTGCCTTCTCATTAAAAATCTTCAGATAAACATTTTATTTGATTTGTCTAATGTTTCTTCTCTTAAATAAATAGTCTTAAATTGCACTGGAGCAGCTCAATTATGAAGAAAGCTGTTTTTTTAAAAAATAGCCTAAGAACTTTGTTATATTAAAGAGAAAATCGTGTTTTCTCCATGTAGATTTTAAAATGTATTTCATGTAATCAAATCATGTTTAATGTTTATATAAAGTGGATATTACATTCTTATTTTTACCTTTAAGTTTACATTTACCATAACCTAACACATTAATGCCTACCTGTAGCTACAAAGAGATAATTTTCTGTCGATGTCTTTACAAAGCAGAATCATATGTGTCTTTTATATGGCTTTCTTGCATGTATTTATAGATATTGCTGGAATATTATAAAGCAGCACAGTAGCTCCCTTTCCTTCCAAGATAAACTTTCTAAATATGTGAGAGATATATAAATGCATGCCTTAATTAGTAAATTATATTTATGCTTTTTCAGAAGCTTCTGTTGTGTTTGTGGGCTCTGTAGTAATTTGAGAGAAAAAAATGCTTTGTCAAAGGGAGCTTCCAGCTTCTCAAGTAGAATTATAGGTTTGCATTTTCTTGTTCTGTCATGACTCATTATTTTTGACATATTTTAAAAGAAATCCATCTCTTTTATCATTATCTGTCCAAAAGGAATTCTAATATCAGAGAATATCAGAGGAATTCTAATATCAGTTTTCTTTATAAAGAGGGCATGCTATCTTCCATTTTACTATTACTAGAATTTGCATATTTACCTTAAAATGCAAATATAACATAATAGTTTATGAAGTTTCCTAGTGTCATCTTTATCTTATTTAAAATTATTTTCTGTGTATGTTGTACTGAAAAGAGATGATTTAACATTGCTCTTAATATAAGCTGAAAAGAAACCAATGAGTGACATTCATAAATGGATCTGAAATGGCCTATATACAATCTTAGTGATACTGGCATAAAGCCAATAGCATTTAAATAAACAAATGAACTATTTGACAACACTTTTCCTTATCTATTACTCCCTAAAGTCACAGTTTCCCCAGAGGCTTTGTGTAAATTAGTTACTCTAAATATTTAAACAAGAGCCCACTACCAATACTTCACACCAAGCACTAATACTAAGTGAAGTTTACAAGAGTCAATGTCACCAAATTAATAAGGCATGTTTTCTATGAATGGTAATACCCCATTACTATTCTAAGAAACTTACATAAACAGTTTTACACTGGCATCTTTGTGCAAATTGCTTAAGTGCAAATATCTTTGGCATTTCAAGAGTTAGATTTTCAAGACTGTATGAATGGTATTTATATTATATTGAAATATTTAATTCGAATAATACTACATGAATACTAAATTCAAGTTGCTGTAAAAAAAATTCACACATATACCTTTCCTGCCCACTAGGAGCTTACTTCCTGAGTAAGATAAACAAGTGGACAATAACAAACGTAATTTTTTTTTAAACAAATTCTTTTCAATACATGGAGTTCTCTTGTATTATTTCTGATTTAAAATTTTCTTTCTCTTAATCACTGTGGAATAGTTGTGCTGTTTTCATTATTAGCTATGTTCCAAAATCTAGATCCATGTTCACTGATAGAAGTAACTCATGTTGAGGTCATTGTTGTTCTCCAATTCTGAGCATAAATAGGTAGGAAACCCTTTATGCTAGCTCCATCCCAATTATAATTTACATTCAACTGTTGGTTTATTCTCTTTCTTTTAGAATTAGATTTTTTCCACTAGTCCCTTGAGTTTTGATCATATCATATGTTCTATCACTGACTAGTCTAGTTCAAAGAATAATAGAGAATGTGAGTTCAAATATTCTTGAGCTATTTGTAAGTAGCTACTTGTGATTACCTTTAGGGGCTCAGTAAAACCGCTTTTTACAATTTATACAAAGATAGACCTTTGAAATTCAGAAGGTAAATTCAAGCTGAAGGTTCCTATATAAAATAACTCCATAAAGGACAAATTGGAATGCATATATTGCTAAGTATCAACCCTCCAAACTTCACAATAAAGTATAGATAGTTGCATGAACTTACTTTATTTGAGGTCTTAGTATCTTCCTAATCAATCCCAATCAAACAGTTTAAGAGCAGGGGCTTAAATGGATCTATATTATCTTTACATATGTCAAATTATTCTTTTTAAATATTTATTTTCAGCCCACCCCTCTTGTATTCCCATGGAAGGAGCTGAGTATATTTAATATTAGGAGCACATCCAGAAGTCTTTGAGGAGGGGGATGGCTCTTCATATTCATGAAGCTTGCATACTTCTGTTGGTCATCCCTGGATTGGTCACCTCTGCTGCCATCAGTAATGAAGACTATCCTGCTGATGAAGGTGACCAGATCTCCAGTAATGACAATCTGATTTTTGATGACTATCGAGGGAAAGGGTGTGTGGATGACAGCGGCTTTGTATACAAGTTGGGAGAACGATTTTTCCCAGGGCATTCCAATTGTCCATGTGTCTGTGCTCTAGATGGACCTGTTTGCGACCAGCCGGAATGCCCTAAAATTCACCCAAAGTGTACTAAAGTGGAACACAATGGATGCTGTCCTGAGTGCAAAGAAGTGAAAAACTTTTGTGAATATCATGGGAAAAATTACAAAATCTTGGAGGAATTTAAGGTATGAGTTACCCTCCATATTTATTGAATACTAACTTTTCACACTACATGCTTAGTAGATTGCTACATTAAAATCAGAGTTGAAAAAATGTACATTTGAATTTCCTTTTAATTTATAACAATATGATTCTAATTAGATGAGTAGCACTGTGGTCAGCAAATGACCAATTGGTCTGTTGATCAGTATATGTAGAGTTTCACAATAACCTTTTTCTTCAGAAGTATTTGAGGCATGCTTAACACCTTTTATTTTTTGCCGTTAGACATTTCTTCTGTGTTATTACAAAATTTGTTTTCTCAGGAAAACAATTTTGTTTGTAAGGTATGTGTCTCTTAAATTAATTTTTAAATTTTGTTAGGTTTTGTGTATGTGTGTGTGTTTGTGGCTTATAGCCTGTGTTTGGAGCCATTTAGCTATTATTTGTTTAATGTGTAAAAATGTAAGTTCTACAGAGATACATCTCTTAGTTGTGGTCTTCATATTTTAAAAAAATCCATTGAGGCTATTTGCTCTAGAGCAGTGTCCCCATTCTGTTCTCTGCTCATTAAATTTTTTGCTCACAGGACTTCACAGAGAACTGAATTTTTATCCTTGTCCATTGTAAAGGCTAGTAAAAAAAAAAAGACTATAATTTTTTAGCCTACATGGTATTTCTTAGTTTTTCTTTTATCTTGCATCATATTTTCAAGTAACTTGGAATTCATTTTCATCTCTTCTTGGTTTCCCTTTTCTCCAATGGCTAGTCTTAATTAGGATGTCCTACAAGCCAGATCTGAACCCTGAAGGTATGAATATATGACAAATGTCTTCCTTAAGTGCAATGGCAGTTTGTGCCTTGGAGTGTCTGTCATACTGATGGCTTGATATAAAAGTTTCCCATTTCATCTAACCAGGTTCTATGGAAAGGTGATCAGAACCTTACAGGCAAAAGAAGATACAGCTAGTTTTCAGTGTGGCTCTCTATGTTTGAGAGAAGATTCAGTTATTAGCACTGACCTAACTTCTCTCTCCACAAGAGTCAAATGGTGCCAGAAGTCAATATATGGAAAAAGGTTTCAACTGATCATCATTAGAGTATTCTGTGTATTGACATTTCATTGTATTTAGTTCATTCAAGGTTATGGGTTAAAAGCAGTTCTGATTTACCCAAGAATACCCAATAATTTTAACTAGATTCTTTAGGACATAGGGAAAATTCCAATTATAATTATTACATTCAACTTTATTAGACATATTATTTCAGACTTTTCTCTTTCATGTATTGTAATACATAAAGTGTATTGTCATTGTTGACACATTTATTGATGGCTTTATGGTTTCTAAAATATATATACCTTGACATTATTTATCTGTAATTTCAGGTTAATGAAAGTAAATGCAAGTACTCAACACATTATTTGATTCTAGACGTGGTTCTAGAATTATGTCACTCTTTTCTAACATGCATATATATCTAGAGTAGAATACAAAAATGTGTTGTAGGAATAGCATCTCATAACCTAGCCTAAACAAAAACATTAGATAAAGTTTCTGACATTTATATAATTTGGTAATCAGTATTTAATAAAGAAGAAAAGAGATTGATTATTTGAATTTAGTCAACTCACCACTAAATATGCTAGTTTTCCCTCTATTTATTAGATTTATTTTATTACAAAGATAATAATTATGTTACCATGTCAAACAATACAGAGATGTATAAAGAAAAAGTTTATAATTTCTGCACTTCCTCTAATTGTAACCCTACTATAATCTAATTAACCCATACTAATCCCTCCTTAATATATAAAAGCTGATGTGTACAGTTTTTTCACCTGACTCCATGCCATGAGATTTTTTAATGTGATTTTTTAAGAAATAGATGTCACTTTTTCACAAGGATTTTAGGTCATAATGAGCTTTAGAGATTATATAGGACAAATTTATAAGTATGAGAAACTGAGACCAAGAAAGTTTAAATTACTTGTCTAAAATTGTTAAATTATTTAGCTTATTTCTAAATGCTGCCATGCTAACAATAAAGTCTGTACCACCTCTTAAAGCACTTTGGCTCTAAGGTCAGATAGACCTGAATTCAAATCCGAAATTCATCACTTGGATATAAGATTTTGGATAGAATTCTTAAACTTTTTGATCCACAGTGGTATTGACTATAAAATAGCCATTGTAATAAGTACTCCCCTTAGTGGAGATGTTGGGAATATTTAATGAGATATAATTTATCTGAAGTCACTAACCTTGTGATGACTGCTACACAATAGTTATTGAATGAATGGTTGTTCCTCCTTTTAAACTCTAATATCCAGGGATTTACTCTAATCTCTAAGTTCCTCTATGGTTTTGCCTACATTTTATAATGGAAGCTCAACTTTAAAAGTCTTTCAAATGAAAGAATTCTCATATCTTTTTAGAATGCTGTGCTTATCCATATGAACTAATATATGAATATAATAACCCAAAAATATTAGCCAAAATCTATCATCTTGATTTTCTTCCAACTCAGCTTGCAAGGAAAAAATAATTAATTTTTAAAGATGTATGGAACTTTCATATAATAATCTTAATATGTTGTTAAGGAGGTTATATTATGAGATATTCTTTACATATATATAAGCATTTATCAGACTGGTATACAAGATATTGTAGACGTATTTACATTGAAAAGTAGGATATCTAGAAGGCAAAATCTCTGCTCACAAGGAAGGAATGATTGATATGGAAAGAAAACGGGAAAAAAGCAGGCAAAACTTAAGTATATGATTATGAAGTCCCAACATAATTCCCAAGGGATTGTGGTATCAGAAGCTTATCAACATGGTATGAGGCTTGGATAAGCAAGACTTTTCTTCAGGATGGTCAAAGTTGAGCCTGTTCTATGAGAAGTAGTTGAAATTTATCGGGGGAGATTAAAATTCCAAAGAGGAAACTGCTGGAGCAAAATCAGAGATTGGTTTGTATAGAATTTGCAAAGAGAGGAGGGAGATAGGAATAAATGGAACCTGGATCTGACTAAAATAAAATCCTAATAAGAGAGAGGTAAATCTGGATATGTAGGTGGACAGTGGATGGAAGGGACTTGAATACTGGGCCAAAATATTTAGATTCAGTCTGAAGAATAACAGGGAATAAAATGCAGGTTGTTGTGCATAGAGATGACCTAGTTAAATATGATTTTTGAAAAAGATTACCTTGTATCCAAGTAGAGATTTGAATAGAGGTGAAGAGAAATTAAAAGCAGGCGGAGCGGGGGGTGTTGCAAACACACAAAGGACAAACACATTCAGGATGGTTTTCAGGGTAAAATCTAAATTCCCTAGTATAGTCTGGTCTAGATTCTCCTCACTGCCCTTTCCGAATACCTCAAACTCTAGGTGTCTTCTCTTCCTAGCAGCGTTTGCACTGTTGTCCTACAGCGTGGAACACTTTTTCAACATTGCACCCCTGTATAAGTCCTACTGGACTACTTCAAAACTCCAGTTAAATTTCATCTCAGCTGGAAACCCCTCTCTGTCTGTCCTACCACTGTCTCCCAAGCTGGATCTCACTCTTCCGTATGTTCCAACAGTGTACTGTGCAAACCATTATAACAAGAACAGTAATTGTAGTTAGACACTGTTAAGAGCTTTATGTGCATTATAACACATTTCATTTTGTAATAACACTGTGAGAATTATACTTTTATTAGCACTGTTTTACAGATAAGAAAACTGAAGCACCAGAGTGTAAGTAACTTGCCCAAGATCATACAGCTGGAAAATGGGAGAACTAAGATTCCAACCCAGGCAACCTGGCTACAGAAACTAAGCTATTCACCCCTCTACTGTCTCTATCAGTAGCAATAATATATTGCACTGCAATAATTTAAAATCATATAAAATATAATGTGAAATAATATAATGTGAAACCATTTGTCTCTCCCACTAGACAGTGAACCCTTTGAGGCTAGGGACACTGTTTTCTTTTCCCCCTCTATTCCCTACTCTCAGCACCATGTGAGCTTCATAACAGGCATTCAGTATATTTTTGGTGAATGGCATACAAGGTCAGATTGTAATTGAACCTATGGGATAAAAAAGTTTTAGAGTTCCTTTAAAATGCCTTAGTTTCTGTTTATGTGTTGATCTCTTCATTTTAAAGAAACACTCAAAGTTCAGATAAAGAGTGCTCTTTGGGCAGCTAATGACACACATTTTTCCGGATGGAGTGCCTATTTTCATCTTGCTTTTACTTTCTTCTCCCTGTCCCAGCCCCTTCCTAACCAAGGCTAGTCTTAGATTCTGTCTTCATCCAGTGTAGCAGTAACTACCCAGTATTTTGGTTGTGTTATCTCGCCCTATATAGTTGCAAAACATGTGTCACACTTCGATCTTTTCTGATCACCAAATTCAAATGTAAATTGATACACATACGTCACCTGATGGGAAGAATAATGTCATTTATAAAGTTGTGGAGTTTACATTCCACTTACATGTGCAAGCTTTGAAAATGGATTTCTCTCTACTCTTTCTGAAAGCTCTGAATTCTCCAGTGTTCTGATAATATTGTATTAAGATAAAGGTCATTATATAGTAAGTTCTCTCATCTTTCTTTTATGTGTACCTAGGCAATGTGACACTGGAACCTACTTTTTAAGAAATAAAGCATATAAATAATAAATTATAATAGCATTTCCTGCAAAAGAAGTTGATTGGAAATGTAGGCTCTATCGGCTTTGGCTCTGTGCTTAATTATTTTATACTGAGTTTCCCAAAGGCAGAAATAATTTATTTTGCTCAATGTTTTTATAAGTCTGACTCTGCTAGAATTAGACTTTTTGAATATTTCTTTATACTTTAAAACGTGTACTGATTTAGTTTTAGGTCATACACTGAAGGTTATGCTACATGCAACTGAAAGAGATCTTTTTTCAGCTTTTGCATAGCCTGTTTTATTTTAAAGTAATTTTCTTCAGTCAATTCCCAGTGTCCCTAATTTGGATTTGGATTTGGCAAAGATCTGCCCTTCCCTGCACACTGACCTTTGTGCTTTTCCCACTACAAGCCAAAGACAGTTGATCAGGTCTCTGAATTTTATATTTGAAAAGTTCAGTGTGAATATTTTTCCATGTCACACATTTTGTATGTATGTTGTTGCTTTTTAAAATTAAATAAATAAAAGAACATGTTTTCATACTGTGGTAAGCTGCCTAGTTTTTGCCCTGAATTTTGTATTTAATATTTAAATCTTCAGGAAAGAAACAAAGGGGACAGAAAATTAAATACTTGGAGTATTTTGCCAAATCATCACATCCATAAAAAATGTTGATGCCAGTTTAGGTTAAGAATTGGCATGCTCTTTAATGGGTATATTCACACGGAGACGGGTTTTTCAACTCTCTCATTAATCTGTGCACCCATCATTAATGCCCAATATTGTAACATCAAATCTGTAAAAATATTTGAGCATATAGGACTTTTGAATTTAAGTTTGGGAGATTTGTTTGATGTCTGGTTGTTTTTTTAATACGGAGAAAGAATGGAAGGTAACATGTTCTAGGAGCTGAGAAACAGATTTATAAAAGTACAGGAAAAAATGGAGGCTGTAGAGCAATCTCAGTTGAGGGGACTAATAAGTAACACCTTGAAAAACACAATTCACTGCCCCCTACCCGCCCACTCATCTGCCATTACACCAGTTTCTATGAAAAGCACAGGAATAAGTAAGATGCTTACACAGGCAAAGGAGTACAAAAAGCATCTTTCCAGAGGTGTGAATGCTACATTTATTTTTATAGCATAGAAACAGGTGGATTTTGAGAATATGGGTGGGTCTTTTAAGAATTTTATCCAAGAGAGGGTTTACAAATTCTCACCAAATAAGTAGTGGAGTCACCAGGGGCATTTTAAAGATACTATTCAAAGAAAGTCCTGGAAAAATCATAATTTCATGCAACAAAGATGATTGAGGATCTTTGTTAAGAGGTTGAAAAGATTAATTCTATAATTGTTGGCTCTACAAGATACAGTTCCTATTTTGCTGAGCATGTTGTGGCTTTTAACATTAAAATGGCCTTTGAGTGAGTTAAGGAATGGATTCTTCTTTCAAGTTACTACAAAATAACAGTGATTGAGTCATTACTGCTGTTTATCTGAGGTTCAGCCTCAGCATGCAGAATTAATGGGCTCAAAATGGACATTCTCAATAGGGGATTCCCATCTCTGCATCTTTGTAAATAACTGGAGAACCTCTACTTAATTTTTATAATCTCTGACCAGTTTCAGAGATTAGAAGTCAATTTTATTAAAATTTAAATATATCATGTTCATTGCACAGTTTTTTATTGTTATTAAATTGTACTCAGTCAGCATTTTTTAACTTCAGAAAAGCACACTAAAGTTAGGTAAGAGATCAAATTTTAAAAATTATTTATTTTTTCCAAAAACTCCATTGATATTTGAGAATGATCCTTCTCATATTTAACACTTTCTAAAATGAAGGAGTAGAATTATAAGAGTAAATGGCTTTTAAGTTAATCCCCAAATGGACAAAACAGCCCGTTTTCAGTATTAGTCTCTTGCTTTAAATTTTAAGAGAATTGACGATCAGCTAACCCTTTGGCTAGTTATATGTAGGAGTAGTTTTTCATACTAACTCACCAATATTTATTGCTGTCCTTCATATTGGAAGATGCTGCTATTAATGGTGCTAACTGTGTGATAAGTATGACTACAGAGATTTGTGACTGGGCTTCTATGCCCTGTGCACATGGGGAGATCCATGTTTGATTTGCAGCCATGTCTGAGATTTGCAGAGCTTGTCACTGTTAGTGACTACCTCAGACTTGAGGTCAGCCATCAGCAGTTTACAGACATTGTTGCCCATTCCTAACCGACTCACCAACAGTGTGAGAAGATGAAACTGAAAAGAGAATGACTTGGTAACCTCCATTCCAAATTTTAACTCCAATTGTACAAGGTTTTAGATATGTTAAAATTTGCCTATTTTTAATTGTGTTCTTACTCACCCAAATATAGAATTGGTCAATGGCGTGATATTAACAAGAGTAATTTTTTCTATTTCCTATATCTTATTTCATAACTCAGGTCTATACATTTTGTGCAAATTTTGCAGATTAATCTATAATCTATCTAACCTAGATTCTAATTGCTTTATACTTGAATCAGTGTGTGTGTGTGTATGTGTGTGTGTGTGTGTTAAATTGGATGGACAAAGTGTTCTTACTTTAAGAAAATCTTACTTTAAGATTAGGTAAACCTTTTGTTTCTACTTCCTCTCAATTGCCTTGACCATATTTTTTGTTCTGTTTTGTTATCCTACAGCTTAATTTACACATCAGGCAATGTGTTTTATGAAAGACAGCACAAGAAAAACTTACCGGTATATTTTTTAGTTGTGTTTTGCCAGGCTTTCAAGGAAAAGCTTGAAACAAATAACTAAGAGGAGATTTGAAGTGATCAATGAGTTTTCTTTCTCAAACAATAGACATTATTAATTGAGGACTGGCTTATTTTAGAGTCTGTACTTTGGACTTTTATTATCACTACTGATTAGCATCAGTAATTTCAGTCTAACACACCTCCATTGTTGCTTTCCTTGCCTCTAGCCTGCCATATAGCACATCACAATAAAGCCATCTTTGGCAAGGATTTAATGACATCATGGAAAGAATGATTAAAGTACCGAAGTGACAAGAAAAATCATTCATCTCCTGAAAAAGTTTTCAGATGACATTATCCTATGGCTGTATAAAGTTGACTTAAGTATGTAAAAGTAAACTGAATACAACTCTTAATTTTCTCCCTGTTATGTCATGTCACCATAAATAAACCTCAATTTACTTTTAATCTTTCTATCCATGGAATTGATACAAGAATGCCATCACATATGTCTTATGAAGAATAAATAGTATTGAGAATTTGGAAATTATAACATTACATATCAATTTAAAACAATTATAACTGCTCAAAAGTTTTATTTTAATGAAACATTATTTGGTTAGGATTTTGAAATCATTTTTGTTTTAATATTGACCTTTCACTACCCTTGTTAATTCTTGGCTGGGGATTGTATTTCTAGTATCTGAGTTTACATAAATTGGTCTGTTTATAAAAGGCAAGCATTATGGTTTTGATTTTTATAGTCTAGGTCCTTCCTACTTTTAAGAACTGACCATAGAATTTTAGATCCAGAAAAACACTTTGAAATTATTTTGTCTAACTTCCTTATTTTAGGGATGATAAAACAAAAACTAACAGAAACTTAGTGATAACATCACAATTATATAGCTCATTATTTGCAAAAGCAATATTAATACATCACTTTCCTGTGGTCTTTTTTCTATATTTTAATACCTTTGGGTTTAACAGGAAAATGCCAGCTCATTTGCATCTTCTTTTCCAATAAATACATTGGATGCAATGATTTTTCTCAGCCAATTGTCTATAGAAATGAGATTTCAGGACCGATCACCATGACAACCCAGAGTTACAAGTAGACAAGAACAATATTGGCAAGTCTAAAATCAGTCTTTGATACAGATTGAGTAAAATTTGTGAGACTAGCCTAAGTTTCCAAAGGCTCTGATAAAAAGGGGGTCCTTTGTTTAAAAATGAAAAATTATGTAATTAAACCAAACAATACAGGCCAAAATAAAATAAAAATATATTACATTAAATACTACCTATTTATTTTTACTGAGACTACTTTATACTAGAAAGTAACAAAGGAGCAAAATTAGCTGTGCTTGCTCATATATTTTGATGATTTTAGGAAATGAAGACCATGTTTTTTATTTTTTCACTCAGCAAACTCCTACCTCTCACTAGATGGCAGAAATGTAGTGCGCAAAATGGATGGGGTGTGCACAAATCTGTAGTTCCATGGCATTAGAACAAAGGAATATCCCTAAACAAGCTGATGATCAGTCTCACCTAGGGAAGGAATGTTGCAAAAATTTAGATTCCTTGACTTCTCCCTCTTTAATTCTGATTTAAATTATTTAAATTTATATTATTCTAAAATTTCTCAGATTATTCTAATGATCAGTTGGATTTGGGAATCACTGCCGTAATGTAGCCTCTTCCAGACAGTTTTCTAGAGAACACTAGGTTCCTGTGAGATTCTTAGTAAGGATTTCCAATTTTTTTTCATGGTCAAGTAAGTTTTGAGTAACGATGCATCATTTAACTTCTCTTGAAAATGTGCAGTACACATTAGTATACTGAGCCCAAGCATACTTAAAGGTTTGTTTAAGAGTCAGTATATATAGTTCAACAGCTAAGAGCTCAAAAGTGTGGTGAAAATTGGATTTTAAAGCAGGCTCTACTGCTTACTAGCCAAGTGACCTAGGCACACATTACTTTACCTCTTTATGTCTCAGTGTACACATCTCTAAAATAGAGATAACAGTAGATACTACTTGGCACACAATAAGCGATTCATAAAAGCTACCTGACGTTTTTACTACTATTACTACCAACCTGTATTTAATCCAGGATTTCACAAATTTATGTGACAGTAGAACACTTTTTTTTACTCAGAACATTTATTAACACCTTAAAGTTCACAAGAGTTCAATGAAACACAGTTTAAGAAATATTTTGCTAATGATTCAAGATAGCCTAATTCCCTTATTTGAATTTTATGGGAAGTTAATGATAAAAATCTATTTGTCTCAGCTTATTTTTTATTGTCTTGCTCTTTCTAAAGTTCCCAAAGTTGCATTTAATGTGATTGATTGTGGAAATTTATTAATTTGTGTTACATAAAGCAATTTAGTTGGAAAACAACTTTTTCAATATAATGACAATAGTAATGATAATACCAGTTACATATAACCAATAATTTAAGACAAGGGTCAGCACACTATAGCCCATGAACAAATCCAGTCCACAATCTGTTTTGTAAATAAAGTTTTATTGGAAGACGGCCATGCTCATTCATTTATGTTCATCTACAGTTGCTTTTAAAGTGTTCCAGATACCACATGACCCACAAAATCTAAAATATTTACTCTCTGGCCCTCTATAGGAAAAGGTTGCTGATCCCTAACTGATCTAGAATCAAGTTATTCTTCCCTTGCTATTTCCCTCAAGCTGTGCTGTCACTTTTGAGCATGGCTATATATAGCTTCTATTTCACCTGCGGGATCTCTTTTCACACATGTAAATTTAAAAAGGCATGTAGATCTGCCTGTTTTAAATGTGTTATCCCTACTTAACAGCAGTCATGTTAAGTCATATTTCTTTGCATACTTGACTCCAAAGAGTAAAGCTTTGCTTACTGCATTGATGTATAATAACTTAATAACTTTCCATTTACTGAAAACTCTCAACTGAAATAGATAAGCAAAGACTATAAAATTTTTATCCTTTTTGTATACCATGTGCTCTTTTTTGATAGTATGAGAAGTCAAAAGATATATTTATGTTAATGTAATTTAATAGATACATTTAGTTTATATTAATAAACTAAATGAAAACATGTATACAATCTGCTTACTTAGGTATTCAGTCCATTATTACATCTTTTCAAATCAACTTACATACACAATCCATAACTTGATTCCGTTAAATAAATCTCTCTTACATGTGGAGATGTACAAGATACAAATCTGACCCTCAAGGTGCTCCTAGTTTATCAAAATGAATAATACAGGTACCACTAATGGCACGTGGCTTGTGACGACTGCTCTCAGGAATAGGAACGCAGATGAAGAAAGGAGTAATTCAGTCTGAAGGACTGAAGGAAGATATTCTAACAGTGGAGATTTCAATGCATTGAAAGCATTGTAGACAAAATTGGAAAGTTGGCAAAGGTAAAGGCAAAACTTGTTCAGAGAAAAGTGAGTCAACCCAAGTGGCCAGAGCATAGGATATGTATATATATATATAGAGAGAGAAAAGTGAAAAGGGTGTTTGGAGCCAGTTCGCACCCCGAATGCCAGGCTAAGAAGCTTGGGTCAAAATCTGGACTGAGTAGAGAGAGTCACCAAAGGGCTTGGGTCAGGGAAGTGACAAAACCAGTTCTATGCCTGAGGCAAATACAAATAATAATTGAAAATTGTATGCAATATTTTGCACGTGCATTCCCTCATTGAATTATTTAACTCTAAGATATTTGTACTTCCATTTCATAAATGAGAAAACCAAGATTCAGAGAAATTTGTGCTTTTTGTCTTTGTCCTATAAATAGAGATTATCAAACCTGACAAACCAAAGAAAGTCTTCTAACTCTAACTCTAGTGCTATCTCCACTATATTATACCTTATCAGCTTTGATGAGCTCACTGTAGAAATTATGCAAGTAATGTAAGAGATAGTTTATTTTTCATTTGAGTGTATATATTTCTCATGTTGTTAAATAGATGTTCAATTGTAAGTCTATTTCATGTTTAGTCCCTTGTTTTCTTCACAGAAATATAGTACATTGCTAACATGAAAATTCTTTCCCTGCTCCACATTTTGCAGGGCTTGATGGGTTTCATTTTAAAATCTCCCATTACCAAAAGTGTGCATCTAAGGCACATTTCTGTCCATTAAAAAATAAACAAACAAACAAACTACATTCTGAATGCAGTGAGGATTCCGGGATTATTTTTGCAAATTTAGGTATTTTTAAAAATTTTCTAAATCAGTTAAATACAGAGGCTGGGAAGGGTAGTGGGGGGTGGGGGATAAAATGGGAATGGTTAATGGCTGCAAAAATACAGTTAGATAGTTAGATAGAATGAACAATATTTGATAGCGCAACAAAGTGGCTATAGTCAGAAAGAAGTTAAGTACACTTTAAAATAACTAAAAGGATGGAACTGGAATGTTCCTAACACAAAGAAATGATAAATGCCTGAGGTGATGGATACCCCAATAACCCTGATTTAATTAATTCACATTGTATGCCTGTATCAAAGCATCACATGTACCCTATAAAAATACACACTATTATGTACCCATAATAATTTTTAAAATAAATTTTAAAAAAAGGTATAGAACTTGCTAATGATTTTTGCAGTCTTAGAAATGCAAAGGCTTCTACCATAGTCATTGTAAAGACTTCCAGTGGTTAGCAAATGAAGTCATCTTTCTTTATAGTGAGAGAACAGCCACACTTCTCTGAAACTCCACTTTTTTTCACTGCATGTTAGCTTTATTGCTCTCTCCCAAATATGACAAGGAAAAAATTAAAATTGTTCAGTCTAACTTTAATTTTCCCCCAACATTAAAAATAAAATCTTGCTAAAATAGCAAACCTTTGACTGCTGAGATTTAGAAAGCTTCATTAGGGAGAAAAAGGACAATCACAGAGAATTTTCCTTTTGTTAATGAGACTCTAGGACATTCACACTGAAGCTAGAAGATACTTAAATCAAGTCTCCAAAAACTATGAGCTAAAGTTACCCTGTTAAAAATCTGTTTTTGGAAGAATCTGATTAAAGATTGAAGTCTCATCTCTGTAAATAAGAATCTAATTAACTACCTAAAAATGTTGTCCAATGTCATTCTCAATAGAACCCACAATTTGAGTGCAAACATTGCTGCATATTAGAGATATAACACAGATTGTTTTCAAAACTCTAAAAGACATACAGGGGATTGACTGGTTCCAGACCCCTCTGTCATACCAAAATCTGTAGATATTCAAGTCACTTCTATAAAGTTGAGTAGTATTTGCATATAACCTACACACATCCTCCCATATACTTTAAATCATCTCTCGATTACTTATAATCCCTAATAAAATGTAAATGCTATTTAAATAGTTGTTATACTGTATTGTTTAGGAAATAATGACAAGGAAAAAAGTCTGTACATGTTTGATACAGACAACGATCCATCCTCCCCACCCCCAATACAGGGTTTTTGATCCAGGGTTGGTTGAATCCATGGATGTGGAACCCATGGATATGGAGGGAAGACAGTATTCTTCATAAATTCAATATTTCAAATAATTCATAATGAAAATAATTATGCCATAATTTAATAAAATAATTTATGAGCAGTATACTCCTTTGAGAAATACACAGCCATTGCAAATGAATAAAGGGAGGAAAAGGAAACACTGATCAAGTTGAAAGCATGACTTTGAGGACATGCCTCAAGTTACATGACAATGAGGACAATCATAGTCATGTAACAAATGCCACATAGCTTACACGCTCTTTCATGTATTACATGATTTCCTTTTAGTCTTATAACAAGCCTGTAAGAAAATTAAAGCACTACTAATATTATATTATTATTAACTCCATTTTACAAATGAAAAAACCCAGGCTCAAGTGGTTAAAGTAACCTGTCCAAGGTAAAACAGCAGTATTTGATGGCAGGACTTAAGCTCCAAACGTGCTTATTCCACATTGTCATACAGCAAATTCCACTGGGCGATAGCACTAACAATTTTTATACATGGTTACAAAATTGTCACTGCTTCTGCTGTACCTTGCCCCCAAATTACACGTGAAAGCAGAGAGGTTTATCAAGAAATTGTTCAGTCAAGATTTTTTTTTAATTAAAATATACTTTCATGTTATTGCCCATAAGCCATCTCTATTATTTTTGTAGAATGAGGTAAGCTATGAACTAGCATCAAATAATTAGCTATAAAATTCAGTAGGAAATTACTGTTTGGACTTAAAATTGGAAATATAATATATTTTAATATTAGCAGTTGTAAGGCACTTAATATTATTACTTTTTAATTACTTTCTCTTCATAACATGTCAAAGTACAATGTTACCAGCAAATGGAAAATAAAGAAAAGATTTCAACTTTTAGAAAACTTTTGCCCAGAGACAGTGGCAAAGAAGGAGTTCTTGAAAAATAATCTGATTGGCAGTTCCAATACAAATGTGTTTGGTTGTTTCAGGTTGATAACTCCCACCTCTAGGACCCTGGAAGACCCTGAATTCCATGTCATCCATCCAGTAGGAGTTACGGCCATCTCTCCTTTCTGTTATCACTTCCTTTCAATGTTTCCAGTAGAATAAGACTGGTTGTATTTGTCTCGTACACAATTCTTTCAGGCTGTAGAATTTTCACAGTGAAGTATTCTCCTCCAACCGCACAGGGCCTTGGTTTAATGCTATTGTAGATGACTGGTTCTTTAATTGTTATCAACAATCTGTCTTTTCCAGTGTTAACAGAAAAGTTTTGAAGTTATACAGTTGCTCACTTTCTCCCCGTTGCACAAATGGGTGATAAATGGAGCATCTTCAGCATGGAGATACATAGGTTTTGCTGAAAATACTCAGTTCCATTGTCAAGGACTTTTCTTGTACCAAAGCCAACTGTCAATCCAGCTTGTCAGTGAAGGACCAAGGGCTGTTACTTTTCTAGGCTATTTCACAAGTGTGGGTGTGATACTTTACCAAAATCTTTATGCTGAATTCTCTAGTTTTTGTTTATACCTTTATGTTCTCCTCTGATCTTAAAGGCAGCTAAAATATCCTTTTTTTTCCTTTCTTAAATATACCCTGATATTTCCTTGATACGTGTACTTTGCCTACTTAAAAAAATACATCTGTAATTGCCACTAAAGAAAGATATTTTTGCTTATATTCTCCTTACCTATATTTCTATTTCTATTTCTATTTTTTCTTCATATTTCAGAAAAAGCTACATTTTATCGTCATAAGAGTCTTTAAAAACATTGAAGAAAAAAATTAGTTCTTTACACCATCAGTTTATTGGAATAGGCAGTATATAATTGTAGAGTTGCCTGCTCTTAAAACATATACCAAAATATATTTTTAAAATTTTATTTAGAAAAATATAATTTTAGGAAATAAATAAGCCATCGATATAATATCACTGTTGTGTTGCACTATAATGATAAAATTTCAAGAATGAGTGGACTTTTTTATACTTGATAATTAATAACTTTTAGAATTGAGCACTTCATCAACTATTTTCCAATTTTCTCATATTTTACTTTAGCTCAGAGTACAAACAAATAAAAATAGAAAGATTAACTACAATAATTCAGTTTTCTATTATAACAGTATCATCAGTTATGTTAAAAAGGCATTTGTTTTAAAAATATCAAAACTTATTTTCATAGATATCTTAACACCTATTCAAGTTTGTCATTTATTGAGAGTAGGACAGATATGTAGGTCATCTTGGCATACATTATATATACTACCTTGTATATAATATACCTTCAATAAATATGTTGAATAATCATAAAAATTTATATGTATTTCTGAATTTTAGTTTCTTACCTACCTAGTTTATTATATCTACACAGCAAAGCTAAGTGCACTTTTTGTAATCATTTTACTAAAATGCTTATGTTTTCAACAAAAATGAAAGACAGACACACTGGAAATAATATTCCAGAATATATTATCAAAATACTGAGTCTACTAGAAAAAGCCAGAACAGCTACTACTTAACTTGTAGTGTAAATGATACCACAATATATATTTGCTGACTAACTGAGGTGGTTATAAAACAAATCTATGCATCAGGTTTTTTTATTTGCTTCAGCAGTATTAAAATTCTTAAAAAAGTTGCAGCTCTATGTCCAAAATTTGATAAGACTTACAACCTCAGTGTTCCAAATACGCTCCAATCAATAGGGAAGATGGCTGAAGAGGTCATCGCAATCTTATTAGACCAGGAACATTGAGGAGCATTTTAATCAGTGATGCTATGGGTCATCTTTCAGATGATTGTGAAGTTTGGTTAAAACCCATGGATCCGTTGATTATTAGGTGACATCTGCCACATGCAAATTACTGGCTACGGGAGTGGCAATGGCTGCTAAATACTCTTGCACTTTGTAATTTAATGTATATTTTAATGAAGTGAACAGTAAGATTCCTAACAGGCATCAGCAACTTTGAAATAGAGTCTTCCAAATTTCTCATATGGTTTCAAAGTAATGAGATTTGTTCCACAAAGTGATAAAATTTATGCCATAAATTATCTCTAAAAGAAGAGTGCTTCTTAAAGCTGTATCCTTTTCCTTTGTCTAGAAGATTAGATTTTAAATAGTTGTTTAATGGGAACATTTTTGAAAAGCGAACTGGGGTATATTCTCTTTGATAATTTTTGCTCATTATCAAAGAAATGAAGCACCCCATGGTATCTAAAGCCTAGTATCACTTGGTCAGAAGGAAAGCCATCAATACGGTTAGTATGCTTAAACTTGGCAGTTAGAATATATCCAGTTGGCTTATGTATCCATCCCTTCAGCTTTTAAAAAATATAATCAGAGGGCTTTCTAGGAGTCAAATTTTGTTTCTCAGAATATTTAAATGTGTTTTGTTGGGCTTCGTACTCTAACCCATCCTTCAGGAAAATGGATGTGTTTAACATCAGGGCTCTTTCCTGAAAAAATATTTTATAATATGCTAAAATCATGTGCTTAATAAGCAACCATCAAAATTGATACACATTATATTTTTAATAGCTCAGTGGCTCTCCAAGTATGGTCCCTGGCCTAGCAGAATCGTCATCATGTGGAATTTGTTAGAAATGCAAATTCTCAGGCCTGCCCCAGACTTACTGCATTAGAAACGCAGGGGGTGAGGCTAAAATGAGACTAACTTTTACTCAGACCCTTTAGCAATTCTCGGTATGTATTCTTGTCCTAAATTTAGTTAGCACAGTATTTTCTAGTGCAATAGAAGTCTATAATCATCTACTGCTAGATAGTCTAGTCAATGGAGTACTTGAAGGTTGACTTACCTGTGAACCACATGACAAATATTATGAACTTAAAATTACCTTTAGAGGGTGAGTTTATGTGCATTACCATAATATTGGAACCCAAGTAGTTATTTCATGACTCACAAAGTGCCCCTTATAATATTTAAATAAAAGGCAAACATCTCATTGAATCAAAATCTTTTTCATGCATGATGAACACAGATGAAGCTGCCCAGAGGTATGGCTTAATAAATGAGAAAACACAGATTATGCATAAAAGATTACGCATTTTAGTTAACAAACATTTATTATCTATCATGTGCTAAGATGTCTTCTAGATGCTGAGAATACAGCAATGAACAGTGTATTATAAGAAGCTAAGAATCTATGAGAATGACAAACAGCAACAAATAAAAACAAATGTAAACAAATCCATAAGATAATTTCATGAACTGATGAGAACTCTGAATGGGCTACATATGGACAGAGAAGATGAAGGGGCTGGGTGGCCTGTGTTATCAGGGAAGACCTCCTAGAGAGGTGGCATTTAATTTGACACTTAGATGATGAGACTTCAAGAAAAGAAAATGGGTTTGTTGCTTTTTTTTCTTGTTGTTTCTTCCTGAGTGATTTATAATAATTAGTTTAACCATTGACAACTACTCTTTACCTGAAGATTCTAATAACAATTTTGATTATAGTCACCTAAACCAATATTTAAGAAAGAGTCTAATTTTGCTCTATTATTTATATAGATATATATAGCAGGAAACCCCTTTGTAATCTAGCAGCAACGTTTGAATTTGCCATACAAGGTATTTATTCAGAGATAGTGCAAATTACAGATAAAATACAGTCTGCTTAAATGAAGTTCCACATTAGACATTAAAAAACACTAAGCTGGAGGTATAACGATTTATAACAGACATGTAATACTCTGAGACCATCTAATATATACATTAACAAATAAATTTGACCTCTAATCCCAATTTCAGCTAAAATTTATGCAAAGGTATATATAGTGAATGTTACTTTATTTTCCAAAGATTGCTTAGAAATAAAGTATTCTATGAGATTTCTTCGAAAAAGATTTTTCTTACATAAAATTTTATGATAGTGTCATTTAATCATCTTACTTACCAAATCTCTAGCTGACAAAAGCCATGTACTAGTCATAATTTCACATGTTCTTCTTAAAAAAAAAGGCTACTAAGAATAATTTTTTCCAAGTACTTGTTCCAGCATTCTCTGTTACTCTAGAGGATAGCTTTATTCTTTAATCTTTGGTTTTACAGAGACATTTTCAGGTTTAATCCATAGTTTTCACATTGAAGAACCCAATAAAAGGAAATCTGTAACCAGCTCAGTGCTTAAGATGTAAAGATTTATCCAAAGTGCCAAACCTTTCAGAGTTTTACACTGTAAGATGGAAAAGATTTTTAAAGTCTGAACTTAATGTCAAAGTAGCATACTACTTATTCCTAGTAACTTATCGCTGTTCAAGCGATATCTTTTCAAAAATGCAGGGGCAGGCAGGGGCAATAGAGAAAGTCAAGTTGAGCAAGAGAACAACAATGGTGTCAGAACTGGTAAGATTATGAAAGGAAAGAGGGTTGGCAAGTCTGGAGAGGAAGGAAAGGGACTTTAGCTTGAGGTCAATTGGTTACATTTGATTGAGTGTTTAGAGCCGGAGTGGAGGGGCAAATGGAGGCTTGGAATGAGAAGAAATGGCCTGAAATAGAGACAGATTATTTGAAAAAAAAATTTAATGAAAAGAAAAAAGGAATAACATGCTTGGGGTAAGAGATTCTGGGGTAGGGACAGAGTACAGTATACGAATAAAGCCAGGTTCAGGGAAGGATTAAAAGCCACCAATGGTTAGGGTGATACTTTTATTTTTCTAATTTATGTTTCTCATTACTCGAAACCGCTTCGAGAAATCAAATATATTTTTATCACTCAGCCTTGTGGTCTTAGTTATTCCTCAGAGTGTTTCTCAGGATTCCAGTGCTGACCCGTGTAAACACATCCAGCCTCTACTGATTTCTGTCTTTATTGGCCCATTACCTGTTAGCACTTCTCCCAGATACCTGCAAGTGGCAACCTAACTTTGGCCACCATAGTTTTCTAATTCACATTTGCAGAGGTTAGAAAGCTCTAAATTTCCAGAATAATCTCTTTATGCACTAAACACCCAAGTTAATAAAATTCTCTTCTTAGCAGGAAATATCCTCTATAAATCAATCCTCTATAAATCCTCTATCCTCTATAAATCATTTATTCAGTTGTTAATGGTTCCTGTGGATCTGGTCTGCATGGAAAAGTGGACAAAACACTGGAAAATCAACTACTCGGATGGGAGTACACAGAGTAGTGATTCTTATCATCAAGTAGCAGCACAGTTTAGCAGTTAGGCTGCCTGGATTCAAATCCTGCCTGTGCCCCTGACTACACATAAGATCTGGGAAAGCTATTGACCCTTTCTCAGCCTATTTCCTCATCTGTGAGATGAGGATAAAAACAAATCTTCCTTCATAGGATTATTACAAGAAATAAATAAGTAGATATAGTTACATTGCTTAGCTCCATGCCCAGAGCTGGTAAGGTTCAACCACACTGTTTAAATTAGAATGGTATTCTAGGTCAGTCTGTATTGGGGAATCTAATAGTTCAACAAATCTTTCTCAAAGACTACAATTACTTCGAAGTAAACATTTTGCATTTGAAAATTTGGGGTTCTCTTCAGTATTTTTCCTCCCAGAATCAGTCCACTAGAGTTGCACAGACCTTCAGCAAGAAGGGAACCAGCAAAATCAAACAATCTCAGCTGTGAGGAAGGGATTATATATTATATCAGCAGCTCCTTTTTTCTCTCACACCGGCAATAAATACAGTCCAAGTCTTTGCTACACTTCAGAAGGCTGTGTGAAAATACCTCTTTGCAGTTAACCAAGGAAAGAGGGAAACTTTTGACAAGTTTGCTTGGGAATCTTAGATATTACAACGAGGCTTGCAAAATAAGCAGTATAGCATCAAACATTTACATCTCTTACATCGTTTCTAATTCAGAACGTTCTCCATCAAATAATGCACTGTATGATAAACCTTTTCCTTAATTTACTGAGATTATTCAGTAGAGGAGCTTCAGGAAAAGCCCAGCCCTTGGGATAATGCAACAGATTCCAGTGGGATGCTTAAACATTAACTGTACCCTTCAAAAACTTATTGATCACATTAAAAAATAGCAGTACTTTACCACAGATTCTATGGCTATTTCTCTTGTTCATACTAAATTTGAAAGTAAAATAATTAATGTAAAGTTAGACTATCATTCTTCAAGTAAAAATCAAAGACAAAATGAATTTAAAAAATAACTAGTTGAAAGGTTTCCACCCCACATACTGCCTGAGTCAAGAAGTATTGATATTACACAAATTGTCAGATCCAGGAAGACAAAAGAACTGACAGGGGTTATGGACAGTAGCCACTGAATCAAGGGAAGAGCACTTTAATTAACACAATTTGCAGGTGAGGAACTGTGGCATCAGGTTGGAGGCAGAACTTTTGAAGAACAAATGACTTGGTTTGAGAAGTGTAAACATTGCATGACTTCGGAGACCTCCAAGTTTTCATTCCAGACTTCTAAACCTCAGTCTCGTGAGAAGGTGGAGCTAGAGCTTGTAAAGAGTGAGAAAGTCATAGAGTGGCCACTGCTTTAGATTATTGGCGGTATAGGCAGTTTCTAGAAAGCAAACAGAAAATCCCAAACTCACTCTTGGTCGGTAAGTACTATGAATACAAAAATTCTTTTCTGATTTTTAATTTTTTAATCACTTTCAATTCCATTTTTAGAGTCTTTGACTCTTACTTAAATAGCGGCTTTTTCAGTCAATCAATTTTAGTTCATTCATAGAAGCAAGCAGGCAAGATGGAAGGTATTCACTGAACCTTTCAAGAGACAGTACCTGGATGTTTGGATCCCAAATGCAGACTCCTCTAAAAGTCACATTGAAAAAATGCCATTTAGAGTCTCGGTTAGCTTGAAAAAGAGCTCACAGAAAGAGTAAGGATGTTCACTTACCATTTCCTTGCTTCCGAGTAATCCTCCTCTTTCTTAGGAAGAGAAAAAAATATATTTGACATGTTCCAGCATCATTCCTGTTTACCAGAGGAAGTCAGAGCAATCAGCGTATCTGGAATCCAAACCAGGAGATGATGTATTAGTTGTCCAAACATTTCTCTGGAAAGTAGGAACAGAAGATGTGGGGAAATTTATCCATGGGCGCTCTAGTTGTTCACAGCAACCTGAGCTGTCCACTGCAACCTACGTTGGCTTGGGTGTTTAGGTGGCCTTCCACCAGGGAGAATGATCATACACGTGGTAAATGGAGTTAATACAGTAAAGCCAGTACAAGCACTGATGTTTTGTCTTCTGACGGCATATGAATGTGCAAGCATTAAGTTATAGGAGAAAAGGGGCTAATTTTAGATTTGTTCCTAGCCCTCTCCATGTGAATGGTGTCGCTGTGAGCCCAGCAATGAAGTTCACTGTGTTGTAGCAGACTGCGCGGTTCCTGAGTGTGTCAACCCAGTCTATGAACCAGAACAATGTTGTCCTGTCTGCAAAAATGGTAAGACCACATGCATTAGCTTTCAAAGAGGGGTTAGTGCAAAATACAAATATTTCACTACTGCACACCATTCAATGCAAGAGCCCTCTAAGATCTGCCTGTGGCTTTTCAATATGGGTATGGCTGATTTATATTTCTATCCCACCTTAAAGTGAAAATAAACCAGCAATGGGTGAATTGTGCAGCTTTCTATCTGGGGAATTAAAGCTCGTATAAGCTGACTTTGTTGTGATCCCTATTGTTTATTGTTGATTTATAAGGAGGATATTGGAAAGAACATAGTACCATCTTTTTGTAGTGACTGCATTTCTCTGTCTTTGTGGGGCCTATGAAGCAATTCACCCCATTTCATAGTGCATAACCCAGGATAGAGAATAGGGTGAATGCCAGGTATTTTGCTTTGAGCATAGATAAGACTTTAGATTTAAAGTTAAGTTATCAAAGAAATATCAAATTCAATCATCAGTGCACTTAAATCGAAGTAATAAAGACTAAAAGGTTTAGGGCTTTTATTTTGGGTTTTTATTACAGTGGAACCTTGCTCTCATAATAATTGCTTTAGAGGGTAACTTGGTTTATTTATAAGGTTATATGTTCCTTTTTGTCCCTCATGGAATGGAGCGGTTGAAACAACTACAGTATCCTAATCACCCCAAATCAATGTGATGCTGCAGAGAAGACAATGCAATGCCATGAACCTAGGAGAGCATATCAACAAAGCGAATAGCATACTTTTCCTAGTGGTCATGTACTACCAAAAAAGAAAAAAATAATAATTCTTTGCTAGGTAACACTACACAAATGCCCCCTCTGGCATTAATATCTGCTTGAAAAAGTGGTTCGAGCCCTCAATTAAGCTAAGTGCACTAACTCTAAGGCTGAATCCCTATGCCCCTTCTCGACCTAGCAGTGGTCACCTTCCTCTAGTAAATATTTTTTGTCCTGAATTTGGAATTACGCAAGCTCACCTACTAATCTTTTCCTTTACAAAAGTATAATTAGTAAAAAGAAGCATCAGGTTATTAAAGGAAAAAAACCAAAAGTATCTCTCATTACTTTTATAACTTTTGTCCCAAAGATCTTACAAAGAACCCCTGTGACATTTTTCCAGGCACAGGTTTGACTATTTCTGATCATATAAATCCATTAAGTTGAACACTTAAATTGGCTTCTCTTTTTCTTCTTACCCCCTAACCCTACCTGTTATTGTGACCATCTCTCTGACTTAGACGGTGGAAATAAATATCCTCCTGAAGTTCTAACCTGTCTTAAATATGCAAAGATACAAAATTTAAGACTTTACATTTTTAAAAGGATTTTGAAGAAACTGGAAAAGATACAGGAAAGAACAATAAAATGATTTATGGTTGAGAAATGGGGCCTCTGAGGACAGACTGAAAGAGTTAGCATAATTTGTCCTGGAGAAGAGAAGGCTCAGGGGAGACCAAACTGTCATAAAGTATATGAATGGTTAGTCTAAAGTAGAAGAAGAACTGTTATTTTTCATTTTCTCCAAGGATAAAAGGAAGAAAAACTCAGCTACCTAATCAATCTTTAAAAATAGGATTGACAAGTCTTTGACTGAAGACCGCTTCTTTTTTTCTAGAAGCAACTGTCTAAACAGGTCCTTGAAGATCTTTTCTTCCCTAGGTGGCCCTGGTTAACTTTGTCTCACTTTTAGGGTTAACACAATTATGCTTACAGTTAAAAATTCTTATCTGGACACATTCAGCATACTCACAGAATTAGATCATCTAGAGCACATATTATACATACATCTACCACATCATCCTAGCAACCCTACACCAAAGCCCATAACTTATCTAGAGTTAATTTCTATGTCATATGTTAAATCAGCCATACAAACTAGTCCCACTTAACTTTATGTCACCCAAGATTATCCGATTTCTATTACATGTTGGAGTAGAAATTTGTCTTCAAAAGAAACCGTCTTTGTACAAAAATGTGTAACAAATGGACTTTACTTGTTCAATTAATTAGTTAATTAATTAGTAATGCATTAGTGTCCCCCATAAACAGATGCTGAGTGCACAGGTATATTAGTCAAGTTTTCTGATTTTTTTTTTTGCCCACAAAACACTACAAAATGACTATTTCTGTTCCTTCCCTCTTGCTACTTCCAAACAAACTTTTTCTTTTTTTAAATAAGGGAAATAAATCTGAATTAAAACTAGTGAGAAGACTAACTGATTATAACATAACATCATAAGATGCTATCTTTTTATTATTATTAAACGCCACTAATTATTCACTTATGCTCAAAAAGTAAAGTGTAATCATTATCAAAGAAAAGCACATCAAGGACCACTAAAGACTCCTGTGGCCACCAAGGGTACCAATATTCTCAGTGAGAAAACAGGTTAAGCCCAGGTCTTGCTTGCTCTCATTCTAAGCCTAGCCCAGGAAACAGAAACAGATGACCCACATATAGAAGAGCTGGAGGGAAAATAAATGTTTATCATGACAGAGTATAACTAGAACAGTTTCTTAAATTTCCAACAGTAAGTCTATCTCTTTACATATAAGAAGATAAACTTGCTCATTATACTATAAACTATTTTTTAAAGTATGCTATGTTCCTAGGTATAAAAAAAGCAGCAAGATAAAAATATGCCCTATGGATTCAAGGTATAGGCAATGGATTTTAGCTTGTAAACAGTCTTATAACATTTTTTACATTTTCTTAAATCTTCATAAAGTTTGATGATTTTGGCAGGCGAGTAATTTTCAGTTTGCATAAATGCTTATTATCTTGGCTGTCAGATAATTTCCTTTTGCATGCCAAGACTGATTTTTCTGCCTTCCTGAATTATAACTTGCCAAGAGCAAGAGGCATTAAAGATATAAAACTTTAAAAATAAGATATGAACTTTATATTAAATATATAAACTTCCAAAAAGTTTAAAGTTATAGAATCTACCACACCTAACCTTAAAATTCAATATTTAGCTACTATCAAAATCCCTGTTTTGAGATTATTTAAGAGCAAATAAAACAAGGAAGTATAACATAGTTTTCCCATAAAACAGTAGTTTACCAATGAAAATATAACAATTGTCTTTAGAAATAAATACTTTAATTTTATAAAGTACAAGCTAATCTGTTCCCTAGATAAACAATGATAACCTCTCTTTATCTTCAATAACATAATTTTTAAGAATAAATTTAAGAACATTTGTTTCTAGAAATTTTCTCTAATTGTGTAAAGAAGAAAGAGAATTCTAAATTTCCTGGTCTCAATGATTACCTCAAACAAGATTTACAATGGTTATCAATGAATATAGCCAAGCCATAAAGTATATACACTTCAGTCATATTAAAGTTAGTTCAGCACCAAGAAAAGACTATCAATTTAGCCTAAATAAAATAAAAACACTAAGGAAAGACGTGAATGACTCAACAGAGCATGTGTAACATACCAAGAAGAAAAGATGAGAGTAATATTTTACTTGGGAAAATTGGAGGGATTGATTTAGGATTTATTGTTTCTAAAAATATAATTAAGCATTTGTTTTTCCTTACTTTGCACAGTTTTAAGAGCTACAAATACAAATGATTTCCTGAAAAATATGACATTTCCCGACTGTTTTTCTTTCCCTAAGATTGTGTTGCTTTGACCTTTCAGCCCCGTGCCTTTCCATGTGAATTAATGAGCACTCTTTCAAATTTTTTGTTTTATAACATGAAAAAAATAAATTAGGACAGTATCTACTTAAAGAAAATATTCCAATTTGGAGTGTCATATAAATATTTCAAATATTTGGAAACTGACCATACATTTGAGTAGTAACTTGACTATTTGTGTATATTTTATATTTATGGCTGAGAATGCCTATTATTTATTTTTGTATGTGAATTAATATTAATTTTAATTTCAGCTTCTCACACTGTATCCACTCATTCCATTTTTCAGTTGCCCATACATGCTGATATTTTTGTCCCAAGTCATTAAGAACCCATGTTTACAGAATGCTGAATATCTGGATTAAAAAATAAAATATGTGGCCAGTTATCAAAATATTTGATCATTGGAGCAGTCAAATAACTAATTATTTTTTACATTCATCAGCCAGTATGTCAGTGAGTTCTGCATTTTCACTGGAATATGTAGTCAGTAATTATTCATGGCTCAGAAGGAAAAGTTACCTCATGAAAAATTGGAATAGACAGGAGAGCACCACAAAATCCTCTGCACACATTAAGGAGTTTTCATCTCCTTTCTAACTAAACTAAAGTTGTAATATGTCCTGTTCAAGTATGTAATTCCATATCACTTACTGTCTTCTAGTTGAGTAGTGATACAAATAAGGCAGGAAATACACTAGCCAAAAGGACAAGTAGAAAAGAAGAGGACAGCAAAGGGGATGGGCCATGCACAAACAAGAAAGAGAAAGGACTTTACAGGCATCCAGTACCTTCTAAAGATACTTGGGAGAACATGTTTGCCATATAAATTAGTATCACCAATATACAAAGAGCTCCTTGAAATAAATAAAAGGAAGAAAAACAATTCAAGAGGGAATATGGGCAAAGGACATATAAAGGAAATTCACAGAAGAAGAAAACCAAATGTCTAATAAATATAAGAAAAATATGCCTAACCTCAAAAGGGATCAAGGAGGTAGAAATCAAAACAAAGGGATATCAATTATGTATTGATAATAACTTGGGATTGATAGTACCTCCTATTGGCACAGATATTGAGAAAAGAGTGAAGACAGAGTTGATAAAATGTTGGATAACTTTTAAGAAAGCACTATCCATCAAAATTTTGATGTAACTTAAAGTCAGCAATTCCACCACTTGTATTTTGTTCCACATTCACATACAAAATTTGCACTGCATTTTAAGAGTGTTAAGTTGTGAGAAAACATAATAGTCCTTCAATGGAGTAATGAAATATATTGCAGCCTTTAAAGAAGAGATCTCTGACATTTTTTACTGCCATGTAAAATAAGCAAGAACTGTATAATAGACTACACATTATTTTATATATAATATAGTAATGTATACTATAACATATTAAGAGTATATACATTTTATGTGATATGTATTTAAAATGTTTTTATTTTTAAATGAGATACAATTGTAAGTAGGTATTAAATTTGTGCAAAGGAAAAGAGATAAGTAGATACACAATAGAATGTTAACAATGATTCAATGATTATTTTTAGGAAGAAGTGATAAGGTAAAGGGAGGAGAGAAAAGAGCTAAAATCTTTAATACATTAAACATTTACAAATTAATAATAAAAACAACCAAAAAGTATGTGAACAAGTGATTCACATACAAAATACAAATGTTCAAAAAATGTATAAGTTATTGTTCCCCTAAAAAATCAAATTAAATTATTTTTAAACACTTTTTTGTCTTTTGTATGTTGCATAGAGAAAGTTCTGGAAAAATACAAATCAAATTTTTAACAATGATCCAGTGATCAGAAGAGAAAGTAAGGAGTAGAAGTAAGAACATAGAAACCGGGACCTTTGACTTTTTATATCATAGGCCTCTTATTAAATGAATTTTTAAGATTTAAAATATTTTATCAAACCTTTAAAGATAATCCTAATGTTATTTAAACTTTTCTAGAGAATAGACAAGAAAGAAACTTTCTTTTTTTATTAAATAGAGTATAATATTGTAACAAACCAAAGATTACAAACTAAAAATGAAGTTAAAAAGCAACCTTACTTATGGTTATTAGTAGGGAAATCTTAAATAAAATACAGTTACAAAATCCTTGATCTAAACCTTTCAGTTGTATATTTTACAGAGGAAATGTAGTTCATATATTGTATAATTTATTATGTCTCCAGTGGTCTAGGGCAGCATTCTTCAATCAATGACCTGAACATTTCAGCAATAAAATATATAGTAATCATACTAAGGAGACTGAATAAATATAATGAAGAGTCTCACATCATCTCAGGTCAGGGTTTAATTCCAATTGAGTTTTTGTCTCAAAGTCATGAAAAAACTTTGGATTGTCAGAGATTGTGGGAAAGGGATCGTATATTTTCTTAGCAAACAGAAAATAGCAGCAGGTTAAAATAATTACACATCCTGACCACGTGGGATTTACTATGCGTTTGTATAGTTCAATATTAGAACTTTATTAATATAATTTGTCATATTACTAAATTGAGGGGAAAGATCATGTCATCATTTCTAGATACAGTTAAAGACATTAGACATAAATCAGCAAACCAATGACAAAAACTCTTGATAGGATAAAACTGAAGTGGATAATTCTTACGTGATAAAATATACCTGCCTCAGCCCAAAGGCCAGAATCATGCTTAATAGGTAAACACTAAAGACATTCCCAATAAAGTCAGGTATAAGACAAAGATGCCCACTATTATTTAATATTTCAGATAGGTAGACAGATAGATACATACATACACACATACATGCATATATATACACATACACACATACTAGCTAATGTAATTAGAAAAGAGAGAACTCAGAAGAGAAAAATTGGAAAGAAGGAGGTAAAAATGTCACTCTTTGCAGGTCATATGATAGTATACTTGAAAAATCCAAGAAAATTGACAAAATCTACCATAAATGAGAATTTAGTAAGATATTAAGGTACAAAATGTGCAGATGTTAGAAACATATCCATATATGTTTATACATATATAATAACATATACATATTATTAAAATAAAATTGTACCATTGGTGTGTGATCTAGACATATCAATAAAATTTGATAGAAAGTTCATTAACAGAGCTAACTACATATGAAAATTTGCTATGTGATAAAGTCGTATGTCAAATCAATGGGGAAAGGACAGTTTATAGAAGAAATGGTGTTGGGACAACTGGATAGTTATCAAAACATTTTAAAATACCTACTTTATCCCATAATTCTCATATATAAAAAGCTCTTAGGAACTGATAAGGAAAAAGACCAATGATTCTATTTTTTAAATGGGCAAAGAACTTCAAAAAGCATTCCACATAAAATGAAACAAAAATGGCCCTTAAACATGAAAAATTTCTTAAGCCCACTTGTAGGAAGGAAAATGTAAATTAAAAAATTGATACCATTTTTTTTGCTTAGCAGATTGGCAAAATCCTAGAGTTTAATAATCCACTTTATTGGTAATACTGTGGTGAAACAGATATTCTTGCTGGTGGATGTGTAAACTGGTACAACCCCCATTAAGAGAAATTTGACCATATATCTGAATTTTAAAGTACATACACCTTTTGTCTCAGCAATTTCACATCTATTTACAGATATGTGAAGTGACATGAGAAATGTTGCTCATTTTCTACGTCATACTTTGGGTTTTCTGATTAATGAGAGATGATCAGAAAATTTGTAGAAACAACTACAGATTTAAATTTTTTTATAACATGTTATCAGTTGCTAGTCAAAATATAGAGCAGTTTTTTTCTTTTAAATACTCAATGAAACATTTTTATTTCATTATAATTTAAGTAGCTTCTTTTATTTTTTCCTCTCATAATAAATTTTACAATTTTAATTTTACATGGTTCAAAATTATGAAAGTAATAGAAATCTCATTAATAATAGATGATAAAATACTATTTGAAAAGATAGAATTGCATTAAAATAAATATTAATGTTTGGGATATATATATTTTATAAAAGTCACAAGGTTTACTAAAAACTATCTTAAAAAATAATAACTAAGAAGACATACCAGGTTTCTAAGTGTGAAAACTCAAATTTGCTGGGTTATCTAATAATGAATTAATAGGAAATCCTATAAAATTTTTCTATGTGATATAATTTTTTATAAATTGACAAAATGATTATTTCCTGTGGAAAATTTAAATACATGAAAAAAATGTATTTCATGGGGTTGTGAAATTCAACCTACCAGCTATACTAATCTTAAGTGTTTAGTGTTTAAGATATAATCTTAAACAGTGTGGTATTGAAGCAGATTAAACAGAGGCGAATAGAAAGTCAAAAAGTAACCCATTATAATTTAGTACACAATTAAGGTGACATCCAAGTATCTGATGAAAGAATGTATTATTCTAGAAATGTATTAGAAAAGTTCATAACTTTTTACAAAAGTGAAATTACATTCCTACCGTGCCCATTATGTAAAAATAAATTTTAATCACATTAAATCTAAAAAACATCAAAAAGGAATTTTTTAAGTAATGTAAATATTAACTTGTTCTCAGGATGGGGATAGTCTTTCTAACCATAAAAGCAAATGAAGAATTTCTAAAAGAAAAAACTTGAAATGCAAATTAAGTCATATGTAATTTTTTTATACCTGTGCTGTAAGATGTAACATATAATTTTATCTATAAATTTCTTCATATATTAAAAGAAGATAGTGTCTAGTTTTAGGAAGGTAAAATGTAATGGGCATTCTCACACACTACTGGTGAGAGTGTGTGTGGTCCTCTCTGAAGGGCAAAAAAAATGTATGGACCTTTGATCCAGCAATGACACTTCTAGAAATTAATCAGAAAGAAATAATCAGAGAAGAATATAAAAAGGTGTGTACAGAGATATTTATTACAGAGATGTTTTATAATAGCAAAAACTTGGAAAAACTGAAATCTAAATACTCAAGAATAAAGTGTTTTACAAATCCATATGATATCTACATGGACTACTAAGGAAGCAGTACAAATAACATTGTAGAAAAAAAATTAAGGACATCTCCTCCACAAAAAAAATGCATGTTCACAATATATTATTAAATTAAAATAATTGGCCAAAGGTAATACATACATGACCCTATTTTTGTTAAAAATAAAATATATCATTTGTATAGAAAAAAGCCTATAAGGAAATACTTCAAAACGTTAGTAGTGCTTAACACGCTATACAGTAGGCTAATATAATTTTTACTTTCTTCCTTTTGCTAGTCTATATTTTCTAAACTTCCTACAACAAACATATTATCCTGTGATTTAAAATTACCATTTAGGCCAGGCGCGATAGCCTAACGCCTGTAATCCTAGCACTCTGGGAGGCCAAGGCAGGAGGATCTCTTGAACTCAGGAGTTGGAGACCAGCCTAAGCAAGAGCCAGACCCCGTCTCTACTAAAAATAGAAAAATTAGCCTGGGGTGGTGGCCAGCACCTGTAGTCCTAGCTACTCAGGATGCTGAGGCAGGATGATCCCTTGGGCCCAGGAGTTTGAGGTTGCAGTGAGCTGCGATGACGCCACCGCATTCTACCTGGGGTGAACAGAGCAAGACTCTGTCTCAAAAAAATAAATAAAATAAAATTACCATTTAAAAGAGAAAAATTCACAACCAAGATGTTGTAATTATTTTTCTTTTATAATTTAATAATTAATCAACAGCATATCCCTTATTAGAAATTGCACTATGATTCCTTGTTAAAATTTGTATGTTAAATTAATTAACCAAGTAATAATTTCTACCACTTGACTTTTCAACTCCTTTAACTATGGGATTCTTTTCAAAGCATTTGGAAAGCCTCATTGCCCATTTTATGCACCTATTAGGGAAATTGCTAAAATATTCACTTAAGTATATCCATTTACATTTTCATGAAACTATTTTGAAAAATCTGCCAAGTTTGAGAATTGAGAGCAAGTCTTTCACCTTAATTTAATATTTTCTCACTTCCTCCTAGGTAGACAATTAGTGACAAGCATAACAGATATAAAACAAACTCACTGAACATGAAAAATTTTCTGGCAGCTGCACATATTCATTGGCTACAAAGCCCCTGAAGCAGTTCATGATGAAAGCATGTCCTATGAAAGGCAGTTGCAAAGTCTGCATTTCATTGACTCCATAACTGAAGGTCAGAATTATCATATTCTTATGAAGTAGATGTCATAACAGAGTAATTATAAATAGCTATTTTAATGAACCACAAACAATAATATCCTATTTCTTTCATAAAGCTTTCCCAAAATATGAAAGGAAATATTTATATTTATATTATCTCAGACCAACAGGGATTCCCTTTTAATTCATTGGCAAATTAGATTTCAAAAGCATTATTTTACAATGTTGACACAAAAGAAATTAATGCCACACTCATTTCCTGTGATTTCCTAATCAGATCTCTTCTGTAATTATCAGGGCTACCTGATCTTTAAGAAAATATAGAAAAGAAGGCCAACACATGGAAATATTTGAACTTCTTTTCAGTGTTTCTCCCTTAACATATGGAAGATGCTTAGGAACTATTTTTTCCCTACATAAATGTTGGGAATGTTGAGTCTGGTCCTCCCACAAAGCACCAGATGCATTAGAAGTTGCAGTCAGTCCTTCGAGTGCCATATAGTACTTTAATATTCAGTAAAATCATCCTACAGGGCACTTGAGGGACCAGAGTAAGGTAATTGAACACATATATACTGAATGTCTTGCTCCTAACATTCATATAATCTTGAAGGTAATCCGACTCAAAAATAGTAGCTTGGCATACTGTTGAGTGTAGCCGCAAGAACTATTCTTAAGCCCCACTTTCTGTCTTATTCTTGAGCCTCGCTTCAATTATTTTTAATAGAATATTGCTGTCTTCTAGGATTGTAGGGAGTAATCTCTAATAAACCAGCTTTGTGTACTATGGATGCTAGAAAATAGACAACTGGGATCACCAACCATGTTCCTTGGGAGTTGGATATATTAGTTTCGGAAGTAATTAAATGGGATGGGGTCTCACTGGGAAACCAAGGCATTCACTGTTGCCAGGATTCAAGAACGCCTAGAAACAATCTCATCTCGCCAGGGAGTCTCAAAGCATTGGCAATGGGAGATCCTCACTGAGGGTGCAACGCAACTGCTCAGTCTCAGGCACGGTGAGCCTCCAGTCCATAACTATCCCTCAAGCTCTTCCTCGCACAGCCCAGACACCCGTAGATCTCTCAGAGACCAAGTGGTCACTGCTCACACTGAAGGCACAAATTAAAGCACATAGTCTCACTTCATCCAAACCGACTTTCTGATGTAGACACGCTAGGAAGTTACATTCACTGTTTCATGTCACATCAGAATTGCTAAGCAGGAGCCAAAGCTTTTCAGAGAGGTGGAGTCCCAGAGCGATATTTGCCCCACCACCCCACCACCATTCCCTGCACTATTTTGTATAAACCTTAGACAAATTTTTTTTTTTAAAGCTATGATGTGTTCCTTGTCCTTACTTGAGTTAGAATGCCTTCAAAGCATTCAGGCAAGATGAGCCTAGAAAGCCTCTATTTCTCCATCTTCCTCAGAAGTGTCAGATGTCTAGAGCAAGTCTCTGATGGACACATCCCTCAGGCACAGAGTCCCATATTCCCTTTCTTACAGATCAGCCCAAACCTTCTTGGGCCTCTACATCCCCATGTCATTATTAAAGAAGGGACTGCAGAACTCTACCTAGGTGCATCTGAAAAGATAACCCTTCCTTTCCAAAGAGACACAGCCTTACCCTGACTGCCTAGCTTGGGGCTCTTAGCACTAATCTCAGGATGCTCTTTCTCCCTGCTCATCTCAGACCCCACCAGAAGCCCAGGACCACCAGGGAACTCTTCAACCCCTGGACCTGATCCCCATATGGTTCTATGAGCTATGAGCTTACACCTCAAATGACCAGTTTCTATTCCCTTTCCCTGCTTTTTGTTCATCATACCTACTGCCACATAAATAAGTATGTATGTTACCCATTTAGTTGCTTGTCTACCCTCCTCGCACAAGTGTAAACTCCATGAAGGCAAGGCTTTTTATCTTTTTTGTTCATGGCTATATTCCCACTATCTACAACATGTTGTACATGCAAATATATGGTTTGGAATAAATTAATGACGAAACACCCATATTTTGTTCAGAAGAGCTGTAATTAAATATGAAGTCTGACTGTTTGAGTTATATCAAATTACCTTTTGAAAAGTATTCATCTTCTATTTCACACAGAGGAGCTTTCACACGGAGGGCCTAGGGTACATTGTGTGGTGAGAAGGAAGATACTTCTCAGAAGATTTCTTTCCTAATTAAGTTTGGTTTAGTTTCCTACTAAGATTAGCCAGCACACGTTAACTGATGGGAGGCATAGCACGGTGACCTAAAACAGACAGGCTGATTGCCAGGGGAAACTGGGTCTAATTTGAAATTTTACTGCTTCATAATCTCACCATGGATACTTAAAGCTTCTGTTTGTTAAGAACAGACTTCATGTAATGTGTGGGTTACTTTAGTGCAAAATTAATGTTAGACTTTAGCCAGTATCATTCTTTATGATATATATTTTATCAAATTATAAAGATTAAGTATGTTAATACCTGCAAAGCACCTACAACATATAAGACGGATTAATAAACGAGAGCTACTGTTACTCTTAGTAGTTAGATTAATTATAATCATTAGACCAGTCACTGAGAAAATGTATGAAAAGGGCAACTACTCCTCTCAGCAGGTGCCATCAGCAGACACCCCTTTCCATCCCAGTCTCCCAGCATTCATTGACCCCCCAACTTATCCCGCAAGCACCTAACCCAGGTACTCTCTCTTTTCAGGACCAGGACCCTCCTGCTGTATCCCTGTCATCCAGGGTTTGCTGTTCCACACATTTTAACCCTCCAAGAATTGCTGTGGCTGAGGCAGGAAGCCCTTGCAGCAAGACCTCTGATAATAAAATGTTAGCTCTGAGCTGCTTCAAATCAATCTATCAGAAATGCTAAACCTCTTTTGAGACATATTTATGGTTAGATGCCCCTGAATTGAGAAAAGGGAAATAGGAAGTTCCCGCATGCATGCTTATTTCACTTACATGTGTTTCATTTGTATAAGGTGATGGCACAGAGCAGCAGCAGCCATAAATGCTACTGCTTGTCAGAGTAGATAACCAGCTAACCCTGAGTCTTTCCTTCCTTTTACCCAGCACTTTTATGTGTTTTGCAGAAAGGTCCATAAAACAATACACCTGGCTTCTGGAAGGCTAAGCTCAGTTAGTTTCCAACATCATTAAATAATAAGATAGTCAGCAGTGTTGTATCCAAATCTTCAAATCTCCTGCTCCAACTTTCTGTGTTGTGATTTGAAATAGGGGCAAGACACAGGGCACTAGGGACTGATGTCATGCACTTAAGGTGTGGGGTTCTCAGTGTGTATCTTTGCTTTGTCTAATTTGTTTGGATTTGATTTGATGACGACTTTGGGAATGGAAAAACATGACAATGAAAAGCAACCCAAGGAGAAAGCTCAGTGAAGAGGAAAGCACATAAGCCTTTCAAGCCAGAATTCCTGCAGGTTGATGGTAAAAACTTAATTGGCTTCTGTTTTAACTCTCAGTAAATGCAAGAGTCAGGTCTCTGAGCTGAGTGACGTAATCAGCCCCCACGCAATGTCATTGGAGATGGACAGAAAAGCTGTTCAACCCATCAAAATGTTGCCCCTTCCAGCCCGCTGTAGTACATGCCTGCATCCCCACATGCATTGATAAGTACTCTCACACTCATGCTATCTTTCACTTCTAACATTTTCAAAATGACTGTTACTTAAAATTTGAGGGAAATATCTAGGACATCAGGTATTAAAGACATCACTTGAGCTACATATATTTTCCCAATGTGGAGCATTCTTAGGTTTGTCAGATGATAAGTCATAAAACATAGGCCCACTTAGTTGAAATGTGGGGAAGAGCAAACCCTGGATGACAGGGAGACAGCAGTAGGGTCCTGGCCCCAAGAAGAGAGGGCACCTGGGATAGGGGCTCGCGGGATGAGTTGGGGGATCAATGAATGCTGGGAGCCTGGGATGGAAAGGGTGTCTGCTGATGGCACCTAGAGAGGAGAATAGTTGCTCTTTTCGTATGTTTTCTCAATGACTGGTCTAATGATGGTAACAAATCCAACTACTAAGAGTAACACTAGCTCTCATTCATTAAACCCTTATATGTCCTAGGCACTTTGCAGGCATTAACAAATTTGATCTTTACAATAATCCTATGAAGAGGAAATGATTATAATTATTCATTTGCCAGGGAGGAAGCTGAAGCTCAGCCAAAACAAACAAATTGCCCTCAGATATATGGCTGAGATTTGAAGCCTTCTGTCAAACTACAAAGCCTGTGTTTCTAACTAGTAGTTCCCAAAGTGTAGCCGCAGACCAGCAGCATCAGCATTATTTGGAAGCCAGTTAAAAATGCAAATTTCTGAACCCATCCCATATCTCCTGAATCAGAAATTCTGGGGTTGGAAGCCAGCATTCTTTGTCTTAACAAGCTCTTCAGGTGATTCTGATGCTCCACATTTAAGAGTCATATATTTCTTTTCAGGTGCTTTTTAGGGAATTCATTCTCTTTCAAATGAGGGATAAGTGTACATGGGGGAGGGGAGTGCTGAAATTGTCATCCATGACTACTGAGACAATGTTATGCTAGGACAAGAAGCAAGACAAGGCTGGAAAGGAAGGGTCAGACCCTGAAATGCCCTGGAGTAGAAGCAAGGGTTCGAGAGGACCTATGAATGGGAAATCTCAACCGGGGCAAAGGCAGGTTTCCCAGTGCCTAAAAGTGGAAATAGCTGGGAGATACCAGGGGGATGGTATTCAGGTTAAGCTGTCAAGAATAGTCATTCTTGATGGTCATGACATTGCTTAGTAACAAAGTCATGATCATTGAGAATTAAACTCAACTTATTTTTAAAGGCAGCAAAAGTCACTCGAGAAGGCACAATAATGAACGGAAAGTAATGTGAGGTGAACATGATTGCTCACTCCTTCATCATTCATCATGGGCCTCTTTACTGATCTACTGTAAAGAAGTGATTGTTTCAAGTGACATATTCTTTCTGGATTTGAGTTATGGTAACTATTACTAACATTTTACAAGTCATAATTATATTAAAGAATATTTTCATTTTTAAAACAGTTTCATTGAGATACAATGATATAAAATGAACTGCATATTTTTAAAGTATAACATTTGCTGTTTTGATATATGTATACCTGTGAAACCATTAACATAAGCAATGTAGTACATGTATTCATCACTCCCAAAACTTTCCTCAAACCCCTTTGTAATTCCTCCCCCTAGTCCCTCTCTGCCTCATCACATCCCAGGCAACCTCTGTCCTGCTCTCTGTACTTATTCATCAATTTGCATTTCCTAGAACTTTGTACAAATGGAATCATTCAATGTATACTCTTTTGTCTATCTTTCCCTCAACATAATTATTTTGAGATTCAAACATGCTGTAGCATATATTAATACATCATCCCTTTTTAGTTGTTGAATAATACTCCATTGTATAGCTGTACTGTAGTAAAATGTGTCTATTCACTTGTTGATGGACTTTGGGTTTTTCTAGTTTTTTTTTTCATTATTACAAATAAAGCTACTACAAACGTTACCACATACATCTTTGTATGGATATATGCTTTACTTTCGATTTTGAAAATAACTAGGAGTAGAATGCTAGATCATATGGTAGGTGTATATTTAACTTTTTTTCTTAATGCCAAACCACTTCAAAGCATCTGTACCATTTCAAATTCCCATCAGAAATGTATGAGAGTGCCAGTTCCTCTACATCCTCATCAATGCTTGGGATCATCAGTCCTGTTTAATTTTAGCTATTCTAGTAAAAATATATTGTTATTTCGTTGTGGTGTTAAATTGCATTTTCCTAATGACTGTTGACAGTAACCATCTTCTCATATGCTAATTTTCCATCTTCTATAGTGAACTGTCCATTCAAATCATTTGCTAATTTTTTTTTTGGGGTTGTTCTTACTATTGAGTTTGGAGAGTTCCTTATATTTCCTAGAGGCAAGTCCTTTATTAGAGCTATGCTTTGCAACTATTTTTCACCAGTTTATGGTATGTCTTTCATCCCATTAACAATGTCCACTGAAGAGCAGAAGTTTTTTATTGTGATGAAGTCTAATTTATCAATGTTTTCTTTTATGAATTTTGCTTGTGGTTATAACCAAGAAATCTTGGCTTAACACTAGATCAAAAAATATTTTTCCTATGTTTTCTTCTAGAAATGCTTGAGTTTCAGATTTTCATTTATATCTATGATTCATTTTGAGTTAATTTGTGAATATGATGCAAGAAATAAATTGAAGTTTTTTCTTTTTTTAAAAAATATGAATACCCAGTTGTTTTAGTGCCATTTGCTAAGAACACTATTCTTTCTCCACTGAATTGCATTTGTACCTTTGTCAAAAATTAGTTGTCTAGCTCTGACTTGGGCAGTGCATAGGCAAAATATATAACCAAAGTGTTGTACCCCCATAATATTCTGAAATAAAAGAAAAAAAGAAAAAAAATTAGTTGTCCATGTATGCTCATATACAATTATTTCTTAACTCTCTGTTCTGTTCATTGAAGTTGTTTTGGCTATTCTAAGTCCTTTGCATTTCTATCTGAATTTTGGAATCAATTTATCAATTTCTACCCTGCCCCCCATAAAAGTCTGTTGGGAATTTGATTGACATTGCATTAAATCTATATACTCATTTGGGGAAATTTAGCATCTTAACAATATTCAGTCTGTCAATTCATGCACATGATATGTCTCTCCATTTATTTAGTTCTTTAATTTCTCTCAGCAATATTTTGTAGATTTCAGTGTACAGGCCTTTCACATCTTTGGTCAGTTTCATCCAAAATTTAATTTTGGATCCAAAATTAAATCCAAAATCATCCAAAATTAAATTTCTGATTACTTACTGCCAGCATATAGAAATAAAATTGATATTTATATATGATCTAGGGTCTTAAAACATTGCTAAACTTAATTATTGGATCTAGTTGCTTTTTATTTTGTTTAGATTCCATTGGACTTTCTACATAGACAATCATGTTGTCTGTGAAGAGACAGTTCTCTTGCTTCCTTACCAATTTGGATGCCTTCTAGTTTTTTTCTTATTGCACTTTCTAGAATATCCCACACAATGTTGAATAGAAATGATAAAACTGCACATCCTTATGTTGTTCTGATTAAGGAAAAAAATCATTTTGTCTTTCCCAATTAAATATAATTTTACCCATAGGTTTTTCATAGATGGTTGTTATCAGTTTGAAAAAGTCCCATTCTATTCCTACATTGTTAAGAGTTTTTTTTTGTTGTTCAATCAGAAATTGATGTTGGGTTTTGTTAAAGGATTTTTCTGTGTCAATTGAGTTGATTATGTGGGTTTTTTTCTTTTTAGTTTGTTAATATAGTGAATTACATTGATTGATTTTCAAATCTTAAGTCAACTTTTCATTCCTAGGATAAACTGTACTTGGTGATAAGATACTCTTTTTTATATATTGTTGAATTTGCTAAAATTTTGTTTAAAATTTTGTCATCTAAGTTTATGAGGCATATTGGTCTGTAGTTTTCTTTTTGTTAATGCCTTTATCAGGTTTGAGTATCAAGGTATTGCTGGCCACATAGAAAGAATTAGGAAAGTATTTTCCCTTTTTCAATTTTCTAGAAGAGTTTGTATAGATTTTTTCTTAAATGTTTGGTAGAATTTACTGATGACCTATGATGCTGTCTTAACTTCAGTTTTCTTTGTGAAAAGGTTTTTTAAAGAAATTTAATTTATTTAGTAGCTATAGGGCTATTTCTGAATTATTTCTTCTTGACTTAGCTTTGGAAGTTTGTCTCTTCAAGGAATTAATCTAAGTTGCTAAATTTCTGGTCAAAAAGTTGTTCATAATATTCCCTTACACCTGTTTAATATTTTCAAATTCTGCAGTTATTTCAGCTTTCTTGGGTTTTTTAATTAACCCATAATATTTGTACATATTTATGGGCTACATGTGATATATTGTTGTGTGCATGGGATATGTACTGATCAAGTCAGGATATTAGAATATTTGTCACCTACAACATTTATCATTTCTATGTGTTAAGGACATTTCAGAACCTCTCTTCTTGCTATTTGGAAATATACAATACCTTGTTGTTTATAGTCACCCTACTCTGTTATTGAACATTAGAACTTATTCTTTCTATCTAACTGTGTGTTTGTACCCATTAACCAAACTCTCTTTACCCCCCTCCCACACACCCACCCTTCCCAGCTTCTGAAAACTATCGTGCTACTCTCTACCACCATGACATTAACTTTTATAGCTCCCACATATGTTTGCAAACATGCAATATTTTTCTTTCTGTAGTTGGTTTTTTCGGTTAACATAATGGCCTCCAGTTCCATCCATGTTGCTGCAAATGACATTCTTTTTTATAACCAAATACTATTTTGTTGTGTACATACACCACATTTTCTTTAGCCATTCATCTATTGATGAACACTTTTGGTTGATTCCACATCTTGGCTATTGTGAATAGTGCTGCAATAGACATAGGGGCGCAGGTATCCCTTTGATATACTAATTTTCTTTTATTTGTATAAATACCCAATAGTGAGATTGCTGGATCATATGGTAGAGCTATTTTTAGTTGTTTGAGAAATCTCCATACTGTTTTCCATAATGGCCATACTATTAATAATTTACATTCCCACCAACAGTGTATAAAAGTTGCCTTTCTCCACATCCTCATCAACATCTGTTTTGTTTTTTTTTTATTTTTTGATTATAGCCATTCTAATTGGGGTGAGATGATCTTTCATTCTGGTTTTGATTCACAGTTCCCTGATGTTTAGTGATCTCATAAACCTGTTGGCCATTTTTATGTCCTCTTTTGAAAAATATCTATTCAGATCCTTTATCTCCTTTTTAATAGGATTATTTGGTTTTTTTGCTGTTGAGTTGTGTGAGTTCCTTGCACATTCTGGATATTAGTCCCTTGTCAGATGAATAGTTTGCAAATATTGTGTGCCATCCAACAGGTTGTCTCTTCGCTCTGTTGATTGTTTTCTTTCCTATATAGAAGTTTTTTAGTTTAATATAGTCCCATTTGTCTATTTTTGGTTTTATTGCCTGTGCTTTTGAGATCTTAGCCATAAAATCTTTGCCTAGACCAATGTCTTGGAGCATTTCCCCTATGTTTTCTTCTAGTAGTTTTATAGTTTGGGATCTTACATTCAAGTATTTAATCAATTTGAGTTGATTTTTGTATATGGTGAGAGATAGGGGTCTAATTTCTTTCTTCTGCATATGGGTATCCAGTTTTCCCAGCATCATTTATTGAGGAGGGTGTCCTTTCCCAGTATATGTTCTGGGTACCTTAGTCAAAAATCAGATAGCTGTAAATATGTGGATTTATTTCTGGGTTCTCTATTCTGTTCCATTGGTCTATGTGTCTGTTTTTATATAAACAACATGCTGTTTGGGTTGCCATAGCCTTGTAATTTATTTTTTTGTGTTTCAATAGATTTAAGGGGTACAAGTTGAATTATGTTACATGTATATATCGTATAATGGTGAAGTCTGAGCTTTTAGTGTATCCATCACCCAAGTGGTGTACATTGTACCCAACAGGTAATATATCATTCCTCATCTCCTCCCACCCTCCCCCCTTTTACGTCTCCAGTGTGTGTCCATGTGTAGCCATAGCTTAGTTCCCACTTATAAGTGAGAATATGTGGCATTTATTTTTCTGTTCCAGAGTTACTTTACTTAGGATAATGGCTTCCAGTTTTATGCCAGTACCATGCTTTTGGGATACTATAGCCTTGTAGTATAATTTGAAGTCAGGTAATGTGGTGCCTCCAGCTTTGCTCTTTTTGCTCAGGATTGCTTTGGCTATTCAGGCTCATTTTGGTTCCATGTGAATATTAGAATTGTTTTTCCTAATTCTGTGAAAAATGACATTGGTATTTTGATAGGAATTGCAGTAAATCAGTATATTGCTTTGGGCAGTGTAGTCATTTTAATAATATTAGCTCTTCCAAACCATGAGCATGGGATGTTTTTCCATTTGTTTGTGTCATCTGCAATTTCTTTCCTCAGTGATTTTTGGTTCTCCTTGTAGAGATCTTTCATCTCCTTGGTTAAGTACGTTCCCAGGTATTTTATTTTTTTTGCAGCTATTGTAACTGGGATTGAGTTCTTGATTTGGTTCTCAACTTTGTTGTTATTGGTGTATATAAATGCTATTGATTTTTGTACATTGATTTTATAACCTGAGGCTTTACTGACTTCATTTATAAGATCCAGGAGTCTTTTAGAGGAGTCCTTAGGGTTTTCTAGTTATAAAATCATATCATCAGCAAACAGAGACAGTTTGACTTCCTCTTTTCCAATTTGGATGGCCTTTATTTATTACTCTTGCATGATTGCTCTGGCTAGGATTTCCACTACTATGTTGAATAGAAGTGATGAAAGTGAGGCGTTCTTGTCTTGTTCTAATTCTCAGGGGGAATGATTTCAACTCTTCTCCATTCCATATGATGTTGACTGTGGGTTTGTCATATATGGTTTTTATTATTTTGAGGTATGTTCCTTCTATGCTGAGGTTTTTGAGGCTTTTTATCAGGAAGGTGTGATAGATTTTATTGAATTTTTTTGCATCTATTGAGATTAGATGATCATATGGTTTTTGTTTATAATTCTGTTCATGTGATGAATTAAATTTATTAAGTTGCATAGTTGAACCATCCTTGGATCCATGGATAAGAACCACTTGATCATGATGAATTATCCTTTTGATGTTCTGTTGGATTTGGTTTGCTAGCATTTTTTTTTTTTTTTTAGTATTTTTGCCTCTATGTTAATCAGGCATATTGGTCTGTAGTTTTCTTTTTTTGTTGCATCCTTTCCTAGCTTTGGTTTCAGAGTGATACTGGCTTCATAGAATGAATGAAGGAGGATTCCCACCTACTCGACCTTTTGGAACAGTTTCGGTAGGATTGGCAACACTTGTTCTTTTTTTTACATCTGGTAGAATTCAGCTGTGAATCCATCTGGTCCTGGAGGGTTTTTTGTTGTTTTTGTTAGGAGATTTTTTTTTTTATTACTGATTCAATCTCACTACTCATTATCGGTCTGTTCGGGGTTTTTATTTCTTTCTGGTTCAGACTTGGATGATTGTATGTTTCCAGGAATTTACCCATTTCCTCTAGGTTTTCTAGTTTGTGGGTGTAAAGAGTTTATAGTCTTCCTAGATGATCTTTTGCACTTCTGTGATATCACTGATAATGTTTCCTTTTTCATTTCTGATTGAGCTTATTTGAATTCTCTCCCTTCTTTTCTTGATTAATCTACCTAGTGGTCTATCAAATTTGTTTATCTTTTCATAGAACCAATTTTCATTTCATTGATCCTATGTATTGTTTTTTGGTTTCAATTTAATTTACTTTTAATCTGATTTTTTAATTTATTTTCTTCTGCTAGCTTTAGGTTTGGTTTATCATTTTTCTAGTTCCTTGAAGTATGATATTAAGTGTTAATTTTTGATCTTTCTGGTTTTTTGTTGTAGGCATTTAGTACTATAAACATTTCTCTTAGCACTGCTTTTGCTGTATCACAGGGTTTTTGGTAAATTGTGTCAATATTATCATTCATTTTGAAAAGTAGTTTAATTTCCATCTTGATTTCTTCATTGACCCAAAGATCATTGAGGAAAAGCTTTTTAAATTTCCATGTATGTGTATAGTTTTGAGAGTTCCTTTTGGAGTTGATTTCTAGTTTTATTCCACTGTGGTCTGAGAAGGTACTTAATATGAATTGTACTTTTTTTAATTTATTCGGACTTGTTTCGGGACCTAACAGATGGTCAATATTGGAAAATGTTCCATGTGCTGATGAGAAGAATGTATATTTTGCAGTTTTGGAGTAGAATGCTTTGTAAATGACTACTAGGTCCATTTGTTCTAGAGTCTAGTTTAAGTTCAGTGTTTCTTTGTGAATTTTCTGCTTCAATGATCTGTCTAGTGCTGCCAGCAGAGTGTTGAAGTCCCTACTATTGCTGTATTGTTGTATATCTCTTAGGTCTAGTAGTATTTGTTTTATGAATCTGGGAGCTCTGGTGTTAAGTGCATATATATTCAGGATTATTATATCTTCTTGTTAAATTGATCCCTTTATCATTATATAGTGACCTTCTTTGTCTTGTTTTATTGTTGTTGACTTAAAGTGTGTTTTACCTGATGTAAGAATAGCTACTCCTGTTCATTTTGATTTCCATTTGCATCAAATGCTTTTCTCCACTCCTTTACCTTGAATCTATAAAAGTCTTTATGAATTAATTGGGTCTCTTAAAGACATAAGATAATTGAATTTTGTTTTTATGTCCATTCTGCCAATTTATCTTTTAAGTGGAGCATTTAGACCATTTACATTAAAAGTTAATATTGATATATGAGATAATGTTCCTGTCATCATGTTGATTGCTACCTAGTTGCTTTGTATTCTCAATTCGGTTACTGTTTTATAAGCCCTGTGAGTTTTATACTTTCAAGTGTTTTTATACTGGCATGTATTGACCTTTCATTTTGATGCCTTTCATTTCTGAGCCTTTCTTGTAGGGCTGGTCTAGTGACAAATTCCCTTATCATTTGCTTCTAGGAAAGACTATATTTTTCCTTCACTTATTAAACTTAGTTTTGTAAGATACAAAATTCTTCACTGACAGTCTGTTTAAGAAGGCTAAAAATAGGACCCCAATCCCTTCTGGCTTGTAAAATTTCTGCTGAGAAGTCTGCTGTTAGTCTGACGGGATTTCTTTTACAAGTTATTTGACACTTTTGTCTCACTGCTCTTAAGCTTTTTTCCTTCGCATTGACTTTAGATAATCTGACAACTATGTGCCTTGATGAAGTCCTTTTTACAATGAATTTCCCAGGAGTTCATTGAGCCTCTTATATCTGGATATCTAAATCTATAGTAAGACTAGGGAAGTTCTCCTCAATTATTCCCTAAAATAGGTTCTCTAAAATTTTTGCTTTTTCTTCTTCTCCATCAAGAATACCTATGATTCTCATGTTTTATATATTTTACATAATCCCATATTTCTTGGAGTTTTTTTGTTTATTTCTTTTCATTCTTTCTTCTTTATTTTTGTCTGAATGGGTTAATTTGAAAGCCTTGTCTTCAAGCTCTGAAATTCTTTCTTCTGCTCTGTCTTAGTCTATCGTTAAAACTTTCCACTGTATTTTCTATTAGGTTATTAAGTATGAAATGTCCAATTTCTTTAATTACTAAGTTTGACAAGTTGATATCTCTGACATTTCGCTTTGACACTTCTTGTTTTATGTTTATTATAAAGGTACATCCTCAGTCTTTCAAATGCATGTTTTGGCTTGTGATTATCTTTCATTTTTTTTTAGAGCAATTTTTGTGACACCATGGGTAAGTCAAAAATTCATGTTATTTTTAACATGAGTTCCGTCATGGAACCAATGCAGCACAGACAGCTCAAAATATCAACAAAGTGTTTGGGAAGGATGTGGCTAATGAACGCACAGTATGACGATGGTTTGAGAAGTTTTTTTCTAGTGATTTTAATCTTGAAAATCAGCCACAGGGGTGACCTGAGACCAAGGTGGATAATGATGAGCTGAAAGCTGTAGTGGAAGCAAATCCATCTGAACCTACGAGTGAATTAACAGCAAGGTTTGACATTACTATTCCAACAATATTGGACCATTTGAAACAAATCATAGCAAGGTAAAGAAGTTGGATAAATGGGTTCCACATGAATTAAATGAGTGTCAGAAGAGAAATCATCTCAAAGCTTGCCTTTTTCTTTTCTGTCATGACATAAAGGTGAACCATTTCTACACCATATTGTTACATGTGATGAGAAATAGATTCTTTCTGATAATTGCAAGCATTCGGCATGATGGCTGGATAAAGGTGAAGTGCCAAAACACAGTCCAAAACTGAATATTCATCAAAAAAAGCTAATAGTGTGTGTTTGGTGGTCCAGCACTCATATTATCCACTACAGCTTCGTGAAATCTGGTCAATCGATTACAGCAGATGTCTACTGCAACCAATTGGATGAAATAATGAGGATGCTTATGATTAAGCAGCCGAGATTTGTCAATAGAGACAGGCCAATCCTCTTGCAAGGCAACACTGCTCAAGCTACAGCAGTTGGAGTTGGAAACTCTCTGTCATCCACCATATTCACCAGACCTTTCGCCAACTGACTACCACTTCTTACAGGCTTTGGACCACTTCTTGCAAGAAAAAATATTCAATTCTCAACAAGCTGTGGAAAATACCTTTCATGATTTAATTGCCACTTGCTCTCCAAGCTTCTTTGCTGCTGGCATAAATAACCTACCATTAAGATGGCAAAACTGTGTCGATAGTTTAGGTGCATACTTTAATTAATTGTACTGCTTCTTGTTTGAGATATAATAAAGTACTTTTCATTTGAAATCAGACATGTCATATTTAATGACTTATTCCCTGAGTCTTTCATTTCCAGAAGTTCTGTTATTTTTTTAAATATCTATCTCTTTAGTGAATTTTTCATTAATGTCCTGAATTATTATTTTGGTTTCTTTGTGTTGGTATTCAAATTTCTCTGTGATCTCATTGAGCTTACTTAGCATCCATATTTGGAATTCTTCATCCGTCATTTCAAAATTTTCCTTTTGGTTGGGATCCATTGCTACAGAGTTAGTGTGATCCTTTGGGGGTGTTAAAGTGGTCTGTTTTTCATGCTGCCAGTGTTCTTATGCTGGTTCATTCTTATGCAGAGAAGCTGTCACTTCTTATTTTCAATTTGCTTTCATTTAGATGGGACATTTTTAATTTTTTTGGTTTATTTTATTTGATTTTATTTTCCCCCTTGAGGGTGTGTGTATATTGTATGTTGTATTTGGTTGTCTGGCTTCTATTTGAAGTGCTTTCAAGGGGTCAAAGCTTTGTATGAGTTCCTTGGTTATAAATAGCCTTTGTGTGGTGGCTTTCTCAGTTGCTGATTGTAGTAGAGATGTACCGGGTGGGTATATGAGTAGGCTTGCTACCTTCTGCAATACTGAAATTACAGAGGTCTCAGGAAGCGTATCTCTTTCTCCAGCACTATGCCCTTCTGACAGCAGGTATTAAATTGGGTTGTGCTTTCAACCTCCAGGGCCAGTAAATGGCACTTACGGGTAAGAGTCAGCTGTAGCAGAAGCCAGTGGGTAGGTGTTTGAACTTTGTTTACCATGAGGGTACCTGTTTATTGTTTACCTGTTGTTTCAGGCTATAGACTAGTCTATGGTAGGAAAGTGATCTGCTTCCCTGTCATGTCCCTGCATTGAGGCTCATGACTCTCAGTTCAGTCAATTCCTCTTATCTATCTCCAAACCACAACGTCACTGAAAACTACAGAAAATGTCTTCCCCACAGCTCGCTGCCTAAGTGATTTCAGAATAGAACCTCTTTCCTCATCCCAAAACAGATAGTTGTACAGTTCTCTGTGGGGAACCCTGCTGCTCCTTATAGACAGGGAGAGATGCACTGCCTTTCAGCATATGCAGGTAAGTACCTGCTGTGGTATTGCTGGCAATTTGGTTCAGCTGGACCTCAGACTCCAGGGGTAGTGTTCAGGTGCCAGCAGTGGTGGACTAGGTTAAGTAATCCCCAGTCCCTAAAATATATTATAGCTTTGTAATAGATATTTAACTCAGTTTGCCTTTGCTTTGTTGGTTAAAAAAATTTTATATATAAAAATGTAAGCATTTATATATAAAATATATTTTATATATATTTACATAATACATATTTTTATATTTTTATATATAAAAAATAAATATATATAAATATAAAATACATATTTATTACATATATAATATATTTATTTATATATATAAAGATGAATAATTTTTTTTTAAGTCAGTTAGTGTGATGCCTCCAGCTTTGTTTTTCTTGCTCAGGATTTCTTTGGCTATTCAGGCTATCTTTTTGTTCCATATGAATTTTAGGATTTTTTTTTTCTATTTCTATAAAAAAGATCACTGGTATTTAAATATAGACTGCATTTAATCTAGATTACTTTGAGTAGAATGATCATTTTAACCATATTTATTCTTCTGATCCATGAGCATGATATGTCTTCCCATTTGTTTGTGTCATATTCAATTTCTTTCATCAGTATTTTTCTTGTAGAGGTCTTTCACTTCCTTGGTTAAATTTATTCCTTCATAGTTTATTTTGTTATAGCTATTGTAAATGGATTTACCCTCTTTATTTCTTTTCAGCTAGTTTTTTTTTTTTGGTGTATAGAAACACTACTAATTTTTGTATGTTGATTTTGTATCCTGAAACTTTACCGAATTCGTTTATCAGATATAAGAGTTTTTGGTGGAGTCTGTAGCCATATATAAGATTATGGCATTGGCAAAGGGGGACAGTTTGGCTGTCTCTTTTCCAATTTGGATGCCTTTTATTTATCTCTCTTGCATGATTGGTCTGGCTAGGACGTCTAGTACTATGTTGAATAGAAGTGGTTAAAGTGGGCATCATTGCCCTGTTCTAGTTCTTAAAGTAAAGGCTTTCAGCTTTTCCCCACTCAGTATTATGTTGGCTCTGATTTTGTCATATATGGCCTATATTATGTTGAGGTACGTTCCTTTTATGCCTAGAATGTTGAGAGGTTTTATCATAAAGGTATGTTACAATTTATTAAATGCTTTTTTCTGCATCTTTTGAGAGGATCTTATGGTTTTTATCCTTTGTTCTGTTCATGTGATGTATTATGTGTATTGATTTGCATATGTTGAACCATCGTTACATCCCTGGGGTAAATCCCACTTGGTCATGTTGTATTATCCTTTTGATGTACTGTGGGATTCAGTTTGCTAGTATTTTGTTGAGGATTTTTGCATCTACCTTCATCAGGGATATCGGCATGTTGAGTCCTTGTCTGTTTTTGGTATTGGGGTAATGCTAGCCTTGAAGAATGATTTAAGGAGAATTCCCTCCTCTTCAATTTTTTGAAATAGTCTGAGAAGAATTAGTGTTAGCTCTTTATAGGTTTGGTAGAATTCAGTAGTAAAATCATCCTGTCCTGGGCTTTTCTTTTTGGGGAGACTTTTTAATACTGATTCAATCTTGTTACTCATTATTGGTCTGTTCAGGTTTTCTATTTCTTCCTAATTTAATCTTGGTAGGTTGTATGTGCCAGGAGTTTATCCATTTCCTCTAGGTTTTCCAGTTTGTTAGCATATAGTTGTTCATAATAGTCTCTGATGATCTTTTTTATTTCTGTGGTATCAGTTGTAATGTCTCCTTTTTCATTCCTTATTTTGTTTATGTTGGTCTCCTCTCTATTTTTCTTGGTTAGTCTAGCTAGTGGTTTATTAATTTGTTTACCTTTTCAAAAAAACTACTGTTTGTTGATCTGTATTTTTTTGGCTTCCACGTTGTTTATTCTACTCTGATCTGTACTCTTTCTTTTCTCCTACCAATTTTGAGTTTGGTTTGTTCTTGCTTTTCTTGTTCCTTGAGGTACATCATTACGTTGTTTATTTAATAATGTCTAATTTTTTGACTTAGGCATTTAATACTACAAACTTCCCTCTTAGCACTGCTTTTGCTGTATCCCACAGGTTTTGGTATGTTGTGTTTCCATTTTCATTTGTTTCAAGAAATTTTTTTATATTCTTCTTAATTTCTTTCTTGACCATTCCCAAATGTCCTCTTGTTATTGATTTCTTATTTTATTCCATTGCAGTCTGAGAAGATACTTGATATGATTTAGATTTTTTAAAATTTGTTGATACTTGTTTTGTAGCCTAATATTTGGTCTGTCCTGGAGAATGTTCCATGTGTTGATGAGAAGAATATGTATTCTGCAGCTGTTGGATTAAATGTTCTGTAAGTGTCTATTAGGTCCATTTGGTATAAAGTGAGTTTCAATCCAATGTTTCTTTGATGATTTTCTTTCTAGATGAACTGCCTAATGCTGAGAGTGAGATTTTGAAATCCCCAACTGTTATTGTATTGGAGTCTACCTCTCCCTTTAGATATAATAATATTTACTTTATATATCTGGATACTCCAGTTTTGGGTGGATATATGTTTAGAATTGCTATACCTTTTTGTTGAAATGATCCATTTATCATCATATAATGACCTTCTTTGTCTCTTTTTAATCTTTTTGACTTAAAGTCTGTTTAATATGATATAAGTACAGCTTCTCCTGCTTGCTTTTTGTTTCCATTTGTATAGAATATCTTTTTCCATCCCTTTACTTTCAGTCTATATGTGTCTACAGGTGAAGTGAGTTTCTTGAAGGCAGCATATAGTTGTATCATGTTTTCATTCAGCCAATCCTTATCTTTAAAATGGAGAATTTAACCTATTTACATTTAAGGTTATTGTTGATAAGTGAGGACTTACTCCTGTCATTTTCTTAATTGTTTTCTGGTTGTTTTGTATTTCCTTTTTTCTTCCCTTTCTCTCTCATTGTTTATCATTGTGGTTTGATGGTTTCCTGTCGTGGTAATATTTGAGTTCTTTCTCTTCCTTATTTGTGTGTTTGCTCTACCAGTTAGTTTATAGTTTTGTGTCTTTTCATCATGGTTAATATCATCCTTTCACTTCCAGGTGTAAGATTCCCTTAAGCATTTCTAGTAGGGCCAGTCTAGTGGTGATGAATTCCTTCATTTTGCTTGTCTGGGAAAGAATTTATTTCTCCTTCATTTACGAAGAATAACTTTGCTGAATATAGCTTTTTTTGGTTGGCAGTTTTTTCTTTCGGCACTTTGAATACATCATCCCATTATTTTCTGCCCTGTAACGTCTCTGCTGAGAAATTAGCTGTCAGACTTATGGGGTTTCCTTTATATGTGACTAGATGCTTTTCTATTGCCATACTTAGAAATCTCTCTTTGTCTTTGCCTTTAGACAATTTGCCTATAATATGCCTTGGAGACCTTTTGGGTTGTCTCTATTTGGGAATCTCTGAGCTGTTTGTATGTGCACGTGGAAATCTCTTGCTAGACTTGGGAATTTTTCAGCTGTTAATTTGCTAAACAGGTTTTCTATACCTTTGACATCTTCTTTGCCTTCTGGAACACCCAAAATTTGAATATTTGATTGTTTTATGATGTCCCATATGTCATGTAGGCTTTCTTCATTCTTTTTTTATTTTATTTTACTTTCTATCTTTCTCTCTTTTTTGTTTTCTTGGTCTGACTAGGTTATTTCAAAAGACTTGTCCTCTAGTTCTGAAATTCTTTTCTCTGCTTGATCTAGTTTATTGTTCAAGCTCTTAAAATTTTTTTTTATTTCATTCATTGAATTCTTCAGTTCCAGGATTTCTGTTTGGTTCTTTTCAATGATATCTATCTCTTTGGTGAATTTCTCATTCATATCCTGAATTGTTTTTCTGATTTCTTTGTATTGTTTATCTGTGTTCTCTTGTATCTCAATGAACTTCTTTAATGTCATTTTGAATTTTTTTAGACATTTCATACATTTCTTTTTCATTGTATCTGTTGCTGGAGAATTCTTGATTTCCTTTGTAGGTATCATATTTTCTTGCTTTTTAATGTTTCTTATGTCCTTACATTGATATCTGTACCTCTGGTGGAACAGTTGCTTTTTTTTCCAATTTTTTGGATTGACTTTCATAGGGGAAGACGTTTTCCTAAAGATATATCTACAATATTGGTTGAGTAGGGCATTTTAGCTTTGATTCTGGGTGCATGCAGTAGTGTAGTCTCTGTATGATTTTTTCAGCTATAAACAGCATCAGTGGTGTCTGTGATTTCCTTGGTGGTTTGGGCTACAGTTGTTAGTGGAGGCTATGGTGAGCCTTTGCTGGGAATGGGGACACCAGATGGGCCAGTACTTGAGACCCAGTGATGGCAGCAATAGGCCAAGTATGCCTGTCATTGGGTCCCCAGAGAAGGTTTATAGACACTGTTGCTAGTGGGTCCAAGTGGGCTAATTCTTGGGCTTCCAGGCAGCTGGTGCCAGCAGTGGCAGTGGTGGGCAGGTCCTTGGGCCCTTGGGCAGTATGTGTGGCATGGACAATGTGAGTAGCAGTGGTGGGACAACACTTGTGCTCCCAGGTGGAACATGCTAGTGTTAGTGGTGCCTGTGATGGGATGGGAAGGCCATTTGCCAAGCCCCCATGTCATGCATACATGTGGGTGTCAGTGGTGGCAGTGGTGGTGTCTGGGTGGGTCTGTCCTCAGGCCCCTGGAGGAAGTGCACAAATGTCAGCAGTGTATGAGTCAGGGCAATCCCCAAGCCTCTGTACAGCATGCTTTGTCACCAGTGGCAGGTGTTCTGGGCCTGTTGTTAGGCTCACTGGTGGTGTGCACACAAAACCAGGGTTACCAATGGGACAGGCTGATCCCTAAGCCCCTGGGTGGCATGCTTGGGTACTGTGGTGTAGGGAAGTGCCAGGCTGGCAGGGCTTTCCTCAGGACCCCTCGTGGTGTGAGGTCAGGCTATGGTGGGCAGGGTGGGGTGAGCCTCAGACCCCTGGGCTGCATGCTCTTATGGTGGCAGCAAAGGAAGCAGTGGACAAGGAGAGCCCATCTTTAAGGCACATGCAAGTGTGTGGCAGCCCTGCTGCTGGTAGGGGAGAGGTTGCTGTCAGTAGCAGTGGTTCCAGGCAGATGGCTGTCAGACTCTGGGGAGCACACACTTCAGCTTCCTTTGTCCTTTGTCTCTTTGGTGCTACAGTGAAGCTTCTTCAGTGCACTTTATTACCCTTTTCCTGGCATGTAGGACACTGCTAGAGTGCTGGGGCCCCTGTTACACTGCTGGGTTCAACCAGCGTTGTGCCACTGCAGCCCTCAGGTTAATGTAGCAGTATGTTAGTGGAGCTCCAGGGATGTGGAGATGGGGAGTTGGGCTCAAGGGCAGGATACAGTCTGGTGGGGGCTAGGCTTACAAAATGGCTCAGTGCCACAGCTGCTTTGGTATCAGAGAGTGTGTGAGACCCACTGTGAGCTCCCTCTCTGGAGCAGTGCTGCTGTACAGACTCTAGGCATCTCCCTATACTAGACTCAGGGCCTACAAAGGTTAAAGGGCTCTCTCATGGCTAGGATTACAGGAGTTTTCAGTGCGAGTATGGACCACTGAGCATCAACCAATTACCCTTTTCCTGTACTGGGGAACCTCTCTGGGCTTCCAACCAATCCCAGTCTGGCTAGCTACCTCATTTTCCTCTCCTTCTGTGCCTCAGGGGTCTTCTGTCACTTCTATGCTGAATTCTAGGGTTCTCTGAGATGCTGTATTTGAAGTGTGATTATCTATTCAGTATTTTGGTTCTTTGTGGAGAAGGCAAGTGCTGGATGCCTCTAGTCAGCCATCTTGAAGACCCCTCTCTTTCTTAATACTGGTAATTTCTCTCATGTATGTTCTTTCCTGATTAGTCTGACTAGAGATTTATCAGTTTTATTTTCTCAAAGAACTAACTTTTGGGTTTATTGATTTTCTCTAACATTTTCTGTTTTCTATATCATTGATGTCTACTCTGGTCTTTATTTTCTTTCTTCCATTTACTTTGGGTTTAATATACTGTTCTTTTTTCTGGTTTCTTAATGTAGAATATGGAGTAATCAATTTGAGACCTTTCTTCTTTTTTAATACTATAGATGTTTCTATAAATTTTCCCTAAGTTCTGCATTAGCATCATCCTGCCAATTTTGATATGTTGAGTTTACATCTTTATTAAATTTAAAATACTTTCTAATTTCTTCCTTAATCTCTTCTTTTAACCATGGGTTATTTAGAGTGTTAATTAGTTTCCAAATATTGGATATTTTCCAGGTATCCATTTGTTATTGATTTCAGATTTAATTCCACAAATGTGAAAGAACTTTATTACTCAAATCCTTTTATACTAATTGAGACTTGTTTTATGACCATAAATATATTCTATCTTGGTAAATGGTCCATGTCCTGAAAAGAACATGTATTCAGCTGTTCTTGGGTGTGGTACTCTATAAATGTCAATTAGGTCTTTTTTAGAGGGGGGTCATTGAAAACACCAACTAAACCTGGGTTTGTCTATTTCTTCTAGCAGTTGTATTAGCTTTTGCTTCAGGTGCTTGAAGTTTTTTTATTATATGCACAAATATTTAGAATTTGTTATAACTTCTTCACAGATTTTCCCCTTTATAATTATGAAATGACATTCTTCATGCTTTTATATTCTTTGCTCAGTAATCTTTGTCCTGACATTAATTTAGCTATCCCAGCTTTCTTTTGATTAGTGTTAATATGCTATGTCTTGTTCCATCATTCTTTTATTTATTTCTGTTTGAATATTTAAAGTCCTTTTCTTGTAGGAAGTGTATAGTTGGATCTTGCTTTGTAATCCAGTCTGATAATCTCTGCCTTATAATTGAGATATTTAATCCACTTATATTTAATGTGACTATTGATATGTGGTTAGGATTAAATCTATCATTTTAATTTTTTTCTATTTGTCCCTTGTCTTCTTTGTTCTTTCTGTTTCTGCCTTTTTAAAAATTAATATTTTATCATTCTATTTTGTTGTTTGTTGGCTATTTAAGCTATAATTCTTTATTTGTTATTTTAGTGGTTGCTTTGGGGTTTATGGTATGCATGATTAACTTATCATACCTGACCTTCATGTAATATTATACCACTTCATGTATAGGTCAATAATCTTATAATATTATATTTGAATTTCAACCCTCCTGATCTTCATAAGATTGTTGTCATACATTTTACTTTTACATATGTTATACACCCTACAATACTTAGTTTTATTTATGTTTAAACAGTATATTATCTCTTAAGTAGATTTAACTAATGAGAAAAAATCTTACATATTTACACATGGGTAAATTTGCAGTGTTTTCCATTTCCTCTGTGTAGGTCAGCATTTCCATCTAATATAGTTCTTTTTCAGTCTGAATTACTTTCTGCAGTGCACATGTGCAGGTGAATCCTTTAAGCTTTTTCATGTCTAAAAAAATTTAAATCCTCAGTTTTGAAAGATATTTTCACTAGTATAGAATTCTTTGTTGGCAAGGGTTTTTTTTTTTTCTTTTAGTACTTTGAAGAATTTGCTCCACTTCTTCTCACGTGTATTTTTTCTCTGACAAAATACCTGCTGTCATCGTCATCTTTGTCCCTATGAATGTAAAATGTGCCCCTCCCCAGCTGCTTTTAAAATTTTCTACTTATCACTGTTTTGAGTAATATGTGTGTCTTAATATTATTTTTTTAGATGTTTCTTTTGCTTGTACTTCATTAAGTTTCTTTGACCTGTGGGTTTATAGTTTCTATCAAATTTGGAATTTTTCCAGTCTTTATTTCTTTAAATATTGTTTGTCTCCTCACCTTTGGAAACCCCAATTACATATGTACTAGGCTGATTAACATTGTTCCATTGCTCATGATTCCTTTTTGTATGTTTTTCATTTTGTGTAACTTCTACCTTTATGTTTTTAAGTTTACTAATCTTTTTTTCTGCAATGTCTAATCTGTCAGTAATCATATCCAGTGTATTCACACTTTGTAGTTTTCATCTCCAGAGGTTAGATTATTTTTAAACATATTTGTTTCATATACTTAAATTTTTGAATATATTGAATGCAATTATAACTGTTTTAATGTTTTTCTTTGATTATTCTAATATCTGTGTTAGCTCTAGATCTTTTGTATTGATTGCTTTATTTCATTATGGGTCATATTTTCATGCTTCATTGCATGACTGGTAATTTTTAATTGAATGTCAGACATTATTAATTTTATCTTGTTGAGTGCTGGCCACTTTGTTTTTTCATAAATATTTTTGAGCTTTGCTGTAGAGCAAAGTTAAGTTACCTGGAAATACTTTGATCTTTTTATGTCTGGCTTTTGAAATTTGTTCAGCAGGTCCAGAACAGTGCTTAGTCTAGGACTAATTATTTCCCATTACTGAGGCAAGAAATTTTAAGGACTATATCCAATACTCTATTAACCATAAGTCTTTCTAATCTGGCTGGCAAACAGGCACTTTTCAACCGTATTTCCTGGTGGTTCTTTCCCTGTCCTGGAGTAGTTTCCTTACATGCATTTGCTGATGGATACTCAGCTGAATACTTGAGAGAAACCCTCTGCAGGTCTGTGGAGTTTTCTCTCTGAGCAGCAGTCTCCTCACTAGTACTTTGTGCTGCATACTCAAGCTGCCTTGATCTCCCTGAAATCTCAACCTTGTTTCCTCAAATTTGAGAGTCACCTGGTTTTCCCTACCTATCACTAGGCCATAGTGCTAGGGCCTAGAAACTCTCAAGGCAAAAGCATGGGACAATCGTAGGGCTCCCCTTACTAGTTTTCCCTCTCAGGAGTCACTGTCCTTCATTGCCTAATACCCAGTGTCTTGAAAACCATTGTTTCATATATTCTGTTTATTTTTCATGATTTCTAGTATGTATATAAATCTGATCACTGTTACTCTGTCATGACCATAAGTAGAAGAGCATACTTTAATTTTATAACTTGTAGTTTTTAACAGAGACCCAGCTCCATTTGATCTCTACCTGTCACAACAATACAACAATGCTGAGCAATTCATAGCTAATCAAATTAAAATATAATATTCACTGCCCCCACAATAATTACCAAATGGTGGTCACTAAATAAGTATTGAGTACCTACTATGTCTTAGTCATCATACTAGCTAGTTTATATAAATTATTTCTATCTTTTAATAACATATTATGAAGTCTTACCTCGTTTTTATTTTACCTTTTATGTAAATGAGGGAAATTAAGGTTAAAGATGTGAAATGCTGTGTCAAATACCTAGTAAATTATGAATCTAACTTTCAAATTCAGATTTTTATTATTTCAAAGACCGGTGTTTTCCATAGCACTATGGTTATTATTTACCATTTAATAGTGAATTTTCAAATTATGCTTTCTAGCTGAGGGCATTAAAACATTTCTAATTTACCACCTTAAAAAATTTAGCTGACTAGTAGAATTTTAAAAGAGGTTTTCTGTAGATCAGCAGGGAAAAATTTTATATTGCAAGAACAAAAGTGATAAAATGAGAAGAATATAAAGTTATTAACTTTATAACTCAGTTTCATGCCAAATACTGAGAATATGAGCTTGCAGTGATGAGAGAATGGAGGCCCAGAGATGCAGACATACAAAGGAAGACTCAGAAGAGGGAATGGTTCATTTGACAAACCAGCAAACAACACATGATCGTTGACTTAAGAACAAAACTGTTGGATGTTTTAGAAGCTATATTATATTGATGGCTTACAAGCCCCATCTAAGATGTAGAAAATACAAGCTTTGTAAAAATTAACATTACCAGTTTTATAGTCATTAAAGATATCAAATAATTTTTGACTTAAAAATGTTACTAAAAATTTATATTCTTTTTATTTAAAGCCACTTCATCTCAGATCTTGGTTTAAATATTTTCAATATATAAACACTTAATAGATATTTTCAGTACAAAAATAGCTATTTTTAAAACTTCTAGGTTATTGTGACTGTTACAAAAATCAAATAATTATATCTTATTTCTGAATTAACCCAATGATGAAAATACACAAAAAACAATAAAGGTAAAAGAACAGTTCATATATATTGTGCCAATGACTCTATCAAATAGTTAGGAAAGACCAGTTACCTCCAATGTAATCCATGCAGTTAACCACAACCTTTTATGAGAAGTTGGGTTTGCTTCAAGTCTATACTTTCTCACTAAAAGCTCTTTAAAATATCATGAGTATGCTATATATAAGAAGATAAAAAGAAAACGTATACACCATTTAATATTTCTGTATTCCCTTAGGGATAACTGGAAGTAAAATATCACCTTGAAAGGCATTAGGACAAAATAATAAATTTTCCAGAACTACTTTCCATTCATTTCAGCTATTCAAAGATTCCTGCATTGAAGCAAAGTGTAAACTTTAAGACTATTTTGCTCCTTTTGAAGAGAGGACTAAGAAAAAATCTTGGCTGTTGAAACCAATACTCATGATATGATTATTTTTCTTTATGGCATGGTTGTAAAGAATGAAAATGGACATGATTTTCCCTATGTATCAGCATTCTTCAAGCATCCAAAGAAATTAGAGCCAGCTCCAGTACAGGGAGAAGAGAGTTTGATAATTTAAACAGGGTTTGACGTTAAAAAAAAAAAAGGGCAAAGGGCAAAATGATATTACATGTAAGTCCTCAGATGAACTCTTAACATATGCAAAACATTATGGTGCTAATGTGGATACAGGTGCAGACCCATTACAGAATAGGCGTAGTTCTGAAAAGAAGGCTGCACTGCACACTCTAGAAATGAATTATTTTCCCAATGACTTTCTAGATAAAATTGTAAATCATAAAAAAATAGAATTGTGAAGCTAAAAGGGACCTTGAAAGTCATTTGTTATAAATCCCTTATTGGGCACATGATGAAAAAAAAAAAACCCAAAGATGGGAGGTGAAGGTAAATCATTCAAAGGACTACTATAGGAACAGCTAGAATTAGAACCCAGCTCTGCTACTCTCAGAGACCTGCATTTTAGACAAAATAAATACATATTCTGTGTGATACCCCATGGGTACTTATTGGTTTGTTTTCATTTAACAGGGATGCTTGTACATTCTATGACAAGTATTTTATAGGATTTAATTTGTTTTTACATGCTGCTGGGTGTTGAGTGCCAATCAAATGATTCTTAAGGTTATTTTTGATTTTGTAAGTACTCGTACACTTACAAGTAAAAATGTGTGGTTAGAATATTAATGGCTACATTTACTACAGAAGATTGAAGCCTCAGTTTGAAGCCTCCTATTGAGACAGGTGATCATGTCATAGGCAGATTAAGACTAGGTCAAAATTAGGTTCAAGGTCATATTTTAATGATACATATCCTCCTGAATACAAAGCATCTTTTCCCACATGAGTTTACATTGATTTTTAAAGGCTATCTCAGTGATTTCTCTGTAATTTTTATTGTTTGCAAGATTGTCTAAGTAATCTTCCTAGCGTGACGAAGATGACACTATCCCGGTTTGCCATGCTCTAAGCTGCATTACATTTCTGGAAACCTGTTAGGAGAAGAAAAATTTCAAAGCCCAAATCATGACACCCCCTAGAGCTTACAGAATCCTTACATTACATTTCATGGGTCCACAATTATGTATAATTTAGATAGAAAACTAAAGTTATTCATAGAAACTTACTAGAGACTAAAATTGAATGAATGAATCAATCATTCAATGGGCCAAGGCAGAAATGGGTAAAGCAGAATTGTTTTATGCACTGTAGGATGAGTAGGTTGCATGAAAGTAAAGGTGTAAAAGATGTTTGTCTGTAAAGTAGACATTTATTAAGCAGCTGTATCAGTTACTATACACATGTAATCTCATTTAGTCTTCACACTATCCCTCTTACAGATGAGACTGAGGCTTAGAAACTTACTTATCACTGGGTTACATGGCTGGACATTTGTAGCACCTGTATTCACCACTATTTCCCATCCAAAGCCCATACTCTTTCCAATAAACCATGCAGCCAATGTGTGCTCTATGAGCAGACAACCTGAGTACAACACTGTCATTAATGTACTCCATTAAAAAAAGGCAAAATTGAATGGAGATTTGGGGCTCTAGAACATACTCATAGGATTCTATTGGTTTTGTTACTACAGATGTGCTTCCCATACTAGTTTTAGCTTACTTGTTCTCTCTGGTTGCATCTGTGAGCACTAGCTCAGTTGCAAATGATAGAAAACCCAGCTTCAATCAGCTTAAGCCAACAAGTTTTACCTATCTGAAAAACCCAAGGGTGCCTGGCTTTAAGCTTAGATGAATCAAGGGACTCAGACAATATGAGAGGACCTGAATTTTGGTCATTTCTCTCTTCTGCATGTCCCTTATTGGTTTCATTTTGAGGAACACCCTGGTGACACAATGACTGCCAGCAGGTCCTGGCTTTCTTCCTCATATGTCTAATCTAGTGGGGTGAAAGGGAAGGGATAGATATTCTTTTCTAATTTAAGTATTGGGTGTGGTGCACATTGGCTTGAATTGAGAATGAACACATTCCAGAAACAATCTCTCTAAACAGAAGGATATGATGCTCAGTTGGCCAGGCTGGAGCCACCACATTCCCATTACTGAAGAAGGGGATGGAGACATCACTAGAGTCACATGGTAGTGAGGTGGTATGATTCCCCCAAGGAAAAATAAGTGCTATATTTGGGAAAAAAAGGGTTAATGTTTGCTAAGTGTCAAAAAACATGACATTTTCACTACAGTCCAGAATTAGAAAGAAAGTAGAAATATTTGTTATAAAAAAAAAATCTGTGTGCACATGTACCAAAACAATAGATGTTTGCCAATAATGGTGACAAACACGTCATAGGTAGTTTAAAACCAAGTAAACTTTTGATAAAAAATATACCATGGTCATACTTCTGAATGTTCAACTCATACATGATGAGTGAGAATCACCTTTGAATATAAGGAATCTCAGTGCAGAACATCACCCAAAGACAGGCAACAGGTTAAAGAGACCTAGCGCACAAGTCCCATCTCCAACAGATTGACATTCGTTGTCACCATGGTGATGATAAGGAGATTGGCACCAATACTGGTTGGCCTCACCTGGTTGCTGTGGAAATGGAATTTTCTGGTACTATCTTTTAGAAAATGTATTCAGAACTTAAAGCCAACAAGTCTGTCATACAAGTCAGTGAGCACTACACTCACCATGGGTCTGATCTTGAAGGTAGGCTTGCCTTTTCAATGTGAAAGTATATATGTAACATTCCATAATTAGACATCTACTTGGGTTCTTTAACCAAAGTGATATGTCTCATACATAATCACCATTTTTTAGTGATAATGCTTTTTATTTTCTTCCAACAATAGCTTGAAGATACATTTTGAAATCATTTTTCAGAAATTTCTGTTTAAAATTATTTTTTGTAAGCAATCTAATAAAACTTAACACCACCCAGTAGTCAAAAGTAAGCAAATGCAAAGATTAAACAAGAAGTCTGGAATAGTCCTAAGGTCACTTGAAATTAAGCAAATTGCTTAAAACTAATAAAAAGTGAGTCCATTTCAATCATACCCTAATGAATAATAATAATGACAAAGAAGAAGATGATGATGGTGATGATAATCATTAATACATGCCTATTATGTCAAGAAATGTGCTGAAATCTTCCATGTATTAATTCTGTATTAAGGTAAAGTTACCCTGCTGTAACAGCAAAACCCCCAATTCTCCATGGTTTAAGACAATAGTGGTTTATTATGGCTCATGTAAAGACCTAAACAGGTGTTTCTTATTGATGGGTGGCTCTCTTACAAGCTAAGATTCAAAGACCCTCGCTCTTTATTTTTTAAGAGTTCACCATATTGAACTTGTATTAATAGTATCCAAGTCTCCTTACTCATCAAGCCCAAATGAGGAAAGCATGGAGGGTTGCCTGAGGGAGATATTTAATGGACCAGGTCTGGAAGTGGGACGTTTTATCTCCATTCAAAATCACATGGTCACACCTAATTGCAAGGGAGGCAGAGATTTGAGAGCTCACTGTATGTCCAGTTTGGGGGAATGAACATAGCTGACTCATCCAAACCCAGACAGGTTTTAACCCATACAACAACCTTAATCCTAAGATGGTTTCTTATATTATCTCTTGGTGTTCTCAAGTACAAAACAACTTTATGATAACAACTCTCTAACCAACATGTATAATAAAAATGTTTCATAGGGGAACATATTGCTTAGATTTTAAAAAAACTTTTCAAAACATCTATTAGCATTTCTTGGAACACAGTTTTGAGAAATGTTGCATTTTTATGCCTCCTTCTCAGTAAATATTCATGTAGAAATATATATATATACACACACACACACACACACACACACTCACACACACACTGATGTCTGCTGTCCTGAGTTTGGGAAGGAAAGCACTAATTGAGCTTTGGGTGGTATCAAAAAAATTAGTCCAAGTCTATCCACAGCCACTTTTTTTATCTTTCTTATAATCTTTGTGACACATGGTTAAGGTCAGAGGAGCAATCTGTATCTATGGACATGAGCAAATCTAAATGATCATCTTGGTCTTGTTAGCACACGTGCAGGTGAGCTGATCAATTACGAACAGGTTCCCTGATACTGTAAGGAAAGAAGTTAATCATCACAGACACTTCTTAAAGATGTCATGCCAGTCTGACAATTTTATCCATGAAAAATAGGAGAATACATAGGCTTAAAATGAACAGATTGCTAAATTATTGTACCCTGATTTCCAGTAAAATTCTTTTTTATTACCATCTTCATGGCAACATTGGGGGAAACAAAAAGAAGGAAGAAAATATTTTACGTTTACATCAAAGGCATATTATTTTTCCTCACTTTATAAGAGAAGAGTCTATGTCATGTGTAGAAGCTTACAAACCAAAGATAGCCTAAAAGAAAAGAGGCAGCGAGGCATAACAGGAAGTGATGTGGATACAGCATCAGAGAACAGTGGGTAAATTCTTTTAACAGTACAACCTTGGGAAAGTCACTTTATCTCTCTGGGACACAGTCTTCTCAATTGCAAAATGAAGTCAAAAGGATATCTGCCTGCCTCCCAGGTCTGGTGTGAGAGTTAAATGTGTGTGAAAGTATTTTGCCAAATACGAATTATAGGAAGACAAACATGCATATATGAAGAAAAATATTACAACATTTGAGGGGAAAAATACTTTCTATTATTGCATAGGTAACCCATTCATTTTATTCCCTGATGTTTCTTTTTCAAAACTATTAAGGCCATTATATAATATAATGGCAGAGCAGAGCCTGTGGCAATAGAGAGACCAGCTCTCCAATGCTACTTGTGTGACTTTCCTTGAACCAGCTCTTTATCCTCCCAGCAACTTAGACTCCCCATGTGAATTGGGGAAAATAATACATTTCTCATAAAGTAATTATGAGGATTAAATGAGATAACATATGTAAAATGTGTCACATACTGCCTGGTGCAAAATAAATACTGGCAATTTATTGTGTCTATTATCAGGGAAGGGTATTAGATGTTATTTACCTAGGGCTAGCTTCTCCCAGCTTCCCACCCTGCAGAGTTTTCTATGATTATCAAAAAAGCAATACCAAGCAGGACAGAAATCTTTGGTTCACAGTGGAAATAAAGGATTTCAGGGAGAAATGGGAATCTAGTTTGGGAGAACTGGTCTCTCTGGCCCATAGTGGTCTCACCAAGGCCCCCGACTTGATACAAATTGCTCATTTAACTGCTCAGCATGCTACTTACCTGACCCCTTCAGCCCTTCTTTTGAAATCTTTACAATGCATGTGTAAAAGCCCTTCTTTCAGTTATGAGATGAAGACATTTTCTCAAAGAAATTCTCTTTGTTGCAAATCAATGGAACATTAAAAATAAGGCATCTCTTGAGAAGTTTCTTCACAATGTGATAGAATTGTAGCATCTTATGCCCAAGTGGACCAGGGATCACAAATTCAAATGCTAGACAGCCTGGACAAGTAATATAACTAAGTGAAGTAGGGCTTGCATTCTTCAAACATCTATGTTCTTTTTTAGCAAATAACAACCAAAGGGATATTCTTCGTTTTAAAAAGAAATGTGTTCATCCTATTTATTTTTGAAACTTGGTCGTGTCTTGGACATTCATTTTCTCTCACTTTAGATAGAGATGTAGGTACTGAAAAATACATGCATACTATAATAAAATCAACAATAAGCATAGGTAAGTAGAACTAGCATTTGATCCCAATGTTGGGGAGAGATTCTGATGGAAACTGTGACCAATGGAAGAAAGGGCATGACTTTTGCCGTGGAAAGACCATTTTGCTCTGGTCAATGGTTGTCATGTAAGAATGTGAGACTGAGGTGAAATCTTCCAGTTTAGGAACAGAAGCCAGAAATCTGATTTTTGAGTTAAATCTCCCAATTTTTTAATGTTGGCTCGAAAAAAAATGTAAGATCATAATGCAGGTCAACAAAAAGTACCTGCAGGTCAAATGTGTCTTTGTGATTGCTGACGATTACAAGAACCCCCTATTGCAGAAGTAACTGATTGCAAATGAGCTAAATAACTCACCCAAAGTCATAATGGTATTGTCAAAGCCAAAAGTTAAATGTAGATCTCCTGAACCCCCCAGCCTAGGAAAATCAGTCTGTCTTCTCACATCTAAAGCAGCCACAGTATTGTTGACAATAGAATGCATGAAAATAGAACAGAGCAGTTAAATATATGTGTTCTTATTATTTCTGCCCTTTTTTTGGTCTCAGATTTCTCCATTTTCTCATATATTATCCAGGACATGATAAGACCTCCTTTCTCCCTTTCTTTATGTGATAATAATCATCACACTCAGGGGAAGCAATCTTCTGCTTGATAGACAATGCCTTTGTAGATTTAAGGCAATAAACTATAGTCAGTATGCAGAAGGGCTTGGTACAGCAAGCACATATTGTAACATTTAAATCAATATTTCAAAGATATATATTAATAACAAAATCATGCACATTCCAACTGCTAGCTTACATAGTTTTTAATACCCAGTATGAAGCTTATGGACCACATATTGACATTCTGGTCAAAATTCTAGTTTCCATATAGTGTAGTAATTACAGAAACATTCATTGGATTACAGATCAGGGCATCACATGCCAAATACTAATGAAAATAATTTCTTTTTTATATAGTGCTTCTACTTTGCCCAGCCTCTCATGCTCTGATGTACCACAGGCTTAAACTAAAAAGATTATTTGTGGCTACCTGGTGAGCTAATGCCATCCAACCCAAAATCTATATGACAGCAGGCGCTGAATAGCAAATTATTAGGTAGTGGGGAAACAGTGATTAAAACCTGAAGCTAGCCTTGTTACATCCATAATTAGATTTATTCAGTGAATTTGGAAAAGAAACCACAATTTCCCCTGCTTTCTCATGCTCTCCCTCTCTCGCGCTGTCTCTCCCTCTCTCTTTCTCCCTCCCTCCCTTTTTCCTTCTGAGCTGTTAAAGTATTTTGATATTTCATTTACTTATTAATAGTGTGGAAACTCAGGAAGAAAAACTGAACTTCCAACACTCATTTTGGCAATTGGTCATGTAACTGGAACCAAGGTGTTTTCTCCACATCCAAGGGCACTGATTAACTTGTCTCAAGAGTCTAAGCCCCTCTTAGATCCGGGTACTCAGGGAGACTGACTTCCACGCTGTGATAAAATCAAAAGTTCTGAAAAGAGAAAAAAGAAAGAAAAAAGTTGCCAGTGTTAATTTGTCTCCCACTTGCTAAAGGTATGTGACATCTCCAGCTAATACCAGCTGTTCAGGAGAACTGAAACATCAGGAATATATTAATATTAATATTTGCTGTCTTGGACATTGTAGCAGTAGTACTCTTACTTTGCACTCAATCTACAGCCAGATGGCAGCAAGGTAGGGTTGGAAACTCAGGCTGTCTGGCCAGAAATGACATTTTAAACTGAAGCACTTAGGTTTTGTTTACATGGCACAAAAACAACCAGTCAATTAGAACTTCACATTTCGAACGCCCTTATTCTTATGACAGGGATGCTAGGACAGGGAGAGTATATTGATTTCAAACCCACTACTTATGTACTACTGCTTGTTATCAAAGGAGAAGAGAGGAAGGGGTAGGTGCTTTGCTGTCAGGAGTGTGCTGTGAGACAGCACACAAGTACTTTTAGTGCACATGGTCTTTTGACACTTCTACCCGCCCCTGGAGTGGATAGATGCTCAGAATCCAGGACAAAAGGTCTCAGGGAGAAATAGGGCAAAAACAAAAACAAAAACAAAAAAACCTCACACTGGCTATCCAGTGGACTAAAATCAATGTTAGATGAACATTTTAAAAAATTTATTTTATTTTTATACCAGTTTGGAACAACATGTACACATAGCTTTTGCTTTTTTGAGTAAAATATTAGCGGGGAGAGAGAGACAATTTTTTCCAAGCTGGTACTGGGGTCAGTGAGGGAGGCGATGGTTCAAGAAGCAGTTGTGAGGAAGGAGGAGTTGAGTAGTGTGTTTTAGGAGGAAGCTGGTTTGCTCTACATCTCCATTGGCGTCCTTTATTTAGCTCTATTAGAATTATTTAAAATCTTTTTTAACACAGTATCAAATGCTGTTGAAGAGCACTGAGGAGGATGAAGGCCTAAGGCCAACAGCACTTTTCTTAAGGTTGTGTGTACATAAACCACCCTTTTGGTATTTAGCCTTACTTGCCTATTCATTTTAGTTATTCTGCCATGTTTGGCATGTATGAATAGATTTTCTTTTATTTCTACCAATGTTTCAGTCATCAGTATCCCAGATCCTGGTATTACCTGCCTTTTTGCAATATGAACTATAAAATAAGAAGCTGGTTTGCTTCCAGCTGTATTTTATTTTCTCCATTTATTGCATTATCTTTCTGGTATTGAGCATTTCTTTACCTTGTTAATCAAGAACAATTTTTTAGGTTATACTAGGCACCAGTATATGGGAAGTGGTATCTTGCATAAACATGGTAATGAGGCTTTCTGTTATTTTTATTTTCAAGAATCCAATAAAGTATTCTTGATGCCTTTCCAAAAGGGTAAATAAACTTGATAGTACCAATTCTATCATATTAAGAAATTAGAATTCAAGTCAATATTTTCAATATTTGTAATGGGATTTGTTTAACATTATGAAAAATTTAAAAGCCAATATCTTGAGGTACATCAGATGTCAAACTATTATTAGTGGTGATTTTCAAATATACGAGTATCAGTAGTCTATTGCTGCATAACAAACTACACCAAAGCTTAGTGGTTTAAAACAGCAATGATTTATTATTTCTCGTAGTTCTGGGAGTTGGCTGGGCAGTTGATTCTGCTGGTCTTTTTTGAGCTCACTCACAAGGCCTCAGTCAGCTGTCAGCTCAGACCTAAAGAGCTCATATCTAAAGAAGGTCTAAAAATAGCCTCATTCACAAGTCTGGGATCCAAGTGCTAGCTATCATCTGAGCCTTTTTCTTTACACTTTCTTTCATAATTCAGTAGTATAGCCTGGACTTCCTTACAAAAATGCTAAGAATGTTGCAAGATGATGAAAACAGAAGCTGCAAGGTCTCTTTAAAGCTTAGCCTCAGAAGTCCCCCAACATCACTTCTGCTACATTCATTTGTGAAGGCAATTCATACCCAGCCCAGATTCAGGAGGTGGAGTAATAGACTCCACCTCTATTTAATGGGAAAAGCAGAGAGTCACATTGAAAAGGATGTAGACAGAGAAGGACATTGAGGTTATTATTGTGAATCCCTATCATCATTTTCTAAGCTGATTCCTTCTTTGGAAGTTTGCATCTCTCTGTATCCCTACAGTCTTCTTATCACTTAGCTCAGTACTTTAGCTCAGTTTGGCTTTTGATTATAATAGTAAACAAATCATTTTATCTTCTTGTGGCAGAGACTGCTAATTGTCTTTCAAAATCCGTTCTTTTCTTCCTCATCAGAAGATGAAGATGCTATTTTTAACTTGGCACATGGACCTTTGGAATAAACATGACTTTTTTAGCCTCCCATTCTGCTAGGGGTGGTCATGGGATTAATCTCTATCCAATGGGAACGAGTGTACTTTAAGGGAGGGAGCATGCCTATTTTTGTTGCTTCCTCCTTCCTCGAATATGGACTGTAGACATAATGACTCATGATCCAATAGTTATCTTGGATCGTGAAGTGACCCCAGGAATGGAAACAATGTCTAGTAGACCAATGAGAGGAAAGGAGCCTGGGTCCCGGACTCCAAGAAATGCTATACAAGCCCTGGACTAATTTTTTCCAGACTTCTTGAACGTGAAAGAGATACACATCTCTAAATTGAGCATGATTCTTTGCAGATGAACCTGAATGCTAACGTATCCCCTTTCATTTTATAATTGGAGAGAATTCTGAATATACTGAATCCATCGTCAAGTGGTTGTCTATTCTTCTTTAGATATTACACAGGGATGAGAACTTAATTATCTTCTTCCTTGCATTTAGTCAGCCATCACTTTAAGACATATTATCAATACCAAAGACTTTTGGATTTTTCTAGTTTTGTTAATTCAAGTTATCTATCTCTTTTATTAGCACAAAAAATCAGGAGCTAGTCATTATTTTTAAAAATATGGTCAATCATCCCTTGGTATTCACAGGGGATTGGTTCTAGGACCTCTGTGGGTAACAAAATCCACAGATGCTCAAGTGCCTTTTATAAAATGGCATACGTAGTATCTGCATATAACCTATACACATCCTCCTATACACTTTAAATCATCTCTATATTACTTATAATACCTAATTCAATGTAAATGCTATGTAAATAGTTGTTGTATTGTTTAGGAAGTAATGATAAGAAAAAAAGGTCTGTACATGTTCAGGACAGATGCAACCATCATAAGCCTAACTACACTTTTAATCTGCAGTTAGTTGGTTGAATCCTTGGATACAGAACCATGTATACAGAGGGCTGACTGTAGTAAGATATAAACTAATACAATTTAATTGAATCTAATGCTCTTACTGCTTGCTCTATTTCCAGATTATTAAAAAAAAATAATGCAGGAACAGTCAATTCCTTGAGAAAGTGGACCCTTTAATAGGTTTTATATTTTGATTGCTTTTTTTTTTGGTGGATGCAAAAAAAGATGAAAATTCAGTTTTACAGTCCAAAAATCCAACAATAGGGCGTAAATAGATAAACATGGGAAAATACATAATGTGAGATATTATGCATTCATTGACATGATAAATACAATGACTACAAGACAAGAAATTTTTAGAGATAATATTGTCCATATACTATCAAGATACCTATAAAAGATATCAGAATGGAAGTTTGCTCCATCAGTTATAAATGACGTGATATCATGATAACAAAATTAGTTTGAAATGACCTCATCCATGTTCCATGATTCTTGGGCTCCTCTACAAGATCAAGGTTGGTAAGGGAGGTCAGAAAGTAGATCAGAAAAAGAAAGGGGCATTGCTGAAGAGACTTTTGTGGAAATAGCTGTTCTGCCTGAATCCTCATATACCACTTTGGAGGAGGAATGTGTGGTGGTACTAGTTCCTATTTACAAGCCTAATGCGAGGGCCTAAATGAGAACTTTGAAACATGTTTCCTGCATTTGGGAGACAGAGCAGACTGATGGCTGGCCTCTACCTGGGAAAGCCAAGGCAGCATAGGGATTAGGGGCCAGAAAATAGTGAGGGTGTGCAAATGGCTGACTGACTCCTGTGGCAGAAGCAGGAAGGAGCTGCTGCTTGGCGGTGTTTGTCAAGGCAGCAGTGGATGGAGTATTTCTTCCGTGAGCAGCTGTTGGCTATGTGACAGAGGGAACCAGTGTGGGGTTGTTCTAGGTTCTGCCCAGTAGTGTTACCTGGAGGGTGAGGAGACCCCAGTGGAAACAGCAGTTTGGGAGGAGCTAAGCATCAGGAAAGCAAGGACTTTGGGGTTTTTTTAGTTGTGTTAATTCAAGTTATCTATCTCTTTTATTACTGTACAAAATCAGGAGCTAGTTATTATTTTTTAAAATACTAAAATATAAAAACCAATACAATATGATTGAATTAAATTAAAGAAGGAGGACCACACCTTCCCACCTGTTCTTGGCTTCCAGAATGAAGCTGGAGGAGGGGAAATTTGGCATTAAATCAGCTTTGGAATTTTGATTAATATCTTGGGCTAGACATTCTAACTAATAAGTTAAGACTGTATTTGTGATTTCAAGTGCCCAAAGGCCTGTCTGAGTTTTAATCTAAGAGCTGGGAAAGATAATTTCCACTAAAGAAGTTATCAGGAAGGTAAGAGTCAAAAAGGAAGGTTGAGTTTGTTCATAATCTATGTTAGCCTTGGTCAATAAACTATTACATGCAGAACATCATCTGAACAAAAGTAACATTTTAGAACAGCTGTTTCCTCTTCTAAACAGTTCCCTTAATGTTGTAATAGCATTATCTAAAATGAAACTCAAAAAAAGATGAGGACTTTCATTGTATTAATACATTCATCATAACACAGGGATTAAGTCAGCCTGCCTAGGTTCAAATCCTCCCACATCATTTACTAATTAATATTTTTAAGGCTTTTATGTCCTCAATTGTTAAATGGGAATAATAATAATCATAGCTGCCTCACGAGATTGCTGTGAGGATTAACTGAGCTTCTTGGTAAAGCACTAAGTGCTCTACACATGTTAGCTGTTGTTTTTCTTATGGTTCCAGGGGCAGTAATGAAATTAGGCAGGACTGGCCACTCTCCACCAGTTGCGGTCATAGGAGCAAAAGAGATATTCATATAAATCAAGATGGGGGTTGCAAATCTCTCACCACAGATTGGAACCAGAGAAACAAGTCCCTATTAGAGTTGAACCAAGGACAACCTCTACATATTTCTCAAGGCTTGCCTGCAATACGAATGCACAGCTACAGCTCCCAGGAACGCGATGGGTTGAAAGAGAAAACACCCTGACTCCTTCCATTCCTTGGGGAATTTCCTAACATGGTTATAGGGTAGTAAAAACTCAGTTCAAAGCCTCATTAGGGAGTGGAATGTTCATGCTAATGGCATTTTCTGATTAATCGAGATCTATTCCTTTTCACCTAACATATATTAATATACAGGGAGCAGGAGATGAGTTTAAACTCTCCTAAGCCATAATACAATAATCTGAGTTAATGGCTCAATGATTTTTTTTTTCTTTTAGGCTTTCATCTTCAATTGGCACGGTAAAAATTAGAATAATCTATATGAAAAAAAAGATTTTGAAAATTGCAATGTGCCAGTCAAGTCTTCAATCCTTTGGAGATTTGGGATTCAGAATATTAGTATTTCTCTCCTCTGACCTCCAATAATCTATGCTCTTTTATCAATTGTAGATTTCAAGACCCACAACACCTAGGAGGTAAATTCTCCACATTCTATCCCTGTTTGTTTGGTATAAAAACAAACGGCAAACATATAAAAAAGTGCTCAACTTCTCTAATCATCAGGGAAATGCAAATCAAAACCACAATGAGATATCACTTAACTCCAGTGAGATTGGCTCATATCAAAAAATCCCCAAACAACAAATGTTGGGGGGATGTGGACAGGTAGGAACACTCATACACTGCTGGTGGGACTGCAAATTAGTACAACCTCTATGGAAAAGAATATGGAGATACCTCAAAGAATTAAAAGTAGAATTACCATTTGACCCAGCAATCCCACTACTGGGTATTTATCCAAAAGAAAAAAAGACATTTTATAATAAAGACATCTGCTCTCGAATGTTCATAGCAGCACAATTCACAATTGCAAAGTTGTGGAAACAACCCAGGTGCCCATCAATACACGAGTGGATCAATCAAATGTGGTATATGTATACCATGGAGTATTACTCAGCAATAAGGAACAACAGTGAATTAACACATCTGGTATTATCCTGGTTGGAGCTAGAACCCATTCTTTGAAGCGAAGTGTCACAGGATTGGAAAAACAAGCACCACTGGTACTCACCATCAAACTGGTACTAACTGATGAACACTTACATCACACAGGGCAATAACATTCATCAGAGGGCGGGTGGGCGGGAGGGGGGTGGAAGGGATGGGAAAAACTCTCACTGAATGGATGTGGGGAGCACAGTTTGGGGGATGACCATGATTGTGGCTCTGACACGGGCAGAACAGGGGCAATGTGTATGGCCAAAGTGTTGTACCCCCATGATATTCTGAAATTAAAAAAATAAATTAAAAAAAAAAAAAAAAAAACGGCAATATATTTACATTCAATTTAAATAGATCACTGCTTCCTGTGATGAGATTTAAGGTGACTTACAGCTAATTGGAACAAAAACAACAGTAAATGTGCTTGTGGGTGGGAAAGCTGTTCGGTTTATGGATTAAAATGCTGCCCTTCATACTTGAGAATGGAACTCTTAGCCCACTGGCAGTGGTGGTAGACAGGGCTCTTCATCTAGTAACAGGGATGAGCCATGGTTAAGCAGAAGCGATCGTGTTGGTTTCCTAGGGCTGCCATATCAAAAGTACCACAAACTGGGTGGCTTGAAACAGCAGAAATTTATTCTCTAACAGTTTTGGAAGCTAGAAGTCTGAAATCAAGGTGTTGGAAGAACAATTCTCCCTCCAGAGGCTCTATGGAAGAATCTTCCTTGCCTCTTCTAGTTTCTGGTGGTTGCTGGCAACCTTTAGTGTGGCTTGTAACTACCACTCCAATCTCTGCCTTCATCCTCACATGGCTTCTTTCATATGTGCCCATGTGTCTGCTTTCTCTTCTTATGAGGATACCAGTCATTGGATTAGGCCCACCCTAATCCAGTATGACCTCATCTTAACTAATTAGATCTGTAAAAACCTTATTTCCAAATAAGATTCTGGGTGGGCATGAATTTTAGGGGGTACACTATTCAATCTAGTCCAGGGATGCTAGGGAGGGAGTCAGGTAGTCTGAAGTCTTCCCCAAGATTTGCCACTAGCTAATTGTGTGGCATTAGCCCATTCACTTTACTACTCCAAGCCTCAGCACCTTGCCTCAAAAGGAAAGGCTTTGAACTAGATGTTCTCTGGGAGTCCTCCAAACTCTAGCCATTTGTGGTTCCCTCACGTACTCAGTTTTAGCTCTCCCAATTTCCCCTAGGAACAATGACATACATTTACCACCCAGCTGGCCAGCCAGGGGAGAAGCAGTGCTCGTACAACAGAACAATGGAAAATGGTCTCCTGTTTGTCAGTGGGAAAGTAAGTTTCAATTAAGCCTACTTAATCAAGATATTAATCAAAATTCCAAAGCTGATTCAAGATATAGCATCAGGCAGAAATCAATGGAGTTTTTAAAGCTCACCAATTTTATTTATTTCTGACATGTTTATTTTAAATTCTTTGAAAAGGTTTCCTAAGACAAGGTAAAAAATGAAGCAACATTAATAACATTTGTGTTATATTTTTCATAATTGAATTTGGGTCTTTGCAAGCTGAATGTTCCCACAAATTCTTGGCATCAGGGTAATGTTGATATCAAACATTCCATACAAATGAGCTTTTAAGCAACTCTTTTTCCTGGCTCATCTATATTTTCATAGCATAAAACTGTACTATCATGAAAATTACTAAGGGTTTGCTTGAAGCTGAGATGTGAAGAACAGACATTTCTTACCTTTAGAAGTCTGTATCTTAAATACAAGTTGTTGGGGAAGAAATAGTGTACAGTGGTAAACAGACAAGCCTGGATTTGATATCTAGTTCTGCCATTCAGTAGCTGTGTGACTTTAGGCAAGTTACTTAACCTCTCTGAGTTTCTATTTCCTCATCTGAAAAATGAGGCTAATCAAAATATCTTCTCCGTAAAGTATGAAGCTCACTTAGGTCAGTGACAATCACACAGGGAAAAAAAAGAAAGAGATTTCTACTGAAAAATTTGATAGGAGGCTAAAAATCACATTTGCCTCATTCCCCTAGGAAATGTGCTTTCTTCTTCCTCTGCGTACTCTCAGAGTTTAGGATTGCGGCTATTCTCATGGCCCTTCACTACCCTGGGAGACCCTTCAGGACAATAACCACACGTTCTTCGTCTTTGCCTAGTCGAGTTGACACCCCAAAATGAATGAATAAGTGAATTGCAAAGAAATAAATACCAGGAAAATTTTAGTTGTGTGGATAGGCATTAAAAGATACAATAAACTCTGAAGGAGTTTGTTCACAGAAATAAATTATTAAAGGTACAGTAGACATAGACCCTGGCCCCTAACTGATGAATTCACTATTTGATCATTTCATCTGAAATAACACTAAGCAGTCTTTTTCCTTCCCCTGCCATATAATATGTGTGTGTAGACCCTGTGTGTGTGTGTGTGTGTGTACAAACAGAAAATAGCCATTGCTGCGTTAGGCAGTAATTATATACTCAGAGCCCTTTTAATTGCTTATTTATCACAACAACCTGATGAAGAATGTCACAGATACTATCATTTTTTACAGAGAAGACCCTGAGCCATAGAAAGGTTAAGTGGCTTAGTGAGATGCATGCAGTGAATCAATGGCAAGGCAGGAATTAGAGCTTGCAGCCCTTGAATCTCCTATTTATTGCTTAGCACCACTGCACATGAGTTATCACTCTTTGTAATAGCATGTTCTTACAAGAAATCTGAGGAGACTAGGGGGTGAAAATTGATCTGAAACAGGTTGTCACCTTCTCTTAATTCTTCGTATGCCCCAAGCAGACTATCTTGTTCTTCTGGCAGCTTCACAGAGCTTCTCAGAACTGCACCTTTCTGCACTGGTGTTATAATTACATATCTCTGCATTGATGAGTAGAAATCAACCACTGATGAGGGGGACAGGGCCAAGAACCATATAGCCCTCACATGTCCAAGGACTGGAGGAGATCTCCATATATCTAAGAGTATTGTCTGTGGCCCCAGCTAGCTGGGACTTTCAGATGTATTTCTTTTATCTTTTTCTCTCATTGTCAGCTGCAACTTCTCCATCCCATCACTGGGTCTGCTTTAAGCCACCCTTGCTCTGCTTGTCATCTGCTTTCTATTTTAACTTAAAGCAGAACTCAGAGCTTCCAAGGAAACAACTAACCAGATTTGGTAAGTTAGTGTTATGAGCTAAATTGTGTCCTCCAAAAATTCGTATGTTGAAGTCTTCACTCCCAGTATCGCAGAATGTGACTGTGTTTGGAAATAGGGTTTGTAAAGAGGTAATAAAAGAAGGTTATTAGGGTGGGCTCTAATCTAATATGACTGGTGCCCTTATAAGAAAAGGAGATTAGGACACACACACGTACAGAGGCAAGACTGTGTGAAGACAGAGGAAGAAGGCAGCCATCTACAAGCCAAGAAGAGAGGCCTCAAAAGAAGCCCAACTGCTGACGTCTTGATCTTGGACTTCTAGCTTCCAGAATTATAAGAAAATAAATTTCTCTTGTTGAAGCCACCAGTCTGTGGTACTTTGTTATGGCAGCGCTAGCAAATTAATACATTAAGTAATCTTAATATTACTATTTACTACTAATCGGCAAGCACTGGCTTGAAGAACAGAAGGTATTCAGTTCATCACTCAGTGAGCACCTACTGTGTGCCAGGTTCTGTCCAGTTGCTGGGGATACAGTGGTTAGCAAGACATAGTTGCCGCCCTTAGGAGGTTTGCAAGCATATAGGGAAAGGCAGACAAAGAAAGAGGTGATTATCACACAGTGTGATAAATTAGCAATAAGACAGTGGCATGCCCAATGTGCCATGGGGACCCACAGGAGTAACATGCAATCCAAAATGTGCAGGAAAGAATAAGGTGTCAGGCAAGGCATCCAAGAGAGGATTGCACCTGAGCTATGTTTTGAAGAATGAATATTAATCAGCCAATGATAAAGGGCCCTCCCATGAGCAAGGAGCAGCACTTGGAAAGGAAAGAGTGCCTGGAGTACAGTGCATTCAGAAACACCGTACAGCCCAGCATGGTTAAAGCACCTGATGTGAGTGGAGGTACCAGGAGGGAAGCTGGAGATCAAGCAGGGGGCAAGTCATAATGCCTTGTAGACCATGATGTCTTTTGGTTACAAGCTCTAACACTAAGTTTAATTCACAATGGTGGGGCTTTATTAGATTAGGTGAAGGAGTAGAGAAACACAGAAAACATCTCACAAGCCAAAATATTCGGGTCTCACAGGAACGTGGAATGTTGATCAGCCCACAACAGCAGCATCAGCAACTTCAGCAAAACTCATCTCCTCCAAAATGGGTATCTGTTACTCCTACTCCAGGATCTCACCACACCTTAGATTTTACTCCTCTTGGTCTTGGATTCTACTGTGCCTGCCTATATATCTTCTTCCCCACCAAGTCTTTCCTCTACACCTCATGGATTCTGCTTACCAGGGCTTCTACTGCTTCATGGCCTTTGTTCGCCAATGCCGTCACACAGTAGATTTCATTATATTTTCTGTGTTGCTCTATTTATGTTTCTTGTTTATAGCTCACATTCAAACTCTCCAGGATAGAGAATTTGATCTGTCAAGAAGTCACAAGCCAATCCAGAAAAGCCTATTGGGCAAAGTTGGAGTAGTAGGCTACTCTATTAGCCCCTATACACTAATCAGAGGGCTGCTTTTTGTTCAATCCCCTATCCCTAATCCAGGCAGTGTTAGCCATAATAGCAGGCCATAGTGATACCAACTAGTGCTCAAAGAAATAATTCTAATTAACTAGTTCAGAAGGAGGCCGTGGTAGTGACAGGCAAATGGAATTTCATGACCAATATCCAGAAGATGTTAAGGAGTCATTAAAAGACTTTAAGAAGATAAATAGAATATAAATTTTTGTTTTTAAAGGTTATTATAGGATTTATAGGATTCATCCCAGGGATGCAAGGATGATTCAACAGATGCAAATCAATCAATGTGATACATCATCTCAACAGAACAAAGGACAAAAACCACATGATCTTTCAACTGATGCTGAAAATGCCTCTAATAAAATTCAACACCCCCTCATGATAAAAACTTTCAAAAAACTAGGTATAGAAGGACCTTTCCTCAACATGATAAAAGCCAAATATGACAGACCCACAGCTAGTATCATACTGAATAGGGAAAAACTGAAAGCCTTTCCTCTAACACCTGGAACAGGACAAGGATGCCCACTTTCACCACTGTTATTCAATATAGTACTGGAAGTTTCAGCTAGAGCAATAAGATAAGAGAAAGGAATAAAAGGCATACAAATTGGAAAGGAAGAAGTCACATTATCCTTGTTTGCAGACGATATGGTCTTATATTTAGAGAAACCTAAAGACTCCACGAAAAACTATTAGAACTGATAAATTCAGTGCAGTTTCAGGATACAAAATCAACATACAAAAATCAGTACCATTTCTATATGCCAACAGTGAACAATCTGAAAAAGAAACCAAGAAAGTTATCACATTTACAATAGCTATATATAAAATAAAATACCTGGAATAAACTTAACCAAAGAAGTGAAAGACCTCTATAACAAAAACTATAAAACACTGATGAAAGAAATTGAAGAGGACACAGAAAAAAAGAAAGATATTCAATGCTCATGGATTGGAAGAATCAATATTGTTAAAATGTCCATACTACCCAAAGCAAACAATCTACAGATTCATGCGATCCCCATCAAAATACCAATGACATTCTTCACAGAAATAGAAAAAATAATCCTAAAATTTCTATGGAACCACAAAAGACCAAGAATAGCCAAAGCCATCCTAAGCAAAAAGAACAAAACTGGAGGAATCACATTACCTGACTTCAAATTATACTACAGAGCTGTAGTAACCAAAACAGCATGGTACTGGCATAAAAACAGACACATAGACCAATGGAACAGAATAGAGAACCCAGAAATAAATCCACACATCTATAGTGAACTTATCTTCAACAAAGGCACCAAGAACATATAGTGGGGAAAGGACAGTCTCTTCAAAAATGATGCTGGGAAAACTGGATATCCATATGCAGAAGAATGAAACTAGACCCTTGTCTCTCATTATATACAAAAATCACATCAAAATGGATTAAAGACTTAAATCTAAGACCTGAAACTATGAAACTACTAAATGAAAACATTGGGAAAATGCTCCAAGGACATTGTTCTGGATAAAGATTTCTTGAATAATACCTCAAAAGCACAGGCAACCAAAGCAAAATTGGACAAATGGGATCACATCAGGCTAAAAAGCTTCTGCACAGTAAAGGAAACAATCAACAAAGTGAAGAGACATCCCACAGAGTGGGAGAAAATATTTGCAAACTACCCATCTGAGAAGGGATTAATATAATAACTGGAATATATAAGGAGCTCCAACAACTTGATAGGAAAAAGTCAAATAATCCAATTAAAAATGGGCAAAAGATCTGAATAGACATTTCTCAAAAGAAGACATACAAATGGCCAACAGGTATATGAAAAATGCTCACCATCATCAGTCCTCAGAGAAATGCAAATTAAAACTCCAAGGAGATATCATCTCACGCCAGTTAAAATGGCTTTTATCAAAAAGACAGGCAATAATGAAAGCTGGCAAGGATGTGGAGAAAGGGAAACCCTCATACACTGTTGGTGGGAGTGTAAATTAATACAACCACTACGGAGAACAGTATGGAGGTTCCTCAAAAAACTAAAAATAGAACTACCATATGGCCCAGCAATCCCGCTGCTGGGTATATATCCAAAGCACGGCAATTCGGTATATCAAAAAGATATCTGCACTCCTATGTTCATTGCAGCACTAGTCACAATAGCCAAGATATGGAATCAACCTAAGTGTCCATCAATAGATGAATGGATAAAGAAATTACATAGACACAATGAAATATTATATACTGCAGAAAGAATGAAATCCTGCCATTTCCATCAACATGGATGGAATTGGAGAACATTATGTTAAATGAAATAAGCCAAGCACAGAAAGACAAATCTCACATATTCTCACTCATATGTGGGAGCTAAATACTAAAAACAGTTGATCTCATGGAGACAGAGAGTAGAATGATGGTTACCAGAGGATGGGAAGGGTAGCAGGGGGGTGGGGATAAAGTGGAGATGGTCAATAGGTGCAAAAATATAGTTAGATAGTTAGGTAGAATGAACAATATTTGGTAGCATAACAAAGTGAATATAATCAACAATATGTTAGGGCCTACTTTAAAATAACAGAAAGAGTGGAATTGGAATGTTCCTAACACAAAGAAATGGTAAATGCCTGAGGTAATGGATATCCCAATTACTCTGATTTGCTTAATTCACATTGTATGCCTGTATCAAAACATCACATGTACCCTATAAAGATATATAACTATTATGTACCTATAATAATTAAAAATAAAAAATCAATATAAACCTATTTTTTAAAAAAGCTTATTATAGCAGAAGAGGAAAGAATGATTTGAAATGATATTACCTAGAGGTAGAGAGACTAGTTGCAAAGCTACTGCAGTAACTCAGCAAGAAATGCTAAGAGTGAGAACTAAGACATTGACAGTGGTGATGACAAGAAGGGGACAGAATTGAGAGATTTTAATTTTCAAATTAATAGTAGTTGGTGAACAAGTATGTATGGAAATTACAGAAAATGGAGCATTCAAGTATGATTCTGAGATTTCTGGCTTACTGGACTTTGGAGCCATTCATTAAGATGGGGGACAATGGAGACAAAGGGAACATTATGGATATAGTTTTAGGCATGTTGAATTTGAGGTGGCTGTGAGAAAACACATTAGTCTGGGCAAGTAACATTCTACTGAGGTAGGAGGTGCCCAGCTCCATGTAGTCATTTAGGGCCTTCTATCTTTAACATGTGGCTTCAAAGTCACCTTGGTAGAGACCAGCACTGGATGGGGGAGGAGCAAGGTGAGGAAAGCATGCCTACTCTTAAGTACCTAAACCCGGAAGTAATGTATCACCTTCAACCACATTCTTTTGGCAAGAACTAGTCACTGGATGCAAGGGGGCTGGGAATAGTCTAGATGTGTACCCAGGAAGGAGAAGAAATAGCGATCATCCGGCCAGGCTTCCACAAATAGCTGAGTGGAGTTTTCAGAGACAAATGGATATACAGAGCAAATTCTGAGCTGATGATATATTTGGGAATGGATCAGTTGGATCCCAAGGGCAGAGAGGCAGCCAAGTTCCAGAACAGACTGAGAACTGGGCTTAAAAGGGCTCACTCTCCGTATATCATCTCTCCTCCTTGTTTTCTTAGACCACATGGTAAAGGCATGACCTCTGATAGCTACTAGCCTCATGTGCTTTAGGAATAGGCACATAAAGAAAGAGTAAATCTAAATCTCTCCTTTTTATTTTTTGGTCCCAATTACAAATTTCTAAGAAAGGTTTCTTTTTTTTATTTCAAAGTATTATGGGGGCACAAATGTCTTTGGTCACATGGATCACTTTTGTAATGCTTGAGTCACAGTTAAAAGTGTGCCCATCACCCAGATAGTGTTCACTGTATGCATTAGGTAGGTTTTCACCCATCCCCTGCATCTCCCTCCCCTCTGCTTGATTTCCATTGAGTTTTATTTCCCTCTATGCACATGTGTGCTCATCGGTTAGTTCCAATTTAATAGTGAGTACATATAGTGTTTGTTTTTCCATTCTTTAGATACTTCACTTAGGATAATGATCTCCAGTTCCATCCAAATTGTTGCAAAAGGTATTAAGTCATCCTTCCTCATGGCTGGGTAGTACTCCATGGTATACATATTAACAAAATGTTAATCCACTTATGAGTTGATGGGCATTTGAGTTGATTCCACATCTTTGCAATTGTGAATTGTGCTGCAATAAACATTAGAGTGCAGGTGTCTTTTTGATGAAAATGACTTCTTTTCCTTTGGGTAAATACTCCATGGTAGGATTGCTGGATCAAATGGTAGGTCTACTTTTAGTTCTTTGAGGAATCTCCATACTATTTTCCATAGAGGTTGTACTAATTTGCAGTCCCACCAACAATGTATAAGCATTCCTTTCTCTCTGCATCCACACCAGCATCTATTGTTTTTGGACTTTTTAATAAAAGCCATTCTGACTGGGGTAAGGTAATATCTCATTGTGGTTTTAATTTGCATTTCCCTGATGATTACTGACATTGAGCATTTTTTCATATGTTTATTGGCCATTTGTATATCTTCTTTTGAGAATCTTCTGTTCATGTCTTTTGCCCACTTTTTAATGGGGTTGTTTGATTTTTTCTTGCTGATTTGCTTGAGTTCTTTGTAGATACTGGTTATCAGCCCTTTATCAGATGTATAGCTTGCAAATATTTTCTCCCATTCTGTACATTGCCTATTTGCTCTGTTGATTATTTCCTTGGCTGTGCAGAAGCTTTTTAATTAATCAAGTCCCACTTATTTATTTTTGTTGTTGCTGTGATTGCCGTTGGAGTCTTCTTCAAAAATTCTTTGCCTAGGCTGATATACAGAAGAGTTTTTCCAACATTTTCTTCTAGAATTCTTATGGTTTCCTGCCTTACATTTAAGTCCTTTATCAACATCGTGAATTAATTTTTGTGAGTGGTGAGAGATATGGATTCTGTTTCATTCTTCTGCATGTGGCTATCCAATTTTCACAGCACCATTTATTGAATAGGGATTCTTCTTCCCAGTGTATATTGTTATCTGCTTTGTCAAAGAGAAGTTAGCAGTATGTGGATGGCTTTATGTCTGGATTTTCTGTTCTGTTCCATTGGTCTATGCCTCGATTTTTGTACCAATACCATGCTGATTTGGTTACTATAGCCTTGTAGTATAGTTTGAAGTATGGTAATGTGATGCCTCCCCATTTGTTCCTTTTGCTTAAGATTGCTTTGGCTATTTGGGCTAGGAAAGGTTTCTGACTGATCCAGGGTAGGTCATATGCCTACCCTCTGGCCATTTAATTGGCTGAATCATGTCACAGGAGCTTGGTTGCTAAGAGTCACATTAAACCACATGGATATAGGGGAGAGGAGAATCAAACCAAGAGAGGGAGGGGGTGGTGGCAGGGGAGCTGAAACAGAGAACAGGACTGGTCAGGCAACAAAATACGTAACTAGTACCGAGACTGATTAGAGTTAGTGTGGTAACTGCAGCCTTGGAGAGATGTAAATTACCAAAAAGAGAGTGTAAAGGGAAATGGGCCCCAGCTGGAACCCATCGAAAATATAGAAAATATCACTGCGTAAGTACCAGGATGAGGAAGATAAGCCTGCAAAGAAGTTCATGACAGAAGAACCACAGGTGCATGTGATGCCCAGGAAGAAAAGAGGCTTGGGAAGAAGAGAGAGGCCAGGCACTTGATGCTGCACAGAGACCAAATCGAACATAGGTAAAGAAAATGAAGGCAAGGAATTGGTATCAATGAGAATAGGCTACAAGCTTTAAAAAGCTGGCCTATTGCTATGCCATGGATAAACCCCCGGAAATGTTACACTGAGTGAAAAAAGCCAAACACAAAAGTCCTCATATTGTATGATTCCATTTCTGTGAAGTTTCCTGAATAGGTAAATCCACGGATACAGAAGCAGGATCATCACTGCCAGGGGCTGGGGAAGTGACTGTTTTAATGGGTATGGGGTTTCTTTTTGGGGTGATCAAAATGTTCTGCAATGAGATAGTGCTGATGGTTGCATAAGCTTGTGAATGTACTAAAAGCCACTACTGAATTGCACACTTTAAAGTGGTGAATTTTATGTTATCTGGATTTTACCTCAATTTTTTTAAAAGTTAGCCTATAATAGCATGACAAATAAAACAGCAACAGATTACGGAGAGGTTTTTCTTTTTTAGTGGGAGAGTCTTGAATGTGTTATGTGTCAAAGGAAAGACACAATAAGGTGGGAGAAGTGAAATATGCAGAAGAAAGGGGTAATATTTGGTGCATTGTTCTGACTAAATGAGAATATTTAGGATACAGAGCATAAGTAATGGGTTAAATTTCGACTGAAGAAGGAGACACCTTTTCTGCCAGGGAACAGGAGAGAACGGATACTGGAGCCAAAGAATTGGTGGGAGAAGGACAGTAAATTAAAGAAATACTTCTGCTTTTCTCAAATATTATGAAGTATATAGGCTTTGGGGCAACTATTTTAGATTCATACAATGTTACAATACCTTAGAGTAAATTTTGCTCAACTCCTTTATTAACTAAGAAGGTGAAGTAACTTGCCCAAAATCATAGATTTCCCTTCATGCCCTGAGTCCTTTGGCTTAATTCTAAGAAACAGCATCACATAGAAGAAAGAGAAGAACATTGGAGCCAGATGGAAATACATTTGAGTCACAGCCTGTCACTTATCAGCTGTATCGCCTTGGTCAAGGTACTTAACCTTCTGAGATTTTTTCTACCTATGTAAAATAGAAAAAATAATATCTACTTTTCAGCTATTGCAGTTCCTACCCCAAAGGTAGAGGCTTGGGAAGAAGAGAGAGGCCAGGACATCACACACAGCACAAAATAAATGTTCTTCTCCCCTTCCTCCTCCTGTACTCCAACCTCACCTTCTGGTTCCCTCCCAATTATGAGATGGCTGAAATTTGTAGAAATCTGGCAAATGAGAAGAAGAGCATTATTGTGTTTTTATTGGACACATTTTTTATGCCAAAGATATAAAAGGGAAAGTAGCACAATTCAAATACTGTAGGGCCTCAGGAATATAATATCAGAGGGATAAAAGTAAGCATTATGACAGCTGATCTAAGAAAATTAAACACAATAAACAAATCAAAGAGAGGAGAAGTCAAAGAGTGATTTTCTGTGTGTAGTTCTGGAATGTTAAATATGACACAGGGTGGCCCACTAAACAGCATAAAGCCTCTCGGATTCAGGAGGGCGTATGATGACTATGCACAGAGGTAGGGGTTGGTATCAAGGATGCCCAGCATTCAGAGTGTGATGTGTGACAATGGGGGACAGCTGTTCAAAGAACTCTACAGTCCATCAACCATGACCACATAAGGCTATTACAAAGGAGATGCTGCTATGACAAGCACCTTGTGACATTTGTTGGCAGAGCAGCCAAGGAGCTGTCAGCTTAAAACAACAATACATCAAAGAGATCCACCAAATCTACAGCCCAGTCCACACAGACTACTATATCTGTGAGACACAACAGAACAACCACAGCCCAGAAATGACAACCAAGGAAGAAAATGGAGAAGAAAATACATTCAGGATTGGGGAGGCCTTTACAATGAATGTGTTCATTTATCATGTATAAATTAATTTTTTGGTAAATTGAATGTTGTAAATGCACCAGAAGAGCTTTTAATTTAAATAAGATATCGGTTGCTACTATGAATCATTAACTTTAAATAATCATGTTTTACTTAATTGTGAGTGCTGGTACACCTTATATATCAGTCAGTGTTTATTAGGTTTTGCTGCTGTAACAAACAAACCCCACATCTCAAAGGCTTACAACAAACTATTACACTTGGGCTGGAGAAGAGTCCAAGTTTCTTGCTCACACTACATGTCAAATGTGAGTTGGCTGGGGATCTACTTCTCATAATTTCTTCATTATAGGATTCAAGTTGAAGGAGCAGTCCCTGTCTGGAATATACACTTAGCAGAGAGAGGTGAAAGACCAATGGTAGAGCAACGTAATGGCTCTTACAGGCTCTGTTCATGCAGGTGTTTATCACTTTCATTCAGGTTTCACTGGTCAAAGCAAGTCACCTGGCCCAAACCGGTGTCAATAGGGAAGGGAAACAGGATTGTTTTCAGAGGGAAGGAGACAAATAATTGAGAATAATATGAAAATCTGGTATAACTTATATTCCTAATGTGGGATATACCTATAGATATGAATCTGTTAAACTTTTAAAATTACTCTAGTACAGATTAGATTAGACTGACCTGTCTGAGAAAACCAGGCAAAATGTAACACTATCCTACCACATGAGAAGAATATTTCAGGGAAGAACTTTATGGCTTGTGAGAAGTAGGTTTAAATAAGTATGACTAGTTTGGTGAATATTATTTCTATTCACCCATGTACTATTTGATTGGGTAGGCATCTTTGTGCAAAGGACAAAGCCTAACCCCATGCTAACAAGATCCAAAGGAATACTATTGGTTTATATAACTGAAAATCTAAGGGTAGGTTAAATTTATTCATGGCTGGACCCAGAGGCTCAAAAATATCTTAATGATTCTGTCCCTTTGTCTTTTCATACTTTGCACTGCTTTCCTCTCTGTTCCTTTCATTCTCATGCAGGCTCTCCCACCCCATTTTTGTAGCAAAGGTGGCCACTATCAGTTTTATATCCTACCAATCTAGTGACTACAATGAAAAAGGAAATGTCTTTTCAACAGCTCTGGCACAATTTCCAAGGAGGATTGTTTGGTCCAGTTTGGGTCATGTGTCCACCTCTGAAACCAGGAAAGAGAGTATTCTGAGGTCAGGCCTTGGTCATCTGTCCATCTAAGGTACAGGGAAGGAAGAGTGTACAAAGGGTCACCCGGACCTCATGGACTTAACAGGATTGTTGTAAAAGTAACACGGAGATTGTTGACAAAGGAGATGCTATGCAGGAAACAAATAAGCAAGCAAGCAAAGTGCATCTAACACTACCTGTAGATGTTTCTGGGGTGAGGTTACATCTTACCCTATTCCCCACCCATCATTTGTTTCTTCCATTCTCTTTCTTCACAATGAACCAGTCTAGCCCCACCAGCACCTAATAAGCCAAAGAACTTATTAATATACAGCCAAATTCTATAACCCTGTTCCTAATTTTATAAAGTTCAAAAGGGAATCAGTGGAGATGTCCACTCCACTTTGCTATAATTATTGCATTTTATGCTAAATGCATCCACCATATCCTCATCAGTACATGATGCGACAATAGTAGTCTTACTCAGCATAACTTTATTCCCACGTGAACAGGAAACACTACAAATTGCTTATTTAAGGTTTTCTTTCTTGCTACAATGTCTTTAATTATTTATCCCATCCTAGGTGTAACAAAATATTATAATTTATTCTTATGGACATGAAATAAAGTACTTCTCAATTATTCTAATTCGGATTTTTTTTTTTTTTTAGCAAAGAAAACCGCTTCCCCATGCAAAATGCGTACAAAGCTATCAGAATGACTTAAGACAGATACATTTACAATCTCACTGCCAAAAGCATTTTAGCAGCAAACTGAACAATGAGACCCCACTCTGCATGTCACTGAAGAGCATCTCAGCTGAGAATCAGGAATGACTTTGGCTTTCACCCTCTTTTGAGTCAGTCTTCTTTGACCTCTCATGTTTGTGACAGTCTCTTCCATTTTGGAGGAAAATCTATCAACTCATCTCTCAGTCTCAAAGTCTCTTCCGATCAGCTTTGTTTATGCCTTCCTCCCACAGATTCTTCCAGTCAAATCAGAAATTAAAGTTTATCAGAACTAGGCAGGTGTTGCCTGCCTCAAAACTTGAACACACTTAAAATTCATCCTTGAAATGTTATACAGCTATGTTTTTTTATAGCACTAGGTACTTTTTTTAAGTTTCTAATTTGGTGTCTTGATGTTTTCTTCTTGTTTTTCCTTTCAAGGGCGTACTTCAAGTAGAAAACTTTCTGGAAAAGGGACAAATACACTGCTGCTCTCAATTGCCCATGAAATAAAGTTTCCACCTAGGACAACTCTTAGATTTCTAAGGCCTTGGCATTACTTTGTTTCTGAACTGTCTTCTAATACAATAGTTTTTAGTTAGTGCTTTCAAAGTAATCTAGTTTATCAAAAATTTTCATAAACGACTATGTCATAGCTTCATGTTGATGACTGGCTCAATGGTTTTTGTCATTCTTGCTTTTTTTTTACATTTGTCTGACTTTAAACGTCTCTGGATTGGAAAATATTCTGTTAATACCTTCTCTTCTCACTCTCAAGTCATCGAGAGCTGTGGAAATTATAAAGGTGCTGAGCAAATCCCTGCTCCCTGTCCTTTACTGACTCCTCTCTGCTGCCTTCACTCATTATTTGCCATTTTTTATTGCTGAACCAGTTGTGGCCCCAAGTGCCTGCTCAGAGGTTGCTTAGAGGACCTGCAACCTTCTTGATGGCAGGGGTTGTGCTTTCTCATATTTGTTTCACCTGAAATGCCAGAAGAGCTTCTCAGCGAACATTTCTTTTATCTGAATGATTTCATTTTTCTGTTACTTGCTAAGAGAATGAATTGGGGCAAGGGGGTCTTTCAGACATCAATTTTGCCCAGTCGACTGACCACTGTTTTGAAACCACTGCCAAAGAACCTCACTACCCCACTAGTTTGGCAGCACCAACTTTCAGCAGATCACTTAATCTTTTTTCTGTTTCAGTTTCCTCTTCTGTAAAATGAGAACCAGTATATTTCTACCAACATATTCCCACTATTGCACAAAGTTGTTGTACACAATAAATCAGCTCTGTAAAAATATTTGGTCATCTTGAAAATACTATCACCATTTTTCCTAATGGAATGCAAGGCCCTAACACACTGACACTCAAACTATATTATTTTATGTATAACAATATATGCTTGAGAAGAAATGTAACCTCTTTCTGAAATCCTCACAACCAGCTCTGAAACATGTAAACTATAGGAAATAATATTTTTAAAAGCCAGCAAGTCAGTGCAGATATTTTTTGAGCTCAACATCCTACATATAGTCATGTGTTGCTTAATAATGATATGTTCTGAGAAATGTGTCATTCATTGCTGTGCAAACATCATAGAGTGTACTTAGACAAATCCACATGATGTAGCCTACTACCTAGGCTATATGACATAGCCTATTGCTCCTAGGCTAAAAACCTGTACAGCATGTTACTATACCGAATACTACAGGCAATTCTAACACAGTGGCAAGTATTTTTGTATCTAAACATATCTAAACATAGAAAAGGTACGGTAAAAATGAGGTATTATAATCTTATGGGACCACTGTCATATATGTAGTTTGCTGTTGACTGAAACACCTTTATGCAGCACATAACTATATTGGAAAAGAAAGATGCAATAGAATAGCTTCGAGCATGTGAAACATCTTCCTCTCCATGACTTGGTTTTAAAATTACTCAAGATATCAGGCACCGTCTCCTAGATCATGACATCTGTGTGCTATGCTCTATTTTACAAATGTCAGTTATACTTAGGTCTCCAGACCTGTCAATCTACAAGGGCACCAGCTTTCAGAGCATTGATAGACCCTCTAATTAATTTGCTATTTCTAAGAACATGTTCACCACTCTGCTTCATCCACTCTGGGGTTTGATTTCTACTAGTATAGAGCAAAGATATTCTTCTTAACTAGAGCACCTGATTTTCCCACAGATTGCACAGATTGAAGAGAAATCTTATGCAATTGTACTATTGCTTAAAGTTACTACTGACCGATTAAAGCTTTGATAATTGGGTGATCCTTTAATTTAAACAAAAAGCTATAATTTTACCAACCATTTATTCTAAAAATCCACTTCTTTCAGGTCCTCTTCTCACCAGACAATTGGTTCTCAAAAAAAACTTGGTGGTAGTACTCATGGCCTCTAGTTAACCAGAAACAGAGGTACATTTTTCATGGTCTTTAGTATGTGCATGTGTATATTTGTATGTTTTGGTCCTTCCACACCTTGCTACAATCTTTCTTTTAACTCTGCTAATTATACAGTATCAAAAGACCATATTTCTTTGAGACGAAATGATGGTCTATTCCATCTTTAAGGTGAAATGCAGATTTCCCATTAAAAGGCAAATTCTATATTTCAAAAGGTTGGATAAGCTGGTACTTACAGAATTCTAGCTGGTTAAATTTAGAGCATTGGAAAAGATCCAGTCCAAGAATAGCCTGTAATATTTTTATCTGAGAGTGTATCAGAAAGAAAAAAAATAACATTCATTTTAAGCTCCTGACTTTCCACATATTGTTCTTCTGTGATAGGTGAGTGGGTATCGATAGTGGTGTTGGCCTCAAAACCATTGCTTCCCTTGAATGATCTATTTCAATGTGTTATGCCAGTTTAAAAGAGCTTTTCATTTGCAAATGTTTATACTAAAACTACCCTCTCCTGCCTCTGTGAATTCAACTGCTTCCTTCTTGGCTTCACCCAACTTTTGCAACCTCATTTTTGAGCCATTATTCTTCTTGAAACATGGCAGGTTCATAGGTACCCAAGTATTTGTACTCATTGATGCAGTGTGGAAATTTTCTTCCACAATATCTCCATTTACTCACTGATTTCTAATTCATCCAGGTCATCCTTTGGCTCAAGATAGAGCCTGCTGTCCATTTCTAACCCCAAACTCCCAGCTGCCCCATTTGTGCAAATCTACTCTATCAATATTTCTCCAAATGTGCATCAAATCACCTAGAGTGGTGACTAAAATGCCTGTTGCTGGGCCACATCCCAGACCTAATGAATCAGAATCTCTGGGAGTAAGACCTGGGGATTTGTATTCATAACAAACTTTCCTCAGTAGATTCTGAAGTTTGAAAACTGCTGCTTTCCACTCAGCTTTCTATAATGGTAATAACTTCATAACTTTTGTTAAAGCTGTAGCATATGTGTACTAGTTAAGGTTGTGCTAGATGCCTTAACAGATAAAAACTTAAATCACTGTGGCTTGGCAGATCGTCACGGAACTGAACCTAACAGAGGCTCTGCCTGCTTCAGTATGTTTCCAGGGTCACCCTGGGCATGAAAGCCCAGCCGGTCAACAGGGGAAAATAGGTTGGAGAATCACCGAGAGATGTTTATGGACCTGGCCTGGAAGTGACATCCACCACCCTGTCCACATTCACATTGCAAGAACTTGGGCCTCCACTTAGATGCCTCAGGAGTGCTGAGAAATATAGGCTCTGGGCAGCTACTTCCCAGAAACCACAGTACATTGTGGAAGTTGAAGTTGACAAAAACTCTTTGCCAGAGACCTCTGGTGTCTCTACCACTATGTGCCACCCAGAGGGTAAAATCACAAAGTGCATGGTTTCACAACGTACTGTGGGGTATCATAGGCCTATTGTTCAACCACTCCCGTTTCCAGAGCTTCCTACTCAAGCAGAAAAGCCCAGGTCTCTCCAGGCTTGTCTCTAGACATGCTTGAATCCTCAGTATTTCTTTTTCTTAATATTTCTTCCTGGCTATCTTGAAACACAGGCAGATTTTACTATTTTGAAATTTTGGAGATGAGCTATATGAATACTATAATACATAAAAATTAGTGGGTGAATCTTTCAATATGTTCCTGATATTGAAAAACAAGTTAGATATCTATATGTATACTTACATAACAGATATATTGTACATACATTTGTATACATATGCATACACATGCATTTATGTGCATATACATATATATCTGCCACTGGATTTTGTGTGTGTAACAAAATCCAGTGGCAGATATATTTTAATGAATGGAAACCATTACTTTATGTTCATTTTATTATTAAAAAGACATAGGGTATATCGGCCTAAGAAAAATTAGGAACTACGTGGCCAAGTCACCATAAGGGCGATTTACGAATACCTTTATATGCCTTTTGAGGCTTATATCTCACTATTCTATTTTTTTCAGATAAAATTGAAGGGAAGAAATTGGCAAAGTTTGAAAAATTTCCATCTAGCTTAAACACTACCAGTACACTGAAAACTGAAACGGACATATTATTTAATTATTTTATTTTTAAATTTCAGACTATCATGGGGGTACAAACACTTTGGTTACATATATTGCTACGCACTGCCCAAGTCAAAGCTACAATTGTGGACATCCCCCAGACAGTGTGCTCCGCACCCATTAGGTGTGAGTTTACCCATCCCCTCCAGAGCAGACATATTATTTTAACAAGAACAGAACTATTCGGAATTTAACAGTATATTTGAAGTTCTCACCCTGCAATAAGCTATCAATCGTATTTTTTAATACATGCATTGATTCGTTGATAGTTTTCTCAGAAAAACTACAGAATCAAATGTGCATTAGTTTTGCCTTTACTTATTCATTTATTCAGTCATTTAACAAACATATATTGAGCCACTACTAAGTGTCAGACACCCTCTGAGCACCAAAGAGACAATAATGTACAAGCTAAAAATAAAGTAAAATATATCAAAAGTAGGAAGAAGAGTGATGTTATAGAGAATGACAGGGGCTATTATTGTAGACCAGGAAAGGCCTTTCTGACCTATGAGCAGAAACCCCAGTGAAGGAAAGTTGTATGCCTTATGACTATTCATGAGAAAAGTGCATCAGGCAAAGGTAAGAGAAAGCGCTAATGTTCTGATGGAAGGGTGTATCTTATATGAGAAATCTCCAACGTATGCACATATAAGAAAGTTCCTCTACACAATTTTGAATATATATTTTTACCTAAATGGCATCATCTTTCTTGGAAAAAGTACCAACTGCACACTTTTATTTGTCTACTCTAATAAAATGGTCAGTTAAGAACTGTGTTCAACTGCAAAGTAATAGAAACATAAAAAATAGGAGCTTAAACAAAATAGGGTATTTTCTTTCCCTCATGTAAATTGAAGTCAGGGAGCAAATATTGGAGGCTGGTACAAGGGCTGCATGATATTTTCAAGGTCTTGACCTCCTACTTTGCAGCTTTACCATTCTTAGTGCATAGATTCCATCTTCGAGTTTACTTCATGGTCACTTCATGGCTACTGCAGCTCTAACCATTACATCTGCATTCCAGGTAGGAAAAAAGGGCAAATAAGTTCTTCCCATCTGAATGTGTTCTCCAGCTCTCCAGCCCTACTGCCAGCTTATGATGGACTTCTCCACAAGTCTCACCTAACAACTTGTACTTACCTGTTCTTAGTTGGGTCATATGGTCCCTTCATCTGAAAGGAAGACTAGAAAATATGTTTTTACCTGGATGCATGGCTGTTCCCAATAAGGTCAGAGTTCTATGAATGAAGAGGAAAGGGAGAAAGAATATCAGGTAGACCACTAAGACCAAGTTCAGTTATTAAGAGATGTAAACAAATGATCAACCTCCATTCTATAACCAAATTTGAGTGTGAAGGCCTATTACTCTGTTATTATTTGTCTTTCCTGGGTTATATAATATCTTTCTCAGTGTCTTTATCACTTATTCTTCATTTCTTTGCTTTGGGTCTTCACACATCTCTTAATTTGTAATCCCATCAGGTTGTAATCCTTGACGAGGCATGTAAACACCATCTTTCTTCCCTGAATTGAGAAATAAAATAGCACAGTAGCAGACAGAAGCAAAATATCGTTTGGGCTACTTATGAAGACCAAGTTGGAGGGTGTGGTTCCAGATTTACTAGCCAGTTGCTAATACTAAAAAGGCCACTTCTGCTTCAATTGCTCTCTTGGGAGCTCTGAGCCATTATGTAAGAGTCCAGCTACCCTGCTGAAGAGGCCATGAGGAAAGGCCACTTACAGAGAAAGAAAGAAAACTCCAGCTAAAGTCCCAAGTTCCAGCTAAGCCTGGCTCCCTACTGATTCACCTGCTGACTGCAGCCACATGAGTGGCCACCAGTAACACAAGCTGGCGTGCCCAGCTAAGTCAGCCCGGATGGCAAGATTGTGAGCAAATAAACAAAAATGTGACTGTTTTAGATCACCACGTTTTGAGGGCGGTTTGTTACAGAACAATAACCAGAATAATTAAATACTGCTATTTCTTATGCAATCTTTTTCATACTGTTTCCATATTCTCTAGTCTCAGTTTCAGTGAGTATTACCACTGAATGTGAAATATTGTCAAGTTCTCAATAAATATAAGCTATTAATATGTAAGTCACTTTGTTAATGGCAAGTGTAAGAGTAAGGGTGAACATTCAGAGTGATAACCATTATTGAGCATAGTTTGCTGCTAGTTGCTTTGTCAAAACTCCGAAATGATACCTAGCCTTCTTTCATAATGATCTAAAATTGTCAGTTTTATGATTTTCTATCAGTTATAGTCTTTCCTCTATTTTGTGCAACCCCAGGTCATTTTTTTCTTATTCACTTTCTCTTAGAAGTTCTTGTGAGTGTCATTCCTGCTTCATATAATGAAATTCCTTCTTAACTACATTGTGATTTTCTTCTTCCCTTTCTTGTCCCTTCCATTGCCCTGCTTCCAATAAGAAGCTTCAACAGACCCTCGACACCAGGCCCTAATATTTAGTATTCCCATAACCTACTATTTCAAAAGCTTGTATTTGTATGTAATTGTTGCATGCATTTGTTAGTATGTGTCACATAAATAGTATGCAATGCTTGAGCAACAATGAGACCCAGAATCTTCTGCACTTTGCTAGTGTTGAGTAGCCAGTTGAAAGCTGTCTGCCTTTATATCTAGACTTGTAGCTCCAAACATAAGAAAACCTGTAAATTATCTTCATGCAAAGCTGCATCCCCTGAACTTCAGCAAGAGTTTTTACCTGAATCTCTTCATGGTATGCCAGAGAAATGAAACGTTTAGGATCCAAAATTTCAGAATATTAAAGAGTGCCAATTTTCTAGGTTGACCAGTTCTGGATTCATTCTGGGCTGATTTATGCAGGAGACAGGAGGCAAAGTGCCTAAGGCCCAAAATATTTTCAAGGGCCCATAAAAGTGCTTTAATTTTTTTTAATCAGAAAAAAATAAACTTAAGTTGAAGAAAATGTTTTAATATATGATATTAATACAACCATCTTGATACCAATACCGTAGTAAAATATAATTTTTAATATTTTTTATGGAGGAAGAGATCCATGAAGGCAAAGTGCTTAGAGCCCATGAAAGTCATAATGTGGCCCAAGATTTATTAGGCTAATTGTTTTCAAAATTTAGAAAGCATTAGAATTTCCTGGGATGCTTTTTATAATCTAAACTGTCAGCCATAATAGCAGAGATTCTGTTAAGCAGGGCTAGGAAAAAATCTCAGGAACCTGCATTCTTAATGACCAACTTAGATAATTCTACTACATACTGAATTAGAGGAAAACTTAAAAAGTAAAACCAGAAATAATGAAAGTTTCTGCCACCCTGCAGCAGGTTCGAGGGATAGGGCAAATAAGGTAAGAGTATTGTTGCTTTTTGCTATATCTTCTCTGTCCTAATTGATTTGTTCTCACCACATCATAGGGCTAGCATTAAACTGTTGGCTCTATGGTCAGCAGCTACCTGCTATTCCCATGAAATGCTTCCATCTGTGGATAGATTATTCTGCAGAGAAGGAGCACAATTTGTTGACTACAAGAAAAGCACTTACAATTGTACACTGGCAAAACAAGGCATATCAAGCTAGCCTTGAAAACAGCTGAGAGTTCAGTGCATCATACAAATTGTAGCTGGTTCTGTGTACAGATGGGGCCAGTTAGGTAGATGATTAAAAACTAAACAAAAAACAAAAGAATGCAGGTTTCAAAACGAGAATATAGAAAGATTCTTTATTGTTCATTTTGAATAGCTTTAGATGCATTCATTTCCCTAAGAGAAGGGTGAAATCAAGACATCCAAGGCAAAGAGAAAACAGGAGACAGTCTGGTAGGAATGACTGATGTTGGAACTAGCTCCCTGTGACCCATGCACTCGTTAAGATGAATCAGAGGCCCAGCAGGGAAGAACTGTCCTCCATACACAAGTATTTCAGGTCCCCATCTGATTGCTCACTAGTAATAGGGGACATAACAGTTTCTTTCTGCAGCATGTGTCTGATGTTTTGGGGAACTGAAATTTATTAACTTCAAGGAGATTACCCAGCAAAAATCAGCTTCCAGCCAAGCTGGTTATACACAGGCCAGTAAATTATTCTTTAATTAAGATGAATTGAACAGCCACCAAAGGATTTGTCAGGGGGCAGGGCCTGAACAAAGCTAGAAATCTTACCCTATTATAAATAGTAACGTCTTCCCTAGGAGAGACTATGACGTGCTCCACAGCATGAACTGGCATTATTGGTTATTGTCTCCAAGTCCTGGGAAGCATAACCCAGTGCTTCATGATTGCAAAGTACCTCATAACATTCATTATTTTATCTTCACAACAAGCCCATTGGGCAGCCTGGGGATGCCATTCCCATTTTACACAGGAGGAAACAATCAGAGAGAGATTAAGTAACTCACCCAATGTTCCAGAATGAAAGAGGACCGATAGACAAGTCCAATTTTGAGCTGTGAATTTCTAGCACATCGTTTAGCTCATCCCAAAATAAATGTCTCTGGTCTGAACACTTAAAGATATCATAATTAGTTAAATCAAAGATGTATTTATGGACAGGAATGCTACTTCCTGTCCACCCCCATCCCCATGGACATGTTAAATTTCTTTTCTCAAGGACAGTGTTGATTTAATTTGAAAGAACTGTGTTCTCGTTTCCTATTTTGGCTACCACAGTAGCCCCAGCCATATACACAGTGGCCATCTGGAAAAATCCGCTCCTAACTTCAGGGAGTATTGCATCAGTTTGCCCTGAAACTGTTTACCCACTGGCTCTGCTCTTCATTTTTAGAAGCAGTGTGATTTCTACTTGGGTTTACTTGAGATTCCGCCTAATAACTAAAACAAACAGTGGTACATAAGCCTCCATGGAGAATCAGCACACAGATTTAGAGAATATTCCCCCAGTGCTACTCTATAATTTGTTTCCTTTTTTACAGTTTTTGTTTTTTACAAAGAGTTGTTGAAATCAGCTTTTGTTCCATGTATTCATGACTACAAGCCTTGTTTTTTGTTTTTTTTTTTTCTTTTCTTTTTTTTCAGACTAAGAAATACTCAAAGGTATAATCAGGTCCTTCCACAGTATTTAATTAGCCATAATTAAAAGACAGCTACATAAAGCACAGTGTTTTCAAAGTCTTTTCTTCTGTTACATTGTTAATGAATTAAGAAATTAATTGGCATTGTGGGTTACCATAGAAAATGTCAGTGAGAAAATTTAAACTGTCTTACAAAATTATCTTTTTGTAGATCATGTTCTGTCACTGTATTAAATTCAATGTCATTCCCAATCATTAAAAAGGGGGAAAAAATAAGCAAAAACATAAGAATGGTGGAAAGAGAAGGACAGATAAAGGGATAAAAATTGTTCCCATAAACCCATATTCTAGTAAGAGTTTAAAATTATCAAATTTTCAAGCTATTAATAATTATTCTTTATTGCTATGATCATTCTATACATGTAATTGCTCCATCTGATTCATTAATTAGTGGATTTCTTGAGATTTGGGAGATTTTGGAGATTTTTCTAATCCCTGAGTTTTTGGAAATTTTTCTAATCCTTGAATTTCATAAGGAAGATGTGGAAGGCAGGCTTGGGAGTCAAGGGGGCAGCCGTCAGTGCTGGGAAGAAGATACACTTATTTTTATACCTAGCAATCCTACTTTGTTGCTTAATAATATATGGAAATATTATACATATGATTAATTCTAACAACAATAACAAAGTCTAAGGAAGAATAGTTTAATAAAGACTTTGGAAAGTATTATCTCATGTTTCCAGTTTTAGTCTTTCACAGGCTATTTTCTATAGACAGATTTGAAATTCATCCTTCCACTTCAAATGACATATAGTGACTTTTATTTGGGCAAAATACTAGAAATCAAACAAGTATGATGGATGAAGGATTTCTATCTTTAGCATGTGAAAAGCTTGTATAAATCTATAAGATAATACAAAAGTACCAATGCAGGAAGGAAAAATGCATAAACAAAGAGAATCATACACAAACAATAGTAATGGCTAATAAACACAAACTAGATCATAGAAATGCAAATCAAAATGAGATAACCCTTAACCCCTATATCATTATTAAGGTTTTCTTAATATCCAGTGTTTTGAGACCCTATGGTGAAAAGGATGTTCTGATCCATTGCTATTGAGACTACAAATTAATATATCTTCCTGAGGAGCAGTTTAGCTGTATGTATCAAAACCTTTGGAAATCATTGCATCCTTTGACTCAGCAATTTTACTTCCAGGATTTTTTCTAAAAAACATTCAAATATGAGGGGAAAGACTTATATAGTAGTTTATTTATCATAGTAAATTTGTAATATAAAAAGTTAGAAATAACATAAATAACAACAAAGTTTAAAATATGTATTGATCATCCCTTTAGTTGAATCTTATGCAGCCAATAAAAATATTTCTGATGAATATATGATGGCATAAAGACTTATGATACAATGTTTTGTGAACAACATAAGTTATATTATCCAAATTTTTAAAAATCTGTGTCTAAGTATATAGAAAGAAGAATAAAAATACATTAGAATATTAGCAGAGTTTATGTCTGGTTGGTTGAAATTACTGGAAATTTTCTCCTTTAATTTTTATAAAAAGTTCTACAAAAAATGTGCTATTTTATGATTACAAAATATAAAATTGATTTTATAAAACAAGGTCAGGATTAACATGTTTTTTGAAACAACAAATACTAGAACAGAAGTATATTTTTAAAATAAAAATTATAAAATATTTCTAAAATGTGTGGGCTTCCACCACAATTAAATGTAACTGAAAATATTTATAGTATTTAACTTGTGCATCTGAAGACCTTAATGACTCAATAGTCAAACCATAGATATTTTAACACTGTTAAAGAATTCTGTAATAAGTTTAAGAAGACAAATGGCATTATCTGCCCAACATAATCAGATAGAATTTAATTTCTAATTGAATTTTATTTGAAGTCCTTTATTCTGTGTTAATTCAGAAATCCACTAATTAATGAATCAGATGGAGCAATTACATGTATAGAATGATCATAGCAATAAATAATAAACATTAATAATGATTTTCACATATATTACTGTATTTGATCCTCGTATTTGTAAACAGGAATAATGCTGTTCTGATTAGAGATATGGAGAAAGCTGCTAGAGCAAAATTGATGGCATTGCTTGAGGTCTCTTGGCAAGTCAGTAATGGAACCCAGACTTTGACTTTTACCCCTGATTTCTAATCCTGGACCAAAGTCCACAGTTTGTGTCAATGTGCCATGCTGGCACCCAAACATAATCACTGTCTCTTATCTAGTCAAATGATGCTATCAAAAATATTTGCTTTTAACGGCTGGGTGCAGTGACTCATGCCTGTAGTCCTAGCACTTAGGGAGGTGGAGTCAGGAAGATCGCTTGAGCCCAGGAATTCAAGACCAGCCTGGGAAACATAGTGAGACCTCATCTCTACAAAAAATAGAAAAATTAGCCAGGTGTGGTGGCACGCACTTGTTGTCCCAGCTAATCAGGAGGCTGAGGCAGGAGGATCACTTGAGCCCAGGAGTTTGAGGTTGCAGTGAGTTATGATGACACCACTAAACTCAAGCCCAGGCAACAGAGCGAGACCCTGTCTCAAAAAAAAAAAAAAAAAAAATTGCTCTTAAAGTTAACATCATCTACAACTGGTGAGTTTGGTAGACAACATAATTCTATTGAACAACCTTGGAAACACAGTCACGAACCTGAAGTGGGCTGAGGTTTCCACTAGATGGCATGTAGCCTGATTCTCTTCCGGTGAATGGGTTTCAAGGAATTTGCAACTATTTGCCACATTTTTCTTTAAAGTAATTCATGAAAAATCTTATTAGATATTATGTTCACATTGTTTAAAAAGACGATTAAGGTAAGAGCTTAAATTATTCCTGCTTTTTTGAACTTTTAAACGATATACTTGCTTTTATTTGTTATTCCAAAACTATGGAAATTATCTCTAGAGTCCCCACTTGGTAAGGTAAAGATACTAGTGTCTCTCCGTCCTTTCATCCTACCTTTCCCGTCTACCGCCATACTGCCGTTTCTACTTTCACATTGTCAAGGTCGGTAACATTTACAGTCTGTCTGTCAAGCTTTGTTCATCGTATGATCCTAAATGACGCAACTATGAGCAGATGATTGCTTTTAAATCACAACCAAGTGGTTAACTACAACCACATTTCTCTTCCCACATAACTAGTGTGTGTTTTATCCTGAAATTTCTAATTTCTTTTTCCCCTTATTTTTCCTTTTTGTCAAAAAGTCCCTGACTTTTCTTCTACTACTTCTGTAGATTTTTTAAAATCATACTTTAATTTCCAAGCAATCTTTCAAGTTCTTATACTTTTTGTATAATATCCTGTTCTTCTTTTCTCATGAAGTTTTTTGTTGTTGTTGTTTTGGGTTTTTTTTTTTTTTCTTTTACAAATCTACTTGTGAACTTAATCTGAATTTTTATTTTGGAAGTTCTACCCCATTCCCTTAAAGAGTTTTATTTTCTTCTTGGTTTTTCTTTCTTTTTTTCTTTTCTTTCTTTCCTTCCTTCCTTTCTTCCTGCCTTCCTGCCTTGCCTTGCCTTGCTTTTCTCTTCCATTTTCTGGGTGTGGTAGACAACAGAATCCTTGCCTCTCTCTGGAATCAGCCCGAAGTGAATTTCCACCCTGTATGCCAGAGTTCCTCAGTGGGATTCAGCGCCAGCTGCACACAGGCTTGCGAATGCACCTGTTACTGGCCTCTTCCCTCTCCTAGTCCCACTTCCCCACTTTCCCACTGGCACATCCACAGATCACCTTCCATATAAACTGCTTGCATCTAAACTAAGACAGCTTCTAAATTTTCTAAAGTGTGTATGATCTTTGCACATTCATACTGAAACGTGAGGCAATTGAGTAAATGGCCATAAGGTTGTTTTGTCGGAAGATTCCTACTTAGCAAAATTTAGATTTTTTTTTGCTTTTGAACATTAATACCTATACTAGATATTCCAGTCTATAGTTCCAAGACATTGCCCATATAACACGAAAACAGGTTTTTTTTTTTCTACTTCTTCAAAGAAAAACTTTGTTACTTTAAAAAAATACGTGTTTGTTTTTGATGTTGCGTTGTCTGGGAAGTAAATGCCTTGACTCCTGGATATTTCAGATTAGGATGGAGGGGGTTGGCATGTAAGGAGTTTAGGGAGAATACAGCTGACTTAAAGACAGCGGTGTTCAGTCATTCTTTTCATCACTGTCTCCTCTGGTCTTCCTGGTGTTTCTGAGAAGTGAATTACGTTGGGGTCTTGCAGGGCATATTGACTCTCTGCTTGGCTATAACAATTTCATCAATAACTCTCTCGCCCCAGTTTAAAGCTCACTTATTTTCCTTCTAACAGATTGTTGTTGAAATTTCCTGCTGATAATGGCTCCCCTCCTCTTCTCTTCATGATGGTGGATTTATACTTTTTTTAAATCAATCAATTTACTACCAGTTTAAGGATAGGCCTCTTGAAGGAAAGGAAAGGAAACAAACAAGTATGATAAGAATGCCATATTAAACTGAAAGCTAGATGTTTTTGTAAATAAAGTTATTGGCAAAACATACTTTATACCTTACATAACTATGAACTAGTAAAATAAGATTCCATTTGAAACTACAGGATTATAAAATACGTAAGGTTTTTTAGTACTAAAGTCACCTGGCTCGATTTTGTTAGCCCTTGCTTTTTAATTAAATCTCTATTACAGCCCAAGCTTCATTATAATTTTATTTTGTCTCTCTTTCTTCAGAATCAGAAAGTGATTTTATACTTATTCTGAAAACTTTTGAATTCTAATAACTTATTAATAGGATCCAGATGTAAGCTCAATTGACTATCAGAGATTGTGGTGATCATTTATGTTTGTACTTCTGGGCTCTCTGTGGCTCTGCTGAAATGTTTAGAAATTACAATTCAATCCCTTTATGCACTAAGTATTATGCATTAAATATTTTATTCATTTACATGTTATCTGGACCCTCTTTTTGGAGCTGTTTTCTGTTAGTTCTTGAAAGTCTCCTGAGAAAACTATATTATTTCCAGTTTCTCTCCCACATCTTATTTTACCTAATTTATCCTTTAGGTAAAGTGGACAAGGTACTGTGTGGTTCTGAGATTTTTTTCTGCCCTATTTAAAATTAGATTTTATGTAAGAAATTAACTTACTGTGAGTTTCCCCTCTCACAGTTCTGGGAAGAACCTTTCAATCTAATGTAAAATGCTGACAGACAGGTACATTTTAAACTAGGGACTTTTCCTGATCCTTGCAGACAGTCTAGGGGCTCCTTCAGTCATCTGGAATCTCATTCGTAGCCATTTGACAACGTGCCTACAGAGTGTATTGCCTGGCACTTATTTATTTCCTAACAGATAATTACTGAATAAATGAATGAATCCTAGAATAGCTCTACCCTTGGCCCATGTGGTAAGCAGAAGAATGGAAGTCCACATCCTAATTCCCAGAACCTGTAAATATGTTATCTTACATGGCAAAAGATGCTTTACAAATGTGATTAAGGTTATAGACCTTGAGATGAGGAGATTATACTGGATTTATCCACCAACATAGCACTTGAACCTATATGTAAATGTTTATTTAAGTGACCAAGAAATGAAAATTTGTAACCATACCACTATGGACTGAATCGTGTTCTCCCAAAATTCATGTTGAAGCCCTAATCCCCAATGTGACTGTATCTGGAGACAGGTCCTTTAGGAGATAATTAAGGTTAAATAAAGTCATAACTGTGGATCCCTAATGCAATAGCACTGTGGTCTTATAAAAAGATGAAGAGGGAGAAATCTCTCTGTTTCTCTGCCATGTGAGGACACAGGAAGGAGGTGAACATCCGCAAACCAGGAAAAGAGCCCTCATCAAAAACCGAATAAGCCATCACCCTAATCTTGGACTTCCCAGTTTCTAGAACTGAGAGAAATAAATTCCTGTTGCTTAAGCTACCCAGTGGTATTTTGTTATGGCAGCCTGAGTATATATTAACACACACACACACACGCACACCTGGAAAGGGACTATGATACATTTCTCCACAGGAAGTATATAATCTCATGAAATCCTTCATTATTTAAACTGAAAGTGTAAGGAAATTGAATTCAATGAAATAATAGTTACACACACACGCACACACACACATATATATATGATATTGCTGGTCATGCTCCCAATGGGACATGAACTTAATGCTTATCCTTGCCATTTATATTTCTCTTTTTGAGACATGTTATTTACAAACCATACCTCTCTCACAAATGGACTATTTCACTTGAGCTCATTTGATTGTAGTCTTGATCTCATTTGATTATGGTTTTAGATAACACACAGAAGAGGGATTAAAATGAATTTTTCTTTCTACAATAAACTTGCTGGGGGGAAGCAACTGTGTTGCTGTCTTCCCAAGCAAAAATAGGACAGCAGGTTTTTATTTATCAAATTCACTGTACCTTCAGGGTACCTATACTATTGTGATAAGAATCATTTGCATTTCAAAATTATCACTATCACTTTCTAAAAGTTGTTTTGTCAATGTGATGGGTACCTGCTGATGAACAATAGGATTTGTATTACAAATCAATGGCCAAATGTAAAATTCAAGAGTAGGTGCATTAAATCCAACACCCAAGAATTTCAAACCTACAAGCTGTCAAAAGTAGCAGTTAGTTTCCCCATACAACAGTGGTAGACCACAAGAAGGATGTATAAGTGGATGTAACTGGAAAAGGAATCATTTATGACTTTATGTATCAAGGTTGGCATGATGAATTATAGCTAGAAGTAAAATGATCACATAAACTACAGTATCTAAGTGAAATATGTGCTAAGAAGTTCCTCCTGAAACATCACTGTTTTTTCAAGGCTGACGCCTTATGGAATCCACTGAACCCCTGGTGATTTTCAAGGTTGAATGCTTATAGGATCTACTGTAGTGGTAATCCAACTGGAATGAGTAGATAAAGACAGCACAACCCTATTGAAAAAGCAAGGCTGCATCTTGCTGATGAAGCTCAGTTAGATAAAAGGTTATTGCACAGCTGCAAACAAGGGAAACCTTAAAACCAGCCTAGTACTGATAGTAACATTTTAGAAATGAACGTCATTTTGGTCAGATAAGTGATTCCTGTCGGGTCAAGGAGACCCAGCAATGTCTTCTCAATGATTCCATACGTTAAACCTTTACCCTGACCTTTAAGCTGTACTTCCTTCGTCTTGAAATTTAATCAATCCACCCTCCCAATCAGGAACACCCAACAACATTATGCAAGCCAGCCTAATGCGTTTGCGAATTCACTATTGAATGATGTCTAAAATAACAATCCTGAGCAATGTTTCTGAAGATGTACAAAGTATGATTCATTTTTCCATTAGGCTAGTGCCAGAGGGAGAAAGGCTCTCATCTGACATTTACTCTTCAGGGAACAAATTACATATAAACATTCATAACTTGGCAGAGATGATTCCCACTATTGCTGTTCCTCAGAACTGGGACATGAGTGGAACAGAGTCCAACATGATACCTGGCCATGTCTGTTACTCATTTATTCATTCACTCAATTATTTAACATATAATTTTGGAGGACTTATTCAGTACCAGATAAGGCTTGCTACTGATGGTCCTACTGAGCCATGTATCTTTTCTCCATAGAATAAAAGATCCCCAGGTTGGGAAAAAAAAATTACATGTTATAGATAGGACCCTCTATCTAATGTAAGGGTATCATCATCAGCACCCCTAGCAAGTGGTCATCCAGTCTCTGTTTAAAATCTTCCAAAAAGCTCTAAAGACAAATTCTCAGACATATGAAATCTGCCATATTGCTCTCTGCCAGTCACATGGCCCACTCGGCTCAGTCAGCAATTTGAAGGGACGTCAGCTGCCAGAAGTGGATGACAGCAGGATGTTGGTGGAGCAAATATCTTTGGCTTTGGGTTTTATCTATCAGTGAGAACTGATTGGTGGTTCAGCTTACATACGCACACTCATGCTAATGGCTTTATCTTTATAGCTCTAAATGTAATGCCATGTTAATTTGGATAAGCACTTGTTAAGGTTCATATCAAAGGTTTGTTTTTTTCTGTAATCATTTACTTAACATTTTAATTTTTCCCTCTCCAGACTCCCAACTAAAATTGTTTAACAATAATCTCTTTATTAATACCAGACATAGACAGAAAGCATCTGTAGTGTGTCAAGTGTAAATAAGAGAAAGAGAAAAGCATCAATTTCTAATCTTTAGATAATATTTTTCTTCCTCTTTCTTGATACCATTTCATGTAATACAGTGAAATATATTTTAATATCAGGCAAATTTTCTGTAAGCATATCTGAAATCTCCCTTTCCATTCATTTTAGCCTTTGTCTAGATACAGATACAGGTAACAGAGATAGATACAAATATAGGTACAGATATAGATACAAATACAGATATAAATATAGATATAGATATATAATGAAATGGTAATGAATGGAGTTATTTTTACAACTAAATCCCACCCTCCACTTTAGAATATTCAGTTTTTAAGGGGCTACATTTTGCCAAACAGTGTAGTAAGAAAAAGTCATGATATATTTTTGCAATCCCATGTCCTACAGCAATAGGATATTAAGTGCCTGTAGCACTTTACCTAGACATCTTTTATTGGGTTGACAGCACATCATCTAGTGATGAGAAAAGAAGGGCTGGGTCCTGTAAATACATACACATGTTTGAACACTGGCATTTGCTTTTTGGTGAAAATGTGTTATTCCAAAATTGGCATAATCACAGTTTCCACCTCGTTTATGACCAGCATAAAAAATTGCATAAAATATCATGCACAGCTGTAGTCAGAAGGAAGATTCAATTTGGGCTTTGTGCAAACTTGACTTGCTGCCAGTGCTGTTACATACATCATCTTGGGCTGCATTTAAAAGGATGAAATACAGTTTTAATTCTTGTGGCAAATTTATTTTTTCAAAAAGAGATAAAAATGTTAAGATAGATCATAAAAAGCATTAAGCTCCTCCCTGCCCCCACCCAGTCCATCTTTTGTTAATATAATGTTAAAGGGTTAGCAAAAGATGGGAAAGCCATAAAATTAAAGGTTAGGATTGCAGCTCTATATGTCCTCAGAATAAGAAGGTATCTGGTGTGATTGCATACTCTTTTTTATTATTTGGACAGCCCCGTTGGGAATATTATATGTGAACAACCTCAAACATCCCTGCTGGTTTCTTTGAGAAATCTCAAAGGCCATAGTCATAGAGAACAGCATGGGCGAGCTACTAAGGAAAGACAACGTTTTCATCTAAAACCCAAAAGCACAATATAGCACACAGTTTCACAAGGAGATTTTCTCCACCCCTGTGGAGGAGAGGGCTGACTTCTAGCATCCTGTGTGTTGCTGCATCACAGCATCTTCCGCTCTCAAGAGCCTTAAAGAGCCAGCTGCTTGGTTTCCCAATCGAGATCCAAAGAAAACAAGTGAGTTGGCAAAGCCACACGGCTAATTATAAGCTGAAGCAGAACCAGATCTCTATTCTCTGGAATTTGAATACAATGTTCTTTCTACCTCTTTATGCTGCCTCAGGAAGTGCTTGGCACCCCTAGGAATGAGTAAGAATGTCTACTGAGAGATATAGGTGAAAACTTTTTATTTCTTTTCTGCTGGTGTGCTGGAGCCGGTTTGAACAGACTCTTAAGGGTTGACTGTTTTCATCTCTTCCTGATTCATAGTCACGGACTTCATGTTGGTTACTTGAAATTAGCCTTGGTGGGAGTATTTACACTACTAAAATTGGCAAACACTACAAATCAGGGCTCCCTCTCACCCACTGCATAGACATTTATTAGCACATAGCTCCTCTTACTGTACCATCCCAGGATTTAGCTCATTGATGGTTAGTTGTAATGCTATTCTCAACTACCAACACTCATCCCCTACTACCTAACAATCTCCGGTTATCAACTCTCAGCCATTGACAGCATAGCTTGCCAGGAGCTGCTACAAGGCTCCTTGAAGACCATATGGAATCTTCAGAATCACCTGTTTGTGGGGTTTAGGGTTATACCAAGACCCCTGGAATTGGCATAAATCAGAGTAGATGGTTTTGTCACTGACTTATAAAAATATAATATACTCAATAGTTTTATCAGAGTTTGAAGTTCCAAAGATTTTTTTTAATCTAAAGGGTGCATTGATATCTTTAGTTTATATAGGTTATATACAGTTTATTGTTAAGCAAAATTTTGCTACAAGAGAAGCAGGTTTTTGAAATTTAAAAAAAAAGAAAGTGGGGCATAAATGTAGATAGAGCTCATTCAGCTGCAACCAGAAGGGTCTTTCTTACTGACAAGAGGCAAGGAAATATAGTTGTTAAGAGCTTTGGGGCATATATCTATACATATGTTTGATCCCAGCTCTGACAACTATGAGTTCTGAGACCTCGTACAAGTTACTAACTTCTCTAAGCCTCAGTTTCCTCATGTGTAAAATGGAAAGAAAAATATTACCTGCCTTTTAGTGTTATTGCAAGAATTAAATAATATGAAGTACACCAGACCCCATCTTCTTTCTCCCACTCCAGAATTTTGCTCTGACAATTCTTCGCTCTCCTTCTTGCTTTTGTTCTCTTTCCCTTGCGTCATCAATTTTTTGTTCTCTGCTCAAAGTTTTATTCCCTATCACTCAAATGACCTCCAATTATCTCGTTAAGGTTGTCAGCGACTTCAATATGTCTAAATCCATTAGTCAAATCTTTGCTCTCATCTTACTTGACTTAGCACATAGCACAGCTAAAACCCCTTCTCCTTGAAACACTTTCTTCACTTGGCTTTCAATACCCCCAGCTCTCAAGGTTTCCTTCCTACATACAGAGACTACCAATTCGAGTGGTCTAAGGAAGGCTACATGGTGTTACGACAGACGGTAGGAAGTAGGGTCATTGAACCCTAGAGAGGAAGGTAGAGATGCTGCGGGTAAGAAACACGTAGGAAAGGTACAGGACAGTGGTTTTCAACTTGGGCTGCACGTTTGAATCACTTGGAGAGCTTTTGGAAATCATGATGCCCCAGCTACACCAAGTAAATCATAATCTCTAGACCTGAGACTCAGGTCTCAGTATTTCTTAGGGCTTCCCTGGTGATTACACTGTGCAACCAACATTGAGAAACACTGATTTAGGTGCAGGAAGAGAAGTAAAGGCAGATCCCTGGAGGAGGAAGCAGTTTATACAAAGGCTCCACGGTGGAGGTAGCAGATTAATGAGCACGAAAGATTGAAAAAGATTAATGACACTGGAGCAGAGAAAATAAGGAGAATATAATATGTGTATACCATTGACTATAATACAAAGCCTAATATTATTTAAAAGATGCCATAAAGGGCATACTTTAAAAGTACTACTTAAGAGATTCAGAGCAAATAGAGATGGTTTGGACTCCCGAGAAAGTATAGAAAGATAAAAATTAAGAGTAGTACTCTGTGTTAATTGATGGGAAGACTGCAGTCAGATGGGCTGAATTAAAATTCCTGTTTCACCACTTCCTAGAACAGCAAGCCTCAGTTTCTTCATCTGTAATATGTATATAACAATAAACTTATTTCATAAGCTTCTTGGAAGATTAATTTAGATAATTTATATAAAGCACTTAGAACAGCATCTGTCACATATTAAACAAACATTAAGTGATGATGATGATGATGATGACATGATTATGGTGATGATGATGCAGGTTTTTGGCAAAAGTTGAGGGAATTAAGTTGAGAAGTTGGCGCAATGATAGGGCTTTCAATTTAGGAGAACGATGGTAGATGCTAAGCTGGGTTTCCTTCCTCCAACCAGAATCAGCACAAAAAACATCGTGAATCATGAAAAACTTATCTCTGACTGGTATGCCCATTCTCTTTTGTGGCATGTTTCCCCTTCCCTGTCCTTCAAAACCAGGATTTTTCTACTTCCAAATACCTCCTAGCAGAAAATGATCTGATAGCAGTACCATTACTGGGATTGCTTTTCTCAGTAGTACTGTATCTTAAAACTTTATCTTCAACTGTGTAATGAAAGGCTTTATCCCCAAAAGAATGTTAGTAATCAGCAAATTAAGTGAGATAATTTTGATGAAATTACTTTTAATTTATAAATTGCAATGCAAATATTAACCTTCACATTGGATAATTTACTTCTATAAAGCCCTCAAATTTCTAAGGGGAGTATCTGCTTTATTTGCCAGATGCCCATCAAAGAGCATATTGGATCTTACTGGAAAGCCAGTGTTCTTCACTAGCAGCACGTTAATCCAAGCCCTATGGGAAAAAGAGTTGGTTGCAATGAGCATTGTGGCAAGAGCAGGTTTGCAGATTGCTTGTGAAAGCTTCTGTTCTTCTGAAAAAACGTTAACATGAAAGCCATGCTGATTTACTCATAATTGGTGTGATTGAGGAACAAAAGGAAGAGAAGAAACACAGGGATACATGTGTCCCTGGAGAGCTTTTGGAAATCATGATGGAATCACAAAGCCTGGCCTTTGTCAGATCCTGTTTTTCCATTTGGAATTTCCACTTCTTATGAATGTATTGCTGGTCCCAAAAAACATTCATGGAGCACCCACTATGCACCAAGCACCTTTCATAGCACTGGAGATATATATAAGATGATAAGACACAGTCTTTGCCCTTGAGAAGCAGGCAGTGGGGTAGGATATGCAGACCACTTAAGTAAATAGATCATTTCAATATAACAGAGAAATTGCAAAGATAAAAGTAGGTACACAGAGCTGCGACAGAACCATTCTTAGCCCACATTGGAAACCATTATACCACAAGTATGTCTTGAAAAGAGCCTAACAAGGTGAAAAAATCTAAAAGAATGTTCAAGATAAATGAAAGAAAACATGAACTGGCCACAGCAGCATGCTAGTTAAGTACTCTCTCAAGCTGTAAGTCATTCTCAGAATACCCTGGTCTCCAGTGAGAAAAGCCTTTCCCTTCTTCCCCAGAGATGCCATATTGTTTCTTTCAATTAGTCTGCAGTGGTGGTCCCGTTTTCTGCTCCCTGGCTTGCTCTGAACGTGCACATCCAGTTGGTGCCTTCATGCACCCAAACATACTCCCCCCAGGTTCATTTGCATGACCCAAGGATGCCTCTGTGCCACAAAGGAAATGGTCTAGAAATGCAAACAAAGATTTATTTATGTGCCAAGAGGTACACTGCAATAATCTACATATTTTAAATAATACCAAAAAGGATTAAATACATTATGGTGCAACCACAAAATGAAATACTCTAAAGCTCTTAAAAATACATAGTTCTGATATTTTAAGATTATTTTATGGCATGAGAAAATTCTCAGAATATAATATTTGCTCCTGATTTTTATATATATGTACACACATATACATACATACATATTTGCCTTTTATGTTTATATTAGGCCCATGCTCAAAGTAGAAAATTTGAGAAATAAAAATAAATTAATTAATACTTAAATGAATACCATATATAATCCCATCAGCCAGAGATAATTATTACTAACATTTAAGCATACATTTTTCCAGCCCATTCTCCTTACACAGTTGCTTTTTTTTGGAAACAAAATTAGAATCATAGGATTTTGCCTCATATATAATCATGAAAAATTTTCTATGTTATTAATTATTCTTTGAAACATTGACTTTAAAATCTGTGAATATTCCAGTTTTTGACTGTAGCATAATTTACTTAGCAGTTTCCTTATGGTGGACAGTAATAATTTTTATCTTCTTGTTGTTATAAATGGCTCTTCCATGAGCTTTCTTGACCACGCATCTTTGCTCATATATTCATTTATTTCCTGAGGATAGCTATATAGGAGTAAAATCATGAGGTCAAAAGGTAAGAAATTTTTAATGTTCTTTAAAAATATTTCCTAAATTGCTTTCCAGAAAGGTTATACCATCTGATACCCTCACCAATGATATACAATGGTGCCCATAACTCTCACTCTTGCCAGCATTAAGTGTTACCTTTCACCATCATTGCCAATTTGATAGATGAAAACCAGTATCTCTTTTTGATGCCATATTGTGTTAAATAAAATGAAGTATACAAAACTGTATATGCAATATGATCTCAATAATATAAAGTTATGCCTAGAAAAAAAAAAAAGAATGAAAAGAAATACTTGAAAATGTCAAAACTTTTAGCACCTGGCAGTAGAATAACAGATCACTACTTTTTTTCATATAACAACATTAATAATAATAGTAATATGTACTATTTATTCAAAAGCTACCATATTTCAGGAAACATGCTAGGTAATTTTCATGCAACATCTCATGAAAAGTTTTAATCCTTAAACCATACATTGTTTTATAACCCCATTTACAGAATAAAATGACTGAACCAAGAAAACTAGGTAGAGGCTGGGCCGGTATTTAAACTCTAGCTTACTTAATTTCACAGTTCTTGCTTTTTCCTCTTCTTCCTCCTAATTTCATATATTTTTGCTTTTTTGTCAATAAGCATTTATTCTTTTTTTTTCTTCCTCTGTCAGTTGATCATAAATTAAGCATTTATTCTTTTTAAAATCATAAAAAGCAATGAAAGTCATTTTTATAGTCTGTCCCAAATAAAAGGGCCCCTTACTAAAGCTGTTGTCAATAAAATTTGACCAGCTTCCCCGCAAAAGAAGCTCATTCTCTAGCTAAATGTGGTGAACATGAGATATCCTGGACGTCTCACAATGACCATGAGTTGCCCAAATGCAAAGAGTCACCAGCATCATTACCCAGAGCATTACTTCCTTGCACCTCTGAAAACCCACCACATGGGTGTCTCCCTATCCCAGCACAGATTTCCTTGGCTTTGGCTTGTGGCATATCTCTCTGGCTATGAGAAATGCTACCTATGTGAGCAAAGTCAGAATCCAACTTTTGCCCTTCCTGCATTAATGGGAGGATTATGCTTTCTCTGTATTAGTATTGATTTTACCAATTTTTAAGAAGACAGGAGGCAGGAAGCAATGATATGAATATGATGTGTTCTTGTGTTTATAAATAACAAGTTTGCTTCTATTATTATTAAAGTCCAGATAACAGCTAGATCATTTTTAATGATAGTCTTTAAATACACACACAATATTTTAAATATGTATTATCTACCTAAAATATTAGCAAATCTCCAAAAGAATCTCTATAACTTATGTTTTAAAGATATATTTGGGTAGATTTTGAAAAATATACTACTTAATTATCATTACAAGCTATATAAATACATGTTTGCACATAGATGAATACAATAGCTATTTGCTAGGATAAGAAGCTACTTTTCAAATAATTTTTGTTTTGTTTTTTATTAAATCTTAATATATTAAATAATTATATTGAGAATCCAAAACACAGAACAATAAGGAAAAAATAAAGAATATTTGTATGAGAGGAAAAAGGCCCAAAGCTAACTTTTTTAATATTTGAAGAACATGTTGACTGTGTATGTGATACATTCAGACACATTGTCAGACATTTATGCCAGTATAGAAATAAGCATTAACAAACCAGACTTTGTTAGACCTTCAGATGAAAGGAACTAGGTGAACATCTTCTGTTGACTTGTCAGAAGAGAAATAATTTTTCACAATGATTTAGTAATGGTTCCTGTCTGTTTCTAAGGCTAAAATGTCAACAACCAGACCCTAACCCACTGGCCCCATGCCATGGCCTCATTTCATTTTAACTCCAGTCGTCTGCTAATTGTTGACCTCTGTGACAACTTTGGGATATTCACATTCTCGGGAAAAGTGCCACCAAGTTACCCATTTCTTGTTTTCTAAGAGCCATAGTAGTCTGGGAGTCTGATAAAGTTTTGCCTTTCACCATTTGCCCTAAGATGTACAATTCATTTATGATAGTTTCACAAGCTTCTAATTTGCTAGTTGTTCTTTGCATTTTAAATATGTGGGTTTCTCCTTAGAAAAGGAAGGTATTTTAGAAATCTTAATGTACACTTTTTTAAGTAAGAAACAGAGGGTTTTTTCTAAGATATAAAGAAATGATTGCAATGCCAAAGAGAAATTAATATGAAATTATTTAAATTTTTAAAAGATTCAAGTCCCACCAAATATTCTGCTTTTATTGCTAATAATTTCTTCCTGGGGTTAGCTTTACCTATGAAGGGTAGTATGTTGGACAGAATGATTTAAGGTTAATTTGGAAAGGAAAACTAAGAAATCTCTTTCTTACATAGTCATAAGATTATTTTGAGTCATTGTTTATTCATTATAGGAGAACGAAATTTTAAAAAGAAAATTTCAAATACATTAAATCATACCATATCACATAGGGCAATTTTTTTCAAAAAAAAGGGAGATTTCTATAATATATACTTTGCCACCTGACAGCAATAAAACTGTTATAAATGTTTACCCTTCTTTGACTTGTGTCTTGCCAATCTGTTTTCTGGTTTTACCCAACCAAGTTATTCTCAGTTGTTAAACACTGGAAGTTCAAGCACAAAATATCACCTTAATACTATGAAAAACAATATCCCAGTTTTCTAAAGAACCAGGCCTGATTCTGGCAATTCTCATTCCACAAATTTCTACCTTCTGTAAAATTCTTAGATCTCAACCAAATTCTGAGAATTTTTCTCCTTTATTCTGAGCTGGAGCCTAGATTTTATTATGTATAAATATGAGGGGATTAAACCAGAAAAACCCCTGACTTTTTTTGGCAATAAAAATTATAATTAACCCAATTTTTATTCTAACCTATGTTATAGTCATCCCAAAAATATTGATTAAGTATTGCTATGTGCCAGGCACTGTGTTAGGTGCTAAGGATACAATAGTGAGTGAGAGGCACGTGGTCCCTGCACAAACCTAATTTACACCCCAGTGAGGAAGTCGATAATGTTGCATCACTGCCCTGTTGTTTTTCTCTCACTAATGCCCTGGACTCTTCAAGTGAAGGACTCCACTTTCACAGCTTATTTAAAAGTATCAGATCACTTGACTATGGAACCAAAGACACTGTAGACAGTTATCATATAGCCTTGTCTCAAACAAAGGTTAGTGGTACACCAAAAGATTCCAGTTCCATTTTTGCACTGACAGCTTCAGAACCATGAGTACTTCGGCTAACTTTATTTTTATTTTTATTTTTAGAAATGCCAAGTACAAGACAGGTCCACACACCAACGGAGTGGTTTGTGTTTAGGAAGCCTGCGGGTGGGAGGAGGGGGACTCTCTCTCTATCTCTCTCTCTCTCTCTCTCTCTATTTCTATCTCCATCTATATCTATATGTCTCACTTTAAATACATATGAGTTCATTAATTCCTAGCGAATTACTTTTGCGCTAGCTGAAAAAGGATTTTATCCTACCTGGTCCATTTTTCTGCAGGGAAAATCCCTGTCTGGGATTCTTAACCACCTTGAGGGTCAGAGATTCTTTTGAGAATCAGAGGAAGGCAATGAACCCCAGGCCTGGGAGGTGGGGGGACCCAAAGAAGGTAGGAAGTACATATGTGCAAACAGACAAAAGTTTGCATACAGTCAGGCAGTCTGTGCCCAAGGTAAGCAACTCCCTATCAGAGTATTCAAAAGATTGTATTTCACAAAGTATATTCTACAAAAATTGGTATTAGTGTTACTTGGGTGGGGCAGGGGGATGTTTCCAAAGGGAATGTGTCTGGGAAATGCTGGATTTAAAAATGATTTTTCAAAAACCTTTAGTACATTAATGTACACTGAAATTCCCTAAAAAGATGATGTGTATACATAGCAGTAGCTCCTTAACTGCTCGGGGCATGGAACCCCCTTTCCACATCCACCCTTGAATTCTCTCTTCTGACAGGTGTTCTAAGAAACACTTTGAGAAATAATTCATTCTTCACATCCCTACCATGCTCCCAGATCCATCAATTGAATCTGGCTGAAGATTGTCTGCTATGAGAGAAAAGTCAGTCGATACTGTTAAGATTAATAGTCAATAATTGTTGAGACATGAGCATTAAAAACATGTAACTGTCCACTTGATTTGATGGAACTTTTTGCTTTCTATTTAAACCTTTGACCCCTGAAACACAATGCGGGTGTGGTTAGAGCAGTTTCTAAGTGTTTCAGTTTTTTCACATATTAAATATAGATAAAAAGTAGTGCATCCTACATACCATTATCATTAGAGTTAAATGAGTTAGTACATGTAAAGCACTTAGATCAGTGTCCACCATATAAACACCCAATAAATATCAGCTATAATTTTTATTTTCTGTAGTTATATTAATGTATTTTGTTCATTAAGTATCACTCAATTAACACAGAGTAATTTATATAGCTACAGAGAGGTGATAAGTATTAATATTTTCAAAAGCAGTCAATGGCTACTCTGTCTCAGGATATCTGAATATAAATTGAAATATTTGGGGGGAGAAGTCAGATATTTGGGGAAAGAAAAGCCATTTCTTATCCAGAGAGTTGGTTACATTTCCATTTTGTTTACTACAGATATATAGAGCTACATCACCATTTAGAAACTTGGTTAAAGAGTAAAGTGAAAATGGATCAATCTCCCCATCTTCGTACAATACTTCTTTGGCATTATTAAGTTTCTTTAAGGTAGAATAAAATGAGTGACAAGATTAGGGCCTGCTACATTTAATGGCAAAACAATAGCCTGGTGTAAAAAAAGTCATCATTACCCATATAAGGACAAAAAACAAAAGGTGACTCAAACCTGGCTTCATTCTACCTTGACCTGCCTCATTACAATAAGCCCAGCGAGAGGGGATTGGGAAAATTCTGTTTCCTCCTACTGCTCTCCCTTCTTCCATTGCTTTCTTTCCTCATTAAAACCCATCTCCCACATCACAGCCAGCTTGCTCTCCTGTTTCTAACTCTCCAACGATATCCCATCATGCTTAGGACGGAATCCTTCACTCAGTCTACAAGGCCCCACATGATGCTGCCACGTCCGACTTTCAATATACACCACTCTTCCCCACCTACGCCTTTCTTCTTGTTCATTGAACTAAGCTCCTTCCTGCCTCAGGGCCTTTGCACTTGCCATTGCCTCTGCCTGGAATGTTTATCCCTCAGATCATACCTGGCCTGACTCCGTCTTACCATCTGAGCTGGTAAGAAATGGTAACTGAGAACAAGATCTCTTCCAACAGGCTTTGCCTGACCACTCTGTCTGAGGCAGCCCTCCTCTCCCTGCTTGTTGTCTGATATACCGCCAGTTTCATTTCCCTTTAAGTACCAACATATATTTGACATTAACTAATACATTAATATCACCACCAAAACTGTTCTAGTCAGTTGTCTCCATGGCATAAAGGAAATCTTCCATATCTGTTCTGCTTTAGGGAGAAGTCATCCTCATTTACTTATTGTTATTAACCTATATTAAGTCCTAGCCACTGAACTGAGATAAAAATTAGCTCATTTCTATCACTTACAATAAATTACAAGGTATATAACTGTTAACATTAATTTTAAACCTATCCCTTGTATAGGAATAATAGTAACAGAGGAAACAGAAGCTCACATATTCCCTTTGCAAAGTGTTTTACAGTTTTCAAAGAAGGGGCCTGTTACATCTCTTCATCAATCCTGTAACAACTCTGCAATGATGAAGAATTTATGAAATCATATAATTTGAGCACTGGAAGAAAACACATTAGCCTCAGATCCAGCCAGTCCTCGAATATTTGTATCCTTTCTATATTGTTCCTACCAAGCAGTTATTCTCGATTAATTCCAGGAATTCACAACCTCTTGAGGTAACCTGTCTTGTTTGAAGACCTCTGACTTCTGGAATCCCTAAAAGACGAGAGGAGATAGGCCTCACAGTAACTCCTACCCTTGGTCCTATTTCAGTACTTAAATCCAAGTGGAATAAACCTAATCTCTCTCATACATATCAGCCTTTCCTGTTTCTGAAAACAGCTGTAATATCCTTCTAACTTTCTTTTCTCTGGAGTAATATCTTGAGTTCCTTCAACTATTCTTAATATGCTGTTGTTTCAAATTCTCACCAAGGAGTAATATTTTTAATTTATGTTGCTTTCTTTGTAGCCTGCTTAGCAGGTGGAGCCCTGAAATGAACCACTTGCCACCAGTAACCAGGTCACTGAACAACAAAGTAGTCTGTCAAAACCCATGTTCATGATGCCAAAAAACAGTAACAAAAATGATGACAACAAAGCATATCAAACTACTCATGAGTTTAATACACAGGGAGAAGATAAACCAAAAAGAAAGAACCTGGAGCTCACTGGCTCCTCTTTCTCTCCCCCAACACATTCCATCCTCTAATCATTTCTAGTCTTTTACTCAATTTTTTTTGCAACTAACTTCATGATAGAGTCTTTCTTCCTAAATTTTTAGAGACAAAAAATTTTATTTGGCTTCTACTATATGAAGTTGCCAATATGTGATTATTCTAACCTACAAAAATAGCAATTTCTTAGAGCTCAACCCAATACATCTGGTATATAGAAACCAAATACACTGTGGACATTGTTCAAGTGAGAAAATGGTCAAAGGAGAATGAGGAACTCACAAGCAATCACAGGCTAGACAAAACCAGGACCAGAAGCCAGACTGCTGATTCAGTGCTCTTGCCACCATATCACAGGGTCTCTCCCAAGGCCGCCTCTTGGATTCCTAGAGAGAAAGTAAATATGCTGTATTGCAAGACAGATTCCATTGTTCTCTCCATATTAAACATGTAAAAACTGAATCTCAGAGAAGTTTATCAACTTGGCCAAAATCACAAATTTTGGAGTTGGGAACTCAACCATGGGTATGGGTGCCATGACTCCAGAGCAAGGGGCTTGTAGCCAGTGTGACAGTTTCAGTATTTTGCTGCTACCATTTGCTTTTATTATTAATAGTTCCTGGTTTCGTGGAGTTTCTGAATTTTTTTAACTTTAAAAAGTCAATAGAAACTAAATGACCAAAATCTGTTTTCTCATTTAATGTGTTTTTTATAAGCCATTTCTTCTCACAAGCACACAAGAATGCATATTTGACTTAACATCTTTAGGCACTGGAAACCACGGAGGCAATATGAAAAAGTTTGAAAGGCTAAGAGCACCTGTACAAAAGCCATTCCCAGGTCCATGTTTTGTCCTATTGCAGTTTTATATCTAAATTATGAAGCTTTTCTACAAATTGTGTTCATAGAAAAAGTGCTGAGTCATTTTCGTTATTGCATCGATTCTACAACAGGGGTATCACCACAATGTTTGAAGAAGTCAAACAGTCACTATGTTTTCTTTAATTTATATCTCAGATCGATGGAATTATCAAATCATCTATGCACATCTGTTAAAGTGATTCATGCTTATGATCAGATATTGGATAGTTTCATCTTCTATCAGATGAAGGACTGGCAGTTCTAGAAGCCTCCATCACAAAGTCACACAATTCAGTGGATTCAATAGCATTCTAAGTTTAAGCACAAGGTGCTTCTTCCAGTGTCACAGAAGCAGCAGGAGCAACCAAAATAGCAATAACCATGTCAAAGTCATGAGAATTACAGTAGTTCAGAGAATAACTTACCACGTGGAAAGAAATGAAATTACTCTGTACTTAAGTCACCGCTTCTATTGCAAAGTACTTTTAAAATGAATCTGTGCCAAGTAGTGCTCAAGCCAAACCTTCTCTCCTTCACAGCTCACCTTGCCTTAGTTAAAATGTAAAAGTCATGACAGCACCACCATTTCCACTACACTGTGGTGTGTGGTTAACAAAGACAACCAGCAATTATTCAGTGAGGAAGAAAAGTGAATGCTAGAAGCAGAGGAGGTCAAGATTACCTGTGAAGCTCAGCCGTGAGTAATGGCAGAGTCCTCATTTTCTAATAATATGAACTATTGATCCCCATGTAGTCATTTTACAATGTTTACAACACACATCAGGTAATCTTTGTCCCTGCTCCCACACCACGACAGCGGATCCTTTATTAATAACAAGTTCTTAGCACTGATGAAGCTAAATAGATAAGTAGACATGGCCAACCACTCCTGACTCACAGGCTCACAACTACCCAGGGGAGACTTGGGGAACTGGGAGATGGAGATGTCAGGTAGTAAGAGGACAAAAAAGAGAAATTCGGGATAGAAACAAATTTCAGTAAATTAAACATAACTTGTGTAAGTTCTGAAAACAAATTGGTGTTACAGGGACCTGTTTATATCTGTTTCCATCCCATGGCAAGTTAATGATGTATATACATAAAATTTATGATCCTAGCATTGTGGAAGGCCGAGGCAGGAGAATTGCTTGAGGCCAGGAGTTGGAGACCAGCCTGAGCAAGAGCAAGACCCCATCTCTACAAAAATAGAAAAATTAGCTGGGCATGGTGGCATGCACCTGTAATCCCAGCTACTCCGGAGGCTGAGGCAGGAGGATCACTTGAGCCCAGCAGTTTGAGGTTGCAGTGAGCTATGATGACGCCACTGCACTCTAGCCTGGGTGACAGAGCAAGACTCTGTCTCAAAAAAAAAAAAAACTTATGCACACTCATAAGTAAAGTTTATTAGTAAAACAACCTTAACCTGGTAACCATGTAAAAGGAAGACCTCTGAAATCTCTTAACTATTGCTTAAGCAGGCATATTAACTTTGTGTGTTTCAGTTAGCTGCACTGGCAATCACATTAGAATGAACAGGTGGGAATGAAAAATGTAGTAAGTCAACGATGGGGGTGGTTTGATGTTGCTACCCACACAGTAATTTTAATGTTTCCTGAATCTAGGAGATTTCTGTTTTCATCCTTAAGTGAACTTTACTGTGTTTTTGGCATTGATCTTGCTACTTTTCTGTAGACTCAATGAGATTGAAAAGGAAAGTGGCTACTTACTCCCCATGGACCTTCCAACCGACACCTCTACAGATCTTCAATTGTGTTGGGATCACAGAAAACATGAAAAATGCCAGGAACGCAGGAGAACGAGCAGAACAACTGGTGGTCTGACCTAACTAGCAAATATCTATAGGACTTTCCACATGTAAACACATTCTGATTGTGTGTGGACTGTGTTTGTTAGGACAAATTATTCTGCTGAGCATGTGAGGAAACACTGCCAAATAATTATTCCTTGGAAGTAACAAATGCTTTTTAGATCAAGTTATTTTTTCCTTAGTATGACATTCCTTCTTCCAAACGTATAGAAGAATAGGTAATTCATTCTGGCACAGTGGAAAAATGTGAAAATAAAAGAAGCGAGTTTGCATTTTCTCTGTATTGGAATATTAGGTCTATTCTACAGGTAATCAACTTTCCATTGAGTAAAGAGTTCTATTTTTCAGGAAGGGTGAACTCTTCAGTCGGCAGATGTCAAGCAAAGCCATTTCTTAAGTGGGCTCTTTGCAGAAGTGGTTTGCTTCACATTTAGGCAGAGTCAGAGCTACCGTGGCCCAAAGGACACTACAGCCAAAGCAATTTCTCACGTGACCGACTGTGCAGGGGAAGAGCCAATATAAAAACATGACTATCACTGGAAACTACCAAGGTCTTACTTTCTTGTTGAAACAGAACAAATTTGAACGCTAAGGGTTCAGGTTCCCAGAGTTACCTTAGCTATCATATTTTAAAGGACAAGTAGAAATGAACACTATAGTAACATATAGTTATGTTACTGTAGTGTTATAACATTTCCACTCATGCATTAATTTTATATTTCTATAATCTACAGTTTTTCAATCTTCCTCCATAAGGAGCGATTCCACAATATTTATTATTTCTCTCTAGGCTTGGTAAGACTGGGGGAAGAAAAAGAAGTCTACTTCTCTGGGAATTTCTAGAAAGTATAGTTATAAACTTTGAGATCACAAAATGCAAAGGTAGCCATGGAGATAGGAAATATAGACCAAGGACTAATAAAAACCTGCTCCATGATTTAACCTAGTCCACTTCTGATCACATGTGAAATGCCTACACAGCACCTGGTACATAGCAGGGAAGCAATAAATAGCTGGAACTCATAGTGAGGGTAGTATTAATAATAATATCAGGAATATCATCATGATTATTACTTCAGATTCTATTAATAGATGTAAAATCTGGAAATAAAATCTGACTTCTTGCTTTGCTTACATGGATATTACTGAGGTAAGAATGTGCTTTTGTGATCAATGTTCTATGAAAAAAATAGCTCATTTTATTGGAGCCACACTATGGTACAGACACCCTATCCGTTCCATGAGTAGCCTTTCTACTGACCTGAATGAGCAGTCAAGTTTTCACCCTTCCTTCCAACAGTTTTAATATAACTTTTATGCTTGTGTTGAAATGTCTTTTAAATTCATTTTCCATTCTCTCTTGGTACCAAAATTAGGAGACAAGAGGAAAGGCTAATATCTCTTTATTTTTAGCTCCATGGTAATTTTGCAGGCTTTTACAAAACTATTTGAGTTTTGTGTGTGTGTGGTGGTTGTACGTTTATCCACGTATTTAGGAACATAAAACAACTAACAATGGCGACTTTGTCTATTTGATGATTTCCAATAACTGGGAATGGGGGGTGGACGGAGAGCAATGGTCAGAACTCATTAAGTTTGTGCAATGGTGCACAAGCTTAAAACTTTCCCCCACCTGAGTCTTTGCCACATGAGACTGGATAGGAACAGCCAGAGGTAACCTTATTCACCCCTGAGGCTGGGTTGGGAACACAGACATCAGAGCAGTGACCTTGTGCTAGAGAGGGGGACTCCTGGTAGGCTGACTTCTGCATTTCTTCTTGGGACACCCTCCCCACAACCCAAACTCTTTCTGACACTTATACCAACTTCCAAAGTCATGCATGGCTCCTTTCATAGAACAAAACCCAGGGCAGCCTACCTCTATTAGTGAGCAGAACAAAATGCTGCCTATATTACCATATGTGATTCATGGCTTTGCTCATGATTACCTGACAAACCACTTAACCTCACCACGCTCCAGTCTCTTTTGAAACCCAGAAACACAATAATGTGCAAATCTGCCTCATGGGACTATATTGAGCAGTAATTATATATGTATATGTATAGATATATATTAAAGCACTTTAGCTTTATAAGGTGCTCTAGCAGTGTTTAAAGATAAAGTCAGAATAGTTGAATAAGCCCACAGCTGTAGTGGGTCTGCCCTCTATACAAGGCTGCTAGTACTAAACAGCACGACTTGCAGCTGGTCTTCCCAGGAGCCTACCCTTGGCCTCTGCCACTGACTCGCTATGTAATTGCCACTTGGGATTCTCCCTGCCTCCACATTCATCCTTAAAACAACCTGAAGTGATGAAGTCCCTTGTAGGGCATAGAGGGGAAAAGGGGAAAAAAAAGTCAAGGGATTTAATAAGTGTAATTGAAAAAACAAATAACAGACAGGATCCAAATCTCAAATGCACACTTGTTACTCCTAGTCATATAAATGCAAATTCAGCCCAAGAATAAAGTTACATGGAATTCTCTGATTTAAGAAATTTGCCTAGTAATAAGCACAGACATTTTTTTCTGGTTTTAGTCAACCAAGTGAAGAACAGGTTTTAGGGAATGCTTATAACTTTGCCTTGAATTATTTGAATGTGGCTTCTGTAATCTAAATTGTTGGGGTTATCTATGGATAACGGCAGGCAGAGTTTAGCCATAAACTTCCAAGTAGCAGTGACTTCCTGAGCCCCTCTTCTAACAAATACTTCTGAACTGTTTTCCTTGACTCATTGCCAATAAAACGGATGGAAAAGCTTTCAATTCTCTCTTTTTCTTTCTTGGTCATAGCTTCAGAACCCTAGCGCTGCTTGATTCCCTTCAGTTGCAGATATTGGTGGCTGGAACCAAGGGCCAGGCCCCAGAAAAGTTTCACAGAAGGGACATACATAGGGCCAAATTGGACCCTCCGATCCACACCGTGTATCTCTGAGATGTGTGGTAAGTGTCTGAGGTACTGATAATGCTGCAGCCAAGCTGGTAAAATAGAGCCAACACATCACTCATGGTATCCAGAAGCCGTGTCGTGCCCTAATGCCAATTGTGCTGCAGTGCATGTTGCTCAGGCCATCTCTGGGCCTGGGCTCTATGCAATTTAATTGCACATGCTGCAATTAAAATTTAGGATTTAAAGGAATTATTGTATTCTTTGTGTTTCCAATTCATTGTATCTCTGCATTCTCTGACAAAAACATTTACCAACTGAAGTTGTAATGTGGGTAGAGTCTTAGGGACTGTTTTCAAGCACCTTCTACCTGAACAGAAAGAAATACATCACCACCAGTGAGAAAGAACCGGTGGGAGGCACAGATAATGTACCACTTATAATTGCTGCACAACTCTAGGGGGCACCATGTACTCATCACATTGTGAATGGTGACCCCTGGAGTTGTACAGAGAAGACATCCTGCAAGATCATAAATATCCTAGAGGTATCTTACTAAAGAAAAACTGACTCAAACAAATTAGAAATGTACAACTAGAAGACATAAATTCCAGTTCTTCTGCTCTCTGGGCCTGATTTTCTCATCTTAAACAGAGGGTTGCAGGAGATCATCTCCAATATTAACTCCAGCTCTGAAACTCTGTGATTCTAAGAGTCACAGGCCAATTTATAAACATCAAATGGTAGTGGCTGATGCAAATCTTTCCCTCTTTTAAGCAGTGTTCTTATAACTAGGGTCATTTTAATGAAAATGACAAGAAAATCCAAATAACCCTTAGTTGTTTTGAAGTGGGCTTTTGGAAAGAGGTTAAATCCCTGGACTGGCTCAGTTCCTTTCACAACTAATGAAAATACTGCAAAAAATGATGAGCAGAGTGGAATCATAAAGAAAAAGAAAGTTTCATTGAAGCAATATAGACAGTATTTCAAAATAGGAGGTTTTTTTCCCCCAAGCTGGAAACATTCTTTAAGCTAAACAATAAAGTCTGCTTTAAATCAAAAACAAACAAAGCAACATCCTTGATTTGGGGTAGTGTTTTATAATTTTTTATTTAAAATTATGTTCCCTATGTTTTCTCAAAGTATATTTTGCATATCACCAAATTCTTTATTGAATTTCACTTTCTGTCATTTGATTATGAAAATAGTGGATATACTAAAGATATTTTTGGTAAAATTTCTTATATTCCTCTCCACTCTTCTGGTCCAAGATTTTCATACTTCATGGTACCCTCCTCTTACCTCCCAGTGGAAAATCCCTTACATTCACACACTGGCCTGTTGAAATGTAAACTAAACTTGGCTTCCTGGTGGGAAAGTCCAGGTTTATTATAACCAAACAGAATTAGCAGCCACTTTAAACACTATAATCCAAGTGGCACTATGATTGCTTATAAACCATGAACTTTTGTTTTAGAAATAGAAAGAGAAGGGTGATTCTTAAGATTGTATAAGTCACCCCAATTTCAAATATCGGGCATTGGTCTGACAGCCTGACAGGCTGGATACAGCTACAGAGTATTGAGATCAATTAGAAAAAGGGAGTTTTACAACAGAAGTCAACAAAATCATTACAGAAACTCAAATACAAGTTAGAAAAATAAGAATACACACACAAACACACACAAACCTGTACCTGGAAATATCCAAGAGAGAAGAGAAGAGACAGGGCTTTGGCCTTACGATGTGGGCAACATATACACCTTTCTAAAAGAGAATGGGGATAGATTGTCTCAACTCTCAGGCTTTCTACCCAAGCCTAAGATTCACCCTGGGCAGTCCTGCTGGCATGCCCATTTAAATATTCTCTCATTTTTTTCACTGGTACATGAGAAAGAGATGTGTTTCTCTAACTTTATTCTTATCCATCTATTGCACTACACTGTGACATTAGTGAGGACCTGTTTTGTTCACCATTAGAGCCTCAATGTCTAGCATATTACAGGGTACATAGTAAATGATCAGTAAATGCTTGTTGGATTACTGAATGAATGATTTCATTTTTTCTTTCATCCAACACATTTATTGAATTCCTGCCACAGGTGCTTCCTGGCATATAGTAGCACTCAATAAAAAAAGTGTGTAAATCATAGTGGAGTTTCAATTCCAGATCAGCTTTTAGCATAAGAAAAAAGCTTAGGTGGACTTGCACTCAGTTTTTGGACCAGCAGAACCTCTGTATTCCCCATAATCACAAGGAATTGAAGCTCATGGCCTTGTAAACTTCCTGCAGTGTTTATGTACTTTTCAGCCAACTAAGAAAATGACTCCCAGCCAGAATCTATTTAATCCACCATGGGAAATTTGGTACTTTGGCTATATCCATTTCAGCCTCAAAATCTTAACATTTGTGGGTAAAAATGAGAAAAATAATAGAAATGAGGATTTATCCTCATTTTTTTTGTGGCAAAAAAGACAGTTTCCTTTACCTTTCCTTCTAGAACAAAAAGTATTAGCATTGTTCTTTTATGATCCTACAGAAGGATTTCACCCTCACTGCCTCTAGAATTTTCTAAAAATATGTATCTGATCTCTTCCCTCCATGTTTAAAATACCCCCAATTGCCTTCAACATAACGTCCAGATTCATAGCATGACTTATCAAAAGCTTGAAGATCTGACGCCTTCTTTACCTGCCAGCTCACGCCCTAGCAGTAACCACCACCACCTACCAACAAATTTAATACTTGAAATTCCCAGGCACATATTGCTTTTTTTCTCCCTTGTCTTTATACAATAATGCCTCTCTCTCTCTACTGCACAAATTCATCTCTCACACACACACATACACACACACACATAGATACTTTACCAGGCTAACTTCTATTCATCTTTCTAATTAGCTCAGGGATAATTCTTCCAAAAGACTTTCAAGTCCTTCCCCATCCCTCCCTCCCATAATCTGGGTTAAGTGCCCCTCTTAGATATACTCTGCACTGTCAAAACTCACGTGTCCACTCGCCCCTTCCCCAACAGTGTGTAAGTTCTTGGAATGCAGGGCCTGAGTCTTAATGTCTTTGGATCCCTAACATTCAGCAGAATGCTTGGTACTTCATAACAACTTAATAAAAATGAATGGAATATACCATATTTTCTTTATCCTTTCATTTGTTAATGGACACTTGGGCTGATTCCATATCTTGGCTATTGTATATAATTCTGTTCTTTGCAGCAACATAGATATATCTGGAGGACATTATGCCAAGTGAAATAAACCAAGGCACAAAAAGACCAAAAAAAAAAAAAGCATGTGGAATGGAACACAAAAACAATTGAACTCCTAGAAGTAGAGAATAGAATGGTAATTACTAAAGACTGGGGAATGGGGGGAATGGAGAGATGTTGGTTAAAGAATACAAAGATGAAGTTAGACAGGAGAAATTAAATGATAAGGATTTAAGGTGATGGATATGTGAATTAGCTTGATTCAATTATTCCACACTGTACATGTATATCATAACATTACTCTGTACCCCCAAATTATATACAATTATAACCTATCAAAAAAAATTTAAAGAAATGGAATAAGTGAACATACATATCCATGCCTTTTTTGTTTGTTTGTCTATACTTCCTCCCAAAATATTCTACATGGGTTGTATTGAATCCATTAACCGAATTCATAAAACCAAACAAAGTGACCAAGGACAAGCAAATTGTTTCCAAATGGATTGATAGCAGCCTTTTTTGGTGGGCTTGCCATGAATAAGAGTTTGAACTGGACAGTGAGTAAATATGTACATCATCACGCATGCTCATTCCCCTAAGCGATTTTCTCCTTCTCCAGCCTTCTCTTTGGGACATGTGTATTCTTATTGCCATTTCTCATGAGAATACTATAGGAGATGGGATGATTATGCTTGGAAGTTGTGAGGACATGGTAAACAATGTGACGAGCATATGTCCTAACATCTGCATGGCTGTGATAGGCAAAGTAAGAGATCGAGAGTCAGACAGAGCACTGTTCATTGACAACTGCCAAATGACTCTTCATGAACTATTCATTCACTCACAAATGTGGAAGCTAGTATCACTCTACCAAGTTGTTACTTTGATTAGACATATCCATAGACAGCCTCCTACACACTGTAGGTGAGTACAGTTGGCTTCTTGTAAGAGTAGAGAATCAGCAGGACACTTGACCTATTTTATGCAGGTCAAATGAATATTATGTTACAAATGTTTCTGATTCAGTCCATTCAACAAAAATGTGTTGAGCAAGTAACTTTGTGGCTTTAAGTGCTATGGGTGAGGACATACTCTAGATAAAAATTTTCCAAAAAAATAATAATAATAATAAAGCAAATATTTTTATTGGGTGACTATTGCAATGCAGACTCAAACAAAAATGCAGATTCTTAGAGTTCATTGTCAGTATAATTTTAGTGTAATTTAATATGCATTAATTAGTACATATATTTAGTACATATATTTAGTACATATAATTTAGTATAACAGTATCATTTCTCTTAAAGAAAGATGTTCTAATGGAATGTTTTTTCTACCTTCTCCCAAGTACATTTATAAAATATCTCACTACCTGCTACCTTAATTCTGATACTTCGCTTCGTCAATTTTAAGTTACTTAAGAACTAAAAGTGGTTAAGTGGGTGAATCTGGGGTCACTTCTATCAAAAATCCACAGTTGTCAGTGTTGTTTGAGAGAGGAATTAGCTGTCTAGCCTTTTTGCACAATTCACATTAAAACTTCCATTTGGGAAAACCCCTCATAATTTCTAAAGTGAGCACTTTTAAATTGCATCTATATATCTTCCTTGCATGAATGGGTGTCTGGCTTCATATCTAGCTGTATTTGCTGCAATGCTGCCTCATAAAATTAAGCAACTAAACAATCAATTACATTTTTAAAAAGGCAATGTGATGGTGCTCTTCTTGGACGCCACACTGCCTTTGATTTGTTTGGGGACTACTGTGCTTGATTAAGAATGATAACAAACACTTGATAACATTGCAAAGGAGACGTAAATTAACTCAGAGGAGCAACAAAGCGTAACCCAATTGACATCAAGGGAAACTATTCCTTAAACGTGTTCAATTCAATCACAGAAAACTTTATAAAATTATGTATATAACCCTTTTCAAAACTTCATTCCTTTTTCCAAAATTTGTCACAATCAAAAACAAATGCAAAATAAATGTTGTTATTAGTTGGCTGTTACTAAAGTTGCCACTGCTAGCTAAAATCCTTGTGTGCACCATGTATTAATTAGGAAAAAAGATGAATGGGAAGCAAAGAGACCTTTTAGTTCTGTTGCTGTGTGACTACTTGTTATTCTGAACCATTCAACTGGTAACCTAAAATTTTCATACTTATCCACAAACTTTGGTGGTGAATAACGCAGTTAACCTGACCTTGTCTGCTGGTTAATCCAAGCTGAGAGTTTTGCTTTGTATTCCATTTTCTCTTGATGTACTACTTCTTTTGGGTAGGCAGCTTGCAATTAGATAGAATAAAATTTTTACAGCTTATATTTTAACAAAGATACTAACTTTCCTGAAACAGATTGTTTTATCTTTCTTTAAAATAAACTACAGCTCATAATAAGCAGCACTGATATAGGCAAATACAATGTATTACACAATTCAATTAAATTTTACCTCTAAAATAATTTTTGAAAAGTAAAAAGTATGATGAATTTTGATCTTGGGTATGTTTTTAATGCTGAGTGGGGCTTGTCTGTATGTGTTTTTACATTGGTAAAGTTCACAGAACACTTAAAAACATCAGATAAATTAGCTAAAGGAACAACATATAAAATTTAGAACCTACCACTTCTTATTCCTCCTTCCCAAGAAAGTGTAGTTGGAATTGAGTATCCCCCTGAAAGTATTGATATCTGCTTGGTGAGAGGCCCATGAAAAATAATGAATAATCTCTATTGATTATTAAATAGAAACTTCATCTGCTAAGGATATCAGATAATCCCTTTGTATTGGAAAATTGGGTTTAAAATAAAAACCTTGGAAAGAAGTTAATAGATTATACCGTCAAAAACAATATTCAACTTTTATTGGGAGTTTACTAGAATCTTTATGTGCATTATCTCTTTAAACTTTGCAATAACCTATGAACAAAGCACCCCATTTTACAACTGAGGATACTGAAACTCAGAATAGTTAGGCGATATAGCCAACATTCTGCAGGAAAGCCAAACTCTGAAACAAAATTCAGACCCCAGCAACGTGACTGCCATGCCCTTGCTGTGGACCACTGTGTAACACTGCCTGAAAACAAAACTAGCTTTTCCGTTCAGAGATGGTTTGTCCTTGCATATGGTGCGCATATATTAAAGAGCTGGTGTCTTTAACTCTTGAATATAACCAATACTTTTTGGACTTGGATGGAAGGCATCTATTTCCAGAGTTCCATACTTTTCAGTCCTAATGAACAGTACATTCTCATTAAGATTTACATGAGAAGAATGCAGACCTCATCTGAAATAGAGGAATCTCAGGGAAATTAATTTGCTCCCTGACAAATATGTAGTAAATAGCAGACAGCTTTTGCTCTAAAATACCTAGCACTTGTAAACAATACATTGAAAAGCAAGACAAGAGGGACTTGGGATGGACTTCATGGTAATATATGTGCCCTTAAGAATGTCAAAATATTCTTTCCTTCACCAGTAACAGAGTCAGACCAAAGGTTTTCTATAGACAACACATGCAAAGAAACCCATGGATTGCCCTCATTTATTTCACTTTCTTTTACTCCCTTAATGTCTCTAAATTTAGCTTTTCTTTGCCCATCCCAGGTGGACTTTTTTTTCTTGAAACATGCTGGTTGGATGACAATACTTGGAAGGGATAAGGCCACAAAAGACTGGTTCTTCAGCTAGTAAAGTGCAGGGTGTTTTGCTTATACAAACTCCAGAAATACTTTGGCACAAAATGGTGGGATTCTGAATGAGATGATTATCTGGGCTGGAATGGGAAAAACGATGTCCTCTATTCTGCTATCCCCTGTCACGGTCTTTATATAGTTTATTCTTCATCCCTTTTAATTTCTTCATTTTGTCTTTTAGTCTTGGTACCTCCCAAACAGGAAAACAAAAAATAAAACAGTCCCTCTGTGACTTCTCCTTGTTTATTTCTCTGAGTGACATTTAGCTATTTCCACATCAGGCTGAGCCACCCAGGCATATGTCCTTCTGCTAATCCGAGGGCTCCTAATCCCATCCCCGTTATAGCTGCCTCATTACTCCATGTGTTTTGATTCATTGATTGGCATGCTTCCTGGCATAGAATAGCAACTCAACGTTTGTCAAAGAAATGATTGAATGAACTTGAAATTTGTAATGGAAGATGAACTTGGAAAAAGAATTGTTTGGGTAGTACATGGATAAAAATGGCAGTATGCATAGTGGTGACAACCTTGAGCTTGGGCTAGGGCAGCCTTTATGTTGCATTCCTGCTCTGCCATGTGTTAGCTAGGGCCTTGGGCGATCACTCAACCCCACCCAACCGTGGTTTCCCCATCTCCAAAACTGAGACTGAACAAATTAGCATGTACCACGCTCAGCTCTGTACCTGACGCCTAGCAAATACAGAATAATACTGCTGTTTATTTATTTGGTAATAAGCAGGTAATGCATTTATACTAATAACATGGAGATTTTGATTTGAGTCATTGAAACTGATATATTCTCGGTAAATTTTAGTGTTAGAGTTCTGAGGGAGACTAAGGATTGTTTATTCTTTTTTTTTTTCCTGAGGTAAAAGTGTTGAGCCTAATTCAGAATAATAATAAACAGCCGCCAGAAGGGAAGTTCAGCTGCTGAAGAGCTGCCGTAGTTGTTTATTTTTGCTCAGGTGGAAAAGGTCATTCATTACAGGACAGTGTTGGCTCCCCGAGTGGATATAACGCTGGTGACAATCTGCCTGGCCGTAATGGCTTCCTCTCCTTTTAGGTGGTTCTCGCCACTAGATTATTAACAGAGTTCCTTCAGCTTGTCCTTACGTGCAGTGCAGTAAAATTTTGGGAAAACAAGCTGTGACCACTAGGGACTATTTGCATCTGATCATTTGTACACAACACACCAAGCTTCCAGGCAGCTTGGAAGATTACATAAACACCTCCAAAAGCTACCAGGATTGTAATCCCTCTCAGGTGCCTGATACCAGCTGTTGTGCCTGTCTAGGGACAGAGATGGCCAATTGCCTTTCTGTCTTCCACACTTGCTGCATCAGTGAGCAATCATTGCTGCTGGCAAGACCTTGAGGGTCCTAACACAGAGGTGGGAGCAAAGTTGAAGTGACTGAAAACTTCTCCTGCTGTTGCCTGGTTCGGATTGACCCTGACATCGTTCAGAAATGTGCAGTTAATGCAAGATGCAAATGCTGGCGTTAGAGCTACCAATGCTGACAGAGTTCCTATTTTAGCTAGTGTCCACCACACAGTGACAGGGTGCCTGAGGCAAGTGAAAATCGCTGCAGGCACCGGTCAAAACAAGCTCCTTGCATCTTATTATGCCACTAGTGTGCCTCTCCTATGCCCTTTCCAATCTTTCAACCTTCATACTCTCTCTGCCTTTCCTACTCCAGAGATGGATTTATCCCAGGGGTGGTTACAGCTAATGGCTGTACAATTTTTGTGCACTTTCATCCAAGACATATTTACATAAACCTTCCCATTATTGAAACTTGGGCACAATTTAGAAACAACGTACCAATTTGAGGTTTATTCATTCAGCAAACATTTATTGCATACCCACCCTGTGTTAGATTGTCATTGTATCACACTAATGCCTTTTCTTTGCAAGTTTCTGATCGTTCGCATTGCAAAATTCCTGCTCATAGAATGACTTGCACCTAAAAGAATATAGCATTCTGTTTGCATAAGTTTCTTTGGCAGATACTCAGTAGCAATAACAACTTAATGATAGCATCTTTTTTTAGGTCAGTATGAAAAGTTGACTTCTAAGTTAGAGTTCTAAAAGGTCTCTCCCATTCTGATATGCACCCCTTTCCTCCAGAATTCCTAAAAAGGTTGAATAGGGATGGTTTCATTGTGTTCAAATAGAACTTTCGACCTAGCCAAAATCTAACTCATTTTTGAGGCCTCTCAGTTCTCCAGGAAGTATTTACCTTTAACTATGTTTGGATTAACCATATAAAACTTATGTACAATAACATCAATTTCATATGGATGTGATTCAACTGAATAAAAATTGTAGGGAAAAGCTAATTCTAGTTCACAATTTTTTTAAGTCAGTCAAGCTAACCTTATCAATATCAAGTTCTTCACATTTGAGAAACAGAGTTTTTTTGAAGATAGTTATCAAATATAATAGTCAATGAAAAGTATTTGTCTTATCCAGAGAACTTTTCAGAAAACCAAACCATGTTGTATTTGCTCCCGGAAAATGTATAGATTAGTCATCCTCCAGCTGAATATGCTGACCAACAAAAGGAAGAGGAAAACAAAAAAGACTACGAGAGGAGAATGCAGATGGTTGGCAAGGTCCCTCGCTTAATTGAATAAACAAGGGAATAGCATCCTACAGGCCTTCTCAAAGCCAAACTGGTTTGGCTGATTCTAAAGTGCTAAGTGGTTCCTACGCGGCATTAAGAAGTTTTGGCTTTTGGCCATATCTGCCAAATGGCTTCACTTTCACTTTTTTGCTAAGTAAGCAAAAACCTAAAATCATGATGCACCCAGAAGTATGATTATTTGCCAATATTATGACTCTGGAAATTACAAGGACACATAGTGCTCTGCAAGTTAAGCAATGTTTTCTCACTTATTATTTTACTTGGTTATCCTGCAACCCTGTAAGAACAAAATTACAGGAATCCTATTGCTATCCCTGTCTAAAAATGAGATTCAGAAAGATCACACACATAATAAGACACAGAACCAGAACCAGAACTAGAATCTCTGCCTTCTGAATTCCAAGTCCTCTGTTCTGTGCTTGTCAAGAGGGAAAAGAGTGACTACAGGCATGGAAAACTTTGCCATATCCCTGGCATTGTAAATAATCTGGATATGTATCTCTGTACAGGTATAGATTAGAGGGCCCTGTTTTAGTAGAAGTATATCCTCAGAGTTGCTGGTTAATTTTTTTTTTTTTTTTTAGCTAGATCCAGGTGCTGTGAGAGGATCTGGTTTGTAAAGCCTTAAAGAAAATAGTAACTGGCCACTGGCAAGTAGCAAGTTGGAGCTGCCGGCCCAAACTGGTCAATACAGCCCCGCCTCTTCAGCCCCTCTGTGACTTGGAAGTTCCTTAGGCCTGTTGGTCTTTCATGACCCTCCCCCATGCTCCACTCCTGGTTGTCTTTCCAGGACAGTCCACCCTAAGAACTGGTACACTAGGTACTCCCTGATGCTGGACTCCATCCTATTATAGGATGAAGAGTGTCAAGCCAAGATTTGGTAATCAAACAAATGATTGAATAATGGCAAATGGTGCATAGATTTTGGACAAGTCTCTTCACCTCTCTGTGTTCCAATTTTTTTTTTTATCTAGAATGGGGAGCACTGCTATGTTTATGAAAATTTGCTGAGAAGATTATGAAAGTTTAATGGATTGATCTCTTATATTGTGCTGTGGGTCAGGTACTCTTCTACCCCCGATAATAATCCTATGAAGTGAGTACTGTGATTATACCATTTTGCAGGTGAAAAAACTACAGGAAAGAGGAATTAAGTAACTTGGCCAAGAGTATGCAGCTAGTAAGCAGAAAAATTGAGATTTGAATCCAGGGTCCCAAATCTACTATGCTATGCTGCTTCCCAATTATCCTGATTTTTCACGTATTCTTTACCTTAAACTGCAAAGTCTTTTTATGTCAGTTGCTTTGGATATCAGGGTCTAAAATGCCCAATCTCCATAAATTCATTTCTAAATTTATCTTCTAACAATTAGAGGGTCACTACTGTAAAGCGTATAAGATGCATATAGAACTTTGAAGAATTATAAAATAAAAGATAAAAGCAAAGTAGTAATAAAGTCAGTCAGGAAAGTTGAATTATCTGCAGCACAGGTATTTTGCAAGCAGGGAAACAGGAAAAATAGGAAAAAAAACCCTACAAGGTACTTTAGGAGCACTGGCATGTGCTGTATACGTGTGCATTCTTCCTTTGAAAGCCATTGTTATTAATTGTTCATCCTTAAGTAATATCTTTGCCAACACACTGAACACACTGAATACCACCCCTAAACAAGCTGACGTAGAAAATATAGAATGATACATGGCTGTTGCCTTTTGGATTAATAACACAAGTTCTTTTTAACCAAATATGACATAACACATGATAATTATAAAGAGTATGTTTTAAGAAAGCATTTTGCTCAAGTATCAGTGATAGTGACATGAGGTCTAAACAAAGCATGTGGCATCTAATGTGATACAAAATATTTCAAAATACAATGTAATATGATGTTTCTGTAGTTTCAGAGCTGGCAGAAACCTAAGGAAAAGCATTGATGTCTCTTCTGGAAAAAAATTCATCTCTGTGGCAATTTTATAAAGTTTTTGTCAATTTCAACCAAATTGAAAATATGGCTTTAAAAACCTTTTCTCAGTGAGACTATCAGGAGAATCAAGAAATTTCATAAATATCCTTCTGACTATGTTCCAGGAATCTGGTCACAAAGGCAACCATAGTATCCCAGGGTTCCACACCACACAATTTAAGGAAATGTCTGATATTTCTCACTCCCACACTATAAAGGAAAAAAAAAATCTATGAAACCATTTAATCATTCAGCATCAACTGATTCAAATTTTGCACACTGCATCTAGCACAAAAAAAAAATAGGGATATTCACCAAAAATAATTTATTCCATTTCTAAAAGACATTTCTGTATCCACCCTCCTATCACCTCCCTCTCCAATCCTGCTCGCTAACTTTGGGTTTGATTTGGAATCACATGCCAGAGCATGAATATTAGCATGCTTGGGGTTGAGTGGGGAGGTTATTTGTATAAATAAGGGGAGAAAAACCCTAGCTTAGCTCTAGGAAATGAATTGCCCCTAAAACAATCTAGTGAACTAAGCCTAAATGATTTCTGTTTCCTCACGGTGTTGAGTCTTTCATTTCTTCTTATGGCCAAGCCCATTTGCTGAGCAGTGCTGAGGAACTGCTGTGGCATTTGGCATAGCTGCCAAGATGCACAAAACTTCAGTTGATTACCATATGTTCACTGTGTTCATTTTCTTTCAGCCAAAGGCTCCCCAGATCTTGTTCGCTGTCTCTTTTAGCTTCTCCTAGATTCTCCTGAATTCTAATGTTTTCCTTGCCTTCTCAATAATGCTCTAGTGGGAAGCGTGCAAAAGCACATTTTTATTCTAGAAGTGGCCACAGTAGGAGCAATATTGCACGTCTATGCAGCAGTTGTCCTCATTGCCAGTGATTGTTAGTTTCATAAAAATGAAGTGTAATGTTCACAGGCAGATCAAGCAATTATTGCAAATATCAGATTTTTAACAACAGCAGAAAACACATGCATTATTCAGGTACACAGAAACCTTGTCATATGATTTCTATTATAATGTTTGCATATCTGAAGTGAATGTCATTCTTCTATCCTTGAAGCTCCAGTTTTATAAAAATCATTTTTAGCAAACATCAAGAACACTGAACGTTATAAGCCATATAAGTAAGTGGCTGAGTGAGAAGGGTTCCCATTGGTAGAGTTGGCATGTTAAAGTGATTCTATGCCAAAGCCAAGTGCCACAGAGGGAACCCCAAGAAAGATGATACCCTAATTTTAATCCTAGAGGCAAAACCTACTTTCAGAAGTACTATTGGAATAAATGCTACTCATTTACTGAACCCCTTCTATGCCATGTGCTGAGTGCCTTTGTGGTGTTCAAAGTCCAGTGTAGAAACGAACGTGTCCATAAATGCCTTCTATGTCTGACTCTATAATGGAAATACAGAGCACAAGTCAAGGAAGGCACTAAAGAAAAGATAGCTCAAGCTGGTGGCTTTTTTAAAATCAGGGTCTGAAGGCCCCCTTGAATGCTACCATATATCCAGAAATGAACTGGGGCTTGAGAAAATTCTAGGAAAACTGATAGAAAACTTGGGGTTCCATCCCCATACTCTTGAGTTTACACCCTCCTGAAATCCTTGAGTCAATCCTAGACTAAAACAAGGATGATTAATGTATTACAGCCAGGGTAGAACAAAACAGCTAGGTCTAGATGCATACAGCCTGGAGTAAACTAGAGAAAATTCTACATACAGTCTAGGGCAAGATAAAATTTACTAGGGCTGAAAAAGTAGAAGATACTTGAACATTTTTCAGCACATGGTCTGTGGTTACTAACATGTGTTCATGGTGTCTGTATAGGTGCTCCTTAAAAACAAATGCTACAGTTAATTTTTTTAACGATATAGACAGGCATCAACCTGAAAGTTACTGGGGAGTAGACTAACTGAGCAACACTCACTCAAGATCATTGCAGAGTAAAACTTACCAAAATTCTATCTAGATTTCTCCCCTAGTGACAGGATTCTATAATTAAAGTGTTCCAGTGTGTGCAATGTCATAGATAACTGAAATTACCAAGATTCCATGTGAATCAAATAAGGAAAAGCACATTCTCTAAGTAACTGGGTTTTAGTAGAAAACAAACAGCCTTGCAAAGACTTCATCAGTTCTTAGCTTAGCATGACTTCTCCCATACTAATAGTTGGAAACAAATCATTTTGTCCTGAAGAAGCACAGTGAATAGTATACAGTAGGTGCCAAGCAGAGTTTATTGGGTGAATCCACAAATACATGAAGGTTTGCCTCTAACTGTACATATGAGAGTTTCTATTTCTTCTTCCAACTTCTTTCATGATTTTACACTGAGTCACACAAGTTAATGTGAATCTGCTTTCTTCAAATGTCTTCTCGATTTGGAGGCATTGCCAATGTAATTCTAGGGTTGCCATTAAATCTACAAAAATCATATGACTCAGGGATGCTTTCCTCTCTGAGGCTCTTCGCCAGTAGTACACTAACAGAGCAATTAGTCACTTGTACTACTCAGTCCTCTTGTTAGTTCTTCTGAGCCATGTGGCTAAGTATCACTCCTCCATTATGGGTGTTTCCATCACCGCTTGACAACATGAGGCATGCGATTTACAGGCTTAAAACATTTACACAATTTTTTTTTAATTTTGTGCCAATATTCTCTAGGATCTGCGTGGGCATTTTTTTTAAAAAAACTGCATGTTGGCAGAGATTATGTACTTTTGATTTCTGAAAATGAACAGTGCAAGCCAGGACTTACAATTCATAAATAAATTTCCATGTTTTCCTTGCAGGATATAAATACTTTAAAACACTGCCTACAAATTCAGATTCAAGCAGGAAACTCAACCAAATCCAGTGTATTGAAGTATCATTCTGAGAGTACTGAAACATCCTTGATTTTTTAGCATACATAAAGCAGCTAAGAGCAGACCACAAAGGCTTCAGTCTAATCCACCCAAGTTGTTAACATAGACAATTTGTCAAGTGGCTACCGTGATAACAGCCTGCAACTATTTTAACCCATGTGTAGGCTGGACCAAGTTCTTCTCTCTTCAAAGATTCTTTTTAAGGGCACCAATAGCAGTATTAATAATCAATGCACAGTTTGAAATTCTTTTAAAATCCATCGGGAAATTCTACTTTACATCTGGACTGATCTTTCCTTGGTTTAGCATGATCTACAGATTGATTCAATGCTATTAATACAGATAGTATTCTACCTTCCTATTGCTTCTGTAACAACTTACCACAAACGTAGTCACTTGAAAGAAGACAAATTTATTGTTGTACAGTTTTGGAGGTCAGAAGTCTGACATCAAGGAGCTGGCAGGCTGCTGCATTTCTTCTGGAGGCTCCAGGAAAGAATTTGTTTCCTTGCATCTTCTAGCTTCCAGAGGCCACCTGCATTACTTGGCTTGGGCCTCCTTCCTCTCCAGCCCTTTGCGTCCTTCGTCACATCTCCTACTACTGACACTAATCCTTCTGCCTCCATTTTATACGACCCTTGTGATGACAGTTGGCTCAGCTGGATAATCTGTGATAATCTCCCTATCTCAAAATTCTTGGCTTAACCATATCTGTAAGCTCCCTTTTATCATGTAAGGCAATATATTCATAGGTTCCAAGGATTAGGATGTAGACATCTTTGGGAGGCCAGTTTTCAACCTACCACAGGTGGGTATATCAAAGAGGACACAAATAATAGTAGCTCTACCTAATTAGGACATTATTTCTCTCTCTAAAGCACCAGAGAAACACACATGAAAAGAAGCAATTAAATTATGCTACTGAAAACAGGCTGTATTCATAAGTTAGCCTAGTCATATATTTATGTTATGAAAGACTGAGATCTGGGTAGAATTATAGGATACATTTCTTGGGTCTCCCTTCTTGACTCCTAAAAATAACAACCCTGATGCCCCTTTTATTGCCTTACCTAGGCGCCTCTGCTAAGGCTCAGAGAAAAACACTGAGCTGGATGAAAGACTTCACTTCCTAACATCTTTCAGGATCACTCTGCAAACTTTCTGATGCAAAGAAGAGACAAACCTAGTTATGCAAATATTTTAAAAGTGGCTAACTCAGTGTTTAGAACCAAGTTGGCTTGAAAACCTGCATGTGAAATGCAAGTTCTGCACAAATTCTCTTTATTGCTCAAATGCTCCAGAAAGTACAATCCCTAGGGCTGTGCTGTGTCATTTGGAATGAAAACGAGCATCATATGAAAACTTGGGTGTATTTAAAGGTCACTGAAATTTCAACCAGATGTTTCACTTCCATACAACAGACTTGGCCGTAGGAGTGGTTTATAAATTCCACTTGGGGGAAATAAATGTAAATATTTTTAATAACATGTTTCCATTTCAACCTTGGCTCTTCCTTAAAGTTCGAAACACGGTCTCACATTCATTCTTTTATTTTCTAATGTATTCAACCAATGCTTATTACCAAAAGTAAAATATTTTAAAATGTCTAAAATTGAACTCATCACTCTCCACCACATACACACACACGTATTCTCACTATTCTTTTCCTCATCCCTCAACCTGTTTCTTTTTCTGTCCATCTCGGTGAGTGGTTTTGCCTGTCACCCAGTTCAGAAACCAGGAATGAGCTACAAATATCTTCCCCTACCTCATTCCCTACATCTAATGTCATTAAATCCTGCAGTGTATTAGATTAAGATTTTCCTGTCCATACCTAAAGTTATGCCTTATTTCAGATCCTTGTCTCTCACCTGGACAATCACAATAGTTTTGAAACTCACATCCTTATCTATGACTCTGCACACCTTGTTCAGTCGCCCACATTCTGGACAGAGTGAGCATTCACAAATGTTAATATCCTGCCACTTCCCTACCTCAACCTTTTCAGTGGCTCCCCATTGCCACTGAAAATTAGGTTAAAATTCAAACATCTAATTTTGGTACAAAAGGCCTGTCATAATCTTCCACCAGTCTTCTCTTGAGCATTCTGTCTTTCTGGGCCTCCTACTCCATTTCTGAACCCTATGACTCAGCTACAAAACCTCCTCTTTGCCCAGCACTGCAACAAAAATTAGCAAAACAGCTCCTACTTTTCAAGATTTTACAATCTCTTAGAAGGCATAAAACCATTGAACTATGTTTTAAAAGAAAAAGATAGTTAAATAGCATCATAGGGAGGAACAAAGTGCTTTGAGGTTCAAAAGTTTAAAGAAAGAATATTTTTCAGGGGACAATCAGTGTAGCATTCATAACGTACTTCAAGTATAAATTTTGCAAATAGTGAGAAAGAGAATATAAAGGATGTTCAAGATAGTAAAGAACATCATTCTGATCTTTTAAAGGTCTCTGTTGGATTTTACAAGTCTTCTTATTTTATTTTAAGGACCTCAAAGCTGTAGTAGATTCAGTAATGCAGATGCTATCTTAGTGGTCAGTTTCAGTGCCTAGAGCAGTCTCAGACTTTAGGATAGGTGACCAGGGGAAGGAGGAAATAGTGAATGCTTTAGACAGGTTATCTGTAAAGCACACAAACAAAAAGGCTCTTTAGAGAGAGGTAATAGCTCTTTTTGGACAAGCATCCACTGTTGCTGGCAGTGTAATATTTCTCATTTCTACTAATGACCATGATTGACCCTAATTTGTTTCCAGTCTATCAGTTCCCATTGATTTTTATCAACTTCCCTTTCCATCATAGACCCTGTGGTTCATTAATTCACACTCACCTAGCAAAACCCCAAACCTACATCAATCTCCGTGTCTGCCTCTTCCAATACCAGCCCCCGGCTGTTGGGAGACACCCACACAAACATTCCATTCCATACCACAACAAACACTAGGGTTTCCCTCTCAGCCAAGTCGTCAGTGCCACCTGCTCCAACCTGAAGAGCTGGCCCTTGCTTGCCACATGCACTAGTTCCCCTCACCCTCAGCAGATCACTTCATTCCTTCACAGCAAAATGAGATGGCATCATTTTAACTCCCTGCCTTGCCAACATCAAGAAACTTACCTGTCCCTTCCTCATCTTCATATTTCAGGAGAATTTTTCTTCCTCTTGAAAAACATATTCTGGCTTAGAAAGTCCGGGGTGGGGCCTGGTATTGCTCATTCCTAACAAGCTCTCTGGTGAGGCTTCTGCCGCTGTTCCTGACGTCATCACGCTGTCCTGTGATTAGCAAGTCCTGGAGTTCATCCTCCTCATCAACACCCAGAACTTCCTCTTCTCCAAACACCCAGATTCCTCTTCTGCAATCTTTTCTTCACTACTGGCTCTTCCCTCTCAATGTGTGTATAGATAAACACATTTACCTCTGATTTAAAGAAAAAAAAAGAAAGAAAAGAAAAGAAAAAGTCCTCAGAAGTTGACTGAATGAAAAAATTCCAGACCAATAAGTCCTCCCTCTTTTTGTTTAACCCTACATCCCTCCTTCTTTTCAAAACAAGCCTTCTTGAATGGGTCGTCGACACACCTTTTTTCCACATGTCACTTCTAAAACCACTGAGATCCAACTTTATCCCCACAACAACATGGGAATTGCTTTTGCCAAGGCCCTTCAGGACCTGCGGGATGGTAAACTCAGTGGACGCTTCCAAACCTTGTGTTAGTCAACATTACGGCAGCATTTATTAAAACCTTCTTCACCATTGACCTCTATGACATCGATTTACTCCCATTCCTGTAGCCACCCATACACAGCCATCTCCTCAGCATTCCAGTCCTGTACTCATGGCTTTGATGTTAGTTCTTTGGGGTCCCATTCATGGTCATCTTCCTACTATTTATTCTCTCTCTTCCTAAGAATCCACTTTCATGGATTCCATTATCTATATCCTAAAGATTTCTAAATTGATGCTTCAAGGTCAAAAATCTCCCTTGAGATCTCAACCCTCATATCAGACTACCGACTCTAAGCTTTCCATTTACAAGCCAAAGGCATTTAAAACTCAACCTGTCCAGAACTAAACTTTCCCCCTAAACTTTTTTCTCTATTTCTCCTCTAGTGAAAGATACCACATGCTATCCAGTACATAAACAAGAAACATGGGCATCATTTTATTTCCTTCCTCTTTCATACCACTTATATATCCATGTTTTATTAATCCTCCCATCAATATCTCCCCAGCTTGTCCCCTCTTCTCCATTCCTACTGCCACTAGTTCAGTGTGAGCCTTTCCTATTTCTTCCTGAAGCAGTTGCTGCACTTGCTCCCTCCAGCCTGCATGTCTTCCAACCTCAACCTCACTCCCCACAGCAGCAGGAGTGATCTGGCTACAGCATAAATATGATTGCAAAAAACCTTCAGTGTCTCCCCAAGGCTTTAACAGTGAGGTCCATTTCACTCAGTACAATTTACAAAGTCTTCAGAACCTGGCCACCGCATCTCCTTCTCTTCCAGCCCCAGGACCCGATACTCCTCCTGGGACCTTAAGATTCAACTGCCTAGAATTGTTCACATTTCTCCCTCCAATGGACCATAAGCCAATCTCTGCCCATGCCACTAACTCAGCTTGGACTGTCTTCCTGCGACCACCACTGCCATCTTGATTGTTCATCAAAATAACCAAAATACTTCCTGTCCACCCCACAAGACTCAACTCAGTCTGCAGCCAGGAAGCCTTCTCCTCCTTAGTTTGATTAATTCCCCTCTACATTCTCCTATAACATCCTATTTCTAACTTTGTACTTGCCTCACTCTCTGCTGGAGTATAAGGTCATTGAGAGCTGGAAATACATCTTTTCACTGTATCTGGCACATAGGGAGCCATCAATAAATGTTTTTGGATAAATGAATAAATAAGCTATCCTTAATAGTTGACATCTGTCCATTGGCAATTCCTAAGAAGGCAACAGATTTGGGGGTATCTTTGAGATAAGAGTGGCAGTTCTCTTCTCTCTTCTCCCGGTTTCCTCTAAATTCAAGGAAAAATCACTTGTGCTGGCAAGAATAAAAAGCAAGATTTCTAGACTTCCAGGGACCATCTCCTAGTCTATAATTGTACTTTATTTATTTGCTCATTAGCACAAGAAACTGTTTACCTATTTTCAGAGAGCTCAATGGCCTCTTCAGTAATATTTTTACCATATAAAATCTCAGTCATTTTCCTACCTGGAAATAAACGTTGTTGTCTAAAGTCCATTTACGTTTATGATAAAAGGCCAAGGTCCCAATCTGTGATCTGAATGGCCATACAAAATGTATTCTCTGAGACGAAATAGCACCTCGGAGTATGTTCATCAGCACACTCAGATGAGTGCCCTGAATCTCAGCACATCAGCAAGGCAGAGAGTTCCTCCTAAAGTTCAGTTTGGGAGGTCGTTTATTCTGCAGCTATTCAAGCTTGGGCCAAACTGATTGTTTTTCTGGCTTAAATTGCATTGCGGACCTCAAGGAAAAGAACACAAACAGTTGGCAAATTTACAGCCTTTAAAACAAAATTGCCTTAACTTGAGGGGATTCACTTAATATTACTTCTTAAATTTTTTTTCTCTTTTTAAGAACTTTCCCATTTCGTAGGAATTTAAGAATATGAAGTGTCAACACACAGGAACCGCTTCAAGCTAAAGTTCTCAAAAAAAAAAAAAACACAAAAACCCCCAACAACACCTTTTTAATGTAAATTCTTTACATACTGGGTACCATACAGCCAAAGAACAGTAGGAGCTGGGGTAACACAGCTCAGACAGTTATTCATTTTCCATTGACACCCTAATTTTGTCACCAAAACTAGCATACTATAATCTGAGGACAGGATTCCATACCAGGAGGACTTGCAGTAAATACACAACAATCCGGTGATTTCCAAAATCAATGTCTCCACTTCTATATTCCTCCAGTTTAACTCCTTAGTCTACAGTTTCAGCCACTGTCTTGTTTGTATCTTCCATTCCTTTGCTTTTACTATCCCAAATGCCTGCCCAAACCCCTGACCTGGATCACAGCTAACACTTGTAGAGTGCATACTATGTGCTAACTATTCTCAGCACTTTATGTGTAGTAACCATTTAGTAATTACAACAATCCTATTGGGGGTGGCAGGGAGTAATTGTTAACATTTCCAGTTCACCCAGGAAGAATGAGTGGGGGTGGGGAGGGACAGAAAGAACTTGCCTGAGGTCACACTGCTGTCACATGATGACTCTTTGCCTGGCCTGGGGTGCTCTTACACACTATTGCTGAACTCTGGTAAGAAAGATCACACAAACCATCAAGTTGGTACCCCTACAGATTGTAGTCACCCTCATTTAGACCATCAACCCTGTTCAAAAATTTTATTGCCTCCCCAGCCAGCTAGCTTTTTTATTCTCCCCAATGACTGTCCCAACCTTTTTCTTTTTTCATCTTCTCTTCACTCATAGCAGATTAGCTCCCCTCCTACTTCCCAGAGAAGGTAGAAACTATCAGAAAGAAACTCTTTCAGCTTCCTGTTGCCTATTACTATGGAAGAGAGTCCCCACCTCCTAAGAACACAGGATTCCATGTGCTTCTGCTTTCTCAGGGACTCTAGTCTACCTGTATACCCCTTCTCTTTTATGTTCAACCTCTCTCTCCCCCCCAAATTCTTTCCCACCAGCATTTAAATATATTTCTTTCTCTCTCTCTCTCTCTGTCTCATCATCCCTCATTGCTGCCTCTTACAGCTACTGACCAGACTTTATTTCTGAAGCCCTTACCTCCCACCCTTCCTCAACCTTCTCCAGCCTGACTTTTGCCTTCACCACTGCACAGAAATTGTACTTGTTAGGGTCACCAACGAACCTGTCTCAGCCTTACCTCAGTGGCCATCTCAGCTGCATTTGACACTGCTGTCCTCCCTTACAGGAATGTTTCCTTTCTTTTCCTTCTCTGATACCATATACTCCTATTCTTCTCTCCTTTAGAGTCTTCTTGTTAGTCACTTTAGTTGGTCCCATCTTGCCCATCTGCCCCTTAAAGGATAATGCTGTCCTAGGCCCTCTTTATTCTTGCACTATATCAAATGCTCCAGGGAAACCTCGTTCACTCCCCTGGCTCCAACTGCCATTCGTTTGCCAGGGTCTCCCACCTCTCTATACCCAGTTTAGTCAATTCTATTCCCCTAGTCAGCTCTGCTTGGATGATTCATGTGTACTTCAATTCAAACTTTCTAACATTGACCTTATTCTCTTTACCCCAAGCCCTGTTCCTTTACCAGTGATCCATATACCTACTTAAATCAGAAACTTGAGGGGCAACTTCCACCTTATTCCACACACTTGCTCTAACAGCAACATGATGGGATCATGCTGACTCTATCTCCTACATACTGCTCACATCCATTTACTTCTCCCTGTTCCCCATGGCCACCGCCCATCATTATCTTTGCCTGGACTAATGCAAAAATTGATTCAATGGTTCTACTTTTAGCAACACAGTCCTCACCTCTGCTTCAACTCATTGTCTCCAGTAAAACCAGTGTAATCTATTTAAAAAGAAAGTCTGGCCATGTCATGGTTTCAATTGCCCTTTAGATGCAATCCAAAATCCCAACTATAGTTTTTTTTAAAACACCAAGAACTAGCTGCTTCCTGCCTCTACTTTTATCTTTCACCCCCTCCCACTGGCTCTGCAGGGTCACAAGTGCTCCCCCACGCCCCAAGCTTTTACTGCACTAGGGAGGTGTTCACTGTGCCTCCTTTGCCCGATGCTCTCACTGGCCCCTGCCTCCTCCCAGCATCACCATCACCTCCTCAAGTCACCCTTCTCTGACTTCTAGACTAGATTAAATCCCCTTAGTACATGCACCCTTTATTTTATTTTTTATAAATTTCATCCCAAGGTTATTTAGTTTTTAATATCTACTTTTACCATATAGGAAGGAAATATGTTTGTCTTGTTGACATTATATTTCCACTGCCTGAAACAATGGCTGGCATGTGGTGGGCAGTTGATATTTGCTTGTGGAATTTTAAATTGTCAGTTTATTATTATTCTGAAAACTAAACTAGCCTCATTATACAGTTTGTGGACACTTTTATTTATACTACTATTGTCATCACTTCTGTTTCATACTTATTAGCTGTCTACAGCTAATAAGTTTAGTTATTCATTAAAGAGAATGCCAATTTTTACTTAATTTACCCATAGCATGTGTAATAATGTGTTACTATAAAAACTGTGGAAATGTCAGCAGAGCATCTTTGCATATATGTCCCCAAAATAAAATGACCTACCCATCATTTTATTTTTTAGTTGTAAGGCATTTTGTGTCTTTAAACATAGAGAATAAAAAGGAAAGTTTCCTGTTTTATCTATGCTATGTGGCGTGTGTGTGTGCATGTGTGTGTGTAGTAATACCCACTTTGTTGACAAGTGTACCACATGTCCCACGTCCCTCTCTCCCAGTGAAAACATGACTTCTATTCTAGTGTGTTCACTCAGGCATATCATTTTTTAATTTATTTTATTTTATATTTAATTGATATATAATAATTTTTATTTTAAGGAAATGAAAGTAGGTTTGCAATTTTTTCACCAGTGAAGTAGACAGTTTTCAACAATGATACTAAATTAATTGTCACAAGTAGATTTGTTGCTTAAACAAATTTTATTTTTTATATAAAAGTTAAATAAAACTCAGTAATACAGTCTTTTTTAACCTGTTTCAATCCCAAAGATAAATATATACTGTTTTCTTTCCAGTGATAACTGGCTTGTTTTTTGAAAAGTGAGGTCATTAAAGCATCCAAAATGGTTTCAAATGCCAAGTTTCACACATGACTCCTTGATTCTCAAGCTGTCATGTGAGTAAAAATCACACTTATCAAAGAAACACAATAATGACAGCTCAGAGGGTGATGCTGAAACTTGAAAGTAATTGAACCATTTAACCACTATTTACTTCCTCAGAATTTCCCCTCAGAAATGACCCTTTGCTAAAAGCCTATGTTCTTGTAAAACACTGAATTTATTGCTTTTTGGACAAGCTCCGTCTATTTCAAGGCTTCTTCCAAAACTCAGACTATGTTATCTTCCCTGTTCTCAATGTTATGGTTTTTATCCAAGGACTGCCTTGTCCTAAAGCAGTGATTCTCAAATTTTAGCCTGCATCAGAATTACCTGGGCTGTTTGGTAAAACACAGATTTCTGGGCCCCACACCCAGAGTTTCTGATTCAGAAGGGTCTGATGGGGATGAATAATTTGCATTTCAAAGATATCCCCAGTGATGCTGATTCAGTTGACCAAGAGTCCACACTTTGAAAACTTCTGTCCTAAAGATATACCATTTTCACAACATCTAGCATTTCTTCCTGACAAATTATGTAAAAATTGGTTTCTTCTTGGCCACCTATCATCTCCTTTCCAAATTTCTCCAGGGTGGCACTGTCCAGTAGAAATATCATGGGAGCTGCACATGTAATTTTAAACCATTTAGTAGCCACATTAAAAAAGCAAAAAGATGAGAAGCCGAGGTAAGAGGATTGCTTCAGCCTATGAGTTCAAGGCTGCAGTGAACTATGATCACACTACTACATTCTCCAGCCAGAGTGAGACTCTGTCTCTTAAAAAATACACACACACACACAAGCACATATGCACATATATGCACCTAGCACAGGAGCTCCCAGATTCATAAAGCAAATTCTACTAGATCCAAGCAAAGAAAGAAAACAGTAGCATCATAATTTCTGGAGACTTCAACACCCCACTGACAGAGCTGGACAGATCATTGAAGCAGCAAATCAATGAAGAAACACTGGACTTCAATGAGACTCTAGAATGAATGGATCTAACAGACATTTATAAAACATTCTACCCAAAAACTACTGAATATACATTCTTCTTATCAGCACATGGGACATTCTCTGAGACTGATCAAATCATAGGCCAAAAAACATGTCTCAGCAAATTCAAAAAAATTAATATCATACCATGTATATTCTCAGACCACAGTGGAATAAAACTAGAATACAATTCCAAGAGAAACACTCAAATCTACACAAAGTCATGGAAATTGAACCACCTGCTGCTGAACAATCCTTGGGTCAATGATGAAAGTAAGATGGAAATCAAAAGATTCCTTGAACTGAATGACAAAGGAGACACAAGCTATCAAAATCTATGGGATACAGTAAAAGTAGTCTAAGGGGAAAGTTCATAGCCTTAAACACCTGCATCAAAAAGAGAAAAAGATTACAAATTAACAACCTAATGTCACATCTCAAAGAACTAGAAAAGGAAAAGCAAACCAAACCCTAAGCCAACAGAAGAAAATAAATAACAAATCTCAGAGCAGAACTAAACAAAATGGAAACAACAAAAAAATAGAGGATCAATGAAAGAAATAGTTGGTTGTTGAAAAATAAACTAAACCAATAGACCACTAGCCAGATTAATCAGAAATAGAAGAGAAAGAACTCATATAAGCTCAATCAGAAATGAAAAAGGAGGCATTACAACTGATTCCATAGAAATACAAAATATAATCCATGAATACTATAAAAACCTCTATGCACACAAACTAGAAAACATAGAGGAAATAGATAAATTCCTGGAAACACACAACCTCCCGAGCCTCAATCAGTAAGAAATAGAAATCTTAAACAGACCAATAACAAGCAGTGGGATTGAAGCAATAACAAAAACTCTCCCAACGTAAAAAAGCCCCAGACTAGATGGGTTCACAGCCAAATTCTACCAGACCTGCAAAGAAAAACTGGTACCTATCCTACAGAAATTACTCCATAACATCGAGAAAGAGGGAATCCTCCCTAACACATTCTATGAAGTTGGTATCACCTTGATACCAAAGCCAGGAAAGGACACAACAAAAAAAGAAAACTACAGACCAATATTCCTTATGAACATAGATGCCAAAATCCTCAATAAAATACTAGCAAACTGAATTCAACAGCACATCAAAAAGATAATTTACCATGATCAAGTGGGTTTCATCCCAGGGTTGCAAGGGTGGTTCAACATATGCAAATCAATAAACATGACCCACCACATAAACAGAAGCAAAAACAAAGACCATATGATCATCTCAACAGATGCAGAAAAAGCATTTGATAAAATCCAGCACTCTTTCATGATAAAAACCCACAACAAAGTAGGCATAGAAGGAATATACCTCAAAAGAATAAAAGACATATATCACAAACCCACAGCCAACATCATACTGAATGGGGAAAAGTTGAATGCATTCCCCCTATGAACTGGAACAAGACAAGGATATCCACCATTACCACTTCTATTCAACATAGTACTGGAAGTCCTAGCCAGAGTAATCAGGCAAGAGAAAGAAATAAAGGGTATCCAAATTGGGAAAGAGGAGATCAAAATATCCCTTTTGGCTGATGATATGATCTTGTATCTAGAAAATCCTAAAGACTCCAGCAAAAGACTCCTGGAATTGATAAATAAATTTAGCAAAGTCTCAGATTACAAAATCAATGTACAGTCAAGTGGAGAGTCGAATCAAGGAATCAATACCATTCACAACAGTTACAAAGAAAATAAAATACCTAGGAATATTCTTAACCAAGGAGGTGAAAGATCTCTACAAGGAGAACTACAAAACTCTGATGAAAGAAATCACAAATGACACAAACAAATGAAAAACATCTCATGCTCATAGATTGGTAGAATCAACATTGTTAAAATGTCCATACAGCCCAAAGTGATTTACAGATTCAATGCAATCCCCATCAAAATACCAACGTCACATTTCACGGATCTAGAAAAAATAATCCTACACTTCATTTGGAACCAAAAAAGAGCCCAAATAAAAAATAATACAAATGGACAAAAACAAAAAGGAGCCCAAATAGCCAAAGCAATCTTAGGCAAAAAGAAAAAAATCTGGAGGCATCACATTACCAGACTTCATATTATACTACAAGGCTATAGTAACCAAAATAGCATGGTACTGGTATAAAACTAGAAGACATAGACCAATGGAACAGAATAGAGAACCCACAAATAAATCATCTACCTACAACCAACTGATGTTTGAGAAAGCAGACCACAACATACACTAGGGAAAGGAAGCCCTATTCAATAAATGGTGCTAGGAAAACTGGATAGCCACATGCAGAAGAATGAAATAGGACCCCTATCTCTCACCATATACAAAAATTAATTCAAGATGGATAAAATATTTAAATGTAAGGCATGAAACCACAAAAATACTAGAAGAAAATGTAGGAAAAATCTCCTAGATATCAGCCTAGGCAAAGAATTTGCAACTTAGACCCCAAAGGCAAATATAATAACAACAAAAATAAATAAACGGGCCTTGATTAAATTAAAAGGCTTCTGCACAGCAAAGGAAATAGTCAACAGAGCAAATAGACAACCTACAGAATGGGAGAAATTATTCACAAACTATATATCTGATAAAGAGCTAATATCCAGAATCTACAAAGAACTCAAACAAATTAGCAAGAAAAAAAAAACAACCCACTAAAAAGTAGGCAAAAGACATGAACAGAAGTTTTTCAAAAGAAGATAAACAAATGACCAAAAAACATATGAAAAATGCTCAACATCACTAATCATCAGGGAAATGCAAATTAAAACCACAATGCAATACCCCCCGTACCCCTGTCAGAATGGCCATCACTAAAAAGTCAAAAAACAATAGATGCTGGCATGGACGCAGAGAGAAAGGAATGCTTATACACTATTGGTGGGACTGCAAATTAGTACAACCTCTATGGAAAACAGTATGGAGATTCCTCAAAGAAATAAATGCAGACTTGCCATTCAACACAGCACCCACTATTGGGTAGCCACCCAAAGGAAAAGAAATCATTTTATCAAAAAGATACCTGCACTCAAATGTTTATACAGTACAATTCACAACTGCAAAGATGTGGAATCAACTAAGTGCCCATTAATTTTTGAGTGGATTAAGAAAATGTGGTATATATATTCACATTTGTATATTTGTGTATATATATACACACACACCATGGAGTACTACTCAGCCATAAAAAGGAATGAAATTCTTTTGTAGCAATTTGGATAGAACTGGAGGCCATTATCCTAAGCAAAGTATCTCAGGAATGGAAAAACAAACACCACATGTACTCTCTAATAATTGGGAGCTAATCAATGGGCACACATAGGCACAAAGAGATGTAAAGGTCATTGGAAATCAAGAAAGGGGGGAGGGAGGAGGTGTAAAAACTTACCTGTTGGGTACAATGAACACTATCCAGGTGACGGGCACACTAAAAGCTCCGACTTAAGTATCACAAAAGGTATTCACGTAACAAAAACATTTGTACCCCCTTAATATCTTGAAATTAAGAAAATTAACTTACATAATATATTTTATTTAACCCAATATATCTAAAATATTTTCATTCAACATGTAATTGATATAAAAATATTAATGAGCCATATTACATTCTTTTCTTTTATGTTCAAAGACACACTAAGACTTTGAAATCTGAAACATATTTTTTATACTGCCAGCACATCTCACCTGGGACCAGCCACATTTCAGTTGCTCCATAGCCACACATGCTGGTATCTGCTGTTATGGACAGCACAGCCCTTGAACTTTAGTGTCAAGGGAACTAGAGTATGGAGGGCTCTGTTCAGTCTGCACTTTACTATGACTTTCACCACATTTCCTCAGTTCTAAGATGTGCCTGATTGCCAGATGCATTATTAATCTAATAACAGATTTTAAGGAAAAAAAGGAACCACTACATCATTGCATGTATGCATTGATTTTAAAATGCATGTCAATGTCAGAATTTATTTCTTTATTTTTATGCATAGGACCAAATATAAACATGTCATGATGCCTTATTTTGGTACAGTTTCTTTTAACTTATTTTATCTCCTGTCCCTTTGTCCTACTCATCTATTCTCTCATCAGCAACCCCTTCCTCTAGCAAGACAATCTACATTACGAACACAGTATTTGTGCTTCTTTATTTTTCCTCCATCGTCATATAATCCTCTAAAAATATACACCAAAGTTTCTCTACATTTATTTCACTAAAATAAGATCATATTATACCCACTTCTCTGCATAATTGCTTTCTTATTCAATAATAACTCATGAAACCCTTGCAATCAGCTGGAAGTTGTAATTCATTCTTTTTAATGACTGCAGAAAAGTCCATGGAGTAGGGTACCATAATTTATTCAATATTTCTGTCTTGGGTGGGCATTCACATTTTATCCCGATTGTTTTAAGCACTAAGAAAAAAGCTGCAAAAAACCACTCTCCATATAAATAGACAGAAATATAGATATTTAGGTAGATATCTTTGCCTACTTTTTTTTGTATTTAGCTTACAACCTCTTTATTAGCCTTTAACTTAGACTTTGTCCCATCATAGCTGGGGCCCTTTACTTCCAACAAATGAAAGTACTTACCATTAGCAGTCTCAGCAAACCATTTTAAATGATTTTCCTAACGAATCCCTCCTCAGAAAACAACTGGTACAGATGAACGTATTTCCCCTAACCCTCCCCAACACAACAATCTCTGTTCAGGTGTTCTCTTCATTGGTCTGGCTTCCTGGGAAACAGCCTGGAGGAAATCTAAATAGAAAAGATTTTACTGCTGTATGTCCACTCACTTTGCAAAAACTGTTAGTTGACACTAACAAGATTAATTTCTTCATTGATGTTTTTAAAAAATTTTAAAAAGAAATACTAGATTAGAAACCAAAGGACCTGGACTCCATAACCTACCCAAAGTAGTATAGACTGTAACTCAGGTAATAATAATTAGAATGATAAATAGCAACATCTGTTATAACATTCATTGAGCTTTACTATGTGACAGGCACTGTTGTAAGTGCTTTACATATGTTAATTCATTTGTTCCTTCAAAACCTCCATAAAATAGGTTTTCTTGTTATTTCATTATTATTCCCACTTTATGGCTGAGGACATTGAATTCATTCAGCCAGTAAATGGCAAAAGCAGGATTGAAACGTGGACAGTCTGGCTCCAGGATCCTAACCTCTCCACTGTCTCTTTGAACTTCAGTGTTCTCAGCTTTAAAATGAGTATGGCAATACTGACTCAACATACCTTTAGGATTGCTGAGAAGAAAAATGACAGTGATTTGTAAACCATTAATAGTGCTAACAAGACGAGGTTAGTCTTGTTTCAGCTGGGAAAATTTGGCTGAGATTATTCCATCATTCAAACCAATAAGTGAGCAGATTAAGTGTTTCACACAATGGCAAACCAAGCCGTTTTCTGACCACCTTCTGAAGGTGAAAATAGACAGATATGGCCAGTTAACATAGAACCTGAACTATGCCAGATTCTCAGAGCCAGCTGATATTCCTGAAATTAGAAAAAGAGCGTCCAACCTTTACTTCTCTAGTATAGCTTGACCGCATCCTTCTTCTCTTCGCTCCAGCCCTTGCATTTTACTTAATTAGAACACCAGGCTATAAATCTTACATACTTAAGGGCCAGAAAACTCTCTGGAGCTCTCAGACTGAAATGTGTGTGGGAGCTCAGCAGTATTGAATTTTCAAATAAAATGATTAACAAGCACCTTTATGGCAGCCTCAGAGAAAACAATATTTCCTGAATCTTGCCACCTTAATCTAAGGAAGCTTTTTGTTTTTAGGTTTAATAAAAAGGGTTCGAAAGTAACATAGGAATGAGTGACTAAAAACAGGTGGAGACACTCTATTTTCCAGTCTGGAAGTTGCCTTTGGCAATTGGAACTTCATCACTGCTCTCTGCTCAGGCCTATGAAAGCCATCAGAGCATGCTACCAAGAAGGTTTCAGGCACTTAGTTCGATTTCAACTGCAATCAGCTCTAATGACTGGTTTTTTAAGAAACACTTTTTCCAAGATTTTGATAGCTGAAAATGGGCGCACCTGATCAAAAATCCTATTTGCTTTTCCATAGCACAACATCGATCAGACTTCATGAAGCAGAGAATTAGAATCAGTTAAGAGAAAGAGCATAATCCAATCCAATTCAACCACAGACTGAGGCCTATAAGCCTACTATTCGCTGAAACAATGATTTGGGTTCTCTGCCAAATAATTGTAGGATGTTTATAGCTTTACACAATGGGAATCAGCCTCATTTATGCAGCAGGAAGATCATTTACAACTAATTTCTAAAAGACAGCAAGTGTCAATAATAAATTTTTAAATCAAAGCCAGAAATTACAATACTCAAAAGAGGAGCATTAAGCAATATGAAGTTGTTGTCAGAAGGAGGATTTTCAGAGATGCCATGCTACTTTATTACATATAATCATAAAATGTCTATAAAGTAGTCATGACCCGCCTGGTTTTCCTAGTCTCTGGGAAGTAGGAGACTTGGCTTTACAGAGGATCTGGGTCAACAGGCAACAAGGACAGGGCATCTCCTACTGCAAAGATCTCCGTGCCAACCTGGCTGCCTTCCAAGATGATAGCTAGAACCACCCTGCCTTCTCAGCCATATGTGCTTCATGGAGCAAACCCTGCTCTGCAGTTATTGGGAAGAGGTTGAATAGAGCTACTCCAGAGGCCAGAAGTTCCCATTCATCCATTCACCCATTCACTCCTTTACCTGTAACACTCAACAGGAATTTTAATATCCTAGCCTTTTGCCTCTGCTACCGCCACATCATCCCGGGTGCTAGCAACACTCAGAGGAAATGAAAAGTCGCTCCTCCTCACAGAAAGATTGACTTCTGGGGTGGAGTATGGAAAGAATGGCTCTGTTTCCCAGTTCAATCATTCATTAGCTGTGTGACTTTGGGAAAGTCACTTGACATTTCTATGTCTCATTGTCTCACTGTAAAACAATAATAGCTGATGTAAGGAGAAAATTAGGTCATGCATGAAAAGCTCTTAAAAAGAATCTTAAAAGTATTAACTGAATTGCATGTTGTCAACTGGATCTGAATTTCATCTGAGCTTCCTACGAGAGAAAACTGGGGATCAGGAATAGGAGAACATGCCATTATGACTAACGTTCTGAGTAAACAATAGTGCACATAAAGAAATGCTCTCCTCAAGGAAAGTCGTCAACCTGCGGTCAGAGTATGGGGGTTGAAATTTAAACTCTCCCCTTCTCAAGTCCCTTGATTTCTCTGAGCTTTCCTTTCCCCACTTGTGAAAATGGCACTCATGATAACCATCTTACAGCATTACGGTGAATATTATTATTATATAAGAAAACATATACAAATATGTTCTAGAAACTATTAAATATTTTCCTACTCTGGGTCTAGGCATTTGACTACTTAGTCTTGTTTAACTTGAAACCATCTGCTAACTTGTTTTTGTGCTTTTTGCCTGATTTCTCCCATTAAAATGTCAACTCCCTGAAGGCAGAAACTGTCTTACTCATTGCTGCATCTAGTGCTTCCAGCAGCCTTGTTCTGAGTGAATATTTGTATTATTACCTGCCTGCTAGACAAGTATACCAGCAGTCAGCTCCAGAAAAAAAGATGAAATTTGCCCTCATTGGCTCTTTCCCCATCCCACTTAGCATCTGAAATGAACAATTACCTCTTTTCTATGATTAGGGAAATCCCCTTTGTATGAAAGCCCACCTCTCCCCTAGAGAAGCTGCGTCTGTATGCGGGTATTCCTGTTCCAGCCTTCCTTGCAGCTAGGGGGCCGGCACTCAACTAGGCTGTCTCCAGACATACCTGCTTCAGACTTTGAATTATAGGTTAGTAATTTCACAAAGCATGGGACCACACAGTCCCCATTCTGGCAAGGCTGATATGAGAGGCACTTATGCTGATGGTTCTAGCAGCAGCATCCAGGGGCCTACATGGGCGATATTGATGGGATAAACTGTTGTATCTGTGCCCAAGGTGGTTCTTCATTGGACCAGCTCTGTGGCATGATTTTGGCCCTAGTTCCTCATTGTGTTACCTCCAAGCTTGGTTCTCTTGGCTATTCTATATATTCTCTGGATACAACTTCCTTTAATAAGTGCATTCTCTGCTTAAATTACCCACGGTTGGTTTTGCTCCTTAACTGACAGGATCCTTCCCTCCCCCCACCCAGCAGCCCAGAATCTCAGTCAGATTGCAAGTGGTCCTGGTCCCCTAAGGGACTAAGCTGTCCTCCTAGAAATTACCTCCCCCCCCAACACTTATCCTTCTCCCTCCTCGGGATCAAATTGTGCATTTCCTTTTCCCTTAGGACTTAACTTTCTATGAGAGATAATCTGATCAATTAATTCAAGCCAATGTGTTAATTGCTGACACTAATTTAATATCACCCAGGCATTTTAGCAGATACCTTCAATGCCTCAAAGCAAAGGAGAAAGGAATGCATTTTAGTTACCCTGACGTAGTGCCTGTGAGGATTCTAGTCTTTGTCTGCAACCTCAAAAGTCCTACATTCATCGAGGTAGGTCCTGTCTCTTCCATCCATAGGTGCTCAGGGGACCAATGACATAGTGACACTGGTGCAGTTTATGAAATCAGTGTCTTTACTTCATGGTAACACACACACACACAGACACGCACACAGACCTACATAAAATATTTCAAAAGCTTCCCATTGCTTTAGAATAAAGACCAAAATTTTTAACAGAGTCACAAAGGCCCAGAATCTTGAGGCCTAACCTAATGACATGCTCAGAAATATTTAACAACTAGCTTTAGAGTAGGAAGTTAAGGCAGCAGGGTTGGGGGGAGGTGTGTTAAAACCCTAATTTGTAGCATTTTCTGATTTTGGTGGCCTAAATACACACTCATGGCCAATTTCAAGCTACCAAAATAATGTCAATGAGGTTACAAGATTCCTGAATATTTAACAGCTTGCTCTTGCAAGCCAATATAGGCACCAGCTCCAGCATACCGCTGCTCCAACTGCTTTTCCCAGCCACTTCACTGACGCCGTCTTACCATATCACACTCATCACTCCAACCCCATTGGCCTTTTCCACCCCCCTCAACGGATCATACCACTCCCCCAACACACACACAACCCCAGCCTTCCATAGTCTAGGTCAGGTTCTCTGTGACAGCCTTCTCCAGCTCTGCGATCCTCTCCTCCAGAGCACTTACTTCAGTTACCTATTTAGTCCTTAATGCGATCATATGATGTTTAAATCGTAAACAAACATGGATCTGTAGGAGCTGTGATCAGAATGGCTATCAACTTCCATTTCCACATAGTTTTTATGCACCCTTTTGTGAGGGAAATTTCAGGGCTTACCAAGAAAAAAACTTTAGTAGCTGCTCAGTTGTTAATACCACAAATATGACAGAGACCCTTCAATTTTCTGCTGGTTTCTTAGAATCCTGGATTATTGAAGCTGGAGGAGAGCATTTCAAATGCCTTTTCTCTGCTCACTAGATATTCTATGCAGGTACCTCATGGTATTCCTTGGGGAAGTTGAAGTAGAAAATGGGAGAAAATACTGCTGAAAAGATAGAACTCTGGGCTCCCATAGCTACCTCCCAAGAGCAGCTCTGTTTTTATATATTTAATATATTGCTCTTCCCTATGAGATTTTTTGCATGATTTCTACTGTGGAAAAAAAAGTTTGCACACCAGTTTTTATTTTGTAGATGTACAAAATAAATGCTCAGAGAAGTACAGGATAATAGGGAAAACTATTCATGTGTTTTATGCAAAAGAAAAGTTTTCATGTATGAGTATTTCTACTTTTCCCTCTTCCCTCCTAGCTCCAACTCCCAGTAAATAACTGAATTTCCAATTTTATCACATTTTCAAAAATATGAAAATCCTCTCTGAGACTAGACCACATGGGTGCCCATTTGTATTTGGGTTACAGAGCACTTGCATGGATAATCAATCACAGAACCTCAACTTGAACAAGATCTCCTGGGTCAAAGGCCACTTTCATTATACTTCTTGGTTAGTGCACATCCAGTACCAATAAGGACTTCACTGCTGCCAAAAGGAAAGCCTCACTGCCCAAGCATCTTCTCCATGGGACATTTCCTTTAGTTTTTAAATAAATTATTTTTCTTGGAGGCTATATGAGTATATAATATAAAACCAGTAACTCTGATACAAAGACCTGTAGAAAAACAGTCTTACTTCTTTCTAACCACATCAAATTTCTTGCCTCAGTATGCATCACCAATATAAAAATCAACTGAACTTCTAAATTCTGATCAGAAGCTCAGGATCTGAGCAAAGGAACACAGCAGTACACTCCTGGATACCTGGGCAATTAGAAGCATTCTATAGTTCAGAGAGATATGGATTCATATCCCATCAATGCTACTTCCTGGATATGTGATTTCAGGCAAGTTATATTTTATCTGTGAGGCTCAGTGTCCTGAGGGTAAGAATGTGTACATTATATGGTTTGTTGTAAAGATTAAATGAGACAAATTCCTGGCATGAAGTAAGTGCTCAAGAAATTATCACCATGTGTTTTCATTCATTAGCAAATATTTCTATACCTATGTTATTAGAACTAGGCCTGATATATAGATAAAGCCTGATCTATAACTCCAGGAAATAAGTTCGCTGTCAAATATATAACTATCTCGTTCATACTGTTTTATTTTTTCAGTTAAACAAACTTTTACTGAGTTCTTAATATTTGCCAGACACAGTATTAGGCCTGGACCATAAGAAATAACAGATATTCAGTTCCTGTTTTCAAGGATCTGATGATTTTAAACCATACCTGACAGATAGGACCTCCTACCTTTTTTAGAAACGGGGTCTTACTATGTTGCCCAGGCTGGAATGTTAGTGGCTATTTGCAGGTGCCATCGTAGCTCACTGCAGCTTCAAACTCTTGGGCTCAAGCGATCCTCCCTCTTCAGCCTTCCAAGTAGCTGGAACTACAGGCATGAACCACCACGCCTGGCAGACTTTCTGTATTCTTAACGATCTCTAAGAGAGGAGATCTCACCATGTCGTTGGCAACTGCCACATTCAATTCTTAGTTCTCTGAGGAATTTGTGTGTGTGGGGGTTCAATTCACTGAGAATCAGTGTATCTCCATTTCCTCATATTCTAGGCCCCAGAAGAACGAGAGAACAGTTGGTCATGATTTTGCATATAAGAAGCTTTCATTCTCTGAGAGTTATTGAGCTATTCCTCCATCTTCTCCTTCTAGATTAAATAATTCCAACCCCTTTAACCTTTCTCAGAGGTCTATTCACCAGCCTTCAGCGTAATCATTTCCATTGCCTCCTCTGGAGTCTCTCCAAATCCTCTGCATTAAAATATGTTGCTTCACCATTGAGCTCCCTCATCTAAGCAACTTATTCCTTCACATAGACCCAGGCAAAAAGGGGAAAAAAAGAGCTGATCAAGCAGCTCCCAAATAAAAGGAAGAGAGTAGACAGAAGGATAGAGTTCCTATGTAAAGAACTCATTAGGACACTCACATGCTCAAAGCAGACTAGCATTTACTGTCACCACTATTAAGGAAGAACGGCTAAAACCAGAACAGTTTTTAAATAGTGCCAACCATTCTGTTTAACAATTATCTAAATTACTTTTAAGCAGATAAGACTATTAACAGCAAACTTGAGACTTGCTGTAGTTACACCTGAGATTCTCAGAAGGGCACTAATAAATTCACTGTACTACTAAAGCTAATGAGATCAAACAGGAATTTTTGATTCTGTAAAATGCCTCTGGCCATCAGGTAGACAGCTGAGGGCTTACTGTGCAATTTACAGAAGTGCCTTTGGTTAGTCCTGGCACGTGCAAAGGATCTTTCTTTGCGTTCTGTCCATAAATATGGAGTAATTAATATTTCTTGAGCTGAGAGTGCAGCAAATTCTAAATGATTCTTTTGAAATGATGTATAGAGGTTAATCAAATACACACTGATCATAGTATGATACCAACATATGTAGAAAGGAGCCGATATGAATACCAGAGCTGTAGTAAAACATCCCTTTGGGATATGCATAGTGACTTGTAAGAAATCTCTTCTCACAGAAATTCTTCCCTGCCTTTTTCTCTTCTTGTGCCATTGAAATTAACCAGCCTCCTGTGAGCCAACAGCACGTCTATGCGCACATGCACGCATGCACACACACCCACACAAACACAGTTAAGGTTCTCTGACTGTCAAATTTCCAAATCCTCTCAAGAAGCAGAGAGAACTCTTACAGGATAATAATCTGCCTGTTTCAGGGACTTCTTTGTTCTGAACCCACTATTTAGAATTTTTTTTTCTTTTCCCATCTGGGAAATTAAAAGTATACAAATGGGGTGTGAAGCTTTGGTTAGAAGGGGGCAGGTGGAGAGAATAACCATTGCCTCCCCTGAGATGACTTCAGGCAAACAGGTGGCAGTCACCTCTAGTTCAGTTTCTGAAGCCTGCCTGGCCCTCGCAAAACCTTGTTTGGCCTAGAACTGGCTGGGCTGAGAGAGGTCTTTCAACAGTAACCATGAGAGAACCAACTACATTCTGAAAAAACCTCCTTGCCAAGTTCTCTGAAGACTCCCTCAGTTCTGGGTCGAGAACAAATTCATGGTTAGGTGTTGAATTTTCCAAGGGAAGTGCAGTTCCAAAGCCATTCCAATCTATCAAATAATGACTTAAATCCCAAAACTTATGGAATTAATATGTGATCCTTAAATAATCAGCAATTAGGATGACCAGTGGCTTATAATCATAGCATCAGAACAAGAAGCACCCTCCTGGGTGAAGGCAAACAGCTCACTAGCTGTTTAATTGTCAAGAGTTGACCCTTTACGTATTCCTCCTATACTTGATGGTTTTCCAAGCTTGGGCACACACCCCAGGTATTTGTGCTACAGAGTGAAGAAAGGCATAGGAACCATCATATGCACAGTTGAAATACGGGGGCTCTGAAACAAGGGGCAGTTAAAGCCATAACATATTAAATAGTTTTGTGTTGACAAATATATACTGTAACTTAATAGTTACAATTTTTATAAAAGCAAGACTCTGGTTATGAAGTGGAACTACGAGTAGCCCCAGATTTCATTTATTTCATGGTAAAGAGACTCTTGTAAATTCTTATCAAGGAGTAAGAAAGTGAAGTAGGGCACTGATACTGATATATGCTATCATGTTACTTCAAAGTGGTTATGGCGAGTGGCCAGTAACGCTGGATTAATAAATCACTAGTAAACACAACTCATTGCTCTCTCTTTTTACCCAAATGTGTACTTCAGAGACTTATATTAAATTGTTTCAAAGAAACAGCAATTTTTACCACCCCACTATAATCCACTGAACATTGGGAAGCAATTTTTTTTCATTTAATTTTTGGAAATACAATAATATCAACTAAGACTGAATACTGGCATCCCTACGTTGGGAAGGTTAAAAGAAAAAAGTGCAAGCAAATAAGTAAATAAATGAATAATAAGTAAATGGAGAGTAAAGGAAAGAGAAGCAGGAGCAAGACAGACAAGAAGTGAAAAACCGAGACTGGTGGATTTTAAACATATCCATCTATAATGAACAGCTGACATTTTCAAAATAGCTTTTGTGAACCTGAAAAAGTAAAATAAAATTCCTGCTGACTTTCAAAAGCCAACCGTTTGGGTCATTCTTTAAAAATAAAAATTAAAAAAGATAGCCAGCAGATTAAAGGAAGTCCATTTATAAAAATCAAATGAACCTCTAACAAAGCTTATTCAGGACATGAATAAATCATCTGGTCATGAATTATTCATTGTTATCAAGAAACAAGCTGGGGATTCCAGGAACTGGGCTGAGGAGGTGCTGAAACGAGGGGGGTGGTGAGCAGGGTTATTGTCTCATGCCCACCACAGGAAGGGCGAGGACAGGCCACCAGTACCACCATCGAGTGTAGACCATGTCTGTCTTCCACTCGTGTTTCAGGGACACTTTGGCACTTTGGCAGCATTTACACCCCACAGGACAAAACAAATAGGGTTTAATCCACAGAACCTTAATTTAGAAGATTGCAGGTGCCCAGTAAGCAGACAATAAGATGTTTCCAGCATTGTCTCTCTTTTTTTAAATGCGTGATATACATGGAAAATACGAGCTGCATGCAAAAGATAATAGAGTTGAAAGTTTAAATTTAAAAGGGATGGCTAGAAAATTCTTTGATGATAAGTTGTTAGCATAGTCTGACCTACTCATTCACGGCTTGGGGGTTAGATTTGTGGACAGGGATAAGGTGAGGAAGAAAGGGAGCCTCCAAGATTCAATCAACTAATCAATGTATCTGTGTGTTCCAGGTCCAAACTGCTTTGCAGGAACTACAATAATCCCAGCTGGCATTGAAGTGAAAGTGGATGAATGTAACATCTGTCACTGTCACAACGGGGACTGGTGGAAACCTGCTCAGTGTTCAAAACGTGAATGCCAAGGCAAGCAGACTGTGTAGGACAAACTTCCAACCAATGACGAGTTCTTAGGAAAGGATGCTCTGGCTTCTACACTGCACATGTTTGACACAAAACAAAACAAACAAACTCCTGCCAGCTACAACAGGGTCACCAGCAAAACCTTTTAGGGTTGACAAAAGTGAATATTTTACTAAGAGGAAATTTCTCTCTTTCTCTCTTGCTATATAAAATATATATAGTATACAGCTATCTAAACCGCTTTTGTATTTACCAATGCTTGATGGTGACTTGATGACTGGATTTCTGGAACAAAAAGAAAGAAATAGCGTTGCACAGGCTCCTTCTCTGGTGAAGCCTCTGACCTACCAGCTCATCATTCCCTGGTTTGCTCCATTTTTATTCTTCCGTACATCCTATATGGCATTTTTCTCTTGTAGTTTTTTTTTTCACCTTTAGAGTCTAAGGGGCCAGATTTGACTGCACAGTAAAATTTTGAGTTGTGTCAAGAAAATGTTTGGTATAGGAATGCCATGGGAAGGATCTTTCCTGACCAGGAAGACACAAGGGCATCCAATGAATCGCTCCCCTAGAGTGAATCATGCCCTGTAGACTAAGAAAAGAGGAATGGACACGTAGATGGACCCACTGCTGGACAGGATGGGGAGCACGTAGTTTGTCCATTATGTGGGGTTCACAATTTAATGCTTACAAACCACACATTTCATATGCAAAACCTTGAAACTGCCAATTAAAAACTAATATGTAAAGAACACCATGAGCTTGACTAAAGAATCCAAAGAGAGACAGATATTTAAAATTGTAGCACTAAGCACCAGACTTTTCATGATGCTAAATTTGAGTTTGGTTTGTAACTAACGCACTCTAAACCCTCCCTGTCACCAGGCAATATAAATATCAGAACCAGGGTGACTAGCCCCACTGTGAATCCGAATCCTTCTAAACGTTTCTGGCTTTTGAGTTCAGATTTGACTGAAAGCCAGCGGTACACATCGGCAGTTTTTATGGTTCGGGACTGTGTTTGCCATGTTATAGTAACAACCACTCAGCCCTACGTCTAAAACACAGATTCAGGACACTCTTTCCACCTCAAGTGCTGATTTAAATTAAAGATTAGGGTAGAGTGAGTCTTGCACAATACAATTCCATTTGTTGAACATTTTTTAAAATGTATATATTAGATACTAAACAATTAAAGTGAACTTTTGAAGAGTCTCCAGGTTGCCCTGGTAATGCTGCTAGTATAGTAACAGAAAAAATAAAATACACAGGGTATCTGATGCCATCTCGATTCAAGTGCAAAATTAGCAATTCTGAAACCACATGGCATAGTTAGTCGCTTATTCCACTCTACTGTCCTAAAAACCCTGGCGCAAATCTGATAGGGTCCTTGAAGAAACTTTAAGGTTGTCTTTATTCTCGACGTTCTTCCTTTTGCTGTTCCCCTGACTTGTGCTTCGCCAGAGCGCCTGTGGAGTGCCATATTCCAGAGCAGGATGTCTCTACCTTAGTACTATCCACATTTTGGGCCACATAATTATTTGTTGGTGGGGGCCGTCCTGTGCATTTTTAGGATGTTTAGTAGCATCACTGGTCTCTATCCACTAGGTGCCAGTAGTAACACCCCAGTTGTGACAAACAAATGTCTCCAGACATTGCCAATGTCCTCACGGGGTGGGGGTGCGGGGCAAAATTTCACCTGGTTGAGAACCAGTGGTCTAGAATAATCAGTATAGAGTGGTTTCTGCCAGGGGGAGATACTGGGCCAGCTCTGGCTGCACCTGTGGCTTTGGTGAGTCTCTGAGCCATTTGGGACATGCACAGACAGCAGCCCCAAGGGGTCAGTCTTCTCCATAGAGAGGGATGCTTCTAAGGCTGTAGGTCCACCCTCAAGACACATATTTCTTTAGTCTCATCAACTGGTTTTTCATTTAAAATTGTCAGCCTCTCCACCCCGGAAGCATCTCCTGTCATCAAGAAAGAGTTGTCATTTCTAAAATTAATGTGCTGACAAGTTGGACCTGACACTTTTACGCACACTGTGCTTGTGTTATGATACAAATAGCCATGCCGGCACCATCCTGAGGAAGAACATCAAGACGCCTTCCCTTAGAACACCAATTTGCAGCAAGGTTGGTGCTTTTCAGTTGCCACCATGGATACATCATATAGACAGTCATGAATCATTCATGAACAATGCTGCATGATTTATGTCTGCACTCAAAAGTAAAGGCATTCCACACTTCAGCTTGTGTCTAGACAGAGACATATTATAGAGCTTTCTTTGCCCTGAGGTTGCCTGTTGCCAGCTTCAAAAATCCACACTCTTGGAAAGTAATAAAAATAATAATAATAAATGACAGGAATAAGGTTTGAAACTCAGAAAATGTCATTAATAGAGCCATGTAGCATAGTACCTTATCTATTATTAAGGAGTTACTATGTCCTTTTTAGAAAACACAAAGAGAGTGCAACCGGGAAGCTGAAGTACAGAAATTTTGCATCAAAGCATTGGCACAGTGATAGTCACAGCAAGAATTTACTAGAACGGAGTATAACGTCCATCAAGAAACTCTCTTCAGAGATTCTGCAGAAAGCAGGCTGCTCATTGGCCTCTGTTACCAGCTAGAGAGAGGGATTTTTATTGTTGTCATTGTTGTTGGATTAATTTTTTCACTATAAGCTGTTTCCTTTAAAATTTTGTAGCACCAACATGTTTCCTCCTTTAGGGAGAGATGAACCTATACTGTGACAGAGTTTCTCATAAACCAATGAACACTTGACAACCTCCTTCTACCCAGGTCATTGAGAAATTCTTCCCAAACTCTGAACAGCAGAGTTCTGGTCTCATCTGTTGTTTTTTTTCTTTTGAAGGTTTTGTTTGCAGCCACACTGTCACCTCTGTACTCTTGTTTCTCCTCCACCTTTGGTTCTCGGCTTTAACTATAGCTATGTTTAAATAAGGGATCAACATCCTCTTTGTCAGCTGATGCCTATTAAAAATGATTCAGTTTCTAAAATCTTTGAAAAATGGTGTGCCTGAAAACTAGTGAGAAAAAAAAAACCCTAAACACTAAACTGTAAAAAGGGGATTCTAGCAACAATATTTGATGTGTAAAAGAATATATTATTAAAAAATTATTTTGTTAAATATAAAGTGTGTTAACCAGCAAACATTGTTTGTGGTATATTTTCCTTCCCAAATCTCTCCCTTTTCCCTATCCTCATTATTTAATGACTAATTCTCAGTGGTTTTTATCATCAGAAAGTACATGTGTCATTAGAACTATATTCAATTAGAATGAAGCATTAGCTTTAGCATTTGCCTGTGTGCATTTTCATTTTTCATAATATAAGACAAAGCTGACTCGGGGATTGGAGATGAGGTTCAAATAAACCAGCAGTGAGAGGGTGATAGGAAGTTTTTTCCTGACCCCATATCCATATATAATACTAATAATAATCTATAATTATCGAGTACTGGCTGTGTACCAGGCCCTGTGCTAAGCTCTGGGCCCACAGGATTGTGTTCAATCCATGCATAAAAGTTTTCAAACATACACAAAAATCGAGAAAATAGTATAAGCAACCTCCATTTACCCATTGCCCAGATTCAACAGTTATCAAGATTTTGAATAATACTCCATACATTCTTTTTTCCTTAGGTTTTTGTAAAGGAAATATCAAGCATCATGTCATTCACCCCTACGCTCTTTTAAAAAAGTGACTTTTTTCTACAAAACCATACTGTTATATATTATCAAACCTAACAAAATTAATAATTCCTTATTATCATCTAATATCCAATCCATATTCAAGTTTCTTAGATTTTCTAAAATATGAGGAGGAGGGGGTGTTTGCATGATGTAAACGGTCCGTAACATTACATTTGGTTGTTACGTCTCCTAGGTTCAAAATAGGGATTTGACCTCCGCCAGCTGACAGCTATGAACTCTGACAGAGTCCTGGCTTTGTTGTTATTTGAGGATTTGTACACTTTTTAAGCTCCATGTTAAACTCCCTCCTTGACACTGAGTACAGAAGCAGTGGGGCAAGGGGCTTTCTACTAATTGACCTCCGGGGGGCAACCAAGAGCCCCAGAGCAAGAACTATTGCTGACAGCCAGCATCCCAAAGACAGTGCCTTTGATGCGTGTGTAAGCTTTCCTTAGGGAGTACAAGTAAACTGTTACTTTTCTTCTCCTTGAGACAAACATATTGCCTAACATAGTGTAAAACTGAACAATAGTTTATAAATTGCTATCATCTTCTGCATTGTAGGAGGAAGGAATAAAAAAGGCAACCAGTAAGAAAACGTCAGCATGGTATCCCCACACACATGAATACACACCCCTACTTCACCAACATTTTCTTAATACAAGATTAGGTTTTCTTGCGTTTCAATTTCCCATGTAACCAATTGTCTATTCCTTATGTCTGCTGTAAAGGATTGTTTACAGTTCAATTTAGATTCAAATTTCATAGAGAGGGTACCTCAAAGCATAGGAGAGAAAGCTATGAACTGAGACAGAATCCTGGGTTTGTTATTTGAGGTTTTGTTTTGGGAATATTACTTGTTTAAAGAAAGGTATTTTCATGATTTTGAAAGACAAAATGCTATCTCTGGGTCAGCAACCTCACCTATACTCTCTTACCACATTCATAAGAGATTTATTCCTTAAATTGGGGTGACACTCTCATCAGTGAGCCTCACACTGTACTGACCAGTGTAAACATCTGATTCTCCCTGTTCAACCTAGGAGGCATATTGTTCTTTTGATGAACAAGACACAACTAGTGCCATAGTACCTTTTGTAAAGTAAAACTTAAATGGATTGAGTTGAATGAATTTCTTTTGTTTAATTTTAAGGACCCAAAATTTGTTTTATATTCCCAATATTTTCAGTTGTAATGATATGATGGATTTCTTTTTAACTTTTGAAAATATTGAACTGATAATTCTTTGAAGCCCAAACTCCAATTTAAATAATCTCAGTACTCACATTACAATATGGCTTTGAGTAGGGGTACTTTCAAAAAAGCTATACTTTTAGAGTTAAGTTGTGTTTGAAAACCTTCTAAATGAATAGTTATGTGAAGTGGGTTGGGTTGGAGCGGAATTTGGATATAAAGTTCAGCTATCACCTCTTGAACTTCTTCTGTGTGTCAGACTCTGTATTGGCTTCTTTACATGCGACATCCTTATAACCACCATGAAATTACAGACTGGTATTTCTATTTTGCACTGGAACACTGAGATTCAGAGAGGTTTTGTGGCTTTCTCAGGTTCACGGGACTAGAAAGAAGCCATACCAGGTTTTTTTAATCAGAGAGTTGTAAGAATTAAACAGAATGAGACAGAGGCCCACATGTCAGAAGAGCTGCTATGCATTAGCTATCATTATTAGGACTGGTAGTATCAGGAAAGAGATCTCATGGATGAGGTGATGCTGGATTTGGATCTTGTAGCTTAGATACAAGTTGGGCAGGCATTTAGGAGAACAGTATTGTAAAACAGAAAAAATAGTATATTTGAAGTGTGACAAGCAGTCAGGTATGATGTGAGTGTGAGGCTGGAGATGCAGGAATACAGTGGGAGAGTTGTCTGGGAAGGAAACCCAGTTGTTAAGACCTGGAAGATCATGCTAAGAAAATTAGACTTGATTTTTATTGGTAGTATGGATAAAAAATATCAAATAAAAGGGTGACATGGCCATATTTGTATCTTGAAAACAATTCTGACAGCAGGATGGATTGGGGTCTGGGGGAGAGAGGCGGGGATACTAATTCAAGAATTATAAAAGTCCAGGAAAAAATGATTAGGGTGATCTGAAAGCAGTGAGACTAAGACCAGCTGGAATGACAATACTTCATGGAGGATGAAATGAGCATTCAAGAACTAAAACAGCCACATTTCTAGCTCTGGTGATTAGAAGGATGTTGATGCTCACAATCACCACCAAAAATATGGAACCTATGCTTTACTTGGGGATGGCAAGTGATGAAGATGAAGTTGCTGGTAATACACCAGGTATTAGGATCAACTTCACATGTGCTTGTCTTCAGGGCAGCCCACCCTGTTTCTACTTGCCAATGTTATTTTCGTCTTGGTTTGAATAACTACAATTTGAATAGCCAAAGTTTACAACTGGTCATATGTTTTTTCATAGCCTTTTTGAAAAGGAAGTCAAAGTTTGGAATGACAAGAATAATGGAATTCTTTTACTCATTTGTGGCAAATATTAATCTCATACCATAGTGAAAAAAATGTATTTGCATATTGTGATACAAACTGCTTATAGGTTTCCAACACCTCGTTCCTCACTTGCCCCTTCAGAATGTAAATGTTTGTTTCATTTTAATATTGTTGCTCACCAGGATTCTGTAAATTAAAAAATACATATATTTAGCTGTCCACTGTGGCCTTCTCTGTTTGTTTTTCCCAGAACATATAGGGTCAAATGGCAAGTTAGGTCCTGGGAAAGCCTTTCAATTTGAGATTTCCAAGGATGCCCACCCTAATATCTTCCCATTATATTTTCCCTTGCCTTTGTTTGTATTTTTGGTTTCATTCCATTTTTAATTAATCACAACATTGGGTCAGCCAGACCCATTAACTGCATTTCTCATTTAGACCTTTCAGAGATGCAGTTGCAGATGCAATTTAATTTGTTGACCCATGATCGATAGCAATTAATAGCATCTCTTTAATCTTGTTGAAAGTTCTGTCTCTGGCTTCCAGTAGCCACCATCTCAAGGGAAAGGTGTCCATACAGGCAGGTTATTTAGCTTCCAGGCAATAGTTCCCCTCAACTACCTGCTTCTCTGGTGACTGAGTGTTTGTTTTAGAAGTCACCATTCTCTATGGCATTTTCAATTATCACACAAAAGTTCATCTAGGTTCTGTTAAAAGATTTCCCTGCTGCAACATCATGTGCATGTTATGGACAAGGAACTCTGAGAAAAATACTACAAAGGACTTTTTTAATTCAGAAAAAAAAATAGATTTAAGTTTTTAAAGTGCATTATGTTAATAAAATAGATACTCAAGGTTCCAGGGACTTCTCCATGTTGTGTTGTGACTAACCCAACTCCTACAATCCAGTCTTTTGTTTTATCTGTCATACTAATTAAAAGGTTGATACATTTATTCAATAAACAACTTTGCAGCTAGGAAACTAGACAGCGTGGTTGAACTGAATGATTCCTTTTTCTCCTGTTCTCAAGAAGCTTATGGTCTCGTGGGGCAAACAATCTGGCATGCTGACAGTGACAAAGAGGGGAGTGCTGTGCTCTGGGCATGAACAGGCACCGGGGATATGAGTGAAAGGCAGTGTGTCATCCTGGGTCTGTGGGAAGGCTTTCCGGGACACAGAACTTGTTATCTGAGTTTTGAAAGGGGAATAGAGCAGGTAAAGAATGAGGGAAGTAGCCAATACCTCTTACAGTTTATAAGGTGGAGTTTCTGCTGATATAGCTCAAAAACCACATAACTGTTCCATCTTGCTAATAATGAAATCCATTCAAATCAGTAAATATGTGCCTGGCACAAAACCAGGGGCTTTGAGAAAATAAAAAAAGCAAAGGTAGGTCGCCTCCACATTGTGAAGAAGTAACCTTTCTTACTGACACCGGCCTTCTTTTCTATAGCCAATTCACTGACCAGTAGAATTCCCTCTGCTCTACCCACCTCAGGTACCCAGTGCACTGCATTTTATCAAAAAGTGTCCTTGTGTCTCTGTAGGAACTTGGGTAATGCCATCCCTCAGTGGTATTTGCTTTGCCGGCCTCATCTATTGAACTCCTACTTGGCACCAGGCTCACTGTGGAATGGAAGGCTGGGACCCCTGTTGAAGCAGCAGTAAGTAAGCAAGAGATGTGTTGTTGAGCAAAGGTGCCTTTACAAATTTATGGAAATGACAATATGAGGATAACCATGTGCTCTGGAAAGTCACAAGACTAGTCTTGAAACCAATTGTCAAGAAGTTTCCTGTGTCACAATTTTATAAACAGATAATAAAAAGATACTAGGCAATATGTTATAGATAAATTTTGAGGTTATGGGATATATAAGGCATATAATTTGTAAATGGCAAGTATGAAAATGTCTAAGGTACATATATGTGTGTATATTTGTATCTATGTGTAAATAGTACAGGTGTGTATATCTATAGAAATGTAAAAAGTTATAAACATATGGTGGACTGATGGCTGTGTCACTAAGATCAAATATTTGCCATGTCTCTGTCTACCTAGCACACACTTCTCCCTCTTTTGTACCTAACAACTGCGAGCTTGTGTAGCCTCTAATAATTCTTATCCCACCTTTGCCTTGCTGTGAGGCATTTCATTAGTTCTGCTTGTTCATAGATTTAATTTCCCATCCCTACTCATTTGTGGCTTGTGTGATCCATCGATTTTGGAGGGAGGCTAAACACAAGCAAAGGAAAGTTGCAGAGGGGAATGAAAATCAGAGTGCCATGGAACCTAAAATCATTGCAGTGACAATGAAATATATGTATATAAAGGAAAACAATATTTCTTATTAAATGTACAAATATTAACATAAGCTTATGGTTGGGGATTTTGTTTGTCTGCTTTTGTTTGGGGTTTTCTTTTTTTGCAATTAGACAATCATTTCTGCACAAAAAGGCTTATCTTCCATTTACCTGCTATGTTTACTATTTGATGTGGCCTTGTAGGGCACTACTCCTATGAGATGAACAGAGAATAACTTCCGTGGATATACAGATATGCCAGAGGGCACTTACACACAGGTGGAGGAGAATGTTCTCCAAGCCACTTCGTTGTTTACACAAGGTGCACTTATATCTTGGGGTGCTGTCAGTTCCCCGGAGAACCCAGCAAAGTTCCAAGAGGTTCCCAACCATCAGTTGCCTGTTTCTCAGCCTGACAAGTATCCTACTCTTAGGAATGTTAACTTTGATTGCCTGAGTTTGCTTTAGATACCCAGATGTACCTTCTAGTTCATAAATTATTGAGCACCATACAAGGCACACTTTGTATATACAAGACCCTGGCACCACTCACAGTAAGAGCAGAGCCAACCAGTGTCCCATTTCCCAGTCCCTTTCCTCCAGTACAGTGACTTTCATCAGCAGCCAGGGCACTAGCTACCAACACTCCAGAGTCAGCAGCCTATAATAGCTTCAGTGGAACATCACAATTGGGTCTTCATTTTGTTTTAAACCTTCTTGGAATCGGCTGTCCTCCAATAAGCAGGGAGGCCATGCAGCAGAGCTGTGAAATGATGCATCTGAAAAAGCATAAAGTAACTTAAGAAATGGGGGAAGTGCACAGAATTATGATATTTCACAACACCAATGTAGCATGCAATGATACATTTCCCTTCTTTGCACTTGGAGAAGTAAAACTAGAACATACATCTGTAATCACAAATTCCATTCCATTGATTTGCACTTGCAGAAAATGGAAGGCTAGTCATCAAACTCATATGCCTATTGAAATGATGTCAACTCAGACAAATGCTCTTTGTTTACTATATAATCTATATTTCAGTACCTAAAAATCCACAGCACGTAGGTTGGGTATACAGCACCATACCATTTTCTTTAGCTGTCTTCTAGAGAAATAAAAGGTTATATTGGAAATGCATCTTGTTTTCTTTGAAATACAACCAGAAACACATTCTTTAACCCTCTTCTCAGGTACACAATGAAATACAGATTTTTTAAACTGGTTAATTTGAGCAATTGCGTACTTAGCATCATCAGAACTGAGGTTGAACTGAATAATCTGGCCCAAAGTAATGTGCTTTGAGACTTGATTTATGTCTATTGAGCTGAGTCAAATAAACTGGATCATTATAAAGGTCCACTTCTTAATGGCTCTGTAGATATTACCAGAATCATGTTTGCAGAACCAAATTCTTTCTTCCTTTATATAAAGGATTCATTCTAAGTGAACATATTTTTATTTTATTTTATTTTATCATGACAAGAAGACTTAACATGAGATCTACCCTCTTAAAAATTTTTAAGTGTACAATACAGTATTGCTGACTATAGGCACAATGTTGCACAGCAAATCTCTAGAATTTAGTCATCTTGCATAACTGAAACCTTATGCCTGTTAATTAATAACTAACTCCCCATTTCCTCCTTCCTCCAGCCCCTGGAAACCACCATTCCATTCTTTGACTCTATGAATTTGATTTTAGGTACCTCACATAAGTGGAATCATGCAGTATTTGTCTTCGTGTGACTGGCTTATTTTACCGAGAATAATGTCCTCAAGGTTCATCTATGTTGTTTGTCTCATATTGTAGAATTTCCTTCCTTTTTTAAGGCTGAATAATATCCCATTGTATGTATATACAACCTTTTCTTTATCCATTCATCTGTCAATGAACATTTAAATTTTTTCCACATTTTGGCTATTCTGAATAGTACTACAATGAGCATTGGAATAAGTGAACATTTTTTAAAACTTTTTATTGAGTTACATTATATACTGCATACAGAAAAGTGCATATACTATACTTATGACATAGGGTGTATAGGATATATCACTAGCACCCCAGAAGTCCCCATGTGCCTCTTCCTAGTCAATACCCTCACCACCACCATGGATAAGCCCACCAAGAATGGCTGAACATCCAACAACATAACTATTCTGAAACCCTATGTAAATAGAATCATACAGTATGTATGTTTTAAACTTGGCATCTTTACTCAACATTTTGTTTGTGACATTCACCCATATATTTTTTTATGAAAAAGTAGATTTGATTACATTGACAGAGCTATCTCCCTTTATTTCCTAGGTGAAATTTAATTATTAATATTAAAAAACTAAAATCTTACCCAAAGTTCAGAGATTATGAAGAAATGGTGGGCACTATCTGTAAACTTACAATTTTCCCCCTTCTAGGGATTTAATAATACATATTAATTTATGAATTTACTGGACTCCTACATTGGGAGCTGCTTCTAATCAGAGGCACCTGTTCAGCAGGGGTGAGGTTAAGTTTCAATTTTTGGAGGATAGGGCTTGTCCTTCACTGCACTACTTCATCGCTTCTAGCTGAATTTCTCAGTTATGGCTTTCTCCTTTCATTATTCAGTAATGTCTTTCACTGGCCTAGAAAGGGAAGCAAGACTTCTTGACAGGTGAGCCCAGAAGGGTCAGATATGAAACAGAGAGGGGAAAAGCATGACACCAGGGTGGAGTCACTGGAGACTAGAGGGAATATCAAAGCATCTGCTGAGAACAGCTCATCCTAGCAATAATTGTGTGCTCTGTACTCTCTGCCTGGAACACCTTGGCCTAGCCCACCCCTCACTTCTTCTCCTGGCTATGACTTTTTCACCTCTCAGTTCTCCGCTCCCTTCTTATGGAGCACTAGCCCCACACCCAGATTGGGTCAGGTCCCTCCTGATGTTCTTCCATAGCCCCCTGGACTTCTCTTTTTAAAAACTCATGACTCCATAAGTAATTATTCTCATGGAATAAGAGAGCTGTCCCCTCTGCCAGACTATAAATTGACGAGGCACTTAGCAATATGCCTGGCACATAGAAGATGTTCAACTAGTATTTCTTGAATGAGTGAATTAATAAAGAAAAAATTAAATATTGTAGGAATCCTCAAGATACAAAATTAATTTTACCCCTGAAAGCTTTTGACTTGTTTCCTTCTTCATGGCATCCTTATTTTAGGAGGGATATGTAAGTTTTTCTAAACCAAATAAATCTTGAGTATCAAATAAATCCACTTTTTTCTAAATACAAAATTTGTCTCATTTCCAGGAATATATGCATTATAGTTTCCTTAAATTAGAGGTCCTGCTGTTCAACATTTTTGTGCTAAACCCACCAAATGAATAGAAGGTCAGTAGAGCAAACAAATTTGATCAGAAAGAAGCTTATTATCCCATCTCAGGCAAATGAATTGATGTAGACTATCAAAATGACATTTTTATAAAGACCTATAATGTGAATATTCCTCCTCACATCTAGTGGATCCAATTAGGATGAATCATTTGGCAGAGAGAGGATATAGTTAAGGTGCTGTATGTTTTTGTGTTTGTATGTTTTTAATCTTAACCTAATGTTTCTTCAGGGAAATTAGACTTATGGCCTCTTCTTTACTTTTGAGATTCTTGGAATGTGAGGAAATTTACTAAAGTTATCAAGAAAGCATGTTAATTCTAAGTTTTTGGGCTTTCTTCACAAGTGATGCAGATGGATACAGGATGGGTCCACTCTGCAATTATAGATGACCAACACAACCAAATGATGGTTTCATCTGGTACCTCCAACAGAGTCAAAACATTTTTTATTCTGAGATTTTTTTGCAGGAGGGGAATTTCAAAACTGGAAGGGACCTCAGAGGCTGTGAGTTTACTAAATATGATGGGCATTAATTATTAGCAATAATTTACAAATAAAAGTATTTATATTTCTTATACTTCAAACTTACAGTACATGTTATTATGTATGGTAGCAAAAACCCTATAATCCTGGAAGTACAACCAGTTCCTAGCAACTTGTAGCTAGTCTCTTAAAAAACTAAGTTGAAATATTGGTGTCTATCTTTCAGGACTTTTTTTTTTTTAAATACAATGCTCACTTTTAAATCCTGTCTTCAAACTATAAGTGAACCAGAAACATCCCAATTAAGAATTATTCCACAGTTTTCCCAATAATCTACCCAATCACCCAAAACTCTCAGCCAAAGGAAAGGAAATCTTATGGAAAATTATTGAATGGATTAATTAAGCTCAAAGAAAATTTAAAAGCATTCTTAATCACTTACCACACGGAAGGCATTGGGCTTGATGTTGATGAATATAAAACAATATTTTCCTCAAAAGCTTTATAGTCTAGTGAAAGAGAGACACAAATTAAAAACTGTCAATAAAATTTCAATATATAGAGGTTTGTATAGAATGCAATGAAGCATCAAAGAGCGTTTATTATTTCAAATTGGGTTTCAGAGAAGGCTTTCTGGAGAAAAAGATGTTTTAGCTGAGTTTAGAAAGATGAACATGAGCTAACCAGATGCAGAGAGATACACTGAACATGTCTTTACCTGTCCACAAATAAAGACATGTGGTGTGAAGCAATACTACATGTGTGGGATCCACAGACACATCCATGACGCATTTGGGCCGAGAGATGAAGGTAGTGAGGCGGTGGAAGTCAAGTCAGCGAGGACCTTGCGAGCCCTGTTAAGAGGTTACCTTTCAGTCTGTAGATGTTACAAAAACGTTGAGTGTTTCTAAAGAGGGAGCTATATAGCCCAATGTGCACCTTGGAGAGAGAATTCTGGCTCTAGCTACACCATAAAAATGTATCTGGGAAAAGTGACACTAAGGAGAAGCAAGACTAGATGGCAGCTGTACTCAAAATAAGAGAAAGTGAGCGCTTACAGCAGAGCACTCTTCCTAGGGATAAAACAAAGTGGACCCTTTGAGCTAAATTTAGGTAATAAAATTATAAAGACTTGAGAATTGACTGGAGAAAGAAGTTGAAGGAAAGAAGCAGTATAGCTTGAGTGAGACCTAAAATACAGGGGAAGAATAGGTTTGGGTTCATGGGAATATGATGATTTTAGCTTTAGACATGTTCAGTCACAGATGGCAGTGAGATATCGAAGTATCTCTGTCCAGTACATTGGATATATGAGTTTGAAGTTCAAGGCCAAGATCAAGATGAGGATACAGGTTAAGAGGTTTTAAGAACACACATGACAGTTACAAACATAGGCAGGTGAGATTGCTCAAGAACAGACTATAGAACTGGGAGAAGGTCAATGACACATTGAAACAAGCCAAATGAAGACATATTGTGACTGTGACCAGATCATAAATATTGTAAAGCCATACATTTTTCTTTATTCTCTTCATGCTAAGAGTCTCAGTGTTTCCAGTGGTCAAAATACAGTATTCATTAAATCTTGTCCATCTATATTTTAGAGAATCAAAACCAAAGGCTAATGATGGATTAATAATGAGCAAAATTTAAGTAACCTAAGTTAAAGTTGATCATCAGTTATCTCAGAAAGATTCGACAGAACGCTTTAGTGTTACATACCCATGTAGATAAATATACATATTGCTGGATAAAGGGTATGCGAGCAATTTATTCTCACACAAATAATTCTTACCTATACATGCTGAAATGCTCATTTCTCAGTCCATTAGGTTCAATTTAATGCATATAGAACATGTCTAGAATCAATAGGACTTTGAAGGTTTCAGTTTTAATTTCACTCAGATGAAAAATTCTGCGTGCTGCTTGATAGTTCTAGCACTTAAGCAGCCTCGGCAACAGGCCCCTCAGGAAGCATGAGGCCAAGGTTAAAGCCCTTCTAAGTCAAGATGCTAGGATACTCACAGAACCAATTTTCATTGTATTACATGTCTTCTGTTATTTTACTGGCATGCCTAGAATCTGAGAGTGGAAGGGGTGCACTGGGACTAATTTCAGTTGCAGATGTATAACTCTTGGCATTAAATTTTCCTTAACTTTCACAAAATTCAAGGTTACTGCTTTAGCTTATTAGTCTTTAGCTAATTTTTTATCATGTACAAAAAACAAAAAGAGAAACGTTGTTTTTCCCCAAATACACAGAAGACAACAGTGTAATGGGAGATGTGGGTCCCTGTTTCTGCTGAATTAGCAAGTACTTCCTAAAGAAGGGACAGCTTACATCATTTTTGTTCATGACTAGAGTAATGGTTGTCTGTGTGCAAGGGTGATGCCCAGGATCCTCCTGGCCAAGTGGCATTCCCTTAAATTGTTTCTTTATTGTTAAAGATGGGTTTGCATATTCTCAGCTATAGGCATATCCTCATTCATATCTCCATCTGCAAAATGGCAGATTAGGAGTAGGACTAGGGTTTGGATGACCATGTGTGTGGTATATGAGACCTCATCCTGCCAGCAGCTCAGACACAATACAGAAAGGGCCCTCTGGGCAAAAAGTCTCCTATATGATTCTGCCAGCTCATGTGTCTCACACCTACCCTTTACTGACACATCATCCCTTGAGATCCCCGCATTAGTCTTATCTGAACGATACTTCATATTGAATCTTATATTTGTACAGTATTTTGCAATTTCAACATACTTTCAAATATGTCATTTAATTTTATATTCTAAGATCTCACTGTAGTGACAGAGCAGCTGTTATTAATGCATTATCTTATTAGGGAAACTGAAGCTCCAAAAGGTTAAATGATCTGCACAGAATTATATAATTAATAAATGGTGGAAATTGTCTACAAGCTGAGCACTTTCTGACTTCTAGGCAAGCATTTTCTTCACTCTACCCCAAGTATCCTGTAAAAAACAAACAAACAAACAAACAAATCACTGAGGTCTCATTCAGGCTAGGCATAGGACCTAGTGTCATGGAAGAAAGGATTTTTCTTGTGAAATAAACTTTGTCCTTGACATCCTACCCTTTTCCCAGAGCCCTGTTTCTCTCCTCATCTTTCCACCTTCCAGACCTGGACTTAACATCCTCAGAATGCCTCAGTGTCCTCAGAAGTGTCATTCCCATCTCTTCCTAGTAGGCAAATTCCAACTAGTACTTCACGGACTCAAATGCGATTTCCTCTCTGAATATTTTCCTTATTTCTCCTGGAATCCTGTATTGTTCCCTCCTCTAAGCTATTGGAGGGACTTACAGCACTTACTATATTATGTTTTAATATTTCGTTCTATCCATTTTTTCCCAGGACTTTGAGTCCCCAAAGACAAGTACTTATTTTTCATTCTTGTATCATTCATGGTACTTAGAAGAGTCTCTGGCACATTAGAGATGTTCAATAAATGTTGGGTGAGTGGATCCAAAATTATTTAGCCTAAAGAGTTGATGACAATGTGCTCACTCCCTTCACAATAACAGGTGAATACAAATGGTAAGATATGTCTTCAGGAAGAGGTCAATACTTAGCACAAAATAATGAATCTCTCACAATGAAACATCAGGCACTATGACAGTCAGTAGGGGAGGAACTTAGTGACAATGCAGTCTTCCTATTGTTTCTCAAATCATATCACAGAGGCAACTTCCAAGACCAATTCAAATTAATTCAAGTCCACAAATATTTATAGTGGACATTTGACATTCTTTAGGAATACTTCCAGAGTCCTCTACATATTCTTAAATTCACTATTTCAGAACATTTTGCAAAGGATCTTGTTTTTCTCCAAAACCATATTCTATTGAAAAGGAATACCTGTTTGAATATTCTATTGAAAGGAAACCTGTTTCCTTTCCATATCGAAGCCACAAGTTTACCACTTTTTAAATTGTTATTAAACTACATATCTTATTTCACCTCTATTTTACACACATACAAAAATTCAGTTGTGAGCACTTCACAATGTACAATAAAGATTGCTTGATAATGAACAAAGAACCACAGTCATATTAAGATGCACAGTCCGGGAGCAGCAAAATTTCAGGGCCCTCTGGAGGTCACTTGGGAAAATTCAAAACCATAAATGTTAAATTTGCAAATGCCAAGAGCCTAATGGATACTGAGTGCCTATTACATGCAAGGCATTGTGACGAGGGCTGCAGAGAATTCAATATGCATAATCGTCTCTGTTCTAAACATTCTACTAATTAATCCAGTGCCTCTATCTCTGTTGTATTACCATTTGCCCTGACATTTTTATTTAATATTATAGAACTTCCTAAAGAAATAGCCTAAAGGCTTCCAGTCAAGAAGGTGCCTTGAATTAATGCGTAATCTTCTCTATGACACACTCACACAGATAGTTCTGATAGATTCAATGTTTTTTTAAATGTAAAACATGGTCATTTTAAAAATGTGTAAATATACACAAGAGCTGGAAATAGAAACAAACAGAGGTAAGTGGAGGCTACAGCCACTGGATAACCAGATTCCAGAATTGTTCATAGTATATATATACGGGGAGAGAGAGAGAGAGAGAGAGAGAGTGCCTGTGTAAATTCCCAGGACATTGGCTTATATGAAGTGATATACTTGGGATTGGGTTGTCTAGGGAGAGCAGAGAAAGCTATGCAGGTAGGACCCCAGCCAGGTTGATCAAATGTTTGTGACTGGGTGTGTACTTTTTCCAATAGCACCATGGGACAAGAGCACAGAGGCATCGATATAAAACCTGGCTCTGGATAGGAGAAACTGAGTCTACAAAACCATAGGCAGGAAAGAATGAACACAGAGAACGTGGAAAGGAATGGTCATCCAAGACGAGCTTGCAAACTGAAATTTCAAGCATGTGAAAAATAGCAGAGTAAAGGAAAAAATCCAATCAGAAAATGTTGAAAATGACTCCAAAATAGAAATACGTTATATCCTCAAAGAAATGAATAACATGTGTAAAGTAAGAACTACAATTATGAAGGCAAAGCAGTCAGATACGAATCAAGAAGAGGCAGATAAGAAAGGAGAGCCAGGCAGGCGCGGTGGCTCACACCTGTAATCCTAGCACTTTGGGAGGCCAAGGCGAGTGGATTGCTTGAGGCCAGGAGTTCAAGACCAGCCTGAGCAAGAGCGAGAACTTGTCTCTACAAAAAATAGAAAAATTAGCCAGGCATGGTGGTGAGCACCTGTAGTCCCAGCTACTGGGGAGGCTGAGGCAGGAGGATCCCTGGAGCCCAGGAGTTTGAGGTTGAAAACTCCTGGTTTGATGATGTCACTGCACTCTACCTGGGGTGACGGAGCGAGACTGTCTCAAAAAAAGAAGACAAAGAAGAAGAAAAAAGAAAGAAACAGAGCCAATTAGAACTCCTGGAAATTAAAATAAAAAGTCTGATATATGTTATAAATGAGTCACTGGATATAGCCAATGTAAGAATTAATTAGTTTGAAGACAGGTATGAAAGCAGTCTTCCAGAATGAAGCACAGAGAACTAAGGAAATAACACACAAAAGATAAGGCATAGTAATAACGATGATGATAATGATGACATTAGACTGCTTTAGAAAATATATATAATGAAAACAGGAATCAAGTGTCAAACTTCCAAATCAGCAGGAAAAAAATTGAGAAAAAAATTATCAATTTAAGTCAAAACAGGGTGGTAGGATAGAGTAAGAGAAAATAACATGGTAATAGAAAGTAAAATATTTGAATTAAGTTCAAATAAATCAATAATAGCAACAAATATAAATGGATTAAAATTACCTAATAAAAGACCGTCAAATAAAATGTTTTTCAATTCAGCATTATGTTATGAGAGAAAACCCTAAAATAAAATAATACTGAAAGTTCAAATAAAGGGATTAGAAAAGATATACAAGGTCCATATTATTTTTGTAATATTTAGGTGTCACTTGCTGTTTTCCTTGTGTTGACATTTGTACTGATACCACAAAAGCAACAGTGGGTCAAACTGCTCACGCCAAGGCAGTGGCCCTAAACTGTACTAGCAGCCACCATCTTCTTCACTGCCACATGTTAAAGATAAGCACACCGGGCATTAGTTAAAGCAGCGAAAACAGATTTTATTCAGTAACTACTGACAAGTAGGGGAAAGAGCTGAGCCCCATTCTGATTTGGGCGCAGGTGATCTGGGCGTTTTAAAGGGAGAATGAGGGAGGGGGACTGCGGGGGCTCAGTAGAGTCAAAGAAGCGGAAAAAAGTACAAAGAGTTGGTCGGTGTAAAGGTGATCAGGCCAGCCGCGTCTGCTAGCGGGCAGGTATCTAAGTTAGGGTTCTAGCCTCCCACAGAGACTGGGAGACAGAGGCTTTATCCTTCTTGATGATCACATTTCAAAGGAAAGGTTCTCAGGTCCTAAAGAGAGACTCTTCTGCGCAGCAAGAGCTACATATTTACAACTGTGAGCCCATTATGCTCTAGGTCAGGGGCCTAGGGGTGCAGGTGGGTGTTGGCTACAACAAATAGTAAATTTTTCTGGCAGCCTTGAACTTTCTCAGGCAGGGACTTTAAGGAGGGCAGAGGTCATCCTAGGGACATGGCCTGATGCTACTAGAAGCCATGCTGGAGTTTTGTCAGGTCTCTTAGTGCAGGGGTTTGAATGGCGTTGTCATGTGCTGTGAGTTCTGCAGTTTTCACATGCACTTGCAGAAAACCACACACCACCCCCCCACTCGGCTCCCAAAAGCCGATTTTGCTTAAGACTGACCTTCATGAAGTAGCAGTATTAATTTTATTAATCTCAACCCTTGAGTACATGTCTTTTTAGTGTTCAGTGTGACAAAATGTGAAGTACGAATAAAGCAATTTCTGCTTCATATTGAAGTACTTAAGTTATCGTAAGGAAAACTATTATCCAATTGTTTGAATTGTGAAATGAACTACCACTTTTCCATGGAACATTGTTTTCACTTGAAAGAATGAATGATAGACAAACTGTAGCTATGAAAGTTTGGGGTTTTGTGTGCATGTTTCTCAAAAATAAATGTAGTGAATCTCTCATTTCAAGGAAAACAACTGACAACTAACAACATCTATTGCCAATGACAAAATTCAACCTTTCAAGTAAAAATTAGAAAATTAGAATTTTGGAAAACTTGTATTCACTACCACGAGCTTGATAGCTTTGCAATATTGAAAGGCTGTTTTTAAAAATCAGTGGTTATATTAATGAATGTGAATCTTTTGATGCTGCATAATACAATTTGTCATTTGGAGGATCTGCATAATTCAGTGAACTAGCATTTCCAAATGACAGTATATAGTCTTACAAAATCACGCAGCGTAAAAGACTATTCAAAGTGCAAGATACACCAATGGATATCAGTGTAACAGAGTACAAATAGTTTATTGATATGATTTCACATTTCACCTTGCCAGTAACTATTACTTTTAATGTACTACCAAAGAAAAATGTCCACAGTTACCTTCTACCATTCCTAGAGTTCAACATTTTCTCAGAGTTCCTAATCAATAAAAAATGAAAGAAAAAATGACATTAAGTTGTACAAAGAAAGAGACAATTGTCATTATTTGCGGATGATATAATTGTCAACATAGGAAATCCAAGAAAATATCAGACAAACTATAAAAACTAATAAAGAGAGTTTAGCAACAAGATCACCATGCAAAAATCAATAGAGCCCCTATCTACCATCATACACAAATAAAAAATGTAGTGGAAATAAAGATCTCATTCATAACGACAACAGAAAATATAAGGTACCTAAGCATAACACTAATATGTCTTACATGACAGTAATCAAGGACTTTTAAAAATTCTAAATAAATGAAAAAAATACCATGTTCATAAAGGGAATATTGTAAAGAGAAAAATCTCTCCAAAATTAATCTACAAATTCAATAAAGTTTTTATCAAAATTCCCTCAAAATGTTATAAAATTTAAACTGATTCATGTAGAAGAAAATGTCTAAAATTTTAATGCACAATATATAATAATGGCAAAGAATAAAAGGTACATTATATAAGATATAACAAAAGATCTACATGAATATTATGAAGAAAATTTTAAAATGTTACTAAAAACATAAAGATTACTTAAATATATGAAGAAATATGCTGTTTGCATGCAAAGGAGAACTCAGTATTAAAAGGATGTCAATTGTCCCCAAAGTTAACACATAAATTCAATGAAATTCCCATTAAAATCCTGGTAGAATATTTTAGAAAACCTGATAAGTTGATTCTAAATTTATTTATGGAACAATAGCAAATATTTAGTAGTATTTTCTGTTAATCGGGTACTTTTCTAAGAACTTTAAATACAACTCTATAATACCCATAATAACCATATCTATAAAGTAGATACTACTATCATCCCCATTTTATGTATGAGAAAACAGAGGCACAGACAGATTAAAAACTTACCCAAGGTTAGACAAACAGTAATAGAAGAACCAAGATTCTTCCCCAGTTCATCTCCAGTGTCTATGCCCTTAGTACCACTATGCCATTCCGTCAAGGGGACCAAATGGTTTTGAGGAAGAGGAAGGGGATGTGGGGGGGGTATCTTTATCACTATAGCTTGAAATAATGTGATATTGACACACAAATGAGTAAATATGCCAATGAAACAAACTGAAGCACCTATAAACAATTTACACATTTGATTTATGAGAGTGAAAACATTTTAGATCAATGAGAAATGAATAACATATTAAACAAATGTTACTGGGGTAAATGACATAAGATTCCTGGCTCATTTCACACACAAAAATCAATTCTAAGAGGATTAAATATGTTAAAAATAGAGGCAAAACTTTAAAATATTTAAAGTAAAATTTATGAAAACACATTTATAAACTTGAGGTAGGAAATCATTTTAAACACATACAAACGAAGCACAAACCATAAAACAAGAACGGTAAAGTTGTCTACATTGAAATTAGAAATATCTGTGTGACAAATACACCATTAAAATAAGTGAAAAGACAGGAAGAACTGGGAGGAGCCATTTATTATACATAACCAACAAACAATTAGTATCCAAAATATATAATGAACTTTTACAAATCAATAATAAATAGACCAATAACCCAAGAGAAAATATAGCCAAAAGTATGAGCAGGAATTTCATAGAATAAGAAACACAACAGGTGAAAAAATATATGGAAAGATGCTCAATGTAAACAGTAATCAGAGAAATGTAAATTTAACCAATGTTCAAATGTTCAAAAGAAGCCAGTTTGAACCATCATGCTAGAACTCATTGTCCCAACCCTTTCCAACCCAGCATTGTCACATTCAGTGATGTCATGTTGGCAACTTGGTATAGACCCTTTGGGAAGACTTACACCATGAAAATGGGCAAATGCTACAGATAGGGGCCTTTTTTTTTCTTTTTTGGTCTGTTTACTAATTTACCAGCACACGCTGACTTTTACTCAAAATGAAATATCATTTCACACCCATCAGATTTACAAAAAGTAAATACAAAAAGTTTAAAACATAACAACAGCAAGCATATGGAATTCTCATACTCTGCTGGTAGGATCATAAAATTGTATGACTACCTAGAACAATTTAGCAAATCTGTAAAATTGAAGGTATATTTATCCTATGACAGCCATTCCTCTGCTGGGCATACAGAGAACCCTCACATGTATGCACAAGGAGACATATAAAAGCATGTTCACAGCAATATTGGCTGACATGGCCACAAAATCAGGAATATCCTAAATATCTATCAGGAGGAGAATGGTTAAATAAATTGAGATATGTTTATACAGTGGAATCTTATATAGCAGTGAAAATGAATGAACTATAACAGTAGATATCAACTTAGACAAATCTCATTAATACATTGAGTGAATAAAGCAATTTACAGTAGAATACATAAAGTATATACCTTTAGCATATAATTTTAAAACACAGAAACAAGACTATATGCACTTTATGGATATATATGTGTGTATATATAGGTACATAGACGTATATAGTATGTATATGTGTGTTGTGCATATGTGTGTATATATAACATATATGTAAAACATTTAAAAATTACATCAGATAGCCAAAAGCTTAAGTCTAACAATACCAAGAATGTGGGAAAACACTAATTCTCATATACTGTGAGCGTATGATTTGGAACTACCCACTTGAAGATCAATTTGGCAATATTTAGTGAAAATGGAGAAATGCCTTCCTATGATCCATCAATTTGGTTGCTGGATATATTAACCTAAAGAAAACTCTTATACACATGCACAAAGGACAAGCTCAATAATTTCCATTGCAGCATTACTCTGTACAGAGTTATTTTTCTAGAGAATAAATATCATAAGATACTACAGAGCAGTTAAAGTAGGCCAGCTAGATCTATCTATGTCCACACCTGTAAGTCTCAGAACAATGCTAGGTGAAAAGAAGGCACAGGATGACATATACAGTGTGATACCATTTATGTTGTTTTATAAGAACATGCAAAATATCACATTTTTATGGATAAATATATATAGTGAAAATATTAAAATATAACCTGAATATAAACCAAATTAATGGCTATGCTTGCCTGTGAGGAAGAGTAAGGGGATGATGTGTAGACAGAAGCATAAGAGAAATATCAGTAATGATTTATTTCTTTGAGAAAAAAGATCTGAAGGAAATGTAATAATATGTTAACATTTGTCAAATTTGGATGGCAGGTACATGGGTGTTTATAACATCATTTTTTGTTTGTACTCATTTAAAATATTTTTTCCTTTTTAAGAAAAATAATGTATTTCTCTTAGCTTGCTGAATTTGTCTTTGAGAGAGGAAAAACCACGGACCTTGGAGTCAAACATAGCTTATAATCCAAGCTCTTCTATTAGATAGCTGCGTGTCCACAAACACGGCTCCTGAGTTTTAAACGAGAATGTAACAACTTCCTTGCAGGGGAAGATTAAATGAGACGTCCTGAGTTGCAGGGCATATGATACCAGCCTTCTGTATTAGTTTGCTAGGACTGCCATAACAAGGTACTGCACACTGTGTGGCTTAGACAAAAAAAAACTATTGCCTCACAGTTCTGGAGGCTAGAAGTCCAAAATCAAGGTATCTGCAGGATTAATTCCTTCTGAGGCCTATGGGGGAAGAATCTGGTCCAGATCTCTCCCCTTGGCTTGTAGCTGGCTATCTTCCCTCTATAAGTAGCTATGTCCAAATTTGTCCTTCTTATAAGTACACCAGTTATATTGGATCAGGGTCTACCCTAATTACGTCATTTTAACCATAAAGGCCCTATCTCCAAATATGGTTATATTTTGAAGTACTGGGGGTTAGAACTACAACATAGAATTATGCAGGGGCCCCAATTCAACCCACAAAACCTAAAGTATATAGTCAATACTTTAAAATTATATAAAAAGAAAAGATGTTGCCTTTAAGAAGATTAAGCTCATCCCCAGTTAAAAGTGACTTTAATTTATCGGTATTATTTAATTGGTCAGAAGTTAGTGGGCAGGTCTGAGGAAAGGCAGAATGAGGTCATGGACTTCGGCCCCTACCTTTTCAGATGCAATATGTCACCTGAGTTGGTGAGGCCCGTGGCCAAAATAAAGGCTGGACCTGCCGGCTTCTCATTTGTCACTCTATATCCAGTTTGCTCGGGTGGATAGGGGACAATGCTAATAATGCCAAGATCCTACATTTGATCCCCATCAGAGCTAATTAGCTTCACTCATTCCTACACAGCCAGCCCTTAGCTGTTGCCCGATGATCCAGGAAACAACAGAAGCCAAAAAAAACAGCACGGGATGTTCTACAGGCATGACTTCTATTCTGAGTCCTGGAATTTATAATCTAAGAGCAGGAAAGAGGCAATGGGAGCCTCCCTTTCTCCCAGTTCAAATGACCCCTCTCATGGTAGTTCAGACCTCCACAACCAGGTGATTAGCATGGTGCATAAAAATCTTAACAGAGTGGAGCAGTCAACACAAACCAAGGCAAGGGAGCGGCAAACTCAGATAAAAGACATCAAGATACTACAGCTTGGGGTTAACAACTGTCCTCTCATGTGACCATTTGTTTTCCACCTAATTAAATATGCTTTCATATTAAAATAGTTTTAAAGTGAATAACCAGGTTTAAACTGAATAATACTTACAGTAGTCTCTCCGTATCTGACATCCACTGGGGGTCTTAGAATGTATCCCCTGCAGACAAGGGAGGACTACTGTACTTACAAATATTTTACTTCCATTTATCAACCATTTTGTCTCTCTCCTCTGTAAAAGATTGGGCATTCTACAGAATAAATAATTTATAAACTTTCCAAAGAAGAAATGTTTCTATGTCTTCCTCTTGGTTTTTGTTTGTTTTGCTCAAATCTTGGTTGTAAATGAAGACGTTCAAACACAGATCAGAGTAAGATGTTCCCGATTTCTCTGGGAAGCATTCCAAATTTCCAAGTTTTTCCCCTTTAAAGTGAGAAAGTCTTAGCTCCCTCCTGCCCCAGGAACTCTTGGGCCTTAGAATTAGTGTGAGTTATAGTTCAGAGAAACCAGCTAGGAACACAATGCACTGGACTTTTTGATGCACAGGTATAGTTTTGGGGAACTCTATTTACAGTTTTGTCCTTTTTAACTTCATAGGAATGATGACCAGAGAACCTGTGTGTGAGAGGGCTTTTTTGGTTACAAGTAACAGAAACCCAATTCAATCCAACAAAAAGAGGGATTTTTGGCTCCCAAAATTCTAAAGTCCAGGGGTATACTTCAGACACAGCTGAATCCATCTGTACCCCTCCATTTGCACAGATAGACTCTCCCAGATAGTGCCACAGAGGTCCAACAGGGGCTTTCAAATTATATCCTACTAGTTTAGCAACACAAGAAGAAAAGTATAAAACTTCTCTTTTCTAAAATTTCCAGCAAGATTTCCAGGTTTCCCAGCCTGGGCAACACAGCAAGACCCCCTCTCTAAAAAAAAATAGGAAAATTAGCTGGTCATGGTGGCTCTCACTTGTGGTCCCAGCCACGTGGGAGACTGAGGTGGGAGGATCACTTGAGCCCAGGAATTCAAGGCTGCAGTGAGCTGTGATCTTCCCTCTGCACTCCAGCTCTGGGCAACAGATTAAGACCCTGCCTTTAAAAATAAAAAATAAAATAAAATAAAGAATTCTAGGTTTTATGATTATATGCCTATTCCTGAAGAAATAAGTATGTCTAAGCAGATGCTGGGCTCTCATCTACTATGCTTGGTTAGGAGAGGGATCAACCACCCCTGCTACTCTCCAACCATATGGATTGAAATGGTCAAAGGCTGGTTTCCCAAGGAAAAATTGAGGTGCTGTTATCAGAAGGGAAATGGAAGGCAAGGCAATAGATATCCATTATTGCAGACTTAAGCTGTCACCTCAGAAAAATAATACCATTAGTCACAAAGGGGGGGGGGTATGAAAGCATGGCAAATTCAGTAGAAACTCATCATCATAGCTTGAACAAAAATGAAAAACATATTTTCTACTGCTGGTGGGTCAACACTGCATTTTCATATGGGTACATAATTATGATAAGTCACGGTTATTATATGAAAGCTTCTCCGTAGGTATTAGAAAACAGCTAAGGAAGAGTGACACTGAAAGCTTAACTCATCCCTAGCCACTGATAAAATCACACATAAGCCTTCAATTTTTGAAGACCTACAGGAATGGGCGCCATAATAATCATTCCATTATAATTAAATTATTAAGAAAAATGATATATGCTGTCTTTTCTAGCCCTCCCTGTGCAAGGGAATAACTCCTTTTGTACATGTAATTAATTAATTTGTTGTAGCAATTAGTTTCAATGCTCTTGTGAGGCATGCTAATCTCTCACCAGGGTAAAACGAGGCCCTCAGATAAAAGTTGTGCTTCTGGGGAGGGGTGAATTTCTAACCTAATAATGACTTTTATATCAAAATCTGTTCCCTCAACCCAAGGATTGTTCACATGGAGTTCAAAAGTCTGTGAAAAAGAAGATAACCTCACCAGGTGTGATCTGTCAACCGCCAATTAGGAGAACTCCCCTGTTTGAAACTTGGGCTCCTTGGATTATCTGTCCAGTGGTGGAGTCAGCCACAGAAATCAGGCTGTGTTTGCTCCCGCTGTAATACTCTATCACAATTAATGACAGCATCACACTGTACTTAATGTACGTTAATTCTGTGTTTGTCCAAATAACCCAATGCAATTTGTTTAAGTTGCGTATGTAGCCAGATTTTTGAATGCATTACCTAGAAGATGGAAAAGACATTCCTCTATGGAGAGTTTTGAGTTTCTTTCAAATCAGGAATTAAATAAATAAGGGGCTCACCATATGTGCAGCCCAGGATATTGCTTGCAGCATTTAGCAGGGTCAGATTATCAAGTTTCATTATTTGATACATTTTCAGGCTTGCCACAGAGTCGTAAGGAATTGATGGGAACAGCAAATTCATTTTAAAACGGGTTTATCGCTTCATCAGGTATTCATTTAAGCAGAATCTACAGCATAACTGGATCTCTTTGGCCCTATGTGACATGTTTTTCCAAATGGAATGATAATAAGTGTAGAGATATACTGTGTAGTTAAAGACTTCCCATCTCCAAGAGGCACCCAGATATTCAAAGGAAGAAATTACTTTCATTCTCAAGCCACTGATCACTAGAGGATCAATGGCCAGCTGTTGTAGGGCCCTGCAATGAGAAATCTAGAGATGCCACAATCCTTTTGGCTCTCCGTGAATGATGTGAACAGCTATATTATAGAGAATTATAAACCATCATGAGGGATTTAGTCTCTGGTGAGAAAAAATAATAATTGAGCTAAAAAAGTATTATAATATATTTTCTTACAACTACTAAGCCAGAGTAAATAGGAAAATGGCATAAAATTAAGAAGATAAAATTAAAATTCAAAAGAAATGATATTAAGAAACATCAAGCTATTTCATTGTAAATATGCATGTGATAACACACACTAATCCATAGTCTATAAAATCCAACTTGCAATCAGAAATGAAGATCGTGAATTCACTAAGATCTTGTATGATGTCTTCCATTTAATCAATTGTATCATGACCCAAAAAAATATAAATTCAAAATATAAATTATTTATTTCCAAATAGATATTGACATTATAATATTTTCAAAATATAAATAGCCATAAGTGTAATGATATGGGCAATTGTTTCATATAACAAAGGCTTCTTAATTAATAAGTTTCATATGTTATCATCATTGGAATACCATCCGAATAATACATAAAATATCACCCTTATTAATGATAATCCTATATCAAAGGGCGTAGCTTAGATCTGTTACTTAAGTGGGCTGACTCCTGTCCCACAGTCTAGACTACTGGTTCTCAACCTTGGCAGCACAGTAGAACCACCTGGAGAACTTGTAAAATGCCCCTTGCCCAGGCAAATTAAATCAGAAGACAGACTAAGGATTTGCCCCTGGCATTAGCAGCTGTTAAATCTCCCCCTGTGTTTCTACTGTTCAGACAAAGTTGAAAACCATTGGTTTAGAGCACTAGCTCTCAAAGTATGATCCTGAGAGTAGAGGCCTCAACGTCACCTGGGATCTTGTTGAAAATGCAAATCAGATCCCACCCAAACCTACTGAATCAGAAACTCTGGGGGAGGTGAGCAGTGGCTAAGACTGTCCAGGTGATTCTGACACAAGCTCAATTTTGAGATCCACTGAACTAGTGCTGGGAACAGCCCATCCAGGGGAAGTTTGGATCGATCTCTATAGCATGTACACTGGTTGTCACCACTCACTGGTCCTGAGTAGAAAGAGCAGAAGGCCAGGGGTGGATCCAGGCTTCGAGGAACTTGAAGCCTATACAATTTCAAAATCTTTTTTAAGAATAAAAAAGAATCAAAAATTAGGTACAAAGTAAATACCCATTTACAGTGAGAGAAATCACACCACATTTTAAAAATTTAATTCTACCAAATATCACAAACCACAAAATAACATAATACTTTTATTAATTCATTGACTGGAACACCTCTGTAATACTCTTTTCCTACAAGGTTTTCCACAGAACACCCTTTGCCTTTCCACATGACAAAAAATTTTCTAATATTTTATGTAGAAAGAGAAATGATCATTCAATCTTTCCTCTAGCAGAGTGATCAAAAAAAAATTTTTTTTATTATTGACAATTTACAAAATGTGCCCGCAGGGTTGTTGTTGAACTTGGGAAAACCTCTATCAGGTTTCATTCACATATGAGCTGTAAGGATCTTAGGTCATTTTGTAATAAATATTTCATTATAGCAACTAATTTTAAACACCCTTTGAATTGAAGAGTTGCTAGCCAGGGACTTGCAAATGTTCTGTGCAAATGAGGGCTCTAATATTTGATTCATGACATGCTAAATCCACCTTGCACAGACTTTTAATAAATTAACTTCCCTGATCAACCCACCACCTACATAGCTCATTTTGCCTCTGTGGGGAGGAGGAAGTGCACAGAGCCAGGAGTGTTAAGACAAATCCCTCCTGATGGAAACTAAGTGAAGAGAATCATCATTCCCCCCTCCAAAAAAAGAATGACCTTTGGGATTATAGGCATAGAGAGAAATGTACACGGTAAACTGAGGTCACAGGACAGATTTTTTTCCCCTCTGTTCATCTAAAAAGTGTGATACTTCAGCTTCTAAAACTGGAAAGGTCCAGCAGGGCCTAGTGTAACTTTGTGGATAGTGAACTAAGGCAAAGATGCTTCCTGCAGTGTTCAGCTCCAGAGCCAACTTGCTGTCTTTGTGAGGCTTGATCGTTCAAAAATAGAGCACTAAAGTCCCTGATCAGATATATCCTGGGTGAGAATGATCATTTGGACACAGTCAAAATGGGTTTTTGTTTTGATTTACTCCTAAAGCAGCAAATAAGCAGAATAAAGTAATTATAAGGGACAAAGATACAAAGACTGATACAAATAACATCACCTCCCTTATTACCGCCTAGAGGTGCAGCTAAGTCACATAGTGAACTAACCACCACCTGAGAGGAGTTTGTACTCTGGTCTTTTATACCCGTAGCCCCATCAGCACCCAGAAATACCTTATTTAATATATAAAAATAATAATTCTACTACTTAGGGAATACATGTCTAGGTTCTAGTTATTAAAATTCCCGCCTGGCCTGCACTGATCTCTCTCCTTATACATACCTGCTTTATGGACTCAGGAGTTTTCCATTTTTGTCCACTCAAGGGCAGAGTGCCTAGAAATGACAAGTATTCTACAATTTTTTTTCAGAGTGTCACTCTGTCACCCTGGGTAGAGTGCAGTGGCGGCATCGTAGCTCACTGCAAGCTCCAACTCCTGGGCTCAAGCCATTCTCCTGCCTCAGCCTCCCAAGTAGCTGGGACTACAGGTGCGTGCCATGACAACCAGCTAATTTTTCTATTTTTAGTAGAGATGGGATCTCACTCTTGCTCAGGCTGGTCTTGAACTCCTGAGCTTAAGCAATCTTCCCGCCTCGGCCTCCCAGAGTGCTAGGATACAGGCATGAGCCACCGCGCCTGGCCAATTCTACAAATTTTTGTAAGATGAATTAATGGATAAGCTTACTGTTTACAGGATTATCAGGTAGAATGTCCTAAGTACATGCATGAGAAACAAAAAAGTGTACCTGGCACAGGGTTATTTATTAAACCTAATAGTTTAATAAATAGCTGCCAAAATAAACATCTGTTTACAAGCTGTCTTTTATCAGTATTTGTCTTCTTACAAACTAAAAAGTAAGAGAGAGATCATATCTTGTCAGGGAACTCAGGAACAGCTTAATGAAGTAGGTGACATTTTGGATGGGTCTTGAAGGATGGAATTTCACAGATGACATATTTCAAGAAGATATTCCAGATGGAGAGAACCTCATTAGCAAAACCCACAAAAGTAAGAAAGCACAAAGTGTGTTTGGTAAGGAGCAACTAATACAGTTTAACCGAACTGTAGGATGCCTAGAGGGGAGAGAACTGGACTGAAAGTTTAGAGCTGGAGGGTCAAGCTAAAGGGTTGGGATTTCTTTCAGTGGGAACGTGGGCAGCACAGGAAGTTTTGATGTGAAGAGTGACATGATCAGGATGTATTTTAAGAATACGATTCTGCCAGCAAAGATGCAGCAAGTACTAGAGAAGACCACAGAGCCATAAGATGCTAAGGATATGAAAACAATAATTCAAGTATGAAGTAACAAATTGTAACTAGGATGGTAGCTCTGGAAATAGGAAGGAGAGGATGCATGTGAGAACAAGAGAAGGGAAGCTTCTGCCAGATGTCTCAAGTGGGGGAATTTGTGAGCAGGTTAAATAGAGCAATAGAGCACAAAGTGGAGAGAGTATCATCCAAGAAAGCTCTGACATTTGAAATCTAGAGTCATCATGGTAAGCTTGTCAGGAACATGCTGCATAATTTCCAAGTGTTGATCCTCGAGATGTGCCCAACAGACCAGTGGTTGAACAGGTCTGGACCTTCAGAAGTCACCTCCAGACCTAACCATGAAGGTGTTTGAAGCTCATGAACATAGGAACTGTGTCTGTTTTCTTCACCATTGAATACTCAGTGCATAATCTGGTGTCTGTTAAGAGTAGTTGTTTAAGAAATATTTGTTGGATAAAATAATAACAATTATAATTGAGTCAATAGAAAAGATTAGGATAGCAAAGTGTAATAATTGTAGAAATTAGGGAAATGAATCAAATATAGAACATTAAATAACACCTACAAATTATACTTTGCAAAAGGAAGGAAACCATCTAAGACCAGCAGTGGTACTATGAAAGTGTTGTGATAGAATAATAATTCCTAACCCTTAGAGTAAACGAGTTAAAACTCATATGCTTAGAGTTTACTGGAAGATAGGAGAGAATTTGCACCTAGGCTGTTTCTAGACCTTTTGTACCTAGGATATTTCTGGACCTTGGGAACAAAAACTGCAACATTAAAAGTTGATGCTGGTTTTTTTTTTAAGTTACTTTTAGAAAGAGATAGGGAAGGTTCAGTCTCCCACAGTACCCATTCTGAGTAATCACCCTTTCTGGGGACTCTGTAGAGGTTAGGGAGGGATTATGTGAATTTTGTGATTCCAGAATTTTTTTTTTTTATAACACAGGTCAAGTCTGTTACTCCTCAGTTTAAAACCTTTCAACGACTTCATATAACACTTAGGAAAAATCTAAACTGTAACATTGCCCACATTGTCCTGCAATATCTGTTCCCTGCCAACCTCTTCTGTCCCATATGGTGCCTCCACCTCCTGCAGCCATGACACACCAGACACATCTATCTTCAATTTCCCCAAATGGTCTCTGTAGCCCCCTGCTTTTGCTTCTGATTGGAACACCATCCCCAACCACCACTTCCTTCCTCAACCCACTGGCATTATCTGGTTAGTATCCACTAAATTCTTCAATCTCAGTTTAAACATCAGGTCTTTGGGGAAGCCTTTCCCTTTCCCTCAGCTTAGGTCAGAGTCCCCTGTTATTTACTATTAGAGTTCTAGGTATCTTCTCTTTATAGCCTTTATAGTTTGTAACTGGACACTCATTTGTCCCCTTTTTAAGTGTCATTCTCTGCCAATAAACCATCATCTCCATAGGAGAACTGTTAGCTTTGGTTGACTTTAATACAGTGAGCATCTAACAGAGTAACTGGCATATAATGGTTCTTTACAAATATTTTTAATAATAATAATAGGAATAACAATAATAGCTAACTTCCTTATCAGTATTAAGCATATACTAAGTATCTATATGAATTGAGGGCAGTAGAATATAGTATAAAAAGCATGGGCTTGGAAATTGACAGCCTGGGTTCAAACCTTAGCTTTACCACTTATTAAATGTGTGAACACAGGGCTTCCCCATCAATAAAATGAAGATGATGTAGAGTTTTGTGATTATTAGGTAACTGAAAACCCAAGACATGGCTTAACCTGCCCAAGGTCTTAAAACTATAAGCAACTGAGCTGGAAACCAAACTCAAACAACCTGAAAGTCCTATTAACTGCTACATGAGGGCATAATAATATATATTATATATCATACACAAATGATTTCCATCTCTAAAATTACTGTGTAGATAGGCAGAAACATCCATAAGCACCTGTACCTCCTTCTTACACCCCACCTTACTCCCTCCTCTTCTTTAAAGCAATAAGTAGGCCACTAGGCCTACACCCAGGGGAAAATATACCAAGAAGTAAACTCAGGCCAAGATTATCTTTCCCACCAAGGCCACAGAGTCAAAAATAGAAAAGAAAGACCAAATATTTCAGGTGCCCTGGAGCGGACTGGTGGCAAACACTGCTGCATTCATATCTTGCTCTTCAGTGAAATATCTATCACTTCACTAACAGATTTCAAATGTCACTCCTTTGCATGTACCTACCAATATGCTTAAATTTTGCACATAATCTGTGTCCAGTGACCCTTGATAACAAAATATCAGTGACCTAATCCTTTTCTAGACCTAATGATATTTTGCACCAACAGCCCAGTGCTATAGCTCATATGAAACAAATAAGGCACCCATGCATAAAATTAACACAGTAAGCTCTCTAGACAGTGATAAATTTGGAAAGGAAACAGGCCCACATAATCATTCCATCCCTCTTGAAGGCAGATTTCCCATAAAACTTTGAGTTACCTATGTGGTCTTGACTTATAAGGCTCTTTTGGAAATTATGCCATCTTCATCCAGGAAACACAATAGGACATGTGCAGTCAAGGTGGAAATAAAGGGTGCAATGAAGCTGCTGAGAAGATGCTTAGAAATATGACCACTTCATTTTATTTGCAAAGGCAATTGATCAAGCATTGTGAGAGCTCTCAGCTTGTCCTTTGCTGTTATCTTTTCCGCTACTGCCTTCGGTTGACCTGTGTGTAAATGGGTCCTGAATTATCTTGTTTTATGTAGGGGTAGCTGAAGGTGGTTGTGTGCCTTGGAAACCATTGACAAGCAGCAGTATCAAGAGTATCAGCATGAGAAAACAAGGTTTCCCTCATTTCTTCAATAGTCACTGAGGAAGCACCTCTGCTTCTGAAAGCGTGAGTCTCATGAGGACATTCACAAATAAACCCGGGCGTCCTGGGAACCACACAATGAACTGTACTGCTGAGGTTTGAAACAGTGGGTTTTGGAATCTGAAAGCTGAACAATGTTGGGTTCAAAAATTACCATCTATAGCTTTTGAAGAAAAAAGGGAGGCAATCTTTGCTGCATGAATCCCATTAGACCTCCCTGAGAACAGGAAAATGAAGGATTTGATTTATTTAGCGAACACATTGTGAATTTGCCGGTTGTAAGAGTGAGTTTTCAGAACGTGTGTCTCACATCACTACTGTACACTCACTAAATTATATATGAGAGTGCGTTTGACGGTTTCCTTTTGACATTGCTGGCATTTATGTTTCTTGTGTCATTTTGAAGAAGAAGATGAAGAACATTGTCTTCTAAGTTTCTCTTTTTTCAAAAGGCAAACTGGTAAACATTCCCTTTTCACCCCCTCCAGGTGGGGGTCCTGAACCCCAACAGAGTAGTTTACATATTAAATTGATAACATGAGTCTCTACGGAAAAGGAGAAGTAAGCTAAAATACGCCCTGGGGGAATTCTAAGGTGCAGGAATGTGATGTGGTTTCTGCCTAACAGAGCATTAATATTAATAGTGAGTTAGGCGCACTTCCTCAGCAAGCAACTCTTCTACCCAGGGTGTTCTCTGGACACTCACAGTCACCTTAGTTCCGATTCTGTTTCCTGACTCTGAAATCTGGGCATCAGGCTGTTTGCCGCCAGAGGCCTCCTTTTCCTTACGGGTTGGAAAGAGCCCAGACTCATCTGCCAATTGTGATACACACTCGGCACCTTAGTTACCCAGGAATTTCCCTCCTCCTCCCTCCCTCTATTAGGGATTCTTTTCCCTCTACTTGCCCCATCCTCGTGTTATACTGAATTATACCATTTCCAATAGTAACAATCCGTGGGTGCTTAGGTTTCATTAATTAGGTTAATTAAATGAAAAGTAATTACTATTCTTAAGTTGCACATGCAACACAACCCACCAGAAGAGAAACTGCACCCCACTCCTCCGTGATCAGGGTCTCCACTCTCATGAGCACAGCTTTGCACTTCTCATTCCTGTCGTAGTGGTATGTGCCTTTGGAAATTTGGAGGAAATATGTGAGTAAATGTTGTAATTACTGATCAGTAACATGGGACGCATTGTTCAGGACTGCAGATTTTTATGTGTTATGACTTGTGTTTATATATAAAGCATTTCAATGAACAACAATTAAGATGATCCCCCATTTTGCACACCATAAAGATCGTTCTAAAAAGCTGCTCACACACATTAGAGCTGCCACAAGCACATTTTGAGTCATTTTGGGATTATGAGAGATTGATTCAGTTTCTTATCCTCTATTTTGGCTTCTTGAAGGAAGATCAGGTTTCTGTGAAAAATAGACACAAGGACTATTTTTGTAAAAAAAAAAAAAAACAGAATGTCCTCCATCTTATTTTAAAACTCCTACTGAGGACTGTTGCTAGAACACACTGTCAGCTCACTTCAGTCTACATCACTCTTTTCCTCCCAATAATTGCATCTTATGGTAGGTGTGCACAAATAAATAATTTTCGGTATTGGGAAAATGTGCCTTTATCTGCTTGAACCTTAATGCACTGAGATGTTAAACCTGAAATAATATTTTAAAGTTCATCCATCCCAATCTTTTCATAGATGAGTAGGTGAAGACCAAAGAGAGAAGTGGTTTTATAAAAAAAAAAAAACACACAGTAACAGAACATATTTTATAATTGTACAGGATTGACATACCTAGAATATTATATTGAAACTTTCTGTTAAGGATACCGGATTGAACCCCTGTGTTCATCTCCTCTTTTTATACCCAAAATATTAATAAATAAAGATTTTTAAACATGAACTGATAACAGCAAAAAGAATAGGAAAGGAGGCAGCCTGTAGATGAGAGATTCCACAGCTTTCTAGAACATAGAGGTGGATGAAGAAGGAATAATTAATAGAACAAGGCTGAGGTAGCCAGTGTTCTCAGTGTTAACATATGTGGCAGATGGCAAGAGGCAAGGAAGTCCCAAAGTGGCCAAAGTCCAGCAGACCCAGAGAAAAAACAGCCCAGCATATAGCTGAGGGACAGATGGTTTTTGAAAGAAAGGTTCCTGAAAAAGTGAATGCCAATAAAATGGAGCTTTGAAGAAGGTGGGGTGGGGGTGTCCATGACAAGGAAATCCTATGACAATATGGAAATAAAGCTAATTTGTAATGTCAGGAAAAACAATTGCTATACAAAGGAAGAATATAATCATAACTAGCAGTCAGACCTAACCTAGAACTATGTTAAAATTGTTAAGAATTCAATTTGACATTTATTGAGCACTTAATATGTACAAAGAACTGTTAGAGTTACAAACTGAACAAGAAAAAGTCCTTGTTCTCTCTAGGAGCTTAGGTCTGGTGAGGGAGAGAAATACATATACATCTAATTACAGATGGTCTCAAGCTTAAGATGGCTTGACTTACAATTTTTTGACTTTATCATGGTACAAAAGTGATAGGCATTCAGTAGAAACCATACTTCAAATGCTCCTACAACCATTCTGCTTTTCACTTTCAGTACAATTCAATAAGTTACATGAGATATTCTACAATTTATTATAAAATAGACTTTGTGTTAGATATTTTGCCCAACTATAGGCTAATGTAAATGTTCTGAACAGGTTTAAGGTAGGCTAGGCTAAGCTATGATGTTCAGTAAGTTAGGTGTTTTCAATCCATTTTCAACTTATGGTTTTTTCAACTTACGATGGGCTTGTTGAGACATGCACCATCAAGGAGCATCTGTGCAATGTAAGGCATACTATTATACATTGTGTAAGAATCATTCAAGCAACTTGTGTCGGCTCAAAAAGAGAAAGACAATTCAACTATGGAATCCAGAAAGATTTCATATTAGACTTTAGCCTTCACAGACAGATAGGACTTTGAAAATTAAGAAATGATTGTGGGAAAGCCTTTCAGGAGGAGAGAATAAGGACAGCTAAATCATGGATGCTAGGAAGGAAAGAACAGTCATGTTTAGGGATGGTGAGCATGGGACAGGTGAGGAGGAGCCTGAGATGAATCAAGTCTTGCCATGGAGAATGCATTTTCCAGATCATGAAGATCCTGGAATCCCAGAGAAAGGGATTTGGATGTATTTAAAATGTTTAAGTGGCATAGAGCCATTGAATGTATTTGATGTAGGAGAAAAGTAATTATCTATTTTTTAAATCAATCCATATTGATTCACATCCAATAAAAACACACCTGTTTTAAGGCAAAAGTTTGATGAGTTTTGACAAATGTATATATTTATGCAACCACTATCCTAATCAAGATTTTCATCATTTTTCCCATTCAGTCTCTGTACTTCCTAGCCAGGCAACTATTGACTTCTATCACTGTAGATGAGTTTTGTCTCTTCTACAAATTTATATTAAATATAAATGGAATTATATAGTATGCATACTTTAGTGCCTAGCTTTATTAACTCAGCATCGTGCTTCTTGAACTCCATTTTGTTTTTCTGTTCTCCACCCATATACCTTGGTAGGAAGCCTTGCGAACAGAACTTGCCTACTCTCACAGATCCTGTAGTCAGCCTCTGTCCTAGTTATCTATTGTTGTGTGACAAACCACCCCAAAACTTAATGACTTAAAACAGCAATACGTAATATTGCAATAAGCAATGTTGTACTTATTCTCCTTATAAATTAGCCATTTGGGCAGGACTTGATGGGGAACAGCTTATCTGTGCTCCACATTGCATTGGTAGGGAAGTTTAACTGGGGCTGGAGTATTCATTTCCAAGTTGACTCATTCATATAGCCAGCTAGTTAATGTTGGCTTCTGACTGAGAGTTTGACCAGGGCCGGCAGTCAGGTGCCTTAGTTCCTCTCCATATAGGCATCTCCACAAGGCTGCTTGGGCTTCCCCTCAGCGTGGTGGCTAGATTCCAAGATCAAATATTCCAAGACACTGGAAGTGGAAGTGAAAGCTGCTGATTTTTAAAGGCTTGGTCCCAGAAACTGGCACATTACTTTAATTGCATTTTATTAGTGAAGCAGTAACTAAGCTTATCCAGATCCAGAATCTAGGGACAGAGACATGGACCCCTACTTCTAGGGGGAAAGGGTAACAAAGATTTTGTGAGCATTTTTCATCTACCATACCTTCCCATTCAAGGAAAGGTCTTTTGAATAAAAGATTTATTCAACAGCAAAGGAAACCTACACTAGCTGCTTACACAAATTAACCTAGTCTTCTTGTCAGACATTGGATGAAAACAAACACAGGAAGGAGAATGACCAAGGTAGACAAACAGAATAACGGTAGGGGAAACAGAACTGATGCAAGTTGTTGAAAATGACTTCTCTACTCTAATTTTAATTAAATTCTAATTAACCTGTAATTATCCCCAAAGATAGTAGAGACAATATCACTACCATTAAATAAGCATAGATTGCTATGTTTTTTACAAAGTGATATGAGAACAAGAAAGGATTCCTGGAAATTATATATTTAATTACCAAAATATAAAATTCACTAGAGAGATTGAGTCTTAGAATGGGTATGGCTGAAGACCATGTTAGACATCTGAAAGATAACACAAAAATAAATCATTCTGAATTTAAAGCTAAAAGACAAAATGATGAAGCAGAGAAAAATTAAAGGACACAGAAGCTCGATCCAGAAGGCACAACATCTGTCTACTAAGCATTCCATAAGGAGAATAGAGACAGAATTAAAGGAAAGGCCTGAGCAAGAAAAGAAAAAAAATTCCCAAAAAAGAATACATGGATTTTCAGATTGAAAAGTTGCCAATGTCAAGAAGAAGGAATGACAAAAGTTTCACACAGTCACTTTCTGGTGAAATCTCTGAACTTTAAGCTTAAAAACAAAGCACTAAAGGACTCAGAGAGAGTGGAAACTATCTAATAGTAAAAAAAGAAGAATCAGATTAATATCAACATTAACATTACTAATGCTGAATTCTAAGAGAAAATAAACTAATGCCTCCAAATGTCTGAAGAAAAATGCTTTGAATTTATAATTTTATGACTAGCCAAACTATCAAGGAAATGTATGGACAAAATAATATTTTCAGACATGTGAGGACTCAGAAAACTTATTCTTCAAGACCCTTTCTGAAAATAGCCCTTAAAGTTATCTTCTAGCAAAAAGAAATAAAGAATTCAAGAAAAAGAACCAGACCTAAAAAATAGTGGAACTAACCCAAGAGTGCAATGAGATGATATCCCAGGATTATAGCAGTAAATAGAAGTAGAAGCCTCTGGAAGAATAATCTAATTATATTGCTCAAAAAAAATGAGGAAAATCTTAATGAGGGTTTCATGAAAAAGAAAAAAATGCATTTAGAAATTCTTGGGGAGTTGGGGACAAGCTCTACAAGAAAGTCATCATCCAAATATGAATTCAACTATTGAGTAGAAGAAAGAATAATCCATTTGATCTTAGTACTGAGAATATTCTCCTTCAAGTGGCACAGGTTTCATGGCATAGCATTATATTTCCTTCTCTCTGGATTTAATCATGAACATCTTGGTTTAGTTCTGCAAGGAATAAAACTTACGTAATCATAATATATTTTGTTCTGTTTATTGTTATAATTTTTATAATCAACCTGTGGACAGATCTTAAAAGCCTAGAATGAATCTCTCTCTCTCTCTCTCTAGCTCTCCCTCTCTCTCTCTCAAATATATACATTTTTATCTATCAATCTAAAAAGAAGAAAAAATATACTTTTTTATATATATATATATGCACATGTGAATGACATACACACACACATGCAGAGACACACATATATTTACTTATATACATCTCCTCTGTAAAATCAGTGGAATAGCTGAGCAGGAGTGAAAAAGAGTGGAGGAGAGTGTAGGTATACTAATTTCCTAATTTTATATAAATGGACCCTACTTAAGATTATTGGTTCAAAAACCAAAGGTTTAGGTATAAAATTCACAGTTCTAAAGTAACAATTTGAAGAACTAAAAAGAATAATATAATTATTACAAAAATATTCAGAAGTGAATGGAAGGTAGTATTACATACACTAAATTCCTCATTTTTTCCTAGGGGTTAGTATATAGATGTTACTTAAAGTCATTAAATCAAGAAATAGAGTTATAACTATATCATTTAGTATTATTGAGGTAATCAACTTTTGGGGGGAGGTGGGAGTGGTAAGGAAGCCCAAGAGACTCCCACCCTGCTCCCAGGAAGGGACATGCCCTTTTCTGAGGCAGCTCCCTTGAACGGAAGGCAAGCCCTTCTCGCTGAGCAGCTGAGGGGCTAAGCACTGCAGCCCTGGAAGGGCTCCATGTGATGCACCACAGCATCCACTACAGGGGACAGCTGGATTGTTGTTAATAATTCTGACTTCATATAAAGGGGATTCAATATTTGAGGTTTGGTTGTATGTAGATTTCATATGTTACCGGGTGGCTATGGGGTGGTTCTTTCCTATTTGTATTAAAAATATTATTAGTGTTAGAAATAGTATAGAAATATTTTCAAATCATTCTTTCCAACATGTATATCTTTTTACAATAGACTCTCCGTAAAACCTTATACAATTAGAACATATTTGCTCAAACTCTCCAAAACATATTCTTCTTCTTATGCAAAATGAACCTTTTAAAATGTGTGAAAGCCTCCTAATTACAAGTTTTCTGTTAAATTTATTCTACTTCTACTCTGTATCATGGAAAGATAGTAGTATTCAATTCTACAACTTTGTTGCCTGTAGGTTACAAATACAGTAAGATTTTGTTAATTCTGTTTCTACTAAACTGGATTTATACTTCTTACAACAGAGGATGGGTTCACATTCATTTTTAGTCTATGCTTTTAAAAATAAAACTGTAAAGCAGTTTTTATAAAAATAACATATATGCATGAAATATTCAACAATTACAGGAAAGTATAAAGAATAAGGCAATTAATCACTAAAAAGCATACTACTCAGAAATAGCCAGTGTCTCTAGATATCTCTTTGTACAGATGGATAGTGGGTGGATGAAGATACATAGATAGACAAATAGATAGAAAAACATTTACATAAATGTAATTACATCTAATACCACTTTACAGAATCTCCCTTATTTTTACAATGACTATATGTCAAAATCTTAAAATATTTGTGACAATAGTTTCTTAAAATTTCTCATTAAAATCATTGTGTTTTATGACTGATAAGCTTTTTCCAGTTTAATTTTCAGTAATCTGAATTATTTTTAAGTTCATAACTTTTGTTTTCATAATACTGAAAACATAACTAACACATACTAAACATTTACAATGTGTCAGGCACTATGTCAACTATTTTTACAAGGATCATCTCTTTCACTGTTTCCAATACACCCATAACAATTTGAGTGGTAATAGAGAAGTTAAGCCACATGTCCCAGACCACACAGCTAAGTATCAGGCATTTGGAGTCTACACTTTTAAGTACTAGGCCATACAAAATTCATAAACTTCTCATTAAAATAACCCAGTTCAGGACCAAGCAATTAATCATATATTTCCTCATTTGAATGTAAGGTGTCTTAAATTCATGACAATGCACTACCATATGCAGTAAATAATTTATAAGAATCTACCAGCTATCAGGCACTGACAAAGAAAAAAGGGAAAGGAAATAAATGTTTGTGTAAGGGATCTGACAAAGTATGACCAAAGGAATTTCTTGCAGTATTTTTATAATGTTTATATTTACTGATTAGAAAGTGAATTGTGTTTTATTTCTTGCCTGTCCTTTTTTTATACACATGACAGATAAATATGCATTTTTTTGTAACACCGAGAACATAGTTCCTAACCCATTCTACAGTCTGTTTCTTTTTTGCATAACATTATAGATGAGCATTTCCTGTGTCATTAAATATCATTTTAAAAAATTATACTTAGTAGCTGTTTGGATATAATTTTAATGAGTACATTCTAGTATGTGGTTGAGCCATGAAATATTTTTATTAGTTTCCAATTGTTTAATGTTTATGCTGTTAACTTTTTTCTATTATAGAACAGTCCTAGGGCAGAAATAAAGTAATTGAAATTTTTCAATTATTCAAGACAAGAGAATGAAAGTATATTCAAGCAAAAAGGTTCTCTGATACTTAGAATCCAAAATATGATTTTCAAGCTTAACTAGTATCCTCTCTACTTTTAGACTTTGATGAAGTGATAATTTCATTTTCTTCTTTAAATCTCTTCCCTATTCAATGTATTGTTTTCTTCACTTATTTTTCTTTTTTTTTTTTTTTTTTTGCTTACTGATCTTGTGTAGGAGTCACCTTTGACATTGTAAATAGCCAACTAGAGAATATCTAAATTTCTGGAAAAAAGCAACTCTTCTTATTCTTTCTCATTATTTTACTGTCCTTTGTTTTCTAATTAACACAGGACGATTTCCACAGCATCAGTCTTGTCCAGTTGCCCAGTCAGAGAGTTTAACCACCATCTCTGAATACATTTCTAAGCTTTGGTATAAAAACTTCAAGCACTTCCAGCTGAGGTCCAATTCTTTTAAAGTGATGTGATGTTAATGGCTTTGGTTGTTTTCTTTCCCTTAGCAGAGGGGAAATAGTTCAGTGGCTTAATTTTTCATGCTTTTATGAATTTTAAAATAAATAAATAAATAGTCCAAAGGCAATAAATTATTCATCATGTTGCTTAATCTTAAATCCCTGGCTAATTTTTCCCATCATTTCCACATACACTTTTTCCTACTCCAATACTTCAGATACCAGTTAATAAATATGTGTGCTTGCGTGTTGATCACTGGGTTTAATCGCATGAATATATTTATTAAATCCAAGGGACTAATTATTATAAGCTTTCTACTGCATTGAGGAGTATTTTGCTAAGAATTAAACATTAAAAATGCAAAAGATCCCTCTCTATGCAAAATGTAAACTGATTTTTTTCTCCCAAGAAAAGATAGCATGTGCTGAAAGAAATCTGGCTAAAGAAAGGAAAATATATTCTAATTGGCTTACTTGAATCTGTTTTGATTTTCTTTATTAATAAAGCGTTGGAGCAGGAGACATTTAAAGTAGTGTGCACAAAAAGACAAGAAACGAAATATCATATATTATACTACAAACGCTTCTGGAATTCTACCTACTACATTTTGGAGTTAGTCATTACAGCTATAACCAGTTGGGTAAAGAAGTGGCAACCAATATTTAAATATTGAGTATAACTTCTCATGTATGAAAATGTATCTCTCATGGATCAGTTAATCCAGAACATTTGCTCCAAGACTTTTACCAGTGTAAATACAAAACTTGCAATGGGGACAAATATTAGCATTATCATCTGTTAAATGCTGTCTGCTGTTTAAAGGATGCAATTTGACTTATGACATGTCAAGATCTTAAATAAAAGCAGTCACAAGTTGACGGAGCACTTGTATTTGACAATATTGGGCCAGTTTTTACAATACCTACATGCACTGTTTCTAACTATTAGTACTGGGAACTGTCTCAGAGACCATTTTTCTAGTGGTTTTTAAATTGAATTTCCTGGAGCCCTGGGAACCTTCCACGAGGTGGCGTGATCAATCGACATGGGGAAAGGGGAAGGTTAAGCAGGCCTCCCCCACCTATCAACCAAAGTTGCTCAGCTTTTATCTGTCTTAGATAGCAGATCTGTCTTAGAAATTGGGGGAAAACATAAAATTTCATTTTAGAAAGGAGAAATAAAATGATTTTTTTCCACTCCTCCCTTTTTTAGATGAGAAAACTAAGTACCGGCTAGATTATTTACCCACTACTGTAATTTTCTATCAGTAAAATCAGATGTACTGCCCAACTATTTTAACTAGCCTAGCACCATTTCTTTTTAAAATAATGCCATTTATACACTCTCCAGAGTCCACTTAGGACTAGAAGTTTCCAGAGTCAGATTGTTTTGGGCCAACTTTCTTTTCGTAACTTACTGGCTACAACTGGAAAGTGAAGTGTGGAGGGAAAATTTTTACCTCAATGATCCAACTATCCTTTTCTACATTCCCAGGATCTCTACTACATCTGTGACTCTGAGCAGATTATTAATCCTTAATGACTTCATTTTTTAAATGAGGATAGCAGGATACCAACAAATTAAGCAACAATAAGCTACCATTTCATCAGACCAACAAAGATGAAAAGTCTGACCATGTTAAGTGTTGTTGAGACAATGGGAAATAAGAATAGTCAAGCACTGCTCATGGAAGGGTAATTTGATTTAACCTTAGTAAATAGTTTGGTAAAATCTGGTCAAGTTGAAAACGTATATGTCTTATAATCCAGAGATACTGATACTAGTTATGTGTACCTATATATTTTAAAGAAGACATATATGAGGATGTTCATCGTAGCATCGTTTCTTAAAGTGGAAAATCAGAAACAGATGTCCATTCACAGGGCAATAGAAAACTCACAGCATATTCATATGATGAAATATTACATAATAGTTAAAATAAGTGAACTAGAGCTATTTTTATCAATTTGTATAGCAGACTGCCTGTGGGCAAGTTACTTACTCCTTTTGTCTCTCATTTTTTTCATCAAAACATGGTGGTAACAATGATAAATTACCTCATGGAGTTGTCGTAGGAATTAAATGAATTAACACACACAAAGCACTTAGAACAGCCTGATAAAGCTCTTTAAAAGCATTTGCTCTTGCTACTATACACCTGAAAAATAATGTTACATAAGAAAAGCAGGTAGCAGAAGCACAACCAAGTATTATCTAGTCTTTCTATATTCTGGACATATATTAATCTTCAGGGTTTTTGCACAAGAAATTAAAATTCTCAGGAATTTCTAAAATCATGATTTATTCTGTGTTTTTTCATAAATTTTTTACACATTTTAAAATATTGAATAATACTAATAAGTGGCCACAAGGATAAACAGTGAATCATTTTTATGTGATAGGATTACACTAAAAGTTTTAGAGGTATCTTGTAAAAAAAATAATAAATACAGAGTTTGTTATCATTAACCCATTTATTGTGACACAAATATATTTCAATGACATAAAAACGATCTCTGATATAAATATTTAATAATAGAAAACACTTAAAAAGGGAACGTTGACATAAAAAATACCAATAAGTCATTTTTAAATGAAAGACAATCAATATTCCACATGTAAAAATTTGTTTTCATTTTGTATTGACACTGGTGAAGTTTTAAGAGTGTGTGTGTACAAGAGCACCTTCAAATTGGACATTAGGGTACATATTGCTAAATGTGAATTAATTTCCTTTATTAACAAAAATATTTTGTAGGTATTTGTTCAGTATTCAAATGCTAGAAAACGTCAGTAAATATTTTTGGGTAGTGTTCAAATAATGTAACACTTAAATCTCCTAGCAAGGAAAACAGCACTATACAGAATCACATACCAAAATTCCAATTTAAGGATTTTTTTGCTTCCAAAGCTTGCTATTTCTTGGAAGGCCACTCATAAGATTTATCTAAAGTGTACTATGCATATAAACTTCTAAATATTTATTTTATTTGCAAGACCAACTCACCATCGTTATAGCACATAGGACCATGAACTCACACATAATAGTGACCTCTTCTTTCATATACACTCTTGTCTGGTTCCTGAAGGTATCAAACTTCACCTTCAGCTCTGCTGTCAGTGTTTTCTTTCTTCTACTTGACATTAATAAATTCCTTCCAACCAGCAACCTCTCTATGTTGATCATTAAGCTTTAATTCCTGCAAGAGAATTATAATACTTTTTTCCATTTTCCCAATTTCTCAACTGATTTTTCTCAAGGTTTGGATTCAAAAAACTGAATTTCCCTAGAAATTCTGGAAAGGAATTCCCACTTGTAAAGCCTAATATATAAAATGAAACCAACTGAAAAGATACTCACCATATTCCTGACTGTGATTACCACTAAGAAGGGGGTTGAAGGATGAGTAAGTCGAGAGAAATAAAAGGAGCTTAAGTTGTATCTTCAGTGTGCTATCTCTTTAATAAAAAATTCAAAACAAAAATGATAAATTATGTCTGTTAGTTCTGATGAAGGTGAGATGTATGTTTGTTCAATTATTTTACTTTCCTGGGTTTTAAAAAATCTTTCAAGGAAGCGCCTGGGCAGTTGATAATGCTGGCTCCTGGGCCCTACTGCCAGAGGTGCTGGTTCAGTGGGTCTGGGGTGAAGACCAGGAATCCTCATTTTCACTGATTGCCCCAGAAGATTGTGGAGCAGATGGCACAGGACCAAACGTGGGGAAATGCTAATGAAGTCCAGGGAAACCCAGATGCAAACCAGAGGTCCCTGCAAAGAATCCTAAGTCATGGCCAAACAGGACTTGCAAATAACACTCTGAGGCCAAAGGAACAAGCAGCAGGAGAAGCTGGATGCTTTTCCCTGGGGGAATTTTGTAGGTAAGGCCTCTCAACCCCCATGACACTGCACTGGGTAGATGCCCCTCACATCTCAGGAGGACCAGGGCTGCTGTGATTGTGCCAGCTGACACACGCAGCTGTTCATTAGTTTCAATAAAGGCAAGGCTGGATGGAGAGGCATCAAAAGGCAGAAAATGAAGATCTACACTAAAGGAGCAATATGATAATTTCCAAAGTCCTTCCTTATAAAAGGAAAATTCCAACTCACATTCATACATTTTGTCTTTATGATGTACTTAAAAGGCACTGTCTGACCTCATTGTATTTCTTCTAACGCCGTTTCATTGCACTTTATATTTTCTAATCGTTTTGCAATCATGAACCAGTTAATGAATAAATTACTAGTTTCCAACCCTCATTATAAAGCAATAATGTCAACTTCCTTGTTTCTCTTGATTGCTTGATATTACAATTTTTAACTCAGTACTATTAGTTCATCCATATGCTAATATTTGAGAAATATTTATGCCATGAGAAATTTATGTGTGTTTTATGACACAACTAAGCACAGCAAGAAGCAAGCTTCAGGGCTTGTGATGATTAAGAGAAAATAAATCCAGACTCCTGTATTCTAAAACCAATGTACATTCTCTCTTCATCCTCTCTGTGCAGAAAAACAGGGTCCTAATAAAAAGAAGCAAAACTACCTGGAGTCCTGTGTTCATGTTCTCAAAAAAAATCCTGGTTTCCAAATCAATCCCTTGTCTTCTGACAACAGAGCCACTAAAAGCTTGCTGAACTTGACCTAAGGTTCTGCCTTCTGGGCCTGAAACTTTGTCTTTCCCCTTATCTACTCTGGCTTTTGATGTCTGATACCAAACTGAAGGGGGACTCCCCGCCCCCAAACGCAACTGACAAGGCTTGTTGTCTTCCTGATCAAAGTCACACCATGTGGAAATTATTTGGATCTTTATCCAAATGCCATGAAATAAGTGGGATGCCATCTGTACAGGGGGTTTCACAGCCTGTTGCTCTGACTTTAGCATTTAAACAGTGCCACAAGCTGCTATCGTAGCATATTGGGCTACACCAGCTACATACACAAACTTTCAATTACAAAAAATTTTGAGATTTAAAATTTTTTCTAAATTATCTCTCACGGCTACCAGTTGACAAAGACATCTGCCTGGAAGCATCTGAAACACAATTTTCCTACTTGTTAGTTAAATTCAGTGTTTACAATTAACACAATTAAGACTATTGGATAGCCCAGTGCCAAAATCTGGGTGGTTTCTGCACTAACTCTGAGGCAGGAAGACTGAGATGCTGACCATGGTGCTGGATTGAGGATTTGCTTTATGAAACACAGGCAGTGTGAATCAAGGTGAAAAGACATGTCCATTTTCTGTGCTATATGCTCCCTGACCCAAGCATTCTAAAGTTGGTGCCAACCAAAACCCTGGGCAACCACCCTTCAACTTCAAGATACTACTGCTCTGTGAGACAGATGAAGCACCAAGCTCACGAACCTGACCCCACCCTCATCTTCTTGCTATGCATTGACAGCTAGCATGTTCTAGAATGCAGTCAGGTAGCAGCAAATATGACAGTGAAAGAGCAATGGGAAGAGCCACAATAAATTGCATCTATTAATAAGAAAAGTGCTGTAAGTGGAGGTGGAGAAGGGAAAAAGGCTGCTAGCAATCCTGGAAAGCACTGTTTTTCAATCCGTTGGCATAGAGAATTTGAGGGAAAAAAAACAGTGGGTGCAGGAAAATATGGCATCTCATAAAGCAGAATTAAATTGAATGAAAGCATATTGCATATATTATTGCATTGATTTAAATCACAACCATATGAGTTAAATACTGTAGACTGGGAAAGTTCATTTCTCTTCTAAATTATAGTGGGATCTAGACCCCCAACTCTTTGAAATCCATTCATTAATTTAGCCTATATTTTTTCCATACCTATAAAGGCATGTTCCTGCAGCAAATACCAAGCCAGATCAGAGATTGACAGTGTGTGCATGTCACAACATGCTGAGTTCCCCCAAAATCACAAATAACCGAAATTCAACTTCGAACAATGTAAGTGACAAGAAAGAAGTAAAGATAAAGTGTTACAAGCATTCAGAGGAAGCATGAAGGCACTTCAAGGGAAGGGAATTAAGAACAGCTATCTATGAGTTTGAGCTGAGTTCTTAATAGTAAAGGTAGGGATAAGTTGGAGGTGAAGAAGAAGAATCGAGCACTGACAAGAGCCAAGATGAAGAGCAGGAAAGGAACAAAGCGTAAGGTGGTAGAGGGAGGGTTGGTGCATAGATGCGGAAGGCCTTGAGTACTCAGCTGAGGAGTACAGAGATATTTGTTCCACACAGAAAGGCACTGATGATTCTTGAACAATAGACTGAAATATCAGAGCTGCGCTTCAAGAGTCAATAGAAAGCAGACTGTAGTTTGTATTGGAAGGGAGTATTGAAAGAAAGTAGGAAAAAAGTTTATTGAAGTAGGCCAAGGGAGATTTACAGAAAGTCTGATTTGGGATTATGTTACATTTTACAGATAAGGGATAAAACACACAGAAGTTAAGTAACATCCCAAAGTTGATTGCAACACTATTCACAACAGCCAAGATGGGGAAACAACCTAAATGTCCATCAATAGATAAATAAAGGAAATGTGGTATATACATAAAATGAAATATGATTCAGCCTTAAATTTAAAAAGAAGGAAATTCTGCCATAGGTGACAACATGGATGAACCTGGAGGACATTATGCTGAGCAAAATAAGCCAGTCACAGAAGGACAAATTCCATGTGATTCCATTCTTATGAGGTATCTAAAGTAGTAAAACTCAGAATCAGAGAGTAGAATGGTGGTTACCAGGGACTCGGGCAGGGGGAAATGGGAAATTGCTACTCAGTTGGCATAAGGTTTCAATTATGTAAGATAATAAATTCTAGAGATCTTCTGTACAACATTGTGCCTACAGTTAACAATATATACTATATTGTACACTTGCAACATTGCTGAGAGGGTAGATCTCATGTTAAGCCTTCTTACCACAATAAAAGAAAAGAAAGGAAAGGAAAGAGAAAACAAGAAAAGAAAAGAAAAAAGAGAAGAAGAGAAAAAAAGTTAAGTAACATGTCCAAAGTCACACAGCTGGTTAGTGACATAGCCATGACTCAAGTCTGGGCAATCTAGCTCCAGAGTCCGTGCTCTTAACCACTCAGTGATATGGCTTCTCAATATTAAGACTTCTCAGTAATATACTGTCCTTGCCAGCCATTTCAAAAGCTGAGGGTGTAGTGATGGCATGACATTTAATCAACAAATATTCAAGACATAAATAAAGGTAAAAATTAGACTGGGCATGGTGGCTTATGCCTGTAGTCCCAGCTACTCGGGAGGCTGAGGCAGGAGGATTGCTTGAGCCCAGGAGTTTGAGGCTGCAATGCGCTATGATGATACCACTATACTCTAGCCAGGACAACAGAGTAAGACTCTGTCTCAAAAAAAAAAAAAGGGGGGGGGGTAAAAATTAAAATGTGGGCAATCTAAAAATTCCATAATAGGCAAGAATGCAGCCATCAATTTTGAAATATCCACACCATGGACATTAAAAATGATGTTTGACAGAATATTTAATAGCATAGGATTAGTTTCATAATATTTTAAGTAAAACAATTAGATTACCAAGCTACATCTACATCTATATTTATATAGAATAAACACATGAATGAGTTATACAAAAATATTTACAGTTGTTCTTGCTTCTCTTAAAGGGATAATTTGGAGAGATTTTTTATTATCTTTATTTTTCTGCATTTTTATGACTACTTGACTTCTGTAATAAAATGGCACAATTTGCTAATGCTAAATAACTAATTTGCTCAGGTTTTTCACCTCTCTTACACATGTCTTATGCAGTCAGAGCCTCACGGCTTCCTATTTAGTTTCTTTAGGGTATTTGAACACTAAGCAGGTTACAGACCCTGTGCTAAGCATTGGAGTTACAACTGTGAATAAGACAAATAGAATCATGAACCTTATGACCTGGTGAAGAACAAATAAATTAAAATGTGATAATTGTTTCAAAAGGAAAATTATAGGATGCTACGAGGGATCCTGTGAGAGTACCTAGGAGTACAAAAAAGGGCTGGCTAAGGAAGGAAGTTTAAGATGAAAAGTAGACATGAAGTAAAGTGTCTTTACTTTACTTCAGGGGTGAGAGTATTCCAGGAAGAGCAAAGAGCATGCATGAGGTCCTTAGGAGAGGAAGTTTGGAGGTGTAGGAAAAAGACACAGGATTCTGGAAAGACAGTGAAGATGGAGGCAGGTGTGGAAGGTGGAAGGCCTTAGAAGGATGTTAATTACTGTGGACTTCATCCTGAAGGTAATGGAGGGCCACTGTTGTACTGGGGAGACTGGTCTGGAGTAGGGCAAGAGACATTTCAGGGAAACAAGTGAGAAGGTTTTCCTAGAAAGGATGGTGGCTTGGACCAGGAGAATGACAATAAAGAGAGAAGAAGATGGATCAGGATATTTAAGAAGTAGAATCAACAAGACTTGATTGGATGTGGTTGGCAGGGGTGAGAAAACCACCAAAGATGACTCCCTGACATCTGACTTCAACAACGGGAATGGATTCAATTTACGGAACTAGAAGGCAATGGAGGTGGATTAGGCTAGCAAAGAATGAAACAGAACCTTCACCCCTAAAGTCTAAACTAGTTTAACAAATTCTGAAGTAACATCTACACTTCCTAAAGAAAAGCTAAGCTGGCAGCATAGGCAGAATAGGACCTGGGAGTAAGTGACTGGCTTTCAGAAGTCCTTATAACGATACATGATCTGCCTGACAGCTGGGATTTGAAAAGAAATACATAATTCCAACTACTTAAATAAGCAATGACTTAAGCAGAGTTTACCATCATTTTATCAACCAGAGTGTCATCCAGACAAACAGCATGTGCCTCTTTCCACGTTGGTTCTAAGTAGAATTCAAAGGTGCACATCTTGGCTCAATTATGGTAGCAGGGTAAGCAAGTTGCTTTCCAGAACTTGGCAACAGTGTTATTGCTTTAAACTGGAGTTTGTTTTTCTTTTATTAGTAAGGAGCTTTGAAGATGCTTTTTGTTTTCAAATCTTTTTCTAATACTTCTTGCTAAACAGACCATTTTGTGATATCATTGCCTTAAAGATTTTCCAATGATTGATTGGATACCTGTATTGATACCTTGTAACTTCTGAACAAGCAGATCAGGAAGACCAGGTGGATGAGGGCAGGGGTTGGAAATGCTTACAAGGGTACGGTAAGCTACATGATGACTGAAGTAGGTTAAATATAGAGGGGGGAAAGCAATGCAAGCACACTGTTAAATGGTAACTATTTAATAACACATTGCCTCACAGTTGGTAACACATTAGGGAGTAGTGGAGACTAGCATTATGGAGCATGCATGCTCTGTTCAAAAGCAAAAGTGCTACTCAGCTGATTGTTGCCAAGAAGGAATATGGCTTTAAGTTGCCAGTTCTTATTATTTTATCTGAAATTTTTATGTGAGTCTACTGATTTGTACATATGGTCAATTAATTTGACTTTTTAAAAATGCATAAATCAAATAAAGTAAGCTGTCATAGGCTGTCAATTTACAACTGTGATAGAAAAAAAAGGTAACTTTGTCAATACTTCTCAGTCACATCTTAGTTGAAAGGAGAGTCCCTTATTCCATGAATATCTCTAATGTCTGGCGTTCTCATTTCCAAAGAAGTCACCTTTGCCACACGCTCCTGTCAGGAGGAGATGCTGGAAAAACTAAAACTTTGAAACGTATTTTTGGAAGACACAGGCTGAAAACTACCTGTGACACTGTCAACCTTTGCAGATGAATCCTAAGTGAATCAAATCCATTTTTTAGATTATATTTCAGTGTTTGTTAGACAATAGCTCAACACAAGACAAAATGGAAAATGCAGTCCCTGCCTAAGGGGCATGAAATGTACACAAGGAAGACAAAACATTCCAGAAATAAAAACACCAGCTGGAAAGGAGGCATAATTAATGAAATAGTGCCATGATTATTGTCTCGCTGCAATTACCAGGTGTTTCTGATACTTCAACAGAGACTGATGACTTGTGGTGAAGGGGACAGAACAGGGACTCAAACCCTGTGAGCTCTGCATAGGACGGAAATGGAGTGGAAAGCTTTCATCTGCTGCAGTGCTTCACTTCTGTCAACAAAATGCAGCAAGTAAAACTAACTGATTTGCAAAGCACAGTAATAGTCCTTAACGATAGTCCTTCGACAATTATACGATCACCTTGATGTTTACAGAAAATTAAATTGCTTTATGTCTTAAGGTTCACCCCAGTTTTTTAAATGAATTTTACTATTGTTGTCTGACTTTTTCAAGACTTTAGTACAGGGCTAGAGAAAATAGAGGGGAAACACACACTATGACCAACATAATATAATCCCAATTTTGTTCTTACGAAATACACATAGGCAAAAAAAAAAAATACTGAAAAGAAATGAACCAAAGTGCGCTGGTTATTTCTGGGTGGTTGTAATCTCAGGTGATTGTTATCATAACAGCAAGCAGAAAGTAACCATATTTTCTCAGTAATGCTCCCACAAATGCACTCTGAATTTACTGTGTCCTGCCCCTTAGTTGAAATTTCAGAGAGTGTCCATAATTTTTTCTGATGACTCTTAAATATTTTTTAAAAATAGTCTTCTCCAGATAATAAAAAGTCTAGTCTAATCTAAGGATCACACACCGCAGTCAGATGTAATATTAGAACTCCACATTCTTATACAATTTAAGTGTCTCTTTTCCTGTAATGAGCAGTAATGCTTGAGCCCATTTTAAACTACAGATTGCACAGAGGAAAGGGGCTGACGGCTTGGCTTTTTCTCTTTCTCACTTTGCATCCCCCACAACTTGCAAGCTGAAAGGTGTGGCCTCTCCAGATTGGTTGAGGGGGAAGGGTGAGCAAAGGTAAAGATGCAGTGAAGGTTTTCCTTGAATGACTCACCTGTGATCTGGTGTCTGTGTCCTCTGGAAATGGCAGTCCGGAGCTGACTGTTTCTTTACAGGGATCTTTTGCGAATTCCTCTGAGATTCATTTCTGAGCACTGCTGATGATAATTCCCTCTCACTCCTTCAATGCCTCTCCTCTAACACTTGTCTGACACCCTCTCAGCCCCTGGACTCCCAGAAGTCCACATCCAGGTTGGGGTCACATTGCTTCTTCACATAGTATTATGACAGGGTCTATTTTAATATAATCCCAGCCTGCTTCTTTGAGTGGGGTCTACATCTGGTCCACAGAAAACATACTCCTTTGTCCAAGCTTCTAAGAAAGCACAGCTCATTCCAAGCACCTCTGGTCAATTTCTGACCTTAGGATTTCTCCTGGAAAGAATCAGACGTCAGTTCTGAGTTCACCAGATGCAGGGGACAAATGTCAAGCCCTCCAGGTAGATCTTCTCAAACCCCTTATAATTCTTCTATGCTCTCAAGATGGGAGATCACCCAGGGTTACAGCTGTTGACTAGTTTCTCCATCTCTTAGCACAGCCTGCATACATGCCCCACATGTCACTTTAGAATATGGGGTGTGCGAAACCTATTGCATTATCCTTAGCCTTTCGTGTTTCTGCTGAAACTCGATGATTAAAAAAGCACTGTTTTAACACACTGCTGTGTTATTTTCTTTCGTATGTTTCTTTTTCCTAATTTTTCTATATTCACATGAATTATTTGATTATCAGAGGAAAAAAATGAGTGTTTTTTACCCTAAGAATATCCAGTACTAAGTTTATGAAAACAAGTTGGCAGGAGTATATATATTTGTTCAACAAAAATCTTAAACATTATTTCTTAACTAAATCAATGACAGGAAACTCCCTTGAAGTTTGTAGTTATAAAAATATGTACAAACTTCTCTTAGAATTTCGCCACATGAATAATAAGAACAAACCACCTCTATCATATGTCTTCATGCCACATCAATTCCTCTTCTCTCCTCTCCCCATTAATATTTCTCGTTGTAATTTAAAAAATCACAATCACGGGCTTACTAAGGGAAGGTTACCACGCTACCCAGGAAAGGTTTTCAAGAATGGCATCTCTGGTGAAATCACTGTTATTCAAAAACTTAACCACAGCTCTTCAGTCTAGAAATTTAACTTCATTAGGGCAGTCAGAATTTATCAGACTCAGAGTAACCAAACAAAATTACCTAAGAATGACATATATGATATATCTAGTTGATAAAAATCTCAGATCACAAACTAGTTGTTCAAGAAGTTTTACTTTTTATGTTCCCTATTTGAATTTAACTTCTATTTTATGACTTTGTGCTTCTGAGTATAGACAGTTAATATCAGTAATTTCATGGTAATCTGTTGATTTCAAGTTTCCTTCATTGAGTCAGGGTATCCACAAAAGTGGGGGCAGGAAGGCTTACATAACTCTGGGAAGAGCTATCTGGTCTTCAGCTATCCTTGATAAAGCACACACTTTCCCAGGAAAAAACAAAAGCCTTTCCCATCTCTATCTCCCCAAACTCCCACTCACCTCCCCAAACACTCACACCTAATAGAGGCTGGTAGTTATCATAACTGAATCACTCTAAAAAATAGCCTAGATCCAACCTATGCAAGAAAGAAAAATATAAACAAATAAATCAGATGGGCAAGAAGGTAGAGCAGAAAAAGTGGGTAAAATGTGATTAAAAAGTTGAAAATTTATTCCATTGCCTGTGATTTCAAATGACATTGATAAACTACTTGGCCATTTTATAGCCACCATGGAGGCTTCAGAAACGGCCATGTGGATTTAGGGGCTAGTACCAAGAAAGAGCTCACAGTGCCTCAAAATACAGCGTAGTGTTAACTATAGGCAACTCATCTTAAAGAAAATAACTCGGTCTGGCAGGGGATCATTTAATAAATTCTAGCTCTTGTGCCCTAAATGGTGCTTCCATGGCCTGGGGAAATTAATTTTTTTTTTAAAGCTTATTAGGCATTCACTGTACAGCCACTCTGGTGGGATGTAGCTCACGAACAATGTTGAATCCAATTCTTAAATAGCACACATTTATTACAGGCCTACAGTGGAAAATACCAAGTCAGATCAGGACATGTTTATGGCTGGGGTCCCAGAGAGCACAAATAACCAAGATACGTGGTGGAAGGTAGTAAGTGCCCAAGAGATGGAGTGTGGGGCTGCAAGGAAGGTATAGAGTGTTTCAGGGAAGGGAGTTGGGATGGCATCCTAGGGGTTTGAGCTGGGTCCTAAATGACAAGGGTATGGATGCGCGAAAGGAGAAGGCAGTCCAAGGAACTGGCATAAGCAAAGGTAAAGAGCAGGAAAGGAAGGGATTGTAGCAGGAAGAAAGAAGAAGGTGGAGGAAAGGTAGGTGGAGGCACAGACAAGGAGGGCCTTGAAAATCCAACAGAAGACTTTGGAGGGTCTTCTGTTTTTGTTTTTCTTTCTTTTTCCATATTAGGGAAGTGCTTGTGATTATTGGGCAAGGGAATGCAAATATCAGAACTGTGCTTCAGGAAGCAACGGGAAGGAAATTGTAAAATGGACTAGGAGGAGGAATGAAGACAGTGAGAAACGAAAGTCTACTGAGATAGTCCCAGTGACATCTGCAGACAGACTGGCCTAGGACCACGTCACCTTCTTTCCCTAGCAGTCCCAGCACCCGCCACTGCAAGTGCTCAAAAGGATGGGGTTAAATAATCATTGAGAAAGGATGACATTGATTCCTACAGGTAAATCGAAAACTTCAAGCAAAAATTAAGGTCATCTGACAGGTGAGAAGTTAGGGTCATGAATGACTAAAAGGGTCTTGGAACTCTCCACTGACTATCATTCTCTCTCTCTCTCTCTCTCTCTCTCTCTCTCTCTCTCTCTCTCTCTCTCTCTCAAACAGGAGAATATTTAGCAGGTATAATCTCTTTCTTCCCTTGTTATCCCACTTACCTGCCTGAGCCCCAGAAAGTATGCAACAAAGCACAACTTTCACTTAAAAATAAATTTAAAAAAAAAAACACTTGATTTTATTTTTTCTAGATACAAAAAGTATTATTGTCTCACTCAAAGTAAATAATTTAATTCAATTAATAACTTGGAAAACTCTGAATATCATTTGTAATTCTATCCCCAGAGATAAGCACATTTAGTTTGTCTAAGCCCTTCCAGACCTATGAGGATATATGGACTATAAGTCATTAGACTGGTAGATTTATAGATAGAGCAATACATATTGCTAGGTAAGCGCTTTATTTGGAGTGGTCATATAATCCATTCATTATCTGAAATAAACTCCTAGGCTCTTTTGTTGTCTTAAAATTTTGTCATTGTTGCTTTTACACCTCTCAAAGTCATCTCAAGACTAAAATCTACACTGAAATTAAAGAACTCTGTTAAGCTATCTCCTGGATCACATTATTGTCCTTACTTTAATTAGTTATAATACATCTATAGGACATTCGCTGCAAGGGAGCTGGCAGTCCTCATCAAACTCCAGGAAGTAAATAGGAGCTACTTTTAATCTTAGTGCTCAGATTCGTAAATGCAGGCACCCAGCAGTTCATAATGAGCTCAAGGTCACCTGGTACATGAACAGCAGGCCTGAAAATCAAAGCCTGGATTTTGCAGCCTGAAATTTTTCCCTAAGAATGGAAAACTCTTCATAGAATATTCAATCTCATAGATCTGGACCTGAGAGGTAACCTAGTTCAACATCTTGGCTTTGCAAATGTGGAATCAAAGTACGGAGGGGTTTTGCAGCTTGTGTGTGTCAGGTGGGTGGTTAGTGACTGATCTTTCCATTGTTTTAAAACTAAACAATGTAGAGAATTTCCTGAATACTGGAAGGGAAAGTATTAAGGGAGATTTTTTCAAAAGTTAAAAAAAAGTTAATTAAAAGCAAACCCTTATTGAGTCGAAACTTAGAGTTCATTAAAAATGAAGAAAAGATAGCCTGACTATTTTTGACTTGAACAAAGTGATTTAAAAGTGAATTTCATTTATTAAACTCAGGGTCTATTACTTCAATGAGTTTTCAAATTAAGTTATTAAGTCAATACATGTTTTATGATTTTTTAATTAACTTTACTTTTTAAACATTGCATCCAGCTTTGCTACATATTTAAAACAGATTTCTATCAATGTGTAATATGGTTCTATTTTTTTTAAGTGTGTGGGGCAGGGATTGTATATGTGAGTGTTTGAAAGGTTAAAATATTAACAGTATCAGTAATCAAAATATTAACATTGGATGGTGGAATTTCAGATTATTTTTATTTACCTTTTTCTTATCTGGGCTTGCTTATTTTGACATTTTTCCACAATAAATATATATTTCTTACTTATGCAAAAAAAGATGACAGTGAACCAATGATTTTCCCAGCCTTTGTAGGAAAATAGCTACTTATTATATTTAAAAAGGAAAAGCAATATGCTATTTGCTTGTTATGGTGGATATTGTAGTTGGCTTGCCTACTTAATATCTATTTGAACCTCCTTCTAGTACATCTTCCTTATACTGCAATGTTTGGAAAGCTCAGAATTAACTCCTTTGCAGCTAGGGTCTGAGATGAGACTTAGGTTCTGCCCATTAGACAGCTTCATGCAAGGCTATAATTTGGAAGTGAGTTGAATGGGGTTGTGGGCTGCAGATCGTGGCCGATCACAGCAGAAGTGGGATAGTTCTGTAGTAACCAGCTTTCCCACGCTGCAGCTGTTTGCAGCAGTGGCTCAGTGCCCTGATCACAGCAGAGGCGGCATGATTTTGGGGTTGGGAGTTGTTCCCGGAAACTGCATCTACTACCTACTTCTCCGGCCTTTCCAATGATACTATAAACCATCTAATATATAGTAATAAATCGAATTCTGCATAAAATTATCTATGACAGTTCTGTTGCTTACAATTGAACACTAACCAATGGAATTGTGTTCAAAATGTTTTTGTATGCTCTCCTTCTAATCCTCAGCCCTACCACTAATTTTTCTCTTTTTGTAATCATAACAATAACATCTACCTGCTGTAAAAAAAAAAAAAAAACTAAAAAATCCAGCAACACAAAAGTTGCATATATATTAACAAGTAATAATCTGTCCTCATGCTCCCTACCTCCATCCTATATCCTAGAGGAATTCACTGTCAATAGTTTGTTGTTTCTTATCCTTCCAGATATTTTTTATGCCTTCAGAAAGTACAAACACATAGAGAGGTTTCTTTTTCTTTTTCATTTTTACAAAAATGATATGGTACTATATAAATATAATGTCTGTAACTTGATTTTTTTATATCTTTCCATATTTGTATATGCTGAGTTGCCTGGTTCTTTTTAACTACCATATATTATTCCACACTGTGGAGGAGCTAAAATATATTTCAACATTCCCTGCATGGATGAGCATGTCAATGTTTATAAACAATGTTGTAATAATCCTTCTTTATCAGGTATCTTTGTGCATAGGTTTGAATATTTCTTGAGATAGATTCTAAAATCTAAACATGAAAAAATTAAATATTAGCAGATTGCACTTAACAGTGTTTTTAAAGAATAATGTCTGTTTTGCTTATTACTATATCACCAGTGCTCAGAACGGCATCTGGCATGTACAAGGCACTAAATAAATATGTGTGAAATGAATGCTAAATGAATGATCGAAAACAGACTAGGAAATGTATTAATGCAATTCACCACATGAATGGATTAAAGGAGAAAAAATAAATACATATACAACTACTATGATGCATGTTCCCACAAACTGGGTAAAACTCCACATCCATTTCTGATTTTTAAGAAAAATTATTCATCAAGAAATAGAAGAAATATCATTAACCTGATAAAAAAACTTATCTGAAACCAACAGCAAAATATATTTCCAAATATTTATAAAAGAAAGAATAGTTACTACTTTCAAGGTCTCAGTTATGAATAAAAATAAACTCCCAAGGCTGAGATAGGAAAGAAGGCAGAAAGTATTAAAATAAGGTATAAAATGTTAAATGACCTGTTGACTTCCACAAAGAAATGCAAAGCAGGCCTAATAAAAAATCAAAGTCATCAGCCACAGAGGTGCAGTGAGTTAACTCTGAAGAAGTTCATTATACTGGAGGCAGGCCTAGTGGTCCAATTTTAATATTAGGAAAATGACTGGGTCGGACAAGAAAAGGCATTCAGGAACCAATGGCTGGGCTATAGCTGTCTTGCTTCCTCTCCAGCACCCCAAGCCTCATCAACAGAAAGAAAGCCTACTTGTCTCTTTTCCCTAATGTTCTGCCATATCCGTTCTAAATGCTTCTCATCCCCTAATTGTGGTCATTTGTAGGATATGGACAGGCCAAGAACAAGGCTCTTTTCAACTTTAGGAAATTCTTTGATAGAAAGTCAAATTACAGAAAACAATCAAATATCCCATAATTTGGAATATTGTATAACCATGTAAAAACATACCAGGTTATATGTGCTTCTATGGGGAAAAAAATGTGTTAAGTGAAAAAGTAAAGTGGCAGTGTGTAGCATAATCAAATATGCATACATTTTTATTTCTAACAACTTTATTGAGATATAATTTATATGCCATAATTTTACCCATATAAAGTCTATGATTCCATAACTTTAAGTATATTTACAGAGTTATGCACCAATTCCATAATCTTGTTATGGAATATTTTCATCATCCCCAAAAGAAACCCTGTATCCATTGGCAGTCACTCACCATTCTCCCTCCTGCCAGCCCCAGACAACCACTAAACTACTTTCTGTTTCTATAGATTTGCCTATTCTGAATATCTGATATTAATGGAATCATGCAATATGTGGTCTTTTGTGACTGGCTTCTTTCACTTAGCGAGCTTTCAAGGTTCATCCTCATTGTAGCATTCCTCTTTATGGCCCACTGATATTCTATTACATGGATACATCACATTTTATTTATCCAGTTGTCTGTTGATGGACATTGGATTGTTTCCACTTTTTGACTATTATGAATAATGCTTCAATGAACAACCATGTACAAGTTTTTGTGTAGACATATATTTTTATTTCTCTTGAGTATATAGATACAACAGATACATGGATACGACGGCTGGATACTTTCTGGACAGCCCTCATTTATCGTATGGTAACCCTATGTTTAACATTTAGAGAAATTGCCAGATTCTTTGCCAAAGTTGCTGCATTTTACATTACCACTACCAATGCATGCAAATTCCAATTTCTCCACATCCTTGACAACACTTGTTATGGTCCATCTTTTTAATTATAGCTATCCTAGTGGTGTGAAGTAGAATCGTATTTTGGTTTTGATTTTCATTTTCCTAATGACTAATGATGTTGAGCATCTTTTCATGTGTTTATTAGCCATTTATATTTCTTCTTTGGATAATTATTCAAACCCTTTGCCCATTTTTCAATTGGTCTATTTGTTTTTTATTATTGAGATATGAGTTAGTCATATATTTTGGATATAAGTTCCTAATCAGATATATGATTTGCAAATATTTTTCCCATTCCGTGAGTTGTCTTTTCACAATCTTGATGTTGTCCTTTGAAGCACAAAAGTTTTTAATTTGAAAGTACAACTTATCAATATTCTCTTTTATAACTTGTATTTTTTGGTGTCATATCTAAGAAATTGTTGCCTAATCCAAAGTTTTACTGATATAGTGAAGAATAAGCTAAGGTCAGAACTTGAGAAAACTCACAGTTCAGTGAGGGAGACAGACATGTAAGCAAAAAACTATAGTTACCAAAATTCAATGCAATAAGTGCTAAAATAGAAATAAGGACAGAAGAGAGTTTCATCTTAGACACAATAATAATAATTTATCATTGTTGAGTAATTACTACGTGTGAAGTCCTGTGGCAAGCACTTTATAAACATTATTTCTTTTATGCATAAGAACCCTTATAGGTAGGTTCTGCTACAATTGCCTTTTCCTGATAAGAAGATCAAGACACAGAAAGGTTAGGTAACTTGGTTTCATAGCTAGTAAGCAGAGGAAGCAGGATTTGAACCCTGCTGTTTGTGCCTGGAGCCTATGCCCATAAGCACTGACCACAGACAAGTTCAACCACCCAGTCACAGTCAAGAAGAAAGTATTTAAATATAGCACTGAATGATGTTTCTCAAATACCTTCTCACCTAACTTTTGGGACATTTGTTTTAAGTTCATCCATGTTTGGAAACATCATGTTGAATAAATAACACTATGCTTTAAGGGCCAAAACAATCAATTAAAAACTATAAGCATCACATACATTTAAGGATAAAACTCCAAATTTGGTAGCAGCTAAGCACAGACTCACATTTTATGAGAACAAGGGAGATACTGTATTGTTTCCATCTTTTGGTCCTTAGAACAGTATCTAGTATAGATGAGTAATTCAACAATATTTGTTGGATAAATGATTGATTGATTTAATGAACAAATAAAATGCATGAAAGGCACATAAGTTAAAACGGCTGCCAGAAACAAAAATGGTAGTAGTCACAGAAGAGTAACAAGAACATCTCATAATCCAGAACAAAAATTAGCTGTGCCTTAATTATCTCAAGTGATAGAAAACAAAAGTTATATGAAGATCATGGTTCACAATATTGACATTGAGCTTATGACACTGTTTGAATTCTAGAATATTACATTTTGAAGAGACATAGAAGATACCTTCCTTGACTGAATTTTGAAAGCATCCCTTGTGATCTAACAGGATGGCATTAGGCCTCTATTTGAACACATTCAATGATGAAAAGCTGCTTGTGACCAGCTTCAATTGTTTACTGTACAAAAGTATTCCCTATCTTGACCCATGACTTCTTTCTAGTCCTAATTCTACTACTGGAAATGATATAAAACAATCTAATTCTTCTAGCTCACGATGGCCCAGGGCATTTATCATGCTTTTTTGTTCCCGTTTTGGAATTACCATTTTCCTAGAATGCCACTTATTTTCCTACTGATTTCATATGACCTGTGCATGTGTGTTTCAACAGGACAGTGATGTGATCAAGGGAAAGTAACTATGGTCGTGATTAGAGGCTTGAGAAGTCCTTTAACAGCACAGATAGGGAAAGTCACAGAGAAAACTATGTGCACCTTGACAGGTTCTTTCCAAGTCTCCAAAGTTCACCATGGGAATAACACATGTGAATACCGCCTACCTCTCTCCCCAGACCGAGGATACTACCAGGCATATAAGTTTGCTTTTGGATTGCCTTGGAGTAATTTTTATATCCTCATGGCCTCCTCTCCCACCTGCCTATTCTAAAGTCTCTGGTTATGTACTCAATGGATACAAAGAAATTATACAACAGGGCCCTAAGTACTGTAAAACTGACTGAAGAAAAAGTTGAGTTTTAAGGAACATCCCTCAGTAAGGCTAGAATTCAGGCTGAGCTAAGTTTCATTTCTACATACTCAGATTTTTTCCTCCAATTTTTCTGTTATCCTAATTTCCTTCTTCTGGTCTTCTTTCAGTTTTCCAATACCAAATTTTCCATTCCAGGAGAATTAAGATCCCAGCACATCATAGGCTAAATCAGTACTGTCGAGGAAAATTCAATTCAGACTGAAAATATGAAAACAAGACTTTGCTATTTGTAAGACTGGTCCTGCAGGCAGGAAGGAGCGCTGAAGGAAGGGGATACAGGACAAGCTCTGGTTGATACGAGTACAATCCAAGACCCTCCAAGAGTTGCCTTGCAGTCAGTGAGGGTGGGAGGCGGGTGGGGAGTGTGCCATGACATTCATGCAAGAAAGATGAGATCTTATGACACTCAATACAGAAGGAAAGGATAGGATGTGTATTTACAAGTTGGCAAAGTACACAAAGGCTACATGAAAGGGTACTGATAACGTACATTTAAAAGAGGTTTCTGGATGGTCCAGAAGACACTTAGGATCTGTAAAGGGTCACAGTGTTTGCCTAGGACAAGATGATATTGCAGATCTGTAACGTGGTCTCAATGTCCATCCAGTAAGATAAAATATTAAAGATCTCTACTAGTTGAAATTGTTATCCTTTTGAAAATATGGCAAGATGTTTTGTGGCTTGTAAAGCCTGCTTCCGTCTTCAGTACAGGATAGGCTGTGAGTCTCATTTCTAAAGGGCAACTTGTCCCTTCACCTCTCTCTAAAGGAGACGGCTTCCTATGCTGTTTCACTAATCATGGCTCCTACTCCCACTCACCCATTCTTCAGCCACCGGGGACTTTTAATGTTTTAATGTGGGCAGAGAGCAGTTTCAAACTGTCATTTCTGAACTAAAGCCACATTAAAAAGGGAAAAAAAACCTTTTATATATTTATCTGGCTACTTAGATTGAAATTATGTTAAGGAATTACTTCTCTAAGAGTCATTTTTTGTCATTTAGTAATGAAACATAATTGCACAAATCAATGTTAATTTATGACAATGAAACAATAAAATATTGATGAAATAAAGATCCCTAGACTTCAGTAATGAGAACAGACATTTTAAATCAATTCTCTACTCTGGCACCAAAGCGATCTTTCCAAAACACTAACCAGTTTGTATTTCTTGCTTAAAACACTTCACTAGCTTCCCACCATTTGTAAAATAAAGTCCACACTCATTAGCAAGAATAAATCTATCCTTGGTTGGCTCTTGTTTATTGCTCATCTCCCACCACTCAGATTCCCCGTTTCATGCTATTACAATGCTAAGCTACTTGCAGTTTCCCAATATACCATGCTATTTTATGCCTCCTTGCTCCCATGTTCATCATTGTAGTGGAATTTCCCTCTCCGATGTCCACCCAGTAAGACCCCATTCATCCTTCAAAATCCTGCCCAAATCCGATTTCAGAAAATCTTTGTACTAACACTTCCCTGAATGCATTCATCACTCTGTCCTCTCTCTGCTTCCTCTGTATTTCATTCGTATTTTTATATTTCTTTTGTTTCATTTAACCACTATGTCTTGTGGGCTCTTTGGGAACAAGATAATTTTTGTATCGCAGTACATGGAATACTCTATGAATGCAACACTCTATAAAAATTTAAATTAGATGATAGCTTATATTGTTTGATAAACAAATACTTTACATTTTCACAGACTCCACAAAATTCAGGCAAATACTAGCACCTTAATGTTACATAGCTCAGAATTTATCCTCACGGTAATTTTTTCAATGTGCGCAAGAGAGATATTTTTATATCATAACAGCGAGTAAGTAAATGCTAGAAGAAGAGCTCAAGACTTTTAAGTCCTACATTGTCCAATACCCTATATACTACCTACTTTGACAACCAAATATTCACTCTCAGAGACTTTCCTGATCAGGCAGTGTGATGAAAAGAATCCCTATGTGATAAATTTCAAAATACTTCTGTGAGAATGAAGCCAGACAATTAAGCATATATATCCTATGATTACATTCATATAAAACTCTAGAACAGTGCTTCACAACCAGCGTTATCCCCTCTGCCCCCCAAGGACATTTGCCAATGTCTGGTGACATCTTTGGTTGTTACAACTAGGGCAGGGCTGCTACTCACATCTGGTGGATAGAGATCAGAGATGCTGGTAAACCTCCTGCAATGCACAGGAAAGCCCTCTACAACAAAGACATGTCTGGTCCAAAATGCGCCAATACTGAGAAACTCTGTTCTAAAAAATATAAACTAATCTACAGTGACAGAAGGGAAATCAGTGGTTGTTTAGGGATGGGAGGCAAAGGAGGAATGGAAGGGAGGGATTATAAAATATCACTATAAAACTTTCAGGAGTTATGGATACAGTAATTATCTTGATTTTAGTGATCATTTCATGGGTGTATATGTATTTTAAAACTAATCAATTTGTACATTTAAATATATACCATTCATTATTAGTCCATTATGCCTCAATAAAGCTGTTTTTTAAACAGTTAAAAAATCAAAATGAGAAAAACAAAAAAAAGGGTACCTATGGTATGAGTCAAAGGTCTCAACAATCCTTTCTTACTCAAAAATATCACACTTATTAGAGGAGCTACAATCTATTAATAGCTTCGGGATGTCATCATAATCCCTTAGATAACCAAGTTTCCTTTCCCAGCATAATCCTTGGCAAGGCATGATCTATTGCCACTTCAGATGTTGGATTAGAGTTGAAAATAATACAGTAGAATTATAAGGAAGATTCAGAATTTCCAAACGTGTGAAGGTTAGATACAAGGCACAAAGTATTTGTATTTCAAATAAACCAGAGCAGAACAGAGATGATGAACATTTAACATTGTTCATCTATCAGTGGGGGAAAAGTCTGCTGTTCAAACTAAGCATGTTTTAGTTGTCCATCAGAGTGGATGAGTTCTATGGATACTGGAGGGCAGAGCCACCTCCAAGAAATGCTCAGCTGTGAGAATACCGACTTTCCCCTGTCCCCTTTCATTGGCCAGGGCTAGTACAACCAGACACTGAGTAGAGTGTTTAATGGGAGTTGGTGATAAATCTTACCACAATTCATACAATCCTTGCTATGCTTGGTCCAGCCCAATTGTGGTGGCTAACCTCCAAGACGGCTCCCAGTGACCCCTCTCCTGGTATTGACACTCTTGTATAGCATCACAGGGGTTACATCTCCTCCCACATTGCACTAGGGTTGGTCTGTGTGACCAATAAACACAGCAGAAGTGAAGGTATGTCACTTCCAAGATTAGCTATAAAAGGCACTGCAGCTTACATCTTCCTTTCTCTCTCTTGCTGTCTCTCTCTATCTGACACTGGCTCTGGGGTAAGCCAGTGCCAGGTCATGACCAGCTCTATGGAGAATCCCGTGTGGTAAGGAAGTGAGGCTGCTGGCCAACAATCAGTGAGAAACTAAGGCCTCCCCACAGCCCTGTGAGTGAGGTTGGGAGTAGACCATCCAGCCCCAGCTGAGCCTTCAGAGGACAGCTTGACCACAACCCCATGAGAGACCCTGAGCCAGAACCACCCAGCAAAGTCTTTTCTAGATTCCTGAGCCTCAGAAACTGAGTGAGGTGATAATAAGTGTTTATTGTTTTAAGCCACTAAGTTGTGGGGTAATTGATTATACAGCAATAGGTAACTAATACATTAACCTACTCCTGAAATTTGGGAGTTAGACATAGCCTACATTTGGTATGTCTATGGTCTTAGGATAACCACATCAGACCTAATAGCTACTTCTACGATAGCATCCCAGGGCCTACAAAATATCCAATTTGCTCTTTAGATGATGGTAGAAAAGAAAGAAAGTTGTAGGGTGGTCACAGAAGCAGACATTACTCAATCTGGTTTTTTGGAATCTGCATAAAGGAACTGGGTAAAGGAAGGATGTCCCTGTGATCGAGAATAAGTACCTGGAGCCAGGTGGGAAGCATGACACTAAAACCTTAACAAAGGTCTTTCTTACATACCTATCCCAACCAAACAGAGTAAGGGCTGGAATGTGATTCACTAGAGACTCGTTGCCAGTTTGCTTAAAATCTGTATGACTAGATCCACAGCTGTAGATAGGAGATAGGGCATTGTCTCCTGAAGACCTCAGTGGAAATGCACATGCCACCTGGGGGAGGAGCAAGAAATCTATGGAAATTATATAGGGAGTTTTTCAAAATCCTAATGCCCAGAACACAGCCTTGATCTATTATATCAGTGTCTTTAGGGTAAGAATCGGGCAGCAGTGTTTTTTAAAGCTCTCTAGATGATTCCAATGTGTGGCCAAGTTTGAGAACCACTGAGCTGAAGGATGTGAGTCATCCTAGAAGAACAATGAAAGAGGCAGGAGGGGAAGAGAAAGAAAACCACTGAATTCAGCAAATTTGTCCTGTCCCTTCCACGAGGACAGCCTAATGTTGCAGCTACCACTGTTTACCTGACAACATGAACTCATCAAGCTATTTCAGCGTTGTATTTCTCATTTTTCACAGCACCAAGCATGCTGTTGACATCCTATAAATGTTAAATAACAATGGTTTGCTGTCAGTTACTTCTTTATAGCTGTCGTTACTGTTGAGCTGGCTATCGGGGAGAGGTTTTGTTCTGCAAGTTCCAATTATCTGGACTTCACCGTTGCAGGTCAAATAAGAGTCTGAATCTACACAGACTCTAGGGCAATGATGGTACAAGTGAGGTGTCAACAGAAGCAGTTCCTGAAGTGGCACCTTCTTATTCTTCCCACAGCTATGTGAACTGTTAGCTTTCCATAGCACCTGGGGCTCTATCTCTCCCCCTTCATCTTGTAGCCGTCCTATACCCTCCCCATTGCTAAGATGTGCTACGGCTGAACTCCAAATTCGGCAGACTGTTTCCTGGAGAACTGGTCATCTGGCTTTTCTGCCTCTTAACAAGACTTTTCTAAGATCACCTGTTCTGAATGTTTTGGGCAGTCATTAGAAAAGGAACACTGTGAAGTATGCAAGGTCTGGGAAACCCTCCAGGTGTTGATAAGGGAAAAACAATTAAGAATCAAAGCCTTAAGAAAATTACATTTTCAATGTCATACTAAATGACCTTTAATCGTGAGGAATTAAGAATTATTCCACATCCAGGCTCTCGTGTTTCTATCAGGAATCTTTACATTACAAAATCCAACATACTAAATGACCTTTAATCGTGAGGAATTAAGAATTATTCCACATCCAGGCTCTCGTGTTTCTATCAGGAATCTTTACATTACAAAATCCAAGCTTCTGCTTTACTTTAATAATGTCTTTAGGTTTCCACTGGGAATTTCTTCAGTACACAAAGATGTTAATTGGAGAACAAGAAAAGTATTTGAAGGATCTCATGACCCACAATTATTCTTTGGGAAAGTTGGATTTTTTTAACATATGAAAGAATATTTGTACCTCATCTTCTCCAAAATAACTTGTTTTAGCCATAATTCTACCAGCACGGGGCTATCGTGCATTTTAGAGTTGCAAACAAGAGTTCCCTCTGTTAGAGGTAGTGTCCCAAAACAACTTAATGAGAAAATAAAAGCAAGAGAAATGTAATTCTCTTGTGAATGTAAACAGCTAATTTAATAAATTGCATAGTAGATTTTAAAAAGTAAAGAATATGAAAATAAGATTCTGGCTCTTCGTTTATTTATTTATTTATTTTTGCACACACAAAATGGCCCAAAGTTTCACATTTCCTTTTTCTAATCCAGAGATCAAAGAAGTGCAAGGATGTAATTTCTTTTCTTAATAAAAAGGACTTTTACCACTGCAATACCACATATTATTATACAGAGCCAGTCAAGAAGAGGCAAGGCTTTATTACAAAGCAGTGTTAATGTTTGGGGTAATTTTGTGTGCCTGAAGTTTCTTATAATAATTTTAACTGGGGAGATGCAATTATTGTGCAGCAATAAAGGACTTTTGTATTGAAGGATTACTTGTTCCTTACCTGGTTTTGGGTATGTTTTACCTGCTACTTTGTACAATCGTATGATGGAATTTGTGGTACATGAAAAGCACAATGACTTATACAAAGCTGTCAATTGCAGCACTGTTCATAACTGCAAATAACTGCAGAAAAACTAGATATCCATCAAAAAATGTTTTAAATAAATTATGATATATCTATTCAATGAAATACTAGGCAACTGTTTAAACACTGAAGTAGTTTATGAAATTCTCCTTAATAGATATAGTCATATGAAAGGAGAAAGATGCAGTTCAGTGTGTACAATATGCAGTCATTTCTGGGACAAAGGGGGAATTAGACATGTATATATAACTTGTATACGCATCGGCTGATTTTAAACAACAGTAATTGTGAAGAAGGGGATTGAGAGAGTGAGAATCGGGGGCAGGAAGGAGAATTTTTACTTATTACCTTTTTGTACTGTGTTGTATGTTTTCTGTACTTTTGTTTAAAATACTTCAACATAGAGAGTGTGGTACATATGTGCACATTCAATATTTCTAGCTTATTTCTGTATCCTGGAGGGATCAGTTAATATTTGAAACGTCCTAATCAGGAATATGCACCTAAAGAATTATTAATAATAATTAGCATTTAAAAGTGCTGATCAAAAGTCCACATTCTGGGCGTCGTGGTGCACACCTGTGGCTCCAGCTCCTCGGGAGGCTGAGGTGGGAGGATCACTTGAGCCAGGAGTTTGAGTCTGCAGTGAGCTGTGATCACACCACTGTACTCCAGCCTGGGTGACAGAGCAAGAACTTGTCTCAAAAAAAAAAAGTCCACATTCCAGCATCAGGCTAATATAATCGTGTTTCTGGTCAATAACAGAAGTCAAGTTAGTTTAAAAAATAGATTATATTCATTTATTCATGTATATAGTAAATATTTATTGAGTAACTACATGATTACAGTCATTTTAGCACTTGGCCTGTACCAGTGAACAAAACAAATATTCCTATTTTTGTAATAATCTAATATAGTGATCTAATATATTTTTTAAAGTTTTTTATAGATAAAATTAGAAGGTATGACTTTTGCTTCTTGCTATGATGAATAAAATAGTACATGACTTCCACCCAAACATAAACAATTAGAAAACTAAACATAATATGAAATAAGAGTTTACAGACACTGAAAAACAGGGAGCCCAGGACAGTGAGCCCTGCAAGAAGGCAAACAAACAAGGTGAACCCTACTTGCTCTGGCTTTCCTCATAGAGACAATTTCCAGGCAGTAGCGCAGAAATGCAGAAAACCCAAGCAAATCATAGTGGTCTTGCCAGCTGGAGGAGACAAAGCTCAGAGTTCATAGAGGTAGCTGAAATTTGCAGGGTAGAATATTGAAGGAGAGTGATATGCAAAGGAAAAGCCCAAGAAATCTGCATAGGCTCTTGAGTCAGAAAGACTACAGGGAAACTATAAACTGAGTAATTTCAGGGCTCATACAGGACTGAGAGCTATCCAAGTTCCAACCAGCTAAGGTGGAGACTTCATTAAAGCACTGGCACATTCAATGGAGGCCCCAGAAGGGTCTTGCCTTAGCAGTAGATCTAAACTAGGCCCACAGTAAGGGCTACTCAAGACCCACACCAGAAAAGATTAAGAACAAGCCTCAAAAGTATCACTATATCTCAATGGCCTAACAAAGTAAAGTGCAACATTCTGTTTCAAAAGATGACAAAATCTTGATTCTTGATAATATCTGGCATTCAATCAAAAATTACAAAGACATGCAAAGGAGCAGAAAAATGGAACCAATAACCAAGAAAAAAAATTAACCAAAAGAAAACATAACAGTAGGATACAAAGAAAAATATGAACAAAATGAAGAAATAAATAGAACCTATAAAAAAAGAACTAAATAAAACTTCTAGAAATGAAAAGCACAGTGTCAGAAATGACAAACTTACTTTATGTGCCTAACATCAGATTAGGTGCTACACTAGCTTGAAGATACAACAAAAGGAACCATCCAAACTAAATCATAGAAAGAAAAAAAATGAGCAAGCACTTAGTGATTAATGGAACAATATCAAGAATACTAACATATATGAAATTCAGAGTTTGAAATTCAAGAACCAAAAAGGGGTGAAGAGAAATTTAATAAATAATCCCCAATTTTTAAATTTATTGAAAACTCTAAACTCGCTGAGGTCCAATATATTCAACCAATTTTTTAAAGGGATGAAGAAAAAAACTATCAACCTTGAATTCTACATCCAGTGAAAACATACTTTAAAAAATTTTTTTTACAGCAATTTTTGTGAAACTGTGGATAAGTCAAAAATTCGTGTTATTTCTTAATATGAGTTCCATCATGGAACCAATGCAGCACAGACAGCTCGAAATATCAATCAAGTGTTTGGGAAGAATGTGGCTAATGAATGCACAGTACGTTGATGGTTTGTAAAGTTCCATTCAGGTGATTTTAATCTTGAAAATGAGCGACATGGGCGACCTGAGACCAAGGTGGATAATGATGAGCTGAAAGTTGTAGTGGAAGTGAATCCATCTCAACCTTTATGTGAATTAGCAGCAAAGTTTGACATTACTATTCCAACAATATTGGACCATTTGAAACAAATCGGCAAGGTAAAGACGCTGGATAGATGGGTTCTGCATGAATTAAATGAGCATCAGCAGAAAAATTGTCTGGAAATTTGCCTTTCTTCACCGTCACAACATAAAGACAAACCATTTCCACACCATATTGTTATGTGTGATGAAAAATAGATTCTTTTTGACAATGGCAAGCATTCAGCACAATGGTTGGATAAAGATGAAGCTCCAAAACACAGTCAAAAAGCAAATATTCATCAAAAAAAGCTAATGGTGTGTATTTGGTAGTCCAGTGCTGGTATTATCCCCTACAGCTTCATGAAACCTGATCAGTCAACTACAGCGGATATCTACCACAACCACTTGGACAAAATGATGAGGATGCTTGCAATTATGCAGCCAAGATTGGTCATCAGAGACAGGCCAATCCTCTTGCAAGATAATGCTCAACCACATGTCGCACAAACAACGTGGCTCAAACTACAGCAGCTGGACTTGGAAACTCTCTGTCATGCGTCATATTCACCAGACCTTGCACCAACTGACTACCACTTCTTCCAGACTTTGGACCATTTCTTGCAAGGAAAAATATTCAATTCTCAACATCCTGTGGAAAACGCCCTTTCTGATTTCATCGCCACTCTCTCTCCAGGCTTCTTCACTGCTGGCATAAATGAACTACTGTTAAGATGGCAAAACTGTGTTGATAGTTTGGGCGCATGCTTTGATTAATTGTACTGCTTCTTGTTTGAGATACAACAAACCACACTTTTGATTTGAAATTGGACATTTCATATTTAATGACTATAATTCAGCCATAAGAAAGGATGAAATCCTGTCATTTGCAAAAACATGGATGGAACTGGAGGACACTATGTTAAGTGTAATAATCCAGGCACAGGAAGACACATTTCACGTGTTCTCACTCATATGTGGGAGCAAAAAATTTTTTAAAAATTGAACTCATGGAGATAAGAAGTAGAATGATGGTTACCAGAGGCTGGGAAGGGTAGGATAAAGTGGGGATGGGGGGATGAGGGAAGGGAGGATAAAGTGGGGATGGTTAATGTGTGCAAACATACAGTAGACAGAATAATAGATCTAGTGTTTGGTAGCACAAAAGGGTGACTACAGTTAACAATAGTTTGTTGTATATTTTAAAATAACAGCGGAATTGGAATGTTCCTAACACAAAGAAATGATGAGGTGATGGATACCTCAATTATCCTGATTTGATCATTACACATTGTATGCCTGTATCAAAACATCTCATGTACCCCATAAATATATACAACTATTATGTTCCCATAATAATTAAAAATTTAAAAATTTTTTAAAAGAATTGGTGCTAGCAGACCTGTACACAATAAATATTATATAAAGTTTTTCTGATTCAAGTAAAAGGATACCCTATGAAAACTCAAATCTACACAAAGGAATGAAGAGAGCTGCATAAGGCTAATATGTAGATAACGCGTTACTTGTATTTTCTAATTTTTTAATTTATTAAAAAAATAATTATAAGATAATAATATATTTGGGGGCTTATAACATATGAAGAAATATAATGATAACAACAATAGCAAAAATTTCCTGTGTTCACAATTATAATTAGTATCTTACCATCTAGTATTCATAGGTTATAAGTAACTTTGTGTTTTACTTATGCATACTTTTCTTATTTTTCCTGCAAGGTTGAACACTTCTCAAGGGTGAGGACTATTTTCAATTCATCAAATTTCAATAGTTCTTTACAAAATGCTGGGCAAATAGTACATGTGTAACAGTTATTAAATTTAGATATTAATACTGTCTTTGAACAATGATTCAAAGGACGTTAAGCATTGAGGAACTACAAAGGTTATCACTTGAATAATGACTGAGGGTTAGCAAAGTAACTACTTAACCAAGGATACATGTACATTTTGTCTATGCAAGAAATTACTTTTTACCATTATTGACTATGAAGATAATTCAACAGTCAAAGCAGTTGTTGGATCTGGACTAAATTTACTAGTGGTTTGAGTAATCAAGTCATTGGTGCAAATTGTCCAAACTGGTGCAAAAAACTTACATATATATCTTCCATCAAAAATCAAACTGTAGGACATTACTACACGTGTCTTCCTATTTCTTAATCTAATCAGTGACTTTGAGCTCTTAAAAGAGAAATCAGAAACAATGAGCAATGCATGTTTTCTTATTGTATTTCTGAACTCAAAACATTGAATTCCTTGCTGGACTTGGCACTGCTAAGTATAAAGGATCTAAGTATGAATGTATAATAAATTGAGCTAGTGCAGGAAGAAAGGATAGGAGGCAGAAATGCAAGTACACTGTTGAAGGATGAAGTGGTATAATATTTGAAGGTAGACTCTGATAAATGAAAAATATGTATTGTAAATTCTAGAATAGCCAGTGAAAAAACTTTAAAAAGAGTTGAATCTAATAAGTCGACTACTGGTGACAAAATAAAATAATAACAAATAATTTTTAATTTGTCATTATATGAAGAAATGACCAAAGAGCAAGCAACAAAAAAAAGTTGGAAAAGAAATATAGTGATGAGCCAGGCTGGATGCTATAGTACTTGTCTGAATTTTGTGTTGTTTATGGTATCTGTCAGCTCCACAAAATGTGTGATTCATTCTACTTTCTTTTATTTTTCTAAATAAATATTCATTTTTATCTCTAGTTTGTATTTGGAATTTTGTATCATTTTTTTCTTAAAGAAACCTCTCAATTATTTAAGCTTTAGGCCACACAAGAGATTAGACAAGGTGCTGCTGGAGGGCCTGTAAAAACAAATGGATGGCCCTTCATCAATCTTTCAGAACAGGCTGTATGACTGTTTTTGTGCCTGATTGCTAATAAAAGTTTTTATATATGACAAAATTGGGTCTAAGACTAATTTTCAATGTAATATACCAAGGGTGGGGAACATGTGGCCTTCTAGGTCCTTAAGTGTGGCCTTTTGAATGTGTCCAAATTTTACAGAACAAATGCTTTTATTTTTATTAATACATTTTTGTTTGTCTTTTATACTTTTGTTTTATTTTTAAAATGAACATATTTAAAATACCAAAGAATGAAATAAGTTACAACAAAATAATCCTTCCAGATTGACTAGCACAATTAGAACATTAGTAAGCCATACTGGCTAAATTGATGGCTGCTGTGCTCATGATTTAGCTCTAACTTCCCCCACCTGACTGCCACCACTACCGCACGAGGCTGGTTGGCTAGAGTTTATGGGGGTCGAGTATGCCAGTCTGTTATCAGCTTTTGACAATGGTGCACTATGTTTCTGTTTGAAGTGGAATTTGTGAATAGTTGCACAACTCAACAGTATTTTTTAATTGTGTCTGCTTAACAGAAGACCAAGAGAATGTTGAAGAAAAAAAGATTTTTTAATGAGGATTGGGAATTGCAATATTATCTTGTTTCTGCTAAAGATAAGATGATTTGCTTGCTTTGTGATACTGCAATATCAACATTAAAGAAATTCAATGCTCATCAGCATTATAACACTCATAAGGCCTGCAAATATTTTAGAGGGAGAGGCATAAAAAGTTGTATTGCAGAAATTAAAAGATGAAAAGCAAAAGCAAACACAATTCTTTCAAGCAGCAATAAGATCTGGAAATAATGCCACTGAAGCAACTTACATAGTAGCTTATATACTCAGGAAAAAAGGAAAGCCATTCAGCAATGTAGAAATTGTGAAAGAATGCATTGTTGACATTTTAGGATGCTTAGACCCCAAAAATGTTTCAAAGTACAAACAACTGCCTCTTTCAAGGAGAACCATAACTGATTGGCAACATGAATTAGCCTTCAACATAACAGAACAACTTCATGCTTCACTTCAAAAGGAAAATATATATTATTCAATCACTTTAGATGAATCAACTGATACTACTGACTCAGTGCAAGTTTTATATACTTCATTCAGGTCATAACAGAAGATTTTCTTTGCTACAAAGAGTTGCTCATTTGGGGCACTCTTGTAAACAGAACGTGGGGAACAGATATCTTCAACAATTTTCAAGATAAATGTCATGAAGTTGGACTGAATTTGGTAAATTTAGTGAGTGTATGTACAGATGGTGTACCTTCCATGACAGGAAAACATGAAGAGTATATTGCACAGATAAAAAAAGTATTAACAGATCCAGATGCTCTAATTTCTTTTCATTGTATCTTGCATCAGCAAAATCTCTGTGCTAACGCTATTTTGAGCAACACTTTGAAACAAGTTATAAGCATTGTTAACTACATTCATGCAAATGCAACACCACATCAGTTTCATAAAATGCTGAAGTTGAACCATGAGGTATTCAATGCGGATTTACCGTTATCATTCTAAAAGTGCGTTGGCTATCACAGGGACAGGTGTTAGCCAAAATTTTATCTCTGCTAGAAAAGATAGTTACATTTTATAAAGAACAGAATCAGCCATGTGAATTATTGAAAGATTTCTGTAGGAATGCACCATTTCTGTGTGATATCATGTCATATCAATATGACTTGAATAGTTCTTTGCAATGTAAAACTAAGTGTGTATATGATATGTGGGGGGGAAAATCCAAGCATTTTGAAAAAAGCTGTCTTCTTCAAAAATATCTTTTTTTTCACTATTTTTTTTTAAATTTCAGAATATTATGGGGGTACACACACTTTGGTTACATATATTGCCTATGCACTGCCACATCAGAGCTACAATTGTGAACATCCCCCAGACGGTGCGCCCCACACCCATTAGGTGTGAGTTTTCCCATCCCCTCCACCCGCCTCTCACGTGATGAATATTATTTCCATGTGTGCACATAAGTATTGATCAGTTAGTACCAATTTGATGGTGAGTACCAGTGGTGCTTGTTTTACATTCTTGTGATATTTCACTTTGAAAAATGAGCTCTAGCTCCATCCAGGATAATACCAGAGGTATTAATTCACCGTTGTTTTTTGTGGCTGAGTAGTACTCCATGGTATACATATACCATGTTCTATTAATCCACCCATGTATTGATGGGCACTTGGGTTGTTTCCACATCTTTGCAATTGTGAATTGTGCTGCTATAAACATTCGAGTGCAGTTGTCTTTATTATAGAATGTCTTTTTTTCCTTTGGGTAAATACCCAGTAGTGGGATTGCTGGATCAAAAGGTAGTTCTATTTTTAGTTCTTTGAGGTATCTCCATATGACTTTCCATAGAGGTTGTACTAAATTTGCAGTCCCACCAGCACTGTATGAGTGTTCCTATCTGTCCACATACCTGCCAACATTTGTTGTTTTGGGACTTTTTGATATAAGCCAATCTCACTGGAGTTAAGTCATATCTTATTGTGGTTTTGACTTGCATTTCCCTGATGATTAGAGAAAGCTATCTTTTTTCAAAACACTTCTTCAAAAGGAAATTTCAGATGAACATTTTGCCCAGTTAACAAAGGTCATTGATGAGTAGGATGATATATGCAAATCATTTGAATAATACACAGCTGTTATAGACCTATTAATTGGAGAATACAATGAAAGTTTCACTGACTTCGAGAATCATGATATCACACTCAAATTAGCATTTCAGCCTCACCTAGTTGATACCACCAAGGGACATACAGAACTATGGATTGAATTGATTGAGCTCTTAGTAGATGATATTTTAAAGTCATTGTTTGATGCTGAGAAAGATCCAATTGAAATATGAAAAAATGTAGCAGAATACCCACACATGCTTTCTTCCTTTTCAACAACTTATTGCTGCTAATCTACATTCTCCTACCTAACCCAAATCAAGATGCCCTTAAGGTCACAAATGACTGACACCCATCTAGAGGAAAACTGAAACTGTGAACCTCCATGCTGCAACCAAATATTCAAATGCTTCCCAACAAAAAGCTGACACAACAAAGTCATTAAAAGGTTAGTTAACTTTAAAATTAACAAATAGTTTTCATTTTCTGAAATTATTAAGAACTTGGTAGTTATATTTTTACAAAATAATATATATTTTAAGTATACCTAATTGAAGTTTCTTAAAAATAGCCTTATTTGATTACAGCTAAATTAATGCAGCCTTCCAACATGAAAAGGTTCCCTACCCCTGTAAAATACTATCCAGTAAGGAGCATGTAACGGAGGAAACCAAAGCAAGGTAACCATATAATTTATCAGCCAAACCAGGACACTTTTAAGAGGGCTAAATTACTAAACTGAAAGGGACAAAGCATAGTAGGCACAAAGTTTGGTCCAGGCAAAGTGAACCAATAGCTCCTTACTTACCTCTAACTACTGGACACTATAGGTAGTTTCCAAAAAAGAATTTTGACATACTAAATTGGCTCAGGTTGGTTTGCAATAGCTGGAATTTATATGTGTATACATACACATACATATATATGTGTATATGCATATGTATTTTTATGTATATAAATGTGTGTGCATGTGTACATATGCATGTATACATATATACATATATACATACAAATTTCAACAGTTACAAACTCTTTTATGTATGTCTGTATATATGTATGTTTTTACATAAACACCCTAGGGGTGGAAAAATTCCACTTCCATCCTCTTAGGGTCCCAAGAAGGTCCAAGAATTAAATTGACATAAAATAGATTAATAGGAAAAAAGCATACACATTTATTTAATACATGTTTTATGTGGCATGGGAGCCCTCATAAAGAAATGAAAAACAAAAGGAAGCAGGTAGAGTCAGTAACTTATACACTGAATTGGGTAAAGAATAGTAAGCTGTGAAAATGTGACTAAATTATGCTGGGAGGCTTGAAAGATAAGAGTTATTCTAACAAGATCTGCACAGTATTCTCTCCGTCTCACCTTCTCATCCTTGAAGATAAGGATGTTGCCTTTCCTTCAAGTGCAGAGAGAGTGCCTTTCACACGGGAGTTTCATCTTTTGCTCTTATAAAACAGCATGAAGGTCAAAGTGATCTTTTTGCACCTGCTGTTTTTCAAGTGTCTTTAACTTAATAGTTGATATGCTAGGAGAGCATATTTTAACTCCTTCAATACGTATATGAATACAAACTATTACAAACTCTTTACATATGTATATATACATATTTCTATATATATCTTAATTTTTCAAAAATCAAAATAAAATCTGCTGAGGGTTGTTTTTTAAATAACTTGATAATCATTTCAGATATGTAGTCTTCATTGGGAAGAACTGAAGGTGTGTTTTAAGCATCACTTCGTGCTCAAGAGACACAAACACCCAAAAACAAAACAAGGGACTTTTTTAAGGCATGATAATTCCATTTCTTGTGTTATTTATCCTCCTTATGTATTCCAGTTCTCTATTATTTGGCACAGCAAGAAAACTACAGACCTCGATGCTTTCCCAAAATGCTGCCAAGGCAGAGGAGAGAGTGGATGATAAGAGAGCCCTGAAAGCAGGAGCTACTTTCTGGGTGTCTGTTCGCTACATATCCAATCCCCGAATCTCCCTCTTTATATGTAAAAATCCCCAAAAGAAGTATGTTTCAAGAACACTATGAAATTTCCTTCATTATAATTCCATGAAATGAGTAAATATGACTAGCATCCTCACTATATTCTATTTTGGTATGGTTTCCTCAGACTCTAAAATTTGAAGCCAAACAATTACCATAAAATCATCAGAATTTTGGCATGTAGTTTGTAAGTTTTTGAAAATCTCAAATATTACTGACTGCTTCTCTGAGTCTATTTCGTATTTGGAAAGAAATCTATTATCTCACATTTCCCAAAACAGTTGCCAATGGCCTTTCATCAGAAGAGGTTCTGGGCACGTGTGTCAGTCGGCGTCCAAGCTTCCAAACGCAAGGTGACAGCAGAGTCATTAGTAGAAAATACGGACTAGGTGTGACTTCACATTTGAATGGCTTCACACTGAAAGGCAGTGAAGAGTGAAGATGTGCAGCACAGAGAAGGACAATACTGCTCAGTCCCTTAGTGTCCGTGATGAAATTAACATTTATATTCAGAACAATTTTTTAAAACTAGATTCTATGACCGTAACGAAAAAGAATAATTCAAAAGCAGTTCGCTTTTAATAGAAGTTGGAATGCAGTCAACAGAATTATGTGATCTTTTTGGAGGCTTTAGTAAAAAGGGTATTGGGTTTATCTCCTGTTTTATCAATATTTTTAATGCTATTTCTACCAAGCATAGTCGCTTTCACATCCCCATTATCATCATCAACAACTCGGAAGGGAAATTGTCTGTGGGTTGAATGAATGAATGAGTGAAAGGTCTATCGAAGTGGAGGGAATTCTAAACTGGTGCTTTGCTGTGTGGGTCAGTGCCTCAGCCTCCCCCTCCAGAAGGTCCCTTCGTGCTGCTTCACTCTCTCTTTTGCTCCTTTCTTTTTTTGGCGGGGGAGCTTTCTTTATTTCCTTTATCCTAGTTGCACAGAAATAAGTTAATGGTACTCTGCTCACGGCACAATATTGTCACTAGTTTATACATTTTACTCCCTTTTGTTTTATTTCATTATTCTTTTTTGTCTCTCTGTCCCCACTCCCATTTTCTTCCCCCATCTCTAGTCCTCTATTATATTTAAAATATATACTCTCATATACAATTCTTGTGTGTATCCTGGAAATAGGTTTTTTGAGTCTTATAAAACGTCATAAATGATATTAGATTTAAATCTTCTTTTTTCTTACTTTTGTTTACTATACACTGATCTTGGGTTCTAACCACATTGTCACCTGCCAATGTGGTCGACTCATTCTCATAGCAGTATAGCACTGCACCGTGTGTTTATATCACAGTTTAAATGCCATTTTTCCTAAGGGCAGTCATCTATCACCGATCAAATTTTGCCTGGTAGAAATGCTGCTGTGAGCATCCTCAAACACATCTCTTTATGGGTCTGTGCCTGAGTTTCTCCGAGCATATACACTGGCATGGGCTTGTGGAGTCCAACGGTTCCTCCATATTTAATGTCACTAAGCACCGCCAGAATACTCCCCAAATGACTGTACAGGGAGGTTCCTTCCCCCTCAGCCTTCTCGTTCTCAACATCACTTTCTCCTTCTTGACATTTGGCAAAATTAGTGATATTCATAAATTTAATATGCATTTCTCTTGAACGTCTCTTTGGATGCTTATTAGCCATTTGGTTTCCCCTTCTCTGAATTACGTATTCCTCATCTTTGCCCAATTCTTTATTAGATTTCTTTCCTTTTTCTTGTTAATCTGGACATTTCCTTTATGCTCTAGATATTTCATCCCTTCTTATATTTTAGACATTGAAAATATCTTCGCCCAGTCTATCACCCTATCTTAATTTGGTTACAGTAAACTTCGTTAAACAGAAAAAAATTAATTTGTGGTAAAAGTCAAATGCATGAAGTTTTACCCGTTGGGTTATACTTTGGGGAATCTAAAATCCTTCCACAATCCAAGACCATAAATATATTCTCATATGTTTTATTTTACTTAGTTTTATAATTTTATTTTATTATTTTTTTCAGGATATTATGGGGGTACAAACATTTGGTTACATGAATTACTTTTGTATGGTTTGAGTCAAAATTACAAGTGTGTCCTTCACCCAGATTATTTTTGTTATTTAAGTCTTTAACTTATCTGAGATCCATATGGTGTGAAATAGTGATTCAGTTTTATTTTTTCTCTCCATAGAGGGTCACTTTCTTCAACATCATCTATTAATAATCCATCCTATGCCTACTGATTTGTAATGTCATGACTATCATATACTGAACTCCCATATATATGTGGATCTATTTCTGGGTCCTTCATACTGTTCCTTTAGTCAATTCTCTTTTCTTGCATCAGTATCATACTGTCTTTATTTCTTTGTAACAGATCCTAAGGGTTGGTATGACACATTCCCCATTTTTGGCCTCAAAAAAGAGCTTATATTTATCCATGGACTTTTGTTTTTCCATGTAAATTTTAGAAAGCCAGTTTCTTAAATTTCATAAAAGAATCCTCCAGGAATTCTAAGATGAAGGGCATTAAGTTCAAGATTAATTTGGGGAAGAAAATTAGGTATTTCTTGTGTTACATAATCTTATTCTTGAATATACTATATCTCTTGACTTATTTACATCTTTAATATTTTTTTAAAATTTTTCTACTTGTGCACTGTTAAATTTATTCCCATTTTATAGTTTCTGTTGTTATTATGAAAAGTATCTTATTTTATTATATTTTCTACTTTTTATTATATTTTGTAGAAGAATGCTATTGACTTTTATATGTTGAACTTGTATTCATCATTAATTATCTAGATATTTTCTCTCCTTCATTAATTCTTTTTTTTTCTCTTTCTGGGATTCATATTAAAGGAGCATTAACATTTCTACCTTTACCCTTCATGTCTCTTCATTTTCCTTTTATCCTTTCCATTTTTTTTACCCTTATTGATGTCTTCACAAAGAGTTGTTCAACTTGATCTTTCAACTCACTAATTCTTGCATCAGTTTCATTCATTCTGCACATTTGCATTTAACCCATCCATTGAGTTCTTATTCCAACAGCCCAGACATTAACTGAAGACCACTGAGCGATCCTAATTGACACCACATGGTGTAAAACAATCACCCAGGTAAGGTCTTCCAGAATCCCTAACCCACAAAGTTGGTTGATATAATAAAATTTTTTCTTAAAGATGCCACAAAGTTTGACATAGTTTGTTACATAGCAATAAATAACCAGATCATTACAGGATAATGGTAAATAAAGTGCCTACATTCAGAAGCAGGTGAAATAAATCCCAATCCAGATTTTGAAAAGAAAATAAAAATAGCCTAAAACTGGTTTAATCTAGACTTTGAAAAAATAAAAAATAAAAACTCCACTCTTACCTCTCAGCATCACAGGAGTCATAACATCGGAGAAATGCCAAGCTTCCAGAGGCCTTTGGCATCTCCAGACTCATCTGTGTGGATCATTTGGGGGGCACTTCTGATCATAGTGCTATGGCCTGTTTATTAACTGAAGTAGCTAGCCTCATTATGAATACATCAAAATGTGCTTGGGTTTGCTCTTTGGATTCTCAGAGTGATTTTTAAAACACCTTTTTGATATGCTAAGAGCTTCTAATGATGACAGAAACCATCAATTCAAAATAGCATTAAGCTACAAAAAGAACAGCTATCTCTTTTGCTGTTAGTTGACAGTCTAAACATAGGGGTTGAAGAATGGATCATTCACCAGCAGACCTCACTGAAGAAGACAACCTACAGTGGCATTTAAAAAAAAAAAAACCAAAACATGTATTTGCCTTTAATTTACCCCAATTTTGTAAAATTCAAGTTGCCCTGGAGAAAGCAGTGAGTGGTGACGTGAGGGGCAAAGGGGTATGGAGATTTTAGAATTGCTAGCCCCAGTATAGCATGTGGAAAAAATGGAGAGGTCCTTGGGAAAGTTTTTTTTTTTCCTGCTTAGCCTTAGTTTCTTCAAACATAAAAGGAAACTCCTAATGCCCAATTCTCATGGCCAATGTGAGAATTTATTTCTAAATTGCCTGGCACACAGAAGCACTCCATATATGGTAGCTGTCACTTTTACTATCATCATTATCATTAATAAGGTAGGAATAAATCTCAGTAATGCAGAACAGGGTTAAAACCTAGAGATCATGGAAAGAAAGCATTTTCTCCACGTCACTTTGAAACCAGTGAGGCTACAGATTAACTAGAAAAATCCCAGAAATACTACAACTAAGTCACTTGGGGCAAAAGACCAGAATCCAAGAAGTCAGTGAAGGCAGAATACTCACATGAAGCCAAGAAGATGATGAGCTCAGGTAGACAGCAAATTTTGCACTGTATAGCCAGTCTCATATTCTATACCATTTTTAAAGGGCAATTTGGCTTGATTATACCCATTATAATAATCAGGGCCAGGGAAATATTTTGGTGAAGGATAATAAAAAATAAAATGGAAGAGAGAGATACCGTCATCAAAAACTCCTCTTGAAGATGGTATTCACTAATTGGAAAGCATACTTTTATAAGTGTGGCAGACGTTGTCAGTGTTTAGCAGGGGTCCTCTTAGATCCCTCTGCCTGTTTCTTTGTGTCCCTTCTCCCCAGCTTCAATGTGCACTTGCCCGTCAGAGTCCACAGCAGTACCTCTTCTTTGAGGGCCTATCCTCAGGCAACCGGAGCCTCTGCCTGTACATAGGGAAAGCCTCAAGTACATGAGGGTTTATAACCCTTTAAGTTGGCCCTTGGCAAATGATTGATGGTGCCAGAGCAAGCAAGCCCAGCTTTCTTTCCTCAAGTTACAAACTATGAGATGTGATTTATACTCCACCAGATCAGGGCAAATCTAGGACTTCACCTGAGGCTGCACCTTTGCTTGGCTTCTCCCCCTTGAGTGTTCTGCTTCCCTCACTTCCTTTCTAGTTTCTCCTGAGAGCACCTTACATAAATCACTTGCACTTGAATCCTCATCTCAGCATTTGTTTTGGGGAACCACTCAAGACGATGAGCCACTTAGGTGTTGGCTGCAACTTCAAAGGGATGCATAAGTAACAAAAGATAATCACTATCTGTCTTCTAAAATTGGCAGGTCCTATTAACTGGAGGACCTTTGTTTTCCAGTGGGTTTGAGAATATAAATTTCATAATAGTTTCTGAGGCAGAGCTGGTGATTTCTCTGATATAACAACCACCCCCCACCCACACATACACAAATTATATCTTCTATGAAATAATAAATAATGTCTATGTCACATTCTAAGCTGTTGACATGCCAAGCAGATTCCTTTGAAGAACTGGACCAAGTGCTGAGTTCTTCATCAGGATGGGCAAGAAGTATTAAACAGCTTGCTGTCATGAACCTACACAGGGACAGAGGGTAAGGTCACATTTCCCTGTGGTTACACATATGAAAGACAAGATTTTAATGGAAAAATAACAGTAATAATATTAACCTAATCTTAATCTATTTGTTCTCCTCTTTCATTAATCTTTTAGTTAAATAAAATGCTTAAGCATTTAAACAGAAGTCTCACATTCTGTTTATGAAAGTCTGACATAACTAAAACACTTGCTTCCTTTCTTCCTTCAGTGATCAAATTCTGCCCTCTATCATCCCAACACCTCAGCAGTTCTTTTCCCACCTTTCCCGGTCTTCCTTTGGGTGTCCTCTCACCTTCCCATAATTGAAGGCTGACATCATCTTAAAAGAACATGCACTCTCTGTTTTCAGAGGTTCTGTCATCAACACAGCTGCCTGGCACCCTGTCATTACCCATCTCTGTCAGTTAATACAGGAACACAACCCTTCAGTGACACAATGCAAATATGTAACCTTCCCTGGAGACTTTCTGCCTGGATGCCAATGTTAAGTTGCCTGAAATAGTAGTATATTGTCCTCTTAGACAGCTGTAACCTTCTCTAATGTGTGCCACAAAAACAAAGGAAAATTATCTTGGCCTCATTTGCTAAGAGAATCTACAATTTCTAGAGTGGAGTGGCATTCTCAACCAAAGGTCACACAAGAAAAAATACCTTTGGAATTCTATAATCCATACCATCTAGGAGGAGCTCTCAATAGAAGTAAAATTTAAAACTCAGTAAGCAAAATTCTCTCTCCTAGTGTTCCAACAGACAATATAGGCTTTCCATGATCCATACCATGGATCCATGATCTACTCTTCCCATTTTAATCTGAAGTAGGTAACGTGGTAACGTGATGCCTCAGATTTGGTCTTTTTGTTTAAGAGTGCTTTGACTATTTGGGCTCTTTTTTGGTTCCAAATGAAGCACAGAATTATTTTTTCTAGATCTGTGAAATACAATGTTGATTTTTTTTTATTTCAGAATATTAACACTTTGATTATATATATTGCCTATGCTACTGCCCAAATCAGAGCTACAATCATGGACAAACTGTGCACCCCACACCCATTAGGTGAGAGTTTTCCCATCCCCTCCCCCTCTACCTGCCCAACCCCTGATGAATATTATTTCTATGTGTGACATAAGTATTGATAAGTTAGTACCAATTGGGCTGGCTGAATGGATTAAAAAATACAAGCCAAATATCTGCTGTCTCCAGGAAATGCATCTTACACACAAGGACTCGTTCCGACTCAAGGTGAAAGGATGGCATGCAATTTTCCAAGCAAATGGAAACCAAAAGAAATCTGGGGTAGCCATTCTTATATCAGATATTATAAACTTTAAAGCAAAAAAATAAAGACAAAAATGGTCACTATATAGTGGTGAAGGGAAAAATCTTACAAGAAGACTTAACAATCCTAAATATTTATGCACCCAACACAGGAACACCCAGATACATAAAGCAAATACTGCTTGATCTAGACAACATAATAAGTAGCAATGCCATAATAACCAGGGAGTTCAACACCCCACTGACAGAACTGGACAGATCCTCCAAACAGAAAATAAACAAAGAAACAATGGACTTAAACAATGTTGATATTTTGATGGGGATTGATCTGTCAATCACTTTGGACAGTATGGACATTTTAATGATGTTGATTCTACCAATCCATGAGCATGATGTTTTTCCATTTGTTTGTGTCATTTATGATTTCTTTCATCAGTATTTTGTAGTTCTCCTTGTAGAGATCTTTCACCTCCTTGGTTAACTATATTCTTAGGTATTTTATTTTCTTTGTAGCTATTATAAATGGTATTAAATCCTTGATTTGACTCTCAGCTTGACTCTTTTTAGTATATAGAAATGCTACTGACTAGTGTACATTGATTTTGTAGCCTGAGACCTTGCTGAGTTTATTTATTAATTCTAGGAGTCTTTTGGTGGAGTCTTTAGGGTTTTCTAGATACAAGATCATATTGTCAGTGAACATGGATAGAAAAGACAAAGATGGTCATTATATAATGGTAAGGAGAGCAATTCAGCAAGACATAATTACCCTAAATATATGCACCTAATACAGGAGATCCCAGAAATTAATGCAACAGCACATCAAAAAAAAAAAAAAAAGATAATTCACCATGATCAAGTAGGTTTCATCCCAGGGATGCAAGGATGGTTTAACATATGCAGATCAATAAATGTGATTCATTACATAAGCAGAATCCAGAATAATACAAAGGTTCAATGAAACAAAAAGTTAGTTCTTTGATTCATAAAACAAATTCCACTGGACATAAGCAAAAAATAAATAAACACTAGCATCATAATTGCCAGGGATTTCAACACCCCAATGACAGAGCTGGACAGATCATCCAAGCAAAAAATAAATAAAGAAACACTGGACTTAAATGGGACTATAGAACAATTGGGCCTAACAAACATTTGTACAACATTCTACCCAAAAACTATTGAATATACTTTCTTCTCATCAGCACATGGGGACATTTTCCAAGACTGATCATATCTTAGGCCACAAAACAAGTCTCCAAGAATATGAAAAAATCAAAACATACCATGTATCTCCTCAGACCATGGTAGAATAAAACTAGAAATAAATTCCAAAAGAAACACTCAAATCCACACAAAGTCATGGAAATTAAACAACCTGCTACTGAATGATCCTTGGATCAATGATGAAATTAAGATAGAAATCAAAAGATTCCTTGAACTGAATGATAAAGGGGACAGAAGCTATCAAAGTCTATGGGATGCAGCAAAAGCAGTCCTAAGGGGAAAGTTCATAGCCTTAAATGCCTACATCAAAAAGACAGAAAGATCACAAATTAACAACCTAATGGCACATCTCAAGGAACTAGATAAAGAAGAGCAAACCAAACCAAAGCCAGCAGAAGAAAAGAAATAACAAAGCTCAGAGCAGAACTAAACAAAATGGAAACAAAATAAATAATACAAAGGTCCAATGAAACAAAAAGTTAGTTCTTTGAAAAGATAAACAAAATCGATAGACCACTAGCCAGATTAATCAGAAATAGAAGAGAAAGGACTCAAATAAGCTCAATCAGAAATGAAAAAGGATACATTACAACTGATACTACAGAAATACAAAATATCATCTGTGAATGCTACAACAACCTCTACACACACAAATTAGAAAACTTAAAGGAAATGGATAAATCCCTGGAAACACAACCTCCAGGTTAAAAGGAGTGTCCATCAGGAAGAAATAGAAATCCTCAACAGACTAATAACAAGCAGCGATATTGAAGCAATAATAAAAAATCTCCCAAGAAAAAAAAGTCTCAGACCAGACAGATTCACATCCAAATTCTACCAGACCTACAAAGAAGAACTGGTACCTATCCTACAGAAATTATTCCATAATATCGAGAAGAAGAGAATCCTCCCTAACTCATTCTATGGAGCCAGTATCACCTTGATACCAAAGCCAGGAAAGGACACAACAAAAATAGAAAACTACAGACCAATATCCTTTATTAACATTGATGCAAAAATCCTCAACAAAATACTAATAAATTAATTCAACAGCACATCAAAAAAAAAAGATAATTCACTATGATCAAGTAGGTTTCATCCCAGGGATGCAAGGATGGTTTAACCTATGCAGATCAATAAATGTGATTCATTACATAAGCAGAAGCAAAAATAAAGACCATAGGATCATCTCAAAAGATGCAGAAAAAGCATTTAATAAAATCCAGCACCCTTTCATGATAAAGACCCTCAACAAACTCGGCATAGAAGGAACCTACCTCAACATTATAAAAGCCACATATGACAAATCCACAGCCAACATCATACTAAATGGGAAAAAGTTGAAAGCCTTCCCCCTAACAACTGGAAAAAGACAAGGATGCCCACTGTTACCACTTACATTTAACATAGCACTGGAAATGCTAGCCAGACCAATCAGGCAAGAGAAAGAAATAAAGGGCATCTAAATTGGGAAAGAGGAGGTCAATCTATCTTCCTATTTTAATCAAGTTCTCCTCTCCTCTGCTCTCTTCTCTACTCTCTTATCCCTTCCTGCAGGTTCATTAGGTCAGTGCAAGTAATCTAGATGCACTAAAATTCCAAAATACCAAGATATATAAACTATCGTTATTTAAGCATACTATTAGACTTACCTACAATTGCTCCTCATGGTGATTTTGGCCACCAATATCCCCAGTCTTCCCTTCTTCCTTTCATTCAATAAATATTTCTTAACTATTAATTGTGATCAAGCACTCAATAAGTGCTGAGAAAAACACCACATTGAATCACAAGGGTCTGTTCTCAATGAGTTTGCAACATAGTAGGGGATCTAAGACATGTATACACATAAAATCAGTGAGAGACTACATTGTTTTGATGATCCAGAAAGTATTTTGGAGAGAAGGTAACAATTGTAAGAAAAGATAGAGGAAGAAGGTTGTAGTAATTTTCTTGTTGCAGATGTAACAAATTGCCACAAACTTAGTGGCTTAAAACAATGCAAATTTACTCTCAAATAGTTCTGGAGGGCAGAAGTCCAAAATCTATTTTAGGGAGCTAAAATCAAAATGATGGCAGGTCTGGTTCCTGCTGGAGGCCAACCCTTGATTCTTACAGCTTCTAAAGGCTGCCGTGGCAATCCTCAACTTGTAACCACCTCACTCTGAAATCTCTGTTTCTGTCTTCACGTCACCTTCTCCTAATCTGGTCTCCTGTTAAAAGCAGATTTGTGATTACATCAGGCCCATCTGGGGAATACAAAATAATCTCCCCATCCCAAGATCCTTAACTAAATCACATCTGCAAAATCTCCATTTGCCACATACAGCAATATATACACAGATTCCAGGGATTAGGACATGGACATCTTTGGGGTTGGGGGGTGCATTATTCAGCCTACCACAGAGGCATTCCAGACCAAGGAAGATTTCTGATCAAAGTCACAGAAGCAGGTGAGGATACCACCACTGAGGAATAGCAAGGTGAATGGCATAAACAATGGAGATAGGGAATGTGAAAGTATGCAATAGAACGAAATGCTGCTAAGGAAGCTAAAAACTGTATTTAAAGACAACTGGAAGCAATCAAACGTGTGGAGTAGAAGATTGATTTTAAAAATTGCCATGGCAGCAATATACAGAATGATTTGCAACAGGAATCTCAAATGTAAATGTTACAGAGGCCCAACGCATACCTTAAATGAGTGAAATGCTTAGTGTGAGAACCCAGTCCTGGCAGCAGCATGGGGGACAGGAGAGCACAGGCTCCATTCTAAAAAGGCCAGCACTGGGCAGCACAAGCCAGTTGCTGCCCCGAAGGATGCAGACCCAATGGAGTCAGAGCATCAGATTTTTCAAAAGAAATGAGAAATCAGGATTTTATATAACATCTTTGAAATTTTAAATATTAATAACTATTTAGTTTTTCTTTAAAAAAAAAACCATTATAACGTTGAAAACACCATGTCTATGAACCCAACACAGCTCACAACTGGCAGTTTGCAGCTTCTGGATTAGGGGAAGGCAAGACCAGTCAGCAGACTTCATCCAATATTCAGGGCCAGTCTTTGCTCTGTACGTGGAAGTGCTACTGAAACACCATTCAAGACCTAATCCCTAAACTGCCCCTTGACAGATTTCTACGTGCCAAAATACTCACCTATCATCTAGTTGGGGAAATAGAACATTGACATGAAAGGATAATTGACCCCAAAAGGTCAGATATGCTAATTTCAATGACTATTTCATCAACAATTGCTACAGGAATCAAAAGAATACTCTGACAGTCTGGACTGGCAGAAGGCTTTTTGGATAGCATATTTCCCCAAGGCCAATCTCAGGTTTGGGGGCCTAGTCCTTACATGTTCAATCAAAGCTCTTCATTATCACAGCAGATGTGGCTGTGGGCTACTCTATAGCCAATCCTACCCCCGGCTTTTTCTTGCTAACAGAACCTTGATTCTGTGCAAGAATTTGTACCCACGTGTTTCAGAAGTCGGACCCCTCCCCAACTCTGGGGGTAAATCTTGGGTAGTATGAGACAATCATGGCAATTCTACTCCCCTCTTCAGAGACTGGTCTCAGGCTCCACAATGCTTTCCTGACCATTGAAATGGGAAGGCAAGTCTGTGGGGTGACTTACAGAGGAGCATTCCAGTCTCTTATGAAGGGACAGACACTCTTTCGGACACTGGATATTGCTGTGTGATGTTCGGTGTTGCTGTAGTCATCTTGCATCCATGCTGGGTCAAGCATGAGAAGGAGAACCAGCATGTTGAATATGGCTTGGCCAAAAGATGGCATGCACCTGTGTCAGTGGTGATGTTAGCTGCCAAAAGTCAATACAGGAACACTACAAACATGACATGTGGTTGATTGTTTTAATAATCATAAGGAAGGAAATACACTGACTTTTATAGCAATGATTATAAAAGTCAGGCCTCTCAGCACCAAAGCCAGATTGATGGTAAGAACAGCAAGAGAAGTGAGAAAGGAGAGAATAGATGAGTATAGTGAAGTGTCAAGGGAGCAATTAAAAGAAGAACTGGCTGCAGAGACTTGAGCAGTAACAATGGCAGCAGGTCCAGCAACAGCAGGAGGATACCAACCACAGCAGCACAGAAAAGGGGCAGGCTACACCTGCTTCGGGCCATGAGGACATCGCTAGGAGCGCACTAGTCCAGCCAGCCCAGCAATCTGAAGGGTGTTTAATGAAAAGAAAAAGGTGGGTTCTTTTAAAGAAAACCTTCATTAACTGCCTAGAGAACCTCAAATAGTGTCATCCTGAAACTCTGTTACCTACTAGCAAAATCTGGGGACATTTAGTGAGTGGGAAAGTTAATTTCTAGTCATTTAGTAGCAAGCCAAATTATATCAACTCAAACTTTGAAATAGCTAAGATTATAGCTGCTAAAGAGGGCACATGCAGTAATAAGTTAAATGATGATACAGTGGGGTAAAACAATTGGGTCCACAAGTGGATGCACAAAGCAAAAGAACAAAGACAAGAAGAAGCAGTAAAAGCTATATTCATCTTAAAAGAAAAAAGTTGAGATTTGTATGCAATTTAAATGGAATACAGTCTTGAGTTGCTTAATGATGGGGATATGTTCTGAGAAATGCATCCTTAGGAGATTCTGTCATTGTGCAAACATCATAGAGTACATTTGCACAAACCTAGATGGTACAGCTTACTACACACCTAGGTTATAATGATATAGTGGCAGGGTTATAAACCTGTACAGCATGTTACTGTATGGAATACTGTAGGCAACTGTAACACAGTGCTATGCATTTGTGTATCTAAATATATCTAAACAGAGAAGGTACAGTAAAAATACCATATAAAGGATAAAAAATGGTACACCTGTATAGGGCACTTACTATAAATGGAGCTTGCTGGCCTGGAAGTTGCTCTGGGTGGGTCAGTGAGTGAGTGGTGAGTATATATGAAGGCCTAAGACATTACTGTACACTAGTACAGACTTTATAAACTGTACACTTAGGGTACACTAAATTTATAAAAACTGTTATTCTTTCTTCAGTAATAAGTTAACCTTAGCTTACTGCAGTGGTCCCCAACCTTTTTGGCACCAGGGACCATTTTCATGGAAGACAATTTTCCCATGGACCAGGGCGGGGTGAGGGAGATAGTTTCAGATGATTCAAATGCATTGCATTTATTGTGCACTTTATTTCTATTATTATTACATTGTAATACATAATGAAATAATTATACAACTCACCATAGGTTGGGGACCCCTGGCTTACTGGAAGACCCCATCATATATGCTGTCTATTGTTGACAGAAACGTTGCTATGTGGCACACGACTGCAATTTAATTAGAAAAAGCTTTGATCAATAAAATATGACTTCATTGAAGTATGACTTAAATATCAGGGGGAAAAAAGCTAATCAAACTGAAAATTATGGCAAAGTAAAACTAACAAGAAATGTTCTATTAGAAACACAATTTGAGTACCTTGACTACATTTTTTATACATGATTCTCAGCAAAAAGTATAGAATAATTCTCTGAGCCTATTTATTGATAAAGGAATACATAAATTATTTTTATTAGAAAATGTATTTTTCCTGAGTAATATGTATTTTCTGAAGACACTGATATTGTCTGAAAGTCCAATATAGCTTTAAGAAGCTATCTGTAGTCAGGGGGGAAACAATTAGCAAACTATGACACTACTAAACAACTTTCCAACTTCAAAGATAAACTTAATACTATATAGTCTATTCATTTCACAGGTCAAAATGCAACTGATTTTAATGACTACTTTACCAAAATGATACCCTATTGGGGCCAGTGAATTATATTCTTAGGGGACTTGACGAGCATGAGGTGGTCACTTGCCTAAATACCAAGGCTTCAGGTGTCTCATAATACATAATCTTATACATGTATAAGGTTTTTTATAATATAAAAAATTATATTATATTTGTATTTCCAGATATGTATTTATGTATTATCCTAATTGCCTTTATTAGTGGTTCTCAATATATATATATGTGTGTGTATATATATGTATGTGTATATATATAAATATATATATATATATTTGTCTTTAATATATGGGATGAATGATGTTCACATGTTCACATTCCCATTGTTACACAGATCTTGCTGAAACAAAGAAATAGCTGGGAAGTAAAGCATTTTTAAATAGTCCCCTGGATGTAACGTAGAAGTAAGATTCATATTCCTATTCACACATTCTTTATCCTTAATTTCTTCTTCATAATAAATTTATCCACTTGGTAAAATTAAAAAGAAAAAAATAATTAAAATTGCAACTTACAAGAATTTAAATGATTCATAATCCCTCAAGTATTATCAGTACATTAATAACAGTTGCATTCCAAGGAGAAGGCTGTAAATTATCTATAATTTCCACCTAGCTAACTAATTATAACTCAACCCTTTTCCTTCTATATTGGAAAACAAATGAGAAGGATATCCTTAGGTCTACCTTAATTTTTAACAAAAGATGCCTCATTCATTAATATAAAACTTTGGTACTTTTGTTAGTAATAAATGACCTGTACCTGGGCTCAAAACCTATTTGATCACACACACATAAGTGTGGCCACACATCATTTCTGAGAACTGCTAGCCTATTAAATACAAACCGGTATGTGTTTGCAAAAGAAAAAAATATTCAATTTCATATGTTTGTGACTTCCATTAAAAAAAAGTGCTCAGCAGAGTAATTCTAGGTCATTATAGAACATGCATTTGGAGAGTAGGGTCAGTGAATATTAACAATTTTTGTTATTTTCTGTATCCCAAAGTCACTGCATTGATTCTACCTATGGACCAGGATTTAATGGAAATATGAAATGTTATTATAGCAGAAACAGCATTTTCATTCATTTTTTATGCAGACCCTTTTTTCAATATCATTATGACCTTAATGTGCAATTTCTAATCTTCCTTGTGCCTGTCGATACACAATGGGAATGGGCAGGACGGGGGGAAGACGTGTTTAAAGCACTTAGGAGCTTGAGTTGAAAGTAAAGTTCATTCTGAGTCAACCATGGCAGCAGGCAACAAAAAAAATCTCACATGTAATATCCAAAATGAGTTCTCTTCTCTGCCTCTCAGACTATGCTTGGATTAATATGTGCAGTTCTGGACCCCAGTTCCTTGAGTGGGATATGAGCAAACAGGATTCAGAGAACAACTGGGATGGGAGGGAGCTGGAAATCCTTTACAAAAGAAACTGCTTGAGGACATTATGCAAAGTGAAATAAGCAAGTCACAAAGAAATTCTGCATGGTTCCATTTATATGAGGTACTTAGAGAAATCAAAATCATAGAGACAGAAAGTAGAATGGTGGTTGCCAAGGGCTGAGGGGAAGGGGAAATGGGGAGTTGTTGTTGAATAGAGAGAGTTTCAGTTTTACAAGATAAGATTTCTGAAGGTGGATGTTGGTGATGGTCGTGCAACAACGTGATTGTACTCAATACGACCAAATTGTGCACTTAATGGTTAAGATGGTAACTTCTATGTTAAGTGCATTTTACCATAATTTAAATTTTTTTTTAAAAAAGAAGCTGCTGAAGGAACCAAGAGTATTTAATCAGGGAAAGAGAAAGAATCATGGCACAGAAGAAGGAGAAAGAGGACAAGCATGTTAATGAAGAGTCACTACACGGAAGATAAATATCTTTATTCTTGTGACTTTAAGAAAAATCCAGCACCAACCAGTGTGAGCATCTAGGCTATGAATTTCAGCTTAACATGAACAAGAACAATTGAACAATCAGAATGTAAGACAAAAACATATACAGAATGAACAACTGATACAGAACCTGTGGTCCATGGTACTAGTGACCCTGGAATAATGCATGCGCCAGGAACCAGTTAGTAGCAGGACAGGGAGAGAGTCAGAAATCCTAAGTATAAGTCTACCTTTCCCATTCATTAGCCGTGTTACTAGTTGTACCTTCATGTCCTTGTCTAATTAAGACAAAAGCTTGTCTAAATTAAGAGCTTGTATATTAGTTTGCCAGGACTGCCATAACAAAGCGCCGCAGACTAGGTGGCCTAAACAACAGAAATTTATTGTCTCACAGCTCTGGAGACTGAAAGTCTGAGCTCAAGGTGTCAACAGGGTTGGTTTCTTCTGAGGCCTCTCTCCTTGGCTTACAGGGGGCCACCTTCTATGTCTTCACATGGTCTGCCCTCTGCCTTCCTCTCTGTGTCCTAATCTCCTCTTCTTATAAGGACAATAGTCATATTGGATTAGGGCCCACCCTAATGACCTCATTTTAACTTAATGACCTCTTTACAACAGCAATACAGTCATATTCTGAGGTACTAAGGATTAGGACTTCAATATATGAACTGGGAGTTGGAGGAAGACACAATTCAGCCCATAACAGCTTGGAAAGGATTTCCAAGTTCAGCGGCAACTAAGATGGGCATTTAACTCCACTCGGCAAAGATTCTAATTCAAATGATCTAAAGGGGAAAAAATGTATAGCTATGTTGGAAATTCTGGGCAGATACAGTACACGTGGGTCAGAGCAAAAGAAGACATCAAAATGATTCTTGACAAGAAGATGCTTCTTACCAGTGAGAGAACATCACAAAAAGTAGAAAGGATTTCCAGGAATCACGTTATCGAACTAATTTTGAGGAGGCAGAGCTGAATTCAAGGTTGATCCTTGGGAGAGATGGAAAACATCCATGTGGAATAACTTTATCACTGCAGAGCAACCCTAGACCCGCTGTCCACAATGGTGGCTTTGTTGTACATACGCTTTGTCTCCCCTTTGTGCTGATCCCCATCCCAGTGATAGCAAAGGATAAGGGGCCTGTACCACTGGATGGAGGCTTCAGCACATGAGTTATTTCAATATATTTCTAGAAAAGAAAAAGCAGATGAAATAGTGCTGATGAATGAGACAAAATTGTGGAAGGTGTGGCCTAGAGTTTAAACAAAGCTGGATTCAGTGTAGTAGAAAGTCAATTAAGGCCACAGACCTAAGATCAAGAACAGGTAAGATAAAGGACAGGAGTGAGAAGGGAGGCAGAAAATAGGGAAATTGATTAGAGATCTGTGTACACTACAGAAAAGTTGATTCCATCTCACCTCAACCCATTTCTCCACCCTTGCATACAGAATATAGGTACCTGGTATTTCCCTCCAAGGGAAAAAAGAAAAAACAAAGATATCATTGCTAGATATTTTTTTAAAATCTGGGGATAACTAGAATAGCAACTGAGCATCTTAGTGTCCTTGAGTATAGCCCTCCTATTTCTGACACTTGACAGTAATAGACAGCTCCCTCAACACTCACTCTGGAAAAATAATCCCTCTTGGATATTGAGTTTGAGTCAATATTCAAGGTCACTAGTAGATGAGAAAAACAGATAACAATAAATAGGAAAACTGATCCCAGATGAAACTGAAGCTATTCTGTATCTTCAAAGATATTGTAGAGGATACTGCATGCCTAAAACAATAACAGAAATTTGTAACATTCAGAAAACAAAAAGAGTACCTAGAAATTAATATGTTTTTGAAATAAACTTTTCAATAGATAAATTAGAAATAAGGCAAGGAAGTCTCTCAGAAGGTAGAATAAAAGATAAAAGTTTGAAAAATTTTTTAAAAAGTTTTTAATAGTAAAAATCCCGGTAGTTCAAATATTTACTGTCAGGTATATGAAGAACAAAAAAAGAATAGGAAAATGTATATATCCTGGATACCATTTTTAATACAAATCTGTACAACCTCAGATTCAGATATTTTGATTTAAGAGATGAAGATCAGACCCTGGCAACTATAATTTTACAAATGCCTCATATGATTTTGATTCTACTACAATTGCTGAAGAAAGCTGCTCCTACTTGGAATTACCTTTAATTGGAAGGTTGGGTGAAAGAAAGTGTAGAGAACAGAAGAAAATTGGTAAATCAGAAAAGCTAATGAGTATTTGTCTCAAAAGTATTTCTGCTCTGATCCTCCACCCTTATATCCTATAAAAATTGTATCCACAGGGAAACAAAAAAGCTTATATTTTACCTCAAGGCTGAATAGAGGTGATCCAATATCCTGCAGAGTTAATGTTTTGTTTTTCTGACAAAGATCTCCCTGCAAAAGGACAAGGCTTGAGAAATGCATTTTGTTCCAGAAGATGTAGAGTCCCAAGAAAATTAAAATATCATGAAGAGATTGGCTAGTAGAACTAGGGGTAGAGAGGAAGAAGTGCACCCCCCTGGAATCATACGTAGATGTATCCCATTCATTAAAGGCAACCCAAACCTTTGGAAGGACGATTGATTGCCCTGTGCTTGATGGAAGAACCAGGCCCTATCAAGTTTACAAACCTCTTTTGTAGCCCAATATTCTAGCTTTTTCCACCATGGCATGTTGCTGCCAGAAACCCAGAATTTTAAAAAATTTCTTCAAGAAAAGCTATGCATGTGATATGATAATGAAAAGGTGAGGGGACTGTAGGAAGATAAGGGTTAATCATGTAGAAATTATTTTTTAAAATATTAGGATGCTAGGTTCCAGTTTGTGCTCTTACTGAAAAAAATCATATTTTTATATATATATATAAATATATATATATTTGAATATTGGGGCTCACAATAAATAATACTAATAACAAAGATAATAGTGAATGTTGTTGAACACTTAATGCTGAGCTCTGACTAAGCACTTTGCATGTGTCTACTTATTTAAGCTCACAATAGACCTATGAGGTAGGTTTTAAGAGATGAACAGTCCCATGTTCTCACAGTTGGGGTCAGTGGCAGAGCAAGAATTTGAATCTACAGTCTAGCTGCAGAATCCATCCTCTTTACCACTAAACTTGTAAGCTTCAAGCTGAAAGTGGACATGGAGAAAACACCATTACAATATGACAACAAGATGCTGGGGAGGTCAATAGCTATGACAAAAAGAATAAGAATTTTTAAAAACAGGGTAAACTAATAGGAATAATATTCTTAACTTCAGATGTACTGGAACACAACACGAAAAAAAGTGGGTATAGAATTTTACAGCAAAATTACAGATGCTATCTTAGATACCTCCAAGATTTGGTGGCATGTAAATCATGGCTAGAATATAGATAATGCAGTAAACAGATCTGATAGAAAGAGAAAAGAATTATATCTAAAGAAGGTATCAAGCACTTGGAAAATCAACGCATTTGAAAGTGGATCCTCTGGTGGAGAATATTTAGGTGAAAATTAACAGAAAATTTAAAAGTAAAAACTTTAGGAAATGGAGAAAAGTTGTACAGCCTGACACAACTTGTATATTCCTAATGCTTATTATAAAACTCCCAAAATCTAGTCATGATGGGCCACTCCCTCTGCCTGTCAGGGAGAAGATGCAGTGACATGGCACAGAAATGAGTTTAAATCCCAGGTATATTATTTATCATTGTGACTTTTTGTAAAATTACTTAATTTTCCTGAGCCTCGTATGGAAAATGAGAACAATTTTCTATACCATATGGTATTGAAATAACTAATTAAAATAACACATAAAAAACACAACAGGTCCACTAAATGTCATTTCTCTTCTGCTGGAACACTTATACTGAAAATAGAAAATATAATAAATGTTTGACTTTATTTGCTGACCACATTGCCTTCTCAAGGTGGAGAAAGAGAAAAACCACAATGTTGCACAGATTGCTGAATAATCAGGGACATTGGAATCAAATCAGGAAAAATACAGAATATTACAGGTGGTAAAAACATGATGAAAACCCTGAGAAAATCTACCTCTACCATCCTGGAGTATGTAATAATAAAGCAACACAGGTGTAAGATGAAAAGCAGTGGCATGTTCTATTAAAAGCAAGTAATTTGTATTTAGAGCAGGACCTACTTCATAGTATAAATCATTAAAATTTTCTTTCAGTATTTCTTTTTTCCTCTATATCCCATAATTTGACTATATCAATAGTAGGTACACTCCCAAATAAGCAATGGATCAAGAAGAAATCACAAAGGAAATAAGAAAATAATTTGATATCAATGAAAATAAAAACACAATGTACCAAAGCTTATAGGATGCAACTAAATCAGTACTTAGAGGGAAATTTATACTTGTAAATTCTTATGTTAAAAAAAAGAAAAATCTCAAATCAATAAGCTAAACTTACACCTTAAGAAACTAGAAAAAGAAGATCAAACTCAACCAAAAGCAAAAGCAAGCAGAGGAAGGAAACAATAAAGAGGAGAGTGGATATAAGTGAAAGAGAGAATAGAAAACACGAGAGAAAATCAATGAAACCAAAAGTTGGTTTTTTGAAAGGATCAACAAAATTAAGTTGGCTAGAACCTCCACTATATTGCTGAATTGAAGTGGCCAGAGAGGACATTCTTATCCTATTACTGATCTTAGGATGAAAACAGTAGTGCTCTGATAATCAAAACAAACTTGAAAAAATTCACTTTCTTTGGTATAGTCTTTGGCCAATTACAACTTGATAAACAACAACCAGAATGTTACCTGAGGTCAGCTTTAATAATTCCTTAATTTTCCTTGCATGTAAATGAGTACATGTGCACACATAAAACATTTCTTCCATTAAAGTCACCAAATAAGTGTCTGGCCAAGAAAAAAAAAAAACAGGAATCATGTTTAACACATCACCCATAAAAAAAAAATAACTATCAACATTGACTATATTTTCATTAAGTTTAAGTCCAAGTTCTCCACGATGGAGAACTTGTTTAGCAGGTGAATCAGTTTGGATTAGGCTTGGCTCCTTATAACAACAACAACAAAAATCTGAAATAAAAGTAGCTTATACAAGACAGAAGTTTATTTCTTTCACATGAAACCCAAGGCTGACAACAGTCAAGGGCTGGTATAAGCGCTCCACCATGTCATCAGGGAACCAGATTCTTTTCAGCTTCCCCCTCCATGACATCTGGATGTGATCCTTGTCTAGCTATCTTACTCACTTTGAATGGTAAAATGAAAGAGAGAAGGCGGCTTCACCCAAAACTTCTTATGACTGAACATTGGCACTGAGACATACAACTAACTGTAATGGACACTCAGAAATGTAATCCTTTAGTTAAGCTAAAAATATGTAAATCTATACTAAGGAAGAAGAAATGAAAAATAGGAGGCAACATCTAGAAATCTCTCCTATGAAGAGTATGTGTAACAATCATCAACACTTCTGTCATCCCACTAAGTCTAATCAAACAATGAGCATGAACAATTTAGAAATTTGTGAAGAGCTCCCACACATTCAAGTAAGTTTTTAAAAGTTTTTTCTTCTACTTTTGTGTGCCAATGGTAATTATTCTGTGGCCATTTTACTTGCATATATTTTTCCAAAGCTGTGCGCCAGATCAAAAAGTCATAATGTTCTATGTATACAATGAACTCTGTTTTGAATCACTAAAAAATAAGGAGCGATATTTAGAAAAAGCAAGTAGGCATCTAAGTAATGGCAGAGTCTGAAACAATTTGTAGGATACCATGTCAATTTTTCACCAAACAGAGAGACTTTTTCCCCTGTGGTTGGTTGAAGATGGCTGTAATTCTCTGACCCCTTCTTCTATTGAGACTGGATTCCATTTCCCCTCCCAGGAACCTGGCTGGCCCTATGACATGTTTCAATTAATAGAATGCAGTTCAAGCAATACGATGTAACTTCTGAGGCTAGGTCTCAAGGGATGTGAAGTTTCTTCCTTCAATGTTTGAAATACTTTCTTTTGGAACCCAGTTTCCATATTCTTAGAAGTCTAAGCCAAGTTGAAAGGCCATAGGAAGACAAATCAAGATACGAGAGGGTCGGGTATCCAATACCAAATGCCAGCATGAACGACAATGGATGTGCATGAACGGCGTTGGATGACCAAACCTAGTCAAACCTACAGATGTCTACAGCCCCAGCTGACACCAAATAGAGTAAAACCATCCAGGTGAGCCTGTCAAACCATAGATTCATGAAATATGGTACATTTCTTAGGCCACTAAGTTTTGTTATACAATAATATATAACTGATGCACATGTGACTGATACACACACCCTCTTATGTTCATCAGTTTATCAGTGATAAAATACAATTTGTTTTCATCTGACTTAGACTTAAAATATTTGTTGTCTTTTTAAAACAATAATTCTTAAACTTGTTAAATCATCAGGAAATGTCAATTTCTCCTCAGGAATCAAGACTATGTCTTCTCATCTTTAAATCCATACTGACTGGACTAGTAATAGACCTAGTTATCATGTCAATATTTATTTAAGAAATGATGCTTTTCAAGAGATATACATGTATAATGTCAAAATTAAGTGCAATATAAAGAATGAAGACTTTTTGGTAAGCAGTGTAAAAATCTCAATGAAAGAATTATTCTTTCAGAAATTATTTTGAGCATTTTAAGGAGGATGACATTTACAGATAGAATGCTTTCCTTCAGTAAAAAAAAAAGAAAAAATCCAAAAAATGAAGGGAAAAAAGAAAACCACTTTTGGAAAGCTCTCATTTTGGTAGTCATATTGAATTGACCTTTGGTTTCTGGCTACTTTTCAAAACGTATTTCCTGTACTGTTTGTAGAGTTTTGCAAGTTTAAAGTTCAGAGCCAAATTTGGATTTCATATACTTTTACTACATTGTAAAGAACAAGACCGTAGACCATAGACATTTTTTAGATCCCTCTCATATGATTACTTTGTAAATTTAATAGTCTCTGCCATTTAAAATCCCCCTTTTTAATTCTAAGAGGTGATAGGGAATCTATGCATGACTAAGAATTCAATGTAAAGATTAATCTTGATTGTAATTTATAATTCTCCTATACCACTGAGAGTATGTAGTTGTGAAGAATAGCTCAAGAAAATATTCTTTGTATTCTGTGAAGTTAAAAACATTAGGAGGCTTAGAATTAAGACTTTTCATCTAAGAATATCTCCTTAATTAAGAACGTAAATAATTTCTTTCAAGAAATCATATGAAGGAAAAATAAACAAAATGAACTGTTACCAGAACTACATTATAGTTGTACCTTGATTTTAATAGAGTTTAAGGCATTTATAAGATATCATTGATTTTATTTACCTTCGATTACATGGCATCTATAAAACATTACGAATTTAAGTAGCTTCAAAATGGCTGACTAAAGGTGCCCAGCACTCGCCACCTCCACAAAGTAGGACCAAAAGAACAGCAGTCCCCAACCTCTTTGGCACCAGAGACTGGTTTCATGGTAGACAATTTTTCCATGGAGAGGGGATGGAGGTGATGGTTTGAGATGATTCAAGAGCATTACATTTATTGTGCAGTCAAATCTTCTGCTAATGATAATCTGCATTTGTAGCCACTCCCCAGGGCTAGCATCACTACCTCAGCTCCACCTCAGATCATCAGGCATTAGATTCTCACAAGGAGTGCGCAACCTAGATCCCTGGCATGCGCAGTTTACAGTAGGGTTCGGGCTCCTCTGAGAATCTAATGCTGCTGCTGATCTGACAGGAGGCGGAGCTTATGCCATGATAAGAGTGATGTGGAGCAGTTATAAATACAGATGAAGCTTCACTCGCTTGCCTGCCACTCACCCCCTGCTTTGTGGCCCAGTTCCTAACAGGCCACGGACTGGCAGCAGTCTGCAGCCCCAGGGTTGGGGACCGCACGAGTAGAACAAGTAGAATACCATATGTTGAAGACATCTTTTAAGAGACAACACTGGAAGTCAGCAAGCAAGTGGCAGGAAATATCTGAGGCGTGGAAGGATAGGGAATCTAAGCAGCCAGGGTCAGCTTGAAGCCAGGAAGAACTCCTCATTGAGGATAAGCAAGCAAGAGACCACCAGCAGTTCACATTCCCCACGTGAACTTCTCCAATCCTAGCCACAGGAGAGCTCTCAGCCCTCAGGGTCTCTGAGACTAGTGTCGGGAGCTCCTGGAGTCCACATAATGGCATGGTTCCCAAGAGCGACTTCGTACTGGGTTCCAACTTCCACCCAAGACCCAAGCAGTACAGCACAGTGCCATTTTGAGAGTGCAGCCCCCACCAGACTACATCCTGCCTGGGGTCCAATAGCCCCTATATCTCCACATTGTCAGAGCCCCCTGACATCCCCCCATGTCACCCAGAGGGCTGCAGCATCATAATGCTGGCTGGACCCAGCAGTATGGCTAGGTCTCCAGCACTCTAGCCCACACAATGTCCTAGACCCCGGGGAACAGGAAGTGCAATGCAACAAGGAGGTTGCCCCCAGGACAAAAAAAGCTGAAGTGTGCACTTCCCAGAGCCTGAGAACCACCTGCCTGTTGCTTCCAACAGCAACCTTACCCCCTCCAGCAGCAGGGCCACCAGGCACCTGCACATGTATTCAGGATCCCAGAGGCCTAGAAACTGGCCCTCCTGCAGGTGTCATCCGGATGCTAGGGGATCTATCTACCCTGCCCATAGCTACCAGTGCCCACATGTACCACTGGGGGGCCTGAGGATAGGCTGACCCTGTCCTCCACTGCTGTCCACGCATGTTGTACAGGGGGCCTGAGGATAGGCTTGCCCTGCCTGCTGCCATCAGCATATGCAGGCACTGCCCAGGGACATAAGAAGTAACAAGATTGAATCGGTAATAAAGTCTCCCAACAAAAGCCCAGGACAGAATGGCTTAACTACTGAATTCTATCAAATGTATAAAGAAGAACTACCACCAATTCTTCTCAAACTATTTTTAAAAATTGAAGAGGAGAGAATTCTTCCTAACTTATTCTATGAGGCCCTCATACCAAAACACAATAAAAAAAGAAAACTACAGGCCAATATCCTTGATAAACATAGATGCAAAAATCCTCAACAAAATACTAGCAAACTGAATCTAACACCACATCAGAAAGATAATATACCATGATCAAATGGAATTTATCCCAGGGATGCAAAGATGGCTCAACATACACAAGTCAATAAATGTGACACATCACATCAACAGAATAAAGGACGAAAACCATATGATCATCTCAATAGATGCAGAAAAAGCATTTGATAAAATTCAATATCCCCTCATGATAAAAACTCTCAACAAATTAGGCATAGAAGAAATATATCTCAATATAATAAAGGTCATGGGACCAATCCACAGTTAACATTGTACTGAATGGGTAAAAGTTGAAAAGTCTTTCTTCTGAGAACTGGAACAAGACAAAGATGCCCACTTTCACCACTCTTATTCAACATAGTACTGGAAGTCCTAGCCAGAGCAATCAGGTAAGAGAAATAAATAGACATCAAGACAAATAAGACAAAGAAGAGATATTAAAATTGGAAAAGAGGAAGTAAAATTGTCCCTCTTTGCAGATGGCATGATCTTATATATAAGAAAATCTAAAGACTCCACTAAAAAACTCTTAGAACTGATAAACGAATTGAGTAAAGTTGTAGGATGCAAAATCAATATACAAAAATCAGTATCATCACTATACACCAATAACAAACTAGCTGAAAAAGAAATCAAGAAAGCAATCTCATTTGTAATAGCTATAAAAAAACCCACAAAATACCTAGGAATAGATTTAACCAATGAAATGAAAGACCTCCACAATGAAAACTACAAAACACTGAAAGAAATTGCAAAGGACACAAACAAATGGAAAGACATCCCATGCTCACGGATTGAAGAATTAATATTATTAAAATGACCATACTACCCAAAGCAATCTATAGATTCAATGCAATCCCTATCAAAATACCAATGACATTCTGCATAGAAGTAGAAAAAGCAATCCTAAAATTTTATGGAACAACAAAAGACCCCAAATAGCCAAAGCAATACTGAACAAAAAGAACAAAGCTGGAAGCATCAGCATTACCTGACTTCAAAATATACTACAATGCTACAGTAACCAAAACAGCATGGTATTGATATAAAAACAGACACATAGTCAAATGGAACAGAATAGAGAATGCAGAGATAAATCAATATATTTATAGCCAATTGATTTTCGAAGAAGGCACCAAGAACATACATTGGGGAAATGACACCCTCTTCAATAAATGGCGCTGGAAAAACTGGATATTCATATGCAGAAGAATGAAACTAGACCCCTATTTCTTACCATATACAAAACCCAACTCAAACTAGATTAAATACTTAAATGTAAGACCTGAAACTATAAAACTACTAGAAGAAAACACAGGGGAAATGCTCTAAAACATTGGTGTGGGCAAATATTTAATGGCTAAGACCTCAAAAGCACAGGCAACAAAAACAAAAATAGACAAATGGGACTATATTAAAGTAAAATGCTATTTCACAGCAAAGGAAACAATCAACAGAGTGAAGAGAAAACCTGTAGAGTGGGAGAAAACATTTGTAAGTTATTCACTGGACAAGGGACTAATATCCAGAATATCCAAGGAACTCAAACAAATCAACAAAAACAACAATGAAAAAATAAATAAATAAATAATCTCTTGAAAAGTGGTCAAAAGATCTGAATATATATATTTCAAAAGAAGACATGCAAATGCCCAATAGATATGTGAAAAGATGCTAAACATCACTAATTATCAGGGAAATGCAAATCAAAACCACAATGAGATATCATCTCACCCCAGTTAGAATGGCTAATATCAAAAAGACAAAAAAATAACAAATGCTAGTGAGGATGTGAAGAAAAGGGAACTGTTATACACTGTTGGTGGGAATGTAAATTATTAGAGTCGTTATGGAAAACAATATGGAAGTTTCTCCAAAAAAACTCAAAATAGAATTACCATATGATCCAGCAAGCCCACTACTGGGTATTTATCTAAAGGAAAGGAAATCAAAAAATATATCAAAGGGTATCTGCACCCCCACGTATATTGCAGCACTATTTGCAATAGCCAAGATATGGAATCAATTAAAGTGTCCATCAACAAGTAAATGGATAAAGAAAATGTAGTATATGTACACAATAGAATACTATTCAGCCACAAAAAGAATGAAATTGTGTCATTTTCAGCAACATGGATGAAACCGGAGGTCATTATGTTAAGTGAAATAAGCCAGGCACAGAAAGACAAATATCACATGTTCTCACTCATGTGTGGGAGCTATAAAAGTGGATCTCATGGAGGTAGAAAGTAGAATGATTGTTACCAAAGTCTGGGAGGGATGGGGGTGAAGAGAGATTGATTAATAGGTACAAACATACAGTTAGGTATAAGGAATAAGTTCTAGTGTTTGATAGCACAGTAGAGTAACTATAGTTAACAACAATTTAGTGTATATTTCAAAATGAAAGATAAATTTGAAATGTCATCAACACAAAGAAATGATAAATGCTCGAGGTGATGGATATCCTAAATACCCTGCTTTGATCATTATACTTTGTATGCACGTGTCAAAATATCACATGTACCCCATAAATATGTACAATTATTACATATCAATGAAAAAGTATTAGAATATAAAAAAATTTAGATAGGTTGTAAATATTCTGACAATAATATAATTATTGCAAGTCTATATCTTGCAACTGGGGAGCTTCTGGAGATGCTACTCATCTCCAAGACATCAGATCTATTTGATGTCAAACGTGCTTCCTGTTTCCCATGACAGCCAAACACTTTGTCTGCCTTGGGTCATATACCTCTATCAGCTATTTTTTTTTCCTCAGGTAGAATAAGCTCTGAATTTATATTGGTGTCAAAAGCCTCCTAAATTATAATTCTATTTATCTCTGGAGGACCTAACAATTTATACATGGATTATCTTACTCAATGTTCAAAGCAACCCCAGGAAATGGGTAAAGATTATTATTTTTGTAATATAAATCAAGAAAATAAGACTCTGAAAGGCCTTGTCCAAGTCAACAGTTAGTAAATGACCCAGTGGGGACTCAATCTGGAACTTCTGAAACCCAGTCTAACACACTTGCTGATATATTACTCTGCTTCAGACAACACAATATACTTTAACTTGAAGGATTGATAGCAAAACCTACAACTTCTGTCCTTAAAAGGAAAATATAAATTTATTTTATGTTGTATTAGAAATTACAGAATATTGCAAAGGACAGAGATATAAAGTGTGGTTATTGTCAAAAAGAACCTTTGCAAAAACAGTGTCTCAGAAGAACACATATTTCCTTCCCATGTGTCTTCTGATTCATGTCTCCTTAGTTTACTCAGAAAAAGTAAATGTTTTACTACCACCTCCCCTGCAGAACCAATATTGCTACAGAAGAGCAAAATGCATGCTATTCTGCCTCATGAATCAAAAATATTGCTGACTAAATTCTGATTGCAGAGTCACCATTGTTAGCAATGATATGAAAGGTAAGAGGAACACTTCTTTGTTAAACACACACACACACAATGTTTTCAATGCTATGCTCTTAATATATAAAATAAACATAAATATTTAGCAAAATGTTATATTTTAACCCTGTCCTAGAAATACTTGAATTTATTCTGATAGAGACAAAAATGCTTAACACCCGAAGTCATGAATATGGGAGTGTGCTCTGATATGAGCGGCAATCACAGATCTCATTATCAGGAGACAGAGATTTAATTCAATAAATTTTTTGACTTTTATGTGGCAGAAATATGTAGCAAATCTCCAAGAAATTGAGAAACACTGTACTGGCCCAATCATGCCTAGCAGTGATTTGAAATTAGGTAATGCAGAATTCTTCAAGCCACGGAGAGTAAGTATATCTACATAAATATCAGGAGCCTCTGTATGATTGCATCAGCTCTTATCTCTATAATGGCAAAAATCCAGCAGCTGAAGCCAGCAAACTCAATCAATGCCACAGTGAAACTGGCTCAGCTCTTAACGGCAGGACACAAATATGCCTATCTTCATTCAAGGACGATGACGGCTCTTAAACCTGCAACATTAAAGCTCAGTTCTGAACTTTTGGTATGATTCAAAGGCAGCCCAACATTTAAATATTTCTCCAAAATTTTTAATGTTCCTTTTTCACCAGATGGAACAAATTTTTGCCTCCTTTATACATTCTTTTGTTACTAGTACATTTAACTTAATAAGCAAGAATGCTCTGTGAAGTGGCATATCTTGTGAAATGGTAAAAATGAAGTTTATCAGACCAGAGGCAAAAAATCCGTACTCAGGCCACTGTCTTCTCTTAAACTAGGCATATTAAAATCATATCACCTTCATATTTTAAAGCAGATGGAGGGAAATCATAGTTATCTTTTATATCCAGTCCATTTTCCAGCATTGTAAGATATTTACCATTAGCAGTGAACATGGACACTATCCTTCATGGGTTATGTTTTCTATCTGTTTCCATTCATCTTCCATCAGAACCTGTGAAGCTTCTTTTACGGAATCTTTTAATTATATGGTTATTTAAAATCTTATTTTTCTGTTGTTTATCATCTTAGCTATTATATATTGACAACTAGATTTTTTGAGTGAAATTCATTATCATTAAAATTACCTTGTTCTGTATGACATAGCATTGGCAACCAAAAAAAAAAATTACCTTGTTCTGTAGAGTTGCCATTTCCTTGTTTTATCTAAACTGTACAAAAGTGCTTGGAAAAACTGTATCTGCATTTGTCCTCATATGAATTCAACTTTGTAAAACAAAATGCCACCAAAATACCATCTAAATGTAATCTGATCGCGTATTCAAGGTTAAATTAACCTTTGATTATATACTTGGTTTGAACAATGGAGCCTGGGCGTTGAAAGCCTTTATTTTCCGCTACAGATCAATAAGACTAATGAAATCAACCACTTGCAGGGCAAATGCCAAGTATTAATAATTCACTGGATCATCTCAGGGTTACGGAGACCTCTGAAGTAAAAGGGTCACTCCAGAAAAGGATCCAGTCTGCAGTGGGCTGATGACAAATGGGGCCCTTATGACGGCTCTCACACCCCCAAGCCAGCTATGTTGGTCCATTGTCATAGACTAGTCTCTTAGAGCAAAAGTGATGCCATCAGCCATTTTCTATTGAGTGTTCTGTGGTTTGGCTTTGCTTTTCCCCTGGGAGCAGGAATTGGTTGGAAAAAAAAACCAACATTATTGTCTAGACTATACTCATTTACAAGGTTGGCCAAGGACAAAGGGTAAGGGAGCAGGAAGTTAATCCCTGTGGAGTCCAAGCCCAATACAGAGGCTTTGTTGTCACTCTGTCCAACCAATTAAGGTAACTTCTTATCACCTAAATGTGACTTTTTAAAATATATTTACATGCCATTCTTTTGAAAGGCAAAGTTCATTTTTTCTGTCTTAATCATATTTCAATGTATGTAGTAGCAACATCGTCTCATTCTCTCTCCAACTGATTCCCTCCAGCCCCTACTAGGTGTTGCTGCTTGGGTTTTGCTACTTGTGGAAGGCCCTTCTCTTTCCCCCTAGTTCTGTGTTTGTCCTCTGTGTTGCTTCTTCTAGTATATAACACACACATATAATCATCATGTAAAAACACACACACACACACACACACACAATAGCCCCTTCTTTTTTGCTAACAGCTCCATTTTGTCGCTCTTGTTAGAGTCAACATTTTGTTAGAGTGACCATATGACTTTCTGGCCAAAAAAACACAGGAAGCGGTTTTTGGGTGTGGCTGACAGAGCTGGTGGGCTCTTTTGCCATCCCTTCCTTCTTTTGGTCTAAAAATGCAAATGTGATGGTCAGAGTTTTAGTGGACACCTTGTAACAATGATGCAAGATAGAGACTGTGAGCCACTATACCGGCCTCGAACCACTTGCCTCCAGACTTCATGTTACATAAGAGAAAAATAATTCCCTACCTGCTTTAGGCCACTGCCTTTCAGATCCATGTGACTGATCTACTCCTAACCGAGACAGACCATATATTTTTTGCTGTCTTTATCCAAGCACTTTATAGGTTCCCATTTAATATTCACGGCGCTTCAAGATATCATTTTCCCCATTTCACAGAGGAGGAAACTGAGTGTAAGATGTGAAGTTGCTTGCCACCATCATGCAAGTTAATTTGTCTAACTTAAAGTCAGCCCATTATTAACCATTATTGTAAGTTGCCTCTTACACTGCCTTTCAGACTTTATTCTCTTTAGCAGGCACTTCAGTGAGCTCAGGGGCTGACTTTTTGTGCCAAAGACTCTTTTGTAGCCACATGTAGGTTCAAAAATGTCGTGGGAGACTAAAGTGGTAGTTAGTAGTTTGGTCTCTTAAGTCAGAGAATCTAGGCTCAACTGTCAGCAAGATTAAGAATAACTGCATGACCTTGCTCAAGTTATTTAAACTCTCAGAGCCTGTTTTCTCATCTTTAAAATGGGACAAAAATAGTCCTGAGGAAATGAAGGCTCTCGTGCAAATTTTTTAATATATATAAAACAATGAAAACATATCTGATCATGGTAGACATGCAACAACAAAGCATTCACTGCTATTACAACTACATAGTCCTAGCTTTGAAGAGTTAAGGTAACAGTTGCTTTACTAATGACAGTCGAAGGGCCAATAACTCTCACCAGTAACTGGAGATAAAAATTTCGGTAACTTTTTCAATAGCTATACTGAGTGAATGTTGAAGTAAAAGCCAAATTCTGAGGGTAGGGTAGGATGGGGGAAGAGAGCAAAAGAAAACTAATAATTTAAAAGGCAAATTGGAAAAAAAAAGTAGTGTTCTATTCACTGAAGTGGGTGAACTTCTGATGATGGCTTTATAAAAGTAGGCAATTCCAAGAATCCTGTGGAACATTTTTTTCCTCTGGGATGACAAAGCTAGAAAATAACCAGAGTATCTAAGCTCAGAGTTTCTGAGACTGAATTGCCATTGAGCAGTCAACAAGGGGTAAAAATACAGAGCAAAGCAGGAGAATGGGGGTATTGGGGTGAAGGAAAGTCCAGCAAAAGCAAAAATAATAATGTAATAATAAATAATAATAATGTAAGCCAAAGACAATGCAATCAGCCTTCTGTTCAAGATGTTAAGACAAGGATGAAGGCAGAAACCTTCCTATTAAGGAAGATCCTATTAAAAATGTCTAGTGGCAGAATTGGCAAGAAGAAAACACCCAAGTATTAGATGAAGAAAAAGGAAAATCTAATAATCAAGGGAGAAAAAACTGTGAGCTCCAATTCAGTAGCCTTTTAGCTTACATGTGATACAACATTTTAAACAAGACAACAGAAATAGTATGCCATCTTTAGTTATACTGATGCTCACCTACAAATGGAAAAGATTTGTAAAGGAACAAAATTTTGGAAAAGCTTCAAAACAAGAGAAGGATATGGCTCTGAATCAAGATTTTAATTCACGGTTTCCTAACACTAAGCACACATTGACAATTTTAGCAGGAATGTGACAATTTTAGCAGGAATCAAGGATGTGTTCAACTTTCTCTTAAATTCCTCTTTTTTGTTATATGGACTCCTTTCCTTCAAAAATTATTATATAATATTTAAAATACTCTCCAGAGGTAACCATCTGAAAACAATATTTCTGTGGATTATTTACTACCCAAAGCAGGCTAAGTGGTTTATTGACTCTAATTCCCACAAGGGACAGATATAATGAAAATTGAATGACTACATTTTCTTACAGATGAGAAACCACAAAACCACAAGCTTATCTTTCAGTGAGGGGGAAGAGCTTACCTGCCAATTCTTCAGAAATCACAGTGTAACATAGAAAGACATAAAGCAATTATTATATACACTTCAACTTGTTTGTTCTTTCATCCTCTTTCCTGAACCAAGGTTATGGGAGTCTGGTTGACTTTCTCCTTGATAGTCCCCTGCTCCCAAAAATGTCTGCTTGGTCATCACCAATTGACAGCCTTATCTTTTTGTCATAATTAACTGATAGCTCTTTCTCTTCTTATGCCTTTTAAAAATCTCCATCACCTCCCCTGCATCTAGATGGCTTACATTTGCATTTTAGCAGATCTCCTGTGAATACTGCCTTTACTTTTGGGTTATAATTACAAGATTTTATACATCTCTATAGTATTAAAGTGCCTGGCCAGGAAACATTAGATAGAAAGACTTACTGCTTGAAAGATTAACTATGAATGTACAGATGTTTTTTGTATAGAATACTACAGATAGAATTAGTAGCCTTTCTGGGGGGCAGGGGATGATTAGTCATTTACAATCATCATTCAAGGGCCCAAATCTCATTTGGAAAGGAAAACGTTTACTAAGTTTTGTTAGCAAGTTATCCCAAGCCCCACATGACTAACTTGCCTTATTTTGTCAAATATTACTTTCAAAGGGCCAGCCTACACCATTTTAAACAAGACTATGCCAATTATTTCCAAATGGCAGAAGAAATCAAATGCATCCTTTTATTATATGTACATAAAAGGTAAGAATTTCTGGTTTTCAGAAGAATGAGTATGGATGCTAACAGCATTGCTGCATTTACTGCCCCTTTCTCTGCCTGAAAACCACACTAAAATAACACAATGAACAACTCGATGTAACTCTCAATGCAATACATGGTGGGCGAAAATGACTTAGATGGGAGTAAGGTCAAATCCAAATGGCGGCAGGGAAGACACAGACAAGAAGGAAGAAGCTGACTCACCCCACAAAACCCCCTTCTGAGGGAAAACAATCATCACCTTAGAATTATTATTTGCCAAGCCAAACAGTCAGATGTGGTGGCAGAATGAAAACCTTTTCCACACAAAATATTTACTGATTGTGTACTTTCTCACGAAGCTACTGGAGGATATACTCCAGCAATATATAGATGTAAAGCAGAAAACAGGGACTCCAACAGAGAGGAGACACTACGGGGCTCCCAGGAATTGGGCAGGAAAGTGAGTCCCAGGATGAAAGCGAGGGGGCAGATCTCACTGGCAACCAGTCCAGATGGCAGTGGGAAGGTGGGGGGCTTCAGGAGGAATATTTCCAGGAAAAGCTGAAACTCGTCTATTATCTGAATAGGTTTGTCCAGGAGAAAAAATTATTTTGTGAGACCTTTTAGAGATGTCAGAAAGTAATAGAAGATTTAGATATAGGTTCAAAAATTTAGACAAAGATTTTAAAAACTAATAAAAATTCAAGAAAAACAAAAATGTTTACCAAAAAAATCCAATCATTGCAAATAACTTGGAAGAGCAATCCCTGGAAAGAGATTTAAATTACCTATTGGGAAGATAGGGAGAGGGGAAGAGAAGGAACCTCAGAGTGCCAAAATCATCATCTACCACAATAGGAAGTAAATAGATGTCTGAAACAGGTGAATCAAGAAAATGCAGTACAGATATACTATGTAGAAGGTAAACACCAAAATAAACTACTAAAGAGTACAAAGTGATTATTTCTGGGCAGAGGTCAAGAGGGGTACAGGAGACATGCATTTTATTCTAAGTCTTTTACCACTATTTGACTTTTTAAACTATGTACACAAATTACTTTGGTATAAAATAAAAATTTTTTAAATGCCAACAATCCATTTTAAAAACCTTCTGACATTAAAAAAACCACCCTCCCTTCTAATGACTACATCTGAATTCACAGAAAATCAGCATGAATATAAAAAGATGCATTTCTTAAAAAGGTGATGAAATAAATCCAGATAGATTTAACTACCGTTTAAATTATCTTCAGATTAAATTTGCTAACTTGGCAAATTAAACATGGGTAGCAAAAAACTCATTTCCCATTCATGTTTTCAGCAAGCTGCATTTCCTATTTCTGACTTGAATACCTAACTTTTAAAAACCCTCTAATAAAATATTGATAAAATGTCATTCTCTTCTGCAAAAGACTAGAAGTATCATTCCAGGGGAACCAAAAATGTTTATTACATTTGGATAAATGTAATAAGCATGGTGAATATTAATTCACCTGATCCTAAGGTAAATCCTAGATGTTTTTGCAAAAAATACCTGATTATGTCCAAACACTGGTTGATTCTTTTACCAAGCGAGTCATGTGTGGCAAGGTAGTCTTCTTTGAAGTACAGCAATGCTCATTAGTGTGCAGGTCTCCAACAAGGCGTTCCTCTTGGATGGGATAACAGGGGTCTGGCTTGCCAAAAACAATACCTGTGCAATCATCTGTTGATTTGTTTGGCTCTTCCACTAGAGTGCAGCAAGCCCATTGAGGACTGTGACATTGAGGACTGTGACAATGTCTTATTTACCTTGGTCACTCTAAATGAGTAACACAGTCTGATACCAGCAGGTTCTCCATAAATATTCAATGAATTAATGTAGTACAAATTACTGGGTTAATTAGTACCAGACTCCTCTTCAAATCTCCTTTTAAAATATAAAACCAGATCTATATTTTTAAAAAGGAAAATGATAAAATGCATGTATGTAACTACAAGTAAATCTTTGCATAGCACTTTAAAATAAGAGCGTACTTACTGAAAAAGTCAATTGCCTACTTTTTGTGCTTTCTGTCACATATCTGCAAAAGAAAGGTCAATAGACAAAGTCTCTACAGACTTCATTTGCTTTTCAGAATGTATTAATTCTCTTTTAATATAAATTAAACGTTATACATGTTAATCGTTACTTCCACAGCCCAGAAGAGCAACCTGAATTTACCACCAGATGTCAGACTCCAGCACTCGTAGAAAAAATGAAATTACAATGAGAATGGTGATGACTTTAAGGCACATCATCGTATTCTATAGCAAACACCACATACCTTAGCTTTAGAAATATGTGTCATGCGGAATCAGACACATTACATACATAATACATGGTTACATTTTGTCAAACATATACACACACATTTTGCATTACAATAGGTGCTTGAATCAGAAATACAATTTCTAAATGATGTGACCATGTCATAGGTAAACTCCAATAAGTGGTGCTAAAGCAGTGACTTCAAACTATGGGAAGTGCAGGCATAAAAATCACCTAGAGAATTTTACAAACCATGTTCCTCCTTTCCACACTCTTTCTCCCAGTCTGTGGGGGGTTTTTGTTTGTTCTTATCCGTTCTATCCCTACCTAGGAAAGCATGGCCTCCCAGTTGAAAATCACTTCTGTGCTGAGGCACAATCACTGACTGGAGTATGTCCTGTACTTCTGGTGTGCTGAAGATGAAGGCAACAAACACCTAAGCTTAGAAACTACCAAAGTTTTTAAGCATGGCCTAGTTTAATGATGGTAAATATATTCCAGCTGATAAACCAACTTGGCCAATTAGTTGTGGCTGTCTGAAACAAGAGCTGAGAAAGATTTTAAGATCCTTTTGGGTCTCAAAACCAAAGAACAATGATTAGTAATACCTGCTGAGGTAGAGGTGGGGGTTACATCAAATGTGGGATAGATGCCATCTCCTCTTCTCCTTGTCCTAGACCAGCCCCGTAAGTTCATTCAAGTTGATGTCAGATCGCAGGCTCCCACAATGGCAAACACTTCACAGACTTAAAAGACGCAAGGTGCCCTGGGACTTGGTGTGGCATAGGGAAAGAACACAGGTGTCTGATGTAGGCCCCACCATTAGTAAGTGAAATGATCGTGGGCAAGTCACCAGAGTTCTCTGGGCCTGTTTCCTCATCTTAACGCAAGAGCTCCTCACAAGCAGGATCATTTCTAAGGTCTCTACAAGAGGTCTGCTTCTCTTTTTTTCTTCTTTTGCTGCTCAGTTTTTAACCCATAAGGGTGTAGAGTTTTCAATCTCATAGGTAAAGTCTCATCAACTCATGAAAATCATAGCAGTTAAGCCTCATTTTCTAACTTTTATATTTTAAGCATAACTGCAGGTCTTAATTTAAATGTGTAGGGTAGACACTGCATTCTTTAGAGATGGTAATGACAGAGGCTGACTTAGTGTGACACTTTAAAGAAACTGCCCCCTCCACCAAAATTTATTATAAAGATGTTTTTATAGATTTATGTATAATAGAAACAATCCAAGTATTCAATAGCAGGGATTCAGTTAAATAAATTAAAATACATATTGTTGATAGGATACTATACAGCTTTTTGGAATTATGTATAAGAATATTTAATTACATGGGAAAATATAGGAAGTCAAAGTGTATACAGGGTTTAATGCTTTAGGTACAAAAGCTACACGTGTGTGCTTAAATTTTGAAAAAGACATGAATGTTAATGGCTGTTATTCCTGAGTCGTGGATTATGTCAATGCCTCCAAGGCCCAGCTGAAAGGATAAACAGGAGGGGCAAGAGACTGTGCTGAACCGAAGCACGTGCGCCCTTTCAACAGCGTTGGGCCACACTAAACAATTCGCCACTTTGTGGTCCCTGGATATTGGGACTGTTTTCTTGTGTTTTTTGCACTTTGCAAAGTTTCTGCAGTGACTAGGTAATACTTCCATTGAGTTGTTTAAAAACTCAAATGTTTACATTAGTAAGATTGAGAAAAAGACCTTTTACTTCATTCACGGCAGAATATTTAGGTATCATTATTTTAAGCAGCAGGCAATTCGGGAGTGGGTTTGACAAACTTGTAGTATTAATGGAAATATGAGTCTCAAATTGTGAACTAAAAATAGAAGAGCTCAACCACTTTTTTTTTTTTAAGGGCTCAAGCAGAGGTGGCAGAAGGGTTCGGGACTCCATGCTGACAGAAGTTTGGCCAGTGCTTTCTAAGGTATTTGACTTACCTGTGGAGGCCTAAGCATTTTGATATCACAGTAAATACAGTTGGGATGAAAGTGAAACAAAGTGTTAGTTGAGTGGGCAGGAGAGGCTACATAGATGGGAAAACTTCACCAGTGCAGATGGAATGGCAAAGTCAGAGGTAAGAAGTTAGGCAGCCAGGCCTGGCTCCGGTTGTTGTTCAGGATACTGTCAGGAAAAGGAAGACAGGAGGATAGCCAGCAGTGATCTGTGTGGGAGACAACAGCCAGAATCTCAGGACTGACCCCAGCTGTGCTACCTTGTCACAAGCTGCTTTTAGATTGATCTCTGAATGGCCCTGGAAGGGGATCCAGCGAATACCTACAATGTGCTCGGTGCTTTCATACATCTTCACTTCCAGCTGAGGTGGATGGTCTTTTTCCCACTTTATAACTGATGACACAGGTTAAACTAGTAATGGGCTGGCAAACAAACTCAGGCTGACTAACTTCAAAGCCTGCGAGGATCCTCCTCAGGGGCTGGGGTGTTAGTCATTAACCCTTTAAGCCAACTCAAAGTCAGAACAGTCCAGACTCCAGTGCTTTCCCTATTTTTCCCACATCACCATTCCAATAGAAGCTTATAGGTATCAAATAGTGCACCTGTGCCTTAAGAAAGCTACACAAATAATCAACAACCCCCAATTCATAAGACAGCATGCAGCTTAATTAGCCAAACATAAGACTTTTAGTCGATTAAAAAAAATTAGAACTGCTCAGTCTTCATTTATTAGGTAGTTTGACGTGCATATCTTTCAAAAGTGTTGACTTATAAAGACATACATTAAATTCACAATTTGTAGTTCAATCCATCTTCAAACAAAATAGTGGCTTTTAGTTATTAAATACAATAAGCATTATTTCCTGCCATTTTAATGTGTTCTGTTTAGGAAACAGAATAGATATTTGTGATTCTAATGAGGTTCATGGACTTTTAGAACAAAATTAACTTTTTTATACTGACCCATGGAAGCAATGACAGCTAATGTAACTTCACCCCCACCTCTCAATCTTCTTACTCCCACAGAAAACATCAAACCTCCCGAAACATAATCTTTATCTATGCAGAGGTAACTTAACTATCAAATTCACAAAATGGGCTCAAAAGAAATTGAGATAAAATAAATGGCAAATTCTATCTACTAAAATTCAAGTATCTAACTCTTAGTTGACTCACCAAAACCCACACATATTGCTCACTTATCCTTATTTCAGGCATAATTCTAATATACGTCCTATCTGGTTTCCACCTTTCAACAAGTCAAAAGAAAAAAATTAAATAAGAAACAGTAACGTATTACGACAGATAGGTAAGTAGCTACAAAATAGCAACTGTCAAGGGAAAAACGAAAAAAGGGACATATGCAAGCACAACTAGAAAACCACCGAGAAATAATGTGGAAAAGCTACCAACCCTCTGACTTTAATAGAACCAGGAAGGAAGAATCACTGTGTAATTGGTGCTCTCAATGAAGATTCCAAACTATCAAAGTTACACTCTATTCAGAATAATTTATTTAAAGTAATAAAGTATCTAATATTACTTTAGAAATATTTCTATTCAAAATTAATTAAAAAATGTTAGTGTTCAAAAAGATACGCTTTTGTTAACTGATTAGGATTTCCTCACAAGTCATGTTGAGTCTCATTCTTCAACAGCATAGAATAAGCCAATTTTATGAAAGACACAGATATATGGAAACACAAATAACTTTAATGATTTATGCTAAATAAAAAGGAAGTTTGAATCTATGATTGAAAAATGAAAATAATTACAAGTATATCTATACAGAAAGTACAATCATAAGTTTTAAGAGCTTAACATAAACCAAGTGCTATCTAAATAAGTTTTTAAAGAAACCAAAAATGAAACTGCTAATAGTAGGGGGGGAAAAAATCACAAAGAAGGAGGGGGATAAACCAAGAAAATGAATGAAGAAAAGTGAGCAAGAAACCCCAAAAGTGTTCATCAAACAGGAATTCAGACACAAGGAACAGATACAAACCTGTCTAGGAATGTGACCTATGAGGCAAGAGAAAGTGACTTAAAAGTCGCTTATAAATAAAAAATGACAACCAAAATCCTAGAGAGCCTTAACTTATTCAATCCAGACATTATCTAACCCCTCAGATTTGTTTGGTGCTATGGTGTTCATCATTCTCCATCAGAATGAAATGTGGGACAAATACATTACTGGTTGTAGAGAGCATTTCAGAGCTAATTCACCCTGGAAGGTCAGGGTCAAAAGTATATTATTTTGTTCACAGAATATATTTCTTCAGATGAAAAAGTAAGATGCCAAAGAAGGAATTAAAATAAAATGTATTTTCAAATGATAAACAGAATCTCAAACTTTCAAATAAGTGTTTCTTAAAATATTGATTAACTTCACACTTCACAGACTCCTGGTGTTTTAAAATTAGGGATATTCTATTCCTGTGGTAATCCAGCTTGTCCTCTCTGCCAAACTGGCAGGTCCCCACAGTGTCTCCTTCCCCAAGCCTTTAATATTGTAAGTATATTCAACTTCTAGGAAGGACTTAATAAAGAATTCTGCTTCTTAAAAAGTGTTTTAAAATCATCTGATCTATCCTTGTCAATTCACAAGTGCGAACACTCAGACCAGAGTAACCTCCCCAGGTCTGGCCGTTCCCAGGTGGTGCTCTGCCTACTATGCATGGCCTTGACTGTTTGGTATAAGGGGCAAGCCCTTTCCACTCCTGCCTTGACACTTAACCGTTATGGCCTTTTGTATGATCTAGCAAAAATCGGTTCTAAATCAAGTAATCTCCAACTTCTGCCTACATACCAACCTAAAAACTTAAAAAGCTTTACAAAGGAAGATATTAAGACTCTCAAAAGAATTAATTTTAAAAATATCTAGCAAGGTCTACTAGAAGAAGACTGCTTTTAATTAATTACTGACATTTTATTGACAATTTGGTAGACTGTTAAGACCTTCTAAGAAATATTGACATTAAAATGTGTTAGAGAAAATGTGCTAAGTATATATACATATATAGTAAACAGTTATAAACTGATAATTAACAATAAGCAAATGTATATAATAAAAATATGTACCATGAGCCCAATGTTGATTTTCACCACCAAAGAACTATGTTAAGGTTTAAATCATGATTTCCTGATAAATACACAAGATGAAAAACAAGGATAAAAATGTAGGGACACCCAAGTAAATTATAAAAAACAAAATAAACACAATGTAAGCTAACAAATGTAGATGGAAGAATTTAATACCTATGGTGGCAACCAAGTACTCTCTTTTCATTACAATAAAGCCAGAATAAATTATTTGGTAATATTCTCCATTTACTAAAGAATGGCAAGTATTTTTGCTGGTGGCAGGTGTAGTTTTTTTCATCACAGAATAGTAAAAGGCTGAAACAGTAATGATACCCCTTGTATATTTAACCTACAGTCTGATATTGTCTTATTAATAATCTTTGATAGCTGATAATTTGAATGATGACATGATGAATCAAAAAACATGCCAGTTTTAAAAAGAAAAATCCTTAGAAGCAATCCTAGCATCTAAATGGTAAACACAAAGTGAATTCCTAATCTGGCATAAGTTTTTTTTTTTAATTCAAGAAAAAAATATGAATAACTCTACCTATTTGTAAAAATGTGAATGATCAACAACAGCACAATGGCTGGGTTCTCACAGACTGTGCAAGTTCAATTTGAAATGTTCATCTGGCATAATATTCAGCTGTCAAGAGGGAGCAATTCAAAGGACATCACACAGTCTATAAACCAGCTTGAAGGAGCCATCCAGACTTTGCCCTGCCGAACCCTCTCTGGGCGAAAATTAGATAAATCCTCATAGATGATATACTGTGTGCAGAAGCGCTGATCAGAATCAGGTTTGGCATGGTACGCCACTGTATTGATGGTCTGAGTCACATCGCTGTCTGGTTTGGGCTTTCTACTGAGGACCTGGCCCCCTGCTGCAGTGACAAGCTTAATAAGGTTGTCCTTTGGATGGTGTTTGAAGGTTCCCCCAAAATAGAAGTAGCATCCATCAAACAGCTTTGGCAACTGAAATAACAAGAAAAAACTTGTTAAAGACAGATAAAAAGAAGTTTTAAATAAAAACACTGCATATGAAGGAAATAAAAGTATAGGTTGAGTATCTCTTATCCAAAATGCTTGGGACCAGAAGTGTTTCAGATTTCTAATTTTTTCAGATTTTGGAATATTTGCATTCACATAATGCAAATCTTGGGGATGGGACCCAATTCTAAACACAAAATTCATTTATGTTTCATATACACATAGCCTGAAGGTAATTTTATACAATATTTTCAATAATTTTGTGCATGAAACAAAGTTCTGACTGTGGCCTATCATGTGAGCTTGTGTGAGGTGTCGGTGCTCAAAAAGTTTCTGATTTTGGATTTTCAGATTAGGGATGCTCAACCTCCAATAGTCATGAGCAGTTAAGAAGCTACTTACTGGGCTGGGCGCGGTGGCTCACGCCTGCAATCCTAGCACTCTGGGAGGCCGAGGCAGGAGGATTGCTTGAGCTCAGGAGTTCAAGACCAGCCTGAGCAACACTGAGACCCTGTCTCTACTAAAAATAGAAAAATTAGCTGGGCGTGGTGGCGCACACATGTAGTCCCAGCTATTCGGGAGGCTGAGGCAGGAGGATCGCTTGAGCCCAGGTATTGGAGCTTGCAGTAAGCTACGATGATGCCACTGCATTCAACCCAGGGCAACAGAGTGACACTCTGTCTCAAAAAAAAAAAAAGCTACTTAATGAGGTGCTGGGACAAGCTGTATTTCAAGCAAACTAATTGGATCAAGAAAAATACTTATGCAAATAAAGGTTTCATACTGATAATTTTTTTCCTAAGATTCAGTTACCAACTTGGTTCCTTTTCATTCTCCTAAAATTCTCGATGTGCTTTGTATTTAAAAATGAACAAAAAACCCCCAAATTATACATCAAACTTCTTTTATCAGGCTGTTTATGCATATTTGGTGGGACTTAAAGCTCCAAGAATTCCTAGGGTATCTGAAATATGCTTCAGGGACACCAGGCTAAACTTTATTAAATGATAAGAGTAACATCTTTCCCAAAGACCTTTATCCAGTTCTGCCCATATGCATTTAGGTCTGCACATATCTATGTATCACCAACCTAAGGTCTCCAGGAAAGCCACAGTGGGAGTGTGGCCTCCAGGGTTCCAGAGATGTATTCATTGGGGCACAAGAGATTAGGAAGCCAAGGCTAAGGATCCAATTAGCTATGAAACACACTTCTGTGTGCTCTATGGAAAAAGAAAAGTTTCACAATTCCCTTCTATGAAAATTCTGTCATTTCCAATATACTTACATATATCAACAGGATAATGGAATATTATCCATTAAATCTGCAATATGTAGCCATAAAGACATATGGTAACTAAATCCGAGCAGCAGCTGTAAGTCTTCTTTCAAGCTACTTCCTGTATCTGAGATTTACCTCAGATTCTGAAAGGTTTATGGGAATGTTCAAGATGCCAAAAATCCATTAACAGTATGAAATTATTACCTTCTGGATTTTACTGCTCATTGTGATCATCTTTCAGAATCAAGTGCTTGAAATAAGCACAATTAAAATTTTAATCAGTCACCTATACTTGTTGAAAGGGCAGAAAAAGTTTTTCCTGATGGTGATAATAACATTAAGTCATAATAAGAACAATGAAAGTAGTGTCAAAAGAAAAATTACCAGCTGTTCTCTGTTGAACCTGCTTCTCTGTGGACCTTCGGAAATTTCATACTTTTCTTCCTGTTCACATACTTTTCTTTGTAGACATGCTTTCACCCCTGACAAAAATCAAGGAGAAAAGCAAAATAAATATGAAGTGAGCATTATTTCTCTCTCATTAAAATTAAGCAATATACCTAAGCTGTTTTTCCTCTCCATGGTTAAGTATTATTTTGAAATAGAAACCTTACTTATGCCAAAACAAAATACACTGAAACTAGTTTTCCATATAAAGAAATTATAAGAAATCTTTCCTTCAGAAGAGTAAGCAATTAGTACTGAACACTAACTGTAATTTTAATCTCCTTTCTTAAAAACCTAAACCAATATACTATTTCAAACATAAGAATAAAAATTTACATTTTCACTTACAGCAATTACCAAAATTAAGGTGAATAAAAAGTCCATCATGAGTCCAGCCCACCATAATCTAAACTGAGCACTTTATTATCTGCAGTGCTCATTTTGGCAGTCATACACCTAATCTCCTGTTAGACTATAAATGATCTGACAGTAAGGAAAGTGCTTTAGTCCACAGCACCTGTCTCAGCTGGCTATACAACAGGGCTCAACAGTACTTGTTAAAATAAACAATAAGCAGAGCCTGGGACATGTTTGGCATTTGATAGGTACACACTGAAGTTGCCAGTATAAGATGATTTGGTTGGGCTTCACAGGAAAAAAAAAAGGCATTCTTTTGGTGGCTTGGATAAGTGTGTTCAGTTTCCAGTTAAAAAGCAAGAGCAAGAGAGATAGCCCAGCCTGGCACTGTTTAGACTCATTCCACTCACTGGCTCCTGGGTGGGGAAACCCTAAGCAGAGCCATTAGCTGGCAGCCAGCACCAATTGTCTGGCTGAGCTCTAGAAATGATGTGAGCCTTCAGGAATGTCCAGGACCAATCATAGAAGGGAGAACATGGTCAGCTTAATCCAGAGGCCACATCTTTGGATATTGCCTGTCACCATCAAGAGAGGGAATTGATGGCATTTTATGTATATTTATCATGCTCCTGTTTTGACAGCATATAACTAAACTAAATTTGAGATCTGGAGTCAAATGACTTAGATATCCCAATTAATATCCCAATTATTTGCTTTGGGATAATTACTTAAACTCTTTGAGCCTCAGCTTCCTTGCCTACAGAAAGGAAAAAAGAAAATAACAATACCACCTATTTCACAGGGCTTCTCTGGATAAAATACAAGAAGCATTCTGGAAACTGGATAAATTATCTTCATTATAAAAAACAAACCCTTCACACAATTTGCTATTTGTCTTTGAGATTATTTTGCTCAATAACCTCAGTTTTATCACTGAGGTTAGAAATAGTACATTATTCACTTATGCATTCTTCAGCATGTAATATACTCTTCCCATTGAACAGGAGCTTAATAGCAGAGGTTATTGGCAAAGCTGGGACAATAACTCAGGTTTCCTTACCCACTGTCTAGGTTTGTTAATACAAAGGAAAAGGTTCTTAGAAAATTTACTAAAGACATAAGCATTAAAGGATTCTATCCACACAAATAAAAAAATATACAGTACCTGTAATAGTTCAGGTACATTCCAAATTCTTAATTATTTTAAAGTAGTTTTGAAATCAAAATGTTACATCCTAACATCACTTGATATCTAATGGCTTAAAACTTAACCAGAAAGAATTTATGGCTGCATAAACATATAGTTTTGATTAGGAATTAGACATCTATGTTGGAGATATACTGATTTAACAGTATTTTGGAAAACTCTTAAAAAATGCCAGTCACAAAATTCTGTCTAGATGTATCCCTACTTAATTCAAAAGTACAATGACCCCAATGACAGAGAAAAACCATTACTTGGCCTGTAAACTATGCATATACCTGTAAAAAGGTCTCCTTTCTAAACTGAAGGTTTGTCCAGAACCAACAGTTCTGCTACAAATACCATAACTGTCCCAGGATTGCATTTGATATAAACTAAGATTCATTTGTGTATAAGTAAAAGACCTCTGGACCTGTAATAATTAGCTTGAGAGCAAAAAACTCAATACTTTCCAAGAGTTAGTAATGGTCTGCTTTAGACTGATCCAGACTTTATGAAATAACCATTTTTAAACTTTCTTCTCTATTATCCCAAACTGACATAACAATAAAACTTCATCTATGGCTTACATGAGTCAATCTGCAGAACTTGGAATAAGAGACAGAACTGGAAAAATTGGTACCTTTTGAGGAAAATACACATATTTTTATATATTTATGTATATATTTATTAAATATATTTATTCTAAAGTAATCCTATAATGCTGGGATTTTGAAAAATATTTAGAATCATAGAATTTAAGAGGTAGAAAAGACCCTGAAGAGCTAGTCTAACTTTCTTGTTTTATAGATTTGGAAAGTCAAATGCAGAAGGATAAAGTGACTTGCTAAGATCACTGATGATAATAGCAAAGTCAAAGCTAACCACTTCCTAACAAAACAGCCTTCCACTTCAGTGCTCTTCCTGAATCATATGTACAGGTTGAGTATCCCTTATCCAAAATGCTTGAGACTAGAAGTGTTTCAGAGTTTAAACATTTTTGGATTTTAGAATATTTGCATTTATATACAATGAGGTTATCTTGGAGACCCAAGTCTGAACATGAAATTCATTTGTTTCACATATACCTTATACACATAGCCTGAAGGTAATTTTATACAATATTTTCAGTAATTTTGTGCAAGAAACAAAGTTTTGACTGTGTTTTAACTGTGGCCCATCATATGACATCGTATGTAGAATCTTCCACTTACGGTGTCACAATGATGCTCAAAAGGTTTTGGATTATGGAGCATTTCAGATTTAGGACTTTCAGACTAAGAATGCTCAAACTTGTATTAAGCACCTATTATGTACAAAAGGAGTCATAATCTCTCCCCCAAAGAAGGGAATTCCTGTTGTTTCCTGCCACTTCATTTCAATAATCTAATACTGAACTTTCATTAAAATGAGAAGGCTTTATCGCTGAGTGTGTAATTTCAAATTAATTTCATTGATTTTTCTCTATCAATAAATAATCCATTATCAAATTTAATTTTTCAAGCATATTTGTAATTATACTCATGTTTTAAAGATATTAAGGATGCCACTAAGGCAATCTCAAGTCATGGCACATATAATGGCAAAGGAAACTCCCTACTCTCGTCCAGAAATTTAAAGAACTTGATATGACTCAAATTTCTGTTACAAAGTCGATTAAGGAACAAAGGTCAAGAGCTACCGACAAACACGAGAAGATTCATGTTTCCAGATTCAGCTTTTCCCTCTCTTCCAGCTGGAAATGGTAAACTTTTGAAGAATAACAAATATGGGAGCAGATTTGATTGTCAGAAAGATAAGGAAGAGAAATAATCTTTTACATTCCACATTTCTTTCAAATATATTAAAAGCAAAAATAACTGGTTTTTTTGAGTAAAATGTCTGAATGCAAAGTTGTTTCTGACAACAATGTAGGACTAATGTATCTTAAATCCAAAAAAGCTGGCAATCAAATATTCTGGAAGCATTAATGATTTAGATGTATCAGTGACATGGGATTCAAAAATATTAGTAAGGCAAGAAATAGTACAAAACCAGGTTTTTAGTTCTTTATAATTCTGGTACTGTACAAAAATAAAATGAAATTATTAAATATTAAAATGAAAAATAGAATGTTATTAAGAAAATATGGACTATCAAGATGTTATCTTATTGTTGCTTCCCTGGGCACAAATGAGTTGAATCTGAGGAGAATTTATCTGGTTTTATGTAAGTTTAATAAATCCTCTAAGACAAAACTCTCTTCTCATAAATTGTCATTAGTGGAGAATGACAGCAATATCACTGTATATCAAAAACTGTGAATGCTATGTTAGCTAACATTCATCCTATGAGCAGAATACATCATTATAAGTTGAATGTGTAAACACTGTGCAGTGCTCTGAAAACTTTAATTTTCTATAATTTAAAATAAAATACAATCACAAGTCCTAACCAAACCAATGCTAAAATCACACACCACTATTTTCTGGTTAAAGGAGAAAAAAGAAAAACAAAATTCGTTAAAGCCCAATATATTTTATTCCATTTTCTTTTCACTTTTCTAACTTTAAATGACCAAGGATACAATTGTTTGTTCTAAGACCCTGATAAAAATTACTGTGGTAACAGCTACTATCTATGTTGTAAGTACTTGTATTCTTCCCTGAATCCAGCAAGACTGGCACAGTCAACGCTCATTATTTGCAGTCATTATGTTCCAAAAAGCTGTGTAAACAATGAATTAGTGAATAATGAACCATTGCTCTTAGAGGAAATACAGAGTTAGGTTCCTGTGAGCCTCTGTTCCCAACATTTTCATCTGTTGATCAATACTTAACCTTGTTTTATATATATTTCTGTTTAAAGACACCTTATTTATTACATATTGTGGATTCATTAACCTTAAACTCAGGGCCAAAAGCACTGCACTTCAGGCCTTAACAAAGCTTATCTAACACAAGTATTTTCTCTGAAAGGTACATTACAGTCTTCTTGAGCTTAGGAACACTACCCAACACTTCAGCACAATATTTAGGGGCCATTTTCAACAGTGAAATCACCAGCAAAAAAGAAAAAAATGCAAAAAACATGGCACTAACAGACCACGAAAGGGAAATACTTGTTTATAGTATAAGAGCTGAAAAGAGGAGGCAACCAACCACCTTGTTTGACCTCAGGTGGGAACATGCTCATCAGGAACTCAAATTCTTCGCTACTGTGCACATGTCTACAAAAGTGTTGTGAGTATTGATTTGGGGGTTCCAAAAAAAACAAATAAATAAAAAACTTTATCAAGTAAGCAAAATCACAAATACAGAATCCACAAACAATGAAAATTTACAGTATGTTATTTCTATTTCAGGGAGGGAACTGATATGCAAAGAAGTTAACCTGCTTAAAGCCATTCAGCTAATAAGTGGCAGAATGGGAATTTGAACCCAAGTCAGTTTAGTTTTCTAAAGCTTGTGTATTTTACACTAAAATATTACTTTCTGGTACACAAGATAAACCTTGGACTCTAAAAGGCATGATGTGAATATGTCAGTGCTTTATAGCTGCTGTAACTGAATGTTCCAAGATGTTGCTTAATATATAAAAGTCAGAAAATTTTAACAACTGACCACTCCATCTCTCCAAAAGTAGAGGTTCATCAAGAGACTGAGTCTTTCTGAACTTGGGACTGTTAATGCATATTCAATTTCAACACTCAAGCTTGGGACATCCTAATTCCCTACCACGTGATTCTTAATTTGTTAGTTTTGCCTGTGCTTTTGGTGCTTGTCTCTCTCTCTGCCATTATTTTTAATACAAAAATCATATGCATCCAAGTTTCTAAGCTGAATTTCTGAATCCTATTATTCTCACCAACTTATCATAAATGTTCTATGAAAATTTTTTTTGCATGTAATAAAAATTGTATTTTAGAAATAGCATAAATTTTAATAATTGCTCACTGAGGAAAAGACTTTCTAATGAAGTTAATATTTACTGTATAATGAAAATGAGACTCAAAATAAAATTGTTGACTAGGTTAAAATACCATATTAGAAACACTGCCAGTGTGCTGGCACTATGTCATATGCTACTTCCATATTAAACGCCAATCCAAAAAACATTAGCAACCCAGTGAAATCACTGACTTAAACTCATTATTTTAAATGTAAATTATTATTCCTACTTTTTTAAATCACTTAAGCATGTATGATAGCTCCCTTCCTAAATCTCTTTCCTAATGATAGTTGCAGAGCATTCATAACAGTTTATCTTTAGATGAACGAATATGCCAGCATATAAAGCCGAGGATCGAACACTGAACACTCCTATGGTATCTACTGTATGTATCAAGTGAGCGGCTAATGACTAATTACTGAAATAAGTAAATGGGCTGTGCCTATGCTGGCTGCTTATCCATTTTATGAATTTATTTGACTGATTATTTAAACTTTCACAGAAAACATACTAAAAAAGTATCTGTTGCTCCTTGACAATGTGCTGGCATTAGTCAAGTCCATCAAAAGAATCTAGCCTTAATAGATACTGGAGTGCAAGAGAAAGGAGAAGGCAAACACCAAAAAAACAGCATGGCACTTCCACGGAAGGAACCATTGCACATATAGCATATGTTTAAATTCATAAAATTTTCAGTTCTATAGCAGTTGTTCAGTAAATTTCCGTAAAGTAAGGCAGAAAAATCAAATGCTCTAATTACAATTATTAAGCTGAGCAAATACATTCCTCTGATATTCATTCTCTTATTCCTAGTAACAATGTGCCAAGACCTTCTGCCACCTAATATCAACTACAGAATGGAAAAAAAATAGCTCTTTTCTTCCCCCCTGAAAACTAAGGAACAGTTTTCAGGCCTATAACAACATGTTTGAATGTGACAAAGAGTTTTGTTAAAGTTGCTGTCATAGCATAGAAAACCTCAAGAAATTTTTGAAAGCTAGGAGTGACATCTACTCCGAGGGTTGCAACTCAAATGCATAAAAGGGCCAAATAGATTATATGAATGTTTGAGGAACCTGATGTGTGTGAAGTGCTGGGAAGTTGTAGAGACTGTAACAAACAGGAAAATGTACATTATACCTAAAGACATACAAATTAAGTGGTTATGTTAGACAAAACCACATAAATCATATTAGCCTTCAGACTGCCAACTTGAAACTCCTTATGCTTCGGCTAATCAAACTCTTCATTTTATAGATAAGGAAACTTAAGTCCTAAGAGATTTAAGCAGCTTTCCCAATGACACAACTGAGACAAGAACTCAGATATCCTCCAACTCCTAGATCAGTTTTGTTTTTTTTCCTTTTTGGTTAATCTTTATTCTTAGTTGTAAAAAAAGCAAAGCATCTTTACTCAGATTTAATATATTGTACTTCTCTTACAATAAATCACATAATTACTTAATAGACAATTAAGTAGGAGGAGAGATTAGCTAAAAAGTATACCAAATGGCAAAATCTGCTGACTACCTTGGAGTGGGGAGAAATTGTGTGGGAAAACAATGCATTTGGTTTTGTCTTCAGTGGACCAATGAGTTTATTTGATCTGATTGATGCCAAAGCTGCCATTTTCTAACTTGTACCATGAGTTTCAGATGATAAAGACATACTTCTCAGTGGACATTTACCATAATTACAAATTCCTATCAACTTCCTAGTGAACCTCTTGAGATAAAACAACTGGATTTACTGAAAAGTAAAACAGTAAGAATGAAATAACTTTAAAATAAATTTTCAGAGAGGGGGGTGGATGATAGGAGGTTGTTTGGTGGATACAATGTGTGTTGCTTCAGTGACGGATGCACTGAAGACCCTGACTTCACCACAATGCAATGTACCAATGTAGCAAAATTGCACCTGTACCCCTTGAATATATAAAAATAAAAAATTTTAAAAATAAAGAAATAAAATAAAACAAACTTTCACCAATTTAAATGGTGACACATTAACATCATCAATGAAATGGAAGAATCTACCAGCCAAACACTGCCTAATTAATAAGACTAAATAATGGATGGTAGTTTAAGGTTTTAGTTACCCAATAAAAGTTAAGCAAACTACAGCAAGAATTCTTAACCTATTTTCCATTTAGAACAAAATATGAGAATTTTCACAACATCCCTAGTCATTAACTCATCTAAAGTATAATATATGCTGTAATCCTTAATCTCTATACATACATTAGGATTTTAAAAAAGGTCAATTTCCACCAATTTAAAGATTGTTCTTAAAATTTAACCAAACTATTTTATATTTGTAATAAATCATTAATAAAGCCCATAATTATTCCATCATCTGTCCCTAAGACAGTTCAACAGAAAGATGGACTCTTATTCTCCCTTTTGAAGAAAAAAGAAGCAAATACAAGACCACATTTTAGTTAGCTTCCTTAACTAATAATTTCCAAACCAAAATGACTGTACATGAGTAAGTTATTTATGTAAACATAGACTTCTGCATATGCCAGAATGATATACTTGAAAATGTGTCAAGACACAATCCTTATAAAATGTATGCTTTATTTCATCTTTCTTTTTACATATTCTATTATAATTTAAGATTTTGACTGAAGCTCTTGCTTTGCAAAAATAAATGTTTGCAAAATTAACCTACCTATCCATTAAAACTAAGTGATTCTTTTAGCTCAGGTATATTCCTGATTATTTCTACCATTTCATGCAAGCCTTCCTTTTGCCCTGAGATCTTACTTTTTTTTAATATATAGGTAAGTAGCCCAATTCCCAAAGTACTACTCAACCCAAAGTCATTAACTCAAAGTCATTAAGGTAGCTCGGGCTACCTTAACAAAGCCTAGAATTTTTGCATACTAATGCAGCTTATGAATTCCTGGGCTACAACAATTTTTTATAAAGAAACTTGTACTATACAGAAAGATATTCCTTTATTCTAAATCACTGGTAACACCACTATTGGCCTCCTACCTCATAAAAGCATATACATCAATGGATATATATATATATTTTCATTTTAGCTGCATGAACCACTGATGGTGTTCACAGATTCATATTAAACTTAGTTACTTCTCCTAGTTTTAGAAGGAAAAAAAGGATCATACAAATGAGAGAGTAGAAAAAAAGTGATTCCTGAATCCCTAGTTACACACAAAGGATTGAAGAATATGATAAAGATGGAAGAAAGCTTTAAAATGGAGATCTGTTATATGTCCAAAGGTGGGGGTGGGGGTGGGGAATTAACTCTGCATGGAAGGCCATTCATGGAATTTCCTCACTCTCTTCAAAAGCCAGAGCCATACATAAATCCATATTTTAAAGAACTATTATTCTTCTGGAGCTACTGGCTATTTGTAACTGAAATGGCACTGAATTAAATATCACTCTTAGTCAACACCAAATGTCCTTAAAAAAAATTAAAATACAGAATCAAACATCACTATTGTATGTTAAAACAAAAGTCCTAATAAATATGTCATTAGAACCAAACTAGGAATTTATGTCACTCAAGATAACAGCATATAACTAAAATAAATGTTGAGGAATTTCTCTTCTGATTCTATTAAAATCAACACCCAGGTTGTAAAAGCAAAACAATTTTTTTGCAAATGCTTTTATATTAGGCCTTTTAACCAAGTAGAAAATATGATAGCATTAAACTTTAGAAAAAAGAGAAATCACAATAGAAAACCCTCTTTAACAATGACAAAAATGGAAACACAATAACTTATACCATCACTGCAATTTTTGAAAAATCAGGTGGCAAGTAAAAGAATACAGAAATGAGTCCGGCATATGAAATTCCATGGCAAAGAGTGAAAGGACAATGAAATAAAGGCTGGAAATATAAAATTTTCATGCTACATGTTCCCATCCGGATTTGGGATATCTCAGAAAATACTGTCACAGATCATTAGACCATGTTATTCCATATAAATACCATTTATAAACTGTTTATTTTAGGCTACTCTTTAAGCTAATATTCTAGTTATTAGCATATTTATATATAAAAACACATTTCTTCACATGGTAATATGCTCAATTGATTTCACTTAATGCATATTGAGAAGCAGGTCAAATTCTAACATGAAAATATATTACTAAATCATAAAATTTTCTTAGGCAAAACTTGGGTATCAACTCTAAGACCATGTATTATGAATACTAATATTAAAATAGTCCATCTTGGTATAGGTATGGTTAAAGACCAAACTCAGTTTAATGTCCAAAAATTCTCACAAGAATTAGACAATTCATGCTCAGTGTTTTTAGTAACATATTAAAAGTTCAAATACTTCTGTAAAAATTTCAGTTCTGATTAGGACAATCACCATATTAAAACGTATTTGCTAGAGCTATATAATAGGCATAAAAAATCTGGTGTCTCAGATGGGAGAAATACACACATGCAGGTTCTAATTCCCCTCATTAAGACCAAACCCCTTACCTGTCCAATTAATCTTTGGAAAAGAGTAAAATAAAAATATATTTTCTAATTGTTATTAGAACTTGAAAATTTGTATTTATTCCTACAGAACTTAAATTTGATTAACAGGAACATATTGTCTTTAGAACTGTTATAAACAAATAGGCCTCGTCAGTAACCCACCAATCCACCACTGTTTTGGTTTCTTTTGATTATTTTGTTACTCACATGCGTTGACACATTTATATATTATTTAAAATGAAGACATAATTGTTTTATGCTTTTTAAAAATTTAAACAATCCTGGCTGGGCGTGTAGCTCATGCTTGTAATCCTAGCAATTTGGGAGGTCGAGGTGGGACGATCACTCAAGGCCAGGAGTTCGACACCAGCCTGAGCAACATAATGAGACCCCATCTCTACAAAAATTAAAAAATTAGCTGGGCGTGGTGGCACATGCCTGTAGTCCCAGCTACTTGGGAGGCTGAGGCAGGAGGATCCCTTGAGCCCGAGACTTTGAGGTTGCAGTGAGCTATGACAACACCACTGCACTCTAGCCTGGGCAACAGAGTAAGACCCTGTCTCAAGAAAAAAAAAACAAGAAAAAGAAATATAAACAGTCCTGTTTTTCATAATATTTTTGTCTTAATATTTATCATATAAAAATACAAATTTTTTTCAGATAATATCTTTAAGCATTCCAGAGTTTTCTTAATCCTCTCATATTTAGGTTGTTCTCCCTACTTCTTGCTATTAGAATAACAATGCCAATACTGTGTCTCTCCTCTGTCTCACTTGCTTAGGGTAAATCCTCATAGTGGGAATACTGGATCAAAGGATGATGTTTTTTTTTTCCTTGGAGAATCTTCGGTGGAGGACTTCTACAAGCATGAAGTTGCCTGATCAATCTTAGTTTACAGAAATGCTTTGGTATATCCGTTTATTTTTTTGATGATTAGAAGTTTGAATAGAATAAAAATTGCATGTATTTTTAAAATTCCACAGCACTCTCAATACCCATTTAAAGAAGCAAATTATAAGAATGAATTTGTTAGCCTGATTATAAGGTTATTTATAATAATTGCCTTTTAGGGTCTATCTCTCCTCAACTAAAACAAAACCAAAAAAACACCCTATTTGGCCCTTCCCCATCTCACAGACACAAGTCCAATGTAAAATGTTTGACACAATCCTCCAGCAATTCCCTTAGGTGCTGGGGACTTTTAAGACTTCTACAGCTGCAATTTTATTTAAACTTAGATGAGAGTGGGAAAGAGGGAGAGATTATTAAAGAAAAGATGACAGCCATCTGCTCTCCCCTTCACAGTGACGTGAGAAATGAGGATGCAGAATTAAATTTTCTCATAAAGAAGTTAGGGTAGAAAATATTTTGAAAGCAGTGTACTAGAAGAACAGGTCAGTAAAAAATATTTTTTATTGAAGGCTAGTTTGTATCTTTAAGATGCAGTTTCGTCATTTTCATACTCTAAGACATTAATAAAATAACTTATTTATACATCACCTACTCTTTCATTCTAGTCCCCTCTTTAATTATCAAAATTCACCCTTGTAACGAGAGTGGTTATTAATTGCCTGTGTGGCGTTAGCAACAAAACTAGGATTAAGGCAGAGTCTCAGCCACAAATTTGATTTTGAAGAAGAAACTTTTCCTATCTATAACCCTTATTTCTGTAAAATATAAGATAAATACCATTCTGTAAAATATGTATGATGACACAGACTGGCTGGTCTGTCCAATTATGGCCCGTTCTCAGAATCTTCATGCTAAGTCCATTAATTGTGGCGTTGTAAAATACGCTACATATACAATGTAGGAAAATAAGAGACAGCAACCAATTAAGACAAAATGCTTTTGAATAGAAAACTTCCACTGGATCCAAAATCTTTTTGTTAAATTTGTTTAATTTGTAACATGAGTCAATTATCTACAGAGAAAATTTAGAATAAAATTCCTCTTGAATCTGTTTATCAAAATTCTCATGAAAAGTTTAAATTAAAGTTTCTTAATAGTTAATCCGGTAAAGATTTTTGTCTACCAGCAAGCTAATGGACAGACTCAAACATAAAGTCACAAATCTTTATATTTAATTTTGAAAGCTTTTGGTCTACCTCATCTTTTTATAATATAAATGGTTTCAGACAGTTTTGAATAGCTCTGAACACTTTTTAAAATCAAACTGAGCCAGGCACAGTGGCACATGCCTAAAGTCCCAGCTACTCAGGAGACCGAGATGGGAGGATTGCTTGAGCCCAAGCATTCAAGTCCAGCCTCGGCAACATAGTGAAACCCTGTCTCTTTAAAAAACAACAACAACAACAAAAGATGAGATGCTTGACACTGAGAACAATATAGAAACTGTGAGAAATATACATTAGGAAAGAAGGTATTTGAAAGTTCTTGCCTTCTTTTTACAAACCCAGTAACTAATTAAAGGGATTGCCTCAAAGTCTGAACCTATTTCTCTTTGGACTCTATATTAGAAAATATAAGGACATGAACTTCAATAAGAGATTCCATCCATGCTTTATCCTAAAAGAACCATTGATATTACAGGATATTATACACTACTGTAAGAATCACTAATAAGCACACTATTAAATTAGCTTGAGTCCATCAGTAATTCCACAAAAATAAAATGGCCAAGCCACTGAAGTGACAAAACTTAAATTTCCCAAAGAAGGCAGATTTTATGGAAAGGAATCACGTAGCCTGTACATGTAACCAAATGCCAGTTCCGCACATTCACAACAACTAGACTCAAAGTTAAGTAAAAGTCTTAGCATTCAAAATTTCATATGGCTTCTTTATTACTGAAACCTTATGAAAATCTTCTTCTTCGTATAACCACTGGCAAGGTTTCTGGCACAGGTTTGGTACAAAAGCATCCGTAACATGAAACCATTTTAAATGAGTTTTTTTTAACATGGAGGCTCAGTAAGACTTATCACAGATTTGAAAGGAAAAAGGAAGTTCAAAAATCAGTGAGATATAAAGAGAAACTAGTGTTTCCTATGTAAATGGTCGATCAGTCCAATTACTTCTCACACTGGTCATAATCAGGAGGAACTAATAACAGGGACCGGGGAGAACAGGAGTCGCACTGCTAGTCACAGCCACTTAGCTGGATCAGACTGCATCAGTGGAGGCCAGCATCACAAGAAAAGAATGGGCAGCAGCTGTATTTAAAAAGGACATGATACCAGTTGCTGAAAGGAAACTGTTTTACAAACCAAATCAACATCAAACTACGGATTAAATTAATAATATAATTAAGACCTTGATAAATCAAGCATTCTACCATAAATCCTTCAAAGCACAAAGCCATAAAACAGTTATTTAAAACTAATTTTAATCCATTGTTTGCTTCTTAAAAAGAAAGTTTCATTAAATATACCCACTATTCTTTTTTAAATTTTATTTTAAAATAATTATAGTCACAGGAGGTTGCAAAGAAATATACAAAGAAGCCCCATACACCTTTCCTCCAGTGTCCCATGTTAACATCTTACACAATTATAAAAATACCAACAAACTGACATTGATACAATCCACAGAGCTTATCTGGATTTCACCAGTTACACACACACTTCTGTGTGTGTGCACATGTACGCAATCTACGTAATTTTATCACATGTGTAGCCTTGTGTGATCTACGTAATTTTATCACATGTGTAGCCTTGTGTAATGTAACTACTACGATCAAGATACTCAACTGTATCATTTCAAGACTCTGTGTTACTTTTTCATAGCCACTAATCTTTCCTAAAAAATTAGTTAACAAAAAAAAGTTAATCCACTGTCCTATTTTAGCCATCACATCAAAAGTAGACACTTTAGCTATTGAGGAGTAGAAAATAACCGTGTATAAGCTTTCTTTTTTATTTTGCTTTAAGTCCTAAGTGAATCCAAGGATAAGAAAAGCAAACAAGTGACAGTAGGGAAGGCAGCCCTGAAGGTGGATGGGCTTGACTACCAGCAAGAAGAGGGGAGCAGGGACACATTTTCAGTGGAGGTTGAGATAGGTGGAATCAGATAGTATAAGTCAGTCTAAATTTCTCAACATCTTCCTAAAAATACTGGATGAACTAAGAGACCAAAAGGGTTTTATACAGGTAATGTTTTAGAAATCATAAAGAGAAAGCAATAAACGACTTTCATTTCATAGACCTGGACGTACTATATTTAAAACATGTGCTTATTAAATTAAATATATAATTTAACACTAATATGGATTGCTTAGGCTTAAAAGTATACTATATACTCCATTTACTCTTTATTAAAATGGCTGGTATTATAGGAAAAAGGGACTATAAAACCAGAAAATATTTGTAGATGTCTACCAACAACATCCAAATGATACCATTAATATGAGCAGCTTTTTCAAAACGCAGTGACTAACCAGAGGTAAGAAAGTTAACATAAGTGCCTTAAATAATTATGGGCGATAATAACTGTGAAAAATGAAACTAGTCTAGTTAATTCATTTTGTAATTCCCCCAAATCCAACACTTACATTCAAATTTTAGAATCCAGCATCCATTGAGAATCCCAAGCATACACTTCAGGGTACTTTGAACTGCATCACCAGGAACAATAACATGAGTTACTAGAATACAAAAAAAGCAGTGAGAGAAACAAAGATACAAACCAAAATAATTTTTTAATTACCCTGCTTTTTATAACTAGTTAAGTCTATATTTTATAAACTTACATCTGAATTTTCTTCAAAGGCAACAATTTTACACTTAAGTGTAAGACTTTTTTTATTTAGTATCATTTTCTAACCTAGCCATCAACATGAAAAATCGGATAAAAAACCAGATATTTTAGAGCCACATTAGCAAACACAAATAATTTTTCTTTTATTTTCAAATTATAACTAAGGAATTAGGTTTTATATTGTACTACAATTTATTTGTCATTAACAAAGTCATAAATTTGCTTTTTCAACATACTGTTCTGTCCTAAAATATATGCAAAGCTTTAACCTTTACATTTCCTAACTACATTAAGACTTTAAATAGCCCGGGCAATGTAATGAGACGCCCATCTCTACAAAAAACAAAAAAAATTAGCCAGGCGCAGTGCACAGGTGCACACCTATAGTCCTAGCTATTTGGGAGGCTAAGGTGGGAGGATCGTTTCCACCTAGGAGTCTGAGGTTGCAGTGAGCTATAATTATGCCACTGCACCCCAGCCTGGGTGACAAAGCAAGACCCCATTTCTTTAAAAAAAAGTTACAAGTAGTTTATTACTACAAAAATACTTTAGATTTATTACAAGATGCAAGGTATATGTATACAGTCATTTCCCAATGGCTAAAACATGTATCAGTTATCAAAGGTAGTTCTCCAATGGGATTATCTATTTAAATATTTTTTCCTACCAAAAAAATTTCAAAATCTTCACCTGTACTGTCAAACTCAGCACACTTTTTAGCCTTAAGAATTGCTGCAAGCTCACTGAGCATTTTCTGTTGTTCTGAAGAAAGCCCACTGCCTATAAGCACAAGAGGTCCATCTCTACGCTGCCCGATGTTCATCTGTCAACAAAAAAGAAGACACCACAGCATTAAAAACATCTATCTGAAGACTAAAGAAAGACGTTAAACAGACCTTCACTTGATATATGCTTGAATTTCATTACTTAGCTTACTTCAATAATTCTCAATAATTTCCACTGAATCTGCACTCAGAACCTTGATGCTCAAAGCATTTAAACAATTTTTTTTCTATTTCTTCATTTTACCCTCAAGAAAACATCAGCTGGGATAGCTCTCTGTACCCAAGGCATCTTGTTTCCTTAATTTTAAATTGGGTCTCTCTAGGGTCTTACAACTTCATTCTGTCACCAGTAAGCCTTTTTCCCCCAACTAACCGGAAAAACCCCACTGAAAACGATCAATTCCCTATGCCTCCCCACTAACTTATCCCAATAGAGTTAAACTCAACTTGCTCTGTTTAGTTTAAACTGAGATTATCTGAAAACATCAAAGAACACCAAGGCTTCCATTAATAGAACAGCACTGATCCCAAAGATAGAAAACAAATTTTCATTATCAAAATAGTAATCTCTCAAAACCAAGAAAAGATGAAAACAGACAAGAGAATTACCAGGACCACAAATAGTAAGAAGTCCACGGAGCTCATGAAAAGGAAAGAAGTGCTTTGACTAACAAAACTATTTTCACTTTAATATTTAGACTTGGAATTTACAGGAGACAAAAAAGACAAAAGTACAGAGAGGGCAACAATGGATAGTATCAAAGATTAGAAGTAAAAGATTCAAAGAAACAACGGGATAGTGGCTACAACAGTAGCCAACAGAAATTTAACAGACGGAATTGCAATAAGAGTTAGCCAAAAGCTACCTAAGAAAATAGAAGCAAGGATCCAGCAAAGAAGAAAGAAAAAGTAAATCAGTATTACTGTGTTAAAGGATAAAAAACCGAACACAATCCTGTCATTTTTAAACACAAGGCAGAGCTCTCACATGTATGAGTACATCATGTATACTAGACATCTGGGCTTTCAAAAGCTCCAAAGAGCATGAGGGAAATGCTGAAGGGCTGACCACCTTCAGTTCATGAAACAGATGGGAGAGAGTTGGTATTTAAATATTCACTCCACATATCAGAGTAGTGATAATTTAATCAGTCTGATGCTCTCCATGTATTACACCTAAATCACTGGCTACATCTATAAAGAGGTTGATCTCAATAATTCATTCACTCAAAATATGTTGAGAGTCCACTATGTTATTAAGCAAGCATACAAGACATTTTTACAAAGTATTTCCAGAAAAAGTGTTTTTAAATGACAGAATTCAGCACTTAAAAGTTCAGCTACCTGAGTTACCTATTCCTCTAAGGTTCTAGTAGGAAAGGTTTTACTGTACATACTACATATGCCACACACTAATTTACATTTGTGTGTATGTATCTTTCCTAGTCACTAAATTGTAAGATGATGTAACCATGTCTAACCTAAATGGTATAAACATTCCATAATATGAAAATAGTTTACAGTACTTTATGGATTATTTAATTACTATATAATGATAATATTAAAAAGCAGTACAGTATTTCAAAAATTCTTGTCAGTTATACCAATGAAAACCATAAAAATAGCTCTAAATAGAACACATTACTTCTCAATTTATATAACTCCACTTCAGCTAAATTAGTTCGCTGCACAAAATACAAGAGTGAAAAGATATCATTTCTAAATATAGCACATGATACTATTTCCACCAACCCACGGAAAGCACCAAAGTGGGTCAAGCACTTTCCTATCATAGTTTTTTAATTTGCATAAAAAATAGAAACTGGCACTAATTTCTCATAGTTAAGGAATGCTATAATAGAATATAAAGCAAACAGCTGCCAGAGCCACATGTCTGATTTGGGGTGGGGTGGGGGCTGGGGGTTTGCTTTGAATAAGCTGAGGTCTCAGAACCACGAGGCTCACAAGAGGTTCAAAAAAACATCCCAAGAATTCAATACTGTAATTTTACAGATATTAGATATTATATTCATTAGCATTAAATAAACTCTTAAAAGAATAATTTGATAGGATACTTTTTCTTAATGATTATTCTTGAGTTTATAAAAAAATAAAGTTTAAAAAAATCAGAAAAAATAAAAAGAACAACCATGCTGTTCAAAAGGAATCATGGGCAGAAAAGTCCCAAAATGAACATGGCAAGCAGCTGTTTAAGTCTTTAAGATTAGAGGTTGCTTCTCAAATTGAAAGCAGTTTTCTGAAAGCCTTTACTTGAAACAAACAAAAATCCTAAATGGGAAGTAGAGGAATTCAAATCTCCTCCCTTCTACATGATGTTCCCTGAAGCAGCTCCTCAGAATAGCTTGGAAATCACTGATTTAAAGGATTCCAGACTCAGCTACCAAACACTTGTGCTTGTTTCAGGGGCAAGCATGTATCATAAAGGACACTCCAGTGCTCATTCATGCATTCAACATACACTTACTGAGCACTCAGTATTTGCCAGACACCATTCTGGAAGCTAGGGCTACTATGGTAGACAAAAGAGTCAGTCCCTGCCCTCACAGAGTTTATATTCTAGTTGAGAGGGGAAAAAAACAATAAAATAAAAATGTATTATGTCAGATAAGTGGGATGGTAGAACCAGGCAGGGGATGGGGGTTGAGCAGCACTGGGAGGTGGCTATTTAATGTACAGTGGCACAGAGGTGTTTCTGCTAAGACCATGCTGGAGTTGGATCAGAAGGGCATGAGGAAGCAGGCCACAGCAACAGCTGGCTCCCACACTGGTTCCTGACAGAGAAAACAGCTAGTGCTGAGGACCTGAAAAGGGAGTGTATTTGGTGGACTCAAGACACAGCAAGGCAGCCCATATAGCTGAAAACAGTCAGTGAAGAGAAAAGTCTGGTAGCGGTTGGGGGAAGGCAGATCCCAGAGGTTGCATCTGAAGGAGTGCCCATGAAGAAACTACCCTTTCAACTTAGAAGGATTTGATACCACTCATCATCTTTTCCTTAGCAAAGTATCAGTCACTAAGATAGTAAATAACGACACTCCTGGGCCATGTCCACATGACACGCAGAAAGTACAGGTTTGTAACATTTAATAAGAACCCTTCTTTCCTGAAAGTCATAGCCATCCTCAGGTTCCAAGAATACCATAAAGATATCTTTATTCTTCACACATTTAAAATAATCCTTCTCCAGCTTTTACCTAAAAGGAACACTGGCAAATGACAACTTGGTTATGCTAATGTTCTGCCAGGAGACTTCAAATTCAAGTAAGTACCAATTTATATTTGTTAGGTACGATAGGACTGAATTGAGTACTGACCTAAGATTTAAAAAATATGAGTTCTAACTGGTGTATTAAAAAAACAAACTTTTTTTCTGGCTGGTTAACCCTGGGGCAAATCGCAACCTCTCTAGGTCTCAGTTTTCTCATTTGTAAAACGAGGAAATTAAACTGCTGACTTCTAGGTTCTCTTCCAGTTCATCACTAAAACTATAATTTAGAGCACATTTATAAGGCTGAAGTCTAAAGCAGGAGACAAAGGGTTTTCGGGGTATGATGGAAACTAGCCCAGGATAGAACCTATGACCCCAGGCTACCTCCTTATCTTAAACAATGGCATCAATTACTGCTCCACTGCCCTTATTAGACAAGAAGGCTCCTGTCCTAGAATGGTTCTAGATCTCAGCACACCCCTTTGCCTTATTTCCCCCGATCTGAGCAGTTACTAATGCGGTGAGTCCACCACCATCTCTCTCTAAAACCCCTCTTCTTCTCTCCATACCATCACTAACCCCGCCTATACTTCCAGTCTTCAGCATTTTGCACTTGACCTCTACCTCCGCGGCCTCCCAATCAGCCTTCAGTCTCTTCCCACTCCCAACTATCCTGCAGACAGTCCCACTCCAGTTAAAAACATGCTGCAGGTGCCCATTAAATCTAAACTCCTTATCGGGGAATTCAAGGCCTTTCACAATGTGATCCCAGCCTAGCTCTTTACCTCGAATTCCTCTTTCCCACACTTCATGTTCCTCTCACACTAAACTCTACAGTTTCTCAAATTTCTAAGGTTCTTTATGCCTCCTTGTGTCTGAGCAGCTGTTCCTTGGATGTGGACTGTCACCCCACTCTGTGTACCTAATTGCAATGGGCACTGCTGGTCGTCCACTCAAAATGCATTCCTCACTCCCTCCACACTGACAGAGGCCCAGTTTTGTTCAGGAATCCACCCTTCAAGGGCTGCCCCTGTCTCTAGCCCCGGAGTATGTCAAAACCACTTTCTGACTAGTTCTCACCAGTAAGACAAAGAGGAAGTCAAGGCTTCTTGTAAAGCCTTTAATGCCTCTTTTTAATGCCAGCTGGCCACTGTCACATCTGGAATTGTGGCTATCTTCCTATAACCACTAAAGGAAGATTAGTGAAGACAAATCCACGAAACTGAGGATGGCAAAGTATAGAGATACAAAGAACTTGGGTGTTTGGTGCAACCACTAATGGCTAAATTAACCAAATGCAGAGCTATCCTACATTGGGATTATCTTGATATAAGATAATAAATTGTCTTTAAGCATTTGAGTAAAGGTTCCCTATTATTGGCAGCCAATAGCATTCTATGAGATACCATGCTAAAACTTTTACCCTCAACAACTTAAGACACCTCTGTCACCTTCTCTGTGAAGTTCTCCCTGATCCCTCCTAAATGTAGCTTCTTCCTTCTCTCTGATTCTACTGCACATTTTAATGCCTTCTATTATAAACTTATTACAATGTGTAGTAGTATTTTTTATATCTATATTCCCCACTAAGCTATGGGTTCCTAAGGAATAGGCGTTCTTTCCACTTTAGCTTGTACCTCTCCTAAGCTCCAGATTTACATATCCAATGATCTATTCAACATCTCCATTTGATGTATTATAAACATAAAACTGGCACACAGAACTTCATTTCCTTCGCATAGCAGCAAATGGCACCTCCGTCTACTCCACTGCTATGATCATACCAATTTCACTCTTTTCCCACATCTCGTACATAACTCATCAGAAAGTCCTATTTATACACTCACTAGTCTCCAGCAATAATGAACTTCTTTCTAAGAACCTTCAAATGTGCCAACCTCATACACTAAAGGGCCCATACGCTCGTGTTCTCCAGATGTTCAACTGGCTGCCTCCCCCTCAGCATTCAGGTTTCAATTCAAATCAGTCCCTAAAAGGCCCTCCCTCCCTAATGATCCCTCCTCCCTCACAGGAGCCCACTACCTCCATCCGGTGACGCTACATCATCTTCAAAGCACTCATTTCTAGTGCCTGAAACTATTTTATTTATATTAGTTTACATATTTACAGTCTCTCTCTCTCTCTCCTACGTCTCACCAGACAGTAAGCTCCTTGAGAATAACAGTTCTATAAGTCATATTCATTGTTGTATGAATGCTGCCGAAAATACAGAGGGGGCTCAGTAAATATTTCTGGATGGTCTTACTCTGATTATGTCTTTGAATCCATAGTAGCTAATACTCAGGAAATACTCAATAATTGTTTGGTGAATGAAAGCAATTTGCTAACTGGAAATTTTTCCATTATGCTCCTTTCATAGCCAATTTCAATAAAAGATATAAATGTCCCAAAGCTAAATCCATACTTACCACCGAGCAATGGCTAGTTGAGGATGATTCATTCTTCTCTGGAAGCAGCAATAGGGACTTCATATTTTCATTGTCTGTATAATCCACAGGCCGCAGACCAAATATGTTACTGGTAAAATAAGTGCAGATGGGTTTAAGTAAATATAATGTTGTGACTTCATTCTTAACTAAATGGATACACTGGCGGAACAATTTTTTCAATGTCCTTAATAATATACAATTTTAACTAAAATAAATGCCTCAAACTCACATTAGACATAAGGATCTAGTATTAAAAACTGCTGAATTCAAAGGACAAGATATATAAAATTTCAATTTGATACCAGATCATTATAGGGATTGTTTTTCTTTGAATATACAGTTACTTACACATGAATTTTTTCACAACTCTGTATTCTTCTGTATTCATATTCATATTTTAAAATATGGCTTCATAACCACGAATCACTATGGGTAAGAGGCTTTCAAATGCAAATAAAAATCATTTACTATAGCCATTATAGGCTCTATAGTCTATATAAACAAAGTACAAAATTAGATAAATTCACAAGACAGGCATTTAGATCTACTAGAAGGAAAATTATGCCACATGACAAACAATTTAATAAAGTAGTGAACAGGGCACTTTAAAAATTAATTTTAACATGTACATATACTATAATATATAATAATCACAGCTATCACAGAACTAGTATGGTTCAGAGAACAATTTGATACAAATTTCTCAGCATGTACCAATTCACAAATCACACAATGTTACACTGCAAGAGACTTTACAGATCACAGTATGACTCTGTTATTTTATAGAGAAGAAAGCAAAGAGAGAGGAACAGGTTCCAATGACTTTGACTAAGGTCATATTCTCCTTGTCCAATTCCACTAAAATTAAATATTGCCCAGCCTTAGCCTTTCAATTATAAGTAACTTGTTAAAACTATAGGACTTCTGTCTACTATTCTGCTTCCTTATATACGGTTTCAAAATATGATTTAAATATACTATGCTATGGCAGTAGGTTATCAAAATGAGCATTTCTTTTATAATCTTTTATGCTCTTAAGATTCTGGTATATCCATATGATGGCCACTAGAGTTCCCGTGAAAATGTGATGTGTTAAACAGGCTATAAAATTATAAACATGGTACAATACCAATTTTGAAAATTGTATTGAATGTATAGAAAAAGATCTGGAAGGAACAGAGTGAAACATTAAGGGGAGAAGAAGGAGTAAGGCATCAGCTCTGTCTGATGTTCACGGAGAAGTCACACTGACGAGGGATGTAAGCATCTACTGAGTTCAGATAGAAGGTCATTAATGACCTTGGTGAAAGCTGTTTTGCTGGCATAGTGGGAAAAGAAAGATAGTGGATCAGGACAAGAAATGAACTACAGCAAATGTTTCTCTAATGACTGCCATTCGTGACTATCAGGTTCTGTCACTCTTTCTTCTTTGGACAGTGCTGGATAAATACTGACAAGTTTGTATTCTCAGACTCCCCTTATGGCTAGGTCAACACCCCATAACCTTCCTCTAGCAACATCTTTCTCCAGCCAAGGTGTAATGCAATCAATTGTATTTCAGCTTTCTGATTTAAAACAAAGTGACACAAATCACTGTTTACATTTAGAGCAGACAGTCTCAGGGTATTTCAAAAGGCTCTCATCCACTATACTTGATACTTCGTAATTTCATTCTCTAAATTATTATGCTCCCATACCAACTACGCAATCTCCCCGCACACATATGCTATAAATATAACAGTAAAAAAATAAAAATCTGAGTTGAAGAATCAGTATTCTAGGTCTTAAGCCACCAAGTACAAAAATGAATAAACAACAAAAAATATGTCACACTATATACCATCAAAAAATCACTGCATACACAAGGACTTTTTAACAAAGATAAATGTAGATTTTATGCCCCACAGATATAAAATACAGAGCCCAATCAAGTACACTTTATTAATGCATAGTAACTGGATGACATTAGCCTAGTTATTTTACACAAATACAAATAAAAGTCCACTATGACAACATGAAAAAATGTTAAGTGAAGGACTTCTCAAAGTACCACCATCAGCTAGTGAGGACTTTAAACCAAAAAATAACCAATAAAACAAGGGTCTAAACCAGTATGATAATTTTGCCTTCTAAAGAAATGCTTTATCAAATGACTAGCAGGATTCCAATTTACATTTAGGGTCCATACTACACAAAGCTTACTATCTCATATGGTCTTAAAACATGTGATTTCTCTACTTGGATTATGGACGGCTTCAGCTTATACACAATCACTAAACTCTCAGCCTTCCTGTATTGCCAATGAACTGAACAGCACATGACAAGTGCTACAGATGGAAAGATAATCAGTTAAACATCAGTCCTGCATCATGGGAGATGGAGCCTATTAAATCCTGTCATGTTGCTTCTGCTTTGTCACGAACCACTGAAATTTGGAATTAGACATAAGTTTGTATGTGGCACCTTCAAAAACCATAGCAAGAGAAGATGGAGTATATGTAAGATTTTTTCTTTATTGTTTGGGCACAAAAAAGTGTGTTTTCTTCCCATAATGATATATTTGAATGGACTGACACTTTGGTTAGAGATTTAGTGTGAAAAATCAATTTAAAATGCACATAAATAGATTTATTCCCTTTGTTTAAAAAAAGGTACTACACGGATGAAAAGTCGCATGTTGTCACATACATCAGGGACTATTACTGTGACTGATTACTAATTGAAGACAGTGATAAATCAGTTATTCTCCATCACTACATAGGGAAGATTTTTTTTTTTTTTAGATTCACTGCAACATCATGGACTCAAGATAGACATCAATTTAATTTGCTATTTTATTAAAACAGGTTACCAAAGGAGCTTATAGAATGATTTTGTCTAAATATACTTAAATGTAGCATGTTCTCGGTTTTCTAGCATGATTTAACCTAAAGCTTTAACACTCAAACTAGGTATTTTGGAGGGACACATAAGACTTAGAAAACATTGTCCTTGCCTATAATCCTACTGAGGACAAATAGTCATTCAACAAGTAAGTATCAAACTGATAAAGTGTAAACCAAAGCTTAAGTAATAAGGTGACCTGTGAGATGGATTTCAAAGAAGGTCAAGAATACACACTGGCAAACTAAATGGCCCTGAGCCCAGGACTAGAAACTGGAATATGGTGGATGAACGTGAAGGGCCCGAGCAAAATATAAGCATGATTGCTCAAATGTATGAAACTGGCGAAAGAAAGCCTTCTATCAAGCTGAAGAATCTAACCACTGTGTGCTCACGTGTAGGGGCCAAATACAGTATGAAAAATTGGTGAAACAATCAGGTATAAAACAATGGACATGAGAGACAAAGAGAGTATGTAGCTTGAAAATGGAAAGGCACACATGTCTACTAGTTAAATTATATGGGTCAATGCAATACCAATGTAATTAAAGCTATTTACAGAATATAGGGAAAGTTAACTTCTTAACTGCTGAATTTACATGCACTGCATGACAATATATTAATACCTTTTATATGTATCATTTTTAATGGCCTCTCAAACTCTCAAAGTGAATTTCAAATGATTATATATAGATAATATAGTTTATCTACACTGAATCCTAAAAATTATAATTTTTTGGTTATTGGAACATTTTACATAATCTTTGACCAAGAGGATATCTTTTGTATTCTAAATTGTTTTTCTGTTCCTTCATAATACAGTAGACTAGCAGATTTTACCAATCCTTTTCCTCTAATGTATTCCTACCCTATTCCTTTAACCCGTGACTATAAATTATTAGAAAAATGTTTCATATAAAATCTTTAAAGCTATGACTGCAGATTTTAAATTTTAAAACCTTGACAGAAGATCTAAGTGTTCATAAGTCATTACTTTTTGCTATATAAAAACTAAGAAATACTGGATGATCACTGCTACTGATGTCCATTGATAATAGATTCTATATGAAAATGGATATTACTTTACAGAATATATATATCTCAAAACTAGCAATAATCATTTATTTAACATACCTAGAATGAGTAATACATAAATATGCAGGGGGAAAGTTACAAACACAGCTTTGTAATCAGTTTGGAAAATATTCTTTCATTCAATACAATTAATTTTTCTTTTTATGTACCAAGAATTCTTTTAGGCACAAAAGAAACAATGACATAAAAGGCAGTTTCTGTCCTCTCAGAGCTCAGTGGGGGAAAGCAGAGAGAAACACATAGAAAGGATTTTGAAGTCTGATAAAGCTTCCCAGACCTGAAAGGGTAAAGAAAGAAGGGAATACAGGAATAGACTAAGAATACCCCAGCAGAGAGAAAAGCGTGTGAAGGAGGAAGTTAAGTGAGATAGCATGGCAAATCAGAAACACCAAGGAAAAAAGAAAGAAAAGAAAGACAGAAAAAGAAGCGGGGGAGAGAGAGGCCCGGGGAGGGGAAGGGAGCAGGAACACACCACAGGGGTGTGGGGTGTTCTGGAACTGTATGTAAGCTGTGGTCAGATTACATAACAACAAAGGGGAGGTATTAAAGAGTTGGACTTCCTCCTAAGGTCAATCAGAAACCTTGAACAGCTCCTGAAATAGCTGTAAACAGGAGAGATGGCATCAATACAGCATGGTAGTTAAGAGCGGGGGTTACAGAATCAGACTGCCTGAATTTAAATTTCAGCTCGGCCACTCAAAAGTCATGCGACTTTAGAGAAATTACGTAAACAACTTGTGCCTCTGTTTCCTCATCTGTAAAATGGACATAATAACACAACCTACTTTATAGGACTGTTGCAAGAACCAAATGAATTAAGATATCAAAAGTGCTTAAAGCAGTACCTGGCACATAGTATCAGCTTAATAACTGCTACTAATATTACTGTATTAGATTTGCATTTTTGGAAGATACAGAATGAAGATAAGGGAACATAATAAGTTATGTCTGGAATGTTAACCTCTCACCTTCATTTTCCCCAATTTTACAATACACTTTATGCATGCTTCGTAATGATAATTTGGATGTTTTCTAAGGGAAAGTATGGAAGCATGCACTCTTAACATCATTAAAATAAAAGATTTTCATTTTCCTGTATGATACAATCTAAAGAAAAAGAGTATGAGCTAGATACCTTTGAAAATCCTTTTCCTAACTATGATTCTTTCTGATCATGAAAACTAATGAAAAGGAATTACTTATCAAAGGATTAAACAGTGGTGTTTAATGTTTCAGCTTTGTCCCAAAGACAAAGTTCAGAATATAGTCTTTCCCTTCAGAAATGATATGGCAGACACTTGCCTACAACTGTGCCCTGAATTAGTTGCTCCACTAGTACAAGAGGGGAAGGAGAGATGTGCAAATTTAAACTTATACTTGTATATACGTATCATCCAATCTGCAAAAACATATGCAAAAAGGTGTTCTTACTCATGCTAACGTATCATGCATGACAGATACCAAGACAGTCCATGAATGAAATCCTTTATGAACTACAAAATTGAAAACACACAGATTTAATTTTTCAAGTCACTCCGCTTGCTGTGAAGCAGGAAAATGCAGCACAGTAATTCAAAAGACTACGAGAGTTTTTTTAAAAGCTATAAAACATATATTATCTCTGTTGTAAGCAATTAATTTTTTAAAAATTAACCTAGGGCAGGGGACAATTAATAGGTCCAATGGTCCATATAATATTTTCTACTTAAGAATTCAACATCCTTCCAAGCAAAACTGTTAATGGCAGACCAAGTACCAAATTCTAAATCCTACATATCCATAAAAAAAAGCATATGCTATTCTCCACACACTCTCATAACAGCTTTAGGTCCTAGGTTCACACTGGGATGTACAGAAAGCAGTGGGGAAGATGGATAACCAATGACGTTTTGAACAGTTATCAACGTACATTTTCCCAGACAACAAAGATTACAGAAGATTCGAACCTTTCTCTTATTATCTGAGGCCAAAATAGAACCAGTTTTCCCTCTTAGATAACAGACTCTTATTTTAGTTCACAAGATGTAAATTTCCACCCAAACAAAAATTCAGAGTTAAATGAATTAATACTGTATTTAAATGCAAGACACATTTAAAAATGCAAAAGTTTGCATGACAAAAGCTCAATGCATATTACAAAGTAATCTAAGCACCATGTGACTTTTAAAAAACAGTAATAGCCAGACGAGATGGCACATGCTGTAGTACCAGCTACTTGGGATGCTAAGGCGGGAGGATCACAAGTTCAAGCCCAGCCTGGGCAAAATATCAAGACCCCCCTCTCCAAAATAAATAAATAAATAAATAATAAATTAAAATAAAATAAAAAATAAATAAAAATAGTAAGGTGCCAGAATATTAAAACTAAATCAAAGCAAAAGTCTGAAGTAGATATATGACTTTCTACTGTATATTTGAATCCTCCATAATCATAAAGATTTAGGGCCCAAAAACTCTGCATTAGGAAAACTCATAGTTGAAGAATATATTCTCTATGGGAAAAAATAGGGTTGGGAGATTTCACTGGTATACTATGGAAGCCCTTTTATTTATTTATTTATTTATTTATTTATTTTTAGAGACAGGGTCTTACTTGTAAACCAAACCAAACTGGAGTTAAGTGGTACAATCATAGCTCAGTGCAGCCCCAAACTCCTGGGCTCAAATGGTCCTCCTGCCTCAGCCTCCAGAGTAACTGGCATTACAGGTGCGCACCACCACACCAGCTAACTTTTCTTTTTCTTTTTCTTTTAGAGACAGAATCTTGCTCTGTTGCCCAATCTAGAGTGCTGTGGCGTCAGCCTAGCTCACAGCAACCTCAAACTCCTGGATTCAAGTGATCCTCCTGCTTCAGCCTCCCGAGTAAGTGGGACTACAGGCATACACCACCACACCCGGCTAATTTTTTCTATTTTTAGTAAAGATGGGGGTCTCACTCTTGCTCAGGCTGGTCTCAAACTCCTGACCTCAAGTGATCCTCCCACCTCGGCCACCCAGAGTGCTAGGATTACAGGCGTGAGCCACCACGCCCGGCCTTTTTAAACTTTTGTAGAGATGAGGTCTTGCTATATTGCCCAGGCTGACCCCTTTATTTTTAATTAAATAAAGAAGATGGCAAATAAAGAGTACCAGTGATATTTTAAATTAGTACTGTATATGGTTAATTCCTAGCTACCATGCCTTGGCTTATAAGGTTTTAAGATTTCCCTTCACCAATATCCAATAAGATGCTTTTAAATTCACTTGGCTTTGCAGTAGATAATATTCCATTCTTTCTTTTTACTATGTCTAGTCTTCCACAAACATTCAATGCCTAATTATATGACCAAGCGGTTGACTCTCCCCACTTCCTGGGCTACAAAAAGGCTCTCAGTTATCTTTACATTTTATAAATCATTACTGAAAAGATAGTTCTTGAGCCTTTCCAATATTTAAGGTCATGTGCACCATTCATGACAACGTAATAGCAGAACATATCAGAATACAACCTGATCCCTTAGCTGTTTTATACAAGCTTTCCTCTCTCCTAAAGACATTCAAGAATGACTCTGAGGCTGGATTTTAGTTTTTCTTCTCTCCCCCAAGACTATATTACAAAAATCTTTACTCCTTTCTATAGTTTGCTTCACTCCCAACTGAAATAATTCTAACTAAAATTCTTAAAGCAGCAGGAAAGTTATAAAGTCAATCAAAATATATCAAATGTTGAGTAAGAAGAATCTGCAATTGGTTGAGGACACAGGTCTTTCATCAAACATGCTTTCAATAACAACCCCATTAACCACACCTCCTTATGTCTAGAGTGCAATGAACATCAATGGACCCAATGCTGGCCTACAGGCCTACTTCAGTTCACAGGGCCTTGAAGTACGTGAAAACAAGGACAGTATTGTTTAGCATTCAGTACACAAAGACGACCACAACATCCGACTAAAAAATACACAAAGAAAGCCTTCAAGTTTTATGGGTTTGATATGCACACGAGGAACACAGCAGGGACAGTATTTCCTCACAGACTCTGTCTCACTTGTGTGGCCCATGTTAAGCATCAGTAAGACGATCTTTATGGGAATCTTTCTAAAAATCATGGCCTCAGATAAAACTCCCAAATAGGCAAAATTTTTATAGTCTACAGGCACTATTTAAGGATAAACTTAATGGGATAAAAAAAGTCCATCTTCTCCTTAGTGCCTGTATTCTACTATTAATACGTTAATATTTCACAGTGATAACTACTAATAAAATTGGTGAGATCTCTTAAAATTACATAATATGTAAGTTATTAAAATAGATAATGTGTGCCAAGTGTGTGAGTAGGGGGGCGGGGGGGTTATTTCTGTAAGATACTCCATTCACGTTCCAGAGAACAGAAAGGGTGGAAAGCAATCTGATTACTTGAAGCTATGAATATAATTTTGATATCAAAATCTGAGGGCAAAAAATGAAAGACAATCATGAATCATTCTAACTCATAAATGCAAAATTCCTAAACAAAACCCTAGAAAACGGATGTAAAATATTTCTTTAAAGAATAACACCAAGTCAAGTTTATGCCGAGAAAGGAAGAATGGTTTAATACTAAAAAATGTATTAATGATATCAACAGGCAACAAGTATAAGGTCATGTAAGTATAACATGAAAAGCATTTAATGAAATAAAAGTCTTGTTAAAAAATATTAAAATAAATGGAAGAAAGCTTCCACAAGACATAAATCTTCATTTTTAACACTGATATTAATATTGACTATAAAGCTACAGTCAATATTTTTTTAAAAAGAAGAACAAAACAAGCAAGCCAACTACCACCATTATTTTATAATATTGTCCTGGAAGCTTTGACAAATGAAGTAAAAAATGAAAGTTAATAAACGATAATTAGATCCTTAGAATTAGGCGTTGGTTGGATAGAAGAGAAATGTACTAAAATCAACAGCTTTCCTATATATCAGGAATAACAAATTTTATTAATAGAACATCCAGTTCACTAAGGTAACAAAAGAATCAAATGCTGCACAGGCTGATCATGCCTAATCCAAAAATGTGAAATTCAAAATGCTCCAAAATCCAAACATTTAGAGCACAGACATGATACCAAAAGTAAAAAATTCCACACGTAGCAAAAGTGTACTCAACAAAAACTTTTTTTTGGTGCACAAAATTATTAAAAAATATTGTATAAAATTACCTTCAGGCTATGTGTATAAGGTGTATATGAAACGAATGAATTTCATGTTTAGGCTTGGGTCCCATCCCCAAGATATCTCATTATGTATATGCAAATATTCCAAAATCTGAAAAAATCCAAAATCTGAAACATTTCTAATCCCAAGTATTTTGGATAAGGGATTCTCAACCTGTACCTACAATAACCTCAATAAATATTAATAGTTACATGCATGTGTATACTCACACATGTATTAAAAACTTTACTAAGATATATATAACAGAATGCTTAAATAAATGGAGAAATGTGGTCCTGAGTGAAACCAACTTTATTAATCCATTATAATCTATATACTTACCCAATTTCAATCAATATCCTAATATGGTATTTTTGAAACGTGACAAAGTAAGTCAAACTTCATCTGAAAGAATACTTTAATATATAGAGCTGATTCCCCATCCCTCCCCCTCCAACTGCTATTGTCACTAATTTAATTCAGATTCTCATAACTCCTTCCCTGGATCCCTGGATACACCCCTTAACTGGGCTATCTGCCCAGCACAGAGAAAGAAGTTTTCAATTTAAAATTGGAACCCTTTCGCCACAGCCTTTCACAGTCCCTGCCCACCTTCTCTGGCCTCTTATCTATCTCATCACCCTCCTCCCTTTCATCCCAGGCTTAGCATCATTAACAGAAGTTCCTAGAATGAATGAACAAACAGTCTGGCCTTAGAGTATCTCAGCACCTGGCATCTTATCTTCCTGAAAAGCCCAGGCCCCCATTCCTTTTCTTCTTCACAACTCAGTTGGAGTGCTGCTTCCTCCAGAAAGCCTTTCATAACTTCCTCCAGTCTTATTTGTAGCCCCTACTCTAGATTTTCATGGAATCTTGGACACTATGCTATAAAGACATGCATCGCACTGTTCTGTAATCAGTGATTTAACCCTCTGTTCACTCCTACTAGAACATAAGCAGCCAGACAGAATCAGGGAGATGATAACTGAGGAGCGATGGAGGGAGTATGACAAAACCTACTGAGAACGAAAGGCATCTAGGAGAAGACACTGACCTTGAGGTAATGAAGGAGACAGCCAAAATGTCCGTTCAAGAGCTAAAGGAGGCCATTTAGAAATTTAGAACAAGCAAAAGGGCCCTGCTTCTTCAGTGAGTCAAAGTACCAAGCCCTAACCGGGGATGGACAGAAGAATGGCTTTTGCTGTTTCTGGTTCTTACCCTTCTTCCAGGTATGGGAAGAGTCTAGGCCTGGTTACCGAGAAAAGAGTTCCATCAAGAGTAAAAGAGATATTAATATAAGCAGAGAAAGGAAAAGAAAACATGCTTGACAACTCAGATTCCAGAACCTAAGATATTAATGGCTTTTAAGGAGTAAGAGCTTCAGGTAAAAAAAAGAAGAGCAGAAAAACCCCATCGTCTCCATGCCCCATCCCCATCCCATGATCTCCTTAAATGGAGGAAGGGACAGGAATGAACTTCATCTATTACCCGTCACTCCTTAATTCTAGAAGGACCACATCTAGAACATTTGAGGGGCGGGGAGAGGCCTTAAAAGTGTCGAGGCTATACAGATACATAGGAATTACCCTGGGTAGTCACCATCCCACAAAAAATAAAATGCTATGGACGCCAATTGGGCAAGAGGCTAAGAATTCTGTCTGGAAAACACACAAAATTTATTCTAACACCTCCCAGGAACCAGTTCTACCACCGCAGAAAAGGTGCAGCTTATGAACACTCGTCACACTTAGTGAAGCTGCTGGTAGAAGGAGGCGATTCCTATTTCCATCTCGTCTCACCTTTTACCAAAAGAGAGGAAAAGATGCCCATTATCTTCATTCACTCCAACACCTACTAATTCACTCTAAAACAAATGCGGGCACAGACGACGTGAGGCACTTGGAAGGGTCTGGGAGAACAGCTCCCTGGCCCATACAGCATACAACCTCACAGGCAGATAAAAAGCAGTAAAGACACTTCCACCTGAGGTCCACGACTGGGGAGAAGCACCATGTACAGACAAGGGGAATCGGGAAAGGCAGCCAAAAGGAAATGATAACTGAGATGAAACTCAAGGAATGAGAAGTTAGCTACCAAAAATGAATATTCAAGACAAACTGCAAGCATGTATAAAAGCTAGGAGGCAAAACAGCCTGGCACGTTTTAAAGGAACAAAAATTGAGAAAGGCTAGTGCAAACAATGCTTGTAGGAAAGAGGGACAGGAGAAGCTGCGGAAGGACAGATGTAGCTGGAGAGGAAAGAGCGCCAGACCATCCGGAGCCTTATGAACCATGTGTTGGAGCTTCACCTTTATTTTAAGAACTTGAAGCTTTAAGATGAACTTACTGAAGGGTTTTAAGCAAATAAGCGATTTGGCCAGACTTGCGCTTTTTGAAAGCACTCAGGCTGCAGTACAGGAAATGAATTAAAGAAAGGTAATCTGAAAAGAAGGAGATCAGTTAGGAAACGTGGAAAGCCAATCAGGTGAACAACAAACACCTACTACAAAATAAAACAAAAGGAAAAAAAACACAGGAAAATACTTAAGTATGATAACCAGTAGTCTAGAAAAAAAACCATAATACTTAGAAACAGATATCACACTGTTATATCCTAGGACTAAATCTACACCTGCATCTGCCCTGCTATCCCTCATCCAATAGCAATCCCAACCTCTTCTGTCAAATAAACTCTCCTGCCCAACTATCCTAACTGTATCAACTGGCTGTCTAACACAATAGTCACTGGCACATGTGGCTATTTAAATACATTTTAAAATTTAGTTCCTCAATAGTAATAGCCAATTTTCAAGTGTTCAATAGCTACAGGTGGTTAGTGGCTACTCAATGCCCAGCAAAGATATAAACAATCCTGTCACCACAGAAAAGTCTACTGGACACTGCTGGGCTATAGATATACCCAAATCTGCCACTTCACTTGGTGAGCCTATTTAAAATGACAGTGAAGTCATCTGTGAAGGCAGACTGACTCACGGGCTCATGCTCGCTCCTTGTATGTTAATAAGCCCTCACAGGGCAGTGAAGAATCATGGTGTACAAACCACAAGACAGGCTCTGTGTTTTGGCTCATTAATCCTCACTGTGCTCTGAAGAAATAGAAATGCAGCAGGCATCACCCATGTTTTATAGGTGAGGACACCAAGGCACAGAAATTAACCTGCCTGAAGCTATAAAGTCAATAATGGAGTCACAAATAAAAGCTGGATTCCCTAACGCCCTGACCAGTGCTCCATTCATTAAAGTAGTCATGGCTGATTTAAGAACCCTGGAATGGAAACTATTCAGTTTCACCTGACCCAAGCAACGATTTGCTTTACCAAATGGCTTGCTACACCCATAGGAGGGTTATATCTGTTTGGTCCTTATATGGATGTAGATATCTCTGTTAGGTCCATGTATACAGATACATACACACACACACAACAGGAAAATAAAAAGCAGAACACATATATCCCCTGAGTTTGCCCCAATTATAACTTACAATGAGAAATCAAAGAGATTAGACACATTTACTGACACATGTATACAAAGTATACATTCCTGTATTATTAGTTTTTCAATTATGTTAAGTGGTTACCAAGAAAAAATTACAACCTAGAAGTTCTGCATTTTGTAATTTTTATTTTCCTCTGTAACCAGGGTAAGCCTGACTTTCGTGTGCTCTTTTCAAAACTATAGAAGCAACTGGGGCAGAGAGAGGTAATTCTTGCATTTTTGTTTCAACTATCTAATTAACTGAAAAGAATAAAATAATATATAGGGAGACATGAACCAAGTTACAGATTAAAGATAAAAAATCTACATATGGCATTTGCTTGTGACACTCTTGACAACAGCAATTTTAAAATGTAGCTGCCGGCATTCACTAATCCATCTCTGTGTCCTGACACTGCAAAACAATTTACCCAAAGCCTCATTTGAATAATGTGAAAAGTCTAAGAAATAATTCAACTGCCCTTGCCCAGTATCTGAATTTTTACATACTTTAACTGTTCTTATATGAAGTACACAGAAAAAGTATAAAAGGAATGGAATATTTAAAATAATTCTAAAGTATTAGGAAGCATGCAAAATAATTATTGCTATAATAATCATTCTATTAATAAGTATGAATCAAACTACAGAATATAAACACTAAGTGAATTTGTCCATAAAATGAAAGCTTCCAAAATTAATTTGACGGTTGTTTCTGAATTAAGAGAGCAAATCTCCCTCAAATATGTCAAATATGAAGACATGGTTATCCCTCCATATCTTTGGGGGATTGGTTCCAGGACCCTCGTGGATACCAAAATCTGTAGATGCTCAAATCTCTTAAATAAAGTGACGTAGTATTTGCACATAACCTACAAACATCCTCCCATATACTTTAAATCATCTCTAGATTACTTATAATACCTAGTACAATCTAAATGCTATGTAAATAGTTGTTATATTGTATTATTTGTATGTTTTTTATTGTTCTATTGTTATTTTTTATTGGGTTTTTCCCCAAACATTTTTGATCCACAGTTGGTTGAATACTGGATACGGAACCCACAGACAAAGAGGACCAATTGTATAAGGGAAAAGGGCATGAAAACTGATTTTAAATATAGAACCTGATGATCACGTCTAATTTTAGTTGTGAATATAAAGAGAAAAAGCCATCAACTTGGGTATTAAAGTCTCTGCTTCACCACATACCTTGACTCAGGAATATAAGTCAATTTAAAGAACAATTTTTAAGTTGAACCTACTTACACAGCATTCCTGGAGGCTCCATAGGAAAGTAACAGTTTGACTATATCCACATGCCCATTCTTAGCCGCATCATGAAGTGGTGAGTCATTCTGATACCCAGTGGTGTTTACTAATGCCTTATGCTGGAGCAACAATTCCACTATCTTCAGGTGTCCATGATTGCAGGCTTCATGCTAATTAAATTTTTTTAAAAAAGGAGTAAGAAGTGATGAGAAAGAGCAATGGATAATATAATAACATCACACTTTAGAAAAATAAATGTGAACCTCAGTCAATAAATTTATTCTTACCTAAATACTCATACAGACCATAAGTTGTTCAAAGAGTAAAAGCCACTGTTAAATAATCTTTGTGATAAGATACATGGTGATCAAGATCCGTGCAACCCATGAACAAAGAAAAGGTTATTCATTCGAGCCTTGGGCCAAGCGCTCTATTTTTTAGAAGAAAATGTAGCTTTAAACCAACTATATAGCTCCTAAATTGTTCTACAATAACTTTAAAACAGTAAGTAAAAAGAAAGACTTAGTATTCAACAAACAGATCATGCATAAAATCTGAAATTCTCCAAGGCTGAAAAGAATTCACTAAATCAGGTGTTTAGCCATACACTAAGTGGTGCACCAGCACATCCATATAACCACCCAACAAAGTGAATATCCTAGGAGTATTTACAAGACAAGCTATCTATTTGCTGAAGCTACAGATTACTGACTGGCTAGTGCCACTGATAACAGAAATAACACGGAATAGGAATTCTGAAAGAGCTTATAGAATGAATGACAAAACTGGTAATAATGAAATGTTCAAAGATGCATTAGGTTCAAATCTTTCCTTGTATGTCCTTATGAACTGCTAACAATGCCTCTGTGTCATATTCTAATAAATCTCTGGCATACTGTACTTTTTAAGTACATCTATTTCAATTCATAATCAGTGATACCACCCTCAACATCTGTAGGTCTATTTCTAGAAAGGAATCCAAAGTAAGCACCACATCCTCTAAATCTGCAGTCCCCAACCCCCGGGCTGCAGACCAGTTCCTGTCCGTGGCCTGTTAGGAACCGGGCCGGACAGGAGGAGGAGAGCAATCAAAGCTTCATCTGTATTTACAGCCACTCCCCATTGCTCGCATCACCACCTGAGATCCATCTCCTGTCAGAGCAGTGGCAGCATTAGATTCTTCATGGTGAATTGTATAATTATTTCATTATATATTACGATGTAATAATAAAAAAAATAAAGTGTACAATAAATGTAATGCGCTTGAATCATCCTGAAACCATACCTACCTCCCAACCCCCATCCGTGGAAAACTGTCTTCCATGAAACCAGTCCCTGGTGCCAAAAAGGTTGGGGACTGCTGCTCTAAACTATGCACCAATCTTTACTATAATTTGCTGTACTGGCTTTAAAAAAATATATATATATATTAACCTTTCTTTGAAAAGGTTAGCCAGCCTGTACAGTCCAAACAACAAAGTGATTCTGATCCAGACTAAACCCTCCCAGCTTAAAAATCTGGCAAGAAGAAATCATTACATATAAATTTAAACCTTTTTTGCACCTGGCCTATTCAGCGTCTCCTAATTTGTGTGCTGCTTTTCTAGTTTACAGGTTAAAGGCATCCAACTCATTTGTTGACGCTTCTGTGGCTACATTCAAATCTCACGTTTATTGTCCTAATGTAATTAGCCCATATAGTAATTGTTTCCAAGTATTTGTGCCATTCTTTTTCCAGAGTATTCTTCACAATGCATTTTTAGTAATAATAAGCAAAGACTTTTCAAAATGTTCAATGTAAGCCAAGAATTCTACTATCTCTATATATTTACAATTGGATAGGTTATCAGTGAGCTAAGAGAGACCCTCAGTAGGAATCACTGCCTTGTGATCACACCCCTATACCAGTTCCTTGGGTCTCTCTTTGTTCCAAGAAATCTGGCTCCAGTGACATGCAATGCTGGAGCAGTTACCTCCACACATTAGCTAAATTCTGCACTGGATTCCTAAATCTAAAGGTAGTCAGTCAAAGGGTAGGCAATTTTTTGCCTGTCACAAATGAAAAGCTAAATGGGAAATAATCGTTTTCTCATACTTGGTGAAAACATAAATTCTTCAGACTAAAAAGAGTGTATGTAGCAGAGGATGATATACGGACAACTACATAACTATAAACTGTAAGAACTATAAAGAGAATGAGAATAGAAAACAAACAAATAGATAACTACCAGTGGTGTCCATCCAGCATGGTCTTTAACATTTGGGTCACTGCCATTTTGTAAGAGGTATTCAACAGAAGGTATGTCACCCTAGTAAAATAATGGAAAAAAAAAAGAAGAAATTAAAAAGCATCAAGGAAAGAAGGGAAGATATAGAGGTATAGAGGTTTTAAAATTCTGTATTCTTCAAGATAAAGTAAAACTTAAATTTTTTCCTTTACAGCTGTTGCTCATGAGCTAATAAAGTATGTATGTATGTATGAATTGCTCTGGGCTATCAAAAAATCCGGTCATCCTTCAATACAGACTACAAAATCTCTATTGGCAACCCATATTCAAAATTCACTTCAAGATATCAAATAAAGAACACTGGCTAAAGATCATCTGATCATAATGAAGTTTTTAAAGTCATCATTTCATTTGTGAAAAAAGCCTTTTTGAGTATACATGAAAATGCTTTTTGAGTATTGTTTGAAACAAACAAAATTATTTAAAGCCAAGAAGACTACTCAATGAAACCAATGTAAACTGCCAAAAACTGTTATCTTATTGGCAGTTACTCTATTTATCCTAATACAATTAGTTTATATTCACCTTATTTGTTCAAAGGAATTTTCTAGACAGAACAGTTGCTCTGTTTAAAATGGCAGAAAAGTAGTCAGTAGCAATCTATTCACGACAACCCATGGAATCAGAATTTAATTCTTCTGCCCTGGTTCAAGACTACAATCACCACTCACTATCAACTTAACTATAGGAAATGGAGCTTCCATTAAAAAAAAAAAATGATATATCCTGACAAATCACAAATGGTTTTCAACCTTTCTCTTTCACTGTCTTCCCTATTCCAACATTCCGGAGACATATGCAATAATTTTGTAACTGTGGCTCATTGACATAGTGACAGGAGAAGGAACATGAGGAAAAATAAGAAATACTGTAACTTTATTCTAGAATTCACAACCTGTTTTTGAAAAGGAACAAGAAGACGTGGGGAATAAGTGAATTAAAATGGGGCACAAGGCAAGGAAGACAAACTGAAGACCGACAGTATTAATTCTACTTTCCTACTAAGATAATTTCAATTATTAAATAGCATTAAAATTAAAGTTCCCTTCCCATTTTGAACTTTCTGTATCTTGTGTGTCGTAATCTAACTAAATCCTAATATAGGTGAGTGTACCTTGCAAGCTGTCTTTTTGAAGGAAGAAATAAAATAGCTTTGGAAGTATGCTTCTCTCTGCGGCCAGCTTCCAATGAAAGTGAACTCTGACAAAGGAGTTAAGTCTGGGAAACTGGTCTCAGGTAGTCTCTCCGCTCACTCTTCTTTTTGTTCCTTTTCCCAGAAATAAGAAATATAATCCTCAAGCTATTTAATACTATAGTCTCTTCAGCTCGTCCCTTAGTCTAATGTGGAAAGATCTGACATCTATCTTTATGTTTGATTACATATTATATTTAAGTATCAGTTAACTCTTAAAGCCTTCTGTAAAATCTCTAGCTATAAAATAAAAGATATCATCCATTTGTAGAACAATGTCAGGCTTTACAAAGGATAGTATTAATGCAGTGGGATGAAGGTAAAATTCTCTTGGAAATTATACTACTATTACTAGTCACTGAAAATAGAGGGAAGATAAAATAAAACAAAATGATAAAGATAAAACAAAAATAACTAAGTTACATGTACAATGCTGTGTTCAATTAGTTTTGTGAAGTGCTTCTATAGAGAAAAAGAAATCTCTACCTTTCCACCCCCAGCCCCAATATTCTTTTCTGAAATGAATTTTTTCCTCTATTGGTTTGACAATACAGAGATCACTAAATCCCATAAATACAATAATGTTAGATTTCTTTTTTGCTTTTTACTTCTATTTATTTCTTTTTCCATATTTTGGGCTACTCCTCAAATACAACTCACTCACTGTAGCTTACTTAAAGTTTTCTTAAAAATTAAATCCACATGCAATATACATTTTTATGTTCCTATATTAACAAAAATGACTTTAAATGTTCAACGGGCTTAAAAGCAAGCATTATACATTTCAAATCAATTGCCCCAATTCTAACAAAAAACATTTTCCTAGACTTCCTAACAATGCAAATACTACATTTCTAGAGCAAGTTAACATATATTTGGCAACTTCTGCTCTATATTCAAGTCACTTCCAAATGAAATCAAGAGCATCTACCAAGATACAAATTTGAATTTTTTTAAACAATCCCCTGAACAGTGAGCAAACAGAACCACACACATTTCCCTACCTTCAGCAACAATGTACCCACAAAAAATACACAAAAAAACCTTCTCAAAAATTTCCCCATTCTCATTCTATATGGTAGAAAAATATTAAACGAAAGCAGCTCATGAAATAATATAAAGACAATTGTGGAATGGAAGAGCCACATGAGAACAGTCAAATAGAAATAGAGGGACAATCTGGAGAATAAAAGCGGAATCTCTTTTTAGGCTGCTGAACAGTTGCTATTTTTCTTTCATGTCACCCCTTCAAATTATCAAAGTGTCTTCTGTTAACATTCTATTCTCTGAAATACATAGCCGATTAGCAAACTGCTTGCTTTTTATGCTCAATCTGCTTTCTCCTCCCTAGTACTTTAAAGTTTGTCATATTTTCACCTTTCTACTTTATGTAAATTTAATGTCATGCACATAAATAAAATTACGATAACTAGATAGGACCCACAGTAACTGGATAAGCTTGAACTGATGCAAAGTTTCCAGGATATAAACTAGCTTCTGATTCTGATTTCTTTAAATTACTTTCTTCTCTAACAGAATATTTTCTGGATAATAAGTACTCACTTTTAGGCTCCTCAACTTAAAGGGATACTAAGGCTTTCTTAAACCATAGCAATGAAGAAAAAAATTATCTAAGCAAAGTATTTACCAAGGCTTATAAGAAATTTTAAATAGATTTGATATTTTCAAGTAATACATTAAAAGCTGAAAATAAGGAAGTATGTGTATGTGCCCCCTTAACTTTTTAATTGCTAACTTTTCAATCAAAGGAAAGATTCTTCACACATTCGTTCATCTTACAGACACATGCATATTCCAGCAATAGAAATTAACTTTCTAAAAACACATTCACAAAAACAAGACTTTTTCCTTATTATAAAGGTTAACTCTTTTAAAATGCTATTAATAATAAACATTTTCATAAAAATAAAACAGACATTACAATTAAGTACAATAAAAATGACTTACCCAGCACGGTTAGGCTTTTCCACATAAATGAACTGACCAGGTACCTGAAACTTCCCCTTTTAGCAATTAGATGTTGGAAAAACAAAATTAATTAGCCATCTGGAATGGAGCTCTAAAATATGTTAAACACTTCTCTGGCTTCTTAGTCAGAATTTACTGAATAAAATACAAGCATATCTCGGAGATATTGCAGGTTTGGTTCCAGACCACTGCAATAAAGTGAATACTGCAATATTCACCAAATTTTTGGTTTCCCAGTGCATATACAGTTATGTTAACATTATACTGTAGTCTATTAAGTGCGCAATAGCATTAAAAATGCACATACCTTAATTAAAAAATACTTTATTGCTAAAAAATGCTAACAATCATCTGAACCTTCATCGAGTCATAATCTTTTTGCCGGTAGAGGGTCTTGCCTCAATGTTGATGGCCGCTGACTGATCAGGGTAGCTGGTTGCTGAAGGCTGGATAGCTGTGGCGATTTCTTAAAATAAGACAATAGTACTCCGCCATTAAAAAAAGATGAATTAATACCTTTTGCAACAATTTGGATGGAACTGGAGACCATTTTCTTAAGTGAAGTATCTCAAGAATGGAAAACAAACACCACATGTACTCACTATTAAATTGGAACTAATCGATGAGCACACATGTGCACAGAGGTAAGTAAATCAACTGGGGGTGGGGGCAAAAACCTACCTAATGGGTACAATGAACACTATTTGGGTGACGGGCACACCTATAGCCGGGACTTAAGCATTACAAAAGCTATCCATGTAAACTAAAACATTTGTATCCCCTTAATATTTTGAAATTAAAAGAAAAAAAAGACAACAATGAAGTTTGCCATATCAACTGACTCTTCCTTTCACAAAAGATTTCTCTGTAGAATGTGGTGCTGTTTGGTAGTATCTTGAGTAGGACTTCTCTCAAGATTGGAATCAAACTCTGTCACTGCCTTTATCAACTAAGTCTACGTAATATTCTAAACCCTTTGTTGTCATTTCAACAGTGTTCACAGCGTCTTCACACCAGGAGTAGATTCCATCTCAAGAAACCACTTTCTTTGCTAATCCATGAGAAGCAACTCCTCCTCTGTTCAAAGCTTTATCATGAGATTGCAGCAATTCAAACACATCTTCAGGCTCCACTTCTAATTCTAGTTCTCTTGTCATTTTCACCCCACCTGTAGTTACTTCCTCCACTGAAGTCTTGAACCCCTTAAAGTCATCCATGAAAACTGGAATCAACTTCTTCTAAATTCCTGTTAATGTTGCTATTTTGACCTCCTTCCATGAATTATGATCTTAATGACATCTAGAATGGTGAATCTTTTCCAGAAGGTTTTCAATTTACTTTGCCCAGCTCCATCAGAGCAGTCACTATCTATGGTAGCTCTAGCCTACAAAACATATTTCTTGAATAAGAAGACTTGGAGGAGACTTGTCCCCCACCTCTCCTTGTGCTGACACTGCCCAACTCTCGTCAGCCTTTGGCCGGCCATCTCTTTCAAACCGAACACCATGCCTTCGATCAAGCTGCAGAGTTCTGGTGGAGAGATATTTGAAGTTGATGTGGAAACTGCCAAACAATCTGTGACTATGAAGACCATGATGGAAGATCTGGGAATGGATGATGAAGGAGATGATGACCCAGTTCCTCTACCAAATGTTAATGCAGCAATATTTAAAAAGATCATTCAGTGGTGCACCCACCACAAGGATGACCCTTCCTCTTCCTGAGGATGATAAGAAAGAAAAGTGAACATACCATATCCCTGTTTGGGGCCAAGAATTCTTGAAAGGTGACCAAGGAACACTTTTTGAACTTATTCTGGTTGCAAACTACTTAGACATGAAAGGTTTGCTTGATGTTACGTGCAAGACCGTTGCCAATATGATCAAGGGGAAGACTGGCAAGACCTTCAACACCAAAAATGACTTTACTGAAGAGGAGGAAGCCCAGGTATGCAAAGAGAACCAGTGTTGTGAAGAGAACTGAAATATTGTGCCTGACACTGGAACACTGTAAGGATTGTTCCAAATACTATTAATAGTTGCACTGCTCTGTTTCTAAGTGTTAATATGAGACAAACAGTAGACAAATGCAGAAGATCCACTGTATTAGCAGAATATTGTCCTTACTGCATATGTAGTTTGAGTACAGACTCTAAACCCAAGGCTGACTTTCTTCTAGTATGATTGAAAGTTTTTTTTGTTTGCTCTGAATAAAACTGACCTGTGGGTTCTCCATAGAAAGTGGCATTTTGGGCTTTCCATCTTTTTTATAAAGCAACTTCTGCCTAGTTTATTGTCCAGTTAACTTTAGTGACCTTTTAAAAGTCATCATTGTACATAAAACAACTTGTAAAAAGTTTTCTGAAATAGAGTTAACAAAATATTATCTTCATTCATGAGTTGGAAACTGGAAAAAGGCTACTTGAAGTTAATGTTCTGAGTGGGGTTATTAGGATGTCTTCCAGCCTCCTAGAGCAGCTGGTATTGATTAGCCTGTATGTAGCATGGCTCCTACACTGGATCTGAGGACTTTTTTAATTCAATTCTCTTAGCTTTGAATATATTGTCTAGAGATTTAGTTACTACCCAGTTTGCGGTTTTGGGGGAGAAATGTAACTGGACATTATGTTAGCTTTTCAATTAAAAAAGATACTTTAAAAAAAAAAAGATGACTTGAAAGTCAAAATTACTCCTTGATCCATGGGCTGCAGAATAAATGTTGCATAAGCAGGAATGAAAACAACATTATTTTCCTTGTACATCTTCCTCAGAGCTCTTGGGTATGTAGGTGCATTGTTAATGAGCAATAATATGAAAGGGATCTTTTTTTCTGAGCAGTAGGTCTCAATCAATGGGCTTAAAATATTCAGTAAACCACGCTGTAAACAGATGTGCTGTCATCCAGGTTCTATTGTTTCATTTATAGAACATAGGCAGGGTAGATTTAGCATAATTATTAAGAGCCCTAGGATTTTTTGGCAAGTGAGCACTGGCTTCCGCTTAAAGGCACTGGCTGCAGTAGCTCCTCACAAGAGAGTCAGCCTGTCCTTTGAAGCTTTGAATCTAGGCATTAACGTCTCTCTAGCTATGAAGTCCTAGATGGCATCTTCTTCCAATAGAAGGCTGTTTTACCTACATTGAAATCTGTTGGTTAGTGTGCCATCTTCATCAATTATCTTAGGTAGATCTTGTGAAAAACTTGCTGCTTCACCTTGCACTTTTGTGTTGCGGAGATGGTGTCTTCCCTTAAACCTCATGAACCAAACTCTGCTACCTTCAAACTCTTCTTCTGCAGCTTCCTCATCTCTCTCAGCCTTCAAAGAATTAAAAAGAGTTACAACCTTGCTCTGGATTAGGCTTTGGCTTAAGGAAATGCTGTGGCTGGTTTGTTCTTCCATCCAGACTATTCAAACTTTCTCCATATCAGCAATAAGGCTGTTTCGCTTTCTTATCATTCGTGTATTCACTGGAGTAGCACTTGTAATTTCCTTCAAGAACTTTTCCTTTGCATTCACAACTTGGCTGTTTGGCACAAGAGGCTGAGCTTTCAGCCCACCTCAATTTTCCACATGCCCTCCTAGCTTTTGATGCAAAGTGAGAGAGACACGTGACTTTTCCTTTCAATTGAACACTCAGAGGCCATTGTAGGGTTATTAATTGGCCTAATTTCAATATTGTTGTGTCTCAGGGAATAGGGAGTCCCAAGGACGGGGACAGAGACAAGAGAATGGCCAGAGAGTGGAGCAGTCAGAACACATATGACATTTATCAATTAAGTTTGCTGTCTTATATGGGCACAGTTCATGGTACCCCAAGACAATTACAATAGTAACATCAAAGGTCACTAATCACAGATCACCATAACAGATATAATAATAATGAAAAAGTTTGAAATATTGTGAGAATTACCAAAATGTGACACAGAGACACAGAGCACACGCTGTTGGAAAAATGGCACCAACAGACTTGCTTGACACATGGATGCCACAAACTTTTTTTTTTCCTAAGCCATACATCCTTTTTATTGTTACGTCATAATATCAAAATTAAAAGCAAAAAAATACAGGGTAAGACTTAACGAAACTACTAGGAACACCAAAGGAAGTTAAATTGTGACTAGGCGCAGGGCAACATGAATGAATGAACAAGGGAAGGACAAGGATGGGCAGCACAGTGAGCGTGAGCTGAAAATACTAGGGGAGACGATCTGGTGAAAACTGTGATCTTAGACAAGTGCCCAGGTAAAGAAATAATGGGATAAGATTTCTAAACCCCACTATGTGCTTGTGAGTCATCCTCTCCTTCCTCAGCATCGGTTTCATCACCCTTGATCAACTCCAGCTGGTCATCCCCCATCTTCATCATCATCATCCAGTAGGTCCCCTCCTCAGCAGAGTCACCTGCTCCCCCCTCAGACTCCATCTTCACATTCGTGTCACCTTTCTTCTGGCAGCTGTGCTCTGCTCCTCCTGACTTGTCATTCTTCATCTCTGCTTGTTTGCTCTGTTCCTTTTCAATTTCTTCCAGGTTTTCCAGTAGAGAATCCACTTTTTGTTTTACCTGGGTCAATTCCTTCTTAATGGCCTGAAGGTCATCTCCTTTTAACTTGGAAGAAGAACTTCGCTGTCCACTCTTAGAATTGAAGTCACTTTTCCTGCTTCATGAGGTGTTTCCTGATATACGCTGGCGTTCCGAGGGCACCACAGCTTGAACGACAGGAGCAGGAGAAGAAATATGTGCTGGGTGACTGTACATCCTGTCATAATAATCCCGTTGAAAGTTAGAGTCCAGGTCAAAAGAGGAGCTGTACATCTCTGCTGCAGATCGTTTCACATTTGCTTTACCTCCATTCACTTTTGGCTCTGCAGCCAGATTAACATCTAAAACTTGGCCAGCAATCATTCTGCCATCCTCTCCTGCTACAGCAGCCCAGGCATTTCTCTCATTAACATACTGAACGAAGGCAAGGCCCTTATGCACAGAGCAACCCACAATTTTGCCATATTTCGAGAAGATTGCCTCCACATCAGACTTCTTGACCACGAGAGTGTTGAGATTCCCAATGAATCCACGGGAGTTCATGGAGCGAGGATCTGTCTTGTTGGTAACATTGCCAGCCGTTGCATTTGATGATAAGGTTCCTCATGAAGCCAAAAAATGTAGCTGAAGATCAAAAAAATCTCACAGGAGAGGGGAGGGAGAAGAGATTTGATACTGGTTTTACGCGGAGAAGCCAGGTGCTGCTCAAAGTTGACAATGTGGCCACAATTGCTCAGTCTTCATCTCTTCACAAAATGCACCCCCCCGCCCCCGCCACAAACCTTTTATTTGTAAAAAAAAAACTTAATATCTGCAAAGTGCAAGAAAGTGAACCACAATAAAACAAGGTATGCCTGTAATTTAACCGATGATTCTCACAACAGAACAGAAAGTTACTGGTATTGCAAAGGCAGACTTACACATAGGTGGTGGGACAGAGGGAAAAAATCAATACTGACTCCCAGAAGTGTTCTAGAAATTAAAATCTTGACAATATCACAGATGTCAGTTTACTTTTGTGTCCTTTGCTACCTTCTCATGAAGCTACTATGAAGGATACATAATAATAACATGACTTCACACACAATATAATATGACTGCATTAAAGTATAATGAATTACAAAATCAAACCCTCAGAAAGGAGACTCCTCAGAAAGGATTTTCTCTCTACCCAGGGCACCTTCACCAGCCTTATTATGTTCTAAATGTACCATGCCTTGTAAAGTACCTTCAAAATATTATCTATTATGTCTGCATGGCCTAAATTATAAGTAATCATTGCCATTTTTAGAATCTGTGCTAGAGAACCAGGGGGGGCAGAGGGAGAGGGTTATTTCAGCACCCACAAATTATGAAGCAAAGGCAACATACTAAAAAACAAAATTTTCTCTATGCCCCTAATAGTTTGTTTTTCATTTAATCAGAAGAATAAATGAGTGTTTATTTTAGTTTCTACTTAGGGACAATGCTTTCTCATAAAATCTCTCATTTATAACACAATGTTCCCAGTAACATTTTAACCATAGGTGACACAGATACTCAAATAGGAACATGAGTTACAAAGATATTTAAATAGGAAGGGTATAAAAAGAGTTATTGATAAGGCAGTAGAGCAATGATAAGTTTTGACTTACATCAGATTACTCAGGCTGTCACACAGAGAATTGACTATAGGAAACAAGAGGAAAACAGGGCAAGAAATCAGGAGGCTACTTCAGTGGTGTAGTCAGAAGGATAAAGAACTCCAAAAACATCCACATCCTAATCCCCAGAGTCTGTGAATGTGTTCGTTTACATGGCAAAAGGGTACATACCTTGAAGGGGGAATACTCTGCATTGTCCAGGTGGCCCCAGTTTAATCAAATGAGTCCTTAAAAGCAGAGAACCTTTCAGGCTATGTCAGAAAGAGGAGCTAGGAGGAGGACTCAATCTGCTGTTGCTGGATTTGAAGACGGAGGAAGAGGGCCATGAACTAGGGAATATGACAGTCTCTAGAACTTGGAACAGCCTCAGCTGAAAGCCAGCAAGAAAACTGGATCTCAGTGTTAGCACAAGGACTATGCAGTTTCTGCCAACAATCCAAATGATCAAGGAAATGGATCCTCTCCTAGAACCTCCATAAAATCAAAGTTGACAAACTGATTTTAGTCTGATGAGACCCATACCAGACTTCAGACCTACACAACTTTAAGAAAATTTGCATTGTTTTAAGTCACTAACTTTGTGGTAATTTGTTTCAGATGCAATAGAAAACTAATGCAAGTGATGAGGGCAAGAAGAGAGAAGTAGCTGCCACTAGGGTGGTGGCTATGGAAAGGTTATGGCCTTCGACGATGCCCACAGGTAGGTTTAGGGCAGGATGTTAAACAATGTTATTAATAGTGTTCCCAAGTTCAGAGATCATTCGGCAAAACCCTACCTGCACTGGGGAAAACTAGCCTAAAAGAACAAACTACAACTGGGTTCTCTGCCTTTAGTGCACATACCAAGCATGCACAGGGCAACCACGTGTTCCTAAAACCTCATGGGAACAAACGAAACTGTGGAAACTGCAAGTCTACCAATATGCTTTAGGGGAAAATAACAACTACAACAACCACCCCCCAAAAACATAACTTCGACAGCACAAAACCTGGTACTTCCCCTTATTTGCGTTGGCTGTCTTAAAGGTCCCCAAATCTAAATTCATTATGCAGTGGTGGTAACTCTTGCCTCCTTCCCTTCTCCCTCTTCCATTTCACAGTAGGTTCGGGTTTAGAGCCACATCAAGTCCTTTTCTGAAGCATGTGGGTACAAAACATAAATAAAACAGCAGAATTGCAATAGGTGGCTTTCTAGTACACAGACATTATTAAAAAACAATAAAAATCATTTAACTTTTCTTAAATATACTATAACAGAATATGACAATTGGTGACAATAATAGTATTTGCTAATTAAGTTCCAGGGAATCAAAATGGATAATTCTATCTCTGGCAAGACTCTAAGTAAACTGATACTGTGACAAAACTTGTATGAAGCAATCTTGAACATGTCAATGAAGAAAATTCACCAAGACAGCATTATGCCACCATTTTTTCCCATCTTTCTATTCTACTATGGGTTTTTTCCATGCCTAGGCCAAGAATAGGCAAACTATGGCCTGCGGGCCAGCTACTTGATTTTGTATGTCGAGTTTTACTGGCTTACATATTGTCTATGGCTGCTGCTTTTGCACTATCAGGGCAGAGCTAAACAGTTGTGATAGAGACTTTATGGCCTGCAAAGCTGAAAACATTTATTTTAATTCCCCCTTTAAGAGTTCACCACACCCTGGCCTAGACTCTAGGCCCTAGGGATCCTCATTAATAAAGATAAATTATTCTTATCGTCAGAAGAACAATTCTCTACCAATATAAGTGGATGCTTGCCTGACGGTCTGAAAATTCCCAGAAAGCAAAATGTAGAAATTCTTATGTATTAGTCAGAAAAATGAACAAAAAATAATAATTATACTAGCTACTTATATCCATGAAACATTAATAACATTATAACATTAAGATTACAATAGCTTATGTGCACATATAATACGCATATATATATATAAATAACAAAGATTTCCCAAAAAAGTCTGATTTTGTAAATCATGCTTTGCAGAAATCAAACTAAAATGTAACCTGAGCCAATTCCAAAAATTCAAGTTGTCCAACTGGTATGTGATCCCTAGCATGTAGTCATGTTGCACTTTCCCCTCTCACTGGCATCGAAAATATAGTACAGTTATCCCTCGGTATCCACAGGTAAGTGGTTTCCGGCAAATACCAAAATCCATGGATACTCAAGTCTCTTCTATAAAATGATATATTTGCATATAACCTATACACATCCTCCTGTATACTTTAAGTTATCTCTATAATATCTAATGCAATATAAATGCTATGTAAATAGTTATTATACTGCATTTTTATTTGTATTATTTTATTGTTGTATTGTTGTTTTTATTATTTTTCCCGAATATTTTCGATCCGTTATTCGTTGAATCCATGAATGTAGAACCCATGGACACAGAGGGCCAACTATATTCTACATTAATTTGGAAGAAAGGCAAGGAAAAAAAAATCAACAGTTTGGAGAAGCTCATTTTGCACTTTTCCCTTTCTCTACACAAAAATACAGGAATCCTTGGACCACACTCAATGTCTACTCCATGTTTTTCCCAGATGTTTTATGTTGCCTACCAGCCCCATGTTTGGGGGCCTCCAAGGGGTTCCTTCCAGACTTCCTGAAGTTCTCTATCCATCCAAAAGACCCAAGGATTTCCTGGGTGAATTTACCTTGTAAAGTCACTGAGAGAACATAAAAGCTATCCTAATTTAGTACTAAGGTCTACCATATCATATTTTCATAACACTTGCATGAAATCACAGAGCAAAGTCTATAAAGTCATGGTGCTTACCGCTCTGTTTCATATGTAGTACGTGAGTCAGTTTCAAAGATTAACCACTGCAAGTATTCAGAAAATGGGCCAGGTTCCAAAAAACAACACTGCCACATCTCAGATGTTGAGGCAATAATTAAAGAGAATTAACTCCAATGAATAGGCCAGTAAAAGGAATGCGTAACTGTGGGGCCAGAGCAGCTCCTTTGTGGTGAGCCACAGGAACTATTTCTGATAAGTCAAATGTCCAGGTCATTGGAGAAATGTAGAGACCACATCTTTCAACCTTCCAAATTCTGGCAGTGCCCACTAGGAGAGTCAAGCCAGAAGTTTGTCCCCTCTCAGAGGGCCCTTAGCTCTTCTGCTAGGTAAAAATGTTTTGCCAGCAGTAACTTACCAATTCTCTGTATTCGTAAAGCATGGGAAGAGTGAGAAGGCAAAATGATGAAAACAAAAAACAGACAAAAGCAAAAGCGCTTGGCAAAGTAGAAGCCGAAATATTCAACTATTGGTTTTCTCCTGCAAGCCCATTCTTCCCAAACCCAGTGGCCACTGCTCTGAGATGCAGATACAGTCCCCGTGATTTTTGCTTCTCTGGTTCAGAGGAAGTATCATATCTATGGTAGATTAATTATCCTAGTAGTCTTATGCCATTTTTCACAAACCCCAAAGAAATTGCTTTACAGCCGGTCTCATTCTGAGACTATTTTAGAGGAAGCGTCTTACCTTAATAGAAGCAATATGGAGCAAAGTCTCTCCTCTATGATTTCTTTTCACAGCCATTTGGCTACTGGGCAACAGCCTCATTGCTGAGGGACTAGACATCATTCTTCTGTAACTTGAACTGTTCAGTGCAGAGGGTGGGGTACTTGGTGAAAAACTAATAATGGATTCATCTAATATAGTACTGTTTTTCCCCCGTAGTGTATCACCAACTTTAAGTTTGCTTGATGGTAGTGAAGAACAGTCAGGCAATGGTGTGTTTTCTGAGGGCACCGTCTGCTTAACAAAATCTCCACTGGTGCTCGGGATGCTCCTTCTACATCTCTTAGAAATGGGACTGGAAAGTCTGTTGCGATGCCCGCGTTTTCCATTATGACCTAATGGCAAAGATTTCTTAGATGTAAGATAATTTTCACAGACCTTCTCCTCAGGAGTCCCTACTTCATTCCTGTTCTCAGTGTCTGGAGACTCTATTTGCTCAGCCAATGGTAAAGAGACTTCAGTTAAACTTCCAAGACATTCAGACTCTATCACGGAGCCACTTGCTAGTAAGTCTATTTCACCATCTATCTGAGGACTAGTAATAATGGATGGTTGGCTACAGAAGGATACCAGCTTTTCCTTATATTCCTCTTTGGAGTCAAGGTCACCGTCTTCTTTTTCTGCCTCTAAATTCCATTTCAGGTTGATTTCAGGTAAAGTTTTCTTTTTTTGCTTTTTTCCAGATCTTTTAGAAGTCTTTTTAGCCCTCTCAGAAACATCTACAGGAGGACTTGTGGAAACAAATTCATACATTGAGGCTTGCTGAGCATTTACATCTTCTGTCACTTGAGGCTGGGTTTGCACTGAAACTTTACTTACAACATATCTGACCTTCTTACTTCGAGGACTAAACCACATTTTTATTGAATTCTTCCTATTTTCCGCATCATTAAATAAACTTGTCCTAGATGTATCTTCTTTCAAATCTGATAGAAAAAAGGAAAAGAAACATGTTACATGAACTTAATCTCTCCCATCTTGAGCTCCCAAAGAATTTTGTTTATAGCTCTCCTAAAGCGTATCACCTTTTATTTGTGTACCTCTTTCTCAGCTCCTAGAGTATGAACTCTTTGAGAGCAGAAAGAGATTCACTCTTTCAACAAATATTTACTGAATACCACTTTGTGCCAGACACTGTTCTAGAGACTGGAGATACAGCCAAGAACAAAACATGAACTTATATTCCAGAGAGTAGTAGAATATGTAAATAAATAAATAAAATATACAGCATGCCAGATGGTGGTTAAGAGCTATGGAGAAAAAAATATACTCAAAAAAGAAAGAAAGAAAAGAAAAAGGCAGTTATGGGATTTAATAAGTAGCAGACATTAACTGGTGCTTAATTTTAAAAACGACATTTGAAAATCAATCAATATAATTCACTATAATCAACCAACTAAAGGAAAACTAGGCAATCTTCTCAATAGACACAGAAAAAAACATTTGAAAAAATCCAACATTCTTTTTTTTTTTTTTAAAGACTCAACAAAGTTGGAATAGAGGGGAATTTCCTCAACCTGGTAAAGGTCATCTACAAAAATTCATACAGCTAGTATCATGCTAACTGGTGGAAAACTGGAACTATTATCTTGTTCCTCTTATCAGGAACAAGGCAAAGATGCTGCTTTCACCACTCCTATTCAATATTATACTGGAAGTCCTAGCAGCACAACAAGGTAAGAAAAAGATATAAAAAGTATGGATTAGAAAGGAAGATATAAAATTGTATCTATTCACAGATGACCTATGTTGAATATTCCAAAGAATCTTAAAAAAAAAATTACTAAAACCAAAAGGTGACTTTAACAAAGTCATACACTACAAGGTCAATATACCAAATTCAATTTCAAAAGTATTTCTATATACTAGCAACAAAGAAATGTAAAGTGAAATGTTAAAAACTAGTACTGTTTATAACAGTACTAAAAAAACTCCATAAAATACTTCAATATAAAGGTAACAAAATATAAGTTCTGTTTGCTGAAAATTACAAAACACTTATGAAGGAAATTCTCCACAAATGGAGAGATACATCATGTGCATGAACTGGAAGACTCAATACTGTTAAGATGTCAGTTCTCTCAAATAGATCTATAGATATAACATAATCCCAATGCAAATTCCACAGGCTTTTTTGTAAAAATCGACAAGCAATTATAAAATTTACATGGAAAAGCAAAGGAACTACAATATGGAAAAGCAAGACTTAGAACACCCAATACAATACTGAAGAACAAAGTTGGAGGACTCATACTGTCTGACTTCAAGACTTATTTCAGACAAAATGAATCCAGAAGATTAAAGAAAATAGTCATTGCCCCTTAGCTACCATCTAATATAACTCCAAGGTATATAAACCAAAGACTAATGAGAATGAATGAACAATGATACATATTCAAATGATACATACTCTCTTGATCAAAAGAAGCTAGACACAAAAGAGTATATATTATATGTTTTCATTTGCATAAAATATAAAAACAGCCAAAACTAATTTAATGTGTTAAGTCAGAACAGTAGTTGGTTATTCCTGCGGGCAAAAGAGAGTGACCAAGAGTGGCCCTAGAGGGGCTTCCAGAGTCACGTTTCTGTTCTGGGTGAGTTCCGTTTGCGAAAACTCATCAAACTACACACTTTGGATTGTACATTATGCTTTTTTTAAAGTTTTGAAAAATACAGATTTATAATCAAGAATTGCAACACAAAGATTAGGTAGAGTTTAAAAAAAAATTGTGTCTAAGAAGGCAAAGTGCCATGTTTTGTGGGTGATACTCTTCTGTACAATCACTGGCTATTTTAGCAAAGGTCATCAAGGAAGGCATCTCTGAGGAGCCAACTTTTGAGTTGAGACTTAAATGACAAAAATCAAACAGTCATGTGGCTCTCACTCAGACCCAATGCAGGCAAAGGATATAATGTCTTTACTTTAGAATGATCATTCTGGCTGCCATGCAGAGCAGGAACTTTAGAAAGAAGAGAGTGGACAAAGTAACCAATTATGTGCCTATCACCCAAAAGGAAATACCACATTGCCTTTGGCAAGCATTGTAGCAGTAGAAATGGTAAAAAGCATCAGATACGTAATCTAAAAGATCACAAGTTAATCTGACCAAGAGGCAGTGGGGAGATGATAAAATGGTCAAAGGCCCAATAGCAGAAGTACATATTCAGTCGGTCCTTGGTATCCTTAGGGGACTGGTTCCAGGACCCCCTCCTAAGATACCAAAATCCCTGCATACTCAAGTCTCAGTTGGTCCTGTGACACCTGCATATACACAATATTGACCCTCCGTATACTTGGGTTTCGCATCCTGTGAATGTTGTATTTTCCATCCACTTTGGTTCAGAAAAATCTGCATAGAAGTGGACTTGTACAGTTCAAGCCTTTGTTGTTCAAAAACCAACTGTAATATATTTAAGAACTGAAGGATGGCCAGTATACCTGGCTTACAGAGACCAAAGAAGAAAATGGCATAAAGAGATTTTTATTTCAAAAAATTTATGGGGTACAAGTGTTTTTTGTTACATGGATGAATTGTATCATGCTGAAGTCAGGGCTTTTAGCGAACTCATCACCAGAAGAGTGTACATTGTACCCGATACAGGCAGATTTTTAAAGATGAGAATTTTAAGACTAGGCAAATAGACCATGCAAGATCTTGCTGGCAATGTTAAGGACTTCCACACTTAAACTAAGAGCAACCACTAAAGTGTTTTTACATAAGTCAGGTGGCATTCCTAGATGGTCAAGAAATACTCACTGAATGAATTTGTGAGGATGTGAGGATTCACTCAGACTCCCAGAGTTGGTATGAAGATTATTATAAACTAAAAAGACATTTGCAATTGAACAGATGAAAAGCAAAGTCCTTTTGAACCTTTCTGATCTGACTGAAGACAGAAAGTTCTGGGAGTGAGGCTGCCAGAAATCCCCTCTCAGAGATTTATTTACTGGCCACAAAGAAGACAAAGACCACTCACACCTGCATAAACAAACATTATTACAAACTTTCTCATCTCCCATTTGTTCCCCAAGAAAACCACATGTTCTTTCCATAGAAGCCTTTTCTTCCTCCTCTCTCTCCCCCATTAAGTTTGCAAGTGGCATATAAACCCCCATCTTTACCTGTTTGGAGAGTCACATTTTTCAGTGAACTCCCAGTATATACATGAATAAATATCTGTCTTTTCTCTTGCTAATCTTTTTTTCAGTTTAATTTACAGGCACCCATACAATGAACTTAAGAAGGTAGAGGAAAAGTTTTTCCTCCCCAACAAATCATACAAGCCATCACTTTTCCGATTCTGAAAGTCAACTCCCTTCAAGTTGTCTTACTTTGTTTTTGCCTTTGAGTCCATTCATTTTCTTTAAAAAATATATTCCCTTAAAATTCTCTCCTCCCACCCCATATAAACATAGGTAAAACCAACCCTGGTCAACCCAGCACAGTAGTGAGCACATAGACAGTGCTCAGTAAATACTGATGAGTAAATTCTTTGATATCATCTTAAATCTTTACAAGTATTTATACAAGAGATGTTAGAATTAATTTTAAGGGACAGAAGGAAACTTGGGAGATCCTCTAGTCCAATTTTCTCATTTTAAAAATGAGGAACTAAAGTTAAAAAGAAAAGAAGGAAGGAACAGAGGGAAGGCGTCTCCTAACTCCCAATCCGGTGCCCGATCTCTCCACACAAATTGGATCATCAAGAGTTAATTTCAGATACAAAAACAAACAACAAACAAACACAGGAAAGGCAGGAAAACTGGAAAAACAACTTGACAACATTAACAAATAATGATTTAACAAATAATTTCATACTGCCTGACAAACACTCACCAAATTAACATACACAATCTCCTCTGACCAACTACACCACTTGGACTATGTTTTATCTTTCCTATGAAAGAAAAGAAAGAAAAGAAAAAAAGAAAGAAAGAAAAGAAAGGAAGGAAGGAAAGGAAAGGAAGAAGAAAGGAAGAAAGAAAAAGGAACCAACAGAATTATGGTTTTCCTTTTGAGAAGTCACTCCTCATTCAAGCTGAAAAGAACTCTGCATAAAACTTTTCTTACATTACAGAACCAAATAATACTTCTAATGGAATGGAGTTCTAAACATAAGGTACTTTAAGAAGAAAACCAGCAGCCACTAGTCCATCTTATTCCTACGGACTGATCACATCTGCTGTATAGGAAATAAACATGTCTGATGTTACTAAGGTGTTCAATAAAATTTTCAAATGGTGCTTATTTTTGAGAACTTTTATTTTTATTTATTTACTTTTTTGAGGGTCTCACTCTGTCGCCCAGGCTGGAGTGCAGTGGTGCAATCATATCTCACTATAACCTCTTGAGGGAAAACTTTTAATATTTAAGACATACATAATTTTAATTTCATCTTTCTTATCATTTTGGGGAAAAATTTTCTCTTCATTCACAAGTCTTTATTAGCAAGAGAAAAGTATGTTATCAATTATTTTTTACTTCCTTTTAGTCATTTTTTATTCACCCAGAACACTTTTTATTATTTTACCAGCTCAAAATTATAATACATCAAAAGATTGTTAAGTAAGATCTCAGTTCTCTAATGTTAAAAATCACTTTTGCCTATTCTTCTTTCATCTCATATTTCTTGAGTACAAAAGTCCTATCTTTATAAACATACCTACCTGGTGAAAAACAGCACCTCCAACAGGTAAGAAGAAATACTAGGTTTTATGGAAATAGTGGGTTTTGAAAAATAAATAATTAGTATTTAACTCTAGAAATTTCAGAAATGTCTGGGCATGGTGGCTCACGCCTGTAATCATAACACTCTGGGAGGCCGAGGCGGGAGGGTTGCTTGAGCTCAGGAGTTCAAGACCAGCCTGAGCAAGAGCAAGACCCTGTCTCTATAAAAATAAATAAATAAATAAACAAATAAATAGAAAGTTCAGAAACGATCCCTGCCTAGCAAAAGAATTCAGTCAAGCTATACTCCAAAGAGCCATCACTTCCTCCTGCAGAAACAGAAACATTACACTGAAAAGGCAGTAAACCGATAACACAAGCAGTAAGAGCAGACCCTCGTACACATACCCTTTTTATGTCATAGCTGAACATCACCTGGTACAGAAAGTGTTATTAAAACAGACTCTGAGAAATCAAAACAATCAGAACGAGGTATCCATTCTCACAGAAACTTTACATCTAAATTCAACAAGATCTTTTCTTTGCAGCGATAAGTAGATTTCAAAGCCAAGTCATTTTTGATATAACCTCAAGTCTAGAGGAAAGGTCAAAATGAAATGTTACCAGGATTACTTCTTAAGAAAGACTCAGGATTACAAAGATTTAAAGGGTAATCCTCTGGTAGTCCGTAAAAACGTGTATTTGATTTTTTAAAGATTTATTTTAAACATAGATGATGACATTTTCAATTAAAACCAAGTCAAATCCTGAAGTTGTCCATGTTTATAAAACTTGAAAAATGTAGAATTGAGCATTTAAAGGAAAATTAAGGCTTACATGTAGTAGCAACACTCAATCGACTAAAAAACCTAAATCTAAAAAGACAACAAATTTCATAACTCAGGTATACATATTTCCTAACTTATAAAGGAGTAAAGAGAGTACATATTCATGTAATTGATATGTACACAATTTTACTATTCATCCAGTAATAACTTTACTCAAGATAATTTTAATTATGTACCTTGACATAACTCAGCAAGGACCGCAACAGCACACATGATTGTAAATTCTGAATTTTATGCAGCATATCTAAGATAAAACTGTAAAAAGCAAAAACACTACTGCTGTAACATAAATCATACTATTAACAGCTATAATAGTTTTTATGGGTGAATGCTTCTCAGCATGATAAGTTATCATATTCATTTCATGAAGAAAAATATTGGTCCTTCCTCTACACAGTAAATTTCTTAATGATAACATTTAAAAGAATCCTATTCTCTGAATTTAAATATTTCAGAGTATACCACAAAATATCGAGGAACAGAGATGCACATGTTACTAAGGAGCTGCTTAGCGAAGTTTTTTCTTAAAATTTAATAATAAACTATAGAAAAGAGAGACAATAAGAAAATGTGATTTAGCTATCATTAATCTACATCAAAGGATTATAATGATGTACATTGTGTGCCTTTCAAATTATTCTCTATTATAGGTTTCACAACAGAAGTTGAGAAATCTCTTTGACAAACTAGTCCCTTATTAAAAATCAAAGGAAAGTACTCTGCTACCATCTGTGCAACGTTAATGCTTTCACGGAAGAATGATTATTTTGTAAATTAAGAAGTATTTAGTTCTATTTAAAAAAAAGAACAGAAACACAGCTACTCAAACACTCATCTTCATCTATTATAAAAAAATCATAGCATATATGAAACACTATGTAATCATTACAGAAAGACCAGCATCTTTCTCTAAACCAGAAAACAGAAGGGGAAATTGTGATCCTATAAAAACATAATCAAAGATTTTTCTTAATGTCACCAACACCAACATGTTTCACAGAACCTGACCAGCACCTGCAGGGTCTGATTTAATATCATGGGGTTTAAAAGAAAATAAAAACTTTTAAATTTAACTCCATTAGTAGAAAGGAGATTATGTTATAAAGAATAAGGTAAAATTATCCATAAATGGTTGTCAGCAAAATTTGACAGACAAATTTCTTCTCTTTAAAGTACACTGAACTGAGAAAAATCTGTTCAAGTGTTTAGAAGCTCATTTTATAAGGTATTACTATAAATCAGGCTTCTTCATCTCCAGTATTCCATACACTATGTCCATGATTTGACAAGTTCTTCCTAATTACCCACCTTAATTACAGTAATTATATATTTTATAGTAAATGCAAGCAACAAGGTTCATTTGAAAGATAAATTGTGAACTACAGAGTTTTTAAAAAGATACAGAAAACGTGGGCGATGTTTAACCATTCCACTTAATTCATCATCTTCAACACATGACCGTTTAACAGAATCATACAATTTTGGAGCTAGACCTTAGGGATCACTTAATCTAATAGCCATATCTTATTATGAGATCATTTTCCAGTCTCGTCATTATTAAGAGGATCAACCATCATTTGTCCCCAACTATTGGTTCCTCCTACCTAGTATATGGTTCACCTTATACCACTTCAGTTTTAAAAGTACTAATGCTATATGACGGGTGTCCTTTTTAAAAAGGGGAAATTTGGAACAAACATACATACAAGGAGAACACCATGTGAACATGAAGACGGCCATCTACAAACCAAGGAGACAGGCCTAGAACAGATTCTCTCTCACAGACATCAAGAGGGAATCAACCTTGTACACACTTCGATCTCAGACTTCCAGTCTCCAGAACTGTGAAACTATAAATTTCTGTTGTTTAAACCTGCAGTCCCCACCCGCCGGGCCATGCCCGGAACCTGTCTGTGGCCTGTGAGCCACTTCCCCCCATTACCTCCCCCCACCCCCACCCACCCCCATGGAAAAATTGTCTTCCATGAAACTTACGAACCAGGCCACACAGCAAGAGGTGAGCGATAGGCAAAGAAGCAAAGCTTCACCTGTATTTACAGCCACTCCCCATTGCTCACATCACCACCTGAGCTCCAACCCGCTACCCGCGCCCTCCCCACCCCCATGGAAAAACTGTCTTCCATGAAACTGGTCCCTTGTGCCAAAAAGGTTGGGAAATGCTGGTTTAAGGCACCCAGTTTGCGACTTTATTATGGCAGCTCTAGCAAATGAACACATTACTATACAGCAACTGGAAAGGAATTAAATCAAAATACTATGACAGCCACAAATCTCAAAGCAGCACCCCAAATTTCAATACATGGCTGATAACCCTAACAGATCACACACCTCTAAGAATCTAAGGAAAGCCACTTTCGTACACAGAGGCTCACTGATCCTTTCCCACTCCAACTCTGAATACTGCCAAGGATGCATGGACCCTTGATTAAGAACCCCTGCATTAATCCATGGATCCATGTGTGGGGAGAAAGCCAGACCACACAACAGTCTTTCCAACTAGAAAATAAAGACTATGAGTACTGTCTTTGAGTAAGAACAGTTCAGATGAACTAATGACAAAACTTCTCCTCATTTTCTTCTTAAAGAGATTTACAACCACAATATTATTTTTTTAAAGGTAAGCACTTTTAAAAATGTGTATAATTACATCTGAAATAACTAAAACTTTAGCACTATAGTACATTTTATTATAAAAGAATGAAGTCTAATACAATGATCCAGATGACTAGATGAAGAAAAATTAACAGGTAGGTTATGGTTTTAATTCTACTTCTTAAAAATACGGACCTCTGGGCAATAAGACTCAAAGCATTTGCCTAGTTTCTTTATTTTGTACAATCAACTTCATCTTTAGCAGCTAACAGTAACACATCACATCAGAATTCTAAGAACAAAAGATTTAAAAACAGAAATCCAACAATCTTATGTGAGCATTATCAATCATTCATGGCATCATGCCAGTCAAGAAAAGGTTCTCCTATAAACACACACTAAAATGGCGTGATCTGGTCAATAAAAAGACAATTCCAATATCCAATTATGAAGAATCAAAACACTTTACTTTCTTTCCACAGCTAATTAGTTCTCAGCAGAAAGCACAAGGGAAGATATATAGTTAATACGTGGAGTCTAAGAACAATTTGAGAAACATTAACCCCCATTTAAGTAGAAAAGAAAATGAATGCTAGATTTTTACTCTTTCTAAATGTGCTCATCTAATTAATTCTGTCTAGAAAAGTGATCCATGGACGAATGCTATATTCTATCTTGCAAAAGTGTATTTAAGTGAGTTAAGCACTATTAAGGTCAAAATCACTATCCCATATATATTCTACAAAAATTATCATAAATGTAAAAAGCAGAGAGTGTAAAGTAGTGAAAAAATCTCTGGATCTACAATCGGAAGAAATGAACTCTATTTCTCTGGTTTCTGGTACTAATTACATGTGTGACTATAGGCAAGATCACTTAATCTCTTTGGACATTGGTTTCCCATCTATAAAATAAGGAGGTTAGACTTAATTATCTCTATAGTTCCTGTCATTTCTCAAAATGATCCCCTCAAAAGACAGCTGGGCATGGTGGCACATGCCTATGGTCCCAGCTAGTTGGGAGGCTGAAGCGGGAGGATCTCTTTAGCCCCAGAGTTGGAGTCCAGCCTAGGCAACATAGCAAAACCTCGTCTGTTAAAAAACAAAACAAAACAAAACAAAAACACTATAGATCTTAAAATCTGAAATACATCATTCAGAATTCCTGGTGGATCTTTTACATATTTTATGTGATCAATATTAATTCATTAGTTAACTAAGAGAGACAGTGACATTTCTCACCTGAAAGCTTATTGTCATGTAGCAAATTTCGAAGCTTACTACAAAGTTGGATCATGCTGTCCAATTGTCTATTTATCTTCACATCTTGTATCCAGGCTGGGGTATGACACACTGGACATCCGGTTCCAATGCAGTCACTTACACAATCACTTAAAAAGAATTAAAAAAAAAAAATCAACCCATTCAGCAGAATCTGAATTCCAAAAAATTAACAATAAACAGAGTTTGAACAGAAGTAAATGGAGCAGTGGTTGTTCTAACATGCAATGGTCAATTATAAAATGCTTGGTAAAATGGTATGTTTTATTTAGAGAGTATGACACATACACATAAAACCTAAATCTAAAGTTGCTGATGTAATTTGCTATGAAGAGACTTTACTCAGCCTGACATTAGTCTACAAAATTTTTCCCTGCAAATACATCTACAGCTTCTAAAGGATGAGAGTACAGGAGAGATGTAAACAGATATAGTACCTAATGCTTAGTAGACATGCATCTCAACCTTTTCTATCCAAAACCTTAACACTCTACTTCATGGAAATACCCAAAAGTACTACAGAGACTGAGAGAAAGACCTTTTGTTTTGCTTTTGGACAAGTGTCTAAAGGTTTTAAAGTAGTTTTTGAGAAAAGATCTTCGGTTCTTTCAGACAATTTTATGATCTGTTGACTCAATTACCTTGGGTTATTTAAGAGTTAAAGTATGGAAGTTAAAAAGGGTTTTCCTAAGTTTTGGGGTTACAAACCCTTTGCAAATCTGATGAAAATATACACATACTCCTGTAAAAAAAGAGGGGTTCACAATTCCCCCTGAATCTCATCTGTGAATTCCAGAATAAGGATCCCATAAATCTACACCAGATGGGTTCTAGCAGGACTGGGTAAAGTAACAGTGTTAAAAGCCACATCTTCCCCAAGCACTACATTCTTTGTCATGTGACCCACCCCTTTGTAGGTACAGAGGATTCTTACAACACGAATCATCCTCAGACAAAACCTGTGGCATTTCTAACTTTTGTACCCCTGGCTCCTAGCATGATTACTGACACAAAGTAACTCAAAAAGGGTTGTAAAATGAATCTGTAACCCATACTAGAACTGGCAGAAACCTATGAGATCATCCGGTTCAATAAATGTCAAATTTCTTTAGCAAAGGAACTCTAATTTGGAACCCCCACACAAAAAGTAGCTAAAGTGATTACTCAGGCAATTTAAATCACCAATTGTTGTAAAATACTTAATTATTTGAGAAATATTGGTAAAATACAATCTGAAATCTACTTATCAAGAACTACCACCTCATTTTCAGATGAAGAAAATGAGATCCAGTTAAGTCAGTTGCCTAACACTGCACTAGTACTCAGATCAGTCTATTTTATACATCCTGTAATGTTTGTTCTATAACTATTCTCAACTTATTTTATATGCACATTAATCCAGAATTGTGGAGAAATGTCATTTCTCAATAGATCTGCATAACTCACTGAGCCAATATTCCCAAATGACCAGTGCATGATGTCATAAAATCATGCTGAGTTAAAGATCAAAGTACTAGATATACCAACGGAAATTAACTTAACAGAGTACAAAAGTTTATTGACATAGTTTCAGATTCCACAGTGAAGAACTAAAGAAACTAGCACTTGTCAAGTTTTTGTGTAGTATCAAAGAATATCCACAATTACCTAAAAAAGCTACTAAAATACTCTTTTTTCCAACTACAAATATGTGTAAGGCTAGATTTTCTTCACATACTTCAATCAAAATATATCACAACAGATTGAATACACAAGCAGATATGAGAGTCTAGTTGTCTTCTATTCTGCGAGACATTAAAGAGATTCACAAAAGTGGAAAACAGTGTCACTCTTCCTGTTTTTTCTTTGGGTTGTAAAATCGTTATTTTCCTTAAAAAAAGTGTTATTTATGTTAGTAGGTAATGGATTTATTATTTTTAAATGAATTAGTATTTTTTAAAAGTCTCAGTTTTAGATAGTAAATATATACACATACACATAAACAAAAACTCTTTATGGTCCTCAATTTTAAAGATTAAAGTGGTCTGAGATCAAAATATTTGAGTACCCCTGCCATGTCTTAAATAAATTATATCTTAGAGAGTACATGGACTACTTTTATCAGGGATTGGCACGAAAGTACCTTGAAACTACCACAACACTGGCAATGATGTGAAAATCTGTGTCTCTCCGCCTTGCACCCACCTCTATGTTTCAAGTGGACCGAGCCATGTCAAAATCACTTTCAAAACCTCACTGCTCAACAGTTTTATATAACTCAAAATCTGCAAAGAATATAAACAGCTGCCCTAACTCTTGGCATCATATAGTCAAAATGAATCAAAACTGCACTGAGTGGATTCTCTCCTATGCTCATGTCATATACACATGATCATTTTCTCTTTTAAGATGTTCTCATACCTCTCTTAATCTTTTATCGGCCGTTTTAAGTCACAAAGCCCTTTAGAATCTGATTAAAGGTATAGATCCCCCTAAACACACACATATTGTATACAATTTCATGGAGCTTCTTATGAGCTAGCAGCTTTGTCAATGACCTATTGTATACAATAAGCATACCATCATTCATCAGCTGAAACAACACATCTGCTTGCTACAGAGTGGGGGAGTGGGCAACATTTCATGAAGGGATCATGGGAGGCTTTTGGAGGCAGTGACATTTCAGCCAAAATGTAAATAATGAGAAGTCAGCCTCCCAAAAAACTGGCAAAGTACATTGCACATGGAAGAACTAGCAAGTGCAAAAGTCCTGGGGCAGGAGTGAGTTGGTATGTTTTATGATCTGTAAGGAGAAGGTGAACAGTGTGAGCCAGAGGGAAGTGAAGTCCAAGAGGCAGGCAGGACCTAGGTCCTGTACAGAGTCTTATGGACCAGAGTATAGAACGTGGATTTTATTCTAATTGTAACAGAAAGCCACTGAAGGGTTTTTCAAGCAGGGTAATGATATGGATATGATTCATATTTTTAAAAGAACGCTGTTAAGAATGTAGAAAATGGGGAGGGGGTGATAATGTCACAAAGGGGAAACCAGCTATAAACCTGAGGAGAAATAATACGATGGTAGCTTGGACCAAAGTATAAACAGTAGCAAATACAAAAAAAGGGGAAAAATTCATGATTCAGGGCACATTTTGAGGTGGAATTCGCAGAACTTAGTGATATGGGATAAGCAATTTAGTAGTCAGTGGTACCATTTATTGTGATGAAGACGACTCAGGCAGGAATAGGTTGAAGGGAGGATGATCAAGAAATCTTCTCTGAACATACCAAGTTTGAAATGCCTTTTTGTCATCTAGGGCTATCAGGTAGGCAATAAGCACCACTTCCTACTCCATCCTCCTGCTGGATATGCCCTCTGTAACAGATCTATGTTTCTAGAAACAAAATGGGGACCCCAAGCATAGCTGCCTCCCACACATCCTCAGCCCTCTGAAGTCATATACTAGATTATTTTCATATATGCTTAAATTTCAGAATGCAGTTTGCTCATGCCAGATAGTCACATACTCATAACCTGAGAAAATTAAAAGAATAATTCAAAGGAGGCTATATGAACTCTGTCACACAGACAATTAAACCAAATCCCTCAACTGATTTTTCCTGAACAAGAAATAGGATGAGACGAAAATCTAATCTTCTAACCTACAAGACAGGGCATTCACATGGATCTAATTTCACAATAACTTGCCAGGCGTGGTGGCTCATGCCTGTAATCCTAGCACTCTGGGAGGTTGAGGCTGGAGAACTGCTTGAGGTGAGGAGCTCGAAATCAGCCTGAGCAAGGGCAAGACCCCATATCTACCAAAAACAGAAAAATTAGCCAGGCTTGGTGGTGCGCACCTGTGGTCCCAGCTACTCAGGAGGCTGAGACAAGAGGATCACTTGAGCCCAGAAGCTTGAGGTTGCAGTGAGCTACAGTGATGCCACTGCACTCTACCCAAGGCAACAGAGCAAGACTCTGTCTCCAAAAAAATAATAATAATAATAATTTCACAGTAATTTGAACTGTGTCCCCTGAAAAGATACTGAAGTCTTAACCCCCCAGTACCCGTGAATATGACCTAATTTGGAAACAAGGTCTTTGTAGATGATCAAGTTAATATGAGAGCATTAGGGTGAGCCCTAATCCAATATAACTGGTATTCTTATAAAATGGAGAAATTTGGACACGGAGACAAACATGCCCACAAAGGAGAATGCCATGTGAACACGAAAGCAAATTTCAGAGTGACATATCTGTCAGCCAAACAATGGCAAAGATTGCCGGCAACCCACTAGCAGCTAGGAGGGAGGTATGGAGCAGATCCTCTCTCAAAGCCCTCAGAAGAAACCAACCCGGCCAACTTCTTGATCTTGGACTTCCAGCCTCCAAAACTGTGAGATAATACATTTCCATTGTTCCAAGCCACCCAGTTTTTAGTTCTTTGCTATGGCAGCCCTAGGAAACTAATCTGATAACTGTAAGAACTAGACTTTCATAATCTTGAAAGTCTAGATTCAAAACTTAACTGGAATATAAAGACATATTTGAATTATTTAATATTTAAAAGACATTAACTTTTTCCCCCAAACTTAGCAAAGCTACTTACTGAGCTTTGTAACTTTGAAAAAGTCATCCTCTTTGAGTTTTGATTTTCTTATTTATAAATTAAGATAGTTATAAGGATCAAAATGAGATAATGTACAGTAAGTTACTCTGCGGACTATGAAAGTTACACAAATATGAAGTATTATTACGATATGTTATTACTGAGTAAAAAATATAATTACACTATATGTATGTGTGTGTGTGTTTATATATATATATCTCTATATCTCAAGCCATAATTACTTACCTACAAAAGATGTGTTCACAACCTCCTAAGCACACAGGCTCCCTCAGAATATTAGTGCTGTTTGAAGAAATGAAAACAATCAAGTCTTAGGTCATTGTTAGATAAACATTTCATGTCCAACATTCCACAAATCCAAGGCCCAACACAACCATTTCTCTCTTTCTCAAAGCAGAAGATATCAAGGATGTATTCACTTGAAAGGCTGTTACTCTCTGGCTAAATACTGTATCACAACACACCTGCTGAATTTAAATAGCAACTACCAAACTCAGTATAAGTTATAACACATTTTATAATGTATTTGCTAGGTAGTTGGAGAAAGGAACAACTCAGTCCCTTTATTAAAAGGATTTGTTTTGTAAAATTTGGATTCAGTAAAAAGGCCACACTCAAGGATCCAGAAGGCCACATGCGGCCCCAAGGCCACAGGTTCCCCACCCCAATGATTCAAAGTGTAGACCATATATCTCAAAATATGACCCACAAGAATGACCATATAATGTATTGTCCAGTTGAGAGCATTTCTGAGAGTGAAGGGGGGTGATAGCTGAATAGGATACTGGGACAACAGGTGTAAACCAGCACTGCCCCAGACAAACCAGGATATCTGGTCACCCTGACCATAGGAATCCATGGTTTCCCATAAGAAAGCATGTGTTTCTTGCTGTTGTTAAGTAGCCATCTATTTTTCACAGATGTTTTGTCAAAAATATAGCCATTCTTTCAGTTCACAGAAAGTTGATTGTTTTGTTCTTTAAGCAATTGCAAACAGCAATCATCAAGCTGGCAGTCTGCAGACTGAATGAAATTCACTGCATTGAGGGAAGAGAGACACAAACAAAATATTCCTAATGTTGTCCATTAAAATACCTGCTACATTTGATAGTCCTAAGAAGGTAATGGTACTTACTAATAAACACACATTAAATCATCATACTCAGTGGATATAATATAGCCAGAGGAAAGCAGAGAAGTAAAGTCTTGTAAAGGAAGAGCATTTTTTGTGCTTGGTTTATTACACTAACCCTAGGACCTTTAGGAATTTACACCATTATTATCCAATTACCTCTGTACACATACCACATATCAATAAAAACAGTTCTCCACATTTCTTGAAAGATCAAAAGTATTACACTGCACATTTTAATAGATATGAACATTAAAGTAAAATTGGGCTTTTCAGAAAGAGTGCTAAAAACAGTACACACCTACGATGTTATTCTCAAGATACTGAAAATGGTGCTCACTGACATTATAAAACCCATTACTTCCTAAAAACTCACCATATTTGATCTTCCTATCACACTACGTAGAACATACTGATAAAAATACGACTTTTGTGATTCTGGCAATTAAGATGATCTCTCTTAACGATCATGATGGCCCTATAACTTGTGGTCATTATCTGACCAGCCAAACCTAAGCTCCTCTTTCCCAATCAAGTGTGTTGAATTCTACTTCGCTGCAAGCTCTGCCTCTAAGATCTCAAAAGTGTTCTCATCTCACCCCCTCCCATCACAATATCCTTCCTCTTCCTCTTTTCTTGCATCCCCCTGGCCAAACCTCCACCTTCAGGTTGCTCTCCATCTTGAGAGAGCCCATTCAGTTCTGGAACACGGTGGATTCCCCAACCAGCCCAAGCCAGAGTTAACTACTTCAGAGCCACCTTCACCACTACCCTAACTCAGGCAACCTCTCAGACGCTCACGGCTGCCAGTCTATAATGCTACCTGGGCCCCAGAGTCCACTTCTTCCTTGCTTGCTCAGGCCAGAAATAACCACTATAAAAAGAAAGATGTACAAACTAGTCTCTATAAATTAATCTGGTGGCTTCTTCATCTTTGTATTAACATCTCTACCAAAGTGATGCATTAAGATGTTCCATGAGCAAATAAACAAATGAATAGATGGCTATTCAAAACAATCTACATGCTCTTAAATCTCATTAACCTTAGTGGAGCTAAATGGTATGAGCTTTTCACCACCTAAATATATTCCTACCTATTCACCAATAATCTTATTCCTCCCTACCGTCTCAGAGGAAAAGCTTTCCTTCAATATTCCTCCTCAAGATGTGCTGTTCTATCTGTCTCCAGCTCCCCTATCTTCCCTGCCTCCTAAAGTACTTGATTCTCATCCTTTCTTGCCTTTCTTCTTCCATTTGCATCTATGCATGCAGAGGTAATCTTGCCTGCAACCTAAAAGAAACACTTTCTTTAGATCCTACCTTCCAATCTGCCCCATCTCTCCCCTTTCTTGAACAGATAAAAGTTCTTAAATAAGTGCTCTCTACCAGTCAACTCCATCTCCTTACCTTCTTAGCTTTAACTCCCACCACTCTGCTGAAACTGCTCTCCAAAGCATTTTTGGTCCTCATTCTCCCTGACCCCTCCATGAAATAGCACTGACTTCACCTTCTTTTCTAAAACCTTTCCTTCCACTGAGTTGCAATATTCTTATAGCACATTGATCGACCTATTTCAGTATCTCCTTAGCTGCTTTTCCTTTTCCTACCTTTCAATGTAGGCATACCCCGCCAGGAGGCAGTCTACAGCCTTCTGGCTTTCTCTGGCAATACTTGATTCAATGCCTTGATTCTGTTTCTAAACTTTAAATTTCCTTCCTAAGATAGCTCTAAACTCTTTACCTATATAATTCCTACCCTTCACCTTAGCAATAAGATGCTATTAAATATCATGTAATTAGCAATGGTTTAATATCTATGAATAACTGATCAGTTTTACTAATTATTCTAATGAGTAAGCTAGAATATATTTTTTGTTGTCATTCACAGATGAAAAAAGACACTGGAAATGTGAAGAAGTATGTACATGTGCGTGCACTGGGGGAGGGAGTAGGGATGGGAGCATATGAACCAAGCTGGGAGAGGGTAGTGCCAACTTCAAAAGAACTTCAATGGAAGAGCTCAAAGGGTGAATACACTGCACAGAGGGTGGCACTGATCTGTGCCAAAGCCAGACTTTCTAAGAATGACAGAGCTTAGCTAAGAAGATACCCTGGAATAAAAGAATTCTTAGCCGGGCATGGTAGTGTGTGCTTATAATCCCAGCTACTTGAGAGGCTGAGGCAGGAAGATCACTTGAGCCCAGGAGTTTGAGGCTGTAGTGTGCTATGACTGAGGCTGTAGTGTGCTATGACTGAGCCTGTAAATAGCTACTACACTCCAGCCTGGGCAACACAACAAGACCCCATAGCTTTAAAAAATGAATTTTTATTACAACTAGGAGATATCTAACAAAATTTTAAATGCACCCAACTTTAACACAACTATTCCACTGCTAGGAATTTATCCTTCAGATACACTAGATACTTGTGAAAAGGAAACTTCAAAACACCAAAGGTATCTAGACAAGACTCTAAAAGCTTCCAGAGACTAGGAAATAATAAAATTAAAATGTCATATGTATTTTTTAAAAAGCAATCAGAATGGCATAAGACTTTTCAAGGGTAATAAGAGACGCTACAGAACTGTTGAACAAAGCCTTCAAAATAATAATGAAAATTATTTTGTACTTAGAATTTATATATCTACTCAACTTCCATAATTCAAAGTTAATAGATAATAGGTAATAAGAAAACCCATTTTTAAGAGTAGGAAGTAGAAAAGTTAATAAATAATCTCTAGAATGGAAAAAAATCAAGACCAACCAAATTAATATATGACTTAAGAGAGATACCAAATGCTCTAAAGTTCCAAAGAAGAGAGATGGCATCTAGTTGAGGCTCTGGAATTCAACGTTGAAAGGTAAATATTTTGTACAGACGGTCCTCAATTTACAATGGTTCTACTTAAAATTTTTCAACAAGTGATAACACATTAAAGAGAAACCATACTTCAAATTTTGATCTTTTCCCAGGCTAGAAACACGTAGTATGATGCTGGGCAGCAGCAGCAAGCCATCCTGTTTTTCACTTTCAGTACAGTATTCAATAAATCACATGGGATATTCAACACTTTATTATAAAATTGGCTTTGTGTTAGATGATTTGGCCCAGCTGTAGGCTAATGTAAGTGTTCTGAGCACGTTTAAAGTAGGCTAGGCTAGGCTATGATGGTCAGTAGGTTGGGAGTATTAAATGCATTTTCAACTTATAATATCTTTAACTTACAACAGGTTTATCAGGATGTAACTCCATCATAAGTCAAGGAGCATCTGTATTTTAACTGCCTTTCTATTTTTCTTCTTTCCAAATAGACTGTAGCTCTATAGATGAAAGATCTGGACTTTCATTTTTTCTGAGCTCCCCAACCCACCATTATCAACCGAGCACAGTGCTATGTGAACAGTGGGATTTCAATAAATCCTCAATGAACAAACCAAATGAAAGACTATATACAAAAATGCATTTGTATTAACAATTCCATTTTATCCTTACCCTACTTTCTGTTTGATATACATATATATTAGAAAGAAAAAAAAATCCAGATGAATAAGAAAAGACATTTGCATGGTAACAGGATTTCTGTACCTTGAAAATTCAGCTACTCTACTTTCTCCCTGCCTGTGGTCATACTTCTGTTAACTTGACATGTAGTTGATTTGGAAAGACTGGTGCTGTCAGAAGATTGTAAGTTAGGGAAGAATTAAGTTCTGAGAACAAACAATTTTTTTAAAAAAAGATCCCATTGATACAAAATTTTCTTTGCATAGAAAAAAAGGAAAGCAAATTCAGTTGAGATTACAATACTGAGGCAGATCTATTTCTTAACTGAATGGCTCTCCTAAGCTTCCATGAGATATTAACTGCTATTTAATATTCAGAAAGACAACTCCCACAGTGCTCTTACCTCTTAAAAATACAAAGTATTCTTAAGTTGTGGACCAACATGTTTAACATCAAAATGTATGGGTTTTCCAAGCCCATTAAACAACTTCTTGTGTTTATCTTCAGGAGAATAAACAAACTAAGTGTTTAACAAATACGGTATATGGATAATGACATGGAAGCATCTTATTTTGTATAGTTATTTTGTATGCCAGATTCAAGTAAATCACATTGGAAAAATAAAAAATCACATCTGTTTAGTGTCAAAAAATGTTGAATGAATGAGTCAAATAATCCAAAAGTCAAATGGGCAGAACTGTCAATTAATGACTAATTATAATAGAATCTACTATAGGAGACAGATAAGTCACAGAGAATATCATGTATACCCAACTCAAACGGTGTTGGTTATTACGGCTTCTATTTCCTTTCCTTCAAAGCAAAACAATATCTAAGTAACTGATGATCTTCCTCTGTCCTTCAGAGCTTCCTCTTCCACCTGAAATGCAAATGTTGAGTTTCCAGGCTCACACCTAGGCATACCTCTTTACACTCTCTTCCCTACTGATCCCCAGAAGTATGCCCTCAATTACCACGTAGATGCAGATGGCTCTCAAAGTTCCACTCCCATCCCATCCACTCTCCTCTGAGCCCAGACCTGTATACCAATAACTTCACTTGTAAAGCCATCCCCTCTGTTACAGGGGACAGTATAAAGGAGGCTCCATGTGTCTGGTTAAGTTTCCCTGGCAGTCAAAGCCCTATACAACACCAGCTGTGTGTATGCCTGTATTGGGACTGTGCATGTTGCAGTTCTACCTCTAAATCCCAGAGGAAAGACCTGTACCTTCTACATCTGCCCTGAGGCCTCAGTCACTGTTCACTGCAGGCAATTAACCTCAGAAACCTAGGGAGGATGCTTGGCAATTCAGGTAAATTAACTAGGTCCTTCTGGTATTACTATTTGCAAAGGCCCTTCAAATGTGATCTTACCTTAACCTAAATTCTTTCATACATTAATTTAACCTTTAACATTAAGAAACTATGTGTCTGGCACCGTGGCTACAAGGTGAACCTGTCTTTACTAAATGTGTAGTATAACTGAAGGAGACAGACATCAATCAATCGAAATACTACATAAATAAATCCCACAAATAATTAAATTCTGATTTGTAGGATACGATGCAAACAGAATACCAAAAATCTGTGCCTTGTTCTGTGTGTTACACTTCAATAAAAAGTTTTAAACAATATTTTACATTCAGTGGACACTAATAATTATGAAATCTGCAAACTGGAGGGATCCTTAAAAAAATCAACTAGTCCATCTTCATTTCACAGATGAGGACACCAGAGTCCCAGGAAGGCTGCACAAGTTGCTCTCCTTAGGAGGTTAAATACGTGAACCAACTCAATATTGCTGTCTGATTTGACCCTGTCTTAAAACTGACCCACTCCCCATTTATTCAACAATTCTTTTCAGCATACTGTTATTTGCTAATAATCCGCCACCTGGCTCGATTTGTAAAAATCTATCCGTACCTTGAGGACCAGTTCAAAAGCCCATGAAGCTGTCATGGGCCCCACCCAAGTACTCTTCTTGCCATCCCCTTGGCCTGCATCACAATTTACCCTGAAATGTACCTTTTATCCCTTGAAATTAAGCATATGCTCCTTAAGGGTAGAAAATGCATCCCCTCATCTGCTAACACAGTGCCTCAGTAATTTCTTGTTGTCCTAATGAATAACCAGCACCAGAGCAAACTGAAAGGAACAATCACCCCATTTAAGGATCGCTGGCCTGTAAGAATGCCTCTGAACATGCAAGACTCATGAAGAAAGGCAAAAGCTGAATGCTGGAGTCAGGAAATCTGTACTTTATTTTACAAACATTCCTATAGCACTTAGTACATAACAGGCACTGCTCTAAGTATCTTATAAATACCAACTCATTTAATCCCCCTAGTAAGGTAGAAACTACTAATTCATTTGGCAGATAAAGAAAAGGAAGCATACAAAGATGAAATAACTTGACCAAAATCACTGAACCAGGATGTGAAGCCAGTGAGTCTGACTCCAGAATCCATGCTCTTGACCGCTAAGCTATATAAGCTATACTCCTCAAAATATGAAAGAATACTAAATTAATCTTGGTCACCTTTTAAATGACAAGAGATAATTCAGAAAAAAATCATTCATCCTAAAAGTGACAAGGTTATTTTTTAACTTTTTACTAAAAGTTGATGAAAAAGACTCAAGTTACAATTGTCGTAAATGCCAAACCTCACCCTCACCCCCCAAAATATGCCAAGAGATACCTAATTATTTTAATTCACAAAACAGTGTCATATGACACCTGGGGCTTTGACACTGCAGCTCCTCTTATCATTTCCTGCTTCCTTTAGAAACACATTATTACTGTGCTTTCTGCCAACCTCTCAAATGATATGGTCTTCCTGTCCCCTTTTTCCAAATCTTTAAATTGTGAGGCTTGGCCCTAACACAAATGTTACATCTGGCCTCTTGAACACTTTGATCAGCTTCACCCTGAAGCTGTACTTATGTTAAAGGTCAAGAAGGGAAGCCCTGTTATGTAGCCAGTCCACCCTCACCAGCAAGTAAGGCTTGCTGCAAAATAGATCCAATGTACTACACGAGACAGATGACAGCTGGGAACATGAGAGAGATGACAGCTGCAAGCTGCATGTGAGGGTAATCGGGGTAATCACTAGCCCACTGGGTAGAACTTTGAAACTCTGTAAAAGGATATACTGACACGATTTCAAATAACATGACACTGCTTTGAATGGTGGGTAGCAAAAGTGAGAAGCAGACCAGCCTGAGTTGCTCTTTTCCAGCAATGATGTCAGGCAGCTACGAGGGCAAAGGCAGAGGTGGAAAGAATGTTTTCTTCCCCTGGGTAAGGTGCAGGTGGCCATGCTTCATTCACTACAGATAGTGCCAATGCGGAGCACTAAGAGAGGAAAGCATTTCTAAATCTTAGAACCCACATGATATAAAACTTTACATAGAAAAGAATTTTTAAACTTAAGACATTTTACCTCTTAAAACAGAGTTTGGCAAACTATTGCCTGTGGGCCAAATCAAGCCAGCAGCCCACACAGCCCTTGAGCAAAGAGTGATTTTTACATTTTTAAGGGAGATAAAAAAACAAAAATAACACGAACTGTTTGTGGCCAGCAAAGTCTAAAATATTTACTATCTGACCCCTGACAGAAAAAATACACAGAGCTCTATGTGAAAAATATGCATTCTAAGAAAGAGTTAAGATTAAGTTCATCCATCAGTTGTTCATATGCTAATTTTTTTAAAAATTATCAATGGCATTCAGTATTATCTGGCCAAATGGATGAGCCATATTAAAAATCTGGGCCTAGTTTCAGTCCTTTGGCTCTTACTGTCCACTTACTTCAATTAGAAACTGGAAAAATATTTGGTGGGAGGTAAAAAGAAGCTAGCTTTGTTAGATTTCAGGACAGATTATTCAGGACAGATTACCTATTTTGTCTTTTCTAAACCATTCAGCAAGCAGAGACCACATTCTTCTGTATTTTTATAAGATACCTATTATTTGTCATTTATCAGCACACTCAACAATTTACATGTATAATTTCATCTAGTTTCTGCCTTCCTATTTAAGTTCCTTAAGGGCTGGGATTTTTGTCTGCTTTGTTCACTAACAAATCTCCAATACCAGCAGTGTCTGGTACTTTGCAAGTGTTCAATACACTTACTATTATTAAATCCTTGCAGGAGAATGAGCTAATCATTATTATTACTCACATGGGGAAAATGAGGCACAGAGAAGTGAATGACTTGGCCCACTCAATAGTGTCAAAGCTGGAACCTGAACTCAGGATGTCTGACTCTGCAGCCTAAGTGAAGCACCATGCTTTCATACAGAAATGCGCCAACTCAATGCCTAACTTTTGCTGAACTATTAAGGTGTGAACTGTAATTGCTTCTGTTATTGCAGCAGTCTGTTTTAAATCGTATTCTCAGATGACCCATGTGCTATGGGAAAACATACACATACAACTCAAAATGTCTTCATGCACTCATTCTAGCAAAAATGTCACTTTTCTAAAGAGTGCAATGATGTCATTTTGTCACAGATGTTAAAAGATTTTGTAAAACAAAATATAAGTGCAAGACTACGACACTTAAGTCTTTTTCATCTTTAAAGAAAAAGTTGCTATGTTACTTATATTTTGTGTATAAGCAACACAGAACTAATTTCTGCAAGTTGGGAATCAGAGCGAAAAAAATCAAAACAAAGTCCAAAAAAGAAATAGGGCTGTGACAGCTACAAACAGAAAGAAAACCCGCCAGAGTGATCTTCATGCGGAAATAGGGAGCTGTGCACACAGCAGTAAGTGCTTTTATAAGAAATGAAAAGTGAGACAAGCCCTTCTTGCGTTTTATAAACCTCCTTGGTTTCCATACTAGAAAGAGCTACAAGAAACGGGGCAAGAACTATAATGTCTTTGGATGGAATGAAAACCCTGACAGGATTCCCACGGTGTAACAGCATGAAGGAAAATAAGCAAAAATGATAATAAACAGCATTTCTAAAAGCTGGCCGTACAATCTTTTGACCAAACCAAGGAAATGAGAAATTGAATGAGAAACAGGATGGCGGTGCCCATCACACTGCCATCTTCGATCTACCCCTAATAAGGGTTCCCAACACTCCACCCCACCCCAAAAAGCTGCTACGGGGAAAATGTCAAGAAAGCCAGCTCAGCAAAAAGTGACAGCTGCTTCTCACTTAGAGGGCCTCTGGGGCGACCCCGCAGCCCTTGGCGCCAGGTGTCGGGATCCAGAGCCGGGACCCAGGGCCCAGTAAAAAGTGCGGAAGCCTTCGCCCCAGCCCCACAATTCAAACTCTGGAGGCGGGGCCCGGGTGCGCATTTCAGCCACACCTCCACACGGTTCTCTAGCCCGCTCAAGTTCAAGAACTACCGTTTTAGTTGGACTCGCTGCACGCGGAGGCTGGGAAGCCGTCCGGAAAGAATGTGAATGGGGGCCGGGACGGATCCCTGGGCGGGTACCAACGCTGCACGCCGGCCCGACTGCCGGGCGGCAATGGAAGGAGGAAACGGGAAGTTAAAAAGATCCCCGGGCCCCCCGAGACTGGGGCGACCCCTGCCCCAGGCCTCGGCCCTCGCGGCAGCCCCCTCGACGCTTCATGTTTACCAACGCGAGCAGCGCAGCAGCTTCTCCAGGCGGGCGAGCGCGGCGCGGCTGTGGGCCCAGGCCCCGCGACCCGCCGGCTCCATGGCGGGCGCGGGACGAGGCTGGTTCCCGGAGCGGACCCTCGGCTGCCGGTTCCCCGGCATCGCCCCGCCTCGCGGGAAAGACTCCTCGAAGAGCGGGAGGCCGGGAGGACCCGCACAACCACGGAGACGCCGCGGGCCAGCAACCCGACCCCGGCCCAGCGATTCCCGCGTCTCTGGCGGGACGCTGTGGGGGCGGGACGCGCGGGACGGGGCGGGGCCGGGCGGCTGAAACTCCCCAAACTCCGGGCGCGCCGGACCCGGGGGCGGGGCCTGGGGGCGGGTCCGGGTGGCGGAAACTGCCAAAGTCCTGGCGCGAGGTTCTAGGGGCGGGGCCGGGAGCTGAAACTTACCAAAGTCCGGGCGCGCGGGACGGAGGGGCGGGGCCGCGGTAGCGCGCCAGTTGTTGGCGGGAAAGGGGCGGGGCCGCCCGGAGGTATAACGCTTGGGGCGTACGCAAGGTTCCTGATTTCACCGAGCTTGGGTTCTGGGGACCCTCAAGCGAACTTAATAACCGTTGGAAAAACCACAAACCGAGAAACTATTAATGGAACGCTAGCTAAAAGGAGTGCTGTTTTGACTACTGTTGAACTTGGAAAAGCTTTGCCCATTACACTGAAGGTGCCACTGTTCTTTATTCCTAAGAAAGTAACTTTCTTTTCTTCCCCACCACTCCACATGTGGTGTATAAGAGCCGAGTAAAAAGCCGAGACGGTTTCTATCTAACTAGTTAGAAATATCTGTTCAAAGACATTGTTTAAAAAGTTCTAGTTGACTTTTAACATATGGCAAATAAAATTTCCAAAAACGTTTCTACTTTCCTTGTAAGGATCTTCACTGATCACTGCATTTTACAAATTACACCTCACAGAGTACTACTTCACTCCTGCCTCCTCCACCCCAATCCATTGCCAAGTCCTTGCATTATTCCCCCATAGTTTATCTCACATCTACCCACTTCTCTCAGACTCCGCTCCGCAGCAGTGCCAGTGGCCTCTTCCTCACCTGGATTTCTGCCGTAGCTTCTAGCTGGTAGACAGGTGTCCACCAAGGGCCTCGCTGGTCCCCCGAGGCTACCCTGTTGCCACCTAAATTTTTTTTCAAACAAAAAACTCATCTTGGCATAACCCTTTCTTAAAACTCTTCAAAGGTATTTCACTTTTCTTTGACTAACTGGGCCTACACCAGCCTCTTGTCAAAACGTCCCACACCCATCACTGTCCCACCCCCACAGGGCTTTACAACAGGTCTTTAAAAGCACCTGCACCTTGCTGCCTCAGGGCTTTTGCACAGAGATTCCCTTTGGAACCTGGAATTGTCGTCTTCCCCATGCCTCATTCGGCTCAAATATCACTCCTTCCAAGGTTTTCCTGGTCCCTGGACTAGATTTTCTCAGGTGCTTCATATCACCAGTTTGTGTATATATATACATATATGTTAGTATGTTTGTTTCCCCTTTTAGTCCAAAACCTCCAAAAAACCAGAGACCAGCTGCATCTGACAGGTTCCCCAATGTAGCGCCATGTGGCACATGTGGCACATGTAGCACTTGGCTCCAGTAGGTGCTCAGTATTTGTTGAATCACTGGACTACCTGCAAGCTGGGCCCTGTTGTAAGCGTTATCATTACTTGCCTTAAGCCTCTTTGGAAGGAACCCTATGAAATGGGTATTAGTATCTGTTATGGACTGTTTGTGCACAGCAAGAAGGCAGAAGAGGGCCCTCACCAGAACCCAGCCATGCTGGCAGCCTCATTTCAAGACTTCCAGCCTCCAGAATTGTGAGAAATAAATTTCTTTTGTGTAAGCCACCCAGACTATAGTATTTTGTATTATAGCAGCTAAGAGAGTGTTCTTTAAAAGAGGAGGCAGGTGTGGCTCAGAGATCTTAAGTTACTTGCACAGGGTGGAGGCACAGATAATGAGAGAGGCAGAATTTTAACCCAGATCTTTTTAACTCTTAATGGCTCCAGTAAATTATGAAGGCTCAACGAGATTAAGTGACTTGGCCAAAATCCAGTACTTGGTTAGTAGAAGTAGAATGAGTAAAACTAAATAAGGTCTTAAAAGGTGTTTTAACTAGCCCTATGATAGCACATAAACTAACCAAATTTTTTTTAAACTCAGAGGCACTCAAGAAGTTAGTCCTTGATTATTAACCCTGTTAAACCATTGCTTACTCTTTGCTGAGCCCTCGGAGAACTCCAACTCTAGAAAACAAAATGTTAAAGCTTAGAGAGACACTATGGTATAAATGGAGTAAATTGAGGATTTTAGGAGTCAGACAGTCCCATTTCTAATCCCACTTCCACTAAATAATTGTGTGACTTCTAAGCATAAGTTTCCTTTTCTGCAAAATTGGGATAATATTTATCATATAGATTTTTGGGATTTTTAAGTGAGATTAAATGTAAAATTTCCTACATCATAAGTACTCAATAAATGGCAGCTAATTGAAGACAATTATATATATATTCAGTACTGGTGATGCTTTATTTACCAAAGAATAACACTTAACATTTTTATCAGGTGCTTTTTTAATTAGGGCACAATTTAACTGTGATCAGAGTAAATGTAAATTTCACATTTTGGTAAAATGCTTTGGGGACCAAACAATTGTAATTGGCCTATTTGTACAGTGCTATTAAATGAATTATGATGCAGGTGCAATGAGTTCTTTCTGCTGTTAGTTTCTTCTTTTCCTTACCTCTGCCATTGCCCCATACTCTCTCCCCAAGGTTCATGATGTTCTTGGCCACTATTTAATGGTGGCCATAGTAAACTCGTAAAGAATAAGCAAGGTTACTTCCCCATCTTCAACTTCCCGTTGCATTTCCAGCCTTGCTCTGCTACAGCTCAAGTTGCTGGCCCTTTGTTTTTAGTGGAGATAGAATGTGTGTTTTTGAACCAACTCCTTCCCTCAACCCTGGATCCTGAATTTCAAGAGCCAGTTCCTTCTCTCGTGTTCATGTGTGTGTGCGTGCACGTGTAAAAGATGGGCAACCTTTCCAGGATGAGATGCACCACCAATGTGTAAAATCCTGCGATTCTTTCAGAGAAAAAGTTCTGCAGGGAAGTCAGTCCATCAATAAGGTCTTAGTAAAGCCTTATTTTAGGGCATTAACAATATCCTCTTCTTACTTCCAGAAGGGCTAAATGTTATCTTATTTCCCTTCCAGAGTTTCCCTGCAAGGACCTCCTATGTACATAAAAGTTTAGGCTTGTTGCTCCATTTCACTCCTAGTCTGTTCTCTTCCAACTAAGCAGTATTCCCAAGTACCTTAGACCCTTTCAAAATTATTCATCCTTCCCCAGTGTAACACTCTGGTCCTGGGAGGATTCTGAGGCATACAGATGAGCTCGCTTTAACCTATTTACCCATCCTTCTCTCTCCATGCCCTCCCACCCCTCATCCCCCCCACTGCTTCAGTTACTCTCTTTAGAGCTGCTATGCTACAAAGGCATCACCAGCCTGGATCTCTTTTCTCATTTTCAGGCTCAATATAATGGTTTGTTGAAAAGTCTAAATGCTGATGTTTTTTCTTCTGTTGTATGATGAAGTGTTTTACAAAGGAGTAAATCTTCCTCATATTCACTTGGATAAACATATATAACAAGCAAAATGGAACATCCATAATATGCAGACTCTCTTCCCATGGAATGTGAAGATAAGCTCACAAATTCTGGCCTTTACACTAATTCTTCTCTGGCTTTTAATTATGGTATTATGCAGTGGAATCGACCACTTTGACTCTTTGAGCACATTCTCTTTGTCAGATATAAATTTTGTTTGGAAGGACCTCTAGGAAATCTAGAGTCTCCGCCTTCAAAAAATGGAATTTGAAAACAATGGATAAGGAACAACCGAATATGGTAATTGACGGAATGGAACAAACCACCTCAGCATCTAGGACTGCGGTATCTGCTCTGCACATATGACTGAGCTTGCCTTTGTATGTGAAAATGCTGTTAAGTTAAAGTCATATGCTTTGTGCTATGCTATTTTTTCTAGAATCCAATGTGGCATAATGAATATCTGGAGGCAAACAGTATTGGGTTATAAACCTAGCCCTGCCATTTCCTAAGATTGCATCCATGGACCGGTTGTGTAACCTATCTTGGAACTTGGTATCATCTTTTGTAAATTTAGGGTTAATGTATACCAGTCTCATACTCACAGGGTTGTTGTGAGAAAGGACTTACAGCTTGTGAAACTGTCCTAAACCACTAAAGCAGCGCAACCGATGGAAATTCCTTCACAATGGACTGTCCTAAACTTCAATACATATCTTAACGCTTAACTCACAATAAGCACATGATATATTTTCCCATTTTTAGGACTGGTCTTAGCATTGGTAAATTGCACTAAGCCAGCTACACTTGCTTTAAAATTCTCTTATGAAAGAGTACATAATCTAAGCAAGAAGGAACCACTCATGCTGTGACTATTGGAACAGAGATGCTTACTATAGAAATTCCTTTGCAAATATGATGCAATAACCCTGAAAGGAAGCATAAATCCTATTTAATGATCATAATCTCTTTTAGTATCATCTCAAAGTATCCACTAGATTCCTAACACCATCTTTGCCATATACTAGGACCTTATAATGAAAATATTTATAATTTTTATTTAATGAACTTGACGATCTATGATTTACGTCCTTTTTTTGCTCCTTTAAGAGCAAAAAAGCCTCAGCAATTAAAAACAGTATTTTTGTCCTGTGTACTATAGACAACTTATGTGAACCAAAGAAACCAGTAGGGCCAAAACTAATCAGTACCCACCACCCGTGGATATCGTAATGATAAATGTGAATCTCCTCCTGATCAGTTAGTTGTGCCTGTATGTACTGATCAAGTTATTGGCTGCAATGGATTGCACTAAACTGTTTTGATGTGCCACAGTCTCTTTCACTAACATATATAGACTCAGTCTCAATGTCACATAGACCTTGGCATTTAGTGAAAAATTGCCCAATTCTCTAGAAGCATCTAGATATTTGAAATGGTTTTTGAAAGGATGTTAACTCCATTCTTGTGGTCACCTGCCAAATTTCTATCACAGAATCAAAAGCAACTAGTCTAAGGATATTTACATTAGTATGTCCCCACAGCAGTTGTTTTAAAGGCTTTAGTATCTTTTGTACTTCCTGATCATTTATCAAATTCAGTCTGACACAGATATTTCACTGGTCATTGTTTTTTGTTCAATAGACTTGAGAGTTCAGCCCATTCCACTGCCTTTTATAGCTTGCTATTTTTAAGGAGGCACCTCAGTAGAAACCCCCTTTTTCTGTACAGTGTAATTACTGAAGCACATAAAGCAGTTATAACAGAAATTTATCACTTTCAGGTGGAAATACTCCCAGCCAAATAAAAGATAGAGTAGGAATGCCAGAAGCAATTTATAACAGGCTCACTGACATTTTGTGTTGAGAAGCTCTACCACTGAATAAGCATCAAGTCATAAATCTCCGTAAATTAAAGCAAGCAAGTTAGTCTTTGAGGGGACACTATAATAAAAGAATGCTGTGATGCAAAGAAGGAAAATTCTGTTGACAAAAATCACCAAAAACAGCTGTCAGTAAAATTTACAAACAGCTTGTTTTAAATTCTGTTGGATTCTAGCAGCTGTTTGTTTGTACATAAAACGTTCATTTAGGAAATGAGCATTGGCCCTAGTTTGGATTGCATTGTGTTTCAAAATTCTGTAATCAGTTTAATCAAAATTCATGCAATAATTTAAATTTTTTTCAAAGAACAAGTGAGAAGAAACCAATGCATTTAAATATGCCTCATACACAATATGTTTTCAATAAATATGGGAATAAATGAATAAATGGCTGTATACCATTATCCATAAAAGCAATGATCACTTACAAAGTGCATTTTGGCTTTATTTTTTTCATTCATATATACTGTTTTGGAAATTACGCCTTGTTCATACTGGACTCATTTTACTAGTATTGGTAATAACCCTTAATAGCTCTTCAGCGATATATTTTAGAGTTTAGAGGGCTAAATTAAAATTTAGTTACAATTATAAAGTCACTTTCTGTGAGAGATAGTTTAAAAATATTTCTCAGTATTTTTGCATATGCTTTTATTTAGTTACTTTTCTCAGTATCTCAAAAGATAGCTTATATATTTTTTCATCTGTGAAGTAGGGATAATAGAAAATGCCTCATTGCTGTTGTGTGGATAAAATAAGCTAAAGCACCTAGCAAAGTGCTTGGAGCATAGTAAGTTCTTAATAAATGCTAGCACTTACTACTGTACCAAAAACTCTAGGTTCAAGAATAATAAAATGATAAGAATTTTTTTTTAGGTAATAAGAACCACAGTATCATGGATACTCAACTAGACAAGAATCCAGTGTATTTCAACTTTTAAAAATATCTGTGCCCCCACCCAAAATGTGTGTGTGTATATATCTATCTATCTATAGCTGTATCTATATACACCACTCTTTAGGTATTAATTTGGGAGATTGGGAAGTTGAGTCAAACCACAAAACATTACCTTAAAAATAACTATAATAACATTTTTCTCTTTATTCTTAAACCAGACAAACACAATGGCAATCTTTCCTGTCCCTGAATGACTTAAATCATTGAGAAAAATATATTCCATTGGTTTAAATTTCTAGAAATGAGTCTATATAATCCAGATTCATCATATAATCCTAACAATCACCCACTAGCATAGCCACCATTATCACCCCATTTGACAGAAGAGGAAAAGGAGCTCCAAGCTGTTTAGTGACTTTTTTAAAAACACACAGCTTACAAATAGCGGAGAAAGGAAATAGATCCAGGTCTGCCTGCCCCTAAAGCCCAAGCATTTAAGTATCTACATAACCTAGTTTTAGTTAAGTTCAACTTCAAAGGATGTCATTTAAAGCTAAATCAGTTGAAATACCAGAGTGCATACAAATTTCCAGCACAATTATACATTGTAAGTTATAGAAGTTGTTTAAATTATAGTCTCTCAGAGAATTTACTGCCTAGTTACAGACAAGACTACAAGACTATACAAGAAACAATCCTAATACTAATAATATGAGACATTATAATTAAGTGTTCAATTCTGTGGTCCACATATAAGCACCACAAAAGGTCAAAGGAGAGAATACTTAAAATTGCTTAATGAAGATTGGCGTGCCGTGGATAGCTTTGTGTGGAAGATAAAAGCAGGAATTAAGTCTTGGAAGGTAGAGAAGTTTGAAGTAGTAGAAGGGAAGAGGAAGATTATTTCAGATGGGCAAAATCATAGCAACACAGACAAATGACAGGGGAACATCACCACCAGTCTGACTAAAGCAAAGATATCAGGTTGAAGCATATAAAATTACTGTTTTTGTAGGTCAAAAATGGTCAGAAAACAGCAATTTCATCTGGCTCAACCTAATACCTCTTAGACAGCAGTGATTATAGTTAGTACATAGCTGAAAGCAATAAGGAACTTCTAGAATTTGGGGAGGAATCAGTGAAAAGTCACCTTCTTAGAGGGAAGCTAGCAGGAATCAACAAATAATAGCTGAGATTATTATCTGCTCATTTATGTCACCCTAAGAGAGATTTGGAAATATGGTGCTTAAATATTCAAAGAAAAGCCCCATTCCAATCAAAGCAAACAGAGTAAAATTGAAGAACTGAAATATATTTTTTAAAACTTCCCTTTCAGGGCAACTCAAGCCAGAGAATAAACATTAAGTCACATTATTAATAATCCACATTTATATAGCTTTGGCATTCACCAACAGTGTGTGGTAGCTGGCATGTGTGAGCTCACAAGAGTCATATCTCAAATTTTCAGAAGTTTTACCAGCTGTTTGTTAAACATTGCCATTATTTAAAATTATATTATGTGAACTGAGAATTAATTAGATGATTCTTAAAGCAAAGGTAATAAATATTCAAAATTTACTTTCTAAATATTTTACCACATTTTCTTGTTATCTATGCTCTTGATGTTATTTACGTATTTTTTTCTCTATGGTGGAAATACTACAGCATATGATAATGTGCTCTTGCAATTCCATGTTCAGTGACATCACCTTGGTAGCTTGAAGTCAGCCATGGTGAGAGCATTTACACCATGGGTGTTGACCAATGCTACAGATTAGGATTCGATATATTGTTTTGTTGACTATTTATTCTAGATTTAGACGATGAAAATGTTAATACAGATTACACTTAAAATATGTCATGTCTGTGGCTGTTGTATTGTGACTAGGCACAAAAATCGATGATATATTTTTCCAGTATTCAACTCAGCAAACAAATCACTCACATCATTGATGAACAATGTCTTCTTCTATCTTATTCACTAATTTAACACAAATATCAACCAAAATATATGTCAGAACTACACTCAGAAAGCTACTTGTTCAACATTTACCAGCACATCAGTACATCTACCCGTTATGTCAGGTCTCACGTCTACTCTACCTACCACACTGTGAGAGTCTCATGTTGTGTTTCACATTTACTCACAAACACAGCGCTATGGGCATAACATGGCCTCCAGATTTTCCCTCCTCTCAGGCTCTGTCCCTGAGCCCCACAGTGATGTTTGTTGCCCAGACTCAGAAGCTTGGCGTATTCTGAGGTCATGAGCTCCTCACTCCTTCAGGCCCCACAACTTACTCCTCCAGTCCAAAACCATCTCTAGCTGCTCCTTCACAGGGTACTCATGTCCACACTGCTCTACTAAAATAGGGAGTATGTCTTTTTCCTAATTTTGTGGCTACTCTGAACTAATTTAGTGTTTCCTGTGCCTTCATTATTTCTCGGAAGTGTTGTGTGAAATTAGCTCTTTTAGGGTTTTTTTTTTGCTTTTTTACATTCATATTGTAAATGCACCCTAAGGGCCATTCAGACAATAACACTAGGCTAGTTGGGGGAAGCCATTTTGCTTCCAGTGTGCTTTCAGCTTGTTCTGTCTTAAAAGTTGAGAATTAACCTGCTGCTTGCTTATACAGCTGCCGGGTACAAGACTAGAAAACAGCCTTGAGGAAAAATAGATCAAGAGTGGACTAGGCCAACTGCAGACTGCTGATGACAACATCCACTAGATGACCTATTGACCTATTATTTGCTGTTAACCATCCAGCATGTCATGATGGCTTGCACAAAGCTTACTTTCTGCCACCAACCTGCTTTACTCCTTCCCTTTATAAGTTGCTCAGTGAGCAGATGAAATGAGATAGTCTTGGAGACAATAGTCTGCCATCTCTTCAGGCTGCTGGAACTTGAATAAACCACCCTTCCTTCACCAACACTCACCTCTCATATTTGGTTCTCAGGGGGTGGGTGGCCAAAACTGCATTCAGCAACGGTATCACAAGTCTATGTGGGGCTGGTTTGAAGGAACATTTCCTACCCCACTTTTCCTTCTTTATGTGTTTCTAGCACATATCGCTAGCTAACACAATATATATTTAACTTATTTATCTAATTTGTCATCTGTATTCTGTTATAGAATTCATGCACCCCCAGTATTCAGAACAGCACTGGGGACATACTACGTACTCACAGGAATGAATGAAGACAAAGTGAAGACATCATGCCGTAGTCAAAATCAACTTGGCCCTTTGATGCTGGGGCATTATTTCTGGACCAAAATTGCTCTTTATTTATTTATTTTTTTAACTTAGGGTAAGTTTTTCTCCCTAGCGATTCCTAGATTGTTTGTGCCCTGCAAGTTCTCTAATATGACTAAAGTCTTCTGGCTCCTTGGAGGATGCTGCTTAGATTTATAGGGGTAGAGCGAAAGCTTCCTCTGCCCACTGAAGATTCACTGAAATGACTGACAATAGATTAGTAGGAGAAAAAGGCATATAGATTTATTTGACGTGCATAAACTTGGGAGCCATGTAAAATAGGAACTCAAAACAGGGCCAAATGGTTGATACTTAAATAACCTCTTCAAAAGGGAGAGGGAAATGGAGAGTATAGTCAATTGTGAAGGGTAGTAAATGATTTTCAGGGGAAATGAATGAGCACAAAGAACAACGTGAAAATGAGACAAGTTTCTGTGAGCTCTGGAGGAGGTGGCTGGAAGATGAGTGGTGGAACTTCACTGTGAATAAAGGTTATCTTATTATGCAGATAGTCCCCCAGGTAATCTCTCCAAGCTGCCCCCAGAGAATGGATGAAAAGTCTGTCTGGGCATGAAGACTCCAGTCTTTTCTCCAGTGGTTGATCTTTTCTGGTTATTTGATGAGATTCCTAGGGAGCAAAGTGGTTCTTAAGATAATTGCACTTCTTTTGTAAAGAAGCTTCCCTAGTCAGATAAGGAAATTTTAGAGAGTATCTTCTGGTGCTTTGTGAAAGAAAACGGTTCAGAGAGAGACCTTGGTTCTGAGGTTTATTTCTGAGGACCTGCAGGGTTGTCTTTATTTTTTGTGGATGTGAGGTCTTGCTATGTTGCCTGGGCTGGTCTTTTACAATTGACTGTATTTTATTTTTTTACTGACCTTGAGACTCTACCAGGCTTATCTTAAACTCCTGGTCTCAAGCCATCCTCCAGCCTCAGCCTCCCAAAGTGCTGAGATTACAGGCGTGAGCCACTGCACCCAGCCTGCCTTGCAGTTTTCTTTAATTCAAAGCACTCAGCTTGCCAAAGCACCATATTTTGGGGTATTGTTTTCTGTACTCCAACAGATTCGATCAATTTCTCCTCACACCATCCCCCAATTGTACCTAAAGTTCTAACTAGAACAATTATAACCTGACTATCTGAAGGAAAATAAAACCTAGGAGTATGTAGAAACAAATTATTTTAATTGCATTTTAATATTTCAAACCAGATTTCTTTTGTGGGATGGTTCGAGAAAATTTTTGATAAGGTGCTTGGCTAAGAGGGGTCTTAGCAAAACCCAAAGTAGCCGCAGGCAATATCTTAACTACTTTCCATAAGACAAAGAGAGAGAAATTAGGTTTGGGGTCTGGGAAGGAAGAAGAGAAGAGAGAGGGAGAAGGGGCAGAGAGAGGAATTAGCATGTCATAAGATTGCACTTATATCAAGAAACAGCAGTCAGTGAAAAGTCCCAGGATTTGGGTGGTTGCAAACTTTAAAAACAAGAGTCCTTAGTCATGGAATATTTTTAGCAGAATATAGGATTGCTATGGAAACAAATCTGAAACTATGGATTTATGAGGCCTGGCTTCCTGGAAAATGCCATGTTAGCTGTGTAACTGAGTATAAAGGTGAAGATGTTTCATGTCCCAACAGGTCCCTTTTGTGCAAGTGAAGTAGCTGCACGCATTATTTATAGATCATCATGATGTGACAAAAGAAAGGAAGAAAGGTGTGAGGGAGGGCTCAGCAATCCAGAACCAGGAAATAATTAGGAAAAGGAAATTGTCAGCAAAGATGGTACCTGCTGAAAGCTCAGATTTGTGAGAGATTGGTTTGAAATCCAATCTTTTGTTTTATCTCTGTATGGTTGGGTAAGAAAGGCTTCTGTTTTTTGTTATTTTTTTAATATCAAACAACCAATTCTTCCTGCCCCCAAAGGGAAACGTTTTGCCACCAGAACCAGATGGACAGAGGCTACAGTGCTAGGTGTTTCAGGTTTCTATTGTCTCACTCCCAAAACTGTCCAACCAGCCCATGAAATGTAGGCTTAATCTTCCAGAGGCAAGAAATGACAGTCCTTATGAGTAAAACATATAACCTGAATTTTTTTCTGATCATATTATCTTCTCAATAGAGTTCTATTTTCACACTTGGTGACTTGATGTCAAGGATTTTCACATCTTTCTGGCTTATTGCTTTTAGGTGAACATGGATGCTGTGATAGCAGTAATTATCAAAACCAAGAAAGAACAGAAAAAGGAAAAATACCGTTTGTTTTCCAACCATTTTTAATGGTCAGAAGTACTTAAAACTAAAAGGAAAAATACATTTTAAAATGTATACATATTTTTTTAAAAATTCATGAGCATCTGTGGAGGAGGGCAAAAGGGAAAACAGGAGGGATGGGATAACTACTAATGAATAGCAAAAAAATAAAAATAAAAATCAAACTAGGGCAGCAGTGTTCTTGAAGTTGTAAGATGTATGTCCAAGCCCTGGCCCTCCCATTGGCGATATTTTTTTTATAATTAAAAGTTTTATTAGGTAGAGCAACCTTGCGGGGGGGGGGGGGGTTGTTTTAGTTTTGAAAGTTAAGCCATTTAATGCTAAATCTTTCCAATTAATCTATTGTATCCAATGGTTCCCGATAGCTTATTATATGCCAGTTGCTATGTTAGGCACAGGAAGTACAGGGGCGAATAAGACTGACCTGACCCTTATAGAGTTTATATCCTGTGCTTCTCTTTTTTTTTTTACTTGAAAATGAGGAAAATACTAACTGCCTTCTCATAGCATTGCTGTGAGGATTAAAGGAGAATACCTTATGTAAAACCCATACATGTGAGAGATTATTCTTATATTTTTCTTTCTTCGAGCTCAAAATAAGAGGTTCTCGGCCAACCCCACATTTGTTAAAATTAAAACAAAATTATTAACTTCAATTGTCAGTACACTATTGCCTCTGTGGGAAAAAAATACCTTCTTTAAAAAACCTACCAAGGTTTTGTGCAACTCCCATTATGATCAGTAGATAATGTGGCTTGCTTTGAAATGACTCCGCTATATTTCATTTCCAACTAGGAATTAAATTTCCTTTCTTGAATTATAGGGTGCCAGAATAAACGGTTGAGGCATTGGGCAAGAATCACAAAATCTAACTCACTGTGTCCCAGTAGGAGAACCATAGACAAAAAAGCTCTGTAGTTTAAATAGAGACATCCTCAGACTTCAGGTAATGTTTTCTTATACAACATCAGTACAAGATAGTAAAAAATCCATACCTAAGGAAAATTTTTTAAAATATTGAATTAAAATAGCCATTTTATCTGCCCACTCATAGGATAAATTTAATATTGAATCAAACAGAATCATAGACCTATGTCCCCATGTAGTCTCATTTATATACTATGTTTCTTTAAATTATAGAACTAACATGTTCACAGATCAAGCAATCTTGACAAGCTCAACTCTGCCAAGTGTTTTATAATTATGGAAAAATTAAGTATTACTTGAAATGAGTATTTTTTTTTTGTATTTCAAGTTTTACTTGTTGACAAACATACCAGTTTTGAAATAGGTGTAATACAAGTTTTAAAGGGTATTTGATTCATTGATCTTCTAAATAAAGTTGCCATTAACTTTTGAAAATAAAGAATACCAATATAAACCTCACAAGACAATAAAATGGATAAATGTGTCATCTTTTTTTCTACAAGCTGAAATATGTTTGCTGTTTTTGTCAATAAATCACTATGTGTATGCATATCTCTCTTGTGCTTTACTGAAATTTATACCTAAGTAAGCATAAAACAAAACTACTATACATTACAACTAAGATCAAATGTATATAAATATAATAGTAAATACATACAAATATATTATTGTAGTAGGATATAAGACTAAACTGACTCGTTATTCTTAAATTCTTAAGGTTAAAGAGTCACAGATTTTAGAAATATAGGAAAGAGATTTTTCTGCAGTAAATTATTGCAGATAATTGCACATTCTGAAGTGCAAACAACATGGTCCATGCAAGCATAAAGAATAAAGAGATCACTAAATTTGGTTTATGCAGTGTTTAAACACAAGTAATGCAGTTTTTGACTTTATATAAGGCAAATATATTTTAAAACCAATTTTTAAAGTGACAGAAAACCAGTAAAATAGTTTCAGTAATGGTATGAGAAACTGTGATAGTTTACTTCTATGTAAACATGAATCAAGACTTTCATCTCCTGTCAAGACAACAAAGAAACCAACCTTGCTAAGAGAACGCTATGAATTTCAGACAACGCACTTCTTAAAGGAAAAACTTAAGGTGAAAAGTGGCACCAAGTTTTTTGGAAAAAAAGGGAAGTTATAACCATATTCCAAGCAGTTGCACGACAGCCTTTATATTTTAAAGTGGCTCTGCAGGTTATATATTCTTCTCCACGTACTACTTAGGGAAAATGGTTTATTTATTACAATGCCTAGAAGAAATTTTGAATAAGAAGATAGTACTCATTATTTTACAAGGTTTGGTATGTTTTTTAATGTAATAAAAGTTAAAAATGTGAAAATCAATATTTGAACTCACGGAGATAAAGTACAGGAGAATAACTTTAAAATTGTGAATTTCGTTTTAAAACAATAAACCTTGCACGTATCCTGGTTCTGCAAAAAAAAATAAAATAAAATAAACCTTTTATTTCTTGCTTTCCAACATGACTTTAGAGAGGATAACAGCTCCTTTCTATAATATATTACTAATTCTGCATAAATGAAGAATATCATGAAACATTTTATAAAAGTTTTTAATCACAATCAAACCACATTTTACCTAATAACTATTTAAGTGAAATGTAATAAAATCCTTCCCAAAGCGTGTTTTTGTAAAGAATAATCATTTCACATTTTATATTTGGAGCTATGTCACTGTTGAAATTTTCTTTAAAATAGTCTATTAAGCCGGGCGCGGTGGCTCACGCCTGTAATCCTAGCACTCTGGGAGGCTGAAGCGGGAGGATCGCTTAAGCTCAAGAGTTCAAGATCAGCCTGAGCAAGAGCGAGACCCCATCTCTTAAAAAGATAAAATATTTTTATTCAAAAAAAAATAAAATAAAAATAAAATAAAATAAAATAGTCTATTAATATCAACTGTAAGGTGTCTGAAGAATATAATTTGCAAATATACATAGCTTCTTAAGATTCAAACTCAACCTAAAATGTATGCCCAATACTCACTTCTATTATGCATCTATACTAGATCACGTACTAATTATCTACTGGTTCATCAGAATGAACTGGGAAGGTGTGTACCAATATTTCTTATTCCTCGCTTGTATGTACAGCCTTGGCTGAATCATAATGAACAAGCTGTTCAGTCATATCCCCTTTTCCAATTACTCAAGCCAGGAAGAGACTGAAAATTTATTCAGGCAGAGGGGTTCTCTGATGATTAGAATTTAAAAAAAAAAAAATACATCGAATAGGGAAGAGGTCAGTTTTCAAATCCAGAATGAAAAAGATTTTTTTTCACACACTGCAGAATAATAATGCAATAAGAAAGGCCTCCTCCAGTGGTAAGAGAGCTGAGGGGTTGAGAACTGAGAAAAAGCCACAGAATTTAGACATTCCATTCCAAAAAGATGATGGCATGCCAGGGCGAGTGTTATCACCTCTGTCCCAAAGGTGCCTGCTCTTTCATCATTTTCAGAATATTGAGATTTGAGATGGCACTGGCTCATTCCTTTTTCTGTTTTTGCACAGAAGGTCCTCATGATCTGACACAATGTGGTACTGGGAAAAGCCCACTTAAGGTGGATCTTCTTAATCCTCAGGCCAAAATTTCATAATAAATACTGAAGAGGGAAAACAGAATAAGGAAAAGGAAGAGGAGTGTGAACTAAAATAAAATAAAAGGCTTCCCCCCAACAGCTGACTGAATGGACCCCCTCCTGGCCAAGGGGATACCCTAAAACTAAATTGTCTGACAGGAGGAGGGAGGTCAGACATGCCTCACCATGCCCCCTCCCTTCTTGGAGATGTCCTTTGTAACTCAGTAACAGGCCTAAGGCAAGACAAACCTGCATGTCCCCAATTTACACAACAAATATATGTCTGGTGACCTGTCTCTTCCTTATCTAAAACGATTTCAAGTCTTTAGACAAAGCTTCATTTTTTTAACCAATTACAAGTCAAGAAGTCTTTAAACCCACCTATAACCTGTAAGCCCCCTGCTTTGAGATGGCCCACCTTTTGGGGCCAAGCCAATGTCTGCCTTCCATGTACTGATGTTGACTTTACCTGTAATCCCTGTCTCCCTGAAATGTACAAAACCAAACTGTAACCCAACCACAGGGAGGCCCCTTGCTCAAGGCTTCCTGGGTGTGGCTCCAGGTCATGGTCCTCAAATCTGGCTCAGAATAAACCTCTTTAAAATTATTTTACAGAGTTTGGCTTCTTTTCCATTGACAGGAGGGAAAAAAAGGCAGAAGAGGAAGATTGAAAAGATTTGATGGATCTTTAGCTTGAAAAAGAAAATAAAAATTGTCAAAATACTACTAAATTATATTTAATAACATTTGGGTTATAACTGCAATTATGTGTTGATTTTTAGAAGAATGAAAAATAAGTTGAAAATCCCTTATTCTGGGAGTGTGACGTTGCAAAAAAATGTTTTTGATAGTAAGACAAGACATTCTCCATCCACATTTTCCCAAGGGCCTCTTTCAGTCCTTTGATATTTAAATTACTCTCTTTTGAAGCTCCTACCTTGTCATCATGCCTCTTGCTTTTCTATTCAGTTGTTGAGTGGTTTAATTCTCATTTGTGTGTGGTTCTTACAGTTCTCCACTATCACTTTCAAGGACTTCGAAAGAAAGTTTGCATCTTGTGCAATATTTGCATTTTCACTTTATTTGATTTGCATTGTATTTTATACCACATTGTCCAGATACTGCTGCTTTAAGCAGTGAGACGTATAGAGGCTAATGTTAAGCAGAAAGGATTCTGTTATTTGATTGATGACTAATTTTATAAGTGGTCAGTTTTATATAATGTGTTTGTATATATTTTGTATTTTGCTTCTCTAAACAATCTTTTATAAATCCAGGAATTTGATTGTGAAAACTCAGAATAAAGACCACTCTGATCTCTGAATAATCAAGAATGGTCTGTTTTTCCACGCATCCTATAAGTGACTAGATAATTATATGAGAGAAATATAATCTTTGAGAAGTATGTTATATGATTTTACTCTTAGAAATCTTGTTATGCTATTCTTAAGTCATCATAACAAATTCTGGGAAAATATGCCTAGTCTTTAGCAAGCCAATTGTTCATCTCAAAATTTAACTACAAAAAATGAAGCAGAAAAAAAATTGCATATTCATTGTCTAAGTATGGCTGGTGACTTGTCAACAAATAAACAAGAGTCTCTATTTTAATTGCTTTTCTTAATGGCAGTTGAAATTTGTAAAAATTATTAGTCAATTTGTTAGGTTTGACCTTAACTTGCTGTATGTATATATAGGGAAAAAAATAACTATAAATTAAGATAATTTGAAATGCAGTTATAATCTTATAATTGTAAGACCCAGAATATGCCACCTCAAAATATGTTCCTTTGGCATAAGGATTATTTGAGCTGAAGGCAATTGAGAAGAAGCAGACACAAGAAAAACTTTCTGCCTTCCCCCTATTTGGCTAAAAGCAGGACATTAATTTACAAAAACAAAGGTGTCCTCCTCCCCTCTTCATCAGGAAGGATAAAAGTTGATCACTGAACACACAACATTATAATTCACAAAATTTACACAAAATATATACACACACACACTTAGTAACATAAAAATTACCAAATGATTTAAAATGTCCAAAGAGGGTTTAAAAAATTATATATTAGTGTGGGAAGTGCATTAAAAAAAAAAAAAGATTACAAAAATGCTGGACAATGGTAACTGCCATGTCTTTCCTCCAATCTCTATGGACTGCAAACATCACCTGACATTTTATGCTACCTCTCTGAACCTTAGAGAACACTGACTTGTGTGTGAATTCTGGGACTTTAAATGGGGCTCCAACTCACTGGAGAAGTCACAATACTCATAAATTTAAGTTTCTATTGCATCCCCTCATCTGCTTTGCTCCAACTTAATTTGTCTGCTTAAGTTAGACAAATTGCAAGTTGGTCTTTCTTACATGAGTCTCTTACTTGATTCCGTATTTATTCCTACCCCCGGTATTTTTTCCCTTCCTTTCTTCCAAAGGAAGAACCTGGCGGGGCGCGGTGGCTCACGCCTGTAATCCTAGCACTCTGGGAGGCCGAGAAGGGAGGATCACTTGAACTCAGGAATTCGAGACCAGCCTGAGCAAGAGTGAGACCCTGTCTCTACAAAAATAAACAAACAAACAAAAAAAACAAAGGGAAGAACCTTAATTCATGCAAGGAAATCAATAGAGATGTAACAACTCATGGACAATTTTCCCAAATTCAACCGCGTTTCTCTAAGGTATTCCTGGATATCTTTGTTCTGGGATGTAATTTGATAAATTCGCAAACTCACCAATTGTGTGAGTTAAGAACTGGTTAAAACTCTAGTGGTTTGAATATGCAAAGTCAGTTAAGACGTATTGGTCCTTAGACAACAGTTTACACAATATAAATTCAAGAAAAAGAAACAACAAACAATTCATAGATAGTGTTGCTGGATGTCAGAAATGTAAACTCCATAGATCTTACTCATGTCTGAAAACTCATCTGCTTTATCACCCTCCAGGAAGCCTTTCTGAGCTCCAAGGTCCCATAATGGGCATGGTGTTCTTCCTTTGTACTCACTTGTTACCTATCCTTGCTGTGCTATTTCCCCCCTAAACAGTGGGGAGAGGGCAGGGGGTAAGCGTTCAGTTCAGTTTTTTAAAAATCTAATGTCTATCTCTACTGTCTCAAAGGCAGGGACTCTTTTCCCCCCATAACAGCATGCCTAGCATATAGTAGGCTCTCAGTGTTTGTTGAAATGAGTCTAGCTCCTGGAAGTGCTATGTTCTGGGAGGAAGGGCACTTTTAAAAAGAGGTAATTTCTCAGGGGCTACTCAGCAAATGTCAAGGCTTTTTAACCTCTGCCTAGAAAAATCTGACACTGGCAACATTAACCTTTAGAAGCCATACTAGCATTTACTCGAAGGCTATGTTTTGCAATGAATAACAGGCTTCATCTAAAGTCTAATAACTTGTACTCTAATAACATGGGTTTAATAAAAATGTAAAATAGATTGAGAAATTATCAGAAACCATAAACTCCTAGCTTATTACTGCATAGCAAAGAACATATTCTCTAGTTAATCTTCTTCCACTTCCCAATGATCTACGTTCACTTCATCATCCCTAGAATACAGTCAAATCAATTACAGCACTAGTTCTTACAGCTTCCAGACAGGAATATCCTTCATCTGCCCAAATCCTCATGTCCCCATGTAGATTCAGGTTTCATTGCATCACCAGGTGAAAGCTTATTTTAAAAATGACATTTTTGTTGAGTGATTTGCCCTGTTTGAAAAAATGGAAAAATGGAAGGCTTTGAATCAGAAGCAGTACAATCAAACATAATCTGTGTCTGCGAAGCCATTATCTATACTCACCACTTTGCTAAGTGCTGTGGGAGCTTACAATAGAGGGACAAGACACCAAGCTTTATGCAGCCCTATGGCACAATCATGTTGTGAAATATTTACTGACATTATAAAGCAGAGTGTGATTAAGTGTCAAATTTAGACACACAGTCAGTAAGTGCTTCTGAAGTTCTGCTGAAAGAGAAAGACATCAGCAGGGGTCTCAGGGAGTCAGCCCAAGGTAGGCTGAAGACATAGATGGTTCCCACGAGACAAGGGACTTGGGTAGGCAACAGCCTTGAACTCTGAGCAACCAAGGCAGAGTGAGCACAATCAGGAGGCAAGGCAGAAGGATAACTCACAAGAGAAAATGACAGAACAAAAGAGAGGTAAGAGAACACTAGAGACAACTGTCTCGAATTCACTGTTATTCTTACTTTTTTAATTTGGTACACAATTCTATGTATAAATTAGTATTACTCTTGTTATAATTTACTATTGTTTCTTATTTATTTATTTATTTATTTATTTATTTATTTATTGCTCAAGGAATTTTAGGTGGATTAAAAAATGCAGGCAATAAATCAGACGACTATAACTTCACAAAATACAAGGAATAAATGGAATTTTTGAAGGTCAAGACCAAGGAGAAAAATCAAACTGAAAAATAGATATTTTAAGATCCATCACAATGATTATATTTGAGCCACAGATCTGAATCTGAGCTTCCTGGCAGTTAAAGAAAAACTCATCCTATCATTTTAATTTTTATATTTGTATAAGCCAGGGGTTCTTTTTTTAAGCTTGTGATTCTTTCTCTTTCTTTTTTCTTTTTTTCTTTTTTAGAGATGGGGTCTTGCTCTGTCGCCCAGGCTGGAGTGCAGTGGCCTGATCATAGCTCACTGTAACCTCAAACTTCTGGGCTCAAGTGATCCTCCCACCTCAGCCTCCGGAGTAGCTGGGACTACAGGAGTGTGCCACCGCACCTGGCTAATTTTTAAAAATTTTTATAGAGATGGGGTCTTGACATGTTGCCCATGCTGGTTTCGAACTCCTGGCCTCAAGAGATTCTCCTGCCTCGGCCTCCCAAACTGCTGAGATTACAGATGTGAGCCACCGTGCCAGACCCAAGCCAGTGATTCTTAACACATTGACTGCCCCACTAGAAAAAAAAAATTTTCCTTGGTGCCACGGTGTTTTATTATGAAATCAGAATAAAAACTTCGAAAACAAAACGATCCTTTCTAATGAAAAATGAAAAATTTGTTATTTTTTATTGTTTTCTGTGTTTTTTCAATAAAAAAGTAATATAAAAACTTGAAAACTAGTAATGTAAAAAGTAATGGGGAAACTTAGAAAATAGTTCATAAGGGTAAAGTGTTTTTCTTGATTTGTCAGACTTAAATGTAATTTAAAGGTAAACATAAATAGAAAAAGGAAATTTATTGACTTCTATTCATTTAATCCATGTGTTTAGAATTAAATTGTCAATATTAATTATAACAATAAGAATATCGACAAGTAAGATTTTCACGAACCAACTGCAAGGTTTTGCCCAGGTTTTGCTTCACGAGGCCCCTGGCTCAAAACTAGTGTGAATTAAATGCAACTCACGTGGCAGTTAATGTGTTAAACTTGGTCCATGTAATCCTTAATAGTTCATGAACAACATTTGGGGGGGCCTGTGAACATCCTGAAATTTTATCCAAAATGTCATTTATATGGAGAATTTTTTAAGGAAGGTATCCATAATTTCATCAGATTCTTGAAGGAATTTGTGACCTAATGTGTTATGAACCACCAAAAGAAATGATCTTTAGTTTACAGAGCACTGTCACATAATTACATCATCTGAGGCCCAGAAAGATTAAGTTCAACATCTAAATGAAAAGTTCAAGGGCCAGATTTGGCCAGCTGAAGTTTTCTAAAAAATAGAATTACTAATGTTTAAAAGTCTTGTGGCTGGGCATGGTGTCTCACATCTGTAATCCTAGCACTTTGGGAGGCCCAGGCAGGAGGATCGCTTGAAGCCCAGAGTTCAAGACCAGCCTGGGCAACACAACCAGATCCTGTTGTAACGGCAAAAACCAGAGTCACGCTGTCCAAGGAAACACCGAGAGGTACACGAGGACGTAGAGAGGTCAGGTTTATTAATTGTTACCGCCGGTGGGCCCAGAGGAGTTTTTTCCAAAGTCTGAGCACCCCCGGTCAGGGGAATTTGTCTTTTATAATTTAAAACAAGGGGGAAGGGTACAGAGCAGTGCATACAGATAAGAGAGTTGCAGGGAGGGAGCTGGTGCAGGAACATAAGCTGGGTCACTAATTATCTTTCTGGCAACAGCTGTGGCCTTCAAGCATTCCTGAGACTAGGAGGGTAGCAAGTAGTCTTACAGAAGCAGATTAAGCAATTTAACATAAACAGGGCTATAGCTTCTCCTTTCAAAGTAAAAGGTTTTCAGTGAGTTTTATTATTTTCTATCTCACTGTCTCTACAAAAAAATAAATTAAAAAAAAATTAGATGGGCGTAGTGGTGCACAACTGTAGTGCCAGCTATTTAGGAGGCTGAGGTAGGAGAATTGCTTGAGCCAGAAGTTCGAGGCTGTGGTGAGCTATGATTATGCCACTGCACTCAACAACCTGGGTGACAGAGCAAGACCCTGTATCTTAAAAAAAAAAAAAAAAAAACAAAGAAGAAGAAAAAGGCTGGGTGAAGTGGCTTACGACAGCACACCTGTGATCCCAGCACTTGGAGAGGCCGAGGAAGAAGGGTCACTAGAGCCCAGGAGTTTGAGGCTGCAATGAACTATGATGATGCCACTGCATTCTAGCCCAGGCAACAGAGTGAGACCCAGTCTCATAAAAAAAAAAAAAGTCTTGAAAAACGAAAAAATCTGGCACTTTGGGACTTTCAATTCAGCATGGTAATAACTATCCCCTAAAGCTGAGAAATGTCTGCCTCTTGGTACGAAGCAAATGTCCCCTAGTTTATCCCATGCTCATCATTCCCGAAAGTTCCGATCCCTTTGCTCACTTATTTCCTGCCTGGCTGCATTTGTGCTTGAGAGTTCCAAATGAAGTAATCTGTGCAGAACTGACAACTGGATCTAGTTTTTGCTCCATTTCAGAATGGATTCTTTGTTCCAGTGAATCTCACAAACTATATGTCTGCCAGAAGCCTGCTGTTACGTGTTCACCTTTGCTTTTTGCTACTGTTTGCCTAACAATCAGGCATTATTAAAAATCAAGCATTATTAGACAAACAGTTTATGATGCTTAGTCACCTTTTTCATGAGCACAGGTACCCATAATTATTTTATATTTTACACATATTTGCATTCATTCAGCAAATATTTCTTCAGCATATACTATATGCCAGGTACTTTTATAGTTCTAATATATATATAATATGTATGCACATATATATATTTCTGCTAACAAAATATTTTCTAGCTTATATGATAAAATTAAATGTTTCGGTGTTTTATAATGTTCTATAAAAATTACAGTGAGTCCATGTGCTTTGCCACCTAGGCACAATCACCGCACTCCTCAAGCTACAGCCCATTAAATTACTTGTGCCTATTTATTAGTCTTCTATGCATAAAAAAGATAACTCTGGAAGAAGCATGTTTCTTTCTTGCTTAATTGCAGGTCACCCAACACTCATTGTTATATTTCATTCTCCAGCCTATATTATTCTGGTATATTACTTTCTTCCACCTGGGGTTCATACTTTTTATGGAACTGTTGATTTTCCCTCAAAAATTTATCCCTCTCTTAGCCTTCTTATCTCAGTAAATGGCATGCCATCAACACAGTCCCTCAATTCAAACATTTAGGAAATATCTTTGATTTCTCTGTTTCCCTCATCCCCTTCTCAATATCTAATCTAATATTTTGATAACTGTTGGCTTTACCTTCCAATGAATCACAAATCCACTAACTTACCTTCATCTCCCTTGTTCTTACCCTGGTCCAAGACACCAACATCTCCTTTCTAGACCACTATAATAACTTCACAATTCGTTTTCCTATTTCTACTTTTAATATTTCACAATTCATTCTCCACAGAGTAGCCAGAGTGGTCCTATAAATCAGCGGTCCCCAACCTTTTTGGCACCAGGGATAGTTTTCATGGAAGACAATTTTTCCACGGACTGGGGAGAGGGGAGATGGTTTGGGGATGATTCAAGCGCATTACATTTATTGTGCACTTTATTTCTATTATTATTACATTGTAATATATAATGAAATAATTATATAACTCACCATAGGTTGGGGACCCATGTTGTGAATGTAAACAGACCCTGTTAATACTCCACAACTTAACTCTCCTATGGCTGCTTCTCCCACTTGAAGTGAAACCCAGATCCCTTACTTTGGTCTTCATGAGCTTCGTGATGTAGCCCTACTTCTGTCTCTAACTTCATGTCCTACCACTCTCCCCTCTGATCACTAAACTGCACGTACCCTGGCTTCTTGCAGAAATACTGAGAAGGCTAGTCTGTTCCAAATTTAGGACTTTTGCATTTCTGTTCTTTGGGCCAGCGATATTCTCCTCTTAGTTCTTCATTTGGTGGGCTCCCTCTTACTCTTTAGATCTTCAAACAAATTTTATGTCCTCAGAGAGGCACTTCCTGGTCATCCAATCTAAATTAGTTGCCCTCCCTTCCTATGTCAATCTGTCTTCCTCATTACCCTGCTTCTTGTTTTATGTATTTGTTTATCTTCCAACTTGATCATAATCTCCATGAAAGCCGGGGATCTTGTCTCTTTTATTCACCTGAATGCCTAGCTCCAGCACTCGTTCATCCAAATGGGTGCCTGGCACATCAACGGCCAAAAATATTTGTTGAATGAATGAGTAAATGAATAAATGAAAAAAATGGCCAACACTCTTGGAATCTAGACACACCGACTCATGACAAGCAATTCACTTCTCTGACACTCTGAGCTATGTAGATGAATGGTTGATTGATTGATTGTGCTTGAGTGCGTCATTGTGAGAAAAGCTCAATGGGTTATTTGATTTGGGTTCACAGGGTATTGCCTATGACCTAGCCACATAAGCTGCCATACTCTTACCTAGTATATATCACTTTAACAGAAAATAAATTAACAGATTTTTAAATTTCTTTTTTCCTAGCATAATTCACTGCCTACTCTTTAAAATTATTTTGACTTCAGGGAAAAACAGATTCACATGAATCACTAACAGGAAAACTTAAATGGCTTAGAAATCTTTAAGTAAACTTTCAATATGGGTAGGCAATGATCATTTTTAATCATGCAAATGTGTAATATTTGATCAAAGGAAACTATTATGCCTCAGTGATATGCAGGAAATATGAAGTGTATGCTAATGTTTGAACTGCACACATTTGATATGGCAGAAAAATGTAGTTTCTTTCTTTTTTTATACTTAAGGTTCTAGAGATCTGTGAAATTCAACTATAAGAAATAATAAATAAAATCTTTTTTTCCTAATTAATTAGGAGATAATGGAGGATCTAATAAATTTTTATTAAAAATGAAGAAATGAGTTGTTTTAATAAACATCAAAGTTTAGCTCTTGGATCAGACAACAAAAAAATATTTCAAGTTATATAGGAAAATAAAATGCTCTTTGGTGCAAAAGTAAGGAAGGCTCAGAAGATTTCCACTGCGACAAAAGAGAAAATTCTAAAAGATTACAAAAAAAGATTATTGCAAGATGCATGTATTGTTTTATTCTTAAAGAAATATATTTTCTCGCTTTATGAAACTAGTCTGAACCTGTCCCTAAATCTACATGGAATTACCACTCCTACTGAATGCAGAACAAAATACAGCAACTTAACTGAGAACTATCAAGAGAAGTTAAGAATAAAGGATCTCCAGATTTGCCTTGAATGCCAATGAATGTTAAATTCCTAAAAGTTACTAATAATAGCACTAGCATTTATGTAATACTTGATAGCTTATGGACACTTTCAAATACATTATTTCATTTGGTTTTCAAAATAACCCTTGGGAAAATCAGAATACATCTGGCATTATTTTACTGATAGAGGTTAGTGCAAGTCCAAAGTCACTTAGTACTAAACTGAAATAAGTAAAATCCTTCTTCCTGCAGTCTAACATCACTGTATTTGGGAACAAAGTCTCTCATTCCACCTGAGTACTGGTGCTTAGCTTTGGAATGCCCAGGGAAACTTAACACTTCAATTTACATTTGTACTAAGATGTAAATAAGCAATTAATGATCCTTTTCTGTGGGAAGACTTTGGGGAAAAGGAGAAAGAAAGGGTCTGAAACCCACAGCCTTTGAAAAGGTGGATGTCCTGAAGAGGAGAAGACTGCAGGAAGGAAGTGGGAGCCCTTGAAGAGAAACCTAGCCTTATTCACGGGTCTTCCAAGGCTATCCTGTCCTTACTTTACACTGTGCTAGCAAACATCAAGTATGAAAGTATATTCATCTTCTTGAAATTTTTAATCTGTGTTGATGTTTTGAAATAATGAATCAAAGCATCGTTTAAATCTGCTAAGTGATGTTTAAACTAAAACGTGAAGAATGAGTAGGAGTTTGCCAGTTGAGGAGGGGGAAGCAGCATATTCCAGGCAGAAGCAACGGCACGTGTGAAGGCCAGAGGCAAGAGATGATATGGCCCATTTTATTACTATGTTGTCAGTGGAAAAGAAGTCAAACTCTGTAAAATAATTTTAAAGAGGTTTATTCTGAGCCAGATTTGAGGACCATGACCTGGAGCCACACCCAGGAAGCCTTGAGCAAGTGGCCTCCCTGTGGTTGGGTTACAGTTTGGTTTTATACATTTCAGGGAGATAGGGGTTACAGGTAAAGTCATACATCAATACATGGAAGGCATACATTGGTTTGGCCACAAAAGGTGTGCCGTCTCGAAGGGGGGATGGGGCTTACAGGTTATAGGTGGGTTTAAAGACTCCTTGACTTGTCATTGGTTAAAAAATGAAGCTTTGTCTAAAGCCTTGGAATCGTTTTAGATAAAGAAGAGACAGGTCACCAGACACATATTTGTTATGTAAATTGAGGGCCTGCAGGTTTGTCTTGCGTAGCCTTAGGCCTGTTACTGAGTTACAAAGGATAACTCCAAGAAGGGAGGAGGGCATGGTGAGGCATGTCTGGCCTCCCTCCTCCTGGCAGACAATTTAGGTTTAGGATATCCCCTTGGCCAGGAGGGGGTCCATTCAATCAGTTGGTGGGGGGACGCCTTTTATTTTATTTTAGTTCACAATGGGCCACACAAATCCACTAAGATGTGAATTTGTGTTTTGTTCGCACAGCTATAGATGGATCAGAAGCACAAGAGCTATTTTTTATTTCTTCCTCTTACCACTCTTTGTCTCAGATAGGCTTTAGGTTGCATGGAGAACTGGGGCTTGTCTTGCAGAGTTAAAAAAATTTTTTAAAGAAGATAGTCCAAAAAAAGAGATGGACTCTGGGACTCTTTTTTTTTTTTTTTTGAGACAGGGTCTTGCTCTGTTCCCAGGCTGGAGTGCAGTGGTGTCATCGTAGCTCACTGCAACCTCCAACTCCTGGGCTCAAGGGAACCTCCTGACTCAGCCTCCCAAGTAGCTGGGACTACAGGTGTGTGCCTACATTGCCTGGTTAATTTTTTTTTACTTTTTGTAGAGATGGGGTGGTCTCATTCTTGCTCAGGCTTGTTAGGGACAGAAAAACAGGTGAGAGGTAATGGAAATAAGAAAAACAGAAAGGAGAAAACAGGTATAGAAAAACAATAAGGAGGAAATAGTTACTGAAAAATAACCAGGAGAAACAGTATTTTTAGTATTAAAGAACGGGGTAATTAAATCATGGAACACTGACCACCAATCAAAAAATAGAAAAACACCCTAAACGGTGACTTTCTCCATTAAACATATAATTCAGTCCCCAAACCTTGTGACATATAGTCATAAGTGATTATGACTAACCTTGTGACTAACCTTTACATCAACATAAATTGCTAACATATAAAAGGAGAAAGTTTAATTGGGGTCTTCTCCACTCCTGGAGACAGACCCGTTTCCCCTGTCTTATAACTTCACTACTTCCAATAAATTCTTCATGCATACTTGCGAGTGTCTGTCATCTCTCTCCATCCTGTGGGCTTTTGATTCTTCCAAACCAGGAGCCCAACAACTGGGGCAACACTTCAAAATCCAGCCATGGACACTGAACCATGACAGGCTGGTCTCAAACTCCTGGCCTCAAGAAATCCTCCCTCCTTGGTCTCCCGGAGTGCTAGGATTACAGGCCTGAGTCACTGTGCCTGGTCTTCTGGGACTCTTAAGAACAGGAACCAGACTTGACAAAAACTGAAAGAGGCACCTGGTCCTGGAAGGGTTGGTGATCAGAGGTTCTGAAAGTAGCAGATCTGTACTCCGCCTCCTCTAGGCATCCTAGGGAGGTTCATAAAGGTAAAAATAAGAGGTAACACTCACACACAGAGCACAAGCTCTTTTCCAAGTACTATCCTAAATGATTTAGCTAGATTAAGTCCCATGATCTTCTTAAGAATCTATAGGTAGATACTATTTTTATCCCGAGTGTGGCTATTGGCAAGAGAAGAATGGTGGGTGAAGGAATTCAAACACCAAGTGGGCAACATTTTCCATCAGAAGAGAAGACGACATTGAGCACTGATGAAATAAGCTAAAGGTAATTCCTAGACCAAAATCAAATGCTTTTATAAGAGAGAGGGAAAAAAGCTATTATTTGTACCAAAGTTAAAACTAGACACACAACTTCTTGCCAGATAGAGAATGGAAGAAACGATCACAAGGACTTATTTTGCCCCCCTGCTTTCTGGGAGTCCGTTGCTTTTCATGTGTGAGGCTTTTTTGGCATTTTCCCTCTTGGGTTCTCATTGAACGATTAGGGCTTACTGACGGATGACTGTCAGCGTCATCGTCAGGTGGCTGTACCAGTCTGAATCCAGCCATCATTTTCAGAGCATGTAGGGGCCTCCCACTGATTATAACAAGCCCAAACACTCTGCAATTGGAAATTTTAGGCACTATTTTTCAATGGAATCAACTATCCAATTTATTTTACAGCAAAATCCATCACAAAAGCATTCAGTAAATTTTCCTGGCTCAACTGCCAGGAGATTCTGGTGTTATTGTATTTTTCCCCCCAGGGCACCCAGGGGAGTTTGTTCATCTGTAATATTATTATTATTATCTTATTATTCCTAATGTTTCATTGCCAGTGACATAGCTGACCTTAGGCAAAATTGCCAAAGTTCATTGTAAGAGTCCTTCCTTCTTTTCATGCATCCTTCCCCATCTTTTTGGGGAAGGCTGTATTGTATCCAGCCCCAGAATGCTCAGACATTCATCGAACCTCATTGGATTCATGAAGTGTGCCTTATAATATGCTTATACAACAAAGTCTTGTCATCAGGCTTGAGCTAATCTTCCCATTGCTAAATCCACTCATAAATGCTCGGTCCTTATCTGGTCCCGATTTATCAGCACATTTGGTAGGGCTGATCACTCCTTCCTCCTTGACATGCTGCATGTTTTTGGCCCCATTGGCCTCCTGGACATTCCATTTCCTGGGTTTTCTTCCTATTCCACTGACAGCTTCTTTTCAATCTCCTTTGTCTGTCCCTCTCCTTTTTTCTGTCTTTTAACTCCAGTACTCAGGCCTTGGTCCTCTTCTCTTTCTCTCTACATTCACTTTTTTGGTGATTTCATTCATTCTCATTTCTTGAAATATTATCACATGCCAATGACCCCCAGACTTATATCTCTTGTGTGGGCCTTCCTCCCAAACACTGGACTCATGTGCCCAACTGCCTACTTGAGAACCTCTCTTAAATATTTACTAGGTATCTCAAGCTTAAGCTGATCAGAATTGAACTCTGTTGTCTTCCCCAGAAAATCTGCTCTTCCTGAAGTCTTTTCAGTCTCACTTGAAAGAAACTTGATCACTCCTGTTGACTCAGACAAAATCTTTGGAGATATCCTGGCTTCCTTTCTTTCATTACACATCCAACTTTGCACCTCTAACTTCAGAATACATCCAGAATTCAATCACACTTGACCACATCCAATTACCTCCAGTGTGTTGAAAGATAAATGTTGGCACATTAAAGTTTTAAAGAGTTAATTTGAGCAGAAAAGCGATTCATGAATCAGGCAGCTTCAGACCACAGATGGTCATGTCTCCACCTTTCGGGCATGAGGGGAAGGCTTTTAAAGGGTAAAGGAGGAAGCAAGGCAAAGAAACTATTTGATTGGTTAACGTGGCCCAGTTAGAGGTTAGATGGTGGTTTCTGATAGGTTAAGAATATTTACGCTGAGTTAGATTTCCACTTGCTTAAAGTAGGAACCCAGGGCACCACCTCAGTCTAATGGCCTCCCAATTTATTATTATTATTATTGTCATTGTTATTTTTTAAGACAGGGTCTTGCTCTGTTGCCTGGGCTAGAGTACAGTGGCGTCATCATAGCTCACTGTAATCTCAGACTCCAGGGCTCAAGGGATCCTCCAGCCTCAGCCTCCCTCAGCCTCACACCACCATGCTGGATAATTTTTCTATTTTTTGTAGAGGCGGGGTCTCTCTCTTGCTCAGGCTGGTCTCAAACTCCCGGCCTCAAGTGATCCTCCCACCTCAGCCTCCTAAAGTGCTAGGATTATAGGCATGAGCCACCATGCCTGGCCCCAATTTATTATTTTAACATGTGCTACCACCCTGATTTAGCCATCATCATCTCCTGCCTGGATTATTTTAATAATTTTGTAGCTAGCTTCCTTGTTTCTACCTTTATCCACTGTCTTGGCTTAGACTCTTCCAATAGTAGTTCCTAAGCAAGAATTTGGGTATAATTTACTTAGACGGTGATCCCAGGAAGCATTTTAGAGAGTGGTGCAGAGAGAGGGATAAGGAGAAAAGCCAATTAAGGATTTAGTGTTAATGAGTACGTTACTGTTGTGGATAACTGAGGCTCAATTTTGCTGGGGACCGTCTGAGAGACTGAGTGGATCATGTCTCTGAATTGTGCCATCAAGGGGCAAGGAACTTGAGATGGTGAATCCAACTAATATGATATCTCCCAAATTCAAAAAGGACTAAAGCACTGTGTCTCTTCTTTATGATAGGAGGTGCATGATGTAATAACTTGTTCCTTACATTGAAGGAACAGCTGCAAAACATTGGACCGTAAAAATGTCACTGATCTACCCTGAATTTTTCTATGGTTTATCTACTTTCCAGTTCACATATAACTTACCAGAACATCTGAAGCATTTGCTACTTCGTGCTCACTAGTTTAATTAACATAATGTCATTCACTCAGTGGACTCTCAGGATGTTTTGTGGAGTGTCCCTTTAGACTCTATTGCAACAGACAGCAGGAGAGTTAATGTAGACCTGGGGCAAGACTCGAAACTAGCGATGCTCTCCATCCAGGTGAACGCTAAGTGCTTTCCAGCCTTTTTCCTGATAACACGTTTTAAAAATTCATTTTCCAGTTCAATAGCAGCTGTGTTGATTTGTTCTAGTAGCACTACTACATACAACATAGCAGCTGTGATTAAGGCTACACCTTGGTCAATTTTATGGTAGTCTGCTATGATTTGCTGAGAGTGACCTGATTTTTGTTTGTTTGTTTGTTTTGTTTTTTTTGAGACAGGGTCTCACTCTGTCACCCAGACTAGAATGCAGTGGCATCATCACAGCTCACTGCAACCTCAAACTTCTGGGCTCAAGCAGCCCTTCTGCCTCAGCCTCCCAAGTAGCTGGCAGTACAGGCACACACCACCATGTCCAGCTAATTTTTCTATTTTTTTGTGGAAATGGGGTCTCACTCACGCTCAGGCTGGTCTTGAACTGGCCCCAAGCAATGCTCACACCTCGGCCTCCCAAAGTGCTAGGATTACAGGCATGAGCCACTGTGCCTGGCTCAACCTGATTTTTGCAGGAGCCACACCAGTGAATTAAATGAGAATATGATGGGCTCCATCATTCATTCATCTTTTAGACTTTGAGAATGGTACAAATCTCTGCCATCCGAACGGAAATACAGATTGCTTTTGATTTATTATTTTGGCCTAGTTGCAAGGGTGGTTTCAGGAACTTCCACTTGGCTTTTTCTACCTCCATGGCTCTTATTTAGCAGGTCACAAAACCAATGTAAGGTTTCTGCTAGCTGCTTAGAATATCCAATTCTGCATTTATAAGTAGGAAAATGATCACCTGGGGGGCCTCAGACTCATTGAACCCACTGGGAGATGGACTTGGGATATGACTCGCATTTGTCACCTGGCCTCCATACATCCCTACTTTAACTAGGGGTCATAATGACTTTTTGTGACCTTTTAGTATCAGTGTCATCTTTGACCCTATTTCCAGCAGCCCATGAAAGATCTGGGTATTGCTTTCCAGTGTACAGTTACTATGATAAAAGGCTCTAGGTTCTTTTGATTAAGGATTGGTGAAATATTTATTTTATATACTTGCTATGGCATGGCAAGGACCTTTTGCAAGGGAACCTGACCTTCTCCTTCTCAATTGATGAGCCCTAGGTCTGAGAACTGGCTCAGATGTAGACACTAGGTAAGTGATCATGATTTTCTACTGCAGTGGTTGACACCAATCATTTGCCTTCCAGTTCTTGATTGTTTTTGCTTATACTAACCAAGCAATAAATTTTTTTGGTTGCTAATTTATCTTACCCCAAGGAATAGCCTGGTAAATTAGCCATCACCACAGATCCTTGTGTGTCAAATTTCCTTGGTTACCATTATGGACTGTGTCCATATGTTATAGTAATTATGTCAGCCTTATCCTTGACAGTTAAGTGATGCCACCTGGTCTCTGCTATTGCAGAATCTTATCATCTCCATTATCACTAGAAAGCTCAATTTCATAGCTTTTCAATGATTCCAACACTCCCTCATTAGTGCATTCCTTATCGTTTTGGGGGAGAGTGCCTGCCCAGGCCCTCCAGGTAAATGTTAGCTGGTGGGTTCTCTGGTTTTATGTAATGAGCTTATATCTTTGAACGTTAGGACCCCTTCCTCAATACACTGCCAAGGCAGTGCTGGCATCTCCACTACAGACCACCCTTACTTCCAAGCTTCAAGGAGACAAACAGCAGCATATTAGAATTGACTCCAGGCATCCTTGTCAAGGTGTTATAGTCTGAGTGACACAAGAGGGTCCCATATCAATGATCTCTTCCCTATTCAGTTTATATTCTGTCTCCACCTCAATCCCCACTCCCCATTCAACACCTCAAAATTTATATCATATATATCCTGCTGGTTCTTGCTGACACATACTAGCCAGATCCTGAAGCTCTTTGGGTAAATTATCTGTTTCCTTAAATAGCAGGGACAGTAATTCCCCAGTTAGGCTGTGCTGGGACCTGACCCCAGTCATTTGTCTAGAAGCAATGAGAAGAGATGAAGGCAGATCTTGAGGACAAACATCATTTTGTGAAGCATCTGCCCCAGGTGAGGTCTTTGAGTGGTCCCTAGGCAAGGGGACACAACAGGGAGGGGGTTGCCTGTGCCACCCAACAATGCTGGAAGTTAGTGCCAGCAATAGCAACCCAATCCTCAACAAATAAGGGAAGGGGGTGCTTGGGATTCACCCCTCAATGGCAGAATTATGAGGTCTGTTAGAAAGGCCATAGCAAGATTGAGTTCTAGTTGCTGACAATGGTAACCACTGATAAATGGTGTTAAAGAAAAGATATACATATGCTTGCCACCAGTGCTAAACATTTTATAAGAATTAGTCTTTTTTTTCTCCCAAGGAAGGAAGGAAAGTCGATAAAAATTGCATTACCACCAGATATTTACTCTTAAACATAGAAAATTAAGATGATTAAAACATGGCTCTTGTATTTATTTGAGTTTATTTTTGAAAAAATACTGTATAATCTTTGTTTGGATTTTAATTTGAAGATTCAAGCTAGTCTATCATCTCCCAAAGGGCTACGTTCTATGAATCCTTTTCTTTGCAGCAGCTAGCCCTTAACTTGGTTCACAGAGTGTACTTCATGTTGGTTAGAGGGAACTAACCTCATAAGATGTAGGAAGGTAGATATTAGAAAAGCAGCACCATTTGTTTAAAGTTATATGTGACATTTTAAAATATTTTAATTGACCACATTAAAATCCTATCATAAATAAATGTTGTATGTGCTAGTCTTTGAAAAATTATCAATTCAAAATATTTATTGATGGTCTACTTTCCCAAAGTGTGCTAGATACAAGATATTAATTCTCAGAATTCTCAGAATCTCTAGTGGAAGTTTCCAAGGTGGTTAATCCTATTTCTAGTTTTTCTTCATAGCATCAGTCTAGTAGGGAAATTGTGCATTCTCAGGGGATTCTGATAGGTTCTTCCCAGAGAATTGTCACCATGGCTGTGATAGAAGTTCTAGAAATTATAAGAAAAATAGTTTCTCGTGAATTTTAGTTTTTTTGTTGCATGTTCCCGAATTGTATTTTACCAGGTGATTGTCCCCCATGGCACACCACTGAGTTATACAGGAAAGCACTGCTATTTTCTACCTTTGTACTCCATTAACAGCAGAAACTTACCCCTACACAGGCTCTATAAGGAGAAAGATAGCATTGTAAGTGACTCTACACACTATTTCCCTTTCCTGTCTTGTGCTCTAAAAGTCATACTTTAGCAAAGTAAACTTGTCAGAGACATGGTTAAGATCAATGAATATGTCCAAAGCAAATCAAAAAAGGGTTCAAGATTGCTCATCAAATGCTTTCAAAGCAGTCCTAGCCGTAATTCGTTTCTCAGCCTTGGCTGTCCCGGAGGTTGCCTATTGCATCCTCACTGTGAAATACCTGGTAGTGTGCTGGAGACAGTTGTCACCTACTTTTGCTGATCATGTGCATCTTTTCCCAACTCTTCATTCAGTGACATCACCATTAGTAGCTTGAGAATTAGCCACAGGTGAAAAGTATTTACACCATGGAAATCTAGCTAACGTTACAAATCCTGACCTTTTTTTTCCAGTTGTTAAACATTTACCAGCACACTACTGAGACCCTTTATTTAGCAAGTGTAAGTGGTTTTGGTCCCTTGAAACCAAAAACTCACTGACAAGAATCAAAGTTTCAGTTACTTATCACTTGGCCGAGTTACTTATTCTCTGTGAAGCCCAGTTCCTCATCTGCAAAAGTGAAAGGATGATACCACACTATTTACCTGTCTATATCATTTTATCGTGAAGAACTCAGAGAATAATAATTTTATGAGAATATTTTAAAACTACAAGGCATCCTATAAACATCTGATGAAACAGGGATCAACAGCTATATTTCCGAAGCATTTTATTTCTCATGGGCTGTATTGGTCAGGGTTTTCCAGAGAAACAGAATCAATAGGATATATATAGATATACAGAAAAAGATTTATTTACTTATTTTTTATTTTTATTTTTTTTGTTTAGAGACAGGGTCTTGCTCTGTCACCCACGCTGGAGTACAGTGGTGTCATCATAGCTTGCTGCAACCTCGAACTCCTGGGCTCAAGTGATCCTCCAGCCTCAGCCTCCCAAAGGTGCCAAGAAAAGATTGATTATGAAGAGTTGACTCATGTGGTTATGGAGGCTGAAAAGTGGAGGTGAGGACCGGCTCTTGCGCACCACAGTAAAAACAGATGCTGATGTTGCTCTCAACAATGTCCCCAGCATGCCTTTATTTTTCTTGGAATACCAGGTATTATGGACTGAACATTTGTATCCCCCCAAAACTCATAGGTTGAAATCCTAACCCCTAATGTGATGGTATTAGGACGTGGGACCTTTGGGAGGCAATTAGTTATGAATGGGATTAAATGTCTTAACTGAACAGACATGAAAGCTTATTCTCGATCTCTTTGTTCTCCGACATATGAGAACACAGCAAGAAGACAGCCATTTGCAAATCAGGAAGCAGACCCTCACCAGAACTGGATCCCACAGCACCTTGGCCTTGGACTTCCCAGCCTCCATAATGGTGAGAAATAAATGTTTGTTGTTTAAGGCACCCAGTCTATGGTAATTTGTTATAGCAACAAGAGTTGACTAGGACACCAGGGAACTGGTGCTTAGTGGTTACCTGGATCCTGCTGGCGTGTAGCTGTGCCTATGCATTAGTGGGTAAAGTGTCTAACCAGGGCCTGATACTTTTTCTGCACATCCTTTTGGGGCTTGTTTTTCTCATTTCTTAAAAATCTCATTGTGGGAAATTGGACTGGAGCTGGGGGAACGAATCATAACACAAAACTCTAAGTTCCTCAACTCTGAACTGGTAATTCCTATGCAAAATACTGTTTTTGGTTTTATAATCTGAAAGCAGCCCAATTTCTCCCTTTATTCTTCTGTCTAAATTATCTTCATTAATAATGTAATTTTGGTAGACTTCTTTCCCACATTGCTTCTGCCTCTTAGGGAATCTGAGCTTTTTCAGAAAAATCTTACTGTAAGTTGCTCTGGCAACTACTGTCTCAGTCCATTTTGTTCTGCTATAACAGAATACCTGAGACTGGGTAATTTATAATAAACAGAAAAGTATTGGTTTATGGTTCTGGAGTTTGGAAAGGCCAAGATCAAGGGGCTGGCATCTGGAGAGGGCCTTCTTGCTGCGTTATTCCATGATAGAAGGGCAAACAAAGAGAAGGCAAGCAAGAGCAAGAGATCAAACTCATAGCCTCAGGCACTTTTATAATTGGCATTAATCTACTCATGAGGGTGAAGCTCTCACTACCTAAACTACCTCCCATTAGGCCCCATCTCCCAATACTGTTACATTGGGGGTTAAGTTTCCATCACATGCTTTTTGGGGAACACATTCAAACCCTAGCAACCACCCACAGCAATTGGGAATATCTTTCTGACTTTGTCCCATAGTATCTTGTTTGAATCCATATTGACACAGTCTCTCTAGTGCATGTCCTTGTAATTGTGTAGTCAGCATTGATATGCTGACTTGAGATATACAGTCTTGGGAACTGTATTCCTGGATATCCATATTCCCTGATACTTGTTTGAAGTAGCAGGAGGAATTTCAAGCCTTGAGATCTTGAATAATTCTGAATGCCAGACCTTGAAATTTTTATTTTAATCAAAAAAGCCTTCCTTCTAGTCCCTTGCCCTGGGTGCCTTGAAAATGCTTATATTTTCCAGTAACATGCAGCTTTGGCTTCATAGATACCAGCTGTGTAGTTCTGTTTCAGCTGCTGAAGGACAGAAAAGATTAGATTGCCAATCTCACAATCATTATAGTTTCCAGATTGTGGAATTTGGAAGGGTGTTCCAAGAACTGACAATCTACTGGAACTCTTCACTGAAGAGTTTAGGATTTAGCTGTTGAGGGCACACACTCCTGAGTTATTTTCTTGAAAATATCAGGTCTTATGGAACGGTCAGGGAAGAAAAGAACTCTGTAACAGAAACAGAAACAGAAACAGAAACACTCAGTTCCAGCCTTAGCTTTATCACTAATTTAATGGTGTAACTAAAAACAAGTCACTTACCATTTTGGTGCTTCATTTTCCTTATATCAAAAAGGAAATAATAATAACTAGATTTGTTGTGAGACAAAATTCAATAAGGGGAAAGTGTTTTGAAAATATAAAACTGTACCAGAGTAAGGTAATTTTATTATTATATAGCCTAAGTTGCTTTGGTCTTCCAATTTTAGTTGAAATTAAACAATTGAAGATGAAACATCAATTTCATAGAGGGAATATAGCAGAATGAACAGTAGTAGAAAGATCAATTTAATCTAGACTTCATATTTTTATTATGTGAAATCACTTAAAAAGAAATGGCATCTTTACTCATAATTTTAGTATAATAAAGAAAATATATTAGAGCAATTGCAAAGAACTGGGCCATTAATTTTATTAGATTTTGACATCATTTAAATGTGCTTCAAAAAAAGGTTATGTTTGTTTCATGCTACAGTAGTGATAAGCTCAAATGATAGCACCATATAAGCAAAATTTAAAAAGGGGAGCCTATCTTGAAAAATATTAGCACTGTGAATAGATCTTAATAATTTTACCTGTGGTCTATGACAAGTCACAATAACAGCAAGTAATAGTTTTTACACCTATAATTTATTATGATTAAAGAATTTTTAATTCAATTTTGCACTTTTATAATTAGAAATTTTAACTGAGTTTTTAACCTTTTCCCCCTCCGGGTTGTTGCTGCAGGTTTGCAAGCCCACAGTCAAGGTGATTCAGCAACTCCTCTGCTTGCTTAAAATAATTTGAATTCCATGCACAATCACCAGAGTGAACAATCACAGGACAAAGAAATCCCCAAACAATCTTCTTTTCAGGCAGCTTTCCCATCTTAATGCCTTGTATTGCTGGGATCAGAACACCTCGTCAGAGAAGATTGGGCAGGTTGTGCTATGCCTGGGATTTTCTATCGGGCAAGTTATGGAAATGGTCATTTTTTTCAAGTGAAATTTAAAGTTGTTTCCAAATCTGGTGTTTGGAACACTGGTGTCTAGAGTGCAGTGAATAAGAAAATGTTAGGATGTTTATAGTTATTTTGCATCTTAAAAAATAAAGAAGAAATTCAGCTTTATTAGTAATAAAACATCATTTGACACTGGTGTCCTCACATAATAAGCAGTGTAGCAGCTTATCATTTCTAAACTAAAAGCATACACACACAAAAGATGCATGCTCATATTTTTAAAGATAGGGCCATGCTGCTGCATATTTGGAGTTCACTCTTTTAGAGCACCAGGAAACATTTATTTTATGAATAGTGAGAGTATCTGGAGACCTGCACTTCTAACTTCTCCCCTTTTCACTTCGCTGGCACCCAGGTTCTCAAAATTCTGAGCAATCAGCTCTGTACATGACATTCAGCAAAAACAAAAGTCCTGTAGTTAACTGATTTTACCTACCTGAGGAAATAGTTCAGGGACCATCTCATTTTTGCATCTTTGGAATCTCATACTCAGTCCCAAATGGCAGAACAAAGTATTTAGTCTCCTCTTTGAGGGTTAGGAGGTAAGGATTTGGCATCCTGCTGCCATTAAATTTTTTCCCATGTTTATGTTTGTAGTTACCCTTTATTTGTAAACACAAATGTTTGAACTTATATTTTTCTATTGTCAGGGAAGAAAACTTTTCCTCTACTCTCTTACATTCAATGCCTGACAAATGACAGATTTACAGGAGAAAAAGAATAGAAATTTATTAATTTTTTTTTTATATTCATGGGAGTTTGCAGAAAAGAAGTGCAACTCAAAGAAGCAGTTAGATTTGAGAACTTATATACCTTTCTTAACAAAGGAAAAAGGGTTTGGGCTTCAAGTGATGATAAATTGTGGGGAAGTGACTATAGAGGAAATTCATAAGGGAACTAATGGAAGATAACGTTTGTTTACACAGACTCATCTGGGTGCTGGCTGTCCGTTTCAGGTGATAAGAGTCACTCTCCTTTTTCTCATCCTGGTACAGGATGGGGGTGTGGAATTTATGCCACCTTCACAAAGGGAAATTTATGCCCCAGTTTAAGGCAGGTAAGTGGAGGACAGAGAACTCTTCCTATTATTTGTTCATTCTTAATTGCCTCCAAGTCCAAATAAACGTTATGCCAACGAGGCATATTTTAGGGTGGCATGTCTTGATCCCCTTCTCTATCAATATCGATAGTGAATCAGCATCTTTAGCCTCTGGGCAGACACTCTGGTCAGATGATCCACTATTATTGTTCCCCCAACCCCTTCTTCCCTGTCCTCTTCCCTATAGGAATGGTAAGAGCAAAATACTCTTTTTCCAGGATCCCTTGTAGCTGGGGCACACATACGACATGCATTGGGGCCTATAAGACAAACTAGAAATCTTCTCTGGCTTTCTTACTATGAGAGACAGAAACGACTTGCCATCTTCTCCTGTCCTTGTTATTATCAATATGCTACACCATAACAGGCTGCAACAGGCATCCTCGCAACCATGAGATGCTAAGCCTGACAGAAAGGCTGAGAGAACTGTAGAGACACCTATCCTGACATGTCATCAAGTTTCTGGATCAATATCCAGCACGTTCTTTCCTCCAAAATTGTTATGAAAAAAAAAATCCCTCTGTGAGTTGGATTTCTCTATTATTTGATGCCAAGTAATAACTACACAACCTCTCCTTGAACAAGACAACATTAGCTTGCTTTCAGTTTGTACTCTACATTCCTTTCTCATCCTTTCCTATGGTCAAATTAGCTTTTGTTAAATATTGTACATCAACAATTCAGGTGTCTTTGCTTACTTCCGTTAAATAAAATTATGTGTTTATTTTCTCTTCCTGGAGGTTCTCTTAAGGAATTCTTTCAGAAAGGACCTGTACATGATGGTAACTTTTTTGAGCTTTGTATGTCTGAAAAAAAGGTCTTTATTTTGCTCTCATACCAAATTGACTGGGTATAGAATTTTAGATTTAAAATAACTTTCTCTCGGAACTTTGAAGTCCCTGCTCCATCTGCTAGCTTTTGCTGTTGGCTGTAAGGTGGCCGGGGCGCCGTACCGCGCAGCTGCAGGAAGCCCCGCCTATGTTGCTGTCTTGTGCGATTGGCGCCTTGGGAGCAGGGTGTGCATTGTGCACTGCGGGGGTTGTAAAATCGTGGGGGCCCTGAGTCTGACACTAACTCCATTTTCATTCCTTCGTAGATGCATGTTTGTTTGTTTTCTTTCGGAAAACCTTTGAATGTTTTCTTTTTATTCTTAGGGCTCTGAAATATGTGTAGAACGTGTCTAACTGTGGGTCTTTCTACATCCGACCTCAGGCACGTGGTAGAGCTTTCAGCCGTGGAAAATGGCCTTTTCCTCCACACGCTCTTCTCCCCTCCTTACTTTTCTTCTCCTTTCTTTCCACTTCCTCCTCCTCCTCCCCTCTTCTTCTTTTAAATATAATTTCCTCCCCTTCGTGTCGTCTTCTCTCTCTTTCTGGAACGGTTGTGGGGCCGTGTGAATGTGTTCTCCATGCCTCACTTCTCTGTGGTCCTTTCTGCCTCTTGACTCTCCTGAGCTTCCCAGGAACCAGGTGCCTCAGTTGGCCCCCTCGGTGGTCAGGCTTCAATTGTTTGCACCCTCCCCTGCTAGGCTGCCCATCCACTGGACGTTTTATTGCAGGGATCATATTTTTTCATTTGTGTGATCTCTACTTAGTCTTTGCATCGTTGCTTAGTCTGGTTGGCTCTATGAACTGTATCCTTTGATATGAATTTTCTGTTGAGTCTGGTGCCTCTATTTTATAATTTTTCCTTAAGTGTTTGATAATTCTGTTTTTTTCTTTATGTTAATATTTGAAAATTCTTATTTTTCTCTTGGTGACTACAGGCTCTGTTTACAGCAGCTTGTGTCTGGTGATTTTGGGGGAGGGGTAGGACCTGAAGCCAGGCTGGGCACATGGCGGTGGTTTGGCATCACGGCGTTTGGGTCCTCATTCCCCCCAGAGATATCGAGTTACCAGGGCATTGGCCTCCTCCTCCAACTCTGGCACCCAGTCTGGGTACCTCCTATTTGAGTCTTTCTTTCTTTCTTTCTCCCTCAGCCTCCTGAGTAGCTGGGACTACAGACGCATGCCATCATGCCCTGCTAATTTTTCTATTTTTTGTAGAGACAAGGTCTTGCTCTTGCTCAGGCTGGTTTCGAACTCTTGGCCTCGAGCAATCCTCCCGCCTCCTCCGCCTCCCAAAGTGCTAGGATTACAGGCATGAGCCACCATGCCTGACCCTATTTGAGCATTTCTACTTTAGAAATTAGTACTCATGGTTTAGTTTGGTCTAGGGAGGAGTCAAATTCTCTCTTGCTTTTTCTTTAGTCCTGCTGTTCTTACAGAGGTCTGCAGGTAACTCAGAGTCAACTCTGCATCTCTCTCCAACCTTGGCACTCATGCCAGGAGAACTTCTAGGCACACAGTTCGGTAGGTTTAGAAAGCAGTTATTAGAGCATTGCCTGGAGAGCAGCATCCATGCTTTTCACTACTGTTCCAAACACAGTTAATTAATACCCTGATGATATTTCTATGCCTTCTCACGATCTTCGTATTTGTTTACTTTGAGCTTGGAACATCTCTGGACTTTCTCTTATCTCTCCAGACCTTTCCTCTTGAGCATATTTTCTTTCTATCTTGTTTCTCTGTCAATACGATCCCATCTGTTTTCTATCACTCGAGACTTTTCTGTTCCACTGATGTCATCCTTGTTTTCTAGTGCTGTGATGGAAATACTTTTTAAAGATGTATTTTTTGTTATCTAAAAGAATTCTGGACAGAAAGGTGGGTGGGTGCTGTAATTAGTCTTGATCTTCATAGTAATCTTTTCTGGTTATTACTTACAAATTTGAAAATGCAACATAAGCCAAAAAGAAAAATCACATTATCACACTAGCCAAAGACAACCAATATTAAATTCTTGGTATTTATCTTTTAGTGTATTCTATCAATATTTGTTGAAACAAAAACAAGGTTTGGATTTTGGCCCCTCCAAATCTCATGTTGAAATTTGATACCCAGTGTCAGAGGTGGCACCTGGTGGGAGGTGTTTGGGTCATGGGGGCAGATCCCTCATGAATGGCTTGGTGCCCTCCCCGCTATAATGGGTGAGTTCTCACTTCATTACTTCACACAAGAGCTGGTTGTTTAAAAAAGCCTGGCACTGCTTCCTCCCTCTCTCGCTCCTTCTCTTGCCATGTGACACGCCTGCTCCCCCTTCACCTTCCTCTTTGATTGGAAGCTTCCTGAATCCTTCACCAGAAGCAGATGCTGGCACCACACTTGTATAGTTTACAGAACCGTGAGCCAAATAAACCTCTTTCCTTATAAATTACCCTGTCTTAGGTATTTCCTTTATAGCAATGCAAAATGGGCTAATACAAGGGTCATTGAAAATCTGCTCACCCTTCCAGCTTTTCTTCATAAAAAAAAACCCAAAAAAAGAAAATCTGTTCACCTTTATGTTTAATGAACACCTAATTAGTAGGAAGCGCACGGGGATGGATGGAAGAGATTTAGAGATTTGATGGGGATAGAGATTAAAAAATTCTCTGCCTTCAAGTAGCTCCCAGTGCAATAGATACAAAGAAATATAAACTACTAAGTAGAATGGCATATACTGTGGTAGAGGTAAGCATGGGCTTCTCTGGAAAGCACAGAGGACATGGGTTTAGCCCCAGATGATGAAAGAGCCACAGGTAAAGGCTCTCTCATGGCTATCTGGAGGAGATTATATCATGGTAAGTTTTCAAGGATGGAAAAGTTACTCACGTAAAAGAGCAGAGTTAGGATGGACTAGGCTTTCCAGGAAGAGAGAACAAGAGATGGAAAGGTCTGTAGTCTTAGACTGGATGGTAAGGAAGGACCAGAATTCATGAAGAATTTGTATTACATGGTAATAATGGTAAAGGTATGAATGCTCTGGATAACTAGGGAATTATTTTAATGAGGGAAATGGCATCATAGAATTGTGTTGTAGAAAAAGTACTCTGTCATTTGTATGAAGTGTGGATTACAAAAGGGCAAAACTGGAAGTGGGTGCAAGAATCTAGACAAGAAGGATGAGGCAATAGACAAGATAAATCATCTTCCACTGGAAGAATTTATCCCCTACCTCCTGGGAGTGCTGCTGACAGGCAGTTCTCAGTTCTCAGCCCCTACGGAATTGCCTGGGCTGAACAGATTTGTCTTCCCCGAGATCATTCTCTCTTCCCATGATAGCCCACATCCAATAACTGGTTGATGCAAAGGAATAAAGACCCTTCCCCCCTGATCCTGTAGCAGGCAGAATTCTAGGATGGCCCCCAAAATTCCTGGCGCCTGGTATACACAGACCTTCTTCCAGTTATTCAATCAAATACCAATATAACTATTGCTATGAAGGAATTTTGCAGATATCATTAAGGTCTTAAATCATTTGACCTTAAGATAGGGAGATTATGTGAGTCTGACCTATTCAAATGAATCTTTATAAAGAAAGCTTTCTTAAGCTGGTTGAAGAAGAAGTCAGCGATTAAAAGGAAGAGAAGGATTAGACACAGAGAGATTGCTAACTTGAAATATGGGGGGGTCCACATGTCAAAGAATAGCGTAGGCTTTTAGTTATTGACAGAGGCTCCTGGTTGGCACGCAGCAAGAAAATGAATGAGGGCCTAAGTCCCACAACTTCAAGGAACTTAATTTCGCCCATTGTAAGAATGAGCTTGGAAGCAGATTTTCCCCAGAGCCTCCAGAAGAGAACCCAAACTGGCTGACACCTAGATTTCAGACCTCCTATACCCTGAGCAGAGAGCTCAGCCATGTGGTGCTTGACTTCTGACTTATACAACAGTGAATTAAAAATGGGTAGTGTTTTTGAACTTGTAAGAATGTTGAATGGAAAAAAAAATGGGTAGTGTTTTAAGCCACTAAATTGGTGGAAATTTGTTCTACAGCAAATAGAAAACTAATACAAAACCCACAAATTGCTATAGGACTTAGCTGAAATATATCCATTATAGTTGGGGACTACACATGGGACTGGATTCTAAGAGTACTGGATTAAAGGGGGCAAAACATAAAGTTGCTTATTGATTTGAGAGGTGTCTCCAATATGTAGGATTTAATACTTAGAAAAAACCCAGGATATGGTGGTTAAGCAGGGAAAAGTGATGGCTCATAATAAATGAGGTTAAATACCTGAATTGCCATAGCAGACAATGGAAGAAAGGTTTTAAGAGGCTCAGAGAATTGGACACACTCTGGAACTGCTCCCCTCCCCAGCCAATATAGTAAATCTAAAGCAATATTGCATCCTAAAGAAATGGCACAAATTAGTGTAACCCTTTAAGACCTAAAGGATGTAAAGCTGATGTTCCCCTGCATAGCTCCACTTTATTCACCAGTCTGGCCCCTGCAAAAACTAGACAGATTCTAAAGGATGACAATTGTCTACCACAAACTCAGCCAAATGGTATCCCTAACTGCAGTTTCTGTGTCAATGTGGGATCTTTGCTAGAATATATTGACGTGGCTGCAGGTAAATGATAAGTAGCCAGCAAGCTGGCAAATGTATTTTTTCCCATCCCTATCAAAAAGGGAGTCAGGAAACTTTTCACGCACTTGGAACAGACAAGTGTATACAGTCACGATCTTGCCCCAGGGCTACATCAACTATTCTGCCCTCTGTTATAACAAATTCAGAACCAACCTGGACTAGCTGGACATTCCACAAGACATTACACTGTTTCACTCTATACATAGCATCAAGGGGCCTTTGTAAGACATCAGGACAAATTATTGCATTTTGAACTTCCTACCAGGAAGAAAGCAACACAAGGCCTATTAGGCCTTAGATACTTTTTTGGGGAGCAGAAAATTTCCAGAGCTGAGAATTCCATTCCAAACTATACACCAGGTTACAGGAAAAGCTATCAGTTTAGGGCAGGAAATAGCTTTGCAGCAGGTCCATTCTGTAGTAATAGTAGCCCTATCACTTTGGCTATACAACCTTGGGTTTTGTATTGTATTAGAGGTATCAGGGGTGGGAAGAGATGCTCTGTGGTGTTTATGATAAGCACCAATGGAAAAATCACAATATAGACCCCTAGAATGCTGAAACAAAGCTATGACATCTGCAGTGGAAAATTATATACCTTTCAAAAACAATATTTGGCATGCTACTGGACCCTTGTAGAAACTAAATGCCTGATCATGTGACACCAAGTGACCTTGTAGCCAGAACTGCCCATCATGAGTTGAGACATCTAGTATGTGATAAGGTTGGGCAGTCTGTGGTCAGATGGAAGTGGTATATCTGAGATGGAGCATGAACAAGTGTGGAGAGCATGTGCTAGCTGCTCAAGTCTAGACCCATGTATCATCCACCACATTTCCACTGGTGCCATCAGATCCCATTCATGCTACAAGGAACAGCTGTTTATTTTGATAAGAAGAGATAGATATTTCAGGTATTGATTTGTCTTTCTTGCTCAAAGGGTCTCAACCCTAGATGAGGGTTTATAATGTTTTCTCCATTCATATGGCATTCTATCTACATTGTTTTAGACTAAAATACTACTTTCATGGCAAACAAAATGTGAGAGAGGGTGTATAACCGTTAGATCTGCTATGCACGTTACATACTGTACTATCAGGAAAGCTGATATCCTTATAGAGCAATGAAATGGCCTATTGAAGGCACAGCTGAAGTGCCAGCTTAGAGCAAATACCTTGCAATGATGGGACACCATCCTCCAGTATATACCTCCAGTATACACTTTAATCAGTGGTTCTCAGTTGGGGGCAATTTTACCCCTGGAGGAACGTTTGACAATGTCTGGAGACATTTTTGTTGTCATAACTGGGGTGGAGTGGTTGTGTTACTACTGGCATCTAGGGCTAGCAGACAGGGATACTGCTAAACATCTTACAATGCATTGAACAGCCCTCCAAACAAAGATTTTTCAGCCCAAAATATCAATAGTGCCAAGTTTGAGAAATCCTGCTTTAAACTAATGACTTGTATATCATGCTGTTTCCCTGTAGCTGAAATACATTACATTGGTCTTGGACCCATGAGTTAGAAGCAAAAGGAACCCCACTTACCATCACTACCATTGACCTACATGGGGAGGTTTTCTATTTCTACAATTTTGGGCTTCATGAGTTTAGAGGCTTGGTTCCTAAAGGGAGAATCCTACTGTGAGGATACACAACAAGAGTCCCATTGGATTAGAAGCTGCAGCTGTTGACTGGACACTTCAGGCTCCTCTTACCAAGGGACCAGCAGGCAAGAAGAGCAGTAACCCTCTTGGGAAGGGTGATTACTCCTAATAATCAAGAGGATACAGAGCTGATTTTACTTTGTGGGGCAGGAGAAATATATTTGGCATCTGGATATCTGCTTGAACATCCCTTTTCCAATTTAGATGTTAAAAGAACAACATAGCACTTGGGGCCTGAGAAAAGCATGGTTATCATAAGCGTGGACCTCTGAGGATGAGGGTCTGGGTCACACCACCAGGCAAGACAGGAAGGCTAGCAGAAGTGCTAGCTGAAAGTAAAAGGAATCTAGAATAGTGGAGAAGAGAGACATTGAGTATCAGTTGTGGCCTGGAGACCAGCTACAGAGGTAAAGGTTATGTTTTGTTCTACTGACCTTCCTCTTATAAGTCCCTTTAGGAAAAGATGCCCATAGAATCATGGAGAAACTGCTTCTGGAACTTATGTGAGGAATTAGATCTAAGCATTGCAAAGGATGGACTTTAGTGGATACTGTAATGTTCAACCCAGATCCCCCTTTAGAAATGAATGTTGCCAGCACCCATCCCTTAGCTGCCAGACATCTTAGAAATTACCTGAAGAGAGTGACTTCTAAGACCGCACTTCTTTCCCAGGCCACATTTAATGACTTGTTGATGCAGATATATAAAGGCCTCATCCCCTTGCCCCAATTTAGTATAATTTGAAATGGTCATTTCAGCTATAAAACTCCTTGTGGAGTCTGCTGAAGCTTTTCTTGAGAGTGCATCACAGCCCAACTTTTCCCTCTGCTCAGTCCTGCTTCCTTCTCTTGCCTTCAACATGTTGCAATCTCAAGAACACTCCCTAATAAATCTCTTGCTTATAATCCTGTCTCAGTCTGCTTCCTCAGGAACCCTATCTGTGACAGATTACAAACTGAGCCAATGCAATGGTGGTAGCAAATGGATCCAGCACAGAATTTTTAGGATATTTGAAGGAAAAATAGAGTTCATTACCAATTGAGAGTAAAAGGAAAGGAAGATGGAAGACTTAATTATAACTTCCAGGTTTACTTGGACAACTGGGTAGTCAATGATGCATTCATAAAGATAAAGAATATAAAAGTAGAGGGGAGAAAATGACCAATTTCTTCTTGTACATTTTCATCATATGTATAAAGAAAAATGCAACAATATAATATGTAGAAAGTTATTAGGTTAAACCATATAAAATTGCCATTTTATAGGTCAATATTGTTAAATATTGGCAATTTATATATGGACCAAACTAATAATTATATATGAGCTTCTACATCAGAGAATTTGCTATTTTTATTAAACTTTATGTAGGCCATACAAGATTTTAGAAAGGTAATATCTGTCAGATTCAAAAGATAAACTCTTAGATAAGAATATATCATTTACATTTAAGCTTCTGAAGCAAGAATGTAAGTCACATATTATTGCTTTAAGGAACATTAGGGGAGCTTGATAAGATTGGGAACTTTGATTTATATCGATTTTCTCATAGAAGTTGAGACATAATTGCCGTAAGTAGAGCCAGAAAAGGTCACAGATAGCTTAATTTCTATGCCAAATCTTTCTATAACATGCTATCATGTCATAAAAAAGAATCTACGACAAATTTGGTATCCTATGGTATTTGTTGTCTATCAACAACCTTGTTGGCAGAACCCAAAATGCCTACATGCAGTTTTTAGGTGTGATCAAAACTGTGAACAGTACTGTGACTTTACCTGGAGATGAAGCTCCCTTCACCTTTCTGGGCTGAAAAGTACACTCTTAATATACCAAGTTCTACCAAGGTTGTAGCATGTAGTGTTTGTTGGTTGAATATGGGCATCCAAATATTACTGGTAAAATAGATTCAAAGTGTATTTGAGGGAGTAGAGTTAGAAACAGGCTCTGTGGTGCTTCTTACTGTCCTGAGTCTGAGAATTTTGTTTCCAATCTTTTAAATAGACAAGTAATCCACTAGATATATATGAATCTGATCAAAGAAAGATAAGTAATCATCACTAATATTGTGTTAAATCTTCAGGTCAGTAGACCTGGAGAGAAAGAAAACTAAAATAGGTACATGCAGAATGATAAACAAAACCACCTTCTTTTAGGAGGTAAGGCATGTGTTCAAGGATAGAGGCAGAGACATCATTCCTCTGGGTAGGCTAGAGACTATAAGTGAGAGATGATGTGGAGAAAACTATTAATATACATGTCAATCAGAATAAGCTACTGTTCTCAAGTAACAAAACCCCTGAAATTCTCCATGGCTTAAAACCACCAACTTTATTTCTTGCTCACATTATATGTGTATTGCAAATGGGATATGGGCTCTACTCTTCATTGTTCTTACTCCAGGATCCACATTAAACAAGAAACCACTGTCTGGAACACTGTAAGTCACCCAAAGTGAACAGTGTGATGAATTGCATACTGGCTTTTAATGCTTATGTCCAGAGAAACACATCCCTTTTGCTCACCTTCTACTCACACTTTATTGTCTAAAGCAAGTTCAAGGTCACAAACAACTTCAGGCGGGACGAGAAAGCACAATACTGCAAATAAAAATATTTGGTGAGCAGCACTAATGACAAAGTAAGACTGCAACTTTCCTGGTCTGTAGTTGAGATCAAAGGATGGCAGTTTTGGGAGTGGCAGTTGCAGAAGTGACAGAAATCTTGGATGGGCAGATGAAGGAGACAAGAGTAATGGTAGAGGCATGAGGCTTGAACATAGATAAGGCTTTCAAGTTTCATTTCAGATGCAAAATAGCCTTTTCTGGAGATGTGAGAGGAACTATTTCTCTGGGACAAGTGCATAACTTCCTAGATTTTGTTGTCATCAGAGAAGAGAGGAGAAGCTAGTATAGGAAAGTAGAGGTTTAAAAGGAAAATAGTGTCCTAAAAGAGTATGACTTGTGGAATTCATTTCTCCTCTTGGTAACATTCAGTAACTTTCAGTTCAAGATCACTTGTTCGTTCTTTTGCTGTCTCAAATCTGCTGTTGAGTCCATCTAGTGAATTTTTTATTTCTGCTTTTGTATTTTTTAATCTCTAATATTTCTATTTTTTATAATTTCTATTTCTCTGTTAATGTTATCTATATTTTAACTCATTAACAACATATTATCTGTTAATTTCTGGAACATATTCTTCTTTAATCCTTTAAATATGTTGATAATAGCTACTTTGTATACTTTGCTAAATAAAACATCTAGTTATTACATCTAGGCCAACTCAGAATCAGTTTCTACTGATTGCTTTTGTTTTTCTGAGTATAAAATACAGTTTTCTATTTCTTCACAAGTCTAGAAAGTTTGATTGAAAGTTAGACATTCCAGCAACTCTGAAATTTTTCATTTTCTGAGGATTGTTTATTTATTCCAGTAAATAGTTAACTTTTTGTTCTGCATTTTGAGTTTTTAAGAATATATCATAAAGACCATTTTATATCTACCTATCTAGAGAGATTTATTTGTTTAAAAAATTGCCTTACGTAGTTGTGGAGGCTGGCAAGTCCAAAATCTGTTGGGTGGGCTGGCAAGTTGGAGACCCAGGGAAGAGTTGTTGCACCTTGAGTCCAAATGCAGTCTGCTGGCAGAATTCCTTCTTCCTTGGGGGACATCAGTCCTTTTTCTATAAGACCTTCAACTGATTGGATGACACCCACCCACATATGGAGGGTTATCAGCTTTACACAAAGCCTAGTGATTTAAATGTTAATTCCATCTAAAAAAATTCCTTCACAGCAATATCTAGATAAGTGACCAAATATCTGAGTATTAGCCTAGCCAAGCTGACACATAAAATTAATCAACACAAGTCCACCCCATGTCAATCTGGCATCTATACACATCTCCATAAACTATGCTTAATCTCCAAATAAAAATAACAACAAGGTCATACTTTTGTCTGACTTGATACAACTATTCTGTGTACAACAGAAAATGCACTAACTCTTTCCCCAGAAAAGGATGCAAAGTCCTTGGGTGTTGTTCACTGTTCACTTGATGTCCTGAAACTTAAATAGTTTAATGTGAAGTTAACACTTAAATACTATGATATAAAGTTGATACATTTTCTGTTATATGCACAGACACACACACACACAAACGTGAATTGAACATAATTTATTCAATCAGTTCCTTGGTAATGAATATTTGTTTGGTTTCCAAATTTTTCTTTTTTGTAAATAATGCCATAATGAATAACCTATCAATAAGTCAGGGTATTGGCAGGAAGCAGATGGCACACTGGAACTGGGTTATTGAGGAGAGGATCATAAAGGGATTATTCATGGAGACGTAAAGAAGGGTCAAGGGAAACTAAGAAAAACATGTTGACAAAAGCCAGCAATATGTGAAAGTCATTTTACCCCCATTTGGCCTGAAGCAATAAGGGCAGGAAGCTGTTACTGGAACCTGGAAAGGTACTGTGTTGAAGTGGTAGCTATAGCTGTAGGAGAGGGCTGCCTGATGGAAGCTGGGCCTCAGGTAGAGGAATGCTGGCTTGGCCAGAAATGAGGTGAGAAATTGAACTTACCTTCCTCCTGCCTTCCAATATCTGGCTGATTTCTCCTATGGGCTAAACCTAAGGAGTCTAGTTAATGTCATCTAAGGGTCAGCAAACTATGATCTACAGACCAAATCCAGCCCATGGCCTGCTTTTGTAAACAGAGATTTCTTGCAACGGCCATGTTCATTTGTTTATGTATTATCTGTCCTTACTTTCATGCAATTACAGCAGTTTAGTAGCTACAACAGAGATTGTGTGGCCCGCAAAGACTGAAATATATACCGTCTGGCCCTTTACAGAAAATGTTTGCTGACCACTGATGTGGGTCACCAAAGTTCAGCCTTTCAGGCACAGAGCAGGGTGGAGAAGAATGGTGAACAGCTCTGGAGTGGCAAACAAAGACTATTCAGCATAAAAAGTAATTTCATATTATGTCAGCGTATATGTGAAATAGATTCCCAGCAGTGAGATTGCTGGGTCAAAGGATAAATGCCTGTATAATTTTCCTAGATGTCACCAAGTTTGTCTTGATAGGGGTTATACTATTTTGCATTGTCACTGGCCACACATGAGAGGGCCTGTTTCCTCACATCCCGTCTGGTAGAATACATCCAACTTTGAGATTTTTGACTATCTGATAGGTAAGAAGTGGTATGGCAACATATGGCTTAAATTTGCATCTCTGTTATTATGAGTAAAATTGAAAAAATTTTTATATGTGCAAGGGACATTTTCCTTTGTTCTTCTCTACACTACTATTTTTTTGATTTTTTTCATTAAAATATAACACACTGTAAAGTGCACTAAATGTATAAGTATATAACTCAATGGATCTTTTTTACAAAGAAAATGTTCTTATGTGACAAGCAACTGTATCTCAAGCTATAAACATTAGTAGGGTCTCGGAAGCTTTCCTCATGCCCCTCCATTCGTTTGCCCTCCTGAACATAATCACCGTTCTCTCCACCATTAATTAGTTTGACTTTTAACTTTCTATAAACAAAATGGTACAGCTTATGTTCTCTGTCTGGTTTTTGTCTCTCATCATTATGTCTGCGAACTTTATATTGTTGGTGAAGTTTGTTCTCTTTTATTGCAATATGCTATACAGTTTATTTTAAAAATATAAAATTTATTTATTCATTATTTAAGTTATTTCCAATTTTTTTGCAATTAAGACTATAATAGTCTTATATAATAGTGCTATAAACATTCATGTATGTGTACTTTGGTGCATATTGTATACATTCCTATAAAATATACACTTAGCAGTGAACTTGTGGGGTATAAGATATGACTTTGGCTTTAGTCAATACTGCCAAACCTTTTCCAAAGTCGTTATAGCAATTTTCACTCCCACCAGTAGTATATTAGAGTTCCAGTTGCTCCCTTTTCCTTTGAGAACTTGGTATTGTCATGTTGTTGAAACCACAAGGGGGTTTCAGTCTAGGTCCAGTTGCTGGTTGCACAAAAACCCAGTTAATGAGGCAAAAAGGATTTCCAAGGAAGAAAGGAATCTTTAATATGACAGATAACAGATGTCTTGTCAGGAGAACAGGAGAAGCTACCTTAAATCCATCTCCCTGATGAAGGGATATCATGGGCTTTTAAAGGAGGGGCTGTGTGCCTTGGGGCATGTATAGTGCTGTATCTCACAGGAGGCTAGTGCATTGGGGCAGGTCATGTGCATTAGGGCAGGTTGTGGGGGATGGTAATTCTTGGCAACAGGAATCTTGCTCAGGGGCCTTCAAAATCCCCACTCCTTTGTCTTTCAGGACATCCACCATTTCTGGGAAACAACTCAGAAAGTAAAGTAGTTAGTTAAGGGAGAGGATTATATAGGGGTCATTGAAATTAGTTCAATGGGGGTCTGGTTACAATCAGAATTTGAAATTTAAGTCTATAAATTTTCATATCCCTATATGAAAAAATTAACTATAGTCTCTAGCTCACGCCATTCACAAAAATTTATTACAGATGGATTATAGATCTAAGTGTGCTTCCAACAACCCTTAATGAGAAAGGATTTATGGTCTGCACCAGAATAAATTATATCTTTCTTTGTAATTCACGTAAGTAAATTCCTATCTATCTACATTTACATCTATACCTATATAATCACTATTTCTATTTATATCTAAGAATGAATTAGTGTCTTTTTTTTATTTGTTTGAGACAAAGTCCCCCTCTGTTACCCAGGCTAGAGTGCAGTGGCATCATCATAGCTCACTGTAACCTCAAACTCCTGGGTTCAAGCGGTCTTCCTGCCTCAGCTTCCTGAGTAGGTGGGACTACAGGCACACACAAGTCACAGGTTCCACTTGCACTCAACTGGAGGGTATTATACAGGGTTATAACTCACTGGGGTGTGTCCACTGCAGTTCAGTTATCACGATGAGGATGCAAAATCCCTGGAGACAAGGGAGAGGAGCAGCCAACAGGGTGTTTGTTGCTCAAATCATAAAATGAATATAAATAAAAAATAGATTATTAGGAGCCTGAATATAATCAACTAAATAAAAAGTTACAAACTCACGTCAATTTTCACACCTGAGGCAGTTTCAGTCCCTAAATTTATCAACTAAAGAAAGAGGGACCTGTAACACAAAGACAAGTCATTCTCCAACAGGAATTACAGTTATTTATTTGTATAACTAAACTGTGGGGAAAAGGGAATACCCAAACATTTTGAGGGTGGTTACATGTCAGGTCTGAGTTGACATTGGTGACTGGAGACATAAAGCATCATCATCCTCCCCACGTTACAGTGAGGGTATTTGGAGGCCAGATAATAAATGGAATGCTGGCATAAGTCCAGCTCACAGGAGTGGGTTCACTGGGTTCACGGACTGACAAAGTGATTCTTTCCTTGGTCGTAAGATAGATAATTGGAATGGAGATGATTGGTAATTAATGCTTTTTTAGACTGCAGAGTACGAGTTATTCTAGTGGGAAGGCCAAATGGAAATTTCTAATACACCCCTCCTTCACCACACCTGTACACTATATTAAATTAAAAAAACGTAAAACAATATTGCATCCCAGGGGAATAGTAGAGGACCTAAAAGATTCAGGGGTCATGGTCCCATCATATCTCTATTCAATTCATTATTTTGGCTCCTAAAAAATCCAGACGGATCTTAGAAGATAAAAATAGACTACTGCAAACTCAACCAAGTAGTTGCACTAATTGTAGTTGCTATTCCAGAAGAGATATCTTTGTTATAACAGATTAACATAACTTTAGGTACATGGTATGCTGTCATTAATTTAGCACATTTATCTTTTTAAAAATCTCTATCAGAAGGAGGATCAGAAACAGTTTGTATTCATGTAGGATAAACATTTATGATTTTGCCTCATTACTAGGTTAACTGTTACACCCTCTGACATATTTTCTGGAGGGACCTAGATAGTTCAGATATGTACAGAACATCACCTTAGTCTATTATATTGATGGCATCATATTAGTTGGACCAGATGATCAAAAAGTGGCAAGGTAAGTAAGTACATGGGAAAACTATGTAAGACACCTGCTCCAGAGGGTAGGAGAAAAGCACTATCAAGGACCTGCCATGTTAGTTAAATTGTTAGCAGTTCATTGGTCTGAGGGATCCTAGAACATCCCCTTCAAAGGACAAATTATTGTGTCCTCACATCTTTCATCACTATAAGAAAGCACAATGCCTTGTTGCTTCTTTGGGCTCCTGTGGAAGCTTAATGCATACTTAGGAATACTGCTTTGCCAGCTTTGAGTGGGACCAGAGGAGATAAAATCTGTGTAATAGGTCCAGATGCAGCAGGCCTTGTGGTACAGAGGCATTTGTGTTAGGGTAGCTGTGAAGTTTATAGTAATAGGAGAATCATAATTCCAGAACTCTTAGGGTTCTAGAGCAAGACCAGATCAAATACAGTGGAGAATTATATACTTTAAAAAAATATATATCTTTTGGTGTGATACTGGCCCTGGTAGAGATGGAGTACCCGGCCAAAGATACCTAAATTAGGTATATTAATGATTTGATTGTACAACCTTTTTGAAAAAGACTTAAATAAAAAGATCAGATTTTATCCAGTCACACAAAGGACTCTTTAAAGAGATTAAGGGTGTGCCACATAGATCTTCTTAATTGAACAATAGGGCCTTTAGGAAGCTTAAGGGCTTTGTTCTTCAGGCTTCTCAATGGAAGCCCAAAGTAAAGAAAAGCTTTTTTTCAAAGAGATATATGGGTGTGGCTTTTGTCCAATAGATCTAATGTCAAAACACCACTGAGATTCACAGAAGACCCGCAAAGTTTTTGAGAAAATTATGTCAGCAAAAACATTCAGCATGGACTGAAATGGACAGAGGCAGTACAAAATGCATTATGTCTCTTCCTATTTTCTCCCTGTCTGAACAGGAATGTCTGTATCTCTTAGCTTATGTCTGCTTTACCATTGTTTGTTGGGTGTGTGTGTTGAGGGGCAGATAACTTGTCTTCTGGTTTCACAAGTTCACAGTTACAAAGGAATTGTACTCCTGGGACTGTACGGAAGGAACTACACTCAAGGAGACTTAACCACACTTGGATATGATTTAGATGAAGAAATACTGGACTTTGATTTGATGCTGTAATGGGATGAGAGAGATGGTGAGCATATTTTTCATGTGGAAGAAAGGAGAATCACTGTGGGCCAGAGAGAAGACAATAGTAGGCTGCTGATAAATTGAATCCTTGACATTCCCTCCTTCTGGTATTCACACCCTTGTGTAACTCCTTCCCCTTGAGTATGGGCTGGACTTAATTACTCACTATTGAAGAATAGAATATGGCAAAAGTGGTGGGATATCACTTCTGAGATAAGGTTACAAAAACTGTGACTTCCATCTTACTCATACCCTCTCTTTCTCTGGTTCTTCTTGCTTGTTAGCTTCAATAAAGCAAGTCACCATGTTATGAGATGCCTTATAGAGATGCCCATGTGAAAAAGGAACTAAGCGCAGCCTTCAGGCAACTGAAGCAAGGACTGAGGACAATGAAGAATGCAATAGTGCCAACAATCATGCAGTGAGCTTGGAAGCAAATTCTTCCACAGTTGACCATTGGGATTACTGCAAACCAGATGAAACCTTGACTGTAGCTTGTGAGAAACCCTGAAGCAGAGGCCACAGCTAAGCAGGGCCCAGATTCCTGACTCATGGGAACCATGAGATAAATGTTGTTTCAAGCCACTAAATTTTGGAATAAATTGTTAAAAATGAATCCCAGTGATAATGAAGAACATAAAATACACCAATATTATGTTAGTATGATGAAGGGCTTTTTTTTTTGTTTGAGACAGAGTCTCACTCTGTTGCCCAGGCTAGAGTACAGTGGTATCATCACAGCTCACTGCAACCTCAAACTCCTGGGCTCAAGCAATCCTCCTGCCTCAGTCTCCCGAGTAGCTGGGACTACAGGCATGCTACCGTGCCCAGCTAATTTTTCTATTTTAGTAGAGACAGGGTCTCGCTCTTGCTCAGGCTGGTCTTGAACTCCTGTGCTCAAGTGAGCCTCCTGCCTCGGCCTCCCAGAGTGCTAGGATTACAGGCATGAGCCACCATGCCCAGTTTAAAGGCTCTTTTAAGATAAAAATGTTTTCAATTATTCTGAGATTTGTTTTATTTTTCTTTAAAACAGTGGCAAATCTTTCAAAGGTTTTTAAATAAAGAAGTTACTGAAACACAGAATCATAAAGCTGTAAGAGAATTTAGAGATCAGTTACTGGTATCCACTCATTTTATAGAGGAGGAAACTAAAAATGTACTTTAAAAAATTCCCTTTCGTAATTGCCTTCTAAAGTGTTTTATCAGCTGCATGAGAAAACCAGGCTCATCACTTTGTAGCTCACCTTATTTTTGAAACCCAAACATTACAATCCAATTTAACCAACTACTTTATTCACTAGTCTTGACTTTTGGCAAGCTCTAAAAATCAAATCTCCTGTCAAAGGATGAAGATTTGCCACTATTGAGGATAGTCAAAGAAATTAGCTTCAGGCTCTGAAAGCAATTTCATGAGGAGTTCTAAAACTGTTTTAAGCAATGTCAGTACTGCTGGAATAAATGTATATCCTGTCAGGGCAGCTACTTTGAAAAGGATATAGTAATTTGGATCTGTAATTTCTGTTTTGTTTCTTGAAGAGTAGAAACACATTATACATTGAGTGTGCAGAAAATGATGGTCATCCATAACACAACAATTACAACAACAAAAACTTAAATAAAAACTTTCAAACAGTGCTTCATTCTTTGCTCAACAATCTACACCTATGATCTTGAATGTGACCTCTTTGCATTTTGTAGTTATTGGCTATTTGGGTCTATGACACTTTTGCCATGAGTTCTGTCATTAACTATTGATTTCTTTAATATTTCCCTTCAATATCATATCTAATAGTAGAACTAGATTTATAATTATGTGGATTATCATCCCTCAGGCCCAATCCTTTCATCGTTACATATATTTCATACTTTACCCACATTTGTACATTTTGATTGATGCTTAAAATGTCACCATTAGAGTTTTATGACATAGATCCTGAATTGTAAGTAAGTTTTAAGTTCCTCATTCACTTTGTTCAGTTGTTTGTGGCTACCTGGAGCACTAATGTTGGGGAAGATTCTGCAGCTTACTGGTTTCAGTGGGCAAGAATTCCACATTTTGCTATGTCTGCCATGATCAAAGTAGAAATGTAGCCATATATATATTTGATGATCCTTCTTTGGATTACTGCTTTTATCCTTATTGTAATAAAAATTCCTCTAGGGTAGATAATGCTTTCATAGATTGTGAGCCAATTATACCTTACAGAAAATAAAAGGTTCCCATAGTATAGAAAGAGAGGGCACATATAACTACTATGTATTGGGAATGGGGGATTTCATCACGAGAGAAAATGAAGCAGAATTATTGTAAAGATGGTATGGAATTCCATATTTCACAGTTTTATCCTGGTTGAACCTTAATTACTTTTAAGTGATTCTTTAATTTGGTATAATTGCCTCTTCTGACCGTTCAAGAACATTGCATAAACCTTGAAATATCATATTATCACTATGTTTTCAGGACATTGGTATAACCTGAGCTCCATTGTCCCAAGATGGTGGATTTTCCAAGCTATCATTTGCCTGGAGGGAGGGCAGAATTTATTGTGGTCATAGCACATGTTGAAAACCCTTGGTGGAAGTATTTTGTGGTGTCCCTGGATACTGAATCAGGAAACAATCGTGTAGTCCCCTATCCCATGCACATCTATGGTCCAATGTTGAATGCCCATTTGACACACCCTGTGTTTGGATTCCACTATCCTTTCACCTATGCCTAGGGTTCAGAGATTATGAATTTGACAAACCAAAACTTTTTTCCCTGTCTGTAGTAATAATTGAGTACAAGAAGGCAAGAATCAGAAAAGTTGAGAACAACTAAGACAGCCACACTCTGGCTCTAAAAACCTGAATCAGTCTGTGATCCTCTAGGTTCATCCTGGTATTAGCTGTACAGCTTCTCCTTCCCCATGTTCCCCTTTCCTTCCTCCTCTCAATGGTCTGTATCTCCAGCTAAACCTCCGATTGACGCTCCTTTCTTTTTCTCATTTTTCTACCTCACTTTGCTGTAGTCATTCAGAACTAAATAGAGTGCCAACCTCTGAACCAATCTATAGTATATTGCTGTGACCTGAATCCCATTTTCTCAGTTACCAATAAATTGCAATTCATTCCTCACAGCTTCCTGACATAACCTCTGACTGGTTCATACTAAATCTTCACCGTATCCCAGAAACGTAACCTGGTCCAGACTCTAGTTCACTTTTATGGTAACTCATTATGCCTCTCTAGGAGGACTGTTCCCCTAGGGGTTTTTTCCCCCTTTTCTTTTCTTTTCTCTTTTTTCCCCCCTTCACCACTCCCATTCAGGATTTTTTTTCCTTAAAGTTTAAGATGATATTCCAAAATGTGGGAGAAAATATATTAACTATGAACAAAGATTTAAAAAAACACTTTATTCTAATGTCATTCCAACTTGAAGAAACATAATACTTTGTTACAGAATAGCTGAACTTCACATTTTTTTATTCAATTAAGAAAAAAAATTGAAAAACACCAAAGCATACATATTTTCTGAAGTCAAGGCTTTGCTTTGGTGTATTGGGAACTTTTCTGAACCCTTTCTATGAGAAGTAATTGGATGTGTGCATAAGATGAATTATAATTCGAACCAGTCACTGCAAGCATACCAATTGGCTCACCTAAAAATGTAACTAATTTACTACTGGTAAATCCTCAAAAATCAGTTTGCCAAAGCGGGGTAGAAAAAAATAATTACAACTTTTTACCACTGATTATTTAATATATATATTCATTTGTTTAATTGAGTATTTATCAGTGACACAACTCAATTATACTTTATCTTATAGATTAGCAATTTCACACTACTAAACCCTACTTCTCTGCACTGTGACTACCACCTGCTACTTCCAATGAGAAACAGCACAGACCATCACCATGTTTCTTGAAAATCCTTTCCAAATAGAGAGCTTACTCTTAATTTTATATAACAATCTTGTTTCCAGTGTCTGTTATGGATCTCAGACAGAAGCTGGGCTATTAATTATCTGAGTGGGGAATGAAAGAGAAAGACACATTGTGGACAGTTAATTCCTATAACATTGAAAGAGAATCTTCATCCCCTAATTAGTAGGAATGATGCTGGGCATAGAGTAGCATGTTGGTAGCCATGCGAGTCTATGCTCCCAGCAAGAGGAGAGTCCTAATGAGTTTACCCGAGGGCTTCCTAGCTCTATTGGAAACTCTCTCTTGTTAGCCAGCTATTTGTTTTTGCCTAATTTCAATTAATGCAAATTCAAAAATGGTTTTATGGTCAGGAAAAATTATCAAAAAGCTTCCAATTTGGCATTTCTATCTGTCTCAAAATAGAACATCAGAGACCAAAAGGATGCTTTAAAGTGAATGAAAAAAATAACACCTTGTAAAGATAGAGTAAGGGAGCTAGAAAGCAGGTTCTCTTTGAGCAAGTTGGTCTATTACTGTCTAAGTGATCACATCTCTTCTCATTATACCAAGAATTAAAACTATTGGAAGATCGAAACTGTAAAGGTGATATTGTAAAAAAAAAACACACCAAAAAACCAACCAACCAACCAACCAACAAAAACAGCAACAACAAAACACTATTGGGAGAAAAAAACCAAAGAAGAAAACATAAAAGGTACAGCTCAGAGACAAATGTCAGCAACAAGAGGGAAAGCCTGCAGGGAGAATCACAAAGAGCATGGAGGGTACCGACTATAGGAAAAAAACAAAAAATAAAAACAACCTTGAGTTACTGAAGTAAAAGCATTAAGGCAATAAATGGCAAAAAAGTTTTTCTTAAAAGGAAAGAAGATGGAAAAGTAAAGCAAACTTGCAAGGATTTGTACTAAAGGTAGCAAAGGTCTAGTGAAAAATGGTTCTATCTAGACATCGAGATAGTTGCAGAAGGCGTGTTCAGTCTCACCACAATAGGAATACGAATATAGACAGAAACTCTCCCAGAGATGATGGATGACAGCTTACGTGGTAGAAGCCATGAGGATTTTGTGGGAGAAGCAAAAGAGAAAAGCCAATCTAGAAGACAGAAGAGAAAGACTTACTCAAGAGCCTTGTGAAAATCTCCAGTTGAACTGAGAACCTTGTTACTGATGTATAAGGTGATATTTCCTTAAGAGAACACATGGAAGTAACAGACGCTCAGCTATTCTCACTCAAGGAAACTCCTTTTTGAAATAGCCACTAAATTTTGGCCCCAGGGGTGCTTGAGTAACTTCTACAACTCTCCTTCTTAAAGTCCTTTGTTAAGGAGTCCCTTTGTTTACTGTCTTTACCTGCATGTCTCATAGATGAGGAAGAAATGTGTACTTTTCTATTTCCAAATAAGGCATAAGGAAGCTGTAATTTTACCAAAACTACATATTCTGCTTTGAGTAAACTAGTAAAAAGAAGGCCAGAGCTCCCTCTGTGCTAGAATGTTTTAGGTGATCTTGTGTTGGGGATTGGATGGAGCTTCTAAGTAGAAGCAGATTTATCCTGAAGCTAATGATAACAGAGCTTTAGGGCAGCGTCATTTGCATGGCCTCAAAACAGAAGTTAATGCTTTGGGTATGATCTGATTTTTTTTTCTGTTGTTTCAATTTTTTTTCAAAGTGCAAAATCTTTTATTTAAAATTTTGAAAAGTTAAGAGTTACGACCACCTCAGTATATGCCATTCCCATTATAAGGAGGTATGAAGATTTCAAATGCACACAGAGCTACATTTTCATTTCTAGAACTCTGTAGGCACTTCAGATGTGAAGCTTGGTTTCAAAATACATACACTGGAGGCTTTGGCTCAAGCTTTGAATATAAGAAATTCACTGATGTACAAAAATTCAGAAGTGTGTTAATGACCGATATTTAATCCTGTGATTGAAAGTCCTCTTGAGTGCACCCGCTCAACATACTCTGGTGCGGAAAAGTAAACTAATGCAAACCAGCTCTATCAAGAAGTGCCAGCATGTGTGTTCTCCATTCTGCCAATCATAGACCAATATCTACTCCAAACATTCAGTAACAAAAAGTATGGCGTCTTCCCAGGAACACCAGGGCGGACTTCTTACTCACAACGGACTAGTACCAATAAACCCAGTAAAAAGAGTACTGCATACTTACATTTAGGATAGTCATTCATGAGGGTCATCACAATTCTGACATAAGGAACAAATCCCCTGGCTCTCCCGTGACATCTTTTTTCTCTAGCCAAAGTCCTTGTTTATAGAGGCCTCGGTTGTCAATCACATCATTTCCTTTGGTAAAAAACTTAATATGTCCATTTTGCTTTTCATGAATTGTCAAGCCTGGGTGAACTATAAGAATCTCTTGTCCTTCTATCCTAAAAACAGCAATTTCTCCTACTCATATGGGATCCTCAACTCGATGTATTAGAAAGAGAAGATCTCCTCTATGAAATGCAGGTTCCGTGCTGCCACTGAGCACCTCTACAATAGGACGTTCACTACCAGCTATTACCATTAACCCCTTCCAGATCATTAGTGCTGAGAAGACAATTATTCCAAAATTTAGGACTTGATAATAGAGCTCTCACTTGTTCATCCACTGCACATCGTCCAAAAAGTCTAGCAGCATGGTGGGGACAACAATCCCAGAACACGGGCAGGAGAGAGGGTGTGATGTCTCAATAATCTCCATTAATTTTATCATTCTTCATTGCTTTTGTTTCATATTCCATTTTTTATCTGAATTTTCTTAGCTCTTTAATAGATACATTTACATATGACAAAGAAGGTGCCACATATATAGTCTAAGTCAGTGTCTGTAATTTCCCATTTCTTTCACTGAAGCATTTAAAAAATGATTACAGAATGGGCCTCTGAACAATCACAACTAGGCTGTTTCTTTCTTTCTCTCATAACTGTTTCTATGTGTGGACTTCATTAAGTTCTAAAGTAACCAGTCAATACTTTTGAGGACCCAGCCACCAATAACTCCCTGGCTCATATTTCCTGGTTTTACCACTTGAGAGGTATATTAGTCAGGGTTCTCCAGGGAGACAAAACCAATAGGTGGTTCATCACCCATCTAGGCATATCCCTCCATTCGGTCCAGTCAACACCTAAAATTAACCATCACAAGAGGGATTGCCACTCTTACCACATTCCCTTTAAAGGTAAAAAAAAAAAAAAAAAAACTCAAGTGAGTGTAATGTCTGCTCTTTTTAGGGCACTTTGGATGTAAGTTTGTTTTGGTAATTTTGTATTCTTTTTCTTAAGGAGGGCCCTCAAGTTGTAAAAGCTTTAGGACCACAATGCTTACCTCTGCTTCCAGCTGGGATTCCAACTTCTCATTGCCCACTCTTGAAGAGTTAAGCAGTGCTAGCTTAGGGAATCAGAGAAGGTCAGATGATTTCAGAGCCCGCCTTCAGCCAGATGGCTGAGCCTTTTGGCTATCATCTGGACATAGATTGACATTGCAATTGACAGAGAATAAAGAATTATGAATTCTTGCTGACATATCCTTTCCACACTGTTATAATGAAAAGACTTAAATTGCTGTCTGGACTAGAGTAGGGAGTCTTCTCATGTATTGGCAGATCTTGACATAATCATCCTAATATAAGGAATTACTGCCAGGAGGGATTGGGGGTTGGGGAGAGAGAAGAGGTAGTAGAAATTCAACGCAGTATTTGGTATTTGTATTATACAGAAAAATAATTTTGCATGCTTATTTTAATTCTTAACAAAGCAACTATCATTTCCCATGAGATATTCATTAAATTATTCTCTGTTTCAAATCTCAGGGTAAGAGACCCAACCAGGCATTGTTTGCAGCAGAAACACCTAGCATAGGGACCAATGACTACCTGGTTAATACAGTATTGCTTAAGTAAGGATGAAAGGAGGTAGAGGCTCAGAATTAACATAGTAGTGAAAGTCATATCTCTAAGCCTTTGAAATTTTTATAGAGAAAATTGGTAAATACTAATTTACCAATTAGGAATTGGCAAATACTCCCCAGACTAGAAGGAGATGGCTAAAATTTAGGAATTAATCCAATATGGGAACCACTCTGAGAAAAAGGCAGGAGTCAATATTAAAGGCCAATGTAATTAATGTATTATTTAGGTGGAACCCCAGGCTGAGTAAGATGACACTAAATGCTACTCGATATAATTATGGAGCTCAGGGAAAAGAGAAGGTAGAGGTGTCTTGATAATTAAGATTACTGTCTGAAAATGTTTTTCATCTGGTACCCCAAATTCAGTGAATAAATATGTGCTTTTGTTTTGTTTGGCCTCCTCAGCATTTTGAAAATTGGGCATTTCACATGTAAATTAAGATTTCTGAAGGTGGGAGAGAGACAGACAGAAAGAGAGATGGCAACTCTGCCTGCATTCCTCCAAAACAGCAGTTGTTGGGAGGTGTGTGACAACTGTGCCCTTTGCAAAGGCATGCAGGCTTCTTCCCCTTTGCCGTGATCCCCGTCTCTCCCCAGTAATGACACCGAGTCACTTCACTCATTTTTATTACCTGCTTGAAGTCTGAATGCCTCAATTTATGATTCTTAGTGTAGAATGCCCTATTCCCCCCAAATTAATGACTTTTCTCGGATATGTGTTTCACTTACAAGTTCTTTAATTATAGGGATCAGCTCATCTGTAGCACATACTGGTACAAATATTGAAAAAAAAATCCAACAAGGAGGCTCCTTCTGCATCATTAACAACGGCTCAGAGGCGTTGCTCTTCATCGGTTCTGTGAGACTTGGGTATCCACCTGCTTCACCGACCATCCTGTCAACCCCTGGGGCTGCTACTCCATTTCAAGCAACAGACTTGGGTGTTTATGTTAAGGGAGGAGGGGAATGGATTCAGGGAGAGGCAGAGTGTTCTGTGGAGGTGGGTAGGAATTCAGGCATGTGACTTGACAATAGAGATGCTTAGAAGATGTGATGTGTGTACCTGAGGTTGTGGCAGCCACAAGAGGCACTAAGAAACCCTTGACGGGATTTCCTTTGCAGGGTCCAATTCTTAGCTGCCTCCCTTTCCATACTTAAATGTAACCTTTTGCCCTCCATGTTATGCTTCTCTCCTGAAATTGCCCTAACCTTTTAGTAAGGAAATTTGTGTTTGGCTAACCATCTGGTGTGGTAGTCTTGAGACTAAAGTGATGAGTTAATAAAAGGAAAGGAGGCTTTCTTAGTCTATGAATCTCTGGCCCCAGTGAAAGGGGGCAGTTCTGGCTATCTCATGCTGCATAACAGCCACCTCCAGAAATTAAAGCCATATAATGACAACCATATTATTATGTTCACAAACCTACAAATTGAGCAAGGCCTCTGCAGAAATACCTGAATGGCTGAGGGCTGGAGCAGCTAGCCATGTATGTGTTGCTCTTATGTACTCTCAGGGCCTCACCACATGGTCTTCTCATGTGGTCTCCAGCGAGGTGGCCTCAGGAAGGTCAGGGCTTTTACACAGAAGCTGAGGACGCCAAGAGTGAGTGCAAAGCTTTTTATATCCTTACCTTAGAGACTGTAAAATGTCACTTCTGCCACATTCCATTGCTCAAGTAAGTCTCTAAGGCCAGCACGGATTTAAGAGCAGAGGAATTAAATTGTGCCTGTCAATGAGACAGCCGCAAAGAATTTGTGGACATAGTTAATCTACCACTGTGGCCTTATAAGCTTACTGGGTGCACTGTAACACAGATTTCAGGCAGTCATTGGCATTACAGACGGGGAGCTCCATGGTAGAGCTAGGAACTGAGGGGCATGATCCACAACACTACAGGAGAACTCTGCAGGGGGACCCACCCAACAGAGAGCAAGATCAAACCTTTGCATTACTCCTAAAAGGGAAAGAGTACTGCCGTTAGAAAGGGGAATAGAGGGAAGCTGGATCATTTCTGTCCGACTGTTGACTAGAAAGCAGTGAATGCATTGAAATGATGTCAACATCTCACTTATTCTGACGACACTTAACTGGTTACCTTAAATATGTGATACAATGCTGAAGGAAACTGAAAAGATTTCAGAGCAGCCAAAACAGTAGTAGTACAAGGTCTAGATGGCAAAGTGTACTTACTTATTCGTAAGAGGGCTTCCAAGTTTGAATTAAAGAACATATTCACTCTTACATACAACTAGAATAAATGCAGTTTGTGGTATTTTAGCAGATCATAAATTTAAAGTATTATGGTTTAGTTGATTGGTGGGGACAGGGATGAGTAATGCCACTAGAGGTAAGTTCACGGACAGCAACAAGAAATAACTCAGCTGTTAAACCTAAATAGCTTCCAAACCCTAGCATCTTTCTCTTCTATTTCATACTCGATTCCCCACCACACAAAACTCTGGGCCAGCCAGTCTTCCTCTACGGGCTCATCTTTATTCCCAATTCCCAGGTCAATAGAAACTTACTCACTTGAAGAATCACTTTCTAAAGCTCAGCATTAAGTTATCTTTGGTGTGGATCTGACCCTGAAATTTTAATAACTGGGAGTCCTCTCGTTTCTGAGCCTCCTCCCCCAGTTCTCCTCGTCCTTCTAACAGGGCTTCAACCTAGGTCCCTATTTTCAGGGTGTTATTTGATACCTGATGTCTTAATCCCTCCTGGATTGGCATCCTGCCCTTGCAGGAGTTAGCTACTGCACGTGAATTCCTGCTTAGTCAGTAGGGCTATTTCACCTGCTGAAGGACATTTCCAGTGTTAACTTCCTGTCTGCTGAAGTACTAAGTGTCCCTAATCCCTCCCTGTCCATTTGTCCTCATGTTAGGATGCCCTGACTCTTCTTCATGAAACCCTGTTGCTGGTTGTCCAGACCACCGCTGAAGAACTGAGGGGGTGGCCCAGTCTTGACCCTACGTTCTTCATTGTCTCAACCTCTGGTGTCAGCACTGTCTGCTGGCTGAGCGTGCTCATTGCCCCCCAAGTGCTGATGATGTAGATGATATTCCTCTCCCTGTCTGCCTCATCCGGCTCTAAATGGTTGGCCCATGGTCATTCTCTCTTGATGCCCTAGATGTGACTTCAACATCCCTAGATTAAAGGAGCAGAAAGAAAATGAATGTCTATTGAACAAATACAAAATCGAAAGAAAGAGTGTGGGATTATTTTGTGAACAAGTAAACACCTCAAGAATAATGATAGTAGTAACTCACATTTATTGGGCACTCTTCTAAGCCTTTTATATGGATAAACACATTTCATCCTCACCACAACTTGGTGAGTAGTACTATTATTATTCTCATTTTGTGGATGAGGACGCCAAGGCAGTGTGTGCAAGTAACTAGTGCAGGTTACATGACTGGGTAAGTGGGAGGGCTAAATCTTAAACCTGGTAATCTTGTCCCCCTCCAGAATCCTTGTTGTTACCCATTTTTCAAAGGCCTCTATAAATGTCAATGTATCCTAGCCTTGTATGATAACCCAAGCCCACATGATGGCCTTGAGTAATCAAGAATATACAGAACAGTTCTCCTCTAGAGGGCAGAAAGAATTCTCTTAAAACCTTTTAAAAATTGATGGCATTTCAAGGGGCCAGATTTGGTTATCTAAAGAATTAACACTTATATGGGACACTATTACAATGTCTTACAGTTATTCACTTTTCATCAGGTTTGTTTAGCATGTGAGTCATACCACATCTTTAATTTAGACCAAAATTTTAATAAAGCATAAGTACATATACTAATATGAGGGGACTTGTTCATGGAAAAATGAAATTAAAAGATAAAAATAAAAAATATAAACTTTATTTCTCAACATAAGCTCCATCAGGTTCAAGACAATTTTTAAAGAGATGATACTAGCCATTTAGTCCATCCCCAAAGAACTGAGGGTTCTGGGAATTTAACCATGTCAATGCAGTCTTTTTTACTAACTGAAGAAAACTGAAGTCTTTTTTATTAACTGAAGAAAAATGTGTGTTTGTTAAATATTTTTTAAGATTAGAAAACAAAATGAAGTCAGAAGGAGTTAAATCAGGATTATAAGGTGGATGCTTAATGATTTCCCGTTGAAACTCTTGCAAAATTGCCCTTGTTTGATGAGAGGAATGAGCAGAAGCATTGTTGTGGTGGAAAAGGACTCTCTGGTGAAGATTTTCTGGGCATTTTTCTGCTAAAGCTTTGGCTAACTTTCTTAAAACATTCTCATAATAAGAAGATGTTATCATTCTTTGGCCATTCAGAAAGTCAACAAGCAAATTGCCTTGAGCGTCCCAAAAAACTGTTGCCATGACTTTTGCTCTTAATCAGTCTGCTTTTGCTTTGACTGGACTACTTCCACCTCTTAGTAGCCATTGCTTTGACTGTGCTCTGTCTTCAGGATTGTGCTGGTAAAGCCATGTGGCATCTCCTGTTACACCTCTTTGAAGGACTGTGTCAGGATCCTGATCCCACTTATTTTAAGATTTTCATTGAAAGCTCTGCTTTTGTCTGCAGCTGATCTGGGTGCAACCGTTTTGGTACCCATTGAGTAGAAAGTTTCCTCAACTTTAATTTTTTCAGTCAGAATTGTGTAAACTGAGCCAACTGAAATGTTTATGGTGTCCTCTTCAATTAGGGCACAAACAAGATTCATTTTTCCTCACAAATTGATGTGTGTGGTCTGCTGCAGCCTTCATCTTCAACATTGTCTCATCTCTTCTTAACATGAGATATCTATTTGTAAATTGCTAATTTCTTTTGGGGCATTGTCCCCATAAACTTTTTGTAAAGCATCAATGATTTTGCCATTCTTCCACCCAAGCTTCACCATAAATTTGATGTTTGTTCTTGCTTCAATTTTAGCAGAATTCATGTTGCTCTGATTTGGGCTCTTTTCAAACTGATGTCTTATCCTTAGTTTTCAAACAAGATCCTGTTCAGACGTGTTATAACAAGTTAGTAGAAGAGTATTTTGGTGCAAAAAAATTTTGAACTCCATGCATAATTTTTTTCCTAATATGCATTTTCCATGAACTTTTTGTAGACCCCTTGTATTTCTGAAGTATACAAGAAACAATTTTATTTATGGCTTAACACATTTTGATGTTATGCAATTTTTGTATTACGTAGCCCTTTTCAAAATTTTTGATCAAGAATAAAAAAGTGTATTAGATCCACATTTAAAGCCCAAAACTGAAAATAATTTATCAATTTTTTCTCCTGTAAAACATCTGTAGAACTTAGATGATAACTATTAATTTCGTTTTTCTAAAAGTTTGACCATGTGATGAAACTAACTTTGTTTTTTACAGTATATTTTTCAAAAAATGAATTTCAATTACCTCACAATTAAGACATAGTTAGTTTGTTACAGGTCATGATTTAATTGCATCAATCTGGAGTTTACTGCCAAATTATCTCATTAGCATTCAGAGCCTTTAGGCCACTGAAAGTCTAACTAAACAAAACATGCCATCATAAATCTTTGCTGAGAAAGGGCAGATAGGGGTATTAAAAACACACAAATATAAAAAAGAAACCATCCAGGACACTTAGCTGTCTCTTCCTAAAAAATACCCAACATTGATGATGGTTGAAAGGCAAGGTAGTGTATGGTGGGCATTTCTCTACCCTGGAATCACATGAGAATTATAAAAGGCCCTGGACATTTGTATATTTAAAATTTCCCCAGTGACTTCTGATGTGCAGCAAGCTTGAGAACACTAATCTAAGCCAGGAGCTGGTAAATTGTGGCTGCCGGCCTGGTACTTTGTAAATAAAGTTTTATTGGAACACAGCCACCCCCATTCTTATAGTATTATCTGTGGATATTTTGCAGCTACAAGGGCAGAGTTGAGTAGCTGTGACAGAGAACATGTGGCCCTAAAAGCCTAAAATATGATCTTGCCCTTTAGGAAAAAGTTTGTCAACATCTACCATAGGCTAATGTAATAAGGTATTTGGGTGGTGGTATTCAGGTGTGTTAAATTTGCTCAAAAGACAAGAGGAAAAGGTGAAGAATTACATGTTCTCCACCCTTAATTATTCTTCCAGGAAGTTGCACACACCATTTCTGCTTATATCCCATTGGCAAAAACTTAGTTGCACAGCCCTATCTAGCAGCAAGAGAGACTGGGAAATGTAGTCCTCACTGTGATAGCCATGTACCCAGCTAGAATTCAAGGGATCTATTACTAAGGGAAAAGGAGAACACATATTGTGTGATTAAAAGAAATCTCTTCCACAGTAGCCTGTTTCATATTTAAACACCACACCCAAAGTGCTACAACAATACCAAGAAGAAGTACTCTTTGAATGGAAAGGCAGCTAAAGAATAGATTAAGAATCCATTTACCATTATCTATTGTGTTAAAACATTCAAAGCTTCAGCTTTTTCAAGTGATATGCCCACTGATCAGTTGCTGATGGAACACAGAAAACATTTTTCTGTCAGAAATCTCTCAATAATTATAAGATCTGTGTGTGATTCAGATATCCAGAACTAATCGAACAGTGTCACGTAACATTTGTTGCCATATCTGATGGCTGGGATGATTGTGTAATTTATGTCTAGGCTAAACAGTTGGGAGCAAAAGGGATGCTATTAATAGCTATACTTGAACAACAGGTATAATCTGTGAAACTGGGACAACAGTCACTCTAATTTTGACCTATAATTTGAGTGAACATTTTCAAATTTAGGATTAAAAAAAGAGTAAGGAAAGAAAAAAACCCAATGTGGTAGCCTGACCTGATCATTGTGCCAGTTGGATATCATTACTTTGGTGGAAAGTAGCAAATAATACCATTCATCTCAATGATATAAATAAATTCTTATTTAAAATTTCAAAAGAGTATGTTTTATTTTACTATCTAAAAACTGTGGTAGATCTTTAAGTTTACCTAAAACAGTCTTTTTGGGGACCAAACATACATCAGGTAGTTCATAGATACCAAAAGCTTGAGAAACACTAACTGAAAGATATAATTATTTTGAAAGCTTAAGGACTTTTAATCTCAATATGAGATAGATAACAAAAAACATGTCAACAAATTTTAGCAATTCTTTTTTTGTTGTTGCCCAGGCTGGAGTGCAGTGGCGTTATCATAGTTCATGCAAACTCCAGGGCTGAATTGATCCTCCTGCCTCAGCCTCCTGAGCAGCTGTGACTATAGGCACGTGCCAGCAGGCCTGGCTGTCTTGGCAATTCTAATTCTTAATATTTCAAAATCTACTTCCTCCTATCAATCATTTTCACTACGTCCTTATTGCCATAATTCTAAATGGATTCCTCGTCTCCAATTTATTAGCCCCCCAAATCCGTGCACCACTCTGTTCCCAGAGCAAACTTTCTAAAGCACAAATCTAGTTATGTCAATTTCCTTTCTAATATCTTTCCATAATTCCCTATGCTCCCCCATTGTTCTTCAGGGTCAAGTCCAGACAGGCCTACATCATTGTGGGGCCCATTACAAAATGAAAATGTGGGGCCCCTTGTTCAAAAATCAGGGAAAGGGGGTTGGGACAAGACGGCCAACTAGAGACATCACTTGTCAGACTGTCCTGGAGGGAAGATAGGAATTCTGACAAAGGAGAGAGGAGAAGAGACACAGAGTGGGTGTGGATCATAGAGAGAGGTACCAGAGCCTGCTAGGGATCTCACGGAGGAAAATTGTGAAGCAGAAAAGATAGAAGCTAAAGGAAAAAAGATATTGGTGAGTATCAAACCCAGAGAAGCTCTGAGCCTAGTGAAAGAGTAAGGGGAGCTAACTCTCACCCTTCCACAGGAATTTGGCTGCCAGTGGGCTACCAAGTTTCTTGAAGGCTTTTCTACCCCCATGAACCCAGACATGGTGGCAAACATGGTACATAGGGGAGAACTTGTGTGATCCCGGAGCTTGGACACTCGTGTGAGGCTCCTTTCTAGGGAGAGTGTCACCAGAGGCTGGAGAGCTGGCTTTCATCCATTCAGATGCTTCTTTCCCTGACCTGCCCCCACCCACTGCAACTGGGAAAGCAGTTTGGGCCAAGAATTTGGTAAGGGGCTACCCTCCTGCCCCCAGCGGGAGCATGCTGGAGGCTGAGGCTTCCCCAGAGAGTGCAACTGATCTCTTTCCCTTTGGATGCCTGCAGTGGATCCGGGGTGTCCAATTCAGGAGCTGCCTGCCCAAAGGCATTTCATAGAGTCATATACCAGTGGGTCAGACAAGCAGGCCAGACCCCGTGCCCTCCATACTTGAGTGGGTTGCTGGAGACACAAGGGGGAGGTCTGTGAGTTTGACTAGGGTGGTGAGGAAGCCCCTGTGGACAGCTCTGACAGTAGAACATGGTGGGGTTCTGAGACACTCTAAGCTGGGAAAGTGCCCACTCCCACCATCTGCAGGAAAACTGCCCTGTTTGATTAGGACAGATTCTATGGCAAGGAAGAGTGCAGCCCTGGGTGCCATAGCAACCACGCACAGTTCATGCGGGTGCTGGGGCTGCCCAGGAGCAGCGGCCTCTGTTTCCAGCCAGGAGAGTAGTTTGTGCTGAGAAGTAGGTAAGTGGCTCCCTCTCTCCAGCAGGCATGTACTCTAAGTTGAGACATCCACAGAGAATGGGGACTTGCGGACTTGTAGTGAACCTGGGGTGCCCAATTTGGGAGTTCCCTGCCTGCCGGCATTTTGCAGAGATGCATGCTAGCAGGACAGACACACAGGCCAGAGGGACATATGAGAGCTGGACAGTCAGACTGTGAATCTCAGACAGCCCTGTCTCCACAAGCAGACTTTCTGGCTGGGTGGGGCCACTTCAGCCCCTCCCTGGCTGCTTTCCCCAGAAGCTGGGAGCAGATTTTTGAACCCTGCCAAAACAGCACATTACCAGCTTTTGTGGAGCCTGAGGTCAAGCCCACCCAACCCAGCCCCGCCCAGCCTCACTCCCCCATCCCTGGAAATTTGAATGCCCACCTGGGATATTCCAGTGCTCCTACTGAGGGACTGAAGCCAGTCACAAAAACAACACTGCAGCCTGTTCCTTCTGTCAAACACCACCTACTGATAGGGAGGTCAATTTGCACAGCCTTTTTCAAAATTTACACCCTGATACAGGGTGAGGTTGTTTCTCACCCACAAGTACCACCTACAGTCTTGGTGATTAAACTGGGCATGCCATTACAATTCACAGCATTAAGAAGACCACAGGGCTGGGGATAGAGAAAGGATTGCAAAGGCCTCCATCCTCTCTCATCAAAGAGAGACAAGGAATCTGCCCACACATGTAGCTCACCACTGCTACAGCATACAAACAGCTAGGAACTGAGAAAAGCATCACACTAAGGATATCCATAACTATGGTATCTATTCAGAACATAGATCACCATCAAAGCACCCACATACCAAGCCAAAGTTTCTTACCCAACATATGCTACAGACATATGAGGGGGTGAGGGGAAAAAGCCCCATCCAAACAAAATAAAATCCAAAATTAAGAAGCAACAACTGCTCCAAATGAGAAAGAATCAGTGTAAGAACTCTGGAAGTATGAAAAATCAGAACAAAAGGTCTCCCCCAAAAGGGAACACTAGCCCTCTAGCAATGGATACTAACCAAAATGAAAACATTGAAATGACAGACAAAGAATTCTAAATATGGATTATAAGAAAGCTCAATGAAGTCCAAGAGAAAATGGAAAACCAACTCAAAGAAACCAGAAAAACAATTTAGGAAATGAATGAAAAATTAACTAAAGAGATTGACATATTAAAGAAAAACCAGATAGAACTTACAGAAATGAAAAATTCATTTAAGGAAATACAAAACACAGTGGAAAGTTTTAAGAATAGACTAGACCAGGCAGAAGAAAAAATCTCAGAGCTTGAAGACAACTCTTTTGAATTAAATCAGTAGTCAAAAACGAACAGAGAATTAAGAAGAACAAACAAAGCCTACGAGAAATATGGGATTATGTAAAGTGCCCAAATATAAAAATCATAGGCATCTCAGAGGGTGATGAAGAAATTGCACAAGGGCTGGAAAACCTATTTGAGGGAATAATTGAGGAAAATTTCCCTGGTCTTGCTAGAAATTTAGACATCCATGTACAAGAAGCTCAACAAACACCTGGGGGATTCATTGCAAAGAAGCAATCACCAAGACAGATAGTCATCAGACTGGCAAAAGTCAACATGAAGGAGGAACTCCTGTGAGCCACAAGGCAAAAACATTAAGTAACTTACAAAGGAAAACCCATCAGTCTAACTGCAGACTTTTCAACTGAGACCTCACAAGCTAGAAGGGATTGGGCCCCATCTTCAGTCTTCTTAAACAGAACAATTGCCAGCCTAGAATTTTGTACCCTGCAAAACTAAATTTCATATACAAAGGAGAAATAAGGACTTTTACAGGCAAGCAAACACTGAGAGAATTTGTCAAGACCAGACCTGTCTTGCAGGAAATACTCAGAACTGCAACACAATGGTCATCCTCCAAGTGTAAAACCACCCAAAAGCTAAAGTTCAGAGCTCAGATAAAGCAATAATACAAGAGGTGAAACAAAGCAATATGGTACTACCCAACATAATGAACAGAACAGCATCCCATATATCAATTCTATCAATCAACATAAATGCTTTGAATTCCCCACTCAAGAGACATAGGCTGGCTGAATGGATAAAAAAATATGAGCCAAGTATTTGTTGTCTCCAAGAAACACAACTAACCCAAGGACTCTTACAGACCCAAGGTCAAGGAATGGAAAAAAATATTCCATGCAAATGGAAACCAAAAGAAAGCAGGTGTAGCCATTCTTGTATCAGATAAAATTGATCTTAAATCAACAATAGTAAAGAAAGACAAAGATGTTCATTAATAATGGTAAAGGGAGCAATTCAACAAGAAGACATAACAATTCTAAATATTTATGCACCTAACACAGGAGTGCCCAGATTCATAAAGCAAACCCTATCAGACCTAAGTAGAGAGATAAACAGCAACATTGTAATTCCTGGGGACTTCAACACCCCACTGACAGAACTGAACAGATCATCTAAGCAGAAAAGAAATAAAGAAACACTGGAATTAAATGGGACTATAGATCAACTGGGCCTAACAGACATTTACAGAACATTTTACCCAAAAACTACTGAATACACATTCTACCCATCAGCACATGGAACATTCTCTAAGATTGATCATATTTTAGGCCACATAACATGGCACGACAAATTCAAAAAAATTGAAATAATACCATGTATCTTCTCAGACCACAGTAGAATAAAACTAGAAATCAACTCCAAGAGAAACACCCAATTCTACACAAAGTCATGGAAATTAAACAACCTGATGCTGAATGATTATTGGATCAAAGATGAAATTAAGATGGAAATTAAAAGATTCCTCAAACTGAATGACAAAGAGGACACAGCTATCACAATCTATGGGATACAGCAAAAGCAGTCCTAAGGAGGAAATTCATAGCCTTAAATGCCTACAACAAAAAGACAGAAAGATTACAAACTAACAATCTAATGACATGTTTCAAGGAACTAGAAAAGGAAGAGTGAACCAAGTCCAAAGCCAGCAGAAGAAAAGAAATAATTAAGGTTAGAGCAGAATAAAACAACATCAAAAACAAGAAAATTATACAGAAGATCAATGAAACAAAAAGTTGGTTCTTTGAAAAGATAAACAAAATTGATAGACCTCTTGCTAGATTAACCAGGAATAGAAGAGAAAGACTCAAATAAGCTCAATTAGTAATGAAAAAGGAGCTATTACAACTGATACCACAGACATACAAAATATAATCTGTGAATACTACAAAAATCTCTATGCACATAAACTTGAAAACATAGAGGAAATGGATGAATTTCTCAAAACACAAAACCTCCTAAGACTCAATCAGGAAGAAATAGAATTCCTGAACAGACCAATAATGAGCAATGAGATTTTGAAGCAGCAATAAAAAACCTTCCAACAAAAAAAAGCCCCAGACCAGATGGATTCACAGCCAAATTTTACCAGACCTACAATGAAGAGTAGAAAATTCTGCAGAAATTATTCCATAACATAGAGAAAGAGGGAATTCTCCCCAACACATTCTATGAAGCCAGTGTCACCTTGATACCAAAGCCAGGAAAGGACACAACATAAAAACAAAACTACAGATAAATATTTCTTATGACTATACATGCAAAAATCTTCAATACAATACTAGCAAACTGAATTCAACAGATTATCAAGAAACATAATAATAATAATCCACCATGACCAAGTGGGCTTCATCCCAGGGATGTAGGGTGGTTCAACACATGTAAATCCATAAATGTGATTCACCACATAAACAGAAGCAAAAACAAAGACCATATTATCATTTCAATAGATGCAGAAAAAGCATTCGACAAAATTCGACCCTTTCACGGTAAAAATCCTCAACAAACTAGGCATAGAAGGAACATATCTCAAAATTATAAAAGCCATCTATGACAAATCCACCACGAACATCATACTGAATGGGGAAAAGTTAAAAGCATTCCCACTAAGAGCTGGAACAAGACAAGGATGCCCACTGTCACCACTTCTATTCAACATAATATTGGAAGTCCCAGCTAGAGCAATCAGGCAAAAGAAAGAAATTAAGGGTATCCATATCAGGAAAGAGGAGGTCAAACTATCACTTTTTGTAGATGATATGATCTTATACCTAGAAAAGCCCAAAGATTCCCCCAAGAGACTCCTGGGATCGATAAATAAATTTAGCAAAGTCTCAGATTACAAAATCAATGTACGCAAATCAGTAGCATTTCTATATACTAGTAATAGTCAAGTTGACAGTCAAATCAAAGACTCAATGCCATTCACAATTGCTACAAAGAAAATAAAATACCTAGGAATACACTCAATCAAGGAGGTGAAAGATCTCTACAAAGAGAACTACAAAACACTGAGGAAATAAATCGCAGATGATATCAACAAATGGAAAAACATATCATGCTCATGGATTGGTAGAATCAACATCGTTAAAATGTCCATACTACCCAAAGTGATTTATAGATTCAACGCAATCCCCATCAAAATACCAAGGTCGTATTTTATTTCACAGATCTAGAAAAAATAATTCTATGCTTTGTGTGGAACCAGAAAAAAGCCCGAATAGCCAAAGCAATCTTAAGCAAAAGGAACAAATTCAGAGGCATCACATTACCAGACTTCAAATTATACTATAAGGCTACAGTAACTAAATCAGCATGGTACTGGTGCAAAAATAGAGATAGACCAATGGAACAGAACAGAAAACCCAGTTATAAAACCATCCACATACAGCCAACTGATTTTTGACAAAGCAGACAACAATATACACTAGGGAAAAGAATCCTTATTCAATGAATGGTGCTGGAAAAATTGGAGAGCCACATGCAGAAGAATGAAACAAAATCCATATCTCTCACCACTTACAAAAATTAATTCAAGATCGATAAAGGACTTAAATGCAAGGCATGAAAATGTAAGAATTCTAGAAGAAAATGTTGGAAAAACTCTTCTAGATATCAGCCTAGGCAAAGAATTTATGAAAAAGACCCCAAAGGCAATCACAGCAACAACAATAATAAATAAATGGGACTTGATTAAATTAAAAAGCATCTGCATAGCCAATGAAATAATTAACAGAGCAAATAGAAAACCTACAGAACGGGAGAGAAAATATTCACAAGCTATACATCTGATAAAGGACTAATAATAAGAATCTACAAAGAACTCAAGCAAATAAACAAGAAAAAATCAAACAACCCCACTAAAAAGTGGGCAAAAGACATGAACTGAAGCTTTTCAAAAGAAGATAGACAAATGGCCAATAAACAGATGAAGTAATGCTCAATGTCACTAATCATCAGAGAAATGCAAAGTAAAACCACATTGAGATATCACCTTACCTCAGTCAGGATGTTCATTATTACAAAGTACAAAAACAATAGATGCTGGCATGGATGCAGAGAGAAAGGAATGCTTATACACTGTTGGTGGGACTGCAAATTAGTACAACCTCTATGGAAAACAATATGGAGATTCCTCATAGAACTAAAAGTAGACCTACCATTTGACCCAGCAATCCCACTACTACCCAAAGGAAAAGAAGTCATTTTATCAAAAACACACCTGTACTGAAGTGTTTATCGCAGCATGATTCACAATTGCAAAGATGTGGAATCAACCCAAATGCCCATCAATTCGTGAGTGGATTAACAAAATGTGGTATATGTAGAGCATGGAATACTACTCAGCCATAAAGGGTGACTTAATGCCTTTTGCAACAATTTGGAAGGAACTGGAGACCATTATCCTAAGTGAAGTATCTCCAGAATGGAAAAACAAACACTACATGTACTTACTACTACTAAATTGGAACTAACTGATGAGCACACATGTGCACAGAAGAAATTAAAACTCAATGGAAATCAACCAGGGGAGGGGGCAGAGGAAGGGAGGGCCAAAACTTACCTAATGGGTGCAATGAACAGTATCTGGGTGATGGACATTCTTGTAACCATGCCTCAAGCATTGTAAAAGTGATTCATGTGACCAGAATTATTTGTACCCCATAATACTTTGAAATTTAAAAAAGTAGGGAAGTTGGGAAAACAGTGCCATTGAAGGTAGTGCAATATAAAGATTTTTCCTTTCCTCTGTGGTGTGTCTTTCAGCTTTTCATGGTATTTTTATTTGCTATTTAATGTTCTAAATAAAGAAAAAACACAATTTTAAATTATCAAAAAAATTTTACCATTCATCTTTACATTGTCAATGCCAGTTTTAAATGTAAATATGAGCAGTTATCTTAAATGCAGAATCACCAAAATTACACAGATTGTGTTTTAGAGCTTGTACGTGCATATGCGGAAATGCTGCACAAAACCAACTCAACTGTTTTGTTTCACTTCTTGATATACACACATTTCACTAACACTTTCTGGAGGTTGTCCCACTTTTTCTTTCTTTCTGTGTCATCATTTTATCATAATATAAGGAAGTAATGTAAGAAAGAACATTATTGGGCTTCTTAGTTGTCCTTGTTTCTGAGAATACCAGTGCCTTCCTTTTTCATTTGAAGCAGCTCAGGTTTGAAGAGAAAGGCTGGCTTCTGAGGGCAGTGTCCTGCTAATTCAGTTGTAGATATCACACATTTATCTTGTACGTCTTTGAGTCATACTGAACGCCCACGCACTGTGGCTGTACTGGATTTCTGTGCTCATGTATGCTTTATGTGAATGGGACAGCAAGAAACAGTACATACACACAATCTGTAGTCTTTCATGACTACTTCCTTTCCCTTATCATGATGCTTTTAAGATTCACACATAGTATACATATCAGTAGTTCATTGCTTCCTATTGATGAGTAGAATTCCATTGTATGAATATGCCACAATTTGTTTAATCTATTCAAGAGTTGGTAAACATTTGGGTTGTTTCTAGTTTTGAGCTACTATATTTCGGCTATTTAGTTACTATGAACATTTGAATTTGCATCTTTGTTGACATGTTTTCATTTTCTTGGGTAATTAACTAAGAATAGAATGGTTGGGTCATATGGTAGGTGTATGTTTAACTTTTTAATAAAAAGTTCCAGTTGGTTTTCCAAAGTGTTGTACTGTTTTGCAATTTCCACCTGAGGTGTTGTATTTGAGAATTAATAATTGTTCCATGTCCTCACCTACCCATGGTATTTTAATTTATTAATTGTAACCATTCTAGTGGGTAGTTAGTGATTTTGGTTTTAATTTGCATTTTCCTAATAACGAATGATAAAGAGTTGAATTCTTTCTTAATACCTTTAAATACTTGCAGAATATTTATCTTCCCTCCCTGACAGACTGTAAACCCCATGACAGCAGAGACTGTGTATTTCTTTCTTTTGTCTTTTTAATTTCAGGACCTCTATGATCTTTTTTTTTTCTTTAAAAATGTTTTAATGGAATATTTGAAAGATAAATAAAAATAGTGAGTAACAAACTCTCAGTACTCACCACCCATGTATAAGAATCATCAAACCGAAACTCCCCATGTTTCATCTATTAATACCTCTCAAATCCACTGCCTCCCAGCCCCCACACTGATTTATTTTAAAGAAAATCTGGGGCTGTATCTTTCTTGTTCACATATGTATCTCTAGTGTTTAGAACAGTGCCCAAACATGAGAGGCAGTCAATACTTATTGAATGACTAAATATTCTATTTATATTTAACTTACTTATAGTTTTAGCTCAGACCATTACGTTGAGTCAACTAATTAATGGAGTTGAGCTTTTTCAGTAATTTTTTTTTTCAGAGACAGGGTCTCACTCTGTTGCCCAGGCTGGAGAGCAGTGGCACAATCAGCTCACTGGAGCCTCAAACTCCTGGGCTCAAGCAATCCTCCTGCCTCAGCCTTGGAGTAGCTGGGACTACGGGCATGTGCCACCATGCCTGGCTAATTTTTAAATGATTTTTTGTAGAGGGTGGTCTTGCTACATTGCCTGGGCTGGTCTTGAACTCCTGGCCTCAAGCAATCCTCCTGCCTCAGCCTTTTTCAGTAAATTTAAACTCAGCATGAGCCACCATGCCCAGCCTTTTTCAGTAAATTTAAACAGGAATATCACAGGCCTCTTTCAAAAACTGCCGAATTGGCATCTGTTCTCTGACTGTTGTTGGAGAGATGGTAGAAGCTCAGAAATATTAAAGTTTTCTTTAAGCTGATTCATATCTTGATTACTTGTGAAGATTTTTTGGTTGTGAAGTAGTATCTGTGGATAAATCAGCCATGAAAACGAGCTTCAGCTATAGTAGATTTGTAGCCCTTAGAAGCTGTTTACTAAAGTCTGTGTCCATCGTACCAATAATGGGGCTAGAACAGAATTGCTTAACTCTGATTTGATGCTACTTTAATACTTGACAATGTAACACTGGCTTTCAGAATGGAATAAACAATCAGAGTAGCCTGTAGCAGAAAAACATTTATAGCCTGATGATTGGGCTAAAGTAAAGCAGATGTAAGCCAAATTTCTGGAGCCCACTTTTTTCTAAGGCGTAATTCACAACATAAAAATCCTCCAAGAAACCTGTTCTTCCACTGGTTAAGAGGTAAATAAGACTGCCTGAGATGTCAGACAGGTAAATACATCTCCTATATTGCTCTAGTTTGGGCCTACAATTAATCCTGGAACGGAAATGCTTCTGAATCTTCTCGGGAGTTTTGAAAAAATAAATGCCTAAAAGAAAGGACATGCTTTCAAAAACATAAGTTATGTGTGCTAGCCAAAGCTTTAGTTTTCCCAGAGAATAGCAATGGGATGACTCAAAAAGCTTAATTAAGAGGTTATATTGTTTCATGACTTTCATTTCGTTTCTGATTTTTCCCCCTCTGAGGTGACTCAGCCGGGTTAGGTATGTGCATTAGTTGAAACAATTCTTTTACACAGTTGGCTTTTCATACCATTTGCTGTGGAATATGGGACACAAAAATATCACATTTTTAAAGCAGCAGTGTAACAATTTCTGTTAATCCTTATGTTGTGGTTAGATGCCAATAACTCCATAAAGGGTACAGTTTAAAATAGCAATTATTTTAAAGTATGTCTCTTTTGTACACCACTAGGAAATTGGATTATGTTTTTTGAGCTTCCCAGGAGCATTAGCCAAAGCATATCTAAAGCTTTTCCAGTATTATAAATCATCTTTGTAGGCTCACAGATATTTTATAATAAAGGTTGAGATTTCCCTAATCTTTTAAATGTGAAATTCATGTTTCTTTTTCTCCATTAATCCTCATCCATTTCTGTGACTCCACTCACACAGTAAATTTATCTAGGCTATCAGCCAAAGTGGAGTGCTTGTTTACTTTCTTCCTAAAGCCAGTCTCTTCATCCAAATTACCCATGGTAGGTTGGAGCTCTATTTTGACCTTGCTGCAAGAAAACAGGTAACTCAGTTATTGTGGATCATGGGCAGGTGACAGGCTTATAAATTATCCACTTGTTTTGCTGGAATTAAATTTAAAGAGGAGGTTTTTCTTTTTAGAACATATGTTAAGGTGGTGAGAAAAATAAGGTAAGACTTCTTTGTATACTTGAAATGAATCAAACCGTAAAGTTAGGACACATTTAAAAAACTGCTTATTATTAGAAATTTGTAGTTTGCTTGTTGGATGTGTGCCTACCCAATTATACAGTATATATAATTTTTTTTGAGGAGAAAGAAAGAGAAGTTTATTAATTTGCTGGCAAAACCTACAATATCTTAATTTTTTAAAAAATCCCAGATGTCAGTGTATTTAAATTCTGTGTACTATTTGACTTTATAGGAACTCTTCCCCAACCCCATTCCAAAGTAAAAAAAAAACAAAACATAAACCAATAAGTAACTAAACAAAAACCACTCTACGAAGACCCTCAGCTGAATTATGAGTGCTGTATTTCAGGGGGAAAATATCTTTAGGATTTGAATCCATTTAAAGGTGATTTTTAGTACAAAATCATAAAAATAGTCATTGGAAAGTTGCTTTAGTTTAATTAAGAGAATATAGTAGATACTATTCCAACAAATGTAATTCAGAATTTTACATAAATATTATTTGGTACAGATATAGCTCTACATTGGAAAATAACGGTTCCATTTCCTATCAGTTAGTGTGTTGATTTTCTATTGTATTCCTTTGGCTACAAGTTGTAGACTACCCAATTTAAATGGCTTAATAAAAGTAATATAATTATCTCACCAAAAAAGAAGCCCAGAGGCAGAATGCTTTCAGGATTGGCTTAACAGCTTAGTAATATCGTGGAGGAGTCAGATCTTTCTATATTTTAGCTTTCTAATCTCAGCGTATTGGCTTGGACCCTGGATTTATTTAAACCTTTTGGATGTAAGAGTGTGGCTGTAGTTTCGGTATCACATGTAGAGATGATATCATTTGTCATAAAAGATGGACAGTTTCCTCCCACATTTTTTAACAGGAAGGTAAATTTTTCTCAGAAGTTCCCTGGCAGACTTTCTTCTGGGTCTCTTCTGCTAGGATTGGGTCACAAGCGTATAACTTAGCTGCAGGGAAATTTAAGAAAATGATGTATGATGTTTTGAGACTTTGTAGTTGAATGACATCTTGTCCAGTTAGAAAAACGTATGGAAGAGGGAGAATATACGACAGTTGCAAAGACAACAGTTGTCTACCAATAGTTTATATCACATTTTATCACTATTTTGGTAAATAAAATTACTAAGAATTAAGTGTAATTTTATTTAAAGTAGACTTTTGTTTGCTTTTGCAAAGGAATTTGTAGCAATAAATTACAGATATTTTTAATGGGAGATGCATAAGATTAATTGTAGTTAAACCTCTCGAATTGTTCTCAAATAAATTTTAGAAGTCCTTTTTAAACATTCTTAGAAAAAGAAAAGAAACCTTATTGTGGTATTACAGTTCCAAGTAATAAAAAACAATAAGATGTGATGAATTGAGAAACCAAATCACTCTCTTTCAATGGAATGTGGCAAAGACCAACTGACTAGTAAAATGATTAGGAAACAAGGCCCTGAGCATAGACAAAGGCACAATGGAAACCAATCAGATTAAACAGACATCAATGCTATAATTACATTCCGCAGCAGATGTAGAAGTGAAAACACGAGGGCATCTGTTTTGTTCAAACCGAAGCTAGATTTTATAGACACGGTTTGAGAGGCAGAGGGCAACAGTAAATCATCTCTCTTCATTCGGCTTTATTCATTTACAAGGCAACTAGATTTCCAAGAGTGGGACAATTCCATTCAGGAAAAAGTGACAACGAAAAAGAATTAAGCAACAAAAACGACACCAAAACAAAAATTTTACCTTCTTTTGAATGTTCCTATTCTGAAATATTCTGAAAGGATATTTCTCTTTTTGCAGTTTTCTAGGTTTACCTAAAAAGAATACAGGTCCTCTCCCCAAAACAAACAAATTTTAATGCAAAATATTACTCAAGAGCACCTAGTCAACAGGGATTCATGAATCCTCACAATGACTCATTTTATTGTTTCCCTCTTTTGACAGAAAAGAAAACAACTCTAAGAGTCTGAAAAAGGGACTTAAGATGGCTTGTGCAATAGGTTCCCAACTAAATGAGCAGAATCTAAGGCACCTTACATTTTCACCAAAGGCAAAGGAGAGCTTCAAACTTTCCACTAAGCACCAAAATGAAAACAATCGTGGCTGCATTTAATTGGGGATTAATAGAGAATGCAGAAATTATAGCACATCATTAGGGAGCTATTCCACTCTCTGAAAGATAACATGCTTTTCTTATGAGAACAAGCAAATTACATTAAAATTTACTTTAAAAAACAACTCATCCTAATGAAAATAGAGAAATGCCATTTTATTAATCTATTAATTTTTCAAGAATAAAGGCTTTTTATATTCTTCATTATCCTAAAAGTCAGAATCTCCATTTCAATAGAGGATTTTCAAGGGGAGGTGGAGGGAGGTTCTAATGAATATTTATGTCTAACTTTACCCAGATTTGCTTGGTGACAGGACACAGAGCCTTTTTATGTGCTTTTAAAAATGTGTATGGAGCCCAACATGAAAAACAAGATTGGGAATCACATTCAAATTGCTAGAGTTGAATGTATCCTAACAGGCCTAACGGGCCATTTCAAAGGCCTTAAAACAATCATCGTTTTTCATAGGAACAAATGGCTTTTCCTCTAAGACACAATAGGCAAAACCGGTAGTCATTTTATTGCAGCCTAATTGAGCTGAAAATTTTTGGTTTAACCTATGAAGTATTTGAGTCAGCAGGAGCCATTAAGAACCCAGCATCTGATTATTTCTTCTGTCAGTTAGTAAGTCAGAAAATATTTATTGAACAACTTCTGTACACTGTGATAAATACCGGGGACACAGCAGTGAACAAATTATAGGTTCTGCCCTCAACTTGCAGCCTTCTTTCTCTCTTTTGTCTTTGTCTTTAGAGTCCAGTGGAGAATTCTGAAACCTGTTTTTTGAGAGAGTCTCTGGTGATGCTAACGGACCCAGAAAAAGATAACCACCATGTAGATGATATATATACCTCTCAGGTTTCAGCTTAAGCATAACTTCATACAGAGAACCTTTCTTGACCCCCCCAAACACTCACCTTAGTAAAATTAAGTCAAACTGTTGTGGGCTCCAATATTATGTTGAAAGATATTTCCTTCCTTTTTAAATCTTTAATTTATTCTGAATTGATTTTTGTATATGGTATGAGATAAGGGTCCAATTCTATTCTTCTGCATGTGGATATCCAGTTTTCCCAACACCATTTATTGAAGAGTCTGCCCTTTCCCCATGGTGTGTGCTTGGCATCTTTGTTGAAAATCAATTGACAGTTAGGTTCGTGGGTTCATTTCCAGGCACTCTATTCTGTTCCATGGGTTGTTGTGTCTGTTTTTATGCCAGTGCCATGCTCTTTTGATTACTATAGCTTTGTATAATAATATGTTTTAAGATCAGGTAGTGTGATGCGTCCAGCTTTGTTTTTTTTTGCTCAAGATTGTCTTGGCTATTTGGGACCTTTTTTGATTCCATATGAATTTTAGGATTGTTTTTTTCCATTTGTATGAAAGAGGATATTGGGATTTTGATGGGGATTGAATTGAATCTGTAAATCACTTTGGGTAGTATGGACATTTTAACAATACAAATTCCTCTAATCCACAAGCATGGAATTTCTTTCCATTTTCTTCTTCAATTTCTTTCATCAATGTTTTATGCTTTTCGGTATACAGATATTTTACCTACTTAGTTAAATTTATTCCTAAGTATTTTATTTTTTTCAAAGACCTGGAACTATAAAACTGCTGGAAGAAAACATAGGGGAAAAGCTTCACAACGTTGGTCTGAGTGATGATTTTAAAAACTTAACCCCCAAAACAGAAAGCAAAAATAGACAAATGAAATTGTATCAAACTAAAAAACTTCTGCACAGCAATGGAAACAATTAACAGGAAGAAACAACATACATATTGGCAGAAAATATTTGCAAACCATACATTGGGTAAGGGGCTAATATCCAAAATATATAGGGAACTCAAACAACTCAGGAAGAAAACAACTTGATTTTAAAATGGGCAAAGAACTTGAATAGACAGTACTCAAAAGAAGACACAAATGGCCAGTAGGTATATGAAAAAATGCTCAACCTCACTAATCATTAGGGAAATACAAATTAAAACCACAATGAGATATCACCTCATACCTGTTAGAATGGGCATCATCAAAAAGATAAAAGACAAGTGTTGACAAGGTTGTGCAGAAAAGGGAGCCCTTGTATACTGTTTGTGGGAATGGAAATTATGGAGGACTGTATGGAGGTTTCTCAAAAAACTAAAAATAAAATTACCATATGATCCAGCAATCCCCCTTCTGGGATCCAGAATTTGAAATTAGTACATCGAAGAGATATCTGTGCTTCCATGTTCGTTGCAGCATTATTCACAGTAGTCGAGAGACATGGAATCAACCAAAGTGTCCATCAAGAGGTGGGTGGATAAAGAAGATGTGGTATATATAGACAATGGAATACTATTTATCCTTAATAAAGAAGAAAATTCTATCATTGTGATAACACGGATGAACCTGCAGGACATTTTGCAAAGTGAGATAAGCCAGGCACAGAAAGACAAATACCACATGACCTCATTTATATGTGGAATCTAAAAAAGTCAAACTAGTAGAAGTAGAGAGTAGAATGGTAGTCGCCAGGGGGGCAAGGATAAGGGAAAATGGAGAGGTGTTGGTCAAAGAGTAGAAAGTTTCACTTAAGCAGGAGGAATAAGCTTTCGAGGTCTATCGCACAGCATGGAGACTATGGTTAAGAATAATCTATTGTAAATTTTAAAATTTGCTAACAGAGTAAATTTCAAATGTCTTATCACCAAAAATGATAACTATGTGAAGTAATGGATATATTAATTAGATTGATTAAATCATTCCACATAGTATACAAAACATCTTATTGTACCCCATAAATAATACAATTATAATTTGTCAATTAAACATAAAAATAAATGAAAAACTATTTTATTTCTTTTATTTAATTTAAACCAGAGGAAAGAGCGTGACTGGGAAATTAGTACAGTTGTAAATATACCTATTGTGTTACAGAATAAAATCTCTGAATGATCTGAAGAGTCATGCTAATTACTATCATTTTAGTTCCCATCGTTTTGTAGGCAGTAAAGTGACCAGATATAAATACACTAGAAGCTCTGCTGGACTTTTATTTCTTAGAATGTAACTCTGTACCTCAAGGCCTTTAGATAAGGGCTTGGATATATGGAGAAATATTTCTCTGCTCTGTGAAAAACAACAATGCAGTTCTGATAATAAATGTGTTTATTTATTTAACAAGTGTTTATTGGGTGTCTACGATGTGCCAAGTAGTGTTCTAAGCACTGGGAACACTGTAGTCAACAAGACGAGGAAGGTTTCTGCTAGCATGGGACTTCAATTCTAGAGTATAGGTGGAGTCAGAGAATAACAAGTAAACAAGGGAACAAATACGGTTCTTTCAGAGAATAAGTATCATCAAGAAAACAGAAGAGAGCGAAATGGGGCAGAAAGCCACCAGGTTTAGGGATGGGGTAGTTCTTCAGTGTGAATGGTCAGAAAAGGCCTCTTGATGGTATCTGACATTTAGCTTCAGGGTTAGGAGGAACTCAAGGATGAAGGCAACTGTGACCAGCTGAGAGACTATGTCTCATCCGAAACAAGCAGGGCCACTGGACTCTCGCCGACTATTTCCACTTGGCAATGGGGAGAGAGGAGTGATGGTGCCAGATCTAGCTTTTCAAGAGAAGCCTGAAATTTAGATTTGAATAAGAAATTGCCTTTTAAAATGTTGGCACACAAAATATAGAACATTTGCCAACCGACATTATACCACTGGGAACCAAATTTGTGGGAGGGCTGGATCAGGGTGGAGGGACACCAGCACTTGGAATCTCTGCTCTAGATCTTTCTTCTGGTCTAGATTAGCTAAAGCTAATCTAATAAAATAATGTGGCCTAAGATGTTAATAGCAGATGGTGGCTTAATGTGTATATCTTCCCTAGATAATATTGACAATATAACCAGAATGTTCCATGAATTTTGAACAATAAGGCATGTTAGAAAAAGAGACTGCTGAGCAGTAGTTGCCTGGCTCACATTTCCTCAAGTTACAACCACGGGCCTCTGCCTGTTTTTGCCTTTGTGATGCTCCCTCTACTTGTAGACAAGTGAAAACAATAGGAACTAAACTGATGGCGTAAGTATCATAATTAAGATTATTCAGAGATTTTCTTATAAACCACTATAGGTATATTTCAAAATGTATTAATTTCCCAGCCATGATCTCTCCCTTGTTTTAAATGAAAATAGATGAAAGGAAAGAAAATAAAAATTGGACACATAGATTCTTTGATTTAATAAGGGGATAGCATGTAGATACTATGACTAATGCTTTATAAAATTAAATTAAAACGCACGCTTTGTGGCAAGAAGCAAATGATATTTAGTTGTAGCAGTTTCAGTTATGTTCTTTTAGGTTTACTTGGAATCATTTTCCATTGCCTCTTTATCTAACTCCTTCTCACATCTCAGCGTAAATGTCAGACCTTGGCTGGGGTTCTTGGAAAAATCATGCCACACAGTGTTAATGCCTCATCATTTCTGAATAGAGCCTTTATTTTTCCAACCCTGAAGCACAGAGAGTATTATAAGCAATTCTGTATTTGCTTTTTAAAGAAAAAATTAGCAATCTCCCGTGTGTTTATTCAATTAAGTGCAGATTTTTTCCCCATTGTGTCCTTTTTCAAATCAAATAATGATTTTTAAAACACTTGACCAAGTTTTACTTTTCTTTTAATTTTGAAACATTTCAGATCCACAAAAACTGATGAAAATAAATTAGATTATAAAATATCTCAAATAATGCATTCCTTATTTAAGCAGTACTTAAATTAATTGAGTGAAAACTGCACAGGATAAACTCTTTTGGAAAACAAATTATTTACAGTAGAAATAGATTTAAAAATTAAAATAATTACACAATTTAGATTTTATAGCTTACCAAAAAAAGAAGGAAAAAAAGAGTATCAGACTTTTTAAAGGAAATTTTTCTGGACTAGAGAGCCCACTCAGCAAGGACAGAAGACATTGGGAAGGGTAGTGAGATCTCCTGCAATGCTGATGACAGCAATCATGGTGGTGATGGGGTAGGCAGAAAAATCTCCCGTGTGTTTAGGCAGCTAAGATGTGAACCAATTCATTTCAAATTAAAAACTAGAACCATCTTTTATAAGACTTACACACAGTTATGAAAATTACACCCTACTCAATGGCCTTAATTGCTTTCAGTTTCTTTGTTCTAGTTCATTGTTTTTCATTTTCTTGTATTCTCACGGGTCATTCTTATGTTCAGGAGAGGAGCATGCTGTTTTAGATAGCATATTTACGCCCTGAATGCAACCACTTAGAAATTATTTGCAGTATCTTTCTTTTTTTCTTTTGAAAATCTTAGCGAATGTTATATACTTTGAAGAGGTTAAAACATATTATATTGATCCAGGGAGAAAAGTATCTTCTACATAGACTTTCCTTTCCAAGAAACTTTGAAAGAAACTGTTCTTGAAGAATGCCATTTGACCTCTCTGTTGTATTGTCCATTTGGAGATATAATAGGCTATAAACTATTCTTTCTGCAAAATGAGCTTGTTTTGAAGTTAGATTGTGGTTCAAGAGAGATTTTGTACAGACCGTTCTCAGAAGCTAGGACTCTGGAGGGTGAGCTGTGGGTGTGGGCTTGCGTTGTAGGATGGAGTTGCCAGACGGGTTTGGATCTTGGCTATGGAAGCAGATATTTGAAGACCTATTCACTTTTCAGTTTGGCTGCTGAGGATGAAGTTTGGTTTTCCACAAGTCAGTTACAGAAAGTAAGCAAATAGCTTAATGAAACCCTTACTTAGCTCCCAGATGTCCTGTGTACATTTTATATAAGTTCTCAGAACCCTTGCCCCCAAAGTCCCCATATTCAAACTACCGGGTTTGCCATTACCTAATAGCTACTTATCATTTTATCTCAAGGGTACGTCCTTCAGCACAAAATAAAATCTGCTCCATAACCTCAACTGATGTGATCCATCCAATATTTAAAACACTCCATGGAAGGAAATTCTATTTCCTCTTTATCCATACATTCTAGTATTAATAACTTTTTTCTGATAACAAATTCTTATTATCAACCTCAAGCCTTCTGCCCAGTCCCTATCCAAGGAAATGACCAACGATGTAATGAGCACATGACCAGCAGTCATCAGCTATTGGGAATTATATAATTTCTGAAAGCATTTTGCTTGAAATTAAGATGCATTTAATTAATATTTGTTATTTTATTAATTATGATTGATTTCATATTATGTATTTTACTGCCCTCTAAATAAACATTGTAACCATATGTTTTTTGAAAGTTTTATATAATTTATTTAATATTTCATGACATTTTATATAGTCCTTCCAATAAATGATTGACCATATAGTTTACTGTACTGTTTTGAGAGTATAAGGGAGCATTATTAATAACTATTCTTGGCTAACAGATATAAACCAGGACCATCCTGTGCAAACCAGGATGCATGTTCTTTCTACCTCCAAAGCATCTTCTCAAGATGAAGAGTTAAGTTTCCTCAGACAAGCAGGCACCTTTCTCCCACCCATCCAGGATATTTACAGTGCAAATGAAACAATCAATTTCCCTTTTCTGCAAATAGAGAAATCCTGTGTACTCAAAATTTTTGACACTGTAACTTCTCCAACGTAATATGACTGAACTATACTAAATCACTCCTCCACCAAAACTGGGGGATATTATAGCAATAACCTCCTGTTCCACTCTCAAAAAAAAAAAAAAAAAGATCCACATCCACTCTCAAAGTTGAATATGCTTGGTAAGCCCCTGCACATCCACCATCAAATCTCCCAGTTCCTGAAACTGATAGGTACTGAAGTATTGATGTAATAAAAGGTGCTCAGCAAATGAATGAATGAAGTTACAGATGCAATAAACATTATTTGGTTAAAAGCTAGAAAAAAGATAGGCAGGAAGACCCCTCACAGGGAGGTTTTGCAGGGCCACAGTTTCAAATATCTCTTAGGGCAGGTACAGGATGGAATGAGGCAGCCAGGAGTAAATCCTTTTGCCTACACGTGTGAGTGGTAGGTTGTGTTCCACTAAAATCAGCCCCTGTAGCCCCAGCCAATTGTTGCCATGTACAGAGGGGGGATCCAATGATGTCCAAATTTGAATTTCAAGCCAAATATTTAGCATGTCACATGTTGGCTTTTTATTCTTTTCCATAACACTGTGTAAATTGAGTAAAATACATCTTTGTGTAGAATCTAGGGTTTGGACTACACATTTGTGACCTCTGGTCTAATTCTAATTTCATTAATTGAAAATCCATTAAAGTAAATTACTTCTTTTCAGATATAAATAATGCTGGGAGTATTAATCCTCTCCCTTATTCTTAACTTAGAAACAATGGCTTTTATTACAACAATACCCCTGTATCTATCAGCTTCATGAACTGGGAGATTTGACAGTGGGATGAACGGGGACTTACTTAGTGTATTTGACTTTGAGATTGGATTTTTCTTTTTAAGAGACATGGTCTTGCTATGTTATCCAGGCTGGAGTACAGTGGCTATTCACAGGCCTGATTATAGTTCACTATAGCTTCAAATACCTGGCCTCAAACAATCCTCCTACCTCAGCCTCCTGGTTAGCTGGGACTACAGATGTATGCCACCACACCAGCCTGGATCTTTTTTTTTTTTAACACCTCACTCCTGTATATGACAAAATTATTTTTAATAATTATCATAAAATAAAACTAAAAATAGTAGCCAGAAAAGCAATGAAAACAGTGAAGATTTATCCTTTATTGAATTTCATATACAGTCATGTCAGTTAAAGGTTTAAAAGTTAATAAATTTAGAGAATAAAATAAATATTATCTTCAACAGGAAAAAGTAATGAATTGATAACATTTAATTACTTTAATGCATTTTTTTTAAAAAAGGAAAAATAACTTATATCTATATATTGGTCTGTCACTAAATCAATAAAATTAACATTTCTGTATTCAAGCCTTCTGCAAATTTCAGGCTTCTGTCAATGGCTTCATTGAAATAGATTTGTACATATTTAAGTTCATTAGCAAGTATAGGCAGATTATCTATCTTCCCTCTTAGTTGATCAAAGAACACTTTTTATTAATTTTAATTTTGAAATGTTTCTCTGACACAAAGCAACAATTACACAAATAGTTAGGAAAAGTCTTAAAAATAATAAGTTTGGTAGAGATTTATAAAAATCTCATTTCACAATAAATTCCAGATATCCTAATATTCTCATATCTTTCTTTGGGATTGATTCTTGCAGCTTTCAAATGTTTTTGTAGTCAAAAAATTTTACACATAAATAAAAATTCCAAGTGGCTACATAGAATGACAGAATTGAAGTAAAAAGTTTTGTTTCCTCATCTTTACAATCACAGTGCTATCATTTGCTTATTTAAAATCCACTGTTTAAATGTAGGACTATGTCGTTCCAGAGGTGTTGCAGGTACCGAAGCAAGCTGGACAAGAGTCCCAGCGGTCTTGAACCTATAACAATTCCTATGGATGAGTCTGCTGGTGTCATGGTATAAGTGTATAACTGGGAGTTCTCCTAATTTTCCTCCATGTAGATTACAATGTTTATCAAAGGATAAATAATTTTTTTAAAAGTTCTAATTGGAAATTTTCAAATATTGTTAAAACTCAGTAGCAACCACATCAATTGTTTAGAACTTATCCCCAGTGAAAGATTTTTTTTGGGGTGGGAGTATTTGATCCCTGACTTTGTTTAGAATTGCTGGCACTTGGTGAAAATAGAAAGGAAACTTTTAATTGAATTTATTATTTTAAAAATCTTTATAGTCATTGAACCCCAATTTTGTCTGCACTGGAATGCACAGATCCCACTATCCCACCCTGATTGACCACAGGAAAGGAGTACCAAATGAAAAGGAAAAAAAACAGACTGAGAAAAAGCATGTAATGTACTATGTGCCCACGTGACCCTTCCCATACACCACCCCCACCACCATTTCATAAGAGATATTTGCAAATTGTCTTACGTTTACCCTCTGGATTTGCTTTTCTCCATATGCTAAGGTAAGTCATTGTTTTTATTTAAAAGAGAAGATTCACCGAGGTTGCTTAATTAACTGAGCTCTGTTAATTTGGGGTAATTTTAGTCTCCTTTGCTTTCCTGGAGCTGAATTCCCGGCCACTGCTGCCTACTGCTGGGTCCAGAGTTTTGGCAATTTATGGCTCTTATTTCAGATCTGTTTCTGGTCCATGGGCCTGTTTATCTTGTTCTGGAATTCAGTTATGGTTTTGCTTCATCTTTTACATTTTATCTGCTGCTGTTCTGTTTTTATAGTAAAGGTGGGTCCAGCAGAGCTGGATGTAGGAGCAGATTCTCTATTTTCCGTTGGCATGTAGGTATTAACGTACATTTGTACATTTAGTTAAAACTAAAAAGTTCTGGAGTGAAACACACTGTACTTATTATAGCGGTTATCTCTGGGGATATGAGAAGGAAGCCCAAATTGGGAGTGGTGTCAAAAATAACTTGAGAAATATTCAGTAATTTGAAATTCACTTGAACATTAATGAGATAAAACATAATGAAAATAAGGGGAAACATTTAATAAATACTTGCTGCTTTATTCCTTTTAATTTTTTACTAAGAAACATGATTTTTATCTCTATTAAATCTCAATCCATCTATTTATATGATAGTCCTTTAATGGAGATTTAATATAAATATTTATATTATATTGTTGCACATCTTGCTTTGATTAAAAGATGTTTAAATTTTAAAAATTGGGAGCTCATTCAAAGTATAATTTTGTATAATATTGTAAGGAAACATGTACTTTTCCATTGCTAAAATCTACAGAAATAGAAGTCTACTTCTGTGTTGCCATTTTTCTTAAAGTAATCAATTTACTAAGAAAACTCATTTCTCTGTGGTAGTTCTTATTCACTGATACATAACATAATGCCTAAATGCCTTAATTGTATCGTTAGGTGGGAGTTAAATGATTCAAATATGATGCTGAATATGATTCATATTCTGTGCTATATTTTAAGACAACAAGAAAAAATAGAGCAACAACTACAAAAGCAGATGGGACAAATATGTTAGAAGCTGTCTCAGTACCTGCAAGTATTGTAGAACCACCTGGCTAACAAAGAAAAGAACGTTCCTCGTGATAGTTTTATATAGCATAGTTGTTGGGAAGAATGTTTTTCTGAAAATAATGACTCCAAACAGGCTCAGCTGTTTCTTCCCCTTGTATATGACAGTTGCTCACGTGTGCTTTTTTTTTTTTCCCCCCTGTGGCTGCATTAGTTTTTAAATATAAGTTTAAGAGAAAAAAGGCTAGGGTATAACTTGATTTTCACATCATTTAAAAGCATTATTTGATCTCTCAAAAAGCTCTTCTTTCCAATTCTAATTTTAGTGGCATGATTATAATACAAGTTTCCAGGGGCCTTAGTACTTGGGATCCATATTGAAGCAATACAATTTATAATTCTATCTAATAAGTCTGATGTAAATTTAATAAGACTCTGAAGAGTTATATATTGTTTTTGAATTTACTTTTTCAGTGAGATATCATTTATCCATAGCAGATAGAACCGTGGATCTCAACCTTGGCTGCACATTAAAAATACCTGGCGAACTTTTAAGACTCCCAGTGGCCACACCACACCCTGAACTAATTATATTAGATTTTCCAGGGAAGGGTGAAACTCTGGAAGCAGTATAATTTCCCCAGGTAATTTCAACGTGCAGCTCAAATTGAGAATCACTGAAACAGAAAGTACCATAATGGAGAACTATGCTTAAAATCATTTTCTTCTCCTTATAAAATGTTATATTGTGAGGCTCAGTCTTAGATTTTGTTGAGAGAAAAGTTGAAATAGGATTTTTAGGAATTATTATATTTATTCCTTTATTTATCCATCCATCCACTTATTTATTCAACAGCATTTATAGAATTCTGATATGTGCCAAATTGGGCTGAGTTTATAATCTCAAATTATGGAAAATATCTTTTTGAAGACTATACTTTGATCCTTTCTTGTGAGAATTTAACATGAAGAAATAAAGCAAAGGAATAGTTTTGTAACAATTGGCGTTCAGAATAAAAGGTGTCTTAGTCCATTTGTGTTGTTATAAAGGAATATCTGAGTCTGGGTAAGTTATAAAGAAAAGAAGTTTATTTGGCTCATAGTTCTGCAGGCTGTACAAGAAGCATGGCACCAGTATCTGCTTCTGGTGAGGGGGTCAGGCTGTTCTACTCATGGTGGAAGGTGAAGGGGAGCTGTCCTGTGCAGAGATTACATGGTGAGAGAAAATAAGGAAGACAGGAGGGAGGTTCCAGACTCTTTTAAACAACCGTCTCTTGTGGGAATTAATAGACTAACAGCTGCAGAATTCAGCCATTGCCGTGAGGATGGCACCAAGCCATTCATGAGGGATCTGCCCCTTTGACCCAAATACTTCCCATTAAGCCCCACTTCCAATGTTGGGGATCAGATTTCAACATGAGGCTTGGAGGGACAAATATCCAAACCATGGCAAGATGGAAATGATTTTGTCAACTAGAGATCTTGTGTTGTGATTCTTTTTACTATTTGAACAGATATGTTAAAGGGAATGGGCTTAACAAAACCCAGTTAAGGGGATTCCTGGAATCAACAAAATGCAGAAACTTCATCATACCACTGTTATGTTAAATGAAAATAGTCATCTTGTTATCTATAGAAATGTTTGCTTTTAGGATTTTTTTTTTTAGAAGATACACAATGAGCAACAATGTCTTTAAATCTGCATTCATTACTGGTTCATGGCTGAAACCTAGCCATGGCACTGGAATGCTAATAAGAGCAATCCTTTATGCAGAATTTACCATAGGACCTCTTCTAAGTACTTTAACATCCATGCAATCCGCATAACAATCCTGTGAGGAAGATATTACCATTATCCCCATTTTAAAAATAAGGAAACTGTAAAATGTCCAACGTCACCTTGCTAGGGCAATTGAGAGTGAGTGTTAAAACTGGGTGGTGAACTTCAAAACTAGGAGTTGAACCAAGGCAGTTGGTTCTAAACACAACCTCTAGCCTTGCTAGTCAGAGTGTGCCTGGGGAGCAGCAGCAGAGGCATCCCTGCGAACTTGTTAGAAATGCCCCAGCTGGGGTCGCATGGCAGACCTACTCATCAACATCTTCATTTTAATGAGATTCCTGCACTATTCATGTGTGCATTTAAGTTTAAGAAGCAGTTCTCTAAATCCCTGTATTGTACTGCCTCTCAGATCTGATGTGATCAATTTTATGAGTGCTTATAAAAGTATTCATATAATTACTGTACATGCTGTGGGTATATGTTGGCCATAGGAAAGAGCTTAGTCAAGAGCATAGAAATAAGGTACATTAGATTGTTCTCCAAAGCAACGGTTCTCCAATCTCTCTAGAGATAAAAATCACCTGGATGCTTGTTAACACTACAATTTACTCCCTAATCACTGACCCACTGAATCAGAATCTCCAGGTTAAGAGCTTGGGAAGTTGTATTTTTTTTTCAACAAAGGGCCCTAAGTGATTCCTGTCATAAGGGAAGTTTGGGAATATTGCTCCTAGTTAAGCTTTACAATCAATAACTAATGAAGACACAAAATCATTACACCTGAAAAACTGTGTCTTGATTGAAAGTGCTAGATTATTGTGTCTGAAGAAATAAGGGTCTATCAAAAGGGGATTGGTTGGCTATAGAAGCATTATAGAAAAGAGCTTCCGAAGGACAGAGAATGGCAGAGCTCATGGCCCTCAGCTCTGATGAGGGAAGAACGTTCCCACATCCTTATGTTTCTTTTGAAGGTGTACCCTACTATGGAGATGGATGCTTCAGGATCTAGAAGCCTGATGGTATTAAACATTGGAATCACATAATTAACTCAACTTGCCCTGCGTCTCTATGTAGCAGGCAACCCGATTAAAACTTGGCTTCCCATGTAGCATGCTTGCGGGGAAAGAAAATTTGTTGGCTCAGGGATAGGAGTATTCAATTAAAGTTCTTATTGTAAATCAATAATCTGACACCCAGATTTTATCCATCAGTGTTCTGAACTTTCGTGTGAGTCCACCCATGGGAGATATATCCCCTTTGTGCCATTAAGTTATGATTCTGAGGCTGAAGAGGTGAGATCTGGTGAATGGTTTGCTAGTCTATGCGAGAAAGAATAGACCTGCCATAGCCTCTTTCCTTTGAAGCTTTTTTTCATTTGCCTTTCTGATTACTATGCCCATGCACTGTAGTACAAGACATTTATCTGCTGGGGGGTAGGAGTGAGGGTATGATGAGGGAAGTGAAGTTAGGGGATTGGAAAAGTTCCAGAAAGAATGTGGAGGAAAAGACCAAGGTAATATTCAGTTTATAACAGACAAAATAGGAGTATACAACCAGACGGTAACTCAGAAGGCCACAGTATTGTTTTAAGAATGGATTTGCTTAATTTCTTTGACTTTCTTCCCTCCTCGCCTTGTAGTAGATTAACAATCTGGCCTGGAAAACTAGGGAATGAGTTCAAGATCACAGAGTTCTCTTGTAATGTAAAGACAAGACACTTTCTGTCTTAAGATTTGCTGTTCACTCATGGAAGGGAGATCAGCTATAGAGAAAGCTTACCTGCTTTCTATCCTTAGTATTTAAGGGCAAAACAAAAGGAGAGAGAGAAGGTAAGAGGAGAGAGGGGTGAACACAGTGCTAATTTTCTACTCTTTGGGCTTTGACCTGGAAGCATGTGTGTCTGTGCATGTTAAGTATTCATTAAATGAGCTTAATGTGGAAGGTGAGCTGCTATAGACCTCTCTAGGACATGCCCCATCAAAGTAAACTAGACTGTGCAGGATGGTACAGTAAAGGAAACATTGGGTTTCAGCCTAGCCACTTTCAGTTGAGTACAGCATGGTCACTGACTTGAGAGCAGTGTTGTATTTCTATCATGAACCCCACAATGGTGAGCTAGATGACCTCTGAGCTAAGTATGAGCTGCTGTGCCCATGGGAGAAATGGAAGATGTAACAGACACCCAAGGGTGAGAATGAGTAAGCCCAGAAGCACTACTGGACTCTGACTAAGCCAAGAAAGACACTAGATCACAAGTTATGTCAGCCCAGGCTTCATTCACTAATCCTAACAAGGAAAGTAGTACCCAGAGAACAGGGAACACTGCCCATCCCAGAGACTATCAGAGGCACCAAACACTACCCATGGCAAACTTGACCCTTTTCTGCCCCCACTAGAATATGCAAGATCCATCTTCTGATTTAACTAGTAATTCCCTTCCAACTACGACCTATTTCTCTGCTCCTCTTTCCCATCCTCCCTGGAAGGTCAGCCATTCTCTCCATTTTAGAAACAATTGCTTTTCTTGGCTTGCATGTTACAAATTACTTCTGGATGCTCCTTCTCTACCTCAAAAATACCATAATGCCCCCCCAGGATGCTTTCTTTAGATTGTCCCTGCTCTAGCCACACTCATCTCCCTGTATAATCTCATCCAGACTGGTAGCTTGAATTTTCATCTGTATGCCAATACCTTTCCACATTATTTTCTCTAGCAGGCTCCTTTCCCCAAATTCCAGACACATAGATCTATTGTTTACTCAACATTTCCTCTGGAACAGCGGGGGACCAGGGACCGGTTTCACGGAAGACAATTTTTCCACAGATGAGAAGCGGGTGGCGGAGTTCAGGTGGTGATGTGAGTGATGGGGAGTGGCTGTAAATACAGATAGATGAAGCTTTGCTCGCTTGCCCGCCGCTCACCTCCTGCTCTGCGGCCTGGTTCCTAAGTTTCATGGAAGACAGTTTTTCCACAGATGTGGGATAGGGTGTGGTGGGGTCCTGGGGGAGAAGGCAGAGCTCAGGCAGTGATGCTCAGTCTGTTTCCTAAAATGCCATGGACTGGTACCAGCCATGGCCCAGGGGTTGGGGGCTGCAGCTCTAGAATGTCTAATAGGCATCTCAAACTTAACGCAACTTAAACCCAGCTCTTGATTTTCTCTCCTTAAACTGCCTTTACCTCTCCAATTTTCTCATTCTCCAATAAATAACAATTCCATTTTCCAGTTGCTCAGGCTAAAACCCTCTGGTTCATTCTTGGCTCCCTTTTTTCTTACACATTCTTCACTAATCTGGCAGCAAGTTCTATCAGCTTTACTTTCAAAATGTATTCAGAATGTGTTTCCAATTTTTTTTTTTAACCATCTCTACAGCTACCACCTTATTCTGCTGCACTGGTTTCATAGATCACCCCGACTTCTGCTTTGGACCCCTACTGTATGTCCTCCATATTCCAGAGCAGTCCTTTAGGCTTTGCTGGGTTGGTGGTTAAAAAAATGTCAGGAGGATTTGGTCTATTATTTTATTTGTTGGTTCTGCTTGTTTCTGCTTGACTTTATTAAATATGCAAGCTCTTTCTATGTTATGGAAAAGATGGCAACTAGGAACCCTAGATTCATCTCCACCCAGATTATCAACCCTATGAGAAGGAAATATCTCTCCCAAAGTTTAAATATTAATTCAGGAATAATAGACTAATTTTGCTGGAGTCATGTGTTAATCTCCAAACTAATCAAAGTGGTAAAGAGAATTCAGCTACTCTGGCCATCTTGGGTCATATGCCTGCCCCAATTGCTGGGATGGAGTGAGGCCACCATAATTGACAGCCTTGTTGAGACCACCTGGAATAGGACCAAGCAAGCCACAGAAATCAGAAAAGAGAGGCTGGGAAAGAATTTAGGACAAATAAAAAATATAGCTTACTACTTTAATACATCATATTTGTTGCTTTAAGTCAGTTATTTAATTCCTTTGATCCTGTGTCCCCATCTAGGAGCAATAATTTTTCACGGGGTTGCTGTGAATCATTGCTATTGCTATGATTTTATATATGTAAAGTTTCCTTGTAAAGGGTGAAATTTTAAACTTTCTTATATAAATGTTAGCTATTATTAAATCTAGAGTAGTTCATTGGTGGCCGACAAAATATGAACAGATATAGAGGGAGACCTGTGATTTATTAATATAACAATAGCATAAGTATGGATGAAAGTTAATCAAAGAGCTTTTACCACTTCTATTCAGCATAATACTGGAAGTTCTAGCCAGAGCGTTTGGGCAAGAAAAAAAGCAAGCAAATTGGAAAAGAAGTAGTAAAATTATCTCTGCTTGCAGATGATTTGATATTATATGCAGAAAACCCTAAAGATTCCAAATAAAATAAACCTGTTAGAACTAATAAGTGAATTCAGCAAAATAGCAGGATGCAAAGTCAACACATAAAAATCAGTTACATTTCAACACACCAGCAATGAACAATCTGAAAAGGAAATTAAAACAATTCTATGTGTTATACAGTAGCATCTGCTATGGTCTGAATGTGTCTCCCCAGAATTCATATGTTGAAACTTAATCCCCAGTGCAGTGGTGTTGAGAGGTGATTAGGTCATGAGGGCAAAACCCTCATAAATGGGATTAGTGTCCTTATAAAAGAGGACTAAGGGAGCTTATTTGTCCCTTACACTATGTGGAGAAATAGCAAGAAGATATCATCTATAAAGCATGGGCTGTCAACATACACTGAATCTGCTGACACCTTGATCTTGGACTTTTCAGCTTCCAGAACTGTGAGCAATGAATTTCTATTGTTTATAATTACCCAGTCTAAGATATTTTATTATAGCAGTGCAAATGGACTAAGCATCAAAAAGAATAAAATACTTAGGAATTAACAAATGTTTGTTGTACAAGTGAGAGACTTGTGTAATAAATACTATAAAACAGTACTGAAAAATTAAAGACATAAATAATTGGAAACACATCTCATGTTCATAGATTGGAAGACAGTATTGTTAAGATGTCAATACTACCCAAATCTCTCTATAGATTCAGTGCAGTCCCTATCAAAATCCCAATGGGATTTTTTGCAGAAACAGAAAAATCCATTCAAAAATTCGTATGGAATCTCAAGGGGCCCTGCATAGTCAAAACAATCTTGAAAAAGAAGAACAAAGCTGGAAGACTCATATTTCCTAGTTTCAAAACTTACTACAAAGCTACAGTAATCAAACAGTGTGGCACTGGCATAAAGACAGATATATAGCCTAAAGGTGTAGAATAGAGAACCCAGAAATAAACCTTCACATATACGGTCAAATAATTTTTGACAGTGGTGCCAAGACCATTGAATGGGGAAAGGACAGTCTTTTCAACAAATGATGCTAGGAAAACTAGACATCCATATGTAAAAGAATGAAGTTGGACCCTTACTTAATACCATATACAAAAATAATGCAAAATAGGTCAAAGACCTAAATGTGAGTTCTAAAACTATAAAGTCCTTAGGAAAAAAACATAAAAACTTCATGACATTGAATTTGGCAATGATTTTTTTTAATATAACACCAAACACACAGGAAACTAAAGAAAAAATAGACCACTTTGAACTTCATGAAAATTATAAAAAATTGTGCAACTTACACAATGGGAGAAAATATTTTAAATCATATAGCTGATAAGGGATTAAATCCTGACTGTATAGAGAATTTCAACAGCTCAAAAACAAAAAACAAACAACTAAATTCAAAAATGGGCAAAAGACTTGAATAGCTATTTCTCCACAGAAGATATACAAATGGCTAATGAACATATGAAAAGATGCTCAATATCACTAATCATTAGGGAAATGCAAATCAAAATTACAATGAGATACCACGTTATACCCGTTAGGATAGCTACTATCAAAAAAACAGAACATAACAAATGTTGACAAAGATGTGGAGTTGAAACCCTTGTGCACTGTTGGCGGGAATGTAAACAGTACAGCTGCTGTGGAAAACAGGATGGTGCTTCCTCAAAAAATTAAAAATAGAATTATCATACATATGATCCAGCAATTCTTCTCCTGGGTATGTACTACAAAGACTTGAAAGCAGGATCTTGAAGATATATTTGTACATTCTTGTTCATAGCAGCATTATTCACAATAGCCAAGAGGTAGAAGTAACTCAGGTGTCCATTGTCTAATGCATGGATAAGCAAAATATGGTGTACACATACAATGGAATACTATTCAGCCTTAAAGAGGAAGTAAATCCTGACATATGCTATGACATGGATGAACCTTGAGGATATTATGCTAAGTGAAATAAGCCAGTATCAAAAAGAAATATAGTGTATAATGCTACTTGTATTAGGTACCTAGAGTAGTCAAAAATCATAAAGATAGAAATAGAATGGTGATTATTCAGGGCTAGAGGGAGCAGGGGAATAGAAAGTTATTGTTTAATTGGTATAGAATTTCAGTTTTATGGGAAGAAAAGAGTTTGGAGATGGATGGTGGTGATGGTTGCACAACATTATAAATGATTTAATACCATTGAATTATACACTTAAAAATGATTAATAAATCTTATGTATGTATTATCACAATAAAAAAATGGCAAAAAGTCAACCAAAAGGTTAATGCCTTAAACAGAAAGAGAGGAATAAAAAATCATCTTGAAGATCAGAGTGGATAGGATTATTAATTACATACTTGAGCAAATAATGACTAGAGGTACATAATTTAGGAAGAATTATGTTAGGGAAAAATGTCATCAAAGAAGAAAATGAAAGTTAAGCCTGTATAGGCAGTTAGATTTGAGTCCTGAGTCTACCTATGTGAGTATTAACTACCTATTGCTGCATAACACTATTGCCACAGACTTTGTGGCTTAAAGAAACATGTGTTTATTACCTACAGTTTCTGTGGGTCAGGAATTGGGCTCATCTTAATTGGGTTCTCTGCAAAGCTGCAATTAAGGTGTTGACCAGGGCTGAGTTCTCACCTGCATGCCTGACTGGGGAAGAATCTGTTTACAAGTTCAGGTGATTGTTGGCAGCATTCAGTTGTTTGCAGGTTAAGGGACTGAAGGTCTCTGTTTCTTGTTAGCTATCAGCCAGAGCCCATATTAAGTTTCTTGCCAGTTGTTAGCCAGAGGCTGCTTGCAATTCCTTGCCAAGGGGGTCTCCCCAACATTGCCTCTTACTTCATTAAAACCAGCAAGGGAAAGAGGCTTTTAGCAAGACAGATGTTACAATCTTGTGTAATGCAGTTACTTTTGCCGTATTCTATTGGTCAGAAACAAGTCATAGGTCCTGCCCACACTCAAAGAGAGAGAATTGGTCACTAAAGAACATAAGTACCAGGAGGTGGGGATAGTTGGGGCCATCTTAGAATATCTACTACACTTTAGTCACCTACTTTCTCTTCTTAGTCATATTTGCAAAAGAATAATTGAAAAAAACCAATTTGCTTAACTCTCTTTGCCCAATAAATGATATGCTCTAGACATGTAAGTCATGTTACAGATTCTCTATTAATGGAGAAATCTTGAAATGCTAGACAGGTCACACTTGTCAAGAAAAGTTATAAGGTCTCTCTTTAATAGGGATAAATTATTTAATAAGATAATTTATACTTTTATTTTATTATCAAAGAATAGTTTTGAGAAGACCTGCATAATAGGAGAGGACCTTTGAAGCTCTACCTAAGAAGAGATCAGACAAGTTGTTTATTTATTTTTTTACTTAACACATACCTTTATAATCTTTATTTGATTTAGTTCTACAGACAAATAGATATTTAATGCTCAACACTAGTCTTTATGTCAATGTCTCTCCAGTCATTTTGTTGTCTGAAAATTGTTCTTTCGTGGGTTCCTCAGGAAAGGTCTTTGAGGTAATATTTTCTGAATTCTTATATCTTCAAAATAATTTGCCTGAAACCTTTATAATTCAATGTCAGTTTGATTAGCTATAAAGTCTTTAGTTTGCATTTTATTTCCTCTCTTGGCATAAACCATTGCTGTCAAATAATTCGATGGTAATTTAATTTTCTTTCTTTGAGAAGGGTCTTGATTCTTTTGTCTGAGTATCTAGAAGTTTTTTTTCTTTAACTTCCAATAGTTTTATAAAAATATATATCTCAGTGAAGTCTGTTCTGAGTCATTTTCCCCCAGATACACAATATAATCTTTTAAGACATAGATTTAAGGTTTATTTTTCAAGGTAAGTTTTTTTGAATTATAGTTTTTAGCATTTGCTCTTTTCCATTGATTGGTTTTCTTTTTTAGAAACTTCTATTATACACGTGTTTGATCTTCTTTGTATATGTTTTAAATCTATTATTTTCTCTGAAATTGTATCAGATAAATTTTTAAAGCAGATTACTGTAAAAAGAAAATTTCCTAGCTTAGTTAATGTGTTTGTGTGTCTCACCAAAGGATCTGATGGAAAGTTTCAGTTTTTTCTGGAGTTATATCTGAGGTTTTCCTTTGGTAGAACATCTCATTTATTTCATTCTTAAACTATATTGTATCTTGGTTGGGGCATCTTGCCCTTTTTAGTTCATAATATTTAATTAATGAATATCTTTGTTTAGTGACTAAATTGCTTGAGATAAAGGAAAGTGAAACTTTTCTGGTAGTACTAAATATTTCTTTTGGGCTGGTTATTGGAGCTTTTGTCTTTGAGAAGGATTTTGGTTTGCAGCTCTACTGAGGTGCCAAGAGCAGCAATTTAAATGAGGGGCTTTCCTCTTCCACTAAGAATTTTCAATGCATCCTATGCAATACGAACTAAAAATCTGTATTGAATGTTGAAAGAGCCACTTTGGACATAACCTGTTTAGGGCATTGACCATTTCATAGTGCTGGCTCCCTTACACTGGGAATTTTAGCTCTCATTTGAATGGAATAATAAGACATAAAAATGAAAATAGATATAAAATGGAGAAAGAAATCAAATAAATAAAATAAAATTATTTGCTATATTGAAAACAACAACAAAATCTTAGTAAGTACAAAGCAAACTCTTTTGAGTTAAAAATAAATGGAAGTGATCAGTAAATCTTTCTATGTCTAGTAACATGGTTGGGTTTCTTTGTGAGGTATTTCCAGGGAGGAGGGTGGAATGGAAGACTAAGGTCCTTCCTGAGGGTTTCCTGGGAAAGAAGATAGTCATGGAGATTCTTCTCGTTTGTGCCAGAAACATGACTGGAGATACCTGCAGTAGTCAAGGGAGCAGTATTTAGGGCTTACAGACCAGTCAACAAAAACATAAATACAGCTCACCACTAAATTATTAGTGAATTTTATGTATCTAGATTAACATATTCAAGTCTTCTTCTTTTCTTTTCTTTTTTCTTTTTTTTTTTTTGTCTATGTCAGAATACAATCTGTGGAGTCAAATTCACTCTTTGGTTCTCTGATTCTGGGCAAGATAAATACCTTTTTCCAAACTTCAGTGTCTACATTAATAAAAAGGGACTAATAAGTTGAAAGTTTGATGTGAGAATTGAATAAGAGAATATATTAAATGTGGCAAATTTGACCCAGTGTCTCACATATAACAAATTATCAATAAGTGGTAGCCCCTGTTATCTTAACTACAATTATTTTTTACCTAGTTTTTCCACTTGTACAACGGGAGTGATTAAGCATACCCTATCTTAGTGAGAGTACTTGACTTTAAATAGCATCTTTACTTTTAATATCCTTGGGCAAATGTCATAATAGGCAATACTGGTAATAAAATAATAGTATGTCCAATGCTTAACATTTTAATGGAATGCACTTTATGCAGAATCAACATTTTAACTTAAAATGTTGGTCATCTGCACATTTTACCCCAGCAATTAGCTTTAAACTTAATAGTTAGTTTTCTTAAACTAAAACAAACATAAATAAGTTAAAGCCAAATAAAAAAAAATTGTAAATTGAAATAGAAGTCTTTGGTCCTTCAAAGATTTATTGAGCAACAACATGTTATTTTGCTGGATATGGGAGGTACAATGATGAAAAAAATAGGTCACTACTCATAAAAAACACAGTGTAGCTGGAAGAGAGAGACATATACAGAGATGATTTATACTGCACCATGGAAATGCTTCTGCAGAGGCATGCACAAAAATGTTTTTGTAACAAATGATAGAACAATTAACTCTGCTGAGGCTCTCTGGGAAGGTTTCCTCAAACAGAAGACATATGAGAGGGATGATGATGATGAAAAGGAGATACTAGATAAAAGCTGAGTGGGGAGGGTGAAGAGGTCTTTCAAGAGAAAAGAGCAGTGTGAGCAAAGTTGTGCAGAACAGAGAACGGATCTAACATTAATAGGAAATAGCAAGAAATTTGTCATAGAGAATAAACTACACGGGGAAGAGAGGTTGGGGCCAGACTATGACCTGCTTTGAAGACCAGTTAAGGAGTTTGTGTTTTATCCTACAGATTAGGGTAAACAATCTGGATTCATAAGCAAGGGAGTGGTAGGATTAACCTTGTAACAAATGATGGCAAAGGAAGTAATATTCATTCCCTTCTAGCTTGCTGTCTTCTCATGTTGAGAAGCTTGAGTTAATGAAGCCTGTAGGCTGCAAGGGTCAGGTGAAGATGACAAGGGAAGGCAAGGCTGCACCATCACCCCCAGCTCACCTAGGTCAGGACTTGCTGTTTGTCTAGGACCCATGAGGCAGAGAGCATATTTGAAGAAGGTCGTTGTACACATCATTTTTCCATCCGTGGGATTTTGCATTCAATGGTTTAATATTATGAAAATTGGGTTTTATAGATGAAGTGAAAATTGCCACAATCTTCAGAGGCAATTCAGGTAACTCACATTAAACAAAAAAAAGAAGGAAAGAAAAACAGATTCTGTAGGTGTCATTCAGAGTGGAGGCAGTGCTCCAAGAACTGGGAATTCTCAAAACCTTTCCTGTAGCACAGAGAGGCCCACAGGGACGTGGGTTGTTCAAATATTTTTTTATGTGTGTTCCTTACTTATATGTAAAAATGTGCTATGAAACTCTTACATAGTACATCCTAACGGACAGAAAGAGAAACAAGAAATAAATGTGCAGAAGTGTACAAAAGCAAAGCATTCAAATTCTAAAGCCCAAGAAGATACAAAAACCTTCCCATAGCAGTGGATTCACTGTAATATCCGCAACACGGAATGAAGCCCCATCTTTCCTTTTCTTTTCCCTGAATAAGCTACCTCGTGGGAAACTTCACCGCATTTCAGAAATGTAAACAGAATCAGGATGCTTGGTTTCTATACCAACCATGCCAGCTTTTGTTTCTTTTTTGTTTCTCATTTGTTTATTTATTCATTTAGTCAACCAATATTTATTAAGTGCCGCAAATATTTATGGTATGTGTAGATACTGGTAGGAAAGCCAGGAAGATCAAAATAGATGTCTGTTCTCGTGGAGTTTCCAGTTCAGCGAGGGAGAGGGATACTAAGCACTCGGATAGAGGTGCAGCTGCTGTGCTCCACAGGCCAGCTGGGGCTTCCCTGCGCACTGAGGGGTAGATGACATGGGCTGGAATCCCCGAGCCAAGGGCCACGGTCAGGAGCTCTGCTCCGCATGTGTGCCTGGGTCAGCTTTCCCGCCTCACGGTTTCCTCTGCCTTCAGGTTTCTCATTCCGGGAGGAAGCAGTCACTGTTCTGCCCCTGTTTCAAAAAAGGCATTAACATATCCCTTCCTCAGTCTCCACGAGACACTCCTGCGCATGACGCGCGTGTGCGTGGGGCTAACCGCAACATGGCTGCACTCTCACCGGACTTCCGTCTCTTCAATACTCAGCCTTCCACCGTCCCCTGGGTTCTCTTCCCTCTGCGTCTTTTCTCTCCTGTCTCTTTGCTCCCCTTCCTACCACTGCTCGGAAGCAAGCAAGCAACCGAGCAACCTGCCACAATAAAGACAATAAACAACAAACGATGTCCTTTCATTTGTTCAGGGAGCCTGGCTGTCTATTTTGTCACGCGGGCTCCTGAAGACACCCATGTGCTCAGAGTTACAGCTTCTACTCCACAAGGCTTATCTATATATTATACTCAACAGAGACATTTGCTATCCGGAGAGAAATGGTGTTGCCATCTGTTAATAAATATACACAAACATATATATAGTTAGTCTGCATATATTACAAATTATGATACATGCTCTGACAGAAAAGTAGGAGGCAGTTACAACAAAATACAGTATTAAAATGAGAAAGCAGGGCAGTCAAACTTCTCTGGGAAAGTATGACATTGCTGAAGGCTTAGCCAGGCACAAGGCGTGGGGGAAGAGCACTGCCAGCAGCGGTGTGTGCAGAGGTCTGGAGATGGGCAGGAGGCCAGCACAGCTCCATTCTAAACAGCAAAGGGAGAATGGTGGGGACAGGGTGGCCAGGAGAGAGGGGGCCAGAATCAGATGGGACCTTGCACGCCACGTGACTCCTATTTTTAGGTTCTTGGCTCTTGCTTAACAAATGAAATGACAGCATGAATGATCTTTTTTAAACTTTGAGTTTATTGATTTTTGAAACAGAAACAGTGGTGCCAAAGCTGGCAAACTTGCATAGACACACAAACACACACACACACACACACACGTGCGTGCACACACACACACGTTACGTAAAGCACTGAGGGCCATGTCATTTGGCATTATTAAGTCTATCCTATAGCCATTCACACGATTCTGGGTCAGCCAGGCAATTAGCTGAAAATTATCTTCATATTCATTTTCCCTCCACGGGAATATTTCCTGAGAAGAAACCTGGAAAATGAGGGTTTCTTTAAGAGTTTCAAAAAATGTTACCTGCCAGCAGCACATGAATTCTCTTGTCAGGACTTGTATCCGCCCAGCTGACATACTCATTTCTCCCCCCGCCCCCCCAAAGTACAAGTAGCTTCTTGCTCCACCTTGCACCTTACTATCGATTGGCAAGGCATGGCAGGAATGAATCTAAGTTCTGTTTACCACCAGGGTAAACTGCCCTCTCTATTGCATTTTTGTGGAAAAACACTTTTTTGGCTTATGTCCCCATGTATTCACAGGTACCAAAAATGACATACACATACATTGTGTAGACATGGGGCCCACTGCTCTGTAAATGTTAATCTGGCCCTTAGTACTTTACATGTCACAGTAGATTCATATACTCATGGTGATGCTCATTCTGTTATTTTCCTGGAAATAAATTACTTTGTCTGCTTGCCCAGCCCTACCTACCACAAACCATCTTACTTTTCTTCCCCACTCTTACTTTTCAACTACTAATATCCGTGCCTTTTAAGCTATCTTTTTATTGAAAGTAATAAATTAAGACATTCATCTTGAGGTGGTTTCACCTTTGCCTAAGAATCACCAGCATATACATTAGCATGCTCACAGTGCTGGGTGTACGGGAATTCATTTCAGGAGCAACAACATTCACTGACCTTAGAAGAAAAAAACTTTCCATTTACAATACTTGTTAGTCTTACACAATTGGAACTTTCCATACAGAATAACACTTTAAAACGAAGATATTTTGAGGAATTGGTATCTTCTGTGGCCTCTTCTCAAAATGAAGCTGTTGGCCATGGGCTGAGATCGAGTTTGCTGGAAGTGTTAAGACTCCATCTGATCATCCTGTGAGTCAATGCTTATAGTGGAACCTTGGCTACTGGTATCAACAGCTTCATAGGACTTTTGGTCTTTGGCAAAGTTGATGAAAACCTGATTTTTCAGGGAAAATAAAGCCATTAGTGCCCAGTAGACCAAAGGAAGAAATAAGGTTAATTCTCTCTCTCTCTCACACACACACACAATAGAAAAGCAAATAAGAAAACTAGATTTTATAGGGGCATGCTCACACATATATACATGTTCACTAGGAATCCTTTTAGATATTCAAATATAACTGGGGTTTGAAAATAGCACCTGTATCTATGACTATATTTATGACTATGATTATATTTATAACCATAATCTAAATCTAAAGCTATAATTGAATATCTGTATCTGTAAGATATATATCAATATCAAGTATAAACAAGGAGCCCAGCCTCAAGCCCTTATTAGATGTTTGTTCACAAATGTTGAGAGAAGTTTCACTAGTTTTAAGAGTTGATGCACTAAAATAAAATTTTTATAGAAAGCCCACATTAACTGCATGTTCAGTAAGCGAATTATTCAACAGGCAGACCTTTTTACTTTGTTTAAAATCATTAAATCTATTAGTTATAGATTAATCCAAAAACTATTTGAGAGTCTGGTTTTTTTTTGCCAGGCATGGTGCTGGTAGTTTGGTCATAAGTCAAAGACTAAATCTTCTGTGTCAGCAAAGCCATGATTGTCTAAAGTCTCCATTAAAATGCCTAAAGCCCCATAAAAAAAAGTTGTCCATAAAATGCACACCATACAATGACTCAGAGGCTCCTAAGGCCTTAATTTAAGATCCATTCCAATGATAGATGCAATCAAACATTGTATAAGTCATGTTGGTTGAACTGTACAAAATTAAGATGGTGCAGAGGTGATAAAGGATTGCCTATGAAGCCTCTAGATAGTGAATGTAAATGTAATTAAGACAAATGATTTAAGTGAAAGGAAAGGATTCTGCATGTGCCACTTTAATTGCCTGAACTGAGCAGATCTAAAGGTCTGGCACCAAATTCTCTCTAACTACCCCCATCCCACCCTAATCCAGGGAGCCAATCAACAGAGATGTTCTTTAAGAAACCTACCATGGAGAAAGTAATGAAAATGTTAATAGCTGTTTGTTTTATTGGTGAAAATAGTGTTTTGTTGCTTTATATATACATATAATCTAATGGATATAGATGTCTTATAGAACAGAGAAAACTTCTTTTCTCCATTAAAAATAGTACCTTTCACATCTTTTTTTTTAATATCCCCAAATGAAGTCAGAAATTAATTAGGCTCCTTGCTAAGTTTTTCAGGTGCAAGATTAGATATTAATTTAATTAAAAATAAATTGAATGTCATTAAAAAGAAATAACCAAAATGCATAACAATTAATATGCAAAGTTGTGCACATGCATCATGGTATATATCTTACCTCTTCTAGAGTGGTCTGACTCACTAGGAAATTTGTAATATTTAAAGCAGTCTTGTTGGTTTCCAGCAAATCAAAAATGTTTGCCACTCCTCCTGCTGTGACTGGTACATGATACTCCAGCATGCTAAGATGCTGATCCTGTGGGACCCGAAAGAAAAAAATTTTATTTTACAGTGTCAGGTAACATTGACAAGACTGGACCTAACTTTACCAAGAGCTAAGGAAAATACTGAAATTCATTCCACTGAAAATGATGTGACAGTGTAAATAATGGGTATGTTTTAAAACTAACAGCTTGCAAAAATGAGATGAAAAGTTTTATGAATGTCAAAGAGAAAAGAAATTAAAAAGTTAATGAGAATTCCAAGGCCTTCTACATTCACATGAACTTATGAAGTCCTTATAATCTTGCTGGAAATAAAGTTTGTGGAGTGATATTTCACATGTCATATTATGCTCAGCTCACACAAACTTTCTAACTAATCAATTTTAGAAATTTTATTTTTATGTTAGAATTATTCTAAAAGGCTAGAAATTAGCTGTTCAATTTATATTGGCTAAAGATGTTAGACTTCAACAGCATTGTCTAGAACAAACTTCATTCAAATGATGTTGTGTCTTTTCTTGACTCACCCTAAAATTCTTTTCAATTTCTTTATTTTAGTCAATAGTATCACCATCTATTCAGTAATCTATTCTTATTGTCTTTGAGTACCTTTAACAACTTGCTTTTCCAAATAATTAATCAGTTACCACATCTTATTTATTTTTCCTTTAAAATGTCTTTCAAGTTTTACCTTTCCTATCTATTTGCACCGTCAATTTTATTAACTTGGTACTCATCACTCCACATCTGAGTTACTGCAACAGCCTCTTCAGAAGCCTAGAAACTATATACACTGATTGATTCTGGCACAAAGCAGCTAGGATAATCTTTCCTGAACACTAGTTTCATCAGGGTGTTTTCTTGTTTCAGAATCTACCCCTGTGACCTCTATGGATCAGATCAAGACTGTGTATTTCAGTCAGGTATTCAAGACTTCCTTCTCCTCACCCCTTTGCGCATTGCCCAGTCTTTCCCATCGACTTGTAGTTGTATTATATCTGACACTGCAATCTGGCCATCTTGCTTGTTTTTGCTCTCAAAATGTTGTTCTAGCTATTTCCCTTCTAGAGACCTAGAAACCACCACAGATTTGTAAAGAATGGTCTGCTTAGGGAAAAATCCAACTTTTGTCATCGCTGCATAGCCCTGGTCCCGTGAGGAACAGACCAGGGAGAATGTAATTTCATCACTCAGTGAATAAACACAGAAATTCACTAAAAGAAAAAGCGGTCACCCCTTATCTGCAGTTTCATTTTCTGCAGTTTCAGTTACTGGTGGTCAACTGCGGTCGGAAAATATTAAGGGGAAAATTCCAGAAACAAGCAACTCACAAGTGTTAAATTGCACGCCTTTCTGAGCAGCATGACATAATCTCGAACTATCCCACTCCATCCTGTCCAGGACATGAACCCTCCCTTTGTCTAGTGTATCCACGCTGTTCATGCTACCTGCCTGTTACTACGTAGGAAAAAGCAGAGTGGATACAGGGTTTGGTACTATCCGCGGTTTCAGGTGTCCACGGGGGGTGTTGGAAGGCATCCCCCTCAGATAAGCGGGGGCTACTGTATTCCTATTTACAAATGAGAAAAATTAGGCTCATAGATTTTAAATGTCTTGGAAACCACACAGGCATAGCTGGACCTCAGCCCAAGTCTTTCCGATTTCTTTTCATTATTCCACATCTGATTTCCTTTTAAAAACAATCATTTTCCGTCATCATCTTCTACAAATTGCCTGCACATCAAAGATGTCATAATGATAACTTTTTCTGTCAAGCGCATTTATTTTAAGTATGTGCTGTATTAGATATATATGCACGTATTTGTGTGTGTCCGTCCACAGCTATGTATATGTAAGATAAAATCAATTGTACAAAATTTCAACTCATCTGGGACTTGGGGACTTGAGGAAATCCTTTTGTGGGCTTATCTTTGAAATGAGAGAAAAAAGGAGATAATCCCCTTCAGTTGTGACATTTTAGAACTTTGTAGTTTTTTCCCTGAGAAAAAATGCCCTTGGTCACATAGTACTTATCACCCTAACACACATAACTGGTAAACTAGCAATGTATACAACTTGAAAACTAATACAGTATGATCATAAAGACTCTGTGAGGAAGAAATAAATAAATGTATATAAAAGGACTATGTTAAATTTAAATAGTTACAAAAATATATAATTAATTTGAAGATTCTATTTGTTCATACTGTGTGCTTTGGAGTTTCTTATGCATCTTGAACTAATAAATATATTAAGATTAATAATAAAGCTGTGGTCAAGTTGGAAATGGCAAACATCTGCTATGCTATTAGATGATGACTATCAAAACCAGTCAAGATTGAAACATGAGACAATCACTTACTTTTAAATATGTTTTTGGAAAGTGCAGCTGCATGAACTTTGTGAGGGTCTCCATGCTCACTTTGTTATTTTTTAAGTGAACCTTGACAGTAAATCCACGTCCAAACCTAGAAAGAAAAAGTGCAAAATATGATATGAGTTACATTTTGTCAAAATAGCTCCCCTGGAATTCTAGATAATGAAACAGGACCCAAGGCGACCATTACAGCCCCTTTTCTTATATAAAGACTGTCATTTTGCCATAAAAGTTCAGGGTGTGTTGCAAACTGGAAATAGTGCACTGCCATGATTTTTTATTTATTTCTACCTCTACACAAAATCAGACTCTTTGGGCAAAAGCTGCATTGAAAAGAAAACATAAAACCTTGACTTTCTTTGACATTCATGACTTGGCCATGGATATCAATTTCTGGGGTTAAATATTTTCTAATTTAAAGTAAGCAAACACTTGAGAGGCAGGTCATTGGAGATTTGGTGTCAACAGTAAAGATTAATGTTACTGGGGTTTAAAAATAAACATTAAAACAATATGCTAATTGCTTGCACAAAGGAAGAAGTTTGTAAACAAGTCACAACAGACTCCCGAAGAGCAACATAAGGCCTCTTTCATCCTTTTTTCCTTATCTTACTTAATATTATTTTATAAGAAAGTCACCTTTTTGTACAGAAAGATGTAAAGTAATATCCTGAAGTTTGGTGATTAACAAGGATATGTATAAATGCATATACGCTGTGGTGAATATAAACTATTAATTTAATTTTAATTTTCTAGTAATATGATATTTATGCACATTTCTCCAAAAGCATTCTTGATTAAAAGGTTTTGACTGTGGTTAAAAATGTTAAATAGCTTACTGAAAGCCTGTGCAAATGGCAAATGAACATGCTAGATAAAAATCTATGCCTTCATATACTTGTCAAGGTCTAATTTGTTATTGGATAAACTCTTGAAATTTCTTCCTGAAGAAGTATTTTGGTTGTGGATGATTTATTATTTATCTATTTTTTAGCTGTAGGCCTTCTAGGTTTTTGAGTTATAAACTAAAAATATATCATACCCTCAATAAAATAATTTAAATTTAAGGTGAGTCAATGATTAGCTTCTCCATTTCAGTTTTACTACTCAGGCTGCTGAGATAATCCTTGAAAATGAGTAGAGCACCATTAGATTAATTACTCTACACCATCTGTGAACGTATTTGTTCTTCACCTGCTCTTTATGTGCTGCAAAGATCCAATACATTGGAACCTTCCATTCACCATAATGGCCAGCCTGGTACAGAGAGCCTCACATTCTTCCATACTAAAAGACAGAGCAAAATCACATTAGCATTCAGGGCACAGAAAATTGGGTTGAAATCCATGAGCATAAGCTGAACTGTTTCATTACGGCACTTTAGGATTACTATTTTAGCTCCTTAGTTCTCTTTTAGTTTCTAGTTCTTTTGAAGGAGAAAAAAAAAATCTTTTAATATAAATTAAATGTCTTCAGGTAGGGTTTATTACTGTTTCTTCTAAAACTTGAGGCCATCTCTCTCACCTGGAATGTCACCTCTATCAAGCCTAGTATTTCTTTCAAGTTCTTTCAAGCTTTGACTCAAGATCTACACTTTCTCGGAAACATTTCCAAAATGACATCAAGATTTTTCATTATGCCTCATACCCCATATTCAGTTGGATTTTATGTTTTGGGATTTACAACTAGTTAACGTGCCCTTGGTTATATAATCTCTAATTTCATGGACTATGATAACTGGAGGCGATTTGAAGTATCACCTTGTCTACTTCATGCAAAAGTTAATGGAATTTAAATGACTGGCTCCAGTGTGCTGGGGCAAGCTAGGATATAAACAAGTCTCTTGATAATAAAAAAATCTAAGACTTTTTCTACCATTGATCATTATAATGCAAAGATAAACTTAATACAAATTATAATACAAAGCCAACCTCATAAGAGAGGCACAGACAAAATGCTTTAGTGTTTCTTATGCTTACTGATTGAAGTGTCTACCTCATGGAGGAAAGTCATGTGAGCAGACTCTGGAAGGACTGGTAGGATTAGAACATGGAGAGATTTTGTGAATAGACCATTTCAAGAAGAAAGCACAGCTGAAGAAAGGGTGTGGAGGTGGGAAGGGCCAGTGTGAGAATGCAGAACCACGTTGTTCAGCTCGACTGATGGGAGAGGGTGTTGCAGGGAACAGAGATGGGACCTTTAGATGAGGCCAGAGAATAGAAAGTCTGAATAGTGAGCCTAAGGATTCTGAAACTTATCTAACAAGCAATAGGGAGCCATAGTTGAGTCAAGAGAGCCATAAGTCATGAGAAATTGATTTTAAAAAGACTGCTTAGACCTTAGACCTACCACAAGAGCTATATTCTCACCATGAAACCTGCCTGACTTGCTCCTACTGTTGTAAAGATATTGATACACTTGTGGACATTCATTATCTATCTATCATTCTATTACATTACATAGGATTACCTTTTCCCATCTATCATTCTAAGGTTGGGTGGTTTGACTTTAAAGATCCCATGCTCAGTTTACCTGTGAGATGTGAGGATGACGGAACATTTGTTCTGTACTTCTTCTGAAATGATCTTCCAGAGATGCCGTTTCGACTTAGGATCCATCCCAGAGCTCGGTTCATCCTTAATAGAAAGTTACAAGAAAAATTTATCAAATTAATTTTTGATGAAGTTCTTTACGTGAATCACCACATTTCACTTCCCTAGAATAGAAATCACTTTTTGAGGTCCGGCGACTAACTTATTTTATACTTAATAGGCTTCTTTCTGCTGCTGTCAAAAAGCTCAAAATTAATCATTTAAAATTGTCAATCTGTTTTAAAAAGTGTCTCAGTGAAGTTGACACCCTGTTACTTTATATCCGTCTCTTATGTTTCTTTGGAAAAAATTCTGCTTCAATTACTGACAAAGCAGAGTTTTTACATTTAATTCTACATTGTCACATATATATTTGAAGATATATCAACAAGATTGCCACCCTGTTTCTGATAACAAAATTGTGGCTGTGAATGATAATATGCTATGTGAAGCAGAAAGAACACAATTTGATATTTCAGTTAATATGTTTGAGGTGTATTTTTAGTTTTATGTTATTAATTGAAATTTAACACTGCTTGAAATAAAAATTAGATTTGCAGAAATTGCCAAGTAGAAACATATACATTATTTTTCAAAGTAAATGATATTTTGAAAAATTGTTCAGACACAAAATTAGAAAATGTAGCAATAGATGATCTAAATAATATAGATCCTGACAGGTGATTAAAAAATTGTAGCTCAAGATTGGGTAAAAATTTTAAAAATTTGTAATAGAAAGTATGTAGGATAACTAGAAGCTTGTTTTTATAGTAAGGTGTTAAAGTTAAATTTAAAGAAAGGAATGAGTTATTTGGAAGCTAAAAAAGTTTAGCTTATAGAAGCAGAGAGTAGGGTGACTGCAGTTAACTAGAATTTATTGTATATTTTCAAATAGGTAGAAGACAGGATTTGAATGTTCCTAACACAAGGAAATCATGAACGTTTGAGGTTATGGATATGCTAATTATTCTGATTTGATCATTACACCTTGTATAAATGACTCAAAATATCACACTGTACCCCATAAATACGTACAATTATTATGAGTCAAAAATAATAATTAAACAATTTTTTAAAAATAAAGAAATAAAGGAATGAGTGTTAATTTGGGGAAACATTAAAGGATATACTGTCACTGCTCCTATTTTTGAAGCAGATAGCTTATGTAGTAAATGCATTTAGAAGAAAACATGGTATCTTTCTCTCATTGTCTAAACTTCAGTTCAGCTCACTAATACATAACATTTACATAGCACTTTTAACATTTTAAAGTGCTTTACACCTATTGCCTCAGAGGGGTGTCTAAGGATTGTTTTGTTCAATTTAAGGGGCATTTACACAATAGAATTCCATTAGAAGCATCAATTAGCAGAGATATAATGCATTATAAGCTTCTGGTATTATAGAAAGGTGGGCTGGGAATCATTCTATCTGGCAGTTTAAATGATTTGATTCACTGTATGACTTAATTCCTGGAATGATGTGGTGACTTACAATTGGATTACTATTGCATATAGTTAAGGCTCTTTCAGAGTTTGGAGGTCCTTAAATGAAGGGAATTTTCCAAAATAAGGGCAAGTTTGTTTCTCTTTTACAATATTGGGCCTGTGGAGCAGATTACTATATCACTACTATGTGTAACTTATATTTCTAGGTTATCAATTTAATTTTTAAGCTCTTAATCAAAATATAATATAAAAATACTATAATATTAATATGTTATTAATACACTTCAAACATATTAACTGAAATATAAATGTGGAATGCATTTCTTACCTCTCCAAATTCAAATAAACTAGTATGGTATATTATCAATCATATCCCAAGCTAGATAACTCATATTTTTAAGTAACAGGGAAATAAAATTTTAGCACAATATGTTGTCCTAAAATATGCCTGTCTTCCATAGTAGAAGTTGGAAAATGTTAGTTCATCTAATCAGTTCCTAATAGAAAAAGAGACATGATTTCTTCAAGAGGTAGGAATCAAAATCTACCACGATTCATAACTTTACTTATTTGAATTTGTTTCAGCTACTTCCCATTCCCTCACCAGTGTTTCCTCTGAAATCCACTGAGCCCATTGCTTCAGACAAAACATTTTTGAAGGCATATTGTTGTGTTAACAATTATATGCTGATAGAAATTCCCTTAATGGGATAGTATAAGGAAAGTGCTTTGCGCAATAACTAGCACATAGTGAGACCTCAATAAATGTTGACTGCAATCATGATGATGAATTGTTAACACACACAATTGGATGTGCTGTTCTAATTATGTAGTAGTCCTTTTCATAATGAGTCTCTTACCAGCAGTAGAATGGAAGGTTTCCCTATCAAGGCCAGTGCAGTGGATAATTTTCTTTTTGTGCCATAACTGCACAGAGAGGTAGCTCTGTCCTTGTAGGGTGTCAGGTGAAGCCTCCTAAGGAGTTTGTGAACAGTCTGTGGACAATAAAAGAGGAGTTGAGTTAACCTTCCCCTGCCAAAACCCTTAAAGCACTAAATGGAAAAAAATATGCTTATGAAAATAAAATTTCATCATGGAGAATATATATACGGAAAAAATGAAAACATTCAAATTCAACATCAATTTTATTTTTGTTTTCAAAGAACTACTTAAAATTAATAGTTTATTTGAAGAGATAAAAGCAATTCCTTGGAAGCTCATTTTCAAGGGGATTCCCCTCCCCTTTGTGTATATATGTGTGTGTGTGTGTGTGTGTTTACAATTACAGATTGTACTTTATTTATGCTGTATTACCACAGGATTCTCTTGTAAAACTTAAATGAGCTAAAACAGAATTCACAAGGCAGGTTTTTCACTGATTGTCATCTTTCTTCTTACTGAGGGGTGAGCTGTCACAAAGGCTTTAAGTCTATTTAAAACTGCCCCAGTAACAAAACTTTAGCACATTAGGAGTCATGGGTTCTTGTGGTTATTTCTGTAGTTAAATAGCCCTGGCAAATAATGAAATCCTAGTTGAACTTATACAACAGTTCTCCAGGATTGCAAAAATAGAAGAAACTGCCCTAAAGGTTAGCCATTCCATTAAAAAGGCAAATAGTTGCAGTGAAGTGCAAAGCCACAGATTAAAAATCAAAATGGAAACTATTCTATTTTGCTTGGGAATTTTGCAGTTAATTCTATATGCCAAAGCTTAAACACTAAAGGATATATAGGCATCACCAATTAATACTCAACCCAGAGCCTGATGCAAGTGTGATCTGCTACTTGATTGTTCAAATAAGGGTTTTCTGAAGCTGATTATGTATATAATATACATAATCAAGCTAGGATGGGTTCATTGTCATTGCCAGAAGGAAAATGTCATCATTTTCCAGTTGGTTTTGGGGGGATGATATGGAGAAGAAACTAAAAACAATAATGGGTTCACATTAATCAGTTTTTCACACTTGTACTCACTTCTTTAATATCTTTTTCTGGAATTCCGTGTACTCTGGCATAGAAATACAAATGTTCTTCCACAGTTACCAGGTCATCTAAGGCATCTTCTTGAGGGCAGTAGCCAACTAATGAGCTGTGAGAATCAACATGACCCAGAGATCTGAATGAGAGGATTAAAAACACAGATGAGTTTCAAAAGATTTATCCCCCTAGGTCCCCAAATGTGCAGAAGGCAGCTCTGTTTTGGTCATGGTAGTTGGTGGCTTTGATAACAAGGGATAAAATAATCCCACTATCAGAGTCACACCTAAAGGTTTAAAAATTTCCACTCACTTTAATAGTTTTTTTTCCCCTGAAGATTTAATAATATAACCACAAAATAATCTAAACTGTTCGTTTTATTTTTCTCATTTAAATATGTTGCACTCGGTAAGTTGAAGCATGAGTTTTTCATACCCAGTCTTATTTCTGATCAGAATGTTTCCACTGGAAGGAATTATGTCTCCAGTCAGCATCTTGAATATAGTGGTCTTTCCTGCTCCATTCACCCCAAGAAGGCCAAAGCACTGGTTTGAGGGGGGGAAAAGATGTAAACCTTAGTCCAAATCAAAGACATGCCGCTATTATATCACTTTCCTCATTATCCCTGGGTGAAATAAATTACCAAGAAAAATAAATCACTGAAATTATTCATGGATATTGTGCTCTGCTGGCACTTGGTAAAACTTTCTCTTTTAAAACAAATGGATACTTATGTTATCTTTTTTCTTTTAACCATCTGAATATTTGTTTATATACACAGGACCTGTTTTACATATTATGTTATAGCACTCCTCTATGTGACATGATAAAATACTCCACAAATAAGATCTGCTAACCTGACAAAGTCATTATATTTATAGTTTTAACATTATTCACAAAAAGTCACAACTTTACTGAATAAGCTACTGAAGCAATAATTTCTTCATACTGTCGAATAAGTTTGATGCATGTATTTTGCAGCTCTGCTTGGAAAACTAAGGAAAATAGCCATATTCTCTTTCTCTTTTCAACGCTTCCTTAATATTGCTGCTGTGAAAACATCAGGAATATAAATAAAAAGATGCAGTTCTAGGACCTCACTTCTGAAAACTGATGTCTTTATGTTGCTTTTTGGAGAGGACCAGAAACGAAAGGTTGGAGACAGCAGCCTGAACAGGCTTCCTGACCAAAGTTCACCCCAGAGTGAATATCGGACAGTAGTTGGTAGGAGTTGTTGAATTCTCCCTGCCAAGAGGGAAGACTCAGGGGTAAATAATACGTGGACATACGTAAATTATATATATACAGTTGGCCCTCTGTATCCATGGGTTTTGAATCCTTGGATCCAACCAACCTCGGATTGAAAATATTCAGGGTAAAAAAGCATCTGTACTGAACATGTGCAGATTTTTCTTCTTGTCATTTACGTATTTGTCATTACTATTTACATAACATTTACATTGTAGTAGGTATAAGCAATCTACAGATGATTTAAACTCTATGGGAGGATGTGTATAGGTTGTATGCAAAAACGATACCATTTTATGTCAGGGACTTGAGCATCCGTGGATTTTGGTATCTACAGGAGGTCATGAAACCAATCCCCCTCAGATACCAAAGGCTGACTGTATATATAGATATATATAATCCATGGAAATATTCAGATTGACTTTTATATTTCTAGAAAAAAAATAAAGTTCTAGAAAAATAATTGAAGTTTTTAATTGTCACTTACTATGCCAATAAAAGGGCAGTTAGAAACAAAACATAGTTCCTTACTTCTCCAGCAGGTATCCCAATGCTAATGTTGTTTACAGCTATAATCTTTTTGTGGATAAGTTGGTAGGTCTTAGTGAGACGACGAAGTTGGACCAGGTCAAATTCAGCTGCACCACCCTCAACTCTTAATCTCTCAGCCTGCACATCTTCATCTTCATCTATTGTCTCCACAACAGGTGAAGAATTAAATTTTCTGAAGAAGAGCCTAAAAAATGGACCCCGTAATTTTACACCAAGGATTTAAAAATGACACCACAAAATTTTGAAATGTTTTAATGGGTTTTCACTTCACTGAAAGTGTACTATTCATTATTAGCCTTCTTTGAAATTTATTATGTATTATGCTACTCAAATAACTTAAGAAATTAGTATGGACTCTCTTCACTATATTTATTCACTATGATGTTTGGGAAACAGTTTTTGCTTTCCATGCCTTAAATGTTTGCAGATCTGCTGTTAAAATTCAGAATCCTAATTTCAGTAGTAAGGAAGTGTATATATGTTTGAAAGTTAGTTCCTAGCAGATAGTCCAGAGTCATTAGTAAAACTCAACACCTACAGACCCAAGACCAATGATCACCTTTTAATTTTAATCCTCTCTACTTCTTTTTATCTTTTTTTATCTTTTAAACACTTAACATAAGATCTACTCTCTTAACAAATTTTTAAGTGCACAATACATTGTTGTTAACTCTAGGCACAATGTAACACAGTGGACACCTCTATTTTTAAATCATCAGTAATATAAATGTTATTTTGTACTCTTTTTTACTGTTCATGCTCACTTAGGATCTAGTCAATATTTTAAGGTTATCAGCCCTGCCAACTAAGTCCCGAACCCACCTCAGTATCTTGCCTAACAAATACCAAAATAAAACAAAATAAACAAAATTTTAAAATCCAACACATCAATCCAGGTCTTCCTCCAATGTCCCTGTTTCTTTTAATGATATCCCCAAAGACCCCAATTGTGATGTTTTCTTTGAATCTTCCCATTCCAAAATCTACTCATGCAGTTAGACTCCAAACGCTGGAAATGCCTTATAATACCCTATCATGGATCATTTTCTGCCATTTTCTATTATAGGCTTTCACTTCTCACCTAGATTTCTCCAGGAGCCTGAAACTGCTCCACTGTCTCTGACTCTTCCATTCTAATCTACACTCGCTACAAAATTACACCACCTCAAGCACAATTTCATCATGTTGCTCTCTGTTGGAAAATCTTTAATGGACTACCATCTGATTTGTTTGTTGAATAAAGCCCAAACCATATCTCTTTAGCAAGCATTTAGGAGACTCCATGATCTTCCAACGACGTTGTAAGCTTTCGCTCCTATTTCATTATGTTTATTCTATGTTCTAATAAAATTGTATCACTCCTTTCTTAAATATGCCATAATATTTTTTCTTTATCTCTGCTCTTGTCTTTTCTCTCATTATTATTATGTGATTAAAATTTTATTTTTCAACAGGTGATAATGTACATAGTATTAAAATTCAAATGGTACTGAAAGACATACAGTGAAAACTAAGTCACCTTCAACCATATATAGTTCTTTTCAGCACTCACAAGTAGAGATAATCTATGGATATGTATGCATAAATAATATGTATTTATTTTCTTTTTAACTCAAATGGTAGTATACATTACACATAGTTCCGAACCTTGCATTTTTCACTTAATAAATATTAGAGGTAATCCCAAAGATTACATACGGAACTGTGTCATACTTTCTAATGGCTGCATAATGTTGTATTAGTGAATATATGTATATAATTTATCAACTAGCCCTTAAATGAAGGACATTTGTGTTGTTTCTATTCTTTTGCTATTAGAAATGGCTACTATAATGAATAATTTTATACATGCATAATTCTGCATAAGTGTGAGCATATCTGTAGGAACAATTCCTAGAAATGGAATTGCTGGGTCAATGGTATGGGTATTTCTTTTCATTTATGATGCTTTCCTCACTTTATCTCAGTCTTCCCTTCCCAAACTCGTTGCCAACATGCTACACATGCAATCCCCTTTCTCCATTTCTGCCTGTGGAAGTGTTTTTGATTTTTCCAAACTCAACTCAAAGACTACATCTTCTGCGTATGTATATATTTTCACCCCACCACTGAATCTTCATCTCTTCAAGGCTAACAACTGTGCTTACTTAATTTTATTCCCTCACTATACAGCAATACTTTCAGACACATAGTAAGTTTAGATATAACTGTTTACCAGAATAAAATGAATGGTGAATTGTGCTATACAATTTTTAAAATTTTTTAAGCCAAACATTTCCATATTACTAATAGAAAAGCTTAGACTATTGACCCTTCCCTGAATATGTTGAATTGCATTCTCTGATGGATGTCAAACACTATATTTTTATTGTATTTACCTGAGTTTCTTTATTAGCCACTCATTGATTAAGAGTCGCAAGAGAAAAAACATGGTGCCCTGAGAAACCAAAGCCACAAACATTGCACCTAGCTTATTCATCTCAAAGGTTTCACTTGGATATTCCACTCCATATGCTTTTAAGAAGTCTAGGACTGACTGTTGTTGGGAAAGTTCAATCAAGCCATAGCCAAAACAGAATTGCGGGAAAATCAGGAAAATGCGCTTGAGGGTTTCAGAAATAAGTTCTAAAGTCTGAAATAAGAGAAATAAAAATAAAGGTCAGTGTTAGGCTTCCAACAAATTGACAAAAACTTAAAATTAGATGTAGACCAATGAGAAGCTTATTTAGATTGGCAATTATTTCCCATGTATGCTGAATTTGCATACAAATATTTACTATAACTAAATGGTGGTTTATCACTGAAATACAAACAGAAAATGATTATATTTTTCTTGAGGCAAGCTAAGGTGTTGGGCCCAACCCTGGAGGCAAAATCACTTCTAGACCTGCCTTAGACCCTAGAAGTGTAAGACTAGCCACCATGTTAGGGGCTAGTATAGGACATTTGTAGGTGCCTGAGCGAGGGAGGCACTTTACAGTAAAGTTTCAGAACCCAAGATAATTCCCACTTGGGGAGGAACTAAAACGGTGAAAAGAGATGGAAGGAGAGACAACATGTCTCCAAGAGGAGCAAATGGCTCATTTTCACGTTATTCACACTTGGGGCCAACTACTTCCACCTCATGAATTTTCTTCCTCCTCCTGGAGCATGCTTGTCTATTCCTCAGTTCACTTCATTTCCTGTCTATTCTTTTCTGTTCAGTTGCCTGGCACTGTTAGTGCTTCTCTTCTCACTAATCATAATTGTCACTTCTGAATGGAAAGTGATGCTTATAATGCAGTAGATTCCGATACATGATTGAAAAGGGAAAGAATGAGGTTTTTTCTCTACGAATGTTCAAATGCCTCCTAGCCTACAGTCACATAACTGAGTCATTGTCTGTCACCACCATATCATAAGAATTTGTTAATGAGTAAAAAATTCAGCTGACCAATTGGTTGCAGGATTTGTGTAGTGCTATACAATATTGCTGATTTCACCTCCATTACCCCACTCAAGCCCTATCAAATGTCAATAGTTTTGACACTCAGTAAGTACAATGATAAGCATTAACCTAGATGAAACCTAAAAAGAATTTAAAAAGCTGTTTAAAGGAGAGTTTCTCCTCTCCTAAATTTAATGGAATCAAATGATATTCTTCTTTTCTATTTAAAGAATGTAGAATAAAAAAAAAATCTTTCCACCTGGAACATGTTGAAGCTTTTTGATACATTCACTGAAGTTTAGCAGACTAATAGAGGACCTTACCGGATCATTAGGCTTTTCCTTGGAAAGAAAGTACACCACCGACAGGGAAACAATGGAATTGATGCCAAAAAACAAGTTGATGCAGACGTAAGTGATGAACGCCATTCCTGTTTCGTGGAAGAGCCCAGCCAGCAAGTACATCCAAGAAAATGTTGCGTACCTGCAGGTTAAAAATACTAGGAATTAGAATTATGCCTTAGTTGTTCTATTTTACCAAAAAAACAAACAAACTTAGATGGGGTTCCAAAATAAAAATAAACATTAGAGATGAGTTGCCAAGCTTTGTAATGAGATCTCTATTTCATTCTTCTTTTTGACAAAAAAATCCAAAGGATGCTTTTTTAAAATGACAATAAAAAGCCTCTTTTGCAAACCCTTGAGTAGTCCTACATCATTACAACTCCAAATTAATCCCCCCTGAGGATGGTGTTATCCCACACAGGCAGGATTTTTTTGTTGCTCAGAAATAGAAGTTTAATCAGTATAAATCTTATAATTTAAAGTTTAGGAAAAATAATGACATTATTGTAGCCTAGCTAAACAGATAGAGCATGCTTAGGAACTGGATAGCCTGTTTTGAGTAAAGGCTTGAGCAACTTTAGAGGCAATTGAATAGAACTAGAGCTAGAGAGTTCCTGTATCAGCTATAATTCCTAACTAAGGGATGCTACTCAAGCATTCAGGGCAGAAAGAATTGTTATACTAAGCATTGATTATGTCAACCCATATTACCTGCATTATCTTAATACAGAAACAACAATATTATGTGTGTATCCTTAAACATCTATAAAAAGATAAATACAAATAAGTATACGTGAATTTATATATACCTTATAATGCTACACATACTCATATGATTTGTCAATACATAAATTCACACATGAATTTCTAGTCATTCTAACGTGTCCATTTTTATGTAAATTAGTTTACATATGTAAATTAGTAAGTATGACATTTGGCACCCAGTAAGTGCTCATTAATGTTAGGTATTACTACTATTATAATAATAACAGAATTAATTTTCAGAAGTATTATAATTTACAGACTATGGACTAGCAAGTGTAATGTATTGTTAGTCATCACTCATGTCAAATGAAACCCCAAGGCAATTGTAATTTAGCTAATGAGATTTAGGTCCTATTTGTGTCTAGAAGCATTTAATTCTGTTAATTCTGCTTTCATTGCTTAATCAGCAGCTTACCCAAACAGTAGAAGTAGGAGGGATACAGCTCCCAGGTTGTTTTCACTGTAGAAGGCGGGCAACTTGAAAATAGCAATGACACCAATTGAAAATGCTACAGGCACCAAGTAGAAGGCCTACGGGAACATGTAAAATGATGTTTAATATATGGCAAGTATTTTTCCAAAAAAATCAATAACCCATCTAGTCTAAAACTGCAAAAAGTTGACCCAGAAATATTTGAAGGAATGAATTTTTACTTATGTTCCCGTTGCTTATAATGTTCAGTTTATTTTACATTGATTTCACTTTAGAATTTGTCTTCTCCAATATAAGGTCGAGCCACTCTCCATCTTTATAGATATACAAGGAGTCCCTGGTGTTTCTGCCTCTAGGCTTTGAGATTTGGGATCATTCAGTGACAGAGGTTCAGTGAGAAAGATAAGACAGCCAGGTATCTTGGTATTAAATTCAGTCCTCAAAGTATTGATTTCATTTGAATGCTGGAACTCTCTCAGATGGTTGATTTCTAAGGCTTGGTCATCAGTGTGAGCCACTCTGTGCAAAACAGCAGGCCAGCAGGTCCCACACATTCTTGGAATCACAGATATATGAACAAAGAGCTTAGAGTTTTGTTGGCAAGTAGAAATATTAAATGCTAAGGATGATTGTAGCAAGATGTACACAGTGAAGGTGGTGGTAATTTAAGTGGTGGTGGGGTGGGGGGAACTCCTAAATTGGGATGAGCTCCAAATATAAGACAACAGAATCCTAAGTAGTAAGTAGATCTTCACAGAAGTGTGTACTTGAAGCTTTCTTAACATTAAAGCTCCTGTTAAGTCCAGAGCAGTCATTACCATTCTTTTAGATTTGACTTCTACAACAGACACATTTCAGACCTCACTGGATACATTAACAAAATGAATATACAGTTAATTACTCTCCAATCCTTTAAGCCAGTGATCTTGACAACAACTCAGACAATTTCACCACAATCACCAGGCAGGCATACACATCCTAGGCTTTTGGCCTACACTGGTGTGTTTGGAGTCAAGAACAACCATCTAAGCTTTGGGACCATTTTATGCAAATGAGAGAGATGAAATTCATCCCTTCTTTTCCCTACTAATCTTCTCTACTACTTTGAATTTTTTACTGTTAGTTCATTACATTTTTATAAGCTTGGTTATTTGGCACAACTGGGTAAGTCTGTTTTGCTGCTAAGCTTCTATTTCTCCACAGTAGTGGTTCTCAGACTTCAGGGTGCTTAAAATCACTTGGGGGATCTTGTTAAAAATGCATGTTCTCCACACTCCACTGCCAAGATATGGATTTAATAGATCTGGAGTAGGGCCTAAGAATCTGCATTTTAAGTGCCCTAGGGAATCTGGTATAGCCCACAGAGACGAGGGCAGGTGAGTTTCTTTTTTCTCCAACCACTGGATGAAGATAACCCTGATTCAAATTATTTTTTTTCTTAATTTACTGTCCTTGTAATAATAATTTGAACAAACTTGAGTAAATAACTCTTGAATATAAAACTGATGCCTTCTATCCAAACCTTGTTTTTCCTGCAATGACATAAGTTACTCACCATGTCATAAATGAAGTTTGTTACCCAGTAGCATGTCACACCGACGCCTGAAATGTGTTGCAATTGTTTGGCTTTGGTTTGATGTTCCCTTACGACATAGGTGACAAAGCTGGCGGTGGTGACAGAGTAGCCCATCAGGATGGACAGTGCCACTAAAATATCAATTAAACTGCTGATTCTATAGTGAGCAATAGGGAGAGGAAAGCACACATAAGTTTTTGGAGCTCTTTTCCTTTCAGAGAGATTCATGACTCAAGCCATCAACAAAACAGGACAAGAGTTGGCTGTGACACAAATATGGCTTCCTGTAAGGCAGCCAGATAATATCTCCAACGTGATTCTACTGTGACCCTGGAATAAAGGTAGTTTTAGTGCATCTGAATTTACTAGGGATATTTGATAGAAAAGCCTCGGTCTCCAAGGGTTACAGGATGTATGCAAGGGATATATAGTTCTTGAGCATAGAAATAGTACTTAAATGCTATGCAGGGAAGTTGAAATGACGAAGCACTTATGCACTTGACTCATGAAAGCAGCAGACTCTGTGAATCTGCAGTCAATGAGCTCTGCTTGGCAAGCCCACTCTACACCCTTTCAGAAACTTCCTTTTTATCCCAGCCAGTGACTTATATTACCAGCCCTTCTAGATTGACATTCATTCAGATACAACTGTGATTTCCAATTATAGGACTTCATACAGAGGCTCAGCTATGCCAAGGAGAAAGTAGTCAAGCCAGAGATATCTGCTTACGTGGCTTGTTCTTGGTCTTGCACTCCTGGGTACGGATGGCTGTACATGATGATGCCTTCAAGAAGAGACAGTTCTTCTATTAGTAGGTATTCAGTTAATCAGAAAAACCAATTTTTAGATGAATAATATACAATACTTTCCCCCTTATGCTATGATCTAAATGGTTTTACTTTGCGGATCCTCCTTTAAAGGAAAATGACTTTTCCCCTTATCCCATCAATGGCATACAACTGGTGGCACTCACATAAAAAGAAAATTTCTTCACATTGTGTATAGAACCTCTGGGAAGGAGACAGAAATTTGCATTTCTTATATAACATTTTCCCCTAGTCTATTACATTTAAATAATTGTTTTCCACTTTCTTCCCTCTATCTGGTTATGTATATGTTTGTATTTCAGCAGCACTTCAGAAATGTATTACATTTAAATAAGCAATTCAAGGGGGAGGGGACCAACTATATGAGGGGCCCCTAAAGAACAGAAACTTACCTGCACCAAGCCTCCTTACTGCGATGGCTGTGGTGGGGAAATACTGTAGCCTGAGAGGATCCTCCACCCCCCTTTTTCCTTTACTATTTCTAAGATGCCTATTATTCTAGAGCTCTACCAGAGTAGGGCTTAGGAACTTCAGACATGCCCGAGGAATTTTCCTGGAGACATCAAGGTCCAGGAGGATGCAGAGATCCTAACTGGCTCCAGAAAAGTAGTCATTTAATTCCCATATAGTCCCAAATTGTTGGGATCTCTCAGAATTGGTTATACTCTTTGAGTTAAAAGCAAGGCTGTTTTCTCTTCATTAGAGAACCTTGGTTAGCCAGAATCAAAAATGGGGTGGCAACAGTTTCCCAAAGAACCACAGTGTAAAGGTAAAGGCTATACTGTCTGAGTAATTGTGGAAAAGAATGGTAGAGGAGGAGAATGAGGGTATCTCCTAAATACTTGTTCCTATAATGTCATAAATTGAGCGAGAACTTTCTCACTTATTGCTCATGTAGTATATGCTCATTGTATTAGGATACTAAGGCCCTTGCAGAGTACCCGAGTATTATAGATGATTTTAAAGGTAGATTACCTCAATTAACTTAAATTTATAATTTTTACTAAGTAGAATGTGACATATTTTGAGCTTGAGTTTTGCTACTGTTGTATGTTAAAGAAAAAAATATAGTTAAAGCAAAACAAAGAAACTAACAACAACAAAACCAATTTGACCTATAATTTTAATCACTCCATTGGGGGAATGTATTTTTCTTATCTTTGTGTAAATTAATGGGCTCTTTCTAAACTGAGATTCAAATTTCCCTGGGGCCCTACTTAAACCATGTTGCTAAATTATAATATAGGCAAGGGAAAACTTTTATTTCTGCTTTGTATTTCAGAATCAAGGAATACTCTACTTCATCAGAGAATCTTTGCAAATACATTTTACTCCACTATGCAAAATCCCGTGGGACCAGTTTTTTAATACATATTTTTAGCTAAAAGATCAAGTTAATGTATCCAAGTTAGGGACCTCTGTAGGTTCTGTAGCATCTAGCATAATGTCTTAAGTGCATCGATTAGTCAATGAATGCTTGTTAAATCAAATCAAATCTTAAAATTTCAATTAATATTTTCCACATATAACATATATTAAAAATAAGACATTGTTGTCTCTACAGTTGTGAACCTAAAATGAGATGCTTCCCACTGACCAATGCTGCTAATACAACAAAGCATAGGAATGGACACTGGAGTGGAAGGGGCAATGTTTTAGTATTCTTGAAAAAGAGCCTAGTTAGTTGTGTAACATTTGTTAGGGAAAACAAGCAAACCTGTATTCTTTGGACAGAAAACAAAATTTTCATGTTAAATTAACCACTAGAGGGAACCACATGAATATACTAGACATTGACATTACAAAGGAAAGCTAATTAAAAGATTTTTATTAGCATGTTAGAATTCAAAGAGAATCAATTTTACAGCTGAAGTAAAATCCCAATTCATGCAGGATCTAACAAAGATGCTTTCAAACAAGTAGTGTGTTAAGGGGAGGTGGTGGGAGAATAATTGGTTTGATTTTTTAAAGCAAGTAATATTATTACCATGGTAGACCCCACACATGCATTATACAACAAAAGTATTTTAGGGTGATATAGATTTCTTCTTTGAAAGAGATCAAACTCCTTCCAGAGAGGGTGGAAAGCTACCACTTTCATAAGTCTATACATAAAAAATTAATAGAGAATAGAAGACACACTAATACTAACCTCTGTATAACTCAAGCTAAGCCTTATTTTTAAATTAAAAAAATAAATTTCAGTTTAGGGTCAATATAAAGTTTTTGTCCTAGAATTCTTAATTCTTTATACTCTGTAACTTAAAATACCATGTTAGGAGCTACAAAAAGCCTGCTGGAGTCTACAGTGACTCAGATTGCCTGGGTCAAAGGAAAAAACACTAATTATAAAGGAAACTGGAACACAGGTTTCCAAAAGCTGAACCTTCTCTCTTGTTCTCTGTATCTTTGCTACATGTTCCCCTAGTCATGTCTATAGTTCTTACACTTACTTTATCAGTCACAACAATACATGTCTTTTGCTCTGAATAAAGCATCCTACTGAAAGTCAAGTGTCCAGTAGTTTTTCAAACCAGATTACACTAGACCCACCTGGCCTTAGTCACCATTTAATTCAATTTACCACTTTTGACTATGCTCTTTATTGATGCTCTAGATCTAAGGACTGTCTATCTTGTTATTTTTCTTATTGGTTCCTTCTAAGAAAATGCCAAAGCAGTTGGGAAAAAATACTGTTTTATCTGAAATGAAGACTCCTGGAGATTCTATTGCTGGAATGAGTATTTGAGTCCTCAGTTTTTTCCCCAATCACTGGCACATCTGGTCCATGCTATTATGCCCAACAGTAAGGAGATGAAAGAAAAGTAGACATTGGCATTTCTAAAAGATATATTGTGGGTTTTTTGCCCTACTTAATAGGCTATTTATTAGGCTAGAAACCTTGGTCTTGGCCAGTAAATGTGTTAGTCAGTTTTTCTCCATCTTTTTTATTATTATTTTTTTTAGGATCAGTATGGAAAAACAATTTGAGCAAGGCTCAAGATGATGAAATGGTCTGATGAACAGTAATTGAATTAGAAAAAAAAAACCCAGGCACTTTCAAATTCCAAGCCTTGTTTTAAAAACTATGTGGAAATCTCTTGGTAAACCCATCTGAAATAGATATGGCTGAGTCCAGAGAAGCAGTATAGAGTATTAGAACAATGAAGAGGCAGGTGTCAGACAGCTCTGGGTTCAAATCTCACTTCTGGGCCTTGGAGAATTAATAGTAGGGAATAATAATACTCACCCTGAAGGGTGCTGTAAGGATCAACATTTCATATAAAGCATGTGTCATACCATAAGTGCTCAATAAATGGTAATATTTTTGTTCAGATGTAGAACTTTTTAGTTTACAAGTTTTGTCTTCATGTTTAGATTTGTGAACAATATTTATAAACATTAATTGTTTTTTAAAAAATTTTTAGCCTATAGGCAAGTAAATAGTTTAAAAATATTTTTCTATGAGATATAACTACTAAGTGTGACAGCAGACATGAGCATGATGTCAGCATTATTGTCCTGACTTGATAAATGAGAAAACTAAATTAACCTGAAGTTAAGGGGGTTATCCAGAATGTTCCAACTGGCAGTAGTTACTACTTCCAAACTCCTTTTAAAGACCTGTGATTTAGATACTATAAAATACCTGCCACTGGGAGGAAACAGGATATAAAGTATATTTTTATAAGGAGAGTAGCAAAAGTTGCAATACAAGGTGCTCCTGTGCAAGTAACTTTACCGTGTCGGGCAGCAGCCTCTTTTGACATGTTAACTCGCAGGAGGAAATTATTCAGGCTGTTGAGATAAGCTGGAAGAGAATGATAGCCTTCCGGATCATACCATACCTGTTAAATTCCAAGAAAAGGCAAGATCAATATTGTGTTCAAATAAATTAGGCTGCCTTAACATCTGACAGGCTACCTTATTTATATTTAAAATAAGAGCACCAATTTTCCAATAATTTATTTTCTCTTGGACGATTATGAAGTATCCTCTAGAGTGTGGACCACAAACCTATAAGTTTCCAGTGTAGAGATGGGCAGAGGATGGGAAGACAGTTGTGTGAGATAGGACTGTTAGGTACTCAGGACCTCCTCTCTAGGCAAACCTTGAAATAAACTGGAGAAAAACATGATTATCTCCATCTCTGTGGCAGATCCACGGTGATCCTGAGACTAGAACTAAGGTATTCTGGCTCTCAATAATAGTAATAAAAACCAATGGCGTAGAGATGAAGCTGGAAAAAGAAATAAAATACATATGCAAGCATTGTGTCCTTAGCAACAAGACTGACAACCTTGAAATTCCCCTATTAACTTTCTATTCCTAATCATAACCCACAAGACAGTGAGTTACTTTACCTTCTATGTCAAAAACAGAGGGGTTTAAAATACTGACCCACCTCAGTTCGAGAAACCCAGTTGATAATTCAAAATTGCAAATTTGATTTACAGAGGAATAATTTTATATTAGGAACCCCCTTGTTTATGCAAGAATATTTACTCTGTGTGTGGAGAGAGGGAGGAGTAGGAGAAAAGGGGAGCATTAAAATCCCCAGCATTACTATTTACTTTCTACATGACCTTGTAAAAAATCACCTAAACTAGGCCCAATCATATCTATCTCATAGGGATGTTGTGAGGAGGAAATTAGGTAGTTTGTACAAAAGGTGATAATGGAACTTGCCAGATAAAAGTCACTGAATATGAGTTTCCCCACCAAGACTGTATATGTCTCTTACTACCAAATGAGAATATGTGAAGAACAATTTAACTCCCTAAGGCTACCACTGGTCATAGGGGTATCATATAATCACACGTGTCTGATTCTGCGACTCTAGCTTGTTTTTGGTATGATCTAAAAGAAGAAAAAGCAAACAGGATTATTTATCTCCATCAAATTCAGTTAGGTTTCCAGGTTCTTTGAGAAGCAAGGCTAAACACAAATATTTCCATTGTCTAAAAAGACATATACATAAAGAAAAAAATCATAAAACAGAAATGTATAGTGTTACAAAAATGATAAAGGGTGTGCACCCGTTAAACCATCACACAGGTTGAGAAATAAAAATCGCCAGCATGCAGAACACCTTCTCCCTGACGCTCTGTGTCCTTCCAAATCACAATACTCTCTCTTTCCCCTAAACAATATAGTTGAGTTTTGCCTACTCTCAAAGTTTATAGTAAATACAATCATAGTCTATGTATTCGTTTTTGTCTTTTCTTTTGTTTATTAATAACGTTTGGGAGATTTAACTTGCTTGTTATATGGGGCTGAGTTCATTCATTTCCACTGCTGAAAGTTCTTTTGGATGAATATGAAACAACTTATTCTACTACATATGGGCATTTGGGTTTTTTTTTTTTGCTATTATGAGAAATACTACTATGTATACTTTTGTACATGTGTCTTGGTGCTATGTGTATCTGTTTCCCTAGGGTATATACACAGGATTGGAACAACTGTGCTATGGGGTATACATAAAACCAAACTGATTGCGCCCATGTTTTGTTTTTACCTCATGAAAATGCTTGAACCTATCCACTTCACCTTCTCATTTTTATGACATCCCATAAGAAAGATCGTAATTTACCTTGGCAAGTGTTCTGTTGGCAGGAATTGGTGTTATATCAAAACGAAGGTCTTTAGTCAAAGGCAGCCCAAAACTCCAACCTCCATATCTACAGAGAATAGTAAAATTTTGTATTTGTTTTAATGGAGAAAATCTTCATAAGTAGATCTAAAATACTTAACGAGGAGCTCATTTTTTTTCTTTCCATTAGGAACACATTTACAGTATAAAGTAAATACTGCCTGACAAATATTTTACCTTTTTATTGATTCCTTTTGTCATATTTTAATCTCAAGTGTGCATTATAACTAGAGGCAAAAAGTCCTACACAATTGCACATGCATAGTAATCATCCTGAAAATAAGTGACATATAACCTAATCAATTCATCCATCTTAACTGACCCAGGCATCATCTCAAAAATCTTAATATTTTCATACTTAAATATTATTTTTACATAGTTAATACTGAAGTGATATAACATTGGTTCATATCTTTTTTCAAATGGCTCAATTTCTTTTATAACCCCAATTTTTTCCCCCTAGCTTGTCCCCTGGTGCTATATTTTTTCTCTGATGTTTGAAGGTGAGTTGGGCTTATTTAACTATTTGTCAGTTCACGGTCTCCTAAAAATGAAAAGTTGGTTTTTAAAATCCAAGTAGTAATTTTAAGAATAGATTAATTTAAATGTCCACCAAATAAAAGTCAGGTTAAATAAATAATGGTGTACCCACACTAGAATAATCTTGTGACTATCGTTAAGTATGACACAGAAATAACATCATATTATAGTGTTCACCTTTTTTAAAAGTAAGGTTTTAGATCTGTTTATAATAAAACTTATTTTGTTGAAAATACTTTCATGTATATCTGTAACAAGAAAATTTCTGGAGAGACGTACACCAAAAGATCAATAGTGGTGTATCTGAGTGAAGACATATTTTTTTTCTTCTTTGTGCTTATCTGTAGTTTCTTATTATTTTACAATGAATGTTAATCATTTCTGTGTACAGAGAAACAAAGGAGGGAAAGACAAAGGAAAGGAGAAAATGTTGCGATTGGAATCCTACCAACTTTACAGCTACAGTAAATGCGTAGGTGGCGTAGGTACAAGCCCACCGCCTTGCTACGCATGGACACGTTTTGTCCACATGCAGATATTACATTCTAAGTTTACAAGCCCACCGCCTTGCTACGCATGGACACGTTTTGTCCACATGCAGATATTACATTCTAAGTTTTGAGATATTCATATTGGGACTAAGGCCAATAGTCATCAAAAGTCATGTCTTGGAATTCTCTGAGTTGGTATAATCCAGTCGATAAGTTATTTTTTGCTTCAAGAAAAAAATATGTACAAATTTAACAATACATTTTTGAGGCCTGAAAAAAACCAATGCTTTTCAGTTTGCTCAAATAAATCTTAATTTAGAGTTGATACTTACATTTCAATACATAAGGCTGTTTAAATAAAATTGAGACTGTAACCATGTACAATATAAACAATAGAAATTTGCATTTATTGTCTCTATTGTCTCAAGTTTAATTAAAATTAGAAAGCAATTATATATGTTACAGAGTATTTTACCTTTTTTGGACAAACTCATTTGCAGTTGATATAAGATAATTTTCCACGCGGTGCCCAGTGAGGTTATAAATTACTTGGGAGGAGTAAGTTCTTCTGTGAGGTGGGGTGTAGTTAAATTTAGGACATTCCTGGAAGATAAAGTTAAAAATTAAGTTTTTTCTGGCCAATGCTGTGCCAGAAAGTTAAATCGACAATGTCAAGGAGCTTCAGTTTCATGATTTGTCTATTATTGCATCTGGTAGGGTGTGATAAGACTTGTCCTTTGACTCCAAAGAGCTTTGAAAAAGTCATCTTGCCTATGCCAAGAAATGAGAACAAATAGTTATTATTTATGTAGAGCATATATACATGTGTTTAGGACTCACTGAAAGCCAAAAAAGAACACAAGTTAACAAATGTGTGATATTTCTTTCACTGGGCTGACAAGCTTACTATGTTTGGAGAATAACATTAAATATTAAAGTGACTCAAAATTCCCTCAATAATTCACAGGTAAGGAAAAAAATGTTTGCCCCAAATTGAAATGATAACATGAACAGACATAACTTCTCTAGGGACTGACAGGCGTGGATGAAAAGTTCACAATACATTAGTTTTAGGTACATAATTAAGGAGTCGGAGCTTAGTTATATATATTACTTTTATACATATATTAGTTATATATATATATAAAAACACACACACATATATATAAAAAAACTTTTAGTTTGGAATACTTTTAGATTAATTAGACAGAAAAGTCACAAAGATAGTACAGAGAGTTCCTGTATACCCTTAGCTACTTTCCTTGTTAACACTTTACATTACCATGTACATTTGTTTACACATTAGTTTTAACACTTATTTTTATGCTCGTAGCTTTCTGCACTTCCTGACAACTTACTTTTTAGTGCAGCTTCTCATGTTTCATTGCCATGAAGTTTAGCTTGGGAAAAGTCTAGCACTTTTCCATAGCACCACATATGTGTCCCAAGTACATAAAGTTGCAGGTTGTTCTAAAAAAAATCAATGCTGGCTTTCATCTTACATCAAGTTGTATCAACTTGAAGATTGCATTCCAGAATGATACTAGTTTCACAAATAATTAAAGGAAGACACCTTTATATATACAGTACGATTTTTAAATTAAATTATATTATACATAGAGAAATGTACATGTTTTATAAGCATTACTTCTTGATGAATTTTGACAAACTGAACACATCTGTGTAACCAACAACCAAGTCAGCAAACAGCAATACCAGCCCCTCAGAAACCCCCTCATCACACTCCCTTAAAATCACTACCACCCCTAAAGTAACAGACCCAGGCCAGTTTTGCATGTTTTTGTATTTTATTTTATTTTAATTATTTGTTTCTAAGACGGGGTCTCACTCTGTCACCCAGGCTGGAGTGCAGTGTCATGATCACAGCTACTACAGCCTTGAACTCCTGGGCTCAAGCCATCCTCCCACCTCAGCCTCCTGAGTAGCTAAGACTATAGGTGTGTGCCACCATGTCTGGCTAATTTTTTTATTATTTTTTTTAATAGAGGCGGGGGTATCACTATGTTGCCCAGGCTGGTCTCAAACTCCTGGCCTCAAGCGATCCTCCCGCGTTGGCCTCCCAAAGTGCTGTGATTATAGGCCTGAGCCACCGTGACCTGTTTTTATATCTTACATAAATAGAATAATATAATATATACTATCCTGTGTCTGGCTCTTTTCACTCATCGTTATGTTTGTGAGAATCTTCCCTATGATGTGTGTGGTTGTAGATCAATGATTCTCATTTTGCTTAGGTAGTATTCCATCGTGGAAATATGCTACGTTCGACTTATCTATTCTACAGTAGTGGGCATTATTCACATTTCTGATGGGTATATAATAGGAGTGGAATTGTAGGTGCCACAGGAATGCATATTGTCAGCATTAGTATATATTGCCAACCAGTTTTAAAAACTGTTTGTACCAAATTAAATTCCCATCAGCAGATTATGAGGGCTCTGGCTGAGGAACGTTTTTCTCCTTCATTTTAGTCATTCTGGTGAGTGTGGAATGATATTGCTTTACCTTTTAATATATTTATTGGCCTTTTGTGTATACTCTTTGTGAAGTTTCTCTTCATGTATTTTGCTAATTTTTCTGTTGGGTTATCTATCTTTTTTAGTAATTTGCAGGAGTTCTTTATATATATGTTCTGGACATGAGTCCTTTGGTGTGTATTGTGAGTATTGTCTTCCACTCTGTGGATTTCCTTTTTACTCTCTTAATCTTTTGATGTACATGCAGAATCATTTTTTCCTTTCAAGAAACTTAGGACTTGACTTTATCCATAGTACGTGTCTGATGTACACAGCATCAATTATGCAAAGTGACCCCACTGTTATTAAACAGTTGGAAATAGATCTGGAGATGTTAATTAAATGACAAAATAGGTTGAAAAAATTATAAATTTATGATTACTAAAAATTATCCAGATTCTAAATTAAAATATTAAGTTAATTAACTTTTACTGTGAACTAAAGAAAATACATGAAGAATTTCAGAAATTAACTAAATTAGATGAGGGATTAAAAAACTCTGAATACTGGGTAAGACTAATTTTTAGATATGCAAGGATTCCAAAAGATACTTGTTGGGTCCCAGCTCTTATTGTTAGTAACTATCTTGCATGAGAACACCGAAATGGGTTGCATTTACTGAAAATATTTTCATTCTAAAATACTGTACCAAGACAGTTCAGGGCATAACCATATGTCACTTTGAAGAAAATATTGCTAGATTCCCCCCATGAGAAAGTAAGTTGACAGTATAGTAACTCTCAACAATGTTTAACTTCCCTAGTGAATTTGGTTCTCTTAAAAGCTTGATGAATTGATAGGCTTAGAACACTAAGGTCTGTATCTATAGAATACAGACAGAGTAAGTGACAGAAAATTTTTTCTATTTCTTTCAGGAAATGATTTTTCCTGTAGCCTAAGGTGTTTCTTAGAGACATATGTAGCTCTGTTCTAGACTTACACATTATTGACTTCTTAGCTGACCACTACAGTGGCAGTCTCACTGAATTTTCAAATATGACAGCTATGGTGGCACTTTTTCATGGGAAAAACAGAGCTTTCTAGTTAGCACTGAATTGAGACCAAAAACTCATTTTTAGTCAGTCTCCACAATGACCATCAAAGGTCTACCTTTGGAAATTTGTCTTGAGATGGACTTAAAATAGTGACCTGACATTCAAAGTCAATATTTTTGAGCTGCCCAGGTCCATATCTCTGAGCTACTAGCTTCCATAAAATGAAATTATACTGACTCTTTGGTAACCTAGATAGATCTTTCAAGTTTCAATATTTATTCCCTTCTTTTTCCTATTTCACTGAAACTGAATTCCATTTTACCTGGATATTTTCTGAGCAGGAGCAAACACCAAAATTAGTGATAGGTTCTCCACTGGTGCTCCATTTTTCCAGACTGTCTTTCTTTAAACACCGTCTGCAAATAAAAATGATATTGACGTGAGGGTGTGTGTGTGTGCGTGTGTTCTCATGTTTATGTATGAGTATATAAATAAGTACTTGGTATTAAATTCAGGTGTGTAGTCCTAGGTACAATTTGCTGATTTTTCATAACTTGAATATACATTGGACTACCATTTTCCCATTTTCAAGTGATTTGACATTTTTGTGGTGGGGGATTGAGGGAGAGCATTTGTTGATTCAATAGCATTGAGACCAAATCTCACTGAATTGTCTAACTGTGTCAGGATGGGGCTTTTTGTCCCCTTTGTTCACTTTGTTTTTTTCATCCTCTCTTCTGACAGGAAGTGAATACTCTAGCATAATTTTAATAATACACCAAGGTCATATTTACATGTATTTTGTACTATCTTGGAAGTTTGAATAAGCAACACTGCATAGTGCAAACTCATGGGAATTGGAGTCAGAAGACTTGGGTCTCAGCTTTAGCTACAGAATTTACTATCTAGATTTCTTTAGATGAGTATCTTACACAAGCCTCAGTTTCTTTAGCTATAAAATGGGATTAATAATTCATCAGGTTGTGATTGTTAAATGAAAATATGTATACAAAAGAGCTGTACAAGTTATAAGTCATCCAATGTTTATCATTACAGTATAGCATAGCTGTGGAATGAACTAAAGAGATAGACAAAATCTGTTAAACAGAGATTTCTATCAGGGTACTGCCCTCTTCCAGCCAAATAACACACACACGCATCTGCATACACATGCACACACATAAACTGGAATGCTGAAAACAAACAAGCAAAAAGCAAGAACGACTTACGGATCACTGGTGTTCAAACACAGGGTGTCAATGCCAGGGAAGTTCCACATTGCTGAGACCAGTGCTTTTGTGCTTGGGTGAGAATTCCTGAAATGTTAAAGGATAGAAACAAATTTGTGACTCTGCCACTAGTCTGCCATATTAAACTCATGCTCACAAATAATTTGAAGAAATGAAATGTCCTGTTTATAGGACTATTTTCCCAAAAATCTAAGAAAGATACAGTCTCAGAAAAAAACAGTATCACAGGAAAAGATATGCGTATGTCTCTATTTTGCTGCTTTGTTATTCTAATTGTCATGTGCATTTAGTGATCACCTATTGTATAAATAACATCATACACAACTCTGACATTGCTATTCAATATTTGTGAGACTAATGAAAAGCTATTTTCTGTATATTACAACAGGTTGGGAAGCCACACATAACCTGGCTTTCTTGATTAAAGTCTAGTCATTAAAAACAAATATCTACTACAACTTTATTTTTAGCAAAACGCAAAAAAAAAAAAACTCTTAAAAAGCTATTTGTTGGCAATAGAAGTAACATATTGCAAAACATCAAACTGTCTATTCCTTTAGCAGAATCAGGTACTGTGGGCTCTAAGTTCTTTATTCTTCAGCATTCCACGGGATTCATTCAGGTACAACCACACCCCTGGAAGCTTTTTGGAAACATTCTTTTAGTTAGTGGAAAGAAACTTACGCATAGAAGGCTGTCTGTTCGGAGGTACCATAAAGAGAGGGAGAGATCTGGATTTCTGGATAACTGTTGCTGGAATCTCTTAATGTGCCGAGGCCCATGGCTGTGGTTACAAAGACGATGGGAAGGATACCTGAGCGATGAGACCTTTCCAGTTCCTGCGGGTGTGGTGGAACCTCTTGATGAGCATGGCCATTATCTTCTTCAGTAATAGTCCCAAGCCGTCCAACCTCTCTCCTCTTGTCAGGACTTTGTCTAATTAAGAAAAGGAGTTTTGATATAGTTCTGGAAAATCTTGATAAATCAAATAATAAAGTAACTTCAAAAAACTGTGGATGGATGGTACAATATGGTGTGGTAGGAAATGCTTATATTTTAAAGATTTGGATTTGAGGTTCAGCAATTCATTTATCAGCCTTAGTCCTGAGTTCTCCACTGGGAAAATGAAGGACCATAAAACCCATCTCATATAGAACTGTATGTAAAGATGATTTCAAAATTCTAATTCCCTATACAAAAAACAGTCATATACATAGTAATTTTACACGTCAAAGTTAGATATCTAGAATGTCACAGGTGAATATTGTCCTCAAACTCCAAAGTCTCAATGCATACTAAGTACGGATTACTAATTGCTAATACTCAAGAGATAGTTTTTATCAAGAGATTGAATTCAAATAAGTAGAAATTAAAACACCAACCTAGTCTAAGAACTCATCCCTATTATGAGTAACTTAGTTGATTGTAAGTTTAATTAATTGGCTCTGACTATAACATGAGGTCCAGTGAATTCACCCTAAGTGTGGGAAAAGGGAAATCCTCTTTCCCAAAGTATAGTTCTAGTTCAACCACTTATTCATTACTTTTTCTCTTTAGAAATTTGGAATGATTATATAGCCTTTCAAAACTCCATTTTTACCACTAGAATTACAAAAAAGAACTCATTGGAAAAATGTCTCTCCTCCACCCCCACTGTGAAATCCTTTTCAGATGCTGAGAAAAATTCCATGGCTTCTGAGAATCAGAGCAGCTATGGAGGCCATAAAATATTGCTTCCTAAATAGAGATTTATGGCTAATAACTTCAGCAGCCCCCTCTAAAAATAGGTTCAGATATAGCATTCTCTGCAAAAGCCTGCCACCAAGCATGCCTTCATATGTGATAAGATGACAGTATTCCTTAACTCTGTGTATACTTTAAATTTCCTGTCACAAATTATGCAGCACAAAACTCATGATCTTCATTTAGCTGATAAGGAAAAATACAAAGCTGCTTAATTTAAAATGAATTCCAATTAAATAGAATGAACAAGTTTAAATGCAAACTCATATTTCCACAAAAGGGAATTGTAGAAGGAGCTGAATATTTTGAGTTGATTAGTATGCTTTTCTGTTTCTTGAGAAATTACATGTGGATGACTTACAGGTGTATCAAATGGAATAAATATGCTTTCTGAAAGATAATGTCAATGAGAGGAACATTTTGACTGAAGAATAGTTTCAAATTTTGAGACAAATATCGAGGCAAATACTTAGCGTTTGCTTCCTAAAGCAGATAACCACTTCCTAATCAAAGTTCTCAGTTCCATGAACTCCACCATTGTGCCCCCCAAAAAATGATAGATGAGGAATATGGCAGAGGACACAGTCGCCTCAAGTTCCAGAATTATAAAAACATCAGAGATTATCTCTTCTGAGTTTTAAAGCCAGGCAAATGTTTAATTAAAAGTCCTGTTCCTAGAGATTTTTTATAATTTAAGCAAACTGTTGAAATGACTACTGCATAATTTATGTCTCATTTTACTATATGCTTCCTTAAGTAAATAGTGTTTCCAGAGGTGTAAATTAACTGTCAAAAAGAGAATAAGAAACAATAAAAGTTATTTTCAATAGAGCCCAATACCTTAAAGTCATGTCAAGAAACATGATTTTTCAAATATATCCTGTGTGAAGGATTGGTGGGGGGAAAACATATTATTATAAATTCTTGGCCATCAAGTCCAATTTAATCAATTCAGAGATTTGCCTTCGAAAGCATTTTCTCAGCACCTGAATGATTCAGAGTGGGGGGAGGTTAGACATGTTTTCAAATGAGGTACCATAAGAAGCAATGACTCTTTTTTTCTTTTTTTACTTTTTTTGATGACTATTGTCTTCACTTAGACATGTCTAATAACGGAGTGAACCACCTCACAAGGTAACTTTGTCCGTTGTTGGACAGCACCAATTACAAGAAGAATTTTAGCTCAAGTATAAAACTGAAATTGTAGAAGTTACATTTCGAAAATGATTTCTGGTGGGTAGGAGGAATACTCATCACCACCCTATCAAGGGAGTTCTTCCACATTCTTCAAAGTACTTTAGAAATAGAGAATTAGATTTGGTTTAACGAATATTTTGTATATTAAAAAAGGAAGCTTATATTTCTTTAGTTTTTTTGAATTTAGAATGAAACTTTACAGTTGAATTAAAAAAATCAACATCTGTCCTGCGATTTTTCTTGTTTATATCATTTATTAGAATTAAGCAAAATATCCACATTAGATTTATACCATCTCTGTCTGTGAAATTGCTGCTGCTCACAGATAAATCGTCAGGAGTTGAGGTGCCGTTGCTACTGGAATTTCCAATTTTCTTTTGCGTTAAGCACTCAAGACTCATATTACTATTTTTTTGTGAGTCTTTAGTCAAGTTCAGAAAGACCTAGAAAGAGAAACCAGATCACTTCATTAATATAAAAAGTGCATGTCTTCTTTAACTTCTAAGGTTAATTTTGTTTTGGAATTATCATATTTATTCAGACAAATATTTCCCATCTGATTTTAAGTGAATATTTTTGTTTATAAAAGATATGATTTCTGTAGTTGGAGCAACATTTTATTCTCAGAACTCAGTCTTACATAAGAACAGTATTGAAATAATTTTAAACTTTTTGATTTTGTGAAATATTTGTTAATTTTTTTAAAAAACCCTACACATGTTTATTCTAAGGGAACAGCAAGTTATATCAGCTTTAAGAAAAAAACCAGAAGTCAAAGTGTACCTCTTCCACAGTGGTATCTGAAATGCCATAGCACCCGATGTTGAGGTCACCCATGCCATTGTCCAGCGCTCGCAGGAGCAACAGGTAGGCTCCTGAGACTTTGGTGCTGAATGGAGGAAGCACATAAACAAGCTCTCCCCCAATATCCTCTTTGAGGTAGGCTTCAGGAAGGTGTGATCGGATCATTGCTGTCACGGCCATGGTGTCACATACTGTATTTGCATTTAGATTTGGACTCTAGAGGCAAAGATAGAAGTTAGACACTCTTTTCTCTTTACACTATAGTGCCCCAGGGTCCTAATCAAAGGGGGGTTCTTTTAGGCCACTCCAGACCTGAGTCAGATCACACGTCACTGCTTCAGTGCTCCCTGTCTCACTGGGGTTCCTATGGTTGTCTGCAAGTCACTACTCTACTGGCCCATCCTCCCACCCCACCTCATTGTCCACCATCCTCCCTCTCACTTGCTACATCAGCAACAAGTGTCTTTTCTGTTGCTAGAGGGCTTCTGGCTCCGGCCCCACCCCCATCCCCTGCCCAAGGCCCTTGTAACTGCTCTTTCTTTGCCCCCACATTGCGACATGTCCCATTCTCAAACCGGCTCCAACGCTTGGCTCACCTGTCACTTTCTCAGAGACCTCCTCTCTTATTACCCTACTTAAAAATGGCACCACTCAGCATTACTTCTCTCTCCTCTCCTGCTTCATTTCTAGCTATAGCATTTCTATCCTTAGCAATTACTAAATAATTTACTTATTGATTGTATCATCTGAATTCCTCACACTCCATCGGAATCTAAACTCTACAAAGCAGGGATTTTCATCAGTTCACTGCTGTATCCCCAGTGCCTAGGACAGTGCTTGGGTACATCAAAAGGCATAATAAACACCTAATACATAAATTTCTGAATGAATTAATGAGTATAATAATGGGCTAATTTTTTATATTCGAAGTCACATCAGGAGGATTAGATACTAAATAAATGGTGGTAGTCAAAACCTGCCTAATAGCATATATCTTGCATAGTATTGTTAAATCGTATGCTAAGTTAGGTGATACAGGGATCCTTAGTGAGCTTTTTTGTTCTTCAAAAGATGTAAAAGCACCATTGACCTGTCTAAGTTATAGTCTCCACACTGTCACTTGAGAAGTACTGATTAGAAAGTGAATACATGACTTCATATTCTTTTAATTTGATTTCATAAAGCAGAAAATTGAATTTTTAGCCACATAAGCTGAAATGTTAGGGGAACTGAAAGGCTGATTCTCCATCAGGAACCTTAAGATGTAGATCATTTTCTACCTAGCACATTCCTTCTCAATGTGTTGTCCCCAGACCAGCAGCGTCAGCATCCCTGGGAACTTGTTAGAAATGGAGTAACTTCTGGGTCCCCTTCTCAGACCTACTGAATCAGACACTCCTGTGATGGGGCCAGAAATCTGCATTTTAACCAAGACCTCCAGGAGTCAGACGCTCACTCAAGTTTGAGAACCACTAAACTAGCATATTAATGAATTTTAGCAATGAATGAAGTTAAAGAGATTCTGCCTTCATTTCCTATAAAAAATTAATTTATGACTCTATAATGAGCTATATTTTCTCTCCTACCAACCTTCTTCTTGGTGAGGGTGAGGTGATATCCATCCCCAAAGGTTTCCTTGAGGTAAAATGGTGACCCGCAGCACCGGAGCCCACCCTGCTCCAAGAAGGCAATGCGGTCACTCAGCACTTCAGCCTCGTCCAAGTGGTGCGTCGACAGAATGATTGTTCTGGCTTGAAAATACAGATGAGACCAACAGAAAATGAAAAACGAAAACACAGGTCCCGAGATACACAGAGTTAGCAAGAATAAGTCCTGTGACATAGCAAGGAGAAGAGTCACATCTTAATAGCTAATTGAAAAACTAACTGACCACCAGGAACTTCCAAAATGATCAAAGAAAAATACAGAAGGGGAGTTCTTAAATATTTGGGGGTGTTTTTCCTATGAATTGGAAGCAATAAGCATTTATTATGCTGACTGGCTAAATGTCCATCATTTGTTGTGTGGGCATTGGCAACTCCTCCCAATCTGTCAGAGTTTTGCTCCTGGGGCTTCGTTTTGCACCCTCTCCCCCCACCCTTTCTTCACTACAAAAAAGCCATAATTTTAAAGACTTTTTGAATATTCCTCTCTGATTAATCCACTCCACCCTGATTACTCCTTTGCTTCACATCCTGTTAGCACTTATTTAGTCTGTTTTCAGTTTATTTTTGTTTGTGTATGTTTGATATCTCTAATTAGATTCTTCACCCCTCTAAGCAGACTTTGGGACTTCTGTTGAATTTGTATGCTCTCAGAAAGGCCAGATAAGTGCTCAACTCACAGTGGGCACTAGATAGATAATAACTAATTGACCCAGGAAGTTAGCTGGGAGAAGAAAAATCTTGGGAAAAGAAAAAACCAATCTTAGACCTTTAAAGGATATCATAAACAGAAAAGGCTTCAACTTGTGTTTGTGTATCCCAGAGGGCAAAATTATGACTGTTGGGTGGAGAAGTTATGAGAAAGTATGCATACCAGTTTTGTTCTTGCATATAACATCCCATATACTTCGGCGAGAACATGGGTCAACACCAGTGGATGGTTCATCCAGAATTACTACCCTTGATCCACCGATGAGAGCTATGGATATAGATAACTTCCTCTTCATTCCTCCTGACAATGTTCCAACTCTCTTATGACGATGGCTATACAGTCCAGTATCTTTTAAAGTCCTAGAAAGTAATGTATGATGGTTATTTTTTACAGATGGACTATTTGAATACTGGAAAAATACAATAAACACACTAAGTGATAGGTATTCACTAAACAAATATTATGTGCTCAGTAAGATACAATAAAGTACTGAGGATTCATGACATAATTTTCTATTATTTGTTGCCCAGTTGTAGGTACCTAATTAATACTCAGAAAAAACACAAGGGAATATATACTTCATTAGTTTGACAAATATTTATAGAGTGCCTGCCTATTTAGTGCCAGGCTATGTTTTAATGCTTGAGAACAGCAGTGAGCAGATAAAGTTTCTACTCACAAGGAGATTATGTTCTAGTATGCGTGTATATCGAGAGGGATGCAGGGAAATACAGTCAATAAACATATTCCTGAGTAAGTTTATAATATGCTTTGGTGATAAGTACAAGGAAAAATAAATAAAGCAGGGTACATGAGATAAACAATGTCTGGCACATGCTATTTTAGGCATCTATTTTAAACATGGTGGTCAGTTGAGAGAAGGTGACATTTGGGCAGAGACAAAGAATGTGGTCATATGACCAGGAATAAGTCAAACGGCTATCTGAGGAAGGGTGCTGTGAGTAAAAGGAAGAGAAAGCAAAAAGCCCTGAGCCTGGAGCAGGCTAGTGTAGTCAAGTGTACAACTAGGCCAGTGTGCCTACAGTAGAGGGAATGTGGGAGAGAGCGGGAGGAAATAAAATCAGAAGTGACATTGGGGGCAGGTCATGGAGGACCTCATAGGCCTCGATAAGGATATTACTGAGTGTCACAGTGAGCATGGCAGAGAGCCATTGGAGGGTTTGAACCCAGGAGTGACATGGTCTCATTTGCAGTTGAAAAAGATCACCCTGGCCCCTCTTCACATATTGTACAGGGGAAGAGTGGAAGCTGAGAGTCTAGTTAGGAGGCTTGGACCGGTGTAGTACCTGCGGAGATTAGAAGCAAAGGATTTGGGGCAATGTGGGAGCCAGAGATGAAGAGAGTTAAACAGTTTCAGTGTAATAACTGGCTGGTGAGGATAATGACATTAAATGTATACAATATCAAAGTAAAAAAACTAAAAAGCAATTGTTTTGTGAGAAAACACCTCCCATTGGTATTATTACCAGAGCCTTCCCAACCAAGCTATGGGTCTTTGAGAGGAGCTAGCAACTCATGTTCTCATTCCTGTCATAACTTGCCTTTTTACTTCCTCGTGGAGCTGCTTTTTAGTCCAGTGAGGAACTTTGATGGAGCCGTATAAGAGAAGGTGTTCCTTGGTGGTGAGGTAACTGAACAAGACGTCGTGCTGCATGCAGACCCCCATGCTCTTTCGCACGGTGTTTAGGTCTGTCTTAATATCTTTTCCATACACAAAGATAGTACCCGCCGAGGCCCCAAACAGCCCGGTCAACATGGAACTGGAAATGGAGACACGATAAATTAGGTATGAATCAAGCATTTTAGCTAGATATCAGGACTAAATATATCTTAGTTGTTCTTAAAAAAAAATGTTACCGTGCATCTTCTCAAGCAAGGGCAAATTATGAAATAAAATGGTATTAAATGGGAATAAAAAATAAAATTACTTTTAAGCAACTGTAAGTGTTATATAAAGACTACATGGTGATGTTGGTGGTGGTGGGGGTGGCGGTGGTAATAATGACAAAAGTGGCCGTGCTTTTTAATTGCAAGTACACTCCTCCTTGAGCACACTCAGGCACTTCCCTGGCATCCCTCAGTACCTACAGGCTGACATGTCTCAACTTTACATCTGTAATCCCGGCCTCATCACTCAGCTCCAGGCTTGCTCTATGCCTCTAACAGATACTGCCACTTCCCTGTGAGATGTCTTACAGCGTCCTCAAACTCAACATGTTTAAACCTGAGCTTATGATCTGTGTCCTCAAAACCACACCCTCATCAAACTTAACCACTGTCACTGTGCGATACATTCATAGAATGGTTGCACAAGACTGGAATCCAGAAGTCATTTTTCACACCTTCCTACTGTCTGAGTCTCCTAGCTACACCCCCATCTCTCCATTCCCACAGCTACCACCACAGGGCCAGCCACCATCACCACATGCCTACCCATCACTGTAAGCTCCTAACTCTACTTCCCACTTGCTGTTTGGTCATCTCCTGTCCTTTTCCCTGCACTGTGACTAGAGTATTTTCACCTAGATAATTTCCCATCATCTTTCAGATGATTAGTAAACTGGACAATATTTAATACCCATCTCTTCCATTATAATATGAGCTCCATGAGGTCAAGGAAAGGACCTGTTTTCTCAGCATTCTGTGCTGTGCCTAACCAGTGCCTTGCATTGAAGACTCGTGGATTAAATCAGGAATCAATAGAATATGCAATTTTCCCATAAAAACACACTGAAGTACAGATAATATACTTTATTGTTTATATTAAAGGTTTATATTTAGAACAATAAAATAGGGCCATTCTCATCTAAAATTATAGCCTCTTCAAAAGCTTTTTCTATTCCTTTTCTTCACTGGTCCCTTATTGCCTATTAGAAATCAGCCGTTTTAAGCATTGTATTCTCACTAGAAAGCCAACTCTGACTTTAAACAGGTCATGCAAATAAGGGAGGCTGTATGTTCTCTCATTTCATGACCTTCCTTTATCCTCTTTTATTTACCAAAAAAAGAATTCAATTCCAATGTTTCAGCAGTCACTGAGCTTACTTGTGATGATACCAAATAGGATAGGCAGCAACTGACACTTTTTCTCAAACAAGGGCTAGAGCGCCAACAGCATCTTAGTGCTGACTCACCAGAGAAGCGAATGTGGAGCATTGGAGGCAAATCATGCACATAAAAATTCAAAAGAATGTCACTTTAAAAACATTTGCATCTCTTCTCCATTCTGACACAAGAAAATGCTACTTCAGTGAAGAGTTAGGAAGAACAGCCCAAGTACCGCTCCTGGCCTCTTTGATTTACATCTGCTAGGTGGTGGTTCTTTTGTTTCCTTATTAATCAAGGCAAGGGTTTTCTGTGATAGAGCAGCTGGGGCTGTGTTTATACCAGGATGTGCAAACTCAAACTTACACATGGGCCAGGATAGAAATGCAAAGAAATGAAACAGCCTGGGTGTATGAGGCAGTACAGATCGGTAGAGATCAGGAATGAAACAGAAAGCAGGTGCTCCCTTTAAGAGATCAGTCACTAATGAGCCCCAACAGGTAATCCCTACCTAAGAATATGGACTCAATGCTGTAGAATTTCTTATTATCTAAGAGATGCCAAGAATATTTATTTTTATTAGAAAACTCCCATTTAAAAATGTTGGCACTGAATTAAAAAATTTTGAAAAGTATTGGGTAGGCTACCACTACTAGGTGGACCAAATAATTCTTGGCTTGACGTGATGTTTGAGCTCACAATTCAGAACTCTGATTTAGACTCCATTCTATAGTATACAAGTTGAACCATCTGACTCCATCTGGGAAATGTCATAACTTTATCTTTTGTAAAAGAGGTTAGTTTATTAATAAAACTATATTTTTAATAATATGCTTCCATGACAATGTGTTGGAAAGTAACATACATGGTAGTAGTTTTCCCAGCTCCATTGGGCCCCAGCAATGAAGTAATATGCCCTTCATAAAAGTTCAGATTGAGGTTATCAACAGCAACTTTTGAGCCATAGATCTTTGTGACCCCATGCAGGACAACCCCGACTGTGAGATCTTTAGGTTCAGGCTCAATGTTGGAGGGAAACACATACTCAGGACCTGGAGAGAAATGAAGGGAAGAGTTGTAAGCTCACGAATAAGAAAATGCAGCTAGAGTTAGACTTTATCTTAATTAAAAATTGAAGACTATAAAAATACAATTCTCTAAGTAAAAAAAAAATTTCAGAAACAAATGATTTAGTATAATCTTCAGCCTCCTTCTCACTTGGTTATAGATTGAATGAGGGTGGGGAACTAAGGTTTATATCACCCTTCTCTGTTGGAAAAAGTAGTCCTGGAATATAGTACCATAATTATAAATTCTACTTTAACAGATCTCAAATATTCAAAAGCTAAGTCTAAGGCTTGGTTCTCTGATTGGGCAGGAAGATATAAATTTATGGAATAAATGTCTACAGGTTGTGATTTTACAGTGACAAGACTAGTTCAGATCTAAATTTATAGAATCCAGTTCATTAACTGCTATCTACACCTCCTTCAGGCATTACAAAAGGACCCCTTACGTGGATCACACTTACTTTATAAAGATGACACTACTCACCCAATGTGAGTAAGACAAGCTTTGAACTATTTTTCTGGTGTTCGTAATGAGTTATGCTAAATTACCCATATTTGTTACTTGGTTACTTCTTATGACTGGTGACAGATGGCTGAAGTTAGGGGTGTAGACTGTGGCCAAGGAACAAAATTTTTCTCTGTGTGAGCCTAACTGGACCACAAAGGGATCCGCAATCTTGGTCTAATTAGTGCCATATGCTAACCAACTGAGCTAATGAGCCCAGAAAAAGCTACAATTTAATCCCCAAAAGAGTCCAAACCTGTATGTGTAGACATACTCATCCATGACTAAAAGGATGATAATTTTGCCATTTAGAAAAACATAATTAAAAACTACTAGTCATGTAATTTTTTATATCAGTTCTCTCACAATAATGCATGTTGTTGACCTACTTGTCTTACTGGCAGATGGGTTGGTGTCCTGCATCATGATATTAGTAAACATGATGCCGTTGCTCTTCTCATGCTTTACCTCTGCACACCCAAATCGCTCCTTCCAATAGGATGGGAGGATTGGAAAATACCAAGGAGCTGCCATACCATATGTCCCTGTAATAAAAACATATTAAGAACCATGATTATTAATTGATTGTTAACATTAAGCATCAGAAACTAAACAATAGAATACTATATATGATTTAGGAAGTAGTTTCATTTTTTGATACCACATAAAACTAGAGGATGGCCTCTGTTTCCAAAGGAGAGTACAAAAGATAACTTTTTTGTCTTCTTTTTACATTTTAAAAGCAGCTTCCTTGAGGTATAATGATATATCATAAAATTTACCCACTGTAGGTGTCCAGTTAGGTGATTTTTAATAAATTTATAAAGCTGTGCAACCATCACCACAGTCCAGTATTAGAACATTTCTATCACTTGAAAAAGTTTGCTCATGCCCATCTGCAGATAATCCCTGCTCCCACCCAAGTCCCAGGCAATCACTTATCTGCTTTCTGTCTCTCCATATTTTGTCTTTTATTGAAATCTTATACAAATGAAATCATACTCTTTTATTCACTTAAAGCATCAAAAAATGTACGAATATAAATAAGGCTTAATGGAAAAGCACCTAAACATGTTAGAAGGGATGACTGCTTGAGACCTAGAAGGGAGAATCCAACTTATCTTCTTCCTTTAGAATCTGGTAAATTCTGCTTAGAATTAGGAGACTTGACTTTTGCCTTATAATATCTCACTCTCCTATTTGCAAAGACTGGATTGATTTTTGACACTATTCTGTGCTTCTTAATTCACCCCATCTTTAAAGGGATATCAGAGAGGGAATTCAGCAGTATATTATCTCATCCTGAAAAGTTTTGGTTAGTTTTGGGATTAGAGTACTTTTTTTTTGGAGATTATATATGGCAAATCAAGTATTAGAACATATATATTAGCTGAATTATAAGGATGACAACCATAAAGAGCATATATGTGTAGGAAGCATGTTCGTACCTGGGAAAACATTCCTGACATACCAAGCAATAAGGAAATAAATGAAAGAGTCAGCTAGGATTAGACAGCACAGCCAGCCAAATGATGTGGTGTCATCCTGAACTGGGGAGCTGTACATATTTTCCCACTGAAGACCTAAAAAGTGAACACAGATGTTTATTCTTCTGTGACACATATCACAGTTGTGAAAGACAAAATCCAGTTTTAGAGAAAGTGAACCTACCAATGCCCTGTTCTTCATATCGTGCAATATACTGGCTTGCATAGCTGAATGCTGTCGGGGACAGCAGGCTCTGCGAAGAAAATGAACAGCAATGATAGTTCTTGTAGATTTCATACACTTCACCCAGAAGGATCTTAAAATACTTAAAACTTTGGACATGTAGGTAAAATTGATGCTTACTCTCTAAGCATATCTAAAAATACAGAGGTTCCTTACCAAACATGCTACATCTTTGAAAGAAGAATAGAAGGAATAGCAGAAAACAAAAGTAGGAAAATTACAACTTGGAAAATATTTGTTAAAAATTCAAAATATATATGTAAACTTATTAAGCATTGCTCGGCAATTTATAAAATAGGTAATTACAGAGTAACGCAGTGTTGGGAGTAAAATTAAATGAAAATATTAGGGGCCAGAAGATGTTTTCACTTCACAAATTTATTTCAGGTAATAGAAGGATTATGAATGAAAATACATTGAAATATCAATTGACTGAATACTGACAATGACAACAAATAACAAATTTAATTTTTGTTTAAACCCAAAATAGTCAATGCTAGATGAAAGTTATTCATTACTTTCTATTCCAGAAAAAGCATGGTTTTAATGTGATGATATTTGTTTCTGCCTTCCAAATTTTGAAGTCAGTAATCTTAATGCTTTTGTTAAAATTCTTAAATCAATTTAGTGCCCTTGAATCGAAAAGGCTGAAAAGAATTTAGAGTTGATTATATGCTGTCAGTGTGTCTGTCTTTATGCCTGTAAGTTACATTACAGGTCATGAAAACCATGAGAATTGTTCACATATGAGAATAATTCCAACAATAGAGGCTCCAAGATGTTTAAGGAATTGGACCAGAGAGAAGTCAGAGTTCTTGACAACCTCTAAAATATAATATATCCCATTTTAACTGCTCTTTCTTCAGGAACTATTTCTTAACAGCATCACATATATGGTTTTGGAGGCTTTTCATCGCCTCATACTTGTATGGTATACAGTGATGTAGAAGAAGAGTGACTATCATTAGGACATTAAGCTTATTTTGCTATTATTGAATTTTTAAATTTAGATAAGTGAACTTTCAGTTTGAGAGTCTAAAAACGAACAGAGTCTATTCAGTCTATTCTTCTCCTACACTGACCATTCCAACAGTTGACTTACCATGAATACTTTTATTACATAGCTCAACTCGTTCTCAACTGTGACCATAACAATAAACGGAAAAAAGGCAATGATATAGATGAGGCTTCCGATCAGAGCTGCAATGTTGGTGTTGTTGAAGAAGACACTGATAAGATAGCTCATGGCAATAACTGAGAAACTGTAGTCCGAAAAATACAGGAACAAAATGAACCCGTTTGTTTTAGGAAGAATATTGCCAAACTTGAGTATAACGATGAGGATCATGATGGTAACCAGTAAAAATCCAACACTCTCTATAAGCCAGGCAAAAAAATGGCTGCAGGAGTTCACACCCATCATCTTCATGTACTGTAAGAAGGAAGAAGTGTTAGCTGCCTTTTATGCTGATATTCTCCCAAATAACAATTATTCCTGTATCACATCAAAATGTCCGTGAGACTCTCTATAGATATAGAACTAGGCATCTTAATGATTTACATAAATCAAGTATTTCATCATGCTTGCTATGTGAAATATGCCTATGTATACCAGTCCATCTTAGATTATATGCTCTCAGAATGCCCCAATATAATAAATGATTTGGATGGTGAGGTTCTTTATTTTTTAATTACTGTTCCACTTTGTAATTGATATCTAGCTGATGTCTCCAGCTTAAACTAATTTAGAATAAATCATCAAATTTATGGTATCCCCCTGCAGAATTTTACAATATGAATTTGACATTTGTGCAGGCATGAATATTTCAAGCTGGTGAAAAAGCATGGTTTAACTACAAGTTCAATGTAGAGACTGAGATAATAAAAATACATAATTTTTTTTTTTACTAAACATTAATGAACAACACCATCATATTCACGTTCCTGAAAGAAAAAGAATGAATCTGATTCCTAAGAATTTAAAACATGGAAACTTAAGGGAGACCTTCTGCCTTTAGCCATAGCTTCTCTATCCTTAACATTTACTGGTAGTCTAGGTCATGTTTGTCATCTGTGTTTTCCAAAAGGACATTCATACATCCGTAGTAAACTCATGCACCTGAGATACTCTATCCTTCTCTCTCAGTTGAGATTCTTTGACATAAATCAGTAGTATCTGCAAAGGCTAAGGCATTCTACAAGGCAGAAAAACAAACCGGCATGATCTGTTTGTACATTCACTGAAAAGGATTCTGAAAGTTCTAAAGTCCCCGGACCTTGGTTGTCTTGAATCTGGTGGCATGTTGTACTTTGGGGGAACCTGGATATCCTGGTTCTGAGTTTTAACAATTCATGATTAATGTTAAGCCTATGGACTTAATATCCCATTAAAAAAAAAAAGAAATTCTCCACTAACAGCTTTATAATCCAATATTTTTTGCAAAAATCAAGGATTTTCAATGCCCCACCCCCTTACACCCAGCTTGTCTAGGAAAAAAAAAATAGGGAGTGCACTGGATCTTTTGCTCTACAAGCAAAAATAGTGAATTTTACTTTCTGCCTTCATAACTTATCACATTTCGATAACTCTGCTGCTCCTGTTGTTACCATGGAAACAGCTACCTGACTGCCAACAGTCTAAGCTGTGGGCTTTAAACTAATCACCACTGAGGAAAAGCCTGTGACTTTTCCTCCGAACTTTGCCTTCTTCCTCACCTTCTTCTCTTCCTAATGTTTTTCTCCTCCTAGGCTCTGTCACCCTTTGCAGTGAAGACCCAACCTATGTTTCCATGGGAATGGAAGTGTGGGCCAAAGTAAAAAATTAGCATAGAGCCAAGTTCACTAAGGGAAGTTTCCTCTAATGGCTACATAGGCTACCATTGAACACAAAATTACATTTTGGTGTGAAAAAGGCCTCAGAGATCTTATTCCAGAAATTCTTTGCCTGTACCCACCCCATTTGAAAAAAATTACTGTGTCACGTTTGATGACTGCATTTCAGAGATACTCCTCTATTCCAATATGATTATGATGTTAGCTCTTTTTATTTGCCTTTCCTGCTATATGTATTTTGAAGTTTTTACTGAGTTTATGCCTACTTGAATATAATTATCTGAAGAGTTATGGAACCTATATAATGGAACCACTTAATTTTATGTCGCCTGTACAAAAATATTTTCCCCCCAAGAGCAATGTATGTCAGTAGAGGACAATGTTAGTATATTTCACGAAGTGGATATAAAATATCTAGGACATATCAAGGCCATGAAATAAAGCTGATATCATGTATATAAACATGTTTTTTCTTTCCTCACAATTGATAGCTACAGTGTAAATCTTATGTATCTAGAATATTCTCCATTCATTGACTTGTTAAAAGATGATTTGATAGGCTTGAAGACCATGGCTAAGGGTATTTATCACTGTAGTTTTGAAATTTTTGAGACTGAAGGTCAAATTCCTATTTTCAGGAGTTGATAAAAGTTGGAGACTGATCAATTTCCTCTTTATTGAAACAGGCTGAGTTAGGTGCTTCTAAAATTATTCACTATTTAACACTCTAGCATGAAACTTCAGTGTTAAACTTCAGGATTTTATGCCATGAGGGGAGCAGTTGCTATTCATAAAGAGGAAATGCAAAGAGAGCGTGTAAGTCATCCATAAATTATCCAGATTCACCACCAACTGTGTTGTCATAAACAAGACCAAACTTGCAGATGGAAGGTGGCCCACAGAGGGCACCTGGCTGTGCTTTCTTGGATGCTGTTAGTTCCTCCTCAAAGTGACAGATATCAGGTGCCAGCTTTGTAATCAAAGAGTCACTTGTCTTAAGCCTCCCAAACCTGCCAGAGCAATTCATCAATATCTGATAACCTGTTTCTCAAGGAAAACTCCTCTGTACAGTGGCCAAAATCTGCCCCAGTTTACAGCAGAGAATAATAAGAAAGAGATTCTATAAGATTTTGGATGAACATTCAGCCACATTCACGAGAAGCTTATGCACAGGGGTTGATGTTAAAACTCTCAGGAAAAGAAGTCATAAGTACTAATATATTTACTTGACAGCAATGTCTTCATTCAATTCAACATGTATGTTAAGTACTAATTCATAAGGAATAATAACATTTTCTGTCTCCGTTTTTATAATTCTCTTAACAATAGATACTTGTATTATTGTTTTTTTAGTAAAATATAAAGGATGTTGTGATGATTACTTGGAATGTTCCAAATTCCCAACAGTGGGGTGGATAGTGCATGTTAGGAAAGCATAAAAATTGTCTGATGTGAAGAACAAATGGACTATAAAGATCCTTGCATAATTCTTGGTAACATCTCTGTGGCCCACAGATCTTTCAGGTTACCTGTCTGAACTGAAAAAATGACTCCAAAACTCTGTCTCCAACTAAATATAAGCACTGAAAGCCTTATCAATGACTTATATTAGATCAAATAAGTGAAGCCAACCCATAAACCATGAAAATAATGAGAAAAAATATATTTTTCTGTGTGTGTTATAAAGCTTTTTATAGCTTTAACATTTTTATTATAAAGCTTTTTATAGCTTTAACATTTTAATTTTTAACAGCAAGGAATGCAGAACAAAACTGAATTGAAAGGCATTTTTAAGGTATTTTTTTTAAACAACAGGCTCAATTTCATAAATAAACATTGGACATTAGTATTTGTGCTAATTTCTTTAAAAAGGTAAAGGAATTCATAGAAGCATATCATAACAAGGTCAAAGATTAATGGCTTCATTGGGATAGCAACTAACTTAGTTTTCTTTCCCAGATTTTAGAATAATTACAGAAGGAAAAGGGAGAATATTGATTTTCTTTACCTTTTTGACTTAATTTGAATGAGAAGAAAGTAGGGCTTGGGCAGCTTTAGACCATAACTGAATATAAAATGATGATATTAAAAAATGATTTTGAGTCTCTGGTAACTTAAGAGATTCCCCATCATCATCCTCAATTGTTCTTAAAAGTGTCTGTCTTATTAAAATAAGATTGTAAAGGTGAAGGTATCTATGATATAGAAAAGGACACTTGATAGTCAAAATACCTGAGTTCTAGTGCCAGATCTACCATTAACTAGCCCCAGAGTTTTCAGCAAGTCGCCTCTCATGTTCCGGGCTCAACTTTTTCATCTTCCAAAAGGAGGAGGCGTGATGAGTAGTGTGGGGAGTGCAGACAGGCTGAGCAGGGGGGGTTCTGGGAACGTCCTACTCCTTCAATGCCTGCCTCCATCAATTACAAATGCAACACATTCCTTTGAATTTAGGACACCACTCAGGGTGTGCCATTATTTTACATGCCACCAAGAAAGAAAAATCACTGCCAAATAAATCATGACACTATCAAATGCATGCTAATTTCAGAGGCTTTAAAAAGTGAAAAAAAAATCAATGTCTTAGAATTAATAAGATATGAATAATTGAGCACCTCCTCTGTTCTGGCAGTGAGAGGCGTACATTCTGGAAATACAATGTTGAAGTATAGATGATCAGACTCAGAGAGTTTAAGGGATTGGGCCCAAGTGCACATGGCTGGTAGAACTGGAAGACAAAACCTGATACTCTGATTCCAAGTTCAGTGATCTTCTGCTGTCTAACTTTCACCCCAAGACCAGGTGGTTAAATTTTGAAAGCAGATGCCTACCAAATGAAGGCATAGAGCTCCCAAACAGAAACTGGTTCACTGTTAAAAATAGGTTTTTCACATCTTCAACTGAGAAAAGACTCTGCATTATGCTTTGATGGTTTTTGGTGACATACATAGATGCCTTCAGAGTGCACCATCTTCAAACACAAAATAATACAAAGTGTATGTAACATATATACACACCTATACACTTATTTACTATTTCTATCACAAGTGATGTTTTTAAGGTAGATATTTATTCTAAAGTAGAAAAGAACTCAGTTTCTATAACAATTTTCTACTTGAGAGTTTTCCTTTAATTTGTGAAGATTCACTTCTGAGTACTAGGAACCCAAAAGAGAAATATAAGGTAGAGACTTGCAACCAAAATTAGAGTCCAGGGCATGGATTCAAGTTTCTAAATTGGAATTAGGAAACTATTGCAAATGGGCCTGAATATAGCAGGACTCAAACCAGTTGATGAGACATTTACCAAATTGTAACTGAAATATAAAAATGCAACTGTGAAGATCAAGCAGAATTGAAATAGAAAAGGTAAGAAATGTAGATTTCTTACCTACATTTCTGGGACAACCCTGGAAGGCTGATACTGAACTACAACAGAAATATGAAGCAGTAATTTGTATCCTGTAAGGAGAAATAATCAATTGCCTAGAAGCATTGGCAAGGTAAGTCTGAAAATTACAAGTGGACTAATAGGTTGCTCTAACCTCATTATTTCAGATTTTCAGCCAGCCCTTGCAATAATTATTGTGCCCAAATTTTGAAATGTTTCATCTTTCTTTCTACTCCATGAGTAAGTATAGGAACGGACTCACTCTGGGATGAGCAGATGAAATAAATTCTATTCAAATACAATCTAAAAACCACACAATGCTTTATCATAAATTCTAAAAAGAAGTAAAATATTTTGGATTTGAGGTTAATGATGAAGAACAGGAAGAAAGCATGCTTTACACTCCTAGTCCTGTCTTCCATTGTGATATGATTAGTAACCCAATTTGTAGCATAACGGGAAATTCTTAGTTTCTATAAATAAGGAATCAGTGGAAAATGGAGAAGGTAATTGAAGGAGACAAGGTATACTGGAAAGAGAATTTTTTTTTTGTGAGAGCTAAAATAAACCATATATCTATGTCTGTATTTATGTCTATACCTATATCTATACCTACATTTGGATTCATTTACTTGCCATGCCAACAATCTTCCTGCCTTAATAGTTATTATTTTTATTATTTAAACTTCCTCTGTTAGATTCTAAGTTCTATAGATAATTTATTGAGCAAAAATTATTCTTAGGGTTATAATTGTACTCATATTTTATTTAGAATTATTCACATTTTGTTTTTCATAGAGGCACTCATTAAATGACTGTTATGTCACTTTTTGTGAACACAAAATATTGCCTTATCAGCTGCCTTTGTGATCTGTAAAATATTTTTATTTCTATCTAATTCACAAGGTATGGGTTAGATTTTCTGAGTTTGTATAGGCATGACAAAAATCATAGTACTTAATTGTTCTATTATTATAGAATATTATATTCATAATAAGAAGAGATTCTCAACATACCTCATGAAGCCGGAGGTCTTTCTCATAAACAAGCTTTTTTACAAAAGCAGCTATAAATACAACCCAGGCAACCATAAGCACAATTGGAAGGGAATAAGAGACACTGGTTAGGAAACTGTAAAACAAAAACAAAAAAAATCCAGTGACCAAAATGAATGTCATACTTGCAGATTGTAATATATAAAGAACACACTCCTTCTGATATTGAAATTATACTCTTTTTTGAAATTGAAAGTAATTACTATTACCCAATTATTTATGAAATGTGAAGGTGACTTAAGAGTGGGCCTATGGTTTTTTTGCTGTAATGCTGCAAGAGTGAAAAAACAGCTCTAGATTGTTAGATAAAATTGCCATATTATTTAAACTGTGTTTGACTATGTCTTGTGTGGGAAAATAATTATTATATAGATATAATTGCAAGGCTCAAAATCCTTCTGTCTAAACTAAATTCTTATCTAAAGGGCAAATTTAAAATTAGGTGATGATTGGTTTATCTAACTAAAAGCTATATCTTCCAAAATTGCTGTATTTATCTACTCTTAGGAAGTTCATAGTTATTATTAAACTAAATTTTCCAAGATGAAATAAAACCCAAAATATTTTATTTAAAATGTGGACAAAGAACTTGGGCTCCTCAAATAATGCTTTGGGAGATGTTTCATAAATAGGTATGGAAACGTCTTTTCTGATGATGTGCTAAACTAGAGGGTCACTGGAAGACCTCATCGAGCCCCAGGTGAATTCCTCAGTGTCCTGCCCATGACACCTGAAAGTTCAAATGCAGTGGTTCTCAAAGTTGACTGCGTTAGAAGCACCTGAAGAGTCTTATTAAAACACAAACTTCTGGGCCCCACCCATAAGCTTCTGATTTATTATATCTGGGATGGGGCCAGGAATTTGCATTTTAAACAACTTCCCAGGTGATGCTGACGCTGCTGGTCCCATATTTTAACAGCCACTATTCTAACAATTGCCCTTCTTCTATGGACTGAGGCTAAGGCAGTAGTTTTCTAAATTGATCTGTTTTGCATATTAGGCTCCACAGAAGCTTTCACTTGGAGAAAGGTCCCGAAGCCATTTCCTTTTTTATTCCGTAAGGCTAAATAATTACCTTCAAGTATCCCAAGAAAAATGCAAATATTCATGGAACATGACATCACTCCATTCAATATCACTCTAGCATGCAGAAGTGTATGCTCATCAGAGAGATGAGGTGTTTTTTGGTGGGGGAGCATGGGGAGTCGGGGCCATATCCAATTTTTTTGTTTCCTGGGACACTGCCTGGCATGGAATAAGTGCTTAAAGAGTACTTATCAAATGAATTTTGTTTTGGTCCAGGTCCAGCCTTCATGCTGTTTCTGGATCTAGAATTAAGCCCTCATTCATTAATGACAGATTCCCTGTAATGTTTCTTCCAAATGATTGTGTATTTCAGGTTTGGTCTAGTATACGAGAGAAATCCCTGGTCCTATAATCATAATGACTGAGTGGTACCAGCTATATAAACTTGGGCAAGTTACTCAACTTTTCTGGATTTCAGTTTTTTCATCTGGGAAGTATGGACAATAATTCCTGCTCCCATTTGCCTTATGAGGTTTTGGGGTGAAACAAATGAAATATTAATAATATATGTGAAAGCACTTTGTATGCAACAAAGAGTTTATATGTGTATGTAAGACATTATGATCATAATCCCATAAAGAGGGTAGTTACTTTTACTCTTTAAGAAACATCCAGGTACCCACCATCCTAAGTACCAAAATTTACAAGGGGGAAAAAATGAGCAGGTAAATCAATGAGCATTTTAATTTCATTGAACCCATAGGTCTTCAATATTCGTGCAAGCCATTGTAGTTCACACATAGTCCAGGTAGCAAAGTCCTGACTGACCTCTACAATAGCCAGCTAACCTTGAAAGCCCACTTGCTGGAATCCTCATCTGTCTCCCCATATCATCGTTGCACAAAGGGTTACATGACCTCATCTCATCTATAACTCTTGAAGTAGCCAAGGGAGACAGAAGCATTGATAGGAAGAAAAAAGAAAAGAAAGAAAAAGCCAGAACCATTTGAATTGTACATAAACTGCAACAAGTATGTTGAGTAGCAAGTTCAATTCCTTTAAAGTAATATGCAGCCTCAATATTTTATATAGGAGAGTGAGCTTGAAAAACTTAGTCCTCCAACCTTATTTTTTAACTGTGTACAAAGTGGATGAGCCATTCAGTGCTACCCAACTGGCTGATTTCTTGGACATTCAAATGCAATTGTCTAAAAGCATACCTTCACATTTTTAAATTCATTTAGCAAAACCATTTTATTAACAGAGAAGATTCCCAGCAAATGAACTGATAGTACATGACAGTTTCAGATAGCACAATATTTATCTCATCATTTTTTTTCCTTAAAATTGACCCTGTGCTCAGATTTTTATCAAATTTGGGAGAGTTGGAAGGGATTTTAAGATTACCTTGTTCATTTCCCTCATTAGACTAGAGAAAGGTAAGACCAGTAGACAATAGGTAACATTAAAATCATGCAGCAATGTACTGGGGTCTGGAGTCCAATTCTCCCAATTCTGGGGCTAGAGTTCTTGCAGAGGTAAGAGTTGTGAGAAAGGAAACATGGATCATTTGGTAAGCACTTTACCATCATTTTGGTAATGAGCAGCTAAGAGGGAGCTGTGCCTGTAGTGTGGAGCCTTTCCTGGAAACAAGCATATGGCAAAGCTTTGCTGAATGTTATCCCTTTCACTTGATATATCTGAATGAATGAACTGAAGTGAGCTTTCAAAAAAGTATTTGAGCATTAAAAAGGGCTGAAAGTGCATAGACTTACTTGTCTTTCATGAAGCAGGGATAAGGAATTGCTTGAACCTGGACTGCTATTTCCTGTGAGTTCCTTCCAGTTTGCAATTCAATGATTGCTCTTTCAATACTATCCTGTAAATAAATAAAAGCCCTGCCATAGATCTGGTTGTGTGATGGAGAATTGTGTGGTCCCGGGGCCCAAATCTTGGTTCTTATGCTTCTCGTGGTCTGTGCGGTCTTGAGACTCATGCGGATGGTATATTTTATGACAGGAGGAAGAAAAACATTTTCAGAGTCATAGCCTCCGTGCCGGCTTCTGTTAGAAGGAAGCTTAAAAATAACACCTAAAAATAAAATGGCAACAACAGCAGAAAGGTTATTTTATGGTTGACATTTTTCATTGTTTGGAGGGTACACATAGGGGACAGCCAAACAGTCAACTGAGTTAGTGATGTCATGGTAGGTTCAGGCTCTTAATTTACAGAAAAGATGGTTAATTGGAGGTGTCAACCTCAGAGATTCAAAGCTAGAGTTTAAGAATATAATCACGAACTAAGTGGCCAGATTAAAAACATCACTCTAACCCACTTATTAAAATAAAAAAGAAACACTTTTAAATGAATAATCTTGACTGATAATGAGGATGGACTCAACTTCACCCCATAACTATGTGATCCTTTTCACTTGTAATTTTAACTCTTAGACACACTTAGACAATACAGTTGGTTGACTACATGAAAGGTTCTCAATTCTAAAGATGTCAGAGGGGGCAATGGCCTCCCAGACTACTTTTCTGAGTTCCTGATGAAAGAGGTGAGGGAAGAATTTGGCCAATTTTAGTACAAAGAGAAGGTCAAACCCTAATAGAATAGCACTTACTTCCAAAGAGTTCATTCCTTTTGTAGAGCCTTTTAGCTTCTCTCTCCATTTCCTCTATGGTTTTTGCTGCCTGAATACGGTCATATGATACACAAGAGGAAATATTTACTGTCAGGGAAGACAGTGTGTTAAGCTGATCAATGATGTCAATGTTGTTCTCTAATTTCATCCTTAGAATGTCTAAAGAAACAAAAGCAAAAGAGACAAAAAACATATTATAATCTTGACTCTAGTAGTAATAAGACAAAATACTGGTTTTTAGGGGGTAAACATTAAACTAGATTATAAATAATGGCACGCTGTAGAATTTACTCTAAAAATATCTAGTACTCTACACCAAGGAAAATGTGTCCAGTTAAACAAATATTCATTGAGGAGAAGAACTAGTTACAAATACAGTAAACCCAGGTTCAAAGGAAGATACAAGATAAAAGTATATTCTGTTATAAGTAATTAACAAAGGACTAAAGATGAATAATTTAAAAAATATATATACATATAGTCAGGAAGAAAACTATAAACTAGAGATGAGATTTTAGAAGAAACTAAAAAGAAATGCTTTGTATAGGGAGTGTGAACGTACAAATTGAAACAAGGGAAAGTCTGTGTAGAGTATGTAGAACAAATAATATTATTTGATAGGCTGTGCTACAGAAACATTTAAGATATTTGAGAATACATGCCACATAGTTGTAACTTTCTAATATTATTTTACTTAAAACTTTATGTGAGTTACTTCTTTTGATATCTGTATTAATCTAGACTAATGATCAAGATTTTATTTTAGGTAATTACTCTGGAAGAAAGAGAATTTCATTCCTCTTCAATTTCATGATTCCTTGTGAGGAAATCAACTAGGACAAAGGGTAAATATGAAATTGCAAGTTAACAAATCATTTGGCCAATTAAATTTTTACTGACTTGATCATCAGGAATACTGAGAAGGCTGTGAAAATCATAAATCTCTCCTCACAGAATCCAGACATGTCTCTTACATTGTACAAAATAAGACTAAATTTCTCACGGAGGGCAACTTCTTAAATGCATTTCTCATTAGAATTTAAAGTGAAATGTTTTACTTGATGTAGATGGTGGGGGAGGGGTAAATTGTGGTTGAACAGTGGCCTCCAGCGGCCACTGGAAATCAACACAACTCCAAAGGATTCCTTAGAAATGCTAGTAGACTGAATCACAGAAATGCTTTGGGGGCTCAGTGCCCCCCAAATTTGAAATATATAACCTCTTAGATACTAAGTTACATATGTAATTATACAAACATCAACTCTCACTGCTATATTCATATTAATCTTATTTTAAATTCTAAGCCTCACCTCCTATTTGAAAAGTCAGGAATGACAAAATTTATATAAGAACTTTGTAGTTTATCCCTGATATTTCAATCAAATAGTTCCTCACCCAAATTATTCTTTTAGAGAATAAATACACTAGTACCTTTCTTTAATCAAACTGGGTTGACTATCATAATATACGCATATTGTAGGCATAATTCCTCCCCACTATTTTACAACCTTAATCATTTATGTCCCAGCAGTGCTGGGGAGGAGGGGTGGCATTTGCTTCGCTATTGCCAAATTCTTTTGCTCTCAATCCGTTTCTCATACCCATGGTTGCATAGCAACAGTGAATCAGATGCAGCCTGAATTAGATATCTTGCATCCATTAGGTTGAAGGTACAGATGTGGCAGAGGGAATGCATAAGTTCAGAAACCTTCCTTTGATCCTCTGCAGCCTGTTCCTTTTTAAATGACCATGTGAGGAGGACCCAACCTTGAATACTGATTTTATTTTCTTTTGAGTCTCCCCATCGCCTTTGTCTTGCTTTTGCTAACTCTATAACCTCTTCCAATTGCATTCTGGGCTAGTCAAGTGATACCGAGGCCAGTGAAGATAAAAATGTTAAATGTAGTCAGAAATAAATAATTTTATTTTCCCTTGTCCATAACGATTTGATTTTCTATCAAGTTACTGAAAAAAAGCACTCCCAATACTTCCAACAACCTACCTAAGATTGAAGAAAAAACTGCGTTTACATGGAGTACATTGCATTATAATTACTGAAACTAACTGCAGACACTGAGCATCCAAACAATCATTTCTACTTATAATTGTACAACTATCTGGGAAGAAGATGGGTGGATACGTCCAGGGTCTCACTTTTCTTTGAAAAACTAGCTAGAAACTAAATACAGAAGGAAAGGAAAAGAAATTATCATATGGAACAACGTTTTTCACATTTCTGACATGACTAGTGAGTAAAAGTTATGTGAATTTGGACTCACCAAGTTCATCTATCTGTTTCAATAGTTCAACAGCATCAAGTCCCACGGAGAATTTTATAAAAACTTGCACAAAGGGGTTCCTTAGAGTATTCTAACAAATAACAATAGGAAATCAGTTTCAATGCAAGAAGAAAACATGTTTAACATTGTCTCTCTAAAAACAATGACAGTGAAATGAAGTAACCACCACTGGGCATTATCAATGCACCATCTTGCAAAGGCTCACATACAAATCCTTGAGAAAAAAAGAGAAGGTTGGCGACTGGAAATGACAAAAGGCTGGGCTTTTGTTTGTCTATAGACACAAATTGGTCAGCACGCTAAACTGGCCAGATATGACCATAATTATCAACATTTGGAAATTATATTCACTTTAATAGAAGTTTTTCACACAGCTATTACATTATTTCTTTTTAATATAGGCTATACACAATGTTGTGGTTCATGGTTGAATTTTGTTCAGGTGAAACAAATAAAAAGAACTTTATAAAAAAAATAAAATCGTAATATCTACATGGAATTTTACATCACAACTGATTTGTATTCCAGCTCTAATACTTCTCAGCTGTGAGGCTTTGAACATGCACCCAGCCTTTCCCAGCTTTAGGTTACCTTTCTGTAAAGTAGGGATGAATGACTCATCTCATCTGAATAGTCAATATAACTTATTTTAATATTGTTTTGTACAGTAATAAGTGCAACTATGTGAACATGAAAGAACAAGTTGGTGATAAAACTTTAAATTAATCTATATCCATGGAAAAATTGAAAATTTAAAAAACTAATTGCTTTAAAATATAAAGGCTTTTATAACTATCTTCTAAATTAGAAGACATAACTTCTACCTCTGCAGGAGTACTGTTAGCTAATATTTATTGAGCTCTTGCTTTGTGCTGGGCACTGGCTTATAGAATTTAACTTAACTTTCTCACTTAGTTTTCAACAACACCTTGAGGTAAGTGCTATTATTATCTCCGGTTAATAGATGACCAAACTAGGTCATACTAAAGAAGCTATGTAAATTCTCCTAAGGACACATAATTAATGAGGGGCAAGGAAAAAGTTGAAGGGAGAGAATTCAACTCAATTAAATAAATGTTTATTCATCTTATGTGTACATTCATGGCCTAGATATTATGTAAGCTAGGCTTAAGTTGGTTGTCCTTTTACAGCAAAGTTTGGTACCACATATTCTTTCCTTCTTACTAATATCTTTTGTTTTATTATCATGGAGATAAATGATTAAGAATAGTATATATCATTAGAGCACTATGTAATAGAATTAATTTGCTAAATCTATAGCTGCTGAGGGTTCTAAGAGTAGTTGGTAGCATGTACACTGATGGAACTATTATGTATAGAGCTTGTCCTGTTAATTTGCCACTTTAGCTAACAAAACTTTTCTTAATAAAACAATATGTGGCTTTTTTTTTCTTTTCACAGAAAAGCAGTTTTAGGAGAAAAGATCAATCTACCACTTAGGAAAATACATTTGTCAATAAAGTACTATCTAAGTAGCCTTTGTTACCTGAGACTTACTACAAAAGGCCACTTAAAACAAGCATGCTTAAAATTAGACCCAAAATTTAATAGTAAATTATGTGTTAGATGTTTGATGAAAAGTTTACTTTATTTTATGTTTATTAAATGTATTAAATATCTATTTTAGAAATTTGTTTTATCATTTATAATAAAATTCAGGTTGTAATTGTAACTATGCTGTAATTGCTAGTCAAAACAAAAACTGAGTAAAGTACTTTTGGGGTATAATTTTTCTGACCAAGTTGTGTCATCTAATATCCTGTATTCTGTGTTTAACTTCCTGAGCCTCATCATAAAGAAGAGCTTTTTTTTGCTTTTTTTTTTTTTTTTTTTTTGCAAAAATATTCTAGGGCTCCCTTGATTTTCCAAGGGCCTCTCTGTGATATGCAAGCCAGTCTCTCTTGACGCTCCTAAGTTGTCATCATTCCTGCCAATTTTGTTTTCTTCGACCGATGACTGGGCTAACTCTGCTGCTCAATCTTCCCTTGTCAATAGCTGGGTTTGTGATTGGAACATTTCCCCAAACTATTTGCATTGTCTTCAGAAAATCCTGCATCTTTTACAAGAATTGCAAATTACAGTTTTCGACTAATGTATATCGGATTTGAGTTGTATTGTCAAATCTTTAACCTAAACGAAAGTGAGCATGAAGGACTGTTTGAGTGGGGACTAAATTTCGAAGAAGCCAATTTATTAGAGCGCTTTTTCTAGTTATGATAACTTTTGCTTCCTTAGGTGGCTTTGAACTGAAGACACTTAGATAACTAATGAGAACACCTTGTGTACAATATGTTAAAATAAATTTGGAATTTTTTAAAAACACACATGTCATATGTTTCCACCACAGAACTCCCCAAATTTAACAGCCTCCAGAATATTAGTATTTTAGGAATTCTGGTTTAGTTAAGATAGCAAAGGACAGTAATTAAAAGGAGAGAAATAAATAACACAAGCATATTTTATAGCATTTTATTAATACTTTTGGAAAGCTGATTTCTATCACTAGTTATGTCTCTAGATCAACTTGTGAGATGTCTTATCTCTGAATTACAGAGAAGTAGCAGTACAAGAGGTGAGCATGATTATGAATGTGAGTGACAGATCTGTTATTCTGTCTCAGACCCACTCTCTGAAAGAGAGGCAATTTTAATCTGTTGAATGTGCATTCTAAGTTACTGTCTGCTCATTCACATCATGAAGGCAATTAAAGGCTCAAAGAATTACAATTCCTACTAAGGTGAATGACAGAACCATCTCATACCTGGAGCATTGGAATCGCCTGGTTTAACAGGTGGAAGGAATTCATGAAAAGTGGCGACTTATCCATCCACTGTTGAGATTTTTCTCTTAATTCCGCCAGCTGCCTCAGAGTTACATTGGACTTAAAGACAAAAAAGCAAAAGAGATCTAGTCCATTAGTATTTTGCCTATATTTCAAAAAGGTATCTTAAAGTTGTTTTGTTACATAACTTCAAAAAACAGTTCTAAAAGGTGGAGCTAGTAAAAAATATTGTCAGAAATTTCCCACATGGTTGAAAGTTTCAAATGACAGCTTTTATAGGGTAAAGATCATTTTTAGAAATTCTGGAAAATTTAGAGTTTGCTTCGGGTCCACAAGTGAATTTATAGCCAAAATCTAAGCATCACTTCTGGAGTTCTCATGAATTTTTCCTTTTTACCAATGATACTTTTCTACTAAAGAAACATCCTAGTTCAAGGATATAAAAAGGATATTCTCATGTATTTCTGGTGGGAATGCATCTGTTATAGCCTTTTTTGGGAAGCAATCTGACAATGGCTATTAAAATAAAATACAATATCCTTCAATCCCTTAATCCTGAACATTCATCCAACTGACATAAAAATACCACTATGTAAAACCATATGCACAGGAGTGTTTGTTGTCACATTGTTCACATTAGCCAAAAACCAAAAACAAACACTGGAAACAAAATGAATATTCAAAAACTGAGGATTGGATGACTAAATTTCATGTTATGAAAAAATTTGCAATCTTTAAAAAGGATAAATTAAACTATACCTGTTGAGTGGGAAGAATTTCCACAATGTATTCTTGTGTAAGGAAAGCAACATGTGGAAAAGTATTATAATGCAATCTTATTTTAATAATGCAAACAATGACCAAAGAACTCTGCATATGAATGTATATGTGGTAAGATAACCAACAGAGGATGAGAGGAATGTGAATAAGTTACGGAAAGACACATATTTGAATGCTAATATATGTTAGTTTACATGAAGGGAAGAGTAGGATCAAGAGAGAAGAAAACGGGAAGGTGAGAGCCAAGCACAAAAGGAAAAAGAAAAAGACTTCACTTAGAAAATAAGCTACATATAACTTCATTTATGCAAAATTATGTAGAGGTATATAGTCAATAAAGCAAATAAGGTATTAAATCACAAACAACTAAAGCAAACAACATTCCGTGTTGGTCTCCTATCCATTTTTATATAGACCTAAAAATAATGTTACATTCACATAAACTATAGTTTAATGACCAAGTAATGGTGAAGCAGAGATTTTTTTTTTCACTTTCGCTCTATCATTTAAAAACTACTAAGTTTATAATTCAAATCAACTTTAAAGTCAACTTTAAAAGTAAGAGGGAAATGTTATTAAGGTTAAATGAGGCAGTTGATAAGAATAGTTACTATTAATAATGTTGTCTTTCTAAGTATCTATCTTCTATATAAATATGAGATGTTAAATTGTACAACTAAATACCAACTTAAGAATCTATACTTTAGGGATCGTTTTTGTTCAAACTAGTTATATAATGCCCAATATCATTTTTTCTAGCACAATAATTTTTACATACTTTGAAAGTTAGACACCAGTGGTGGAAAACTTTTCCGCTTTTTGAGATGAATTGAAAAATCTGAGGTCCTGCTTCAACTAACCTCATTCTCAAGTGTCAACATGGTTCATTTCTCTTCAAAGGGCTACCACCCAATCTATATTGCTTGCACATATACAAGGCAGAAGCTGAGAATTACTAAGAGCTTCAGAAAGCCAAGGGTAATAATAGTAAAATACAAAGAAACCAGAGTCAGCTAAAGTAAATTTGAAAGTTGACTACTTTAAAAATCATCTTAATACTCAAAATAGAAACTTTGAGTTATAATGGTCAAACCTTTTCCATTATTGCTTTTGTAACCGGGTTATACGGTGCATACAAAATCCTTCCCAACAACATAGGTTTCAAGAAAGCCCAAATCACAGGTCCAGCAGGCATGTTAATGATGTCTTTATAAAGGGAGAAGCAAAATGGTGCTGGAAAGAAAAAGCGAAATAAAACCACTTAGTAGATGTATTTCAAATCTATTTCCTCATGGTAAATTGACACAAATTATTCTTATCACACCCAAAAATACATGCATTAGTACTTTTTATATTATTAACAGATGTGAAGGATCTGGTATCAAAGTAAGAAAGCATAGTAACAAATCTTTTTTAGGTGAGAAAGTTTAACCCACTAAGCAAGCCCGGAATAAGTGATGGCATTTTGCCAAGAGGAGATAGAAAGGGTGAAAACCACCTTTCAGAATTGCCACAGATCCATTTCACCAGCATTTAGTTTTCCAAAAATACACAAAAACCCACTACTTGGATAGTACCAGATACATAAGAGCCGTTTAATAAGTGTTTGGTGAATGAATAAAAAGATGAATAAATGAGTCAATCCAATTGCTACACTAAACACCCATATATTATTTGACAGAGCTCGCTGATCACATTTTGCATCTCCAAGTTTATAGATCAAGTAAACGACTTTGATGTGCCACTAAACATTTATGGTTCTGCTGCCTTTCTGCAGCTCTACCACGTATGATATAAATTTCTAACTCTAGAAAGTTAAGAAAAAATATCAACCCAAACAGATCTAAGGCAAGTTTTTGCATTTTCTACAGGCAAGGAAGATGGACGTATGACTGACAAATCCTAAGAAATAGGCTTTGCAGCAGACTGCCTGGGTTCAAATAACAGCTCTGATACTTCCAAGTTGAGTGACCTTGGCCAGGTTTACTTATGCTCTTTGTGCCTCAATTCCCCTTACTAAGCTGGGTTAATATACATAACATGCTTGACATAAAGTGCTGTATACGTGTTTTCTATTTTTATTCTTGGGGAAAATTAATACTTCATTATCATGAAAAGCTAAGACAGAAGAGACAATGTTCTTAAATTGTCATTAAGAACAATTATCATGCTTATTTTAAAGTATGCTCACTGGTATGCAGGGGAATTCCATATTTTGAAGCAATTTGCTTTTTACTTAAGTTATAAGTCAAAAAATCCTTGGTGTGGTTTCCTTTTGGCCTCTGGGAAGAGGGCAGCATGGCAGTTAAATATTCAGTGGTAATTCCTTGGGAACACAATGCTTGGGAAATGGTCTTAAATGAGCCTTGGGGTGTGTTCTTTAGGTTGCTTCTGTACATTGCCTGTGAAACAAAAAACCATGATTTATTAACATTATATGAGCTATAGATGCTACTGAAAACAATATAGAAAGAAAGCCTGATAATGCTTAGAAAATCCTTACAGTTTCTATCATTCCTTTAAAATGTGTATCCCAAATGTAAATGCAGAATGATAATCTTCACTAATTTGAGTGGCAAAAAATACGGGTAGAGTAGAGGAGTTTTCTTATAGGTGATTTTTTTTTTCAATGTACTAAATTTGAAGCTGACCGTATTATAACTAATCTTAAATACAAGTTAATATGACAGAAGGAATTTCTCAACAAGAACATTCCTGGGTAACTTTTCTACCTGTGTTGATGGGACAGTTCTGGGCAGATGCATTTGTGTCAGGGATTTCATTTTGTCTAGCAGCGGATGGGTGCCGGAAGCCATCTGATTGAGAATCTCCTTTAGTCTCATGAAGAGTTCTACCATCTTTTCTACTGGCTTTTGATCTTTCCTAGGGAAAAACACCTAACAGAAACAGAACAAAAATAAATCATTTATGTGGAGAAACGGGAACCCTCATGCACTGTTCGTAAGAATGTAAAAAGGTATAGCCACTTTGGAAAATATTTTGAAAGTTGTAAAATAGCTAAACATAAATTTACCATACAACCCGGCAATTCCGTTCCTAGGTATTTATCCAAGAGGAGTGAAAACATATGTCCACATAAAGATTTGTATGCAAGTGTTCATAGCAGCATTATTCACAATAGCTAAACGGTGGAAACAATCCAGATAAATGGATAAAACAAAATGTATATCCTTAAAAAGGAACACTACTTGGCAATGAAAAGAATTGAAATACTTATACATGTTACAACATGTATGAAACTCAAAAACATTATATTAAGTGAAAGAAGCCGGACAAAAAGACCACAGATTGTATGATTCAATTCATATGTAATATCTAAAAAAGACAAATCTATAGAGACAGAAAATAGATTAGAGGTTGCCTGGGTGACAGGTCAAAATGAGAAGTATCTGCAAATGGATATGAGGGTTCTTTTTGGGGTGACAGAAATGTTCTAAAATTACTTTGTGGTAATAGTTGAACATTTCTATCCATTTACTAAAAAGTTGTTGGATTGTACGCTTAAAATGAGTCAATTTTATGGTACATAAATTATACCTCAATAAAGTTGCAAAATCAATGATTTTAGAAGTCATCAAGGCAAATGTCAATTACATAACTCTTCCTGTATACTATTGCTTAAAAATCACATAATGTGATCCTAAAAGCCAGAAAAACTCTGTCCAAAAGCTTACATGATTTATCGGGCTATTTAATTCCATAATGCTTATCTGCTACAGGAAGAAACATTGAAAATATTTTTAAAATCTTAAAATAATTTCATCCTCTTATTCATTCATTTATTCAGCAAACATTGAGTGCCTGGTATGTTGCCAGCACTGCAAGAGGTAATGGGTATGCAGTTGGGCACAAGGTGGCATCATCCCTGCACTCAGAGAACTTTGGTCTGTTAGCGGGAACAGATATCAAACAAGGCAATGAACAAAAGGCTGGGGAATATGGGAAGGTAGGGAGCATTTAGCCAAGAAATCAAAGGAGGTCTCTTTCCAAGTTGGCATCCTAAAGGATGAGAAAGAACATATCATAGGAAGAATAAGAAAAGGAAGGGTACAGGCAGAGGGGGAAAGATGTGTGATGTCCCTCAGGAGGGAAAGCTCTTGGCATATCCAAGGAATTAAAAAACCTTGACAATGAGTGCGAGATGCAGTTGCAGAGAGAGCCTTGTATTCACATCTCCTACACCGTTTAGTGCTCATTCATGAAGACATAGCTGCCTCAATGGCACAGCTACTAATTGCAATCAGGTTTTTCTAAATTAGAACCAACATTTCTATTTTTCTATTTTCTATTCTAGTTCTGAAATTCTAGGCATTCCTATATTGATGTGAAAGAAATTGACTAATGATGGGAAATTTTAATTATTTTTGGTTGCAATACAAAAAAGAATTGGGAATGGTCTTCTGCTTGTCAAATGCGCGTGTTTAATTAATAGACTCAGCAAGAAATCTTTAGTTTGATTTCTGCTCTGGAGAGATATTATAAAATAAGAATTAAGATTTTAGGTGAACAAAATTAATAATTTCATGTCATATGTATTTTAGGTTATAGTTTATGTAAAATAACCATTAGTTTAGTTAATGGGTGTTTCCTGAGTTTCCCTATGGGCCAGTTGCTGTTCTTGGCATTTGAAATATTTCAGTGAACAAAGAGGCCCTTATGGAGCTTACATACTAGTGGGAATAGACAAAAAATAAATTAGAATAATGAAAATTAAATAAAATATAGAGTTTGATGGAAGTACAATCAAAAAACAAATAGAACAGGGGGTTTGAGAGTGCTGTAGGTAGCATTGGTTGCATTTTAAATAGGGTGGCCACGGTAGGCTTTATCAAGAAGGTCAATGTTAAGCAAAAAAATAGCCCTGCAAATCGTGTGAAGGGTGTCTCCAGAGTGGAGCCACGCAGCGGCCACAGGCCCAGAAAGTAGCCAAGTAGGAAATGAGATCTTAGAGATGAAGAGTAGTTGATCTGAAGGTCACCAAGCAGATTTGAAGATTTACTTGAATAAAATGGAGAGCCACTGGAAGGTTTGGAGCAGAAGGGTAACATAACAAGAATTAAGTTTTTAAAAGATCACTCTGACTGCTTGGGAGGTGTGTGCGTGTGGGTGGGGGGGACAGGGGAAGGGAGTAAGTGTGGTGGCAGGGAGACTGGTTAGAAGGCCATTGCAGAAATGCAGGTGTGGGATGGTGGGAATGACTCGGAACAGGATTACTTATGACTAGTCCTAAAACATTTGTCTCCCTTTGGCTAAAATGTCTCAACAACATAAGCCAGCCATTTGCTTCTGGGTTTTCTTACTTTAAAGAGAAAAACAATAGAGATTTGGGTGAACATAAGTGTTTCATTTTTCTATGTTTATATTTTTCTTTCAGGTATTTATTAAATAAGTACTTACGGAACACCTGCTTACTGCAAAATGAAGTCATTGCTGACTTTACTAAGCCCTAATAATGACCATTTCTACTGGATAAGTAATGGTAGCCTCTATCTAAATTGATGAAAGAAACACAAACTTTTTTTGAGGACATGAAAAACATCCTAATTTTTAATTAAAAAAAACTTTGTTCTAATCTTTATTTTTATCCTACCAAGTTAATGCCTGTTCATTGTAAAAAAAATTATACCATTTGTATTTTCCACTTTGGAAATACAACATTTGTATTTTGCAGTAACAGTATATATTAAACTTAATTATTGGTCTCTGACACACAAACTGAGAGTTAATAAGGCAATATTAGTTTCCTCATCTATAAAATGTGCAAAATCGCAATGAATGATCTCTAAAGTTTCATTTAGCTCTAAAATAATGCTCTAATTCCAAAAGCTGGATAAATGGATCTTATCCCTTACAGTATCAGACAGCATACATGTGTAATTAAATATTTTTATAATAAATCATCACTATAAATATATTTCACCAATAGCAACTTGCCTTGTATGTGAAGTTATGAATGTCTAAGTAGTGCAGAAAAGTGAGTCCAATGAGGTAAGACTGATGTGATCTCTCTGGAAGGGGCAGGCTGCAGAATTCCCTCATCGCATCTTCCAGTTTGAGATTGGTAATATTAGCATCACAAGAATGCAACCAGAACACCCAAGAAATAATCTACAAATTGGAAAAAGAAAAAATATTTTAGCTATGAATCATTTGAGAGTCATCTGTCCATTTTGGGTTTTTTTTAATACACTCTAAATCTTAAAATACGACAAATTGTCTTCAAGAATCAAATAACTTCTTACTGAAAGCACCAATTACTATTATAAAGAACCCATAGTTCACTGGAAAACTTAAGAAATAAGGTGGGAAAAGAGAGACAGAGGCATCCAGGATGACTCCCAGATTTCTTGTTTGAACAGCTGGGTGAATGACGGTACCAAGAAAGATAATTGGTTTGGAGTAAGTTTGGGGAAAATGTTAGATTAAGACTCTGCTGCCTTTAAAATTTTACTCTTAGTTAATTCAAATGGCATTTAGTTTTTTATAATCATTCAAAGTTACAATCTTATACAATATACTCTGTGGGTCCAGAGACATAAAAAACAAAACAAAACAAAACAAAACAAAAAAGCCCAGAATCATACAATATTGTGAATCACCCATCCTGGAAAGTAATGCTTCTACAGACAGTGAGGTATGACGATGAGGAATAAGATGTCATCTCTGTTGTCCCCAAGTTAAAATAAAGTGAAACGCTTATGAAATTCAAGATTGTAGAAACTTTTCACTCTTTCCTCTTGCAAGTAATAAGAATGTAAGCTCTCCATTTACATATTTTTTATTTACTAAAACGATCCTGTTCTTCAAAAGCCAAAAACATGATTGATGAAAGTAGATCTTAGGCTCAAAGGAGGAAAAGGTGAGATCCAAGGGAAAAGGTAAACGAATATTATTTGCTAGCCCAGGAGGAAGAAAAGTGAAGGCAAAGCTGTTTTAATTTTTGGGTGGGGGAACCAATGAAAACGACACGAGGTAACTTCAATATTTTCCAAAGGGAGCCTTAAAGGCTTTTAAAAAACGTTGTCCAATATTGGAAAATAACTGGGTTGTGCTTAGATAACTGGTTACGACACAGTCTGTCACACGTAAGTTTTGAATGGATGAGGCCTTAAGCCCTGCGGCTCTTTTGGAAAGTGTGTATGACGCTACCAGACAATGGACTGGGAAAAGGAATAAAAGATAAGACATTTTGAGTGGGAAACCTTATTATCAGCCTATGAGGAAATGACATTATTCATTTTCACACCAAAAAATGTTCGCTACAACCACAAACTTACCCATGGCTCCCTCGACCACATCTACTGTACATGCCATGGCTTGTCTTGGGACTTAAAAAGTAAAAATGAGTATCCATTTTTATTTGAGTTGTAACAAAGAGTAAATAGTCTCCATACTTCTTTCCCCAATTAGGTTACTGAAATTTGACTTTTACATGACTATAATAGGTACAAATTCAGCTCAGACGATGTGACTGTGATAATGAATATAATTCTTTACTGACGGTGCCAATTGTTTAAGGAAGCTGTCTGCGGGTGAAGAAAAGGAGAGGACAAAGGAGGCAAGGGGACAGATGGGGACAGATGGGGACAGATGGGGACAGACGGGGAAGGAAAAATAAAGGGAAAGGAACACACAGCGACAATGTTCTTGCTTCAGAATTTTTCTTTCTCCACATAAAAATTAGGCCTCTAATTTTATCATTTCCATGGAAAATTCTCCAGATTGACATGCAACTTGCTAAATGCTATTTCACCTTCTAAAAACTGCATGTAAGTACAAACACATGACACCCTACCTCAGCTCTGTTATCAGGGATAGGAAGGGCCAGCAACTTATCGATACTCCCGTTGGACATTCCTGTTGTTCTCCTCAGTTCTTCCTTTAGCTTTTCAACATTTTTAAACATTTCTATTAACTGACCTGCAAGGAAAAAAAAAAAGGTCACATGTTGGTTGTAATGTCTTTCTATGTAGTTGTACTAGTATAGAGAAACCTTCTAGACTAAAACATATATTCAACGTACACGCCTGTCAGGAACTGATGTCCCCCAGTTTGGGCAAACTTTGTGCATCTTTAGGACCTCTTTCTATCTGAGTTAGATTTGTTCTTATTATGATATGATTAACCCAAGGTAACAGATTGCTCTGGGTTATAAATTTTCTTTAGGTATCTATAACACAAAGTTGATTCAAAGAAAATATGGTTTCCACACATACTTTGATCACACAACACACTAAATAAATATCTCTCCATTTGATTTAAAACATCACACAAATTTAAAATGCTTTTTAACCTGGGATCATATAATATTGTCAATTTAAGACAAGGTTTGATAAATTCACAACATAATGCCACAGAGCATTTTTCCTTCATTTTGCCTAGTACACTACAGTTTATAAAGTGTTCTTATAATAAATACCTCATTTTCATATAGAATGGTTTAACTTTAAACTCTTTTAGGACAGTGATCATAATTATTTCATATCTGGGTCATTTAAGGCACAATAAACAATATTTTGATTTTATTTTAGCAGATTGTAATCTCCATTCTGCAAATGCCTTTCAATTTCTTTTATTAAGTATCCCTCATGCAAATATACCTTCTTTATTTTTGTACTTAGTGCCCTTCCAATTTTGTGGCTGCCTGTTGTCCAAAATTCTGAATGCCTTTCCTTTCAGTATTGAGGCATTATGCAAAGGAGAAGCATATTGCATGATACATCATGCTCAGAATACTAATAGAAAGTTCTGAATTGAGATTTTTGTAGACAGCAGTGCATCCTTTTTGTTTTTTCAATCAGATTATTTTCACAGAAGCAAATAAATTTCATTCTTGCTCTTGCATCCGACTATCTAATGCACTGTAATATATCAGAGAAACAAAAGGTGAATGGTCTAACTAGTTAAATTTTTGAAGATCTTTTTGCTGTGAAATCAAATTTCTCTGTTTCATTTTCTGCTGCCTTTCTGTGTTTACTTTAGACATGTAACCATATTTGAAAGCTTCAGGTTTCTCATGTGTGAGGGCAAATAACAAAGCAGGTTTGGTTGGGAACTTCAAAAAAGCCTTTCTTAAAGTGCAGCATGAGAATCACATGCATTCTAATAAGATAGCACTTAAAATGTGCATGGGGAAACACCTGGTTTTTCAGAAGCATCTGCACTGTTATTGACATGCAGCATGGCTTCTATGGTCGGTATTAACTGTGTGATATTTTCCAAGTAATTCATTTGCAGTGTCTGTTCAAGAAACCTGGAATGAAACAGAAGAGAAGAAGAAATTCAACCAGGCATATCAATATTTTGAGAGGGATTTCATGAAGGAAGAAGACAATGGAAAAACTTACTGATCCATATTTAAATTAATTTTGCTTGGATCCCCCGTCAGTAAATCTCTCAGTTTTTTAGATATGACATTGTCATGGTAGAGTAAGCTGGTTGCTATTTCAGTGCCCAGCTCTGCTGCTTCAAGGAGCTGCAGATCAAACGCGCTGTCTTCACACAGGCTCCCAAAGCTCATATTAGAAAGATGGCATGATTTCTCTATCAAATTGAAAGTTTCAGATTCACAAAGAAGTTCAGTCAAGTTTCGAAGCTGAGACAGCTTTCCAAAAAGAAGAAAGAGTGGGAAATAGATTAGTTACGTTATTCTATGTATTTAGTCGTTCATGATAAGCAACCAAAATTGATTCACTTTTTATAGACATTCTGTGTTTGTGTTTGGTTAGCTGGCATTGGGCATCAGTTTTATCACAAAGCACTATTTTCTGTCATTTGAGTGTATTGTTCCCTTAAGAATTTTGTAAAATCTTTGGACATATTAGACCTGTCTTTCTCCATAGATTCATGGGTTTAAGAAATGTAGTTTGGTTTTATCCAATTTAAATCACAAATACTTCAACTAATTTTATTGATTGATTGATTGATTGATTGATTGACAGGGTCTCACTCTGTCCGCCAGGCTAGAGTGCAGTGGTGTCATCATAGCTCACTGCAACCTCAAGCTCCTGGGCTCAAGAGATTCTCCTGCCTCAGCCTCCCAAGGAGCTGGGACTACAGGTGCCCACCACGCCCAGCTAATTTTTCTATTTTTGGTAAAGACTGGGTCTTGCTCTTGATCAGGCTGGTCTCAAACTCCTGAGCTCAAGCGATCCTCACGCCTCAACCTCCCAAAGTGATAGGATCACTGGCATGAGCCACCGTACCCAGCCCTAACTTTATATTTTGATGTATATTTTAAATCATGTATAAGGGCAGATAGAAAGCAGATTTGGTTTGGAACTTTAAAAAAACCTTTCTTCCTCATACCCATTAGGATGGCTAGTCTGAAAAAACAGAAAATAACAAGCATTATGAGGATGTGAAGAAATTATAACCATGTACACTGTTGGTGAGAATGCAAAATGGTTCGGCTACTGTGAAAAACAGTATGGCAGTTCCTCACAAAATTAAAAATAGAACTACCATATGATCTAGTAATTATTCCACTTCTGGGTATAAACCACAGAGAAATTGAAAGCAGGATCTTAAAGAGATATTTGTACAGCCATGTTCATAGTAGTAGTATTTACAACAGCCAAGAGGTGGAAGCAATGCTAGTGTTCATCAACAGAGCAATGGGTAAACAAAATGTGGTGTATATATGTGTGTGTGTGTGTGTATAAATACACACAATGAGATATTATTAAGCCTTAAAAAGGAAAGAAATTCTGACACATGCTGCAACATGAATGAACCTTGAGGATACTATGCTAAGTGAAATAAGCCCGTCCCCCAAAGACAAATACTATATGATTCCACTTATGGGAGGTACCTAGAGTAGTCAAATTCATAAGAGACAGAAAGTAGAATTGTGGTTGCCAGGGGCTGGGGGAAGGGGGAATAAGGAGTTGTTTAATGGGTATAGAGTTTCAGTTTTACAAGACAAAAAGAGTCGTCAAGATTAGTTGAACAACAATGTGAATGCACTTAACACAATTGAACTGTACAGTAAAAATGGTAAGTAATTATGATATATTTATTTACCACAATTTTTTAAAATTGACAAAAAATAAAGAAGTGCAGCATGAGAATCACACGCATTCTAATAGGACTGTATTTAAACTCTAGATGAGAATACACCTGGTTTTTCAGAAGTGTCTGCACTGTTGTTGACGTTGTCTTCCGCCCTCTTCTGTATTGCAGGGCCCTAGGTGCTTTTGTCCTATGGAAGTGCTTGAGAGGGCTTAAAATTCCATATCCAGGTGAAAAAGAGAAAAATGGAAATCAAATAATTGGTTCCCAAATGCATCTGAATCAGAATTGTAAGGCACACGATGGTATAGACCTCACAATATCAGGGGCACAAAGTGATAAAACAGCAATACTTCTGGGCTCTTGGTGGGTAAATGGAGGGAGGTGTTACAACAAAAATACTGTATTGTTGGTATTTCTGTTCAATAAGAGGAACATCCATTTTAGTGTAGCCCCCCAATGAGGAAGTTACCCTTCCCACCAAAGGGACAGGAAAGAAAAAGATAAAACAGACAATGAAGGGAGAAGAAAACACAAAAGCTCAAGAAGAATAAAATGTTCAGGCTAGGACAGAAGTCTGGGAAACAGAGAGAAAAACCGCCAATGAATAACAGGATTCCCTGCCATCTTAGGAATACCATGAATAAAGTTTTGGAATGAGTGGGCCCTAACTGACTGTTACAATCATGATACTAATCAGGGTGGGCAAAGCAGAGAAGTAAGAGCCTTTCCAGTTGTAAAACTCCAGGATTGTCTTCATTCTTCCAATGATACGTACTGAGTGTTTCCCGTGTGTGGGACTTTATTATAAGTGCTGGGGATACAATGGCAAAGGGATGGATCTGGCCATATTCTTCATGGAGCTTGTTGTCTAGGACTGGATGGCTTTTGTCAATTTCAAATAATAAGCCATGCTTATTATAAAGGACAATAAATTTTCTACCTAAGGGACAAGGGTTATAGTTTATGTCCACTTCTGTGGCTTCTAGAACTTTTTTCATAACGCAACCCTTAAGGGGAACATTACATTCAAATTGTAGAACATGTTTTAAATTATTCTTAGCCCTAGTCCCATCCCATTTGTGTAAATGGTTGGGACTGTGTTGTTTCCATTTTCCTACTGTATATTGTGTGCTTCCCAGTTACTTCCTAAGTCAAGAACTACCATGAGTCCTTGTCCAGGGACTGTGATCGTAATGCCAGTGCTCTGCTTTAACATCCTTATTTTTTCATGCCTTCATGGAGCAAGCCTTAAGCTCCTACCATGTAGGGCTTTAGAGACAAAGAAGTCATAATTTCATCAGAGTTTACACTCTAGTGAGGGAAATAGGACCTACACGTACAAGAAACTATAATGCCAAGGAATGAGTTACAAAGGCCAGAAATCTCAGTCATTAGAGACTCCTCTTCATTATGCCTCACATCTCACTGGCTGCCACGTTGTTTCAATTTGATCTCCTAAATCACTCTTGTCACTCTTGAAACTGTCTCATTCTTCCAACCTCTGCCGATCACACAGTTCCATCCCTCCCTTTTCACTTAGATTACTGCAAAAATAGCTTACTTGGCTTTCCTCCAATCTCTTGTCTATAATTCTTCCAGAGAGATCTCTTTCTAAAATGCAAATTTCACCTTCTTCAAATTCACAACTTTCAGGATCAAATTCAAACTCCTTGGCTAAGCATTAGGAAGCCTTCGGGATCTCAGTCTGGCTCTGCAGCCCCCTCTCTTGCCTGTCTTGTGGGCACCTTCTGGTACAGCTGGACACGTACGGCTCCAGGTAACTTATACCTGTCTTTCGGATTCATGCCTCTGTCTTCTTACAAACTCAGGTCTCTATGTCTAGAATGCAGGACTCTAACCTAATTCTACTCAGTCCTCAAGGCTCAGAATAAGCATTATCTCCTCTATGAAATCTCTTCTCTCCACCTCCATCCCCTGCAATCCATGTTAGATATTCCACCTCTGTACATAGAATCCTGTCCATCCACACACCACCACTCTTACCTCACTGTATTATAATTGTTGGTCCATTTTCCCATCTCCTCCCCTGGATTAATTACGAGCATTTCGGGGTTAGAGAGTATGTCTTATAAATAAATTGATCAGTATGATGAGAGCACAGGTAGTGAATGAAAAGAATGAACGGAAAAACACTATAGGAGCACAGAAGATAAAGTCATTATCCTGGCTGAGAGAGAGGGAGAAAGGTGATACTCTAATATTATAGAAGTGACGTTTGAACTTGTGCTTGGCTAAACAATAGGCACACACAGGTGCAAAGAGATGCAAAGGACAATGGGAACCAGGAAGCAGGGGTGGGAGGGAGATGAGGAGTAAAAACTATCGGGTCCGATGAACACTATTATGGTGACAGGCACACTAAAAGTCCCAACTTAAGTATTATACAAGGTTTCCATGTAACAAAAATGTTCGTACCCCCTTAATATTTTGAAATAAAAAATAAATAAATAAACTTGTCTGTGAAGGATGAGTAGGAATTTTCCAGATAAATGCATAACTTCCTTCTCATTTGCACAAACAAATTAAGATAATGCTAAATTAAGTATATTAGAATTTTTGATGCATGTAGAAGGCTAGGGCTAAAATGTAGGTAATCTAACTAGCACATTCGTTTGTAATATACATGCACATAGTGTTTTGCATGCCTGCTTAATTATGCCATGTTGACTATACAGCAAGTCATCTTGCTTGCCCTGAATAAACCAGTTCTAATTTTATTTTATCCCTGGCTACATAAATCCAGTTAAACTGCTGTTCTTACTAGAAAAGCTGATTTCAAAATTTAATAGAGTTATTTAAGAAATGAAGTGATTTTCATAATAAGCTGTACACTATATGCGTGAGCTAAACAAAGAATAATAACAAATAAGCATGAACAGATTCAAACTTCAGATTTTAAATTTTTCCCCCCTTTCTTCAATAGCATACATTTTCATATGACTTGTTAGTTTCTGTTTCCGATGACAATAATAAAAATAGGGTGAGTCAACTTTTGAGATTTTTGTATACTGTGAAGTATACTGTGAAGTCTAAAACATCATCTTTTGAAATCTACTTTTGTAGATTTTAAAACTTAGGACATATCAAATTAGAAATCATATTATGAATCCTTTCTTAAATTGTGAAGCTTAATAAGGTAACTATATTGTTAGCCATTCCTTTATATATGCGCATAATGTGATCAGGCTCTTATGTCTCATTTCATGGAGAAATCTCCACCGATTAAAAACAAAATGCCATGGTACAATACCAAACTCTTGTCACCCTTTTTCTGGAGTCATAAGTAGGACCATTATAAATCTAGAGTCAAAATAGGATCATTATTTACAAAGATCAGACTTAAAGTATATCTTGCCAAAGTATTATAGGAAGTGTTGAGGTTTATTTTTTTCTTTCGTGGCTTACTTTTGATTTTAAGACTTCAGGAACTGGAGGGAAGTAATCCTCATAGGAACCATTTCGAAGAAAAGATTTTTTAAATCGTATTGTGGACTGAAGGAGTCTTATATTTTCTGTAAAGGAGGGGAGAAGAGTTACTTTATGTGAATTGCAAGGTCATTTAGGAAACCCATTTGAAAGACACCTCTATCCTGATTTATTACTAGATTTTTTATGTGATAACTGTTTAGTTCAATATAAATATAAGACAAGTAAAAATTTAACCTTTTTTTTGAACCGTGGGGACAACAGAGTTCATTATTTAAAAAATATTCATAGATATTCTGCTTAGAGAGAAAAATATTTGTAGCAAAGGTGCTACACAGTTTTGGCTCTTTGTGAACTGAATATGCTTTTATTTCTGACTCTTGGATATACTATTCAGTTCAAGTATTTTGGAGAGAATAGGTTGTATAATCACTGTTATGTAAATATGCCCTTCCAACCTGATTAATTCATGCCTGGTAAACAAAGACCAGGTTTAAACATTTGTTGTCCTATTTGCCTGCCATTAACTCTCAAAAAACTATTTTGGTATAGGACAAAGGAATGTGTGTCTCCTAGAAAGTGTGAGAAAATAGATATTTCTTCTTGCAAAAAGAAAAGAAACATTTCATTAAATGCAATCTTTGTGGTTGCCCATGTAGGCAGAAAATTGAAAATAAGGTGTGTGAGAACAGGAAGTAAAAATAGTCTTCCATAAAAATGCCTTTGTTTATGTAATTTACATCTGCTTTTAGAACTCTGTATTAACATTCTTCATTATTTTTTAACAACTAAGATTATTAAGAGCATAGAAATGATCATGAAGGGTTATGTGATCCCCTAATGACTCTAGATGCTTGGAAAGTTTGTCCAGGTTGGCCATTGTGACATTATCCATTATATGGCCATGATATTAATATATTAAGGTTTGTCCAGGTAACCAGGTGGTACTAGCAGTAGCAACAGAATAATATAATAATATGATTAGATATTCCCTTCATGTATCAAATCACCAAACTGAAACTGATACGTATGGAAAGTAAGATTTCAAAACTTTTCTTTCTTTTGTAAGCGAATGTCTTAAAAGACTTACTACTTTAGGACAGAATCAGAAACCATGAGCAGCGTTCTGACGACTGAGAAGAGCATTACCTTGTGATCCCCTGGCCAAATTGTCAGTCACATTTCTCACACATGCCAAGTAAGGAACATAAGGACTATTTGCTGATATATTTAAGAGGGCATCTTCAAAGTTTTCCAGGATTAGGAGCCTATAGAATTAGAAAAGAATATATAAATCAAGTCATATAAAAATAAAGCAAAGCCATTTTGCTGAGATCATTTTAGTCCCTGGTGGTTTGGCATCGGTTGACTTTGGCATTGAAACACCACCGAGAAGCTGGACATGTTCCCTCATCAAGTCCAACTGCACAATGGCAGTGCTATTCTGGGTTCTCTGAACATTAATCTTTTCCGTGTGCACTATCTTTATATTTAATTATTTTAATACTCCATCATAAATGATCTTAAGACCATTTCTAGGTATGAAAGAAAAAAAAATCACTGGGCTAGGGTTGCCTGATGAAATACAGGACTCCCGGTTGAAGTTGAGTTACAGATAAACAGTGAATAATTTTTTTAGTGTGAGTATGTCCCATGAGTCTTGCACATTTTTCTTTTCTTCCCCCCCTCCCTAAATCTGGCAACCCTTTTCTGGGCCTCAGTTTGTTCTCTTGTCATTTGAGATGTAGGAGGCTGGATGATCCGCTAGATCCTTCCACCTATAACCTTTGATAACTACATTTGAATTGATTTAATTGTGATTAAAAACAAATAATGGAATCCAATTGACCAATATAAGTTCTTTTTTTCTCCAGACAACCAATTTAGTGTTCCCAAATTAACCACTTTCTGGTCTCCTTTCAAATTGACTGGAATATGAAAACATAGCCTAAGATTTTTAAGGCATATGCGTGTGAGTGAGTTAGTACGTGTGTGTTATATGTGCTCCGTCACTTCAACTGTGAGGCTGCATCTTTGTTTATTTTGTAACTTCTTCCCTTAGTGTCTACTATTCAATTTTATGTATAGTAAAGATAGAATAAATATCAATGGCTGATTTGGGGATCATCTGCTTTGAACCAAACTGTGCGATACACAAATTAACTAGTCCTATCAGATGTTTAACTTGGATTTTATTAAAATGCGAGTGGGAGAGATATATCTCACCATAGCTAGTAAATTCAGGAAAATGTTTGCGTTAATATTAAAGATGACTCAGGAAGTTTAGGTGTGGGTTAACAACACTGGATCCTTGAGGAACTTTAAAAGAGACAAATCGATGGTAAGAAAAGTCTCTAACTTGGCAGTCAGAGCACAGCTAAGTGGTCAGGAGACGGATTCTCATTTAAATACTACTCATAGCCCCTACCTTAAAAAGAATAGCACCCATTCCAAAAGCCCTATTGCTTTCGCTTAGGCAATTGCTTGACTAGAGACTCTTAATAACACTATATTCGACTGTCTGACTTCTGAGCTTTTACACTTACTTATTTATTTGTTTATTACTTTTGAGACACGGTCTCACTCTGTTGCCCAGGCTAGAGCACAGTGGTGTGATCATAGCTCACTGCAAACTCAAATTCCTGGGCTCAAGCTACCCTCCTGCCTTTGCGTCTCGAGTAACCTCTGGGACTACAGGTGTGTGCCATCATGCCTCGTTAGCTTTTTAAATTTTTTGTAGAGATGGGGTCATGCTATGGGTTGCTCAGCCTGGTCTCAAACTCCTGGCCTCAAGTGATTCTCCTGCCTTGACCTCCCAAAGTGCTAGGATTACAGGCATGAGCCACTGCACCTGGCCTAGACTTTTGAGCTTTTAGACAGTTAGCCTTATTATTTATCAAAGCCTTCTTGTAGATAATCAATGCCAATTATCAATCACAAATGAAGGACAGAAAACTGTATTCTTAGATTAAGTTTTCTCTCCTAAATAAAAGAAACTGTCTATCATGGAAATTTCTAAATCACATCCATAACTATTAAAAATCTAACAGGAGTGTGATACATGACCAAACTAACCCTCTTGTACAGGTTACCCATACAATATCAAGTCATGCCTGCATATCATCAAGTTTTATGGACTTTATCACCACCTATGATATCAGTGAGTTAAGTCAAATCAAGTCAAGTCAAGGTCTAATAATGACCAATGTATTCAGCACTAACCTAAGACAGAAAACCCTGAGCAAACATTTTGGAATATATGGTATCTTTAAGAATATGGAGGGAAGTGGGAAGCAGTGTCATAAAGAAGATCATAAAGATAAACTGGGAGACAGGATTTGAGAATCCAAAACATGAAAGAAGAGACAAATGGAATTATGGGAATAATTGTAAATTTACTGCATCAATTTTTTTTCCATGTGGAGGGGATATAATCCATTTATTTTATTTGTCTGTAGTAATAAGCATACGTTTCAAGATAAACTTATTTCTTCTGTGAGCAGCTTGACAGAACGATCCATTTAATTTTGTATCCGACTCCCTGCTCACCCTGACCCCATCCCTATCACAGAATATCTAGCGTTTCTGTTTTGCACATCATAGACTTAATAGCTGTTGAAAGGATAAGTACATCAGTAAAAGAGATACAGGAAGCTGCAAAGATACTAGCCATTTGTCTGAGAAGTGCCCGATGAGGCATCTCTGGACGGGCACGTGTGGGGTGGTCCTCCCGCCTCGGTGAGGTGGTCCTCCCTTACCTCGCTCACCTTCCCCACCCTTCCCAGCATTGCCCTTCCTGCTCTTGTGTTTGTCTTCCTCCCTGTCATAGTTATGACAGCATAGAGCAATTTCTACCCAGCGCAGTTCTCAACAGCAAAATCTTGGCCTAATCTTCCAGAGGGACTTGAACAAGAGATTCCCGTAGTGTATTGTCAAGCTTAAAATAGAGGACAGTTGGGCTAGAATTGACCTTGAAATATCATCTAAAGCCAGTCTCCTAGTTACACATAAAGAACTTGTGATTACCAAGATTTTTGAGAATGGATTTAACATACTCACAAAATTAAGATTCCTTAGCTATATGCCACTGTCTTGGCATAAGCACTCAATTACTCCTTTAAATCATTTAATTGATGTATCCTTTATACAAAATCCTACCTACTTGCCAAGAGTGTCTACAATAAAAGGTAAGCTTATGAATGTACACACACATGTGCGTACATACACACACAAATACAAAACAATAAAGATAATGCCCTTAGAACAAAAATAATCAGGAAAGGGAAGAGCTTTGAGGGAAAAGTATTTTTGAGCAGCTTTCTTTAGAAATTTCTGGGCCAAAAAAACTTTTATCTTATGCCTGTATTGCCACTCAGTGATTATTTTAAGGCAGGAATGGAAAGGAAGTCTGAAGATAAGAAATCTCTTAATTTCATCAATCACAACAAGAGCCATCTTAAAAGTACTGAATTCTTCCTAATAAACTGTCAGTCAGCTGTCAGCCACTAACTACATTTGCTGTGGAATTTGCAGGTCTGTGGTGGGGGCATTGCCAATGCTATGGATGCCCCAGGCTCTGATAAAGATACCTGGTTTCAGTAATAAGCATCCAGTTATCTCAATTTAAAGGTATTTATTATTATTATTATTGATGGCTATATAGGATGTTTAAAAGACACAACTTCTTGGAATTTAGCAGCCTGGCTAAGGGGAAATTGCCCAAGGGCCTGGTTACTCTGGGGGAAGCACCTGGGTTAGCCACCTTAGAGAACAGGACTATGGCAGCAGAAACAGGAGGTGGTTGTTTATGTAAGGATTTTGCCTAGAATTTGCTCAGAGTTGGAGAACTCATTACATAATAGAAAGTTTACAAACAACTACATTGATTCTATTTTAGAAAAATAAATGAATGGTTAAAAATAAGTACTGCTATTTGTACAAATTTCCATTAGCACAAAAATATATCCTTTGGGACTAGAGTCAAAGAATTTCAATAGTATAATTTACAGGCTAAAGCAAACTTTATCCAACAGGCCATCTACTCTCTAAATGTGCCCTAAACTACAGGAATTTACCTCAATTAGCTACTACAAGCAACTTGCATTTCCTGCCATAATCATTACAGTGACTTCAAGGATTTGCTTACATTAATGGTCTTTAGACACCATTGTTGCTGCTATTATTTCCACTGCCTATTCCTGGGACTTTATATATCCCAATAAAAGTCCAAAATTGTTACCTATAAACAGTTTTGCCTACCTGAACACCACTGAGAACAAACAAATCTTGCATTAACTTGATTGGGCATTAAAAAATATTTTGATTGTTTAAAAACCAAAAGAAATAGTAACATGAAAAATCAGATACTACTATGGTCTGAATGTTTGTGCCCTCCCAAAATTCATACGTTAAACTCCTAACCGCCAGGATGATGGTATTAGGAGGTGGGGCTTTTGGGAGGTGAATAGGTCATGACAGCAGGATTCTCATGAATGAGATTAGTGCCCTTATAAAAGAGACCCCAGAGAGCTAGCTTGCCTCTTCCACCATGTAAGGACATAGCAAGAAAATTCCACCTATGAACCAAAAAGCAGGCCCTCCCCAGACACTGAGTCTCCTGGTGCTTTGATCTTGGAATTCCCAGCCTCCAGAACTATGAAAAATTAATTTCTCTTGTTTAGAATCTGCCTGGTTTATGGTATTTTGTTTTAGCAGCCTGAACAGACTAAGACAGATGCTCATACATTTTTCATGGTGAAAGACCTTAAAAGAGTTGGCAACTGGACCTCCAGCTAGATTCTCCTCACAGGCACAAGGTAACCAATCCAGACGTGACACATTACATTTAGTTATGCAATCTCAGAACTGAAAAAGAGATCCTCATGTTGTATTATCCACAAGAATCATGGAATAATACCAATAAAATAAATTTCAACTTTATGCCACTTCAACTATGTCCTTTCCTTGGCTCAGCCAATAGTTGATTTTTGGATTCCATGGTTTTATACACTAGTAAGAGAATTATGTTTATGAACTGTTTTGATTGTTTATTCAGCCAAGTTACCTACCAATTTAGAAACAAACAGATGGAGACTTACTGTGCAGCCAGACTGCTTGGAGATAGTATCCGTCCATCATCCTCACTCCACACATGTGTTATATTATCAGAGTCACCTAAAGTAATAATATTTACACAGGTAAACATTTAATATGTTCACTTAAAGATTTTTTTTTCCTCAGCATAAACTATCCCAGGTCAAATTAGTGGGGAGAAAATGCAGAAATCTGCAGAATCTTTCTCCAAACAATTTTACAAAAGACATTTATGCTATTTTTGTTGGAAACATTTAGGATAGTTATAGAAAATAGATGCCAACTAATCAAAATAATCCCAGTGGTCAAGCACATGCATTTCCAACAAATAGTTTCTCCATGCATCAAACCACTACATTATTTTATCTCAAGACCTTTATACATAGATGACTCTTGAATACTATAATGAAGATTGACCACCACATGATTTGTTAATCAGATGAAACCAATTTTAGTCTTATGGGTCACTGGATATTTTTTGCCTTCAGTTGTCTAGAATGTAGCCTTAGGAAACATCTGCCATCACTAATCTATATTTTCTGTCTTTCAAAAAGCAGCCACTGATCTCAAATGAATGCAGCTGTGAATGAGAATTGACTAATGTTAACAACTGTTCTGAGTGGTCTCAAACAATACGAAGGTGTAGAGTGTGGAAGGCAATCACTAAGTTTGGTCCAATGGAAACCACATGCGAAGATCTAATTCACTATCATGAGTTGCTCCTAGAAGTTAAATGTCGCTGAATCAGCCTGGTGCATAAGGTTGTATCATAAAATAGTAAGTATGCAACAGCATTCACATGAAAAATTGAAAACAAAAATGCTTCAAATGGCCACTGCATAAATGAAAACACCATAAATCCAGTGCTTTAATTCAGCTCCTTTAGGAAGACAGTATCACTTATTTTAGTCTTCTCTTCAGACTTTGCTCATTCCTTATAAATAATCTGGTATGTTTCAGTACTATCATTTTGAACATTAGCTTAATTTCTGTCAATGGGGTATTTTATTACTGCTTTTAATTGTTCTTCTCTTGTCTCTAGTTAGTGCATTCTAAAATCTTTTTAAAAAGTCCTAGCAAAAACTATGCAATCATCTATGCTTTTCTGGTGCTGATTGTTTAGTTTATTTAAATTAGCATGTGTGTAAAAAAGACTATCCCAGAATTAAAAACCTCCTTGTCTGTCTCCTATATCAGTCATGCTTAAGTAATGTTTGTGTGGCCCCTAGGAACTGGTAGAGTGGCTTTTTCAGTTGTCCTGTTCAGCAGAGTGGAGTTTTCCTGTGCTGTGCTCAAAGTGCAGCTGAATATTATTGCTCTAACAATAGCAATGCATCAGTGGGCAAAAGGACCAAGAAAGAAGATGCCCAGAGTAAATAAACCTAATTAATAATAGTAATAACTATTACTTATTGGCTTCCATATATAGAATAATCAAAGATAGAAATCGGTTGAGATTTATGCTTTTGCAATGTAAAAGTATAGAAAACTGTTTTTCCAAGATCAGATCTTGCTCATTTTGAACTCTTATGTGATGCTGAGCAAGTGAACTGATATTTGTATATTAAGTGGTTATGGAATTTCTCTTTTTCATCAAACTATTAAAATAAGTAACTAATAGAAAATTAACTTTATACTATCAATGATAGACTTGACCCTGAGGTTAAATAGGGACTTTTCCCTCTGGCCACTGAGGACTATCAAGTATCTTGAAAGAAATACTGTACTAAACAGGCCTTTATGAAGTAGAAAAAGATTTTAAAAGTGATACTTTACTTCTTTTTCATTTGTAGGATTGGGCATATTTAAAAATGGTACCCATAGACATAGAAAGAAATCTAGTGCACAGATAACCTCTTTTCATCAAAAAGGATTGCTTTCTATTTAAAAATATAATTTCAAATAATTTACTACTTTGCAAAAGAATAAATTCCAATGAGTCACACAGGCAATCTCTGCTCCCCAAACTCAGCATTTATAAATGGAAATACTAGATCTGTGTAGCAGGGACAGGAAGTGAGTAGACAACCTTATTTTCAAGTGTTTATTAGCATCTCCATATTTTCACAGTTGCTGAGAAGGCTTCTGAAGAAACCTTAAAGTGTGCTCATAATCCAGGTTGGAGCAGAGATTGACATGGGGTCAGGGAGGTGTGTGGAGATCAGAGGGTGGAGAGGAATGGGTCATAGCTCTGGAAAGATGTATCATGTGGGAAGGAGGAGGGTGTGAGAAGCCAATCTCCAGCAGTGGCTGAAAGTGGGCACAGTTCTGAGGTCAAGCAGGTACTTGCATGTCCCAGTGAGATACCCTAGAAGCGAGTGTATATATGTCCCAGAAAGAAAATGTAAGTGAGGCTATCTATAAAAGAGCTCAAGGGACCTGGCTTTGGGGATGGACATATCCAGGTCCTAATGTCAGTTTAACCACTTGCTGCATGTGTAACATAGGCAAAGTGCCCAGCGCTCTCATGCCTCAGTATCTTTTTCTATAAAATGGGACAATAACTGTATCTCACAGAGTTATTTTGATGATAAAAGGAATTTCAGATAATAAAGCACTCAGAGTTGGCACAATAAATGCTACCTATTATTTTCCTTATTATTTTCCACTTTAAGAGTGGTGTGGAACCCACAAAGCTATCTTCACACCATGATGCATTAGAGACGTCCCAAGCAACTCCATTATGACATACCACCCCACTTCAGCATAACAGACTATGACATCAAGGGAGAAAGTAAGTTCACTTCAAAAATACTGCTGAACACCACGAAGATTAAGCATGGGGTAGCCTGGCAATGGGGCAGGTGTCTGTACTTAGGGCCAGAGACCTCTGCACTGTTGAACTAGAGTCAGTGGTTCAGCCTTTGATGGCAAGTTTGAGTTCCCTGAAGGATTTCCAGAAATATCTAGGAGGATTTTCAAAGGCCGTAAAATTTCTGCTCAAGCAGGCAGGGGTTTGGGTTTAATGACTTTTAGGAATTGACATTAATGCATCTGCATTTCTATCCCCAGCCTTATGAAGTCATAAGTTCATGAAATATAAAAACAAACAAAAGTTAAGCACATTAAATTTTACAGATAAAAATACATTTCCTTGATGTATTTCCTTGTCATCCTGACCACCAAAGATGTGTTTTAATACTTGCCAAAATCATTAGCATATTCACAGACCTAAGACATGGCCATTGTTAAATATTGAAAACTGAATTCTATTGTTCACCAGGAAAAGTATTTTGCTGCCTAGTTAATAAGAAGTGCTGCTTACTTCTCCAGCTTCTAAGGCACTTGAAAATGAGCTTTTGTCCTTTGTCAGAAAAAAAATTAACTTCATCACTTTGTATTAATTATAAGGTGTGAGTCTGAAGATGAAAAGGAAAAGGATGGCAAGGAGAAACATGAAGTTCCTCAAGTCTTTAAAATGCAAATATAAAAGGAATACAGAGAAAATAATTAGTGTTTGTTAGTGCACTGGTTTGTGCGTGCACTGTCTGGTTTTCTAGCCTGGACTATTTTTTTTTTTTTAAGAGTAAGCCTGTTTTTCTAATGATTGTCAAGACTGTTAAATTTAACAACAGCCAGTCTTGCAACTAATCATTAATCCTGTAATTGTAGATATAAAAAAATGTTCCAGATTAATAGAAACTGGTATGCAAGAGCATGTTGGACCCTACAGTGAGAATTCTTCAAAGCCTTCACAAATGTGTTTTTCATATGAAAATTGATATTTTAAGACTACATAATGAATAATCAGCTTTTGACCTGATGTTCTCCGTACATTTACTTTGTAATCCAAAGGTAAAAGTTTACATACTTAAAAGGTTAGGAAAGCATAATTCTAAATTCATTCAGGAGAGGTTAATGTTAACCAAACGTTTCACTTGGCAAGTAGGGATTTATTCCCTACATCCCTAAACCTTTGTGTGTGTCTGTGCATACATCTGTGTGTGTTTCCACATGAGTGGTGGATAATGCTATTCTATATATGCCAAGGGGACATCTTCTGACTCACTAGCAACCTGGTATACCTTGTCTTACTGGGATGACAGTGGATTTATACTGATCTACTCATGTGCTGAAGTCCATCATGCCTTTTCAAGATGACTGATTGAGGGGTATATTTTTACAAATGAAAGATTCCTCCTGATTAAAAAATCAAAGTGTGGAAATGAGGGCAAAAACACTGCAATTCAGTTTAGGCTTTTGTTCCAAAAAGCAGTGGCAGAAATATATTTGCTGAGGCTTATTTCCCAATATTTATTTTCTATACCAAGTATAAACATAGTTTTACAAGCTAAGAGAGATCATTTTCACCTAAATAAAATGCCTAGAAAGTCACACTTGCCCGTTTTTGCCCATTTCTCCCTTTCTCCACACTTTGATTAACTAGAGATCCAGATTTATTCATAGCATATGTCCCCACCTAAGAATAATATCATCTCTACATGATTACTTCAGTTGCACTCTGCTTTATATTTCCAAAGGGCTTTGTGACACTGAATTTAATACAGTAAGATGGAAATATAATACCTTGAGCTGGGGAGTCCAGAGTATACAGCAGATGTTTAACAGACTTCTGGAGGGTTCTGAAACCTTCGTTAGTTGTGACACGTGGATAAACCTTCTGCACGACCAGCAGCGCACTAACGAGTCGAAAAACAATTAAACCAGATTGTGTTTCGAGGTTTGCAGACAGAAACAAAAGGTTATTCAAGGAGAAAATGGCTGCAGTATAGAAAATTATTCTTATAACATAAAAGACAAGGTGTTGCTTTTGTAATTTAATTACTCGTTTGTCTGTTCATGTACAAAATCCCAACAAAATGTTCTTAAACCAAGTTAGAGCATTTTTGTTTCCAGGCTTCTAAAACCTCAGGACTCACAGGGCTTAAAGTAACAGAGCAAAGTTCATATCAGTTTTTTTCTAAGACTTATAAATAAATGGTTAGGAAAAGCAACTTCCAATTAAGGGACACCTCTTTTTTTTATCAATTACAGGGAAAAATTAAACATTAGACATTATTTTCATTAAAAATCAAACCCAAATAAAGGGTCTAGTTTCAGAAATAATTATTACTTAAGCATTTGATAAATATTTATCTTTTGCTGAACAAATGGTAATGTTTTTGGGAAAACAAATGGAGCTTGCCCTAATTAAAGACTGTATTCTATCCTTTAAATAGCTCATAGGCACTACTCTCGAGGTAGTTCAAAATTAACATCCATACTAACTGACACTGTCTTTCTAAACTTTTTTTTTTTTTTTGGTAGAGACAGGATATCACTGTGTTGCTCGGACTGGTCTCAAACTTGTGGCTTCAAGTGATCCTCCTATCTTGGCTTCCCAAAGTGCCAGGATTACAGACATGAGCCACCAAGCCTGGCTTCTATAACTTTTACGTTATCAATAAGATGGGCAGTTTACACCGGGGATAGACAATCAGAAAATTCACTTATGCCTGAGTTCATTCTATATTTCCAAAAAGCAATTAATTACTTAAGAAATGCCTTCTAATCCCTTTACATTTTTAAGAAAATACTGCTATTGCACAAGTATGTCTAAATTTCATAAATACTGTGATTTATATCAACAATAAAGACTTTAGTTAACCTGAGTAGTAACTAGAACAAAAATTGTTAACAATTTACTATTGTGAAGTTAAACGCAGTACAAATTAGCTAATAGTAGTTTTTCTTTGTTAAATTTCTTAGTAAACTGAATGCTTACTCCAACAATAGATATAGTATATGTGTATACTTTTATGGTGTTCTATAATGTTTTTGGAATTTTTAAAATTTAGATTAAGATTATTTTAATTTTAGCCCCTTAGATATGAATGAAAGCTGTTTAGAGAACTAAATTTTGAGTGCCATCTAGGTAGTTTCTGGTATAACATAAAGATATACATATAGCGATGTGTATGTGTTTATATAAGCACACATATAGCCGGGCACGGTGGCTCACGCCTGTAATCCTAGCACTCTGGGAGGCTGAGGCGGCAGGATTGCTTGAGCTCAGGAGTTTGAGACCAGCCTGAACAAGAGAGAGACCCTGTATCTACTAAAAATAGAAAAATTAGCTGGGCATCGTGGTGCGTACCTCTAGTCCCAGCTACTCTGGAGGCTGAGGCAGGAGGATCACTTGAGCCCAGGAGTTGGAGGTTGCAGTAAGCTGTAATGATCCCACTGCACTCTACCTGGGGTGACAGAGTGAGACTCTTGTCTCAAAAAATAAATAAATAAAATTAAAAAAAATAAACACACATATATGTGTGTTTATATATTTTAAATTTAGTTCTCTAATAATATAGTAAAGTCAATTTTATTTGCCCTATTTTGCAGATGGGAAAACTAAAATTCAAAAAAGTTTAATAACTTACACAAGGTTATCCAGTTAGTAATAAGTAGAGCTGGGGTTTGTCTGATTCCAAAGTTTATGTTCTTTTCATTCTTTGTGTTGCCTGGCACAGAATTTTTATTTATTTTTATTTATTTATTTATTTTGAGACAGGGTCTCCCTCTGTCACCCGGGATTCAGTGCAGTGGCATCATCACAGCTCACCACAACCTCCAACTCCTGGGCTCAAGCGATCCACCTGCCTCTACCTCCCAAGTTGCTGGGACTACAGGTATGCGCCAACATACCTGGCTAATTTTTCTATTTTTTGTAGAGATGGGGTCTTGCTATTGCCCAGGCTGGTCTCCCTCCTGGGCTCAAGTGATCCTCCCATGCTGGCCTCCCAAAGTGCTAGGATTACAGGCATGAGCCACTGCTTCCAGCCTGGCCCAGAAATTTTGCCTCAACGTGGCAGGGGAGAAGGGCAGAACATTTCTGTACCAAGCCCACAGGCATCATCAATTTATCCAAATATTTGGCCACAGAGGCATGGCTGTATTTTTTTCATCTCTGCTCTGTATACATAACAGTTGATACCTCAGGCATTTTTATGTTTTGCCCCAGTAATCTCCTGGTTCTCAGACTTTGGGTTGCTTTGGAACCCTGGCAGCCATGGAGACCTGTTAAAGGGTCTCAGGTTGTAGATCTTGACGAGACTTCTTCCAGCCTGGCCTCTGCTAACTCACCTGATCTGTTCCAAGGTAAAGACAGAACACTTGGCCATCTCATTAAAACTGTTAGTATTATTATTATTAATTAATAAAATGTCAGTAGACTTAATTCATCCTTTTCCGACAAAACATAATTTAAAAAATGATACCTGACTCCCATCCTCTCTGAAATCCTTTGAACTTGATCAAGATATATTTATTTTACTTCATAGATTTCTTTTTCTGCTCTTCATCATATAAAAATGGAAATTATCCAAAACAAGTTTCCTTCTAAGTAAGGGTAATTTTTTTAAAAAGAGCTTTTGTGATTCACATCTCAGCATAGCCTTTTCCTCATGAAAGGTGAAAATCATGTGTGTGTTTTTATATACCCTTCTTGACTTTTGAGACTGCTCATTTCTGCTAATTTCTGTCATAAATCTTAACATTATATAATCTGATTTTGGTGACTATAACTTAAAAAAAGTTGCTGGAGAAAATGATGAAAGTTTCTATAGGTTCCATTTATCCCTATTACTGGTTCAACAAAGACTAAGATAAACCATGGTAAAATATAGTCATTTCTGAGGAAATTATGACTTTTAATGACACTGTCAGCTTAAGAATAATAATGATAATAAACATCTGGGTTTCAAAAATGGTTTATAAAGGGCTCTCCAGGAGAGATATGATGCAAACCACATATTTAATTTAGCATTTTCTAGCAGTCACATTAAAAAAGTTAAAAGAAACAGATGAAATTAATTTCAATAATATATTTATTTAGCCCAATACATCCAAAATATTATCATTTCAACATTTAAGCAATATAAAACTACTGATAGAATATTTTGTCTTTTATATTATAAATATCGTACTAAGTCTTTGAACTTATGAGGTATTTCAATACAGATGCTGAATTTTAATTGAAAATTCTTAATCTTTATTTAGATTTTATTATATTTACAGGTGAAAAAGTAGATTCACATACCCAACTTGTTCCAAACATACTAAAAAGTTTTCCAATAACTGAATCAAGTATCATTTTTTAAAATTTAAATTAATTAAAGTTAAATAAGTTAAAAATTCAGTTCTTTAGTCACACTAGCACATTTTAAGTGCACCAAACCCACATTAACTAGGGGCTATCATATTAGAAAGACCAAGCATATAAATTGGCAATAATATACTGGGCCATAAAAAAAAGAGTTGCTCAGATTAGATAAAAGTCAAATGCTACTCTGTTGTAAAGGCAAGCTACACAATAATGGGAGAAAATATTTTCAAATCATGTATCTGGTAAAGGGTTATTTCTAAAATATATAAAGAACTTCTACAACTCAATAGCAAAAAATAAAAAACAAAAAACAACCCATAATAATGCAATAACCCAATTTAAAAATGAGCTGGGGACTTGAATAGACATTTCTCCAAAGAAGACATATAAATAGCCAACAGGTATTTGAAAAAAATATTCATTATCACTAAACATCAAGGATATGCAAATCACATTACAACCTCATACCTGTCAGGATGGATATTATTGTATAAACAAAAGATAAAGTGTTGGCAAGGATATGGAAAAATTGGAACCCTTGCACACCACTGGCAGGAGTACAAATGGTATAGCCACTGTGGAAAACAGTATGGCGGTTTCTCAAAAAATTAAAAATAGATATACCCTATGATCCAGCAATCCTACTTCTGGGTAAGGTTCTCAAAGATGTATTAGCACTCCAATGTTCAGCCCTATTCACAATAGCCAAGATGTGGAACCAACCTAAATGTCCTTCCACAGATGAATGAATAAAGGAAATGTGGTATATATACAATAGAATACTATTTAGCCTTAAAAAAGAATGAAAATTTTCAATATGCAGCTACATGGGTGAAACTTGAGGACATCATGCTATGTGTTAACACCTAATCACTTAAGCCAGTCACAGAAAAAAAATACTACAAAATTCCACTTATGTGGGGTATCTAAAATAGTCAAATTCATAGAATCAAGGAGTAGAATGATGATTTCCAGGGGCTGAGGGGAGAGGGAGATGGGGAGTTGCTGATCAGCAGGCACAAGGTTCCAGTTAAGCAAGATGAATAAGCTCTAGAGATTTGCTGTACCACATTTTACCTGTAGTTAATTTAAAAATTTTTTAAGATGGTAGATCTCATGTTAAATGTTCTTATGACAATAAAATTTTTAAAATGTCAAATGCTATCTGTTTCATAATAATTTGAAGCTATTTCTTTTTTGTTTTCTTTCATTTTTGACACATAATTGTACATACTTACAGGGTACAGTGTGATGTTTTGATATATGTATACAATACATAATGATCAAATTAGTGTAATTAGCATATCCATCACCCCAAACATTTATCATTTCTTTGTGGTAAGAGCATTCAAAATCTGCTGTTCTAGTGATTTTGAAATATACAGCATATTATTGTTAACGATAATCACCCTACAGTGCAATGGAACACTAGAACTTATTCCTCCCATCTGACTGCGACTTTCTACCCCTTGACCAGCTGTCCCCCAGCCTCCTCATACCCCTTCCCAGCCTCTGGTAACCACTCTTGTACTCTCTACTTCTATAAAGTCAACTTTTTTAGATTCCATTTGAGGGTGAGATCATAAGGTATTTGTTTTTCTGTACCTGGCTATTTTTAATTTTTTGAGGAACCTCCATACTGTTTTCCATAATGTCTGTAGTACTTGACATTCCCACCAACAGTGTATGAGAGTCCCCTTTCTCTGCATCCTCGCCAGCATCTGTTATTTTTTTTGTCTTTTTGATAATAGCCATTCTAACTGGGGTTAGATGATATCTCGTTGTGGTTTTGGATTTGAATTTTTCCCTGATGATTAGTGATGTTGAGCATTTTCTTATATATCTGTTGGTCATTTGTATGTCTTTCTTGAGAAATACCTATTCAGATCTTTTGCCTGCTTTTAAATTGGATTATTTGTTTTTTGCTATTGAGTTGCCAAAGTTGAATCTATTTCTTTGTAAGCTGTTTTCATTATTATGTAGATTGTTTTATATTTATAATCATTACTTGACATTATACTCTATTGCATAATCCTAAGATATGAAATAATTTCAAATTTTAAGGGAATTAAAATAGCCACAGTACAATGTCTTTCCAACATAATTTACTCCACCAAAATAATGCCTAAAGTATTTTGTTGATTTTCTACCTTCTACTTAATATTATTTTATGGAATTTTTTTAATTTATTTTTTGTTTTTTAATCAAATTTCATTGAGATAATTTACATACAATAAGATGTATCTATTTTAGGTGTGCAGTTCAATGAGTTTTTTTTAAATTGTAAGTTGACAATTTAAAATTGTATAAATTTATGGGGTACGAAGTGATGTTATGAGTTTTGACAAATATATACACTCATGTAACCAACATGCCAATTAAGATACAAAACATTTCAATCACTCCAAAAAAGTGTCATTTTCCCAACAGTTACCCCAGAATCTACTGATCTGATTTCTAACACTATAGATTAATTTTGTCAATTTTAGAAGTTCCAATAAATGGAATAATATGATATCTATGATATCTATATCTAAATGGAAAAATAGTGGTATCTTATTTGCAGTCTGAGTTTTATTTTGACTCTTTTCATTGCTATACTATTCAATTCAAATGATTCCCCTTCTCCTATAATTGATTCACCTGTTTACTTTCTAAGACAGAATATAAATAGGAGGAAGAGGAGCAAGTGTCAAAAGTCTAGATCAGTGAAAGTTTCCCTAAGAGGTAAAATAAGGACAAATGTAGGGAATCAAACTTCCTAATGTCTTGCTCCTTCTGTACTTCAGTTATGGTGTGCTATCATAAAAAGAACATAGGACTTGGATGCGATTCTTTGAGTTCAGGTCCTAACTTTTCCACTCCTGGTTGTAGACTGTTGGGGAAGTCATTTGACCTCCATGAGGGTTTGTTTCCTCTTCTGTAAAATGGGAATCTGTTGTCTCAATCTCAAAGCACTATCTTAAGAATCAAATAGATTAGTGTATCAATACAAGGGCTTATTATAAGGTCTTTGAACAGACATAAGTTCTTAAAAACATTCCAAAAGTAAGAATAATCTCTTTTGATGCTTTAAACATTTAAAATAGAACCAGGCTATTAATGACATATTAGAGAGGCAGCCTGGGTTCTGGAGTTGGGAAACCCAGTTTCAAACCCTCCTAGCTGCATGATCAGCGAATATCTAATTTTTATGACCTTCTGTTATTTCATTTATAAAATAAATAATGTTTGTTGTAAGACTCAATGGTATATATAAACAGCCCAGTAAAGTGTCTGGCATGTAATAGGCACTTAATAATTGATAATTGTTGAGGTAGTAATTTTTTTAGATGTACATTTTCAAATTAGCTAAACAGGACATTCAAAACCTGAATACTGTCCATTAAACTCTAAATACTGGCCATGCCCGAATCTCTTTTATGAAAAAAAGCAGCCTTTTAAAGGGGGTTTCTTCAGCAAAAGTTTTTAAATCTTTGTGACATATATGGTAAACAAAGCCAATCCAGTAAGTAGGCTTAGAAAGGTCACTAAATAAGCCTGCTGGGCGCAAGGGAGGCCAACTTTCTTGAGGTGGGTTGGAACAAAACTCTAACCAATAGCATTGTTTTATAATGGATGGTACCAAACAAAACCCACTGAGCTATGTTATTCTTGGGCAGTTTAAACGCCAGATGCACAGAGCTCAGGTTGTCCCTGAATGAGCCCGAGCCACTGTTGCAGTCTACATTGGTACACATCATTCTCAGAAGCTCTGGGATACCGAGTGACGATGCAACTGTTAGGATTAGTGTTCCTCCTTACTTCCTCAGTGACACTTCAACAACCCTGATAACCAGGGTGTGTGTTTCTTCTTTGCTTAATGAGTACACTTACCTTCATTGCTAAAATCTACACTAAGGTGCTGAAGGATTACTTGCTATGTGTTTAAATAACGTATCTAGCAGCGATTCTCAGAGGCAACGTTAAAAAAAAAAGACTTTTCTGTGAACAATAATATTCCACTTAATTCCTACATTTTCTTACCTGTTTGCCTTTCGAAGAACATCAAATAGATTGCTTAGTGATGTGTCATTCTGAAGCACATTTGGAAAACTAGAGAGAAGCTGCCACACAGCTGTCTGCTCTTGCACTTGCGAAAAGAAGGACAGCACTCTGACCATTTCCTGAAACACTATCTTCTGATTGTTGGGGTCACTTGATATCTTAAAAAATAAAACCACAGAGTAAAATAAGACTTTAACATTTGTAATCACATGGCTTACTGTCTTTGAAAGCCTCAAAAATCTAGATTTTCACATAAGCAATTCTTTCAGATCTTTACTCAATTTTAAGCCATCTTTTACTTGGAAAAACTGCAACCATTTCTGATGTTCTTAAACATAATTGGATTTTCCCCCTATAGCTCCAGAGATTGGCATATTTTAGGTTTGGTTAACAAAATTGTATTTATATAAAATATTTGAAATTATATATTTGGAAATTAAAGTTAATTTCCTAAAATAAAATTAGCTCTGAGTAATGTTTTTCTTTTTTCTTAGGATCTGGTTTAGGAGTTGCAGACATATCTTCCCTATATCTGTTACTAGACCTTATATTGTTTGGGTGGAGTACTCTTACAACTAATGTATAGGTAGATAGAGATATGATGTAAAAATATTCATGATATATATATATATATGTATATTTAGGAAAATGCTTGCCATTGCTATTACTCATACTTAATGCAACAAAATATTTTCAAAGATCTAATGCAATGCCAGGAACTTTAGTCATCATAAATGATTTACAGTGAGTGAACCTGTATAATAATCACACCCTGTACTGTGAACAAATAAACAAAAACTATGACTTTTGCTTTTGGTCTGCATCATAGGATCCAGCTAGTGCTTTCACAGGTAAAGTATTTTCTTCATTATATTTCCAACCAAAGCAATTTTCTTAATAAGCTCATTTACACTAGTAAAGTTGAGCTTTTGATCTGTCTTAAATTAAGTTCTTTCACACTGAGAATGTGATTTTGAACAATGTATTTTTGACCATATATTCTACTCTATATCACTGCCAAGTTTGTTAAGAAAGGATTTTAAGTGCTTTACATTGGATTGGGGTTACGATAACAGTATTTCTAATTGAATTTATTTGGAAAACTCAGAGTACTGAAGGGTTATTTAAGAATTCTGTACTTAAAAGAAATTACTTACAATAAAATTCAGAGAATCAAGGGGAAAATATTAGAAGTGGACATGTTTCATTATTCTGGTCTATAAAATTTCAAGAAAGTTCTGAATACTTTTTGTGATCTTTCATTGTATGTGGGATTTCACTAAATGTAGATTATTGGTGTCTTATTTTTACCATGATCATTTAAGACTAGCATAAACAAATGGTCATTAGCACTCCATAGTAGAATGTTCTTGCTTCTAATGTGTAACATTTTGGGGAGAGGTATATATTGTTTCATCAAAATTTAGCTTTTCAAACTAGATTTAAGGTCAGTGAGAAAAATAGAAAAACATTACCCATTATTCTAACTTCTGATAGTTATATGGCTCTGATAGTTTAATTATTAAACTTGTATTACATCCTGAGTAATCTCACTTAAAGATCTCAAACAGTCAACCTTCATTTGCCATAGAGCAAAACAATATTTCATCTACAAAGGTGTGTCTACATTGACAACAATACAGTATTTCTGATTCAGCATTGAAATCATCTCAGTTCTTCACATTTAAATGAAAAGTGAACATTACTTAAGATTAAACATTGTGTCCAAATGTCTCTGTGAGGAAAACGTGCCAAAGTTGAGCAAATATCCCAGTCAGCATTTCCCAGTCAATACGGGCTACAGAGTTGCTCTTTGATTCATTTTCAATCACTTTGAAGATCCAAGAATGGAAATGGTACCCTCCTTCTATTGTTTATGAGATCTTGATCATATTAATAGATCTGCACTTACCTGAGAGAACTGGTTTTTTAGTTCTTGGAGAGAAGATTCTAAAAGGGTCATGTTGGAAAGGCAGAATTTGTTAAAAACATTTTTTCCTAGAGTGGTCCAAGAGAAGGCATAATCTGCGATGTATCCCGGATAGCTCTCACACAACTCTCTTCGTATATCTTCTGAAGTTGAATTTTGCTCTAACAGCTAAAAATGTGTGTGAGAACAGTGAAATAATAATGTTAGTATATGTAGATGTTAAAGTATTCTAGTCTTCAAGGAAAGTGACCTGTCTTCACAACAGCCATTTTAAGGTCCTCCATTATAGCAACTATTAAAATAACCATAAAATGCATTGAATTTACCCATAATAACTTGCAGAGAGAATGTGGGAATGTGGTAAATTCTTGTCATTGTTATTATTTCAATGATTTACATATGATTTGTTTAACTGAACTCATTTCCTGTTTCTGACCAGAAAACCTAAATGGACCAGGTCTTTCTAATAAAAATCTTCATGCTGAAAAATCTTATTCATTTTTTTTGGACATTGGGCAGCAGAAACTCGGATGTCCTAACTCTTTATAACATGTCATGGGAAGCTGGTTGTGAAAGACTTCCAAAAAAAGGAGCTTCAGGGCCAAAGAACCAACAGTGTTTATTTACAGAAGTGAACAAACATGGATTATGTTTCAGTTGCAAAGCAATTCTTCCATTTAAGTCTTATACAAAGAAAGAAAAAAGGAAAACATATGAAAGTACATAAAAGCAAGTATAATTACTAAAATCAATAATTGGAAGTCATTTTCATAATGGAATCATTATAATCGCCCTATATATTTTATAGTGCAGATCATTCACAGATGTAGCACTATTTTCACCTATAATATTGATTGCATTTACCATTAAAGTTGTTTAGGTATTTACAGAGCCAATTATATTTAGTTGTCATACTTAAGGGGCCCCTCTTAATAATTAATTCTTATAACCCTGTGAAGGGAGGCCAACTTCATCCTCCCCTTAATTTTATATCACAAAATCTATGCTCTACCTTCCAGTGACTCAACTTCTAAATGTAACGGAACAAGACAGGATCCACTTATCTAGGATATACTATAAGTGCTAGATCTTCTAGTCATTCATCCATATTTCTTTTCTAACATTACACATAAACTCACCCCAAAATGATTTCTCTAGTTGTTCTTGCAAGGGTTGCAGAAAGCAGTAAAGAGAAAGAAAGAGGAATCAGAGAGAGTTCTGACACAGGGATCAATATGTCATCCTAATATTTACATCCCTTCCCTACTCCAACTTCTCTAAAAATATGTATCTATACATAGAAAATTCATTTTTGGCTTATCTCCCCTGGATATATGGCTCTGTGTGCTGCCTCACAAAATTCTAAAATTTTATTCCATATGAGAAAGAGCACTTGGGAGTTTCAATACAATAAAGTGTATTTTTAAGAATAGCATTGCTGCTCTGGCTATTAAAGAACTTATTTGATCCAATGCAACACTGTCTGCTTCTAGGAACCAATATGGAAGCAATAGAATGGAATAGAATAGCTTTCCCTAGTTCACACACTGGCCTGATTGGAGGACGCTTTAGACTGGAATACACTAGGCATATTGGGGGACTTCTGTGCCAGACAGGGAGCTTTAGAGTCCTCCAATATTATATAAACTAGACTTTCAACATCTAGCCTGGTCTGAATGGGAAAGTCATCTATTTCAGGCAGCGCGGGCACAGTTGCCTTGATAAGTGTGGTGCCTTTTCCTGGTGTGTCCATTTTTGTGTTGTCCTTTGTCTTATTTACATAACCTAGTTTATTCAGATGCCTCAGTTATACAGAATGGTAATTCAATGGTAACTAACAAAGACATTAAGAAGAAGTAGTGGTTATGTTTACTAGAATGTGAATAAAGGTCAGAGGCATGTCTGATGATTCAGACGGAAGAAACGCCTACTATGTAAAACATGGATAAATTATTAAAAATGCGTGTGTGTGTGTGTGTGTGTGTGTGTGTGAATGTGATGGGGGAGGGAGGGAGAGAAGGCGGGAGGAAGGGAGGGAGGGAGAAAGAGAGAGGAAGAGAATCGTTTCTATAATGCAAAACGTTGAAAATGATCTCTTCTTTATTTCTGAAGAGCACATAAAACAGGACCCAAATGCCTATGGGACCAGCCAAATAAATGTATGAATCTGGCTGTATTGAAGACAATAAGGAGAACTGGGCATTGTGGTTACAAAGAGTACCTGTTCTGCCTAAAGACATTAAAATTCAGTTTCTTAAAATCCCTGTACATGCACACACACACACACACACACACACACACTTAGCTCACAGGCTGCCAGTTCATACCTCTGAGAGAAATTATGTTTATTATCTTGCAATCCGAGAAATCCTAAAGTGGATGATCACAAGGAAACACAGAAATCCATAGATAAGCTCTCTAAAATATGCTAAGGAAAAGGATTCTCCTACTTTGAGGCACTATTTTCCAGAGCTCTAATTTTTCCAAGAACGTGATTAGTATGGGTGAGGCAGCAAGTTCAGAGAGTGTTATAGCTTCATTTGGTCTTTTTTCCCCCTTGCTTCAGAAAATTAAAAGATTACATATAATGCCACCCTATTTCTTACTAAATAAAAACCTTAACTTCAATTAAGGGACTTAACAGGGAAGTAAATACTCAGGACCATAAGGAATTTAGAATGTCTTAAAATTAAGCTGTTTATTGAAAAGCTCCTAAGAAAAGACTCCACCTGAGATATTACTCTAAATAGGAAAAATGCTCCAAATCTCTTCCTATTGGGGACATCCTTCTATTAACCTAAAAGGTATTTTTTCAACTGCTTTTTATTATCTATCCATAACAAAACTGAATGAAGTTACCTTTTCCAAACCAAGGATTCGTGCAAGCACTTGACTGCCATTGAAAGAATCTCCTCCAATACTTTCCAAATCAGAACTTGGACTGGGTAATACTGTGGCTGTAGTAGAAGAAAGAACAGATTAGCATTCTAAGCACACACATAAAAATGGGCAGGGTCATGTAAGAATCCATAAATATCACCTGTGACCTCATATATCCCACAGCAAAAATTGTGCTCAAATATGCCTCTTCCATGAAAGTTTCATACTGAAAAAATGGCAAATTCCATGGGTTTTTCTTTTCATATAAAATTGTGATGGTTTTGGTCTGCTCTTGGTTTTTTTCCAATCACTTAGATGTCATTTGCTTTCATTCCAGTTTGTGTCATTAAACTTCATCACCAGTATTATTGCCCAATAAACTGAATCATTTCTTTGCAGGCCTAGAGGATTCGAGGTGCCTCCACTAGCTCCACAGATCCATCATACCCAACATCTGTTCAAAGGATCTGCCAATGAACATCTGGTGATAATGGTCTTTTAAAAAAATTATCCAATTGGGATGCTGAAATCTGCTTAGGATCATAAATTCTCTCCTCCCCAAAGTGGTTTCTGAATGATATTTCAGATCAAATAAATGGGATAAAGCAATTAGCTCAGACTACAGTATATCCTAATTAAGTAATTCCCAAAGTGGTCTCATCTGGCACTATTTATGATGTGGCAAAGATTTCTGGGCTTGGAGAATTAGCTAGAAGATTACATTCCTATCTGTAGCGTGGACGTTCATTAAGCCAGTATGTTGCTTTTATAAATTTTGGACAGAAGTACTTTTTTATCCTCACAGCAAAGAATCTCAACATTCAAAGATACTGTTAATAGGAACCCATCATCAGTAGGGCCTAGGTTTTATTTTAGTGCCCATGGGGCTAAAGAATTTGCTATATGATTCCTTGACCAAGGCAATACATTTGTGAGATGACTGGCCAGGGTGAGAAACATAATCTGTGGCTAGCAAGCAAAGCGAAGCTTACTGGACCATAACATTATGATCTTATTTCTACTGTGCTTTAACCTACTCAGCCAGACACCCACAGATCATTCACAGCAGAACACTAACTCCTCAAAACCATTCACCACTATGTTCCTACTACATTAACACAGGACTTTTTCTTACTTGGTCCATCAACTTGTACTGGAATGTTATTTAATATCATAGAGTATTAAATAGTCTCTGGCATTTTTAAAGATACTCCCATTTTATCCAGAGCACCAATCATACTTCAACATGCAGGAATCTTGTTTTGTTCACAAATTATCCCCAGTCCCCAGGACAGTGCCTACACAACAGCAGGTATGGAATAAATATTTGTCAAATTAATGTAAAACAGCCTTGCTGTTTCAAAAGTTTATTCTCAATTTCTGTCTTCTACTCAGTGTTTCTCAAGTCCACCTGCAAGAGAATCACTTGGGCCTGAGGCTCAAGGACCTGTGATATTTTTAGGGAGCAACTCAGCAGGATTCTCTGTATTTGAAAGTTTGAGAGCTACTGGCCTAGATGTGAAACAAGTACACAATCACACTGAAGACTGTGACGCTGAGTGTTAAGTGAGAAAAAGCAGCATACAGCTGAAGGAGTATTGGTCTAGAAGTCCTTCTGATACCAACTCTGCTACATGACTATAGATAGACACACCACTTAACCTTTGGGGCCTCATATTTCTCATCTATGAAATGGAAAATCTGGACAAATCTCTGAGATTCATTTCAATAATTTTTATTAATGGTCTTTCTAACCATCCCAGCATTGTTTAATTGCAGGCAACTAGAGTCCAGAGTCAGTTCTAGGAAACAGTGCAATTCTCAACACCTAGGTGTTGGCTTCTATAGGGTATTTCAGTAAGAATTTAATTTCTAATATTCTCAACAACTTTACATATTGTACCACCATTCTCAGGCAACCATGAGGAACATTTAGATCATTCAGGGATATTCTAAGCATTCCATCTTTGTTTGAAAGTTTAAAGTATAAACCTTTTAAAGATTAGACCTTTACTGTTCCAAAAAGCTTGTTCTAAACTCTACAGAAAAGAATAGCTTACCCAGTGAGGCATGCCTTCTTTCTGGAACTTGGGTGCTCTGCAGTGATAAATTGCTGTCCTCCAAGTTGGATGACTTTCTCAGAATTTCACTAGAGAAGAAAAAGCAAGAACTCTATAACTTCTCCCACATTAATTTTAGTTAGTTACAGCAATATATTGTGTGGCAGATTCCAGGGCTCTCTGAGGACTCTCGCATTTTTTAATATACTTTCTAGGATTTTAATGGAAGAATTCACCTAGCCATACATGAATGAATATATAAGGTCTCCCACAAGGTATATTTTTATGTAGAGAAAATGGCCTAGATGAGGTTTAATGTAGTTAGTTTTTATTTTAACCATGTAAAAAGGAAATTAAAAAGACATTAGGGCTAAATATTGAAAGTTTTTATGATTTTCCTTTCTTTTAAAAAGTTGATAGATCCCAAATAAGTGAAAGCCCAAGAGTGCTTTGGGGATTGAAACGAAGGTCTGCTTATTTGTCAACATCAAAAGAAAAATAAGTTTTCTATATTAAATTATAGATGGCATTTTGAAGATTGTCAAAGTTGAATACTTGCAAGACAGATTCAAGGAAGGAAAAAAAAAGAACAAACATTTATTGAGTATCCAGTATGTGCTGGGAACTGTGGCTGGTGTCATTACAGGTGGCACCAGGTACAAAAGGAATAATATTAAAACAAATTTTCAATTGTATTGAATGTGTCAATGCAATAATAACCACGTTGTGGTGCCAGGAATCCCTGCACAACATGATCACATTAGCTTTTGGAAGAAAAAGTTATTGGACCTTCCCACAATTTAGTAACCTTCTTTTTTTAAAAATTCACCTCCTGTTTAGTTTGTTATTAAAATGGAGATAATCACATTTTCTTGAAATCTGGATGTACCCATAAGTAAATGCCTAAAATAAATGTATATATTTAAAAAATGAAATCAGTCCAAATATTTGGTTGCAAATAATTTTCAGAATTCCAAAACGTTGGTTAATTTTGGGTAGTTGTAAAAAAAAAGCTTAATTAAGATACATAAAATGGATGTAAAAAATGGAAAAGCAAGAAATTCTGCTTACCATTGTGGTTCAATATGATTTCTGTTTTAGAAACAAGATCTGAATCCTAGTTCCAGGGTACTTTGTGATTTATAATTGGAAGAAGAAAAAGAGATGATATTTGTTTTCATTCCCTAGTGTTTTTCCAATATTCTCCATAAAATGTACTGGTTGCTCCAAAAGTTCTACATTCTTAATATATATTTGAATTATTCATAACCCTGACTGTAGTCCCCTAAATCTTTTTACATTCCTTATGCTGACTGTTTGGATGGGAAAACTGTTCAGATGAAAATAAGAACTGACCTGAACCTTTTCCCTTCTCTCAAAAAGAAGTTTTAGAAAGTTTGAAAAAGTCGGGTTTACTTTCCTTTTTCTCGCCATTTTTTAGTTCAGCTTGAAATCCTACAAGGAAGACTATGGAATAACAACACATTTTGAAAATAAAGGGAAAAACTGGCTTCATAAAAATTTTAAGGACTAAGAACAGCAACAAGAACCAAAGGAAGACTGAAAAAAGATCAAAATGAGCGATGAGGGAGCAGGGATAACAGATGGAACACTACACGGTAGTGGAGAAAGGAAGAACAGAAAGAGTCGAGAATAGGAAACGGAGAAACTGTGCTCTCGGAGAAGCAAAAGCTGCACCTGCTCCACAGACGACACTTTACCCATCTTCCCACATTCAGATAAGAGCCCTAAAATTACTCCTATAAATATTCTTTAAACACCAAGCAAGGACAAGCTCATTCCCTTGCCAGCAAACAGTTGGCTCAGCAGCCCTAAGTTTGCTCAACAGTAAAATGACCGCTCCCGGGAAAGGAACCATGGAGCACCTTTCTCCTTCACCAGGAAATGCCCATGGTTATGTGGCTGCCCACATCCTTTTAAGTGGCCCTGGTGTGCCTTTTTGTGGAAGTGAGGGCTTGGGATATCATGCGTGTTTTGCTGTGCCTCTTCCTGAAAATTTTCCCCAGACTTATTTTGCATTTACGAGGCGTGGTGTGATGGCACGTGCAAAGGCACAAACTTTACCACCAGTATGGAGCTGAAGGGTCATACTTATGCATCTGTGCTCTAGATACAATCCCTTTAGAATCCCAGAACCTTCAGGAACTCTGGATACCAGATGGATGCATCTCGTTATTTTATAGGTCTAGAACCTGCAAACATTGGTTGGTGAACTGAGATGAGGCATAGGACCTCACCCAGGGTTTTGTAACCCTTTCTTCATTGTATGGGTTTATTTAATTTATTTATCTATTTATGAGAGGAATTTTCCATTTGTAGTTATGGTCAATTTTTCCCTTCTTAGACTGTAAGAGTCTCGAGAAAAGGCTACAGTATACTGTGTTGGCAGATGGTAGAATGTTTAGCACATGACAAGTATTGGATGCTTGATAATGAAGAATATCACTTGGAACAACTTGTAGCTAAGGAAGCGTCTTTTTTAAATGGCCTTGGCCTGTTCTCCATTGTTGCGTACCTGATTCTGCCAAGGTCCTTGGAAGACGAAACACTCAGGGATGATACCATAGCTCCAAAGTTATAATCTTACCTTGTGCTTACCATGTTCACTCATTACGCCATCAACATTGATTTAGTTCTCATTATATGTAATATAATGGGCAAGTCAAATAAGAAAACAAGGGATTATAGTACAGTAATGAGAATTGCTAAGTAAAGACATATACAGAGGAGGATGGGAACACATGACAGGGACCCTAGATCACAGTTATCATTTATGTCTCTTATAGAGCAAGATCTTGAGATTCATAACCTTAATTCAATCTTCTTGCCACCTTAAAATTTTTCCTTCACACTTCCACTAGAGCAGTGGTTCTCAACTAAGGACAATTTTGCCTCCCTCCCCCAGGGGACATTTGCCAATGTCTGGAGACATATTTGGTTGACCAAACTGTGTGTGAGGTGCTACTGGCAACTAGTAGGTAAAGACTAGGGAAGCTTCTAAGCATTCTACAATGCACAACACAACAAAGAATTGTCTGGTCCCAGCTATCAATAGTTGAAAATCAAGGTTGAGAAACCCTGCACTTAGACTATGACAGATAAGTGGAATTATTCAACACATCCCTATTCCCACTCCCCAGGATCAACTCAGGAGACTTAAAAATTCTATTCAGGAGCTCCAAATAGCTCTGAGGAAGTCTCATAGACTCTATCTCCTACTGGATATCTCTGAGAAGTATATTAAAGCATTGTGCAAAACTTAGATGTCCCCTGAATTCAGCACATAGGTCCATCTGATTCCAGAAAATTCAACCCTCCAGGTGAACCAAGAAAGCCTGAATCCAATCATCATGTGGTCCTTGGCATAACTGAACTAACTTTTATTGGACCTAGCCACATGTATGGTGGCCATGGAGATGGCTAAGGACCTCTCCTCTGAGATGTTGAAAACATAAACTGTGCCTTAGTGGCATTTATAGGGCTCTATTTTGGAGTGGAATTCAATAAGGGAAACATCTTGGATTTAAGAATTCCATCATACTTGGAAGAAAACTAAACACAGAATAGATTTTACTTTTTCTCAGACATGTCTACCAACAGTTACATTCAGGAAATATCACATTTATATATATCATCGTAATGGTAAAATTTATGCACTGCTACTAGGTGTCCTTGTATTTCCTGTGAGTGGGAAAGAGTACCTGTATAAGTGGTATCTGTGTGTGCCATGGTAAATTCTAGTTATAAAAGGAATTCCTATCAAGAAAGGGCCATATGGCTTATCCTGGAAAGAAAATTATGACATTCTTTTTTGTCTCTAAGGGTTAGTAAAATTTTTATATGTATTTTTTCTCTTTTTGCCAGAATTATGATTATATGGGTATATAGTGACACCTGGAAAGATGTGAGACGTGCTCTAAGCTCAGAGGACTAAGGATGCTGTAAGGGTCACTGCAGCCCCCTAGGTGACTCGATGCAGTTGTCCTCCCTGGCTATCCCCAAACAGAAGTCATTCACAGAAAAATTTTAATTGTTTTAAACAACTTCTTGCATTTCATCATGACCTGCATTCCTTAAGGGTCATTCATGCTTCAGATATGGATGCCTGTCCACATTCTAAACACCTCTCTCTTCTCTAAGTGGCCCAGTTACAATCCAACAATCAGTATCAGTGAAGATTTAGAAATTCTTTAATATGTTGCCCTGTCCTAGGGTTTTTAATATTCTTAGGAAGGACTTTGGAGTCATAACATATAATCGGAACTGGTACATTTCTAAAAGTTTTTAAAGGCACTCTGTCAGGCAGGTGAAGAAATGTTTTAGGGGGTAGATGTGTGACAGGAACGTGTAGAACAGGGAGAAGGAGATAATATCACAGTATCTCTCTGATGACGTTGTACAGATTATGTTCTACCTAGCAGTGAAATAGGCAGATTAATTTGAGAGCACTGCAAGAAAATTTGTAATTTCTCTGTCACAGTCAGTAGCAAAAATATCTGCCTATTCCTCTAAGCCATCTATGCAAATTCCTTCATCTATTTTTCTCTTTCACTGAGCTCTGGCACTCTTTCTCCATGGCTTGTCTCAAATATACCTTCCTCTATTCTGGGAACCACCACCTTATCTGTCCTTAATGACCACACTCTTAAAAGCCTCTGGGAGAACTCTCCTGACATCTCCCCACACAAATCTATTTCCACTCCAATAACACACCCACCGGTAAGATCTGTATCCCTCAGCACAAACAATGTCTTATGGTACCTGTGTAGCTCTTTATCATTTGTTGTCTAATGTTCTGGGCACAGTGAGACCTAAACAAACACTCATCATGTTTACTATGTTATATAGTAATTTACCTGTTATGTTGTCTTTCTGTTTCTCTTTGCCACTGAATCGTATGTTCGTATAGGGCATGGACTGTGCCTCCTTCATTTCCAGATCTACAGTGACCTGCACCATCTCCAGCGCATGTACAAATGCAATCCTTTCTTACTGAGTGAATGAACAGTTTGGCCTACGTGGCAGTAGAGACAGTCTCCTACTTTGTTTTTTTATAAATAAAATTTTAACATTTCTTTTCTTTTACTTTGATACATTTTATTTAACACTTATCAATGTTTATGTTTTAATTATATGTAATCATATTTTAAATAATGTATTTTTATGTCATTTTGATTAACTATGTAATAATAATAAATGTAATAACACAAGCTAGTGGAAAGTTTTTCAACTCTTAAAGTCTTATTTACCTTTCTTTTTACACTAATTCTAGCTGAAATGGTTTGTAAATCATTATAAATTAGTCAAAAATTAATATAGTATGAGACCTATTCATCCTATCTTATCTTTATAGTCAAACAAGGACAAATACCTTTCTTACTTCCACTTGCCTTACATTCCCAATAATATCTTTAGGTCAATTTCTAAACTCATTCATATTTTTTATTAAATAAAATTTTTTTAGGTAAATTTTTTAATAAAAATATTAAACAAAATTATATTCAATAAAAATATTAAACAAAAGCTTTGGCACTTAAATTTATCCTTGAACAAAATTGAATTAGCTCTTTTTCAAGTTCTGTAGGAGCCGTACAATAGGAGCAGAGGTATGAATTTGGAAACCACGGGTCATGGATGCATGTCGACAGAAACAGGGAGCGAATCCACAGAGACAATTCCTCCACAGGTTGTGCAGGAATGCTGAATCACTCCTCCAAATGAGGACCCTGTGGGCTCTGGGGGCAAGCTCTGTCATCCTCCACCCATGTGAGCAATGGCACACAGCCAGGGGCTCCTGCCGTGCTGATGTATTCTTACAGGCAGTGTAGGGAAGAAAGAAAAGGGTAAGACATGTGATGTCGGATCATCTGTTGTGCAAATGAGCAAGAAAATAATAAATGTAATTGTTTCTTTTCTCAGAAGTACAGCTAGTTAGAGTGGATGCTGAGTACAGTGTTGGATTTTGTTTTTTAAAGCAGCTCATCCTGAAGCTAATGCCTAGAGAGGTATGAATTGAATAACAGAAGGCTGGTGCCAAATGCAAAGTCACATCAAAACACTTGGCGACTGGCCAGGAAGTAGTGACTGCAGTGTGAGCGTGTCTTTCAGAAGAACATTCTGTTAAAAGAAACATGGCAGGCCTCTTTTGATGAGACCAAAGGTGGCATTTCTTTCCTCTCTTACAGAACAGAAAAGGGAGACTGTTTTGTTTCTTAATGAGGCTATGCTGGTAAATCTTCCTTCACCAAAGGGAAGCAATTTAGTGGAACAGTTTACCTGGTAAACCATGCACCAGTTTCATTGTGTGGCTATATAATGCATAAAAGTTAACGGCATGGTGGGAAATATCATTAATGCAATTTTATTATTGTACATCATTTTCTAAATTAAGTTCCAATTACTTGGTAGTTTGGAGAAAATACTGAATATACAGCAATACACAACTTGAGCTAGACAAACTACCTGGAGGTTAGAATGAAACTAAGTAAAGTAGACATGATCAGCTATCTAGAGAATAATCAACAGATGATAAAATAAGCCTGGACTTTAATCCTACCAACTCAATGTCTTATCTCACACAAACCTGTAAGTCTGGTTTTCTATAATATTAAATAGAAAAATACTTCTTTGGGGGGAAGTATAGTTACACACTTCTTAGATATTGCTAATTATTTCCCTCATAGTTAGTTCTTCATGGGGTAAAAAAAAAGGTACACAGAAGAGAGCCCCAGGTGGAACTGTAATCCAATTTGTAAATGATGGATGTTAATTTTTCCCACATCTCCTTTAATGCTTGGTTCACAAAATATCCATCTCGAGTAAACCTCTTCGTGAAGATTTACCTGATTACCCCAGCTGAAAGCTCTCTTTCCACTTTAAGTGTGGAGGATGTCTTGCTTCAGCATCTCTCTGGCACTCTTCATTACATTATCTCCTATTACCATCATTGATTTAATATTTGCCCTCCCTTGCTAGAACATCAGTGTAAATCATGCCTAATTCATCACTCACATAGTGGTGGACACATAGACCGTCAACACTGAATGAGAGGAAATGCCGTTCTTCCTTGCATCTCACCTGTGCACGGACTACATAAGACGGCATAAGGCTCGAGCTGGCTTTGGTCTCCTTACAGAATATACGCTAGTGCTCATTGAGATCATGCTTGTAAATGCCTAGAATGTGCTATTCTCCTAGATATTATGTCATGTCATTTCCCTGCTTAAAACTTCCCAGTGGCCTCTCATTATACTAAAAATACAGTGCAAATCCCTTTACATTTCCTTCATAATCTATTTTGCATGCCCTGTCTCCTGTGTTCATTTTCACACATCCCCTATCACTTCATCATCCCTTGCTGTGTTCCATCCATATTAGCTGATTTCTGCTCCTCTAAATGGTTAGGTTTGTCCCTGCCTTGGGATCATCTGCTGTTTCTCTGCCTGCAACACACTTTTCCAGATGTTCACATGCTGCTGCTGGTTTCTCCTTGTCCTAGTTGGTCCCTACCCAAATGTCACTTCTACGAGAGGCCTTCTCTTGACACTCTATTAAATCCCTACATATTCAACTTCTACCTCTTAACCAGCTTTATTTTCTTACTTTATTTTCTTATTTTCTTTCTTATTATGTATTTATGCTATTTATTTATTTGATCATTTTATTGCTTCCCCTTCCATTAGAATGCAAGTAACAAAAGGGTAGAAAATTTTTCTTATTCACCTCTGTATCCCAGTGCTTGGGATGGTACCTGAGAAGTTTCTCAGTCATTTTTTCTTGAATAAATGAACGAATGAACATCAGACTGTTTAAAGCATCAAGCTTCATTAACTTATTGAAAAAACAAAACCTATGTGAATCAGTAACCCAACAATTACGTGTCCCAAGTCACTTCCCATGACAATTCTTGACATGTTTATAGTTTTTGCTGAACAGCTTGCAGTTGCTCTCTCTTAAAGTATCACTCATATTATTTGATGACCAAAATCATGGTGATGATGTTAAAGGAGAAATTGTGCTACATGACAAGGAATTTAATATTAAAGTTTGGGAACCACGTATCTCAGATTATAGATAAATATAATCTTTTCTTGAGAGACACTTTTAAAAAAATCTGTAGCAGAATTATCTCACGGTTGATTCAAGATTATAATATTGTTTTCAGTTCTACAGACAGGTAGGCTCCCAAGAGTCTCTAAGTTTAGAATCCCAGGAAGGAAAATTGAGCTGTCAATGGTTAGGTCATAAATGATCTAGATTCCCTATTCATTCTTCAGGTATTTCTCACACCATAAACTAGGACAGGCATTAACCTCATTTAAAGGTGGTTGTTCAATTATGTATACGTTCAACTTTATTACTTTGAATTTCAAAATCCTTAATTTTCTTATTTGCACTTCCTGATTTTTGTTGTATCTGGAAGTACCACATAGAGTAATATAAGTATGTCATTCTTCCAAGAGATCATGCCCCTGACACTTACTTGTGACAGCTTATGCTTGTGCTTGAGCCTTAGGACAATGTGTCACAGACAATTTGAGGTGGGATAGAGAACCTTTGAAGGAAGTAAAGGAAGGCAGTCAGTCTTGGCCACCCCTCTTATAAAGCAAAATATGAGTAATTTACCCAAAGTAGATTATGCTCAATCTCACATAAACATGGTGATTCTAGCTTGTACCCACCTTGTTCATTCATATTTAGATCATCACATTTGTAGACATAGAAAATAAAACTGTATACCTAAGCTGGGATGGCTTCCTGGTTATCTCATAAGGAAACAAGATTTGATCTCTCAGAACAATTAAACACACTTGAGAAATGCCCCCACCTGTCGTTAAATAGTGCATCATCGATCCCTTTCCTACGAAGCAGATCTTGTGGCCCATAGGGTGTGTCTTTGCATTTAGAGTCTGTGTCACAGAGTAGGGTTTGCAGGAATGGGAAGAATCCAGTGCTAGGAAGGTTTCGAGGTGCAAGGTAACCTGAAATCAAAAAACAATAATTACATCACTATGACACGTTTGCCTGGGAAAGGAAAGAAGTACAGTAACTCCGTTTTGTGAAATTACCATCTGGATTACGACTGCCTGGCTTTCCCAAACTAGCCCCAACTCTACAACTAATATGTGCCACTGGGTAGGAGCAGGCTTGGAGGGTGTTTTCTTTAACTTGATTTTTCTGCATTTGCTAATATGTATCAAAAGACTTAAAAATGCCTGTTACCCCAAGAATTCCTTTTCCTGGGATTTATTCTAAGGAAACGCTTACAAGTAGTTGCAAGAATGTTTGCTAGGGTGTTTTAAAAATAAATCACAGAGTATCCATGTGATAAAACACAATGCAGCCAACAAAAGTGCTATTGATTAATATGGAAAGTATTTATAATGTATTGTTAATTAAAAAGAATAGGCCAGGAAACAGTATAAGCGGCAGAGTCCTAATCTTTTAAAATGTATATAAATATATGTATATCACCAAAATTTGATTCATAGCTTTTTTCCTGAATAGTATAGTTCATTTTATTTACCTCATTTTGACTGTATATTAACTATTTTTTCACCCAATGCGTATATGTCTTCTTTTGGAATCAAAGTAGGCATAAATGCAGCAAAATTTCCAAATACCAGGAGATATTTTTGATCTCAAAATTTAACATTTTAATTATCCTATATGCACAACTTTTTTTCCTATTTAAAAAGCAATAGTAAGTTGTGTGAATGACTATGCAGATTTTCCCTAAAATTAGTCATAGAAAACAAGAACTGTCATGGTAAAGGGTTTTACAAGCTTTAACATTTGCTTTATAAAATGGGATGATGGCATACACATAAGTCAAGATAGCAGGTAAGCTTCGAAACACAAATCTTTTCAAAATTATGTTTGATATTAAGACACTGGATTCCTCCCTTTGGGGGAACATGCAAATAGCAAACTTTCAAAAAAGGTAAGTTTAGGAACTATGAGGAAAATTCTAGACTGAAGGCTAGAAAGCAAAACCTTAATTTCCTTGTGAATGTGTTCAAAAGAGTATCAGTACAGGTTTATTTTGATTTTAAAGAGAAAGAAGGAAAGTTTAATAAAAACAGAGGATGGTAAGAGCAACAGGGCTATGCATTCATACACTAGCAAAGAGAATGACAAATAGAAATTTGATGCGAGTAACTTAAATACAGATATGCACAAAGATAGAACTGGGAAAAAAAGAAAGGGGCAACAAGAAAGTCGGCTGGGAAAAAAGAAAAGAGGGACAAAAAGGCAGAGATTGGAAAATGCTGTTCTGTTGATGTGAAGAGGGAGGAAGGGACAGAAGCCCAGGACCGCACGCAGCCTCTAGGAGCTGCAAAAGGCGAGGAAACAGATTCTCCCCTAGAGTGTCCAGAAGGAATGTGGCCCTGCTGACACTTTGATTTTTAGCCCACCAAGACTAAGTTTTGAACTTTGGACTTCCAGAACTGTAAAATAATAAGTTTGTATTGTTTTAAGCCACTGAGTTTTTGGTAATTTATTATAGCAGCCATGGAAAAATAACACAGAAATTAATACCAGTATGAACAAATGTTTTGAAAACTCAGAAGAAATTAAGCCCACCAAACTACTCACTAGTACCTTCTAAGCAGCCCTTTTTTTTGACACCAGAGACTGGTGCCTCTCCTGATATTAAACCCCGGTGAAAATTGCAGTGAAACAACAATAATTCCCATCAATGTGTTCACCGTAGTGCAATTCCCTGAATAAACTAAAAAGTAGAAGTCAAATTGCCTGTTAGCTTTTCATGTCATCCCTCTATTACAAAATTCTGCCACGGTAAACTGCATACAAGACCTTTAAAAGTGTGTAGTGGAAGTGCACCATTAACAGTAATCTACCCTGTTGCACAGATCCCGACTGTAGCCGCTCACTCAGGGCTTGGGTCTGTAAATGGAATTGTTCCTACTCTATCTCAAACACGCAGTGGCTGATTTGAATGGAAGGTAGGTAGAAGGACAACAGAAACAGATGACAGATGACCCCTCCGCTCTACGCCACTTACCAGCACGGTAGCGTGGCAGTGCTGAACACATGGAAGCCTGTGAAAAGCCGAACTGCAACCAAAGACAGGGAAAGGAGGGAAAAGATGTCACAGGAAGAAGATCTGAAGAGAGGTGGCACTTTACATCCAATTTTACCTTTTTGGCATTGATTAAAATTTGCAAACTATTTGAGAGGAATTGGAAGGAATTAAAACCCACAACATTCTTTGATGTGACAGCTATACAGCATAATCATACTTTATAGGAAGGAAAATTCATCATAGGGTTTCTTTAAAAATAAGCTCCCATGGTGTTGAAAGTGTAGACAGTCCATGCTTTGCACAATTTTTTGATAACTGATATTTTACCTGTTACAATGGGTTTGTGCAAATGAGGAACTGGTTCAGGTATGCGCAAGGTTCCGTTAACATAGTGCCATCCAGAGTGTGGCATTATCTTTTAACCAAGAATTGTACACTCATGAAGGTAAGGGGGACTGTCGCACAGTCAATAATCAATAACACGGATTTATTAAGTATCTACTATATCCCTTGTACTGTGCTAGGCACGTAACACACATTTACATTATTTGTCCTTCCTTGATGTCCATAATATACTTTCTTATGCACATCAACTTTTCACAAAATCTGGAAATCTTCTAGAACTAACAAGTCTGAATTAAATAGAATTAAACTTTATTGTAGCTGCCTTGTAAGAAAAATACAGATTTTTCAATCTTCTTCCCATCTCAGTTATGTGTGCAAAGAGTAAATATTCAGAGCCATGGTGGAAGCAAACTGTCCCACATTTTAAAGTGCTGCTAATTTTAATTTGCACTCATTCTATCCTGAAAGTGTTTCTGGTACTTTCAGGTTCTAAAATTATGTTTCCTCTATATTTTCAAATGGTAGGATAAAGAAAAATGAGAAACATTTCTCTATCTTTCACAAAACTTCCATGCAGCAAGCATAGAAGATGCAAAATTAAGCCTAATGATTGAGTGTCCATGTTCCCAGCCAGAGCACTGATTTAAGGACACAAGTAGAGGATCATGAGTGTGCAAACCATGACACCACTTGCATGTTAAAAAAAATAGATGTCAGGGTCTTGGGATGTACTGTGTAAGAAGGATAAAGTCTCTGGTACCTGGTACCATGATTCCCAAAGGTCTCATACCCAGGAAAACACTCATGCCCATCTCCAAAAAAAAAAGCTTTTGAAGAACTTGCCAATTTCATAGGACCAAATCCAGAAGACTCCAGCATAGTCTGGGAGTGGGGCAAGGTGGGTGGTAAGCAAAACCCCAAGCCACCTATGGCTTAATTACTCAGCGACTCCAGCAGAGGCAGTGAGCAGCCACCCCTGGGTGGGGAGAGGTCATTCTCATTAAATGGATATAGTCCATATTATTAACTCAGTCCAATCATAACACTGCTGGTCCAACTTTGCTTCAGGGAGCTGAATAAACCAAACTATAAAACAATTTTAGGAATAAACCACCAATTAACAAAGCTTTAAACTAAATCAAATCCATTTTTCATTGCTGTAAGAACGAAACCAGGATTATAAAAGGATTCAGTTCTAAGAATATTTAAAAATGTATACTTTGTAAATAATTGTGGTATCAATAGATATATCTATGCTTACCTAAAAGAAGGATCAACTTTGATTTTCCTTTCCCTTTCTACACAAAAGTCCTTATTCAGAACAATATTTGTGTGACATAACATAAAGATGAGAACAGTGGTTGTCAAAGTGTCGTGCCAGGACCAACAGCACCAGCATTACCTAGGAACTTACTGGAAATGAAATTTTCAGATCCCATCCCAGATCTCCTCCATCAGAAACTCTGGGGACGGGGTTCAGCATCTGTGTTTTTTTTCTTTTCTTTTTGGTTTTTTTTTTTTTGATACAGAGTCTTGGTCTGTCACCCTGGCTAGAGTACAGTGGTGTCATCATAGCTCAGCAGCCTCGAACTCCTGGGCTCAAGTGGTCCTCCTGCCTCAGCCTCCCGAGTAGCTGGGACTACAGGCACATGCCACCATGCCTGGCTGATTTTTCTAGTTCTTGTAGAGATGGGGTCTTGCTCCTGCTCAGGTTGGTCTCAAACTCTTGACCTCAAGCTATCCTCCTGCGTTGGCCTCCCAGAGTGCTGGGATTACACGAGTGAGCCACCGCGTGCAGCCAGAAATTTGTGTTTTGACAAGTCCCGTAGGTAACTGTAATGCACACCAAAGTTTGAGAACCACTGGTTTACACTGCAGACCTTTTCATCAGAGTCAGATAGTAAATATTTTAAGCTTGGGGGTCATACCGTCTCCATCACAATTCCTCGATTCTGCAATTGTAGTGTGAGAGCAGCCATAAACAACACATTCATCAACGGGCCCGGTTGTATTCCGATAAAACCTCATTTACAAAAACAGGCAGGAGGCTGGCTTTGGTCCGTGGGCTGTCGCTTGCTGACCCTGGGGAGGATGACTTTTCTTATACTTATCCACCTCCCTCTCCTGCCACGTTTGTCTCCCGTTTTCACTTTCTCCCCCAGCCTTCCTTTCCTCTTCCCGCATTGCCTCTAATCTACTTAATATCCCTTTCCCTCTATTTCCCAATCTTTTCTTCTTTCCCTTCCACTCACCACCTCCTTTTTTTACTCAACTTCCAATTCCTCTTTTCTCTTTTTCCCCTGCCACCCGCCATCCACTGCATTCACTGATGCAGCCAAGAATGTAGTTCTCTCCCAGCATCCTCCCTTTGCTGCTTCATCTCTCTCACCCCCACGGGAGGACTGTTATCCATTTCCAGAATAACTTCAGGAGCACGCTGCTCATTGGCACCGTCTAGAGAAGGGCTATTTTCTGTTTATTTCATTATTGAAGAAAGAAATGTCACACTCTTTTTGGGAATGAAGCTACTTCCATTTGACACTGTTAGGCTTAGGAAGTATTCTGAAGGCTGCTTTGATAACATTTGTAGCTATTACAGCAATGGCAGAATTGGAGAATTTCCACTGTTTCTTTGTGCTTTTGTCAAAACAGGTCAGACCCAAACCTAGGTGGTGTTTTTGTGTTTCCAGGTGATAGGAATTTAGTCTTTACCCCAGTGAAGATATGAATGATAAATCTTGGAAGGAAAATTCTGAAGTTTTAAAAATATAGAATTACTCTTTTGAGGCATTATATGTTTCTTAACTTTTTGGGTAGAGGGTCACATTGGCAGAATAAGCATCAGGCCTTCTGATCATTCAAATGATGTCTCCTTGCTAAATACGACAAGAATTTAACACCATGACAAGAGTACAAAATGAGACAAGTATCATCTGCAAATAATCAAATACCTCAATATGAATTTAAAAGATTATGGGAAAGGAAATTAATCTCAGAAGTGTATTTGTAATAATTTATAAACTAAATTTTTTACTCTTCTTGAGCACATTTTGTTCTCAATTACATTACAAAAGATATAGTTAAAATTGTAAATGATACCAACTTGGCCTTTCAAAGTATTTCATATTATATCCATTTGGAGGCTCAGTCTATTTACTGAGGAGAGGTGTCCTGTTCTGCCACCTGCCACCAGGTGAAATCAAATACACAGCACTTCCAGATTTCAGTCCCTAGGATGAGGGCTTCTACACCCACGTGCCCCAGAGCAACCTTAGACGAGGGTTAGAAACCGATATGGCTTTGAACATTCAAATAGAGACAATAACTTAGTGAAATTACAGCTTTTTGAGAGAATGGATAAGGAATAAGCTATTTGAAAGAATGAAAAATCCTACATAGTTCTTAGCACAAGGCTTGGCACATTGTAAGCAATTATTAAGTATATGAATAAATGAATGAATATATGAACCCCTGTGGGGAGGATCCCAGGAAGACTGCACGATTTAGGAATTTAACATAATATACATCTTTGCTTATTATTTGTGGGACAAAGTTCCAAACTTTACCCCAATGTTATAGTAAGTTCAATGGATATAGTAAGTTCGATAGATAATATTGCATTATATTCACGTGCCTTATAAAAATAGACTCAATTGATTAATAAAACCAGTAATATTCATTACTGTAGGTCCTTTAGGTCTTGGTTTTCTGAAAATTTCTCTAATACATTGACATCCATAATATCAATCACTAGATTTATTATCCACAAAGTGAATCCATCCATCATCTGTTCAATAAATATTTACTGAACAGGTATTGTGTGCTTGGCACCGAGTAAGGAATTAAGTAAGGTTTACCGTTCTATTTAAAAAGAAATGTTTCATCTTAACTTTTAAAAAGCGATTACTCTGGATTATTATGGGGAGAGAAAGAGTGTGAGAGAGAGCATGAATCTGGTTTCTAAGCTCATCACACTTTTATTAAATAAAATGCATACAGAAGTCATTTATTTTCTTGAACTGTCAGAAAAATTACATATAAAAATGTGTTTATTTGTTTTCTTGAACTGCCAGAAATATTATATATAAAAATGTGTTTTACAAATAACAAAACATTGGTTAAAAATAAACCTTCATAGTTTCTGAAGGAATTTAACACACATCATTTCATATAAGCCCCATAACAATCCTGTAGGATAGGAAGGGCAAGTGTTACATCATTTTGTGGAGAACTTCAGAGAGATCAAGCAATTTGGTCAAGGTCACGTGAGTATTAAAATGACAGAGATGGATCTAGAACTACATGATAGGTGACAATAATGAAAACACATTTTGTTCAGCTCAGCTTCTGTCTCTTGAAGGCAACAGACTAAGAATTTGAAAAACAGGTATACTTTTGGTTTTGCTGTTGAATCACTGAATCACCAGGGGTAAATTAACCCAGGTATCTATTTCCACATCTACCAAATTAAGGATAATGGGCCTTGCCACCTCACAGGGCACAGGGAAGATCAATTAGATAAGGCTTGTATAAGGTATTATGAACACTGAAGACGAAAGGCCCCGTAGAACCACGAGTTACCATTGCTCATCAGGCTGCTGTTGCATCACTTGTTTTATTTTCCCCTCAGTGGCCCAGGCTTCACTGCTCTGCTTGGTCTCCCATCTCAGGTCTTGAGCCAATGAATGGTTAGGAGGAGTGTTGCATGAAGTGTTTCTCTTCCTAGTAATTCATAATATGTACCTGTATCAACTGGTATAGTGCTTAAATTACTGTGTGCTCAGTGGGTGTGGAGCCGTGACACATTCTCCCTAATTCTCCCCAGGCAAGTCTTGCTTCACAAGACAGGTTTTTTCCAAGTTCAGATCCATTGGCAAAAGGGTTGACTATAGCTGACAGTGAGGGCTGAGGCAAGATGCCTGATCTTGAAAGCAGCAAGTGAGGAGGTCTTAAATCCAGAAGGTTGACAAGTGTTCAATGGCTATAGCCACAGAGAACAAGAACAAACCTTGGGTCATTTGGGATGGTGTCCTACAATGTTGGAATCTTTCCATATTCTCATCACTCAAAGTTGCTGCGGAGTACCACAGCCAGACAGATTTTGAAAGGTATAAAAACTGTCTCTGTAAAGATAATTTTGGGATTCTGGCTATGAAACTATAGGTGAGAGGAAGTGAGGAAATGTCCCTGCTTTCTTTATGTCTTTGGCTTGTTACTATTATTATTTTTTAAGAGAAGAGGATTTTTTAGAAGGCAGTCTGGATTCAGGAACTTGCTGTCTCTTTGGATGTTGTCTCTTTGATCCTTAAGTATACATACTTGAATTATGGTTATCCTGGAGCGCTCCTTAACCCTGCTTTACTGAGTGTCCTGAATGGAATGTTCCTCCCTCCTTTCTGAACATTAAGGAGACCTAGCTGGGTGATGGGTTCCAAAGGCTATGGCCAAATCTATTTAAATTTTAAACAAAATGTTTTGATTCAATGTTAGAGACATAACGTAAGATAAACATGGTAGATAATAAACTCCCTCATGGACTAAATCTGAGGTAGTTTAAAAATAAGAATCTCACTCATACTATTCAAAATATTTCCACTTAACACAGAATGTTGAGGTCTATGTCTCACCTTGGGTGAGTGGGGTCTATTAGTCCTGTTAGATGAGCCTAACAGTAAACAACATTTTGTTTTTCTGAAACTTGTCTTTTAGTAACAATGATTTACAATTGTATTTTTAAAAATCTCCCTGCTATGGCCATTTGCAAACAGAATCCTGGCAGCTATTTGTTCCCTTCTAAATCTAAAAGAAAAATGAACACTAGATCCTCATTTCGTTGTATAGGACATTCTCCCTCTAAAACTAAGTCTCCTAATTCTCCTTAGATGTGGCTAACTAGGAAAATGTTTTTTAGCCTCTGGGTAGGACTGAATGAAGCTGGGTACACATATACTGGGTGCCTGTATGACTATGCTAGTTGGTCATATGAGAAAGACCTGGAGCTGGTGGGTTGAGAGCCACTGTGCAGAGGCCCTGAGACACTGTCCCCTTCCACAGATCCAGCAACACAGGTAGCATCCAGCAAAGGAGGGGCCCCTTGGAGGGGTGGGACTTCCTCCAGGGCCACTGCGTCAGTTCTGCTGCGTGAGGGCTGTGAGGGCAGCGCTGTACTGAGGGTTACCTGCACTGCACATCACCCAGGCATTGAGGTAGTTAATTTACAAAGTCTGCGCTTTCCTTCCCTAGTACTGTGATCTCCAATGTGAGTTGGGGTTTGGGGGAATGGAGAGAGGGGTAGCATAAGGGATTTTCATAAACCAGACTCTGGGGCCCAATGAGTTTAGGAAACAAAAACTCTATCTCCCCTTCTGGGAAAGCCAGAATATATTTGCATATTAAAGACTCTGCGAAGTTTTCCAGTAAAAAATCTGAATAACTTTGGTTAATTCCATATTTCCACAATGTGATCACAGAATATTTTTTTCTTTCCTTTTTATTTTCTTTTTCTTCCTGTTTTTTAAGGTAGCACCAGATAATACCCTGGGATTGAATATTTCATGGGGCACACTTTGGGAAACAATGATCCCTGATTTCACATATTCCCACCTGAAAAGTCACCTGGACCTGGAAATTTGTTGTCCTCCCACCCTCAAAGGAGGAAAATTCTTACATAAGAAAATATTGTGGTTTCAAGTCTTGATGTACTAAAACTTACTTATAAACTGTCACCTTATTAACATGGCTTAAATATGGTAATACAGCAAGTACCCCAGTGTTTGTGCATTACTGCTTGTGGGAATCCCTCGGCAAAACCCATCTAAGACATTGCTCAGAGAAGGGAATTTCATTCTAGAAGGATTTGAGGAGGCTTATTAAAGTACACACTCTGTAATGGGAAAAAATAAAGTAACGAGGAAATCCGAATGAGAGCAAACAAGGGTAGGAAAAAATAAAGCCACCACCATAATGCGTGCCAAAGGTCTGTGTGTTATATGAGGTTGGCCACAAATTTGGATCTGAATATACTAAGCAACCCAAGGAACTACAGAAATGTGATCATTTACCCAGTTCACAGTGTCCATAAAATAAAATAAAAATAAATGAATATATTGGAGGAAGTACAGCTTTTCCGACACAGAGAGAAATCACACTGTCAGGCATCAAGAGCTTTTCTTTAGCATGTCCTAGTGTGTTTGCCCCCCGCCCAGCATAGGAACATCCATGACAGTGACCCACTATTCCAGTGACTGATCCTTTAAGGGGTAGGAGGGATGAAGGTGTTTGTCACTAGCAGGCAATGACGAGGAGAAACTCGGGTGCTATTCTCCCTTCAACACTTATAAAGGGGTAACTGCCAATTCGGGGCCACATCATTATAGCACTGGTATACAAAATACCAAGCAAGATAAAGAAAATAGGGTAAAGTTGTTAGGGGTTAGTCAGAGAAAATGTCCTCTTCAATTTCTCCCCCAAATCTTAGCCCTCCTGGTAACTTGACCTAAGTCATGAGTTGTTGCCAGGAACTACGTATAGACAAAACTTTCAGGAATTACTCTCTTGAGTGAAGTACCAGACAGGAGCAAGAGTTAAAAAGCATCATTTTTAATCCTAGCTTTGCAAATGATTTATTATGCAACCGTCACCCTCTACCTTGAGTCAGTTTCTTCACTTATGCAGGAAAAAAAGTCTGGACCACCCATCCATCACAACTGTTACAAGAAGTATCTTCTATAAAAGGACATTAGCATGTTGAAGTATTAAGCACTTAAGATAAAAATTATGTTTAGAAATTAAAATGTGATTTCACTAAACCATTAAGAGTAATACGATGAAGGAAAGAATTTTAGTAATTACCCAATAGAGGTATGTTACTAACAACTACATTTTCATATGGAAATCTGACCCAGTTGTTATTACAATTTTGTGTGCTATGGTATAAAAATAAAAGTCAACGAAATAATATATCTCTGAGATCATTGTATAGAAAAAAAATAGACCCCATCAAGGCAGAAACTTAGTAACTTCTCTAATTCAACAGATGGTCTATTCACTTGGGAAGCTCAGGGTCTGGTTCCAAATCCTATCACTCCTCAACAGCCTGTGTAATATTTAGGTCTTTAGTATTCATATTTTGTCTATTTACAAATGATACTTGTGACAACCCGCCAGTGGAAAATGCGTGTCACAACCTTTTCTTTCCAGCAGTACTGCTGACAAGTAGCAACCCCATCTTCTTGTCAGACTTGACTTTTCTCCTAAACCAAAGATTCCCTCACCAAGACCTCTGCCAATTGGAAAAAGACAATTTATGTGACCCGTGGCTTGCTTTGTAACTCACAACATATTATTGGCCTTCTCCCTCCCTCTTTGCAGAACTACCTTTTATCAAAACTCCTGTCTCATCAAGGGGAAAAAAAAGCACAGAATAATTTCTCAGTGGTATTTTTCTAAGTTGTACAGTCAAAATTTATCAATTTTTAAAAATTAACATAGCAATTAGTATTTCTATTTTTAAAAAAAATTCGTTTTTTATGAAAAGAAAATACTTCAGAAAAATACAAATTAAAACCAACAGGTTTCACTTTTTGTCATCAGATTGGCAAAAATTTAAAAAATCTGACAACATCAAGTGTTGAGAGGATATAGAACAATGAGAACTCTCATCCCATGGTGGGGAAAAGTTAATTGGTAAAGCTACTGTGGAAAGCATTTGGCCACATATGACAAAGTTTAACATGTGCCTAATTCTAGGTGCATACTGTAGAGAAACATACACTAGGAGACATATAAAAGGATATCCATCACAATGTTATTAGTAATAGATTGAAAAGAATCTAAATGTTCACCAAAAGACTACGGATAAATAGATTGTGGCATATTTATGCATGGAGTACACAGGTCAAAGTGAATAAACTCAAGCTGCATAAATCAACAGAGATAAATCTACACAATACAGTGCTGAGCAAAAAGTAATGTTGAGCCTAAAAACCATGATGCAAAAGGATGTGATAGTGGGATATCATTTATATAAAGTTTAGAAACCTGCAAAATACTACTGTGTGATGTAGTCAGGTATACAAATATGTAGCAAAAAATACAAAACAAGCATGACAATGTTACACACTGAATTAATGATAATGGTTTCCTTCAGGAACAGAAGGAAGGAGGCAGGAGGGGAGGGAAAGAATGGGGTCCGGGAGGTGTACACAGAGGCCTCAGTGGTACCCTTAATGTTTGTTTTCTTTTAAACAATAACAAAAATAAATGCTGAAACAAATATGATATAAAAATGTTAGAGTTTGACAACGTTGGGTCGTGAATACACGAATGTCTGTGTTATTTTTAATGCTTGCCAATGTATTTGAAATATTTCACACTTTTCTTAATGATGATGCGCTGGAATTGCATTAGACCATAACTAGAAGGTTTTAGTTACAGAAGTGCCAGAGAAAGCTCATTATAATGCAATCTTACCTATAAGCCAATTCAAGAATAACTTTATAACAATGCTCTCTGAGTTGATAAATTCCATTCCCTTTTTGCAAATTTTGTGGATAACTCATTGACCTAGGGTTTTTTTTTCCCCCCCTCCCCACTGTCCTCCTTGCCTTGTTTGTTATGACACTAGCTGGGATCTGTCTTCCTGAGAGGTGTGGCTAATTCAGAGCCCATTAAATGCATGACTCTAAACTGTTCCATTATATATTACCTCCATCTTCTCTCTCTTGAACATCATCTGCTATTGTGTTTACTCCATTACCGAGCTTAATTAAGTCCTTCAAGAGTTTCTCATAATCCCCCGAACTTTTTGTTGGTAAATATGTACCAGTTTTTTTTGCATTGCTTCTGAATTGTTAATAAATTTGGTTTTAAATTGTTTCTAGGTTTCTAAAAGTCAACTCAGCGTTCAAACTGAATGTCATGCTCTTATTTTACATATTTGCATATCTCAACTGGTTTTTGAAATTCTCTTGGGATGGGACCTTTTATCTATTATTAAATCATACCTCAAATTACTTAATGGAACCTTTGATCATAGCCTTGTGGGAAGATCACCAGAAAATGCAAACCACTGGCTTTTCTTAACTGCAAATATTCAGTTAATCCTTTCAAGAAATTTCAGCAGGTTAGAGAGACACAACTTAATTTATTAAAACTATACCAAATGAGCTGCCTGGGCAGTCATTGCTTTTTCTTGCTAAAGGAAAATTTGCTTAACTTCTAATATGAATTCCCAGGATCTCTCGCCTCACATTTTTAAACACGGGTTAGCCATTAGCCAGCTGGCAATGCTTTAAAGATATTCTCACAATTAATAGTAAAGGATACAACTTTATTAGTGGTTCAGTTTCATCCTGCAGTTTCTTCAGATTTTTAAAAATGATAGCCAGGGGAAACAATGCCATTCCATTCCCCTTGACTCCTATAGCTTTTGTTGGCAAACTCAAGGCAGCGGTCCCCACCATTTTGCAGAGAAAAGTAACTCGAGATCACGTGGCATTGTGTTTAGCCTTCATCCTCTTTGACTGTTTGAAAGAATCCTGATCTAATAGACTCATCTGATTTTACCACATGCATGCCGTCATAGAATTCTTGTTGCCCTTTCAGATTGTGGGTGATGTTGCGGTCAAATCCCTTCTTAATTTTAGAAGCCCTAGTTCTTGTGCAGTCCCAGCTGATAAGTATCCCCTTTGTTGTTTTTTCCTTCGTAAATATTGTTCCAATGTGTGCGTCTGCATCAGCAATGCAGTGTCATTACTCATTCTTTCATCCAATCCAATCCACAGATGATTGATGGCTATTATGGTGTTATGTCCGTAACATGGAGATGCTGTTTGTGGACAAGAGATCTCTAACTGTCCCTACCCTTAGGGAGACTAATGAGAGACAGGAAAAAACACAGGGTTCATTCTGGGACCAAACAAACCCTAGTCACCTCATCTTTATTTTGGGCCATTATGCCTAAGAATTAGATCTAATTGACACAATAACCTCCAGGCACTTACCCCTCTTTTACTATTTTGGAACTTCCCTTCCAAGATTAGACTTCTCTAAGGCAACAATAAAATTAAATCCTAACCACAGGTCCAATAATTAAAAGAAACTGGGATGTGAATAGGCATGTGAACGAGGTGAGCAGCACGGTATATTTTGCTTCTTCCTTTGTGTCCCTTTTTATGCATATTTAGTGGACTTTGTAGCAGGCCCCTTCTGTGTCTCAGGCAGGCAGATGCTTTTATTCTTTTAGCCTAACGATATGAAGAAAAGCAGAGGGATATGAAAAAGTTTTCAAGTGCTTCATCTTCAGAGATAACAGATTCTAAAATTGCATCCCTCACACCATTCTTTCCTCCCAGTTCAACACACAGAAAAAGTGAAAGACACATGAAGCTGCCCTGGAACACACAAGAAAATCTTCCTGTAGACAGTGGTGGATTTCTTTTCAGAAAAATGTGACTGACTACATGAAACTGAAGGCTTAGAGCTTGGAAGTCATAGTGCTCTTTTCTGGCTCTAAGACAATGAAGGGTACATGAAGGGACCTTACTATTTGATATTTCTATATCAAGTCCTCAGTGGCAGCCTTGGAAATTGTTGATAAATAAATAATAGAAACGAAACATGGAAGATGTCTGAAAGCTCGAGCTGATCTCCCAATTTTCAAATGTCAAAACTGGTGTAATTCCGTCACTGACTGCTTAGTAAGCTTAAAGGAACAGTTAAGTCAGAGTAAAGGTCATTAATGTCTTCCAATTCAATTTTTTCTTTCCCTTGCCATTGCCTCTCGTGTTCTGTGTCATTCAAGTCAACAAAATGAATTGCCAGTTTTTGCTTTTTGCTCCTAGACAGGGACAAATTCCTCATAAGCACCAGACTGCTTTAATTATTCCTTTCGGAAAGATTGTACAGTTCTTAATATTGTGTTTCTTAATAAAATGTTTAGGACAAAAATGAACAGAAACTTTAAATTCCAGGCAAGTGGTTTCAACATTAAAATAGGCCAATGAAATCAGGTACAATAAAGAAAGGAAAGAAATTAAATTTAGACATACTAATAGGAGTAATACCAAAATCTTGGCTGGGGTTAGATACATGAATGACTACCATTTATTACATCCCTAATACGTTTCCCTATATGTGACATATATTGTCTTTAACTCTTATAATACCTCTGCTAGGTGGGGGTTTTCTTCCTACTATATATGGTAATTAGAAGAATCTTGCACGTATTTGAAAGTCCTGTTTTGCATCTTCAGTCCCACATTATTTTTCCTGCTTGTTTACAGGAGAATGGGATATATTATTAACTTTTAATGTAGTTATTTAAAATTTTAAAAATAGGTAAAATGGATACTGCCCTTAAAATGCAACTGAGAGTCTGCAATTTACAGGGATTTATCATAGAACTAAGACAGATTCTTACTTAAGTTTCAAAATGCTTTAAGTATATATACTTATAAATCTAAGAAACAATTGCCTCAGGTCATTTAAGTGAGAAAAATTATTTATTTATATTTTATAGATTAGACAAGGTAGACACCGTAAGAGTAAATGATACACCAAAGGCAGCCCAGTCAGTGGCCACAAATAATACCTATTTCTTCTCACATGCAGTGGGCTGCTCCCTTGGGAAGTCAAGATTGTATCATAAGTGCCATATTCCACTCAATGGTCCATTTTCCTGCTTGCTGCAGTAACTGCAGTTTCATACAGAGAGTACTAGAACTACCAGGTAACCCTTGAAAGATGGTCTAAGTCAAGCCCCTCTATCTTCCTCCTCAAAACCATATTATTTTAAATCTTTTCTGAACCAGTGCTGGAAAATTCCCCTATTAGTTGATCAGGATGTTGAGAATCACTTGGTTTATCATTAATTTTTGCTTCCTACACTAAGCCTGGTTTTATGATGCCAATTTCTGGCCAAGGAAAGAAAGAGTATCAATTACCCAAAGTTTTATATTGTGCATATTTGTATTCAAAAGCTCCAGTTAAAATTTATCTTAATTGACTCTTTTTAGTCTACTTGCCTTCACCTCTTAACAAAACAAACAAAAGTGAGGGGAGGCATTTGGATTTAGTTTTCTCCCTAAATAAAGGTGACCAAATTATTACACCCCTACTTGAATTACTTTTAAACACTGAAATGTTTGATACATACTACTTAATAACTCATCACAGGGCTAATATATAAAATTACACATAAAAGTGTATGTATATAGACTTAAAATTTTAAATACATACACACAATACACACTTTTTAAGAAAGGCTAAGAGATTATAAGAGAGGATATTAGGACAGGGGACAAAAGGGAGTTCTGGAAGGAAAGATTCAGAATGGATTTTTAATCCCCTATGAAATTAATAAAGGATCTTGAAGTTTCTAACACATAACCAACATTAAAAGGGCATTGGATAATTTTTTTTACTAGACTATTAGAATTATCCTTATTAATACTGTTACACAAGTTGTGTTGACCTCAGATGAAAATATGAGTCCCTCTTTACAAGTCCATATGCAGTTGTGTGTTATTGAGGCATTACACTGAAATTGTTTGATTCTTCCTGGCATTTTAATGCTCTCCTTTCTGAGTAGCCTTCCCACCTTCAAGATAAAGCCTAAACCTTAGAACTGAGTAACACTCCTGCCAGCACTCACACCCCTACTAACTTTCAACCATAGCATGTCTCTCCCACCTACTAAAATGAATCTCTTTTTATATTTTGTAATAACACTTTTATAATTGTGCTACAGAGTTGACAGGAACATGGGCCCAGGGCAATCAATATTCCTTATTCAAGCAATTGCCTTCTTTCTCCTCACAATGTCAGCCTGATGGTCTTAAGGCTAGGCTGACAGGAAAGAGGATTAGTGGCCTGTAAAAAGTCATTAAAGACGTTGATGCAAAAATATTCAAGTCTAGATCTGCAAAAAATGATGCTGGTATTTTAATGGAGATTGCATTGAATCTGTAAATCACTTTGGGCAATGTTGATTCTGCCGATCCATGAGCAGGGTATGTTTTTCCATTTGTTTACATCGTCTGCAATTTCCTTCTTCAGTGATTTGTAGCTTTCTTTGTAGAGATCTTTCACCTCCTTGGTTAAATACATTCCTAGGTATTTTATTTTCTTTGTAGCTATTGTGAAAGGTATTGAGTCTTTGATTTGATTCTCAGCTTGACTGTTGTTGCTATATAGGAATGCTACTTATTTGTGTGCATTGAAAAAATAATTCTATGCTTCTTTTGGAACCAGAAAACAGCCTGAATAGCCAAAGCAACCTTAAGCAAAAGGAACAGATCTGGAGTCATCACTTTACCATACTTTAAACTATACTACAAGGCTATAGTAACCAAAACAGCATGATATTTGCACAAAAATAGAGACATAGACCAATGGAACAGAACAGAGAACCCAAATATAAAACCACTCACATATTGCCATCTGATCTTTGACAAAGTAGACAGCAATATACACGAGGGGGAAAAATCCCTATTCAATAAATGGTGCTGGGAAAATTGGTTAGCCACATGCAGAAGATTGAAACAGGATCCATATCTCTCATCACTCACAAAAATTAATTCAAGATGGATAAGGGATTTAAATCTAAGACATGAAACCATAAGAATTCTAGAAGAAAATGTTGGAAAAACTCTTCTAGATATTGGCCTAGGCAAAAAATTTATGAAGAAGACCCTTTTATGAAGAAGGGCAATCACAGCAACAACAATGATAAATAAGTGGGACTTGATTAAATCAAAAGGCTTCTGCACAGCCAAGGAAACAATCAACAGAGCAAATAGACAACCTACAAATGGGAGAAAATATTTGCATTCTATACATCCAATAAAGAACTAATAACCAGAATCTACAAAGAACTCAAGCGAATCAACAGGAAAAATCAAACAACCCCATTAAAAAGTGGGCAAAAGACATGAACAGGAGCTTTTCAAAAGAAGATAGACTAATAGCCAATAAACATATGAAAAAATGCTCAACATCACTAATCATCAGATAAATGCAAATAAAAACCACAATGAGATATCACCTAGCCCCAGTGAGAATGGCTTTTATCAAAAAGTCCCAAAACAATAGATGCTGGCGTGGATGCGGAGAGAAAGGAACACTTACACACTGTTGGTGGGACTGCAAACTAGTGCACCCTCTATGAAAAATAGTATGGAGATTCCTCAAAAAACTAAAAGTAGACCTACCATTTGATCTAGCAATCCCACTACTGGATAGATACCCAAAGGAAAAAAAGTCATTTTATCAAAAAGACACTTGCACTAGAACGTTTATTGCAGCACAATTCACAATCACAAATTTGTGGAATCACCCAAGTGCCCATCAATTCATGAGTGGATAATAAAATGTGGTATATGTATACCATGGAGTACTACTCTGCCATAAAAAATGAATTAATACCTTTCACAACAATCTGGATGGAACTGGAGACCATTCTCCTAAATGAAGTATCACAAGAATGGAAAAACAAACACCACATGTACTCATTATTAAATTGGAACTAACCGATCAGCACTCACGTGCACAGAGAGAAGTAAAACTCAACAGAAATCATACAGGTGGGAGGTGAGAAGAGGGGATGGGTAAAATCATACCTAATAGGTACAATGTACACTATCTGGGTGATGGACACACTTATAACGTTGACTCAAGCAGTACAAAAGCAATCCATGTAACCAAACCATTTGTACCCCCATAATATTCTGAAATAAAAAAATATTCAAGTCTGTGACCCATCATTCCATACACAAGCCCCTTGCTAACTGCCAGTCCTCTTGTAGTTTTACGGAATGCATATAACCTGCTGTATCTCTTAAAGAGTTTACTCAAGGGGTCTCTTTTTCAATTACTATAATAATAACATCTGGAACTATACCATGTTTTAATGGTTTTTTACCTTTAAAAGTACTTTCACAAGTAACACCCTATTCAGCTTCATTCACATAACCATGGGACATAAGCATCATTTCCCTTTTTATGGGTTAGGTAATAAAAGTTCAGTGACATTTGTAAGTAAACAAAGTTGGAACTTTAAATAGGAGTTGTAATTTCAAGCTCCATACTCTTTCCACAATGTCATTCTGTGTATATTGTATGATCTGAAAGCTGATGGAAGTCCCCTCTAATCAAAACCTCTTCCCTAATTGGCCATGTGATGGCCATTTCCATATGGTAATGACTCTCTGGAGATGTGTACACTTAAACCAGACTAATAGACTATGTTACTGAGATGTGTAAGACATTGGATATCTGGCATATCTATAGAGATTAGTGCCTACTAGTCATTACCACCTAGAGTCACCTAGCAGAGAACAAGTGTCTGTGGCTGGGAGCTGTCCTGAGCATGATGTCATCCCTGAGGAGGACATCAGAAGGAGAGGTCTAGACATCAGGGTTCAGTACAAAGATATCAGAGAGGGCGTGGACTCATCATGGGAGATAAGGAGAGAGGTTGGGTGTGTCTTATGGTCTGAAAGCACTGATCACCTTTGGGCACCATAAGCAATTTTATGTCAAAGTCTCTTTATACCAAACAACCAGGACAGAATTCTCAAGAACAAAAGAAAAAATTAACCACACTTAGTTGTCTTTTGGATGAGTATAATACTGCTTTTCACTGTTTATCTAGAATATGCTAACTAGAAGTCCTGTACTTTATCATCATGGTGCTCTCTTGGGGACAATAAAGTTGAAAACTATAGTTCAGATGGGTATACTGAGGCAGAGTAGCGCACATGACATACCAAGCAGCTTTATCATAGGTAGTCAATCCACTGACAAAGGTATGCAGTATGTCATGCTGGATGCCCTAGCTTTAACTGTTACTCATATTTTCCCCTTAAACCATCAAAATAAGTAAAAATGTTTTTGGTATAGCTTGGTCTTTATGATTTTCATGTTTCTCATTATGAAGTTTCTCTTTCTACCTCTTGTCTTTTTTATAAAGAATATTTTTGATCTCCACCCAAGATACATATTTTTGCATGTGAACCACAGCTTCTGCTTATAGACTTCATTATTTCAGACCCCCAAAAAGTGCAATGACCCTTTGTTTATCGTGTGTCAATCTGAGTCATGATAGTTGACTGTCTTATTATCCAAATTAAATAAAATACTTGCACTTGTTTTCCCGTCATTCTTTAAAACCAAAGGTGGAAAACTGGAGAATGAATTTGCTAAGGTCAAAGGCAATCTTCTACTGACCTGAATGGCTATAAGACTAAAACTTTCCAACTAGCAAGGCCAGTGGAAATCCTTAACTGTCGAAAGAGGGAGCTTGGCCAGAAGCTTCCCATAACTATTATCCCAACTGCATAAAGACTGATGTGTTCATTTGATCACAGGAACTTACTGACAGTTACAGCTCTCCGTGAAGGTCAATTTGCCTGACTGGCAAGGGTTCATTTGTATACCATGCCATGCATAGATCTGTCATATTATGATTGGAGAAGGGCCTCAAAAAATTATTGTTGAATGGACAAATGAAAAGGGAGCAAACAACACAGTGCTCAGTGCCTGTGAAAGAAGCTGGTGCTATAAAGCCCAAATATCAATTACTATGAGCTTGCTACACTTTAAATGTACTAGAATTTTTACTGTTTTAAATATTAATTGAAAGTAAGTGAACTGAATCAAGATTTCAAAATATTTAGCAACAGGTTGCAATGAAGATTTGTGTGGTGTTAGCCTCAAAACCTGGCTCCAGCTCTACCACCGTATGACCCTGGCCAGCTGACTTCACTTCCTCTTTCCCACAGGGACAAAAATGACACAATGGCATCTACCTCAGAGTAATGTTTTGAAGACCAAATGAAATGTATGTAAAAGATTTACTGTAGGCCTGGGCACAATAAATGTTCATTTCTTATACAAAAATATTTTTGTAATGGGATTTATTTCAACAAGACCTGGCCTAAATTAATTTGCTTTTATATGTAACAATTCTGTCTCCTTCATTTTAGCTTTACGTACACAAGGGTAAGATTCTTCCTTCTGTAACCTGGTATGTCATTCATTCATTCTATAGACATTTTAGCACTTTGTGCTTGTCAGTAACTCCACTAGAGTTGCTGGGGCAGGGAGGGGAAAGAAGAGGGGAGGAAGAAGGGTTGAAATGTCCTACAAAGCATCAGTTTACTTCCACAGTTTAAACACATAGACACTTGGGGAGTCAAGTAATGTTATGTAATTGACAGACTGCAAATATAAATGAAAAGACCATTATGTAGTTTTTATATAAAGAATGAAGGTGGTGGAAGAAATCAGTACCCCTGGATTGAAGGCAAGACAATGAGTACAGGGAGGAAATAAGGAATGGGAAATATTTTAAGCCATTGCAAGAGAGTATTTGCTAATCAATCATTTGGCCAGCATCCATTGCTGTTGGCTGTATATACTGTGTGCCATCTTTAGGAGGGGCTGGCAAACCACCATCGTGATTGACCAAAAGATCCAAGATCATCTGTACTTTATTTTAAAGTACCTTAAGACTGTTAGTTAATGTTAACCTAAAACCCAGCAACTATCAGTTAACTTTTGTATTTAATTCTAATCTACAATCCAGAGGCTCTTAGTAACTTTTGAAGTTCCAAATCAGTGATACACAGGCCACAGTCAGTTAAGTCTAAATGAGAGTCTCAAGGAGAATCTGAGGCAGGGTGGCCCTTTAATGGAAATACTTCTGCCTTCACTTCAGTCAGCCCTGGGACATGTTAGGTAGCATGAAGAGTGTTAGAAGTGAGTTTTCACTGGTGTCATGAATGGTGTTCAAGTTAATGTGGCTTGGATAGAAATACTATAAAGATATCTCCACCTTTACATGAACAGAGTCTAAGAACCTGCAAACCCAGGCTCCTAATACCCTCCGGAGTACACGTGTAGCCTAGAAGTCCCATTCAGCCCTGTATCCCACCACTGACCAGGTGATTCTGGAGCTAATGCTCACTCCCACTAAGTATTGCTGCATGTGCCTCCAGTGCATTTTTTCCAGCAAGGTCCTTGTTAGAAGACAAAGAGCTGGGACTTTGTCAAGCCTCATGAACAGGTTTGTGTGACTGCTTTTGTGCATGCTTGCTAATAAATGTTTTCATGTGTGGCAAACTGTGAGGCTTGTTTTCATCGTAAATATACTAACTGCCAACAAAATTGTGGGGGAGGAGACCCACAGAGCTCACCTTTCTCTAACTATCAGTTAATTATTAATATTGTCTATCAAGAACACCCTGATGATCATGAATGGCCAAATTGGCTTAGGATATTCTTAACAGATTGGACAGGACTGTCAAATATTTATTCAAATGGTTTACTATAAGTATAGGTCTTTAGCTTCCATTTATATCACAGATTTCTTCTATGTGCCTATCACTGGATTTGGTCTTAAGAGAAAATACAGACATGAAAAATAAAAGTCTTGCCTTAAATGGGCATACAAACTCTGTGTGTCTGTCTGTGTAAGTGTGTGTGTGCATTGTGTGGTGGGGGGCTCAGGAAGATAAGAGAAGAAAGGGAAGCATGTGTCCAAACAATTACAACTGGCACATGCTTGCTATGGTAATAGAGTCAGGCACAGGGTATGATATTAAAGTATGAAATTTGGATTCCTAACAATTTGGTGGCAGAGAATAGAGTGGGCAGGTGGAGGTTAGTCAGAGAAAGTGGTACCTGCTGTGTGTTTTGAAGGACAAGTTGGAGCTAGCCGAGAGAATGATAGGGAAGGAAGAGAATAATATATGCAAAGGCATAAATGTAAGAAAACCCTAGAGGAGCCTGAAGTATAATAAAACCCTATGATAATGCAATAACTTGAATTCAGATATAAAGCAATTGGCTCACCCGGTCATTTCATTATCCTTGCAAAACAGGCTTTTGCATTTTACATGATTGAATGTTCTAGATTCCACTTATAATGCTATGGCAGCATTTCCCTTTTGGTTCATATGAAGTATGTGGCTGTGAGTGATGGGGAGGTGATAGGAGATGGCTTTAAAGAGTTAGGTCATAGTATGATCACGAAAGGTCTTAGGTGTCACATGATAGAGTCTGGATTTTATCCTGAAAGTAACGTTGAGTCAGAAAGACATTAAACAGAGAAATGGCATGAACAGATTTGTGCTTAGGAAAATAACTGGCATCAGTATAAAGGATAGACTAAATGGGCTAGAACAGAGGCATGGAAATCAGATAAAACGCCACTGTAGTTGTGGCAAACACAGGATAAAGATCAGAAAGAGTTTCAAGAGACATTTGGAAGGATGAATTGACAGAACCTGGTGACTGAAGGATATGGATGTGGCAGGAAAAGGTGGCTGCCATCTTATTGTTTTGGATGACTTGGTGGAAGGTGGATTCATTCCCCACATTAGGCAGTGGCCAGTTTGGGGAAAGGGAAGATAAAGGATTAAGGATTAGATGTGTTGTAAACTTTTAACAGACCCACATTTCCTTAATTATTTTTCTTTAGGTCTTGCAATTGGGTTAGTCTAACATAATGAAAAACCATTAGATTTCAATATCTAATGGAACTGAGTTGGATGAGATTCATTTTTCATGAGTTGACTAGAAGATTTGGAAATGAAGCTGTCAGAGGCATAGTTTGGGGTGATTTGTCATCAGCCCAAACTAGAATTTTAATAAATGGGAAGAGGCAAAATTGATTCCATGAAGGAAAAGGAAATGAGAGTGGAGACACCTGTTCTTGACAAAAAGACTGTTAATTCCTAGTTACGATCACACATTTGTCATTAGCAATGCTGAATGATGTTGGTGATGTGACACAACTGCTCCCCAAATGAGTTTTAGTGGCAAAAAGGGAGTTGGGTGTTTTTTAAACTTCAATGATAAATTGATTTAATCATTCCATAAATTATTCATATATCAGTTCATCCATCCATCCATCTATCCCTCCATTAAATAAATATTTATTGAACACCTGCTCAGTGCCATGCACATTGAAAGAGCTAGGATAGTTTGGACAAATTTTAAAAGGAAAGAATCAAATTGTGGTCAGAACACTCAAAGAATGTTTTGGTACTTCAGACCTCCACTGGAGATAAATATGGAATCCAGCAAGTAAGATAGGAATAACTAAAGTGGATTAACACCTACTCGTGGTTGGATTAGTTTTAACCATGGTCAAGTTTTTTTTTTTCAGCCTTACTTATGCTCAGATAGTTTCCTTGTAAACCATGCAATCTTTTCTTGCTTACTGTTTCATGGGATTCGTATTCCTTCTCCTAAAAATAGGAAAAGAACATGTCAAAAGAAAAAGAGTAACTGTTACTACTTTAAAACTATTAGGAACTCTTATATTGAAGAAAATCAAGACATGTACTAGCAAGAATATGATAGTAAGAGAAGGGCTACATTTTACTAATTAGTGTGCAAAAGCCCAAAAGCCTCTGAATAGTTCTGCTCTCAGAAAACATTTTCTCCTCAATTTACTTCTCCTGTGTGATTTCTATCTGGGTCCTACTGGAGGGAGCAGAATTCTTTCAAACGTTGGTTCTATGAAGCATCTTCATTGTCTTCAGTTTTAAAATTCAGAGTCACGAAGAGAAACGAGGTCCCTTAACAGTGGTTGTCACTAAAGTTTATAGGACTAATTTAGCATTAAGAGGATTTTTACCCAGTGTTTTTCTCTTAGCACAATTTCACAAATATAATCCAGTACATAAATATAGAAACCAAAGAACGATTTGTGTCCTTTCTCAAATCTTAGGAAAATTTAGATTGGCAGAACTAAGATAAGACCATTGATTTCTTTTTTTCCTCCAAAGACCAGATCAGTGATTCTTAAAGTATGAACTGCAGTAAAAAAGTGGTGTCCTTTGAGTAATAGGCAACTAATACTTCAGTTCTACCCCTGTGCCTTTATTTTTTTCTCTAGTGTAATAAATACATCAGAAGGCCTGGGTTCAAGTCAGAAGCTCTGCCACTCACTAGCTGTTTAATCTTAGGCGAGTTACCTAATCACAGAAATCTTTATTGAGCCCTTACTTTATGCATCTATAGACTGTAGGCATCCTTTTTTGTGATATCACGAATTATCTTAGTACATACTACCTTATTAGTTGTATTCTGTTATTTAACTCCCCCCAAAATGCTATGAGGTAGGTGTGTTAATTATCCTCAACTGAGGTCCAGAGACGTTAACTTCCCAAAGTCATAAAGGTCAAGCTGGGGCTTGAATTTACAAGAATTAAAAGACGATATTACATAAACGAGATCATTGTTGTTGTTACGGTTATTGTTATTCTGTTTTTTCAGACTTCCAAGTCAAAAGCCAGAAGAGTGCTTTTATTCCAATTCATTCCTTTTATCACCCAAATCCAATCTCCATCACATTCTGCTGACTCTCTCTTCCCAGTATCTTTAAGATTTATTCATTCTTCTCCATTTTTGTTTCTCCAGTTGTATTAGTGAGAGTGCCCAATGCTTTTTATGACTCTGATAACTGTGTAATTCTTTCTCTTGCTTTAGCCTTTCCTCACCCTGATCTAGCCTTATCATACTTTCTGATTAACATGCACAAAACACCACATTCCTATTGCCATGGGACATTCTTCATTGCTTATCAGATAAAGACACCCCAATATCTTCACCCTGGTATTTGAGACTCTCTGGGTCTCTTGGTCCTATCTTATCCATTCAAACGTATTCCCAGTAGAATCTGATGAAACCTGGGGAAGGGAGGCATTTTCTTATCTGCTGAGTGTCTGTTGCATGCTAGGCACTGCTGATATTTGGTGGGAAAAACAGGCTTAGTTACAGCACAGATCTTATGAAGGGACACAGACATCAAATAAATAAATTCATACTCAATAAATTACAAGGAAGGGGCAGGGTGAGAGTGAAAACTAACCTAGTACAGAGGTTCAGGGAAGGTTCCCTGAAGCAAAATAAGCCCATTGACCTTAATCCCCACCATCAGGAACTTGGTTCATTCTCTTCCTTGCCTTAAAAAACTCCCCATTCTTCTCCATGCAAATCCAACTATTTTATTACTGGTTTTTTTTTTTTGAGGACACAGCTTAAGTACTACTTAAGATATTAGGCTTTGCCTAACTTCTCTAGCCTCCAAAGATCTTGTGGTTTTTTTTTTTTTAAATCTTAGTGCATTTGTGGTTCCTGCTACCAGAGTTGATTATGTAACAGATCATAGATTTTAGAGTTAGCATGTTGATTATCAATGTTTTTATCTAAGAAACCTGTGCTCTTCTCTTTTAGATTTCACATGATGCTGTAATAAATGAACATTTGCTTAATGAATAGCTGAATGCTATTATTTAGGGGTATTCACACCTAAGTGCTAGAAATCTATGGAACAAATGCAGGGATTGGAATCATGGTTCTAATACCTTAAACAACTTTTCTAAAGCTTGAGATTAACTTAATTCCATTCTTGTTCATTTGCTTTAGGTTTTATTTGAGCTAAAATTTCATACTCTTTGCATTAACATTGCAGAAAAATGGATTGCTTATTGTTTTGGAAGTTTGGCTACATTTATATTACCTATTGTTAACGTAAATTTCCTAATAACCCCAAATTAAACCTGCCTATGAAATTCACTGGTCCATGTTATTTACCTTCTGGATTATATATTTAATGCCAAATATCCTCATAAAACTAAAGATAAATCAACAAAACAAAGACCTTAAATTTCAGTTCTTGGTATGCTTCTGAAAGGAATGTGATCTGTGTAACAAAGCTCTATAATTATTTTTTCTGGTTTTCAGAGCTCTGCTTAATATAAAACCTAAAAACAGCTAATTAAAGTTAACAGGATTCAGTGGAGGTGAGTGAAGTTTTCACAATAGTTAGGTTCAATTTTTGTCCAAAATGTTTCCAGAATAAATCATGTTAGAGTTGTGTAGTGAGATGTATGAGAGTTTAGGTGTGGCATGTGATATCCTAATTTATTTGTTCATTGTTGTCTGTGGGTTAAATGTCAAAGCCCAACACTACTCAAATGGGAGGAATTCCAGCTGATGCATACTTACTGCCCCCTACACTGTATCTTCACTCTTGAAAAGACTATATTCCAAAAAATGGTGCAATGATATAAAGTTCATTTGCCACAGAATCCTTATGTATGGTCATCATAAAGCTCCTCAAACCATAGGAGCCCCATATCTTCTATATTCTTAGTATTTAACTTCTGCACTTTAAACACAGTGCCCTTTCAGTAAATATGACAATATAATAACCTGCATAAGAGGCAAGCACTCTGGGCTGTGTTTCTCAGTTTTCCACTGACTTGTGAGTAAATTTGAACAGATCTCTTTATACCTCTAGCTTTCAATTATTGTTGTGCCAAATTCATTCATTTGTTCAGCAAATATTTGTTGGTGACTACTAAGTACCAGGCAATATTCCAGAGAGTGCTTCTGTTAGCTATGCCAACAGCAAGGTAAGCATCTGTAATAGCCACGAGTGATTCTGTTTGACAGACAGCACAGTGAGTAGAAAGAGGATGTGGTAATAAGATCCAGTTAAATCTTGCTTCAACATTTAGTGAGGTCTGTCACTAAAATCACTTAAAGTAAATGTTTTCATCTATAAAATAGTAATAGCTCAAAAATATTTAATGAGTGCCTCAATGTGTAGGCACTGTGCTAGGTACTAGGAATGCAGTGTGGCCCAAAGCAGATAAGGACTCTGCTTTGATGGAGCTCAAGCATATTTATATTATTATTATCACACCATTGAATCTTGTTAGTCCGTGTGGTGGTTTTAAAATGTGTCCACAGCAGGTAACCTACAAAGAGAAACTTATCAGATTAACTGCAGATTTCTCAGCTGAAACCTTACAAGCCAGAAGGCACTGGGGACCCATCCTCAGTCTCCTAAAACAAAATAAAGGCCAACCCAGAATTGTTTATCCTGCAAAACTGAGCCTTTTATATGAGGGAGAAATGATCTGTTACAAGAAATGAAGAATTTTCCTGACAAGCAATCACTGATAGAATTTGCGAAGACCAGGCCTTGCTCTGCAAGAAGTACTTAGACCTGCATTGTATACTAACTAGCACAAGAGACACCCACCAGTGTAAAATTACCCAAAAGCTAAAAGTCCAGAACCCAGATTTCACAATGGCTCAAGAAGTAAAACAAAACAAGAGTCTACCCAACATGATGAACAGAAATCTATGATCTGTTACATAATTGTATGTAGAGAGAACTATGAAACACTGAGAAAAGAAATTTCAGAGGATGTAAACAGGTGGAAAACTCTACCATGCTCTTGGATAGGTAGAATCAACTTTGTTAAAACGTCTATACTACCTAAAGTGATTTACAGAATCAATGCAGTCCCTATCAAAATACCAACATCATTTTTTGCTGATCTAGAATAATTCTACGTTTCCTGTGGAACCAGAGAAGACCCCATCTAGCCAAAGCAATCTTAAGCAAAAATAACAAATTTGGAGGCATCAATCTACCAGACTTCAAACTATCGCACAAGAACAGAGACATAGAACAATGGAACAGGACTGAGAACCCAAATATAAAACCATGCTCATACTGTCATCTGATCTTTGACAAAGTAGACAAAAACATACATTGGGAGAAAGAATCCCTATTCAATAAATGGTGCTGGGAAAATTTGATAGCCACATGTAGAAGACTGAAAGTAGATTCACACTGCTCACCTCTCACAAAAATCAACTCACAATGGATAACAGACTTAAACCAAAGGCATGAAACCTCATAAGAATTCTAGAAGAAAACTTTGGAAAAACTCTTATGGATATTGGTCTAGGCAAAGAATTTATGAAGAAGACCCCCAAAGCAATCACAACAGCAACAAAAATAAATAAATGGGATCTGATCAAATTAAAAAGCTTCTGCACAGCCAAGGAAACTATCACTAGAGTGAGCAGACAACCTACAGAATGAGAGAAAATATTTGCATGCTACACATCTGATAAAGGGCTGATAACCAGAATCTACATAGAACTTAGGAAAATCAACAAGAAAAAAACAAACAACCCCATTAAAAAGTGGGCAAGGGACAAGAACAGAAACTTTTCAAATAAAGACAGAATGGCCAGCAAACATAAAAAATTGCCCAACTTCTCTAATCATCAGGGAAATGCAAATCAAAACCACAATGAGGTATCACTTAATTCCACTGAGATTGGCTTATATCAAAAAGTCCCAAAACAACAAATGTTGGAGGGGATGTGAAGAGATAGGAACACTCATACACTGCTGGTGGGACTGAAAATTAGTACAACCTCTATGGAAAGTAATATGGAGATACCTCAAAGAGCTAAAAGTGAACTACCATTTGATCCAGCAATCCCACTACTGGGTATTTACTCAAAGGAAAAAAAGACGTTCTATAATAAAGACATCTGCACTTGACTGTTTATAGCAGCACAATTCACAATTGCAAAGATGTGGAAACAACCCAGGTGCCCATCAATACACATGTGGATTAATAAAATGTGGCAGACGTATACCATGGAGTATTACTCAGCAATAAAAAACAATGGTGAATTAACACATCTGGTATTATCGTGGATGGAGCTAGAGCCCATTCTTCCAAGCAAAGTATCATAAGAATGGAAAAACAAGCACCACTGGTACTCACTATCAAATTGGTACTAACTGATAAATACTTATGTGCACACATGGAAATAATATTCATCAGGAGCTGGGCAGGTGGGAGGGGATGGGAAAACTCACACCAAATGGTTGCGGGGTGCACAGTTTGGGGGATGTCCACGATTATAGCTCTGACTTGGGCAGTACATAGGCAATATATATAACCAAACTGTTGTACCACCATAATATTCTGAAATAAAAGAAGGTAGTTTTGAAAAATAAAAAATAAAGAAATAAAATGTGTCCACCGAATCTTTGGCACTTTTTCCTTCAAAATGTGGACCCTAATTCTCCTGGATCTGGGTCAGGCTGACAGACTTGTTTCTTGTGAATAGAATGTGGCAGAGTGATTCTCCAAGGCTTCCAAGGCTAGGTCAAAAAAAAAGGATAGCTTCTTCCCGACTGTCTCTTGAATCGCTTGCTCTGGGGAAAGCCAGCTGCCATGTCATGGGGACACACAAGCAGCCTCAAGGCCCATGTGGGGAGAAGCTGAGGCCTTCCACCAATAATCAGTACCAAGTCGCCCGTCCTGTGAGTGATCCACCTTAGAAACCAGTCTTCCAGCCTAAGTCAAGTTGTTGGATGGCCATCGTCCTGGCCAAATCCTGACTGCAAACTCATGAGAGACTCTAAGATACAACTGCACAGTTAAGCCACTCCCTAATTTCTGACCCCGAGGAACTAGAGATTCATAAATGTTTATTATTGTTGCCACCAAGTTTTGGGGGCAATTTGTTATAGGGCAATAGAGGACTAATATCGCCTGTGATGGAAACATCTGGATGAATATAAAGAGTTTTGGTGGAAAACCTGTCAAACTCCCTTATTTTACCTCCCATGTTGGAAAACACAGAATTAAATAATTCCTCACAGACGTTCAGTGTTTCTATTGCTACAGGACACAATCCACACTCCCAGATCTAGTATTCAAAACCCTGCGTGACAAAACCCCACTCAAATCGATCTCCCCTACCCACAAGGAAAACACTCTGCTCCAACCGGACTAGTCTGCCTGTCTTTAGCCAGTCGTCCCTGCCAAGTCCTGCCTCCAAGATTTTGATCACGCCCTTCCTCCTCTTGAAAGCCATCCCCTATTCTTGTTGCATATTCTTTTTTTTTCCTTCCAAGCTTAATTTAATCCTGGAGTAATTCTTGATTACCCTAATTCATAGCAACTTTTTCCTTTTTTAAGCATCCAGTGGTTTTCATTGCCAATGCTGCTTATTTAATATTTATTTTTCTAGGTACTTGAACAGTTGTTACATGTCACTGTTAATTCATCAATAAATATTTGAGTGTCCATTATGTGCAAAGTACTGCACCAAAATATATATTTAACACTTTTGTTTTCATCATATTTAATTTTTTATTTTTTTAAATCTATTATGGCACATAACCTTTCATGTGTGTTTCTTCACTCCACAATTAGATCACAAGCAACTTGAGGACAGAAACAGTCCTATTCTTTGCAGATCTAGGCACATACTTGTAGAATACAAATCTCCAGAAGTATCTTTTTACCATCTCCATACAGGGCAGCAATTTCAAAATAATGAAAAGACATTGACATTTCTCATTCTCCTGATATTTATGAAACCAGAAGCACAGTGTTAAAATGCTAGAGTGTGAAGCACTTATTTGCATGGAACTGGGTTTCCCTGGGCATGTAACTTCAACATGAAATCATCTTGGAAGTACACCTGGTCAGGAAATTGTGAACACTTCCCTCCGTAGTTATCATCTGACAGTACTCTCTGAGAGGAGGCTTTTTCGTCTTGCCAACTGTCTCAAAAACGTTGTCTTCAATATAAAATGTGAAAAATAGTGTGAGACTCCTGATACCCTGAGGACTACAGTGAAAGATCCAGTGATGAAATGAAGCAGAGATTGCTGGCCTTTGCTGAAATCCTGCAAAGTCGCTCAGGTGAAAGTAACTTCTTCCCTGAAATTATTTAAAGAATTAAATCCATTCTCTGGTTTGCTTTCACAGTGGTGAGCTAGTGAAAAATGCAAGCCAATCTAAACTTTTAAAAAATAGTTTTTAAAAAAAGGAGAAAGTAACTCTCAAATTTTAAGTAGCATAATAATCACCTGGGGAGTTCTTCAAAATTTAAGCTGTCTGGCCATTAACACCACCCAATTCACCACCACCTCCACCACCACCATCAGATGCCAACTCAGAAAGTCTGGGGTAATGCTCTGGAATCTATATACTTCAACAGACACACTTTGATCATTTCGATTAAGGTAGAGTGGCTGAGTATATCTGTTTGTAACTCACGAAGATAGAGAAAAGACAAAGAGGAAAAATACTTATAATAGCATGTGATTCCTGTATTATTTTCTCTTTAGTTAGCTGCATTTTAACTCCCCAGATTTTTCCTGAATTGTGTCAATCTCATATGGACAGTATAAAATCAGAGGGTTATCGCTAACCTTGCATTGAAAACCTCCATATTATAAAAAGTAATTCTCTATTGTTAAGAGAAATCTGCATGCATTCATTTCTATGGTCAGAAAAAAGTATAAATATTTTAAAATAAAATTAACTTAGTAAAAAATTCCAGTGGCTTCCCATTGCTTTCAAAAACAAAGCTGAATACTTTTGGTGTTGACCAAACAGCCTTATTTCCCAACATTTGACAAGCATCCTCCTCTTTCAGACAAAACAGACTCCAGATTCCTGGCACGTCTAACTCTTTCATGTTCAGCGTCCTCACTCACGCTGTCTGTAAGGAATGCAAAGACACTAGTCGTCTACCTGACAAACTCCTACTCCTTCAAGACTCATGACAAGTCCTAGCATTGAGCTCCACATTGGAGCCTGAGGAAAAAGAAAAATCCTGATGCTGATTTTATTTTAAATTTTGATATTTTTTCATCATGGAGTTTTTGGATTAATTTTGATTTTTCAAAATATTTTATTGTAATATAAGTGATCTTGATTATTGAGTTTTTTGTCAACCCCTTGAATTTTGCTCTGTGCTTGCCTCACCATAGCCCCAGCCCTGGTCCCAGGCAAAGTCGCTGACTCCATCTTCTTTGCTGCTTCTGCTCTTGGACCTACCTCCACTGTGGGATTTTTCCCATTGCGTTACAGTTTCTGATATACTTATTACTCTCCTACAGACTGGATCACTTTGAGGGCTCATGGCTTTCTCAGTCTACACTTAAGAGACATGGCAGGTGCCCTTTAAATATGTGATGATGCCAAGAATAAATGTTACGAAACTTCAGTTGTGTCTTTCAAGAGCCTCCTGTGAGCCTCAGTTTCTTCATCTGTCAAATAGTGACAAGATACTAGATTATCTCAAAGATATTCAATGACTGATGCTATACTGTATACATGTATATTATAAATAATATAATATAGAAAATAATATCTGAAACTAGTGTAGTTCTTACTATGTACCAAGAACTTTTCTAAGCGTTTAACAAATACTAACTTATTTAATTCTCACAACAATTGTAAGAGGTAGGGGCTATTTTTAGCTCCAATATACAGGTGTGGAAACTAGCTCAGAGAATCCAACAGACTTGTCCAAGGCTTATGTTTTAACCCATGCAGTCCGGATCTGGAGTTTGTGTTCTCAACCCCTATATTGTCTCTCACAATAATAACAATTTTATATATAAATAAATATAAATATGGAAATATATAACCAACACAAAGATTTTATGTTTTAAAATGTGAAAATATCATTGGTCATTCTAATTCTATTTCTAATCCACAATGAAATTCTCACTGACCAGAGAGCCAGAGAAAATTGGATGCTACAGCATTTCTTCCATGACAGCTACTTCACTCTAAAAATGCACTGGTTCATTTATCAAAGACAAAGGACACGAGGTAACCTAATCAAAGAGAATGAGAAAACTTGAATAGTGAGAGTAGCATTAAATGACTAAGGTTTGAGAGGCCAAGTATCCTGACAACACTTAGAAGAAAGTTTAAAAAGACAGTCATTTGGGAAAACACGGTCAGCCAATCATGAGGCCAGCCCCTCCCCTTACCTGTGAGCCTGTGTCTGGGCTCTATTTCCCTGGTAAGTGAAGGCGAATCAGCTGAAATTATTTTCTTAACTCTGGCTCTTAGCTTTAAAGGGATATTGGTAACATCAACTCATATTGGTGACCTCAGCAAGTGATGTCACTGTATTTATAAGAATGTTATAAATAATCAGTTGTTCATCTTGACTTATCAGACAGACTCGGATATTAGTGCTCCCTATCTGAGATTAACAGAAGGCCCAGTGCTTTTTATGAAGGGAAGAAAAGAGAAAAGGAGTTAAAAAAGAGAAGACATGTGGCTCCCCCCATGGCCAATTTCAATGAGGTTATCACCTCTGGGAAGCTTCTGAGGTAGATCAGCCAAAGTGGGGATGATACAGAATGGATAGAAAATAAAAAACAATAAACTCACCATCGTGCAATCAACAGCTGCTCTATACTCCTTATTTTCCTACTTGTTAAATTAAGTTTTATTGTACTTCAGAGGTATTTCTGGTTCTCTGATGCAACTCTGTGTGTACTGAGACTAAGAGGGCATTAGTTGAGAAATCCTTGCATCATGCTACCTGGCGTTAGGGCGTGCTCATCTGCACTGCCTGAGTCAAGTCAGGAGCTGGGGGAGATGGCCAACTGACAGCAGGAGCTGTAGCCACCCCTGTGTATGAGTGTGACAAAGCCATGTTCACCTTTCCCTCCCTCTGCTTGTTCCAGACAGCTCTGCGCAGGACACTTGAGGAAACAGAATCCCAGTCGAATCCCAGTCTCAGTTTCTGTGAATTCCACAGAATTTGTCTCCATGCTGCCATCTAAAGGGTCAGTAATGTTGCCCCAGAAGTCATTGACTACTGGTTTGCTGTGGAGAAAAGTAAAGGATGGGGCTTTGGCTGTGAAATTCAAAAGGTGTTTCAACATTTCCCGAAACTTCTTAAGCAGGAAGCAGACTGGAAACTCTCCTACACAAAAATCTCTCCTACACATTCAGAACACTTAAGCATTTATGGTGGAAATTCCCAGGTGGATCTAGCTGGACAGGAGTGACGAGGCTTTATATTCATTTTCTTTTCCCAATATGACCATTATAGACATTTCTGATAGCATAGTCAGATTTACCTGGATCTGAAAAGTAAATATCAAAGCAAAACAAGCTAACTCCTTGCCCTTTACCCATCTCAGATGCACATTGAGCTTTTTACCATCCATCTTTGTGTGAATTTTGTAATGCAATCACCCATATTAATCTTTCAAAGTGTACCAGATTCTGACCTATTGCACGCCCACTTTGTCCACTGTTAGGAACCATGCTGTATCTGATATGAGTATGAAGGTATGATGTGATTTCTGCTGTTACTGTGCTATCCATTCAACAGGTGAGTCAAGATTGAAGCATCACATACTCAAAGACCACTACAAGCCAATACTGATATAACAAGAGAGAACAAGAGAGATATAAAGGAGAACTGATTGGAGTTTGAGTGATTGGGGAGGCTAAAGGGAGAAGGAAGGCTTAGAAGTGAGCTTGTCTTTTAACAGGCATTCAGGGTGAGACGTGAGCACATGCATCAAAGCGGGAGTGAGCACGGGATGTGTGGAGGACGTTCAGACACCTCCTCCTTAGGCACAGGCATCCTACTGCAGAACAGAACGGACACGAAGTTATGGAGGTCCTGAAAGTCAGGCAAAGAGGGACTGAAACTTGATGGGCCCAAAGAGTATTTTGGGTGAATTATCTGATGATGAAACATGGAAGAGTTGGAGGTAGAGCTTCCAGACACACACATACACTCACTCACAAAGCTACTGAAGCAGTCCAGGCATGAGACAATGGGACCAAGGGATGCCAGGAAGGACGGAAAGGCAAGAGTAACTCCAGGACACATTTCACAAGATAGATTCTAACTTGAAAGCCAGCAATTACGGGAGGAAAAGGAAAGGGCGGAGTCAAAGATGATTCAAATGTTTCTAACCTGAGAGACTGACTAGTATTGCTAGCACCCATCAGAATGGAGAAACTGCATTGGGCAATCCCCAGCAAAAGGTGAATGATGATGCGTTCTAAGCTTCCCAGAACAAAAAACTATGCAAGTTTTGAGCCAATCAAGATAGTAAATGAAAGTATTTACAAGTCCCTCAATTTTTACCATTAAATCACAGGTGTGCTGGAGAGCGTGGTACACCCTGGAATGCTGAACTCATGCACTTGCCTTCACTTTTGTGAAAAAAAAACCTCAGGAAAAGTCAGCAGCAAGAGTGAGGCCAGACAAAACCTCTCTCCTCTGACTTTCACAGCCCTCACCAGCGAGAGGCCTCATCGGCTCTGTCAACACAGACTACACAGTAGTTCCTCTCAACCATTCAGGCACCAGAGGTCTAACCACATGCATGGATCCCACAAACCAGCAAGTGATCAATGATTTCAACCACCCCTCTCACATTTTTTTCCTACAGCTGCTGACAAGCAGAAAAACAAAGTGAGTTCGCTTTTATAGCCATGCTTAATCTGTGACAGTGCTAATAGGTGATATGAAGAAGAAAAAGGCAATACTGTGAACTCAAATGAACCAGACCTCAGGATTGCCATTGTTGGCACCTATGACCTGGATGAAACCACCCATCTATAGGTGTCTGGTTAAAATCCAGGCTCCATCACATAGTAACCATGTGAACACTGGCAAATTACCTATCATTTTCGTGCCTCAGTTTTCTCATCTTTAAAATAGGGATAATCATACTACATAGTTCAAAAAGTTATGAATATCAACTAAGGTAATATATGCAAAATACTCAGCACAGTGTCTGATACTTAGTATTCAATAAATGTTCACCCCTATTATTATTTTTATGCTTGCCTAATAACAAAAGGTATGCTTTGGAGGTCAAAAGTCATGTTAGGTATGTTGGATGATGTTGCATTTACCAAAGCTGTTGAGTCACACCTGGATGGGTGGTATTCAGTATAACTCTGTAATAACATAAATTTGGATATAATTAGCCCCTGCCTTCTCCTATTCTCAAATGTGGGATGGGCTGAATCTCTTATCCTCGGGGGAGGCAGGGACATCAGAAAATGACAGCCTTGAGATATCTGGAGCTTAATTCAGTGCACAGTCATATTTGCACAGTATGATTTCCATTGTGCTTGTAGTGACATTTTTGACCACTTGGAAAACATTGCTTCTCATTAACTTCACAAAAGGGTGATTCCTTGTTTGACATGACTGCATTTTTTGGAGTCGACTTTTCTCATTCTGGCAGGGTTTTACTGTACTTGAAGAATAGTTCCACAGTAATTAGAAGCTTCTTGCCTGGACTTTCATGGGTACGTGTGTATTAAAAGGAGACAAAATAAACTTGCTGCACATTCCAGCTGCCTAAATGTGTTTGGGGAGGTTTGTGTTGTTTGCCTTTGCTCCTAAGCATGGTCTTTCGGCTTTAAAGTTTGCCTCTTGACAAGCCTTTGCATGTAGAGATTATAAGAGGCTGAAACTACTTCAAACTTGGCACCTCAGCTCATGTCTTCCCCGTGTGAAAGAGAAGAAGCATCAGGGCCTGCCTTCCAGGTTTAAAGGGCTTTCTTTACCTGGGATTTATTATTTGCAGAGGCTAGTTACCTAATCTGTTTGTTGCAACACAAAAGGGAGTGAGTGAAGGGAGATGATGTCAAAAATAAATATGTTACCCTGGACCAGCACCCACGGTGGCAGGGGCTGCAGCTGGTTCCTTACCAAAAAATCCAGATTGCTCCAGACACCCATCAATCCAAAAGACGATGAAGGCAGGCCTTTGAGTCACTAAATATATTCATTCTAAATGACTTACCGAGTCCTGCAGATCTGCCTGGCTATTCGGGAGCAGAGTGTGCCCACGGGATTATAATTCCCATTCTCACCGTAGCCGAGTTTCATCTAGGCATGCCTTCTAGAGGTTCATCTTCACTCTTCTATTGCCCAACTAGCACCGTAGCCCAGAAAGGATTTTAACTCTATAAACACAACTTGATTTCTATGGTGCTACAACTGTAATGATTCATGCAGAATTAGTCAGACAGCGGTAGCATTGAATAGTAATATTTAGGATAACTCTGATACATATATTGGAATGCACCTGTTCCTCCTATTTCTCGATTTCATGATAAAGAAGAGTTTGTATTCCTAGTTTCTAATTTTTAGTCTACTTTTATACAATCTGAATGATGCAACATGAAAAATTCGTACTGACTACTAGATGTAAGAAATATGAGTTCATGAGCTTAAAACCAGATTCTGGAGCCAGGCTGCCTGGGTTCAAATCCTGACACCACCACCTATTAACTGTGCGATCTTGGTCAAGTTACTTAAATTCTCTGTGCAATAATGTTCTCAACTATGACATGAATAATATAGTCACCACCTCAGTAAGTGCCTGGCACATAGTATAAGATCAAGAAATATTTTTATTATTATCATTTTTTACTGGCCAATTCTTATATTTCAGTATAATAGATAAATATGAGAAACAAAAACAAGAGCAATAAAAAAGAATAAAAATACCTAAATCCAAACTGTAATCTCAAAGTTATTCCCTCTCTACCACAGACAGAGAAAAAGTAACTGCTTCTATACCCATCTTAGATTCTTCAAATTACCCTACAGCACCTCTGATTATAAAATTACATTTTCTATTCTATTGATTATAGAATGAATTGAAACCCTGGGTATAATTTTTATTTGGATTTTTATTTATCCAAATAGGAGTTTTTAGATCTAGAAAGAATTTCTGTGTAAGAAGGTAAGATACTATACAAATCTCAAGGGCAAAGAATACGGAAAGGAGATTTCTAATACCTTTCTCTCCTATCCTACAAGATTGAATTTTGGCAAACTATTAATACAATCTCCCTGGGTTACAGATTTCTCAACTGTAAAGTGAGAGGGTCACTTCCAGCTCTAATAACAAATCAAAAAATTATGTTTTAGACTGAGTCTTATAAGGTCTAAGAGACTAGTAAACATACTTTCAGTGTTTGAACTATCCTATAATTTTGTTCATGCCTATCCACAAACATAAAGATAATCTCTTCATAGCTAATTATTATTAGAGTATGTAATAGGTCCATAGTAAAAATGATGATTAATCTCCTTTCATATAATGTGTCTTTTCAGAGCCCTTTAGGTTAGGTGTAGAAGGCACATGTCACATTGTTTCTCTAGTTTTTTCTTCCTAATTTAGTAGAATTATAAGAGCTCTCTATGATTTTCTCTATGAACCTCTAAAAGCTATCAGGTAGCACCAATTAGTTAAAGACTACTCATTCACAGACCTTATATTTCTCTCTTGAAAGTTTTATAAGAGGAACTTTATGTAACTGAAAAATCCTTCAAAACAAGAAATTGGTGAAAATAAGTTGTTGAAAGGAGCTATTAAAGTCCTTCCATTACTATCGTTAGCATATTGATAATTAGCATATTAAACCAGAATATTTCAAAGAGTATTTGTCCTACTTATGTGCTGAATACATTATTTCTGAAGCCCGTGCTACTTAAGATATGCAAGAATACATAAATTCCAACTGTATACAATACAGTTAATTCGTTATAAAGGGCTAATATACACACAATATGAACAGAAGAAAATCTCATCAACAACTTTATGTAATGACTTGTGTAAAAGTCCTTTAAAATAAAGTGTCATTCAAATATAAGGAATTATTTATGCTAGCACCAGGAGTTTAAATGCTTTATACTAATCGAGTTGACATTTTCTTTTGAATTATCCTATTGTGCCTAGCTCTCATCTTATGTCTTAGGACTGTGTCATTGAAAAACATTGTTCGTGTTTTAAAAGTCACTAGCTTGTTACTCTCTTTACAAAATAATTCAACTTAGTGTTCTTTTATATAGCAAATTACTATAATTTATCTGAAATACAATCTGATTTATAGAAATTTGATTTACAAGAAGCTTTTTAGGAGATGGCTGTTTTGTTAAACATGAAACATTTGATTGACTTTCACTCCTCTTCTAAGAAAAGGGGCTCCAGGGGGAAAAAACAAAAGCAAAAACAGTATTGGCCAAATCACTGGGGTTAAAAAGCTCATCCCCCTCAGTTCTGAGAACTTCTCTAGGTCCTTTCTGTGTTTCCGTTCTGGATCTAAAAGAAAATAATGAAGTGGGGTGGCATTCTGCCCACTTTGTAACTTGGCAATGACTAAACGTAACTGAAACAGCACTAATTAGAAGACAATCTTCTAATCGTGTTGACACATTTACACCACTCAAATATCAGCCCTGAAGAGAGAGATTTTTATACTACTCCAGATTTCATTTGTTCTGTTGATCAAATACAAGTCCAGGGTTTCTACAATAAAAATAAAGAACAATCGAGTTTGAGCTTACACTTGTTTGTGTTGTGCAAACCATGGTGAGATTTATGATGTGAAAAATAAATGAGTCAAAATTTTATAAAGATTAAAATATATTCTGGCTCCTACAAGCTTCCTATTTTTCTAGATAAATATTGCAAACTTCACTTTCTGGCTAATTTGAAAATCTTGGGTAAAAAACATACAAACTGTTTATACGAATACTTCCAAGTGAAAACACTATACAAGAAAAAAAATTTCAGAATGAAACACTAAAGTGGTACCAAAATAAATTTTAACTCGAATCCAAAAGTTAGAGAAACAAACAAATCTCGTTTACTTACAAGTTGGTTTTGCTGTTGGAGGAAATTTGGTCCTAGTAATAGCCAAAATTATGAAAATAATGACTGGCCATAAGATCAAGACAAGTGTCCAAAGCTGAAAAATAACAATAGAAAAAATTGTTAATTATGTTCTTGAACCAAAAATTTAAAAACATGACTATAAAAAGCATGTCATACTATAATATTTCAACACAAGTTGGATATTTGACTACCTATAAACATTATTAATAAAAAAGGAATGAGAAATTTTTTTAAATGCAAAAAACCTCTAAATGAACAAAAGAATGATTTTTCCAGGCTAAAAACCTTGAAATGATCTTCCAAAACCTCCTTTCTGGTCGCCTCTCATGACTGTCCCAAGAGTGATTACCTTAAAATTCAAATTGGATCAGTTATTTCCTTCCTTAAAAATCTTTTACAGCTTCCCAGTTGCTCCCCATGTAGATAAAATTCTAAACAGGGCATACAAAACCACGATAATTTCAACCTAGACCTGTCTTACCACTTCCAATGTCAGCATTCTATGCTCAGCCATAAAGACTGGTGTGTGAAATGGCCCACAAATATTGTTGAACAAATAAACAAATGAATGGTTGAATAAATGAATAATAGAGTCAATGAGTGAAGGAGAAAACAGGAACTTAAAGCTCTGTACAACCCCTCCTATCCCGCTATCATATCCTGTGTCTGTTTCTATCATAGAAATTAACATACTGTTATAGGCAATGATTTTTTTTTTTTTTTGGCCTAGTTCCCAAAATAAACTGGCAGTTCTTTTATAGTAGGGATAGTATCTTATTCATCCCTAAATTTCCACTACCTGGCACAAGAGAGGTGCTCAAAAAATATATATACTGCATTGAAATTTCTGTTAGAGAATTTCACTTTAAGCACTTAGGAGCTGCTTTTTCTCCCCATGTAGACATGATTCAGGTCTAAAGGCACTAACTGCTTAATATTTTATATACCTATAAAATTGGCTCCAGAACAGTGAAAAACATATATTCACAAGAACATTAACTGTGATATGCAAATAGTTACAGTGCTTAAACCAAACCAGAGAGACAAGCCTTGCCTGTACTTACAAAAGTGAAACTGGGAACTACGTTTCTGCGTGGTCATGCCGTCAGGCTTGTTAGCTGTCCCCCCTCATTTTTTCAGGGACAATTTGCTTCTGCCAAATTAAACTATCTACCTGGGGCTTTTCAGTTCTCCAGAGCAATCCAAACCCAATCAATTATTGATCCTTAAGTAATTCCTAACCTAAATTTTCTACTAAAATCTCCACTGTATGTCCTAGAGCACCACTCTCCTTGCTGGTAGGCTTGTCGCCAACTTCTTAGACTTCGGGTATAAGGGCAAGTTTTTAGAAATGGAAGTTCACTGTAGATCTAAGGAGTCCTAAGGCACTTGGTTTGATCACAGCTAAAAAGCACCCAGACAGGCTGAAAAACTTAATCTAAAGCAGCACTTCTCAAACACTAATGTGTACTCAAATCATGTGGGGATCTTGTAAACACACAGATTCTGAGTCCGAAGGTCTGAGGTGGAGCCTGAGATACTGCATTTCTAACAAGCTCCCAGGTAGGTGATGCTGATGTTGCTGTTCCATGCACTACACTTTGAGGAGAATGGACCTGGATGTGTGTCACCCTACCTAACTAACAGGATGGTTTATACAGTCTTGGAATATTTTTGTTGGAAAATTTCTTTGAGATCATCTAATGGATAGAATTCAGGGCATTTGTAAATTCGCATAGAAAAATAATTGCATTTTTATCTTCTCTAGTTTGTAATTGAAATTGAGCATTTCCATTAATGATGAACGCAGGCAATGAGCCACAATGTTATTAGCAGTACCTGTCACCAATAGAAATCATGGATATTTTAAAACCCCATTAGAATTGTTGCAGATACCTCAAAGTGCTATATACACTCATCACTGTGTTAAAATTATGGTAGTTATGGATTCACCACTAGACCTTTTTTGTAATGCTACAACAAACACACATACTACCATTTCATAAACTTGCTTCTTAATACTTTGATAACTGAATTTCAATATAATTTGTTTTATTTATAATCCTACATATTTTATTTTACTTGATGAATCTAAAATCATTATTCTTAGAAGGGCCATAGGCTTGACTAGACTGCCAGAAGACATGCATGGCACGGAAGATAAGAACCCTCGATCTGATCCAACTCCCTTTTTGTATTCTCTGGGGTGCAAAAGGTACATAGCTTGTCCAAACTCACATATCCAGTTGTGGAGCAAAGCAGGGGACAAGGATCTGAATCTCAAGGTACATAGGCCAGGATTTTTTATAATTATTGTGCTGCTCTGAGGAGCAAATAAGAAAGCACTATATAAAGTGTGCTTTAAAAGGTATCAGTGCCACAGAAATATAAGAGGTGTTATTATTCTAGCCCAGTCTCTGATACATTTGAAAATTAGAGTCTGTTCTTCAGATCCTGGATACAAGGTGCCATTTTTATTTTATGTGACTCACTTGAAATGTAGACTATAAAGAATTAAGGTTAAAAAATATTAACATTTGTGGATTTATCAGTTTTGTATTTGATGCCATCATTATTCTTTAAAGAAAGTATTCATCTGAGTAGACAGTGCCCTACAGCTATTTTTAGGAGCATCTATTCATTTTCTATGGCAACCTCATGAGAACTCAGTGGATGAGATGAACTATATCAACACAAGTGTACATTGACATTCAAATAAGGAGCATTTATTGTAGGATATTTTTAAGTTGTCTTTTGATTTATCTAGTTTGATGATTTTGTGAGGATGTTTTGGCAAATTTTGAAATTTACATTATATGTATTTTAAGTCCAGGCAAAAATGCAATCTATAGCAAGGAAATTTAAGGCAGCTTAGGCCTTAAATTAAGGTCTGTTAAAGGTAAAAAACCACAGCAAGCCCATAAACAAATCTATAATCAGAATATTTCCCTGGGATTTTAGGTCAGAGAGGTTTGAAGAACATTTCTGCACACTGCATTTTTGAGGGATAATAAATAAAAAGCCCTCCACACTGTGATCTTGGGAATGTTAAGGTTGACAAGTTAATCACAAAAGCAATAAATAAATAAAATTTAAATTTTTATAAGCAGCAGGATTGCTCTCAACACCATTCTAAATATCATCATAAGCAACCTAGAAGCAAATGCAGTGTCAAGGATGCAAATATTAAGCAGATGAGCCATGACTTTTTTTGTTTGTTTAGAGAAAGGGCTAATATATTGATTTTATACATATTGACACAGGAGCTACTTGAGAACTTTAAGGACAGCAGTTTTAGAAGATTTAGTATTTTTGTTAATATTTTAGTTGTCTCACACTCCCACTATACCTCATTTGCATTCCATTGCCCTGTATTCTTGACATCTAAGGGCATTTGCACACTGAATAGTTTACAGTTCTTTAGTGGGCCTGGATATTTGTGTTCTTCTATTTCTCCAGGGTTAATTTTCTACTGAGATTTTCTATTCTGTTCTCTTTTTCTTCTCCTTCCTTTCCTGAAAAATTCAGTGCAAAAGTCCTTAGGTGGGGCCTGGCAAGGTCGGTGTCCACGCTAGGACTGGGGGAGCCACAGTGACCCAGTGAGGCAAGTGGATCCCTAGCAGGGTGACGAGGACATGGACAGTCAGAGCCCAAGTGGGGTGATGAAGGTGTCGGTGCAGGGAGAGAGGGCAGAGGCAGTGGAAGGTGATCGATTTCATAAGAAGAGGGATTTCATAAGAGGAGGCTGACCAAAAAAGTAAATATGGCCCCCATGTGGGGAGCCGGGCTTCTCACTCTTCATCGGGAGAATTTATATGGGACATGAACTCTATAGCATTGGGCTAGAATTAACAATATGCACGCACACTCCTCATTTCCAAAATATATAAAGACACATAAAATGTAAATATAAATGTTTGTGTATGTGTGTGTGTCATTTATTTATTTCCTAGTTCTGGTTCCACAAGTCGTTTCTGCTTCATTCTATCCCTTTTTTTCCCAGCCTTGAAAACACCCATTTTCCAAGAAATGCCAGCTTCATTTAGTGGACATCTGAGTGTTAGTTGTGACCATTGTTCTTGAGGTCTCACTATTTCCAAGCGTGGACAGAGCTAGAAAATATATGTAGAAGATAGAGAAAGATAGATGGATGATAGAGGATAGATGCATGGATGGACAGATAGGTATAGATAGATAGGTGGATAGGTAGATTGATAGAAGGGTGATAGATATACTGCTCAGAAAAATGCCAAAGAATGATGACATATCCCAGGACACAGATATAAGCCTGTGGCCAAATTTGAGCACTAAAATACATTATGGTAATAAAATATTATATCTAAGTGAATAAACTAGGATTCCATAAGTCCATGCAGATATAAATAAATACATAAGCAAAAGATAAATCAAGTGAAAGCTTAATGAGGAACGGGATATGTATATAGTCTCAAAATACTTCCTCACAAAATAGGACAAATTGGTATCATGTACCACCTGATGTGATACAATGGGGAAAAGGAACCATCACTTCTGCTACATTCTTGCCAAAGATGAGTAATCTGACCCTAAAATACAGGAAACAACAGATACTTAACAAAACAACTGGTCTTGAATGTTCAAAAGTGTCAGGGTCATGAAAGTGAAAATGACTGAGAAACTATTAACAGACTGAAGACGAGAGACATGAAAACTAGGTGCAGCACGTAATTGTAACTGAATATTTTTGCTCCAAAGGACACAATTCCAATAACTGGTGAAGTTTGAATTGGGTCTGAGGACTTTATGGTGGTGTTGGGTTATGTTTGTTTGTAGAAAATTCACCCTAAAGTTTCTGGGGTAAAAGGGCACCAATCTCAAATGGCTCTAGAAAAAAAAAGTTATTTGTACTGTTCCTGCAAATTTTCTTTAAATTTGAAATTATTTCAAAATAAGAGCTTTAGAAATTATTTAAAAGCGCTCTGTATCTCTTTTTGAAAATCCAGAACCAATTTTAAAGAGAAAGCAAAAGATAAAGGGGCAGGAAAAGAGATAAAAGCAAACAAACAAGCAAACAAGCTTCATACCTAGGAACTTTATCCCGTTGCATGCAGGTGTTAAGGTTTGGGGAATTAGGGATAATGCCAGGACACATTGTAGTCCACTAAGTTATCCACTCAAAAATGACGAGTTTAAATCTTAAGCAATTCCTTGAATCAATCAAATGTAAATTCACTCCAAAATTTTCATTTAGAGCTGATCTGTGGTATCTACTAATTAAATTGAATGATTTATTAATAGTAACATTTGCCTCTGCATTTGCTAAAAGCTATTGTTTCAAATATTTGAAAATTTCACAAACCAAATATTCTAAGAAATCTAGGCAAAGCATATAATTTTAACTCCGTTACCTTGTCAGAACACTTTATTCTAATTCTATCTGATTCTATTTATGTCCAACATTGTTATTATTTTCTTATCATTTTCACTAAAAGGTAAATAAGAAAATAAGACACAGGGGAATTTCAAATTAAAAAGTCTTACTATATATTTTTAAACTTGAGAAAACTGCTTTAAAATATTATCTGAATACTCTGTGAATTTTATTACTGTTTCTTTATTATCCTAAAGCAGAGGTAACAGACTGGTGGTAGAAAGGCCAAATCAGACTCATGGAGGTGTTCTGTTTCTTCTTGTTGTTTTTAATGGAATTTGAATGCTTTTATAGGCCATGCACTTTCTAGTTCATCAGAGGTATCTCCGTTCTCTACTTTCTTATGAAGCGCTTGGTGCATATCACATAATCACGTTGCCTGTCTTGCCCCTGCAGATATTTAAGTCTGTGCCCCATGCACTAGAGTGGTTTGAAGTTGGTTATGTTAGAAATAATAAATGGTAGTGAATGTCAGTAAGATTTCTAAATTTCAAAAGGATTTCTTTTGTCTTACTCTGAAAACAAATAAAAATAAGATACCTAGGATGAAGAATCTCCATTTCCCTTTATGGAGTCAGAGTCTTGGAGAGTTTTAAGGAAACTTAGAGCTCAACATACAATATAATAATCATTTATATAAGGTTTACACATTCACTAATGCAATAGGAAATTGTTGAACTCCTACTGTGTGACAGGCACTGGGAATACAGCAATTAAAGTTTTCAGTCTTTTGAGGAAGGGAAACGGGAAAAAAAATAATTACAGCTGGATGTAATGGATAATGCTATGACAGAGGAAGTAAAGAGCGTAAGCGGAAGATAGATCAAGGGAAGCTAAGTCTAAAACCTGAAAGATGAAAAAAAGTCAGGCAGAAGAAAAGACGTGTGTTGGATGGAGTGTGAGAAAGAAGTAGGAGTCTTCCATGCAGAGGAAACATTTGTGTGAAGACCCAGAGACAGGAAAGAGGGTGGGATATTCCAGCAACAGAAGTCCAGAATGACTGGCACATACCCTGTGGCCATCCAACCTCTACTTGAATGTTTCTAGTGCCTAGAAGTTTACTATTTCACAAGACTTCTTCACCATTGGACAACTCATATTGTCTGATAGTTTTACTCATATTAAGGTGAAAGCTTCCTCCCTGTGAATACCACGCATTTGTCTATGTTTGGCCTTCTCTTTCACATGAGAATTCTACAAGTATTTGAAGAGAGACAAAGTCCCCTCTTCTCCTAGGTACCTTAAACAATTCTGTGAAATATTGTTTCAAAATATCTTCCCCACGATGAATTCTTGTTGTCAAGTGGTCTTCTTATAATTAGTGTCAGAATTCAATACAGTACTCCAAATGATAATAGCTAACATAATATATTGACTGCTTAGAATGTACAATATGCTATGTTAAACACTTAACATGTATTAGCTCATTTTAACATAATAACCTCATTTCCTCTTGCAGATGGGAAAACAGAATCTTAAAGAGACAAAATAAGCTTTCTTTCCATAAGCCATAAATGGTAGAGCTGGTGTTTGAAGCCAGGGAGTCTGACTTCACCAGCACAATTAATCATTGACTTATATAGCTAAACCACTACAAAATAGATTATTAGCTCTCTTTTATCTGAATACCATACTTTTATTAATTTATTGTATGAGAGCGTTGAAAGTCATCTAAAGGTCTTCGTGAAACCTAGAATTATAACTTTTTATTGCAAACTTGAAAATTAAAATTGCCCGACCTTCCATATATAAAGTACATTCTCTCTTTCCTCCTTTTCTGTTTCTTTTTGCATAGTCCTATAGACAAGGATGACTGCAACTTGGTGGTGATAAGAGGATTTCAGGGTTCATGTTCTAAAGTAAAAGCTTAGTATTTGAGATCTGGAATAAATCTTAGTTCCCATGAGGAAACTTAGCTTCCTAATGAGAAACCTTAGTTCCCCAACGAGAAAATAAAAATGGGTCAGAGTTCTCAATTAATTGGGCTTTCTGCTCTATAACACTTCCATCCATATAAATGACTCAACTAAAAACTGGAATCAAGAAAGTTTTCTGAAATCCATACTTCTGGGTTTGCACTTTGGAGATGAATAAATTTTCTACAGTGTCTGTGGAAACAACACATTTTTGTCAGATGTTAAGCCAATTTATTTCTCTATTGCTCCCAGTTCTGAAACATCTTCACCTCAGTTACTTTTTATTGATTGACTGCATTAATAAAATGTGCATGTCTATTATGTGCCAGGGACTATAATCAACAGGTAGAACTAAAATTTTTGAGCAATTAAAAGGGATTAAGGGAGTAAATGACACTGATCCAAAGAGGTAAAAGAGACTGAAATGTTTGACCACACAGTCGAGTAAATTGCGCAGGGCCTAATTTATTTTAATCTGACTTAGAATTATTTTGAGATTAGTGTTTAATCATAAATTTTTTTAATCTAAAAATTATTTTAATGTATAGACAAACGTGCTCTAAAATTTTGAAGCTAAGTCTTCCTCTGTCTCTAGTCACTGTGAAAGAAAGTGTTATGAACAAGGTAAGGATTGTGGGAGGAGGTGTCACGCTTGATCCAAAATGCCAGACATTAGCAAGTTGCGGGACTATCTGAGATAGAAAAGCTAATGCTACTGTCAACTGAGCTAAAGTGTGATCCACTACAACTGAAGTTAATTTTCCTTCTTCAGGTAAGAATGCTGGAATTAGATTCCACTTCTGCAGAGATTTGAAGTCACTCCTTAATATGCCCATTTAGGACCCATATTCTTAATGGAAGGTAAACTCTTACCTTGTATTATCTAGTCTTTCAGGCTGTAATCTCTTTGCTGTCTTCCTGCCATTAACTAGCAACTCATTAGGTAAGCCTCCCTCTTGCTAGCCATCTCTGCTGGAATGTATCTTCATGTTTCCATTATTTTTAGAGTCAAATTACAAGCCCACCAGGGTAGTAACTGCATCTAATTGTTTTTCTCTATTATCTAATATTTCTGTTGTGCTTAATGTATTTTTTTTACTATCCTTTAGTATTCTTTTTTTTTTTGGCAATACAATTGAGAATTGATATTACCATGAATATTAAAAAAATAGCATTATCTAAGGCCTGCTTAGCAGATGTGATCTCTTCTTTGGTGGGCTGAACTCTGAGCAAGGATCAGAGAATGCTGGGAAAGGAAACTCAACTCAGGAGGCTAGAGAAGTAGCAGGAGGTAATGGGAAGAATAGATGGACGGTTGGAGAAACCTGACTTTGAGCCTTAAATTCACTGTGTGACCTTGGACAACTCCCTTGAGCTCTCCAGGACCCTGTAAAATTAAGCGAGCTAGATAATTCCAAATATTCCAGAGCTCTGATATTCAATTTTACAAAAAAGAGAGAGAGATTTACTCCAAGAAAAATTTTGTGGCAGGTCACCTCAAAAATTAAAGACCCTTTTTTTTAACCCAAACTCAACATTTAGCATATGCCATTCTCATTGTATTTCTAAGACTGTATGGCTATTTATAATTCTTTTCTCACTTTTTATTCTAGCATATTTTAGTACTTTTAATAAATATATTTCTTCAGCAATCCTCAATCTACCTTAGCAGTTTTACTACGTATATTGTTTGGGTTTTCTGCTTTGGTTTTTTTTATATGTCATTTACTTCTCCATTAACAGATTCTTAACTTCTTCCCCGATAGATTATTCTTCCCACCACTTTGCTTTGTGATGGAATCTCCTAAAAAAATTAGGGGAGGTTGTCATGGTGGTGATGCTGTCATTTTTCTTTAACATTCAGTAAATTCCATACCTTTTCAGTGTCCCACAACTTGATTTCTATTTTCCTGGGAGTAAAAGTATATTTTTAAAGTGCCATTTTTAGAATGATTATATAGAGGTGGAAATGCTTGCATCTTAAATGATTACTTGATTAAATGATTACTTCCCAAGTCCAGTTCCTATACAAAGTCTATGTCCTCTCCTCAAATTCACGTGACATTTTCACAGTCCTTGTCTTCTAATTTGTCTGTGTTTTCTCTTTACACAATTTTTTTTTTCATTTTATTGCCCTTAGATCTTTAATTCCAACTTCTCAATCTTTTTATATTCTTACTTTTCCCTCTCAAGGATAATGCTACCATGCGCACGTCCTTTTCCCCGTGTCCTCAAGTCTTCTTCCCAATACCAAGAGATAGAGCTCAACTCAGGCGAAACTGTGAAGGGAGAAATGTGTCTTCCATTGTCCCTCCACCCTCGCCTTAGAGCTGCCCTTCCTTCTCCTTTCGCCACCACCATCTTCTACCTGTCTCTCTTGTCCCTCGGGGTGGTCATAATGGATTCAGGTTGGCCTCTGTATTGTCCCAAATTCTGGACTTTCTCTGACCTCACTTCCTGCAACCAAGACTTATCTGTCCTGTGTCCCATTCTCTCAAGGTGCACTTATGATTGGTTGAAATCATTCCATGTCCCAGAATGAACAAATAGCTCATGTATTCTCCTTCCCTAGGAAAAGTATAATTACCAGGGGTTTTTTAGAGATTTTGTCTAGATGAGAACAATACAAGGTATCATGGTGAAAACACTTTTTGCATATCTGACTTGCATCATCTCTAAATATTTCACCATGTCCAGCAGAAACTGACTCAAATAAAGTAAAACTCTGAAGTTAAAACTCGATAGACCCACTACTTTACGGATAAGGAAGGAATTTGTCATTAAAATTTCTAAAGGTAAAATTTCTCAGTGAAAAAAATTTATTCACCTGAGGTTTAGGTTTTTTTTTTAATATATTTTTAGGCAAAACAGAGTTAATTGTAAGGAAAATATACTTCAGCATTCAGATTATCGGCATAACAGACACCAGTTTTTAGCTCCTCCATGCTTTTGGTTTTAACTATTGAATTTTCATCACTTATGAACTTTACTGTATGTGAATTTCTTCCTCTCTTCTACACTCCCTTCTCCTGGATTTCCTCTCACCTTTGATCTGAATAAAATAGAACACTCACTTTACCCCAAATCCCTCACTAATTTATGTGCCAAGTGTTTTACCACTTATTAATATAAAATATTATACTTTGAAATTCATTAGCATATTTGGTTCTTCCCCACTACAAATTAGATGTGACAGAGTTCATGCTCATTTTATAAGCAGGAAAACCTGTGCTTAGAGAAATTGTCATGTGCTACTTAGGTCACATGAGGAGCAGAGGCAGGAGTCCCGACTCTCACCCTCTGACCACACACTCAGGACTGTCTTCCTGCTGAATGCCAAACAGAATCAACCACATGAATTTCTCTTTTGTGTTTATTTTTCCAGTTAAAAAACAAATAAAAATATTAATGAGTTTGTAATTTTATGTCCAAACCCCATTCCCATGCAATCACATGATGCCTTATGATTTTAAACCTTACCGACCAAATTCACAAAGACACGTGGACATCTACTTTCTTCTCTTAATACCCACGTCAGAACACTCAAGTAAGGTGTCAGGCACTGCAAGCAAGCCTCAAGTGAGATGAGGTGCATAGATAAAATGTTGGTTTCTATGACGCATATTATTTGCATAATATTTATATTACTCATTCAAGGCTGGGAATTACCACTCTAAAATGAAGTATGTTGAATGCCTTTTTGGGCTTCCCTGGTTTCCAAACATTCTTCTGAATATGTGACAATTCACAAAACTCAATTCCTTTCTTAGTCTTCCTAGACTCTATCTGGTGAGGATCTAATAGCTGATTTTGTCATTTAAAAAGCAAATATTAATGGAAGAGCACAAAAAAGATGCTGCAATGAATGAAGAGCAGATAGACTGTATCAGGAAAGTTAAGTGATTCAGGAATACTCTTAAAACATGGCACATTGATATAGTCTTGTTTGGCATTTCCAGTAAATGATTTTTAGATACTGAAATTTCTTAGAAGCTTTCCTATACTAACAGCCTTCAAACTATTTCTGTTCTGAATCTTACCTTTCAGCCAAATTCTTTATAGCTTTTGGTTTTCTAGTACATTTCTTTCCATTTATTGTACCTTTCAAATGATCCTTTGTTTTCCTTCATCTCATTTTTAACTAAATTCATTAAGAAAAATTCTGAAAGCATTTTGGACTGAACCCGGAATTCAACACTAATTCCAACAAGGCACATCCTTTTCTTTGCCTGGGGCATGTCCTGGTTTACTCTTTTAATTTACTGAACTCAAAAGGCTGCTTTTGGGGCATGTTAAGACTCGCTCTGTTAGCTATAAGACAGATAGAGGGATGAATTCTAAATATCTTATTTCCTGCTTTGAAAAATGCCTTTAAACTCTCCTATTTTTATTTACCTCTCATTAACATCACATTTTAGGATTGCCTGGAGTATTGCCCCGTGCCCCACACCCCAACCGTTTTTTTTAACTCACCGGCTGCCTTTTGACACCTAGCCAATTTTTCCAGACCAGGATCCGAAGCTGATGGAATTGCGAAGCCATCCTTCAAACACTCCAAATAAGAGACTTCCTCCTTTTTTCTCCTCCAAAGAAGAATTGATGCCCCGTCCAACTTCTGTGCGTTAGTGAGTCGGAAGCCTTTTCATGGCATAGCTTCCTTGGGGGCTGGGGTAAGAAACCCACAGTTCTTCGGTTTCTGCTGGATTTTCCCCTTGATTAATCCTTAGCCAAGAAGCACTTCTTAACCAACTCTTCTTCCAAAAGAAGGACCCAGATTGGTGTCTTTCAGTGGCTTGTGCTTATTTTAAAATAACATCCAGTTGCTGCTTGTTGCATGAAGTCCAGATTCAAGAGAGAATGAGTATCATTCAGATAATGCCCCACTGTAAAAAAAAAAAAAAAAAAAAAAAGAGCTGAATCCACACCTCCTACTCTCCATGAAATTAACTGCCTATCCACACCTTAGAGAATGTGTCACCTGCACTGGACGCGTCATAGGAATTAGGTGGGACCCTTGCCAGGCCAGTAGGACTTGTCCTACATTCTCTTGTCTTCTTTCCTGCACATAGTGTCTACTCTAGCAGAGGCAGGGCACAGAGATCATTTCACAGACTCTGAACACAGAGACTCTAAGCACAGAGAGAGACTCTTATAATATTTAAAGTGTCATTAAGATGTTTTAAGTCAATAAGGCCAGCACTCAGCTGAAAAGCTCTGAACCTTGGCCCATCGTTAGATACTATAGGGAATGTATCCATCTTTAAGCTAAAGCTGAATGCTTTGATTTGGGGGAAAGTGACTATGTTGTCTAGGTCCCACCTTCTATCACAATTTACTAGGTTAGGCATGATGCAGAAAATGAAAAGTAGGCCATAGGAGACATAAATGACAAATAGCACATACCCTTATTTCGGGGTGGCAATTCATGTGTGTGTTACAGGAAAGCCACATTGTTTCAGGCTCTTATGGTTAAAGGGGACACAGGCTGACCTGGGATATTTCCATCTCCTCTATCCAGGACACATTCCTCCCTCTCTATGCCCCTACATTTCACAATCATCTCCAAGTGACATCTTCCATCTTAGATAGAGCCCGAAGGACATACTCTTTCCTGCCTTTGAATCCAGCATAATTCGTCGTTATCTCAAGGAACTTACATTTTTTTACCTTGTTATTTTTATGTTTTATTTTTCCCACTAGATTGTAAATTCTCTGAGGACGTGAACTATCTTATATCACAGTAATTTACATATGATTAGTGTTCACTAATCGCTGCTGAATACAATTGAATACACGATTGGAGCCAAGGCTGGTTTGGTGAAGCTTTCCTTTGGTCCTCACACCTTGCCCTGAATAATCCAGACTCTGCTTGCAAAATCAGTTGAAGCATTGTTTGAGCTCTGCCTTCAAACCTGGAGTGAATGCTGGTTCAGCTGCCTGGTCTCCGTGCCGACTCTGCAAAGTTGATGGCAGCCAGCCTGGGGCTGACAGCAGCCACAGTGGCACATGCCCATTACCTCAACTGTGGCTCTGCCCCTCCTGGGATGAGTCTCTTTAAGTGCAATCCCCACCAGGCAGTCAGTCCTGAATATCTGGAATTGGACCCTTTAATTTTTTTCTCTTCAAAGTGGAAGACAAGGTATTCTTCAGCTGAGGGCCTTCAAGATAATGCCCCCTTTCAACACACTGGGGATGTGACATCCTAGATTTGTCTGGCTTTCACAGTCTTTACGGATAACTTGAGCTCCTGCACCCATGCTTTCTTTGGCTGCCATCTGTCATAGTCTACAACTCACTTACAGGTTGGTTCACAAATAAATATTACTTAGTTGTGAAGACAAGGTGAGATTTGGGGATTCAACTCTACATGTTGAAGGACATTGCAAACATAGTAGCTTTATGTAGTCAGGTTACTTCAGGTTAAAAAGTACTGACTTATCACGTGGCTGATGTAGGTCAGAGGTCAGCTTGAAAAGTCCCAAATGGTTTCTCCAAGCAGCTGCTTATCACTTCTCCAATGTGATCATAGAGTTGTTTAGTTTTTGTTGTTTGTTTGACTTTGGTTAAGGCTCTGGCAGGCTGTTCTTTTACCCAGATACCTTCATCCACCACCTCTAATTTTCTACTGAACATGACTTTTTACTTGAAGGTACATTCTGTCACAGCTCCAAACACCACATACACTTTCTTGGATACTGAGGTAATCTTTCACAAAACATAATTCAAAGTAACTTAAGTTGGGGCACATAGACAACAGACTTTCAAATTTTACCCCATTGTAAATAGTTAGATCTCAGCATCTATATTGACCATATCTGCTTCTAGTATCTTCTTTAAATTTGCAAATTTGTTTTAAAAAGGAATTTTTAAAGATGTTTAAAAATTGTAGAAAAGTCATTGCCTAACATTTATCTTGGAAGCTATAGCTTACACAAATCAGGAATCATAAACTATTCACAAGAGAGCCTAAAGTAATTATTAGACCAATCAAAAGGAATCAGGAGAAATAGCATGCAAGGAGATTAAAGATTCTATCCTGTTTGCACAGAGGAGGATGTAGCTTTGTACTTCACTCCTGATTGGAGGTTTGGGTGCTGCCTGCAGACACATTAGAATTTCCCCTTTCAGGAGAAGAAGACAATTGATAACCAGAAATAATCTGTACCCAGGATACATAGCTGCCAAAAAAAAAAAATTAAAAAGCAAAAGGCTAAACTGAGCAGCAAATAAATAGGCGCAAAGTTAAAACAATACAATACATGAAAAAAATGTGTTTACTGGTAAGCTGTTAGATGTTTTATTCTTATAGTTGCACCAAGAAGTTAATATTATTCTACTTGGCGTGGCTATGGTGCCACACACTGCGCAGTCATTCCAATGCTTCTGCCAGAGGCCGGCAGACCCAAGTTGTCTTTAAGGATGACCTCTAGGTCCCAATCCATTATACGTACCTACACTCCCTTTCTTTGCGGTTGGTGATTCTACCCCTTAGAGGTCAATAAGTGCATCCCTTAATCAAGCAAGGAGTCATCACATCTCCCTGAACTTAGGCAGTGTTTGCTTCTGTATGCTCATTTCACCAACAGTAAAAACAAATATATAGCTTTATCACGGAATTCCAGGATTCTGGAATTCCACTTTCCTGGGCTTTAGTGATTGCAAGTTTTAACAATAGGTCAGCCATCCCAAATTTGACTAAGCTATACCCCAAACTACTTTTAAGCATAGATGGTCATGCTTCTGAGGTTGCTCTTATCTAGAGCCCTCTGGGGTCACTTCACCTGCTGAACATAGTTAGAACAATGGATCTACCAAAGCTGCATAATCATGTGCCTGCTGGACTCCATGAATGTTGCATGGGGCAGCTCTTGTCAGACAACCAGTCACGTAGCACACTTCAGGACCAGGGCAAGAAAGAGTCAGTCCAACCACGGATAGGACATTCATGTGGCTGAAACACATTAATTTGTTGAAATAGTATTTATTAAAGATCTACATTAATACTAATAGTAATAATAAAAATAATTACTAGACTACAAAGCCCTGTCTATTTAACTTGTCACTGTATAATAGGAACCTAGCATAGGTCCTGCACCCATAGTAAGTGGTCAATTAAGGCTTATTGAATAATTGAGTAGCAAACATTTGCTAAGTACTTATTGAATTATCATAGGAGCCCGATGACATAGGAAAGCTGTCATTTTCCTCATTTTCAGAGGAAGGAAGAAAGTGACATTTAGAGGGGGTTTTTCCTCATTCTCTAGGGGCCTATAAATCATTTGTGGGATTTTTTTAAGAAGTACACACATGAAAAATGATTGCCAAAATGAGTGCACAAAGAATAGTTGCTCCAAGACTTCAGGAAAAGAAGGTTCCTCTTTTAGGTTTCTTGGTAGAACATCAAAGCACTTCCCAGCCTGGCTCTTGCAGCTTCATCAGCTCTGTCTCTCCACTGTCAGCCATCCCTCTTGCCATATGTTCTAAGGCCTTAGATGAAGACTGTTCACTTTCAGGCTTGGCTCATGCTGTTTCCTCTGCCCAAAATGAAATCGTGCTCATTCTCCAGTGATTGACTCAAGTGTTACTTCCTCTCTGAAGCCTTTTCTAGCACTTCCACCCACCACACCCCCACCCCTGGCTGAATCAATCACCCCTTCATCTGTTTTACCATAAACCTTTGTTCACACAGATTGCCAACTCCCTTATTACCTTCTATGATAGTCTGTCTCCCCGTCTACACTCGGGCCCTTTGAATACAGGTACCATATCTTATGTAACACCAGGAGTTGGAGATTAATTCCGTATTCCTGGAGAATGGTGAGAACTCTGACACGACTAGATCCAAGAGCTGGTTTGAAGCAGTAGAAGACAAAGTTGAAGAGTTAGGGACTTAATGCTAAAGAATAGAAGATGCCATGTGGAGGATTTAGGATGGAAGTTCCTGGCAACTAGACCATAATTTTACTCCTTCCCTCCAAACTGGTTTTGGTCTGTAGCATCAGTGACCTTTATTTTTTAAAGCCATTAATTGACTTTTACATTAAGGTACTATAGGATGTTCGTCACCTACAGGATCTAATCTCTCTGATAAACCTTTGAGGTCAATATTATTACCTCTACTGTATAGAGGAAGAAGCATAGGTCAAGTGGCTTCCTGGGGTCACACAGCTAATTAGTGTCAGAACAGTGATTTGAACCCAGTGTCTGTGTCTGCAAAGCCTGTTCTCCACTAGGCCCTCTAAAAGCAAACATGGATGAGGAAACATGGCAAGTGCATGCATTTAACCCAGGTGGAAATGTGCAATAAGTTGGGAAATTAAAGCAACTCATGGCAAAAATAACAGCATCTTTCTTTTATAAGGAGGGTGGGGCTCCACCCGAGGATTAAGATAATGAGGCACCAATTGCTAATACCTCATTACCTAAGATCCACCTTCGATGGAAGGTGTTGACAGCCAATGCTATGAAGCAGGTAGGTGTGAGGAAGTTATCAGATTCAAGATTTTCAAGTGCTTTATTGGCACTGAGACACTCCAATAATAACATAGACAGAAGAATTGTGTCAAGAAGCAACTGGTAAAAATCTGATCCACAAAACCAGAAAGCAAGGCATATTTTAAGGGAGCTTAAACAAGATTCAATCACATCAAGCTAAGTTATAAGGCATCTTGTCCCTCCAAGACGGCACAACAGCACAGAATTCCTCATCACAAATAACACAGTTGTGTCAGGGAGCCAATTTGACAAACCAGCTGATTATCTTACTTACCACTGAGCCATGTGAGTATGAGAATTTCAAGGTGATTTCCAATCTTGCAAAAAATTACTCGTCTGCTCACCCAGGGTGAGTAATAATTTGCTTGGTTAAACTAGTAAAGTATGTTGAATGAACTAATTTTACTACATGTGTCACTGTAATCTTGAGATAAGAAGCAATGGAAAGTTGTAGAATTTGGCACTTTTTGGGTCAACTTATTAAAAAGATTTGAGGTAGGATATTAAGAAAAATCACTCCACTTCTTTTTGCAATGTAAGTTTTAATCAATTTTCCACTTTAGAGGAAAAATGAAAATAAAAGATATTATTATTTTCTTCTTCTCAATTTCTGTTTCCCCCCTCATAAAACCTAAAGAGGTTTAAAAGATAAATTTATGTATTTATCTACTATCACTTCTTTCTTCATGGAAAAAAAATACAACAAACCAATTTCTGCATGTGTTTTAGTCTTCGATGACTGGCCTATTCCCAGAGCAATTAAAAAAGGAATATCACAAATATCAAAGATGTCTGTATTTACATGGTAGCATGCATTCTTTTGAGTACAATGGAAACTATCTTAGAAAAGATGAGTTTTCTTAAATAAGCTAGAAAATGATCATTCTTAGTATTTTAAAATTCCAACTTTCAGCGTAGGAAAAATAAATCACCCAGTTACCTGTCCCTTCAATCTTGAGCAACACACAATTTTTCTATATATTTTCTATGTGCAATTACTACTGAATTACTTTGAAAGGCTAAGATTAGGGGAGAAAGGACTGGCCAATGATTTCAATTCAAATCGACAATAAAATATTTTAGTTGAAAAGTCTAGTGATTCAAGCACTAATTGGTCAGCAATATTTTGGAAGCAGAGGAGAAGATACCAGGGAGAAATGAAAGGAAACAAGTCATTGTCATGTATGTTGGTATCTGATAGTTTGACTCCTACACAAAAGAATGTTTTTTTAAATAGGGTAGAATTAATTCACAAGTGCACACTCAAAAATATCCATTTAAGTATGTGTTTATGTAGACACAAATATATAATCATATATGTATGCTTCTTTACTGATATGTAGCTAGAGACACAAAGCATATGCATAATAATGTAAAGAAACATTCACAAAATTTCAGCCATTAGATAGGCACACATGGATTGTAAATGTGAAGAAAATGGTATATTGTAAAAATGAAACATCTGGCTCTCCAGATATGCATTTTCATGAGTATTTTAATGATAGCATGTGACAAACAGAACATATGGCCATGATATCAGTAAAGTCTTGTTACGAAGAACTGGACAGATATTTTGAACCAAATTTTGTAGCATATAGATTCACCCATAGTGTTTTTCTAAATGCGTCAATTCAAAACCATTCTAAATTAGATAATTGCACATTCATTAATTTTTATTGTGATTATGAACATTGAGTTTATATTTTAACCCCTTTCCAAGGGGGAATTACTCACATATAATACAAAATGAGTTTATGTCTATCTAAAATAACAATGTGAATAACAGCAATGAAGGAAAGCTTGCCCATTCTGTTACTACCTCTACTTTTCTTTCTGTACCACAGAATTGTTTTGAAAGCTGGTTATGATTTATAGAGAGATGTTAATAAAAAAAGAAGTTTGTCCAAAACTCTCTTGAGAGGCTTGCACAAACTTTCCTACAGCTTGACCTTCAAATCTTCAGCCTTCCTCCAATAACGAAAGTTCATTGCTTGGAGCAAACAACAAGTATTTTGTGTAGCACAAGGAGCCGGTGAAACCAGAGTTCTGTTGACACCGTGGTTCTGCGGCCCAGAAGGTCATTGGCAAGATGCCATTTTGATGAAGCAACTTCATTCCCTAAATTAGAGGCCACATGAGAATTGTCAAATCATGTTGAAAAAGAAGGCACTAACTTATTGCAAGGTATGAGAATGCCACAAGGGTTTATTTAAAGGAGAGTTGTTTTGACTAACAAGGAAGCAGAGAATTTGGGGGAAGGGCCAAGGGTCACTCTACCACTTCCTGGTGAGGTCCATTTCAGAGGGCCAGTTGCTTTATCTAGACAGTGAGGTAATAGTTATTTTTAGCACACAGGTTTGTTGGGGAGGTATACTAAAAGATGAAACAAAGGTAAATAACCTAGGTGTGAGCTGAGGCCTTTCTGCATCCCAAGTTCCTGCATCTACACAGTGGCTTGGGTTAACACCCTACACAACCCAGATGAAAACTCAACTTATTGATGGCGTATATAATTGAAAACAAAGTAAAATAAAACAAAACAAACAAAAAACCACACACAGAATACTTGTTGAGTTTAGTACCTTATTGGAGATTAGTGGAGTCACAAGTTGTACAATGTTTGGCTTTTTACAATCTCCCAAATTTTCCCCTTCTTTCTCTCCCCCTTCCATCTTCTGCTTCTCTTCACTCCATTCTTCCTCCCCTCTTTCTGGGACAATTAAATTCTTCTCTTTTGTCCTGCTGAGTAGTGTTGCATCCTTCTCTGGAGCTTTGGCACCTCCTGACCACCAGACTTCAGAGGAATGCATTTCCATCCAAGCTCATCAGTCGCTAGAATAAAAGCTGCTCTGTTTTCCTCTCCGTGAGAAACTCTGGAAGCAGCTTCTAAAGGAGTAAAAATTTCACCAACTCTTTACAGTTAATTACAATTATTATTGGCTAAAATAATGCTTAATCACTTGGAACCTTCAGAACAATGACAATCAAGGAAGATAATGAGCTTAATTCCACAGCAATTATTTCAAACTCAGAGCAATATTCAATTACACATCAGGACACATGAAATATTGTTACTTTCTATTTTTCCTTATATTCAAGGCAGTTTGAGTAGAAATATAAACCTCTCTGGGATCCATGACATATTTTCAGGGGCTCATAAATTCTTTTTGAAGATTAAATATTTTGATGCTTTCATATTTATAATACCCTTTGAATAATTAAAGTAAGCCTATTCTGTTTCATCTGGATGACCCTGTATGAACAATTAAGTATGAAGTGATCATCTATGGTAGAAATGCTTAACCACTTAGTAAGTTAATAGGATCATCTAGCTTCTTATATCCTAATGTAAAAATGACAGCAATTGTTATATATCTGTTATTGTAACTCAAACTCAAAAGAATTGTTAAATTCCTTTATAAGTTACAAAAGTAATACTTCTCTTTAGCAATGATATTTCATAACTAATTTTTTTTATGTATTAAGTTTTTGATTTCACATCATGATACAGTGAAGCAAAGTAAATACTACTTTAATGGCAGTGGGTCAGTGAGAAAAAAAGGTGGACTTAATATAGAGATTATATATTCACAGTGGTATTAAACAAATACATACAAATGTTTTTGGTTTTTTTTTAATTATGTTTCAGCACAGAGCTGGCCAGCAGACTGCTAAAGGAAATCAGCAGTAAATAACTTGTTCGGGACATTCTAAAAACGATTTGAGTATAAATCAAAGTTTCTTGGTTATACTTTACATCAAGAGAAGTTCGCTCTTTGGAAGGTTCTCATTAGATATAAAGTCTGAACTAGCAAATAAAGCCTGAGATTAATTAATAGCATTATGTGTAACTTATATGAACATGCATTTCTTACATTTAGAATTATATTATATTATATACTTTATTTATATATATTATATATTATATTATATACTTACTATATTAACTCTTCCTTGTAGGTTAGAATCAACCATTTAAATATTCAAAAATATCGGGTAAATATTCACAGTGAATCCCTATGATTAAAGGGATAAAGAACAGAAAATTAGATCATGAACAACATCGGGAAACTCTGGGGATGAACAGTTTGAGACCTGTGGTAATCTTTTGATGTGTTAACTTGTCTAGGCTAAGTCGCCAGTTAGTCAATCAAAGGTTAATCTAGGTATTAACTGTAGTTAATACCTGTAAAGTAAAGGTATTTTGTAGATGTGATTAAAGTCCATAATCAGTTCACTTTAAGTAACGGAGTTCATCTTGGTTTATCTGGTTGGGCCTGATTCAATCAGTTGCAAGGCTTTAAGAGTAGAACTGAAGATTCCCTGACAAAACATTCTGCCTGTGACTATTAGATTCAGCCCCAGAGTTCCAGCCTGCCCTTCCTGACATCCTGCCCTACAGATATCAGACTTGCCTGGCCAGCCCTCACAATTGCATAAGCCAATTCCTTGTAATAAATCTGTTAATGTGTATCTCCTGCTGATTCTACTTCTCTGGTTGAACCCTGACTATTACAGGGCCCCAATGACCCGATGACATGCAAATGTTCAGCACTCATGAGGAACTGACATCCAATAGATATTTTAATCCAGCATTCCTTGGTAGGTATTTGAAAACTAACACCTCATTAATAAAAAACAACTCTTGATTTTCAAAAAGTTTCTGAAACAGTTATGCCTGTATCCCAATACTTGAGGAGGAAAAAATAACTTGCCATTAATAATTTTCTTTAAAAACAGTACTTCCTTCTTATGAAGTAATGTTGAGCACAAAAAAGGAAAAGTTTCAAGCAATTGCTGTAAACTTTATTGAATGAACAATAAAGAGGCTGCAATGTCGGTAAACTTCAGTACTAGAGTAATGGTCTTGACAAATGGCCATTAATGGTGGGAACGGGCATGATGCCCAAACCCTCAGACAGAACCGTCTCAGGCATTACAAGGCCAGAGAAGAAACAAGATTTGTCACTCTAGCAGAGACCAATGAGGATTCAGAATGAATGTGGATCTGTGACTCTCCCATTTCCCAAATCTCACCCCCACCTCGGCCCCTCATAATGCAAGATCATAAAACCAATCCTCGATCAATTCCATTACCATTTTAAAGAGAATCACAGTGGGTGAGAAGAAATATAAGATACTAAACATTTATCCCTAAGACACTGAGCCATCATAAAGAGGTTATATAAACTGGAAACTACCAAGTTCGTAGAATTGTTTTTCCTCCATGTTATCCAGTGAAGTGAAATCTTATAAGGAACATCTGATCTACTAGAGGAAAGAAAGAAACTACATTTCATTTGTGCACTTAATGGCAGTATACGTAAATTTTCAGCCTTGTTATACAAAGTGTTCTGGGCTCTTTTACTGAAAGACCTTGGATTGAGTATTCAATCCAAATAATTTCCCAAAACATGCTCCCCAATTCATGTCCAGAAACATGCCTTTTATTTTGTAACTGTAAAAGGAGAGAGGAATCTTGTTGCAAATGAACCAAAAGAGAAAAATAATGTAAGGGAATGCATGGTATCTGCTCCTTTGCAGAAAATCTGGACTGAGTTTGAGTCACTGAAGTCACAGAATTCAGAGCCAAAAAAAACTTTGTGAAACTCTTAGCACAAGCAGATTTTCTTTGATTCTCAGGTGGTAAATATGTAGCACAAGAATAAAACAACAGGACTGGTCTTTCTGCCAAACAAAGGTTAAGAGCCATTTGTAATCAGGAATTAAGGCTCTGAGTCTTTGGACATCAAAACTTCTGGCAAAATGCAAACTTGGAGACAGGAGAAAACAGACAGAGAGGATCTCAAGCAATCCAGAATGGTCCCCTAAAGCAGCTGTAGTTTCGTAAGATTTGGCACTATCTCCTCAGTGAGCAGGAAATGGAGTTTCACCTCAGAATCCACTAAAGGCCTTATGTAGTAGAACTGTCCTGAAGTTTGGCTTTGGCCTCATTATTTGACCCAAATCTGTTCTCTAGCCTCAGCCTTTGGAAGATGAAGAGTTGAATACCTAAGCAAATGCCACATCAGAATCCCTGAACCTGTGCGTGATTGATCTGTGTGTCATCATGTATGTTGTCAATATACCTAATCAGAATTACATTGTCAGTAATATAAATAAGACAAGTTATTTGGATTTATTATTATTAACTGAATTGTTCCTTTCAAATATTGGTAAAATTTCAAGATATACTTTGAAGTGAAACCTGTTTATGTGTTTGTTGTATTGAAATTCTGTGTCAATTGAAATACAAAAGTATATTTATCATAGCAAGAGTAAAATTTTACTACTATAGTATGCTTTGAAAGATGTTATATAATGTAGATTTAATACATTTAATGTGTTATTTAATGTACAAGAACTATTAAGAACTTTGACATAGTTAGGTAAATAGGAAAATATATTGACAGTAAATCTGAATGTTAAGAGAAAATACACAAGCTTGCTACCTTTAGAAAGACTACTGTAGTAACTAGCCTCCAAGATGGCACCCAGTGATCCTTACCTGCTGGGATTCATGTTCTTATACACTATTTTCCCATATTGAATAGGACTGACTTCTGTAAATAATAATTGTATGGTGATTAATAATATGGTGAATAATTTCTAGGGCTCTCAACATTGAGGCTTCCATCTTTCTTTCTCTTGCATTACCTTTTCTAGAGGAACCCAGCCACTTTTCTAGAGTTGTGAAGACACTCAAGCAGCCTGTGGAGAAGCTCATATAAGGAAGAAATGAGGCCTCCAGCCAACAACCAGCACCAACTTGCTAGTCATTTGTGTGAGCCACTTAGGAAGCAGATCTTTCAACCTCAATAAAAATTTCAGATGACTGAAGCCCTAGCCAACATCCGGGCTGCAATCTCAAGAGAGATCCCAACCCAAAGCTGCCAAGGTAAGACACTTTGAGCTCCTAACCCACAGAAATTGTGAGGATAATAAATGTTTATTATTGATTTAAACCACTAAGTTTTAGAGTAACTCCTGATGTAGCAATATAAAACTATTATAAATGTGATACTTCTTAACCCAATACATTTTTTATTAAATAATAATAAATAAAACAGAATAGTTGAGGTTAGATTATATCATAATTCTAATCTTTTTAGAATTGCTTAATATACTGTACTTATAACTTTTAAGAACTACACTTAATTTTTAGTTATTTAATTACATTTAGGCCTTAAATATTTTAAGAAAAAGTCTTAGTTTGGAATTCTTCATATTCAGAGAGGAGGAATTGAAAACAAAATGCCAGCTTTGCTTCTTAAGAATTTCAGTAGAAGAAAAACTTCCAAAATTGTATCTAAAAATATCTATGATAAATTATCTTTGATCTAGTGATAATGAAAACTATCAATAAAAGAAAATATTAAAGAAAAATGAGATACTCCAAACACACTTTGTTCTCATTAATCAAACTGAAATACAATAGGCTTTAAAAGATTTTTTTTTAAAAAAAAACCCTTTTCCTATAATTCAGAGGCTAAGAAGACTAAAATGTAAACAAAAAGCTATAGACTTCCAAACACTTTCTATAGTTGAAGGTAAAGAATTTTTGAGATTTGACAAGATACGAATCCTGGGTACAAAGTTCTTTCTAGAAAACATGTTGCTGCACATCTTTTTCCTGAATTATGTCATATCATTAGTTATGTTATGTTATAATTTTCCCAAATTGTATTATGTTAATTATATGACTATTATATGAATTAGACATTTAGTAATATTATAGAATGTGCTATGTGTATGTATGTTCAGAAAGTAATCAGAACAGCATAATGTAGCAAGATTACTGGCCGTAAAGAGAAAGTAACTGGGGCCCTCTCCTCCTTCTTCTACCACAAATGATCCAATTCATAAGAACACAGAAGATTTGAGAACTGCTTTGTCATATTCTTATACAAGATGTTCAAGGAAAAGGAACAGCAGGTATTGGGTGTTACATATTACGTAAGTCATTTCAACAATAACAAAAAAGCCTTCCTATTGTACTTTGCTGTTAGCAAGTACACATAGCAAGACTTAATACCAGTGAATGAATGATTGTCTGCAAAGAAAATAAAAAAGCACTTTGTGTGCTGGAACTTGCTGAAGAAGTAAGTATTCAGATGGTCAGGCAAGGACTTCTCATATGCCACCCGCTCTCAAAACACTCTCCTCAGGCTGCTGCAGGAAAAATTCTGAAATTGTTTTGTATGCAGTGAACACTGAGGTACAGGAAGAAATTAAGAGAATATTCTGCTTTCTTTAAAAACAGTTACGATGTGTCATCACATTTCTAAAACCCGATGTTTAAGGAACAAACATGTTTTCAAGTGGTGGAGATGGAGTAGCATGCTGGAAAGTTTCAGAGACCTAGATTTCCCCATTTGTGGTATCTGCACACCAGTGACTATAGCGCTCATTTCATAGTGTCAGTTTCCATTTTTATTGTCTTTTAAAACTTTTTATAATAGTTTGAAATAATTTTAGGCTTGCAGAAGGGTTGCAAAAAATAGTCCAATGTGCTCCCCACTGTTGCGTAACCATAATACTACTGTCAAAACCAGGAAATTAACATTCACCATTGGCACAATACTGTTGACTAGACTACAAACTTTATTCAGATTTCCCCCATTTTCCCATGAAAGTCCTTTTTCTCTGCCAGGATCCAATCCAGAATCCCACACTGCAAGTACTTCACGTTTCCATACTCTCCTCCAGTCAGTTACAGTTCTTCAGCTTTTCCTTGTCTTTCAAGAGTGCAAACTTTGTATAGCACTAAATTACTACCTAATTTAGCTAATTTGTAGAATATGCCTCAATTTTGGTTTGTTTCCTGTTTGCTGTTTGCTCATGGTTGGAGTGAACTTTGCATTATTACTGGGAAGGATAGCACAGAGGTGATGTATGCTTCTCAGGGCACCCTATCAGGGGGGTGCATGATGTCAATATATCTCACTACTTGTCATGTGAACCTTGACCCCTTGGTTAAGGTGGTGTCTGTCAAGTCTCTCCACTGAAAAAAAAGTTACTATTTTGGAAGAGATACTTTGAGGTATAAATATCCTGCTCATCCTTAAAATTTTACTCACTAATTTTAGCATCCACTGGTGAATCTTACCTGAAGTAATTATTCTCATGGTGTTGATTGAGCAAAGGACATGAATGGTGATTTTATATCTACCACCTTTCTTCTACAATTACTAACTGGAATTCTTCTTCTGTAAGGAAGTGTTATTCCTTGTCCACCATTTGTGCATTTACTCAGTTTTTTATTTATATCAATATGGATATTTATTTTATGTTTTTGTTTCTCTATATGATAGTAGCAGGTAATTTTTTAAGAATTTATTTATTTATTCAAATTTTTATTAATTTTCTATTTTTTATTGGTGCATATTTGTACATATTTACGGGGTACATGTGATATTTTGTTACATGCATAGGCTGTGCAATGATCAAGTCAGGGTATTTGGAGTGTCCATCACCTCAAGTATTTATCATTTCTATGTGTTGGGAACATTTCAAGTCCTCTCCTCTAGCTATTTTGAAATATATAATACATTGTTATTAACTATAGTCACTCTACTCTGCTGTTGAACATTAGAATTTATTCCTTCTATCTAACTATATGTTTGTACCCATCAACCAATCTCTCTTTATACCTCCCCCTACACACACCCTTCCCAGTTTCTGGTATCTGTCATTTTACTCTCTACCTCCACGAGATCAACTTTCTTAGTTCCCACATATGAGTGAGAACACGTGATATTTGTCTTTCTATGTCTGACTTATTTCACTTAACATAATGACCTCCAGTTCCATCCATGTTGCTTCAAATGACATGATTTCATTCTTTTTATGGCTGAATATTATTCCATTGTGTATATACTACACATTTTCTGTATCTATTTACTCAGTGATAGACACTTGGGTTGATTCCAAATCTTGGCTATTGTGAATAGTGCTGCAATAAACATGAGGGTGCAGGTATCCCTTTGATATACTGATTTCTTTTCCTTTGGATAAATACCCAGCAGTGGGATTGCTGGATCATATGGTAGTTTTATTTTTAGTTTCTTGAGAAATCTCTAAAGTATTTCCCATAGTATAATATATTTATACATAGTATAATATATTTATTATGGGTATAATAATTTACATTCCCACCAACAGTGTACAAGAGTTCCCTTTTCTCCGCATCCTCGCCAGCATCTGTTATTTTTTGTCTTTTTAATAATAGCCACTCTAGCTGGAGTAAGGTCATATTTCATTGTGGTTTTGATTTGCATTTCCCTGATGATTAGTGATGCTGAGCATTTTTTCATATACATGTTGACCATTTGTGTGTCTTTTTTTTTTTTGAGAAATGTCTATTCATGTCCTTTGCTCATTTTTAATGGGATTATTTGTTTTTTCACCATTGAGTTGTTTGAGTTCCTTGTAGCTTCTGAATATTAGTCCCTTGTCAGATAAATAATTTGCAAATATTTTCTCCCATTCAAATGGTTGTCCCTTCACTCTGTTAGTGGTTTCCTTTGCTGTGCAGAAGCTTTTTAGTTTAATATAGTCCCATTTTTCTATTTTTGTTTTTGTTGCCTGTGGTTTTGAGGTCTTAGCCATGAAATCATTCCCTAGACCAATGTCTGGAAGTATTTCTCCTATGTTTTCTTCTAATAGTTTTATAGTCTCATGTTTAAATCTTTAATCAATTTTAAGTTGATTTTTGTATATGGTGAGAAATAAGGATCCAGTTTCATTCTTCTACATAGGGTGGGTAGGCAGATTCTTGGCCCCTGGGCAGCAGGCATGGCATGGATGATGGCAGTAAGCAGTGGTAGGACAAACCTCTGGCTCCCAAGTGGTCTGTAGAGGTATTGGCAGTGGCTGCAATGGGCTGGGCAAGCCAGTCCCCAGGCCTATAGGTGGCATGTGCAGGTGGCTGCCAGCTGTGGTAGTAGCAGTAGGTTGAATGCTCAGGTGCCAGTGGTGGTGGACTTGGCTAGGTGGTCCTCAGGTCCCCAAACAGCTGCTCAAGCACTGACAGGGTGGACCCAGCCAGGCAGACCTGTCCTCAGGTCCTCCAATGGTGCATGCAGGTACTGGCTGTGATAGGCAGGGGTGGGTTGAGCCCCAGGCCCAGGACAGGGTAGGGGTAGCAGTGGCTGCACTGCAGCCCTGCTACTGGGGAGGGTGGAGTTGCTTTCAGTGGCAGCACAGTATGCAGGTGGCTGGGGAGTGCGCACTGTGCTCCTGCTTCAACCCAGCAGAGGCAAAACACAGCAGCGGCTATTGCAGTCAGGGGAGTTTGTCCTAGAGCACGTGAAAATGTGAGGCTGAGATCTTTGCCAATGGCTTCTGCCTCAGTCCTGTGGGCAGCAGCCAGCCACAATGGTGATTGTCAGTGGGGCTCTAGAGACATGCAGACGCAAGGGCTGTTGGGCCCCTGGGAAGGATGCAATCTGGTGGGGGCTGAGCTCTCAATATGGTGCCTTGCTGTAACTGCTTAGGCTGGAGGGGGCACCCCAGCACAAGCCCCCTCTCTGGAGCAGTGCTTTTGTACGGTCTCCAGGCAGCTCCCTATGTTAGTCTCGGGTCCCATGAGGGTCTATGGGGAGCCGCTCCAGGCTCCCAGCTGGTCCCACAGAGCAGGCTGCCTCTTCCCTTTCCTTCTTTGCTTGAATTCCAGCATTCTCTTGTAGATGATCTATTGGAAGTGTGATTACCTACTCACTATTTTAGTTCTTCTTTGTGGAGGGGGCCAGTAAAAGATGCCTCTAGTTAGCCATCTTGAAGCCCTCACATCACTGTTTTTATTTTTTAAAAACAGTTTTAGGTTCATAGCAAAATTGAGAGTAAGGTGCAGAGATATCCCATATAGCCACCTATCCCACACATGCATAGCCAGCCCCATTGTCAGCATCCCCCAGCAGAGAGTTACATTTGTTACAATTGACGAACCTCTACTAATACCTCACTATCACCCAAAGTCCATAATTTTTATTAGGGTTAATTCTTGATGTTGTACACTCTATGGGTTTGGACAAATATATAATGGCATGTGTCCACCATTATAATACCATGCAGAGTAGCCTTACTAATATCCTTCCTAAATATCCTCTGTGCTCTGCCTATTCACTCCTCCCTCCCCAAAACCTCCAGCTATCACTGATCTTTTTACTCTCTCCACAGTTTTATCTTTTTCAGAATGTCATATAGTTAAGATCATGCACTATGTAGCCTTTTCAGATTGGCTTCTTCCACTTAGTAATATGCATTTATGTGCCTCCATGTCTTTTTGTAGCGTAATAGATCATTTCTTTTTTTTTTTCTTTTTTTTCTTTTTTTCCTAGCCTGGGCTAGAGTGCAGTGGCACAATCATAGCTCTTTGCAACCTCAAACTCCTGGGCTCAAGCAATCCTCCTGTCTCAGCCTCCTGAATAGCTGGGACTATAGGTGCACACTACCACTCCCAGCTAATTTTTCTATTTTTTGTAGAGACAGGGTCTCGCTCTTATTCAGACTGGTTTTGAACTCCTGACCTCAAGAGATTCCCCCCACCTTGGCCTCCCAAAGTGCTAGGATTACAGGCATAAGCCACCGCACTTGACCTAGCTCATTTCTTTATAGTGCTAAATAATATTTCATTGTCTGGATGTACCATAGTTTATTTATCCATTCACTTACTGAAGGACATCTTGGTTGCTTCCAAGTTTTTGCAATTATAAATAAATAAATAAAGCTGCTATGAACATCTGTGGACAGGTTTTTTGTGGACGTAAGTTTTCAACTCCTTTGGGTGTTATTTCTTTAGGTGAATAACAAGGAGCACAATTGCTGGATCGTATGGTATGGATATATTTAGTTTTGTGAGAAACTGCCAATCTGTCTTCCAAAGTGGCTGTACTATTTTGCATTCCAACCAGCAATGGATGAGAGTTTATGTTGCTCCACATTCTTGCCAGAATTTGGAATCTTCAGTGTTCTAGATTTTGGACATTCTAGTAAGCGTGCAGTGATATCTCATTGTTGTTTTAATTTGCATTTCCCTGATGACATATCATGTGGAATATCTTTTCATATGCTTATTTGCCATCTATATCTTTTTTGGTGTCTGTTAAGGTCTTTGGCCCATTTTTTTTAATCATGTTTCTCTTTATTGTTGACTTTTTAAGAGTTCTTTGTATATTTTTGATGACAGTCCTTTAGCAGACATGTGTTTTGCAAATATTTTTTTCCAATCTGTGGCTTCTCTTGAAAGTGTTTTTGCAGAGCAGAAATTTTAATTTTAGTGAAGTCAGATGGTTAATTCTTTCTTTCATGGATCATGCCTTTGGTGTTGTATCTAAAAAGTCATAGCTAAACCCAAGGTCATCTAGATTTTCCTCTATGTTATCTTCGAGATATTTATAGTTTTTCTCTTTACATTTAGGTCTACAATCCATTTTAAGTTGATTTTTGTGAAAGGTGTAAGGTCTGTGTCCAGATTCTTTTTTTTTTTTTTGGCATGTGGATGTCCAGTTGTTTCAGCATCATTTGTTAAAAAGATTATTTTTCCCCAAAGTATTACTTTTGCCACTTTTTCTGTACTGTAGTGTTATAAAGGTGAATTTATATTACCATGTTCCAACTACAATTACTAACTGGAATTCTTCTGTAAAGAAATGTTAACCATTGTCCACCCACTTGTGTGTGTATTCAGTTACTTATTTATATTGGTACGGACTCATGGATATTTATTTTATTCCTTGGGTTGACTTCAATTATGCTTAACTAATTTTTGTTGGTTTTATAAAGTCCTGAGTTAAAGATACCTGGACTAGGAGGACCCAATGTGAAAGCTTAAGTGAAAATTCTGGAACCCAGTATAGTTCAAATCATGTAACAGGATTCTTTACAGAGTTTTTAAAAATAATAATGTGTGTGTATTCTGTACTAGATTTGCTTGCAGATGTTTAATAGATGGTTTTTGAATGAATTAGTAATTTCTTATCACTGAACACGTATTAAGCCATCAAGGTAACTATGTCAAATAAAGATTATGCCCCTGCCAGTAAACATTATGGAGCTTACATTTTAGCAGGATTTGATTCCATCATGAGTATCCATGACTAAAGAGCATGAAGTTTCTCTCTAGGAAACCGTGTTAACATCACCATAATATCATATGTCAAGATGTTAACCTTGTTAAAGGTAATACATGTCAGCTTTCTATACTGTAAAATGACTTTTGTATTTTGGGTGAGGTACCTTGATACTATGCAAATATTCTGTTCCCCCTTAAGCTTTCACCCACAATTTTACCCACTAAGTCACTTTTCAAGACTTTTATTTAGTTGATTACAGGATCTAAAGAGTTCAAAATACTTTGACTAAATTATGGTAAAATTAAAAATCTTTGCAGGAAAATGTACTAGCCTAATAGATTGTAGAGGTTTAGGTAAAAATGTACATAATTTCAATAAAACCCAAGGCTTCTTTCTGTTACTTGGATGTTTTAGTTAAAAACAAGTAAATGACTTTTGCCTGAATTTATCCAGATCATTACAGTTGAATGAAGATGTAAAGTTATATGCTTTGCGAGCATTTCAAAGATGAATTTCAGTATCTATTACAATATCTTTTTATGATATGAAATATTTTTTCTCTGCTAATGCCCTACTGCTGTGAATAATCAAATTATTCAAACTGCTTTCTCTAATGCAATTTAAAAAGAACTAATAAAAAAATCCCGAGTTCAGATTCTAGGCCAAAAGTATGCCTGTATTGAGAGGAGGAAAAATTAGGAAAGTACTCCTATTGTCATCCTCCAGGAATTTTAGAATATAATACACTTTTAAAGCTTCTTGGAAACTCTAGATAATGGGCAGCAAATATTAAAAATATAGGTCAAACAAGAGCTGTTAATTAAAATTAACATTTAGAGAAGAATATTACCGTTACCATTAATTTAATTTTTAAAACAATTTATAGACTTCACTTTTTATCACCTAACAAAAAGAATGGAGAAAGATTGCATTAGAGGGCCATAGTTCATGTACATCCTCTTCCGTGGGATTAACATGCATCAACTCTTTGAAAATCCTATCACTTCCACTGCATTAGACACACAGCCTTAGTAAATCTATATGAGGTAGGGTTGAAAACTTAGCAGAATCCTTTTAAGTTCATAAAGCTATTGTATATAAACCTGTTTTTAAGGGTTAATAAGTAACATAAAAAGATCGCTAAAATTAAATGGAAAATGAACAAAATGTGTACACAAAGTATAAAAATTGAGGTCAAGTGTGTAGCTTGATGCTTAGAATAACCTTAGGGAGTTGCCCAACAAGTCTAAAATCCCGTACTTGACTTTGGTCTAACTTTAAATGCTCCAAGACATTTCTGGTGAACACAAAGAATTGAAAGCTTGAGAAGAAAGTCAAGAATTAGTGCTGCAACCCAATTCTTTCAAGACCCAGGTCAAGTCACTAGGTCTCTCTGCACCTAAATTCTTAAACTCCACATCTGTAAAATCAAAATTACGATCCTAAATTTCTTCTCAATGTTGTTGTGAAGGTTATCCAATAAGAGGTATGGTATTTTAAAATACTGAATTGGCTCCCCTGTAATAAAGTCAAATGTCAGTATCTGTTCTGAAGAAATATGGTGGATTTTCTCTTCTGGGAGACTTTATGAAGTCATTTGTCCTGAAAGTTTTCAGCATCCACTAGTCTGAAAGGAGAATATCGGATTGAATTTCTTGACATCCTTCACAGTTTTATTCTCTTATATATTGAATGCTGCTTTCATGTAACAGTACTCAATAAGGCTTTATCAGTGATATGTGGTCTATCCACGTACAAATCTTGCTTTTCCAAATCATTCTCCAGATTGCAGCCAAAATGATTTTTTCAAAGAGCAGGTCTAAAGATGTCACTCCCTTGTTTAAAGCCTTTGAATGGCTTCCCTTTGTGTTTAGGACAAAGACGGAACTGCTTAATTGTCCACAAACCTTCTATGGTCTAACTCCTACCTTTATCCCACCCTCCTCTAGAACTCTCCCCACAGGTCTTCTTTCTGTGCCTCCTCATCAAACTGCCTCTCAGCCCAGGCTCAGGGTCTTGCACACACTTCTCTCCTGTTCTCTCTGAGTTTCATACCCACTCACTCTTTTTGGGGTCACCTTCTTAAAAATGTCTACCCTAACATCCACAGCACTGTGCTTATCTCCTTGATAGCACTTAATATAGTTGCAATTTACATTTTTGTGTGTGATTGTTTCATTGCTATTTGTCTCCCTCACTGGATTGTAAATATTGGAATCCTTGCGATACCGGAATCACATTGTATCTCCAGGGCCTACGTAGTGCCCAAATCTGTAAACTTTTGTTCAATAGATAATATTTGCTTAAATCATTATTCTCCGTTGCAGCTGAAGGTGGTCAAGTGACACTGGGCAGGAAGAAGCTACCCTTTTGGATGACCTCTGTTCATATTAAAGATAAACAAAGCAGTATATTGGTAATGATGCTGACAGCTATACAATATCTTTCTTTCAATAAGTGATTTAAAAAAAAAAAAAACTTCTTTTCAAACCTGGCATCCTATTGAGAATACAAGCTGCCCTAATCTCAGCAAGGAATAGAAATGCAGTAATGATTGCACCCGTTGTTAAAATGTATTAGTAGGTCTCAGAGTTGCTCCTCAAAGGACAACAGTCCAGCCTGCTAAAAGGTGTAACGTAGTTTTCCATCATTTGATATTGCATGATAATGCCTTCCTCTACCCTCTTTAATCCTCTTGTGAGATAATACTAATCATTTTATCTTCCCATTACTAAAGTCCTCTGGACACCTTGTTTCTTTAAGGGCAACAGAAAACAGCTAAAATACTTATAAAAAGTATACTGGGTGGAATATGCTTCCTGTTTCTATGAAAATAAAATCTGTCCTTAAACATTAGCACATCTTAAAAATATAAGTGTACTAAAGAATAAGCAATCATTTGAGTGAGACCACCTCTCAGGGGAAATATTTAGGTTTCATGAATTAAAGTACTTCACAGTAGCTTTCTGAAGTAAAATAAAAACAAAAGCAGAAGTGTGTTGGTTAAAGCCTCAGACACCTGGGACGAAGGAGCCCTGAATTCTCTTTGAGCACAGAAAAGATTCTTTCTTCCCTAGAGCAAGGTGACTTCTTTGGGTTTCTGTTTCTTTTTTTTTTTATTCACATATATTTATGGGATACAAATGCTATTTTGCTACATTGATATATCGCAGTGTGGTGAAGTCAGGTCCTTCAGCCCATCACTCAATCAATGCACAGTGCACCCACCAAGCAATCTCCTATCGTCCTGTTATTGTCTTTAATAAGATGAATTTCATTCTTTGTTTCATCTGTGTTTTTTTCCTAATTATTTAATTTACCAATTTTTCAAGTGTCCCTTCTAGAACATAAGCTATGTGAGGGTAGGATCTTATTCAAAGTTAGGACCCCCCCTTAGCAAAACGGTAGGCACAAAAGAGACATTTGTTTAATTAATAAGTTGATGTTAAATCATTGATAGTTATGTATCTTACAGAAATGACTTCAAGCACTTCATACTTATGTTAAGTCCTATCTTGTATCTTCTATCTGGTAGCTGGAGGCTCAGCAATGTAGTCTCTGTGATGAAAGTGTAGGTCTCTCTATTGTTGAAGCCTTCCATCCCCTGTCACAGTTTCTAATGGGACATACACGGAGCATGAAGCAAGTGTTCAAATCAACCCTGACAATTAATAGTAGGACAAATATCCCAGCCAAACTTCCCACATCTTCATGTCACAATGTGTAAGCTATCTAGCTCATTGCTGCAGAGACACTGGAATGAGCAAGATCTGGCTCATTCTCCAAAGAGCTCTTAACTTTTCAGGGCTGATAAAACTTGCTGCTCCCTCCACCCCCACTCCCTTCATCAGCACCTTTTTTCCTGCTGGAATCCCAAAATGCTTGTAGTCAATTGTATATCATTAGGTAGGAGATCGGAGACTGACTTTCTGGGAAACTGATCTGCCCAAAAGAAAAAACTTCAACAATTATTTTGGGAGTATCCTAGTGAGAGAGCCAGATCTTCCATCCAACCACTCTTTGGCAAGGTCCAAAAATTGGCAAACTGTGCCCAGACACGGAACTCCCAATATTTTCTTCAAAAATGAACAGCCAGAGACCCGCAGGCAACTGAGGAAAGTTTTAACGTGAAAGACAGATACTGACCAAACAGAACACAGAGAAAACAAAGAAAAAGGAGAAAACAAGCAGAAACTTTAAAACACTTAAGTAATTTTATTTAAAATATAAGAAAAGATACTGCAACAATCGAATAGATGATACAGCATCCATAAAACAATCTAAAAAATGATATGGCTATGCTGCTTAAAAAAAAAACAGAAAAAAAGAAAGAGCTCTTGAAAATTGTCAGTATGATGCAGAAACAAACATTTCAACAGAAGCATTGAAAAGTAAAATAGAGAGTAGAAATAATATATGGAGATATTGAAATTGAGGGACAATATATTTATTTAATCCAGAACATCCAGCATCTAAATAATAATAGTTATAAGAATAGAGAGCAGAGAAAACAGAAGATAAGAGAATATAATAAGATAAAATAAGAATATTTTCCAGAACTCAAAGACATACATTTTTAGGTTTAAGGGGACCCACACATAAATCCCACATCAAGCCACATTATATAAAATTCAGGAATAATAGGGATTTAGGATAGATCTTAAAGGTCATAAGAATGTGAAAACAAAATCTTCTATTCTTATCTTTTACAAAGGATCAATAAACAGTATAAGATTATCACTCAATAAAACTATTACTGAAAAAAAAAAAAAGAATCACTATAGAATCAGACTTCCCAAATGCAACACTGGAAGCTGGAAACAACAGAAAAATGCATTTGAAAAGGTAGTTTCTATTCTAGAATATGAACACAAACTATCGAGTGTGAAAATAGAATAAAGATATTTTTGGTCATTAAAAAAAAAGCACCTGCCATAAACCCTTTCTCAGGGAACTACTGAAGGATGTGCTTCCTTAAAATCAAGGAGTAAATTAGGTAAGATAAAGATGAGCAATGCAAGGAACAGAAAGCCCCAAAAAGGAGGGCAGTGGGGAGCCTCTCATGGATGGGGAAGAAAGGCAGTCCTGGGGCAGCAGATGTGTCACCAGCCCTGGAGCAGCTGATCCTGATTAAGGCAGGACAAAGGCTTCAGGAAGCCACTTTCCAAGAAGTTTATGCAAATGAAAAAATTCTAATATGTTTTAAATTATTCAGAAGAGGTTGCAAAAAAAACAAAAACAAAAACAAAAAAGCAGTACCTGTTCAGGAAACTAAGGCTACAAACTCGAAATTTTTCTTTAGATACATTTCTTCTTTATTCTTTTTTATTTCAAAATATTAAGGGTGTACAAATGTTTTTGTTCATGGATAGCTTTTATGATGCTTATGTCAGGGATATTAATGTGCCCATCACCCGAAAAGTGTTCACTGTACTTGATAGGTATGTTTTTACCCCTCCCCTCCTTCCCCTTCTCCCCTTCTTGATGTCCAATGACTTTTTTTTCTCTCTGTGCCCATTGATTAGTTCCAAATTATTAGAGAGTGCATGTGGTGTTTGTTTTTACATTCCTGAGATACCTCACTTAGGATAATCATCTCCAGTTCCATCCAAGTTGTTGCAAAAGACATTAATCTATTCCTTTTTATGGCTGAGTAGTACTCCATAGTGTTTATATGTATATCACATTTTATTAATCCTCTCATGAACTGATGGGCACTTAGGTTGATTCCACATCTTTACAATTGTGAATTGTGCTGTAATAAACATACAATTGTAGATATCTTTTGATAAAATGACTTCTTTTCCTTTGGGTAGATCCCCAGTAGTGGGATTGTTGGGTCAAATTGTAAGTCTATATTTATTTCTTTGAGGAATTGCCATGCTGTTTTCCATAGAGGTTGTACTAATTTGCAGTCCCACCAACAGTGTATAAGTATTCCTTTCTCTCTGTGTCCACATCAGCATCTATTGTTTTTTGACTTTTTAATAATAGCCATTCTGACAGGGGTAAGTTGATATAAGGTCTCATTGTGGTTTTAATTTGCATTTCCCTGGTGATTAGTGATTGAGCTTATTTGGGTCATTTCTCTTCTATTCCTGGTTAATCCAGCAAGGGGTCTATCTATTTTGTTTAACTTTTCAAAGAACCAGGCTTTTGTTTTGTTACTCCTTTGTATTGTTTTTTGGTTTCCATTTCATTTAGTTCTGCTCTGGATTTGTTATTTCTTTTCTTCTTCTGGCTTTGGGTTTGGTTTGTTCTTCCTTTTCTAGTTCTTTGAGGTATGACATTAGGTTGTTAATTTGTGATCTTTCTGTCATTTGATGTAGGCATTTAAGGCTATGTATTTTCCCCTTAGAACTGCTTTTGCTGAATCCCATAGATTTTGATAGCTTGTGTCCCCTTTGTCATTCAATTCAAGGAATCTTTTGATTTCCATCTTAATTTCATCATGACCCAAGGATCATTCAGCAACGGGTTGTTTAATTTCCATGACTTTGGGTAGATTTGAATATTTCTTTTGGAATTATTTTCTAGTTTTATTCCACTATGGTCTGAGAAGATACAGGGTATGATTTGTATTTTTTTGAATTTGTTGAGGCACAGTTTGTGGCCTAAGATATGATTAGTCTTGGATAATGTCCCATGTACTGATGAGAACAATGTATATTCGGTAGTTTGGGGGTAGAATATTCTATGAATGTCTGTTAGGTCCATTTTTTCTAGAGTCCCATTTAATCCAGTATTTCTTTATTTATTTGCTGCTTCAATGATCTGTCCAGCTCTGTCAGTGAGGTGTTGAAGTCTCCAGCAATTACAATGCTGCTGTTTATCTCTTTGCTTAGATCTGGTAGGATTTGCTTTGTGAACCTGGGAGCTCCTGTGTTAGATGCATATATATTTAGGATTATTATGTCTTCTTGTTGAATTGCTCCCTTTACCATTGTATAATGACCATAATGACCATCACTGTCTTTCTTTACCATTGTTGATTTAAATTCAATTTTATGTGATATGAAAATGGCTACAACTGCTCTCTTTTGGTTACCATTTGTGTGCGGTATTTTTTTCCATCCCTTCACCTTGAGTCTGTGTGAGTCCTTGTGGGTTAGATGTGTTTCCTGGAGACAGCAGTTACTTAGGTTGTGTTTTTCCATCCATTCAGGCAGCTTATGTCTTTTGAGTGGAGCATTCAGAATGTTTACATTGAGTTATAGTACTGATATGTGGGATGTTATTCTGTTCATCATGTTGGGTAGTACCTTATTGTTTTGTTTTCCCTTTTGTGCTATTGTTTTATATGGGCTCTGAGCTTTAGCTTTTGGGTGATTTTACACTGGTGGGTATCTATTGTGCTGATCCATGTATAACGCAGTTCTGAGTATTTCCTATAGGGCAGGTCTAGTCATGACAAATTCCCTCAGTGTTTAAGAAAACTGAAGATGGGCTGCAATCCCTTCTTCTTGTAAGTTTTCCACTGAGAAATGTGCAGGTAGCTTGATGGATTTTCCTTTGTCAGTTAGTTATTGCTTTCGTCTTGTTGCTTATGGAATTTTCTCCATCATTTTGACATTGGCCAGGTTGATTACTGTGTGTCCTGGAGATGTCCTATTTGTTATGAATCTTCCCAGTGCTCTATGATCATCTTGCATTGGGATGTGTGAATCTCTGGTGATACCAGGGATGTTTTCCACAGTAATTCCCTTGAATAGATTTTCCATGCTTTTTGCCCTTTCTTCTTCTCCTTCAGGGATACCTATAATTTGCATATTAGTTCACTTCACATAGTCCCAAATTTCTTTGAGTGAGTGTTCAGTCTTCTTTATTCTATTTTCTGCATCTTTGAGTGACGGGGTTAGCTCAAGAGCTTTGTCTTCAGGCATTGAGATTCTTTCTTCTGCTTGGTTTAACCTGTTGTTGAAGCTTTCTGCTGTATTTTGAAATTCCTTAAATGACTCTTTCATTTCTTTAAGTTCTATTATATCCTTTCTTATGTTGTCTAGCTCTTTAGTGACTTTTTCAATTTTTTAATTGATTTCCTGAAATATATTTTTGCCTTCTTTTTGTTGGTTTTCAACTTTCTCTTCAATTCCATTTATCTTATTTGCCATCCATATTCTGAATTCCATTTCTGACATTTCAACAATTTCCTTTTGGTTGGGATCCACTACTGTGCATCCATTGTGATCCCTTGAGGGTGTTGAACTATTTTGTTTTTTCATGTTGCCCATGTTCTTTTGCTCATTTCTTCTTATCCAAATCTTCTTCTCTCAGTTCAGGGCTGATAGGTGTGCAGCATACTTGTTCTCCTTTGCCGGGCACTTTCCTACTTAGTGAGAAGGGGAGGTCCTACTCTGGAATGGTGACCTGGCAGGGCAAGGGCAGGCACACTGAGAGCCTGTATTGCAGCTGTTCTGTTTTTTCCCATTCCCCTGTGATTGTCACAGTTCAAGTTGCTGCTGGATGATCTTCCAGCAGGATGGTGGGTTGTTCCCAGATTGTTGTTGGAAGCTCGAGTTGGGGGCTGGGTGATACCCTCTCCACGGAGGCTGGTATTGGGGGGGTTGTTCTGCCCAGGGTCTCCCCATGGAGGTGATAATGGCAGCTGGGTGAGGCTATCTAGGTAGTGGTCATGGGTGTCCAGGTTGTGGGCATTTGCTTGAGCCAGGTCCAGGTGTAATGGTGGCTCGAGGATAGGGGTGGGGGAGAGGCCTTGATGGAGTATGGGACCTCAGGGCAGTTCAGTGGGCCCAGCAGTCATGGTGGAGACTTGGGGATGGGGTCTTGGGGTCCAGGCGCAGCACTGGAATCTTGGGGGCAGAGTCACAGGCCTCTCAGGAGCACTAAAGCCACAGGGGTGGAGCCTTGGGCCTGGGCAAAGTGGGAGTCAGAGCCAGAGCTGCGGCCTGGAAGCAAAGCAGGAACTGTGTGGGTGGGGCAGCAAGGTCAGACCACAGCCTGTCAATTGCAGAGGTGGAGCCCCACAGTCAAGTGTGGGGGTGGTGCGGCTCCAGCGGGCAGGGGTGGTACTGGTGGTGCAGGTGTAGCAGTGCGTGGGTGGGGGTGGGGGGACAGTTGGCTACAGTGGCGCAGAATCCATGGAGGTGCAGCCGCATGGGCCAGGGGCAGCTGTGGAGGCATGGGAACTGTGGAGGTGGAGACACGCAGGATGGGCGGCAGCGTGGTGTTGCAGGGGTTAGGGCTGTAGCCTGGGTGCTGAGAGGGTGGGGTTCTCCCCCAGTCCCAGTCCTTGCTTAGGCAGTCACTGCAAGCCTTCCCAGGTGGTGTCTGTGGAGCCTGAGGTACCCCCTCTTCTCAGATCCCATGCCTGGGGGAAGGGGCACTCAGCGCTCAGTCACAGGGTGCAGTATGGGGGAGCTTCCATTCTGCCCGCTCCCTCCCCAGTCTGGCAGGGGCAACGTGAAGACTGCTGTTGCAAAGCTGAGCCCTATGCAGACCTGGCCCCCGCACCTGAGAGCTCAGAATGGTGTCAGGTGCAGTAACCCGGATCAGTAGCCACCAAATCCCTGCTGCAGCCGCTGTCCAGTGCAATGTCTCTACACAGACTGCAGGCAGCTCCCTGATTAGTCCAGAGGTCTGTGGTAGTAGGTGGAGGCCCCTTCACAGCTCAGGCTGCAGTGCCTGCGGGGTGAGCTTGGGCCCCAGGGCTCTTCCTGACCTTCCCCACGTGCAGATGTCCTCCCCAAAGTTCCCCTTGATCTTGCCAAATGAATCACCCTGTCACCTCCTTCAGTCTGAATGACCCCCATTGTTTTTCTGGAGTTTTACAATGTTCTTTCCAAGAAGAGCCATCCATAGGTAGGCATCCACCTGCAACTTTTTATCCTGTCATTGAGAGTGGTACATGCAGGCTGCAGCTAGTTTGCCATCTTGCCCATCCCCCCCAAACTCAAAATTTAGCAATAAACCTTTGTCATTAAAGACTCTGCTGAAAGAAAGGCAGGGTTGGCTTACCAGCCAGAGGCCAGGGACCATCTCAGCTCCTAGGCACCCTGGAGTTGGATTTTCGTTTATACTCAGATATAAGCAGAGGTCTCTTCCAAGAATTGTCCTATAGTCAGCAGGATCTCTAGGTTGAGCAAGGAGACCATGGAGTACAGATTTTATAGGTGCTAAGCTAAATTCCAAAATGGTCATTTGAAAGCAGTGCAGATAGCAAACATTTTAAAAGGACCCCAGAGTTTGTCCACTAGAATATTTAGGATATATCATTTCCTGAGATTTGAACACTCTGTTTACCATATAATGTGATCTTATGGGGTAGCTGATCCTTTCATCAATATAAATTCTAGAAAAAAGCAAAAATTGTTTAAGAAAAGGTGTGTAATTATAATACTCACTAATACTATTTCAGCTATGAACAGTGTTTACATAAACATCATAATGATTCAATTGTTCTAAACAAAAATTATAATATAACTATATAGAGGGGTTTTGCATGTGTGTACGTATGTTGTGTGTTAGCAGCATGGATGTGTATCAGTTGGTGTGTGTAGGCTAGCAAAATCTTCCTCATCCCTAGTATGAAGTAAATAGAAAATGTCTAAAACTTTAAAAGTCAAGAAATCAACACCAGAGGCACGTAATTTAGAGATATGGAGGTGAATACCAGAAGAAATAGCTTAAAGAGTTGAAAGTGGTTGCCTCCAAGTAGCAGGAACTGAGAATTTTTCACTGTAAGTCAAACACTACTTTTTATTTTTAAATTATTTCCAGCCATTACTTTAATAATGATTACAATTAAATTTTAATGGGTATGCAGAAGTAAAATAGTCTGGAAAGAGGTTACTCATTCTGTCCAGGTCTCCCTGGGTGACATTCCTTACCTTGCTAAATTTATAACCTTCAGCTGCTAGTCCTCTACCTTGCGGGCCCCAAAATTTAATTCCACCTTCCCATAAAAAGCAGGTCTGTCTCTGGGAGAAGCAGTGAAACTTGCCTTAATTACACTCATGAGATCAGGTATGTTAATTTTGAATGAGACCTCACTGCACTCATAGACGGCATGCCTGTATCTGCATAGAGGGTGTATTCTTTTTCTATGGTAAGGCAACATTGTTAGGTAATTGGGAATCATTGGTTTACACTGAGAAATGACCGGTAAGATCGAGAAGCCCATGAGGTCACCACAAAATTTAGAGAAGACTCATAAATGTACTTAACAAACAAATCCTACCTAAGAAACTATACATAGTTAGAAGGTTGCTTGGAATCAAAACAAAAGAAATTCAATAAACTGAATGTTTAATGGCCTCATCCTAAACTGTTAAAATGATTCCACAAGACAGTGTTATTATCCACTGCCTTGGATATATGGAATATTCTGTTATTCCAAGAATAAGGAATTGATGCTCAGAATATTAAATAGTTTGCTCAAGATCACACAACTAGCAAGTATAGGTGTGTCTGATTCATAATATCTCCGTTGTGCCACACTGCTGTTCCCAAGTACACAAGGAAATCAGGGATCCAAGGACTAACTCTTCTAAAGCACTTTATCTTCTTTTTGCTATGATTAGTCCTAAACCCATCTTCTAAATACAGACAGCTAAAAAAAAAAAAAACAAGGGCAATTAATATTAAATGAATGCCTACTGTGTAAGGCTTTGTGCTAGCATTTTTCAATTCTTATCTATTTTTTACATAATTTGTTTATTAAGAACATTTATGAGTCTTTACTTATTTTTACCTACCATTGTTTATTACATATAAAGAGCAGTTATTTGGTATTATTAAACCAGACTTGAAAATTTGTGTTGTCATATTTTGGGACCTTTGTTGTCATTTTTACTTCTGTGAACTTGATTGCGTAAAAATATGTCTGAAATGTTTAATGCATCTCCAATGAGTAATGCCACAGTCACTTCACAAAATGAAAATGGAAGTAATAGCACGTCATATTCTGCTACCACCGTCTCTGTACAGCCAGATTTTAATGAGCTCAGGTCTATAATCTGCCTGAGCATTTATAGACCTCAGGAGGGGTACTCTAAGGCTCCGGGCTAGAAGCAGCTGAAAAGAACAGCTCTCATTCCAGCAAGAACAGTGTCCAGTGTCGCTGCTCTGTGGGCCGGCTCCTCAATTGTGCCACTTGCAGGAGGCAGTGCCCGGAGCGGGAGTAGGGCTGGCCAGGTTTGCCACCAGACGTCAAGAGGGTGTGTAAAATCTGTCAACTCTTCTCCAACTCATGAAAAAATGGAAAAGAAGACAGTGGCCAGCTACTACACTGCCATTACAGAGAAGTACCATTCCAAAGGTGTGACATTCTTCTTGTGGAAATACGATATACCTTGGGAAGGCAGGGAAAGGGCTGCAGGAAAGACAGAAAAATAACAGTGAACGAGGTGCCAGAAATTCCAGCTGCCATCCTTCTCCATATGCCCAGTAGATGCCCAAGATGAGTTGTAGTGGGAAACGTGAGTCTGCTCTCTCCGTTTATCTCACTTCCTGTGAACCTTTCCTGCTATGAGAAGTACATGCACTAGATACAATTGCGGTACTCAAATTCCAAAGCCGGTTTTCTTACCACATGGTCCCTCCACACTCACAAGCCAATTCCTTTGTCTGGTGCCCAACTGAAGAAAAAGGCACCTGTTCCAAAGCTGTAGGAAAAACTGGCAGAGCTGGATTCAGCTGTGAGATGGTGTGGTGGCCTCCAACTTGGCATCATCCTAAAAGAATTTTTGGAGTAACTTTAACTATAAGTAATTTTACCTTTCCCACTGACCTGAGAACTTAACCCCCACTTAAGAGGTAACTCAGATATACCAGGTTCTAAGCAGCTTCAAGACAGGGCAAATCATGAGTGCCAGACTAGTCTAGTAATTGAGGAAGTCAGAAAGATTTTGAGATGCCGTGAGGACAAAAGTCATAGTGTGGTCACAGCTATTCTCATATGTGGCTGGGCCATCCTAAGTCTGAGACTCAACACACTTAAAAGACTAGGAGTTCCATGCAGTCACTAGATAGCAGGAGAGAAGACAATTCCAAGAAAGGATTCAGGTTTAATTCTTAAAAATAGGACTAAAGGTGTTGGCAGTCCTACATTTTAACTTGTTCTGTAAAGCAAATATTTCTTTCTTATTATTTTACATATTCCCTAGTTGCATAGTGGTGTAATCTTAGGGGTCTTCATTATTTCTGAATTCTCAATAGTAGGTGACAGGGACAGGAGAACTAATCTGTAACTATGTATTTGCTTCGTATGGCTCAAGATACCTAGTTTATCATTGCAGGGTCCTGTCTTTGTTCTGGGATATGTCTCTTTTATACATCTTCTTGGCCAAGCAAATGTAAGTCAAATGCCTACTCATGGTCCTTGGGTCCTTGGGATTGCTCCAGATATTGTTAATTTAATACAAATGCAAATATGTTAGACTGCAATGTTGAGGATTTCATTTCATTATGTGAAAGATGTCCTTGTGATTAAAAGAAAGGTACATCATTAGTAACAAAACAAACATTAGAAACAAAACAAACAAACAAAAAAAACCTCTGGCTATACCAAGTATTAACAGAAGAGTTTCTGCAACCCTCATACATCAATAGTAGACATGCAAAATAGTACAGCAACTCTGTAAGACAGTTTGGCATTTTCTAAGAAAATTGAACAAATATTTACATGAGCCAGCAATTCCACTCCTAGGTATTCACCTAAGAGAAATGAAAACATATATTCACACAAAAATCTGTATACAAATGTTTACAGCAGCATTATTCATAATTGCCAAAAACTGGAAACAACCCAAATGTCCTTCAGAAGGTGAATAAACAAACTGTAATACATCCATATGGTAGAATACTACTCAGTGATAAAAAGAAACAAACTATTGATACATGCACCAACATCAATGAATCTTGAATACATTAATGCAAAGTAAAAGAACCCAAACTCAAAAGATTAATACTATATCATTCCAATTATATGACATTCTGGAAAACATAAAAGTTTAGGGCCAGAAAACAAATCAGTAATTGATAAGGGTTAGGGAAGGGGGCAGGATTTGAATACAAAGGGGCAGCTCAAGGAAATTTTTAGTATAAGAGCACCATTTGATATCCTGATTGTGGTGCTGGCTATATGACTATGCATTTGTCAAAACTTACATAACTATACAACAAAAAAGGCAAATCAAAAACAAAATTTTTTTTAAAAGTCTAGTTCCACCAAAAGATTTGTTTAAAATTCAGATTAGCTAATTCCTCTAGCAGTCTGAATTTATGTGAAAATATAGGAGCAGTGGTTATGAGCCAAGGATGAGCAGATCGAAGAAATATGGTACCAGTCCAGGCCCAAGGGAAGGACCATGAGAAGCGAATCCTCCATGAGACAGTCTGTGCATCAATGCAGGACACAGAACCTCTGGTAAAATAGAAGCACTTCTGTATTTAAGAATCCAGCTCCAATTTATAAAAAAATTAAAATAAAAAATCATTTCAGAATTTTTCATTACTTTCTCTCTCTGGAATGTAGGCATGGAAAGAATTTTTCATATAACAAATCTGTGGAGCCAGTGAGCAAAAGAAAATCTGTGTGGAATTGATTTTAAATAAACTTTGCATTTTCTCCAACATTCCACACAATAATTTCATATAAAAATAATTTTTAATAAAAAAAGTATGTAAACACAATATATTAACAGAAATAGGCAAATAATTAATTTAAAAATGTCCTTCTCCCCTCTGACCTCTATGAACAGTTCTGTAATTTACTGGAGGACAGCTGGTATACCTAACAAGAGGGGACAAGAAGGAAGTGGATTTCAGATGGGGACAGAATCTGAGAGTCCAGCATAGCCCACGCTGATTAACGTTGACCGGTTACTCGAGTGGGTGAAGAATTAAGAAGCTTGAAAGGCAGCTTACAGATCATCTAAGAATCCCTCTTGTTTTATGGATGAAAAAAATTGTGTCCTAGACCTATGTAGTGACTTGCCCAAAGTCAGACTTATTAAATTGTGAAATCTGGTCTTCTTCCTCTAACTTCAGTGTTTTCTTTTTTTTCAACACAAGTACGATTTGCTATTCTTTCCAAAAAGCAAGAACATAGACCTAAATGTACAATTTAAACATTACGTGGCACAATGGAGGAAAAGATGTATATTTGGGAATTTTATTAAAGTGGTAAAATGCAATTCTTTCTAAACAGTGTCCTGTTACTAATAACTATAATTTTGTAATTTTCAGAACTCAGCCAAGTACAAAAAAATCCATTATTAGTTCTCAGACAGGCAGAGTCTCTATCTCCCAGCTCTGGTAACTAGAAAGTTATATTAGCACCAAGGAGACCAGGGGCATGGGCTCTGTGTCACATTTGCATATAGGAACATATAGCAGGCTCTTGGCTGCTGCTTGGTTTGCTTGTAAAAAGATTTGCCTTCTGACCACAAGCTGTTCAATTAATTGTGTAACCAAATCTAAATTCTTGGTATCCACGTATTCATTCCTTTACCAAAAAGAAAAAAGGAAAAGACAATTACCCCCGGAAAGAGGTCAGACAAGGACCCCACAGATGGAGGAAGGGGTTAAGGCCTATGGATACTGACCCTCTTGCCTTCATCTTGTCATTCTTTTTATTTTTATTGATACACAATATTTTGCAGATTTATGGGGTATATGTGATATTTTGTTACATGCATAGGCTGTGTAATGATTAAGTCAGGGTATCTGGGGTGACCATCACCTTGAGTATTTATCATTTCTATGTGTTGGAAACATTTCAAGTTCTCTTTTCTAGTTATTTTGAAACATGCAATACACTTGTTAACTACAGTCACCCTACTCTGCTGTCAAACATTAGAATTTATTCATTCTATCTAACTGTATGGTGTACCCATTAACCAACATCTCTTTATACCCACTCCCACCACACACACCCTTCCCAGTCTTTGGTATCTATCATGCTACTCTCTACCTCTGTGAGATCAACTTTTTTAGCTCCCACATGAAAGTGAGAACATGTGATATTTGTCTTTCTATGTCTGACTTATTTCACTTAACATAATGACCTCCAGTTCCATTCATGTTGCTTCAAATGACATGATTTCATTCTTTTTTATGGCTATATAATATTCCACTGTGTATATGTAGCACAATTTCCTTACTCATTCATTCACTGATAGACACTTGGGTTGATTCCAAATCTTGGCTATTGTGAACAGTGCTGCAATAAATGGAGGTGCATGTATGCCTTTGATATATTGATTTCTTTTCCTTTGGATAAATACCCAGTAGTGAGATTGCTGGATCATTTGGTAGTTCTATTTTTCATTTTTTGAGAAATCTCTGTACTATTTTCCATAGTGGATATAATTTACATTCCCATCAACAGTGTATAAGAGTTCCCTTTTCTCTGCATCCTCATCAGCATCTATTTTTTTTTTTTTTTTGTCTTTTTATAATAGCCACTCTAACTGGAGTAAGATGATAGCTCATTGTGGTTTTGATTTGCATTTCTCTGATGATTAGTGATGCTGAGCATTTTTCATATACCTGTTGGCCATTTGTATGTCTTCTTTTGAGAAATGTCTATTCATGTCCTTTGCCTACTTTTTAATAGGATTATTTATTTTCTTACTGTTGAGTTGTATGGGTTCCTTGTAGATTCTGGATATTAGTCCCCTGTCAGCTGCATAGCTTGCAAATATTTTCTCCAGTTCCACAGGTTGTTTCTTCATTCTGTTGATGGTTTCCTTTGCTGTGCAGAAGCTTTTTAGTTTAATATTTTCCCATTTGTCTATTTTTGTTTTTGTTGCCTATGTTTTTGAGGTCTTAGCCATAAAATCTTTGCCTAGATCAATATCCTGAAGTGTTTCCCTATGTTTTCTGTTAGTATTATAGTTTTATAGTTTCAGGTCTTATATTTGAGTCTTTAATCCATCTTGGTATATGGTGAGAGAGAGGGGTCAAGTTTCATTTTTCTGGCCATGGATATCCAGTTTTCCTAGCACCATTTATTGAAGAGAGTGTCCTTTTCATAATGTATGTTTTTTGCACCTTTGTTGAAAATCAGTTGACTATAAGTACGTGGATTTATTTCTGCGTTCTCTATTCTGTTCCATTTGTCTATATGTCTGTTTTTATAACAATACCATGCTGCTTTGGTTACTATAGCTTTGTAATTTATTTTCAAATTAGGTAGTATGATGTCTTCAGCTTTGTTCTTTTTTCTTTGGATTACTTTGACTACTCAGGCTCTTTTTTGGTTCCATACAAATTTTAGGATTTTTTTTTCTAATTTTGTGAAAAATGACATTGGTGTTTTGATAGGGATTGCATTGAATCTGTAGATTGCTTTGCATACTATGGTTATTCTAACAATATTAATTCTTCTGATCCATGAGCATGAATGTCTTCCCATCTATTTGTGCCCTCTTTAATTTTTTTAATCAATGTTTTGTAGTTTTCCTCATACAGGTCTTTCACCTCCTTGGTTAAATTTATTCCTAGGTATTTTTTTATACCTGTTGTAAATGAGATTGCCTTCATGATTTCTTTTTCAGCTAGTTCATTATTGGTGTATAGAAACACTACTGGTTTTTGTATGTTGATTTTGTATCTTATAACTTTACTGAATTTGTTTACCAGTTCTAAGAGTTTTTTGGTGGAGTCTTTTGATTTTTCTAAATATAAGATCATGTCATCTGCAAAGAGGGACACTTTGAATTCCTCTTTTCCAATTTGAATGCCTTTTATTTTTTTCTCTTGCCTTATTGCTCTGGCTAGGACTTCCAGTACTATGTTGAATAGGAGTGGTAAAAGTGGGCATCTTTGTCTTGTTCCAGTTCATAACATTCAGTATGATGTTAGCTTATTATATATAGCCTTTAATATGTTGAGATATGTTCTTTCTATGCCTAGTTTGTTAAGCGTTTTCATCATAAAGGTATGTTGAATTTTATCAAATGCTTTTTCTGTGTCTATTGAGAAGCTCATATGGTTTTTGTTCTTCATTCTGTTGATGTGATGGATGGTATTTATTGATTTATGCATGTTGAACCATCCTTGCATCCCTGGGATAAGTCACTTGATTATGGTGTATTATCTTTTTGATGTGTTGTTGGATTTGGTTTGCTAGTAGGATTTTTGGGTCTATGTTCATTAGAAATACTGGCCTATAGTTTTCTTTTGCTGCTGTTGTTTCCTTATCTGGTTTTGCTATCAGGGTAATGTTGGCATCATAGAATGAGTTAGGGAGAATTCTTTCCTCTTCAATTTTTTGGAATAGCTTGAGGAGATTTGGTCTTAGTTCTTCTTGATACATTTGGTAGAATTTAGCAGTGAAGCCATCTGGTCCTGGGGTTTTCTTTGTTCTTTTTATTACTGATTCAATCTCATTACTTGTTATTGATCTGTTCAGTTTTTCTGTTTCTTTCTGATTCAATCTTAGAATGCTGTATGTGTCTAGGAATTTATCCATTTCCTCTAGGTTTTCTAGTTTGCTAGCATATAGGTGTTCACAGTAGTCTCTGATGATCCTTTGTTTTTCTGTGATATTAGTTGTAACGTCTCCCTTTTTGTTTCTGATTTTGCTTATTTGGGACTTCTCTCTTTTTTTCTTGGTTTCTAGCTAGTGGTTTATTGATTTTGTTTATCTTTTCAAAAATCCGACTTTTTGTTTCATTGATCCTTTGTATTGTTATTTAAGTCTCTGTTTCATTTAGTTCTGCTCTGATCTTTATCATTTCTTTCCTTCTACTAATTTTGGATTTTGTTTGTTCTTGCTTTACAAGTACCTTGAGGTGCATCATTAGATTGTTCATATGAAATCTTTCTACTTTTTTGATATAGGCATTTATTGCTATAAAATTCTCTCAGCACTACTTTGCTGTATCCCATAGGTTTGCGTATATTGTGTTTCCACTTTCATTTGTTTCAAAATTTTTATGATTTCCATCTTAATTTTTTCATTGACCCAACAGTTGTTCAGAAGCATGTTGTTTGATTTCCATGTATTTGTAGTTTCCCAAGCTCCTCTTGATATTGATTTCTAGTTTTATTCCATTATATTCTGAGAGGATACTTGATATAGTTTTGATTTTTTAAAATTTGTTGAGACTTGTTTTGTGATCTAACATATGGTCTATCCTGAAGAAAGTTTCACATGCCAATCAAAAGAATGTATATTCTATAGTTGTTGGATAAAATGTTCTTTAAATGCTTCTTAAGTTCATTTGGTCTAAAGTTGAATTTAAATCCAATGTTTCTTTGTTGATTTTCTGTCTAGATGATCTAACGCTGAGAGTGGGTGTTGAAGTCCCCCACTATTGTTGTATTGGAGTCTATCTCTCCCTTTAGATCTATATTTTCTCTATATATCTGGGTGTTCCAGTGTTGAGTGCATACATATTTAGAATTGTTATATCATCTTGCTGAATTGATCACTTTATCATTGTAGAATGACCTTCTTGTTTTCTTTGCTGGTTTTGATTTAAAGTCTTTTTTTCTGATATTAATTTCTGCTGAGAAATCCACTGTTAGTCTGATGGGATTCCCTATAAGTGGCTAGACACATCTTTCTTGTTGTTTATAGAATTCTCCCTTTGTTTTTGACTTTTGACAGTTTGACTATAATGTGCCATGGAGAAAATCTGTCTGAATTGTATCTGTTTGAAGATCTCTGAGCTTTCTGTATCCAGATGTCTAAATCTCTTAGTAGACTTGGAAAGTTTTCAGCTATTATTTTGTTAGATAGAGTTTCTATCACTTTGTTTTTCTCCTCACCCTCTGGGACACTTAGAATTCAAATATTTAGTCACTTTATAGTGTCCTATATGTCACATGTCATATGGACTTTGTTTATTGTTTTCTTTCTTCTTCTTTTTATTTATTTATTTTTTTGGTCTGGCTGGGTTATTTCAAAAAACCTGCCTTCAAGTTCTGAATTTTTTTCTTATGTTTGATCTAGTCTATTGTTGAAGCTCTTGAATGTATTTTTTTTTAATTTCATTCAGTGAATTCATCAGTTCCAGAATTTCTGTTTGTTTCTTTTTTATGATAGCTATCTCTTTTATAAATTTCTCATTTATATCCTAAATTGATTTTCTAATTTCTTTGTATTGTTTATGTGTGTTCTTTTTTTATCTCACTGAGTTTCTTTAATATCAGTACTTTGAACTCTTTTTCTGGCATTCCATAAGTTTTTTTTAGATTGGAATCTGTTGCTAGAAAATTATTGTATTTCTTTGGAGGTATCATATTTCCTTGTGTTTTTACATTCTGGTGTAACAGTAGTTTTTTCCAATTTTTTGGATTTGTTTTCATAGGAGAAGACATTTTCCTGAAGATGTATCTATGGCATTGGTTGGGTAGGGCACTTTGGTTTTGATTCTGGGTGCATGCAGTAGTGCAGTTTCCATATAATTTCTTTGGCTATAAACAGACATCAATGTTGTCTGTGATTTCCTCAGTGGCTTAGGGTGTGTTTGTTAGTGGAGTCTGTGGTGAAGGTTCACTGGGGATGGAGATGTCAGGTGGGCCAGTTTTCAGGTCCCTGTGGGGGCAGTGGTTGGCTGAATGTCCTGTCCTTGGGCTCAAGAGCAGCACACACTGACACCTGATTTGGTGGGTCCTGGTGGGATGATATTTTTGCTTCCAGGCAGCTGGTTGGGTACAAGCAGTGGCAGCATAAGCCAGGCATTTGTTGGGGGGGGGGTCCTCAGGCCCCTAGGTAGTGGGTGTGGAATGCAGTAGCAGTGGCAGGACAACCCTATGGCTCCCATGTGGTCTGTGATGGTGTTGGCAGTGGCTATGATGGACCAATCCTCAGGTGCCTGGGAGGGGTACTCAGGTGCCAATGGTGGTGGATGGGGCACAGCACCACTAGGACCCCAAAAAGTTTGCTCATGGAGGCAAAGCCTGGCTGAGTAGACATGTCCTTAGGCCCCCAGATGGTGCATATGGGCACAGCACTGCTGTGGTGGGTAGGGGCAGCATGATCTCCAGGCTCCCAGTGGAGTGCTGGGGGTAGGGATATCAGCAGCTGTGCTGCAGCCCTGCTGCTGAGGAAAGCAGGATTGCTTTCAGTGGCAGCAGAAGTTGGCAGGTGGCTGGGGAATGCACACTTTGGCCCCAGGTAGTGGCTGTGGGCTGGCTTACCTTGCCTCAGGGCACATAAAAATGTGCAGCAGACTCACTGCTGGGGATGGGAGGGCAGGGTCACTGCCAGTGGCTAGCACTTCAGCCCAGGTGGCAGCAGCCGGCAGCGGCTGTGGCCATGGGCAGAGGATGCCAATGGGGCTCCAGAGATGTGTAGATGCAGGAGCTATTGGGCTCCAGGGAAGGATGCAGTCTGGTGAGGGCTGGGCTTTCAAAATGGCGCCATGTTCTAGATGATTAGGGACTAGGGCAAGGGGTGTGGGACCCAGGGTGAGCATCCTCTCTGGAGCAATGAATGCCATCACATGGTCTCCAGGAAGTTCCCTATGTTAGCCTCGGGGCCCGCTGTAGTCAAGGGGCCCTCCTATGGCTAGCACTGGAGGAGTCCAGTGTGGGAATGTGGACACCAGGGCTTTCTCACCTACCTTTCTCTGCATTGAGGAGCCTCTCTGGGATCCCAGCCAATCCCACCAAGCAGGCTACCTCATTTCCATCCCCTTTCTTCTTTTGGGTGTTTCCTGTCACTTCTCTGTTGAATTCCAGCGTTCTCTCTTAGAAGATCTATTCAAAGTGTAATTATCTACTTGCTGTTTTGGTTCTTCTTTATGGAGGAGGCAACTGCCAGACGCCTCTAGTCAGCCATCCTGAAGCCCCTCTGCAAAACTCGCCATTTGTGAGAGACCATTGAGCTATTCAAGGTGAGAGAGACAGAGACTCAGTCCAACTTAGAACTGATCGTTCATTACTTGGTTGAATGCTGAAAACTACAGGATATTGTTTGGAAAGGTTTGCAATATATAATTTTGATTCGTTGACTAAATGAATGCATTACTGATCAGTACAAATATTTTTTGTTTATGGGCTTTTATACACGCTTCTTGGTCCCTGGAAATCTGCAAGAACAATACATTATAAAAGGACCAGTCATGCTAATAGTAAAATAACAGCATTATTTTTCCAGAATTATCTATTATCTATCCTTGATTGAGCATAGGAAAGTCCAACCTGTTAGGTAATTATAAAGATCAATATCAGGAAAAATTCCTCCACATTCTATTTTATTTTCTCCGTCCTTCTAACTCCACACATGCATGTTAGAAAATTACTGCTGAAACTCCATTGAATAAACAACAATAATTTAGAATGATAGATGCTGTTGATGAAATTTATCACCAATGGTGGATTAACTCAGGCTGAGATGTTCTTATATATTTATTCAATCTATCTTGTTCGTCTCCCCACATTAGAGCATAAGCTCCCCAGAAACAGCATCCTTGTTTATCGTGTTTACTGCCATATCTCTAAGGTGTAACACTAACTAACCTTTATTTATAAAATGAACAAATCGATCAATTAATAAGGAGAAATCTTTGATCAAGAGAAACTTTGGGGTGTTCATTAGGTCTCCATAAACAATAAAGTCTTTTTTTATTTCTTCAAAGAAACTTTTTTGAGATTAACTAATATACAAATGAAAAATATTGTTATTATTATCATTTCACGTTCAGCATGTTCACCTTTGGGGTACATTGTCTGCACCCCATTTGCTTTAAGACACTAGCGACAGTTGTCTATGCCAATAATTTTAGTACTCACTACATCATCCCTCCAAGTATTCATAATTCTAAATATGAAATCTCACGACACTTTGACAGAAGGCCACCTACAAATGTGTCTGAATTATACATGCAAACAAATGTGAATTAATATCACAGGCAAAGAAGATCTTTTTCTCAGAGGGCAAGAAGAGAATTCATACCAGTTTATCATTTAATACTTTGGCAAAGGCTTTTGCTGGAAGATTTTAAATGTTCTTTTCAGTATTCAATCATACAACTGTCTGAAGAGGATGTTGTGATTTGGATAATAATTTTCTCAAACACATTTACATCCCTAATTTCTTTTTGAGCGGAGTCAATCAACATGCCATTTGGGATGCACCTGGAGGCAACTTGTTTAAGTTTTTTTTTTTTTCTGGAAAGTGAGAACTACTCAACATCCATTGCACTTGAACTGCCAGTAAATACCTCCCAAAGTCCCTTAGCTCTACAAAGGGAGAACAAAGGAAACAGCCATTTTCAGTCAGTGCTTTGTGATTTCTGCATTCCATAGGCTAGAGAGTAGAATAGAGGATGCACTCAACTCTCTCTGGGGTCACTCTCTGGAATGGAGAAGAAGACGCTGCATTTTACATTTTCAAATGCTCTCCTTTCAGGTTGCTGCAGCTTCCACTAACAGCCATGTTTGCAATGTGGTACTGCTTCATAAGAGTTTCTCATGGTTTTTCAATTAAGTGGCAAGTAAAAAGTGGGGTAAATATTATACTCTTTAATGACTTATTAAATGTTTTGCCCCAAATTCTCCTTTTCAATTTTATTTTCTCTCCTTTCCTTTATACCCAGAGTTCCTAGACCTTCAGCCCAGCACTAATAGCAAGAGACTGAGTTCAAAGCCTGTAACCGAATAGCAGGCTGAACAAGCAGGGAGTTCTTTGGGGAGGAGAGAGGGGGCTCACTGGCAGTAGGCAGGTGGACATGAAAATAGAAAGACAATACTGGCCAGTGCAGTGGTTCAGGCCTGTAATCCCAGCACTTAGGGAGGCCAAGGCAGGAGGATCACTTGAGGCCAGGAGTTCAAGACCAGCCTGGGCAACATAGCGAGACTCTGTCTCTACAAAAAATAGAAAAATTAGCCAGGAGTAGTGGCCACACCTGTAGTCCCGGCTTCTCGGGTGGCTGAGGCAGGAGAATTGCTTGAGCCCAGGAATTCAAGGTTACAGTGAGCTATGATCAGGCCACTGCACTCCAACTAGGGTGACAGAGTGGGACCCTGTCTCAAAAAAACAAACACAAACAAAACCATGATACCTAAGCCATGTTCATACAGTCAACTCCTCTTCACTCATGGATTTAGTAATCTGTAATACAGCCCATGCCTACCTACCCATCTTGATCTTTCACAGTTCACAGACATGAATTTTAATGTCCAGCCATTCTATAGCAATTTCTCTTTCAAGATTGTGCTCTGCACTTACTTCATCCCTGTGCTTTGGTTGATGTTTATCCCTCCCCCCGGATCATACCCAGTCTATCTTAGCCTACCTCAGTCTTATTCATTCACCAAGAGTTAGCTCGAATCACCATTAACCTTTTATTTCTGACCCCCATCTAGATAAAACAAGATGAAAACTGAATTAATTTTTATAGCTATATGAGAAAACACTTGGCTAAACTCCTTGAGATAGAATGTGGTGCCCCGGAGGCATAAGCCCAAGAAGCAAAATGATGGTTATTCTGCTCTTCCAGGAAAGGAAAATGAAAGGTCTTGAGGAGGAGGTGACATAGAGATGCTGCAGGGAAACAGCCAGTGGAGATAGCTGGCAGCCAAGCAGCCAAAAGATATTTTAAGAATGGAGAAATCAACTTTAGATTAAAGTTGTTTGCATGGTATGAGGGTTACTTTTTGTGTTGATTTGGCTAGGCGCCAGTAATTTAATTAAATACTAATCTAGGTGTTGCTATGAAGGTGTCTTGCAAGTGTGGATAATATCTACAGTTGACTCTGAATATAGATTACCTTCAATAGCGTGAGTGGGCCTCATCCAATCAATCGAAGGCCTTCCCAGAGTTGAGGGTTTCCTGGAGGAGAAATCCTCCCTCTAGACTACAGCATTAGCTCTTGCCTGAGTTCCCAGCCTGTATATATGTATGTAAATATATGTATATTTATATAGGTATATATTGCAATATATGTGTGTATATATTAATAATATGCATAATATATGTATATGTAATATACATAATGAAATATATGTTTATGTGATTATATATGTATATATTATATGTTTGAAATATAATAGACATGTATATTTTTATATGTATACATTGTAATATTATGTATATATGTGCAATATATATAAAATATATATAACATACATATATAACATATGTATTCACATATAGTTGATCCTCATTACTCATGAATTCCATATTTGCTAATTTTCCTACTTGATAAAATTTATTTGTAACCCCCAAATCAATACTCACAGCACTTTTGCAGTTGTTCATGGACATGCACAGAGTAGTGAAAGTTTTGAGTTGCCCCACAGGTATGTTCCCATCTGAGGACAAACAGGCAATGCTCTGCCTTCTAATTTCAACTCTTACAGTGTAAACAAGTGTCCTTTTTGTAGCATATTTAATGTCATGTTTTTTGCATTTTTGTGCCTTTTGTTAATTTTGCTGTTTAAAATGGTCCCCCAGTGCTGTCTAGTGTTCTAAGTACAAGAAGGCTGTGGCATATTTTCCAGGCAAAATGCATGTGTTAGATAAGCTTCATCCAGGCATGAGTTATATCTCCATGTTAATGAATCAAAAATATATACATTTATGGGTTGCTTAACGCCTGGGATATGTTCTGAGAAATGCATCATTAGATAATTTTGTTGTTGTACAAATATCATAGAGCGTACTTACACAAACCTAGGTAGTATATATATTTTTATTTATATGTATTTTTTCATATGGAAAACCAAATGTCCCAGCACCATTACTGAATATTAATCATTTCTGCTACTTGATCTGCAATGCCAATATCAAGTGCCATGTATCAGGTTTCTGTATATGCTCCACTGAAACCTTACGTGACCACCATCATACATGCAGTCTATCCTTGACTGAAATGTCATTATACAGTGCGTTACTGTATTAAGAAAGGTGTCCTTAAGCAGAAACATGTATAACACAAGGTTAAGTCTTAATCAGTTGATGAAAATGTTGTGATCAGAGATTCCAGGAATCCAACCCTGTACTTCCTATTGTATTTTCTATTATTCATAGGAGCAATGATTCAATATTTGCTAATTTAGTGTTTGCAGCAGCATAATAGAACATAACTACCATGAATTGTGAATAGCAAGAATTGACGGTGCAAACATCTACATACATACATATACCCATATCTGTTTACCTATCTATCTATACCCTACTGATTCTGTTTCTCAAGAGAACCTGACGGATACACATGGCTGTTGCCTGAGGTTGTAAATTGTCCCCAGAGCTCCCACGAGAAACTAGAAAAGGAGTGGAAGAAACAAGCGACAGAACGGGAAGCCAGGCACAGAAGCAATTTCAGATCAAGTCCTCTCCTTCTATCACTGGCTACAGCCTCCCTGGGGGAACAGAAGTGCCCATGCACTTTCTGCTCTGGGTTGGTCCTCACAATAGGCTTCAGTGGCCTACGCATGGTCCTCTGAGGGAAAAGGCAAGGCCAAGACCACAGGAGTGGAGCAGCCCCAAGCTGGGAGGTCAGAGGAGGAAGTGACTAATAGATATCTCGATGGCAGCAGAAGGAGAAATTGCCCTTTATTTTTGTAAACCTCACCCCTAGCAGCTAGTCAACTGCCTGGTGTATAGTAAGTGCTGAATAAATGTTGAACAAAGAAGTGACCCATCTGGCTGCATTTCACTAAGATTCACATGTATAAACAAGGCAGAAAAATCAAACATTCTCAGGAGTACTTTTGTGATGCTTTCTAGAGCACAGCTGTTGAAAAATACTTGTGAAAAGAAAGAATTTTAAAAATATTTTCATGGTTACTTGACAGATAATTCCTTTTCTAGAACTATATGATATAATCAAAGTTGTAAGTCTTTTGAAAAAAAATTTTGAGAGCTTGTCCTCAGGGAAGAAGCCATTCATTATGAAAAACAAAATGTGCATGGCCAAATCAGAAGCTCTTTTGATCTCTCTCTCTCTCCCCGTCACTCCTCCTAGATATGTACATATATATCAATCTCTCTCTCCTTACACACACACACACACACACATTCACACACACAGAAAAGACTACTCTTTGCATTAAAAAAACTCTATACTCACCATAAAATTTAAATATAAGTTAATAAATATCAGAATATCAGGGAGATCTAAGCTATACTTTTAAGTGTGTTTTTCTACAAGGTGTGCACAAAATCAGGAAAGATATTTGTATGTAAAATGTGAGAAAAGATATTTGTAGAGCTGTTTAGAATGGTACCTGCCTTCTGGAAGAAACATACCAGCCTTATGTAACTTCCAGAGCATGAGATTCTTGCTGTTTTCTTAAAATGCTGTGAGTACATTTTTTGTCATTGAAGAAGGACCAGATTACTCCATGAGGCAGTTGAGGAATTGCTCAACTGGCAGGGAGAGGTCCCTATCACTGGTAGAATCAGGTCCCAACTTTTTAGCACAGCATGTGAAGATCTTTCACCAGAGGTCCTCAACCTGTCTCTCCAGCCATATTTCCTGCCCCTCCCCCCTCAATACTGCTTATAACGGAGCCACCCAAATTATTCATGCTTCCTCCACTTCCTGTTTCTTCTGCGAGGCGTATCGTTGTCCCCTGTGGCAAACTCTTACTCATTCTTCAGGAACCAGCTTGACTTAGCTGTGAAGCAACCCCTTGTCCTCCTACTGCAAGGCAGTTAAGCCAAACCCACTTCTGTGCTCCCAGAGATCCTTGCACATCCCATCTAGTAGAACTCTTATCATATTGTATTGTAATTGTGTAGTGTGTGAACTCCTTAAGGACAAGGAGTGCATCTTATTTATCTTTGTGCCCCAGGTGCCCTGGCACACAGCAAGTTTTTAATAAAATAACTTTTCTATTTTAGGAACAGTGATGATATAAAGTTTTTGGACAGCTGTAGATAGTAGGTAAATTGTTTGTTACTGTGAGGATACTTAAGAGCATTGTCGTTTTTGTCAAAACGACAAAAATGTTTCTCCCAAAGGGATTAAGGATTAAGAAATAAACTCAAAAAAAGAGCAGAGAATGATATAATAAAATGTTACTCTAAGTATTTAATATTTAAATATGTTAAAGGTTTTGTCAGTATGGAAATTTGAAATGAAGGCTTAATTTGAGATTTTGACATGGAAATTACCTCCCAAAATTGAGCAGGTGCTGGAGGGTGGTGCTGTTGTTGAGGAATAGAAGGAAGCATAACCTGAACTATGCCCTATTTGAAGAAAATTGTGGGAGCCAGAGGGAGGAGTCTAGTCAAATGGTCAAAGCCTGGAAGGTTCAATGTGAGACAGAGAACGTGTAAGGTGGACAGGAGGAGCCGGGAGTTGGATGGTCTGGAGCAGAAGTCTAGTCAGGCAGGCAGCTGATACGCATCTGGAAGCTCTGGAAACAGGAAACAGAGTCCCAGACCTAAGGCTGGAGTTCAAGGGTAGGACTCCAGCCCTGTAAGAAGGCTGACAAGGCAGTCTTAGCAAAGTGGAAGTACCAAACAGGCTATCAAAACAGAAACTCGGGGAAAAAATAAGAAGACAGGAATACTGAGTCTGAATGAAGGTACACAATGGAACATTTATCAAAGCACAAGCCTAAACACAATTATCACACCAAAGCACAATGCCAATGTGGAATTGGCCCCAGAATTGGTGAGATGCTTAGTCACTGAATCCCTTCACTGAGAGCTCCAGGAACTCCCCCCACCAACGATAGGATGGGTTTTAGCCAGAGCTGGACTAAATGTGCAGCAAGGGGTCAAGAGTTTCGATGAGAGCAGAGAGAGGAGGCAGGGAGCCAGAAGATCAAGATAGTTTCAAAAGAAGGTGGTGAGAGCACTCACAAGGAAGGCTGGGTACTCGCTTCAGCGTGCTAATGAATATTGGAAGGATGCGAATGTCAGCGAAGATGATGAGTGACTCACGGTGGGGATGGAAGGGAGGAGAAAGGGCCCTGCTGAAGTCAAGGGCCTGAAGAGGAAAGAGGCTTTGGGTCACTGAGAAGTGGAAAGGAGAAAAAAATACTTCCAAGAAAAGACTGTTGATTCATCGTTGAGTGGCTCTCCAATAGCATATCAAAGAGTACAGGAGAACGAAAGAGAGAAGCTGAAAAAATTAAGGACAGAATATGTGGGAAAGAAGCCCAGGACACATTTGTGCAGTTTGTCTTGATTCCACCTTAGGATGCAGTAGATGTGTTGATCCTATGTAAAATATTTTAAGCAGAATTATGCAAACATGATCAATTTTCATCAAGAAAGTATTTTCTGGAGCTCATTGCATTAAGCCAGTTTGATATTTCAATCAATTGTCTATACAGTGCAGTTAATTTGAATGCAACTGAAATTGTTTTTATGAGATTGATTCTTTCAAACTTAAATATTATTCTGAAACTATGATTATTCTATTGAATTTCTTGAGAACATCATATTTTTTCAATTGTGTCTTCCGCCATTGTGATTTTTCTCTGGCAGCTCTTCTAACAAGCCCAATTTCCCCAGCTCAAATTTGGGATGTGTAAACTTTGTCAAGATTTGTTTCTGATAGTGGTTTTTAGTCAGTGATAAACCGTGTCATGTGAAGTTTTGGCTTTTGCTAATTTTTTATGATGGATATTTCTACCAACTCCAACTTTGTCTAATTTTTCTCAATGTGCTTCATCCATACATTTTTAATATTTAAAAAATTTTATAATGTGTAATTTCCATGATTGCAAGTTTTATTTTGGCATTTTTTAACACACATCTTTATTATACTATCTATATAATGGATTACTATGCAGAAACAAACAAAAAGAATAAAAAATATCTCTGCAAAAGATTACTAATGAATCTATATATGCTATATGTAGCATGTGTATTATATAGCTACGTGTGTGTGTATATATACATAATGTATATAGTATGCTGCTTTTTTTATAAGAAAAAATGAAAAATAATATATATGATAAACACACACATACACACATATTTGCTAATTTTGCAGGAAGAAACACAGGAAAAATAAGCCAGAAGCTAATGGCAATGGTTATCTGTACGGATGGATGGAAACAGATAAATGGAGTGAGACCTTGTGAGTATACATTTTTAATATACTTTTCTGTTTTGAACCATATACAAAATGAAATAAAACAAAATGAAAAGAATATTAAACAGTGTACCCCCAAATTGAATCAAAATAGAAGCAAAAGAATCTGACAAATGACAGCTCAAAAAAATTGTATTCATTTGTATTTAATTCAAAACTAATGCATTAGAAAATGAGGAACGATTCCCCTCAGATGGCTGCAAATGGTGAATTCAATTCTGCCCGTGTCTGTTCATTTTGTGGGCTCTTGTTCACACCACTGGTGAATAGCAGAAGCAGGTCTAAATGTCCTTCAGCAAGCGAAAGGCAACTCAGTTCAGGACGTTTGTCAAAATAAAAACTACATTCTCATAATGGGAAGAAAAACTAGCCCATGATTTCCCCAAAACAGAATAAGATGGCAGAGCGGCTGGATCAGTGGGGCATTTTCCTGGTGTCCATAAAAAAAAAAAATCCACTTTTCCAGAATGTTGAAAAATATGTCAAATATGCCAGCTTTTATCTTAGGGAGAGCAAACAAAAAAGCACAGCAACAAAAGGAGCACTGTTATGAATTTTCATTATGAAAGGAAAAAAACCCTATAAAGCTATGTTTGTGTCAGAAAAAAAGAATAAAAAAAGGACAACACCAAGCTCAGTAGTAAAGATCTTAGAAGCAGCCTCGTGCGAGTTCGGGGGAAGAGGAACAGCAGTGGCTGGAAGGGGCTTTCTAAGCTTTACGTCTAGTCCAGGCTGTACAACCCTCATAAGATCAGAACAAGTGCATTCGATCTAATAAGGGAACAATTGTCTTGGTGGGAGGGAAATAACATTGAAGGAACAAACCAGAAAGACTGTTAATCTGGTGATGGTCCCTGGGAGAGAAATTCCCTGTTTCTCACCAAGTGGTACCTATGAAAGTTTAACCCCGAGAAAATGCGAAGAGGAACCTGGCCTGTGGATTTTAAATGGGCAGAGAATGCGGGTTAGATAAGAAGAAATGTAGATCTTTTTGAAAGATGCCAAATTTTATTCAAAAGTTAAGTTCAAAAATTCTATACACAGACTCGTTTTTATACATTAGCTTTTATCTTAGCTTCATTTATAAATAGTGGAAACCTCTGTGTTTTAAGCATTTATTGCAGGGCATTTTACTATTACCAACATTTTCATGCAATGACCCTCTCTTGAACTTCGTTTGTATTGATTTTAAATTTATTCCATAATAAAGCTTCCAAATGTAGAAGATTAACTACAATATTATTTTAATTTTAACAGAAACAATTGTGTAAATAGTACTTAGCTTGCAGTGAAATGTAAATTGCTGCTTTCTTTAAAGTTTTAAACTACAAAATATCTGTACTTTCTTGATCCTTTCTAATGATCTAATTTTTCCTGGCCTCCTTTCTTCCTACAGTCTTTCACATTTACTGATTTAATATATTTGTGTGTATATATACACACAATATATATATTAGCTGATTTAATATATTTGTGTGTATATATACATATATTTATATATAACTAGTGGTTAGTTGGCTAGTCACATTCATGCTTTAAAAGTTAATTTGAAAGTTTAGATAGGACCTGTATATACCAAATTGCCAGAATGGAAAAATTGCTGGATAGTCTAAAATGTCTCAGAATTTCCAATTAGCCTGGAGAACATATTTCAATGCACAGTTTATTATATGTAATAGGATGCTCAATTCTTGTTAAAATTGCTTCTTTAATTCCAGATACTTTAGGAATGGTTAACAAATTTCATATTAGAAAAAGTAACTTTGTGTACAAATCATTTCACCTCCTGTTTCTTCAAATGAAGAGTTAAAACAATTATATTTAATCCTTTGGCAAACAATAAAGTGTATTAGAGATTATTGGAACAGCTGCTACCAAGCTTAACTATATTTTACATGTAATTAGTGCATCACTTCAAAAGTACCATGAGCCAAAATATAACAAAAAGTCAGAAAGAGAGAAATACAAAGAGAGAATTCGATTCTGGAAGATTTCACTGTGAATCAGTTTGGTCGACCCAAAATGAAATATTCTTTATATCCTTACATCTAAAATCCTGCTTCTACCACCTTAAAATTCAGTGGATTATCTGGGTTTCTTTTGCTTTCCTTCTTTATTCAGCCTACTGCCTGCCTTTTGTTGATATTTGACTATTCCTAACTTCCACTGAAAATCACTTAAGATCCACATCATTAGAGAATAGCCAAAAAGAAGAGCATGATTAATGTGACCTAGGACCTTCCCCATGTAGATGTTCTATATCTCCCTGGAGGTCAAGAGTCAGTAGATGTGCCAATAACCTGGAGCCAGTGAGGAGGTACAGGAAAGCACAGGAGTAGACACCGAACAGTTGGTCACCCAGAAATGAGAGAGAGAGATGCTGCATGATGGAGAGCTGTGTGAGGCAAGTCCCTTCATGTGCAAACTATAAGAGCCATTCATGCACTATTTGAAGGAAAAAAGCACAGAAGTCATCACTGTCTGGACATGGAGGACATTATGCTAAATGAAATAAGCCAGACACAGAAAAACACTTACTGCATGATCTCATTTACATGTGGAATCTAAAATAGTCAAACTACTAGAAGCACAGAGCAGGTGGTGGTTACAGTGGGTAAGGGTGGGAGATGCAGGGAGATGTTGGTCAAGGGATGCAAAGTTTCTGCTATTCAAGATGAATGAGTTCTGGAGGTCTAATGTACATCATGGTGACTAGAGGCAACAATACTGTACTGTATACTTGAAATTTGCTAAGAGGGTAGATCCTAAGTGTTTTCATCATCACTTATGAAAACAATGATAACTATGTGGGGCCAGAGATTAGTTAATTATCTTGATTGTGGTGATTATTTCACAATGTATACCTATATCAAATTATCAAGTTGTACACCTTAAATATACACAATTTTTTAAAAAGTCATCACTGTGAAAAATTAAGCAGTGATGTTCAAGCAGTGATGTGAACACACAGGTTTGGTTGGTATATAACCAATCCCACCCAAAAAATTATTTAAAAGGTATTTCATATTTTTTCCAAATTTCTAAACATTGGGATTTAGTTTTTGATGGTAAGCTTAAACTAACCTGAGTAAGTAGTCTGGACACATTCCCATCATACTTTACCTATGCATCATTTCCTGAAGCAACAGGACATTACTACTCTTTTTCCCTAAATTTTAAAAAATGTAAACATTTCACCACATCCTCTATGATAAAGTCTTTTTTTCCTCCGGGTGGACAAATGCAATTATGAGAAAATTTTGAAATGAAACCAGTAACTAGCATGAGTATGAGAGAGCCAGCTCAGTGTTTTGTGGGTGTATATGGAAGAAAGCTAACCAACAAATCACTTGGGGTGTAAATGGCCAGTCTGGTCTATGCCATTTCACTCTTCTGAATCTTTTTCTACCATGTGGTCTTTACTGCAGGTAGCACTTACAGGATGTGTCTGTGCTCGACACTGAGGGGAGAGCCAGGTCTGTCCACGAGCCTGTCAACATCGCTCCCAGTACGAAGACGGGTAAACCCCAGCCATTGTTTTACTATGAGTTATAGCGATGCCACATGCAACCAAAACAACAAACTGCCTTGTTTGAAGGCCTTGGATTCTGAGTTGTGGGTGCCACTCTGCCTAACCTCACCTACTACTTTTCTTTGACCAGCTTACTTAGGAGAAACCATTCCTCCCTCCTCCTACTGTAATTATAATTTCTTAATGTTTCAGCTGACTTGTTTCCTTTATTTATATTCTTGGTTCTTCTGTTCTCTCCTCACTTTGACTCAGTGTTTCCTGAAGTAGAGGCTGGTGTGTGGAAGTTTTCAGACAAATCAACAGACAGGTCAAATGCCATCTCCAGCTTTGAAATTTAGCTCGTAAAAGAATGACACGAGATGATAATTTCCTCCTGCTTTGTCCCTGCTTACCTGAAAACCAAAATACTTGTAGATAAAGAGGACAATATGAAACAAGAGGGAAGGAGTGAGCTAGATTGGAATTCAGGAGTCCTTGATTCAAACACCAGCTTGGCCGTTAACTAGCTCTGTGATCTTTGGCTAAGAGTTTAACATCTAAGGATCTCAATTTCCTCTCTGTCTGTTTTTTGTTCTGTAGATTATTACTGTGTTTACTATTATGCTGATGCCATGCTACATGGTAGAAATCTACATACACATAGGAGGTGGATTTGACAAGTCTTAGGAATTGGTTGGATATGGGGAATGAAAACAGGAAGATTCGAGGGTAACTCCAAGCTTCCATCTTGGGAAATTAGTAGGTGGTAGCAATAACCAAGACAGAGAATACAAGGGAAAAATAGAAGTTTTGAGGGGTAATAAGGGAGCAAAAAAATGTGTTTGACATGTTAATTTCAATTCCAAAATTCCTTTCCCCCAGAGGATGTGTCTCTATTTCTCTAACTCCAAAAAGAATAAAGTAAAATTACGGAAATTGAGGCAAATGTTTATCTATCCTATTATTAATGCATTGTTCTGACTGACATCTCTTTTTGTCTTCCCAGTCATGCTAGAGATTCTTTTTCTTTCTAATTAGATGATTCTGAGAACGTGAAGAGGAGGAAGGGAACAGACCCTTCTAGGGTCTGCTTAGAGATAAAATATTCTCTTCTGTGGGATCATGTATCCAACTTGTTCCTGAGTTCTCTGCCTGGGAAGTTCACCTTCCTTGGCCAAGAGAGAAGTTTCAAGAAGACAAATACAGAGAAGTGAGACAGGAAGGAGGGACCAGCCTAGGTAATCAGACTAGTCACATTATCCCTGGCAATCAGTGGGATGATAAACACAACAGGCCGATTGCTCTCACTTACGGAGGATTCTAACTTTTTCTTCTGAGTTACTAAGAGCTTTTGTCTGATATTTTTCTCTCCAGACTATTATATGGTTAGAGACAGTATGGGGATGTTGAAACAGGTTGAACATGCCTTAAGTCATTCCCAAGAAACTTAAAAAGTCAAAGCTCCTCAGGACTGAAAGTTGGGAAATTATTACCTTAAATCATTTTTTCACTTACTAAATAATAGTGTTTATAATAATGGTCAAGTAGGCGGGCTAAGGCAAGAAGACAAGTAGCCACAATATGTAACAAAAATGTAAAATCCCAAAAAGAGTGTTCAAAGAAAGAGTTCTGGAGGTTTGGGACGAGAGAGTGGAGAGAAAGAGAAAATAAACATGCTTTTGGGAAAGGTGAGAAGGTCCTCATGAAGAAGGCAGCATTTGAGCAGAGACTTGAGATGCATTGCCTGGTGAAGATGGTGGCTGGAGAGGCCACAGCAGGCTGATGAAAGACACTGGAGTTGGAAAATGCAAAGCAGGTTTGAGGGTTGTACTTTTACAGTGTGGCTGGAACAGAGGGTTGAGTTGCTGTATGCTGGAAAAGGTTGGGATTGTGTCAGAATTCCATGTAATCCAGGTGTGTCAGGGGCCCTCACTTTGCTCTGCCATATTTGTGTCTCTCCCTCACCAGTGGGGATCTAAACAGAATGTCAGGGAAATCAACCTTATGGCTTTGTATACTTGCAACTATCCTCCCTTTGTGAGACCTATCTTGTCAGATCCCTGGGAGTTATCAGGAAGCAAGTGTGTCCTCTTCCCAAATCCTGCCATGCTCATCTTCCCCAAATCAACACACTCAGAGCTCCCGCAGAGATTTAAGCATTCACCCTTTTTTTTTTGTTAAATATACACAGAAGTGTCCATGAAAACCTAAGTATAGTTCAAAACATAGTCATAAAGTAAACACCTGTATAATTATTCCCTGTGTAAATAAATAGAAAATTGTGGCTCCCAGAGGTTCCTAAGTACTCTTTTTATGGTGGTATTAAAAATAGGTCTCCAAATTTTTTGACACCTCTTCCTTTGAAAGGTGGAGTCTATGCCCCTTCCTCTTGAATCTGAGGTCTGTGACTCCTTGACCCATAGATTATGGTAGAGTGGTGCTTTGTCAGTTTCCAGGTCCAGGCCTTAAGCCTCCACTTACTGCCTCTTAGGCCACTTGATCTTAGAACCCAGGCGTTGTGCTGTGACTAATCCCAGGGCAGATAGAAAGGCCACCTGTAGGTATTCCAGCCAAAGGCCATAGTAGAGATAGATCGCAGCAAGAGTTGTGAAAATGCCTCTAGGTACTTACAGCCCCAACTACTTACAGCCCCCAGCCATCAAGTCACTGTTAGCCTTCAAGGCTTTCCACTTGAGACCCCAGACACCATGGAGCAGAGACAAGCTGTCTCTACTGTACCCCGCCTGGATTCTCAATTCACAGAGTCTGTGAGCATAAGAAAATGGTTGTTTTGCATGACTAAGTTTTGGGGTGGTTTGTTATGCAATAGTTGTAACTGTTAACACCCTCCCAATTACTAGGAGTATTATTTAAGATATTTTCAAGTTCATGGAGAAGTCAGAATAGCAGCACCTGAGAGCAGCCTCTACAGCTGTGTGGGTGTACATTGACTGAGAAAGAGCCAGTCAATCACATTTTCTTTTCTACTCTCATTAGCCTGAAATGTGTGATAATCATTTCCTTGCTTCAAAGAAAAAAAAAGTCTTAACAATCATAAGGACATCTTTTAACAAAATGGTTTCTTTCTGTCTTTTTAACTTTATATAAGTGAAATCATGTTATATGCATTCCCTGTGTCTTACTTCTTTTGCTCTACCTTAGGTTTGTGAGATTCATTCATATTTAAGCAATTCACTTTCTAAGAGATCAGGGAACTTCCCAAAGGAGCATAGTGGAGAAGGACAAAGAATCCCAGCTCAGTCTTTTGTCACGCGCAAGATGGGGAGAGACTTCATGGTTCCTGCCTTCTGAAGTCGTTCATGCCTCCCTCCCTTGTTTCAACACATATTATGGAGCAGCTAACTTGTGCCGGGCTCTATTCTAGGCTTTGGGGGAAAAGCAGTGAATAATGTTAAGTTCCTTTCCCCCACGGAACTTACAGTTTAATAGAGGGAGATAGATAATCATCAAATAAACTGATTTATAAGGTCAGTGGTGATAAAGGAAGACAGGAGGAGGAGGAAGAGGAAAAGAGAAGAGAAAAGAAAAACAGAGTTTATACTTGTAGAGAGTGACAGAGAGCGACGTTGCCCCTCTCGTGCCCAGCCATGGTTTGTCCGTTAAGTCCTTCTCACGGTCATCTCATGGTCCCTTTTCTATCCAATTCCCTACATCTGGAACCTCAGTCCACTTCACTCAAAACTCTACCCCTTTCCTGTAAGAAAACAGCTACCTCCCTCCTTGTATTTGCCATTGGAGCCCTGATCTTCAACTGAATATTAACGCAGACTTTCCTTTGCTTGGGATTTTCAGGCTCTGAAGAGAGGCGGGTGGGTCTGGTCTTTGGGGTGGGGAAGAAGCTAAACCAGCGAAGGCTGCAGCTGTCTTCCTCTCAAGTTACTCAAAGGCAAACACACCTCATTAGAGCAAACCTTACAATTTAGTCTACCATGAGGAAATCAAATTTCTCTTTGTAACATGGCTTTGATCGCCCTGCTTGTGAAATAACAACCCAGGACCTATTATGATAAGAAGCATGTGACTACTTCCTGTGGCTGCTTGAAGGTAAGGGCCACAACCTTAGTGGGTAATGGCTCTCTCTGGTTGAAAAAATCCCCAAATCTTTCCTGATAGCAGCAGGAGTCAAGGTCTTGATTCATCTCCCCACAGCCTCAAGTGAGAAATTGGGGCATTATTTCATATACAAAAGAGATAAAAGAATTATTTTTAAAAATCAGAGGAAAGAAATCATCACAGCTTAGTTTTAGGATGAATCTTGGCATAATGATAGGATGAATTGAAATAATATCAATAAAGGAGGTAGGAGAACTAGTCAGAAAATGAATTTCCCAGAGGAGAAGCAACGAGCACTGAACTCAAGTAGTAGGAGCAGGTGGGAAAAGTTAGAGATAGAGTCAAGGCACATTGCAGAGGAGAAGCTATCGAGCTTTGCCACAAATTAAATATTAGGAGTAGGACAGGGGTGGTGGCTCACACGTCTAATCCCAGTGCTGTAGGAGGCCAACACAGGAGGATCGCTTGAGCCCAGGAGTTCAAGTCTGCAGTGAGCTATCATCAGGCCACTGTACTCCAGTCTGGGCAGCAAAGTGAGACCCTGTTTCTTAAAAAATAATAATAATAATTAATACTAGGAGCAATTGAGAGATGTCAATATTTCAATCTTAGTGTCCGTGTGAATGGTAGTCCCAGTAACAGAAAGAAAGAAGAAAGAAAGGAAGAAGAGAAGGGATGATCAGAGCCAGAGTGGCAGGGTGGGAGAGGAAAGAGCCAGTTGTGAACATGTGAAGTTTTAGGTGTTCACAGACATCCTGTACTGTGTCAAAGTTTCTCAGTCCTTGAGACAACAAAGACTTCTCAGAAGCAGTTTGGAAAGAAGTTAAGAATATGAGCTGTGTCGTTAGACTGATGTTAGTTTGAATCCTGCCTGGAACCCTTGCTACTTGTGTGACTCTTGGCAAGCTACTCTCTGCTCAGTGTCTTCATCTACAAAATGAAGTTAATAGCACCTACCTCATAGAAGGTTTAAATGAGAGGATTAAATGAGAAAACTCAAGTAGACCACTTTGAACACTTCCTGGCATGTGGTAAATGGTGTATAAAAGTTATGAATTGTTACTCTTTGTTCATTGCTTTACTCAACTCTAGTTAAGATAAAGACCCATATAAAAATTCTAGGTTATCCCTAGGTAACACAGGATCACTTCTTCTTTGCTTTCAAGACTTGATTCAAAGTTGGTGGTCAATGGACCAAGTTTTCAAACTGTCCCAAGCATTCTTTCCTACAGTAGTGAGAGCACTGATAGAGTGTTTAGCAAAACTTTTTGCCTGGAGAGAGAGATCAAGAGGATTTTGTACACTTTGCACTTTGTGATCATAATGAGAATTATGTCAGTTCATGACATCTTTAAATCCAAAATCTTACTCAAGATGATTTCAATTGAACATGTGTTTATGAAAGTGTTAATCTAAAAAGAAGAAACCTTGAATGAGTAAGAAGACTCCTCCCTGGTGGGTGTACAATGGCAAATCAATGTGCTGTGGGTGTAGGGAGTGTGAACAAATGAGGTGTGTCAGAATCATTGGAACACCTCCAAAGCTTATAAATGAATGTGACACTTGGATGTTTGCTCTTGTGCTATTAGAATCAAAATGTCTATTTTAGAACATGGCAATAGTTCCTTAAAGTTTGAATGCCCATTAGTCCATTAGTTCCCTAAAATTAAATATAGACCAAACAATTGTCACATAGTTTATAAATACTGTATTTTAAAGAATAACATTCATTTACTCAATATTTATTGAGTGCAGACTCCATGGAAGAAAGGTAGCAGACGTAGTGGAATCTGACAGATCACCCCTTGAAATTTTATGATGTCACTTTCTAGTTAGACTCCTGTGCCTCTCTGAGTCTAGTTCTTCCCTTTAAAATGAATATAATAAATCCACCTTTGTTACAAGCATCAAACATTGTAATGTGTCTAAAATGTCTAGAGCTATGCCTACATTAAATAAATAAAATGTATTCAGTTAATTAACGTTATTATTAATAAATTAATGTAATGACTGACCATCAAATAAATGTTTAATAAATGGAAATTACTGCTGCCATTCTCACTTTGGCAGCATATATACTAAAATTGGAACAATACAGAGAAGATTAGCATGGCCCCTGTACAAGAATGACATGCAAATTTGTGAAGTGTTCCATATTTTCAGAGTGAAAGGACACCCCCAAAAGAAAACAATTACTCCTTACCAATGGATACCAACCAACCAAAACAAAAAGATTGAAATGACAGCTGAAGAATTTTTAATATGGATTGTAAGGAAGTGGAATGAAATACAAGAGAAAATAGAAACCCAACACAAAGAACCCACAAAAACAATGCAGGAAATGAATGATAAATTTACTAAGGAAATTGAATTATTAAAAAAATCAAACAGAACTTCTGGAAATGAAAAATTCATTAAAGGAAATACAAAACACAGAGGAAAGCCTTAAGAATAAGCTAGATCAGGCAGAAGAAAGAATCTCAGAGCTTGAAGACATGCCAAGTACTATATAGTACATAAGAGACAAATATGCTGCCTATAGGGACAAATGTCCCTATCCACAAGTGGCTCACATTCTTAAGGAGAAATGCATAAGGTCATGTAAAGTTGGTCCAAAATTTTGCAAATTAAGAAATTCAGGTAGAGCACACCTGACAGACTTTGCTCTAAAATATACAAACTTCCTGAGACTGAGCTTGTCCCAGAATTCAAATTTTTTAAATAAAATGCAGTTCTATCTGAGAATGATCAATTTATAGGCACCAAATGGGAAATAGTTTCAACCTTTGACAAATACCACCAACAAAGAATTATAACTAAGACCCTATGGAGCAATGACATTTGCCTGTGGTGTGGACAATTGTGAGGGTTGCTTGTATTATGGTGATTACTGATGGGTCATGATAACCTGATCTCAGTTCCAAATGAAACACGTCTAACAGTGTTTTAGCCATTTTTTTCCCCTACAAATTTGACTTTGCAGTATAGTAAATATAACTTTATAAATCCCAGATACATGTAAAAGAGCTATAAAAGTTCTAAAGCACTGCTTATAATTGTTTTGTTATATATTGCAAGCCCAACATTTAATTAGATGTGCAATAGCATGAAGTAAATGCTAAATATTAATATTTTTTATTTTTATCATTAAACTCCATTTTAATAGACAAAAGGAAAATATTCACAAAAATCTATAATGGATCTCAGTTCGCATTCTCATTGTATACAAGGAAGTCAAGTTGTAATTCACTGTTATTTTTAAGGTCACATTATCTCATGCCTTGTCATTCCTCTTTGTAAACATTTGAAGATAGCTCTAGTACAAATACATTGAACCTATTTCTGAAGAGTAGATCTTACAAATAACTAACAAGCAATGGCTATGGTCTCCATTTCAGAAGAACTAGGAAATGTTTTGCTATTACTAACCACCTATATTATGGCAAATAGAGAACCTTAATGCTAGGAGTGCATTTAATTCACCTCATATATTGACGGCCAGATATATGCTAAGGACTGTTCTAGGTGCTTGAGGTTAAAAGGTTGAATGGTACTTGACCATCTAAGGGCTCTTGTACATTATATAAGGAGATAGAAATACCTACAGTTAATAACAAGACTGACTGTGTCCCCTCTATTCGCATAGTGAGTATTCATGTAAAATAAATCCTACTGGTTCCTAGATGATGCCTTTTGTAGCTCTTATTGGTTCTATAAACTAATGGAACAAAGCTTTCTACCCTTTTTCACATATTTTAGAAATGAATATTCATTTAGATTTTTAGTGATTCAAGTTGAAGTATCTATTGTCTCTTCAGATTTTCTTATGCTTATCTATAGCACCATATTGCCAAGTATTCCACCACTCACTCATCCCACTACTGTAAGAAAACAAGCCAAAACAATGAAATTATAACTACCTGGACTTAACATTAACTATCCTGAAAAAGTCTGAAGATGTTTTATAGCATTATCAAATTTCATGTCATGCCTTTTGTTATTGTGATTTGAATAGCTGGGGGAAATGTGTAGAAAACTTGGTTATATTCCTTGGTTATAACATATGCATCTGCCTTGTAATTTTGGGCACTTTGGGCTTCAGTGCTGCTGTTGCCAAATGAGGAAGGAGGACAGCTCTTCAGCTGAAATTCTACAATTCTAGGATTCTTAAGAGAAGAAAAGCAAGACCCTACCTCCAAACTCCAAGGCTGTCTTTAGTTACTGTAAGGAAAATTGTCCACCCAAGTGGGTGACAGAAAATGACAAACCCTTGTGCCTAGAACAATTGACTTCTTCCTGAAGATTTTCTTAAAGTGCTTCTCAAGTGGGAAAAATTAAGGAAAAATAGCTTCTGGATGTTGTCAACAAATAATTACTTAATTGTATCTCTTAGAATCAAAAATGAATGATGCCAGCAAAGTAGCAGTAGTAGTGCCAGGATGAAGGTCTTTCTCAGAATCCCTTATTAAAAAGCCTAGACATCAAGAAAGAGGACCTAGAATTGAAAGCATCTTGTGATGGTTAGTTTTATGGGTCAACGTACCTAGACTATAGCACTTGGTCATTCAATCGAATACTGATCTAGGTGTTGCTATGAAGGTGAAGATATTCTGTATACGTGGTTAACATCTACAGTCAGTTGGTTTTAAGTAAAGGAGATTAGCCTTGATAATCTGTGTGAGCCTAATCTAATCAGTTGAAAGGCTTTAAGAGCAAAACTGAAGTTTCCCTGAGGAAGAAGAAACTCCACCTATGGACTGCGGTGTCAGCTGCTGCCCAAGAATGTCCAGTTAGCTAGCATGACATACAGATTTCAGACTTGTCTACCCAGACTCCACAATTCTGTAAATGAATTCTTTGAAATAAATCTTTTTCTCTTTCTCTCTCTTTCTATATATGTGTATGTGTGTGTCCTACTGATTTAGTTTCTCTGGTAGATGTTACCTATATAGTTACCTATATAGCTCTGGTAAGTATATATTTATAGTTGATATTTATACATCTATGATATATATATGTGTGTGTATATATATTTATTATACATATGTTTGTGTATTTGAACATATCTGAAAGTCTATTACTTATGGAAACATTCCTTCAAGCATGATCTTCTGAAATAAACCTGTCAATTTAGAACAAAAGCTAACATGTATATAATACTTGAGATGTGTCAGGCATATTTTATACACGTTAACTTATTTAATCCTCACTTCAACTCTATGAGAAAGGTATAGCTATTGTCCCTGTTTTACAATTAGGGAACCTAGGGCAGAAAGAAGTTAAGTGGCCTGCCCAGGCCCATGTGACTGATAGGGAGTAAAATCAAGATTCAAACCCAGGGAGTGCAGCTATAGAACCAGAATCCTTAACCATTTAGCTATACTGACTCTTGGAACAAGTCCGAAACTTTTCCTAAAGAGTGCAAAATAGCACTTTAGCATTAAGAAGTCTAGAACAGCCAATTGATGACAAGCCTGAGTTTTAGATTTGGTTGCTGGAACCAGATCCGGTTAGATCTCTGATCACTCTAGTTAATCCCAAACTCCTCAAACAGGGATCCACAATCTCTGATAGGGACGGGGTAGGCAAAGTAGGTAAAAAGAACCCTCAGCCACCAAGCACAGGGCACTTCAAAAACCATTGCTGATGGAAGCACATCTCTTTTCACTACTCATGGTTTTCCTTAACATCAGTGATCAAACTCAGAGCAGCTGGGGTCTTCAGGGATGTTGAAGTGCAAGACTGGTCTTTGGAAAAGCAATGCCATTGCTGTTGTGTTGGAAGAGATCACCATTACTGAATAGATTTGAGAGTTTTTATTGTCTAAAACTTCTCCTCAGAAGTTGAAGGAAGTAAAACTCTTAACTCTCACAATTGGATATCATTCTATGAAAAGCACAGCCAGGATGTCGGCTGTGGTTGTGGTCACCTCGTCTATCAAAATCCAGACGAGATTGCATGGGCCTCTGCTCACATAAACAATCCAATGTCCTCCCTCAAGACTTCCCAGTCAGCTTCTGTTCTTATATTCTCCTAAGTGGTGAGTTCCAGCTTCCATTACATTAGATTACTGCATGGATTGTCATCCCATTCTGCCCATGCTACTTTTTGCCTTTGATACATCAACTCAAACAGATATTTTGATCCTCTTCCATAATTTTCACACAACTTAGTGTGTGTCTACTTGTCTTCTCTGACAAGAAAAACTATACATGACTTCGAAATGTGCAAAAGAGATTACTGTGTATCCTTTCAGAGATGTCTGTGCACCGTCTAGTCTACTCTCTGGAAATTATCTGATTTTACATGGATGTACACCTTTGATTATCTTTCCATTAACTAGGCCATTTTATAACTCTCTAGGGATTGTAGAAAACTGATAGGAATGCAAAGAACTCTCATCCAAAGCAATGCAAATGAATTTTGTTCAGTAAAAAAATAATTCATTTTTGCTTTACAGAAAAGATTGATGCCCAAACATAAAATGTTACTGTTTGATAAGAATTTAACCAGTTTTGCATCTGCCAGCAAACTTGTTTAAGCATTCCAGATTTCCTTTTTTAAAATTTCAAAATATTAAGGGGGTACAAGTATTTTTCATTACAAGGATCACTTTTGTAATGCTTGAGTCATGGCTATAGTGTGCACATCACCCAAATTGTATTTATTGTACCTGTTAGGCAGGTTTTAGCCCATCCCCTCCTCCCCGCTTTCCCCTACTTGATTTCCACTGAGTTTTATTTCCCTCTGTGCACATGTGTGCTCATCAGTTACTTCCAATTTAATAGTGAGTACATATGGTGTTTGTTTTTCCATTCTTGAGATACTTCACTTAGGATAATGGTCTCCAGTTCCATTCAAGTTGTTGCCAAAGTTATTAATTTATCCTTTTTTATGGCTGAGTAGTACGCCATAGTATACATATACCATATTTTGTTAATTCATTCATGAATTGATGGGCACTTGGGTTGATTTCACATCTTTGCTATTGTGAATTGTGCTGAAATAAACATTCGAGTAGAGTACAGGTATCTTTTTGATAAAATCATTTCTTTTCCTTTGGGTAGATACCAAGTAGTAGGATTGCTGGATCGAATAGTAGGTCTACTTTTAGTTCACTGAGGAATCGCCATACTATTTTCCATGAAGGTTGTACTAATTGTGGTCCCACCAACAGTGTATAAGCATTCCTTTTTCTCTGCATCCATGGCATCATCTATTGTTTTTGGACTTTTTAATAAAAGCCATTCTAACATGGGTAAGGTATCTCATTGTGGTTTATATTTGCATTTCTCTGATGACCAGTGATGTTGAACATGTTTTCATATGTTTACTGGCCAGCTGTCTATCTTCTTTTGAAAAACACTGTTCGTATCTTTGCCCACATTTTAATGGTTTTTTTTTTCTTGCTGATTTGCTTAAGTTCTTTATAGAGTCTGGATATTAGCCCTTTATTGGATGTATAGTTTGCAAATATTTTCTCCCATTCTGTAGGTTGTCTGTTTCTTCTTTTGATTATTTCCTTAGTTGTGCAGATGTTTTTAGTTTAATCAAATCCCATTTATTTATTTTTGTTGTTGCTCTAATTGCCATTGGGATGTTAGTCATAAATTCTTTAACTAGGCCGATATCTAGAAGGGTTTTTCTTACATTTTTTTCTAGAGTTCTTATAGTTTCATGCCTTACATTTAAATCTTTTATCCATCTTGAATTAATTTTTGTGAGTGGTGAGAGCTAAAGGTCCTGTTTCATTCTTCTGCATGTGGCTATCCAGTTTTCCCATCACCATTTATTGAATAGGGTTTCTATTTACCAGTGTACATTGTTGTCTGCTTTGTCAATGATCATTTGGCTATAGGTAGATGGGTTTATATCTGCGTTTTCTATTCTGTTCTGTGAGTCTATGTCTCTATTTTTGTACAAATACCATGTTGTCTTGGTTACTATAGCCTTATAGCATAGTTTGAAGTCTGGTAATGTGATGCCTCCAGATTTGTTCTTTTTGCTTAAGATTGCTTTGGCTATTTGTACTCTTTTCTGGTTCCAAACAAAGTGTAGAATTATTTTTTCTAGATCTGTGAAATATGGTGATGGAATGTTGATGGGGATTACACTGAATCTGTAAATCACTTTGGGTAGTATGAACATTTTAACAATATTGATTCTCTTATCCATAAGTATGATATGTTTTTCCATTTGTTTGTGTCCTCTGTGATTTCTTTCCTCAGTGTTTCATAGTTCTTGTAGAGATCTTTCACCTCCTTGGTTAAGTATATTCTTATGTGTTTTATTTTCTTTGTAGCTATTATGAATGGTATTGAGTCTTTGATTTGACAAATAATACTTGCTTATTGTTGGTATATAGAAATGCTACTGATTTATGTACATTGATTTTGTAACCTGAGACTTTGCTGAATTTATTTATCAATCCCAGGACTCTCTTGGTGGAGTCTTTGGAGTTTTCTACATACAATATCATATCCTCAGCAAAAAGTGATAGTTTGACCTCCTCTTTCCCAATTTGGACCCCCTTTATTTCTTTCTCTTGCCTGATTGCTCTGGCTAGAACTTCCAGCACTATGTTGAATAGAAGTGGTGTGAGTGGGCATACTTCCCTTGTTCCAGTTCTTAGGGGAAAAGTTTTCAGCTTTTCCCCATTCAGCATCATGTTGGCTGTGGATTTGTCAAATTTGGCTTTTATAATTTTGAGATATGTTCCTTCTGTGCCTAGTTTGTTGAGGGATTTTATCATGAAAGTCTACTAGATTTTGTCTAATGCTTTTTCTGCATCTATTGAAATGATCATATGGTCTTTGTTTTTGCTTCTGTTTATGTGGTGAATCACATTTATTGATTTATGTATGTTGAACCATTCTTGCATCCCTGGGATAAAGCCTACTTGGTCATGGTGGATTTTTTTTTTCTTTTTTTGATGTGCTGTTGAATTTAGTTTGCTAGTATTTTATTGAGGATTTTTGCATCTATATTCATAAGGGATAGTGGCCTGTAGTTTTCTTTTTTTGTTGGTTTCAGTATCAAGGTGATACTGGTTTCATAGAGTGATTGGGGAGAATACCCTCCTTTTTAATGTTAAGGAATAATTTCTGTAGTATGGGTACCAGCTGTTCTTTGTAGATCTGGTAGAATTTAGCTGTGAATCCATCTGGTCCAGGGCTTTTTTTTGTTGGAAGATTATTTTATTACTGCTTCACTCTTGCTGCTCATATTGCCAAGTCATTGGTATCCAGGCTTATCATCACACTAAAATTTGTCTGCAGAGAGATACTTAGGAACTTAAAAAATTAGTTGGATGAATAATTTAAAAAACAAGGGAAAAATAGAGTTAAGGAACAACCTCAATATAGGGTTGTCTACATAAATAATAACACCCATAATATAGAATACTCTGCAGTCACTAAAAAAACCAGGTAAAGGATGCTTACATGAAAAGATGCCCTTGACATTCTGTTAAAGTGGATAAGATAATTTTCAGAACAGTCTTATGTTGTAATACCATTCTGGGCTTTCCTTAATGTTATACATTAGAATATACATAAGCAAACATGAAAAAAATCTACACTAAACTATTAATAGTGTTTGAAATTGAGACTCTTGTTTTCAACTTTATACATTTCTGAATTGTTTGAATTTTGTTTTGTAATGAGTCTGTACTATTTTGTAATATGTATTATATACAAATTATTATCTTACATACAATTTATGTATTATGTACAAACTATATATTTAAGACATACATATCTTACCTGTTAGATATGGATGATAATATGGAATAACCCATTTATACTATAAAATGATGAAAAAATGAAATGGTAGCAGAAGACTTCAGTTCAGTAATAATTATAACACTAATCACAACTGGCAATGTTCTTTCTGAACATTAAAGAGCTGGTTCTAGTCTGTGAAGAAATAGTTGTTTGTTTTGCTGTGCTTGTAAACATTGACCCAAATATTTTTCAAAAATAGCAATAGGGACACTATTTACCATCTTGGCATTCCTTATTAGTGGATAATGCATTGTCCCTCCCTCTCTCCCACACACAGAGTGAATGCTCTTTTTACACTATTATGTTGACACTTGAATAAACTCTGATTGGATTGGTTTGCCGGCAAGTGCCTCTGGGTGAGTTGATAGCCCTGAGGATATACATGGAAAAAGTTTAATTTGCCCCCATTTGTACTTTCAATTTAGCTCACGTCTGCTATAATAAATAACTTATTCAAATATAAAATGCATCAAAGTAAAATTATTAAGACTTTTTCTTTCCTTTCTTTATATATTTAGCTTTAGGAATCAAAAATTCTAGAAAGTTTCAATTCTATGGATATGATGCAATGAAATTGCAGTACAAGAAAAAAATGAAAAAATTAAATTTCTGAAAGTAAGTTTTCTGATGGCTGGCCCAAAAAGCCAAATAAGTAAAGATTATGTTTAGGATTAGAAGGTTATCTATCTCTAAAGCCCAGAATATTTCCCAAATTTACTGACTTATGCTTTTTACATTGACAGCATCATCACAGCCCTCCTCCACCTCCTAACAAGTGAGGACAGGAAGCTTAAACTTCAGCTCCAAAGCCTAAGGACTTGCTTCTAAATCTGAAGAGGTTACATTCAAAGAATTCTTCTTGGAAAAAAAGCCACCCCGAAAAAGCATTCTCTCTAACTTTAGGGCAGATGAGAAAGATAGAAAAAATGGATGTGAACTATAGTTGCCATAGAAAGCACCATTGGAGACATCTCCTAGTATTTTTCCTTGTTTAATTTGCTATTATCCAATAGTGTTTCTTATCTAAGCTGGGTAGATAAACAAAGCTCAGGAAATACCTGAGTAATGTATCCAACCTATCGAAATACATTTCTTGTGCTATTGGTATCTCTAGAGCAGCTTTGCCTCATGGGCAAGAAGGATTACATGTCACTATCCCAGTGTCACTGTGCCAAGCAAACTCTACCTAAAATTCCCCTGCATTCTATTCACACTTGGCAATCCATGCAAGTTATTTTTTGTAGATGAGGCATATCATTAGGGAAGGTAACAATTTAGTATGTATAATGTCAGTAGTGCTATTAACTCACACCCCATGGCAGTGGGACTGGGATATGATCTCAACGAGGATGAAGAAGCTGAGGCAGAGTATTGATGACTTATGAAGACTGTAAAGTAAGATAGCAATGTGGAGGCATCACTCTCTCACAGTCAGGAGCTGTAGCATAGATAAAAACCAGACCTTAGAAACAATAGCTGAGAACTGGTAATAGATACATTAAAAAGTGAGTAGATAAGATCAGCAAAGTCTCTTACTCAACCCCATGTGTTGGACTAGTTAAGTGGTGCAAAGTCAATGTTCTCTGAGAATATTAAGCAATATTTATTCCTTCTACAAATCCAATAATAAAATACATTTCTGATTCTAGTGATGTAATGATTGAATGGAATTTCAATGAACTGTGACAAGCATATAGTAAGGAGATCTCAAGTTTTTCCACTTTTGTATTCCCTGTTTATTTTGTCAGCTGCATTTATTTTTATCTCCATTTTTCTGATGATAAAAGGAACAGGAGGGCTAGTTTGATTGACAGCCATTCTTGGCGTAGGATTTCCTCCTAACTGATAAATATGCACCTCACTCCTCACAACACAGTGCTTCCATGATCTCCAGGACACACGAGTCAGAAAGCCAGAAGACAACTTTCATCATAAGTAGACTTGCTGGAAACTTTAGCAGGATGTTACAGAGTGAAGGAACCATTAATATTGAACTCTGTGAGTAGAAAAGTTTGAAATGTAATATAGTTTACCACACAGCTTGCATTGGAGTATTTGGCATAAAGTAACTTAAGAATATAATGCAAAATGGATACATATTCAATGTCTGCAAGCTTGTTTTAACCATGCATAAATTAATTGCACTCAAACATGTTATTAATGGAAACAAGACACAAAGGAGTCATTTTTATTTTTTTGCTTTTCAACAAACTTGCTTTACTATCATGCAACTTTTTTCTTTTTAATTAAATGGTGGGTTCATTGAATTGTACAACAAAGTGAGTTTTACTGTTGTATAGAGTTGAAAAGCCTCAATTTAAATATACCTCCTGGAAACACTTATCAACCAGTTCAAAATGCTGGTTTTAGTATTCACACAAAAATTGATGTTGTACCTTTTAATCCTTGCTTCTCATATTGAACAGGTACTGTATTATATTTACCTTTTTAGTTAAAACTAGGGAGATTTGGAGCGATTAAGTCCATAGCAATATTCATAATGTAGCTCAGTACTTCTTCTCTCAATTAATTATAAGCATTATTTAATAGTTTTAGGAATATATATGTGTGTGTGTATTTATGTATATATAATAGATACACACTTTTTTATGCTTTTTTTCTTCTTAAATAAGCAAATGCTTTTGAAGTTAGGTTCAAACTTTTAAGACTTAAAGGCACTGTTTAACGACCTAATTCAGTAATTTACTAAATTTATCCCAGTCATGCATTTGTAACTCACTGAATGCCAATAATGTGCTGTAGAAAATTACACAGGTCTTTTTCCTGTATGTGGATTTCCCAAACGTGAATTTCCCAAAGCCTATTTCTGTTACTTGCAACAAGTATATCTGCTTAAGGACTGAGGTGAGTTCTATTTCCTCTCAATTACTTAAAAAAAAAAGTTTTAACTTGCTCAGAACTCAAGTTCTTTGGTTGGTACTACTCATTAAGTTTTCATTAGTCTTTTTTTTTCTCTCAACAAAGCAAAATTAGTTGCATGCTTAAGAACTTTATTTTGGTATTGTCCTTCATAGTTTTTTGGTGTTAAAGTGTCCTTTATAAAATGACAGTGAGAGTGAACGGTGGAGATCGTTTTCTCATATCCTTCTTGTATCTAAATTACCCCAAGGTTTTGTTCATGGTGGTGAAATTTTACCACTCTGGTCAATCCAGAGACTCGGAAACATGGCTCTGTACTGTTCCTCACTCTTTGACATTCTTTCATTGCGTTGTTGACAATTTCTGTGATAATCTGAGCTGAGCCTCCAGACCAGACCACGTGCTTCTGAAGAGCCTGGACAGTCCCGTTCATCTCCACGTCCCCTACAATATCCAGCCTCCAGCATGACACTTAGAGCAACTTTGGTGTGTGTTACTTGAATCTAGTTAAGTTCTCATGTAAGAGCATCGTAATGATTTTTGGCAGAAAAAGTTTTCTCGGCAATTTTAGCAGAATGTCTTGTGAAGGAAAGGTCACAGAAGGCACCATTCCCAGTTCCTCTGTTATCCACTGAAATTAGTTTTCAAATTATACTGATGACCATAGACAATGCTGTTGCTAATACAATCTCCAAAATCGTTGTATATAATCTGTGTATGATACATTTTATGAATAATAAAGATTAGCAGATAGTGTACAGTTCTGATAGTTCCTGAATTTTTTAATTATTTTATTGTGGTAAAAAATTTAATTTACAGATAAGTTGCAAGAATAGTGTCACCAATTGCTAATATTTTGCCACATTGCCTTTGTCTGTGTGTGTGTACATTATATGTGTATATACATACTACTTTTGTTGAATCATTTTAAAGTAAATTATAACTTTATGACTCTTTATCCCTAAATACTTCAGCATCTATCTCCTAAGAACAGGATGCTCTCTTACATAATCACAGTACAAATATCAAATTCAAAAAAATTTAACACTATAGCTAGACTATTATCTAATACACAGTCCATATTCAGATGTCATCAATTTTCCCAATAATATGTTTTATAGCTTTTTTTCCTCCCTTTTGGATTCAGGATCCAATTTAATACCACACATTGCATTTAGTCATGTGTCCATTTGGTCTGCTTTAATCTGAAGCAGTTCCTTCCTTTTTTTTCTATAATATGGATTTTTTTAAGAATACAGGATTTGGGTTTGTCTTATTGTTTATTCATGACTGAATTCAGATTATGCATTGTTGGCAGAAATTCTACATAAGTTATGTTGGAGCCTCTCAGTTATTCACATTAGGAGGCACAGGGTTTCAGTTTATACTATTACTGAAGATGCTAACTTGGATCACGTGGTTAAGATGGTGTCTGCCAGTTTCTGGTACTGTTTCCTTCACATTTTGGAACCTGTGAGAAGAATTTCTGAATAAGTCTCCTGTACTCCTAAATAGAGATTCATCTGTCTGATCCAATCTACTAATTTCTAGAACACATGTTTCAATTCACTTGTCTCTCATCTACCTCCATCACTACCCCAAAACTGCTGTGTCCAACATCAACAGTAACTGTCCTATTGCTCTTTAGTTTTCAGTCCTTTTTGCCACTCCTCAGGAGCATTCAGCACTGCTGACCATCCCTTTCTTCTAAAAACACCTGCTGCCTTGATGGCCTCCTGCTTTTCTACCATCCATTATCTGTCTTCTTGCCAGGTTCTGCTCCATCTTCTTGTTCATTAAATGTTGACATTCCTGAGGACTCATTATAAATTCTGTATTTCTGTATTCTTCTCACTCTATAGCCTCTATCCAAACTCACCCGTGCACATGGCTTCCATTACTATCTGTATATAGTTCACTCCCAGATTTATATCTGTAAACCCAAACTCCTCCTCTGAGCTCAAATCCCAAATAATAATCATCTACTTCATAGCTCTACTTGAAAAATCACAAAGCTACCTCAAACTCAAAATCTCTAAAACCAAATTATAATCTCCTCCACAAAACCTGCCCCTCCTCCCACTCTTCCTTGTATCAATGAAGGACATACTAAATGAAAATCCACAAATCATTCCTGACATTGCTTTGTTCATCCCCCATCCCACAGATCAAATTCAGTAACAAATTCTAGATTTAATCAGGCAAATCTATTTACTTCTCTCTAAACCCTTAACCACTCCCTTAGTTCCTTAGTCCAAGCCAGCATTCTTTCTTTCCCAGATGACTGCAATAGCCACCTATCTCCCTGCATCCACTCTTGCTTCCTGCTCCTCATTCTGGTCTTCTCAATTTGCATCTCTCTCTCTCTCTCCATATACACAAACACACACACTCAACCTCTGATGTCTTTCCACTGATTTCAGGATAATGATCTACATCTTTATCTTAGCACAGTTTACAAGACTTGCTTAGAATGGCACCTACTTATCTTCTGCAACCTCACTGTCAGCCCATTTAGCTGTCATTCTCTTTACACCAGCCAAATTAACCTACTTCCATTTTCAGAAAGGTGCCATTTTTATTCCTTACCCAGAGGATAAACACAAGCTCTTTCCTTCCCATCTGTGACTCAGAACTTAGTTTAAATATCAGTTCCTCTGCAAAGCCTCACTAGGCTATATTATAATATCACTGGACTCACTAGACTACATTGTATGTTCTCACTGCAGCGTGCATCTTTTCTTCACCACATGTAATTAACTATACCTTATTTATGTGAAGATTTGAGTGTCTAACTTTTTCATTAGACCCTAAATTCTGTGAAGACAGGGACCCTCTCTTTTTGACTCCTAATTTTTTCCCCAGCACTTTACTCAGTGCTGGGAGGTGTTCGATAATAAATGTGTGTATTTTATTGAATTTATTTCCTTATCACACGCTTGTATAGTGTTTATCATGTACCAGGCACAATTCTAAGTATTTGTAAAATATTAAATTATATAGTCCCTATGTTCTATTAGCCCCCTTTAAGACATTGTCATTAATCTGTCTATTTTGGACTACATTTTAATCAACACTACTTCAAATTTGTGATATTAAACACACATTTTAACTGGACAGGATATTTTTCTGAGCATTTATAAAGGTGAACCTTAAGAAGATATTCTTGTGAACTCTACATACCATCCTAAGATATGTCACATAGTGCCCAAATTTTAAGTGTGGAGAGAGAGACATAACTCTGTAATGTTAATGGCAAAGCATTCACTTTGGTGTGGACCCATTTGTGAAATGTTTCTCTTTCACTAATATCTGATAATACTGGAAGAAGTCTGCCTTCAATTATTTCAAAAAATCATTAAATGAACAATTTTTAGGTAATTGCAGAGTAAACAAAAAATCTGCTGGTATTCTAATGACCCCAGAGACCCATGTGGTTGGTAAATCTTACAGCAGTATTGGGTTGAACAAAACATAGTTTATTCACTGAAAGGAATTTGGGAAATGTTCTAAAATCATTAACTTGAGTTTCTTTAAGATGCTAAAGTGAATCCACCATCTCCCCTCCCCACCTTTTTAAAAGAATCTCGAGACCCAGACAACTTCCTGAGGACTCTTATTCCCCAACTCAATCACGTACTCACCGTTTCCTACTCTCAACTCCCTATGCCATGTCACCTGGTTTCCTGGGATATGTGCCATGCTGGACGCTATAGTTTATCTCAAGTCTCATCGTCCTGCTATTTTCTCAAAAGAGTCACAGGTCTTCTCCTTTCCATATTTCTCTTATTCTCCAATTATTTTAAGGGTGGAATGAGGCAAGATTGGGATACTCACAGGTTAATATATTCTTACACTTACTGCGATACATCTCAAACTTTAGTATGCAAAAGAATCACCTAGGGGAAAAAAAAAAATCACCTGGAGAGCTTGCTAAAACAAATTCCAAGTTTCACCAACCAGAGGTTATGATTCAGTGGGAGTTGACTCAGGCCTATGAACTTGCATTTCTTTTAGTGTTCATGTTTTCTGTCCTCTGAGAAACCTTTGTCTCCCCCAATGAATGTCATGATGATTTATCATATGTTTATTTATCCTATGTTTTCTTCTAGAAGTTTTACCGTTTTAGGTCTTACTTTTAGGTCTATTTCAACTAAAATTTGGTATGATATCAAGTAAGAGTTGAGGTTCATTTTTGTTCTATACACATATCCACTTGTTTCAGGACCACTGACTTAGTCTAGCATCTCTGTTGAAAATCAATCAGATCAGGCATGTACAGATTTATTTCTTAATTCTCTATCTGTTCTAAATCATGTGGAATACCATAGCTTTATAGTAAGGCTTGAAATCAGGTACTATATAAGTCCTCCAAACTTGTTCTTCCTTTTCAAAATTGTTTTGGCTATTCTGGATTCTTTGAATTTTCATATAGATTTTAGAATAAATGTATCAATTTCTTTAAAAATATCCTGCCAAGGTTTTGATTGATATTGCACTGAATCAATATAGGGAGAATTGCCATCTTAATAATATTGAGACTTCCAATTTATGGATGGCAAATATTTCCCTTTGTTTAGGTCTTCTTTAATTTCTTTAGCAAAGTTATATAGCTTTTGATATATAGTTTTTGCATATCAATTGTCTGTGGTTATAGAGCTATCCACAATTTCTGTTTCTTCTTGGGTTCATTTTGGAAATGTCTATTTTTTAAGGAATTTGCCTATTTTAAAGAGAATTTGACTTTATAACAAGCTCCCGGGTATTGAGATGATACCAGACAAACACCACACTTTGATAACATTATGTCGTAACATTACAAACTGTCAGGAGCATAACCATTTTATTTAATGTAATTTACAGAGAACATCTCAGCATATACATCTCAGGAAAGAGAGTGACATCAAGTTTTCAAATATTATCCCAAATAGACATTTAAACCACAATTTGTTCAAGTTTTAGAGTGGAAGTCATATTCAACTGTCAGTAATAACCAGGAGTGACTTTTTATATCTATTCTTGTCCAGCTTAAAAATGTATTTAAACAAGATCATATTCTTATCCTCAGAACGTGTTTTCTCAGGGTGAAAGTAAAATGATAGGCTATAACTGGAACTATTTTTATATATTTGAGTAAATGTTGCACTGTTTTTACCTATTGCAGAAGACTGGAGCAGCATCGATTTTTAAGAAATACCAAAGTACTACAGGCTGACAAAACTAAGGAACATAAGGAATTAACTTAAAAGTTAATGAGTGATTAATGGCTAAATATGAGGCTGGTAGAAGACATTGATCCTTCCCCTTCAGGAATAGGCATGTTCTCCATCCTTGTTAGTTTTTATTTTACATGAGGCTCATTCTACTAGTAATTTTGCTATTTCTTGAGAAAAAATAATAGATTTCTATTATCATAGCATAAAGGCATTAGGTTTGTGGCTTGGGCCAAGTACTTTGATTGCTAACACTTTAAGACTCATGACTGGCTCAATGTACACTTGGAATTTTAAGGGAACATTAAAAAACAAATCAGTAACCTTTAACAAGTATAGGCTAGACCCTGGGTCAACTAGTCACATGCTTGCAACAGACTTCTCTCATACCCCTATGTATTCTTCCTTCTCTTAACTCTTCCTGACTCTATGTCAAAGTGGAAGTAAGAGCTGGAGAAAACAGAATGCAGTATGGTGTTTCAGCCACGTTTATGCTGGAGGAAGTACAGAGCAATTGTTGAGGGACAGAATATTGACCTTCTAAATTAGTTGCAAGGATAAGAAATTCCTATAGAGGAAATAGGAGTCAGCAGTGAGGCAGTATGTCAGGTCCTGGGCATCATGACAGGCCACAAACTGTTATGTAACAACTGAAATGAGCTTCAGAGGCCTATTCTACTTTATTCTGGTCAATTAGGAACCCAAGGCAATTCAATTAAATGGCAATAGCCAATGAATAATAAAAGGTAGGTGTAAGCAGCTGAAGGGGCAGACTTCTAAATTAGCTCTGAAGGAATAAGGTGTAAGTGCCCAACAGTATATTTGGTACCAAATACTAAGAAGGAAAATACTAAAGATACAAAACAAGATGAATGACCAGAAAGCATTTTGTGCATACCTCTCTCAGGGAACTTACCATTTTGTTTCAGAGTCCTTTGTTTTCAGGTTAGTTTCCCAACGTGACTATAAACTTCTTGAGGTCAAGAAAATTATTCTCTGCTTCTCTAGCGATTAGTTCAAGGTCAGGGGCTTTAACAGGCACTCAATGAATGATTAAAAATGGGTGAATGACCAAAGATCATATACAAATGGCCAAAAAGCATATGAAAATATGCTCAACATCACTAAATATTGGGGAAATGCAAGTCAAAACCATAATGAGGTATCACTTTATACCCATTAGGATGGCTACTATTAAAAAAAATACAAGTGCTGGTGAAGGTGTGGAGAAATTAATACCATTGTGCACTGTTGGTGGGAATATAAAATGGTGCAGCTGCTATGGAACACAGTATGGCAGGTCCCCAAAAATTTAAAAATAGAATTACCACCAGATGCAGTGGCTCATGTCTGTAATCCTAGCACTTTGGGAGGCTGAGACAGGAGGATTACTTGAGGCTAGGAGTTCAAGACCCTGTATCTACAAAAAAAATTTTTAATAGTTTTACCATATGATCCAGCAATTCCACTTCTAAATATATATCCAAAAGAATTAAAAGTAGGGTTTTGAAAAGGTATTTGTACACCCATGTTCACAGCAACACTATTTGCAATAACCAGCAGGTGGAAGCAATTCAAATGTCCATCAACAGAAGGATGGATTGAAAAAATGTACTATATACACACGATTCTACTCAGCAATAAAAAGGAAGGAGATTCAGATACATGTTACAATATGAATGAACCTTATGAACGTTATGCAAAGTGAGATGTCAGTCACAAGAGGGCAAATACTGTATGATTCCACTTATCTAAGAAATCTAGAGTAGTCAAATTCATAGAAACAGAAAGTAGAACAGTGGTTCTCAAAGGCTGGTGGAGGAAGAAATGGGGAGTTGTGTAATTAGTACAGAACTTCAGTTTTACAAGATGAAAAAATTCTGGAGATTGGTTATATAACAATGTGAACATGCTTAACGCTACTGAACTGTACACTTAGAAACGGTTGAGATGGTAAATTTCACGTTCTGCATTTTTTACCATAATAAATTTTTTTAATAAATGAAGGAATGAATGCTTACATGAATACAGAGCTAAATGATTGAATTAAAGAGCGAGAAACATAGGAAAATAGAAAATTTAGCAACTTATGATGTATCACATTTTAATTTATTGGTTAAAAAAAATAATAAGCCTAGAGTGCTGTTCTTTAAAACATTTGCAGAGATGGGTATGTTGAAACTGCATAGATGCCACAAGTACTTGGACTTTTTAGACTCATCAGAAGTATCATATTTGGGACTCTGCAGTTTTAAGAAGTGTGGGGAAAAAAAACACTCAAAGGTAAGAAGACAGAAGATGCCAAAAAACATGTTAAGAATTAATTATTTCAAAGAAGAGGCCAAGAGCCTACTGAATAATAGTCTTCACATTCAGGAAGGATTATTGCAGCAGACAAATTCTAATTTCACAAGTGAGATGAATTTACATTGCAACAAAAGAGATTTTGGAAGAACCACAAAAGACACCAATGAAGTTTTGGATTTTCTATTAAAATTGAAGAATAGAATCCAAAAGGTCTGACATGGCATTTTAAGAGAAATATAACTTTAAAGTAATAAGAAAAATTATCCAAAATTTGGAAGTAAGGCAAAGGATACTGCATATCATTGCAATGTAATATGAAGCATTGTGTAACAGACCCACCCAAGGATTATTTAAATCTCTAGAAGAATACACCTTTGTTTGATTTACTGTTTTATAATAAACAATGCCTAGACTTGCTGAAGTTCAATGTTAACTTACAGATTTTAATTCATAGAAAAGATCATACAAACAGTAATAGCTTTATTATTATGTAGTACATTAGCCAGTTTTGTATCTAACTATGTGATCTTATTTTGCATTCTTTTATTGACTATAAATACTCAGACTCTAAAATTCTCCTTTTAATAAGATTTTTCATAATACTAGTTCCCTCATTAATGAATTACATAACAATTTAACACATATTCACCATGGTGACATATGAGTCATGTGTTTAACTTTTTGAAAATTATGCTTTTATATAATGCTATTGTCTTATGATTTCATTAAGATAACACCTGGGTGATTCAGATAGTAAATGAATATAAAAAAAGAAAACTCTTATGAATCTATGTATCATTGCAAGAAAAAAAAATGAGAATACCAGAACAAAGTCAGAAAGCAGCTCCCATTAGCCAAATCTAGGACGACTTGAGCATTAATTTCAATGATGAAAGTAACAACACATAACCTAAACAATTAAAATAAGAAACTAAGAGTCCATGCTGATATAAGTAAATGAATTAATGAATGGGGGAGAAGGGAAAGCTCTTCCTCATATTATAATGTAAAAGGATTAAAGGATATAGAAAAATCATCTTTTTAACAGCAACTTTAGTAATTATTGACTCTGGCAGGAATCACTAATAGATGCTAAAATCAGTGGATGAAGAAGCTTTCATGAGGAATAAGATATTTACATAATTTCAAAGTGTCTCCTCATATATTAGTTATAAATCAAAAGTAACATAAACTACAAAGGAACATACTGATAAGATGCACTGAGGACAAAACTTCCCTTCTTTGGTGTTATTTCTCCCCAAAATGCATAAACTAAATCTAATCACAAGGAAATCTCAAACTAATCCAAATTGAGGGACATTCTATAAAATAACTAATCAGTGTTCTTCAAAACTCTTAATGTCATTTTAGACAAGGAAAGGCTAAGGTACTGTTCCAGATTAAAGGGGACTAAAGAGATACAACACTAAATGTAACATGTGTTCCTGAATTGGATCCTTCACTGGCAGAAAAATCTACAAAGAGCATTATTTGAGACAATCAGTGAAATTGCAACATTTGAAACTGTGTTGTGGATTAGATAATAATATTGGACCCATGTTAAAATTCCCGATTTTGGTCATTGTACTGTGGTTATGTAAGAGAAAGTGCTTATTCTCAGGAAATGTGTACTGAGGTATTTAAGAGCAAAGAAGCATGATGCCTGCAACCTACTCAAATGGTTCAGGAAAAATAACGTATATCTCTATTTAAATATTTGTATACATACATTTGTGTTTGTGAATATTCACAGAGAGAGAGAGAGAGAGACAGAGCACAAATGATAAAGTTAATGTTACAAATGTTCGCGGGGCGCGGTGGCTCACACCTGTAATCCTAGCACTCTGGGAGGCCGAGGCGGGAGAATCGCTTGAGCCCAGGAGTTTGAGGTTGCAATGAGCTATGATGATACCACTGCACTCTAGCTGGGGGCGGGGGGGAGGCTACAGAGCAAGACTCTGTCTCCAAAAATAAAATGTTACAAATGTTAACAAGTAGTGAATCTAGCTAAAAAGCATAGAGAGTTCATTGTACTATTCTTGAAATTTTTCGGTAAAACTGAAATTATTTCAAAATAAAAGTTTAAAAAACTCCAAAGTTTGATATTAGTAACTAAGACATCTAAAGGAATAAAACGTAAATAATAATTTCTCATGATGTATAATAAAAGGAAGAAATTGTTTTAATGTAGTGATAAATATTTAATAACATTGAGCATTTATATTCATGGGTATAAAAAAAGGTTTAAACATTCAACGAATTAATATTTCAGTTGTGTCTTGAAAATACAAGCATATGATGGTTGACAAGTAAACTTAGGTGAGAAATCTAGTTTCTGGAAAAATCAAAAGCAAACATGATGTCAGTTTGACATTTGAGTATTATTCACACAGAGTAAGAATTATCACTATTAACAAAAGGAAAACATCAAAAAACTGATATCAGTTCAATAATTTTTAGGGAAATAAATGAACTTTTCAAATACTGCATTTCCTTTAAAATACTGCATGCCTATTAATATATGAAAATTCTGAAACAATTATAGTCTCAGATGGCTGAGAAAAAAAATTCCTCATTTAAAAGAAAACAAGAATGGATCATTTCAAGGTAAAAGAAGAATAGTAAAAAAATAGGAGTTCATTGTTTGTTTTTGTTTTATAAGCAGGCTAGGGAAAGTGCTCATTTTGAATATGCCTTGTACACATTGACAAATCTGACAAGAATCCTAAATTATGAAGGGAATTTGTTAATGAATTCACCACAGCCTGAATTACCTTTGTGAGGTCTTGAAGAACCAGAAGTTGCTAGGAGACTGCAAGAAAACAAAAGTAATTGTATCTTTTAAAAAGGTGATTGACGCAATTAACAGCAAATAAACCACAAAAATAGCTTTCAAAATAGCAAAAAAAATGGAAGAAAACTTTGTATAAATGAATAATAGGTAACATGTCTCTACCAAGGAACAAGGAAAGTTCATAAAGTCATAAAACAGATTACATTTTCAGCTGCCCCACTCAGTTGTGAGCTCCTTGGGGACAAGGGAACGTTGTACCCCAACTTTTGATAAAACGTTATCAATATTAAGCAAATATATGGAAGTGGAGAAGGACAAGGAAGAAGGGAAGGAGAATGGACGGGGGGAAATGGAATATATTAACTGAACATTAATACACTATAGTTCAACTGATAGGAAACATTCAATTTAATGCTTGATGAATTTCCACAAATTTTATTTTAACTGAAAATATAAGTAAAGCATAATGGTGACTAGCAATGACTAATGTATGATAATGAATAAATTTACTCTGTCAGTCAATGTTCAATTAACAACCAGAAAAGATGAAAGAAAAAAAATATGCTATTGTTTCATTGTTCTGTTTCAAACAGAAACTTCAAACTACTAGAGAACATAATTTTCAGAAATCCAATGATTTTGAAGCTGATGACAGAATGAGTTGTTTGCCCTCTCTGATCAATGTGAGACATATATATTTTTATTTAATATAAGAATTGGCCCTTGGTCAAAAAATATAGACAAGCTGTGGCTAATAATCTCAATGCTACCCTGATGAATGATGATTTAAGTACAAAAAGTTCAAGTTGCGAAGGTATAATACTCAAGCTTGGCTTCCTGAAACAAGTAAGTTCTCTATAAAAAGGAAGGTGAAGATGCAAGTAATTTGCCTTTACCCTTCCTGAGTGCTTAAAGAAATACATCAAGTCTAAAAGGATAAATTACAACATTTTGAATTTAAGAGCTCACTTCTGGAATCATCTTCAAATAATATTTATAAAGTCTCCACACTGTAAGATGTATTATATTCTGAGCCCCTCTCTGGTAGAGATTTATCTAAGACTCTGATGGCATATTTTATACTTGCTATACAAATACCTCAAAAAAAATTGTGTCTTTTAAGTTGTCTGTAGAGCACCAAGTACATGCTGGGAAAAAAAATAATATAGCAGAAAGTAATCCTTAAATCCTAAGGATAAATAATCAACATGTCAACACTACGCCACATGCTGCTAGTAAAATATCCTACATATCTACTAATGGCCTAGTGAGGAGAATCAAAATAATCAGACCAATTTATTTCACAGTCCATGTGGGGTTATTTTAGATATACAGACATAAATAATTATCCCGAAAACTGACCAAAACACTTCTACTGTTGCCCCACTATTCTTTCATATCAAAATATTTTTTTAAAAATTCACCTGTTTTAAAAAATTTTAAAGCAAATCTTCTTTCAATTACTACCTAAGGAACAAAAGAGCCAGGCTCTGGTGGCTAGTCCCAGCTCTGTGGGAGGCTGAGGGGAGAGGATTGCTTGAGGCCAGGAGTTCAAGTCCAGACTGGGCAACATAGCAAGACCTCTGTCTCTTAAAAAAAAAAAAAAAAGAAAGAAAGAAAAGAAAAGAAAAGAAAAGAAAAAAGAAAGAACAAAAGAATTTTGAGGAGAACCCTCTTTCCATCTAGAAAGACTCCCAAATTTCCTTGCAACTGAAATTGACAATTTACAGATTTACGGTAACTCTTCCTTATTCTACACTCTTCCACTTAGATTTCTTAAACATGTGGTAAATTCATGCTCCTTGAATGGTTTCCAAAATTGGAAACTCTTACCAATAAATAAATAGAAGAAGCAGAGAGGAAATCATGAGAATAAGAAATCAGAAACAGGAGGTGAGCATGTGTATGATTTTACTTGTCCCATCACGGTAGAAGCTTCCCTTCCTAGATCTGAAACTTCTTTTCCTCATTGACAAGGATGAGGAACCTCATCAGGCAGATGACTGACTGTAAATACCTCCACCCATTTGCCTGTGGTTGGAAATTACTGAATAATTCAGCCACGGCCTGCTGGAAGGCTCGAAACTCTTCGCTCTTCAACCTAAACTGACAAAGCAATGACTTTAAATCTATGGACAGTCAATCCTTGTAAAGGGAGAGAGAGATTGATTGAAATGGAAAGGAAAATTTTGCTGAGAAACTGAAAAAAAATGTCCCTTGTCAGTTCACTAATCAAACATGAAAGAACTCTCTCTTACCTGTGATGTTGCATCTTTTAGCATAGGAAGTTTTCTTCCAGTTTGAAAATATACCACTCAGTTGACTTTAAAGAATAATCACTATTTACATTAATTCCAAGAAGCGAATTGGCTACCTAATTATGATATTCATGTTTTTTTTGTCTAATTGGGTAGGTCAAGGCAGCTGATTCGCAGCTGTGGCATGTTTTTATAGAATTTGGTGAACTTTAATTGCTTATAAATATTCAATTATAAGACCATGAGCCTTCTCTAGAATCCTGTTCAGCCCCATATGCTTTCAAAATTGACAGTATGTTGTCCATTTCCCGAGAATCTTTCATTCCAAATGGCCCTGAGGGTAAGAAAGAAAGGCATAACACATATGGCTCACATAACTAAAGTCCGTTAAGATTTTTGCTGTTGACAGCACCTAATGAGTTATTGTCAGGAAAAAGTATCATCAATAAGCCCTCTCTTTCTTAATAATAAAATTGAAATACAAAGACAGCATAGCTCAATGCCCTGTAGTCTTATTGTGAAAGTTGTATTATATTTAAATGATGCACATGATTCCATAGCTCACCCTACAGAAATTCAAATGAAAATTTAGGGCAGCAGCTTGAGTGGGGGAGGCTGAAGCTGGTGAAATCTCCTGAACTATGTGGTAAAAGACCTAACTGGTCTCAGGCAGAAGCTGGTGATAGCCCTGTAGCCAGGCAACCCCTCCCAGAGTTGTGTCCTGCACTCACAGTGTGTGCGAGTGAGGGTTTATCACTCTCCTCTCCACGCCTCCAGTGCCATCCCCAGGACGGGAATGTCAGCCCTCAGTGATCTAGTTGAAATTGTGAAGGGTAGTCTGAGGTGGAGAGGAGAACCACGCTTCTGTTACTGAGCTACAGCATGGGCTTCTGGAAACCACTCATTTACTCTCCACCTCCAGTAGGCACTCAGATGCCCCCAAAGACAGCCATGGTTGTCCTGAAAGTGTGACTGTGCCCCTCATCCCACTTCCTGTGGTTCATCCCACCAAAGCCATCCTGGAATCTATAATGACCAGCACTAGGACAGATCAATGAGATTCTGATTCCTTCTTGTTGCTTGGGTCACTCCTCCAATTCTAAGTCCTATCTGATAGTCAAGATCATAGATTCTTCAGTCACAAAGACACAGTTCAAACCCCACCTCTACCACTTGGGACTGGTGGTTGCATACAAAATTGAATTTTATTAAAACCAAGGAACACACATCCATTAAAAAATTTTATTATAACATGAGGTATTTTGATACACATTTCATAACTAAATATTGACATTTGAACAAGTTAGTAGAAAAAAATTTTTGTCTAGGTTCAAATAATTCCTCCTTTTTGGTGTTTGGCACATATAAACATTATATTTTTATTTTTTTTCTTAATAACTCTGGGTGCTCTGTGGGAATCAGCAGGAATCGATGCAGGAGGCCAGTTATGAAACCACTGTAACCATCCGGAAAAGAGATGGCAGAGACGTGCAGGAGGCTGGTAGGTAGAGATGGACAGAACAGTGTTATCCCTGGTTTGGAAACTATTTTCAAGATGGAGTTGGCAAGACTTGTTGATGGAATGGAATTAGGATGAGGAAAAGTCAGTTAGCCACAGCCCTTTGTAAGGAGGGAGTGGGAGCTGAGGCCCACACAGCAGCAGAGAGCAGCTGCTTCTGCAGCCATGGGGGATTGCTAAGAGCCAGACAACTCTTAGTAAAAAGTCAGACAGTAGGACAGACCTGCCAGGAGAATGTAAGTACTCAGGACTTCCTAGAAAGATTGGGGGGGGGGGTAGTGGCTAAATAGGGCCTAGAGTTTCTATAGTAAGTGGAATGAAGGCTCAACACATTTTAGTTGGACCCAGTGGTGGGCTGGAGCTGGTTCATATTGGCTCACAAGAGGTGATTGATAAATATTCAGGAATTTTGCAAGCCCGTTGGTAGCTTGAAATTGCCGGCAGTTGGAAATATTTACACCACATAAATTGCCAAATGCTACAAATCAGGGTGCTCCCCAATCCCCTCCCCTGCCAAGCTGGTTGTTAAACAGTTACCAGTAAGCCACTGACTGGACTCCACAAGGCTGAAAGTCTTAAGAACTCCGGTAGATATTTGAGTTACACAATCAATGGACCTGTTTTCTCTTCCAGTGAAGCGAAGAATGCTGCTGACACTTCAAAATCTAGAAGTTTTGGAAAGATTCTTTGTAATGCAATGTCTACTTGTTCTACCAATCAAACTTCCTAATTCCTACTTATGTTTTTCTGAAGCTAATATTAAAATAATCTCTTTTTTTGAGCACATATTGTATGGGAAATATTTTGAGTCACAGGGAAATTTGGTCCAGAATTTAAAACATCACAAAGAACCAGGCTATAAAAGAATATGCTCAGTATCTAAGATATCAAGAGTTGCTTTTATTTCAATTTATTCTTCTGATAAATATTCTATAATACTTATGTGACCTGGTCCTATTCTGACTGAATTACTAACAATAGCAGTATATCAATCATAATATAAAAATGAAATGTAATTGAATCCTTTATTATAATTTCATCAAATCTTGTATTTCTGTAGGCAATAAAAAACTATGACCTTGTAAAGAAGCAAAAAGAAGAGAATTAAATCTAGAATTATAGCTCCTAGAGATAATCGTTGTTTACAATGATACATTGGGGTCCACAAATTGTATACCCCCCATGGACTGGCAAACTATGTACCCCAGAGGCTGAATTCAGCCATGCCCACTCATTTATATACTGTTATCAAAGTCAAAAGAAAAACAGAGAGATGAATCTCTCAAATTTAACATTTTATTTGGGAGGAAAGAACTGCAATTTGAGGCATACACACAGACCAGGTGGTCTTCAGTATGTCTGAAGAACAAAGAGAACATTGGAGGTTTTATAAAAAAGAGAAACGTTATGTATTACTCTTTGAGAAAGTTGAGTGCCATTATTAAGGTTCTAGGGAGTTGACAAGTTTTGATTGGTGAGTGAGACAGGTGGGTAACATTAGTCTTAGAGTTGCAGTAAGTTATTTCAGTGGTTATAGATAAAACTGGTCTCAGGCTACAGCAGGCAGTTTCAGCAGATGGACCTGCAGAGGATTTCATTTTTGGAGCAATGTTATGTGTCCTGAGCACTTTTTCTCCCTGGCTTCTCAATTCTGTGTTAGTTGGGTATGACAAGAATGAACCAATTTGTATCATCATCTTTCATGCTGTAGATGATTGTTTTTGCGCTACAGACTGCTTAACAACCTGCTTCCCTTCCCCACTTACATTATGTACTGGATGTCCTTCCATGTCCTTGAATGTTATATTGTATCATTTTTACAGTTGTGCAGCCTTCCATTTTCTTGATGTAAGAAAATTTACTTGGCTTTTTTCCAATTACTTATTTAGGTAACAAATATATCTCACACTCACCCTTTCCTCTTATCTCTAATTATTTCCTTAGGCTAAATTTCTAGTTGTAGAATTGTTGGCTCAAAGCTGGACATTTAAAAATCTTTCAGATTTTGGTAAGATTTGCAAGCTGTCCTACAAAAAGGATTTCTCTATTTATATTACAACTACCTTCCTATGAATCTTAAATGTAAAAGGACAATGTATTTTCTGGTGAAAACTCCCCAAGGTTCTTCCAAAATGTTAAGAATAGTCTTTCTAAAGTACCCATATGAGAAAAAGTCAGATAAAATTGATAGTCTTCGCGTAGATACTGTATGCTTCAAATTTTAGTCCCAACTGCACATTGTAAAAGTATATGCTTTGTGGAAGTCTATAATACTAACTATGTCAAAAAAGTGGTTACAGTAAGTAATTTCTCTAAGCTTCAGTTTTTGCACCTATAAGGTGGGATAATACAAACTCTTCCAACCTGAGAGATTATTGAAATAATCAAATGATACATGCATAAGGAGGAAGTATAAATATTCATAAAGTGTAAAAGTAAGACCTGATGGTTTAAATTATTTCAACAACTTTCTCTTTAGTGCATTTTATTCTTAGATAGTAAAATTTAATTGATTTTTTAAAAATAAAGCAAATTTGTAACTGATAAAAAAAAAAAAACCGTGGGAATGAGATAAATCCCCCCACCCCCACAACCCTGTTTTCCTTCAGAGGGAAATTGCCACAATGCGAGGCCACTTGACAGTTCTGGGTGGGAAGGTGCCCGAGGGCTGCAGAGTCTGGAGGTGGAGCTCAGGGGGCAGCGGCAGCCTCTTCTACCCATCCCCCTTCCGTCCTGCTCCAGGACACTGGACTCTCCTGGTGGTCCTGCTAGCTCGCCGCTCATTCCTCTTCCGTCCCCTTCACTGGTCCCGCCTCTTCAGCTCGTCTTTTGAGCACTGCGTGCTCAGGAATAGGCACTCCCGCGACGGCCGTCGCATGCCCATCACGCTGATGCCTCCCTGCGCCTAGTCTAGCCCGGGCTTCTCTCCTGAGTCCCAAACTCCCGCGTCTCACCGCCTGATCAGTTTCTCCACTTAGATGTCTAATAGCGTCTGAAAGTGAATATACTCAAATCCGAACTCCGGGTCGGCCTCTCAGCCCACCCACGTCCCCCTCCACTCACAGCCTTTCCCCTCTCAGGTGACAGCGACTCCGTCGTTCCAGCGGCTCAGGCCCCAAACTTGGAAGTCGTGCTCACCCCTTCCCCTCCTGCACCACGGTCAGCCCATCAGGGGGCTGGGCTGGCTCTAGCTTGCGAGCGGTCCGGAGGCGACTACATCGCACCTCTTCACGGCCATCCCCCGGCCCGAGCAGCGTCCCCTTCCCTCTGGCTTGCGGGAATTGTTAACCGCTTGTCCTTACTTCACGCATCCCTCTCCCCCGACTCACACAGCCCCTATTCTCTACGCGGCAGCCAGAGGGATCCTGTTACAATATTTGCTCTGGTCATGTCCTCCCACTCTGTGGCCACTCACTTCACTCAGAGTAAAAGCCCAAGTCCCCCTAGTGGCCCACTACATGCTGGTGTTAAGAAGGTCTTGCCATGGACTGCCCTCTGACCCCTTGCCATGGGCTGCACCTCTCTGACCTCCTGCCCGGGTATTTTCCCTTCCACTTACTCCTGGGTGATCTTCAATAAGCCAGCTACCCTCTGGCCTGAGGGCCAGTGTTCCCGCTGCTCCCCTCTGCCTTCCCAGAACTAACTCCCTGGCCTCCTTCTCAGAAAGGCCCACCTCGTTAAAACTGCACCCCCACCCCTGACCCCATACCTTCTGTCCTGCTCTGCTTTTCATTTTTTCCCTAGCACATAGCACCTTCTACCACATGATATGATTTACTTCTTTATTGTTTACGGTTAATTATGTGTCCTCCCCCCCTCTAGCATGTAAACTCCATGTGGATGGGAAACTTTGTTTCATTCAATAAATTAAAGGAATTAATAAATAGTTACATACTCACTAGATAATTCTGAGACTATATCAAAATTACAGTTAAAACAGAACTAAAAATTCAGGGGGATAAAATGTAGAACAAAATAAAGAAAATGGGTTAAGTAATATTTTTTTCTAAAAAGATTCCATGCTACAGATGAATTAAACCTCAAAAAGAAATTTATTGAAAACAAGTAAGGCAAGGAATGGAAAAAATGGGGGTAGAACAGACTTTTACTAAACTACAAATCAGAAAACCTCCAGAGAAGTCTCTACTCTGACGCTTATTAACCATATGACCCAGCGGCAACCAAGGTCGTAAATAGTCCACAGCACGGAATACTTTAGAAGCATCGGTTTTCTAATCCATAAATTTGGACTAAGCATATATTACTTTATTAACTCAAGGAGTTATTGTCAGGCTTGTAGGTAAACACTCCTTATAAATTGTTAAGTGCTTTATAAATATGAGTTATTTTAATGTGCTGGTGTTAAAATACTGGCTTAGGTTGGCTTTTGGGGGGCTCTTAATTGGCAATCGGTACTTAGCACATAAAAAGCCCTTGAGTAGTTTTCATTTAGGAGAAGGAAGATTGATCCCTTCCTACCTTAGCTTTCTCAGCAACACGGAAAAGCAAGTGGTTGATGGGAGGGGTCTCCTGTGAAATAACTGCCTTCTGCCGGATTCCCAGCAGCACAGCCTTTGGGAAGCAAAAACCCCACAGCCGCCTTCTTAATTGGCAATAGAAAGGCATGAAACATCCCCAAAGAGTGAATGTGTACAACGGCTGCATAAGTGATGACAAAGCATTTTTAGTAAAGTCTTAAATGAAGAGGCTTTTTATGTGTTCACTCCTACATCATGTTATCTGTTTTTATTAATAAATATTACCAATTAATTGACCAGCAATTGACGTCTTAAAAACTTAACAACGACTAGATAAATATCTAGAATCCAGCTGTAGTGTACTTCATTTATTTAAGGCCTCCCCTTCAGGCCTGCTTTAAATTTGTTTTATGAGACTGATAACATTAAAATAACTTGAACATGAAAGTTTTAAAACATATTAGAAGCTCGATGTAGAAATCTGTAAACAGAGATAAATAAATATGTGAAGATCTTGCAAGCGGCTCCTCTGGCATTTATATTTCTTTACTTAAAAAAGACGCTCTCTTTTTAGTTGTGCGAGTGCCCTCTAGCGGCCGTCAGTGTGGCCTCTGCAGTTTTATTAAATCACTCCTGGCCTTAAAAACCTAAGTGACACCTATCACCCTCCCCGCAAAAGGGGGAAAAAAAAATCAGCCTCCCAATATTATAGAATCATCTATTTTTTACAATGCTGTATCCAGAGTAGAAGAACATATACAGCAAAATTAAGTAAATGAATCAGACATCATAATTAGAAAAAAAGCTTTGTACGATAACGGAATCTTAACAATTTGAAGAGAGAAGATTCCATCTGGTTCTTCCCTACCTTTCAGGGTCAAAGATGGAGTTTGAGAATTTCATATAAGCGATAGACCTTTTTCTCAGAAAAAAATGTGCATGCACCTGTAATTTCAGGGGCTCATGTAACACCTGAAGGCTTTGCATCCCAAGTTAAAGGCTTTGGGGTTTATCTAGCTGTATACACCTCCCAGGTTCCACAAGTTAAAAATCCTGCCTGAAAAGCCAAGTTTAAAGAAAAGTTGGAGAAGGATATGTACAGTATGACAGTATGCAAAATAAGACAACATAGTTCTATGTATACATAGTAAAAATATGCAAACTATGGGAATAATGAACATTGAATTCATGGTAATTGTCACCTCTCAGAGCAAAGGAGGGTATTTAGACAGGAGGAAAAATAAAGGTGGCCTCAGTTATGCTTGTAGTATATCATATCTTCAGAAACTATTCAAGTAGGTATATATGGCATAGTATTATTTTAATAAAGCATGGTGGTAGATATATAGATAATGAATTTGCATTATTTTATTTTCCATTCTTGTCTATATATTTGTTATACTTTCCAATTTTAAAAAGTTTAATAAAAAACCTGAAATTATTATATTTTAATAATATTTGATCTAATTCCATTGCCATGTAAAAAAGGTTAATTTTCTGAAACACCCAAGTATAAGTTCATGTTCTGAGAAACATATTTAATTCTATACTGTATAAAATCATCCAAGCTTATTTTAAAATATAAACTAAAATATTAATATTAGAAAGGAAACTATTGTTTTCTTCACAGAGTCTTTAAGTAGAAAAGCCTTTATTTTTATGGCTATAATTTGGTTCCTTTATAGAGAATGAGGAAAAGGAGAAAATTCTTCTGAAACTAATGTTATATTGGAACAAAATTTATTATCGATCCATATTCATTCTACTATGAAATATAATGAAACTTTAGATAAGGCATTATTCTTTCTGGGGATTTTGTATATATAAAAAAGTCAGTGTGAAGCTGACTGTATCATTGCTTGAGAGTCTGAACCTAACAGCCGCTTAATTGATTCATGCTTGTAGCTGCACTGCTGCATAGCATCCCAGAGAGTTCAGATGCTGCCCATCAGATACATCCCACCACAATGCAAAGCAGCAAGGCTTGTGCCTCCCTTAGTTTGAATGGAATGGTGCTAGAATGAGGCAGCACAGGCAACCTGGAGGCTGGCAGGGAAGAGGATCAGCTTCTGGTTCACCTCCCCATTGATAAAGATGACAGATCCCGGACAGGCCTGGGCAGGTAAGTGACGACCATAGTAGCATTAACCAACTGTGGGGCAACATACGCTGTTGGCCTCTGGGGTCAGATCAAGGCTCCAGTCCTCCTCCCCTCTGCTCTTAAGGAGAAGCAATGTTAATTTCTGAGGACCTTTGTTGGGCCATAGTGTTATGGCACAGGCAGAACTTGGAGCATTATGGTAAGGAAAGGGGGCAAGACCTTATACTGCTCTGGCTATGTTCTCCACATAGATTAGGTTTCTTAGAGATTCTGTCCTTTTGGACTTACCTCATTAAAATGACATCCCCCCCACCCCAGTTGCTGCTCTAGCAAGAGAGCCAGGCCCTGATTTCCACCTAGTAATTAACTCCTCCAATGGCCTTGTCTCACCACACACCCACACTCCACCTCCTGTCTTGCCAAAAGAAGGCCTGGCCTGAGGTAGAGCATCTAGCTCTTTTTTTTATTCCCCCCCAACCCCCACTTTGGGTTTATCTTGTTTTCTTGACACTAGAGTGAGAAGATTTGGAGGAATTTCTTTTGTTAGGCCTTTGACAAAAGATATGTAGGAATATATTCAGCCCTATGTAGTCTAGAACAATTTGCCAGGTCTAGGAATTTCAAATAGGATTTTGGCACCAAATAGTAATAAACAGCATGCACAGGCCTGGCCTTATCATCAGTGTGTGTGACTTATCTCCTGTGGGGAATCTAGAGGACGTGGTTGTGACTACAACAAGTGGCTGTTTAGGGATTTGGTGATCTTGAATCCTGGCCTAATATCAACTCAGAAATGAGTGACATACACTCTTGGAACATGGTAGCCTGGGGGGAGGAGTAAGGCAAAATGCAGAAGGAGACAACCTGGGTACCATCACCATCTCAAGGCATGGAACGACCAACATGGCTTCTCCAAACACATGATGTTTCTGAAGCATCTAAATTACATCTCTGAGTATTTAGATATTTAAGCTATTTTTAGGCCTTCCTTACATTTAAGCTACCTCCCAAAGCAAGTTCCATCCATCCTAAATGATTTGCTTTCAAACCAAGCCTGTCTTAAAAATATTCCTACAAATAAACTGGTGTTGAATATTAATATAATAGATAAGTATTCACCTTTAGACTAGAGAACTGCATATTCTACCACAAAATTTTTAAAAAGCAAATAATCTTCTCTTACCCATATTGAATGAGAATTCACTTTAGAATTTCCTTCTCATAAGGCAGAGCTTGACATTTAACAATTCACACGTTTCATTTTCAGAGGCAAATGAATATGCTGCAGTTAATTTGAGAGTTGATTCCTAGTCAGAAATAAATGCAGTAATGTGAGGGAAAATACCTCCTTTCTTTAGCTAATTAGAATACACTGAGTGGCTATAAAGTTACAGTACTATACATATCAAGTAGATTGTTCGCAGCCAAGTAAGGGTATAGGATCAATGTGGCATCAGGACCTGAACCATATTAGTGATCTATGCCAACATGGATCATGCACTGAACTTCTAGAATTGTCCTTAGAGAAATTCAAAAGTTTATAGTACCAATCTTACCAGAGTAGATTATTTTATTTTACATGAGAAAAACTAGGCTAGTGAAAAGAATTTGGTCTCTCGATGCAGGTGAACCTGAATTTGAATCCCAGTTTTTGTAAACACTGGCTATATAATTTTGCTCAGGGTCTGGTATCTAAGCAGATACTTAACAAATTTTAGTTTCCTCTGAAACAAGTCTGTGTTGGTTTCTTATTGTGGCTGTAACAGATTACCACACGCTTCATGGCTTAAAACAGCACAAATTTATTATCTTACAGTTCTGAAAGTCAGAAGTCCTAAAATCAGGGCGTTGGCAAGGCAGTGTTTCTTCTGGAGTTTGCAGGGGAGAATCTGTTTCATTTCCAGAATATTGCTCAACTACTATGGTATATCGGACACTAGGTAAGAAAAAGAAACATCTCCTAGGCCAAATGGTCTGCATTTCATTGTAAACACAATTAACCACATTATTCTTCTACAGCAGCAGTTTTCACACTTTTTGGTCTCAAAACCCCTTTACACTCTTAAAAGTACTAAAGACTCTGAACAGCTATAGTTTACGCAGGCTGTATCTATCAATATTTACCATATTTGAATTAAGACTGGGATTACAAGAGTACACAAAGAGTACATGAACATACATTCCATTAGCCCTCGAACGATGATGTCATTACACCTCATGGAGCCACTGGAAACTTCACTCACAACAGAATGAAAGTGGAAAAAGCAAATAACATCTTAGTATTACTGTGAAAAGGACTTTGACCTTGCAGACCTCCTAAAATGGTCTTAGAGGTCTCTGGGCCACACCGTAAGAACCGCTGTTCTAGACTACTTCACGTGATGAATGCCAAGATCAGTCTTGAGAGAGTGAAGTGTAAATTTCAGAAGATATGAGCAGATATTGTCAAAAGTCTATCCCTGTGATGGAGGAAGAAGTACACTGCATTAAATTCAAAATACGTGACTCAAAATAGTCAACAAATTGTAGACATTTCCAGATTGAGTTCAATAACATTAAAGTAAATAAATACTCAGTAAATAAATACAAATTTTACATAGTCATACCTTTCTTTTCCCTTTCAATGTCAACATCTATAAACTAAAGGAAGTGCAATTTAAAAATATTAAATAATAAATTTTATTGAAGGTATAGCATAAATACAGAAACATGTACAAATCATAAGTGTACAACTCAGTGAACTTTCAAAAAGTGAACACAACTGTATAACCAGCTTCTTGATCAAGAAACAGAATGTTATCACCACCTCAGGAACCCCCTTGCATCACCTCCCAGACTCTACACCCCTTCCCAAATATAACCACTGCCCTGATTTCCAAACAACATACATTTGTTTCATCAGCCGTGATATTCATGGATGCTTCCAAGTTTCCTGGCTGAAGTAATCACATGAACATCACACCCTTACTTTGGGAAAACACAGCTGGGAGATTTAGGAAATACAAAACATGGCTGAGGGATGACTTGGATTTGGAATGGTCCCCTCCCTTCCCCATGAAGAGGAGCTGAGGTGGGCTAGACTGGGGACTGTAGGGTTGGCAGGGGCAGTTAACATGTCCCAAAGAGTCTGGGGTGTGTACTAGGATGGCTGGTATGTCAGGAGTGGTGGGTGAATCCACCTGGTCAGTGTATGTGGAGGTGTCAGTATATCCAGGCCAATGGAGAGCTCAACCATACCTTAGCCATGTTAAGAAAACTCTGGGTATGACTGAATGAAGTATGGCCCCTCTAGCTAGATGGGCCACCAATGTCTGGGAGGGATGTCTGGGAAGGAGGTGAGAAGGGAGTCTCTTGCAAGTCCTTTCCGGCAGTCAGGTTCTTTTCACCCCAGCTCTACCATTAAAGGAGCAAGTGTAGGCCATCGCGATTCCACACTGGCCCATCCCAGTTCTCTTGCTCACCCAGCACACCCCACAGGCAGGAGTAGGAACCAAATCCATTTTATTTCAACCATCCTCTTCTCTTACTTTCATGAGAGCATCCAGACTGTGGTCTGGGGCCCAGGTGATCTAGATAGTCCAGCTCTTCCCTTCTCCAACCCCTCATCCTCTCCCTAGTATCTCAACCCATATACCCCTGCCCCTGCCTAAGGGACTCCTGGAGGCTATGGTGTCCCTGGACAGGTTCTCACACTTCTTGACCTTTACAAAGGGAGGGTCAATATGCAGAGAGAGAGAAAGCTGGGGGACCAAGGCTAAGCTCCAAAGTCCAGCAACCTGGTGTTGAAGTTTCCAATAGCCCCTGAGTAAAGAGCAACTATTTCATCCATATATGTATAAAACATTTGGGGATATTTTCCCCTGGTTCAGCTGGGTATTCTGTTCATGGGATCCCCTGACATTTGCCCATTAAGAGTAATCACGTGAAACCATGGCTGGCTGAACCTTGGAAACACATGCCTCGGTGTTTGTAAATATAGCAATGATAGCAGGACACTGTGGGTGAGAGATTGTTGATGCCACACAGGTATAATCACAGTCTGCAAATCTTCACATGGGGCATTGCAGATGAGGATAATGAAGTCAGCCTCATTCCACTCCCTAATTAGATTTCCGGACAAAGCCAAACAACAGAGTGGGACTCAGAGAGGAACAGAGGGGTCTACAGTAGCTCTCCTCAAAGTGTCGTCTGAGAATTGTCTGTGATTGAGTCATGGGGTGATAAGTACAGTAATTGAGAGTGAGGATTTAAAACTTTTAGAAAAATTTGACAATAATTGTATGTCTAGTGAAACTAACAATAAAAAAGTTTCTATTTTGTATGTTTTTTTCATTTTTCCATTGTTCTAGTACTTCAATTTTATAAAAGTATTGATCTACAACAAATTGTATGGGGATAGGGGTGGGGAGACTGGCCCATCATCAAAGATAATTTGTAAAGTACTGATCTAGACGTTAGGCCCTTATGTATATTGATTGAAATCTAATTAATTATTTTAGACAAAAGTACTGATTTCACATAGATACAGTCTTTTAAAAAAGTGTTCCTCAAGTTTGATTAATCTCAGTAAAGCACTGAAGTCTGAATTTAATGTCAAGATTTAGATTTAACAATTTCAGAGCTAAATAGTAAATTAATTAGCAATTATTATGCTCATCAGACATAAGGCTATTTAATATCATTTTCTTTTGCCTGATCCAATGGTTTATAGGCTTCCATGAAGCAATACTATTTAATCAAATACTAACAGCTTACTTGTTTCATGTGATGCTACATTCCATAGGCAATAATAAAAATGCTAGCAAAAGTCAAGAGAAATGACTTTAGTCCAGATAAGTGAAACACAATTTAATTGAGAATATGGATCAGAAAACTTAATTTAAAAAAAGCAATTTTCTTCTTTAGGTTTGTTCTATCTTTATAGTTCTATGCAAATTTTTAACATCCAATACAGATCTCATAGTGTTGTTATTGAAGCTCACAGTTGAAAATGCTTGTTTACAAGTGTTTATCTTGCCAAACAGATAAACATTAAGGTGCCCTATAATGGGTTTCTGTTTTGAGTTTATCCATTGATTTGTAAAATTCAGAGTGAGTAGATCCCCTGTGTTAGGCTTTTAAATTTGCAAGCGCAGGAGTTCAATCAATTCCAATTGTTGGAGAGGGACCAACATCCTTAGGTGAAAGAAAACATTACCTGATAACTCCTTTTATCTTCTTTAAGCTAAGAAAAGCAGCAGTCTCATCCAAATACCAGCTTCCCAATCAGAAACACACACTTTCTACTTTATCTCCAACATAAGGCAAAAAGAATAAGAGAATTCGGCAAGCAGGAGAATATCACATTGTGTCCGAACATCTGATAGCCATACACATCAGAAACAGATCGCAAATTGAATGGTTTGCACTTTGTTCATGGATACAGCAGTTACTATATGGACTTATTCCTTTAGTCATAAAAACCAGTCTTCATATTTCCTCTCTCATATTGTAAGTATTAAAGATTTTTGTTACCTTTTTCCTGATTATAAAAGTAACACATGTTCATTATAGAAATGCATAAGAAAGTAAAAATCACCCATAGTCTTACCACATTTAAAGATGAGCATTATTATTATTTGTAAACACTGCTTCCCTTTTTTTCCATGAGTATTCATTCATGTTTATTTTTCTACATACCTGAGAACATAATATGTGTGTATGTATATATAGGCATCTTATTTTTTACTATTAAAATATAAACATTTTCCAAGGTGAATAAAAATTATTCGAGAACATGATTTCCAATGGCTGCATAATATTGTTTTGTATTGAAGTTATAATCATGTGAGCATTGTCCTATTGTTGAATATTTACTTTTTATAGAGGTTAAGAGGAGGTTTTAGAGTCAATCAGACTTGGTTAAAGTCCTGGCTGGCTCTGCCATTTATTAGCTATGTGACCTTAGTCAAGTTATTTAATCTCTCTAAACTGCAATTTTCTCATCTGTAAAAATTGGTATATAATACAAGCTACATTATAGGATTTTCATGATAGTAAACAAGATGATGCATAAAAAAGAGTGCATCACGTGTCTGGCTTTTCTCAGTAAATGTTAATTATACTGTGATACTGTGATGAATATCTAAGATCATACAAATTTCATCTAGTTTTTAAAATCATTTAATTTAGAGAAATGCCAAGAAGACTAGAAATAGACTAGAAAGAATATACTTTTAAGAGTATTTTTCAGCTTTCAGTACAACCAAGAGAAACTACTGGGCAATGACCAGACTGTGTCATAATATGTTAGATTACTGATAAGCAAACTAGTAAGGCAACATGGAAAAGTTAATGGATTTAAATGCTGCAAGAACAAAATCATTTTGTGAATGGAATTATTCACTTGTAATTATTTATACATCCTCAGGTAAGTGTTAAAAATAGAAAGATCATTGTTTGGTTTACTTGGTAAAAGATGTGAAAGATAGATAGACAGACAACACTTTGCACATATCTTCCAAGAAATTAAACTTAACGTGCAATAACTCTGACCTGCCCAGATTCACCACCATCTTGACCTTCCCTTCTTCTCCTTTGTTCATCTCTTACCCCACAACTAACAAAGAAAAGTAGCTGCTGATCGCTGGTCTTCTGCAGAGATAGTGACTTTGCTACAAAATACTTTCATATACACAAATCTGTTTGCTCCATATGTCATCAAATATGGGAAAGGGGAGAAGAAAGGACAGAAGAACCTGAGACATGTTCATGCATGCTATGGACTGAATCATGTCCCCTCAAAATTCCTACATCAAAACCCTGACCCCTAATGTGATTGTATCTGGAGATGGGGCTTTTAGGAGGTAATTAAGGTTAAATGAGGTCAAAAGGGTGGGTTTCTAATCCCATAGGATTGATGGATTTATAAGAAGAGAGAGATCTTTCTCTGTCTACATATGTGTGCACTGAGGAAAGGCCATGTGAGAACACAGTGAGCAGGTGGCAGTCTGCAAGTCAGGAAGAGAGCCCTCACTAGAACCCAACCATGCTGGCACCTTGACCTCAGACTTCCAGCTTCCAGAACTGTGAGAAAATAAATTTCTGTTGCGTAAGGGACCTGGTCTATGGTATTTTGTTATGGCAGCTCAAGCTGACTAAAACAACATATACAGTCATGTTTATAATCTTGAATACATGACTCCTGAAGTTCTAATGGGTATTCTTTTAAGTATATACAGGAAAGCACCCCTTATATTCAGGAAGGGGTAAAAGGAACTATCATGATCATCCAGATCCATTTATTCTCACAAACATGTGAAACACTGGGAAGGAATACAAGTTATTTATCCTAAAATTAACTTATTACATTTGTTTTAAGAATACATATGTATTAAATGAGTAATTTTTCCTCTACTTTACTTACACTTTTAAAAGAGTTTGGGCAATGGAGTTTATAATGACAGCTGTAGCAGCCAATCCCCAAGATGGCCCTTGTGTAGTCCCTTCCCACATCCAATAAGGCTAACCTGTGAGGTCAACGGGACACTGGGGAAATGACAGGGTGTGGCTTCTGAGGCTAGGTCATAAAATACATTGCAGCTTCTACCTTGCTCTCTCTGGGTAACTCACTCTGGTGGATGCCAACCACCATGCCATAGGACACTCAGGCAGCCCTAGGAGAGGGCCAAGTGGTGGCCTCCTTCCACCAGCCAGCATCAACTCACCAGCCATGTGAGTGGGCTCCCTTGAAGAAAGTCCTCCAGCCCCTGTCAAATGTCCTAGCTGACATCTAGACTGTTAACCTCATGAGAGACCCTGAACCAGCACCTAACTGAGGTGTCCCAAATCCTTGGCCTTCAGGAAATTTATGATATAATAAATATTTATCATTGTTTTAAGCCAGTAAGTTTTGGATCAATTAGTTATGTGTACAGTGATAAATAGATAACTAATGCAACAACTGAAGTTGGCACAGTTACAATATTATTTTTATTAGAGTGTTCAATTAGTTCATATCTACCAAGTAAAACTTTATTTCATGATGTGTAAGAAGAATTTAGAATAACAAGTAAAAAAAAAGAATATCAACTTTGGGGTCTGATAGGGAAATTTAAAATCTAGCACTTCACAGGCACAACCTAAAAGAGGATATTCAAGTGGTCCATAAGTATATGAAAAGATACTCAACCTCATTACTCATTAGGGTAATTCAAATTAAAACAACAATGAGAAACAACTGAACACCCACCAGTGTTGGAAAGGATATAGAGCAACTGGAACTCACACACTGAAGAGAGTGTACAATCTCTTTGGCAAACTTTCTGGCAGAACAGTAAGTACTAAAACTAAACTCATGCATATGCTGTGACCTAACCCTTCCACTTCTAGTAATGAACTCAACAGAAATGTATACATATATGCACCAAAAAACATGTGCAAAAATGTTAATAGCCAAAAACAGGGAACAATCCATATGTCCAATAGCAGTAGAATGGATAAATTAGGATGTGTTCATACAAACAAATACTATGCAGCAATGAGAAATAAAGAGATTACAGACATACCCAACAACAACAATAAACCTCATATATAATATTGAGTGAAAGAAGCCAGCATTTTAAAACAAAAAGAGTGTATCTGTAATTCCATTCATATAAAGTTCAAAAGCAGGCAAAACTAATTTATGGTGATGGAAATCAGGATAATGGTTACCTTTGGGAAGGAAGAGGAAGTGACTTGTATAGGACACAGGGTGGGAAGCTTTTGGGTGCTGATAATGATCTATTTCCTGATTTGTCTGGTGGTTACACAAGTGTGTTCACTTGGTGGAAATTCCTTAGGCTGTATACTTATGATTTCTGCACTTGTTTGTATATATGTTATTCTCAGATTAAAAGTTTACTAAAAAAACACCCAACATAGTAAGGTATCAAACTTAATTTCCTCATTTTCATGGTTGTACTCACATTAGATGAGAGAATGCTCTTGTTAAAAACTACATACTGAAGTATAAAAAGGTATTATAATAGGGCACATGTCTATAATTCTCAAATGGCTTAGGGGTAAAAATATAAAATATGCAAGTTATATATATAAACTATATGTAGAAGAATATATATATAGAGAGAGAGAGAGCACGTGCCAGGGATGAAGCAAATATGGTAGAAAAAATAATAATTGGGGAGTCAGGATGAAGGGTATATGAGAGTTCACTGTGTTATTCTTGTAATTTTTCTATGAATTTGAAACTATTTCAAAATAAAAAATTAAAAACCACATTTTAAAAACACCCAACAGTTTCACTTACTAACTGTATTTCCATGGGTAAATGGTGAACTTCTCTGTCTCAGAAGGCTCTACTCTTAAGTGGAGACATTAATATCTATTTTAAGGCTATTAAAATGATTTGAGAAAATAATAGAAATAACAGGTAACAGTTATATAACTTACCCTAGGTCACACACCTAGTATAATAAGTATGAGACAGGATTTGAACCTAGAAATTCTGACTCTAAAACCTATACTCTCATCTGGTGCACATATCTATCAAGCAGCTGACACAGTGAATGTCACATAGCAGATATTACTAATGGTACCAAGGATAATAATGGCCATGCTTGTATTAATTTCCTAGAGCTGCTATAACAAAGTATCACAAACTAAGTGGCTTACAGCTGTGGTCCTCAACCTCCAGGCTGCGGACTGGTAATGGTCTGTGGCCTGTTAGGAACCCGGCCTCACAGCAGGAGGCAAGCAGGGTGAGTGAGCGAAGCTTCATCTGTATTTACAGCCACTCCCCATCGCTCACATCACCGCCTGAGCTCCACCTCCCCCAACCCCCCTCCCACCCCCAGCCTCAGTCCATGGAAAAATTGTCTTCCATGAAACCGATCCCTGGGTCCCTGGTGCCAAAAAGGTTGGGGACCACTGGCTTACAGCAACAGAATTTTATTTCTTCACAGTTCTGGAGGCCAGAAGTCCAAAATCAAGGTGTTGGCCAAGGTATGCTCCATTCAAAGCATCTAGGTGAAGATCCTTCCTTGCCTCTTCTGCTTGATTGTAATCCCAGGTGTTCCTTGGCTTGATAGCAACATAATTCTCTGCCTCCTTCTTCACATGGCCATCTTATGTGTGTGTGTGTGTGTGTGTGTGTGTGTGTGTGTGTCTTCTCTTATTATTATTATGAAGACACCGGTCATATTGGATTAGGGCATTACCTAACTCAATATGACCTCATCTTGACTTGATTACATCTGCAAACACTTTATTTCCAAATAAAGTCTCATTCACGGGTACTGGGGTTAAGGATCTCAACATATCTTTTGGGAGTACACAATTCAACCCATAGCAATGCTCAAGAACTTTCTGCCATTTTCTTGCCAAACAGAGTAAGTTTAACTGGAAGAACTCTCCCACTGATTCCTAGAGAGAGAGGAAATGATGCTTGGACATGAAAAAAAGAAATCCTTTCGTGGCTTTTCCTTCTGCTTAAAGACAGTGAAATGGAGAAGCTTCTTTTTGTTCTCAGAAATGTAGCCATTACAAAGTCTACCCAGTTCTTTCAGTATTAAAGGGTACAGGGCTGGGCACAGTGGTTCACGCCTATAATCCCAGCACTTTGGGGAGGCTGAGGCAGGAGGATTGCTTGAGGCCAGGAGCTCAAGACCAGCCTGGGCAACATAGTGAGACCTTCATCTCTAAAAAATAAATAAGTTAATTAATTAATTAAAGGGTACTGACCAAGGGCAGATGGCTCAAGAGTGCTTGAAAAAGGCACAGTTTAAAGGAATAACAAAATGATATCAATTACCACTCAGGGTAATAAATGTAAAGTGCTACAGATATGTGAGTAAGGGACCCTGGAAAATTATGTTATATTTAGGTAAAGGTTTCTCTTCTTCTCTGAAAAGTACCTTTGTACCTGGAAATATATGTGTCCATGTAAGTACCGGATTTGGTAGTTGGAAGTTTCCGGCAAGAGAGTACATCTCTATTTAATATTGGAGTGTGGGCGGGAAGCGGAGAATCAAGGAGATTTGACTTGGAGTCTGGTGTTCATCTTACACGGTCATGTTGATGCCCCCAGGGATGATATTCAACCTTGGATAACCCAAATTTTCAGAAATGTCATGCTGTGGATTATTATGTCTAGAGACTGCCTGGTGGAGGAAGATCAGACATATCCCTGTGTTTAGGGAAGTGGTTTTCCCAAAAGGGAATATATTCTGGGTATGATTAAGAAAGCAATTGCTGAGCGATGTGGAATTGGGGGCAGGAGATCAAGGAAAGAAACTGAGTTGAATCCACAAAGGGAATCTTTCACAAAGCTTCTAACTTTTGGGAGCTCTTCCCTTGGGCGATGGCAATAATGACATGCAGCACACAGTTTAACATTTTTTTCTATGTTGTAATTCTATTTACTCCCAACACAGTAGGTGAGTCAGACACATCTGTACGGTCTAGTGTGGCAAGGGTATGGAATTAAAGGATGGGATAACAAGGGGAAGTGTAGTTGGATGTTGCTCCCTCTGGATCCAATCACAGAAGGCCTATTTTCCAGGATAGGTAGTAAGTATTGTTAGCATCAAAAAAAGCAGAACAACATGGATAGGGAAAAGCACAAAGCCAAGAAAGGCAACAGTCAAAAGGATTACTCAGGAGTTGGTGCATAATAAACCAATTTCCTAATATTCTATGGAAAAGTGATCTTAGGAGATCCATGGACAGGGAAAGGGAGTGTGATTATTACATAAACATTTGTAAAAACTTGCCCAAAAAAACCCACCACTTCATCATTTACTATCTCATATTATATGTTCACATTTTTATAACTTGGATTAAGAAAAATTACCAGAAATTTGTAGGAAAGGCAAAATGATGATTCTGGTATTTTTTAATATTATATAAATAAGTCTATTTCAGGGCCATCTGATTAGAGAATACAACTTTCTTTGACTTACTGTTCACCACTGATTAGTTTCTCAACTCTGTGAAGTCAGATGTTTAACTTATAAAAACTGATAACTGCAAATGATTTCTGTCCAGAAGAGAAGATAACCCTGAAGGTTATGGTTTATTGCCATGTAGGAACATTAACCAGATTTGCATATAATTTATCAATGTAATTTCAGTCTTCATTTATTGTTTTACTTACCATATATATCAGTCTGATATTCTCATTTATACTGGTTTTGTTAACCTCCGGGTTAAATAAAAGTTTGATTTATCCTATCAACTTGCACACAAATCACATTTATATTTTGAAATTATACATTAATATCTTCATAACTTGCAGAAAATCATATCAAAGGACATATGCTTTCCATTTTGAGCCTGGTTGGTTAGAGGTAGAATGGGAAAAAGGAGAAGGCAAGAAAAATACATTTCAGGAAGTACATTTGTAGTCTGAAAAAGCAAACTTAATATTATAATATTTTAAATTTGACTACAGTGATAAGCTTGATAAATTTATTTTAGCTGGTGGGTATATATGGATGATAGCAATGACTTTCAGTAGGAGCATGAGAATTTTCTGTTTATTAAAAAAGAAGTTATGGATTCAAAAGAATTGCAAAACATTCCTTTAGGAAATTGTTCAGTATTACAAACCTCATACCTGGAAGTAGGATATACTATTCTGTTTATTATTGTCTTATTTTTTAAATTCTATAAATAAACCAACATGTTGTGCTTGCCACAATATATTTGAAGACTTTATCTTTTGGTATACCATAAATAATCATTTCATAAGTTACTGTGGCGTGTGACCAATTAACTCAGCTTGTTAGTTACTGTACTAATGAGGCCAAGGCCTCAGATCTGATCCCCAAATCATCAGGCTAGTCTTACAAATTCATGCTGTGTCATTAGTCACAAGAAGGACCTGATTAGTGAGAATCTGGATGAAATAGCACAAATCCATTGGCCCTAAAACAACTACAAGTGTACACCCCAAAGTTCACAGATTGATCACATTCTTTATCACAGTATGACAGCTACAGAAACATTTCAAACCTGGAACTGACTACAGCCAAGGATTTCTTTTTTGTTTTGTTTTTCTTTTTTTTTTTTAACTAATGAAAGATAATGTTGATTATAAAATTTCATAGAATGCTATAGTTTTAATAATCCATTTGCCAAAATATTAATAGCTAAAATTTCTCTGGTATAGAAAAATTAGTTTTGCTCTAACCATCAGTTGTCATAAATGAGAGCATTATCTGACATTGACCTATACTCAGGCTTGTATTTAACTCACTCTGACTCCTTTGGCTTATCCAGGAACTGTGGATTCCCTGCCATCAAATCAGCCCTAAAGGGTGTTAAAACCCCTGCAGCCCTTATACCTTTGCCATAGGCTTTAGGTGGCTTAAAAAAAAAAAATGTACTCTTCTCTCACTATCTAAGGACAGTCTTCCTTGGTGTCTTTACATAAGGGAGATACTGGTTTTTCTGTTCTATCTGACAAAAGAGAGATATGAGGAGGGAGGGAAGGAAAGAAGGAGAAAGAGAGAGAATTCTTTCTTGAAATCTGGAGAAATATTCCTATCTCCTATCAAGTATTTTCATCGCTTAATTTCCTACACCAAGTCCAACAGGATTCTGTACCAAAAGCAGCAGATTTCCTAAAGTCTATTTGGTACTTGCTTTTTGCCAAGTCTATTCTCTCTTAAAAATAGCATATTTTTTAAGCAACATTTTACACACATTAAAATGAGAGCGGCTTCTCTCAGAGGCTTTGCCCGCGTATCAGGCAATTTTCTCACTCGTGATACGTGCATCTGTGTGACAAGTGAAGCAAAACGCGAATGTTACTCCGTTATTTTACCATTTTTTTGCAGTACTTCCACAGGTCTTATTTTTATTTTTATCTCTTTTTTCTATAACTAGACTCAAGTTCCAGAATTTTTGTTTTTAAATTCATGCTTGCTTCATGTTTTCATAGTAGACTTTTTGCATATCCCTAAGAAGATTCTGTCTAGGGGTAATTTCGGTAATTTGTTTTAGAAAACAATCATAATACTGAATTTTAAAAAATGTTTTGCCAAGCTTCACACCCACAGTGATTCGGATAAACACTCTCTGGGTGAGCTGGGCATGCTCCTTGAAAATCTTGGTCCAAGTAAGTACATTAAAGCTATGGTACAATGAAGTAATTTTCCCAAAGTTACTGTGCTCATTGGTTTCCACAGGACGGGGAATCTAGCAGGGCACTCCCTCCATGAGGTTATGAAAAACACATTGTGCTCCTGAGACCCACATGGCAACACTCCCCCATCGTGCTTTGTCAAACACTGGGCTTTCTAATCCTTTTGTGTTCAGCCAGAGATCCAGGAAGTCCAAATCCAGCCAGACAAATACAGAACAGCTCAGCAGAATCAGCTCTAACAGGTGCTTTGGGAACCTTCCATTGTTCCCGTCCTGGGAAAGCATGTGTCATAGCAGAAAGAGCTCTGGTGACAAGATAGGCCTGAGGGTGTACCCTAGATCTGTCACTTGCTGGCTGGGTTTTCTCAGATAAGTCCATGCTGAGCTTCATTTTCATCTTTTTATTTCTTCATAAAATGGGAATTATCATCATAATAATATCTACAGTTGAACCCACTGGTCAAAAGCCATAGGCAGGTCTGTCACTGTTAATCTCAAATGGAAAGTCTGAAAGATTACTGAAGACAGTTTATATACAGGAAATTTTTGGCTCGAGCCCCTTCCCAAGTGGTTAACATCAGTTTTCCCTTTCTAGATGCAATCGAGAACCCTAGTTCTGCAGGCTCTCCACTACAGCATGCTGGGCATCCCTTTTTATTTAGCTACTTGGATACTAGAATGGAATAGACATTCTAGCCCAATAATTTCCTTCCTCATCCTTCCTTCTATGTCATCAAGGCTGATTCAACATGTAAAGAATGTTCAATTCCATTATTTTATTGGAGAAGATGTAGTAAGTTAACAAAATCACCTCATTCATATGTAAAATTGACAGTATGTTAGCTGGTGATAAGGCTTTATATAAAGGAAATTATACGAGGAAGGGAAAGTACGGGAGGATGCGACGAGGTTTTATGAATACCCGAGTAGCTAATTCTCTTCTCCTTCAAGTCTTTCCTTAAATATCATCTTCATGAGGCCACCCTGACAACCAGATTTATATTAAAAAGCATCACTGATGCTCCCTAATGTGCTCTACTTTATCTTTTCTCCATGAGATTTAGGGCCAAATTCACACCTTTATTATGTTTATTGCCTCTCACCCCATGAGGACAGGAATTTTTGTCTTTTAATTCCCAACTTCTAGAATATTGCATGGCACAGAGCAAGTGCTCGATAAATATATATGGAACAAATGAAAAGTGCAGTCAGGGACAGCCTCTCTGAAAAGTTGACAATGAGGAAAGACATGGAGGAGGTGATGGGGTGAGCCCTGAACGGGGAGGCACAACCTGATGTTGAAGAAGCAGCAGTGTCCACTGTGGTCGCAGTGGGACCAATAAGACGGCCAACAGCAGAAGATGCCAGGGCCGGGGCCACTTTGCATCAGGTCTGTGGGTTATTATAAGAATGTTGGCTCTTGCTAAGAGTGAGAGGGGAAGCCACTGCACGTTTTAGAGCAGAGGTGTATCATGGTCGGATGTGCTTTCAAAAGGATCATTTTGTCAGTTGCTCTGTTTAATACAGACTGTACAAAGCAAAGGCAGAAATGTGAAAGCCATTTAAGAGGCCATTGCAATAATCCAGGAGGGAGAGGACAAGTACTTAGCCAGGTTGATGGTGGTGGTACAAAGTGGTTAGATTCTGTACACATTTTGAAGGTGGAGTTGATGGGATTTGCTGGCAGATTAGACATGGGATATGAAAGAAGTTTAGGGTGACTTCAAGGTATTTGTCCTATGCAGTAGGTTGGCTATATAGATGCCATTGACTAGAGGTAAAGACTGTGGGAAGCATTCTTGGGGGGATGGAAATAAGTGCTGGGAATCAACACCTCTGTGCCAAACTCTCCCAACAGCACGTGCCCGCACGTACATACATACACACATCCCACATCACCTCTGTTGACCAGTGAACTGCAAAACTACAGATTAAATTCTAGACTCCAATGTTTAGCCATCCTGTGAACTCAGGCTGCTTTGTAACAGCCTATCTCCACCTTTTTTCTGTGTTTTTTTTGTTTGTTTGTTTCCCTAGACTGGTAACATTGAGTACTCTCAGCAATAATAGATATTTAGAGCCGAAATGACTCCTTATAAGTCATTCTAGCATGGTACTTACCACACAAAATTGTATTTCCATATCCAATCAAAGATGCCATTGATTGTAATATGCACCATTATTTTATGCGCTGCTAAGAAAGAAAAACACAGGCATTTGAAATATGATTGATGTTTTGTTATCATTCATCTATAACTTACTCCAACAAATTTTTTTAAAATCCATACACTCTTGCACATATGTAAAAAGGAAAATATAAGTAAATTACGTATAATACTCCTAAAATATTAATATTTTATTTTATTAGGTTATTAATAACATTTATTCAATGTTATAAAGCCCTCAATTATGCAATTAATTAAAGTTAGAACATTATGCCCCTAATTAGTATTAAGTTCATCAATTTCATCAATAAATTTTAGGAAACTTGAGTTAGACAAAGTACAAAAGGGAAAGTAGCAAATGGGCCAGAAGTTAAGGGCAGAAAATAGGGGATAGGTTTTGCCTCTCTTGCTACCAAATTATATTTAAGTCTAACACCTATATTAGATCAACAATTAAAACTAGTTAGGCTAGATTCAGTCAGTGTGGGTGGTAGATAAATCACACATAACTGTATGAATGTCTTTGGGTCCTACAACTTCTTTATATTTAGAGTCTGACTCTTCTAAAACACATTTCATTTCAAAGCTATATTAGTTGTATAACAAACTACTCCCAAATTTAGAAGTCTTAAAACAACTAACATTTATTACCTCACAGTTTCTGTGGGTCCAAAATCTGGGAGTGGCTTACCTGGGTGGTCCTGGCTCAAAGCCTCTTACAAGGTTATAGTCCATCTGTCAGCCGAGGCTGCTGCAGTCATCTGAAGGCTTGACTGGGGCTGGAGAGTCCACTTCCAAGGTCAGCCACATGGCTGTTGGCTGGAAACTTCAGTTCCTAGCCACTGGGCCTCTCCACAGGGTGGCTCACAACAGGGCAACTGGCTTCTCCTGAGCTAGTGATCCAAGAGAGGAAAAGCAAATGTGAGCCTGAGATGGAAGCTGCCCCATCACTTCTGCTGTATGTTATCCGTCACACCAACCAACCCTGTTACAATGTCAGATAGGGCCACACAAAGGTGAGAAGACAGGAAGGTGGGCATCTCTGGGGACTATTTTGGAGGCTGACTCCCACAAACCCAATTTTATCCATTTCTATGTTTTCTGCACAATAACTCCCTGTGAACCATCAGGAAAATTAATAATGCAGTATTTGTTAAAAGAGTGTTTCCCTATTACTTCCTTCTGTAAAGAAGCTGGGAGAAAGGATTTTCTACTAAGCTGCCAATGCTCATTTTGCATTTAACATTGGCACTGTCTTGACTTACCAGGTGTCACTGGAAAGCTTTTTTGTCTGAAAAATTATTTCATCTTAATGTTCCCAGAATCAATCTAGTGCAAGACACATAGCAGATATTCTATAAATATTTGTTGAATGAATACACCTTTCAGATGATCTACTCTAATTCCATCATTTCAATATTAGTCCATGGTTTCTCAGCCTTTCAAAAACCCTGACTATCAAAGCAATTCTATTTTCTGCTTGCTGAAATTGCCTGGTCATCGTTGGCAGATGGAAATATACATAAGGCAAGAGAGAGGTGGGCCTTTCAAAGGATGCAACATAAGGGTGGAGAACACATATCCACCTCCATAGTGTTATTGAGAGGTGTTGCAAAGTCCACCTCCACCAAAATATGTTCTCTTTTGACACCAACCACCACTACTGCCTGACCTGAAATTGGGCATTGCCTTTTTAAAAGGAATAAATGCTTTTGAGAGGGGAAGGAAATGATAGGATCTTCCCCTATCTTTGCTAATGAATCAGGAATCATCTGGCAAGCATCCCTTTGAAATTGCACATAAGTACTGGCCTTAGGCAATGAGATAAAGGATGAATACATTTCAATATGAACCAAGAAGAGGGAAAGTTAGGAAGACACAAGGCTATGGATGATGAGAGTATAGACCACTGTTCCACTGTACAGCTTTCTCTAAAAGACTGTGTTCAACACACACACACACAAAAAAAAGGATACTTGAATTGGTTATATAAAATATTTTTTAAGCTTATGACACATCTCCTTTTCTTGTATTTTAATTTTCTGAAATTAAAATGCAACTTAAGATTAATGTGGAATGTTATATCTCTCCTCAACAACAACAAAGTATTAAATACCTGCCCTCAACAACAACAACACAAAAATGATATAAAATCAATGGTTCATATTAGAATTGAAAAATTCAGTGTTTGCTCCTTTCTAGGCTGAAATTTATGCTCTAGGAGAGTGTCTCTTACCATTAACTCTCTATGCCTAATTAGCCCAAGCACAGATTTTAGAGTCAGAAAAGGCAGTTTAAATTCCACCACTTTTAGCCCTGTGACCTTGAGCTTCTTCAGACCTTCACTTTCTGCAGCTGAAAGACTGAGGTAAGAATAGAAGGGCCCTCTTTGGATTATAATGAAAACGAGTGATAAGAGCACTTCATTAACTGGAAATCATTGTGCAAATGTAGTTGGTTATCCTTGTCTTTGAAATTGAGTTGATGCTGATGCTAAGGAACAACCTTTGCTGCTCCCTAGTGGTGGTATGTTCTCCTGCGAGCATTGTTCCTGGAAATAAATCATCTTTCCTTTCATTGTCCTTTGAGGAGATGATTTTCTGCTGATATGCTTAGTATTCTGTGTAGAACAACTGCATGAACTCACTGCATAAAGAATGTGTAGACAATAATAATATAAGCAGGGAAAGGTTTAAGTTTTCTGCTGTGATTGCACCTTCTTAACCTTCTCCATTTCTCTACCCTTGTAAAGTCTAAATATCCTCAATGCCCTCCTTGTATCCATTCCCATCTCCTTTTCCTTAACATCTTTGCAAGCATGAAGATTTGGTGAGGAGGAGCAAGCCTATAAATGAATTTGTGCCACAGGCATTTTCCAACTCACGTATATGTTCTGTTAAATGTAGGTCCTCTGACTCCTTTCTAGTTCGTGTTATCCTTAAAAATAAAAATAAAAATATTTTTTAAATAAAAAATTGTATTTAAATGCAGATCTTTATAGATTCTTTTTTCCCTTTGGCCAACACCAAAGTTTTTCCTAAGGGCAAAAATCATGATTATTCTTTATTATGCTGCTTTAAGAACCTAGTCCTTGCCTCTGTACTCTTCCTGCTATCATATCCATGCTGAACCAATCCAAAAAACAAATAAAGGAGACACATTCTTAAATACTGATTGAAAACCTAGCATTAAAGAGCCCAGGTAGGTTATGTTTTGGGGTTCACAATATTGGAACCTAAAAATTATATTTATTTATGGTTTGACATCCTTTAAAATTTAACAGTAAAAAATGTGATAATAAATTATACTGATGCTGTTCTCAAATTTTGCTTCTGCTTGAAAGGTCTTTTGACATCCAGGTTCACTAACAAATAGATTCAGTATGTGATCTCTTGGGTTTGATATTTAATCTTAATTGTGAACTAGATTCTTTGGGGGAAAGAAGACAAGACAGATGACAATTGGGTTTCATTTTATAATTGAGCATATGGAGTCTTTCTTCCTACTCTTGAATGGTTACATGCTTTCTGCTCCAAGAAAAACATCCAAGTATTTTAGTATGCTGTTATCATTCCAAGTGATCCAAAATATTTTTCTTTTGCTATTGATTTTTATATAGAACTTTTCCAGGTGTTAGATTGAAGATTTTAGTTTAACCTTGCAGATTGAACTTTTCTCTCTAAATGCTTGGGATATTGGTTTCAAGTTCTGAAAATATGATGCATTATTAAAGATTTTACTTTTTATAAATAAATTGTGAGAAAGCATATCTGATCAAATGAGTTCATCTATATAAAGTGTAGTAAACAGTGTGCAGCATGGAGTAGTGATATATCATTGTTAGCTCTGTGTTTATAGTGGACATTTTTTGTATAGCTATACATTTGTAATGGGCATACATTGCTAGACATCAGTACAATATATTTTGTTGAATAAAGTTGTATAAAATTAATATAAAGCCATACAAATTATTTCCTTTAAAAATGAATGCAGACAAGGTTTTTTTGAAAATCCTAAAATATGGAAATTTACTTTACTAGGTATTCAGCCACAATGTACGTTTTAAAACTCTATGTATATATTCAACTATTTTATTTTTAAAATTATAAAATTGACATATTGACAAGCAACGCTAAGATAAAACACTTTCACATGGTGATCACTTTTTAGCCATCAAGCATGATGGAAAGGACATGGTTTACCCACCTCCTCAGAGTTCTACATAGAAATACAAGAATAGTCTATACAAGGCTGTAGCTTACTATGGCTTTGCTAGGGCTGCCATTGTTTCCAAGGGCTGCCATAACAAAATACTACAGACTGGATAGCTTAAATTAGAGAAATTTATTTTCTCACAGTTCCATAGGCTGGAAGTGCAAAATCAAGGTATTGGTAGGTTTGGTTTCTTCTGACTTCTCTCTCCTTGGCTTGTAGATGGCTGCCTTCTAGCTGTGTCCTCACATGGACTTTCCTCTGTGCACACACATCCCTGGTGCTTCTCTGTCTTCTTACACGGACATCAGTCATTTTGAATTAGGGCCCACCCATAAGACCCTGTTTAACCTTGAGTATCTCTTTAAAGGCCCTATCTCTAAATATAGTTACATTATCTTTCCACATAATACTGGGGGTTAGGGCTTCAACAAATCAATTGGGAGGAGGCACAATTTAGCCCATAACACAGAGCGTGCTCTATTTCTATTTTTTCTAATGATAATTACATTTTAAATATCAAGTTTTAATTTAGCTTTTCCTGTTACTAGAAATATAACCTATCATAGAAGTAAAAATCTAGGACTTTAGAAGAAGATATCTTATATGTCTGATCTAAAGAACTGAAATAATATAATATACATTTGTCCCTGTATATTACTTAGTATCTAAAAAACAGGAGGAAGAGATGAAGAATTCATCTGTATGGTCTGGACCCAAATCCTGAAATTATGTAAACTAGATTCTATATAATCAATCCTAAATCTCAAGAATTTTTATGAATCCTGGAAAAACCAAATATACATTGGTTATCACTTTTCTAATTTTAGAAATGTCCTAAAATTTATAACTTATAGTTGAGTCATGTTATATAAATAGGATTTGAAAAGTGTCAATATAAACTTTTTCAAGGAATGCTGTACCTTACCTCAGCTGGCAACTGATATGACCATTCTTAGATTCCATCTAGATCAAAGCCATCCAGTAGAAACGTAAACGGAATGACGTATGTAGTTTCAAATGTTCTAGTAGCCACATTTAAAAACTAAAATGAAAAAATGAAAATTAATTGATTTTATTAATATATTTTATTTACCCCAATATATTCCAAATATTGTCATTTCAACATGTAGTCAATTAAAATTATTAGAAATATTTTACATTATTTTTGTTGTGGTGGTCTAAGTCTTTAAAGTCTGGTGTTTATTTTATACTTACAGAACTCAGTTCAGGCAAGCCACATTTCAAGTGCTCAATAGCCACATGTGGCTAGTGGCTACCACGATATAGTACAGGTATATATAGTTAGTTCAATGGTCAAGAACGCACTATATTAGGTGTGGGTCAGTGCTAGCCTTTGCTAGTTTCTTTCTGGAACAATTATATTTATTTATTTTTTAAATCTTTTGTGATGTTTTAATCTACTTGTATAGAAGATTTCAAATCAACTGCCTTGAACAAAAATAGCATTGCTTACTCAAATATTAAGAAGTTTAAAAGTAGGGTGGCTCAAGATTTGGTTAATTCAGAGAATTCATAAGGTCATAAAAAACTTAGGGTCCTCTCATCTTTCTTTATCTTCAGGGTAGATCTTCTCATAGTTAAAGGATAGCCGCCACAGTTCCTAGAATCATATCCGACAGAAGAAAAAGGGTTTTTTTTTCCTTAAGCCTCTCTCTAAGAGATAGAAAAAGTTTACCCCCCAAAAATCCTCTTAACACAAAAGAAGACAATAAAGAAAGAAAAGAGGAACAAAAAAAAGACATGAGATATACAGAAAACTAATTGCAAAATAGGGTACATAAATTTAAATATATCAATAATAACCTTAAATGTGAATGGACTAAACAATGCAATCTTAATTGCTAGATTTGTCCCAGTTTGGACAATAAATTATGGTCCACCTAAATACAATATATTATAGTTTTACTTGGTTTTAACATCATTAATAGGCAAAAACTCATATTGAAATTCCAATTCTAATAATTTATTAGTAGGAATTTCTCAAGGACAATTTTAAGGGATTATGCCCAGAAATTGGTATGAATTTAAAGTTTTTGAGGTATATTTTTCATTATGGGAGTCAAGGAAATGAAAAGCCAAGGTATTTAATGAGTCATTGATCTGGATGTTGATTTTATCAAGATAATTATAGGAGTTAAGGTATAAAAAAATGATTGTGAATCAGGTGTGAAAATCTCTGTCAAGCAGTGACAATGTCCATGAATTTGAGGTGACACAGACTAGCAGTAGAGAGTAGTAGAGGCAAACTTTTTAAGCCTCTATAGTTATTGTCTTTTATCTACCAGTTATTGCAGTAGGCACTCGGGCAAACACAGAGAAATGAAATGTAGTTCTTTCCATAAAGTGGGGTTCAGAGTAACCGGATAGACAACTTTATAAAGAAATGAGTGCAATAGGATGGTACAGGTGTCAGAATTAAAGTAAGCTCCAGGATCCAAAGAAGTGAAAGAATCAATCTACCATGTGGAAGGTGGGGCAATCAAGAAAACCTTTAGAGAGAAAGATAACATAAGAGCAATTTTTTCTTTCTTGGGATTAATTCATTGTGGTGTTTTATTTGTAGAAACACAGGTAGTAGGAGTCTAGGTGCTGAGAAAGCCGTACCAACTACCAATATTGCTGGTGGCTATTCAGCCAGTGAGAAATATGATAGAGGCTGGGGTTAAACAGTAATTTCTAACACCAGCTATGACAAATGGTTGACCCAACTGATCTAAGATAAGTGGCAGAGGATCCTAGTAGTTGGGCAGGGCCAGCCGGAAAGACACGTACATTAGCAAATACTTGAAAATCCAGGCAGTCATGTCTGACAAGAGTAGAATAGGGAGACTGACAAGAAAAAGGCAGGGCCCAGCTGAGGATGGGTCTGCTTGGAGGATGACTGAAAAAGGAACTTCAGATAGGAAACTAAAACTGAAGGATCTTTTCTAAATCTTACCCAGAATGCCCTCTATCCAAACAGGCACCACGCAATAGCTAAAGCCCCACAATTGGTTATCAATTATCATTATGAAGGTTGTACAATAGTGATAATTTGGCTTTAAGTGCCTTCAATACCTAGTGGAGCTAAAGTGACTACCAAAATGAGAAAAATATACAAAAGTCTTAAATGTGATACCAATATCTACACATAATACATTAGAATTACCTTTGAGAAATTTCTACTTCATACATTATTAGACTTGGTATTTCATGCTGAGTTGCTTATTAGTCATGAAATTATTACCAAGAAAACTCCATTTGAACTATATAATTTATTGTCCAAATAGGGACACTTTTGAAAGTAAAAGTTGGAAAAATAAATACCGAATGTACTGACCTATAAGTAGGAACTAAACAGTGGATATACATGGTCATACAGAGTGGTACAATGGACTTTAGAGACTCAGAAGGGGGGAGGGGGGAAAAGAGGGTTGAGGGATCAAAAAATACCTATCGGGTACAATGTACACTATTTGGGTGACGGGTACACTAAAAGCCCTGACTTCACCACTATACAATTTATCCGTGTAACAAAAAACAACTTGTACCCCCTAAATCTATTGAAATTTTTTTTTTAAAAAAAGAAAATAAAAGTTGGTCCTATTAACACGTGCCCCAGGACAAGAACAGTAGATTGGCAGTGTCCCAGGCACACCGATAACCTTCTGTACACTCCAGCTCAGCTTCCCACTCCTTTGATCATACTCCCAAAACTGCTGCACCCCTAAACACCCATGCTGTAAAGTAGGGCTCCCATCCTTACAGTTTCCATCACCCATAACTACTCATCCCGGTAGTTGACATCCTCTACAGCCTCCCTCTTGGCTTTATTTCCTCCCTATCCTGCTTAGCGTTCATAGCCTATCAATTCAATCACACTTACCAAAGTCTCAAATTCTTTTGACTCTTATTTTTTTCTCAGCCTCCTGACAAAACCCCATTCTTGGATGAATGGAGCCATCTGCCTTCTTTGTGTCTGTATAAGGACTACTGAGCTGCTGGAGGAAAATCACACCCCTCAACAATCTCTATAAGTTCACCATCATCAACTTGAAATTCTTGACACTGCCTGCCAATCTTCCTCTAGCCTGGCTTCTGCTACCACTGCTACACTGAAGCCAATCTTACCAGTGTCACCATTGACCTTGACAGTCACACCATTGCTAACTATAGCGGTCACTTTTTGGTCTTCTTATGCTTCATAAGACTAAAATCCACAGGACCCTATTTGAATAGACTCATTCCAATACCCCAGCCATACCACTTCCCTTCACTTTCTACATTTGCGATATACAAGGCTTCTTCTACCTCTTCCATACACTGTAATCTTTCCTTCCTTTTGGCCTTTGCACATACTGGTTTCTCTTCCTGAAAGAGTCTCTCCTCCTCTATCTCCTGCTCTAATAAATGCTTAAGTTTTTGGAAGGTATCATTTCAAAAATTATTTCCTTCAAGAAGCTTTTCCCACCCCACCCACACCTCCTAGGTAGAACACTCTATTATAAAACTTTATTCTCTCCTGCACTATTAGGTTTCCCTCTTTTCTGCTAGATCAATCTCATGGACGTACAAATGTGGTTTTTTGTTGTATCAGATTAAAACAAAACGAAACATCAACTTCTACCACCAGCTACCACCCAATTCTTCTATGTTCCTTTTAGAGTAGTAGTTCTCATCTGGGGACGATTTTGCCCCCCAGGGGACATTTAGCAATGTCTGGAGACATTTCTGGTTGTCACAACTAGAGGGGAGGTGCTGCTGGCACCTAGTGGGTAGAAGCCCTGGATGGTGCTAAACACCCTACAATGCACAGGACAACCCCCCACAACGAAGAATTATCCATTCCAAAATGTCAACAGTGCTGAGGTTGACAAACCCTCTTTTAGAGCAAAACTCTTTATTTTATCTCTATTCTGCATCCATGTCATTTTCTCTTGAAACTACTCCGGCCAGGCTCTTGTTCCTACCACTTCCTAAAATGTGTCCTTGTCAGGGTAATCCAAGACCTAATGGTCACTCACAGTCCATAGCACACTTGACCCATTGGCAGCATTTGACACACAATATAATGGGCATCTAATATCTCAAACTTCTGTTATTCCTCCCAGGCCTACTGTGTTTGTGTCCTTCCCAGTTTCAGCTGGTGTCAACTTTATTCTCTCAGTTGTCCAAGCAGTCATTCTTGCTGCTTCTCTTCCTCTCGTACTTTGCTTCCAATTTGTCAGCAAATCTTACTGGCTCTTCCTTCAAAACGTATCTGGAATTTTATTACCTCCCCCAACTTCCACTGCTGCCACTCTGGCTCACGCCACCCTCATCTTTCACCTCGTGTCGAGGCCCTAGATTATTGCAACAGCCTCCCGAAGGATCTGCCTGCTTCCACCTTTGCTCTCATACGACTGCAGGGAGCATGTAAGAAGGTGAGATGCTGCTCCTGATTCAAACTCTCCAAGGGCTTCCTTTCTCATTCAGAGTGAAAGTCAAAGTCTTTTTATTTTTATTTTTGGGTTTCTTTTTTATTTCTTTTTCATTCTTAAATTCTTTTTTCCCCAGCATCAGGAGATAAGCCATGATAAAAACCAAAGTCTTTATGATGGCTGCCGGTAAAGCCCTATCCAATGTGGCTGCTGACATGGTGACCTCCTTCTCTCGGTCTTGCTTCCTCTGCTGCAGCCCTACCGCCTTTCCTGACGTCCCTTAAACACTCCAGGCACACTCCCTATGCAGGACCTTTGCATTTGCTTTTCTCTTTGCCTGGAACATCCTCCTCCAAATACCCTTGTGGGTCGCCACCCCTCACCCAACACTCAGCTGTTCACTCAAATGCCCCTTGTCAATAAGAAATCCTCTGGCAAGCCTACTTAGAATTGCAGCTCCCTTTTGCCCTGCCCCTCTTCTCTGCTTTATTTTTCCCAAAAGGATAAAGTATCTCTTCATCTAACACTTTGTAGATTTCAAGCATTTCTTTTTTTATTGACTATCTCCTCTTGTAAGAATGTAACCTCCATGAGGGCAGGGTTTTTTTTGTCTGTTTGGTCCATGGTTGCCTTTTCATTGCCTTCAGCCCCTGGTACATAGCAGGCCCTCAATAGATAATTTGTGAGTGAATTAATGAAGGAATGAGTGAACAGCATCCTTAATAAGTACTCATCGAAGAAACACTTGCCATAATATCATTTTTATTACTCTATCAACCACCAGATTAATTATATGAAGTCTAAATGGTTAAAATCTATATGCACTCTTAGAACATTAAATGCTCGCTTGAGCGAATTTCCTTTCTTTGGCCTTTTTTCTTGCTCAGGCTATTTGCTAGACCTAATTAAACAAGCTTATCTTTTTCCAGGCTTCAGCTACTACTTCAGTCTCATTAACTTTCCAAATTTATTTATCTTTGACCTCACTTCCATTCCTGATATGCACTTGTCTCTCCAACAACTTGCTGTATAATTTTAACTGTGTCCCTCAGTTACCTATACTTCAAAATCAACATTTAGAAACTCAACGGTATTTATTCAACCCCTCACACTGACTTTACATAAAAGTAGACACATGTCGAAATTGTTCTTTCTCTTATACGTGTATTTTTATTTTGGTTATTTGCCTCAGTAGCTACTCATATACCCAAGCTAGAAACCATAGAGTCATCCTTATTTTTTTCTGTCTGATATTTCCTATACCTAATGGATCCCCAACATTCTATTGATTTTAACCTCTGATATTGTCTCACGTAGACCCCTTCTTTTCTGTGTTCTCAGATCTTTGGTTAGGAGTACGTGTGGGCGAATGCAAAACCTTCCTAACTGGTTTCTCTGCCTCCAGCTATTCTAGTTCATTCTTTGTATTATTTCCAGTTTTATAATTCCAAACAGCTCCAGGTTCAAATTCTTCAATAGGTCATAAAATAGCTTAATCTTCTGGACGAGGGCAGACAGTAGTTTTGTAGACAATATTTAACACATTAATCCAATAATCCAAGAGCTCCTGGGAATCACTTTATATGACAGACTATACTCACCTGAGTGGACAAAACCTTGGAGCAATGAGCCCAAGGTGGGGCCACTTTGTTAATCCTTAAAGTCCAATAGGGGATCCCAGATTTGGAAGTGGAATGGAGGCTTTTCGGAGAAAGTGATAAGTTTATACAAGGAACAAATGATATAGAGGCAAAAACAGATTATAGCATATTCAAGGAACTGAAACAATTTTTATATATATATAATATTTTTACACATGTTAATATGATCTCAGGGTCTTCAAGCTTCCTTTGGGAGGGGTGTAAAGTAAAAAGAGAAGAAATGAAATATTATATAATTATTATAGTGCATACATGTTCTTTTCTGTATATCTGAAACAATAATGCCAGGGATAAACCCTGGACGGAAGATGAGTCCATGTCTTTGTGGGAACATCTTCCATGTCTAAGACACTAGCTTGCTTGTGACTAGCATCTTTAAGGACAAACTCTGATGCTCAGAAAGATACCTGTTTAGCTAACTACCTCAAGAGAATGATTCAAGAAGGAGATTACACTTCTATATTACCCTTATTAGTCACTTTACAGTTTGCACTTTCAATTACCTGTACTTAATTTGCTTCTTAAAATATGATGAGGACTGCAGAACAAATATTACGTCTGTATTACAGCTAAGGTCTACAAAGACGGAGTGAGTTGGCCAGGGTCACAAAGCTAGTAAAAAACTCATTTACTCTTCTTGCCGTTAACATATAAAGTACTTGCCAAGTCCAGACTCTAAAACTATGAGAGAATTAGTCAAAATTAATCAGAGTAAACATCTTTAAATGAAAGAAATTGTGTCTTGGTCTGCAACTAAAAGGCCTCTACAAAATCAGTTTAATGCCATATTTTGTCTATTAGTATTTCTAGTCGTACCTAACTATGATTCTACATTTTCATTCCATCACGAGCTCCTTAAGGATAGTGCTTAGATGATATTTATCTCCGTCTTCTGACATTGTGTTTCTGCCATTCAGGCAGAAAAGTCTCAATAGAAATTTATTGGATTGAATAAATATTTGTAATTCACAGGAAGGAAACATGCCTAGTGTCTAAGCACCGTTTATTCCCTCTTATCAATAAATCTCAGCATTGTTTTCTCCTTTCCCTGCTTTCTATTTACTATAAAAACCTAATGGTGACTGGCCAAGGAAATTTCCTTTACTACTGGCTGTGAACCTTGTCTTTTTAAATTCAAAGCTGGCAAACACATTGAAGACACTGTGATAACCTTCATATATTTCTTTTAAAAATCTGAGAAATATTCAGAGCAAGGAGTTAACATATTTAAGGGTCAAAAAATAGAACTCTCGATTCTAGCCAATAGGTATTTATTTTGGGGAGTAAAGAAGATACAGGAAGAATTAGAGAAGGAAAGACGAAAAACAGAAATAAATGGCACGCGGATAAGAAGAAAATAGACTTCCTTTCCCCAGCCTAAAAGATAGGCAATGCTATTATTTTGTAATATAATTCTAACAAGCAACATTTAAAAAGACTTGCGCACACAGAAATGTATATTTACTTTGTGGCAAAGGTGTCATTTTCAAAAAGAAACAAATGTGTTCAATTTTGCTTTTTCTGTTTTCGAAGAAAGAAAGGTCTTTTTTCCACCCTTTAACCGTTATCATTCCTCCACCCAGGCTTGAGGCAAAATGTTTACGGATCTGCAAGAAAACACTATCTTGAAGCGGATTTTAGGCAATTTTATAATACGGAATCAAAACTCAAATGAATGTCAGCTTCACTTCGTTTTGCCTTTCATCTGCGGACTGTGGAGTGCCTCACTTAAATCTTTAGGCCTTGCTTTTATTTTCTAACCCTATTAAAACGGGAGGATGGCACATGATTGTCCAGATCCTTTCTAGTTTTGCCGCTCTATGAACTATTCCTCGAGTTTCTCTTGTTTTCAGTAATGGTATTTTGGCAACAGGCGTTCGCTCCAAAGGGGAGAGGGTGGACCCAATTTGGGGGCGGGGGCAGATCACTGGCTGCCACCCCGGGATTAGGGCATCGCAGACGGGATCCCTCCAAGTTCAAGCTCATCCCCGAGCGCCCGCTGGAGGCCACCTCGACTTCCCCCGCAGCCCCGAGGCGCCAACTTCGCCTGGAGACCCGAGCAGGGCGGGGCGCGGGGGTGTGGCCGGGGTCACGTGACGGGCCAGGTGCCGCCCCGGCCCCGCGCACTTCCCGAGCCGGACCGTCCGGGCCGCGCCGCCTCCCTCGGCACGTGGCGTCGCCGCCGCCGCCAGCCGCTTGTCCCGGGACCCCGCTCCTGCAGCCATGGCTCCCGGCCAGCTCGGTGAGGCCTGGGCGGGGAGGCGCCGTCTGCGTCCCGGCCCCGCGGCCCCCCGCGGCCCCGCGGCCCCGCGCTCCCGCAATGGCGGCGGCCGGCGGCACTGCGAGCCCGCGCCCGGGCCTGCCGCGTCCCCGGGGGCCCCGTGTGCGGCCCGCCCGAGTGCGGCCGGGGCAGGCCCTGCGAACGGTGGGCTCCGGGGCGGGCCTCGCGGTTCCCGGCTCTCCGCCCCCGGGCTCCCCGCGCAGGCCCTGGCGAACGCGGTGTAACGTACTGCGAGTCACGGGGAAACATGTCTTCTCTCTCAGCCCTATTTAGTGTCTCCGACAAGACCGGCCTCGTGGAATTTGCAAGAAACCTGACTTCTCTTGGTTTGAGTCTGATCGCCTCCGGAGGGACTGCCAAAGCTCTCAGGGATGCCGGGCTAGCCGTCAGGTAAGGCGCTGCCGAGTCGAGTCGGTCAGACAGGACTGCGATGCATGAGCCAGGAAGTGTTGTAGTCCAGGCACCGTGGGCAGAATTTCTCATCTACTCCCCGTCGCGCTGTGACGCTGGTGCACTACGTACACACTTTATGGAAGAGGAAAGTGGGGCTCAGGGAGATTTCCTAACTTCTGCGCGAGTTTACAGAGCTAGAATCTGAACCCGGTTGTCCTGATTTTTGCACTCTGGTTCTTAGCCACTTCCTTTAACAAATTAACTCAGGTGGGCCATTTCTTTTGCCAGCAAAAATCCAGTTACAATTCATATGATCTGCTTTGACTGGCTGTTTAGTAAAACTGGTGACATCAGGAAGATTCAGATCTACCTCTCTTAGAAGCTCTGGTAACCATAGGGAGGTCCAGATCATTCACTTGCTCATTCACAAGCTCTTCCTTACCTGACTAGGCAGTGGAAAGAAGGGATGTGCAAAAGATTAATGGGGATGCTATTCCTGACCTCAAGGACTGGGCTCTGGCAGGAGGAGGAGTAACTCTGCTGAAAGGTAGAAAAGGGAAAGGCCACAAGACAGCTATTTCATAAACTGTAATGAGAGTTCAAATGAAGGACATAACCCACCCCTGAAATATATTTTAGAAAAGGGATGAAAGTTTGCTTCTTGTTCTCTAGATCTATGTAAAAGTAGATTACTTTTTCTTATAATTCTGCGCTGTATGAGCAGTACACATCTTCCCTAACTAAATTTGACAAGTTCAGATGACAAGAATGCCTTACTTTATTTATTAAATAAATGCTTTATATTTTCCAAAGTCTTTTTGCGTCTTGTCTTTGATGTTCTTGTGGAAGGCAGGCCAGCCAGCTCTCTTCTGATCAGCAGGATGAGAACCCAAAGTCCAGACCTGTGTTCTTTCTGTTGGGCCAAGTCAGGGCCTCCTAATGTAGTTAGAACCTTCTTTAAATTAAGCAAAATCCTCATCTGTGGCCTCTTTTTTTTGCACCAGACTTTGTGTTATGGAAACATTTCAGACATAATCAAAAATAGAAAAGTATGATGATCCCTCATGTCCTGTATCTGTTACCTAGTTTAAATACTTAGAAGCTGGTTAGTCTTTTTTTTGTACCTCTATCCATTCTGCTTTCTTCCATTATGATATCTTTTTTAAAAATTGGGAGTGTAAACGTGTTTCTCACCCTATTAAAGGGTGAGAGTGTTCACCCTGAGTGGTTTATTTTAGAGCCCAACACAGTAAGTTAATTGGATGAAGTATAAACAAGTTAGAGGGGTGTTTTACATATATTAATTCATGTAGTCCTCACAACAACTTTTTGGAGTTGGTAGTGTTATCCCCATTTGATAGATTAGGAAACCAAGGCACAAAGAAGTTAAGTAACTTGCCCAAGATCTCACCACTAGTAAGAGGCCAAGATTTTGTAGACTGATACTTCTATAACAAAAGACAGTTTAACAAGACAAAAATATAAAAAATTTATTTAATCAAAGTTTTATATGACATGAGAGCCTTCAGAATGAAGACATAAAGATGCATGGAAAAACACCCATTTTTATGCTTAGGTTCAATGAAGACGGGACAGCAATATAGAAATATGATTGGACAAAAAGGAAATGATCTAGTGCTAGTAGACTGAGGTGGGGAAACCCTAGAAGGCCTGTCTGTTCAGATTCTTGCCTCTCTCTAGCGTTCCTTCCTCCTGCGGGTCTTCGGACCTACTATCAGGCAAGGGTAGGTCAGAGAGTTCTTTATGGCCAGCTCCTAGACAGAAAGAAAGGTGGGGAAAGTTAAAATAATAATTCTAGTTTTTATGGCTGGCTTTGGGGAAAAGAAATTCTAGTTTCTATGGCCTGCCTTGGGGAAGAGGAATTCTGGTTCTGTGATGCATTTCGGGGGAGAATAAGGGGTGAGAGGCAAGAGGGCAGGAGAAGGTTGAAGAGACCTTGTTTTCTGAGGCCTTCCATTGTCCTTTAGTTCAAAGCACTCAGCATGCCATAGCACCGTACTTTGGGGTATCATTTTCTGAGCCCCAACAGTTTTATCCCAGGAAATGAACCATTGCCTTGTCATTAGGTCAACTGAGATTTTAATCATTGAGTATACAGCAGTGAGCATACAGATAATTATTTCTGAAGTCTACAACTTTAACATACAAATTCTTAAGTACAAAGGAATAGCATGCCTTTTAATTACCCCAAATGTTTCATTCTAAGAATAAATCTGCCTTCTCGAAGTTTTGTGTTTTTTTTTTTTAATTCACATGGTTGGTAATGCAATGCTTTCTCTAAGTATTAAGTGAATTTGAAACCGCAGTGTCACTGGTGTGTTCATTGATGTTAGAACTTAACTGTGTGTGTGTTTGGCCTAACACCAGTCATTTGCAAATGATCCTCCTTAATAGGAGAATCTACCCAGGAAATTCTGTATCTTAATGGTGAAATTCGCTGCCTTAAAATATTTATTATAGTCCCCAGCTACTCAGGAGGCTGAGACAGGAGGGTCACTTGAGCCTAGGAGTTCAGGGCACTAAGATTGGGCCTGTGACTAGCCATTGCACTCCAGCCTGGGCAACATTGTGAGGGCCGTATATGTTGATTGTAGAAAATTTGAAAAATGTGGAAAACTATAAAGAAGGTAGTAAAACTGGCATATAATTCTTAAGATGTTAATGTGTTTTTCTTCCAGCATTTTTATAAGCATACATTTTATTAAATAGCTCATACAGTTTTACTTCTTGCTTTTTTTTGTTTACATATCGTGGGCCTTTTTCCGCATCATTAAAATTTGTAAATTCTGCCAGAGAGGGTGTACATGAATACAACTTTCTGGAGGTCAGCTTGGTGATATGGATTAATATTTAAATATTGTCCTTCATTTGACCCTTTGTTGTATTTTGTGATTATTTTTTCTAGTTTACCTTTTTGTTTTTTGAAGAAATATGGTAGCTTGTTTTCTCCTTGTATAGGCAGGGAGTAGTGTTACTGAGTGACCTTCCAGAAGAGGTAGAATTACAAGCCTGGAGTACAGAGGGTGGTGTCTCCCCTATTGAGAAACTCACTCTCTGCTCTGGGTCCAATTTGCTTTTTTTTTAAATGTAAAAGATTTTTTTTTTTTTAATTTATTGGAAACAGGTTCTTGCTGTGTTGCCCAGGCTGGTCTCGAACTTCTGGGCTCAAGCGATCCTCCACCTCAGCCTCCTGAGTAGCGGGGACCGCAGGCGTTTGCCACCGGCTGAGCCCCTACAAAAGTTTTTATTTAATATTTATGTAATCAGAGCTATTAGTCCTTTGCTTAATGCTTGGAAAACATTCCTCATATTTACTTTTGGTACTTACATGATTTCTTTTTAATGTTTAAACCTTTGATTCATCAGGAATTTATTTTTGTGTGGGGTTAACCAGTTATTCCAATACCAACACCACTTTACTAAACAGTCTTTTATTTCCCCACTCATTTGATATGCCATTTTTATGCTTTTTTATCATGAAACTAAATTCTTATTTCTACTTTTTCTGTTTTTGAGATAAGGATATTTTTCATGCTTTTTGTTACATACTGCCAAGCGGCTTTTTATTTCTCAATATTTAATTAGTATGGCTTGTGGTTCAATTTCAGAATTCTCTGAAAATTGTAAAACTAGAGCTTTAATACTCAGTGATTCTCCCTGAACACAGATCATTTGAAAATATGTTAAAACATTTTTTGAAAAGTAAATAGAATTTTACTTAAGAAATCAAGTATGGTGAAAGACTTAAGAAACTGCAGTAATTTTTTTGTTCAACTCAGGCTCAAAAATCTCTTTAAATGAGAACAGTAGACTTAAGGATGGAAGATGCTTTGAATAGTATAAGATGACATTTTAGCTGAAACAGTAGTAATATTGTTTATCTATTTTTCAGAGAGGTCTCTGAGCTGACGGGATTTCCTGAAATGTTGGGAGGACGTGTGAAAACTTTACATCCTGCAGTCCATGCAGGTAAGTGGTTGGTACTGTCAGTGTAAAACAATCAGTGGTTTTCAAGAATGTTTTAGTCAATAATGTCATAGAATAAAGGAGAGCAAAGGCTCAAAAAAATTTACCTGTGAAGTTATATTGATTGCATCATGTTTGCTGACAAATTTTATAATGCATTGTTAGAACCTGTTTAAAACCTGACTTACCTTATTACGTGATGAGTTCAGATTATTTTCCTCTGCTTGTTATTTAGTCTTGACCCAATAACTAATTTAGAGTGTGGTATTTCCTGCTAGAGTTACTCAAAACATTTAGATTTTATAATATGAAAAGATTTTAAAATAATTCAAACTTAGAATAAAGTATCACAATGTAACTGACTTTCAAAAGAATTTTTTTCAAAGTGCTTTACATTTATTCGTTCGTCTGAGACAGCTAAGGATCTTCAGGCAAGCCACTGAATTATGGGAACATGTAGCCTGTAATGGAACTAGCAACAGTTTTTAAACATTTTCCTTTACCTTTTTTATATTTTGTTGCTCAAGAAAAAGGAATCAAGAACTGATGAAAAAGATTTTTAAATAACCTGCTAATCTTAATTTTTCATGATAACTCCTCAACTATATGTTTGGTGTTTTTTAATTAAGAATGTTAGGGTGGGTGCAGTGGCTCACTTCCATAATCATACCACTTTGGGAAGATGAGGCAGGAGGATCGCTTGAGGTGAGGGGATCGCTTGAGGTTGAGACTAGCCTGAGCAACATAGCAAGACCCCGTCTCTACAAAAAATAGAAGAAATTAGCCAGGCGTGGTGGTGCGCGCCTGTAGTCCCAACTACTTGGGAGGCTGAGGCAGGGAGGATCATTTGAACCCCAGGAATTTGAGGTTGTAATGAGCTATGGTGATGCCACTGCTCTCATGCCGAGGCAACAGAGCTACTGGAGGATTTCACTTGATTGATGATATAATACTGTGTTGAAAGAAGTGTCTTATTCTAACTTGTTTTTTGAATTAATACTTTGTTTAACTTTGTTAAATTAGGAATCCTGGCTCGTAATATCCCAGAAGATAATGCTGATATGGCCAGACTTGATTTCAATCTTATAAGGTAAAAATTTGAAGTTGAAGTTTTAACACACTGAGGGCAGAAAACAGAGTATGCCAAACCTGGTATTCCTCTTTTTTTCTTATTCGCTATACACCTTTACTGAGTACCTTCTATGTGACATAGTACCTGTGTAAGCATTTTGGTTTGGCCAAATTTACATTACCAAAATACAGACTTAAACTGAAAACAACTTTTGTTTTTTCAGGAAGTCATGATCTAAATTTTAGTATGTACAGGTTGAATATCCTTATCTGAAAGGCTTGGAACCAGAAGTGTTTCAGATAATATATCAATTGAGCATCCCTAATTTGAAAATCTGAAATCTAAAAGGCTCCAGTGAGTGTTTACTTTGAGCATCATGTTGGTACTCAGAAAGTTCTGGATTTTCAGATTAGGGATGCTCAACCTGTACAGCTAACTTAGTTATTTGCACAAAGATATTGGCTGTTTCTTTCAGATATATGTACCAGCTTTATTGAGATATAATTCATGTACTATATAGTTTACCAATTTAAAATACACAATTCAGTAGGTTTTAGTATTTTCACAGAAGCTGTGCAACCATTACCACATTCAATATTAAACATACTCATCACCCCCCACAAAAAAAAACCCTATACCCATTAGCATTTGCTCTGCATTTCCCTCAACACTCTTTAGCCTTGGAAACCACCAACCTACATTCTGTCTCTATGGATTTGCCTATATTGTACATTTCATATAAATGTAGTCCAACATTGCACACAATGTTTTTTGTGACTAGCCTCTTTCACTTAGTATGTTTTCAAGGTATGTCCACGTTATGGCATAGTATCTCAGTACTTCCTTTTGTTTTATTGCTGAAAAATAATCCATTGTGTGGATATATACGCCGTTTCTTTATCAGTTCATCAGTTGATGGGCATTTGTGTTGTTTCTACTTTTTGGATATTATGAATAATGCAGCTATGCATATCTGTTTGCAAGTTTTTATGTGAATATATATTTTCATTTCTTTGGGATACATGCCTAGGAGTGGAATTCCTTGGTCATATGGTCACTCTGTGTTTAAACTTTTGAGGAACTGCCAGACTGTTTTTCAGAGTACTGCACCATTTTACATTTCCAGCAGCAGTGTACTGAGATTTCAGTTTCTCCACATTCTTACTGTTTATTTTCTGTCTTTTTGATTCTAGCCATCCTAGTGGTTGTGAAGTGACATCTCATTGTGGTTATGATTTGTATTTCCTAATGATGCTGAGCATCTTTTCATGTGCTTATTAACCAGTTGTGTACCTTCTTTGGAGAAATGTCTGTTCAGATCTTTTGCCTGTTCTTTAGTTGAGTTACTTACCTTTTTATTATTGAGTTGTAAGGTTTTTTCTCCCATTCTGTGGATTGTGTGCCTTTCTTGATGGTGTCCTTTGACCATCACAAAAGTTTTTAATTTTGATGATGTGGAATTCATCTACCTTTTCTTTTGTTGCTTGTGCTTATGGTGTTATATGTAAGAAACTATTGACTGATCCTGGGTGATGAAAATTTTTGTGTATTTTTTCTTTTAAGGGTTTTCTTAGTTTTAGCTCTTTACTTAGGTCTTTGATTCATTTTAAATTAATTTTTATATACAGGTGTGAGATAGAGATCCATCTTTATTCTTTTGTATGTGGCTGTCTTGTTGTCCCAGCATCATTTGTTGAAAAGATCATTTTTTCCCCAATTGAATGGTCTTGGTACCCTTGGTCTATGTGTCTGTCATTATGTCAATACTGTACCATTACTGTAGCCTTGTAGTAAATTTTGAAATCATGAAGTATGAGTCTTCCAACTTTGTTTTTCTTTTTTTTTTTATTTTATTTTATTTCAGAGTATTATGGGGCAACTTTGTCTTTCTTATTCAAGATTGTTTTGACTATTAGAGTTCCTTGCATTTCCACATAATTTTTAGAATCAGCTTGCCTGTTTCTGGGGAAAAAAAAAAAGTGTTGGAATTTTCTTAAGGAGTGTGTTGAATCTGTAGATCAATTGGGAAATACTGCCATCTTAACAATGTTAAATCATCCAGTCTGTGAACATGGGTGTCACTCCATTCATTAGATTTTCTTTAATTTATTTCAACAATGTCTTATACTTTTATTAAATTTTAAATATTTTATTCTTTTTGATGCTATTGTAAGTGGAATTGTTTTCTTAATTGTTTTTTTTTGTTCCTTGCTAATATTAGTACAATTGATTTTTATATATTGGTCATATATCCTGCAACCTTGCTGAACTCATTTCTTAGTGCTAATAGGTTACTTCTGTCAGTTCTTTAGGATTTTCTATATATAAGATCATGTCACCTGCAAATAGAGATAACTTCACTTCTTTCTTTCCAATCTGGATGCCTTTTATTTCATTTTCTTTGCTAATTGCCCTGGCAAAAACTTCCGGTACAATGTTGAATGGAAGTGGTGAGAGTGGACATCCTTGTCCTGTTTCTGATTTGAGGGGGAGAGTATTCAGTCTTTCACCATTAAGTATGACGTTAGCTGTGAGTTTTCCTCTCACTTGGTCCTGTTGAGTAAGTTCCCTTCTGTTCTTAATTTAATGAGTGTTTTTATCATGAGTGTTGAATTTTATCAGATGCTTTGTGTGCATCTATTGAGATGGTCAGGTAGTTTTTGTCCTTTAACCTATTGACATTACATAAACGGATTTTTAGATATTAAACCCAACCTTGCATTCCTGGGATAAACCCGACTTAGCCATGGTGTGTACTTATTTTTATATTCTTCTAGATTTGGTTTGCTAGTGTTTTGTTTAGGATTTTTGTGTCAATTTACATAAGAGATACTGGTCTGTAGTTTTCTTGTGACGTATTTGTCTGGTTTTGGTGTCAGGGTAATAGGCCTGGTAGAATGAGCTGAGTGTTTCCCCTCCTCTTCTGTTTTTCTTTTTTTTGGTTTTCACCAGTTAGGCCTGTTTTTCTGGGAAGCCTGCCCACGAAGCTCCCCACATTGCAGCCCTGGGAGTGGAACTCCACTTTACTAGTTCTTAATTTTAGATTAGTTCTGAGTTTTAAAATTACTCTTTTGGCCTTTCTATTACCATCATTTTTGTGACCTCTGTGAAAGCAAAACAAATACTTCATCCTTAGAATGCTCCATTGTTTTTCATCATTGTACACAATCTGTTATTAGTTGGGAAAAGAATCTAAATTTGAATGTCCTAGATAATAGTGATCACGTTCCAAGATAAGGATGTTACCTGTAATCCTGTATTTTACATTTCTATTGAAATTTTTAAAAACTTGCGATAGCTTGCTAGTACTGGGTAGCAAAGGTTACCCAAGCAACAACGTTGCAGTATGTTTTGGAGGGAATAATGTGTATATAGACTCAGAGCACTGCTGATTAAATTACCTTCTGCAACAGCAGGGCATCCTGTTTTGGGGTTTTTTGTTTTTTTTTTTTAAAGAGATGGGGTTTCATTCTGTCTCCCAGGCTGGTGTGCAGTAGTAGTGTGATCATGTGATCATAGCCTACTGTATCCTCAAACTTGTAGGCTCAAGCAATCCTCCCACCCAGTAGCTAGGTCTATAGGCACACACCACCATGCCTGGCTAATTTTTTTATTTTTTGTTTTTTGTAGAGACGGTGTCTCACTATGTTGCCCAGGCTGGTCTTGAACTCCTGTCCTCAAGTGATCCTCCCATCTTGGCTTCCCAAAGTGCTGGGGTTATGGGCACGAGCCATGGCACCCAGCCCATCTTGGATTTTTTAACACACCTTTCTAGAATTCTAAAATGTTAGACTCACGGTTTATATTTTAGATCTTTGTGGTCATGTTAATAGTACTAACTTATTCTTTTCCTAGATAGCGATAAACCGTGTAAGTTGAGTTTTTAATGACAGCTAAATTCCTCTTTGTCTTAGAGTTGTTGCTTGTAATCTGTATCCCTTCATGAAGATGGTGGCTTCTCCAGATGTAACTGTTGAGGAGGCTGTTGAGCAAATTGATATTGGTAAGTTAGAAAAACCATTTAGAAGACTGATAGGGGAGAGGATTATTTAATTTTAATGAGATTTTTAAAAATTTTTCTATTTGAAATTGAAAATAGTTATTTTTCCCAGATTATGTTCTGGGTTGACTATAATTCATGTATTTTCTAAGCCATTTGTGTGTGTGTGTGTGTAGCGATTCATCTGGATTATATATTTCCTTATTTTTTAAGTCAAGAATTAAAGTGGAAGTATGTGCACAATGATTTTATTTAAAAGAAGTTCATAAACTGTTATCAAAATACAAAAACAATGTCTTTTGCTCTTCAAAGGTGGAGTAACTTTATTGAGAGCTGCAGCCAAAAACCATGCTCGAGTAACAGTGGTATGTGAACCAGAGGACTATGTAGCAGTGTCCACAGAGATGCAGAGCTCTGAGAATAAAGATACCTCCTTGGAGACTAGACGCCAGTTAGCCTTGAAGGTGGGGACATACTTTCATAATATTGTAAAAATAGCATCCATCTAGTGCAGGGTTTGCCAAACCAAACAGGATTCAGTTCTCGCTAGATTATATCACCTACCATGGGTCTGCTTGGAGCTGCTGTTCTTTTAAAAATGGAGATACTAAATATTAGATATTCTGTCAAAAAGATTGAAAGAGAATTTGAAAGGGATAATTTGTTGTGCCATTCAGTGTTATTTGGTGTCTTTCATGTGTGTACACATGTGCACAGGGTGCGGGCATGTTGTTTGCTGTGTACCTAAAACCATCTTGTCCCTACTTTAGGAAGTGCTGCTAGTATCTCACAAAACTTACACTTTTTGTAGGCATTCACTCATACAGCACAATATGATGAAGCAATTTCAGATTACTTCAGGAAACAGTACGGTAAAGGGATATCTCAGATGCCCTTGAGGTATGGAATGAACCCTCATCAAACTCCCGCCCAGCTATACACAATGAAGCCCAAGCTTCCGATCACAGGTAAATCCCAAGTGTCATGTGGCAGTTGTAAATTGAATTGTTTGCTTAGTTTTACTTCCTGGATTGTTCGTTGCTAGTGTATAAAAATACAATGGATTTTTGTGTATTGATCTTGGACCCTCAAACCTTGCTAAGCTTAGTTATTAGTTCTAATTGATTTTTTTAGTGGCTTCCTTAGGATTTTCTGTGTACAAGATCATATCATCTGCCAATAGAGATAGTTTACTTCTTTTTTATTATTTCAAAATATTAAGGGTGTACAGATGTTTTTGTTACATGGATACCTTGTACGATGCTTAAATCAGGGCTTTTTGTGTGCCCATAACTAGAATAGTGTTCATTAACCCAATGTGTAAGTTTTTACCTGTCATCCCCACCCCTGCCCTCCCCCCTTCTTGGTTTCCAATGTCCCTTATGTTTCTTTGTGCCTGTGTGTACCCATTGTTTAGCTCCCACTTGTTAGTGAGAACATGTAGTGTTTGGTTTTCCGTTCCTGAGATACTTCACTTAGGATTATGGTCTTCAGGTTCCATCCAGGTTGCTGTGAAAGACATTATTTCATCCTTTTTGTGGCTGAGTAGTACTCCACAGTGTATATATTCCACATTTTTTTTATCCACTTGGGAATTGATGGGCCCTTAGGTTGATTCCACATCTTTGTGATTGTGAATTGGGCTATGATAAACATTCTAGTGCAGGTGTCTTTTTTTGCAAGGTCTTTTAAAAGCATCCTCTATCCAAGATAACATATGAAGGAAATGAAATTATACATTTATAATTAGTGGTGGCCCACTATTTTTTTGTGCGTGCTGAACTTCTTATATTTATTCACAGGAGATATTAGCTCCTAAAAAATCCTGCCAATGTTAAGAAAATAGGTACTGGAAAACTCTGAAGTTCCATTCTTCTTTTAACTGCAATTCCACTTTAGACAGAGTCTGCTGAGTCTGCTATAGAAGAAGAAAAAACCAGCACAAATTTTTCCCTCTCCTTACCTCCCACCCATAGCTCTTGCTTTAGCTTGTAATATAATTTTTTAAATTGACGAGGTTTATAACTTTTATTTTATACTATCTCTATAATTGCCGTAATTGTTTGATCTTAGTTCTGTATGTGGATCCCTGACTCATCAGTGGTCTTATAGTTTCTCCCATTCCTGAATCTCTAATGTGAATTTATTTTTAGACTGATTGGATTTGGTCCTCCACCATTTTTGTGTTTGTGTATGCATGTGCATGTGCATTTTTTTAAAGATGGGCTCCGGCTCAGCTGCTTTGTTCTCCTTTATCATCAAGTTCTTATATGTTTGTGTATATCTGTTTGCCTCCTAATTATAGTTTGCCTAAAACATTTGTGTAGTCTTGATACGTTACTTTTTAAGAAATGTTCATATGACCTTATCGATCCTGCTTAGTAATGTGTGTCTATATTTTTGTATATTATACTATAGTTCTAAATGGAGCACCTGGATTTATAAACTTGTGTGATGCTTTGAATGCCTGGCAGCTGGTGAAGGAACTCAAAGAGGCATTAGGTATTCCAGCTGCTGCTTCTTTCAAACATGTCAGCCCAGCAGGTAAAGCTCTGTGCTCTGGAATGCTCTGGAATTGTTCGAAATGCATTTCTTTTTAAGTTTTTTTTTTTTAAATATTGACAAGTCCTAATGTGAATATAGACATTCTGTGAAGTCTAAAGGTCAAGTCTATTGATAATAGTATCAATGTGATATAAAATCTGACAACATAACACATACATATATAATTGCATAACATCATTATGAGATAGAAAGATCAGGCAGTAGTTTGTTTGTGGTGGAAATATAAAGATTTAGAAAATAAAAGTGAAATGGCTAATGCAATAGACTATAATAAATATTTTTTCATGTTCGAAAATGTAACTGAGTAGACATAAAAAAGTTGTTCTATGACACTTTATGTGCAGCCTTTTATAGCTACTGTATGAAATACCTTTTTTTGCTTCTATGTTTAAGTCCCTAATTCCACAACTTAGTTGTCTATTCACCAGATATGCTGACAATCCAACACGTAATTAGTTCTCAGTTGCTTATTGGATGTTAAAGCGTTGTGAGTGGAGAAGAAATAAACAGTGTATGATATCAGGCAGGACCAAGAAAGAGCAAGTCAGTAATGAAGTAAACCAGCTTCGTTCGCACGCCAGGGGCTGTAAGGCTTTAATGGCTTTGTGTTTTCAGGGGCTGGAGAGATGTTTCCCCCACTACTTCCACAACTATATTTTTGGTGTTTAATTATCTGGCTAAATAGATTTCTGTTTAATTTAGCACAGGTGCTAGAAAATATGCTGCGTAGACTAAATGTTAAGAAAGATGTCTTGATTTAAGGGTTGACAAGTGGTAACTTGAGATTTTCTTGGTCTATTAATTATTTTATGGTTTTCTATACCAGGCGCTGCTGTTGGAATTCCACTCAGTGAAGATGAGGCCAGAGTCTGCATGGTCTATGATCTCTATAAAACCCTTACTCCCATATCAACTGCATATGCAAGAGCAAGAGGTCAGACTAAGAAGATTTTTTGTTTTCTAGGGGGGGAGAGAAAGCAATATTTCATCCTGCATAGAATAGAATAAATATATAGATAGTCTATATAATATATAATTTGCAGAATAAAATAAAATATCCTTTGTTTCATAAGATTTCAAATTATTTTAAATTTGTTTTTATTAGTATTTGAGAATGATTATATGAGTGCCTGAGAATAAATTCATTTATAAAATTGTATGTTGGTATTTTAATGTAACAAATGGAAACTCACTGGAATTTGGAGAATGTAATTTCAGATTAGCTATTGAATGCATTTGTATTGTTTAATATATGACTAAAATTGTAATGGCTTGTCTACCTACTAAATTTGGTTAGAGTTAATGTTATATATTATATATTTCAGAAACTTTTTTTTTTAGTTTAATAACCTGTGAATATTATTGTAATATTTATGGAAGATTATTGAGAAACTTAATATCATAGCTTACCACCTACACAGGGGTCAGCAAACTGGGGTCCTTGGGCGGAATCCAGCCTGCCGCCTATTTTTGTAAATATAGTGTATGCATTGTCAATACCCGATTTTGAACTGCACCTGCAGCATTGAGTAGTCACGTTAGAGACCATGTGGTGGCAAATCTTTAAAAAATATTTACTCTCTGGCCCTTCACAGAAAAAGTTTGCTAAAGTCTAGGAGGTAAAATTAAAGAATACTTTCTTACTGATTACTTCAGTTCAATGACTTATTGATCTGTTATTTAAGTCTTGTGTAAACAATAATGTTAACTTTAGAGAAATGGATTTTATGTTATCACATGGGGATTTTTAAGACACTGTCTTTTTCTACACAAGAATATTTTGTGATAAGTACCTCATTTTGATTTTTGTTTACAGGGGCTGATAGGATGTCTTCATTTGGTGATTTTGTTGCATTATCTGATGTTTGTGATGTACCGACAGCGAAAATTATATCCAGAGAAGTTAGTGGACATTCGTGTATCTTGATCCATGTGTAACTGAGTAAAGCTTTAATTGTTCATAATGTTCTTTGAAGCCATAACCTACAATGTTTATACTTATAATATCTGTAAATGAGTTAAGTTTATCATTTAATGTTTATATTTTATATAGAACATGGATCCTTGAATTAATTTTGAGATTTAGTGAGTTAATGTTTCAAACGGATATTTGGCTGTTATAACAAAGTTTTTATTTATAAATTTAATTCTTTTAAATTCTCTAGTAGTTATATTAATGCCAAAGTTATCGTTTCCAAAGAGCAGAGGTTGCCATCTTGGATGGTGATATGATAATGAATCTTACTGTAAACCTTTATAAGTCAATAATGAAAGAGATCATATAATGGGAAAAAATATAAACTACATTGATAAACAACCCCCATCAGTTGAATAGCAAGCAAGTATTCCAGAACAGTGGAGGTACTGTTGGGAGTGGGAAGACAGAAAGAATAAAAAAGAAAGCTCAAATAGCTTACAGGGCAAAGAAGAGTAGGTAGAGATGAAGGGGCACGTGGCTCAACAATATTTAGTTGCCTTGGAGATTCTTTCCGTGACCACTGCCAACCATATGTTATAGGTTATAGCAAGACTATGACATTTCTATCTTTAGTTAATGTTAAATCTTTGATTTACTCTAATCTTGTCTTGCTTTTGAGGAACGTGCCTTGCCGAAGGTCATTTAGCCACGTACTAGCAGAGCTAGAACTAGAATATGCTCTTTATAATGTAAAACACCGTATCCTGAAGAGAATATGTACTAAGAAATATTTCTTCCTGAGGGGCATATTTTAGAGCGTATCATTCATATATTCTTAGTTAAAACTGACAAAAACAAAAAGTTTGCAAGGACAGCAAGTGAGATAGGGTCAGCTGTAGAAAGCTGTGTTCTAACATAGAATTGTCTTTCCCAAGTATAGTGTAAGCATTATCTATTAGAGATAGAAATCAGACAGTGCTGCTACATTATTTAAGGCAGATAATTGTTATTAGATTTTTCATAGGTGGTCTCTGATTTTTTAAAATAGAAATTAACATTTAATATATTTACAGGTGTCTGATGGTATTGTTGCCCCAGGATATGAAGAAGAAGCCTTGAAAATACTTTCTAAAAAGAAAAATGGAAACTACTGTGTTCTTCAGGTTAGTGCAATTCATGTTTAAAACAGTAATTTGCTCTCTTATTTGGTGTCTTTTCCCCCATGATTAATGTTTCCTATATGCTAATATACTTCTAATTTATCCCTCTTTACTGCAGTTTCTTTATCCTTAATCCTGCATTTTTAAAAATACTATTAATTTTGGTTTTAAGATGAGGATAGCGTCCTCATTCTTAATTTTAATTTTTTGTAAATTGTTTTTTAAAAATTAATGTATTTACATAGTTACCTATTCAAAAGGTATTAAGTGTTATTTAACTGATTGTCCCCCATCCTTCCCTTCTGCCACTGTTACCTTTTTTAGAAGTAACTAATATTTTAAATTTCTTGCTTATTCCTGAAGTATAATCTTTAAAGTTTATAGATACTCATCAGATATTTTCATTTGCATTTCTTTTTCTATTTCCCTACTGACACAAATGTGTCCTGCTTCACCATCTTGGAAGTTTGTCCCATATGTGTGTGTCTTAGATTACCTAGCCAATCACCAATCTTTAGCTACTGCACACACCCCTGCAATGAATAACCTGGAAAAGTCTTAGGCATGAAATTAGGCCTGGATCACAGGCTATGTGTGTTGGCAATCTTGGTAGGTCCTGCTCCTCTCAGAGGTCGTATGACAGATTTAATGTCCTAATGGGAATGTGTACGGGTGCCTGTTTCCCAACACATATGCTAGCATTGTGTTCTTACATTTTTTCATCTATCTCATTAGGTGTGAGGTGAACATCTTTTCACATTTAAGGGTATTTTTATTCCATTTTATGAACTGTCCATACTCTTTGATTTTTCTACTAGGTTACTGCGATTTTTCTTACTGCTTTTTATGAACTCTTCTGTATTAAAGAAGTTAGCCCGTAGTCTAAGATTATGCATTGATAGAGCAAAGAGTTATTTGAATTCAAAGTAAAAAATTGTAATGCTTTTTTCATAGGGTATTGATGTCAGAAAACCTGTGGAATCTCAACTATGTATAATGGACGTTATTAAGTGTATTCCCTTGATTGTAAGATACCAATAATTCTATAGTTCACCATAGATTCCATGTCAGCTTTTCAAGGAAAGAGGAAAACCTCACATTAAATGTACTTACTTTTTTTTAAAAAAGCCATTGGATAGCAAGTTGAACCATATAGTTACAGCTGCTACTATATTCTTCAGTTTCTTAATTAAGTGTTTTTAGTTGTTGTCACTCCTTTTTAATTTTTTGTAAAGATGGGGTCTCACCATGTTGCCCGGGCTGGTCTCAAAATCCTAGCTTCAAGCAGTGCTCCTGCTTTAGCCTCCCAAAGTGCTGGGATTACTGGCATGAGCCTGGCCAGTTGTTATGCACTCTTAACAACATAATGAAAATAATGAAACAGCCATTACCAGTTTTATGTAGCATTATGGAAAATATTTTCCAAAACCTGAGCTCATCGTCATGACCTCTTCAACACCTGACAATACCATGTTGGAAGGTGTCAAAGGAAGTACCAGGGCTTTGTTAGTATTTTATTTATTTGAAAATTTGACTTAGCTTGCACATTGGATACATAATTACAACCATGAAACAACTTATTCCTCTACTTGGCTAATGACAAGTTTCTTTTGACATCAGTTAACAGAATAGCATATCAATTTTAGAAATTTTATAATGTCTAATGGGTACAGTGGTGCTTGTCTATAATCTTAGCTACTCAGAAGGCTGAGGCAGGAGGATCACTTGAGCCCGTGAGTTCAAGTCCAGCCTGAGTAACATAGCAAGATGCTATCTCTAAAAAAAGAAACAAGCATTAAAAAAAAACTCTGCAGAAGGATGGGCTCAGTAAAAAAAAAAAAAAGAAATTTTATTAATATAATATATAACATAAAGGAATATTTAGAATTCAAGAAAATGTAGTAAGCAAAACATATTTCTGGGGTATCAATAAATTGCTTATAATTTATAGGTACCAGTGCTTTTTAAGTCAAAGATCATCCAAAGGATAAATGAAGAAATATTGTTAAGTTTAGAAAAATATCCAGGGAGAGAGTGTCTTACACATATTATTCTCCATGTCTCAATATCTTCTCAGTTCAAAATTTAGGAGAGGAAGATAGCAGTAAATGACATAAATTCCCTTCCAAATAGCAAAGATATAGACTACAAATCCTGTTTTCTCCCTTTTAACTTTTAATTCAAGTGTTAGCTAGGTATTTTGTAATAAATTTTTAGAAAGAAAGGAAAATTAGAATTTAATTTTTGCACCACAGCTTGTTTTTTAGCAAATCTTTTTATCTGCTGGCCTTCCAGAAGGACTGTACAGATAGTAACTTAACCAAAACTACACTTAGTGGAATCATTGGTTTTAATATGTTGTGTATAAGTTTTTAAATCTATAAAATGCTATAGGGTGGTAAAACCTATAAAAAGACAAACTTCAGAGCAAATTACTGGTGCTTGGCTGTTATATTATACCCATAGCAAGATCTTACATGTTTAAATTAGAAAAATGCATATAACATAATGAAATCTTTTGTAAATAATTAAATGTAAAATTTGAGGGATGTGGATATGTTACCTTTAACTTTTAAAATTTGTGTCTTAGATGGACCAGTTTTATAACCCAGATGAAAATGAAGTTCGAACACTCTTTGGTCTTCGTTTAACCCAGAAGAGAAATAATGGTGTCATCGACAGGTCGTTATTTAGCAATGTTGTTACCAAGAATAAAGATGTAAGTTTGAAAGTATCTGAGCTGACTACTTGTGACTTCAGTAAGTTGTTTGCAATATTTATAAGTTTTACATTTATTAAGGGCCCATGTCAACTGGTTGGTATGCAGACAGCTAGCACATCTTTGAGTTGGCAAGTAAGCCTGAGAGCTTAAAAAATAAATAAAAGCCATATTAGAAGTTTCTGTGCATACATAGAGATGTGTATCTTCAGTCATACATAAATGGAATTATGTCTTCTATAATTCTGTTCTGTAACTTGCCTTTTTTCCATGTGCTAGGCTACAGATGTGTTTCTGCATCAGTAACATAGATCCACATCTTCCTCTGAGAGGCCACGTGGCAATCCATGTGTTAGATGTACAATGATGGGTATTGAGGTTTTTTCCACATTTCCGGTGCTGTGATCAATGTTTTTGTGTAGATAAGTTTTTGCACTTGTGCTCTTTGTCATCTTATAGGAGGGACATACTCCTAAGGATAGTAATGGTGACTTTTGTATTTGCATATATTATCTCATTTAATACTCAGGGCACACTCTGGGGTGACTGTCATCATTTTTACTGTAAAGATCACAAAATTGTGACATAGGTGACAGTTAAGAAATTTACCCAAAGTTATACAATAAAGAAATGAATGAGCTGGTATTTGTTTTCTGAAGTATCTTAATTGGGCCTTCATTTTGAAGGATACTTTTACTGGGTCTAAAGTTGGCTGTACTTGTTTTTCAGTACTTTGGAGGTGTCACTCCATTGTTTTCTGGTCTGTTCTGCAGATATGCCTGAAATTTTTGATTGAATGCTGGGCATTGGGTATGAAAAAACTATAGAGATATTTTGAGGGTCTAGATGTTGTTGTTTTTTCTCCAGATAGTTGACTTATACTTCTGATGGGCAGCTTTATTCTGTCCAGAATTGAGCTGCTTTGTATTTGGGCTTCAGTCTTTGAGGACTGGTCTGTTTATGGTTCACCCCTACTCTGCTGAAGCCCTGGGTATCTACTAGTATCTCTTTCTTCCCTGGTGTACTCTGAACTCTGTATTTGTCCCTTAGTCCAGCAAGACTGCCAAAAGCTGTGCTCAGCTTATTTACCTCTAAGTTTATTGCATGCAACTTGGAAAATGCCTTGAGGGGAAAAGCACAGATTGTCAGGCCGGCTTCCTTTATCTCTGGGATCTTTGCCTGTCAGTGTTTGCTGTCGGTGTTAGCTCTGTGTCCAGCTTTACTGTTAGTTCCTGGAAGAGGATTGGCTATTCACTGTAACAAGGACAAGCTGAGGAGCTGCAACTTGTTCCCAGTTCTGACTCCTGAGGCTTTAAGTAGAATTGCTGGAAATAAGCTTTAAAATCTTTATCTGGATAGTTCTATATGTTAATAAGCATATGGTGATTAACACATCTTTTTTTGTTTGTTGATTTAATGGGTATTCTTTCATTATTTGAAAATTCATGGTGCACTAAAGTGAAGAAACATGTAGGCATTATACTTTCAGCCCTTTGGAATCCACTGTGGTTGGTTAATGTATTTAGAAAATAACTGAATGGGTATTGACCTAGGTTCCGTGGTACCCACATTGACAGTTGTACCTGGCTATTGAGTTTTTCTTAAAGTTCTATAGGTATTGGATTGATTACTGATTTAGTGATCTTTGATAAGTTTCATGCCCCTGAATATTTTTTACAAGGGTAGTGGGTATGATTTTAACCATTTGTCTAAATTCTTCTCTCCTTGTTTCATCTGTACTTTTAGTAGAAATTCAGAAACTTAAGGATGAGAGTGATAGCTTTATTCTCCTTTATATTCCACCCCCTGTCTTTTAAAGCAGATTTTTGTTAACATTTCAGCCTCAAAATTATTAGATTGTACTATTAGGGCTGGAACGATTTCAGTCCTGAGAGAACCAGACAGGTAGAAGGAGTGTCTATTAATACTGGGCATGTTTGAGTTATTTCCTCTTCTCCCATTTTTCTTGAATGGTGCTTTAATTTGTTTTAACTGTAGCATGTTTCTAAGACTAGATCCCCCACTCCTACTTCACTTGCAATTTTCATATTCCTTTATCCTAACTCAGAATACCAGGGTTATCTTTGAAGCTCTAGACATGGGAGACTGGCTTTTGTTATTCATATTCCTTGGAACCAAAGGAATCATATTTATAGTTAGTTACTCAAACAACAGATAGAGATAAGAAAGGATATATTACATTAATAACACCTTAGAATAATAAATTCTTAAGAAATCCCAACATTGTTTTTTAATTAAACTTTTAATTTTGAGACAAATAAAAATTGTAGATTCACATGCAGGTGTAAGAGTTCCCTTTACCTGTTTCCCCTAATGGTAAAATTTTGCAAAGCTGTAATACAGTGCCATGCCAGGGACATTGACATGGATACAGTCAAGGTACAGAGCACGTCCATCACTGCAGTGATCTTCATGTTGCTCTCCTGTAGCCAGGCTCACTTCCTGCTGCCTCCTCCCCTCCCTAACTTGGGGCAGCCACTGATGTTTTCCCTTTCTATGATTTTCATTTTTTGTACATTCATATACAAGTTTTTGTGTGAACATAGTTTTCCCCTCACTATAGTGAATGCCTGGGAGTATTAATTGCTTTGTGGTATGGTGGTTGCATGTTTAGTTTTTTAAGAAGTCGCCAAGCTTTTCCAGAATGGCTTGTTCCATTTTACATTCCTACCAGCAATGGCTGAGTGATCCAGTTTCTCTGCATTCTAAGACATTCTGATAGGTGTGTAGCAATATGTCACTGATTTTAATTTAATTTGCATTTCCTAATGGCTCGTGACGTTGAACATTTTTCTTGTGCTTATTTGCCATCCATGTATCCTTTTTGGTGAAATGTCTGTTCATGTCTTTTCCCCATTTTCTAATTAAATTGATTTTTTTGATAATGAATTTTGAGAGTTTTTTATGTTTTAGGTGCTAGTTCATTGTTGGATATGTGGCTTGTAAATGTTTTCTCCCATTCTGTAGCTTATGTTTTCATCCTCTTAGAAAGGGGTCTGTCTTTTGCAGAGTAGAGATTTTTAATTTTGATGAAGTCAAATTTATCAGTCTTTCAGTTAGTTAATTTATCAGTTAGCTAGCTACAGCTAATATCCTCTGTCCATTTAGCATACCAACGTGGATCTTTGTCCTTTTCAATTTGTATTCACTCTTTATATTAAAGATAGTGCCATTTTTGGCTATTGTATTTGTTGTTCTATTTGGACTAGTAGTTCACAATGCATTTGAATAGTTTCTATGTGGAATATTCTAAACAAAGGAGAAAATGATCCTAATTTGATTTTTCTGTGAACGGTCTTGGCTATGTGTGTGCATCACAATGATTTGTAATGTCTATGAAAATTATTCTCAGCATCAGTTCTGAACATAAATTTTATCATGTCTCCAGATAAAGTATTCTGGTTGAGAAAATATCAATGTTTTTGTCAGTTTTGGCGTGGGTATGGTATTTCATATCTTGTGTGATATACACAGGCTTAATCCCAAATTGCTGCAAAATGGCATTAGTTTGCGTCTATGACACATTGTGCTAAGTTCCACCACAAATATATTAAATATTTGATCTTTTAGTAAACCACGGTAGTATGTAGCGTGAACAGTTAATTTCCCTCTTTCATTTGAGAGCTGTAATTACCTTAAGTCTGTTATATTAAATGGCATTAAGAAGCTTCAAGTTACGTGAAGTTTAGAAGGCCCCATGCGATTCACCCTCGTGTGTCTATTTCAGTTGCCAGAGTCCGCCCTCAGGGACCTCATCGTGGCCACCATAGCTGTCAAGTACACTCAGTCGAACTCAGTGTGCTACGCCAAGAATGGGCAGGTAAGTGGGCTGTCACCTCACCTCAGAGGAACTGTTGTTTTACAAAATGATATTCAAAAATCCATCTGCCTCAGGTGTTGGACAGCTTGAAAGGGAAAATTTGCCAAGTTTTTCTCTTCTGGCTTTGTCAGTGTTTCCTCAGCATCTTGGTGGACTGTTAAAAACTAATGACGGTCACAAAGTATCTTTGGAACCAAGTACTAAAATTAGTCATATTGCTTCTTGAGTAGAGTGAGTTGGCACAATTTGGATTAGTGGGACTCCAGTAGCTGCTACAAAACTGATGTATTCACTGTCCCTTCCTTACATTGGTAATATTTCCAGTAAAGAGGAAGGAAGGGATGACACTGCCACCCGCCAGCCTATATTTTTGCAGCTTGCGGGGTATTTTCACATGTATCCTATATTGTATTATCAAGATTCCATTGAGTAGCAAGACTGCTGGACTAGCAGTTAACCTGATCTTTTAAAATCAGGTTTATTGAGGCATAAATTGTATACAGTAAAATTTAGAACACCCATTTAAAGTGTATGGTTTGACTAGTTTTCACAAATTATATAGTGTGTGACCACTGCCATGATCAGATACCGAACATTTCTTACTATGTGATGTTATGCGAGATACTGAACTTGTTTCCTAGTGTACCGGGCCATGGAATACGAAATTGAGCTAGTTCATCACTGGGGTCTCTTAACTCTAGGGTGGACTTGGTTTTGTTGTAGCTTCAGCAGCATTGGGAGCCCTTTCTTCTCAGTGTCCTGAGCTTGTCTCTTGGCATTTGTTAAGTTTGGCCTACAAGTGGGGGCAGTGGGGAGCAGGTGGGTATTAATGAGCATGTGACCTAGAAGACTCAGGATTGCCAATCTCTGTAGTAACAGCATCCTGGGAGATTGTGGTTCCTGGTGTCCTTGGCTCAGTTTCTAATAAGTTGGGTAAGTGCATGTAGAATGAATGCTTCACTCCTGACGTCCAGGAGGAGCGTGCTGCACAGGTGTCTGTGGGCTCTTCTATTCTCTTGTAGCTGTGAGCAGAGTTGCCAGCTGTAGGCTCAGAAAGGGACGGCCACTCAGCAGACAGCTGAAGGAGGTGTTCGTTACGGAAACTGAAGCCATGAAACACACCTGTGAATTTAAGTCATTGGCGCTTAGAGTTCAACTCATAGAAGTAGAGGAAGGAAGAAGTAGTTTTGTGTCCAGTGGAATTGTTTTTATTTCTTAGGATGACCTTGTCAGATCCTTATTTTATCAATTTCTGTGATTTAGTGTTTACACTGTAGGTTATAAACTGGGGCAAAGACTTTCAAATAACCATAGCTATTTTAACAGTTTTTTATTTTCTAATTCTTTTTTTTCCCTCAAACCATCAATAATGTAATCTTATTATCCTAGAAACTTGCAGAATATTAGTATTAGTAGTCATATGTCAAATATCATTGAGGAGGTAAAAAGGCATATAGTAGTTATAAATCTCCTACCCTCCTCTTTTTTAATGACTTAAAAATTATGTTCGTCTTATTTTGGCCTGATGTTTTCTTCTATTAAATTAATAGGTTTTGGGGAATATGCACGTAAGATCCTTTGGTAAGAATGCATTGGAAGAGGTATCCATTTTTACATCTGTGTTCCTCAGGTTATTGGCATTGGAGCAGGACAGCAGTCTCGGATACACTGCACACGCCTTGCAGGGGATAAGGCAAACTCCTGGTGGCTTAGACACCATCCACAAGTGCTTTCAATGAAGTTTAAAACAGGAGTGAAGAGAGCAGAAATCTCCAATGCCATCGACCAATATGTGACTGGAACCATCGGCGAGGTAAAAGGCTTGTCGTTGGGTTATGGATGGCCTGTGTTAATACTCAGTTCACCCTTTTATGTGTAACAGACTTTAATTTCATCACTACAGAGTGAAAAGGTATTTTTCTTGAAATTCTATATTGTCTAAAATTGTTCATTGAAACTTCTTATCAATTCCCTATGTTCTTTCTTCTGTCTCATTTAACTTCATTGTTTTTTGTCCCTTTCTGAAACCACAAAGCTGCTCTGTCTTCTTAAGTTAGTGACAGGAACTGCCTTTCACCTGTCTTGAGGTGTCTATAACAATGTGGAGTGTGATGCTCACAGGTGACTAGTGTCTGTCTTCCCCACCACATTATGGCACATGGTTAAGTGCCATTAACAACTTGATATATTTTTGTTACATTTCATGTTCTTTAATGTCTTCTGCTTGAAGAGGTATGTGGGAGCATTAAGCTTGCTTCCTCCAGGTGAGGACTAACTCACCCCCTCAAGCCCTTTTATAAGACACTAATCACTCATGAGGGCCCCACCCTCATGGACTAATAGCCTCCTAAAGGCCCCACCTCTTAACACTTTTGCATTGAAGATTAAATTCAACATGAATTTTGGAGTAGACACAAACATTCAAATAATAGCAAGTACAATTAATCATGTTTGATTTGTCTACAACTCTTGTATTTGAGACTAATTGTTGTATAAATGTAGTTCTAGAACATTCATTATCATGTGTTTCCTAGATTGGATATGGAGGGTTCTTTTGAAAAGCCTTGAAATATGATTTTCTATTTGCCTCCTTTGATACAGGGATAAAAAGTAGTAGATTTAAATTAGATATTTAAGAACTCCTAATATATTTGGAATAAACCAGTTTAGAAAGTTAAGTGATATCATCTCTACAAATTTGATAAACTTAGAATCACTTTTCTTTCTTAATGAAAACGTTTTAAAAGCATCAAGAAGAATCTAGAAATACGAACTTGCATGTAAATAAGAGTCATTATTTAAAATTAAGAAGTCCTGGGAAAAATGCCAAAGTGGTTTCTGGCTTGGTGGTTCACATCAGTTAGAACTAAAGATGGTGTCAGACTAACTTCTGCCCTCCCCTCCTCCCGAAGGATGAAGATTTGATAAAGTGGAAGGCACTGTTTGAGGAGGTCCCTGAATTGTTAACTGAGGCGGAGAAGAAGGAATGGATTGACAAACTAAGTGAAGTTTCTGTCAGCTCTGACGCCTTCTTTCCTTTCAGGGATAATGTAGACAGAGCTAAAAGGGTATGTATGGAATTGGTGTGCATTTGCATAGAATTGAGCATTATGTAGAAACTATTTCAGAAATCCTGCTACTGATTTTTAAGTTTCTTTGAGTTATATATCAAAGCTGTGTCAACATGATACAGATCCATAATATTTAGAGAATTATTTGACTTCTCCGTTAGATGTACGGGTAACCCAAATCCTGCTATTTTGTCTTTTTGACTGAGTGAATCATTCTTGGTTTAGGCTTTTTAGAGAGAGATTTTGATTTTTGCAGGTTTTTACAGAAAATTGTGTTTTGAAAATCAATGTCTGTCTTTCCCTCAGAGTGGTGTGGCGTACATTGCTGCTCCCTCCGGGTCTGCTGCTGACAAGGTTGTGGTTGAGGCTTGTGATGAACTGGGAATAATCCTCGCTCACACCAATCTTCGGCTCTTCCACCACTGATTTCATCACACTTTATTTTATGGTTTGCGTATGTGCAGATGATTTCATGTGTGGAATTTCGAAAGTAACTTGTTTTAAAAAATAAAACATTAAATCTTAATAATTGGATCCATAGTTTTTGGTAGTTGTGTTTTGTCTTAAAGATATAGGCTCTTTAGACTGACACGTTACACATAAATGTTGCTGTGTGAGGAATACCTGCGCACCCCTACCTCCTGGAGCTCAGCTCATCCCACAGCACTACCTGTGTGAAACAGATCTGCAAGTAACCAGTGAAACCCAACAGGCAGTATAGATGACACAAGTATCTTAAATCTCCACAAGTTTCCTCATGGGGGATTCTTCTCTTGCAGTTTCTTTTAATCACACTTCTAAAAAGCTTAGTTGTCTGTCACCTGTGAACTGAAACCTTGGAGGGGATTACTAACTCTTGCCAACCCCATCTTTAGCTAATGCAATGCTAGTGCTTACTTTTCCTCTGTGTTGAGTGAAACATTTCCCATAATTTCAGCAGCCCTAGATCTGCCCTCTGGACCTGCATAAAAAAATGGAATCAATGTTTGGTGCCCAGAAATGGACCACAGTATTCAATTATGGGCTTAAGGGCAGTGGCTGCTTGTGTCAGGCAGAAAAGAGTTGTGCATCTCTGGGTCCTACATGTGTGGTCCTGACTGTTTACATATACTATACCTGTGATCAACTTAACCCTTAGGTATGATCCACCTCGATAGATGAGTCTTACCCTCTTCCGAAGTCTTTAATCTACCCCCTTGCTAAGTAAAAGTTTCTGAGGTTTTTTTTTTTTTTTAAGTCATCATTCTAGGTAATTTCTATATTGGCTAATCTTCCAGCCCTTATAAAGTACCCTCCCACATTGAAACAAGTTTGATTTGTGTGATCAGTTAAATACTGCAGAAAAAATGTGTGACTTCTGAGGCTAGGTCCTAAGACAGTGTAACGTCAGCCTCAGTTTCTCGGATTGCTTGCTTTGGGGTAAGCCAAGGCCATGGTGTAAGGAGGTTTAAGCGGCTCTCCACAAGGAGAGAAGCCACCTTGCTCACGCTGCTGCCAGCCACATGACTGAGCCACCTTGGAGGTGACACCTCCAGCTCCACTCCCAGGTGATACCTGCCTTCAACCTGTTTTGAGACCTGAGCATGAACTGCCCAAAGGTGCTTCTCATGAATTCCTGACTCACAGACACAGAGAGATACATAGTGCAAGCCACAGAGTTTTGGGGTAATTTGTTTTGTAGCAATAAACAGCTAATATGGATTTTGGCCTATAAATTTAGTGTACGTTTTGTCTCCTCCCAGTTATTAATGGTTCTTTAGCTTGACCAAAGGTTAACATTAAACGTATAATGATTTTGAAAAATTTTTGTTGTTTAACACTATCTTGTCTAATCATGCTTACATGTGAAATTCCACCAACCATTACCATTTTGAGTTTTTGACAATTACATATTGTGCCTCCATATTTGAGAGGTAATGGTAGAATTTCTGCTCACACAGTCATCCTTTCTGCAAATGTCAAATGGTGATGAGAGAATGGATTAATCTGATAAATTTGGACAATAATATAGCTAATTGAGATGTTTTATAGTACCGTTCTTAAGAATATTTGTGTAAGCATGGTTAGGCAATTTTAAAATATTCAAAACCAGGCATGGTGGCTCATATCTGTAATCCCAGTGACTCAGGAGGCTGAGGCAGGAGGATCACTTGAGCCCAGGAGTTCGAGACCAGCCTGGGCAACAGAGGGAGACCTTGTCTCTACAAAAAATAAACAAGAGGTTGCTGTGAGCTATGATCATGCACCGCTGCACTCCAGCCTGGGTGACAGAGCGAGACCCTGTCTAAAAAAAAATTTTTTTTCAAAAGGATTAAAAAAGACACTCTGTTTAGGACTCAGGCATACAGAATTGGAATAAGCATAATCCTTAGTTTATGACAGACTGGCCTATGCATGTTTTTTGTTATTTTTGAGACAGGGTCTCGCTCTATTGCCTGGGCTAGAGTACAGGGTTGTCATCAGAGCTCACTGCAACCTTACACTCCTGGGCTCAAGCAATCCTCCTGCCTCAACCTTCCAGGTAGCTGGGACTACATGTGCATGCCACCTGGCTAATTTTTCTATTTTTTTGTAGAGATGGGGTCTCACTCTTGCTAAGGTTGGTCTTGAACTCCTGAGCTCATGCCATCCTCCTGCCTCAGCCTCTCAGAGTGCTAGGATTGCAGGCATGAGCCACCGTGTCCAGCCAGTGTCTTTGCGTCTTTATGTATTCCTAAAAATTAAAAATTTTTCCCTACCTACCAAAAGGTTCTGAAGATTTTCTCTTATGTTTTCCTAGACATTTTATAGTTTTCACTTTTACAGTTAGGTCTGTTATCTTTCGATTTAAGTGTGATGTATCAGTCAAGTTGTTTTCATGTATTTTTCCAGTTGTTGCAGCATCATTTATTGGAAAAACTTCCCTGTTGCATTGCCTTGTTTCCTCAATTGACCATATCATATGTGTGTGGGTCTATTTCTGGACTCTGTTCTATTCCATTGGTATGTTTGTCCTAATGGCAATACCATACTGTCTTGGTTACTGTAGCTTTTTAGTGAATTCTGAAGTAGAATAGAGTGAGTTCTTTAACTTCGTTCTTCTTAAAGCCAACTTTGTTTGGCTGTTCCAGGTCCTTGACATTCCCATATAAATTTCAGAATGAACTAGTCCATTCCTACAAAAAGATCTCATTGAGATTTTGATTGGAATTACATTAATTTGTAGAGAATTGACATGTCCCCTTCTTCCCCTTTGAGGGTTGATCCCATCTGGTTTCTACCAGCTTTTTTGGTGGTTCTCAGTGCCTTCAAATAGATTTTTCCATACTTTTGTCCCAGCTTCATAATTTTTATCTGCAGGAGGGTTAGTCCAGTGCAGTCTATTTACTCTGTCAGTAATAGATTGGAAACTCCAGTGAATATCCTATAGGAATATTGTAACCACTGCTTCACTTTCTTAAATAGCTTTTTATTACAAAGTCAGCTCTAGCAAAGTATTTCCCCTACCCTCCCTGCCCAGAAATTTGACCATTTCGCCTAGGTTTTTAAAATTGCTGGCATGAGTAGAATTCTGAATTTTTAGAAGTTCTCTACTATGGAAATTTTGAAGGAGACACACAATTAAAATAGTTAAACTAAACTCTATGTACCTATCATCCAACTATAATAGTAAGTAACTCATGACCACTCCAATTTTATCTATACTGTTTCCCCCCTTCCCACCCCTCAACACTGCTAATTTTGAAGCACATTTTAGGTATTTCATCTGTCAACATTTCAGTATGTCTAATCTAAAAGTTAACTTTTTCAAAAAAAAAAGTTTAAAGGCATATTTTTATTCTTTGAAATATATAACCACATCTATCAGCTGAGAGGTGGCCTAGAAGCAATGATACCCTTAACAATAAGTATACCTAGTTCAAGATCTTGGTTTCTAATGCCATTCTCCAATGAAAGAATTTAGGCATCTTTGGAGAAATAGCTGACTCCAGCACTGGGGCAGGAAATACACAAGATAAGATGCCTGGAGCATCTTAAAGTACTCAAAACAACAAAACAACTTACATGCTAGAAGTACGTCAAATGACAAAGGAGCCAACTAATAGGGCTCCCAATGGCCAAACGAACAATTTGAGCAACAAAATAATGGAGTGTTGGTTATAACCCAAAGTATAAAATATCTATGAGTTCATGCTGATATAAGTAAATGATGAATAAATAAATGTGAAGTATACAAGTCTCCCATGCAGAAGGATTCTAAGTAACGTATATAAATACTCCACCTTACACTTTTACATTAAGTAAAAACTAAGAAAATCTGAATAAAGTATGTAACTTAGTTAATATGTATCAATATTGGTTCACTAATTGTAACCATAAATGTACCACACTGATATAAGATATTAATAAAAGGGGAAACTAGGTATGAGGTATATGGGTACTCTATGATTGTCACAATTTTTTCTGTAAACCTAAAACTATTAGAAAATAAGTCTATTTTAAAAACTATATAACCACAATTCTAGTATCACACTAAAAAGCTTAACAGTAGTTTTTAATATTAAAAGCCAGTCACCATTCAGATCTTGCACATTGGCTCATTTTTTTTTTCAGTTGATTGTAAGATCCAAGGCTGGTATGTACATTATATTTGATTGGTATGTCTCAACTTTCTTTATTGGTTTCTCTTTAAATTTTTTCCTTGCAGTCGATTTATTGAAGATACCAGAATTTTGGTCCCATGGAGTGGCCTACATTCTGTATTTTGCTGTTGCATTCCTGTGATATCATTTAGTTTGTGCCTCTGCTCCTTCATTTCTTACCAATTGATAGCTGTAGTTGGATGATTTTTTTGTTTGATCAATCAATAATTTAGAAAGAAGGTATTGAAACCTTTCTCTGTGAGGATGAGTTTTCCACTTTCTTACTGCGGGTTTATAAATGTTCACTTCATATATATTTGAGGCTAGAAAGGTGCACACATGTTTAAAGTTACCATTGACTTGGGTTTTATTTTTTAAAATGCCCTTTGTCAACCTTTGCATTCAGCCCATCTATATTTATTTCAGTTGTTGAAAATTTCGGACCCTATTTCTACCATCCTATGAAATTTGACCAACTTTTTACTCCTTTCTTACTGTTGTTTTGAGTTGATAGCCGTGTTTCCCCCAATGAGATAAGCGCCTCCACTCATTTTCACACTCCCCATCCCCCCCAAACTCCCATCATGTTGATTCCCAGACTTGGAGATACATTTTCTCTTAGCTTTTTTTTTTCCTAAATACCAAACTTTCCTTTTTACCTACACTACACATATCTCGTGCAGTGTCTTCTGAGTTTCTCCTTTTATATAAACTGTGCAGGGTCTGTGTGGCAAAGCCTCTGAGACTTTACGCATCTAAGACTATTTACATCATGCCTGTGTATTTGAATCCACTTTGACTACACTTACAATTCTGTGTTCTAAGTTCTTCAATACTTTGAAAGCACTTCTCCATTTTTTTCTTGTATCATTGTTGTATTTAAAGTCTGATGTCAATCTGGTTCTTGTTCCTTGTCAGGAAATTTTGTCTAATTTTCTCCTTGATATTTTCAGACTTCTCTGTAATGTGTCCAGGTGTGGGTTTTTTCCTTATTTCTCCTTTGTCCTTATCAGCACTCTGCACCTTTTCAGTGGGAGGTCTTTTTTTTTTTAAATTCTAGGACATTTATCCTTGTTATTTCTGCTAATATTTCCTCTCTTCCATTTCTATTTCTCTTTGTGGGATTTCTTTGACCCAAATGTTAGCATTTCCAATACAACTTCTCTATCTCTTAGCTGTTCTTCTATGTTTCTTTTTTCTTCCTTTGTCCCTCCAGGAGATTTCTTTAGCCTGGTCTTCCATTGTACTAATAATTCCCATGTAGTATCCATTCTGCTTTGTCCCATCTATTGAGCCCTTTATTTCAGGAGTTATATTTTTCACAGCTAATATTTCTGGGATTTTTTTCATACTGTTCACATCAGCTTTCTAGCTCTGTTTTACTATTTCTACCTCTGTCAGAATCTGTAATCTAGTACGTTGTTTTTCTTTTAGAATATTTGTTCTCAAATGTTTTGGTGTGTTGGCCTGTGAGCTCCTTTTCTCCCCACCAGGACTGGCTACTCCACTGGCAGTGCTTGAGGCAAAGCGGCTGACATCCTTGCCGGCCCCAAGGAATTTGGGAAGGGGAGGTTTGAATGACCCCTGATGAGGAGCATCCAAGCAGCAGAAACCATCAGCTATATTCTTCACTCCACCAAACAACTCAATTTAGTGCTTTCAAGAGTTCCTTCCTCATTTTACCATCCCACTATCCTGCCTTAGGCCAAAAAAAGCAGTGTCCTATCTTAAGCCACCACCCCTTGCACACAAGCTCATTCCCTGGGTTACTTATATTTTGCATTGTAACTTAACTGTTTTCCTTTCTATGTACTCAGGTTAATCTTGGTGGAGGTAGATAATAGCCAAGGAAGTTCAGCACTTTGGAAAGCTCTGGAACTGAAACCCCATTAACGTAGTCCATTCTGATGCAATTAAAACATTCGAAACTTCAAGACTGGAGTTTCACTGGTGTTTATGTGAAATGCATAATGATCTTAAATCTGTTATTTACATGATACAGACAGGCAGAAAACCCATAACATAAAACACCTGGACCAATATAGCGTGTATTTAAATTGGAGGAGCCCCTGGCACACAGGGAGAAAAAACTAGCTTCTTATTCATTTGTGAACACAGCCCCTGAACACAGTCCTTTGACCCTTTGAAGCTTGTTTCTCTCCAGGGCACCTCTTCCAAACTGCAGTCCGTGTCCCTTCCTCAGAGCACAAAAATCTGCAGGGCTTTAAGCTCCCAGTGCCTTCTATTCTTGGACACTCTTAAACCTTCTTTTTGCTAAACATTGTGCTAGGCACAAATTTATCTTTAAAAAGAAATGATAATAAATCATACATATAGAAAAGTGCATGAAACATCTACCATTTAAAGAATTTTTAAACAAACACCTATGTCACTGCCAACCAGGGCAAGAAATGGAATTTTGCCAGAAGGCTTCCTTGATTACAACCCTACCTTTCCCCCCATCTTTGTGCCTCTTAGGATAATCAATCCCTACTTTTTCCACTCAGCAGCTGGGTGATTTTGGGCCCATGCCTTGCCTTCTTGGAGTTTGTTTCTTCTATAAAAATGGGGGTGGATTCACTCCTTAAGAGGCTGAATAGCTTGCCTAGCCTGTCAGGTTCAAGTCCCAGCTCTGCCACTGACAAGCTTTGTGACACTAGGCAAGGACGATGATAATACTTATCTCTTAGGGTTGCTCTGAAGAGGGAATGAAACAAAACATTAAGGGCACTTACAGCACCACCTGGGACATGATAAATACTGTCCAGAAAAAAGTGCTAGTTATTATTTTCATAAAGCTCTTGTGTATATGGAAGCATGGGAAGTGGTGGAAGATAAATTAATGTATGGAAATTACTATGGAAACTACTAAATGTATATTTATGGATGATTTTGTTACCAAATTGGTAGCCAAAAAGTTTCTGAGCTCCTTCAACCTTCATCTACTCTCTTTCCCCATACCTCACTTCTTACCAATGAGCAGAAGGATATTAAGGAGATTTTCTGTAACTAAATTGGTATTTTTTCATTTTTATTAAGGTAAAATTCACACAAAATAAAATTCACCATTTTGACTATTTTAAAGTACACTATTCAGTGGTTTTAAGCATAGTCACAAACTGTGTAGGCATCGCCACTATCTAGTCCCGTGATGTCTCCATCACTCCAAAAAGAAACCCTGCACCTATTAGCCATCACTGCCCATTGCCCCTTCCCCCAGTCCCTGGCAACCACAAATCCACTTTCTGTCTTTATGCATTTGCCTATTCCAGACATTTCATGTACATGGGATCTCCCAATATGTGGCCTTTTGTGTCTGGCTTCAACTTAGCATAATGTTTTGAAGGTTTATGGTGTAGCATGTACATTCCTTTTATGGTCAAATATTATTTCATGTTATGGACATATATGCATATGTCTATGCATTCATCAGTGATGGACATTTGGGTTGTTTCCACCTTTTGGCTATTATGAATACTGCTGCTATGAGTGTTTGTGTACAAGTTTTTATGTGAACATATGTTTTCAGTTCTCTTGAGTATATATCTAGGAATGGAATAGCAAAGTCATGTGGTAACTCTACGTTTTAACTTTCTGAGGAGCCGCCAGACTGTTTTCCATAGCAGCTGCACCATTTTACATTCCCACCAGCGATATGTGAAGGTTCCAATTCCTCCACCAAAGTGGAGTGTTTTTGAGTCAAAAAATAGCTTCTCAGCACTTGGCTCAGCACCTTACAACTAAGGCTGAATTACAGAGATGGGCAGGTTTCCTTGTAATGTCCTCCCCAGAGGTCTCCTAGCAAAGGCAGTGCTATCCTTCTAGAATGAAATGACAGCTTCCAAAGTACCAAGTTGCAAAGAGCTTAATGGGAGAACCCATGGCCTTTGATGTGTTTTTCCTAAGGCAGCAGTGTGGTGGGCAGCCTGTAGGACAGGGCATCCAGCCCAGGCAGTACAGGATCCTGACCTTCACCCCCGGATGCTGACCTTCACCCCGGCCTGGCTTCCCTGTATAGCCTCAACCTATGCTAACTTCAAGTCTTTGGGGGCTCCACACAAGAACTATTTTAAAGATAAATTTGGCTCCTAAGATTGTTAAAACCTATCTGTCTCTAAAGAGTAAGTAAAAAGGAATTCAAGGAAATGTAAAACATGCTTTAATATCTCATACCTGACTCTACTGAGGAATGTTAAAAAAGGAACGTCTCGTTTGGGGCTTTCAGCCAAAGCCCTATTTCCCTTGCTCTTTTATTACTTACAGTATTTTCTTCTCTTCATTTGTAATTTTTATGGATTTTTGTTTGCAATTCAAATCGACTCTTTGATTCTAATGAGCATATGGAGTGACACGACAGGTGGTAATGGAAGTAACTCACATTTCAAGTGTAAGTGCCATACACTCTTGAAAGAGAACTTTTCTTAGTTTGTGCAAGGTCATCTTTGTGTTTCTTCTGCTTTATCCGCCTTAATGGTAATCTTTAAATGTTTCCAAATATGAGAAGTCCCAACAGTGGTGCATTTTTTTTTTTAATAGTTGAGTTGTATCCCCTGAAAATGGTATTTTTTAATTGAGGTCTGCCACGTTCCCCACCACAGTAACGGGAGGTTACTAAATAGGAAGCAATTTCAGCACTTAAATTTGCTGATGTGATGTTTCTTAATCACTTTAATGAGTTTCATACCACTAGAAATGGAATAGAATTTTCAATGGAAATATAATTAAATAGAAAAGTCATTTCCTATACTTGTAATTTCCACCTGATCATTTCTTTATTCACCTCCATAGAAAGTGTGCCTTATAGGCTTATAGTGATACTATTATATGGACGGATTTGCATAACTCATTTAGATCATTAGAGCTGAAAACAATATAAATACCTAACAATAAATTTCATTACAAATCAAGTACAGCAAATCAAGGTAAATCTTCAAAACTATGATTTTTCTTTCTAAAGTCTGATAATATTTACTAGGTTTACCTGATTTCTCTTGAATTGTTAATTTCTTGCCTAAATCCAGATTTGTCTTTTAATTATGCCTTTTCAATCGGGCTTCCCTAAAACAATTCTCAGGGGAAGCAATAACATGAGTCAGTAAAAACTATAAAAGATTTTTGGAAATACTTGGTTCTCATATTTGAATGATTTTGCTGAGAAACAATAAAAAAGGAAGTTTTACTATTCTTACATTGTGATCTAAAACAGAAAGGCCATTTAAATTTGTTTAATTTGTTCTGAGCTAGCAATTTGTAAGTTTAATATATTACTTTTCAGAATCCATCAGACATGCTGGAAAAGGTGGGGATTTTTAAATTTTAATTGTGGAGCTTGTGATTTTTACATTTCAGCATAAAAGTAGTCAAAGGGGCTTGCTTTCCATTTAATTAATACAGTCCAACTGGATTTACTGAAAGTGCATTTTAGAGAAAACCTTTTTAGGTTTGTAGTTAGGCAAATGGTTTGAAGCATAATGACTCTTAACCCCAAACTGCTTTTCCTTTATGTGTTTAAATAGACCTTTAAACAAGAGCTAGCTGAGGTGCCTACCTTACCACCTCACCTGTGGAGATGGAGGCACCAGCTTGCTTTCTTTTGGGCATGTTTTCAGTGGGTTGTCCTGTGGCATATAGTGCAGATTGGTACTGAGTCCTATTCCCTCTCCAGTGAGCAATGACCCACATGTGAGACAGTCATTTATACATATTGATCTGTACTTTCTGTGATTTTTAGAAAACATATATAGAGTAGTTATCTTGGTAACTATTGGCCTGAGAAAGCTGGAAGATTAATAATGATTAGAAGTCCAGGGCCTGGGAGTGTATTTTGCTAAGGAAAACTCATCTGATGCATTGTCTGTAAAATTAAGCTGTAAACCACCCCCAAATGAGATTCTAAATGTCAAAGCATTTTATAAACTGTAAATCAATTTAAATGTAAGTCAGTATTTTTTTTAAACAAATGAACCATCAGGAAATCTCTTTTTGTATTTAGTCTTGATATTCTTTGCTAGGTGTATATTGAAATACTTTCTTTCAATGCACAATAGTATATAAAAAAGTGTTTTCCATGTTTTGTGTATCATGAACTACTATTTTTACTTTACTAATAGTCAACTATTTCCAGTGCCAATATTTACTATTCTGAATGTCAGATTTAATCCTAGTTTCGTCGTTTCCCCATTGTTAAATTGAAAAGGAGATGACCTTTGCAGACCAGGAGTAAGCAAACTTTGTTCAGCTGGAAGTTTGTCTATCAAGTCATGCAATAAGTATCAGCTAACATGAATTAAGACAAGTTGGATTGGGGTTATTATACCATGGGGTTTACCCAAGACAAAACTCCTCTACATCATACTAGTCAAGTGCTTTTAAAATCTTCGTCATCTTTGTTATCTTCCTTGCAGGGAATCTCTTTGAATAGATGTTCATTCAAGGAAGGAAGGAAAGGAGAGAGGGAGGGAAAGAATTATTATGATGGTCAGAAAAGAGCAACTAAAGGTTGTTTCTGAAGAATGAGTTAGCAAGTTTAATAAATAATTGAGTCCACTTAAATCGATTAAAGCAGAAAATATAAAGCTGTCTCCATTACTGAAGAGATGAAATGACAAAAATGAATCTGCATTTTTGTAGCAACAGACTTCGAAAATCTTATATTGAAATCAACAAGAATTAGAGAGCCTTGTACATCATAGATTTTCAAATGTTTGCTAAATTGAAAAGAAAAAGAACATACATGAGAATTATTATTTCCTCCCAAAGTCTCTTATATAAAATAGAATGACCTTCAAGTTGTGGAATGTAAATCTTTTATTAAAACAGTTGTCTTTCCACAGTAGTAAAGCTTTGGCACGTACAGTATAAAAAATAATCACCAACCATAATTATACCAAATTCCTCTTATCAACTGCATACTAAGTGTCTTCAATACAATTTTTTCCATATAAAAATACTGGGAAAAATTGATAAATAACAGGTAAGAGAAAGATATCTCTAGGCAATTACTAGAATCATTTGGAAAAAGTGAGTACTGTAGATATTTTAAATATCACAGTAACAAGGATACGCCGTTCCTACAGTATTGTGGGCCAGGCAGTTAAGTGAAAGCAGAAGTGTTTGGGTAACTTTCCTAATTAAAATTTTGCTCATGTCATTTCAATACATTTTGCATCCTGGTTGGCTGCATATGCTTCCCTATTGATCCCAAACCAAATCACAAGTTAGAATCATTTCATTTAAAATACTGAGCAGTACTGACTACTTTGAAGCAGAACAGGCAACGTACTGCCTTCATTTATGAGAAAAGTCTCAAAACACTCCCAGGGTGATGCTTCAGAAGCTGTGAGTTGAGCTGAAGCTGGAGAACTTACTCCAGAGCAAAGGCTTAAGAAAAAAATAAGCACTCCAAGGTGGGGTCTGCTAACATCACTCCAGTCTGGATGGACCTTGGCAGAGAGACTTGCTTGCTCCTCTGGGTTGGAAATATTTACTCTCTGGAATCGTCTCTGTCAGCTTGTACATCTAAAGGCATGAAGCACTCAATTGGGCAATTAACATTCTGTTAAAATGGAAGAAGAGAAAAATTAGTGGCAAATACTGCAAAGTATACAGGAAAAAAATGTGGGGAGGCGAGGACTTCTATGACAACTGCCTAGAGATAGCATAATATTTCTTCCCAGTTTCAAGAACTTAGCAATATACTGGTCAATAAGAGATGTTCAAGAGTTTAGTTACTTATAACTTAAATTATGTTATGGAATACAGTATTCCACTTGTCATTTATGAGATTGTTTTTTAAAAAATAAAGAAAATTTGGTTCATTTGGAAGAAAGGTACCCACAGAAAAAGACTCTCTAGTATGGATCTAATTGTATTTAGGGGAGAGACACTCTTAGGGCAAATGCACTTACAGTGTTTGTTCTCTGATGGTATCTTGGAGAATACTGGTTGTAGGAGTGGCCAGTGGAGCCTTCAGGACTGGGTTCGGCCCCAGGTCTGCGGCAGTTGTCACAGCGCCAGCCCTGAGAGAGTAGAGGTGTGAAGTCAAACAGGGTTTACGACAACCGGAGGACATCATAATTTAGTGCTTAAGTTAGAGAAACATTTTAGCTCTATGCACTGGCAAAATATAAGCGGTTAATCACTAAGGAAGCTTTGATGATGATTTCATGAATTTATAGCTCTTAGACTACATTTTGGCTCATTATCATATCTTATACCTACCTCTGTCTATTCATGCTTTTCCTTTCTTCTGAAATGTCTTCTCTTCTCTTCCTATTCAAAACCCACCCAGCTGCTAAGGCTCATTCCAGTCCCAACTTTCTCAATAAGCTTTCTGCACTAGATGACAGAAGAGGTTTTCATAGAATCTTAGAGATTTTAAAAGGGACTTGAGATCATGTGGACAAACACCCTCACTTTACAGGGAAGGAAAAAGAGACCCAGAGGAGAGGAGTAACTTGCTCAGAGGGAGCAGGGAAGTCACACAGTGGAGTTGGGGCTGCTGCCTGGGAGCTGGGGTAACTTCTGGCCATGCTCTTTCTAATGCATCATGTTGCCACTCCCTTCCTGAACTTCCCTAGCCAGTGACATGGTAGCCTTTCGCCTGGCCAGGGACGGGATGGGAGACAGGCACAAGACCAAGCTGGGCCAACGCACCTCATCCCTGAGATTTTTACTGAAAATGTGAGAAAGCACATGTTTTTTTTCACTGTTTTTCTTCAGCTGGAAGGAGGTAAAACTGGAGCTCATGGAAAATATCGATGCCTCTATGAGCAGGGGGCCCACTGGAGAGTCACACCAGTGCAAGAGAGGGTACGTGGAGAGGGGGAGACTCCAAATGCCATTGCTGGGGCAGCCCCTGAAGCTGGTATATTCTGGGACTTTTCCATTATGTGAGCCATTTTTGCCTAACTTGAGTTGACTTTTCTCTTACAACTAAAAGAACCCTAAATAATACAATCATTTTCTTTCTTATATTATAATTTAAATATTTTAGACGTATTTCTCCATTAAAGGGCACATTACCCATAATACGTAACGCAATACGGGTAATGCCCACTCACAGAATCAATGAATCATGCTTTCATATAAGAATGTAACAGTTCCCACTATCTTAAATGTTTCATTTAGCACCTTACTGGAGAACAGAGTAGGTGTCACACATGAAAGATTTCATATGTGCATAAATAATGAGGAGAAGATGCTGAAATGAGATCAAAATCTACTCCCCAATAATTTCACTCTCCATCACACATTTTTATACCAAGATGAATGAGTTCTATGATCACAGTCTTTATAAGTGTTAATGGGAGAGATTGGGAGACAGAGACAGAGAGAGGCTGATTCCACGGTTTCCCTCCCATCAGAACTGGGAGCACATCCCTCCCCACCTAACCTCTAGGGGTGGAGCAACATCAGAGTAGTTTCCATGGCTGCCCCAGGGGGGCATAGACAGGCCCCTGAAGACCCTTCCTGCCACCAGATTAATTTTCCTAAAGACTGTTTTCCATCATGCTCCTTTACATCTTGGATACCTGTAATTGGTTAATGTCAAATACATCAACCCATGAATCTCACCCTTGGGTGGGGAGCATGCTCCTCATGTATCAGAATTTGGGGAGCTGTTATTGTCTTCATTGAAAACAAAGGCCTGTCCTTTTCTGTTGCTTGTATTTGAGTTACAACAGCCATTTCATTTTGAAATTTCAAATAATATTAGAAGAAGGCATAGCATTTTTTGTTATACTGAATTGAAGTAGAGCACATGTCAGAAATGGTTGAGAAGTACAGACTGAAATACCACCTTTCCAAGGCCCTCCATAATCCACTTCTTCCCATCTGATTTCTTACCATGAGACACCAGGCAGAGGGTTGGCACATTGGAACCCATCTGGGTCAGGCCCTTCCTATCCCAGGGACTGTGCTCTCTGTCTCTCTGCTTCTTCCCCTCCCAACCAAATCTTTGCCATCCCAAATCCCAGCCAGCTCATGCTTCTCTTTCTTGCTAATTCCAGCCTACCTGGAACTGTATTTGTCAGACTCACTCAGAAACTTATTTAAGTTGACCTTGCAATGTATACCAATTTAATGTTTTCAACTCTATCAGTAAGATCCAGGACCATTGCTCATTCTCTGTTTGTTCCATATTACTTAGCACAGTGCTAGACTTATTACAAGGGCCTATTTTGAAATTGAGAGAGGGTGCAAAGAAGTGGCATTTTCTAATATCCGAGGTGTTATTCAAAACATTTAGCAATGATGCCACAGGGACACCTGTCCAGCAGAATGGAGCTGGAGGCCCAGCGCTACACAGCCTTTGACACTTTAATTGCTGAAGAATAGAGACAGCCTGGGAATAGCAGGCATGGGGAGGGGCTGAGGCTGCCAAGGAGGGGGAGAAGCGAGGAGGGGCACGCCAGAGCCGTCCGTCTGAAGCTGTGTGCCAACAGGAAACGTGGTATTTTGACACTTCATAAGGGGCTCTGCCACACCTGAGTGGACAGCACATCCGTGCAGGAGCCTCTCCTTTATCTTATCGAAATTGCAGGGAGCCTGGCACATCTGGTCTTACCCGCTGGCCTCCGAAGCATGTGCAGGAGCAAATGGCACCTAGATACTCCTTCTGCCACTGTTCTCCTACGTGGTATGTCTTTCCGTCATCATAACAGGTTGCCTCATCTAGACACAAGTCAGAAGCACATGTAGGACTGAGAACAATAATGCAGACTTGACAGAGGGGTGGTTCGATTTCTGCCCTAAATTTGTACCATCACAGCCCAAATCCCATATATTTATGTGAGTCATCCATAAGAGAGGTACTGCCTTACGGATCTTAGGGCAGCCTTTCCAAAAGCTAGATCTAATAAACTGGAAATGGTCCAACGGGAAGATGGAAATCATATTTTAAAGGTTGAATCTACAGACCAATAAAGCTTCCTTGTAACATTTCACTGCAGATAACCGTCAAAATACTCAGGTTGAAAAGGTGCTAAAGTGCCCCGTAGTAACATTAAATCATGACTCATTTTTGAAGCTTGTCTCCGCTTTCCCAAATCAAAAGATGAACAAACCCGCTGTTCACTCCTCAAGGAGACCTGAAGTCTCCAATCACTTCTGTGAATGAGAGTTACAGCCCGGTAATGAAGGTGGGAGTGCTTAACAAGACACTAAAAATGATCTGCGATGACATACGAGGATCACACTTGAATTCTCCTTTTCCGTTCCCAAGACACGTGCAGCTCATCATCTGGCCATTTTCTCCCTGCCGATCCCACTTCTCTCCAATCTTGTAGTTCACACCGTTGTCATGGCACCATTCTGTAACGGTGGGGAAAATTGGGAGCAAAAAGTTACTTGTATGTTCTGACTCACAAGACAGTGAGCTGGGACGTGCCACAGGATTTTAAAAGCCACGACATATCTGGAAGGAGTAGCAAAGAAAGTTTAAGATCATATTCCCTATGACGAACCATTTCCTTGGTTGGATTTTAAAATATTATTTTTGCCATTTAACATTTTCTAGGACATTTTAATATCCAGTTTATTCTGCCACGATCATGTCATAAGAATAGTCCATGACTTTCATTTGAATTCTCACTATTAAGATATAAAACTGTGGAAAACTAAAGTAGTATTAGAGTAGTCTTTTAGGAATAGATCATAGACGAAAAATCACTTTTGGATTTGCAGAGACCTTAGATGCAAAATGGTTCAATTAACCATAAAACAAAGATCAGCTGATTTCTACATGCCAGCACCTGTTTCATGTAAATGGAAGAGTAAAAAATAAGCCTGGGTAACAAAACAAAACAAAAACAAACATAACGATCAATCAATGGTTATTGTTCCTACAAATAAAAGACTGGTTCTGACGAATATCCAAAAGTTAGAAGTTATAGATCTTTAAATACTATACATAAAAGATGACTTTTTAATCTCCACGGTTTATGCTAAGACAAAAACTCTTCAGTTTATATAACAATATACTACTTTCATTTTAGCAACAATTCAGCCTTCCTTATACTATAAAGTAAAGAAACTAGACAACTGTGACATCTAGGCAAAGATTATGTAAATTGAGCCAAAAAAATCACATAAATGGACTTAGAGCTCTGCTCCCACAATTGCACCAAGTACTTACACAGGTGATAAATATGCAAACTTAAAAGTAGTTCAGTTTTAGAAGTTAAAAAACACCCAGTTGATGTCAAATGTTAAAATCTGCAACTGCTAAACAGTCTGTGACACTTCTACTGTTCTGCTTTTTCATTTTTAGATGGTCAATGACAGAAGTCTACGCTGAAAAAACTGGTTTTTTAATTTCAGTCTGGATTAAACCATTTCATGTCTACAAGTTTAGTCAAATACTGTGAAAATCTTTTTTTAAAAAGTCTGTTATATTTTATTTCCATAGAATATGATTTCTTTATGTCTATAGGAGGGTTGTTTATAAGGCATGATTGTTAACACCTATAAAGATGAACCAATTGTCCATAATAATCACATCTCCATAAGACAAAGAATAAATGAAAGGTTTATAAATTCTAATACTAACTCTCAAAGGGCAACAGATAATTCCTAGAATCACTTTAACTAAAAAAAGGAATTAGAAAATTAAAACTTCTTTATAATTTGAAAATCAAATATTTTTCAATTGAAGTTCATTCTTAATTATCTACAAGTGGATTATGTGTAATTTTTCCTTTATATTTCTAGCAATGTTCAAGCTAGGTGGGTTGTGTCTGTGTGTATGATGTAAGAGGGTATGTGTAATATGACATGTAGTTTGTGTTGAGACTGTGAGTATAAATGTTCCTCTTCAACCTCACTCAACACTAAAAATTAAAAGAGATTTGTAGTTTCTCTGTGTCTCTGATACCTTTTTCCTTTTTTTTTTTAGAGATGGAGTCTTGCTCTGTTGCCCAGGCTGGAGTGCAGTGGCACAGTCATAGCTCACTGCAGCCTCAACTCCTGGGCTCAAGCAATCCTCCTGCCTCAGCCTCTGGAGTAGCTGGGACTACAGGTTCATACAACCACACCCAGCTAATTTTTAAATTTCTTTGTAGAGATTGGATCTCACTATGTTGCCCAGGCTGGTCTTGAACTCCTGACCTCAAGAGATCCTCCCACCTCAGCCTCTCAAAGTGCTGGGATTACAGCTGTAAGCCACCTTGTGCAGGCTGAGACACTTAATTAGACCTGACCCCAAAAAGTTTGACTTTAGTTTTAAGAGAAAATATCAAAAACTGAATTACCACCACAGTCTTATTTTTAAGTAATAGTTGTATTAGCATACAACCCTTAAATGAAGCAATATCCAAGTAAAATTTCCCATCATTTTTTTATGATGCAAAATGTTACTTTGAGTCAAACAATATCCCCTTGTTTGCTTCATGTTTGGAAGAGCCTGTGTCTGCCAAACATGCTTCTTTGGCACATTAGTGCAAATGTGTGGAACTGGAAGAGATGGACAGACAAGTGATGGACACAGCAAGCTACTCACTAGATGAATCACATCTGAAATGACCACTTCCAAAGCCTAAGCATTGGCACGAGAGTTTAAAGCCAGATTCAGATAATCGCTCCCACTCCTCTCCAATGGCATAATGGGAAACAGTGTAGGGGTCGAAGCAGGAGTCATCCGTAGGTTGGTTCAGGCCTTCATTGACTATGGAGAAAAGGAGGAAAAAGCAACAAAAGACATCTTATTGGTGGTTTGGGACCATAAGAAGAAAACTGAATACTGTATACAATGACTTAATCTAAAACAAAAATTCCAGTAGCACTAAGAGGCATTCATCTGTTCTATCAAGGCGTCAGGTGCTCTAATAAACAATGCTTAGATGTAGCCAGTGGACACCTGCCACAGGCATCTTAAAAGGAGCCCATCTTTCATTTTTGCCTTCAGTTCTAAGAAATGATCATTTCTGGTAAATCATCTTTATAGAAACTAGAACAGATCTTGAGGCAATTTAAGCTAGTTAAAAATTTTAGTGGCATACACAAAGACTAGCATTGCCTCTCCATTGGTACCTGAGTGACCTTGGGCTAGTTATTTAACATCTCTCTGCCTTACTTCTCTTATTATACAGGAATAATAATAAAAATAATAAAATCCCTACTCCTGGGGATCTTATGAAGATTACACGAGGTCATGAATTCAAAACATTGGTCCTTTGCCAACACTTAGAAAGTGCTCACTAAATGAAGAGTAATTATTAGAGGCTATCTTTTGCTTGTAATGCAAAAGTCTTAGCATTTTATTATACCATTATAAATGCAATCTTCACTTTTATTATTGCATTTTTTTGCATAATAGTGCAGAAATCCTAGATTTTTGCACTTGTTATTATAATGGCAAAATTGCTTTTCTTTGTCAATAAGATCAACTGTTCCAAATAAGAGGAAGCAATGGGGTATAGATGACTTAGAAACAAGTAACAGAGTCTCTCCATGTTTCTTAAGATCTTGTCTCTTTACAATTTGGAAGAACTTCTTTTAAAATAATCTATGCAAAAAAAGCATGCCTCAAATTATTCTCTGAAAATTAAATAAACTAATTTACTTTGACTTTAAATCCCACTGGGTATATTTCTTTTTACAGTGTGAAAATCAAAAGCTCAAAAGCAGTATGTATTTGAAGTGCCTAATATTTTTAAAAGGCATCACCCTGGAAGAAAATAGTTTTGGAGAAGTAGAAAGTCTGAAATGTCTCAAAGTTGGGATAACCTGGTTAGAATGCAGAATATTGCTACTGGGAATAAAGAGTTGAAAAGAAAAATGGCAGGAGCTTCAACTGTTACTAGGGGTTTCAATACTCTAAAAAGGGCCAGAGTTAAGATTCCATCCTAACTAGTTATAGAGATGGAATCTTTTTTTAAAAACAAAATGATGTAGAAAAGCACAAAGACCTTTGTGCTCTTAAAAATTCCATTCCTGTGGCATTCTACTAGTAAAACCAGAAAGGCAAAAGATAAGCATTACTGTGGAAATATAATACAGCGAACACAAAGTAATCTCCTCCTCACCCCCCTCTGGCCAAATACTTAACTGCTTAATTCACAGAAATTTATACATGTAAAATAGCACAGTCTTCTATCAGATGAGGAAGGAGGCTGAAATAAAGTAACTGGCCCTAGGAATAAAACCTGTCACTTGGCAAAGACGGAATTTAGCACCCTTTGCTGAGGTGGAATCGAGAACCCTCCCATTGGAAGATTCAGGATTCATGGTTTTAATTATTCCCCATTTCAGGTGGTTTGGTGAATCTTCACCTGCTGCAAATTGAAAAGCCAGGTGGCACACTACTGGTTTGAAAGGACTTTCCAGGTGCTACAAAGAAGAGTCAATGATCTTTTAACCTCTGTTGAGGCTTTAGACCTATATAATCAGAAAGAAAAAATTGAAATAACATTGGAATAAAGGAGCTCTTTGGAAAGAAATGGGCTATGTTGGTAGCATTTTATATCAGGAACAAAAGCCAGCTGTCCCTAATGTCTGCAGAGGGGGAATTTCCTTTACAGGTAATCAGTTTTGGCACTTAAGAATCACTCAAGAGGACAGCAGTGTGGGGAGATGGAGAGGGTCTGGGAGAAGACATCAGGAAACCCACACCCTGTATCAACTCAGATGCTCACTAGCTAGGACTCAAGAGTGTTGGACTAAATAATATTTAGTCCAGGTCTATCATCACCTCACCATTTGAAAGTCTGTCAATGATGTGAGCATTCTGCAAAGACACTACGATCATGGTGGCGGGGGGGAAATAATTTAAAGTTGCTCATTTATTTCATGTTGATGAGGAGCATTATTTTCCAAAGATAAAAGACAATGGCAACAAAGGGACAATCAATAGAAAAAGCCATCTCTGGCATAGTCCAGAGGGGAGCGTGTGCCTGATTAACACATGTTTACATACCAGAGTTACCTACGGTAACAACCTCCTCCCGAACCTTGTGCCTCTTTTGGTCTTTCAGCGCCTCCACTATGATGTTGTAGGTGGCCCCTCTGGTAAGGCCTGTCAGAGTGGCACTGGTAGAAGTTCCAGGAACTCGGAACTGCAATTTTGATACATCCAAAGCAGAGGAGAAAGCATTATATTGAGGAATATTCTCTTATGGGTAACCCTCAGTGTTTAAACAAAGCAAAAGGAGACAAATGAAGAGGGACAGTGTAGGAGTCCCAACCAGCTTAGTGAGGGGCTCTCATTTCTGCCAGATTTTCCTACCAAAAATCTACATATGTGCTCCACAGTTACCAGGAGCCCTCAAGAATACTGGAGATGGCCTCCGCTTTATCTTGTTGCTTTGCAGGTCTGTGCAAACCCTTTGGAAACCCTGTCTATGTCCCCATCACACAAAACATAGGCACTGCACTGTATGGGAGATATAGTCATGCTGTGCAAGGTGACATCTGACCCCAACATGGAGTGCTTAAAATACTTCAGCAAATCCTCAAACACATGTTTCTAAGCTCATAAATTTCCCACAGTATAGTCAGTGTTTACAATTCTGCCACTTTCTGGAAATAAGAACACAACAAAAATTGATACCAGCAAGACAAATTAAAGAATAGAAGTTTGAGTTAGAGAATCAATCACTTATAACAGCTGCTATGCACAGCTTCCCCTAAGTTCTTTTTCTTTAGACATATTATACATAATGGGCTTTTTCAAGGACAAACTATAAAAGACGGTGCTTCAGACTTCTTCACATAAATGTAAATTCAGGTAGAACATTTTTCTTTCTTTTCTAGAATCATCTCTGTCTGTCTCATTAAAGAGTCTCACATGTATGAGAGTAATAGAAATTATTTCATTTTCTCCACTAAATAAAAGCTAATGGTGCTCTCTGATACATGCTCCAAAGCATTAATATTGAGATTAAATAAATATTTATTTAATAAATATTTAATAAATATTAATATTGAGATTAAAAAAAAAAGAATCTTTCTAAGATGTCCTAGAAGAGTAGCTACTTGGTATCAGAGTGCTGGTCACTTCAGTGACCTTGCTCCTTTCTGGGCTGCCCTGTGAGAAGTGAAGAGAAAAATTAATTACCTGTAAGGGTTCTTCATCAATGCCAACAGGATGACATGAAATGATGTACTCAGAACTTTCTTGGAATGGGGTCCAAGAGATGGTTGTCTGAGAGAGAGCTTCTTGTCCTGTAGAGGCATTTGGATTGAGTCCCAGAACGTGAGGGTAGAGGTGATGGTCTACATCTCCCCTGGGGACGTGACCAATTTGGATCTCCTCATCTACATTCGGTGGGTATGGTCTCGGCCTATGCCTTACGGGGGTGGCCGTTGTGGGTGGTGTGGTCCGCCTAAAACCATGTTCCTCAAAGATCATTTGTTGCCCAACACTGGGTTGCTGACCGGAAGTGCCAGGAAGCTGAATACCGTTTCCAGTGTCATACCCAGGGTTGGTGATGAAAGGGGTCTTTTGAACTGTGGAAGGAACATCCAAGATCTCTGGTCCATGAAGATTGGGGTGTGGAAGGGTTACCAGTTGGGGAAGCTCATCTAGCCAAGAGAGGTTAGAGCCAAAAAAGCAAAGCGCGTTAAGCTCCAGGAAGCAGCAGCAATGATCATTATCAATTCAGGCAACAATGACTGTTCATCAATGCGATCAAAGCCCCCAGAAAATTAGCACTTCTCAGATCACAAAACACTTTTTCCAGAAAGAAATCTTTATGATATTTCTCAAAGGTATCTTTATAGTTTAAAAAGAAAAAAGTGTTAGTATAAGTTTATCGTACACACAAAGCTTTGAACCACTGAGCCCCTAGAAGCTGCGTCTGCCCAAATTAAGCCCTAATGGAACTGAAATGTGCAGCCTTTTTTTTTTTTTAATAAGAGAAGCAAGTTTTAGGAACAAGAATCCAGACTAATCATATTAGTGTCTGAAGTATGAGAATTACAGAGGTTTGTCCAACAGTTTTTCATGGTCTGAAGTGATAAAAATAGATAAAAACATACACTTTTATTTTTAAAATTTTCCTATCCCCATGAACACAGCATTTTCTTCAAATTTAACTGAAACAGGATGAAAACGTAAGATATTATTTAGTTCCAAGTTCTAGAAACCAAATAACAAATAAAGACAGATGGGAGGGATTTTTCTCTCCCTCCTTTTTTAAAAAAAAGAAAAAGATTTGAAATTTCAATGGAAGGTATAGAAGAATAGCAGTGATAGCAACTTCGTTTTACAGCTTAATATCTGGTTTGAATTTTTAAAAGGTGAATAACAAGGCTTTATATTGACTGGCTGTAGTAAAGAAAAAAATAAAACCAAACTCTGCAGGGCATGTTAGATTATTCCAGATATCAAAGACTACAATATATAAGCTATGCTGTTAGAAAAATAAAATCCATGAGAAATGCATCAAAACATGGAGAAACTTTTCACATTGCAAAATTGATCATTTGTTATTAGTTTTGTCTTAACTTTCTCTTTGTTACCCAAAAGGTGCTCTTACCTGTCTTTTTCCTCCCGATCAGAGGCTCACTCTTCTGATTATTTTTCAGGGCAATGACGTAGATTGTGTACTCAGTTCCTGGTTCCAGGCCTAATGGAAGAAGATACCATCACATTGTGCCAGTGGGCGCAGCTAGCCAAGTGGAAGTGGTCTCCCTAGCAGAGGCTACTGGGAGCAAGCGTCTCCTCTCCAGCTGGCTGTTGGCTTCTTGAAAGGTAAAATCAACTTTACTTTTCTTCCATAAACACCCAAATACTCTGCATTTGAAGGTCATGTAGCAAGTTAATTATTTTACTATCAAATCTCACACCTGAATAAGCACTTTTAGGCTAACTTTTCCAGGGTATTCTTTTAACATGTCATTTTATTGCCTTTTTGAACTTAAGAAAAATCTATCAGCATCATGTACTACCAGTGAAATGCAAATTTGGGAGAGATCATTGCAGATTATATACATGAATCTACTTAGGCCTAATAACCAGGCGGCCCTCAATGGCAGATCATTGAAAAGCGAAACTAAAGGCAAGTACTGTGCAGGAGAGAATGACCAATCTTTATGTGGTCTCTGTAGGAAGTAGCTAGTTCAACTCCTCTCATATCTGATTCTATTTTCCTGTCCCCCAAAATTCTAAAAAAAAGCAGTATCTCTTTCTGGTATCTGCATATTCTATAGGAATTTTTAAGTCCAGATGATACCCTATATACACTTTAACACACTGACTGCCACATTAGGAAAAAAAAAAATTTGTCCTTGGGGCCACAGTGTTTTATTACGAAAATAGAATAAAAACTTTGAAAACAAAACGATCCTAATTAAATGAAAAATTTGTTATGTTTTATTGTTTTCTGTGTGTGAGTTATAAGCAACTTGAAAAATAGTTCTTGTGGCTCCCAAGATGAAGAGACATGTGAGTTACATATGCTTTACGAGGCCCCGGGCTCAAAACTAGCGTGAGTTAAATACAATTCTCATGGCAGTTAATGTGTTAAATATTTAATCTCTGGGACAAAAATAATACCAGAGGCTTATAATATTTCCCATTGAGGTGGGCAAGTCCTATTCTCCAATTCCAGACAATCTCTCCAATGTGGGTAGTTGGGATAGCTTTGCCTTGAGACCTATTTTGTGAGATTGGACACCCAGGGCAATGGCAGGTGGTGCTCTGGCAAGTCCTGCAAGATCACCAGATCTACAGGGAGCTGAGTGTAATGACAGGATCACAATTAGCTAGTTTGCTTTGAAAAATATCTTTTTCCAGGACTGAACTGACAGATATCTGGAAAATTCACAGGAAAAAAAAACCAAAAAAGTCTCATGATGCCATTAGGATAGTACTGAAATTGCATTTTCATGAACTCATGCCTTTTGAGCTGTATTGAGCTCTACAGCTCTTACACAGAGAATGCCTTTTGAAGTTATCAGGAACAGGCTTCTTGTTTTCATGATACAGCATCAAAAGCACAGTTGGAGTTTGCTAACAACGTTATGTGTCCTAGAGAGTAGGGAGGAAAATCACAGCATGGAAACAGCAATACCAGTAATAGTCGCCTCCGTGACACCAGGGCGGGGCCGAGGGACCACTTCTCTGGGAGGGGACCCAGGCTTCTCAGACTTGATAATGTAGCCGGTAATCCTGGCACGGGGTGGCTGCCACGATACCAGCAAGGAGTTGGGTGTGGTGGCCAGGAAACGCAAGTTGGATGGTGCATCAATGGCTAAAATAAAACAAAATTAAGTCTCTAAACAAATGAATAACCAAGAAAATTCCCACATTTTCCCCCCCAGACATTCTAAACAGACTTGAAAGAATCTGAGAATTCTGTAAACAGGATTCACTGGAATCTATAATACAAAAATATTAGCCTCACATTTGTTTCTTAAATTCATGTGACTGATTACATATAAGTCAGTGGCATTTCCTCAGTAGAAAGTATAGTTACCAGTGGAGGCATCGATGATCACCGGGGAGCTCCGGGCATTGTCATTCAGGGTGTACAGATAGATCTTGTAGTCGGTGCCTGGCTGTAAACCTGATATTTGAGAAGAGATGATTTTTACTGGTGCTTGTTTTACTAGGAGAATTTTCAAGCTCACCTGCAATTTTCTTGGTTCCTCTACCATCCCATATTCATGTAGACCACAAAAGTGACCCACATTTGAACAATAAAGTGGAGCATGGTATGAATATTAACTGATAATGAGAAAGGTATCTGCAAAGCAAATTACTAATGCAGACAAGGACATTAGCTAAAGTAAATTTTGAAATGCAAAAATGCTATGTTAAAAGCAGCCCTCTTGGAGGATGAGGGGTGGCCACCTATTGAGAGGGTTTTCTCTTTAGAGTAATCAGATTGTCATTGGTTGATACCTGGAATCAGAATTTTAAAGCTCAAAAAGACCTAAATTGACCCAGATACTAAACATTCTTAATTACAACTTTGACCTTTATTAAGTAGTATTGTTTGCTTTTATAAATTAATTAGGCCTTTTAATCTAACTAGGCTAATGCTAAGAACTATACATCATGATTTTATGTCTTTTGGTTTTAAGCCTTATGTTACCTTTTTTTAAAACAAGGGCACAGTGATGAAAGATCAAATTTGATGAATGAAACGTAAGCCATTTCTCTGACAAACATTACACAAATCAGGCATTCAAAAGAGAAAACTATTTCTGATGATGGTATGAAAATACCTTTCTAAAACTGGGTCATCATAAAACATTGAAAATAGATTTAATCAGTGCAAGTCGTAGAATAATAAGTCAGTGTACGTGGTGGCCATCTGTTAACAAATGTGGTTCGTGCAGTGAGCTCCTGACCTGTGATGGTGTAGCTTCTGATATCTGGCTTGATGGTTCTCTGGATGGGAGGCTGGCCATTGGCTGGGATGGCATCAACCTGGAAGCCAGTGATCGTCTCGGTCTTGGTTCGCCAGCTAATGGTGATGGTGGTCTCAGTAGCATCTGTCACACGGGCCCTTCTTGGAGGGCTGACGTCTACATAGGATCATAGCTAGAGTTAGTGCCTACTTGGCTCACACATGGAAGGTTTTGGTATTTTTAAATATTTCCTTATTATATATCAAATACATCCACTTCAGAAAGTACATAACTATTAATGTGTAGATTATCTCCTTTGGCAGTCAGAGAGAAAGGTCAATAGTAATCAGAAAATATGAAAATATTCACCACTCACACCTTTTCTTTTGAAGAATGAAAAGCTTTATAGATACTACCAGTGGTTGTCAGGGCTGGCTTTATAGTATCTACAAATACTTCAGTAAGTGTTAAAATTATTAACTTATTGTAATGTAAAAATATGTGTGGTAGGAGTTACAATAACATGGCCAGTGAACAATTTTATTGATATAGCAGAAAACTAGAATCTAAGCCCAATTTGGTCCAATACTTATTGCACTATTAAGACACAGCAGAAGCCAGTGTGTCTTCCCCAAACTTAACTCTATGAAAACAAATTACAACAAATACAGTATAAACTAGATGTTAGTCCTAGTCCATAACACCAACATCATCACATTATGAAGTGGTTCCATTTTATGTGTCAGTGGACCACTTTCCAGAGGGTCACAGAAGGTGACAGTAGTCTGTCAAAAATCAGATAGGCTACCAGATCAATTTCTAAATTGGGAATCATTCCACTGTTTACTTACTGATCTAAAAAAAATCATTTACCCTTCTTAATTTTTGTTTATACAGAAGGTTTGTCAATACTAAAATGTTTGATTACTTACTCTCCAGAGTGGTGACGACTCCCTGAGCTGGTCTGCTTGTCAAAGTGTCCTTAAGAGCATAAATACTCACTTCATACTTGGTGGCCACCTGGAAATAAGGCATGGTCAGCTTTAACAGTGTCATTCACCTGAAACTTGGAGATTTTCACTATACCATTAAGTAAATGCAATGGTTATAAAAGAAAAAATGAAGTAGCAACCATCACACTGCAAATTCCTAGATTAATTTCATTCCTATACAGCAGATGATCAACAACATATTTAAATTAAATGAATTTACAAATGCTCTTAGGAGTTAAGCCCAAGTAAGCTACAGCTTACATACTTACGCTGATAAAAAATGAGGAAAATGGGTATTAGCCTGTTTTCCTCCTTTATGATCTGACGGGTACAAATCATTAATTTTTTCTGATCATAGGTAAAGGGAATGTTCTGTCTCTGACCCTCTTTCTGTTTTTCCCTGGAATTGGCCTCACATTAAGATGTATACCAATCCTCTAGGTTCTTTGCTAGTTTTCTGCATGCACATCTACAAGTAAAAATGTTTTAATGAGGGGAGAGCCAAGTTGGGTTGGTACAAACTGGAAAATATTCCTTGCCAAGGTATCAGAGTTCAGAGCATGCATAACTAAAGTGGATTTATGCATTCAGCCTGTGGATGTATAAGTTGCTCCCCCCCCCGACACACAACCTTTTAAAATAAGCAGAATTCATCTAAAAGCTGCATAAAATCCAAAGCTATTTATAAAATTCTGTCTCAATAGCCATCTGGAAAAGGTTAGGTCAACATAAAGGAATCCAATTGACATAAAATTACAAGAAGATTGATGGCAGAGAAAAAGAACGCAATTAGGTTTATTATGACAATTCACAAGACAGGTGCCTATGAAAAAGATTTTTAAGAAAAGATTTATCATGACATTCTATTTCCAACACCTTATAAACTATGTAAGAGATGACCACTCCTTATTCTAAGGACAGAAGGCCACTTCTTACCATGAGTCCTGATACAACCACAGACGAGCTGTCAGGAGCAAGGTTGATTTCTTTCATTGGCCCAGTCTTCTCCTTGGGTGTCACCCGCACTCGATATCCAGTGAGCTGAACATTGGGCGGTGTCCACTGGGCGCTCAGGCTTGTTGGTGTAACCTGAGTGAACTTCAGGTTGGTTGGTGCAGGAATAGCTGTGGGGATGTTCATTGGTTAGAGGTTATCTTATAGGAAATGGAGAAAAGGGAAAATAATGTGAATTCCAAGAAGTAGAATGGATTGTTCTTGTTGGGTTAGGTGAGTTCCCTGGTCAAACGAAGATTCAGTAAAAGAAAGTACAAGAAGGGGTGCAAAATGAAGAAAGCGCTTCCTAAAAAAAGCGTGTTTTATATCCACCAATTCTCAGAATCACTGGGAACACTTGGGTAAATGCCAGAACTCTAAGACACTTTAGGTTTTAGAAGGTTCTTTTTTGTCATCGTTGTTTTCTCTTAAAAAACAAAAATGTTGAATTGGCTTATTGGCCATTAGGATTGATTTTCCATTTGTATAGAAAGATGAGCAGTAGTCCTTTTTCTATATAAATTATCTTTGTATGGAAAACCATTTCACAGAGTATTCCATCCAAAAAAGATAGTATTATGTTTTCATTGTCTCTTTATTTGGATCCTATGGTAGATATCACTGCTAAATTTGAAATATTCTCTATGGTGCAGCAAAAGAAGAAAATTGGCTCCCAACAGAAGCAGAAAAGAGAAGCAAAGAGCAATAATACAGATTGTCACCTCTAGGGTTTATGCTGTCACCAGGATACATCTTTAGCATTCTATTCTGCTTCAGACATAAAGCACAAGAGGATAAAGTACTGTGGAACGCATTTGTCCTATTGATTATTTCCTATGTGTCTGAATCATAATCATTTAAGCAAATTATATACCAGCGCATGATATCTAAACAGAGAAGAAAGGTCTTACCCATGTGTTCTCAGAATCATGCTGCTATGAAATGCCCCAGTTTGGGTTCCTATTTTAGAGTAAGCTCTATGATGTCAAACTTCTTTCTTTTAGACACAGTGGGGGCAACCACAGGGAGTCATAGCTTAGGAAATAATCCATAATTTTAGAATCATCTTCAAATGTCTTGCTTTGTGGCCTTGTTTATAAGCCAAGCTACTCCAAAATTTATTTTTATCATACTTGTTTACCTAAATATCACCTAAATTTTATTGTTTATTACCATTCCTCTTTAAAGAGGATTTTTCCTAATAGAATCAATAGCCCAATAAAGTATAATTCATTCAGCAGGGCGTAAAGTCGCTGCTCCCATGAGCACCTGGGTGGTGCAATTAACGATATACCTGTGGACTGGGTTCCAATCAGGGGCTGGCTCTCCATATCATCGTGCAAGGCAACCACACTGACTGTGTACTCAGAACCCGGCCTGAGGCCTTGCAGCTCTGCAGTGTCTTCTTCACCATCAGGTGCAGGGAATAGCTCATGGATTCCATCCTCAGGGCTTGAGTAGGTCACCCTGTACCTGGAAACTTGCCCCTGTGGGCTTTCCCAAGCAATTTTGATGGAATCGACATCCACATCAGTGAATGCCAGTCCTTTAGGGCGATCAATGTCTGTTAGGCAAATTAATGGTAAGAGGTTATGTGAAAAGCAAGTTGTGAAATAAGCATTTTTATTACATGCAAAGCAGTTTTGCAGATACCATTTTCTTTGATGAATTAAATTCTAATTAACCCACTATGAAATAGAAAATTACTTAACACTTGCTTAAATTGTTTTGGTTTAGAAAATATTTAATGTTGCATCACTTATTAAAACATAAGTGTACATTAGATGAGTAGACACCCTGAAAAGTGTCCCCTGAATGGGGATTTACTTATATTAATTTAAAGATATTCTACCAAGATTTGTTTTTGCAATGTGGTGTTAGTCTCATAGACCTGGATTTTCTATACCTTGGAAGTGGTAAAGTTGATTTTCAATGTTAGATTCAAATTGTTATAATTGTTCTTAAATTCTTCTTTTCCCTTCTTTATTAAGTATTCATATGTCATGTTGGCCCAGCCACAGTCCTCCAAATGCTCCAAACATAACAGCTACGTGAGGCACATTTCAATCAACTTTACCATCCAGTCATAGAAAAGAAGGTCCTAGCAAAATATTTTGTAGATCTGCTATAGGCAAATAAGATTTTGTTGAGGCCATTTGAGCAAAAGAAATTCAAAGCACAGCTACTATGGTAGGTCCACAACTTCTTTCCCTATAAGTTTATTGCTTGGCACCGAGAAGGAAAAATGTTTGTAAAGGGCTCAGCTCAAGATACAAACTAACCAACAAGTTGACTTTCCCTATGTATAATTGCAAAAGACATGCGGAGGGCATTCAGATGCCCAAGAACAAAACTTGATTTTGAAAATGGAAACCAAGCAGTGGTTACGTACTGGTGACTGCAGTCTGAACCAGAGGCTGACTCTCTCCGTTTCGATTCTGAGCATAGACACTAACCACATACTCCACTGTGGGCTGCAAGCCTTCGATGGTCATTTCTGTTTGATCTGGAAAGGGAGTGAAAAGCAAAGGTAGCATCTATGTCATCCACTATAAAGTCATCTGAGTGACTGCTAGAGTTTGGTAACAAACACATGGTGGCCTAGAATTTCCATTTGCAGATTTATCATGAAAATATGGAGGAGTCAGATATTGATTTCCTTTTGGACAAACCGTTCATTGCTAATACAAATTACCATATTGGAGTAAACACACACTCAAGGATATGCTCTAAAACCTAATATGCCCCTAACAATTAATGATGATGCTCTTGAAAAAAATAAAAATTAACTTGACTTTAAGAGATTTCCTTAAGATCCTAATCTCACAAGTATTTTATATAAAAACAAAAACAACAGAGCTAAAAAGATCTGAAAGAGTTAGTTAGGCCATTCCTCTCTTCTTAGTGTGCAGGAAAAACAAAACAAGGGTGGGTCTAATAATTTAAGATGTCCATATCACTAAACAGAACTATACATGTAAAAACAGAAACATACTTATCCTAAAACTTCTACTGTGAAGTGAGTTGGTAACAATCTTGAGCACTGAACTTGAGACTGGGGAAAAACGATGACATATGACACAAAATACATAGTACCCACAGCAAGGTGGCCATTTATTTTAAAAAGAATATTGTGGGGTACTATTCTATTTATCCTGTTGTATGTAATATGCTGGTTATTCTTACCTGGACCTGCAGTTTTAGTTTTTGATGGTCCTGGGCCATTTTTGGGAGTGGTGGTCACTCTGTAACCAGTAACAGGGGAACTTGAAGGCAGCCATCTGACACTAATGCTGTTGTCCTGAACATCAGTCACTTGCATCTGGGATGGTTTGTCGATTTCTACAAACAAAAGCAAGGAAAAACCAGTGAAGTCCCAGTTTTAGGGCACAAGACTGGACAAGTCCTTATCTCTAGGTCTGGTACATATTTGAATGATGTCTTACTACTATTAATCTCTCCCAGGTGTTTCTTTTTGCAGGAATACAGAGATAGCTTTTGAGCGGATGGGGTGTGCATCTGAATACCTACTTTTAACATAGCTGCTTCATTCACAAAGAAGCTACATTCCAAGTAGGTGTCTGTCTTCTTACTTTATCAACTCATCCATTCATTCTTCAACAAATATTTATTGAATGCCCTCTATGCCTATCTCTATTGCAGGTATATGTAATATATCAATTAACAAAACTGGCAGAAATTCCTGCCCTTGGGGTGCTTCCTTGTATATCTGACTCCAAATTCTGTTAGCTGCAGGTATATTAGCTGCAGGTTGTAGTCTTATTAAAAAGGAAAATCAATTTTACAACGAGGAAAATACCTTCGGAGGACATTGTAAAAACTATCTGAATAAATAAGCTTGTGTAACCCAGAGGAGGAGTTTGTACCTGTTCGGTAATCAATGGAAATTGGCTTGCTGCTCGCCGGGCTGTCCCCACGGCCAGTGACAGCATACACAGTGATGGTATAATCTACTCCAGGTTTAAGGCCGCTGATGGTAGCTGTAGACTTGCTCCCAGGCACAGTGAACTCCTGGACAGGGCTATTTCCTCCTGTATAATAAGGGGTAGTTCAGAGTGTGAGGGGCTTAGAGTTACTTTGGTATCACTGATTAATTGAAGTAACATATTGAAAGCAGTGTGTAAATCACATCTTACTGCTGATTCTCTTTTAAAGAGTGCTATTAATAGGGCCTGAACAGAAAGGTGTATTTATGCACGTAGTAAACCTTGGTACGTATATAAAAATTGGGAGAAAATTGCAGTTAATGCTATTTTAACATTACAGCTTTAAAATGTCACTGAGTTGTAGATTAACATTAAAAGGGGGAAGAAGGTAAGCCCTCAGCCCAAGATTGCATATAATGTGTCCTTTTTAAAAATTCTAATGGAATACACTCATGTTGAATAAAATTTGGAAAATACACAAAAATAAAAAGAAGGAAAAATAAAAATCACTAATCTCACCACTGACAATATATTTGTGAATTTATGATCCTTTTTTCCTTAACTCTGATATTTCCCCTCTAGTTGTATTATATAAACAACTTTTTATCTTGATTTTGCAACCAATTATATCATCCATATCCGCCATGTTTTCTTGGGAAAGACAGGGCTCCATCGAATGGACTTGCCAAAGTTTCTTTAATTGCACATACACTGTTGGGCTTTTGGGTTACCCACAACAGAATCTGATTTGATCAGAGTGTGAAATGGGATTTTACTACTGCACCTGTTTCTCCATAGGTGATCCTGTAATATCTCACAGTGACAGCAGGAGCATCCCAGCTGATTAGTAGGCTGGTGGGGGTCGCGGCAACAACTTCCAGGTCCCTTGGAACATCAGAAACTAGAAAAAAACATGAGAACATTTTCACATCCATAATTTTCAAACAATACCCAGATTTACTCTGTTCATTTTCCAGATAATTGTCTTTTTGATTCCTTCAAACAATAATGTAAATACTATGCGAAAAGAACAGGATTTAAAATTATGAAAAATTCAAGGTAAGAGGTTAAGGAGCCCATTCGAATGGTGATAAAATGATTATTTCAAATTTACTGTAGGATCTTTTCCCTCAAAGTATTCTTTTAAAAAAATTTCAAAACCATAGAAAAGTTACAAAAATAATACAACAAACATTCATATACCCTTTCCTCAGGTATTTGCTAATTAGTAACATTTGCCACATTTGCGTGTTTCTCTCTCCCTCCCCCACTCTCTCTTAACCATTTAGGACTAAGCTACAGACATCACGATGACACTGCTCCCTTAAGTACTTCAGCATCTATCTCCTAAGAACAATGATGCTATCACACTAAAATTATGTTTTTAAGGACACTTTGAAACAGTGTTGAGTTTTCTATATTTCAAATAAAACTTTAGTTATTAGAAATATAAAAACACCTCGATTAGGCAAGAAATTTCTCAGGATAAAGAAATTATCTTCTTTAATATATGCTGGGAGGGAGATTTTTCTCCACATTCTCTCACTTCCCTCTCCATGCCTCCTAACCATGATCTATTTTTTTAAGAGATGACGACAGACAACAGCTCTTTTACATGATCCACCAACTGTGCAGGAAAGCATCCTGAGTTTCTTTGTAGACCAGAAAACAAGTTACCTGTTGATTGTTGGCCAACCAAGGGGGGACTTTCCTCTCTGCCATTAAGGGCAATGATGCTGACCACATACTCTGTGCCTGGGTTGAGGTTGGTGAGGGTGATGGAATTCCGAGAGGGGGGCACTCGATCTTTGCGAGGTCTCCCACTAAGGTGCTCAGGATGATGGCGGATCTCGTAGCCAGAGATGGTGGCTCGAGGAGCCATCCAGTGGACAGTGAAAGAGTTGGCGGTGATATCAGAAAAGTCAATGCCAGTTGGGGAATCAAGACCTGTTTTTCCCACCCAGGGGAGGAAAAGGAAAAAAAAAGACAAGACATCACCAGATTAGGAAGTGACAAAGACTGTAGGGGAAAGTAACGTATGTCCAATGTTTCTGTTCTTTCTCACCAACACCATGATTTGCCATAAACCTCAGATTATGATGTACTGATTCTAAGCCACGTAGGAATTTCAAATCATAAACTGACTCAGCTCAAAATAGCCAACTCAAGCACTCATTTATTTTTCTTATGCTAAGTAATCCAAGCAATTTTTATTTGTTATTACAGTAAGGTTTCTGTATCATGTTTGAAGATAGGTGTTGGAGGTCTTCTGGGAATTGGTATTTTCAAATACTTCACTACTCAAGTATTCTATGTTCCTATCCTGTATGTGTATCTCTCAAAGTAAGGCAAGACCTGCCCACTCTCAAATTAAGTTTTTGGCTCTCAAAGAAGCTTTCTATGCTCAAGAGGGAATTGATATGTCAACAGAGTGGTAATGATGCCAAACATAAAACTTTCTAAAACTGAAGACATTATCTTGGACAAATTATAATGTAGGTAATTCCCAATGAATTGAGAACATAGTCCCTTTTTGAAAAATTAATAAGAATTCAGAGTTTATTTCAAAGTCAAATCACTTAGCCTCTCTGAGACGTCTAGCAAATTTCTGTTCCAGTTATAACATTCACTCATTCTATTCAATAATATACTCAAACAAAATTGAGATATTATAACTCCTTTTTGGAGGCAAGTGAACTATAGGTAAATTAAAGAATATATTAAACTATACTTTTTTAAAAGAAAAAATTAAAAGAAGCACTCATGTTTAAAAAAAGATATAATATTTATGGTATTCAATTCAACTTCCTTCTTGTAGTAAATGAATATTTTATTAAGTAGAAAGAAGACATAAACTGGCTCAGTAAAAGAAGGACAATACTAAGGTGACAGTGACAGTGTTAGGTGAGCCATCAGACAGAGCTGCTTACTGAAAAGGAATGCCCACCAACTCTAAATAACAGAGTATGAGATCTTCTTCTTGGGAGATTTTTTTTTAAAGGATAGATAACGAAGTTTCTAGACTAATTTCTTAGTGACTGAAAGTCTAGGTAATTGTTGAGTAAGGCATCTTTTAATTTTTAAGACCAGTGATTAAAAAAAAAGTACTATAATGAGAAGCCTATACATACCACCACCACCAAAAACAGGGATATATTTTTAGAAGTAGCATTTCATTTTGTTATTTAAAATTGTAGGTGAAAGCTACCTGATAAGCGTATTGCCAACATGACTCACCTGTTTTCTGTCTTCCCCTAAGAGGCATGCTTTCGTGTTGTTCGTAGACACTGGAGACAGTGACTAAATATTCGGTACCAGGCAGGAGATCTGAAGAGGCAAGTGGGACTGATTTTAAACTTGTGCTTGAAAGGTGGTGAAAAAACAAAGCACTCCTGGGACTATTTCAACTGATGAAATATGCAAGCATCCAGTTCTATAGCCAGCCTACTTACACCTCAGTGAATGTCACTAGCTGGAGATGGTCTGTAAATTAGGTGATAAGGAAGGGTCACCCTGCCCTGTAGCCTCTCTAAGCCCTGCCCTCAGTTCCACCTCTGTGAGTGTGAGTCAGCCAGACTTGGAGTCCATGGAGTCACATATTACATAGTAATATTTCTGTCACCCACTTGATGGTATGTCTGTTGAGGGCATGTGACAATAATTACTGTGATACTGTGGATTATCATTTATGCCTCATAAGGTAGAACCCTATAAGGTAGTTTGTTACTTTTAAAAGCAGCTTTATTGCCGTGCAAAATACTGCATATTTTTAAAGTGTATAGTTTGACAAGTTTTGACATATGTATAAATTGTGAAACCATCACCATACTCAGCATAACGAACACATCTATTACCTCCAAAAGTTTGATTTACTACAATTATCTCCGTTTTATAAATGAGAAAACTGAGATATAGAGAAGTTATCTTCTTTAATTTATTTGCCCAAGATTGATTAGACAGGGGTGGACCCAGGCCAGGACCAGTGGTCTTAGTAATCAACCTTTACTGGAAAAGAGCCGCAGTCCAAAGGGAAAGCAATCAGTTCTGCTATATTAAGGTGAGAATAGAATATTCAAATATATATATATACATCTCCGAGTGTCCTCTTCTCCCGTTTTGATATAGGGTCATTCATTGCTTAATGATGGGAATACATTCTGAGAAATGCAGAATAAGTTAGGTGATTTTATCATTGTGCGAACATCTTAGAGTGCACTTACACAAACCTAAATGGTATAGCCTACCGCAAACCTAGGCTATTTGGTATAGTCTATTGCTTCCAGACTACAAACCTGTACAGCCTGTTACTGTGCCAAATGCTGTAGGCAATTGCAACACAATGGTAAGTATTTGTGTATCTAAATATATATAAACATGGAAAAGGTACAGTAAAAATACAGTATTATAATCTTATGGGGCCAACACCTTATATGTGGTCTGTGGTTGACTGAAATGTCAATATGTGGAGCATGAATGTACCAAAAAGGTGCAGAGTAAGGTTTCTAACCTTTGAACTCCTACTCACTAGACCCTCATTCCCCTGTACACCATCTGCCCTTCAGCCTTTCTGGCAGAGGCTCCTTCAATGTTTAGAAAAGCATTAGACAGGGGACGGGATGTGGATTTGTGGACTCCTCTTCCTCCTTGGCCAGGGGCAATTTACTTAACCACTGGGGACCTCAGTTGCTTCATCTTTAAAAAAGGATAATAATGACTTCTCTATGGGGGAGAGGGCGACCTTAAGGTCATCTGTAGCATTAGGATTATAATAAGGTCTTAGAACATATGCTTAATATGGGACAGGCCTATGGCTAAGGCGGGGCAGACACAGTGATACAGGGGTGTGTACACTGGGTTATGCTGTAACTACTGATTCCTGAGTGCTCTAGAACAGAAGCAATAGCCCTGCGGATGTGGATACACAGACATAAAGATGTTCTCGTCCTCAGCCACGAAATGAGAAACCAAGATCACGGTCATGCTGAGCTGCTTTTCTTTGTGTTTCGTTATCTAAAATATTATTGAAAGGTAGGGGATATTTTCAGACCATCATTTGCTAATGTACCTAAAAGTAAGCCAGTTTCCCGTTATCTAGAATGTGGTGCTGTTCTACTATATTTTACTATTGCGGTACAGTGAAAATAGGAAAGAAGTAATGTTTATGTGAAACACAGCACCATGTTACAGCTTACTCTTATTTTCTTTAACAAAAGATGTCTATTCTGAAACGGTTGGAACTAGAAAGAGACAATTTCCATAAATTGTTGTTTATTTCATGTCACTGAGAAAACATCTAAGTCCTCAGCCTTCTGAGAAATCCTTCTAACAGATTCTTTTTGAAGTACAAATTAAACTTTTGACTCTTTCTTCAAAACAACATCCTGATCTATCCCAAGCAATCAGTCACTGTTTCTAAGTTTTCAAACACTCAACAGATCACCTGCTGACACTTTTTGAAAAAATGAGAATAAAGCAGATAGGGCAACACTATTTTCCATCCTCACTTTTTCCTCTCTCTAAAGATTTAGATTTACTCATGTAATTTCTCTTGATATTCACTTATTTTTGTGTGCTTATTTGGAAGCAGAATGTACTCGATGTCTTGGAACTTTCCTGCTGGTGTTTTTCCACTTTGATTTTTAAAAAGTGGGAGATATCAAAAGTATATCAAGATAGCAACAAACATTACATTTTTCAAAATTTATGGAGCTGCACATTAAATTTGGAGTTTAGCTTGTAGCTCTGTTGCAGCTCTCTTGTTCTTAGCTGCTCCTACCTGAGAACTCAGAATTTATTTGTTATGCTGTAAGTTAATATTTATGGAACAGACATGTTCGACTGCTTACTTGTTAAGACCACTGCATTGTCTGAAGGAGAAATTGACAACTCTGCAACATCTTCCTCATTTTTCACAGGTGAGTAGCGCACCAGGAAGTTGGTCAAATCAATGGATGGGGGTGGGGCCCAGGTGACCCGCATAGTGTCTGAACCAACGTTGGTGAACCGCAGGTCAGTGGGAGGAGGGACAGCTGGTTTCAAACAAGAAGGAAGACTAAGTTAATGTAATTTTAAAATTCAAGCTAACAAAACATCTGGAAAGGTAAAACCAATATTTCATGCATAAGGGAAACAGAGTCATAATCATGCAAAACGGTCTAATATAAATCTAATCTAAATCATAGTGTACTACTGTTAAAAATAAAACACTACACACAGTACTGTTAGGCCCCTTTAACCTTTCTGCCATAATCAATATATTTTAAAAACTAATTTTAATCTACTTTAAAATACGTTGCTTTTAGATGCATTAGTAATACCACTGAAGATTATTTTATCCCAGGCTGAAGAGGCTTAAGTTGCCACACAGCAAAGAGAAATGTAGCAGTACTTTCCAAAGAAACACATGCACACAGACAAAAAGACAAGAGGGTCCTAAATTTCCCCCCTGACAAGATGTTTACAGCTACTGGCATAGCTACAATTCTATTCAGTGAATTCTACTTACAAGTGAAAAGGGTTCATGCAAATTGGTTCTCAGCGTGTTTCTTCCCATGCAGGGCAGAGAACCTTTAAAATGTTGCATGCTTGTCCCCAGACTGTGGTTAAAGAGGTGTTTCTTTACCTCATGATAGCAACAAAACCTAGAATGCTCCAAAATTTTTCTCCTACCTAAAAAAAACCTCCATCCACACTACCCTAAATTTTGATGGATTTTTACTCAGCTACAAAGAAGGAACATGGTAGAGTTTGTCAAAGGGTTGAAGGAAGAGCATATGGTATGTTTAGATGTCTATTTCTTATAATTAACTGGTGCTCATTGTACAATGGGCATTCATGTTAGATTTTTTTTTAAACCTCTAGGTCTGCAAATTTAATTAATATTTGCTATTTTATATTTAATAGGTCAGATATCTATATTTTTCTAGCTTTAAATATATTTGTGGTTTAAATGAAAGTGCACTTAAGACTACTTGCATGTTTTTTATCCAGTCAGTTTAGCATATGCATTTGATTTCTCATCCCCAGTCTTAATCTTTGGTCGATTGCTGGCTTCTCCCTTGAAACATCCGTATTTAACCAAAGTAACTGGTGGCAGCATGCAACACCATCCATGTCTCAAACACAGAAGTTTTCAAAATTCACCCGTTTGCTGTGTCAGTGTAGTAGGGGCACTCTCTCCGCCATTAATGAGAGTGATAACGCTGATATCATAGTCAATGCCCGGCTCCAGCCCTGTGACTGTGTAGTATCCTACTGAGGAGTCCACAAAATCTTCAAAAATAGGGATACCTTCTCCTGCCGCAACTACTGTGATGCGGTACCCAATAATGGTGGAAGAGTTTAGCGGGGTCCACCTCAGGCCGATGCTTGAATCGGTTATATCAACAAAGCTTAGGTCAGTGAGTTGGGGCACCTCTATTGAGTTACAAAGCAAAGAGGGGGCAAAAGAAAAATAGAGGCAAAAAAGAGGAAAAAATAAAGCAGTGTATATCAGGTTACCAGTAGTAAATTTGATGGAATGTTAAAGCAATGATGGTAATATGCGATCCGTTTCAAATTCTCTGAAAAGACTTCCTAAACATCGTGAATAGTTTGCTTCCCTGGGAAAGCAAAACAGGTTACAATATTCTTTCAGGGATTTTCTTGCATTTTGAAAATGTCTCTAAACAGTACCATTTGAACTTCTCAGGTTCCTAAAAATCATAGGCCTGCTCAGGATGTCAAAGCCATTCCTAGAACCTAGATATAACATCTGCAGTTAAGTATCAGCAATGTTTTAAAAAATCCAAAACTGTTTTAGTAGGAAAATAAAAGCTTGCACGAAGAAGGTTAAAAAAATAATTGGCTGATAAACTATTTTTTTCTCCCATACAAAACTCATGAAAACATCATGGCCATAACGCTAATGCATTATGAATGTATGGTATGAAATGTGCCATTCAAAAGCACATTCAGGCCGAGGAGACAGACAGGCCTGAGTTCAAGGCTATTGCCAATATTTTGTTTAATTCATAATCAAAGTTATTTAATTAGCATTAGTAAAAGCATTCTGCCAAATAGTGCAAAGGGAAATACAATCTGTCCAATTGCTTTCATTCTAGTAAAATCCAATTTTGGACAAACAACAAACCTATCCCTAGACAGGCCTTTGTAGTGTTGTCTTTCAATCCATAAGAAAGAACACCCTGAAGGTGTGGACTTTACCTTTTTTTTTTTTCCCCCAAATTTAAAAAAGAAGGATTTGAAACTGCAAGATGAACAATTGGACGTGTCAACCAAATGCTATTTCAGTGCTCACCTATGGAGACAAAACTATTTTATAGAACAGCTGTTGAAAATTGATATGGACTGTAAAATCAGGCACAAATGTACTGATGGGCTGCATTTACCATATTACTTTTAGCCTGTCAATACTGAGTACAGACACATGACAGTGTTTTAGTAATATTTCCACATGAGCAGACAGTACAGAGTTAATGCAGTGGCTGCCGCTCCATTACATACCCGTTGCAACAAACAGCATCCCAGTGAAGCACAGACAGTGAAGCAGTGTTAACAGCAAGCATTTGTCCAAATAGTTGCTTTGACTTCATGGTTTTAGAGAGTGCAGTTGGGAAGTCGGAATTAAATCCCAAATATATCTGACACCCTCAACCATCTGGGGATTAAGATGTTAATCCCCACTCTTATTGAAAGTGCCACTCTGAGGATAACAGCTTATTTTTCTATTACCTGGGATGATGGTATCAGAGATAGGGACACTTTCCTTGTCATCTTTGACAGTGTAAACACTGACATTGTACTCCAGGCCAGGACTCAGGTTTTCAAAAGTGCAGGAATTCTGATCAGCATGGACCACTTCTTCCAAAGAATATCCCTGCTGGCCATTTGTAGGGGTTGTGGTAATTCTATAGCCAGTAATGTCTACAGGAAACAGAAAGGAAGGAGTTACCGCACAGAGCATTTGTGACTCAGAGTGTGTTTAACTAGACTCCAATGATGGCCCCACAAAGGGGAATGGAAAAAGGACCTGGCATTTATTGAGGACTCACTGTCATTCAATGCTTGCAACAACCCTTGAGGCAGTACTAAGACCCTCAATTTAAAAAAAAATCTTGGAATGGGGAGGTGATTATCAAAGGCTTTCCTGTCTCCAAATCCCATGCTTCCTCTACCACTCTAGCCTGCTTTTCCTTAATGGATCATCTGAGGATAGCTAAGGAATATTCCATTCTACCTGCTCAATATGGATCCACTCTCAATCTTAAGCACAGTTCCCCAAAGAGGGCTCTCCTCATTTAAAAAGGCAGAGCCTATGGGATTTACAGGAAAGCAATCAAGAAAGATGAAAAAGTGAAATATAAAAGTGATGATACTTATTCTAGAAAGAATACTAATTGTTGAAGATTTCAGGAATCATAGAAATTGGGCAGTAAATAAGTTGAGGGGGAGGAGAGAAACATTCAAATAAAATACTCATGACTAGAGAGCTTCAGGGCCAGAATAAAAGTAAGATGAGAAAGTAAATTAAAGTTAAACTTTCTAAAGGGCAAGTAAATGGTGGTATGTTTTGTCATTAGGAACAGGGGAACACTAAAGTGGTATACAGGAGGAAATACAACTGGATGAGAAATAAACATTTAGATCATTACATTTTCAAGAGACCATCCAATGGGTAGTCTAGGCCATTGACACTAGATATGCCCGACTGCTAACAAAAACATAAAACTTGCCAACTTTAAGTTTCAAATTCCGAGTAACTTGGCTGACAATAGTGTAGCTTCAGCTTTAACTGTTTCCACAGATAATGAAAACTTCACCCAAATCACTCAATTTCAGAGGGAGATTAAAAAGGATATTTTGAGCTAGCTTTATTCTGTGCAATTGCATATATTGATCAGATTTAGTGATAACTGCCTTAGCTATGTACTCAAGCAAAAATAGAACTGTATCAAAAAACTTTTTTACAAAAATTTTACAATAATTTTAGCAGTAAATTTAGAAATAGCTAAATAACAACCTAAATAAATCCCTTAAATTAAGAAGTATAGTTGGTAAGGATGCAATCAACATTAGTTGAAACTTCTCAACTTCTTATTTTTGCTTAATTTAGAATTTTCTCAACAATAAGCACTGTTTTATCTCAATAGTGATTCCCCAAAACAATTACATTTTAATATATATTTCTCACCTAAAGAGACTTTTATGTGGTTTTGGCAAAGGTAATGAATATCTAAAATTTCCTGTCATTGCTGTAGTACATCATGCTATTTGAATATCGTTACAGCTATCTTTTATACATTTTACCATTTTATAAATAATTTTCAATATGTATAAACAAGGAGTTTAGACAAAAGCTTCATTTAAAGCTTTAAAAATAGTCATGGAACCCCTTAACCAAATTTCTCAGTATGTATAGAGTATAAGTGAAAACCAAAACAAAACAAAACGAAAAAACAAAAACAATTAAGTCCCAAACATGTGATGCTGCATGTGAGAAGGAGACTAAAAAGTTATAACCCCAGTTTTGTAACATTTAAAACATGTGACTATTGGTAGGTCAATTTTTTTCTGAGTCTCAGTTTTCTCAGCCTGTAAAATGAAGGTATTTCCCCTTTTTATCACCCTTGGATTTTTGTGGTACAACTCACGACAAAATATTTATAAAACCTCAGGGAATAATAAACTTAGGATCTATAACAACTTACAAAAGGGAAATCATGTAGTATGACTTCAGCCATTTGTTTGGCAATTTTTAATGCACTGAGCAAAAGGCACCTTCCTGCTTTTCCCCAGTCCGTGTGATTCCCTACAGCCCTCTCAGGGTCTGCCTTTTCCCCACAGACTAACGCATGATTGTTCTCTTTCCTGTGATTTAAGTAAATTTGCATTAAAATACCCTGCATATGTTGCTCTATGATGTATGTCATATACTCCTATATTTTTTACGGAGAGTTGGGTACTTGTAATTCAGACTCTTTCTCCAAAAGGAACACAGTTTCTAAAAGCTTTGTCTTGGGAAGATATTGCATATACTTGCCCTCTGACACATCCCAGGCTTACCTGGGGTGGTGCTTCTCTCCCAGGAAACTGTAAGCACTCCAGTGTCAGGGTTTGCTTCCAGGTGCAGGTTTGTTGGTGGAGACAATGCTATGCAGGAAAAAAAAAAAGTTTTTAAATTAAAAGTTGAAGCTAACACAGAGCTCTTGGCCTGTGAAATGTTTCCTTCCTTCCTTCCTTTCTTCCTTCCTTTTTTCCCTCTCTCCTTCCCTCCCTCCCTTCCTTCCTTTCAGAATCAGCAAAATATAAAAGTTATACTATGAAAACATGATGGATAGCCATTCTGTGATGTAGAATTTTTTGATTAATGATTTTACAATACTGTGGAAATTGTTTCCGTCTTGCCAGTTCATCAATCTTCTTGACATGGAAAGAACATTTCTGATACCATGGAATATATGGCATGAGCTGCACCTGCTACTCCAAATTGAGAAACAGCTCATAATAGAAGTAGGGATGAGATATTTGCCCTGTGCCATTCTCTTAAGTAAAAAAGTGATACTGATACTAGCTTTTTCAAAAAGTGGAATGGTATTAAAAACCAAAGGGGGGGAGAAAGAACTCTTCTTACGTGTGACCACTCTGTTTACAATTGGTGGTTCTCTTTCTTGCCCATCTCTCAGAACTTGGATGGTGTAGACGTATTCCACGCCTGGAGTCAAGCCAGACACAACAATGCTTCCCGAGTCTGAAGTCACTTCTCTTGGTGCTTCCCCTCCCTGGCTTGGTCGTACACCCAGCTAAAAGATGCAAAGCAAAATAAACTTGAAAGATAAGTATTTCCAGAGTTGCATTACTGCTAAGAGGCTATGGTTATGCTTTAAATAATGTGAACTTCTTAGAAATTACACAATGTACTTTTATTAGGCGTTGCATTGGGGACTGACTTTAGCTTTATTATATACTTTAGCTGGAAATTCCCTCTACTGGGAGCCAGACTAGGGGAGGTATCTTCCAAACTGCATTAAGGTGGCTTGTCATGGAAGGTTCCAGAGAAATGTCATTACATACTGTTTTGTTTGATAAAGAATCCCCTGGTACAAACCCGAAGTACACACAGTTGCTTTGGGCCACATGGTAGTTTATTTCTATTTTCTTTGTGCTGGGATGAATCTCCTAGCTCTCTCTTTAATGAGTTATTAACATTCGATTCACTTTTAGTTTCCATTTAAAGGCACCAGCCCCTGTAGCACTTTGTATTGCAAAAATACACCTTTTGAAGAAATATGTGCATAGCTTCAACTGCAGGGGGATAAGTTACAAAACAAGAATTAGAATAAATGTGCCCATAATTTAAAATCTTTTTAAGATTCTATTTCAAAAACCTAGGTAACATTGTGTTATCAAATAGTGTTCAACTCTAGAGATATCCTTCATACATTATAAGGCTTCTGAAAGTCAGAATTAAGGGAAATTTAAAAGATATACTGGCAATCTTCAAAAGGGTTTCTCTGTATTTAAGTAGTGTAGTCATCAATATGACCATTAGCATATCTCAAAAAGGAAGTGATCTTTGGTGTTTTTTTTTTAAACAATCATGGGGATTTAGTTTTGATTTCCAGTCATAATAAATATTTCTCTCTCCACACTCTAAATGACAAAGAAAGGAGTTCTTTTAAACATACTCATAGCTTCCCTAATATCATTACTTTAAAGAACATGAATCCAGATAGCCACAGGGAAGACCTTAATCTTAACTTCTATTAAGAGACTCATCCCCAGGCCTTTGAACAGTTGGAGATAAAACTGATTAGATGAAAATGTGATTTTTAAGTGACTCTGTGTTTAATTGGTCTCCCTAAATTGGCTTTTGTGAACTTGTTCACACCCATTTAGAACAACACATCAAATGGAGTTTTCCTATATTTCTTTAAATGTAGTTCCCTGGGAGACGGGATAAAGAAAATAAGACAACCACCACCAGCAACAGCTCTGTGTTCATGTTTTATCCTTTGCAAAGCACTCTCACAGCCTCCCCATCCTCCCAGCAATCCAGTGCGGTCGGCAGGGCAGAAGTATTGTTAGGCCCCCACAATGTGTCAAAGAGGTGTGAAAAGAAGCAGGTAACAAAACCCAGGTCTCCTGACTTTTGAACTTCCTGTCTCTACTCTTTCCAGAAGAAACATGAAGGTACCTCAGGGCCATATTGCAAGAGGTTGGGAACATCTGCAACTTACCTTAAAACCAATCCTTGGAGCAGGTGTCCATGTGATCACAATGGTTGTCTCGGTCACTTCAGTGTTGTAAGGTGGAATGGAGCTCTGAGGCTGCACTGCAAGAGGGAATCAAGGCACGTATTTAAACCTTGGACTCACAGATGATTGCATAGAACAGAGACAAGTATTTTTATCGAGAACCTCAACTTAACCAACCAGTGGATAGAAAATGTAACATAAGTTCCTTCATTGGGTGAGAATTTGGAGAAGATCAAGCCTTCTCAATCTTTAATGTGCCACACGAATCATCTGAGACCTGGCTAAAATTCAGGCTCTGATTCTATATGTTCAATATGGGGTAGGGAGTTTACACATCTGACAAACGCACAGTTAATGACCTCAAAGGAGGTCCTTTTCAATGAAATTATAGAATTCAATTTGTGTGTTTTCATCATCATTGGGATTTAAGTTTGGTGACAATAAATTTCCCTATATTGTCAATATAAAGTCCCTTATGAAACGTAAAGCTGGTCACCACAGACTGATGATCATTTTGTTTCTTAATCATTAATGTAAGAACAATGATTAAATTATAGATGGTGATCTAAAAATAGCTTTATGTTGAATTATGCTATAATGATGGCCAATTATTTTTGGTTGCAATAAGAGATGCTACACAGAAGTCAAACAAAATCTGCCACCATGGATGCACTTTAAATTCTAAAGATTTGTTCCTTAAATATGTGATTATTCATTAAGAATAATAAATACTGTTAAGATTTAGTATTTTACCACCAGAAACAGGAATTATAACAAAAGTTTATTTTGCCCTTTTTTAGCATTCTGACACCACTGTTATTTCTCTTCATGACATTATTACTTTAAGAAAAGAAAAGACTTGTTCCCAGGCTTCAGCACCAAAAGAGAAAAAGAGAAAGAAAGAAAGAGAGAGAGAGAGAGAGAAAAGGAAGAAAAAAGAGCATGTATATACAAAGTTAAGAGAGAGATTCCCAACAACCTTGCAAATCTTATAATAAGTTTAGAAAAGTGAGGTCTCAGAAGCCAAGATATTTGAATCAAGTGAGTTAAGTTCAAGGATTTCAAGTGTGTTAATAGCCCTGGTCATATGTTTGATGCCATCACACTTCCTTCCTCTGTACGTCCCAACCGAGTTCTGTTCCCATTGGAAAAATCTAGTGAATACATTTATATTAAATTATGCATGGCTGGTGAGACAAATAGTTTCCAGAGTTATACAAACAGGGAATAAAAGCTCTTCAGGCTCCAGTCTCTACTCCAGATTGTTTTCTTTGTCCTGTGTGAGTTTAGGTTCAACATTGCAATTATTTCATCTTTTTTTCTCATCTGGATTTTAATGTGTAATTTTTTCTTTTTCTTTCTTTTTTAAAATTTTTTTTGTACAGACAGGATCTCGCTATGTTGCCCAGGCTGGTCTCAAACTCCTGGCCTCAAGAGATCCTCCTGCCTTGGCCACCCAAAGTGCTGAGATCACAGGTATGAGCCACCATGCCCAGCCTAATTTTTACTCTTTCTTTTTAAAATACTGTGTGAGAAAAAGTGAAATTTGTGCATGGGCCACTTTGTAATGACTGCTCTAATGGCAGAATCGAAGAACGACCGGTTTAGTGTGCTGTTTCATAAGCATGTTATTATTTTGATGGCATGCTGGGGGAAGTAGGAGGGGTGACCCTTGGTGCCTTCCAGTGACTTTGGAATCATCTACCACTCGGCTGCTGCTGACTTTGCCAAAATGCCATGGCCAGCCCTGTGTGACCATTTTTAAGGGCCCACAAGAAACAATTCAGAGAACAGTCAGTTTCTTTCGCTGGACATCTGTGAAAGCCACAAGTTTTTCACAAATTACATCCTCCTCAACCGTCCTTAAGGCCAGGTATTTTCTATTGCTTAAGCAAGCCAGCTAGAGTCTTCCCAAGTTTAACGTGGGGCTCTCTGCCTGGGAAGACCATTATAGGAAAATCACCAAACCACAAACCCATAAACTGATGTCAAACAAAGGATGTGACTGTGTGAGCTATGGTTTCTGGCAGGTCTTGTTAGATGAAGAACAGCCTGGCTGTTAAAAAAATGAAATTTGTCCTATCGATACAGGAATAAGTTGAATTTTCCTCAGAAACACCTTTTTTGCCCCACTTTTCTCACATTTGCTCTTAAGAATTTAGCACAAGTTATAAAACTCGGAAAAGTTATTCCCAGAATTCAGCTTAGTAAGACAGTAAAAAGCTACAGAAACTTAACTTCAAAAACATTCACGAGCCCTGCTGATGTTTACAGCCTTAGGGAGTAGTTAAAGTTCAAATGAAGTTGGAGAACTCATTGGCTCTGCAACTGCTTACCTTAGTTTATTTAAAGCTAAGCTTGGTGGAGCTGTTTCTGTTATCATTCATTCCTCAACCAGTCAACAAATATTTTTGGAAGGTACACTATGTGCCAGGCACTACGTTAACCTTTATCTGATAAAATTAGTTTTGACTATCAGTACTTTAATTCAAATGTAATTATATTTGATATAAATGTACTGTGCAGAACATAAAATAATGCATCTAGTATATCAGTTTCCAAAAGTACTTGAAATATCTTATATTGACCCCCACCCTCCACTTAATTATTGTTAGCATCATTTAAAAGGGTTTTTTCTTTTATAAGTACTCTATTCAACAAAAGAAACTACATGAAATACGTTTTATGTTAAGGAATGAAAAAGACAACTATGTAATTCTACATTTCAGTAAAAGACATCTACTGAAAGGGCACATTCACTGAATGTGAAATCTCCATTCTAATTCAGTGAAGGACCTGTACGAGAAATGGATACTTACAAAATATACAAAGACGTTAATTACATGAGAGTAGATTTTAGACTATCTCAGAACTATGTAACATAAAATAGCAAACGTTTAATGTAAACTTACTTGCAAATTAAAAGAAGATTACTTGCTTATGATTAACAATTACTTAGGAAAAATCCTTCATGGGCCAAACTTCATACAGCAAATTTAAATGGAAATAAATTTTTGGTAAATTATGAATTTTTATGGGGAAAGTCTATAGAGAATTTTCATTGGGAGATAAATTTCATAGTTATTTACAAACTAATCTTGTATTTGTATTGACTTTTTGAATGCTTTTTAAAATCCGTATTTTTAAATTAGTCAAAGAGTAAGATTTGTTGAAAGCTCTTGGAAAATTGCAAACTAGTACATGGTTGCAATATATGCTGGAAAAGGTGCTTATGTTAGGTGCTTTCATAATTCAGACTGGAGTTGAAAATAACAAATGTTTGGCTAGAAATAAGGAGTCTCATAATTCTTTGTAATGTAAATGGAAAATGTACTTAATAGACATCAGTTTGTGAATAGAGGCCCTCATTGTGATGTAGATATGTAAGAGATTTAAGACCACTTCCTTTAAAATGCTGAACAAAAGGACAGACATGACCAAAAGTTATTGTTAGTATTTTTCTCCTCTGTGGAATTTCAAGAGTAATTTAAGAGAAAAAGCTATTCTGTTCTGCAGAAGTACTTTAATCTTCTGCGGCCAACACTCCACCAGTGATAAAGAAATCATTTCCTTGGCTTCTTGTTCTATCAGTTGGTTTCCATTCAATCTACAGATGTTTTCTATTCTATATTTACGGTTATCACTCAATGACAGAAGTACAGGATATAGACATACGTGCTAATTTTTTCTTGCCTTAACTAGTATTTGGTAAATTGCTTTAATACAATAGAATTTAATTTTTCTACAACAGAGTGCTTTAAGCCCATGTTACTCAAAGTGCTGGCCGGCCCCAGGAGAAATAAGGAGCTTCGCAATGTATGTGAATCAACAAACACACTGCTTCCTTCATCAAGAAAATCTGGCTTCAAAAAAATTATCGGCTGAACTAAACAGCATGCTTTATGATTTACATGCTGGCACAAGCTCCTTCTCTTGTTGCAGACCAGTAGCAAACAATTTGTGGACTAGCAACCAGTCCATGGAGCACACTTTTAGTATTACTGCTTTAAATTATGTACTAACTTTTAGAAGTTAATTTCTTAATAAACGAATGAAGAATAGAGAATGTCAATATAGTTAAGGACCTATCATTAAGAAATGGCATTTAAATTTTGACTTACAAGTGGTAAAGACTCCAGTGGCTCTGGGGCTCTGTTGGTTGCCCTTTACAGCTACGAGGGTTACAGTATATTCAGATGCGGGCTGCAGGTTCCTCACTGGGTACCTCGAAGCAGAGGGTCCCACGTTGTATTGCTTGGGCTGGCCTCCTCGGGTAGGGCCCACAGTCAGTCGGTACCCTGATATCCGGGCCCGAGGCGGAGTCCATATCACCAGGACACTAGTGTCCGTTTCATTGGTAAACTGGAGGTTAGTGGGAGCATCCAGTTCTAGGAAAAAAGGTAAAATATCATGTCAAGAAATATTTAGGTCGGTAATTATTGTACTGAAATCCTAAAGCTTGACTGAATATTCTGAGTTTTCTCTCCTGAAGATTGAAACTAAGCAAAAGTCAAAACCCTGGAAAAATTGAGCTGTTGGGAGATTGAGTGCTACATAGAACTTTGCCAAAACTGTCAGTTATGAGAGATTGCAGAACTTTTTTGCTTGACTATGTTCCTTCAAAAAGTCAAATTTTCCAGCAAGACTTTCCCATCACTCTCAGAAATTATAGTTACATTATAGTGATGGTATTTTTTTAAAAAGGCAAAAGAAATACCTCTGAACCCCACAATTTACTCTGCTCTGAGCCAAACAGGTTAAGGAAAGAGAACTAAGTCTACTAAAATGAGGGCAAGCAAGAAGAAGCTCCATATGGATCAAAAGCAATATTCTATACAATTATTAAATAAATAGTCCTTTGCTGGAGAAATAAAAGTTATTTTCACATGGTTCAGATCAGACAACAACTACAATAATTATAACATACTCAGAACGTCAGATTCATGATAGGACACTGGTGAGTTTGCATTATCAGAAAGAATCATGTAAATTATGGGTTTTCTTCTTGAGAATAACTAGCAGTTTCCCCATAGAAATTTAAATCACCTTTCAGATAGAGGAAATCTTTGAGAGGTAGTCAAGTGTAATAATTGAAAGCATGGTCTTTGGAGTCAAGAAGAGGTAGGTTACAGAGTCAGCTCTATCGCTTCCCAGCGCTGTGACCTTACAAGTTGCAGAACTTTTTAAAAGCCTCAGTTTCTCCATATATCCAATAGGGGTGATAATAAAACCTTCCTTCATAAGGTCAAAACAAAGGGTAAATATGAGAATAATGCTTGGGAAGAACTGAGCAGATGACCTGGTCCCAATAACACTGTATACTTGGCAATATACTATTCTTAAATGAATTCTACTGTGAGTGTTAACAGCCTATATTTTAACTCTGATTTAGGTATATTTAGTTACAGTAAAAAAAATGCACTCAAATTATTAATCCATGCCTCCATTAGCAAAGGAAATTAGATTTTCTTAAGTTTTCCTCTCTTAGTGCCCTTCCATTGGTACATGTATTTTAGAAATGGGTTATCACTTAGTATCCATAGAGCTTGTCTGAGTTTTATTTTCAAGTTTAATGTACTTTATGTTCATTATATGTTCCCTTATTGGCGGGGCATTTTCCTCTTTCTAAGCTGTACACCTAGGAGTGAATGGTGTGCAGCCCTGCACCCCAAGTTGGAAGTGGGGGTGGAGAAGTGGGTGGGGAGGTGAAGTCAGGAGCAGGACGTACTGGTTGTCTGTTGTGCAGTCAGAGGCTTGCTCTCCCTCCCGTGGTTCACGGCAAAGACTTTGAAGTAATAGGTGACCCCGGGGGATAGCCCGGTGACTTCTGCAAAGGTGTTCCGGCTGATGGGCAGCCTCTGGCCGTGCTCCCCAGGCAGGTTGACGGGGATCACATCCACGCGATAGCCAGTCACCACACTCTCTGGGGGTGTCCACATGATGGTGACCTTCACATCTGTCACTTCCACAAACTGCAGGTCTCTGGGAGGGGGAACTTTATCTAACAGACAAGAGTCAACTGGTTATTCACAATTCCTGCTGAAGATTATTTTTTAAAGAGCCAGTTTCTTGGACGTCTTAGGCAGTTCATAGAGCCTCTCATTCCAGAGCTATGCTTAAGTTTTGTGTCTTAACCAGATAATATGCTTTTTTGCATATATTTTCATGGTTCAATGAAAGAACGTTATGGTATCAATTTTTAATCAGAAAGGCCAACAGCGGGCTTTGATAAGTTACTTATGACATTTCAGCTGAATTTCCTAAATTTAGGGGAAAACTAATACTTGATTAGATTCAAGATTACTTGAATGTAGGAGCTGTTGACAGAGACCAAACAACCCTCCCTCAGGGATAATTGTTCTTTTGTTTTAGCTTCCAGTCCTCCCAGGAGGCTAATAGAATGAATACAATCCAAGAATGGCTTTGTTCTCCAGTAGAAGGTAGGTTAAAGATGTTACCTGGCCAAGCCCTTAGAGATAAGATACCTTGGGAAGTGTTTTTTTTTAAAGTTACCTGTACGAGGGATACCAGTGGTTTCTTGTTGGATGAAAACTGGAGTACTTTCTTGATTTTCTTCCACAGCATAGATAGTGATGTTATACTGAACGCCAGGTTGCAAGTCACTGAGGGTAACAGAGTTGGCGGTTTCAGGAAGGTTGAGTTCTGTGCTGCTACCTTCTACTGATGGTGAATAGACTATTCTGTATCCTGCAGATTCATGAGAAAAAGTAAGATACACTGGTTTTATGAAACAGAGGCTTAAAACAAAAATCATAAATCCTCCCTGTTCTAATAGCCCTTAGCATCTTGCTTGATTAGCTAAGAGCTAGTGATTCTTTTTGACTCTTAATATTGCCACTTCTTACAATAATGATTATTCAGCATGAAGATAAAATAAGAACACTCATGCAAAGCTTTTTAATAATAAATATCATCCTTGAAGACCCAAGATCCTTAATAAATGTCAATTAGAGAATCCATTAGTTGAAAACACTCATGTTAAACCGATTTCTCCTCTTTGAGCTCTGGATGATGGAAGTAATTAATGAACCAGCCTAAGCACAGAGTTGTTGTCTAGCACTGTCTGTGTCTTTTAGAAACTTCAATGACGAGTCGGTTGAGTCACCTAAGAAAGCAACTCAGCTACCTCTTTAAGAATAAGTCTTAGAGCAAGGTTTTTAGGAAAGTCACACCTCTCCAACCCCGGGAAGGCTTGCTTTAAAGTGCCAATGAGCTGGTGTTTTAAAGGTTGTGTGTGTGTTGTGGTGTGTGTGTGTATGAGGCAGTTGGTAAAACAGATTGGAGAGGAAATGATATGTAGGAAATAGGGCTGGAAGACTTGAAGGTAATCACATACACATACACGTACATCTCTGATAATTATATGGTAGATTTGAAGTGATATGCCGGTCTCCAGTCAGAATCTGCTCCCTCCCCACCTACGGCATTAAGATTAACATAGCAGCCAAGGAAGAAGAAGGCTAAGCTGACCTGTGATGGGAGCCTGGGGTTTGCTCCAGCGAACAACAATCGAGGTGTCGTCAACTTGGTCCACAGTAGGGTCAGGAGGAGCATCGGGTGCTAGCAAAGAAAGAAGGGAAGAAGGGAGGTGATGGTCAGGAAATGTTGCTACAGGCCTGTGTTTGACCAAAAAAGACTCTTTTAACACCATGTAGTACACGTGTACCTGTTGTCTGGGAAGTAGACAGGATCAAACTCTGCTCCCCTTCTTGGGATATCTGATAGACATTTACAATGTATTTTCGGCCAGGAAGCAGGTCAGGGATGTTCACAGAAGTGGCTGTGCTTGGAAGATCTTTGAAACAAAGAGAAAATGTTACTAGCGAGAATAAACCAATCCCTCAAATGACTCCACAGCTTATAAGAAGGATATTTTAAGAACTGTATATTCATAGGGGGCAAAAAAGACTAGAAGGAAATGTACTAATAATTAATCAGCGATTATCAAAGCACTGTGGGGATAATCCCTCTTCTTCGGCTTCTTCTTCTCCTCCTCCTCCTCCTCCCTCTCCTGCTCTTTCTTTTCATTTTCCAATTTTTTTTCTCTCAAGATGTATAATCTTTATAATCCACCCAACCCAAATTTTTAAAAAGAGCTCTCTGTAGTTAGAAGTCAGGGGTAGCGGTTACGAGCAGAAGATGATGGAGTGGGGGTAGAAGGGATATTCTTTTTCCTCTATCTAGGTGCTGGTCCCGTGGTGTGTTCATTTTACAAAAATTCATTGAACTCAGTGCTTATGATTGCTGCACATTTCAGTATGTATGTTACACTACAGTAAAGTTTTTAAAAGGCCCCTAACTGTGAGAATTTGGAAGGCATGAATGAGGGTGCTGTGCTCACATTGTCAGCTGCAGGCCTCATCCTGGCAATTGTTAACACTTCCACGAAGAAAACAGCTTTTGTTGTATGGACCCATGCCCAGCAAATGCATAATGCAGCTCCCATCAGAGACCAGGAACACACGAGGGTGGCTCAGGAAAAACCCAGCCAAGTTCTAGAAAGGGACAGTCCCTCCCTTCCTCATACCAGAGGGTGGTTTGTTCAGCCTGAGCTGCCAACTAGTTCCAAACCACAGAGACCGTGTTTCTGGAGGTCCCCTTGCAAGGAGGGGTTACCAGCAGCCACCCCAACCTGCCACGAGCGACGCATTTGGCTTACCGAGGTACTGTGGTTCATCTCCCTCCTCGCTCAGCTCATATTCCACCCGGAATCCTGACACGGTGTCGGAAGCTGAGACCCACGAGACCACAAAGCTGCTGGCTGTGATTTCAGTCACAGATTCAGAAGTGGCCACAACAGGAGAAAAGGGAGTTGTCTCTCCTGTCACAGTGTTGCCTAGAGAGTCGCAGAAAGGGGAAAGTGAGCCTTCAGCAATCGAGAAAATTTACCATCCTCCTCTGTGAATATCATTTTTTTTTTTTAATGTTGGTGCCATTCATGGAAGAACATGAATTTAGAAGGACAGCCCTTCCTGAGGAGAGCCCAACTGTGAGGAACTCAGGCGTGGACGTGAGGACGGCTGGGGTACGTACTGGTCATGGGTGTGCTCGTGCTGGTGGTGGTGAAGTCGAAGCGGGTCACTTCTCTGTGGCCGTACTGCTGGATGCTGATCAGCTGCCCCTCATAGACCACACCTGGCTTCAGGCCTTTGATGGTGTAGGAGTTTAAGTGGCCCGGAATGGTGGCTTCCTTCCAACCGCCTACAGAATTTTTCTGAAAATTTAAATTAAAAAAAAAAAAAATCACACCAGTGTTTACAAGGATGAACCTTTAGAGATGATGTTCAGTAATCTTCAAAGAAGAATGAGGGAACTATGCAGCTTCATTGTGGAGGAAAATCATGGAAAATTGGAATCATAATGGTATTATTGCTCCCATTTTACCGATGGAGATACAGAGAGTCAATTGAGATGCCTGAGGTTACATAGTTGTGGGCACTGGGCAACTTTCACTTTTGCCAGGTTAGTTATTTTATACCAGTAACATAATATAATGAACGTAAGCTCTGCCATTCCCAATGTTTTCATTTCTACAATGAACAGAGACATATTCCTTTTCGAACTGGGACAATGCCACATATTCTATCTTTTAACTGGGTGGGATACAATTCAAGTTTCTTGCCTTGCGGAAACATTCAAAGGCATAATCTTGCTTTGTGACTCAGTTCCTAGGGCCATCGCATACTAGGTACAGCCGGTCTGGTTTTGTGACTTATTCTTGGATATGAACTACCCCATCAGAAGTGGTTAGCCAACTTTGGACAAGACTGCAGAAAAATGCAATTTTGGTTTATTTAATCTTTTGCTTCCAGTTTACATTTCACATCCTGTCCAACTTCATTAATATGCCATGGATCACAAAAGTCAATGCAATAAAATGTGTGGAAAAGAAACACCCTTACTTCAGGCAAGATGAGACCCTCTTAAGTATAAATATTTGAGACTAATATAAGTCCAAATATGTTTTTTATGCCCAATGATTTTTTAAAATTACCCAATCAACCAGTTCCTCTATAATTCAAATATTCAAATGTCCATTTATATTTCTGGAATAAGTAAAAGTGATCCTAATACTCTTTAAATTTAAATTTTAACTCAAACACACTATGAAAAAATTTTAAAATTAGTTATTGCAGTTAGCTCAAATTTAGTGATAAACCTTTTACTCAGTGTGAGCTTTTTGGGTTAGCTATCAGAAGAAAATAACAGAAAATAAACTCTCAGATGGCATACATTAAGAAAAAAACCCCAAAATTTTTAATTATTAGAAATCTTAAAGAAATTCATCACTGACACTCTTTGAAGACTTTCCAATTCAATGCACATTTTGTACCTACTTGTAAACGTCCCCTATTGTGATGGTCTCACATAACACTTCAGAATTAAGTTTAAAGTAAATAAAATTGTTGATGAGATAAAAAGATGAGAGACAAGAAGGTGTTGGGGGGAAAAATGCACTGATGCCATTGATTTATATCACTCGATATCAAGTTCTGCAAAAAAAACTCAATATACTACTATATGGACATTCCAAAAAGAAAAAAGAATAATTTTTTTTTTCATTCACCATTTGTTAAGCAGGTGTGCCAGGCACTGAACCATTCTAGGCTCTAGAGAGACGACATTGAGCAAATGAGGCAGACATGGTCCCCTCTCTAAGACAGGTTGTTTCCACATTTCATTCTTCTGGTCTTGCCTCCATGTAGACAACATGCTTACACCTCTATTTTTTTTTTTCATTTTTCAACAAGAAATCATATTTAAAGACTTTTCAGTGAGACAGTTGAGGATTTATAGCTCAATAATACCACCCCTCTCCTCCCAGAATCTTGGACACTCCCAGTGTCTGACACTTGTATTGTTATCTTTGTTCTTCTTGTATTTACATTTGTAATTGAAAGTATTATACTAAATCTCCATTTCTCACTTCATCGACATTTCATGATATCTCTCTTGCTTCTCCACTTTAAAAGATAAAGTTATCGGTGTTCCTTCTCTCTTCCCCACCTTCTACCCTCCCCTTCCATGTTTTACTATTTCAGATAAATGTTTACTTTTTATTGTCTTGAAGTTGGAACCAAGTCTCCAAGATTCATCCATAGACTGATCATGTCATGCATTAGGAGCATGTTCTTTTTAATAATTCTAACATCACAACCACTGAGTGGATCAAGATTCCCAGAATCAAGGTTCAATGGAATTTCTCTCTTTTTGTTTTTATACCCTAATATTGCCACATTTTAGTTTGCTCCATATATGAATTATGGCCTTATTATACATTTGGATTTATTATACATTCCTCCACCTGATTCTTGGACTTTCCAGCTAATGTTGTTGTTTTTCTTGTGTTATTTGCCCTTGTGATTAATTTTTCCCCAGTCTGTCTTTTCTATTAAGTCCCTCTTTTTCCTGGAGACTTCAATCCCTGCCCCCTCAACCTCATCCCATCCTTCTCCTGCGTCGTTACTGGTTGCCTTCTGAGACTACTATGCAACTGTCATGTTGCAAATTTTTTCCACTGCTATCAGGGTCTGGATTGGAAGCACCATTTGCTGAATACTGCAACTTCCTTCTTCTTCTACTCTTGTTTTTCTGGAGCATAACTTCAAATACCCATAACGAAAAGAATGTATGGAAAATAAACTTTCTGAGATATTTCTGTCTGGAAATATCATTATTCTGCACACTTGATTGGTATCTGGCTGTGTACAGAAGCCATTAGAAGTTTCCTTTTATCTTTGGTACTCTGACACATCAAGGATGTGTCTAGTCATGGTTCTTTTCACTAATTGTTCTGGGCACTCAGGAAGCCCTTTTAAATCTAAAAAATGTCCTTCAGCTTTGGAACTTTAGAAAAAAAATGATTTTAACAGCTTGAATTTTTCCTGCAGAGTTTAAATTCAACTACCTGAGTTGGTCAAAATTTTTGTTTGTTTTTAATTGCTAGAATTCAACAGCTATGATTAAATATGGACATTTTTCTCCTATGTTTAAAATAGTGTTTCTCAAATTATGACTCACGAACTTTGGCGACAGAACAGAGCAGGTTTGAAAGAATAAGAGAAACAAAAGCTTAATAGACCAATATCCTCCTTAGTATGGTTTTTTCACTTTCTAGACACTTATTAGAATATCACAGGGCTCATTCTTTATAAAGCAACTATCATCTCTTATCTATACTTCCTTCTCATCTCTTTTCATTCTATCTAAATAAATTCACTGGATCAAAAGTAAAGTTTTTTTTAAGTGATCACTTAAAAGTGAATCAAAAGAGAAATATATTCATTTAGCTATTCTTTTTCAAATTATGAAAATAATACCAGCAATTTTTTTCCTTTGATGGGGTTGCAAGACATAACAAAAACTTTAAATTCTCTTCCCATACTGGGAAAGAACAACCTTAAGTATTATCATTTCCAAGACCTTGCAAAAAAGATTTTTTTAACATAAAGAGCTAAATTCTTCCAAATACCAAAAAGAAAAAAAAACCCAAAACAAAAAACAAGCCCCTCACTCTCTATGTCAATTTGATTGACCACATAGTTCGGTCACTAAACAAATACAAATGCCACATGAATAATTAATCAGATCTGTTGGTTTAGAATTTGATAAGCTCAGGAGACTCAGTGTCCAAGGTTTCTGGGTGGTGTACTCACAGGTCTCCACCTTAGGATGTACTTGGAAATATGAGATGGCTCTGGTGCGTTCCACTGGATGGGGTGGGAGTTGGGCTGACTGGGGGTCTCAGTGATAATTACTTGGACAGGACCAGTTGTGCCTGAAAATGAAAATGTGGGATTTAGTAACCTTGGGTATTTACTCACTTCAACTTAAAATGTGGTGTACATGGATGGCCATCACTAAAGACAGTTTTCCTTATTATCAGTACATGTGACTATAATAAAATTATCTGGAATGAACTCATCCTTTTACATATTGACATTGGAAATCAATGCAAAAAATCCATTTTTAGCTGATAATTATTGTCCTTCACATGAGAAATGCAAATAGAATTTGTTTATAGCAAATAGAATAAAATTTTTCAAAATGCCTCTTAGCTTGCCTTTATATTCTCCACTTCCAAAGTAAAAACTGTGAGAAAATTGTGAAACTGCCCAAACAGAAAAAATGTAATATGGAATATAAACTTCATTGACTTATTACAGTAAGCCTCTTTTAAAGCAAATTCTAATTTTTGGAGGCTTTCATCAAGAATGAATCTGCTATTTAAGAAGGAAACAACATTCCAAAGGATATGATGTAAAACAAACACATTTCTAAATGGGGTAGAATCTTAGACAAATAGGCAAAGGTAATAATTAAAGACCTAGTTTTATTTCTCATCAGTCTAAGCAGCCAGCCAGTTTGGAAAAAAATTCTAGTTTTAATTTTATTCAAGAAGTATGCTCTCAAAGCACACCATTGATTGGTCAAATTATTAAGTAATTAAATTTATTTTTTTTCAAAAGCAGTTATCAACTAAAACAACCATGTGAAGTATACACTAAATTCAATATTTCCACATCTTGACATGTATCACTGTTACCAAGAAAATTTAAAGTGTGGTTTTAGTTCTTTTGTTAAAAAAAAAAAAAAGGAAAATAAGGGAAGTAGAATCAATTTCTTAAAAATGTTAATTCCATTCAGAATCATAATAAAATAGCTGGAAAATTTATGCTTGCAGAACAGAAAACTGTCTTTTTCCTAAACATTATCTTCTTTATGATGTCAGTTGATGCTCAACTTATTAGAAATAAAAATAAAATTCCTTGTAATAATCTTTCCAAGAATTTCAACTGATACTCTGTCAAACAGAGCAAAATTGCAGACGTTTAATAAGGCATTTCACTAGATTAGTAAGAGATTTATGTTTTCTGAAAGCTTCTAGGAAAAAACATATTGATTTTCAAACTTTATTTATTTCTTAGCTGTTAAGTTCTCTTTGAAAACAAAGTTTTCTCCAGCAGAAAAAATATATAACTTAAGTATCTATGTAGACTCAAAAATCCTAGAATATGTACTCACTTCCATACCAGGAATAATTCAGAGTTGGTTGAAGATTAACAAATGTTCTTTGAATCTTAATTTCATTTAATGTACATATTTCCAAGCCACATGAAAACCAAAATTCATGCATAAAATTCTCAGTTTTCCATTCTAAAGTGGTATATATTTCACAGAACATGTAGGACGTTTGTTTTAATCAAATGGCAGGAGTTAATTCCATGTCCCTCTTTGAATCACCCCTTCTATTCATGAAGATCCTCACAAATGTAAGTATATTTTTAAAGATAAATATTTAAGCAAAATTTTAGAGATATGGCTATTGAAAGTAATTACAGGTAAATCAGTAAATATTGGACTAAATGTCCGTAAATTATTTATGATAATTGGCATAAGGTTATTTAATATTGAGCGTGTAAAGAAATCCTACTATAATTTCCTCAGTAAAGAGACATCTGATGTGCATTTTTTTAAGTCTGTCAATCATGATTTTGAGAGGGAAAAATTTATGATGGTTAAAAATTAAGATTAAGTTTTAAAAAGACAACATAAATGGCCTTTACTGTCCACATTTAAGCCTAATAACTCTCCTACATACACAAGGACACAAGGAGAAGATGACAGAAGGCAGGGAAGGGAAAGAGAAAAATGCTACTGCAATGGTTTTTACCCCAGCCACAGAGGAGCAAAACTGCACAAGTCTCTTTTCCTTCATAAGACTTCAATTCGAAGACCATAAAGTTAAAAATTATGAAATCATTTATATTATTTAGATTTAAATTTTTGATAATCCTTTTGCTAGCTGGTACAACTTTTTAAATTAACATAACTAGCATATACTAGCAATTACCACTGTGAAATCTCTCCTCTCTCTCTTATGATCAAACTAACAACAAAACAGTCAATTAAAGATACGATACAATGTCTACACTTTTAAAGTTAGTTTAAAATAAGGTCAAAATAAGTAATTTCCAGTCATAGTGGCCCTGGGGAAGTTAAACATTCATGATTTTTTGACTCAGTCCTTTTTTTGTCTATTTAATTTGCTGAGATCTGTGCTTTCTGAGTTGCTTATTGACAAACCAGATGCCTCTTATCTTCTGTTAGTTTGAACAACTCCACTAAAGTCCTCTGCAGGAGAAACAAACAGGGCAAGGCTCAGAGACAAGCTATTGGTAATCTGTTATTCCTTTATTCTTACCACTCTCTTAAAGCCCCACATGCCAGGCATGAACCATTGAGCAAACCAGACATATAGATAAGCACCAAAGAGCATATCTGAGGTCAAATGCCAATCCCTCCCCCCCTAAATCTCCTCTATGCTCGCTGGACTCTTGCTATTACCCTTTTTAGAGAGTAGGAATAAGGTCAACATGCAAAACTCCAACACATAAGGACTCCTCCCCATCCAGATTTGATCTCTAAAATGTCCACCTAAATGCTTCCAGGAAGCAGCTATGTGGGAGGGCTTATTTTAAAAGAGAGAAAAAAGATCTCTCTAAATCATTCAGGAAGAAATAATTTTCAGTAAATTGCCACACCAATAACAATCATAAACATAGAAACTAGAGAGCATTTCTTTACAATTTGGTTGCATCATTTAAACAAACAAACCCAATTGTATACTTTCTGAACTTACAGTACTTCTACAATCAGATTTAAATATATGTTACATTAAAAAAAATTTTTTTAAGTGATTCCTACACCCAAATCCACCAAAAAATACTATTTAAGAGGTTGGTCAATCTGTCCTGTGAGCCTTCGAAATCAAAGCCACCTTCCCTTCCTCTGACAGTGTCTGAGGGTTGAGGAGAGCACAATCTTCAAAGTTCCTAGAAAGGGTGCATCTGCATAGTTGGACTTTAGGATTATGACTGCTGGAAGGAACTGTAAAGGTAATCAGCTACGATCTCCCCATATTGCAGAGGAAATGAGGTGTGAAGCTTGGCTAACACTGTCTTTAGCCAAATCGCTCCGTAGCTTGTTCTCTATGATAGTGAATCTCTTATCACATTATAGAGGGACTGAGTTAATTTAATCTTCATTTTTGTCACATGCAGATTCTGATGCCCTGAAAATCTCTCTTTTTGTTTCTGAATGTAGGCCATGTTTTAAGTCTAAAGTTAATGGAGATTTTGGAGACTTTGCATCTCAGTAGTTGCTCAAATAATTGATGCCTAATAATTAGCCTTTCATAATGCAACACATTTTATTATAATCACTCAGTGAGTATTAAATCAATTTTTTTTCCCCAAAAATGAATTATTAACACCCACAGGTAAGCATTATGTCTTTGTAACCTGAAAAAACCCAGCAATAAACATTTGAAAGTGTTTGAACTGTGTGGGCAGAGAGTTGACCAAGTTACTCAATTACTGGCCCAGGGTACTGTGTTCCAGACTCCAACTGATCAAACAAATGAAAAGTTTGACACAAAGAGGACTTAGATGACATGTTGAATGAACACACACCCTGTGTGTATTTCATGCCATGTCTCTAGGCAACTTCTCTGTTAAGAACCATAATATAAAACCCCAATCCTTTACTCCCAGCATAACTTACTTCATGGTTTCTATTTCCATATGGAAGTGAGATGAAATTAGCCAGAGTGTTTTAACCTAATGGAATGTTCTACAGTGTTAAGAAACAAAATTATATGCAGACGCATTTTCAAATTCTTCCCAGCCTATTACTTGATAGAGGGAGAAAGGAAAATCATTTTAATCAAAAATTCAATTGATTATTAAGTAGTGATAGGAGATAAGGGTGGGAAAGAGAGCTTAAGCAGGAGAGTATTAATAAACACTTCCCTGTTGCTATACCCATTGGCAGTTCTCGATGTGCAATAATAGAGCTACTTACCTGGATAGGTCTGTAGAGGCTGGCAATGCCACTCCCCAATGCCACGGCCATAGCAGTAGCACTGGTATCTGACACCATGCACATACTTCTCCCACGAGTCTCCAATTTGATAAAACGTCCGGGTCTCTGAATCCTGGCATTGGTCTAAAATATATGCAAGGAAAAGATAAACATCCTTGAAGACTTACAGTTACAGATTTAATTTCAGTGTACTAGTGCATACATTCTTAGTTTGAATAGAAATTTACAACTCTCCTTACAGATATATGCAATTAAAAGAAATATTTTGTTCACATCCTTTACCTTATAGGACAATTGGTAGTAAAAAAAAGTACCCATCAGGAGGGATATTTAGTTTTCTAAAAGGGTACTATTTCTAAATAAAAATGTAAAGATTTAGATTTCAGTATATATTGATATTAATTTCAGTAAAAATTAGATAGTACATTTTACTCATATTAATGCAACTGGCTTACCATTTGAATAGCAAGGAAAAAATCTGCAATACTTTTATTTTCTTTATTTCTTCAAAATTCTGAGAAACTAATTTTACATTTAAATGAAGGAACTAGATTTTAACTATGATTACTTTCTGAGCAGCTTCTAAGAAAACCTCTCAGGCTTCTCTCTCTGCTTTGGCAATCTCACATCAAACAAACTGATGTTATCAGTGTGTTTTCTTAGTGAGCAACCTATCTCTTTTAGTAAAGGAATATTAATGGATTACCTTAAACTTTGGAGTGCTAGTCACATAACTCTTTTAAGGCTCTCAACCTTCACTGTTTGCTCAGTTCTATTATAAAGGGCAGCCAAAAAAAATAGAGTATTTTGGAGGGAGATATCTTCTGGCATAATCCTTTGCTTCTGTTTTTGCACTGCCAGCAAAGGAAAATTCCTTTTCATAACCTGGACTATCTTTATGATTCAGAACCAGATAATGAATTCCATTCCATTAAAATAAACCTGCATTCATCACCAAATTCAGCAAAAACCAGATGACTACTAATATCAAGATTATCTATTGGTTCATGATTAGAGAGAAGACTTTGCAAAGCTCTCAGCAAGCAACTGACCGAAGTCTGGAGCCAACTTCAGTCATGTAATATCCAATAGCTTTTCTCATCTGAAAGTCGCTAACCATTCTCTGTGTCCAAAATCATCTAGAAGAGATGGGGCTACTCACCAACAGGATCACATTTCCATCTGCCCCGGCCCTGACCGAAGCACGTACAGTTCAGCATGTGTCCCTCTTCATGACGCTTGTGGAACGTGTCGTTCACATTGTAAGTGATGTCGTCAACAATGCACTGATCTATTTAGGAAACAGTTGGATGGGTGAGAAATGTTTCTTTAAGTTCCACTGATGAAATAAAAGAAATGATGCTTTTCAAAGCATACAGTTCCTTCCAGATAATGATCAACACCTTCCACTAAAATAACGTTTCCACTGGCATAGAATAAACTTTTTTTCAAAGCTTAGTCAGTAATACTATTTTTGCCAAAAACAATTCTCTTTCATAAACTTGTAAATGTTGTGGAGATTAAAGTATACACAACTGAAGAATGTGGTAAAATATATCTTCCTGTGAAAAGCCAATTTTTGAACAAATATGTATCTTACTTTCTGAGAAGTTCTTGCTTATTTGATGATTTCCTTTATATCTCTGCTTGTATAAGATAAATAAGAAGATTAAACATATGTATACACCACTCAGCATGGTGTGGTGGTCTGGTCTGGTCTCTGGAATGGGGTGGGAGGAGGAGATACTTGGATTTGGGAAGTAAGATGACATCTATGGTGTTTATAAAGTTAAAAAAAATTAGGCCAACTGTGTTCCTCACTTTCTGAGAGGATTCTGAAAAAGTGATTTTCCCTCTTTGGGTCTCAGCTTCTTCATCTATAAAATGAGGAGTTGGTCTGTACAACTTACTAAGGTCCCTTTCAGCTTTGCAACATCAGATGTAATTATTATTACTCTTGGATTGTGTTGGCACTGGACACCATAAGGAGAACAAATTCAGGCCAATAATCTACACACTAGCTACATGGACTATTTACTAGCTGACAGTTGTACCTAAATATTACTTTTAAAATCAAAGAAATGGAAAACAAAAGTGGTTTTAATAAATCAATATCTCCTCATATCATATAAATGGGTCCAAAGGGGAAAAACTAACCTGAACAAAGAAAATTCGTCCCTGTATGTATTTGTCTCCTTAAATTTGGATCTGTAAGGATCTGATTTTAGAATAGCAAAGCCTTTTTTCTTTACAGAAATTATTCGATCATTTCTAGACATGAAGCCAGCAGCATAACCTAAAGCTAAAAGGATCAAATGCTTGTGTTCTCGCCTTTGAAGTCATCTTTTTGGCTCAGCCTAAGTACTTACATCTCGGGAATGTTTCAGAAACTTGGCATTGCTGTGCCAGCTTTTCTTAACTGGCTGTCTGAAAGGCAAAACTTGTCCAGCAAAGTAGACTAATGAATGGAATGGCATTGCATATTTCTTCCCCTGCTTTTGGCAAAGTATAAGTTTTCACATAAAAGTCTGCTTCCTTGTACACTTTGCCCTCTCAAATGTTTTCATTAATAAGCCAGCATACCTCGGAGCTGGGAGTAGGCAACACACGTCCACTCCCCACGACCGTTCCCAACACATGTGCACCTCATCATGTGGCCCATGTCATGCTGTTTATCCCACTGATCTCCAATGCGATACATGACCCCTTCGTTGGTTGTACAGATTTCCTCATGGGCTGTTTGGAAACAGAAGAGAAGTGCACTTGATAAACGATCACAGGTCTAAACAGATATGTATGCAGTATCATCAGTCCCGTCTGCTCATCCTAAGAACTCTCACTTGGGAAGAAGCCTTGTGTGGCTCAAAGAAATCTAAGTGCTTCTAGGTGGAGGCACAGAATTTTGAACCCTGGAGGGAGAAAACATAGTCCAAAGGTGAAATACGTTGCAGAAATAGTTACAAGAAGGGTTAGGGAATGTCAAACTAAGATAATACCTACACATTCATACAAAGAATTGGCACTGTTCTAGAAGCCTGGATTTGATTACTGCTCTGTAATTTTTCCTAGTTCCAATTTATTCTGATTCAAAGGAAAACTATGTGTTTGGGTATAAAATTTCAAGTAAAAGTGGGTTTTCCTTCTAAATCCAACATTTTCTTTTGTTGAAATGAGAGAAATAAAGGTAAGTGTAAGTAGTTTCTTTGCCTCACATTCACACTTGACAATGTATAGTGCACAGGCTCTTGGTTCTACAACTGGAAAATCAAAGGTAATCTATGGGATATTGAAATCTGAAAACAAATAAAAGGGCATTGGTTCCCCTTTCTCCTTTTTTACAAACTGAAAACTTTTTTTTTTAAAGAAATTCCTTACCTGTCAGAAAACATTGAGTTTTAGTCACTTTGGTACTCATTGATAAGTGATACATCTTATGCCAGTCAAACTATAATCATGTGTCAATATTGTAGGTCTGTGACTACAGCAGTCAGTTACATATATTATATATATATATATATATATATATATATATATATATAAAGTTTTAAGCTACTCAGTTGTATGTTCTTTACAGAGATAAACCTGTGAAAATTTATATTTCCAGAACTATAAGTATTTTTATTGTATAGAATTTATATACTTTGGACATTAAATCATGTCAACAGGGTTTAAAAATTATACATATAGTTATCTTATTATATGTTCTTTTCAATTCTTATGTATATGATATAACATATAGATATCACACAAAGTTTTCTGATGTCTCAAAATTGTCTTAATGGTTGAAATAGGAGCAAACTGGACCCCAGTCTTCTGTCTTGACTCCCTAAATGGTTGTCCACAAAAGCAACCCACAAGGGCTGCTTCTTACCAGCCATGGGGCAGAATCCAAACTTCTGGTCAGCGTCATAGTTCTGTGTGGTTCCACACCATTTCATGTTGTCTCTTCTGCCCTCAGAAGTACAATCAGTGTAATTGTGGTTGTTGTACAGGAAGGGGAAGTGGCACAAGGCACCATTGGAATTTCCACCTCGAGTTTGAACTAAAACTGTCCGGAATAATACACAAAAAGGAAGAAAAAGATTAAAACTGAGTTTTCCAATGTACAAAGGCAAATCACTATGGAAAGATTCTGGGAGAGCCAGGTTTCTGCAGTTATTTCACAGAGAGTCTATCTCACAATAAAAGATGCCTGATAATATAGTTCTAAGCTTCTTAGTGTATTCACCTTCACCTTCAAAATAGATTTAAGTCCCATTTTCATATTCCCAGCCAAAAAAAAAAAAAAGATTAAATGATAGCTTTGAATAAAACATAGTTTTAACCAGAAAATAAGCAAAGGCACTCAAACATCCACCCTGTGTATTTTTCAGCCTTGTGGGATCACTTACTGATTTCAAAATACAAGTATCATTAATCACATCATAATCCCAATGTGTCAAAATAAGTGAACTAAAAGGCTTTTCCCTTAGTGTCATTTCCCAATGGTACCAGGGAAGGATCCTCAGCTGCTACCTTAGCTCCTTATCTCTTGGGTCCAAACTGAACAAAGTGATGCTTCTTGTGCAGCCTCAAAATTAATGGCTAGACTGCTGGCAAATAAAAGCAGGGCATGAGAGAGAAGTTTTTCTCACTGCTGCAGTTTCCCCTTGGGACACTCACCAGTATGGTCTGTACAGAAAGAATATTTCTGGTCTTGCTCATAATTTGAAGTTGTGCTGCACCAAAGATGTCCATCCTGTCGCCCTTCTGTGGTGCAGGAATAGAATGTCCTGCCATTGTATGTGAATGGTAAGACACATGGCTCCCCGTTTGAATTGCCACCATAAGTCTGGGTTACAGCTATAAGCATAACAAAAAGAGTCTCAGAAAATAGAGCTACTTTATCTTCCACCAGCTGCTGCTGATTTATAGATTAAATGAGAGACTGAGCTTGCGCCCTCAAAGGAAGAAGCTGTGAGTACAGATAATCATCCGGTTAATTTCAGTCAAAATGCATTACTCAGGAAGCCATGTCTACCATGGATAGAACAACATCTGAGTTCTGCAGATGTTCTTTGTTACTTCTGCTACCTGCCTCAGTTTCTTTATTTGTAAAGCTATATTAATACAATTAAGGATGCTGCTTAAGGATCCTGGAGGGGGGAGGGGATATGTATGACAATATCTGTGCCATAAGAATTAATATATGAGGTTATTCTAGGGTAAAAGTCAAGTGTACCGATTCTTATTGCTATAGTTACTGCCACATTTGTAGCTCCGAAGAGATGCATTAGGTTACTGAAAGACATTTACATCACAAAGCTGCTGAAATTTGAGATTTACAGTATAAAATATGGATGATTAGCTATTCAGAAAGCAATTATCTTGTAACAACATTTTAGACAAACAAAGATAACACATACAGTGGGATTCCCATGACTGGAATGAAAATACATAGATTAAAAAGATTGGAAGAAAATACATCAAATGCCAACCCTGATTGTTATCACAGGGTCGTAAGACTACATGCTTTTCTTGTTTGTTTTATTGTTTCACATCAAATGAATGTATTGTCTTCCAAAAACTAAATAATGAAGTCATCAGTACTATTCTTTGAAAGATAATGCATACCTGTCTCTTGGCAGCTGACTCCATTGCCCAGGCAAGTGCAAAGCATTTGCTTATTTCCTTGTGTCTTCAGCCACTGCATCCCCACAGAGTAGACCACACCACTGTCTGTGACACAGTGGCCATAGGGGACGGGCTGGGGGTGAGGCTGGGGCTGGTAAATGGCTGTTCGAACATCTGTGAAGGAGCCAGGTCCTAAGGGCATGAGAAATGACAATCACAAAATTGGATGAGAGAAGACAACTGGCTACTTTCCAGAGTCAGGATCTTTGGGGTCTTACAGAGATCACTTTGAAATCCACATAATTTCTAGCCTGGAACTAGAAAGAAATGCCCCTTCCATTCTGCATTAGCTTTTGCATGTAGCCTGGGAAATAATCCACAAGAGCCTCCCAATTGGTCTCCATCCTTCAGCTCATCTGGAGCTACCAGGATTACATTTCTAAATCACAGACATTATTCCGCCACTCACCATGGCAGACACCTTCTTCCACAAACCCTCACCCATCCATGTAACTCTGAGCTCATGGGGGTACCCTGGGCAGCCAGCCTGGATTCTCAGGAGGTTTTGCGCCCCCCTTCTGTATTTCATTTCTCCTTAGGATAATTTGTGATTCTGTTGTGTTTTTTCCAAAACCAGTCAATCTTTTTATAGACAGCTTTCCTTTCAGAGTAACACAACAGAATATGTTGATCTTTTCTTTAAACTTTTAGAAATCTGTCCTCTTGAAGGCCAGGGCCTACAGCAGAGCAGAGTTAGGACTGTTGCTAGAATGACAGGTAGACTGAATCCGGCATCTCCCGAAGTGCCGCTGAACACTAGAACCCAAAGATACTCCATAGACCAAGGATCCCAGGTCAAACATACTGGGGAGACATGGCACCTGTCCCCACACACCCCACCTCAGAGAGTCACAGTGCAAAGGAACATACAGACCTTGTAGAAAAGGTTCCATTTTCTTTAACCTAGTGTTTCTCTAACTTTTTTGAACAATGGAAACTATCCGGCATAGTATTAGTAATATTAATAAAAGTAGCTAAAATTTATTAAGTTTTTACCCACATTTAATTCCCCATTACCCTTTTAATCTATTTCAATAGATTGATATTTATATATTTTTTGGATCAGCAGCAATTTTATTGATAATAATCAAATAACTCAAAAATATTATCAAATCTAATCTTGTTCACCTTCACAAGTGCTCAGAGCAAGATCAAATGTTCATCAAAAGGAGAAAAATCCAAATATATTTTTAGCTAAATGACTGATTTCTGAGAGGCTAAACAGCAATGCTGGCATATCACATAGTTAAAACTTGATCAAAACATATTAAAAATAATAACAGGGGAAGTGCACATTTATTGCCGTATTTCTTTCTTCAGACTCTAACAAAACATTTATGATGCAAAAATCTTTTTCTCATATCAGAAATGATTAAAACTTTAAAAAAAAATACTTATATGTAGTGTCTTTCATTTCTATCTCTCAGTCCCCTCTGAATTTCTGAAATTTTGAATGCCAGTACATGGAGAAAATGATTTCTTTATTTTATGGAATGCAACCAAGTTTGCTGAAGCATGGACCCATACATAAAGGATTGTTTCCACCACAAGAAGAGCTGAATATCAGGCCAAGGAAATATATTCCATTTTGTAAAAGAACAAATGTACTTTTTTCATTTTTCCTAGCAGAAGAACCAAGTAGTCATATAAATAATCAGAACTCTCTCATTTCCTCTTAAATGAACTTTGGATATTCAAAATACACACATATATATATACACACACACACACGTGAGTGTATCCATCTATGGTAGGTTGTTTTATATAAGCGTTCTTTTAAATCTCAGTTTTAGCTCTTGGAGCTATACCTGGTTTTTCTCCCCCTAAGATAAATATTTTCATTTTTCTCCAAAATTTAAACCTTTTCATTAAAAATAAGTTGCAATAACTAATAATCTGTAAATGATCTGAACTTATTAGCTGCAACACTGCAAATGATCCTCAAATGGCATGTCAAGGGGTAGACAGATTTGCCCTGCTTCCCCAGTTGGGCCGCTGTTGGTCCCGTGCCTCACCGGTGGCTGTGGTCTGCAGAGAGGCATGCCTCTCACACTTCCACTCCCCCCTGCCGTTGCCTGTGCAGATGCACTGGAGCATGTTGCCTCGGTTGTCCTTCTTGCTCCAGGTATCTCCAATCCTGTAGGATGTCCTCGTGTCCTGATCGTTGCATCTGTCTGTGTCACAAAGGAAGCATTTAAACACGTAAATCAGGTCAAGAGTGTCAAGTGGTCAATTCAAACCTAAAAAAGAAATGCTGCATACTAGTTTAATGCTTGGTAATCCATTTTTTGGTAATATGTTCATACTCAGCTCTGGTGCTGCAGGCATTAAACTTCTGAAAGATGAGATTACATTTGTTACAGTGGAAAGGGAGCTGTATGGTGGTTTAGTTTAGTTCCACCTCTGTGTTTGCCAAAAAACTTATTATTATCTTTCTTTTTTTTTTATAGTTTTCACACAATTCCTTTGACCAAATTCATTCTCTGCCGTTCTATTATTCCATCTTTTTCCTTCTCAGGCTCTCCCAGGCTTTCTCTTAGTAATTACTGTATATGGCCCACATTTCAATAGGGAGCTTTCTTTAGAAAATTAGGAACAATAGGGAGGCAAGCAGGTCTCAAAGGGTCTCCACCAATTGTTGCAAAGAAGCTATAAAAAGATAGTAGTATCTCCTTTCTTCATTTGTTACGTAAAAAAATTCGGGGGACTAATGATTGCTTTGACTAAAATGTTCTCTTCTCCTCTCCTACCCCAAAATACCTACAGCATTTAAAAATCACTAACAAAATAGCCCTTTGAATCCTTCCATGTCAGCCCTCCAATGGAAAAGTAGGATTATTGATGTATAATGATAATTTGTAACTAAATTACCATTAGTCTATGTGTTCATTTATCTAGCAAATAGATTGTTTAAATTACAATCCACCTTTGCCCATATGCTACATTGTGAGTATAGACGATCTAATTTGTAAATCAGACACTACTGCAACTACTGGATTAGAGAAAAAATAATTACACTGTTGATGTATGTCCATACAAATACTCACCCACATTGACCTGCCATAAGAATGAAGGTTTGAATGAAGGTATAATTGCTGATTAGAGCTTTTCCTCAAATTCCCAGCTAAAAGTACTACCATCCCCTGAGTCTCCAAAACACTATTTTTGCTATTCTCTTGAAACCTTTAATGTTATGTTTTGTAGATGATAAACATGTATAAGACCTTCTCATCTCCCTGACCTACTAAGTGCTTTTTGAAGGCTGAGTTAATATCCCATTCCTATCTGTGTCCCTATGACACCTGTACAAAGCAACTACTTGTAACATTTTCTAGAATAAATGACTTTTCTTTGAGAAACTTTTCCCAACTTGCTATTAGAAGAGTTTTAAAAAACAGATAAGTTTGAATTAGACATCTAATTTATCTTAAGCTAAAATATTGCCACAGAGGTCTTGGAAGTCTGATGATCCCAACAACATTTTAAATGCAAAAGATACAATAAACCAGCAAGTTTCTGGGGAACATTTGTTCAGCACTGTTATCACTTTCCATGAGAAACTTATTTTTTGTTAGCAAAGAATTTGAATTTGGATGATGGCTATTTTAAAATAGCTAAATATTTTAAGCTAGATGAACAAAATAGGTTCAAAATATTTAGATTTGATTTCAAATTTATTTATAACACCTATACTTAATGGCTGTTTTGCTTCAACAAACCCTATAGTTGTTATTAGTTTGAAATTTCAAAAAAAGGAGCCTTAAAACTCAAAGGTAATAATGAAGATCTCAAGACAATCTCAGAGCAGTAAAGAGGCCTGGGGCCAACTTTTTTACAGCACTAATAAAAAGCTTTAGGTAAGAGACACTCTTAACTCCAGAGTGGACAAATAATTTTAACTGAGATAAACACTTTTTATTTTCATCAATTTTGCTTATGAATATGCCTTATTTAAATTTCAAACAGAAGGAAACCTAAACCTTTAGAGCTTTGTTCAATTCCATAGCAATAGCATCCATGTGCCAAAAAGTGCATTTGCATGTTATTTTAATGATTTCTTTGCTCTTAACACTTGAAAAATATCTCAGTAATAATTTAGATTAAACAGTGGCCACTAATCTTCCAGTCCATGACACATTTGGCATTTGTATAAATAGTAAAGTTCTTTTTTAGTAGCTGATGTTATTGAACTAAGATTTTTTTTTTCTATTTATTTAGTCTTCTCTGAAGATGCAGAATAAGTTGGTCATGAAATTTTTCTTGAAATACAAAAGTTACCAAAGCACGTTGGTGTACTGGGTGTGTTCTAAGTGATACAGTATTATAATTCTCTCTAGGAATTCAGAAAACAATACCTGGCTTAATCTGTAATATAAACATCTAAAACATACTTCTAGAGGTACAAGTGATGCGTCCACTGCCTTCTCCCAGGCAAGTACAATCCACCATCATCCAGCCTTGATAAGGCTTTTCCCAGGTTTCCCCAACAACGTAGGAAGTCCCAGCAGCATGATCAAAACATTTCTCAGCTGTAGGGAAATTTGGAAGAAAAACAGAAAAAAAGGGTTATTTTGAATTGTGCAGTCTCCCTGTAATTTAAAGTGTGTGTGTAAGCAAAAATTCAGCCACATTTTTTTATAAGTGGCACTCTGTTCAGAAAGAAAGGCACACCCTGCATCTAAGCACATAGTAAGTAGCCAAAGCAAAAGAAAACTCAAGCTGACTTGGCAGGCAGAAATTCCATCCTCCTAATAAGTACACGGACTGCATATTTCCAGCTAGTCGCAAACTTCACACCAGCATTTTGAGTAACAAGGATCTATGTGTGTATCTAGACTATGGGAGATTACAGATGCAGAATTCCACTCTTAATTATGAATGATCAATTGTGAATTTTGAATGGTCTAAATAATATGACAAGAAAGTTATTTAAAAATTTGGATTTCTGTAGAAACAAAGACAAAAAAACCCAAATTAAAACTTCTGAATTAGAGAACAGTAAGTAAACAGGGTAAAATTCATAGCCAGAAACTTTTGGACTTGTACCTGTGCAGTTCAAATGAGGATCAAGACCAAAAGAAGCTCAACAATTTTTAATTTGGAAAGAAATTACCAACGTGTGACATAGCACACACTATTTTATGTTTTGGTCCAGTGCATTTCATAAAGAAATGTGTCAGAGGTCTCATTTTTTCTTTTAAATAAATTATATCTTGACCAAAGAGACTCTGAGATCAAATATTAGACAAAAGAAATGACTTCATCCTAAGTCTTTCAACTCTAACCTGTGCTTTTGAAACTAAGTTAGGATTCTATATGTGGTTAGTACTTTTTGATCTGATTCTTTTAAGAAGACTATGGATTACATAACCTTTCATTATTTCAAATAAAATTCCCATTTCTTTATTTTTTAAATTGGAATTCAGGTCTCTTATCCATGTAGATGTGATTTTGGCTCAACCCAACATTACAAATGAACGTCCCCAGCCACCGTTGGTTCCTAAGAGTCACACACCTATGGGCTTGCAGGTCCATTCTCCTTTTCCATTACCAAGGCACACACACTCTAACATGTAACCACCAGTCTCATGTGGTCTCCTCCAGGTGTCACCGATCTTGTAGGACTGACCCCCTTCATGGCAGCGGTCTGTTGAAGATATAAAGCACATGTTAGGAAAGAGTAGAACAGAGAACTTAAAAAAAAAGTCTCATGTTCCACCCAGGACAGGTACTAAGGTTGGCCAAAGTAAAGACATAGAGAACAGCTTTTTCATCAGAGTCAGAGGGAAAGTTAATGGTCTAGTCACTTTGAGTCTATTCGATTAAATGTGTGGCTTAAAGCACAAAGGAAAGACAGAGAAATCTGAATGGCAAAGAAGAGGTCATAAATCTGGTTCCCCAGAGAGATCACAGGAAATTGGGTCCTAAAGAAGAAAAGAAAGCCTGGGAGGCATGGCCTTCACTCATACACAGCAGGTTGAGCCTGAGACTAATTCAGTGAAAAGGCCACATCAGGCATAACAATCCAGCTTTGCAGAGTATGGAGAGCTCCTGTTTTACCCTAGGATAGAAATGTCATTTGGGTGGAAAGCAACCAGGTATATACATATAAAGTGTGGAAATCCTGGTACTTTTCTGGGCTGTTAAGCCCAAAGCACATTCAGAGGCTGAACTGTCCACTAGATTGTAAACACTATGGGCCATTGACTCTTGAGATTTGCCTATAAACTTAGATAAACCCTAACATTAAGTATGGGGAAAGTTGACTGGGTCTATTCACAAGGGATTGACTTATTCTTTTGGACAGAAGCCTTTGAGATGACTTATATTAAAGGATGGATTAAAAAATTAAATGCTATGTTAATAGACTTTATTGGTAAGCCCGTGAATCATACTGGAAAGATTGCCTTAGCTAACCTAGAGTTGATGAGTCAGCCCAGTCCCCAAAGTTCCTTAGAAAATATCATTGGGCTAATCATCTTATATTATTCTTGGGAATAGAGAGATCTGCTTCCTGGGTATACCCTATTGGTTACAGAGAAACTGTTTCTGTGAGATGCAAGAGGTCTCTGCATTGCAAACAACAAGAGAAGACAAACAGACGACTGATTCACTCTTCATGAATATTTCCCAAGCACTGCAGAAAATCATGTGATCAGTCTGGCTCAAACAACGACCAGGTAATTTAAAATGGACAACTCCTATAAGCATGTCTTACTGAAATGGAACCCAAGAGATCTACTTGGTTACACTATGTACGCACACATACACACACTCATAAATCCACACACTTTAAACACTGATTCTATCTGTGCTCATACGTATCTTTAAGAAGCACAGGAACCAGTTGGGTGGCCACATAAGAGTACCTGGTCACCAGGGGTAAATCCCAAAATTAGGACTATCCAGTCATGGATAACAGAAATGACAGTGATGGTAATAGAGTAATTCATATTTATGATACTTTAGCATCATTTTACAGAACGTCTTCCTTACTTGCAATGGTGCAGCTTATTCTCCCTCGCCCAGCCCCAATGCAGGTACAGTCCCAGATCATGGAGTCTTTAGGGCGCTCATAAGTGTCACCCACTCGGTAAGTGTTTCCGGTGTACTTGTCAAAGCAAGTTTCTTCAGCTAAGGGGAGAGGAAAAGTCCACGTGAGCCTCACTTAGGTAAAAGCTTTTCTAGTCCACTAATCCCATCCAAGGGAAAACCCACTTTTGTATTGTAGGAGTAGCATGGTACAACTAAATGTTTAGATTGAAGTGAGAGATATAGATTTTACCCTAGGCCCTAATAAGGGCGCAGTGTTTGACCTTTGACAAGTTCTCAAATTTTCTGTAAATTAATTCATATTGTAGAGAATTCTCCAGCCCTTAGCAAAAAGCCATATAAAGCACTACCTTCTGATTGGGCTGGACTGTGAAGGAGGAGGTTCAGATTCCAAGCTCTGACTCAGGAAGTGAAACCAAGGTCCAAATGAAAAGCAAACATTTTGAAGACCCACCTCCCTCTAGCCATTGACACTAGGTAATCCTGCTATTTCCATTTTAGCCTCATCTGGGCTTCTCTGATGAAGTTGCTGTAATTTACAAGAAACATACCCATGGTCCTAAAGCAATGAGAACTTGGAGTGGCTAGTGGTTTTGTGTTAACTGCGGCTGACAAATCACTTTACAATACAGTACCCAATGTGTTTTCTAGCCTGTACTCTTACAGTTTAAGATTTGAGACTACTTTCTAATAAGTTAAAATTTTATTAGTAAATGTTTTTTTGAGGGAGGACACACAAAATCTTTGATTTTCTCATCAAAACTTTGGGAGAATAAAAGAAAAAGAAGACTCTAGGCACTAGCTTGGGATAGATTTGTTTCTTTGCTTTAAAGGTAAAAAGTATGTGAAAAACAAATATAAGCAGTTATTAAATATTTATAAAGACAAAATGACAAAGATGGCATATGTATTTTTTACCTACTAATGGAAAGTTTAATTAACAAGCACCCCTTCATCTATTAAAAGATGCTGACCTCAGGGTTCCCCACCACTTACGTTCAGGTTTGCTCTCGCAGTTAAAACCTCGGCTCCCTCCATAACAGGTACAAACCAAGGCATTGCCCAGGTAGGTGCGCTCCCATTGTTGATTTATCTGATAGTGTTTCCCATTGTCGTAACAACCGGCTGTAAATAATTGAAGGACAAAGTTATTACATTTCTATCCCTTTCTTTTTTCCAAATTATGGAATCTTCTTACACAACTAAATTGATGAGCCTGAGTACCAAACATAGAAAAATAAGTTAATTATTAGAACATTGGGAGACTTAAAAGCAATATTCTATTAAAATGTAGCTACAGAAACTAGCTACCCAAAGAATTATCCAGGATTCGTACACATGGATATTTAGGTATTCTTTTTTGTTTTTTTGTTTTAACTTAGCTAAAAGTTACAGAGTGATGTCATTTCCTTCTGGCCAGGGGTCTACATCAAAAAAGTGGAAACATTTTGAAAGGCAGATAATTGAAATTGCATTTTAAAGTGTGCAAGGAACTTCAATGCTCTTTTGGAGTAATAGCCAAGCAGGACAACTTTAAGCAGTTTCCTTTAGCCAAGGGAAAGGGAGGGTGTGTCTTTGAAAAATTGGAAAAGGAATTCCGATCTCTGTTCTTGGTGAAGTTTTCAGAGGGGCCCCAAACCAATCTGAACCAATTACATCTCTTTCAAGTTAGAAACAACATAGCTATTTACCCTCTTCCCACCCCCATTTTGAAAATATTTAACCAATTATTTAGCAACAAAGAAAATAGGAGCAGTTAAGGGCCACACTAATCCCAGATGGAAGATTTATAGGCACGCATCATTTTTCTTTTTAAGGGCAAATTTTGATTTCATAGCATCATAGAAGGACCATATGAACGTGCAGAATTGATTAGAACACCGGGGGAGAGTGCAGAGCCCCTGTCCTCCAATGCGTTATCTTATCCCAGGCCCTCAGAGCCAGCCTGCTCAAAACCAGAGCCTTTTGTGTCCACAGCTGGTTCCTCTCCATAAAGCGCGCACACTCTCGCGCACACGCGCTCGCAAAACTTCAGCCACAACTTTGGTTGGCTTTGCGGTCCCATCCCTGAGGCAGCCTGTTCGAGCCCGCGGGCAGTACTCACGCTTGTTTTGACTGACAGCCACCGGGACCTGGGGCTGAACGATTTGCTGAGCCTGCCTCTTGCTCTTCGAGGCTCCGGTGGAGGGCACCGCTGTCCCCAGGCACAGGACGGCCAGCAGCAGCAGCAGCCCGGGCCCCGGACCCCTGAGCATCTTGAGACGGTGGAGGGGAGAGACGCCCTCACCAGGAGGCCAGTTGCCACCAAGTTTGGTTCCCTTCGCAAACTGCGGGAAAAGTCCCTTCCAATGCCTCCCGGGGGTTGACGCCTCCTAGAAGGTGGGGGCCAGAGGGTGGGGAAGGGGACGGGTAGAGGGACAGACGGGACGGAGAAGACGACAGAAGTTGTGGCTGCAGGTCCCCTCTCCCCGCTCGCGCCTGGGGCTCCCTCTCCTCCCCCTGTACAGCACAGCCGGCGCGGCGGCCGAGCCCCGAGCGCACGGGCTTATATGGGACAGTCCCCTCCCGCCCCCCGCGAGGCCCCGGGCGCCGGGGAGGAGGGACCCGCCCGACTCCCCCCGCCCCTCCAGCCGCCGCCGCCGACCGCGCGCCGATTGGCCCGAGCTCCGGGTGACGTCACGGGGGACTGTGGGTTCGCCGCGAACAAAAGAGATGCTGATCGCCCGCCAGCGCCGGGGCAAGAGAACTTTTTTTTCGGTTTCCTTTGCGGTCGTCAAACTTTCTGGGGGCTGGGGGGAAGGGATGGGAAGCGGCTGCAAGGGGGTAGACTGGGAGGAGAGGGAGGGGCTGGGCTTGTGTGTTGCAAGGCTTCCCCCTCCCCACCTTCCCTTTTCTTTTTTATTAAGGGTGGTGGTGGTGGTGGTGGTGTTTGAGGACATTGCATCACCTCTGGGGGGAGAAAAAAAATCTCTGCTTACTGGAGTGTATTTTGTGGAGAAGAAAACTCATAAAGTAGCCACCACCTTGCAGCTGCAGGAATCCAGACTTTGCAGTCCCAGGGCGGGGCTGGCTCCCCCACCCCCGCGCCCCGTTCCCTTTCTGTGGGCTAATGGGCACTGACTCGCGACTCTTCCTTTGCCTTCATAGCTTCCTGTTCAGACGCCTCGTGTCAACGCTGTACCTGCCTGGGTCTGAGAAAGGGCTGTCTGGTGAAGGGGGAGCGGAGGGGAAAAGCGATCCTTTAACTGAGCTTCTACTAAATACCAGTTCTCCGGAGCGCTTTGCAGATCTGGGGGAAATTCAAAGGACGAAGTTTCTTTTGAAAGGACAAAACAACAGTTTGCTTTTTTAAATATACAGGAAAGTCTTTCTTTCCTGGTGATGGGATGCCCATTTCCGCTGAAAGTGAAATCACTGGTGGACAACCTGCAAAATGGGAAGTTGGACCGGCCATGGACAGGGAAAGAGCGTCGTGTCCTGGCCCATGCTCACCGTGCCAGTTGCACACAAAGCAGAGATTTTGTTTGTATCATTAAAAGCTGAAGAAAAAAAAAAAAGACCATTTACAGTCTCGCCCTCCTACATCTGAACCCTAACCCTATCTTGCGTTTATCTGGCATTTTCTTTTTGCAGACATCAGTTACATCACAGAATCTGCCCCCCACCCAGCCCCCGCTGCCAGATTTTTAATATTCCAATTGTTATTTACTCCAAGAATGTGGAAAGTTCCCATTTAAGGCTCCCCTGTCTTTCCCTTTAAACTCAGAGACTGGAAAAGGGATCTGAGAAGTCCAGCATTTAGCAACTGATCACACTGGTTCTTTTTTTCCAGACAAACACAAGCACACTTGCTTTTAAAGATCTTCAAAAGGAGTCCACAACTTTCACAATAGCTCCTGAGAGACCCAAACTGAAAGTTTTGCCTTCTCCTTGTGTTGGTATTGCAGAGAGCATATGAAAGCTACTAGCATAATGTTTATTTCTGCAAGGTCCTTGTTTCCTCCAAAAATTCCACCTTGAGTAACTGCCATAGGGGTAATTTGAACTCTATGGTCTATAAAATGTCCAGCACATTGAAGACACAAAACTAACATTTGTTTGTATTCATGCAAGGAATTAAAAACAAAAAAAGAACCCACAGCAAATATCAGTTTCCTACAAGTAGTGTAAAATAACCTCTTGAGGAATCTTTGTGACCAACACTCCAAGTTGAAAGAGTGCCATGGATTTCCCCAAATTTAGAATCATGTCTGAGTTAGAGTTTTTTTGGGCTTTCTCATCATCACTTGACAAAACAGTTTTCTCTTTCAAATATAAAAGGACTCCTTGTAAAATGCTTAGTAAATTTCTGGGAATTGGAGTGTTTCTTCCAGAGGGAAGGATACCTGGAAATCCGGTGTAAGCAAGATTAACCTGAAGCTGAAGCTTTCTTAAAATACATAGATTCTGGGGGAAGGAAATAAGTGGTTAGAAAAGTATTTTGTCAACTGAAAACATGATAGTTTGATATATTTACTGTACTCAAAATACACTAGAATAATATACATATGAGAGCTGGGGGGGGGGAAAGCCTACCTTACATTTTAGAAGAAACTTTTCTATTTCAATCCCATAGAAATATAATTTGTTTAAGGAACTGAAATATTTCTGTCTCACATGCAAAAATATAATCATATCTGACTGAATTTTATAGGAATGCTTGGGAGTTTACCCTTTTATTTGAAAGTTGGTTTTGGTATTTTGTTTTTTTAACTTTGGAGATGGAGACATTTTCTTAGTTAAGATAACAGGGCTTGCTACTGTATTCTTTCATTATCAAAATCCCTTGTAACTTTGTAAGTCTATTATCTCTAACCGGAGAGCTAATTAAATCTTAAAGACCACACTGACTCTGTCTAACTCAACTGACGTGTCTAGTGTCCAAGATTCCTTTGGACTCCCTTAAGAATTCCATTTTGACAGGGTGAGTTCTTCCTCAGTAAACAGTATCCTTCTACTTGTAGGAAATACCCTTGGATTCCTTTTTTTAAAAAGCTCTATTCGGAAAGGGGAATGTGACAAAAAGGAAAACCTATAGAGATAGAAAGTAGATTCATGGGTGTCTGGGGCTGGAAACAGGAATTACCTATAAATGGACACAAGGAATCTTATCTAGAGTTATGGAAATAACTGTACTAAAACTAAATTGTGGTGGCAACTGCACAATTTGGCAAAAGTTTCTAAAAATCAAGGAGTTGTACACTTTTTACAGTATGCAATTTATACCTCAGCAAAGTTGTTTTTTATAAAAAGTTGATTTTAAAAGTTAGTATTTATTTATTTATGCTTACCATCTCCTGATTTTGTTTCAAGGACTCACTCTCAAGTGGCTGCAACATACACATTTCTTAATTTTTCTAACAGGAAGTTTGCCTTAAATATAGTAGGGGATTCTTTCTTCTATACCAGTAACTATTTAAGAAACCTAGCATTTGTGTGATGGCATGTGTGAGGTAGAGACAGAAAAAATCTTTATTTAGGACTGTGCCTTGTTTCTTTTCGGAATTACCATGGTGACAGGATTTTCCCAGAGCTTCAAACAACTCAAATTTTCAGTAACAAAAAGAAGCACATGTATTTGTGTGTGGGTAGGGATGTGTTATTTGGATGTTTTATTATTGGAGAAGGTTAACGAGCAGCATGAGCACTTATGGAAATCTGAATTAAATTGACTTCATTCAAGTTAAAGGTTAGAGATAGAGACGTTTGGTTAAGCACAAAAATAATTTATCAGATCCAGTCATTTAGAAGGATTGAAATGAAAACAATTTAAGGGATAAGTTTTAAAAGGCATTTTTTCCAAGTAAAAAATGGGTTTCTTTTAAGATTAATAAACACATTATAGACTATACTCCTAGCCAAATCCCTTGCCTATTGAAAAAAAAAAAAGATCTTATCCTTGATGAGAAATAACGTAATGACCCCAAGGGTTACATTAAATGTTACTTTTTAATGTCAAATGTTAATGTTAAATGTCACATTTAGATGGTGGGCTGTTTTTCCTGAAAAGTTTTGGCTTTTAATACTGTTCTTAATCTGTTTCAGTCCTGTTAGAAGGGAGGCCATTGATTGTGTGACCTCTGGAACTTTCTTTCAGCCTTAAAACCCGTAGTATCTTTATAAATTTTATGTCTTCTATAGGTAGGTTGGATGGAGATAAATTAGGGAAGTTTTGTTTCTTATCTTGATTTTCTTTGGCATGAAATCCTTCCCTTCTTCCCTTGAAAATGGCCAAGTTTGCAAAAATGCTACTCATTAAGCACAGGTGTGAGAAGGAAACATAAACTGCCCAGTGGGCAGCCCTCATGGGTGGAAAATCTGAGCAGTTGGTCTAGAATTGAGAAAATACTTGATAAGGGCTTTAAATTATGCCTTAAAAGCTAGCCTGTTTTCACCCAATAAGCATTTTGTTTATATTTGAAGTTACTTTATTTTTTAATCAGCACTTTTAATAACCTTAATCTATGACTTTTGCTTAACGGGAATACTCTTTTCTCATTAGAGTGATGTAACTCCCCAAAGGCTTTGCAAAGGAGTTTAATTCATCCAGAAAATGGAACTAACTACTGTGTAGCTGGCACACTTAACCAAACTGTGTTAGAGAACATTTTACATTTTAACTTCCAAGAGAGGTAACAGTTGGAAAAATTTTATTTTTGTGTGTTGTTGCTCCTTTTTCCAATTTTGCTTTATTTTATGTTGGCAGCACTGAAGTTTTTGTTTGTTTTTTTTTTTGAAAAGCAGAATTAAAAAAAAATTTAAGTGGTTTTCAGTATTTAAATTATTCTCTAGCCATTTTACATTCACATACTTTAAACATCTCATATGCAGCTAATCATGAAGGTTGAGTCAGATGCTTAAAAATAACCATACACATTATCTCTTAAATAAACTTTTATGCCAACATAGGCAACTGTGATACAGGTGGTCAATAGTCATGCTTTGTGTCTAATTAATTAATTTATTAGCTCTAATAAATTAAGGACATATTCAACTGAATTATAAAAATGAAAGCATAGATATAATTATCCCTAAATTTATACAGAACCATTTTCTAGATAAATTTTATATATTCTTTCATTAGCTATGAAAACTTTACTGAGATGGAATGGGCATTTAAGTTCATTGCTATTTTAATTGTGAAAAACTAAGACATTGCTTAAATGCATGAGCATTAAGCAGTCAGAAAACCATAAAGATTTCAGTATCTGCATAGAAATAATTAAACAGATAGATTTTATTAAGCACTTACTCAGAGCCAGACCCAGCACTAAGTGCTTCATATGCATTTTTTCATTTAACCATCAACAACCTGTTAACGCAAATACTATCACCCGCTCATTCTTATAGATGAGGATATAAGGGCTAGGAAAATAGCTAGAACAAAGTCACCAGCCTTGCAGAAATTGTGATATCACAATTGATAGCAAGATAGTGTGGTATCAAGTGATTAAGTAATGATCTCCCTGTTGAACGAAGGTATGGGCAAAGCAATCGGCTAAAGAATTTTGTGGATGACTTCTTCAACATAAGACTAATTTATTAAAAAGATGTCACACACAACTCTGCTAACTGATAGGCTGCCGGTTTCTACCTATTGTATCCAGGGCCATTCTTTTGTGAACCAATTTCCCTCAAACAGCCCCACGGTGTTTTAGCATTTTGAATCAAATGTGGAAGATTGTCACCACTGACTCTCCACTAAACTGCAAGTTTGATGGGGACAGTCTCTGTCCTGTTTCCTCCGTATTTCCAGCGCTGGGCATGATGCATCCAAGTAAGTGCTTGGCAAATGTCGAATGAGTGAATAAAAGGAAAGAAGAGCAGCTGACAAATACCTTCAAATTCACACTTAGTGACTATCCAGCCAGGCACAGTGCTAAGTGCTCTGCGTATGTTTACTTTATCCTCAAAGTAACTGCCAGAAATAGATATGAATAGTCCCATTTGACTCTCTGAAGCTCAGAGCTTAAAGATAGTCTTTAGGCTTATGCCCAGAGAGAGGGACAGAGCTGGAATTTAAATCATGGTCCTCCTGACACAAAATTCATGTTCTTAACCAAGACATACATGGGTTCTGCCAAAGAGACTTTGTCCTATATAAGTTATAAGAAATTAGGGAAAATTCTCTGGTGGTTACCTTTTTTCTTCCTCCAGATCTTTGTGCCTTGCTCTGAGCCTAGGGCCTGACCCTTTGGACTGTATGACTGTCTCCTCTGCTTGCTGGAGGGCAGGAGGACAAGAGTTCAGAGTACTTCTTCCCCACCCCCTCCCTGCTTCTGGCTTCAGTGCCACAGTTCTGGTGGCAGCTGCCTTTTTCTGGAACACACATTCCCAATGGAGGTAGCATTGCCCCAAGAGCATGAAAGTTGGTTCTTGGGGTGGAAGGAGAGTGGTTAAAAAATTTCAACCCCATCTGATAAATATCTGATTTTTTAGTTAATTTACTTTACCAGGTAGAATTTAAGTTAAATTTAATTTTTTTTCCAGGGGATTGGGTAGGGTGGAGTTTAATAAATAAAAAGAAAAGGGGAGGAACATTGCTGTGGAACAACGACAGTTCCCTCCAGGCTGTTCTCCTCCAAGGCACCCACTCTTTCTGACTCCTGCCCTGTGGTGACAGCCCTAAGAGTGACAAACTTCGTACCTTGCTAGTCCCTGGGAACCTCACCATCCCTTCTTTATCTCCTGGTCATGCCCACACCTGGGTAACAGTGCTTCCACCAAAGTGTTCCAGTGGAAATCATCTGAATTCTGTTTCTTGCTGGAACCCTGATGATCCAGATTCTAACAGTCTAATCACGACATGAACAATTCATATAAGCTATGGTTTTTAGTCTTAAATCATAGCAGAATAGATTTAGGATGCATGAATTCTTTGCCCAATTTAGCAACTAATGTTAATTATGCAGTGATTGCCCCTGTATTTCCTATGTCTTGAATGTTTTCTCTCTATCTCTCTCTCTCTCTCTCTCTCCCTCCTGAATGTGTATCCTTCTAACATAGTATCTTTCCCAGAGTAAAATGCTGAGATTACAGGGGCAAACGACCTAGGGATCATAAAATGACAGAGAAAAGAACCCAGAATTTTATTTTAAAGTCTATGGAATTTGTCTTAACTTCTTAACTCCCTTGGAAATAGTTTGATTTGTCCACCAGGTAATTTGGTTCATGCAAAAATCTGGGATTAGGAGCACATCAGAAACAGAGGTTCATCTTTAAAAGTAGCTCATACATCTACAAAAGTCATGAATGTAAAAGCTAAAGAATTTTACATATTTTTCACATGTATAAAAATGCAAGTTTTGCCTTTGAATTCACTTTAGATATTGAAATAATTTAGCTGACAGCTTGTAAAGTCAAGGAAAGCTTACTCAGATCTGCTCCAGTTCAGCATGCTGTAAATTTCCAGGTGTTGCCAATATTTAGTGTAGACAAATTCCTCATGTAGAAACAAAAACTTCTTGGGCAGACCTGGTAGACTAGTATCATTTATGCCTTTTAGAGACTTTCCATTAAAACCAAACAAAAATCTGTCATTTTTTACTCCTAGACTACAATGTGATATTTAGGAACATAACTGTTTCTGAAATGTGTTAAAACTGCTTATAGTGTTCTATAGATTTTTCAACTTATATTACTCATCTTTTGAAAACTAGAGAATCTACTTATTTTAGGTTAAGTTAGAATTTAAAAGTAGTAATAATGTCTTTGTTAGTTTTGTATGAGTAGTAATTTTTTTACTGTTCATCTTAAAGATAGTTAATAATTTATCCTCTATTTTTTATAGCAAAGTGGTTTTCGTCAGTTGATACAAACCTGAAACATTCCTGATACTTTACCAATTTACACATTAAGTTAATCTTCCCAATTTCTTTGTCCAGGTAAGTTTTGATGCAAAATAATATAAATAATTGTAGACCCAAATTATAAACCCATTTCTGTTTAGAAGAACAATATAAAGTAAATATAGTATGGAATTATAATTAGAACACCAACTTTGCTCTGACATTTTTTAACTTCTCTGGGGAACTGAGTTTTTCAACTTAGGTACACAAAATATTGAATTAGAAGGTATTTTCCTTTACCAATGAAAATCTTTGTCTTTTAATTATCTGTTGTTCTTTTTCAAATTTGGGTTTTAATTATGGACTAATTAAAATTGCTTAGATAAAGTTACAACTTAGACAACCAACTCAAATATTTCAGCAAATTGTGATTCTGGTTGTTCTCATGCCCTAATAGGTAATTTAGAGGGAACATGTTAGAGATTTAAAAATTAAAAAACATGGACATATTGTTTTCCTCTAAAATTTTCCCTGCAGATTTTTAAAAACAGTTTTATTGAGGTATAATTGCCATGTAATAAACTCCACATACTTAAAGTGTACAATTTGATAAGTGTTGACATATGTATACACCCAAGAATTGATCACCACAATTAAGATAGTGAACATATCCATCATACCCAAAAGTTTCCTTGTACCCCCTACAATTCTTTCCTTTTGCCTTGCCTATCCTCAGGCAACCACTAGTCTGTGTTCTGTCACTATGGATTAGTTTGCAGTTTCCAGAGTTTTATATAATTGAATCATATAGTATATATTCATTTGTATCTGGCTTTTTCACTCAGTATAATCATTTTGAGATTCATCTATTCTGTTGCTTGTATAAATTGTATAAACATACAGTAAGATAGAAGGAGTAAAGTCAATGTTTGATAGCAGAGTAGGGTGACTATAGTTAACAAAAATGTATTGCAATCAGGTGATGGATGCCCTAAAAACCCTGACTTGATCATTACACATAAATATGAAAGAAAGTTCACATGTACCCTATAAATTTGTTCAAATAAAAAAATGTAGAATATCTGTTAAAAAATAGTTTATTCTTTTTATTACTGAGTAGTATTCAATTGAATGGATATACCACAATATATTTATCCATTCACCTGCTGATGGACTTTTGAGTAGTCTCCAGTTTTTGGTGATTAGAAACAAAACTTCAGTAAATATTTGTATATAACTCCTTTTATGGACAGATTTTATTCTCTTGAGCAAATATCTAGGAATAGAATGGCTAAATCATATGGTAGGTATATTTTTAACATTTTAAGAAAATGCCAAACTGTTTTTCACACTTTGTTGTACCATTTTACACTCCCACCAGCAATGTATGAGGATTCTGGTTCCTTAATATTCTTGTCGACACTTGATATGGTCAGTCTTTTTAATTTTAGCCATTCTAATAGGTGTACAGCAACTTCTCATTGTGATTTTAATTTATGTCTCCATAATGACTAGTGGTGTTCAGCATTTTTTATGGGCTTGTTTGCCATTTGTATATCTTCTTTTGTGAAGTAGCTGTTCAAATCTTTTGCTTATTTTTAAATTTGGTATTTGTATTTTTTGTTTAATTTTAAATTAATTTTAAATTTAATTTAAAATATTTTCTTTTAATCCATAGCTTGTCTTGTTTTCCAATGGTGTCTTTTGAAGTGCAAAATTTTCAATTTTGATTGAGTACCGTTTATCATTTTTTCCTTACATCACTTGTTTTGTCTCTTGAGGATCACTGTCCCTTGGTGCCTGATGACCAGTGTCTTGAAAACCATTGTTTAATATACTTTTGGGGCTTGCTCTCCTTTTCTTTTGATTGTTTTGGGTAAGATGGTAAATTTGTCTCCTATTATTCCATGCCAGCTGTCAATGAGAGTCTCCTTCCAGTTTTCAGAGATTTTAAATATTCTCATTTAATAACTTAAAAAAATTTAGCCTTTCTTGGCTCCTTACTTCAAATATAATTTGGGGTTTTATTATATATTTTTAGAAAGTCTATTTTGTGGCTCTTTTATTTAGTGCCTGATGAAAGTATTACTTTTGACAGTTTTTAATTACATAAATTTTGACTATTGTTTTAATATTTCCTTTTAGCTTATGTAATATTATACCTTTGTGTGATCCTTGGAAACAGATTTTATTTCTTTTGGAGCATGATGTCAAAGACTGAAACTGGAGGAAAGTTTAATTTCAAACCCATGGGGAAAAAGACACCACAGGAAATAAGTGCTATAACCATTTCTTCTTTCAGCATTAATTAAGTGGTTATTAAGCTAATTGGCAGATAACTATGGGATCTATTATCATTCATTATAAATAATATGTAAATAGGTGATATAAATTATGTTTAGGGTGAAGTTGTTGCTGATGGTGATTGTTATCTCTGTGTGAAAGTGTGAAAACAACAGAAAGATGATAATTATTAGTGGCAGTAGTAATAATCATAGGCATTTCTAATTATTATGGCCCAATATGATATTTTTCTTCTCCTCATTTTGATTGTGCTTATACTCTTTTCCACATAGATTAGCATATTCTTATAGCTCTTTTAAAAAATTTACATTGAATCTTTTTTTCCTCAGTAGTACTGTAAACTCTTTGATGGTAGGCACTGAATTAATTGCTTTTAGAAAGACTTTTTCCCTATTATTTGAGTTTCTTTAGGGAACGTGGTAGAGACTTCTGGTTGTCCGCTCAGATCCATTCTCTTCTTCTGCAGTTAGTCCCATTGTGCGCAACTAGACTACATCGTATGGCCTCCCTTGTGGTTAGGTATGGGAATAGAAATAGTTCTCATCAGTGGAATGTGAGAAGAAATGATGTGTCCCAACTCTGGGTCTGGGACTTAATTCATTAGTACGCTTCCTCCAGATTCTCTTGTTCATTCCTGCCAGCTGGAATGCAGCCACGGAAGACACCTGGCTTTTCAGTAGGCAGATGATGAGAAGGTCTTCAGTCCTGAATCACCGTGAAGAGCAGTACTTGACCACTGACCCGGGTCATTCACTTGGAGACTGTTGCATGAGAAATAAACACATTCCTTCATTCTTTAAGCCTCTGTGTTACTAAGCACCTTTGTTGCAACAGTCTAGCTTTCACAGGAACCAACGTACTGGGCTTGCCACTACCTTCTTTACATGAGCAGTTGTTGAGCTACCCTGTGCCTAGTGACTACATGTGTTTTGTTTACGATATTTGCCCTGATGTTCACAACTCTGCTTCAGAGTTTTCTCTCTTCTCCTGGTTTTCCATAAACTCCATGCAGAATTTTAGCTTCTATGCTAACCTCCCCTGATAATTTGCCATTCATTTTCAAGTAATGAATTCAGGTCATCCATTAAATATTTTTGAGCACCTGCTAAGAGCACTTTTACGGTTTGAAGTGTGTTTCTCCCAAATTCATGTGTTGAAGTCCTCACCCCTAATACTCCAGAATGTAACCTTATTAGAAGATAGGGTCTTTAAAGAGGTAATCAAATTAAAACAAGTTCATTAAGGTGGATCCTAAGCCGATATGACCGCTGCCCTTATAAAAAGGGGAAATTTAGAGGCAGACATGCACAAAGGAAAAACGGAATGTAAAGATGGAGGCAGAGATCAGGGTGTCACATCTACAAGCCCAAAGATTTCCAGCAAACCACCAGAAGCAAGAAGGGAGCAATGGAGCAGATTTTTGTCATAATCTTCATAAGGAACCCACCCTTCTGACACCTTGATTTTGGACTTCTAGCCTCCAGAACTGTAAGATAATACATTTCTGTTGTAAAAGCCATCCAGTCTGTAGTCTTTTGTTGTGACAGCCCTGGCAACCTAATCCAAGCACCTAGAGTATTAATGATCACAAGAGTGTTAGTGATGAATTCAGGTTGACAGAGCTCTGAAGCATGACATAACATGCTCAAAGGCAAACTCCTAGTTAGCCGAAGGGCTGGGATGGCTGGATTTTTTGGTACATGCTTTTTCTTACAGATGTTTTTGTGTTAGTCATTGTGTGTAGGAGATAAAGATGGCACGATGTAGGCCCTACTCTTAACGAATGTAAAATTTCATAGCAAATTGGTAGGGATGAAAAGTTTGATTTTACATGCTATTGGCAAATGTGTCAGTTGGGAAAAAGTACACATATGCACAGATTTTAGGAGTGTAAATTGGTGCAATCTTTTTAAAGGACATTGGGTAATATTTAAAATACACATTCCTATAACATGGTAGACTGAATACACATATTTCCTTTATACCCGCCTGAAAACACACCAATATTACATTTCAGAGATAAAAACAATATAAACCTGTAAAAATAAAGAGAAAAACCAGGTGCAGAGGCTCATACCTGCAATCCCAGAACTTTGGAAGGCCGAGGTGGGAGGATCGCTTGAGGCCAGGAATTTGAGACCAACCTGGGCAACATAGCGAGACCCTGTCTCTACAAAAAATAAGGAAAAATTATATGGGCATGGTGATGTTCACCTGTAGTCCCGCTACTTGGGAGGCTGAGGAAGGAGGATCGCTTGAGTCCAGGAGTTAGAGGCTGCAGTGAGCTATAATCGTGCCACTACACTCCAGCCTGGGTGACAGATGAGACCCTGTCTCTGAAAAAATAAAATAAAATAAGAGAATAAGAAAGAAGACAGCAGATAAGAGATATCAACATTTTGGAAAAAGAAAAGCAGATGGAGAAGTGATAACTGAGGTCACAGAATAAATGCCTGCAAGCCAGTAAGAAGCAAGCCGACTGACATTCAGGAAACCTTGAAAGCCTCAATAACGGGAGGTGTAAGGTACCCCTGAAGGTAGGGAAGAAAAGTGAGTCTGAGAAGTGTTTGAAAGTCTCTAAATATGGAGTAAGTAGACACCCTCTTTCATCCCTCTCCTATTCTATCCAGCCAAGGACTGACCCACCTTGCCCAGGTAAAATCCAGGATTTTTACTATGTGGATAGGTTGAACCAGAAAAATCTCAAACTCAGTGGCAGGGAGGGTGATAGAGGTAAAGCACAGTGCTGAAAACAGAGGATTAAGTGAAAGTCTACAGGCTTACTCTCCATGTAGATTGAAAAATTTCTCTCTGAACTTAGTCTCTTTGGAGAGAATGATCTGTAGATACTCATATTGGGGAGTCTTGAAATGAAATAACTGGATCCCAACCCAATCACCTCCAGTGCCACCAATCAGTCACTAAGCTCCTCCCTTGCGCGCAGAGTTTCCAATCAGATGTGTAGTGCCCTGATTCTAAATATGAACGGACAGCAAAAGGTCACCAAACATGTGAGGAAAGCCTCCAACACAAAAGAAAAATCAAAATGGACTTACAGAAGACAAAGCAAAGGCTGTGAATAAGAGCCAATGCAAAAAATAGAAGAAAATGAAGAACAAAAACAAATTAAAACCAGAAAATCAGTGACCGTAGAGAGATATTGCATGAAGGAAACAAGAACAGCAACCTAAATATGTGTGGGCATTCAGAGAGAAAGAAATAACTCTCAGAAATTAAAAAATAACAGCAGAAAGAAAAACTAAATATTGACTTTACTAAAACTTATGATGGAATTAGGAAGATGAGAGAAGTGTGTACAGGGAGCGAGTAAGGTGATAGTGGAAAGACAGGGAGGAATGAGTCAAGAACAGCTGTTTTTTGTTAAAAAACCTTGTAGTACTATTTGTCTTTTGGTAAGAATAAAATAAAATTATAAAAACAGAACATAATGAGAAGCAAGAACTGTTAAGACACTTGATTTAAACTGAATGTTCTTAATTATTCTACTATTGAGATGGATTTTGTAGTTTTCTCTATTTTAATAACTTTTCAAGCTGGAAGGACAATGAGAAGCCAGGACAAATGAGGGAATCCCACTACCCAGACCCCACAAGCTGTCTTTGGCAAATAAGAAGTATTTCAGCTCCTTGAGAAGGAAAGAAAAAGACTTGTTCCTAGACCCCAGATATCCCAGTGTGTTCTGACCATGTAAATGCTTGAGCTATGAGGGGATTATAGACATTAGGTCAACTATCAGAAGGGACTACTGATAATTATTTCCAGAATGTGCTGATATTCTAATGTATATCTATTAAAAAATACTCAAAATTATACTATAGATATATGTTATGAACTGAATGTATTCCCTCAAAACTGATATGCTCAGTCCTTAACCCCCAATGTGGCTATATTTGAAGTGGGAACTCTAAAGAAGTAATTAAGGTTAAACAAGGTCATAAAGGTGGGACCCTGATCCTACAGGACTACTGTCTTTACAAGAAGAGATACCAGTAACAACCCCCTACACACCCCACTGGCAAGCACAGAGGAAAGAGTATGTGAAGACACTGGAGAAGGCAGCCGTCCACAAGCCAGCAAGAGAGCCCTCACCAGAAACATACCCTGCCAGACCTTGATCTGGGAGTTCCAGCCTCCAGAACTGTAAGAAAATAAATTTCCATTGTTTAAGCACCTCCAGTCTGTGGTATTTTGTTTTGATAGCCCAAGGGGACTAATACAATATGTTACATTTTTAAAAATTAGATGAACCCTAAAACAAAATGTATTTGCCTTTTTTGATACAGCAATTCCAAATTTCTTTGTCTATTCTTTAATATACTTAACCGAACCTAGGGATCAGCAATCCTAGAGGCCTCATCTAGACTACCGTTTGTTTTTGTGCAGCCTGTAAACTAGGAGTGTTTTTTAGATTTTTAAATAGTTGAAAAAATTGGAAAGAATAATATTTTGTGACATGAGATTATTATATGAAATTCAAAGTGGTGTTCATGAATGAAGTTTTTTAATACAGCCACACCCATTTTTTTTACATATTGTCTATGGCAGCTTTTGTGTTACAATGGCACAGTTAAGTAGTTGAGCACAAAACTGAAAATATTTACTATATGTCCATTTAGGAAAAAGTTCACTGACCCCTGGTATAGGCTGTCAGAGTGAAATCTTCCAGATTCTTATATTAATAATACTTTCCCCAATTTTTCATAGCTGTCTTGCCCACACTTAATTCAACAGCAATATTTTAAATGTCTCAACTTTAATGAGTCTTTCCAAAGTAATTCAAATTGGTTTTTAAAGAAAATGCTCTCTTTTCACACTTTTATTTCAAAGGTTCAAAAAATATGTAAATAAATTACATGATTATAAAAAACAATTACAACTGTGATAAACAGTTTGGTACCCTGCAACTGACTCCTAGTAAACATAATTCTTCCGATAGGAGCAGAGGAGCACTGGCCCAGGAGGCATGGGCTTTGAGCACGCCTTGGGCGTCACCAGTATGTTTTATGGAGGGAAAACAGAGCACAGGTTACTGTGGTGAGTGGATTCTGTGAAAGTTGCTTCAGAGATTTTACATTGTAATTATAGTCCGGTTGTTTCAAGTATTTCCTTTTCTGTCCCCAACAAAAGACTAAACCCCCTAAGGGCAGGGATCATTTTTTGATTTCCTTTGTATCCTTCTTCCATGCTTAGAGCACCAAGGTGGGCACATGACGAACGTTCAGTAATGAAGCTTTGAGAAACCAGAGGTGACAATTCCTGAGGAAAGTAAGCTCTCAGCCACACAGAAGGGTTTGCTCAACTCCTGATTTTAGACTCTCAATCTGTTTTGATTTGTGATGCTGGATTCTTTTGTGCCATTCTCCCAAATGACATGTCAGCTTTCATGATTCATTTTTATGTTTTCTCATCTGTCGCTTTGATACTGGACTTCTGCCTAAGCAGCAAAATTCAAAGAAATCTCTCCTGTCGGAATTGCTGATGTGAAAGAAGACCGTAATGTTCGAATGACCTCATAGTGCATAGAACAATGCAAGTGAAAATGAGGAATACTATTTATTGTCCAAGACGAAAATGAGGATCTTGTGAAAAGCTTGCTCAGTTTTTGGTAAGATGAAATTGCGTGCTGCAGACTGCCTGAAACTTGAGTTATAAGATGTCTGTAATACTGACAAGAAAAAAGAACTGTCTTAGGTCAACTATTACATATAATTTGTATCGTTCTTGAATTAACTATTTTCGTTTTTAGCCACCAACGAGTATTATCAAGAATCTTTAGTAGCACAGTCTAGTCTAAGTTGCCTTGTTATTTCTTTTTTGTTTTTTAATTTTTTTGTAGAGACTGGGTCTTGCTATTTTGCCCAGTCTGGTCTCAAACTCCTGGCCTCAAATGATCCTCCCACCTCAGCCTCCCAAAGTGCTGGTTTTACAGGTGTAAGCCACGACGCCTGACCCGTGCCTTGTTATTTCTAAGAGGAAAATATTTGGGGGTTAAAAATTAACCCAATATTTTGTAACACATCTCAGTGTATAATTACTGTCAAACTCTGAATGTGTGTAATCTGGTGTAGGAAACACTGATAGGAATTCAGCTATTTATTAATTTTGCTCTTGATTTGTCTTACAATTACAGAAAAAGTACTTATTTTTATAAACTAATCACCCTCTTTTGTAAAAGCTGAATAAAATTATATCTGTTCTGCTCATGTCATTAGCATATTGCAAAGATGCATAAAAGTGGTCTCTACTGGCTGGGTGTGGTGGCTCATGCCTGTAACCCTAGCACTCTGGGAGGCCAGGGCAGGAAGATTGCTTGAGGCCAGGAGCTCGAGACCAGCCTGAACAAGAGTGAGACCCTGTCTCTACAAAAAATAGAAAAATTAGTTGGGCATGGTGGGGCGTACCTGTAGTCCCAGCTGCTTGGGAGGCTGAGGCAGGAGGATCGCTTGAGCCCAGAAGTTTGAGGTTGCAGTGAGCTATGATGATGCCACTGCACTCTAGCCTGGGTGACAGAGCAAGACTTTGTCTCAAAAAAAAAAAAAAAAGTGGTCTCCAGAGTGGCCCAGGCTTTGGGCTTCATGATATTTATCAATTAGCATTTATATATAATTGGTACCTGCTCTGTTGGTATATATCTGTGTGAACTTGGTTATGTGTAAATCTTTGTGCCTCAGTTTCCTTATTCATAAAACAAGTGTGTTAAATTAGATTATTTCTTATTTCTGGGGCACAAAAATTACATAATTGTAAAAAAGCTCTTATCCATTATAATTTTTACATTTAAAAAAATGCCCAAATATAAAATAATGATATATTTGTACTTGCTAAGCATTCATGCACATACTTTGCATATGCCCAGAATATTGGAACATACATCTTAGCAAGGAATATAGGTTTTATATCCTCAATTTGCATTTGTTTTTAAGTAAAAGAAAAGATAAAGAGCTAAAACTCTACCTCTAGCAAAAATAAAAGCTTTGTTTCTCCCCTATGTTTAAGTAATTTAAAAATCTTTGTTACTCTACTTCACGACTTCCCACTTTGGGGATCCCTAGGGGTGAGAGGAACAGTTCCTAAAACAGTGCATCTCTTTCCTGCCTGAGTTCCAAATAGAGGACAGATGGGGGCTAAGGTGAAGGGAGTGGCTCAGGAAGAGAGTGAGACAGGCCTGCTGAGTGTGTCCTGCATTAGGGAGTCTCATCTCCCCAGGGTAGCTCACACAGGGCACGTGGCTGCCCCAGCAAGGTCAACTGCATGGATAAGCAGAGGAGCAAGAAAGATCTCAGTGAACAGGCTCCTACCTAGGGGGAAAAGGGAGGGCACAATGGAGCACTCTTGTCTGGTTATTCTTTCCGAATTTACAAATCCAGTAAGTCACTTCACTTCTCCAAAGGAGAGACAAAATGAGAAAATTGGCCAAAAGGAGTACCAAGACTATGCTTATGGAAAATCACCAGGATCAGGGAAAAGGTGTTCCTTCTAAACCCGGAATCATAATCACCACTAGCTGTGTTCTCCAGAAATAAACTTTTACAAATTAAAAAAAATTATAAAATGCCAAGGTATGTCATGTAAAGCAATTTAATATAACTTTTCAAGTAGATTTGTCTATAATGAAACCACTTGGAGTTTTAAATTTGCAAATGCTCTTTGCAAAGAAATGTATGCGTGTGTTTAACATTTACCGTCAGTATTACCTGTGTTAATATTACTATTGCTTATTTTGACATTTTAGTTTTAACACTTATATTTGGAGGAATTAAAAAGAAACACTTGACTACAAAGGAGCTATAACTTATTTTCACAACCTGAGTTCGTGTGAGTGTTTTAGAAGACATTGTAGAAATGGTTTTGAATTCTTTTGAAATAATGTATAAGACGGTGCTATTTGAGAATTAAAATCCTACTTGTAAAAATTGCTTCTATGGAAATACAAACTGATGTACAATGTAGAATGTAGTTTGATAGAATGAAAATGTTAGAATTTTCACAGTGACTAAATAAAGATTAATAATTAAATTGTAACTAGCAAGATAAGAACAAAATGGCCACAATCTTAAGTACAGTTTGACTTTCATGACTATAGATAGAAATTACAGGGAGGTAGATTTTATTTCAACGTAAAGATGAACTTCATAACTGTAAGAGCTATCCAACACTGAAATGGGATGCTATAGTTAGTTAAACAGACTGTAAAATCACTTGGTGATGGTATTTGAAGGGGACTCACTCGTGCTTGTACTGTACTGGATGACTTCCAAGTTCTTTTCCAATTCTAATACCTGTATTCTATACAGCAGTCCCCAATTTTTTTGGCACCAGGGACCAGTTTCACCGAAGACAATTTTTGCATGGGTGGGGGTGGGGGGACAGGAAGAGGGGTGGTGGAGCTCTGCAGCCTGGTCCCTAACAGGCCACAGCCCATACTGGAATGTGGCTCAGGAGTTGGAGACTGCAGTTCTATAAGAGCACCTGAATTATGTAGTGATATAAACCTTTTCAAAGTTGTTTTCTTCTATATCAGTTAACAGAATATACTAAAACTATACAGCATGCCTCTGCTTACTATAATAGAAAAGAACCAAGAACATTTAAAATCGGTTAGGGAAGAAGGAGACCACTTGAAATAAATTGTTTACAAATTAAGGTGTTGAGAACCATATCTAGTTTCTAAACAGATTTGGAAAAAGACCCTTGCAAGTATTCTGCTAGTATTCCTTTGTTAGTTCTGAAAATAGCTTCTGTGTATTACTCCTTAAACAGTACTGTAGATGATTAAAATCTTATTGATCAAATTATTTGGCTGATTCTAAAATTTATGGAAGGAAACATCCGAGCAAAAGTTGCCCACAGAATGGGCAGTATTAATTTGGAAGCATGGTCCTGAGGATTTGCTAGGTGGACGAGTTCTAGTGAACTGGCAATACTTTATAAGTTAACTTATAAAAAGAACAGACTCTTATTACCTGGGTGAATGGGGCAACATTGATATACAGACCTTGAGCAACAATGGTCAGGATACATGGCAAGTTTCCTTAGTCCCTTTTAGAGTTCACCAGAAACAATTTCCTGCTTTGGTAATAAATGTCACGCCCTCAATGACCACTAGGAGAAGCTGTTTGGTCTTGACTCTATCTCAGAACCCTCAGTGGGATCAACATTGCACCAACTTGCACAGAGTTCACCTTTTGTGTCCTTTGGCCCACATAAAGGGTAAAGAAAAATATATGTATTTTTAAGTTCTGTAATTAAAAAAACACAATTTCTGGATTCTTGGATAATTAAGAGTTTACAACAATGAAGGTTGCTTTGTCCTTTGTTTTCAAGGTGTTTTCATGGGCTGCTTTAAAAAGATGGCTTGTGGAATTCTCAGCTCCATTATAATCTTTGAGTCCTGTTTCTGTGCATGGGAACTTTCCATGCTCCTCACCTCCTTTTTTAGTCTGAAGATAGAGAGTTCTAAAATCTCAGTCTACGGTCTACACTGAAAAATATCTCTTCTCTCTAGTGGTTATGCTAATACAAAATCTCCCATATTACTCTGCATAACTGAATCATTGACTCTTTGCATTTCAAAGTGTCAATATTGTAAACCTAAGTGTTTATTTATTAATGTAATAAACATTGTACTGGAAACAAAGATATCATTTCTGACTTCAAACACTTTAAGATCACATTTGAGAACAGACACAAAGTAGTATGTTCACAACTGGGAACTGCAGCAGTTAGAAACAACAGGATGCGGGGTACAGTACATTTTCTCTGCTGTAGGACTGATGAACTTGTCAACATATATACGTTTTTTGGTGTATGCATTTTGGGGAGTAAAGGATGGGGGTGAGTAAAGTCTATGAACAGATATTTTTTGTGTCTTCTTAAAATGTCAAATCTATAAGAACTCATCAACCAAATCATACTAGATTGAACATACTCAAATAATATTAGATTGAGCCAAATGAAGTAATTATTTCTGTAGGTCACAACAGTCAATATTGGCAATTTAATGTGGTTCAACCTAATTAAAAAAAATCTGCATTAGTTTTATACTTCTGTATAACAAATCACCACAAAGTTAGCAGCTTAAAACAACACTCACTTACTATCTTCACAGTTCAGTAGGACAGAAGTGTGCGTGGGCTTGCCTAGGTTCTCTGAGAAGGGTCTCACAAGGCCAAAATCAAAGTGGAGCTGGGCTTTTATTTGGAGGGTTCCAGAGAATAGTCTGCCTCCAAGCTCAGTCAGATTATTGGCAGAATTCAGTTCCTTGTGGTTGTTGCCAGAGGTTGTTCTCAGAACCTAGAAGCTGCTTTCTAGTCCTTGTATGCATTCCCCTCCATTTTCAAGGCAGCAATGGCCTGTTGAATCCTTGGGCTTTGAAGCTCTCTGACTTCTCCTCTCTCATCAGTCTGGGAAAGCTCTTTGCTTTTAAAAGGTTTCCTGTGATTACATTAGGCCCATCCAGATCACCTGCTTTTGATTAACTCAAAGTCAATCGGTTAGTTACCTTAATTACATCTGCAAAATTCCTTTTGCCACATATTGTAACATAATCAAAAGTGCTGCTGGGTGCAGTGGCTCACGCCTGTAATCCTAGCACTCTGGGATGCCGAGGCAGGAGGATTGCTTGAGACAGGAGTTCGAGACCAGCCTGAGCAAGCGCGAGACCCTGTCTCTACAAAAAGCAGAAAAATTATCTGGGCGTGGTGGCGCATACCAGTAGTCCCAGCTACTCGGGAGTCTGAGGCGGGAGGATCGCTTGAGCCCAGTAGTTGGAGGTCGCAGTGAGCTGTGATGACACCACTGCACTCTAGCCGGGGCAACAGAGCGAGACACTGTCTCAAAAAAAAAAAAAAAAAAGTGCTGTGAGAGGTCGTGTAGCAAAGTGGCTGAGCCTGGGCTGGGGAATCAGGCTGGCTGGGTTCAAAGCCATGCTCAATCACTGATTACATGATGTTGGACCAAGTTTCTTAGCCTTTCTGTGCTTCTGCAAAACAGATATCATCTTTACTAATCTATCTTGTTGAGTGGATTAAATGAAATAATCCATAAAAAACATTTAGCACAGTGCCAGGCACATAGTAATTGCTCAATGAGTAACACGTTATCACCATCATGGAGAAAAAGATGGAAGAAAAAGGAAGTGGTGGGAAACTTACATAGTCAGAGTGGTCCAGGAAGGATTTATAAAGGAGGTGAGGCTTGAGTTGGATTGAATTAAACTGAATTTTTATAATCAGTGAAAAGGAGCAATGAATTCATTCTAAATTATGTCAAATGTACCAATAAAAGGTTTTCACTTTGTAGAAATGAAAAACTGATTACATCTGCTTATTTGGACAGAGAACGGAACCAACGGCAATCCACACATGCTGCCTGTTGGCGAACACCAGGTCTGTATAGCTTCATTTTCTTCAAAGATAAGTAAACAAGCAAACCAACCAATAAGGCACACTGGATCAACAGGCTACCATACTATATTGGATAAGCAGGCTTATTCCTGATACATGAGGCTTATCCCAGGAATTTGGTTAACGGATGTGAGACTATTCAGCAGACCAGGGAGGAACCCTGAATATGCTTTTTTCTTCATTTTGTGATTGGCCCACATGCCTTTGTCATTCTCTCCCAGCAAAATCCAAGCCAAGATGAACCATGACCAATGAATAAGGCTCAACCTTCAATCAGACAAGTGCGAAAGCACCACAGCCATTTAGATCACAAAAATCCTGAGTCTGTAGCCACTCAGACCATTCTGCTAGCAACGTTCTGTTTATATATTTCCTCTCCAAGAATGAGCTGATCTAAGGCTGACCCTAGATAACCAATCAGCAGATAATGAACCAATAGTCAATTAGCCAATTAATTATGATCTCTTTTTTTTCATATCTTCCTGTGATAAGAGAGAGCAACCTGATTTTCTTCTGAAGACCCCTTTGTTCTTCATTTTCAGTCTGTGATCTTCAGCATGGCAGAGCTTAGGGATGGGGTTTGGCTCAGATCTGGGTATTCAGACCCACTGCCATGCCCTAGCCTTTATTATTGGTTCATGGATGGGCTCACCATTCTAATGACGCCAATGGAGACCTTTCCTGAGAATCTTTCTAGAATTAATTAATAATTGTGCTTCCATTTGGAGTTGCTAAAATGGTAGAATATAGGTGTGAAGCTGCTGGTGGGTAAGTTGCCTCTTGTGAGAAGAGCCTGCCTGAAAATAAAAACACCCCAAAGAAAAATGAGCTTTGAGTTGGAGAGACTCAGTCATTTGAGCACCTACATTCAGCCACTTTGTACACATCATCCTTCTGAACTTCTACGTTAATGAGCAAATAAGTTATTATATTTTGCTTAAACACATTTGAGTTTGCATTTCTATCACTATCAATCAAAAAAGTTCTAATGCAGTCTGTCTACAGATCCTCAGATTTAACATCCCAACTTTATCCATCCAGATTGATTAATTTGAGCCCCAGCTATAGAGCCCTGACAGAAAGCATCTCTACCCCCTGTTCCAATCAACAGTTCTGCATCAGAGAGGCTCACGGAGCACACACATGCCTGCTGTCGGGGCTTAGCTCAGTGGGTGAGTGAGCAGGGGTGGTTCTCACCAAAAAGGGACAGATACATACCATAAGTCATTTGGTTCAAATATGTGTGACTTTTATAACCAGAGAATAAAAATATTTATTTATTTGTTTTTATTTAAAATTTTTTTTCCCTTTCGGTTGGTACCAAAAATATTTATTTACTTTGAAAATTAATTAATTTAAGTAAATTCAAGAAGTTTAAATAATTTAAAAAATTTTGCTCTTTTACTAAATTTGGCGGCTGCCAAGGGTTTTTAATCCCTCAAGTAATTTTAATTAACATTTAACTGTGGAAATTCAAGCAACAAAAATGTTCACTCTAAGTCACTTGAGATAAAGGGAAGAATGCTCAGGTGATACACAGAGAGCCCAAACCCGTTTAGTTATTCTTCCTTTCCCTGCTTCATAGTCTATTGCTCTTTAGCCAAATTCCTACAACGAGTCCCTGTGATCTAGTCTCAGTCTCAACCTAAGGCACTCTGGCTCCATGGAAACAGTAACGTATTGCTTAGTGGATCTTACAGATTATTTAGGTGAGCTTTCATTTGGGATGATAGATTTCCAAGAAGTCAATTATAGTGAAATATATATGTATATATAAAAGGAGGGTATCTAATTTTATTGAAATTCTGTCAACAACCTGATATTGCGGTTATCTATCAGTCCTAACTCAGACTGTAGCCAGTGGAGTCCTTGGTTTCACAGACTTTATTCCTAAGTAGATCTTTGTCTTTAGAAGTGAGTGGTCAAGTCTAGCTCAGTAATGCTAGGCTGGAGGAGATTTTGGGAGTTATCTAGTCCATACCCACCATTTTACAGAGGAGGAAACTCAGGCTCCGAAAATGGAGACCAGCAAGGGAAGCTTAGAGAGAAGAACCTTCCAGGAAAGAAAAATAGCTTGAACAAGGACACCAAGTTTAGGAAAGATATGCTCAGGGACAAAATTCTGACAATGAATTTGGATGTGACTGTAGAGTACTTGAAGGGTTAACCATAAACTTGAAAGGTAAATTATTAGGTCCAAATTATAGAAGGTTTTGAATGTTAAGGGAAAGAGTTGTTCGTGTGGTTTTTTTTAACTTTATAAAACACACAAAAGCAGGCAAAACCCAATAATGGATCCCGTTTAGTTATCATTCATTACCCACAATGATCAGGTCACAGCCAATCTTATTCTGTCTCTGCCTGCACTCCCTCTGTCCCTCCCTTCTGGCCCCAGATTATTTTGCAGCAATTCTTTGTCATAATATCAATTCATCCATAAATATATCAATATATCTCTCCAAAAATAAAGACTTAGAGGGTTTTTAACTAACCTGTAGATAAAAGGAGGATTTTGAATATTTTTAACCTGGAGAGCAACATATACAGAACTGTAGAAAGTTCTTCTGGCAATTACATGTGGACTGAATCAAAGCAGGAAGGGCCAGGGCAATGTAGCTCCTAATATTCCATCCACATTGTCATTGTCATAGAAGCTACATAAAATTATTTCCTATTTTCTAAATTTAAAATATGCGATATGGTTTCACATACTGGTATTTAAGGGTAGAAATAATTTACATTCTTGGCCAGTGGAGATATGTTCCTTTTAGAGGTTTTGTCATCCCAACGGTTCAGTTTCATGCTTTGTAATTCTTTTATTCATTGAGGTGTATGGCGATAATGTAAGTGTGAATTTTGCTATTTCTCCTTATATATTAAATATTCACGTTTGATTTCATTATATTGCTCATGAGGACATTCTGGGTACTAGCTTGATGTTTATGGAAGGAAAAACAAGCTTTCTTAGCTCTAAAAAATTGCCTTTTAAGATCCTTGTCTCTATAAGTAGCAAAATACACCACATAAATTATTCAGGTGATACAAAAAGAAAATAAATACATTTCAAGTGGCTATCTAAGAGATCATTTCTCTGTGTACTGAGTCTTCTTTCATATAGACACTGCAAAGCCATGAAAGATTGAAATATTTTCTGAATGAGAAAACTTTCAACATGATGCACCAAACAGAGAATTGCAAATAGAAACTAAAGTAAACCCTGTCTGGCCTCAAGGTTCATGTTGAATATTTAGAGTTGGAAATACTCATTTCAGGGTACATTTTTCTCGAACCTAGTCATCACAAAGTGAAGCAACAAGACTAGTGTATAGATAAGAGTGTCCATCTGGCCAGCCGAACGCTGCTGAACAGTCCCTTCACGCTGCTGAAGGATTTACAGAGTACAGTAGAGGTTTTAGAACCTGAAACCAAACAATACATCTTCTGCTTTCAATTTATGCTTTGAAGATTTACACAAAATAGAAAGACCAAATAACTCACTTTCCATTTAAAGTGCTCACATTTTCCATCTGTCACATTGTTATGAACAACATGTCTGCATTACATAATAGTAAATTTTTCATACCCATGCTCATCTGCCATCAATTTATAATCAGAAATGTCACATGATATATTGAAAATAAATCAGAATTACACATGGTTGCTATGCTTGCCTTCTTACATTTCTTGCCAGAAGCTTTTTTCTTCTTTTTAGCTACCTCTGTAAATTGTGTAGAATCATTAGAGAAAAACCTAAGTACAGAGCTAGAAATTTCACAAGACTGTACCAAAAAAAAAAAATTATTTGACTAACCATAACAATGGTATGTTTTTAAAGCTCTCCCTTGTATCTTTTTGGATGCATTTTTAAAAATCAAAACACAAAATTGATAGATGATAGATACTCACAATTTTTATAATCAAATCTCTCCTAATGCTTGAAATTTCAGACAGAACAGCAGGAAGCGATATGGGCATGGGATGACTGCTGTAATGGGGCAGACCAATACCTCACGCTACCTAAGAGTCTCTTCAACTGTGGCGGTCACGCATGTTCCTGGAAAAGAATTCTAGTTTCCCAACAGGACTTCAGCCTTAAAACATCAGAGATGTGCCCAAAGCTTTCCCAAACTTCTTTTAATTAACAGAGAGGAAAGGCAAGAAACCTGAGTTCTCATTACTAATCTCCCACTAGCAGGTTGTGCCACCTTAGGCGTATTGTGGATTTTTGCTTTTAGTGCTTCACTTTCTTTGTTTCCAAATAAGAAAGAATTCTAATTATAAAAAACAATTTAAAAAGAGCACGCACATATAAGATAATAATTGCTGTTGTTTTTACTTATCTAAAACTGAGAAATCATGATTGCTAACAATCACTCAACTTCAACAATTTATCGGAGGTCTATTACAAGCCAGCACTGTGCTTGTGGCTGGAAATTTAGTGGTGAACCAGACTGAGTCCCTGTTCCACTGGGTGTACAGTGGGGGAGTCAGACAGACACTACTAAAATGATTCTAAGTGCCACAGATATTTCAAAGGGCAGAGTAAAGAGCTCTGTGGGACTGAGCGGTAGGGTGTGCTAACCAAATATGGGAAGTCAGCGAGGGCCTCCTAGAAGAATTGGTGCACAAGTTGAGTCTCAAAGGAAAAATGGGGTGAAGAGTTGCAAAATAGTATACTGGGCAGTGGGAACACCATGGATAAAAGCCTGGAAGTGGAGGAGAGGCTGATGCATTTGCAAAATTGAAAGGAGATCCGCATGACTGGCCGGAGCGGGGGCTTCCTGGTATTTTTCACATCACTGCCCACGGGGGTCCTGGACCGGCCCCTGACTCTGCCTGTCCTCAATATCTCAGCACGTTTGCAGTCAATTTGCAGCAGTGTTCTAGCTCAGCATTCAAGAGAGGACTTGGCATGAAAGGATGCTGGTAAGGTAGACAGAGGGCTGACTGGAAGGGCTGAGCGCTGAGTGGGAGGTGGGAAAAGACTTGTTAGTTCAGGCAACATGTTCAAGATCATCAAAGAACAGAGAGGCCTTATTAAGGATATCTACATGACTATTCTTAGGGCACTGGAGAGCCACGGAAGGATTTTAAGCAGGAGAGAAGTTTGTCTGAGAAGGGGAGGAAGAGATCCTGAGATGCCTTTAAGAAATCCACTTGTAGGTGTTCAGCTCTGGAGCTTAGGGAAGATTCTGACCCTACGCCTGGTTCTCCAGAGTCATGCTGATTGTAGGAAACATTGATATTTTTCTAATATATTTCTTCTTTTTTTTTTTTTTGCCATGAAAGCCCCAGCTGGTTTCTGTTGCTTGCAATGAAAGAACTCTAACAAATTTAATAACACAGAAGTAATAATGAAGATGACACCAATTCACATGAGACTTAATTTATTACACAAGTAAATAGAACAAAATGGTCCTAATTGACTGTATTGCATCCCTGTTGGGAGTGTGTAGAGCTGTCTGGCCTGAAAGACCTTTGTGACCAGTTGAAAAATCATACATGCATTGTCTTCAGGGGGGAAAGAAATGTAAAGTGTTCTCTTTAAAATGGATAATATTCATTGTAATTAAGAATAAAAGTTGTAAAAATTACAGGTTGTGTAGAACAAAGTTATAGTGGAAGCACTTTGAGTGAACTTCATTAAAGAAATATTAATTATGACATATCAAGTCACATATACTAGATATAAAGTTAAAAGGTATGAAGCTTTTTGCTCATTTTTGTAGTCAGGAAAAGGTTTTTTTCTTGCATACGCTGGGAACCTAATTTTTAAGTTAATATTTAAAGTTTTATCCAGGTAACAAAAAAATATTTAAAGTTTTACATCAGTAAACATTTGATAGGTATAGATTGAACACAAATTAACTCTACTCTTTCCCTAGGGTAAGTTATGTCATGTTATTTGGCACCTTTTCTGTTTTAGCTGAGTTTTTTCCACTTACTTTGATAAGGAATCAAAGATGAATTTCTTTTCAACCTGTATTACTTCAGCAGATTGATTTTCCATTTTGTCACTTCAAGATTGAAATGGTAGCATCCATATGAAAAATCTTACTACTCATATTCTCTTGGAAAAATATCATGAAAAGGTTTTACTAAAATTAATGAAGTGAAGACGTTCAGTTTTGACAGTGACTTTCAGAGGTAGTTTCAACAATGTGTAAATAGCCTAAGAATCCATTGGACTTTGAAAAAAAAAGAAAGAAAATCTACAAAGGCACATAAAAAATATGAACTCTAGAAGTTATCAAATTTATACATGTTTTCTTTTCATAAATTCAGGCACAAGCCATAACCTATTTCTCACCCCTATGTTTTGTAAATTCTTCCTGTTCCTATGCATGATTATGTGTGGATTTAGTCTAGACATACCAACCTTTAAGCAACCAATTTCACAGTTAAGTGAGTTGTCTGTGTTTAGATTTCCTGTTGGTCTCTTAAACCCTTTTGTCTTTTTCCCTTGTGATAGTCAAATTATACACCACAATTGGTATGCTTTTTCAGAGATATGACCCAGTGGTTCTCATCTTAATGGAGAATATTCCTGGTAGAATTCCCGCCCTCTGCTGTTCCACTTGATTTTCTTTTGCCCTAGAGCAATTGTCTCAGTGCTACAATTGAGTCTTGTTAAAAGAGTCTTCAGGAAATTCTTCCATGATGACAGGTATGTTTGTACTACAATGTTAACGAGACAAACATAAAATCAGTTTTAAACTCCTAATGCTGTTAATATTTAATTAATGTAACTTTTCTTCTGACACTGCCTTCAAGGAAGCATATTTAATTCTTCTATCACATTTCTTTCCGTTCTCATTAACCTTCCCCAAAAAGAAATGCCACTCCTTCTAAAATTTCAAATATGAACTACTAAAGTTATCATAAGTGACTTTTAAGTCAACTATATATTCAAGTGTGAAGAAAATTAACTTGCTACCAAAAGCTCAAAAAACAAAGGATAACATGATGTAGTTACCCACGAATCAGCCCTTCCATTATTTGGGGAAGTACCGTCCTGTTCTTCAGCCACACCCACCTACCTGCCCTATCCAGGTGTCCAAGGAGAACATCTCTGAAGGGGGTGGGGCTGGGGAAGCTACTTACTTTGCCTGAACTGGACAACTAACGTTATAAGCTCATGCCAATGGTTTGCAACTTTTCAATTTACATTTTATCCATTTCACAAATAAATTAAAAAGGCAAATGTTTTCTTGACTGAGATTAAAAAAAAAAAGCCCCTCCATAAACAATATCAGTCAGGTCTCTTTCAATTGCAAGAGTCCAAAATCCAACTCCAACTGGCCTGAGCTAAGGAGTGGACATGTTGGCTCCTATAACCGAACAGTTCACAGGCATCAGACACAGCTGTTTAGTATGTGTCATCAGGACTCAGTCTCTTTCCAATACTTCTGGCTCTGCCTTCTTTGCATTGGCTTGTTTTCAGGCAGGGCTCCCCCACCCAAACACACGGAGATAAGATGTCTACCACCAGCTCCAGGCTTATTCTACTAATTTAGCAACGACCTCAGTGAAAAGACGCCTCTTTCCCCATTGATGGGCTATTTCAGGGGCTCAGCAAATAGCATCAGTCTTTGCTGCCTAGATTCTGAACCAATTAAGAAATGAGAAAAATAGTAAGGGGCCCAAACATCACCTTTATTACTGATAAAGGCTGTCAGTTGGCATTAGACGTCAGTTGGCCCCAGCTGGACTTCCTAATATGAACCATAGAATCGAGCAGACATTCTGCTCACTCCTGGGCCTGGGCAGTGCTGCACTGAGCCAGGCCTTCCAAGGGAGCCTCTGTAAGCAGGCTGGCCTACTGAATGCACCCTATTTATTCTTCTCAAATTTACCAATTAGACAAGTCACTCTTCCCTGAGGACTGGGGGGAGGGAGAAAGGCTAGAGCTTTTACGTCTAGTAGAGCTGGAAATGTCATAAATGTGGAGAAAGTTCTTACCTAGTATTTCCTGGCTCTTTGCTCTCTTAAGCCACTGAATTAACCATTAAACACATGAGCAGCCAGGAATGTGGCTGCCTCCTTCCAAGGACAGTCCTATTCCTACCTTTTTGGGGTCACCCTCAACACTGGCCACTGTTCCATTGACAATCCCTCTGGACCTCCAGCAGGCAATGCGGATTTGGTATCCAGAAGGCTGTGAAGTGCATCAGAGCAATAAAGACTCCTCAGAGGCATTGTGGGTTTGGTTCCAGACCACGGCAATAAAGCGAGTATCACAATAGAGTAAATTTTTTGCTTTCCCAGCGCATATAAAAGCTATGTTTACACTGTACTACAGTCTATTAAGTGTGCAATAGCATTATGTCTAAAAAACAATGTACATACCTTAATTAAAAATGTTTTGTTGCTAAAAAATGCTAATGATCATGTGAGCCTTCAGCAAGATGCAATCTTTTTGTTGGTGGAGGGTTTTGTCTCAATGTTGATGGCCGCTGACTGATCAGGGTGGTGTTGCTGAAGGTTGGGGTGGCTGTGGCAATTTCTTAAAATAAGACAACAGTGAAGTTTGCCACATTGATTGACTCTTCCTTTCATGAAAGATATCTCTGTAGCATGTAATATTGTTTGATAGCCTTTTAGCCACAGTAGAACTTTCAAAATTGGAATTAATCCTCTCCAACCCTGTTGCTGATTTATCAACTAAGTTTACATAATATTCTAAATCCTTTGTTGTCATTTCAACAGTGTCCACAGCATCTTCATCAGGAGTAGATTCCACCCCAAGATACCACTTTCTTTGCTCATCCATAGGAAGCAACTCCTTATCCATTAAAATTTGATCTTGAGATTGCAGCCATTCAGTCACATCTTCAGGTTCCATTTCTAATTCTAGTTCTCTTGCTATTTCCACCATGTCTACTTGCTCCTCTGAAGTCTTGACCCCCTCAAAGTCATCCAGGAGGGTTGGAATCAACTTCTTCCAAACTCCTGTTAATGTTGCTGTTTTGACCTTCTCCCACAATACCAATGTTCTTAATGGCATCTATAATAGTTAATCCTTTCCAGAAGTTTTTTGATTTACTTTGCCCAGATCAATCAGGGAAATCACAATCTATGCCAGCTATGCCTTACAAAATGTATTTCTTAAATAAAAAGACTTGAAAGTCAAAATTACTCCTTGATCCATGGGCTGCAGAATGGGTGTTGTGTTAGCAGGCATGAAAACAACATTCATCTCCTTGTACATCTCCATCAGAGCTGTTGGGTGACCAGGTGCCTTGTCAATGAACAGTATTATTTTGAAAGGAATCTTTTGTTCTGAGCAGTAGGTCTCAACAGTTGGCTTAAGATATTTAATACACCATGCTGTAAACAGATGTACTGTCATCCAGGCTTTGTTGTTCAATTTATAGAGCACAGGCAGAGTAGATTTAGCATCATTCTTAAGAGCCCTAGGATTTTCAGAATGGTAAATGAGCATTGGCTTCAATTTCAAGTCACCAGCTGCATTAACCCCTAATGAGAGAGTCAGCCTTTCCTTTGAAGCCTTGAAGCTGGTCATTGACTTCTCCTCTCTAGCTTTGAAGGTCCTAGATGGCATCTTCTTGCAAAAGAAGGCTGTTTCATCTACCTTGGAAATGTGATGTTTAGTGTAGCCACCGTCATCAATTATCTTAGCTAGATTTTTTCTGGAAAATTTGCTGCAGCTTCTACATTAGCACTTGCTGCTTCATCTCGCACTTTTATGTTACAGAGATGGCTTCTTTCCTTAAACTTTACAAACTAACCTGCTGTGCTAGCTTCAGAGTTTTCTTCTGCAACTTCCTCACCTCTCTCAAACTTCACAGAATTTAAGGAAGTCAGGGGCTTGCTCTGGATTAGGCTTTTGGCTAAAGGGAATGTTGTAGCTGGTTTGATCTTCTATCAAGACCACTAAACCAGCAACAAGGCTGTTTCACCTCCTTCTCATTTGCATATTCACTGAAGTAGCATTTTAAATTTCCTTCAAAAATTTTTCCTTTGCCTTTACACAACTTGGCTAACTCTTTGCTGCAAGAGACCTAACTTTCAGCCTATCTTGGCTTTTGACATGCCTTCCTTGCTAAGCTTAATACCTTCGAGCTTTTGATTTAAAGTGAAGGGCATGCAACTCTTCTTTCACTTGGACACTTAGAGGCCATCGCAGGGTTATGAATTGGACTAATTTCAATATTGTTGTGTCTCAGGGAATAGGGAGGCCTGAGGAGAGGGAGAGAGATAAAAGAACGTCCAGGCGGTGGTCAGTCAGAACACACACGGCATTTATCAATTAAGTTCGCCTTCTTGTATGGGTGGGGTTTGTGTTGCTCCAAAACCATTACAGTAGTAACATCAAAGATCGTTGATCATAGATCACTATAAGAGATACAATAATAATGAAAAAGTTTGAAATGTTGTGAGAATTACCAAAATGTGACACAGAGACACACAGTGAGCACATGTTGTTTAAAAATGGTACTTACAGACTTGCTCAATGCTGCAAACCTTTGATTTGTAAAAAATTTGCTATCTGTGAAGCATAATAAAATGACATGTGCTTGTACATTAATCCAACAAACTCCAAGACCCATTTGCAGCAAAGACCAAATGCTCACTTCCTGTTCTATTTCCCATCCTGTATGATGTCCAGGGTCATCTGTTATAGCCTTTCAAAGATCAAATGATATCATAAAGAAACTCCATTAATGAAATGCATAGAAATTCCACTAGTACAATTCCAACAATTTAGTGATCCCCCAAATGTAACCATGACAATCTTTTAACAATCAAAGTCCTAGGAAGAAATTATAAAGTCCATAAAAAAGCCCCTTTTTAAATTACAATCCACAGATATGAAAGTCAAGAGAATATTAAATTCTATAAATAAGTGGTCTAAAAGGTCAAAGTTCAAAATTCTGATGTTGAAATTGAAGTTCAAAAGCCATTCTCCTCAACTTACTATTCAGCTGATTAGTCTCAGTGTGTGGGGCTCTGGGTACAGTGGGAGCGGTAAGGCTCTTGAAGCATGGGTAGCCTGGGCTGTTTTTTCAGAAACAGTGTGGTTCTTTCAGGACCTCAGAGGTCGTATTAGTTCAACACCAAATCTCTTACTTTCTAATGAACCAGAAAGTTAATAAGACACACAAGATTTCTATAGCACTGGCCTCATACCCATCATTTTTAGAAAATAATACCCAACCCACTAAAGCTGTCATCCTGAGCAAAACTATATATCAAAAACTAAGTATCATGTGCTGACAAAAAGCACTGCAGACACATCAAGATGTCTGAATAAAAAGAATAGATGAAAATCTTGTTTTTGGCTTCCCCAAATGCCGGCAAGTTGATGCTGGTTGCCTGGACTCCATGGCCTATAAACTTAAATTCAACTGACAGAAGATTCTCAGAAGGAAAGAAGTTCATTTTGGCACTCTGTATTTACCATAATTTGGGGAAAAAAAGTCCATTTCTGCACACTGTCTCCATTCCTAGGGAGTGGCATTTGGGACATTGCTGTCTTCCTGTGCAGTTTGGAAATGGGCAACAATGACGGCCCAGCCACCGGGTCTTATTTGGGGTGCCTGACTTTCTTCTCCTCATATTGCAAACCTCTCAATTGCTGTTTTCTCTTGAGCCCTGTTTTTCGGGCACTCTGGGGCTGCACTGAGAGTAGGTTCTGTCTAATGACATAGCACCTGCTATTTCTGGCAGCAGGTATGTAGAGTTCCGAGGAACAAGAAACCTGTCTTCTTAGGGAAATACAATTTTCAATCCAGAGCCAAATTTTGACCAGATTTTCAGGGGTGTGTGTGTTGGGGTGGAGGAGGAGGGTAAGAACTTGTCAATAATTGTTGAGCCTGTGGACAAGCCACATAAATTTAAGATGTCTTTGTTGTTCTCTCCTTGAAAGTGCAGAATGGAATTTGCATTTGTGCACTCCTCGTGCACCCGACCTAGACCCAGAGCAAACGCTTTCAATCTAAGACCTCCCAGGGCTCTGTAGTACCCAAGACTCAGTTGACTTGGCAGTTTAAAAGAAGACAAATATTATTTTATCTATCAGTGCTCAAAGGTCCTTAAAGACTCCTTTTCCCTGCCATCAAATCCTTGGATGAGTTGTACCCATCTAGGAAAATGTGCTTCTGCTTGCGGAATTCATTCTGGGTTTCCCAACAGCCTAGCAAGACAGGAACTTAGACTTGGCTTGAATCTGACTTCAAAAGAATAAAAAAATAGACTATTCTTTCACACTTCCATTGGGGGACTGAGAATCAAACTTCTCACGTGAGATGTAGAGCCAAAGGGTGCACAGTTAGAAAAGAGGAGACAGCGGGTAGAGGTTGGGGCAGATGATGGCGGCTTTGGCTCACGACTGGCGTTTGTGTACAGTGTGCACTGAGGGAGCTACTGAAAGCTCCTCTGGGTGGATGGGCGGGAAATTTTACCTTTCTGGGCTCTGCATTCTCAGGGTAAACTGCTTCTCTCTCCCATCTCCTTGGCTCCATCTGCAGAAAGTAAGAGAGCCCCACCCCTACTCTCTCACCTCACTGCGCTGCCTTACCATCGCTTGAGACAGTCTTGGGACTGTCGTGATTAACCTTACTCTCTCCTGTTCACATCAGCCAGACACAAGAAACCTCTCATTCCTCATCCCCAGACTCTGTTCTATCATCTCCCTTCTGGATTCTGGTAGAGCCTCCAGCCAGACTCCCAGCCCCCTCTTTTATGAAGCCCTTTCCTGTTCATAGTCTATTTAGACTGATTGCCTAAAAACATACATAAGTCAGATGATGTCACTTCTTTTCTCAGATACCTCCAAAATCTCCCCAGTCTTTTCAGGATAAATGACAAACTCCTCACCATGACCTCCAGTCCTGATGTCACTTGCTCCCCCTCCCACCCTCTGGACCTCCCTGAGCTTCCTCCTGCTCCTCTTCTGTCACACTGGCCTCTTCACTATTCCTCAAGTGTGCCAGCCTTGCTCTTGCCTCAGGGCCTTTCCCTTCCTCAGAGTCTGCTTTCTATGGCTAGAAACCTTTTCCCCTAGGTGTCCTCTTGGCTGGCTCCCTCACTTCCTTCATTTTTACTCAAAAGTTACCTTCTCAGAGGACCCATCCATAACCACCATAATTAAAATTGCCATTTCCCCCTATGGTGTCCAGAATAATGTATCCCCAAAGATGTCCACATCCTAATCCCCTAAATCTGTGGATATGGTATAGTACATGGCAAAAGGGACTTTGCAGATGTGATTAGGTTAAAAGTCTTGAGATGTGGAGAGTATTCTGGATTATCTGGGTGAGTTCAATGTCATCACAAAGATTCTTTTAAGAGGGAGGCTGGAAGGTGAGGCTCAGAGAAAGGAGGATGTGAGAAGCAGAGGTAGGACTGAAGTGATGGCTGGAAGGGGCCACAAACCAAGGAACATGGCCAGCAGCATCTGGACACTGGAAAAGGTAAGGAAACGGATTCTGTCCTACAGCCTCCAGAAGAAATGCAATTCTGCTAACACTTTGATTTTAGCCCAGTGAAACCCATTTTGTACTTCTGACCTACAAGAACTATAAGATGGTAAATTTGTGTTATTTTAAGCCAAGTTTATGATAATGGGTCATAGTAGCAATAGAAACTAATACAGAACTAATACAAACTAATATAAATATAAACTAATATAGAAATTAATACAACCTCCCACCTCTGCAATCCCCACCCCCTCACCTGTTTAGTTTTTTCCATCATACTTATCACCATATCACATACTAAATATTTTGCTTATTTCTTTTGTTGATTTTCTATCTAGAATAGATAGAAAAATATTCTAGAATATCAGCTCCATAAGGGCAGAGAATTTTGTGTGTGTTTGTTATTAATCCCCGATATCTATAACAGAATCTGCCGTATACTAGACCCTCAGTAATGATTTGCCAAATGGAAGGGTGTATTTGTTTTTTAAAATCCTACCATATCCTTAGGTTGTTTTTTTTTAACAGCTTTTTTTTTTTTTTAACTTTTTGGTAAAAGTGACTTTTTCTTCCTTATAATGTGGAATTCCTTTCTACACTTTCAGTCTGTCAAATATAACACAATTGGCAGTGTTCTCTATTTTTTGTACAAAGTTGATTTAGGTGAATATTAGCAGTTTTATTTACAAAGCTCACTCACACATTTTAAATGCTTAAAATAGAAAAAAATACTTCACATGTAAGATTTTTTTAAAAAGAGACTCATGTTTCAAAAGCATTAGTAAATTCAGAAATGATGTTCTTACCTAATAAAAAAAGCAATCTTTAAATTCCTGGCCAAATGCCAATTTCCTGAAATCATACAGCTTCAAATCCAAGGATTTCAAGTCTTCTAGTGAGAATTCCAAAATATGTTTTTCATAGATTTATGGGAAGTAAATCATCATAGGATAACTCCCTCCCTTCCTCAATCCCACCTTGCTACCATAGTTTTTTCTCCATTTCAAATAGAGCAAATGACAAAATATGCTCTGTTCTAATTTTTATGAAATCTACCATGTTATATTTTATCATTATGACCCTGAGTCCCAGGTTGGGTTTATGCTATTCCACTTCCTGCCTATGCAATTGAGGAATATTACTTTTTCCTTTCACCTTTGGAAAGGGGGTAAGTAGCACTACATGTGGTCATTCTGTTCCAAGGCTCCTGGGGTTGTCATAGACTCTGCATGTCACATGGTGCTAAAGAAGCAGTTGTCTGCATGGGTATTCTTTCAATTAACTTAGGAATATTTATTAAGCACCTATTTTGTGCAAGGTGCTAGAGGTACAAAGACCTGTCTTTAATCACCTTGAGCTTTTAGTCTAGGGAATCTCTTCCCTCCTGCTTTCAGGGTACCAAGTGTCAGAGCTTATTGCTGTATAATGAATTCCAACAGGCAATGGGAAAAATGTAAGAGTAAACTACCTTTTCTCTTACATTTAAGATGAAAAGAAAACATTTTCTTAGTAGGAAATATTTATTTTTTAGAAAATAACTTTTTAGGGAAAGTGTAAGATTTTAGCCTTTTTCACAGAAAAGAATACAATGCTTCCAGTTTAAGATGTCGATTTGAGCATATAGGTTTGAATCCTCCCCTTTCCCAAATAACCATGAAAATGTCAGGGACACTTAGAAGCATTGTTGAGGCCAGGAGAAGATGTCATCAGAGTGAATTGGATTCATGGAGAATTACACATATGGATTGGGTTGAGTAATGAGTCAAACAACCAAGTTTACTGCACAAGAAGAAGTCAGACATGCGAGTAGGTGGAAGAACCCCACTAGCACCTTCTACTCCAGAGGAACAGAAGTAGAAGGAAGGCCTTTGAGGTACAAATATCTGTGCCACTGGTCACAGCTCACACAGAGCACGATTCCTGCTATGGCTCTTAAATTATTGGAGCTCACAGCTGGTGTAGATGGTCATTCCTAGGCAAAAAGCCAGGGCTCCCTTTGCTGGGTTGGAATGAGGCAGTTGTGCCAGGTAGAAAAGGGAAGTACTGCACCAGCTAGCTAGCTGCCACAACAAAGCAGACAAGGAATTCTCCTCAACAGAGGGGAGCTCTCAGGTCTAACAGCCTTTGGCTTGCCGCTGGGAGTTCCCTTCCTAGTCCACAAGCTAGTGAACAGGTGGACTTGTAATTTCTGATGACAGCATTTTAACCCACAGCAATGGATAAGCCTCTATCTGCTTTTGGAAGGATGGGTAAATAGAGATAAATCACAGGACAGATAGACGAGAATGCTCAGCTGTCAGAAGGAGAGGACCATTATAAGAAAAGATGTTCTTAAGAGACAGTGATTACAAAAGATAGGATTAAAAAGTCTGAAAGCTTATCCTCCACAATTGAGTAAATAAATTAAAGTTCTATGTTGCCATAAAAAAGGGCAGCCATTAAAAAGGATATGATTAGAAGTATTTATTGGCATGGAAAGATTTTCACAATATATTGCTAAGTTTAAAAAAAGAGATAGACAAACGAGGTAAGAGTAAAATGAATGCATTGTGTGTATGTGTGTGGATGGGGGCAGGAGCAAGGGTTGGCAATGACAGCAAGATAAATATTAAAAAATTATACACTAAAATAGTTAACAGACAAAAAATTAATATATTCTCTGGAATATGATATTAAGATGACTTTATAATCTCCTTTTTGATAATGTATTTTTTAATTTTTTGGACAAAATAAACATAAATGAACATGTTTTTTGAAAAGTAAATGTTGTTTCTCAGAAAGCTGACTCCCAAAAAAGGCCCCGGACTGAAGCAATTTTATGGATAAGTTCTTAACACTTAACAAAGAGATGGATAATTTCTGTGCTATTTAAAATATTCTGCAATGCAGAAATACAAGAAAAGTGTACCAATTCATTTTATGAAACTGCCATATCCCTCTATGTCAAAGCCTATCAAAAAGAGCTGGAAAAAAAAACAACCATGAGCCAATTTCAGTTGTGAATATGAACCAAAATCTTAAAAACAATAATAGTAACTTGTTTTTAGTATTCTCCTATAAGAATAATGCCATGACCAAGTAAAGTTTTATCTAAAAATGCCAACATCCTTCAATACTAGCAAGTTTGTTAATAAAACTTTAGCAGATCAAAAAGATAAGCCACAACCCCAGAGATGCCTGCACTTGTGACAAAAGAGCAAGAGGAAATGGCTTTCATTGCCATCTTGCACTTTGCTGGGATGGCACATTCAGTGGAGAAGGAGGGCCCTGTCCTAACTAACCCCCAACAAAGATAGTGTTGCCAGCTATGGAATGGTAGGCTGGGGGGCTGCCGCAATTGCCAAGGAGAAGAGACCTCCCCTCAAGAGTGATGCCTCCAAATGTTTTGCACACTCTCTATTTCCCTCAGAAAGTTGGTCCTCTAAAATGACTAAATAAAGCAACAACAACAACAAAAATCTAAGTTTTACCCTACTATCCCCGGCTGACCCTGAAAGAATTGTGCAGGGATTTATATAATCTCTGGCAAAATCATTTATCAAACAGTGCAAGAAACAGAAGAAAACTTTAGAAAATATGTAATTCATTTTATTACTGAAAATTGCTAGGACATTTGATTTAGATCAAGATGTGAAGTCAGGAAACATTTCCTGGAGGTGAAAAAATGTTATTTTAAAAATGTGATGGAAGCAGTGAATAGCAGATTCTAAAAACAGGAATAAAACCAGTGAATTGGAAGACAACTCAGAAAATTCTCCCAGCACTGAGAGAAGAATAAAGAAATAAATATGATGAGAGAAGAGACAACAGACCTGGAAGAGAGATCTAGGTAGTTCAGTACATGCATGAGGACTTTTACAAGGAGATGACAGAAGCAGACCTGAATCAGTGAAGATGTGGTCTTCATGACAAAAGGACTAGGAAAATGCCAGGCAAATTAACTAGCAAACCCCACACAGAGTCATAAACATAATATTTCTGAGTTTTAAAGACAAAGGAAATTCCTTAAATGGAAAGCTAAAGGTATCTCGACATGAAGCTGCAGAGGCAGACACCAGATTGCCATGGGAAGGACCCCAGCACCAGAGGTGAGTGGGTGTTGGACGAGAAGCAGAGTTTGATACGTACAAAGCTGAAGTGAGTCTGTGAATTGTTCCAATATTCCAAATATTACACTCTATGTAAAAGAAACTAAATAGTGCTTTTCCAAAACATGACAAGGATCCAAAAGTGGTAAAATTAAAAGTAATCTTTGAAACTGGTAACAATAAGAAACAAATTTTGATCAAGTAGGCTGTAAGAATACTCTTAGACTTCTCTGTATAGAAAAACATGTTACAAAATTGTCATTTGGAGGAGGTGATTAAAGAAGATCCAACAAAAAAATGTAGAAAATTATGTACTACAGAAGTATACAAGGCAATTCATTAATATAAATACTATATTATTTTTCTGGATGTTGTGACTTTTGTGAATATTTTCATATTTTCAGATTGTTCAATTTGTTGTTATTTCTCATTCAAATAAAAATTTATGTTCATACCTAATTTTTTTAAGTCAAGGTATGGTTTACATATAATAAATCATAATTGTGTATTTGTCTTAAATATAAACTTTAAAATTGTCTAAGTTTCAGGCACCCACAACCAGGATCATTCCTTGTATATAACCCAGGTAACATCCTGTATTTCTTCATCCAACCAAGAAATAAATCAACAGAAAGAAGTAAAAAGTTTAAAAGGGGAACATTAAAAACTAGAAGGATTCCAGGTAACATCAGACTGGAAAACATATTAACTGTCTAATTGTTAATATAGTTATAAAACCTGGTATAGATGTAAAAAGTGACTCCTGAGAGAGAAAAATAATATAAAAATTGGTTATTAAAGATAAGAAATATTGGATCATTTGTATGAAATGTGGTATGCAGTGGGAAGAGATATGAAAAGAAGGTTATGTTTCTCATATTCCATAAACTTTGTATTTATATGTATTGTATTTTATTTATAAACTTTGTCTATCTATGAAGGTATGTGGTTTTGTTGTTTGACATAAAATGGGCATAGTATTCTAAATAGGTAATAACTCCTGTATCATAAGCACTCACACTCAGAATGGACACCAGTCGTAACAACCCATATGGTCATCCTGGTGCATGTAGAAGAAATACTATCTTGGACATAAATGATAATCATTGGTAGAAAAAGTACGAAATTGCAATTCTAAATCATTAGATTCATTAGATTTTTTTAAAGTGAACATTTTATCTTTAATTAACATCCAGTCATTCTTCAGTGAGAATATTGGATTTGGGGGAAAAAATAACTACTCAGTGGATAAAAAAATTTCTATCTTTGCCTTGCCAGCATTAAGCTAAGGCAAATATAGATATAGGAACTCATTATCTCCTGTAGTTATAAAACCTGGTATATTGTTAGAACACCAGTGTTCAAAACATAACAGTGACAAAGCTTCTGGCACCTTCAGTGTTGGCTTCAAAGAGACCAGTTACAGCAAATTTCTGTGAACTTTGGAAGGGCTGATCTCACCTTCTTTTCTTCACTCCAGGAATGAAAGCAAAGCCCTTTTGAAAAAAATCATACTCATCATGTATCACTGCCTTGACTTTGTTTTTTCCATTACAAGTTCATTGGTTTTTAAAAAAAGCATTTGCTAAAATAAGCAAAGATCACCCCCCAAAAAAAAAACAAATCAAAAACCCCCAAACCCAAAACAACAATACTATTTCCTGGGAAATTTTAACTGATTTATGCATTTGTCATATAAAAAATGTTGGAATTACAATTGGAAAAGCAGTGAAACAGACTTGGAACTTTGAAACAGTGATTTTTTTTCCCTATACATGGTACAGATTTTATTTAATACTTAGAACCTCTAAGTTCTATATTATATTTCTTTGTTACTGGTTATAGAGAACACAAGTCTAGAAATACATCCTACCTTCCACTTAACCTGGAATCTCAGGTCAGTACTTGATCACTTGTAGGTTATTGCCATAGAGCCAGCATCCCAATTATTCATCTGTCTGAGCATGACAGTGGTACTGTTTTCCTTTTTTCACTTAATTATAAATGGTAGCTACTAAGTTCCAGCTCACTTGCCGGCTATAGGTGTGTGTGTGTGTGTGTGTGTGTGTGTGTGTGTGTGCGTGTGTCTGTGTGTGCGCATGCGTGTATCCAGTCTGTTCCTGTGTACAAAATTTTCCAGTAACTTAAGAGTGTGATACCAAGGCAAATGTTTTCAGCATCCAAAGTAAATTTTTCATGGGCCTGTCATTTTTTTGGCTTTTGCTTAGGAATAGTTTAGTTCAGTTGCTTGGGTACAGTTGATTGAATACAGTTGCAACAACTAATCAAAATCTGTTACAAGTTAGGGGCACTTGAAATTTGTACTCTCTTGTCTTCACTATGATGCATTATCCTGAACCCAGAGTTTAGCACGTGTAGGAATCCTCTCTTGGTCTGAAGCCTTGACTAATGATGAGGAGGATGAGCAGAGCATTACTCACTTTCGACTGAAGAAAAGTTTATTAAACATATAATGTTCTATATAAAGGTGACAGAAACAGATTTCTTTCTCTTGTCTTGTTGAAAATAGGTAAAGCTGTCTTGTCTTTGGGCTTCCTGTCAATGGTTGGGTTTGTCCAGTGGAGGGCCCGGCAGGAAGTTGGAGGCTCAGGGGAGTGAGAGGTCAGGGTATTTATCATCCCACCTTCCTGCCTGCTGGGGCGCTGAGGATTGGCTGTGTTACTCTGCCAAAGGCCACAGCCCCGTCAGGGACCCCTCCATCCAGCCTTCTATCTGGGTTCTAATTTGCTCTCCTCCCTTTGTGTTTCCAGTCCCAGGGCAGGGAGCAGCTTCCTCCTCTTGCCACTCTCAGGGTACTGATCGCTGCCCTCCTGCTGCTTCTAAACTCTGCACACACCTTTGTAAAAAGTGGTTCTAATTAAACCCACCTCAAGTTTTCCAGTGAAAGTGTGCTTTCTGTTTTTTGCAGGTCCTTGGGCAAGGTGGTAATTTCGAATACAACAAGGCATTTGGCCAGTCTTGATGATGAGTGAGAGAGTCCAGGAGCTGCGGGGCACCAAATGAGATCTCACAGTTCTTTTCCCTCCCAACTCCATTTGATCACCCTGAGCCTCTCTTCCTTCTTCCGGCCCCCCGTTTCCTCATGACTGACCAAAGCCTTTCACTTCCATTGCTCGTGGCATCTTCTCCACTTTGGATTAGGTCTAATTTTCTAGACATATCCCTCTTTCCCGTCTCCTGAACTTCTCCTCAATTTTCATCTCTTATGCCTCATTCTTTCTGAATACCAATAATAATTAATGATTAAATAGGAAAGAAATTTGATATACTAGTCTATGTTAAGGTACAAATATCTATTAATACCTTAATCATGTGTAGCATTCCATGGAGTATTGACTTTAAAGATAAAGATGGCTTATTCCTGATTATATTGTATAAACAAAGGAGTAAGTCTCTACTGGTGAGAATATCACCCATGAAGGCAGAGAGTTTTATTGGGAAAATATTATGAGGAAACAAGTGCAACTGTAAGGACACGCAATAAGAGTCTGTCAGCTCTACCTGGATGTAGGGTTTGCAGAGAAGCTGAGTGATAAGTTTAATGTTAAGGACTACGCCAATATGAGACCATTTCCCTTCTTAGTGAAATAGATAAAAGGAAAGTGGAATGAATATCGGAAATTTTGATGTAAGAAATGAGTAGCTACTATAATAATTCTTTCTGGACGTAAGCAATCTCTATTTAGATACGGTCTGGGCATGATTTCATGTGTCAAAACTTAAGCAGAAATCTGAAGAGTACAAAATTTGATGTACTTTGGATAAAGTTAAGAACTGCTGTAAGATTTGGAGCATTTTCAGAGTCATGTTTATTTTTATTCCTCTGATATGAAAGTTTGGGGTGTCATTAATACCAAGATACCAATTTCTGATAGTTTGCTCTATTATATGTTTGATGCCATTAATTCAGGACTCAGATGTGTTTTGCACACCATTTCTTAATAGGTTCTGCTGGTAATGCCTTCCAATTCAGACCTGGAAATTAATAAACAAAGTTCACCTTGTCGTATTCACTTCAATCCACTTCAATTAGGGCATGCATATATGTTGCATGGCAAGATTTTATTAAAATACTATATATCAATTAATTTGCATGGGGAGGCTCAGTCATATCCTTCCAGCATCTAAATCTAATTTCCAGTACCCTAAACTCTAAATCTATCATCTGGCTGAGAAATGGGACTTGGAGAACATCCACGTCTCAACGTCAGGGGCAGAGACCTGGAGGATGTGAAGGCATGAGTCAGGGGAAGACTTGCAGGAGAGAAGCTTTAAAAAAACACCACCCTTTGACAACCCTCCCTACACCTTCCCTAAAGGCCTCATGTACTGACCATTGAGACTTCCACTGAATATTTTACACTGCTTCTTTTAATATTCACTGTTCATATAACTGATTTTTTTTTTTTTGTAATTGCCTACCAGATGCCCGGCACTGTTCTAGGCGCTGGGGATGCATCAGTGAGAAAAAATAGATAAAATATTTCTGCCTGATAGGGGGTAAGGGACAGGGAGACAGACCACAAGCAATACATATAATAAATAAGTAAGCTATAGAGTGAGCTAGACAATGATAGGTGTTGGCTGAAAAGACATAGAGCTGGGTAAGGGAATCAGGAATTTGGGAAGTTGTAGTTTATATCTAGTGGGCTTATTGAGTAGGTGACAGTTGAGCAAAGACTTGGAGGAAGTGAAGGAATGAGACATGGAGCTACCTTTTAAACACTGATTGTTACATCAACACGTTAAAGCAGCTCTGTCCAGTTGAAATAAAATGCAAACAGCATAGGTCATTTAAAATTTTGTGGTAGCCACATTTTAAAAAGTAAAAAGAAATAGGTAAATTTATTTTAATAAAATATGTTGTATAACCCAACATCCAAAATATCATTTTAGCATGCAATCAGAATCTGGAAAAAATATGAGATATTTTGCATTCTTTTTGTCATACTAAGTCTTTGACTTGTGATGTGTATTTTATAATTAGAGCACATCTCAATGTAGACTAGCCACATTTCAAGTGCTCAATGGCCACGCATGGTTACTGGCTATCATATTGGACAGTGTAGCCTTTAAGAGTGTTAGAAAAGTGCCATTTTAAAGAACACACTCAAGAGGAGTGAGTGGTCCATCTCTCTCCCATCCCTCCAAGCTAGTCAGGGAGTGCTCGTGGGCGGTGGAGAGGAGGCAAGCTTAATTTGGGGTGAAGGAGAAATTTATTGCATACAAAGCATGAAAGAATTTTCTTTCTGTTTTATTTCAATAAGGATAATCTGCATTATTCCTTTTGAATTAGCAATGTGATGTAAAGGGTCATGTTTAATTCTCAGACCTTTGTCTACATCTCCCACAAGCCTTCTTCTCTTTTAGGAATTGTCGCACTGAGAGACTGGTTTTGCTGGATTATCCATTCAAGATCAAGCCCTTATTTGTAGTATGTTGTGTGTTTGTTGGAGACAAAGAGGATAACCTTAAATTAGAGGTTGAGAATATAAATAGTGGCTTTGAAGGATGCAATTGTACTCTAGATGCCAGGGTTCTAATACTATGACTACTTACAAGGTACCAAGTTCAGCAAGAATGAGGAAGAAATAAACCATACATTAATGCCGTTTCTGTAGTTTGAAGCAATCAACTATGAAGAGCAGCTGTTATTAGTTTTTCTCTTCCCAACTAGATTTTAAGTACCCAAGAATAGGAACCATGTCTTTGTTATTTTCTCTTTTCTTTCGTATCCCCCATAGAGGGTAGTGATGAGTTGATATTTAATGGATATTTATAGATTACTACAGAGGTTTTTCGGTAAGGCCCAGATAATAAATATTTTAGCCTTTGAGGGACATACTGTTTCTGTCACAACTACCCTATTCTGCTGTTGTAGCACAAAAGAAACCATAGACAATATGTAACCAGTAGGCATAGATGTGTGCCAATAAAACTTTATTTATGGACACAAATTTGAATTTCATACAATTTCTACATGTTCCTCTTTTGAGATTTTTTCAACTGTCTAAAATGTGAAAAATCATTGTTAGCTTGGGCTGTACAAAAACAGGCAATGAAGGGGCTTGGCATGGTGGCACACACCTGTAATCTCAGCACATTGGGAGGCTGAGGCAGGAGGATCGCCTGAGCCCAGGAATTCGAGGCTGCCGTGAGCTATGATTGTGCCACTGCACTCCAGCTTTGGCAGTACAGCAGGACTCTATCTCCAAAAAAAAAAAAAAAAAAAAATTAGACAAAGGCCTGGATTTGGTCCAGGGGCTATATTCCTGGCTTCTTTTCGACCTACCTTCAACCCCTTGACAATTCTCCTATATCCTTCCTGCCTCCCTGTTCTTCCTTCTTCCTTCTCTTTTTTTCTTTCCTATCTCCAAATGTTATAGCCATTTTTTTTTCTATTTACCTAAGCATTGTCATCTTAGGTGAAAGGATTTCCTGAAACACAGATCCAATCTCAGGGAAAAAGATAATGCTTAAAACACTGAGTCCTAAAATGATCGTGTTATGACCTCCTACTCTCCTCCTCCTCCTCCTCCTCTTTATACTCCCTCATACTCCAAGCACCAGGGTAAAAGAATATAAAAGTGACTCACGTGTGTGTATTCACAAGAGTCTCATCACTAATATGTACAAGTATGTGGGCGAGTAATGGTTACGCCAGTTGTGCTATTTGTCTTGTGTTAACCTGTAGTAATTGAGCCCCTCGGCTGTTTATTCTTTTACCCCTTCTTGCAAATTCAGACACTTGTTTGTGAAAATTATCTCGACTCACTAACAATTTTGGCTTTGCTGAAAGTCATTTTTATTATTTCCAACCCTTTTAATTCATAGCTTCCAGTTATAAATATTTCTTTATTCAAGTCTTTTTTTACAATACTTTCATAAACAATTTGCCTCAACTCTACCAGGTTTGAGCAGTAGTCTTTATAATTCGGTTACCAGGGGAATTTTTGAAATACAGGCACTACAAAGCCAAAAGCAAGCAAAATAACCTCACAAAAAAAACCAGACCAAAACAACAACAACAAGAAACCCCACTTTGGTTCATGTCAACAATGTTCAGAGCATGCATGTCTCCGTTAAAACAACATGGTTTCAGCAATTTTTTCCTAAAAAAAATGCTGCAGATTTTCTTTTCTTGTTTCTTTCTTTCTTTATAAAATTGCCAACTTAAAAAAATTATAGAATTTTACCATTGTCAGTAGTTATGCAGAATTTTGCCCATAAGTCCAAAATGTTTTTGCCTTTCCTTATTTTTTTTTAGGATACTCTGATTAGGTGTTAGAATCAATAACCCCCTTCTTCTTTGATAGAATTTTTTTTTTCCTTTTCTTCCACTAAGTAATCTCTGAATTAGAGGTAGGGAAATCAATTTCTTCAGCTGTCTTTACCATTGTGTTAGTCACAGAGATCTGATCTTTTTAAGACATACCATGATTTTTCCCCCTTAATTCAGAATATTTGAGAGAATGTGATAGCATAATTAGGAAAATCTAGACTGAAGAAAAATGTTTACAAAAGATATGAACACTTCATAATCATTCCATCCTCAAATGAAAACACAGCATTGATTTGAAATACCGTTCTAGCTCTTGTCCTCTTTAGGAATATATGATCAATTCACTGAATCTCACTAAATCATTTCAGTTGTGTGGATTGCAGACAAATGCTGACTATGATGGAATCTTTGATTTGTTATATACATATTGAAAGATAATAAAATGATTATCCTCTAGTTGCATAGTTCTTTTTTTTTTTCAGCATTGCAAACATATTGCACTCATTACCTTGATAATATTCACAACATCCCACAGCTATGAGTGAAAAATACTAATAACAGTATTTTCAAACAAGAAAGCATAGATATTCAGCAAATGTTTTGTAATATAATTTATACAATATTATAAAGCTAATCATAAATATTAAAGTTTAGGTTGTATACTCTTTATATTTCCCCCTTAGTTCATTGACAAAAATTATTCTGAGGACTATAGATGTAAAAAAGTTACTGTTTATAAAACATATAACTGTGCCGGTCAGATGTCCTAAAGTCTTTCAAATACTTTACATGCAGTTTTACCAATGTTAAAGCAAGAGAAAAAGACAATCTTCTCTTTGAATCCAGAAAGGAGCAAGAAAAATGAGGCTGCAAGGCATGCCACTCTAGGAGTGCTCGATTTGGGCTGAGTAAAAAAATGTGCAAAAAAGAAGTAGTCCGTTGTGGCTGATTGTACTTTCCGAAGGTTGTTGCATCAATATATATCTCATCCCATATGCTCTTCTTATGGTGTTACATCAATATGCCTCCATTGAGAAGTGAAGTCTGTTTTCTCCCCTTGAATGTGGGTGGATCTTTCTAACTGCTTCAACCAGTAGAATGTGATGGATGTGACGTTGCATGGCTTCTGGGGCTAGGACACAAAAGGATATCTAACTTCTGTCTGGCTCTTTCTTATTTGCTCAGGGCACTTGCCCCTTTGGAATCAGCCACCATGATGTGAGAAAGTACGGGCCACATAAGGAGGCCACATGCAGGTATTCTGTCTAAAATCCCCAGCTAATACCTAAGCTGACAGCCAGCGTCAACTACCATTTTTGTGAATCAATGAGTCTTCAGACGACTCCAGCCCTCAGCCTTCGAGCCACCCTGGCTGATGTCAAGTGGAGCAAAAATGAACTATCCTCACTAAGCTCCACCTAACTAGCAGATTTGTGAGCAAAATAAATGTTGTCATTGTTTGAAGCCTCTAAATTTTGGAGTAATTTATTATGTAGCCATAGATAGCTGGAATGGCTTTCAACAAGATAGTCCTTTAACACTATAAAAATTATATTGCTCATGTAATAGGAGTTCCACTGGCTCTCAAAAACCAATGCTGAACCATAGCAATCCCTGGCATACTTAGCTCATTCCCCTGTTTGTTGAGTATAGAGTTCCCTTTTTGTGATTGCCTTGGGAATAGAAACAAGTGAGACCATTTCAGACAGAAAGTGACCAGCAAATTATTGCTCTATGGCTTTTGTGAGTCCCCAGAAAGAGAAAAAAATTAATTGGCTTGCATTAAGATGCTTCTATTAGTTCTGCTCTTCGAGGAGCCCCTTTGCAGCTAGCAACATGATGATGTCACCCTGGTGTACCTATTATGAAGAATGAACCAGGTCTTACCTTGATCTATCTCTGTAATTCTAACACAAATAACTTTTGGGGTGCAGATGAGTAAGCAGTAGGTACGAACACAGCAGTAACTAAGTATGTTCTTATTTTTATACAAGTTCTTAGGTAGGCTGGAAGCATGTTATTATGGCAAGTTTGGAGTTATTTCCCCATTTGTAACTCAAAGGATGGCTTCTGTTGTTGAGTTACAAATCATAGGATAAGCTGGAGAAATCTGCCAAGGCATATTGGCCAACTGCTCCTAGAAACACTTCAGTTAACTTAGAGATCAGCATCACTGTTTTAGCCTGACTTTTTTTCAATTTTGGCAGCTTGGGTAAGATTCCTGTCAACAAAACCCTTAAACTTTATTAAGGTAAATTGTTCACAGCAATCTATATGGTGCAACTAGCTGGTATGGCTGAAAAGTTTATATTTGGGGTTATTTCCAGGTGTTTTAAGAACTCAATGTCAATAATATAGTTTTTCCCTGGATGTGATCCTAAGAAATCCATGGACTAATGAGCAAACATAATCTTTATAGAATAGCAGGAGGTTTATATACAGCAACGTAATATACCATTGTAACATCTGAATCCTTTGCAGTTCAATAGATAAAGCTTTGAGTCAAAGCTTTTATGGCAATAGTCTCTGAATGTGCCACGATAAGGTCGCCAAGACAATGTAGAATCCATTTCCTAAAAGAAAAAGGCAGAGAGTAGAGTATTTAATAGTTTGGACTCTGGAGCCAGACTTCCTAGGTTCAAATTCTGTCTCTGACACTGGTTGTGTGATCCTAGGGCAGGATACTTAGTCTTTCTTTGCCTCAGTTCCCTCGTTTGTACAATGAAAATGATGGAAGTTGTTGTAAGGTATAAAAGAGTTAATACATGCACAGTGCATACAACAGTGCTTGGTATGCAATTAAGTGCTCAGTAAATGTTAGCTATTACTATTATTTTATGATGAACTGTGGAGTGTCTTAAATTACTCAAAAATTTCCTCTTTTAACATTATGAAGTATTTTGGGGTTCTGGGCAGTTAATCAACTTGTTAAGGCAGAAGAAGACATGCTTCAAGCACATTTTTAACTTCGACACCTTCTCTGGAAGTGGTACAATCTCTCAGGGATCTTCTGTAACAGTCAGCTCTGAACATCAACATTAGATATTATTCTTTTAATTACACCCTAGGCAAGTAGAAAACACACGATGACCACTGATTATGTGGCTCCGATGCTGCATAGTGACATAATTAACTTGCAAGAAGAGTTTCAAACAAGGCTTGTATTGGATTGGTGAAAACTCAGAGACTCTTGACTTCAGAAGGAGCTCATGCTGTAGACAATATTCTTGAAGCATTTAGTGTTTCAGAGCTAGCTGCCATTATTTTTCTTACTATGTGTAACTCCCTCACCATCAGCTTAAGAACCAATGACAATAAATTGTGGTTTGTTCTCAACATAAGAAACTCATTCTGACTGAAAGGTGAATGACAGTATAATATCCCAGAAAGTGACATTTTGCTGAGACCAGCTCCATGGTACATTTTTCCCAGTAAGATAGGAAGTAACCTGACAATGGCAGACTTTTGAGGAAGAAAAGCAGTAGAAGGTGCAGAGCCCCAAGAAAATTTAGTTTTGCTTAACTTTAGATCATATCCAGTATTGCATATACTTACCTCAGTGGACTGAGTGCTGATAGCAGAGATAGAGTAACCCAAGAAGGTGCTAGTGGAAGTTCTCATTCCAAAACTTCCCTCATCATTTAGATGTCCACTGTGTTCTCCTTTTATGACATTATCAGCATTTTTTCCTTCCTTGAAAAGACATTAGTATTTTACTATTATCAGCAGTTACGGGAAACTTTGTACATACAAGATTTTTCTTCTTTCCATATTCCTGAATTTTTCTGTGAATTCAGCGTTTTCCTTGATGCCATGATTAACACATTGGTGAAATATGAGCACTTTTTGTCAATCACTTCTCAGTGTTGCTCTCAGATGCTTTCCTTGCCCTTCTTTATATTGGGGGAGCCACATTTCCCAGGTTCCTTGCACTTTGACTTCTGGATAGATTTGGCCAACAGGAGGCAGAGGTGAGAGAGTGGAGGGCAGGAGGAAGGGAGCAGATAAAGTGTTTCTTTTTTTCGGTGTCTGCTTTGGGCAACACCTCTAACAGGGGATGTGTGTCCTCTGTGGCACTGGGCAGTCAGCCATGGTTCCACTCTACACTGGGCTTTGGCTTTGGAACTTCTGTAACATTGATTTAACAGATTTCCTGTATTAAACTCCCTCTTTTGAAAACAGAAAGAGTAATTTTCTGTTTTCTAACTGGACCTGACTGATACACACTTGTAGAATCCTTGCAAGATCTCTGAAAGAAAACAGTAGAATGCTAGAAAATTCAAGGATTGTAAGGGTAACAGAAATTCTAAATGATATAATTGAAACTGTTTCTGGATCACTGATGATTATTTGGGCATCTACAATTACGTCATTAATGATCAGCTATTAATAGGCATAGATGAAGGCCAATCTTTGCAAAGCCCATCTCCTCAGTAAGGAGAGTAGGAAGTTGATTAACTATGAATACTACACAGGGGGATTTCTTCAGGGCTTTCTTCAGAGTCCTTTTATAGTCTCTACAGAGTTCTAACATAAAGCATTCATCACGATATAAGTAGCTTAGGCCTTGACATGCACAACTGATCCAATGGCATCTTAGTTGACTAGAAGCTCAAGTATCTCCTATATATTTTTCCCTAAAACAAAAAGTTCATGTCTGATTTGGAGTGAATTGCTGCAATGGCTGGATGTAGACAAATGACACGGGCATTTTTTTTGGAGCAGTTTTAGGTTTATGGAACAATTCAGTGGAAAGTCTAGAGAATTTGTGTATACCTCTCACTCCACTCTCCACTCCCCAATTTCCTCTGTTATTAACATCATGCGTTAGTGTGGTACATTTGTTATAATGGATGAGCTAATATTTATACATTATTGTTAACTAAAGTCCATAGTTGACATTAGGGTTCACTCTTTGTAATGGACATTCTATGGATTTGACAAATATGTGATGACATGTATCCACTAGTACAGTATCATACAGAAGACTTCACTGCCCCAAATTCCCTGTGCTCCACCTCCTCATCCCACTGAACCCTTGACAACCACGGATCTACTGTCTGCATAGTTTTCCCTTTTTCAGAATGTATGCAGTTAGAATCACACAGTCTGTAGCCTTTCCAGATTGGCTTCTTTCATTTAGAAATATGCATTTAAAATTCCTCCATGTATTTTGAAGTTTTGATAGTTTACTTCTTCTTATCATTGAATGGTTGGTTGCTTCTAGGTTTTGGCAATTATGAATAAAACTGCTATAAGCAATTGTGCTGTAGGTTTTTGTGTGGATGTAAGTCTTCAGCTCATTTGAATATATATCAAAGATCACATGGTAAGAGTGTATTTTTTTTTCTTTTACACATATTTCTTCCCTTTTCACAATTTTTTTCTTTTAATTTATTTTTTTAATTTCAGAATATCATGGGGGTACAACACTTTGGCCATACACATTGCCCCTGTTCTGCCCGTGTCAGAGCCACAATCATGGTCATCCCCCAAACTGTGCTCCCCACATCCATTCAGTGAGAGTTTTTCCCATCCCTTCCACCCCCCTCCCGCCTGCCCGCCCTCAGATGAATGTTATTGCCCTGTGTGATGTAAGTGTTCATCAGTTAGTACCAGTTTGATGGTGAGTACCAGTGGTGCTTGTTTTTCCAATCCTGTGACACTTCGCTTCGAAGAATGGGTTCTAGCTCCAACCAGGGTAATACCAGATGTGTTAATTCACTGTTGTTCCTTATTGCTGAGTAATACTCCATGGTATACATATACCACATTTTATTGATCCACTCGTGTATTGATGGGCACCTGGGTTGTTTCCACAACTTTGCAATTGTGAATTGTGCTGCTATGAACATTCGAGAGCAGATGTCTTTATTATAAAATGTCTTTTTTTCTTTTGGATAAATACCCAGTAGTGGGATTGCTGGGTCAAATGGTAATTCTACTTTTAATTCTTTGAGGTATCTCCATATTCTTTTCCATAGAGGTTGTACTAATTTGCAGTCCCACCAGCAGTGTATGAGTGTTCCTATCTGTCCACATCCCCGCCAAGATTTGTTATGTGGGGATTTTTTGATATGAGCCAATCTCACTGGAGTTAAGTGATATCTCATTGTGGTTTTGATTTGCATTTCCCTGATGATTAGAGAAGTTGAGCACTTTTTTATATGTTTGCTGGCCATTATTCTGTCTTCTTTGGAAAAGTTTCTGTTCATGTCCTTTGCCCATTTTTTAATAGGGTTGTTTGATTTTTTCTTGTTGATTTTCCTAAGTTCTGTATAGATTCTGGTTATCAGCCCTTTATCAGAGGTGTAGCGTGCAAATATTTTCTCCCATTCTGTAGGTTGTCTGTTCACTCTAGTGATAGTTTCCTTGGCTGTGCAGAAGCTTTTCAATTTGATCAGGTCCCATGTATTTATTTTTGTTGCTGCTGTGATTGCTTTGGGGGTCTTCTTCATAAATTCTTTGCCTAGGCCAATGTCCATAAGAGTTTTTCCAACGTTTTCTTCAAGAATTCTTATGGTTTCATGTCTTAGGTTTAGATCTGTTATCCATTGTGAATTGATTTTTGTGAGAGGTGAGAGGTGTGGGTCCAGTTTCAGTCTTCTACATATGGCCATCCAGTTTTCCCAGCACCATTTGTTGAATAGGGAATCTTTTCCCCAGTGTACGTTTTTCTGGAATTTGTCAAAGATCAGGTGACTGTATGAGGTTGGTTTTATATTTGGGTTCTCAGTCCTGTTCCATTGGTCTACGTGTCTGTTCTTGTGCCAATACCATACAGTTTTGGTTACTATAGCCTTGTAGTATAGTTTGAAGTCTGGTAGACAGATGCCTCCCAATTTGTTCTTTTTGCTTAAGATTGCTTTGGCTAGACGGGGTCTTCTCTGGTTCCACACGAAGCGTAGAATTACTTTTTCTAGATCGGCAAAAAATGATGTTGGTATTTTGATAGGGATTGCATTGATTCTGTAAATTAATTTAGGTAGTAAAGCCATTTTTACTATGTTGACTCTGCCTATCCAAGAGCATGGTAGGGCTTTCCATCTATTTACGTCCTCTGCAATTTCTTTTCTCAGTGTTTCATAATTCTCTCTATATAGGTCTTTGACCTCCTTAGTTAGATATGTTCTTAAATATTTAATTTTCTTTGTTGCTATTGCGAAAGGTATTGCATCTTTAATTTGTTTCTCGGCTTGATTGTTATTAGCATATATGAAGGCTATGGATTTGTGTGTATTAATTTTGTATCCTGAGACTTTGCTGAATTCACATATCAATTCCAGTAATCTCTTGGTTGAATCTTTGGGGTTTTCTATGTATAATATCATATCGTCTGTGAATAGTGAAAGTTTGACCTCTTCTGCCCCCATCTGGACGCCCCTAATTCCTCTGTCTTGTCTAATTGCTGTGGCCAGGACTACCAGCACTATGTTGAAAAGAAGTGGAGATAGTGGGCACCCTTGTCTGGTGCCAGTTTTAAGGGGGAATGCCTTTAATTTTTCCCCATTCAGTATGATATTGGCTGTGGGTTTATCGTATATGGCTTTAATAGTTTCTAGGAGTGAGCCATCTATGCCTATATTGTTAAGAGTTCTTATCATAAAAGGATGCTGGATTTTGTCAAAAGCCTTTTCTGCATCTATTGAAAGGATCATATAATCTTTGTTCTTGCTTTTATTTATATGGTGAATTACATTTATAGATTTGCATATGTTGAACCATCCCTGCATCTCAGGAATGAAGCCCACCTGATCGTGATGAATTATTTTTTTGATGTACATTTGAATTCGGTTTGCAAGGATTTTATTGAGAATTTTTGCATCTATATTCATAAGGGATATTGGTCTGTAGTTTTCTTTTCTTGTTGTGTCCTTTCCTGGCTTTGGTATCAAGGTGATATTGGCTTCGTAGAATGAGTTTGGGAGGATTCCATCCTTCTGGATATTTTCAAATAATTTCTGCAGTATAGGCACCAGTTCTTCTTTGTAGGCTTGGTAGAATTCAGGTGTGAACCCATCTGGTCCGGGACTTTTCTTTGTGGGTAGATTTTTTATTACTGCTTCAATTTCGGTGCTTGGTATTGGTCTGTTTAGAAATTCTGTTTCTTCCTGGTTGAGCCTAGGGAGGTAGTGTGTTTCTAAGAATTTGTCCATTTCCTCCACGTTTTCGTGTTTGTGGGCATAGAAATTTTTGTAGTATTCAAAGATGATGTTTTGTATTTCCATGGTATCAGTTGTGACTTCTCCTTTTTCATTTCTAATTGAGCTTATTAGAGTCCTTTCCTTTCTGCTTCTGGTCAACCTGGCAAGTGGCTTGTCTATTTTGTTTATCCTTTCGAAGAACCAACTTTTCATTTCATTGATCTTCTGTATTGTTCTTTTGTTCTCGATTTCATTTAATTCTGCTCTGATTTTGGTTATTTCTTTTCTTCTGCTGGCTTTAGGATTGCTTTGCTCTTCCTTTTCCATTTCCTTAAGATGATTCATTAGTTTACTGATTTGTGACTTTTCTGTCTTTTGGATGTGGGAACTTGTGGTGATAAGTTTTCCTCTCAGGACTGCTTTTGCTGTATCCCACAGATTTTGATAACTTGTGTCCCCATTATCGTTTAGTTCAAAGAATCTTTTGATTTCAATTTGAATCTCCTCCTTGACCCAATAATCTTTCAGCAATAGATTGTTTAGTTTCCACATTTTTGGAGGACAATGTGAGTTTCTGTTGGAATTGATTTCTAATTTTATTCCGCTGTGGTCTGAAAAGATACATGGTATGATTTCTATTTTTTTTGAATTTGTTTAGATCTGTTTTGTTGCCTAGCATGTGGTCAATTTTAGAGAAAGTTCCATGAGCTGATGAGAAGAATGTATATTCAGTGTTATTTGGGTGGAGTGTTCTGTAGATATCTGTTAGGCCCAAATGTTCTATAGTCCTGTTTAGGTCTTTTATTTCTCTATTTGTTTTTTGTTTGGAGGATCTGTCCAGTTCTGTCAGTGGGGTGTTGAAGTCCCCTGCTATTATGGCGTTGCTGCTTATTATGTTGTCTAGATCTAGCAGTATTTGCTTTATGTACCTGGGTGCTCCTGTGTTGGGTGCATAAATGTTTAGGATTGTTAAATCCTCTTGTGAGATTTTTCCCTTCACCACTATATAGTGTCCATTTTTGTCCTTCTTTACTTTTATTGCTTTAAAGTTTATGTCATCTGAAATGAAGATAGTAAGAGTGTATTTAGTTTTGTAAGAAACTACCAAACTGTCTTCCAAAGTAACTGTACCATTTTGCGTTCCCACCTGCAATGAATGGGATTCCTATCATTCCACGTCCTGGCCTGCATTTGGTGTTGTTCGTGTTTGGGATTTTAGCCATTCTAATAGGTGTACAGTGATACCACATTGTTGTTTTAATTTATAATTCCCTAGTGACATATAATGTTGAGTACCATTTCATATGCTGACTAGCCATCTGTATATCTTCTTTTATGAGGTATCTGTTCATATTTTTACCCACTTTTTAATTGGCTTGTTTATTTTCTTTTTTTATTGGATTCTTTAATTTTTAATTTTTAATTATTATGGGTACTTAATAGTTGTATATACTTACAGGGTACATGTAATGTTTTCATACAGGCATACAATGTATATTAATCAAAGCAGGGTAATTGGTATATCCATAACCTCAGGCATTCATTATTTCTTTGTGTTAGGAACATTCCAATTCCACTCTTTTAGTTATTTTAAAGTAAACTCTAACATCATTGATTATAGTCACTTTGTCATGCTAGCAAATATTGTTCATTCCATCTAACTATCTAACTACCCAGCAATCACAGTACCTGGTTTTAACATTATATGAAGGAAAGAGTCACTGAAGGGGGCAGAAAAGACAATCTTGCATTGGCCATGCCACCCCTCCCCCATCCCCTGGCCTTGCCCGAGGGAGGGAGAGTGAAGTGATTTGGGGACTTTGCATTGAAATTCAGGGCCACCCTGGCACAGGGAAACACAGCACAGGGCAGAATTCTGCCAGCGCCCATGGAGGGAGCATTTAGACCAGCCTGGCCAGAGGGAAATCCTCCACCTGGAAACCCGAGTTCCCTGGCTAGCCCCATCACCACTGACAATAACAGTCTGGGGCCGGGACTAAATTTGTAAGGGCCACAAAGGCTCCAGTCCTTGGGCAATTCCTGCAGCTATGCTGGCTCAGAGCCAGTGGACTCGGGGTGCTCATGACCCAGTGAGACACCAGCGATGGTGGCCAAGCCAGTGCCTATATCACTCCTCCCCCAACTCCAGGCAGTGCAACTCAGGGAGAGGCTTCTCCCACTTGAGGAAGAAAAAGGAAGAATTCAGAGGACTTTGTTTTGCAACTTGGGTACCAGCTCAGCTACAGTAAAATAAAGTACCAAGTAGACTCCTGAGGCCTCTGATTAGTTCATGGATGGCATTTCTGGGCCCACCCTGGGCCAAAAGGAAACATGTTGCCCTGCAGGGAAGGATCCTGTTCTGGCCAGGATCTACCACCTGCTGACCAAAGAGCCCTTGGGCTTTGAATAAACATCAGAGGTAGCCAGGCAAAAGTCAACACTGGCTTTGGGTGAGACTGGGCTGGCTTCAGGTGCGACCTGGCACTGGTGGCCATGAGGGAGTGCCCACATCACTCCTCCTCCAACTCCTGCAACCCAGCACAGAGAGTGAGGGAAGAGTGAGAGACTTTGCCTGAGAATCCAGGGAATTCTCCCATACCTTACCCAAGTTCACCAAGGTGGTACCACCAGAAGTCTGCAAGAGTCACAGCATTACTGGACTTGGGGCATCCCCAGTGCTGATATGGCTGCAGTGACCAAAGACTTAGATCACAATACTCAATTCCCTTTGAATATCTGGAAAGCTTTCTCAAGAAGGATGAGTTCAAACAAGCTCAGACTGTGAAAATTAAAATAAATACCTAACTCTTCAATGCCCAGACATTGACAAACATCCTCAAGCATAAAGAACACCCAGGAGACATGAACTCACCAAACGAACTAAATACCAGTGACCAATCCTGGAGTGATGGAGATATGTGACCTGTCAGACAAAGAATCCAAACCAGCTGTCTTGAAGAAGTTCAATGAACTTCAAGACAACACAGAGAAGGAATTCAGAAGACTGTCAGAGAAATTTAACAAAGAGATTGAAATAATAAAAAAATTCAAGCAGAAATTCTGGAGCTGAAGATTTCAATGAGACAGCAGAATTGACCAAGAAGAAGAAAGGATGAGTGAGCTTGAAGACAGGCTATTTGAAAATACAAAGTCAGAGGAGGAAAAAGAAAAAAGAATAAAAAAGAATGGAGCTGCCTACAAGATCTAGAAAATAGCCTCAAAAGGGCAAATCTAAGAGTTATTGGCCTTAAAGAGGAGGGGGAGGGAGAGAGAGCAAGAGATTGGGGTAGAAAGTTTATTCAAAGAAATAATAACAGAGAACTCTCCAAATGTAGAGAGAGATATCAATATTCAGGTACAAGAAAGTAACAGCACAGCAGGCAGATTTAACCCAAACAAGACTACCACAAGGCATTTAATAATCGAGCTCCCAAAGGTCACAGATAAAGAAAAAGTCCTAAAGGAAGCAAGAAAAAAGAAAAGAAAAATAACATATAAAGGAGTTCCAGTACGTCTGGCAGCAGACTTCTCAGTAGAAACCCTACAGGCCAGAAGAGAGTGCCATGACATATTCAAAATGCTGAAGGAAAAAAACCATAATCCTAGAATATTATATCCTGCAAACATATCCTTCAAACATGAAGGAGAAATAAGAACTTTCCCAGACAAATAAAAGCTGAGGGATTTCATCAACATCAGACCTGTCCCATAAGAAATGCTAAAAGGAGTTTTTCAATGTGAAAGAAAAAGATGTTCATGAATAATAACAAATCTTCTGAAGGTATACAACTCAGTGGTAACTGTAAGTACACAAATACAGAATACTCTGTTGCTTTAATGGCAGTGGATAAACCACTCATATCTTGAGTAGGAAGACTAAAAGATAAACCTATCAGAAACAACTACAACAACTTTTTGAGAGATAGATTTTATAAAAAGATATGGATGGAAACAACAAAACGTTAAAAAGCAGGGGGGATGGAGTTAAAGGGTAGAATTTCTGTTAGATTTCTCTTTGTTGTTTATTTGTTTGTTTGTTTGTAAGAAGAGTTGTCGTATGTTTAAAATAATTGGTTATAAAATGTTTTTTGCAACTCTCTTCGTAACCTCAAATCAAAAAAACCTACAACAGATGCATAAAAAAATAAAAAGCAAGAAATTAAAACACACTACCAGAGAAAATCACTTTAAGACACAAAGCAAGGAAGGAAGGAAGAATGAGAGGACCACAAAACAACCAGAAATCAAATAACAGCATGGCAGGAGTAAGTCCTTACTTATCAATAATAGCATTGAATGTGAATGGACTAAACTCTCCAATCAAAACACATAGAGTGGCCAAATGAATTAAAAAAACAAGAGTCAACTATATGTTGTCTGCAAGAAACCCACTTCACCTATAAAGATACACATAGACTGAAAATAAAAGGATGGAAAAAGATATTCCACGCAAATGGAAGAACAAGAGTAGCTATTCTTCCATCGGATAAAAAAGATTTCAAGACAAAAACTGTAAAAAGAGACAAAGAAGGTCATTATATAATGATAAAGGGATCAATTCAGCAAGAGGGTATAACAATTCTAAATATATGTGCACCCAACACTGGGGCACCCGGATACATAAAGCAAATATTATCAGAGATAAAGAGAGAGACGGATCCCAAGAAAATAATCATTAGAGACCTCAACACTCCACTTTCAGCATTGGACAGATCATCCAGACAGAAAATCAACAAAGAAACATTGGACTTAACTGGCACTGTAGACCAAACGGAACCTAATAGATATTTACAGAACATTTCATCCAATAGCTACAGAATACACGTTCTTCTCCTCAGCTCAGGGGCCACTATTAAGGATAGACTATATGCTAGGCCGCAAAACAAGCCTTAAAAAGTTCAAAAAAATTGAAGTCATGCCAAATATTTTCACTGACCATAATGGACTAAAACTAGAAATCAATAAGAGGAACATTGGAAATTATACAAACACATGGAAATTACACAATATACTCCTGAATTACCAGAGGGTCAATGAAGAGATTAAGAAGGACATTAAAAAATTTCTCAAAACAAATGAAAATGAAAACAAACTTACAAAGGCTATGGGATACAGCAAAAAGAGTACTAACAACAAAGTTTATAGCAATAAGTGCCATCATCAAAAAGGTAGAAAAGCTTCAAATAAACAACTTAATGATGCATCTCAAAGAACCAGAAAAACAAGAGGAAACCAAACCCAAAATTAGTAGAAGAAAAGAAATAATAAAGATCAGAGCAGAAATAAATGAAATTGAAATAAAAAAGAAATACGAAAGATCAATGAAATGAAAAGTTGGTTTTTTGAAAAGATAAACAAAATTGACAAACCTTTAGCCAGACTAACTAAGAAAAAAAAGAGAGAGGACCCAAATAAATAAAAGCAGAGATGAAAAAGGAGACATTACCAATGATACTGTAGAAATTCAAAGGATCATTAGAGACTACTATGAGCAAGTATATGCCAATAAATTGGAAAACCTAGAAGAAATGGATAAATTCCTAGACACACATAACCTACTAAGATTGAATCAGGAAGAAATCCAAAACCCAAATAAACCAATAACAAGTAACAAGATAGAAGCAGTAATAAAAAATCTCCCATCAAACAAAAGCCCAGGATCTGATGGCTTCACTGCTGAATTCTACCAAGAATTCAAAGAACTACTCAAACTATTCCAAAAAATCGAGGAGGAGAGAATACTCCCAAACTCATTTTATGAGGCCTGCATCACCCTGATACTGAAACCAAAGACACACACACACACACACACAAAAAAAAAAAAACTATAGGCCAATATCTCTGATGAACATAGATGCTGAAATCCTCAACAAAATACTAGCAAATCAAATTCAACAACACATTAAAAAGATTATTCATCGTGATCAAATGGGGTTCATCCCAGGATGCAAGAATGGTTCAACATACACAGATCAATCAATGTGATACATCGTATCAATATAACCAAAGGTAAAAACCATATGATCATTTCAATTGATGCTGAAAAGGTATTTGATAAATTTCAACATCCCTTCATGATAAAAACTCTCAAAAAACTGGGTATAGAGGGAACTTACCTCAACACAATAAAAGTCATATATGACAGACCCACAGCTAGTATCATACTGAATGGGGAAAAACTGAAAGCCTTTCCTCTAGGATCTGGAACAAGACAAGGATGCCCACTTTCACCACTGTTATTCAACATAGGACTGGAAGTTCTAGCTACAGCAGTCAGACAAGAGGAAGAAATAAAGGCCGTCCAAATTGGAAAGAAAGAAGTCAAATTATCCTTGTTTGCAGACATTATGACCTTCTATCTAGAGAAACCTAAAGACTCCACAAAAAACCATTAGAACCGATAAGCAAATTCAGTAAAGTTGCAGGATACAAAATCAATGTACAAAAATCAGTAGCATTTCTATATCCAAGAGTAAACAATCTGAAAAAGAAACCAAGAAAGTAATCCCATTTACAATAGCTACAAATAAAATAAAATACCAAGGAATAAGCTTAACCAAAGAAGTAAGAGATCTCTATAATGAAAACTATAAAATATTGATAAAAGAAATTGAAGAGGACACACAAAAAAAGGAAATATATTCCATGCTAATGGATTGGAAGAATCAATATTGTTAAAATATCCATACTATCCAAAGCCATCTACAGATTCATGCGATCCCCATCAAAATACCAAAGACATTCTTCACAGAAATAGAAAAAATAATCCTTAAATTTATATGGAACCACAAAAGACCCAGAATAGCCAAAGCCGTATTCATCAAATATTGGTTAATAAACTAGGGCATTGAGCAATCTAACTTTAAATCACGTTTTTAGTAGAAAAAGATGGAGAGGTGGAAATGTCTGAGACCAGATTCCTGAACTTCAAACTTTTTTCTGTCAGCACCCTTTATATAGTTCATTGACCACATCAGCCTTCTTGTTAGCTGAGCATAAAGAAGAAGTAGAGAGAGAAGACGCAGGAGAAATACACTGGACTCTTTCTTCAATCCCTCCCTGCAACGTCCAGAGGCCAGCATTTTCCCTGGATAATATTGAAAATGTTGTCTCCCAAAATGTCGGGGTGATGGCAATGTCTCCATCCATCAGTCCACCCACCCATCTTTCCTTCCTTCCTTCCTTTCATCTATCCACCCAACCAACCCAAGAAACATTGAGACCCTGCAGTGACCCAGGAGCTATGCATATTGGAGAGCCGGTACACCGACAAAAATTCTTCCTATTTGCTCTAGAACAGCCACTTTAGATGCAGGATCTGCTCAAAGCCCAGATTGGACGTAATATTATTTTTCTTATTATTTTGTAGTACTCGAGGATAGTACTACACAACTGCCTGCTGGTCACCTTCCTTTTATTGCACATATCTGCCTCAAACCTCCCCTTCTCAAGTTCTGAAAAATGTATCACAGCAGTTAAAAAAAAAAAAAAATCAAACTAAGACCAGCAGGTCTACCGCAGGCAATTACTACCCTAAACAATGGAGCTTGCAACCAGGATGGCTCCAAAAGACTCTAACAGCCACAGCCAGCCCAAAACCCACAATATAGGTGGGGATAAAAGAGCCTCAGTGCACACAGGGTGTAGGAGCCGTTGATTTTGCCATCTCAGGACTGTCAGGCTGGTGGAATATTGACAAAGGAGCCGCAGGAGTGATGTCGCTGTGCTGGGAGAAGAGCTGACCTCGTCCTCGTGGGCCTGACCCACGCACGGTCTTTCTGTGCTCATCAGCGTCTGCTTCCACGAGTCCACGAGCATCCCTCCTTCCCTGTTGTTTAAGGAAAACATGTCTAGAACAAAAGTCCTAAAGAAGAAATTGTTCTAGCAACTCATTTGATTCTATAATACTCTAGTTAAAATTAGGAAAGTCGCATTTATCGTCCTTCTCAGTTTATCAGGTTGAGAAACACAGATCGCTATGACGTATCGTGCCTTGGTCGCTAGCGTTTCATAACCATTAACATTGCATTACCCTTCTCTCTTCTCAGCACAAAAGGCCACTAGAAACACATGTGAAACACTTAGGAATCCTGTACAAAATGTATAAAAGAACATGAAAAATGTCAGTGTTTAAGGGTAAGAGGGGGAAAAAAAAAACCTCTTAAAATGTTTTGTTAGTTTCCAATCAGAATTTTAAACTCTTGGTTAAATGCTGAAATCAGTCTTGCCTAATTGAATGGAATTTGCCATCTCTCCACCGTCCAGCCTTTCACATCTCCTGTTTACATTCTCATATTTATGTGGTTGACATTGTCTGTAGAGCCAGGAGAATCAGGACATAGGGTTTTATCATATGTGTTTGGGATTATAGGATCAACAGCTCCATATTTATGAAGGCAGAGAACATTGGATTTTCTAAATTGTCTGGTTTTAAAATAGATCAAATTTTCTAGATGTTTTGACTACTCTCACCTTTTTCTAAGAGACGCAGGGGTTTGCTCACTATATAGATATGCTGATGGCTTTATTGAGTACACCCAGTAAGTTATGCACTATACAAAAAAGTTACTTTAGATTCAGTCTAAAGTAGAATCTATTCAGACCAGCGGGTTCATAGCCTTTGTTTAGTACTGATACTTAAAAGTAAACAGAGTTAACTGTGTTTTTACTGAAACATAATTGCTATTGCATGATGGAAAGGAAATTAAAAACAATTTTTTCTCTTCCATCAGTATTTCTTGGTGGTGATAATTTTGACCACGCAAGAAGAGAAATAAAAGGTTCCTATCTTATGAAAACATTTTTTATACTATAAATATGTCCATTTAAAGTGAGGAAGTGCTCTTTGGGACTAGAATTAACCAGATGGTATTTGAGGCGAGTATCAATACCTACTATTTGAGGGTAGTGCTTCTCAGTGAGGTTCGAGTTATGTGGGAGATCACTGTTCAATCATTTACTCCCCCAAAAAGGTCTGATCTGCCTCACAGTATCATTTTCTAATAACAACAAGTGAGCTATATTTATAAACTGTTCAAGAAAACTAACACAAATCCCTGTTGGAGCTGAGAGACTAGAATATAAATAATTAGCACTTTTCTGGCAACGGTTTGGATTAAGGGGCAAGGTTAATTCTCCTTTAGAATTTTATACATTTTCTTATCATCTCCTTATTCCCCTGAGATGAAAAGAAAGGTCTAGTCATTAGAAGATGTAGACTCATCTTTCCTTTTTACCTTTGGTTAAAATTTAAGTATTCACAGTTCTCCTCTGAGCCAAGCTGGCTTACTTTGGCTTATGTTTTTATTTGCTCTTTTCTCCCCGGCTTTGCCTTCTTTGTGCCTGTTTTTCCCTTTTCGCCTTTTCTGAGTCACATGTTGACACAACTCGTTGTGAAGCCTGGGGTTTGAAGAGACACAGACACTGAGTCCAGGTACACGGAGATTTTTGTCTGATAACACCACAAACACTCTGCCTGCAGACTTCCTACACTCGAGACATAATATTTTCAAACACCAATTTGCCGAGCAGGTTCGCTGTGAATATGCCAGCCTGCTGGAGCTTGTCAGCGAGGATGCCGCTCTCCATTCCTCTTGACTCTTGGGCTTCATTCTCACTTTAGCCACACTAATAAATATAGCTTCTTTCTGAAGTGGAGTGTCTAGATTCTTCTCCCGCAGGCTTTTAAAAAACAGACAGCTTTATTTTTGATGAAATCCTACTCACAATTCATCTTGAAAAGAAAAGCTTTTCAAATTTTGAACTATTTGAGTCTGAGGTGCTATGACATCTTTTTGATCATTCGATAACTTTATTTCCTTTTCTTTCTTAATGCTTCACAATTTGAAAGTTACATGTGCCTAGTATCACTGTTCATATTTGATGTTTTCAAATGTAAACAAGGGTGGCTCTTCTATCCTTAATTTAATCTCTTCTCCCCCAAGCCCACTCCTACATTTTTACTAAGTTCTTTTCTATTCCGTTTACAGTTGATGTATGTAGATATTATATAGAATGAATGAGAGAGAAAGAAATATAATAGGGAAAATAAAGGGATGCAAAGAAGAGAACAAAGTGAATGAGTAGAAAAGACAATTAAAAGGAGGTGAGAATCAGAGTGATGGATAGAAAAATTTAAAAGAAAAGGCAATAAGATTCCTACTTTAAAATACAGAAAATTTTACTAGGATAGACAACTTGGCTTCTTTCACAAAATAAAACAAGTAAAACTGATAAATTTTCATAAAGAAATAATCTGTATTTTAAGACTGGCAAAATATATGTGAATAAAGGAGAACCTAAGGAGTTACACACACATACACACATACACACACACTCACTCCCTGTTCCCCGTAGGATTTGATAATCAACATTTAACCACGTAAAAACAAGACGTTTCAAAGGTAATGATTCAGAGTCAGTGGAGTCTCTTCGTCTTTGATTTAGACCAGAAAATGTCTGCTATTTGGCTTTAGACATGTCTTAAGAACTCTTTTAGGTGTAGTCTTGCTGAAGCCAAGAGCTTAAGGCAAAAATAGACGTGTTTTCTCCTCTTTAATGTTCATGCTACTTTAGCACCAAAACACTCCCAACATCTATGGTCTATGGTAGGAGACCCTCCATGATGACTTAACTTTAAATAGACAGATGAATGGAGAGATGGCACTTTCTATTACTCAGCACTGGTCAGATTTTTACAAGAAAGTACTTTCCAGTTTGGGGCTCCACATCTTAAGAGAACTCTAAAATTTGGAAAGAATTGAGAAGAGACTATGAATGTTGATAAGAGGGTTGGAAATTGGAATTTATAAAAAAGAGGTAAAAAAATTGGAATTGCTTATCTTGGAGAAGAAAAGAAAAGTAACCTAATAACAGTCTTCCCATTTTTGAAGGTATATAATATACATGATGATGCCCAGCTATTTTCCTTCTCCATCAAAGAGAACCAGAGGCCAAGTTCTCACTGCATACTCCACATATAAGGCAAAGCTTGTTGTGTATGGTGGTGGCAGTGTTAAAAAGATAAACTGGTAACCATTCACTTTGTAAAAACTTTTCTGGAGTTATTTAATTATTGGATGGCTTTTTGGTCTCATATTTTCTGGGAAATTAAACATCATGATTTATAAGTCTGTAAGAACTGAAACATATTTTAAGAGAATAAGTGCAGATAATGGTCCAAGTTTCACAGAATCTACAGTCTACTGTCCATGAAATAAGTGGAATCAAGACAGGAGATATGATTTCCACAGGGACTTAAGATGTAAACTTTTTAGCATGATACTCTCTTTCTTAGAAAAATACTGCTGATAATTGACTTTAGCTGTAAACATTTTAGTGTGATGCTCTGATTTCTTAGAAAAGTACTTTTGCTAATTGATGTAAGGAAAGGCAAAATCAAGTGTGTGTGTAAGTATGTGTATACAAAATATACAATAGATACTAAAACTGTATGAGCACTAAGAACCTCGGTTAGAATTTTGTTGGCAAAAAAGGAAAAATCCAAGACCTTTTCCTTGTCTTTATTTTTTTAAATTCCAACTGGCTGAGTTAGTTCTTCTAGCTAATCTCCAAGTAGATATGCATTTATGCAAAAATCTTTGTGTGAACCTATATGGTTTAAATATTCCTCATTTTCCCAACCAATAAAGTAATCTGATCAATTCAATAATAATAATAAAAATGTCTATCTGCTCTATAAGTGGCTGGTCATATTGGTTATTTGGTTACCTTAATGAAGAAATAAAACACATCTAATTCTTTGACGAATTTCTGTTTTTTGTGGTGCTAGGATCATAGAAACATAGTCTTACCGTTTATCTGCATTTTGAACTCTAATACAATGCATCACATGGTTTAGATGGAATATAAATTTTCACCTAATGCTAGTAAAAGTGGGATTAAATATTGTACTTAACAAAAATAGCATTATATGTTTTTCATGATACAGTGCTATATTTATTTTCTTCTGGTTTTTATCATACAAATGCATTATATTCTGGTTTCAGTTCTACTCTCACGACTAGGAGTAATTCTTTATGCTGAGTAGACCTTAAAATGTCCACATAATTCTCTGTGAGTAGGTACAGAGAGCTTTGCTTTTCAATCTTAGGCAGAAAATAAATCATCTGCTGTGAAAATGTGGTATTAATAATCTCCAGTGGAAATATACCAATACCAAAGGCTTTCAGATTAAATCATAAAAGGAAAGGTTTTGATTTTGGCCTTTCACATTTTATTCTAGGAGAAGAAATAGAGTGTTTGTTTAATATAGCAGTGGCTTTGCTTAGAGGGTCCCTTTTGAAAGTTGTTTAATTTGGGGGAAGGAAAGTTTTTAAACTTTATTGTGAACATTTTCAAACATTCAGAAAAGCAGATAAAATGGTGTAATGTGCCCCTATCACCTGCCATTCAATAATTATCAACGTTCTCCATTCCTGTTTTCCCTGCCTTCCCTTAAAAAAACAAAAAACAAAAAACTTCAGTGGAGTTTAAATGCACTTAAACATCCTTTGGTAATCTGCAATATTTTTGTCAGTATCTAAAATATGAGCATCTTTATTATTCAATTTACCCACACTTTTATACTGACTAACATTTTGTTTCAGAATACTGGGTATACTAGTTTCCTATGGCTGCTGTAACAAATGACCACAAACTTAGGGGCTTAAAACAACACAAATTTATTACATTACAGTTCTGGAGGTCAGAAGTCTGAAATGGGTCTCACTGGGCTAGAAACAAGGTATCCATAGCGCTGTGTTACCTTCTGGAGGCTCTAAGAAGAGTCTGTTTTCTTGCCATTTCCAGATTTTAGAGGCTTTCTGCATTCCCTGACTATGGCCACCTCCATCTTCAAAACTAGCAACTGTCAGTTGAGTCCTTTTCACATAGCATTGCTCTAACCCTCTCTCTTCTGTCTCCCTTTTTCACTTATAAAGACCCTTCTGATTACATTCGGCCCTCCTGGAAAAGCTTTCCATCTCTAGGTCAGCTGATTAGCAACCTTAATTTCATCTACAACCATCATTTACCTTTGCCATATAACCCAACATACTCATAGGCTCTGGGCATTGGGACATGGACATTTTTGGGGGCCATTATTTTGCCTACCACATGGGGTATATTTTACATTGATTCACAAATAACATTTAAGTCTTTCATGTTAAATACATAAAGTAGATTTAACATCATAGATAAATTCCAGAGGCATTTTGCCAACTCCTATTGGTTGAGTCTATACCTAATTCTGTGGCCTGATTATCATTTAATGCACTGTTCAGTCTGAATAAACACAGTAGTAATTATCAACTCACAGTTGGGAGAGTAAAGTCAAAAACAGGAACAAGAAAAATGACCATGCAACAGATCAACTGCAGATAGAACAGTTTACACAGATGGACTGGGCCTTCTAACCTGGAATCTTAACATTACGATCTATAAATTTATTTATTGTAGAGTATGTCTGTAGCTCTGTTGCCTAGGATACCTCAATCATCTAAAATGGCAGGTACTTTGTGTCTAGATTCTCAACTTTGTCTTCTACAGACTGCCCCAGGCCCCCAGGCCACACCCAAACCTTCATTTTCCTTCCATTTTGTTCCCTAACATTATGTTCGGTGGGGAGGCCTTTTAGATTTGCCTTACAGTGAAGAGAGAGAGTGTGATTTCACTGTTGCCACCAGCTGCAAGGTTGTAGACAGAGAGACTACAGATGTGGAGCAGATGTGCACAATGATCATTTAAAAAATTCTGTGTAGAGCTCTCATAAAAAGTGACTACAATAAATGTTTGTATGTTTGGTGCTCACATTCTATTCTATTATTTAAACAAAATCATTAACTTATTTGTACTTTATAATCTACTTTTTATATTGCACTAAAAGCTAATTATTACTACATTATTTCTCTTGAGCTTGGGAGGATGAGAGCTTTGCCCTCCCTCCAAATTCAGGATGAATTGGTTTACCATTTTCTTTTTCTGTTTTAGATGGCTTAGTTCCAAAAGGATGGGGGGACACCTTCCTTGGAGAGGGGCATATCCCATGGAGGTAGGATCAGATTTAGAATCAGGTGAAATCACAGTCCAGCCACTTGGGCTAGTTAACTTTTCTAAGCCTGCATTTCTTGTTTGTAAAATGGGGCTAACAGTATAATTCATAAGGTTGCTGTGAGAAAATGCTGGGATAATTAGAGAAAACAGCTAGTGCAGTATCTGGTCCATCAAAGGTCTGTTCCCTTCCCCTTTCAGCGGAGGACGAGGCCATGCCACTAGAAAAACACTTTTTGGTCCACATACTTCCATTTTAGAATAAAATTAGTTTTCTATTTGTGAGTATTATGTGAAAATGTCTGGATAGACTTTCACAAAATTTGGAAGGTACTGTGTTTAGAAAGGTCTGATTTAGAACTTGGGTTATGTGGCATATCATAAAAATCACTCTAGGAGATCCTGGGGAACCTCAAAGAATTAGGCAGTCATCATCCAGGAGCTGAAAGTAGGGTTTAATAAGGGGTCTGAATAAATGTCATTTAGGAGAGATCTGTCATATTTAGTAATATGCCATAAATGGAAAATAATGAGACACTGGTTTCAAATAATGAGGCATTGATCCCCAAATTGAAAGCCACAGGGGTAGGTGCTTTACAAAGCAGCTGTGATTTGTGACCAAATTGCCTCTCACACAGGCACTTTTTGGATTTCTCTGGACAAAAATGCAGTTGGAACCTACTTTTTCGTGAATAATGGTTATGGAGTCATTCAAACAGCCCAAGACTGCCAGTGGGGAATGTGTCCTCTCTTAAAGTTCTCCACCATCCATAAGTCACAGAGTCACATCTGAGGTTCTTCCGCATGGGCCCCAGAGCCCTTCCTCTGCACATGGGAAGAAATGTAGTATGCAGAGTCCAAAAGTGTGTCTTCTAGGGGAAGAGGAGACACAGAAACAGAAACTATCCAAGAAAAATATACTGACTAAACCAGAAGACAGAGCAGAAAACATTTTCTGATAAGGCAAGGGATAATAACTTGGTGAGAATTACATATGCAATTAGTTATTTCCAAGGGCCAGGAAAAGACAAGCATTGTATGTGTTGGAGGGAATGCGAGTCTCAGATTCATTAACATGGATTTGAGGGTTTAGGGTTATTTGTGTTTGTGGTAAAGAGCTCAGACAAGAAGTCTTTGTTTACCGCCCAAAGATTTAATAAGTCAATTTGTTTCCTGTCTTCTATCTCATCCACAGACAATATCTTCTTAAATAGGATACTAGATTGGTTGCATGGAGTTAAGCAAATGTGGAGTAGGAAAATCACCTCATTGAAATAGATCTTGGGGTATAAGCCATAACTCACAGGAACATTAGGAAATTTTTAGACTTCTACACCAGCAGAGTAGGTAAATATTTAAGGCAAGATATAAAGGTATGCAAACCTCTATGGCTGGAACAAATATTAATATTTTGTACTTATGGCAAGTCCACTAAAAGGCCACCTCCCAATTCAAATCTGTATTGAGTGATAGAAGAAGAAAATGGGTTGAATGAGTCAAATAAATAGCAAATGTTACTTAAATACGTGCTCATGGATAATCAAAATTTAGAAACAGAGGGTGGTTCTGAATTTGACTTGGCTTTAGATAAAACACAAAACAAGAAAGGATAGGAGTCATCTGTTCTAGAAAGGTAGGCTGGCTACGATTCAGTGGATAAGACAATTTCATAAGCAAAGGTTTTGAAAGAATATAAGGGAGGAAATTGCAATAGCAGAAAAGGAAGTGAGAAAAGCATTTCACAAGAATTTCAGAAGAACCAGGGTCAAAATTCAGTCACAATCTGGCAGCTTTCAGGAGGAGGTGGGAGCAAACATAGGACAGAGCGGTGGGAAGAGAGAGAGGTCCAAGTCCAAAGTACCTCACAGACGTCTGCTGAGCCAGCAAATCTTCTTTCTGAATCGAGGAAGAGCAGGAACTAGGGCCCCTGGAGAGGGTGCATTTGTATAAAAATGTTTTTGATTTCTGATGCCTAAAGCTGGATTTTTGATGTAATTCAAGTCTGAGAGAATGCAGATAGGAAAAAAAAAGCCACAATGAATAGTTTGCCTCTATTTAAACCCTGCTATGAAAATAATATGTATTTGTTAGTTATTTTAAACTTATCAAAACTTTTCGCAGTTATTATATGCATAATTCCTATGTGTCACTGATACACTCAAACAGGTTGTCAATGTGGCAGAAAGTGAGATTAGAGAGAGAGAGAGCATGTTCTTAGGCTGTGGTTCTGTGGAAATCGGGGCAGGGTGCTGCTCACCTCATTAGGCAGAAGGCCCATTAAGGGGCCACAGGGATGGGCTCGGGTGATCTTTCTGGAATAATAGTGACCATTTGCTACTTATTCATAACCATATCTGCTGACTAACATACACTATCTCTTTAATCCTAGAATGAGGTAGTGTAACTCCCATTTCTAGTTGAGCAACTAAGGCTTAGAGATATGAAGTAACTTACCATGTGGCTAGTACTGGTGAAGATAGAATTTGTATTTAGTTTTGTCTGATCCAAAACAGATATTTTCCAACTATGTATCCTTCCCACATTGCATTTTTTAAGTCTTGTGTATTATTGAACGTGTACTTCACCAAAATCAAGTGTAATACAAAAATGCATTTCAGCTTAATTTTTAGCATATCTGCTATTTCATATTACCCACATCATTGCTCCCTTCAATGTGTGAAAGAAATGAAGTTAAATATAAATCATAGCCCAATGTATTTTACTATCTTGGGTCAGATCTGCAATTCTATGAGCATATTGGAATAGTGCCCTTTCACCAAGTTTGAAGGAGGTGAGCAGTATTCGGGAAAATCCAGCTATAGGGAGTTCTCACCTTCATTTTTAGTTTCTCTCAAAAATTTTTTGCTCATGTCTTGTAATAAGTGATGAAGTACTCTCCTTCTGCTGATTCCTGGATTGAATATTAAATTGAAGAATTCCATGATAGAGCAAACTTTGGAAAATCAGAAACACCAAATATTTTAAAAGTCAACAATTAAAACCTGCAGAGGCTGTTCATTGGATGTGATTCAGCCACATGTGTTTCCGGCTGGTGCAGATTTTTCACCCTTTCAATGAAAACTGCTTTCTGTTTTTTCAGCTTTGATCACTTTGGTGTCAGAGTCCATGCGATTTAAACTCAGTGGGCATCTGTCAGCCTTTTCCTTGCATCTATCTGGCGAATGGGAAAAGGTTTGGTTTTAGGCAACTCTCCACTTTATTCAAAAGACTACAGAGACTTTGAGAATGGGAGAAGGAAAATCTCCATAACATATTTTTACTCTTTTTTTGATTAATTTTACATCAGAGTGCTTAAAAGCAATTTGAGATGGCATATGAAATAAAGACAAGAAGAGGTCAGAGGCCTTCTGGTAATCTGCATGCTCTGTGCATGACTAGCTCTGGGATAAAGAGAATGAGAGGCTTGTCCTCTGCACCTTCGTCTCTCTTCCCTCCAGACCCTCCCAGACAACTGCCTTCTTGCTGTTCAGAGCCCTTGCCTTTTGGCTCAGCTCAGGAACTGCATTTCTCTTGGGTAAATGTCCCACACTCCAGAATTTGATCTTCTCTCTTTGCTCTACCAATGCTTAATTATCCTGTTTTCTCAAAACCTAGATAAGGGACTAATCTGTTCAACTATTCAATCTGTTAAACTAATTGTGTAAAACTGTAATGCGTGATAGAGGCTTTCTGGGCTCCTCCTTCTAGGTAGCACGGCGGTCTGCCAAAACTCTAAAACTGCAGCTGTACCGGTCCACAGGTGCAGAGCAACCCACCCCCCCAGAAAAATTGTCTTCCATGAAACTTAGGAAGGGAGTGGAGGGCCCCTGCACGGCAGGAGGTGAGCGAAGCTTCATCTTTGTCTGTATTTACAGCCGCTCTCATCGCTCACATCACCCCCTGAGCTCCACCTCCCTCCCATCCCCCCATCTCCGTCCGTGGAAAAATTGTCTTTCGTGAAACTGGTCCCTGGTGCCAAAAAGGTTGGGGACCACTGTACTAAAATGCCCTAACACAAATGAATGACTCTCTTCCAGGCTGCTGGAAGAGAAGTTCTTGGTCTAGTGTATGTTCTTGGCACCATTTAAGCCACAAATTCCTCATGCCTGTTACTCTGCCTGAGTAAAGATTAAAGGAACCATTCAGAGCCCACAAATAAACAAACAAACAAACAAACAAGTGATTCTGAGATTAGGGTCTAGGGCTAGAGTCTGGAGCACATATTAGCCCCAATCCAGCCAGCACATGGGAGCGGCTGACACAGACACTGAGAAAACAAAGTGGAGACTCGTAAACTCCTAGCATTTGGTGCAGTCAGTCTGAAGACTTGACTTCCAGGGTCAGTTTATTTATTTATTCATTCTTTTATTCTTTCATTCTTTCCCATTTTCTGTGCAACTATTATGGGTTAGTCATATGTGGTTAAATGCACTATCAGCTCTATCATTTCCACAGCTGGAAAAGAAGAATCAATTTGCAACAGAGGACAAAACTGAGGAATCTGAAATAAAGACATTTTAAGTTATCTTTTCCATGTAGATACAAATAATCTCATACATTTATTTCTCTAAAACTGATATAAAAGAGAAGAAACAGAAATTCTAAAATATGCATTTGTATAAATATGTACCATCTAATTACTGGCTAAATGATAGTCTTATTCTGTGAGGAGCTACCGCAGGTTTTAGTATAATGATAATAATCAGTATAACGTTTATTGAGTACTTACTACTATATATGCCAAGCAAATGTGAAAAAGTGAAGTTTTATACTTAATCTTCAGGAAAAAAAAACCCTACGAGACAAGTTCGTTATTACCTTCTTTCCCCAAATGAGCAAACAGATCTAGAAATGTTGGTTTCACAGCTGGAGTTTAGAGCCTGAAATTCAACCCAGGCAATCTGACTCCAGAGTCTATGGTCACCTGTCTTTACAGTAACTACAGATGGTCCCAACTTATGATGGTTCAACTTACCATTTTTTGACTTTATGATGATGTAAAGGAGTTATGTATACAGTAGAAACCATACTTTGAGTATCTATACAACCATTCGGTTTTTCACTTTCAGTATAGTATTCAATAAATTATGAGATATTTAACATCTTATTATAAAATAGTCTTTGTGTTAGATGACTTTGCCCAGCTGTAAGCTAAATGTAAGTATTCTGAGCACATTTAAGGAAGGCTAGTCTAAGCCATGATGTTTGGTAGTTTAGGTGTATTAAATGCATTTTCAACTTATGATATTTTCAACTTAAGATGGATTTATTGGGACATAACCCCATATAAGTAGAAGAGCATCAGTATTTGTTTTGAAAAATTTCAAACCCACAGAAAAGTTGAAACAATAGTACAATGAACACTCATTTACCCTTTACCTAAATTCACTGAATGTTAATATTTTGCCATGTCCTGTGTGTGTGTGTGTGTGTGCACGCGCATGTGCAAAACAATTTGAAAGTTAGTGTTAGAGAAACTGTATCTTTAAGAACAGTTACATTCTTCTATCAAGGGTCAGACATCACATTTGGCTGTCATATTGCTTTAGTTCCTGCAATACAGAAAAGTGAGTCTACCTTTTTTCTGTCTTTTGAGACATTGATATTTTTGAAGAAACTAGGCCAGTGTTCTTTGCAGAATATCATATAATCTAGATTTGTCTGGCTGTTTCCTTATGATTAAAGTCAGTTTTTTCAAGAATACTACATAGATGATGGGTTCTTCCCATTACTTCCCATTAGAAAGCATATAATGTCAACTTGTCTGGTTAAGCACACGATGTCTCTGGTGTAAAGGTGCCTTTTCCCTCTTTCTTTGATGTTCAAATTACACCAAATTTGGGCAATGGAAACTTCAAAGCCAGCTTCTATGTTCATTTGAAACATATTCATTAGTGTTTGAGAATTTCCTTACTTTTTTCCTCAGCAATTACTTTGTACTTTTCCTACCCTGACCTGGAATTATTCATTTCTCCAAAAAACTCTGGTGCCTTTTAATGAGGAATGGTATTTAGAAACCAAGATCTGGGGACTAGTGTGTTTATTCATAAAAGGTTGTCATTGTTTTGATTTGTTCTGTTTTCCTACTTATTTATTGTGGTAAAAAACACGTAAAGTAAAATTTACCGTCTTAACCATTTTTGAGTGTATAGTTAGGGCTGTCATTGTTTTTAGACCTTTTCAGAGAAAAATATATATGAATATAAATAGAAGTACAAGTATGTGCACGTTACTTCTATTACTTAAATTCTAGGTTTATACTGACATCACAGGGCTTTTCCTCACCTCCCCCTATTCCATTTTTATAACTTCTTTTTCCCCCAATTTAAATTTATTTATTAATTGCTTTATTGTACACAAAATAGTTTGAGTTACCACACCAATATCATTACCAATAAAAACCTGCTCAGTTCAAGATTTCTTTGCATTTCTTTTTGTTTTTAGACTACATCCCACCAGGAATATATTGTCAGAGTACTCTATTCAAAAGTTATTTGAATTATTTTTCTGACTTTTTATGAATTTCAGTATTCATTTTCTTCTTTTTAAATTTAATTTAATTTTCTAAACTGAGAAAACGTTTACCTAGTTCGAAAGCCCTTTCCACGCAACCCATATTCTTAACCCATACTTTTCCCATTCATTCGTTCACCATGAGAACCCCCTTCAGTTCCAGGTACAGAGACACAGCAGCGAGCTGCAAAGTGAAGTCTTTCACTTCTGAGGGAAGATGGAAACAAATACATGAATAAGGAAGATAATTTCAGTGGTTCATAAGTTCTATGGAGAAATTTTTAAAAAATAAGATAGAAGCTAATAACAGAGGCAGAAAGATCTGTTCTGGATTGGGAAATGGGACACAGCCTCCCTCAGGTGGCGCTTGAACTGAGGCCTCAGTACAAAGAGAGGAGTCAGGCTTTTAGGCAGAGTGAGCGGCAATGCCCCAGGCGACAGCAGTGAATGATGTCAGAGCAGTGGGAGGCGAGAGCAGAGAGACAGTCCTGATGCTCCAGGCAAGGACTTTCAGGCTGCTGTGAGGAATTCAGATTTTATTTTAAGTTATGGGAAACCAGAGGAGTTTTATTAGCAGACAAGTGTGAGATCTGGCTTATGTTTTTCAAAGATCACTCTAGTTGCTGTGTGGGGAATGGATCACAGGTGGGCGCAGTTGGAAGTGGCAGGCCCATGTTCAACAGCAGGAGGCCCCCGAAGGCTGCAGGTGAGAAGATCCTGGCTTACATTGAGGCAGTCACAGGAGAGATGGAAGAGAAGTAGGTAGAGCTGGGACATGTTTACCAAAAGACATATGGAAAAAAATATTACTTTTACAATTTAATCAGCATGTTCTAGTTGAAATAAATTTTTCTTTTGTATTAAGATTCATGAGAGATGGATTTTTAAATATTTTCTGACTTTGGGCCAGGCACGATGGCTCACGCCTGTAATCCTAGCACTCTGGGAGGCCGAGGCGGGAGGATAGGTTGAGGTCAGGAGTTCGAGACCAGCCTGAGCAAGAGTGAGACCCCCATCTCTAGTAAAAATAGAAAAATTAGCCAGGCTTGGTGGCACACACCTGTAGTCCCAGCTACTCGGGAGGCTGAGGGAGGAGGATTGCTTGAGCCCAGGAGTTTGAGGTTGCTGTGAGCTAGGCTGATTCCACGGCACTATAGCCCAGGTGACAGAGTGAGACTCTGTCTCAAAAAAAAAAAAATTCTGACATGAAACAATCCCAAATTTACAGAAAAATTGCAAGTACGGTAAAAAGAACTCTTTTTTTTCTTGCACCATTTGGGACTAAGTTGGTGGCAGGATGCTTTGTCACACCCAAAACATTACAGTGTATTTCCTACCAACAAAAGCATTCTCTTATTTAACTGCAAGGTAACCATCAAAATTAGGAAACTAAAATTGCCTTATTACTATGCTTTGATTCTCAGATCCCATTCAAGTTTTGCCAATTGTGCCAATAATGTTCTGTATTGAAAATCCAAATCAGAATCACATGTTGCATTTAGTTGTCACGTTTCCATAGAAACGTCAAATCAGGACAGTTCCTTAGTCTTTCCCTGACTGCATGACCTAGACACTTTATAATGAAAGGTCAATTATTTTGTAAAGTGTCCTTCAATATAGATTTGTCTAGTGTTTTCTCGTGATTAGGTTTTCATTTTGTGCATCTTTGGCAGTAATATCATGGAAGAGATGCTGTGTTCTTATTGTATTCCATCAGGTGGTGAATGATCTTTATTTATCTCATTGTGAGGTGATGCTGTTTGCTTTAATCCCTTATTTAAGGTAGTGTCTTCCAGGATTCTTTACTGTAAATTACTGCTTTCCCCTTTGCAACTAATATGTATTTTGTTGGGAGGTACTTTGAAATTGTATTAACATAAATATCTTGTTCCATATCAAACTCTCTGCTTATTAATTTCTATATTTATGTTAGTATGAACTCATGTTTTCCCATTTTATTCAGTAGGTTATAACCCACTACTATCACTTACATTGATGCTAAATTATTCTAGATTTGGTTAATAAGAGCCTCTTTAACCTGGCTTCTGTGTCCTTTGACATGTCTTCATCCTTCTTTGAGCACTTTCTTACTTTCTGGCACAAAAATATATTTGAAGCTCTTCTTAGATTAACATTTTCACAGCTCCAGACCCCAAATCAGCCACTGCTCAAAAGAGCATTAGTTCCTTTAGTTGGAGAAAGATAGTTAGAAGTCAAGGTCTAAGTGCTGGAGTGCTGGTTTGTTCGCTGTTATTGGGATGCACTCCCAGTCAGTGGACAAAGCTAAAGAATATGTGTACACGTGCACACACACATATACACATATTACATCTATCTATCTAGAAAACGTGCAGCACCCCCACTGCTACTCCAGCTGTAGCTGCCACTTCCACCTTGCTCAGGCTCCAACACTGTGTGACAGTCATTCCCACCCTGCAAACCGTGTAGATGCTCTCCTCACCTGTCACCCCAGATTGGACCAACCCCTGCATGGACATCCTTCTGACTTGACTTAGCCTTCAATACCTGGCTCTGGGCTGTCATTCCTCATGAGAGTGCTCTGCTCACATTGCTCAAGCTCGAACACCCCGTGGAGGGCGCCCCACTTGCACAGGTGCCCCCTGTCCCATGCAGGCTCCAACACCTGCTGTGGATGTTTTGTCTTTCTTGCCATCTTGGGCTTCAGCACCGTGCTCTGGGCCACTGTGGCTGACTCCTCCCTCAGAACATGTGAAACCTTTGCTCAGTCTTACCTCACAGCATTCAGCCAGCATTGCTCAGGAAGGGAAGAGAAGGAGAAGAAGAGAGAGAGAACTTTCATAAAAAATATTCTGAGGTTAGATAAAATCCCATAGAGAAAGGCAGTCTGAAAAGTCACATTATAAAACAACCAAATTGAGTTCACAATATTTCCCAGGCCAACAACACAAAATCAAATTCACAAAACTGAAAAGCACCATGATTTAACTGAGAAAAACCCCTAAAAGAAAAAAAAGAAAAAGACAGAGAAATCATACTTACTACTTGCAACTGAACTTTAAAAAGATTTTATAGCTTTTAAAATAACATTTGCAAAATCTTTCAAAACAGTGAATGTTAAACGTTGGCCACCTTTATTTTCCAAATAATGTGTTATAACGATTTTAAGAAATAGTAGGAACACTTTTGGAATGCTTGCATTTTTTCCAGAGGAAATCTTGGAGGAAAATAAACGATAGCCTGATATAAAACACTAAGTAGTTGGGGCACTGTCGTGGAGAAAAACACCAACATCTATTATTTTTATTACCAATAAAATGAAATTTTATTTTTAAAATTAGAATTTTTCTCCCTCTTTTCATCAATGTAAGCACCACTGTTTTCCTTGCTGTGGGCTTTGTGTTGGTACAAAGCCATTTATAGTGGCAAAGAGCATCATTTCCAAATGTCCCAACAGTTCCACACATAAGCATAACAAGGTATATTTAAGAAAAGAACTTTTACCTGTATTCCAGACTTTTCTCTCATTCAATGTAATAATGAAGATTTGGGAAATGACTAAGGTATGAAAGTGAAGACAGGAGATAAAATCATAATTTGAAATTTATTTATAAGTTGGCATAGAAAAGAGTTATAGTTATTGCTTGGAAAATTTTTGTTAGTAATTAAAGTCATATTCTTCAGGTCTTTTAGGTTCTGAAATTGGAAAAAACTCATTATACAAACAATATTACTATAAATTTCACAAGATTCTTATTTCAGATATATGTAAGCAATATGAAGCGGAGAATGTAGGAAGTGATTTGAATAATTTAATTTAAAATACGTCTGCCTCAGTTCTTTGGTATTTATTTAGAATACATTCAGGATCTTGGATAATTAGTTTAACCATCTTCTTCACTTTGCTAGCATTAGGAGTAACCTTGTTCTTCCAGGTAAACCTTATAGGGCCTTAAAAATATGCAGGTGCCTCAGAGCTTATAGGCAAAATCCTCCATGGCATAAAGTGGGCCAGTCTTTCTTCTAGATGCCTGTGAGATCATAACTCAGCAAACTGGCATAATCCTCCTTAAGGTTGTAGCTCAGAGGTGGGAAGTTTTAATACAACATCAGAGAGAGGGATAGTAATTTAGGATAGAAGGTTGTCTTCGAACCACCTAGAAAAAAGCCTGAGACGGGGATCCTTGTGCAAGGGGTACAGGAAGGTCGTGCTCTCAGGAGACATCTGCAAGGGACAGAAGGAAGCAGGATAAGGAAGGGGAAAGCTAAGCAAGGGTGTGGTCTCAGGTTTAGTCTCACCCTGATCCTGACAGGAACTCCAGGGAGTAAACTGCATTGCATGATTTGTTCTACCTTGAGGCAAAGGAGCAAGGCTGTCGTGTCCCTGTAGCATTTAGTAGTCAGCTTTGGGACGTCCACGGTGTGGGGCTGTAACTCTCAGTGCCTCTCAGGAGGCGGCTCCCACCATCCAAGGGCAAATCGTAGAGAAGGTCCAAGTGTGACCCACCAGGGACAGCATCACAGCAACGGATGAAAAGGACACTAGGCCCCTGAATGCGGCATTAGCAGAACCTACTGCAGTCCGCCCTTTGTGTTGCTCTGTTCCACTTGTTTCTCACTCCAACCTGTTGCAACTTCTCAACACTTCTGGACTGTGGGAAACTTCCAAGGAGGGTGTGTGTGGAATGGGTTACGGTTGCCCTGCTACCATCGGTCCTGGGACTACAACAGATTTTCATTGTCCTGTTCTCGATTTCTTTTACCCACAGTCTGCTGGTGATGTGTCTGAGAGAGGGAAAGTCTTAATATAATACCAGGGAGAGGGAAAATAATTTGGGGTAGAAGATTATCTTAGGACAACCTAGAAAAAGAGCCTAAGATGGATCCTTACGCAGGAGAAATCTACAGAAGATCCAGGACCTCCTACTCGAGGGTCTTGAGCCTCTGATGATCATACCCATATCTGGTCATGGTCATGGTGCCTGGCCAAGGAAAAACAGGGCCTAAGAATACCAAACACAGCCCAGGGAGCCGTCAAAGCGCTGCACGTATTCCTGCCTGCCCCGTGATGTAGCAGCATCTACATCATGCCTACCTCCTCACAGTGATCAGGGCCAAGTTCTCCTGCAGTGTGGGAACTCCTTTCTTTGCCTACTGATCTTTTGACACAAGAATGACTGGGTGGCAGCCAAAGCTTTAGATTCAGTGTGACTCTTCCCGTGTCCCCCTGGTGGAAGCATTTCTCCTCCAGGAACCAGACATTAAAATTGCTCAAGTCAATCACTGGGAATGATAATGAGTGTGGTCATTCCTACTTCTGCCCCTTGGGCACTGAACCCATTTAGTCTAACTACTGGGGACATGGAACCAATGAAATAGCCATTGATTAAAATTCTATACTGCATCCTAAAGGATAGTTCCTTATCTTCAAATAATGTCATCTTCTAGCTGGTGCCTCTGCTGTGTCTTTAAGAGGTCACTCTACTGCTTTGTCATGCCAGTAGCTCCTGGATGGTGGGGTATGTGGCATGACCAGTAGGTTCTGTGGTCATGTGCCTGCTGTTACAGCCCTTGTACGATAAAGTGAGTCTCTTGATCCAAAGTAATGTTATGCAGAATACTAAGTCAGTAAATGGTGGGGCTGGCTGAGGCACTGTGGGCTATAAAGGCAAACCCATCCTTGGAAGACACATCAGTTCTGATCAGGATGAATGATTGCTCCTTCCAGGATGGAGGGGTCCATCTTAGAACGTACTGCTGCTGGTTTTGCCCTGGGAAGGAGGCAAATTCTTAGGCACTTCTAAGGAAAGTGTCTTCACTTGCCCAAGGGCAATGCCCTGGAAAAAGTTGCAGTGTGAACTGTTACCAGTAGCACCTGCAGCATCCAGTAAAAGGGATTTCCGAGCATCTGGGCTTTTTAGTCCTTCATATCATCCCAGGAAAAACAGAAATAATATTCTCAGATGGTTTCGGAGGCCAGCCTGGTAAAGTAATTGAGTGAAGCATGCCAAGTGGGAGCTTTGGCCAACTTGAGAGCTGACGCCCAGTCTAAAAGGGAAGTTCCAAGTTATTATTGCCAGCATTGTCAGATCTTACCATTTCTCATGAGAATCTGACAATCTAGATTTATTTTCATGCAGAATCTCTCAATTTTTAAAATGTTGACAATAATATCATCAGTTTTTCTGAAAGGAAACAGATGAAATTCCCAAATTGGTATACATGGAGGAGGGAGGATGGTGGAGACCAGATCTTCAGGAGCAAATGGAATATATCCAGCACAATGACCAATTCAGAGACACTCTGGGCCAATAGTGTGCAGGCATTAGATTAGTTTACTTGGACTGCCACCACAAAATACTTGGTGGCTTAAACAACAGAAATTTATTTTCCCACAGTTCTGAATGCTGGAAGTCCAAGATCAGGGCGCCAGCATGGTCAGTTTCTGGTGAGAGTGCTTTTCCTGGCATGCAGACAGCTGCCTTATTGCTGTTTCCCCTTATGGCCTTCATTTAGTGCATGCATACACACACACACACACACACACAACAGAGAAAGAGAGAGAGATAGCGTGCTCTGGCATCTCTTCTTGTAAGGACACTAATCCTATCAGATCAGGGCCTCGCCATTATGACCTCATTTCATCTTATTATAATACTCCCTTAGAGGCACCACCTCCAAATACAGCCACAGTGAAGGTAAGGCCTTCAACATATGAATTCTGGGAGGACACAAATATTCAGTCCATAACAGGCATCGAATAAAAAAACTTAGATAAAACAAAACAAATGCAACCTTTCCTCCAGCTAGCAGTAAAACACCAACGTTTGACCTCTGACCCAAACAGCAACTAACTGTCTGCATATAAGGTCGGCCCTATATAAATATGCTGTATCCGTTAGACCGTATTTGGATCACAATATCTGATTTGCTGTTTAAATGATTACCCTAGGTTTTCACCTGTAAAAAGAAATAATGAGAAATCTGGGAAAATTATAGAACTGGAAAATATGTTGCTGAGCGTTTCATTTGAGATGAATTGTCTGGTTCAACAAGTATCGACCTAGTAATTTTCTTATTCTTTTTTGACTTCACACTGAGCTGTACATTCAAAAGCAGTATGCAGAGGAGCAGAAAACTAAAAGCAAAGTACAATGGAGAATAGAAATCAGGCATGTTGTCACTGTCAGTGTCAGAGTAAATTCAGGTATCCCCACTGATGTATTTTAATCGAGTTTTCAATCAGAAACCAGAAGGGGGCCCAGTGAAGCTTAAGTCTTTGTTTCTCCAGCAACAGAAAGTAATTGCTCTGTATCTATATTAATATCCGAGTGTGGTTCACAGTATCACCTGGGAATTTCTTAGAAAAGCAAGATCTAGGGCCCTACCCCAGACTCGCTGCACCAGACACTCTGGAGATGGATACAACAATCCGTTTTACCACGCTAGGCAGGTGATTCTGGTGCTTACTACAGTTTGAGAACCATTGCTCCATATTCACAAGTGGCTAAAAAGAGAAGAACCCAGGAGGAGAAGAGGAAGGAACTGACCTTTTACCGAACTTCTACAATGTCCCAGGCACCTTGTCAGGAGACCCAGTGGTAGCATCTGCGTATGAACCCAAGTCTATCCAACTCCAAAGACCATGTGTTCATTCCATTTAAAATCCTTTAAATGTATCGTATCTCTGGCCAAGTGCTCATGTGTTGATTACTTTCAAGGATTCAAGTAGCTATAGATTTATTTTACAGATGAAAAAAATCAGACTTATAGAAGTTAAGTCAGTTTTTCATGTGGCATAGTCAGCGAGTGGCATAGCTGGCATTTGCACTCAATTTGACACAAAGCCCAGTTTCTCACCTTGCCTCCCTACCCCAAGCTATTTCCTTAATTTTTAAAATCTTCTACCTCTGGTTGCCATTGCCTACGTACTGCTAATCTGTTTTCCACGTTAGAGGATCTGATCGTTCTCAACTGGCGTACTTCATCTGAACCCCGGAACACAGGAGACGATTTGAATGACTATTCTCCCAACTCTCCCAAGGATGGTACTTAACTAGTGCCAGGAGAGGTGCGTGGTGGGGGTAGCTAATTCATTACACACAGAGGAAGCCTTGGGCTTTAGGGCTCTCTTCTCTCACAGAACCCCCATGGAGAAAGCCTAGAAGACGTGGAAAACCCTTCTTATTAATCCATCTGGCAATTTGCTTTACTCTTTTCTTTCCAAGTTCCCCTTTGAATTTCTTTCTTCGGTCATTAAATTTGCTAAGAGAAAGCATGGTGTAATCAAGAGGATGCTGAGCTGGGGGACAGGAGTTTTAAACCAAACACCTGCGCTAGGTAGACGTGTCTCACTCGATAATTCCTTTTCAGTCCTTGGCCTCTTTTGTTCACGGGGAGAATGTGGTCTGGATTAATGAGTGTCTAGGGCCACTCTGTCCAGCTCTAGCACTCTACTCTTTATGAAAAGAAATTAAGCACTGCTGTCAAATCACTCTTCGTTCCAATGAGGATAAAAGAAACTGAAGAAAGGAATATACGTGTCTCATTATTTTGTGTATGCATATCATTATTTGGGACTTTTTGAATATTACTGCCTGTGGTTTTCTTTTTGTAGTCCCAATTATTTCTTTGGATATATTTTGGAAGGATCTTTGTTCACAGAGTATTTTCATTTAGGATTCATGTTAGGATAAGGGTGAGGATTATGGTTACACTAACAGTTCTTAATAAGTCTTTACGATGTTCTGAATCTAACCTATTTATGGCACTTAATTTGATTCAGTTTAATTCAATTCAACCAATGTTACTGTGCAGTATTTTACCATGTGCACACCCGGTAAACATTACATTAACTAGAAAGCTAACTAGAAATTCTTTTCCAGTGGGAAAGGTTAATGTCATGAGGGACTAGATCTGCTAATTAACGCTTTTAGAGGTTATGGTGCAATGTTTCTTAGTGGGAAATTTCATTTTGGAGGAGTAGAGTCCATTTTCATTCTTATCTTGAGTAATATACATGATATAAAGCTTTTCATATTTCTAAAGCCTTAAATTAGAAGCCATTTTGGGTTGGCTTTTTAAAAGTATTTCTGCCAGAAAGAGAATAGTAAAATCTATTGCCTTTTTATAATCATCCATCATCTATCAGTCTATATACATCCATCAAATAAAAAAAATCTTTATAAAGAAAATCTAAAAGCAAAAAAATCTCAAAGTAAATTTAGACAAGTGCTTCATATTTTTGTAGAAAATTAGATTAGTCAAAATAAGACTTACAGAATATTCCAAATCTCTATGAACTGGATTGTTTGTAGGTTCATGAGAGGAGGATTTAAATGACCAAAGGGAGGAGCAGGGAAGAAAGAATCTCCTAACACTTAACTGCTTGCAGCTGCTATCTTAGCATCCAGCCAATAAAGATTTATAAACAGTACATTCTTTGTTTCATGCTGAGGTCCCTTAGTATACAGAAAAGAGGCTGAAATTCAACATGGTTACTTCCAGCCTTGGACAATTGGGACCAAATTTACAGTTTATGGAAAACAAAGAATGAGAAAGGAGCAGTATGAGAAAAAATTGGTATCAAGAATTAAATGGAGTGATCTCTTATAACCATCCCTGGCTAACCACCTATAATATTTACATGCTAATAAATACTTCTGTTAAGGCATTTAATCTGTGCAGTTATTATGTCAATAAAAGAAGATTTGTGCCAATGTTGCAACCGTACAAATTTGCCAAAATTGTCTAAAACTCTCCAAAATAAAATTTTCATTCCTTTTCCTTTTAAGAATTAGGAGTCAACAACCTACAGACATGAATAAGTAACTGCGAGAGTTAGACCATACTTAATCAAGTATATGATTAAGTAAAATTAACAACAAAGTTTATCTGGCATGTTGAAAATGAAACACAATCATAATTGGGCTAAATTAAAGGTAGACATAAATAATTACCTGTTAGCATTAATTATCAGTTTTAGGTATTGCTATTGTTTTATACATCTATTGCATAATTCTGACATCTGCTCTTTCATTTGTTCATTGATTCATTCAAGCAGTGTTCATTGCATACTTACCATGTGCCAAGCACCACGTGAGGCAATGAGAATACAAATAATAGTAAAGATCCCTGACCTTTGTATCTCAGTGGGGGAAACAAATAAACAATTAAGTAAAACTAATGACTTTAAAACTGAGACTCAAAGGATAAAGAGTCAGCCATATGACTCCTTCCAGGCAACCAGGAATTACAGAGGCTGATGTGACTGGTTAGGTGAGGAGGGAGGCACAGTGAGAGAGGTAGGCAGGGCCAGGTGATAGGGGACTTGGTATGATATGGGAAAAGTTTAGAATTTAATACAACGGAAAGGCATTGAAAGATTTTTAATCAAGAGAGAAACATGAGGTAATCTTTGTGTTTTGTTTTTGTTTTTGTTTAATATGAGATGGGGTCTCACTATGTTGCCTAGGCTGGTCTCAAACTCTTGGGCTCAAGCAATCCTCCCACCTCAGCCTCCCAAGTAGCTGGGACTACAGGCAGATGCCTCCGCACCTGGCTAAGATAATCTTTGTTTAAAAATAATCACTGCTACAGTTTGAGTGTGTCCCCCAAAGTTGACTTTTTGGAAACTTGATCCCAATGGGGCGATATTGGGAGGTAGGGCCTAATGGGAGGTGTTTGGGTCATGGAGGCACCCATGCATGGGTTAATGCCATTATCACAGGAGGGGGTTCATTATCATTCATAATATATTCATTATAAAAGGACAAGTTTGGCCCTGTCTTGTCCTCTCTCACCCTCTCTTTGTCCTCACCTCCCACCGTAAGAAGATGCAGCAAGAAAGCCCTCACCAGATGCCAGCTCCTTGATCTTGGACTTCCCAGCCTGTAGAATTGTGAAAAAATAAATTTCTGTTCTTTTTACATTAGCCAGTCTCAGGTATTCTGTTATAGCAGCACAAAATGGGCTAAGACAATCACTCTGGCAACTATGTGGAGGAAGGATTTGAGAAGACCTTCAATGGAAGAAACAGGGATACAGATGAGGTGACTATTTTAATAATCCAGGTAGAAAATGATGAACAAAGTGTATTTTGTAGGTAGAACTATCAGTATTTTCCCAAGATGATTCACAGATTTCTGACTTTAGTTTTTGGATAGAAAATTATGGTTCCATTTCTTGAGATAGGGAATATTGGGTGGAGTTTAGGTTTATGGAAGTGGATGTGGGCATAAGGGAAAATATCAAGAGTTCCATTTTGGATGAGTTATCCAACTGGAGATAAAAATAAGCAGTTAGATATTCAACTTGGAGGCTCAGAATCAAAGTCTGTACTAGAAATATAAATCTAGGAATTGTCAGTAGATAGATTATATTTAAATTCATATGAATAGAAAAGATCACCTAAGGTGAAAATATAACAAAGCGGGAAGAAGGACCAGGAAGGAGTCCTACTAAATGCCAACATTTGTAGGCTGAGAGAAAGAGGAGAAATTAGAAAATTAGACCAAGCAGGAGAGACCAGGGAGACAGGAGACACGTAGAACAGTAGGATTTGTGAAGAAGGTTTGTAGGAAGGAGAGTGTTCACTTAATTAATATTAAACATGCTAAAAATTCTAATGTAGCAGATACAGTTAGTACTGACTAGGCTGAATCAAAAATTTAAGCTTTTCCTTCCCACTTATCCATTATTTATAATCAGTATTAATGTTAATAACTTTCCCTGTTTATATAGACTAATAAATCACCTGTGTCACCATCACACTGACCCACATTCGCACATGTTCACACAGATTCTGGACCTTGCAATAAGAAGGATTCTGTTGCCTTCTCCTCACTGATCTTCTCCAACATTCAAGTTCTCTGCCCCACTCCTGTGCCCTACCAGCCAGTCTGTTTCTTGTTTCAACCATGCCCCCAAGTTTCTAGAACTTGAGCCCTATGGTGGTAGATTACACGGAGGAGGAGGAGGCCATGCCCATTTTTGTTGGCTGAAGAGACCTGGGGAGGTGAGGAGCAGGCTGAGGTTGGTGGCACAGAATGCAGACAAGGGGCACACCACTCAGAGGGACTCTATGTCCTGAGCTCCTTAGGGCATTGGCACGGGAGGGAAGAGGCATGAGGGAAGGAAAGGGGCTCACTGAGTTTCTTCAAAATATTTAAAGTAGGTTTTATCTTTTTGAGCCAACTAAAACTGAAGCTTCGTAATGGAGCATCACACACTGTGGGTGAGAATCAGTTAAACAGCAACCCCCTGGAAAAACAGCAAACACAAACGTTGCCAGGGAGCAGCAGGACAGAGCATTTTAGGAAATATTTCTGCCTTGAAGTTGTTCTCTCCCCACCACGGATTAGAGGGCTCTGTGAAACTCCTCCCGGCACATCGGAGAAGATAAAGAAAGCGTCTTTACAGAATGGCATGCCTTCCGCTTTTGCTAGCACATGGGAAGTAACAAATGGGTTGGGAGGGGGATTAGTACTTATAGAAACACAGTTGATGAAAACTCTGTGTGTTTATGTCTGAGATTTGAACAACTGTTTCCAGACCGAGAACTCATGTCTGTAACATGTCCACTGTTGGACAGGAAAGCAGTTGTTCTTCCATGGCTTAGCACTGGGTATGGAAGAAACCAACAGATGTCACAGAACTGGAGTGACCTGGGAAGAAGATGGCCTCAATAGGGCTCAACACAGCCACACTGCCTTGCCCACACCCTGCTAAGTGTTCTGTCAGTACCTCAGAGAGGAGGGATAGGCCTTGAACTCCAGAAACGGTGGGAAAACAGTTACAAAACAGTAAGTCACTAGAACATCAAGAACAGTGAAGAGGGAGGAGAAGCAGAAAGGGGAGACTGAAGATGTACAGGACAAACTTCAGAACCAGCTTCACAATTTTACTTCTTAAATAGTATTCATATGCTGTTGTTTTGTGCATCACTTCTAGTTCCCACTCTTTGGATATGTAAATATTTCCAAATTTGGGGTAATAGCCCCCACATCTTTCCTTCTCCCTGATATAATCTGTTCCTTAAATCTTCCAAGATCAAGCAATCCTAGAGAATCTATGTGATTGAATACTTGACTCGGGGTAAAAAATATAATTTACCAGTACAATTAGATGTCTATAATTTAGGCAGTCATGCTAACGACATAACTTGCTGATACTGACAACCTGGCCGAAGCCTCTTCTCTCCGAGTGTTTGCAGCCACCATTATGGCGGGGCAGTCGGTAGAAAATCCATGCCCTGGCTGGTTAGGGCGTCCTGTTTGAGGGCTTTTGTGACTGGGCTTTGGCTCCAGCTCATCAGTTGGTAGGATGTTGGAGGTGTTAAGCTACCCATAGGGTTCTTTCTCAGTCTTATTCCCTGAAACAGGAATCAAAAAAACATATACACGAGAATGAGGATAGTCTGGGGTCTAAGGCTAAAACATGACAACCTGAGCAAATGAACCACAGCAAAAGTCCTCCCATTATGTTCCCAGCTCCACAGAAAGGAAGTGGCTACCATGTCTACATTGGAAGCTGGATCAGTGCACCACTGAAAACAATGATGTGCTGGCATGAGATCATGTACTTAATGAAAGAAAGCTTTTCTTGAATAAAAAATGGAGAGTGACATCAACTATTTGGGTTATCTAGCTACATTACTTCAAGTTGAGCTTTTTTCCTGAAATCTTTTCCAAATCCTTTTGAATTAATTTTTATTATGTTAACAAATACTCTAACGATAAGTCAGTTTAGTAAAACAATTCAATTAGGCCATTAGGACAAAAACAAACAAATAAAAAACATGCTGATCTTTTTGTTAGCTACATAATTTTGTTGACATTCCTCTTCCTTTTAGAAGACTGTTAGTAACTGATAACTTAGATCAAGTCTACACTGAATAAAGGGAAAGAGAATGAAAAATGTCTTACAAAGTTAAGCAGTCTTGATGGTTTAGATTAATTAATTGTGTGTCTATACTATTTAAATGCATTAATTATGGACTAGTTTTGTCCCATGTTTTGTGATATCTGTGAGTGTTTGGGTGTGTATGTATGTGTTTCTATGCCCATCTGTCCATCCATCCATCTATCTCTCTCTATTATCTATATCTTTTGAGTCAAAGTTCTTGTGTTCTTTCTATATTTGTCAAAAGTATAAAAAAGAAAATGCCCTAAAAGTATATATATTTTTATATGTAAGTGTTTTGTTTTGTTTTTTCTCTAATGGCTCAAAAAGCATGTAGGTGGAGGATTTGGCATTATCCTAAATGAATCATATCTTCAGAATCAACACTGATTTGGGATGAAAATGACTTTGGGGGATTATCCTCATTTTTACATGTTGAACCTACTATTCGAGAAGCTCCAGGCTGATTTCCAACTTAGTCACTGACTCATTCAGCCATATTTTCCCCCACAGGATGTGAGGAGGTGGTATGTCTAGGGACCATAAACACCCTTTAGGCATCAGCCCCACCTAACCCTAGGGCATAGATTGAGTTTTCCGCAATACAGGGAGGGCCAAGATCAGCCTTTGTGTTTCTGCTGTTCTCTCCAGAAGCCTGAGCAATAAACCATAGGAAAGATGGGCATAATCACTTTCTTTTCTACACAGTTGTATAGTCTGCTGCTAAATATTCTATCCTTCTGCCTGTAGTTAAGTCCATTTCTTCTCTTTCTACAATGTGGGTATTTCTAAACTTTTTTATGTAGTGAAAAGTATGTTGGAATTATGTTCACATTTAGGTTTAGCTTGAGAACTTTATAGTCCTTGAAACAAGTAGAAACCTGAACTGAAGAAAGTCTGTAAAAAGTCCTACATTATGACCTTATAGGGTGGTTGTTTATGGGCTGAATCGTGTCCCTCCAAAGTTTATGTGTTATGTCCCTAACCCCAACTACCTCAGAATATGACTACATTTGGAGATAGGACCTTTAAAGAGGTAATTAAGGTTAAATGAAGTTATATGGTGGTCACTAATCAAATACGATTGGTGTCCTTATAAGAAAAGGAAATTTGGACACAAAAAAAACCACCAGGGATGCACATGTGTGGAGAAAAGACCAAGTGAGGACACAGTGAAAAGGTGGCCACCTACAAGCCAAGGAGGGAGGCCTCAGGAGAAGTTAAACCTGCCAACACCTTGATCTGGACTTCCAGCATCCAGAACTGTGAGAAGATAATTTCTGTTGTTTACGACACTCTGTGGTATTTTGTTATGGCAGTTTTAGCAAACTAATACAGTAGTGTAGTAGGAAAAGCTCAGCTTTGAAGTACAGTCATGTGTCACTTAACAATAGTGATACATTCTGAGAAATGTGTCATTAGGTGATTTCGTTGTTGTGCAAACATCATAGAGTGTCCTTACACAAACCTAGATGGTATAGCCTACTGCACACCTGGGCGATATGGCATAGCCTATTGCTCCTAGGCTACAAACCTGTACAGCATGTTACTGTACTGAATACTGTAGGCAATAGTAATACAATGGTAAATATTTGTGTATCTAAATATATGAAAACATAAAAAAGGTAGAGTAATATAGTATCAAAGACTTTTAAAATGGTACACCTGTATAGGGTAGGTGCATTATAATCTTATGGGACCACCATGTATCTGTAGCCCGTCATTGACTCAAATGTCATTATACGGTGTATGACTATACACAAATCTGAGTACAACTTGCAGTACTATGGTAACCTTGAGGAAGTTGTTTAAACTCTTTGAACACCAGTTTCCTCCTTTGTAAATTAGGGACAACAATAACTACCTACCAAGGTTATCTTAAGCATCAAACGAATCTATGTAAACTATCTGACATAAAGTAGGTACTCAAGAAATATTTTAGAAAGGTTGCTCTCTACTTAGGGAAAAGCATGGATTTTTCAGTCAGTCAGACTTGGATTTGAATCCAAGTTCTGCCACTTAGCTAGGCAAACTTGGGCACGTTACTTAAAACCTCTAACCCATAGACCCTACATATAAAACACTTGGAATATATTAGGTGCTCACTCTATGTTCGTTCTCCTTGAAGATTCTGTTTACAGATGCAGTTCCAATTCTTTCCAATTACCAAAGTAATATACATAGTGTATTTGCTAGGGAGAGGCGAGAGTCTAATGGGAAGGATGGGTGTGATTACAATATTTATAATACTTATATTTGGATCCTTCACCCTTACTCACCGCATAATGAGTAAATGGAATGGCTTTTTTGAAGAAAGAGCAACAGACTAAGAAGTCAAAGAGACTTACCTACCCAAGGATCTATATCCCACTTAGAATTAGTGTATTTTCAGCGTCAGCTAAGGGCTACTATCTTGGGCAGGTCCAAGAGAAATGGGGAAGGGTCTCAAGATAACGTTTTTCAGCCTTAGCAATTGGAAAGAGAGAAATAACTTGTATGTCCATAGCTCTTCATAGATGATTGTGTGGAATTTGAGGTTTAAGAAAAATCATTACAATTCTAAATAAGCACTTTGTTTCTTATTAAAATCATAGAGATTTTTTGAGGTGATCTATATTTTTAGATATAGTAATTATTGCTCTATTCATTAGAGATAAGATATCCATTTCATATTTCTCTCTCTCTCTCTGTTCATAAAACAAAAGTATCTTTCACGGAATCAAATACCCAGTTAGGAAAATGTGTCAAGCTTACAAGTTCAGCTCAAAAATATGAAAAAGGTGAGGTCTGTTTAGCTTCTCGCAACTTTTTCCTTTTCCCTGCTCCCACATCTGTGAGTCACCATTCTGTGTGAAAAATATTTGGCGTGAGAGTTATTCCTTGGCAAGTCCTGTTATTAGACAAACTTCCCTATCGCTCAGAGAAATGACCCTTATCTCTTTCTTTGTTGGAAGAATGTCTTGCAGAGGCATCTCATCTAGTCCAGAATAATTTCTTATGGTTCTCAGGGATTGACTACACTGTTCTCAAGTGATTTTGTAAATACCACTACCTCATTTTAAAGGAAAGGGCTGATGCTTCTTTTCTTGGTTAGTTGATGTTGGTAAATCCCAACAGTTTGGTTGTATAAAGAGAGGCCCTGGCAATTTTATTAAGAGCACTGATTTAACATAATGATTCATGAAGAAAAGTGCCTAGATTAGAATATAAAAAATAAATAAGTAAATAGATAATAATGACATTTTTTAAGGAGGTATAGGTATATAATATCACAGTAATATCTCTTGGATCTAATAAGAACATCAATACCATCAGCCTGAGCACTTAGATTTCCTGACTATATGAAATGTAGTTTTTTAAAAATATGTGTTTTATAAATATGCCTTCCTGTGCCCACTCACCTTTTCCTACCCACATCCCCCTTCCCCTAATTTCCAATAAGCAAATATATCTTAACTAATGTCAGGCCTTAAAAGATGTTTGTATTGACATTTTATTTGACTTTAAGGTAAGAACAGAAATTTTTAGTGGCCACTTGACTGATAAAATCTCTCTCCCTCTTTCTCCATGATTTAGTGATTTTATTGTCACTAGTAAGTAGCATAAAAATGAGGAAATTTTATCATATATCTGATAATGGATTAACATCCAGAATATATAGAGAACTCCTAAAACTCTGCAACAAACAAAACAAATAACTCTTTCAAAAATAGGCAAAGAAGTTGAAAGAGATATTTCTCCAAAGAGGATACACAAATGGCCAATAAACACATGAAAAGATATTCAATATCATAATCATTAGAGATAATCAAAACTACAATGAGATAGCACCTCATATTCATTAGGATGCCTACTATAAGTAAAAACAAAAATAAAACCAGAAAATTACAAGTGTTGGTGAGGATGTGGAGAAATTGAAATCCTTGTACACTGATGGTGGAAATATAAAAGGGTACAGCCTCTGTGGAAAACAGTTTGGTTGTCCCTCAAAAAATTAAAAGTAGAATTACCATATGATCCAGCAATTCCAGTTCTAGGTATATAGGCCAAAGCAAGGTCTTCAAGAGATATTTGTATACCCATGTTCGTAACTCATAGCCAAAATGAGGAAGCAACCCAGTGTCCAGTGACAGATGAATGGATAAGCAAAATGTAAATGGTCCATACATACAATATTATTCAACCCTAAAAAGAAAGGACATATTCCACAACATGGATGAACCTTGAGGACATTATGCTAAGTAAAATAAGCCAGTCACAAAAAAGACAGATACTGTGTAATTCCACTTACATGAGGTACCTAGAGAAGTTAAAATTTTAGAGATATAAATTCTTTGCCTAGGCCAATGTCCAGAGGAGTTTTTCCTAGGATTTCTTCTAATTTTTTTTTGTTTTAGGTCTTACATTTAAGTCTTTAATCCATCTTGAGTTAACTTTTGTATATGGTGAGAGGGATCCAGGAGCCAAGTTATGGGTACACAGGGGCATACAGAGCAGTACAATGGACATTGGAGACCAGGATTGGGGAGCAGGGAGGGAGGTGAGGGAAGAAAAGTTACCTATTGGGTACAATGTACACTATTCAAGTTATGGGTACACTAAAAACCCAGACATCACCCCTGTACAATTCATCCATGTAACCAAAAGCCACTTGTACCCCTGAATCTATTGAAATAAAAAAATATTTAGAGACAGAAAGTAGAATAGTGGTTGCCAGAGGCCAGGAGGGAGGGGGAATGAGGAGTTATTGTTTTATGGGTATAGGGCTTCAGTTTTACAAGATGAAAAGCGTTCTGGACATAGATGGTGGTGATGGTTGCACCACATTATTCACGTACTTAATGCCACTGAATTGTACACTTAAATATGGCTAATACAATAAATGTTATGTTATGTGTATTTTACCAAAATAAAAATAATTGGAAAAAAATTGAGGAAATATTTTTCTGTTTTTTAAACACCATTCTTGTTCCGTATCTCTCCAATTTTTCTTAATGTTAATGATAGTTTTTATTTTTACATTTGACCTGACTTACTTAGCACATGTGTTTCTTAGTTCCTTTGCATACAACGTTTCAGCAACAAATCTCTGAAGAAAATATTTCATGTTCATGTTGCTTCCATGTGATAGAATGATAATAAAATTATCATAGGTGCCCATAGCATCTGTTAACAAAGCATTTCATTGATATGTCTGGGCAGACTAGACCTGGAGTCCTCTAATTAGCTATGGTGACTAGTTAAGAAGCAGATGAGGTGGGATAAATAGTTTTATGTCTACACGCTCGCATGAGGAAGTGGCTGAAGGGTGGAGTGTGTATTTTGGTCAAGAGACTGTTTCGGTGATGTTTTCTTTTCCATGTTGATAATAATTCAGCCATCCCAGAAATCTAAATATATTCAAGTTGAGAAGTATTGTTGGCTTTGAAAACACTGATTATTTTTGTTCATATTAATATATCTAATAAACAGTACATGGACCTTCTTTCCTATGAAAAAAACATCAAGCTTTATGCCAATTGGGGTGATCTATATGCACTCAGTATCAGGAGTAAAGGCTTTATTAGCTTTAGGTGGTAAGATAATTTTGTGTTTTGGGAACTATTTTTCATAATGTTTAATTTTTGAAATACATTGCCCAAAAATACTGGGGATGGATTATTGAGATATCAATAATTATCATTGTATTTTTCTACTTTTGCTAAGTAGAAATAAAGTTAATACATAGAAACCTGTAGTGGCGCTTGAGAGTTTAAAACCAATTGCTACAGTTTAAGATGCTTTAATTTTAGGTATAGTACTAGGAATACCTCTGCTGCTTCACTGAAAATTTGCACTCAGGCCCTGTAGAATGTCCTTTGGTGAGCTGACCCCTTGGCTGATGAGCATTCCCTCCACGTCCACCCTGTTTTTCTTTTTTTTTTTTTTGGAAGTATTTTTTTTTTAATTTTTTATTCTTTTTTTTTCTCATTTATTTATTTTTTAATTTTTATATTGGGGTTGTGAGGAGGGTCATCTAGTTGCCTTGTTTGTTTTTGTGGAGACAGAGCCCTCGCTCTGTCGCCCTGGGTAGAGTGCAGTGGCGTCATTGCAGCTCCCTGCAACCTCCAACTCCTGGGCTCAAGCGATCCTCCTGCCTCAGCCTCCCGAGTAGCTAGGACTACAGGTGCGGGCCACCACGCCCGGCTGATTTTTTTTCCCTTGAGATGAGGTCTCGCTCTTGCTCAGGCTAGTCTCGAACCCCTGAGCTCAAGCAATCCACACGCGCCTCGGCCTCCCAGAAAAGCTAGGATTACAGGCATGAGCCACCGCGCCTGGCCGACGCTGGTTTTCTGATAGCCATGTGATGACCGGATGCCTCCGAGGAATACGGAGTGTAGAATGGAATATACAACAATTCGAAGAATCCTCAGCGGTATAGCTAAAGGAAAAAAATCATTCATTTTAGATGACACATATGAAAGCATCGCCAATCCTGGTGTCGTAAGCTTTCTTTGAGAAGAAAAAGCAGATACTAACAGACTGTTTCGTTTAAAAAAATGTTATAAAGATAATAGATGATCATAAATTCAAATAATTAGATCTGTGAAGTAGAAAGTGTAAGTTCCCATCTCTCTTTGCTCAAACCCATTCTCCGAAGGTAATCACTTTAAGAGGCTGGTATGTATATTTTTCTGGATATTTTGTTTGACCTAAGGAAAAAAGCACATATATTTATATATTTTTTACCAAAATGAAATTGAAATGCATACTTTTCTGTAACTGACTTCTTATCATTTAATAATATATGATAGAAGTTTTGTGTCATTACACAGAGACCTGATGCATTCTTTTTCATATCTATATGGTATTTCATTTTAATGGATGTTCTACAACATGTATAATTCATTCCTTCTGGATAGATATTTAAATAATATGCTGGTTATTTTCTGCTTGCCTGTCTCACAGATTATTCTCTGCTCTAACCTGTAGTTCTCCATGCTCCAGGAGGCTGAACCTTGGCTTCTGGTTGGCTTTAGCCAATGGGAAGTACAGCTAGATTTGGGGTGGGGGGAAGAGGTTATGATATTTCTTCCATTCCCCTCCTCTCTGAGCTGCATTTTCTGGAAGTGACTGAGCTCTTCCACAAATGTAGTTCCTTCGCCACACCTCCACTCTGGTTCTGGGAACATATTTCCTTTCTTTGCCTGGAGGTGGTAATGGCTTCCCCCTGTTGCTGGTCTACGTGCCTTACCATCCCTTACTGGGTGCTCTAACCAGTGGTGGGCTGGTAATGTTTAATATTTTGTGTAAATACTTTCATAATGACTGATTTTCCAGATACCAACTTGAAGTCACCGAATATAATGGTGGAAAGAATTATGCACCAGAAAAAACTGCCACCCTTATCCAAGCAAATTTGCTTTGTAAATGTGTCACTTCATTAACTTGAATTGCCTAAGTTGATTCTGTTTCCTGCTAGAATTCTGACTGTCACAAATGATTCCTTTTCTTTTTTTATTTCTTCTTTTTGCTGTTACAAACAACAGCAGAGCGGCAAACATCCTTCTGCATATATGCCTTTGCATACATGTCCAAGTATTGCTGGAGGTTAAATTCTGAGAACTAGGTCAAAGGTATGTCAATTCAAAGGTTTCATAGATATTGCCTAATTGCTTAACAAAGAGTTCTATCAATTTATAGGCCCTCAAACAGCTCCAAAAATGCCCCTTTCTGCCTAACCTCAACACCAGATATTTTAAATTTTTAAAATTGCTGCTAATAGAGTATTAAAACTGTTACCTTATTGTATTCATTTGTACATTATTATCTGTGCAACTGAAAATCGTTTTGTAATTTTGAATTTATTGAATTTTTTGTGTGAATTAGGGGACACAATAGGCAGGTGTCTGGATTCCCTTGGAAATTTAGTGAAGGGCTTTCAGCTGCTCCACTGCCAGGAGTGAAGGAGAGATGGCCATTAGTCTGGGAAATGGCTGTATGAGTGTTTCCCATTGCTGTGGACTGAATTTTCCCCCTACCCCCCAAAGTCATATGTTGAAGCCCTAACCCCCAATGTAACTCTTTCCAGAGATAAGGTCTATAGGAAGTAATTAAGGTTAAATGAGGTCATAAGAGTGGGGCCCTAATTCGGTAGGACTGTGGCCTTAGAAGAAGTGCGCATGCATATGTGGTTTTTCTCTCTCTCTGCTCCCCACCCCTCGCTGTGAGAGGACACAGAGAGAAGGCAATCATACCAAGGAAGAAAAATCCTCACAAAAATCCACCTGATGCCCTGATCTCAGACTTCCAGCCTCCAAAACTGTGAGAAAATAAATTTCAGTCATTTAAGCCACCCAGTCTATGGTATTTTGTCATGGTAGCCCCAGCTGACTAGGACACTCATGGACTGGAGGTGGACATGTTTTTAATCCAGACCAAAAGGACTACATGGAGATGGTGTGCTACACTCTTAAGAGGTTGCAGGGGAAGGAACTGACACCCAGGATGGGAAGTTCCCAGTCATGAGGGTTCTTGAAAGAACGCATGACAATGTCCAGAGAAGAGTCAGGTTCTGACATTTTTAGGTCTAGAAAAGCACAAAGACGTGTTAAGATGTTTGTTGTCCATGTTTTCATCCACCGATGGGGAAGAACTTCCCTCACTGAATATATTTTACTGGGATGGTGGAAGACAACAGTAAATTAGCATTTTAATGACATACCATAAGTCCAAAGTGCTCAAACAAGTGACTCCTAAATGTAACTCCCTAGCCCAGACCTTCTTGTGAATTCCTAATCTGTAATCAGATCCTACCTGATCTATCTTCTTGCTGTTTAAGATGTGTTTCAAAATGCAAATTGTTCAACGTTGAAATTAACTTCCCCCATTCCCCTGCAACCAAGTTCCCATCAAAGTTCAGGAAAGAGAACTGTTCTTCATGCTGTTGCTCACTTCATAAATGGGAGTCAGAGTCATCTTTGCTACTTCTTCGTACCTCCCTCCACCCCCAAATAAGCCCCATGATTTGAAACTCCTAAGTATATTTCACACCTATCCATGTCTATCAGCCCTGGGTCCCAGCCACCTTTATCTCAAGTCTGGCCTGTCGCGTTAACATATTCACTGCTCTTCCTGCATCCCCTTTGGCTGCCTCAAGTTCATTCTCTTACCCAGTAGCCAGAGTGATCAGAAAATAAAGATCTGGTCACGTCTCCTCCTTAAAGCCTTTCATTGTTTCTAAATTGGTCTTGGGGTGAATATCCAAATCCTGAATGTGATCTGTGAAGTCCTTAATATCCAACACTTGCCCACATCACCAGCATTACCTTTCCCAGTTTCCCCATCACTCACAGTCTTTCACCCCTGTGGCCTTCAGTTTTAACGTAATTTCTTTCCTGATCCCCCATGCCAAACTGTCCTATGCACTCTAATAGTATCTTTATGATATTTATTGTAATTTTACATAATTATTTGTTTAATGTTAGTCTCTGCCACAGACTATAAACTCCGTGAGGATAGAGACAATATTTATCTTGTTCCCCATTGTATCTCCAGCACCCACTCGAGTACCTGGCACGTAGAAGAGACTCAATCAATATTTTCTCAATAATTGACTGAGAAAATTCCGATACTACAATCATATCAGAGAAAGTCCAAGGGAGTGTATCTCTAAGTCATGGACATAAGAGGATACTCAGCTTCTGTGCCTCCTTGTGTCTCCTAACAGAGTCAATTTCACTAGGCACCTATATGTCTATCCTAAGAGTTAGGACTCAGAGTGTAATTGGGTATCCAACGTGGAAATAGAATACTTCCACCGTTAACTATATAAGCAGAAAGATACCTATCTTCATCTAAGATCAGTGGAGATCTTGGGTCACTTCTTCTAAGAACATCAACTAAGGGTGGGGGTGGCGGAAAGAAACATATTTTAACATCATAATTTTTTAAAAAGTCTCTTAACTTTTTAAAAATTTCTATGATTGCATCAAAATTAACTTATTTATTTCATGGGTACCATACATAATATGGTGATTTAATTTTGTGTAGAGGAAAAAAAAACTGCTTCAACTTTTTACTTTTCAATGTGTAGACCCAGTCTAGAAGCTTATATTAGAACCACTCCACTCCTTGCCCAAATATGGTGACATAATACTTTAGGTTGAGGAAATTGGCTTGAGTTTATAGTTTGAAATCCAGACTGGATGTAACAAGACCCCAGTGAGTCAAAGTATGTGATTGTTTCAAAAGTTTGGATGAATGCCAGTAATTCATAGCTTGCCATTTCCAATGAGATTTCAAAACATGAGTAATTTTAGAGTCATCATTAAATAACAACAATCAAAAAATCTAAAATAACAGTAGTGGATTCCAGTGAAAGATATAAAAATATAACTTCAGATTGCTTAAAACAGTCATTGTAATATCATTTACCTCTACCAAGATTATTTCTAATAGCAAAGTCCCCATATTATAAGTCTGACAAGACAGAAATTTAAAACAAAGAATGGACTGTTCAATATAGGATATAGAGTCAACAAAACTTGTCAACATACTCAAAATTAGATTTCATATAGTCACCATTTATTTTTGGACTTTTTCTCGAATGCCAGGCCAATATTTATAGAACCTGGGCTGAGCTGAGTGGCAGCCAGTATGGTGTGGCATGTGGCTGCCTTAGATGGTGTTTCCTGGATGATCTCCACCCTACGCCATCCCTCCCAGCCAAAAGCATCCTTCATACCTGCACAGGGTCTGCAATTTTACCATTCAACATCAGTATCTAAATTCCTTAGGGGTAGAGTATCCTGCCTTCTATGAAAATCCAGATATTGCTGGGAAAGGCAGTAATAAACAGCTTGTTATCAATCACTGCCAACTTATCTAGAAATAAAAGGCCAGATGGCCCATTATCAATATATTAATTCATTCTTAGCTCTTCAAATTAAATTTTCTGCTATTTTAAAACAAATAATGTTTGTTTCAGCCTCCTTTAGTAGGCTGTACATAATGCAAAAGTCTGTAAAAAGCAACTTGTAGTTTGTAAAGAACTTTCACAGACACTCTCTCTCGAGACAGAACACACAGATGTTCTGAGTGGAAGAGAGGAGGCCTGGAATGAGCTGGCAAAGTTGAGCAACTGGGCATTAGGATGTGGGTGGCAGTGGGGTGGGGCAAGAAGGTGCAAAAGAGAATAGGACAGGGCAGGTACAGAGGCCCTGAGATGACCTGTGTCCACATTTCCAGTTTGTCCTAAGAATGGTCCTGATGTTGGGTTTGCATATGCTTTTTGGTTTAAAAGAAATAGAACTAAAGTGACTATGAAGAGCTAGGGGAAGAATCTACCTTTAGGGTACTCTCTGAATGATGCTACTGTAACCAGTGGAAAAGTGAAAAGTTTAGCAACAGTTTAAAGGCCTATACCGTATTTCTAAAACAAACAAAACAAAACCTTCTTCCTGTTTTTCATGTTTGAACTGACAAAATTGTAGCTTGCTCTCACATTTGATGTATTCAGCTTTAATCAGAAAACCTTAGTACCTAACTGTAGTTTTCAAGAATTTGTATCATTGAACAGAGTGTACAAAAATTTCACCAAAGCACACATTAGAGATTGGCCAGTTTAATCACCTTTCAGTCGGCTTATGCTCCCCTTAAAACTCATGGTATTTTTACTTTGAATTATCCTTACAGAAAATAAAAGTAATACATCTACATTTTGATCACACAGTAATTTTCCAAATTGAACCCGACAACTTAACCCTCTCAAGTTTCTGCTTATAAACTTTTATATGGTAGATCTAAAAAACCTTATGCAATGATGTCATGGCATATGTCCGGTTGAATAGTGCATGGTCGGATGTGGTGCTGTGTTTTGATAGGCCTCACCATGTCGGGACAGCTCGTTACATCCGTATATTTAAAGAAATTCACATCATGAAGCAGACTGACATCAGGCTTTTTAAACAAACTCTAAAACACTTTATTTGCTGTAAAATAATTTTGTTATTAATGGGATGAACAAGTTACATAGTTTATGCTATGTAACTGAAAAATATTATTAAGATCTAAGTAGTTAAAATTTCATTATTATATAACCTCAACTTTATCAAAATTTTTAAGCATCACAACAATCAGCAATGTTGTCATTTGCTTTACCTATTTTGATGGCCCATGTAATTTGCAGCCTTGTAGTGCAGCTGTTCTACTTAGAAGAGATTTTTTTTTAAGTGCAGACAGTTGAGTTAATCATGATGACTTATTATTAATATATTCACTGGTCTGTCCAATTTCTTCTGTTATTTTGTTGATATTGTTATTTTTCTTTTTCTCCCCATCTTCATTCCCTTTTCCCTCTCTAACTCCAAAAGCCCCCACTTTAGTGTGTTTGGTTTATAAATCAGATCCTATATGTTATATCTTTTAAAAAAATACAGTGTGGTTTTTGTTATGAATGAGTTTTAAATTACACAAAGAATATTACATCACAGATTATGCTCCTTTTCTTACCTTTTGCACTTAACACTTTGTTTTTGAGGTCTAGCTATGTTGCTGTACGTTGCTATCATTTATGGCTTTTTGTTTTGTTTTTTTTTGTTACACAGTAGTCCATAGTATCCATCTGCCACCGTTAACCTAGTGATCAGCACATGGGTTGGCTCCATTTTCCAGGTCTCCAGCTTGGGTCACTGGGCAGATGATAGTATCATTCTTTACACAGAAAGGTTTTTGGGGGAAGGCAGTGGTTTTAATGCTGAGGTAAGTTGCTTATAGAACATCTAAGTGGATGTATAGAGGAAGTATTGGGTTCTATGAGTGAGCCTCTAGGCAAACAGCCTGGCTCTCGAGAAACTGCTTTAGGCCACAGATCATGATTTTAGCGTTATCAGCATGAAAGTTAAAATGGATGAAATTACCTTGGAAGAATACATAGTGTGTGAAGATTCAAGGGCTGCTGGCAGAGATCTGGGCCACACCAACATGAAAGGGAAGTAGAGGCAGGGGCTTGCAAGGCATCTGAGTTGTAATGGTCGCGCATAGAAATGATGCTCTAGACCAGGGGTTGGCAAAATACTCCCTGAAAGCCAAATCTGGCCAGCTACCTGCTTTTTGTTTAAAAAAAAAAAAAAAGTTTTATTAGAATACAGCCACACTCATTTTCTTTTGTGCTGCAGATGAGTGTGGTTGTGTTCTAATAAAACTCTAATAAAACTCTGCCATGGCAGAGTTATGTTGTATTAACAGAGATTGTATGATCTGCAAAGCAGATAATATTTACTATCCGTCTTTTTACCGAAAATGCTTACCGACCCCTGAACTAGACAATGAAATTAAGGAGTCGGGTGAATGACTCTGGGATTCTCAATATTTTGCCTTTTTACTACAAAATCATAAATTTTCCTCTATGCTTGATAAGCATACATTTTGTAATTCTATAAAAATGCTTTGTGTTCCTTCATTTCTTTTGAATGTATCAGTTTCCTGATATAAATCCACAGGAGTCAGATTTGCTTTTTTGGGGAAAATATGACTTTGCTTCTGTTTGCTTGTTCTTCCCTGCATGGTATGATTAAGGTTGAAGAGTTTCTGTGTTTTATATATAAATTTGAGTTCCTCTGCACATGATTACCTCTGATTTTATGCAGTATAAATGCATTGGTAAGAATGAAAGGTCATTTCCATTATATATTTTAAAATGCATCTTAAAAGTGATTGAAGTCTTAATAAAAGTGTTGAAAAGTAGGTATGTCAACTCTCAGATAAGCAACTGTTCGTTTCTACTTCAAGTTTGAGATTCTATTCTCATATAGCTTGTTGTTTCTTGTTTTTTTTTACATTCTGTGGAAGGTACTTTCACACTGTAGCACTCAGCTTTCTGAGACCTTCCTTTGAGCTAATCTGTATCAGAAATAAGTTGCAAATATACAAGAAAATCCAAAATTTTGTTTCTTTTTTTTTTATCCTTTATTTATTTATTTTTTATTTTTTGAGACAGAGTCTCACTCTGTCGCCTGGGCTAGAGTGACATGGCATCAGCCTAGCTCACAGCAACTTCAAACTCCTGAGCTCAAGTGATCCTCTTGCCTCAGCCTCCTGAGTAGCTGGGACTACAGATGTGCACCACCACGCCCAGCTAATTTTTTCCATTTTTAGTGGAGACGGGGTCTCACTCTTGTTCAGGCTGGTCTCAAACTCCTGACCTCAAGCCATCCTCCCGTGTTGGCCCCCCAGAGTGCTAGGATTACAGGCGTGAGCCACCGTGCCCAGCCCAACATTTTGCTTCTATTAATAAGTTTTTATTTCTCCTCTTTTAATACTGACTTTTACTAAAAAATCATATATTCAGTAAGCTACCACCACCAAGATAAGGCATTGTCAACTTTTGTCAATATTGAATTCCAGGAAAAGAAATACTCTATTTAGTCATTTTTTTGCCTGAACAAGTATGTAAGTTTTTTATGTGCTTAATTGATTAAAAAGTGTTTGTGTAACCAGATCCTGAATTAAGTTTCTACATTTAATAAAGAAAGATGTTAAAATAGGACACATACATATGAGGGCTGTCCGGAAAGTAGCCAGCCATTGTTGATATAACAGGAATGGTTACATGGCTGGCCACTTTCCGGACGGCCCTGGTATACTATAATAAGGATGTTCTGAACACTGACTGCACATTGAAATCGCTTAGGAGCTCTGAATAAAACCAATACTGATGCCTGGATTCCACCCCCAGGTATTTTGATTTAATTACTCTGGGGTACATAATCCAGTCATTGGGATTTTTTTTTTTTTGAGACAGAGTCTTACTCTGTCACCCCAGGTAGAGTGCAGTGGCGTCATCATAGCTCACTGCAACTTCTAACTCCTGGGCTCAAGTGATCCTCCTGCCTTAGCCTCCCAAGTAGCTGGGACTATAGGCACGCGCCACTACGCCCGGCTAATTTTTCTATTTTTTGTAGAGACAGGGTCTCTCTCTTGCTCAGGCTGGTCTGGTCGTGAATTCCCGGCCTCAAGCGATCCTCCTGCCTCGGCCTCCCAGAGTGCTAGGATTACAGGTATGAGCCACCACACCCGGCCATTGAGATTTTTTAAAAAAGATCCTCCAAGTGATTAGAGTATGATGCCCAAACTGAGAACTATTGCTGTAAATAGGTATTTAATGAAATTGGTGGGAGGGGTGATGAAAGAAAGTTTAGAGACCATAAAAGAAATATTAGTTTACAAATTTGTTACTGAAAAGAAGATGGCATCATATTGAATTGGAGGAGGGCAATTATCAGAGCTATTATAGTTATAAAATATAGAATATGTGGAGTCTATGAATTCAGGAAAGCACCTACATGCCATCAAAATCTTGTGGAGAAACCAAGAAAATAAGGAGGGAGATATATAGCAGAATGTTTACATTTTGTAACCCTTATGATCCAAAAGTGATTGGATTGTGAGCCCTTCTAGGTCATCTGGGTAATGGGCCCCTCTCCCTATGCTATTTCTATAACGAGAAAATCCTAAATGCAAATGAAGCAAATTGCAATTAAGGTGAGACCAAGCATTGTAGCACCAGCACAATACTGTGGTTCTTAAACTTTAGTGAGCATCAGAATCAGCTGGAAAACTCGTTTAAACACAGGTTGCTGAGCCCTATCCCAGAATTTCTGGTTCAGTAGGTCTGGAGTGGGACCTGAAATTTTATGTTTCTAACAAATTCCCAGGAGATACTGATGAAGCTGGTACAAGGCTCACAGTTAGAGGACCTCTGGTCAAGCAAGTTGCCACCAGGCATGAAGATCTGGGAAGGAAATTGGAAAAGGGTTTTTTTTAGAGGGGGGTAAAGTGATATTACATGCTTCGTGTTGCCCATAGGTGACAATATCATGAAAGTATTAGTTCACTTTGTGTATGTGTATGTGTCCAGCGGTAAAGTGCTAATTTGGGTCTGTTATCATCTTGAAATGTTAAGGTCATGTCCTTACCTTTGAATCTAAAGTCACAGGAAAAGGAGTTAAATCATTTAGATCAGGGGTCCCCAACCTATGGTGAGTTGTATAACTATTTCATTATGTTTTACAATGTAATAATAATAGAAAAAAAGTGCACAATAAATGTAATGTGCTTGAATCATTCTGAAACCATTCCCCACCCCACCCCGGTCTGTGTAAAAATTGTCTTCCATGAAAATGGTCCCTGGTGCCAAAAAGGTTGGGGACTGCAGATTTAGATATTTGTATGGGCCTTTCCAATTTCATATTGGTAACATGAATTCCAAGTACTTTCCCCTTGTTCTATTGGAAAAGAAGTGGACACTTGACCCAATCATTTCATTCTCTCTAAGCTGAATTAACTAACCACCTATCAATGTTTTCCTGGTTTTAGATAGTGACTACCATCTGACACTTGGTAATTTAGCTGTGACAGCTGGTTTTCTTTAGCCTAGTCATGCTACATAATGTCTTCATACTAGTGAAGTTCCTTTTCCCAGGTTTGACACCTGATTAGGAGGCAGAGATGTACTAATATAACTAAGGCTCTATCCAAACTTACAGAGAAGTGTTAGCTATGGCCGGCACCCATTCTATGTACATACTTCCAGAAATAGGAGATTTCTCATTCTAAGTATTCGTGGGGCTGGAAACGTAGGCAGTTCCATCAAGGTTGTGTCTCCTACAAAAAAAGTTCCTGCTAGAGTCTTCAGAACAGTTACCTCAAGAGAGACTTATCGAAAATTCAAATGGGCTTGATAGATAATGGTGAGATACAGTTCAGAACTATAAATTTTACAAAAGGTTACATTGTGTTTTTTAATGTAGAGATGAATGGTAAGGTTTAAGCTTACTCTAAGTACAACAGACATTTGGATGGATTTGACTTTAGGCTCATTTTTTGCCACTGCTTTTGAAATATAAAACACAACATGTTACTCTAAGATAAAGAGTTCATTAAAATGTAAAGAGTTCTCCCATGCAATAGGAATCAATTGCTTCATTTAAGATCTGAGAAGAAAGGACAAAAATTGTTTTGGTCTTTAAATGAGGGAAAGCATGATGGATGAAAACAACCTTTTCAAAAAAACAGACATGCTTTAGAAATATAGCAAAACAGGTAAATGAGAATGGAAGATTGCACTGGATTTATTCTCTGTAAAGCCATTTCTGCTGGAAATTCACTGCTACCAAGTGGGAACAAGGTGTTACTTGACTTGGTTTGGCTATTAACCAGCATTTTCGGGAGCACAAATTGAAAGCAATATGGTTATTTTTTTAAAAACACCCCCATCTTTCATAATTCAAATTCAATAAACGAAACACTATTCCCCTTTCCAGATGTCTAATGAAATGAGTCAAAGTTTTGCCTGTTACAGCTACCTGATTGTGAAGTGTCTAGTTCACAATCTGACAAAAATAAACAAATGCATCAAATTAGGAAAAGAAGCTCAGAGACAAAATTAGTAGACCATTTATATGAATCCTATGTGCCTGGAAAACAGGTAAGAATGGTCCTTCAGTCATGCTTGCAGTAATTCCGGGGAAAGTGTTCCAGCTGGGAACACGATGATTAATTAGGGGTGTGCTTTTCACATCAAACATACACACTTGGCTCTGAACAATTTGTCCCAGGTGCTGTGTGAATGATAGGAAAAATTGCATGTCTGTCCCCAAAGACTGAGAATTCCAAGATCTCAAGCACAGCTTTTTGTTAGAACTCATGCTATCTTAAAGTAAAATAGGCAAATAGAAGTAGCAATGCTGTGAAAGCAAGTCCACCATGTCTTCAGCGTTGAGTGAAGTCTTGTCTTTCTCTGATAGCATTTGCCTTTGATATGCAGGCACCAAATAACATTTGGGACTCTAGATCACAGGTTTAAAATGGCAAACTTCCCTTGAAGTATACTATGCTATCAAATAAAAGAACCGAGCAGCAATGGGTTTTCAAATTCTAGTGTGCGTAAGAGTCCCCTGGAGTATGTGTTAAAAGGGTAAATTGCTGGGCCACTGTCCCTAGAGGTTCTGACACTGAGCCCAAGACTCTGTTTTCTATGAAGCATCCCAAGTGATTCTGTCGGTTTAGGACTATGTCTGGAGCAAAGTTAAAAACTACAGCTTTTATGCTTTTTCTAGGAAAGAGACCCTGCCCAATTACAAATGTAGAGGCATTCATTTCATACATTCAACAATATTTGTCAAGAACATAAACCCTGTGTCGGGCTATAGGGATACGATGGTGAATAAAACTACCAACCAATAACAACAGCTTAGAATTGGGCAGCTGATGGTCTTTTTGGGGGAAATAAACATTCATCACAGAATCACACAAATAATTGGGAAATCACACCTTTGATAAGTTCTATTGGAAGTGGCACATGGTGATATGAGAGTGGAAGAATCAATATAAGAGGATGCATCTCATTAACTCTACTAGGGTAGACAAAACTGGCTCCTAAGTTTAAGTTCTGAAAGGTTTCATTGAATGTCTTTCTCCTAGGAAAGCATATTTGTCAGCATGCTACTCATGCCCTGCTGTGTTGCACAGTGCTAGAAATAGCATTTATGTTCTACATGTCCATGCTGACATACACATGGGGCCCTAAACCACAGGCTGAAATCAGAAATTTTTTCTTTAAAATGAATCATGCAATCAAATGAAAGAGCCCAGTGTTAGAAGCCATAAGGCCTCCAGCAAAAACTCACACATCTTGATCTAGAAGTGCAATCTTCATGAAGAAATGTACACTTTGAAAGAACTGGATCCTAAGGATTTTGAAAGCTATTTTAAATCTTTCCTTCTCAGAATGCCCAAAGTTGTTGGATATGCTGATGAAGGATGGCTGTAAAATTCAGCCATGGATATTCATTAGGTCTACCATGAGAAGCAAACTGTAGAAATAGAAAGGTAGGTTGCAGATTAAAATGTATTCAATCTAAGCATAGGTGTAACATTATTAAAAGATCTAAAAAGTCACTGTGCTAGACGATTCCATTACAAAGTTATCACCTTGAAAATGGTCTACAAAAATAGAGTTAAGAATTGAAAGACCTTGTAGGCTAGATATTGGTGATCCAAGAACTCATTTTTCAAACATTTTCTTGGCATCTCTTCTGTGTCGGGTTCTGGTCTAGGTGCTGGGAATGCAGTGGAAAGCAGAGCAGGAGGCAGCCCTCAGGGAGCTCATAGTCTAGTGCAGCCATAATCAGTGCACCTACCAGGGGCAAATGCTTGACTCAAAACATCAAGTGTGCCTGGCACCATTAGAATTTGGGAGCAGAAGATGAATTAGCCTTCAGTGCTCAGTTTAGGGGACAGTGCCTCTCAGTGTATAAGGAATAATCATCAAAAGAACATGGACCTTGAAGCTAGAGAGACCTTTGATTCCAATCCTAACTCTACTGCTTGACCAGAGTGTGACCCTGAGAATATCATTTAGCTTTTCTGAGCACCAGATCCTTCTTCCATGATGTGGGGCCAATACTTGGCTTCAGAGGTGTTGTAGTGCAGTCCACATGCAGTGGTCCCTCAGTTCATCATCTGCTTTGACCCAGGGTCCCAGTTCAAGTCTTCACATTCACAGTGAAGACTCCATTCTGATCATACCATTTCAGCAGGATGATTTCACTCAATATTTGTATGGGAAATGGGAAGAGGTTGTGTTCTGCATTGCACTCTGCACTGTATTTTAATCCCAGCCTGCCTGTGTTTTTCCAAAATCATGTTTTTCCTTTCTTGTCCCTTGCTAGGTATGGCTTGTAAATCTCCCCAGCTCTTTACCTGTGGCCCTCAATCTCCCCCTTTCTAATGCAGATTTATTTAACTTGGCCTGCACTCCTCCAAGTTTACCTACCTACATCCTCCCTGTACTGTGGTACTGTATTCTAGAATCCTTAGAAGAGAAAAGAAGGCTAAAAATATAAATGTGGATATAAAGAACAAATTATTTTTTTCTCTCTTAGACTGATTAGAAATAATGTACTGCCCTCTGTATCTGTGTGTTCTGCATCCATGGATTCAACCAACCTCAGACTGAAAATATTCAGGAAAAAAAATGGATGATTACATCTATACTGAACATGCATAGACTTTTTTCTTGTCATGATTGCCTAGACAATGCAGTGCAACAACTATTTACATAGCATTTACATTGTATTAGGTATTATAAGTAATCTGATGTGATTTCAAGTATACAAAAAGATTTACAGAGGTTATATGCAAATATGACACCATTTTATATAAGGGACATGAACATCCATGGATTTTGGTAGCTATGGGGGTCCTGGAACGAATCCCTCATGGATACTGAGGGACGACTCTAGACAAAGTACCAGAGCACACAGATGATGTTGGATAAATGGTCCACAAACACTACGAGGACCTTAACTATGCCTTCTTTTTCTGATGTTCTATGATAACAATCATGTATTTAGGAAATTGTTTCAATTTGAACAGTTCAAAGCAATTTGTAACCTTTACTATTTATTACATAAAAGAGGGAACAGAGATAATTGTTTTATGGATAAAAAGATTGTAGCACAAAAATATGGTCAGTCTAGTGGTTAGCTAGCTGTAAGAGGAAGGATAGAACCCTGGCTAGGCATCAGAGAAGGGCCATGTGTAGATGACAATCTACTTCTAAATGAAGAGGGAAATGTGTATTAATTTTTAAGGTGTTTAATCTACATGATGTCAAATACGCAGATATTTGTCTTTCTGAATTCACAGCTCAGAACTTCAATTTAAAGTTAACTAAAATGATTTACTATTTTGAAGAGGCCAATTATCTTCTTTCTACCTGAAAATAAGTTTTTAAATTGATTACTGCACAGCATCTCCTCAACATTCTGTTTATAAAAATTTCAGCGATATGGTTCTTATACCACCCTCAGTACATTTAGTACCAAATCCACTTTGAAAAAGTAATTATAACTGTGTCTTCTGTAAAAACTGTCTGTGAAAGAGAACAAATTTTTTCAATCATCTTTTTGAAAGAGATTTGATCTGTTTGAGTGGTTCAAAATACATGTGCTTGGTAAAGCAAATGCAAAAAAAAAAAAAGGAAGAAATTGTTTAAGTTGAACCTTCAATCCTGTGACTATTTCTAAAGGTCTCTGATTAGCAACAAATTCTAGAATCTTATTTAATAAAATCAAGTCCTCTTTGATTTGATTCTCCTCTGGGATAGACTTTAAAATAATAAATATGCAGAGTGTGGTTTCTCTAATTTTATGAATCAAGGCCTTTCCTAAATGTATTTTCTAAAAGGTTGGTGTTGTGTTCAATAGCCTTAGCCCCAAACAGTCTCTCCATGGAACTTGCTTTGCAGTGACTGGTTTCACAAAATGCACATTTGAGAAGTCTGCTGTGCCCTAGAACCTGTGGAGGTGTGGCCTGAAGTTACTGTGCGAATGGACTCTGAGAGGAGACTGCTTGTAGCTAGTGACAGACACTGTCCTTAATTGCCTTTATTGTCCTTGACGCTACCTTCTTCTGCCCAACTCTGTAAGTGCTAGAACCCCAATAATGCCACCCACATAATTTCTGCAACTTATTTTAAATGTTTTATATCATTGGGAAGGCCACAGATAGAATATTTGAGCATCATATACTACTTTAATCTACAAAGTAATTTTAGTCTATGCGAAGATATTTGTAGTCTGTATGTAGATAATTTTTCATGAATGCAATAAGAAAATAATAAGATAGCAAGATTCTTCATTAAGGCTCAAATGGACTATCTATTAGATTACCTGTATCAATTAATTTTGTGTATATATAGTGCTTACCATGGGCCAGGTAAGCCACAAGACGTGTTCTAATACCATGTTCTGAGCACTATCCATGTATTCACTCAGTTAATCCTCACACCAACAAAAAGAAGTTGTTAGAGTTAGCTCTATTTTACAGATAAGAAAACTGAGACACAGAGAAGTCAGATCAGCAAACAAGTGGCAGGACTTGCCTCAGGTGGTCTTCCTACAGAGACCACACTCTTAATCCCAAGACATTACCTCTATGGTTATTTGGTAATGTGTAGGAAAACACAACTGAGGTTGCATAAGGATAAGAAAAATCTCCAAAGGAATGAATATTAATAGATGAATCAAATTCATCTTGCATTGAGTTTTTACTGTAGTGAGCATTTCCCCCTGTATTAAAACTTAGGCTTTTCAGTGTAGACAAAGTCTATAGACTTAACTTCTCTCAGTAGAGTATAATCCATAACCTTTTACAGATGGCCAATGCACAGCAAAGCACAGTTGCCTGGACAGATGCATCCCGGCAAGTCGTGCTGATTCTGTGCTCCACCTGCTAACTCTGAGCACGAGCCTGGATGTTGCCATATCTCACAACCAGCAGGAAAGTATAACAGCCTTACTGGAGAATTTTTGGATGAGCTGTATTATTATTAGCCACTTGAATTTCTTATTCTCAGAAGGTCTTTTTTATGCCAAAGTTTCAGTTCTTGAAAAATGACCAAAACAAATGTCTGCATGGTTTTTATATGAAATTTAGATAGACTACCACATTGGGGTGAATTGAAGTCAACCTGCCCCAAATCCATGCCCACATTTAGATCTTCTGGAATTTGGTTTCATGATTCTAATGTTTCAATATAGTATAGATTGCATTAAAGGCAAATCTAGCTTTTGGCATGACTGAAAGGAAATAATGCCCATGTAAAACACAAGAGTGAGCTAGCTGAGTTTTTAAGCAATAAACCATGAATTCATTAAGGCCTTTATATCTGGCAGTGATTCTGTGTTATAGTGATCTGATGACCTTATGTTCACTGTTCTCAGCTTCTTCTCCTCAACTTGGTTATTGGCTGAAACCAAAGGATAGAGGACCCAGAGAGTAATTGTTGGCTTAGGGCCATTGGGTTGGGAGGAACTGGGATAGTGTTACAAATGAAAAAGGAAGAAATAAAATTAGCAAGCATGAAAACCTAAAACTAAGGTATACCATTATCCATTTTTTGCTTGAAAAATGTTACTCAGGATTAAAGAACATAAAGAAGTGTCTTTAGCCAGAATTCCTTGACTTTCTCCTGTGTGCTGTAGTGATTTTTCATAAATTGCCTCAAATCAGATTCCGGTATCACAGCAGGACCCCAAGACAGGGTATATATGGAGAGAAAGTCTCAGGACAAAGCGCTGGTCAGAAGCCCAGGGAAATACAGAAACGCCAGGAAAACACAGAAACTCCCGGAAAACACACCTGAGTTCAGGGGGTGCAAGTCCAGGCAATCATTAGGGAACAGATCATCTGTAGAATCTGAAGAAACAGGGAAAGCAAACAGAAGAACAGATATAAAGCATTGCAGACAAGAAAAGACCTTGACAGCAAAGCCAAGCACGGTTTTCTTAGGGATACAAGGGGAATATTGTGTGATCATCCAGCAAAAGAGTTGATGAGAGTGAGTAGTGGGAAGTTCATGAGGAGCCAGAGAGAGGACATTGTACGAGTGGCTGCCCTGACACAGACAGCCTGGCAAAATAGTGGGACTATATGTATAATACTATACATACACACACACACACACACACAAATAATGTATATCACATATTATATTGTATATAATACTTAGAAAATATAAAGAGGGTAGTATGTCTACTACATATTATTATTTATAATGTATGTAATTGTGTTATATTATCTGTATATATAAAACAATGAGGGCAGTGTGTTTGACAACACCTTTGGAAACAGAGATATCCAGACCAGGGCATGAGGCAATATTATGTGATGAAAAGAGAATTGGAGTAGGAATTCTGAGTCCAAATTTCAGTCTTGACTATGCTACATCCTTACGAGCTTGGGCAAAGGAGTGTACATGAAGAGGTTTTATATTTTCTTCTTTGGTCTTTATTCTACAGAATGCAGCTGCCATTGATGTATATTATCAAAGCGAAACCTGTTCTTCCAGTTTCATCTGTTCCTATTTGTGGAGAAACAAAACATCTGTTTTGGCTAAGAAAGGGATAAAGGTAGTATGGAAGGGGTGAGAACTGAAATCTGATTTTGGTTCTACATATATTACCAGAATGGCTAGAATATAGTCATCACCACTGTGAAGTCCCTTGTGGTCAACAGGAATGATTGCTGAACAAGAGGTGAAGACAGCACAGAATGTCAGACCAACAATGTCACCACTGACCAGGTGAATCCAAATATCTGCTCATGGATGTCTGTTATGGACTGAGTTGGGTACCCCCTAATGCATATGTTGAAGCCCTAACCGCCAGTGTCTCAGAATGTGGACTTATGTGGAGATAGAGTCTTTAAGGAGGTAATTAAGGTCAAATGAGGTCATATATGGTGGGCCATAATCCAATATGACAGTGTCCTTATAAGAAGAGGAGATTAGGACACACAGAAAGGCTGAAAATGGAACTATGAATAAGCAGCAAGTAGGTGGCCATCTGCAAGGCAAGGAGACAGGCCTCATAAGAAACCCAACCTGCCAATACCTTAATCTGAGACTTTCAGCCTCTGGAACTACGAAAAAAATAAATTCCTGTTGCTGAAGCCACCCAGTCTGTGGTATTTTGTTATGGCAGCCCGAGCCGACTAACACAGCGTCCAAAGTAATTCTCACCAATTCAAGTACAGTAATCCTTTCATGTCTCTCTATATCACCCCTAGCACCTAGTTACACCTTTAATAAATGTTTCTTATAAAAATATTTTATTTCTAGTCTAATGGTTTTAGGGAGGAAATATAAAATATTGACATTTAGTAGATTATATTTTAATTGCATTGTGCTATTAGGAGTCACGTGTTTCCTTTGAGTCTTGGAAAAGTTGTTAGAAAAACTACATAAATGAAGTTAATGCTCCTGTCACTTGTGTTGGTGGAGTATCACCTTGCTGATGTGTTATTGCTGAAAACATCTGGATTAACTAATTTATTTTCTTTTGTGAAAAGTGTGTGGATTAAAAACAGATCCCTTCAAACCTCATGGAGGGTCTCATGCTCAGGCTTTGTTGTGCCAGCAGGGAGCATAGTGCTCACCAAAGTGGAGAATGCAGTTTAACAAGGGACCATCTTCATGGCCTGGCTCATGGCCTGGCTCATGGCCTGGAAGGGTTCCCAAGAGCAATCACACGAAAGGCACTGAACAATCTTGGCAGTAGCAGTCACCTAGAGAAGAGATGGGAGGGGCAAGCAGTCATTCTACTCCATTTAACGTGCACCTGGTATCTTTCCAAAAGCTTTAAAATCATGTGAGATGTTGAGTTCAAATCTCATTTTCAAGAGCAGTGTTGTGGCCAGGACTTGAGGGCAAGGACTGGGTCTAATTCATCTGTTTGTTTCCTTAATCCATTCAGGACCATGAGATTAATGTGCATACAGCTAGTGCCCATGTGTCTGTTGAGCTGAATCTAACATAAAAGGGGAAAATATACCATTGCAATAGGTACTTTTTGATAGACATAAGTTTGTGTGTGTGTGTGTGTGTGTGTGTGTGAGAAAGTGCATAAATGAATATTCTAGATACAATATTTATTTTCTTCCTAGTGAAACAAGCATTGTCGTTATTATTTTGTGCCAGGAAAAAAAGAAAGTGGTAAAAAGTCTTCCAGAGCTCAGTCACATGTAAACTGAAATCAGAATTCAGAAATGGTTGCTCTGAGGCCCTTATTACAAGAGCTCCACCAGCAAGCCCCTCCCGTCCAGAGAGGCTAAATGATGATGTATTTCCACCAACTGCATTCAAGTGTCTGGAGAATTAGGGCTACATCATTGCCCTAGAATATAAATGAATGTTCTTTCACCAAAGGACACCATAAACAGATGTTCTTTCTCCCCCTTCCTTAACTATAAAACACTTTTGTTGTTGTTATTGTTTTTAAAAAGGATCTGTAGCCATATTTCAAGGGAACCTTCATCCCCTTAGGGGCAAGGGGATTAATATTTATTATGTGGTAATATTTGCCGGGAACCTTGCATATGTTATCCCATTTAATTCTCAAAGTAAACCTTTGAGGAAGAAACTAGTAGGCCTAATTTAAAGATGAAGCTAGAGAAACTCGGGAGGGTTATCAAGCTTCCCCAAAGCCACTAAGTGAGGCGGTATGTAGCCAAATTTCAACCTGGATCAACAATTCACGCAGGCCGTGCTCTTTCTTCCTCATTCACTGCTTCCTAAGTGCCCTATCTTAGTCCATTCAGGCTACTATAACAAAATACCATAGACTGAGTGGCTTATAAACTATAGAAATTTATTTCTCATAGTTTGGAGGTTGGGAAGTCCAAGAACAAGGAGGATTTGGAGTCTGGTGAGGACCCACTTCCTGGTTCACAGATGGACGTCTTCTTACTGTGTGGAAGGAGCAAGAGAGCTTTCTGGGGTCTTTTTTATAAACGTAGTAATCCCATTCATGAGAGCTCCACCCTCATGACCTGATCACCTCCCAAAGGCCCCACCTCCAAATACCGTCACATCAGGGATTAGGTTTCAACTTAAGAATTTTGGAGGCACACAAACATTCAGTCTATAGCAGCCCTAAGGCTGATTGCTGGAATCTAAGCATCATCTCTATAAATTAAGTTGCTTTTTTGTTTGTTTATTAATGCATCATGAACAATTGGCTAGTGAGATTTTCATCAAATTTAAAGGGAGGGTATAGGAAGGTCTGACTTTAAAAATAGGCTATGTGGCACTTATGAACTTTACTTTGGTGGACACTGAGAAGCACCATGGGGATAATGCCTTAGGGCGAGTGGGAGAAACAGGCCCTTTCAAGGACAAAGAAAAGGGACAGCCGATATGAAAGGCATTTGGTGGTCAACTAGGGAAGGGATGCTTGATTAAGGGCAACAGAGATGGGTGCTGTATTAGTTTGCTAGGGCTGCCATAACAAAACACCACATACTGGCAACTTAAACAACAGAAATTTGTTTTCTCATAATTCCAGAGGCTACAAGTTCAAGATCGAGGTGTCAGCAGGGTTGTTTTCTTCTGAGGCCTCTCTCCTTGACTTGCAGATGACTGCCCTCCTGCTGTGTCCTCACATGGTCTCTGTGCATGCACATGGCTCTGTCCTAATCTCCTCTTCTTATAAGAACATCAGTCATATTAGATTAGACCCCACTCATATGGCCTCATTTTTACCTTAATTACCTCTTTAAAGGCTCTATCTTCAAATACAGTCACATTCTGAGACACTGGGGGTTAGGACTTTAAAATATAGATTTGGGGGGTGGGGGACAAAATTTAGCCTGTAACAGATGCCCAGACATTTCAGTGCCAAAAAAAGGAGGCAATCAAGCTGTCCTTCAGAGACTCTAAAACTGAAGTTCATGATACACCCATGGGATGGCATGTTAGGAGCTCAGAAGGAGAAACATTTGACTGCTGACTGGGAGGGATATACTGTATAGCTAAGATGTCATGGACAAAGAACACAGATGATGGCTCCAGTTATGAGCCCCAAGGGAAATTATGCTAAAGAATCTAATATCAGTTCAATGTCTGAAGTTTGATACAGTTACTCAGACTAAAACAGGAAGGTAGTGTTATAGTATAAGCTCTTCAAGGGAAAAGTCCTATGGGAACCACGTATTGAGCCTCAGTGCTCCACAATCTTCATTAATGAAGTAACATCTGGGGCTCAGACACTGTTTAAAATAGACCTTTAGGCCTAGTTTTGTTGAGTTTTTTTAATCACGAATGGATGCTGAATTTTGTGAAATGTTTCTTCAGCATCTATTGAGATGATCATATGGTTTTTGTTTTTATTTCTGTTTACATGATAAATCACATTATTGATTTGCATATGTTGAACCATCCTTGCATCCCTGGAATAAAATCCCTTTGATAGTGATGTATTTATTTTTTTGATGTGCTATTGGATTCAGTTTGTTAATATTTTATTGACGATTTTTATCTATGCTCATCAGAGATATTGGTCTGTAGTTTTCTTTTTTTGTTGTGTCCTTGTGTGGCTTTGCAGAATCAGTTAGGAAGGACTCCCTCCACCTCGATTTTTTGGAACAATTTCAGTAGGATTGGTACCAGTTCTTTGTAGGTTTGGTAGAATTCGGCTGTGGATCCCTCTGGTCCCAGGCTTTTTTGTTGTTGTTTTTGGGAGATTTTTTATTACTTATTCAATCTTATTACTTGTTATTGGTCTGTTCAGGATTTCTATTTCTTCCTGGTTCAATCTTGAGAGGTTGTATTTTCCAGGAATTTGTCTATTTCCTCTAGGTTTTCTAGCTTGTGAGCATAGACTTGTTCATAATAGTCTCAGTTGTAATGTCTCCCTTTTCATTTCTGGTTGTATCTATTTAGATCTTCTTTCCTTTCCTTGGTTAGTCTAGCTAGCAGTTTATCAATTTTGTTTATCTTTTCAAAGATGATACTGAATAGGGAAAAATTGAAAGCAATCCCCCTAAGCACTGGAACAAGACAAGGATGCCTACTTTCACCACTTCTATTCAATATAGTACTAGAAGTCCTAGACAGAGCAATGAGTCAAGAGAAAGAAATAAAAGGCATCCAAGAGACAGTCAAATTATCTCTGTTCACTATTGATATAATCTTATACCTATAAAACCATAAAGACTTCTCCAGAAACCTCTTAGATTTGACAAATGAATTCAGAAAAGCTTCAGGATACAAAATTAATGTACAAAAATCAGTAGTATTTCTATACACCGATAATAATCGAGCTGAGAACTCAATCAAGAAGGCAGTCCCATTTACAATAGCTAGAAAAAATACCTACAAATCTATTTAACCAAGTAGGTGAAAGATCTCTATGAGGAAAATTACAAAATATGGATGAAAGAAATTGTAGATGATGCAAACAAATGGAGAAACATCCCATTTCATCAAAACAAAATCATCAAAATGACCATACTGCCCAAAGCAATCTACAGATGCAATACAACCTCTATTGAAACACCCGTGTCATTCTTCACAGAATTAGAAAAAATAATCCTAAAATTCATATAGAAACAAAAAAGAGCCAAAGCAATCCTAAGCAAAAAGAGCAAAGCTGGAGGCATCACATTACCTGATCTCAAATTATACTACAAGGCTATAGTAACCAAAACAGCATGGTACTGGTATAAAAAATAGGCACATAGATAAATGGAATAGAATAGGGAACTCAGAAATAAAGCCACATATCTACAGCCTACTGATCTTTGATAAAGTCAACAAAAACATACACTGGGGAAAAAGCACTCTTCAATAAATGATGCTGGGAAAATTGGATTGTCATATGCAGAAGAATGAAACTGGACCCCTATCTCTCACCATATACAAAAAAATCAACCCAAGATGGACTAAAAACTTAAATATGAGACCTGAAACTATAAGAATACTAGAAGAAAACCTCAGGAAATTCTTCTGGACAGTGGTCTAGGCAAAGGATTCATGAGTAAGACCTCAAAAATACAGGTAACAAAAACAAAAATAGACAAATGGTACCTAATTAAACTAAAAAGCTTCTGCACAGAAAGAGAAGTAATCAACAGAGGAGACAGACAACCTGCAGAATGTGAGAAAATGTTTGCAAACTATCCGTCATATAGGGGATTAATATACAGAACTTACAAGGACCTCGAACAACTCAACAACAACAACAAAAACACACATAACACCATTCAAAAGCAGCTAATGGACAGGAAAAGACATTTTCAAACGAAGACATACAACTGGCCAACAAATACATGAAAAAATTCTCAACATCACTAAGGATTAGAGAAATGCAAATGAAAGCCACAATGAGCTATCAGCTCACAGCAGTCAGAATGGCCACTATTAAAAAGTCAAACAATAACAGATGTTGGTGAGGATGAGGAGAAAAAGGAACACTTATACACTGTTGGTGGGAGTGTAAATTAGTACAACCTCTACGGAAAACAGTATGGAGATTTCTCAAAGAACTAAAAATAGAACTACCATTTGATCTTGCAATCCCACTACAGGGTATCTATTCAAAAGAAAGAAGTCATTATATTAAAAAGATACCCTCACTCTCATGTTTATTGCAGCACTATTCACAATAGCAAAGATTTGGAATCAACCAAAGTGTCCATCAGCTGATGATTGGATAAAGAAAAAGTGGTGTGTATATAAATACACACACACACACACACACACACACACACAATGGAATACTATTTAGCTATAAAAAAGAATGAAATCATGTCTTTTGCAGCAACTTGGTTGGAACTGGAGGCCATTACCTTAAGTTAAACAACTCAGAAATGGAAAGTCAAATATCCCATGTTATCATGTATAAGTGGAAGCTAAATAATGTGTACACATGGACTAATAGACATTAGAGACTCAGAAGGGTGAGAGGATGGGTGGGGAAGGGGGCTGAGAAACTACTTAATGGGCACAATGTACATTATTTGGGTGATGGTTACACTAAAGACCCAGATTTCACCATTAGGCTATATACTGTGTAATAAAATTACACTTCTATCCCTTAAAATTACATAAATAAACTTTAAAAAAATAAATAAATAAAATATAGCTTTAGGGTTTCCATCAGTGATTTCAACACGGGGTGATAAAGGGAAACTACATAGATCCCCTGGATACCAATGATTTCCTTCAACTACTTTTTTACTCTCAAATCCCTAAAATTTCTTACAAGTGTCTGTTTCACCAGGAGTAAATTACAAAGCCAACATTTCAAATCACAGGTGTTTATTTCTGATGGATATGTTTCTTGCACAGAAACTCACATAGAAGGATCCAGAGTAGGAAGGAGAATTTTGGTTTTTTGTGCCTCCATGTAATTAAAAATAAAAAAGAGATATTTAGAAAAACCATATTATAAATTTGAAAAAAATATGTTGATGTTCTATATCAGTGCTGTCCAAGAGAAACATAATGTATGTAATTTCAAATTTTCTAAAAGTCACATTGAAAAAAAAAGGAAACAGGTGAAATTAATTTTGAGAACATATTTTATTTAACCCAATATACCCAAAATATTATCATTTCAACATGTAATCAATATAAAAATTATTGATGAGGTATTTTATGTTCTTCTTTTCCCCTGTACTACATCTTTGAAATCCTGTGTGTATTTTATACTCACAATATATCTCAATTCTCATTAGAAATACTTGATCCTTATCTATATTTCATAAAATGAGCAGATGGAAAAGTAGATTCACATATCCACATTGTTCCAAACTTAGAAATGGTTAATAACTGAATCAAGTATCAGTTTTTAAATTTAAAATTAAGTTAAATTTAATTTAATTTAAAAAAATGTAGTTCCTCAGACTAGGTATATTTTAAGTGTATATTTACTATATGTGACTGGTGGCTACAGCATTTGATGGCACAGTTTTAAATACTATTGAATGAACACAGAAGAATAAATACAATTAAAGAAAATGATTAAGTTCAACAGTGTTTTTTCTTGTTCCTATTATGCTTTAATGGAGGCTATTGATTTTTCTGACCCCAACAAATATTAATTAATAAGGCAGGGTGACATAGTAGAAATCACACAGCACTGGAACAAAAGGGGGCCTGGATGACAGTCCTTTGTGACTACCCATGGGGTGGCCTTGAATAAGTCACCTTGCCTCTCATGCATTCAGCTTCCTCATCTGTCAAAAGAGGGAGATGGTCAAAAATCTCTTCCAGCTTTGACTTTTTAGAATCTAAATTCACTGAGGAATTAAAGTTGACTTGTGTGACCTGAGTAAATTATGTTATGAGGAAAACATTTTGCTTACACTAGAGACAATCTGTTTTCCTCTTAGTTATTACACCGTCAACACGCAGGATAATATCAGTGTACTAAACTAAAATTCAGTAAAATATCAATAGTTAAGCACCTGAAAACCAAGACACCTAAAAATTTTCATGTACCCTGAGTCAATAAGAGATCAAGCACGTGACAGGTGTCTCCTTCCAGGGGAATCAACTCGAGCCCTAGCCCCACTGCCCTCCCGTGTTCCTTTCCCTAAGAGCCAGCTGGAACCCCACTGTTAGGCGTGTCCTGAGTCAGGTGAAGGTTACCGTTTTGAGATTCATTGCAAATGAGATGATTAATGATGCTTTTTAATCTAATGCTTTATTTAGGTAATAGCTTTTATACTAAGAGGTATTGATGAACAAAATAAGTGACAATTTATTATTTGCCATATCTTTGAGTATTATTGAATTTGTTGACATTTTTAAAAGCTTTTATTTTTCTGACTAAAAATCACAATATTGTATGCAATTATTTAAAATGTTGGAGAAATACAGGATGATACAAGAAATAATAAAATCTTTCATAATCTTTTTATACAGAGATAAACATTTTTTATCATTTTCAGGTATTTCTCCCCAGCCTTCTTTTCCAAGTTTGTTTAATTTTTATATTTACTTTTTACAAAACTGGGGTCATAGTGTGTCTGTGTGATGGCTTTTTGGATGTGTCAACTTGGCTAGGCTACAGTCTCCACTTATGCAAACACTGCCAGGTATTCCTGGGAAGGGATTTTGAAAATATAAATTAAAGTCTCTAATTGATTTTAAGTACAGGAGATTAGCCCTGGATTATCTGGGTGGTCTGACTTAATCAGTTGGAAAGCCTTAAAAGTAGGGTCAAGGCTTCCAAAAGAGAGAGACCTAGAGGGCCCTGTAATCATCCTTTCCTGAGAGCTTAGATTTACAATCAAGTAACCCAATTCCTTGTAATAAATGTCTTAATATATATACCTGCTTCTCTGGTTGAGCCCTGATTGATACAATATATAATTTTATAATATATTCACTGAGCATATTTTCAGCATTTTCTCATGTGCTAAAATTTTTCCAGACTATTTTAATATCTGTATAACAGGGCATATCATTAAAAGGAAGATGCTATATCCTTATTATTTGACATTTAAGTGACTTGCAACTTCTCTTCATTATACATAACACTGAATTACATATAGACAAATCTTTGTGTGCCCAAAAGATTCTCAGATGAAAGAGCCTGACACTTTTTTAGGCCAAACTACTCTTCAGAAAGACTGCATCAATTTACATCAGCAGTTATGCAGGGTCTGTCTCTTATTACTCTCAATAACATTGAGCACTATCATAATTTTATAAACTTGGCATATTTTTAGGCAAAAAAGTATCCTGTTATTGTTTTAATTTGCACTATGTCTGTGTACACATGTATATATGTATATGTATATTATATATGTGAAATATATATGTATACACACACAGATATATATGTAGTAATTAACTGTTCTTTTTAAAATTTTGGGTGGAAATATTCATAATGATTGTATTAGTCAGGGTTCCATCACAGAAACAGAAACTATATATATACATATATATATATATATATATATATATGTGTGTATGTGTATATATATATGTGTGTGTGTGTACATATATATATAGAGAGAGAGAGAGAGAGAGATTTGTTGCAAATAATTGGCTTACAGAATTGTGAGGACTGGTCAGGCAAATCTAAAATCCACAGGGCAGGCTATCAGCAAGGGCAGGGAGGAACTCTGGCATGAGCTGAAGACTACAGGTGGAATTTCTTCTTCAGAGAAGCCTCAGTTCTGCTCTTAAGACTTTTCAACTGATGGAATCAGGTCCAGATAGATCATATAGAGTAATCTCTCACTTAAAGTCAACTGATTATACACATTAATCACATTTACAAAATACCTTCACAGTAACACCTAGATTAGTGTTTGATTGAATAATTGTAATTGATTGAATTAATTGATTGAACTTGGCCTAGCCACGTTAACACATAAAACTAACCATCACAATGGATAATGTAAAAGAAATGTTCTACTATCTACCCAACATACTACATTCCTTACAGTAGTTTTCAAGTTGATTTACAGTTATCATACATTTTTTTTCCCAAATCTTAACAACCAAAAAGGAATTACCTCAGTAGATAAGTATGAAAATGTTGCAGGTGCAGAACACCAGGGTTGCAGCAATATTTTACTTGCACCCTTCACACCATCAAAATGTAAGGAACATCTACTTTGTAAAAAGCACCATGCTGAGTAGGCTCTGTGGGGGTACCAAGATGAATCAGCCATAAAGGAGATGCATGGGTTATTACACAGAGGGAAAAATGTGATGTGCAGTGGTTGTTCCAAAAGGAGAGTGGGTATTTTTGACTGTAGGTTGAAGTCAGCCTTCATGAAAGATGTGGCATTTGAAAAATGAGTGCATTAAAGATATTTGGAGCTGGACATTTTGGATGAAGGAGGAAATGGTAGTAAAAACACAGAGCTAGAAACTTGTGAAAACCAGTAAGAATGCGTGGTGTTGGGAGAGAAATAGTGAGAAAAGCAAAGGGAAAGTCAAAGTCAGATGTCAGAGCTTTAGATAGTGTGAGCTAAAGGGTGTGGACTTTATTCTACAATCCACTGGAAATTATTGAAGAGTTTTAAGCAAGGAAGAGCATTAATCAAAGTCATGTGTCAGGACAATGACTTTGGCAGCAGTGTTCGTGGAAAATGGATTGGGGCATAGTTAGGCTGGAGGCAAGGAAATAAGTCCGAGCCTTTTGCAATATTTCAGGAAGGAAACAAAGAGATCCTGAGTCTAGAATAATGGGAATAGAGAGACGAGTATGTTTGAGAGAGATTTTGGAGAAAGAGGAGGTGATCCTTGGCCAGTAAAGAAATCTGAGAGACAGAGGAGAAGCAGAAGTGAACTACAATACCAAGGTTCAAGGCTTGGTGACTGGGCAGATGATGGTGGCATATTCTCAAATATTTCTAGGAAGTATTTCTAGAAAGAACATTCCACTCCCTCCCTTGAAATGTGACCTTAGATCCCAGAACAGCTCTTGGAATGTGACCTCAGTCCCTGATCAGCTCTAGAATTTTTGAGTTCTTCAAGGCATAACTAAAGTGCAAGAATTCTGAAAGAGTATGGAGGGAACCTTCTTTCTTGGCCTTCCCTAGAGGTGAAGCTCTATTGTGGTTCTTTTCTGGACAAGATCTTTCATGGGAGGTTATACTCTCTAGAATTGTTGTTCTCCATCTCCAGGCCCTATTCTTGGAGATTCTGATTCAGTAGGTCTGTGGTAACATTTGTGCATCGGATATATCACCAGTGTGGAAAACTACTGCCCTGGAATCAGCTTCATCCTGAGGTGTAAACCTTGCTCCAAAATAGAAGGCCAGAATAGGTTTCTTAGGTCCAGCATACCGAAGGATCCTACCTTGAAATAGCTTTGGAAACTCACTCAAGTCTACATGGAATTTCAGTAGCGTGGCCTGAGGTTAGGAAGTATTTAGTTTGGGGCTTTTGACATAGAACTGTCTGGGTAAAAAGGATAATATAGACTTGTACTTGGGCATGCTAGGTATACTTGGAGTTCTTTTTTTTTTTTTTTTTTTTTTAGAGATAGGGTCTCCCTATGTTGCCCACGCTGGTCTTGAACTCCTCCTGCCTCAGCCTCCTGAGTAGCTGGGACCACAGCACATGCCACCATGACCAGCTCTGAGTTCTTAGTCTTAATCTTTGTATTATTGAGACTTTTGGTATAACTTTTTATGTTATTTAGTATATTTTTTCCTGAAAGCCAGGTTTCCTGGACTAGAGAGTGATTATTTAAACATAATAGAAATTCACTGTTCGCCATCTGACAGGCTACAGACTAGACACAAAGGTACAGTGACAGTTGACATAAACAATTAAGAACCTTAGAACTCAGAGACATAGATAAAATCTGATTAGTTAAACATGTCAGCCATGTCGAAGTGCCTGTTTTTTTAAGCATCATAGCTTCTCAGAGGAATGGAAGGTTTATCTTGCATTGTTAATTAATGTGATCTCTTTGAATCCAGTAGCAGAATAGGATTGCTTCTGCTCTAGGACAGGGTTTCTCAAGGTCAGCACTATAGACCTTTTAGATTGGACAATTCTTTGTCAAGGGAGGGATCCTGTGCATTGTAGGCTATTTAGCAGCATCCATGGGTTTTACTCACCAGATGCCAGTAGCTCATGCACACTCCAGCTGTAAAAATAAAAATTGTTTCCAGACATTGTCAAATGTCCCTTGAAGAACAAATTTACCCCCAGTTGAGAACCACTGCTCTAAGCTATGCCTTTTCAGGATACTGTCACCTGTTTGGTTTACCAAAGGCTACTACACTGAGGAAACTGAGGTAGCTCATGAGCTATATGTTGTATGCTATGTCATAAATTTCATTTGATTAAAAGCTGAATATCAAGACTTCCAACTGTCTGTGAAAAGATAAGTAGGGAACTAATGGGCAGGCTTTGGGGTATGCAAACACTCAGAAATTGTATGCAACATTGAGTACATATGCAAATATCCATCACCCATCACCCCCATGCAGAGGATCAGCAGTTTTATCAGATTCTAAACAAGATCTAGAACCTCGGCTTTGGTAAATCAAAAAAAGCTAAGAGAGTCTCAGAAGAAAAAGAGAAAGGCAGGACTTAATAGAGGTGAATGCCAATTTTACGAACAAAACGACATTTTGTTTGTAAAAATAGGCTTCGTGTGCTTTAAAAATTACTTTATGGTTAGTGGACGTGAAGAAAGAATTACTGGTTAAATAACACCTCATGTGTACATTCTTATTTTCATCTTTGTACAGAATGATATCCTCCCTGTAAGAAGTAGGATATAATAATGTGACTTAATATTTTTGTGTATGATATTGTGCTAGGTGTTGAAGAGTATTAGCAAGGTGTCGCTATTACCAAACAGCTTTTTCTTCCCTGAAAAGATAGTGAACTGGTTATTTGCCTGTTTGTTCGTATATTCATTCCCCACCTTTCTCCTCTCTCCTCTGTATTGCAGGAAGCTACATTTCTTAGGCTCTCTTGTCAACTGTTCTCCAGGTAGATTTGGCTTCCAGGTAGAACGGAAGACCTAGAAGACCTGGTGGAGGGGAAAAGAACTGGGTGTGATTGGGTGGCAATTTTGTCTGCAGCTGTGTCTTCTCTATTGCCACGGCTCCTGTTAGGCACCTACTTCCCCCAATCCCAGATCCTGCCTATTAGCCCCAGCCATGGATCTGGCCAGATGACTCTAAATTCTGGCAATGCCACTTTCTTTCACTGTCTGTCCCACCAGTCCCAAGTGTGACAACAGGTTTCTGCCCTTGCTAATTATCTCTGACTCGCCTCATTGAACCTATTTGTTTTGTTAGCTCTCTCATCATTTAAATAATACATTTCTTCTATTCAATTCCCTCTGTTTGAAGTACCTAGAGTGGTTCAGTTTTCCTTAGCAAATACTGAATTATACAACAGGCCAGAACAAACAGAAATAATGTTCATAAAGAGAAGCTAAAGGACACTGAATGAAAGACAAAGTGCCTTGGGCTTTTAAGATGAGAAGGGAGTATATCTGGATATGGTGAGAAGCTTGTCGGAAATTGTTGGAAATTGGAAGCTTGTTGTTGCTGAAAGAGCTGGTCTTCAAGAAGGTCCTGAGTGGATGTAGACCATACTGACAGGTAGGCCTGGGGATCGAGGGACGGGAGGGGAAAAGCACAATTCCATGCTGAGGGAATGAAATTAAAAAAGGTATACAACAAAAAATCAAAATGATTTTCTGGGGAGAGAGGCTGCAATAACACAGTTTGGCTGGAATAAAAGAAGGACAATTGGAATATCAGGGTAAGAAGAAGGTACTTACTTAGCTCAGTAAGCCCTAGATGTTGAATAAAAGATGAAATATTTGGAATTTTGTCAACATTTTTTTAGTCAACATTTGTTTTCTTATTCTTCAATGACTATTTATGGAGTGTTTATGCTCTGGAACACACAGTGGGAAAAAACAGATAAAAATCTCTCACAGAGCTTATATTCTAGCAGATTTGTTTAATATCTGTGAATGATTTTGACCATCAATAGCTTTGACTTAAATATAGGTTAGGAATGACATTAGGAGACTAAGAATAGCTGGACAGGGAAAGAAGGCATGTCAGGCATGGAGCATTTACCATAGCTTTACCCCTCTTTTTGAAACCCACTCTGAAGTAATTACTGGTCCAAACTAGACCACTTTGTCTTAAATTACAGAGGTTGTCTCCTGTAATAGTCAAAGCCTCTTGTGGAAGAAATGTTCTGACAGGAGTCAGATCAAAGACAAGACTGAAATAAAACAAAAAGTTGTTCAATCAAAATAGATGCAGCTTTCTTTAATCAAAAATGTTGATTGCAATTTTTGTCAAGATAGCAAGTTCTTCTTTCAGTAGGGTGGTAACAACAGTGCCCACTGCAGCCAAAACTGAAAAATAGGCAAGGTTTTTCCTAACACCTCAACTTCCCAGAGTTGTGACTTTGCTCTCAGGTTGGTATTTCTGTTTTCTTATAGTCTTCAATGCCACCAAGTTCTATTTTATCTCAGAAAAAACCCCAAACCTTTCTATATGTCTTGGGATGGTATTTTATGCATGTAGCCTAAGCCACGAGTATCTCTCACTGAGACTCCTGCAATGGCCACTTCATTGAGTTTTCCATTTCTAATCAACCTCATTCTCCTCTGGTATCTCCCCCTGCTGTGTGATCTTTCAAGGTATATATAATCACATCATATTCCTTTCCCCCTTAAATACCGTCCATGGTTTCCCAGAGCATTTTTCTGTTTCCAGCATCATCCTGCACCCTCGCCAACTCTCTATCAGCCCTTTCCTTTGACTGACTTGAACTTCAGCTCTTACTTAAGAGTCCTTTCCATTGAGAGGCCCTTGGGGGTGACTACTTTCCCCAACTCTCTGCTAAGTTAGGTCTCCTGGCCCATTCAGTGCACTCTCCCATTGCCCTGTGTGTCTCCTTTATGATACATGGCACACTAATAGTTGATTAGTTATTGTCTATCATCCTTCATTAAACTCCAAGCTCTGTGACAGCTGTGATTGCATTTGTTAGATTCAAGTTTACATGTTGAACGCTTAGCAGAGGTCATGGGACAAAAGTTCTCAATAAATATGTGTTTAATTAATAATTACTAGTTATTAAGTAAAAGATTGGATTTTGTTTTTGGAATGAGTTTGTGGGCTTCTTCTGCATATTTTGCACGTTTCACACATTAAGAAGTCTCCTACCAGGTTACAAAACAGGTTCAGGGAATAACCTGTTGCAAATCATTAGCTGAGCATTTTATGTCCCTGAGCATCTTTTGAAGCTGAATTAGGATCCCAAGTTCTCCAAGAAGATCATGCACTATTTTTGAAAAGTAATACGTTTCAAATTGCAAATAGAAAGATTTCCTCTGAACCAAAGATTAATGGTTTTTTCTATAATTTTTTCTTTAAATTGTGGCATACAGGCCAAATGAAAGATATTGTTTGATTATCAAGCCTGTAATCTCAGCAGGTGGTGGTCAGCAGGAAATTTCTGCTATATGATAATAGTCTAAACTAGTGTAGCTGCACTATAAGAGCTTTCAATGTCAGAATTTCTTCTACCTCCCCTAAAGCATCTGGACGTTACTATCAGAGGCTACATGACAACCTTGAGTGTTGTCCTTAAAACTCAGCATTCTTATGTTCTGCTTTCTCTAAGGAGGCTTAAATTTTACTTCCTCTCACAAAAAGCATGGCAGATGTTTTAATAAACCAAGAGTAGAATAAAGTAATAATAAGATTCCTTCTCTGAATCTCATAGCATCCAGGTACTGGAATCAGAACAAAATATTCCAAAATAGTAGTCACTCTTGTAACATGTAAACTGGAAGTAAAACATAATATTAATAATCCCTTTCTTGAAGGATAGAGCTGGCCAGTTGGTCATGGTGCTCAGAATTGTTTAAGAATCTCCTACCTTCCCACAGAGAGACTTTATCCTCTTCAAAGCACACACAAGTAAAGACATTTTTCTGAGTTATGAAATCTTGCACAGAGGAAATTTACAGGTTGAATGTGGTCAGAGGTAGAGTTTGGGATTAAACCCCCAGGAATCTCTTTGGTTTTGATGCCAGACAGCACTTTTCCCATCCCTCTAAGGAAATCAACTTGGGAAAATGTGTAACAAGAAAGCCAGTGTGGCATCTCACTGTGGCTTTTAGAAGGATCCTCCTAAGTGGCATTTACAAAAGTGGCATTCATCTAAATGTTAGATCCTCAAGTGAATAGATCTGCTAAAGAGGCATTCAGTGATTTAATAGTGAATGGAAGCTTGAAATTTGGGCCAAAGGTATCGGAGTTTGAGCTGATTAGAATAGTCCCAGCTGATCAAAATCTAACTGTGTTATTTGTGATTTTCTATGGTTTTCACAGAGGAAAGTTCACACTAAAAATACTTTAGAGGTTGAATTTCGTAGCCATTATTATTTTAATTATGGGTCAACTGTCTCTCCCTTAAGTCTTCTTGGAATTCACATGAAAGAAGCATAAAAATGGCACATTGAAAATATTTTGATAGTGGATAGTTTTAAATTCTAAGACTCAGTCAATTTACTCCATTCTTTTATTCCCTCATATTTCCTACAATGACTCAATTGTTCAACTGAAAATATTGGGATGTACTTAAATTTAGACCAAAAATTGATTTTTTTTCATTCTTTGTTCCTGTTTCTAATATATTTTTAATACCAGGACTTTTTTCCCCCTCTCGGTAGCTTTACATCTTTAAGTTACTTTGTTAAAATTTTAGTGCTGAAAAACTTACTCTAAAGACATAATGAAATCAACCCTATGGATGGGGTTTGATCTTATCACAGAAATATTAACATCAGAGTGAAAATGAAAAAAAAACTCTATAATTAATTATATTACTTTTTCATTTTTCTACATGATTTAAGATGCGTGTTTTAAAGAATGAGGTAATCATATCAAAAAATCCCCAAATAACAAATGTTGGTGGGGATGTGGACAGATAGGAACACTCATACACTGCTGGTGGGACTGCAAATTAGTGCAACCTCTATGGAAAAGAATATGGAGATACCTCAAAGAATTAAAAGTAGAATTACCATTTGACCCAGCAGTCCCACTACTGGGTATTTATCCAAAAGAAAAAAAGACATTTTATAATAAAGACATCTGCTCTCGAATGTTCATAGCAGCACAATTCACAATTGCAAAGTTGTGGAAACAACCAAGGTGCCCATCAATACACGAGTGGATCAATAAAATGTGGTATATGTATACCATGGAGTATGTATTACTCAGCAATAAGGAACAACAGTGAATTAACACATCTGGTATTATCCTGGTTGGAGCTAGAACCCATTCTTCAAAGCGAAGTGTCACAGGATTGGAAAAACAAGCACCACTGGTACTCACCATCAAACTGGTACTAACTGATGAACACTTACATCACACAGGGCAATAACATTCATCTGAGGGCGGGCGGGCGGGCGGGAGGGGGGTGGAAGGGATGGGAAAAACTCTCACTGAATGGATGTGGGGAGCACAGTTTGGGAGACGACCACGATTGTGGCTCTGACACGGGCAGAACAGGGGCAATGTGTATGGCCAAAGTGTTGTACCCCCATGATATTCTGAAATTTAAAAAATAAATTAAAAATAAATAAATAAATAAAGAATGAGGTAATATATAACATAGTGTCTAGAAAGCTTAAACTATAACTACTGTGATTAAAAATATAGCTACTGTGATTGTTATTAAGCTTTATGATTTCTTTTTATAAAAGAATGTTGGTGTATAATATAATATTGATTTAAATGTCCATTTTAATGTTACATATTTAACATACTAAATTTAGCTGAGTAATTCTGTAGCATATATATGTATATTAATATGCATAATTTGCTCAGCTTTGAGACTTGACTTCAAAATAAAAGATATTCTGATTTTAATATTGCCAAACTTAAAATTTTGTATTAAAAATCCTTTACACTATTTCACGAAATTCTCCTCAAGCCTGGAGAAGCACTTTATGGATTTATTGAGCGTCAGCACAAACTAAATAGTAATGAGCTCATTTTCATAGAATAAAACTTATTATAATTCCAGCTGTTGAAAACTTGCACAGCTGGATGCTGGCTGCAATACAGAGCTCTGATTTGCTGGCGAAAAAAATTCCAATTTAAACTGGTAACAAAAGGCTCTTTCTATGACATTTGAGAAACTATTTTCTGCTGAAATCCATGTGTGAAGCTTAACATAAAGCTAAAATATGACCAACCCTTCCTTTAATACATTTGTACCCATTTATTTTAAGAAAATTAAGCTTGACAACACGTATTCTGGTTAGAATATAGGGCTGTCCAGAAGGAACTAATATTTCAAGGCCAAATGCTACAGTATGGCAAATTAGAGTAAATCATCACAGATTCTGCACAAGGCAGTGTTGGGGGGGGGGTGTTGGCTGTTCCCTCAAAGACCAGGAGGGTATAGTGCTCGGGAAAATTGAGGCAAGGAAAGTGAGTTCCTGTGGCCCCCAATTAAAGAGAGATTTGAGGGCCTTTATTCATCCATTCATTCATTCATTCAGGAGTATGGGGCATATCCTTACAATTAAGGTAAAGTTAAGAACCAGTACACGGCTCCTATTCATTCATTCATGCACTTATTTTTTTATCCAGCAGTTACTAAGCAACCACTAGTTCAAGGTACATCGTGTGTCTTGCTTTCACGCTACCTTCTGTGTTTTCATCGCAGGCTTTTCTACAGTCAATTATAATTGCTCACTCTTAAGTCACCCTTGCTTCCTCGTTGTCTCTTCTACTTCACGTCCACACATCACCAAATCCTTTCCACTAGGCCTTTCTACAACCTCCACCACTACACCCTTGCCCAAGCCACCAACTATCGTGTTCCATCTGAAATACTACAATAGCCCAAACCGGTCTCACCACCCACCCTGCCTGTCGCCAATTCTCTGCTTAGCAGCAGCAAAAGTGATGTTTCTAGAAACTTACATATGAGTGTCTCAGTCCATTGCCCCAAACCCTCCAGTTGGCTTCTTCAAACACAGAGGAGTAAAATTCAAAATCCTTATAGAGGCTTATCTGGTCCTTCATCTTTGGTCCCAGGTCTCTGATCTCTGTCCTCATCTCCCTCCAGTCTCCCTTTCATTTTCAGTGGTTTGCTCACAGTGGATTCCTTAGTGATCTTCCAATGTATCGAGCTTGTCCCTGCCTCAAAGCATTTGTACTTGCTTTTCCCTCTGTCTGGAATGTTCTTTCTCCATATCCCCTAGCTCACATGGCCACTCTCCCTGCTGTCTCTTAGCTAAACTCTGACTTAGCTGATGCACTTTTGTGATATTTTTTCCTTCTCTTTCCCATCAAGGGTGTCTTTGTTGCCTCATCACCATCCAGTCCATCCTCTCCCTCTTTAGACAGAATGACCTGTCTAAAGCACAAATCTGAAGGGGCCCCTCCTCTGCTGTAAAGTCTTTCAGTGGCCACCGCTGCTTACAGTTGGAATTCTACGGTTATGGGCTTAATAATCTGATCCTAACTATTCTTTTGGCCTGCTTCTTCAACGTATACTTTATAATCCAGCCACATCAAACCATTCGTTCTTCCCTCAACTGCCAAAACTTCCTATACTTTTTTCCCCCTTGATTCATGCTGTCCATCCTGCCTGCCATATGCTCACTTCTCTCCTAGAGAAGTTCTACTCCAGAAATTCATAGTCAGGAGATGAGTGTGAATAGTATTCATGAAGGAAGAAAGGCTTAAGCCAGGTGTTGAAGAAGGAGGAGACACTGAATAAATAAGAGGGAGGAAAGAGGGCCTTCCAGACAGTGGGACACTTGAACAAAGGCAGAAAGGTGGGAATGTAGCTCCTGAAGGTGCTGCTTCTTGGGATTTGTTGAGGTGAATTGGAGAATGCAAAAAGAAAATATGAAAATAGTAATAGAGAAGTCCAGGGATAGAACCCATGCATGGGCATGGGACAGGCAGGCTTGAACTGACCAGGTTTCTGCAGAATGCTATAAGAATCAAATAAAGAGGTATACATAAAGTTCCTAGCACAGTATTGGGCATATAAGGGTCCCTCAATTTGCAGGAGTTGTAGTGAGCAGTAAAGATTTATTCTAAGTTTGTAATCAAGGAAGCAACTTAATGAAAGCAAAGTTCTCCAACTGGAGCAGATGAGAAATGTCTGCCCCAAGGTAACCACCTCCAAACCCAAACCCAAGGCATGTTTTTGGATTTGATGAAATTACTTCAGAAATCTACTTTTTCCAAATATATCTAGTTCTAGTTTTAATTAAATTAATACACTTTTGGGGATAGTCTTGTGGTTTTTCTTTCTGTTTTCTTTCTTCTGTTTTGGGTTTGCAAACAAAAATGTAAATTATGATATTGAACATGATTTATAATTTGCTTGAAATATACTCATAACCCAATGAGTAAATTTAACTTGCCAGGTACTCTTTCACTAAACACTAAAATAGATCAGTCCAACCTTACACCTTATGACAGAAGAGTAAAGATGTATATTTAACTCCAAACTATTGCATTGTAAATGTCTCTAAGATTTAAATATAAGAAGTGGTAATATTCCTTCATCAGTAAAACTTTAAGTATAAAGAACTCAAGTCATGGCAAATAGCATGTCTTAATGGATTAAAGAACATTTTCCGTGAAGCATGTAGTATGCAGGAAGTATAATACAAGTGCTGGCGATGTGTCTGGAATGTCTATATCACCTTACAGTCCCACTACAGGCTTCAGACTTTAGAGACTTATAAATCCCCAGTATGTGACTTTCATTTTTTTAAAGAAGCTGACTTTACAATTCTCTTGAGTACTATGATTTCCGCATTACAAAGAGTGACTGATCATGTAAAATTAGGATCTGTTAAGAATGTTTAGTGGGGTGGGTGAATGCTTTTTGAGAGCTGCAAAAACAAAACTTGCCCTGCTTAAGAGAGTACCAGAACTTTGGAGTTCAGCTATGATTTTGGCAGCTAAAAAGTCAGAGACGATAAATGCAGAGTGATTGCTCAAGTCCTTAGATAAATGTTTGAGGTTTTTTTTTGGGGGGTGGGCCATGGAAATATAAAGAAATCAAACAAGTTGATATTATTTGGTGCTTCCTTTGTTGAAATTTTTGAAGTGTATAGGCTCTCACTTAATTCTTTTTAACCTGTCTTCTCTGTGCTGGACTGTTCGTCATCTATACAGCATCCTTCTTTTGCTGATTCAACTGTTCTAGAAACTATCTGCAGCAGGACTGGCTACATAATTTTCAGGGCTATTGAAATACAATGTTAAAATGCAGGGTTCCTTGTTCATAAGTAAGGAATTCAAAATGATGACAACAGAGCATTGGACCAAGCATGGAGTCCTTCTAAGTATGGGGCCTCATAAAATTACACAGGTTGCATGTGCAGAAATCTGGCCCTGATCTGCAGTCAAATGGCAATAACAGAAGACCTGGAGTCGCCATTTCACACACTATCTGCCAGAGTATATTCAATAGTTTAATTAAGCTACTGTAAGGTACTATTTAACCAACATCATTTCTGAATTGCTGAAACGTCATCCCAATTTCTTTAGCCAATAAAAACTGGATTTTTTTTCTAATTATAAGGATCAATTAAATCATCTTTGGGGGAAAAAGTGTGATATTTTGTTCTTTATTACTTTTGTGCACAGGAGAATTGCCATAAATGTTTTCCATTTATTGAGTACTGTTCTGGATGCTGCAGTGAACAAAATAATGTCCTTGCTCTTAAGAAGTTTATATTCTAATGGGATGTTTTATACTTCAGCAAAGACATCCCAAGTATTTTTTAAAAATATGTAATGGAAGAGCTTTTTCTTAAAATAACTGTGCTTTTAGTTTCAATGAGCTTAATTTTGGTTAGCAAAAATAAAAAAAAATTTTTTGGAGAAAAACGTGATGATTTAAGAAAATTTGACTTAGTAAATACTCTTTAATTAATTTATATAACTTAATGAGTTTAATTATCAGAAAAGCAGGAAATCGTTGATTAGAAAATGCATGAGGACCAAGGTAATTTATTATCACTTTCACTTAAATGTGTCAATAATTCCCTGTAGTTTTCTTCTTGTGATCTACGTCCAAACGCTGGGTAAGTTTTCCAAAGTCTTTCATGATGTCCTTCTTCCTTACTGACTATATACAAAGTAACAAGAAACAGACAACGAAGGGAGAAATATATGATACTTCCTTTTATGACAATTTCAAATTTTCTTCCTCTTTTCTCTCTTCTCTCTTCACTGTTTCCTCCTGTCCATAGAAAGTTGCTTCACGCTTTTGTTTGTTACTTGATTTGGCAGTATGTCCACCCATAATTTTATGTTTAAGATGCTCATTATGTACATAGCACATTCTCATGAATCCCAGTGGCTTTGTAAGTATTTGATCATAGAGAAAGGCTCTGTGGGGTCAACTGGGATTTCTTTTCCTATCATATATCCTCTGCTTCTGGCAGTCCTGTTGATCTCAGCTAGCAGAAAAGTATAGGATCTGTCAAACTAATAACTTTTATTTCAGATGTTCATTCTGCATTTAAATTTCACTCTCTTAGAAGTATTGCATTTTTTTTCTTATTATCAAACTCTATATTCTGTGTTGTTAAAAAGGAGAATGTTACTTGAATTTTGAGAATTCACAGAAATGTTACAAAGTAACATTTTAAAATTCTGTTTTTGACTCCTAAAAGTAATTTGGCGTCTTGAGGTCTGTAAAAGCCAAAGAAATACTTATCTGACTATTTGTATGCTTATTTCAATAAATAATAAGCTCTGATAAGTTGCAATAAATTTTTATCAGGAGATGTAAGAAACAACTTCCATAATACGCTCTTTTAAGTATCAGTAAATTCTTACCAGGAGATGTAAGAAACAACTTCTATTTTTATAGCATTTTACTTCAAAATTGACCTAGTGGCTTATGGCCATCATGTTTCCTGCAAGCATAGCCCAGAAATTCACTTTTAATAAAGAATCTATTTAACTTTCAGTTAAGGAACTACTAATAATCCCCCAAAAGCCTGCTGACCACAGTCTGAAAATATGAAGTGTTCTTTGGAGGGTTTTGGATGTGGATTGAGAGACACACTTGCGTAATATTAAGTATGTCATCATCAAGTGATATTTACAAACCCCAACACTTGAGGGATGTGTGCAGGCTTTAGCAAGCAGATGTTAGCAGTCAAGGAAAAAGTTATGACTGCTGCCTGAAAATATTCCCTCTTGCCTATCAGTTACATATAAGATTGTCAAGATCTCTTCTTACTGGTGTGGGTAATGTGCCTGGTTTACAAGACAGTTAATCCAAAAAAAAATTTGAAAATTGTAGAAAGACATCTTCTATAACTGGTCATCTAAGAAAGTTTTGTCTATTTTGATAAGTGAGTTTATTAATTGGAAAAAAAAAAGCCTAGCTGTGGGCACTCTAACAATACTATTTAAAATGATTATCTTAAACTTGGTTTCACATAACGTTTTAAAAAAGAATCCAGACTCTCCATCCTGTGTTTCCACTTCTCTGAATACACTAGTGTTTCTCTTGAAAACACTAATTGTATCACATAGCAACTCCAAAAACATACTAACTTGAAATTCTCAGAACTGTCAAATCCTTTTAGTGGAAAGAGATGAAATAAGATGAGTCTGTTGCCTTGATGTATTGATTTTTAGAAAGCAAATCTTCCCTGTCTAGATGAAGTATAAGTTTTTGAGGCAAGTTGAGGCAGTTTTTTCAGTAGGACTGGTTAAAGCTATTGGACTAATATTAATATAAGTGGCCAAACAAAATTTTAAAAATACCTTTAGTGATATTTCTTGTGAACACTCTTAATAAAAGGTCAGATTCAATAAAAATAAGTGGACAACCAATGGATATTTTTACTTCTGAAAAAGAGTAATTTTGATGGAATCTTAATTTATTTTCTTGGGCCCTTATTTATGTATGAGAAAATTCCATGAGTAGCATAATTTAATGATAGTTCTAAAGTTTTAAATTAGGATCACTCTATGCTGAAAAATCACCACTGCTTTCAGTAGTAAAATTGATATTGATGAAGTAATTATTTAGCAAGAGGATGGTTATGGCCTCTTGTTTTTGTTTTTGTTTTTTTTCATACTTCCTACCTTAAAAAATTGTGAATCTTTAGCCACTGTAACAGAAAAGGAAGTTTGGGAAGAGAGAAATCATATTCAAATTAGTCAGATATATCTTTGGAATAGGATAGAAAAATCTAGAAATATACCTGATTACATATGGAAATTTAGTATATGATAGTATTTAGTATATATGACTAAATGATTAAAAGAACTTTTCAAATGAATGAGAAAAGAAAAAACTTTTTGGTGGATTGCTGGACAGCCAAATCTAAAAGATAAAACTGGATCCACTCCTCACATCATACATAAGGATAAATTCCAAATAAATTAGCAATCAAAATGTAAAAAATGAAATCATACAAATCTCGGAAGAAGACTTCTATGCAACTTATGTCACAGCCAAAGGTTTAATACCCCTAACATATTAAGAACACTTAAGTTTCAAAGAGAAAAAGGCCAACTACTTGATTAAAAAATGGGTAAAATATATGAGCAGATCGTATACAGATAAAGAAACTCAAATAACCCCTAAACATATAAAGGATTTTCAACCATGCTCAAGGTAAGAGAAATACAAACTAAAAATATACAGATATATCATTTCTCACCTAACGGATTGAGCAAAAAGTCAAAAGTTTGACAAAATACACTACTGATTGCAATAGGAAAAAAGACACTCCTGTACATTGCTGGGAAGAATGCAAAATGTCACAAACCTCATGGATAGAAATTTGATAATAACTAGAAAAATTACATTTTTTTCTATTCTTTGATCCAGCATTCTTACTTCTAGCAAATTATCTCAGAGACACAGTGGCAAAAATATAAAATGAAGTATGGAGAAGGCTGTATATTGTAGGAGAGTTTATAAGAGCAAAAGGCTAGAAACAATCCAAATGTCCACCGGTAGGGTACTGGTGAATAAACTGTGGTACGTTCATAGAATAGAGTTCTTTGCAGATATAAAAAGTAATGAAAAAGATCCCCGTATATTGCTGTAGAGCATTTTCCAGGATATTTAAGTTAAGAAAGCAAGGTGCATGTAAGTATTTAGAGTTCACTACTAGTTCTAGTCCATTCGGGCTGCTATAACAAAAATATCATACACTGGGAAGCTTATAAACAAGAGAAATGTATTTGTCACAGTTCTGGAGGCTTGAGTCCAAAGTCAAGGTGCTGGCAGATTTGATGTCTGGTAAGGGCCAATTCCTCATAAATGGCACTTTCTCTCTGCATCCTCACATGGTGGGAGAGGAAAACAAGCTCTCTCAGGCCTGTTTTATTAATGTAAGGCCACTAATCCCAATCCTGAGTGTGGACCCCTCATGACCTATTCACCTCTCAAAGGCTCCACCTCTTAACATCAATACCATCACATGGGAGATTAGGTTTTAACCTACAAATTTTTGAGGAACACAAGCATTCAGACCATTGCACTACCTTTTGTATTAGAAAAGGGATATAAATATGTATATTCTTTTATGATTTGAAAAAGAAGCAATTTAAGGATAAACCAAAAACTGCTAAAAATGGCTACTGATTGGGAAGGAAGAAAATGGTGATCTAGATGTCTCTAGATGTATAGTCTTATAGTCATACGATGTATTATAATGTATGTCATATACCTTTGAATTTGAAATTACATAAATATTGTGTGAAATTAAACAAAAAAGAGAAAGGACAATTTCGATAAATAAAAAAATAGAAACAAACTGGATTTCTTATCAAGTTTGTAACATAATCATACAGATAAGGAATATTTCAAATGACTTTAAAATATGGTCTGTGTCCATCCTCAGTGGAATATATCTAAGAACAAAAGGAATTACATTCAGTAGTCCTATTGTTGCTAATAACAATGTTATGTTATTTTGAATGACAACATTGGTGTGTACAATAAAGTGAATAAGCAAATAAGTCAACGCCACTCAGCATAGGTGCAAAAAGATATGAATAGAAAATAAAAATTTTAAGTATAAACCTTGTGATGTCCAACTTGAATCCGAATTATCACTATGAACTCATGTGTTTTTTTTAAAAAGGCATTTCCTTGCTCTGTACACTTAAAATTCCTAGAAAGAGTGACAATTCAGTAGCAATGAATACCCCTGCACTTCTACGTGCTCTCTATGTACTCTTTTCCACTCAGGAAATCAGAGCTCCTCAGAGGAATGGCTAAGTCTAAATCTGGGCCAGAAAATATATTCTCAATCCTGGTTCATGTGACAGAAGACAGGAAAACTACCAAAGACTACAGGGTGTGTCAAAAGAATACAGGATACAATTTGAAGGATTTCCACTGGCCAACGTTAAGACAGTTTGAACATTATAAAGATAAGGACTGAAAATGGCTGAAATACTTAAATATTTTTAAATTCCACAAGTTTTTAATGATACAAACAAAATAAAACAAAATATTGGTCATTGGAGGTTGCTAGAACACCAACTCATTCTAAAAATTGCTAAATAAAAGTAAAAATAATTAAGCATTTAATCTGTCTTTCCTGTACACACTGTATTTCAGGATAACTAAATAGTTGGTGAGGAAAAATCTTTATAGAAGAATTCCAGCCAACAAACGCAGAAGAAATAGTAAAATTAAACAGTCATCATTTCACAATTTCTAAGGAAATAATGCATTGAGGCAATGATTATTCAGTGTTCTTAAAACCATTAGGTGAAAAGTTGATGGGAAATTTTATAAAGGGTGGATCAGGCTGGCACCCGAACCAGCTGATCGGTCTGAACGTTATGAAAAGTGGGACAACCAGACATGCTGTCCCTTCTGATGTAATGCAATGGGAAGTGTACAGCACAACCTATAAAACTGAATGTGCATGTAATTAAGTCACTAGATATAATTACCAGTTTACAGAAAATAGAGGGGATATGGGAACACATTATACGACTCTATAATGACTCTATTCTGATAAGGACATAATCAGATAGAATCCTAAACAATGTGGGAAATCCTACAAGACTAACAACCCCTCCCTCTTTTTTTAAACAAATAAATGGCATTGTTAATGTAAATTAAAATGAGACTGAAGAATCCCCAAGCAGACAAAGCCAGTTAGGCCTCACACGTGACCTTAACCTTACTTGATTTGCAAACGTAAGCAAGACAAAACTTTAGGTGTTTCTTGTAAATGCTGATATTAAAGAAAATTGAAACTTAAGGCTAACCAATCAGAAGCTACCAACTAACACATAATTAGGGACTTTCCAGCAGGATAGGCCAAATAAGACAACTGTGTAACTAACCAGTCAAATATTTTCTTTGTTTTACTTCCATGTTCACCCTATAAAAGCCTTCTCCTTTGCCTCCCCTCATAGGAACCCCAAAACCACTTACAATTTGGAGCTGCCTGATTCATGACTTGCTGTTTGCTCAAACATACTCTAAAATTATTTTGTGCCTCAGTTTAACTTTTAACTGCATGGACAAAGTAAAATAAAGGAAGGGGAAAGTATTATAATTAACAGGTAAGTTTCTAAAAGACATACAGGAGAAATGGAATGTGTGGTCCTCATTTAAATCCTGATGCAAATAAATCAATAACAAAGACATTTTTGAAACAACAAAAGAAAAATGAACATAGACCTAACATTCAGTGATTTTAAGGAATTATTGTTATTTTTGTTGAGCATAATGTCAGTATTGTGATTATGTTTTGAAGAAAGAAGTTCTTAATTGTGATAGTTACATCCTTGTGGGCAAAATAGGATGGTGTCTGGGATTTGCTTTAAATACTGAGAAAAAAATTGGAGGTGCTGGGAATATATAAAACGTAATGGCAAAATGTTGTTAATTATTAAAGCTGGTAAATGGAAATTCCTTATATAATTTATATTTGTTCCAATATTTATATCAACATTTGTATCTATACACAATCTATAGTGTTATGGATTTATTATTAGTATGTGTTTGGTTAGCACACTTGAGAGAGGGGCGAGGGGCAGAATGTGCTTCTATTGAAGAAAATAAATAGTTCACTGAACCAAGAAGAGCAAGTACGAGGATTTACTTTCTTCTTAAAGTAAAGCTTTAAGGGTTCAAATTAGTTTACCTCTGGCACAACTTAATTTAAGCCTAAAAAACTTACAAGTATAAATGTTTCTTTGATGTTATGATTCCCATCAGATTCTGCTTTGAAGAGTTGAGACCAATGAATCTAAAATGCAAAATAGGTAGATTGAAGTGCCCATGAGACGCACTATTTGTAAGTAAAGAATTAGTGGTTAGAAAGAATGTTTTACCTTTCACTTACTTGGAGAAAAAAATGTGTGACTGTACATTAGTACATTTTGGGAGAAGTTTATGGGATTCAAATGATTTTCCAAATTTGTGCAGAACCCAGATATGTTCCTTGGGGATCCTAAATAACTGGATTGCAAAAGTGAAGTAATTCTGGTGAGCTGGGGTGAACAGTCCACAAAATGTGGTCATGTGCCAATTGAGCCCCAAACACTGGTATCAGCTTCATCCTGATACCAAGAAAGTGAGTTTTCCAGCAATGAGAGCACACCTATCTATGGTTTGACAAGACGGCGCTACACCTCTGACTTGTGGGATCCCACAGTTATCCATTCCTTGCCCACTTTCAGAGGGGGCTGGACACTGCTGGCTGGCCACCCAGAGGTCCCAGCTGCTTGGTGGGTAGACAGCAGGGCTGACTGAGACCACGACTACCTTTCAGCAGAACACCTGGGAACCAGGCCCTCCTTTGCTCTGGCTTGTGATAGGAGGTACAACTCAGGTTCTTAGAGGCTGTGCAGGTCTGCTGCATGAGCTACGGTCTCTTTCTTCATACCTGTTGGCTTATGTCCATCTGAGAACAAGTGGGATAAATAAATTGGCTTTGGCCTGGCTGCCCGCTTGATATTTTCAGTTACCTGAATGCAAAAAGCTTTATTTTCATCATAAAATAAGGGCGGGGGCAGGGTCTGAGATGTATCGCTAGGTGTAAATGGGTACACAGATTCCATACATGTGTTTGGTAGATGAGTGTGGGGCCCAGATAGCCAGGTGGAAACACATCCAGAAGTGATTATGGTGGGCACAGGAGTCTTATCTTAATAACTTTTGTTTTGCTGACTCTGGCCTTTCTTTCTTCCCTTCACTATGATTGGAAGGGCTTTACGGCCTGTGTTCAACCCTACCTTTTCCTTTCCCTGGCATGCAGGTGGAAATCCAATTAATAAAAATTAGTTTGATGGGAAAAAATGGTTTATGTCTGAAAATGGAAAAGAAATGTAAACGTAAGGGAAGCAGGTTTATAGAAAAACCATTTTATCCCTGCTGAAATGCATATCGGAAAATATGGTGACCGGGGTTATTCCAGGAAAAATCCCCAAGCCAATTTTTAAAAAGTAGACAGTGGATGAGAGGATTGATTTCTGGTTAATAATCTCAGAAGTTATTCCCAAAGATTCCATGGGTAAACTGGAAATTATCTTTAAAAATAATTTAAGTGCATGATTGGCACAACAGGAATCTTCTTTTTTAAAAATTTTTATTTGATTTGATTTTTTTATATTTCAGAATATTACAGGGGTACAAATGTTTTGGTTACATGAATTATTTTTGTACAGTTTGAATTGAAGTTATAAATGTGTCCATCACCCAGATAGTGTGCATTGTACCCGTTAGGTGTGAGTTTACCCATCCCCTCCCCCCACCTGCTTGATTTCCGTTGAATTTTACTACCATATGTACATGTGAGTGTTGATCCTTTAGTTCCAATTTAATAGTGAGTACATGTGGTGTTTGTTTTTCCATTCTTGTGATACTTCACTTAGGAGAATGGTCTCCAGTTCTATCCAGGTTAATACAAGAGATGTTAGTTCACCACTTTTTTTATGGCTGAGTAGCACTCCATGGTGTACATATCCCATATTTTATTAATCCACTCATGTATTGATGGGCACTGGGTTGTTTCCACATCTTTGAGGTTGTGAATTGTGCTGCTATAAACATTCAAGTGCAAGTGTCCTTTTTATAAAATGTCTTTTTCCTTTGGGTAAATATCCAGTAGTGGGATTGCTGGATCAAATGGTAAGTCTACTTTTAGTTCTTTGAGGTATCTCCATATTACTTTCCATACAGATTGAACTAGTTTGCAGTCCCACCAACAGTGTTCCTTTCTCTCTGCATCCACTCCAGCATCTGTTGTTTTGGGACTTTTTGATCAAAGCCATTCTCACTGGGGTTAGGTGATATCTCATTGCGGTTTCGATTTGCATTTCCCTGATGGTTAGAGATGTTGAACATTTTTTCATATGTTTATTGTCCATTAGTCTATCTTCTTTTGAAAAGCTTCTGTTCATGTCTTTTGCCCACTTTCTAATGGGGTTGTTTGAGGTTTTCTTTTTGATTTGCTTGAGTTCTTTGCAGATTCTGGTTATTAGCCCTTTATTGGATATATAGCACACAAATATTGTCTCCCATTCTGTAGATTGTCTATTTGCTGTACTGATTGTTTCTTTGGCTGTGCAGAAGCTTTTTAATTTAATCAGGTCCCATTTATTTATTTTTGTTGTTGCTGTGATTGCCTTTGGGATCTTCTTCATAGATTCTTTGCCTAGGTTGATATCTATAAGAGTTTTTCCAACCTCTTCTTCTAGAATTCTTATAGTTTCATGTCTTAGATTTAAGTCTGTTATCCATTGTGAATTAATTTTTATGAGTGGCAAGAGGTATGGATCCTGTTTCAGTCTTCTACATGTGGCTGTCCAATTTTTCCAGAACCATTTATTGAACAGAAATTCTTTTCCCCATTGTATGTTTTTGTCTGCTTTGTCAAAGATCAGATGGCAATATCAGGATGCTTTTATATCTAGGTTCTCTGTTCCAGTTCATTGGTCCATGTCTGTTCTTGTGCCAGTACCATGCTGTTTTGGTTACTATAGCCATGTAGTATAGCTTGAAGCCTGGTAAAGTGGTGCCTCCCCATTTGTTCTTTTTGCTTAAAGTTGCTTTGGCTATTCGGGGTCTTTTCTGGTTCCATATGAAGCATGGAATTATTTTTTCTAGATCTGCAAAAAATGATGTTGGTATTTTAATGGGGATTGCATTGAATCTATAAATCACTTTGGGTAGTGTAGACATTTTAACAATGTTGATTCTGATAACAGGAATCTTGATGACTAATCTAAACTTGTTCTTTCCTTGAGAGAACAGATATTGTAATTGTCATGACTTTGGTTAGCTAGGAGGCCTCTGGTCTCTTTCAATTCAATATGGTAACCTTATTTTAAAAGTTACCTCAAGTTGCTTCATTCAGAAAGTTCAGCAAGACCAGCCGTCATGTAATTCTAGGATTGTCCCAAAGGACGTCAGTTCATCACGGCTCCTTCCTGCCCACTTCTTAAGGCTTGAAAGCTCATCATCCAAGCTTTATCTTATTTGCTTACAATTTTGATGTTTGTCAAAATTCAAATAACCGTTGACAGACTAATACTTAAAGCTGTAATGAAGCGTGTATACTGGTGTTTCTCAAACAGAGGTCCACTGACCCATGAGGATTCTCATGTATACTCTTCATATAACTTTGTGTTTTTACTCCTTCAATAAAATAATATTTTTTATTAGTTATAAAGTCAAAACTCTTTTGCACTGATAATTGGTAATTGTAGGCATCCATTTCTTGGGAAGTGAGTGAGAACTTTTTCTTTTAAAGAGGGTTCTTATGTGTTTCAGGTTTAGAAACACAGAGCCACACACCAGTGTGAATGGATGGTTTGATGGCAAGTTTTGTTAGGAGGGAAATGAGGGTCTCAGTGAGAAAAAGTATTGCAAGGACAGTAAAGACAAATGTCCCTTCCTTTAGTGTTGCCCATGAGATGGCCTTTTGAGGTACAGCTAGTTTCTCTGACTGCTGCAGACAGTGGATCAACAAGAAATGGAAAGTTAGCTAAGAGTGAAATGAGGAATAAATGTAAGAAAAAGGGCAGGTCTGAAGCTAGGAATGGAGCCATCATCGAAGGCCTGGAAGCAGGCCTTTGGTATTGTCTTTCCTTTAAAAAATCATCCGAGCCGTCTCTCTTTCAGCAAGCTGTTTATCTTGGGACTACTGCACAGCCAGCTGAATGGAATGTGGGGCCCAGAAAATGGAAAAGCTAAACCACGTGAGGTGGTGTCACTTGTCCAAGATCACACAAGAAGGTACAGTAATAGCACAGTCAACAAGCCTCAGAGCTGTCCTGGCTTCCTGCTTGCAGCTGTGGCCTCAGATCATTCACTGCTCCTGATTCCACCTCAGGCATGCACTTCATGAACCAGTATTATCTGATTGGTCCTAAAAGGAAAGGTGGCAGGCTTTTAAATGGTCTTCCTATTCTTCCACCCCCTCCCCCATCGCCTTGGGCATTTAGATTGTTCTGTTTTTAATACCTTTTTTTTTTAAAGGGTAGAAGTATTGTATAGATAAGCTTTATTTTCAACCTTTACATGAGATAACTGAACCTGGGTGTGGCAAGGCTCTCTCTTTTCCCCCTTCTAATATAGGGGGAAGGTTGGCCTTCAGGAAAGACCTATTGGCCCATGACTCTTCATTTCTGTCTACAATGGTTCTTAACTTCTGTACCATTGATCCCTTTGGCCATTTGGTGGAGCCTGTGGACGCCTTATCACAACAATGTTTTCAAAAGTTTAAAATAAAATGCACAGGGTTACATAGAATCACAAAGGAAACCAATTGCATTGAAATACAGTTTTCGAAACATCAAAACACCAAATCTTTGACATAGCACTGTATATGCTTCTTTACTGAAACTTAAATAACAAGAAATAGCAGCAAATTTAATAACTATCATAATTTCAAAATAATAATGAGGGTAAATGGTATTTGAAGATATCTGCAACTATTGCAATGTGATATGAAAATATCTGTGATTTCTATTCCTGATGAATCATAGTAATAGTCACTGTGGTTTGTTGCCTACATTCATAATTAAAGGAAATGATAATTTCAGTTTGAGGTTAGAGAAAATAAAGATGTCTTTTTTTAAAATCCAAGTTCACAGGCTCTCTGAATTCTGTCCAAGGACCCTAGAGTAAGAATCCCTGACTTAGAACATTTGATGCAATATTGGACCTACTAATATTTCTTTTTGGCTAGTTATGAGGATAGGTTTTTGCATGGAAGATTCAACTGAACTTTTAATCCTTCCCCCCAGTTTTTACCCCAAATTTTAATTTTTCATATACAAAGGTACAACAAAGCTACCTTTGATATCATGCCAGGAAACTGGAAAGATTGGTTCCAGCCATAACCTTATTTCCCTCCATTTTCTTGATGTGTTAAACATCAGAGAGGCTGGAATTAGTCCTGCCGTGGCCAAGGTAACCAAGTGGCCTCTGTCTTGGGGGTTTGATTCCCTACTTCCTCTGGCAACTCTTTAAGCAAGGGAGTGTATATACCACACCATTCCCACATGTTTATATATTTTTTCTTCAAAGGACTTCTTAAAACAGATGTTGCCTTTCCCTGAGAGAAGCCTCTGGATGCTGTTTGTCTACAGCGAGAAGATCATGCTGTTTCTGACTTTGAATTTTGGGAAACAAAATTTAATTCTACTGATGTTGGTTTTTCCATTGAAATTCTTGGCCACAGAGTACATAGACATAAGCATGTGTCTACCTAATTCCATTTTCAGTCTTCCCAAGAATCTATTTTGAGTATATATACTTTATATTTCTAGTCTAATCATTTTTATTAACCCAAACATTGTTTCACTTATTTACTTATGATTTATAAGGAAATTTCTCTTATTAGCTAGATATTGCCTTGCCTGCCACTGTGTGAGTCAGAGGCAAAGGAGAAAACCCGAAGAATTAAGGCAAATAAATTCTTGAATTTTATGAGTGTACAAAGTTGTTCCTAAGAAATCAAGGAATTTAGAATATTTAACAAATTCAATGGTTACCATAAGTATATATCAAAAAATAAATCATTTCACCAAAATATATACCTTACATATAAATTGGATGTTATTGTTTAACTAAAAGTACTAGTACATTTTCTTTTAACCTTGACTCTAAGTCAGTGTTGTTCATCATGAATGTGAGTGTTGCTTAATGCAGTGGGTACTACCACAGCTCTCATTCGGTGTCTTCATGCCGTGACTTGCATGTTGTTTACATTCACAGACTATATGTCATCTGTTGCTCTACATGACCTGAGTCAACCAACTCTGAGATACTTGCCAGGGGTGTGCTGGTAAATGTTTGACAACTGGCTCTCCAAGGGAAATAAAGGCCAAATTTGCAGAATTTGCCAATTTTGTGGTGTAAATCCTCCCACCATGGATAATTTCAAGCTACCAAAATGACTTAACTGATCACAGAGTTGGGAAAAGATGAATACAAGTGGCTCTTGTAAGTCAGGACAAGCCAGTTCCAGCACCTCACTATTAGACTCACTGTTCCCCATGGCTAGGAACTGTAATTGTCTATATCTGGGTTTTTGTTTGTTTGCTTTTGTTTTGTTTTTGCTCTTTTTGTTCACATTGCAGTATTGGGGGTGGGGGTGGGAGAGACATCCAGATAAAACTCTGTCTAGTATTCTGTCTCTTGAAGCTGATTTCTGGCACTGTGGTTTTGATAACAGCATCATATGGCCTCATTATAGGCAAATTAATGTTCTGTTTTAATGTTGTCCATTATTACTGATGTCACCTACTAAATGACTTCAGAAACTAATGTGACATCTGTTAGAGATGCAAGTCTTACATCTATGTCAAGCCAAGTCAGCTTTTGTAGACCTCACATATTCCAGTTAACTAGGGAAACCATAAAAAATTTCTTCTGATAAAGCAAGTCCATGCTCTTTTTTAGTATCCATGAAAGTATTATCTAAAATGAGATATTCTTCAAGCAGAAAAATGTCATCTTTAGAATACTTTTAATATACTAGAGTCCTATGAGTTGAAATCAGAATGCATTATGCCTACACAATTCCCCCAATCCACCAAATCTATCAAAAGGGAAATGGTGTTGATATAGTATAAACCTACCTTGGCTCTTAATGCTTATCACATCCTTTCTGAAATGTGTGCCAACTCCCTATTCTGTAGTTACAAAAATGGTGCTGACCAATGGCTTCTGGAATACAACTTTTTTTATTCCTTCTTTGAAAATTGGGACTGTCGGGGATACATGGTTAAGTCACCCAATCATCCTCTATTTTTTCTCATTTACAAAACACTGCCCTAGAATCTAAAATATAATTGTATGTTACATATTGAGATACATTCACATACCACACAATTCACCTTTTTAAAGTGTGCAATTCAATGATTTTTGATACATTCACAGAGTTGTGCAACCATCACCACCATCAATGTTAGAACATTTTTATCATTCATAAAAGAAACTCTGTACCCATTAGTAGCCATTTCCTAGTCTTCCCTCCCCATGGGCCCACGAAACCATCACGACTTTCCATCTCTATACATTTGACTATTCTGGACATTTCACAAATATGGAATTATACAATATGTGGTCTTTGTGACTGACTTCTTTTACGTAGAATACTAATGTCAAAGTTCATCCAAGTAGTACCATGTGTCAATACTTTATTCTTTTTTGCAATATAATTTGAAAAATTTTTCTCCTATTTGGTGGGTTTTCCTTTCATTTACTTGATAGGGTCCTTTGCAGCATGTATGTTTTTAATTTTGATGAAGTCCAACTTATAAAATATGTTATCTTTGTTACTTATGCTTTTTGTGTAAGAATCCATTCCAGGGGTCCCCAACCTGTATTGTAGGTTGTATAATTGTTTGTTGTATAATTGTTTACATATATACATAATTATTTCATTATATATTACAATGCAATAATAATAGAAATAAAGTGCACAATAAATGTAATGCACTTGAGTCATCCTGAAACCATCCCCCACCTGCCCCCTGGTCTGTGGAAAAATTGTCTTCCATGAAAACGGTCCCTGGTGCCAAAAAGGTTGGGGACCACTGGCAAGGTCACAGACTCACACCTATGTTTTCTTCTAAGAATTTTATAAGTTTAGCTCTTACATTTAGGTCTCATTCATTTTGTGTTAAATTTCTTTTATGTGATGTGATAATGTGGTCCAACTTCCTTCTTTTGCATCTAGATAGCCAATTGTCTTAGCATTCTTGGTGAAAATCAACTGACCATTGAAATACATATTGATCTAAGTAAATGGAAGACTTAAGGAACTCTAGGTCAACACTCAGGTGACGCAGCAGCAAGTCATTTATTCTTGCCAGTTCTCCAGGTATCATTGAGGTTAATCATAATCTGCACACCACAAAGTCAGGAGCTGTGCATCTGTGTCAGCCTGAAAGAGAGCTCTAACGAAGTGCCTCAGGACATTGTCCTCGACCTTATTCTATTTAGCATTTTATTGATGGTTTGAAAGGGGACACATGTTTATTAAACTTTCAGAGAATGTGAAGTTTAAGAGAGGTATTCAATACTACATGTAATAGAATTAAAATTCAAAATACTCTTTGGAAGCCAGAAAACTAGATTAAAAATAAACAAAATGAAGGCAAGCTGGGATAAATAGGTACACTTAGTTTCAAAAATTAATTACACAAGTATTAAGTATAAGAGAAGTGCCTGAAGGTTTTAGTTAATAGAATTTAGTTTCTACAAATGATGGTTGATAGTCTCATGGTAACCTGCATTAGCTTCTCTGTATGTTTGGGGAGACCCTTACATAGGCCCTGAAAGTCCCTTGATACCATTATGTAATAACTGAGCAAGAAGCTTATGTAACTAATAGGTTTTTGACTATTATTTCTGGGCAAGGTACATCACAGCCTCTGTTCCTAATAAGAAACAGGATATAGAGATATATATATATACAGTCATGAACTGCATAACAACATTTTGGTCAAAAACCAAACACATATATGATGGTGGTCCCATAAGATTATAATGGAGCTGAAAAATTCCTATCACTTAGTGATGCTGTAGCCATTATAGCATCATAGAACAACATATTACTCACGTGTTTGCAATGATGCTGGTGTAAACAAACCTACCGTGCTGCCAGTCATATAAAAGTATAGCATATATAATTGTGTACAGTACATAACACTTGATAATGATAATAAACAACTATGTTACTTGTTGATATATTTACTACACTATACTTTTTATCATTATTTTAAAGTGTACTTCTAGTTATTAAAAAAAATTTAATTATAAAACAGCCACAGGCAGGTCATTAAGGAGATATTCCAGAAGAAGATACTGTTATTATAGGAGATGACAGCTCCATGCATGTTACTGTTATTGATTTTCCAGTGGGACAAGATGGGGAGGTAGAAGACAGTGATATGATCCTGACCCTGTATAGGCCTAAGCTAATATGTTTGCTTGTGTCTTAGTTTTTAAACAAAAAAGTTTAAAAAGTAAAAAAATAAATAAATAAAAAATTTTTTAAAAATAGAAAAAAGTTTATAGAATAAGGATATAAAGATTTTTTTTTTTCTCTGAAAGAGTCTCGCTCTGCTGCCCAGTTTAGAGTGCAGTGGATCATCATAGCTCACCACAACTTCAAACTCCTGGGATCAAATGATCCTCCTGCCTCAGCCTCTCGAGTAGCTGGGACTACATGTATACACCACCATGCCCGGCTAATTTTTAAAAAAAATTTTTTGTAAAGACGGGGTCTTGCTATTGCCCAGGCTAAAAAAATATTTTTGTACAGCTGTACAATGTGTTTGTGTTTTAAGCTAAGTATTATCACAAGAGAGTCAAAAAATTCTAAAAAACTTAAAAGTTTGTAAAGTAAAAAAGTTACAGTAAGCTAAGTTTAATTTATTATTGAAGAGAAAATTTTTAAAATAAATTTAACATAGTCTCAGTGTACTGTACAGTGTAAAGTCTACACTAGTGTACAGTAATGTCCTAGGCCTTCACATCACTCACCACTAACTCACTCAGAGCAACTTCCAGTCTTGCAAGCTCCATGCGTGGTAAGTGCCCTATACAGGTATACCATGTTTTATCTTTAATACCATATTTTACTGTACCTTTTCTATATTTAGACATATTTAGATACACAAACACTTACCATTGTGTTACAATTGCCTACAGTATTCAGTACAATAATTGTAGCCTAGGAACAACAGGCTAGCCTAAGTGTGTAGGCTGTACTATCTAGGTTTGTAAATATACTCTGATGTTTGCACAGTGACAAAATTGCCTAATGATGCATTTCACAAAACATATCCCCATTGTTAATAAATGCATGACTGTGTGTATATGTGTATCTCACACACACACATATACACACTATACATACATATGCAAACGTATGCATTTATGTACATACACAGTTGGCCTTCTGTATTTGTGGATTCTGCATCTGAGGATTCGACTAACTGTGGATCTAAAATACAGTCGGTGCATGGTTGGTTGAACCCACAAGGGCAGGATGGGTAGATACGGAGGACGGAGTAAGCGACTTGAGCGTCTGCAGATTCTGGTGTCTGTCCAGGATCCTGGAACCAATCCCCTGCAGATACTGAGGGACAACTGCAGACAGATAGATAAATTATATAGTTTCTGAAGATGCTTTATCAAAATTTTATTTTTGTTTGATAATGATATGCATAAAAGCTTTTGGTGTGAAAAATAGTCCCTCTGTGTATATTTCACTTTCTCACTGTTGAGATATATATGTGTATGTTTCTATATAGAGATTAAGGAGAGATCTTTTAACACAAAAAAAGTTAGAAAAAAGGTAAAATAAAAGGCTGTTATTAGAAGTTGCCATGGACCCTAAATTTCCATTCTAAGTAAGACTATAAAGTAGCCAGAGCTACTAATAATTCCATCTTTTTGTCGCTATCCTGTAACTCCATCATCCCAGGATAGTTGCCATGTATTTCTTTAAGAGTGCAGGAATGAGGTCTTGGGCATTGCCCTCTGTCTTGTGGCTCTATTGCTGGTCTCAAGGATCTGAAACAATTTGAATTATTAATGAACTTATGCTTTTAGATATAGGGTCCAGATTCAGTGTGGTTAACTCTAACATTATCCCTAGTAGGACATGAAGGGAAAATATAACCCTGAGCAGCCCCTGCCACTTGTACCCTTTGGTGTAACTAAAATGTAGTGTTCAATTCTAAATGTGACAACATCAGAAAAATACTAACAAATTAGAGCATGTTCAGGGGAAGGCAAAAGAGACTGTGAGAGATAAGAAGCATGTCACATGAGGAATGTTTGACCAAACAACAAGATAGTCTAGCCTGGAGAAAAAAAGACTAAAGAAGGTATGATAGGCATATTCAAATATTAGAGCAGCTATCATGCTTTATAGAGGAATGCGTAAATTTCTCCTTTCTGATTCTAGACATCAATCCTAGGAATAATGACTGTTTTATATTTTTACTCAGACTAATGATGAACATTCTAACAAGTCCAACTGTGTGGCCCAGAAAGGTCTGATTTCTGATTCCTCCAAAGGAAAAACTTGATATTCACCTATTAGGGAAACTGCAAAAGAAATGGGGGAGAGGATAGGGCAAGACCCCTTCCATGTATAAATGTCTATAACTCTCTCTATCCATTATTGCCATAAAACTATGGGCACTTGGCTGTAAACATAGGTTTTCTTTTTCCCAATAACTTAAAGGCCCCAATGACACCATTACACTCTGCTATACCCTGGGATATAAAGCTGGGTATCCCTTTTCTCATCTAGCAACAACCCATATTATACATGGCTTCTTTCCACAATGGTATCAAAGCTTATTCATCCTCCCCTAACCCTGTTTTTAAAATTAGCATAACATCTGGTCTTTGGTTTTGCATTACACTCATTGGAGAAGTCTGTTCATTTAAAAAAAAAATGAACAGCCTGGATTTGGGTTCACATTTAGTGAAACTTGTCCCCCTTTCTTCCTTCCATTTATAAGGTCCTCTCCTATGACCACTTCTTGGAGGCCTAGTGGTCAGTTACAAACACTAGTTAGATTCTCCATCCCTGCTCCCCTTCAGTGGTGCCACTCAGCCTGTACATGAGAATATAGGTCTCTGAGAGGATCTGTCTGCTGGCAAATGGATAGAAGTTGGGTAAGCTAAATACTTTCTTCTTCCTAGAATGTGTTACTGGATGACAGCAAAATGTTACAGCAAAACATCTATTTTCAACTTATATCCCAATAGGTCTAGACCAATAATGCCATATCTAGTAGTAATGCTTACCTCAAAATGTTAATATTCCAATATAACCAGTCTCATGAATATCTTGGTTGTGAACAGAGTATAAAGAATACATCCATCTTTCTGATCCTCAAGCTTGTTTTAATCTTAAATAAGGAAATCTCTGATCCTAGAGTTCAAGTGGCAGCCTATAGCCACACACACACACACACACACACTCACACAAATACTTCTGTTGATTCAGTGACAGCATGCTTTTTTTTTTTTTGATTGTTTGTAAAATATCAGATGCCAGGCTTCATATATTAATAAATTATAAAATAATTTTTCTAGTCTTTTCCTTCTTAAACATGCTTCTCTCCCAAACATGCTACACAAAATACTAGTTACAGGTTAACATTAGCAAAGAGAAAACTCTATTTTTCAGTGCTGTCATCATGAAAATATAATGAAATGTGTTGTGTTTCTGATGGAGGAATCAAAGCCACATATTGGTACATGTAGTTCAAATGATTTGGTTGAAAGGAGAGTGTTAGTTTGTCACCTTTCTCCTCCCTTCCACTAAAAAAACATTGAGTAAGAGACATTTTTACATCTTTCAGCTGACGAAAGAAGGAAAGTTGGCATGTCCCAGGCAATTAATCTCAAGGGGTGGGTGAAAGTTTAGATAAAAGACCCAAATGATTTCCTCCTTCAATCTGAAAACAGCTCTACGGAAATATTTATAATTCATAAGGCATGAGCCAGAGGATAGGAGATAATACTTTGAAATATGGGAGTGCAAATTTGCATCATCAGTTTAATGGTTCCCCGAAGAGAGGGAAATATTTTTAAAAACTCCTGGGAAAATCAGCAGGATGAAGTGCAAAAGAGACTGGAATTCTGATACTGGCACTGGCAATGTATAGCTTTGGGATATGGAACAGGTGACTTACCCCCACCCAGTCTTAGTTTTTTCACCTGTAAAACAAACAAACAAACAAAAAATCTAAATGACACAGCACAGGATTATTGAAAAGATTTAACAAATTAACATCTATAAAGTGGTTAGCATAACATTTAGACTGTGTAGATATTCTCCTACCTTCAGATAATAGAAATAGATCTTTGACAGTAAAATATAAAATAAATTGGAATCCAATCTCTTATTTTTTAACTTTTTAATGATCTAATGTATCAAGGCAACACATAGATGTGTGGTTCAAAACAAAAATAATATTGCATGGTTTTTGTCTATGTATGTATTTACAGATATAATTATATACAAATGTTCATATACATACATAATTTTCATTTAATAAACAGAAAAATAGTACTACTCAATAATTATTGAAGGTCTACCTATGAATGTCTTTTAATTTCCTCAAATTATCACATAACAAACTTGATGAGTTTGAGGACTATGAAGTGCAAAATTTCATACCATAAAATCTTCAGCCCCACTGGAGGCACAGAAAGCTCATATCCTGCCCTATATGGTGGACACCCCTTCCAGGCAGCCCACCCAAAAAGAAGGCCATTGGCATTTCCACAAAGTAGCCATTAGGAAGCTTCACGTTGCTGACAGAGATCACATCTGGATGAGTTCTGATTTTAAGTAATCTTAAACTAGTCCATATAATCTAAAAAGCTGCAATCTAAAAAGCTATAGGTATAGCTTTGTAGAAAGAACATTGGAACCAAACAGAGCCAGTTTCGGAGCCTGGGGGTTTTACTAGTTACTCATTCTTGTGGGTATTTCTCTGAACTTCCATTCCCTATGTGTGGTTGTTAATTTTAGGTGTCAACTTGACTGGGTTAAGGGATACCCAGATAGCTGACAAAGAATCATTTCTGTATATATCTGTGAGGATATTTCTGGAAGAGATTGGCATTTGAATCAGTGCATTGAGTAAGAAAGCTCTGCCCTCACCCAAAGTGGGTGGCCACTATTCAATCGGTGAGGGCCCGGATAGAACAAACAGGCAGAGACAAGGTAAATTCTTTTTTTCTTCTGGAACTGGGACACCTATCTTCTCCTGCCCTTGGACATCAGAACTCCAAGTTCTCTGACCCCTGGATTCTGGGACTTGTACCAGCAATTCCTCCAGATTCTCAGGCCTTTGGCCTCAGACTAAGAGTTATACCACTGGCTGCCCTGGTTCTCATGCCTTTGGACTTAGACTGAGTTATGCCACCAGCTCTCCTGGTTCTCCAGCTTGCAGACGGCATATCATGGGACTTCTCAGTCTCAATAATCACCTGAGCCAATTCCCATTATGAATCCCCTCTCATCTATCTGTCTATCTCCTATTCATTCTGTTTCTCTTGCAAACGCTCAATATACATTAATCTATCAATAAATGCCTGATTATTTCCAAAAACAAAAAATAATGCTTCATCTTTTAACACTTCCCTCTTTGCTCTCTCTACTACAACCAAACAGGTCTTCTTTGGGCTCCTTAAATATACTGAGCTCTTTTCCACCTCAGGACCTTTGTGAAGCTTCACCATCAAGCCAGGAAGGCTCCTTCCCCCCGACCCCCCAACATGTTTCATGACTAGTTCTTTGTCTTTTGTGTCAGCTAAAATATTACCTTTGAGTGGGGCTCCTACTAACCTTCCCTATTATTTTTTGTCTCATAATACTGTCACAATTTATAATTATTTCATCTGTTTGGTTTAATTGTAATTTGCACATCCATCTCACTGAAATGTAGGTTCATTGAGGGGCTTTAGCTGTTTTGCTTCCCTACCACCATATTCTGAGCATCCAGATAATGCCTGTTCAGGTTCAGTAGAAGGTGTTGAATGGATAAATTAGCATTTGCAGGGTTGTTGTACACCTTAAATAATTTATGACATATGGTAAGTTCTTGGTAAAGTAAATCTTTTTAAAAATTACTTTTGGGAAGAATTGGTATAAGGTACATCTAGCTCAATATGCTAAAGTAACTGTACTTTTAAGTATAGCAGTTCCACCACCAACACGGAGCCAACGTTATTCCTGATCCACTGACGGGCCGACTTAGGAAAATCCCCTCAGACAAAATGCCTCCCATTTGAAGATATTTCCAGATTTAACAGCACTAGCAGCCTATTTTCAAAGTTTTCATTTCCTAAAGACTGGCCAGGACAGGAGATAACTTGAGCATGTACTCAAAGTAACAGTTTCTTCACCCTACTCAGGGTGTGGCAAAGTTGTAATCACAAATCTAGTTGTGCATCCCTTACACAGGTTTAAGATAGATGGGATGTTCCTCTCACTTTTTATCTGGAGCAAAAGAAAGCTGTTTAAATGGGACTGGTCTGTATTTTAAATAAAAACTGCCATAATTTAACACCCATTGGAAAAGGGTAGTTAAGCAATTAAGGGATACTTCTACTGTATTTTTCCAGTTGATGACTCAAATCCAAGTCTCTTTAGATGAATCCAAGCAGACTAGGAGAGAAAGGAGGGTTCTACAGATGCCTTTTTAAAATCAGAAAAAGTCCAATAAAAACCAATGATCTAACAACAAACCACTGCCAATTCTGTGTCACTGAGTCATCTTCCATTGGGAAGTGTTTGGATTTCATTAAGCTTTTAAGAACCACAGGCTGATTTATTATTTTCATTTTTATTTTCTTAGAGGGTTGTCATGAAACTTCACATCATTAATATGAAGAATAAAGCACCAAATAAGCTATAATTTCCTGGATGAGTACAGTAATGATGATGATAATAATTACTGAAGGCTCTCACATTTATTTATATCAATTGAACTCCAAGATGATACAAAAATCATCCTGCAGAATATTTAATCACCTTCCTCCTACTTCATCTTCTGATCTCTGCTCTCATTCTGATCTTGTGCAGTTTTTTTTCTATGATACTCAACCCACAACCAACGTCTAGGGTCAGCTTCCTTTCTAACATTGTTGAAATCTTTACATTCTTTTCCATTCTTTTGATGATATTTTTATGATCTTTTTCTTGTTGTGTAATCTTTAAGGATACCATTATAAAAATCACAAGTAACTTCTGAGAGTAGATTAAATTAAAGTACATGGAGAAAATAAAATAAGGTTACTTATTTCAGGATGATGATCAAAATGGAAAGTTTTAAGTGCTACTTGAGTTTTTGTACATTTTCTCTAATTAGGAAAGTCATTCTCTCCTATATGTCTTCAACTAATCTGTGCTACTGATTCTCCAAATGGCCATATGTCAATGTCAGTACATGCCTACTTTCCCAGTGGTAAAAGATGCTAAGTTAAATTTTTACTTAGTTTTGAAAAGATACTCTGTAATGTCCTTTTACCCAATGAATAAGGACTCCCCAAGGGAAGTCTGCTGTGCCCCATAATCTAAGCAGCTTAATTAATTACAACCTCATTTCTCAGGAGTTGAAAACTTACATTATGTTTTGTTTTTGGTATGCAACAATATCACAAATACTAGAAAGATTACTGTGGAGAATACTGAATACATACATTTATAGAGCTTTCAATCCCTCATCAGTGAGGGCAAGTCTGTTACAGGTGAATGTCTAGGCAAGTATTTTTCAAATTTTTTTTAAACTATGACCCAAAGTAAGAAATACATTTTATATGGAACCCACCAAACACAACATGGCTGAAACTAAGGTTTCATGAAATAATACCCTCACTGGATGTGAGATGTGAGCACACGTGTTATGTTCAAGGTACAACCAGAAGTCAGTGTGGCTTAAACAGGATGAGGGAAAGTGGTAGGAGTTGAAGTTCAAGGCATGAAGGAGCCCAGGTCATGGAGGGTCATGTAGGCTGTTGTAAGGGTTTTACCTTCTATTCTAAGTGTGTGACAGGAAGCTTCTGAGGGTTTTTTTTTTAGCTGAGAAGAGACATGGTATGATTTGGTTTCAACAAGATCAACCTGGCTGTGGTGTCAGGCTCAGACTATAGGGGCCAAGTATGGAAGGCAGGAGACCAGCTGGGAGGCTACTGTAGTTAATAAAGCAGGTGGGACATGACAGTGGTGGGACCAGGTCAGGTGAAAGAGACAGAGAACGATCAGTTTCTTGATATATTGTAAAAATAGAGACACCTTGAGAGATTGGATGTGTGATGTGAGAGAGAGCACAGGAGTCAAGGATGATCCCAGGTTTGACCTGAGCAACTTGAAAGATGCTGGTGGTTATTTACTGAGACTGGAAAGATAAAAGAAGAACTTAGTTAGGTGAAGAAAAGAGCATAGTTCAAGTTTCAGCTGCCTATTGGCTATCCAAGTAAAGATGTATAGCTGGAGATCAGAAATACTACAGCCAAATTTATGAGAGAGGACCTGGTGTATACATTTAGGAGTTGTCAAAATATGCCAACATTTAAAGAATTGGGGCTAGGAATTCCCAACCCCCAAGGGGTAAACATTGACTAAGAGAAAAGTCCTGTCTTAGTTTGAATTCTCCCCAAAACAATCCTAAGACAAGGACTTGAATAAATTTAATTTACCTGGGAGGTGGGAAGCAAAAGTGAGAAAGTAGGAAAGTGAAACAAGGAAAGGAGACAAACCAATACAAGGAATAAAGGGTGTATTGATAAGCTGGCTACCACTGAGGGCAAATGGAATTCACTTCCACTGGGCACCCTCGGAGGAACTGTGTAGAACACAATGCAGACTTGTCTTGCCAGGATATGAGAACCTTCAGTATCTCCTAACTTCACTAGTTGAAAGATGCTCCTGAGGGTCTTAAGTCCCTGGTACTTCGAAGCTCCCAAGGAGCTGGAGAAAGCACTTAGGCAGAGGAGCAGAGAGATAGATCCAGGGACATGAGGCAGGGCATTGAAGAGTCTGGCTCAAAGTCTGAAGACTGAGCCCTGTTTGGAGGTTCAGAACATGAGGAGGGTCCAGCAAAGGAGACTGAGGAGGAGTGGCGGGTAGGAGGAACCATAGAAGAGCATGATGGACAGAAGTCAAGAACAGTAATTCCAGAAGGGAATGGCACTGAGACCTGGTCATTGGATTTGGCATCGTAGAATTTGAGAACTGTTTCATTGAGTGGGTCAGAATGAAAAAGTCCAATAGACGTGGGTTCGAGAGAGAAGTTGGAAACAACTAGTCTGGACGATTCATTGCAGGAGTGTTGCTGTAAAGAGTAAGAGCGGCAGAGAATGGGAAAGAAGGCTGAAGGAGTTGAAGGATGTTCTTTCTGTGAAATCCATACTAGGGTAGGAAGAAAAAGAGGCCAGACTGACGTGTTTGGGACTTCTGAAATAATTTCAGGGGCAGGTGCCCACTGGCTTAGCTGTGCCATAATGAACAAATCTACCTTTGGGGTCTATGGCTATAGGCCTTGCATGTGTCTCATTAATTGCCCTCTCTTCCCCCTAAACCTGGACATTCCCTCCCCTCAACCTAGACTTTGAATAGGATCAAAATCACCTTTAATACTACTATTAGAGATCCTAGTTTCCAAAATAATGTCATTTTAATGTGTAGTAAACTCAAGAGTTTGAATAACAGTGGTTGTGCTTACAAACTAACTTAGCAAAGATTTCTCAGGATATAGTAAAAGCACATAGATCCTTTCACATGGGCTTAAACGTAAAACCACTGTGGCGGGTACACAAGGGTTTATATGTGTGTGCACGTGTGTGTATGAAATGGCAATTTAAAATACAGTTAAGTAAATCCTGAAAGGTATTTGGTATTACTAACCTTTTTATTTCCTTCATATTGTTCATTTTCTCTGTGCTTTTTATGTCTATTAATTGATTCTACAAATGAATGATCTCTGATGACTCTGAAGTTGCTTAAAAACAATTGGACATATCAAAAATAAATTCTGTTCACAAGCCCTTGATGACAAGGCAGCATTATGCTTATGTTGTAAGGAAAATGGAAAGTAGGGATGTTACAAACTTACAGATTGTAGCAAAAATTGTTATGAGCTTGTGCAAAACAAAGAAAAAAGTTGTCCAGAAGAAAAGCAAAGCCAAGACACTCTTCGTTCAAAACCTACATTCCATGTAGTTTTTTTTTTAAATGGCTAATCTCTTCCATACCATATTTGGATGAGGAATTTTCATAAGACTTAGAAATACCTAGGTTTTTATGAAAGACAATAGTTATGTCCTACTTTCAAAAGCCATTCATAGAGGATTTTCATGTATGTGTAGAGATGATGTTCAACACCAAACATGTCTAACATTGATTTGATGAGATGATTCGAGTTCACCTTTGGAATATGAAGGGTCCCAAAAGGTGAGTTAATTCACTTATCAGTTTGAAATCTAATAGAACTAGTTAAGCAGAAAAAATGTAACACCAAAATGGAAGTTGTGGTCATGCCACAAATGAGGGCCTTCCAGCATAATGGTTATATTAAAAATTAAGCATTAGGGGAACATCCAGATGTTAGATATCAACACTGTGTGTGTATGTGTGTGTGTGTGTGTGCGTGCAAATGTGTATGTATAAAACTATTTGAAATGGTATATAATAAATAATAGCCATTTTCAGAAAATAAATCACTGCAAAGAGTTATAATAAATGGTGTATTAATTTAAAATCCAATTCCACTTTCCACCTTCCTTTAAAAATATTTTGGGAGTATTAAAGGTGATTTTTCCCTTTGTGGAGAATAAACAGTCTCCTGTTAAAAGTCTGCCTTGCATTTACCATCTTGTCTAGCTGTATCAAGCCCAAGGACCAAGCAGGTAATGCACATGCGTGAGGTCAGCACACGTGCACACACGTGCATGTGGACATGGTGTAAGTGGTGGGCAGAGGTGGAACTCCTAACCTCCATTCATGTCAAGGAGGCAGCTACTACTCAGCTCCAGGTGGTTTTCCAAGAGAGGATGTATGAAGCTTTCCAATTTTTAAAGAGAAGCACCTCTTTCCCTCTCTAAATTTGGGTTGTCATATGCAATGCCTTAATTTTAAATTTTTGGTTCACTTTTAAAAGACATTTTGCAGTCCACATAAACCATGTGCATAAAGCAGATTTCACCCACAGGCAGCCAGTTTGCATGCTCTGCCCTCTGCAGACAATACAAAGGCAGCATAGGAAGCTTACAGCCAGATTTTACGTTCCTTGTGAACTGCCATAGAGTCTTAGTACAGAAAACATTTTTTTGTCAGCAGGGTTAGGAAAAAGTAATTTGGGGTTAATTATATTGTACCTACAAAGTCCTGGGGAGCAACATAAGGGAATCTTCTGGGGTGCTAGAAATGTTCTAAATCTTAATGGTCTGGGTTGTGACACAAGTGCATCTACACGTAAAAAGTCATTGAGCTACAGACTTAAGATTCATGCACTTTGCACACATGGATGTATGTATGTCACATACTTCAAAATATATTCATGTATATGAAATATAAGAATATATATTCAAACAAACTATAACTTTAAACCTTTAAAATAATTAGGTAGAAACTTCAGTGTAGAAGTAGATAGGACAATGACTTTTTCTTTGGGGTGCACGGCTGAGACAGGCCAGTCTAAGCAACACCTGTGTAATATTTAGTGGAGAAAAAAAAAGACTTCATAAAACCAAAAGGTGAAAACTAGCCCTATCTAGTTTTCCCTAGTATGTTCCCAGGCCGTTCATTGCACATCCGCTCCTCCTTCAATCAAATGGAGATTCACTTAAGACAGGTTTCATTAACTTCTGTCATGAGTCACAATGGACTACATATGTGATGGAGTGAAAGATACACTCAGGAGAAACTCCTTGAATGCACATAAAGGAGACATCTGGCCCCCCCCACATGTCTACAATAACTGGAGAAGAGGAACAACCCTTCAGAGGTGAGCTTTTCAGGCCTGATCATCCTTGTGAAGTACCTGCTGTGGATGCTTCAGCCTCATCCGGGTGAAGACCCCATCTAGAACATCAAGAAACTTCTTTGTCATCCTCTTTCAGAATGAAGGTGGGGTAGGGAATGGATGGATGCCCTGATCATGTGCCTGTCTGCTCCAGGTGCAAGCAACTGATAACCCCAGCACATTCCCAAGTAGCTGGGGGTCCATGGTTGCAACTTCAATTCAGCCAACATTCATGAGTCGCTGTAGGGCATGCAAAAATGAATGAGCCATAATTCTCACCATATTTGTTTTCCAGGGCTGCCATAGCAAAGCACCACAAACTGGGTGGCTTAGAACAACAGAAATTTATTGTCTCACAGTTCTGGAGGCCAGAAGTCCAAAATCAAAGTGTTGGCATAACCGTGTTCACTCTGAAGGCGCTAGGGAAGGAGCCGTCCCAGACCTCTCTCCTAGTTTCTGGTAGTTCCTGGGCTTCTGGCAGCATAACTTCAGTCTTCCCATGGTATTCTTCCTGTGTGCATGTCTATGCCCAATCCCCCTCCCCCTGCCTTTTTTTAAGGGCACTAGTCACATTAGATTAAGGACCCACCCTATTCCAGTATGACCTCATCTTGACCCAATTGATTTTATCTGCAATGACCCTATCTCCAAATAAGGTCATATTCAGGGGTACTGGAGGTTAGGACTTCAACATGTGAATTTTGGAGGAAAACAATTCAACCCATAACACTGCCCTCCAGGGGTTTATAATCCAGTTAGGGAGAGAGGCATATACATCATTGGAGTCTGTTAAAAATTCCTAGTTACTAGAATGAAATCATACTAAAATTTCTTCTCACAGCATGGCTTTGCCTGACGGTATCTATGTACTAACTGTTAGTTTCATGTTTTGTCAGTATGGTAGTAAATAAATCTGGTTCATAGACACTTCCATATTGCATAAATATTTCAACCATGACAAAAAATTGAATAACAATACTATTATAAAGAAATGTTATGTGATTTTTAGTATAAGGCAAAAAATAAAAAACTCAATAATGGATTCCATTCAAGTAACGAGGAGGGAAATAAAAGTGATATTGATGAGAGCATTGCATTTCAGTTTATAACAGCCAAGAGGGCAAAGCACGTACCTTGCCACTTTACTTAAACTGTATCTATGTGACACCGTAGAGTGGGACCTTGGTGATTACCTAGTTAATACAATCAGCTTGGACATTTGCTTGGATAATTCAAGTGCCAAGTGAATAGGGCAAGTATTTGAAAAAAATTATCCAGAAAATTAATCAAAATATGAGTTTCAAAGAGGCGACCTAGAAATTATAGAGGTCAGCAAAGTTGGTTTTGAGACTTTTCTCCTGAATTTTTCAGGCTAATAATGATCATCACAGAAATATAGACATCAGAAAAAGATTTAGATAAAGTTTAATATGTAAAATAGAAAATTCCAGGTGCAGTAGAGGAGTCTTACCAAAGGAGCATTGAAGGCAGATACAAACCCTACATTTGCCAGTGTGAACACTGGGCATATTACTTAACTTGTTCCTGTTATTGACGGCTTTTTACTAAGATGGAATTCAACTAACAAATTGTTCAAACATCACTGCTTTATGTTCTACAGACAAAGCCTATTTCCTTAGGTATATTTTGTTGCACACTTTCTTGCCACTTGTGCTCAAATAATAAAGTGTCATAAAATATGTCTGATGGGGGGGTACTATCTCACATCTTTCATCCTAAACAAAAGTATCAAAGCAAAGTTATTTTTCAAGCCCTTTTTTCCCCCATATTGCTATGTTCTCTTATACATGCTACTTTAAAATAAATACCAATCTGACGATGACAGTCCCTTACTAAAAATGCCTCCATGGCTTCCCATTGTCCTTAAAGTCAAGTACAAACTCTGATACATGATCTGCAAAGTCCCCAGTTCACTTGTTTAGTCAAGGGATGGTTATTTTTAGTATGTTGTTTGTTTTTCAGTTCCTCAAATATTCAAAGGTTTCTCTTACCTCTGAGCACTTGCTCCTACTGTTCCTTCTGCTTCTGTGTTTCCTCATCTGTCTGCTTAGCCCTTACTCATATCCTTCCAGTTTGAGTCTAGATGTCACTTGTTCCAGGAGCCACTACTGCTTCCCAAGTCCATGTTATGCACCCTTTCTTCTTGGCATTTGGCACGTCCTCATTTTGTAGCATTTAGCACACTGTGCCATGACCGCCTGCTTTTGTGTATATTCTTCCATGTGCTATAATTTCTCCTGAGGGCAGACAGCAATTCTTTCTTCTTCAATACTGTATCCTCAATGCCTGGTGGACAATGTTTGTACCAGATAGTGTTTTGAACAAAGGAATAAACAAATGAGGGCAAAAAGAAATATATTATCTGTGATATCTCTGTAAGATGAATAACCACTAATATTTTTATTAAACATTTCAAATAATATTTTTTGTCAAAAACAAGTACAACTAATCTATGGTCATGGAGGTCAGAATAGTGGTTACCTTTGGTGGTATTGACCAGGAAGAGGCATAAGAGACCCTCCAGGGGAATAGAAAATTTTCCCTATTTTGCTCTGGGTGTTGGTTTCATGGATGTAGGCACACATAAAAACTTATTGAGCTGTGCACTTACAATTTGTACCCTTTGTGGCATAAGTTAATACAAAAGAAATTTTAAAAAAAATTAAAAACCACTTTTACCTCACTCTACTATCAAGGCTATATGTTACCATTGGTTAGCTCAAGTCTGGGTTCTGGTTTTAAAAGTAGTTTTGTAGCTCTGCTTAAGATTGCTACCATTTAATAAGATTGCTCATGATCTCCTAGCACAGGTAGGCTAGGCCCATGCACGGCCTTTCCTTCTACCTGTAGGGCCCAGAGCAATTCTGAACCAGGTAAAGGGCTGGGGTCAGTCTTGTCTGAGCATCTCATGGGAATCAGTTCTCTTCTAGACCTTCCAATAACATGAAATTCCCTCTACCCTGGTTCTAATCCTATAAGCACCAACCAAACTGTACTTTTAAAGCCTGCTTTCAAATGGGTCGTAGCAAACCTAGGAATCCTGTTGCTCACTAGCCACCTCCAATAGTGATGATCAAAGAACTCCTCTGACCAATGGTGGAATTTCCCCCATTCTCAGACTGACTTCTTCAAGGGGACTTCCACTGAACTAAGCAGAATTCTTGTGCAATTAAGCCATCATTCCAGCATGGTAGCATTTAAAATTGCTGCAAGAAATTATTCTATACTTCAAGGGAAATGGAGTTAACTTTCCTCTTATAAAATAAATTTCATTTGCGTGCTTGTTTACAGACTTATTGAGTTATCTTCATTTACAGTTACATTTGCTCCCCACACAACTATTAACATTTTTTGAAAATATAATTTTTATATTCATTCTGGTACCATATTTGAGATTACTTGTAACATTTCTGAGTTAACTTTATTCTAACCTGCTTCCTCTCTTTGCATATGTCTTTGCATATTGGTCTACATCATCATTCGGCCTTGTTGCATCCTGCAGTTATTCAATGTGGAATAATGGTCAAAATCAATTACAAACTCATAGTTGTTTTTAACTGGGGAATATTTATTATTGTTATGAGATGATGCACGGGCTATTGGTGCAGTATTTATGGAGGCAGGAATATACTTCTCTCTGAAAATTTTATCTTTTAGAAGGCACATAAGATTTCGGACTTGCTTTTCAGCTTCATAAATACACATATGGATGCATAAAGTTAACACAGATCATCCATCTTGAGTTTCTTTTGGTTCAAGCAATCATGGAACTAAATCCCATATAACCTATATAAGCCTCAATGTTTAAATCAATTTTAATAGGGGAGAAGAAGTTTAAGTGCTTGATAATTTAGAACTAGAGAAAATTGTAACCCAAATTTAACAATATCTTAAAGTTATATACTCTCAGAAAAATGAGCTGCAGATATTTCAGCTCTACATGTATTAAATATACTAACTGTTTTTCAGAAGTTTCTCAAGTCTAATTTGAAGTGAGTTGATAAGAGTTAGAGTTTGGTGGGTCTTGGGATCTTGTTTCCTAGGCAGAGGCATAGAAGCTGAAGAAAGAAAATGCAAACAGGGACAAGAAACTTCTTAGCAGAGACGGTAGTAAATGATTGTTCAAGGGTGGAAAGCACTCCCTCTTGTGTCTTGGACCTCCTTTACCCTAATCCCTAACAATTTAGCTCCACCACCTGAAAGAAGGAAGTTGTCTCAAATTGACCAAGATCAAAGTTTGGGTCCCAGGCAAAGTGAGGACTTGATATAGAAATTAATTTGAACTATAGAAAAATGAAGAGAATTAATATTTCAAGTATATCTGAATTTGTGGGCTGATAGTTATGCCCTTCACAGTATATTTTTAATTGTGTAAAAACCGCAGACCCAGGAAAAATGCTCGGAGGATAACAGCAAATGTTTGCAATTGTTATTTCTAGAGGCCAGGATTATGACCGATTCTTCTTCTTCTTTATACTTTTCATTGTTTTTCTAATGATCTACAATAAACATGTATCACTTTTGTAATAAAATTATTTTTTAAAAAATTGTTAATGTAAATATACTGGGATTTACTATTATTGTCATGCCTCAAATATATATCTGAATTGGTGTTATTAAAGAGCCTAAATTTACCTTTTTTTCTCATATTTGTAAAGGAGGATCAGAAACTGGCAAGTCCTCTGAATTCCGTTCCTCACTGTGTTCTCCTACACCTTGCGCACACTCTGAATAAAAACAAGGGCATAGTCTTAATTTTGTATTTCATTTAGACAAGAAAATATTAATTTCAATCATTTTCTAGTTTGAAATATAAATTTTCCTCTGCCTGTGGGCACTAGAGTCTGGCTCTATCATGGTAGCCTATGATTGATCTTGAAAATAAGGCAGAAATTGATATGCTAAAAGTTGTGGAGAATATGTTCCAAAAGTTCAGACAGAGTCCTGTTTTTGTCAGTAAAACACAGGCAATGGGACAAGGTTTGGGAGATAAAAATGATTAAAGGAAAGAAACAAAAAAGAAAGGTCATGTACTTTATTTTCCACATAGTCCTTTTCACCATAATGCTTAAAATACAGAAAAACTCTTTTATTAAAAAGAAAAAAAAAAAAAAAGGAAGCGAAAGACTGAAATTATTTAACTTTTCAAGAGGCTTGACTCCCAGGACACAAAAGGGACCTGGGAATTTAAAATTTGCATCTGCCTTTAGGCATTATGGCTTGAAATCTGTTGTAAATACCCTGTTATTAGTTCAAGAGATATCCACAGATAGCAAGATGCCTGGAATTCCAGAAGGAAGTAGAAGTCACAGTTAAAGATGCATTCTATTAGCACCTGTACACAGGCCAACACCTGAAAGCACAGAAGAAAATAAAAACTCCGATGAAAAAGAATGAAGGCAAATCTGTGATCCTCATTATAACTAGATTATCGATATTGCCCACTCCATGAAATATTTCTCATTCTCTGCGTGTTAGACTGCACTTTCCTATACTCTGAAGTTAGGCTTGGCCATGTGACTTGAGTCGGCCTGTGAAATGTGAATAGAACTGGTCTGTGTCAGTTCTGGCTTCTGGGAAGAAGATCATGATCCAACATACAACTTCCCAGTTGTCTCCTCCTGGCCCGGGACTGGCATCCACCTGGGTTCTTAAAGCACAGTGAACAAAGCAGCCCTGCTGAACTTTCATTGCCATGTAGCAGAAGCAAGAAATAATCTTTGTGTTTAAAATCACCAAGATTTTGGAGTTCTTTGTTATTGCAGCACAACATAGCCCACACAATGTTATAGCATCCATCCTCACCAAAGCATTTTAAGGGACCTCTATTTTAGTGTTCTCCATTAAGTGAGAAAGAATTAATGCACATTATCATTTCAGTGATTCAGGACAGGGACTTAGATATTTTGATAACTTTCCATATTTAAAATGTATAATATATTTTGCTTCCTTTTAGCAGAAAAACTTAAGTTGTGCTGTGCTTTTTTGAAAAATACTCCTTAATTTTGTGCTCCTATATTTTTCCCTTGCTCTCATAGTTATTTTTTAAAATCTTTTTGATGAATGTTTAATGTTCATTCCCATGAATATAACTGATAAATTTCTCTTTTTAACCATTATACTTTAAAATTTAAGTGTCTGTGTCTATATAATAAATCTAAGCAAATTTTTCATTTTGATGTTTAGATACTTTATCTGGCAGCCACACAATAAATAGAAGATTATACTCTTCTTCCTTTTAATAAATCCCACAAGGAACAGAACTAGTAACAGGAAATTAGTGTTCGAAAAATCAGCCATTGCATGGCTGTGAAAAGAAAGCTCTCTAAGGATAGGACTATTGTGGCTACGGATCAATGAAAAAATATTCAACTATTTTCTTTAAGTCAGTCTGTCCTCAAAACCTTGTGAGGCACTCTTCCAGGCTGCTAATATTTGCCTTTTTTCAAACCTGATATGCAGACTTTTTTTTTTTTAAAAAACATTCCCTTTTTCCAGGTGCTCCCATCAGTAGGGTAAATTTAAGAATTATTTTTACTGGGTGTGGATCTTTTTGAGAGAACTGGCAAACCAGGCGCTTTTGAAGCCTGCTGTTTTTCATCAGCTGGGAGCGGTAACCTGATCCGTCCACTCTGACCGGATTTAACCTAAGTGAACACAGTTTGCCTGTAGCACATGGATAAGATTGGAGGGAAGAGATAGTCTGCACGTCCCCAGCTGAGAAAAGGGGAAGGAGAGGAAGATAAAAACTGTGGTTTCAAATATCCTTAATGGGAATTCACAGTCATTTTTCATCTGGGCTGGGTGCTGTCAAAGCTTTGATGACTGCTTCCCTTTCCTAGGAATCTTTTTGTTTGGTCACGCTAGTGTTTGGACTTTGGCCAGGCCATTTTTTGTGTTCTCCAGGTAACTCTAGGTCTGTCTCAGTACAGCCCCGAGTGAGTCATAGGTCTGTAAATGATAGACCACTGTTTGATTTTTTAGCAATCCAAGTTTTCCTGGTATGGTCATGCCCTGAGAGGCAAGGGTGAGGGGTTTTTTGTTTGTTTGTTTGTTTTTCTTTTCTGTTTTCCTGGCTGTTGTCTTGCTGGCTCGGAAAGTCTAAAATGCATTCAAGCCATGGCATCAGGCATTTGAATCAGTATTTTTATTGGTTTGCTTTTTTGGTTATGCATACTGAAAGTACATCAACACGTTAAAAAGGAAGAGAAGGACGTTTGTTAGTGGTTTCTGATTCATGAGTCTGAAGGACCTGTCACATTCGAGCCTCGGAATGATTTTAATTAGCTGCATGACTGAAATGCCTTGTCGGTGTGGCACACTACAGACGCGCCATCTGAAGAGGGAGCAGCCAGGAGCGGGGAAGGCTGTGGGGAGGGGCCAGCTGCAAACAAACCCCCTGCTGCTCAATTTCACCTGCGTCTCCACCCTGCTACCCAAAGGTAATTCACTGAGGCACACTCTCCGATTCTGGCTTTGTAAAAGCTGGTGAGAATATTTATGAAGCCCCACCTAATTTTTGCCTGTTATTAATAATAATGCAGCTCCTGAAAGTGAGAAATAGGAAAAACAGAACCAGTTTTTCAGTCCCTAAGAGAGGAAATTCTTTTAGGAATTTAGAGTCACGTGCAAGCGGCCTTGTCACGGCAAGGCCTTAGACGGCCTCAGGGCTGGCGTTCTGTGGACAGCAAGTGAGCGCAGCAGCTTGTGCGACAGGGCTGGACAGCGGCCTGGTGAGAAGAGGCCCCGCGATGTCGTGGGACGCACAGAACCGTGTCTGTACAGGGGCCTAGAGCTGAGTCCATTTTCTCCAGGGACACAGCGATGCTCTCTGTTAGACCTCAGTAGAAACGTGCTGTAGCAACACAGATGCCAGGTGTTGTCAGGAAGGCTCCTGAAAACATACCAGAGAAGCCAGCTTATTCTTCTTTCAAACCAAGAGGCCCCTCACTAGGAGTGCTGGGTGCTGACTGGGTGCCAAGCCTGAGGAAGGAGGCGCAGAGCTGGGCCAGGGCCACCTCAGGAATGGGGTTGGGTGTGGCAGGTGCCCTGGGAAGCAGACCAGGAAATGACCAGAACTTTTCAATCTGAAGAGATGAAAGTTGAGAGAAGACACGCTGGATGTCCCTGAGCAACGCCATCCAGCACAAGGAAAAGATGGTGACTCTATCTTAGAGGTGGCTGGGTAATTTTACTGGCTGTATCTCCTACTACTTTCCAACATGAAAACTCCCCTCAAGCCACCAGAGTTGGCTCTCTGTTTCACCAAAGTGCTTTGCCCTTTCTTCTTGCCATACTCACGCTTTTACTGATGTTCTTCCTCTCGCTTTTATGTCTCTATTTTCTGCCTCCTAAGTTTAAATTTCACCTACCAGAAAAGGTCCCCTGCCGCCACCTCAGCCAAAGGTAGAATTTCCATAGCCTTTATGGTCTGCCCATTTGTGTGACAATTAATCATAGACTGCCAGGTAATGTCTCTTACATTGCTGTCGTGAGTTATTATTTAAACACAATTTTTTTACTATTTAACTTTTTGTGTGCATGAATATGTAAATAATGATTTTTCAACTAAAATATTAGCACACTCTATCTATATATATATGAAAGAAGCCATACTTTCCAAACCAAAGTCATGGCATATGGTTTGCATGCATTAGGTGGCTGCATGCAGCAGAAACCTCAGGAAAACAGTGGTTTAAACAAAATAATTTTCTCTCTTAAGTAACAGAAGTTTGGAGGTAGGGAGAGAATCTGGGGTTGATCTGGAGGCTTTAGAGTCATTGAAGATAGATCCTTCTGCTCCACCCTCCTGGTGCCTGACTTCCGTCCTGAAGGCTACTCAATGAGGCAAGAAGGCTGCCCAAGTATCATCATCCTGTCTGCAGTCAGAGCATCACCAAGGAGAAAGAGAGAACAGAATTCCTCCCAGCTGAGTCAGCAGCCTTTTATGATGCCTTCTCAGGACCCCTCAGGACACTTTTCTTATGTCTCATTGGTCAATACATTGTCACTCTGGCAATAAAGGAGGTTGAAAAACATAGTCTCTTAGCTGGGGTCATGGCCACCACAAATAAAATGGAGGCTTTGCTACAACAGAAGAAGGGAAGAGTAGATATTGGGCATCAGCTAGCTGTCTCTGCCACAGGAAGAGCATCTACTACATCCGTGGAACCAAGTGTGGGATACAAGATTTCATGCTCCACAAGGGCTCATAGAGACCCAGAGGAGTGTTTAATTTAATAACACAAAGGAGATATGATAACTTTTAGTTATGTGGGACTAAAGCAACTTCTCATGGTTGCCATGGGATACCTTCTAAATATGTGGCCTGATGTGATTTCCCCAAATTGTTATGCAATGAAAATGTCATAGATTCTAAGTATAGAGTTTTTTTCAATTACATACCCAGGGAAATGTGATATTTCCCCCTTGGATTGTATTATATTGGGCTTGGCTATGTGTCAGCAGATTTCAGTAATAGAGAATTAAAGCCTTTCTAACCACCAGGCATCAACATGTAGAGACTGATTCATTTGGGGTTGATAATTTGAATGGTGCCAACTTATTTTTTTTTAACAAGGCAATTTGGTTTTCAACAGAAAACGTAAGAAATTTTCTCTGCCTGGAAGATACTTATACGTACCAGATGTGCTCATCATACTTTGTATAGCCTATTATTGAATTTTTAGTATAGCCTACTATTGAATTTTTATATAGTGACTATTTGTTCGCTTGTCTCTTTTCTCTACTAAACATGATCCCTTGAGGGCGCGGAGCATGTTGTTTGTCTTTATATCACCAATGTCTAGGACAGTGACTGATGCATTGAAGGTATCCCATAAATGGTAGTTAATGAATTAATGTGTGATGCAATGCAGTGGTCTACATAGATTAGCAGTACTTTGGAAAAGAGGCTGTAGAAGGAAGACAGTGTCCAGGAATAAAATTTGTTCCGAATAAAAGTCTTTGCCCCATCCAGTCTTTGCTCTGGGGAGAGAATAATAAAGATTTAACTGGAACTTCATTTCGCCACAAATACATAGAAACCCAGAAAATAGACTCAGGATTTAGAGCAGTGGGGCAATATGCTAATAATCTATTGAAGCAACCTGGCTGTCTTGTCACTCCAAAAGTAATTATATTTGCAGTTTAGAAGGGATGCTACGTCGCATCATGTTTCCTAAGTTGCTCTGTTTATCCATCACTCAGCCACCCCTTGCATTGTACAGTGTCGTTCCAATGATAGGATTATTGTGATATTGCTAATAGGAGAGAGAAATTAATTTTTAAAACAAGCCATTAAGCACTGCCTGTGTAAAGTTTTTGTAGATACTTTAAAAAAATATATTAGTTGTTTCTCATCTCTCTTTTACATGCTGGGGTATGTTTCCTTTGAGCCTTCTTTTGCCTAAAGATGGTATAAATTTCCTTGCACTTAAATCCCTCTTCCTTACCTTCCTTTTCTTACTCAAATATTCTTTCCTGTCTGGAGGGAAGCACAGATCCCCAAGGCCTGTTGGTTTGCAGCAGCTGCAATAGAGAAAGCCTATGTGGAGTTCAAGTTTGTACTTTTATTGCAGGGGGAGGGAGTGGGGATGTTCTGCCCAAGCAGTAATTGCCAGGTAGGGTACTCATACTTATTCTCCATGGGCTCTATCTGAATGTGCTTGAGTCCTAACTGGGCCTTGTCTTCAGAGCTTCAGAGCTATGGCTTTATAAGTTTTTGAAAATTCAGTTCTCAAAAGATTGTTGCCTCCTTTTTGCTTGCCTGTGATTATGGCTTACAGCCATAACCAAAATTTCCACCTTACCTGACAGCAGGTCAACCTAATTGCAGACAAAAGAACTCAGCATAATGTAGGTAGGGACAACCTAATGGGCTGTACACCATCACACAGCCCTGGGCCCCAATACTAGCCATGGCTCTGTGACTTTGAACAAGTTACTTACTCTCTGAGCCCTTTGGTATAGCTGTCTGTAAAATGGAAATAATAATATCTACTTTGCTAACTTATCGTGGAATTAAGTAAGATGAGGTATGTAAATTGTATGGGAAGCAGTAGGTGTTCTGTAAAGAGGGCAAATTAATTCTACTTTTGATTAATTTCCTCCCTCTCCCATGAGCAACAGAAGGTGAAAGATGGAGAGGAAGTTGGAAATTATACCTTTGTCCAAATACCCTGTTCATTCTTTCGGTCCCATTTCTTCTACATTCTCTTGCTGCAGGAGCTCTAAAGCACTCAGGGTGAGTGAGGGAGAACGAAGATGCAAAAGTGTCCTTAAGTGAAAACTTCTAAGAGTAGCAACAGTACCTGGTCTAGAAACTTCCCTTTAATCCAAATTAAAAAATTATAAATTGGCCAGGCATGGTGGCTCACACCTGTAATCCTAGCATTCTGGGAGGCCGAGGTGGGAGGGTTGCTTGACATCAGGAGTTCGAGACCAGCCTGAGGAAGAGCGAGACACCATCTCTACAAAAAATAGGAAAATTAGCCAGGTGTGGTGGCACACACCTGTAGTCCCAACGACTCGGGAGGCTGAGTTGGGAGGATCACAGCCCAGGAGTTGGAGGTTGCAGTGAGCTATGATGATGCCACTGCACTCTAGCCAGGGCAACAGAGCGAGACTCTGTCTCAAAAAAAAAAAAAAAAATATATATATATATATATGTGTGTATATATAAATAACCTTTGTATATTCTTATCACTTATACTTAAATGATGTCAAAACAGACATCCTAGATAAAAGTGCTAATTCCAAGCTTTGGAAGTGTATTCCTGTGGCCAAAATTACTTAAAGAAAAAAGTGGGGGATGGGGGCTGGGGGGTGGGGGTGGGTGGGGGAAGGGAAGAGAGTACTCTGGATCCAAAGATTTAGGTCAGTTTTAATTCTCAAGTTAATAACACTTACCTGCCTGCTCACAGCATTTACTCTATCTTACCAGCAATTTATTTGAGTTTGTGGCATTGCATGTGGAGTGCCAAGATTTACAGAGTAGTTTGGATGTGATATGATCTTCTACCTTACAACAACATTAATGTAGTGAAAAAACACAGAAGAAACACAAGTGAATTCAACAGAAATGCCCCTCAATTAGCACATATCCAAAACCCTGTGGGGCTGGGGTGGTGTGTTAGGACCTTCAGTCTGATATTACTAAAGGGGGTAAAATGTGCAGGCGAAATTTCTTTGGCCACAGAGTCAGTTCTGTCATATACATTTGCTAGATCCAGCTGTATTTCCTAAATGCTGAACATATTGTTCTGGCTGTTTATATTCTTGGCACCCAGCACTGCTGTGCATTCCCAAGCGCCAAGAGCATGAGCACAGCAGTAGCTTCCCCTAAAAGGCCTGTAAAGCCATGACTAGTTTATTCTCCCAAAGATCCAAGGGGCTTGTTAAAGCACAAGATCTGTTGCAACTGACATGGCTCTGAGTTAAATGTGTCGCAACACATTCTTAGGGAGACAGAGTTCCTTTGACTAACAGCCTCCATATTTGTCAAAACTACTATAGGCCAAAGGTTAGCAGCAATGCCTGGCAGCACAAAACGAAATCTAAAAAGCTAAAATAAGCACTAGGCCATTGAGCCCAATGCTTTCTACAGCTTCCTTTCTCTGCTACTCAAAGTCTGGATAAACGCTGCCCCAAAGTAGGAGTTTATAGACTACACTGAATGCATAAAAACAAAGCGGAAACCTGGGTCATTCTTTCACTTCAGCAGGGAAATGCCCAAGTCTGTTTTGTAACAGCTCTCAGATAATGTAGTGGAATTTTCAAAACCATTTATTTCCATTTACTATATTTTTAAAATAAAAAATGTAAGATTTTTAGCTAGGTTTAAGATATTCAAAAATCTCATAGAGCAGCAGAAACATTAAAAAATAAGTCTAAGATCAAATGGTATGGGTTAGTAGAGGGACATTCACCCAGGTTGAAAAGAGAGCAAAGGCAATGGTGGCACGATGAGGCCTCTGCTAGTCCCCAAGGGGCCCCAGATAATTCTAAGATCGAAGTAACTGGACATAGGGGGTCCAGATTGCTTCATTGAGCACCTTCACTTTGAATAACCACTGAGATGAGAGGATTAATAGGCAGGTTTCCTGGAGGACATGAGGCCAAATTGAAACAAATGGAGTGTCCCTCTTATAAAGGCTAGAATGCAGCCTTCACTTGAGGCTGAATACTTCCTGTCTCAGCTCTATGTGTGTTTAACATCCTAAGTATCAAAGCATAAGATATGTGAAAATGCACTTGTGCCCTACTTCTGCCTCTGACCTAAAGTGGGAATGCAATGCTTTGTAAGCATGGCAAATCAAGGAAAAAGAGAATTTGTTCCAGCAAAAATCTTGGAAAGGTTAATACCTTTGGGTCCAGAATTTTAACTTAAGGAAATTTATCTTAAGTAAACAGTTAAGAGAATATTTAGTTACAAGTATATCCATCACTGTTTTTGTTTTGTTTTGTTTTGGGAAGGAATGAAAAACGGGACGCCATCTAAATATTTGTCCAACAATAATACATTGCTTAGTACGGTCATATAATGGAATAATTCACAGTCCTTAAAAAGTAATGCTGTGGAAGAATGATATGGAAAGATGTCAATGACATATTGTTGAGTGCAAAAAAGACTGACAGAGTAGTGCTACAGAAGACAGTATGAAGAAGGTAAACAACCAAAATACTTGCAAATCGTTTATTGGATAAAGAACTGCATCCAAAATACACAAAAAAACGTGTAAAACTCAACAGGAAAAAAAAAACATTTAAACGATGGGCAAAAGATCTACACAGATACATCACAAAAGAAAATATACAGATGGAAAATAAGCATATGAAAAGATGCCAGGCATCATTTGTCATTAATGAAATGCAAATTAACATACCAGTGAGATGCCACTACACACCTATTGGAATAGCTAAAATCCAAAAAGCTGATAGTACAAATTGCTGGCAAGAACACTAAGCAATTGGAACTCTCACTCATTCCTGGTGGAAATGCAAAGTGATACAGACCCTATAGAAGACAGTTGAGCAGTTCCTTAAAAAGCAAAACATAGTCTTACCACGTGATCCAACCATTAGGCCTAGTTATTTACTCAATTGATGTGAAAATATATGTCCACACAAAAACCCACATGCAAATATTTGTAGCAGTTTTCTTCAAAATTGCCAAAAACTAGAAGCAATTAATATGCCTTTTAATAAGTGAATGGATCAACAAACTGTGGTGCATTCAGACAACAGAATACTATTAATATCAATATTTAGCAATAAAAAGGAACAAGCTATCAAGCCATACACAAATATGGACAAATCTTACATGTTTGTTGCTAAATGAAATAATCCAGTCTGAAAAGTCTGCAATACTGTGTGATTCCATTTTTATGACATTCTGGAAAATAATAAAATATAGAGGCATCAAACAGATCAGTAGTTGCCAGGGTTTTGGATAAGGGGGGTAGTCAAATAGGTAAAGCCTGGGGAGCTATATTTTAGGGTGATGAAACTGTTCTGTATGATACTGTGATGGTAGATGTACAACACTACATTTTTCAAAACTTATAAAATTTTACAGCACAAAGAGTGAAACTATGTTGCAAATTTAAAAAATTATTTAGGGGATCCCAGGCTGGAATGTAGACTATGACAAAGGAATCTCTATTAGAAATGTATAAAATGATCTCACTTAAGAGGGTGGGGATAAAAGTGCTGAACTAAATAACTTTGAAAATTAGTAGAAACTAACACTAAAACTGTCCATGAACACTGTACAGTTTTAGTGGGTCAAGTTGTTTCCCATAAGGGTAGAGGTTAGCAATTCTGAAACCATTATACATTATACTAGAACTGAACATTTAAGTAAGTAGGTGGCAGATGGTGGAAGCCAGGTTTCCCACTATTGGAGTGGGAGTTTACAGACAAGCAAGGAACGAATCTGGAATGATTCATGTAGTACTGGGTTAGAGTTGAAGATACCACCATGAACTCACTTTTAGTTTAAGATAGATACAGATAAATATATAGGAAAAAATATAAATACATGTTTATACACCAGTTAGTAGACATACATACTTCCTTTCTCTCTTAGCTGAGAGGGCCGAAAAGCAGCAACATTCAAGTACCAATGAGCACATCCAGCACCCAGATCTTGGTCTCTAATGCTGTTCTCTAATAAAAGGAACCAGGGCTTCTTGGAGAAATGGCTGATTTTAGGTATGGGGCAGGGAAAATATAACTCCAGAGCATCTTATAGTGCCAGAAAGTAAAGAACGCTCAAGAAAACCCACAATAATGAGAATATATCAAAGGGACGTAGCAGACAGTTGAAAAACTAGAACAATCTGAGCCATAAGATAAATAACACAATACTGGATTATAATCCAAGGTATTAAAGAAATATCCTTGAGTTCATACTGATATAAATAAATGATTAAATAAATAAATGAGAGAGAGAGAGAGAATGAATAGACAAACTATCCATGAAGAATTCCAAATAATTTATGGGGATACTCCTTTCTTTAAGGAGTAGGACATAATTTCCTACCCCTTAAGTGTGGGCTCTACACAGCGACTTCCTTCCAAAGAGCACAATATGGAAAGAGGGATAGAAAAAGTGTGACTTTATTGTGGAGAAAACTGACAAATACTATCTCAGTCAGATGATCAAGGTTGACACACTTCTGTGGTTCTCCCCAAAATCCATAACCCCAACACAATCATGAGAAAAACACCAGACAAATCCCAATTGAGGCACATTCTACAAAACAACCAACCAGTACTCCTCAAAATTGTCAAAGTCATCAAGAATAAGAAAGCCTGAAAAACTGTTAAAGTCTAGAGAGCCTAAGGACACGTAATGACTAAATGTTATGTGGCAGCCTAGACGGGATCCTAGCACAGAAAAGAACATTAGGTAAAAAGTAAGGAAATCTGAATAAAGCACAGACTTCAGTTAGTAATAATGTATTGGTACCAGTATCAATAATAACAATTTTTCAATATTTGTTCATCAGATTGGGACATTAGTAGCATACTAGTGTAAAATATTAACAATAGGGGAAACTGGGTATGGGCTATATGCGAACTCTCTGCAATGTCTTTACAACTTTTGTGTAAATAGTAAACTTTTATAAAATAAAAAGTGTACTGGACAAACAGTATATACTATGATTTTCCTGAATTTGTATACAGATATACAGTTAGATACACATATGCATACATAGAAAAAATATGAAAGGTTATATATCAAACCATTAACATTGGTTATTGCTGGTGGTGAGATTAGAAAGTATTATTTTCTTATTTTGTTCATCTGTATATATGACTTTACAATACAAAAAGAAAAAGAAATTGTAAACCTTCATTTGGAAGAGAATACTTCCCTGACATAAATGCAAAAGAAGAATTATAGCTAATATCTAAAATTCCTAAAGTATGGAACAGTTCTGTCAGGGAAAAAATATAAAAATTTACTTTTTAATTAAAAACTTTCTTCCCAGTATGTTCTTTGATAATGCCTAAAGATAAATATGAAGAGGAATAATTATTTCTTGAATGAATAGTTTGACAAAACATAGTCAAGAAAGTCCCAAATTAACTTTCAAGAGGAATTCAATTCCCCATTTTAATCCACTCATTTTCCCCATTCTAATTTCTTATGTAATTTAAGATATTTAAAACCTCTAGAGAGGCTGGTCTGAGGCTCCAAGAAGGTGCTGTCAGATGTCCCTAGAGTTCAATTCTAAGCACACCTGTCCTAGCAGCCTCTCACATAGTACATTAGAAGGTGACGGTCGCGCACCATATCAGAGTGCTGATGGAGCCATTACCACCTTATCCAGTGGGAAGCAATTAGCTACTTTAAACAGGAATGTATTCTTTCATTCCCATAATGGCATTGCTTACTCTATTTTAAATTATTAGATAAGCCTTTGCTTGAGCTTATTTGGGAAAGGCCACCCACATTTTTTTTCATAAATCATTTTATTTGCTCATTTCTTATTCTATAATACTCATTGAGGGCTCACCATTTGTCAATTAGTATGTTAATAATGGAGGAATATTAAAGTGTGAATAATAATAAACAGCCCTTAACTTTAAGGAGATCCTAGGAAAGAGGAAGGGGCACAGTGAGATAGATTAAATTATTACACTTATAAGATAGAATAAATGACAAAAAGAAAAGTGCAAATACAGTAAAATGAGCGTTCACAGCAAGGAGAGAATACATCCGTGTAGAAAGGCACAGAGAAGGGTTTGCAAAAAAGGATGACTGAGAATTGGGTCCTGGTTAATATTTTGTGGTGTTGGCTGGAATGTTTATTCTCTTTTCTTTATGTTTCCACGTGGAGGAATTTCAGCTAGAATAACAGTCCTGACCACTGTCCCCACTCATTACTCCCTCCCACAGAGGGTTAAATAGTGCATTCCAGAGCAGAAACTGAGCGTGCTTGGCTTAGCCCATTCTGTTTGCTCTTTAGTAGGAGCCTGTCTGCATGCCCCTTTTGTCTGATCTATTTTATGCCATGTAGGAAGAAATCCTTAAAGCCTCTTTCTCCAATTAACTTTATCAATAATAAAGGTGACTATTTAATCTCTGCCTGTCTCCTGAGTCTATCACAAAAGAGGAAGAGGGGTGTTATTAGCTCATAAAAGTTCTAATAATAGACTTTGAGACAGAAGAAGTGAGGGAAAAAGATAGGCAAAGGCACAGATACAAAGCTTGGAGGAACACTGAGTATGTCAAATTGGCAGGAATTGAGTATGAATGAAGAGCAAAGTGGAAGATGGAGTAAAACAGGCAGATCGGGAACTGTCTTATTCAGGGTTCTCCAGAAAAATGGAACGAATAGGATATATATAGAGAGAGATAGAAAGAAATTTATTATAAGGGATTGGCTCATGCCATTATGGAGGCTGAGCAGTCCCACAATCTGCTGTCTGCAAGCTGGAGGCCCAGGAAAGCTGATGGTGTAGTTCCAGCTCAAACCCCAAGGCCTGAGAACCAGGGAAACAAACGGTGTAAGTCTCAGTTTGAATCCAAAGGCCCAAGACCTGAGAGCTCTGATTTCTGAGCTCAAGAGAAGATGGATGTCTCAGCTCAAGCAGAGAGACCAAATTTGTTCCTCCTTTGCCTTTTTGTTTTATTCAGGCTCTCAGTGGATTGGATGATACCTGCACACATCAGGCATCATCATCATTACTCATCTACTCAGGTACTGATTCCAATGCTAATCTCTTCCAGAAACACCTCAGACACACCCAGAAATAATGTTTCACCAGCTATCTGGGCATCCCTTATCCCAGTCAAGTTGACACATTAAAATTAAGCATTACAAGGACTATTCTTGAAAAATCCTGAAAGTCAGGCTAGGGCTTTAGAATTTATTCATAGTCAATAGAAATGTTCTGGATCCCTATAATTGTAGAGTATCTTATATCAGGCTAACACTCCCAAAGAAAACAATTATAAACTTTGAGCAAATATTAAAAACAACTGTTTGAAGGGGCTGGAGAGTAATCAAAACAGGCTGAACTGGAGAAGATTCAAATCAATCCTTGAAAAAAAACAAAAAAAAAAAAGGGTGAGATCCACACTTGGCTTTTCCATGGGAGCAGTCCCTAGCACCACTAAGCTAGAAGTAAAACCACACTCTTATTATAGGAGTCAGAACATACTTTGGGACTGTTTTAGTGGCTGAAAACTGAAAAACAAAATCCTGAAGAAAAGGGAGTCATAAAGGGGAAAGGCCAAAATCTTTGTATAAACTTTACTTAATCCTTGGCTGACTGCTGAACTATGTATGTGAGAGGTGAGACTCCAGGTAACTCAGCAGGAAAAACAAACAAACAAACAGCACCTAGGATTCTGAAAATCTAAGAAAATATTTTAGCAGCTGCACAACACAGGAGATATAATTTGGAGTTAAAGGGACTTAGTAAAAATTTTAATCTTTCAATAAATCCCAGAAGAGCCATGTCTTAGGAATAGAGGCTATGTTCCAGAACTAAAGAATTCACCCTAGGATTGAGGAGCAAACCAACACTGGTTCAAGATGATATGTTGTTAATTAAGCTCCTAACTGGAACAAAACTCAACACTTTGCAGAGGAAGATGACAGAATTTATATTCTATGATGTTTCAATGTCCAGTATATAATAAAAAATTACTAAGCTATAAATCATCAAGAAAATGTTATCTAGAGGCAAAGGGAAATTAGTCAAAAGAAACAGACTCACAGATGATACAGACATTGAAATTAGATGACAAAGACTGTAAAATATAAAAATTATGCTAAGGAAGTAAATGAAAAAATTAATATAATGAGGGAAAAGATGAGAATTTCAAGAGAGGTACAAAAATCATAGAAAGAGCAAAACAGAAATCCTAGAACTAAAAAATACAATATCTTAAATTAGAAATTCATTGTGTGTGATTTATAGTAGAGTGGACATGACAAAAGAGATCACTGAACTTGAAAATAGGCCAATAAAATCATTCAACCTGAAGCATAGAGAGAAAAAAATTGCAAAATAATGAACAAAGCTTTAATGACCTGTGGGACAGTATCAAGTGGTCTAAAATCACGTATTTGGTGTTCAAGAAAGAAAGAAAGAAAGGAGGGGGATATATATACAGAACAAATATTTGAAAAAATATGGGACAAAATTTTTCCAAATTCGATCAAGAACCAACCACCCATATATCCAGGAAGCTCAGTGAACTACAGCAAGATAAAAAACTAAGCACAATAAAATAAAGAAAAAAATCTTCAAAGAAGTAGGAGAAGGGGAAAAAAACCCACATCACATACAAGGGAACAAAGATAAGAAAGTTAGCTGACTTTTCATCTGAAAATAAAGGAGGACAGAAGACAATAGAAAGTTATCTTTAAAAATCTATTATCAATAAAATAGCTTCCAAAAATTAAGATTAGGTAAAGATATTTTCAGGAACAAAAACCAAGACAATTTTTCACAAGCAAACCAACACTACAAGAAATGCTAAAGAAAGATATTCAGATTAAAGAAGAATGATACTAGGTGGAAATTTGAGTCTACAGAAAAGAATGAGGAGATGAACATAGTAAAAATATGGGTAAATATAAATGACTATTTTTATTTTTTTTCCAATTTGTCAAAAGTCAGTCAAATGTTTAAAGAAAAATAACAACAATATATTTTGAGGTTTATAATATTTTTAGAAGTATGGCAACAATAGCATGTAATGGTAAGGAGGGGAGTGTGAATCAACTAGTAGTCAATGGGGAGCCTTGGCAAATTTCTGAACAGGAAAATGGGCAGCAGAGTGACACAATTTAAACTGTGTCTTTAGAAGATCATCCAGCAGCGGGACACAGGACAGATCAGAAGGAGCAACGTAATAGATGTATTAAGGAAGAACCCATAGGACTTGGAAACTGATTGGAAGTGGTACAGGAGAATAACAGTGATGTTAAATAGTACCTCCATTTTTGGAGGTTGGGTGATAAAGAAGTTGATGTTATCGTTAAAGAAATGGGTACCCTGTAGACAGAACTACCATGGGAAGAAAATGACGAGTTTACTTATGATCTTCCCAAATCTAAAGTGTAGGTGAGACCATATAGGTGGAGATGGATGACAAATAATTCAAAATTCAAGTCTCTTCTTTTATAAAAATTCCAGTGCCTGTCCTCAAAAATATATGGTTTTTATGTGACTTGTTTTCACCATATGCTACATGATTTATTGGAAAATTTTAAATATATCCAAGCTGTTAGCAAGAGAAATATATGTAAACCATAACAGAGTGGGGGATTTGTGAAACAGTTTGTGGAGAGGTCTTTTGGTCCAGCCTCCCATCTCTGAGCAAAAGTCCAAGGCCAAAAGCCAGCAGCCCTTGAGCTTCAGGCCAGACAAAGCTGTACCTGCTTTGCTCTGCAAACTGGCATGCTGGTTTGTGACTGTTTTTTAGTTGCCTGCCCACATGACCACTTACCCTTCCTTCTCTACATTCCTTGATTTTTTTGATGCTCTGAATTCACCACTATGAACCCAGAAAAATGATAAGACTAATAGCAAAAACCAAGAGGCCAACCTTTCTGCTTTACCTATCCCTCTCTTCCTGTCTCCCTCCCCTGGAAATTATCCAGTTGAGGGATCCCTTATGCGTTTAGCCGTGACAGATACCACTGGAGTGCTTTGCCTTATGCCTATGTCATCCTCAAGTTTTCATTCATTCACCCTTCTAACGGTCTGGAATCAGTCCTACTCTAAACCAAATTGTGAAGCAGATAAGGATATATTTTGTTCCCTCTCATGCTCCATTTTTCAACACCTGCCCACAATTGGGGACCTATTACCAAAGGTGACCAGTGCCATCTTACTGTCCTCAAACTGCCTAATGTCCTCATCTGGTGCCCTCCAGATTCTCCACTCTCCATTCTTTTCTCTCCTTCTTATATACTCTCACTTTTGAAAAGTCCGAGTTCCTTACTATTCCTAACCTCAGTGAGGAGTTAGGAGAAAAATAGGTTAATTGAGCTAACTCAAATAATGGTGTAATTATTCAATTTTGTCCTCAGCCTGAGCACTTTTTAAAAGATATCTTATATACATGTGAGTCTCTAGGACATGTGACAAAGGGGGAAGAAAAAGTCCACCTTTTATTTTAGCCCGTGATATTATAATACTAAAATAAATTAGCACTAACCTTTGCTATTCATTTTAGTGTATTCTGCTTCATGAAATATTGTTTAACATTCCAGGATAAAATCCAAATATAAGACAATGAGATCACTGTGTTCTTACTTTACATATGGAAAAGCTACCCAGACAGGGCTACGGACCTTCATCATTCTCTTGTATCCCTGCTTTCCGCTCTAGAGTGAAACGTTATTGATAAGCATGTGTAGGTCCACATTTTCTCCATCTGCTTCATATATGTATGTTATTTTAACAACTTGGCTGCCTTACTCCCATTTTTCTCTATTCAATTCTATTTTCACTTTTTTGACCACTAACAAGAAATAGATAAAGCAAGTCAAAAGGGCCTTAACTTTGCTGCTATTCTGGTCTAGTTTAAGATTTAAATCTATGTAATTGTGCAAGAGTCAAGCAAAAGTTAAGTGAAGGACAACTTCTGTCATTTCCTTACCCTGATTATGTAGATTGTTTTTAACCCTTGGATTGTCTCTGTCCTTCTTCCTGTTCACTGAAATCCACTCCCGCCCCCAAAATCCATCTCCATCCTCACACCTCCAGAAAGCCAACAGCAGCATCCTTTTCCTCTTCCTGATCTTTCAAAATACTTGTCATTAATATCACACACTTTATACTCTACATTCAAGCATTCTCAACTTACTCTGTGTGTAAATACCACTTCTCCAATGAGACCATGAGTTCTCAGAGATGAGATCATTATCCTATAAATCTTAACACATCATGTGGTTCCAGGCACATAGTAAAAACTGAGTGGCCTGAACGGTTAAATTCTTTACATTAAGGATAAGACCCCATGGAGAGTACTCAATGCTCCTGGAGTAGCTTAGAGGCTCACCTCTTTGCTTGTAATTTTCCAAATAGTTTTTCAAAATGGAAACCCCCCAAATATCCAGTGAGTACAAAGCGGGACAGAATAATGAACATGACATTTAAAGTATCAAACCCAAAATCTAGTCAGTGAAAAAATTCCACATTCTTTCATTTAGCTGATATTTCCTGAACATTTCCTGTGTCCATGTCCATGGTACTCAGGAGAAAAGTTAGTAGAGGGTATAGTTCCTGGACTCCAGGAATGCAAATAAAAACTAAAAATGTAGAATTAAGAAATGACTACATTCAGGTCTTTTCAGGAACAAAGAAAACAGTAAATAATAGAAAACGTTGAAAAGGATTTACTCATTTTATCTTAATCATGATCATCAGTTCATGTTTAATTTGGTGGCTAAAGTATGTAAAAACATTGAGTTTATCACAGTGAGTTGCATAACAGAACATAGAAAGCACACACTTTTGTGTGCTTAAATGAAACAAGTTAGAATTTAAATTATTGTATACTGAATAGCTGGATGTCACTGACAAATAAGAAAATAAACAGTGCCTATTCGTGGTATCATTTAGACATCAGTATGACATCAGTTGAAAGAAAAAGTAATTGTGTACCGCCAAGACAATTTTGATGGCTGAAAAACACATTAAATTGTCTTTGTCTTTGAGCTGATTTACTTTGTATATTCCTCTAAAACAGAGTCGTAACAGACCAATCGAAACAAAATGAAATAGAGTGTGTTATTCTGCCTTTTTTTCCTTCGGGAATAAGCTCAGATTTGAACATAGTGATGAAAGGCGTCTGGCCCTTGTTGCTTCTGAGAATCAACACGAATGTGTCGATGGATTCTGCAGTATCTGATCGCGGGCTGAAATCAGATGGAAAGTAGATAACAACTAACACAAAATTCTATGTAGGGAACAAAATGCTACCAGTGCCAATTACCAACTATCCTACTTACCTTAGTATGTTCATTTTAATAAAACCTTTGGGAGAAGAGTACAACCTGAAAGTCGTTGAGCTTTCAAATCTACATAACAAGAACATAAACAGCTCTATACTGTTCCCTCTCCCTGGAATGGTCTTCCCCTACAGAGTTGGTCAGCTCCTGCTCTCACTTTAATCAAGTCTCCCCTCAGATGTCACCTCCTCAGAGAGGAATTCTCAGACCACCCTATGTACAATTCCAGCACCCCCTTCCTATTACCCCTGACTCTTCACTATGCTTCCAGTCAGAATAATTTATGTTATGGTGCCATAATAACCAATCCTCAAATCTCAGTGGCTTAAAAAAAAAAGTTTATCACTGTGAAAAATCCACTGAGTCTGAGCAACACTCTCAGGCACTCCTCCTTTGTAAGTCCTTATTAATAGAGCCAACACACTCGCCCCAGCTGGTGACAGTGGAGACTCAAGGCCAGGAAATAAATACTTCCACCCAAAGATGACACAGATCACTTCCACTCACATTTCCCTGGCCAAAGTCACACTAAACTACAAGTGGGCAGGGAAGTCCCATCCTCCCATGTGTTCAAGTGGATACAGTGATGTCTGGTACTTCATGCTACACTTTTCTTTATGATATTTTTCACCTAACATCATATAAAATCTCTTATTTGTTATTATTTGTCTCTCCTTTCTAGAACATAAGCATTGTGAGGGCAGGGAACTTGTCTATTTGCTCGCTGCTATACCCTCAGATCTTAGAACAGAGATTCTTAAAAAGTATTTGTTGAACGAACAAAAAGAACAGAGAAAATGATATGCTTTACAAAAGGAATTACAAGTGTAAGTGCCTGTTCATACAACAAGGGAAGCAATCAAGGCTAGAACTCTGGCTACTTGGAGAGCTTTTGCCTCTGCCAAAGCCTGCCGGTTGTTGCCTTGATGAACCAGGGACCCAGGATGGCCAGATCTTCTGATTTCTCATGAGACGTTAAAAATCTTGATTTTCAAATGAAAGTGCTGACTTTTTCATGTGATTCAAAAGTTTTCCAAACCATATGCAGTTTGCACCCGGAAAACATGATGTCAGTCTATGCCTTTTGCTTTAGGTGGAAAGTATGTGTTTTGAGATTTGCAAAGGTCCAGTCACATGGAGGGAGAAAGAGAAAAGAGAGGAAAAATGGAATCTCCATGTCCCTTTCAACTACACTCTAATTTGGAGGGATCCCTGCCCTAGCTCATTGCCTCTCACCCCTGCCCCTTTTTACCCAGGAATTTAGAAAAATACCTCTTTATATTTATAGAACTAGTTTCATTTATTTATTTTCAAATCCTTTGAAAAGTAAGAAGGGGTCAACCCCACCTTTGCTCATGCTATTGTGTATCTTACATAACAATATCTAAATAAATAAGAATCCATGGGGAAAGGTCTGCAAGGTGAAAATATTTAGAATAAAGAATCATTGTGATTAGAATGGCACTGGCAGTATAAAAGATCTAATACCTATTTCATATAACAGATGAGGTCCAAACCAGGAACTCTTCTCCATAACCAATAATTTGATCTGATTACATAATGAGTGTTTCTTTTTCTTTGCCCTAAAGTTGAACTTTGTCTATAGAGGGACTGCCAAACACATTTTCACTGTAAAGAAATGTTGTTTTCTAATGTATCACCCAAGAGGTTTTAGTTCAGATTAAAATGTTCAAAAATCAAATTTCTGTATTTCTTTGGACCCAGCTTGGGGTGATTTAGTAACAGTCTTCCTCCTACTCTTCTTCTCCAGAGGGAATTCTTCCTGAGCATGATCTGTTAAACCATAAGTGTAATTGTGCATTTCAGTGGCCCCAAGGCTGTACTTGGGAGTTTTCCAGCTGTGCAATCAATAAAATGCCCTGGACTCTCCAATCAGGGACGCAATACTGGATTCTGGGCAATCTGCTTTTCAAAGGAAGCAACTGAATTAAACAGGCCACCCCTCCTCTCTTCCAGGGAATTCTACCATCATGCCCCCAAACAGCTGACATGCCATTCCCTGAAATGGCGCTGCCGTTTCAGATCTCTGTTGGCATGCCTGTCACATATTGGCTTTCATTCTAAGATAACTGGGAAAATAAGAAATATCCAACAACCTTTTCAGTGCCCAGTCCCATCCTCCAGTGGAAATCCTCACAATAAACAGACTTCCAGTGGACTTTAGACATGCTTGTAATTAACCTCGCTAGGCTACCCTAGACGCCTCTGGATAGCAGGAGTTTGAGTATTGCCTTGAAATAAATAAGTCTTCTAGTCCATGGTTTTTAAAAGAAAATTACAAAGACTGAAATTGGAAATCTTGTTCTTACAGAGGCAAATGGAAATATGAAAATCTCTGGAGATAGCTCATGAGCAAAATAAATTACTTTCATAGAATTCTAGAAATCATTTATTTTCAAAATTCTAATATTGACTTGATTCTGAAAATAATTACAGCATTACTCTCCAAAGGAGTTCTCTTCAAAGTGGCCGCTGATTTCGCAAAAGGATCAGTTTCAGTCAATGTGGCATTTTAATAATATGCCTTGAAATTTCCTTTTGCTCACACACAGATACAACCTAGAAAACAGAAATTGAGACAAGCCACCCATTGGCTGGGTGCCTAAATCTTCAACATTCCTTAAACTGGTTCTAGATTAAAAGGTCCCAGATGACCCTGTGAGACAGGCACAAAACTCCTAAATAGGAAGAGGATGGTGGGGGTGGGATGAAGAGAGAGAGAACTTGTAATATGAGAAAAATTTGCAAGCCAAAGTGCTCAAATACACAAAGAAATAAAATGTTGAGAAAGACAGTCAACAAAATCAGCTATTTGGAGATTAATTCAATCTAGGTAAGTTTAAAATAGTAGAGAAATGATAAAAAATCTGAAAATTAGTGTGCTTAGACTCTTTGAAGTGATAAATTATGAGAAAAAATTAAAAAATGATAAGAAATAATGAAACAAAACAGACAGAAATAAAACAATAATAGGTGGATGAGAAAAAGAGCCAATTAGAAATCTTGAAAATGAAAAACATAGTTAAGGGTTGAAACAATTCAATAGACTGGGCAAATAGGTCTATACAAAAGTGAAGATTTTGTGAATTAGAAGGTTGTCCTGAGGAATTCACCAGGCATGAACAAACACATTAAAATTATGAAAGAGAAGTTAAAGATGTGGAGATTTAACATGATGAATCTCAAAATTACTATGCTGATTGAAATCTGCTAGACAAAAAGAGTACATATTATATGATTTCATTTATAATGTAATATTCTAATACGACAGAAAGCAAATCAGTGAGTGGCTGCTGGGACAGTGGAGTGGGGTGGGTCAGGATTGTAAAAGAACATGAAGCAACTTTTGGGAGTGATACATAGGTTCATTATCTTGATTGTAGTGATGGTTTCACAGATTCACAAATGTATATTTCAAAATTTATCCAATTATACAGTTGAAACATGCAATTTATTGCATACCAGTTCTACCAGAATAAAGTCATTTTAGTTAAGTTTTTTTTCCTTAAAAAAGGAAAAGGAAATCAAGAAATACTAAAGGAAATCAAGAATACCTAAAGGTGATTCTTTGAGAAGACAAATTAAGCAGACTTCTGGCAAGATCAATCAAGAAAAACCAAACAAAGAACAAATAAAATCTAATATTTGAATACAAGATTTTAAAAATTAAAATTTTATGCCAATAATATGAAAATGTAGATGAAAAGAACCCATTTCCAGAGAAAGATAAGCTCTCAAACTGAGTAAAAAGGAAGTAGGAAATAAGAATAAAGCAGTAACCATTTGTTACGGGTTGAATTGTGTCTCCCCCAAAAGATATATTGAAGTCTAAATCTCCTCAGAATGTAACCTTATTTGCAAATGGGATCTTTATAGAGGTAATCAAGCTAAAATGAAATTATTAGGATGAGCCCTATTTATATAATATGACTGGGGTCCTTATAAAAAGGGGGAACTTGTACGCAGAGGGCAGACACACAAGAGCAAAGACCACGTGAAGGCACACAGAGAGAAGACAGCACGTGACTAGAGTGATGCGGCTACGAGCCAAGGAACACCAAGGATGCCGGCAAACACACAAGTCAGAGAGCAAGTGAGGATTCTCCCTTAGAGCCCTCAGAGAGAGCATGGCCCTGCTGACACCTTGATTTCAGACTTCTTTCCAGACTCCAGAACTGTAAGACAATAGATTTCTGTTTTGTTAAGCTACCGAATTTGTGGTGCTCTGTTACAGTAGCCCTAGGAAACGAACACAGCATTAAACAAAATTAAATCAGTAATCAATATTCTTTTCCTCATCCATATCAAATGAAAGCAGGCCCAGGTTGTTTGGAGGCAAGTTTTAAAAGATCTCTTAATAAACAGACAATCCCTGCAAGAAGCCACCCAGCTCATTTTATGTCTATAGGAACTTTCAAGTAAAAACTAATCACAAGCGGCACAAAAAAAGAAGACTATAGAACAACTTCATATATAAACATAGATATTTTAAGACTCTAAATATCATGTTAGCAAAATAAATTCATCAGGGTATTTTATTAATAAAATGTCATGGCGAAAAAGGGGGGTTTATTCCAGAAATGGAAAAATAGGTTAATATCAGAAAATCTAGGTATAAATCAACCACAGTAACATTAATGGGAAAAAAATTTCTTGGTTATGTCAATGGGAGGGGAAAAAATCATTCGATAATGTTAAGAATTTGTTTATAATTTTTAAAAATGCTTAGCAAACAAAGAGTCAAAGAAAATTTCCTTAACCTCAGAAATGGTATTATTTTAAAATTTTAGCTAACAAATATAAGAGAAGACCACGTGAAGGCACACAGAGAGAAGACAGAGCACCACAAATTCGGTAGCTTAACAAAACAGAAATCTATTGTCTTACAGTTCTGGAGTCTGGAAAGAAGTCTGAAATCAAGGTGTCAGCAGGGCCATGCTCTCTCTGAGGGCTCTAAGGGAGAATCCTCACTTGCTCTCTGGCTTGTGTGTTTGCCGGCATCCTTGGTGTTCCTTGGCTTGTAGCCGCATCACTCTAGTCACATGCTGTCTTCTCTCTGTGTGCCTTCACGTGGTCTTTGCTATATAACTTGTCTATTATGTTAATTTTAAAATTTTTCTTAAATTCTCCCACTGCAATGTAAGCTTCCAGGACAGGGATCTTTGTTTTGATTATTGCTATATCCTAAGTACCTAGAACAGTGCTCCATAACTATTGGTTGTTGAATGAGTTGTCAATTTATACAACAGGGTATGATTTAGTAGTTAAAATGAATGAACGAGAAGTCATAGATAGATAGATGCAAACCTAAAAAAAATAACATCAGGTATTAAAAAACCGCAATGTGAAATAGTGCTCCTGGGACAATACCTTTTGTATAAAATGCAAAAACATACAAAACAAAACTTTGTACTGTTTATAGATGCAAATAACTATATGTGTAGAAAAAGTGTAAAGATATAAAAGAAGGATATTCAATTTTAGGACAGAATTGTCTTTAGGGAGGAAGGAAGGGGAATGGGGCCAGTAAGAGTTACTGTATCTTCAACTGTATCCACCATGTTTCATTTTTAAAGAGATGATCTGGGTCATGGGTATTTTGGTGTTCATTATATTATTCTTGAAACTTTTCTCAGTGTTTGAAATAGTTTATGTTTTGCTATTAAAAGAAATATCTTAGAATCTCTTCTTTCAAGCAAGATATATCCCACAATCTTAATAATTTTCTGTCTTTCACATTATCATGAGAGCTTCTTCAAAACCAAAATTCTTTAAGAAATTTATAAATGTAATTGAATGTACCCAGCTTCTTTTAGTGAATACTCAGATCTTTATAACATTTGTTGAGATAACATTTCATTAAATATTTAGTTTTATTCTTCATGAGGAAGATAGTGGTTTTGCTTTCATCAAAAGTTTCTTCCTGGGTCAATATGTCTTATTAACTGGGAGAAATTCATCTCTATTAAACCATTTCTGCAAAAAATAAAAAAACAAAAAAATAAAGTGACTCCTAGGAGGTCTGGTGTTCACCTGAGAGCCACACACTCAACAATTTATTTTTCTGAGTGTATTGGTTTTTCTTCTTCCTTTAAATCTAGTCAACCTGAGAATAAAATCAATTTTTAAGTATTTACACAGAACTTAGAATATCTTTTTAGTTCTTTGCTGATGAATAGAACTGCAAAAAATATGAACCTTTGTTTCTCGTGACATTTTCCTTCCCTTCCCTTTCCCTGTTGACTTAGTAAGCAATCTTTAAGGTCTAACTGGCTAGCAGTAAAAAACTTCTGTTCTACCAACCGAATGGTGGAGTGTTTGTACTGTCCTTTCTTCTTCTTTTTTTTTAATTTTGACAGATTTAGGGGTACAAGTGGTTTTTGGTTACATGGATGAATTAATTGTGTAGTGGTGATGCTTGGGTTTTTAGTATACCTGACACCCAATAGTGTACATTGTACCCAATAGGTAGTTTTTCTTCCCTCACCCCCCTCCCACCCTCTACCCTTCTGAGTTGCCAGTGTCCATTGTACCACTTCATATGCCCCTGCGTACCCATAGCTTAGCTCCCTCTTATAAGTGAGAACATGTGGTATTTGGTTTTCCATTCCTGTATTACTTCACTTAGGATAATGGCTTCCAGTTCCATCCAAGTTGCTGTTCTTTTTTTATGGCTAAGTAGTATTCCATGGTGTATATGTACCACATTTTCGTTATCTACTCCTTGTTTGATAGGCACTTAGGTTGATTCCATATCTTTGCAATTGTGAATTGTGCTGCAATAAACTTGAGATTTCAGATGTCTTTTTGATATAATGACTTCTTTTCCTTTGAGTAGATACCCAGTAGTAGGATTGCTGGATCAAATGGTAGATCTACTTTTAGTTCTTTGAAAAATCTCCATACTGTTTTCCATAGAGGTTGTACTAATTTACATTCCCACCAGCAGTGTATAAGCGTTCCCTTTTCACCCCATCTGTACCAACATCTATTATTTTTTAACTCTTTAATAATGGCCATTGTGACTAGGGTGAGGTGGTATCTCATTGCATTTCCATGATGATTAGTGATGTTGAGGATTTTTTCATATGTTTGTTGGCTATTTGTATCTTTTCTTTTGAAAAATGCTCAAAGAACAAATCTATAGGCATCACATTACCCAGCTTCAAATTATACTACCAGGCAATAGTAACTAAAACAGCATGGTACTGGTATAAAGGTAGACACATAGATCAATGGAACAGAATACAGAAGCCTGAAATAAAGCTACATACCTACACCAAACTGATCTTTTACAAAACAGACAAAAATATACACTGGGGAAAGGACACCCTATTCAATAAATAGGGTGCCGGGAAAATTGGATAGCCACATGTAGAAGAATGAAACTCTACCCATATCTCTCACTATATATAAAAATTAACTCAAAATAAATTAAACACTTAAATGTAAGACCTGAAACCATAAAAGCTCTAGAAGAAAACCTAGGAAAAATTCTTCTGGATATTGGCCTACGCAAAGAATTCATGACTAAGACCCTACAAGCAAATACAATAAAATAAATAAATAAATAAGTGAAGGGACTTAATTAAACTGGAAAGCTTCTGCACAAGAAAGGAAAAAATTAAATAAATAATCTACACAATGGGAAAAAATATTCACAAACTACACATCTGACAAAAGACTAATATCCAGAATCTACAAGGAACTCAAACAATTTAGCAAGAAAAATCTAAATAACCTAATTAAAAAGTGGGCAAAAGACATGCATGCATTATCCTTTTTAATGATTTTCATATCATTGCACCCCTAAGACACATGATATCTAGGAGATTTAAGTGCAGAAAGAAAAAAAGCAAGCACGCAAGCAAGCAGGCAAGTGAGCTAAAATCATCCCTAATTTTAACTTCTGATCTTTCCTCATCAATACCCAGTGCAAACCATCTTTGGTGTTAGCCAGTTTTCAGAAATGAAATCTTCCTAGTTCTCTTCTTTGGCCTCAAGATTTGCCAACCTCGAATTTCTTTCTCTGTGCTTGTTTCTTTTTCTAGCTGTGAAAATATCATCCTGGTTCTCATGAAATCTTGTCAGGTTTCTCTGCTTTGTCTATACTTTTCTCATACCTCTTTCTTTTTTACCAAAAAGTGACAGCCAAGAGCATCACCATGGATTGCATAATCTCCTCACACTATTTCCTCCCTTTCCTTTTCCCTACTCAATAGGCAGATTCTTCTATAATACCCCCTTATCTGTTTTTCTTCAACATATCCTTTTGGTTCAAATATCTCCTTAGCAACCTGATTAAATTCTTTGGCATCCTGGGCCTCTTTTAAGAACAGGGCCACCTGCTAAGAGTCAACATCAAGTCCCTTTTATATCCCACCTTCTGAACACGGTATTCTGCATAGACCTCACTTTGCTCTCTCAGATCATAGACTCAATGGAGTGGGACCTCTCTTGCGAAGATCAACAAATAGATCAGGACATTGGTAGAAGTCAGTTTGCTGTCTTAGAGTCAATGCATAAAGGTCAGAAATCTTACATTGGTATTTATGGATTTTTAAAAATATATGTAAGTAGGAAACATGAAAGCATGTGTTGTTACCAAATACACTAATTTGTAACCTTAAATGATGTTCACAAATAACTGGCTTCTCATATATTTATAATCTTAAAAGGTAATAAAGAAGTATTGAACAGCACATAAGCATGGGACAAAGGTAACTCTGCATATCAGCCTCATGACCTGAGCCTGATTCACACTGGTTCTTCTTAAATTCCCCTTAAATTCTCTGTGCTATGTAAAACACTCCATCTAAACAGTCACGCAAGCTGGCCTAGGCGGTGGGTGAGAAATGCCAACTGCATGCCTCATGTGATCTATCCGTTATCTGGTAAGTTGCTTGGAAAGGGCAAGCATTCCGTTATGCTAACAAGGGAATAAAGCTGACCGGTCCTGAGTGACTTCAGTGTAGGCTCCATTTGACAATCCATGAAGATGATGTAACCAAAAGCAGCTCATTAATTTCATCCTAAGTCTTAAATTCCAAGTCACAGTAAATTAGATTTAAATGAGTTTTGACTGTACAAACCTAGAGAATAATTTTAATGGTGTATAGAACATTTTATTGCTTCAGGATTTGTTGCAATGCGCTACAGAAAACTTACCTTTTTTAAAAAAAAATTGTATAGCTCTTGATTGCTCTTACATGGACCACAGCTGAGTTTCTAACTTAGTAAAAGGAATTTGAATCCCCTTTAATACACAGGTACAGGCTGCTAGTTAGGAAAAGTATTTGTTTATAGTACTTTATTCAAGGAAACTGAAAGTCCATCCCTTGTACTTTAGACCAATTCCATTCAGTAGAATTTTCTGAAATGATGGAAATGTTCTAATATATCAATGCTATCTGATATGGTAGCCATAGACACATATCACTTTTAACACTTAGAATGTAGCTAGTGTGACTGAGGAACTATTATTTAATTTTAATTTAATGTAATTTTAATTTCATTAGCCACATTGGCTAGTGGCTACCATATGGGACAGAGCAACTTGGGACCATACATCACACGCTAACTGAAATAAATTAGGTCTAAGTCATTATTTTAAAAATTTATTAGTAGTAATATAACTGAAAATGTAAATATCACAGTGGCATTTAGACAATTTCACTATTACCATTGGCTTCTCCAGGCCATATTCAGGTCAGTGAGATAAGTATTATCATCCCCATTACAAAGGAGAAAACTGACGCTCTAAGACATATTAGATGATTTAAATGACCTGTGACTTGAACTCTTTGTTCTTTCTACCAAGTTGCAAGAGAAAACACAAAATAATATTGTGACTTTCACAGAGGTTTACCAGTAAGCTGTTCTGAAATAGACCTTGATAAACTTTGTAGGGAGAGGAGACAGAGAGAGAAAGAGAGAGAATATAAAACTACAAGCCAACACTGGACATTTTTGCAAAGACAGAGCTAGGTTAATTTTTGCACAAGCATGTTCTACTGCTACCAAAGCCAGCTTAATGAATTTCTCACATGGTTGAGGCCCAACATAAGACCCACACATTGCTGCTTCTGTCAGCGCTCTGCAAGCCATAGATATTTTCTCTTTTTTCTGCTTTTCTTCTCTCTTTCTCTGCTTTTAATTGTCCCTACCACTCTTTTTCTCTGTGTCATGTGATCTGAAGTCAGAAACTTGCCTATATTAAAATGGTAATTCTTATATAACAATCTAATAAAGTATTGGTAACAGTAACAGGTTTCTTTGTCTCAGGAAAATGTGAACTGGTAAGAAGGAAAAAAATCCACCTTCTTTTTAAAATTAGCATAATGAAATATATTGAACTGAATATGTATGGTGGATAATAGCTTAGAGGAAAATGAATTGCTTAACCTTATGTCTAGTCAGTTTGCAGACATATTAATGAAGACTCTATAAACCTGTTTTTGTGATAAGCCTGTACAGCAGGCACTCTGCTGGAGAGATGGGACCCGTGTCACCGAGAAAGACCCCAGTACTGCTGAACAGCTTATATTTTATACATTTACATTGGAAAGGCAAACGTTTAAATTGGCCCATCTAAAACCTAAGCCTGTGGTTTCGTGGATTCTAGATAATTGAAAACAGAACTTCAGTGCACTAAATCTACCTCTTCCGGGCTCTTTGCCGTAACACACTCCAAATCTGAAAACACTTGTTTTAAAAGAAGCCTCTTATACAAAAGTAGGAGAAAAAGAGAGAGAGGAAAAAAAATTGTCATCAATATATTACAGCAAACACACTTGTCACTTGTTAAAATACACTTTGCTCAGGTTGCTCTTCTGCTAACAACATTACAGCTATCCAAATAATAGTTAGGGTTCCTAAACCACCCAGCCTGCTTTTGCAAACAGCAGAGGAAGAAAGCCACCTGAGTCTGTAGGACTGGGGCCACTACTTGCCAATCCCTCCAGTGAAGACAAGTGCATGAACCGAGGAAGCCTGGCTGAAGGAATCTTCTGCTGCAGTCAAGCAATAACATCAGCAAGCCTTGTTTTTAACTCAGCACCATCAACAATATAAAGGTTGTTGAAAGTTGAGAAAACTAGTACAGAAAGTAGTAGGCAGAAAGGTTTAAAAAAGGATATTTACAGATGCAGGGATGGAAAGGTGTGACCCCTTTCTTCACCCATCATAAGGGTCACGACCATACTCCTATAACAAAAGATAGGTTAACAAAAGAGAACCATAATAAATTTATTTAATCTAAGTTTTACGTGACACAGGAGCCTTCAGAAATGAAGATTCAAAGACTCAGGGAAAACTGTCTATTTTTATGCTTAAGTTTGATGAAGAATGGACAACCGTGTAGAAATGTGATTGGACAGAAGGGTATGATCAGATGGTAACAGACTGCAGGGGGAAACCCAGGAAGGCCTGACTGTTCAGATTCTTCTTGGCCTCTCTGCGTAGCATTTCTTCCTCCTGGGTGTGGAACAGGACCCCTCTGGAATGAGGATCTTTAAGGGGGAAGGGAAAAGGAACACAGTGACCTTTCTAGGTTTTATGACTTACTTTGAGGAAGAGGGTTTTTAGTTTCTATGATCTGCCTTGGGGAAGAGGAATTCCAGCTTCTATGACTCGCTTCTGGAAAGAAAAAGGGGTGGGACACAAGAGGGTGGGAGAAGGTCAGACAGACCTTGCTTCTGAGGCCGTCCAATTGCTGCATTTCAGTCTCCTTCAGTTCAGTACTCAGCATGGCAAAGTGCCATGCTTTGGGGTATCATGTTCTGAGTCCCAACGCAGGATATGTATAGTTTTGATTGGAAATTTCAGCAAAACAAAACTACATGGAATATATAAATACTATATCTGCTGTTTTGTAAGTGGAGACAGAAATCAACAATCACCAGATATATTGCAATATAGGATGACTCTTCTTTTCTGTTATTAATTTTAAAAAATTTGTTTTATCTTATTGATTTCTTTTATTTATTTTATTGATTGAAACTTTAACATTTTGATATTTTGCAGAATTTGATTTGAGTATTTTTAATGGTGTGTGTGCGTGTGTGTTTGTGTGTGAGAGAGAGAGAGAGAGGAAACTAAAATGTTGCAGGTGCAGTGAGAGTTCTTTTTACGACATTCCCCAGACCCTTTTCCCTCTCTCCCTCCCCAGATGTGATTATTATCATGAAGTGGGTATTCACCTGATATTTTAATTTTTTAAAAATATGTATATAGCCATAAAATAAATAACATTATTGTAGTGTTTTAAACTTGATGTCATATTTTAACTATGCTTCTGCACCTTGATTTTTATTGTTCCATTTTTATATTTGAGGGACTTATCCACCTTGATAATGTAACTCTAGCTCATTCCTTTTGCTGGGGACTGTTTCATGCTGTGTGTGAACCACAATTTCTTGATTCATTCTCCCGTTGATGGACAGACTATTTTGATTTTTTGTTGCTGTTAACAACGCCACAGTGAACATCCCTGTATGTATATCCTTGTGTACCTTGAGAGGGATTCTCTCCTACTAGGACATGCACATAGATCTAGATACTGCCAAATGCCATCCAAAGTGGTTCTTTGTTGTTCTCCATACTTGTCCCCTTACAGTCACTGTCAACACAGCAGCCATCGTGACCCTCTTAAAACACGTCATGTCATGTCACCCTTTGCTCAGAATCCTGCAATGCCTCCCCATTTCACTCAAAGCAGCCTACAAGGCCCTCCCTGTCCTTGTTAGCTCTGTGGTCCTCCCTCTCTCACTTGCTGCTCCTCAAACACACCAGGCGTCCTCCCCACTTTGGGTCTTTGCTCCAGCTCTTTGCTCTGCCTAACATGCTCTTTTCTCACACCCCACTTGGCAAAATCCTTCACTTACTTTGAGTCTCTGCTAAAATCTTACCTCAACAATGAGGCTTACCATGACTTCCCTCCTCGCACATTTAATTGCCGTTTTCTTACTTGAATTTTTTCTTTCACAGTACCAATACCCTTATGATGCATTACATAATTTGTTAGATTTACTGTCTAGTGTCTCACCCCCTGAGAATATTATCTCCTTGAGGATGGAGATCTTTGCCTGATGTGTTCACTGATGCATCCCAGACCCCTACAACAGAATCTGATACATTGTAAGCATGCAGCTAATATCCAGGAGAGGTGAATTGTGTACATTTGTGATGTCACATTATGCTTTGCAGGGTATTATCCAAAAACAACATATGATATTTTGATTGGTAATATATGAGCACTATGATTGGTAAGATATGAGGACCAAAGTTCAGTCCCTACAGGCAGGGACCAGCTGTGTCTTTTCACCACTAACCTTAGTGCCAAGAATAGTGCCTGGCACATAGCAGATGCTCAATAAATGTTTGTCAAATGAATGAATGAATGAACAGAGATTTATTGAGAAGCTTACTCCATAATTTGGAAGTTAATTATATTGGAAGTTAAGTTGGTTCAAGGGTCTGTGATTCAGGCATGCCCATGAGACAAAGGAAGTAGCTGGTACTCCCTATTTCTAAATTTACCCCTTGGACCATAAATAAATACCCTGTTGGATATCTTTTTCTCTTAACAATTTCCCTATAAAATCTTAGTAGGGAGTGAAAGAATGGAAATTTGCTCAATTGAACATACCTTTAAAGAGTGTTTATTATATTTGTGTCATGACAAGAATCTCTCAGGGGAGTCTGTTAAAAGTACAGATGCCTGGACCTAATCTCTAAATCAGAATCTCTGGGAGAAAATCCTGAGAACAAACCCCAGGAATTTGTATGATCAGGTGAATTAGAAAAAAAAAAACTTAGTAAATGGGGTCCATTAATGGGGCAAAGAACAGTACAGTGCCTGAAATGCCCACAGGAGGAAACAGTGCCTGCTATAAACTGTGTTGAAATAATTCCGGTGCTGCTGGAAGAGGGTAGGACTGCTTTCTGCATTTGAATTGGGTATTAGAGTCTCTCCTCTTGCCTACCTAACATGGTCATCAGGGTCCTAGGGAATTTGGGGTGACTCATAACCCTGTGTTTATGAATTAGTCATAGAGAACAGAACCAGAAGGCAGGCTGCCTGCCCACCCGTCCTCAGCTGTTCCTAAGATCCTGCTTATTTCTCATGGGTGGATGAAGCAGATAGTGGGAAGTAAAGGTCTGGGCTATTCAGCAAAAGAGAAAAGAAACATTGTGAAACACAAGGAGAAAAAATGGGCCATTTGTGTTTGTGAAGAAATTATTTTATTATTCCATGATTATTTTTATCTTTCTCCCAGAATAGAAGCCTTTCTTTATATGGGGGTCACCTGGTAAAGGTGATTCATCTATTTAATCACCAGATAGAGACATGTCTATCAACGTTCCAACTGCTGCCTTTAAAATGTAGTACTTATTCAAGGTGAAGGGGGATTTCACCACCTCTACAGTACGTTTGGATTCCATTGAAGTTGCTGGTAAAGCTGGTCGGTGGATGCAATGTTTGCGCTTCAGTTTTCAAACATTTGTATTCCAAGTCACCCTTCCAGAATCTTTCCAATAGAAGACATTTAATTAAAACTTATGGTAAAGCACAAAAAGGAAATTTGGTGAGAAAGACCTATAATTTGGTCAAATGAAAACTGTCTCTATTTTTAAATTTGACATACATTTTAGACACTCACAGGTTTTTGGGTCATTTTAATTATTTCATTACTTTTTCCCCCATTTTAGCAACCAAGTTGAATTTGGTTGCTGGAGTGAGAGAAGGGGGACATCGGAGACGCTGCAGGATGTCACAACTCTTTGCTGAAATCAGCACATGTTCATTAAGGGGTGGGCATGAAGCTCCGCATCTGTTAGTTTTCTCAAAGTGCTGACAAGAGCATTCCGATTTCCAGCTCGAACACTTTTTTTTTTAAAATTCATTTTCTCCATTTACTCTGACCAGAGGGCTGTCGTAGTGCTCAAAGACAGATGGAAGATGATGCTTGAATTTTCTAATTTGGAATTGCAGGTAATGAAACCACCCAAAACTTCAGGCTTATGGATATTTTTGCCTGCTTGCAAAATACATGTGAAAGCCACCCAATACTACCTCCTTTTAGCATTGGTCTTGACCCTTTGCTGCTCCTCATCTCCCTGTTATAGGAGAAACTCAGAACCTGCTACAGACAGACACCCCTGAGTTCTCCAGTAAAGGAAGTGGAAAGGGGGGACCTTTGGAACTGTTGCCTGCTTCCTTTCACATGCAAAATGTGCAACTTCACTTTCAGAAATTAAATGTTTGGATATAGCAGGGTGGGCCATAGAATGATGTTATGTTGTTTCATTTTAGGGCATAAAATGAATAATAAACACAATCCCCTTTATGTTAACACATAAACACAAAATAAATAATAAACATAATCCCCTTTGTGTTACTCACTCTGGCTCTGCCCCTCCTTCCCCACGCCCATTCCCATCTTAGCAGCTTGCCCGTGCAAGCTTACTGGCAGGTCTCAGGAAGTCTCCCCCAACCTCTCAGAGGAAGTAGAGTCTGTGGGATCCTGCAATTCTCCTTCATAGAGTTTTGTACAGTTCTACTTGTTTAATAATTTTTTCTGTAATTACTTATTTCATGTTGGTGGTAGAAAGAATTCTAATATGGCCCCAAGATTCCCATCCCCTGGTACACAAGCACTGTAAAACTCCCCTCCCTTTGAGTATGGGCATGGCCTGTGAATATGGTGGGACAACTCTCCTGTGATTATGCACTATTATGGGGCAAAAGTGATGGTTCTTTGCCGATGTAATCAGCTGACCTTGAGTTAATCAAAAGGAGATCATTCTGGGTGGGTCTGACCTAAGCAGGCAAATCCCTTTGAAAGAGAGCCTAGATGTTCCCTGTAGTCAGAGACACTCTCATGCTAGCCTTGAAAAAACAAGCTGACAGGAGTTTTACAGGTGCAAGGAGCTGATTTCTGCCGACAACTGGAGGCTTGGAGGAGGACCCAACACCGCCAATGAGATAGCAGCCCTGGACAACGTCTTGATTGCCTCCTTGAGAAACCCTGACCAGAGGACCCTGCCTGGACTAAGACCTGCCCAGACTTCTGATCTATAGAACTGTGAGATCATACATGAGTGTTGGTTTAAGACACTAAGGTTGTGGTAATTTATGACACCACAATAGAAAACTAAAACAATGTCTCTCCTCTACAGGAGGGCCTGTCTATGTCTCTTATGCACTGTGTGCCAAGTGCATACCACATCATCTGATGTGGAAAAGCTCACTAAGTATTTACCAAAAGATAGGCTGATTGACCTGAATTAATAACAGGTTCAGTAGATTGTGAGTTGACAAATACACATCAAACTTTCAAGAAAAATTTCATGAGGATAAATCAGCCAGCTTGAATGAACCTGGCTGGTCACTTTCTAAGTCACTGTCCTACCTGATAAAAGGGATCAGGTGAGAATAGAGACAAAGGGCCTTTAATAAATCTCTCTTAGATTTGTATCTGCTCTTAGGTCAGTCTGATGAATTTTAAATTCTCTAAAACCTTTCTGCATTGACTGAACCTTTTGAAAATTAACTTACCCACCCCCCCACCCCCCACCATCACCCTTGGCAGACCACCTGTCCTGCCACACTGGACTCAGCTGCATGCTGGGGAGGGTCTGGACCATCGATGCTGGGCAAGTCATCCAAGCAAAGCCCAGCAAAGTTCCAAGACAGGCTCGTGACTCAATGAGAAGCAGTGTTTCTTTCTGAATCAGCCCCAGCGTGGCCACATCAGAAGGAAGGCATGGCTGGGAGCTCAACCACTGCCTGGCTGCCTGTGGACACATGGACCCTGCACTGTCTCAGATGAGAGGACACCGTCTGCTGATTCACTTGCACCTGGGGTTTGGTGGCTGGACATCTGGAAAGGGCCTCTCTTGCTAGCTCAAGTTTTATTTATCTAAATAGATCTTTTAAAAATCTTTTTACATTTCTTCACAGTGTCTGGACATGGTGTGGAATGCGGTTTATTTTGTCCACATAGCAGCAGAGTCTACATCGTAACTTGCTGAGATTTTTGGTCTGCCATCAGCGTGCAGACTGACACCAGGTTTTACTGAGTAGCAATGGGGAGCTGTTGGGGAAACAGAAGAAATGAAAGGGCCACTGCACACTATTGTGCCAGGTGAAGCTCACGCTCCTGTAACCTGAATGCACTTCTCTAGGATACCCAAGTCACTGTGTCTGAAAGGTCCATTAGAGATCAGAGTGGGCATTCAAGTAAAGGGTTTAAAATTCAATTTGTTTGAGATAATAAGAACTAAAATCTGTCTGCTGTGCTTAACAATTTACAAAAAGTTTTATATATAATAGGTCATACATCTCATAACACACGGTGAGTAATCTTAGCCCTGTTTTATATATAAAGGATGAGAGAACCACCATCACGCCGTGGGAAGAGAAATGGGTGCCGGCTCTGCCATGTGTTTGGAAAATTAGACTTTAGGAGTTTCTACTTATCCATCTATAAAATACAGTTAACAATTCCTTCCCAACAAAGTTATTGTTGGGATAATAAAAATGTGTATGTGAAAGCATCTATGGTTCTGATCCATAACAATGCTCAATTCTCTTGAATCTAAGGCTCAGAGATGTATAGGAATTTGTCAAGAGTACTTAGCTTGTAAGGGAAGAAACTAAAACCTGAACCAGATCTTTGATTCTGAATTCTTTTGCTGGCCTCTAGAATGTCATCTATTTAAGGCTTTAAAAAGAATAAGGTCCACCCCTGGCATTCATATTCCCACTGGACTGAGGACCCTGTAAGAAGTCTTTGGTTTGCTGTTTCTTTGTCACTGGCTTCCCTGTCTCCAGTCCTTCCCTACTTCAGCCCATCTTAAATCCTTTTTTTTCAGAAATCTCTTTCCAGATGTTCAGGATATATTGTTAAATGAAAGAAGCAGATCCAAAAAGCATATTTAATAGGAATAATGCCATTCTTATTAAAGAAAAATGAAGAAATTACATACCAAAAAAAAAACAAGATATTTATGAACATATTAATAGTAGTTGTGTTTGAGTGGGGGGATTAGAAGCAACTTTTGTTCTAATTTTTAATTTTTTAGAGTTTCCAAGCTTTCTACAATAAATACACATTACTTTAGTAATAGGGGAAAAGTTTTTCATTCTCTCTAAGTGTCTTTAAACTCTCCTTTGAGCAAAGTCAGGTCTTTTGACTCTGGGTTTGTGTAAGTTACCAACTGCTGCTTCCTTGACATCTACATTCTCTGCATCTCCTCCAAGCCACCCTCATAAAACCTGCTTCAGTTTTATTCTTCTACATTAATCCACAGGCTCTAAGAACCTAAAGTTTTCTAAACAGCTGAAGTCACGGAAATAGCTGTCAGCTCTCCCACTAAAGGTGCCAAATCCTTCCCACATTTAAAGTAATAATTCTGATGCCCACCTCAGACTACAAGAAACCCCAACATGCAAGGCACCATTCCTAATTAAGCCCCTCAATATTTTCCAGCTCCCTTTCACCGATGTCCACTTACAAATTATGTATCATGATCTTTTCCCCTCCTAGATTGTAAAGGAAGGAAGGAATTGATATTTCCATCTTCCATAAATTTTGGAAGACCACATATTTCTTTCTGAGAATCCAAATGTGTTTATGAACTGTGTGGGTAAATCACACATTGGCAAATTAGCAGATTGAAGTGCTGAATTTCCACATGCCCAGACTTGTAAATTTAGCCACTATTAACTTTTAATACATGTTTTTGAACTTTTTTTTCCTTTTCAAAGCTTGGGGTAGAATTTCTCACTGAGGACTTCTTTAAGCCAAATTTAACAGTTACAGCTCCACTGTTATGGAAGTCAGACAAGCAGACAGCCAAATGCTTTAGAAAGAAGGATTCCCACATTTTCTTTTTCTAAGTCGTGTTTATTCCCCTCAAAAGCAGTTGAAAGATGTTTCTCTCCAAGATTTTAAAAGATCATCAATCCTGTGGATGGCAGCTTCACACTCTGAAAGGTGTCTAGTATGAAGAAAGAAAAGTAGAGGTTTAACATGAAACCGTCTGGCTAACTCAATATTTGTCTATTTGTCACTTTAGCGGCTTCTAATGGTGCATTCACTATGAAACAATGCAAAAGGAAGAGTAAAGAAGTTGAGACATAGGGAGAAATGGCAGCTGCCTTAACGTGTCTGCAAAGTTTACAAAGTCAGCGATGGCCTCTAATTAGAGTTAGCATTGAGTCATGCTTCTTAAGGAGCCCCGGAATAGAGCTGCTGCTATAGAGAACCAGTGGGCTGTCCACCCTGCTGCACTGAAGACGTGTTCCAAACCTTGTAGCAGGGTCTCCTGTGAGTTACAGGATTAGGTGGGAGGAGGGGTGACCTGCCTGACACAAAGGCATGTTTGAAGGAAACAAAGACCCATCAGCTTACAAATCCTTCCACCATGAGCCTGTCAAATCCACTTTTCACCACCAAAGTCCATCCTTAGGATTAAAAAATATTAGCCCAAACTAGCCTTTTAAATTAGAGGCATGTAAATACACTATGACATAATTGTCTTTTGAAATCTTAGCATCAAGTGTTTATCAAGTATATTTCTTACTCAGTCACCCATCAAGACTTTGAGACAATGTGCAGAATAAATTATCTCTTTTTTTTGGAATGTAAGTTGGTTTTTTGTTTTGTTTTGTTTTTTATAGATTTGGGGTACAAGTGCAGTTTTGTTATATGGATATATTGCATAGTGGTGAAGTCTGGGCTTTTAGCGTACCCATCACCCAAATAGTGTACATTGTACCCAACGGGTAATTTTTCATCCCTCACCCTCTCCCACTCTCTTACTTTTTGTAGTTTCCAGTCACTATTATTCCACGCTGTATGTCCACGTGTGCCCACTGTTTGGCTCCCACTTGTAAGTGAGAACATGCAGTATTTGACTTTCTGTTTTTGAGTTATTTCACTTAGGATAATGGCCTCCAGTCCATCCATGTTGCTGCAAAAGACATGATTTCATTCTTTTTTGTGGCTGAGTAGTATTCTATAGTGTGTGTCGGGGGGGTATATACATATACACACACACACCACATTTTCTTTATCCAATCATCCGTTGATGGACACTTAGGTTGATTCCATGACTTAGCTATTGTGAATAGTGCTGCAATAAACATTACAAGTGCAGGTGTCTTTTTTATATAATAATTTCTTTTCCTTTGGGTAGATATCCAGTAGCAGGATTGCTGGATTGAATGGTAGTTCTATTTAGTTCTTTGAGAAAGCTCCATACTGTTTTCCATAGAGATTGTATTAATTTACATTCCCAGCAACAGTGTATAAGCATTCCATTTTCTCTGCATCCTTGCTAACATCAGTTGTTTTTTGACTTTCATAGTGGCCATTCTGACTGATATAAGATGGTACACCACTGTGTTTTTAATTTGTATTTCCCTGATGAATAGTGACCTTAAGCATTTTTTCATGTTTGTTGGCTGCTTATATGTCTTCTTTTGAAAAATGTCTGTTCATGTCCTTTGCCCATTTTTTAATTTTTTTTTTTTAATTGTTGAGTGGTTTGAGTTCCTTGCAGAGTCTGGATGTTAGCCCTTTGTCAGATTCATAGTTTGAAAATATTTTCTCCCATTCTGTAGGTTTTCTGTTTATTCTGTTATTTCTTTTTCTGTGCAAAAGGTTTTTAGCTTAATTAGGTCCCGTTTGTCTATTTTTCTTTGTGTTGAATTTGCTTTTGAGAACTTAGTCATAAATTCTTTGCCTAGGCCAATGTCCAGAAGAGTTCATATTGTCTTCTAGGATTTTTATAGTTTCAGGTCTTACATTTAAGTCTTTAATTCATCTTGAGTTAATTTTTATATATGATAAGAGATGTGGATCCAGTTTCATTCTTCTGCATATGACTATCCAATTTTCCTAGCACCATTTATTGAATAGGGTGTCCTTTCCCCAGTGTAAGGATCAGTTGGTTGTAGGTATGTGGCTTTATTTCTGGGTTCTGTATTCTGTTCCATTGATCTGTGTGCCTGTTTTTATACCAGTACCATGCCATTTTGGTTACTATGTCCTTGTAGTATAATTAGAAATCAGGTAATGTGATGCCTCCAGCTTTGTTCTTTTAGCTTAGGATTGCTTTGGCTATTTGGGCTCTATTTTGGTTCTATATGTTATCTACAATTTCTTTCATCAGTGTTTTGTAGTTCTCCTTGTAGAAATCTTTGACTTCCTTGGTTAAAAGTATTCTTATGTAAGAACAAATAATCTTTGTTAATGAAAGTTACAAGAGTAGAATATTGCCTGAGATGAAAATGTCAGGCTTGAGAGAAGGCTGCAAAGAAAGGGAGATCTTGTCAGTGAAGACAGCAAGAAAGCCTGGAAAATATGGTGCCAAATTGGAAAATATGGTGCTAAAGGGGACAGGAATGGGAGTACCAAAGACAAACCTTACCTAGCCACCAGTTTGGTCTTGGTCAGTACCAGAGAGAGGCTATTAAAGGGGACTATTAAAGAAGGAAAGAGGAGTTGGGGATATCTGAAGGGATTCTAAACACTTTGGAAAAAGTAAATTCTACTACTTTGGTCCTATTTAATCCATCGTGTGTGTGCGTGTACGTGCGTCTGTATCTATGAGACAATACTTGGAAGCAAACTCTCTCTTTCCTCATGAATTTCATGTTACCACAATTTTCCACCTGGCTAGGAGGATCCTCTACTGACACATTTGCATTCTTAAAATCCTTTTAAGTATCTAAAAGCTATAGTAAAATTTACCATAAAATATTTATGAATAGATGGCCTGGCTGTCTAGCCATAGGTCCAGCAGGACCTACTTAAATTAAACTGACCACGGTATTCTAGATATTTCAGATTATATCAGACAGTCAAGTCAAAAATCAGAAAGCATTTTGTTTTTATACAGGATCTTCATGGTGTCTTTTAAAAAATTAGTTATTACAGAAGATATTTTGGAAAATTATTATGAAAACAGTGGGTTTGAAAGCTCCCTTTTGCTCACTTTTACTCAAGTATCCCCTCTCCTTAAGGCACTAAGACTTGCCATCATCAATTAGCTTTGCAAACCATGCTGACAAAATCCCTTTTAGAATAGTTTCTTTCACCAGCACCTTGCTTCAGAGCTTCACAAAATGACTCATCTAAGTAAGACTGGGTCCTCTGGCCCAAAGGGAACAGCTAAGTGAGTGACTAATACTTCACACTCGGGAGAGAACGGGAAATTAGCTTCATGTTTACTATTGGAAGGAGACACTGAAGAATTGTGACAAGGGGCTTTGAAATTCTTGAGTCCTAGGACATATTGCTCACCCATTTGCCTAAATGTTGCTATTAAGTTTGGAAGTGCCTCAGTTTCTAAGTAGGAGTTGGATGGTGTTATTATATGGCACACAACAAAATTAACCGATGAAAGTCATTTCAATTTTGACATGAAAAAAATGAAAGCCCAGACTTACCGGGTGAAAGAAATGAAGGCTCAATTACGTTATGACTTAACAGTTTGCTTTTCTCTGTCTGGTCAAATAGAGTACAATTAACAAGATTTTTTTTCAATTTACAGTTAAGTCTACCATCTAAACACAAGCTGACAAAGAAACTTTTCAATTTGACACATCTTATGAGTTTTGTATGGATTTCATTGAACAAAAATTTTTTTTTGGTAAAGAATTCATGGAACTAACAGTGTTCCAGACTTTCTTGCCGTCTACAAATGTACATGGCCATTCCCATGGCCAATATAACCACGGTATTGCCACCATTTCTAACCAAAAAAAATTAACTTCCTAGGTATAGTGTTTCCATAACTCCAGACATAACAAGATGATCTAGACAAAGTATAAAAGAAAATATTCAGTTCTTTTTTTATTGATTTTGGTGGGAAGATTGATCTTAAACTTATCCATTTCTACTGTTGATTGGATTGTGTTAGTCTTTTCACCAAAGGACATTTCATTTCCTTTGTTTACCTGCTCAGCATTTCCCCATGAAACACTTCACTGCACGGTAAAAATAACTGCTGTCTATTGACTAATGTCAAACAGCCAACCCTTCATTATCTTTGCTATCAGGGAAAGTGAAAGCATGGTTAAATTGAATCTGCTGTTCATTCCAAATTACACTTTTGCTGAGATTTTTAACATTCTTTCCCACCAAACCTGGTGACAACATGTGAAAATGGATCTTTTTTTTTAACCTTTCCTCTCTCCTTTTCTTTGCAGAGTCACTGTAAACAATGAAATGGTGAAGACATGCAATCTTTCAGATTAGAACAACAAACAGCCACAGACATATTTGCTTTATCTCATTAGCATAATTATATTAAATAATAACTGAAAGCTACCACTGCTTCAGATGGACGCTTATGAGCTAAATAATGTACAATATTCACAACAAGGATTTCTCCAATATGCTCCTTCAGTTCTGAATAGAAAAGCAGATTTTTATCTTTCAGTTTGTAGGGTTGAGGGAAAACTTGCCCTTTCCCCCAAAAGTTCTCTGAAAGATCAACTCACAATTAAGGCAGATTAATAAGAGAAAGGTTTATTTACCATGCGCATGGGGAGAATCACAGAGTGATTACTCAATATCCCAATGGGATCCAGATATTTTTATAGAGGGGAGGGGAAGATGAGCAGTGTGGTTGCTAGGGTGGATGAATGGGGGAAACAGATTGACTTGTAAATTTACCTGAGAGACAGGTATTACGTTTTTAAATGATTTGGGCCAGGTCTGGTTGCATTCTTCATTGTTTTTGCTACAATTACTGAGATAACAGGGAGAAGAAGGGAAGTCCATTGTTCTTTTGGTTTATGCAGATAGAGGGCAAGCCTCTTCCAAGGTCCTGTTAATCTCTAAGAGCCTTTAATTCAAAATATTCTTTATACCAAGGAGTCATATTTGGGAGCAAAATTTCCTGAGCTTCTTCAAGTTCATAGGCAAGTGTAGTCATGGAAGCTACTCCTAGTGTCTCTGCAGATTGTTTATATACAATTCACTGAGTTGAGAGCCAAGGATGGCCCTTTCTGCCTACTTGTAATTTAGAATAAAAGCACAACCAGTCTAGCAAAATGAAATTGGTATTTTTAGTTCTACATTTTCAGATGCCATATATGCTGAATTATTTAAGACTCCCATTCATGTATTCACTTACGAATGAAAAACCAAGACAAGAGTAGGCCCTCAGCAAAATTTTGAGTAAATAAGCATCACTTGTATGTTCTGTCCTTCTTTCTTCTTTTCCCAAGTATCACCCTTCCTCTCTTCCATCTTTCCAAAATAGTAACCCACAAAGTAACCCCATTATAAATAGAACCCCAAACATTCTTCAAAGTTGACCTTTCCTTTATTCCATTCTCCCAGAATTCTGATAACTAAGTAATGCGATCTGATATACTATTGTTCTTTAGGACAACACTGGTTTAATAAATTACTCCTCATAGATGATATGTTTGCATTCCAACAGAAATTCTCATTACCTTAAACCAATATTTTCCACACTGTATTTTTGAAGAAAAGAAGGAATATCCTGAAGTGTAAGTATTCTATGGAGTTTCTGACACTTTGAAAAACTGATAATGGAAATATATCAGGGTTAGGAGAGTCTGACACAGTGGACAAAAATGCCGAACCTGCCATTTTCCTTTTACTTAACTAAGGTGCCAAGCTTCACTCAGTGAACAGGGCACATCATAGAATATAATTTGAGACATTTCCTATTTTCACTTTCATAGAGTTTTCCTCGTCACCTTAACCTTTTATTTTCTCTCTGCACAAAGTCGCTTGCTTCTGAATCTTTTCCTAATTCAATTACATAAGTTTGCAGGAGAAAATGAAAACACTGGGAATTGACTCCTTTCTGGTTTTTGAGTAGTAGGGAAGCAGAGAAAACCAATTGTTCCAATTGTTTTAGAAGACACTATAATTTCCCCCAAAATTACTGTGTATTTCAACTTAACTAGTTGGACAAAGGGAGACAAAACAAGTAATTGGTGCAGGTTATAAGAGAGGGGAGCATTTCAAGACTCTTAAAGGCTAATTTTTTAAAGACTCTCACTTAATACCATAGTTCATAAGGGCAGTCTGACCTACTAGCATTGGAAGGAAACACTCATCCCCAAAGACTTAAATGATAATCAGACAAAAGCTTCTGTGAATGTGTGAACTTGTGATGGTGATATTTCTCAGCTTGCACATGGTTCATATGCCAGAGATTCAAGATTTGCTGGCACCATAAGGAGCTGTCCTAATAAATCTCAACAGTCCAGGGAGATTTGGTCTAATGTTCATAGGTGATTGTATTGCAGATTCCCTTAAAAGAACAGAAGGGCATTTAGTTCTGCGGCGGCAGCCTTCATTCACCCACGAGTGACATTATTTTACAAACCGATCTTAGAAATTACTAAGGCAAAAAACTGAGAAATCCTACATTGCACAGGAAATCACTGCCAATGTTAGTGACTAGTTACAGAGAAACACATACTGTTCTCTCTGACAGCATTCCTGTCATAGATGTAATGCTGATGTCAGGTTATTTTTATATTATACTTTAAAATCACATCTGGTAAATTAATCTCCGGGAATTTGTAAACCCCCCTCAGATATGCGACTTTCCAAGTTGCAGCTTTAAAGGGATATGGAAAACCATGTGACCCTAGGAAATTTTCTTGTTTTCACACCCAAAAAGTGTTTCCCCTGATGTTTTCTCCTTACACAGTTGCTACAAAGCACCAGATGTGTAAAGGTATAAATGAAGATCTTTTGATGGCGATGAAGAATTTGAGATTTGTGCTACAGGCCATGAAAACGATCTTCCTCATTGTCTCACCCCGGTGGATGAAAATGCTCCGGCACTTCTTTGGGAGCTATGTGGGAGCCGATGAGACACCTGGTGAATGTGCATGTACATCCATAGTGAGGCAGCTTAGTACATGGCTGCCTTCCGGGCTCTCCCTGTGCCTGGCACACACATTGTCCTCGTAGGAGGAAAACCAGCTGTTTTTACACATGATAACAATCCCAAGGAAGCCTTGGCTTTGGAAGAGAAGGCTGGAGAGGAGTCAATGACACCCTGCTAAGGACACCAAGATTTCCCAGATGGCTCTTTTTATTTAATAATAGTGAAATCTAGTCTCTGTATAATTTTCTCCTTGCAGCTGAGTTGTGCTATAAGCTGTTTTGGTACTGGCAATGCAAAAAGAAGTTGGGGTGAGGGGGAAGCCATGGAATCTGATGTCTTTTCTCTTAGATTTTTCTCTACGCAGTGACAGGTTACACCAACAGTTGCTAGCATAAGCAGGTGACACTTCAGATTAATGCCTTAACAAGGGCAGCAAAATCTGACAGAGAATTTGTCAGAAAATGTAAAAGGGGCTGAAACAAATTATTTATTACTCCAGAATCCTGTACTAGTCAGCCACAACAGAATAATGGGGTTTGGTGTGAAGACAGCAGGAGTGAAAAACTGGGAAGAATTTTTTTTCCCTACAATTTTCTACCAGCTGGTTAACACAAGGCATAAAATGATATACTTACTTTTCTAGGGTAGAAATGCACACAAGGTAAATTCAAACGCATAAATTGATACAGTAGGGAGACTTCCTAGCCCTGGCTTAAGCTTGCTCGACCGTCTCTGTTCATCTGCCTGTTCTTTCTTCCCAGGGGTGGGAGTGGGTGGCAAGGGCAGGGAGCGTTCCCACAGGAGAGAAAAGAGCTTGCTAAGCTGCGCGTAGATGCTGGAGCACTGTGCAAGCCTCAGTGCTTGACAGGAACCCCAAATAAGCAGGCAGGGTGGAGACATGGCAAGGCCTTACAAACCAGGCCATCAGTCTGAGGGAATGAAACTCAGCCTGGTTCTGTTCTCTCAGCCAGGAGTAAATCCTGCATTAAAAAAAAGAGAGACTCCAAAAAAGAAGGAAACTGGGCTGTTTGACACAAAAGGGAGACTCTATCCAGCTTCCTCACCTGAATACAGTCAGAATTTGATGGCTTAAAGGTGGCCTCCCTGGATGGTTCTTCACTTCCAAGCCCTGGTCATTGTCACCAAAACACAGAACTCCCACTGTCCTGCCATTAGCCTTGAGCTTCTACCCGAGTCTCCCTTCTCAGTTCTGACCGTCCATCCTACCTAGGAATCTTGGAGACAGGAAGAAGCCTACCTGCCTCCTTAGCAGGGCCAGCTCTTCCTCCAGGTCTGTATGTTGCTCTCCCGTTTTAGTCAATACATTGACTATAGTCTAGAACACACAGAAAGCATCTCCCACAATAACTGGCCCACGTGCCTGGCTTCCCATAACTATGCTTCACGGAACTGATGGGACACCTTGTTACTTACCCATTGTGGACTCAGAAAAGAGACTCCCCAATCTACTCCACGTTAGTCATAGGACCCACTGAAAGGAACTGGGCATCTCCCTCAACTTTTTTCTCCAGGCCCTTTTCTAGCGAGAGGAGCTTTCTCATTTCTGACACCTGGGATGGTAACTGTGCTGACTTATAAACAGCGTTAGGAAGTCTCTACTTCAAAATCTAAAATCCCTCTCTTTTAATCTTTTCACTTTTATACCTTTTAAGCTGGCATATCACAGCAAACCAGGATGAGAAAACCAAATGGAAATGCTTTCCAAAGCAAAATGAATGGAGCTATTAAAATAAGATAAATGAGGCTATATTCAACTGCAAAATTTGGCTTTAGAGATTCTGTTATCTCCACCTTAACACTACCTATCAACACTGAAGCTCAAATCCTAGACTTAATTGTTATATAAACATGGCTACACCCAAGCACCTTAGGTCAAAATCTATTCTGCCAGTTGGCAATGTGAAGGGATGACAAATCACTCTAAACTTCATCCTAGGATTTCTATAGGGATTTGGAATTGATTAACAACTGCATTTTCAATTTTATTGTGAGCCAGTTTCTGAAAACAGTAAAACTTTTGTTTCTAGAAAATAGGCATTTTTTAAAGTGCTGAATGCATAAGGGGAGTTTTTGAAGACTCACCTCCCCCAGGACTCACATCCTCTGAACAAGTAATCAGTCTCTGCAAATACCATTTGCTCGGTCATCTTTTCTGAGAGTTTGGTGACAAGGGAGGTATTACCAGATGAATACGGCAAGATTCTATTACCCAATCTTTTGAGTTATTAGTGTTGGTGATGAATTGCTCACAGTAGGGGTTGTCTAGGCTTGCCTATCAATTACTGAAATCACAGAATGGTATGAAAGGCCCCAACTCTAACTATAGGTTCAGCCTCTGCTACTAACATGACACTTTGATCAGGTCGCTTAAGAGATTTTGCCTATTCATCAATAAGACTCAGAAAAAAAGTACTCTCTGCTTTCTTACTCTATAAAAACAATGTGGAATTGATAATGCATATACACATATAACTTCCTGAAATAATCTGTACACAAACATGTTCCTTTGCCCTTATGTCCACACCTCTGACACCATCAAAAGATCTGACAGCCCACACTTCACTATCCATTGTGACTTTTCAGTGCCTGCCACACCCATCCCTTGTTGTCTGAGAGTTGTTGTGTCTGACCACCCTCCTTTCTGTCAGTTGACAACAACTTTGCCCCCCTGTTTCACTCGCTAAATTCTACCTTCTCCCTCATTATTGCCCCAATCAGTCAAAGGAGCTCAATGAATTAGTCACTTAGGTGAGTGCTTCTCAAATTTTAGCACACAAAATAATGACAGGGAGACCTTGTTCAAGGTGATTCCCAGGCTCCACCCTCAGAGTTTCTAATCAGTAGGTCTGGGGAAGGTGCCCGAGAATTCACATTTTTAACAAGCTCCCAGGTACTACTAATGCTGCCGGTCATTTTGAGTAGAACTGACCCAAATAAGGAATCCTGTACTATTCATGAAACTATTAGAGAAGGAGAGTGGCAGGTTAAGAGGAGCTGAGAGAAGTGGGGATAATTATAAGTGAGTAGTAAATATTCTGAGCCAAGAACTGAACGGTAAGAAAAAAGGCCTGGTGCTGCGGCTCACACCTGTAATCCCAGCACTTTGAGAGCCTGAGGCAGGAGGATTGCTTGAGTCCAAGAGTTGGAGACCAGCCTGGGCAAGAATGAGACCCCGTCTCTACAAAAAATAGAAAAACCAGCTGGGCGTGGTGGTGTGCGCCTGTGGTCCCAGCTACTACTCGGGAGGCTGAGGCAGGAGGATCACTGCAGCCCAGGAGTCTGCTCCCTGCCTGAAGTTACTCCATCGTATTGGCCTTGCTGGTGATTTTTCCAAGAAAGGAGTCAGAGGACCAGGATAATAGTCTGGACTTGACACTTTGGTGTGTCTGGTCATTCTTCAGCCAAGAGGACAACAAGAACTGAGGGCAGACTCCCACCCTGACATCTTTGGTGCCGAAACCTCGGATATTCTGACATCTTCTGAGGTTCAGTGAGCTATGATGACTCCCCTGCACTCTAGCCAGGGCAACAGAGCAAGACCCTGTCTCAAAAAAACAAACCAACAAAACAAAACAAAAAGAACTGAAGAATAAGAAAAAAGGAATAAATAAATTGTTCTGTTATGGAGGTTCATGCTGATAGTGGACTAAACAGCTGGGGTTCTGCTGGGGCTGTCCCAGTATGGAAAAACAGATTAGCATACAGGTCTGAGTATATAATTTGGGAACTATATGGAAGTCTTGACCATTATTCCTTCTTTTTACTTGGCATTACTGACTCCAGAATGTCCAAGTATGTCACGATAAAATAATTTTTTGAGATACTAGCTGTCTAAAAAGGAAGTGGACCAGAGAAATAAAAAGGGATTCAGAAAATATGGTATAATCCATGATCATATGGTATAATCCATGATTCAGAAATAGAAGCTTTAAACAAAGACTTTAAGCAACTACTATAATTATCCCCCATAAGGTAAAACTGCACACTAAAGAAATGTATGGAAAAATACAAGTTCACAGAAGAAAAACAGAAACTTTAAAAAAGAAACAAATGAAAATTTTAGAACTGAAAAACTATAATATCTGAAATAAACAATTCATTCAACTGGCTCACTAGCATAATAAGGATGGCAGAGTTAATGAACCAGCAGACAAATCGATATAAATTTATCCAAATTATCCAACAATGGAAAGAAAAAAGTTTTAAAAATTGAACATAGCCTCAGGAACTATTGAGAAAAATATCTAACATTTGTGTCACTAGAGTCCTAATTAGATGAGAGAAAGGTGTTGGTGCAGAAAAAATATTGAATAAACAATGACTAAAAACTTCCCAAATATGGTGAAAGGCATGCATTCACAGATTCAAGAAGTTTAGCAAATTCCAAACAAGACAAATTCATAGAAAACCATGCCCACACCCATCAAATTCAAACTTTTGAAAACGAAAGATAAAGAAAAAAATTTGAAGGCAGCCAGAGAAGGAAAAAATGGGGAAAAACAATTTGAAAGATGACTGATTTCTCATTAGACACCTTGGAGGCCAGAAGAGAATGCAACAACATCTTTAAAGTGTTGAAAGAAAAGAACTGTCAATTCTGAAAACATCTTTCAGGACTAAAGGCAAAATAAAAGTCTTCTCAGATAAAGGAAAACTAAGAGACTTCATAATCAGTAGGCATGTTTTTTAAAAAAGCTAAAGGAAACTTTTCAGGCTGGAAAGGAGTGATAACAGCGGGAAACTTGGAACTTCAGGAATGAAATAGAAGCATCACAAATGGTAAATATCTTGGGAAATAGACTAATTTCCTGCTCCTAAGTATTTAAACATGTGTGACTACTGAAAACAAAAATAATAACATTATTTAGCAGGGTTTTCAATGTATGTAGATGTAAGATATATGAAAACTATAATGTAAAGAGGGGAGGTTAAAGGACTTAATAAGGTTGCAAGGTTTCTACATTTTACTTGAAGTGGTAAAATACTAATTCTAAGTAGGCTTTGGAAAGCTAGGTATGTATATTGTAATTCTTTGAACAGCCACTGAAAAGACAAAAAGACATAGTCAAAAGGCCAATTAATAAATTGGAATGGCATACTAAAAAACACTCATGTAATTTAAAAGAAGTCAGGAAGCAGAGAACAGAAGAAAAGAAAAAAAGGTGACAAGCAAAACACAAATAATCATAGGTTAGACTTAAATTCAACCATATCAATAAATATATTAAATGTGAATGGTTTAAACATCAGTTAAAAGACGCAGATTGTCTTATTGGATCAAAAAATATATAGTGTCTATCAGAAACCCATTTTTAAAATAATGATCCAAACAAGTTAAAAGTAAAAGGATGGAAAAGGATATACAATGTGAATACCAATCAAAAAAGATCTGAGGGGCTATGTTAATATCAAAGTAAATTACAGAATAAGGGATATTTCCAGAGATAAAGAGGAATTAAATAATGACAAAATGGTCAATTCACCAAAAAGATGTAACAGTCCTAAATGTATGTGTACCTACCAAGAAAGCTTCAAAATACATAAAGCAAGATGGATAGAACTACAAGGAGAAACAGGCATACCCACAATTATACCTGGAGACTTCAACACTGTTCTCTCAGCAATCAATCACTCTGTTTCAGAACAAATAGACATAAAATCAGTAAATATAGATGTATAGAAGACCCAACACCATCTACCGACTTCACCTAAATCACATTTAACCAAGCACTCTATCAGCAACAGCAAGATACACATTTTTTATACATGAACAGTTCATTAAGTTAAAACATATCTTGGGCCTTAAAAAAAACTTAAAAATTTAACAGATTTTGAATCATTTAAAGTATGTTCTTTGACTACAAAGTAAACAAGAAATAAAGTAGAAAGATATCTGTAAAATCTCTGAATACTTGTAAATTAAATCCATGAGTCAAAATGGACGTTTCATTGGAAATTAGTAAATATTTTGAACAAAATGAAATGGTAAAATGTAAAACTAAGATGTTTACAAGAAAATATAAGAGACTTTGGGTTAGGTAAAAAGTTCTTAAATATAATCCCCAAAGCACAATTCATCATAGAAAAAATTGATAAATTTTCTTTACTTTTATTATAGTAATCCTTTCTGTAATTTTTTCATTTTAACTTTCTCTTGTTGGGGGAAATTTTGGTTGTTAAAATTTTTCCTATTGCAGGCAATCCTGCTATAAATATTCATATATATACACATATATACATAATTCATGAACATATGATAATTTCTATTACAGAATATATACCTCATAATACAATTGCTGGGCCATAAATAATGTACATCTTTCACTTTGGTAGAGAGCACATCATTTCTTTCCAAAATGATTGTACTAATTACACTCCACCTAGCAGAATAGGAGTGTCCTTTACTCCACCTACATGCTACCTTTTTAATTGTCAAATGTAATATCTACCAATTTGATGGGTGTGAAGTAGCATCTCATTTGTATTTTCCTGATTTTTAGTAAGTTGAGAATATTTTGGGGACGTTTACAGTCCATTTGATTTTCCTCTTCTGTGAATTACCTGTTCACATCCTTTTCCTACTTTTTTTTTCTTATTGAGGGTAGTTCTTTATATATGCTGGATACTAATCTTTTGTTAATTATATACATTTCAAATATGCTTTCAAAGTCTGTGGCTTGTCTTTATGCTTTGTTTATACAGTCTTTCAATATATAGAAACTTAAATAAATTTTCATATTATCAGTTTTTTCTTTTATTGTTTGAGTTTGTTATGTTTTGTTTAAAAATTCACCCCTTTATAAAAATATTCTCTTATAGTTATAAAAATATTCTCTTATAGTTTCTTCTAGAAATTTTAAAGCTTTGTTTTTAAAATTTAAACTACTTGCAATAGAATTCTATGAATAGCAAGGATTCAATTTTACTTTGTTCCGTATAGGCAGCCAATTGTCCTAGTATTGTATATTAAATATTTAATACTATATTCTTTACCACTAGTTGCCACCTTTGTCATATATTTCTATTCTGTTCTATTAATATATTTGTCTTTTCTCTGCCATTACTACACTATTTTAATTACTGAAACTTTATAGTAAGTTTTTAATTATGTCAGGACAAATCCTTATATTAATAATATGCTCTTCTTCAAAATTGGCTTGACTTTCCTTTTGCCCTTATTATTTTATATGTATTTTAGAATTGGGTTATCACATACTCTGTACAAAAGTTTTAATTGATAGTACATTGAATTTGTAGATTAATTGAGGAAAATACAACATTTATATAATATGTGTTCTTGTAAATGTTTTTTATCTCCATTTACTGAGATCTTTGTAGTTGTCTTTAAATAGAATTTTGCAAGTTTATTTACAAATTTTTAGCCCAAATTTTGTTAGGTTTGTTTCTAAGTTTTTTTATTTTTTGCAGTTACTGTAAATGTCCATTTTTAAAAATTAAATATTCACCATTTGTCACTAGTATAGAGGATAGCAATATTTTTAAAAATATATTTTGGTATTATATCCTGCAACCACGTTGTTTTCTGCAGTTAATTCTAATAATTTGTCAGTAGATCCTCGTGGGTTTTCTGTATATATCATTTATAAATACTGGTAGTTTTATTTATTTATTTCCATTACTTGTAACTTGTGTTTCTTGCCTTAGTCTAATGACTCTGCCTTCTCAACAATGTTGAACAGAAGCATTGATAGCAGGCATCCTCGTCTTATTTCTGAATTTAAAGATTTATTTTTCTTATATTTTATTATTAAACATTACATTTGCATTGGAGAGATACTCTTCATCAGGTAAGAAACTTAGCCACACTTCAAGTTAATTAATTAATTTTACTCAGAGTTTAAAATGGAATTTTCATTTTCTTTGTAATACTTCTCTCTCCACAGGCTTGTAAATAGGTCTATTTTTCCTCTTATTTACTATCAGCCCAGAATGCTAAACTTATTTGGATGAAGAAAACAGTGCATAGGATTTGACGGAATTAGTGGATGGGGTAGCTCAGGTTTGTTTATTGATATCTCTTAAAAAATATTAATAATGATCTAAAAGCCATTATAGCATGTTGTTTGCAGAACAAGTTGAAGATAGTTAAAGGAATATTGGCATAACACCCAACTTATTTAAAAACCTATATTTTAATAACTATGGTTAAAATGAAAATTGAAACAGCTAAGAATCAGCCTTAATTCTTTATCTATGGTTCCCAAACCTAGTTATACACTAAACCATCTTAAGAGTTTTTAAAAACATATTGGCCATGGTCCTACTCTAATCTAATTAAGTTAGCCCTAAGGTGGGTTCCATTCTTGGATCCTCTGCCCTCCTCCTCCCGTGCACATGAGCACACACACATCGCATCCTAAACTCTGTTCATACAGTGTCTCGATAGCAGCACCTCTTTCTTTTTCAACTCCTAAAATTGCCCTTAAACTCAACTGTGAAAAGATTGTTTTACTAATAATTGACGGAGGGCTTATTCAGAGTGTAGCCTTTTTCCCAATGGAGTCCAGACAAGAGAATGTGTGTAACTTAAGACAAATCCATCACTAGAAAAACATGTATCCTCACTTATTTAGATCAGAGAACCCCAAGTAGTAGAGCCTGCTTGCTGGGGAAGCCGACCTCAGTAGAAGCATGTGCTCATTTCTATGGTCAGCCTTCGATGGATGTGCTGCAGCACTTTATCCTCAGCACCCTTGTCCTTCCTGTCTACTTCTTCTCCCCTTTCCTACCTGCTCTACCTCTGCCCGGTGAGGGAAATTAGAAGAAGCTTTTTTCCAAAAAGGGTAAACGCTGTAAATTTATATGAAAGACAGTATGTCACAGCATTGCCAAAAAAATTCAATAAATCAAAATAACAGATGGGTTAGCCAAAATAAAAAAAAAAAATATGTAACTCTTGGGTGTCATGCAAAACTTCTGGAATGTCTGAGGTTTTCTTATCCCTTCCTCCTTTTAAATTTTGGTTTCCTGCAGGATATTTCTCTGGCTTTTCAGCCTTCTCATAATTTCCTTTGGCAACTTCCAGCTTTCTTTTTAAAATATACATATGATGACTTGCAGTGACTACTTCCTTTCTTCACAGAAACAAGTCAACATTCAAATTCAAAGATTAAAAAAAGTGTTTAGAAACCTTAGGAGTTTGAGACATCATAAGAAACTTGAAGGACTGTGGGCCACAAATAATATCAAGAAAAGATAGGGGTGAGGAACTGCATTTATAAGCTAAGTAAGATTAAACAGAACATGAAGATAGCAACACAGTTAATCTGAATTCTTAGGGAGAAATCAATCAGCTAAAGAGTACACGGTTTTCCTGAATAGACAAAAGAACAAAGATTTGCATTCTGGTATACAACCTGTTTCATTCGCACACTTAATATCTATTATCTCTGAGTATGAGATATGTGCTATGAAAAAATGTTTTTTGATTGTGCAAGACCAGGTTTATCTAATCAGGTCAAAACTGGGAAGAGGAAATTCTGCTTCACTATATATACCCCACAACTCCATAGAAAGTGATTTTAAGAAGAGGAAAACCAAAGATTTGAGGAACTCAGAACATTAAAGTTCATCTAGCCCAAAAGGACCTGAATAGACATTTCTCAAAATAATCCATACAAATATCCAAGAGATATATGACAAAATGCTCAACATCACTAATCATCAGGGAAATGCAAATTAAAACTATAATGAGATATTACCTCACACCTGTTAGAAAGGCTATTATCAAAAAGACGAAAGATAACAAGTATCGGTGAGAATGTGGAGAAAAAGGAACCTCTGTACACTATGGGTGGGAATGTAAATTAGTACAGCCATTATGAAAAACAGTATGGAGGTTCCTCAAAAAATTAAAAATAGAACTACCATATGATTCAGCAATTCCAGTTCTGAGTGTATATCCAAAGGAAATGAAATCAATATGTCAAAGAGATCTATGTACTTCCATGTTCATTGTAGCAATTATTCACAATTGCCAAGATATGGAATTAACCTAAGTGTCCAACAATGGATGAATGGATAAAGAAATGTGGTGTGTGTGTGTGTGTGTGTGTATATATATATATATAGAAGTGTGTGCATGTGTGTGTGTATATATACATGCATATATTTATATACACACAATGGAATACCATTCAGGTTTGAAAAAGAAGGAAATCCTTTCATTTGCGACAACATAGATGAACTTGGAAGACATTATGCTAAATGAAATAAGCCAGGCACAGAAAGAAAAATAGTGGACGCCCTCACTTGTATGTGGAATCTAAAAGAGTGTAATACATAAAAGCAGAAAGTACAATGTGTTACCTGGGGTGAGGTGATGGTGGGGGTTGGGAGGAAAGTGGGGAGATGTTGTTTAAAGAGTACAAATCAGTTAGACTGGAGGAATAAGTTCTGGAGATCTATTGCAATAGCACAGTAAGTAGAGTTAGTAACAGCATATCATATACTGAAAATTGCTAACAGAGTATATTTTAAATGTTCACACCTCAAAAAATGATAAGTATGTGAAGGGATAGATATGTTAATTAATTTGATGTAATCATTCTACAATGTATACATATGTCAAAACATCATTTGTGTACCATAAATATATATTTTTTTAAATTTGTCAACTAAATAAATATATAAGTTGTAAAAAAATAAAATAAAATAAATTCATTTATCTAAGTGTTTCCCAAAGTTGGTTTTAAAAAATAATAAGTAAAGCTTTTTATGCAGCTATGGCAAAAAGTGAAATAATGTGAATGACCTGAGTTTTTTAAATCTGACCTCCCTGATCTTATTATCAAAGCCCAGAGAGGTCAAGTGACTTTCCTGGGGTCACACAGAAGACACTACTCATCAGCAACTCAGTCTGGTTCTCTTTCTATTGCATTATGTGCTTAACAATTGTTCTTTAAAATATTGTGTAGGTAGATATTATTTCTGTCCTCAGTCATCACAATTTTGGCAATTGGATTCTCTTATCTGTAACAGAAATTAGGTAAGAACAATAATCTGTAAATTTCTGAATTCAGTTTTATAAAGTAATCAGAAACATTAAATATCTGGAATTGTAGCATTTAGAAATATGAAAAATGCAAAATCATTAATGGATATTCAGGCCCTTTATATTTTGTGGAACATAAATATATGGAAAATTTTTAGAAATTGATGTTTCTAAAAGAAATGACTATTGATATCTTTAAAAATATACTTTTAATATAACTTAGTACATTTTTAAATTGATCAAACAATTCTAAAGTAAAATAGTCAAGTGCTTAAACAGTGTGAAGATGATACCTAAAGTCTTAAGTAAATGTTCAGTCATCCCAACAGGAAAAAATCATTTAAAAAATGTAAAGAATATACCAAATTGGTTAAATACATTGTATATTCATAGTTTACTCACTGAAACATTCATTGTTCATGGTTTTCTTGCTGATTCTTACAGAGTCTACATCTTTCTTTTTAATTTTTTCTTTTTATGTTTCCCAAGTTCACAATTCATATAAAATACCCACTGAAGCAGACAGAAAAATGAAACAAATATTTCAGAGCTCTTTGGGCATTCAAATAGGTTTTTACAATAAAACCTTAATTACTCAAAGAGCACAGGAGGGCTTGCAACTTGACAGCAGGAACAGGGAGCAGGCAGTTCTAAAGGTGTCAAGGGAGACTCAGAGTCTTATACAGCTGATGCAGTGGGTTTTCAGTCCTGGATCACAGGCCAAGCACAAGGCCATAAAGAAGCCAGGCAGCACTGGACATGGCTATAGTGGCCAAAAAAAAAAAAAAAGTCACTTGGAAAAGAAGTGCAAGGTTGTGGTTTCCTGATAAATTAAGATGACACAGGCAGTACCACAGGGCTTGCTTCATTATAGTATTGTGAAATTTGGACTCAAATAGTGTGAGGCAAACCCACAAGTTAAAGTGTTTTTAAAGTGGCTTTATAATCACTTTGAAAACAGAACACCCTTTCAGTCAGCACGGCTGGAACTTTGATCAACAAACACCCAAGGGCCACAACCAACCTTTTGTGAGCAAGTAGTATCGAGGTAGGGGTGGGCTTGGAGTGTACTAGCTCTAGAAAGATGCTTTTCTTCTTTAAGTATGAAACCTGGTGGTTTTGTGTTATGTGATATAGTGTTTTTCAGAGATTCTGCAGGGAACTTGCCCCCCCATGAAGGATTTATAAAGGTTATAGGAGATAACACAAAACTATTTAATCTCTATTATAAAATCAAAGGTATTAAATTTTTTATATTTCCCCATTTTGTTTTCTCTTTTAAGAATTAGCTGCCCAAAACACCAAACCCCACCTGGGCACACAGTCAGTTGGAATAGCTTTTCCTTCTTGATTTTCATCATCTAGATTCCTTGATAACAAGATTTCATACCATTTCATGCTGCAGAGAAAAGGCTGATTGATTGGCTGCAAATCAGGGATCTCTGTAGAGTGGGGGCAGGAGACAGAGGAAGAGGAAGAGAGGGAGGAACAACCTGTCTTATCTTTTCAAAATGTGGTTGGTGAGTTTCCAGTGTTTGCCAGTCTTTCTTTATGCTGTCCATAAAATTCTCCAGATATGAGTTAATCCTGCGTTTGTCATTTGGACCAGGCCGTGGACATCCTCATGGAGGGCTCAGACCACAGCTTGAGAACCATTCATCTACCACATGCCACACGACTTCAAAGGAATCCTCCAGTGGCCACCTGCTGTGCTGGGGTATGAGCTCTTCCTCTGAATTCCCAGTCCATTTCTTGAGCAACTGCTGTTTCTAACGCCTTTCCAACAATTATTCATGCATCCATCCATACAATCAAAATAGAGAGTTTTTTCTTTTAGCACGTGCCATGTTTAAGATTCTCTTCTAGCACTAGGAATACAGCATCGAACAGAACAAAGTCACTGATTTCATGATGTTTACATATCAATGGGGAACTATTCCTTATTAGAATAGAAGAACAACACATAAAGTTGTAACATAGCAAGTGAAAGTGCTCTGACCAAGCCTGGGACCACAGCCTACCATGAGCTTCTTGTATTGTGAGGAATTAATATTTATTAAGTGCTTACCATATGCCATGCGTTGTGCAGAGCCCTAAAATACATTTGCTTCCTCATTGGGAAGCAGGACGTTTTCTAAAGTGTCTATTAAAACCTAGATTATTTGCGTATGGTAGGCTACCCGCAAATTTTTGTCTGGAGTTCACTTAACCTGTGGCAAAGAAAGATATTATTCAAGAGGTCTTTTGAAATGACTTGAATTCAGTGTGAGGGGGTGGTGCAGAGAGGGGCTTTCTAATAAGTCATGTACTGTAGTGGGAAGATCCCATTTCCCCCATGAACTTTTCTGAACTTCCTCAGTAAGTTGGGGTTAATTCATTCCTCCCAGCAGTACTGTAAGGATTAAATTTATTTTATTTAACAAATATTTGTGATGTGCCTGTGGTGGACAGGCACCATCCTTGTTGCTGGGGATATGATAATTAACAAGACATATGAGGTCACTGCCCCATGAGGTGGCTTAGCCCCTTGCCCTTTTCCTTTCTTTGTCTTCTTTTTTGGAGGACGAGAAGATCATATGGGGCTCAGTTGAATCATTTGTGAGTGGAAGACAAGGTCCGGTTGTGTGTGAAACCCTCTAGCCTTCTCTAGGCACCCCCTGACAATCTCAGAACTGATCAAGTAACTCAGCCCTGAGCTAGATCTTCTGTGGTCTGTCAGGGAAAGAGCAGAGAGGGATGCCCAGAACCCAGCCAAACCTGTCCTCTGGACTGGCAGTCGCGGGAAGAAGGGTTTCCAGACCCTGGATGAATGACCAAACATCACCTATGTTCAAAGGGCTCCTGAATAAATATTAAATATTCCAAATCTATTTGCAAACCTCAAACAATGTGCTTTTAGTTTAAAAGCCCTAAATATTTAAAAATCAATAGATTCTCCTCTAGCACCCCCTCATTCTTCCCTTTCTCAGCACAGTGACATTACTGTCCTAACCATTCACTGTTGTTCAATATTTGATCTACCTTTAAGAGAATCTTAGGCACAAGAAAAAAGTTCATTTGGGGGGTGAGTTAATGTTTTTTTAAGAAAATGGGTTGGGCATATATAAACCTTAAAATATGTTAATGAATAAAACACAAATATAGTTTGATTTCTTTTTTATATGATTAGAGAATGTTACCCAGGTAGTAGTCTATGACACCTACAGAAGAGATGACGATAAGAATGATACAGTTCATAGTGTTCAATGGCTGCTTAAATCAATGAACAGACACATCAATGCTGGGGATTTTTACCCCTCTTTTTCAAATTCTGTATTTTCCACTCCATGCCTTCCATGTTGGCTGAGTTTAGTGCTCCAGAATAATGACTTGCTGAATTCTTTGCAATTTTTTAGTATGAATAGTGTAGGGGCCAAGGGAAAACTTCCCCTTCACCCTCTGAATATTCACTGAGAATCAATTGACAAAAGGCAGATTAATAGAAGAAATGGAATTCAAATTTATTATCATGCACAGGGGAGAATCATAGAGTGATTGCCCAATATCCCAACGAGATACAGATACTTGTACATCCTACTCCTTAGGGGAAAGGGAGATGGGGAAGTGTGGATGATTTTAGGGGGGTAGTAAATGATTTTTAGGGGAATTCAATGGGCTTGAAGAACATACAATGGCCTGGGACAAAGTCTGCTGGGCCCACAAAGCAGACAATGGTTTGCATCAAAAGTCTGTCCAGGTGTGTTGACAGACTTCAATCTTTCTTCCTGCAATATAAGATCCGTTAATGAACACTCAGGGAAGGGGCCAGAGGTTATTGTTTTCTTCTTTGGCAGGTCCAGACTTTCGGCAGATAAGGGAACTTCAGAGAATAACTTCATCCTGTCCTTTGGGAGAGACAGAGAATTAAGAGACAGAGAATTAAGAGACAGGTGGGCTGGGAAGGTCAGAGAGACATTGAGCCTGCTTCTTCAGTTCAGTATGTCTTAAAGTGCCATAATTTGGGGTATCGGTTTCCAAGCCCCAACACTAGAAACACGAACATGTTAACAATTAAGTTGAGAGAGAGAGAGCCGAACTGAGTGAAATTTGTTGTAGTCTTTCCTGAAGTTAAGCTAGTGATAATCAGCTCTCAGAAAGGTGACTACATTCACCCTCCTAGTGTGAAGGAAATGTCTTTACTGCTCTTCCCAAGAGAACCTACAGATGCTGTGGCAGAGGAGGGAAGGAGAAATGGATAAAAATGGGGACAATCTGACCTTGTGAAATGATTACTTTGAATACAATGAAGTTAAACAGCTGCAGTTTCCTGGTTGTTGGCTGTTATCAGTTTTTATATCCATGCTAAAGGGGGGCATGATGTAGAAGTCTGATGGACTTCGAGTTATATTTTTCACCTTTCAGTTTAAGGATTGAATGAATACGACACCTTTGGGTGGGAGAGCACAGGAGTTGGATCTTTCTTTTTCTTTTTCTTCTCCTTCTTCTTTTTTTTTAATGTGACTGAGAGAAAGTGACTCAGCTGTATTTTGTTTTCGTTCAGGTTTCAAAGTGCTGATTCAGGAACAAGTGTCTTTGTTTTCCATCAAATTCTGGGTCCTTTTCAGCAGTAATGAATCAAAGACAATCAGAGAAATGTGAGTTGACTTTTTTAAAGGAAACAGAGGAGAATCTGGTGTCAGATGTTTTTGTCCAGAATTTCATATTGATGATAACTGGAGCTGCTTTCTAGAATTCTCAGGAAGTAATTATCACCAGATTTGTTTTTGTGATGTCCACATCCAATCCCATGTCCACACCCCTCACCCACTCTTCCAACTTTTCCATCTCCGTGGACATCATTTCCACAGCCCCACCCCCTCCCCACTCCCCCCAGCCCCACCCCAACCAGGATAACCACACACAGAAACGATGGACTCAACTCAGAAACATCAAACAGTCAAAGCAGGCTTTCTGAAGACTGGGCCCTGTATCCCTCTGCTTCACTACTAAATAAAGAGTGTTTTTCTTATGTTGAGCTCTTCAAGATCCATACTCTTAGACACTGAGCCAAAAATAATGGGCTTGCCTTTTCTTATGTGGGACCTTGCTCTATGACCTAAGCCGCCCACATAACCACTGAGCAATAATCCTGTTGGCCTCTTAGAGAGACATGATGAAAACAAGGAACTGTCCCTCCAACTTGAGGGCTTTTTTTTCTTTTTTCTCATGGGTCTTAAAGTTAATAAGAGCAGTATGAAAATGCATTGTGGTTTTAGCATAAATATCAAAACTATTACTTGTAACAATAGAAAAGAATTCATAATTCATAGTCATTTCCATCTTTCATGGTGCAAATTTCAGGGTTTGGGAAAAAATATTTGCATTGATTTTTTTTTCCTGTAGCCTAAACTGTCCTTTTTCGAACAAGTATAAGTGTTGTATATCACTAAACTAACAGTAGTCAGAAGTGCATGCTTAGTACAAACATCAGACTATATAACTTTGAATATTTCCACAAATACAATGGTTAAGAAGGTAATTTCGTCCGTCTGAGTCAATGAATTTCAGAAGTAGAGGCGGCAATTCAGACAAACTCTACTCTTCATATCCTCCCCCTGTGTACCCCTCTGAAGACTCAAGAATCAAGTCTACAATTTTTAATACCTAAATGTTCCTTGGCAAGTTACTTATCCTCTTGTTTCTTCAGCTTTCTCATCTGTAAAATAGAGCTAATTGTTTCTAATTCATATAAGTATTATGAGAATTTAAAGTATTTAGAACAATGCTTGTAACATAGCAATTAGTCAATCAATGTCAGCTGTAATGTTTATTTAAACTTCGAAAACAGTTTCTTAACCTCAGCACCATTGACATTTTAGGCTGAATAACTCTTTGTTGTGGGGGGGCTTTTCTGTGCATTATAGGATGCTTAGCAGCATCCCTGGCCGCTACTTACTAGGTGCCAGTAGCACCACCTGCCCCCACCCCAACACCGCCCAGCCCAGTCATGACAATCCGGAATGTCTTCGGACATAGCCAAATGTCCTCTGGGGGAATGAGGGAAGGGACAGAGGCAAAACTGTCCCTGATGAGAACCACCACTCTGTCATATTCAACAATTAAAAGCTCATGTCTTAAGCAGATTTTCTCCATCAATGGAATTGTCTTAAACATTGCCCCAAGATTTGAACAGCATCTATTTCCTTTTAAAAATCTAATTTTGAATAGGATAATTTAGTTATAATCTGAAGGGGAAAAGTAACACAAGAAAACAAAAAAGAAGAAAGAAAGGAAGGAAGAAAGGAAGGCAAGGGAGAGAGGCGAGAGGGAAGAAAAAAGGAGGGAGGAAGGAAGGGAGGGAGGAAGGAAGGGAGGAAGGAAGAGGGGGAGGGAGGAAGAGGGGGAGGGAGGAAGAGGGGGAGGGAGGAAGGGAGGGAAAAGCACTTGATTGTACGAGAAGGGGTCTCTACCACTCAACTGGAGACCAGATCCTCTTCTCTCGCAGGCTACAACAATTTCAGTTTCTTTAGCTAAAGCCCAGTAACCGAAATCTAGAAGTTTTCTCTAAAAAACTTTTTCTTTAAAAAGTGGCCTGTGATGTTGTGTTACATATTACATGTGAGTTAATTTAAAGATTAATCACTCCTCTCAATGCTCACTTCTGAAATGGATTTTGCTGGAGGGAGAAAAAGAGAAAAAGAAAAAATGAACCAGAAACATTCATTCATTCTCTTCATAAAAATTGATGTAGGTATTTATTCACCTCCAGGTCTTTGTTAGACAGGGCCTCCATTATTATCTTACTCATCTATTTTCATTTCTTTTGACAAAAACTCACATTTTCTTCTAGTCACAACAAAATAATTGAAATCAACCTCGCTCGTGCCCAGATTGGTGTCGATAGCTAACTCAGCAGTTTGGCATTTGAAAACGCATGAGGAGGAAGAACTCAAACTTAATTCTAACCAGCAAAATGTAACTCTGATCCCAAAACACCACCAATAAGTCCTTGAGGCAAATATAAAGCATTTGTATACATCACAATGTATAAAATGGTGCAGTTTGAACTTAGTGCTGCATTCAAAAAACATCAGCCTAATATCCAAGAGTAACTAAAAACAATGTAAATTTTTTCTTCACATTTCTTAAAAATGTCAGAAGAAAAATTATGTTCACAATGCACCTAGTGCAAGCTCTTTTGTCCATTTACCAGTAGCACCGCTACCCACGTGTAGCAATGTCTCCCAACAGCTCTGTCCTACGAAACTGCCCTAGAACACTGCCTCCAACTCAGCGCTTGTGTCTTCTATTTCTCTCATCCCTTCCACCTTACAAATGTATTTGTTTTCTTCTCACGGTAATTCCCTGTCCTTTCAATGTCTGTCCAGCTACGATTCCCTAACTTCGTAACAGTCTCAGGTGCCCATCAAGTAGGGAAATACAAGATCTCTATCATTTAGAAAGGCCAGAAGCTATGAATACTCATGTAAATATATATATTACATGTATGTGTGTGCGTGTAACCCACACCTGTCACAAAACAAATTGAGAGTGTTGTTTGGTTTATAGAATAATACGGAACTATTCCCAGAGTGAAATAGTTATATGAAACTTTTATCAAAAATGAAGATAATTTTTATTGCCTTTACAGTGAGTGGCTTGGCCAAAGTATGTTCCTTTCAAGCTTTTATGACTGTTTGTACCCAGATGAAGTAAGATGAAGTTAAGAATCAGTGCAGCTGCTCCTCCATCGAATTTCGTTCAATTCTTTTATCACATTCAATTCCAATCAGCTCTGTCTTCCGTTTCCTTTGAGAGCATCAGTAAGAAGCCAACCTCTATTTGATTCTATTTTTAGAATGGCTTTCAAAAATCATATTAAGTGGTTAAAAGTCCTGAGGGACTTTAGATTGGTGGTTTACAACCTATTAGCTTTCAAATATTCTCCCACATATGCCTTGTGCTTTGAAATATATGTCTTAAAAAACAACTGCGTTCATTATAATAATAAGTCATTTTCTCCTTTTCAGAGTTTTTGTTCAACGTGAGATACCAGTGTCACTATTAAAAACAAATTACTCTGACATTTAATTACTCTGTGAACAATTTTGATGGCAATAATAATAGAGATGGAAGAATTTTTGAAACAATACTAGGTCCAAACTTCCACATCAGATGACAACTAGACTGGATAACTTCTAAAGTCTTTCTGAAATTGTGTGATTCTTTTCTCTAGGATCCCACTTCTGGAAAATAATATTAATACCATTAATAATAACAACATAATAAAACACAAATATTTTAATGGAAATAGGAGTATCTTCTTCAAATGGCAGATGGACACTGACTGCACTGTATGACAACATTCTCATACAATAAGGTCCTTCCTTCCCTCTGAGAATGGGGGTAACTCGAGATGGAATGAGAGACAGACTTCGAGGTTTTAGTGGAATCTGCCTATAATGAGAACTGTATTTATCTTTCTCATGTGAAAGTCTAGATATGGCAGGTAGCTCTGAGTGTCAGGGATTAAGACTCCTAGCTGGGAACCCAGCTTCCCATTCCAGAGATCACCTCTTATTCAAATGGCTGCTGGAGGTCTTGGCTTAGTGCCCGCCTTCCAGCCAGAACAAAGAAGAGCAAAAAAGGAGCAAGTTCTCCCCTTTAAGGACCCTTTTCATAAGCTAAATATGACATTTCCATCGACATTTCATTGGCCAGACTGGTCAGAACTCAGAAATTGGCCACAGCTAGCTGGAAGGGAGGCTGGCAAATATAATCTTTATTCAAGGTGGTCATGTATTCAGCTAAAAATTAGGGGTTCCATTACTGATATAGAAAAGGAGAATGAGCCCAGAATAACAACTATCTTTTTCTGCATATAACCCTTCCAACAAAATGAATAGAAATGGGAAAAAAAAATCTTTACCCAAAGATTTCCTTGGCCTTGAGGAGTGGCTTAAAGGGTTCCAGCATTTTGTGGTCGATTGAAGAATCAGAATCAACATACCTAGTCCACCCACAGGGGGCGGCATTCTTGGGTACAATCTGAGGACACACCTGCATCTTCCAACAACTAAAAGTCACAAACATCTGCTGATCACAGGGTCGTGCAGAAAAAGGGACAAGTTAACCTGATTAGTTAACCAAAATGGCTAGACCTCTGTTTTTATAGATGTATAAATGATATTTTTTGAGAAATCAGTTATTTAACAACTAACGTAATAAAATCTAAACTCACCTTTTTAATAAAGAATTGGAACATGGATTTATCTAATGATAGCAATATCTCAAATATTCATAAAGAATGATGTGATCCACATGAAAATCCTAACAATCTACATAGCTCTAGCCAAAAATAAGACATTACTATGTTTGAGGAGATAAGTAATGTTAGAGAAATATGAAATATACAGAACAGGTAAACCCAAACAGACAGAAAGCAGGTTAGAGGGTGGCAGGGGCTGAAGGAAGAGGAGAGTGGGGTGTGACTGGTTAATGGATATGGGGTTTCTTTCTGGGGTGATGCAAGTGATTTGGAACTAGATAGAAAGGATGATTGTGCAATATTGTGAATGTACTGAATGCCACCTAATTGTACATTTTAATATGGTTAATTCTATGTTATGTGAATTTCACCTCAGTTAGAAAAATATGAGCTAGGGAAGCGTGCACCTCCCACATTTTAGAATGACTTTTGTATAAAATATTTGACATAAATATACAAACACAGAAAGATTTGTGCCAGAAGGGCCAGCTATCCAAAACCACTCATTCCCAACATTTCAAATTGCCATAGTTTAACATGGCAACATCAGACTTAAAACAAGAGAGTTGATGCATGGACACAGAATGTGATTGAGGAGTTTTCAGACTTAAAAGCTCAAATATCCAGCTAGAATTAAATCGGTACAACATGACCCAGAAAAGTGAGATGAGGCTGACAAAACAAAACAATTAGTTTAAATATCAGGAGATATTGCCTAATGGTGAAGTCAACTATATTCTGAAAAAGCAGCCAAAGGAATTTATCCAAATCCCATAATTTGGGTCATTAAAAATGGATCTGAAAAAAAAAAAAGAAGAAGGATCTGGAGTAAGGTTTGGAAAATACTCTCTGCACATTAGCTTTACATGGGCAAGGGCAGGATGTAACGACGGAATGGGTGTTTTGGTTTCTGGGTTCAATCGCCAATGGCTCTGGCTTTCTTATGGTTTATACATAAAACCTCAGATTTGTTTAAGTCATTTCAACTAAAGAATTTATTTCGGGGAGGATTTGAAACATGGAAGATGAAAGACACTTCAGAAAAAAGAATTACCTTGAATTTCATTGCTAAAACAAATCAAATTCATGTAGCTGTCATATAGATTTTTTTTTTTTAAGTCTTTGGTCTCAACGTAAATGGATTCTATGTTTCAAGTTATTCCTCTAGTCATTTTTAATAAAAAGCCCAAATAATGATGTTATATAGGATGAATGACATTTCAGGTCACATAAACATGAAGTCACCAGCTCTCCCCACAGAGAAAAGCAGGAGACCCTGCTTGGATAAACACGCTGAAGGAAAAGAAAGCAAACAGAAGGGAAGAATGGGTCCCCACAGCCGCCTTCCCCCAGCCATCGAAAACTTAGCTAGGAAAGTGGTTGCAAGAATAAGAAAAGAGTAATTCGCATTGCTTCCGTATTCAGACGCTTTTTTTATTGGCTTTGGAAGATAGTAAGCAATCCGGGACAAGTGAGGTCCTTCTAAAGTCTTCTCAGAGATTCCTGGCAGCGGGGGTGGGCTGTGCACTTACACTGGAGAGCAAGGTTAGTGACAATAACAGTAGCAGCTAACTTTTAGTGAGTAATCTCTGAGGCAGAGAGAGATGGGTTGTATAACTTGCCCAAAATTGTATAGCTGATAAGCTGTGATTCTGGGCTAAGCACCTAATCAGTTTGGACATCAACCGCTTAGGCATTCTGCCTCCTGGAATACGGTTAATATATACAAACCTAGAGTACTGGAGAAGGGAAGACTTCCTGGTGGAGGTGAAGCCTCCAATACAAATTCTGTGGGATAAGATTGTATCTAGTTCAATGGATGAAGAGGAGGTCTGGCCTGGAATAGGGAATGACATGAGCAAATGTTCCAAGCTGTGAAACAGCATGGTAACTCCAGATAATCACAAGGTCTTGTACATTATTGGACTCTGAGACAGAAAATAGATGAGTTTCGATTTATGGAAAAGAGTCATATCATACTTGACTCTTATGTTGTGCAATGAAGCTTGCATTTTACCGTAGAGATAAGGAGCCACTGAAAGATTTTTAAGTGAGGAAATAAAAATGTTTTTAGATAGATTCCTTTGATGGCAGTGTGGAGGATGTGAAGTTGGGAGGAGGCAAGATTGGAGTTAAGGAGATCAGCCAGGGACCATGGTGAAAGACGACAAAGAGGTGAATTATGGCACCAGAGAGGTGGGAACAAATTCAAGGAAAATTTGGGAGGTGAATCGGTACCACTTAGTGAATGAGCAAATGAAGAATAGTTGTCAGGTTTCTGATGATGGTGACTTGGATAATACAGTAAAAGAAGCAGGTAGAAGTGAAATGGATTTAGTTTGGGGTATTGTGGGTTTGAGGGGGTCTGCAAAACATCCAGCTGGAGCTGTTCAAAAAGCTCTGGGTCTACAAGTTTAAAACTCAAGGAAAAATTCAGGGCTAGAGACACGATTTGTGAGTCATCCATTCACTCAGTGAACAAACATTCATTGAAAAAAAAAAACACAGCTTGTAGCTTCAAGAGCAAGAAAGACCTTACAAGTCATGCTAAGGAGTTTCAACTTTTCCTGTAGTTAGCAAGGAATGAATGATAAGATTAAGCAAGAGAGAATAAGCTCAAACTCATATTTTTAAAAGATTACTTTGACAAATATATGGAGTTAAAGGTTATGGAGAACATAGACCAGGAAAAGTACGTAGAATAATCTGAGAAGCAACTCTAGGAGTGAATTTGAGGATCATCAACATCAACTTAAGGGATAGGCAGAGGAAAAAACGTCCACAGAGGAGACAAAGCCAGAAATATTAAGAGAGGTGGTGATACCATGGACATCTAAGGGGTAGGGTACCAAGAAGGATGAAGAAATTAACAAATCAAATAAATGGAAGTGAGGAGCACAGTAAGAGAAATGCTGAGTTGTGCCCATGGTGCCTAATAATAAAGATTTCCTTGGTGACTTTTGCCAAGCTGCAATGAATGGAGGAGTGAACTGTGAATAAGAGAAAAATGCACATTAAAGCCACAGTGAGGTATTACCTCCTACTGTTAGAATGGCTTTTATCAAAAAGAAGAAAAATAAGTGTTGGTGAGGATATAGAGAAAAGGGAACTCTTGTAAATTGATGGTGGGAGTATAAATTAGTATAGTCATTATGGAAAACATTATGAAGTTTCCTCAAAAAACTAAAAATAGATCCAGCAATCTATTGGTCCAGCAATCCTACTTCTGAGTACACATCCAAAGGAATTCAAATCAATATGTCAAAGAGATATCTGCACTCCCATGCACATTGCAGCATTGTTCACGATAACCAAGATATGGAATCAACCTAAGTGTCCATCAATGGATGAACAATGAAAATATGGTATGTATACACAATGGAATACTGTTCAGCCTTAAGAAGAAGAAAAAAAAAAAGGAAATCCTGTCATTTGTGACAACATGGATGAACCTGGAGGGCATTATGCTAAGTGAAATAAGTCAGGCACAGCAGGACAAATACCACATGATCTCACTAACATGAGGAATCTAAAAAAGTTGAACCCGTAGAAGTGGAGAGGTTGGGGGGGGGGACGAGGGAGGGAATGGGGAGTTGTTGGTGAAAGGATACAAAGCTTCAGATAGACAGGAGGAATAATTCTGAGATCTATCACACAGCAAGGTGACTACAGTCAATAATGTATTGTATATTTCAAAATAACTAAGGCAGTAAATTTCAAATGCCTCACCACAAAGAATGATAAGTGAAGTGATGGATATGTTAATTGGCCTGATTTAATCATTCCACATTGTTTACACATATCAAAACATGACACTGTACCCCATAGATGTATACAATTATGGTTTGTCAATTAAAAATAAAATTAATTTAACAAAGAAAGAAAGTGAATATAAACTACTCTTTAAAGAAGCTTAGTTTTAATAGAAAGAAGGGAAACAAAGGATATTTTCCTCAGGATAAAAGAGACATGAGCCTTTTGATAGACTGAGAAGAAGACTGCATCATAAAAAAATGGTTAAAGATAAAGAATAAAAGAGTGATAAGGAGGCAGGGGAAGGGGTTGGCTTTAAACAGGCGGACTTCTTGTCTTACTGCATCTTTTTAGGCCTAAATAACACATTATCTTTACAATAATAAAAAAGTTTTGCATCTTTAGAGAATTGTTTGAGCTAAATGGGTTTAGCATGGATATATCACACACCGATCCTTGTTTTGGACTCTCAATTCCAAATCTTCTAATTTAAAGTTCTCTTCTACACTTATTAAATAGCTGTGGCCTACTTCTCTTCGGGAGCACTTGTGGGTTGGATGGATGTACTGCTTAGCTTCCTTCCAGACCTTCCCCTTCTCAGAGTCACTCCAAATCCCAGACTCTCTGCCCCAGCCTGCTTCCCACGACTCGAAATATTGTTGTTTTACATTAATTTTTGCCTGTGGTTCCTAGTTCATGACAAATGTGAAAAAATGCTAGTACTTGCTGCCAGGGTCATGGAAGGATTTCTTAAGAGTAAGTCAGCCAAAGAGAGAGGACTGTACTTCCCCAGATGCTGCCCAAACTTCTTTCTGTGAAGATTACAGCATTGCTGAGGGCAGGAAGGACTGGGTGTCCTGTAGGTCCTGAGTGTCTGGGTGTGGTGATGGTGGTGAAAGTAGAAATGCAAGTCCCAGCAGCCACTTCTCCCAGTGAGGTGGAAAATCATTTTATTCATGAAAGAGAATGGAAAAGCTCAGAAGCAGTATGGAATGTGAAAGAAAAGGAACAGAGAGAATTAAGAAGGGTCTTTTAAAGATCTCTTTGGGATGAGAGTCAAATTCTTAGTGGTCTTAAAGAAGTGCAAATTCTACTGCAATTATTTTTGTTGCTTTTTATTTGCTTGACAATATTATTTTGGTTGTTATGTTGATCTGAGGTTTGGCCACATGGGACCTTGTGATTATTTCGGTTTTACCCGGTAAAATTAAAAGAGGTAAATTTGCCTTTTTCTTTTTTAAAAAAATTATTGTATGGGTAGGTAAGCTGCAAGGTATGATAGTCTCAACAATGGGCATCATGGAAATTGGAAAATTAAGAACAAATAGACCAAGCCTGAGGGAATTTACTGAACGCTGAGGCTCCTTTCCAGATACGTGATCAACGATCCAAAGTAAACTCACTACGGGGTCCTGAAAAACATGGAGTCAATGAAAGAGCATGTCAATCTGAAACCAATGACTGAATTTTCCAGTAGTTCTATGAAGTACATCTGGATTGGCACTAAACCCCAGCCAATGAATGGAGAAGAAGCAACAAGTTATACTCCGGGGGCCTGGCAAGAATGGAGAAAGGAAGAGTCTGCAGAAAAAAGTAGTTCAGTGAAGAGTTTTATCTTAGCAGGAGCAGAAAGAAGGGATGCAGTCAAATCCATCCACGAGGACTGGGCAAACATGCTGGGGACTGCAGGAGAAGCCTGCCATTCAGTCATTCTACTTCCTCGTATAGATGAAGCTACTTATATCTTTTCAGATCTAGTTCAGGTTGGCTTGGCAAGTGGGTGAGGACATGTAGACACTGAAATGTACGGTGTCTCCCCCCTCTGTCCGTGTGCCATGCGTTCGCATCGCTGTACACTGCCCTTTTTGCAGAACTTCAGGCTGACTTGGCAATATCCCATGCTCTGGGCCTTTGTCAATGATCTCTCCTTTGTCTCAATGAAAACATTCTCTCTTTATTCCACGTTACATTCCCTCAAGGTCTTGCCAGAGGCCTGGCTAGGAAAAAAAGGGAAGAAAAGAAGTCAGAGTCTAAAGACTGATATCCCTGTGGGTTAGTCCTCCTAGATAACACTGACATTTTAACAAATGCTTTTAGTGCTAAGGAGGGCATATATGGGAAAGTTTTTAGGCACTGTCAGGGTGAATGGAATAGCTATTCTTCAAAACATTTGTTTATTAGATGTTTGTACTTCTCATATAAAGCCATGTAGATCGTTCCCTAGTGTGCAGATCTGGTCTGTGCTTTCTCTGTCTCTCTCTGTCCGTCTCTGCATCTCTCTTTCTTTCCCACCCTCCCTTTCTGTCTCTCTCTGTCTCTATAGCTCTATCTCCCCATCTCTCTCTTTTCTGTGAGATATACTCCTCCCCAGCTGTATGGAAGTATTGAATTACTTCATGTTCTTCGGTATTCCCCTATAGATTTTATGATAACAATTCTTTGAAATGTGTAGATTTGCTTGATTCCGGTATATGGTCAGATTTTTGTAACTATTCCATGCATGCTTAAAAAGAATGAGTATTCCCCCAATTGTTGGGTGCAGTGCTGATTAAATGAAGTCTGTTAATTGTGTTTTCAAATCTTCTATATCTCATAAACTTTTTGCTCTTTGATGTATATAATTATGGATGGAGGTATGATAAATGTTTCCTACCGTAATGGATTTTTAAATTTCTCCTTATATTTCTGTCAATTCTTGCTTTATATTATGTATCTTGAAATTATATTATTAAGTGCTTATCAGTTTATATCTGCCATTTCTTTCATGTGAATCAACATCTCTTACCATTAAGTGGTAATCCTATTTATTTGTGGTAATACTATTTTGTCTGATAATAATACAGCGACACTAGCTACATTTTCATAGTAGTTGCCTAATATGTTCATTATTTATTGCTGTATAACAAATTACCACCAAAAAGTAGTGGCTTAAAACAACAATTTGCATTTATCATCCTCACTGTGAGTCAGTAATTCTGGAGAGACTAAGCAAGGCAGTTCTGGCTTGGAGTTGAAGTTAAGATGAGAATGGAGTCATTTGAATGCCAGATTGGAGCCGGAGGGTGTGTTTCCAATGTGACTCACTCACATGGCGGACAAGTTGGTGTTAGTTCTTGGCAAGAGGTTTCAGTTCCTCCCCTCAAGGGTCTGCTCCCTAGGCAGCTTGAGTGTTCTCAAGACATGGTGGTTCCAGGCAAGTGATCCAAGACAGAAGATCAAGTGCAAAGAGACCTTTTTTAAGATATCACATTGTACCAGTTCCACTACTTTCTATCAGACCAGCCCAGATTCAAGGGGAGAGGAACTAGACTCTGCCTTTTGAAGGGGAGAGTGTCAAATAATTTGCAGATATAGTTTACAACCCCTATAACTGGTCTTTTGTTATTCTTTTACTTTCTATCTTGTTGTGTTCTTATCTTTTAGGTATGCCTGTTGTAAATGAATATAGCTGGAATTTTATTCCAATTTGATAACTTTTATCTTTTAATTAGACGATGCACTTCATTTATATTATTTGTTGATTACTAATAAATTAGGATTCATTTTTACCATTTTATCTTGTATGTTCTGTTTTTCTTCACATTTTCAGTATTTCTTTCTTTCTCTCCTTTCTTGCCATCTTTTGAATTTATTTTTTTCCTACATTCTAAATTTTCCTCTCTATTCATTTTGAAGTTATACATTCTACTTATATTCTCTTACTGGTTACCATATAAATCTGAGCATGCATATTTAACTTCAAATTTTAAAGTAAATCAATATCTTTGTTGTGAATTTATGTTCTTTGAAACTTTATCTGTGCAACTTCCTTCAGGATTGGGTTTAAAGCAAACTTTTCCAGAGAAGATTTATATTTGCTTCTTCTTTATGGTAGTACCAATCTAAGACCACTTTAAAGTTGGGGACTTGGGGACCACACATATAGTGTAAATTCAGCACACAAATCTATATAAGGGTTGGCTATTGATTAGAAATTCTCAGAAAAGACTTCCTGTTTCCATTAGCAGTACAAGTTTTCATCGTTTGCCTGGTTTTTGCTTTTTTGCATTGTTCTCTTTTGTTTTAGCTCACCCTTTAACAAAAGGTGCTTTTTGGTTGTGGGTGGTCTTATGTGAGAAGGTACTTTCCGATCTGACTTCTCCCCTTGTATGGACATTGGTCTTGCCTGCCCCCTGTTCCCCAAAATGTTGGTCCATTAAAACCTGTAGGATACCAGGGATTGCCATTGCTTGTCTCTTTAGACTCATGACTTCTTTTTTTTTCTAATTTGTGAGGATTTTCTTACTTTCTTATCAGCTTAGCTATATGCTTTAAAGAGTTTTTAGAACTATGTTAACTAGCAGGATTTCAAAATGCTTTGAAAATGGAACTAACATTGAAGTCATAACCCACAGAAAATTGGTAGAAACTTGCAGCCTGAATTTAACCAGGTTGATTGCTTGCTAAATCGAAAATACTGATATTGTTCATAGGATTCAAATAAGATGCAGAGCCTAACAACACAATATTTAAAATGCCCAGGATACAATTCAAAATTATTAATACATGGTCTATGAAAGACCAGTAAAATTTCAATTCACATGGGAAAAGGCAATCAACACACACCAATTCTAAGAAGACACAGATCTTGGAATTATTTGAAAAAGACTTGAAGCAACTATTATGAAATGCTCCAAAAATTAAAGGCAATACACACACTTCTCTGGCTGAGGAGATCTGATGGGTCCTTCCCTCTCCCACTGGACTGGGCAGCTGTGATGGTTCTTGGGAGCTCAGTTTGAAAAGCCCAGGACAAGACTCCTTCTAAGCCCATTTTCAGTTCTAAAGTTCCATAAACTAAATCTAAATGCATGAGAGTGGAAAGAATCATGCAGTTCCTTCATAACATAAAGCAAAAGCTTTCCTGAATAAGGAGGGAGAAAGACCTCTCAATCCACCATTCAACTGTATCACAATTACTGTATTAAAAACGTCTGTGCACCTTGGAAGGAAAGAAGACTAGGGTGAAATAATAAATTGGAATCTATATCAGTTAGAATACTTTCTACTGGAGGTAACAGAAGACTGCACTAGAAATGGCTAAAGAATCAGCCGTCTATTATTTCATACAACAAGAAGACCAAAGATAGGGCAATGCCAGGATGAACTGATGACTAACTGACCTTGTCAAGGACCCAGGTGCTTTCTCTGTTTCTTGCTCTGCCATTCTCAGCAGGGGGCAAGGTCTCATGTTGTTGTTGCAAGATGATTCAGTAATTCATGCGCAAAAATGATTTTATCCAGTGAAGTAGGGGTATGTTGCTTCCCATGTGGTCTTTCTGGAAAAGGATGACTTTAAAGGAGTGGAGAAGTTCTATGACTTCTACCATTTGTAATGGAAATGGAGAACTGAAGTCCAGCTAAGCTCCCAGCTACCAATTAAACAGAAAAGCGTGAATATTTAGGACACCATGGCTTCTGTCTTTTAAGATCCTGTCTTTGTAAAGGTCATCAGCCAGGGTCTCAGCAACAAACAGATGGCATGCTCAAATTAGGATAATCTGAGAAGAGTTTAATAAAGGGAAAACTGTTATTTTAAAAGATATGAGCAGAGTGTTGGGAAACCACAGAATATAGTTCAATACCCCAGGGCTTGCACGATTCTCTCCACTCCCACACACACACATGAAGAGAGAAGGGAGGAAGGGACGAAACCTTACTAGAACTGGAAGAAGAGAGTCATGTAGAGCAAGAGTCAGCAAACTCTTTTTGTAAAGGGCCAAATCGTAAATATCTCTTTTATCTTTGTGGGCTTCATCTCTCAAAGCAGCCAAAGACAATATGTAAATGAGTGAGTATGGCTGTCTTCCAATAAAACTTTATTTATAGACACTGAAATTTGAATTTCATGTAATTTTCATGTACCCTGAAATAATATTTATTTAAAATTATTTTCAATCATTTAAAAATGTATGTAGCTTACAGGTCATGCAAAAGGTAGTGAGCTGGATTTGGCTCATGGGTCATGGTGTGTGGATTCCTCCTATCAAGAGGTGCTATGAATTTTAGCCAGGGGAGGCAGCCAACCTTAGTGACACTGTAGGAAAGAGGCCACAGGAATAAATACCTGACCTCACTCTCTTCTCATTAAAATATATGACCAGGAGCCAAAGGATAAACAAGCCCATTGGTGTGGTCCACATAGGTTATCCTCCCAAGGCAGGGAGCTGGGTAGAAAAGGATAGAGAGCACATCTGGAGGGATGAACAGGAGACACCTGGCACAGCAACATTCCCGTGTTGTCAGTTTATTATTCTCTGTTTCATTCCTTTAGTAGTTAGCATAAACTCATAGAAGAAACTCAGAGAACAAAAAGCTATTTGTTGTGCTTTCCCCTTTGGAGCAACAAGGCCGAGAGACAGGAATAAAACTGCATCCTATTCTAAACCCAGGCAGAACTCCAAGGGACAGATAGGATGGCATCAGCTCCAAAGGAAAAGAGGAAAATAGGTCAAATCCTTGGCACCTTGAGCAAAGGAGAAAGGAGAGACAGGGCATTAGAGGGTGCCTGCATTATGGCTTTGGTGTTGAATGGCGGGGGGAGTCTACATTTGGCCCCTGGGAAGAAGTTTTCCTCAATAACCCTTGATAACCCATGTGCCATCTGCCCCTCTTTTGAAGCTCTACAGAATTTCGGCTAATTTTATGGTAGATTTGAATATGGTTTTTTTGAGAACACATTTTATTTCACTATATTTGTTAGGAATCTCTTATTTGCAAGTGATAGAACACAAATTAGCTTAAGCCTTAAAAGGGAACTTAAAGGAGGAATTCTGAGTTATAATCTAAAAGAGAGTTGACTAATTAAACCACTAGAATGGCAAGGAGCAAGTGGCTCTCAAATTCCTGGAAACAGGATATGCACATCACCAAATCCTCTCCATCTCATCTGTGATTCTGTTTGTTGAGTCCATTTTCTCCATGGAGAACAGCTTTCTCTCCAGCATATAAAATTTGGATCCCAAGTTTTACATTATATAGCCAAAATTCTCAAGGAAAGAAATCTTTGGTCTAATTTGGATAACATGACCATTCCTGGGCCAATCAGTTGTGGTTGGGTGATAGTTGGGAGCTCTTCAGAACATTCCTTCTCCTAATATTTTAAAAGAAGGGCAGAAAACATTGGTATCTGCTCCTCTTCTCTCTGCATGTGAGAGCTTTGAGGGCAGGACTTTTCCTATTTAATTTTCACAGGACCCAGTATGGTGGCCTTGCACATGGCACTCCATCAGTATTTTTGGAATGAAAGAATGAATTTTGCCAGTGACATTTCCTTTGGATCACTTGAAACTTACATGCTCTGGATAATAGTTCAGAATTTTTATCTTAGTTAAGATTATCTCATAACTCTTCTTCTATTTCTAAAGTTTTTAAACCTTGTTTATTAATGCAGTTGGCTATAATTATTAAAGCACAGTTTTTTCAAATAAAGAAAATTCAAGTACAAATTCTGGATCAAACCAAGGCACACAAAAAGAATAGACATTGTGTCAGATTACCCTCCCTTTTGCTTGTTCGTGATTTAATGACTGTATGTCTACTACCATGTTTGATTGGGTTTATACTTTTCCAAATCATTTCACTTAACATGACAAATAGATATAAAACTAAGGTAATACTCAAGAACCCCAACAAGATTTTAAATGCAAAACATTCCCTGCCTTCCCTGCTTTTATCTTAAGATTAAAAAAAAAAAAATCCCTGCCAAATGGAAGCCAGAATCAGCCTTTCAATGCAGATGTCTTACAGTCAAGAATCCCTTACACCTCTCTACCTCCCATCCATGACAATTTCCCCAACTGCAGTCCTACAGTATTTAATTCCAAGCAGCCAAGCATCGTTGGAGAAAATTATAAAATTGTTACATACAAATACACATCAAATAGTTTGAATTTTTACTTTTTTAAAAATTTGAGTCCAGCCTGGTTTTTTTTCCTTACTAGAACTTTCCCATGCTCCAGTTTTAAATCTTGCTGCTCCTCACCCTACCAAATAATCTGATTAAGTAGATTTAAGTCATCTGGTATTAACTCCCTTATCTTTTTTTATCTTAACTTCAAAACTACACTTTCTCAAGGAATGATCTGCCTCTTGGTTTTACCGAAAGACTACTGCTCTATTTGCAATTCTATCCCTTTCTCCTACCTCAAGACCTTGTGTCTTAGCTCAGGCTGCCATAACAAATGTCAATGTCACAGATTGGGTGGCTTACACTACAGAAATTTATTTTCTCACAGTTCTGGATTCTGAAAGTACAAGATCCAGGTGCCCACAGTGTTGGATTCCTCTGATGCTTCCCCCTTGGCTGGCAGGTAGCTGCCCTCTGGCTGTGTCCTCACAGGTCTTTTTTCCATGTCCCTGAGAGGTCCTGATGTTTCTCTGTACATCCTAATCTCCTCTTCTGACAAGGACACCAGGCAGATTGGATTAGGGCCCACCCTAATGTCTTCATTTTACCTTAGTCACCTTAAACGCCCTATCTTCAAATATAGTCACAGTCCGAGGTACTAGGGGTTGGGGCCTTAACATATGAGTAGTGAGGTACCCAATTCAGTCCATAACACCTTGAAATTTCATTTATAATCATGCTCCTTTCTAAAAAGTAACCATTTGTATAAAACACATGTGCAAACATACCACATGTGCATACATCAACACATCTTCAGTCCCTCCCTTTTCCTGGGTTTACTAATGATTTGTCCTAAAGAAAAACCTCATTTCTTTCTCCTTTGCTCCCAGATTTCCCCCATAATAGAACGCCATCTTCTCTCAAGTAATTTAAGACTAACCCTTATTTCAAATACTAATGACATTTTACCTCTTAAACCAGGCATAGGGAATATGTGGCCTTCTAGGTCCTTAAGTGTGGCCTTTTGACTGAATCCAAACTTTACAGAACAAATCCTTTTATTTTCATTAATACTTTGTCATTTATACTTTAAATTTATTTTTTAAATGAGCATATTTAAAATGCCAAAGAACAAAGTAAATTTCAACAAAATAATCCTCCCAGATTGACTAGCACAATTAAAACATTAGTAAACCATAAGAGATAAATTGACGACTGTTGTGCTTATGATTTAGTTCTAACTTCGCCTGCCTGACTGGCACCACTACCACAGGAGGCTGGTTGGCGAGAGTTTATGGGGGTCGAGTACACCAGTCTGTTATCAGCTTTTGACAACAATGCACTGTGTTTCTGTTTGAAGTGGAATTTGTTAATAGTTGCACAGCTCAACAGTATTTTTTAGTTCTGTCTGCTTAACAGCCCATCATGTCAAAGAAGACCAAGAGAACAATGAAGGAAGAAAACAGATTTTTTAATGAGGATTGGGAATTGCAATATTATCTTGTTTCTGCTAAAGATAAGATGATTTGCTTGCTTTGTGATACTGCAACATCAACATTAAAGAAATTTAATGCTCATCAGCGTTATATTAATAACACTCATAAGGACCACAGATATTTTAAATTAGAGGGAGAGGCAAGAAAGGTTGTATTGCAGAAAAGATGAAAAGCAAAAGCAAAGACAATTCTTTCAAGCAGCAATAAGACCTGGAAATAATGCCACTGAAGCAACTTATAAAGTAGCTTATATACTCAGGAAAAAAGGGAAGCCATTCAGTGATGTAGAAATTGTGAAAGAATGCATTGTCAAAGTTGTAGGATACTTAGACCCCAATAACATTTCGAAGTACAAACAGCTGCCTCTTTCAAGGAGAACCATCACTGATTGGCAACGTGCATTAGTCTTCGACTTAATGGAACAACTTCATGCAGTACTTCAAAAGGAAAATGTATATTATTCCATTGCTTTGGATGAATCAACTGATACTACTGGCTGAGTGCAGGTTTTATACTTCATTCTGGTCATAACAGAAGATTTCTTTGCTACAAAGAGTTACTTTGGGCACTCTTGTGAACAAACACGGGAAATAGATACTTTCAACAACTTTCAAGGTAAGTATCATGAAGTTGGACTGAATTTGGTAAATTTAGAGAGTGTATGTACAGACAGTGTACCTTCCATGACAGGAAAACATGAAGGGTTTATTGCACAGAAAAAAAAAGTATTAACAGATCCAGATGCTCTCATTTCTTTTCATTGTCTCTTGAGTCAGTAAAATCTCTGTGCTAAAGCTATTTTAAGTGACACTGCGCAACAAGTTGTAAGCATTGTTAACTATATTCATGCAAATGCAACACAGCATCCTCAGTTTTGTAACATGCTAAAGTTGAAGGATGAGGTATTTAGTGTGGATTTGCCATATTATTCTGAAATTCATTGGCTATCTCAGGAACAGGCATTAGCCAAAATTTTATCTCCGTGACAAAAGATAGTTAAATTTTATGAAGAACAGAATCAGCAATGTAAATTACTGAAAGAAGATTTTTGTAGGAATGCAGCATTTTTCTGTGATATCATGTTAAATCAAAACAACTTGAATATTTCTTTGCAAGGTAAAACTAAGTCTGTATATGATATGTGGCCAAAAATCCAAGCGTTTTGAAAAAAGCTATCTCTTTTCAAAACACTTCTTCTTCAAAAGGAAATTTCTGATGAACATTTACCCCAGTTAGCAAAGGTCATTGATAAACAGGATGATATATGTGAATCATTTGAAGAATACACAGCTGTTATAGACCTATTAATTGGAGAATACAATGAAAGCTTCACTGACTTTGAGAATCATGACATCATGCTCAAATTAGCATTTCAGCCTCACCTAGTTGATGGAATTGATTGGGTTCTCAGTAGATGACATCTTAAAGTCATTGTTTGATGCTAAGAAAGATCCACTTGAAATATAGAAAAATAGAGTAGAAAACCCACGCCTTCAGCAACATGCCCGAAAAATGCTTTCTTGCTTTTCAACCACTTATTGCTGTGAATCTACATTCTCCTGCCTAACCCAAATCAAAGACGCCCTTAAGGTCACAAATGACTGATACCCATCTAGAGGATCTACTGAAGCTGTGGACCTCCCATGCTGCAACCAAATATTCAAATGCTTTCCAACAAATAGCAGACACAACAAAGTTATTAAAAGGTTAGTTAACTTTAAAATTAACAAATAGTTTTCATTTTTTGAAATTATTAAGTACATAGTAGTTAGACTTTTACAAAATAATGTACATTTTTAAGTATATCTAATTGAAGTTTCTGGAATACAGCCTTATTTGATTACAGCTAAATTAATATGGCCTTCCAACATAAAAAGGTTCCCCGCCCCGGCCTAAACCATCCTTTTCTAAACCCCTTAAACATCAGCAATGATTCTCTCCTGCAAATCCCTATAATCTTTACCTCTATTCCTATGTGTCTTAAACTTTTATGTTGCACATATATGTCAGGTCAACCTAAGTAGATTTGAAACCCCTTAATGGGGTCACAATTTACTACATATAATGGAGAACATGAAAAATTGCTGCTTGAAACGGAAATTCCTTCTGAAGGGATTAGAACCTATAAAAAGAAATGTCAGGACTTCTTCCAGGCCTTTGTTATTTGTTTAATAGAAATTTTGAGCCTATTGGCGGGTTTTGGACGTGAGAAAATGGGCCAGGAACTGAGTTTCATTCATCTTTCAATAAATATTTATTCAATGCCTATAATATGAGGTTGGGCATTGAGACAGGAAAGACCAAAACTGTTCTTTATAACAGAGGAAGAAGGATTTGGAGTTCTTGAAGGCAACTTGGGAGGCCAAGGAATGAGTAAGATTAAAAGGAACCTACACAGGGTGGGAAAGTTTAGGATGCTGCCTAGGCTGGGGTGCTGGTGATAAAATTACTAGTGGTAGAATGGCCAGAATCTCTTTCTAAGCAGCAGCACTGAATTTTTAGTTGCTTACATTCTTAAGAAGTAGATACCTCCACCTCTGAAACTTTAGTTAAGACTACTGCATCTGTGGGGTCAACGTGTGTAAATCAAGGAAAGGGGCTGAATTTCATATCTGCACTGAGTCGCTGTGGAAGGGGAACACCCCAGTCAGCATGGTGGAATGTTCTCCTAAATAGAACACATGCAGCAGAAGCAGAATATTGGACTCAAAGGTAAGGACAAATGCATAAGACACTCAAGAATTCACAAATATTTTGAAGAAGGAATTGGGCATTTCAAAAGTTTTCTCATAAAACTTTAAAAAACATGCAAAAAAATTATAAAGATGAATACAATGAATATGCATGTATACACCAGCCAGCCTAAGAAACATATTATCAATATATTTAAAGCCCCCTGTATATCTTATCCAATAACATCTCCCTCCCACTCCAGTCTAGATATAACCCCCATCTTCAGTTTGATGTTTGTCATCACCAAGGGCATTGGAATTTCCACAAATAGCAAAATGAAGTTCAGTTCAATCTTGTCTACATCTAAAGGGGAAAGGCAATTCTGACATATGGGTTATAAATATATAATTTGTGCATCGCCAGTGCCCTGGAGACACTTGGTATATAATAGGTGAGACTCAGATACTCAATAAATATACACCAACACATTTACACACACACATATACCTTTACATAAAGCATTTATACATAAAAATATTGTAGTTATAAATATAATGTACATGAATATTTTAAATATTTATTCCTCAGCCATTTCAGGTTTATTCAACTCTATTTCATTTCAACAAATAAAGACAAATCAGTACATTCATAAACAAGAAAAAAATAGTCTTCTTGGGGCTTAAAAAATTTTTAAATATGTAATATACTCTGTGACTTCCCTGAAAGCCACTAAACCAATTTTCTTTTTGGCACTAGGCAACCAATTACAGCATTTAAAATTAAAAGTTCAAATTTCTTTGGGTTTTCTGCTCAGTTGCAATTAATTTTGAAACTCGTGTTCACAAGGATATGTTTTTCTCAAATCTCTCAGATATCAACTAATTGTATAAGCTCCATTATCCACTGTTTGAGGTCATCTAAGGCACCATTTTTCTTTGTGAACACTGAATACTTTTATTAGCAGATATCACATTTATAATATTCTTTGGCAAGTGAAAGAAAAAGAAAGAAAAAAAGAAAAATACAATATTCTGCTGAAAGGAATATTCAGGAATGTTTGACCGGAAACATTCAAAATTCACAAATTTTCAAGTTTTCCAGTGTGTTTGGGAAAAAATACTTAATAATTCTCTTTCTTTTAAAAGATACTACTAGCAACCATTGAAATATATCTTTAAACACTGAAGCAGGAAGTAAACTATGTTCTTATCTAAGGAACTTGTATTACATGATTGCTGATAAACACAGTGCTGTTTCTAAAGGTGATTTTCAAAGTCAGAGCTTATGCATCCATAAGGTATCAGTGTATCCAAAGGAATCTCAGGAGCCAAGCTCCCAAAGAAAAGGGAACTTCACCCTGGCTGTTCCTGCTGCAACATGGTGGCCTTCAGAAATCTTGCAAACTTATCCCAGTTAGTAAACCAATGCATACTTACGGGACTGTGGAACTTGCAGTATTGTGCTTGGGATCCTAAGAACCAAAGGTGTATTAAGCAGGCATCACCTTTCCGTAAGACACTCACAGGGCCATTAGAGGAAACAAAGCAGCTAGCTATAAAGGAGGGAGCCGCCGCCGCTGAGGGTTGAAATGGTCAGGCGAGGCTTTGGGTTTTGAATCTGTCTTACTCCATTCCTGTTACTATAACAAAATACCTTAGATTAGGTAGTTTATAAAGAACAAAAATTTATTGCCCACAATTCTGAAGGCTGGGAAGTCCAAGATCAAGGCACCAGCAGATTTGGTGTCTGGTGAGGGCTCGTTCTCTGCTTTAGAGATGGCACCTTCTTGCTGTGTCCTCACTGGCAGAAAGGGCGAACGTGCTCCCTTGAGCTTCTTTTATCAGGAGGGAATGGAACTGTAATCTGGGATCTCAGTGTGGATCATTTTCAGGTAGAGAGAAGAATCACTAGACACAAAAGCCTAAAATTTGTGTCTGGAGGAGGATAAATAAACGGGCCTGGCTGGAATGAAGGGTTCTTGTAGTCCAATAGAGAAAAATAGGTAGGATAGGAAGAGTAGGTCGGAGCCAGAGCATGGGGCCTTGAAGGCCAAATCAAAAGTAAACAATAGGGAATCCTCTCCCTCCACTTTTTTCTTTTCTTTCTTTTTTTGTTTGGGGGGGGTTTAGGGGAGGAACATGATAAAAATGAAGGCATTGTGTACAGAGAAGCTATAGTGGAATGAAGATGGATAAGTCACATTTTTCAGATCTCTTCCTTTTCTTCTGTTTCCATTCTTGGATAATGGTGTCACGTCCTTTTCTTGCTTTGGGACCCAAAACTAAATCATCTTCAACTCCTCAGTAATTCCTACTCCATGTTCAAGTCCTCATAATCTAATTTTCAGACACTTTGCACAGTGCTCAACTCCCAGCACAGAATAATCTCTTATTAAGTGCTTGTTGAGTAAGTACACGAGGGGATGGGTTAAAGTTCTCGTCTCCTCTCCCTACTGGTCACTTCCATTTGATCTGTACTAGTTTCTCTCCCCTCTGATCCACCCTTCATGTAGCAACCATGCTATTGTTCTCCATCATAGACCAATCATGTCACTACCTTGTTAACAAAACCAAACCAAAACACAAAAAGTCTATGGGTTCTTACAGTGGGGAAAAAAAAGTACAGATTATTTAACACACAAGTTTTTCTTAGATAGGTCTCCAGACCATCTTTCTAGCCTTACTTCTTAATACCTCCCTCTGCCTCTCTTGATACTTCAATCCAATTAGTGTCTTCCCTAATTACACTTAAGGTTTCACCACTGTTTGTGATGAAAGTTAAATAAGTTTAAACATATGAATTGCTTGCATCAGTCCCTAGCACACAGTTAGTTCTCAGTACCTATAAATTGTTGTTGTGTTGGTTAACATCTCTTGAGTATTTTCCTACCTGGTTTCCTAAGTACTCACACCCCTGCTAACTACTTACCTTCTCATCTCTTTCTGATATAATTCTACTTCTTCAATAAGGCCCAGTTCCAATGTTGCCCTCAAAAGCTAAGAAAACTTTCCTAATTGCATAGTCAGAATCTCTTTTTACTCCACCTACCCATAGCTATATATATCTTATTGTAGCACTTAAAATATTCTACTGAACAGTGACAGGACAAATAGATTTTCACATACACACACACAAACTTTCTATGGGAAGAGATGTAGGGATCACGAAGGGTCCATGTGCCACTGATGCCACTGGTTCCAACATCCATGAAGACCATTCTCTGGTAACAGGCTCTTCCTTATAATGTGGGTGGGAAGGAGCAAGATGAGAATTAGAAAAATTGTACCAGAAATATTATTTCATTAGGAATAAGGCTGAAGTCATCTTAAGATGAAGGAAAAGCTTTGCTCACTTACAACTAACCTGTATTATCCTCAGAAGGAAACAAATACTCAACCATGGTGAGGTATGCATGTTCTGCTATAATTCACTGGCAAATTAGATGAATCCTAATTTTCCCTCTCAGGGATGGAAAAATTGAGCTGTCCTCTTCCCTCATCCCACCAGGAGATCTCAGCTCATCCACCAGCCCCTTGCAGTCAGCAAAACTAAGGTAGCACCAACCAGCTTTTAACCCAAATCTGAATCTGGAGGTTTATAAAACAAGGGAAAGAATTTCTTTCTTGGTGAAGACTGGAGTGACAGAGAGGGAGATGGGACACAGAACTGCAAGGGGAAGGGTACAAAGAGGGAAAAGTCAGAAATAGGCTGCATTCTAAACCCTCTGGACTGTGAGGCCTTCTCGTGTATGATACAAGGGAATAATTCCCAGCCCTGGTCTGCATCGATCCACGGTACCTACTCAAACTTTAAGCAAAGGAACAGCGTGAATCTTCCTTTTAGTTCACTTTGTATCTGGTCTGGGGAAGGACACAAGAAGTGGACAGTACAGATTAACAGGACAAGTTTTTCTAGGGTATGACCTGACCAACACACAGGGCACCTGCAAAGTTGGGCTGAGGCGGCCCCATGGTCTATGCCATTGTGAATTTCAAAGTGAGTCCACATGTCACACACAAAGAACCACGAATCAACAGGTCTTCTGGGCTACATCCTCTGGGGAGCCTTCCCTGACATCGGTAGGAGTGAAGGACTCTACAACTGACACGTCTTATCTTTTAATCCTTGCGTTCCCCATATCCATGCAGATCATGGATTGCAGGGCCTTCCCCAATAAATGTTCTTTGAGTTGAACTGACTTTAAAGAGGCCCACTAGGAGATAAAGAGCAGAGCTGAGGAGGGATTTATGGGGATGGAGCTTGTTATGCACAGACCTTTGGGACGTGTCTATGTACCATGAGACCACACCAAGTCAAAATTATGATTCAGCCTTTGTTTGTAAAAGCACAGCTTTGTGCTTTGTAATGTGACCATTTCAGCTTTGCATTTCATCTTCTAACTCCAGAAGGAAAAGGAACTGCCTATATGGGTTTCCTGTTAGATGTATGACAATGCCACATTCCTTTAGAATTGCCTCACTTTCTTGACATAGGGGGAAATGGCAAGTTCACCTAGCAAAGCAGAAACTCACATCTCCTAAAACTATCATCAAGGAGTTCTAAATCCCCTTAGAATTCACTTCCAGAGTTTCCCCATGTGGTGGCCAAGGGCATTCTAGAAATGAAATCCAACATGGGAAGTTAGATTATGAATTCCTAGAAGACAGGATCCATGTTTCTGCCTAAGTCTGTGTGCTTGATCATTTAGATGGTGCTGCTAAGATTTTGTCAAGCAGACATAGCCTTTCATGTAGTCGGGTACTTGTTTATGTGATCTGACTTCAAAGGCCCGGGTGGGGAATAAAAAGATTGTTCAGTGACTCTCAGTTGATGAGTAAGAAACTCCTCAGCCCCCAAACTACCTTCCTTCCCTTTTATCCAGCCATAGGACTTAAATTACAAATAATATTCACTCCTTTCTTATCTGTTAAATGTGAAATGTTTGCTGTGGAAGGTTGAGACTTCCCTAAATCACATATAGAAAAATTCCATTTATTTTAGTTTATAAACATTTATTGATCTTCTTCTATTTGCAAGGCATGTGCAAGGTTTTTGGGGTGAGAGGGCCACCTACAAATCTTGAGTTTATAGCCTAAAAAACCTGAGGCTTATTGGTGTGTATCCCAACTCAGCTGCTTACTTGCTATGTAACTTCAGGCAAGTTAATGAACCTCTCTGAGCCTGTCTCCCCAACATGTAGGATGAGGATAATACTAACCCCTACTCGCAGGACTGCTGTGAGGACTGATTAGGTAATGTCTGGACTTTGCACAGACTTTTACCCACGGTCAGGACTTGATGAGTGATACTATTATTACTGTTTTTATTTTTCTGGTTTCTGCATTTGTTCTTATTACTTTAATGACTGTCGAAAAATCTTTCCTGAGATATTAGCAGTGATTAACTTTCTGGGTCAAATTACTTTAGCAGAGTGGCTGCTCTGTCATCTGTCTGGGCCCTAAAGGACAAAAAACTGAAACTTTTTGGCAGTGTGGTGTAAACTTGGGAGGAAGCATACCATGCTGGCAAATTCTGGGGAAGGATCATGGCCACTGGACATTAGGGAGACTCTGGGTTTTGGGGCCCAGAAAGTGCTAGAGGTCACGAAGGAGAGATTTGCCAACGGTGCCCCTTCACTTACGTCCAGCAAGAATGACACTTGAACAAGTATTGTCATCCACAGACACTTCTGCTCCACCTCCACTGAGTTCTGGAGGTTTGGGAAGAAGTGGAGAGAGTTGCTGTGTGTCATTTCTGCCACTGTTTCCTTCCTTTTTCTTACTTAAAGGGGATTCTGTAGAAGTGCAATTTGAGGTCAAAATACATAACCATTTAGGACATTGCTTTTCTTCAAATCCTTGAACAAATATTAACTCATTCATCATCTCATTACCCCTGAGAGTTGGGAAAGCAGAGCCCAAATAGAGGTTGGAATGTTATAATCCCATCTATAAATTAGAGTGCTTGCCATATTTATTAACTGAAGGGTTTAAGATTTTAGGAAGCTTTTCTAAATGTGATCTCTCAATTCCTATCATAGGATTTACTTGAAATGTATTTGCAAAGAGAAAAAAAAAGTTGAATGCCACACTGCCATGATAAGCTAATCAGCCATCTCATAGATCAAAGGAGAAAGGCGGGGCGGGGCGGGGGGGGGGGAGGAGGAGGAGGAGGAGGAAGGAAAAACAGGAGGAAGAGAAGCTCCTTCTTACTTTGGATTAGTGTTAGACAATTAGTTTACTTTACTGTTCTTTAAGTGGGAAAATGTTAGTTGAAAAGATATTTGTCAACCACAGGCATTTGAAAGTGAAGTACTCCAAAGATTTTCACTGTGTATGTTCAAATTATAGCATGTGCAGAAAATTGTACAACTGAAAGTCCTTAGAACAACAGCAACAAAAGAGATCGGTCAGTTAGGACAGGAATAGACAGTGGAAATTTAAAAGGTTGACAAGTCCCTGTACATGATTGCTAGAGTGACTCTATGCTTATAAATTTTTAAAAAGCATGTCCTTTGCAGATATGGGAAAAGGATGTCAAACTTTTGGGGGATCACTGTGGGTCCCCAGCTTCTCTGCCCCAAGATGGCATCCCTTACTCTCTTCCTGGAAGACACACGGATCTCGCCATTCTTTGGCCTTAGAGACGGTGCACCATGATTTTTCTATTGTCCTAGACAGCCTTAAAATGGACCAGGCTCCAGATTTTCCTTGTTTCTTCTGTCCCTTCCATACTCTCACCCGCCCATCCTCAAACTTTTTTCCTCCTTAGGATTCTACTGATAACTATAGAGAAACAGGCTGAGAATAACAAATGTGGGGAGTTACTTTGTTAATATAAACTTTGAAGTCACATAGTCATTTTCCTGAGTACATACAGAACTCTTTTATTTCTAGTTATAAGGTCCATGACAAGCCTTTGTCCTCTTCTGGAAACCAATAAAGTCCCTGCCCTCACTTTGTCCTAGGGGTAATCTATCTGGGAGAAACAATAGAATGGATAATTGGAAATTCTGATGTCCTCATGCACAATTTCAGATGTCCCCAGTAAGCATCATTTACATGTAAAGGGAACTCCAGAGTGAGGGTCCCCAATCAGTGTGTCCCTTTGGCCACCGGAGAGGTCATCTTAGTCTGGAAATGATGATGATGAAAATGATGATGATGACAATGAAGAAGAAACCTAAACAAGTCCTTTTTCTCTATCCCACATAATCTGTTCCATCTGACCTCAGAGGGGATCAGCCATGCTGTTTTGTACTGTTTCTCCATCTGGATAGATAAACATGAGTTGAGGCTTGGTGCTGCCTGGTGGCTCACAGTGATGGTACTTTCCAAAGTCCATTGGATGGACAGGGAATCTATCTCCCCACCACCCCTTCTGACTAGCATTTCCCCACCCTCCCTGAGCAGATGACACACTGGACCCTAGTGAGGTTTCAAGCACTCAGGAAATTGTTCCAAAGCCATCAAGGAATAGGGAGATGCAACTTGAGCACTCTGTGTCACAAGAAGGGTCCTCTCCTAGTACCCTAACTCTGTCCCTTCTCTCTCTTCCCACATCTTCTTCGCCCTAGAGTCCCACCTCATTTAGCATTCCCCAGCCTACCCTAACCCAAGTGCCAGTGGCTGGTTCTTTTCATGTATATTGTAAATTCTGGAGGCTCAGGCTGAAAGCCAACAGCTTCCATGTCTGCTCCATTATAGCGGGGACTAGGATCCAGAGGGTGCACTCAGGTTCTGGGGATGGGAGAGACAGCAATGGGCAATGCCCCGCGACAGGGTGCAATTCCTCCCACCAGACCTAAAACCACCCACAGTTCACTACCATGAGGAGTCATTTCCTACTGAAGACCATGCCATTAGCTTCACCTGAGAAATCTGTAGTCCTCCTATCAACATTACTTCGACCCTGTTTTGGGGAAATGGTAATCTTTGCCTTATTATGCTGAGTCTGAATTGAACCTCTCCATGACTTGGGTTTCCTAATAAAGTCTCCTCCCATTCGTGAAAATCAGTGGTGCAAACCCGGACCACATCTCTCTAATCCAAAGGCCTCTCACTTGACGCTAGTTACCTCTTACTAGCCACAAATTATAAGAATAAGAGCAAACATGCATTATTTTGCTTCAGCTTCACAAAAACTCCACAAGAAAGATATCTGTGTTTCTTGAGAAGGACACTGAACTCACAGAGGTTAAGTCACTTGCTCAAAGTCACACAGCTTTCCCAGAATGGATCTGATTAAAAGCCAGATCCATCTGAATCTGTTGTCTCTGTTAATGTCCTACTGTGGCAATGACAACAGCATGGCGAAGGCTACTACTTGCCCTCTCACATCTGAAAAGTGCATTCAAGTTGCTATGACAATTCTCTAGGAAGCTAGTCTGTGTTCACCTGCAGAACCCTTCTCAGAAGCTCCCCCAATAGCCACTGCAGGCGGATCAGAGTTGTTATGTGCAGTTGTTATGTGGTCTGCCATCCCTGTCTCAAGCTATTTCTTCACCACGTCACTTCAGCATCAGTACCACTTCTTACCTTCAGTTGGGGACACATCATCACAGGACAATCATCACATGCACCTGAGGGAACTGTTCTCCTGGTCAAAAATCTATCATGGTAGCTGAAAAGAACACTTGCCTGTGTCTTAGAGAAAGCCTTACCCACCTCCCTCCCAGACGGCAACAGGAGGTTTCTACTGAAGAGAAAGAAATGAAACTTGCAGGAGCTCAACTGCCTCTGGCCACTTTTAGCTCCAAACATACACAAACATACACACACTTTCACACTCACACTCACACTCGGGTACACACACTCCATTACTCTTGCTTCTGCTCACCCTTTGCACACAACATTCAGAGAGTTGGAAAATGACTTCATTCTGTTACAATCCACTCCATGCCCTGTGTCCTCACACTTTATGAGACCTCAGTGAGGACAGTAAATGCCAACCCCACGAGAGTCCCTCCTTCCAGAAAGAAGAAGGCCAGAAAGAAAGACAGGCCCAGACAGGAAGGGGAGTTCAATTTCACACTCTAAATCACTGACAGAGGCCATAGCAAGATGGAAGGCTCCCAGCACAGGGCCTGCCTAGACAGTCAAAAGAAGTAATTTATCTTCTAGTTTTTTCAGAAAATACAAAAACTCAACAGTCTCATTGCTGATCCAAGAAAACATGTAAAAATGTCGTTCTCTTCTGAATTGGAGGATATCATAGTAAAACAAATACCAAATGTCTAAGATTTTGCTCCTTGATATTTGAAGTTCCTGAATCATCCTAGCAAAATTAATGCCATATAGTTCTGATTGATATATTTTTAAATTCCATCAATGTGTTGCTTGCATAACAATTACTCGATACCCAAGGAAATTTTTGAGTTTTGCTTAAATAAGTTTCTGAAGCCTAGTCCCCTTAAAAATAAGAAGACAAGTTTGGCCAGGACTAAGTGCCCTTGGATACCAAATGCTGGAATGGCCCCACACAGAGATGGCAAATAGGGTTTCAATATGGCCAAGCTGACTGTTCCCACTTGTGCTCCAGCTGCCATGCCACACCACCTCACCTCTGTCCACCCACCCCCGGCTCTTCAGTGGGGGTGAGGACAGGAAGAAGGCTGATCTCATATGTCTACCAGGAATGTTATTCATAAACACCCTCATAATTCCCAGATGCTCTCATACTTTCTATGGAATAATACGCTGTCTATTTTGAGCCAACACCCTAATACTGCAAATGATACTCACTGGTGCCTTGTGCCACAATGTCCTTGTAAGACCAAGATGTTAGATCCAAGGGGAGCAAACCTGCCTTCCAGCCAAACACCTAAACCATCTCACACCCAGAGTCCTCTCTCAGCAGAGCCTGAGAAATCATCTCCTTAGCTGACTCAGGTAGAACAGGCTTCCCTTGTTAAAAATAAAGCACACAAACAAAAAACCTTCAAAACCCTTGTTAATATGTCGTTGATCAAGATCTAGATCAGATGAATGGGAAAAGAAGTGGCCTGGGGTTGCCAAATTCTTTCTAAAACTGGGATTCATTTCAGCTCTGGGGCAGATGGGGTTGCCTTGGAAGAGAATTTGGCCCATTGAAAATAACAGTTTTATGATGCCTTCCTATAAGTCTAGACTAGCAAATGAACCAGTTCTAAAAAAGGCCTCGAGAGATATTTATCTACATTGTAGGGTCTTTGTAACAAAGAGAGTGGTTTCCTCTTTCTACAAAGTTTGGCATCATTGTTATTTTGAAAGATAATCACGCTCACCCTTTGCCAGATGACTGCTGAGTTATGTTCTCTCTGTATTTTTAAAAGAATTTGCTTTCGAGAAGGAGGTTGTGGGGGCTGGGATGGAGAGGGTAATCCACAGGCTCTCACCCACTCCCTTTCTGGCTGTGAGAAAAATGTGAGCCCGGGAACTTACAGTTTGTTTTCTGTAATTCCATCTAGTTTGAAACCAAAAAGGATATATTTTTGGAGAACAGACCACAGTGTGAGAGGGAGAATAGCTGAGGGGGAGGGTGGTATAAAAATCTGATAGTTCAGCATTTGGCTCCAAAAGAGCTGAAGGAGAGAGGATCCTACTGCACGTATGTTTTCTCTTTCAAGTCTCACTTTTGTTCCCTGCCATCAGGAAATGCAGTAGACATTTGTCACCAGCAGCTCTTTGGAGACTTCAGTGCTTCTTCCTCCCAGGATCCGAAAGAGGACTTCAGACACAGAAGAGTCAGATTCTGCAACCCAGCAGAAATTTTGTGCAGTGTTTATCAGACAGGAGGGAGGCCATGAAGGCAGACTTTGGGAAATAGTTTAAACAGTTCATAAATCAGATGTAATTGAAAAAGATAGAGTCTTCTTTCTGAAAGCCCTGGTAACCTTTCTTTTATAATCTCTTTACTGGGGCAAAATTGTAATGTGGATAAGGACCAGGGGTCTAATGAAGTCGGGTTGCCTTGGGTCACTCAAAGTAATTTGTTTTTTCTGGCCAAATCATGAAACAAAACTGTAGTCTTCTCCCCGTTACATTAATATGATACCATCTCTTTTGATATTGTCAAATGTGTTATGCCAGGTTGCATAGCAGCCTGACTGATAACAAAATTCTTTGGAAAAATCTTTTTTTTTTTTTTTTGCACAACACCAAATAACAGCAGCTGAAATCAGCTGGAGTTCTTGGCTGGTCAGAAAATAAAAAGTGCTTTTTGTATGAAATTTTTAAGAAGTCCTAGAAATATAATGCAAAGCATTTTTATCTTCTTTGCTTTTAAGCTGGTAGAACTTACATGACTTTTAAAAATCATATCTGGTATACTGATCAAAATACAGTTTCATATAAAGACCCTAAAGGGTGGCTTAATATTTTCCTTTGGACTTAATATAATATCAGTTGCTAGAGTATCAGGAACAGGTTTTGGGGATTGATAGTGTTCCCAACTCCAAAAAGAATCTGGGACACTAAGTGCTCAGAAGAATGGAGCACAGTCCAATACCAAAGAGATCAGAGCCAAGTTCTAAAGGGCAGCCATTTCCCAAATGCTACCTAAGAGCTAAACCAAGAGAACTGTTATTTCCTGGCTGCACAATCACAGGAAAAGCCTGATCAAAGCTGGACCACAAGTTAAAGAGTGGTGAGGTACTCAAGTTCTAGGGTCTGCGTCCAAGCTCAGTCAATTCATCATTGTCAGTTGTTTTTAACTTCGACATTTCTTTTGCAGTAGCATCTCTTCCTTAAAGTAGCAATCTTAGCAGACTGTCACGTTACATGATGTGCCCCATTCTCCAGGGACAATAAAGACTATGCACTATCTGACATTACCTAAGAAACTGAAATTGACTTGTGCACATCATAATTACATATACAGTAGGGATTCTTGGACCATGGAGTTACGCATTCTGGTGTATGCCTGATAGGCACATGACTGTTGTTTACATAACCTGGATTCTTCACAGACCAGTTGTTTTGTGTTGGCCTAGGTTATTAAGAGAAGAGAGCCCATGCACCAACCCCTAGAGCCCTTGCTTCCAGGCACAGACCAGCTGCGGAGTAGGCTCTTTCTCTTATTGACTCTCAATATAGCTGACTCAAACCTTACTCCTCCAGAAGGCCACCCTCATCTTGCCTATGGCTCCTTCAGAATGAACTTGGCCTCTGGTGTGATAAAGCAGAATCATCTGCTCAGCTTATACTACAAGTGAAAGTCAGTGTCTTAGAGCCTTGTATGATTTATTTGGCCCTCGGGGGCTCCTACTGAAAGTGCTGAAATGCCATACTGACATTTCACTTCAGACTTACAACCACCTACACTCCAAGTAAGATTTATCTCTGACTGGAGGGTTTCTCCTGTTAAAAATCAAACAGTGTACAACACCTTCACCTGCTGAGTGATCTTCTATGCCCTAATGGGAAGCACAGGAGAGGCAGAGGAGTGACTGCAGGAAGGAGAACCAAAGCTGTGTCCACACCCCTGGGAAAGAGCAATAGTAGCAGATGAGTTCAGGGGAAATTTTCTAACGAATCTAGCAGCTTCAGCCTGTCTACCCAAAGTCATAGTTAGAAGAGCAATTGAAATAGGGGGGCCACATACTGGGGTGATTCCTCTGAAACAGCAGCTGGAAGCATTTTGTAGCAATTCTGGTGCTACACCCATAGATGCCACCATGTCCACTCTTGCTTCCAATCATCCTTATCAAATACCACAGGATTCCTATTTCTGAAAGCTTTCAAGCCCCTCAGATGGATGACCGAAGAAGCCAATTAAGTTTAAGGCTATCTTTTATTCCATCCACAAATTTGGTAAAGGGGACATGTCTTTGCCATGCCATGAATAGGAGTTTTTCCACCGCAAGTACACCAGTGTTAACATGGTGTGAACGTTGTCCACTAGAAAGACTGTTCAGTACTGCGGATGCACATCCCAACACAATGCCAAGTTCAAAAAGTTCTACAGTAATTGCTTTTGGTGATAACACTGAGTTAAGTAAAGGCCTTTTCTCGCTTCTTCCACCACCTCACATCCTGAAGGCCAGGTCCCTGGAGATTGAGGGTATGTCCCCATATGCCCTAAGGCACTAAGATTCTCCATCTCCCACAGAGCAAGCTGGAGAATCTGCACTGCCCACCTATTGGCTGGCACAGCATTCAGCCCACACTGGAGGAGAAAGGGGGTGGGGCAAGGATGTCTTCTTATGCCCAAGACACATTATTCTCAAGGATTCAAAGTGATCTACAAAGGAAACAGACCTGGGAGCAAGTGTGCACTGAAGATGTATTTCTGTTGCTTTACTTCCAGCCCTGGTTATAAATGACGAAATTATCATAGGACCGTAATAGTTATTTTTTCCTTATAGTTCTTATCTATACATACAGAAAATTAAGAATAGTTGAATACTTCCATTATTTAGATGTGGTGACAGACATTCTCCATTTAAAATTTTTATTACTAAAGAAAATGATTTAACATTTTAAAAACCAAGATCTGTTCAGGGTAAACTACACCTAGTAAGATAAATGGTTGTCTTAGGTAAACTCCTAGCATTGTAAATAACACTTCCTGTAGGGATATTAAACACTCAATCAGAAAACATCAGGATTGTTGGTCTAGAATCAGCTTTTTCAAATTCATAATATTTTAATAAGCTTTTTTTTTTAACCTGAAACTTTCTTAGTCAATAATAATCCAGTCTCTATCATGCTTTAAAAGGGAACCCATTACAAAACTCTCTTAGAGTCCTCTTTAGGCCCTACATGGCGTGGCAGGTCAGGGATGTGTTTTTTCTTTCAAGCATTAGAGAAGAGGCTAGGGGAAACTGTCTGTAACTTCTCAAGGCACCATCTTCAACCTTCTGCCAAACACTGGGCTGCCAGCTGGCAAGGACTTGTACTCTTTAGTCCTGCAAAGAATCACTCATGTGGCACTGAAGATAGACATAAGTTCTTCTGTTTCAGCCTGAATCATCTGCAGGAATAAACAGCAAAGTGCATCACTCCTCTTAAGGTAGCTGGCAGTGTGAGCCACAAGGTAAAAACTGTGAAGAAGGAGAGTGTCCCTCTTTGTCCCTCTACCAAGAACGTAGTGTCCAATGCTGTTTCCAAATCTTCTTAGCCACCCCCACTCCTGTCCCCCTTGGGTCCCCCAAACCACCCCCCACCCAGCTCTGGATTTGGGTCTGATCTTTCTGGATAGCAACTCATGTTCCAAACCAGTGATTCTTAGATTTGATTAATTTGACTTCAACCTTCACTATTTTTACCCGTAACACCTCTACTGTCATTTCCTAATATCTTAATATCACTACCATAATTAAAATTCCAATATAATTTTTCATAATTAGAACATAATCATACAAATAAGCCTAATTAAAAAAAATGCCATTAAAATTTAACTAGATATTATTACCTGCTAAAAGCTCTGAGTCTAAGGCCTATTCTGTCTTTGTTAAAAAGTAGGTTAATACGTGTTGGACAGTTACTAAAGATACACTTCGCACCAAACTGAGACTTCCCTTAATCTATTCAGGAGGATGGAAAGAGAATGGCAAAGGAAAATCTCTCATCTTGTGTGATTCTGTTTTGTTTAATGCCACATGGGTTTATTTGACCTCACTCAAGATAATCTTGGGTATGACTTAGAATCACCTTGTAAATCCTACTCTATGAGAAACAGGATACAACAGTGTTTCTCAAAGTGTAGTTTTTGGATCAGATTGTCTGTGTGAGATAACCTAGCACCAGATTAACATACAAATTCCCTGGCTCCACCCCCACAGTCTTCTGGAATAGGTCTTAGGAATCTGCATTTTTAACAAGCTTCCCAGGTATTACTTATATACACAAATATTTGAAAACCATTAGTCTAGATTTGTTGTTTTCAAACACTTGTTAGTCATGGGATCCTTTCTTCCAATAAAACCCTGCACAGAAACTAAGATAAAAAGCAGATAAGAATAGGGTCCTCTAGTTAAATCAGGACAGTGGGACAGAGAGCCGAGTTGTGACCTGACTTCCTTGTGTCCCCAGGTCACATACAGACATATCACAAGATAAAATTAAAATAGCTAATTAACATATTATAAAATGTTCAGCCTTATAATATTTAAACAAATGCAAACAAAGTAAGATCTTATTTTTTTACTTGTAGATTAGCAAGTAAATCATTACTTGTAGATTAATAAGATCATCATTTTGAATGATGCTCAATGCAAATGAGGATGATAAGACCAACATTCTTATACACTGCAAAGCTAATGAGTAAAACTTTTCTGGATGTACTTTAAAATATTCTTTCCTTTAATGCAATAATTTATTCTCTATGATTCTATTATGCAGAAACAATCTGAAGTTCAAGCAAAGATTTATGCACAGTTCTGGAACTAGATAGTGGTGATAGTTGCACAACATTGTGAATGTACTTAATGCCACTGAATTGTACACTTTTAAACCATTACAATTTTGTTGTGTATTTTACCACAGTAAAAAAAGAGATTAATGCAAAAAATTCATTTCATTATTATTTATGATAAGAATTTAAAGCTGCTGAATGCCCAACATTAGAGTCATTGCTAACCCATGGTGTTTTTAGAAAATGCTTGTGATATACACTTAAGTTAAAAACAAAAACAGGATGTGAAACTATATATACAACAATATTACCTCAGCTGTTTCTTCAAAAATAGAATAATCTAGATAGAAATGTGTCCAAATATTACCTATAATAGAGTCTAGAAGAGTAGTAGAATTATTAACACCTTCTCCTTTCTCTTACACTTTGAAAATCTTTTCAAAATTTTTAAAAATTAGCATACATTATTTTAATAAACAGAGAAATGAAGTAAATAATTTCAGAAGAAAATAAACTATGGCCGATATGCTAATCTCCATTAAGCTGCTACTACTTAATAAAATAGAAAATATTCATCTCTAACTATAAATTATTTTTTTAAATTATTAAATTTGGCATTTATGAAGATACAAAATAATAATAGCTAATGTATGTCTAGTGCAGGCATTGTTTTAAGCACTTTGCATGTGCTAAGTTGCAACCCTCTGAGATGTGTGCACTATTTTTCTCATTTACACCTGACTTAAAAGAGGCACAGAGAAGTTGAGTAACCTGCCCAAGCAGGTGCAAGCAGAATTCAAACTCAGACATTTTGGCTGTGGAGTTTATTATCTTAGTCACTATATTATACTACCTTTTGCAAAAATATAAAAGAAAAAAAAAAGAAAGGAAAGAAGTGTATTAGTTTTCTATTGCAGCTTTAACAAATTACTAAAAACTTAGTGGCTGAAAACAACACATATTCATAACCTGTCTAAATTTATTTTTCTTTTCCAACATAGAATTTGCTTTATTATTGATATGTGTGATATATTTCTAAATATATATCTTTCTTCTTTCCTCTCCTAATTTATTCAAAACTTTTGATTTATAAGAATCAATATTGTACAGAATGCTGATGCCTTTACAAATATTTTAGAGCTGTAGCAGAGTCTTGAAGGATGAGTAGGATTTGGCCAGGCAAAGAACTAAAGGAAGAATACTCCGAGCAGAGGAGGCAGGAATAGAAAGAGCACAGTGGTCAAACAAAGGTAGTGTGTGCATAAAACATGAAGTCCAAGTCAGGAGTGGATGGGCTGGTGCTGACAGACATTTGGGCCACGTGGAGCCCTAGACTGTATCATGTGAGCCACAGGGACCTAGGAAGGCCACTGCTCAAATTTCCATTTACCAGATGTGCAGGGGCTTGGTCAACTCCAAATTGGAACAGATTTGTTTTTAAGTCAGGAAAAAAAAAAATTAAATGCTTCTCTCCTCAAGCCCCTTATCTAACTAATTAATTGAAGTTCTTTTGCCTCAAAAAAAGGGATTCATTCCCAAAAAGCATTGTTGGATCTCCCAAAATTAAAGTATTCAAAGTATGAAGCATATGGTAACATTTAAATGGAAACAAAGACTAAAGCAAAGAGGATGTGTTGGTTTCCACGATATGCATTATTAAAATCCTTCTGCAGATTGTTAATTGTGGTCTTTTGACAACACAGCATACATTAGATATTCTGAGAAACATATTAAAGTGATTTCCTGTAAATGAGGAAGCAGGGGATTCAGTTCCTAAGGAGATAAGCTAATTTGATTACAGGTATTGAGCAGTTATTCTGCACAGAGTCTGCCTAGAGCTTGGAGCCAGTGCCTCCCACCCTTCCCAACTTGTTCGCAGTCTATTAGATGAGGAGATGGGATCTCCAATGGCATGAAGAAAGGATTAGGGAGACCAAAGGGTGAAGTGACTAATTCTGCTGGGTGGAATTGAGCAAGATTCCAGGCGAAGGTAATGTTTGGGTTGGCCTTGGGAGATGAGTAGAACTTCAACAGGCAAAGGAGCAGTGGAGGGGCACTTCAGACAGGAAGATCATCTTGATCCAAGCCACAGAGGCCTGAAGTCAGGCTGTAGATATATTTAAAGGCTCATGGAACTGCTGCACGTAGAGCAACTTACACAACTCTGAACAGAACAACTGCCAATGTGCTTTTGCAAAACAACATTCTAATTTTACTTTGGCTTTCATAATGACAAAGTGATTCATTAGTTCCTATTACACATTGCAAGTTCAAAACGATAAAACACTGAGAGCTCTTTCTTAATTATGAAAGTTCAAAAAAAGGGAAACCTAAACCAAATCTACTCTTTCTACTCAGCAAATATGTGACCACAAAAGGTACTTGAGTACCCTGCACGCAATTTCCATGCAGCCTTGTTTGTATAAGTTTAACAACAAGATACAAATATCTCTGCTTTATACTTAGAGTGGATCTTCACATACACACCATAATGGATTATACTGATTTAGATAGACCCCCAAGTCAAATTATACCTGCCAAGGCATAATCAACTACATTTGTTAAAAGCACAATTCAGGTGAAACTCACTTGAAGAAAATTCAAAATGTAAAAATAACTAATTTAGAAAATGGATATATCCAGAGAGAATTGTTTTACATTCATTTCACCATTGGTTCTACTTAAATAGTGAGTTTTAAAATGAAGCTTAATTTACCCAAAACTATTTTCATATAGGAATATATTTTGTGTGTAAAGCAAAGCAACCTAAGGGGGTTTGGTGTCCAGCAATGGAGACTGTTCTGGCTGGCTTAAGTTGAAACAGAAATTCATGTAAGAATATTGTACAGGATACCAAATAAAAGATAAAGCTAGAAATAGAGCTAAAACAATCTCACCCCCCCAAAAAGAGGGCAGCTGCTGGAATCCAAACAGAACTGATGAAAGGTGCCTCTGTTGATCATTTTTCTGATCTTTTTCACTGTGCTTAAGCTTCAAACTCCCAGGATAGAAAAATCAATCTGGAGCAATTGTCCAGAGAAAACCAGGCACCTTAAATTACAGTCCCATGGAGCTACACAGGTTCATGGAGAATGGTTTCCTCAAAGGAAACTGGTGGTGGTGTCAAACAGGGTAGAATTGTCACCAAAAGCTCAGCATTTGTCCACGAGGTTGCATCAGAAGAACAAGGACAAGTGGTTGAGGAGGAAAGAGTTTTTTACTTTGCTGGCAAAGGAGGAAAATGGCAGACTATCATCTCAAAATCCAAATTCCTGTACATAAGCAGAAATACAGAGCTTTTAAACGGAGGGCCCTCAGTTCTAGGCTATTTTTGTTTAACTATAAGTTAATGATTCTAATAGTCCCATCTCTGCTGAAGACAAAGCCTGTGACCTCCACCCACCTGGAAGACCCACCCAGACCTCCCCCGGGCAGGTGCAAGGCCTGGGATGGAGCCGACAGTTCAGCTGAGCTATCTCCTGTAACACAAATAACAAAAGTTCATTCCCCTGCCGCTCCTGACCACCTGCCCAAGGCAGGGGTGCAGGCCTCAGTTCCCACAAACAGTGGGGGAAGTTTTATAGAGAAAGAGTGGGGGTAGTTTTAAGGACACAGAAAACATCTTTTGCCTTTTTTTCTGAGGTGATTCCCTCTGTTACAGAATGAATGCTGGGTGCCAGAAGACAAAGAATATCCATTCTACCCCCTAAGGATACTCTGTGATTAGTCCTGGCTTACCACACCAATTTCATACAGAGCTTTCACTGAGCTGGAAGTTTTATCTTTCTCCTTCTTCACCCTTTCCTGACCCTTTTTGTTTTAAAGAGGTCAGTAGCAACTTTTAGAATCAGCTTCATGGAGGAAATTTTTAGATACACACTTTTTGGTTAGTTGATGTTTCTATGTGATGCATTTTACATACTGAACAATTTACTTACCCCTCCACACATAACAATATGAGTGGTATCTGACCACAAAACATAAATTTATTCAATTGGCTTTTTTTCTTTATTAAGTCAATAGTCACATTATACTCATCAGATAATTTAAATATGTCCACAAAATGCAGAATATATTTTAAATAAATTTTTAACAGCTTAAAAGAGAAAAGGTTAAAAAAAAAGTTTGGTCTTTGGTGTAAAACATCCCATTAAACAGATATTTTTTATACAAATTACTCAAGTATAGTTGAGTACTGAGTAAATACATCTCAACTCTCTATATGAACCTATGTAGTTTTTTTATCAGGAACCTATAGTACATACAATATGTTGCATTTTTCTAGAGAAAATAAATGAGTTATATCAACATATACAACTGAGCTAAAGTAGAAATACTTCAACTACAAATATCTAGAAATGCTGGATAAAAAGGGATTAAAAAACTCTTTTTTAAATGTCCAGCTAAGCTCATAAGAAATAAAGAGGAATTCCAAGAACATAGATATGAAGAGGTGCCAGAAAGGCAGAGAGTATGCAAACTGATGCAGCAGTGGTCCTAGCAGGGAGGTTCGGGGGCCTAGATCAGACTGTGAAATAGGTCCTGTGCATCTACACAGGACAAGATGTGAGGGTTGGGCTGTGCAAGGAGGACAGTTGCAGCTCAGACCTGTACGTGAAGCTGGGACCCTAAAGGGTTACAACCTCAGTATAAAGGCACTGGACAAAGTCCGTCTACCAGCCCAGGGAAACAGCAATGAGGCTTGTCACAGCCTTAAGAGTTGGGTGGGAAAAGGAAAGTTTCCCATGAGAAAATGAAGCCCCAAGCCCATGCCAAACCTAACCTTGGAGACTGAGTTGTGATATGGGATTTCCCCAGTTTGAGATTGACACAGACATTGCTCCTGGGCTGCTTGCCCAGGGCTTCTTGAAAAAGCAAATGCAAAACATCTCTAGAAGGATACTTCACAGGGAAGACCACAGGGATTCCCACAGAGGAAGAAAAAAATCTGCTAAAGATCAGGTTATAATAAAAATATTGTATAATATTGGATCATGAAGTAATGATGCAACGTGAGCAAGGGTCCAAAGGTCCCTCAGAAAGGTCCCACAGAAAAGAAAATATCACTGTCAATTAATTCTATATTATCTAGAAGATAGTATAAAAGAGGTACTTTAAATGTCTAAAGAGATTAATGAAGGAATAAAATCCGTGATGAAAGAATAAGACTCTATGACCAAAGGGCATGTGAGCGCACACACACACAACTTTTAAAAGAACAAAATAGAAATCTGGAAATAAAAAATAAAAATCTTAAAATTCAGTGGATTGATTACATAACATATTGGTCTCTAATAAGGAGAAAATTAGCTAACTAGAAGAAAAATCCTAAAATATTATTCTCTGAATGTAGCATGAAGAGACTTTTTTAAATGTAAAAATATAAAAGATAGAACATAAACAAGATGAAAGAGTGTGTAGGGGCCAAGGGAAAATTTCCCTTTCGCTCTCTGAAGGTTCACTGGAAAATCAACTGACAAAAGGCAGATTATTAGGGAAAAAGGCATACAAATTTATTGGCGTGCACGAGAGTCTTACAAAGATCTCAGAAGCAAGATGGTTGATGCTTTCACACCATTTTGAGGTTACAGAAAGAATGGGGGCTCAGATCGTGGCCAAAACAGGTTCTAGTGGCAGGACGGGTTATGGGAGGGAGAGAGGAGGAGGCCTGGCTAGCAAAGCTGATCTTGTGATGTAGATGAAACCTCACAGGCAGCAGCCCTCAGACAGAATAGATGGCGAATGTTTCTTTCAGATCTTTAAAGACTCTCAGTTAATCTTCCCTAGACTTGGGCAATGGAGGGCCTCAGGCCTGCAGATCTTCTGTACAGATGCAAATCTCCCCTCAAAAGACAGCTTTTCAGCTATTCCTATATTTTCAGACCTTCTGAATAGTCATCTTGAAATATGTCAAAGAAGGTAAAACATTTGATTTCCTTCAAGTGAAAGGTCCAAAATACATCTGTTTAATAGTATTTCTAGAAAGGTTCATAGAAAAAATGAAAAAAATTCAGGAGGTAATGTCTGGAATTGAAAAATGACACAAATCCTCATGTTGAAGAGGGTGCACAAACTGGCAAGAAAGTGAAAAATATCAGTAAATCTACACTGAGATGCATCAAGGCAAAACTGTGGAGCACCAAAAGGAGAAACTCTTCAGAAAATCAGTGTGGAAAAAAAGACATATTTCCTTAAAAGGAACAATTAGACTTACAGCAGATTTCCCAAAAGCAATGATAGAGGCCGGAAGAAAATGAAATAATATCTTCAAAGTGCTGAGGAAAAATAATTTTCAATGTAGAATTCTTTACCAAGTTAAGCTATCATTCAGGAATGAAGGTAATATAAAAATAAATATTCTGACCAACAAAGAATGAAAAATACCACACAAAGGCCCTCACAGAATGAGAGGAAATTAAATTGAAGAGAGAATGGCAACAGAAGGACCGTGAAGCAAACAAGCTGGTAAATATGTGTGCAAATTAAATCAATATCATATGTAAATGTGAATAAATTAAAATCTTAAGTCCCCCAGCTGATGGAATGGACAACCTCTTGGCCAAGGGGACCCCAGAAAAACCCTAAAGCTGAATTGCTGGACATAAGAAGGGAGGTCCCCTTGTCATGCTCCCCTTCCTTTTTGGAAATATTCTTTGTAACAATAAGATTCTAAGTCATTACCAGGCCTAAGGCTGTTCACTGCGGTTCCCCAACCCCCAAGTATTCCATTATCTTCCATGAAACCGGTCCCTGGTGCCAAAAAGGTTGAGACCTCTGCTATACAAGACAAAGATTAAACCACACCTGCAGGCCATCAATTTACTTAACAGATCACTAGAGTTTTGGCAAATGTCCAGTGGCTTGTCTCTGCTTAACAGACATCCTTATCTTAAGTTAAAACACTCCAAACTTTTAGACAATGCTTCATTTCTTTAACCAGTTACAAATCAAAGAATCTTTAAACCCACCTATAACCTGTAAACCCCTCCCCCTTTGAAATGTCCAAACCAATGTATGCTCTCCATATATTGACTTAGGGTCTTAAGTGTAATTCCTGTCTCCATGAAAGTATAAAACCAAATTGTAACCCAAGACTTTCTCAGGACCTCTTCAGGGCATGTGCTCTGAGCTAGTCATACACATTCAGCTCAGAATAAACCTCTTTAAATTATTTTACAGAGTCTGGGTTTTTTCCTGTTAATGTAAAAAAATTACAATATTTCATTTGGAGGGTTTAAAAACAACGTAGAGCTAAAGTGTTAGATGTGAAAAATATGATTATTTACAGTCAAAATGTACTAAGGTCTTTTTCTTGTTCAGAAGGATTAACTTTAGACTGGGTAAGTCAAGTGTGTGTGTCAGAAATGTACAGATAACCACTAAAACAAACAACAAAAAAAAGAAATAAAATGCAAAAGAATGTAAAACTTCTGAATCAGTATAAGATAAAAGTAAAAATAAAGAAAATTTGATCAATTCAATCAAAGAAAGGAGAGGAAAGAAAATAAAGACATAAAATCTATTTTAAAATCAAATATATAATATATCCTAAGTATTATTTAGAGTCATATCTATACATTAGAAGTAACTTCAATTTTCAGAAAAAATGAAAACATCATGAAATATATTATGTAAGTAATCATGAAAAATATAATACAATTGTCAACCAAAAAATGATGAGGTTCATAAATTTGGAAAGGAGAACTTTATTTCTCATAAAGGGTTGCAGGCTGCAGGCTGGCCATCTTGCAAGCTGGGAAGCATAGACTAGAATAGAAAACTGACAGTAAGCACTTCAACAGAAGGGTAAAAAGAACAGGATTTTATGCTGAGTGGTGTGGCCAAAAAAACATTTAATAAGCTATAGGAGGAGTCACGAATATTTTTGAAAGGAGAAACATGCCCATGCACAACTAAGCTTCATGCTCCTTCATGGGTTGCATGTACAAAAAATGTCTGCATTAGCATGATCCAAGGGCAGACTTTTCAGCCCTCTGATGTCAAAAGGTGAAGCAGAGGACACAAAAACCCTCACTGAACATCCTCTGTAGACTGGCCAGAACCATGCCATGGTCAGTGGCCTTTTATCAGGAAGGGATGCTGGTCAGTGGTGTCAAAACTGCAAAAAGGGAGGAGCAGCATTAGGCGGTTAGTTGAAATCAAGTATGGAGCAAGTCTTTTTAAAAGGCCAGTGTCTGTTTAATCTTTAGGGAAAAAAGCCTAATGGTGTTATTGAAGGAGGGGGTATAACAAGGTGTGTCCGACCTCCTATCCTGTTATGGCTGGGAGCTCATGTTTTAAGGTTTCTCTGGGGTCCCCTTGGCCAAGAGGAGGTCCTTCAGTCTGTTGGGGGGCTTAGGATTTTATTTTTATTTCTGACAATTAACCACTTGTTAAAAGATAGACCCTTTGTAATTGAATTAAAAATGAATAGACAAAATAATAATCCAGGTGAATGCTTCTTACAGAAGACACACCTAGAACACAATGACACTGAAAGGCAAAAAATAAAGAACAATACTTATACTGTCCCTGACTTAACAATGGTCTGACTTAAGATTTTTTGACTTTACCATGGTGCAAAAGCAAGACCCATTCGGTAGAAACCACATTCAGTAGAAACCATACCCATACAACCATTATGTTTTTCACTTCCAGTATGGTATTCAATAAATTACATGAGGTATTCAACACTTTATTATGAAATAGGCTTTGTGTTAGATGATTTTGCCCAACTGTAGGCTAATGTAAGTGTTCTGAGCATGTTTAAGGTAGTCTAGGCTAAGCTATGATGTTTGGTAGGTTAGGTGTATTAAATAGTAAGGGAAGAGGAAGCTTTCCTTTTGGCCTCAGAAGTTTTGCTGAAAAATGAACTCACAAAAGGCAGATTAATTAGAGAAAAGGCATACAAAATTTATTATTAATGTGTACATGGGAGCCTTTAGAATAAAGACTTAATCTCCCAATAGGGTGCAGAAGATGCCATCTTAAGGTCACAGAAAGAATGTGGGCTCAGAGAATAGCCAAAAACAGCTTATGGTGGTAACTCAGGTCTTAGAGGCAAGACAGGTCATAGGAGGGACTTGGCCAGCAAAGGGTCTTGTTACGTCCATGAAGCCTCACAGGTAGCAGCCTCAGAGGGAATAGATGGTAAATGTTTCTTTTAGACCTTTAAAGGTGTCAGACTCTCAGTTAATCTTTTCCAGATCTGGACAAAGGAAGGCCTGATTGCATTAATGCAGATTCTCTACACATACAAATTTCCCCCATAAAAGACAGCTTTCCAGCACTACTTCTTTTTGCTGGCTTTCTGACAGCCATCTCAAAATATATCAAGGAAATATATTTTGGAGTAAAGTATTCTGACTTCCTTCAAAATGCATTTTCAATTTACAATATTCTCAATATATGATGGGTTTATGGGGATGTAACTCCACCGTGAGTCAAGGAGCATCTGTATACCAGGCAAACTCCAAACAAGAGAAAGCTAGTATATTAATATACATAGTAGACAAAACAGACTTCAAGTATTTTGAAGAATAATGAAGGCTGTTACCTAATATTAAAAAGAATGATTCTTCAGGAAAATAACATAATCCTATGCATGCTTTTTTCCCAACATTATAGTTCTAAAATATATGAAACAAAAATTAAAATACAAGAAGAAATTGACAAATACACCACCACAGTAGACTATTTTAATGTCTATTTCTCAAAATGGATAGATCAAAGAGAAGAAAAATTAATGAGTATATAGATGATTTGAACAACACAATGAATATGATTGAGCTAATGGAAATATATGAAATCCTGCCCCAAGAATTAGATTCTAAACATTATTTTTAAGCACAAATGAAAGTATTAAAATTGCCTATGCATCAAAACAAATCTCAGTAAATATTAGAGAATTGGTATCACATGGACTATATTCTCCAGCCACCATCCACCCAAAAGATAGTAAAAAAAATTCTAGGCATTCGGAAAATTTTTAATTTTCAAAATAATTCATGGGTCAAATAAGCCCTCTAATGGAAAATTAAAATGTAAAGAAATGGTTAATAATGAATATTAAAACTTTAGTTATATCTATAACATTTTTTTAAGAAAGAGGGGGAGAGATCTGAAGTGAATATTATAGAACGTTAACAGTTTTTACAGCTGAATGCTGTCTATGCAAATGCCTGTTATATTATTTTCTACATACTTGAAATATTTCATAATTATTTTAAATTTAAAAATAAAGCTACTTATTCTGTTTTATACAACTGTTATTTATACTTCAATCAATGGAGAAACTGGTGAAGATTGGTTTGTTTTTGTATCCGTTTTCTGTGTGGGATAGATGGGAACTTAGACAAAATGCTTTTATCAGTGAACAAAAGATTTCACCCAATCTGGGGCAACTCATTGACCCTAATCTCCATGTCCCATTGTCACTAGAGGCTCAAGGCCAGCTGCTCCCAGCCTGGCCTCTGGGGTCACCTTTGGGTCTGGCAAAAATACTTTGTCCTGATGACCAGAAAAGGCTGCAAAAAAGAATACACTGCAAAGATCACCCACGTAGAAAATCAACCCTGGGGGCAAGCCTCATGGTTGACCATGTTTATATTGACCCCACTTAAAATATTTTGTTAAATATTCCTGATATAAAAGTAAAATCTGCCTATGAGTTGGAGTTTTAGTAAACATCCTCCCTTTTTGAAGTGTGTATTTAAAATAGTCACCCTAAGCAAAATTGAGAACTCCCTACTCTCTGTGACCCAAATCTTAGGCAATCTTCAGATCTGGTTTCCCCAATTAAATCCTGGGTGATTGCTGCTATCAAAATTTTATACCATTATTGTCAAACTTGAGTAATGTATGCCCTTTTTTTGGAGAAAAAATATTCTCACAAGCCCCTAATGTTGACAAACTACTTTCATTAGAATGTTACTTAAATATACATACAAATGTAAAACTAGACACAAACTCATTATGCTAAACAACTATAATACGAAAAAAAAATTTACAAAGTAGAAACAAAACTACCAAACCAATACAGTTCAAATTAACAAGATTAATTTAATGTGACAATTAGTATTATTTTGCTAAAATTGTATCACAGTTAGAAACAATTGGCTTCCTATTAGGTTCAGCCAATGGAAGGCACTAGAAACATATTGGAGGGCTGGAGGAAGGAAGAAGTCAGGGTATTTGTTCCCTCCTTTTCCTGGTTCCAGTCTAGCAAAGAAGCTCTTCCCTCCCTGGTCCCACCCAGCTCCTGCAGGTAGCATCCACCATGGTTACTGATTGTATCCCGCAGCCCTGGTTTCCTGCCTCTGCTAACATTACCTTCTCCCCAAGTCCCTCCCAGTACTGACTTGCTGCTGCCACTAACCCCTGTATTTCCCACACACACACACCACCCACTATCCCCTGTTTGGTTTTTGAGTCTCTTCCAGCATCATTTTTTAAACTAGTTTTCCATACTAGTTTCCCATATGGGTTTCCCATACCCTTTCTTAAACTACCTGGCGGCACAGGCTGTCTTCCTAACTGACCCCATGGATACAGAGGTCATACATAAGGGTGGAGAGAGTTGAAGAGTAATCAGTGGAGAGTAATCAGATTTCTTGCTCCATCCACATATTTTTATGCCAATTATTGTATTTTTAACTTCCCTCTTTTTTACACCTCAAAGTGCCAAGAATAAAACAAAAAGAGAAATCCTCCTAAAGACTTTATGCTACTGATTTATGTAGAACCATTTCCGTTCCCCAAATTTCCTGTGGCTCCATATGTCATCAGAAGGGATTCAACAGAAAGATGTCTATACCACAAAGGGGAAGCACCAAAATGATGGATGAGTTCTATCTGCAGATTCCGGTTTGGAGAGAATGCCTCAACAATCTCAGATATCCCAGCCCCATCATCCCCAAAGCAACCAATAACTTAAAAGAGAAATCCAGATATTCATTTCCTTTGAAAAATGATTAATGAATTGAGGTAATCAATTCCCATTTCCTTCCTAGAATTCCCCCAACATTACATGACTCATTAGCATTTTTCTTTACTGAGTTGCACCACCAGACAGACAAGGAAGAAGTTAATGTCCACGCTCAAGTATGAAAAAGAGAGAGGAGGAATTTTAAATCAGAAAGTATGTCTCCAGGGGGATCAGGATGACAGAAAATAATTCTTGATAGAATGGTCAACAGTTTTTCATTTGAATGCCAAGTTTCTTGCTTTCTCAAATGTAGCTTTTAAATTACATAGGTGCCAGCTCCTACTTTTGTCAGTTCTCAAGGACATGGATATTTATTGAGTTGCATAAAGTGTGGTTTCTCCTAAGAGTCAGAGAGAAAGAGAGCTGGAATATTTAACGTTCAATGTTTGTCACAGAAATTCACAGACCACAGGGCGTTCCTTGCCGATCTTCCAACCAGCGGGACTTGTGAGGTTGAGTTGCTGCCAGGCTCCACCCCAGACACTTAAACCAGAATCTGTGATGGGAATTTCTAGGGGTGGGTCTCAGGCAGTAGTATTTTTTTTAAATTTTCCCACATTATTCTAATGAAGAGCAAAGATTGATATCTACCGGCCACAGCCAAGAATGAGGAGTTAGCTCAGATATTATCTTTTTGTTGGATTCAGTTGTTTTCCACGTAAGAATTTGTCCACTTTTCCTCTTCATTCTTTATTGTTTTGAATGACATTGATATAAGTGATACTAGAGCTATATGAACTTAAGATCTTGTTTTTCTTGCCACTTTGTAAAAGAAGTAACATGGAAGGAAGAACACAATCCTTTCGGGGGTAAGGGAGTGCTGATTGTGGTGACACCTACCAGAATCTCTGGGTGTCTGTCCTGTGTGACTTTCATCTCAAAAGTGACCTTCAAGGGACCATGTATCAAATCCACTGTCCACTGGTCATCCATTGTGTGTCTCAATATCTTCAGGCTGCTGCCACGTGATATGAGACTCAACCTGTCAATCCTTATCACGTTAGAAATGTCCTAGTGCACATTCTCCAGAGCCCAAGGATCACAAAGGGTTGAAATCTTATCACCCACCATAGCATAGCACACTGTATTAATATGTATGTATCTCCCAAGACCGACACCTTGCAAAGAATGGACAATGGCTTAGCCTAGGGTCCTCTAAACATTGTTGATAGCATACCCTACCAGAAGTTTAAATAGTAGTTTAATATTTTCTCCATGACCCAATGGACCACACCTTGCATTTCCCCTGAGGTGCTCAAACTTCACTCCAGAGACCACTGATCTAGTCTACTGGATAATGAAAAGTTATCACTTTTGTGATCTGAGTCATCCCTGAATATAAATATTATATCTGAAATTCTTACTGAAAGTTGTTCAACAATGCCCACAAAGTAAACAGTGAATTCTTCACCATCGCCCATGAGTTACTTCATGGAAGATTCTAATGAAATTTGGGTTAGTACCAAATGTTTCCTATTATCATCAGAGCCAGGCCTCTGGTGCTTCCCAGGCTCCAGTCTGATCCTCTGAATAATTGTGTTCAAGTCACTTTTTGATCTGTGTGTAGCCAATTCCATAATTGTTTCAGTGGTCACTCTAAACCAAAAAAGCAGCCTCTAGGTTCTCTTCCTCAAGGGATTCATTCTTGGGGAAAAAAAAGCAGTAGGAAAATTCTGGCCATAATTTCAAAGCATATTTTCTTTCTACAATATAAATAGGTATAAAACACAGTATAGAAAGGCCTTTGACAAATGCATTGATTCTGATAAAAGAGACAGAAAGTTTCCATCAAGATCACCGAAAGAGGGGAAATGAGTGAAAATGAGCAAATGCGGGGATTCCAGTCATGGCAAAGTCATGCAGTTTGATTCTGGTTTTGCAGCTGAGGAAACTGATCCACCCAAGGTCATGCACTAGTTTAATGGCAAAGCTAAAAAGATCTGCGAACTCCTAGCTCCTTTCCTTTCTTGTAGTCTACAATATAATTACTTCCTTAATTACTTATCTCGCATTCTCTTTTCTATCAGTTTTAGACAAGAAGGCCAAGATGTTTCTTTGGTTGTCTTATAAATCATCCTTACTTCATAGAGATCCATGCCTCTCCCTGAGGTGTTTCATTTTCCCTTCCTGTGTTCTTCCCAAAGGAGAAGGCTCTGTATTCCCAACTGCAGGGTTCCTGTCTGCCTGGTTGCAGAGCCCTTTTATTATTGCAATGTGTGGGCTGCCTGTCTCTAAAAATAAGATTCTATTTATTTGTTTGATACAAGGAAAGTCAATTATGATACAGTTCTCGCTGTAGAGATATTCTCAGACAATATTTTAACTGACTCTCAAGTTCTATTTTAAAAGCATCGTAACCACAGAAGCACAGAATTCTGGAGATTAATAGGACTGCAGAGTCCATCCAATGTGGTTCTTTACCATTTGGGGTTCATGAAGCCCTTTGAAAATATGATGACAGCTATCAAAACTCTTCCCAGAAAAAAATGCACATACAAAGATATATATATGCAGACATACATACAAAATTCATACCAAAATCTGCATGTAATATTACTTGGATCCCTGGGTTAGATAGACTGAGAAGGAAACTCAATCCCTAAGAGAAAATTAATTAGCTGAGAGCAGAGCTAGTTAGTGGAAGAAATAGTACTAGAACACAGGTCTCTTCTTCCCGGTCTAAAGCTTCTATGATGACAAGGCTAACCATGTGATTTATCACCTCAACCAGGACGCTTTTGAAAATGAAAAGGTGGGCTATTGATAATTAAGCTAAGACAACAGGTGGAAACTGAAACTCTTTGGGGAAAATCAGGACATAGGGTCACTCCAGTCACACCAAATGCAGAAGGGCTCTTGAACCTGACACTTCTTTGTACCAGAAGGCCAAAATTTCCCAAGAAAAAAGAAAATGTGAACTTGCAATACAACCTCTAAATCTTTATTTTGCAGCTCTTTGAAAAGACCAAGCTTCTACCCGCTGATCTGAGTTCTCATTCAATGCACATCACACATCTCATGAATATGACATACAAAGGAAATTATTATAACGCTTCCTAGCAACAAGATTTAAGTTTTCCTGAGACCTCCCATGGGGCATCTCAATCAATTTTAGGTTTTATCAGCAACACGATAGCGAACATCAGAACTTTCTCTTTGCTGCTGTTTGTAAAGTCAGTTTTACTCCAGAGGTTTGACCATTTCAGTCAGACTATGCAAAGAAAGGATAAGGAAAATTGATTCCATTGCAAAGAGTCTCCCTCAAGATCTAAATAATTCATATCGGTCTCAACCCTCAGACGTTATTGCAAGCAGTAAGCATATTCCAAAAGACTCCAGGCTCCCAGCATTTCCCCTCACCAAATAAAGCCATGCACAACGCCCCTTGTTCGTTGGCTGGCCTTGCTTCTGAAGGGTTAGAGCCTGTGTCCACTCATCTTTTTGTTCTTAGAATGCTAATATCAATACTTTAAAAGAGAGTCTGTTTTTCAATGTAGTAAAACGCTTACTATTTTAGCAGAGCTTCCAGTTCTGAATTACACGATTATAGTCTACCATGGGGCCCCAGACCAGGGGCTCTCACTGGCTGTGTTTTGAAACTACATAGAAAACTTTCAAAAAAAACTCTCATACTTTGGTTCTGCCCCTAGAGATTCTGATTCATTGGCTGGGGGTTGGGCCCAGGCATGATCATTTTTTCCAAATCTTTCCAGGTGACTCTAACATGCAGCCAGAGTTGAGAACTACTGCCTTAGAGAAAAACTAGTGGGCACTCCATGGGCAGCTTCCTTCTTTTCTCTTAAAGCTAAGAGAATGCATTGGGACTTGATTCTGGCTTATATGGGACGAGGAAGATGGCTTAAAGGGCTAAGATAGAGTCCTCATAGGTGAATAGTGTACAAACTTCCTGAGTCAACCCAACTGCGTCTTGAGCATTAACAGAAAAGATCTTCAGAAGAGTTTTCTCCGTGGCACTCAGGTGTAAGAAATATCACATTTATTCATTTCTAAGTCAATATGCAATTGGCTTACCCCACATCTACCAGAGTTGATGGAGAATCCAACTTCAATCACTTTTTTCACACAACCCTTCCCAACCTCTCTCTGCCTATACTTCCTCAACCATATCCTTACATCATAAGCCTCAAGGATTATGTTGCTCAAAAAAGCTGAGAAAGGTCCCGTTTCATCTCCCCCATGCCCATGGAATCACTACCACCCTTAAGGCTCACTTCCAAAGCCACCAGTGGGTGCTGCTCCTTCCTGTTGTGCAGACCCTGCTGCCCTAGCAGGGCAGCAGCATGTTCTTTATCACTGTACTTCTGGCATCTCCTGCACCAACATGAAGTTGTCATTCTCCTTACTGAGATCCTGCAAATTCTACGTCTTTAGAAAAGGGTCCAGTTTTCACTTCCAAATGTAACAGCAAAACCTCCTTCTCATCTCCTTGTTTCCAACAATAAGTACTTCACCAAAAGCCTGTACCTCCTCTCCTCCCTTTCCCACCATTGCCCTGAAATCCGGAATGACTCAGCTTGACTCCTTTCCCTGGACTCAGTTTGACTCCTTTCCCTGGACTCAGTTTGACTCCTTTCCCTTGAAGTTAAACTAATTAAATCATTATGCATTGTGAGTAGACACCACTATAGCTAATCTTTCTAAAGAAAGACTGGTATATGTATACCATGGAGTATTACTCAGCAATAAGGAACAATAGTGAATTAACACATCTGGTATTATCCTGGTTGGAGCTAGAACCCATTCTTCGAAGAAGAGTGTCACAGGAATGGAAAAACAAGCACCACTGGTACTCACCATCAAATCGGTACTAACTGATCAACACCTACATCACACAGGGCAATAATATTTATCAGGGGGCAGGCAGGCGGGAGAGGGGTGGAGGGGATGGGAAAAACTCTCACTGAATGGATGCGGGGAGCACAGTTTGGGGGATGATCATAATTGTGGCTCTGACACGGGCAGTGCATGGGCAATATATATAGCCAAAGTGTTGTACCCCCATAATATTCTGAAATTAAAAAAAAAAAGAAAGAAAGACTGTGCCAACAGAAGGGCAATGCCAACATAGAGAACCCAGGTGCTAAGAAGCAAACTTAGCAGTGTGTGTCTAGCTGCATCCAGAAAACAGAGATTCTGAATCAGGGGTATTGAGATGTGCTTGCCTCTAGAGAGGTATATTCAGCAGAGAAGCAGGGGTATTTCAGGAAGTTTCCGCATGGTCTGGATGAGATCTTACTCAAGATAGTTTCATTGCCAAGGAGCCTTATGTTCACTCGCCCAGCTTCCCAAGTATCTTGATATGGAGAAAGTGATGTGGTGGTGGGAAGATGCACCAAGGACTGAGTTGCAAATACTCTGGTCTCTTGGAACCGATCCTCCTCTGTAAGTTAATAAACCAGCGTTCTGTTTTTCCATTACTTAGTTGCACTCAAGTTTAATTATGCAAATCCATCTGCAAGTCTGATCTTTTCTGACTATCCCAATGTTTTATTTCTGTACTTGCAAGAATCAGGCTAACCAACATTGTGAGAGATTTTTATAGTCAACTGTTTGGCCTTCCCCAGAAGTGCCTCCTACCCTCCGTGTCTTCGGGGCTGTTGCCCATGGCCATTTCTTAGAACTTCTGAGAATGTAGGCACCCCTGGCATGGCAGTGACAAATTGGAAGTGGAGAGTGCAGAAAATAATAAATCTACTTTTTATGGCAGAGGCACTCAGATGCTGGGCTCTACAGTGTGCTGTAACCATAAGGATGCTGGATAACTTGCATTGTAACCCTGGGAGGTCTCAGGACTCTGTGCATGTCCTCTAGTGCCTGGCATGTGGCAGATGCTCCACTCTCGTGGATATTGTACATGTTTTTTCCCTATATGGGCATCCCAGTATCTTAGGTTTAAAAACAGCCCAGAAGTATCAATGTGCTACAATTCCAATGGATAAATAGACCCAAATAAAATACTCATTCAAAGGTGTTGCCCCAGGCCTCAGGCCTTTCGCATTATACAGACTGGGACCTGCACCTACTGGCAAAGGAAATTTGCCTGCAAAGCAATGTTTGACCCATTGGACAAGAAACGTCCCAGGCAGAAACTAAAATGCAATAATCCAATCTTAGAGAACTGCTTGGGCCTCGCAGGTCTGTGGTCCCGAGGTTTAGCCCAACTCCATGACTGCCTGGTCAACTGTTCTCTAACATACCTGGTTCTTCATCTTTGACTTCATTTTATAAACAACGCAACCTTTCTAACCTGAATGACTTACAGAAAATCATTGATTTTGGCCATCAGATACTTTTTTACAAGCAAATTTTAAAACTACAAAATTTTTACTTCTATTCATAAAAGTTAAGGTAGACTCACCCTCTGCTATCGTGCTATAAAGAAGAGCAATTCTACACCTGAGAAGATGAAAGAAATGTCTTTTTTAAATTAACTACTATGTACCAGGCACTTTGCTATACACTTGCCCACATGTTATTTCATTTAGACCTTTTGATACATTATCTCATATTCCCATGAACTCTGTGAGGATGCATCACGCCAATTTGCAGATGAAGAAAATGAGGCTCCAGGACATGTAGGTACTTGGATAGCCAATGAGAAACCCCAAATTCAAAACTGGGTGTCCGTGGCTGTAAGATCATGGTTTGCTCCTTTGGGTGGACACAGAAAAATATAATAATTATGTAGTCTAGATTCCCAAGGGACACACAAAAAAAGCTATATTTACTTCACCTATTATAGTTCTTAAAGACAGAAGCAAATCAACTGTCACCTCATTTCCAACAAAGAATCACATAGTGGGTCTCTAGATATGCTGGTCTGATGTTGCCTGATTTATCCTGTGTGGGAGGGGGAAGAATAGGACACAGTAGTGGGTACCCAGGGACCTGGGAGTTGGTTGGCAGAGACAGTGGGTAGAAGGGAAGGGCATGGGGCAAGATGGCTGATATACAATATTCAGAAAAGTTATTTCTCTATTTCATGTGAACTTGCTTCATTCTTTTTGTAAGTACTCTTCCCTACACTATACTGTCTAATTACCACAAGTAGAATTTGTCCAGCTGTGTGGACATCCCTTCTAGTAAAAGGTTGGGGAAGTATTCATTATCAATGGCTAAGTAAAACTTACCCCAAATGAAATGCCTTAAAATAACATTTATTATCTCATGGTTTCTGTAGACCAGGAATCCAGGCATAGCTTAGCTGGGTTTTCTGCTTCAGGATCTCCCACAGGTTATGGTCAAAATGTCAACTAGAGTCACAGTCATCTCAAGGTCATGGTCATCTCAAGGCTTGACAGACAGGGAAGGATCCGCCTCCATGCTCATTTGCATGGCTATTAGCAGAATGAAGTTCCTCACTGGCTGTGGGACTGAGGGCCTCTGTGCTTTGTTGACTGTTGGCTGGAAGCTACCTCAGTTTCTTGCTATGTGGGGCTCTCTCCAGGGCAACTCACACATGGCAGCTTGCTTTCTCAGAGCAGGCAAGAAGAACCAGAGAGAGTATGAGCAAGACAGAGGCCACAGAAGACTTTTGTAACCTGTGATGGTTAATTTTATGTGTCAACTTACTTGGCCACAGGATGCCCAGATATTTGGTCAAACATTATTCTGGATGTTTTTGTGAGGGTGTTTTTGGATGAGATTAACATTTAAATGGGTAAACTGAGTAAAGCAGATTACCTCCCTTAATGTGGGTGGGCCTCATCCAATCAGCTGAAGGCCTGAATAGAACAAAAGGGCTGGCCCTCACTTGAGTGAGAGGGAACTCCTCCTGCTTGACTGCCTTTGAACCGGTACACTAGCTTTTTCCTTCTTTTAGTGTCGAATGGAAACATCGGCTCTTCCTGGGTCTCAAGCACGCCAACTTTTGGATGAAAGCTACACCATCAGTTTCTGGGTCTCCAGTGTGTCAACTCCCCTGCAGATCTTGGGACTTGCTCACCTCTCTAATCACATGAACCAATTCCTTATAATAAATCTCTTTATATACTTACATATATGTTCCATTTCTCTGGAAGACCCTTACTAATACATAGCCTAGTCTTGGGACATCCCATCCATTTTGCCATAGTCTGTTTTTCAGAATTTAGTCACCAGATCCATCCCACGCTCAAAGGGAGAGTGTGGGTACCAAGAAGTGGGATCATTGCAAATCATCTTAGAAATCTGCCTACCACAGTCATCACCTACCAAGTGAGGGTGGAGAATGGAGATATTGGAGGTATATCAAGACAGCAGGAGAGGAAAGAGAAGAGTTTATAGGTGACCTTGGAAGTGGGACAAAAGGAAGACATATTTAGGCAGTGTTAACCAAACATATTTGTCCACAACAATTTTTCCAAGAGAATTTCCTAGAACTTGTGTTAAATAAATAATTAGATAACACAAGTACAAATGCCTGCCCAGGGAGTGCCTGGCAGACCACACACATGTAATCAGTGTGTGTTGACTCTGAATCAGATTATAACACAGTAGTCATGGCAATAAGCCATTCAGATGGCCAGGACCTAAATCACAGGTGTCCTGGTGTTTGTGTAAGAAAATAAATCTGCTGATGCTAGATGTGCCTATCCTGTGGCTAAACATTGGGCTAACTATGTAGTGCTCTGATAGACTCTATTATTGAGGCCACGAAGCCAGTACACTCCTGTAGGAAGGGAAGAGGGTCACTCCTGAAAAGAGAGGCTAGTTCTAATATCACTCCTCTGAGGAAGAGTCAGGAAGCGGCACTCTGAAGGCAGGCCTTAGTCATATAGGAAAGAGAATTCCTAGCCTTTCTTTCCATTTCCCTCTCAACTTTGAGTTGGCCTAGTTTGTTTGGGGGCAATCCTTGCATAAGGCTTAAAGATGGCTTTGACACACGGACCCAGCCCTGAGCAAGGCAAGGAGGCAGCCAGCAAGATATCTCAAGCTGAAGACAAACAAGTCTTCCTCTACAAAGTATATTTCTAGTTGTATATTCCTCTTTTACTTGATGTTTTTGTTAAAAATCTAGCCTTCTGTGACAGCCTTTAAGAATACACCAGCTGTGCTGGAATGAACTAAGATACATGCCAGGTTGGCATGGTAGGAGAGGCATGTCACATGAGGCCAGCATGGCCACGTCTGGTGTGAAACTCACAGTGAGTTCTCAACTCACATCTCGGGCCCTGTCTGAGGACTGGCCCTGGTTCACTGAGGTGAGTGTCAGCAGCCATGTCTTTACTTGGTGACAAGAACCAGGGCTGATTTATTCAGGGCTGAATGCCTAAATGAAGCCAGGCTAATCACACTGTCTCTCCTGGGAACATGGGGATTTGTATTAAGAGAAACAGCCACTGGGGGTCACAGAGCCAAGCCACGGGGTGTCCTAAAGGGAACATCCAGATGCTCCCCCAGTTAAGGTCCTTGGCGCATCCCTACTTCTTATGCTTCTGAGACTTGGTTTTTGAACTTGGATCTTCTCAATAAATTTTTATTACTTAAACTGGACAAATTCCGTTTCTCCCCCTTTAATCAAACAAACCTTAATTAATGCATGGTGGCAGCAGTCATTTTTTTGAGAGAGAGAGAGCTAGAGATACCCAAGGACAAGGCAAAGGATGGAATATAAGAATTAGAAATAGTAGGCTTGAAGACCATCCCCGTATGTAGCTTTACCATTCGGCAATAGCTCCGGAGAATCCTAAGCAAAATAGGGGTACGCTTACCAAGTAATCAGGGCAGATCCCATAGGTCCAAGTCTGGGGAGAGCTGACCCCAGTGAAGCAGAGCCCTGATGGACAAGCAGAGGAGCAGCAAGGAGAAAGCAAAACACAAAGTGTTAAATAGGTAGCCCAGCTAATGGTCAAAATGGGGAAGGTCTGATGGGTACAAGCAGAGTTTAGCTAAACAGTTAAAATTCAGACGAATGACCTCAGGCTTAGATGAACTGAAACTCAGGGCAGGGACACAAGTCCAGGCAACAAGACAACCCAGTTGGGTCATAGGTCAAAGCAGAAGCTCAGTTACGAGAATTGGAGCATAAGGTCAGCGTGGGGCAACTCATGGGTGCGTGACCCACACTGCTGGACTCCTGAGTTTCCCAACAAAGGACAGCGTAGGTCCTAGAGTCTGGAGTAGGGCTGAGGACAGGCAGGGGTCAAGAATAAATGAGCAGGGATCTGGGGACAGGAGTCCAGCGCTCACACTGTGATCTTCAGCCTTCTGGGGCCTTGCTCAACCCTGAGCTGCCCAGCAGAAAGGGCTCCAGGGAAGGACAAAGTAAGTCAGGGAGAGGGAGCCACTGAATCACAGAGTGGTGCGTAGGGGCAGAGAAGAGGGAGAGCTGCATTTGTTTGTTTATTTCCTCATGGCAACACACAAACTTAGCCAAATACAGATAAAAATGAAGTGCAGAAAAACTTTCCTCACATCCTGACTCAGAATTGTTACTAAGTATGTAGATTAGACGTAGGCAGAAGTAGGCAGAATCTCAAATTCCACCTAACAGTCCTCAAACACTGCTTCCCCTGTGCCCTTCCATGTAGAAAGATCTCCCACGGGTTTCCAGGAAGTCTGCTATTGCTCGTATTTCTAAATAACCAAATGAACCCAAACATCTCCTCATGTCCTGACAAGGAGCCAAACACACCTGGAGATGCTTGGTCAAAATTTATGATAGGTCAGATGCAGTGGTTCATGTCTGTAATTCCAGCAGTTTGGGAGGCCAAGGTAGGAGGATCATTTGAGGCCAGGAGCTTGAGACCAGCCTGGGCAACATAGTGAGACTCCCATCTCTACAAAAAATAGAAAAAATTAGCCAATCATGGTGGTGTGTGCCTATAGTCCCAGCTACTCAGAAGGCTGAGGCAGGAGGATCCCTTGAGCCCAGGAGTTTGAGGTTGCAGTGGGCTATAATAATACCACTGCACTCTAGCTGGGGTGACAGAGTGAGACTCTGTATCAAAAAGAAAAAAAATTTATGATTGATTGATTAATTATCCCACTTCTATCCTCTCTCCAGTACCCTCTCCCGCCCCACTCCTCATTTACTCTTGTGACAGGGCAGGACTGGGAGACCCCAGGACTGAAGATAATGCTACAATTCCTATGGAGTGCACGCTTCCAATGGACTGAGACCAAGGTCCAGCAAGGAGGGCATAGATGGGTTGGCCCAGCTGTGGGTAGAGGGAGAGGATTGGTCATGCATTCTGAAATACACTTGCAAGGGTATTTAGGAGTTATCTGGTTCCAGTGTACATCATCTGATGAGACTGAAACTGCCCTTTTTAAAATTAATAAACGGCCATGAGGTAGGAACTGTGGTAGGGAAAATATATATATATAACTAGCCATTGTTCCCATTTGCTTTCCTATAATGACTCCTTACTACTCAGGAGTCATATAGTTGATGGTCATAAAGATTCTTAGCTTTCTTCATTGCTCCCATAGATAACATCACCCTTGTGAAACCTAAGGCGAGTTTTTGAGATATCTTCCAGGCCCTGCATTCCAGTGGAACGGCTGACCCACCCAGACCAGTGGCCCATACCAAGGAAATGACTCAACTGGTATTGCGACCCCCACCCGAAACTGACTCAGCAAAGAAGACAATTTCTATACCCCTATGGTTCCACCCCAAACCCAGCCAAATAGCAGATCCTATTGCCTAGCCCTTTGCCCACCAAACTATCCTTAAAAATCCTTTCTCCCAAATTCTCAGGGAGACGGATTTGAGAACCTCCCCCATCTCCTCACATGGTTCCTGCAATATTAAACTCTTTCTCTGCTATAACCCCTGCTGTCTCAGTGTATTGGCTTCCTCTTGAGCAGTGGGCAATGAACCTGGTAAGGCTGGAACAAGACTGGTTTACTTAGCAGTTGGCAAAGGGTAAGGTTATTCTTAATGAATATTACTATGAGGACCCAGGATCAGGTGTATCAATATGTTCATTCCTAGATTTCAGCTGTGCTTGAAGAAACTGGATGGGAAGCAGGTAGAGAAGATAGAGGCAATGGTAGAACAGAGGGGATTCATATCAGACCATGTCAGGCAGCTCAGTGTAAGACTCAAGAGAGTTTGTCACCAAACTTCACAAAAGAAATAGAAACTTCTCCCTTCTTCCTGTTTTAATTTACCTTTACTGAGTATAGACTTCATAAACTCATTTTTAAAAATCTCTTCTATATTTGATAAAGTTGGTAAAGTTTCCAGAAGAAGCAGAAAAAACAACACTGCACATCAAGTCTCCCCCACCCCTTCACATCCACCCCCATCCCACCCCACCCCCACTGCCCCTTTGCATTTTTATGCAGAGGGAAGGGTGGGGACAGAGCTACTAAACTATCAGGAATTGCACCTTAAAAGCTCCCAGGAGGGTGTATCTGTGGCTTTGACCGTAGGTGTCCTCATGCAAAGCCCTTAGAAGATTGCCTGGCACATAGCAAGTGCTGTGCAAGCGTTTGCTGTTAGTAGCAGCATTTGCATTTGTATGTTTAACGTAGAATTCCCTGCACATAATCAGCCAACTCCTACCTTCTCTGATACTCCTACTCATTGCTATCCGGGGCGTAGGGCCTACAGAAATTTATTCCTAATACTTTGATTAAAATCATTGTTGCTACAGTTGAGAAAGTTAAAAAATATTCTCTATTTTATGTAGCTCTTGGAGAGAAGAAACTTGAAGATTAAGCTACTCTCAATTATTAATACTAAGGAAAAGAAAAACGTGCAGGCAATCCTCACTGCTGTCCCCTCTTCAATTTCATCCATCTGCTGCCTTGATGATGCTGACAAACCCCTATATTTCAATTTTCACATCATCAATTTGTTCATTCAACAGTTTCCCTGCTGATTCATTGGCCTCAAAGTCAACTTGTCAACATTTTACCTTACTGATTCAGGAACACCAGTGGATGGAAAAAGAAGGTAGGTGCTGGCTGTCCCGTAGCAAGAAATGAAGAAATGATTCATTCCTTAACCATTCTTCTGCTTTCAATGACATTTCCAGGAGTGCCACGTAGCAAAAGCTGAGGCAGCCTGCATGCATTCAAAAACATGTTTTTATGCTTTGTTGATTCATGGGACCACAGGACTCGACCAGAGAGGCCCTGTCCTGTTTAGGATTATCTGTTCTCAATAATCATGGACTGTGAAAGGCAGCTGTTCACAATGAAGCAAATACAAAGCTGAGCACAAAGGTTTCTGCAATGGATTTGGAGCCTGAACTATCAAACTTGATTCATTCCCTGGAAGTCCAGGTTTCCCTAGCCTGTAAACATAAATAAGGAAGGTCATTTTCCTATTATTTATAACAACTTCAAGACTCCATTTATCAAATTAGCTGGGCCTCAGCCCTATTCCCAGGGAATCCTCAAAGGTGGTGGTATTTCATGTGCTTTCCTGAGTCAGTTAATCTCTGCTTCCATGGGCTCAGGCCATCAATCTCCACTCTATCCACAGGCCACTTAGGCCAATTGCCAGTTGCTGTTTAGTCTTCTAGAACTGCTGACTTGCCTCTGGCAACTGCTGCTATTCCATACTACTCTTGGTTGCGGAGGGAAGGGCAGAGAGGAACGGACTTCCTCCTCGTGTGTATGGTGTGCAAGAGATGCTTCTGTTACACAGTTGAGACCAGGCTGTAACTTTGGACAAGACTTACTTTAAGGGTCCAAGATGACAGAAAGGAATGGTAACCTTGCCATTCCAAATGTGGTCCACACACCAGCAGCTTCAGCAGCAACTGGGAGTTTGACGGCAATTCAGAATCTCAGGTCCCATCATAGTCCTCCTAAAACATTATCTGCTTTTTAACCAAATCCTCAGGAAATTTCATGCATATTGAAGTTCCAGAAACATGAATTTCAACACAGAGGAACTTTAATCTACATGTGGATATCTACCATGTGCCTCTCCAGATCCACCTCCCACCCTCTCCACCTCATTCTCTGTCCGGGGTGCTGTCTTCTATGAACCACATCAGCAGGGCTTCCACTCCTTCTGGCTTTGGGGATGGGAGGAAAGTGGGACTAGGCTGCCTCAGGCTGGCTGTGACCCTCTCCATTGTGAACTGCCCTGAGGAAGCCCACCCATTCCTTGGTCTAAGACTTTCCATAGAGGGTCCCATTTCCTTCCCAAGGAACTGCCTCCTCCCATGTGTGGTTACTAGTGTACATGTCCCCTCTTTTCAACCACTTTCATGGTTTCCCCTCTAGGCCCAACAGAGCAATAACATTACAACACAGTGGTCCTACATTAGCACATTTCCCAACATCCAATTATTTAGCCTTAGAGAGCTGTCCATATAAGACATCCATAGTCCTGCCTGGACTGATGAGTGGAAACGTAGTTTTCCACCTTTGAACAATCTTTTCTCCATTGTTAGGGTGAGATCTGCATAGCCATCCATCTTAGCCCCCGGTATCCTGAGACACAGCTCCAATGAGAATAAGCACATCTCCCCTTGAACACATCACAATTTTTGAAAGTTATAGGAGGGCTTCCACCATTGTCCACTTACAATCCATTCTCCAGTCAGGCACCAACGTCCTCCTCCTAAACTGTAAATCAGATGTCACCCTTCTGCATAAAAGCATTATGTGGATTCAGTTTGTACTTAAAACATAAACCGTGGAGTTGCAGGTCAGTTTCCCCAAGAAGCAGGTCCTGAGATGGAGTTTAGTAGACAGGAAGGTTATTGGGGAGTGCTCTCAGGATCCACCCCTGTGGAGGACATGGAGCAGGTGGGATTGGACAGAGAGAAATCACCTGCAACACAGTCACAACAAAAGCCTCCACTGACACAATGGGTATGACTGTGCTGAATCATCCCTAACTGAAGCAAATGGAGAGGAGCCTTTTTTATATAAGAACTGCCCCAATCCACGTGGGCTGCCCTTGGAAAAACAGTGTGACCTTGGACCACCAGGCTGTCCATTCAGCCAAGGGCAATACCCAGAGAGACTCTGGCTTCAAGGTGGCATGGCCCACACTCTCGGCAGCTAGGTGAAGGAGTGTTCCATTTGCAAAAGCAGTGGGCTGAGAGCTGGATCTGGCTGGCACAGCACAGTCTACTACACGTGGTCTGTAAAACCCTCCAGGATCTGGCTCTGTCCACCTACATAACTTCGTCTTACCCCTCACCACACCCTGTGCTCTCATCACATTGGCCCCATGTAGATTCCTCAGGGACTTGCTCACACTGTCCCTGGATCTTGGTGTGGCTGGCAGCTTTTCCTTCAGGTCTTAGGTCAGAGGTCACAGCCACAAAGATACCTTCTTTGACTACCTATTTGACATAGCTCTCACACTTTCCCTGCCTGTGGCCATTGTGTCATGTTGCTGATTTCTTTCATAGAACGTATCACAAAATGACAATATTTATTTTACTTGTTTAACTGCGGCTCAAATATTTCTTAAGGGCAGAGACTTTGCTGCTCTTCTTCATTCCTTTTACCCAATGCCTAGACTAGTGGCTGAAACACAGTAGATGCTATGAATAAATGGATGGATGAATGAATGAACAGTGCATTCTAAATTGCAGTTGTTTTTAATTTTCATGCTTTTAGAGGCATGACTTCCTGTGACTGAAATGCATTGTCTTTCCTCCTGAAAAACTCCTACTTGGCTCAAATGTTAGAGTCTCTATGAAACGTTTTGCTCTGCTCTGATAACTCTCTTCCCATCCTGCCACTTTAAGCGCTCTGTGGCTAGCACAATGCCTAGGCAGCAATAACAGCACATTTATTGAATGCCCACGATGTGTCCAACATTGCCATGTATAGAGGACACACTGTGAACAAAACAGACAAAAATCCTTGCCTTTGTGAAATTGGTATTCTAGTTGGGGGGAGTGGGGAGACAGACATAAACAAAATAAATAATTCAACTATATACTATAGCAGGAAAGGGGAATAGAGACTACTAAGTGGTATTGCAAACGTTAAAGAGAATAGCCAGAGAAGACCTCACTGAGACATGAGAGAAATACAGAAAAGAGCCCTGTGAATATCTGGGTGAAGAGTGTTCTAAGCAGAGAAATCAGCAAGAGTAGAGAGCGTGGGGCTGGAACACGCATCTTCGGGGAGCCAGCAGAAGGTGAGCAAAGTGAGTAAGGAGATGAGAAGGGAGAGGTAATGGGGCCCACAACACAGGGGGTTTTGTGAGTCCCTGTCAGTGAGATGGGAGACCGCGAAGACTCCTTCTGTGCAGAGGAGGGACACAACCTGACTTGGGTTTTGAGAGCAGGTTGAGTGGAGGCAAGTGTGGAAACAGAGATACCTGTTGGGGCCACTGCAGTGAGCCAGGTGAGCTTGGGCTTGGGTGGTGTCAGTGGAGGTGGTGAGAAATGGTCAGGTTCTGGATACATTTTGAAGACAGGGCTATCAGGATCTGCTCTTGGATTGGATGTGGGATGAGCAAGAGGCGTCCAGAACAACTCAGCATTTTTATCGAAGCGTGGAGCTGCCCTTCCTTGTAACTGCAAGACGGCAGGACAGCAGGCTGATGGGGAGAGAGCAGAAATCAGACATCTGATATGATAAGTTTGAGGTGCCTAAATAGATACCCAAGTGGAAATATTAAGTTACCCACAAAGTAGAAAGGAAACCTGGGATCCAAATGCAGAAAAGACTTCTATGAGAATGAGTAACTGCAGCAAATCATGTGATCGATCGATAAGAGGCTTTATAAAAAGTGATAAGAGCAAGAAGAATTCAGCTGCAATATCCAAAACACGGATTTCACATTCATACGTTCTCGTACGATACTTTTAAATTCTAAATGACGCGTGGACTTTCATTATGGTACGTGGTTGCTGCGTTGGAAACGTCTTTGCGTGGGGAAAATAAAAGAAGCCAACGCAACAGTCTTTATTTTCTCATTTGCTCCCTTCTCTTTCTTTGCGCCTTTTTTCTCCCTCTCCTTCTTCCTCCTTCTCTCCACGGTCGGTTTTGTGTGTCTCCTGCCAATTCCATAAGCTTGAAGTGGCCACCAAGGCATTCTCACTACTAATCGATTAAAGACTCCTCACCTTTGGTAATGTGACCTACTTAAACACAAAATATACTTATTCTAGACATTTTATTTTCTCCTCCCAAACCAAAATTCCTCCTTTCAGAGTTTTGTGAATATAATTAGAGGGAAATATTTAGCACCACTTTGCCTTTCTTCTGGGGAAGACCAAGAAACCGAAGAGAACATTTCACAATATACAATTAAAGTATAAAACTATGGTGGATCTCAGAAAGACAAGAGGTCAATGTTTTCATCACGAAATAAGAAAATGGATATATTTGAAATGATAACTCTGTTGTTCTTGCATATATATTCACTGAGATGGTAAAAAAAATACATTATAACTTTTCTAAAACCCATTGGCAAGAAAAATTATTTTCATGTATTCTTTAATTGGTAATGGATACACAACAAAGTTTAAAATTATTTGGACTTCAATTTTTTAAATTATCTCATTATTTTACCAGTACCCATGTTCATGTGTTCCAGTTAGAGCATTTTCTAATTTAACTGAAAAGAATTGGTTTTAATAGATTGTAAAATGAGTTATTATCCTACCTGAGATGTTTTTATATAAAAACACTAATTGGCAGGATTGTTTTCTCTTAGTGGTACATAAGATAATAGTGTGTTATATAACTGATGCTATCTTAAATTTGATAAGTTACAGTACTATACTAGATATATATATACACACACACAAGCCTAAGTTTGTATGTGTGTATAAAAATGTAGATATGATGCCATTTAGATTAGTACCACAAATGGGTTAACCATTTAATATCAGCAGTCTTGGATGTATTTGTAGATGAAGGATATTTATTTATTCCTTCAACGAGTATTTTGCAAGAACACATTTGTTGAAGGCACATGTCAATTGTGCTGAGTGCTAAGAATATTAGAGTGAACAAAACATACATAGTACCTGTTCTTAGAAATCTCAGTTTGCCTTGGGATATAGGCAATAAAATAAGTAATTAAAATAGTGTCATAAATGTCATAATAGATGAAATTAGGGATGCAATAGGAATATAGAGCAGAGAGACTTGAACCAGTGAAACCCTGTTGTAGGAAGTGATATTTTGGACTTAATCTAAGAAATAGCTGAAGTCAGCCAGTGAATGTGAGATGCATGTGTGGCTTTATGTCAGGGTGTGTTGGTGCTAAGATATTTTCAATACATATTTACTTGTGATTTACTAAGTCTATTTTAGAAAACATATATTACAATTCTTTTTTGGAAAGAAAAGCAGGAGAAATAAATGGTAGGTATTAATACTACCAACACCAAGTTCTGCCATCTGAGACATCTACACATTTTTCTACAAATAAAAAGGCATAGTCTATTCTGAGAAGCTAACATCCCTCATAGAGAGGTTAACCAAAACAGCAAAACCAACAGGCATAAAGTAGAATAAGTTGAATATTAGGTGCTACCTGATTCTTATTAAGGACAATATTCTGAGATATAGATTTATTTTTATTCTGCACTTTGACAATAACTTTGATGGCCACAGCCAGTTTCATCTGAAATTATTTGTTTCAGTTGATCTAAGTGAAAGGAAACATTTTAGAGTTTAGTACAATGAACACTACCTCTCAGACAGTGAGTTGGCCCACCCATGTGGTCTGCTGGCCAAGTCTACCTCCTTTTAGCCATGTAATCACACAAAAGATCCCCAGGGGCCACACTCAGATGAACCCAGAAAAAATGGAAGAAGAGCACGTCTATCCTCAGTGGGAGCAGAGCGGGACCGTTGGCTCAGACAGGTCTATGGGGCTTTCATATTTCTGGACTACCTCCTGTGCTTTTAGATTTCATCATTTTACCCTAATTTTCAGAGTTGTCTTGTAAAATCCACAGAAAACTATCAGAAGCCTACTGAAAAGGTAAGAAAAAAACTATCACAGTAGGTGTGTTTGGTGTAGTGATGAACTAGGTTCAATTTTTAAACATTTATTATGAATTCTTTCCTTCAAATGGAAAGAAAATTGGTAAATTTAACCACTAATATAGACATGGGGAAAAAAGTCCTACATTAATGAGAAACAAAATCATTTATGAGAATTCTAGATGCATATCTCATAATGCACATAATAAAAAGATGTGTTTTAACTAAACAATTTAGTCATAATAAAGCTAACAATTCAATCTGCCACTGACAAGTAGACCTATGGTTTAAAAGGCCAAAAAAGCTAATTAAAACTACAAAAAAATGAATTTGCTAGTGATTATTGGCAGGATACACGCAACTGGATTTTTTTTTTTTAAGTTTACGTATATAGGTATAGAAAGAAAATGCAGAGAAAAGAAATTAAGACAGAGGCCCACAAATTTCTCTAGGCTACAACCCCTCAGGTTTAATTAAGGGGAATCGAGAGACGATAATGGGAGATTTGAACCCCGTATAAGATTTGGACTCAGCTAATTTAAGAAATGTTTACAGAGGGTAAATTACAGTGAATGATGCAAAGACAAGGGAGAGAAATATGAACCACAATCCAAAGTGGAGTGTGAGAAACAGAGATAAACACAACAGGAACAGATGGACAGTGATTAATCCTCGTGGACCAGGTGGAGGTGGGCAGGGGAGGAGAGCCCGCAGAGAGGGAAGTCTGAGGAAAGCACAGAGAGTGGCAAGTAAGGGACTTGTTGAAAGAACATTAATCAATAATCATCAGCAAGTGACAAGGTCCCCAGCTATAAAATATAAAAGAGAAGCCCTGCTCAGTAAGCCTCAGAGATAGACTTCAAATGTAAACCAGTGAGGCATTCTCGTTGTCCACACGTGTGGATTTGCATGGAACCACTACATTTATATCGACAGTCACAAACAGTGAACAGTCAGCCAGATATGTCCTGCTACTAGGTATGATTTCTCCTGCATAATGATTTTGTATTAATGTTTTTCTGCCAACATTTAAATATCGGCACCATTTGCCTTTTTAAAAATAACAGATTTCCAGCTTCTCTTGAAAAATTAGAAAATCTGGTAATACTGGGATCATTTGCCCAATTTGCCCTGATCAACACCAGCCCATTTTGTTTATTTTTGTTACTTTCCCCTGTAGACATTTCAGTCCATGACCTCCTCATCTACACTTGTCACCAGCATCAGGCATTTTCAAGACATCTGATCAGAAACAGAAGGAGGCTTAAGAATGCACAAAACAACTGAACTCATGACTTACTATATTTCTTACTAACACTACCTTGTTATAGCAATTTAAAAATTCTGTTAAAGTTATTTTTTTTTTGTCTTTCTATTAAATTCAAACCTCAACTAGGGAAAAAAGCTATTAAAAAAAAAATCCCGCAACCAGGGTCTTATCCCTTATCCTTCATTTCCTTCCCAGCACCTAATGTAACCAGTAAGTGATTAAATGAACCTTGTAAGCCACAGATAATCCCACAGTAACCAAGCACTGGACCAGAGGCCCAAAATACAAGCTGGGCCAACACCCATAGAAAATGATGAATCACTGTAATACAGTCTATGTGCTTTGCTGGAAACTACCTAATTCTGTTCCAGCCCACCTGATATATAATCTGACAACTGAAAGGAAAAATGTGGGCCTGTCAATATGGAAAGATACTTCTGAACCAGAAAAGGGAACTGCAGAAGAAATATGAGGGGAGATTAAAATAAACTATAGAGGCTGGGTGCAGTGGCTCACACCTGTAATCCTAGCACTCTGGGAAGCTGAGGCGGGAGGATCACTCGAGTTCAGGAGTTCGAGACCAGCCTGAGTAAGAGTGAGAGCCTGTCTCTACTAAAAATAGAAAAATTAGCCAGGTGTGGTGGAGTGCACCTGTAGTCCCAGCTACTGGGGAGGCTGAGGCAGGAGAATTGCTTGAGCCCAGGAGTTTGAGGTTGCAGTGAGCTGTGATGATGCCACTGCACTCTAGCCAGGGCGAGAGAGCAAGACTCTGTCTCCAAAAAAATAAAATAAAATAAAATAAAATAAAATAAAATAAGCTATATATAGTAGAGTCAAATTTTAGTCATTACAACACAAATGTTTGGGGGTCATGCCAGGGGTGGAGGTGGAGAAAAGACAGCTTTCTTTCACTTCTATAGTGATCTATTGTTCTCAAGCTCCTAGTTCTGATGATTCGAAGGTACAAACTTGTTAATAAAAAGATTTTTTAAGAATTTTTTAAAACCACAGTCTCTTCCAGCTTAAAGCAGATAAATTTACAATCCATTCAAACTTCAAACACCCTTGTGGAGCTATGTTTCCTTTTACAAGCAGGCTTCCTTCCCCCCCCTTCCTTCTCAACACAGCATCTGGACATGATATTGGTAAGAGGGGCTTCTGAATCACCTGGGGGTGTGTTGAGGATTTCTGCCAAGGTAGCTGGGCTGACCTGGTCCTGGGTACATCGTATGGCATTGCACCCTACAGGGTGGCTAATCCCACAAGTCCTGTTGGTTATGGGACAGTTGATTGAAATATGTGTATATTCTTCCTCTTGTTTTCAAGCAAGAATGAAGTTTCTAGAGGGACATACTTGGAGTAATGAAGGAAGACAAAGGCACTATCTAGCCAGTCCCAGACCAGCCACCCTGAGACATAAGACCCAGGTCACCCTCATCTCATAAGATAATATCTGGGGAACTAAAATCAGATTTTGCCACCATCAAGAGATTGATGAATGATAGCATCATGGCACCTACCCGCTCCCCAGATTCAGAGAGCTCCTGTGGAACTCCTTTCTCTGAATAGTCCCTGCCCTTCCAAATTCCACTGCACAGTTTAGCAGTCAGCTGTGCTCATACAACCCCAGTTCATGTTTCAAGAGTTTGTCTGTTGGTATGAGTGTCTGATTTCTCAGCACACATTTTCCCATAGACACTGTATTCGAAATTGTGTTTAAATCCTCAAAACTGCCCACAAAAGGCTCTTTAAAGTTAATGTATTTGGAATACATACTACAAATGGTACCATATTAACTATGCTTAACTGATATTTATAACTGTTTATACGGGGAAATGCACTCCATCTTGCAACTAGAGATGCCAGGATTGCCTGGGAGAGAAGAGAGTTGAGGCTAAGAGGGAGGGCCTTGGATAACAGGGGTGCCTGGGACTTCTTCACTCCATGGATGTAGAGGAAGCACCTGAGGTGGCCATCTGTTGCCCAGCATGCATTCACTCTTCATCTGGAAATGATACTTTGATTTTACTTGGGGGAACTACCTCCTCCCCATCTCAGTTGTATGTGGTTAGGTTGGGCTCACCCCACACACACATCCCATGACTCAGGCAGTGCTGGCCACAGTGACTGACTCAAGGATGGCCATGCTCTCTCTACCTTTCCAGTTAGACCATATACATCATGAGGGCAGGTAGGATGTCCCAAACACACTGATATCCTCAAGATGACGCAGCACAGTGCTCAGCACTAATGACACAGCCATGTCCAGGTAAGGAGGAAAATGGATGTGTATCGAGCAACGACCATGTGCTAGGCTTTTAACATAGCTCTAAGTGTTAAATACCTTTCTCACACAATATGTGTTGCCGACTAGGGTGGTGTTCTTCCAGAGGCCTGTTATGTTCTAGAAATAAAATCCTAATCACTTTATCAATTTAAAAATATTTCACTTTGAGTTTTTTAATATGGCTATAAGAAAAATATTTAATTTCCCTTAACTATCTAATAGCGATATGTAGCTCATTTATCATAAGAAATAACAATAACAATGCTTGTCCTGACTCACAGGTCAAATACCCTCTCTTAAGAGTTTTAGAGGTTAAAAGAGAGAAATTTTGTGAGTGAACTTTACAAAGCCCTATATGGATAATATTATTACTATTATCATCTCCATTATTATTATTATTAATATTATTGTTGCTATTGCCATCCCCTCTTATCCATTCAAAAGAATAAGATATCTGAAAAACAGATCAGGACTGATTGAAACCATATTCCATCTAAGCTATAGACTTTTCTGTAATTTGGGATGAATGAATAAATTCAACCATATTACCTACACGCACAACCTGCAAGGGAATCTTAAATATGATTATTTTTAATATAAATAAAATAAGTGCTAACTTTCCCTCTAGGAAAGTCATGAATTTTCTGTAACTTGGCAATCTAACTCTATAATAGGAATTTGCATTCATGTTACTGGTTAATAGCTTTGCATTAGCCCATGAAATCATTTACCTCTATTCTAAACATTGCTTTTTTGCTAAAATAATCTTTCTGTTCTCTTAAATTGTTACCTGAGTATCACTTTTAAAAATTGGCTGTGATTAGCTCAGCCTTGAGTTTGCTTGGCAAGAGCCTCAGAGGCCAGCTACGAATAGCTTCATTTCTCTGGTAGAAGGGTGTTGCTCATTATCTCGAACACATTCTTAGAAACTGCAGCCCGCAGTCTTTCAGACTTCATTCAGTCTGACCAAATATAACGAACCTTTCCCATCTGAGGACACAGTGAGAGCCAGGGGCAGAAGAAGGAAGATAATTCAATGTCTCCTTGTCCCTGACTGGTGCCTTGGGGCATCCTGTCTCATTATCTTGGAGAGAGGGAAAGGGACTTTCTTCCTTCCCATAGAGAACCCACCAGCAGATTAAAAACTGGTGGTCTGAGCCAGTTTATGAAAACATATGCGGCATTTGGGCACCCACAGAATGAGCTTTGGTCAAACCATGAATGATTTCAAACCAAACATCTTGCTTCTATGTCCATTTGCTTAAAAAGTAAACCAACAAATGAATATTAAAAAGCTCCAGGTCCAGCATTCTATAGTAGGAATTTTCTAAAGGAGTTAAAGAAATCTGGATATCATCTATTTTACTGGAAAAGCATATTGTAATGCAGGACCATAACAAAGGTCAACAAAAGACAATGAGACTAGTGTGAAAATCCAGGAGGGAAAGCCAGCAAGAAATAAATTTCATTAGTAAATTCAGCAGCAACTCTGGCTAGTCTTCAGCTCAGTTCTCACTTCTGGGATAGGGAACGTCTTACAAAGTACTTTTCTATTCATCTGGAGCCAAAACACTAATTATAATTCCAGCTGCCCCTGATGAACCAAGAGACTTTGAGCAGATCACTCTATCAAGTGCTGAAGACAGTATCTGGCACACAGTGTATACTTGACATATACTGGCTGAATTTGCATCCACCTCTTTGTTCCCAGGATTTCTCATTTGGAAAATGGTCTAATTAATGGTAAATAAAGTTTCCACACTTGTGATGCATACCATTACATCATGCTTTATGGTTTCAAAATTATCTTCATATGCATTCTCTCATGAAATCTTCACAAGAACTATTGGACACAGGTGGAACAAATATTATTATACTTATATTACAGATGAGGTAAGTATGGCTCAGGCACATTAACTAGGCAATCACACAGCTAGTAAGTTATGTAGCTCTTTAAATCCTCATAGAGTTGTTAGATAACTTACAAGAGAATGTATCTATGATTGCCTGTCCCATAGTAAGTACCCCATAAATAATAGCTACATGAAAAGGCAGTAGAGCACAGTAATTAAATCACAGGCTTTGAGTTTTGTATCCAGGCTCCATCATTTATTGTGATGGTTAATTTTATGTGCCAACTTGACTGGGTCACAGAATGTCTCTCTGCCTGACTATCTTTAAGCTGGTACATAGGTCTTCTCCTGCCTTTAGAATCAAACTCAGACTGCAACTATACCACAAGCAATTTTGGGTCTTCAGCTTGCCAACTGCAGGTCTTGGAATTCTCAGGTCCATAGTCACATGACCCAATTCATTATTTTGTGTGTGTATATATATATAACGTATATACACACATAAGACAGAACCAATAAAGAAGATAGTTATGTATCTACATGTACCTATAGATATACACGTATAGATTTCTTCTCTATTCATTCTGTCTTTCTGGAGAACTCAGACTAATACAGATTTGGTACCAAGAAGCAGGGTGCTGCTGTAACAAATATTGAAGTGGTTTTAGAACTGGGTAACGGGTAAAGGAGGTTGGAAGAGTTTTGAGATGCATGCGAGGAAAAAAACCAAGATTTCTAGGAAGGGGCTGTTAAAGGCAATTTTGGTGAAAGGGCAGAAAGAAAAGATGAGAGCTACAGAGACAGCTTCCTTCTTCTTGGAGATTACATGAGTAATCATGAACAGGATGCTGATAGAAATATGGATGGAAAAGACCATTCTTGTGAGGTCTCAGACAGAAATAAGAAACACATTACTGGGCAATGGAGAAAAGACTCTCCTTGTGAGAAAATGGCAAGGAATCTGGCCGAATTGTTTCTCAGCATTTTGAAGGTAGAACTTTTAAGTGATGAAATTAGATATTTAGCAGATGAGATTTCTAAGCAATGTGTTGAAGGAGCAGCTTGGTTCCTCCCAGCTGCTTATAGTAAAATGTGAGGAGAGCAGGATAAATTGAAGATGCATTTGTAAAGCAAAAAGGAACCAGAACTTAAAGATTTGGAAAATTCTCAGCCTATCTATATTGCACAGAATAAGAAAGCTTGTTCTGAGAAGAACACAAAGGGTGTGGCCAAACAACCATTTGATAGGGAGATTACTATGGGTGTGAACATGGACCCAATCAGCCACCCCAGCAGAAACACTGCTGGTGTGAGGTGCAGGAGATTTAGGGGATTGAGGTGGGATGAAATGAAGGAAAGTTGTTGGAATTCTTAGATCTTATAGGACTGGACCATAGAGCTATTTGGCTGCAAACAGCACTATTCTTCAACACAAGGGAAGAATAACCCTGAAGGCAGTTCAGAGATCTTCAGGCCTGCCTCCTGGATGTCAAAGGGGGAAGGATCCATCACTTGGCTATCAACAGGCCAGTTAATAGCCATCTGGACCATTGGGAGCAGGGCCAGCCTGAGCCTTAGGGTTACAAACCCCACCTGGCAGAGCCTTGGGGGCACAACCCCTCCCCAAAAAAGAGTTGTTGACACAGCCCTCAACCAGCAGAGCCATGGAGGCAGAACTGGTGCCCCAGCAGGTCCTGAGGTGGGACTGCTGCCACAGTGGGTACAGAAGGCAGAGCATCAAACCAAAGAGAATTATTCTTTAGCCTTAAGACCTACTGGTATTTGCCTTGCTATGTTTTGAACTTGCTAGGGACTCATCACCCCTTTCTTCCTTTCAATTTCTCTCTTTTGGAATGGGAATGTCTATCCTATGCCTGTCCTACCATCATATTTTGAAAATACATAACTTATCTGGTTTCACAAGTTGATAGCTGGAGAGGAATTTTGTCTCATGATGAATGACAACTCAAGTCTCATCCATATCTGATTTGGATGATATTTAGATGACACTTTAGACTTCAGACTTTAGAGTTGATACTGGAATAAGATAAGACTTTTGGGTGCTAGGGAAGATGGCTGACCAGAGACATCAGCTGCCAGATCATCTCAGAAAGAAGGAAAAGTTTTAGATGAAAAAGGAAAAACAAACAAACAAATAATCATAGATTGAGTGTGATTCTGAGGGAAAAGTGCCAAAACCTACAAGAGATTCCACAGGAAGAACTTGTGGAGCAGAACAAGAAAGATATGGGCAGATGTCAACCCCCAAGAGGACTGGAGTCCAGCAAAAAGGGTAGGTGGAGTAGTCTGTTTCTCCCTCCCTCACATCTCTGGCAGCCTACCCAAAGGAAAATAAGTCATTTTATCAAAAATACACCTGCACTCAAATGTTTACTGCAGCACAAGTCACAATTGCAAAGATGTGGAATCAACCCAAGTGCCCATCAATTCATGAGTGGATTAATAAAATGTGGTATATGTATACTATGGAATACTACACAGCCATGAGGAAGGATGGATTAAGGCCTTTTGCAACAATATGGATGGAACTGGAGACCATTATCCTAAATGAAGTATCTAAAGAATGGAAAAACAAACACCATATGTACTTGCTATTAAATTGGAACTAACCAATTGAGCACACATGTGCACAGGGGGAGGTAAAACTCAGAGGAAATCAAGCAGGGGGAGGGAGAGGAGGGGATGGGTGAAAACCTATCAGGTACAATGAACACTATCTGGGTGATGGGCACACTTATAGCCCTGACTCAAGCATAACAAGATTGACACATGTAACCAAAAACATTTGTACCCCTATAATATTTTGAAATAAAAAAATAAAAACAAAAAAGTTAAGACTTTTGGGGCTATTGGGAGGGAACGAGTGTGTTTTACATGGGAGTAGAACATGAATTTTGGGGGGCTGGGGTGGAATGCTATGAACTGAATGTTTGTGTCCCCCCAAATTCTTATATTGAAATACTAACCCTCAATGTAATGGTACTTGAAGATGGGGCCTTTGGGAGGTAATTAGGTTTAGATGACATCATAAGGGTTGGTCCCCCAGGATGGCATTAGTGTCCTTATAAGAAGGGAAAGAGAGACCACAGTGCTCCCACTCTTTCTTGCACTCTCTTGCTCTCTCTCTCTCTTCTTTCCCTCCCTTCCCTTGGAGGACACAGCAAGAAAGTGACTGTCTGCAAGCCAGGAAGAAAGTCCTCACCAGAATCTGATTATGCTAGCACCCTGTCCTCCGGCTTCCAGTCTCCAGAACTGTGAGAAAATTAATTTCTGTTGTTTAAGTGACCTAATCTATGTTTTTTTTTTTTTATGGCAGCCCAAGATGACTAAGACACTTGTCACTGCGTGCAATTAGGAAAGCTACTAAACATTCTGGGCTCAGTTTCCTTACCTTTATAACAGGAATAAGAATACCTATCTCATATAGTTATTGGGAAAACTCCATGAAAGAAAGTATAAAAAGCACATAGCACGTAACTTGAATTCACCGCACCTCCCTACCTCCCTGAATGATGTATTTGAAAATAAAATAAGGTAGTTTTCTATGATAGTAGGATGAAATAATGATTGAAAACACTTTGGAAAAGAAAATTCCAAAACAAAGGGATGGGATTAGGATGCAGAGCAGAACTAATTGAGAGCACAAGTCATTACTTCATCATACTCACTGACTAATCATTTGTGCTATGCTGAATTCACAGAATCACAAACAGAGGCCACTTCAAGTAAAATAATACAATGGGCAAACTATTGTACTGAAGTGAGGAAAGAGGGAAGACAGTTGAAGAGACAATAAAAAAATACTTTGATTCCTAAAATGCCTTAGTCTTAGAATTATTTCAAAGTGATTAGAATACTTATATTAGGAAAGATAGCAGGAGGCAAAGACAGTAACAAAGAAGTTAAAAAATGTAAGGTAATTAAAGAAGGGAGCAGTTTGAGAAGAGATGGAGAGCAAATGTCGACAAGAAATTAAGATCTTAAGGGAGCTGGGCGTGGAGGTGTGTGCCTGTAGCCCCACCTACTAGGGAGGCTGAGGAAGGAAGATCAGTTGAGCCCAGGAGTTCAAGGCCAGCCTGGGCCACATAGCGAGATACCATCTCTAAAAAAAAAAAAAAAAAAAAAAAAATTAAAATTAAAGAAAGTGAAAAGATCTTAAGGGAACAGGAATCAGAGTAGCAAATGCTGAAGGGTCAAAAGCATGGAATTCTATCCACCACCTCCTTTTACTCTCCTGGTCACTATCATATATTAAAAGTAATCTCTCCTTAGCCACAAGGTTCCATAGGGCATCTTCCACCATGAGATTCTCTTCAGTAAAATGCTCTTCACATTCTCTCTCTCTTCCCAATAAAAGCTTAGATTCATCTCATAAATTTTTGTCCAAGAGACTTCAATCAGTCTCAACCTCCTTATCAAGCTTCAAAGTGGCAGTTGATGATTTTTATAGCCTCTCCCTAGTTTGGGGCAAGATGACTTTGAGGGGTCATGACCATTTTTAAGAATTTATAGCTCTCCTCATAGTATTATTATGTTTATGTTTCTCCAAAGTCTTTCTGACATTTTCAGAGAATATTTCATATTAATTTAATAATGATCCATCATTTGGGGAAGAAACAGTAGGCTTCCTCTTTTGTGCTACTTCTAGATCTTGCAAGACAGTCCGATTTGTTATATTAGAATATCAATAAAATCAATCCTCTTTTTACAATAAATCATGACGATCATGTTTAAAAAATGGCATTGATATGTGTGTTTATTTGCATATGTATTTCCAGAAAAAAAGATCCTAAAAGACAAATATGAAAAGTAAAACAGAATTAATTAGTTGGTGTTTCCTGATCCAAACGGGTACTGCATAAGGTAGATATTTAGGGTACAACGCATCCCACATGACAGACATTGCCTGACTGGGGAGCCAGTGCCATGACCTGAGGCCTGTCAAAGGGGTCCCTGCCACTGTCCCCTGAGGAAGGAAGTAGCCTTTAGAGTTGCCAACATGCAAATTTCTATGCCTGTACTCTGTGAATCTGCCCACTTGACCACGACTGACTGGGCCAGAATGGGCCCCTCATCAAGACCAGCCAAACCCTAAAATGTGAGCTGCAGACAGAAACAGGTAATCAGCAGAGTGTCCGGAAGGGTATAAACACAGCAAGGCTGAGTCATGTTAGTGACGAGCCCTGGGATAATCATTCATGAACCACTGCTGCCAGCAGAGCCATAGACAGCGGTCCTGTGAGCTTCCTGATCACCACAAGACTTGGTTGGCCCATGGTTTTTGGTCTACCCACAAAGCCTGCTTGTTCCATTTCTCCTGAGCATAAGAGACCTTTCTGCATGTTAAGTTTCCTTATTTCCATCTGTGTCCTCTAACCGAGGCCTATTCCTGCCAAAGAGAACATAGTTAGCACACGGACCTTCTCTAACAGTTTCTTTTCATAGGACTTTTTCATCAGAAAAGCTTCTTTGACCATTTCAACACTCAAGTAACCCTCAAATAGTGAGTATCTCTGCTACTCCCATAAATATTTACCATGGACTGCCCTGTATGGACAGTCAGCTGTTTCATCTGTCTATGGCTTGTCTCCCAAATCAATGGTGAGTTTTTGGAGGAGAATGAACTCTGTCTGATATAAAGATGACCAGTCATCTCCAAGAGGGTTTGAGCTAAAAATTGCAGCTCATTAGTCCTTTCTCCAGTGGGTGAGCAAACATCTTCTTCCTTCAGAAATTAAATGACCCAAGCTTTATACTGTTTCTTCTCATTTACTTAATCTCTCTTTAAAAAGCCCACATTCACAAACCGTTTGTATATGTTAAACATGTTTTAGAGAGTTGGAAAGCTTTTCTGTCTACCTGGGGGTATATTAAACAGGACTGTTCAATGCATGCATCTCACCTTATTTATCTTATCTAATCTCTCTGCCAATCTACATTACCATTTAGGTCTTAAATATTAAAGAATCATCAGAGTTACTATATTTGAGAATCTTGGTCCAAACATTGTGTTTCACCTGGCTCATTGTACAACCCCAAGGGCTCTGTGAAATCTTTCAAAGTTTCCCAGGAAAGCAGGAGAAATAAAAGGAGCAGAGCAGGTGAGACTCTTAAGCCACATCCCTCCCCTTTAGTAGCACTTTGATCTGTTTTCCACACTGGGCACAGTAAAATTTATTCTACAGCCCTAAGCAAAAATGGAAACTTGCCTATATAGTGAGATTTAAGGAATCTGATTTAGACTCCTGACCAAAAATAGTCTTTCCACCTTTAGATTTTTCCTCCTTTGGATTGAGGTTTTATGTCTAGGATTTCAAAAGACCAGTACACTGGCGTCAATCTTGAATGCTTCATTATACAGCATCGTCTATACAAGTACAGAACTTGTATACCACGCTCCTGGTAGACCTGCTGCAGAAATGAGACATATCTAAAAGGAAAGTTTTAAGGTCAGCCTGGGAAAAGAGATAGATAAAGACTCTGGAAGTTCTATCCTGAGAAACTCTGACCAGCATTCCCCAGTGGGGCAGGCAGGAAACAGCCTGGGGATTAAAGCAACATGGGGGTGGAAGTGGGTGCAGGGAGATGGAGTTTACACAGTTGTCCCTTGCATGGGAGACAGAGGCCAGTAAAGGCAAACCTCACAATGACTGTGCAGGAATCCAAGGATTCCCAGCATTCAGAACTCACAAACTTGCTGAGCATATCTTATCTTGACTTTTACAGGGAACAGAGTTAACCATAACACTCCCTCCTCCATTGCACAACCAGTATGTGTCAGGTTCTCTCTAGTAGCAATATTCCTCCATGAGGAATCTGTGGCAGAAACAGAACATTCAAAACAGACAACACTAGCTTTATAAAATAATATAAGTTGCAGAAAAGTACAGACCAGAAATGGGGCGGTATCTACTTTTTTCTTAGTTACCACTCTGGCCATTTTGCAAAATGTCCTGTTTATAATCAATATTGAAAATTGATTGAGGAATAAGAAAAACTAAGTCCTGATGAAGGAAATATGGACATATGTAGACAGATGTCTTGTTATGTTGGTTTTTATGTAACATTTTATATAGGCTATGAATTGGACTTAAAGGTGGGACAATTTGTCATATACTCATAAAATATTTTCTACCTAATGTCACCCAATTTCTTCTGGTAAGCCAGGTGTTTGATTAGAGTCTTCACTGAACTTGCGAGAGTGCTGCATAAAGGACACGAGCTCCTCTAATCATTCTTACTTCCTGCTATAGCCACTAGCATTGTCCAAGAACACACTGACCTTTTACGGTGCTAAATTCCGTGGCAACCATCCTCATTCTTCTCCTACTTTGATCTTTTAACTTTCTTTCCTATTCCCAGACCCTCACCTCCATCTCCATCTTCCCATTCAGTAAGAATAAGTCTACTTGCATCTTTTTCCATAAGAATCTGTGTTTCTCTTATATTTTCATTCTCCTAATGTTTAGCGGGTCAAGTGCAGCTGGTCTCAGCAAAAAACATAAGCCACAAGTCAAAATGGTTTAACACAGTGTCAGATCCTGACCTGAGGTTAGCTTTGGCTCTGTAAACTTACCCTCAATGCCAAATATCACGTTTGATGTAGAAGCAATTGCTGTGCTGTTTAGATGTTCCTGATACCATCTAAATCCATTACTTCATTGAGTTATTTTGCTTAATGTCTTCTTCCTTTCAGGGATGAGTTAATTGTGCCCAACACTGACCATACTCACTCCAGAGCCAAGGCCAGCTGTGACAACCCAGTCAACAACTCCTAGGCTGAGTTCTCCCTCCTGATTTACAGTTGGAGGTTCAGGCAATCTGCACCAGCAGGATAATAAAGGTGCATTTAAAGGAAAGAAGCTGGGGCCAGGAGTTTGAGACCAGTCTGGACAGCACAGCAAGACCCTATCTCTACAAAAAATAAAAGAAAGATTAGCTGGGTGTGGTGGTGCACACCTGTAGTCCTAGCTACTCAGGAGGCTGAGGCAAGAGGATCACTTAAGCCCAGGAGGTCAAAGCTGCAATGAGCTATGATCACGTCACTGCACTCCAGCCTGGGCAACAGAGAGAAACTCTGTCTCAAAAAAAAAAAAACAAGAAACAAAGAAATTGGAAAGAAGATGGGCAGATTTTGCTCTTCATTTATCCTAGATGGAACCATATGAAATTGCTATTTTTGTAAGTCTAAAGTGGTCAAACATCAGCAATTTTGTTTGGTTCAGCCCAATACATGAAACAATATACTCACAGTTCAACAAGTAAGTTACAAACTCCATCATGCAAAATGATTATGAAAATGACAGGTGCCTGGAAAGATTGGTGCACTGCTAACTATACATTAAACATAAGAATGGCAATGCTCTTTAAGGGTTTATATGCTTGAGAGCTTACCCCCTCAATGCCTTCTATTTTTAAATACTGAACAAGAGCGATAGATCTTTTGCTCCTCATCCAAGGAAATGAAAGCACCACACCCAGGCAAGCAAGACTGATGGAAAAACATGTGAATGAAGGACACTTTTCTTATTTTGCTCCACGATCCAGAGGGCTGATTCAAGAGGGTACTTCATTGCGGTTGGTAACTCATCCAAACATGAACCTCAGAGAAGGCACCACCCTCCCATGGGGCATGAGACAATGTGCTGGCCCAGAGAGACATGACTAATGCAAGGTCATCCCAGGGTCTACAGGCTGAACAAGTCATGAACTTCAACCCTGCCAATGTCGGGCCTTTGCTTCACAGGAGCTGCATTTTTAAAAGGCAAGACCAAGGAATACAAAATCAAAAACCTTCATTGCCCCAGCCAACCCATCTTCAGAACACAGAGGCTCCTTTCAACAGATCCAACTTCCTTTAGAAATTCTGGCATGTGGTAGGTAATGTTATGCCTCCCAATTTTTTTTCCTTCAAAGATTATCTTCTCTTTTTTACCTCCTCAGAGTTTTAAATGAAAGAGCCTTCCCTAGAAAATAACATATACATGCAAGCCTACACATATGGCATTTGGGCTCTATCTCAAGTATAAGAATTAAGCAAAATTTAAGGTCCAAATGTGCAATGAATTAAGAGTATGGTTAAAAAGTTATTCCAATAAATCAAACTTTATTTAACATACCCAGGGAAAACATCACCGTAAGGTTGTAACTTCATGGCATTATATCATTTTGGTCTTATTATATGCAGACTTTCCCCCCAAAGTCTGATTTTTAAATCAAAATAATATTTAAATTCCCTTTAAAAGAAATGCAGCTTAAAACACGTGTGTGGGCTATATAAATACACTACATGTGTGGGCTATATAAAGACACTACATGTGCCTATCTAAAAGACATATACCTAAGCTTATTCCTGTAGCTGTGCTTCTATCCTCATAAATTTTTTGAAACCATTAAAAAGCTTATTCCAAGTCCATTTAAAGAGGAAAACAAATAAGAATATACAGGTATAATTTAACAAAACTCTGTCACCTCTAGGCAAGTGGAGTAAAAGGATGGCATACTTAATTGAAACCCACAGGCTCCCAAACCTCATTTCAGGCATCAGTTTACATAACCATTGTTACCTTACTTTGACTAGAGTCCCTACTGATAAGAATACCATGTTAAAACTCCGCTTCTTCACACTCCAAACTTCATTTCTCTTAACAAATATTTGTAGAGTACCTAGAATATGCATATCCAAGGCTAAATGCTGATGGAAACGTAAAAGTATAAGAGGCAGTCATCAACTTCCAGGAAACATTCCACAGGGAGAAAAATCACAAAATTATAAGTTAGTTTTCTACAGCGTGCTCCTAGGAACACACACTCCTTGATTTAATAGATTTTATATGGAAAAAAAAATTCCACTGCCAAATAGATTTGAGAACTGCAAGGTTGAACAAAGTTAAATCATTTTTCTTTTTTTGTAAGCTCTCTCAGAACCTTGACTGGGCTAATGTGAATTGCACACTATAAGACATGGATGCGAGATGTAGTTCTCCTTGTGCTACTTGACTGTGAGCCTATTTTGATGGGCATCACCTCCTACCTATCACTCTTGGACAAACATTGGGTTAAGTGATCAATAGCTTATTGTCTGTTTTATTCATGTGGAAAGTTTAGAGGAGAGAGACAGAGAGTGGAATGTTTGAGAACTTCCAGAAAAGATTGAATTTAAACTTAATTCTGGGCTGGACCTTCAGATAAGAATAAAATTTGGATAGGCCCAGAAAAAAAAAATAAGAGATTTTTTATGAAAGAAGTCATGATTGTACCAAAATTTAGAGTCAAGAATGAGCATGGCACATTTAGAAGTCAGTGAAGAGAACAGTCTTACTAGAGAGAAGGGTTCATGATGGGAAATGAACAGCAGGACTAAATTATAAAGACTGAAAGTAGTGCATCAGAACTACCGATAGATAGGCATTACTATGATCATTTCACACATAAGGAAACTGAGATGTGCAGAGATCAGGGAACTTACCCAAGATGTCATAACCAGTAAATACCCAAGCTGGGATGTGAATCCAAGTTTATCCAATTACAAAAAATTAGAGATTTTGTCCAATAGCCCATACTGTTCACACCAAGGGGTTTCTCATGGGATCCAATGAAAAAAAGTGCTCATATAAATACAAATGCACACCAAATAAGAGTGAAGAGTAGAAATCAATTGTGTGGAATTTTAAAAGCTAACATTGGTTTTGTTTTTTGTTTTTTGTGGGTTTCTTTCTTTTTTATATATTAGAGACAATAGAGGTTCCTAAGTGCTGGAGAGGTCTCAGGAGGAAACTGACATGAAACTGATGTGTTAGGAAGATAAATTCAACAATGGTGCTCAGGACAAAATAAAGGAGGAAGGAAACAGAATCTGAGATGCCACTGGAGGTTGTTTCAGTAATTCTGACATGAAGAGATGACAGCAGGAAGGGGACACAGGCAGTGAAGGTGACATGCGAGAAGCCCATGGCTGGAGAATGAAGTCCAGCCCTGTTCAAAGGGAGGATCAGTGGCACTTGGTAACTGACTGAAGGTAGGTGTGAAAGGAGGGGAAGAATCCAAAGTGATTTTTCTGTTCTTTTCTTGCCTCTCTTCATCCCCGAGGGAAGGTGCAAACAATGAGCTATTGCAGTGGCTGCTGAACAGAGCAGGGAAGAACAAGCTGACCCCGGCATTCAACAGGGTACCGTGGTGGACAGTGGAGCTGAGTCACCCCTAAAGATCCACATAAACTGGGGCATATATGTGCTTCCTCAAGCAGCGACTATTAAAAACCACAACTACTATCCTTCAGAGGTTCAAACCTTGTCTTTCGTGTTAAATAGGGGTCCTTATTTTCAGACATGGTTGCAAACCACTTGTCTAAAGATCAAGGAGACAGTGTCTAGGGTTGTAGTTCCAAGCTGAACGACCTTGAGCAAGTCCCTTCAACTTTTTAGGCTCCAATTTCTCGTCTTTAAAATGGAAAAGATGACTTAAGAAGTTCATTTGAATTGCAGTAAATTCTACAATTCTCATAATCAGCACCAAATGACAGATCTTTGGCTAAAGTAAATGTCTTTGGAATAAGCTATTTTCTGGCCCATCCCACCTCTCTTTTTGAGCAGAGCAGAATTATGCATATGTGAAAACTCTCATAGTCCTCAGCACAAATCCAATCTTTAGTCCTGGTTACAGGCCGCCAAGCCAGGTCTCAACAGCCAGGCCACACGGAGTGACTGGTGACAATTAAATTGTGACCAACAGCGACATTTCCTTCTAACACAAAGGGCGCTTTGTGGGAAGTACTCTGGACATTTACTAGATGAAACAGCCTATACAGAGAAGTCATAGCATTTTGTGTTCACATGGATATGTGAACAAATTGAGACTCAACATATAGTAAATGCCTCAATCTTAATTATGCCTCCATCTCTTTTGCTTATTAGTAGAAATCTGCCCATGAATATGTAATATGCACCACAGGGAATGCACCCTAAGAATGGCCAAACAAGCATCGAAAAGCTCTAGTGAAGTCACTCTGACTTGTTTTGCTGAGATGCCCCTCTTCCACCCTGTAGGATTCACAAAACCATGCTTTCTGGTTGGCTACAAACAGAACTCTTTGAAATCCCCAAGATGGAGTTCATTTCTACATCCAAAATTCTGCCAGCAATTTCAAACTTCCTTACCAATTTACACTTTCAAAAGCCCCTCAAATAAAAGGCAAAAACGTCTGCAATCAAGAAAGCTATAAGATGACCACACAAGGGCCGAGACCTTGGCTGGGAGTCCACAGGATGTATGTGGAGTGAGTGTTGCCAGAATACGGCACTGGACGTTTCGCTCTTGTTGCCTCACATGAGCCCAGCAAGGTGCTGCTTTCTGTCAACTGCATGAGCCGACTCCCCCAGGAGGCTGCTCAGACGGAAAACAGACAGTACGCAGGCCACGGCCAGGTCCCCTTTCCACTATTGCCTCCCTGGGAACGAGAATGGGACTGTGGCCAGGCGGGGGGCGGGGAAAGGAGGAAAGAGCCAGTTGACTCTGAAACCACCAATAAGACGAGGCTCCACCTGTCAAAATGGAACTCGTCACGAGCAATAAATGATTCATGACTACCAAATGATGACATTCTCTTTTTATTCTTTTTTAGAGTGGGGTAAGAATGGGGCAGGGAGGATCCCCAGGAAGATTGGTTTCCCCCAGAAACAGATCCTAAGACAACGATCTGAAAGCAAGTACTTAAGTAAAAGGGAATCCTAGGAAGTATTAGGAGGAAAATGGGAAAATGAGCCGCGCGGGAGGAGCCAGTACAGAGAACAGAGAACACAGCACGGCTGCTGTGGGTATGTGAGGCTCAGTCTCTCTGGGTACATCTAGGATGCAGGTGGATCCCATCTCAGAATCTCAGCGTTGTCCCCCTGAAGGGTGAGGAAATGGGGGCGTTTATCCTCCACCTCCCTTTCATCATTGACGGTGGCTATGCCAGGTACACTGACTCCCTGGCAATTCCTATCTGCCCACCCACAGGCCAAGAGAAAGCCCACAAGCGGGGTCCCAGTGCTTGCAGTGGGACGCTGCCATTCACTCCCGCTGAGACAGTGAGTGCCAAGGATATATGAGTGGGCTCTGCCAACATTTGCTAAAGTCTGCCAGAAAAGCTGTGGGCATAATTAAAAACCAATAGTAATGCGAGTTTTGCAATTCTTCCAAATATCATCCAGCTACAGTTGATAACATCTAATGAAGTGGCAGCCTTTTTAAAACCTGATGGTTGGGGACAGGGCTCAAACCAGCTTTGACTGTGTGTGGCTTCGCTCCATCCCCACCACCTCCACACCTGGGTCACTGAAGTAGCTGTTTGATGGATCTCCTGCTTCCAGGCTTGCCTGCCTGCCACCTCTTCTACACGCATGCACCTGCCAGGCTAATCTTGTGGACATTATGTTAATAAAGACCATAAACACACTCAGTTTAATGCTTAATTAAATGCAAAACAACCATTGTACTTTTATAGGTCTTTTTATAAAAATGAATCTACAGATCAGAAAGACTCCTTCATCACACCCCACATCCCAATTTTGATGGAACAAACTGTGGCCACAATATGAACAATTTGCAGAATATTTTGTTAAGTTAGGGGGGGAAAGCAAGATACAGACCAGTATGTAATGTCTACTGCTTCATTTTGTGTAAAATGAAGGGGACTAGAGATCAAGAGATGGATGGACAGACAGACAAATAGGCAGGTAGATATATAGAAATATATAGGGGCATACAGACAGAGATGCCTAGACATAATATCTCCAGAAGGATACACTAGAAACAATGATTGCCTTTTGAGAAGGAAAATGGACAATTAAGATGGGAGAGAGACTTTTCACCATTTACCATTGTATTTTATTTGATTTCTTATCATGTGTAAGCATTAATTTTTTCTCCAAATTGTGCAAGACAGACAAACAGTTACAATGGAAGGCAAAGGACAGACAGATACAGTCCCTGTTTCCAGCCTGCCCCTTCTGCTCCAGTCAGACTTTCTCTTCTCTGCCCTCAAACAAGCAATGTTTATTCCCAAAATGTTTTGGTTGCTCCTGTGGGAAGTTCTTTCCTCATTGCTGCTGCCTCTTCAAGTCCTGCTCAACCCAAGTACCACATACTCCAAGAAATCTCTCCCTAGTAATTCTAGGCCAATTTGACCACCAACCACCACCACCAAATCCTACGACCTTTCCTTACTTCACAGCAAGCACACTGGACCTGAACAATATGATCAAGGCCACTATTTGTGTTCCCTACATCAGAAGCCTTGGGTGGCGGTGCCCAGTAGACCCTGCAAATCACTGTATGTATCGGGGTCCACTGGGGTATGCTGGGAGCTGGAGAGCCACTTCTCGCTTACAGAAGTCATCTTACCTAGGGTAGCACTTGCTAATCCTAGCAACCCTCAGCTAAACCAGGCAGGTACAGAGTAACAAGCACACTCTGGGTGTCTTCCAGTGTCAAAAACTAACTTTTTGTACTGCAAAGAGAGGGTTGGTGCAGGAAAAGAGAGAAGCAAAACACAAGGAAACCCCTGGTCTGTGTAGGAAACAACACCGGTGACACACAGAAGCCCCAGCACATCAGATTACAGAAAAGGAAAGGGTGTAGGGAGTGTTTTCCAATAACAGGAGGGTCTTCTGCCTTATGTACACAGTAAAAGATGCAGACATGCCCTTTTGGAGGGTGAAACTTGGATGACGCTCAATGGCTCCAGAAGACAAGGAGGAAGATGAGGGCTGGGAGTGGGGAGCTGGAACTCCAGGTGGTAAGAGAAAGATGCCATCACGGCAGAGGGTGAAGAAAGACCCCCTTTAATAGCATGAGAGGAAAAAGTTGAGTTTGGAAACTAGGTAAGAATGATAAGGATTTGTAAGCAATTTGCTCACCACTAAGCAAGCTGGCAAAATCTTTGGGGAAATCTGCATCACTATTCAACGCCTCCCAGTTGCTGCCCTGGCTGACCTCTGCTTAGTTTCTTCCTCACCCTTTCCACATTTCAGGTACTGTGAGATTACTCCATTAAAATTCAGGCTCTTGGGGGATCCCAAATCCTTTGCCCTTTATTTCACTATAAGAATGAAATTATTTGCTTCTTTATATACAAGCAAATTTCTAGTTCAGAATTCCTTCATGAAGATATATAATTATTTTCTCTCTTCAATTAGAAAATACTGTTGTTTTCCCAGCTGTTTTTACAGATTAAAACCATCACAGACTTGAAAGGATTTCTAAGTCACAAACCCAAATTTATTTCCATCAAGCTTAATGCTATCCAAACATGTCTAGTTTTTGTCTCTTTTTGCTTTTAAGGTTTTCATTTTATCCAAATGAAGTAGTTGGTGGCTCTGAAGCTGTTTTGTGCTCAATATAAAGTTTACTTTTATCCAAGTCTTTACTTTTCTGGCCTTGGTTCTGGGTTCATAGCTCCCTCAGAAAGAAAGCTATCCAACTGTTTTTGGAAGAGCAATGCATTTTGGTAATTTACCAGATGATTCCATGTTGAAGTTATTGCAGCTTTTCAGATATCCAAGTCCTTGCACACTATCAATTAGAGCTGAAAATGAAGTGTAAATGTTCCTGGCTGCAAAAGACACCCAGGACACTGTCACTGTTGTAGAAAAAAGATGCCCATTGACACCTTCTTGAACACATATTGCCAACCAATTCACTAATGCTGAAATTCTTTTTGACTTTTCAGTCATCATCTATCATTTTAGAGCAGCAACTATCGTTTTCAAAAATTGAAGCTTGAGGCATGTTGGATTAAAATAAGCGACTTTTGGAATCTGAACAGGAAAATTTTCTAGGGCAAAATATAAAATATAAAATTACTTCTTAATAATTTCTTTCTTCAGTCTGTCAGTGACATTCTATACGATGTCTCCTTCTTTCACTCTGTTAATTGAATAACTAGTGATCTGGGGCATTTTCCCAAGTAATAAAAATAAAAGAATTACAGCCTAGGGAAGTGGAGAGGGGAAAAGGGTATAATTGGACATGAAAGCACAGCATTTGGCCCGGAGTAAACCATCAATAGTGTTTATTGAATCTAGCATCACAATAAGAAGGTTAAGAAGAACAAAATGAGAAATTGAGTTGAAAAACTAAGAAATAACCACTTCTAAGTAAGAACCTAACTGACCATAAAATAACCCACCCTTCCTGTTATTGTGGCTTCAAAAGTCTTTAAGCAGAAGGAAGGTCCTAATCCTATCCTGATGATGCCTGTAGCCCCTGCCCTGAGACCAGCCTGCATCTCTTCTGGCCATTATTGGGAGCTGGGTACGAGGCGGGATGAACAGAATGGCCACAGAGGGGCAATAATGTAATGAGCTGTAGAAGACTGGGCCAAAATGGACATGGAAAAACTGGGGAATACAAAGACCTTTTGTTTTCATCTAAAATATACTCTAGAATTCATGGTCTCATTGGATAGAGATACCTAGTTTTCATAGAAAAAAGGAAAAATGAATTAAACACAAATTCTCCCTTTTCTATTATTCCTTGATCCCAGACCAATCCTATAATGGTACCCAGAGAAGAATAAGACCCCCAAATAAGGGCTGGGAATGGGCAAATGAATGGAGCCCAAATTTTTCCTTCAGACTCAGGAAAGGTCTAGGTATTCCCAAAATATCCTTTGAGTCCTTCTTAATCATAACAATAAAAACAACAAAAATACAACAATAACATAAATATATATTGAGCACATATTATGTGCCAGGCACTGTGACAATTGCTTCCCATGTAAAAGTTTACTGAATCTTCCTAACCACTAAGTATAATAGATACTAGGACCTCATTTTACAGGTGAGAGAATTCAGATTCAAAGAGGTTAAGTAACTTGCTCAAGGTTAAGGTTACACAGCTAGGAAATAGGGAAGGCAAGATTCAAATGCAAGCTTTGGGATTTCAGGATATACTTTCATTGTAATGGGAGTGCCCCCTTCCCACTGTCTCGGGGTCACTTGGATTGTTCCATTTGGCCCCAAAATATCTGTATGGAAGCTCCTCCACAGGGGTATCTGGGGTGGTCTTAGGTTTACAAGCATTCTGAGCATTGCAGAGAAGTGTCTGCAATGAGAAGCCCCAGATGACATGGCTTGAGGCAGGGCTCGTATTGTGACCACTCAGCCATTAACTGTGTGGTCAGTGTGAAAGAGCCCTGGTGCAGGCATGCAAAGTTCCCACACACAGGAAGACCAGAAAGTCAGCTGGGGAAGCCTCAGGTTCTTGGGGGCTCAAACAGCACCCACCACAGCAGGTTTTCCCTAAGACTGGAGCATCAACCTGGCAGCAGACCCATTTTTTTGGACAATTCTCTAGAATCAGGCTTCATTCTTTAGGCAACAGGTGCCTCTGATCCAGAGCCTTTCCTGCTGGTTCTAGGGTCTCTTCCCATATGTTCTTTATCCCTTAAGACTGAGCCTTTGATGAGATGCTTCATTGGGAAGGGTTTAGGATCCCATTAATCTAAAGCCAAACCACTGGCAACCTAGAATATAGGGAGGGCTTAATGTTCAGAAACACAGTGCCCTATCTCCCCTCCCAGGATGGGAAGGGAAAAGCTTTCTTTCCTAAGGGGGGGAGAGTGCTGGGAGGGGAGAAGAGAAAGAAATGAGTATCCATATCAAAAACATAATCATTGGCTATACTACCTCTGACGTTAAGCTATAGTACCCTGACGTTAAGCTGATCTAGGCAAGATGAGAGCAGAACCTAATCCACCCAAAGTCTGCGTACATCTCTATGCTCCCATGGCCCACCTGGCTGCTCTGTCACGGGGCTCATTACACTGCGGTATGTAGGCCTATCTCCCCACTAGACTGCACAGAGACTGGAACAAAGTGGACGCTCAGTGCATGTTGTGAAGCAAATGAATGAATGTGCAAATTCACAATATATCACAGTGAGACAGCAGCAAAGCCTCACTTAAACATCTCCCCTGTTGTATGAAGTCATTCATTTAATTGCTGCTATGCACTTTAGGTTAAGTCCATACCTTCCACATGTGAGACACTGTGCTGGGCACCAGGAAACCAAGAGCAAGCAAAACATGACATGCTGAAGATACCACAACAAGATTTCCCCCTAGATTTTAAAGTTGAAAGAGAAAAGAATAAAAAATACAAGAAGTAGTTAAATAATGAATAGTAGCTGCCAGAGGAAGGACTGGAGATATGCTCAAAGGAGAAGGAAACGTCTTTCAAAGGTGATTAGAACAGAAGGGCACTGCCAACACACACACACATGCGCACACACAGCCCAAGGAAAGACATTTTAGAAGGCAGGGAGTTATAAAATAGACCCTTAGTAGTGAGAAGAAACAAGTCTGCCAATGCATTCTTACATTGCTGAGGGCAAAGAAAAAGGGTGCCTGACTTGTCTGCATGCTCTCTGAGAAAGTCCAGCTGTTCTCTGGGAAGCAGAATGCCTGCCCCTGGAGCAGAGCTGAGCCTTGCAGACTGATTTAAAAAAAAACATGTACAGTCAGAGAGTAAACACAAAGCTCAAGAATGTCCCGCTGTGTGTACTTTGTGGTAAGCAGAGTACTGGTGCTCTTTTAATATAAAGCTATTATCCACAGTTGCTGACTCATGTTCCTAAACTCCACAAATGTCTTCCATTTTGTGACACTCTTCTAACAGGATCTCTATCCTTCCTGTGGATGTCTGATCTGGGCTTTGAGAGGGCGAATCCCAAGGGGAGTGTCCAGAAAGTAAGTGTTCCAAGAGAACCAGCCAGAAGAGGCATGGCATTTTTTGGTCTAGCCTCAGAAGTCACACAGTGTTACTTCACCTATACTCTATAGGTTGAAACAGTCACAAACCCCCTCGGAGTCAAGGGGAAAGGGAATAGACCCCACTTCTTGATGGGAAGTGTGTCAAGCAATTTGAGGCCATATGTGTTAAAAGCAACATACTCATCAACACTTTCTTTTAAATAGGGGACCTGATGCCTGGAGTTGCAGCAGCCATTTTGCAACTGTCAGGGAAAAGCCAAAAGAATGACAGAGACGCCAGTCGTAGCAATATTGAGCTAATGAACCAATTAGAAAACTGCCACCTCCTGACTTTTGATGATATAAGAAAAATTAATTCCTAGTTGCTTAAGCCATATTTAGATTTGTTTTGCCTTGCTTGCAGGCAAAAGCATTTCTAACTGATATAATACCTCCAAAGATAGGTAGTGTAGAATCAGAATGTCATTAATAGATCTGGACCTGAAGGAAGCATAGAAACATGGAATTAAGAAAGCTATAGGAAGGTGTTTTGGTCTTTCATTATAATTTTTGAGTTTCCATCAGTTCTGGCTAAGCCTCAGAGAATTTCAGAGTGACGCATATTTATAAATAATTGGCATAAATTTTGTGTATAAAACTGACATGAAAAATACATTATCCTTAAAAATTGGTGGAGCACTTAATGACCACAAAGAATTCCTGGTTTTATTCCCATAATTGCAATAGGAGATTTACACTCTTGTTCCTATTCAGTGTTAACCCCCAGCCGTGCAGAAAATGAAGACATTTGTCTCTTCCAAGAAATTATAACCTTAGAAAATAAATCTGGAAAAGGCAGCAGGGATTTCAGAAGACTGAAGAAAAGTCAAGTACTCCTCCAAATGGAAACTTGAGAACAGCTCAAAGGCAATGGGTTGCTACTTCTTCCTACAATGGGACCCATCCCTGCTCTGCTATCTAGATGAGGAAACTGAGAAACAGAGAACACACACACACTCCGCTCCAAGAGTTGTTTTCTGAGCTCACCTACCTGAGTTTACTGTAGCATCTTTTTAACTCCTGGGGCTGAGCACATTGCCTCTTACAATATGTGCTCACTCTATGCGGAAATGAAGTTCAGGAAAGTAAATGAGCTCATCTTGCAGAGAACAGTTATGCAGAGTCAGTCCCCGGACCTAGACTGAGAGGACTTACTTCAGAAGTTGCTGTAGCGTTTAATACAGCTCCAATATATGCCTCTGCCTCAGAGACATACGGAATGCTTTGAGCTTGCTGGTCACAACAATAGAAAATGCAGGGATTGTTTTCAGAGAAGCTTCTGCTTCCCATCAGATAATGCGATTCATTATCCCCAGGGACATTTCAGTGGTGTGCTCAGACCTCACACCACAGGATCGTCCTGTGGGGGAGTTTCCAATGTTGACTTAGTGAGGTACAGCTTTTGGGTTGTGCCAGATCCATGGTGAGACACAGCCCGGAGTATCTGGACTCCTCCCTTCCAGCATGCAGACCTCCCGCATTGCTTTTCTGGGGAAACCTTATTCCCCAGATTGCCAGAAGGTGGTACTCCATCCTTTATCAGTCCAAAGGTTATCAGCTAGGACCTTGCATTCCTCCAACTCATTGTAGGCCTTGCAAGGCCCTCGGAAGACAATGGTTCAGGCTTCTAACTCTCGTCTGTGTCCAACAGTGCTCTGTAGTACACTGGACTCTGTAAATCCTAGGGCTGGTGCCCTGAGCATTCTAACAAAACAGAAAGACAGAGTCTTGGTTTTGAAAATAAATAGGGAAACACAATTGCAGTTTTTCTAAAGCTTCCAATTTTCTCGAATTTTCCAATTGGATGGTATGCGTTAAGCCCTTCCTTAGCCACCCCAGCTAGTCATTATCATTATTAATGACAAAATATAGCAGATGTTTATTTGGACAATGATGCTGACTCAGCAGGCTACAGGGAACACTCTTATGGAGGAAAAAGCTGCAGTCAACATTGTACAAGCGATCAGCTGCTAGCCCTGAATGGGGCAAAACTGGGGCTCCCTAGTGAAATTGTACTAGCTGCATTGTAAGGAGATGGTGAGTGCGTGTATGTGGGAGGGGATGTAAAATTGGAATTTAGCCTTTTAGAAGAAATGGAATCTCTTATTTTGTGAGGGGGTTCTGTTTTGCTGTTTTTTTAGCAATCCATAAAGCTGTCTTATTCTGAGAAGGTCAAAGCATCTTGCAGACATTACCTCAGCAGGCCATACAAGAGCCTCACAAAGTCTGCATGGTCAGGTATTATGGTTTCCTGAATCAGTGTCCTGCTGCGATCCCTGCAAGGGCCCTTGAATGCTCACCAAAGCAGGCTTACCACTTCAAAGCTCTGGTGCTTAAATTAGATGCTAAGGTGCAGGTTCAAGGAAGGAGGTTTCTTCATTTCTAATTCTTGCTGTCTAGTCTTAATCTGACTCCAGAGAGAAGCAAGCTGGCAGGTGACAACTTAGAGCATGGCTGGTCTTTAGAAATGCCACCCAATCCTCTTCTGTGTGATTGGTGCCTGAATTTGCATAGATTTGCATAAATTATGCATCCATCAGGATCCTTTTAGTGCCCATTTAGAATTAAATTAATTTTGCTATTTTTAAGATGTCAATTCTAGGTGGCTTTTTTTTCTTTTTATATGCTTGTGTTACTTGCCATCATCGCTCTATTAGGGTTTTCCAATGGTAACTGCTCTGTCGATGGCAATGGCAAAGTCATTCATTTAATAAATATGTTGAATAAATAAGCAAAGCCAAGATCTTGACCTGTCCATCCTGAATCAACAGCTGAAAGCTTTCTTGGGCTAGAGAACAACTGAAAGTCTGGCTCGATGTGGGGAGCAGCGCATATGTAGGGGCTGCCCACGTGCCGGCCACAGAGAAGACACACACCACATCTGATGCCCTTGGGCCAGTAGAACAGCTGCTGGCTTAGGCTACAGGTGCATCCCCTTCTAACACGCCTCGGGTACTTTGAGCACACACATCCCTTCCCTTGTCTGTCTCCTCCTTTAGGAACTGGGTGGAAGAGAATGGGAAAGTAGCATAAAGGCAAGGCTGGAATTTGCCTACTTACATGACAGCCTCCTTCTCCTGTTCTTAGAGGGTCTTGCTCATAGTGTTTCATCTTGAGACACTCTGTTCTTATCTCTGACAACATCACTTTCTTCTCAGCTATCTGAAGGCTTCTGAAGACGCGTAAAATTTCCTCAAACCCATTCTCCCACACTAAAATGACACTTGTTTGTCACTTTTCTTTCTTGTTTAGCTTTTTCTTTCTCCTACCCTAGTACTGAGATCTCTCATGGATCCTGGGCTTGAAGCTGACAAGCCCTATGGCTCTCTACACAAATGTACATCAGCACCCCTTGGAGAAGGTGAGCCCTACTCTCAGAGAGTCAGATTAAATAGGTCTGGATCATGGGAATCCAGACCTAGGTGTTTAAAAATCACCTCCAGGTGATACTGGAGTTGAGGACCCCTAACAACTTACTCGGTTTACCAGTAAAGGAAATTTAGTTCAGACAGACGTGATTTAGTGAACAGCCACACCCTAGAACCAGATCGCTCCCCCTTTTCCAATATACCACACCATCCCTTTTCCCCCATGGAAGTTATTATCAAATATTTTCAAGAAACAGAAGAACAAAAAGAGGTTCACTCAGGACTGAGATTAGGAGAAATGTGTGTCTGTATTTAAGGCAGGGCCATCTGGGGTAAGATAAAGAATGCAATCTTTTTGAGGGCAAGAATATGATTTTACCAAGCTTTGCTTCTACAGAACCTGAATCTAGGCGTTCCCAGAAGCCTGTTAAAGAAATAAGTCCATCCAGTAACAGAGAGCCCCACTTAACAGCCCTTTCCACTGATCCAACCTCACCCTGGCTTCTCAGCTCGGGTTTCTGATAAGGTCAGAAGTGGTTTCCTGGAATAAGAAATGGAAGCTCCTTAATCTTAATCTTCCAAGGAATTTAACTCTTAATCTTTATGGGTCTTCAAAGTGTTCTTCAGACACTTTGCCTGGGGTTTACGGGGGTCGTGGATCTTGAGTCAAAAAGCCATCAGAGGTGGGCACAGTGGCTCATGCCTGCAATCCCAGCACTTTGGGAGGCTGAGGTGGGAGGATCACTTGAGGCCAGGAGTTTAAGAAAAGCCATCAGAGATTGGTGGTCAGCTGAATATCTTCGGCCTTCCTTAAGGCACCTTCTGGAATCCCTAGACCATATTTTTCTTTGTAGCAAAAGAGCATTAGAGCCTTAATCTGAGACCCTTGAAAGTTCTTGAAACTCAAAAAATTATTAGAATACAAGTCTGCAATGATTAAGAGAGTCCTCATGGTTGCCCTTAGCTCTCTGTATTCCCAAGACTGAACTGTATACCAAAAATACAGTTCCCAAGTCTATGCTAAACTGGAACCAGGAAGCCCTGGACTGCATCATGCCTGGGCATTCTATCCCCACACTAAGATGAACGATGTGTGGACTATACTAATGCTGTATGGCTCCCTTACATTATGCAACACCTGGGCTTTTGTGTGCAACCTATCTCCCAAAACACTTGTACTGAGCACCTATTTTGTGGACAATGCATGCATATGGCATCTCATCTCATATTCACAGAAATCTCATAAGGTAGGCATCACTATACTTTACAGATGTAAGAAACGCCCCCAGGTCACTCAGAAAGCATGAGTGCCAGGATTTGAGCTCATGTCTGTCCAACTCTAAAAGCTATAGGCTCTTTCCATTACATATGCAACCTCAAAAGAAAAACAAAAAAAACAAGCGCACAGTTGGGAGTTCAAACACGCTCACTGCCCCTGCTCTAGAGTGACTGTGCCTAGCCTGGTGTTCCAAAGTACAAGTTGAGCCTCATACCTGTGAGAATCCCCCTCTCCCAATGGGGTAAAGCAAAGTGCATTTCCCAACTCCACAGTTTTCCTGGGCTGCCCTGGGGCTAGAGACAGCTCTGCTGAAGCAGCTTAAATACACACATTTCCAGGAAGAATAATGCTTAGTTAAAACCTGCTGTTTTGAATAGACACAGCTATGTCTTTGCCTAACTTCCTGCAGCAGATGGATTTAAAGAATTCTCTTGCAGGGCATGAGAGCTAGGAGCAGAGCTGCCTCCTCAAGATGGCTGAGCCTGGTTTTGTTCTTTCATTTTTAGGTTTTTTGTTGGTTGGTTGGTTGGTTTTTTGATTATGAGACACAAAACCACAGTGAGGCATTTAGTTGTCTTCCAAATAACAATCTTGCCACAGATTTGAAACATTTGCACTATAACCAATTAATTGTGTGTCTTTACTGTCAGAAAGAGAATCATTTAACTTTTCATAGAGATATTTCTACTTAATACTAGCCCACATGCCAACAGGAGCCATGAGGGACTTGTTTTCTTCTAAGCAATCCAAAATTTTATATACCAGCAGCGAGCAGTGAATGGAAGAAGATGTGCTCCACAAGCGTACTGAATGACTAAGTGACTACAAGTCGTCTCCTCCGATGAGGGCAAGCATCTGACCATTGCACAGCTAAGAACAAACACTGTGTCTGGGTGGTCAAAGTTGGCCTGTCAAAGTCCCTGGCGCTTTACGGTGCACTAGCTCGGTTAATCTTCACAGCCCTCCAGGTAACAGTATTTGAATTACAGATGAGAAAGCTGATGTTGAAGGAGATTGAGCAACTTGCCCCCATTCTCACAGCTAGAAAGAGGTGGTGTCGGACCCACGCAGTCCTTCCTACTCTACCTGTCACTTGTTTTCCCCCCATGGCAGTGAGTCACTGAACCCATTTGAATGGAATTTGGCTGCCTGCCTCACTGTCAGATTAACTGCATTGCAGACCCCGCAAGAAGTTCTCAGAGGAGAGCGAGATAACCCCAGAGGGCTCCTGAGTCCTGACCTGAATCCTGGCTGACTCCAGGGTCTTTTCGGAGCACAAAAGTCCAAGATACAGCAACAGAAATCTCCCAGCACTGTGCTGCCCCCGCCCCCAGCAGCTCTAAACAGAGCAGAGGAGGTGGTGAAGTGTGTGAAGCCAAGCGCTTTCTATCTACCCCAAATGCTCCTGAAAGACAAATATGTGCTAATCAGCTCCCAGCCTCTCAAGACTTCCTGTTTTCTTTGGTGCTTTATCACGTCTGCTGCTCACTGCCTTGGGCTAAGTTTATATTCACTGCAGAACAAAGCGGATGACTTGTGGGGGAGATTCCTCAGCCTCTTTACAGAGATCTATGGTAAATAGACTCTCCCATTGTTGTATACAAGCTCGAGTTTGGGGCTTATGCTCACCCACAGGGCACAGAAGTCCCAAAAGAATATCATAAACCACTCATTAAAATAAAAAATGGTAACCAAAATGTCACATATCCACAAGCAATCACCAACCCCTGTAATTTTTACCATATCCCATACTCCTTTCACTTGTTAATGTGACCTGAGACCAATCTGAGGGGAAATGGAATGGATTAGTATCTCCTCCTCTCATTTTTATAATTAAATTCAAACATTCATAGATGTGAGATGGTTCTTGGTGAAATTCCTTGGGGGAACCCTAATCTCAAGTCTCCTGGAATCCATCCTTTGCTATACTACTCTTCTGGTCTTTTTGCACCAAAATCTAGGCATTTTTTCCTAGATGAAATGTCTTTTCAGTTATGCTATTAAGAATTTCCACAGTAAAACACAATGTTATATTGATATCAATATTGGCATCAGAATTTTCAGAGCATGAAAAAAAATACCTATATGGCTGGTACTCCTTATTGAAAGCTCATTTAGAATTTTTTTCTTGGCTTTCAATTTGTTCGCTCGAAAATAAGGATGGTAGTCTAGATGATACATAAGGTTCCTTCTAACTCCGATGATTTCTGAATCTATAAATGTCTAGAGTACTTCTCCAAAAGCTCAGAGTAGAGTCTCTTAAAATTAATTTTTTAAATCATTTAGGATAAATATTATCATCATACCAATATAATTAGAATAGAATCGGTTTGCTTTTTTTTTCTTTTTGGTAAAATATTAAACCAGGTTTGTCGAAACAAATGTATTCTGTAGGGGGAAAATGTAGTATTTTTTCCTCACCATCACAAGGTTCATGGCTGACACCACTATAACAAAAGACAGATTAACTAGAGAAAACCATAACCAATTTATTTAAGCAGAGTTTTACATGATTCAAGATTTCACATTCAATGAAGAATGGACAGTCTTGTAGACATATAATTGGACAAAAAGGAAGTACAACCTAATGGTAGTAAACTGGGGGGACTTAGAAAGGCCTGTTTGTTCAGATTCTTCTTGGCCTCCAGGTATAGTGTGAGATCACTCTGGAATGAGGGTTTTATGACTTACTTTCAGGCCAGGTAGTTCAGAGAATTCCTTTATGTCCATGTTTTAGGAGAGGAAGCGGGGAGAAGCTCAGAACGACCTTACTTCTCCATTTTCTCAAGTGCCACGGTGCCATATTTTGGGGTATCATGTCCTGAGCCCCCAAGTTTCTTTCCTTTTCTTTCATCCTTTCTTTCTTTTTCTGTAAATATATCTACTTACCTAAAAAGTCACATACTCATATGAAAATTGTTTTGTCATACACATTATTTTGTATTTGCCATTTAAATTATTTTCTTTATGTGCATTATGGCTTCAGAAAGGCGACTGAGGGAAAACCAGCTTACATACATGCACGTACATGCTCATCTCTTCCTGTTGAAACCAAGACATCTCTGGTTAGTGGAGATTGTTATTTGGGTATTGATTGAGTAGCAGATGAGTTCAGAATGAAAGTGTCAACCATGGTTTGGCTTAACTCCAAACCACGCATGGGAAGACTAAGTCACACTACACCACCAAGTTTGTGTCCGCAAGAAAATCTCCGGTCTGCTTTCTGTGTCACCTAGGACACATCTCCAAAGATTCTACTTAGAACTGTAGAACAAATATAATTTTGACCTCACACACTACACGCCTCAGAATCCTACAGCTCACAGTGCAGTAACGTACTTACTTTCAGCAAAGCAAGGAAGAGAAGGAGGTAGGCATTGCTGGTTAAAACTAGAAGTTTCTACAAGTTAGCTTGCTTAATCAATAGGAGGTGGGTTTGTTTGGTTTTATTTTTTTCATTGTTTGCTTTCTGCTAATGATGACTGTGTGTTCTTGTGTATTGGGGTCAGCTTAGACACCAACATAAGGACAGGGCTGCAAAGCCCAAGTTAAGCTGAGCAAGTTAACACCATAGTGGATGACAACAAGGACTCTCTCCTTGATCAAACTTCAGACAAGCTCCTTTGTGCCCTCTTTTCAACTAGGCCTCATCCTTGGGCCATGTCTTTGGCCTCCCTAGCCCAGTTTTAGCACGAATCCTGCTAAGTCAATTTAGCAAGACTCTCCCACCCCTAATATCTGATCACCCTGGCCTGCCTTCAGCAAGAATCCTGTTAGTCTGTTTAGCAAGACTCTCCCTGCTCTTGAAGTCTCTTCTCAGTAATTTTCCACCCACTGACCCCTCAATCTGTTCATCAGCTATAAATCCCTAGCTGCTTTACTGTATTCAGAGTTGAACCCGATGTCTCTCCCCTATTGCAATAGTCTTGACACCTATCACAATGGTCCTGAGCAACAGTCTTTCTTACTGTTTTAACAAGTGTCAGAATATTTTGTTTTAAACAATAGTCAGGCTATGTTATTTGTGTGTCGTAAAACAAAGTATTTACAATCTTCTCCAAGTTTTATAGTTCAGTTTCAGGCCCGGGTATTAAAATATGATCTGCTGCCTGGAACCTGAGGCTCCAAAGGCTCCAAATTGCAATTGGGCTTAACACATCCCCCTACCGCAACTCCATCCCTGCCTTTCTGAGAAAAGAAAGGCTGAGCCTTACTTAAAACTGCTGTTCCCATGAAAATATTCCAGAGGAGTGGGGCTTGAGGCATTAGGCAGGGCCAGCAGCTCCACTTCGAGCCATAAAAGGGTAAGAGGGGGTTTTGCCTGCCAAGAAGGGGCCTTCCTGCACCACGGGGAAGGTGATGTCGGTGAATAAATGGTTGCCAGGGAAGTATCACCAGACACCAGGTTAAGGTTTTATGGGTCACTGGGAAGAGAAAGGGGCTAATGGCATCCTTGTTGAGGCTTTGGAGGCACAGAGTGGAAGCTTGAGAGAGAGTAAAGAGAAAAAAAACAGTTAAGGGGGAAAAAAGCTAGACAGTATAAGGAGGGGAAATGGGAACACTAAGCCTCAGGGTTATTGCTGGCAGAACTGTAGCAAGTGCCACACAGAATCAAGCTAACCTGATGATCCTGTCATTTCTCAACCTTTCCTGAAGCCAAAGGGTTACTCTCCAAACTCATGGAAAAGGGAACTTGAAGGCAGTAACCTACCTATTCACCAACTTATACACATACAACATCAGCATGAGTTAGTTATTCCAGCTTATTTTATGAGCTGTTATTCAAGCATTTGAGTATCACCAGGGGTGAGGTATTGAGTGATATATTGCAGAATATTATTCCACTGTCACTAAGTATAATGAGGTCATTTGCAAACTTTATCTTTTCTCTGCCTTCTAAAGTGCATGCAATTGTTAGACTATATATTTGATGGCTAAAATGATCCAGAAAACAAAGGCAGATTTCCTCTGTTCATTCTATATCTTAAACAGAAAGCATCTTCCTTACCAGTTACCCAGAGCACTATAAACCTTGCTAATATCTTTGCATCCACTTCCTTGGCTTCAAATGGCATTGAAAGTTGCTTTCGACTTTCTTAATGCACTAAAAATGTGATTCCTGAAGAACTTGAGTGTATGCATTATGGACTGTGAGGAAGACACATGTTGAGAGATATGAGACTATACACAGATCAATGTCATTCGATCAGTCCCTTCTCCCCACCGTTCTCTGAAAGCATCTATTCGTCAGAGCATTGAAGGTCATAGCATTGCCCATGCCATGCAGGGAAGCCCACTGGGCTGGGTGTTCCCCATTTGTACTGTAATCTACTCTCCACTTTGCCCTATTCTGTTCCCTGGGAGGCTGTATCCTGTGGACCACATTGCTCCAGATCACTTGGACTCTGGTTCTCATTAGGTTTTTCCAATGCAAGGCATTGGCAAGAGATCAGAGGGTGAGAGGAGAGAGCACTTCTGGAAGTAAATTTCCTCCCACTCCAGGCTTCTCCTCCCTCCCTCCCAGGCTCAGTTGTACAGTGACTGTAATCCTGGCATAAGGCCACTGCTCCTATCTGGTGGAATCTCTCTCTCCTGAGAGCTCCAGCTTGCACAAGCTTCCGGTAACCACTCCCTGCCTCCCCTTAGACCATGCAGAGAGTGGCACCACTTCTTGCTGGTGTTCATTCCTATCACCATTCCTTAGTGGTTGCCTAAAACTTGCCCACATATTTTTTTAAAGTATCCTTTTTAGTTGACCTTTTGAGTGGCCTTTCTCTTTCCTACTGGGACCTTAATCACCACACACATTTCTTCCTTCAACATCAGGATTTTATATACATCTCAATTTTCCAAACCACAGCTAAAATCTAAAATGTTTTTTTCACATTTAAAGGAATTTTTAGATTGCATTCTAATTAAGAGCATTTTTAGATTGCAAAGAAGTAGCTATAAGGTTCCACTTCCAGCAACATAAGGAGCCCTGACGATCCATTCTCCAGTGAAACAATCATAACTAATGAAGATCATTAAAAAAAAATAAAGTTTCTAGAAATTGTCCTAAGGGTAAACAGAAAATAAAGAAAATCTATGCAAGAAAATCTGTTAAATCTTGGTAAGAACAGTGAGGCTGTGGCACTTGAGCCAAGATGACCCATGAGCTCCCTTCCCACTTCAGCTCAACCAATGTGAGGCTCCCTCTCCTCCTAGCCCCCTGTAAAGGGAGATAGTATCTCACTGGGAGGTGTAGGGTAGCAGTGTTTCTTATCCTTTCCAATTCTATGTTGGAAAGGCTAAATTCCTGGTGAAGAGGTTGGGAGCTCCCTTCCTCTACCCAGCCCCCACTCATGGGGCAGAGGCTTTACACCAAATGTGTCAGGCCAGGAATACTAGGGACCCAATTATCATCCCCCAAATTGTTTACATGGCAGAGGTTCTATACCAGAGGAAGCAAGACCTTATTGTAAACAGAGGATAGAGAAGTTTAAGCCTAAGTGTGGTCTCAAAAACAATGTACATTTTGATGACAAATAATTAAAAGGAGGCTGGTAGCTCTGTAAGAATAATAAGCAAAATCATAGGCCAGCTAGTTTAACAGAGAGAACCAGGGAAAGAGGAAACTAAGAAGAGCACTTCTGTACTCTGTTTACAAGAAGGTCATTTATTCTGGGGATAGCTTCAGAGCCCACTGTTTTTATGGATTGCTTCTCCCCCAAACAAAATCTCTGAGCTACCACTTTGGGCATTGGGCAGACAGTGGTACCCTCTGATCTTCTTGTTTTGCTTCCTCTGGTACAGACTGTCAAACTGGTTAAAAAACAAGATCCAACTATATGCTCTCTACAGGAGATGGACTTTAGGGTCAAAGATACAAATAGGTTAAAAATAAAAAGATAGAAAAAGATATATCATACAAACAACAACCATAAGAAAGCTGGAATGGCTATATTAACATAGACAAAATGGATTTTGAATGGAGAAGTAGACAGTACAATAATAGTTGGAGACTTCACCACAGTAGTCACCCCACCCCCACCCTTATCTATGGAGGATATGTTCCAGGACCCACAGCAGATGCCTGAAACCATGGACAGTACTGAATCCCATATACACTATGTTCTTTTCTATGTATACATAACATAAGATTACATTTAATTTATAAATTGGGCACAATAAGAGATCAACAACAACTAATAATAAAATAAAACAATTATAACAATCAGGACACATTTTCTGTTCATGTCTTGCACCCACAAATTTAATGCCCTTTCCATCTTAACTAAGCACTTATCACATGCTATGGCCTCAATTTTTGCAGTTTGAGGTATAACAAAAAAACCAGCACAAATTTCTTTTTCCTTCTTCACAATTTCTCAGATAGCAGATTTGTTTTTACCATAGATGTTAGCAACTTCAGCATATGATTTTTTTTATTTCCTTATTAAATTGAGAACTTTTACCTTTTCACTTAAAGGAAGAACTTTACAGCTTCTCTTTGGCATATCTGAATTACCAGTATCACTACTCTTGCACTTTGGGGCCATTCTTAAGTAAAATAAGGATTACTTGAACACAAGCACTGCCATACAACAACAATGAATCTGATAACCAAGACTGCTGCTTAGTCACTAACAGGCAGGTAGTGTATACACAAAGGGATGATTCACATTCCAAGCAGGACAGAGCCAGACAGCACAAGACTTTCTCATGCTGTTTAGAACAGCATGCAATTTAAAACTAAAAAATTGTTTATTTCTGGAGTTTTCCATTTAATATTTTCAGACCATGGTTGACATTATGTATTAAAATTGTGAGAAAGGAAACCATAGACAAGGGGGGACTACTGTATTAGACAGAAGATAAATAAGGAAATAGAGAATGTGAATAACACTATAAACCAACCAGATCTAATGGACATTTATAGAATAGTCCACCCAACAACAGCAGAATACAGCTCTTCTCAAGTGCACATGAGACTTACATGATAAGTAATAAAATAAGTCATAATAAATTTAAAAGAATCAAAATCATGTAAAGTATCTTTGCCAACCATGATGGAGTGAAATTAGAAATTGACAACAAAAAAATTAAGAAAGTTTACAAATATGTAGAAATTAAACAACACAATACTAAATAACCAATGGGTTAAAAGAAAAAAGTCACAAATGAAATTAGAAGATATTCTGAGATAAATATAAATAAAGACATAGCATAACAAAACTTACAGAATGCAGCTAAAGCAGTGCTTAGAGGAAATTTTATAGCTGTAAATGCCTACATTAAAAATAAGAAATGTCACAAGTCAGTAACCTAAGCTACCCTCTATGGCACTAGAAAAAGAAGAGTAAACTAAACCACAAGCAAGCAGAAGGAAGGAAATAATAAGGATTAGAGTAGAAACTAATGAAATGGAAAATTGGAAAATAGGAAAATAATGAAAAACATCAAGAAAATCAAAAGTAGAATCTTTGAAAAGAATAATAAAGTTGACAAACCTTTAGTTAGACTGAACAAACAAAAAAGATAAACTCAAATTACCAAAACTAAGAATGAAATAGGGGATATTCCTACTGACCTTACAGAAATAAATAAGGTTATAGGGGAATATTGTGAACAACTGCATGTCAACAAATTAAATGATTTAGATGAAATGGAAAAATTTTCCACAAAGACACAAACTACCAAAACTAACCCAAGAAGAAATATTAATCTGAATAGACATATAACAAGCAAAGAAATTGAATTATTAGGCCCAGATAGCTTCACTGGTAAACTCTACCAAACATTTAAGTGAAAATTAATAGTATTTTTACAAACTTTTCCAAAAAGTAGAAGAAAGGGGAACACTTCCCAGCTCATTCTATGAGGCCAGTATTATCCTGATACCAAAACCAAATGAAGACATCACCAGAAAGAAAACTACAGACCATTATCATTTATAAATATGGATACAAAAGTCTCAACAAAATGTTAGTAAATTGAATTCAGCAACATATAAAAGGATTGTACACCATGAACAAAAAAATTTATCCTAGCAATGCAAAATTAGTTTAAGATCTGAAAATCCATTAATATACCATATTAATAGAACAAACAAGTAAAACCACATGATTATTTCAATAGATACAGAGAAAGGAAAAATCCAATATTTTTTGATGATAAAAACACTCAACAAACTAAGAATAAATGAAACTTCCTCAACCTAATACAGATCTCTATGTAATCTACAGCTAACATTATACTTAATGGTAAAAGACTGAATATTTTCCCCCTGAGATCAGGAACAGACTAAAAGGTCCACTGTTGCTACCTCTTTTCAATATCATACTATAAGTTCTACTCAGGGCAATTAGGCAAGAAAATGAAAGAAAAGATCATGTAATGCTTACATGGCAGGGGAAAGAGCATGATCACAAAGGTGGTTTTCCCAGGGTGAGGCTTATCCATTGCATTTTGGATGTGCTGACCCCTGCGATTTCCTCAAATATAAGAAATCTGATTTCATAATTTGTGGTAGTGGGGGACTGTGTTTGCGTTCTCCCCTGTTTAAAAAAAAAAAAAGATATGTATATAGAAAAATCCTAAGAAATCCACTAAAAATACTATTAGAAGTAATAAATGAGTTCAGGAAGTTGCAGAATACAAGATCATTGTACAAAAGTCAATTGTAATTCCATATGCTTATAATAAACAATCCAAAAATATAATTTTAAAAATTCCATTTGCAGTAGCATCAAAAAGAATAAAATACTTAGAAGTACATTTAACAAAGGAAATGCAAACCTTATAATCTGAAAACTACAAAACATTATTGAAAGGAAGCAAAGAATGCCTAAATAAATAGAAAGATAATCCATGTTCACTGCCCGGAATACTTCACATTAAGAAGTCAATATTCCCCAAATTGATCTACAGATTCACCACAATCCCTGTCAAAATAGCGGACTCTCTCCTTTCAACTGGTGACAAAGCAAGGATATATTTAGCTTCCAGAGGCTCTAGCAGTCATTAGGGAGCCACAGGGGAGAACCCACATGAAGAGGTAGTCACATAGGTAATAGTCTTAACGTAATTTCCTCCTGGAAACCTCTTCCACACCATCACCATGCACAGACTGGATCAAGGGTTCTTGACACGCAATCCCATAACCCCCTCTACGTCTCCTAACCCTAAGGTCAGACACTTCCCAGTTTGCCCAGGTGATCTCGGTTTAAACCTGTTGGCCCAGCATACTTACTTAAGAACTCCCCTTTTGCCCTCAAGTCCCAGTTCGGATAATAGTCTAGATAATCACAAAATGTATGTACCATATGTTGTTACTTATTTCATTACCTGACACTAAGTCTCATAAAAGGCAGGGACTATATTGGCCACTGTTTTATTCCCAGCACCTAACACAGTGCCTGGCATAAACTAGATGTTTAGTAATTATTGACATAATAAATAAAGGAATAAAAAATTTTTTTAAATTCATCACCACACCAAGTCCCACCCTCAAGGTTTTCCACTTTCAAACTCATCACTCCTTAAAACTGTCTCTATCATTTGGTTTTTAAGTTTATTTTAGAATAAATTAAAATATATCGGAAGGGGCAGCATATGGTGTGATGGTCCTATAACATACACCCCTGCAAAACAGCAATGTTTCCTCCTCTGGGAGCGAATGGAAATATCCTATTCTCTTGCCCTCAAAAAGACACAACACCCGAAAAGTCCAGGACACCAATTGAGTCAAGATTTTTTTCTAGTTGAGACCTGAAATTCAAGGTGAAATTCCCAGATGCAGAAAAAGCTCTATTAAAACATCTTCCCACTGTAGAGTCTTACAAAGCTATTGCAGCAAATTTAAGTTGTGCAAAAGAGTACTAAAAATATTTCGTATTTTCCCTACCTGCTTTCTTGGCCTTCATTTGACCCCTCTGCCATGCATATCCACTTAGATTCAGTACAAAAAGCTTTATCAGGTCCATAAGCCATGTAATTCCCCCATATTTTGCCATGATATTTTTTTCATAGATGTGAGAAATAATTTGCAAAGAAACTGGAGGAAGTTTTCCATTTTCAAGAGCTGGGATTGCAGTTCAAACTGTAGGAAGAATAAGGACAAATCCAGATGATGCTACTCTACAAATTCACTTATCCATTCGATATAAGAGGATTAAAAGAGTAGGGAAAATATGCTTTTCAGAATATTTTTGGCATATATTTAGTCAAATTAACAGTGCCCCAGAGGAAAATGTGGCCAAATCTAAAAGGTTTACTGTATGTTTTAAAGTTAAACTTAATTCAAGTTACTTTCATGCCCGTAGGGTGGGCAGCCAATGTTCTAAATCCAAGGTCTGGTTCAAGGGAAAATGTCCAACGAAGAGGTTGAATATACTTAGTAAGGGTGGTAAAACCACATGAATATTAATTGAGCCAATTCAAACCTTGGCCCCTCAATAAAACAAAAATATTTTCAAGCTTTAGAAGAAAATAAAGTAGGCTGCTTTTCCCAAGCTATTTTTCATGTCACTGCTCTCTGTATTTCTTACTGCTGGCTCTCGGGTTTGCAAGATTATAGAAAGAGAAACTAGATTTTCAATAGTTCTTGATTAAACATCCCACAGCAAGAAAAACCTACTGCAAAGCTACACGACAGGAAGAGCTGTTCTCCTCCCCAAGTGCTCAGTTAGGACTGGCTTTGTCATTTCCTTCTACACACTCCAGCCATGGCTGGAAAGAGAATTTTGAGCCCTGAATCTTTAGCCAGATGGAGAAGTCTTTTCTCAACTTTGTCAATTTAGCTCGTCACTTAAGGCTTTTCCTTCCTTTCCTGTTCTTTAATTTTCCTGTGTACCTTCGAAAGTAATTTATTTATAAAACTATTAATTAACTTCCTTTGCAGTGCTATATGTTGAACTGCCAAAGAAAGACAGGGGTTTTTGGAAAGAGTTGGTGGTGAATTATGTGTGAAAATCTTTCAAAAGTTGGGATGGCACCTTGAGAGTTCTGACTCTTCTAAACTAGATTGGAAACACTAATTAGGTTTTTCATCAGACTTCTAAACAATTGTGTCTAGGAATTGTCTTTCCAGTATAATGAAGACCTAGATTAATTCTTTTTCATGTTATTACTTTCATTCTCAAAAGGAGAAACAGTCACTGTTTCTGTTATACTCTGTTTTCAAAACATGTCAATGTGCCTCACTATAAAAAATCTTAAACACAAAATCTGAACCAAGAAAACATCTTAAAGCACAATTATTCACAATCCAAAAGGATTATTCTCTTCACAAAAGGATCCATCATTGGTTTAAGTACAGAAGTGAGGTTTTTCAATGTAATTAAAATTATCTGATTTTATTCTAAGATTTATGCACAAGTTCTCAGAGTTTCACATTTTAAAATGTACAACAAATGTATTCTTTTTCTAAGTAGATTGCAGATACCACTATTAGTCTTCTTCCCATTATAGTGTCCACCACTGCATTGTTACTAATTGATATTCCATAGAAACATTGTCCTGTTTGAAATATGTATCTCAAATGGATTTCTTTAATCATCTACTAAATTTTTTTTAATGAATCACTCATGGAACTAAGTATTCATTAAACATCCATAATGTTTCAGGTCTTTTATCCTGCATGGTCAATGACTAATACCACTTTATTCCTTTCCTCCTATTCTCTGGGCAACATAGAATCTGCTTATTCATTTAACTAGAACTCAAACATCAGTCATAACCCTTAGCAGTATCTTCAATAGAGTAGAAAGCCCTGCCATGAAATACAATTGCCTATGAAAGTAATATATATTAATAATAAAGTCAGCATCTCAAATTCATAGGGAAAATGTGGACCTTTAAGCAAATGGTATTAAGATAACTAGATAGATAGCTATATTTGAAAAAGGGGTAATAGATTCATTTCTCACACCATAAAATAGGATAAATTCCAAATGTATCAGAAATTTAATAAAGTGAAACCATACAAATGCTAGATGAAACATGAGTGAATTGCTTTATTACATGAGACTGAGAAAAATTTTCCTAACCATGACTCAAAATCCAGAAGCAAAAAGAGAAAGGACTGATAAAATTGGTGATGTAAAAAATAAAATAAAATAAAATGAAAAACTTTTGCCTGTGAAAAGCATCATAAGTAAGAAGGGGACAAGTAACAAAGTGGGGAAAATACATGCAACTTACATCACAAAGGGCAAATATTCTTAATATAAAAAGAGCCTTTAAAATTGGAGAAGAAAAGACCAATGACACTCCATTGTCAAAACAGACTAAGAAGCAATTGACAGGCAAATATAAGAGACCTACAAAAAGCTCCACATTGCTAGTAATAAGAGAAGTACAATTTTAAACTTCGCTGAGATACCAGTTCTCATTTATCAGATTGGGAAAAATCCAAAAGTTTGACCATATCCACAGTTGGCAAGACTGTAGGGAAACAAGCACTTTAGCTCTGCTGGGGAAAATGCAAAATTGCACATCTTTTCTAGAGGAAAATGTGCTGATACCTTGCTAGATATTTATTCAGCAACCCTATTTCTAGTAATCTATTCAAAAGATACACTGGCAAAATATAAGAAGATGCACAAGGCCATGCATTGCAACACCAAGAATAACAATAATAAAAGACTTGGAAGCAACCCAATGTCCATAATAGAGGATGGATTGAATAAATCAAGATACAGCCACAGAATGTAGAACAAGGCAGCTGTAAAAATAAATGAGAATTATCTCTATACTACTGTGGAGTGATCTTCACATAAATCATTAAATTTTTAAAAGCAGTGAAAGGCTTAACATATATAGTTTTTTAAATGGTCACCTATGAGGAAAGAAGGAATTATATAGACGGGATAGGGTCAAAGCAATACTTCTTTGAGTACACATTGTTTTGTACATTTGAGTTTGGTGCAGTGGAAATATTTCACATAATTATAAAACAAATTTCAACGTAACAAAATGAAATCCTTAAAAATTGAGAACAAAATTAATCAAGTGAATGAAACCGTGTATCAGGTAGCTGGCAAAACCACATAGAGAAACTATTCCAAATGACTTTGAAACATCATAAACTGACTATAGATTCCTATTGTCTAAGGACAAAAAAATGTCTGATTCCAAGTCTGAGAAAGGAGATGTCAAGGATGAGCCTGAAATATTTTGTCAGACTGTACAGCAAGGAAGCTGTCAAAGATTACAGAGATTGCTCAAAAGACTCAGAAGGCAATTTCACTAGGTTCCCACTAACCAAAGATTGACAAATTTGAGCTTCAAAAAGGATAATAACTGTAATGAATTAAAACACATCCAATATGTTTATTTCAAATTAATAATTGAAAAATCTGATGGGTAACCGTTGAAGGATGTTAAGCAACCAACTGATGTTTTTGAAAACTGATTCATAGAGGGGAAGAATTAAGCCTTTATCAAGCCTTGCCTGTTCAAATTGTACTAAGATAAACAAATAGTTGATAAAGCTAATACATGAATATGGAATGATATAATTTAAATATCATCATTTTGCAACCCTTAATAGATTAATAGATCTTGGCAATGATAATCAATTGCTGCCAACTTTAAAAAAGAAGACAATTTGACATTGCATATCTCCTGGTAGAAGCGCACAACACCATGTAAAACTGTGTTTTGTCAAAAAAGAGAGATTAAACCTGAATATAATTAAGCCTTAGTATAAAACTACGAACTTATACGAAACACAATAGAGGAACATGTTAAACAGTCCATCAGTGATGAAGTCGACAAAATCCAGACTGTGGAGAATCCCATGGGATGAATTACCCAGTCTCTTCAACAAGTACATTACAAGAAAAAACAAAATGAGGATAAAGGAGGAAATTATAAATTGAATGAGGCTAGAGACATATCAACCAACTACAATATATGTCCTAAATTAGAACTTGACTTTTTAAAATTATATATATTTTTAAATCTAAGGCAATTGGGGAAATTTGAAAATAGACTAGACTGATTATATTGAGATATTATTATAATTAAACATCTTTGGTGGGGGTATAGGTGAAACCAACTGGGCCATTTGTTGACAACTACTGAAGATAGATGATAAATGCATAGGGTCCTTACACTATTTTCTGTAATTTGTATGTGTTTGAAATTTTCCATAATAAAAATCTAAAAATAAAATGTCTTCAAGAAGAATATATAGAGGTGCCCCAAATAGGATACTATACCCCAGTTATTATACAAACTTTTTTTTCTTTTCTGTAATGCAAGGTTATTTCAAATGTCTTAAGTATACATTGAATTTTCCAGCAGAAAAAAATAGTTCAAAGAAATTGGCCTAGGTTGATTACTAGAGAAGAAAATGAGTTAATGAGAAGATGATTCAGGGAGGTATACTGAAAGAGGGATCAGTTGAAAGGAAGTTTTTGGATACTGTTCGGTTTTAAACAATGTGAAATAAATCTTTACAAGGAGAAATAGAACAGGAAGCTGGGGCAGGCCTACCTGTGTACTCCTCAGGCAGCCTGAAGCCAGGGTTTGGGCCTCATCAACAAGATGAGGCCATATGCCTCAGCCCTGAGTCATAGAAGCTCAAGAGTGGCTTGAGCTCTTAGCCAAAGTCTTCAGAGAGAACCTAGAGTCAGGCCAGGAAAACCAACCTCTTCCATCTGTTGGTCCATAGGACAGAATCAGGGCTCAAAATAGAAGCCAAAGTCAAGGAGGTTTAGCCAAGAACTAAAAGAGATACCTGGCAATTGCCTCAAATAGAATTTAAATCATCCCAATTTGGCTTTACTGATCACCAGTCACATGATGAATTGATCTGGTATCCTTGGTGCATGTTGTCCTGCCCCAAGTCATGGGGCTGGTGAGCTGCAAGAACAACACTCAAGACCAGGGCTTCTCTGATGCAGTGCTAATTCACTCATGCATTCAGCAAGTATCTACTATACCTTCCATGTGCCACAAAGCATGCTAGATGGTGGGAAATTCATTACAAAGGAAAGAGCTATGGGACCATTAGATGCTCCACTCTGCCCTCACCCTGCCAATCCCTTACCCACCAGAATTACTTCCCCTTAAAACAAAACAAGCAAAAAACTGATCATATCATTTCTGTGTCCCCCAAATCTCCATGTGGTACCCTGTTGCCTTTGGATCAACACCTAAACTACCTAACATAGAATAGCAGAACCATGACCACATGTAACTCAGTCCCTTCACGCCCTTCTCTCAACCCGAGGCCTGGACTAGAACCAACCAGCTTCTCCCTCCTTCACACCTTAGGTCTTTGTGTGTACCTAAAATGTCCTTGCCCCTTCTCCACCCACCTTCCTAACCTTCCAAAGCCAGTTTAATTATTGCCTTCTCTGGAACTCTTCCCACAGAGCTAGGTTAAGGCTCCTACTGGATTATGCTATCAGTGTTTATTATGCTTTCCTGTTATTGCAAATGTAGCTTTTCTGCCTTTTGTTTTTTTCTCTTCTTTAATATAGTGCTTATTATGTAGCCTCATAGTTATCCCTTTACCACTTAGTCTGTTACTGGAAGTGGAGACCAAGAGCCATTCCTCTCTGCATCCCTCAGTGCTGCGAGCCACTTGGCAAATGGCGAGTAATTCACTTATGGCTGTTGAGTTGGGTGGGAGTGTCATGGGGAGAAGAGGGAAGAAAATGACAGCCAGCAGTTAAATTTGGTGGTTTGATTTGCAATTCCAGTTTGAAAACCCCAGTAATTCTAAATACACTTAAATTCAAAATAACTATAACTTGAATTTAGTTTCACCCAAATGCAAGGTAGGTGGGGAGGAGGATGAGGTGAAGGCAAGTGCAGAGCAGAGCAACAGGGAGCAATGGAGAGCAGCTTTGGTAGGAAATTGTGGCAGCCACCTTTGTGGCTTCGTCTTCTCCCTTTGGCCCCCAACCCCCACCCCAGCTAGGTACACAGTTGAGTCACTTTTATGATTATATCAATTTGAAAATGTGTATGGGAATGGACAAAGACAGGAAGGCAAACACAAAGGTGAATTGGCTATGTTAGATTGATACAATTATAAGGGTTTTTTCATTTCCTTTAATGTTGTGATCACAGTGTTCTCTGACTTGACAATAGATATTCTTAACAATAGCTCTTTGCTGAAAATGGCAAAGCTGCTGATAAATTAACACTAAGGTTTAAGTGATTGATATGATTTTAGGGGTGTTCCTTCCAGAACGTCACTTAAATTGGAATAATAAATTCTTCCTTGTAAATTTCATGAAGCAGCAATTTGGGGTAAGCTTTTTCCCAAAAACCCCTCATTACCTTTAGGGAAATGCTTTTTTTTTTTTTGGCAAGAAGATAAAATATGCTTTTATTCCCCAACACCGCTGGCTAAAGATGGTAAACATATTTCAACCAGTACTTACAGTAAGTTAATTATTAAAAATATAAAAATGAAAATTTTTCTTCCAAAGGAAATGACTTTGTAATGTTTTGACTTAAATATTAATTTGATCCTCTTTGTAAAGAAAGCATATGAGCTATGAAGTCACAGCTGGACACAATGGGTATTAAAGCAATAAAGTATGAATAACTTGCACTATTGTCCAAACCTACAATAATTCTTCTCCAGGGAACCCTCTGACTTAAAAAAAAAAAAAAAAAACTCCCATTAATTTTTCAGCTCCCTGATGCAGTTCTTCTTTAAAGAATACAATTTATTATGCAATAAAACAAATGTGCATATTTAAAAGTTCAAACCTATCTTCAAAGTTCCCTGAAGATTCATTCTCTTGTTTGACACTAGCTTGACTACTGTAAGTAAATACTTCAACAATTTTAAAATACCCTCTATAAGGAAGCACCTCAAGGGTCAGGTCTTAGCCCCAAATGCAAACTAGAAAGCAGCTCCACACCATTTTTTTGCTAAATGCCATCACTTAGATCTCTAACTCACAACCAAGACTTGGGCAAAAAGCACAAATAGTCCCAAGCGCAACTTTGTAAAGAGATTCAAAAACATGTTCGGTCCTGAAAAATGTGTTCCTGCCCACATGACTGGCCCATCAAACACATCCCATATCCAGGCAAATGATCAGACAAGTGCTGAAAAGGAAAAAAAAAGTCTCCACTAATCTCCTCAAATGCCTAGAATTCTGACAATTGAGAGCTACTTTGACTTAGGCCACTGCTTCTCAAAGTTTTTCATCCAATCCCAGGGTATCTAGAGACCTAAGTAATTTACCAAAAGTAAAACTTTCTTGTTTTCTCATGTTTTACTTTTAAGATATGAAGAATTTTTATTTCTACCATACTATATATCTCTATTTGTTTTAATATGAAATAATGTGGATTTTTTTCCCAAAAAATTCTTCAGGTAAATTTGAAGCTCCAAGAAAACGTGTTGTGCTTATTGTATGAATTTTCCCCTAAGTACAGGCCAGATTGGAAAACCTGGAATTAAAGCATTAAAGATCCCAGTCAGATTAAAATGGAAATAGGTTCTTGCTAGGGGATGCATATTTTGGGTTGATTTTTATCAGCTATTAACAGCATTGCATGAAGTAATTTACCAGAAAAACTAACTGGCTGGTCTTCTAACAAGGCCAGCCTGAGGGAATGAAACCCAAGCAGAGCAAGTTTATACAGCACAGGTGCAGGAAAGCCAGGTAAGGAGGCTGACCAGCTAGCTATGGGGTATTCTAGATGGAAGAGCAAAGGAGAATGCCACGGCACTAAGAGGTAGCAAGCCTGGAGTTTGAGGGGATAGACAAGAAGAAGAGAAAGTTTTCTGCAAAGGGAATGGAGGACCCAGAAATAAACTTTTCCCACATCTTATGTTTACCAAGAGCACCTCCACCCATATCACCAGGAATGAAAACATAAACATCTGTTCCAGCATAATCACTGTAGTGAATTGGAAAGTGGCTGATATAGGCTCCGTCTGCTGGTTCTCTGGAGCCCATGAAGAGTGGAACAAGAGATAAAGAAAAACAAACCCCTCCTCAGCCACGTTCACCTTTTCTCTTCCCGTTCCCGCCCAACACAGATGTGCGGAGGAGGTCATTTCCTAGGCAGCAGATATTCTCTTTATCAAGTAACAAAAATTAAGGCAAAGTTAAAGATACAAACTGTGCAAATGGCAATTTTTTATTTATAAAATAGAAGAAATACGAAGTAGAGTCACCTATGTCAAGCAATTAATAATTTCCTAAACAAAGATAAACCTGGATTCCAGAAAAGCACACCAGTCAATTACACATTGACTAGCCCAAAAAATGAGTAAGGGAAGTTGTCTGGAATATAGGTTACAGAATGCCTCTCAGATATCTGAGATACACCCATTCCAAAGTGCCACAGGACTAAATAAACAAGAAAGCAATACTTAAAAACCCTAGATTTCCCAGGATTTTTATAAAATAGCATGCTAACTCACTCTGAATGGCACGGGCTGTTTATCCTTCCAGATATAGAAGGAAAGATGAATCTGTTCACTATTCACTCTCTTCTATCTCCTCGAGTGTTCTCCACATGCAAGACAAAGTTCTTCTAGAAGATAAAATATTTCTTGGCACTGGGAATAGCAGGATGGTTTACATTCTCTCTTTTCAAAATTGAATCGTAATCTCCTTGAAAGCAAGGACCATTTTATTTACTTCTTTGTACCCCTGATGGTCAGAGCTTTGTAAAAAAGAATCCAAAAATTCCCAGTAGGTTTTGCAACAATACACAGGATGCCTCAGAAGGTATCACAAAATCCTTAAAACACTGTTAATTTAAAAATTAATAAATTAGCTCCACTTTGGTATAGAAAATAATTGCCCGCCATACAGTACTATTTTGTAGAAAGATGCAAAATGTCACAAAATGAAAAAAAGCTGGTCTGTATTGTGCTATTCTTAAAAAAAAAAAAAAAAAAAGTTGGGAACAACCACAGTGACCTTTGCTTATTTATCTGTGTAGGAGTCCCTAAGGTAGAAAATAAAATGTCACCCATCGTTCTTTACATTCAATACCTGAGTGTAGGTTGGGGTCTTCTTTCCCCCAATGCAGCATACTCTCTCCAGCAACTAAACAGCCTGAACAGTGCCTTCCTTCACGCCTCCTTCCCTTCCCCTCGAAAGGATATTGCAAGGACTGTTCCTTGTCTGTCCTCTGTCTTCCACAGCTCCGTTTGGTTAATTTTCCCAAGAAAGAAAGACTGTCTTTCTTTCTATATATACATGCCTACATGAACACACTTTTTCCTTTTTTATTTCATGCGTGCTCAGTTACCTGAAAGAAAAGCAACGTGGCTCTATAGTGGGTTTCAGGACCAAGGACCCACCCCCCAGCAGCTAGGACTGTTGGTGTGGCCCATGGTTCTTGTGACACTGCTTCCCCAGGAATTGCTCTCAGCTGGGGAGTTCCTTGCTCAAGACCATGCCCCCTCCCAGGGTGCCCATATCCAGGCACTGGTCAATGAGAAGATGTAAATCTTGGCCCCTGGTCTTAAGACTAGACAACTCTGACGGGCCGTGCCTGCTCCATGGCTGCCTGTGGCATCAGCTGAGTCCTTTGTGGTGGCCACATCTCCTCTTCTCCCTCCCCCCACAGGGATTGATCGAGAGTGGCCTCCTAATGGAGTGGACTCCATCTCAGAGTCTGAATTCCAGGACACTGACCTAAGATACCCTCCCTCTTTATTTCCTTGCATTCTTTCTTTGTGATTAAAAATGAACATTATGGTGACTGATTGGTGCTAGTAAAGTATGGATGTCAAAGTCAAGTTTTAAAGCAAAATTATTTCTTAACTTCTAAAGCCACAAAATGTCCTGAGAATTTCCCCATCAATAATTTCCACAAGTCTCCGACTTTCTTCTCATCCTTTTTTAATTAAAAGTGCCATCGTCAAAGCCATGCCATATAAAGAAACTATTTTTATTAATCTGGTTATGTTCAGTTATAATGAATGGATTTACAAACTTAGTCTGCATACCTAAACTATAGCGTTTGATTTTTCTGCTGCTTTTCATTGCAAAAGTACATTATTCCATCTAGGTTTGAATATAAATAGATATTTATGGGCTGGCCTTTTGTTCCTTTTCTTTATTACTTTTGGTAGAAAAATTACTTTCAAGTTCAAAACAACTGACTTTGAAATAAACTGTTGGAACCCAACCTGCCTGTAAGTGGGAGTCCAAGATCTCGTCAAATAATTGGCTTTGGAAACAGGAAGAAGCCTCCGCTATTTCAGGGACTTGAAACAAGGCTTCAGGCTTCCCCCATGAGGTACCTGCCCAGTAGCTTCATCGCGTAATGGCAGAAGGGTCCCAGCTGGACTGCTACAGTTTGATTTCACTAAATCCTGCTCACTGCTTGGACCACACCTTCATGACTGAACAGTTCCGCCACTCACAGGGCAATCGGGACAATGAGGTCACATGTACAATGGGCGGCTGGCAGCTGTTCTTCCCTGCTTATCAGGGCATGTGAGGACACTGAATGCATCCATCCAAAAGCTTCTCCCCTCTCCTTTTTTTGGAGGTGAAATAGGGTGGCTGAACATTTCGTTAGATCTTTGAGTGATGTTTAAGTTTTTAACAGCAGTACTTTCTGAGAGGCTAGAATTATAAATTAACAAGTCCAGAGCTTACCATTTATATGAGAGCAAAGTCTAAAAATAATAAGTACAGATCAGAGACACACCAGCCAAACTGAATGGGGATAAAGAAACTAGAGTATACAAACACTGACAAAGGGGAGGTGAATTTTTGGTTATTAATTGATAAAGAAGCTAAATGAATGGGTAAGCAAATCTGCTTTCTTCAAGTATTTAAAAATATTAACAGAAGAACCAAAGCATCCAGTGGAATCAGTAAATGAGATGAATTCCTATTCAGCTGCTAATGAAGCCTCAGGAGAGTGGACTGAAAAGTGGAAGCCACCCCAGACCAGAGAGGGACAACCCAGAGTGGCCCCAGGGGACCTGGGGAGGCCTGTGCCAGCCCGTTTCTGGCAGGAGCTGGAACCAGGAGGGGCGTGCTCTGTGCTAACAGGCCCTCTCCAGAAGGAGGAAGGCTGGCACACCCCTCAACCTCCTGCCTGAAGCCTGGGGACAAGGAGATGATCGGAAGAGTCCTGTTTCCTGGCACAGGGGACAAAGTTGTATTTCAAACCCAAATGCCAAGAAAGGTTAGTGTGGAGGCAGTTCAGAGCAGAGTGGCCATGAGTACATGTAGAGAAGCTGTCATGGCCCAAGGCAGAAAAGAGATTTGCTCCATTGCTTCCTGTATTTATTTATTGTATTTATTGGGATATAATAAATGGACATAGGACAGTGTTTCTCAAACTTTTTTTCATTATTGCTCCCCTAAGGAAAAAAAATTAATTTAAATTCTCCCTAAAGAGAGAAATTAAATACTTAAGAATAAGATTTTGTTGGGTAGGGTTGAGTTTTGGAGGCCCCAGTGTTAGTATCTAAGACTTTTTTGTGCTCCAAGAACCAATTCTCATCCCCTTGGGGGATATTGATAATGAATGTCCTAAATTGATTTGTCCTGAGAACAAAGGTACTGATAGATCTGCTAAAACATGTAATAATTTTAAGTTGGTTTGAATAAAATTAACTGAATTTAATTGCTTTACAATACAGGATAAAGAAATTACTAAACATCTCTGGAATGCTTCACAAAAATCATCTGCTCTGTGCTATTTTGATTTGTCACCATAGTCTTAAAAGTTCTCGTATACCCATCTGAAACATGAATTTGCTACTATTTGTAAATAGCATTTGTTATTTCTGCTGCTGTATCCATTGAATTATGTTTCTTTGCGCACGAGAAGAAATATGTTGAGCATGTTCCTTCTTGAGAGACATCTATGAAATGTAGTTTCTGGAAAGGCAACCTCTAATGTCCCAGCTTAAATATTCTGTGATTCTCTGGCTTATAACACAATCACACATTGACATAGTGACAAAATTAAATAGAAAAATACGTTTCTACAGAAATTTGTATAGACTCACATAAAGAAATTTTCAAGCACACAAATAGATGTATATAAGACACTGCCCTTTTTCCAGATTTGTCAATGAGAAAACAAATGGAGGAGGATCGAAAGGTTTATAAGAATGCTACTCAAAGTACGATCTGTGGACTGGTGCAGGCCCACAAACTATTTGTTACCATCCATAATGAGTTAAGGAATTTGTGTCACAATGTAAATCAACTGTATCAAGTACATTGTTTAGATCGGCAGACATTTTTTTTTCATGGCAAGACTTCTTCGAGGAAGGAAGCAGTGTATTCACATACATTTTGACACAGGTTTCTTATCTCTTTCATGAGTAAATAGCAAACTGTTCAGGTACTGGATCCTTTGAGGAATACTGGCTTAGAGAAACCAAAAGTCGCACCACTACCAAAGCTGCTGATTTTGAGATGCTGATGCAATGTTTTGCTCCTCTTTAAATAAGGGAGAATCTCCTCTTGCTCTTTGGCATGGATGTCAAAGTAATGCTACCTTTGCTCCCAGTGACCCTCTCCTTAAGACTCAAGCACAGGCCCATGGGACCCGGGCCAGTGGACAATCTAGAAGGCAGGCACCATGAGTTGGTCCACATCTTTCTTATACTCCAGCAGCAAGACATCATCTCAGTTCAAGCTTTTTTGCCAGACTCTTTTGTCCCTTAATGTGTTCTTTCCCATCCAAGGGTCCAGGCACACCTCAGATGCCTGGAGGGTCATGAAACATTCTCCTTCTACCCCCACCTCAAATCATAGCTTTGACTAATATACTTTAGGAAACAAGATGCTGACAATATCAGTTTCGTACGCCTTATTCATTTGCCTCTGCTTATCTACCTTTGAAGGCACATTCTATAAGGACATTAAAAGGATTCATTGATAATGACAAAGCCTATACTATAGAATTAACTATTCATAGTTTACTAAATATATAACACAATCATAGATTTATATACAGATAACTGCAAATAATATTGTAGTACTATCACCAAAGTATGACATTGAAATTCTCTATCAATTCCTTCTCAGTAGCATGTTAATAAAATTCACATGTAGCTAAGGAAATGTCTCGTGGTCCTTTTCAAATTCTCTTCCATTGTTCTGCTGCTGCTATATTGCTCACTGACCTTCTTTACCTCCCTTATAAGTTTGCACCCAATTCTGGCCCAGACCATTACTTCTTTCTATTAGGTCTGACATTTATTTGTTCATTCATTCAACAAGTATTTTTGAGGGCCTACTGCATGTTGGAGTACTGTTGTGGATGGAGGAGATACAAAGATGAAGCAGAAGCAGTCTCTTCTAGTTCCTCTAAGGTCAGGCGGCAGGAGAGACTGAAAAGGAAATGCCTTTGTACTGAGCTTTTTCTTAACTGCAACTTTATTTCATTGTCTTTGTGTTGTGCTCAAGATCACCCTACCATCAAGTAGTATTTTAATTGACTTAGGCTAATGAGAAAAAAACAAAAGTAGACTTATGAAATAAAAGATACCTTCATGCCAAATGAAAGCAAATGAGGTTGAAGGAAATTAGAAATATTTTACCTCAAAGTATATTTCTTTGATATATTTTGAGATGGCTGCCATGAGTCTCACAGATAGAAGGAATGGTGCAAAGCTGTCTTGTGGGTTGGGGGGGAATTTACATCTGTAGAGAATCTGCATTAATACAGCCAGGTATATGTACCTGATCTGGGAAAAATTAACTGAGAGTCTGACACCTTTAAAGATCTGAACAGAAATATTTACCATCTATTCTCTCCAAGGGCTGCTACCTGTAAGGTTTCATTTATATCAGCAGTCCCCAGCCTTTTTGGCACCAGGGACCGATTTCATGGAAGACAATTTTTCCACGGCCTGGGGGTCAGGGGGAGATGTGAGCAATGGGGAGCAGCTCTAAATACAGATGAAGTTTCTTGCTTGCTTGCCTGCCCATTCCTCACCTTCTGCTGTGTGGCCCAGTTCCTAACAGGCCACAGACTTGACCTGTACCCTGCCCCTGGGGCTTGGGGACTGCAGATTTACATAACAAGACCACCTTTGCTAATTAGTCAAGCCTCTTTCTCTCTCCCTCCCAAACCTGTTTTTCTGCTTGCAAGCTCCCATTCTTTAAAAACTTCTGTACCTCGTTGAGGAGTTGAATCTTCATTCTGAGTGTTCCCGTGTATACACATTAAATCAATCTGTGTTTTTTTCCTCCTATTAACCAATCTACCTCATGTCAGTGATTTTTCAGGAAACCTTTATGAAGACAGGGGCCTTTGCTCCCCACAGTCTGGTGAACCTTTGGGGAGATGGGACCTTTGATTCCCCACAAGGTCCAGGTGCAAAGTTTCTCTGTTGTTCAAACAGAGAAATGATGGACAAATCGGGGCCACTTCAATGTCTCGTGCAGCAGTGTAGGCGTGCCAGATTCTAAAACCTGCGCTATGACAACCTGTAACGCATTCGCGCTGTGAGTAGCAATTTAATTTCAACAAAACTTCATTTGTCACATCAAATTAATGTTGTTAATTTGAGTTTTATCAGTTTTAGAGTTTTATTCTTTAGTTTGTAAGTTTGTTTCAGTTTTATAATTAGAAGAGCTATAAGCAACAGAGTTTATACCTAGTTTTATGTTTGCATTTATGTAAGTAACATTGTCATTAAGTTAATTTAAATTAACAATGCCACTGAAGAAAACTGCTCCTCTTGTTCATACAAGCTTTGGAAACTAATTTTTTACATTAACAGTGGCTGTTCCTAGCCATGCAGCTATCATTCCAACTCCTACTGATGGAGCTACCCTTGCTTTGAATTTTTTCATTCATCTTAGAGATGAAAGAAACAGTTCCTTTTTGTTATCTATAGGCTTGAGGGATCACTTCTGACATTCTGTGTGCAGGGAAAGTAATTTCCTTCAAATTTATCAGTGAAAGAGATGGTCAGTTAAGAGTTGGGAAACATCTGAAAACAATAAAGCAGAAAGGAAAACCCAATTCAGTCCATTGCCTTAGAGAATAGGGAAAAGGCTATTTTCTGATAACATATCTTCTGGAAGATACCAAGGGACTACTGCAGTCCCCATAGGCATGGGGAGAAGCTGTTTCTCACATGATAGATCTAGGAGGTGATGTTGATATCTATACCTACCAATCTGTCTCCCTGTCTTTAAAAAACACAGATGAGGAAACAGTGTTTTGTTTTACATGATTCCCAAATGCTTGTCCTCAAACTTGTGCTGGTCCATGGAAAAGTTTTCACCCATCTTCAACAAAATGAGAAACCTAAGGTCAATGCAGTATTTATACAAGTATGTTCATGTAAAGTTACCAACTGTCCTTTCCCAGGAAGAACTCTTCTTTGTTCTAAGATGTGACCTTCTTGCTCTTTTGTGGTTGAAAATGTCCCAGGATACATTAGCTATACACATGCTCAAAGTAAGCTTTCCCTCCAGATTAGTTATCAGACTTATTCACAACCTCTGGCCTTTCAAATATACAAAGTAATGGGAAATGATGTTACATGCTAACATTTTTCAATATAGTAAATATAATTAAGCACTGTTTACTTTATAAAATTATGTTAAGAGTAGATGATGATAGTTCCTTTTATTTTTGTTTTTTGTTTATTTGGACATATAAAAAATTGTCAACCTTTTTTTGTTTTTGTTTTTGTTTTCTGAAGTTTTACTCGTTCAGGAAATCCAGAAGTTTATGAATCACAGAGTAATGATATGAGCTGTGACTTAGAGGTAGAGAGAATGGGAGCTCCACCACTGGTAAATGAAGGAGCTCAGGAAATTTCACCCCAAAATATGACTCCTTGGTATAAAGAGTATTTTGAATTAAAGGCTGTTAGAGATCAACAGGCCCTTGGGGCTTTCCCTCTATCTGCATAACTAGACACACCCGTCAAAAGTACAATTTTCTTCTTCCCTTCCCTTCCCTTCCCTGTTATTTCACTGTATTGCAGGAAAGAAAATCAAGAAGGCAACCAAACCTAGCCCAAATCATTTTAAATATAATATCTTTCTCTCGAGGTTAATTTAATTTGCAAAGAGAATCATTTACAAATGTCATTTACAATCATTTTAAAATTTAAAATGTTTGTAAATGATTTAAAATCATTTACAGAAGTCAATCTGTTTCCTTCATCCATTCATCCTCCCTAGCAACCAGTTATTGCCCCTAAACAGAATTACCTATATTTCTCATCTCTCCCTCCCCTTTAAAAGAAGGGTATAAAAATATCTGGATCCCATTGGAGTATTGTGTAATAGCTCTGTGATTCTCCCCGTGCATACAGTAAATAAACCTCTTCCTCCTATTAATCTGCCTTAATTGTGAGTTGATCTTTAAGCAAACTTTTGGGGGAAAGGGGAAGTTTCCCCCTCACCACCACACTACAATACCTTGGGAAAGCTACTTAACCTTTCAAAGCCTCAGGAACCCTATATACAAAAAAGAGATGATAACATCTTTCTTCACAGAGCCACTTATGAAGATTAATAAAAAAATACATAAATTGTCTGAGCACTTAATAAATGGAAGTTATCATTGGTAGCTATCAGCCCTTGGTTTTCATACATTCAATATAAATTCAGTGGTCAAGATGTTTAATTGGGAAGACTCAACATCCTTCAAAATCAGAGACAAAGCACAAGACCATACTTCCTAACCTGAATTGTTACTTTATTTTTTCTGGACTAAACCAGACTCTATTTATACAAGTATCAAAATAAATTAAAGAGAAAGAAATGAATACATCTAATGGTGTTTTTTGCCTACACAAAATAGCTACATTAGTGAAGCTGATGTTTTTGAACTTAATTTGACATCACTTTAAACAACAGGTCACAACATCCTTCAACGGGAACCTAACTAGGCACATACATGCTGAGACAGAACAATACACCATGTTTTTAAAAATAAGTTTTCAACATTAAAAAAAAAAAACTTTAGAGGACCAAAGGAAACAGGAACTAGGATACTTGCCCAAAACAACAAGAAATGCTTACTTAAAATCAGATATATTTGTGTCATTAAAATTTAATACATGAAGCTCACTCATTCATATGAATTATTTGAAAGCCCTATAAAGACATTGTTAACAGGCAGATAATTTTCACTGATGTTATTTACCAAAAGATTTTTTTAAATGACAAATAAGTCCAAATATAAGCTAACTTCTTAAGAAAATATAGATGTTAATAAATTTAAGTTGAGGAGACCAACTACGTGTTGTTCTTTGTTTGAATAATGTTCAATGACTGTTTTTTAGCCATTGGGGAAATAGCTCAATTTTATTCTAAACAGACTCCAACTGAGAAAATAACACAAGACACTCTTTGTTTACCTGGGGATTTGAGAGCTCTGGAAGTTCATGTAGGTTTCATGAGTGAAAGAGTCAACACTCTTTCTTTCTGTAGACATGTCATATTAGTCGTACCCTAAATCAAAACGTGGCATGGTACAAATTGGGGTCTTGATGTGGTGTGTTTCTGACATGTTCTTCATGAATACCTGTTTTTAATTCTGCAAGTTATTCCTCTAGGCTTAGCAAATAAGCCCCTCACCTGTTTCCTACTTCTTCCTACTGAGCTATGTTTTCTTTTCCCCTTGCAATTTGCAGTGGCTTAGCAACTGATAAAGGAGCCCTTGCTGGAACACCATTTGACTATTAAACAATGCCTAGGGATATATATTAGGTGAGAATTATGGGCACTGCACAGAGAAGGCCAGGGCAGTCACAAAAGCCTCTAGATAACTTCAAAACAAGGGCGTTAGATGGCAGAACTCTCTGCCCTCCACTGCGTAGCCCACCCAACTGGTTACCCTTAACCTGACCTGTGGTGACATTGCATCACTCCCTTACGGTAGCTCCAGGGAACTTTCTGATCCTGAGCGTTCCCTCACTGTACATCCCGCAAACATTTATTAATCTAGAAAAACAGACCCTTGCCTTATGAGCCTACCTTTATTTTTTCTTTGAAGAGATTCAGGCTAATTTCAGATACAACCTCTGAATGGAAGAGTTGAGATAGTAATGTCTTTTTTTTTTTCAATTTGTTGAACAACTTTAGTGACCTGATTTAATTCTTGAAAATCTAACAAGGATCTGGCAGAGAAATTGCTTCACCCAATCCTCTTAATTTGCAGAGGTAAAACTTCCCCATGTACATGTTCTCAATCATGTAAACACAGATAGTCACCTCTAGTTGCACCCTAAGAAATGTGACCTATATGTATCCAGAGGATTTTGTTCTTAGAGATAACTTTATTTTCAAAGCCCAAAGGGACTTAAAATTTTAATTTCTCAGAAATAAGTTTGAAAATGTGGAATAATCAAAACACAAATCAATTCCTTTCTTCATTCCCATGAGATTGAAAGATGGCAGTTGAATCTTTCCATCTTGTAAAATTCCATGGATCAATCCTTTTATATGCACAGGGCAATAAACTACAAAGTTATTTTAAGCATTCACTTATTAAATTACTTTCCTTTTTTTCATTTTACTCCTTAATTTGATAATGCTACCAATTAAAATGCTACCTACCAGGTTAAGAAATCTATAGACTTTTAAATGGCTTCCATTTTGGAAAAAAGTCAATACATTACAGAAACAGAGCTTCCTAGCAGCAAACAGTCAAAGATAGATTCTATTGACATAATCCAAATCCTACTCATTCCCTAAGAATAAACTTAAATCCTGGCTTCTCCGTGGAAATTCTTCCCAACTCCCCAGTCTGAAAGGATCTGTCTTCCAAACTGCCAAGAAACTTAATATTAGTTGAGAATGGTCTAGGAACATGACTATATTGTTTTCTTGATGTCTTTTTATATCTTGAATGCCATTTTACTTCTAATGTCTTTTTACTTCATCCCTTCTTCTGGCTGATAAACAAATTTCTCTCATGCAGGGACTTTGAGTTACAATTCTTTGTATCTCTCCCTCATACAATCTCTTCATTCAAAAAAATATTTTTACTATTACATTCCAGTCAGTGTGCTGGGTAAAAGGGGCACAAGGACACCTTAATTAAGTCTTTCACTTCAAGAGGCTTAAACTCTGATAGGGAAAGAAAACACACAAATACAAAAACTGCTAAGTAAGACAAGATATCAAAGAATCTCTAAGGGAGAATATACAGGGAATGGCACAGAGGTAGAGGGGCCAGTTTTGTAGAAGGTTGTCTATAAATACTTGTTGCTATAAATTAATATTTTACTTTAATATAATATTATGTATTTCTGTTTTATTTTGACTTCTACATTTCCCTATTACTATATAAGATGGACATTTGCAGCAACTTTCATTCATTCATTCCACAAATATTTATTATCTAAACTATATCACCTACTGTGCTTAATGTTGGGGGCACAAGAAGGAACAAGGCATATATGGTCCCTGATCTCATGATGAATTCATATTTGGGAGCTTAGACAAAACACAAATAAGCAAACAAAACAACTGTAAATTATGATAAGTGCTTTGAAAGATCCACAAAGGGAACTGACATAGAGAATAGTAAGGAGCAAATTCCTTTATCCAGAGTGGCCAAGGAGTTCTTTTCGGGGAGAAGTCAGCCTACAAAGAGTGGAGGGGAAAGTATTCTGAGATTGGGAAGAGCATGTGCAGAAGCCCTAGGGCAAGAAAAGACCAGAGGAAAGTCTATATGGCCGGAACACAATGTGTGAGGAGGCAAGTGGTTCAGATTAAGTGGTTCAAATGGAAAAACATGAGCAGTTTCTATATGAGGTCCTAAAACAAGTTTACTCCCATGGCTATCTCTTGTATGAACAGGTTGTCCAATGTTATTCAGGTGAAGAAGTGGGAAGGGACCTTTCTTAACATTAACAGTAATATTCTATACCAGCACTGTCATGTGTAATGCCACATAGAGGCCAGTTTGGATGTTTGTACTTACATTCCAACTTCGTGTGTGTGTGTGTGTGTGTGTGTGAGAGAGAGAGAGAGAGAGAGAGAGATTTGCACTGATGGTTCACTGACATTATTGTTTGGAATCAAGTTTCCTTTTCTGTCTAAAGTGTTAAAATGAACTATGAGCATCACTTGTTAATTACTGTTGGCCCTCCATCTGTGGGTTTCACATCCGTGGGTTCAACCAACTACAAATCAAAACTATTTGGGAAAAAATAATTTGTACCTATACTGAACATGTACAAACTTTTTTCTTGTCATTATTCCCCAAACAGTACAGTATAACAACAATTTACATAGCATTTACATCATATTAGGTTTATAAGTAGTCTATAGAGGATACAAAGTATACGGGAGGATGTGTATAGGTTATATGCAAATACTGCACCATTTTATATCAGGGACTTGAGCATCTGCAGCTTTTGGTATCCAAGGGAGGTCCTGGAACTGATCCCCGAAGATACCAGGGACAAATGTATATCTTCCATTGGTTAATTTTCTATATTGAGTTCAGGGGTTTCTACCTCTGGTAATAGGAAGAAGTGAGCACTTCCGGTTCCAAAATGGTGGGGTAGAGAAGCGAGCTGGCTTCACTCCCCACCACACACACACAGAAAACCAAAAACAAACATACAGTGTGGAGATTATCACCAGAAATGTCCCCGAACCCAAATATAAAAATGAGACAGTTCCTAGGGCCACAGAGAAGTGAAAAAACTCCGAGCAGACAGTAAGAGAATCGGACTTCCACATCCCCAATGCCCCTCCCACATTCTGCCCAGCACCAGGAAGAGTTTCCCCCACCTCACTGTTTCTACACGGGAAAAAGCGAGTGTGGACAACCAGCCTCCCCACCTTCTTGGGTGCCCTGGCAGACCTGTCCCTGCCTGAGCCCGTGGAAAGCATGGACAGGACCTGAAGGGAGAAACGTCCCTAAGGGCAGGCAGGGACTAAGTGAGGGAGGTGGGACAAAATCTGCTCTGTAACTCGGCCAAAGGACACGCCAATCAGAGTGGCTCTTCAGCTGCATCGAAGCTCATCCCACAGGTGCCCTGGGCCCCAACCCTAGCCAGCCCTCCCACACCGCCGGCCCTCCCCCTCGGGCGGAGCTCCCATCTTCCACCAGAGCCAAGGCGAACCTGGGCTTAAGATGCCACCTAGAGCCAAAAAGGAGGCCGTGACCTAGCAGTAAAGGTAACAGGAAAAGGGCAAAAAACTAAGTAAATTGCTTGGATAATCCACTGTTGTTATTTTTATTATTTCTACGATATGCTGGCTGATGACAGAATCACACACCTTCTTTGGACTACTGGCCTCAAGGCTGCATTCTGTTCTGAGATCAAAAAATTGAACTCAGATTTATCTAAGAGAAAGGGGCAATGTTCTTTTTCTCTTCACTCTCTTCTGTTCTTGACTTAGAAGCTTGGATCTGGCTGGGCCAGGCCTCGTTATTTGCAGGGGATGAGGCCAGAGTTGGAGGGAAGTCGGCGCGAGAAGACGCGCCAGCGGTCTAGTTCACCGCGTGCGGCTCGGGCGCCGGGAGGCCGGGAGGCTGGGAGGCCGGCTCCAGCGCCAGCGATCAGGACTGGAAAGAACGAGCCACGCCTCAGTCGTAGTGGAGTCAAAATATGGGAAGATTGTCAAGCAAGGACTTAAGCACAAACACCAAAGTTTCAGAATTGGGACAGAAGGTTGGGGACAGAATAGTAGGAGCAAGGGAGAGTTATTCCAAACTCCAAGGTGTTGGGTTGAACTTCTTTAAATCCTGAACTGATATTCAGCTGGAATCCTCTGATTAATAATATATTGAAATCAGACCATCCTGGTTGGCAGTTAGCTACTTTTTGCGGCCCTCCCTTCCCTCTCCTCCACCCTCTCCTGGTGCCCCGCCCCCTTTCAACCACTTGCGGACACCCGGCCCCGCCCCCACAGCCCTGGTCCAATAGCCGAGCAGCCCCTTCTCCGGGCCCGGCCCACTGCACGTGGAGCCCCTGTCGGGAGCAGCGGCCTCCAGGCGGCAAATGCAGGCACCTGTCTGTCCTGCGTCACCACCCCAGTTGTGGCTGCCCATCAGCCTTTCCCTGGAGTTGCCCCCACGGTCCTGTGGTGCAACCGCAGCCTTCACTGTAGGCTACCATCATCTACCAGTTGTTAAGTATATTTAAAATTGCCCCTGCTTACATTTCTACTGTTTAGGCCAGGATCCATCCTAGACAGAGAGAGAGAGAGAGAGAGAGAGAGAGAGGAGAAAGAGGAGAGAGGAACAGAGGAAGAGAGACAGAGAGACTTACAGTTAAAAATGATGGGCCAGATGAGGGCAATAATATAGTATAGAAATAGTATAGTTGGAATCCAAGCAAGATCTGATATAAAAAAAGAAAAAAAATTTTGTGGTTCTCAAACAGATATACAGAATAATTTCGTGGGGAGGTTGTTAAAATACTGATGCCCAGATCCCCAGGTCTGAATCGGGACCTCCAGGGCCGAGACACCCCTGGCTGTAACGAGCCCCTCCTGGGGTCCTAGTGCACAGCAGTCTGGGAACCTTGCTCTAACCTGTTTCTAAAGTGGTATCAACCCTGCGTGGATCTCTTGAGACCTGCTGCCCAACAATCCCACCTTCTCCAGATTTTTTGCTGATTGCCCCAGCTGCCAAGAGTTGAGGGGAAACTGGGAAGGAGGAGGGTAAAGAATAACTACAAAGGCAAAAATTAAAACAGATGACAAGTGAGTGAATACTGTATTAAGAACAAAAGTGTAAAACAATCTCTACCGGGTCCTGTGAAGTACTGTCTTTAACTTATTTTTACTACTGAACAAGGTTAGGTTTGGGTTTTTTTTGGGGGGGGTTTATGGTTTTTCATTTTTAAACCTAAAAACAAAAGAAATATTATCTTCAAAATGTACTTTCCTTGAGTCCATGTGGCTATTTATTATTCAAGATAACATCACACAAAATAAATGAAAAAGAGCTGATTGTGAAGAATTATCTGTGAGAATCTTACTGGAAAGAAAAGTGTGTGAAGAAAAATCATAAAGGGTTTAGAGTTCCTGAAGAATCAGCTAAAATAATGTTCAGTGCAAAATTTATCATGAGGTACTAAAGGTTTATGACCTTGTGTAATACTCAAAATAAATGGAAAAAAATCAATGTTAAGTATACCTGCTTTCCTTCCTTTTGTGAGAAATCTGTACTCTGCTCTGGCCATTCCCACCAGCCCAGCAGGGTCCATGGCCCTGTGACCTCTGCAGTAGGCCTCTCCCTTTCTCCCCTCTCCTTCCTGTCCTGTCCATCTACACATCTACACATCTGGATGTCCTCCCAGGTCAAGCGGTGGCCAGGCTAAGCAGCCAGAACGAAGGGTTGGAGTCCACAGGGCTGGAGCTTATCCAATAAAGGAATTCAAGATTCAAATTCAGGGCAAACTTGGTCTGAACACCAAGTCCAAACCATCATAGAGCCACCAGTTTTTGGTCAGGCTTCTGTCTGTCGAGACAATAGGAAGTCCAGGAATAAAATGATTTGGTACTCATCTTTAGTCTCAGTTTAAAGGTCACCTCTTTAAAAAGTTATTCCTGACCCACCCTCGAGAATTAGGGTCCTCTGGTATATGCTCACTGCACTTCACTCACAGACTGAATTAGTGAATGGAATGGTGACATTCCAGTGGGCCTCCATCCACCAGTGTGTCGTATTTCCACCTGTATTACTAGTCATGCCTCTTCTAGCAGTCAATGACCAAGCCAAGCCACACAGCCAATTCGCTTTCAGAACATGCAGTTCCACTCCAGTTCTAGGCTACCGTTGAAACTTCCGCTCACTCCGTCCCAGCCTGTACTACCCAGCACTCCTCCAGCCCCAGGCAGGTGTCTCTTTTTGCAGCCCGTTGCTGTGTCCCCTCACTGCCCCACAATTCTCCCTCCACCTTCCATAGCCCTCTTCCCATGAATGTCTTAAATAAAATATAGTTAGGTTAATGTTCACTGTATTGGCTTGCTTATATATATTTTATAAAACTTCATATCACACTTACTAAGATAGCCACTTAGATGTGTACAAATATGGTATTCTAAGTCTTCCCACAGAATATGTGGCACCAAGCTTTTGATCCCTAAATGATTTCACACTTTTGACCTCTACTTCCTATTCCAGAAGCATAACATATCATATGTTCCAGAATTGCCAATTAAAAAAAAAGAATTGCCAATTAACCACAAAATCCATCTCCCTAAAAGAATAATTTATCAATCAATCAATCAACATTTAATATGTGCCCAATGTGCCCATAACTGTATGTTATGAAATAAGAGAGAAAATCAACCCATGTGAAACAATGGACAGTATAGTGGAAATTAGAGGCTTTGTTCTGCCCAGAATCCATTTTCCCTTCTGATTTTCCTCTGGGAAGGCACATCTCTCATCCACTCGGCCTATTTATTTTAGGTGGAATTGAACCTACTTTCAGTCTAGGAGTAGACAGCGATCCAAGCCTGGCCAAAGTAATTGGTTCAGGGATGGGTACATGATCCAAGCCAAGTAGGTGAGTCAAATCAAATATAGAGTAGTGGTTAAACTAACAGGATCTAGAGCCAGATGACCTGGGTTCAAATCCCAGCTCCACTAATTGCCAGGTGTAAGCTTGGCAAGTTATCTGCTCTGGCAGTTCTGGTTCCTTGGGTAGGAAATAAGGAAAATAACTTATAGCCATAGAACTCTGAGGCAGTTTAAGTAAGATGGTGAATGCAAAGTGTTAAAACCATACCTAGTACATTTTAAATGTCCCATGAATGCTAATCAACTCCATTTTGGGAACTTTTTGGAAAGAAGATCTTCCTGCTGGAGCCATCTTGCTAACACATGATAAGAACCTGCCTGAATTAAGTCAAGGCATAGGGAAACAGAGCTGAGAGATTAGAAGAGTTGAGCCCCAGGACCTAGATGTGCCTGATGTCAGCTGAACCCAGGACTTCTTGTTATGTGAGCCGATAAATTCTTCTCTTTTTTAAGGTAGATTGAGTTGGGTTTCTATCTCTTGCCTGAAAGAGTTCTGCCTAATACAGGCAGCAGTTCCAGGCAATGTATAATTAAGTGCTGAATGGGTATCATAGACATCAGAAGAGAGCAGAGCAAGGCGAGTTCAATGTGGGCTACAGTAAGTAGTAAGGAGAAGGGGTTCACCCACCTCAAATTCTGCCAGCTCCAGCAGCTGTATCAGAAAATGTCTAGGGAGTAATTGAGACATCATAGCCCCAGAAGTAGTATATTTGTTAATCAAAGGAAAGTCACCTTCTTGAAAAAATAACGCTATGTCAGAGCTTTTTAGCAAAAATCTCTCCCCTCCCATAGCCAGGATCTAGAGCTCTATCCTTTGCTTGTGTGGAAATGACAACTTCCAAACCTGTAAAAATGACTCAGACAGAGTGAAGAAAGGCCTTTGATTTTATATCTAAACATCATGTTGGCTGGATCTTGCTGGCATTTTCAGAAGGGACAACTTCAAAGTGATTCCTTCCAGGAAATTAGAAGGCACAGAAACGATTGCCTTATCCTGAAGTTTCCATCCAGGGCTCTGTGGGAGCCTTTAGCCCTGAGTCCAGGGAGTTGTCCCTCATCTGGAATTGTGTATGTTCACTGTAATCCTCCTCTAGAGTTTCCCGGGAGGAAATCCATTTAACATCTCTCCCGTGACCTTTTTTTTTTTGAGCAATTGAGCTTTTCCACTTCTCACTGTTTCCTTGAAGAAATCCAGGTATCACATTTTTTCTAAGTTGAAGATAAAAGAAAATCTGTCTTTTTATAATGCAATGGGCAGGTTATATGCAGCATGACAAAAGCATCGTTTCATAGGCCCTAGGATTTGACGTTGACAAGAGGTTTTCAGGAGTAAAAGTTTATTACAAGTGAGTGAGCAAGACAGAGAGAGTGAGGGAGAGAGTACAGCCAGTACTTCTTCTCACTTCTCCCAAATTACTTCCATTTTTCTCATGGAGCAGTCAGCAACGGCATTCTCATCTAGAAAGTTCATTACAGTTTTATTACCTTAAAATTGCTCAACACAGACCAACAACCATAAAGCAAATATTGAAAGTGGAAATGTCCACTGTGTTACACTTAAGGTTAGCATCTGTCGCCAAATTCGCCCTCGCTTCATTAAGGTTGCAATATTTAGTCTTTGGATTTGCTAAACAAAACAGAAAGAAAATATTCAGAACTCTAAAAACATTTGAAAAATGCCTTCTAAAAAGAGGATGTAAAGACGATAGATCAGAGTATCGGTGGTAACTAGGATTTCACTGTTTATTCCTTTTATTAATACTTTTTGAAAAGCATTCCACACACAAATTCATATGCACAATTCCCCACCACTCATACAAAGAACAAAAATGTTGGCTCTTACCCTTAAGGAAGGCTCAAAAGTGATTATTCAGTCATGGATGTCACTGATTTGTCACCTGCTTATTTCTGGCAATGTTGCCAAGACAACGGCCCTGGATCTCCTCCTCAGCTCTCCATTGGGATTCCCTCCCTTCTCTCGCGACTATTGCTCTCATGGCTGTAGGTCTGAAACAGACTAAACGATTTTCTCATTGTCTTGCTGAATATGGATATCCTGGAAGGGAGAAGGGTTGAAGGAGGGTCTGGTTTAGAACTAGAAGCCATGCTATGGCTACTACCGATGTCCCCTTGGAGGGATGCTCTGCCTGACCTTAAGGAGTTCTTGCCTGGTAAAGGTGACAGCTTGGGCTCAGAGAGCATAAAGCTAACTACTGACTTTTCCTAGGCTTGGTACTGAGAGCATTTATAGTTTAAAATAAATTCATCCAAGACTAGAAATGCTATGAATATAGAGATGTGATTAGACACAATTTAAAGGAAAAGAAATGGGCCCTTTCTCACCACATGTAACTAGTTTATTAATGCTAAATTAAGCCAAAAATAAAAACCCTTGTGCTTTCTTCCCACATCCTGGACAGACGCTTTCACTATGCTCCTCATTGCAGTTTTGAGACCCTTTTGGGGTTGCCAGCTTCCTTGGATTGATGCTGGCCCAGTAAATCTCAACTCCATCCAATCCAATGTCCCCCCTTCCATAAATATGTTCCTTTTGTTGTCATGGAGTAAAAGTCACAGGTGGTACACCCTATCTACCAACAAAAATTTAAAAATAAATAAATACAATGACTAAACTGAAATATCAAGGAAAAGTACAGGGAATGTCATTCAAAATATAGGATCTCAGCTGAATAAGAAGACATCTGCAGTCATCAGATGCTGCTTCTATACACAGAACCGCTGTGAATGTTACTTATGCTTCATCCCGTGGGCATTTGGGATGCATCCAAAATGGTGCACTTCTTAGTCAAGGTCCAAAGAGAGCAAAGTGCAATATTCATCATTTACACAATAATTGCATTCATGGAAAATTCAGTGTGCATTAAAACTATGCAGAAAACACTTTGCCTTCATATGTAAAATAGGGTTAGGTTTTGGACTCAAAAAATTGCAAGCATGTTTTTCACCTATATGAAAGTTCAGGAAACTTAAGTTGTGCAGGATGGGGCACAGCAGGTTTACTGTGCACTGGTTACCACTTCAACCCACTGCATCTTGGGCTGCAATGTTACTACTTGCCCAAGTCTGGCGAGACAAAACACTCATCCACACAACTAGTTACATGAAGCAGGTTTATTGTTTACTTACAGATAAGCAGCAAGTGACAACAGAAGCCCAAGAGTCACTGCAAGCTGGTCCCTCAAGGTGCAGGAAAGCTGCCTTGGGTGCATGGAGTCTCGTTTATATGTGCCCTCCTTGCACTGTAATTGAGGAACTCTGGAAAGCAGCCTGCTGTGGGCTTTATACCCCAGGGTTACATGACACACTGGGCTAAAGCACTGAGGGATGTCCATTTCTAAGGGGGGCTAGAACAGAGGCTAGGCTACTCCAGCCACTTCCTCCCTATCTCAGAATGTTGCATTCCCAGCACATCCTACAGTTACTTTTGAGAACTACAAAGGACAAAGGGGGAAGAACTGGGTCAGGCCAAAGCCACTCAGAGAACTGTCCTACAGACAGGGGACAGTTCTTTGTCCCATAGGACAAATCCCAGTGTAGCAAGATATGTAGCATCGTTGGCCTCTGGCAACCCTGGTGACACCCAATCCCTCCCCTCACACACACACATTTCCAAAATGACATCCAGGACTCTGTACCCTCCACCTCGCATTGAGGACACTTTGCTGGTCTTGAATCAGTTCTCTAATAAACTCATCTCTGCTTAAGAATAATGGAAATCTTTATTTCTACAGTAGATGGAAACTTAAATGTCTATGCTAATCCTTTCCTTTAAAATAAGAAAGCTGATGGAATTGTTAAGTGATGTCATACAGCTACATGGTGGCACATGCATAGCTAGAACCCAGGTCTCCTAAGTCTTTCCTGAGTCCTGTGATCATTCCTGAGTTCAATGTTGGATGTGCACCTCATAACTCCTTCAAAGGATCACCTTAAAAGATTGCATTTTCTTTCACCAAGTTTTCAAAATGCATAACAATATTACTTGTTATTGCTCTTTCCTCAACCACCACCTCTACCTAGAGAATTGATTTCCCAATGACTATGGATAACTATTCATGTAAAAAGCCAAATGTGGTGTGTGGCACAAAGGCATCCACTAGCAGGTACCAGTTTTCTTTGAATCTCTCAGTTAGCAACATGGGTGGTATCGTAGCTTTGGAACCATTCAGAAATTGGGTGACTTTCAAGACTTTCTCCCAATGTGTGACTTTGGGGAATCTTCAAAACAGTCCCTTAAGGTTGGCATTATTATCCCCTTCACAAACAAGGAAAGAAGGCCCTGAGATGTGAGGACGTTTGCCCAAGGTCACATAGCTTGTAAGGAAAAGGTCAGATTTCTTCCCTATTACTTTATCTTCCTATTTGTGTCACCAAAAAAAGATAAACTTTACTTCTTTATCTTCAGTAATTTTTTTGAAAACCCTGTTGATATCTTTTACTTAAGTATTTTTACAAACCTTTAATAATCTAAAGAATTCATCGTATGCATGCTGACTTAAAAATGCAAACAATCTCAGAATGGAAGAGGGACCAGACTACCAATGTCCGGGATTTTGAGGCCGGGTAAGATCCTACAATACTCATGGTTTCTTTGTCTCTCATTTCAAGTTTCATTCCTCATAAGCATTAACCTGAATTATCCAACTTGGGACCAATCTAGGTAAAGTCAAGTAGAAAACTACAGCAGCGGGGAGTATACTTTTATGAAAAAACTGGACATTTCTCAGAGGAAAGGGGCAGGACAGCAAAATTATTAAGTGTTTATACAAGAGGAAAGGGCACAGATGAGAACATGTTAACCAGAGAAAATCAGCAAGACTTGATGAAAGACCAGATATAAAGCCAAATGTAGAGAAGTCTAAAAATCTAGGTATTAATCAGATATTGAAAGATGAGACAGGCCAGGTGTGGTGGCTCACACCTATAATCCTAGGACTCTGGGAGGCCAAGACGGGAGGATTGTTTGAGGCCAGACTGAGCAAGAGTGAGACCCCGTCTCTACAAAAAATAGAAAAAATTAGCTGGATGTGGTGGCACATGCCTGTAGTCCCAGCTACTTGGGAGGCTGAGGCAGGAGGATCACTTGAGCCCAGGATTTGGAGGTTGCAGTGAGCTAACATGACACCACTGCACAATAGTCTGGGTGACAGAGCGAGACTATCTCAAAAAAAAAAAAAAGATAAGACAAAGCATTCACTCTTTATATTTTCCTCTACTTAAAAGACCTTTAAAAATTAGGGATTAAATTTAAGTGTGATCTAAATGAAACCATATCTGAGGTTCAAAATGACTCCAAGCTCTCAGTCAATGACCTAGCATGTTTAAGTGCTTTGTACACGTAAGTCTGAACTGACTTCTGCCACCTCCCCCCTCCCCACAACACACCCCCATCAAACTGTAAAATTTATCTAAAAGGAAAGAGACCAAAGCCAAGGTGTGGAGCAATGGTACAGACACCATAGGCCTCAAGAAAATAGCCAGGGCTATTCTGGAGAAGTGGACATTGAAATCTCGAGATCAGTTTAGAAAGTGTCTGCAAATCCTCCCTGGATGGAAAGGAAGCTAAGGGTGCCCAGCCACTTTTGATAGATTAATAGTGGGTCCCCAAGAAATACTGATTGATCGCTTGAGAGCTCAGAATCCACTTTGGTGGAAAAACAATATTCAAAGTTATTTTTAGCCATTGGATAAACTAGCTAGCAAGTTGATCAATTGCATTTTTCATTTATGGTCTAATTGTTTTGGCATTACATAGTCATAGCCATAGACCATTTCAACCTTGCAAATGTGTTCATTAAATTTTCTTATTTGCAGGGGCAGAAGGTGAGTATGTTGACAAAGCCCATAAATACTAATATTTAGATCATACTTTTCTACCTCATCCCTCTCCCCCTATAGGTATTACTGAACAACTAATGGGAACACGTAACCGTGTGTAATTACTTTCTGTTTTTAAAAGGAAGGTGTCAAATTCAGGTGTCTGTGCTAGAAGGAACAATCTAATTTATACTTGTAGGTCAGTATCTCATAATGCCACACGTTTATGCAAAGAACAAGCTTAACCTTGCATTTAATAACTCCAAATGAGTTGTCTGGCACCTTTAAATAGAAAATCAGCATATAAAAGAACCCCAAGGGTGGAGGGAGGAAGAAATTGTCTATAGATTTGTTCCCCTTCCTGCTGCCCTTTTCAGAATAAATTATGGCCTTTTCTTTGACTCACTAACCTACTAGAGCTCCTGCTATAACAGTAAGTTTGTAATTTGTTCTTGATGTGTGTACCCAACCCAGTGACACTGTTTAGACAATAAAAAAGAGTCAGAATATTCCTCAAAGTAATTAGATGATTCCCATTTGCAATTCTGATATCACCTTCCAAAGCTTCAAAGGACCCAGGCTGTTGTTTTTGGGAATATGCATCTCCAAGTGATATTCCTGCCATTATTACTTGTGTTGGATGGAGACTATTTACATGCCTCTTTCCCTTTGTCTCCCTTCATCCCTACCCAACCCCAATGATCTTTCAAACAGTCATAATTTTTAGAAAGAGGTTTAATTTACAAGGAAAAAAATACAAACACCACATTTACCAATAACTTGTAAAAGGTAAGTCTAACAAATGACCCAGTCTCCACCAGTGAGTTCATCTCCTTAATGGCCAAGGGAGAGAGAAAATGCAGTAAGTGAGACCTCCCTTCCCAGCAGCTTAAGCCTGGATGCCTTCATTGCTCATGGGAATTTGTTATTCTGTAAGCACAATGGTCCCCAGTAAGACAATCTCTGTCTTAGTCTGTTCAGGCTGCTATAACAAAATACCATAAACTGGGTAGCTTATAAACAACAGAAATGTATTTCTCATGGTTCTGGAGGCTGGGACGTCCAAGGTCAAGGTGTTGACAGATTTGGTGTCTGGTAAGGGCCTGATTCCTGGTTCATAGATGGTGCCTTCCCGCTGTGTCCTCACATGGTGGAAGGGGTGAGGGAGCTCTCTGGGGTCTCTTTTATAAGAGCACTACACTCATTCGTGAGGTCTCCACCCTCATGACCTAATTATCTTCCAAAGGCCCCACCTCCCAATACCATCACTTTGGGGGCTAGGATTTTAACATATGAATTTGGAGGGGATACAAACCTTCAGACCATAACCATCTCTCCCCTTAATTTCCCTGCCCCACGCTTTTATGTTCCTTCTCTCTCCAGCCCTCTTCTGCCACACCCTCAGTCACTCTTCTTTGAGTCATGTACCTTTGCCCCAACCTGACACTATGGGTCAGGGGTTGAGCAGTGCCCTCCCAAGTCACTGCCTTGACTATAGTGCTCGAGGAGAGCTGGAGGGAGTCTAAAGAACAGCACACTCATCTCAGAGCAGTCTGTCCACTGGTGGTTCTTGGCCTTTTTTTCCTACCATGTTATGCCTGACAGAAAAGTCCACACATAGGTCACTGCCTCATCCATGACAGTTGTCTGCTTCCCGCTGCTTAGACCATGTAGGATTCCAGCCATCAATTATGTGCAGTTGTCTGCCACTAGCTCTACCAGTGCCCCTTTCCTTCCCACTGACCCAGATGACATCATAACAGGGACCACCAGCAGAATAAGACAAACACAGATAAACGACATTAAAGTATAGTGAAACAAAATAAGTGGACATACTAGGGCTGTCTGGAAAGTATCCAGCCATTGTTAATAGAACAAGAACAGTTACATGACTGGATATTTTCCAGACAGCCCTCGTATATCCATTAGAAGCAAGAGCAACTTTAAATAAATATTGGCAATTATGGCCATATAAGAAGGAGCTGGGCAATAGGGGAAAGGTGGGTAGCAATAGCAGAAGCCAACTTAAAAAAACCCCAAGTGAGAAGAAATAAGAAAACTCATCTATACAACATTAAAGAAAAAATTATTCTGACACTTGTTAAAGACAGTAAGAAGAACTTTATCCAAAAGGGAATACTGCAATGAGGTTTTGTAGTAGGGGAGAGAGGAAAAGTAAGAATTTATAGCCCAGGAGCAGGGTGGGGGTCAGAGGATATAAAATTGCTAAGAGGAAACCTCGGGGGTAGGGGATTCTGGCTGAATCGATTTGACGGGATGCTTGCTGAAGGCAGGCCACAATGATCAGATGTCACCTGGGAGAAAGCAGAAGATGAGGAACCTGACGAACCACTGAGGTAGCTGGTATCAAGGTGAGGGGACTCTGGCTAAACCGACCAGTAGGATTCTTGCTCTTGAGGACAGGGTCCAAGGACAGCAGAGAAACCTGACAACAGTTTGGTTAGAGAGAGAGTCTTTGTCAATAGTCACCCTTTTTCACCTAGAGAATTTCTTTCTGAAACTTCTCTGCCCAAATTTTGCAAAGCTTTGCTCTTTGTTTTATGATAAAGCAGGAGGTATTGTTTTGTTTTGAGATAAGAATAGGAACAAATAAAAATGTTATGCCAAATCTCAACTGTGCAGGGAAGCATTTCTATCATCTCTGAATGCATTTTAGGTGGACCCCCCCACCCCCACCCCCACTGCACACATATATTTTCCTATCACATACCATGAAAAGCCAACATCAGGAACTCAGCACTGGCAGCCAAGGGGTTAATAGCACCATTCCAGGACAGCCCTCAGAACAGCACACTTAATCAGTCAACTATTTTTCCTGCCTCTACCACATGAGCTGAGGGTATTACACACATGTTTCAACTTACTCTATGCTGCGCCAGCTATTGCAAATGCATCACAATAAACGGGTTTTGTATGAAAATATTTGAAACTATTTAAAGTAACTGCAAACATATGCATACTTGTTTTGTTACATTTTCTCCGATTGTTACCAGGGGCCATGTCTGTCTCTTTTTTCTCTGTTGTTTTTCTCCTTCAGTTATGCATTAGAGATGAACTTTTATTGCATTTTGGTCTCTTCTTCACCTCAAAACTATCAGAATTGTATTCAGCAGGGTGCAGTGAGCATAACAGTGTTTCTCAAAATAGGGTCTGTGGAATGGCCTTTGGTAAACTCAATATTTTTGCAGGTAGAATGCCATTTTAATGAACACCTTCCAAAACTTGATTTAGAATAATGAGGCTATTTTCCTAGCCCCTGTGTTTACATAGGCTAACATAGATTCCCTCATGTGAATACCATAAATTATATTTTAGTGTTAAACATGTATTAAGTAGATTCATTTACAGGACGTATCTAAAGATTTATTTATTTAACAGTAACAAAAAATTGTCTTTTTTTTTAACATAGAATCTGTGCCTAACTACATATTTCAAATATGATAGTTTACAACTTTTTAAAAAAGAGTTTGCAGTAGCACTTACCCATACAGTCTGTCGGTTGTTTGCAAAGGCTGTTATGCTTTTTACTCTGTGGATTTCTTTACCACCAATATTTCTTCATGTCTTAGAAAATGAACGAATTCCCCCTTTTCACTTTTCCTTTACTTCATCCTATCTACTTCAGAGTATGGTGTTATCACATTGTTTAGGTAATGAATTTTTCTAAGTTGGTCATCTCGAATCAGATCACAAGTTTATTTGTGTTTTTCCTTTAGGTCCTGGGGAATGTGCCCTTTGGATTTTCTGGGAGGCAGACACTGAAGGGAAAGAGGGCAAACAAAGAGGCAAAGAGGGATGCTATTCCTTTTACTGGGGAAAAGCATCCATGAAGAAAGGAAAGGAAAAGAAGCAGGATTGGGCAGGGGAAGCCCAGACGGTGATGCGGAGCTGATAAAGTCCCTCCCTGCCCAACGGGGAGCAAAGATTGCCTGTTAGAGGAGACAGTCCCATTCTGGATGGAAGCAGCCAGGCACTTGCACCACCATCTTGCTCTGCCATTGGCTGCGGGCTTCCCCAAGAAGAGCAGGGCCTCAGGGAAAAGGCTATGGTAGATCCTCAAGGAGCTGACCACTTACCACTCCTCACAGCTGGCAGCAACTCCTTTTTGAAAGGGGATTGCAACAGTGCCTCTCTGTGTCTGCCACAGATGGGATTCTATTTTGTTTTAAACAAATGACAAATAATCAAATGCAGCACGTAGAAAGGAAAGAGAAATTTTAAGACTAATAGAGTTAAATATTGCATCAGGATACTTAAATATATACATTGCAATCTTATTATTTAGTTTTCTAATACCGCACACAAACTTACACATCCGTATACCCGGCTTGCTAATATTTGCAATCATATTTTGTTCACAGAAACATTTGAAAATACACAATGCTAGAAATCCAATGGACAAGCCATCGATTGACCCAAAATGCATGGAGAGGAAAAACACAAGTTCTTCATACACAAATATCTGCTTTATTTGCAAAGGAAAACTTAATTCCATGTAGATATAATATATTAAAATGACACATTGGTATTGGAAAGACATGCAAATACTCAACATTTATTATTTCACATATATATACAGAATTTTGGAAAGTGATTTTTTTGGGTCCAGTTTATCTTGAATAGTTTTATATAAATTACATATTTATTTTTGAGGATTCACCTAATCAGCAAAGTATTAAATACATAAATCTTGAGGCTTTTCAAAATTATTTGGAATTGTTCAAAATTCTTTAATAATTTGCACTGGTGTCTTATATTTATGTTTTCTTCTAAGTACTGTGGAAATTGGTGAGCATTAATTATCCATGGACACCAGCTATTAGAGAACACTTATCATAGTTAATGTTTAACATCTGCATTAATACTACCTGTGCCTATTAATTAACCCCCTTTGTGTGGAATGTTTATGGTGCATGACATTCTAATATTTTCCTCAAGATAATACAAAAGTTAATGAGAACTGCACATGTGCATCAAGAAGAGAATAGAGCCTTTGTCCTAATCTTATTAATTTCTCCAGATGTGATAATATTGTCCTGTCTCCAAATGGCTTTTTTTTTATTATCACTTTAAACTAATAAGATTTAAAATTAGAAAACAAAGTAATACAAGCAAAGAACTTCCTGAACTTGCATTTATTTTTTATTTTCCTTAATAATCTTAAATTTCCTGCGGGTAAAAGAATGTAATTGCAGAGTCAATACACAGCTGATTACAGATCTAGGGACATTTTTGTCACACATAAACCTGAGTTATAAAGCTCAGAGTATTTAAGTCCAGAAGAGAACAGATTCTACTGAGCATTACCTAACCCCTTTTAAAACATTATCTGCTGAGTGCCAACTATGTGCCTGTAATATGCTAAATGCTTCCATATATACTGTCTCGCTTAATCATTTATTCATTCAACGAATATTTATTAGGCTCCTTCTGTAGTAGGCAAAAGGAACACAACAGTGAGCAAAGCAAGCATATTTACTTTCTTTGTGGGTCATTCAATCCAGTGGAAGAGACTCATATAAAATAATTCCATCAGTCATCTATTGCTGCATAATAAACTACCCCAAAATTCTGTGGCACACAACAAAAATCATTTATTATCACACTTGTTGGTCTGCAGATCAGCTGGGCAGCTTAACTCCACATGTCTCTCATTCTTGTAGGAAGAGCAAATGGCCAAGCACATGTTCTTCTCCAAGGCAACGGCAGACATGCAAGAGAAGCAGTCCCCCTACACGAACTCACTTGAAGCCTTTGCTCATGTCACACCCACTAACATCCCATTGACCAAATCGAGTCACATGGCTGAGCCCAAAACTGATGGGATGGGAAGTATATCTTGCCCACAGTGAGACAGCGGGGGGAAAAGATATTTCCTGAAAAATAATCCAAACTATCACAAATAATGATATAATTTAAAACTCTGGTAGTAAAATGACAGAAGTGTGAGTGTACTTGGCCAGGATCTTACAGGGGGGCTGAATCCTATCTAGGGGTCAGAAGGACTTCCCTGAAGATAACAGAAAGGATCTGTGAGCTGAACAGGCCAAAAATAACCAGGTGTAGAAGAGGGTGAGGAATCATCCATGCATGGGAACAGTAAGCAGTGTGGCAATTTCAACAGACGGGAAGGGCGCCCTGGGAGTGTTGTTCAGAGAGCAAGGAGGAAGGCTGGAGGACACGGAGCTGGAGAGGTGGGTAGAGTGAGATCTTGCAGGGCCCTTGCAGACTGTGTTCAGGATTCCGTCTTTACCCTGAGACCAAGGGGAAGCACTGGGAGGGTTTTAAACAGGTGAGACACATGATCAAATTCCCAAAGTCAGTTTGGGAAATTACTCTAGCTGCAATGAAGGAAACAGCTGCGAGTGGACTTAAATAAAAGTCACCGCAGATAGATGGTAATCAACGTCATTGGCATAGATCGGTCCACTGCCTGTTTTTGTAAACAAAGCTTTATTGGAACGCAGCCATGCTTATTCACGCACAGATTGTCTGTGGCTGCTTTTTGGCTGCAAGGCAGGGTTGAACAGTTGTAACAAAGATCTTATGGCCCACAAAGACTGAAATATTTACTATCTGGCCCTTTACAGAAGAAGTTTGCCACTGCCTGCATGGGTGAGATAGCTTTAAGAAGAAATTATAGAGGGAGAGGACGGAGGCCCTAGGACACAGCCTGATAGAGGACAAAACGATAAGACAGCCGAAGACAGAAGACACTGAGAATCCTGAACTGCCAACAGGAGTTTTTAGCCCCATTTTGTAGACTTAGAAACAGGTTCCCAGAGTGTGGAGATTGCAACATATAGCTACAAGTTCCTCCCCTCGCTATATGCACATCCCTTTGCAATGTGACCTTAGTGCTTCTCCTGCCAAGCGGTGGAGAATACTTCCTCACCACCGTGGTTCTGGGTGGTCCTGGGTGGTCCTGGGGACTGGTTTTTACCAACACAATGTGGCAGAAGTGACACTGCAGGAGGTCCAAGTCTCAGCTTTAAGAGGTCTTACAGTTTCCATTTTCATGCTCTTGTCCTGAGACTGTTACATAAGGAGGTCTAAGTTAGCACCCTTGAAGAAGAGCATTCACACGGAGACAGAGGTCCAGCAACAACCACCGAACATGTGCATGAGGCCATCTAGGACTACCCAGATCCCAGCAAGCAGCCACCAGACTGTTGCCACTTGAGTGAGCACAAGCAAGGTCAGCAGGAAGGCCACCCAACTAGGTGCAGTACAAATTACCGGCCCCAAATCATGAACTAATAAATAAATTTTGTTTAAAGCCCCTAAGCTTTGAGGTAGTTTGTAACACAGCAAGAGATAACTGAAGCAGAGACATTAAGTGACTTTCCTAAGATCACATGAACTTGCAGCTATTACAAAGCAAAGCTAGGATTCAAACCTGGTCTTAGGACTCCAAGTTCCTAACATCCTCTCTGTTCATGTCTAAACATGGCAAATAACAGTAAACTTCCTAGGATATCATGTTAATCTGTCTTCCCATGGTCTGTCTTAGTGCACTGGCTTGGTTGATTCTAGAATTGGATCATTTGTTGTTATTTGAAGGTGTATGAGAATGCCTTCTTCTATAAAATAGAACATACAGAATATGGAAATATTATGCCAGCTTGCCAAATGTCTGAAAATCCAAATACATGCATCTTGATCATCTTGATTAGTTTGTTTTCCTCTTCTTTCGTTTTTTTGGGTTTTTTTTTTTTTTGCCCCAATCTAACTCCAGAAAAAACTTTACTCAGCCCCCTACCATCACAGTCATTGTTTTAGTTTAGTATATTGTCCTTGTTGGATTGCAAATAATATTCCTGGGAAGAGAGTTATCAGTCATTAACTCTGCAGTACTTAAGTTTGTCTATGAGTGGTTTCCTGCAAAGTGAGGCACAGAATAACTGTGCCTTAAATAAAATAAACAAGGCCAGGGACACTCATTGCCTGGACATAGTTTGAGAGGGGGGGAGAGAGAGAGAGATCCCACTGGGTAGTGGCGGCCAGAAGGTAATACGGAGTCACTGGGCAATCGAAGGTCAAGAATTGAAAGAGTGGGAAGGAGGGAAGAGAGGAGACCTGGAAGGGCTGAAATCTCCCTTCACAGCTAAGCCCATGGCACAGCTATTTAATCCTGAGCAGGAAAATAAATAAACAAATAAATAAATAAGAATTAAGGAAAAAAAAATGAGGAAGGGTTCATCCAGCTTGCTAGAATCCAGATCCTTGCAAAGAGTCATTTTTGGTGCACGTGGTGAAGGTGAATTTGGTCCTCAGTATACCACAGTCTACCTCCTGGCACTGCACCTCTACCCACAAACACCACCTCTGTTCCTGGAACTCTCCTACCCACTTTTTTCTGTCATTTAAGAAAACTCTCTCTCAGGAAAGCAGCTCTTGGTTATTTGCATGCTAATGAGTTTAAATGAACATGTCTATTTGCTCCAGATCAATTGTATCTAAAGTCTTCTAATTATGGGGGAAATGACACTGTGTTAAAGGAATTTCCAGGAGCAGTGAGCATGAAGGGAAAACTCCTTCTAGAGCTAGAGAAGGTTGTGTGCTATGTCCACACCAGGTTTGGCTTGGATACACTTCCACTGCATGTAGGAATAAAGGCCTCAGTGAAAAAAAAGAGCCAGTAAATGAGGGTGGTATGGCAGGCTGGTGGTTTGGTAGGATTGTCCTGACTCTGTATTCAGGTGAGGACAAATTTGGAGGAAAGCCATTTGGGTAAGGGAACAAAAATAAAGTTATATGCTTGGTAACAAATGAGAGAGAGGGTTAGGAACAGACTGGGAGATTCTGAGAGAAAGAGCACCAGGTTTACAGATGTAGGCGTAAGTGAAGCACAGAGGAAAAGACATGGCACTAAAATCGACTTAAGAAATGCCAGATGGAAGGATGATCTCATATGAAGGACAGAGAGCATGATTCAAAGAGAGACTGAGTTGCACCCACCAGAATGGCTAAAATCAAAAGACTAACCACACCAAATGTTGGCAAGGACAGGGAGCAAATGTAACCCTCTTACATCACTGATGAGAGTGTCCAATGTCACCACCACTTTAAAGAGCTATTTGGCAGTTTCTTTAAGGTTAAATTTTAATCTACCCCATGACCCAGTAATTCCTCTCCTAGGTATTTACTCAAGAGAAATGAAAACATATGTTCTCAAAAAGACTTACATAAAAATGTTTATAGCAGGCTTATTCATAATAGCCAAAATCTGGAAACAGCCCAAATGTCCATCAGCAGGAGAATGGATAAACAAATTGTGGTATATTCATACTATAAAATAATCCTCAGTAAAAAAAAAAAAAGAATGAACTAATACATGCAACAACACTGATAAACATCAAAAATATTGTTAAGCCAAGTGTCGGCAAACTACAGTCCACAGGCCAAATCTAACCCATCATCTACATTTGTAAATAAAGTGTTATTGGAACCCAGCCACGCTCATTCATTTCCATATTGTCTATGGCTGCTTTGGTGCTACAACAGCAGAGTTGAATAGCTGAGACAGAGACCAAATGGATTGCAAGGCCAAAAATATCTACTATTGGATTCTTTACAGAAAAAGTTTGTACATCTCTGTGTTAGGGGAAAGAAGCCAAGCTCAAAAGTATATATATGATTCCATTTATATGAAATACAAGAACAGACCAAAACTGATTTATGGTGATTACAGAATGTATCAGTCAGGGTTCTCCAGAGAAACAGAACCAATAGGATATATAGAGATATATGAGATTTATTACGGGAATTGGCTCACATGATTATGGAGGCTGAGAGGTCCCATGACCTTCCATCTGCAAGCTGGAGAACTGGGAAAGCTGGTGATGTAATTCAATCCAAGTCCTAAGGTGTGAGAATGGACTGGGAGGAGAACTGGTGTGAGTCCCAGAGTCCAAAAGCCCAAGAACCAGGAGCAACAATGTCCAAGGGCAGGAAAAATGGAGTCCCAGCTCAAAGAGAGAGACGGAATTCACTCTTCTTCTGCCTTTTTGTTGTATCTGGGCCCTCAATGGATTGAATGATGCCTGCCCCCATGTTGGTAAGGGTGGATCTTCCTTATTCAGTCTACTGATTCAAATGCTGATGATTTCTTCCAGAAACACCATCACAGACACACCCAGAAATAATGTTTTACCAGCTCTCTGGGCATCACGTAACCTAGTTAAGTTGACACATCAAATTAACCATCACAGGCAGGGAGAGAGAATTGACTGGAAATGGTCACAAAAAACCTTTTTTGGAGTGATAAAAATGTTCACTATCTTGTTTAGGGTGGTGGTAATACATCTATGTACAATTGTCAAAACTCATCAAACTAAACACCTGAGACACGGGAAATTCGTGAATAAAGAAACAATTTTGAAGTAAGCCACTTAGCCTTATCTTAGGGAGGAGAATTATAGGAGAATAATTTGCTTAATTCTAAGAAAATAAATTTGAAAATCCAGGCGGAAAAAAGATGAATTAATAAATAATACTCCTCCCCCCTAAAAAAAAACCTGAAATAGTGAGAAAAGCATCTGATAGGAAATCAGAGTATCTAGGAGTCCTGATTTCCAAAGCCAGAGTTTTTGCTAATCTGATAAATGACCTTTGTCGAGGCACTGACCTTCCCGAGGCTTCAAGCTGCAGGTGTTGGAGAAGACAGTCACTGAGGTCCCTCCCTGCTCCATCACTCCCTGTTCTGTGGTTCATATCACCAAGATCAGACACCCCTGTCCTGGAGCATTGGTCCAGACTCCCTAGCAAGGTCTTTGCCTTAAATAGCCAGCTAATTGTGGCAGCTCTTCCCTTTGATTTATAGCCTTTGGTGACAGAGAAAAATCTAGGAAGGGTCTCAAAACAGGGCTATTTCACGCAAAGTAAGTTTGGCTCAACCGGAATTAATGAAAACAAATACTGTCTTTTTACACCATTACCACAAACAGTTTAAGAGAATGTACTATTTCCACCTTCTTTCCTTGACACAAAATCATAGAAAGGAGGTAAGTTCTCAAGTGTGCCTACTCACTGTAATTTTGATATGTAAAAGCAAATGTAGGCCACTCAGATGGGGTAGTGTGGGACAAAGGTGTTGCAAAGAGGATCTGTGCTGGCAACATGCCATTGTCTTCAGCCCCTCTGAACCACCCCACACAAAAAAATACAATACCATGGGATCACACCTGGGGTAGTTGGCATTAATGTATAGAACTTTCCCTGGTTTATTGATTTCATAAATCAATTTATGAAATTGTTTTTTTAGAGATGGGCTGTAACACAAACCCCTTAGATCTGTTTTATGAAATTCAGAATCAATTTTGTATAATGGCCCTATTTTTACCTCACTAGATAGATCATTTTCAACAACAGTCAAAACGCCCACACCATAACTCTCCACCATGTAGTGTCAAAAAGCTACCACATTCACTCTTTCCATTCACTCACCCAACAAACATGCCTATAGTGTCTCAATAAGCTATGCAGTGGGTTAGACATTATCCCTGCCATCTGGGAAGTCATGCTCTGGTGAGATGACTTATTGATAGCATCATGTAGCAAGGTAGCCAACTGAGAAAGTATCCTGTGCCTTGTGTTTGCTGCTAGACAGTCCATAGGAAACAATCCAGCTTCTCCTATTCCCATTGCCTATTTCTCATCAGGCTGGTAGTCAGGTCTTTGTTTAGGAGATCCAAGTTCCCTGCATACCCCATAGGAAAGATGGAGACATTTCTGTGTTTCTGAGCTTTAACACACACACACACACACACACACACACACACCACGTTATCAGATATCTGGAAAGTCTAGACCAGGGTTTAAAAACTCTCAGATTTATAAAAGCCAGGAAGACAGCATCACTGAGTAAAATGAGCCTGGAATAAGATGACAAATAACAAATGATCTTGGCCTCAGAGATGAGGCCACAGCAGAGAGAGGTGGGGAGTGTGCAGACATGGAGAACAGATGCCAGCCACTTGTTCAGGGCAAACTGGCTATTGCCAGGAAAAATAAAGATCCCGCTGTGCCAGATTTGCTGAATTCTCAGTAACACCTGGACATGTTCAAATAAAATCTTCATTTGTAAGCGATAGCAATTAATTCACATTTTAAACTCTGTGCAGGATGCTACTGTGTACACCAAGGGAAAACTTTCAGAGGTCATGAGGCTGAGTAGGGCGCACAGGGCTACTTTTCCATGCCTTGTCTAAGTACCTTGAGGGAAGTACCTATGCAAGAGAGGGAGAGTAGAGTTGGGAGTGGCCAAATGCCCCAAGCATGGACAGGTCCCCTTCGAAAGGGAAGGAGAATGGAAGAGTGTCATTTAGTGAAGTAGTGAAACATGAGTCTGCTCCGGGCAGTGCAACTGAGGTCTAGGCTCTTGGATGGGGACAGGTGTATGGCCGAGTGAAAAAGTAGCACCAAGTCCTGTGTCTTGGGAGCCTCAGCAGAGGTTTCTGTGGCTGAGCGTGGCATGGAAGAAATGCAGTTGGTTGGCAGAACCACCTGCCTTTGAACAGACCCATGGGCTTGATTGAGGTGCCACCACAGAAGAAGCCACCCCTGAAGAATGACCAAGACTATTCCCCACTTTCCCCAAGTTTCTCATAGAATCTAAGAAAGCAAAAAGGGAGTTCCCTTCACCCCATTTGCCACCCAAAATACCAGTTATTGACTTCTCACAAACCCCCACAAGGGGAGAATCAAGCTGGATTTAATTTGATATAGAAAACTAAAGAAATCAGCATTTCTTGTACCCAAATAATTATTAAACAAGTAACACAATTATACATAAACAATTGGCTAAAATACAATGGGTTAAGGAAGTGATTCTTCCTGCCTGGATGGATCAAGGGAGGCTTCTCATTTCAACTCGGATCCCAAAGCCTTCCTCTGAGGTGCTCCAGATGGGAAGGGACTCTCTGAGGGGACGACAGGAAAGCAGGGGAGAGCTGTGAGGCTTCTACCTGGAACATTTCTCTTGTCAGTTTTATGGGGTGCTATATTAGTTCCCTATTGCCACTCCCATAAATTACCACAAACTTACTGGTTAAAAACACACAAATGTATTATTTTACAGTTCTGAAGGTCAGAAGTCTGAATAGGTCTCACAGTGCTAAAATCAAGGTGTCACAGGACTGGGTTCCTTTCTGGAGGCTCTAGGAGAGAATCTGTTTTCAAGCCATTTTAAGACTGCCTATATTCCTTTGTCCATAGCCTCCTTCCACCTCCTAAGCCAGTGATTGCACCACTCTGACCTCATCTTCCACTGCCTTATCCTCTCCTTCTCTGACTCCTACCTTCTACCTATGAGGACCCTTGTGATTACATCAGGCCCACCCAGATAATCCAGGATATGCTCCCTATTTTGATGTCAGCTGATTAGCAACCTTAATTCCATCAACAACCTTAATTTTTCCCCTTGACATATAATATAACGTATTCACAGTTTCCAGGAATTAGGACCTGGACATCTTTGGTGGTCCATTATTCTGCCTGTCTCAGGAACTCTGTCTGCAAAGCTAATATGCCTCTTCTCATGACCACCTTCATTGAAAATCTACTCATTCTCTGCTGCATAAAACTCACTCTACTGAGCCTCCACCTGGTGCACCAGATGACAACAAAAAAGAAGCAAAGAGAAGGTCTTTGTTTGAAGCGAGTAGAGGCATAGAGCTAATGCTTTCCAAGACACTAAAAGGAAATCTGTCTTTAAAATTCATGCCTGAGTGGCAATCAAGGTAGGCCATGAGACTCTGAATGACTCCCTTGTGGCAAGTAGCAGGCATTGATCAGATAACTGGCAGATAGGAACAGGGAAACCTATGGCTACAAACAGAATGAAACCTCTGATGTGGTTAGCACTCTGCTCAAACCAACTGAGCCAGACAAACCCAAATTCTGATTACCCACAACACAGTGAATGAGAAGGCAGTACAACCACTGTTGCACAAGAATTCTGGAATTATGAAACTTTTCTATACACTTAGAGGTTTTATAATTTTCATTCAAAATTAATAGCCCAAGGAAGCATACAGATACTTCTGGTAAAGCTATACATGCATTTGTCTTTGCTTTCTACTAAAGACAGATCGACTCAATGGTAATATCAGTCATCTTCCACTTACCACTAATTCTCATTGGCTTCTAATGTCCTCAGAAGAATGTTGGGTTTATGAGAGGCAAACTAGATGTTGTTACTAAATCCACATATGAAGTAGCTACAGCACAGAAAGGGCCATATGCGTGTCCTAGGACACATGACCTTGAATTGTGGATCTGACATCCCTCCTTTGGATCTTTCCCACTCAGTACCATTTCCTTTTCTTTTTAACGTTATTTATGTGCCAAGGCTCTGTATAGAAGGTAAAAGTGACACTTAGCAACCCTTAGTACACAAAATATAGCAAACAACAGCAGCAGTACTTTGATTTACATAATCTCATAATGTTTTTATAAACCATTGATAATTATATATTGTTGCTTAAAATATGGCTAACTTTGAAACAGAAGCACAATGAAAGTAAAACTAATGAATTACTACAATATAAATGCCATAGTCTAGATAAAATCTCTCAAAACTCGAGGTCTAAAGAGGAAAAATAATAAAATGGTTTTTGGGGACAGAAGAGCCAGCAACCATTGTTATAACTCAATCACCTCATTTTATAGATGCAAACTCTTAAGGTTCAGCGAGCTAAAGTTCAGACAGTGGGTAGTAAAGCCAAGAGATGAGTCCAAGATGCATTTCTTTATTCTCTGCCATTGTTTTCTTGTTTTTGCCTAAAAGGAGTGTGAACATCCGAGTAGCTATTTTCTCATGCTCTGTGACATGCTAAGATAACTGCTCATAGAAGTGTCCCAGAACCCAGCACCCAGTGGACTGTAGCCCCTCAAATGATGAACTGTAAGCAAGAGTGGTCAAGATTAATAGCCAGTTCTTACAAAAACTGGCCTTGCCAGACTTTCTGGGTCCAGTACACCTTGCAGATGCATTTCCCAGCGTGAAAGATTAGTGCCTGGAAATAGCTGGCCTGGATTCCCTACAGTTTCTAGTGTCACTGATGAGAGAAGAGTTACAGATTTATTGCTGGACTATAGTGAAATGAAATCATTGTTTGGTCATCATTTCAAACCAACATGCAGTCTTACTTTTTTTTTCTATAAAAGTCCCTTGACACATTTTCTTCCTTCTTCAAGCAACCATTATCTGCACTATAAAAAATGAGATCAAGTAATAAATTTTTATGCAGTAAAGGTAGTCTCCCTGACTATTCACCATTTAATGATAACATTTGCTTTTTAATTCTTTTCAGTTGGAAAAATGCCTTTATTTGTAAATAGCTGCTTAGCAACATTCTTTGTAAATGTTCATATCTCATTTGGAACACCTATCACTCAGTTCTGGAAGTCCTTAAATTCCTTGGGGCTTATGCAGCATTCTCAAAACATGGACAAAAGCAGAAAAAAACATGCAAGAAAAGCTGAATCATTCCAATTTTCTAACCAAAAGAGCAATTTAATACATATGAAAAGCTGCCTTCATTTTGGAGAGAACTGATGTAACGGTGAGGAAAAAACATGAAATTACAATGTTGGGAGATAAAGAATAGTTTGTCCATCTATGACAAAGTCTAAGCTGAGAGCAGATCAAGTCAGGAGTAGAGACTGAGAATGTATAAGAAGATCTAGAACTTCAGGATTTTATCATCTGTTTATCACTGAGAGTCCCTGGTGTCCAATGCAGCCCTAACTTTTTACAGACGGTGGGAGGGAATCACAGTCATGATTCTTCTCCTTAGGAGCCCCATCTGCTCTCTCACACCCTCAGGGTGTGTGTGTGTGTGTGTGTGGTAAGAAAAGAAATACAGAACCCCAGTGAGTGTGTGATAATCTAGACCTGTCCACATCACACGGTAGGAGACATGTAGGTAAAGGTATTTCTCCTGGAGTTGGCAGATTCCGGCCAACAATGGGAAAGATCTGACCTCCCTTTTCTGCATTTCTTCTACCCAGTACCACTTCCTCTCTTTTCATAGTTATCTGTATGCCAAGGCTGTGCATAGAAGGCAAATCTGACACTTAGTCTGCAAGGGTCACTCTCCAGCAGAGGTCGCCTGTGACATTACTTAATTGATAGCTCTTTCTCTCTGTGGTACCCACTCTTAAGCATTGGGAAAGAAAAAGATACTCAGGAACAAAAGAACATGTGAAAATATGACATGTGAAAGTAAGGCAGGATCTGTGGCAGCCGGCTTCCAAGGTGGCCCCTGCGATGCCTGTCTCCCGGTATGCACAGCCTTATTTAGTCTCCTTCCACACTGCCTCAGGGTGTTCCATGTGGCCAGTGGAATATGGCAGGAGCGATGGTGTGTCACTTCCAAGATCAGATTCTACACGGCATTACAACTCCCACGTTGATTGCCCTCTTGTCTCTCTGTCTCCCTTGGAACATTTGCTCTGGGAGAAGCCAGCTACTGTGTCTTGAGAACATTCAGACAGCCCCATGGAAGAGCCATGTGGCAAGGAATCGAGACTTGTGGCCAGCAGCCCTGTAAGTGGGCCTTCTTGGAAGTGGCTCCTCCAGCCTCAGTTAAGGCTTCAGATGAAACAGCCCAGACCTTCAGCCAGAACCACCCAGCTAAGCCACTCCCAGATCCCTGACCCTCAGAAACTGTCAGATAGTGAATGTGTGTTGTTTTAGGCCACTACATTTTGGGGTGGTTTGCTATGTAGCAATAGATAACTAATCCTATAAGTTAGAATACAACATTTGAAAAGTTTAGAACATAAATTCCTTGATGATAATGTTATATTTGTTCTTTTGGAGAAAAAACGTTCTGAAGAGAAATAGTTTCATTGAGAAGATGTAAAATGCATCTTCCAGCCACGTTATGTTCAGTTTTCAAATCACTTTTATTCAACCAGTTATCAAGCACCTCATATATACACACTATTAGGATAAACTGATAGAAATATACTTCAAAATGCTTAAACCACCCTGCAGCATGTTTTGTTTTTCTTCTCAGTATTTGTTTGCATTTTATTTAATCTTAGCTATCTGCGCTATTTTCCATCTGACCTTTAAGATCCACTCTCCTCTGTTCCACCATACTTAGTACTTTGACGCTGGCCCTTGGGAACTGAATGAACGGGCCCCTCTGCCCCCTGGCTTTCTCTTGGTTTCAGCCAATAGGGGAATATGCAGGGGATCAGAGGGTAAGAGGAGAAGGCGAAGGTACCTATATCATTGACTCCTTCCCTACCATGGATTGACTACTTCTCTCCACGCAAGACTGTGTTCCTGTCAGGCAACCCACCCAGCCCTCTCCCATTAGCCACAGCTGGGCTCTTAGCACTGAAGGGCAGTAATACTCCCTGCCATTCCTTGACAGGGGAGGGAAACCCTGCTGACACCTTTTAAATAATTCTTTCATTCATCAATTGCCTGGTTTGAATGTGCCAAGTATTCCCTGCCAGGGCTGAACAATTCATCAACCTTTAAAAAATGTGAGATTTCCCATAAAGATCAGAATTTTCACGTTCACCTTTAAAAATCAGAATATCTGACAATGCTGGGTCCATATTCCCAAGTAGCTGCCACCTGTGCCCTTTTGATGGGCCGTATGCCCTCCCATTACCCATCAGTCCCCACTGCTGTCAATTGTGTGACCCACTTGGTCAACTCCCAAACATTTATAGGATCTGCTTGCCCCTTTATGTTCACTTGAGTTTGTGAACTCAGGCTAAATCTGTGGCAGGAGAGAGAGTGTTGAACATAAATCACTTTATGTAGTGTGGAATGTTGGTGCCAAGAAGTGATTCAGACAATAAACACAACAGCAATTATGTGAATGGAACGTCCATTTCTGTGTATGAGAAATTTCATGAAGGAGCTGAACCTTGAAACCTCTCTGTGAAGAACAATACCACACTTGCAACACCATGAGGTTTGGCCTGGCCAGGAAGCCTAGCCATTATTTACACCTTTGCTTGCAAGGGAAAATTAATTCTGGGATCCAAACAACAATAACATTTTTGGAATATAATCTATTAATTACATTGGTTACCCCCTTATAAGCAACTCTAAGTATCAAAATGAGTTCCTTTTAAAGAAGGTACATCCAAATAGAAAAAGTCTAGGATTAGTGACCTTAATTCAAAAGATTTTAATGGCAAAACTTCAAATTTTGAAAGAGAAAATGATGTTCATTGTCACCAACATAATGTAACATTATAGATGAACTAGTTAATGCAATTAGACAATAGAAATAAATGCTGTATATGTATTAAAAAGGAGTCAAAATTATCACTATTTGTAGATGATATGAGTCTATAGACTGGAAACCCCAGAAGAATTGACATAAGAACTATTGGAAATAATAATAGAATTAGTAAGGTGATGTGTTACAAAATTATTTTTGAAACCAATAACTTTTCCATATATTCATTCAGAACATATTTCCCAAGTACCTATTATTTGCCATGCAACATTCTAGGCATGGAGGATACAGCAATAAATAAACCATGTAAAAAATCCTTGCCCTTGAGGAGCTTATATTCTAGCGAGGAAAGACATACAATATATAACGTACATAAGTGAAACTTACAGTTTATTAAAGGGTGATTAGTGTTAAGGATAAAAATAAAATAAGGAAGGAGGGTATAGGGTACAGGAGGGATTGCAATTATGTATAAGATAGCCAGGGAATGCTTTATTGAAACGATGACAATGTGTAAAGATCTCAAGGGAGTGACAGAGCAAGCCATGGGTACATCTGCTGATGAGGGCACCAGGCAGAAGGTGCAACAAGTACAAAGGCCCTGAGGTGGATCCAGTTAGAAATATTATGTAAGGAAAATTCCATTCACAATAAACAAATAAAAAGATAAAATACCTAAGAATAAATACTTACAGAAATGTGTAGGATCTATATGAAGAAAACATTAATACTGTATTAAGAAATAAAAGAAGAGCTAAGTAAATGGAAAGTGTATCCATCAGGGTTCCATAAAGCAGAGCCACTATGAGTGCTATGATAAAAGGAATTGATTATAGAATTAGACCTTATTCACTTCTGGAAGGAGCTGGAAAAGTAAATGTCCAAAATAGGGAATTTTAGGATCAGAAAAAAGTCACTCTCTGGCTCTCCTGAAGCACTAGCCTAGGTGGAAAATCAGAGCTTTCAGGGAAATTGGGAAGCAAGGCACATGCAGCTGCCAAAAGCAGACCATAAAGGGAGACTACTGCATCAGCCTATAGAAGGCTATTGCTTCTGCATAGCTACCACCTCTGTGAGCTCACAATCAAATATCTGTTGGTGGGACTACAGTTGCTCTTGGTCAGCTGGGCCAGAGGCAGGAAGAAGAGCAGGACACAGAATGGAGAAGAGCGGGAACTCACTGGAACCCTCTGGCACGTCTGCATCTGCCTCTCCTCACCTCTAACCATGACAACTTTTAGAGACAATGGCTGCTGCTTCCAATGTGTCTTCCACATCTCACACGTATTTCCTTTTGGTGTACTTCAACCTGGAACTACACGGGGAAGGGGATTCCGGGAAACAGCCAATTTGACATGAAAAACCTCTACAGAAAGACAAGCTGTGCTCTTAAAATAAAAAGACTCCATACTGTAGAGATGTCAATTAGACCTAATTTATAAGCTCACTGCAATCCCAAATGCCAACAGGATTTCGGGGGCAGGGGAAGGGAGGGAGAGTTGTCAATAAATGTATCAATAAAGTTCAACTGGAAAAATTAAAATACAAAAATATCCAGGAAATCTTTCAAAAAGAAGAGAGGCATCTGGCTAACAAGATATTAAAACGTAAAATAAAGCTACAAAATTAAATCTGTTTAGTATTGAAGAACAACCAAATCAATGCAAGAAAACTGTAACAGATCTAAATATATATGGGAATTTTAAGAGTGGCATATCAATTCAGTAAGGAAAAGAGGGATTTTTTTTAAAGGTGTTGGAACATGTTTGAGGAAGACCTCAAAGTGCAGGACAGAAAACCTAGAAGCCAAAAAAGAAAAGACTGATAAAAATTACCACATTAAAATTTAAAGTGGTTTGAATAGAAAAAATACATAATAAACAAAGTTGAAAGACCCACCGTAAATATTGGAAAGTATATGTGCACAAAGACTAACTTCTTTTGTTTAAAAAGAACTCATACAAAAAAAAGAAAAAAGAAAAAGAACTCACACAAATTTTAAAAAGGAAAAGATCGGCAATGCAGTAGAAAAATGGAGACAGACATAAAAAGTTTTCCAACAACATATTAAAAGCCAATAAATTATTTGAAAAGATGTTCAACCTCATTAGTAATCAAAGAAATGCATGTTAAAACAATAATGAAATGTTGTCTTGCAGTCCAATAAGCAAAACTTAGAGAGCTTGATAATATCCAGTACTATCAAGGGAGGAGAAAGGGGCACTTCATACTGCCAATCTCTCTGGTCACTTTGATCTCGCACATAAGTGGCTCCACTGGGTTGGTTTCTTTTCCCTTTACCTTTTCATTCAAAGCATGTATTTAGTTCCTTCCCTTTTTAATTCAAAGAGGAGCTGAGATTAGAATGTGGTGTTAAAACTTTGTGAGTGATGGAGGAATAGAATAAATGAATTTGGAGAGTGACTTTAGGGGCTACAAAATGTGGTTACTCATGACTTGACCCTACTCCTAAATTCGCATTTTACTCTTAAATGTCTTCCACAAGACAGAGGCCAGCTTGCCCCTCATAACCCAAAATCTCTAGTTCTCTCTCATCCTGAGCTTCATAAAAGCCTCAGCTTCCCTTACCCCAGTCCAGGGTACACTCATTTCATGCCCAGGATGACTGATGGTGGAAAGATTAATGTTTTTCAGTAAACAAAGTCACAATAGTCAACAGTATATGAGTGTATTTCTCAGAATCTGTTGAATAGCATCATGTGAGAGTTACTAATAGTCCATTTAAATCCATAGTTAGGAAAAAAATTTTTTCTTTAACTCTTCAAGCACATAACTGTCCATCTCCAAACACATCCAATTCATAGTACTAAATCGAACACTTAAAAACTCCAATTATAGCATTTGAAGTCAGATCCATACTGACTTCAAGTTTCTGTCAAGAACTCTAGGTGAGTACTTGCCTTACACTCACTCTAATGGTGAAGCCAAATCAAAGTTGTTCCCAGCATGAGCAAGTAGCTCCACCACCTTCAGTAACCAAAAATGGAGGACTCTCCAAAGGGCAATCATCTCTATAAAAGACAATTTAAAATTCCATCTTCATCAAACATTCAGCTTCACGTACATTCAAATTTTCTATGCTGTGCATACATTATTTCTATATTTAGAACAAATTAATGAATTTCCTTTAAAATAATCCTTTAGTCATTTGGGTTCAAGGATAAAGCATATCTCCATGAGTGTTATCATTTTGAAAAACTATCCATCCTCTACAGAATCAATTGTAGACAAACTTGGGACTTAATTAAGGTTTAACTTGGGCTGACTTGTGTCCCCTTTGGATCTCTTCAGCCATTCTTCCAGAAGCACATCTTCTTTCTGGTTCTTAACTACTCACTAAGCTGTTAAGCTAATTCAGGCATAACCCAGAGCCTTCTCTACTGTGCTACTACTAGGTTTCGTCTACTCACTATTCATGATTTAAATAAAAAAATAAAAAATGACACTAAAATTTTCCACAGCCATCTTCCTTGTAACTTCAGACATTGTGCAGTAGAAGAGATATTTGTGATGCTGCAAATCTCACCATTTAGTCTATTTGTAAGCTCTCTCCTTCCCCTCACCCTCCATTTGCTCATTCTATTGCTACATATAGATGGAAAAGAGAATGCTCTTATTTTATTAAGGATTCAAGAGCAAGAAAGGAAAAAAAACCAAAAGATCTCACTTTGAAAGAATGCATTCATATTGCGAACCAGGCAATCGAAACAGCTATAAAGAAAATCTCACGACATGGAAGTTAAGACCCACCCGACATTTGTCATGGCCCACAGCTGGCAATTAGGAAGCTTAAGGTGAGCTTTGTGACATATTTTCATAAATCTTCACAGATAAACTGTCTCAACTCAACTTATGCCATCTTTTCCTTCTCTCTTTTTTTTTCCCCCACATGAGAGTTTTTCTACTTCAGTTTGTTTTCAAAATAAAGAACTCTTTTTTGTAGTCATCAACAGATATACCCTGTTAAGAATCACAGATGGAATACAATCTGTTTAGCTTAACTGAAGGCTGCACCTTGTTCTTAAGATTTCAGATATTTTCATTTACCTTCCTAAACATCATCCCTTACCCAAAATTCAAAGAAAAGTACACACACCCACAGTAGTCTTTCTGTAGAGCTTTCTGTTTAATGATCTAGAAGAGAAATCTCATGTGGGGGTATAAAAGAAAGGAAAATATTTGGCAAAAGTTTGAAAGCCTGTGATAATAGCTTCAAAGATTCAGGAGATTAGATTAGGAAGTTTGCCGAATGTTTGAAGAATAAAGCAGTGCATTAATTAAGGAAATTGTATTTGATTTAGGAGAGATTTCTTCCTTAAACATGCCTATGTAACTGCAGTTTCTAAAGTTGCTGTGCTATAAAATGGAATCTTTTGTCTTCTTCATAGTGTCTTTGAATAGACTTTGCATTTTTATAGTTACTACAACAGGCAGCCTCTAAGATGACCCCAAGGATCCCTGCTTCCTGGTACTTCCCGAGTGATCACTTCCTCTTGAGTAACTGGCTTCTAACCAATAGAATACAGCAATGTTGAGGAAATGTCATGTCTATAATTAGGTTGCAGAAGACTGTGCCTTGCCTCTTGCTTATAGACTATCTCTATAGCTGGCTTTAAGGAAGAAACCAGCCACACTACAGAGGCCCACGTTGCAAGGAATTGAGGGTGGCCACTGGCCAACAGCCACCTAAGAACTGAGCCACTCCAGTCCAACAGCCCTCAAGCAACAATCACATAAATGAGCTGGAAGTAAGTACTTCCCCACTCGAGCCTTCAGATGAGACCCCAGCATTGAGAGACACCTTGATTGGAGCCTTGTGAAAGACCATGAAGCAGAGGACCTAGCTAAGCCAGGCCCAGATTATTGACCCAAAGAATCTGTGAGATAATAAATTTTAAGCCATTACATTTTGGGGTAATTTGTTAATGATGGGGCTCAGAACATGCTACCCCAAAATATGGCACCTTGGCATACTGAGTATCTTAAGCTGAAGGAATTCGAGAAAACTGCAGAAGCAGGAAAGTCTCTCTGATCTTCTGTTGCCATTTTTCCCTGACATAGGCCATAAAAGAATTTTCTGACCTTCCACTAAAGTAGGCCTCTCATTCCAGAGAGGTCCTCCCTATACCCTAAGGAAAGGAATGAAGACACAGAGACCAAGAAAAATCTTAACAAACAGGCCTTGCTAAGTTCTCCCCCCGCCACCAGTTTATTACATTAGATCATACCCTTTGTTTTTTAATCATGCTTCTGCAAGACTGTCCATAAAAATACACAGATTTCCCTGTTTCTTTGGGTCTTCATTTCTGAAGCCTCCTATGTCATGTAAAACTTACTTACATAAACGTGTATGCTTTTCTCTTCTTAATCTGTCTTTCACTGTACAGGTGACAGTCATGAACCTTGCAAAGAAGAGAAAAGAAATCTCTTCTCTCCTACAACAATAGCTAACTAATACAAGTACTATTTGCCATTTTGGAAATATCCATAAAACCCACTATTTTCTATAGACATACACTTGTGAAGTGGCTAAGCAAAATTCTCCCTAACACACTGTTTTTACATTTTACTTTTAGCTACAGTAAGACTCAGTAGAACTCATAATGACCAGAAAAATCAGAGTCTGGGAATTCAGAGTGTAGGCAGGGGTATTTGTACTTTGGAGTATCAATGGGAATAATTATTTTAGGGAAAGCTTCCTACCCAATCTTGCCCTATCCGATACCTCTGCCATCTTGTTTTAATGTCTGGAAATTTTACAGTTATAACTTCTTTTGGCTTTAATTACTATGCTCCCATTTAAAATGAAACTATCTAAAGAAGGTAATTCAGGTACAATATCAATTTATATCTTTATCTGAGTGTGTGGGAGAGAAGGGAAAACTTCTTTGCCCCTGGAATGTTTGCTGAAAGATCAACTCACAATAAGGTAAATTAATAACAGAAAGAGATTAAAAATGTATTTACTGTGCTCATGGGGAGAATCATAGAGTGATTACTCAATATCCCAATGGGGTCCAGAAGTTTACATATCCTCATTTTAGAGGGGAGGGAAAGATGAGGAATATATGTCATTCTGTTGAGGGGCAATAAATCATTACTAAGGAGGATGAATAGATACTTGGGAGAATGAATGGATGGGGGAAATAGACTGACTTGAAAATGATTCTCTTTGGAAATCAAATTAACTTGAGAGACAGGTATTATTTTTAAAATGGGTTAGGCCAGGTCTGGTTGCATTCTTGATGTTCTTTCCTGCAATAGATATTGAGATAACAGGGAGGGGCCAGAAAGACAATTGTTTTCCTAGGTGGGTCTAGATCTCAGGCAGATAAAGAAACTTCCAAGTTTTGGGGAGTGCCGATGATGGGGAGGGGGGAGGGGGGAGTTCAGAAAGACATTGAGGCTTTTTCACTCAATGCAATATGTCAAAATACCATATTTGGGGGAAAAATATTTCTAATTTCCTTCAAGCATATGAGTCAGGCGTTTAGTTTTGGACTTCTCTGAAAGCAAGTTTTTATAAGGAGACAAAGTTGGGTCCCTCAATGGATAGAAAAGTTGTAAGGTATAAATTCAGAAAACAATTTTAAAATCTTATGTGCTGGCACTACCTCATTCAAACCATGAGAAATGATACTCAGGAGATACATAAAAACTCATATCCCCCCTTTTGGTACCTCTTTTCTATGTCTCTTTACTGTGCTTCTCATACACAACTGAATTGGATTGACAGACATTACAGAACAGGCTTATACACTAATTCTCTTTGGTTCTGTAAATGAAAGGCATAAACAGTTATATTGAAGGATGAAAGGTAATATTGGGGTTCATTTGCTGCAGAAGTTCTCATCTGAGACTTTACCACCACCACCACCACCACCAGCAGCCCAGAGTGAGCCTGGAAATGGTGGGGGGGGTTGCTTGTTTGATCAATGACTGGGCCATAGCGATCTTTACCTCAGGTACCTCATTACTCTCCTCTACACTGGCCTTTGTCAGGGCTCCTCAGTCAACACTGACAGGTACAACAAACTTTGACTCTTGGGAGGAAGATAGGATGTCTTGATCCTTTTCCTCCCAGAAGGATCTCAAGCTCCTTCAACAAAGGTGTCTGCCCCTGCTCCAGTGTCAGGGCCAAGGGAAAGCTTCTCCTTAACCCTCTGAAGGTTTGCTGAAAAATCAACTCACCAAAGGAGATTAATAGATAGGTGAAAGGGCATACAAATTGATTAATGGGCACACAGGGGAGAATCACAGAGTGCTTACTCAATATTCCAGTGGGGCTCACATACTTATATGGCTTTATTTCAGAAGGGATGGGGGAGATAGGGAATATAGGTAATTTTGTTGAGGGATGACAAATGATTACTAGGGAGGATGAATTGATCAGCTAACAGAGATTAACTTATAAATGTAATAGAGTAGTCACCCCTCTTCCCATAGATATGGAAGGGAACTATTGACAGTGGGGAATATGTAACAGAGGGAATGGCCTGAAAAAAATGGCAAAAAATATTTTCTGTGTCTTTAAAACATCCTCCATTCCTTTTTGAGAACTAAAACCTGCATCCCTACCTCAGGCCAGTGGTTGGGAGGAGCAGGTTAAGTCTTTTGTTATTTGTGCTACAGGAGATGTCTCAGCCTGGACCTGGCAGAGGCAGATCCTGGGTGGAAGTCATGTGACCGTCTTCAGTGGAGATGGGACGATCAGAATCATCAACTGTAGTTGAATAACAATTGCCTGAAGCTGAGAACCTATCCTTTAAAAGCTCTATATTTCTGCTTATTGCTAGGACAATGGCATTTCAGACAGAAGTCTCCATCCTCCTCCTTGGCCAGCAAAGTAATAAACTTCTCTTTCCTTCTCCTCAAACCACTTGTTCTTGTCTTTCTGATGTGGCCTCGAGGACAAGTGCCGAGCTTTCCGTAACATAAATAGTTCTCTTTAGAAATCGAAAGAGGCTAAGAGACAGACATTATCTTGTGAATGGGTCTGTTCAGGAGTGGTTAGTTCTTGGTCTTCTTTTCAGCAATAGATAATGAGAGAGCAGGCAGGAGAAGGAGTAACAACTGCTTTCCTTGGTGGGTCCAGTCTTTATGCAGATATGGGAAAAGTCTCTTCCAGCACTCTGTTGATCTCTCAGGGCCTTTAACTCAAAATACTCATTATATCAGGGAGCCATATTTTGGGGAGAAGTTCCCTGTGCTTCTTCACCAGCAAACTTCAAGTACCACTTACAGTTTCTTTTCTCAAAAAAAATAAGGGGTTTAAGTTCCTCCTCACTGAACACCCCAGAACATAAATATGCAATTATAATACATTGCAATAAGTGCTATGGAATATTTTCACACTAGGTACAGAAGTTATAACAAAACCACAATAATAATGATGGGTAAGATTTAGTAAGGACTTATTATTAATATATTTTATGTGCCTGTAATTCAGCTAAACCTTTTATGTATATCTGTTTTAATGTTGCCAAATGCAGATTTGGCTACCACCACCCAAGAACCAAACAGGTGAGGTGAGTGGTGGTGAAGGGAAGGTAGTTTATTTAAGTGCCAGCGCCCTGAGGAGATATGGCAGACTATTGTCTCAAAGACCATCTCAGCTTTCTCTGCTTGGTGAGCAACTTATAAAGGGAAGCGGTAAAAGGGGTTGGAGGCAGAAAGCAAACTTTGCGCAAGTCATCATGACTTGCTTGATGGTTATCAGCAAACAATAGGTCATCTGGTGGATCTTGTCATCAGCTATCTGTGGTTGGCCTATTCCAGACTCTTGATCTTTTTTTTCCTCAAAGTCATTTTCTAATCTTGTACCCAGCAGCAGTATAAGCAAGCAGCAGGTTAATTCTAAACTTTTAGGACAGAACAAGCTGAAAGCATACTGAGAGCAAAATTGCTTCCCTTTAGCTAGCCTAGTGTTACTGTCTGAATGGCCCTTGGGCTGTGCTTACATGGTACTCATTCCAATTCTATGTGAGGAATACTATTAGGATTCCCATATTACAAACAAACAAACAAAACTTCAATCTTAGATAAGATAAATAACTTGTGGAGTAGAGCGTCACAGATTTTGTTTCCCAAGAAACAGACCCTGAGATGGAAATTAGCGTGTAGGAGGCTAGTAGGGAGTAGAGTACTGCTGGGACCGATCCCTAAGGAAGGAAGGTGAAGGAAACAGGATGGGGAAGAAGGAGAAGTTGGGCTGTGATGTAGCCTCAGCCAATCCCCCAGGGGACTATGAAGCTGGGATGGCCTTTCAGAATTGACTGAGTTGGGGCAAGGGAGTACTTCTACCAGCCATTGGAGAGAAGCTACCCAGGAAGGCAACATAACCTTGAGCAAGGTTGATCTCTTTGGCTGAGGCAATCTCCGAAATGAAGAACAGCTGAGCACTTTCTGTCACTCCTAGCAGCTGAGAAAATAAGTCCTTCATCCTGGCAGCAGCAGTGGAATCTGGGCAGCACTTCCCAGCACCCACCACACAGAGCTAACTACAATTTAAGTTTATTGCTCTAGGATGTTGAAGAATTGCTGTTAGGAAGAAGATTGTTTTCTTTTGTTTAGAACAGCCTCTTTGGTCATGAAAGGAGAACCCCCTCTAAACACATGTAAATGAAAAAGACGACAAAGAAAGCACTACATCATCGCCCTACATAATACAGAAGCAGGACTGTGGGATTGTCTCCTGGAAGCTTGGGTGTTGTAAGCACCCTGGAGACTCACTCAGGGAAGAGGAGGAGGAGAAAGGCCCCAGCTGCTAGGTCTACCTCGATATTCCCTGCTCGTTGGTTTCCAGCGTCAAGAGTGAGTACTGGTACTGAGTTGAGCCAATGACAGAGTGATCACAAATACAAAGCAATCCCCTACAGCCAGCTTATTACAGAAAAGAAAGAAGCTTTACAAAGTGAAAGTAAAAGAAAAAAGAAAGCTACCCAAAGCGAAAATACATTCCAGAGAGAGGAACAGGTCAGCGCCCATGAGTGGAGAAAGACGTTGAAGACTCCCAGGTGGTTTCCTTTTATAGGCCTGGTCCAGGGGCGGGCTTATGGGAGGTGTGGGATATTACCAAATGATTATCAGGTGTTCTGCATTTTCCTGCAGTCCCTTCCCCTGATTAGTCCCTGGCTTCTCTGCCCATAGGAACCACACTCCTGGCCTATACCCACCACCTACAGATTTGATGCCTACCTAACACAGCAACACAGCATCAGGTGACAGCTGGGGGTATGGATTGCCTGTGAGAGGCTCCCACATGGTGTTGACCAAGAATTTAAGATGTCAAATATTCAATTTTATGTTGTTCAGTATTCTAATATACTGTTTGGTGATCCCCCTCTGCTATTCTGAAAACATCAGTAAATGTTTTCTAACAACATATTTTTGTTAAAGAAGCTTTGGAGGACCATAGAAGAAGCTAGTCCATGCCTGTGGAGAAGCAGGGAAGCAAGCTCGATAACTGCAAATTCAAAAAGCAGGAAGTTGGCAGCCTCCCCTTGGAAATGTTGGGAAGGACACTAAACCATGTACTGTATGTGGCATGGGGATCCAGCTGATGTATTTGGCTAGTACAAGAACAGGTGATCCTCAGAAAACTGGATGGCTTTGGGATATCTAGTTTATACTTCCACAAAAGAAAATATGATAAATATTGCTTGGGAAAGTCAACGAAGTGCTTCAGAGAGGAAAAAGACAAATGAGCTGGGAATTGGAGGAGGGATAGGAGTTTTTAGGTGGACAGAGATAGAGCAGCTAGGATAAAAATTCATCCCAGGGAACAACACGTGTAAAGGCTGGAGCTATAATAGAAACTATGCCAAAAACTCCAGTAAATCCAGAGTATAAGAGCACCAAAAAAGGAAAAGAGAAATGACTTGGGATTTTATGTGCCACGCTGCAGAGCTTGGATTTTGTTGTAGAAGCTCCTGCTTCTCAACTAATTTATGCTACCCACTGGAATACACTGGTGGTCCAGGACTTCTAGAAAAACACAAATAAATGAGGCTCATCTTTCTGGAACATAAATTTTACCTAAAGATTTGAGGGAAAGGACATTCTTTTTAGATTAAAACAAACATGGCAATGTTTTGCAGTAGAATACAACATTTGCATAATTTTTTAAAATAAAAAATAAGGATTCGAATAGATTTCCTGATTGATTCAGGCAGCTCTTACCACATTCTCTTCCCTCTGTTATGAGAAAAACTTTAATGAAACTCTAATGTAGGTGCTGAGAAATTTCAAGCAGGAAAATAAAGTGATCATTAATCACATTTAGCTTTGTATTGTCCGTATTTCATATGTTTTAATTGCCTATCTCCCCTCCCCCAAATTTTGTTGTAGTTTGTAACATGGAAAGAAGATGGAGAAAGGGAGACATGACAGGAAAAAGATGGAGACAGAGATCCCGTGGCTGCCCAGGCTGGGTCTCATGGGTCATCTGTCCCTTGGTGAAGTTTCTAGTAGGTCTGTCCTTGGTTTCTTGGTCCCCAGCTTTGCTGCATGATGATCTTGTTTTGTCAGGCCACCACTTCATCTGTGGTTGAGCAGATCCTAGGGAACTGAGTCACACTAACTAAACCAAAAGATTTTTTACAAACCTATTGACAATATGTATTAGTCTGCTTGGGCTGCCATAACAAAATACTATAGACTGGGTAGATTAAACAACAGAAATTTTTATTTTCTCACAGTTCTGAAGGCTGGAAGTCTATGATCAGGGTTTTGGCATGGTTGTGTGAGGGCTGTCTTCCTGGCTTGCAGGTGGCCACCTTCTCGTTATGTCCTCACATGGCCTTTCTTTGGTGCATGCACTTGGAGAGAGAGAGATTGCTCTCTCTTCCTCTTCTTCTAAGACCACTAATCCTCATCATGAGGGCCCCACCCTCATGACCTAACTAACCCTAATTATTTCCCAAAGGCCTCATCTTCAAATACCATCACATTGGGAATTAAGGCTCCAACATATGAATTTCAGGGGTGTGAGACACAAACATACAGTCCATAACACAGTATAACCAACACAAAGGAGGAATGTATTCTCTTAGTGGCCGAGATTCTTGTGTCATTTCCTCTAAATACTTGTAGAGTTCTCCAAATGAAGACGTATAAAGATTGTTCCTTTACACTAGTCCATGAAGATTGTTTCTTCTTCTCAGAACCAGGATTATTAACATCATAACTATTGTTCTTAGGCAAACTAGACCCACAGTTACTCTCCTGTCCTATAAAATGTCTACACATTTGCTCAGAAGGAAGATGAATAACATATAAATTCCTGCCTGAATTGCCTTTGTTTAAAAATCCTAATCACTGAAATATTTTGAAGAAGACTTAGTTCAAATACCAATGGGCTCTGGATGAGGTCTATTGTAGTCTTGCAAAGGGCGAAGCCTAATGGAAGTAGGGGATGGACATGTAACAGAGGGAATGGCCTGAAAAGTATAAAAATGTTTTCTGTCTCTTCAAAACCCCCTCGCCCTTTTTGAGAACTAAAACCTGTATCCCTGCCTCAGGCCAGTGGTCGGGAGGGTCAGGGGAGTGTCCTTTATTCTTTGTGCCACAGGAGACAGCTCAAGGAAATTGTCCAGGCGGAGGTCTGGAGGTCACGAGATTATCTTAGTGGAAGATGGGATGAATCAGAAACCATCAACTATAATTGAACAGCAATAGCCTGAAGCTTCTCTTTCCTTCTCCTCAAACCACTTGTCCTTGTTCTTCTGATGCAGCCTTGGGGACAAGTGACAAAATTTTGGTAACAGACAGACTGTAATCATGTAACCAGCTCTATGAACAAATTTCAGTGACCACTATGTTTCTTTTTATAATCCTCTCTCTTAACTAACTACTTGAACTTTTGAGTTGTTTCCCAGAAATGGGATTTTCTGCAAGACAAAGGAGTTGAGATTCTGAAGGCCCCTGGGCAGACTTCCAAACACCGAGACTTACCTGCCCCCAACGCATGTAACCCCTTGTTAATTGCACCATAACCTGCCCAAAGGCATGTGAGTGGCCCCTCCTTCAAAAACCCATGATCTCCATTACTGGGGTAGATGGACTTGAGGCAGTTTCTCCCATTCTCCCGACAAGACATCTTACGTATTAAGAAATTCCTTTCTTCCTTGGCAATCCTCGTTTTCTCAATAATTGGATCTTTGTGTGATGAGCATCTGGACCTAGGCTGAAACCCCCTTGTGGTTTTGACAACAATCACTTCTTCAAAGAAAGTTCTGGAAAAGAGTCAGGATTCCTCCTCCTTTTTTGGAGCTCTAGCTCAGAAATTCCCTACAAAGGCTTAGCTCTTGGCTCTGGGCACCTGTCTGTTGTCTACCTACAAATACAAGTGGGCCATACTAGTTCAGAGCTTCAGACACCCGGGACATGCTTTAGACAAAGGATGGAAAGCACTGAGGGATTCTAGTTTGGGCATTGCATCTGAAAGGGAATGAAAGCACTTATGCAACCCTTCAATCAGTTTCTGTCTCCTTTTGTCCTAAAATTTGCTCCTTGTGGTAATTTAAAGAATCAGCATATGCTCCAGGACAGGCACGAAAGGGGTCACTAATTTTGGTATCTCCTGATACACCATAGTTCCCTTGTCCTTGAGAAGACAAATGATGCACTCACACATTTGTGTGGTGAACATAGAGTCACAGTCAAGGGAATTGGATGGTCTGTGACAAATGTCCCTCAGACTGGAGCAGTGAGGATCACTACATCTGCTTCGCTAAATGACTCACCTTTCTAGGTGTGCTAGATACAAGGAGGCTCTTCCCTCAGTCAGATCAACACTAACACTCCCTGCTTTTATGGTTTTCTCTTTCTAAACTGCATGGAGGCTAACCCCTTCTGCCATAAAATTACTTCAGGAAAATTACAGCACATATTCTTTTATATGAACTGCATTTTAATGTCCACAGTGATATTTGGGGAATTCCATGGCCCACTGAACCATCAGGGGGCCCTTATTCTGCCCTTTCCTTCAAATTCTGTAGTCTCTGGCTTCTTATGGAGTGACTGCAGTTTGTGAACCCAGTGGAAGCCAGGCCTCTGACTAATGCTGTTTTACAGAATAGATGAAAGTACACAAAACATGATAGTTTCTCAATAACTAAATACCTGGTGATTAATTGATGCTTGATGGGTGATATGACAAATAGAATTGTCTTTTAGATAAAGCAACCTCATAACAAAATCCTTCAATAATTAAATCCCCTTGGCTTATGCCCAAGAACCTCCTGACACTGAGCAGAGCAAACAGCTTTACTTTGGTCCCAGAATGCTTACGCTGAGATATCTTTGTCCTTCCATACAATTAGCAGCCCTGTGGAGGGCAATGGAATAGCTGTCTGGGTGCCCCTTGACATTGAGAGATCTAAAGGAATTTTTTTTCTTTTCTCTAAAATCTACCGTGATCAAAGAAGACTTAAGGGTGTCAAGAAGAAAAACAAGCTAACACAATTTGTATTTAATTTTGAAAAATCTTTCCCTGTAGCCATGGGTAACTGGATAAGAAAACACTAAACAAGTCCCTTTGGGAATATTATATGATGGTATTCAATTTTATATCCTGCCTCCTGCATTGGGGATTTCTTCAAGATACGGACAGGCTCTGAGAGACAGACTTACATAAATAGAAGCATTACTCAGCGATGAGATTACCCTTGGCTATAAGGCAAAATTACTTCCAAATAGATCGTGGCATTTAAAAAAAAAAAAATTTCTGGTTTCAGTGCTGGAAGAAAGCAACATAAGTATTTTAAAGGTTACTCATAATGCTCCAAAAAGTCACATATGAAATTATTTCAGATACAGAAGGAAATTGTGATGATGAACATAACTCCATTTGCATTTTGACAGAAGCACCAAATCTCCTCCTACACTCTGCACCCTCACTGCCCTACCCAGACATAAGGGCAACACAAGGAATCACACTGGAAAGGGTAGTTTTGATTTCTTGCTACAAGAGATGTGGAAGAGAAACTTCACATGATTAGTTAAAATTTTCCTTCACTAGGGAGTAAGGCCCCTGTGTAACTCTAAAATCAGAACTCCCTCTGTTAGCAGGCTGTGTAGTTAATTAAGGTCTGAACTGTCAATGTTCAATATGCTAATTATATGCTTAAGAACACTGATTATAATTTTTAATCTATCACTCTGCTGGATATGGTACCTTCTGGATATATAATTACATAACCAAGGAATCTTAAAATACTCTCAGGTTGCTTTTTCCCAGTCAAGTCACATCATTCATGTAGTTAACATAATTTTTGGCTGTATAACCACAAAAACATATTGGGACTTCTTCCCCCATCTATATCAGAAATTTTCAGACATGTCCCTAATTCTTCATCTGAAATAGTCATTTTTTTTCATCTAAGGAATTCTTCTTTCCCATAAGGCAGAATGATGTCCCCAGAGACCTCAGTGCTACAAATCGAGTTCCTCCCTTAGTGAGGACAGAAGGGAGAAAGACTGGCCCAGAGAAATCAGAGGGTCTTATCTCTAGTCTAGACTATGATTCCTGGAAATTCCAGGATGCCAGCTCTTATAGTCCCCGGGATTTAAAAACAAGCATAAATGTAAAAATGACACTCAGCAGGTTCTACACTTCCTCCCTGGAAATATGTATTTCAGACAAGTTAGGATTCCTATATTCATATTAACCATTTCATATCACCTCTCTTATGGTGACCATCAATATAGCTTTTCACTGGAAAAGCCCAACTCGGATCCGTGGCCTTGTGCGTCTAGGGAGACAAGCAGAGTGGAGAGTGGGCTGACAGCTCAGTCATCATTACCTCAGTACCCCTCTGGGGCTTCTATCCTCCCACAGACATTCCACAAAGAGAAGGAACATTTTTCTGACTCAAAAGGCACCAAAGGAAAGCAGGCAGGGACCTGCACTCCAGCTAGGGGATGCAGTGGGCACTGCATGCCTCACCTCAGGCGTCTCAGAGCCTTCCCTGGCAGGCGTGATGGTGCCCAACCCCCAGGATTGTCCCAACTGAAGCTTCTGAGGGAAAGGGAATCTGTCAGTCACCAGCAGCCTCCCTGGCCACCATAGCAACAGGGAGCAAGGACTCACCTATGACCCACCTTGGAGCTCCCAGAAATCCTCCAAGAAGGGAAGCTGTGCACGGAGGCTCTTGTGTGAACAGAGGAGGGAGAGGGGCCCTTTGGGTGGACACCATGCTCAGGAGGCTGCGTTTCTCCTCAGATCACTGAAGCCTGGGACACTTGGGTTCCACAAGTGATCACAAAACAATGTGAAAGGGGCTACAATTGGGATCAGGCTCAAACAGCAGGAACACAGAAGACAACGATGAGGTGAGGAGAGCAGGGGGTCAGGGGCATCAAGGAGGGCTTGCGAGCAGGTGAGGCTGAGCTGCGGCGGAGAGATGAGCAGGAGTGGCTCCTCAGGCTGACTCGAGGGAAGGCGATCCAGGGAGAGAAAGCAGCTCAACCACAGAGGCAGTTGTTTGGGGAGTGGAAGGTAGGGCCGTGGAGCTGGGGCTGTGGCGGCCAAATGGGGGAGAGGGCAGCTGGGGGAGCCCTGACAGCCATTCCCTAAACCCTGGACTTTTCTGTGAGACACAGGAAGGCACTACCAGGGTTAAGTGCTGATTCCGCCGCAGGAGACTTGCATTTGGGAAAGATTGCCGTGGCAGCGTCGTGGAGGAGAGACTGGGGAGCACAGGGCTGCAGTCAGGGAGACTGTTCAGCTGTCCAGGGAAGAGAGGATGGGGTCTTTGCAGAGGCAGTGACAGCAGGGGTGGAGAGGAGAGGGCTACGAAAGGAAAACGTCCTCAAAGCGGGAGGGATCAAAACAGCATCTTACCGTGGTAAAATACTTGATGGTTTCCAAACTCATATCCAGCCCAGCTAATCCTCACACAAACCCACCAAGGCAAGTAGAGCCAACAGTGCTTCACTCCCAGAAAAAGCAACAGGCTTCAGGTGGTTGACTCAGATGTCGGACGTTCCCTCCCAAGGAGACTCCACATGCCAGGCCCGTGCTCTGCCCACTAGACCACAATGCCTGGCACTAATGAGCTCACGTTTTGCAAAGCTGATAATGGTACTCAGAGAAAATACATGTAATTTGAGAGAAATCCCACTGGCAAGGAGACCAAGTCAAGGAAGAAGAATTCTCAAGGAAAGAATAGTCCTTTTCAGTGGTCAGAAAATAACACCACTCTGAGAGCCATTTTTAGAACAGTTAAATTACCAAAAAATTACATGAAAGATCTAATTTTGAGGGTTTAAAAAAAAATTTTAATATATTATTTTATATTTTCTTTTCTACATTTTAATACCTAGGGCCTATTTTTACCCGATTTGGAGAATGATGTTACTTGCGGTTAGTAAGATGTTTCACGTATCTCATAGATACATAAAAGGTGAATTAATCCCCTAAGTTCTGAAAGGGAAAATCTACACACCTGTATTTCTTTGGAACAAGCAATATTAAGATAGAAAATACATTAATGTAAGAGGTCTATCTACCTAAAATTTGCATACACTGTAATGAAATAATCCTTTGTTCAGCCAGTTAACTGAATATGGTTTATGCTGAAAACATCCAGAGACAGCATGATAAAGAGGAGTAAACAGTAAAGATTTTTATAGCAAACATATGATCTTTGAAGAAGAAAATCCCCTACTCCCTTGGCAGTGACCAAAAAGGAAAAGTGTAGGGGCATTTTCTTCAAAGGAGACCTCCAGGTGACTGCTCTAATGTGGTTAGCAGTGAGTCATTGAATCCCAGAGAATTATCTGGCCAGAGCTGAGCTAACTAGTAACATGTTTCCTTATCCACAGTTTGAGATCCTCGATCATAAGATCATTCGTGAAGGAAAAGCATGAGAAGGTACCTAGATAACAGCTGAGAGATGGTATCTGTGAGCAGCTGGTTGCTGTCAAACTGGAACCTGGATGTAGGACAAAGCCTTTCGCAAGGACGGGCCAAATTCTTTTATCTTGCCCAAACACCATGGAATTGACGATCACAATATATAAAAGTGAATTCTTGATACCCTAGCCAAATGTGTTCTTCCTCTAGTCCTTCTCGCCTTTATAAATGTCACTTTGATTCACCCTGGTGTTCACGTTCAATCCACTACCAAGTCTCAATCCATCTAGTAATCTCAAACCACTCCTGTCACCCTAGATCATGACATCACATCATCATATTAACTGGGGAGCTGCAAATGCCTCCCTACTAGTGCCCGCCTTCCACTCTCACCTTCTCTACCTTTCTCCACACAGCAGCTAGAACAATCTTTAAAAGCAAATTAGAAATTAAAGTCTCTCAGAGGTGTTCCTTTGCTCCTAAGATAAAACCCACACACTGTAGCATGCCCTATGCTAAGTCCTACAGGTGATCCGGCCCCAGCCCCTTCTCCAACTGACCTCATGCCTCTCTTCCCTGCATGCATTACTCTGCAGAGATACTACCTTTGATTCCATAAATCTGCCAATCAATTTCCCACCTCAGTGTCTTAGCACATACCTGGAATGCTCTAGTCCCTGGTCTTCACCTGACTAACTCTGACCTCTTACAGAAGGTAACTAAACTAAAATATCCAGCTTTTCCTGGCCCATCAATCTAAACTATGGCATTCTTTCTCAATACATGTGCTTCTCCTTCTTGGCACTTACAGCCATTTGAATGTACCACATTCATTGTGTGTTTATCTTTTTAATGTCAACGTCTTCCACTATACTGTACTATCTGTAGAGTAGACACCAGGTGTGTCTTTCTGGTTCACCTCTGATTCCCCAGCACCTAGCACATTGTCTAATACATAGTAGGTACTCAATAGCTGTTTGTTGACTGTATGAATGAGTAGACGAGCAGAAACCATGGATTAGGGTTTATTTTTGCTATATAGAGAGTTTTCATTTTAAAAGCTCTAGTATTTAATTCCACTTTTTTAAAGATTAGCAGAATATAGAGAAATATCACACAGTTGAGTTAAACAGGCTTGCATTCAAATACTACTAAACCACTTAGTAACTACAACTTTGGGAAGTTTCTTCCCTCTCTGCATCTTGGGTCTGTAACCTGTATAGTGGGGAAGATATGGCCTATCTTATGGTTGAAGGTACTTTCTATTTTTCCTTATAACTTTATTGTACTCTCCAATTCTTTTTACTATTATAATCAGGAAAGAGCAATAAGTATTTTATAAAATGCCTACCTTGAAAAGTTATTGTGAAGATTGTTATTATCAAATAACTTTGGATTCAGATACTGTATTAATTATCTATGCTGAGTAACAAACCACTCCCAGAACTTGGTGACTTAAAGCAACAATAATAGCAATTACTTCTCTGTGGCTCTGGAATTCAGAAATGGCACAGCTGGGTAGTTCTGGCTCAGGTCTCTCATGAGGTAGCAGTCACATGCCCCCAGGGCTGCAGTCATCTGCAGTCTACTGACCGGGTGCTGGAGGATCTATTTCCAAGGTGGCTGACTCACATGGCTGGCAAGTTGGTGCTGGTTAGTGATTGGGGGCCTCAGTTCCTCCTTTTGTTGAGCTACTTGAGTACCCTCGCAGACTGGTAGCTGGCTTTCCCCAAGGCAAGAAATCCAAGGGACCAAAGCAGAAGCTTCAGTGCCTCTTATGATCCAGCATTGGAAGTCACACATTCATTTCCGCCCTATTCTGTGCATCACAGGGTCAGCCCTGATTCACTGAGAGGAGGCCACACAAGGGGCTGAATACTGGAGGCACTGCTCACTGGGGCACTTGAGAGGCTAACTACCACAGAAAGGGACTCTCACACTTTCAGTTTTCTCCCTACGTGCTACCTACCCATAAACTCTTACCACTATGTGCAGTACTGGCAGTTGTTAATTGTGATGTTTGTTTTTTTTCTTTTTAGTGCTACCTAAACTCTTATTATACTGCCTCTGATAGAGCAAAATGTGTGCCTTTTGTATATTTTCAAAGATGTATCTCAATCAATGTCATTTACTTTAGAAAAGTGTTTCTCATTTAATTTGTTTAATTTGCTTTATCTAACTCTCTGCATGCCACCATCTTTGTCCACATTAGAACATAATAATTAAAGCAAATTCATCATTTGGTAATGATGGTGGTAGGAGTGATTACTCCTCTCAGATCATAACTAACTGATTTCAATCCAGACAAAGATAATTTAACAAATAATACCTTTGAAACTACTATTTGGATGTGGAAGCTGAAAAGGAGAATGCATGTGCCTAGTATAGAAAAGCCAACTGCTATCTAGCAGCCTAATGTCTAGTGCCATATCCAGTGACATGTCATTGACTAAAATTGATTGAAACACTTGAGTGCTCTACTTCTTATTTATCCCCCTTACTAAATAAGATTGATAATACTAGTCCTTGCTTTGCAAGCACAAATAGGAGTGTCTGTAAGCTAAACACACATAAAACACTAGATTGCCTCTGGGGACAGGAGATTACTATCTGGGGGAAAGAAGTAAGTAGGGTATATTCACTGTATAGTCTTTCATATCATCTGGATTTTAAACTATTAAATGTACTCTCTAGTCAACATCAAAACATTTTTAGTTAAAATGATTGGAACAACTCAACTGTCCATCAATAGGAGACTGGTTAAATAGAGCGTGGTTCATCCAGAAAATGGAGTAGTCCCATTCAGCGGAAAAAGGAATGAAGTAAGGACACATATTGTATACACTACTATGAAATGATCTCCAGGATATATTGTTAAGTGAAAAAGTGAGGTGTAGAAAAGGGTGCTTAGGTAAAAGGGCTACTATTTATCTAAGAATGGGAAAAATATATATATGTGTGTGTGTGTGTGTATAAATGTCTTAATGAGAAAGCAATGGAGAGATACCATAAAATTTTTAAATAACTGGCTTAAAATTATAATTTAAAAATCCTATGTGGGAGGGAGGGCATAGCATGAAGGTGACCGAGAAGGAAGCTCAACTTCTTTGAATATTTGCAGATTTGACTTTGAAATCATATAAGTATTTTGCATAATTATAAAACAAAATTTAAATTTAAAAACTAGTCTCTAAAACTTGAAAGTGAAATGGAACAAATGAACCTCACTCTGTGTCCAATTGGTGGTACAACCACACAGTAAAGGACTCTTTCAAGTGACTTCAAAACAGAGGAATTTCCCACTGTTGCACTGGAGCCAGCAAGCACTGGCTCTCAGGAGCTGGTTTTGTGTATCTCTTCCCAACTCTGAATTCAGTGACTTTAAGTTGATAGCTTGAAAGTGGCCACAGTGGGGGTGTTTACACCATGGAAATTAGCAAATGCTGCAAATCAGGTTTTTGTTTACTTTGGTTTTGTTGTTCTGTTATTTGTTTGTTTTCAGAGTACCAGTTGTTAAACATCTACCAAAATACCACTGAATTTAACTGTATGTACCTAAGGACAAAAATAATGACAAAACAAAAGTACCACAAATTAGCTTCAATAATCAGAGTGTTGGTGGTAGTGCTGGAATTGTTATTCTGTGACTGTTTTGTACATATTATGGGATTAAGAAATAAGTAATTACGTGCTGTCGTTAAGAACTGGGATTTTGGAGAGTGAGAGAAAGAAGATACAAATGTAAAAAGAGGTTAAGTAAAAACCTTAGTCCTGGATTTCAGTTGGAAGCATCAGTATGAACACATAATGTACATTATTAATATTTTTATCTAACATAATCATGTTAGATATGGAATCAGCAAAATCCAAACTGTGGGAACTCTAGGACGAACTAAACAATTTCTTCAACAAAAACAAAAGAAAAATAAAAAGTAATGGAGGAGAGCATCTATTGATTAAACAAGACTTAGATATTTAACCAATCTCATTGTATGGACGTTTTTAGATCCTAATTTACTTATTTTTTTTTTTAAAAAGGGAAGGGTAGAGAAAGCATGTGAGAGAGAGAGCACATTCCTAAAACAATTAAGGAAACATGAAGACTAACTGCATATCTGATGTTATGGAATTTCTGTTGAGGAATTTGGGGGGGTTATTATTGTGTATTATCATTGTGTGTATTGTGGTTATGTTTTAATAGCATAGTCCTTGTCTTTTAGAAATGCATCCTGACATATTTGCACATGAAATTATATCAATGGTATAACATGTTCAGGATTTGCCTCAAAATAATCAGGGTGGGGGAATGAGAGGAACTATAAAAAAAATTGGTCATAAACTTATCATTGTTGAAGCTTAGTGACAGACACATGGGAGGTCAATATATTATTTGTCTATTTTTGTATATGTTGAAATTTTTTTAACAAAAAATTTTTTTAAAGATTAAGATTCCTATACCCCCTATGTCTGCTAGATTTTGCTTCCCCCAAGTTTCTTTAAAAATATAAACATATTTTTGATTGAGTTTCTATGGGTATGTTTTTTACTATCATCATCTACTAAAAATCATTTACTAAGTATTTCATGTGTGGACCTCAATTTAACAAAATTCACGTCACCAAAGTGTAAACATAAAACCATATGGAATTAGTTAGAAAAAAAATCAACTTAATAGAGCCATTTTATAGAGCAAAAGACCTTGGAAGCATTTAATGAAATGCTTAATTACAAACCACAAACACTTCCCAAACAATAAGCAATCAGAACTTCTTAAAAAGTCACAAGCCTTTAAAAGAGTTATTGCTGCTGTATAACATTATACATGGTCCACATGGAAAGATCCTTACAACCATCTGGAGTCCAAATACATCTGCTACAGGTGAGCAAACAAAGCCTCCATAAAGCCACGGAACAGACAAAACAAGCTATTGACCAGAGGGGCACATGTATGAATAGCCCATTAGGAAGAGCAATAGACAGCACTTCTATCCACTGCACATTCTTAAGGAAAGGAAGCCACATAGAAGTACAAAGAGGCACCAGTCAAAACCATTTCCATTTGCATTTGGGGCAAAATATCCTTTCCCAATTCAGACAGACAGCAAATATTTAACAAGGAAAGAAGAAGAGCAGGTGTAGTATTTGGGCAATCGGTAACGACTCCTCGCACCATTTTGAATCATCAGTGGGACACTTAGGTCAGTGACCTTCAAACACAGCCAGTACTTTTGATCTTTATAAAAAGTAGGAGGCATTTTAGGAGGGAATTTATCCCTTGCCTCTGGCCTCAGAGTTTCAACCAAATAAAAACACACACACCATGGCAAGTCGGTGGTAAGAAACCTCAGTCATCATCCAAAGTAAGTAATACAAGTAAACCCTCAAAAGTGGCCTAAATCTAGACTTCAGGTGAGATCAACAAGGTGTTGACTTTTGGAGCTCTTAGTTGGTGTCCTTAAGGCTTCAAGTCACTTAAGGAGCAGTTTTCTGAGTGGATGTAAGTCACTGTCCTCATAAATGCATCCACCGGGCCACCAGCACCAGAACCACCCTGAGGTGTTGGTAAATGCAGACCTTCCAAATTAGAATGGTAAGTGTAACCAGGGAATATGAATTTTTAACAAGCCCCCTAGCTGGTATTTATGCTCACTCAAATTTGAGACCACTGTGCTAGATCAGGACTCAACAGTCAATGTTATCACAGATCTCAAAATGCCCAACAGCAGAAGCAAATTATTGTTTTTCCTTGACATAAAGTGCACGTAAAATCATTTCCTAATCACATGTCTTATATCTACAAAACTTGGTGGGAGGGTAGAGGTAAGGGTTGGGGAATATTCAGTGTCAGATATTTTTACTCCCTGTCCTCTGGCTAGACTTATTTTTCTTCTCTTTAAGTCATCCAGGTTCGGTGCTTGTATATATGTGTGTGTGTGTGTGTGTGTGTGTGTGTGTGTGTTTCTACATATGTATTTTTTTTTTTTTTTTGCTTCATAAGGGCAGAGACCAACCCATCATTTTTGCTGATTATCTATGGTATGCAGGGGTGGGGAACCTGTGGTCTTAAGGCCACATGTGACCTTCTAGGTCCTTAAGTGAATGCGGCCTTTTGATTGAATTCAAATTTTACAGAACAAACCCTTTTATTTTTATTAATACATTTGTTCATCTTTATATTTTTATATTATTTTTAAAATGAACATATTTAAAATACCAAAGAATAAAATAAGTTTCAATGAAATAATCCTCCCAGATGCACCAGCACAATTAGAACATTAGTAAGCCATAAGGGCTAAATTGATGACTGCTATGCTCATGATTTAGTTCTAACTTCCCCTGCCTGACTGGCACCACTACCCCATGAGGCTGGTTGGCGAGAGTTTATCGGGGTGGAGTACTCCAGTATGTTATCAGCTTTTAACAACAGTGCACTGTGTTTCTTTTTGAAGTAGAATTTTTGAATAGTGGCACAGCTTGACAGCGTTTTAATTCTGTCTGCTTAACAGCCCATTATGTCAAAGAAGACCAAGAGAACGCTGAAGGAAGAAAACGGATTTTTTAATGAGGATTGGGAATTGCAATATTATCTTGTTTCTGCTAAAGATGAGATGATTTGCTTGCTCTGTGATACTGCAACATCAACATTAAAGAAATTCAATGCTCATCAGCATTATAACGCTCATAAGGACCACAAATATTTTAAATTAGAGGGAGAGGCAGGAAAGGTTGTATTGCAGAAATTAAAAGATGAAAAGCAAAAGCAAAGACAATTCTTTCAAGCAGCAATAAGACCTGGAAATAATGCCACTGAAGCAACTTATAAGTAGCTTATACACTCAGGAAAAAAGGGAAGCCTTTCAGTGATGTAGAAATTATAAAAGAATGCATTGTTGAAGTTGTAGGATACTTAGACCCTGATAATGTTTCAAAGTACAAACAATGCCTCTTTCAAGGAAAACCATAACTGATTGGCAGCATGAATTAGCCTTCAACTTAACAGAACAATTTCATGCAATACTTCAAAAGGAAAATATATATTATTCAATTGTTTTGGATGAATCAACTGATACTACTGACTAGGTGCAGGTTTTGTACTTCATTTGGGTCATAACAGAAGATTTTCCTTGCTACGAAGAGTTACTCACTTTGGGCACTCTTGTGAACAAACATGGGAATAGATATCTTTAACAACTTTCAAGATAAATGTCATGAAGTTGGACTGAATTTGGTAAATTTAGTGGGTATATGTATAGATGGTGCACCTTCCATGACAGGAAAATATGAAGGGTTTATTGCACAGATAAAAAAAGTGTTAACAGATCCAGATGCTCTCATTTCTTTTCATTGTATCTTGCATCAGCAAAATTTCTGTGTTAAAGCTATTTTAAGTGACACTTTGCAACAAGTTATAAGTATTGTTAACTATATTCATGCAAATGCAACATGGTGTCATCAGTTTCATAACATGCTAAAGTTGAACCATGAGGTATTCAGTGTAGATTTGCCATTCTAAAGTGCATTGGCTATCACAGGGACAGGTGTTAGCCAAAATTTTATCTCTGTGAGAACAGATAGTTAAATTTTATGAAGAACAGAATCAGCAATGTGAATCATTGAAAGAAGATTCCTGTAGCAATGCAGGATTTCTGTGTGATATGATGTCAAATCAAAACGACTTGAATATTTCTTTGCAAGGTAACACTAAGTCTATATATGATATGTGGCAAAAAATTCAAGCATTTTGAAAAAAGCTATCTTTTTGCAAAACACTTCTTCAGAAGGAAATTTTGGATGAACATTTTCCCCAGTTAGCAAAGGTCAATGATACGTGTGAATCATTTCAAGAATATGCAGCTGTTATAGACTTATTAATTGGAGAATACAATGAAAGCTTCACTGACTTTGAGAATCATGACATCACGCTCAAATTAGCATTTCAGGCTCACCTAGTTGATACCACCAAGGCACCTAAAGGATTACAGATGGAATTGATTGAGCTCTCAGTAGATGACATTTTAAAGTCACTGTTTGATGCTAAGAAAGACCCACGTGAAATACGGAAAAATGCAGTAGAATACCCATGCCTTCAGCAACATGCCCAAAAAATGCTTTCTTGCTTTTCAACCACTTATTGCTGGGAATCTGCATTCTCCTACCTAACCCAAATCAAGACACACTTAAGGTTACAAACGACTGGCACCCATCTATAGGACCAGCTGAAATTGCAGACCCCCATGCTGCAACCAAATATTCAAATGCTTTCCAACAAAAAGCAGATACAACAAAATCATTAAAAGGTTAACTTTAAAATTAATGAATAGTTTTCATTTTTTGAAATTATTAAGTATATAGTAGTTAGATTTTTATAAAATAATGTACATTTTAAAGTATATCTAATTGAAGTTTCTGGAATGTGGCCTTATTTGATTACAGCTAAATTAATGTGGCCTTCCAACATGAAAAGTTTCCCCACCCCTGGTGCAGAGTATATTTAGCATCTAGGGCACGATGCATTCATATTGCCTACTATGTATGGAAAGAGTATATTTCACTCAGCATAGTGGAATAGAGCCTGGAGCCCGATTTAAGTTCCACTGATCAGCTGTGTGACTTTAGATTGTTCACCTAACCTTTCTAAACATGTTCTTCATGTTTAAACTGAGGACAATGATAATATCTATGATGATGCTGTGAGGATCAAATGAAGTACTGTGTCTTAGTCCATTTAACTGCTATAATAAAATAATCATAGACTAGGTGGTTTATGAACTATAGAAATTTATTTCTTGCAGTTTTGGAGGCTGGGAGGTCCAAGATCAAGGCATTGACAGCTTCGGTGTCTGGTAAGGGCCTACTTATTCATAGACAGCCATCTTCTCACTGTAACCTCATATGGTGGGAGAGGCAAGGGGTCCTCTTTTAGAAGGGCACTAATCCCATTCATGAGGGCTCTGACCCCATGACCTAATCACCTCCCAAAGGCCCCACCTCTAATACCATCACTGTGGGGGTGAGGATTTCAACATATGACTTTAAGGGGACATAAACATTCAAACCACAGCATATCGTATGTTTAAAAAAAAAGTCTTTGAAGTATGCTGAACAAAACTTGAGCATAAATTTTTATAATTATTTATTCACACAGCAGCATTCAGTCATGTAACCACTGCTGGGCACCTACTACTGCACGCGGACACCTTGCAGGTAGGCACTGGGCTAACACTGTTGAAATATATCGACATCATACTTGCATGACTATGACAGGGAGAGAGGGGTCCTCCCTTTAAAAGGGGGTCTTTGAGAAGGGGATTGAAGAGAATTGAACAGGGAGAGGGACAAACTGAATATTATTTGTTCTGTGTCTCCCATGGGGAGGATGGTCAATACAGGATCATAGGTCCCCTGAAATCACTTACTTTAGGACACTGAGAATTCTTGGGACATTCTGGGTCAAGGTCTCTACTTGCACAGACTGGTAGGGACCCAGCTCTTAAATCAGCAAGCAACTACAAGGAGAGACCATGGAGTATATTTCCCTCTCTGATTTAGCAATTGAAGAGAAAGCAACCACTCTCTCCTCATTAGTTCTCAATTGGCAGATTTTGCTTGACTTTTCAAAAAATGACTAAAAGATACTTCTATTTATCAGGATCCAATCAGTGTCAGTGATGCGACTGTCCCCTTGCTCTCCATCAGTAAATGAATATAACCCATCTGGGAGGACTCAGAGATGCTGGCAAGGTCTGCTGCAGCGCCCGTGTCTCCCAGGAGCCCTGCATTCTGAGTCTCTCCTAGCAGAGGGAGAACACTGATAAAACACTAACGTGACTTTGATTTTAGTTTAAGGTGTTCCCCTTCATAAGTGCTGTGTGCAACTTGAAAGAGGAAACCAAAAGAGCGTATTCCTAATGATGGTGTTTCAGGAGGGAATTTCTAGAGGCAGGAGTGAGATGATTTTGGGTCCCCCAATCACATCTGTGAGTGACTGTGCTCCTAACATCACACCTTCCCGCCATGTTGTTGCCTGTATCCGTCCTTGGCCATGCTTGGTGCTCAGTCACCCTGAAGTGCCACACAGCCTGTGTGTGGCTGTCATTGTTGGGGTCTGGAGTAACAGCTGTGGTCATTTCTTTCTTTGTGAAGAGCCCGATCTCAGCATCTGCCCTGGATGTCCCCCTGCCTCTGCTCCCCAGTCATTTCCTAATGAAGAACTACTTTTGGTTTCCTAAAATTTTTACGAATGTCACAATGGATTGGGCCTGGCATGGAGGAGAGAAGCACTGAGAGTATATAAGTCCTTGTCTGGGGACAGTGACCAGAGTCTCTTTCCCCTGGGAATTTCCCTAAGTTCCCCGCTACATTCACAGCTTGCTCAAACCTCACCTTCTCAGGCGGTCTACCCTGAACAATCCTACTGAAAACCACGCCTGCTCCTCACCTCTTCCCTACAGTTTTAATCTCCCTTTTCTTCCTGCCATAACATTTATCACCATTTAAGGTACTATAAAATCTACTTACTTATTTTATCTATTGTTCATATGTTTTTCCCCCCACTGGTTGTAAGCTTCATGGGAACAGGAATATTTATTTTGTTCACCAATATACGCCAAGTGCCTAGAAGTGTGCTTGACACATAGCCGGCACTCCATCAATGGTTGTTGAATGACTTTATGTTGTTGATGGCTAATCAGTGTATTTAAAAAGCCCAGTTGTTAACTGAAGGAAAAGTAAAGGGGAAAGGGGGACCTACTCTCTGCTGGGTGCTGCACCGGCATTCACGTTTATAATGCCACCCATTCCTCAGAGTTTCCAGAACAGGGACCTTTAACTGACAAGTCCCAACCTGACAGTAGGTTCTAAAGCCCAGCCTGGGTGGAATCCAACAGGAGAGCCAGAGGATACCTCCTCCCCAAGACTCCTGGAAATTCCTACAGAAGAAAAGAAATATTTCCTGATCAGGGACTTACATGCCAAGAGCTTTCCTCCACCACTCCATCGCAGTTCGTTACAAAACTCTTAAGGGTTTCAGAAACTAAAATTAGCTCTTCATCAGGAAGCGACTAGGGAACTGCCGAGCCCTTGCCTAGGACTTTGCAACAGACCCCAGATGCAGCTCAAGAGCCTATCACCACCTGTGTCTGGAACATTAAAACTGCATTACATACAATACGTATATGAGCAAATGTAGCCCATGAGACAGGAGCCCAGTTGCTGGAAAAATCACTGGCTCAGAACAAGGGACTAGGTTTGGCCCCTGTGTCTCACCAGGCCTTAATCAGCCCCAATCACTCAAATCCTATTTGTCTCCTAAAATCTAAAACGGTAGCATCAGCACTTTGTATCCTACTGTCTTCTGAGATGGAAGGTAAGCCTCTCATGGAAAAAATTCTGGAAGGGCATGCACCAACTCGTTAACAGCAGTCACCTCTTGGGGAGGCAGGGGGAGAGCAGGAGATGCTTTTAAATTCATGTACTTTTGAATTTTATAAATGTATCAAAACAAGCATGTGTTACTTTTGTAATTTAAAAACTCAATCGTGAGTCTTTTGTTAAGAATTCTATGGAGGATAAAAGCAGGTTTCTCAGACAGATGACTAAATGGAAATTCTCAGTGACAGGCTATTCCAACTTACTCCAGTGGGAAGCATGGAAAAATAGGAATCTCGCCCAGCTGGTGGACATCAATGCTATGTCATCTCAGGAAGCAGAGTTTTGCCTCTCAAATGGGGCTTTACACCTGGAATTCTCTTGTGTTCCTTTAGCCTCTATGGAGCAAGTGTTCACTGCATCAACATTCTGTTCTGGAAGGTGGTCTGCAGTGTCCTCTGCAAGTCTGTCTGCTCAACACCAGGGCTACTCCCAGACTATTTCAAATGATTCCTTGTGTGCAGGATGCCCAGAGTCCCACTGAACAAACTGGTTTAAACCCTTGAGCCCTGTTCCAATAGGACACAGCAAAGGGATTTATGAGAAGTCGTGTCTGGAGACAAGAGGAAAATATTGGGTCATCAGAGCAGCGTCTTCCAGAGGCTGGCTGCGGTAACTAGACATCCGCTCTGAGGCCAGGCAGGGAACTGGGTCATGTTACCTGGACTCAACAGAGCCACAGTGGGCCCCATTCACAAAACCATACCCCATGGCCCAGAGCTGGGAGGGGCTCCGTGCCATGGGCACCTTTTCCAAAATGTGGCAACGCAGATGTGTAATCAGAAAGAGTCTTCATTTCCCTGCGGTATCAGTGTCTGCGACTGAAAATGAAGCAAGGCTGGCACTGCACAATGACTCTCAGAGTTGGAAGGGATTAAGGGTAAATTCAGAGGGTGATTTCAAACTGGGCTTCACAGAGCCCCCGGCGTCAGAGCCAGCATCTCTGGAGACAAAGGTGAAGCCAACGGGGTCTCTGGGCTGCCCATTCTGGATTAATCAAGAGTGGTTTACCATCTCTCTATTTTATATTTGGCTTCTTCCCTGTGAATGCCAGACAGCTTTGTGATCCAATCTCTGCATAGAGTCACATTCAAAGAAACAGCTGTCCATCAAAAAAATATAATCAAAAGCAATTTAAATCTAAACTCAGTCTCTAAAGAAAAAGCCCAAGAGGTGGAGTATACGTTTAATGCACACCAAGATATCTTTAAAATCCATTACTCCCAATCTCTGCCATTCTCAATATCCTTCACACAGACGGCAGCTGCTTCCTGAAATCTTACTCTCCTTCCTACTCTCCCAGCCAAAAACTTTCCATGACACCCAGCCTGTGGGCTCATCCACCTCTCTCCTCCCTTCCCCGGCTCAGTTCTCCATTATGTAGCTCAACTTAGCCTCTCTGGCTTCATTAGTTGAGTTTTTCTTTTTTTCTTGATTTGCTCCAAAGTTGTCCCACACAGCAAAGGCCAGGCACTGGTATAGCCAATATGAATCCTTGACGGGAAGGGAAAAGGGAGGAAGCTGTGAACCCTAACACAGTGGTCATTGCTTCCTTGTCACACAGAGGTCCCACGAGAAAATTCGTTTTTAAAAGGATGCCACTGATCTAATCCGTCCTGCATGGAGTCCCTGAGAAAATTCTAACTGGTAATCATTCTGTCTCTACATGTCCAGTGACAAGGAGTTCATTACTTTACAAAGCAATATGCATACGTTCTGGCCAGGTTTCATTTGTAAACGTTCTTCCTTAGCCAAATTTTTCATAGGATTTGAGGTCTGGCCAAGTCCTTCTGCTTAAAAATATTTCTTTCCATCAACCAGCAGAAATGTCTCAATGTCTGAAATTCCCACAGTGTGTTCCCAAGGACTGGTTAAATATAAATGTGTTTTCTAAACAGGTAAACCCTTCAGTCACTAACACCAGACTTTTTCTTTGGATTTATTTCCCATATAACTAGCCAGGCAACCAGTGATACCTTGAGACATTGGGTTAGGGGTGAAGAAGGAAAAAATTCCAAAGTACGAGGTGACCAGAAGGCAAGGCTCAGAGAGAATACACAGCGAAGTGGAGGAGGAGCTGGAGGAAAGATCCAAACACGTGCAGTGTTGGAGACCCCTGCCCAGCCCAGCCCCCAGAGTAACAGGCTTTGAACCACCAGACACGACCATCCCAGAAGCCTCGAGCTGTCACCATCAGTGGATACTGTGGTCCCAGATGTATATGGCATATCTCCCGAGGGCATGTCCTCAGCAAATGCTCCAGACACAGCAAATTCACTAACTCTTCTCTCTGCTTAATAACCCCACCTGGGACTCCTCACCTGGCTCCAAATTCCCCACCTATCCTATTAACCTTGCTCTCTCTTCTGTTCCAAACCTCACCCTCTCTGGGCTACCCAGCTGCTGCCCTCTCACCTCCTGGGGTGGGGGGGCCTGTATCCTGACCCAGCCCAGTCTGCTCCCACCACCCAACAAGCTCTGGCCCTCCAAAGCCTCTCCCTTCAATGAGCACTTTTCTTCTCCCACTTGCCTCCAATCGTCCATCATCACCTACACCTTATGCCCCCAGCCTCTGCAGAACTTGACAACACTTTTACCCAGGGATGGCTCTCCTGCCTGACATCACAAACCCACGCTGCTCACTCCCTTCCCTCTCAAGGCTCTCTAAAAGCTGTGAAATAAGTGAGCGAGGGAACAAATGAACAAATGAATAACTGAATGCTTTTTATCATCTGCCGGGGGATGTTGTGAGAATTTACCAAATAGAGGTTCCCTTGAGTGCTATGTGTTCAACCACAACAACAGCAGCAGCAGTAGCAACAATAAATCTACTGTGAGGTTGATACTCATTAGGTATCTGTCCTGGAGCCCTACCTGACCCCAGTAAAGTGGGCATTCCTTGTTTTTGTCCAATTCACACCCACTCCCTTTCTTCTGATTTTCCTCCTGGGATTTTCAGTCAAGACACATGGCCCTCTCCTGGTTAGTAGACAGGCTCATGGCCCAAGGAGGCCATTCAGGCCTCTCTCCCCCGGAAATTTGCATCTTGAGCTGAGAGACCCAAAAATGGAAATAACTCAAGCAAATCCCTCCAGAAGGCTGTGCCCTACAGAGACTGGCCAATTGTGTAAGAGGCAGCGCATGGTACCAGTTAATTGAACATGGCCTTACCATTTGTTGTCCATGTGACCATGGATTACTTCACTTAAGGTTACTTCTCTCTGCCTCAGGTTATTTTTTCCTGCATAAAAGCAATATGCAATGTCCATCAGCGGTCTTCTTAGGTTGAAAAAAGTATTAAGACTTGGAAGACAGCAATAAGCTCAGCATTTGGCATCAGATAATAGCATATCAGGTGTTCTTCTTTAGCACAGAGCCCTCACAGTCATCCCCACAGTAGGATTTAAGTATAAGAAGCCAAGATCCAAGTCAGGTGGGAATTGCTGTGGCTTAAAAACCTCATGACCTCTCCTCCCCCTCCACCCCCCAATAGCTAGTAGTTCCTGCAGCAATTCCATAGGCATAGCTTTCAGGTCCCCCCATAAAGAGATGCCAGTTGCAAAAGTCAGAGAAGCTCAAAACTATAGCTTCCTAACAGGTATTTATAGTCTTCTCGGCCCGGAAGCAATTTTCCAATTGGGTCATTTTTACCATAAGCAATGTTGTTAGGGCATCATGGTTGACATATCATCATAACTGATTTCCAGAATAACAGTTAGGCAGTTAACCAAATGTCAAATTGTCACACTGCAGGGGAATTAGGTTTTGTAAACCCTTTCATCCACAGTATAATAAGAGTTCCCAACTTATGCCATTGTTTCAAGGAGCAGATGAATTAGTGGATGTCCCCGTCTCAGAGCAAGGCCTGGAACATAGTAAGCACTCAATAAGTGCTAGTTACTGTTATCATAGACTTCTGGAGTTGCCTATATTTTCTCTGCCTTCAAAAACCTGATGATTTAGTTATATCTTTAGTTCTTTTAACTACCACCAATACTTCCAGCAAATTGACCCTTTCTTCCGCAACCTATCAACTCTGATCATCCTGGAGTAGCCAGAGGAGAAAGAAGCTATCTGAACCAGGTAGTCTAATCTGACCTGACTCTCAGGACCTCTCCTAAAGCTCAGATTTCTAAAATTACCACATGAGAACCTGAAACTTCCAGTGTCCTGCTGGCCCAGAGTGACAAAGGATATGGAGCTGATGTGGCTTCCAGCCCAGAGCCTGTGGTGACTGTTGTGAAGGAAGAAGCCACATTACTCCCCTCACCTTTCTCTGTGACTTTAGCTTGCGGTGTTTTTTGGTGACGTGAGGAAAGAATGTTGTCAGCGTCCACAGGTTTAAGTAAAGAGCAGTCTCAGAGAAGCAGCTAATTAGGGAACAGGGCATAAAACCCAGGTAAACAAGACTAGGATGCTTTTATGCCTGTATGATCCTTGGCCAGTGCAAAGACCTCAATCCAGGGAGGAGGCTATAGCAAATCTGTCCCTACAGAGAATCACTACAAATGGCATATTCATTTCTTTCCCCTGCCTTTTGGTGAATAGGAATGATGGTATCAGCAAATTTTGTTCCCCTCCGTTTCACTGAGGTAACTGTCTGGTGTCGAAAGAGGATGACTCACTTTAAGGCATTTCTCCTCTGGTCTGCTTTTTATGGTCATGGTGTCTGGTTTTCTGAATTGATCATTCCTCCTCCTGTCCCAGCTCCCCCAAGTCCCTCACCCCCAGCACCCCGGGTCAGGCCTCGCTTCCGCCTTCCTGCTTCTGACACTCTGACTACAATGGGCAGAGCGAGAGACCAAGATGTCTTCTTTTGGTTTCCTTGTCCTGGGGTCTGGTGGGGTGATTGTGACTGTATTCCCTGCTAAGTTGAGTTTTCATGCCTACACTCTGGGTCTAAGGAACGTTGCCTGAGAAGGTGACTTCTTTAGAAAAGTTAAGAGAATAAATGGATACAAAAAACAAACAAATGTCTTGATACAGGCTGATGACTCCGATTACCATCTTTCTCTCAGAAGGAGGTCAGCAGAGTGCAGCACCTGTGCCTCCCATGGGCTCAAACCTCTTTGTGCCACTGTCCTGCCTGGTGCAGGCTGGCGCTCCCCCAAAGACAGTCATTGTCTCATATGTGACCACCGCATACGCCATTACTTACCTGTTTTACTTCAAAACTATTCCCATCCCCCCCTTTTTTACCATAAATGCCTATTTTGCCTTCTCTAAATTCGAAATATCCATGTAACCATAAGTTTAATGTGCTATTTTTATTATTCCCTTAATAAACACTTACAGAACTCCTACAACGCACCAGACCCTACTCTAAGTGCTTTACAAATGTAACTCATTGAATCCTCACAACAACCCTTTGAAATAGGGTTGCTGTAATATTATCCCCATCTCACAGATTAAGAAATTGAAGCTTAGATCAATGAGGAAATAATCACATAGAAAGTGGTAGAACTGGAATTGGAACCAAGGTACTTAAGTTTACCCTGAGTGAATCTCTATGTTATTCTGTCTGTCCCCTTTTAAAACTAAATTAAAATAAAAACCTAAATATTAAAATGTTTCCATTTTCATTCATACCCCACCTAAAATCATCTCATACCCACTTTGAGAAACACCAGCTGTGTGGAAAAAGCTCTGGACTTAGAAAAGAAGAGTTCATTTCAGTTTATTTTCCACTGTTTGCTGGCCGTGTGTCCATGGGCAAATTTTCTGAGCAGTCTAAGCCTCAGTTTCCCCACATGTTGACTATAGACAATAATCCCTGCTCCTCTCACGGGTAGTTGCAGAGACTAAGGAAGTCATACCACCGAAAGTGCTTTGGGAAATATTATTGCCGCAAGTCAACATCATCCCCTCTGATGATGAATAAGTGCTTAAATTCAGGAAGCAGTGCCCCTACCTTTTCATTACAAGCAGCCCTTGCTGGTTGGAAATTCAAACAAAAAGTAGATCCTTATGTTCCTTTGTGTGAGAGGTTGTTGCTGCTGCTGCCAATCCAAAATAAATTACTCCATGAAGTAAGGTCTGTTTATATTATTCCACTACCTGATGACTTCCTGTGTATAACATTCAAATGTGAGCATCTCGGCCAAAGGCCCATCAAGCCATTTCCCCCCCACTTTACACTTAGCTGTGAGAAACATCTGCTTTTCTTGGCCACCTGAGTTGATGAGTTTCACTTTGCACCACAGTGAGGTCCAGGTGTCCAGCGAGGACCCAGACAGTTTCTTCCCTCCGTGCCTCAAGAGGGGTCTGGGTTTATAGCCACGTTTCCCCCCACAAGAGCTAGTGGTGAGGAAACCACTGCAGCTGGGCTTCATTACACTCAATCAATGGCCATGACATTTTTTTTTTAAGGTAGCAGGCAGGGCCGAAGGTTGCATTCTCAAATTTTCAGCCAGGTTGAAGCTGTGGCCATCTGGAAAGATGGATGTGAATACAAACCTCAATGAGGGATCTTTGGTTTTTGCTTTTTTGGGAGCTTCTGCAACTTGAAAATTCCTTGAGTCCTCACCTTGGGAGTAACATGTTTTCTAGACTGAGCCTTTGGGCATGAGCAAAGACTCTAATCTCAGCTCATTTCTGCTCCTCTTTATTATCAATATGAAATGAGAATAAATAAGGTAACGCTTGTAGGGTGTTTTGATATCCTTGCAAGAACAGTAATTTCTAATTAATTAACCCTTACAACACAGATGCCTTTTGGGGGGCTCCTACCTAATTCCAACACTCTTCAGTACCAAAGGATTTCTTTTGAGCCCTATACCAATTTGCACCTTGGAGAAGACATCTCATACAAGACAGAACTTCACCTGATAACTGGCCATTGTAAGAGAAGAGGCAAGGTAAATAAAGGAAGGAAACACCTCCTGATACAGAGGAAGCGTGTCCTAAATCCCACATGGCTTATCTCTGCACCTCTGTGGCCAAACCAGTCTCCTAACATGGAAAGAAAGCAACTGTCTTCCTGAAACAATTCAGGTCCTATTTTGGAGACCAGATCTTAGTAAGGAAATGATTCAAAGCCTGTTGCAGCTGCACCAATACACTGATATCCCAGGTGCTGCCCTTCACGGCTTTTGTATTTAATAACTTGGGAGCCTTCCTGCCTTAGTAACACCTCAGAGGATAGTAGTACAAATGGAAAACGGACCAAAAGCACAAGTTTACATTCTTTTCTGAAAGGAGATTTGCACATGGGGTAGTGTTTGTCTGACGTGTTTCCCTGCTTATAGTTGGGCCTGCCAGAAGGTTTCCTAAGCCACCTCCACTGCCTATCGAAAAAGCACAGATCACTTTATAAAAAATGGTCCTGGTTGACTATAAATAACCGTAGTCATTTAGCTGCTTGGGATTTTCCCTTCAATCATCCCTTTCATGCAGGGACATATTTTAAAACCGTATTTCAAAGATTGGCTTAAAATTTTTGCTCATTCCTTCCCTCATCTCCCAACACCACTCACTTTCGATGCTGTGTTCTGTTCCCAAGCTTGTATGACCAGACGTCTTCCTGTGTCTCGAACCTTCAGCCTTTAGATTCAGATCTGCTACTACTCACTAGAGATAACTGTTCCAGGCCCCGTGTTAGACACTTTCACATGCACTACCCCCTTTGGTTCCCACAGTACCCCCATGTGGCAAACAGGAAAACCTAGACACATAGAGGTCACAAGCCTAGTGGTGGTAGATCTGGAGGTTTACACCTGGCTCTTCTCCAAGTCCTGCACTGTCTCTACTAAGTGAACTCCTCGACTCCTCTTTCCTCTGAGCGGTCTTGATTGGCATCAGTAATTATCCACTCCTGTCTTTCTCAGCAGCGTCCTCCCTCCTTTCCACCCATGCCTGGAAGCCCAGCCTCTCTGGGGTCCCTCACATTTTCCCCTGTATCTTGTGTCTTCTCCTTTCCTATCCCAGCCAAACTCCTGAAAAGCCAGCTACACTCTTCTCCTTGCTCAATTCCAATCTGCTCCTCACTCCCTTGGAATTGCCCACCAAAAGGACAGCTTCGACTTACCACTGGTCTATTCCTTCATTTTGACCACATTCTGATTCCATTCAGACCTCAGGCAAACAAGCGTATGCTAATGTTCGTACAATTGTGTATGCCAAGGAGAGATACATATCCAGATACATGTTTTATCCACAAATATTCCAAAGCACCTTACTAAAAATGTTTCCAGGCCTTGTTTTCCTTTTAATTGTTAAACAGTTTGAGCTACCTGGAAGTAAAAACTATGTCCTCTTGTTTTCAGGAGTGGGACTTAGGACACTTACACAATCAAATTAGAATCAAATAGGAGATTGAATTCTACTCCTTTCTACCAAATGGAATCAGCTGCAATTCATTCTCTAAATACTGAAGCTCCCATATCTTCAGAGAACAGGAGCAGTAAGCAAGAAGAGCCACATTAGCTAAACAACAACTTCTTTTTTGAAATTTGGCTAATATTATATACTAGCCTCACTTTCCACAGATGGAAAAGAGATGGAAAGAAGAAATTGTTAGCTCTGTCACAACCCTGAGCTACTGTGTTAGCAGGAGTGCAAGCAAAAAAAACACGCTGATGCATTGCTGGTGTGAGTGTGAAGAATAACACAACCCAAAAATATGCCATCTTGGCATATGGATTATTTTGAGCTAAAGGCAATGGAGAACTAGCAGACACAGGAAAAGCTCTTTACCTCCCACAAACTGCCTAAAAATAGACTATGAATTTCCCCTTTAGTAAAGGAAATTTCTATTTGTAAAGATGGCCCCTTACCAAGGAGAGAGCTACTCCCAGAGACTCCCTGAGAGACTCTTATCTGCGCAAGACAACCCTTATTTACCATAAATTTCCTCCCCTCACTGTCCCATAATTTGCTGTCCTTCCCAAAAGCCCCAGACCCTTTTTCCTTTGTTTAACCTATGTGGCCTATAAGCCACCTCCTTGAGCTACATTTTTCTTTGTGAACTCCCATGCATACATATGTAATTAAAACTTTTTTCTCTTGTTAATCTGTCTTTTATTGGTTTGACTCATGGATCCTAGCCATAGAACCTAGGTGGGTAGAGAGAAAACAATTTTTTTTCCTCCCCTACAAGTGTCAATTGGTAACACTTCTTTGGAGGAAATTTTGCCAATATATATCAAAATTAAAGGTGCATATGCTCTGACTCAGCAATACTACTCTTTTGGAATGGATCCCACAGATTTATTTATATCCATGCACAAAGAAATCTGTATTTAAATATTTGTTGTGGCATTAAAGAATGAGTCAGGTAAATATCATATGAAATGATATCCAAGATATGTAAAAAAGCAAAATGCTGCACAGTATTTATAGGGTGCTAATAGTTCTGGAGGTGAGAAAACACACACATACAAACATACCTACATATGTGTGTGTATCAAAAAATGATAGACCCACAAACACATGCATACACATTCAGATTTGAAAAGACTACTTCTGATAGCTTATACCAGAAAATACTCTGAGCTATTGTTACCAAATAGTTCAGCACTTGTCCCTGAGGCCACATCAGAAAAACGAGGACAAGTAGTTTGAGGAGAAGGAAAGAGAAGTTTATTAATTTGCTAGCAAATGAGGAGGTTGGCAGACTCCCATCTTAAAGTACCAACGTCATTAAAGTACCTGCCTCTGAGCAGGAATACAGAGCTTTTAAAGGGGAGGTTTTCAGCTTCAGGCTATTGCTGATCAACTATAGCTGATGGTTCTGATTCACCCCATTGTAGGCTAAGACAATCTCATGACCTCCGCCCAGACAATTCCCTTGAGCCATCTCCTGTGATACAAAGAACAAAGGACACTACCCCTCCCAACCACTGGCCTGAGACAGGGATACAGGTTTTAATTCCCAAAAAGAGTGGGGGAGGTTTTAGAGAGGCAGAAAACATTTTTACCCTTTTTCAGGCCATTCCCCTTGTTACAATATTGTCTTTGGGGAGAAGAATTAGGGATTGGTGTGGGAAAGAAACTTACTTTCCCTCTACATTTTTGTGTGCCAACTTAAAAGTTTTGCCCTGTGCAAGTACAAGGGAGGAAAAATAATTTTCTTTCTACCCCCCATAGTTCTTAGTTGAGACTTCCTGTGATGAAAGACAGATTAACAGGAGAAAAGCAAACAGAAGTTGAATAACATATATACCTCCTATATACATTGTTGAAATTCAGGGAAACCTCAGAGAGTAAAACTCAGGACTAGATTTCAAAGAGTTGTCTTAGACTTGAGGCTTAAATACCATTGTCCCATGAAACAAAGAAAGAAGGGTGTGGGGTAAGACCTGGTTACTGGAAGGTGGTCAGGAAAAGTACAGTAAATAAGAGCAAGATTTGTTGTGTAGATTTAAGTCAATGCTTTCTTCACTGATATGGAGAAAGCATCATCTCTAGTGATTTAGTCAGCCCTCTCTTCCTGGTTCAGAGAGGGAGACATCCCTACACATGAAGATTTCCTTTATAGATGTAAATTTCTCTTACAAAAGGATAACTTAGGTCTTCAGAGTGTCTCCTGTGTCTGGAGTTTCTTAAAATAACTAGCTCAAAATAATCCTTATGACACAGAGGCATATTTGGGGATGGCATATTCTGTTCTCCTACAGTCATATTTTGGTATGGTGTGTCCTGAACCCCACCAAAGTATTTGAGATTGAGTTAATCTGAATACCTTTTTCCCCAGTTTAAAAAGTTGCTGTAAGATTTGAGTAGTATGAGTGGGCAACTCTGAATTGAGATGTTTTAGTCACCAATCTAGGGTAAAAGAGAGTTTTCTTTTGCCTCCCACTGGTTTTGAGTTTCACTTATTTCAGAACTTTAAATAAGGTGTTACCATAAAGAAGGTATGAATTACTTAATCCACACATAACAGGCAGTCTCTTTAGCTCACATTCATACCTCTTAGGTCATAGCATGGTCATCAATTATACCTGAGCAATATTGTAAGGGACAATCTCACTGCTCTATGAAATATATTTTCTGTCCTACAGGATCTTGGTCTCAGAAAATAAGCAATGACCTTCACCAGCAACAGTCCTGTCCATTCCCATAGGTGGTTAGAAGGAGAAATCTTAAGTTTGGTAACACTAAGTCAGTATCATTCAATCATTTCAGCTATCCTGTCAACTTCTCTGTTCCCGACACTTGATTTCAAGTTTACAGCACCACTGCAAATCCAGCCCTTCTGTTTCCCACTCAGAATATTTTTGTTATCCCCCCTCAGGAGTACCTCTGACCTGGCATCCTCTCAATAGTCAAATTCACATCCCAGGCAAGAAGGGGAAATTCCAAGACCGAGGTCCCCTGGCCATCTAGGAAGTACCCAGAAGACAGCCATTAGCTGACATTTTGGACTTCAGGCAGTTCTGCTCCTTGTAACAACTGTCATTGGAGAGGCAATTTTATAGCAGCCACTGTTGTCAAGTGGAAATAAATTTCTAGTAATAAGAATAACAGCAGCAGACTGATACTTTGGCTCTCCTAGAACAGCCATCCAGGGATATTCCAGCCTTATAGTTCTATCAGTTCAAGCAAAAGTTGATGTTTCCACCTCACCAGGGAGCACTTTAGCCCTTAATCTCTTTTACAAGCAGCAGAGGACTTGAGGACCAAATGATTGCTGAGGACTTGGCCATTGCCAGGGAGCCTGTGAATGAGTGACCACCAAGGAATTGAGGCCCTTCTCTGTGTCTCTGTTTTTCTCACTTGTCTTTCTTTCCAACTTTCCTATAGGTATGGTAAATCCGAATGCATAATTCTCAGAAACCATAACTCACACTTTCTTTAGATGCCAAACAATCTTAGAATGCTAAGATGCTTTCAATAATCCACTCTCTCTTTTCATTTTCAGCTTCTGGCATTGATCAAGAAAAGGAAAGACTTTGTCTGCCCTCCTCAACCTTGTTTGTGCATTATCAAGACTCACTTGTGAAAGGAGAAATACTTCCAAGCACACAATGTAAATTTATACCTTTATAAATTTGATATAAATACTTTATAAATACTGATTATTCCTGAATCTTCATGCAGTTTGAAAGAGAACATAATGCAGAAAAACTTGAATTGATTTTTGCCTGATTTTTTCCATGAAATAGGGATTTACAGATCACTCCATGTGTCAAATTCTGCCCTTTTTCCTTGAGTCAATAATCATTCTCTTAGTAACTTGGGAGATCAAAACTAGATCTGGGTTATTTATTTAATTCAACTGAGAATTTGGGGTGGTATGTTCCCTTAATTCACCAATGACCTATTTTAAATTAATGATTAATGATTCTGAACCAACTTCTTCTTGAGATATTGGAGTTGGTATAAATATAATGCAGTAATAAGTTATTCTCCAATCTGGCTTAGCGTTGTTATTATTCTAACTATTCCTATAAGAAAAAAATTCGTAAATGATCTCAAGCTTCACAGACATATTTTTGTCTGTATGTTTACTTCAAAAGGTGATCACATCTACAGTTTCATTTTCATAGTTTAAATTAATAGCAAAAAGAAAATCCTAGGCCAATCCAAAAACCCCAGCTATTTTGAATTAAAGTTAAAATCATGAAAATTAGTTATAATTAGAAATTATATCTGACTTTCAAAGCATCTCTAATGCACAGAGGTAATGTATGAATAAGTTGTGCATCTCAAAAGACCACTACCTGGCCTTTAAGCAGAAAAACAGGGCTTTTAAAGAGGGGTTTTTGGCAGTTGGGCTTGGGTCTATTTGACCAGTGTCACATATTGTGGCTTCATGCTATTGTTGTTTAACTATAATTGGTGGTTTTGGTAGACCTTATCTCCAGTAACAACAATCTTGTGACCCTTGTCCAGATGATTCTGTTGAGCCACCTCCTGTGGTTTAAGATACTAGACAATAAACAGCAAAGAACATTTTTCTGTCTGTTTGATTACTGGCCTCAGGAAGGAATGCAGGTTTTAATTCCCAAAAAGGGTAGGGGATTTTATTTTTTTATTTTTTATTTTTATTTCAGAATATTATGGGGGTACAACACTTTGGTTATATATATTGCCCATGCACTACCCAAGTCAGAGATACAACTGTGGACACCCCAAAAATGGAAGGGGGTTTTAAAGAGACAACTTATAAAACATTTCATTACCCTTTTTCAGAAATTCTCTGTTACAGTTGTTAAAAAGAGCCTGGCACTCCACTCCCCCTCCCCTTGCTTCCTCTCTCACCATGTGATCTCTGCACATGCCAGCTCCTCTTTACCTTCTGCCATGAGTGGAAGCAGCCTGAGGCTTACACCAGATGCCTAATCTTCCAGCCAGCAGAATCATAAACCAAATAAACTTATTTTCTTTATAAATTACCCAGCCTCAGGTATTCCTTTATAGCAAAACTAACTGGACTAAGACACTACCCACAAATGTTTCATCCTGGCTTGTTGAAGTTATTTGAAGAGGAAGTTACTGATCAGTTTCTTTTCCTGAAAGTACAGTCTGTAGCCTGAAAGAAAGTATTACTACTAGATAATCAAACAAGTACAGGTATAGGAAAAAATTGTAAAAGACTTTGAAATGGACCAAAAATATTACAAGTTGTCTTCAATGGAGAACTAAGCATTGTCTAAGTATATCCTTTCAGGTTATTTGATTCTATAAGGCCTCTCTGCCTTTCATTGACTTTGAGCTCTTTTACAACTCTGGAAATTGTAGATAACTAATAGTAATGCAAACAATTCTTCTTTTATTCTTTTTTTTTTTTTTTTTCAAAGACAGGGTCTCACTCTTGCTCAGGCTGGTCTCGAACTCCTGAGCTCAAGTGATCCTCCTGCCTCGGCCTCCCAGAGTGCTAGGATTACAGGCGTGAGCTACCGCGCCCGGCCCATAATAGTAATGCAAACAATTCTTGTTCTTAGGCATGCAAATAAATTTTTTTCTCTGAAAATATACAATTGCTTTTCCTTCCCCACTGTGGAATGAGCCAAGTTTTGCAGCTATTTGTAAATTTATTGCAGCATTACTTGCTGGCTCTTCAAATTCTCCTTTAAACCAGTAGTAACATCTTACTGGTTCCCTCAGTAATTAAGGATTTAAATAAAATCTCTAACATGTGTTCATTTTATATCTGAGAATCATCATTATATTCTATTTTTTAAATTATCCTTTAATGCAAGGAATCCATAGGCCAGTACAAAATTGTTTTTTACTTTTGTCCTTGAGGACTCCATGGAGTCCACCTCAGGTGGGCATCAAAGAGCCCCCACTGGTCTCTGTCCCTGTTCTCTCCCCACCCTCACCCCTAAACTCTCCTCAGTCTTTTTAGCCATTAATCCTTACTACAAATTCTCTGCCAGCCAGTTTCACCTGAAGGAAGGAGAGAATATCCTGATTCTTCAGTTCCCTCATCATAGAACAGCACAGGAAAAATAAATCTTTCTGTTGCTAGTATTGATGACCCATCAGACTAAAATCCCAGTGTGTTATCCTAATTCCAATAGTCAAAAACCCCCTCCAGGAAAGGTGGAAGTGGTGCTACAACTCTATTCTGCCACTCTGTATTGCCTTTCTTCTCTTACTAAAATGGTGTGTTGCTAATTTGTCTTTCCATTAATGAGGATGGTTTCTACGGATCCACTCTCCTCTTTCATCTCATCTCTTTCATGGCTTGAAACCAGTTCAGTTCATTAATTGAGCATTTACTATAATGGAGGCATTGTTTTATTTGCTGGGAATTCACAGACGTCAAAGAGCTTATAGTTTTGAGAGGGTAGCCTTCACATAAATGAATATTTATAATATAATGTAGCCATGCAACACTTAATAAACCTGTACACTTTCTGTCATGAAGGATGTGTCCAGACTGTGGCTAGTTAATATAAGTAAAATCTCAATAAAGCACCCAAGCTAGGGTCCTTGACTTCTTTTTCCTTAAGTTTGAATAAACTCAATCATCTCTAGACCAGAGCCTATCTTAATACAAAATAGGAGAGATTGGATAGCTCGGGTGGCTAGTTATCAAGTTACTACTCACAACACAGAAAATGTCAGTGCTTACTTTGGCTTTCAAGTTCACAAATCATGAAATACAGGGTCAAGAAGGCTATCTCGATGAGCATTTAAGTGATTGGGACACTCTGCATTCAGACTTGACTTTGGGGAGCTGCTTTGCTTGGGGATGCCTTTCCAAAGTGAAATGGACAATTCACTTCCTTGACCTCTAAGGCATCCAGAATTTGTCATGTTTTACGAGTAAGTTTTAAAGTGCATGTTAGACCTCCTTCCCTTTTCAACTGCACAGGCTTCACTAAGCTTTTAAACTTTCTATTTCATTACAGTACAAACAACTCTACAAGCAGGCCTCCTGCCTCTCCCCTCAGGCTATGCAGAATTATTCATACTCAAGGTCTAAAGAGGAACATCAGCATGAAGGAAAAACAGACTGAGGAGTGAAAACAAATTAGCAATCCAAACAGCCCTCTCCCTGCCTGTCACTGGAAGGCCTTTAGTGTCTCCTTCCAAAGTCAAGGGGTTTTCTGAGTAGAAGATTAAAGGATACATTTTTAGGGCTCAGAGAACAGACACTCTGTGAAATGTATATTCACCCAAGGCAACCAGGACAAGCTATGCATATGAAGAACCAGGGTGTGCCTTAAGCCTGCCTGAGTTTCCAAAGCCAGATCAGCCTGGTGTGGGTGTTTTGGTATTTTGCACCCACTGGGCACAGGTCTTTCATATTTTCCTTCATGCTTGGGTAGGAAAAAAAAAGGAGAAAAAGAAAGAAAACCACTAAGCTATCTTTGGGAATGTTGTAAACCTCACCTCAAAAGCAGTTATTCTCAACCAAGGTGATTTTGCCCCACAAAAAAAGCATTTGGCAATGTCTGAAGATACTTTTGAATGTCACAGCTGGGGGTGGGAGGTGCTACTGGCATCTCGAGTATAGAGAACAAGGAGCAGGATGCTGGACACCCGACAGCGCACAGGACAGCCCTCATGACAAAGAATTATCTGTTCTAAATGTCAGTAGTGCTAAGGTTGAGAAACCCTACCTTAAAGAAATTAAGCAGTGAAAAGAGAATTTTAAGAAAGTTCCTCTCTCTCTTTTTGTACATGTGTGTCTCTGTCTCTCTCTCTGACATGACTCATGCGTGTGCACACATGCACAGGGCTGGCTTCATGGGCATGAAACCTGTGCAGATAGAAGCACAGGGCCCCACACTCAGAACTTGATAGCATCATCTGCTGTCTCCATCTTGAAATTCTCAATAATTTTGAACAAGAGGCCCCATATTTTCATTTTGCCCTGGGACCCACAAGTTATGTAGCTGGTCCTGTATGCAACTGCATGTATGTGACAGACTCAGCCATTTAGTGGAGCAGAACCACATGTTCTCCACTGCACTCCCTTTTTGCCCTGAATATTCCATTTCATCATAGTAGTGCACGTTCTTGCTCTGTTTTTGAAACCCCTTTTTGGGTTATGGCAAAGCTGAAGCTGGAAAATGTACCCATGTCATGGACTTCAAAGTGCCTGCATATTTTCTTCTTGCCCATCAAACTGTCTAGAAATCCCTACAGGGCACCAAGTGGCAGTCAGTGGATCATGTGACATAAAGAAACATTTTCTCAAAGACTCTGGAAAGATGCTGCAGAGGCTGTAGAGGGATTTCTTTCCTGCAAGGGCAATAAGGTTCTGCTCTGATAATCCTCATGGAGATAACAAAAATAATCCAGGACCAGGATCGTAATATCTGTAATCAAATAAAACCCACTTTCACATCTATCCTCTTCTTGCAAGTCTTTTTTCATACAATACTCTGGATTAACAAACCCATGAATGTGCATAAAATCTCCTATTAAAAACCCAGCGAGGTAGGAACCATCATTTTCCTTCTTGTGAATCAAAGTCAATCAGTAACAGTTTATTAAGCAATTGTGCAGGGATGTGAGACCCCCATCCACAAACAATCTTGTTCTCTTTTCCAAATGGATCCCTTAAAATATCCTGATTGTGGAAAAACACAAACCTCTTGATGCACCCGAAGCAGCACCTACGTGGATTATCTGTGATGCTTATGTGAAAAAACCAATAAGAACAACAACAGATTCAGTTTTTGAATACTCTACGAGAATGAGAAGCCGTGCCAGAAAGATCCTGGGCCCCTTGAAGGGAAACTGTGTGCACGTGTCTCTGCTGCCATCTTCTGATATGCCATCCAGCACACACGTCCATCGGCATCCACCATTTGGGAATCCCCTGAGCACGTTAGAATTGCACTTACAAAGTAAATGGGCTTTGGAAAAAATATTAAAGCACAAATCATAGTCGCTGCCATGCTAGTAAACAGGTGAGAACATCAATAATAATTTCCAAGTTTGCAGGCAATCCAACCTAAAAAGGTACACACAGCACAGAATTCATCCCCACAGTCGGAGAGCAGGTGGCCTTGACTGAGCAGCGGGACTCTCCAGGGACCCGGGCAAGGGCTGTGGGGAAGTCCAAGGGGGAGAGTCCACAGGCTCCGGTCCTAACAGCCTGAGTTCTTTAGAAGTTTTTGTTTGTCTGTTTCTGAGGAAAAAAAGGCCAAAGCTCTGAGCCTGCTTTTACACATAAAGTAGAAATATGGTTAATGTTCCTTCTTAGGCATGTCCAGTTCTCTTTTCCCTTTTGTTCCTGGCAACACAAGCCAGATTTGCAATAATAATGATGATGGTGAGGATGTAGATGCCACAAGGGCAGAGACTTTATTCTATTCACTGCCGTGTTCCCGTGACTGGAACAGGGGTTCACTGTAGGTGCTCAAGAGATACGTGCTTAACAAATGAACGGTCATAGCTATCATTAATTGATGATATAGTTTATGCCAAGTCCTTTATAGTTCTTATCTCATTTAATCCTAATAATAACCTGAGAGGTATGTATTATTATCCGTGTGTTACTGATGGAGAGAGTGACAGTCAGCAGACTTGGCAAATGGCCAGACCAACCAGAGAAGATTCCTGTTGAGTTGAATGAGCTGTAGCCCATAGAGAGGTGGCTACACAATACTATCAATAATAAACACCAGTTCTTGAGAAATTACTATATGCCAGGGCAGAGCATGATCTTATTTACTCCTAACAAAAGCTCAATGAGATAAATCTTACTGAGCATTGCCATTGTACAGACGAAGGCCACCAAGTTCAGGCAATTTGCCCACGTTAGGAACAGGACTGCCTCACAGACCCAGCTTCTCCTACTCTCGTGTCTTGCCTTTCGTGAGGTGTGTCAGACTGTCCTTCCTCTCATGTGGTCACCCATGAGAATAACAACAGTGTGACTTAACTCCCACATGGAATGCCCACCAATGGACTAACTGCGAGGCATTTCCTCCCAAAATATTTAGCAGCCTGGATACAGAATGGAAAGAGACTTGAGGTGGAGACCTGAGAGATTAGTTTGGGTAGTTTATAGGAATGGCGTCTCCTAAACATAGTGACAAAGGTCAGAAGATGGTCAGCTATAAGAAGAAAGCATGGAACCATAGGCAGCAACCTGCCTCCTCCACTTGTCCTAAAAACACTGCAAACGCTCCCATAGTCAAACAAAACTCCTGGATAGCTGCATAAAAATTTGTACACAAATGTTCATAGCAGCTTTATTCATAACAGCCAAAAAGTGGAAACAACCTCGCTATGGAATGAACGTTTGTGACCTTCCCAAATCCATATGTTGAAGCCCTAACAATCCCCAGTGTGATGATATTTGAAGGTGTTTGAAGGTGGGGCCTTTGAGGGGGTAATAAGGTCATGAGGGTGGAGCTCTTATGAATGGGATTAGTGCCCTTATAAGGAGAGACATGAGAAAGATGATCTCTCTCCACCACGTGAGGATACAGCACGAAGATGCCCTCTGCAAGAACTCCCTCACCAGGAACTGAGTCAGTCAGCACCTTGATCTTGGACTTCCAGCCTCCAGAACTGTGAGAAATTAACGTCTGTTGTTTAAGCCACGCAGGCTATGGCATTTGTTATGGCAGCCCAAGCAGACTAAGACAAACCCAAATGCCCATCAACTGATGAATGGATAAATGAAATGTGATATAGCCGCACAATGAAATATTACTCCACAATACAAAGGAATGAAATAATGATACATGTGACGATGTGGATGAACATTGAAGACATATACTAAGTCGTATGATTCCTATATACAAATGTCCACAAACACAAATCTAGAGAAATAGAAGTTACATTAGTGGTTGCCCAGGGTTTGGGGTGGGGAGGGGGGCAGATGTGAAGAATGTGGGGGGAATGGACTGCTAAAGGGTGCAGAGTTTCTTTTCAGGTGGCAAAATATTCGAAAATTGATTGTGATGAGAGTTGCACAATTCTGTGGATATACTAAAAACCATTGAATTATACACTTTAAATAGGTGAATTGCATAGTATATGGATTATACCTCAATAAAGCTGTTATCAAATAAACAACATTCTATACTTGCTTAGGAAGAAAATGAATTCTTTAATTATCAGGGAAGAAACTCATGGTAATTCTTCAAAATTGACCCAGCTTCTTTCCTAGTCATCCTCATGCCGGCAAACGGCACCACGCTCTTCCGAAGCTGGAAAATGGTGAGTCACCCTTGATTTCTCCTTTTCCTGCACCACCCCCAAAATTCAAATGCATCAGCAACTCTCATCCATTACATCTCCAAATAGACCTCAGCCTTTACCCATTTGTCCTCATCCTCACTGCCCCCACCCTAGTCCCAACCACCACCCTCTCTTACTCCCGACCGTGCTCTCGTTCTTGGCAAACTCCAATCTAGTCCCAATAAGCTGCACGAGCTGCTGTCAGCTCGTGGCTCTCCCTGGCACACACCCCCTCCCTGATGGCCCACTGCAGGGACTAAAGGCCCACCCTTCCCCATGGCCTCAGGCCCACTGCTGTGACCCTTATGGCACTCCAGGCACACCATTCTCTCTTCTGCCTGCAGTTATGCCAATGCCTTTGCCCCCTCCAGGCCTTTGCCCTTGCTGTTCCCTCTGACTGGGCCACTCTTCCTTCAGATGTTTGCATGACTAGCTGTCACTCATCCTTTAGGTGTCAGCTCAGACCTCCCTTCTCAAAGAGGACACCCCTGACTGCCCTATGCAGGGGGGTCCAACCACTTCTGCCGTATCTCAGCCAGTGCTCATTGTCACAGCACTTACTGCAAATTGTAGTGACCTTGTTTATTTGTCTGCTCTGGTCTTACCTGTCTTACCCATTAAGAACTAGTTTTTTATTGTATGGTATCGTATTGTATTGTATATTTTAGAGACAGGGTCTTGCTCTGTCGCGCAGGCTAGAGTGCAGTGGCATCATCGCAGCTCACTGCAACCGCAAACTCTTGGGTTCAAGTGATCTTTCTGAAGTAGCTGGGACTACAGGTGTGTGCCACCATGCCCAGCCAACCTTTTTTATTTTTTGTAGGAACAGGGTCTTGCTATGTTGCCCAGGCTGGTCTCAAACTCCTGGCCTCAAGCAATCCTCCCACTATGCCTCCCAAAAAGCTGGGATTATAGCAGGATTCCACCCAAGGAACTAGTTTTAATGTTTTCTTTTTTATTCAATCACTTACTATAAACATTTGTTGTGAATGAAACAGTGGATGAAAATCTGTAGGAACTCCTCCATTTTGAAACTGGCTAGAGAAAGATCCAGCAAAGGAGATTGAAAAGGAACTATTACATATTCCTGAAAACTTCCCAGGTAGAAGAATTCATGGTCATGGGAAAAACATGATCAGAGCGTCCCGGTAAACCTGTGAAAGACCTTACAACTACTTGTATATTTACTGAACTAGAACAATAACAATAGCATACAAAACAAAGGTAATATTAGTAACTTTTTATACAACTTAAATTCATAATATTAGATCTAGTACAATTAATTTCTCCACATTTTATCCTATTTTGAATTCAACATGTTGGGATTTCCCTCACACATCATTCTAAAGAGATGTTTATAAATTTATTCTGCTTTGTGTGCAGATAATATGAATTAATGAGGCATTTTTCTTCTGGGCATGATTCTCCATCCAAAAGCTGGATGGTTTTCTAAAATTAAATGTTTCAGAGTCCTTGAGTCACCTTTCCCGAGTCATGACTCAAAGAGGCTAGCAATTCATGCCTATTCTTCCAAAATTTTTACTTTTGCAGAAAAAGAATACAGAGCATTGTAGAATCAATTATTTCAGGATTTCAGTGAGAAAGATTACCCACACTTCAATTAAATGAGGTGCAGGGAGTGAAGGATGAGGAAAATGAAGTCGCTGGGCAGATGTCCTGAGGATTCAGATCTATAATGGCCCAAGTTCTTGTTTTTCATCCCTCCACCATGCTGAACCATGCTGTCTCAGGAGTCGTACTCAGGAGGCCTGGAGATCTGTATGTTTGCAACTCCAAAGGCATCTGACATGAAGTCAGGGTTGGAAAACACTGTTGTAGACCGGGCACTATGAAAAGATAGGGTCACAGGGATATAAAGATGACCAGGATTTGGTGCTGCCCTGGAGAAGGTCTTCTTGTCTGGGGGACAGGGACACAGTAATGTAAACATGTATTTCGATGCAATATGAGAAATGATCTGAGCACTTTGCTATGGGTGCACAGAGACAGCGCTGTCTCCAAGTCTGAGTCATATTTGTCCTGGAAGGATCAGGGAATTTTGAGGACTAAAATGGAGCAAAAAATCACCAATTTTATTTGCAGTTTTCTACATTTCCACATAACATTTAGTGATCTGCCTTTTGAGAGAGGCATCCCCTTTACCACCCATTAACAGATCACTGAGAGTCTGAAACTGGTCCTAACTGGCCCATGTTCCTTTAGTGCTTGGTTTGATGAAATCATAATAATGAAATGAAGCTAAAAGGACCTGAGAAGTTTGATAAAGTGTCATCCTATACTATACCCTATGTAAAGGAAGACCAACCTCTCATGATTTTCTGTGGTTCTAGTTGTGGGGTTGCCTGGAGCTACTACAAAAGGGGTCAGTGACTTTAATAAAAATAAGAAGTAGTAGATAATTTTGAAGATAGAAGGTGACTAATTATACAGAACAAGAGTTACAGCAGCTTTGGTTTTAAAATATTCAGGTTCTGTGAGTGTAGTGAGGTGTCCAGGGAAATTCCTATAGGGGTATTTCCAGGTTGGAAAGGCAAGCTGGAGAGGACCTTGTACTGTCTGTCTTTGTCATTTACAACATCCAATTGTGGGTCAGGTTGTAGCTTCTAAGGGATCTCAAATATATTCTGGTAGTTTTTGAGTTCCTTTGTAGAATAAAATGCCTAAATAGGCACACATTTACATTATGCACAGCTATTATAAATCTAGCTGTAACTAAATGTAGCAATAAATTGTTCTCCCTTTAGAAGATCCCTGAAAATATATTGCAAAAGCTCTTGAAAATGTATATGTAGGTATGGTCTTCAAAAGAGGATATAGCTTTCAGATCTGCTAGAAATCAAGTAGAAGAGTAGAGTCATAGAAACACTTTTTGGAAGTGAGAGTTTGAATCAGACTATACAACTAGCTGCATAATCTCGCTGGTCCTCAATTTTACTATCTATAAAATGGAGATGGTAAAACCTGCCTAAGAGAAAGATTAAGTAGATGATTATGTAATATTTGGTCGTTTTTAAAAGGATGGGTATACAGAGCACACTTCAATACTAATATTTCCACTTTGTGTTAAAATTTTGCCAAAGTAAAGTTCTTTTTTAAAGTAAAAATCAGTAATGACACTAACAACCTGGAATAACAGTAAAGACAGTCATCAAGCATATCTCAAATTATGATATTCAAATAAATACCGAAGACAACAAAAATTTGGTATGCCACATAACTAGAGAAACAAGTAAGCCTGAGAGTAACTTGAATTTTTTCTTGGGCAGAAACTCAGAGGTCCCAAACAGATCTTATTTACAAACCTCTAGTCTGAGTTAACTTTTCTTCTTTACAAAACATCCACACCTTTTCAAGATTTCATTTTCTGCCAATTGTCAAACGTTTTCCAGAAAAAGACAACCCCTGAAATTTATCAAAAAATATTTTAAAACCCTCTAAATCAGCCATTAAATAAGAGAAAAATAGACAGAACTTTGTATATTAGCTCAGGCTTTTAAAAACTGTGTCTCCTGATGGAGAAGGGAAGGGGCGGGGGTGAATCTTGACCCTGACAGACAAGAGTGGGTCAACAGCGGCATCTAGTGCCCAATCAGAATCCTGCAAAGCCCCCGGGTGGAGACGGGCGGAGCTGTTTGTTATTGTAAGATGCAAATCAGTTACATTTATCAACCGACTGAGATCATTGAGCCGCACCCACTTTAGCGATTATAGGGCTGCTTCTACAAATGTTTACAGGAAAAGAATGCAGGTTGTCCTGATTCCAGAGGGAGCGAACATCACGCGGCCTTGGAGCGCATCTCTATCCCTTCTCAGCCTTCCCTTGACTCAAGCTCAAAGACAGGACGATGTGCCTCAGGAGCACCTGGAGGACAGAAGTCCTCCGGAGTAAATTGAACAGATTGTGTTAATTTGGGGAAATAATCCTGGTTTTGCATAAACTTTTTCCTAGATGTTCTGAACTCTTCAGTGAATACTGAATTCGGGCAGGGGGTAGTATTTAATCTACTACCATCTATAAATGAGGGATGATTTGGGATCTATATGTGCCAGTGATTTTCACCATTTTTTCCCCATCAGTGGAATCCTTTAAGGGAAAACAAGAAATATTATTCAGAATGACAATGTTACAAAGAATGGACAAATATAGATAAGATAAAGCTGCCCTCTTTAAAGGAAGGCTGATGTAAAAAAACTGGATTCCCACCCATTCGGCCTTCCGGAAACCCACCCTTCTCTTGCCCCTCCTCACCTCACCCCCCTGCCCCAAGCCCCACCTCCAGCTCCTGAGGATTTCCTGCAGAGCCCTAGGTCCTAACACAGCCTTTCAAATTTGGATCTGTTTTCTTTAGGTGAAAATTGACAGATAGTCACCTGCAAACCCAGGCAAAGGATGTAGGTCCTTTAATATAAAGATGTAACTTAGCTAACACAGAAAGCTATAAAAAGCAGGAGGTTTAGCAACAATTGGAAAGATGAGCGCCCTTATTTTTTATAATCTCGAAGGTGCCCCACCCTTATAGTCACCCCTTTGCAGATGGCATCACATCTTTGGATGAGGATGCCATCAGATCCTTTGGGAAACTCCCTTTGCCATTCTTTTGGGAGATTATATACCTTCCTGGTCCTTCCCAAGGGCTACCCACCTGTCTGCCCATAGGTGCAAGTAACTGGTGACAATGCCAGCAAAATTCTGAAGGTTTACTGAAAGAGAGTCAATGGTCAGTATCTGAAGGCCAATTATCCAGATGCCACATCCCCCTAACAGCCCCATCCTTCGGGCCTGCCTGTGACACTTTCCTAACACTTTGTACCTCAGAGGAGTTTTCTTCATAATTGTTCATTCAATCAGTTCCTCACTCACTAGGAGAGTGTAATCGAGCATCTTCCAAACTATTCAAACCAAAAGACCAGCTTTTTATGGTTGGAAACTACTTGTTTCCCTAGATTATAAAAATAACAGCATCTTCTAAAAAAAAAAAACTGGAAGCCACCCTTGATGGCTGAAATGTCATTCGCATGGTTTATCAGAGAGTAAAATGAAGAAGATTCCTCCCATCTCCTTCACTTGGTAAACAATGTGACAGAGGTATTATCACTTTTACTCAAAGCTTATTAATGATAGTTAACACCAAGCAGCTGCTACAAGACAGCCTTTCTTCTCAATACTTCCTCTTAGGATTTCCCAATCTCAGCACTATTGATATTTTGGGCCGGATAATTCTTTGTTGTGGGGGCCTGTCCTATGTATTGCAGGATGTTCAGCAGCATCCCTGGCCTCTACCCATTAGAGATGCCAAGTGCTCCCCTCTCCCCAAGATGTGCCAACTAAAACTGTCTCCAGACACAGCCAAATGTCCCCTGGGGGGCAAATTGCTCCCCTTTCCTGTTGAGAACCACTGCTTTATATAGATTAATTATATAATTCTTGCAAAAATCCCTATGAATTAGATAGTCTTATTTTACAGTTGAGGAAACCAAAGCACAAAAGGTTGTATAAATTTTCCAATTTTATACAACTAAACTCATTTTAGAGCCCAGCAGTCCAACCCCAGACTCTGTGTTCTCAACTACTCTCCTACACCCTCCTCTACATCCCTAGCCCCGGTTTATTAAACAGGATCAACAAAACTCCCAGAAGATCTGGTAATTTCCCTGGTACTGTAACTGTCTTGTGAGGACTTGCTGCCTCTTCCAGAGGCCTGTATAGTAAACAGAAAAACAACAGTTAAATTAGATCCCTTTCGACTTCGCCCTTGTGTGTGAAACTACATTTCTCAGGACATTTCAGCTTAGAGGTTACTATAAAGTTTTAAAAGCAATCACAAAACAAAATTTCTCTAGCTTCATCTCAACTCACCTTTAAATTCCTTCCAAAATCTTTGGGTTCCTTATTTACTCAGGGACTATTAATTATAGTCTGTAATTTAGTCTATATAATTATAGACTATTAATTATAGTGGCTGGAGCCACTACAAGTGGGATCTTAGTGAGTGCTATCTGAATTGATCACTTTCCATATGTTAGTTCATTTAAACCTCATAACAAGTATTTTACCCATTTAACTATAGAGAAAACTGAGGATTAATGTGGTTAAGTAACTTGCCCAAGGTCACTCACATCATTAGTGAGACTTCTCCAGAAAAAGAGACAGAGAGAGAGCCTTTAAAGATTGACTTATGTGATTATGGGGTAGCAAACCCAAACTCCACAGGGCAAGTCAGCAGGCTGGAGATAGGTAAGAATTGATGTTAGATTCTTGAGTCCAAATTCTTCAGGACAGCAGACTAGAGATGCAGGCAGGATTGCTATGTTGTAGTCTTGAGAAGAATCCCTTCTTCTTAGGAAAACTTCAATCTTTGCTCTTCAGGCCATCAAGTGATTGGATGAGGCCCACCCACATTATGGAGGGTGATCTGCTTTGCTCAAAGTCTACTGATTTAAATGTGAATTACATGTACGAAATATCTTCACAGCAAACATCTAGACTGGTATTTGCCCAAACAACTGGACACCACAGCTTAGCCAAATTGACACATAAAATTAACAATCATCACACCCACCTTGTTAGCAACAAGGCTGAGATCTGAACAGCAAAGCCTGAGCTTTTAACCACTGAGATAAACTTTCCTCTTGGCCACCCATGGTGTCACCAATCTTTGCAGCAACCAACACGCTAAGATGATGGCCCTTGCTGTAGAGGACACTGACAATTCACAGAGGACCCTTCCTTATGCGCTGTCAAAGTCATTGGTGCCAAGAGAGCAAGCATCTTCCAGTGTCTGACGGGACACAGGAAATAGCTTGGTTAGTCTTTGCCTGTTCTTTTTGTGTGTCCTTACTTTTGGAGTCAAATGTGAGCCCATAGTGGCAAAGGTGAAGGAAAACATCAGTGACAAACCAGTGCTAGGCTCAGAACATCTCCCCTCCATCATTGGTCCTTTGTTCTTGAATCAAATTCTGCCTTTTGGTTCTCTCTTCCCTCAGGATACAAGCTTTCCCACTCACTCATTCTCCCAGCCAATATTTACTCAATATCGTCCCACATACCAGCCACTCCACTAAGGCACTAGGAATAATAGAATAATGAGCAAAAATAGATGCAGTGCCTGCCTGCTTCATGGAGCTTGCAGTTTATGGAGCAGACAGCCATTAATCTAATATTCATACAAATAGATGCAAGATGGTGGCTGTGTCGAAAACCATAGAGGAAAACCGGTTAATGCTATAAGATTGTGTATATCATGGGGGCAGAGGTGCTGAGCTAGTCTAGCGGTTGGGGAAAGGCTTTGTTGAGGAACTTATATTAAACTGAAATGTAAAGAGGTAAAGAATGAATAGCAGATAGGAGCAGTAACCAGCTAAGAGGGAGACGGGAGTGCAGGTAGTTGGAGAATGTTCCAAAGAAAGAGCAACAGGTGCCTAGGCCATGAAGTGTGAAGAGGGAGCAAAGTATATCCACACTACTAAAGGAAAACCATTGTAGCCGGCTTGCAGAGTGAGTCTGAAGAGACAAGCAAGGTCCAAATTTTGCAGAATCTCATGGGCATGTTTAGGATTTTGGTCTTTTTATTAAGAATATTGCTTTAAGCAAGAGGAGACATGACCATACTTGCATTTTTAGAAGATCACTTTTGCTATGAAAAAATAGACAGGAAGGATGAAGAGAGGGTATGAAACTATTTACAAAATATAGATACATAGTCAGTGGCAGCACGACTGACACAGATGCTGCTGGTTGCCAACCCTATAGCCATTTTCCCCTTCTTGTTTACTCCCAGGATTCTGTTTTTGTTCAAGGTGGTTATGTACACAGTTAAAATTCTTCACCTTCCCAGACACCCATTTGGTCATGGCTGGCCTAGTGACCCAGTTCTAGTCAATCATATTTTATAAGTGGAACTCTTTTTTAAAGTGACAGGTACAACTAGTGTGACCTCAGATCCTTTGCCTTTGCACCTTTGCCTTCCCTGGATGTGACGCTGTATCTGGAGGATTGCAGACATGAGGATTAAGGTCACAAGTTGAGGATAAGGAGCAGGAAGTTAGATATTTCCCAGATTACACAGTTGATCCACGACTGCCCATTCCCAGACTTCTTGTTGTATAAGACAAATAAGCCCTGTATGTGTAGGGTTTCTATTACTCACAATTGAAGCCAATCCTTACTTCACCCACTAATCCCTCAGACATCTTCAGACATTCCTGAATCCTCAAGTGGACACTATATCCAGTTCATCTCCAGATGTGCTCCAGAGATCACCTGCATCAAAACATCCTGCAGCGGAGGATGGGAAAGCTGCCTAGTCTCTCAGCCAGGTGATCAAGGTCAACATCATCATACTAAGACATGATGATAACATGCACCCTTGATATGACATCATGAAAATGACACTTTACCTCTGTGGTCTTAGGCCCAGTCTAATCAAAAGAAAAATCTCAGACAAATCCCAATTGTACATTTTACAAAATATCTGACCAGTACTCCTCAAAAACATGGAGAGTCCAAGACACTATTGTGCCCAAGAGGAGCCTAGGGAGACAGGACAACTGAATGCAATGTGGTATTCTGGATGGGATCCCAGGACAGAGAAGGGGCATTAAGTAAAAATTAAGCAAATATGAATAAATTATGGATTTTAATTAATAATAATGTATCAATATTGGTTCACTAGATGTGGCAAACGTACCATACTCATGTGAGACATTAGTAATATAGGAAACTGGATGTGGGGTATATGAAAACTTTCTGTGCTATCTTTGCAATTTACCTATGAGCCTAAAACTATTTTAAAATACAAAGTCTATTAAAGTACATATTTTTAGGCCTTATGCTTGTCCTCCAGAATCAGACTATCTTGAGTGGGACCCAGGCACCTGCATCTCTAGCAAGAACCCCAGGTTTGAAAGCTACTAGTTTAGGCTTAACTGCAACTCCTGTTATATTTGAAAGGCAAGACCCTTCCAGCCACCTGCTCAGCTGCCAAAAAGGAAGGTGCAGAACCTTCAACAGACAGGGAGGTTCAGGATACCTAAAGTGGATATTCAGCTTCTAGAACAAAGCAGCCAGTTCCTTTGTCATGTGTATTTTATCAACACAAACATCTTTGGATAGAAATCACCAGTTCAATGTTTTACCCAAAAATTGGATTTGAACCTCTTGCAGTCATGATGCTAATAAACTTACCTCTAATAAAATATCTGGACTGCATTTTTGCACTTCTGTCATTAACAAAGTGAAATATTGGATGATTTAATTTTTCTTACATCTTGGCTCCTACTATCACCACCTCATCTCTTGGAGTAGAAGAGTGAGAAAACCAGTATTTATAAAGTTTTCCATGGCTCTACAGAAATTTTTCATAGGGCCTGAAAGACCTAAGTAACTATCTTTCTGTAACAGAGTTTTGATATGAATATACAGAAATGTTGCCATTTGTTACTTGAATTAAGATCTACAAGATCAAATTATATTGCAAAATGTAGCAACAACATGCAGCACCAGAGGAAGAGAGCATGGTGAAGTGGAAAGGAAATTGAACCAGAGATCAGAGTCATAGGTAGTAGACCACATTGCAGTTCCTTACTAGCTACGTGACTTTGGAGAAGCAACCTGAACCCAATGTCCACATTGGCAAAAAGAGTAGTTTAGAATAGATGACTTGTAAGATCCATCTGGAATTTTGACTATGGAATCTCAAAATCTGAAGTTAGTCTTGCACCCAATATCATAGTGTGAAGACTTTTGTATTTGTAAACTCAATATAATTCATAACTAATATAATTCAGTAACTAGTCATAAAATGTAAATGTGAAATTTGAGTAGTCTCAGTCCTTGAGAATTATATCCCACAACATGAATTAAAGAGACCCAGCCAGTATCAAAGGCTATTTAAAGATTCCTTTCAATCCATTTGGCCTCTATTACAGATGCTGCCATGTGAGACAGTGAGAGGCAAGGATAAAAGCTGACAACTAGCAGAGAATAGAAAAGCCCCATAAAACAGATGTTTTAAACATGAAGCAGGTGTTGATGTTTATTTATACCTGGCTGCTGCATAGATTGACATTGTTAAAATTTCAAAGTAGGGGTTCTCCCCATAGACAAGGGACAATGAAAACAAATAGACAAGTCACAAAAGAAATAAAAGTGGTAAACAAGCATATGGAATAATGTTCAACCTAACTAATAGATATGCAAATTAAATCAACAAGAAGGTAGCATTTTTTTCTTTGCCAATTTTTTTACTAGTATATATTCCAATGACGACAAAGATATAGTGAAACCATATTCTCATACATCATTGTTAGGTGATAGCAGAAGTTAGTACAGGCCTTTTGGAAAATATGTGATGATGTGCATAAAGAATGATTTAAATATTTATGGCTTTTGATTCTGTAGTTCCACTAAAAACACAGGACAAAGCAATATGCATGAAGATGTTCACTGCACAGAAAAATTACGAACAACCTCTAAATGTCTAAAAACTGATGAAAGATTGTAAAATTTGTTACATCTACTCAATTTAATATTATGCATCTTTGTAAAAATGATATTCACAGAGGCTACTTAGTCAAACAAAATGTTTATGACCTGTGAAATTTGGGAAACTATCAGTTCATGTATATATCTTTGGCTTTTAATTTAGTAATCAAAATTTTAAAATTGAGAGCATTTACATAAAAAATCATGTTTGTTTGGCTCTACTCAAAAAATCAGAATAACTGGCAAAACTGAGCCCTTTTGCATGACAGCAATTATTTGCATTGGAGTAGTAACTATTCCCTGTAGGACAAGGAACATACAACCTCCTTTGACCCACAGTCCCAGCCCAGTAGCCCTTGAAGGCATTTGAGTTCATAACCCCAGACCTAAATTTAAAAATCAGTACATAAAATTGTACATATAAATTTCAAATATGCACATGAAAAAGACTGAAATCTCCCCAACTGCTATGAATGGGTGCATTAGAGTTCTAGTATTATAGTTGGGTTTTCTTTTCTTTTTCCTGTTTTAAAATTTTCTGCATTAATTTTTTATTTTGAAAATGGGTTAGAAATTGACAAAGCCAATGTGACTTTTCAGCAAATGTTCAATCTTTTAGTAAATACCAGTAATCTCTAGCAACAGGAAGAGGAAGGTGAAGGCCATATATTTTCTCACCCATAATCTTGCAACCAGGTGGTATGTTGCAATGAAAGCAAATTCTTCTAAACATACAACCCTTATTAGCCAGAAATTCCATATTTGCTTCCTGTAATCCCAGATAACTCCCCTCTTTCTGTTCTGAGGCACACAATATTGAAATAAAAGTCTGAATGCAACTTGAGTGAAAGTTTCATTCTTAGTCAGACACAATATTCTGATAACAAGATCAGACAACATATTGTCAGGACTGTGAAGTAGAACAAATGGGGTACAGAACAAATGGGGCTCTAGGCCTCGAGCACTGCTGTGTTTCACAGATTTTTAACACTTTCTTCCTGAGAAGATGATGGAGACCAGACAGTCTTTCTAGGTAGCCTCTTATCTTGCCTACTACTCATTTCACAAATGGCAAATTATTCTTAACAACCTTTGTGCAACTTAATGAACTTTCTGGTGTAAATTTTGATGAAGATAATTGAAATGATTAAAAAACCACCTCTGGAAAGTAGATTCCTGATTAGGATACTTCAAATGCTAATGCTAACTGCATGGCCCTAGAATATATGATAAAGTTCAGTTACACATATACATATTTCACATGACTAATGCTGAAAAATTTTTAAAGTAAATTGCTACCTAAAAACTACAGCTGTTTTTTTGGGTTTTTTTTAAGTATGGTCTATAGGTCTATCCTTTCTCTAGCTATTATAAATGGCATAATTTTATTTTTGGATTTCTAATTCCATTCTCTCCAAATTTGTTATTACTGAATACTTAGAATATAGATGAGAAGCGATATCAAATACATCCCATTTAGCTAATAAGTGATCCAAGGGCAAGACCCAAGCTAAAACATGGTTCCCTGACCCAGTTCTCCACAATCCCCAGTGTTCTAAACCCATACATTAAGTGACTCGAAAATTGGGAACTCAAGTGTCCATCTGTAGTGTGTCAAAACAGAAGATGAGGAATAATATTCTGGAAGCTAATAACACTTGTTGAAACATTGTAAATAGAAAGTTCAAAGTGCTGCCAGCCTCTGAGTGTTACTCCCTGTTGTCCCCATAGGTAGGTCCAATTGGGACCCTGAAGGGTGACAGCTGTCATTCCCACAGGATACTGGAGAGGTTGGGCAGCATTTAAGGTGTCCACAAAAGCTTGTGCCTGGGTCCAAATGTGTGTTTTTTCTTCTGGGGTGCAGCAATGGGATAGAATTATATTAAGGTCTCTCCACGTGAGATCAAAGGAAAGAGGCGGGCTCCAAAATTTTTTAGTAAACTTTTCAGGGTCTTCAGAAAACCGGCCAAGGCTTGCCCAGCACTGTTTAAGGTCTGACATAGGAAAAGGAACATGTATTCTGGTGTTGCCCCCTTGGCCCATGGTCACCTCCTGTAAAGGGCACAGGAGTCCAGGGCCCAGCAGTAAAGTTGAGAATATATTGGTGCATAGGGTAGGGGTTCAGGGGCAGAGGCTGGAATTGCTGCAAGGGGTCCCAGTCCCTATTTGGGAGGCTTCGAGGGGGCTTTGGATTTTCTGAACCGGGATCACAAGAAGGTGTAAGGTTTATGTCATAAGACTTAGGAACATCTAATTTTACATGGCAGTGTGCTAGTGTGTAAGCTCCTCCTGTTTCTGGGTTTTCCCATAAGGCCATGAATGCCTGAACATAAGGGACTTTGGACCACTTCTTCAGTCGCTTGCAAAAGAAGTCTAATTGAAGGATAGTATTATAGTTTAGACTCTCCTTGACTGATCAGATCTCTCTGTCCCCCATCTTATTGGGGACAGGCAGTGTTACATAGGAATATGAGTTTCTTTTTATGTTATCTAATTTAAAAGAGGCAGAATGTTGGAGAATGTAGCCTAGGGGAAGGCTCTTCTTTTATTCTTTATGTAACATTTGAGATCATAGAGCTTTTGTCCTATCTCAGTAGAGCTGACCTCTTTATGGGTTTTATTATACCAAACCACCTATGGTTTATGGCATTCAATCAAGTGTCTGATCAAGCAAAACCATAGTCCAAGTTCCCTTTTCCTCGGGTCACTGTCTATCCTCATAATCCTTCCACAGAAATCTAGCACAAACACAGCAAACGGGGAGATTGGCTAACATCATAAGGGCAAGCAGCATAAGAGCATCTCTGCCTCACCAGCAGATTAAGTCGCAAGGGTCGTGCCCGCAAATGTGGGGAAGCAGTACAGAGAAGTAAGAATGAAGTGTAGCAGCAGCGGCTAGGCATGGAATTGCCATGGAGACTGAGTATTTGGGCTCCTGTATGGCACAGGGAAGTCCCCTGCCAGCTCCATAGGCTGGTGTCACCCAGCATTTGGCAACTGCTTGAATCTGCAGGGCCTGAGTGACCCTCTACCACCCCAGTTAGGGGTAGGTGCAGTCAGCCACATGGAGGGAGGTTTTGCACCTGTAACTCACTGAGAAACTGCAGAAGCAGCCAGAAACAATAATGTGCTTACCCCAAAGTATGACATGACAGTCAAGTCAAGGCTTATGCACCGTGTCCTGCCGTGGTCGCCATGGAGATGTTACCGGCCTCCGAGTGGAGGCTTTTTAGGTTCTTGGTGATGGTTTGGAAGAAAAGAATTTTAGGACACACCACACGTAAGCCAAAAGCAAGCAGATTTTATTGAAAGTGAAAGTACACCCTCAAGAAGAGGGCAAGATCGAAAAGAGTAGCTGCCCCGAAGGAAGGGGTCTTTGGCTTTTTTGGAGTCTCACTAATTGAGGGGAGGAATATTTATTCAAAGCTAAGTATTATTTTTACTAAGATTTTGGGTAGTCATTTCTAGAATTGGGTTTGCACCCATATTTATACTTTATATCATTATTTTGGAACTGTCAGGGCGATTTTAAGGGCAGAGAACTTTTAAAACCACAATGTAAATGATATTGTAATTAGCCAAAGTTTATGTAAGGTGGCCTAGATAGCTGACCAGCTGGTTGAAGCCGGTTTTTGTCTATGGTTATCAGTCCCCCACTTACTTAGACCTGTACCCACTCTGAATCCGCTGTATACGATCTCAGCTCTGTCTCCTAGTCTCCTACTCCAACAAAAGTGGCTGGCATTCTGTACATGCTTGTGATTTGGAAATTATGAGAGTATACTCCTTTCCATGCAACATATTTCTTGGGATTTTAGTAACAGAAAGTGATAAATGAATAAATACATTAATACAATGGAAAGGAAGCCAGGTTTGTGCCATGATCCCGTGCTGATCATTGGAAAGTAATTGGATAAACTAGTTTCTGCTGCTGTCAGTGCAGTTCTCTTCCAAAAGTTGCTGCCTTTAAACAAATCACTCCCAGGGAATTGTATGCTTAATGTCTTAACTAAAGAAAGGAAATTTTAGTGACAGTCATTAAAAAATTATTTCACCACTTATGTTAAATAAACTTACAGATAATAATATCTAAGTAAGACAAAATTTTAAAAACTAATGTCCTACTTATATAAAAGATAAATACATTTAAAAATGTTTCACAATGAAGTAATGTGCATTTCAATAGATAAATGCTCTGGACTAATTATACTTTAACATAGAATCACTATGAATGTGACAGCTATAAGTGCAGACTTGGGTATTGTATTGATGATTCAGATACTGTCACAACTGGGATCCCTGGGGAAAAGTTTCTGAAATGGAGATTTGCATGCATGCAAGAAGTTTATTAGCAAATACTTATGGAGGAGAGAGGGAAGGCAGGATTAGGGAAAGGAAGCAGCTTTACTGAGATGTAGTCACAACAAAAGCCTCAGCCCAATCTAATGGGGACCTCTGGAGCTGGGATAACCGTTGATACCCCCGCATCCATTAACTAGTCAATAGATGTAGGATGCCCCCAGGGAGAGGAGTAAGCTTGGGCAAGCCAGCTCTGATCAGCTGATGGCAATTCCCAGAGGGGAGCTCAGCCAGTCCTGCTAGGGGAGTAAGTATGGCCATCCCCGAGGGGGCAGACCTGCGCAGGGCACCACATCATCCACTACAGTCCACCCCACTTGTGCCGCTCAGATCCACTGGCTTTTTATGGCCGGTTCTGGGAGAGCCTTCTCCAGGATTCTGGTACATTTCTTTTCCCAAGGAAAATTACATGAAGAAGGTTAATAGGACAACTTACAGCCCCACTGTTGCAGCTGGTCTCCAGGCGACACTAATATTCATCATCTCTCTCTTGTAGATTCCTGACTTGTACTCCTCAAAATTATAAGGTCACTGAAAGTAAGGAAAGCCTGAGAGGAGCTCAAAGGGAACATGATGACTAAATGCAATATGGTGTCCTGGATGGGATCCTGGAACAACAACAACAAAAAAGATGTTAGGTATAAACTAAGGATATCTGGATAAACTACGGACTTCAGGCAGCAGTGTGGGTAAGGCTGGAGGACATTATGTTAAGTGAAGTAAGTCAGGCACAGAAAGATAAACACCTCATGTTCTCACTCATAATGGAAGCTAAAAAAAAAAAAAAGGACACTTGAGCTCATGGAAGCAGGGAGTAGAATTGTGGGCATTGGAGGCTGGGAAGGGTGGGGGAGAGAGGAGGTTGGGGAGAGGTTGGTTAACGGATACAAAATTATAGCTAAATAGGAGGAATGAGTTCTGGTGGTCTGCAGCAAGTTGGGGTGAATATGGTTAACTATAACTTATTGTATATTTTCAAAAAGCTAGAAGAGGGAATTTTGAATGTTAACAACATAAAGAAATGATAAATGTTTGAAGCACTGGATATGTTAATTACCCTGATTTGATCATTCTACATTGTATACACGTATCAAAATATCACTCTGTATCCCATAAATACATACAATTATTATGTGTCAACTAAAAATAAAAGGGGAAAAAATAAGCCATGTAACCACTTAAAAAAAACTATGGACTTTAGTTAATAATAATGTATCAATATTGGTTCATTAGATGTGATAAATGTACAATGATACCAAGGTAAGATGTTAATAATAGGGGAAACTTGGTGTAAGGTACATGGGGACTCTCTGCTATATTTGCAATTTTTCTGTAAAACTATTCCAAAAGTAAAAGTTGGGTTTGTTTGTTTTTTTTAATAATAGGAAAAAAAATTCTGTTGCTGTTTGATCTTATGACTTGGTGGGTCTGACAAAACCAAACTCATAATGGGCAGATTTTGCCATGTGATTATTTGATCTTCCATGGTCAGATGCTCCATCTCTACTACAGCCCAGTAGCAAGCCAGAAGTACATCCTTTGCCAAGACCTCCAATGCATTTGCCACTGTATTCATCCAATGTAATTTCTCTGACATGGAGACCCAATATGATATTCTGCAGAATGTCCTGATGGTCCAAGTCCCTTTGCACTATATTACAATAGAGGGTGGGAGAGTTTACATAGCTCTGGAACAATGTAAAAAAAAAAAAATATATATATATATATTTATGCCCATTATAAATATATACTCCTGTCCATCCCAAGTGAATACAGTTTCTGATCTACCTTTCTGATGAGTATGGAAAGAACACATTTGCCAGATCAATGGCCACATACCACGTAGCTGAGACTGTCTTAATCTATTGTAGCCAAGATCCTGCATCTGGTACAGCAGCTGCAATTAGGGTTACTACTTGGTTGAGTTTTTAACAGTCTACTTACTTTCACCCTCCAATGTCTAGTTTTTGTAGGGGTCATAGTGAATTTAGTGGAATTATGATAAGATCAACATCCCTGTATCCTTTGAGTCTTTAAGGGTAGCACTAATCTCTGACATCCCCCTGGGGTGTAATGTTGATTTTGGTTTACTATCTTGGCCAGGGTTTGGGGCAGTTTCAGAGGCTTCCACTTGGCTTTCTTATTAAGATGGTTTTTAACACACAGGCCAAGAAACAAACAGTGGTTCTGCCAACTCCCAAGTATGTTCAGTCCAATTATTTATTCTAGAAGTAGGGAGATGACCACTGAGTAGATCCATAAATTCAACGGACCTCGTGTGAGGAAGACCTGGGGAAGAACTCCATATATTATCTGAATCCCGTACGCCTCACTCTAAAAGATGGACTATAATGATACTCTGGCCTTGAGTGTCAATGTCAACTTGGACCTTGTGTTCCATGGTCCTCAGAGTGTTTGTGTATTCCCTTCCCCAGTGTCTAGTTATCCAAGTAAATAACCATAGGGTCATCATTGTCATATACATCTGCAGTGGTGTTTCAAAGACCTGCTTCTTGGGGATCCAGCCTTTCCTCCAGTCAGTAGTTTCTGGGTTTGAAAAAGAGCAAAGGTCTGGAAACTTGGCAAAAGTCATAACCTTTTATTATGGTAGCTGTGCACTATCTCCCAATCATCCATCCTTAAGATCTTTTGATGGTATAGCTTGAGCAATAATTCACTGCTCACCTATCTATTTTGCCTCCAGGGATGCCATGTTCTATTAACCATCTCCAAAGCTCTCTGCAGGTATCCTTCAGACCTGGCCACTCATGACAATTGTGTCCACTTTGGTCCTGATAGTGAAGCACTGCCACTGCGCCTCTATTCTTCTATGCCCACTGCCATCAGGGAGCCGACTTGTGCAGCAGCACCTGGCCTACAGAGCTACCACTGAGCTTCTCAGTGATGCTGGTGCCCCTCACCAATGCATTCCTTATCACTTTGGTAAATGTGTCCTTCCTGCTGCCCCCACCTTAAGGAAACATAAATGCTTTATTGTTCTGTGCAAAAATATCTATGAAATATGAAACCAGGCATTTGACCTGCTAGTTACAGGGATTTTCCCCTGGTGCACATTAAAATAAGTAACTTAAAAACTTCCATCCATCTACCACCTGAAATCAACCTGCATACACAGATGAACCTTGAGAAGTATTAAAGTAGTCAACAGGGAGATAATTAAAAAGTAGGAAAACCCTCTAGCCTCCTATGCATGTGTGGCTCCTGGTCCTGCTGAGCACACTGTGACTTCTGAAGTGGCCACCGCAGTCCCCGTGAGCCTCCCTCACGCACTGTAGCGTTCACTGGACTTGGGCACACACATCTCACTCCTGACTGGCTTTAGGATGACGGGAGGTCCTTAAACCCATCCGTGCTTCAGCTTCTCTGTCCTTTAATTTAAAAGGATTATGGAAAAAATATCTGTTCCTTCTTATTTGTCAGAAATATTAATATGAAATGTCTGATTTTGAATCAAAAGTTTAGTTTATTATATCTCAAACAAGAAGCAGTACAATGAATCAAATTATGCGCCTAAACTATTGACACAGTTTTGCCATCTTAACGGCAGCTTGTTTATGCCATCAGTGAAGAAGCCTGGAGAGCAAGTGGCGATTAAATCGCAAAAGGCGTTTTCCACAGCTTGTTGAGAATTGAATATTTTTCCTTGCAAGAAGTGGTCCAAAGCCTGGAATAAGTGGTAGTCAGTTGGTGCAAGGTCTGGTGAATAACAGTGGATGATAGAGAGTTTCCAAATCCAGCCCCTGTAGTTTGAGCAGCGTTGTTTGTGTGACATGTGGTCGAGCATTGTCTTGCAAGAGGATTGGCCTGTCTCTATTGACCAATCTCGGCTGCTTAATTGCAAGCATCCTTATCATTTTGTCCAATTGGTTGCAGTAGACATCTGCTGTAATTGACTGACCAAGTTTCATGAAGCTGTAGTGGATAATACCAACACTGGACCACCAAACAGACACCATTAGCTTTTTTTGATGATTATTAGGTTTTGGACTGTGTTTCTGCAGTTCATGTTTATCCAACCATTGTGCCAGATGCTTGTGACTGTCACAAAGAATCCATTTCTCATCACACGTAACAATATGGTGTAGAAATGGTTCACCTTTATGTAGTGACAGCAAAGAAAGGCAAGCTTCGAGATGATTTCTCTTCTGATGCTCGTTCAATTCATGCGGTACCCATCTATCCAGCTTCTTTACCTTGTGGATTTGTTTCAAATGGTCCAATATTGTTGGAATAGTAATGTCAAACCTTGCCGCTAATTCGTGCATAGGTTGACATAGATTCGCTTCCACTACAGCTTTCAGCTCATCATCATCCACCTTGGTCTCAGGTCACCCACATGGCTCATTTTCAAGATTAAAATCACCAGAATGGAACTTCTCAAACCATCGACGTACTGTTTGTTCATTAGCCACATTACTCCCAAACACTTCGTTGATATTTTGAGCTGTCTGTGCTCCATAGGTCCACGACGGAACTCAGATTCGAAAACAACATGAATTTTTTACTTATCCATGGCTTCACAAGAATTGCTCTAAAAAAAATTTGACAGGTAAGCACAAGCCAAACCGTGCATTTGAAAGACTGAGGATGCACCCTCACAATAAAAATGAAACGAGAAGTGTCAAAGTGAAACGTCAGAGATATCAACTGTCAAACTTAGTACTTAAGAAAATCGGACATTTCATACTTAATAACCTAGGCCGGGCGCAGTGGCTCACACCTGTGGTCCCAGCCACTCAGGAGGCTGAGGCTGGAGGACTTCTTGAGCCCAGGAGTTGGAGGTTGCAGTGAAGTAAGATGACACCACTGCACTCTAGCCCAGGCAACAGAGTAAGACCCTGTCAAAGGAAGGAGGGAAGGAAGGAAGAGAAGGGAAGAAAGAAATAATTACACACATCCAACTGGAAAGTAAATATAGACACCTTTTAATTCCTTGTAAGGAATTCCTAGATAATTCCACATATTATCCTTACTCATTCATCATCAAAAATAAAGACTATGGTAACAATTTACACTCCATAGAGGCAAACAATCTCATCTATTTTGACATCAAAAAAAGGCAGAAAGACAAAACACAAATTCTGAGGACAGAGATTAAAACAACACACCAAGATTTTTTAATTTATTGTTTGTTTCACTGTTGTATGTTTATCTTCCAAGAGCCTACAGGGGTGAGGGAAAATATCTGCAAGTTAATTTTAAACAACATGAGAAAGGGATTAAGTACTAAATATAAAAAATAAAACTTTTAACTTACTTATTAAACTAGGAAGAATTTTCCTGAAACATGTCAGTTAAATTGGTCTGCAATGCATTAATAAATGGACAACATAGATCTCTTCTAAGAAATATTAAACATTGCATATACTACCAAAAAATCTAATCAGAATATGGAAATTTTAAAATCACAATCCCCTGGACAGACTAAATCCAAGTTAGTTTTTAACCTGAAGTCAGAAGTGCAAAGTCTATAAAAATAAAAATATTGCCACTGTTCTCAGCAATCTCCTGATAAATCCTCTAAAACCTTAAAGCCTTTCCAATAAAATAAACCATGATCTCTTGAAAAGCTCCTTGCTTAAGTGGCAAGTAACTTTTGAAGCTGGACTTCTTAATCTGTGGACAGAAGCAACCTGCATTGGCATCATTTCCCCACTTTGAAAATCATCTTCAGAACAGAAGAAAGTCCAGCAATAACATTCTTCAATGCAACACTGCCTGCATAGCTGCAAGTCGGCACAAAAGGTCCCCAGGCAGGTGCAACTCTCAGCCGATAAGCCAGAAACAAATCAAAGACAAGAAAAGGAAATGGATGTCAACTATTTCAGCTTACAGATGCCATCCCAGATAAAATGTCAAGGGCTTTTGGAATAAAAATGGACAATATGCAAAAATGAGGTAATCAGATATCCTGGGAATTGAAGATGCATGTACTGTAAGTGAAAACAGAACTTTTTACAGGTAGCTGAAGGAAGTTCTGCCTGGGGTCATTCTATTTGGAACTCATTTTCCTGCAGCACTTCTAGTTATTTCTATCATCTGCTATGTCTATACTTCTGAATAATCACAACTGATACTTAAAATGATGCCTTGTCCCCCTCCAAAGTTCTGCAGGTTCTTCCAAATCAAAGAGAGCCTACATAATGCCTAGTATTATTTTGGAGTTAGCCTATACTTTATAATAATTATTTTAAAATTGGTAATCCATCTTTGGGCTCAACGATAGCTCTCTCTATAAATAATATTTTTATTAACTAGAATATTCCACTCTCTTGATACAATTAATGTTCAGAGCTCATTGTACAACCAAAACTAAAACTGGGGCAATGGACTCTTGGAATGTAATCACCCATGATGAACTGTCCCACTAACCAACCCTTCAACTTTCTTTCTAGATGTAAGATCACCAGAGTGTTTCAATGCAACCTGAACACTTCATAGAGGAGGGTCTTCATGAAGACCTTATATTTTTGTAGGATTCAGAATCACTTTTCACTTAGCAAGCCCTATATTTGCTCACACTCTTCTATGTGCAATTGTTCAACTTTGGTTGGCTGTTGAGTCCCAGTGGAAGAATTCCCATCCTGCCTCAGAGCCTCTCCTTTAGGGACTTGGAAATGGAAGGTAGCGCAGTTCTTTCTGCCCATCTGCCTCGCATGGGATGCCAGCCTTCTTGGGGTAAGTTCGACTAGCAATTTTAAAGAACTCTTCTGCAGCGTCAAGTGCAATGAGACGGTCCTGCAAAAAAAAAAAAGAATAAATAAATGTTGCCAAGATGGGAACACAGATATGTCGATGGGAAAATCAATCCAACAACAACAAAACTCACCCTGGAAATTATAAGGACACAGTAAAACATTTATTAACTTTTTCTCAACAAATTTACAGACACACCTTAATCCTTTATTTACATTATCCAAGAAACATCCCACCTCTCTGATAGTCTGTTCAAATTATTTTTCAGTCTTAGCTTATGTTAATATAAACAGTACTACTCACATCTCTTAGACCTACAAATGGTTCAAAAAGCAGACTACACAAGAGAATCAGCTAAAACATACAGTCTTGGGCTGGAACCCAAGCCTCAATAGGTCTAGGTGCAATCCAGAAATCTGAATCTTTAAAGCTCTTCAGATGAAACCAGTGCACATAATGCCAGCATAACCTACCAACTCATACTGCAGCACTGCTGCTGGTGTTGGAACCAGGACTACAGTAAGTCCTCACTTAACATCATTGATAGGTTCTTGGAAACTGCAACTTTAAGCCAAATGACATGTAACAAAACCAATTATTTTTTCCTCAATGTTATAACAAAACATTTTTCAAGGACCTGCTGTATATTGTTTCACTTAAAGTCACAGTCTCCAAGAACCTATCCATGACATCAAGTGAGGACTTCCTGTATATGGAATAATAGAAAAGGCAAACATTTAAAGCAAAATTAGGGCAAATGACAAAAGGCATCCACTTACCACAACAAAGAGATATCTCTCTGAGAGCTCCCAACTTGTTGGAAAAATATTGGTCTCTTCAGCCAGTTTTAACAACATCTCTCGAGCTTTCCTTGTGTTTTTGGAATCACTGATGGTGCTGAGTTTAGTCACTGCCAACAAAGAGTCTGCTTCCTTTTGAAAACCTAAAGTAGAAAAATTTACCCCTCATGTAAAGTAGTCCCAAGGTAACAATTGTCCTGCAATACGGTCCCTGCAGGATATTAAGAAGGGACCCAAATGTGGATTCTGTATAAGCATCAGAAAACTGAAGCCAAAGGCACTACTCCGTGTGCTGCTGCCCAGCTCAATGTGACTGACAGGGTCTTTAATTAAAATTCTTTTGATTTTTTTTTTATTTAATTTTCTTTGTTACTTTTTCGCTTGGAGCCTCAGATACTCATCCACTGGCTGCTTGCTGCCTTTACTTTGGTTTGAAGCCCTCTTTCCTGTCCTCCCTACTCTTCACCTTCTCCCCTGTCCCCAGAACTCACACCTGCCTACCAACCTGCAAAGTGGTCCCCTCCAGTCCCTACTTCTCCAGGCCCAGATTTCCTTCCTCCAGGCAATATGGTCAGATGCTGAAATTTACTCACCCAAAGGTATAAAAGACTCAAAGACTTAAACCAGCTTGGAGTAACTTACATTATAAGAAGGAAGCTATTAGCTCACAACAACATTGAGTGAGCAAAGAGGGCAGAGGTCCCATCCCATCCCACTGCATACCAACTAAGGCAACAGGGGCTAGCAATGTGGCAACCCACATTGGAAAAGTTATGATGCCAGGGTGTCATGTTCTCTTTCCAAACAGAAGGATTAAGGACTTCTAAGTTGATACATTCATTTTTTAAACATTAAAACAAACTCATTTTATGGTGTGGGGCCCAAGTTTTTTGCATCACAATCCTGGTAGAATTAAGAAAAAAACATCACCATTAACCATTAATGATTAGGGTAGATATCTATTTTAATGACACAGGTATTTTCCCAAATTCGAACCTTTTCTTCCTTTTATGTCTTCCGAAATCTACACTGAGTTTTTCTGTTTATTTCTCCCAACCTGCATCATCCTATAAAGCTATTACGAATTGGCCAATCACCCACATCTAATTTAATCAATGTACAGTGCCAGAAAAGTAAATGGTAATGCCCACAGGACTTCACTGCCCTGTGCTGCCCTATACGGGGGACAGATGGAGTAACACATGGCAGAGTGTGTCCTCAAGACACGGGCTGGTGATAACAGAAGTGTCAGATGTTTATGTTTGAGGATGTAAGGGCATGATGGGGAAAATAATTAGTACACAGTAGCCTTAATTAGTAAATTACTGACATTCCTTTTATAAAAACCATGCTGGAGTAAGTGAAGAGTAACGATCACAACCAGTTATTTTTAGCATTTCACAATCTCTTTCAGGCTCACCTAAATCTTCTAAGATGCGTTTCCACCTGTTTCTCACTTCCCTTCGAACCTGCCGCAGGGTATGGATGTCATAGTTGAGTTTCTGCCACTCCTGTAGGAAAATAAAAATTCGGTTGTATTTATACCTTCCGGCCTAAACCTCTATCTCATCCCTAAACTTCATGTTGCTTAAACATGTGGTTCCCCCTTTCATTAATCTTCAAAGCATGCCTGAAAGAAGAGACGGAGATGGATTTGATAAAGCTGATAGGAATACCATCAGCTACCATTTCTGGAGAATCTGCTCTGTACCAAGTGATATGGCACTTAACATAAATTATCTTACTGAAACTCTTCACTTTACGTATCCCCTCAACTTCCTGGATCTCACCTGTAAAGTGGGGTTAACAATGGTACATATTTCATTTGAGATTGTTATACAGATTGAAGGGATGCAAAAGCACATCACCTGCACATGGTGAGCACCTAATAAAATCCATATATTAGTAAAGCCATCTGATAGATGAAGAAACTGAGACCCAAAGAGCTTCATTGACTAATCCAGTATCATCCATCTAACAGGTATCAGAATTGGCATTTAAACCCAAATCTGGCTCCAAAGTTCATGAGGAAACTGACACACAAAGAACCTCTGTCTCCTTTTGTTATCAGAATAAAGTAGACCTGGGAATCCCAAGGTTCTTGACATCTAGCCAATGTTTCCATCACCGTATCTCAGCGCTGATCTTTATTATTTATATTCCTTTGATAGGATGAATCTGTCAAGAATTCAGCAGAACTATTAAAAGGTTATCATTCTGGAAAATTCCTTATCAGTCTTCTGTTTCATGTTGGCCCCAATACAGAACTTAAATCTTTTAGAAGCATTAGAATCTTCATCGAGATAAGCATTCCTTTAAAGTGTCATGAAAATTTGTTTCTAAGGAGCCTTGTTGATATATAACAGTCATTTTATAGAGCATACCTTTTCCTCTTAAAAGACATTAGCCGCACAACTATCCTAATGCACAGCTTAAAAGAACAACATTCTAAATGCTCAATTTAAGACTCAAGTTATATGATATTTTGACTCCTCTAACTGAAAATGTTTCAAGGATACCATTATTTCCCTACTAAGTTCCTTTCAAGACTTGCTTTGCTCATGACTGGTTAGGAAAAATCAATTTGGCTACCAATCACAAATGTTTATAGATACCATTTTGAAAAAGAAAAGCTAGCAAAACAAAGTGTGTTTTGTTACAATTGCATTTTAGATCTTGTATCTGAGGATATGCCATTGACAGGGCATGGACTTCCAGCTATTTTCTAGAAGTCAGGAAGTGGTGAGTTTGAGTACTCTTTCCTGGTCCTCTTTTTCTGACCAAAGGCATGTATACACATGCATGTGCACAAGTGTGTGGTGACTACAGTCAGGGACAAAGTCTGTGCCCTTAGAAGAGAGCAAAGTTAACTAAGTCATCTCAGAAACATGCAACCCTGGCCGCATCTTTAGCATCATGTTAAAGCATCCTTACCTCATCCCTCAAAGACTGTATTAAGTTGTGGAGGAAAAAGCTCAAGTATTGCTGTTTTCATTGGATGGGCATTATTGTACTTAATTGGCATTCAGTATAGCATATTGGGTCCCAATTTGGATCCCAACTCCATTATTTATTAATAGCCTGACTTTGGGGAAGTTCTTAACCTCACTGTGTCTCAATTACCTCAATCTCCAATATGGGGACAATAAAACTACCTCACCTCATGGGTTTATTGTAAGGTTCAAATGAGTTAATACAAGCCCTTAAAATGGAGGTTGGTGAACATTCTTCTCCAAATCAGTGTAGGCACAATTAAGAAACAATCCTCTAAGACTCAGAATTATTTCTACTATGAGGATGGAAGACAAGATACATTACGCAGTATCCCATTGGTGAGGACCTCCAGAAGAAAAATGTTTCTGCTCTTGGCATCAGATATGATTTTACTTCTCCTAAAAATTGTTTCATCTTTCTGGACATTGTGAATTTTATAACTCATCAGTTCCCACTCTTACCTGAAAATTTAGAGTCCTTTCATGGAAAATATATAAGATTCAGCGATCATTTTTTAATTCCTACCATTTCTGGCTATGTTTTATGTCTTTATTCATATATTTTTTCTGTTTTTATTCCTCACTTTCTTCTAGTTTGTGCTATCTTACTATACTTTCACATAAGTTACCTTAACTCCTTTTAGATAAAAAGACGACAGTATAAATAAAGTATTAGACAGAGCCACACTATGCTTATCCTCAATGAAAATTACCCTGCTTTCTGGATTCAATGAAAAGTGACCAGACTGTTAGTCACACTTGATTAGAGACCTACACAATGTGCAGACAAGTTGCTTCATATGTTCTTCATATGTTCACACAACCTTAACTTATGAAACAAACCACTAGGTGGCTTCATTAACTTGCAGTTAAAGGTCTCTACTAATTTTTCTTTTAAATGCTAAGGCTGATGCCTCAGACCTTGTTCTCTCCAAGTGTAGCCAAATCTCTGTTTTTCAGAGACCCATCCGTCATTGGGTCATCCAGGCTTTGGACTTTTTCTGAACCTTTCCTTTCCTGATGTCCATCTATCAGTCATTTTGCTATTCCTAAATATCAACACTGAATGTTATATAAATTCATTCAGTTTCTGTGTCTATTACTCTGATAAAATACTTGATGGGGAAGCAACATATAACTAATAATCAATATAAGATTTAAATATCTGCTAAGGATGGATGCATAGCTGGTGCATCTTTGGATCCCACCTTCTCTTACCATGGCTCATGGACAACTTGCACATGATAAGTGCTTTTTAAAATTAGTGGAATGACATTGTGCATTTCAAACATCCATATTATTACTGTCTTCTTTTGACAGAACAATCATGGATAATCATATATAAAAGTATCCCGAAGTTTTGTGCAAAATTTAAAGCTCTAAAACCAGCAGAAGCTTGGGTAGGGTTTTAACTAAGAATTGGCATTTGATAAAATAAGTGGTAAGAAAAAAATGTGAATTCCTCTTACACATATGACCCTAAAGAATAGAATCTAAATGCAGCAAATGAGAAATGATGATGTACAAACTCTTATCCAATTATGTTTCTCCACAACTGAAAAAACTAACTCCCCTACTCCCTGGTATTAGAGAAGAGCAAGTCTTCTACTGTCTTCCTACAATTTTTAAGTTATAATGATTTATTTTTTAAGCTTGAGACAAATAATTTGAAAACAACAGTTAAAGATCAGTTAAATATTCTTCATAAGTGACTTCAATTCTAACAGACATCAAAAGATAAAGTCTTATTTTCTAAAAGAATATTTTGTCTCCCTATAATTTCTGAAATAATATATTGTGGTCAATGTGATGCTGTGGTCCTAAACTTTAACAATGGGTAAATCAGTAAAGGTGTGGCAAAAGTAATAATACAGAGCTAATTTCATAAGATACCTGGGAACCAAGTCAAAGTGAAAAACATATGATTGAAAATGAATTCCTGAAGATGTTGATAGCTGAATTCTTGATGTTTTTCTCCTCTCCATCTGTTGGCCAAATCAGATTAGAACTGCTAGCTAAGAAGGTTGCCGTGACCACGTGAAAGGCAGAAAAAGCTCAATATCCTGCCACCATCAACATCCAGCTGGCCTTGACCTTGAGTCCTGACTTAAGCTCCTCAGATCACTTTCTCATGCACAAAATTAAGAGCATTTGATTCTTTAACCAACATTTTCCCACTTCCCCCACCCTCGGGCAATCACCATTCTACTCTCTGCTTCTGTGAGTTTGACTATTTTGGATTCCACATATAAGTGAGATCATGCAATATTTTGTCTTTTTGTGTCTGGTTTAGTTCACTCAGCACAGTAACCTCTAGGTTTATCCATGTTGTCACAAACGGCAGGAATGGATATGGCCTACAGAGGATGTCATGTTAACAGCTCTGCCTGGATCCCAATCTTTCTGTCCCAAGAACGTCTAGACAATTACATGGATATACCAGCAGCCCCTGTCTATATGCAGGGCTTACTCTATGGTGCCTTCCCTGAATGCTGCTCAGCAGAGCAGAATCTTTCACTCTCACAAGACTGTTGTTATAACAGGGGGAAGAGGTGGCTTATATCCAATTGGCTAATTTCTTCCAAAGACCCAAGAGAGGGGGGTCTAAGTACAATTGGCTTAACCACTCAACACCCTTATGAAGACATGTTGAATTCTTCTGGCTAGATCTAATGATCAGTTCAAGGTTAACTTTGGATTCATAATAACTTTGAGCCAAAATCTATTCACCATCTGAAACCCAGGCATTAAGATGATCTTGTCTTCTGTCTTTCTTGGATAGTTAAAATCCATCTTCAGAGGAACATGTTCACGCCCAGGTTGAAATGGTCCTTATTCTAGTTGATCGGCACAAAAGAACCAACCCAGAGGTCTTTCTCAAATGTTATAGAGGACACTTTGGTGACCTTATGTAACTTGCCCCATGCCCAACTCCCATTGGCAGTTAAACCAGAATTCAAATCTAAGTGCATCTAATTCCAAAGCCTATATACCATTTCAAAAAAAGAAAGAAACAGAAAAGAACGACTACTTATTGTTGCTTCCCCAAACTCAGCTTCTTTTAAACACATATGAATGTGTTTAAGTTAGGTAACACATTCATATGATTTACAATTTGAAGAGTACTAAAGGCTCTGTCATCTAGCCACTGGTGTCCTCTCTACAGGTAATTAATGTTACTGATTTTTTCCTGCATCCTTCCATTTTTTTCCCATAAATGGTAGCATAATATACCCTGCACTTGTCACTTAATATATTTTAGCAATCATTTTGTATTAGAATATAAGATTTTGGCGCCTTCTTTAATGTGACTTTTTGACCATCTGGTATAGATAGAAACAGAATAAACATTTGTTTTATAGAAAATGGGTCCCCTCCCTCTGAATTGCAATATTTTCCTAAATGTGCCTTAAAACTAGAATATTCCTTAAGATTTTTTGCTTCCTAGTCATTTTTTCCAACATCACCATCAAAAAGTATTAAGCACCCAAGTGTATCATGCACTATATACAACCCTTTGGGAATTTCTACTTCAACTGAAACAATCATAACATGAAAGGAAGACACCATACAACTGGGACTATAACAAAACTACATTACAAAAATTAAACACATCTAAATCAGAGAGCTACAAATTGTATAGTAAATACTTTTATTTGAAAGTGGTAGCTTTACACTGGATTGTGAGGTGTAAGGGAAAAAAAGAAGAAAAAATATAAAAATAAAAAAAAAAGAAAGTGGTAGCTTCTTAGTAAAATGAATTCTTTGAACATGGTAACTTGTCTCTTTCCTTTCAGTTTTCACCAATTCACATCATCTTATGCTACTTTCTACTTAAAATGAAGAGGGACTGTCTAAAAGAAAAATCGTATTGACTGCTTCTACAGTTTTCTCTCATTTTGAAGGTAGTGGGAAATATCAGATAAGTAGGAGAAAGACTCGTAATAAGAGGTGGGAATCTGGATTTTAACATGCATCTAAGAAATCCTCTCATGTTTGCCTTTCACAGAGAAATCCGAGATGGATAAAGCAGACTAGGGTAGTTCCGCAGCTACTGAAGAATCCTCAAAACTGTAGATGTCAGTCTGGAGAAAGGTCTCCACTAAGGCACCACAGGGCTCAGTTTCAGGGCAGGTCATCATCTTTTATCAGTGACATGGTCAAGTCAGATCACAAAAGTAGGAAGTATTACTAATACATGGAATCAGAATCATGATTTGAAACATATAACAAATAAGCCCTATGAAGTAAAATCTGAAGGTCAAAATTTGTTAGGAATAAATTAAAATACACCCTTTTAGGCTGAAAAAAATCAACACAGCCAAAGCACCAGATGCAGGGACCTGCCTACACAGAAGGTCATGTGAAAGACAGGCCTAGGGTTTGGATAAACCAAAAGCTTCAAATCCACCCAACATATGGCATTCAGTCTACATTTATTGGGCACCTAGCCTGTGCCAAGCACGGCACTGGGCTTACAAAGAATGAATAGCACAAGGACCCTAAAAAAGAATAAAAATGTAGCCCAAAAAAATCATGTGATATTACACTGCATTAATGCAAGCATTGCTCAGAAGGAATAGCAAGCAACGTTCTCTTCACAGAACACCCGGGGAAACTGCCTTTCAAGAGATTTTGTCAAGCAGCGTGCAGCCAGGAAGAAAGCAACTAAGATGGTGAAGTGCTTGGAAACCATGTCATGGTGGCCTAGGTGGCAGATTTGGGAATTAGAGGACTTTGAAGGATATGATAAACAGCCTTCAAACTTAAACAGTGCTATATGGAAGAAGGATTCCTTTTTTCTTTTTCTAAAATGCAGAGCTCCAAAATGCAGAACTAAGACTAACGGGTGGAAGTCACAAGAAAGAAGATCAACGTAAGGAGGAAATTTCTACTCAGAATGAAAGCTCTGTAAGGTAATGACTGGAATGCTAAAGTATAATTTCTGTATTTCACATAGAAATATACCATATAATTTTTAATTTCTAGAAATGTAGCTTCTATAATTTCTACAGGCTCTTTCACACAATATTTTTTTTTGTTATCACCTGACAAAATCCAAAAAGGATTTAAAGGCATTTGCAAAAAATAGACAAATAGATAAATGATAGATAGATAGAGGTAATATTCATAGAGCATTTACTGCTTCCCAGGCACTGCTCTCTAAGCTCTTTACATATATTTACTCAGCTAATCCTCATAACGTGATGTGTTACTCTATGAGATGGCTACTATTATAATCCATCTTAAGAGTGAGGAAACTGAGGCTCAAAGAGGTTAGGTAACTTGCCCAAGTGCACACAGTAGTAGGTGAGGAGCTGGGGTTTCAAACCTAGGCTGTGTGGCCAACACGTCGAGCCACTGTCCACACCGGCTCTGAGAACAGGAAGGGAGCGGGTGGGCAGGGGAGGAAGGGTGGAAAGGAAGCAGAGGGAGAGAGCAGCTGATCAGAGAAGAGGCAACCTGAAGCCGTAGCAGCTGTGCCTGAGGAGAAACCAGGAAGACACAATTGAAATCTGGGGAGAAATCAGAACTTTTCTAGAGGCAAAGTATTCTCAGTGTCTAGGCAAGAATGCTGCCAAACTCAAGAACATCCTTCTTCTAAAGCATTGATTCGCTGGGACATAGCGCTCTGGGTCTCCTCTGGAGACTTCAGTTCTGCTCTTCTTCCTCAAAGACAGTGGAAGGGCAACCCCAACGCCCCACCTTTGCCATCCCTTCCTCCTCTGCCTCGCCACTTTGCCTCCACTTCAGCTCTGGAGGAGTCAAAGGCAAACCATTCCCTTCCAGAAGCAGGGGGTGGGGAGGGTGATGGAACCCGCAGAGGTCTAGATTCTAAGGACCGAGAAGAAAAGGCAAACATCTGGGACGGAGCTGTGCTTGTCTGCAACAGGGAGGGCAGTGAGACTCCCCCGTCCTTTTCTGCAACTAGGCTTCAGGCTTCGGGATAAAGAGACCCCTGGGGAAGACTCACCTAAGGTACCTCCTCTGCTTTCTCCCTAGAGGCCCCACCTCTCATCTGAAAAGGAAGCCTTTCCTTGGAAGACTCCCCGAAGAGCTTGCACCCTTCTTCTCCCATGCTTGTGAGATTACAGGGTTCCAAGAATGCCTGATTCAGAGCCCAGCTGAGTCTCCTCCTACAGAGCAACAAACCACAGTTTCACTCACTCACATGACGTGCTTCCTCCGCCCTGAGCTAATCAGCTGGCACATTTGAACAGACACCCAGATGCTTGACCTCATATGCCAACTCCAAGAGAAAGAGGATTTTGCAAGGAACTAGCTCCCTTTTCTCACTATGACAGTTGGCTTCACTGACGCAGGCAGCCACAGCACCCTTCCCTTAACCCCTTCACCTCCTCAAGCTGCGGCCATTTTCCATCCCTCCCTTCACCTGCCAGTGGCTTAAAGGGGGAGTCTCCACTGCTGAGCTCACTTCCTCTCATCCCCTCGTCACCAGCCCCTGGCCCTCTGCCTTCTTCAGGATGCGCTCCCCGTGCAAAGTGCTTCTCCCCACCCTCCCATCCCACTAGTGACCGAATCTAGGGGGGCCTCACCCTCCCTCAAGCATTTAATCCTGATGGCCATTCTCTTCTTCATATGCCTTTCCAGGTTTCTATGGGAGTCCTCTGCCTTCCTGTGAGATGGGTATTACTACCCCTATATTGCAGAGGAAAGGTTCAGTCTCTTGCCTAGAGTCCAAGTCAGTAGAGCCCTGAGATTTGGGATCTGCTGCCTCTAAAGTACACCCTCCAGCTGGTCCTCCTCGCTCATTCCTCTCTTCCTTGGCTCCTTCTCCTTCCCTGGTCTCTTCCTTCTGCAGTTCTTTCCCGAGGTTCTGCCTTGGGCCCTCTTCTCATTTCTAGCTTCCTAGATAATTTTCCCTAATCTCTCAATTCCTATTGTCACTACTTCCCTGTTGGTGACTCCCAAGTCTCCTTCTTTCGTCCTGACCCCAAGCCTCAGCTCCAGGTCTCAGTGTCCACCTTCCTGCCGGATGTCTCCAGTGGACGGGCCCCGTCAGGCTGCTCCCCATCCTCCACAAGCCAGCTCTGTCCCACCCACGTTCCCCTTCATCCCACCTTCAAATCAGGCACCTCGTCTTGTTGACTCTCCCTCCGCACAAGATTCCTTCTCTTTTCTATTCCCACTGCCTCTGCCTTAATTGGCCTGAATGGCTGCAAAAACAGGTCCCTCTGCTTCCAGAAGCTAAATTCCCCAATCTTCTCCCAACCAGCTGTCTTCCTAAAGGTGAGATTGGCTCACTTTCCTCCCCCAAACTTCAGTGGTTCCCGCTTTATGTAATAAAGTCTCGATCCCAAGCAAGCTACCCACAATCTGACCTTTCCGGTCTTGTTGCCAATGACAGCCCTCCACACACAGCATGCCCCTGACACTTGGGACCCCCACTCCATCCTCTAGCACACCTTGAACCTGCGTCCACTGCCCATGTTTCACTCATGTCCCCATTCCTCTGTGACCCACATCTGACTCACCCTTTAAGGCTCAGCTCAAATGCATTCACCTCCGAGAAGCTCCCACCTTTCTTACTACCTCTCTCAACTGCTTTTTCCTTTGAACTTCCTCAGCCCCTTTATGAAAACTGATGTAGAATTATTTACTATACAGATACTGTTAAACCATAGGTATTTGTACTGTCTCCTTCGCTGCTAGAGTGTAGGTACTTGGACACAGAACCTGGATTCATCCATGTCCTGCCCAGTCCTGTGTACACTGCAGGTCCTCCAGCAGGTTTGCTGAATTCAACTGCACAAGACGATGCATATGAAAGCCAAGTTCTGCCAGTGATTGAGTGTCTATTTTAAATCTAGAAAGCAGCACTAAATCTTATCATAAAAAGTCACTTGGGTTACAATCCATACCGATTCTGAATGAGGTAGGGTTATACATTAAGATATTTTGATTCTGATATTTTTGGAAAACAGAATAATTCAAAAAAAGTGATATAAAAACAAAATGATCCACTCACCTCTTCCACCCTGTGCCTGATCAAGCATTTGATATTTGAAAAGTACTTTTTGGCTACGTCTCTTTAAATCATAACTATTGAGGGTGCACTGTGTGGCAGGCACTGTCCCAGGCACTCCACGTGTCATCACATGCACCAAAAATCTGAGGAGATGGGTCTATGGATCACTTTCTGGAGAGGTGTTACATGAGGTTCTGGGTCTGGGAGGTTAAACATCTCAGCCAAGATCTCACAGCTGCTAAGTGGGGAACCTAAAATTTAAACTCAAGTCTGTCTGACCCCAAAGCCCATGCTCTTCTTACTACTCTAAACTGCCACTCAATTAGGTGCACATTTAGCCCACTATATCGTCCTTCCCAGTCACCAATGGGGAAACTGGGACATGAAGAAAGAAATGGAATGTAACGTGCAGGAATTTTCTTTCCAAAAGTGGCCTCTGCATGGCCACCTGGGTCCATTCTCCAGCTGCCTTCACCAACATCCTCCACACTGCCCCTCAGCAGGAGGAAGGTCAATGCCACAAGATCCCTGCGCAAGGTGCAGGCTGGAGAGACTTGGCAGGAAAGGAGGTGGACAGTCAATTATGCAGAGGAAGCTCAGAGCTTCCTTTAAACATACCTGGGCCTGGACAGTGTCAGGCCATCTGCCCAGAAGGGCATCCTCTTTCAGCACTATAAAAGCCTATTCTCTCCTTCCACCAGGTATGGTGTGCAAATGGAAAAGACAGGATTGTATTTCACTGTTCCTAGACAGCTGGTGCACTCATTAGCTGTCTGCCCCCACATCAGCCCAAACGGCAAAGGATCATATGACAGAGCAGAGAATCCCAGTGTATTAGAGCATAAGCATCAGACTAGATGAGCCCTGGGGTGGCAGAGAGTGAGGCCAGGAGGGGCTTGTGCCCAGGGACCTGGCACTTAGGTCTGTGGGAGCGCCAGGACTGGGAGGGGCCCTCAGCAGCTCCCAACATCAGTTGGCTTTACTGTTTCAGCCTGGACCGCTCATCACCCTGGAGCACTCACTCTAAGAAAGGTCACCAGAGTCAATGGAAATGAACCTTTTTAGGTGGGTAGGCCAAACTCCAATGTGGTATCTCTCTTCAAGCCTCATCGGATATACCTATCCAGTGAGGTGAGAACCAGCTTCTGGTGACAAATTCACATCTGGGTCTCTTCCTTCCTGACCTTCCAGAGCTATCGACTTGCCCTTTCTCTGAATCCCATGGGAATACGGGTCTTAGAGGAGTTCACGATGCCTTCATGCCTAGGACCAACCTGCTGCTCTGACCACTAGGCCCTGAGGCCCCATCCCAGATGCTCTGATACTTAAAAGATTAATATAGTGAAATTTGGGGGCAGTTCATCTCTATATACCATGCAGAGTCTCAAATCCCAAATATCATCCTGGAGTTACTGCTTGGAGCATCTTGGGATGGCCTCTGAGCACCACGGATGCTAACTAATGCAGTCCCACTGCCTTCTGCCAGACTCGTCTGTTTTGACCCTGAATCAGAGCTAGAGTTTTGACCTGGAACCAGTCAAAGGCTGAGTAGTGCTTTTCCAACCCTCCCTGTTTATTTTTATTCCTCAGCTCTGCTTGAGTTCTGGAAACAGAATGCTTTGTAGCCAGAGGCCCCTGACCTAGTTCTTTATCTGGTTTTAACCAGATTAAGCCAAGGGATAGCTCCCTAGCTCCTGCTGCTGAAGAACTGTGCCAGCAAAGCCACAGAAAGGGGCTAAGCAATGAGATTCCAGTTAATTTTCTCTACTTTGAGGGGTTCCAGCCCACATACGGCTTTAGGGTTAGAAAGGCCAAACCGAGGCTACAATTTTGCTGATGCTGACTGCCAGTAGGAGGAACTGGGGCTTGGAGTTTTCCATGTGACATTGTTATTCCTAAGCAACTAGTTGGAACCAACTCAGTGTTCTAGGGCTCCAGTCTCTGCAGGGAAGGAGGACAATGAGTTGCTGTCACCAAAGGCAAAAGATAATGTGACTAAATTCCTGCTAATGAAGAGAAAAGAAGGACTTAAATTTCTAACAAGGCAAAGATAGCAAGTTCATTCAATTACTTTTAGTATGTACCATTGAGGAAGGCCGTTTCTTCAAAGTAGTGACCCAAGTTTAGATTTAACAATGGATTGTCTGAATCCAGGGTCTAGAAGACACCTCAAAGATCAGGCGCAGCTAGACCTGCGCTGTCCAACATGGCAGCCACTAGCCACACGTGGCCACTGAGCACTTGAAGTGTGGCTGTCCAAATTGAGATGTGCTGTATGTGTAAAATACACATCGCGTTTTTGAAGACTTAAAAAAAAAAAAATGTAAAATCTCTCATTAAGAGTTATATTGATTACATGTTGAAATGATAACATTTTGATAGAGTTGGTGAAACAAAACATATTAAATTTAATTTCACCTAGTTATTTTGACTTTTTAAAAAATGTGGCTACTAGAAAATTTAAAATTACTTATGTGGCTTGCATGGTATTTTTACTGGACAGTGCTGTTCTCAACAATATAATACTCTATTGTTTAATTTCACAGTGTGGCAAAATTTGCAAAGGAACACATCTTTAGCCCAATACCACCAGGAAACGCTCTCATGTGGGTCCTTCAGAACTGCAGGCTCTCTCCAGGTGATAGTGCAGGTAATGATTCACCCATCTTCTATTCTCCTTTTATTAGAAGAGTGTCTTTCAGTATATAAAAATGTTTTCATACCCACAATCTCATTTAACTGACAGCTACGCTTAGACAAATTGTCTTATTACTTTTAAAAGACTTCCAAGACAACAGAAAAGATAAATTTGACAAACAAAATTTTGAAACTTTTATACATTTAGGAAAGAAGGAACATAACAAAAGGCAAGCAACATACTGGAAAAAGTGTTAGATACAAATATGGCAAGGGGTTAATATGGAAAGAAAATTGTACTAATGAGCAAAAGACATGAAATAATTCACAAAAGGATCAATTAAGAAATAATGTCCACCCTATTATAATCAAAGAAATTCTCAGGAAAATGATGAACTTTATGTTGTTGTCTAGCCAAATCATCAACTAAAAATAAAAGAAAATAAGAATGTCCAGTGCTGGAGAGGGTCTAGTGAAAGGGGCTCTTCTATATTATCACTGAGTTATAAAATTGGTGTCACTTTCTGTGAAAACTATTTGGCAGTATGTATCAAAATATATATAAATATGGGTAAAATCTTTAAGAATTCCAGTTCTATCTGGAATCTATCCTAAGGGGGAAAAAAATCTCAAATACAGAAAAAATCAATGAAAAAAGGTATTAAAGCATTAATTTTAAACGCGAAAAATGTGAAGGAGAAAGACCTGGATAATACATTAGTGATCAATGTTAGAGCAGTGTGTAAAAACATATATTTATTTAAATACTTAAATATATATTTATCTTAAAATATGCCACAAGAAAAATTCAATAAAATAGTATAATAGTGTTTATCTCAGGGCAGGATTATGTGGAAGTGATTTATTTCTTCTTCTATATTTTCCAAATTTTCCACAATGCTCATGTCCTTCTTTTATAATCAGAACAGAAACTTTAAAATCCCTGAGAAGGATTATTTTTACAGCTTCCTTTGTTAACCTAATCTAGTGTCTAATTACCTCAAAAATAGAAAAGTCTAGGTATAGGTACTATTGTAATTTGAATTTATTTAGAAAAGTATTTACTATGTTCTGGATGGCAACGCACAGGCCTTAGCTCATCTGATTTCAATGAATTCTGTTACACTGAAAATCCTGTTGATAAATTTGCAATTGCCTGTGCCTGGGTCAGTATTTAGCTGAAAGCACTGTTGCTTCTGTGGGGCATTTACTCTCTGTTCCAGGATCTCTGCCAGCTTCAAAGAGGAGGCGGCCAACAGGGAGCAGGAAGAGGGAGCAAGAACAAGGTGATGACAAGGACAGGAATCCCAGCGGGGGCGGGGTTGGTTGGAGATAGGCAGGGGACATGGGGAGGAAGGAAGGGAAAAGGGAAATTAGGAAGTTATCATGTGCTTCTTTTTAACCAACCACCCCAGAAATCTGACTGTTTTTCATTCTTTCTTCCAAAAACCTCTTATTGTAGTGGTAACCCTTTTTGTAATTACTCTTTGAGGATACCTTATCTGCACTGACTCTACTTATAATGGCTCTTCCTTTATTTGAAAGCTGTCAAGTTGATTATGTCTGCTTGGCACTGAATAATTCCAGTCCTTTTTATCTTCAATTCCTAGGAGGAAGGAGTTCAAGCAACAGGTCTGTGATCCATTCATTCACCCAAAGGGAGTGGGGGTGGGGGTGGAGATGGATGCCCCCAGGAAAAAGGAAAGAAGGCAGGTGACCCTAATTTCCTCATCAACTTAACCTCCAGATAATGAAATTAATGATCTTCACTAGGAGGAAGAAACCTTATCTACAGAATGCCCTTAGCAGGATGTCTCTGGCTAAAGGATTTCTTAGAATCATGAAACCCTCAACCTTTGAGGCATAGCTATCTGGAGAATGTCACATACACTACAAAATAATATGGGGTACAAAATGGAGCTTTTTCATAGCTTAAATGCTTTGCACTGTGTGCCTTACTTAGACCCATCTGGGATTCTGAGTCCAGAGGAAAAAGGGGGGTTCTTGGGAGATATCCTCAATGTCCCAGACCTCTCTCTGCTTCATCTGAGCCCCTCAACTGCCTGCATCTTTGAAATTATTAGTGAAACTTGATACTGGATAAAATCTGTGACCCATGTGAATCTGACCTGACAATGTGTTTTTTCATTCATCCCAGCCCCATCACTTGATGTCTACTTTCTAATTTTTCCATATCTTCATTATCTGTCCTAGACCTTCTCTAAATTACCTATATCCTTTCTTAAGACATAGAGCTGCAAACTAACCCACTTCCCTAATCATGACAAGCACATCTGGAGCACAGTGTGTCCCCATGAACAAACCCAGTCACACAGACCATTTCATAAGAGGGACAGGATGTTTGTGCTGTTGCCTGTCAATGGCAAGAAGGCTCCTTTAACAGCATTTAAATTCAAGCCTAGTAAAACATTTTCCTTCACAATTCTAGTATCTCATTCGCTGTCCATTTCTACTCTCCCAGACTCTTCAACTGAGCCTGCAGATGCTGCCTGCCCCACCCAAGGGGAAGCCCAAAGCGTGATCTGACGCCACCAGCCTCAAGGCAAAATAATCACTTAAGCCGAAGCAGTCCTGGAACTGCCTGGAAACTCACTGGTTAACGCATTTGGTTATAATTATAGTCTGTCCTGGCTATTATAGACACGGGAACGACTCCTTGCCAAGCCAGTAGGAAGCTGCCTTATGAGTCGTGAATTCAGCAGCCATTTGCAGTTCTCGAGATCTTTGCCTGGTCAGTCATCTGCCTGCCTCCACATCAACATGGTAGGCTTTAATGAGTCCAAATAAAGCCCTTAAAACAATTCCTGTGGATTTAAAATCCAAGAATGTGGAGGGAAAACAGTGGTATGGCATTAATCCAAGACAGGGTACATTTTAACATATTTGAAAATTAACAGTGCATTTTTTAATAGATCACTATATAGTCATTTTTCAAAAGGAAAATAAATCATTAGTAAATAAAACATGTTTTACACCAATAAATGAAAAAGCTAGAAGATTCTCTCAGTTTCTAAACAGGATCTCTTCTTCCAAAGTATCTTAAATCAGTGGGCACAGGAAGCCCACCTTAAAGGGGTTGCTTATGTGTCCTTTTTTATGAAAAATTAAATGCACACAATCATTTGGGCCAAGTCTCCTAAGCACCAAACAAAAGGCAAAGCTTGGGTGGCCTCAAGTACAGGCCAGCAAACTTTTTACGTAAAGAGCCAGATAGTAAGTATTTTAGGTCTCTGTTACAACTACTCAACTCTGTCATTGTATCACAAAAGCAGCCATAGACAATATAAAAACAAATAGGGCCAGGCACGGTGGCTCACCCCTATAATCCCAGCACTTTGGGAGGCTAAGTCAGGAGAATTGCTTGAGCCCAGGAGTTTGAGACCAGCCTGGGCAATAGTGAGACCTCATCTCTACAAAAAATAGAAAAATTAGCCAAGCGTGGTGGTGTGCACCTGTAGTCCCAGCCACTCAGGAAGCTGAGGTAGGAGGATAGCTTGAGCCCAGGAGTTCAAGGCTGCAGTGAGCTATGATCCCACTTTGATCCCCTTGGCAACAGAGCTAGACCATGTCACAAAAAAAAAACGGCCATGACTGTGTTCTGATAAAAACAGGTGACAAACTGGATTTGGTCTGAGAGTCATAGTTTGTCCTGAATGTAAAGGGAAAGATAGCATGGAAGAATCAAATCCACCTCTTCTACTCTCCAAAATGCCCCCAACTTGTACTCCAGGCCCAGTGTATACATCTTGCTCAAAGAGCATGAATGAAGTGTGGCTTCTTAAAAGGCAAACACATAGGAATACAATATTTAATATTTCTTGGGTTAAAAGCCACATCACTGTTCCACAGTTCATAGGCCTTTAAATATGGGAACTTTTGAGATCATGTCCTCCATACCTCCCTCCTGTCAGATGAGAAAACAGGCCCAGAGAGGTTGAGTAGTCAGCCAAACGTCACACGGCAAATTGGCAGTAGAGTCAAGGAACAGTAAATGTGTACAACTATTATGTATCCACAAAAATTAAAAAATTTTTAAAACAAAATAAAATATAAAAGGTAAATCTTAAAAAATATATTATAGTAGACCTGGGCCTGGACCCCAAGAATCCTTTTCTGCTGAGCCACTTTCCTCCTTGTGCTCTAGGAAATAAGCATCTGTTTTACTTTTTAACACCCATTACCAGAGCCCCAGGTAACAGTGAAAAAGATGAGCTTTCAACCTTGCTTCAGCAGCAGAGTAATTTTTTCAAATGATGTCTCATACAGAACACTAACGTGAAACAGACATGAAAGAAGGGTGCTTCTCTGCCTCTGCCTGGCCCCACTCAGAGCTAATGGGGCACCTTGAAGGCATCCTAATGATCAAGGAAACCAAGTAGTTCAAAAATGATTTTACTTACCATCTACTATCCTCTCAGTTCTAGCATCCCCCTCTCTACTCTCCAGCCCCACCCAAATGCCAGGGCCCCCACTGCAGTGTGCTCCCTCCCAGCCTTCCCCTCCACAAACGGCAATCAAAACTTATTTAAAACTGGATCCCAGTCCTCTGACAAACTAATTTGTGCTGACCTATTAATAACTAGTAAATTGATTTTCTTGCTACAACATAATCTGTCTCTGGTAAGAGTTTCATATTTTATTCTTCCCAGACATCAGATTTGAGTTTTAAAGGGGCCTTTAGTAGCTCAACACAGTGTTTTTGAAACTATGTTGGGTAGCTTCTCCGAAGATGCCCGGGGAGCTGCCTAAGACAGGGAAATCTAGGCTCCTACCTCTATCGTATCCAGAGGAGCTTTCATTTTATCAGTTTCCTGCTAGATTTCATTTGGGGGAAAAGAGTTGCAGAGATAACAGAAAAAAAGCTTAGAAACCACACACATATGCCAAAGCACTGACCCATGATCAAGATCTCGGTCACCACAATGCCAGCACAGAAGCTATTTTAAGAGTGTCAAGAATTGCGAAGTATCTGAGATTTTATCCCCCCCTTACAAGCTAACAAGTTCTCCTGCCAATTTCATGGGTGCTGGCAAAAGTCACAAGACTCCTAGAGCAGCCTTCTTTATGCCATTTCTGTGAGCCCCAGTTTCCACACAGAAAAGCGAAGAGGGACAAAGGATGCACATGCAGTAGGTTGCATTACAGAAGAGAAGCCCTCACTTAGGAAACCCGAATCTTTCATAAAGGGTAATAAGTCTGCCTGCCCTTTGCACCAGAGGGAGACGCCACCTCCACCTCCCGGAGCCGTGCATTGTATAAACATCCTTGAAAAAATAGTCCAGAACAAAGGACCGACAGTGCCTCTGCTCAGGAGATGTGCACAGATGGACAGGCCCATGGAGAACTGTCTCCCAGTGGGGGTGTGGGGAGGGGGCACGGTTTAAGGCTAGGCCTGCTCAGGACTCCTGAGGAACGTAAGCTCCTTAGACTGGGAACAACAGGGGCCAGAGGGAAAGGAAAAAATCTTGCAAAGGGACAGATAAGCGTTTTCTACTTGTTTAGTCGGAAAGCGCATGCTCCCCATCCCTCTTAGGACAAAGTTAAAAATTCTCAGTATGGCCTAACGGGCCCTTCGTGACCTGGTCTCTGCAGTCTCTCCAGTATCTCTAGGCACTGCCACTGCTCCTTCCCCTGCTGGCTCTGTGCAGCCACACTGGCCTTCCTGCTGTTCCTGGCACACAGCACGCTCATTCCTGTCTCAGAGCCTTCACATCTGCTGTTCCCTCTGCCTGGAATGCCCTTCACAAGGCCCACTTCCTCACCTCATTCAGGACTCTGCTCCCGAGCACAGAGTCACTTTCTGTCCCCTTCCATTGTCTTATTCTTCTTCAAAGTGTTTATCACTACCTGATGGTATATTACATTTATTTGCTTATTTGTTGTCTCCCCTCAGTAGAATGTAAGCTCCCTGAGGGCAAATCCTTTACTTACTGCTATACCCGCCGTATCTACGTCTGACCACTGAAAGAAGTAACTATTTTTGATCTTATCAATGCCATGCCTACCATTATGGGTCGAATTGAGTCCCCCCAAAATTCATATGTTGATACCCTAACCCCTAGTACCTCAGAATGTGATCTTATTTGGAGATAGTGTCTTTATAGAAGGAATCGAGTTAATATGAGGTTATGAGGGTGGGCCCTCATCCAATATGACTGTCCTTGTAAGAAGGGGAATCTGGACACAGACGTGCACAGAAGGAAGATGATGTGAAGGCACAGGGAGAAGATGGCCATCTTCAAGCCAAGGAGGGGGCCTGGAGCAGGCCCTTCCCTCAGAGCCCTCAGAGGGAATCAACCCTTAATCTCAGATTTCCAGCCTCTAGAACTGTGAGAGCACAAATTTCTGTTGTGTAAGCCACCCAGTTTGTGGTATTTTGGTACGTCAGCCCTAGCAAACTAATACACCCACAAAATCAATGTATTCTTTATTTCAAACTCACAAAATGAAGCAAATAAAGCCATCTGTGAAGTATGAGTTTTTCTACTTCGAGACTTCTCAATAAAAGGACTACGACCCAAGCCTCTTCTAACAAAAGTTTCTTACTAACCTGTACAGCCATCAGTGCAGAACAGCAGCGTGGAGAGGGCATGGGCTCTGGGTCTGCGTCCCAGTTCCACCCCGACTGGCAAGTCGTTCAGCCTCTGTGACCTCGGTTTCACCAACTGTAAAATGGGAGACACTCGCCCTGCCAGTGCCACAGGCTTGTGAAGCGTGAATATTCCGTGTGAAAGTGCTCTGTAAAGAAAGGCACTGTGCAAATATTCATCACTAAGACATAATAAGCACAGCGTCAGCTGCCACAATGGGTTAAAAACCAATAGTGTCAACTGCTACACACGCTTGGGGGCAGGAGTCCAATAGAAAACCATCACTCAGAAACATTTCAGTATGGGCTCTCTCTAGTTCCTATATACCCACAGGTGCTTTTTATTCCCCAAACATCACTCCAAAACATGTAAAAGAGCCAAATATCATGTCATGGACTAAAGTATTAAGGTGAGTGCTGATGAGTCAATGAAATGCTAGTTCCTCTAGATCTGCAGTCCCCAACCCTCGGGCTGCGGACCGGTACCGGTCTGTGGCCTATTAGGAACCGGGCCACACAGCGGGAGATGAGTGGCAGGTGGGCGAGGGAGCAACGCTTCATCTGTATTTGCAGCCGCTCCCCATCGCTCGCATCACCGCATAAGCTCCCCTCCTGTCAGATCAGCAGGGCATTAGATTAGGCCGAACCCTACTTAAGCGCATGCAAGGGATCTAGGTTGTGCACTCCTTATGAGAATCTAATGAGAACCTAACGCCTGATGATCTAAGGTGGAGCTGAGGAGGTGATGCTAGCACTAGGGAGCAGCTGCAAATACAGATTATCATTAGCAGAGAGGTTTGACTGCACAATAAATGTAATGCACTTCAATCATCCCGCAACCATGCCCCCACCCCCCCCAGTCCATGGAAAAATTATCTTCCATGAAACCGGTCCCTGGTGCCAAAAAGGCTGGGGACCACTGCTCTAGATGACCAGATCCTACCCTGCATCAGATGACAAGTTCACATAAAGGCAGGCACAGACAGGGGGAGGTGAAAATATCCTGCAAGGATGGCTCACAGGAGCAGAAGGCTCCACTTGCTTCCCTTCCTGTTGGTTTTACGCAGCCCCGCTCTCAACTTTCTGTAGCTGGAAGAAGAGTCAAAGGAACTGGAAGCAGCAGAAACAAGAGAACGAGAAAAGACCTTTGGAAACTAGGGCAGAGGAACAGGTAGGGTGTAGGAGGACAGTCAGGGCTTCAACATCAGCCAAGGATCTGCCAGCGAGAAGGGAGATGGTTTCTCAAACGCCCTGCCTTACTTGACCTGTCAGTCCGAAGGGAAAGACGTTCTGGGCACCCGCAGTTAGGTGTCCACATTCTCCTATCGCACAACTCAAAGATGTGTCAGACGCTGACTGCCAGCTCATGCCAGGGTCCACCCCTCTGAACAATTCAGCCCTCGGGCCCCACAAGATCACTGGGGACAAGAAGCCATCTGACACCCCCAGTGCCACAGCCTCCACCCACAGGACCCCTGTCTCCTGCCCACGAATACTGGATCCTAGGCCTCTGGCAGTGTTTCCAAGGTGATGAGGCTGCTCCAAGCCCAATTCTGGAAAAACTGCAGCAATATTATCCACGGATGTATCTGGAAGTTGAGCAAGAAAGCGCTGAGCTGAATTGGCCTCTTTGTTCAGAAAACTTCTCCTCTCCCTCACATTTCACCGATTACAATGAATTTGGGTCCACAGGTTCCTCTTTCAAAATTGCAAAGCAGGTTAAATTCATCAGCCTCTCTCACACCCCACACTGAATTCCTCTGGTTTTCTCCTAATACCTGCTTTTTAAAAACTCTGTTAAGCTAAGCCTACATAGCATAAATGGACATTCAACCAGGTGAAAAGATGGGAGAAAAAAGTTGAGGGTTGGAGTATGTGGGGGGACAGCCAGACTTGGTAAGGAGCCAGCTGAAGGGGCACAGCCAGAGAGCAGCGTGACAAGGACCCGGGAGGCTGGGTGACCCGGGAGAGGGGCCCTCCAGGAGTTAAGAGGGGAGTTCAGAATGGCAGGGACAATGGTTCTGCACACAAAGGCTGCCCACCTTGCTGGCCACAAATACATCTTTGGGTAGCCTGGTCCTACTCCAAAGCCCATTCCTTCCAAACTTCCTCCTGAAGAAGCAAACGGATAGTGGCTCACAAGCATGTACTGCAGTCACTTCCCATTAGAAGAAATACTGAAACTTTGCCAACTTTAGACAGATAACAGCACATGTGCCGTAAGACTACAAAGAGTATGTTTTGAATTTATTTTCACAGACTTCCAAGCTTGGATTCAAAGAGTGGCCACCCTGTCCTGGTCCCTAGAGGTCTCTCCCTTCTCACAAGCTGCTGCCATTCCTACTCCTAGCTCTCCTCAGAGTCCCCCAAATTTTAAATGACTGTTGGGAAAGAGAAAGGAGCAAATGGATGAAAGGCCACATCCCTGAGTCATGTCCTGGGCTTATCAACAAATTTGATTGCTGTAGATTTTTATCTCCACCACTTGGACCTGTTTTCAAAACTTTCTGGTAAACTCACCAAGACTGGCAAAAAAAAAAAAAAAAAAAGAAAGAAAGAAAGAAAGAAAAGAAAGAAGAAAATGAACTAGAACACATTAAAGGACATTCTGTTGTATAATGGAACAAAAAATATTTTGGTTGTGCTACGAAAGGCTGACTCCCACTACATCCCTCTCTGATGACCTGCCTGATAGCTGGGCCTGGTGAATTGGCAAGGGCACCTGGACCTTCTGGTTCTTCATTGAAAAATGTGATTCCACAGCCAAGACTGGCAACCTGTGGCTCCAACACACAGGTTGGATGCTTGTGGCCTCCTACGGCAAAACGTGTTATTTATGGAAGAAGGAACTAGGCTAATTTGGACTCAGGTCCATTGAAAATTGCCCCAACTTAATTGTTTTAATAACAACAATGACAACAGCAAATTGGTAAAAGAGCTTGGGTGTGACTTTACCTCACCTGATTTGTTATTAAACATGGCAATTATTTCGAGAGTGTATGCCCAGCTCGTATTTGTTAGCTGTGTGGCCTGCCCCTTAGATTGCAAAACCATAAAGGGACACAGCTCCCAGGCTGTAAATAGCACAATCATGTGTAAGGATTATGTAATAACAGGTATCCAGGGACTTGGCACCCAAATGGAAGGGTTGTTTCATGTCAAGAAAAACAGGGTCTCCGTCCAGAACACTGGGGATTTAAGTCTGAGATACAGCAGGTCTGGCCCCCGTCAGAATTTGGCAGGTGCTCCCATCTCCCCACATGTTCCATCAAAGCCAGAAAGCAAGCCAGCAGCTCTTACGGAGGACTCCTCAGAACCCTCCACCAGCCCCCAGCTGAGCTGCACTCACGTCAGGAGGTCTCAGTGCGTCAGTATCCAGTATCAAGGGCTCCCAGGGGCCCTGCACAATTAAAAACCATTTTCATTAATTCTAAGTGGAGCTGGAGCAACCAAAGGAAGGGGCAGGGGCAAGGGTGGAGGTGATGGTGGAGGGTGGAAAAGCCAACAAGTAAGGTCTGCTGATTAGCATGTGAACTCGCAGGCTGTGGCAGGGGAAGAGGGCTCCAGCCTAGTGCACAGGAAGAATCTTGTAACATTGAAGAGATAAATGCTGACTGATGGCTTCATGCACTTTCTGCCTCTGTCCACTCTGGCAGGATTCCTCAAAGCCTGCTCCAGCTCCCCCTAAACACACACACACGTTCACACACACACACGCTCTCATCCTCTCTCTGTCCATCTCCCCCTTTCTCCAGCACACCCACAGTAAAACAAAGCAAAACAGTTTAGAAACACCTGGGGAAACAGTCACCACAAAATGTGTTGTGAAATAATACGGAGAAAATTTTATTTTATATGAAGTAAATGTACATGAAATAATACATCTGAATTGTGTTCAAACAGTACAGAGAACTGTAAGGTTAAAGCAAAGTCTCCTTCCTTCCACCTACTTCTAACAAATTCATCAGTAAATTTCCATAAATCTTATCACTGTCCATTAGCATATATATGCTTCTACACACATGGGACAATATTATACATACCCACTCAGCAACAGAGCATAACCATCTTTCCAAGTCAGTACCTATAAATCCTATCTCATTATTTTTCAAGCTATATGGCATTCATTAGTACAGCTACTTATGATATATTTAACTGGCACTTTCAGTGGATAGTTTTATTTCCAGGTTTTTACTTTTGAAAACAATACTGCAAAGAACATATATCTTTGTTTAACAGTGTGAGAATATTGATACGGTAGATTGATAACAGCAAAACTGCTGGGCAAGTCGATTTAATTTAGTCTCGATATTTAGGCTATTCCACCTTAAGGAGACCCTCATTCTGGTGAATATAGCCTAAATGACTGATGCAGAAGCAAAGGAGCTATTTTGATCACCAGGAATACCATTCCCGGGCAGCCACTTCCCACGGGCTCAGCCAAGAGAAAAATGTAAATCTTGACTGAATGCTGCCACAGTCCATTCAGGCAGAGATTCCTCAAAGCTTAATAACTTCACAGGTTTCTGTGCCCTCGGTCAGCTTTACATATTAAATAATGAATCACGAAAAGGAATGAGCCTTCAGTTGGAAAAGTATATCTCTATGGGGTACAGAGATGACATCGTTATTTGGTTGGGAAGACAGTGAAGAAATCTCACGGGAAAAAATGGGACAGAAGGACCTCGTGTGCTTGCTGAGCCTTGGTAGTGCATTAAGTTCTATTTGCAACAATCTGTGTGTTTCACTCAGACTACAATTTCTAGAGATCCCTACCCTCCATTCCATCCCATGCCTCTTGCCTTCCATTGCTGGTCTGTTGGTTGTTTGGGTATCTGCCTAGCCTTTTCAAGTTGTGCCTTTATTTGAAATGCATCACTTGCTCTCAACCCAGATTCATCCACCATTACATTATTCTAGATTTCCCTTGATTCCAAATTCTGCTGTCTGCCCTCCCAAATCTCTGCCTGTCTCCAGTGCCTGAGGCTACTGTTCATCTGGGGATGATGTTCGGGAATCTCCATCTACCACCATCAAGGGACAGGAAGTCCTAACCAAATGACATGAATAACTTTATACTACAGATGAAAGCACCACATTATCACATCTCAAGGACAATGGTAGTTGATATAGTATACATAAAGTACTTAAAGCAGCATCTGGAATACAGTAGGTGCTCCATAAATGTCAGTTGCCATCGTCCTTATTGTCTGATTCCTTTTCACCAAGCCACTTTCTTGTATGGTCACCGGCTTCCCTTACAGATTTTACTACAGGGGAGAGACTGCACTGACCAGTCAAGTTTATGGCCCACCAGATGGTTATATGCATTTGGGTTTATATGGCAGTCTCTTAAGAATTTCGTCAGTGTTAGTAAAACCCCTGCAATGGTTAATTTTACGTGTCACCTTGGCTGGGCCATGGTGCCCAGATAATCAGTCAAATATTATTCTAATATTTCTGTGAAGGTGATTTTGAATGAGATTAACATTTAAATCCGAGGACTTTGAGTAAAGCAGATTACTCTTCATGATGTGTGTGGGCCTCGGGCCTCATCCGATCAGCTGAAGGCCTTAACAGAACAAAGACTGACCTCCCCCAAGAAGGAATTTTGCCAGCAGACTACCTTTCGACTTGAACTGCAACTCTTCCCTGGGTCTCCAGCCTGCCGACCTCCCCCACCAGATTTTGAAATTGCCAAGCCTCCAGAATCATGTGAGCCAATTCCTCAAAAGAAATCTCTGTCTGTCTATCTATCTATCTGTCTGCCTATCTTTCACTCTATCTACACATCCTGTTGGTTCTGTTTCTCTGGAGAACCCTGACTAATACACCCACTAAGTAAGTTCAAATAGCTTTAGCCCTAAAAAAATCAAGTTCAGAGACCTGCACAGCTGATCACCAGATCTTGAGCAGAAACACCACCCACGGTACTGCAATCCTGTGAGCTTTGCATGACCAATCAACCAGCCCCCCTCACTGACATGTCTATTATGTTTACCTAAGAATAGCTGCAAAACTGGAAATGGACCCATACTAAGATGAAAGAAGAAACTCTAATGATAGTAACAGCAACCAGCTAGTTCTCATAGTGAGTTGGGAGGCGGGGGATCTAGGAAAAACAGAAAAGAATTTCCTACATTGTTAACACAAAATTAACACCAAGACTAAAAAATATTAGCTTTCAGGTGTATAAACAACTGAGAACATTCTAATTTCAAATTGAACCTGCTTGATTTAACCCTATACACATAATTTTTAATAAAATTAACTGATTTATAGATGCATCAGGCAGAATTTGAGCTTTTGTTAAAACATGTCCTATATACGAGAACAGACTCAATACAACTGAAATAACAATCACGCATTGCAGTTGCCGTAAGAGGCAAATAAATTGAACAGTGTCTTACATTTTTTCTATAAATTTCTATGCTTATAAGCTTATTTTACTACCTGATTATTCCTGTTCATGTTTAAAATAAAGGACAAACAAAACTATTCAGCTTTCTGCCCTAAGTGCACAGAACCTTGTAGCTGTCCTTCTCCACTCCACAGTGTGCAGCATTGGACCCAAGTATGAAGCCCATTTCTGCTTGAACACTATTGAAGAAAGTCACTTAACTTTTGTGGGTCTCTTGCTTTTGCTATCTTTTAAAATAAATAGTTCGTTTATCTCAAAAGACTGCTGTCAGAAGCCAGGTAATGCATCTAGGAGGTACTGTGTGGCAGGCAAGCATCTGTGATGATCTCAGATGTTCTAGGAAAGAACAAAGCCAACTGAGTAGATCACTGGAGGCTGACCTTGGTATTAATCCCCAGCGTTTCACATTTATAAGTAGTCAACTGTAGTTTTTAAAAAATAAAACTTCTGAGGCAGCTTTATGGTTTCAGTTTCTTCTCAGGCCCAGCTGGTTTAGGTAAGTCGTGAAAAACTAATGGAAAGAGCCAATTCCTACCAGCTAATTATCCTGCACATGCCTGCCAATAAATATGTGGCTTTCCTGCTGGAAATTTTGACCATCACAAGCACGGGAACACAGGAAACGCAGAGGTGTGCCAATCTGTTGCTGTGACAGTGAGGTGCTGGATATGGAGAAAGCTGGCCAATATCCTGTCCTTTTGCCACAGGCACTGCACACTCCTGGAGGTCCCCAACTTGCTGTCCATCCTTTCTATTTCACTGACCTGTCAGGATGCACGAGGTATGTTATCTTCGGCTTTCACATCTCTTTCTGGGTCTCCAGGGGAAGGAGGTCAAGGAAGACAGAAAAGAAGAGTAAAAGGAAGTCTGGCCGTTACATCCTAGTATATGAAAGCCCAAAAGAACAGCAGAATTCACATACAAAACTCTCCAGTCTTCAGTTCCTTCCTTTCCCCTCCACGGCCAAGCAGCTTGTAGGGAGGTCCTCCCAAGCTCAGCCCCTTCTGGGTTGACATCCCTAATGTTGAGACTGAGTGTCGTGGCTGGCCGAGGGTTTCAATGAATCTACTCTATGCAAATGTGAAAACTAATCGATTTGGAGCCATCAGCTGTTTTATTGAGCAATCTGGAGGTTAAGAAAGGTGAGAGAAACTAGAAGTGTTGGAAAGGATGTAGAGAAACTGGAACTCTCACACTTTGCTGGTGGGAATGTAAAATGGTGCAGCCCCTGTGGAAAACAGTATGGCAGTTTCTCAAAAACTTAAATACAGAATTACCTTATGATCCAACAATTCCACTTCTAGGTATATGCCCAAAAGAACTGACAGCAGGGACTCAAACAGATAGTTGTACCCTTATGTTTATAGCAGCATTACTGACAAAAGCCAAAAGGTAGAAGCAACCAAGTGCCCATCAACCGATGAATAGATAAACAAAATGTGGTATGTACACACAACGGAATATTATTCAGCTTTAAAACGGAAGAAAAGTCAGACAGTTTCTACAGTATGAATGAACCTTGAAGGCATTAGTTAAGTGATGTGAGTTAGTTACAAAAGGACAAATATTGTATGATTCCACTTATATAAGGTACCTAAAGTAGTCAAATTCATAGAGACAGAAAGTAGAAAGGTGGTTGCTAGGAGCTGGATTGAGAAGGGAATGGGAACTTGGTGTTTAATGGGTACAGAGTTTTAGTTTGGGAAGATGAAAAAGTTCTGAAGATGGATGGTGATGATAGTTGCCCAACAATATGAATGTACTTAATGCCACTAAATTATACCACTTAACTTAAGAATGATTAAAATGGTAAATTTTGTTATGTACATTTTACAATAAAAAAGAAGGTGATCATACATCCCAGTTTGGGGTAGTCCCAATTCATATTTTTGGCGTGGCATACTTAATATTAGTGCCCCCCTTTCCTCTTAGGTAAGAACTTAAGTGACTGTATCCCAAATTGGACAACAAACAGTGTAATCACTCTAAAGTTAAATAACCATTCAGTGTCATCTAGCCAGAATACAGCAGAGGTATGACACTTATCCACAAAGCTGTCTGATTCCAAAGCCCATGCTCTTCACCACTGCACACCTAACTGAATTTCTAATGATGTTCCTCCTACCTATATTGAGTTTGCCAATATTTATTGTCTCAACTCTGCTGGCTCTCGTGGGGCACTGCCATGCAACGTATTTAGTAAGAAACATTGATTCTCTTAATGCTAATCTCCAAAAATGCATTTATATTTTTTAAAGGGGAGGGTGGGCAAAGAATAGAAAGAAACATCACAGATAGATAAACAGAAGGTCTTCTGGTATAATCCAATAGATTTTAGTATCCAGAATGGTGCAGCAGCCTCAGGGACATGTTATATGCAGTGCCCCACACAGGTTGATACTAAACAAACACCAAAATCAGTCACTCTGTGATTCAGTTGGTACAAGGTGAGTAATGACCAGCAAACACAAAGACCAGAATGTCTACTCGAGACAGGAAGCCAACATCCATTTGGTAACTCTGTCTTTGACCAAAAAGGTTCCGCTGAAACTTTTTCTAAACTCACTAGAGAAGCAGGAGTAGTGTTTCAAGTCAGACAGGTCTCTGGCTCACACAGACCTGAGCTGGGATTCCAATCCCCACAGTCATTTCCTCCAACACCTTATACTGATGACTGAGAGTCTCTAATGCTATGAGTCAAAATGCTTCCTTCATAGGGTTACTGTAAGAATTCAGTATTCGTCCGGAGAGCATGTAACATGCTGCTTAGCATACAGCATAATACTCAATAAATGTTATTACCTAGAAAACAGAGGGCAAGAACCCTTGATTCTCAGATCCTAATAAACTTTTATATTCCACCCCCTGCCCCGAATCCTCTAAACCCAAATAGTCACTAGCAAAGTAAAATAAAGAATAAATGCATTCAATAATCCAGACCTCAAAGAAAGAGGCCTTTGAAGGAACCCAGTATTATCTACAGAATTGCCTCAATTTTCCACTGCTATTTTGCTCCTCTGTGGTTGGTGTGAAACCTGCAGTCCTATTTCCAATTGTAGCCAATGTGCACCCACTTGCAGAGAAATCAGATGGCCCTGAAACAGAAGGCCTTGTCCACTTCATGGAGACCTGCTGAGAGAGTAACACAGAGCCGACCTGGAATATCCAGTTCTCCGAGCGTTTAGGAGCACATGGCTGGTCCATGATCAGTTCAATGCCTGTTTCCCATTCACATACTCTCCCACCAGATATTCTGATCAACTCTGATGTGTTGCCTCCTTTTGTATTAAAGACATGATAGGCTAAGTGTGTAATCCAGCCCCTGGGAAGGCCTCTTGCTATTTTAAACATTTTATAGAAACTGTTTACAATACCTAGCAGTACTCTGGCAGCAGGTGGTTGTGATGCACAGGAAGAACAAACATATAGTAAATTTATGTTTTTGCCTCTGTGGTTTTGTTTTTTTCCTTTTATTTTTAGTTGACATGTAATAATTGTATGAAATATTGCCTCCATAGTTTTAAAAAATAATATTTAGCTATTCCCCAGGGTCCGGCAGAGTGTGGTTTTCACAAGATCACTCCAGCTGCACAAGCATCTGGTGATCATATGGCACTTGCTGATGAGAAAATCCTGCCTCATGCAGTGACTAGTGGGCACACACTGGTCTTGAGAACTGCATGCATTTTGGAGCATGCGATTACTCGATAGTTACAAAAATAAGCACAGAATTTCTATCACTCATTATGCCAAATAAACATCACCTATTTTTGTACCAAAACAGTGCTTGGAAGTGTTTATGAGAACGATCTGATATTTAGCATATATTTTCTTAATCAAAAGTGTAAAAGCTTTTTTTAGCAGAGTGAAAACATGGAAGGGATGTACAAACTCATAAAGGAATTGTGGCCGAACCATCGAAGAGGCACCAAATAACACAGGTCAGAGGACACTAAACAAAGGGAAGAAGGGATAGAACAAAGCACAATGAAACATTTTGGAGCTATTATAATAACACAGAAGCCTGGGAAATAAGCCTTAACCAGCTGGGAAACGTGTGTTGTGCCTGAGAACACTTCCTGAAATGTGGTCACCATCCCCAAACCAAACATTGCTCCCATGCCACTGATACGAAAATGCCTTTCATATACATTGGTATCAACAAATCACAGAGATAGGCTTTGGGTAGACTTTACTTATGCATTTTAAAATCTAAATTTCATCACAGACAATATCTGTTCCTCCCTCACAATTTCCATCATGATACTCATTACATCATACATCTCTGCATTCACAAAGCCCAGATTCAAATCCTGGCTCCAAATTCCACAGCTATGTGGCCTTGGATAAGTTGATTAAAATGTAAATAATAACGGTACCTACTTCACTGACTTGTTAAGAGGACATAGTTAATATAGGCAAAGTGGTTAGAACAGTGCTTAGCACTGTTTTCATTATTATAAATATCATGGAGGATAAGATCACTCAATATGATTATAATTATTACTAAATAAATAAATAAGGTGCACCCATATTTCATTAACAATTATTAAGCTTCCTAGAACAGAATGTATTATATAAAGTACAACTAGTTTAATGAGAATGAACATAAGGGTAATGATTTAGTGACATGATTTTGTGGTCGTTTACAATTTCTTAGTCAAACATAAAGTACTTTATGGCATCATTCAAAGTGAAAAGCAATAATTTTTCCACTACTTGGAGGTCTGCAAATGCATCATTTCTTCCACTAAAAGTCTGGTTTTTTTGTTTGTTTATTTGTTTTTGTTTGTTTTTTAGAGACAGGGTCTCACTCTGTCACACAGGCAAGAACGCAATGGCACGATCATAGCTCACTGCAGCCTAAAATTCCTAGGCTGAAGAGATCCTCCTGCCTCAACCTCCCAAGTAGCTAGGACTACAGGTACATGCCACCACATCCGGCTAATTTTTTTTTATTTTCTGTAGCGATAGGGTCTCGCTATTGTTGGTCAGGCTGGTCTCGAACTGTTGGTCTCAAGCGATCCTCCCACCTTGGCCAAAGTGCCAAGGATTACAAAGTCTAATCCCAAAGTGCCGAGGATTACGAAGTATAATCCCAAAGTGCTGGTATTACAGGCATGAGCCTCCATCAGCTCTTAAAGATTTGTGTAAATGAAAGTGAATTCTGTCTATGAGATTTCAATAACATAACTTTTTATATTTTTTGACACTGCAAATTACTTTAAGTTTACACCTTTGTTTCATTATTTGCTCTCCTATATCTCTTCTTTTCTGACTTTTTTCCAACTTGGAACACCATAAATTTAGCCTTAACAAACCAGCTTCAGTTTCATAGGGGAAAACAGGTAGTACACACACTGTTTTGAAATTATTTTTCATTACTCAGAGAATTACAAATATGGACATTCTTACTAGGTCTTCTGTTCTGTAGCTACTCAAGGAAAAACATTATGTTCAGTTTTCCTTAATACCTTGCTTAGCTTCTAAACTGTATCATACAAAAATATCTAGGGTTCCTTGTGCCTTATTACATAGAATTTGATTTTCTTTCAAAACCAAAATCCTTTGTTTTATTAAAATCTGTACCAATTTTATCCTGTGTGGAAAAGAAAACAAGCAACAGTAATAGATATGGAACTTGTTCAAACTTAAAACAGCCTCCTACTAGCTTCCCACCTTTACCTTCTAAATCATTTTTCAATCATCCTGGACAAAATAACAATAATAAGTAGTAGGAGTCCTTACTACAAATCCCTTATGCATCAGTCGCCCATAAACATATTTTATTTAGCTGACACATTTTAAAATGTGAGTTATCATTTTAAAATCTGGACATGTGACATGAAAATTTGGATTTTCTGCTTCTTTTAAAAAATCAAAAGTTCCCTCGTATGTAGGACCACATTCTCAACGTGGCAAACGGCGGTCTGGAGCTGAACAGCTGCTCCTCTTAAAGGCAGTGTGGGTTTCCAATGCCACTTGGTATGGGGGAGGGGTGCTCATTGATGTCACTGCCTAGTCCCTGGAGGGATCTGAGATGGCAACCTCTGTTCTCCACCCCGAAGTGCTTTTCCTAGTTTTCTCCAAGGATGAAGTGCCATCACAATTCCAAAATTTTAAATACACATACTTTGATCTGACAGTTCTACTCCTGAAGCAACTATGGAAGATCAGACAAGTACATATGGATGGCCACTATAGCATTGCTTCTAATAGTAAAATCAACCTAAATATCAGTAGGTGCTGGCTGAATAAATAAGAGATGGTAAATCCACGCAAGGACACACTAGAGACTTCCCAAAAGCAATAAGGTAAATCTAAGCACATTGAAATGGAAATATGTCCAAAATATATTAAGTGGAAAAAAGCAAAGTACAGAAAAGTATGTAATATATGATGCAATCTGTGGGGAAAATAAATAGATATATTAATATATGCATGCATTTCAAAATTTTAGAAGAAGATATAAGCAACTTTTGTAACCATATTACTTTTATACTTTAAAGAAAATGAAGCACTATGAACAGGGATATTTCAAATCATTTCATAATAATTATCATCACATCTTCATGTTATTTACTTGGTTGCCTGTCTTGGTAGCACAGTTCTACCACAGTCAAGCTTGACTTCATTTCTTAGGCAAGGAGAAGAAAAAGGCTTCTGGATGGCCTCTCACACCAGGCCTGGGGACCAGCCCAGAAAAGACACAATGTGCCACTTTGAAAGCTGTGCTTCTTGAGAGTGCTTTGTAGCTCGTCTCCTCTGCTCTCTTTTGAAAAGTAGACAGAAGCAGAGCAGAAAGGCAGGCACTCCTCCAGGGAGAGCTCCCAGGCTCAGTTCCAAAGGCCTTTTCAAGCCCCTTTCACATTTTCATGGGGTTCTAGTGTCAGAAAGAAATAGAGACAGAGACAGAGAGAGAGATGCTATACATTATTTCCCTATTGCTGTTACTGCTTTGGGCAGGATTGGGGAGAAAGAGGAAGAAAAGAAAAGAACTGGTTCCATTTACACCAGCAGAAACTCTAATTGGTCAACACCAATTAGAATTGTGTTACAGGAATGTAAGAATTTGCTCTTCCCATTAAAGGAAAAACAAGGCCACACATCCCATATGCTCAGGAAGGACAGCCAGGGAGCACTATTCTTGGCAGCAGCAGACTTGGTCACTAGAGAGATGCTACGCATCAACAGCCACCGCAGGACTCTCCAGCCCACCTGCCCTGGGCCTCAAGGACCAGGGGCAACCATCAGCCCTTCCCCCACCCTGTGATTTTCCACCTCTACCCCTTCAAAGGCATCCATGTCACACCGGAATAAAAGGACCAGGACACACGGCACTTCTAAAAGTTATCACCTTCTGCTAAAATATGTTTTGGGGGAAAAAATAGTTAGCAATTACTTAGCAAAAATAAAGAAACTTAGATAGGCAATAGAGCAGCCCCACAGGGCCACCCTCTCCACTACACATGCCGGTGCTTTTTCCCGAGCCAGAGCCTGGGGTTCTCTCCCTGCTCTTCTCCGTTACTCTCAGGTACAAAGAAACACGTGGTGTGTATCCAAACAGGTGTCTACTCAGAGCTAACTGATCAACACAGAAGTCAGAAAACCTAGGTGGCATGATTTGGAAAATGATTCTGGTATTCTATATAGTACTCTAATACTACTTCCGAAAGAAAGTAGAAAAAACATGATCCTCTTTGCTGTTTTCTCTTAACTTATAGAGTTCTCTCCTTTTTATATTCTAGTGTTCCCATACCAGTAACTTTGGATTTAGAGTCGTTATGAGGGTTCAAGCCTTATGACAAGAATTAACTCAAATACGGTGGATCCGCTGCTGTCTGATCAATATGCACAATTTTAGAAGCTTTGAACAGAAAAAAAAAAAAAACTAACTCAGGCCTCACTAATTCAGAATTAGTGATAACGCAAAGCACTCTCCAAACTTCAGTGTGAATCATCTAACCGCAGGTTGCTAAACAACTGGAAAGGTTAGAGATGGACTTATTATACAGCATTGCCTTGCATGTAATTTGTACCATTAAGGTAATGGTACAAGTTAGAAATGAGTCTTATCTGTACATCAAGCAGGTCAATCAAGACTAGCTACAATTAGCAACTAGTGACAACAGATGTTGCTAAAATATCTGCCCTTCACTTCAAATATCTCATCCTTCATTCTTTTTGTTATTTCAAGCTGGACTTCTCCAGAATTGCTGTTTTTCACTACACAGCATCATCTGCACGCAGCCAGATGTCACAAGCTGCTTACCTCTGAGTCTTTGGACTGCTGATTACGAATGACTATCAAATTGTACAGGATTCTGTCGTCATCTGCTTCCGTGTGGGACACATCATGGGGGATACTCCATAAATTCTTTTCATCATCTCTTGCCAGAGTTGCTCCAAATGAGGAATACGGATTGCTATCACTGTGGTATAAAAAAAGGGAGGATTAGGCTTTTTTGTTATAAAATGTTATATAACATATGTATGCAACACACAATATAAATAAAAATATGTGAGGTAATATACAAACATACATTTACATGAAAAAGTTCTGAATTATCTTTAATAATTAAGCATACCACAATAAAACAGTGAAAATAAACCAAAAAATAAATAAATAAATCACTCTAAAAAGATTAGAGAACAGAGGTCCCTAGGCACCTGGGCAGAGGTAATCACTACAGTTAAACATAAAATTCAGCACTGAGTTCCCCGGCAGCTAAGACAAAACAATAAATCCAATGGGGAACAGAATTCTTGTGTGATTAAAAGAAGAAAACAACATGAAGAAAAGAACTTTTTACTGGCTCTGAGTTCAAGGAAGCACGGCAAACTTAGAGTATAACAATATATAATACCTATCGAATTTCTTACACCAAGAAAATTAAGTAATGAATATGCATACCCAAACACTTTCAATAAACAAAGCAGGATGCTGAGTGTGAATTTCAGTGTTCCTGTTGTGTACACCTGTTCTATGATTTATCCTTCATAAGGTAGTACCTGTGTTTGGGCTCATGGAGGAGGTCAGTGACAGGACAGCACATCTAGGACATGCCTGCACACAGGCCCAGACAACTTCTGTGGGAAGAACAGGTAGGGCCACGCTGGGGCTATTTACTTCTAATAATATGTATGAAGCACTGACTACACGTTAATCACAGGGTCAATAAAACTGTGAGCAAAACAGATGCAGTTCCTGTCCTCGGACCTCACTAGAGTCTAGTATGGGAAACACATTAATGAATGATCACTGACTATACAATAAAAACGAGATAACCACCATAAAGGGGAGCTCAGGGAGCTGTGAGAGCCTATGCAAGATGCCAAAAGAAAACCCTAGTGGAGGCGGGCACCAGGGAGCTGTTGTGACGAAGGGGTGCTTGAGCTTTACGTTGAAAGATGGGCACAGAACTGCAGGCAAAGGAAACGGCCTGTTCAAAGGCCAGGGTGGGAGGAGATGGGGTGTGCGCATTAGAAGAAAGGGGGCACTGGCCAGAGAACAGAAGGGAAGCTGGGGCGGTAGCCTGGGGCTAGATACGCATGGCTCTGTGGGCCATGTTTTTAACATTCTTCTCTTGTGGTCTATGTTCCTAAACACATGGCAAGACTTGGACGGGTCTTAAGCAGGACTGTGAGGTGACATGAAGAGTATTACATCTTTAAGAGGCTTACATCTGGCTAAAGTGTGGAGAATGCTTCAGAGGGAGCAGAAGTAGACTGGGAAGATTCATTAAGATGCAGTTGAGTTCACTGGGGTAAGAAAGGATAGTATGAGGATCAGAATGACGGTGCAGAGCTGAAGAAAAGTGCACTATTCAGGACTATGTGAGGCGGAATGCAGGGGTTTTGGAGGTGAACTCAGCGGGGAAGGGGACGACCACAAGGAGGGTAGTGGGAGGAGTGAACGACCACTCCACACTGTCTGGCTTATTCACTGCATGGTGAGAGATGCCATGCTCAGAGGCAGAGCCACGGTGCCCCACGGCCACAGGCTGGTGAACACACCTGCAGGTGTGGCATGAGGCCACAGGAGGGATGGCAGCAGAGGACAGGCAGAAGACACCTGGAGAAGCAGACTGAAATGGGAAGGAGGGTAAGAGTGACAGCTGGGCTGACAGAAATGTTAAGATGTCAACAAACAACAGATACAACGAACAACAGAAGTTGGCACTAAGGAAATCTCGCAACACGTAGCAAAGTGCCAGTCACCGGGTAGGGGTTCAGCAGCAGGAACCCACCCAGCAGGGAAAGGCTCCAGTGCCAGTGATAGGGTACAGGTCAGGCTGCCAATCATAGCCTCAGACTTGGGAAGACAACCAGGGCCCACTTGTAAAAATGGGGGTGAAAAGTGGGGACAGGGTGTTTCAACCATGGCCAACAAGAAGCCAGCTACCCGAATCCACACAGGGCTTAGAGACTGGATGCTGAACAGTGCTGCTCGAATCCCTCTGGCTGCGCGTCAGAGGTGTACAGTCTGGGACCGGGCAGAGTAATCAGCCCTATGGGGAAAGGAGCAACCCATGGAGAATGAGACACGGCTCAGCCACACTCTTCTCAGAACCACGTGATTTTCACTTAGGCTGACTGACACCGCACAGGCTGGAATACAGACAGCCCCAGAGCCTGGCTCTTCTTAAGAATGATGAGCTAAGCCGGGCAGTGGCTCACGCCTGTATCCTAGAACTCTGGGAGGCTGAGGCGGGAGGATGGCTTGAGCTCAGGAGTTCGAGACCACCCTGGGCAACAGCGGGACCTCGTCTCTACTAAAAATAGAAAAATTAGCAGGGCATCACGGCGCGCACCTGTAGCCCCAGCTACTTGGGAGGCTGAGGCAGAAGGATGGCTTGTGCCCAGGACTTTGAGGTTGCAGTGAGCTGTGATGACGCCACTGCACTCTAGCTGGGGTGACAGAGCGAGAATCTGTCTCAAAAAAGAAAAAAAGAACAATGAGCTAGTGAAAGAGCAGGCAAAGGAAGCCTTGGCGCCCTGCCGTGCAGGCATTAACGAGCATGCCATATTCGTTCATTCATTCTGCTGTTTGTTTATTCAACAAACGTGGAATGGATGCCTGCTGAATACTGGCATCCATATACTGGGTGCTTTGGGGCTGTGAAGATAAATAGAACATCCTCTCTGCCTCTAACATGATTATGATGCAATGAGATAAGTACAATTTTTTAAAAAGTACACACAGAATGTTGGAGGAGCAGAGAGGAAGAAGTGATAAATTTCGTGTGGTGAGAAGGAAGTTCAGGAAAGGTTTCACGGAGACGACAACATCTAGCCCGACCTGGGCACTGCACAGGCTTTCACCGGGAAGAGAAGCCAGGACAGAGGTCTTCCTGGAAGAAGGATCGGCCTGAGCAGACGCGGTGTGTGGCGGCTCCCAGGGCCTACAGCCTGGGGATCCAGGTATTCCCGCCTGACGACAGCACACGGTACACAGAGCAAGGGAAATGGAGGGACACAAAGAAGAAAAGGTTGTTTGGGGACAGACTGAAGAAAGTTCTGGAGCCCAGGCTGCATTCTGTGAACTGTGACGAGTTATCAAATGGATTTTGAGCCTTGTCAGGTCTGGGCTTTAGAGAGAAACTCTGGATGAAGAAGCAGCAAGGAGACGGTTTAGGAGGTTGTTCCAGTCAACTGTCACATGAGAGCAGGTGTGGTCTGCATGGGTCCTAGGGTCAGGGGCCTCAGGGCCACGGTGGGGCAGGAGTGGAGAACAGACGGGATGTCCTGGCTGGAGAAAGAAAAAAGCCCACAAACTAACCACAGCCAGAGCAGCTGCTCTAGTAAGATCTTTCTTAGAGCTACAAGGAAGATTCTTGGAGGTGTAGGAGAGGTGGGGTTCTATTGCTAAACAAATAGATACATAATTTTGAATGTTTCAAAATAGTGATTGGAATGAAAGTAAGCGAGACCGAGAGCCAGGGAAACAGCAGTGAGAGCAGAAGTGCGAGGACCAATTCTAGGAGCCCCTGGGGGGCGGCACAGAGGTGCCAGAGAGAGGGCTCGAAAACCACCTGTGAGGGTGATGCCTTTAACTGGGACACGTGGGGCGGGAGCCAAGGCTGACTTTTGAGCCTGCAGGACGTTCAGGGAGATGCCAGGGATCTGGGCTTAGGAGCAAGGACAGGGAAGAATCTAGATGAGGAGAAATGGACTCGTGATTCATGGCACCACGGAAGCACATCGGAGCATCAGAGGCACAGACTGAGACCCGGAGTGGGGAAGACCTTGGGGGAGCAGGAGAGTGGAAAGAACAGATGAGTCAAGGAAGAGAGATGGGGGCACAGAGGAGTACCAATGGCAGGTGGACACTGGAGGGGTGTCCATAACATGAAGGGCACACATTCCAATTTCCTTTTGCAGCTGATGACAAGCCACCACTCTATTATATGATATACTCAGCGCCTGAACCGATGGCACCGCATCCCCTCTCTGGTATTATACAACCACCCAAGGCAGGAAGAGTGGGTGGCATGAGCCCACCTTGCAGATAGGGACAAGGTGCTTGGCTTCTCCTGGGCCAGGCAGCCAGCTGAAGGTCCTCCCAGCGTGAGGTCCCTGATGGGGAGTCTCGGAGCAGCCACGTGTCATTCCATTCGATACCCAAATGCCCTGCCTGGGATGCACCACAAACAGAGCAGCTCGGATAACAACCATGTGTGTGGATGCTCCCTGTGCAAACCAGCAGATGCCCCGGGGCTCCTCCCAGGGACAGCACCCTCCTCCAAGCACCCTCCTCCAAGCACCCTGACCTGGGGCACAGCTACCACCAGGAGCTGCAGCCACGGCTGCTGCCGGCATTGTAGACGCACCTTTGGGGCAATGAAACCCTAGCACTTTCCTGACACAGGGCTTTCCTCTTTCCCCACATTTGTTTCCTTTTTATAAGTCTTGTCTCCTCAACAGGTTGATAAGTTCCTCGAAGGCAAGGATTGTGTCCAGCATTTCTTCCACTCCCCAGATCACCACGCAGGGTCTGGCACAGAGCGGTTGCTTTAAAGTACTTGCTGGGTGGAACAAACTGCACTGTGATCCCGATCTGCTGAAGGAAATCCCAGACCTAAGTCATTGTCACCACTTTTTAAAATTTCTCTAAAGCAGGAAGTTTAGAAATGAGCCAGTATCTACCTGAATAATCAGTAAAAATAACATTTGACCATGAACAATCTAGCCACCTTTTGCTTTACTAAACCACAATTTCTTTTCCTCTTTTGAGAAGATTATCATAGCTGCCTCCCCGGCCAGTCCCCCAACCTCTCACAACCTACTTCTCTCTCTCTCCCCCTCTCTCCTTTCTCTCTGTCTCTACCTCTCTCTCTCTCTCCTCTCTCCAGCTGTCTTTATCTCTGTTTCTCTTCCCTCTCTCTTGCTCTCTCTCCTATTTCTATCTCTCCTCTCTCTAGCTGTCTCTCCTTTCCTCTCTCACTCTCTCCCCCTCTCTCTCTCTCACTGTCTCTATCTCTCTATCTCTCCACTCTCTAGCTGCCTCTATATCTCTGTCTCTCTCTACTCTCTCTCTCCCTCTCCCCGCTCCCGACACACACACGCGCACACACACACACGCCTCCAGCCAGTGTAAAACCCTAGCCACTCATCCCTAATCTACAAACTGGAGTGAAGCTCTACAGGAAGGTCGACACCTGGCCTGCTTAGAAGTGCTCGCGTCTCTAGACGTGTAAGTGCCTCCGGAGTTCTCCCCACATCTAACCTGCCCTAATTAGGAGTGGTGTTCTGCTGGTGTCCTCCGACGAGCCTCCAACTCTGCCCAGTCACTGGTGCTCGGGGCACTGTAAAACAGGGACGAGAACCAGCGGCTCTGGCCTGGACGAGCAATGCCTCCCAGCAGCGGGGTTTGCTAGGAGCTCCTGGGCCTCCCAGCAGGGGACAACCCACTCGTCACTACTGGGCAGCCTCCTCCCCGCTGCCTCCCTCCTCCCAGACCTCAATCTGTTGGGGTCTTCTTACTCAGTACTTACAAGTCAGGTTTCATCAGGGCACAGGAAAGGTGGGGTTCCTACCATTAAAGGAAAAAACTAAGAATTTTTTTCCAAAATACTGGTCAAGATGAAAATGCAAGAGGTTCATGAGCTCATTCAGCAGCATCGGCAGTACCTGTGACAGCCGCCCAGCCCCGCGACCCGGGTCCTGCACTGCCCCCGCCCCAGCCTGCTCCTCTCACTCCTGCTCTGCCACCCAGTTGAGGCACCAGCCACTCTGGTTTAAAACTTTGGACCCTTCTGGCAGAGAGACCAGAACAGAGAAAAGCCTACAGCAAATAGCCTGAGGAGAAGCAGCTTGGGAACCTCTGCGTATCCCAGACCACAAAGGATGAGTAAAGAGAATTCAGTGCAAAGGCCCTGAGGTCTGGGCTGCAGAAGCCCTGGGAGGATGGAGGGAGGAATAGGCTGCAAGTCAGGAGCTTCACTTTCTCTCCCTCCCCCATATAATGATTCCTAAAAGGTTTTAAAGAAAACGAGAGTGGCTGTTTTGCCCCTGGCCACCATCTGCTGCTGATGAATATTTTATCAACTTCAGGCATTTGAGAAGTCGCTCTGATGTTACATACTAAGCAGAAGCTGCTTTCACTCTCAAACGGGAGGGTGAGAAAAGTCTCAGATGTCACTGCTAATCCCACCCAGGGGCACAAGACCCACTCAATCTGGAGTCTTTAATTTCAACACGATCTACAGCAAAAAGGAGACTCGAGGTTTGGAAGTACTAACCTCTCTGCCTGAGGACATGGTTGCAGAGTGCTAGTCGGCATTACAGCTATTCACCAAGAGTTCCCTGGGCTTCCTCACTACCAACAAGGGCTGCATGTAGAAGATTTCTGAAGGCCCCACAAAATGCTGTGCACACAGCCCGGGCTGCCGACACTAGCAGTTCCTGTGGCTTTACTGCTGTCCCACAGGCCATGTCAGCCTAAGACAGAGGCTCTGAAAAATCTCCAGTGAACAGTAACCCAAGGTCTAGAAAAACAGACCTCAAGAGGCTGTCCATTCCAGCCCCTGGACTGCTCAAAGCCTCTTTGTCTCAGTCCCCACGAGGGACTGGCTGGCCTGTCAGCCCCTGGCTTCTAGACCTTCCCCTTTCTCCCTGGAGCGAAACTTCCCTGAGAAAGAGCAGGTGAAACTAAGACCTCTTCCCTCTCCATCCCTCCCTCCCTCCTGCCTCCTCCCCCTCCTCCTCTCTTCTTTCTCTCTTTCTCCCTCTCCCTCTACCCTTTGTCTCTCTCTCTGCTCTCCCTTTCTTTCTCTCTCTCTCCTTCCTTCCTTCCTTCCTTCTTTCTCTCTTGGCTGCCTCCAGGACGGATACTCTGGCTCCTTTCTCTTACCTAGTTGATCTGATGTTTAAACACTCTTTAACCCCAAGTTTGAACAGTGTGCCATCCATTCTGGAGCTTTCCTCAGCACTTAACCCCGCAGGCTCATGAGCCCTTCAAGATCAGAGACACGCCCCACCTCAGCGTGCAGGACCAAGAGCAGGGGCAGCCCTCTCTGGCTCGCACCCCTCTCTGATGTGCTCCTGCGGCTTCCCACTGTCAGGGCTGAGGCAGAGCCCTGTGCCTTCCTTCCCACCATCTGTTCCCTGCCGCCAAGGCCTGAAGAGGGTCCTGACAGGCGCCCTGTGAGGCAGGCAGGGCAAGCACGGATTTGATTTTGTCCAACTGAGAAAACGCTGGGCACAGAAAGATGAGACTCAGTCCTTGGTCTCTTCCCTGCTTACACTCACTCCTGGTCCTTTCATCCAGTCTCGTGTCTTTAAATATCATCTACATGAGGAAGATTCCCAAACCCATACCTGTCTCCCCAGCTCAGGCTTCTCTCCCAAATTTCAGACTTCACATCTCCACTTGGATGTCCGCAGACCACATGAGCTCAAGGTGGTCCCAACCCAGCACCTGACCTTCCCACCAACCCCAACCACCAGCAGGCTCCTCGCTCAGAGGACAGCCGCGCCATCCCTCCCATCACTCAGGCCAAGACCCTAGAAGTCACCCCCAACTCCCTCAGCCCTGCACCCTATCCATCAGAAATCCTGTCGGCTCTCCGTTCAAAACACACCCCTCCACCAGCACACCCGAGCCAGGGCCTCGCGTCTCACGCAGGAATCCCTGCAACTGTTTTCTTCACGCACCTACTTCTTTCTCCCGTTGCCTCCCGCCAGCTCTGTCCTTAACACAGCAGCCAAAGTGGTTCTTTTACAGTGAAAATCAGGTCATGTCATCCCTTAGCTCAAAACCCTCCAGTGGCTCCCATTTGACCTAGAGCATAAGCCAAAGTCCTGCAGTGGTCCACAGGTCCGCCGCAACACCCGACCCCTCTGGCCTCTCTGCCGTTCCCTGAACCCATCGGTCACACCCTGACCTCAGAGTGTGACCCTTGCACCGGCTGACCCATCTGCCTATAATGTTTTCCTCCAGATATCTATTTGCCTCACTCCTTCCCACCTTTAAATCTTTGTTTAAACACTACCTCCTCAATGAGGCCTGCCCTGACCAATCTATTTAAAATTGCAAACATGCCCCCTTCCCTGCTCTACCTTTTCTGTTTCCTATGCAGTCATTTATCTCCTAGTTTACTTATCATGTTTACTGTTTGTTGTGCCCCCACCACCACCACTACCACCACCACTAGAATAAAAGCCCCACAAGGACAGGAATCTGTATCTATTTTGCTCAGTGATATATTTCAAGTGCTTGGAGCAGTGCCTGGCACATAGTGGATGATCAATTTTAATATTTGCTGAACAAATGAACTCTTGTTTTCCCAAATTCACAGGCCTCTGAACTGTAGAGATGAGGCTGGAATCTGTGTCTTCGGGCTCATAGACAAGCTCTTAACATTTTTAGCTGTGTAAATTTATGAAGGTCAGGCATACTTTCTTGTGGGAGGAAGCAGATGATCAGCACGTTTGCTTATGTCAGATGATGATCAGGACTGTGAAGAAATGCACAGTGAATAAGGGAGGGGGGGTCAGGGAAGAACTTTCTGATAAAATGGCTTCAAGCAGAGATCTGAATAAAGTGAGGGAGTTACCCATGCAGGTAACTAGAGGAAGGATATTCTAGGCAGGGAGGACAGGAAGCACAAAGGCCCTGAGACAGGAGTATGTTTGGCATATTTCAGGGACCAGGAGGAGGCCAGGATGGCTGAAGGATGAACCATTAATTTCACCTTCTGTGCTGACTTTGAAGTCTAAATCATGCCAAATAGCCCCAAACTGGAAACCACCCAAAAGTCTACCAATAGTAGAACGGATGAACAAAATGGAATATACTATAAAGCAATAACAACCATGAACTAAGCTACACACAGTACCATGGATGAATCTCACAAAGTTGAGCAAACAAAGGGAACCATATGAGAACACACAGTTTGATCTCATTTCAGTGAAGTTAAAAACAGGCAAAACTAAAGTACATCTTTAAGGTACGTACATAGGTTTACTATAGCTTTACTATAGGTCTCTATAGCTTTACTATACAGTAAAGCTGTAGAGAAAAACAAGGAAATGACTATCACAAAGGTCTAGATACGATCAGGAAGGAGATGTGAAGCTGGCAATAGCTCTCTCTTGCCCGGGGGGTGGTGACAGGAGTATTCACTTTATAGTTGTTCTTTACACAGTATGTACTTTTGTGTGTCTTTTGTCTGTGATATCACACAAATGTAAGTTTTCAAAAAAAAATTTTTTTTTTTAAGGCTAAGTAAGAAGTAATTCAGGACACTGTCAAACAGCTCAGGGGCTCTTTAGGTATACACACTGTATTTGGACACACATTGTCTCACCAAAATTATTTTCTAAAAGGGCACAAAAGCATAGAGTGCATGGTATATAATGGGCACAAAACAAACATTTATTAACCAGACTAAAAAGGACTTTGCTTATTAACAGAATAAACTATTTTACCCAACATTTAAGCAGAATTTACTGTTTAAACAAAGCTGTAGTGATACAATCACTTCAAGATATCTAGAGAATAAAAAGTTCAGGAAACCTGGATCACATGATGTGACCACATGATGTGTAAGAGAAAGAAATTTCATCTTCTAGGGAACTTCCAATGTCACTAAAACTGACTAATGCAAGTCACAAAAAGAGAAGAGGGATCCTGTGGGTTGCCTGGGAAGAAAACTATTAAAAGTCATCCTTGTGACTTTTGAACAGTTGACTTCCTATAAAGCACTCACCTCCTACTGTTTGGGCCTGAGGCCCTGTTCCAGGAACAGCACCCATGGCCCTCTGGCCCTCCCCTATCTCTCCTCTGCCTTTCAAGAAAGTACAAGTGCCAAGTTTGGAAGGGAATTCTTTCAGCCAGGGGCACCTTCCTACAGTAAAAACCCTTTGTTCCCCTGCAGGCACTTCCTGTGAATCACTGTCTGGCCCCAGGGATACCAGCTTTGTAAACTGCAGGTTTCTGCAGGAAGCCACAGATGAGGTGTACCAACTCTTCCCAATCTGCTCAGAGACCTGGCTCTGGGAAACCCAACAGCATGCTATGGGGAAAAAGTCAGGCCATCTGGGCCCTGGTCTGAGAGATGTCACTGACCCTAACACATTCACCAACATGTTTTAAGAGCCCCTCCAAGGGCAGAAGATGATTTGATCAGCTCAAGGGTCATGTGAGTCCACACTGTAAAATGAAAAACTCTACAAATGTAAAATATTATTGTACTTCTAGAGTTGGTGGTGATCCCCTTTTAAATGTTATGAGCCTTCCCTTACCCCCATCCTTCTTTCCCACTGGCACCTGGTTTTGCTAGCCTCAATACAGGAAAATGGGCCCGGTGTGTTTCTTCAGAAAGTCTCATAACTTCAAACACAGTTTCTAGCACACACCACATAAGCAGCTAGTTACACACATCTCTGCGTACTAGAAGGGTTCTGCTCTTTCTACGGTATTGAAATATAACAGGATGTGAATCCCAGCTCAGCCATGTGTGATTTTGAGCAAGTTACTCAAGTTCTCTGTGCCTCAGTTTCTTCAACTACTCAGTGGGGATTACAGACATAATTACAGTCAATCCTCATTATTTGGAGATTCTGTACTTGTAAATTCTCACACTCACTAAGATTTACCTGTAACCCCAAAATCAATACTAGTGATGTTTTTGAGGTCACTCATGAATATGCACTGAGTGACAAAATATTTAGAGTTGCCTAAGGTGAGCATTCTCAGCCACGGTCAAACAAGCAACGCTCTGCCTTTCTGGTTCAGCTCTCAGACTGGAAACAGGTATCCTTTTTAGGGTCTATTTAGTGGCACTTTTTTTTTGCACTTTTGTGCTTTTTGTTGGTGATTTCACTCTTCAGAATGTCCCCCAAGCATAGTGCTGAAGTGCTAAAATACACGTTAGATAGGCTTCGGTTCAGACGTGAGATATAGTGCTGTCAGCCATGAGGTCAATGTTAATGAATCAACAATATACTATATTAAATAAGGTGTCTTTAAGCAGAAACACATAAAACAAGGTTATATATTGATCAGTTGACAGAAATCTAATCCTGCAATCGGTTTGCAGGAGCCTAAACGTGTATGTCCACTAAGAACAATGGTTCAGGATTCACTAATTAAGTGTTCGAGGTGACTTTATAGAACATAACTACCACAAACAACACCTATCGGTTGTACCTGATAGGGCTAAGGTGAGGATTTCATTAGCAGATATAAAGCACTTACAACAGTGCCTCATACATCATAAGCACTAAGTCCAACCTGCCAAGGATCAGGAGAACGAGGGCAGGGAAGACAAATTGTCAGAGACGCCCCCCGCCCATCTCAGCCTCACCCCTACGCAGTGCGACACAAACTAAACCATTTCTTTACAGCTTATGGGCCATTCAGGGAAATTCAATTCCGTTTTGAAATTGGCCCACATTCACAGGCCCAGATCAGCTCCTCTTTACAACAACCCCTTGTGTGGGCACAAAATAATCATCTAGAGCAAACTGAGATTTCATTTTACTTTTCCCTAACAGGAATTCAGACACTGTAGAAAACTGAAACACTGACGCCTATTCTCCACTTATTGCCCACAGATAAGGGCGTCGATTCTGTTATCACAAACGGCAGCTGCAGGTGGGCACGGAGACGAACAGGGGGCAAAACAGGTTTGGAAGCTCATGATAATGGTCCACTGGGTGGCTTAAGAGAGTGCCACGCATAAAAACCTAGCCTCGGTTGCTAATTCTTTCCATTTTTTCTTCTGCTTTTGAACAACCAGACAGTCGTGATGATGCTTATCAGTTATTAACAGCCCATAAAAATTAAAGAGTAACAATTATACTTCCCTGAAAAAGTTCAAAGTAATCCTCGTGAAAGAAGCTCTAGTGCATGACATGCACAGAGCAGCCGGCTCCTTCGCATTCCGATTTACGGTCATTTGTTGTGGCAGCCCTAGGAAACTAATAATGCATACCCTGAATGTTTCTTTTAATTAGTAACATGAAATCCTGAGCCACAAAATCACTCCCTGTTTTACAGACAAATGATCAATGATCTAGCCATTCCAAAACAATCCATTTGCATTATTATCCTCTTCTCAATGCATCCTGGCTTCTTGTTGTTGTTGTTCTCATCACTATTTACCCTACCTTAGAAATGTGTAGGAGAGGGTGGCACAGAACCTCCAACATTATAGAGACGGTTGATGAGGTGAATCTTACATGACTCAGCCTTAAAATTGGGATAAAGGAGAGAAAACAGTGAGTATACAACTCAAAGAAGGAATAACACCTTTGGCTTTCTTTGAGACTGAGGCCTGAGTTAGGATCAGGCCTGTGTCCTTTCTCCAGGCCCACACTTGTTCTTAAGCTTCCCTGCATAAAAAATGCCCACTCAACTATTTGCTGGGAAGGCAGCCCTGGGCAGCTAAAGAATGGGATGAAAGGTCAGGATTCACTTTTCCTGGGTCTTCAGGCTCCTTCCCAGTACCACAGACGGCATTACCAGGCCTGTATTCCATGACAGATCAAACAGAATGTCATCCAGTCCACAGGAAGAGGATGATGGAGCCTGGAGCAGCCCTCCAAGTTCACGATTAAAGTCAGATCTCCCCATTTTACAGAAGAAGAAACTAAGGTCCAAGGAAGTTAGAGACTTTCCCAGAATCTCACAGCTGGATAATAGCTGGGGCTGGGACTCTGATCTCCTAACTTTCACTGGACTTACAGGGCCAGGTTGCTTCCACATCTAGATGGAAGAATTAATAATAACATAGGACATGGAAAAAGGGAAGGAGAAAGGGGCTAGAATGGGCAGCACTAAGGCTAGTGATAGCCAATGATTTCTAGAATATAAATATTATAAGTTACTTTTGGAAAATATTTGGTATTTTTCTGAATTTTCTACAATGCAAGGCATGAATTTTGAAGTCAGACAGACACGGATTCAAATTCTGTTTCTCCAATTTTTAGCTGTGACTTTGAATTATTTAAATTTTTTTTTTTTTTTTGAGACAGGGTCTCACTCTGTTGCCCAGGCTGGAGTACAGTGGTGTGATCACAGTTCACTGCAACCTCAAACTCCTGGGCTCAAGCAATCCTCCCACCTCAGCCTCCCCAGTAGCTGGGACAACAGGCATGTACCACCACACCTAGCTATTTTTAAGATTTTTTTGTAGAGACAAGGTCTTGCTTTGTTGCACAGGCTGGTCTTGAACTTCTGGCCTCAAGCAAGCCTCCCAAAGTGCTAGGATTGCAGGCATGAGACACCACACCTGGCCTGAATTATTTAAATTCTTTAAGCTCTGAGTTCCTCCTCTATAAGTAGAGATAACTAACACCTATCTGATTTGGTCATAGTGACTATTAAATGACAATGCATGTAAAGAAATCTCACTTATGCAAGAGCCGACATGCAGTATGCACCATGTTTAAGAATGCTAAACATAGATTCACTGTAGAGGTCACCTCTGGAGGTGGGAACAGGATGAAGCTATGGAGGGATATGTCAGGGCTCGACTCTATCATGAATGTTTTCTTTCTTAAGGTGGGTGCTGGGTATATTGCTATTTGCTTTATTATTCTTCATAACGTTTTTTTTAAATATATTTTTTAAAATTTACACATAGGAAGCAATTAATAAATAAACAGTTGTTATAATTATTATTAATCAAAAAGTAGCTCTTATTCCATGCAAAGCACTGTGCTGGGCACCGCAGGAAGTACTAAAGTGAGTAAGATTCCACCCCCATCCAATCCAGACTAAAACCTCTGGTCTGGCTGGGATTACAGCACCCACCTTCTCACTGTAATACCAGGCAGAATACAGTAAGTGACCTGAGGGGTAAAAAGAAAGGAAAGAGACACCCTAACTTCTTAGACTTTCTATGGCTTCATCAGAAAGGTGGCAACTGAACTGGCCCTTAAAAACTGAGCAAAGTTTTTAAGGTGTAAGAAGTAAACAAAAAGGTGTTTCCACTAACAATTATGGCACTGGCAAAGGCACCACAGGAAAAACGACCATGGTTAGGCTGGTCACAGAAAAGTGACTAAAGAATGCAAAATCTGAGAAGCCAGGGGAGGAGGAAATGTAAGAGAAAGGATCAATGGTCAGAACAGAGGTATCCATGTCCACACAGAGAAAAGAACATCCATTTTCTTTCTCTTGTAACTTTCAAGAGAGCAATTTTCATGTAATTATACAAGGGGGCAGAAACCAGATTTCAGTGCCTAGCAAACAGTAGGAGCCTAATAACTACTCACTTAATAAATGGATGCTACCTACATGGGCTTGCCCCCAGAAAGGTCAGCAATCCCTCAATCCCATCTCAAATGTAAGCTTTTAGAGCTGTGCTTCTCAAAGGGTGTCCCCAGACCACCTACAGCAAAACCACCTGGCATATTTACTAAAATGCAGAGTCCCGGGCCCCTCCCCAGGTCCAGTGAGTCACGATGTTTGGGAAGGCGTCCCCGGAGCAGCATTTTAAGTAAGTCCCTGGAACAGCATTCTAGGGCAAAAAAAATGGTGGTGAAGAAGGAGGTGGGGGGTTGTCTATTCTTTAAAGATGTTTGGTCACGACACAAAGGGCAGCAGAGAATGGGAGTTGAGGGGCATGGCAATATCAAGATGAATTTTTAGTCAGGGGAGAACTCAGCACATTTCCAGAGAAATAAGAAAGAAAGAAAGAAAAACTAGTGGGACAGAGAGAAATACAGATACAAATCAGAGAAGGCACAGGCATTCCCCCTCAAGGACAAAGTTCCAGAAAAAGCACAAGGACCAAGGTCAAATACGTAAGCAGCATTATCAGACTAGCAAACAAGCTGACAGCAAGAGTTGTTTTTCCTGAACTAACAAGAGTCCCTGGTGTGTTTTGGAAAAGGATTGAAGGTGATCATGCACACAGATGACAAATGTCATCTCCCTTGACCCGTCCTCTTCCAGGTACTGTTGCCTTGAGGAGTAAAATAAAACTTGAAAACCATTCTTGATACAGTAAAGAATTTGGTTTGGGAAAAAGAGATGTATGAACAAAACTTTTTTTATAGATTAAAAATAATGACATAAATAATGATAAATAAAAATAATAATTCAATCCATCTGCCCATATGATTTCACCACATCAAGATTTCAAACCAGTCACTTTGGGAAACATCATGGCAGTTTCTCAAAAAAATTAAATATACAGTTACCATATGACCCAGCAATTCCACTCCTAGGTATTTACCTAACGGAACTGAAAACATACATCTACACAGAAACCTATATGTACATGAATGGTCACAGCAGCGCTATTCGTACGTAATAGCCAAAAAGTGGAAACAACCCAAACGTCCATCAGCTGAAAAACGGATAAACACAATGTGATGTATTCATACAATGGGAAATTTATTATTCAGCTATAAAAATGAATGAAGTGCTGACACATGCTAAAACACAATGAACCTTGACAACAGTATGCTAAGTGAAAGAAGCCAGACACAAAAGGCCACATATTGTATGATTCCATTTATACAAAATGTCCAGAATAGGAAAATCTATAGAGCCAGAAGGTGGATCAGCAGTTGCCTGGGCGGGAGGTGGGAGAGTGGGAACAGTGACTGCTAGTGGGAATGGTGTTTCTTTCGGGGGTGATGAAAAATTAGACAGTGGTGATGGTTGCACAACTTTGTGAAGATACTAAAAATTCCTGAATTACATACTTTTGAAAAAATTAAAAATAAATTAAAAAAAAAGTTTCAAACCCGACCTTCAGATGACTTGGGTAGGAAAGATCATGCAGGTACCTATACACACTCACATACCACTGTTCCGTATGTCCATTAATAAGCTGCTCTTCCCAAATATTGTTATAATGAAATGGTGCCAGAATGACACTAAACTACATGAGCCCAGTCCACTCATATTCACATGCTCAGAAGAATAACAATGATAATTAATAACTAAAATTTATTAAGCGTTTACTATGTGTCAGACACTATACTAAGCACTTTATATGTATTATCTCCTTTCATCTTTCACTGTAACCCTTTGAGGTATGTACTATTATCGTCCCCATTTTGCAGATGAGGAAATTGAGGCACAAGTAATTTTAATAACTTGTGCCAGGTCACCCAGTTGGGTGAACTGACTCATCCCAGGCAATCTGATTCATGAGCACTATGCTACTCTGCTCCAACTGGCCCTGTCTTCCTAAAATCACTTGCAAAATTCACTGACTTACATTCACTGGATATAAGCCAAGACAGGAGAGAGTCTAGATTTTAAAACAACCAAAACTATTGACTGAAATAGCAATCCTGGACAGAAAACTGGAAATACGCAGAGCTCTGAGGATGAGACTAAGCCAAAGGCTATACTTCATGTTACTAAGAGCATTGACAAGTTGAGAGTATAACCCAAGCATAAAATTCTAGATTGTTACCCACTACGTTTCAGACTAGAGATAATCTGGTTTCTTCCAGCTTACAATAATTCACAAATCTAAGTGGGACTACTATCAGCAAAAGCAATCAAAAACATGTGTATGTGTGTATGACTGTTTATATACGTATAATATACATGACATACGTGTTTATACACATGTGCTCACTAAACAGTAAGAAGCAGATGGTAAATTCTAAGTCTTTTTAAAATCATAGGAGAGGCTAAGTGAAGTATCTCAGGAATGGAAAACAAAACACCGTATGTTCTAATAAGTGGGAGCCAATAGATGGATACACATGTGAACAAAGTGATACAAGGACATGAGAAACCAAGAATGGGGGAGAGCAGGAGGGTGGGTGCGGGATCAAAACTTACCTATTGGGTACAATGAACACTAGTCTGGTGATGGGCTCACCAAAAGCCCTAATTTCAGCATTATACAAAATATTCATGTTATAAAAACACTTGTACCTCTGCCCCTTTAATTAATATTTTGAAATTTTAAAAAATCATAGGACAGGATGATGAATAAGGGCAAAGTAATCAAAGAAGACTGCTTGAGAAGGCCTTGAAAAAAAACGCATTTAGGAAGGGGCAGCAAGGATAAAGGTCAACACTTGAGGCAAGCTTGGAGGGAATAAGAGTGGATTGTTTCTACAGCAGCAAGGAGTGTACAGTGTGTAATGTACTGGAAAATAAGAGTGGACAGGCAGGAAGGGGTTATGTAAGATCTCCAAAGTCAAGGGAAGTGTTTGGACTTGATAGAATAAGAAAAGGTAAATCATTCTTTAGAAAAAGTTGTGAACGTTGCATACTTCATAAGAAAGAAACACTGGCTTCAGTATTTGCTTACCCAACCCTGGAATTCTGCCTTATATACTGTTTCCTAATCTCATGTTAAATATTCTGTCTCTGTCATACCTACCCCTGAGGCATAACCTAGTCAAACCTTGATTTCAGTAAACTCAAGATACAAAATCATTGCTTAAAATCACAGCCCTCAACAAAACTGTATTTTATGGTCTCTTCACTAAGCCTCTTAGCATATTGCTTAATGAGCACTAAATTTCCTCACACTTCATAACTTCACCTATAAGGAATCAACATCCTAGTGGATAGGCTGTCCCTTGATGAAATATGCATTTTTTCGTGTGAAAAAAATTTCCTTGTCCTCAGTCACTGAAATGGTCTTTTTTTGGTAATAAAATCGAAGGAGAAGTATCCAACTTTCCTGCTGAGTGAAACAGAACTCCTCAGTCGCCTATTCTACAGTAATACACCTATCAAATACCCAGTCACTGTTGGATTTTTTCAGACCCCTATGGAAACGTCTCTGCCGTACTTCCCTGCCCAGGCACTACACCTGAATTCTCCGCACTGTCCACAGACATCCAGCTGGGTCTCTGGTGCCTCTGAGGATCTGTGCTTTGGGGCAAAAATCTTAGCCAAGGAACAAATCCACCATATCCTGTAAGGGACAAAGGGGCTGAGCTGGAGCCTCAGTGTGCCCTTACAGCAAGCCCACCTCCCCAACTCAGGCAGGCACACAGGTACCCGCACTCCGTGACGCCCTGCTGCGGCCAGGTGGCCCCGGCTCCGGGCCGGCGATGCACTCACCCGACCAGGGGCTCCTTCTCAGGCAGGGCGGGCTCCTCCAGACACTTGCACGGGCAGCAGCAGCACACGCTCCTCAGCCAGCCCTTCAGCCCCATGGAGAGCGAGGGCCCCACCGGCGCCGGGAGCCTCAGAGCAAGCCGCCGCGGCCACCGGGCCGGCGTGCAGGTGCGGGGACAGGGGCGGCCCGGGCGTCGCGGGCCGGTCCGTGCGCATCCCGCTGCGGCCGGGGACGCGGGCGTGGGCTGCAGGCCGCGCGCCTTTCTGCACTTGCGTTTTGTTTGGGGCTTGGGTTTTCTTAGGGCTTTTTCCCTCCTCTTTTAATTCCCCGAGCGCAAAGTGGGGCGCATGCGTCCCCGAGGCGCCCCGCTGCTGCCCTCTAAGGGGGAAGCGGGGACTCCAGCCAGGCCGCAAAGTCCCAGGGCACCCACGGTTGGCAGCCCCGCTGGGGGCGGGCAGCGAGGGGGAAGCCCTGGGGCCACAGAGCACGAGGTCGCGCGCAATCTAGTCATACCTTTTACGCGATTCACTGCGCGAGGAAATAAAAGGTCCTTCCCAACCTCCACGCGCCTTCAAAGCAGGGTTTAAGGCGTATTTTTAACACGTCAGCCCCACACAGAGTAAAAGTTAGCAAAAAAGTATGGATTAACGCATTACAGAGGTGGGGTTATTTTTAAGTAATATATTCACAATGATTTGAAAAATTGTTTTCAAACTTCCCAGTCCTTGACTAGCCCCCTCTAAAAAAGCAACCATTTGTGAATTCCAGAGCTATTTATGTGTTTGTTTATATAGACATGTATCTATTTGTGCTTATACAAACTTGTAAATATATGTACATATCCTCCTCCTTTTTTACCCAAACAGTGGCACACCCCACACATTCTGCACCTAGCTTGTTTAACTCAGTATATCATGGAGACTGCACCATATCAGTACCTGGGTATCTTCCTCTCTCCTTTTAACAGTTGCATGCTATGCAGTCTTGGGGATGCCCCCATGTTATTTAACCAGACCCCTACTGATGGACATTTAGGTTGATTCCAGCCTTTTGTTATTAAGATAATGCTGCCATGAACATCCTTGAACCAATGTATTTGGACACATCTGCAAGATATTGAATAAATGCTTGGCAGTTGAATGCTGGGTCATAGCATTCAATTTTGATGGATCTTGCCAAATTGCTCTTCAAAGAGATAATCCCAATTTATACTCTGACCAGCAACATATGAAAGTATCAATTTCCCTATACCCTCACCAATACAAGGTTCGATCTAAATTTTTGTCTTTGCCAGTCTGATTTATTCCACAAATATTTATTGAGCATTTGTTTTGTAGCAAGCCTGTTCTGAGAGCTGGGGATACAGCAGTGAACAAAACAAACACGAATCCTTATTCTGGTGGCGCAAACATTTTAGTGGAAGAGTTAGACAAAAAACAAAACGAACAAAAAAACCAGAGAGCATTATTTAGTATGTGAGAAGATGCTATGTACTATGGAGAAAAATAAGGCAGGGCAGGGGATAAGAAGTGCCAGGAAGGGGTGTGTGTATGCGTGTGTGTGTGTGTTGGGAGGGGAGGAGAGGAGTGGTGCCTGCACTTTTAAATGGGGTGGTCAGGGAAGGCCTCCCTGAGACTGTGATGTTTAAGCAAAGACTTGAAAGAGGTGAGCAAGCTAGCCATGATACCAGGGGGCAGGGTATTTAAGGCAGAGTGAAGACTATGTGCCAAACCCCAGAGGAGAGAGAATAAACTATAGAGTCCCTGAGAAAGAGGATGGACTCCAGTGGCCCTACAGAGAAGGGGCCGGGGGAAAGAATTGTAGGAGACAGTGGAATATGGGACCTTACAGGACATTGCAAAGACTCTGAATTTTGCTTCACATAAGCTGAGCAAACCTTTGGAGACTTTTGAGTACAGGGAGCAATACAGTCTGACCCAATAGGGTCCATTGGCTCCTGTCTTGACAAGAAACTGGGTGCCAAAGGCTGTTTTAGGGAGATGCATATGATCCAGGTGAGAGGTGACAGTGGTTTAGACCAGGGTGGTGGCCGTCAAGATGCTAATAAATGTGTTGACTCTGGATGGAATCTGATTGAAGGTAGAGCCAACAAGATTTGCTAAACCATCGTAAATAGGATGTGAAAGAACGAGAGGAGTAACTCGAAGGTTTTGGGTTTACGAGCTGCGAGGGTTGAATCGCCGCTGGTGGAGAGATATGGGAGGCGTGGACTTGGTGGGGTGAGGAGGAAGAGCGAGAGTTTATTTTCAGAAGTGTTGCTTCTCATGGGCGGTGTATTATTTTTAAAATTGTGTTACTTCACATAGATATGGCCTGCTCCGGCTACAGTAAGAGGCTGAAGGGACTTACCAAGTGCATGTTCACTCAGAGGCTACTGAGAGACAAGGGAAAATGACAGAAGGTCCCTGTGGCCTCTGACTTAGTTGAGGAGACAGGATATGGATCCATCACGAAACATTAACAGGACGTGACAGAGTACCAGCTGTCACCACACAACACCATGTCGTTTATCACCTGCAACCGGTGCCAGCATGGAGGCCGAGTGTTGTTGTAAAAAGCAAACTTCCCACTGGCTGTAAAATCTCCTCGGTAGAAATGACTATGTTCTGAAATTGGATTTTGGATTTTGAGTGAATCCACCTAGGTTCAAGTAGAAAGTGGGTAAAGGGGGCTGCCAAAATGTGAACTCAGCCAGCAAGAAGATGAAATCCAGGGTCTGACAGCTACTATTAACTATTGGAATTGGATTTGTTGAGAATGGAGAAATTAGATGAAGCATTCAGCTCCTGGAAAATATAGGTGCTCTGTCCCATTACTAACTTGGATTTTTAGACAAGTCACTTAATTTTTCTGAACCTCAATTTTCTAATCTGTGAAATGGAGATGACAAGTCTCACTCTATTAGGCACAGTTGTGAGACTCAAGTGAGATAGTTTAAAAACCATAAAGCCCTGTAGAAATATCAGAATTCAACACTATCAATTGAATCCAAATAATATAGGCCTGTTGGAAAAAACATCTGCTCCAAAACTACTCAGCTTGCATATGATAATATTTCTTTTTACATTTGTACCTCTGCAATGTGTGGGCATCTTTTATGTGGTCTGTTTCAGACAGAATATTTATAGAAAGCCATAGAACCATGTCTGTTTAAAAACTTGCACTGCCTTACTAAGGATCATGTCTAGTTTTAAGTTTTAAAACTTTTAAATAAAATGTTCCCCTAAAAAATTGAAATATTACAGTTGAAGTTCCCTCTGACGACTCTCTACAATACTAATCCCCTTTCTACCCTCCCCAGGGTAATTTTTATTATCAGTATGGTACAAACCTTTTTCTGGACACATATGCACATATGGGTCCCTGTGATGTAGTGTCATTGTGTGCACTGTTATTATTGGTAATGAGTTTTGTTTTATTTTCATCTTAAAGGTATACATGCACCTTTCTGCAGGCTTTTTCCACTTACTGTCTTGGAGATCTATCCTCGTAAGTATGCATAATAGTACCTCATTCTTGTTAACTGATGTGAGTATTCTTTTCATTTGTTTTTTAGGGAATCTATCAGTGTTTTTCATAGTGTTCATCTTCCCAGAAGTTGAATACCTTCATGTTCCCCTGTTGATAAATTGAACCTTTGATAGGAATAACAACATAACCAACCCGTCCAGTTTCACGTTCAAATGTGGTTGGCTAAGCCACGTTTTGGTAATCTCATTTCCTATTTCTGACATCATTGGCAGGAAAGCAGCAAGCGTCTCCCTTTTTTTGGAGTAGTGCTAGATGGTTCCTACTGCCTGAGTTGACACCAACACCACCAACCACACAGCAGCATCTGACATTTACCAAGAGCCCCTGGGCACCTGATGTCGGGGGAGTAGGCAGTCCCCAGGGCAACCAGTGACTCACAACCCATCAGCTGCTTGTTTTTAAGGCTGAACTGCTGCCTCCTATTTTCAGATTTCCCCATGGCAGGGAAAACCCTAGAGTCTGGTTTGAAAACAACTAGTGTAGTTTGGAGTCCCTTGTCTTTAAGAATTTATTGACAACTTCTGAGAGTTGGAGGAAAAGCATATACAGGGAAGAAAAATTAGAAAATCAAAATATTTAAGCTCTAATGCCACATCATGAACACATTCCACCAAAAAGCTATACTTGGAGCAACTATACTATATACTACAGCATGAGCTGGGGTCATTCAATTATTCATTCAACAAGTATTTATTGAGCCAAGTCCTGGGGATACAATGGTGAACTGGAATGTAGGTTCCATTCATGAAGGCAGGGACTTTGTTTTGTTCTTTGCAATATCTGCAACACCTAGAACAGTGTAGAACCATAGTAGAGAATAAATAGAATGATATGCTGTACCATAACATCTAGAACAGTGCAGGGACATAATGGGCACATAATAAATGTGCTGAATAAATGTAAGAAAACAGAAAAAGAGCAACTTCGTGTTTGCATGAAAGTTATGTTTAATTTCTGAAAGGTCTATTTAAGAACTGCCCAAATCCAGTAAAGAAAAGCTAAAGAGCGCTGTCTTCCTTAAAGAAAACAGAGATCTTCTGAAACCACACCAACTTCAGCATCATCACTCACCCCCAAGCAACCCAAGATGGAAAGCCAACATGCCTCACATCTCCAGAGAATTCGCACCACGGAGTGGCATGACCAGTGTCACCAAAGTAAAAGCCAGCCAAGGGTCCCTGTAGGGTCTCTTGTTTCCACCTCTGCAGTATCCCTCACCCTGCCTTTTGGTAATAGCACTTTGTTTTCCTTTGAGGAACAGCCCCTCCAATCCCATGGCTTGGCCATGACAATGAAGGTAAACTCCATCCCTTGCTCCCTAACCCCCAACAAGTGATGGGCATGTGACCAAGATGAGCCAATCAAACACTCTTTACGCAATTTGCATCTTAACATAAGGACTCAAAGATGGAAAATGGCTGCAGTTGAGACATGAATTACTTTAGGGACAGAATCTTGAAAAGCAGCCCAACCACAGCTACTGTTTAGATGACTAGAGCTTTCCTGCTCCTGCATTTCCTGAGGTCTAGTTGTTCTAGCTGCTTAGTTTTCCATCATTCTGTTACTCTGTAACTTGCCCATCAATACTATTTTTTTCTTTTTTTGCTTAAGTTAACCAGGGTCAGATTCTGTTGCTTTCAGAACTAACCCCGTACAGTCCAACTGAAGTGGGTTAAGAGGCAGGATAAGGGTAATTGTCACAAGAGCGCTAATCTTGAAAGAACGTGAAAGAACAAAACCCTCTTTTAGGCAGGGTACAACACACCAAAGTTTGTTTTAGTCAGGTGAGAATTTTATTTCTGTTTCTTTGCCTGGCTTCTCCTCCCTGAAGAGAAATAGACAATATCTGCTATCTGAGAACCCTTCAGTCCTATCACTCTGTGGTTTCCCATAATGCAAACTACTTTCTAAATTTTGAAACTGTTTTTATATGGTGCAGTCTGCTGGTCGATTTCACTTCCCTCCCGCCCCCCAAATATTTACTCTGAGAAAACCTTAATAATCATAGTCTTTGCTTATTCTTCAGTTTCAAACAAAATATCTTGGCTCTCCTCAAAATTCAGTAGAGATTCTTTCCAGACAACTTCATACTTAGGAATAATTCTGCTCTTTTAAAAGGAGAAAATAAAACACACGAGGCGGGCTAGAAGAGGTATAGTGCATACCAAGATGTTCTTCTTCAAGAAAGCTTGATTCTTTCAGCCTTTCCACGAAGGGGATCTAACCCTGCTGCGTGTCAGCTCTATTTAACACCTTTTTTGTCTAGATATTTGTGACTGTTATCCTCTGAATATTAATCAGCTCCTAACTAATAATGACAAAAACATCACTCAAACTGGTTTAAGTATAAGAGAAAATTTACTGCCTCAAGTAACTGGAAAATTCAGAAGTAATGCTAGCTTTAGATATAACTTGATCCAGGCACTCAAAAGATACAATAAAGGTTGGTTTCTTTTCATCTCTGGGGTCTGAGTTGTGGCATTCCCAGGCCATATGGATTGCACCCTCTTTTCTGCTAGTAATCCCAGCACAAAGAGAACAGCTTCCTCTAAGTCAGGTGATCAACAGGCCCAGGCCTGACTCTCACTGGCCTGAAATGGAACCAATTGCCCAGTTCAGAGGAAGGGAATACATCTGCCCAGCAGGCTCTGGTCTCATGCACACACTTGCAGAGCTCAAGTGAAGAGGCACTGGGGAGGCAGGAAAGGTAAGCCACTTGGACTAAGAATGGGAGTCCACTAGTGTCCTAAGGTAAATTAACTGTAAGCACAAAAAGGAGAATGGACACTGGCAAGGCAAAAACAATATACATCCGCTACACTCGGACATGGTAGGGGCTGACACACTGGTTCAAACATGGTGTGTGTGTCCAAGGAGCTCCGCCATCTGGAATGGACAGAAAGGACCCCATAAGGAATAGCCAGTTTACAGCCGAAAGCCCAATGACACATACTACAGGAGCTGCCTACAAGAGTAACTTCAGAATCCCACTGCATCCCCTAAAAGTTCACATAATGAATTGATGAGTTCAGCAACATCCACTCCCCAAACCAAACAGAAAGAGAGAAATTATTTCATTGAAAGTAAAGGAATTCTCATATGAAACTTTTGACAGAAGTGGAGTTTCCCAACGGGTGATGATCCTTAACAACTGCAGTAGCATCCCTGGGGAAGCTTACTGAAACTCCAGATTCCCAGACCCTACTTGAGATCTTCTGAATTGTAAGTTCTGGGTTGGGGGCCCCAGAATCTGCAATTTTAAAAGGTTCCCAAGCAGGGCAGGGACGAGGGTGAGACAAATTAGGTGCACCATGTAAGGAGGCACTTACTCTTGGGGCTGTCCCTGCAATTGCACAGCCCCGAAAGTGAGTGCCTCCTTACATGGCGTATGTAAGGCCCTTCACTCCCCTCACCCTGGTTGGCCCTACTTTGCAGGCTTGGGAACTCTGAGGCATGCCAAGTTTGAGAACCACTGGCAGGGCAGTTCTGGGCCTTGGCATAACAGTGCCTCCACGTGGCTGCAGTCAGGATTAGGTGAAATAATCAACATAAAGCAATGAGTACAACTTCATGGGAAATAGGAAGCACTGCATAAATGTTAGCTGCAATTGTTATTAATAAAGGATATGTATTTGAGTCAGATTGACTCCATCACCTTCCATAGCCAACTGTGACTACCTGAAATTATTCAGCTGCACAAATACTTATTGAGTGTCAACTTTGTAATCATGGCACTATGCTCAACCCCTTGTGGACTACAAAGATGAAGAATAAACAGTACCCACCCTTAGAGTACTACCCAGAGCAAATCTACCCAGAGCCCAAATTAGAAAATTATGAAACTCAAACGTTCTATATTCGTCTGTGCCTCAAGGCACCCATCCTTTTGGTTCCTACGGTATGTACTTCCTTAACTCACCCTCATCTTCCCCATGATTATACTGCCATAGCTGACTATATTCCCAAAGCTGATTATACTGCTACATCTAACTACTCCCATAGCTAACTACACTGCTACACCTAACAATATCCCCATTCTAATTGTATCCCCATATCTAACCATACTCCTACATCTAACTCTCCTGTCATGGCTAACTGTCCTGCCATCACAAACGCTTCTCAGATAGCCAGAACAGTCTCAATGCTCAGCTCTAGAGATGAGATATGGAATCTGAATTCTTTCCACCTCTGGACGACCAGCCTCCCTACAATCCCAAGTATTTTACGTTCTCCAAAGTCTCTCCATAGTGTACCTAACTAAAATTAAACATAAGCCTGGACCCACCTATCATGCCATACCTCCTCCTAGTTCAATTAAACTCTAACGAGCATTGATTATGCACCTGAAGCACCTGCTATATGTAAGGTGACACAAGGTTACAAAATAGGAGAAAACATGCATCAGAAATTGTAATAGGTGAAAACACAAGCATCATTCATATTTGCTGTGAAAGGCCCCCAAAGGCTTGCCTCAACTTTAAATCCAGATCCTACCAATCTGAGTGTTAATAGATAACCAAATTTATATCTGTGGGTTTTGAGTTTGCCATTCCTTTATATTGCTTCTTCCTCCATAACACTCACAGAGATGCATAAACAGGCCAGAACTCTGCAACTCTTCCCAGCAAGTTCTACACAAGTAAAGGTACCAAGTAAACTTCCCCACGAAGGTTACACGTAAACTTTCCTATCATTCTCTGTGCTGCCACCTCCTGGCCTTCAATTGTAAATGAACTGCAATTTCTTGGGCAATGGGGCTAAGGATCTGAAATGGGTTAGAAAGCGCACCTGTAATCCCAGCTATGCCAAAGGCTAAGGTGGGAGGATCACTTGAGCTCAGGAGTTCGAGACCAGCCTGGGCAACACAGAGAGGACCCCCCCCCATCTCTAAATTTAAAAAAAGAGAGCTTTCTTTCACTCAACAGGTAGAAAGTTGCTGCAGCTGCAATACCTATGTGGGCTTTGGGCTTAAAGGGCCATAATAATATTTAAGTGGGGAATTTAAACTAGTTGTAGGCCCCTTCAGGGCACTGCTAAACTGAGCAATAAATCTTCTCTCCTCTTGGCTACTATGTGCTAAATATCATTGATTATTGTATTACTAGTTCACTTAATGATGGGCAGATCTTATGTCAATTTCACCACAATTAAATAAAATGGGGTTAAAAAAAAAAACACAAAAAATTCTTCCCTGGGACGGTTAACCCTCTACTGTACGGGCCTTAATTTTCGAGTAACTAGAAATTATTAAAATGTTGTTACCTTGTCCTCATAGTAAACTCAGATTGTAAAGGCAAGTCAGGTAGAACTATTCGTATTTAAAATCAAGCTTCCATCCAGGCGTGCTGGGTCATGACTATAATCCCAGCACTTTGGAAGACTGAGGTAGGAGGATCACTTGAAGCCAGGAGTTTGAGACCAGCCTGGGCAACATAGTGAGACCCCATCTCTACAAAAAATTTTTTAAAATCAGCTGAATGTTGTGGTGCGAGCCTGTAGTACCAGCTACTCAGGAAGCTGAGCTGGGTCACTTGAGCCCAGGAATTTGAGGCTGCAGTGAGCTATGACATGCCACTGTACTCCAGGCTGGGCAACAGAGAGAGACCCTGTGTTAAAAAAAAAATCAAGCTTCCTGTTCAAGTAGTAGACACTGAATAGATAGCCAAATTATACAAAACTGTAATTTAAATGTGGGAGATAATTTCTGTCTCCCACATTTCTGTTCTGGGATTTCTGTTTTTGGAGGAAAGAATATTTTCCTGCAAAAGGAGTTTGAAGTATTGTGATTCATACAACCTTAAAAGTTTGTTGAAATAAAAATGATGTTCAGAGATTTCATGGACTCCAAAAGAATTACCTGTTTGAAAAAGCATACTCTAGGCCAGGCGCGGTGGCTCACGCTTGTAATCCTAGCACTTTAGGATGCCAAGGCAGGAAGATCACTTGAGGCCAGGAGTTCAAGAGCAGCCTGAGCAAGAGTGAGACCCCATCTCTACAAAAAATAGAAAGATTAGCTGGGCTTGATGGCACGCGCCTGTACTCCCAGCTACTTGAGAGGCTGAGGCAGGAGGATGGCTTGAACCCAGGAGTCTGAGGTTGCAGTGAGCCATGATGACGCCACTATACTCTAGCCCAGATGACAGAGTAAGACCCTGTCTCAAAAAAAAAAAAGCACATTCTAACAATTAAAAAGTACATGATAATAATCATTCATCCCTTATTCATAAAATATGAAGAATTGCATATGGAAATTTTGCTTTAATGTGTTTGGTGTTTGATGACAGAAAGACAAAATAATAGTGTGAATATATTTGTTGGAAGCTAAAAATTATGTGAATTAAACTATATTTAAACAAATAATGATCTGCCACCACCACTTCACCACTAGTACCCACAGAGTTGGAAGCTCCAAAAGAGAAATTAAACTTTGATGTGAAAAGAATAGTCCAAAAGCCATGAAGTAGTTAAGATACTAGGACCTTAAAAAAGAAGGAAAGAAAAAGGAAGTGCCTGTTTAAAAATTGCCTAATATCAAAAATCTCTATTCTAAACAAGGGAGAGTGAAGCCAACTATCCCCTTCCCCACCTCCTGTGATAAAAGAATCATTTAAAAGTATCATTGTTTTTCAAAAGCATTCCAAATTTGAGGATTTTGTATGAAATGCTTTCTAAATTTCACCACACACTTAAAACCTATTACATGATATAATTATTTTAATTTTCAAGATTGTAATTTTCTGGGTTTTAGTTACTTCAAAATGAAAAATATGTAATTTGAGGCATGGCATTTTGACTTTCATACAGGAGTCTGGACTTCTGTACTATAAATAGCTAAAGCTTCATATAAATATAATGTAAAACATAGGCTTTAAATGGAACTAAATGACATTTGAAGTGTGTTATAGTTGTAAACCAAAGATGTCTTTCATAAATTCCTTCAAAAAACCCCAGATAATCTGAAAATATATATAAATCAATGGAAAAGTTTCCATTTGATCTTCCTAGCCATATCTGACATATTTTTTCCAGTAACTGTGTATCTAATTCTATTTTATCTTAATATACTGGTAGACATTTTCTGAAACATACTTGGATTTTGGGAATTTGAATATGGATAGTGTCAAGGTAATGCATATTTGAATTGATCCTGCTATTTGAGAAACTGGAATTCTACCTTACGGTTGTCTATAATTACAATAAGGATCATACACTTAAAAATTGTTAAAATGGCAAATCTTGTGTTATATTAATGATTCCACAATTTTAAAAATGAAAAAAATATGGATCTATCTTTCTATCTATCAGAGAAAAAAAGAGAGAGAGACACAGTTCTGATTCCCACCACCCCCCCCCCGCCCTGGAATATAGAACTAAGTGTAGACCAATCAATCAACCCAGGCAAATTTGTGATCAGAGCACTTACAAATAGCAATTTCAATATAAATACCAGTACAATCAAAAAGACATGTTATTAATATATTCCTAATAAATAATTTCTCTTTAAAATAAAAAGATGAAAGCGGCTTGATGGAAGGGGATGTAAAGAAGCATTGGGGCTGCTGAGTTAGGGCAGCAAAGGCAAAATGATAACGACCAGGCAGGAGATGTAACAAGCAGTTCCCACTGCCTCCAGGCTGGCCTGCGGGCTTGTACAGCTAGAACTCAAACTTGCTATCCCTCTCTCTAGAGTTCTCAAAATTCAAGGATGTTAGTCACGTTCACAAGCTTGCCAGAAACTGAAATGCATGCCCTAGACTTACACAAAGCTCCCAGACTAGCTGAAAATGCCTATAGGCCAGGCCCGTCCAGTATTTTCCTTCAGGCAAAGTTGCCCAGCAAATCAAAATTTTAGATTTCTTTTTGACATGCATTCAGAGGAAAGGGAGATGGTTTAATGAATTCACCTCTGAGAGTCTGATGCATCCTTCTAAAAAGAGGGATGTGCATGCCAACCAAACCAAACGTTTGTAGCCTGTGGATGGGGCGTGTCTCTTATGGCCGTAGTAGGTGGGCATGCTAATGGTGGCCACATGGGCTTTTGTATGCTACCATGGAGACTCAATCTCCCACTAAAAGCCACATTATTGTGTTCACATTAATATTTTAAATCACATTAAAAAAACCACTTGCCATGAAATGACAGGTTAAAAGGTTAAAGAAGGTTAAAATTTTGGAATTTGCTCTAAAGTACTTGCAAATCAAGTGGGAGAACTAGACAAACAAATTTGGAAAAATATGGGTAATTGTCAAAGCTGGGTGATGGATACTATTACACTATTCTCTTTCCTCCAGTGTGTGTTTGCAAAGTTCCATTAAAATTTTTTTTAATTACCCAGTACCTGGGTACTAGGTCTGTCTCTCTCAGTATATTGCAGTGGTCACGGGCTCTGAAGAGAAACTCCTTTAGTTCCAATCCACTTCTGCCATCTGAGATCTTGAATAAGTCACCTGACCTGTTTGTGCCAGTTTCCTCAATTATAAACTGCTGGTAATAATGGAACCTACCTCACAAGGTTTTTGTAAGGTTAAAATGAGATAATACATGCAAAGTGCTTAGCAGTGTCTGGCATATAGTAATCACTTAATAAATGCAAGCTATTGTTATCCACCATGTTTTGATTCTATAATTTAACTCTGTGGGCAATTTATTTCTGCTGTCCAACTTGAACACACAAGCCCACCACAAGGCCCATTCAAACACACACACACACACACACACACACACACACACACTTACTTGGCCTGTTTATCAAAATGTCTGCTATGTATCTCCCTGAAATTTCTGTCTTTAGTTTCATTCCTCCAAGTAAAATGGTACTTGGTACAGCTAATTAGAAAGAATTGGGTAAAGGCATCCACTCTCCCCAATTCCTCTAATATCCATACCAACCTCCCTCCCCTCCACAGTCAATCCTATTAATCCCAAACCCAGATTCGATGCCAGGTAAATCTTCTCCCGGGAAGTCTCATCTGCCTGGTGTAGAGACACCTATTGTAGGTGTCTTTGTCTTTCTCCTCAGCTTTTACTATAAACTCAAATTGAACCTCGTTATTTCTTTGTATTTTTGAATTTGTTAAACCACCAAGGATTGTTAAAAAGCTTCGGTAAAACCAGAAATAGGCTGTTCCTCTGAAAACAGGAAGCCAAAGAAATCTAACAAAATAACCTATGGTATACAGCTTTTATTCCAAAAGGTTAAAACTACAGGGTAAGAAATCCTGACTTACATCTGCTCTGAATCAATTATAGAAAGGATTCTTTTTTAAATCTTTGCTATTTAAGTCCATGATAATTATTCACATTTGAAAAAGCTGACTCTGTTGAAGTCATACTTAGAACTACAAATTCTGACTAAACTTGTGACTCAGTCTAGAGAAATTAAAATAGAAGCTGAATGGTCCAAAATATTCAAGAGAAACAAAGAATATTCTTTTTAATTTGCTGATTTGTTTGAGATTTTTCCAAATTTACCAACTGAATATAACTTCCCTACTCAGGCTTAAGAACTCAGGTGCATCAACACTACCAAATAATTGGACTCCGTTTACCCAGCTGACCGACTGGTAATGCTGACTGATCCAACATGGGAGACTGGCCAGGGGCACATGGAGTCTCTCCAGGTCAACGGGCAATAGTTTGTATCATCAAATCCATATTCCATTTGGGACCTGGTCCTCTACGCCTTCTGCCACACTCATGAACTCCCATAACCACTGCAGGCTCATGCAAACTCCCTTCCGTTTCTCCCCAATAACCTTTATATGTACATACAGCTATACATATACACCAGCTAACTCTTCCCTACGTTACCCCCATCCAAGTAATTAATGAGACCATTTTTATTTTACACTTTTTATTTGAGGAATTTCTAAACTTACCCAAAGGTAGAGAGAATAGTAGAATTAACCATCTAACATATGTATCTGTCACCCAGCTTAAACAATTATTACCATGCTGCCGATCTCCCTTCACCTACCCCAGCCCCTCCTCTGTTTTTTTTTAAGCTGGAATATTTTAAAGTAAATCCCAGACATCGACATTTCTTCTCTAATGGGTAAGACATCAAAATAATAATAATAAATGCCATGTCATTGTCACACCTAACTAAATGACCAGTAATTCTGTATTTAAATTCCCCAGCTGTCTCAAAGCTCTCACAAGCAAGCAAGTGGTAGAAGCTGGGATCTGAACCCAGACAGTTGGACTCCAGTAGACTCTAAAATCTGTAACTCGTGGAAAGAGAGAGTCCAGCAAGAGCTCTGCAGGAACTGACAGAAAAGGGCAAAATAAGCACAGAGACAGGATGCAAGGAAGCAGTAAGCAGAAAGGTTAGTAACCTCAGCAAAGGGTGGCCCTCAGTCAAGAAGGTTTCAAGATGCTTCCTTTTAGGGAACTGACAACCTCAAGGAAAGCAAGTTTGGAGGCTACAGATGGGAACAGGTGGCAGGCCTTCCTAGACCAGAGGAGTGAGGAGACCCCCGGGAAGGCAGAGCGGATACTGATGACACCTGGACTTGGCAGGTCCTGACAACTCGCAGGCGTGCCTCTCACCTGACCCAGCCACAGCTGCTGGAAAGCTGGCACTAACCAACAGAGGGCCTTGGTTACCATACAAATCAGTACTGCCCACAAGACAAGATTCAAAATATCCTGGAGCTCTGTGCTGTCTAAAAACAAGGGCTAAATAATCGCTAGCTTTTGATCTAGCATACCTTTCTTGAATATGATCTTAGAGTATTCGTGCTAGTCAGTCTTTATTTCAACAGACAGCTCCTTCAGTGAAATGACCCCCTGTAAATAGGGAGTGCAAAAGAAATACTAAGAGAAGAAACTAAAGCTCAAGTTGAAGCTTTGCAACCAGGCCTTGGAATTCCAAGGAGGCACTGCCCAGACAAGCTGTTGTTCCATGATTAAGCACAAAGTGGCACTCCTTTGAGCCAAGCCCCTGCCTAGTGTTAAAAATAAATGGGGTCACTGGTGAAGTTTTATAGCTACAGGATAGCCAAGTGGCAGCCATGAAAATGCACCCTTTAGACCTCCTGCTATGCGGAGCGTAACTGATTGGCTGCCAGACCTAGCTGCTGCCCTCTGGATTTACCCATGCCTTCCCCTTCCGGCTGCTCCCAGCCAGCGAGGCCTGTTCCTGTAGGACAAGGGCTGCTTCAGTGGGTGACTTTGGCATGAGGACTTCCCATCAGCCTGGCCACCCTTTCTTGGACTGTACTGCAATCTGAGATTTTTCCTATCCACTCCTGCTTCTTTCCCTCTCTCCTGCGCCTGGCTGCCAACGAGCCGCAGCACACCCGCACCTCTCAGTATTTTAAGAGTGCAACTCATTAGCAGTCGGGCGGCCCATAAGACAGAGCAGAAAATCTTTCTAGTGAACAGCCTGCAAACGGTGCAACTGGTGTCAACAGCAGAAAGAAAAGTGGCCTGAGTTGAGAATATCTACAGATTCCTGAACAGTGGCGATCGCCTGGTTGCTTGGCCAGGAAACCGGGTAAAGGCATACGATGGACCTAGGGGAGTGGGCACAAAGTGTCATTTTTGTCTCACACGTTAATGCCCCCAGAAAGCATTCCTCTTGGAAGAAAAGCAGAACCACCAAGCAAACGAGGACTCAGCCGATGATGTTGGCTGGCCTTCATCACCAGCCAGCCGAGAACTGGCGTGACAAGCACAGGGATGGAGGGAAGCTGCCAACGGCCCACTAGCAGGGACTCCCACTTACCCAGGGCCTCTGAGCGTCCAAACTGTCTGCAACACAGACCAGTGCTGAGCCCTGACATGGCACTGCTCTTTAAGGAGACCAATGGGCCGCAGGAGGGCAAGTCTGCAAGTGGGCGGGACATAGATGTATTGCTTCTCAGCTCCGTGAAAATGGATCTGGGCCCTTTAGGTCTGTTTCCTGGAGCCAGCTGGCACCCAAGCTTCATCAGTAGAGGGCGATGGAGAGACGTCGCAGGAGGAAGAGGGGTTTGCCTCCTGACCCGTGCAGCGCTGGCTGCCCCAAACGATGGCCAGCAGCACCAGCTGCCCGGCACCTCCCTCAGGTAGTTTTACAGCAGGGGCTTCTGGTGAGACACATCCCTGTGCCGTGTTCCCCAGCACCCTAGATTTCTAGCAAGTTCCACCGGCAGAGCACCACAGTGGCTAAGTTTAGTGCTATATCGGGCAGACTCCAGGTCTAAGCAAAATAACAAGTCAACACTGTGGAGGTAGATGTGTCACTGATAAGAAGGGAGTAGCTACTTCTCATCTTGAAAGGTTCAATTGAGTCAAAGAATGAACACATGCAATTTTTTAATGGCATTTCATAAATAAGGGTCTAACTGCCAGACAGATCAAATGAAGGCAGAATACTGAACCTCAATATATTTCCATAAAATTTAATTTTAATTTTCTTTTTGCATACAAAAGGAGATACATGGAGAAAGGGAGTATTTTTGGATAGGAAATCAAGACAAATCAAGCATTGGAAAAAAAACACAACAACAACATATAACTTTATTTTTCTTTGAATTAAGAGAGGTTATACAAATTTGACTTCATGAACAAAACAAACAACACATCAACATTTACCGTAAGGCCTTATTGATCCAAAAGTATTTGGCACTAAAGATAAGTCACTGTATAATCCTAGTTGTAATAATCACAATTATGCCACAATTTAGATTTATTTTCTATCTTTACAATTAAACAATAAAACCTTTTGGGAGTTCATGATCCTTTTAATTATTATTGATTTCAAATGATTTCATTTTTCAAATACCTTTCTTAGAAATTAAAAGAAAAGTCATTTAAATATGTTAATTTCTGTTACTTAAAAATTTTTTAAATCACAGGTTATAAAGACTTTGGTTGAGACATAAAAGTGCATTTATTTCAGGAATAATTTTTCCTAGATATCATTAATAACATTAAAAAAGCAGCAACTTTTTTCCCATACAAATTATAAGCTCTTAAAAAGTACAGAAGCACATTCTCAAGGTGTTAAGACACCCAGGGATAAAGGACACCTCCTGGTTTCCTCAGCTTAGAGCTTAGCTTTGCACTTAAAAGACTCCTTCATCCTTTTGACAACAGTAAGGTCCCCTGCGCCCTCTGGCCAGTTGTCATGATCTGTTAAATAAGTGGAGAGCCTTGTGTCACTTGCACATCTGTTAACCTCATTTTGTCCTCTTAGTTTCCACCAAACCCACTTGCTATTGTCCCTGGTTCACCCATTTTCTCAGCACAAAAAAGAAATCCTTTGGACAGCTGTTTGAGAGATCTGGATTTGAATCCCAGGTCTGCCATTCACTAGCTTCCCCAAATTTGGGGACATTACTCTTCCCCTAAGCTTCAGTTTTCTCCTCTAGTAAAGGATATGACAACATCTACCTTTTAAAATTGTGAGGGTTAAATGTGATACCATACGTACAGTGCTTGGCATACTATAGATATTCAATAACGTCTCCTTAATAATAATTTTAAAATAAAGTATTTACCAGGCACTGAAAGTCGCCTCCTCAGCATCCGGTCCCCCATCTCCTCCTTCCAACAGCCTTTGTTTCCATTTGAGAATCCACAAGGTTCTGCGGAACCCTGGCCCCAGGGCTGGGGCATGCAATCTAAGCTAAGTCAGTCAGTGCACTACATTTCCCTGGCTGTGATTATTAGTTGAGGATGGACATTTGCATAACCTGGTCTAAAACAGAGTGGATCTCAGAATTTTGTTAGAGTTTCTGGAACAAAGTCATTTGCCTCTTTCTCTCCCTCTGTCCAGCTGGATGTGAACAAAGAACTATGTGGCCTTAGGAGCAGCAGGCAGCCATCCTGCAACCAGGACAGCCAGCCTTAAGATAAGGCCAACAGTGTGGAAGCAAAAACAGAGGCAAGAGGGGAAAAATTGTCCTTGATGAGATCACTGAGCTACTGAGAATACCTATTTTTCAGTTATGTGAGCCAGTGCATTCCTTTATTGGTTTGGCCAGTTTGAGTTGTGACTAAAAGCATCCTACTTGACATAGAGCTTTAAATGTGTGTTATCTAATTTAATCCTCCCAACAGCTCTATGATATAAATATTATTATGTGTCCCCATATTATAGAAAATAGAGGCTTACAGAAACTAATTTTCCCAAGATCATACAGCTAACAAAGGTAGAGCCAGGTTTCCAACCCAGGCATTCTTGCTTTGAAACTGGCAATCTTAAAGAAAATACCACACTGAAATGCTGAATACTCCCTACACCCGTTATTTGGTGGGGGGAAGTATATTCTTAAAAGATAGATGTAGCTGCTTTCCTCAAAAACTTAAAAAAAATATTTTGTTCTAATTAAAAACAAAACCTGCATTAGAATTACAAAAAAAATCATTTCACTGGAAACCTGGTGAAGCAGACATTTGGAATTTCTTTCCCCTTCTAAAGAAAAAACAAGACAACCCACCATTAAAAATACTGACTCTACTAGTAAGGGAAGTGGAATGGTTCTTTCCCCCCTCACTACTTTGAATGCTTTCAGAAAACAATATTGCACAACCATCTAGGTATTTCTCTCTCTCCAAATGAGATCCTTAAAACTGTAGTATCCTATGCACATCACCACATTGATGTTATTAGTAAAGAAATATAGATGGGAGGGGAAAATAATAAGCAAAATTAAAGTTCTATTGTGATATTATGAAATATATATTTGGTCTTTGACCCTATTTGGTGGCATACAACTCCCAAAATCCTTAGACTCTCCAAAGTAATGTACCTTTGTATGCTAATGATTGGCTGATGACTGGCAGCCCCTAGGTAGCTTCACCGTGGGGTCTGGTTACCAGAAAGACCAAGGTATGATTAGAAGGTTGGGACTTCATTCCCCCCCCCACCTCCAGGGAGGGGAGAGGGGATGGAGGTTAAGTTGATCAACAATGGCCAATGGTTTATTTAATCAATCGTGCCTACATAATGACACCTCCATAAAAATCCAAGAGGGCTGGGTTCTGAGAGCTTCCCGATAGCTAAACACGTGGAGGTTACTGGAGGGTGGTGAGCCTGGGGAGGGCATGGAAGCTCTGCACCCCTTCTCACATGCCTTGCCCTATGCATCTCTTCATCTGTATCCTTTGTATATCCTTTATAATAAACCCGCAAACCTAGGTGTTTCCCTGAGTTCTGTGATCTGCTGTGGCAAATTAATCAAACCCAAAGAGGGAGTTGTGGGAACCCCAGCTTGAAGCTGGTTGGTCAGAAGTTCCAGAGGCCCGAACTTGTGACTGGTGTCTGAGGGGAGGCAGTCTTGTGGGACAGAGCCCTCACCTGTGGGATCTGATGCTATCTCCAGGTAGATAGTATCCGAGCTAAATTAGAGGACACCCAGCTGATGTCTGCTGCAGAACTGTTTGTTTAGTGTGTTAGGAAAAATTCCCACACATTTGGTCACAGAAGTTTTCTGTGCTGATGGTTGTTGTGGTGGGAGAGCAGAGAATAAACAGTTTGAGGTTTTTCCCCTTTTCAGATATACCAATCATTTATTAATGCTAAAAAAGGTCTTAAGCCGGTAGGTTGAACCTCGGTCCCTGATATGAAATTCAAATACACCTGGGTTACATAAACCATGTCAATTTGCTAGTAACCACTTAATCAATTATCTTTAGCAAGAGAAGTTCAAACACATTAGTATTTTATATCATTTTCGACATTCTTGGAATAATTTAGAGTTTTTAGCTTAGACATATCTTTTAACTTCTATGGATCTGTCTTGTCATTTATATAATTAGGATATTGGACTATCTGATTTTTTAGGACCCTTCCAACCCCAAAGTTCTATGGTCTATTCATGAGATACACACACACACGGGCACACACTGACATTTGTCTGTAATATCAGTGTTTGTTGAAACTTATAAAACTATTGTATTTTGTATATCAAAAATGATAAATACAGCAATTTCATGTGTTTCTTTCAATATATATCCCAAAGAGAGTGCAAAATAGCACCGTACCACCCCTCCCCACCTAGCAGGTCTGATTCTTCTGCTCAGATATGTAAGCCACTTTTTGGAGGAATAAAAAGGAATTAAACCTTAAAAATACAGCACTCTTTTACCTCATTTCTATCTATTTCTTGTACATACACACTCATACGGAGAATATTTTTCAGGGTTCAAATTCCACCAACCTATGCACACACAAAAACTTTTTAGCAATACAAAGCTAAGTGATATAATAAAGATATTTAGATATTCTCTGTGATTAGGAATACTTCCTTTAAAAATCATATCATGAATATAAACATTTTGCACATTTTATGTTCTATAAGAGAAACTACTTAAGAAATTTTGAACACCTGAACACGAAAAGGCATAAAGCCAGTGGCTACTCATTCCTTCACTGCTCACCTGGTATCTCATACGAATGAGAGTACAGAGACTGGCCCCCATCCACATCCACCAACTGGCCCGTGATAAAGGAAGCTGCAGGAGACAGCAGGAAGCACACCAAGGGGGAGATCTGGAAGCAGAAACACACGCGTGCATACATAAATGCAAATGCTCCCCACTTCTAGCTGTTTTGCATTCCCTAATACACACATCTCAAAGCACATGACTGTAACACGAATCCCACAGTGTGCATGCACCATAATCTGACAGTACATAGACAACTTCTTTTGTCTACCTGAACATCACTGAAATCAGGTAAGTGACTAGGTTAAAGGCGGCAAGACATGAAGGAGCCTTAGATTGTGTCAGAGAAGCTACACCATGTGAAGAAGCCAAAAGTGAGCTCAGTGCTTCATCTCTGCTCTTTCCCACTTCAATCAATTCAGTTCCTCCCAGACCTTTCACTGTCCACCACAACCCCATTTTTCATTGATACCACATGCCTTTTATATTTTGGTCCCCAAAATGGTCAATGTGTCTGTGTAGCAATAAATTGGCATTCTGGTTTCTTCAGTCCCTGGTCCTGTGAGGCCAAAAGCCCAGCAACACACACGAGAGGAGGTGTCTACAAGAGGAACTATTGCATCCCCTAAAAATTCAGATTTTAGCGAATTGGTGAGTTCAGCAATATCGACCCCCAAAACCAAGCAGAAAGAAATTATTTCACTGACTGTAAAGGAGCTCTTATCTAAGGCTGTTGGCAGAAGCAGAGTTTCCCAAAGGGTGATGATCCTAAACCCCTGCATTAGAATCCCTGGGGAAGCTTACTGAAACTCCAGATTTCTAGATCCTTCTAGAATTTGTATATCATCTAGGATCATAGGAATTGTAAAGTCCGGGGTGGGGCCCCAGAATCTGCAATTTTAAAAGGCCCCCAGGCAGGGCGAGGACTAGGGTCAGGCAAATGAAGTGCTTAGGTGGCAAGATTTAAGGAGGTCTTTGCTCTCAGGTTTGCAGAGTCGCCCCAGAGAGTGAGCATGTCCTTAAATTTTGTGCCCTTGCCTTGCCAGCCTCATCCCAGTCCTGGCCCTATACAAAGGGCTATAAATTTGTGTTTACAGGGCGATGGCTCTTTGAGACTCTGACAGCCTGGAGGGCAGCCACAGCCTTCTCCCAGCAGATTGTAGAGAACTGCACTAAAACAGGGCCACTAGCCATACGAGTCTACCAAAACACTTCCAATGTAGGCTGGTCCAAATTGAGATGCACTGTAAGTATAAAACATACACCAGATTTGGAAGACTTAGTATGGAAAAAAGAATGTAAAATATCTAATTAATAATTTTTTATGTTGATTACATGTTGAAATGATGAAGTTTTGGATATATTGGGTTAAGTCAAATATATTATTAAAATTAACTTCACCTCGTCTCACTTTTCCTAATGTGGCTCCTAGAAAGTTTAAAACTACACATGTGGCTATTATTATATTTCTGTTAGACAGACCTGGCATGGAACTAATAATGTAAAAGTTCCCACATTGCTGGGAAAAGGCAGATTGTACCGAGCCATGGTAACAAGTAACCATCAGAGCTGGGTTTTAACCCTGTTTAATCAATCAATGGCAACTCACCCTGTGACCATGTTTTGTTAAAGTCAGCCAATCAGGAAGAGACTCACTCCAATCAGCTCCTTTCTGAAACACCAGCCAAACAACCACCATCTCATCCAAGTAACCATGACCTCTGATAGTCTGCAAATCCCAGTAAAACCACACTCCCTCCCAGAGAACAAAAAAGATCTAGGAGTCGGTTCTTCTTAGAGAGACTGTGCCTGACCAGCACACCTCTTCCTTACTTAAGTATGCAACAAATTCAGCTTTGTGCTGAATTTTGTTTCAAATATTAAGTGGTGTTTATGTTAAACACTGTCCTTTGAAAATAAAATAAGCACTTAAATAAAATAAACACTTAATAAATGTTTACAGAATGAAGGAATCTTTATGTAGCCCTTTCCCCAAAATGAGATTTTGCATCACCCAGTTCCTAATACAGATTATAGATTAGGCACTCATTAAGCAATACTGAATTGACTTGAATCTACCTGCTAGGTAAAGCATGTATAAAAAGAGCTAAATATTCATGGTGCCTGGTTTACGTTTGGAGTTCCACGTGGACCTAACTTGAACTAATGAAATTTTTATCAGCACCAAATTAATTAGGCACTATTGTAACATCTTCAGATAGACGTTTCTTAACTTTCATTATAATGTCATTTTGAGAGACTTGACAGACGGACTTTAAGTACTAAGTCATTCGCAAGAGTTTTACCAACGAATAAACACTATTAGAGACTGGCAACTTGTATCCACGTTATCTATGTGGGTAACACCTTTTTAGCTCTGTTATCTGTTTACTTGTAGCTCCCTTTATTAAAGACCACAGCAATTACAGATAAGTAGGCTTCGGTTTGAATCCCAGTAGCATGACCTATGGTCTTAGGTAAATGAGGTAACCTCGCTTGCCCTTTATTTCTTAATTTGTGAAATGAGCATACAGTGCCTCACCAGCCACTTGATGCCTGGTTTACTTTTGGAGGGCTGTGCCAAGCACCGCACTCCCTTCCCAAGAGATGTTGAGAGACATCTTGGGAGCTCTAGGCAGTTCTTTCAAAACTAAAGGTACATTCTGACCCTCCTGACTCTCCCTCTAGGGACCGTCACTTCAAAGAAGCCAACTCACTCTTAAGTAGGCAGCCAATGGCCTGGTATGAAAGTTCTGCCCACCTGCAGACTCTAAGACACAATCAGGCAGGGGCCAAAACTCTCTCCTGATTCTGATCTCACTGTAGCCACCATGCTTTCTCCTTCCCTTCACAAACAAACTTCTTGAAGGAATTGCTTACATCAGCAGTTGTCAAAGCCTGGTAGGCCAAATGGTGGGTGTCCCTAAGACCTTTTCAAGGGATTTGCAAGGTCAAAAATACTAAGTTCTTATTTGTCCTTTTCACTGTGTAGACATTTGTGTTGACATTTGTACTGACGGTACCAAAGAAATGACGGGAAAAAATGCTGGAGACTTAGCACAAATCACAGCAGGAACACAGAATTGTATTAGTGGTCATTATACTGGCAAGTCATTATATTCTTCACTGGCAAGTACTCACGAGGGGGAAAAAAAGCCAGTTTCACTTTAGAATGTCCTTGATGAAGCAGCAAAAAATATTAATTGTATTAAATCTGAACCATTGAGTTCACATCTTTTTAACATTCTGTGTGATGAAATGGGAAATATACACATAAAGCTTTTCTGATGCATAAAGAAGTGACAAAAAAAATTTGTCCCAAGGAAAGGAAAGTGCAACTGGAGTGAGAACTGAACTTTCTCATGAAACACCATTTTTTACTTGCAAGAATTACGATAAACTACACTTATTCACACTTCGGTATTTGGCAAACGTTTTTTCAAAAACAAAGTGAGACTGCCACTTCAAAGGAAAACAACTGATAGTATTTGCTGTTAATGATAATATTTGAGCTTTCAAGTAAAAGTTAGAATTTTGGAAAACTTGCACCCGTCACCATGAGACTCAATGACTCAATGACTTCTCTGAAGATACCAGTGGAGTTATTAACAAATAAGATCTTTTGATGTTGTATAATGAGTTGTATGTCAACATTTAGAAGATCTGCATAACTCAGTAAACCAATCATTTCTAAAAGACCAATGCCTGATGTTACAAAATCATATATGGGTGAAAGATCCAGTTAAAGTGTGAGAAAGATTTTGATGTAACAGAGTACAGAAAGTTCATTGATGTGGGATTCCACATCGCAGCCAATCTTTAAGAAACTGCCATTTGTTAAATGTCAAAGAAGTATATCCAAAATTATCTAAAAAAGCTAATTAAAATGCTCCTCCCTTTTCCAAATATATATTTGCACGAAGCCAGATTTACTTCACATGCTTTTGCCAAAACATATCGAAACAGACTAAATACAGAGGCAGAGGTGAGAGTCCAGCTGTATACTATTAAGCCTATTAAAGAGTAAAATGTAAAAATGTAAAACAAATGTAAAACAATTGTTTTCTCTTGTTTTTGAAAGTGTAGCTATTTTTAATTTAAAATGTTATTTATGTTAACATATCATGCTTTTATTACTATTTTAAGTAAATTAATAAATATTTCTTTTTGTTTTTTAATTTTCATTAATTTGATTTATTATTAAGTGACTTGATTGATACCACTAATTAATAGTGATAAATATAATAACGATGGTGCAAATAACTGTAAATTTGCAGTGGTGATAGATGCCATGAGGAAGAAAGTAAGTGGTATTATGATAGTGCAAAACAGGGAGCTTAATTTAGCAGGGGTCAGGGAAGACTTCTGAGAGGTCAGGTATGAAGTGTGAAGAATTAAGTGGATGGAGAGTGTGGAAGGCTGGAAGTAGCTATTGGGGAGGATGGAAAATGAAACTGTCCTGATATCACAGCAGGTTTATTGCAAAGTGTTGGAAGCCTATTTATTTTTTATTTTTCTATTTTTAATTCTTATGGGTACATAATAGTTGTGTATCTTCATAGGGCACATGTAATGTTTTGATACAGGCATACAATGTGAATTAATCAAATCGAGGAAACTGGGGTATCCATCACCTCAGGCATTTATCACTTATTTGTGTTAGGAACCTTCCAATTCTACTCCTTTAGTTATTTTAAAGTATACCCTAACTTATTGCTGATTATAGTCACTTTGTTGTACTATCAAATATTGTTCATTCTATCTAACTCTCTAACTATATTTTTGCACCCATTAACCATCCCCACTTTATCCTCTCTCCCCACTACCCTTCCCAGCCTCTGGTAACCGTCATTCTACTCTCTGTGGTTTTAATTTGCATTTCCTGATGATTAGTGATGTTGAGCATATTTTCACGTGTTTGTTGGCCAGCTGTCTATCCTCTTTTGAAAAAAATATATGTTCATGTCTTTCACCCACTTTTTGATGGGATTGTTTTTTTCTTGCTGATTTGTTTGAGTTCTTTGTAGATTCTGGATATTAGTCTTTTGTATAGTTTGAGAATATTTTCTCCCATTCTGTAGGTTGTCTATTTACTCTATTATTTCCTTTGCTGTGCAGAAACTTTAATTAAGTCCCATTTATTTATTTTTGCTGTTCCTGTATTTGCTTTTGATGTTTTCATCATAAATTCTTTGCCTAGGCCAATGCCCAGAAGAGTTTTTCCTGCATTTTCTTCTAGAGTTGTTATGGGGTAAACCTGAATTACAATAAAATTGATTCTTCCCATCAAGGAATATAATATGTTTCTATTTATACTGGTCTTTTTTCCATTCTTCAGTAAAAAGTTTTGCTTTTTTTTTTCACTTATGAAACTGACACACTGCCTACTGCACTGAGGAAGGTGATTTCTTTTTTTATTTAAAGCTAAGTTTACTGCTGGGTATTTTAGTTTTTATTATTGTGCAAAAGATATCCTTTTTTTAAAAAATTACTTTTTAATTGATCTTTAGTTATTAGAAAAAAAATTACTTTTTAAGAATTATATTGCTGGCATTTTGGAAAGCTATTGATTTTTATGGACTTCAACCTTACTGAAATCTCAAATGGAAATTTCTTAATTGACTCGCTTAGGATCCTGTGTGCCAACAAATGCCGTGTAATAAAATAATGTAGCTGAAAAGTACAATGAAATAATAAAAACATGCTATTATTAATACACACTAATTCACTCCTGATTAAAGACTGCTCTCAGTAGTCAAAGCACAACCAGGATATTCCTGAGAGCCAGAAAGAACAAGAGAAATGGTTTGGTGGCAATGAGAAAAATAATCTCTATCAGCCAGCTAGATCACATAAAAAGCACACTGAATGTTACAAATTTCCAAAGTATAAAGCACAGTAATTCCAAGCGGTGCTAGGAAGATGCATTACCTCCTCAGGAACACCAAGTCGTTTAGCTGGGATATCCTTAAAGTACCCTTCAAAAAAGCCTGGTCCCATAGAACCATAGTTGTCCACAGCAGTCTGGGAATAAATTACTCCCTGTGTTTAAAAATAAAACAGAAACAAAATTAAGTACATAAAATTAAATTTTAATTATAAAGATATCAAGGCATTCTATTGACCAGTATCAAACATTAGTGGCTTATGTTAAATACAAAAGCCAACAGTTCTAATATTAGTTTTTCTCAATATTGTCAAAGGAGTACAGTCAACCACGATCCCAAACGGATTATCTAAATGCTCATTTTGTGATCTCATCTCCCTTAATAACCAGCCAAGCCCTGAATTTTTTTATGAAAGTCTTGCTTTCTGAAGAGCATAATAATAGTAGTAGTAAATGAGAGAGACACTTAAACAGACACAGTGGGACAAGGGGACTCTGTCTGTTTCATCCCACGTAGGCTTCTCTGCTTTACAAGGGAAGCATGAGCTACGGCAATGTCAGGCTTAGACAGTGCAATAGTCTCTTGGCTTTTCACCCGGATTGAAATCGCACATAAAACATTTGAATCCAATACAAATAAACCAAAATTTTAATTGTTTAAGGACTCTTTTATTTATCTTTCACTAGCTTTCAAGGGCTTATAAGGTCAGGAACATTACTCAAGAACCGCAAACCACAGGAGAAAGCTATTTGTTACGGATTTGTCACGACAGCGCAGGTGCTAGGGAGGAGGGCAGGAGAGAGCAGGACTGAAAGTAAAAGGAGAAAAAGTCTGGCTGTATTGACTGTCCCAAACGATACGGGGCCAATACATTGGTTTTCAATTAAATAATTTGTAACCTTTTATTTAAAAAGGATGAAATATTCCCGAAGTATTAAAGTTGAGCCATTAAACCTAAAAAATCTCTGGAGGACAAACATGAAATAGGATCGTGCTTGCAATACCAACATACCATTAAAGGTTTTCAAGATAGGCACTTTTGGATGCCAGTATTGACAGGTATCAACATTAAGAATGGAACTATATTTAATTTATCCTATAAATATTTGAGTAAAATAGCGGTAAGGTAAGATCAGCTGTGGAGGATTGAAGGAAAATACGAAGCTTCTGGCTAGGAGCCTGTAATTTTGTTAGAGATGAGATTACTAACTTCAAGCATGGAATCAGTCATGTTTAGTTACCACTGAGTAGGATGGATAACAGTATCTATAGATATTATATAGATAGATCTATAAATACTATCCAAAGATGATAAGAGCTTCAGATAGAGGGAGGACTGGTATCTTAGCAATGACCAGGAAAGATCACAGAGGTAACATCTGAGCTGAGTTGTGCAGGACGAGTGAGATATTTCATTAATGTTTCTCTTGGAATACAGGACCACTATGTAATACCAAGAAAACTTAAGCTGTAGCTTATTTCGCAAAAATGATAGTTTTTGAAGTTGGCTATATTGATTTTTCTCCCCTATCATTTACATTATGATTCAGAGAAATTTTCTCTTGACTTCTAGTTGATCTTTAACTGGGAGTTCCTTGCCAGAACTCTGACTTTAAATTTCTCTCTCCTAAAAAAGGATTAATGATTTACCAAGAAATAACGAAAAAATCTGGAAATATTCACTCCTTAAAGCAGGGCTTCTTAACCTTCACTATGCACTTGAATTTTCTAGGCTGCTTTTTAAAATATAAATGCCTAGACCCCATGATTTGGGGTAAAGCTCACACATCACTATTGTTTACAACATTTCATGGATAATTCTAATATATAGCCAGGATTGAGAACCACTGGCTTAATTTAACCTTCTTGACAATCTAACTGTAAATCAAAGAATACTTCCATAATGCAAATTAGACTTTCTGATTTTATCTACGTTTTAAAGTCAATCTTTTGTAGTATACTTGCATACTAACAAATATCTCTATGAACACCACAAATGGAATCAGAAAAGCACAATTTGTCAACAGATTTCAATATAAAATGTCTACCTACAGGGGCAACACAATTGATCCTTACTCCACTACTGGCCCATTCCACAGCTAAGGATTTGGTGAGGTTGTAAACACCTTCTCTTGCAGCTCCAGCATGCCTTTGAAAGACAAAACATAAACAACATTATAATCAGCTTCTCTTGAACATTTCTCTTTTTTTTTTAATTTCAAAATATTAAGGGGGTACAAATGTTTTAGGTTACATGGATCACTTTCGAAATGCTTGAGTCCCAGCTATAGATGTGCCCATCACCCAAACAGTGTTCATTGTACCCATTAGGTAGGTTTTTGCCCCTCCCTCCTGCCCCCCGCCCCGTTTGATTTCCACTGAGTTTTACTTCCCTCTGTGCACATGTGAATAGAAAAAAACCTTCCCCATGGCCTCTTAAAAATGCAATCTCTGGCTTCCTAAAAATGCTAGGAATCAGAATTTACAAAAGATGCTTAAGAAATTAGCAACGAATTTATATATTTTAAACCATATTTTTCAACTGCGAAACTTGTGGTTTTCAAGCAGCTTCCTGGCATACTGTTTTTCTCCTGTTCTATTTGGATGGCTTCTTAGACTCTCATAAAAGAATCGACTGAGTCAGTAGGCTAAATAAGCTTACTGACTTCCTTTCTAAAAAAAATAAACATCCATTTCCAACATGAAAATCTATCAAAATCAGAATCAGAGTCAAATACGTCAAATTTCATTATAGTGAACTTCAAGAGATATTCCAAATTCTTCAGTCACAGATTTTATATATTCACTATTAGCTGGCAAATACATTTTTGTTATTCAAAGATACTTGATATAAAAAAAATTGTGACAGGACTAAACATGGGACATAAATGTCCCCCAAAAAGGACAACTAGGTTAAGGCTCCCCAAACTATAACTCCCTTAATCCTCATCATTCTTGATCTTTTCTTAATATAAATATGCTCTCCTTCCCAACTGTTAAGAGTAAAATTGATCCTCCAGAGAAATGCATTAGTTGTGACAATCCTGTAGCCTTGAGTGCCATCTGGATGCACAGCCCCAGGGTCACAGGCCCTCCTGTAGGAACCACAGATGAAGTCAAACTCCTCTCCACAGTATCCAAGGTCCTTTGGGACTCCAACTCCATTCCCAGCTCTTAATTTTGCTGCATCACCCTCCATCACAAAGAATTATTTGTAATTCCACAAAGTGCCATGGTGTTTCAAATCTCTGTGTCTTTGCATTTACTTGCCTTCCTTTCTCTTCCTCATATGTCTACCAAACTCCAAGTTAACCTTTGGGACATGTTGCCAGAATGTCACCCTCCTTGGTGCTCCCTGCTTACACACTTGCAAATACCTTTACTGGAACACCCAATTCGCTCAAGCCCATTAGACTGTTTTATGTTCGCTCTCTCACTAATTGTGGGCTCCCTGAGAATGTGGATGGCTAGTACTGGATTCATGTTAGTATTTCCAGATGTACCTTGTACCTGTACCCGGGCCACACTATACTTATATGAAATATTGGTCAAGTAAATGAGAGACATTCAACATTTCCCATGTGTCTCTGCAGAGAGTTAAAGTTTAAAATAAAGGAGTGCTCAACCTCTGACACTCACCCTCCTTTTCTACTGTGGAGAATACCTAAACCTGTGTCTTTCAAACTGGAAAGTAAACACAATACCAGTGGTGAAATAAATTTTGCAAGTAATAACCAATACTTAACAAAAAACAAAATAAAATACAGTAGAACACAATGAAATACAAAATGCCATAGCATACCACACTTAGTGAGAATAGATTTGCTTCATGAATTTTTTGTTGTTGTTTCGGTTACCGACACACACATACACACACACTCACTCACACACGTGTTTACTAGATCAAGACGTAAAATTTATTTCTTACTATGAGTCATGATAGAAAGTATGAAAGCCACTGGAAAAGGAAACTACTCCTAAGAAAACAAAAGCAAGAAATATCCAAAACATTCCTTTTCTGTGGCAGAGACAAGTTGAGTTTTTTTTCCTAGCTAACTGAACACCAGAAAAGCCACTGGCTTCATCAAAAAATTTATTCTAAGCAAAGAAACTCATTATTTCTCATAAATTACATAAAGGATCATAATAAGGGAACAATAACTTCTATGAAGGGTAGTTTGGCAAGATCTATTAAAGTTACAAAGGCACATGACTTTTGACTCTGCAATTACACTTTTTGCAATTTAACGCACATGCTATAGGATGCACATACAATATTACTTATTACAGGTCTTTTGTTGTTTTGTTAGTAACAAAAGGTCAGAAACAACCCAAATTTCATTAATTGGAAAATGGTTAAATAAATTATACTTTATGGTTTATAAAGTGGTATTTTAGACAGCCATAAAAAAATCAGGAGAAATCTCTTGAGATTCTGTTAAGAAAATATCTCCAGGATATAGTGTTCATTTATGAGAACAGCAAGATACAGAATAGTGTCTCTATTAATATAATTTTTGTAAAAAAGTGGGGAAAAATATGCTCCCAAATAATAGTAGTTTCCTGTGAGAATGGGAAATGCCAGACAGAAACTACAATCTCAACTGACTTTATTGCTTCCAAGATGCTAAGAAAGGTAAATAAAGTAAGAAAACTAAATAAAGGTAAATAATGAATAATAAGCAGGAAAAGGAAGTACAGTGGTATCACTTACCTGCCCCGTATTCTTTGCTCTGTTTTTGGTAACATCACCTTGATTTCCACTTGAGGAACCACCTCTTGCCTGTTCTCAGTCTATGTCTAAGTGGTACGGACCCCATTTCCTCTGTCTTGGGCTGACAGTGCACAGCAGAACAACCTCATCCCCACTGTATTTGGTTGATGGCTGCACCATGACCCAAGCAGGGTCAGTTAATGAGGTTCCTCTCCGGGACTTGCTGGCACTGGTATTTTTTTTTTTCTGGTACAATTTGAGAAACACTCTCTTATTGCAGATTTACAAACAGCTAGAGTATTGACCTCTAACTCCTGCTGTTACTCTTTTTGCCACATGTAGAGAAGGCCTACCTGGGAATGAAGACAGACGTGAAGAAAGCAAAACCAAAAGCAGAGGCAGTTTCCTGCCAACATCGTGGCTGAACCTAACACGCCCCACGTGCAGTGGTTCTGCTGGTACCAGAATCACCCTGGAGGGCTTGCACAGTTTGCTGGGCCCTGAGCCCAGAGTTTCTGATGCAACAGATCTGGAGTGAGGCTGGGGAATTTGCAGTTCTAACAAGTTCCCAGTGATGCTGATGATGCTGGTCCAGAAACCACACTTGAAGAACCACCACCCTAGATTTTTACTTAAGCCAGTCTGAATTTTATTTCTATCCCATACAACTGAGGGAGTTCTGAATAATGCAGGAATTGAGTAGGGTACTAGAATTTGCACAGAGGAAGCAAACTCTCTGCTTACAAAGTGGCTAATTAGAAGTACAAAACCTTAGAAACTTTTGGGAAAAAATTCTGGGTTATCTGTTAGAAGTATCAACTTAGCAGTCCTGTCTAAAATCACAGATGTATGTTCATGGTATTCAAATCTAAATTAACACAGAATAGTTTCATTTTCACACCTTAATAAATATGCAGTCCCCAGACAGTGATAGCAAGCTTAGTGACATCTGGATTAGAGTTGCCAGATAAAACACTGGACATCCACTTAACGTGAACATCAGATAGACAACAAATAATTTTTTGGCACAAGTATGCCCCTATGCAATATTTGAGACACATTTTATACTAAAAAATTATTTAATTGGGCAGCCTGGGTTTTTTTTTTTTCTTTTCTGTCCTTGGCGAATTTGGCCATCCTAGTCTGAATGGGAATGTTTTAGAAGTACATTTTTAGAGTCCAAATAAAAGGAAATGCTAAGTATTGAGGTCACAACTAATTAAAGGTATTAATGATCTTGATTTAAGAAACGTTACCCATCCTCTTCCTCCCCATTCAGAGAACAACCCAAAGACATAGGAAGGAAAAATATAAAAATGCTTACGCAGCTAACGGAAATCCAGTTTTAGTAAGGATAATGATATTAACAATAGATCCGCCATGCTGTTTCATCCAGGAGCTGTAAACTGCAGGATACAGACAAATGACAATCATATTAAATTATTAGTGTCCTGACCCTCCTCTGAGACGCTGGTTCCAGCACACTGCCTGTTTGATATGTTTTACATTTTTATTTACTTTTTCTGTAAAAAGCCTGAATGACCTCATAAAATTCATCCACTTTAAATGTATGATTTAATGATTTTTAATAAAAATATGAAGTTGTGCCACCATTACCACAATCCAGTTTTAGAATGTTTCCATCACCCCAAAAAGTTCCTTCGTACCCATTTGTAGCCCAACCCATCCCCAAGCAAACACTTACCTTTCTATTTCTCTAGATTTGCCTTTGCCTTTTCTGAACATTTCATATAAAGTGAATCACACTATATGTGTTCTCTTGTGTTTGGCATCTTCCACTCAGAATGTTTGTTAGGTTCATCCATGTTGTAACATATTAATAGTTTCTTTTTATTGCTAAGTAGTATATCATTATATGGATATGCCATATTTTATTTATTCATTCATTAGCTAATAAACATTTGGATTGTTTCTACTTTTGGGTGATTATGAATACAAATCTTGTGTGCACGTGTTGTTATTTCTCCTGGGCAGATACCTAGAAGTGAAATTACTGGGTCATATGATAACTCCATGTTTAACTTTGTAAGAAACTGCCAAACTGTTTTCCAAAGTGGCCTCACCATTTTACATTCCTACCAGAAATGCACGAGGTCCTAGTTTCTCCACACTATTGTTGTCTGACTTTTTGATTATAGCCATCCTCGTGGGTGTGAAGTGGTATCTCATTGGGGTTTTGATTTGCATTTCCCTTTACCTTATTCTCCTCCTCCCCCATAAGTAAACATTCTTTAATGATTTATCCTTTAATTTTTTAAAAATATAGGCAAATACACACACAAACATATAGGCATATACACATACACATACACACATATATATATATTTTGTGGAACAAATTATCACACTGTATTATTTCTTGTGAACAAAATTTTCCAGAGAGCAACTTTATAAGTATTAACATTGGAATCAGTGGAAACAATGAGTATAGATCAAATTTTTTAAAGTGATAATTTCTCAGAAATGTCTCCATATCATTTAAGATTATCTACAAGCAATTGGTCTTGGGAAGACATAATTTTTGAAGAACTCTCTCGCCAGATAAGAGTGACCTAATGTGAATGCATAAAATATATTCTGTAGTTGAATTGAAAATAGGTACATCTCTATTGCTGAATTCTAATAATCTTATTCATTCTTTAAAAATTTACATGCAGTAATATTACCAGTGTTCTTTTGAACTTGCTTTCTCAAAATTCACATAGCTATCCCAATAACACTCTTAAAGTCTTAAGTATAATAACTTTATAAAGCCTCTTCTTTCAAAATGTCGCTTAAAGTCTCCTTTTTCCTTCTTTTAAAATAGCCATCTTTGGACTATCTTACAATGCAGGGTTTTATTTGTGTATGCTGGTTGTTTCAAGCCACTTCACATAACATTGGTTCTACGATCTGTGTGGGCAAGAGCGATAAGACAGTGCAAGTATATATGCCAGTCATGGGGAAACTCAGGCCCTTTAAGGATGCAAGAGAGAATCAGGAAGTATCCATCCTTCAAGCTGGGTAAAAGCTTAACAAACATACATTGGATAGAAACATACAACAACAACAAAATCACTACAGCTTTGATGACTACTGTGGTGTTTAATTAGCTCTATTTTAAGACTTTTCTACACTTAGCCCTCTCTCTCTTCTCAAGGTGCAGCAAATCACTTCCTTGTTAATGATACATGTGTGGACCTTATCTTGGCTGTGTCTGTATTACAATCAAGGCCACTGCCAACACACTGGCATAGGCTGGCTCTCCACCCTCTCTTCCATCCCATTAACTGCCAAAGAACTCAGACTACCAATGGTAGTACCCAGATTCATGAGTTGTCTTTATATGTTGCTTTTGAAGTCTTTTCTGAAGTCTAACGTTTTTCTGTCTGGAACCTAGAAGACATTGATCTAATAAAATATTAGCTGATAATTTTTCAAGAATTATTTCAATAGACTTAAACATTTGTTCTTCAACATGGCTGAGTCAAAGTCACTTACACTACACAAAAGTTAAGCATACTTCCATCACCGCTTCGTCTGAGGACCGTAAAACCCCTTCCATTTCCGTATCCATGGTAACTACCCACCCCAAGGTCCTGGCACACATGGGAGGGAAAAATCTGTCCAGGAACTCTCTGAAGTCAGTGTTCAACATGGAATGGGTATTCAGGATGATCACACCACGTGAGCATTTCCACCAAGCGGACATTTTTATTTAACGCTTCAGTGTGCTTCATTTCTTCTTCAGTGAGAGAAAAGTCAAAGATCTGAAAGTTTTCTTTGATCCTTTCAGGATTAAAGCTTTTAGGAATGATAACCACCCGTCACTGGATGTTGAAACGCAAAATGACTTCAGTTGCTGTCTCATTGCACTTTCCCCCCAGTGAGTTTAGAAGTTCATCCTTTAACAAAGGCGCAGAAGACATATTTGCCCAGGTTGGATTCCTAGAGGTCCCCAAATGGCTATATGCAAAAATGACAATGTCATGTTATTGGCAAAATTTCAAGAGTTTTGGCTGGGTGGAATATAGGTGGCATTCAACCTGGTTGCTGACTGGCTGGTTGCTGAGTCCTGACTTGTTCAGGGTGAGCTCCAGCTGCCTGCAGTTAAAATTTGCAAAATTAAAGTCTCCAGGGGATTTCACTAAGCCAACATCTTTCCAAGTTCCAAAGTGGCAAACAGATTTGACCTGTGATATAACCATTTGCCATTCTCGTCTCTAGGATAGATTTCATCTCCTGGCTTAAGGGCCATGGGTATTTTAATGATGTAAAGATCCAGATAATCTATCTGGAGAACCTTGAGCATACTCTCCAGGGTTGGGTGGACCACCTCTGGGTCATGATTCGCAGGCTACGGCTTTCCACACTAGAAGATACCCTCTCTCTGTACCCTTCCTTCCACTATCTTCTCCCCAATGGCCCCCCCAACCTTGTGCTCGTTTTGGTAGATGTAAGCCCTGTCAATGTGCCAGTACCCCGTGTCGATGGCAACCTTCACCAACGTTGCACAGGCCCCCTTAGGGGTCAGCTTAGGTTCTGAGTAGGTACCAAGTCCGATGATGGGAATGCTGTTCCCATAACTTAGAGGTACGCAGTGATTTGCCAGCACTGAGGTACATCTTGGAAAGAGAATCTGAGGTTTCAACTTTCTAGGAATGATCCCTGTATTCTTTAATTCAGTTCTGACTAATAAAAACCATGGCTGAATCTAGACTCTGCAGACTTTTAATTAACAGTTACTAGCCTTGGATTGGTAAGACTGATGACTTGCGTGCCACAAGGAGTGAAAGCACTGAGTTATAAAGCTTGGGTTAGAGACTACCAGTTGCCTCTCAATACTCATTCTCCCTCTCTTACATAGAAATAGAACCTGTATCAAGCACACGGCCACCACCTACAGACTCTTACCTCCCTTACAGCTAGGTGTGATCATTTAACTGAATTCTAGCTAATGAATGGGAATAAACGTGACAGTGCCACTTCCAGATGGTGCCCCTAAGAGGAATGGGTGAGCATTACGCTCTTCCCCATTCCTGTTGTCTGGAATACAGATATGACGGCGGGAACTGAAGCAGTCCGTCATCCTGAACCACGAGATGGAAACCACAGGTCAAGAAGAGCAGAGCAGTAAGAAGGATTCTCAATCCCTAATGATTATGAAACTACCACACTATCCACACACTACCTACCTGGACTTTTTCATGTGAGAGAAATAACCTGCCTTATTCAAGCCCCTGTTGTTTCTGGTTCTCTCCAGTGGAGCAGCCAATCCTGAATCACAACATATCCAGAGCTCAATACTGCTAGTAGCTAAAGATGAAGTCTGGGGATAGCTGCTAGACCTCTGACTTGTAGATATTATGGAATATAAAGCCTCGCCTATGTTGGGGTGAAGATCCTTTGGGTCAGAATTATACTTGTTCTACATTTTTCATCATAAGAATGTCTTGAGTAGTTTTTATGGAAACCTTTGAGTTACTCAACTTAAGGGAGTTTAATATTAACCACTTATGAAACATAACCATTAATCCAAAGACTATGTGTGCATGACAATTAGTTGTTAGTCAGAAAGCATGTAGAGTTTGTCTCTGCTACTCAGAATTTATAAATTGGTCCTTCTAACAGATTTAACAAATTCATTTCTTAAAAATGAAGTAAGTGTGAGAGTTTTCTCTACTTTTATGAACAACTTCATAGCTAAATCTTTGTACAGATCATTAATGATTTTCTCATGATAACTTCCTAGGAATAAAATTATGAGATCAAAGGACATCCACATTTTATAATATTGCTAAATTACTATCTAGAAATATGTTAATTTATATCCCTATGTTGTATGTGAGAAAATCAGGGCAGTAAATGTGAAAAAAAATGGGGCTTCTGAATCTCTAATAGGATTCCCTACGATCTCTCAACAAAGACCCACTGATTTGTGGATATTGATGGCACTTGCCTGCTTTGCACATGTAGAAGGTGCCCGTGAGGTTGGTCTCAATCACAGCATGCCATCCCTTTGAACTGATGTGTTCAGCAGGGGAAAGGAACTGGCCTCCTCCATTGTTTACCAAGAAATTGATCTTACCATAAATATCTAAGGTAGATTTGACCAGATTATTCACCTAAAGAAGAACATTGAAAGTTAAAACACTAAAAGTTTAATAACCTAACTTGCTACTTGGACTGATTGCTTGTTCTAGAAGTACAACAAAGCTTGCAGTCTCTCACAGTGAACAGTAACTCCAAGTACCACAATAAATGTACATGAAGTCAGCAATGAATAAACCTAAAAATCCTACATCAATGAGTAATTTAGCAGTATCCAATACCCACAGATCATATAGCTAAAATTGTAATTTTGATGACAAGATATACCCTAGGGCCTGCATCACCCCCTAAGTAGGGTAGGCCTCAGTCATACATTAATTTTTAAGCTACTAACCAAGAATGATAACATAGCAATAAAATCAGGTTAAAATGAGCATCAAGAAATAACTTAAAGGTCAAAGCATAAGCCAGTGACCAAAAAAAAAAGAAATCACTTAAAGGACAAAGGCAGTCTCTAGCAGAGACCACATTCTTGCTTCCCTTACCCTCCTTCTCCTGAGGTCACTGGCTCAATAAAGCATTAGCGCAAGAATCTCCTTCACAGGCTCTGCTTCTAATGAACCTCACCTAAGACAGCTACTATAGAAACACCTGAAGCACAGCTAGGATAGGAACCATTATTGCAAATTAATACACGTGAATAGATTATATAGATATATTTGCATTACCTCCTCTTCATTGCGGATGTTGCACTGTATGGGCGTGACTTGAGCCTGGCTGTTGGGAGGTAGGCTGGCCTTCAGTTCTCTTGCAGCAGATTTCAAATTATCCAACTTACGGGATGCAATGACCACATTACTCCCTGAGGAGAAACAAGCCAGAGAACAAGTAAATATGCTTTCATGAGTTGTCCAAATTCCAATAATTCCAATAATAATAATGTTGAGAAATTGTTTCGTGTGGTCCTATTTAAAAAAAGAAAAGATGAATTAGGACTTCTGTTTCTGGACAAGATGGAGTAATAGGAACTGAATTTACCCTCCAGCCCAAAATAATTAAAAAACTGGATGAAATATATGAAACAATGGTTTTCAGCCATTGACCATCAAGTAGCACCTGATAGTCATCTCTGGGAGAGTGGAAACAAACAACGTGAGCCCTCTGATCGCCTCAGCTTACTGCGTGGAGAGAGCTTCCAGACCGCAGCACGGGAAGAAGAATTCATTCAGAGCCCAGAAGTCTCCCTGGGTGGAAGAGATGAAGCTGGGAGTCCAGGGAGGCCACGGCAGCTAGACTGCACAGGGCAGAGAGAAAAGAGGGGTACACAGAGAGAAGACTCCAGAGATCAGAACCCCCCTTGAGTCTCCAGCTGAGTACTGATCAGTGCATGGGAGTAAATCAAAGTGGAAAGAACCCTCCAAAAGAGCAGGAGGAAGAAACTCTGGCACTCACACAGCACTGGGAATAGTTAGTGTGCCCACCAGGAGAAACCTTTCAGCAGACATTGAGTGAAGTACTCAGAAGAGGATGGCCTCGGCAAAATTTGCCATAGACTAAAGGCTGCTCAGATCACACAATTTAAAAGCAAGCCTCTTTTAAAGCATCAAACTGTTTCCAAGTAACTTAACTGCATCCCAGGACAAAGCTTAAGAATATTTATAAGAATATAAAAATAGCCAGAACCCAACCAGGTAAAATTTAAATATCTAGCATCCAACAAAAAACTACCAGGCATGCAAAGGAACAGGAAAATAACAACCCATATTATTAATTGAGAAAAGTCAATTAATAAAAATATACCCAGAAATGACACTGATTATATAATTAAATAGAGCAGTGATGACGAGAAAAATCTTAAAAGCAGCCAGGGTACTTAACATACATATTTAGAACAAAAAAGATGACTTCTTTCAGAAACACTGCAAGCCACAAGACAGTGGAACAACATCTTTACGGTACTCAAAGAAATAAAAAAGATTGAGAACCTAGAAATCTTGACATAGTGAAAATATCTTTTAAAAATGATGGCAAAATACTTTTTCACACATATGAAAGCTGGAAGAATTCATCAAAGTGACCCACACTACAAAAAAAGACCAAAGGAAGTCCTTGAAGCAGAAGGAAAAAATACCAGATGGAAATCTAAATCTACACAAAAGAAGAAAGAGAACCAGAACTGGTAATTATGTGAGTAAATATAAAGACTTTTCTTCTTTCCATTCAGATCTCTTTAGAAGGTAGTGATAGTTTAAAGCAAAATAATAATGATGTATTATGGGATTTATAATGTATGTAGAAATAAAATGCTTCTCTCCCTCTCCTTGAGAATAACAGCACAATGGCCAGGAAGGGTGAAATGTTAGTACAGGCAGTCTTTGTTTTGCTCAGCTCTAATATGCACTAATTTCAGTTACCTTAGCTTAGTTCAATGACACCAGTCCTCCAGCAATAAAATGGTTCAAATTTCAGTTACCATGGTATATTAACATAATTGCATAAGATACAAAGTGCACTGCTAGCCTCAATCTCAAATCACTATGTAAACAACAGATGCACATCATGATCAGTGACTAATCATGTCATCCCTTTCAACGTCTGTCATGGATCAGTCACTGTGCATCTCCTCTTCAGTTCATGCACAGACAGCAAAGAATGTAATCATGTCATCTCCTTGTCTCCCAACAATAAAATCCATGTGACATTTTATAAAAATAGATGATCAAAAGAGGGACTGGCCAACAAAGATGAAAGTGAGACAAAGAAATGAAAATTGGTAACACTGAAAGTGAAATTAGAATTGACTATCAAGGAAGTCATGAGAGGAATAGCTGACCACAGGGACATTGACGCTGCTGCCATTCTGGACACCACAGATATGCAGCCAGAAAACCTTAGTGTGGGGAAACTCAACATCAATGAAGAAAGTGGTTGTAACAAAAAGGATGAAGATGTCCCAGAAGTGACACCCACAGACATTAAAGAAACTCTTGGAAATATTTCATGACACTGAAATGTAAACGCTAAAATGTTGGAGGCTAACCCAAACATAGAAAGGAATACGACAATTCAGCAAGGCATTAAAAAAATGCTTGTTTCATACTGTAAGGTATACAATGAGAAGAAGAATGCAAGCACCATTCAAACGACTCTTGATAAATTTTTCACATATAAATAAAATACTTTCTCAATGTTTACTATTTTTTTCATTTTAGTTTATTTTTAGTTGACAAATAATAATTGGGTACAAAGAATTTACTGGGTACAATGTGATGTTTTGAGACATGTATACATTATGGAATGATAAAATCAGGCTCATAAATACCCATGACCTCATATACTTATCATTTCTTTGTGGTGAGAACATTTAAAATCCACTCTTTCGAAATATACAATACATTGTTATTAACTATGGTCACCATGCTGTGCAATAGACCACCAGAATTTATTCCTCCTGTCTGAGACTTTGTACCCTTTGACCAACATCTCCCCAGTAAAACTGGCTTGGTCTAGTTGTTCTATTTTTTTCATTTCCCTATACATTTACAAGTGGCAGTAAAAGAATTTCTAATGCTTTAACAAAAACTTTTAAAGGTCATGAAACATTTGTAATTTTTCCCATAGATTATTAAGTTTGGTTTGCACAGTTTCAACTTGCACAATCATAGTTATGATCCCACAAATGCAAAGCAAGGACACCTATAAACTGTTAAGTAGTTATTTTTTTTTTTTTAAGAGACAAGGTCTTGCTATGTTACCCAGGCTGGAGTGCAGTGGCTATTCACAGTTCTAAATTCTAAGTAAAGGGGTACAGCATCACCCATCACTAGAAGACAGACTACAATATGTTAAATATGTATATTTCAAACCACCACTAAAAACAAAAAGAAGAGTAATAGGTAATAAGCCTATAACAAAGGAGATAAGTTGGAAAACTATAAAAATACTAAACTAATCCAAAAGAAGGCAGAAAACAAAAGAAAATGGAAAAAAGAACAGATGGGACAAATAGAATAGAAATAGCAATATAGTAGATTTAAATTCAACTATATTGATAATCACATTAAATGTAAATTATTGAAACATCCCAGTTAAAGATGTGGATTGCCAGACTAGATGAAAAAGCAAGATCCAACTATATACTGCGTAAAGAAACACACTGTAAGTGTAAAGACACAAATAAATTAAAAGCAAAAGAATGGAAAAAAGATATACCATGCTAACACTAATCAAAAGAAAGCTGTAGTGGCTATATTAATACTACACAAAGTAGATTTCAGAGTAAGGAATATTACCAGGGATAAAGGGGTGTATGTCATAGATAAAAGGGTCAATAGAACAAGAGGGCATATTGATACAACCATTTGGCAGTTTCTTAAAAAGTTAAGCATTCACCTATCATATGACCCAGATATTACTCCAGGTATTCAAGAGTAATAAAAGCATATGTCCATACAAAGATTTGTGGATAATGTTCATAGCAGCTCTTTTCGTAATAGTCAAAAAGTGGAAACAACCCAAATGCCCATCAACAAATGAAAGGATAAACAAACTGTAGTATATCCATATAATGGAATACCAGTCAGCAATAAAAAAGAATGAATTATTAACACAAGCAACAACATGGATAAATCTCAAGATAAATATGTTAGGTGAACATATAGATTACATACTGTATGACTCCATTTATATAAAAATATAGAAAATACAAACTAATTGATACTGACAAAAAGCAGATCACAGGTTGCCTGGGATGTGTGAGGGGGATAAAGTTGTGGGAAGGATTACAAAAGGTACAAAGGGGCACAAGAAAACATTTGGGGGTAACAGATACGTAAATTATCTTGATTGTGGTAATGATTTCACAGGTGTATATATATGTCAAAACTCACCAAATTGCACATTTACATTTGTGCATTAATTATATGTCAATTATACCTCAATAAAGATGGAAAAACAAAACCCAGATGGGGCTAGGCACGTTCACACCTGTAATCCCAGCATTTTGGGAGGCTGAGGTGGGCAGATTGCCCAGTGAGCCCAGGAGTTCGAGGTTGCAGTGAGCTATGACTGTACCACTGTACTCCAGCCTGAGCAACACAGCGAGACCCCCTCTCAAAAAAACAAAACAAAGCAAAGAAAAACAGACAACAAAAACTCCAAAGATTGAATTCTCTTTGACTTGAATGTAAGTAAAAGCTAACTATGACTCAAAATCTATGTGCAAGCAAGAGATTAAATTAAACTGTCTATATAAAAAAACTTTTGCATTGCAAAGAACACCAGAAATAAAGTAAAAAAATCAACAAACTAGGAGAAAATATTTACATATATCACAGATCAAGGGCCAATATCCCCAATATATAAAGAACTCTTAAAAATTAAGGGTTAGGCTGGGTGCAGTGGCTCACACCTGTAATCCTCCTAGCACTTTAGGAGGCTGAGGCAGGAGGATCACTCGAGCCCAGGAGTTTGAGGCTGCAGTGAGCTATGATTGTGCCACTGTACTCCAGCTTGGGAAACAGGGTAAGACCCTGTCTCTAAAAATAATAATGATAATAATGATAATGATAAAACCCAGATGGATTACAAAGTCAACTACTATCCTACAACACGCTAGAATATCCATTTATCTTACTAAGTAACGCCAAACCTTATTGCTCATTGCTGCCCTATGCCCTAGCTCATCCTACATGAAATCCTTCTTTTCAAAAAAAAAAAAAAAACAACAAAAAAAGAAATCCTTCTTTTCATGTAAAATACGTTACATATGTGTATATATGTATATTTTACATGAATATGTGTATATATAATATGTACAGATATTTAATATACATAAATGTGTATTTACATATATGTAATATATAATATATATGTAAAAATATACATAAAAATATAGAAATCAGAAATACTTGCCATGTCAGCTTCAAAGCAGAAAGAAGGAAGAGTCTCACTGCCTCTGGGAAGCCGTGCTAACCCTTCTCCCTCTCCCCCATCAAGCCTAAGTTCACTGCTCCTGCTACATGTTCCTATAGCCCTGTCCTCACCCTAATATAGCATTTAAGCCTTCACTATATCATAAGTTCCTGTTAACTTAGTGTCCCCTGCTCACTGTCATGTCCTGGAAGGCAGGGACCCTGTCATTGCTCTATCTGTTATGCTAACACATAGTCTGCGTTCAATATACACATGTGGAATATATGAAGTTTATAAAGGCAAAGAGTAAAACAGCTCTCCATTTGGCATGAACTATTTTAGTTATATAGGATGAGCTAGCATATCAAAATAAGACATTTTAAAAAACTATATTTCAAATTTAGGTTATAATTTAGTAAACTACAAATGGTGACAACTTTTGGAAATTCCAACGGGCAATCTGAGAGTTTTATAAAGCAAAAATTGAAAAGATTCACCTTGAGTTCCTTATAACACAAGCCTAACTTTAAAACATAATCCAATTTATTAAAAATGTATGTGTAATTTTCAACAATGCATAAATCATACTGTTAGGAGAACCCTTATTCCTTTCTCCTTTTGTTTCCAGGAGGTGCCTTCTACTCCCAGGAGGAAAAAGAGCTGAAATACAGTCAAGCACCTCATAATGTTTCAGTCAATGACTGACCGCATATTCCACAGTGTTCCCATAAGATTACAATGAAAGATCACTTTCATTACAATGAAAGTGAAAAATTCCTATCACCTAGTGAAACTGTAGCTATCAAATGTCATAGCTACAATTATTTTTTAATAAATTTAGTGTAACATAAGTGTACAGTATTTATATATACACTGCCCTATACAGGCATACCCTTTTTTTTATGTTTTATATAATATTGTTACTGTACCTTTTCTGATTTAGATATGTTTAGATACACAAATATTCACCATTGTGTTGCAACTGCCTACAGTATTCAGCACAACCTGCTGTATGGGTTTTGTAGCCTAGAAGCAACAGACTATAGGTAGGCTATACCATCTAGTTTTGTTTAAGTACACTCTATGATGTTCATACAAAGATGAAATCGCCCAAGGACAACACATTTCTCAGAACATATCCCTGTCGTTTGCTAAGCAATGCATGACTGTATATGCTTCTAGACCTGATCTGACCCTTAGGTTTCTCTAAGTTAGGAAGAGCATTTAAGCTGATCAGTGAGACGGAAAGGAAAAATGAGCACACCTGGACCAACCACCTCCTCTGCCCCACACCCCACCTCCCCCCACCCTCACTTCTTTCTTTGATCTTTCTGCCTTCAACATGGGCATTATTTGCTCTATTTCCCAGTATAGGGCATAGGCTGAGCAGGGATTTCAAAACTGACCACTACAACTCTTCCTAAAACCATTAAAAAAAAAAAAAAAAAAAACTCTTAGGAATACTAAGGTGATTAATGCCTAACGTTGCCTAAGACCTCAAATAAGAAATACGGTAAAAATATAAATAGGACGATTCACATAGATTACCTAATTAGTAGTTTACTAAATTATCACTGATTACTATCTGAACCCTGAAGATTTCAGGACAGTTGTCTAATTCAAGTAGAGCTGTACTAGAATACGGCTATTTACTTTAATTTCTAGGACTTTTCACTACATACAAACTTGAACTAGGGTGCAAAGGTGTTATAGGGAAAAAGACTGCAATGCTAGGTAAAGCACTAGAAACCTAAATGTCCATTAGGAAATGGACCTATCCATACAAGGGAATACTAGACAATTTTGAAATGAATGCGATACTACTACAGGTACTACCATTAAAAAATATAAGATATCTTAAGTCAAAAAAGTTACAGAGCAGTAAGAATACTATGATCCCAATTTTGTAAATAATAAAACACATGTATATGTGTATATGTGTGGACATTAGTAGATTCATAGAAAATTGCCAAGAAGGGGATTTAGGAAAAGGGCAGAATGGAAAAAGCTCATTTTTTCTTTTACATACTTCTATACTATTTGAATTTATTACAAACCTCTTATGCTACCTCATAATAAACTGGAAAATTGTTAGATATAATCCTTCTCTTCACTGTTACACTAAATGATTTGGATAGACTTTGTTTTTGTTTACATGAGTATCTAGAGAGATTCAGGAAGCTTGACAGACCTGGTTATAATAAAGTATAGAAATAGCTTACGGATAAGGAGCTATTTCCACATCAGGGGCTTGCAACCCAGTATGTTGTGTTCCAGCTTGGACTGATACTGATTCCTTTCAATATTCAACTCAGAATACTACATTTATTAAGCACCTTCTAGGTCCCTGGTGTTGGTAACAGACTAGTCACCAGAGCAAGAAAAAATGCTATCTTGTCTCACAATTTCCACTTGCATTTTATCTACTGTACCTAACTTACGTTCTGCTGTAGTAACAGAAAGAGAATGATTAACTTGAAGACAAAGAAAAGGATCTGACATGAATTCAATTTGAATGGTCTTCAGTATTCCTTGATAGAATCAAGACTCCCTCTGCCTAAAGGCATCTGTCAAATGTACAAGGGGGATCCAATTCTGTCTGCTACATCCTACTCATGGGAGCTAGGGCTTTTTGTCTCCCCTCAGCAAAAGGAAAAGTCAAAATCATTTGGATGCGGAAAATAACACAGTAATTGCCATTTTAAAAACCATGCCTCAAAATTCAAGTTGTAATTCCCACCAAAAAACAGCAGCCTTCTCACTGGAAAAAGAATTGGCTAATATTAATTTTATTTTATTTGCCCAGTAAATAATATATAACAATTTTCAGGAAATAGCCATTAACTCTGCCATAAAAAAAAAAGATGAGAACATGATAGTAAAAATTATTTTATATTCTTTCACCAGGGGAAATCCATTTCCAGTACCACAAAAAAATTATGCATACAGTTTTTTTAAGTATATAGCTTCTTTCTCTAGGGAGAGGCTCCATTGCTTTCATCAGAATCTCAGAGGCATCCATGGCTTCCAAAAGATTACATGATCACTGTCTTGATGTTTCAGTCTATGGTAATAAAAATAAAGTCTGCTACCTTACCCCAGGTGACATGTAGTGTTCGGCCAATTCAAATTTACCAAACAGGGAGAAAGCTGAAATATACGAAAACCCATTAAGGGTCCTACAAGGTAAACTAGGATTCTACAAATCTGTTGTGAAGCCTAGAACCTCACCCTGGCATTAAATGATAACCAATTCTGATTTTATTATGGATTTTCCTAAGAAGGGATAGAGTTTGGTGTTGGAAGTGGAGTGGGCTGTAATGATGATAAGGCTACAATATGGTCTAATTAGCTGATGTTAGTTTCCCGTTTTAATTAAAAATGTATAGGATTTTTTTTTCTAATATAATTTTTTTTTTTTAGTTCATACTATGCCAGATCTTGGAAACACAATGGTAACAAAGGCAATTTACATGTTCATTTTTTAAAAATTGAAAGATGAAGACTATTTTAACCACTGTTGGGGAGAAGGGAAAACTTCCCCTTTGCACTGACAGATCAACTCACAATAGGGCAGATTAACAAGAGAAAGGGATTACAAAATTATTTACCTTGTGCACAGGAAGAATCACAGAGTGATTGCCCAATATCCCAAGGGGGTCCAGAAGCTTATATACCCTCATTTTAGAGGGGAGGGGGGAGATGAGGAATATAAGTAATTCTGCTGAGGGGCAATAAATCATTACTAGGAGGATGACTAGATACTTGGGAGAACAAATGGATGGGGGAAGCAGATTGACTTGTAAATGTTACTCTTTGGAAATCAACTTAACCTGAGAGACAGGCATTATTTCTAAAGTGGGTTGGGCCAGGTCTGGTTGCATTACTGATCTTCTTTCTGGCAAAAGAAATTAAGGTAACAGGGAGGAGACTGGAAAGACGATTGTTCTTCTTGAAGGGGCCCTCCGGTTTTTAAGAAGATAGAGGGAAAGCCCCCACCAACATCAGCTGATGTCTAAGGGCCTTTAATTCAAAATACTCTTTATACCAAGGAGTCATCTTTTGAGGCGAAATTCTCTGAGCTCCTTCACCACTCATAATTAAAATTATTTTCAGAAAAAAAAATTGCTAACAATGTTACAAACGTCCATTCTTTTTCTGCATATATATTTTTCATTAACAGTCAAATTGGAATGCTATTTTGTTTAGAATCCTGCTTTTTCCAATTATATGGTATGTATTTCTCCCCATAAAGTCTTCAGTAGCAGGATATTTAAACAGCGGCATGTCGGCGGAAAAGAACCCAAACGCTGTAAAATAACTTTAAAGGGGTTTATTCTGAGCCAAATTTGAGGACCATGACCCGGAGCCACACCCAAGAAGCCTTGAGCAAGTGGACTCTCTGTGGTTGGGTTACAGTTTGGTTTTATACATTTTAGGGAGATAGGGGTTACAGGTAAAGTCATAAATCAATACATGGAAGGCATACATTGGTTTGGCCCGAAAAGGCGGGCCATCTCGAAGTGGGGGGGCTTACAGATTATAGGTGGGTTTAAAGACTCCTTGACTTGTAATTGGTTAAAAAAAAATGAAGCTTTGTCTAAAGCCTTGTAATGTTTTAGATTGGAGACAAGTCACTGGACATATATTTGTTGTGTAAATTGGGGACCTGCAGGTTTGTCTTGCATAGCCTTAGACCTGTTAATGAGTTACAAAGGATATCTCCAAGAAGGGAGGGGGCATGGTGAGGCATGTCTGACCTCCTCCTCGTGGCAGACAATTTAGTTTTAGGATATCCTCTTGTCCAGGAGGGGGTCCATTCAGTCAGCTGGTGGGAGGAAGATTTTTATTTAATTTTAGTTCACAGGCATAATATGTCATTTAGCGATTTCTCTCATAATGGGTAAATTATTTCCAGTTTTTCACTACTCAAATATCACTACATCCTGGTATACAAATCTTTGTCTTTGATTACTTCCTTAAAGTAAATTCCTAACAAAGGAATTACTAGGTCATAGAGTGTGAACATTATAAAGGCTTTTAGATCTTATTTTCCAAATTGCCCTCCAGAAAGTTTGTAGTAATTTACATTCTTGCCTGCCTTCTTGATGCGGAAACAGAAAATTTCACTGTCCTTGAAACTGCTTAACGACTGCAACTCTCGCTTCTGTAAACACCTTTCAGCAGCTCCTCCCCGGCAACTTCCTTGTCTGTAGGCTTCCTGGTATAGACCTCTACAAAAGGTCATTACATCTAAAGCGCGGGGCTCAGAATTTGGCAGAAGAGGCCCCTCCGAGCCCGCCGGCATTAATAAACCTGATCTCTCTGCATCCTCGTGGACCTCTCGGTATTTCTCTCAGTAACATTTTCATTTTTCCAGATGTTTCAAAATTTTGTTAGAAAAACAATGGTACCTTATTGTTTTATTTTGCATTTTATTATCACTAAAGTTGATTATTTTCTCATAATCTTCTTGCCTGTTTGTAGTTCTTTTGGAATGCTTAGTCCATACCATTAGCCTATTTTTCTATTAGTGAGTTGGGTCTTTATTGGTAAGAGGTCTTATTAAATATAATAAGATTATTTGTCTTATGTTGTAATAATTTTTCTTCATATGCTTTTAAACTTATATTGTTTTTTAATTCAATGAGGATTTTGAGGACTGAACTCTGATCTTTTTCTTTTGCCCAAGTCCTTTCTAAAGGGGCCTAGTGAGTCACACCTACAAATGATAAAATCTCACTAAACAGATTTTGTTAACCAAATATAGTGCAGGTTTACTTCCCAACCTAATTCTGGTAGAGCATTAACATCATCCAAAAGATAGAAGACTCCCCCTCATCTTAACTCAAACATCCTAGCAAATCCTTATCTTAAGAAAGATCCTCCTGTCTGGACCTCCCAAAGTGCTCAGACCTTTTATCTTCACTTAAGCATTCCCTTTCTGGTCTTTTAGAAAAAGCCTAACTCTTTCAGCCAATTGTCAGCTAAAGAATCCCTAAACCCACCTATGACTTGTAAGGCCCCCCACTTCGAGATGGCCCGCCTTTTTGGGCCAAACCAATGTGTGCCTTCCATGTATTGATTTATGACTTTACCTGTAACCCCTATCTCCCTAAAATGTATAAAACCAAACTGTTACCCAACCACAGAGAGTCCACTTGCTCAAGGCTTCTTGGGTGTGGCTCCGGGTCATGGTCCTCAAATATGGCCCAGAACAAACCTCTTTAAAATTATTTTACAGAGTTCAGCTTCTCTTCCTTTGACAATTTACATCTTCATATAGGTAAATTTATTTATTTTCGCCTTTGTGGTTTCTTCCCTCCATTATGTGTTTAGAAGGGCCTTCCTTCACCCAAGTTAAGGTAAATAGTCACTATATTTTCTGGCTGTGGTTATGATTAAAAGATGTGAGAAGACAGTAGTAGTACGATCAGAGTCTCTCAAATGTTTACAACCTTTTCCAGTTAAATGAAGTCTTCTCATGTTTCCTAATCACTCAGTTTAGGCAATGTATAGAATGGATTGATTTCAAATATGAACATAAAATTTATTTCTAGCATGTTTTCACAGATCTCCTTTTTGCCTACCTCGGACACAGTACTTTCGGTTCTAAGTGTCCCCTTCAGTTTATAAACTAGCGGCTCCGCAATTTCTTAGGAAGAACCGCTCTCTTCTCGCCCCCTCGTGGGCATATCATAATTTCGCGCACATCTACACCCCCTTTGCCCCGCAACTCCACACTCTGGCTCCCGACCCCAGGTGACCCTAGCCCTGTCTCTACGGACCCCTAACGCTTGACACCCTGGCCCCGGGACCTTCTTACGTACCCAACTGCAGGAGCTCCTTCACGATGGCCTTTCCTATGCCCGTGGCCCCGCCGGTGACGATGGCCACTTGGCCCTGCAGCAAGCCGGCCGCCAGGAAACTACTGCCCTTGGTCCAGGAAGCCATCGCTGCCGCGGAGAGACTGAGCGTCCCCAGCGCACGCCAGTCGAGGCCACCGGCGCTCGGAGGTGGGCAGGGCTAAGCGCGCCCGTGCCCACGTGACCGCCGGGCCCCGCCCCCGGCCCCGCCCGCGCGCCGCGGCGGCGCCGCATCCTTGCACCGCAGGACCGCTCCCCGCGGCCGCCGCCCGACCGTCCGCATCCTCCGCCTGCGCCCGTCCCCCGGCGCGAGTGGGTGAGCATCCTCGTTCCTTTCTTTTCCATGCCATTGAGGGGGGGAAGGGAAATTCAGAAAAAGGAAAAAAACGGGGGTGTGCGCTATTTTAAAAATTCAATCCTCAGTGCTGAGTGCTGTCGCTCTCACGGTTAATTAAAATTAAATCTCCGGTGCATCTGGAAAAAGAAAGGCTGCGGCTCGGCGCCCGCGCTGCGGCCGCCCGCGTCGGATGTCGGGAGATGCGGCAGCTCCGGCTGCTGTGTGTCGCTGGCTGGGAAGGGGAGAAGGGGCAGGCTTAGCCGAGGGGAAGAAATCCGGCTTCCAGATCCTTTCATACTCCGGGAGGGAGCCTGGGGAAGGAGTGAGGGGGAAGAGGAGGCACAGTTGCAGTTATCCAGAGAACCAAGAGAAATGGTGGTTTAAAAAATAAACTTGGGCCCCCCTCCACTTCATCTCTTGCTCCTCACTCAAGAATAAAGGGGAAAAACAAGCTTTACCAGATTTGAGATCCGATTCATTTTAATGGGCTGCAAAACAAGTCCAAAAGAGGATCTTTCATTGAAGGGTGCATGCTTCCTGCAAGACACATCCTATAGGTGTGTGTGTGAGAGCCTGTCCTCTAGTTCATTCCGTATGCAGGAGGGCAAGCCTGCTGAGGATGGGGGAAATTTCTCGTCTGTGTTTCGGTGCCCAGTAACGGTGATTTATTATTGAGATCTGCTCCTTATTTTTCATCTTGCTTCCCGCTGTCAGTCCACCAGAGTGAGGTTACACCTGGACTGGCCCTGGTGAGACTTCACCTTAAGAACTTGGAGGAATGTGTCAGGTGCAGTGGTCTTATCCATGCAGGCAGGATGCTATTTCTAAGTCTGTTATCAGAGTGCTGTATTTTCCCTTGCCGGGTATTAAAATGATGTAAAAGCCAACGAATGCCATCATTCCTTTGTTGGGGCTACCACCTTGGATTCACAAAGCGAATTGGAAATGGGGCTGGTTGAGAGTGGAGTCAGACATCACTTCTTCAACCAGGTCCCATCCACCAGCAAGGCTGCAGTTCTTGTTTGACAGTTACCTTTCCTTCCTGTTCCTCCATTCCCCTTGTCTGACCTCCTTTTAGAAACACTTCTCCTTCTATCTGTTTTGCTTATAGATTCCAGTCTACACTCAATAAAGGAAGAAATCTCTTCTGGTTCCTATTTGCTAGATAGTTTATTGAAGAATCACTTACGTCTACTACTTAAGTCAGTTAGGTATTTATGACCAAATTTTTAAAAATTTCAACATTGTCACCTCCTTTAAAACAAAGTAAATTCAAATAGGAAAGTTCAAAGGATTGTTGCAGAAAAATATAATTGCTAGTGGTTTGATCCCAATGACAAAGTATTTTCTTTTAAACAGGAAAAGAAATATTACCTCAGTTCTGAGGGATATCTTATTCTAGAAAATTCCAGACTCTTTCTTGGGAGTGTGGCCACTTTAAATTCCTCTTAAAGATAATTTTATAGAAAATATAATTTAACGTGGTTTGTGACCTGGTGTGGACCTATAAACTCTCAGAGATGTGCCAGGGCAGGTCAGTGTGGGCCTGGTTGTACTGAAGCCAGGCTGCTGAGGGGACTGAGAGGGGTTTTCTGATGTTTTACAGTGAAAAGGTGACTAGACACTGCGAGCCAGTTATGCCCACTGAGGATGACAAGGGTCATTCCTCAGCTGCAAGGAAGTTGCACGATGCGCAGTCAGAAAGCTCTTTTTCACAATCCAGGTAGAACCTAAGGGAAATGTGGGCTCTCTCTCTTCAAGTGATCTTTTGTTAAAAATAAGGAGGTATGGTCTCTTTGCCTCTGCCTCTGACCTCAGTCAGGGTTTGAAAGACTGCTAACCCCAAAAGGCCTGAGCAGTAGTTCTGAGCAGAAGCTCTTTGTTCTCAGATTTTAATTCTGGCCCGTAGTGGAGGCATCTCTTCCCTGGGCAACCACACCATGCTGTGTTGACCACTCCTTTGGCTGAATCAAATGCCGCCCTTCCCTGTGCTCTGCATCACTGCCCCTTTTGTCCTGGGGAAAAAGGCATCGCCGTGGCCGTGATCCTTCCACACACAGCCCCCTCCCGTCATACCCCATTAGCAGCAACTGCCTCCATCTTCTGAGATGCTCTTGCTGCTCACCCATCTTCCCACCCCTCCCCCACCCCATCTGCCTGGTAACTTTATTTTCTTCCTTCTGCAAAGCAGCTGCTGGCTCAGACTGACAGGGGCTTGTGGGATTCTCAACATTTAGACTCCCAGAATCTTGGTGCTGAGGGGATGTCAGTGAAGCATCTGGTCCCACCCCCACTTTGAAGCAACCACTCCTGAGCCAGCTCACATGAATGAGGCTCTTAACCAGCTCACGACATTCAGCCAGCATTTACTGAGCACCTGCCATGTGCCAGGTACTGTTCAAGGCATGGGAGATACAGTGCAGTCAACAAGACAGGTCTCCCCACCCTTGTGCCATTTATATTCCAGCATGTGGGTGTGTTGGGAGTGGGAGTGGAAGGGGTTTGCATGCCACCAGATGTAGGCCAGTAAGCAAACAAAAGATCAGGTAGCAAAGATGAAGTCGTACAGCTTCCTCAATAAGGAGATGCTCAAGCTCCTTGTGACCAACTTCCCTGGCTGCCAGGAACTATTTCCTCTGGAGACATCAGATGCTCCCTAGATGATGAACCTGCCTCAGCGTGAGAGCCTTTCAGGACCAGACAGGTTAGGCAAGGACAAGAGAAATGCTGCTCACAGGATCATGAAGAAATAGGCTACAGCCTGACTGTGCTCATGGCTAATTCACAGCACCTGGCTGGAGGCTGGGAGTTTCCAGATGCTGTTCCACTGTAGTTCCAGTCACTTGACATCAGTCTGAGCCAAATTCCTTTCCATCTTTACACTGATGAGACTGTTTTTCTGAGAGGGGAAGATGGTAATTTTCAGTGGTAAAATGGTAAACATTTTATGTCCTAGTTGGTGGTAAACCTAATGGGGTAAACTAAGATGTAACTGAGGGAGTCTGGCCAACCCAGACAGGTAGCCCTTTGAGTGACAGATACACAAAACAGAGAAGGGTTGAAAGAACAGCAGGACTGGGGCAAAGCACAATTCACTGTAGTAGTAGTAAATTAGCTTAAAAATGATAATACTCTACCCTTGCAGCCCCAGTAATTTAGGTTCAGTATGGGTAAAGGTACAAAACGCCAGAGCCTAATGTTCTTAACCCAATGGAGTAGGCATGCCCTGATTTGGAAACTTTGTCAGCTAAAGGTGGCAAAATGACAGCCCATTTGTGTTTTGTTTTGGTTGTTTGTCCACGTCGTAATATACTTAAATGTGGATTAATCCAACAATTAAAATCAGAAACTTTCCCATGAAATTTCAGACATCTCATACCAAATGGGCCTGCCTTCCTCTATGAAAGGAGTTGGCTTGGTGGGGGGAAGAGAGGGGAGCAGTAACTTCCTACTTTAGATGACACCTGAGCTCTTGTGTTTGCCATAGTCCCCACTGCTCCTTATTGCATCTAACTGCTAAGGCTTGGTGTCATTGCCATTTATTAGCTTATTCCAACTGCACTTTATGCATATATGTTACTTGCTTCCCTGCAATGAACATAAGGGCAGAGGTTTCTAAGCTGCCTGGCTTCTCTACCTACCAAGTCCACAAGTTCTCCTGAGCATCAGGATGGGATTAGAGAAGGCAATGGATCAGGTGTGCTCCTAGGGTCACCAGGGAGGTTAGTGACTGAGTGACTAGATGGGGACTGGCCAGCAGGAAGTAACAACCAGACTTCCTGTTGATGACTCAGCCCTGCAGAGATGCTATAGCTGGACAGGTATACTCATTTTGTGGTGTTGTGAGTCTTGGATTTTTATTGAATGCCTGAGAACTGTTGGTTTCTTTTAACAAGACATGCTTTTGGTATATTGTTGGCCATCTCATTACAAATAGGGAATAGGATCATATACTGTATTGAGCTCTCCAGTGGGTTTCTCGTGGAGCTTGAGCCAGTAACAGTGTGAACTCCATTGTACTGGACAGCTGAGTTCCAGAATTCCTGGCCCCTCCAGGAGAATCAAAACTGCTTGAACCACCCATTATCAGGGATGATGCCATTTTATGCTCTAACTCTGAAATGCATATCAAGGTCTGCCTATGCCCCAGGGCTGAGAAATTGGAACATAGCAGAGATGTTGAGATATAAAATAATCTTGGATAATCCCAGCATATTAGTTGGGATTTCTGTGTGGCTGTCTTGAGAGACCAAAATAATCGTGGATTAAAAAATAGATAGATATTTACTTTTTCTCTCATATTATAGTCCCCACAAAGAGGGTTTATGACAGTTAGGGTGGCTCTTACTCCTTTCTTCTCATTCCTCTGCTTTCCCCAGGGAGTTGCCCTTGTCTGCGTGTGCTGCACATGGCTCATCCAGCCCATGTTCCAGCCCTCGAGAAGGTGAAAAGAGGAAGGAGGGGGCCAGAGGGGAAGTTGCTCATATCCCACCTGCTCACATCCCATTGGCCAGAGACTAGTCACGTGATCACCCCTGGCTACAAGGGGTGCTGGGAAATGTTATCTTTACCTGAGAAACCATGTGACCAGCTGAAACTTCCATTATTAACAAGGGAAAAATAGACATAGGAGGAGCACCTAGCGATTGTATTTGTATGCCTAGTATGGCATATAAAGGAGCTTATTAATGTCTCTTTATTAAACTTCTCTTCACTCTCAGTCTTTCACAAAATCAGGCTTGTCTTTAATTGCTACCACTTACCCAGTCACTTAAAAAAAATTTATCGAACACCTACTCATTGGCCTACTTGTATGGTACCACTTCATAGAGCTTATAGTGCAGTAGAAGAGATACACAATATACAAGTAAAAGAACAAATAAATACTAATCACAGGGCTGGCACGGTGGCTCGCGCCTGTAACCCTAGCGTTTTGGGAGGCCAAGGCGGGAGGATTGCTTCGGGCCAGGAGTTCGAGACCAGCCTGAGCAAGAGCAAGACCCCATCTCTACAAAAAATAGAAAAATTAGCCGAACGTGCTGTTGGGCACCTGTAGTCCTAGCTACTTGGGAGGCTGAGGCAGGAGGATGGCTTGAGCCCAGGAGTTTGAGGTTGCAGTGAGCTACGATGACGCCACTGCACTCTAGCTGGGGTAACAGAGCAAGACCCTGTCTCAAAGAAAAAAAATACTAATTACAAATGTCGACAAGTTGTATAAGGAAAACAGGCTGTTGGGATAAAGAATAATGAGAAGCAGGGCAGGGAGTCTTTTTTATCTTGGGTGTCAAGAAGGCCTTGGAGGAGGAGACATTTGAACAGGGACTTGGGGAAACAAAGGAGGTGACAATGTGAAGGGGAAGGGTGGAACAACAGATCTGTAAGGTCGTATGCTTAAGAAGGCCTCAAGTGAGAAAGCGTTTGGTGCTCTCGAGGAATATGTAGGCAGCCAGTGTGTGGTTGGAGCATAGTAGGTGTGAGGGAGGTGGGATAGCATGGGAGGGCAGGATGGGGAGGGGCCAGACCCTGCAGGTCCTTGGGCCACATGGAAAGTTTGGATTTCACTTTATAAGAGTGGGAAGTCACAGGAGGATTTTAAGCAGAAAATTGCATGATTTTCTTTATGTTTTCAAAAGACCTTTCTTACTGTTGAGTGGATAATTGATTAGAAGGCAGCAAGAGTGGAAGCCAGAAGATAAGGAACATTTTTTAGAACCATCGGTAAGAGATTATGGCCTCTTAGACTGTAGTGGTAGCAATGAGGGGAAAGTTGATGGATCAATTTAAGAATTATCTGGAGAATTTTCTTCAAGAGTGGCTTAAAACACCAATAGTTCTAAGCATGAGTTCCTGAGTATAAACATGTTCTTTAAAACCTCTTTTCCCCCAGGATAGCTGAGAGTCCAAAGCTAATGGTCGAATAAGTCAATAATCTTCAGACTGGGGTGGAAGTGGAGGATGGGCAAAGCCTAACTTCCAGAGAAAAGAACAAAGTCCTATCTCTTCTCTTCATTTTATTAATTAAAGCCTTGGAAACTGAGAAAAAAAAATTGTTTACCCTCTCTCTCATGGAATTTAAAAGGAAGGAGAGATGTTTAGAACCTGCTTCTCAGATTTAATACTAGCAGCATAATAAAGCATGCAAAAATGGGGAAGAGGATTAAGCCCTCCTCTCTTAACAGTCATTTATATCATATTTCTGCATAGGCATTTTCGCTTCTCCTCTATCATATCAAGTCAACAAATACATATTGACTTTCTGCCACGGGTCCAGCCCTGGGGTCTTCCTATTGGTGGTGAAGAAGAAGCATAAGAGAGTTCCTGACCTCTAGAAGTTTATAATCTACCTGGGGAGATGAATGAAAACTCATGACACCATCCATAATCAATACGGTGATATGAAATGCTGCATACTTGCATACTAAGAGTATGGTACAGATGACCAATGATATTGAAATACAGTGTAGGAGAGGCAGAAGAGAGGGAATGGAAACTAACTTCTATGACATGTCAGTCACATACCAGGCATTTTACACTTGAGCACTCATTGAATTCTTACCATACTCCTGCCACATCAGGTGGGCCGGGGTAGTCACAAAGGGGATGTGAGTGAGTGAGTCTGTCTTGAGCCAGGCTTGAAAGAGGTGGATAACAGTGAAGAAGGTGAAGAAACCAACATAAGCAGATGTGTTGAGTAGTCATGTTGTAGGGAAGGGAAGGAGGAAAATTGCTACTGAATCCTCAGATGGGGCATAAAGGTGGAAAACCTCAAACACCAGGCAGACCCTTTAGATAAATTTTAGTCAGAAATGGCAAGATAGTGATGGGTACTGGACAAAATAAAAATAATGTTCTGTTTTGTTTTATTAATCACCATCTAAAATGATACAGGAAGAAATCTGAAATGGAGGATAGAGAAACTAGCTTGGAGGAAGTAGTGTGAAGGCTGTATTCTAGCCTATGGTGGTAGTAGAAATTTAAATGAACAGATTAATAAAGAGATTTCATAGGAATGATTAACAGGATCTAGAAATTGATTAGTATTAGGGATGTAGGAATGTATTCCTAATCTAGTAAATGGGTTCATCAAAGAAATTTCTGGAAGTTTAAGTCACGGAACCTTAGGTAAATGTTGGCAGGCAGTAGGCACAGTGAAAGGACCATGACTTTGAAATTGATAGACCTGGGTATGAGTAGCCCCACCACTTACCAGCTATGTACTCTTGAGAAAATTTCTCCTCTAAATGGAGATAATAATAGTACCTACTTCACTGGTTTGTTGTGAAGATTGAAGAATATGACTACTATAAAGTACTTAGAATAGCACCTGGCACACAGTAAGCATCCAGTAAGTTTTAGTTGTTACTGTTGTTACTATTGTTAAGTCCAAGTGTCTTCTTCTGCAAAATAGTGCTTGCTTCATAAGATTATTGTGCCTAGAACAACTGTGTGATGTCTGGCACATAAATGTGTATTGAAGCTGGGCACGATGGTGCATGCCTGTGTTTATTTATTTATTGAATGTGTAATTAAATGAGGTAATGCATGGACTGTATAATCAATTAACGCAGAACCTAACAAATTGTACAATCAGTAAGTGTTCTATTTTATGAAAATAGACACTCCATAAACCTGTGCAGTTTCCTTCTCCATTCCTTTCCCTCTTTTCCTTTCCTCTCGGTAACACTGAGAGGTTTTCTGCTGGAAATAAAGATAATGAGTTTGGTTTGAACATGCTTAGCCAGAAATGATGAGAGAATCAATTAGCAAATGTTCACTAGGCTACTGGAAATACATTCTTGAGATCTAGATTAGGGCATTCTTGGCATAGAAGTGGTCCTATAGCTGTGGGCAGGCAGGCTGTACATTTCAACAGGAGGGAGAGAGTGTTCTGTTGAGAATAGAGGACAATGAATTGAGAATTGAGTCTCAAAAACACTGGCAGTTATGGACTGGAGAAGGCAGATAAGGGAGCAAAAGAGACAGAAGGAGGGTTTCAGAGGTAACAAGAGAATGAGTGCAGAAAGTCAAAAGAGGTAAGGGAAGGTTCGAGAAAGACTTGGAAATTAGCAGAATCAAAGGCGCTGCTGTGGACAAGGAGAATAATGACGTGGTCACATCGGGGACTTTCAAGATTGTGTTCCTTACAGAAATGAGTGGCCCTGTCATCAAATGAAGGAGGGATAGGGTTCTGGACAGCAACAACAAACAAACAAACAAAAGCAAATGAAAAACATCATCTGTCCACTGAAACCACTAACACTTCTAAGTTGTGATGGGAAAATCCTGGGCTTTAGAGTTATGCAAATATAGGCTTAAATCCAAGTTCTCCCACTGGTTTATTTAACATGAATGAACGTAATATGTCAAGTGAGGAAAATAAAAACTACCTGTGATGCTTGTTGAGTCATGCAAATAAGGTAACGTGTGTAAGAGTTTACCTTACAGCCTTGCACGTAAGGCTTGATAAATGCTAATTTCCTGGCCTATTTCTCACCTTTCCAAGTGACTTATATGTGTGTGCGTTTGGGGATGGAGCTTGGGAGTGAGGAGGAAAAGATGGTAAAAGCGGAGACAGAAGATTGAGGGGATGAACTGGTAATGAGTGGCTATAAACTATTTGACAGAGAAGCCTGGTTGTGAAAGAAGGAGAGAAATGGGAGAATCAGACAGAGTAAGTGGCAAGGTAAAGTTATTTTTTCCAGATAGGAAACTCTGAGTTTGTTTGAAGGCAAAGAGGAAGGAGCCAGTGGAAGGGAGAAGGTGTAGCTTTCGGAGAGGGAAGAAATCAAGCATGAGGAAGAGATGGGATCAAGAGTAGAGTTGCAGTGGTCAAGGTGAATACCTGCTTTCGATCACTCAGCCTGGGGGAAGCCAGCCACTGCGGTGAGGACACTCAGACGGCCCACGGACAGGCCCCCATGCGGAGCACCTGAGGCAGCACCGTGTGAGCGAACTTCTTAGAAGTAGATCCTCCAGCCCCATTCGAGCCTTCAGATGACTGCAGCCCTATCTGACATTTTTAGAGATCTTGAAACAGAACCATCTATGATAATAAGTAGCTACCAGAACTAGTTTTAAATGTGTTCAATTAACAACTGCCTAAGTGAACTTGTTTTTGACTTTCATACTAGTTTGAAAGTCAGCCAATCAGAGACAGACTCACTCACCCTAACTGACTTTCAGAAACAAGGTGCTGACTGATGGATTGGGTTCCAAAAGCATCTTTGCTGAATGCTGTGGTCTGAATGTCTGTGTTTCCGCAAAATCCATATGTTGAAATCCTAACCCCTAAGTGATGGTATTAAGTGAGACCTTAGGTCATAGGGGTGGAGTCCTCATGAATGGGATTAGTGCCCTTATAAAAGAGACCCTAGAGAGCTAGCTAGCCCCTTCCACCAAGTGAGGACAGAGTGAAAAGTTACCATCTGTGAACCAGCAATCAGGCCCTCACCAGACACCCAACCTGCTGGCACCTTGATCTTGGACTTCTCAGCCCCTGGAACTGTAAGAAATACATTTCTGTCGTTTATAAGCTACCTAGTCTATGGTATTTCGTTAGAGCAGCCCAAACGGATTAAGACACTGGGGGAAATTGTTGATCAATTGAATAGAACCACTTGTTTAAAACTGGTTCTGATGACTACTTTTTACCATGACTACAAAACAATTCATCTTTTCCTAAGTTTTGGGTGACATTTTGTATTCTCATAGTATAACGTTCTAATTGTAGGGAGATGAGAGAATCGTGTTTCAAAGTGAATTGGGGACGGTGTCTGTTTTGCAAGTAGACGATGGCTGGGCACCTGTCTAAAAAGAGATGTGCTTGAAGCCAAGGATGGCCCCCTAAGTTGAGTTGCCAGGAGCTTGCCAACCCTTTATATTTCATATTTCCTATCAAAGATTTTACTGGGGTCTTCAAAGGTCATCTCTCTTTATTACCTGCAGATAGAATTATCCCTCCCTCCACCCCAGTCAGCTGACAAGATGGTCATGTCCATCTTTACAACCCCAAGAGACTCCAAAGCATCTCTTAGCTCCTATTTTCTGTATTATTCTGTTCTTGGGCTCAGGAAGCTCTAACCTTGGACTCTCCCATTGTGGTCACTCAAATCAAGAGTGTTGAACACCACATATTTGTATGTTCATAAAGCCCATTAATAATGGTTATCACCTTCATGCATGTGTTTACTTTACCCTGCTACATCTCCCTAAGAGCACCGTCCCCTCAACAAAGAGAGAGAACAAGTGAACGAGAAATATGAGGTTTACAACTTGCCTTCTTGCCTATACTCTATGCATAAGAATTTAAAGATAATGGTGTCCATTCTATTCTAACAAAGTCAAGCAGTGAGGAAGTAGTGACACCCGCCAATTTCATCCTGCAGATCCCACCTGTAAGAATTCCCAATTCTATCACTGAGCATCCGACTTAACAGTGTTAAGTACACCCTCTCCACTGCCCTTACAGCAGGTGATAGGACAGATCCAGCAACTTTCTGAGTTCTCGGGCTAAATAGGAGAGAGGTTTCCTTTACAGAATAGCAAGGTAGATGTGGTTGGCAAAGTTGCACCATCTTTGCATGGCTCATTTAAAGTTGCATTCATCCATTTAGTACAGCTATTATGTATGACTCAGTAGCCAGAAGTCAGGATTTCTGATTCTAGCCATCTGAATCTCCATCTATGGTTGGAGGAAGAATTATTCTTAACTCTCATCCGTCAGTAAGGGTTCCTCACCCAACTTTCTTATATTCTGCATCCCCCAACTAGATTGGTGGGTTTTGCATAATATTGTATCTTTACATAAATGACAAAAATATTGTAACACAAATAAAATGTTATTGACAATCTATTCTTGGAAGAGGATTTCCACTGCTCTCGCAAAGTAAAGTGTTATGAGAAGTAAAGGGAAGGAAAGGCTTCTGTCAAGTTGAGGATCATTTCCCAAACTTCTCCATCTCACCCTATTCACTCCCTGTTGATCACTTTGCTTTCCTATCTTTCAGGTGGAACGCATCCTTGGGATTTCTTTGCATATGCCCCATCCAGGAAGAAGCTCTATGATGTGTGGATTGTGCATTTGCTCATTCAAGTCAGACTCTTTATAAGGCACAGATAGAGGCCAGGACTGGGATGGAAGAGCCAGCACCAGTGGAAGGCCAGGCCCAGCTCCCCAGCCCCCACCAGGGCTCACTGAGGAAGGCTGTGGCTGCTGCCTTTGCCCTGGATGGGGAATCCACAATGGGTCACAGGAAGAAGAAGAAGAAAGAGTCCCGCCCAGAATCCATCATCGTCTACCGCTCAGAGAATGACAAAATGGATGAGGAGCCTGGGGAACTGGAAAGTGGAGATCAGCCTAAAGAGGAGGAGGGAGACGATTTCCTAGACTATCCTGTGGATGATGGTGAGTCTGTCTAGGCCACTTGTTTAAAGCCATGGGATGGAAACCAAAAGGCATCCCCCAGAACAGACAGACATTTGCTCACTGATCCTTTTCTTCTCAGTGATAGATTTCTTCTCACAATGTTGCAGTCTTCATTCAACAAACCCATGGTATTTACTGAGCACCTATTATGTTCTATTCTAGGTGATATGGAGGACGTCTCCACACTTTCAGAACTTTTAATGTAATGGAAGAGGCTGATTTATACACAAAAATTAGTAACACAAACAGATTATGCTAACCACTTAATGTATGTAATATAAAGAAACAATAATTGTTGAATTTCATGATAATAAGGAAAATGCAGATTATGACAACAGTGAGATACAGTATTCCTTCACATGTAGGATTGCCAAAAATTGAGTAAAATACGATAACATCAATGTGAGCAAATGGATATACTCTAATACACCCCAAGTGGAAATGGAAACTGCTTTAAACATTTTGTGGGGAAATTTTTCAATATTTATTAAAATTCACAATCCAAAATATACATAACCCTTGTCCTAGAAATTTTCAGTATCTACCCCATGAAACGTATGCCCATGTTATGCATGTATGGGGCCTGTATAAGAATGTTTGTTGCAGCTAATGAAACTGTGGAATGCCCATAGTAAGAATTATTGTGCAGCAGTAAATGGATGAGGTAGATGTATGTGTGTAGATGGATATATCTCTAAGACATATGCCTATAGTAGACAAGACAAGCAAGGTCCCTGTTTCCATGCAGTTGACCTTACAGTCAGGGCAAGACAGGCAGTGAACAAGTCAGCAAATAAAAGATAATTTCAGGTGGTGGTATGAGTTCCAAAGACGATAAAACCACGATGATGGAAGATGAGTACTGGTGGAGGGTAGGGGCAGGGGGACAGATTGCACGGTCATGAAAGGCGTCTCTGAGGAAGTGACATTTGAGCTCATCTGCATGATATGAAGGAGACAGCCATGGAAAGATCTGGGGCAGAGCTTTTCAAGGAGGGGAAACAGCAAGGCAAGGCCCCTGAGGTGATAACAACATTGGCCTGTGTATGGAACGGAGTTATTTCTGTGTAGGGAGCAAGAGGGAGGATGGCAAGAGGAGGACAGGAAGGTAGGCATGGGCTGGATTATGGTGGGCCTTGCAGGTCGTAGTAGAGAGTTTGGAATTTGTTCTAAGTGCAACAGGAAGTCAATGGAGGACTTTTAAGCAAAGGAGAGACATCATCTCATTTATTTATTTGTTTACTGAGACAGGATCTCGCTCTGTCACCCAGGCTGGAGTGCAGTAGCCTCATCATAGCTCACTACAACCTCAAACTCCTGGGCTCAAGCGATCCTCCTGCCTCAGCCTCCCCAGTAGCTGGGACTACAAGCACACACCCCCACGCCTGGCCAATATTTCCTTATTTTTTGTAGAGATGGGGTCTCACTCTTGCTCGGGCTGGTCTGGAACTCCTAGCCTCGAGCAGTCCTCCTGCCTCGGCCTCCCAAAGTGCTAGGATTACAGGCATGAGCCACCACGCCTGGCCTCATTTATATTTTTAAAAGATCACTCTGCCTTCTCTATAAAGAACGGATTACAAGGGGTGAGACTGGAAGTTGATGGGAGACTGTTGTGTCCCTACAGCCACAGCAGCTCTAATGTAGAGGCTTGGGATGATAGCAGGAGAGAGAGCTAGAGAAGACAGGCTGGATTCAGAATGCAATTTGGGATTTGCTGATTGATCAAAGGCAGGGAGTGAGGAAAAGAGAGGTATCAGTAATGACTCCTGGGTGCTTGGCAGGAACGACAGACAGACTAGGTGGTGGTGTCGTTTACTGAGATGAAGGAGACTGTGAAAACATGATGCTGGCGGACAGCAGGACCCTTCTATCTGGACAGTCAGAGCCCCTGGCTCTATCCACGTCCTTGCTCTGTGGGTGGTTCCATTTTCTCCCTCTTGCAGCCTTGGGGCAAGTAGTCCACATGCAACACAAGCAACGTGCCCACCTAAAGCCTGTACTCCCCCAGCCCTTTCCCCCGCACACTTTACATTCACACACCAAGGGCCATGACCTCCCTGTATCCATACCTCCAACCTCACTTCCAGAGTGGCCAAAGGATGGCTGTCTGGTGGGCTGTGTGAGGGGGGTGTGGACGTGGTGGCGGGGGCATGTGCGGGGTGTGCGTGGCATGTGTGTATGTGTGGTGTGTGGTGTGGGTGTGGGTGTGGCATATGTGGGGCGTGTGGGGTGTTTGTGTGTGTTGCATGGTATGTATGTGTGTGTAATGTCTAGTGTGTTGTATGTGGTGTGTGTGTGGGTGGGTATAGGTGGTGTAGTTTGTGTGGATGTGTGGTGTGGAGGGCATGGGTGGTGTATGCATGTGGTGTGTATTATGTGTGTGGTGTATGTGTATGGGGTGTGTGTGGTATGTTGTGTGTGTGGATGTTTGTGGTGTGTGTATATGTGTGTGTGGCATATGTATGTGGTATGGGGGAGGGTGTGGTGTGCGTATGTGGTATGTGTGCAGAGCCTGGATGTGAGGGCTGGTATGTCCACAGGCGTGTGAGGAGGCCGCCTCTTGGAGAAGCGTAGAGCTAGGCGTGAGAAGGGAAGCGGGGTGGGCCGCCCCTCAGTCTAACGCACACACGTGCAGTCTTTACGCCCAGTCATTGATACTCATGAACATTTTCACAGCACTTGGCAACTAGACATAGGATCATTATGAAGTGGTGTCTGTGATGAACTTCCTCACACCCTTTGTGTCACAGAGATTGTGCCAAGATTGAGGCCCAAAAAAGTGGAGAGAGAACGTGAAAAGCAAGCTTACCCTGCCCCACAATTTCACATGTGCAGTGAGAGTTCACTGTGGGACCAACAGGACCAGTGGTCGCCCTCCTGAGGGAGACGCCTTCCATCCATCAGTGAAGGGCTGATTCCAGTTCTGTGTCCGATGCTCTAAAAAAGGACACTCTCGTCCTCATCCCCAGCCTCAGGGGACAATGCTGTGATGTACTGTCCACTCTTCTGGTCTTGACTCTTGTCTCCTTTGTGGCCCTACAGGTGTGTGGAACATGCCTTTGGACAGCCGCTATGTGACATTAACTGGGACTATCACACGTGGGAAGAAAAAGGGTCAGATGGTGGACATCCACGTCACATTGACAGAGAAGGAGCTGCAGGAACTGACCAAGCCTACAGGGTCGTCAAGGGAAACAACAGCAGAAGGAAGAGAGGCCTGCCAGGTGGGAGCTGACCGTGGGCCCCACGTGGTGCTCTGGACACTGGTCTGCCTGCCCGTGGTTTTTATCCTCTCTTTCATTGTCTCATTTTACTACGGCACCGTCACCTGGTACAACATCTTCCTCGTGTACAACGAGGAGAGGACCTTCTGGCACAAGATCTCATGTTGCCCCTGCCTGATCCTCTTCTATCCAGTGCTCATCATGGCCGTGGCCTCTGCCCTGGGCCTCTATGCCGCCGTGGTCCAGCTCTCGTGGTCCTGGGGAGCATGGTGGCAAGCCGCCCGGGACATGGAGAAGGGCTTCTGTGGCTGGCTCTGCAGCAAGCTGGGTCTGGAGGACTGTTCTCCCTACAGCATCGTGGAGCTGCTTGAATCTGACAATATCTCAGCCACTCTCTCCAACAAGGACCCCACCCAGGAAGTAGAAACCTCCACTGTCTAAATTCCCAACAACTTACTTCCTTCTCTGGCCCCAGTAGCCTATATATCATCTTATAATTCCAGCAGATTCTTTCCTCAAATTACCCCCTACTCACCACTGTTCTTCGGGAAAATCCTAGCCCATACTGATCTGTCTTGCCATCTTGATGGTTCCAGGAGGGCAGGGAACAGAATAGCAATTTGTGCTAAAGCAGTCCACCCAATGGACAAACTTTTCTTGATTCTCTGCCCTAAAATGACCATTTATCAGGGACAAGGAGCTCCATTGTGTGTCAGTTTGGGAGCCTGAAGATGTTACTGGTGCCTAGACCCCAGGGGAATGTGTGACTTTATTTGACAGGGAGAATAAGAGGCTCAGGAGTGACCAAGTCCACCAAGAGAATAGATAGGGATGGAGTAAAACATATAGGAAGCTGGGCTACCACCGTGAGCAGAAAGTAAAGATTGGTGTGTATCATTTAGAGTTAGATTTAACTGCGTATAATTAAAACCCTAAAATATCAGTGGTTTAAACAAGATAGAAGTGTATTTCTTTCTTGTATAGAAGAAGCCTGGAGGCAGACCATCCTGGGACCCTATGAAGTCATCCAGGCCCTTGGCTTCTTCTGTTCCTCTGCCATTAATCGTATGTGACCCTCATTGCCTTTAGCCTCAATCCTAGTGCTGACTACATCTCTAGCCATCACACTCATGTTTCTGGCAAAACAGAAGAAGGGGCAAAGAAGAGCACACCCTTCCTGTTTAAGGAGACTTCCCAAAAGTCCCACTCAACCCTTCTTACTCTCATTGGCCAGACTTCAGTCACATGACCTTATGAACAAAAGAGGCTAAGAAATGTAGTCGTTTGGCTGGGTAGCTATATTCTCGGCTAAATATTGGGGTTATGCTAATTGGAGAGAAGAGGGAAGAGTGGCTATTTTGGTAGGCAGGTAAGAATCTCTGCCTCACAAAAATTATTTAAATACATTCATAATTCCAAACTGTTCATATAGTTTTATTTATTTATTTATTCATTCATTCATTTGTTTATTTAGGCCTGAATTTTACACAGAGGATTTATATATAGATATTAGCTACATATACTATGTATATGATATACATAGGTATTAGCACCTCGCATACTTTGCACTTAAACTTCTGTAGTATCATGTGGTTTTAGATCTTTTTTGGAAATGAGTAGTGGACAGGAGAGAACAATTAGATAATAGTGACATAACTGTTTTTCCTGGTGGTGGATGTGGGGCAGGGGTGGTGATATTCAGTCTAATCTATAGATTAAACACTGGAAAGAGAGGGATTGCATTTGCCAAATGTTCCCCCAACAGGAATCAGTGGCCCTAAGCACAAAGAAGCCAGATTGAGCCTTCTGTTGTTTGGTGAAACCTCACTGAGAGCTTTACTCATTCAGACCTCTCTAGAGTTTAACAAACCTGATCTTTGCTGTGCTGAGATACTTGCGTCTTCCCGGCCACTAGGGGCTGTAAACCAGATTGGTCCTGATTAACAGATTCTGAATTTAAAGAACAAAAATCATGTCTACGGATGTCCTTTTAATTTCAAAATATCGAATCCTAAGAGGTCAGCAGATTTTGAAGGTATTTTGAAGAATATCTGGTGCTTTTTTCTTGTTCATGTCTCAGACAGAAGCTGTTAAAAGAACTGCTGTGAAGCAAACCAGAGGGGTTGGCCATGCTCACCCACAGAAAGCCGGGGACATTTGCCTAATGTATGGTGCTGAACTCCACCTTCAGCAGAACTCTTTTTTTTTGGGTGGAGGGGGAAACAACTATTAATAGTTTGACAAGAAAAAAAAACATGCCCAGCATTTTTAAAGATGACTTTGGTGCTCTCTGGTACATTTGCAGAGATATGTACAATTGAAATGAAGACAAAGAAAATCAAAATAAAATCTTATTAAAATTTGCTCACTTTGTCTTTGAGGCTCTCTAAAATTTCTTTGAAAGCTACAGCCTGCGGAAAAAGGGTGAGTATGGTGGCTGTCCTATATATATGTAGTGATCTTAATATGAATCCTTATGTCTTGACTTTTTCCATGCACCACTAATTTATGGGGATTCTATTTAGGTGGAATGTTTCCACAAACCACATCAGAAACTTGCGACCACATTGGTCACATTTTTCTGGGGTTGGGGAAACCAATGGCGGAGGCCAGAAGTAGTCATGATTAGGACAAGGGTTAGGTGGCCATGGTGGAATGGGGTGCAGGGGGAGAGTGAGACCACGCCCAAGGGATACCTAGATAAAGTCAACATGGCCTTCACCCTAGTTGGGCTCATCACCTAGTGAAGAAATAGGCTCGTAAACGAAAATCATTTCAAAAGAGCTCTATAGAGAAAGGAAAACTGAACCAAACAGAATTAAAGCAGTCTCATCTTTGCTCTCAGAAAGCACCTAGAGAACATTAGAGGAGAAATTAGAGGGTTAAATACCATATTTGAATAATTCTTTTAGCTCATAGTTACCTATTCTTCATGGTGAATATCAAGAAAGAGGACTCTATTTTCCAGTTGCTTGGCAGCCATAGTGTGCTGAGCTGAATAAACCATATTGGCCCAGTGTGGTGACGCTGATGTTTCCAAGTCATCTTGTCTGTTGGCTTTAGGTAGCACTCCTCATTTTAGTTCACGTCCAAGGGAGATAAAACCCATGATTTCCTATAAGGCAAGATTTTAAATCTTAAAAAGGACTAATTTCAGATGATTTAAAAGTTTCATTCTTCCATTTTGGAATGGCCACCCAGAGCTTAATTTTTGCAGTGTTGAAAAAAACTAGTGGCCAACACCAAAGATTTCTCTTCCTCACCTCAATTAATTTAATTACTAAGATAAACTTTTTTATGTGGATATTTTAAAATGATTATTTGATGGAAGTGATGGAACATGGTACCATTACTACTCACATCTGTTTGGGATATAAACTTTTATTTCATATCTGTACCCTGTTAAAACTTTAACTAATTTTCCTAAATACTCATATAACCATTGTTACAACTCTGTCAGAGCACAACACTGCACATTTTTATTTTGTATAATGCTCATAAAGTCATCACTCATATAGTTAATTCTCAGAGTGATATAAAACTCAAACATATTCTAGCAACTTAAATTGTAATTTCAAAAGAAATCAAATTTTTTACTTGCTTTTATTAAGTACCCTGAAGGGAACACATGGTCTATACTACAGCAATAGTTCAAAAAAATCTCTGTTGTTTTAGTTGTCTATTGCTGCTATAACACCTAAAACATAGTGGCTTACAACAACCGCTATTAGATTCTTTTTCTCATAATTATGTAATTTGGGCACAGCTCAACTACTAGTCTCTGTTCTATGTTTCTAATGTTGGGACGGCTCTCTAGGGGCTAGAGGATCTTCTCCCCAGACAACCTTACTTGTGTGGCTGCCAACTAGGTGCTGAGTGCCATCTAGGTACACTCATGGGGCTATTGGTGCTCAGTGTTTGTATCAGTCTGCTTGGGCTGCCAAAACACACTTGGGCTGTCATAATAGATAATACCATAGATGAGGTAGCTTGAAAAACAGAGATTTATTTTCTCATAGTCCTAGAGGCTGGGAGTCCAGGATCATGGTTCTAGCATATTCACTTTCTGGTGAGGGCTCTCTTCTTGCATTGCAGATGGCTGCCTTCTTGCTATGTGCTCACATGACTTCTTTGTGTAAGGGGGAGAAGGAGAGGGAGAGAGAGAGAGGGAGAAACTCTTTAGTGTTTCTTCTTATAGGGACACTAATTCCATCATGACGGCCCCACTCGCATGACTTTTTCTAAACCTAATTACCTCCCAAGAGCCCCGTCTCTAAATATCATCACATTGGGGGTTAGGATTTCAACACATGAGTTTTGGGAGACACAAACATTCAGCACATAATAGTGCTCCTCCATGTGGCTCTGTTGGGCTTTTATAGCATGGCAGCTCATGGTAGTTGGTCTTCATTCATGGCATCTGGGTTCACCAGGGTGCAAAAGCCAAAGCTGCCAGGCGTTCTGAAGGCTTTGGCCTAGAGCTGGCTCAGTGTCACTTCTGCCACATTTACCGGTTAAAGCAGTCATAATGCCAGTCCAGATTCAAGGGGAAGGGACTATATAAGAGTATGAATCCTGGCAGGCATGGCTCACAGGGCTCACCAAAGTAATAGTCTGTTACTCCCCTTTCCCATCCCACCCATTTCCTTCATGTGCCATTGTGGCTCCCATGCTGTTCTTTCTGTCCAGCTCCCTCCTCACCACCCCCAACACACACCCCAGCACTGCTTCTAGCCATAGCCCATCAATCCCTTGTCCTCCCCTTTTACACTCAATTCTGTGTCAAACAAATCCAAAAGGACCTTGCTCTGACAGGTAGAAATGGAACCAACAAAGCCAGAATCCTTTGTTGTGGAGGAGGAAGGGAGTAGCCATATATAGTCACAGAGTCTAGCCTCTGATGAAGCAGGAGAGAAAGAAAGCAGATCTGATTAATATCATACACCATGTCTTATCATGGTATACGACTCTCCTCGTTTTTAGTTTCTCCATTTTCTTTAGGTAAATCGTCTTTAGTTTCTTGGTTAGCCACTTGAGCCTGTCTGCCCTTTGCTCCCCTTTTCCCTTTTGTTTGCACTTTTTTTTCCTAAGATTTAATCTTTTCCTGATGTTTGTTTTGGTGGTCGTTTCCACTTTTGCAGGAGCAGGTTTAGCTGATAACCTTGCCAATCTCCTTGTGGGCTCTTTCTTCACCTTCCTTTTCCTTGAACTAACCTTCCTCTTGGGTATTCTGGCAGCAAGAAAGGGCAGTTACCAGGTGCTTGCCAGCTGTGGTGAGGCCAAGAGTCTGAAGGCTTGGCCTGCCTGGCCACTACTTCTCCATAAAAATATTATTACAAATATTTCGGCTTTAAAAGAACTCCTTGAGTTTGAATCAAAAGGTGGAAGAACCTCCTGGGGTCTGTAAAAAGAAAATCGAAGTTCCAGGACCCTCCCAACCCCCCACCCTGCCCCCTGCTCCCCCTCCCCTCCCTCGCCCCAATTCCTTAGGCAAAAGAGATGTGCGGGCCTCAGGCACCTGTGAAGAACTGGCCCCAAGGATCATTCATTAAGGAAATTCCTTGCTAACCTCCCATAAGCAAGGACATACATACTGTACCTATGTCTAGCACCTAACACTAAAGCCTATTTGACTTCACATTAATAATGAATTACACGTTTATCTTTACAGGTAACAGAACTGGAGACAAGACAGAATCAGATGTTCTTCCACCTACCCAGGGACATTTACATAATTGATGCTCCCTTCACTCCTATTTTCCCTTCTAATATTCCCCTTATTTTATGTAAAATGTAGATTTCCCAGGCCTCACAAGAATGTAACCACTTTGCCTCAACAACTCCCCATGCCCCCACACCTGCCTTTTTCCTTCTGTCCATATGCCTCTCAAATGCTGAAGGTTCCAACTTTCCCTTAGGAAAAACAGTCAGAGCTTGTCTGCAGTTCCTGTTTTTCCCGGGTGCATCCTGAAAATCTTGGCTTCATAAACCTCAATTTTGTGCAACTCTCATTTTCTGCCACAGGCTGGACATATCCTTCATGACAGAAAATGTACAGGTTTATTAAGTATTGCATGGCTACATTTTATTATAAATATTCATTTATGTGAAGGTGACACTATCAAAACTGTGAGCTCTTTCAGGTCTATGAATTCCCAGCAAATACAAGAACACCTCCATAACAGTAAATGCTCAATTAATGAACTGAACTGCTTTCAAGCCATGAAAGAGATGAGATGAAAGAGGAGAGTGGATCCGTAGAAACCATCTTCATTAATGGAAAGACAAATTAGCAACACACCATTTTAGCAAGAGAAGAAAGGCAATACAGAGTGGCAGAATAGAGTTGTAGCACCCCCTCCACCTTTCCTGCAGGGGGTTTTTAATTATTGGAATTAGGATAACACACTGAGATTTTAGTCTGATGGGTCATTAATACTAGCAACAGAAAGATTTATTTTTCTTGTGCTGTTCTATGATGAGGGAACTGAAGAATCAGGATATTCTCTCCTTCCTTTAGGTGAAACTGGCTGGCTAAGAATTTGTAGTAAGGATTAATGGCTAAAAAGACTGAAGAGACTTTAGGGGTGAGGGTGGGGAGAGAACAGGGACAGAGACCAGAGTTGGGGGCTCTTTGATGCCCACCTGAGGTGGACTTCATGGAGTCCTCAAGGAGGAAAGTAAAAGACAATTTTGTACTGGCCTCTGGATTCCTTGCATTCAAGGATAATTTTTAAAATAGAATATAATGATGATTCTCAGATATAAAATGAACACGTTAGAGATTTTATTTAAATCCTTAATTACTGAGGGAACCAGTAAGATGTTACTACTGGTTCAAAGGAGAATTCAAAGAACCAGCAAGTAATGCTGCAATAAATTTACAAATAGCTGCAAAACTGGCTCATTCCACAGTGGGGGAGGAAAAGCAATTGTATATTTTCAGAAAAAAAAATCATTTGCATGTCTATGGACAAGAATTGTTTGCATTACTATTAGTTATTTACAACTTCCAGAGTTGTAAAACAGATCAGTGAAAGGCAGAGAGGCCTTACAGAATCAAATAACCTGAAAGGATATACCTAGACAATGCTTAGTTCTCCATTGAAGACACCTTGTAATATTTTTGGTCCATTTCAAAGTCCTTTACAATTTTTTCCTATACCTGTATATGTTTGACTGTCTAGTAGTAATACTTTCTTTCAGGCAACAGACTGTAATTTCAGGAAAAGAAACTGATCTGTAACTTCTTCTTCAAACAACTTCAACAAGCCAGGATGAAACATTTGCAGGTAGCATCTTAGTCCATTTAGTGTTGCTATAAAGGAATACCTGAGGCTGGGTAATTTATAAAGAAAATAAATTTATTTGGTTCATGATTCTGCTGGCTGGAAGACTGGGCATCTGGTGAAAGCCTCAGGCTGCTTCCACTCATGGCAGAAGGTAAAGGGGAGCTGGCATGTGCAGAGATCACATGATGAGAGAGAAAGCAAGAGAGGGGGGAGTGCCAGGCTCTTTTTAACAACTGTAACAGAGAAGTTCTGAAAAATGGTAATGAAATGTTTTATGAGTTGTCTCTTTAAAACCCCCTACCCTTTTTGGAAATTAAAATCTGCATTCCTTCCCGAGGCCAGTAATCAAAGGGGCAGAAAAATGTTCTTTGCTCTTTGTTTTCTAGTATCTTAAGCCACAGGAGATGGCTGAACAAAATTGTCCAAGGGTCACAGGATTGTCAACACCAGAGATAAGGTCAACCCCAAACCACCAATTAAACAATAGCCAAAGCCACAACATGTAACACTGGTCACGATCATGTACACCTGAGCCCAACCACTGAATACAACCCTTTTAAAAAGCCCTGTTTTTCTGCTTAAAGGCAGGGTGGTGGTCTTTTGAGACACTAGTCTACCACCCTCCTCATTTGCCAGCAAATTAATAAACTTCTCTTTTCTTCAAATCACTTGTCCTCTTCTTCGTTGTCACTGATTCGGCCTTGGGGACAAGTACTGAACTTTCCATAACATGAGCATGTCTAAAAATAACTGATTCTCCTGACTTCAATGTACTTATAACTTTGGCTCATGGATTCTCTGCATCTTTTCAGCTTTAGTTCTAACTTTACCCAGGTCCAATTTTCAAGGAGAGAATATTCACTGGACTTGATTTTCCCAGTTTGGGCAGAGCTTTGCAGACGCTTTGTCCAATCACCTGTCAGCTTGTGGGTCATTTGGCATAGAAAACAGCTGTTTCTGTGCAAGGTCCACCTTGGGCCTGTCTCCCTTAAAGGGACAGCCAAGCACTGTGATTTACAGCTGCCATTTCTAGAACATCTCCCTAGACTCATCTTCTAAATTAAACCTCGCCTCCTTCCTTCCAAGCTAGAGACACTCCAAACTATTGGGAGAGCCTCAGCAGATGCTGTTTCTTGCCTACAGGCGTTTGTACATCCCCTTTCTACTTTTGTTGCCTGGAAAACTCCTAGTCATTCTTCAGGAGTTGGTTCTAAGGTCATCGCATCCGTTAAGTATTTATTACACTTTTTAATAGAAGAAACTGAGACTTCTAAAGAACTTAAGTGACTTTCTGGATTTATACTCATACTCAAGGAAATCTAACTCCAGAGCTCTGACACAAAATGTTGTAGGTGTTAGTCTCAATGAGGGAAAAGGAATTTTTCGGAGAAGTGACGAGTATCAGCGACTAGTACTAACGTCTCAGCTCAGACTCCGCAAACTCACCAGGACGGAAGGGAAGGAATACGCGCATGCGCAGAGCTCCCGGGCACGGTTTCCCCGCCCCTTCCAGGTTTAGCAGGAAGCGGCTCTTCTCTCTGTGGTCGGCAGCTAGCCCGCCGGAACCGAGTTGCGGCGCTGCAGGTGCCCGCCCGGAAGAGGCAACCGGGGCGCCTGCGGAGCAGCAAGATGGCGCGGTCGGGGAATAAGGTAGAGAGCGAGCCGTGGGCTTGGGCCTTACCTCTGCCGGGGTTCCGGAGAGGGTGGCTGGGAAGCAGGAATCGTGGGATCACGGCAGTGCTAAGGAGTGGAGCAAGAGGGAAGATCACAGTGGTGGGTTGGATCCGGAGGGCTAGGACCCAGGGATGCGCTATGAGAAAAGCTGGGGATTTGGAGTCCGAAGACCTGAATTTGATCCTCATTCACTCTCCAGCCTTCCCATTACCCATCCATCCATTCCCCTTCTTCCTCTCCCACCTGCTTCTCATTACACCTCCCTCCTCACCGGCCTCCCCTCAATCCCACTCCACCCTCTAACCCCACTTCCTCTGTTACTTTTGAGCCTGGGTTCTTAAAAATCTATAAGGGAATGGATCATAAGCACCTACCCCACAGGTATGTAAAATTCAGAGAGGGACTGTCTGTGAATAAAACAACTTGAAATGTAAAGTGTCATATTATTATCTCTGTAACAATTTAATTTCTCGCATTTATTGAAAAATATTGAATAAATGTGTGAGGCACAGAGGATAATAAAAGAATCTAAACCTTTTATTACCATCTTACTTAATATTAACAGTAACCCCATGAAGTGGAAACTACTTATCCCCAGTTTGCAAGTGGGAGAACCGAGGCATAGAGAACTGAAGTGGTTTTAATAATTAGCCCACAATCACCTAGTCCATAAGTGGTGGAACTTGGATTTGAACCCAGGCTGTCAGGGTTTCAGAGCCCTGGAGAATCTTTGTGTTGCTAGGAATCTATGACCCTTGGTTTTCCAGATTAATAACATAAACTGCAATCAATTTTAAAGTGATTTTTTAAAATAAAGGCAGAGAGTGGTAGTTGTCTCAAAAGGGTCACTAGAGGAAGGTGTGGTTCCGGGTATTCGTTCATTCAATACAGATAAACAAGATAGGAGTTTGAGCAACTGATCCCTAGTCCCTTCGACTCTGTGTTGGTAAATGTTGATTAAAAAGATTATGAACTCAAAATGATGCCACTGGCCTCCTTTGTTCCTCCACATTCAGGGGCTGAAAACTTTGTAGGGGAGCTGTTTGTGGCAGATGGACTTGAAGTAAAATCCTAATAGCCTGTGTTGCTTCAATATGGAAATGAAGAGTTGCTATGCTGCCCAGTATCTCTTTCCTGGTTTTCTTACCATTGCCAGAAAGGAGTTCAAAGTATTACATAGACCATTCTTCTGCTTCCAGACAAGAAGTTCCATATTGTGTAACCCTTTGATGTAATTTTCTGGATACCTTATTCCTGGCAAAAGATCTTTAATCTTCTAGAATTTCCTGGTTTAAAACCAGTTTTTGTCCGGGCGCGGTGGCTTATGCCTGTAATCCAACACTTTGGGAGGCCAAGGCAGAAGGATCGCTTGAGGTCGGGAGTTTGAGACCAGCCTGAGCAAGAGCGAGACCCTGTCTCTACAAAAAATAGAAAAATTAGCCAGGTGCAGTGGCACGCACCTGTAGTCCCAGCTACTTAGGAGGCTGAGGCAGGAGGATCACTTAAGCCCAGGAGTGTGAGCTATGATGATGCCACTGCACTCTATCCTGGGCAACAGAGTGAGGCCCTGTCTCCAAAAAAAAGAGTTTTTTTTTAATCTGTCATGGGATTAGAAAAAAAAGTAGCTTATGTGAACATGTAGTAAATAAATGCAGCAGCATATTTTGTGACTCTTAAGGTTTCTTTATATTATTATGCCCAGGGCATTGGAACTATGAGATATAAATTTTATTGCTCTGAAAAGAATTTTGTAGTTTGTTACCACTTTTTTTTTCAAATAAGCTACTTTTACTCCAGAAATCTCTCAGTATTAGTGCCTTATGTTCAATTTTTTTGTAAACTAGAGAAAAATAGTCTTTTCATATGTTGTCTGAGATATAACCACATTTAGAAATCATCTATAACTTCCCTGATAGGAGCTCATACAGGTTTTTCAGATACTCTTAGGGTCACAAGATCACTGCTTCAGAAAACAGTAGTTCCTCTATTGATAACTTCTAAATGTTTTTTTCTCCCTTATATGGAGTCAAACCAATCTCCATGTAACTTCCATCTGTTGGTTCTATTATTCTTGCAGACCAGTCTTTTCATAACACAGCTGTTAAATATTTGGGAACTATCATGTTCCTCTTAATCTCATCTGGCTCAAATATCTAGTTTTTTCCAACAGTTCTATACCTCACGTATTGTTCAGATCCTTCCCTCACTTGCTCATTTCATGGTCAGTTGTAATTAATCTTTCTCATAAGACGTGATGCCCAGAACTACTGACAGTTTGTCTGGTAAGTACAAAGCACAGGTAAGACTGTCAGTCAGAGCTAAGGAATGTTAACTCTGGAAGTGACCTTAGACCTCATCTAGTTCAACAGTTTCCTCACTCCTTGAATCAACAGTGAGATTAAGTGACATTGCCAAGGACTCAGCTAATTGGTTGTAGAAATGGGACTCGATCCCAGGTCTCCAGATTGCTAATCTAGTCTTTTTTCACCATAAAACCTTTCTTTTCCTCTCTTGAATTCACGGTACTGTTGAAACAACCTAAAATATTTTGGGGGGAATGGAGTGTTGTGGTCATTATATTGCTGACCCATAATTCATCCTGAAACTGGGTTCCTGTTAGTTCAGGTCTCCTCTAACTTGTATTCAGTTAAATTTTGGCTGCCAAGTATAGAACTTTACATATATCCCTTTTACTTTTAGTTTATATCTCCCTTATTTCCTTGATTCTCTATGTATATGATTGCTATCTATCTAATGACTTGTGCCTTTGCTTATGTGGTTCCCTCCATCTGTAACTTTCTTGTTCACATGATTGACTCCCACTCATTCTTTAAGACTCACTCAAGGAAGTCCATATTCGGGAAGCCTTTTTTGCCTCCTTTCCCTTCCTTTTTTCCCTCCACCAGCCTTGGGTGGATACTCCTGTGTCTCTTTTAGTGCCCACTGCTATGTCTGTCATGGATTATTGTGCTGGCATTATTTGTTATGTGTCTGTGTCCTCTACTAGAATAGATTTGGTGTCTTAGTCTTTATTTTAGATCCCCAGTTCACAAACTGACTTATTTTTGGGGTGTACCATCTTAGCATATATAGATTGTAGCGCTCACCTGTTGTCACAAAAAATGCTTCCTAACAAACCACACCCCAAATAAGTGACACAGCAAAAGCATCTATTCTCATGCTAGTTGGTCTGCAGATCAACTGCAGTTTATCTGATGAATGTTGGGCTCAGCTGGGCTGGACTTAACTCTGACCTATAGGTTGCTTTCATATCTACTCACCATGGGTTTATTCTGGGGCCCAGGCCAAAGGAGAGGCAGCTACCTGAAGCATACTCCTCTCCTGTCAGATACTTTCTAGATTAAATAGTATCAGGACTATTTAAGGGTTTTCCATAGTAAAATTTATATGTCTTACACACATTCTCTATGTAAAACATGTCCCTTCCCTTTATCCTGCCTCCCCAAAATACCAATACAGGTTTTGTGATTGCAGTAAGCAAGGGACATATCTCAGAATCTCTCCTTATGATAGTTCTTTTCTCAAACACTCTTTGGGACTTTGTTTCTAGGCAGCTGTTGTGCTATGTATGGATGTGGGCTTTGCCATGAGGAACTCCTTTCCTGGAGAAGAATCCCCATTTGAACAAGCAAAGAAGGTGATGACCATGTTCGTCCAGCGACAGGTAAGTTTCAGATCGATCTTGAGCTTGTAACCCATGTTTTAACTGCTTGTTTCCTCTACCTGCTAATGTAAGATACCAGCCTCCTTATAATGTCCAGCCTCACTGTTTTGGGGAATCTGGGAAGTTTTTTTACATATACTCACATGCAAGTCCACCCACCACTAGAGCCTGATAATTTTTCTTCCCTCATTCTGGCCCTTCCACTGGATATTACAGTTTTTTTCAGAAACAATAGGCATTATAAAGTAATGTTTAAAAGCACAGTCTCTACAGCCTCCTGGGTTTGAGTCCTTGCTCTGCTAACCTTGTGATCTTGAATAAGTCCTTTGACTTCTCTGTGCCTAGTTCATTTATCTTTTGCCGTGTTACAAACTACCCCAAAACTTAATGTCTTAAATGACGTATTAAAAAAATCATCATTCATAGTTCTGTGGAATGACTGGGTGGGCACAGTTGAATGACTCTCTTGAGGCCTCTTATGCAGTTGCAATCAGATGGTGTCTGGAGTTGGAGTCATCTGGGCTGGATGTTTAAGATGGTTCATTCACATGGCTGGAAGATGATGCCTTCTGGTGCCTTTGAGCTCAGTTGAGGTTGTCCATCAGAACCCCTACATGTGGCCTGTCTGTGTAGCTTGGGATTCTCACAGTGTAGTAGCCAGTTCTTAGAAGGAGTGTCCCAAGAGTGAGTATTCTAAGAGACCCTGCCTGTGTGGCTTCTTACAACCTAGCTTTAGAAATCCCAGAAAGTTGTTTTCTATTAGTTAAGGAAGTCACTAAGGCCAGCTCACATTCAAGGGAAGGGAATTAGGCTCCCTCTCTTTTTATGTGGAGTAGCCTGCAAATACAGGGAGAGAAGGAATGGGTGGTGCCTGTCTTGGGGCCTGTCTGCCACAGTGCCTCAGTGTCTCATGTGTAAAATGAGGAAAATAATAATTCCTTTCACATAAGGTTGTTTTGAGGAATAAAAGATCTAGTGTAGGTAAAGTGCTTAGGACAGTACTTGGCATATTGTAAACACGATATAAGTGTTAGCTACTGTTATTATTATTTCTGTCCCTTCTACTTGGTGTGGCTGACAGTTTTGCTAATTCCATGAGGTCCTATTTTATTCCCTGGGTACTGCTGCTTCTCCTGGACACCTCTGCTGTTACTTCTGGGTGTTGCCAGTTCCACTGGGCACTACTGCCTCCCACTTGCCATCCTGGATTTTCACAAATCCTGATGACCTGGAGTCCTTGAGGTGTCAAAGAAGAGGGTGCTCTAACCCCGTTCTTGGTTATAGTTGTGTTGGTGGTATTCGGATATTATGGTTGTACGCTAATATAGCATAGTTTTTGTTGCTGTTTTTTTTTTTTAAGAAAGAGTGTGAATCTGGAAGGCTGGGGGACAAAACCTGGTGCCAGTCTCACACTCAAAATTTCCTCCCCTCCCATGTCTGAGGTTTTGTTCTTGGAGCAAGATTACCTTGCCTTAAGATAAATTCTTGCCTAGGAGGCAGATACCTGCCCAGCCACTATGCTAGACACCTTTGAATCCCAGCAACAGGGACCTTTGCTCCATGTATTAATACAATTGGAAATGGTAGGTGGAGATGTTTACAGACTAGAGCATTTAGTAAACCAAACAAAAATGAAGAATGGCAGAATTCCATTATCTCCCCATACAGTACTCTTCCCCACCAACAGGAAAGGCTTATGTTAATAATTAGGTGAGGACAGGACTGCCTTTTGTTTCAGATACTGTTTTGTTTTTTTTTTAACATTTTATTATGAAATGTTTCATAAAAGAGGCAAATGTGGAGAATAATATAATGGAAACTTATATTACTCCTTTCGTCAGGTAGGAGGTAGTTATTACCTTGCATATTTTATGCTGTTGGACATAAGTATGTATTCATAGATAATATTTAGTATTGTATGAAGTGTATGTAAATGGTTTTATATGGTACATGTAATTCTGCAACTTATTTTTTTCTCAACCTAATGTATTCATGTTGATAAATGTTGCACAAATTTACTTTTACTGGGGTGTAATATACCAGTGTATAAATATGCTGCAGTGCATTTTTGCATTATCCTGTTGATAATTTGCTTCCAGTTTTTGCCCTGTTACAGTGAAGTGTAAACTGTCTTGTCCATTATCTCCTTGCATACATGTGCAAGAATTTTTCTAGGATATACTGTATATACCTGTCAGTGAAATCTCTGGGATATAGGCTATGAACCTGGAACTTTTTTTTGTTAATCTCCAGAAAATGTAAACCTTGGATAGATATTCCAGAAAGACAAACTAAAATTTTTTCAAATTATCCATGATTAGTTATCATGGAGAATTAGAGTCTGATTCAGCTGGAAGTAATCAGGAGCAGTTATTACCTTCTTGTTCCATCACCCCGACTTGTGCTGAAATGAAGGGTGGGAATTATAGTCAACGAAAATGTCTGCTTAGAACCTAGGAATTTTCATTGTCCATAAGTCCTGTGTTTCATCCAGCCTAATATTCTATGGCCCCAGGGACCTGCCATAGGGCAGTATGGTTGTCCTGTTTCCTAAGGTTGGGTATTTTATTGCTTGCAGGTTGTTATAATACAGTTTTCAGCCTTCTGACGTTCTTCTCTAGGTGTTTGCTGAGAGCAAGGATGAGGTTGCTTTAGTCCTGTTTGGTACAGATGGCACTGAGAATGCCCTTGCTGCTGGGGATCAGTATGAGAACATCACAGTGCACAGACACCTGATGCTGCCAGATTTTGATTTGCTGGAGGACATTGAAAGCAAAATCCAACCAGGTTCTCAACAAGCTGATTGTATCCTTTTTCAGCCAGAGAAGACTTCTAAGAAATTTCCTTTAATCTGGGAATCACAATCCAGTTCGGTGAGATATCCCCAGAGTCCCCGCTCTGAGTTTATGGGTATATTTTTGCTCTGAGGACAGGGAGGTGATATGTATTAGGATTTAATGAGAAATTAATCAAGTTTGGTGCCTGGGCTCCAGGCCCTTCCATTACATGCCTCTTCTCCACACTAGTGGCCTTGAGAGGTTGAGAGGCACAGAAAGAGGAAGATACTAGGGAGTATCTGTGTGTATTGACTACATGCAGAGGGTGATGTGGTGCTGGTTACAAATGTTTGGAGGTAGAAAAAAGATATTTTTAGGAGAGTATGGCATTGGCATTCTCCACCCTTTTCTGGACAGAGGATTTTTTTTTGCCAGAAATCAGATTGATATTTAAACTGTGAGATTTCTGATTTCTTCCACAGGTGCCCTAAGTTTAAGGGGTTTCTCTTGTTATTTTTCTAAACAATTAATAGTGCCATCCCTGATCACTGGGAGGTGCTGCTGTGCTGGGAGTGACTTATAGATGCTACATATGGCTCACTTCATATTTAAGAATGGACTGTAATCACCAGAAATGGGAATGGGTTCTAGATACTGTTAAATATCATCGTAATTTTTGGCTAAGTGGATGAAATGTGTTAGATTGCCTCTTGTTTATTTTCTTTTTCTTAGTTGTATGTGTCAGGATATATACTTTGATATACAGCCAATGTGAATATATGTTAGTGAAATAAACTGTGGAAGAAGGGCACTTGGGTGGGAAGTACTTAAGTCATCACATAGTCCGTTGTCAACAATTTCTATCACTGTGGATTTTACTGGCAAAAAGTTACATGTTCATGGGATGAAGGGACTGTTTGGTTATATCTCTGCCCTTAACTAGCTGAGTCCTGGATGCACTGATCGTGTGCATGGATGTGATTCAACGTGAAACTGTGTAAGTGTCTCAACTGAAGAGTTGGAAATGAGCCTTTCTGCAAAAATTGTGTGGGTTGATGCATTCAGTGTACCATGTGATTCATTATTAAATCAAGCAGCATGTTTGTGTGGCTAAAGAAACTTTTGACAGAATTCAATGGTTCAGTTTAAACTCTTTTTTTTTTTTTTTTTTTTTAAGTTTTAAAAGAGGAAAGGCTATACTTGGTAGGAATTTCTCTGGGAGAAATAAACATTATTTCTTATTTCACTTATTTCACTTCCCTTCCTATTTGATTTAAGCTAATCACCAGGAATTTTTTTTAAATGCTAAGTGGTATGATCCATATGTAGTCGATATTAAGTGCATAGTAACTCTGGCCAACTTCCTAATTCATGATTTATTTAATCACTGTGCCTTGAAAGTGTGTATCTTTGAATACACATATGTGCATGTATGTGCACACACACACACACACATACATCCTTGCCTGTTAGGAAAAATATATGTGCCAAAATCCCAGGTCTAAATCTGTCATTTCTTAATCTTCGTACAAAATTCTCTGCAAAATTCTACCACTAGGGCTGTGCGTGGAATCAAGAGCAAGGTGTTTGGAAAGGGAATATCAATTAAGTGCAATTCTGAAGTTTCTGAAGTTGTAGTACACTGGGAGAATTCCTTGTTTACATTCTGCCTATGTGGAGGCTGGAAAGGGATCTTTTTTAATCACAGTGACCACATCTTTAAGCTGAGTTAGAGTTAGGAATTCAGGAACATAATATTTCCATAATGCTGAGAAATTTAGCCCAAGATGTTCAAAGTATAAGGTATACCAGGGTTGATTATATGTTTAATAAGAACTTAACTATCGACAATACATACACTTCTAGGATGTAATCACATTTATTAACTGTAAGGATTCATTCCTTAGCTTCTCTCCACTCAGTGACCAAATGTATTTGAATTTGTAGAAAATAATTCAGGAGAATGATTTCTTAATGTGATAACTCTCTCTTTTAGAGGAAAGAAATTTGAGAAGAGGCATATTGAAGTATTCACTGACCTCAGCAGCCCATTCAGCAAAGATCAGCTGGATATTATCATTCATAACTTGAGGAAATCTGGCATCTCCCTACAATTCTTGTAAGATCCTAAAAATAACATATGTAGACAAATCCTGTGATCTCCTAATGCAGTGAGTGGGACCCCTTTACAGAGTGCTTGGTTCACAAAGTCTTCTCTTTCTGTTCTGTGTTGGAATCTGTCAGATGAAAACCCCACAAACATTTACTGATTACTCTCTGTATTCTAGGAACTGTTCTGGGTTTTGGTGACAAAGAGATGAAAGTCACAGTGACTCAGAGGAATTGAGCTCAATAGCAGCTCATTGTTTGGTCACTGTTCCTGGACTCAAAGAATTGAGGAATTAGAAGAATCTTTTATCACTTCTCGGCCTTTCAGCTAAGATCAAGTGTAGAGAATCTTTTGAGGATATTCAGTTTATCTGCTTCCTACACAGAAGACTTTATCCAAACAATTACCAGATTGATGGTTTCTTTTCTTAAACAGTGCTACACACCAGGCGTGATGGCTCACGCCTATAATCCTACCACTTTGGGAGGCCAAAGCACGAGGATCACTTGAGGTCAGGAGTTCAAGACCAGCCCAAGCAACGTAGTGAGGCCCATTTCTACAAAAAATTAGAAAAATTAGCTGGGCCTGGTGGCACACACCTGTAGTCCCATCTACGCTGGAGGCTGAGGCAGGAGGATCACTTGACCCAGGAGTTTGAGGTTGCATCGAGCTATGATTGCACCACTGCCCTCTTGCCAGGGCAACAAAGTGAGACCCTGTCTCAAAAACAACAACAACAACAACAAAAACAAAACAAAACAGTGCTAGAGAACTGTGTCCTCCAGACAGTAGATGTTTTAGGGTAGACAGGAATCATTTTAAACACATAAAATGTTTATATTTAACTCTTTTTTCGGAACAAAAGATGCAGACATGTATAAAATGTAATTTTCTTATGCGTATTTAGAGATGGGGTAACAAATTTAAGGGGCAAAATGTGTATTTCACAATTTGTTAGGGAGAGAGTTCCTCCTCTCATAAAACACTTGAATTTCTCCTCCAGCATTTACTTTCTCTATCTTATATCCCTAACAAAAATTTCTTTTCACTACACTAATCCTTCCTGCTGCATGTGAAAGCTATTTTTTCTTGTTCTATTTTTGGTGAAAGCAGAGTGATGGTACAGGATATTGCATTATTAATCTCCTGGGGACACTCATTTTTCAAATTGAGAGCTATACCAAGAAGCCTCTAGCTCAGAGTGGTATGCATTTGGCTTCTTAAAATGCCTGCCATGGGGAATTAAGAACCTCTCTTGCATGTATGTACCTCTTAACACCGCTGAGGGACATCTCCTTTCTGTAGGACTATAGAAAAACAGTTCAGAATAACCCATCAAACTGATACTTGTTGAAATGGTACTTCAGAGAAATTAAGTGCTTTTTAAGTGACACTTCTTATAGAGTTGAGGTTTTCTAAGTACTTCAGAAGCCCAGCTCAGCTTCTATTCCCTGTTCATAATCTCGGGATGCCTCTACATGGTTGAAGCATTGTGCACTTCTGTCAATGTCATTTGAAAGGGCTACTCTTTTTTTGTGTGAGCAGTACAGAAAAGCATGAAGAAGAGGGAACATAGCCTTTTCTTCTACTTGCTTACTTGACTTGTTATATTTTTTTCTTGAGTAATACGCTTTCTTCCTGTGCTACAAACCTCCAGCATACCAAGTAGAGTTTATGGTTTTATTGTTTAGTGTATTCTGTGTATGATGGATTGTTCTAGTTGGACTAAAAAAATACCAGCATCTCAAAGAAGCGCTGTGTTCTGAGCAGGCTTATTTCTTGGACATAGTTTTTAGTTTCTTCTGACCACTGAGAAAGCTTATTTCCAGTCTGATGTATGGTAGAAAGAACTGTTATTGTAACTTCCTTTTCCAGGGTAACTTCCTGACCTTCATTTCTGTGTCATTTGTCTCTTCCTGGTTGATGCTATGGAAACAGCAATAACCTGATGCAAACCCTATTTGCTGTGCTTTGCTCTCTGGAAGATTTTTATCTGATAGGTAATGCAGGGCATGCAAATCTGTCATGCTAAATAAATATACATAGAAAGATTTGTATGCTAAAGATCTGTATGCTAAATATTCATAGAAAGATTTAAACAGAATGCCCTGTTTTAAGTATAGCAAGTAAAGTGATAGAGAAAGCACCTTAAAAATAACCATCCACATAGGGTAATTTATAAACAACAGAAATTGATTTCTCACAGTTCTGGAGTCTGAGAAGTCCAAGCTCACAGTGCCAGCAGATTCAGTATCTGGTGAGGGATCTCTGCTTCCAAGATGGTGCCTTGTTGCTGTGTCCTTGTCCTCACCCGACAAAAGGGTGAACACTGTGTCCTGACGTGGTCGAAGGGTAAATAGGGCAAAAGGGCACTCCCTTCACCCTCTTTTACAAGATCACTAATTCCATTCATGAGCTCTCCACCCTCATGACTGTCACTTTCTAAAGGCCCTACCTCAATGCTGTCACATTGGTGATTAAGTTTCGGCATGTGAATTCTGGGTGGGGGACACATTCAGACAATAGCAGAGCTAGAACATGTTCAGAGGCACAGTGGGAGAGGCCAGTCTGAGAGAGTGAAGCCAGCATGAAGGCAAATGAAGGTAAAACACTAGAGAGAGAGTGAGGGTTAGATTATCCTAGTGGCAGTTGAGACCCTGGGTCTAGTCTTACTAAGGCCTTTTGCAGCCCTGCCCTTCCGATTATTTGGTTATGTCAGCCGATAAATTTTCTCCTGTCCAAATCAGGGAGGTGTCAGTCACTTGAAACTGAAAGAATATGGGCTGAGGTAGGTAAGTCATTTGGCAGATGAGAAATTTAAAGCTCGGTGGGATTGACCAACATGCCCATTTTCTCATAGCTAATGAATGACAGTCACAGGATTGGAACCCAGTTTATTATTTGGCTTCAGAGCTTGTCTTTTAACTACTGGTCTTCTCCTGATAGCTTGCCTTTCCCAATTGGCAAGGAAGATGGAACTGGGGACAGAGGAGAAGATAACTTGCGCTCGGACCACCATGGACCCTCCTTTCCTCAAAAAGGAATTACTGAGCAGCAAAAAGAAGGTATTCAGATGGTGAAAAAGGTGATGATGTCTTTAGAAGGTGAAGATGGGCTGGATGAAATTTATTCCTTCAGGTAAGAAGTGAAAAATGTTGATGGCAACTTTCAATCATACCCACATAAATTTCTCTTTTGATCAGAGGTCTCCCTAATGTGCTTTTCTTTCTCTGGGCCATTCTTGAATTAGCAGTCATTCTTTAATAAATATTCTGAGTTTTATTAAAGAAATGGTTCACCTACCCTTAATCCTCTTTTTTAAATTTTGTGTGTTTGGCACATGGTTTGTCATTTATTTCCAGGACTTGTGTCAGTGAAGTTTGGGGATAGATAGATACCATGAGAGATTTAACAAGTCAAATTGTAAAGGGTGAAGTAGTAGATTTCCTCTTTATGCCAAGCTTTGGGCACATTTCTTGGGCCCCTCCTTTTCATACATCTGAAAAGAAATTCCCTTTTTTTTTTTTTTGGTTTTTTTTTTTGAAGTAGGGTCTTGCTCTGTCGCCCAGGGTAGAGTACAATGGCATGATCATTGCTCACTGCAGCCTTGAACTCCTGGGCTCAGGCCATCCTCCTGCCCCAGCCTCCTGCAAAAAACATTCTTATAAAAAGCAGTCTCAGGTCTGAGATAGTCAGTGTCCTCTTATCTTCTGATTTAGGTTTTGGAAAGCAGCAAACTATAATATAGTGATTTTTTTTTTTTAACTTTTAGTCACAGAGTAGTTTGATCAGGCAAAAAAGAAGACAAAAACCCAAAATTTAGAGAATTCATAACCTACTTATTTCATGTGGGTGGTGTTGTAAAGGCAAAATGATTTAAGAAAAATGAAATCCCTGAGGTACTATATAACAATAAAGCAAACTGCTTTTTTCAATCATCTAGTTAGAGATTATGGGAGAGACCAGCTCCTTTACCTGTCTTATTCTTGGTTGGAACTGAACATACATTTATTTTGAGCAAAGAACCTGAGGGGGATTAATAGCATCTAGAATACTTTGTGTTTGAGGGGCCTGATTTGGCAAAAGTGGCAATAGAATACTTTATCAAGCAGTATTACTTGTGTGGGTTGAGATTCTCGTGGCTAATACTGCTTGGTGTTCATGAATTAATTCCAGCTTATCAATCGATACACAAAAGACAGGCTGTTTAAGCAAAGTTCTCAATTAAAGATTCAACAACTAGAATTTTTTTTAAAGAGCTACAGTATATATCTGCTGTAATTTTTTTCTCAGCCACAGTTTAAAAATATTTCTGGTGAGCTATAATTGACGAACAGTACATTCTGATTTGCTAAATGTAGACACCCTTGAAAATTATAGGTCAATGGAAATTTTGGAAATGGAATTGTAATTTCCCAAGAGGTTGCCAAAGGAATCAATGAAGAATCCCTGTAAAGTGAAGTTTCTTGACATAATATGTACAGATATGTGTTCCTAAGCTTTTTCTCTTTTAAATTTGGGAATACATGTCTTAAACTAACATATTAACCATATATTATAAAGAAAAATTATAGGTCAATACAAATTACAAGCTTTTTTTTTTTTTCTTTAGCATAGCAGTCAGATAAATTACTGCCTGTGCATTGTCCTAACAACTTAAAGCCACTTTGATTTTAGGTCTGCCATTTTAGGACCAGAACTTTGCCATCTAATACAGTGGCCATTAGCCACATGTGGCTGTTTAAACTCAAGTTAATTAAAATTAAATACATTTTAAAATTTAGTCCCTTAGTCACATTAGCCACATTTCAAGGGCTTGTTGGGCCAGCATGGTTAGAAATAGAGCATTTCTATCACCGCAGAAAGTTGTACTGGGCAGCACTGGACTAGGCTTATTTTCATATGGAATATCTTAGGAAGACAATTTCACTTCTACTTGGGTAATTCAGAACTGATCTCTTTGTTCTCAGATCTTATATATTATATTAGACACTGGTCTGGAACACAATCCAAACTTCATGATGATTTTAGACCTGCCTCATCCTTGGACTATTAATGTCCTATGAGACGGGTTAGACCTGGTTCAGACCCATTCATTCTCCAGCAAGTCCAAAGCCAAGGAGTACCATAGCTTTGGAAGCAGGGTGTCTGGTAAAATATCTATTATTTGTTGTAAATTATTTCTGAAAATTGGAGTCTCTTGAGGCCTCTCTGTCCATAACTGTGTGGATAATGTTAAGAAAATTCTCTTTACCTCTATTTAGATCTGTTTTTCATCTCCACCCAGGAGTTCAGCCTTAAAGTCGGGACTGTATGCTTTGAGTGTGTTTAATCACTTGTCCCTTTGCTCCTTATTTTAGTGAATACCACAAACTCTACCTGTCTCCTAAATCTTCTCTGTTGTGTTTGATTAGGGGCCACATAAGAACAGAATTGATCTTCCCTTTTGTTTAAATGAAGCAGCACTCTATATTGTGTTTGTCCCCTCTACCCACCTCCAGCTTTCCCCACCACTAAGAAACCTAGAGTTATCTGCTTTACCTTAAGACTAAATGCGGACTACTAAATTCTTTTATTCCCTGGATATTCTTTATTTAACTCTATTGTGTATATGTAAAAACATAACATGTCTTTTATGTAAGAGAATTGGAATTAACTAATGAATTGAAGAGTTGTGAGCAGTGATATTATAGGGTGGTACCCAGAGCAGGAGAGAACACCATTATAGATGGTGAACAGAGCAGGAGTTATTATCCTTAGGTCCATGGTTTTCAGGGAGTCGGTGAACCATTTATTTGTGTGCAGACTTCATTTGTGAATGTGCTTTTATCATATCCTCAAAGGTGCCCTTGGTCCTGAAAAAATGTTAAGAATACTGGCAGAGTTGAAAGAAAAGATTGAATAGGGGAAGATAGAGATGTTCATTTTCACCTGTCAGCAAAGTAATTCAACTCCTACTTCCTCCTAAGCCAACTTACTTGTATTCTGGCTCTCTCCCAACTTATGGTTGTCATTTTGCTGCCATCACCTGCTGTTCCTCTCTTTATAATCAACAACAGCTCACTCACTTCTCGTTCTAGAAAATTAAATGCATCATCCAGCACAAGTTAACATTTTAAAATTTTTTTTCATTTTATTTTTTTTTTATTAAGTGAAAGTCTGAGACAATTGTGTGTCTTCAAGAAAATTGCGAGGTGTTCCATGCCCTGGCCCTGCCAACTGACCATTGGTTCTAATTTATCTATAAGGATAGTGGCCTATAAATCGGTAAGTGGTAGGTACACATTTTTAAAAGTAATGTTACCAGGCAGATAAATATGCTTATATAAAGAACTGACAATTCATGTGTGGGTTATTCAGAACCATAATTACTGCTTTTCTAGCTGCTCTCCTTGTTCATTTAATCTCTGTTTAGCTTTTTATGTAAAAGGCTTGCTAGGAGAGGAAGTTTAAAGAATTGTCTGTAATAGAGTTGGATTTCCTCCCCTTTCTCTTTCTCTTCATGGATAATTGATTGATAATCATGAGTTCTGGGCCTCTCTCTCTTTTTTTTTTAAAGAAAGCAAATGAAGTTCATTAAGTTGTGTCATTGTAGTATCATAGCAGAAATATAGATAGTACACCAGAGTTAAGTTTAGAGTTTTGGAGTTCAGTCATATTTAATTCAATTATTAATGATCTGATGGTAACAGCATCTACAAAATATCAAAAAAATGGTGAGTTGTTACTATGAAATTGCATTTTGTAATATATGTACATTTATACATAATAGCACACTTCAAAAATGAGTTGCTTTTGGTGATTATTTGATGAAATTCCAATCTGAGTAGGAATCTCTGATCCATGCCTCCACATGAGTCTCCTTGACTTTTTTCTTTAAATGTACAAAATAAATACATAAAAACATTTTAAATATACAAAATAAATATACAAAAACATGTTATACAAAATATACAAAAGCATTGTATACTGATATATTGCTTGTTCTTTCCTTTCTATTTGAAAACTATGGTAAAATATATAGGCCTCCTTTTATTAGACAGTCTGATGTTTTGTATGGAAAGTTTGTATATACAAATACTAGTATTTATTTGTGGATTACTTTGGGGGGGAATGAAATGTAGAGAGAGTTATCCAGTATATCCTATTGTGAAATAAACTATTAATAAGATTTTTGTAATAGGCAAGAGCAAACCATACACTGTAGCTAGAGTAATTGTTCTGGATTTCTGTCTATGAACCAGAGAGTATATTAGGTTTTCATCTTCTATCATTTGGAATCCTGGCTTTCCATGTTTTCCCGTTATTTATCTTTTGGAATATAAGATGCTACAGGAGAAAGTTAAAAAGACTTGGACAGTTGTGGATGCAAGAACCTTAAAAAAAGAAGATATACAAAAAGAAACAGTTTATTGCTTAAATGATGATGATGAAACTGAAGTTCTTAAAGAGGATACTATTCAAGGTATGCCAGTAAGAGTTTTCACTTTTGCCTAACAGAGATTTTCTTCAAGGTGATATGAGGCAAGCTAGGATTTGTATTATTATTTGTTTAGAGATATTTCCCTGAGTTATAGAGATGTAACTATTTGAGGGAATAACAAGACACTGGATGTCTCATCTGTTGGGTCTTAGGTGGGGTGGTTCTCAGGAGTGCACTCGGGTATTCCATCTCTGAGTTTTAAATGTCTTAAGTGACAGGACTTAATACTTGTCTTTATTTTCAAGTTTAAAACTCACTAGCTAGGACAATGCTTATATTAATGTGGCTGAAACAAGTTTTTTTGTTTACTCTATTTTATTTTTGACTTTCATGGTGTTTATTCTAAGTGCCAATTTCAGGTTTTATATCCTACCAAATATGCTCCCTTAAGTTAATTTAGGGGATAAGAAAAATTATTTGTGTTTGTTATATTGCTTTATATTCAATAGGATCTTTAGAGTTGTACTCATTTATTATACCCGTTTGGCTTGAATGGTGTGTCTAGATGACATCTTTATCCAGAGAACTTAGAAACTAGGTGAGGATATCTGAATGTTTAAAAGCTAAAATTGTAAGATACCAAATGATGGTTAAGTTCGAAACCAGAGTCCTTAGATAAATTTATCATCAGGCTATACACTACTCAGTATAGTTTTGGTTTACAAGCCTTGAAAAAAATTCCTTTCATCTGTGGCACTGTATCTCATTGTATATATTTGTGTGTGTTGAGGAGGATGGCAGCTTAAAGGTGGTGGTGGTTTTGATTCCTTTTTCCTGATGGATTATGTGTAGAGTGTAACTAATACCCTACAATTTCTACTAATTTTTAAATTCAATTCAGTAGCACAGAACATGAATTTTATAATCAGATGTGGGTAAGAATCATGGCTCCATCATTGGTTAATTATTCTAGTATAATGACTTGCCCATAGTAGGAAGAATAGCGTGGTTAAAGGCACAAGACCTAGAAAGTAGAGGGTCTTCTCAGACATTAAGTAGTCCAGTTGGGTTGGTGTATTGGGCATGTGCAGGTTAGTACTTGAAGATAATATCAAATAGTCTACACTTTCTCTATTAATCATCAACAACAACGTAGTAAAACAGGAATTCTTGTTATTTCCATTTTACATAAGGGAACTGAGGCTGAAAGACATTCATTAACATATTCAGAGTCACACAACTCACAGCTAGCAGGAGTTGAATCTACGACTTGAATCAGAGTCTGTGTCTGTGTCCTCTTCTGAATTAGGACTGACGCGTGAAGGGCTTTGGATAATAGGCTAAGAGTTTATACATAATTTTGAAAGGGGCTGTGTTTTAGGAAGATTAATATGACAGCTAGTTGTAGGATGGATTGGAGGCAGAAGGGTCTAGTGATGAGGGTGCCAATTCTTTTGGTTGTTGGCAAACAAAGCAGCTCTGATTATCTTAGGCAAAAAGGAAATTTATTGGTGGGGCAATGGAGAGGGAAGAGTTAAAAATTGCTTGGGTTAAAAGAGTATAGAAGTGCATCTTTTTTCCCTTACCTTTTTGTAGTTACAAACATACTTCCTTTGCCTGTCCTCCACTTTCCATCCCCTAATATGTAGAGTTCTCTTTCTTACACAGAGGGACTAGTGTACACATGTGGGTGAAGGAATATGGTTATATGTTATAGTCTATTCTGTACTCTTTGTCATGTATAAAAGTTCCAATTATTTGCCCTTTTAGTGCAACCAGAAAATAGTTTTAATTAGAACTTCCAAGTTACTAATAAAAATTCAAGTAAGAAAATGACTGCTGACAGAGAAAAATTAGGAAAAGCATTTGGTTTAGATACCACTCTTAATCATGTGCCATACATTTCCCTGTTAATTTTTTGTTGGAATTTTTGTTTTCATCATCAGCTTTTTAAAAAAGACATACATGGAAATAGAAATAAAGTTTTTTTAAAAAATTAAATACATGGTAACAACAGACTAACAGGAACAAATAAACACTGAATCACAAAATATGCCAGCAAACATACAAGTTTTTTGTTTCTTGGAATAAAGATACATGTGTTTTTCTTTGCTTTTACCAAAGGCTGGAATCCTTGGATTTTGATGCTCCTTTCTCCCACCAAATATATAAGATACTGTATTGAAAGGACATGATCTTCCGTAGAGTAGAGGACATAGAACAGGGTTGGAGTTTTGTGGGTTTTTTTCTTTTTAAGAAGCCAAGAGGCCATATTTATGTAAATATCCTGAGTAATTAAAAAGAAAAAATACACAATCAAATCCCAGAAATAAAATAAATTTAAATTTAGAAAAGTATGCAATTTATCAATTGAATATTTCCAAACAGAAGAGTTTTAGCTTCTTCTGTTAGGCATTTGTGTATCTCCAGCATGCATTTTGGAGAACATTTTGTTCTGAAAATTTCCTATGGGTGTTTTTCTCTGTGGGTCTCCAGGTTTCCGAATAAATGTATTCTTGTTATTATGTTTACAAATCATGCTGTACTTTAGTCAACCATAGTTTCTCTTTGGAGAATAACTAGTACATTGCATTTGCTACATTTTTTCTTCTAGGCTGGGTAATCATTAAGGTAACTAGATTACAGAAGATGCTACTTTAAAAATGTAATTAGATTTTAATCGTCTCTATATTGTGTATGTGGTTTGTGTATCTGCTGCTTCTTTTTCCTCATTGATCACAAGGGCCAGTAATTTGATTCCAGGGAATAGAAGACGGAGGCTTGCTCTGGAGTGTGCATCTATTGTTAATGTATGCATACAGCTAATTTCAGCTTGTAGAAAATGAGGCCCCGTATGCTTAACAGATGTTCTTCTCTTGTTCTCTAGGGTTCCGCTATGGAAGTGATATAGTTCCTTTCTCTAAAGTGGATGAGGAACAAATGAAATATAAATCAGAGGGGAAGTGCTTCTCTGTTTTGGGATTTTGTAGATCTTCTCAGGTATAGTTGTGAACAAAATAAACGAGCTTTTTCCTAGCTGTTACTTGAAATGGTGTGCTTTTGATTAGTCATTTTATTTACAATGTATATTTACTTCACTTTTAGTTTTTCTAGAAGTAGTCTGGAGGTTAGTGTTTCCATCCTTGATTTTTGAGGAAAAAAATCGAGATGTAAAGTCTTAGCATAAATCTGAAGAATAGATTCAGTTAAGTCACTTCTTAGCTTTGCTGGCCATTCTAGCTCATAATAGCCTTAAAGAAACAGCATCCAGCTCTTTGCTGTTGTATTGCATTCTCTGAGCTGTTATGTAAAATGCAGTGTTTTAGAGGATTAACGGTTTGGTTGGGTTTTGAATGACCATTAAATCTTAGAATATCATTGATTTATGTAGTCATGACCTTTCTTAATGTCCAATGTAGGGTGAAACTTGTCCAAAAGTTATATGTTTTTTAGACACCAATTCAAAGATACACAAAATAGACACAATGATAAATGTAGTCATTCACCATCAGATACAATATATTGTTCTAGAAAGAGTTGTTAAAAGATTCTCAGAAATCTTAGATTAAATGTTCTTGACGTAGACGACCAAAGAGGTGAATTGTAATTATTAATAATAAAGTGTATTTTTTATGTGTATTTTACCCAAGCTCTATAAGGATGAAGAGATTTTTATTGGTTCTAGAAAAACTCAAGTGAGAATTTCATTATAATGAAAATAAATATTACCTAGTATTCAGGATTTGAACATCTTCTTATTGTTCTAGCATATAGTCCCTGCATACTTCAGTGTTAGAGTAATTCAGTGAGGCTGGGGAGACTGTTTTTCATGATATGCCCAAAGAGTTATATACATCTTCAAGATTCATAAGCAGAAAATTGGAAATATTTACTTAAAGTCTGTAAGATTTTAATGGTGAGAATAACTACTTTTTGGAAGTTGAGAGTCCCTAACAATTCTCTAACAAGTTACACTAGATATGCTTTTCTAAAAAATAAAATTATTCACTTTGGGAGGATTATAAACTTAAAACTTATGATTATTAATGGCAGTGCTTATGAGTCTTTTCAATAAAACACAACTCTCATTCAGACCAGTTTGTAGAAACTGACGTATTGAGAAGTTGGTCTGCCTGATTGCCGATAGGCAGAAAAGACCTACCAAAACACCTTCAAGTATAACTCAGGACTCAAAAAATTGAAATCACCTATGCCAGGGTGGGATCCAGGGCCTATTTAGTTAAATGACAAAACAAAAAAGAGTGAACAGAAGAAAAACTGCATTTTCCATTTAAAAAGACTTTTATTAACTTAAAATTAACTTTTAAATCAAGAACTCTTTTATAAATCAACTTTTTGTTTTTAAGCTCTAAGTCAATTTTATCTTAAGTACAACCTCAGACAGGTACAATGAAGATACTATAATTATAATAATTAGCATTTATTGAGTAATTACAATATTCCAGTCAATGTACTAAACGTTTGACATGAATTCTCATTTAATTCTTATTACAGCCCTCTCGGGTAGGTGCCATGATATGTATTATATACATTAGGAAATTTGAAATTGAAAGCCTGTTGAAATTTTAGAAAAGAAATAAAATATTCACAATTTTTTCTCTGCCTAAGATGCTTGTATCCAGACTTTTCTCTAGGTTAGTTCCTACTCATCCTTTACGTCTTGACTTAGGTGTCACCATTTTGAGAAACCTTCCCTGACCCCTCATGACCGAGCTTGGTACCCTTCTTATGTGTTCTTGTAGCTCCATGTAACCCTGGACTGTAATACAGCACTGCAGTTAATTTCATATTTCTCTAAGCTCCTCAGGGACAATATTATATCCTGTTCTTTATTGTGTTTATAGTACCGAGACAATGTTGGATACATACCATGTGCTCAGATGTTTGTTATGTTGAATTAAATTGAACCTCAAGTGATAATTTATTTCTAGTATCTGTGGGTACTTTTCAGCAAGGACATTTTGGATAGAATTTCTTAGTAATGTGTGGCATCATGGTTATATATGTTACTTATTTTGGAATAAAACCAATTTTTTTCCTCTCTTGCTTTTGTAGGTCCAGAGAAAATTCTTTATGGGAAATCAGGTTCTAAAGGTCTTTGCAGCAAAAAACGATGAGGTGAGTTGGCAGCATGTCTTTGAGGTAGTGCTACAGAATTGAATTATCGTTTTATGAAAGTGAGTTGTTTGCGGCTTCTATAGTTTAAAATGGCATGAATTCTTACAACAGCAGTGGGAAAATTCACTGAAAATTCAGTTAAACTGTGAAAATGGAGAAACAATGAATGAATTTGTGTTAGCATGAGCACATGACCTGAGGATAGGGACCAACCAAATAAGTATTAAAAACAAAAACATTTTGAACAACTGCATTCAGGTGTGGGAATTTCATGGTCAAATGTTAAGGAGGGTTGGGGTCAGGTTGACATTTTGATTTTCATAAACATTGAACATTTAGTGCTGACATAAGCATCCTGGAGTTGTGCTTCGATGACTGGACTACTTCTTCCATCACTGAAGAAATTTGACTTTTCCCCCATCTCTCTCTTTGTATTCTTTTCCCACCTCCCCAAGATATTCTGTCTCCAGGCTGGTTTCTGCGTGGTTAACAACCCATTACTATTGCATCCTATGCTCACACCTACCCTCTCTGTAAATATTTTCTATTTGACCTCTGAGTCAGAACTTATTTCCTTGGAGATATTGGTCTTAACTGGAAGATTGCAATCTAGTGTCTGCTTAAGGCAGCCTAAGCAGTTTCCAAGTTCCTGAAGTTTTTGCACTTGGAGTTAGTAAACTGGATGTAGAGGGCTTGTTTGGGATGGGGGTCGGGTGGTGATATAAGTGGTATAGTCCTCTTTTTCTCCTCACTTCTGAAAGGTAGCTGGCCACGGATCTAGGTGATAGGTATGCCAGTATTCTATCAGTATGGTTAAAATTAGGAGAAGAAAATGCTCGGCTTCTACTGTGTACTGAGTGGATTCATTAGAGCACAGTGAGCTCTAATGGATTTGAGAATCCTAGTTCATGGCTTTCTCCTGAAACAAGGCTTGTTGGGAATCATGCAGATCTGGTATATACAGTGAAACCACAACTTAACTGCATTTTTAACTTCTGAAGTTTTAACTCCCACTCATCGTCCCTTTACACAAAGAAAATTCTGATCACTTTATAAGAATTGCTGGGTAAGCAGTGAGGAGTATCATATCACAAAGCTGTGTTGAGACAGGTGTTGGGTGATTGTCTGGACTTGCCAGCTAAGGGCAGCCTTGTGAATTATGTAATTCAAATCCAGGCTCGTATAGACACTAATTTCTATATATCATAGGGTCACATTGAGGTCACTCAAGAAAAAAATTTTCATCTGCTAATGGCAAAGGGCTACTCTTTGGTGTCAGTTTTTAATGTCGTGGTCAAACAATGACATTATCTAATTGGAGCTTTTGAGATCAGCAGGAAATAAGGAAACTATGTCGTATGAGGACTTCCAGTAAAAAAAAAAAAAATTACATGAAGAAGACTTGTGTGGGTAGGCAAGGGAGCAGGAGGGATGACAGACATAACTCTTCATACATCTAGAGGTTTAGTGTGTGGAATAAAAATTAAACTATGCTTCATATCAGGGGGTGAACTGGAACCAACAGGTAGTGATTTTTGTTCATGATGAGGAATTATTTTGTCAATAAGAATTACTGTCTTCAACTGGATTATTTTCTTGTAAGATGGTCCGATCCCCTATAAGTTTCTAAGCAGGGTCTTTGTTACCAACAGTCAGATGCACATGTGGGTTGTTAAACTAGATGAATGCTGTTCTTTTTAACTCAAATGTTCTATGATTCTGTGGATAATTCCTTTGAGAAAATGTTTTCTCTGGTCATTAGCATATAATTATTTTTTATATAGGGAATCTGTACTTTTCTGTGCCAATTTGCACTGCCTGTGGATGAGAAGGGGAGAAGAGAAAGGGAAGGAAGTGAAGCTTTAGCTGAGTTGTACACAGCGTAGTACTGCTGCAGCCATTCGTGACCCCAACCTTCCTAACTTTAAACAAAGACACGCAAATAAAAACTTCCAAACAAGTTGGGAACTAACCTGTTCCTCAGACTCCCGTTGTGCTTCTCTAGTCCTGTCTCACGGGACTTATTATTAGAACATACACGTTCTGTATTTGGCCCATATCTCATTTCCACTGGTAAAGAATGTATTAGCTCAGTGAGGTCAAGGACTCATTTTTGTTTTCTCACAGGGCCTAAGACAGTGCCTAGCAAAGAATAGGCACTGAGTAAATAGTCCTTATTGAACTGAAAAGGTAGTGATTCTATTATGAAATCTGCAGAGGATTTTGATGGCAAGAAATTGAGGTCATAGGTTTTTACTGGAAGAAATGGGAATATACATAGCTAACTTTGATACTGAGAAAAGTACAGTGTTTGGGGAGTTTTGCAGAGGGAGGGAGCTGACTGAGGTTAATCTGAAATGGAGGGAGTGTCGATTTACTGAGCCTTGAAAAAGGATTAGAAACTGGAAAGGCAGAGATTTAGAGGGGGCATCATAGCTAGGAGGAAATGGTGTGAGCAAAAGCTAGAGGGGAGGGAAAGTGTAAGACCTGCCCGCAGTCACTGATCAGCTCAGTGAGGCTGGAGTAGAGAAACCACTGGGTTTTCATGGAAGGGAGATGCACGATCAGTGAACAGGGGAGCAGTGATGGAAGAGATCGGTTTGAGACACAGAATAGAGACAGAATTGGTAGAGTTTGGTGAACAGTTGAAGGTGAGGGCTGAGGAAAGTGGCATTATCAAAGATCTCGGGACTTCTAGTTTGGTTGACTGTGTGGTGGTGTTAATAGAAATAGGAAATCCAGGAGGACGATGAGGGGGAAAGATGGTTTAATTTTGGTCATGGACAGTTTGAGATATCTGGAGAGGCCATATGAGGTACCATATGAGATACCTACCAGCCAGTAGTCAATCTAAATCTGGATCTTAGGAGAGTTTTAAAGCTGAATATACAGATTTTTGATTCTTCACCTCATGGGACTGGGTGAAATAATCCACAGGTAGAGTTTCAGAGTGAGAGGAGGAGAGAAAGGCCAAAAGTAGAATTTGGAAATCAGTTGGGAGAAGAGAAGAGCTTGGGGAGGAGTAGCCACAAGTAGAATAATCAGGGGAGAATGTTGTTTCTGAAGCCAAAGAAGAAGAAGGTGTGGAGGGAGAAAGGGGGATGGTGAGATGCTGCTGTCAAACTAATACGATAGGAACCAAGGAGTTGGCAGTTAGGAGGTTGTGGGTGACTTCAGAGGATAATTTCGGTAAGGAAGTGGGGGCAGTAGCTGGATAACATTGAAGAATAATTGTGCTCTAAGCAGTAGAAACAGCAAAACTATTATTTCATGATATTTAGGGGTGAAGAAAAGGAAAGATACAGATAGCAAATTTATGGATAGAGAGGGACAAAGAAAGATTGAGTTTAGGAAGGCTGAGATGTGAGTTTATTTATACGGTGTAAGGGTGTGAAATCAGAGAAGGAAGGTTGAAGCAATAAGGCAGAGGATTTAATTAAAGAAGTTAAGTCCCAGAAGAGGTACAGTAAATATCATCGAAAGCAAATGCAAACTTCTGTTTCTGGTTGGCTCCGGTTGGAGAGTTGAGTGTCCTGAGAGGTCAGATTGCCGGCAGACATGGCCCATGGACATGGACATAGTAAAATGGAACTTCCAGATTATAAACAATGGAAGGCAGAAGGGACACCCGTAGAAACTGTCCACGCGACGCTGGCTGCACAAGGGCTCAGTGATCCATGGGCCACAATGAAGCTTTGAGATACATGCCTGGCTTTACAAACAATGTTTCCTTTGTTGGTGCATTATTTTTAATCCTTTTAGGGATTCAGATGGGGATTTGCTGCATTTGTGATAGCCATAGGGGCTGATACTACCTGGAGTCCCAGAATAAAGATCAGAAGCATCACTGAAGATAAAACCTGGAAATGTGTTAGTGGTTTCTTAACTCTCTCATAAAAATAAGATTTCTTCACTGTAGCCTACTTGTCTGTGTGTTTTTCCCTTAAAGAATATTAGTAAAATTTAAAAAAGAAAAGCATAAAAAAAAAGCAAGCGTGTATAGTTTGATCTTGAAGTAGGTAAAGGGACACTTTAGAAAAAAATCAGAAATGGGAAAAAAGTGAGTAACACTGTAAGTGTTTAATTTTGTTATGAAAATTCTCACATGTTGGGTATGTTTTAAGACATCGCGTCCCCTTTCTTACTAGGCAGCAGCAGTTGCACTTTCCTCCCTGATTCATGCTTTGGATGAATTAGACATGGTGGCCATCGTTCGATATGCTTATGACAAAAGAGTGAATCCTCAAGTTGGCGTGGCTTTTCCTTATATCAAGGATGCCTATGAGGTAAAACCCATAGCTCTTTTTATTCATGTTGCTTTTTTCCTTCAGTCCCTTTATCGTAGGTAATGCTTCTCAATGGTCAGTGTACATGAGAATTAACTTGGGGATCTTGTTAAAATGCAGATTGTGACTCTGCAGGTCTGGAGTGGGCCCAGGTTCTGTGTTTCCCCCAGGCAATGCCAACGCTGCTGGTCTGTGAACCACACTTCCACTTGTGAGGAAAGAACATAAATTATAAGAGTATTATAAGGAGCTTTTTATTAAATCTAATCAGTCAAGGTTAACCGTGACCTTTTCTTTTCATCCTTCTTGACTTCTCAGAACCAAACGAGAAAAGAAATTACTTCCATTTTTACTAATGGGGACTATGAATAAAGGTTAAGGTTGTGAGTTTGTTGTGTTCCATGTGAAATTCAGTTAATTTAAAGCTATCCTATTTAAAATACAGATTCCTTACCATTTCCTCTTTCTCAGAACTCATTGTGGCAGAACTGGAAAGAGAAGGCAAAATGTCTTGACTTCCAGATCAGCCTTCTGATCACCCCAGTCTTCTCATTTTTATTGTTATCCTTTGGTAGTCTTTCTTTTAAGCATTTCTGTTATGTTTAATACTCTTCATCCTGTTTGCAGTTGTGAATAGCTAATAGCAAAAGTCAAAACAGTTCACTTTTCATGTACCAGATTTGAGCTGTCTGATTTTTGAAATATATCTGTTGTGCTACTTTCATGGCATTTGGGACAAGTTTTATATTTTTTCATTAATTTGGTTGTTTCTGCTTTTACCCCTTTCTTTCTCATTAGTGTTTAGTGTATGTGCAGCTGCCTTTCATGGAAGACTTACGGCAATACATGTTTTCATCCTTGAAAAATAATAAGAAATACACTCCTACAGGTGAGTTTATTTCCATTTAGCTCACTAATTGGTGCTACAAACAGACTGTTCTTGGGATAGCACCTGTCTGCAGTAATTTTTCAGGGCTAGGATTTCACAGGGTGGCATTAGTTGGATTCCAATCTTATGCTTACACACAGTAATGATGAATGAATGCTGGATGAAAAGCAGGTGTTTTTCCAGTAGTAGGGATAGGTTTGCCCTAAACTGTCCAAGCACTGTCTAGTTCCCTCTTCTGACAATAGAGCGTGTATCTAGGGAGCAGCTTGTCGGTAATGAACGGCCATCTCTAATTGTGATCAGAAGGTTTGCCCCTGCTGAAATGAATGAATGTGCAATATCAAACCTGTGCCTTTAGTGTCCTGCATAAAATCTGATATGACTTTGAACTGAAAAGTGACAATGTTGGAGATTAACTTTTCTTTTTATCCTGTCTTTGTAGTTTACAGTAACAGTCCAAGTCTCATTGTTACTTATTTCCGGCTTCTAGGATTTACTTCACACTTGATGAGAAAGGCCTTTATTAAGCATCTGGCTGCAAATGTCAGGGTGCAATACAGAATGATTCTCACAGCCACAGGGCCTGTCTTCCAGAGAGCTCACCATTTAAGACAGTTGTAATAAAATATAGTAGGGGGCAGAATGAAGAGAACATACCAAAAAGAACAATAAATGATGAGTAAATATATTGTCTGTGTCAGTGTGGTATGAGAGAATTGTGAGGTGAGTCTCAGTACTGGGTTTTCCCTGTGTGTTATTTTGGTTAGACCCTTACGGGAGCAGTGTGCTGTGAAAAGGCCAAGAATCAATTGTGTCCCTAGGGCCTGTATCTTTACCTTCCTTCTAGAGATGAGTCCCTCTGCATCACAGTGGAGGCAGGCATGGACCTGAATGTATAGAAGTTGCCACTGTGTTACAGTATTATGCTGTCTCTACGTCTTGATAATTCCAAGCTTTTAGATAAGTAGAATATTTTTTTTCTTTTCATTTTTTTTTCTTTTTCCCCAAATGTGTTCACAGGAAGATAAGTAGAATATTTTAAAAAGAGAACTGTGTTGACAAATTATCTTGTAGACGTAAATCACTCAGGAGCTAAAACATAAAATATCTTTTGATCTGTTGATCTATTTTCTGTGAGTTAGCATATTTCTTTACATTAGCTCCATTGGAAAAGTGGATCCTTAAAGTTGTTTGGCCTATTTCCCAAGTAAACCTTTATGTAGGGACATGCAATGCCAGAATGATCTGGCCTGATACTAGCTTGCAGTAGTAGGTGAAAATCACTGAATGTTCACATATATAAGTCCTACCTATCTCTTACCTTTTGCCAGGTGGACGCTGAATTAGCCAGCTTAAGATGGTGATGGCTGTGCTATTGCCTGAAACCTCCCCTGGAAAGTCCAAAAACAGATAGAAAAGAAAGGTCTCATGATAAATATCTATATGCTCTTGTACTTTGTTGTGGCTGTACAAAAGGAATATTTGAAAAGGTGAAGAATAGAAGCATAATGTACTTTTCAGGAACTGCTTACTCTTTTCCACCTTTTGCCTAGTGACTGTGAATGATCCAAAAACAGTGCTCAGTTCAACAGCTGAACTGCCGTATGAATCAGCAGAATGAAAGTTACACATGGTAGTTTAGGTTGAAGCATTTTTGGGAGAGTTGCCTTTCATCCACAGTGCTTTGGGCTGGGCCATTTTTGTTGACTTGGTAGATTTTTATTGAGGAGCACTTGCTTTCTGTTATGTATTTATTAAGAGAGACATAAAGAAGAGGATGTCATATTTCTGCTGTCAAGGAATTTTTAAAGTTTGAATGGAGTAGGGTAAGACATGAACACAGCTGTGATTATGTGATATGCAGTGTGATTAGTGTCATGAGACTTTGTGAGAGGAAAGAACTGATTCTGCCTGGGAAGACTGGGAAGGAATCAGCTCACTCTGGTTCAGTGGTGTCTTCCTGTTAAGGTGCTATACTCTGATAAAAGTTATAATAAATCCTTATAAAGCTATGCTTCGTTACTAGAGGGGTTTTATTTTTACACCTTTTTTTAGTATTAATCTCATTGAATACTGAATATTATGTTCAAATCTCCATATAGAAGTTGGATTTTGTGTGTCTGTGTTTCTTGGAACAAACTCTTTTGCTTTTGATATGATACTCCATTATCAAAGGTTCAATAAATGGTAGAGCTGGAACCTAAGCAGTCAATTACTCTAAATAGCTCTTTTCATGGATAAGAAAACCAAGACTCAGGTTAAGTTCTTACATAACCAGAGAATATTTTTGGCAGATGCAGGACTGTATAACCTGCCAATATTGCTGGAAATATCTGTAAATGGAAAGCATTTGTTTTAGTGGAGAATAAGAGAAGTAATCATTTTTCTTTCTGCTTCTCTGTTTATCTTTGTTTTAAGAGGCACAGTTGAGAGCTGTCGATGCTTTGATTGACTCCATGAGCTTGATAAAGAAAGATGAGGAGAAAGACACCATTGAAGACTTGTTTCCAACCACCAAAATCCCAAATCCTCAATTTCAGAGATTATTTCAGGTGAGAGAGGAAAGATGAACCAGTCATATTTCATTTAAATGAAAGAGAGTTGCATGAAAATTGATGGTATTGGCCAGTCCCAAATAAACATCTTTATCCTCTGAGGGCCCCATTTGCTCTGTCTATTTTATGGGAGAATAACATCTTCTTCTTCCTACTTCAAAAGATAAAAATATTCTGAGCTCTTAGAAAGAAAAGTGAAGTTAGAATGCTTTCTTTTTTTTTTTTTTAATCTGGAAGAAGGCTAGTTTCAAAAAATACAGTAGGGCTTAATAAAAAGCAGATTGTTTTATGCTTTTTCAGGCCTTTCTCCTGTATTGTATGTGAATGAGATTTTTCTTTTTTTTTAAATATCAAATTAGTAAGAAAGCTCATATGAACTGTATAATAATATAAGCACTGTTAAGGAAGAAGTATTCCAGTGCTACATTTGTCAAAAATTTCATAATTAAGAGTATCATAGAGGTCAAATAAAGAGGTTATACTATGAAATTATTAAAGAGTAATTAAAATACAGAAAAATATAAAATATGTATTTCTGAATCTTAGGCCAAAGGAATTGGAAGGTGGAGATTAGATTAAGGTAAATTGGGCAAGTAGACAAGAGAGCTGATTTATGCTTAGGAAGGAGAGGGATAGACCAAGGTTGAAGGGGAGGGAATATTCCAGTCCTGGATTAAGTTAATGGCAGTAGGACATAGACTTCCCTCACCCCCACAAAACTGAAAAATAAAAACCACAAGCAGCTTTTTCAGGTAAGCTCTTCCCCACAGAGGAGTGGAAGGCCTGCCTCTGGGGGCAGAGAAGGGGCACAGGACGTGTGATGGAGATACCGTAGGTTGTCTCTTTTGAATCACTTCACAAAACATCCTTAACTAACTCAAGTCCATATTGTGATCTGTTGTGATTCAAGGGATCCTCTATTCTAGCAGTCCCCAACCTTTTTGGCACCAGGGACCGTTTTCATGGAAGACAATTTTTCCACGGACTAGGGTGGCAGGGGGAATGGTTTCAGCATGATTCAAGTGCATTACATTTATTGTACACTTTATTTTCTATTATTACATTGTAATATATAATGAAATAATTATACAACTCACCATAGGTTAGGGACCCCTGCTCTACTCGAAAGAAACTGCCTATTTTTTTTGATGCTTGTAATTCTTTTAAGTAGTAAAAAAAAATCTTTTGTTCTAAAATTAGAAATATGAAGCTTAACATGTAAAGGGCTGACTCAGTACTTACTGATACCTCTCAATTTATGATGGAGATATGTCTCTATAAATCAGTCTAAGTTGAAAATATCATAAGTCAAAAATGCTTTAATACGCTTAACTTCCCAAATATCATAGCTTAGCCTAGCCTGCCTTAAATGTGCTCAGAACACTTACGTTTACCTACAGTTGGCCAAAATCATCTAGCAACATAGTATGCTGTAGAATATTGGTTGTTTACCCTCGAGATCCCGTGACTAACTGGGAGCTATGGCTCAATAGCACTGTCCAGCATTACAAGAGGGTATCCTTCCAATTTCTGTTGAATGTGTATCACTTTCACACCATTGTAAGGTTGAAAAATTGTAAATTGAACCATCATGAATTGGGGACCATCTTTACTCTAGTATTCTAAGTGTAATCAAGTATAAATTACTGATTAAAAAAAAAAAAAAACTTTGTTGTTTTTGACAAGTGGCCTTGAAGACCGGAAGGCCTGTGCCATTTGTGGGGAAAGGAGTAGTGGACCAGTTGGAAGCTTGCCCAAACAGGTCACTATGGAGAAAAAGAGAAACTTCTGCTACTTGGCAGATTTGTCTAGGGTAGGCTGTATTTATATTCAATAAATGTTGGAATAATGAACAGATACAAGCCATAAATGCAGGCATTTTTATTTTTCAAAGCTGCAAGCACGGGCAACTTTGATTTTTGCAACTTACCAGCTTTACTTTCTTTTGTAGGGGAGAGTTTTTAACATGGCTTATCTGTATAAAGAGGTATTTTCCCTATGGCATGTATAAATTGGATTCACCTTTTTTGAAAAAAACAAATATATATTGGGTACTAATAGTGTACCACGTGCTAAAGATGCTATAAGCTCCCTACTTTCAAGGATTCCTCTAGAGAAGTGAGAGGGGTAGAGAGATACAAAACCAGTAGTTATAACGGTGGTGGGAAGACACAATGGGAATAAGAGGAAAAAGAGATGCTTGCAACTAGGTAGCTTAAGGAAGGCTTCACTGAGGAATTAAGATTTGGATAGAGTTCTAAAAGAAAAAAGGGGATGCATGATGTCAGGAGATCATGCCGTTGCAAAAGAAGTATCATGTACAAAGGCATGAAAATATGACGAAATGGGGTATGTCTAGGGATCCACAGATAGTTCTGCAGGAGGATGTAGGACCCAGAAAGATGTCTTTTTTCTCTTTTAATGAAATATCTATAGCTGAGGGTAAATGAACTGGGAGAAGGAGGGAGAGATTAATCATCAACTTGTTGGCAAGAGGTTAATTTAATTTTAATTTTGAAAGGAAATGCTGGCAATGTATTTTTTGTCAAGTGTACAGTTAAAACTACCTTTTAAATAATTGATACAATGTTGCTAAAAATCAATATATTAGTAACTTCTGAGCTAGCCATGCAGCCTGTAGGTTTTTTCTCTAATCTTTTTCAAATTGTAAAAAACACATCAAGGAGTAGCAGTTGCTTAGAAGAGAAATTAATAGATCAAGGACTGTGATCTCAGCTTCCCCGTAACTAAAAAAGTCACTTTCTCATAACCTCATTTTTTTTAATGAATTGGGATTTTTTGCTTGAATGGATTTTGTAAGTATACCACTTAGCTTTATTTATCTAAAATGTGACATTTGAGAAAATATGAGAGAGAGGTTGATGCTTCTGAACATCACTTGTAGAGCCTTTATCACTGATGTATGGATGATAACACTGTTTGAACAGATTGCCTGGATTGTTTATACTGAATGTCCGGAATGTTTTTCAGGAGGGAGTCTGGGTAGGATATTTGTCCATTGGTTGTTCTAGCTCTTTCCCAAAAAATATCATTGTATATCACAGACAGTATATGAGAGGAGGTCTGCTGTGTTGGGACTGCTTACATCTTTAGGACTTTCTAAGCCATTGAGGTACTTTAGTGAATCGAGGGAGAGCGCTGTGATTAAGATTATGCACAAGAAGGTTGTGGTCAATTCACAGGGTTTTGGATCATTTTGGCTTCCCTTTTGCTTTACATTAAACAGGCTTGATGTTATTGACGCTCAAGCGAAAGTCAAGTGATTAGGAAAGAGGAAAGCAGGAGTTAAACTCTGAAACGAATGAATATACTGTGGAGAAGGAAGAGTTGTGGCTGGAGGTTGAAAGTCAAAGGGGTGGGTAGTACATGGAATTTCTAGAGGAAATTGGCACTTAAAACCTTAGGGTTTTCTGAATTTGTGGGACATTGACTTTTGGATAATGTTCACTATTAAACCTCAGTAAAGTGTCTTATTGTTTTTTAGAATGGAAACTTCTAGCTTACGTTTTCTTCAGCGTAGGAAAGAATCCATGGGATAGTATAAGTCGTATACTTGGTGACGTGAGACAGTATTTTGAAATCGCAGGAGCTATTCATTCAGCTCCCTGTTTTGTTTTGTTGTTTTAGAGACAGGGTCTCATTACATTGCCCAGGTTGGCCCGAAATCCCGGGCTCAAGTGATTCTCCGCCCTCATCCTCCCAAGTAATTGGGACTATCGGCACACACCACCGTGTCCACCTGCTTTTCCCTTCAGAGTTCCTGGTGTGTAAGTTGTTCAGGAGTGGGAGTCATTGGATCCTTATCCCCCTGCCTAATTTTGGAATTTATCAAAGGAGAGAAAACATCAATGAACTGATGGTTTCATCCTATTTCTTCCTCTTTTTTTTTTTTAATGGCGTCTCATCTTATTGCTTACCTTTCTACACTCCTTTTAGGGCATTTGCTTTTCCGGGCAGATACGAGTACCGCCAAGGCCTGGCTCGGTGGAGTCTAGGCAGCGGAGGCGAGTGAGTGGAGCGCTTGCCGTGCAGACCCCACTCACATGGGCAGTGGGACACCTGCCCTGGCTTGATCTTGGCCTCACTCTTGATGCTGCTTCCTGACACCTCTGTCAACGGCTAGAGCTCTGGAAAGAGCACTTCCTTGCTTCAGCCGGTATCTGTTAGGTGCTTATTATGTGCCAGGCTTTACTATTTTTGGTGTTTGGAATTTAACAGTAAAGAAGACAAGATCCCTACTTTCCAGAGGGAGGCCTAGATTTAATAACAAGTAAATTAAAAATAGATAAGATAATTTTAGGTAATGATAAAGGCTGTAAAAAAATATAAAATAAGAGAAATGATTAAGAATGACTGGGTGGTAGGATGGGGTGGAGGGACTACTTCATATACACTGTCAAAGAAAGCCTCCCAGAGCAAAGACCAGAATGATAAAAATGAGCCAACTCTCTCAAGGTCTAGGGAAAGACAGAAGAGGCACAGGAGCATTAAGCCCAGGACCCGAAGGCAGGGTGAGCTTGGCATATGAGTGAGCAGGGTTGTGAGGGAGGAGGAGAGTGGCCAGCCATGCTATCAGGGAGGCAAGCCAGGCCACGTCATGTGGGACTTCCCAGGGGATGGTGAGGAGCTCCTTCCCAGTCCCCTTAACTGTAGTGGACAGTGGAAGGAGAAGGCGGGAGACCAGCTGGGTGGTGACTGCAGTGGGCCAGAGGAGAGGCTGTGGGGCCCGGGCAAGACTGGTAGCAGTGGGGAGGGGCACAGGTAGGTCGATTCATGCAGAGAAGTGCACACTCAGCACTCTTGGGGAATTTGCAGGAACTCAGTGTTCTCTTCTCTTTCACAGACTTCTTCCTGGGACTCACTGAGCATGAGCAGCCGCCCTTTAGCCACTTGTTTCATCCACCACACGCCGTTTTCTAAGATTAAGTGAGAGAGAAAGCACAGTATGATTAAAGGAAGTAAAAAGATTGTAATGAAAAAGTTATAATCCCAGATTGTCAGAAGCTCTTGGAATTAGGTTTCTTAGGGGACCTTATATGTTCCCCATGTAGTTAAAACAACAGCTTCTTTTCAAGATAAAGCTCCTTTCCGGGAAGTCTACAGAAGATATTGCTGTTAGGCTTCGATGTATTTTTACAATTGGTTTTAGGCATTACCAATGTCTTGCTAATAAAGGTGGTTCTAGGCCAACCCTCTTTGCTGTCTTTTACATATGATATGAATCAGCCCTTCCAAACTGAAGATGGGGGATCCCTGATCAGAAAATACAAAGAAGCCATATATGATGTTTCCATCTGTGTTTTTAAATCCTTATACCTTTTCCAACAGTGTCTGCTGCACAGAGCTTTACATCCCCAGGAGCCTCTGCCCCCAGTTCAGCAGCACATTTTGAATATGCTGAATCCCCCCACTGAGGTGACAGCACAATGTGAGATTCCTCTCTCTAAAATAAAGACCCTTTTCCCTCTGACTGAAGCCATCAAGAAAAAGGATCAAGTAACTGCTCAGGATATTTTCCAAGACAAGTAAGTACTTGGTGGAGTTGCATTGAACATTGGAGTACGTGAGATTTGTGGTAGTTTTGGCATGGCTCTGGAATTTAGGTGTTGCATAGGGGTCTGTGGAATTACAAGGGTGGGAGGAAGAAACCTTGTGCCATTTCGCCATTGCATTGAAATACTGGTTTCTTACATCTGTCCATTGTAGTCATACTTTATCCTTGCTGCTCACCTGGAATTTAGAGCTACTTACTGGGTTGTTGGCTTTTTGATCAGCATCAGATTCTTGGTGAATTATATATAGGAAGGCTAAGCAAGGTTGAAGGTCATAGGTTTTTTGCTTGGGAGGTTAGATGTCAGGAATATCAATGAGATTTTTGGAGGAAAAGTGGAAAGGAGAGTGAAAAACCTAGCCCTTTAGCTGTTCTCTTAGGGTATAAGTGGTGTACTTGGTTCTGCCATTTGGAGATAATTGTAGTTTAAGGATTGCAGAATGCTTTTCATGTAATTCTTAAATCAGGCTTTTAAGTGGCTATTATGTTTTTTCCCTCATCAGATTCTGCTCAAAATCTGTATCCATTTCCATTCAAAACAAAACAAAATAAGCCAGAAGAAATTGTTCTTGATTATCCAGAATTATTTGAGTATGTTACATTGATTTTACCAGGTTTAGGTCAACTGGTTATTGGTAACTTTTTTTCTCTTACACCAGAATAATCTGTGTATTTCTTTAGGCTGCATTTTGAGATCTGGTTTTAGACCATGATTTTTTTTCTTTTTTCTTTGATTTCCTCCCCATAGCTGTGTCTTTATTGGCAAAGTTTATTATTTATAAATATCCCAGTGGAAGAGTACTGAGTAATTTCCAGAAACCTTCACAAGTTTCTATAAATCATTGATTTAGAGAATTATTGTCCAACTTGAATAGAAATCTTTGTGTTTTCTGTGACCTTCTAGAGGTTAACACTCCAAGCTTTGTCAGAATTTTAAAAAATGCACTTGGTAGATTGTATTATGTGTATTCCTGACACATCCTGGAGAGGTTTACATTCCTTTTTAGTCTATCATGCCTTCTCCTTTAGGGACGTAGGAAGACTGTCCCTAAAAATCCACTTTCTCTCATTGTGGTTTTGATTTGCAAAGAAAAGAAAAAAAAATCCACTTTCTCTCTGCTGTCCTTATCTGCCTGCATGCCTCTGGATTAGTATTTTAGAACAGTTCAATAAACGTCTTCGGCCTTTTCTTCCCATGGCACCTTGCTCCAGGCTCATTGCAGTCGCAGGGCTATTCTCTCTGTATGTATTAAAACTCCAGTTCTTGATCTTGATTACCTTCTGGTGTTGTGGGAAAGAAACGGGCCATTTCTCCCGCCTCCCTTTGATTAAAATGTAAATCAGCTGGTTAAAAAAGCACACCACAAAGATTCAGAAGGCTGTTGTTTTGTGATTTGATCCCTGCTGTGATTACACCTTGGGCTCTAGTCCTGCCTCTCACTCTTCTGGAAGCTTGCATGTGCTGAGGTTCTTGTTCTTTCCTCCCTCCCATAATGGTTTGCAGCACAGCCAACTTATCTGCCTGGGGCCTGAGAATTATCTCACTCACACACACCTACTCACACTCCTGTTCTATCCCCTTTCTCCTCAGAAACCTCAGTTTTTAAGAACTGCAGAAATGATGCATTTAGCAAATATTTATTGAGTACCTCCTGTATGCTTCCGCAAGTTTCTTAAAACCCTCAATTTTTATGATAAGGGCACCAATCAGTTTTAGAGGTAGTTCTCCTAAGGAAAAAAAACTGCTAACAATTAGCAGTATTTTTGTATGTATTCATCATCCCTGTATCCAAGGTACTTATTTTCAGTGGAGGGATGAGGAGCTAAGATTGAGGAGTTGGCAAATGTCTATTCAGGAAGTTTCGTAGTCTTAAGACAAGAGTCCTGAGCTGGGAATCACCAGTTTTCATTCCAGCTTCGTCTTTCTTGATCTGATTTTGGTTAAACAATTTTACCTTTATGAGATTTTCTCCATCTAAAAACAGCCTCCTTTAAAGAGATATTATAGCAATGAAATCACAGATATTAAAGCACTTTGAGCTACAGACATGCTTCACTTAATGACAGGGATACATTCTAAGAATTGCATCATTAGGCAATTTCATCATCATGTGAACATCATAGAGTGAATGTACTTATTCAAACCTAGATGTGATAGCCTACTACCCACCTAGGCTACAAACCTGTACAGCATGTCACTGTACTGAATACTGTACATGCTGAATTGTAACAGAGTGGTATTTTTGTATCGAAACATACTAAAGCTAGAAAAGGTAAGGTAATGCATTGCACTGTGGTGGCATGACGGCCGCAGTGTCGTTAGGCTATAGGAATATTTCAGCTCTATTATAATCTTATGGCACCACTGTTGTATGTGCAGTTTACCATTGACTGAAACATCGTTATGTGACACATGAATATATTTAGAGGGAAGGTGGTAGTCAAAACCTAAAGTAATTAATAGCATCATTATCAATAAAAACATTGAACATTTGAGAAGGTCTGATGTTCATCTTGGACCTGTTGAATACCTAGTGTTAGAACTGATTTTTTCATTTCAAGAGTGTAGGAGCAGTATTTGATATTATAGTCCCAAAATACACTAAATATTACCCTTATCATATAAAAGCATTGCTTCCTTTAATGTTGATGTACATCCTTGAAATGAAAACATCATCTCTTGGACAGGGAACTTGCATGAGAATTAGGACATCTAGGGTCTAATCCTGCTTGTGCAACTGACGCAGACATGATCTTGATTTCTATTTGTCTCTATGCAGATAGTGTAAAGTTTTCTGCGCTTTTCAAGTCTCCTAAGACTCCTCCACACAAAACTCAGCAGACAGCCTCCCTTGGTTAATGGTTAAGACTTAAGACTCCAGAGTCAGCCAGTGTGAGTTGTTCCTCGTGCTCTGCAGTGTGACTTAGGCATGGGTTGCTTATCTTCTCTAAGCTTTTTAGCTTCCTCTTGGGTAAAATAGGGATAGTAGGAATATCTGTCTCATAGGCTTGTCGTGGGGGTAAATTGAGCAATATAATACTCTGTTCACTGTTGTATCCCCTAGAACCCAGCACAGAACCTAGCAAATAGTAAGAAGACAGTGTTGGTAAATAATGATTTTTAAAATTCTAGTCATGTCCCTGGCACATTAGTGATGACAGTGACAATGATGATGGTGGTGGTGATGATTTCATAGAGAAAGTATAGGTCAATAGGTGGAAGCTCCTCAGTTTTCAGGCCCATCTTATCTAAAAACATATCTGTTTCTGCATGTGCCTTTACTTCCCTCTTTCCTCTCTCAGTGAAATAGGGCACTTCATCCTGTCTAGAGCGAATCCCTTCACCTGAGCCCTGCAATCCCTTTTTCTGTTTTATCTGGTGCCTTAGTCCATTAAGAATTTCTTCTGTCTGTATTTTCTGCTTCTCCCTCTCTACCAGCTCCTTTCTTTCCTCATGTTAACATTTTGTTCATCTAAAACAAAATAAAACAGTCCCCCCCAGCTTCCTCCCTCTAATTACTGCCTATTACTAATTACTAATATAATTGTCATCTTTCCTTCCAGAAGCCAGGTTATTGGAAGAACGGTCTACACTGCTGCTTTTCTTAGCTGTCATTCTCTTGGGCTTCTACCCCCACCACTTCCTTGAAACTAGTCTTCCAAAAGACACTAACTGCTCAATTCACTTCAGCTTTGCAGTCCTTTTCTTTCCTGACTTCTTTGTAGCACTTGACATTGTCAGTTATTCTTTCTGTCTTGAAACTCACATATCTTCCTTAACTTTTGGTTCTCTAGACTTTGTTTTCTAAGTCTTTGACAACTTTCCTCTCAGGTTCCTTTGGGGGCTGCTTTTGTTACCCCAATGTTAAGTGTTGTTATTCTATAGGACTTGTCCTCAGAAATAGCTGACATTTACTGAACACAGGTATGATGCTAAGAGCTTTACAGGCGTTATCTGCTTGGATTCACTTGGCCAGCCTATGAAGGAGGTTCTTTTATTGACCCCCATCTTAAAGCTGAGGAGACTGAGGGTCAGAGGAGATAAGGAACTTGCCCAGCATCACGGCTGCTAAGTGTTGGAGTAAGGATTTAAATGCAAGCAGTCTGACTCCAGAGTTTGCACTCTTAACCATAATGCCATTTTGCCTCAGCAATGCAGAGGCAAGATCTTTTATTATTTCATATACAGGGCCTCAAAAACTACTAAATATTTGTCTGTGGCCCAGATTTCCATCCTGTCCACTGGGTAGCTTAAGTGTCTATAGGTCCTTCAAGTTCAGAAATGACTCTGTCATTTTCTTTCTCCTTCCACGCTCCTTTCGAACCCTTCTTCATGCAGTTGTTCTCCATTTCAGTGAATGATGCCTAATTTCCTAGGAGTTATCCATATCCATTTTACATTTCATATCTGATTGGCTTACCTCAAATCCATCCTTTTTGCTTCAGGTTAGTATAGTGGCTAGCAGCATTGATTTTGGAGTCAGATTTGGATCTAAATCCAAGCATTTCCCCTTAATGGCAGCTGAAATTGGCAAGTCACTCAGTGTCAAGTGGCAATACCAAATACCTGCCTTTCAGGAGGCTGGATAGGAAAATGGTTAAGAGTACAAGATTAGTTCTGACCCCTTAGTAACTGCATGCTTTAGACGAGGGATCAAACTCTTTGGAGCCTTGCTTTGCTCATCTGTAAAAGGACACTGGTAATAGCTAACTCATAGGGCTGTTACGGAGTTTAACTGAGGTGACTTAAATGTACTTAGCATAGTGACTAGCACATGGTAAGCATTAAAAAGAAATGTCAGCTGTTATTGGCATCGCCCACTGCCATTCTAACCTCTTCACTGACTTCCCTCATTCCTGTCTTATCCCTTTCCAATCCATTCTACTACCTGAGTGACTTTTTAAAAAGCAAATCTGGTCACATCACTCCGTTGCTTAAAATTCTTTTAAAGCAGTGATTCTTAATGTTTTGTGTGTGTGTGTGTGTGTGTGTGTGTGTGTGATGGACCTGTTTGATACAAAAGCTATGAACCCTCTCCCCAGAAAATAATGCCCCAACATACCAAGTTTTGAATATAATTTCAGGTGGTGGATTCCTGATTAAAATCCCTTGCTTTAGTGCATTCCTGTTATCTTCAGCACAAGATCAAACTCTGTTGAACAAATGAGAAAACCCAGATAAGCAGAAAGAAAAGAAGTGTCTATCCATAATCCAGCTACCTAGACAAAACCATTTTCTTTCCTCACATTTTTCATGCCCGTAATTTAACATTTTCTACTCTCACTGTTTCCTAGCTTGTACCTCATGCTCAAGCCCAGTACAGGTACTTGCTATCTTCTGAAAGGGATATGCTGCCTATCACAGTATTTTGTAATTGCCTGTTTATATATTCATTTTTTTATTTGGCTGAACTTCTTAGAGGTGTTGATTATGTATTAATATTAATTTTGGTATATCTAGAGTTTAGAGTCTAGCTTAGTGGCTGGCACATAATAAGTATTCAATAAACGTTAGGCTGAACAAACGAATTACAAAATTTATACATATTTGTGAAAGACAATGAGAAAAGGAGAAAGAACAAATTACCTGTGTTCTACCATCCAAATGCAGCAGCTGTTAAGATTTGTCTACTGTGATCTTGTATGGAGAAATTTCTAGAGCTTAGTGCCTTCATAGATAATTTAGAGATGAGAGACTTTACCCTTTCCCACTTCCCATAGACATTATGAGTTTAATATGTGCACAATTCCTAATAATGCTGTTAAATGATTTGACCTGGAGAATATTAACCATATTAAATTTTCACAATTTTTTGCTTATTTCTGGGGCTGCTTTTACCTGCCTGGTTCTGGAGAATTGGTGTATGTGTCTTTACCCCTCCTTCCCTAGAATCTTATTGTGATGGGCTTAAGAAATTCTTCATGTGATTCAACCATGTATTCCAGCAGAACTTAGCATAGTGCTTTGTATATGTAATACTTCTTAATACTATATTAAATAAGTTCATTTGTATTTTTGGAAGAGAATAGTTGATACACTAATGGTCCTTTTCATCATAGTATTTTCCTAAGGAGCAAACTGAAGCTCAGAGAGGATAGTAATTTACTAGACTCTAAACTCTAGATATGCAAAAATTAATACACAGTGAACATCTTCAAGGTGTCAGATTCCAGGGCCAGGCAGTGGCAGAATTGAGACTAGCATCCATCCAGGTCTTTTGTGTCCAGATCTTCAGCAGTACCATGTCATTGCCTGTCCCTTGGGAAGAACTGGCAAAGGCTAACCAAAATGGCTGGCTGGGACCTTTTTTTTAACGGACTCAACTTCTAATGTTATTTCATTCTTCCTTGGGTTTGTGCATTTTTCTTCCATTTTTGCCATCAAGGCTTTGTGTGTTTATTTTTTATTGTACTTGCAAGGAAAGAGCTCTTACCCCTTTTAACATTTTCTGTTCCCCATCCTTCTGTCTTCTCTACTTCCCAAAGGGAAAAAGGTTAGTGGTAAATGGGAAAGATGTCAAGTATGTATGGCTGTGATGATGATTTTAGTTCTTTTACCTACCTGTAAGAGAAGATTCATTATTGAAATACCATTGAGGAAGCCAGCTTATGTCATATTTTCCTTTGCTTCATTTTTAAGATAACCTCTTCTTCAAGCCTTGTTGTCTGGAGGTTGGGGTTTTGAACAAAAAACCAACACATTTAGAAATACTAGTCTTGAAAATCGCTAAGAGAGATTTTAACTGTTCTCATTACAAAGAAATGATAAGTACGTGAGGTAATGTATATGTTAATTAGCTCGATTCAGCCACTCCACAAAGTATACATATTTTGAAACATGTTGTACATGATATATATACAATTTTATTAGTCAATTAAAATAATTAATTAAAAAAATAAATACTAGATATTGATTACTTATTTCTCTTATTCAGCCATTTCTTGATTGCTGCTTTTGTTCTAAATTGCTTATTTCTCTGGGAGAAAAATCTTTATATCTTTATGTTCTTCAGTTTAAGGGAGATTATGGGCATAGCCTTTGGATTTGATTTTCTTCTCTTTGGTAATTAACTTGACCTCCTCTTGACTTTAAGGCAGGCTATTAAAGTCAGTGTGTTACTTGAGGCAAGACGTTTGATACACTTTCTCGGAGTCATCTTTCCCTTAGTACACAGATGCTATTGGACTCTGTTAGCATATTGCCCAAAACAGAATTAGGTTTATAAAAAAACAAAAGGTTTTTTTTTTAAGAGTTTTTTTTTTTTTTTTGTAGTTTAAGACTTCTCTAAGAGGAAGCTCTTGCATATTTAATTAAAGATTGTCTAGTAAGTTTTGACAGTTGTGAGTAGAAGCTTATAAAGTTCTCATATACATGATGGAGAAGATGGGTTATTAGACACAAAGGTCTTCTTTGTACTTGGAAAGCTAATAACTATCAATTCTGAGACAGGAACTAGCAAATAATATCTGAAGTGTAAATGGATTTCTTACTTACATGTTAAGTTTCCATTACCTGTGCTTGCAGTTTCATCTTTTGCAAGGAGACTGTGATGTGACTGCTAATTCTGATTTCCATACTGCTGTGAAATAAAGCCAGGACTGCTTCAATTTGGGCTGCCAGGAGCCCTGTGGCTGGGAAAGGGAGGCAGGCTGTTTGTAAAGAAGGACTAAGTGCAGCTGTTTATTTTTGATGCTTGGAAAATAAGTTTAAACTTTTCACAACAGCAATTCTGGTTTTTGTGTTGTTTGTTTTAAGAGGAAAAACACCATTTCTTTCTTTTCTAGCCATGAATATGGACCCACTGCTAAAAAATGCAAGACTGAGGAAGGGGAAGCCCATTTTAGTATCTCCAGCCTGGCAGAAGGCAGCATCACCAGTGTAAGCAGAGATGGTTGGGGCTTGGGGGAGATTGCATCCATTTTTGTTAGTCCATTGATACCACTTTCAAATAAGATCATAATCACTTTCTCTGGTCCTCTCTCTATATAAACCATAAAGTAGGCATATCCTGTACTTCTTCCTTTCCTCCTTTAAGTAATAATTGTCATGAATTACCTATAGAATAACCTATATGATATATAGGATGTAGAGCTCTGTATAATCTATAGAACATGAAACACCTCAGTGTTGAGATTTTTTTGTAGGGATTTTTGTTGTTGGCTTTATTTTGCAGCTTTCCACTTAGTCAAAATGATAGGATAATGAGGGTTAATATGAGTCTTAATTTCCAAGTACATAAAATTTAACTTAGTATAGCTCCATTTCTTTTCTAATATATGACCTTAGAACAGGATTCACAAGTTTAGGATTTTTCCAAACCAAGTATCCTTTGACACTTGAGATCTTTATTTAATGAGAAGGTTTTTGGAACTTGAAAATATTGCCTTATTTTAAGTGGCATTAGTTTGAATCAGTGAATCTTAAAAATTGACCTTTATTGTCCAGGCATGGTGGTTCACGCCTGTAATCCTAACACTTTGGGAGGCCGAGGAGGGAGGATTGCTAGAGGCCAGAAGTTTGAGACCAGCCTGGGCAATAGCAAGACCTGGTCTGTACAAAAACCAAAAAAATTAGCCAGGTGTTATGGTGCACACCTGTAGCCCTAGCCACTTGGGAGGCTGAGGCAGGAGGATTGCTTGAGTCCAGGAGTTTGAAGTTGCAGTGAGCTACGATGACGCCACTGCACTCCAGCCTGGGCAACAGAGTGAGACCCTGTGTCTGAAAAAAAAAACACAAAAATTATCCCTTATTAGCAAAATACACTAGGAAGGATAATCATAAGGTATGTCTTCATTCCCACCTCAAACAGAAATTGTCTCAGAAAAATTGAATGTCTGAAAAATGATTTGGATTTTATTTCGATTTTTTTATATAGTAAAGGAAAAACAATCATGATTTTATTTGTTCTGAGAGCTTTTCTGTTTGCTATACTAGAGCAAACTGGAAACTTTAGTACACTTGGGAACCCCACTGTTTTCTTTCCTATGAGCTGAGTGGTCCTTAGGCCCTGTTAGAGTTGGCACCAACAGATTAAAGACATAGGTGTGATCAGGAAAGGCAGGGAGTTTCATCTTTAAAACTTTCCCACCTAGCACTGCAGTAAATCTGTGTACATAATCTCCTTTTACTTTTTGATGACGTGTTCAGCTTGGGCATGTTTATATTATATATTCTACCAAAACTTCAAAGCCAAAGGTCAGCAGCCGTTCCCCAAAAAGGGTACTTCAGTGAGTCAAGCATCAGGATGTTATTTCTCATGTCATCTTAGTGGGGCAAATATATTCCGAACTGACCCCACATTGCAGAATCCTCCCCTTCCTAATTGGTTGAGTGTCAGGATGTACAGGCAGTCTGTACTTCCTAAAGCCTTTACGTTAGGCTGGCTGGTGGCTTAGGTTGTAATAGTTTTCTGACCCCTCTAGAAAGAAATCAGCTTGCTTAAAGAAAAGTGAGTGAAAGGAGAGAGGGCAGCTGTTTGACCTCTGGAATCTGCTAGCTTTTAACAGAGCCCTGGAAATGAAAATGAATAGAAACAGCCTTCTCTTTGTCTTTGGTTTTATAAAAGCACATTTACTACATTAAGCCGTCTTGTATTGCCTGGGGTGCTGCCAAAAAGAGAAGTGACCTGCAGGTTTATTGTCTGTGGGTGTATTCTAGGTTGGGAGTGTAAATCCTGCTGAAAACTTCCGTGTTTTAGTGAGACAGAAGAATGCCAGCTTTGAGGAAGGTAAGTGATATGCCATTGGCTTTGCATTTAAGGTAAGGCATTTAGTTAAACTAACTGATTTAAAATCTAGATTAATAAGTGTTGCCTTTTGTTGTAATGGTTTATACAGCATTTTCCTTTACTGGTAGTCTTTGTGATTGTCCCTTGTTAGGGGACCACTGAAGCAACATTACGAGCACCTGAGATCAGCACAGATCTGCCTAAACAGAGAACTAATTGGTATGTCTCCCTGTTAAGGAAACTGTGGGTCAGAACCTTAGAGCTTTTAGTTTTACTTAATTAAAGTTCTTTGGGATCTCATGAGTGAACTTGTAATAAAACATTTGTGTGTCATACCCTCTTATTTTCAGAGACACAGAATTCTTGTTCCAGTCCTAAGAATTTGGGCCCCATTTATAGTAGTACCAAAAGACCTTGCGGCTGCCCCTAAATTTGATCCTTCTCAAATTGACTTTTTGAGAACTCCTCACTTTTTCTTATCAGATATTACCTAGAATTCCATTTAGGCTGTGCGTAATATCGTAACAGCTTCCAGGGATAGACAGAGGGTCTGGGACCAACATTCATTCACTTGATTGCATTCAGGTTCCTGTTCATTTATCCTTTGAACAGTGGCAACTGGCAATTGTTAATCCTGCAGGTTTGTGTATACAATATTGCATTCATTATTGCTGCGCCAGGTCAGGCCTTTCTGTGTGCTGCCTTCTATGTGTGTGAATGTTTCTGTGTTCAAAGAACTTTCTCTTCCAACATCTTGGCATTTTAGGGGAAAAAAATAATTCTTAAATGCCTAGAAACACTACTGCCTAGCATAGGTCTAAGGTACTTTACTACTTAAGACTCCTGGCAAGATACCCAGACCTATTGTGCTGTTGCCCAAAAGGCAATCATAAACAGCTGAGCCTCAGAGAGAGCATACAATCTACCAGGCCAAATCCCATTGGCAGGAATGTCAAAGGCCAAGCCCATGAGAATTTCCTGAGGAAGACCAGCTTCATCATCATGATAATCTGCAGTCTCTTAAGTGGGGTGTGTATGTTTTGTGTTTTGAAATGGAAGAAGAGCTTTTTGTCCTGCTAAGAGTTTGCATATGGGAAAAAAGCTTTTGAGTTTTCCCCAAACAAACCTTCATCTAGATAGAAGAGGGAAATCTAAAATTCTAAGTGACAGTTTTCCAGAAGGATTGGTAGGAACAGTACTTTAGAATTTCCCTCTTTCGTGTATTGGGGTGATCAAAAGAGACTTCCACAGCATTGTACCTTTGCTGTTGTCTGTTGAGCTGTATATTATGACTGTGTGTTTGGAAGGGGGCAGAGATAACTGCTGTGACAAGTCAACCAACTCTGTCGTCTCATGATTATTGTGTTTTTTGAAGGAAGATTGAGACCTTCTTAGCTTTTGATTGTATGTTGCCGTTACCTCTGCCAAAGTCCAAGGTCCTCCCGTTGGAAGTGATTAGTCTCCCAGGTGGTTGTAGGCATGGTCTTCTCAGGGACTAAATCTAGTTGTCATAACCATTTTACGGTGGCCACTGGTTATTTTGTATCTACTATGTACAAGACATTGTGCTAGCACTTTCTTACATTCTTTTATATATCTCACATAGCAGTCCTGTGAAGTCATGTAAAGAAATAGAGAAAATTTAGAGCTTTAACAGCTGGTGCCAGAATTTTCTGAAAGAGAGAGTTGTTTTTAATGGGAAGATACATCGATAAGTGCTTAGGGTAGAGAATGTGTCTCTGTCCCGAGGCTTGGAAATTGGCCAGTGCTGAGGCTTCAGAGGAGGGGGAATCTCCGTAGCATCATAGAAGTAGAAAAGCTGGAGCTACTTAAGGAGAGGAGGGGCTGAGTAGAAGAGCTAAGAGGAAGGGAGTGAATTTACACATGGCACAGCCTTCTACATGTGTTGCCAACTCATGACCACAGTACTCAGCATCAGTGAAACTCTGGAAATGCTAGGTTTAAATGCTCTATTTAGGGAAACTGGCAGAGGCAGAGTTTGACATCTGGCATTACTTCACACAGAGCAAAGAAAGTACCTGGGAACACAGGAAGCCAGAGTCTGAAAGGACCATGAGACAGTAAATTCCTGAGAATTTGCTCACATCTTAGTAAAACATGTGTCTACTGTGTTTTCCCCAGGCCATGGGATTAGGGATTTAAAGCAGTCTCATAAAATAACAAGGACAAGTGGACCCTAGATGGCATATAAGTTAAAATAGGTATTATTATCCCCATTTTATGGATGGAAGAACTAGAGTTAGAAGAGACGAGCTTCCCGCAAAATCGCACAGGGATTCAAACACATATCTCTTTCAAATGCTGGATTTTTCTACTTAGCCATACTGTTTCTCCTGATTCCTAATGCTATCCTTTCCTATACTTTTTAAGAAAAACATTATAAGGTCATGTATCTAAAACCTTCTTCCTATAGATAGGACTTTTGATGTGTAGACTGTCCTTTTATGTTGAATGTGACTTTGAGTCCCAGCACATTGCTAGCTTTTGACGGTGGCTGTCCTTCTATATCTCCATCTAGGACCTGGTGAATCAAAGCTCTTCAGTGATGACACAAAACCAGATTTTCCACAGAGCTGTCAGAAAATGGGACTGCCTGCTTGCTAGCAAATAGTTCTGCCTCGTGGTTCTAACTTGGCTGCCCTTATCTCCCTCCTCCCTTTCTTGCTTCCAGCTCCAGAAATTTTGTCTCTTTGTTCCTTGTCCTGCCTTTGTTCTTCTGCTTGGGAATCTTTTTATTAAGGCTTTTTGTGAGCCAAGACTAACTTCCCTTGCAAGCCCAAAGAGTACTCCCTCCAAATTTTAAGGTATCTCCCTACTAGTCTCTTTGAGAGATCTCTGTCCAGAGTGGGGAGAGGGGAAGCCCTTCCCTTTTCTCCAGTACATCTGTTTTTTCAATTCAGTTGCCAAAAGTGTGATCAACATTAGATAGTTGGTAAGATTGTTCTACCCTTAGGTAGAACTTGGCCATTTCACCTATTGTTACAAACTAAAATATGGGTGTAGTTACTTTCTGTTGGGCCTAATAGTCAAACTGAGGGTATGGTGATCCTCTCCCCCGACGCCAGCAGTCTAGAGTAGGCAGCTACCCATTCTCTTCTAGTTTTCAGTATGCGGAATGTTTCTTGTTCTAAGCTTATTGGCAGAGAGGAGATAACTGACACTCTGAGCCCCAGGAAAGGGTTCTTTCTGGCTGCCGCTGCTTCTGCGAGCTGTCTTTGACTCTCTCTCGGGTGCCCTTCTTTTTCCCGTCCCTTCCTCCTTCCCTCCCCCGCCACCCCTCCATTCGGTCACCACAGTGCTGCAATAGAAAATTCTTGACTGTCAATTGTGAGACTAGAGTTGTTTCCCCACATACACTGTTCATAACGCATCACCGCCGTCATCTGTGACCTGTGGCTGTGGGTTCCACGGAGTCCGCAGTGGCCCCTCAGGTTGAGTTTATCCACTGATTTGAACATCCTCCTCCACCCAGCCAATCAGCGGAGCTGCTGAGGAGAAACATTCCTAACTCCCAACTCCTAACTCCTGGCCTTTTCCTTCCTTTTACTTAGGAAGGATGCTGAAATGGTCAAAAGAGAACAAATTGGAAAGGAAAAGCCACATTAATCCTCCAAACAATTCCTGTGTAATTATGTCTGAATTTATAAATTCCCACTGAGTACTAGGCTTGAATAGCTTGAATGTTCCTGGTGTGTCCAAAACAGGTTCTCTGAGGACCTTAAGAGCCAGAAAAGATGGATATATGAGAACACACAAAAGGATGGAATGTAACTTATTTTATAATGAGATGATTCTCTCTTTCATGGGCCTTGTCTTTGCCACTTAGATTATAGGTTCTATATTAGGCTTCTGCATAGTGACAGGGTGGCAGAACTCCATTCCACCCAATTGAATTCACATGAACATGGCTGGTTTTATAAAAACACACCTGTCAAGAGAAGACATCTTAAGCAGAAATGGCACAGACCCCCCTCCCCAAACAGCTGGTATTTAACGTTAGATTTATGTACAAGTGAACAGTAATGTGCACTTGTCCATTCGATTAGAAGATGATCCTTTTAATCTGTGGCTGCTGAAGCATTTAATTTCTGTCATTTTTTCTCCCCTCCTTTCACTTTGTTTGGATCACATCTCAGCCTCGAGTCTTTTTGCCTATGTTCTCCAACCTACCTTATTCTCATTCATCAAAAACATCATTTCAGTTTTAAAAGAGATTTCCAAAAATTCACTTATTCAAGTCCTTCTAGCACTAGATAGAATATGGTACAGTTAGTAATAAAATGATATTATTCATCAAAGCCAAATAGACAATTTTTTTCAGTTGTGTTTTTGTAGGGCATAACACTGTCCTCTTTGCACAGCAGTTTACTTACATAGTTTGTGTGATTTTTCTGCCGTGAGTCAAGTCCTACCAGGGTTGGGGAACCTGCGACCTTCTAATTTAAAGATTGTTGTTTTTTAAGCACCAAAGCAGGCAAGAAAAGCTTCATCTTTCTCTGCTGCACCCCTTTTAATAAAAGAATTTGTTCTGTAAAATTTGGATTAAATCAAAAGGCCGCACTTAAGGACCTCGAAGGCCACATTTCGCCTTAGGGCCGCAGGTTCCCCACTCCAGCCTGTGGATCCTCAGCAATTGTGATTGAGGAAAAATTTCCCATGCGTGTGTGTGTGTGTGTGTGTGTGTGTGTTTTCTTTTTTTGATTGGCCCTGATTTATGTAATTGTGGGTATGAATTATATCATCTGTTGTAGCCTTGTTCAGATAAAGATAAGATAAAAATATGGCCTTTATCTAAACAGAGCTGGTAAATTTACGAAAAATAAGTTCTGTCAAATACCTTAAAAATCTTAACAATACTAAATACAAACAGTGACTAAAATTTTAAACATCTTTAGCCCTATAAAAGTTTTTTTTAACAATTTGACATACTTTCTAAGTCCTTTCCCAGAATAGTGCTGATATATCTAATCATGAGAGAAAATACATAATTAAGGATTTTAGAGGTTTAATCTGTACTTCATATTTTTAATTAAATATCTCACTTGTTCTTCACTGGATTCTTTTTTGACTAGTTTTAAATTGTTAAACCCCAGAACTTGATGATCCAGTTTTATTTTACACCTTATTTATCAAGACAAGTAGTCTCATTCTAACACAAAAATCAGTCTATTTGGAATTGTAGAGGATACCTACCGGTACCTAAAGTGGTGTGTTGTTATTTGATGTGGTAATTACACATCAGCGGGCCTTTAGGGTCTTGTTCATCTTCTACTAGACTAGAGCCCAGAGTAGTTAAGATAGCTTTCCACAGATTATTGCAAATGTGTGGAAGACACTGGGTCAAATTCCGGAGAGCCAGTTCTTGGCCTCTTGTGGCTTAAATGTCTTCATTTGTTGCATACAGTTCATTAGATGGCACAGCACTACTCAGAAGTTTACATTTTAATATTATAAAACCCATCAGCCAAATAATTAAAATGAAACCATTGAAATAAAGATAAAAAGAAAAAATAAGACATGACATAGAAACATCTTTATATTAAGAGTTTTTGTTTTTCAGCAACTCTCCCTAAAAGGCTTCTATCCATTCTAACTCAGCTTGTAAAATCCTTTCAAGTTCCTGTTAACCTATGTGTCAGAATATACCTAATTTCAGGGTATGGCTCTTATAAAATGTAGCGTCGCTGTCCATTAAGAAAGAGAGACAACTGGTAGCATAAAAGTGAAAGCATCTTTGCTATAGTTATGTTCTCAGCGCTTGGATTTCTTCCTGAGAGCATTAAAGGAAGTCTATGTGTAATATACGACAGCGTTCCTATTTTCTCCCAGTGTTTTGTTTTTTTATGCTACATAGTAAAGTTGCTTGCCTTAAACCTGCTGAGTAATTTTTCTCTTTTTATGTTAAAAATGGAAAGGATATTTTTCCCTCTGTCTGAAAATGTGGAACTCATGAACGCTGTCCCAGCATTGGAACAATTAGAAGAGCCAGAATCCATTCAAGCTTGCATTTAACATACTGAACCATTGGCTTGCACTGATGACCTGAGCCATCAGGGCATCAGTAAAGTGCTCACGGTCATCTCTGATGGAAACGCAGAATTCATGGGTGCTTAGGAGAAAGGGTATGTCATCCAACTTGCTGTTAAGAATTTGCCCTGGCAGTAACTGCTCATGAGTATGATTTGTGAAGCAGAGAGCAATTCAAGTACTTACTCATGGCACTTTGGTTTTTTCTCTCTGCCTCTTATAAATTCTGCAGTTCTTCCTTCCATGGTATATCATTGTCATGCAGGGCATTGCACTTGGTTCTTCTTGATACTGGACTATCTTCAAGATTGCTTCGTAAGCCCAGCTGGTTGAAAAAGGAAACTGATTTCAGATTGTGCTGATGTGCAAACTGCTTTAATCAATGACTTAAAGTGACTGCTGGTGGCAAACAACAGAAGCTCTTAACCAATTAGGATGTTTAGGAAAAGATGTTGGGCTTTTGTTAAAATAGTCACTAATCAGTTGAAATGTGTTAACAGGAGCCTAGAAACAGCTTGGAATTCTACTTAAATGTAATAAAAGTGTTTTGGTCCACCCCTTTCAACTTGCAAGCCCAAGGCAAAAAATATGCTGACACACAATGAAGTGGCAAGTGTTATTTAGTTCAGTTAGTCCTGTCTGTTAGATCCCTGTGTGTCTACATAAAACCTAAAAAAAAAATGGCATGCTTGCTTCTTTGGCTAGAAAGGGGAAGGGAATTTGATTGCAATATAGAACACAGTTTCAGCAGGGCTTGAGAATATTACCAGCATAGATGTCTTTGGAAACAGGAGAAAAATTAATTTTTTTGTTGGTAGTTTCCTTATGGACAGTTGGAGAAAAATATTCAGTTAGTAGTTATGATTAAAGGCCCATTTTTGTTTTCCTTTGTCAGATTAAACTGCTGAAATCCTGTAGTTGTCTCTTTATGTCTTTCATGGTAGTGAGGTTCAGCCATAACACTCAGGATAGTCACTGTATTTCATTGGTAGGCCATTGGAATCAGGAGCCTTTGCTCATATGAGAACCACCTTTTATAATTCCCTTGCCCTTGGAATTGAGTAATGTTTTCTTGGGGCATTGAGGGTGAGATTTGCTGTCTAAGCTTTAATAGTTATTCTGTAGTAGAAGCATCTAGTGTCTCCTGCCTGTCTGTGGTAAACTTCCACAAGTCTCTTAGACAAAGTGCACTTATTAATTCTATTTTTTAATCTCTTTATTGAAGTAAAAATTTTCTACTATAAAATATACTGGTAAGTATTATATAATTTGTGATCTTTTTTTATAGGGTTGTATAATTATCACCACAATCCAGCTAAAGAAACTTTCCCTCACCCCAAAAAGCTCCCCATGCTTGTTTATACTCAATTCTTGCTTCTACCACTTTCTGTCTGTATAGATTTGCTTTTTCTAGAAATTTCACAAAAGTGGAATCACTGAATATGCAGTCTTTTTGCTTTTGCCTCTTTCACTTAGCATGATGTTTTTGAGGTTTGTCCATGTTGTAGGTGTTATCAGTAGTTCATTTCTTTTTGTTAGGGTGGAAGGCCTAGTAGGTGCTCATGGCACAAGTGGAGAAAGATTTCTCATGCAGAAATTAAGATAAAAAAGTTTATTTTATCCTTTGGAAGGACAGAGAGAATGAGAGAGAGAAAAGGAGAGTAGGGAGGTGGGGGGGAAGAGAACAAGGAGCCTGCCTGTTATCCCAAAGAGAGAGAAGGGGGTGCCAGCAGCAAACCCAAGTGGCTTTCTGCTTTTATGGGGACAAAGAGAAAAATAGTAATTGTTGTGGGGTAATTAGCAGGTAGTTTCAAATCGTCAGGTTGTCTGTCTTGTTTCTTCTGTTCCTGGAGACTTGGTTATCTCTGAGATGTAGACCAGGTTTATCTCAGGGTATGGGATTTCGCCCCTGAGATATGGGCAGGAAACTATGACCTGGACTTTGCCCCCCTGCTGTCCATCTGGGGGCTTCTCAGCAATACTTGGAGCCTATACAAACAAAGTCTAAAGGCTGTGAGCTGGTGAATGTAACGAGAAAGATTTATATTTCCTTTGGGTTCTTTTCAGATGTTTATGAAAACAGAGTCCCTGCAGGGTGCCTGCTAGCTAGGGAGAGAAAGAGAGAGAGCTCACAGGATTGATCTTTAGCTGTTATTAGAAAATTATGGGATTAAATATTTTCCTATTATTTCAGCAAGGCCGTCCTTGCACTTTTTATGGGTGAATAATATTCCATTGTATGGATATGCCACGTTTTGTTTATTTATTCACCAGCTGATGGGCATTTGGGTTGTTTCCAGTTTAGGGCTTTTATAAGTAGTGTTGCTAGGGATGTTTACATACAAGTCTTTGTATGTTTTTGTTTTTCTTGGGTAAGAGTGGAATTACTGGGCCATATGGGAAGTTTAACTTTTTAAGAAACAGCCAACCCTTTTCCAAAGTGGCTTATCAGTTTCCATCTCTACCAGCAACATATGAGGATTCCAATTTCTTCACATATTTAATAACACTGATGTTGTCAGCTATTTAAGTGGCAGTGTTTGGATTATTTCATTGTGGTTTTAATTTGCAGTTCTTTAAAAACTAAGGATTTTTTTCGTGTGTTTAATAGCCATTCATGTGTGTCCTTTGGTGAAATGTCTATTCAAATCTTTTGACTAGTTTTTAACTGGATTGTCTTATTATTGAGATGTAGAGAGTTCTGTATATATAATATTCTAGATACAAGTCCTTTATCAGATACATGATTTGCAAATACTTTCTGCTGCTCTGTGGCTTTTTTTTTTTAATAGTGTCTTTTGAAGAGTAAAGTTTTTAATTTTGATTAAGTCCAGTTTATCATTTTTTTCTTTTATGGGTTGTTGTTTTGGTGTTATATATGAGAAATCTTTGCCTAGCCCAAGTCACAAAGATTTTCTCCTATATTTTCTTCTGAAAGTTTTAGTTCCTTTATTTAAGTTTGTAATCCATTTTCAGTTGATTTTTGTGAATGGGTATGAGGTAAGGGTCCAGGTTCATTGTTTTACCTGGGGATAACCAATTGTCCCAGCACCATTTGTTGAAAAGACTGTCCTTTTCCCATCAAATTGCCTTGGCACATTTGTTGAAAATCAGTGGACCATAAATTTAAGGATTATTTCTTCAGTTCTGTTACATTGATCTACACATGTCTATCTTTCCCTAATACACTGTTTTGGTTACTGTAACTTTATTGTGAGTTTTGAAATCATGTAATAGAAGTACTCCAACTTTGTTCTTCTCTAAAATTGTTTAGGCTACTCTAGGTCCTTTGCATTTCCATATAAATTTTAGGATCAGCTTTTCAATTTAGGGATTGCAGTGTGTATATAGAATAATTAAGGGAGAATTGCCATCTTAACAATATTGAGTTTTCTAATCTGTGAACATAGACTGTTTCTCCATCTATTTAGATCTTGTTTACTTTCCATAATGTTTTATAGTTTTTAGTTTACAAGTCTTATACTTTGTTAAATTTATTGCCAAGTATTTTACTCTTTTTGATGCTATTGTGAATGGAATTGTTTTTTTTTAACTTTATTTTTGGATTGTTTGTTGCCAGTATAGAGAACTGTGATTGCTTTTTGTTTATTGATCTTATATCCTGCAACCTTATTAAACTTATTTATTAGTTCTAGTAGTTTTTTTAATATAATCCTTAGGATTTTCTACATATAGGATCACGTTGTCTACAAATAAAGAAAGCTTTACTTCTTCCTTTATAACTTATATGCCTTTAATTTCTTTTTCTTGATGGTACTGCTTGAAATTTCCAGCACAGTGTTGAGTAGAATTGATGAGTGAACATCCTTGCCTTGTTCCTGATCTGAGGAGGAAAACTTTGTCTTTCGCCATTAGTATGATCTTAGTTGTAAGTTTTTCCTAGATTCCCTTTGTCAGCTTGAGGAAATTTCCTTCCATACCTAGTTGGTTGAGAGTTTTTATTATGAATGGGTGTTGAGTTTTGTCAGATGCATTTTCTGTGTCTATTGAGATGATTGTGTGGTTTTGTTCTTCTGTTAATATGGTATGTTATATTAATTGATTTTTAGTTGTTTAATCAACCTTGCATTTCAGGAATAAATTCCAGTTAATCATAGTATAAAATCTTTTTTATATGTCCTGGATTCATTTTGCTAATGTTGTGGTTTGAATATGTCCCCCAAAGTTGATGTGTCAGAAACTTAATTCACATTTAACAGTGTTGAGAGGTGGAACCTTTAAGAGGTGATTAGGTCATGGGGGCACCACCCTTATGAATAGATTAAGGCCATTATCACAGGAGTCTGTTAGCTACAGAAAGGATGAGTTCAGCCCAATTTCCTCTCTCTGTCTCTGGCTTACTTCTGCCTTCCACCCGGGGATGGAATGACCCCTACCAGATTCTGACACCATGCACTTGGACTTCCCAGCCTCCAGAACTGTGAACTAAATAAATATCTGTTCTTTGTAAATTACCCAGTCTCAGGTGTTCTGTTATAACAGCATAAAACCGACCAAGACAGCTAATATTTTCTTAAGATTTTTGTGTATATGTTCATGGGGGACATTTGTTTGTATTTGTGTGTGTGTGTGATGTCTTTGTCTGGCTTTGGCAACAAAGAAATACTGGACTCATAGAATGAGTTGGGAAGTTTCCTTTCCTTCTGTTCAGGATTGTTACTATTTCTCCTTTACATATTTGATAGAATTTACCAGTGAAGCCATGTGGGCCTGGGTTCTTTGTGGGAAGTTTTTTAATACTAATTTGATTTTTTAACTTATAGATCTAGTTGGGGTTTTTATTTCTTCTTGAACCAATTTTAGTAATTTGTATCTTTGTAAGAATTTGTCCATTTCCTCTAGTGTCTAATTTGTTGGCATGATATGGTTCGTGTTATTATTCCCTTATAATATTTTTGAGATTTATCTCCTATTTTATTCCTGATTTGGGGATTTTGTATCTTTTTCTTAGTCTGTCTAGGTAAAGGCTTATGGATTTTATCTTTTTAAGATCCTACCTAGCTTTTAGTTAGTTTTATTGATTTTTTTATTACCATTCTTTTTTTATTTAATTAGTTTCTGCTCTGGTCTTTGTTAATTCCTTCCTTCTGCTTGCTTTGGATAATTTGCTCTTCTTTTTTCTTGTTTCTTAAGGTGGAAGCTTAGGTTATTGATTTGAAACCTCTTTTCTAAATAGGCATTTAAAGCTATACATTTACTATTAAACAGTACTTTATCTGCACACCGTAAATTATGGTGTGTTGTGTTTTTGTTTTCATTCAGTTCATATATTTTCTAATGTCTTTTGTGATTATTTCTTTGACCCTTGGGTTATTTAGAAGTGTATTTTAAATTTCCAAATATTGAGTTTTTCAAATTTCTTTTGTTGATTTTTAATTTAATTCTGTTGATGAATGACTTTAATCCTTTTAAATTTATTGAGACTTGTTCTATGGCCTAACATAGACTGTTCTGACAAATGTTCCATATGGCCTTAAAAAGAACATGTATCTGCTGTTGTTAGGTCAAGGGTTCTGTAAATGTCAGTTAGGTAACTTTGGTTGATAGTTTGTTCACATCTGTGTCTTTGTTGATTTTCTGTCTAGTTGTTTTCCATGATGTTTTGAGTATTGAAAGTTACTTACCTTGAGATCCTGTGTGCTACTGAGATCTTTGTAGTTTTTGCCTTACCTAGCTAACTCAGCTTTGGGCCAAGAGATTCAAGTGAATTTATACAGGGAACCAGTTCAGGTAGTAGGGTGCACTATTTATTTAGTTCGTTAGTTAGATAGATAGATAGATAGATAGATAGATATGGGGTCTTGCTCTGTTGCCCCGGCTGGAGTGCAGTGGTGAGATCATAGCTCACTGCAGCTTCAAACTCCTGGGTTCAAGTGCTTCTCCCACCTCAGCCTCATGAGTAGCTGGGACTAGAGGCTTGTGCCCAGGTAATTTTAAAAAAATTTTTTTAGGGACAGGGTCTCACTATGTTGCCTAGGCTGGTCTTGAACTTCTGGCCTCAAGTGATCCACCTGCCTCAGCTTCCCGAGTAGTTAGAATTACAAGTGTGAGCCATTGCACCCAGCTAAAGTATATTTTAAATAAAAGTCTTCAGATATTGGAGTTTTAAGAAAAATAAACTTAGATACATGTATGCAAAATTATGTTTATGTTTTTGGAATCCTTTGCTTCTTGGGAAGAATTCCTTTATATTAGTAGAGGATAAGCTCACTCAGTTCAGAAAATATTGTGTAGATTTAAGGAACTTGTGAGAGCAGAAAGGTGATTTGTTGTGATAAATGAAAGTTAATTTTAGTGGCCACAGTTATTTTAGTATATCAAGTCTTAGATCAATATTTATAGATTTGGAAAAATTTTAGGTTCATTATTCCTTCCTTTTGTTTGTTTCTTCTGTGCCATTTTTCTAAGTATGTGTTTGTTTTGTTTGATTCATTATTTGTCTTATACACTGAGAAGAAAATATATATGTAATAGCTAAGGTTGGATTATCCCATAATTTGCCCCATTTCTAATTACTCTTAGCTGTACTATAATGAAGCCAGCAAGACTTAGAATTGGAATTTTAAATATATGGGATTATAAGGAACATGAAATCCACAAACCAAAGATAAGATTTGCCTACAGCAAATCTGCTTCAAATTGGTAGACTTTCATAAGGACAGCAAATGAAATGAAATCATTTCTAAGGTCCTTTTTACCACTGCTCTTTAAGTATATGAGTAATAAACAGAACAAGGTATATGGTGCAGAAAGAATAAAACAAAAAAGAAATAAAAAGATCAGTGAAATAGAAGTATTCTGAGTATCACTATCAGTAAATGTGAACCAATGAAAAATGTCTTCCCATTTAGAATTCACTGGAAAGAAAAACAATTGTTTATTGTCTACTTATACTACAGTATTTTATATGTTTCATGATGATTTAATTGTTCCTTGGGCTTTTCCTCATTAAAAAGTCAGTACATGCTCATTGGAAAAAAATGCGAATAGTAACATGGTGGCATATCAAGTTATAAAGTAGATGGCTTCTCCTTTATTGTCCCCTCCCTTCAAGCCCCTTCCACACCCACACTCTCTACCTTGCTTTCTCGTTCTTTCTTCACAGGAACAGACCTGTTAATCCCTATTAATGCTCTGTGTTATGATTAAGATGGTTAGTTGTTTTAGGGTATAGTAAGTTGGCGATATAGTCGTAGGCAGTACATTTTGGGAGAACACCCCCGCTCCATTCCCAATGGGTTCAAGCAGCTTGATCTAAGAGAAGAAAAAGAGCTTACAACAAGATGGGATAAGGCTGTCATACTTAGTAAGCAACAATAACAAGCCGAGATGTGTGCATGCATATAATTATGACAATGTTGGATGTGATTTCTCACCCCTACACACTTGCATACATGTCTTACATAGCCTGTTATTCTTTGGGTATTTCCTCCTTCCATAGAGCTTTATTGTAACCATTTCCATCTCTGTAAAATTAAGTGGGAGAGGTGATAAAAGAGAGTTCTAGACTGTCCACTCAGTGGTAGCCAGCCCTCAATACACAAATAATGGATTTAAATTGAAGGAACAACAAAAAAAATAGTCATTCCACAGGCTTTTTTTCTTTGTTTTTTGTTTTTTTTTTGAGACAGAGTCTTGCTCTGTTGCCCAGGCTAGAGTGCAGTGGCATCATCATAGCTCACTGCAGCCTTGAACTCCTGGGCTCAAGTGATCCTCCCACCTTAACCTTCCAAGTAGCTGGAACTACAGGTGTGCACTACCATGCCCAGCTAATTTTTTATTTTTATTTTTTGTAGAGATGGGGTCTTGCTATGTTTGCCAGTCTGGTCTTGAACTCCTGGCCTCAAGTGATCCACCCACCTCAGCCTCCCAAAGTGCTGGGATTACAGGCATGAGCCACTGTGCCCGGCCCCATAGTCTTTTAGAAGAGTAAACCAGTGAAGCCTAGACCATTTGTTCATCTATTTAGCACTTGTTTGTTGAATGCCTACTGTGTGCCAGTCATTATATTATAGAAAGAGACAGCAAACAAATAAGAAAATATATATCAAATAGTGATAAGCACTTGATATATAAGGCTGCTGTAACAGAGTACCACAAACTGAGTGGCTTAAAGCAACAGAAGTTTATTCTCTCACAGTTCTGGAGACTAGAAGTCCAAATTCGAGGTTCGACAGGGTTGGTTCCTTTTGAGGACTCTGAGGGAGAATCTGTTCAGTGGCTTTCTTGTAGCTTTTGGTGACAGCTGGCAATCCTTGGCATTCCTTGGCTTATAGATGCATTACTCCAATCTCTGCCTCCCTCTTAATATGGAGTTCTCCCGGTGTGTCTGTGTCCAGATTCGCCTCTTCTTAGGAGGCCAGTCATATTGTATTAGAGCCCACCCTAATGCCTCTTCTTAACTTCATTACATCTGCATGGACTCTATTTCCAAATAAGGTCGCATTGTAAGGTTCTGAAAAGGACAGGAATTTGGGGGTGATACTGTTCAACCCATTGCAGCACTATAGAGAAAAATTAAAGCAGGATGGTAGGGTAGAGAATGCTGGGTTAAGATGAGCATGTGATTTTATGTAGAGAATCAGGAAAGGCCTCCCTGTTGAGGCATCATTTGAACAGAGCATTGAGAAGGGTGGGGGAGAGAGCCCAGTGGATGTCTGTGGGGAGCTTTGCAGACAGAGGGGCAGCACATTCCTCTGAAGCAGCAGTGTGCTTGGCTACATGTAGACGAATCAGGGAGGCCAATATGGCTGGAGCAAAGTAGGAGCTGAGATCAGAGGGGTGGCTGGGGCACATGTCACATAGGGCTTCTCAGACCTTTTGCTTTTACCCTGAATGAAATGGGAAACCATGGAAGAGTTCCAAGTAGAGGATGATCTGATTGACTTACATTTTGTGCCATGTTGAGAAAGGGCAAGGTTGAAGTAGGCAGATGAGTAAGAAGGCTACTGCATTAATCCAAGTGAGGGAGGTAGTGGTGGAGGTGGTGAGAACAGGTCAGATTCTTGATATGTTTTGAAAGTAGAATTGGCCAGTTTTGCTGCTCGTATGAATGTGGGGTATGAGAGAAAGAAAGAGGTCAAAAATAACTACCAAGATTTTTGGCCTGAGCAACTGGAAGGAATTGCCATTTACTGAGAAGAGAAAGACATATTAAGTTGGTTATTCAGGTCTGGATTGCAGGAAAAAGGTCAGGGTTGTAGATGTACATCTGGCAGAAGTTGCTGTAGAGAATATAAAGGCATGAGACTGGATGAGATCCTTAAGTAGGGGAGGGAGAGGTGTGGGATCTAGGGCACAGGTGGAAGGGGTAACTAGACAGATGCACAGATAGTTCATTGAAGGCAAGAGGACGGAAGGCATAAAGTATATGGGTGCAGGTGCAGGCTGGTGACCACTTTGAAGAAGAATTCGCAGAGGAGGTTGGCATAACCTGGGCCATAAAAGGCTGGATACGAGAGGACCCAAAAAGAGGTATTCCAAGTGAGGCAACAGCACAAGTGGTGGTGTGTCCTGGTGCTGCATGTTAATGAGATTTTCCCCAGAAATAAGGGGTTTTGTTGCTGTTGTTTTGCCCATTGAGTTTACTGTTTATGAGCATTTCTGACCACTTTGTATCCATTTCTAATTCTCTTTTAATTTCTAATCATCTCCTAATTTAGTTCTTTCATATATATCTCTTCCTTTCCATCCTAACTACCACTATCCTAATTCAGGCCTTTATTATTTTATCACTGGACAGTTCCAGCATCCTATATTAATTATCTTCTAAGTTCTTCTCCTTCAATTCAGCTCATATGTTTGTACAGATTTGGCTTCTTGTAGCACAGATTTGATTGTGGGTCAGCATTTCTTAATCATTCCCCATGTCTTTGAAATCAGCCCCCCATTCAAGGCTTGCCACATTCTGGTCCCACCCTGCCACTCCTGACCCATTCTTGTGCAGGTTCCTTCTGTGAACCCTGTGTTCAAACCAAACTACATTCCTGCTCATACCCTTGTGGCATTGGCTTCCCTCCCTCTGTATGTTTGTTCATGATATTGTCCTCACAAAAATGTCCATTCTTCTCTCTCACCCCTAAACCCCACTCTAAGGAGATGCCCATGATTTGAGAACCAGTATATCTTTGGGTACCAATGCTTGGCTGTAGTTTCATTGAAGTATGATTCATTATCATAAAGGCTGCTGTTAGTCTACCGTCAGTGAGACGAAATGACCTCCCTCTATTTTTATGTTCTCTGAGTATTGCTGGCTAGTAATAGTTTTTTGATTTCCGTTGTTGACTTTAACAAAACGGTGCTTAGGAGTAATAAGAGTGTGAATTTTTGATTTGCAGCAGATTTACTTCTCTGGTTCTTTGGATCAATTCTTAAGTCTTAGCCCCTTCAAAGAAAAAGTAGAGAAATATAACATTTCTGTATTTTGAGCTCTAGTATATTATAAAACTTTCTTTATAAAACCAGAAAAGGATAGAGGGGAGAAAACGAAAGGGAAAAAAAGAGGAATCTGAGCTGTCTAAGGAAAGATATCATATAAACACAGGCATCATTTTTTAATCAGTTTTTAGAAAGATTTACCACACAGAATATAGTCTTTCTGAAATTTCTGATACCTGGTATTTCCTGTCAAGAATGGCTCAAATTCTTGAGGCATCTAAAACAGTGTGTGCTGCCTCCCCTCCTCCAACGTCCACAAAAGCTCGTTCCACCGTCTATCTCTCTCCTTGGTGAGGAGTCTGACTCATCACTCACCGTATCTCTTCGACTGATCCATGAGTTTGAATTCCATTCAATTACCAACTTTTAATTGGATCCCATTGCCAGATTGGTCTCCTGTTCCAGAGTGTTTCCTCTTGGCTGCACTGGTACTATGGCTGCTTGGTTTCTTCCACTTACTTCCTGTATTAGTTTGATGGCATCTACTCAACTATGAAGTTAGATAGATACCATAAAATTGCAGTGCCAAACACTGTCATCTTCCATTCATCCTCCCTTCTATAGCCCGTATGAAATGGGGTCAAGTTGGGATGGTGAGGTTCTTAATTCTTCTGTGTCACTAAAATATAGTAAGCCTTGCCAAGTTTTAGAATTCTGAGACCTTGGAAAATTGTAGAGACCCTCTTTCTCTGCTCTCCTAATCCCTCGCTGCCACTCCCAACACATTTTTTCAGGCATATGGCATATACATTACATAAATAAGCCAAGAAATCACTTCGTTTAATAAGAAAGTTTTTCTTTAGTTTCTTTCTTATGTTAATATAGTGTCTCAATATTGTACTTTAAGTATACTCCTTTCTGGAATTGGAGAAAATTAGTTACATTAGACAATGATGTTTTTGGTCTTTAGTTAACTGCTATATGCCCTGTAAATATTAACTGATGACCTTCAGGCTTTGTGGGACTTGGTTAGTGGGTCTTTTGTGGTTAAATTGAATGTTTTTAATAAAAAATTACAAGACCATAGAATGCCATGGAACCCATCCATTGACCAGGAAACCTAAAATTTGCCAGCTGACCTGGGAATAGATCTATTCTTATGCTCAAGTTGTTTAAGATGAGAAATTTTATTTCATCCAGAATAAAAATGATATGTCATGATGTTCTCTTACATAAAGAGAACTTAAATTAAGCCAGTTGGCTAACTGGATGTCATTTTTCTAGTTTCTCATTAGCTGACATTACCGTATTTGTTCTACAGAGTGCACTAAGGCCAACAGACCTTCAATATCTTTCTTCCGTGGCTATAAAGTAGGACTCACAGTTAGCTCAAATAAAAACAAAAATAAAACCAGGGAGATCTCAAAGTCTGCAGGAATGGATTCTGACAATAAAGACTTTGCATTTACTCTTCTCCTTGTGCCTGGGGTTTTAATTTAACACATCAATGAAAAGGCAGCATTTAAAAAGGGGGGAAAACACCCAGCAGGACTTACTTTTATTAGTGCAATTTGTAAGAAATTACTGCACTTAATGAGAAAATCTTTAAGCATGAAAAAATGGGTTGTGACTGAACTTGTGGAGCTTAAATGGTGAGATTTTAATTGAGTTTTTTAGTTATTGGTAAGAAAAAGAAAAATAATAATAATAATTAAAAAAAGACAAACCAGGGCTGCATCTGTATGTGAAGGTGGTCAGCACTTTATATGCCTTAGTTCAATTTCCTGTGCCACTGGTCATGCAGAAGATTATGGCTATGGTGTTCTCCTCTGCATCATATCTCCTGACCTTTTCTATTCTTAAAAGGGAGGCAGGCAACTTCTTTTCTGCTAGATGAGGAAGTTTGGGACAAACAGTCTACCAGAACAGTTTCTAAAAGGGGGACGGACTAGATAGGGCAAAGAGCAGAGATGTGTCTCCTTCATAATCAAGCTGCTTAAAAAAGAAGCCAAATTTAAATGTCATTTTCAGGTTCATAAAGCTTATACTTTTCCCCTAATTCTCCATTTCTTTTGTTGCCATCCAGTGATTTCTTTTTCCTCTATAAGAATATTTCATTAGAAGGCTGGGTGCAGTGGCTCACGCCTGTAATCCTCACACTCTGGGAGGCTGAGGCAGGAGGATTGCCTGAGGTCAGGAGTTTGAGACCAGCCTGAGCAACATAATGAGACCCCTGTCTCTACAAAAAAATAGAAAAATCAGCTGGGCATGGTGGTGCACACCTGTAGTCCCAGCTACTTGGGAGGCTGAGGTGGGAGGATCGCCTGAGCCCAGGAGTTTGAGGTTGCAGTGAGCCATGGTGACGCCACTGCTCTCTAGCCCAGGCAGCAGAGCAAGAGCTTGTCTCCAAAAAAACAAAAACCACTAAACTCTTTTGGAAGTGGAAACAGAAAGGATAAAAAGAAGTAAGTCAGCATATCTTTTGTCATTTAGAGAAAAAATATTTAAGATGCCTTCTTTTTGTACTTAAATTTCAGAAGTGTGTTTGATGTCTGAGAGGATGTGAACACCATGGGAAGTACTCAGTCCTTTTCAGTACCTCTCGTTTACTGTCACAGCTCACACCGTTGGGTGGCACAGCCATGTTAAACCTGAAGGAAAAGGAAGTGTATGTAGCTCTAAAGATGTTTCAATTATTAATAGAAGTAGAAATAATGTTTTTTACATAATTCTGTTTTTGTACAAATACTACTTTTTTTAAAAAATTAAAATGTTTGGGAAAAGCTTTAAATATGCTTGTGAACCTTTTCGATAACTTTTAATTGAATTTCATTGTATCCTACCTCACTAGAAAAAAGGAAAGAAAACCTATAAATTTTATATTCTCTTATTATTTAAATTAGGTAATGCCTTATATTCTGTCTCCTAGAAATATCCAGTTCATAAAACGGGCCATCCCCCTTGTGAGTTCATAACAGCACACTGTGCTTAGACGCACTCCTCACCCTTCCCCTGTGTGCATGCCATCTAGGGGAGGGGTGGGGCAGAGCTGGCGCCTGCAGGTTGCACTTCCCAGGCTCCTGTGTCGAAAGGATTTCTGTTAATACTAGGATCAGCCAATGGGAGACTTTGATGCGAGATTGGTGGGAAGGAGGGAGGGAGGGAGAAACCAGGGTATCTCTTTCTCCCTTTCTGTGTTGGGCAGCATCTCTGATCCTCCATGGCTTCGGCTTCCATAGGACAGGTCCTTGACTCTGTTTATACCCCTCTTTTCTTTTTCCCTCATGCCAAGGGGTGCTAAGGCCTTCTTGCTGTTGCTACTCTCTGGGTTGTAGCACCATTCTCGGTTGGCTTCACCATTCTTCATCACCTGTGTAACAGTTGCCTACATTAAATTTCGTCTGTTAAATATTCGGAGTGATTTCTAGTCTTCTGGGTGGACTGGTACATACATAGCCTTTACCCACAATGGCCAATTTATATCCTATGGAAATGGGCCAGAAAGGAAGCTATTTGTGATCCGTTTCTGTTTTAAGTGCCTGTATTAAAACACAAACTCCTTTTCTTGTCAGGCAAATGTCTCTTGTATGTTTCTGGCTTAAAACAGTGATTGTATTTTACATGTGAATTTAATTTATGGAAGACTGGACTACTTGCCTAGAGTTTTATTTGCTAATGGATATTTATTTCTTTTTATACTCTTAATAATGAGTGGCCTGACCTTATATTTATTTTAAATGCTTGATTTTTATTGTTACTTTTTAATTTTTTTTAAGATGCTATTGTCATTAGCTATATAAATTTGTTCTTAACATTTAAAAATTACTTAACTGCTGAAATGTGCAAAGCTTTCAATAAGTAAAATTCACATTAGGCATTGATATCATGAGAAGAATTAAATTGGGAAACATCCTGAATGATGCCTGGGTTCAGCAAAATGGTTCAAGATGCATTTTTAGTCCTCTATATATAATGTGTGACAGATGAGGGAACCTACTGCTTTTTTGGCTGTGTCAGGTGGAGGGGGAAACCCCACAATAAATGATGTCCTTTCACTTTGTTGGAAGCATCTTTGCAAACAGCAGAGGTAGTGAGTAAATGTAAAGTCAGAGGCAGACAAGCACATGGCTCTGGGTGTTTTGGCCCTTATGACCGTGCAACAAGAAGGGAGGTAGTCCATTTGTAGGATGGCGTTGAATGTTTCCTGTAGAGATAAGAACATGTATTTCAGATTAAATGAGAAAACTGCCATTTTCCTCTTCTGAATCTGAATAACATTTTGAATTTGACACTGAAGTATTACTGTATTCAGACTAATTTTGTGTGTCAACATCTATACTCATGGAAGATGCAGGGTTAATATATAATACCGATATTTAAAACCTCAAAATCTGGAACAGACATTTTTGAAGTACTACTTGAGATAAATGACAGCCCTATGCATGACTTAGTACCCTAAGATGGATGGCCCTTCCAATGGCCGTTTTTTTATATTAGCTACTAATGAGTATTATTGAGTCACTGACTAATTCTGAAGAACATTTTGGTGAATTATAATTGGGGCTGTGATTTACTGAGTATGAAGACTGACAGGCCATTCCTTAGCCCTGTAATTGATGTGGAAGCAGAGAAAAGCACCCTGACGGCCAGCGTTCCCTTTCTGTGAGGCGGGGATGGTGGGGAATTCAAAGCATAATCCAGCCAAAGTAGAATATTATTTTTGTCAGCCATTTTTGCATCTTACTTGTATCAAGAATGGCAGGGAAATGTGAAGTGCCACCAAACTTTGGAAGGGCAGTCTCTTGTCCACATCCTGTTCTCATATTCAATATATTAAAACACCATCCATCACAGCTATGCCCTGGTGTTAAATGGTTCATTGTAGTCAGTGAACCACAAAATAGTCTAGGTAAAGGGACAGAATTTAGAATCATGAGCCAGATGCACAGGCCATCTAAGTGATTATTCCTAGAAGGGCAAAATCTGGTTTTTTGTATTCATTGGATTTTTTGGAAGTTTGGATGTGTTTATCCACCTGTGTTTCTGAACCCTTTGGAGGAAAGGACAGAACAGTCTAACATGTAAATAAGAAAAACCAAATCCGAATAGGCCCACAGATACACAAGGACTTCATTTCCAAATAGAAACTGGATGTTGAGACTCCTACTTCCTTTTCTTTGTATACCTTCTTTCGTGTGTTGTTATTGCAAATGGATTATTGGCTTTGACATGTGGTTTATTTTAGTCTCTTGAGTGTTTTTCTCTGTAAGATGGTGACTGTGTGTGTGTGTGTTCTATAATATTTCAGGATTAAATGAGTCAGGAAGCTATGTTTTTTTGCAAAGCAATTCAGTACCTCTCTAGTTGCGTCATGGGCTCCTAGCTCCTAGGACTCCCTAAGTTTCAATCCTTAATCCTTCTTGCTCTTTATACTCTTTTCCTTGTAGTCTTTATGTAATAGTTTGGACACAGCAGACAGCTCTCTTCTTCAAATAATCTCTTCTCTTAGTATCTGTGATGCTATATCCTCCTGGTTTTCTTTCTCTCTCTGACTATTGCTTCTTTGCCTCCTTCTTCAGCTCCCTTTCCTCCATCCAACCTCTAAATGTTATAATTCCTGAAAGGCTTGGTCTTGACTTTCTTATTTCTTCTACCCTTTCTAAGGAGCCAAGCTCTACCCTGCCTCAGGACTCTCACACATACTGTTCTCTGTTCTTGGAACTCCCTTCCCTCCAACACTTTTCTGTCGAATTCTTATTCCTTCTTTTTTGCCCCCTGCTCCTGTCCGTGTATTGGACCATTCACTTTTCTCCAGACACACCCTGTGCATTCCCACCTCTTCTTCCTGCTTAGGCTCATTCTGTTTCCTGCCATATAATGGCCAAATTCTATTTTTCATTGCCTAGCTGAAAAGCCGTGTTAATTTGTGAAGCTTTGTATAATCGCTAAAGATTTTTTAAAATTCAGGTTAATTAATATATTTTGTAATACTCATAGCCCTCTTCACATTTACCTCCTGTTATTATTTTTGTATATATGTATTATATCCCCTATTAGACTCAAAGGCAAAGGTCTTATCTTCAACTTAATTGTATCTCTCATAAAATACAGCATAGTGCCTTATACATAGTAGTTATACATAATAAATATATACTAGAATAAATTAATGAAAATAATCACTAAATCAAACAAAGAGAAATAGCTTCCTAAAAGAGTTCTCATTCTCATTTCAAAAGAAATAGGGAACTTGGAGCCTCTAGGATTACTGCCCTTGGCCTGTAAAGGTTTTTATTTGTGCCCAGATATATCACTTCGAGTGAACTTTATATCAGACTGAGAAGGTACACTGCTTTCTGCTATTAGACATTTCTGTTACTTTGCCTTTCAAGCTGAAAAAGGGAGATAGCTTCTATTTGCTTTGAGCTTCTTGTTGATGGTTTTCTGCTCTGCCTACTAATCAGGGTTGTGTTATTTACCTTGTTTAAAAAGACCCATCTGGACATTCTTTCTCTCCTTTGAATTATAGTTGGATATTAATTCACTGCTGCAGGATATATTGGTAAAGATTTCTGAAATTGCAGGGAAATGTTTCTTTAATCCCTCAAGTTTATTAAGTGCTTTATTATAATAGAGATCATAATCTCTTGGTTGGCAGACGAGATGAAATGGTTACTGGGGATATTTCTCCCTTGCTGCAAAATTGCTATATGAGAAAATACTTCATGCAGTTTTTTTAATCCTTTTCACGTGCTGTAAGGTCCTTAGGAAATAAGTAGATAGCACCGATTTCATGTCTTTCATGACACGTTGAGTAGTGTTCAGATCACTGTGATTCAGAGTTAGTGGCCTTGAGCCTTTACTGGTGAATCTTGAAAGCAGTTTTCTTTAGTGTTGTGCACACACGTTCATAGCTATCAGAACGCTCAAATGAGGCTGTGACTTTGGGAAACATGCAGTCATATGTCTTGACCATTCAGCATAAATTGCCAAATAGCTAGTAGTGAGTGGCTTGAGGGGACAAAGAAGAGGGGGCTTTTAGGCTATGGATGCTCACATCTCCTTGGTTTGTTCTTCTACGCAGATTTTAAGCGTCATTTTTGTTCTGCTCAGCAAATTAAGTTTCCTGATAACTTTTACGTTTCTATTTTCCTCTGCTTTTTTTTCATACTGAAGAACTTTTTTGTTTCTTTGTTTGTGAGGCAACCTCAAATTGTAACTCACCTTGGAAATAACATTATTAATGTATTTCTTCTTTCTATAAAGATAGCATTGCTTGCTGACAGTGAGTGTTTATTAAGTATTCATGGCTTGTGAAGTGTTGAGCAACAGGGAGAATATTTAGGTCCAGCTAGGGGCATAAGATATATGGTAATGATTTCTCATTCTAAAGGGATATTATGTGAAGACTGGGGCTGGTCTTTTCTAATTTCACCTGAGATTAGTAGAAAATGGGGTGTCCCTGGCTCGTTATTTTTCATTGCCTGGTACTGTTTGACAATAATCCTGAGTGAAATTAGGGGAGGATCTATTTTCTATGAGTTATGAGTTTTGAGTTATCCAAATTGCCCCTAAATTCTGGAGGGAAAATAAAAAGTAATGACAAAAACGATTTTAGAAACAACAATAACCACAACCTAGTGTTTGACATCCCAAAAAGAAGTATTTAGCTGTAATTCTCAACATTTTAGAAATTAAATTTTATTTTTTGACAAATGTTAATAAGTATTATTCAAACTTCTCAAATACAGACTTTTGAAATCAGAATTTTGCATCTCTTCTCCCTGCTAAGAGAAATATGGCTATCATATGGCTCTTGAACCATAATACAGAAGCGTGCCCTCTCTCTAACAAGCATCACTCCAATCTAGGAAAATCTAGGAAAATTTATTGTCTTATGTTCTAGTGAGTCACCAGCTCATAAATCACATCGAACAGTTTTTGGATACTAATGAAACACCATATTTTATGAAGAGCATGGACTGCATCAAAGCCTTCCGGGAAGAAGCCATTCAGGTAACACTATCCTCGCCTGTCTTCTCCTCCCAAACAGTTGACCACCATCACAGGGGAGAGACATACAGCATTCCACAAATGAGCCTGGGCTTTGGCAATAATCATTCTCAATGTGAATGGCAATGTATGCCAAGAGAAGTAGAAATGACTAAATTCATATCACTCTCATTGTCATTTTTGAGGGGGAATAAAGGTGGGTGGATGGGTGGGATGATTTCTCCCTGGGTGTTAGCTTTTTATTACACTAAAGCCCTGGCTTTATGTTCCTACTTAGGGAACCAAGGGAATTTCCATTGTAACCTCTAGTGGCCCAGTCGTTATTGTAAAGGATGGGCTAACTATTTTAGGGAAATTGGTGGAAAATGTATATCGATATAATTATTGAGAAGGATTTTATGAAGACAGAAGTAGGGATCTGAATGCCAGGAAAAAAAGAACACTGAAAATTAGTTACTCAGTTCCCCTCCCTTTGGTGTGGGTTTTGTTTTGTTTGTTTTATTAGAAATTTTTAGAAAACACTTTTTAAAAATCTCCCAAATTATTTATAGACTTTTATACCTTTAGGCAAGAGGTGAACAAGTTTAAATTAAAAAGTATACTTTTAAAGTAGGTATGGTTGTAGTATATGTTCTTGTGTGGGTGCTTATTAAATATTTGCTGAATGAATGAACAAATTAATGCTTGAATAATTTAGGTGCTTACAAAGAATGATAGGAAAATGAGAAATTTCATTAAAATTAGATTAGAGTAAAAGATTCAGAAGTAAATGACCCAAATACCCTACAGATAAAAAACAAAATTTTGGAAAAGTAGAGTCAAGACAAGACTAAGGATGACTGAGTCGGGTGGAGAAAGATTTGGTTAGGTGGAAAGAGATAGTAAAAATGTATTGCTTGTTATTAGCACTGCCCCAGACTAGATGGAGTGTCTGGTAACACTTCTGTACTATGCACGGTTGCCACCACCTATCCTTTAAAGTACCAGGTCACTGGGTTTCTTTTTCTTTTTTCCTTTTTGTAATTTTTTTTTAGAGACAGTGTCTTGCTGTGTTGCCCAGGCTGGTCTCAAATTCCTGGGCTCAAGTGATCCTACCACCTCAGCCTCCCACGTAGCTGGAACTACAGGTGTGCGCCACCATGCCTGACTGTGTTTCTTAAAAAAAGAGAGAGCAATTGAAGAGGAGCAGAAGACTTTAGAGACATGTCAATCAGTCTTCATGTAGAGACCTTTTCTGAGCTGTAAAAACTCAAAAAGAAAAAAAGGAAGAAAGTTTTATAGAGCAACTAAAAAATGAGAATACTAAATGTTATTTGCTCCTATATAAGAATTATTAATTTTTTGTGTGGCATATAATGGCACGTGAGTGTGTGGTTTTGTAGAAAAGAGTATATATTTTAGATATTTCATATAGAAATATTTATAAATGAAATAATATGACTGAAATTTGCATCAAAACAATCCAAGGGTTATGGGAGAAGGTAGGGGTGTTGATGAAACAAGATTGGTTGAGTTGATAATTATTGAAGCTGGGTGATGAGTCCATGAGCACTCACTAAATTATTCTCTCTGATTTTGTTTGGGATTTTCTATATTAAAAGTTAAAAAAACAAGTGCCAGGCCACCAAAAAAACTACGTGGCTCTGGGATATTCTGCACCTTCCACAGGTGGAAGCGTTTCTGATCCCCAGTGAACACAGCTCGATTTGAAATGCTAGCTTCTCGTTTACCAAAGAAGAACATTTTATTTTATTTTTTTTTGTAAATATGGTGACTCAAAATAGATAGTACTTTGGTCTAGGGCTGAATTGGGTTTTGTGTTTACTCTGACTTGCCACTTCTCCCCCACGCTTGCCACCACAGTTTTCAGAAGAACAGCGCTTTAACAGCTTCCTGAAAGCCCTTCAAGAGAAAGTGGAAATTAAACAATTGAATCATTTCTGGGAAATTGTCATTCAGGGTAAGTTGTCATTTGTCTTTTTGTCCAAATACTTATGCCATTTTTTCCTGAATAAACATACAAATTCTAAACATAACTTATGTTATGTGCAGAGTTATGTGGGGACCTGATGACTTTCTACTTGGCTTTGGGAAAGGCTCTCCCTTAATAAGCAAAGATGCAAAGTGATAAATAATAAGTAAACATGTGGGTCCCATCTGAAACTTCGGACAGCATGAGCCATTTCCACGGTCATGCGTTTCTGTTTGTTGAGTGGAACAGCTGTGCGGGCAAATATTGCCCCTTTCTCAGATTCTTAGGCCATTTCAGTCCTGCTGGATCCACAGCACTTTGACCTCACCACATTTTGCCTCCCTTCTCCCTTTCACGATCATATTCTTGGGCTTTCCACGTCGGCAGGCCAGCATCTTCATGTGCCAAAGCCATTCAGTTCTTCGCTTATTCACAGCGACCAATGCAAATTTAACCCAGAAAGAAGGCAGCACACATTCTTTCAGTGTCAGGCTTGATCTTTGCTTTTATTCATGCCCTTTGCCCATTTTTTAACCTTATCTGATTTTCTTTTAGAACCCAAGTATAAGATATTACCTATTAAAAATACATATTATGAAAATAATGATGTTTAAGAGTTAATATACTTTTCACTTATAGTAGGGTTGCACAATTAGTTTCAACCTATCTTCCTGTCCAAATTTTGTAGGAGGAGAGTCACGTACCTGTCTATTCCACTTCTAACGGGCAGCTTTTCATCACACAGGCAACTGTCTCCCTGACAATTAATTTTTCAGCCCTTTAACTTCTTTCTACACTGGGGAGCAAAAGCAAAAGCAATTAGAATAGGTGGTGAATGGGGCTTCCTCAAATCACTTTTGCGTCTCTGCTGCTGACCTAGTAGATGAAAGAGATTGGTTTTGTTATTTATTGAATGCCTACAGCATATTATTTGCTGAAAAGAAACTTATAGGACATACACGAGATACATATTTTCTGATAGATTATATGCTACTGAGAGAATACAAATGACCTTTGTCATTTGTAGGTACAAATGGATGTTAAATGCATGTGCTTTTCTGAAAGTGTATTATGCATTAGCCATCTGAGGTAGGAAAAAAATCTTAGGAAGAAGAGAAAACTAAAGGTGGATTTTCTGTCTTTGATTTGCTCTCACTGAGCTAAAATTGATGCTGTGTGCTAAATGGTAGATATGCCTCCTGTTGAGGAGCATATTCCCTTCTGCCCTAGTCCTCCAGCCACTCTGTCAATAGCCAGTAACACTGCTGCAAGCCAAAATGTATGCCGAGTTGGGTACCCGATAGGTTTAGATACAAGCAGTCATTCAATGATCATTCATTTGTTGAGCTTCTGCTATATATTGTAGTAAGTCCTCAAGTATTGCTAGGTTCTTGAAAACTTAAACTTTAAGCGAAAGGTATATAACAAAACCATTTTCTTCTCATCAACATAACAAAATGACGTTATTCAAGGGCCTGCTGTACGTCATTTCACTTAAAGTCACAGTTTCCAAGAACCTATGGACAACCTTAAGTAAGGACTTACTGTACATTAAGGAGGATATAAAGATGAAGCAGCCCCTGAGAAGAGTATAGTGCATTCAGAGAGAGAACATATGCTCAAATAGTTACACGAGGTAAGGTATGATGAGAGCCACTTCAAAGGGATAAAGTGATCTGAGAATTCTAAAGAAGGGGAGGCTATTTCTATCTGGAGTTGCTCAAGGAAGGCTTCGTGGAACAAGTGGCATTTGAGATGTGGGCTTTATTGCTTATTGCATAAGCGAAAATAGAAGAAAGGGTAATGTAAGATACAGCAAACAAGGTGAATCAAGTGCCTTTGTAGTTTTACGTTTTTTATAGAACAGAGCACCTGTGGTAGAAACCTTCAGCACAGAGTGGGGAGGAGGTGTGGTGGGAAGGAAAGTGAGATTGGGGTTGATTATTTGTGTGTGGATTTTACCCTGTGAATCACTTTTTAGATGGAATTACTCTCATCACCAAAGATGAAGCCCCTGGAAGCTCTGTCACAGCTGAGGAGGCCAAAAAGGTATTGAGGGGTAACTCTCTTTAGATGAATTATTGCAGTGAATATTATTTTCTTGGTGCTCTTGAAGAAGTTAAATTTTAAGGATAACTTAATTATTCTTTATTATCCTTATACTATTCTTTATTCAACCAACGAGCAAATTGCTTCTACTGCAGCATCCTCATGGGGGAAATTATCATCTTACTACGGTTTCCTGTAGGCCGTGGTTACATTTCTAGAATTTGCGTGTAATCCCTGCTTTAGTAGCTGTAGAGCTACTGAACTCCACAGAGCATACCAAACTTAGCCTAGGCCCTGGTAAAGGCTGTGAAATCCATCTAGCCCAGTGATTCCCACCCTGACCACACATGAGTCACCTGGGGAGCTTTTTTTTTTTTTTAATACTGATTAAAAATCAGAATGACCCCAGAGATTTTGTTGGTCTAAGATGGGTCCAGGGCATGGTTTGTTGGAGTTTTGAAAGCCCTCAGATGAATGTAATGTGTACTAGTGTAGAAACACTAGTAATCCCACACAAGGGACATCTGAGTGTTCTCAGTAAAAGACCCCCATGTATGCAGACCCCCTGAGCTTTTTATCGACACAAATTATTAGGCCAAACCCTCCCTGCTTGGTGTGTGAGTATTGAATCTGATTCAGCTGAGAGTCAAATACATGTGGCTATTTAGTTCAGTAATCCTTCATTATACCTCAAGGTTGTGATGAAATTTTAATGAAATTAAATTGAATAGCTCAAAAGTATGTAGTTCATAACATTCAGTTTCAATTACAGGCATTGATTGATCTAGTCCTGCTAGCACAGTAACTGGCAGCTGGCAGCTACTAAGCTTCTGCTATTTGCTAGGTATTATACTGGATGACATGACAGCTCCCCTGTCCTCTAGAAGCTCAAATGGTTACTTATAAGGGAGCATAAGGAGGCAATGAAGACTCAAAAAAGAACTATACAGGTTAAGGAAGAGCTTGGTCTGGGGCTGGCAGACGAGAATCTGTTAAGGAAAGGACAGGAACAAGGCTGGAACTGTATATCATATGGCTAAATTCTGGCCAAATTAAAAATGTCTTGAATTTTCAACTTAATAGAGGCATTTGGCAGAAACCATATTATTTGGGAGAGAAGTTAGGCTACACAAGAATTTTTATTAAGCACTTTGCCTGACAAAAGATTTTTGTTAAAAAACAGATATGGTCCCTACTTTCAGAGAGTAGGATCCTGGAATTTTAGAAGCATACTGTAAGGTGGTGATTATTATCTCAGAAGGAGTTCCACGGTGTCTGTGCCCTCTTCTGCCACAGTCAATACTGAGTACCATGGGCTTGAGTATGTCATGTAACTCTTTGGTTGTATTTCTATTTGTTGCTTTATACAATATTGGGATAATATTTTCCCCTTAAACTGGGTTCTATCAGTCAGGGTTCCCTGGAGAAACAGAACCAATACAACATACACACACAGAGAGATTGATTGACTTTAGAGAATTGGCTTATGGGATTGTGGGGGTTGTCAAGTCTGAAGTTTGTAGGACAGGCCAGTAGGCTAGAAACTCAGGCAGGATTTCTATGTTACAGTCTTGAAGCAGAATTCCTTTTTCAGGAAACCTCAGTTTTTGCTCTTCAGGCCTTCAACTGATTGGATGAGGCCTACCGATATTACCGAGGGTAATCTTAAAGTAACCTGATTGTAAATGTTAATCATATCTACAGAATACCTTCATGGCAATATCTAGAGTGGTGTTTAATGGGACAACTGGGCACCATAGCCTAGCCAAGTTGACACACAATATTAACTGTCACATTGGGAGAAGACTTAGTTTCTGCTAACCAAATAAAATAAGTCAAGATAATTTAATTTTAGTCATTATTGTGTTTTTTAAAATCTATCATTCAGGTGAGAATTGAGTATAACAGTTTTTGGAGGAGGTGAGGAGCACAGATCTAAAAAGGTAATGCTTCCTCCCAGCAGTGCGTCTTAACCAGAGGTGTCACAGCTAAGTGAATCTAGAATATTAGAGAGGAAAGAAATCTAAAAATGGATAATGCACTTGCAAATTGTGTGAGGCTTGCTTTATATTGCAAATGCAATATCTTCTTTGGAATTTAAGGGCACTAAGCCTAAGCATCAGGAATTTTAATGTCTGATAATTAAACTATAGAGAGAAATTTCAGTTAATGACCAGGTATGAGGTGGTGTCCTTAGCATATCATCAGGCTGATTTCAGTTGTAGTTTAAGACAACTCTACAAACCTCACCATCTCTGATTAGAGAAAACAGTAAAAAACAAGTGAAGAGAATCTCTTTTACTCCCACCACTGGTTGCCTGGCTTTGACTGGTGTCTTCCTTTTGGAGCACAGTGTTTCCATAGTCAAGGCACAGTAATTATCCTTCCAGTACTAGCAGCAAAACTTAACTTCACTGTCATGGCAGATAAGAAGTTAGGAAATTCAACTAAAATGTATTGGTAACAGCTCTGTGCTAGGCACTTTGATAGACATTATCTCGTAGCCTTCAGAAATTACATTGCACATCAACCTTGCAGACTCCCTTTCACATGTAGAAAACGACATTTTCTTTTTTTCACATTTACTGGTGCTTCAGCCAATTTAATATTTATACAAAATATTTATATAACACTTTGCCTTCTAAGGAACATTCCCATTGTGTGATGTTTACCTAGAACCCTATATACATCATATCTGGATAATGGTAGAAAATAATGGTAATAAAATTTTGTATGTATCTAAATCCAGCGTCAAAGAGCCCTGCACTATCTCTGCGATCCTCACAGTGATCTGCTAAGAATTGACAGGAAGGAACAGGAACTACCATCCCTGTTACTACTGAAAGCCAAGCCCCAGAAAGGTTAAGTGGGGTTACACTGTGAGCACACAGAGGAAGCAAGAGGATTAAAATTCTGGTTCCTGTGCGCTGCACTGGACCTTCGTTCCTAAATAGATTACATCATATGAACCGAATCTTAGATTAAAAGTCTCTAAAATACAGTAGTCCCTATCAGCTTCATCTCAACAAATAATTGTCTGGCCTAGAACCAGACGGTGGTTGGAATGACCTGGAAGACTATAAAGTAGAGCCTGTAATTCTGATTCACCTTCAGCATACGCTCTATCACATCTGACTTGTGAGATTAAGCTTTTGTGTCTGCTTTAATATCACATGAGCCCTTTGTTTTGTTTTTCAGAGTGAAAAGTTGATCCTTTGTATTCAAAATGTTTTTAAATGGCATCTGTTGATTTTTGGAGAGAAGTAGAAAAGGGAGAGTACACATATAGGTGATAATGGGGAGACTTGCAGAGGAAGATTCTGGCTCAAGGAAACTGAATCCTTGTGGTTTAATAGAGACATGCATCAGCTATTTCTGTTAGCCAAGTGAGGGAAGTGTAATCACTATTGACCATACACTGAAATATTCATTTATGTTGCCTTCAAGTGTTAAGTTTGATCACTTCCCAAATAATCATTTAAGGAAACTTGACTATAATCAGAGATTGAAGAACAATCCCTGGTCCATTTAAATTCTTTTGAGGTATTTGCCGTAAATTATTGAAAGTTAGCAAGCTGTCAAATTTGTGCTATTAAATGTTGACATTTGAAAGGAAATAATTACCCAGGATGTCCATTTTAAATGCAAATTAGGGCTGGGTATGGTGGCTCACACCTGTAATCCCAGCACTTTGAGAGGCCAAGGCGAGAGGATCGCTTGAGGCCAGGAGTTCAAGACCAGCCTGGGCAACATAGCAAGACCCTGTCTCTACAAAAAATTTTTAAAATAAAAAATAAATAAATGAAAATTAGATTATAACTTTACACTTACACAGCAGCTTAAGGAGAGCCATTTCCTTCCAGTGTGTTTTAGAAATATGTGGATTTTATGATTCTTTGAGAAATAGAGGTAAAGTCAGCCCTGCTGCAGAAATAAAACGTTCTTCTATGACATGAGTTTAGGTAGTCACTTTCTTTTAAGTTTCTTGGTACCTGTCATTTCATTTTGAAACCTAGGAATAAGTATTGCCCCTCTTTTATACTCATTTTTATTATCATTCTAACCCGTCAATTCTTTCACTTGACTTTTGCCGTTTCTAGTTGGTATTGTTAGACATGCCATTAGCATTTGAGGTTTGGTAAAGTCTTTGTAGAGCCCTGTGTGCCCTTCATCTATCAGTTAGTTCTCGCTGTATGGCTCTGTGGTGGGGAGGAGAGGGAAAGTGGCGTGTCTGAGACCTCACTGTAAGTCACTGGCCAGGAACCCAGTTCTGGAACCGGTTCTCAGTCTTCCATTCTTTCTACTCTATATGGAGAACGCGGCGGGGGAAGAGGATTTATCCCAATGGATTTGCAAGATCGTTTTTCATGGGATTCCAAGAGGCTGAGCTATGTCTAAATAATCATTTGGTATAAGCGGTATGGGGAAAAAAATCATTTTAGTACTTGTTTTCCTTGCAACTGCCTAATCTATCCTTCTTTATTGTTGTTGACATTTATTGATTTTCCACCTTAGTATCACAGATGCTCAGAGCTTAGTGATCTGGTTGTTTTACCTACTCCATCTAGAGAGGCAGAGTTGACTAGCTCAGTGTCTCACAGCAAGTTAGTGGCTGGCAGAATTGACTAGAATCTAGACCCCTGGACTCCCACCACAGTCACCTTTCCACCACACCATGATGCCACCTCTCCACGCCTCCACCTTATAATGCCATCAGCCATGTCTACCTAGAGAAGAGAAATTTGCACTCTCTCCTTCAAGAGTACGCCCTGCTTTGTGTGAGTGAGTGTATAAGAGATCTCCAAAGCCTTGGGAAGGATTATAAAACAAAGTTTAAGGATCGTTTCTTGAGAATAGTATTCTCAAACTGTTGGCTCCTATCGGACCTTTGCTCTTGCCTGCTTTCCTTTTCTGTGTAAATCTCTGATACAGTTTTGTTATATGGTAATACAGGAACAGCAATAATGAAAATATCACAGTGCTACCTAATATTTGTTTAGAGCTCGAACTTTTTATTGAGGTGGAACATACATACAGTAAATGCACAGATCTTAAACATTGCAACTTGATGACTTCTTACATATCTATATACCTGGGAACTCCCCACCCAGATCAAAATAGTAGAACATTTCCATCACCCCAGAAGGCTCTCTTGGTATCTTCCCAATCAGAATCCCCTATTCCCTGAGGTAACCACTATTCTGACTTTTGTCACTTGAGAGTAGTTTTGCCTGTTTTTGACCTTCATATAATTAGAATCATGCCTTTTGTGATTCATCCATGTTGTAGTTATTCATCCTTTATTATGGCTGTATAGTATCCCTTTTATGATTATACCACAATGTATTCATCTGTTCCCTTAATGACAGACATTTGCTTGTTTCCAGACTTTGGCAGTTATGAATAAAGATGCTGTGGATAATCTTGTACATATCATTTGGTGGACATATATTGGGTATTATACTAGGAATTAGAACAAAAACTTACATGACCACAAAGAATTTTTGCATACTTTATTTCATGAGAGACTCACCACAATCCCATAACATAAGTAGGGTAAGTAGTAGTGTTCCCATTTTATTTTTGTGGAAAATTAGTTATAAAAAGGTCAGGTGGCTGCCCAAGGTACCTGAGAAACTGACAGAGCTAAGGTTATGGTTGTGTTTTCCACACAGGGCTGCAGGATTTCTCTGCTGCACCCTGTTGCCTTTATAGCATGAAAAAAGCTATAGTAGCATTACTGAAATGCAAGTGTGTGTCATTTTAAGCAAAACACATGCAAACTGGCTTTTGTTCTTTTTGATGCTTTTTTATACATCTGGATTGTGGGTGACCTTTTGGAACCACCTGATGGTGTTGGAATCAGCCCAGTGAAAGCCATGTGTGTTTAATTTGGGGATTGGTGCGGGTCTGAGCACAAGCCGATAGGTAGTGTTTACTCTTATGGAGGGATGGGGCTGGCAGTCTCTATACAGAGGTTACTGATTCCATGTCTCTTCTTGTGGCCAGGATTGTATTCCAGTGTACTTGAAAAGTAGTAGGTTAAACATTTCATAAAGATCTCCAGGTCAGGAGGCTTTTGTGTGGTAACCCCAGGTAAGTGATGGTGGTTTGAGGAAGAAAGAATGTGTCACACAAGTGTCCTTTGTATTTATTCTCTATTTTTTTCGGCATATTGCAGAGGGAAAGAACACGAGAAACAAGGAGAGTTGACTCCTACCCCTTTCTGCTGCATTCAGAGAATGCGTTGCTTTTATTGCCAAAGCAGGCAAATCACTGAATTCTCTGCTCTCTCTCCAGCTCCCTGCCACCGCACAGCCTGGAGTTACTTGCAGTTGAAAACTCTGATGATGAGGAATGATGGGTGTAAGAGATCAGCTTTGCCTGGGGCTTTGGGAAGGATAATGTATGGCAGCCTAGCTTTTAGCCATAATTTGCTTACACAGAAATGTGAAGCAAGTCCATCAGGAAAAGCAGTTGCAGATGTTTAGCACGCAATGGAAATGAAGGTTTTTTTGCTGCTGTTCCTCTCTTCCTAGGAATTTGGCCTTGTCTCGGAGATGTGCCATTTGTGTTTAATTATATATACCATGGTCATACTGTGCAGACAGCCCTGTCTTAATTTATCCTTTAATTGCATTGTGAGGGGCTCTGCAGGTGGGGAGGGAGTGGGAGTTGGAGCTTTTAGAGGCTGAGTGCCAAACACATCGGGGAGTTTTCTAGATTCATCGATAAGTGGCTCACTAAGGAGTAGTGAAAGATGTACTGGAGTTTCTCATCTGTTTGGAAGGTGCTGGTCATTTGTGGCCCCACAGAGATTTATGGCAGGACACAGCTTTACTTTTTATTCTCTTCCCACCAACTGGATAAGTCTGATCCTGTAGCCGTATATCCCTGATATAGGGAAAATCGTGCAGGGGGTAATGAGAATGGGTAGGAGAGGAGAGTTACACAAGTAAAAATCATGATAGTTATCAGGAAAACCCCCAATAAAGATTGATTTGAGAATCTAGGATAGAGCACAATTTGCTCAACCTTTAGACGTAAACCATATGTCAGTAAACATATGGATTTCTTATTTATCTGTATTTAGCCCTCAGATATTTTTATTAATAATCACCCTGAATAAATAGATAGAATTAGTGATGCAGAAGCTTCATTACAATTCTGCACCAGACTGTCTGCCTCCATTGCTGGGATTTTCTGTCTCTTATACCATTGATTTCCAGCCCTGCACATGGTCCAGTTTTTTAGGGTCAGCAGAGGACTATGGGAAGATCCATAAATATCCTTAAAAGAAAATAAATTCCTTATTCACTCAGTCAAAATGGAAGTTAATGAATAGTGAGGTGGTTTTGACTGAGGGTGAAGAAAGTCCAGAGGAGAGGTTAAGTCAACAAGCCATGCTTGTGGTGCTGACAAAGGCAGTGCCCAGTTGGGCAGATGTGGCCTCTGCTGTTGCCATTTTGTTACCTGTGTGTGAGTTTCTGTACCTGAGGAACGGAAGGACAGGCAGAGGTTGTGTCCTGAAACTTGTTTCACACAGCCTAATATTTTACAGGTGACTCTGGTTTATGATTTGTTTTTCTTCTTTTTTTTTTTTGGTTTATGATTTGTTAAAGAGACATATTTTAGTTTATTTATAGGTCTTAGGTTTCAGAGGCCTTGATTGTATCCATTGTACCATAAAAATACCAGGAACGTTGAGGGAAAGCAGTTCTTGCCATTTTTTCATGTTGAGAAAATGAGAAAAGTGTAAACTATACTTTTCCCTCTTGGGTGGAGGCCACTATAGGATGGCAGAGGTGAGCTGGAAGGCTGGCTCGCCACATTCCCACTCCCTGCACGTGGCCCTGAGGAATGCCACCAGAGAGGTGTGCCCCACCTGCCACTGCCCCCTTTAGAACACTCACTCCTGCAGGATGTCCAGAAGACCACCTTCCCACGTTAGGATAGGTAGGAATTGCTAGAACCTAGCTCTTAGATGCAGTTGCCACATGCCTTGAAGGAAAAGACTCCCTGCTGCTACCTCTTGGCGGGACAGGATTTAAAAAGAGTGTTCAGATAACTTTCAAGGGCATTCACTACCCTTTGAAATCGGATTGCCATTCCCGGATCCTCCCAGACTTTACTTCAGGGTCTTTGCTTTTCTATCGCTCTGCCTTTTAGAAGCTCCAGATCTAGAACACTGATGCTGAGCAGAAGTTTTCCCATCCTTTGTCATCTACCTATTTTCAAACAATTTCTAACACAAATTGAAAGATTTCCATAAAAGGAATTAAACAACCTCCCAAGCTCACCCATTTTTGCATTTCTCATTTCCTACAGGAAGTCCTTTTTTTATACTCTTGTCCTCAGTAAAGTTCAAGAATAGATGATTCTAATCTTGACTTGATTCTTACGCTCCTTTCGAAAGAGCATACTGGTTTGGGATGTTTGGTTATTTTCTTAACTATAACAAGCCCCTGTGGAAGCAGGAATGGAAACACCAGACGTCCACCGTGTTGATAGGGGACCATCCACATAGTCACTGTCTTGACGGGCCATGTCACTTCCTCCCTCTGCACAAGAACTTTCTCTGGTAACCGTTTAGCGTTGGACATCTCATTCAGAGCCAAGTGAAGGAGAGTATGCCAAGATGATGTTTCAGGCCTTCTTAGGTTTGCCTTTGGCAATGCTAGCAGCTTGTTCCTCCTTTAAAAGAGGCAAAAATGTCATTTTGGTACCATAAACTAACTTTGTATTCACAGTTTCTGGCCTCCAAAGGAAAACCAAATGAAAATGCAGCAGCCATATATGAAGAAGGTGGTGATGTGGACGATTTAGTAAGTACTTTTAATGTATACCAGGTGTTCTAATGATTGAAATCACCTGACCTGTAAATAAGCCACAAAGGCTGCTTATCATAGGCTTGCTGCTTATTTGTGTTTTAATTTCTAACACAATAGAAGCTCCCTACACTATTATTTATTGCCATTATAAATTTAATCAGATAGGTAATTTCATAATGGAAATTCCTGTGTTTTATGGTTTCAGTTATATTATTCATCCAGATTAATCCTCTCCTTTGAAGGGCTAAAAAAGAGCAAGGGAGGCTAATCCTTTAGTAACAAAATATTATAATTCACTGAAATTACTCTTAACCAAAAATAAGTAATACAATATGTAATTTGTGTGGGTTGACAAAAACAGCCTTTAAAAAGCCTACTTCTTAAATGTTCTCAATTAACTTAATGTAAACAAAATAGACTGATAAATGGCACATGAGGATTTCATTCTGAACCTCATTATACTATGTTGTGGATGCCTGAGAGAGAAGATGTGTAAACGTTGGCTTTTGTATCCATCTTCCATGTTTGGAAACTTCCTACCTTTAAGACTCACATGACAACTGTCCTACAAAAACTGCACACTATGCTTTCAGCATTTTTGTGGAGAAGTTCTTAGTACTGAAATGAGGAGATACTTGGTATTTAACTCCTAAAATAGTGAGCAGTGCATGAGTGTGCAAGTCCCTGCATGCCTACCAATGTAGAGAACCATTTTCATTAAACTCTCTCGCCAGAGAAGCAGTGTTCCAAAGTTGGCCCAGTTCCTTTCTAAATATGTTATTCTTGTTTACAGCTGGACATGATATAGGTCGTGGATGTGTGCGGAATCTAAGAGAGTTGCTCTCGCTGTGGTGCTGAGAGTTCTAACAGAACAAGCTGGAGGAGGCCGTTCAGAAGCTCTGGACATAGTCCCAGCAGGTTACTCAGAAGTGGATCACCTAATTCTCTGTGGAATGCATACACACATAGATATTATAAGGGATCATTTAGACCCCATACAAGTTTATAAAGAGTCATTGTTATTTTCTGATTGGTGTCATTATTTCTTTTGTGGTCTTATTGATCTTGTTATATTATGCACATGCTTTCAAGTTTCTGGAAAGTAGATTTCATCTTGACCTGGTATATTGGCAAGGATTGCAGCCCTTGTGACGTGCTTAGCATCTCCTTTGGAACCAAGGCATGGCCGACGGTGAGTTTCTCAACCCTTCCCAGGAGTCCTTTGTCTAACAGCAATCACAGCTTATGCTGGACTGGACGAGCAGTAGCATTTGTTTCCTGCCAAAAAGTAGCTGGGTTAGGAAAATCATGGGTAAGTACTGACTCATTTCTCTTTAGTTCAGCCTTTTAATCACCACATTACTTTGGCTCTGTGTATGGGTGGTTTTCCCTAAACAGAGCAGGAAGGGGAGCACAGTTCCCTGCATGCCCGTTGCAAGCAGTGAGTATGGTGGTGCTCTTGTGAAGAAGGATCCTCTCTTGGCCCAGCCTCTGCCATATCAGCAAACCTTAAAAAAGAAAACCCAAAATTGGGAAATTTAACCCAAGTGGTTAGGATCGTGTCATTCGTTATTCTATACTTGCAGGTCTCCAAAGGAGAAAGTTTGGATGTATTAAAACACTTCTTCCCTAATATCCCACTCTCCCATCTACGTAAGTCAACTTTCATCTCTCTCTGAGTGATGTTTCTTTTCCTAAAGAAGAAAATAGTAAAGCCTTTATTTTCTTTTTTCCTGTCCTCATTCCTTCCCCGAGTTCTAGCAGCTTTTCCCAGGGTGTCACAGACTTCTTGGTGCCCAATCTTCCATATCCTCAGCACCCCCATAAAGGGTCACTGATACACTTTATTTGCATATGTAACGTTAAAGCCATAAATAACTTGTTCCTCTGTGGATCGCTGCCAATTACTAGTTGTCTGCAAAACATTTCTTCAGGGCTGTGCTGAGGATTAAAGAGCCTCATGCATTGATTGAAAAGGATCTCTAACACGGAATGTCATCCATTCAGCTGAGCAGAGAGGGGAGTGGTTGGTTTACTTTGGGCCTTGAGGATGTTCCCTCCTTACTGTGTACGCTTGAGTCAAATTTGACATACAGGTGCCCATTTAAAGTAACCCCAACGAAGGATGCCATATCATAGTGTCTAGTTGGATGGTTAAAGCCCAGGCGATGTTTGTAACTTGGACAAAACTGAGACATTCTTAGAATCACAGACAATGAAAACTTTGTTCTCTAAATTGTACATTATTCTCATCAGATCCTCCTAGAAATATGAATTGGCTCAGTAAGTTTGGCTCCATAATTACCCCCATCTTTGGCAGTTTGGGAATTTCTTCTTGGAAACATCAATCCTTCTATCAAACCAGGAAAAGTTTGAATCAAGTTAGTCTTTTAGATCTTCTGATACTTTTTGATTTAGGTTGTATGTAGTGGGATTATTTGTGCTTCCTTAACCCTGCTTTTACCTAAATTATTTGAATACCTGAAGGAAAAAAATGAGTTTCACAGGCTAGGGAGAGAAAGGACTAAGTTAGCCATGTAATTTCCCAATCCATTTCATGTAGGCACCGTATATGTGCCGTGTAGACTTTGTCAGAGCAAACTGTTTTGAATAGGGACGTCACGTTTTGGATGAACACACCAAGGTCCCATTTCCCTGAAATGCCATTTGCAGATCTACAGAACTCCCAGGTGTTCTGCTGACTGTGGCCTTGGAGGGTAGTAAGTGCTGTGTTGTCCTCCAATTAGCCATGGCCCAGTCCTCAGAAGCCCAGTAGTCCCACAAATGATAGGCTTGTATGTGAATTGGAAGTCATTGACTGTGGTTCCTGTCACCTTTGGTCTTCTATATCACTAATATTTATTGAGTTAGGAAGCAGAGATAAAAGAGGTGGACTCACCCACCAGTCACAACCCAAATGACCCTATGCATTTCCAAATGCCCCCTCAAGGGTATGTGCTGCCCCCCTAAGAACCACTATTTTAAATGTTGGATTTTAATCCTTTGCCAATTAATTTATATGTAAAAGTTAGACTCTTAGAAAATTCTTTGGAAAACCATGTTGGGATTAGGCAGTATTTTACCAAGCCCATGATGGTTTTGAAAATAAATGGTCACAGAGCTGTACTTCTCTTGTGAATGTATGCAGTGCTAATGATTGGCTTTGCAGCTGATTTTGCAGATACTCTGTTTGGTCCACTATCTCCCATGGGCCTCATTGCATATTGTCCTCTTCTCCCCCAGGTATTCTCAGTTCAGAACACAAACTGGTGGCCCATTCAGGGCAGATGCCATGAGGGGACACAGTATGGTGGGAGAGAGAACACTGGGCTAGCCCAGACCCCGGACTTGAGTGACTTGAGTCCTGCCTCTGCCACTTGGCCTTTGTCAAGATGCTGAACCTATTTCCTGCCTCCCAGGCTCACTAAGTGAGAGCGTGCCCGTGGGTGTACTCTGTAACTCCAGAACGCTTTCCACAAATGAGGTGCTTTTGTAGGCCTGGGCAGAACATAGGAACTTTTTAATGGGTCAGCCTCCTGTCTTTTTCATCTTAATTCTTTTAGAGCCTGAGTATTCCAGTGCTGGTTTTCATAATTATCTATTGCTATTGGACTTAGGTTTTCTTATCCAGTTATTATGTGAGACATTAAAGTCTCCATGTGATCAAACGTTGTGGGTTAGGACCCAGGGTAGATTTTGCTAGTTTTGACAGGGTGACCATGCATCTCACTTTATAGGGAATTGTCCTGGAATAATGAAGAGCATTGTCTTTCACTCTCACAAGTGTCCCAGTGTGGACTGTAGATTATATGGCCTCCCTTGGTTTTGATTATGTTAAGTTAGTGTCACAACCAGGGCCCAAGGAATGGCCATATCCTGCATTGCCAACCGCCCTCTCCTGCTAACTCCCTGCTGGAGCTAAATGCACAGGGAGCAAACAGCAAAATAGAAATCATTATACTATTTCGTATTAGCTACTTCAAAGATCTTTGGAATAGCCATGTAGCTCACGGCTTAGATGTGTCGTCTACCTCCTACATCCAGATCTCGCCACCAGCTGGCTGCTGGCCTGAGACAGAGCAAGGGCATCTCGCTGGGCCTGCACAGAAACAGAAAGAGTGGGGCCTGGCCGACAGCATGGAGTGGGAAGTGGAAATGTGCGTGATGTTGGACACGCATGTAACCCATTAGGGGTTTTAATGACCCCCTACTAAATATGGCCCAGTCAGCAGTCATATTTGTAAGTCCTCCCTGCAGCCGTCAGGGGAATGTTAGGAGAGAGGTGGGGAGAGGGGGCTCCCCTCACCCTGCACTTTCACCCCCGTATAGGTCACTCTACCTAATCAGAGGTAGAATTGCTAATCCCTGCATAGATAGCGTTGGCTTTCTGTGGTCATTTTGGAAAGGAAGGAACTGCCCCCTTTCTCCATCTAAATATAACCTAGGACTAGACTTCCTTTAGAGAGGCATAATAGCATAATGCTTCATAGTGTCACCTGGATGTTAATTGCTCCTAGGCTTGTAAATCCCAGTGTCAGTAGAATTTAACAGCTATGTGGCCTTAGCAAGTCCCTTAACCTCTGTAAGCAACAGGATAATGAAATCACTTGCATTTCATCTGTGGGCAGGATGGCCCAGAAGAAGACAACTTTCTCAGTCAAAAGGGATTTGTAGATGGCTTTGCAGGAGCTGCTTGAATATGGGAATGGGTGCTACCCGGAGCGTAGAGGAAGCACTCCCAGACACAGGCCTCATCCACAGCCTCCCATGTTACCTTTCCCAGGCGCCCCCACCCTGCCTTTGCGCTGCATTACGGAGTGGGTAAGGGCACTGGCTGGGGGTCTGGCAGATCTGGGGTAGGGTCTTAGGGAGGGAGAGTCTGAATTTGTCTAAGCCTCTCCCTGTTACCTTTTCAATATGCTGGAATTCTAACGGACCTCACAGAGTTATTGTCAGGATTAGTGAGTACTTAGTACTAACAGCTTATGTTCTGTTGGCAAAACAGGATGGGAACTGAAACTCACTTGCAGCAGAATCTCCCTTAGGAGCAGGTCTGGTTTGTTGGGTAAATACTTTGATGAACATCTTGGGGTGTTGAGGTGGCGGCAAGGTGGGGAAAGGGGAATACAAGGAAGGTGGCACCTGGGGGAGCTTGAGGAACAGGGTGTCGGCAGGGGAGTTCATCTGATAAATGAAGGCAGAGTTTCAGAGACGGAGGCAGGTGAAGAGAAAGAAGCTGCTGGGGAGGGCACCTTGTGGGGTGTGGGGATGCACAGGTGTCATGGGCGTCCTGGTCTTCAGTCCGGTGTGGGGTGGAAGTGAGTCTTCATCTCCCCACCGAGTAGTCAGTGCAACATCTGTTTCTCGCTAATGTGCTTGGAGTTGGTTATTTTAGGGAATGCATATAAGTGCTGTGAACTGTGACCTGTTCTGAGGAGGGCAAGGGTGAAAACAAGCTGCCCAGAGGGAGTCCGGCCATCTCTGGATGACGTGGATACCTGCTGTTTAACCCTGAAATTGGTCAAATGTAGGTGACAGTGAACCCTGCTCTCCTTGATAGATAGAAATAGAGTGTCCACGCCTCCACCTCTGGCCAAAATCAAGCTTCTGGGTAACTCCCCATTAAGAAGTAAGGACAAAAATGAACTCTAATATTTAGAAATAACTGCAGACAACAGCTTGGCCAGGAAAACACAAAAGGTAACACGTGTGAGACATTTGTCATTGCTCAGAATTTTAAAATTGCATTCCAGAGCTGTTGGGTTTGAATTTGATTAATCACAGCAAACTGGGGCAAGATCAAACCCACTCAAAGAATCACACGTATTCCACGTGGTCACACCGCTTTTGTTGTTTATTTCAAATGCTGCGTCTGTCACTAGTGTTGAGATTCTTCATTCCGGGCTAAAGAATCTCCCCCGGAAATTTTGAAAACAGGAAAGATTCCCCCCTCCCTTCTCTGGTAGTTTTCCTACTCGGGTTGGAAACAGTCCTGCCGAGAGGCAGAGGGATAGGCATGTTGAATCTTTGGCAAATTTAGGCAATCATATGTAATGATGCATCTAAATGCATGACTTTTCTCTGTCTCTGCACTAGTAAGAATAAAATGTTGAAAAATATGTTCCATTTCTTATCCATTTGTGTTGATGGAAGTTGGCAGAGGGTGGGGGTAAAAGGGAGTCATAGGGCATTTCTGAAGCCAAATGGTGTAATACCCCAGCCCCACCTGGGAATGTCTGATAGGAGTTGGGAAAAACCAGCAGATACTCTTTCTTCTGAGTCTGTCCTGTCATTTCTTCATCTTTAGCCACACCCAAGAACCATCTTCATCAACACTGAGTTCCTGTGGCCTGTGTGCCAGTGTTTGCCAGAGATGAATAGAATAGAATGTTCTCTGAGATTAGGGTCTAACTTGGACTGGACAAAAAGCTGAGGAATGAGACCTATGCGAAGTCACATAGAGGCATACCAGTCCACTCCTGATGTTCTTTTATGAAAAGGAGCAGAAATAATCCAAAGCCAGCGTCTCAGATGGACAGAAGTGACACAGGCGGAGTCTCCGCCTGCCTCTGCCTGAGGGAGGTGGGGCCTGGGCAGCTCTGCACTCGCAGGTCATCCAACGCTGAGGGGCGGGAGGGCACTTAGGAAAGGAAAAAGGGGCTAGAGTTCTTGATGTTCTGCAGAGTATTCTCGGGAAGCAGTATACTTGTTTTCGTCATCCTTTTGAAGCCAACCACATGCATTCTTTTGCTCATTATTCACAAGATTTGGCCAGAAGTGACTTCACTGTTTTCAAACATCAAATATACTCTCGAAAGTTGGAGACCACTGCAGATATCCAAAATGATGTATCATGGGCACCAAAGACAATTTGAAAGAAAGTTTTGTTCAATAGTAGCATAAATATATTTTGACAAAAATGGCATAAGTTTCTATTTCAAAGGGACCTTTTATCTAGCAGCAGGGGGCTTCCTAGGGCTTGTGTTTATTTAAACATACCTCTGGACTCTGTCCCTGGAGATGAAAACTCCTTATCTTTCTGTTTGGCATGGCAGACAAGAAAGGCTTATGGGAAGGGTAACGTGATCTTTGAAGAACCCAGAAAGCTGATGAGTCTGGCAGTCCATTTCATAGGATCTTTTCAAATATAGTATTTCTTCAAATCCAAAATGCCATTAATTACAGTAAGAAAAAAGCTGGTGGCCATTTTAGTTTGCATCCTAATTTTTAACATGTTAAAATGCTACAAAACATGTTCTTAGAAGGGATGAAGTAAAGTACTTATCTCTTGCTGTCCTCACTGGTATCATGGCACAGATGTGCACTTTGCAGTCAGATCAGTCAGGAGTACTTTGGCTGTAAATAATGGGAATACCAACTAACATGGACTTAAATAAAATAAGGCCTTATTTTCTCCACATCCCGTGAAGTCTGGCATAGGCAGCTGCTAGTGATTCTTTGGCTCAGTCATGTCATGGATGAAGACTTTGCTATTCTTTTGGCCTTTCTTTCCCTCATCTTGTTCCCTTTCAAAGCAGGAAAGAAGGTTGAAAGGGCTGCCTCCTTTATCAGGAAAAACAGTCGTGGTCCTAATACAGTAGACTTCTTTGGGCAGAAATTCGTCACGTTTGACCCTGGCTGCAAGGCAGGCTGGGAAAGTGAGACCTGTATTAACTCAGCCATTCTAGCTGGGACAGTTCAGGTGAAGTGGGGAGACGATGGGTATGGGCTTAGCCAACTGGCAGTTTCTGTCACCCAGTTCCTTTACTTACTATGGAGACGCAGGGGAGTTGCCTCATCCTGCTAGACCTCAGTTTTGCTGTGTGTATGGTAATTGGTAGGTTTGTTCGAGGTTTGAAATCAGTTCATTGAAGTAGCACTCCCAGTGGAGTAAACTTCAGTTCCCCCTCCACCCAGCCCTCCGATCCACCCATCCTTCCTCACATCCTGTGTTGCTGCCAGAGATGATGCAGAAATGGAGCTGGATCAATTCCCACCATCTGTCGTAAAACATAGGCTTCCCAGATCTGTATAACCCAGGACCTACTTGGAAAGGCATGCTAGGTCCCTCCACAGCCTCTGAGCTCTCCCTGCACCAGCATTTGGGTGAGTGCTTTGAGGAGGTGGAGCTATCCCTCCCACCATCACCAGTGGCCTTGGGCTAGCCCACGCTTGGCAACTGTGGGAGCTGGAGGAGCAGGGAGGAGTGTGTACGTGGAATTTTAATTCTGTAATTCAGGGCTGCAGTCATCTGCAGCGTCCGTGCTACTTGGTGATGCCACAACTCCTTTTCCATCTCTGTTCTCCCCTAGAAGCCTGCTTTTTAATGTCCCCCAGTATCATGAATAAGAGCCTAGTCTGCAATCAAATTGCCTACGTTTCAAATCCTGCCTCTGCCATATCCTGGCTGTATGACCTTGGCCAGGGTACTTGACCATTCTCAGCCTCGGTTTCTGCAAGTGTCAAACAGAGTTTGTGTTAACCTAACTTCAGGGTTGTCAGGATGAAATGAAGATGAACCACATAAAATGCTTGGCATATAGCAAGTGCACAGTAAGTTTTTCCCATTATTATCAGCCCCTCCAATTCTATATTTCTTCCTCCTCTGCATTTGCATCTGTCTGGCTTTAAAATGCCCTGCTCTGCCTTCTACAAATGGATACCCCTGTGTGGATTAGCAAATGAGGGATGACACTAGGACAACTCATCTTTGTCCTTAACTTGCTGTGTGATCCAGTGTGCATCACTCAAACAGGCCATCTGTTTTCTGCTACAAAATGGACAGCTGCTTCTCGGGATGTTGGGGGCAGAAGAGGAATGGGAAGCTCTCTAAAAGATCTCAAAGACAGCTTGAGTTCTAGATGGGAGGAGCTGTGTGCGTGCATGCACATGCGCACGTGTGTATGTGTGTTTCAAATCGTGGAACCTCAGCAGGTCATTCACATCATGATGTGTCACTTCACGTGGCCCCTTTATTTAAAGATTTCCCTCCCTCTTTCCAACTCCCTGGGCCCTGGATCCTCCAACAGTGTCAGGGTTAGATGCATTTTATGGGCCACTTTCATCAGTGTCCTGATAGAGGCTTAATCGCCACTCATAAACTGCCATCCACCCACTGGCAAAGGGAAGCAGGGGAAATGCATGATTCTAATTAATAGTCCAAGCAGAGAGGAAACTCAGAGTTTCAGGACTGAAGGGTATAGTGTGTGTGTGCGGGTATGTGTCTAATAGTAGAGATGCAAAAATAATTCCTTGGCTTCACATGCATAATACATGTGTACATGCAGACTCAAACTCTCTAACATACATACGCATGTTCACTCTTGTTCCACACGCAAAGGCATAAGCCCTGTGCCCAGTGTGCATGCATACATGCCACATTCCCTTCCTGGGCCACTGTGTTGGTTTCCTAGGGCATCTTATAAGGACACCAGTCATGTTGGATTAGGGGCCCACCCCACTCCAGCATGACCTTAACCAATTACATCAGCAAAGACTCTATTTCCTGATAGGGTCACATTCTGAGGTGCTGGGGGTTAGGGCTTCAACATAGCTTTTGGGGGGAACACAGTTCAACCCATAACAGCCACTGAGACTTATGTCTGCAGAGAATAAATGTGTGGAGTTAAAGATCAATATGGTATGGGGGGGGGAGTAAAGGGGTAGGGGGATGAGCCGGACACACACACACACACACACACACACACACACACACACACACAAAAGCAGGCCTTTGGGGAGTGTGTTTTTGTATCTGACTGATACCTAGAACAGCACCTGAAATACAGGATTCAATGGTTTTAGTCCCCCTTTTTTGTAAATATGAGAAATGTGTGCATGCACATGTTTGTTAGATGTTCTCACTGTGAGAAGGTGATGAACGTTTGTCCATCTTGTGTTCATGGAAAGGGTCAAATTGCTAAATTGTGAAGAAAGAATCTATGTCTCTACATTTATTGAGAATGTCAATATGAAACAAACTGCAAGTGTTCTATAAATGTTAGCTGTTATTATGTGTCTCTGTGTCCTTTTATCCATGCATTATTGTATAATATGTTATGAGAAAAGAGACCACGTGGTCAGTGTCGTACCTGGTCCCAGGCATGTGGCCCTGTCCTTTTATGTTTGTCCTCAGGGGCATTATGTGGACTACAGCACCCTCCGACACCAAGGCTGGCAGGAAGGGGTGCCTATCTACTGATATTCCAGCTGCCCCACGAACAGATCTGTGTGCCTACTTGTTCTCTGACATGCGTCCTGGGTTCCTTGTCTATGAAATTCAATTCAATAAGCATGTGTTGAGCACCTGCTGTATCCAAAACTCTCCTGGGCGCTCTGGAAGATGAGAGTTTGCAGCACACACATTGCTTGTCCTCCAGAAATTCATGGTCCAGTAGGGAGACAGTTCACAGATGGCCAGAATCCACGAGGCAAGAAGGGCTATGAAAGAGAGATGAGAAAACTTCCAGAGGCACTGAAGAAGAGATTAATTTTAGCCTTGGTAACTGGGGATGCTTTCTGGAGTTGGTGGCATTTAAGATGGCCCATGAGTGGAACAAGGATTTAATAGGAGAGGGGATGTTCAAATAGAGGACACAGTAGAGTTCAGGCCAGGTTCAGGCACGGTAAGTGGTTTGGTTTGCCAGGAGGTAAGGTACATGGTGGAAAATGGTGAGCAGTTAGACTACAAAGATAGGTTAGGGCAGTTATTATGGGAGAAACCCTGTTTTGAAGAGAGAAATGCAATCAGCAGGGCACTTCAGCAAGGTTATTTTCTGGTGACAATGTGCAGATAGGATGGGAGGCTCTGAAGAGGCAGGATGCAGGGAGAGCCATGCAAGGCTGGGGAGTAGCCTTGCAGACAGATCGTGAAGGTCCAAGCTCCGAGGGAGTAGAGAGCCTGACCGCAATGACAGCTGCGGTGGCAGGAATCTCTCTCCCCCTGCCTCGGGTCCTGAAATTCTGGGGAAAAGGTGGGCCAATGGCAACATCTTGTGTCCATAAGCCCCCTCAGCCCATCTGTCAGGCTGGTATAGCTGGTCCCCCAACCTCTCCCCACTCCTCTCAGAGCAAGCCCCCCGCCCTGCTCACTGCCCTACCTCGACACACCTGTCCTCTCTCTCACCTCAGACACGTCCCTGTCTGATCTTTTCCCTTTTTTCAGGAAAGTGCTTGCACTGTGTTACCTCCCATTCTCTGCAGCCTCCTGTAGAGCTCTCCCCTGTGTCACCTCTGCCTGTGTGCCCTGTGCAAGAAGAAACCAAAATAAGCTGCTGTCTTCTCAGGGCTTCAGGGTGCTGAGCCTCAAGGAGCACTCACTGAGCAGCTCTGTCCTGTGCCCGGAACCCGCACTTTGTGAGAGCTGGAGTGACAATCATGGCACCTGGCCGCTGGAGGCGTCAGGCAGGGCTGTGGGAACAGTGGTTCCCAGTCTTTGCTGCATGTTCACATCACCTGCCCAGGCCACCGGCCCTCCTAATTAAATCAGAAAGCAGGAGCCAGGCAGCGATAGTGTTTAAAGATCCCCAGCTAATTCCAAGGTATGGCCAAGTTGGAAACAATGTCCCAGTGTTTTCCTTCTACTCTTGACAATATGTGGCTCCAAATATCTGTGTGGAATGAGACCAGCAGAAAGGCTGTCTGGTGGCTCCTTCCTGTATAGCTTAGAGGCATCTAGACTCTGCATCTCAGCAATTCTTCCTTTAGTCTCTCCCTTGAACTTGAACTCTTCAGCCATCTCTTGGTATCAGTCAAAGTATCCCACAGGATGCCCCCAATTTCCTGCCCACCCCCTCAGCTATACTTGTTCCATACTGCAGCCCAACCCCTCCCGCTCTTGCCTCTGGGCCATCTCCTCTTCCCTTCATAAAGCACAAAAGCCTGCTGGAGTATACACATGGGTCAGTTCAAGGTCCTACGTAAGCTACGACATCTCCATTTTCATTCCTGTGAGTATGTGAGTCTCAGTGACAAGCCCCGCCAGACAAGGGACACTGCACCCCACTTTCCTCCAGGTGATGACATAGTGAAATGATGCCAACTCCAGTAAGGGGTGGTGCTGGGGATGTAGAAAAGAGTGGCTGGTAATGTGTTAGAATAAAAGGTCATTTCTGGGAGGTCCCAGAGACCCCAAAGCCGCCTCCCCCCTCGCTGTTCTAACAGTGCACTATCTCACCCCGCGGCGCGAGGCTTTTGGTCCTTGTTGAAATGAAGATGCTCCTAAATAAGGTAATAGTTTAACTGTTATCAGCTATTTATAGCTTGCTGTGAATGATGGATCCAGATTAAGTCTTGTTTCGGGAGTCACAGAAGAGCATTTGGGGGCTGATATGTGGGGGAAGAGGTGATAGAGACACAGACACAGTTTCTGTAGACCAAAGGCAAACTTGACAGCTTTTCTAGGTTATGAGGGCACAAAGAAGCTCCTAATCATTTACTGTGGCTTCGTTCAAGTGAGAAGCCCACATTGGACCTCACTCTGATGTCCCAGGCCCTGTGGGCTGCACAAAAATGACAGAAGTGTGGTGCCTCTCTGCCTTCCCAGAGGTGGGGGGCGGGGCTTATTCTCAGAGTCCGAGGCCTTCTTTCCCCTCTGGGTTCTCCCCACAGAGATGAGCATACTGTGATCATAGCTAGTTGGGGACCAAAGTCACAGCCTTATTTATGGCCAAGAAAGCACCCAACATCCCCTCAAATGCAAGGATCTGGTACCACGGGCTGAAGAGCAGCCTGAGGCCTTCCCTAGGAGCCTTGCAGCTCGCTGGCAGGACCGGGAGAGAGTGAGGGGAACGTCTCCACCTGGAGAGTGTGATGGTTAATTATGTGTGAACATGACCGGGCTGAGGGATGTCCAGATAGCTGGCAAAACATTTCTCAGTGTATCTGCGCATACTTCTGAATGCGATTAGCATTTGAATCAGCAGACTAAGTAAAGAAGATCTACCTCCACCAGTGTAGGTGGGCATTATCCAATCCAGTGAGGGCCCATATAGAACAAAAAGACAGAGGAAGGGTGAATTTGTTCTCTCTCATGTGGGAGCTGGGACATCCATCTTCCCCTGCCCTCAGACATCGACACTGCTGGTTCTCGAGCCTCTGCAGAATTACACCACTGGCTTTCCTGGTTCTCCAGCTTGCAGATGGCAGATTGTGGGACTTCTCAGCCTCCCTAATTGTGTGAGCCAATTCCTATAGTAAGTGTCTCTTACTGGTTCTGTTTCCCTGGAGAAATCTGACAAATACAGAGACGGAAAGTGGGGAGTTCACTGTGCCTTAGCACAGAGGTTAAAGAAATGGACCCAGCACTCCTGTTCGTGTGAGGAGATGATCACCTGCCCTATTTAGAGGATCTGAGGACCTGGCTCTCACTGCCCTGCCCCTCCTTGCCTGGAGAAGGAGACTGCTGGGAATATAAAGGAGAGTTAGGCAATGGTACTAGGGCATGAAGACCCTGCTCTTCCCAGCATCAGTCTCTCTAGGATCCATCAGAAAGGATGGTCTGGAAGAAGCTCCGATTAATTGCTTTCCGGCCCTGAGATGGCACCTCCATCGCCAGTCAAAGTTTTAATTAATCATGCCAGCAGATGGGCTGTCATGGGCCCCAGCAGCCTGGGTAATGGACTCATTTATTATCAGGCTCTGTCAGTGGGAGGCTGTTCAGGCTTCAGGGAAAAGAAGAGAGATTCCCGATGCCAGAGCCCAGGGTATGTGCAGTTTGGAAGAGAATCTCTGGAAATACCTTGGCTTCATACCTTCCGTTGGTCCTGAAGAAGGGGGGAAAGATGTGGTGTGGAAGGAGACTGGGGCTCAAGCTGGAGGAAGAGGTCTTGATAGCATGGTGGCTTAGATGGTGCTAGGGATGGCCTGGTCCCCTGTTACCTCTTGCACCCACCTGACTCGTGTTAGGGTAACACAGGGTACTCCATGGCATGTGTTTCTAAACAAGTACATGACAAGATGCTTTGACTCCCCACTTCTCAGAGGTCATGAGTCATGTCCTGTGGTCAGGCTGCTGGTCCTTATGTTCCTGGGTTGTCTTATTCCTTCTCCCCAGTGCCAGCACCATGTTATGCGTGACAAGTGTTTCATAAATGTTGTTGAGTTAATGAAGGAATGGACAAATAAATGCTTATGTATGGAGTGCCCAGCGTGGAAGCCATCACTATGAATCAAAAAGCTTTTATTGAGCCCAATTTGGGTCTGAGATTGTAAGCAGCACCTGATATAGGAACATGGATCTTATCATAGACACAGTTCTTGTTTGAGGGGATTGCAGGATACCTCGACAGCACTGGAGCAGACAGAGCATGTAACAAACATGGCCACTCACATACGAGAGGCCAGGGCAGGGGTGGGGAACCTCTTCATGCTGGAAGGCCACATTAATTTAGCTGTAATCAAATAAGGCCACATTCAAGAAACTTCAATTAGATATACTTAAAAATGTACATTATTATGTAAAAATCTAACTATGTACTTAATAATTTCAAAAAATGAAAACTATTTGTTAATTTTGAAGTTAACTAACATTTTAATGACTTTTTTGAGTCTGCTTTTTGTTGGAAGGCATGGAGGTCCACAGTTTCGGTTGATCCTCTAGATGGGTATCAGTCATTTGTGACCTTAAGGGCGTCTTGATTTGGGTTAGGTAGGAGGATGCAGATTCATAGCAATAAGAGGTTGAAAAGCAAGAAAGCATTTTTCAGGTATGTTGCCAAAGGCATGAATATTCTACTTCATTTTTCAATATTTCAATTGGATCTTTCTTAGCGTCAAACATTTAAAATGTCATCTACTGAGAGCTCAATCAATTCCATCTGTAGTATTTTAGGTGCCTTGGTGATATCAACTAGATGAGGCTGAAATTCTAATTTGAATGTGATGTCATGATTCTCAAAGTCAGTGAGCCTTTCATTGTATTCTCCAATTATTAATAATAGGTCTATAACAGCAGCATAATTCATCCTGCTCATCAGTGACCTTTGCTAACTGGGGAAAATGTTCATCTGAAATTTACTTTTGAAGAAGTGTTTTGAAAAAAGATGGCTTTTCTCAAAATGCTTGGACTTTTTGCCACATACCGTATATAGACTTAGTTTTACCTTGCAAAGAAATATTCAAGTCATTTTGATTTGACATGATATCACACAGAAATGCTGCATTCTTATAAAAACTTTTCAATAATTCACATTGTTGATTCTGTTCTTCATAAAATTTAACTATCTGTTCTTGCTGAGCACTTTAGAATGATAATGGCAAATCCACACTGAATAACTCATCCTTCAACTTTAGCATGTTACAAAACTGACAATGCTGTGTTGCATTTGCATGAATATAGTTAACAATACTTATAACTTGTTGCAAAGTGTCACTTAAAATAGTAGCTTTAGCACAGAGATTTTGCTGATGCAAGATACAATGAAAATGAGATCATCTGGGTCTGTAAATACTTTTTTTATCTGTGCAATAAACCCTTCATATTTTCCTGTCATGGAAGGTGCACCATCTGTACATACACTCACTAAATTACCATATTCAGTCCAACTTCATGACATTTATCTTGAAAGTTGTTGACGATATCTATTCCCCCCATTCTGGTCACAAGAGTGCCCAAAGTGAGTAACTCTTTGTAGGAAAGAAAATCTTCTGTTATGACCCAAATGAAGTCTAAAACTTGCGCTGAGTCAGTAGTATCAGTTGATTCATCCAAAGCAATTGAATAATGCATATTTTCCTTTTGAAGTATTGCATGAAGTTATTCTGGTAAGTTGAAGGCTAATTCATGCTGCGATCAGTTATGGTTCTCTTTGGAAGAGGCAGTTGTTTGTGTTATACTTTGAAACATTATCGGGGTCTAAGCATCGTACTTCAACAATGCATTCTTTCACAATTTCTACATCACTGAATAGCTTCCCTTTTTTCCCAAGTACATAAGCTACTTTATAAGTTGCTTCAGTGGCATTATTCCCAGGTCTTATTGCTGCATGAAAGAATTGTCTTTGCTTTTGCTTTTCATCTTTTAATTTCTGCAATACAACCTTTTGCACCTCTCCCTCTAATTTAAAATATTTATGGTCCTTATGAGTGTTATAATGCTGATGGACATTGAATTTCTTTAATGTTGATATTGCAGTATCACAAAGCAAGCAAATCATCTTATCTTTAACAGAAACAAGATAATATTGCAATTCCCAATCCTCATTAAAAAATCTGTTTTCTTCCTTCAGTGTTCTCTTGGTCTTTTTTGACATGATAGGCTGTTAAGCAGACAGAATTAAAAAATTGTCAAGCTGTACAAATATTCACAAATTCCACTTCAAACAGAAACACAGTGCACCGTTTTCAAAAGCTGATAACAGACTCACGTACTTGACCCCCATAAACTCTCACCACCCAGCCTCATGTGGTAGTGGTTTGCCAGTCAGGTGGAAGAAGTTAGAACTAAATCATGAGTGTAGCAGCCGTCAATTTAGCCCTTATGGCTTACTGATTGTGCCCGTCAATCCGGGAGGATTATTTCATTGAAACTTGTTTTATTCTTTGGTATTTTAAATATGTTCATTTTAAAAATAATTAAAAATATAAAAGATGAACAAAAATGTATTAATAAAAATAAAAGGATTTGTTCCATAAAATTTGGATTCAGTCAAAAGGCCACACTTAAGGACCTAGAAGGCCACATGTGGCCTTAAGGCCGCAGGTTCCCCACCCCTGGGCCAGGGAATGGCCCCAGAGCATCATGGCTGGAAGGGACTGTGGAGAATGTCCAGTCCAGCCCCCACTTGACTGAGGAGTCTGAGGACCAGCAGGGTGAAGGGCTTGCCTAAGACCACTCAGCTGTTCTCTCCATGTCTCCAGGCTGCCTAAAACCCCATCTACCACCTGCTTACCAAGGTCATTCAAAGCAGCCTCCCCTGTGTCCAGTTGACCTTTGTCCCCTATTGTTCTAATCCTGCCCTTTGGGTTGGTGTTTGGGTTTTCTTCTACAGAGCAGAATCCCTCTTTTCTCCTATAGTATGGAGGGGTGGAGGTGGGGAGAACATCTTTGCCCAGCAGCCCCATCTGCTGTAGCCTGAGCCGTGAGGGTGTAACTGTGCCTGGAGCCAGGCTGCCCACTTGAAGAATGTTCACACAGGGGAGCAGGCCTGGGCCTCCACATGTGTGAAAAGGTCTGGGTGTCTGCTGGACTCTGAAGACACATCTTTCTCCTCCTTGAGCAATAAACAGGGTAAACAGGGACTGTTGTGTTGGGCCTGCCTCCTGGTAGCACATCACCATGGATATTTACTGGTATAGAAAAGTGACGAGGTCCTCTAATCCCCGCTATGAAATCAGAAACTCTCTAAGAGAAGAAGTAAGTCTTTCCTGCAGTTGGCACTCTGTGGCAATGGTACTAAGAGAGAAAAACAGCTGAAGATTTTTCTGTGCCACCTCAGAAGCACATCCACACACTCAAACTGTATTGTTGGAGAACAGAGCAAACAGTTTTTCAAAGGCTCTTTGGAACTGGAAAGAGTCACCGAGGTTACAGGATCTGCAGGGATGGGCGCCGGGGGAACCCACCCTGGCACTGTGCCCTGGGGAAAGTGGAGCAACAGAGGAGAAGGGCTGTGTGCGTGGCTGAGGGGCTGGGCCCTGAGAGCCAGGCAGGTCTTACAAGCCAGGTAAGACAAGAAAAAAGCTGCTGGCCTTAGGAAATGCATAGCCTATGTGTGATCTGTCTTGTGGAGACATGAACACAGGGAGAGAGGTCTCTACAGTTAAAAGCAAAGGTGTGACAATAAATGAAAACGATAATCCTTTTTAGTGCCCAGAAGGCATGGGGAGTGGTGAGGACTGCAGCTGACTGGAGCTTGTACCCCCTCTAGAAGAGACAGCTCCTACTCAGTGCCGAGTATTGGTAGCCATGTGGGAGCACTCATTTAATGTCATCAGATTTTTAAATTTTTTTGAGAGAAATCATAAATCTAGATTTTTATGTGAAATGTCCTGGTTTTTTAATATGGGCTCAAAAGTACAACATTTTAGCCTTGGTTTGGTGTGGCCTGAAGGACCAGCTGTGGGAGGGTGGTATCCTGTGGTATCCAGTCAGCTTCAGTGTGGACCAGCAGGTCTGGCCAGGAGAGGCCCAAACCCCACATGGCCCTGCATGGTGCACAGGGACAGTGGCAGGTGGTTGTGGAGCAGGCAGATCTCCATTTAAGACTCTGTAAGTCCCAAGGACAGGGAGGACCCCAAAAGTGTGACACTGAATTTCCTGCCAATTAGTATATGGGTAGCTTTAATCTAAATAGGAAGAATCAAAAGGATGTGACCATTCTTGACTTCCTAGGTGAGGCAGAGCGAGCAATTCACACCATTTACAAGTTTCATTTTATTCCTCGCTATGGCCCTGAGAGCTGAGAAGAAACCACATGTTGTTAACGGATTTAGATGGGCTAACTCGCCCAAAGGGACACAGTAAGAAGAATGGTAAATACATGCCCAAGAACATGGAATAAGGCAAACTGGGTTTCTTGGCTCACCACTCCGCAGCCATAGGGTCCAGGGCAACTTACAGTTTCTAGGCCTCTGTTTCCTTCTTTTGTAAAACAAGTGTAAAAGCAACACCTATTAGATGTGTTGTAGGTTGAAATTAGTTAATGTATGAAAAGAGCTTAGTACGGTGCCTCCCTCCATAAATGTTAGCCGTTAACAACTGCTGTCCAAGTCCAAGTCGTCAGATGTCAAAGCCCAGGTTGCCATTATTTGAGTGCTGCCCTGAGGCCACAACTGCTCATCACCATCATCATCATTGTTACCGCTGGCCTTCCAGATGCCCCCGTCATCCGCATCATTCCCACTAAGAAATGTTCTAGAACTGTGTTGACCAATACGACCGCCACTGGCCACATGTAACTATTGGGCACTTGGTGCGTGGCTAGAATTGAGATGTGCTCTACGTGTAAAACACACACTGGATTTTGAAGTCTTGGTATGAAAAAGAGACCACAGCATATTTCATTAGTACTTAATGTATTTACTATGTTGAAGAGATAAATTTTGGATGTATTGGGTTAAATAAAATATATCATTAAAATTAATTTCACCTCTTTCCTCTTTTTTAATGGGGCTATTGGAAAGTTTAAAATTACATATATGGCTCACATTAAATTTCTCTTGGACAGCATTTGTCCAGGACCTACAGCATTGCCTGACACAGAGTAGGCCCTCAGGAAACATGCTGAATAAGTGAATGAATAAGTGACTTCCATGGGTTTCTCAGGCCTGTGTCTCCTGACTTGAGCTGTATGCCCCGTCTCTGGCTTCCCTACCCCTACAGTGACTGTTCACCACAGAATCTCAGCTGCCATCTACCATTAGACAGCCTCCACAGTCCACGTGATGGGGAGCCCCAGAGAGACAGGAGCTTCAAGATCACACACCCGGTGAATGACAGAGCAGAGGGCCGAACCAGAATGGCTGTTGCAAAACCTAGGCACTTAAGCACTACCTTGTTTTGCCAGTAAAGCCCAAGATTTTTATGAACATGTCTTTATAAAGTAAGCAGTCACGTGGGTACTAGTTGCAAAATGAGCTCTCAGGAGATCACACCATCCCTCCCTCTGACACCTTGACCTCAAAATCAAGATTAAGCCTGATCCCAGGGCCAGTGGCTCAAGCCTGTAATCCCAGCACTTTGGGAGGCTGAGGCGGGAAGATTGCTTGAGGCCAGGACTAGCTTGGGTGACACAGCGAGACCCAGTCTCTACACACACGCGCGCACACAAACCCTAACCCTAACCACCCGGCCCTGTAGGAGGCATTGAGGTTGCAGCCCTTGAAGACAAAAAACCAACAGTACTTTCATTCAGGGCATTCTGTCATGTCTTTAAGTAAAGGGGCCTTGGGGTACCCTTGTAATTGTGATAACAGTATTGAAAAAAGCCAAAAGAGTTGGCAATAGCTCTTTGGAAGTCTCTGAAATCGTTAATATTATTGATCTAGAGAGGCTGCCAGTTGGCGCTTGCCGGGTTGCTTTCCTTCCCTCAGTTCCGCTAACACACACACGCCCCACCACCACCACCACCACCACCAAGTGCGGAGTCAGTGCCCAGGGAACCATGTGCTAGTCAGTAAAAGATCTTGGAATGATACACTTAAGAGTCAGTTAAGTCCAAATGTGACACAGTTATATAACGTCATAAATACACACAAGGAGGAAGGATGAGAAAGGCAAGTGACAGAGCCAACTAAGGACAGGGGCACCCAAGAGTGGTAAAAACATAAGAAAAATGTCAGGCAGGATATTTTTTCCACTTTCTGGAAACAAACAGCTATGAGTCTTTCTGTCCAATATCTTCCTAGGATCTCAGAGCACTTTTCAGGTCACACTCATCGTACCCAAACCCTGACAGTGCAGGTGGGTGAGCAGAAGCTGGCCTTTCCATCGAGTGGACAGGGGCAAGTGCTGGCCTGAGACACCACATAAGCTAGAGTGGAGCTAGAAGCCAGGGCTTGCAAGTCACAGGCACTGACTTTGTTCAACTGCACAGTGATGACAGACCATTCCTCAGAGGCCTGGAGGCCCAAAAGGAGGGAGGAGGCATCCTCCTCACTCTGGAGGATCTGACAGTCTGGTGAAGACAGAACAAAACACCTAATGTTCAAGAGAACTCGAATAAAAACAAGCCAACATCTAGCCACAATTGGACAGGACTATAGATGTAAGCAACAGAGAATGCTGGAAGCATTGGTTCCAACAGGAAGTAGAACTGAATTTTAAAGGTGGAAGGTGATGTCACTTGACTAAGAAGGAAGGATGGAGCTTTGGATCTGGCAGTAAGCCCTTGAGGCCTGGAGGCATGGTGTGAGCAGATGGACGAGCTGATTGTCCTTGCTGGTGACCAAACTGGGATGCAAGGGTACCAGAGAGCACCTGATTGCAAGCATCCCTGAAATTGCTCTTAGCCTCAGTCCTTATCTTATGCAAGATAGTAACAGAGAGGCTGGAAGGAGGAAGTAATTTGGACCAGAAGGCAGTGAAACTGTGTTTACTGTTCATTCTTAGGGCTCTCACTGCACAGAGTTTTCCCAGAGCTGGGGGTGCTGAGCTGTGGAACTGGGTTTGGCCAGCTCCCTGGAAGCTTCCACCTGCTAAGAGTTCTGGTTGTCTCCCTGCCATTGTGATAAATGTGGTACAGAGCACAAAAGTGGGACAAGTGGAAGAATGAATTGAAATAAAGGAAATGCAGCAACCTGTAAAAAACCAACAAAGAGACTAAGTCAGCAGTGACAGTCACTGAGTCAAGCACCATCTGGCCCTGGGAATGAATGGAGCACAGAAGGAGGGCTGGCCTCCCAGGGATTCATACTCCCGCTGGGCAGGGTTGCATTCATGCCTGCCTGAGACCAGCCCGGGTGGGGACAGGGACAAGTGTTGACGTGTGCAGAGTAGGACGTTAGGGACAGAAATTTTTCCCTTGATAATACATGAGGGCATGTTTTCATCTAACGGAACTCTTTAGCAGGAAGGAGCTGTTTCACATCCATCTCCACACAGGGTGGAATTCAGGGAGTTGAATGCATGGAGCTGTCCGCGAGAGAGGTTCCAGTGGTTTGCACCTGAGCACTGCAGTTACTCGTTGACACAAGCAACCATCCATCCCTCTCTTCTCTCCTTCCCCAGCAGCACTCTAGTCCACCTTAGCCTCTCAGCCTCCCTCCGCATGGCAGCCAGAGCCTCTGCCCAGCCCAAATCTGCTCTGATACTCAGCTGACGTCAGCCCTTCAATGTCTCCCCCCTGCCCATGTGCAACCAGCCACCCTCCCCTCCTGCTGCATCCTTCTGCCCCACACTGCAGCCTGCACTCCACTCGTGCTGAACCACCTGCAGGCCCACTAATGAGCCATATTGTTTCATGCTCTGATGTCTTTGCTTCTGCAGGTCCCTCATCCAGGAATGTTTCCTTTTTGTCTTCTCCCACATTCCCTCACCTATGTGTCTGCTGACACCTAAATGTAAAGACCAAGTGTGGTGGCTATGCGAATGTGCCACTCAGACTTCCTGCTACTGACAGCATGATTGGCAATGCACCCAGCGCTGCCCTTCTGTTTCTGCCGCCATGTTCACACGGAGGCCGTGGTTCTGAGATTCCTCCACTGGGAGACTTTGGCTCAAGGACTTCCCACTCGTCTGGCCAAATCTTTCTTGGAACTGCTCTGCAACCTGAGACTTTTCCTGCCCTATCCTCCTTTTCCCTCTCTCCTACCATGGGTGTCAGGATTGCAGTGGGTCTGAGGTTCTGATGTCCCTGCCTCCTGCTGTCTCCGCAATGACTCCCTTGTGTCTTAATCCATTTTGTGCTGCTATAACAAAATACCACAAACTAGATAATTTATAAAGAACAGAAATTTATTTTCTCACAATTCTGGAGGCTGAGAAGTCAGTCCAAGATGAAAGTGCTGGCATGTGGTGAGGGCCTTCTTGCCACATCGGAAAGCACCACATGGGTGAGAGCAGGGGGAGGGCAAACTCATCCTTTTATAAGGAACCTGCTCCAGAGATAACAAACCCATTCCCGTGATAATGGCATTAATCCGTTCATGTGGACAGTGCCCCCGTGACCCAAACACCTCCCCTTAGGCCCCACCTCCCGACACCACTGCATTGGAGATCCAGTTTCCAACACATGAACTTTGGGGGACACATTCAAACCATAGAACCCTCCCTCTGCATCTGCTTTTCCTTGGACCTATGTAATGTACCAAGTTAGTATCTCCTCTTTCTGGTAGACCTTCCCTCAGGTAGAATTGAACCCTCTTTCCTTCACACCACCCCTCCACCTTGTGCATGCTTTCATGATTGGGCCAATAGCACTTTACTGTAATTATCTATTTATGTGGCTGTCTCCAGCTCCCAGTCTGCAAGTCCATGAGGCCAAGGGGTTTGCTCTCTTATTTGTCTTATTAACATCCCTGCCTGGCACAGTGCCTGTCATATTCAGATGTACCGTAATTGTTTATGACATGGGTGAATGATTGATCTATTTATTCACTTATCAGTTCTCATTGTCCTAGACTATGTGTTAGGTCTAGAGCAACTGAGAATAGGGAGATTAATGACCGAGAATCCCTGCCTTGAATACACCCTCAGGCTGATCAGTGGGATTAGCATGCAGATAACTACTTTGTAAGTGAGAATGCAGTAGCTTCTATCAAAATGGTACAAGCACCATGAATCGTGCCAGAGGAAGGCATGATTGTTTTCCCTGGGTGATGGAGGAGGCAGGAGGAACCAGGGAAGCCTTCCTGGAGAATGTAGCATCTGGACTGGGCCATGCGGGATCTGCAGGATTTGTACAAGGGGTACAGGAGAAGAAGGGCCTTCCAGGCCGCAGAGACTGTGTAAACAAGGGCACAAAAGGGTGATGTGATGAGGCCCATTTTGTTCATTTCCACTATGAACATTTTCAAATATACACACAAAAAAGAACTTGCCTCACTTGTTTTACCTTCCCCTTTTGTTGTTTAGCTGAAGAAGTCTTTATTTATTTGATGTTTGTTCTCTCTACCTGACTCCCTAGGGTCTCCGTCTGCCTTGGAACCCAGACGCAGTCTTCACTGCATTTGTTCTCAGTGGCCCCACATTGTCAATCTCCTTGACTGTCTTTCCCAAGTCACATCTGGCAGGCTCAGAGGCCAGGACTGACATCCGAGAGGCTTCCAGCATTTGGCTGGACCAGCAGGAGCTTTGGGTGAGCATCCCCAGCTAACACATCCCTGGGCAGAGGCCTGGCTGGCTCCTGTCATCAGAACCCAGTGGCTTCTGAGGGCTGGAGCCTGGAGCAGGTGCCAGGTGGGGATGCTGGCATCACACACCCTGTCTGCCATCATCTGCAGTTGGCAGGAAAACCCTGGCCTAGGGAGGGTTTGGAAGGTAGGAGGAGAGAAGTAGGAGAGAGAAGGGAATAGAACCAGCTGTCTGCAGCCTGGATGGTCCTGCTTCTGCGCTCACCAGCTTCGCCTGCAGCTTCTTTTGGGCACAGACAGAGCTGGGCTAGGAGGCAGCCACTCTCCAAGATGCCTGGTTGCCATATGCTCGAGGCCTCCCAGCCAAGCAGACTCTTCTCTCGAGTGTGTGCTGGCAGCAAAAACCCAGGTCCCTGCTTACTCCAGAGGCAGTTCTAGAAAACCTCTGGTCTGGAGGCCCAAGGCCTAACTGAAGGTGAGGGAGGCCACTCCTGTAACCCAATTTGAGATCTTCCTGCCTGCCCCTGACTTCCGTTAGATCAGCAAATAAAGCCTCAATTGCAAATTTCCTTGTTCTCAAACTTTCCTTATCACAGAACCGTAGAAACACAGAAACTTGGGAGCCCTAGGAGTCCTCCACCCCACACTCCACAGGACAGCCCCTCCTCCAAAGCAAGGCTCTCGGGAAAGATGACCTAGGAATTCCCTCAAGTACAAGGTACCTATTTTCTAAGGAGATTTAAATTATCGTTTTTAATGGTTACTTAATATCCACTGTATATATGTACCACAATTTAAAACATACACAAATATTACATGGACTCATTCTTATTATTAAAATGCAAACAACATAAACAGAGAGAAAGTTCCCCCTTCACATTCCCCAATCTTGTCCTCTCCCAGAAATATTAATAAATAGCTCTACTCAGTTTGGTTGCATCTTTCCATATTCTTTTGAAATATAAAATGTGGGTGTGGGTTTTGTTCAGTTCTTCCACAAATATGTGATCCTTGTGCATATTGTGCTGTAGATTATATTTTTCAATCAACAACGTGATTTTGAGATCTTTCCCTGTCAGTCCTTCCAAGTCTGACCTTCTGTCTGATACCGATAGTATCCCATGGTCTCCATAGTTCATACTGCACCACTGCCATGTCGACAGACATTTCGGTTCTTTTCAATTTGTTTCATTATTACGATCACACTGCTCTGCTCCTCATTTCTTGAGCTCTTTGTGAAGGCAGCATCTGCTACTGTCTCTCTAGGAGAGTTCCAAAGAAGTGGAATCCCTGGGTTGAAGGGAATGCGCATTTAAAATTCAATAAAATACTACCAAAAACAGCACACTAGTTTATCCTTCTGCCCTACCTACTGTGGGGCAGATGCCCCTGGCTGGCTCACCCAGAATCCAATCCCATATTCTTTTCCCTTGATGCATTCCACAGTAGGAGCTGCAAAGGGTAAATAATCACTTTCCCAGCTTCTCCTGCATCCAAGGATGGCTAGGTGGCACATTTCTGGCCACAGTGCTACACATGGACACATCTAGGAGAAGAAACATGGTTCTGGGAAAGTGTCAGCTATTCATGACATAAAGGAGGGATGTGACTGGGGCCACTGCTTCTCTTTCTTTCCTGCTTTGAGCTAAAGTACCCATTTGAGACTATGAGGTTACAGACACAGGTGACAAATCAACATGCTAAGGATGCCAGAACAGACAGACAGAAAGAGGCTGGGTTGCTAGTGGCACTGCCAAGCAGCTGGACCAATGCCAGCGGCCACCTACTCTGGATGTCTCATTAGAAATGAAAAATGCTTAATTGTTTAAGCCCCTGCTAGTTGGGTATCTCATACTTGTAGCTGAAGAAAAACTTAAATGAGACAGAGAGTATCAGTGCCAGGTACCCATTTTGGCTTTGAGTTAACCTTGCTTTTTATATGGTATAGTAATGGTACAACTTTCCTACTACTTTTTGAACAATAAAAGTGATAATAGCAATAATTTATTTACTGCCTACTTTATATTCATTATTGCTTATATTACTAATACTGGGAGGCAAACTGATTATCTTTACTTTAAAGATGAGGAAACCAGAAAAGCTAAGTTTCTTGCCCACATTCACAAAAGATTCTGACCTAGTTCTGATTGTTTCCACAGGGCCCCATTCTTGAAGTCAGGAGCACATGGCTCCTTACTTAATCCAGGAAGAGCAATAATAGTAGCAGTGAGGTGGCACGTGTTGGGGGGGCCATGCCATGGTCAATGCCAGGAATAATTCAGGATCCCTTTGGCTCTGGTCAGCAGATCAAGGTCTTGCTCTCGGCTTTGCCTCTCACTTTCTGCTCTGAATCCTGCCATCCCGAGAGCCTTCTAACTGGATCCTGCCCCTTCCTAGGCCTTTAAATCACAGTTCTGATCATAGGTCTGCCTGCTTGTCACTTTAGGCCCCTTCACTGTCTCCCCAGACATAATCTAAAGAAAATTTTAAAAGATACTCTAAAAGAACACCCTCTGCATATATGATTGTGCATATTATCTTTCTATTTAATCATTTGATAACTTTGCACAGATTCATAAGAGAATTAAGGAAGAATCACGCTTATAAATGCTGCTGCTGTGCCACCTTGAGCCCCTACTCAATAGGAGGGGGAGGAAACCCATTATAGTTCCTCTGGTCTCCCAACCAACCACTGTGGATTTAACCCAAAGCTTTGTCGTGAGGACATACGGAAACCTTTGAGTTCACAATGGATTTTTTTTTGGTTGCATGTGACATAAATCCAGCTCAGGCTAATGTAAGCAAAAGTGGAATTTATGTCCTGGGAAATCTCACGGGGGAACTGGCTCGGCCACGTGTGGTTCCGGGACAGGGAGCATCCTCTTTCCCGCTCTTTGCTTTACACGTCTCTACTTGACCTTATTCTGAGAATAGACAATTTTCATGTGGTAGGAAGTGGGGTCTTTGATTTTCCCCAACTCAAAGAGTCCCAGTTAGAAACCCTAGTGGAGGGAGACATGTCTCCCACTAGCTCTGATGGATAAATCACAGGGAGGTCATGGATTGGCTTTGGTCACATGCCCATGTCTAAGTTAGTCCCTGTGGACAGAGAAATAAGATACGTCAATTATGCAAGCCTGGATCACAGTCCCACTTCTACGGCTGGAGTGGTCTTTAGGGGTTCAGCCCTACCCAAACCACATGATATGGGTTTCCCATGGGAAAGAGGGTCTTTGTGTGCTGGACAGACAAAAGCAACAGGTGTCCACCTAAATGACTTAAGGAGTTATGGACAACATGAGCTAACACCTTGAGGTGTTTGAGGGAGAGACCAGGGCTTATAATAATATCACCATAATTCACCATATACTCCCAGCAAGCTCAGGGCAGTGGAAGCTCCATAATGTCTACATCTCTTCTTGGAAGAGATACAACTGCCTGTGTTGGAAGATGCAGAGGGTTCCCCTCTCAACAAGTCACCCCTTGGAATGGCCAATGGCTGGGACAGAAGAAGTGATATCCCAACTCCAACCTCTAGACAAAGAGGCTGTTCAAACCAAGTGACATTACAGAGCTCAGAGGGCCTCGTAGAGACAGACCCCTTCCTGCCCCCTCTACCTGTTACCCAGGTGTCTTGATCATCCTGAGGAAAGCCAAAGAGCTGCTAAGTCAACAGGCCTGTTGCCACTTTTTGGGAAATGTATTTGTTATTCACCCTCTGTGTTTCTGTCTTTCTCTATGTGTATCTGCATGACAAGTGCACATACATGGCTGTGGTGCTCCTGGCTAAAAGAATACAACACAACTCTCCAACAGCTTGGTGATGATTAAAATTCCAGCACGTATGGAGTTACCCCTCCTGCTTGAGAATTGTCTCCTCTTAAAAGTGCAAATTCCCCAGGAGAGGGCATAAATGCTAGCTTGCTTATTTACAGTTAGTAAGAATAAGCTTCCTGGGTTCTTTCATGATTTGATGAAAATGCTTAGCTTCTTACTAGAGTCTAGTAGCCAGGCAATGAGACCCCTGAAGGTGGTTATATCTAATTTATATTCGAGATACCTACCTCGCTTCCACATAGCAGTTTTTCACCCCAGGTTTTTGTGTGAATAAGCTTCAAGTAACCTCCAAATTTCCAGTAAAACTATGTTATACACAAATGTAAGAAGTACTATTTAAGATAGGATAGAGAATCAGTGTCCAACATTTGGGCTTAACATAGAATTGAAATAAAGGAACTGCTGTAAGAAGAGAATGGAAACCCTGAGTTCAGGAGATTCTGGATATTGGAGCAGGAGGGAAAAATTTTAGGGTCTGAATTATTAGAAATCCTGCTGAGGGTAACACCCTTCCCATAGGATGAGGGATGGTGAGGTTGGAGGAGACCTTAGCTGACCTTGAAGGGCACATGACATAGGGGTTATACCCAGCTGGTATAGGCCTCAGTCATTTTCCTCCATTGCCTCTCAAATCAGAATAAACATTTCAAATGCATCCCACTTTTCTGGAGGCAGTATGATGTAGCGACTGGCAGCCCAACTTGTGGCACCAAACTGTTGAGGTATAAATTCCAGTGCTGCTGCGTATAGCTGTGTGACCTTGGGCATCATCCTTAACCTCCTCATGCCTCAGTTTCATCACCTGAAAATGGGAATAATACTTCCCAACTCATGGGGTTGTTTTTGAGAATTAAATGATTTCATATGTGGCAAAAACTTTGAAACAGAGCTTCGCATGCATAAAGCACTGGATGTTTAGCTGTTTTTATTATTTTCCCAAAGTGGTTGGGGAAAAAAACAGTATTATTAGATGCAAAGCCTGAGCATCCTGCTTTCTTATTTAACAGGTGCATAAAAAGACAGTCCCCTCTGTGTTGGAGAGGGCCCCTGAGGGCCGTGGGCAGCCTGGCGGTGCTCTGTGCATGGTGCCGACTGCCAGGCGCAGCACCTTCCTGGCGAGCTGGGCCTCAGACGGACAGCAGAGCCCCAGACTGGCCAACACCAAGGGCACTGAGATTGCTCTGTGTTTAGGTCTTTTCCTTCTCAAAAATTAAGAGGGCGTGGCACAGGGAGAGCCCACTTCTGTTGTCTCCCACAGCCCCAAGTCCCCCTTGGCCTCAGCTCCTCCTCTTCCCTAAACATCTGCCTTGCCCTGTGGCGGGAGCTGAGTGTGAGGGCGAAGTGTTTTGGTTCATGGTGACGGGTAATGCATTTAAAGAGGAGGGACTCACCCCATCCACCAGCAGTCAGGAGCAGAAGGGTGCTGAAGTCTGTAGTTCCCACCTGGTTGGCTTGGGCAGGAAGAAAGCCAGTGGATTCTTATTCCTGTGATGGGCTGGGTGAGGAGGTGGGATGTGTGGGAGCAGGGAGGAGGCAGCGTGAAGAAGGACCTGTGGTGGGACAAGCAGGTGCTTATATCACCAGCTGGCCACCAACCTGATGCAGCCCAGATGGCAGGCTCAAATCTGAGGTGAAGCCAGTCCCAGATCCTCACCACTTGGGGCCACCCTGGAATCTCACCCCACTGTCCTCAACACCCCAAGGACTTCCCAGTCCCCGCATTCCATTCTACCCATAAGTGTGGGTGGGGAGGTGTGGGGACAAGTGTTAGGACTGTGGCATCACTGCTATAGGATCAGACCCTTATGGGTAAAATCATCTGTGACTGCTTATTACCAATAAGCAGGACAATTTGAGACAAGGTGATGAGGGACCATGCAAATGTGTTTCTCCCCCACCTCCACCCTCTTGCCTCCCCCATATCATGAATTCTGCTTACAAACACATCATTACCCCTAGAAACTGGTTATTGTCATATCAAACCATGCCCCTATCCTCTGCCATACATCTGGATCTCATGGGCAAAACAAAGGAATAGCAGTGAATCATCTCATACAGACTAAAAAATTCTATGATTTTGGAATTCCTGTGCCCTAAGATGGTGACATCTGATTTTCCCAAGAGATAGAGACAAGGCCTCATATTTGTGGGGTCCTTTTAAATGCTGTAGACTGTGACTAGAACCCCCAACCTGCCACTCTGCACCATTCACTTGGAACCAAGGCCAAACATCTAGTCCACAAACAGGATCATTTTTTACTTTTTTTTTTCTTTTGGAGGAAAGGCCTCTGTGATCCTTATGGAACCTGGCCCTTTGCCCATAAAAATGTGGTTGAACTATTTCTATTGCCCTTTCAGAATTCCCTTGTTCCCAGATATAGCCAACTCTCTCTTATAAAGGCTTCATCCAACCAGGATATTATCTGGATAACAGCAAGAATTGATTAAACTAGATAGATAAACTCAGCTTTTTTTCTGCAGCAAAATTATTTAGCCCCAATTTCCCCAAACTCCAAAACTTTCCTATAGGTCTCTGCCATGCTAACCTCCCTGGCTGACCTGGCCCAGATTCCCTTACAGTGGTGCAGGATGTCTAGAGGCAATGTGATAGAATGGTTATGATCAAAGCCAGGTGGCCTGGGATGGGATCCTGGCTGGTGATTATGGGCAGGTTTCTTAAGCTCTTTGCCTCAGTGTCACATCTGCAAAATGAAGGTAATAATGGTATCTACGTAATCAAGTTGTTAAAATATTAAGTGAGTTAGTACACATAAAACATTCAATTTGGTGCCTTGCCCATAGTAAGTAAGAACTTTAGGTGTTAGCTAGTATCTTGTCCTATCCATGGGCCGTACTTATAGATGATGTGCAAATAAATTCTCTGGGCTACTTCTCATTGCTCTGGATTAAATAACTCCAAAGGAAATCTAGACATTTGCCTGGTGGTATGATAGATGACTTGCCCATCTAGAAGGGTACAGTGGTCTGTGGTCATCAGAGTGTACCTCTACTTTGCTCCCCAGAGATGCATATAAAATATAAAATCCTAATTCATTCATTTCTGTACCCATAAATCCATTCCCGAAGGCTCAGGAAATTTACCATCCTGTTGGGTGGAGAAGTCAAAACTTGACCTTTCTTTTCTGTTCTATGACTGACCTTGAGCATTAGAGTATAAGTTGAAGGAAGAGGAGGCATGTCTCCCAGATGCTGAAGGTGCTCCTGTACTCTTCCAAGAGTGTCTTATTCATTCAAGAATATTTATTGCATACCTACTATGTTCCAGGCACTGCTGTAGGTCCTGAAAATACAGCAGTAAACAAGACAGATGAGGTCCTTGCTGTCCTGGAGCTTGCATTACCAAGATCCAACAAACTCCAGCCTTCTATGAGAATCTGTTATTAATCACCTCTCTTCTTCAGTACAACATATTCAGAATGATGACCCTGAATGACTGTAAGATTCTAAAGCTGCGGTTCCCAATCGTGGGCCGCAGGCAGGTACAAGTCCGTGGCCTGTTAGGAACCGGGCCACACAGCAGGAGGTAAGTGGCGGGCGAGTGAGTGAAGCTTCATCTGTATTTGCAGCCACTCTGTTCCCCATCGCTCGCATCACTGCCTGAGCTCCGCCTCCTGTCAGATCAGTGGTGGTATTATATTCTCATAGGAGCATGAACCCTACTGTAAACTGTGGGAGGGATCTAGGTTGCGTGCTCCTTATGAGAATCTAATGCCTGATGATCTGAGGTGGAGCTGAGGCAGTGATGCTAGAGCTGGGGAGCGGCTGCAAATACAGATTATCATTAGCAGAGAGGTTTGACCACACAATAAACGTAATGCACTTGAATCATCCTGAAACCATCTCCCCACCACCCCCCAGGCTGTGGAAAAACTGTCTTCCATGACACCTGTCCCTGGTGCCAAAAAGTTTGGAAACTGCTGCTCTCAAGTGTCCTGAGAACCACCAAAGAGAGACAACATCATGGCCACTGTAGTTTTGATGATATACATATTTTGGTGTATTCTAATACATTTTTGAAAACAAATAGTCCTTCCAACACATCTACAGTCTCCATAAATATGTAACTGAACTGAATGGCCATTTCCTAGACCACACTGAAGTAGACACCCTTACTCTACTTGGCTTATTTGTACAGCATTATTGGCTTTCACATGTTTGTATGTTCTTGTATGTGTCCTTTGGTCTCTCGCCAATGATCACATCTTTTCTAACCCTATGAACTGTGAGCTTTACTGGGGAGGAAGCTTCCTGGGCCTGGGCACATACCACTGATGACGTTGCCTGACCCCCTGCCAACCCCAAGGAGGGAGGGAGGGCCAGGCCAGGTGGAAGGGAGGAAGGGTCTTGTCTACTGCCTCATGGTATGTCCAAGCCCTCTCATGGGGCCTTAGCTTGGGGGCTGTTGTCTAATATTCAAAAGAAAACTGTCAGGGAAATGAGGTTCTAGCACCCCTCTTCTGTGGCTCTCCCACCTTCTGTGAAATGACCCGATGGGGTGGAGCTCCCCAAACCTCCTCCCAGCACTAATGGTCTCTGCTTCTAGGGAAGAACCTTGGGAGAGTTTGGGAGTTCTTCCTTTTTTTGACTGGAAGGACTTTGTCTGCTAGGAAGCCAAGAAGAAGCCAAGAGTCCCAGTGCTTCACTGCAGGTCCATACACACCTGCACACACGCACACATGCACACACATGCACATGCACACACACACGCATACACTCACACATATGCACACACGTGCACACACATGCACACAGGCTGAAGCGAACATCCTTGCCTGTCCTGCCCCATCTGTACCCTTTAAGGAGAAATGAAAACGTGCTTGATTTCTTGCAGTGGAGGGGACTATAGGAGTGGAGCAGACACAGGGAAAAAGAAGGGGTTGCCTCACAGGGAGGGTAGGAAAGAGGAAAGAAAAACTCACATATGGAAAGGGACACTAGTGGTAGGGAAAGAAATTTTATTTTCAAGCTTTTAAGAGAATATTACAAACAACAGAGAGTTTTAAAAAACCCTAAAAACTAGTTTAAAAAAGTACTTGACGGTGTCCCTTTAATACCCATGGATGACGCGGCCATTGTGCAATGACAAGGGGAAACTCTGCAGGTGTTTCACCCAGGGGCCTTCCCTGGCAAGGTTCCAGGAACAAGCAGGTGGGTTCCAGGGACTTGATCCCTGCCAGGCCCCTGGGCCCTCCTGGCTGCCTGGGAAGGATCAGGGCACACGAAGCACAGAGCATTAGCCAAACTGCCTCTTTGGGGAGGGTCCCAAGCAGTAAGGAATACTTAGATTGGTCTCCACTCCACGCCTCAGGGCACACTGGCTAACATCCTCCCAACTACTGTAGCCGCTCTCCTGGGAGACCCTGGGTGGGGGGTTGTCCTGCCGTGGGGGGACTCTGGGGATGTGTCAAGGCAGGAGGGGGCATGGCACTGAGCATGTCCTGGCCATGGGTGGGGTTGGGTGGTTGAGAATCTCACTCCTGGATTGACAGCTTCCAAGGCTGAAGCCACAGCAGCAGAACTGTGCTTGAGATACCCACTGAAAATCGGTACTTTTCTCTAGGCAAGTGTGTGCGTGTGTGTGCGTGCGTGCATGTGTTTCCTGTAAACATCTTTGAGCCAAATCACTATAAAATAAAGTAACAAGGGCACAGAAAAACACCCATCTCCAAACTTAAGCCCCTTTTGAGCCCACCTGAAATTGGAAGGCTCCTAAGGGAGGAGACATACCTCTCCCTCTGGCAGCTCCCACCAACATCCCCTCCCTGCACAATCCCTCCCTGCACCATCCCCCCAGAATCCTGCAGCTGTCAGCCAAGGGAGTCAGCAATCCTGCCCACCCAGGTGAACCCAGAGGCCCCAAAGTCTGTCCCTGCCAGCCCTCACCCATCCCTCCCCCTCCCCAACTGCCTGCACAACAAGGCCCAGGAAGAAACAAAAACAAACTCAAGGTCAGAACAGGGCAGGCCACACACACTTTTCCTCTCGGCCCCCTTTGCCTCCAACACCACCACCAGTCACAGGGCTTTGCCCTCCCGCAGCCTCTGCTTCTCCTGGGTGCCTTGCCTATGGGCGCATGGGTGGTTTTGTTCTGTTAGGGGAGGTTCAGCCTGTATTGCACTTCCTCATTGAGTTTGTGTTGGTTTTCGTTGCTGTTGTCTGGAGAATGGCATTGACTCATAGGCAATCACAAAACTGCTCCTGGTACCAGCCTCATTCCTACTCCCCAGGCCTCCCTCTGGGCCCCCCACCCTCTGCCTGCTCCCAGCGCCAGCCGCTGGGCACCACCGGGCCCCCCCACACCTGCCCCCAGCCCCTTCGGGCGAAGTCATGGCCTTCCTCCCAGGTCTCTCCTCTCACACAGTCGTGACTCTCATGACGAGCTCTCGGCTGCTGCCCTGGGGGCTCCGCTGTTCATGAGGTCTCAAGTGACTCAGGATGTGCAGGATGGTGTAAGCACAGTGGTGATGGGACGGAGGGCCTGAGGGGTGGCTGGCCGTCTGGGCAGGGGCTTGCTCAGGGGCAGGGGTGCCTGCCACCTCCTCTTCCGAGGGGGGGATATTGGCCTGCGTGGACGAGGAGGTCCGGGGGTTGGTCCTGCCCCCTGACTTCTGATCCTCCAAGTCTTTTGTCTTGTCATAGTTTAGCACTTTCCACTGCTGGTTGACAGCCTGCCACCGTTTGAAGATGCGATACACGGAGGGTCCCTCGTGGATGATGAGACCTGGGACAGCAGGGAGAGGAGAACACAAAGGCGCGTAAGAGGAAGCAGCACACCGCCAGGAGAGGACCACACTCTCCCTGAATTTACAAATGGATATAGGCGCTGGCTCCGGCTCTGAGCCACAGGATCACCATCCTTGGCCTCCTAGGCTCAACCAGTCTCCAATAGGCAGAAGGTGGAGGGTCCACCACACCGAGTTCATCAAATAGTTGAGCACCTACATGCAATGCCTTTGCCTACTTCTTCTACTCTACCCTGCCCCCTTCTTGGCTTGACAAAAGCCAAATTCATCTGCGGAGGCATAACATGGGGCATATTATAACGCCTCATTGAAGCACTGAAGCTTTTGCTCCCTTTATTATGTATCCGTGGCACCCAGTAGCAGATGTTGAATGAATCATGTGCTTTTAAAAGTACCATAAAAGGAACCTGCTGAATTCTGTCTGAAATTCCACTGGTTAACTCCTTGTACAACTAGCCCAAAGCTACTGAAATACAAACACCCCTGGGAGAGAGAATTTTGATGTAGTTGTATCAGCCACAGGCAGTGGAGGAGTTGGAACTAAGCCATACCAGGCAGCAAGGCAAATAAATATGAACTGCTTGCCTACTATGTGCTTAGCACTGATGATACTGCAGTGAATGGGGGCAGAGAGCTTACATTCCAGTGGAGAGACACAATAGACATGTAAACAAACCAATGAGACTATTTCAGGTGCTGATAAATGCTATAAAGAAGATAAACTGGGGTTAAATAGCCACTGGCTGCAGGTGTTGGGGTCCTGGTTTAGCAAGGGAGGTGAGAAAGGCCTTTTGGAGGAGGTGATATGTGAGCTGGGACTTAACCAATGAGAAGGAGAGACCCATGCAAAGATCTGGAGAGACCACTTTGGTGTTAGGAGGTGCAAGTGCAAAGGCCAGGAGGGAATGGAATGAACAAGGGTCAGAAAGAAGGTCAGTGTGCCCAATACAGTGAATGAGTGGGGAAGTGGAGCAAGATAAGGTGGAAGAGGCCAATCTATCACAGAGCCTTGCAGGCCATGGCAAGGAATTTGTATTTTATCCTGAGTATAATGGGAAGCCATTGGTGGGTTTCAACAGGAGGAATGATGTGATCTGATGAACCCTTCACAAAGCTCACTGTGGCTCCTGTGGGAATGGTAAGCTGAAGAGGGACAAAAGTAGGAGCAGAAGACCAAGCAGGAAGTGATGTAGTAATTTAAGTTGTAAATAATGACAGCCTAGACCAGGGTCATAGCAGTGGAGGCAGTGAGAAATCGCTGGAGTAAGGATGTGTATTAGAAGTAGAGCTGACAGACTTGCTGACAGGTGAGGTGGGACTGAAGAGAACAATCTGGACAACTCTGAAGCTTTTGGCATCAGCAGTGGATAAGTAGGGGTGCCCTTTACTGAGATGTGGAGGGCACCAGGGTCAGGGTACATGTGGTGGTGGTGGTAGGGACTGTATTAGTTTCCCGTTGCTGCTGTAACAAATGACCACACATTTAGTGGCTTAAAACAACACAAATATTTCTCTTACAGTTCTGGAGATCAGAAGTGTAAAATCAATCTTGCTGGGCTAACGTGAAGGTGTCAGCAGGGTACCTACTGGTTCTTTCTGGAAGCTTTCAGGGGAGAATCTGTTTCCTTGACTTTTTTAGCTTCTGGAAGTTTCCTGCCTTTTATTTTTTGCCTTTTCCTTGCCTCACTCCAACATCTTTCTTCTGTTGTCACATCACCTATTACTCCTCTGTCATCACATTTTCCTCTGCCTCCTTCTTATAAGAACACTTGTGATTACACTTAGAGCCCACCTGAATAATCCAGGACAATGTCCCCATTTCAGGATCCTGAAATTAACCATATTGGTAAAGTCCCTTTTTCCATATAAGGTCACATTGACAAGTTCGGGGACTAGGACTTGGATGTCTTTAGGGGCCATTATTCTGCCCAGCACAGTGACTAATAGTAACATTTTGGTCATGGTAAATTTAAGATGTCTGATAGAAATCTTACTGGAAGGGTCAGGTGGGCAATTGGACATATGAGCCTGAAGCTTAGGGAGAGGTCGGGCCTGGAGAGAGAAGTCATCAGTGTAGAGGTGGAATTTGAACATGTGGGGACGGCAGAGATCTCCTGGAAAGAGAAGAGGGCCAGTGACAGAGCCCTGGGCTTCAGGTGTTTAGAGGTTTGCTGGAGGCTTTGGAGGAGGTAGAGCCAGCAAAGGAGGCTCCGAAGAAGCAAGCACTGGGGTAGCGGCAAGATCAGCAAGTGTAGAGACCCAGAAGTCTGGAGAAGGGTGTGTTTCAAGAAAGAGAGTGCAATAACTCCTTTAAACGCTGTTGAGAGGGCAGCTCAAGTAAAATGAGAAGCAACCATTGGCTCGGTGGGCACAGGTAGAGATACAATGATAGAAATGATAGTAGGAAAATCAGGTAGTTCTCATCCAAGTGCATCTTTTTCTCACATGAAGTCATCAGCTCAGGTAGAAGGGATAAGGGAAGAAGTGTTGAAGATTTGTGGAGAGAGGAAAAGTTGGGAAACAGTTACCTTAGAAAGTAGGACAGTGAATTTACAAGGGAGATGTGGTAGAATTATCTCATTGGGTTGAATGTCCATTGGAGATTTGTACCCATAAATATGAAATGAGTCCAGTCATTGGTTGTGTGATTTTTCTCCACATCTCCAAACTGCTTGCTCACATGCATATGCAGAATGAGAAAAAAGTTGAGTTTACCCAGTGTAGACTGTTTTTCTGAGCAAGCAGACACGAGAATTATGTATGCTTGTGAGGGAGTGGTTCTCATAATGGACCATGGAGGCCAGGCTGGGGAAGAAGGGAGAACACAAATGGTAAGAGGAATAATGGAAAACGGAAAGTGACAGAGTCAATGCCAGGAGCTCTCTATGAGGTTGGAGAATTGTTGCAGTCAATGAACTACAAAGATTGGGGGGGAGGGGGGAGGCCAGAGAGTAGGATGTTTAAATCCAGATTTTGAAAGTGGTGTGACTACTGGTGATGGTGAGCCTAGGGGGTGACCACTTGATTGGAGGATGAGGTGTGCTGGAGGAAAAGATCTTTCGGAGAAGAAGACCAGAGAAGCCTGGAGAAATTATCTGCATTGGCCCTCCTCAGTGCCACCAGACCAAATGTCCCCTTCGTATAGCAAATATATTTTCATGTCCCCTTTTCTATGCTGAAATAAAATTCCTAGGATACTATAAGCTACCATGTTTTCTTTAAAAAATTAATATAATGCCCTAACAGATAATGTAAAAAAAGTAATAAAGGGAAGTAATTTATAGCAAGACAATATAAATTTCAATATAAATGTGGGGGCACAAGTACATTAGAAAACAGACAAGCAAGCAAACCCAGTCCATTTCCAAAATGCCTCCAAGGGGATGGTTCTACCTCTGCTAACAACCGCTGATCTCCGCAGATGCAGGAGACAGGGATGGTGGGAGGGAGCGTGGGAGCCAGGTGCACCAAGGCATGTGGGGACTAAGGTGGCCAGTCGCCACCAACATGGGGAAGGGAAAAGGGGTGGTAAAGAAAGGTGACAAGCACTTTAAAGGGGCTGGGGCTTCTGGGGATGAAGGAAGAGAGGTGGTTTGGGGTGGTAGTGGAGAGTGAGAAGTGCGTGGACCGACTTCCAGGCCCCACAGGACACAGTGTGTGGGATAAGAACAGCCCCACTAGAGACAGTGTGAGGGAAATGGTGTCCTCAGGAGACAGCTTCAGGTAAGGAGGATGAAAGGGACACACAGAGAAGAGGTTGCTCATGATGGGCCATGAGGTCCAGAGGACAGGGTGGAGAGGCTGGGAAGAGTGGTCAGACAAAGGGATGAGCAAACCAGGGAAGGGGTGACTGACTGTACAGTGAGGGTGTCGGGAGGCCCGGAGGTGCAGAGGGAGGTGACGGGGGATGTGCAGCCTGATGGGGTCCAGGGGAGGAGTGCACAGCGGTGAGTCACCCCAGCCTCCACCATGCAGAACAAAGGCCTGTCCCGTCTCCGGCACACTGTGATTCTAGGAGCCCCCAGCAGCCACACATGCCACTTCTTCCTCCGCTATCCCAACAGTTTCTGAAGTCGCACTGGAAGAGAAACAGGGTCTCAGTAGTTCCTAGCCTTCGTTTGGGTCACACCCCTTTGAGGATCAACTGAAAGAGAAGGACCATCTCCCTGAAAAACAACAACAAAAGACACTTTAGTCTTTATAATTTTAGGGGGCTCATAACTCTCCCAAAGACCATCTGCAGACGCCCTGATCTGGTCCAATTGACTCCGGACGAGGAGACTTCCTCCCTGTCCCACTCTCTCACCCTCTCCCAAATGTGCCCACGCCCATCATTGTGTCAACCTTTTGAATGAGCACTGGAGCACCCTTGGCACTGAAGCCATCCATGTGTCCATTTATCCCACAAGCCTTGTGTGAACTTCGTTGTGCGCGTCTCTCCAGAGTGTGAGCCTCTCGAGGGCAGGAGCCAGGTCTGGCTGGGTCTCCAGCAGCTAATGCAGCACCAGGAGTGCAACGAAGCCAGGTGATGATGGGGGAGATGGAGCCTGGGAGGGAGAAGCAGGGTCTTTCAGAGCCCCAGACTCACTCTTTCCAGTAAGAGCTACCGTGCTTGATTCTTAATTAGCTTCTTGATCAGACAGTTTTGCCCTGATTGAAGAGGGTGGCTTAAACTTTTTATCTGAATGCCACCTTCCAATTAGCAAACTGTCTTGTGTTCAGGAAGTAATTAAACCATTTTAATGGATAGATGGTTGAAGGGGAGGAAGGTGCACCTGTTTTTCTAGATAATGCTTGTTTGGCAAAAATGGGAAAAGCACCAACTACCTCATTCGGATCCACACCCTCAGCCCTCCCTCTGCTTCCAGCTCTACAGATTACTGTATTGATTGCTAGGGTGGCAGGGTACCAAAACAACAGGGCAAGGTGAGTGGGGCTCATCCGATAGGGCAGGTCACCTAGGTGAGGCTGAAGAGGCGGGAAGAAGGAAGAGGGCTGGGAAGTGGCAGCAGATAGAAGAAGAGATTGAAGTAGATTAGGAGGCTGATGGTGAAGGGAGACAGAGAAACCGTAGGAGGAGAAAATGGGAAATTAGGATGCATGGTAAAATCAGAAAACCAGTCGGTTTCGATTAAGTCCTTTTCTGGGTTTTTAAAATTTAATTTAACAGCTATCTAGTAACCAGCTACAACACACCCAAACCTAGGCTATATCTGTGGGAAATCCAGTTCCAGAAGCATTGCATCCTTCATCTTCCTAATGTCCCTCCACCTTCTAGGGCGGGGGGCGGGGGATGGGGGCCTCTTCCTCATGCTGCTGTAGGCTCCACAGGGTGTCAGAATCCCGTCTCCACCCCGCCCCTCAGCTCCTGCCAGCATCCTGGTTTAAGCAGCATAAAAGTAGCAGACAACTCTAGAAAAGTGCTTTTCTGACTTTAATGTGCATCAGAGAGCTTGTTAAAACAGATTTTCAGGCTGCAACCCTGGAGAATCTGAATCAGTAGGTCAGATTCTCAGTAGGCCTGAGAATTAGCATTTCTAAGAAGCCTCAGGTGAAGCTGATGTTGCCTCTGTGTGGACTGCACTTGAGTACTACTGCCTAGAATCTGGTCTTTATCCCTGTTCACTGCCACACAGAAGGCTCTAAATTTTGATCAAAAAAAGAGCTATGAGTAACTTTGAAAAACAATCTACTTCCAGACGTGATAGACATGAAAATGTAAAGCAAGTGAAGAAACGGATACTTCCCCTCCTAGACCCAGACACCTTCGGGCCCCTTAATTTAGTTCACTTGCCAGTGAGTATGTATAAAACATTCAGAGTGTCTGCCACTCACCAACTTTAGGTAAGTGACTTCCTCTTTCTGAGACTCAGTTTTCTCATCAGTAAATTGGGGCTAATATTCCTTTCCTTGTAGGGTTGTCATGAGACTGAATGAGATAGTGTGTCCTGTGAACTGAGACCTGGCACTGTGCCTGGCACACATTTAACACTCAATGGCACATGACAGTGATAGTTGTGGGGGAGATTACAGGACACAGAAAAAGCCGACTCATCTCTTCCTCCTTCATTGCCAACCTTATCCCCAATGCAAATGCCTGTCCTTTCATCTCCGGTTTTCCTTCCCAATCCCCAGACTGAGTCACTGTTTATAGATGAATAACATGCCAGAGCTGAAAAGCAATCTAGAGACCAACCTGTGCTTACCCCTGTCCCCCCAAGAATCTTCAGTAGTGACGTTGAGCAGTCCTCCCCTCCCCGACAGAGTTCCCCACTGTCAGACAGCTGGGGTGCGGGACCTTGTGTCTTACCCTGCCAAACACTCATCTTCCAGATCCGACCCCTCGAGGGCCCAGCCCTATTCAGAACCTGGACTAAAGAACACACCAGGCAAACATGGGAAAGAAATAAATATAACTGGCTATTTTTGGTGGGTTCAGGGGGTGCTGCTGGGAGATGCCAGCTTGGCAATGCCTCCAGCTGCCCCGTATTCTCCAGGGACACATCTTCATGCTTCCCATAGGTGTGGCCAGCCTGTATTTCATATAAGTTATTATAAAGTTACAAAAGTAGTTTATGTAACAAATAGACCAAAAACTTCTACGTCTAATAAGACTTTTATCTTTTAAAAGATTACCCTTAGGAACTGGGGTAGTTTCTCCTATTGGGCTATCCCAGTGCAGAACATTTCTGGAAATTTCTCAATGGGATTGGCCTTCTATGACAGAGATGGCTAACTGCCCCCCCCCAAATCCACACTCCTCTCCCTAAGTACAGAGTTGCCACTGAGAAGGAATTACATTTTCCAGCTTTTTGCACCCAAGTGGGACCAGGTGACAGGTACTGAATGTGAACATCAGTCAGGCTGAAATTTAAGAAATTGATATTGAGGGAAAAAATGGGTGGGGTGGGGTGGGAGGATGACTCGTTCATGCTCTCTCATGTTTTCTTTTTTTTTTTTTTTTGAGACAGGGTCTCACTCTGTCACTTGGGCTAGAGTGCAGTGGTGTCATTGTAGCTCACTGCAACCTCAAACTCCTGGGCTCAAGTGATCCTCCTGCCTCAGCCTCCCTCCTGAGTAGCTGGGACTACAGGTGTGTGCCACCATGCCTGGCTAATTTTTCTAGTTTTTGTAGAGACAGGGTCTCGCTCTTACTCGGTCTGGTCTCAAACTCCTGGCCTCAAGGGATCCTTCCGCCTCAGTCTCCCAGAGTGCTAGGATTATAGGCATGAGCCACCATACCCGGCCATCTCTCATATTTTCTACTAGTTGGAGGCAAACGGTCAAAAGCTTGAGGGGCTGGTGGGCCACAAGAGGGAAGAAGCTTGGGTCTCTGAATTGCTGCATGGAAGAGAATCTCCCACTGCTCAGGAACTTCTATTGGGTTAAACCACTGACATGTGGGGCTTGTTTTTTTTCAAATATCTGCTGAAGTCACCCTAACTAATATACCTCCCACGCTAGGTTAGGGGCCAAAAGAGAAAAGAAGTTTGTGACTTGATGGCACGTTTCGTGTTGTCCCCAAAATGTATTAGCTGGTTTGAGCATCTACCTTATTTATCAGATCAGGGCTATTTCTAGCCACAAACCCACGGCCAACAGACAGACATGCCACTCCTAAATCTGTTCTGTGCCAAAGACAGTTCCCGAGAGATGTTCCTAAAATATTTTGAGCTTTGTCAGCACAACTGGAATAAGCGAAGTTCCTCCCGAGGGGTCTCCTTTGCAGGGGAGAGTGCTCATTTGGCATATCTGCTTCTAAATCAGTCATTTCCATGTCTAAGCATCCGGCAGCCCAGCTGTGGAGAGAGGTGGCGTGCTCAGGAAGCCCCAGGTGGGAGGGAATGAGCTTTCAGGAAATCCAGAAAACTGGACAAGCCACGTGCAGACAGCAGAACGCAGGTGGGCGTCATCTTGCCCATTTCTGTGGTTGATGCTTCCCACGTCAGCTGCTTGGCCCAGCTGGATGTTACTGGGGATCCCCTGCAGTCACCATCATCAGCCTCCCGGGGCCCTGATGTCTTCTCACAACGGAAGCAACTTCACAGTCCTAGGATGTCAGCCCTGGGAGGACCTTGGAGGTTATCAGGTTCAACCTTCTCATTTTATAGATGAGGCAACTAGTTGTAGAGAGAGGAAGTAACTTGCCCAAGGTCACATAGGTGGGTAGTGGCTACTCTGGTCCTCAGACCTGGATCTTCTCTTCCTAGTTTCTTCTACTGCCCCAGGCTGCCTCCACCGAACGTTCAAAGTTTCCTAGTCAGGGAATTAAAAGGTTTGACAGGTGGGGTCATTTCTAGCCAGAAGGAAAGAAGAAAGGGAGGAATCTCTGTGGCATATATGCATTTTGTAGTTCATGTGAATTAAAATTAGGTTTGAAAAAAATGTTTTTACAATCCTGCTGCCCCGCCCCCTGCCATTTACTATAAAATGAAATTTAAATCCCTTTATCTCAGAGGACAGGGGCCAGCCGTCTCTAAATCACTAGAAACAACCTCAGGGGGACCGCACACAGAAGCAGCTTTAACACAGAATTTTTGTGTAATTTTGTTAATTACCATATTTCACTGTTTTAAAGCTTTGGAAGGAATCTCAGAAACATTTCTCCCCTCCCTTCCCCTGACCCCATTCCACTCACAGGTAAAAAACAAACATGATGAGTGAGGATAAGGTCCTCATTTTTGCAGAGGTGACTTTTTGATGGCCCATCTCTTAGGTCTGTGGAGTAAAAAAAAAAAAAAGGGTTTTCGGTGCCAAAGCCCTTAATTAATTTGCTCTTGTTAAATCCTAATAACTTGACCCACTGGAGCAGAGAATGCCCCATTTGTTTGCTGGGAGGCTCTGTCAGCTTCCCTGCAGCAGAGGACAGAGTCATTAGGGATGAGGAGGAGGCAGGTGGCAGGAGGACATTAGATGTAATCAGATCTTCTCATCCAGGGACATGGGGGAGGGAGCCAAGACCCTTCCATAAAAGGTGCTGCTCCAAACAAGAGCAGATTTTAATGCTGTGAAGACCTAGGGTCAGGCTATCTCTGTATCTAGGCTGTGGCTGGGTTCAGATTTTAACAGTTTTGGCAAACCCTGATTGAGTGCCCACCCCGAGGGGTGCCTACCCTGACAGTTACGGGTGCCTACTCCTTTGCATGTGCCATCTCATTCAAACCGAGAATGGGACGATGATCCCATTTCACAGACGAGGAAAGGGAAGCAGGAAGAAGTTGTGCAAATCCCTTAAGGTCACAAGGTTGGTAAGAAACTGAGCGAGACGTGGCCCCAAGCACCAGGCCGTTCTGTAGCACCACAACTGCACTCTGCAAACCCACCACTCGGGCTTGGGTGATTCAGCCCCTCCTATTTTCTCTCCTTCTCTGTCTTCAACCATCCCTTAAATGTTTACTGTCCCCCAGTGCTCTGTGTTTAGCCACCTACTCTCTAAACACTCCTTCTACCTTATCTCATCAAAACCTGCAGCTTCACCTGCCTCTTATGTTGACCTCCAAATCTGTCTTCGAGTCTTATAATCCTTCTGCCTACAGAAACCTAGGAATGCACCAGAGATTCTCAACCCTCCCTTATCACCCCCCCTTTCCATCAGTCGCCAGCCCTGTCAGAACAGCCCTGATGCCCCCAATATCTTCCTCTGCGTCACTTGTGTGCTATAAAAGGCCTTCTCCCTCCTTCTACCCTGACGAAGGGATCCTGTCCTGGCAGTGCCTTCTCCTCCTTGCAGTGCATAATGTACTCCATGTGTCTTTCTCTTCTACTGCAAACTCTTGGCTTAGGAACTGGCTCTTCACTCTCTGCCTGGATTTTAGGCTTAAGATGGTCCTTCTGTTTTGCTGCCCTTGCCACAGACACACCCTTTGGTTGTCCTTTGTCCCACCCATTGCCCATCCCATTCGCGTGCTCAGCTGTCATGCCCAGTCCCTGCTGAAGCCACAGCTGGGGGCTCCCACTCTCCTGGAAGGGACCCAGACAATCCTATCAAGTCTGCATCCTAAGTACCTCTCAAGGTCATCCCTGTACTTCTTCCCCACTGCATTGCATCTCTTTGCTTCCTGCTTAGACTATGACAAGCATTTTCCAACTGGTCTCTCCCTACCTCCAGCCTGTCCAGCTCTGACCCATTCTCCCCACAGGTACCAGAGTTATCAGTTTAAAATACACATCTGATCGTACTTCTTTCCTGTTTAAAATTTTATCAATGCCTCGCCATCGCCAGCAAGGTCAAGTTGCTCAGCACAGGACTCATGACCCTGTGGCCTTGGCCCCTGCCAGTCACTTCAACCCCACCAATCATCTCCCACCTCCCAGCCTGGCTGTTCGTGTTGAGCTGTACAAACCCTCCAAAGTTTCCTAAGCACACCTTGTTCATTCACATCTCCATGCCTCTACACATGCTATTTCCTCTACCTGGAATGTTATTCCCCCTTCTTCTGGACAAATTTGATTTGTCTTTTGAAACTAGCTCAAGGATAGAGTTCCTTCCCTCAGCCAGTCTTCCTGAGAAAACTCTTCCCGCGAGAGAGTGTACTGCTCTCTGCTCTGCTCTACCTTCCTCTGCACCTGGTACAGCCTCCCATGGTGTTGTGATTGATGTGTAGACTATGCACTCCTTGAGGGTTAGGAACTGTGTCTCATTCACCTCTTTGTTAATGTTCCCTAGTTTGGAGAACAAAGCGAGGCAGCCAATAAATGCTACTGAATGAATGGCTATGACCATCCCCAGCCCCCTCTGACTCAGGTTTCTCCTCCCTCACTCATTCCTGTGTCCAGACCTCAGTCCCAGCTCTTATTACATGGGGATCGGCGATCACCTTGTCTGCCTCCCCCTTGACAGCAGGCAACTCTCTTATTTGAGCGTGGATACCCAGTGCCCTCTCGATAAATATTTTTGAATGAATAAATGAGTGGATTCCCCAAGTTCATGTTAACTAGTAGATTTAGCTTTCCTCAACCCAAGTACCTTTCACCAGAGTGTCTCATAGGGAAATAAACCATCAAATTTCATCTTGATTTCTCAAGCCTCCCTCTAAGTTAGGGTCAGAATAGCAGTGATCAAAAAGGAGATGCAACAATGGCCAACTTCCCAAGCCCTGAACACAAGACAGGAGCAGCCAGAGCTCACTGAATTTCTGATTATTACCAGCAGTTTCCCCATCCAAGCTCTGCATTTGAAATTTCACAGAGCATTCAGAGATGAAATAGGCAGTAGAGAGAACCCTGGAATTGGAGCCAGAGGTTCTTGGTCTAATCCTCAGCTCCACCATTTGCTTAGCTGTGTGACCTGGAGCACAATTGCTTTAAGTCTTTCCTCACCTGCTAAATATGGATCATGATACTCACCCGGCTTATCTTTTAGGGTTGTGATGGTTTGCTTTGTCCACAGCAACTTACATTTGGCTTTCACAGTGGCATGCACCGGTCTAGAAAGTTAGGGCTCTAAACCAAGACATGCTTTGTCTGTAGAGGCAGCTTGTGTCACTAAATGCGCAACCCCTTGATATGACCAGGTCCAAAGCCATTGTCCTCAACTCTGGAGCTGTGCCATAGCAAACAGGGAAACCAGACCTTCCTGGCAATCATCTCAGGCAGAATCCTTTGGCGAGCATTGAAGGCCATTCTCTGAGTCATCATTCTGGAGTATTCTCATTGACTGCTGGTTGTCCGGGAAGCCAGCCAGGTGGACACAGCCGTGGGTGGGGCTGATGCAGCTCCATGGCAGGGAATATCTGTGGAGCTGCTGTTGGCTCCCGTGGAATTTCTCCTCAGCATCCCTCCCACTGTCATGAGCTCTCCCTCAGCCAGCTCTCCTGCTCCAATTAGGAAGGCAAATATGTTTTTAGGGATTCATTAAAATTATCCATTTTATGGTAACTCATATTCTTTACTATCTGTGGCCATTTAACAGTCTTAGGGAATAAATAAATTGTTCTTGGTATCTGAAAAATGGGGAAAGTGCAGAGACTCATAGTGGCAGATGGTTTTGTTCCTCTTCTCTTACTTGGCCTTCTGAGCTAACACAGGGCTGGACTCATTTTCTTTTTATCCAGGGGCTGAATTGCTCCATCCATCCAAGGTGCTTGGGTATGGGAATATGGATTCTTCTACACAAGACTGGTTTTCAGCCAACATTTCTTGAGAATACACACCTCTCACATCATCCCTTCCATCACTCTCTGCTAGGGAGCCTCTTCTTCCTCTTCCCACCCTAGCAAGTCATCTTCATCCACTCTCTCAGGACTTTTCCATGGGAGTAAATTCATTTATCAGGTTTTGAAACTGGTGAGTGCCTCAAAAGCAGATTGGTGCCCCCTGTGGCTCTCTTGCCTATGTTTCTGTCTTCATGGGGCGAGAAGACCACATGGTGCCTCCTTCTGGCAGGCCCAGCCAGGTCCTTGCCCCTGTTCTAACTTCTCTGCCTCTCGTTGGTTCAGTAAATCGGGTGTGGGTGGCCAGAGGTCCAGGTTCACTGATGGAGGTGGGAGGCAGTAGGAGAGGGGTGATGGGACACTGTCTCCTTCTCACAGAACAAACTGGACCCTGGGTCGGCATTCTTGCTCTTTTCCCCTGGAAATCTGATGTAGGGGGAGTGTCAGCTGTGTTACAACATTGCCTGGGCTAGGGGTGACCCTTGATTGGTGCAGGCTTCACTGCAGGAGGCTGTGGCTTTGGGCTGCCCTGAGCACAGTGAATTGAATGGAATATGACCTCTGCAGGGACCCTGGAAGCTATGCCCAGGTGGCCCCTGCACCCACTTCTGTGGCTCTTTTCTCCTCGACCCTGAGCTGTCGTTTGGGAGCTGAGAGACCAGCCCTGGACTAGCATATGGAGTACGGTGAGGACTCCCCCTGCAGAGGTGAGCCCGACTGGCCAGGCCAGGGGTTGTGGTTCCTTCCCTACATTCCCCTAAGTGAATCTGATGCCACTTGGGCTCTCTGGTAGTCCCTATGAGTTGCAATGTCTAGTTGAGCCTACAAATAAAGGTACCCCTGGCAGGTGTTGTGGGCTCCACCTGATTATCCCTCCAGAGAGCCCCTAAAAAGCAGATACTTTTACACCCACTTGTGCAGTGCTATGTGTTTTCCCCCTCCTGGCCAGAACACTGCAGAAAAGGAGAAGGGACTGACACTTGAATTTCACCCTTAAAAACCACCATCGCCACTACTGCAAAAACCACCATCGCCACTACTGCTCATCACTGCCGTCATCAAGATCCCCATCACTGCGACCACAAGAATCTGTTTGTGGATTCTCACCATTGCCTGTCACCTCCCACTCTCTCGTCTGGATCCCATATCACCCCCTTTTGTTTTCATCTCCCAGCATTTTCCCCTGTGGACAGCGTCTCCTAGAAAAACACTGAACTGAGAGTCCTACTCTGCTGCCCGAGTCAGCCTAAGACAAATCCTTCAGTTTCAGAGTTTCACAACCTGAAAAATGGGAAGCATAATCCTTGTCCCCAGGGACGTGCTCTGAAACTGAATCAGCTGCAATTATTAATATAGTCAATAAAATGATAGAGCAGTCTGAGCTCCTTGAAGGTGAAATGGTCCAACTGTCAATATATCTGACCACTTTTGGATGGCACCAAAAGCAATTAGGGTCCCTGTGCCTTTCCCTCCAATGGCTGTCTCCAAGCAGTCACTGGCTTGTCAAAGCAGAATGGATAGACTACGGTGTGGCTTTGCATCCTGGGCTGTTATGTTTTCCTAAAAGCAGGGAGAAAGGAAAACAATGTGAAAACTCTCAATATTCAGCCCACTCTGCTTCTCCCATAAATTGAAGGCCTGAGTGCCCCGTGCGTATAAGAAAAAGAACGAGAGAGACAGAAGTGGACCAGGGAGAAGGCAGGCAGAGAGGAAGAGCCAAGTCAGAGACGGAGGAGGAGGGTGGCACCGAGCCTTGCTCAGAGGAGACTCCGTGAGCAGGAGAGACCAGGGCATCAGGCCGGCAAGGGCAGGAGTGCTGGTGGCCCAGAGCCACGGGGAGGCCCTGGAAGTGGGCCCAGGTGCACTCACAGTCGCAGGTGGCATCTTTAGGCATCCCATAAGTCACACCATAGGACTCCTGCCATCTGATGCAAGAGGGCTAACAGAAAGAGCGCTGGACTCTGAGTCAGGAGACCTTGCTTCCAACCCCAGCCAAGAACCTTGAGCAAACTCCTTCCCTTCTCTGAGCCCTAGTTCTCTCAGCTGCAGAACCAGAGAGTTGTACTGGTCGATCACATGGTCTCTTCTGTGTTCAAGTCCATCTTCGAATCTGTGGAGTTATCAGTGGTGGATGGTATTTGCGCTCTCTCTCTTGCCCACGCTCCCTCCCAGGAAGGAGGAGTATACTTCCCCACCCACCACCCTATTGGTGTTGGGCTTACTGGTGACTTGCATTGGCCAATGGGCTGTGGGCAGAAGGGACAGTGTGCCAGCTCTGAGCAGAGCTTTGAGAGGCATTGCAAGTTTCCACCAGCCCACTTGTGCTCCTGAACTTGGCTAGGAGAAGAGCCCCAGTTGTCCCTACTCCTTTAGCTTGGGTCCCAGAGTGAGGAGACACTCACAGCAGGCCTGAACCCGGGGCACAGCCACGCCCAGCAGAACCACAGCCGTCTCACAAACCCCAGAGGGGGAAATAAATGTTTGTTGTAAGACACTGCGATTTTAGAATTGTTTGTTATTGCAGCCAACACTGACTAATACACCACGTGATGGGAAAGCATTATCTCATGGAAGCACACATCAGGGACTGATCTAAAGCCTGCCTGAAGGAGAATGAAGGGCAGCTGAGAGGCCCCTACAGGAGGGCCTTCCACTGTTTTCCCCTCCATGCCAGCACTGCCGCAAACCTCCATATGGAGATACACCTGGCTTTTGGCATCAACAGTGCAGGGCTCAGCAGGGTAGGGAGGGAGTTTGGTGTGAGGGGAGGTAAATTGGAATGCGTCAATGTCAAGTTCCTCCCCACTTATAGTCCTCTCTCTCCTACAGTCCTCCAAACCTGGGCTGTCTCTTTGTCTTACTGCCTAGGTGCCATAATTAAAAGGCTCTTGAACTTGGACTTGATATATTAGTGTTGCTAGCAGCAAGATGACTTCGGCAGGTTTACAAGTTCCAGCATCCCTGGTCTCTGGCTGCCGCGACCAGTATGCACGTCTCCAGGCCTTTCTGATTCTTAATATTAAAGGACCCTGAAGAGATTCCTATCAACATCATCCCAGCCAAATTCTAGCTAATAGATGTTTTCCTGCCAAACAGAGCAGTGTTGCACATTTAATACAATACACATACTAATTCCCAGAGAATAAAACTGTGGAACTCTATTGCTCCCAGTTCTGCTACCTAGAGGACAAGCTCAGAGTCCCAAGTTAGGATGTATGGCCAGTGCTTAAGCATGCCTCACCCCACCCAGAGAAACCAGGCCACTCCCCAGCCCTCAGTCGCATGGACCAAGCCTTCGGAGTCAACAACTATGATCATATGCTGGTGAAAAAAAAGACCCCGCCCTCCACCACCCGACCTAACATGGCAGTAGAGAGAAGGCATATATACTTGTGAATGGAGTCAGGGAAGAAGCAGGAACTAAACTTTTTTCTAAAACACTGAAGCCATGAAAGTATAGAAGTTTGGGGTGAAGCAGGGGGAGGGTTCAAAGCCTGTCTGTGCAGCATTCCATTCAATTTCCCACTCCCAAAGGGGCCCCTGGAGCTGCGCGTGGGGCCCCAGCACTACACACAGCTGGAAAACCACTAGAGAAACTTGGGCATTGGAATAGGCTTATAGAAAGCCTGAAAAAAGGGTGGACAAATACCATCATGGCTGTTTCTAGGCATTCTGCTGTGAAGAGAATGGAATTAAATGTACAGGCATCTGGTGTCATGCTTGGCAGCATGGGGTACGCAGTGGAGAAGAGCCCTTGCACACCTGCTTGAGGCATAGAGACTGACCAACTGACCTTCCCCAAATCTCCCTAGAGGCAAGCCTCCTTAGTGTTGTCTTCAGCTAGACAAGACAGATTTGCTTGGGAAAGATTTAGATCTTCCTTCTTTGCCTTGCATCCTCTTCTTTACCATCCACCCCTCAAATCTAAGCTGCTGGCCTCTCCCGAGCCCACAGGTCTCAAGCTTGGTGCCACACCTGCTTTGGCCTCCCACACAGAGGGATCCTGAGGGATCTGCCATTGCATTGCCATGTGGCTCCCCGCTCCCCAAGGAGACAAGCCCCAGACCCACCTACGCACACCACGTCCATGAAACCGTACATCCCGTAGCAGATCTGGAAGAGAAGATCTTGTCGCTGCCATTTTGCCGAGGGACTGAACGTTGACCAGATGAGCCATGAGATACTGGCAATGAGGAAGAGGGAGCCCAAGATGGCGGCTGCAATCTGAACCTTCTCAATGACCGTCAGGGAGATGGCCTGCCACTGGGAAGAGAGGGGCCAGGTTAGCTGTCGCTCGGACACCCTCACCCTGTCCCCACCCCTCTTTCTTCTGCTGCTCCAACGGCTCACCTCTGATTTAACATTTAAACCAGGGCTTTCCAACTTGTAGTACAATCGACATTTTAGGGGGTTTCTGAGGTTCACACTGAACTTTTTGATCACACCAAATGATCATAATTCACTGTAAGGAGGGGGTTCTGGACAGGCATGGCTGGGAAGGAAGACCCCTATGCTTGATAATGACACAGACAGAGAGATGGAGGGAGAAATGAAAATGCAGAGCTAGTGTGGGTGGCGTTCCAGGGCTCCAGAATATTCTTTTCAGAGCAACATGGTCTATTCTCTCACTAACAGGTTCTGAGAGAGCACAGGCCTTTTTTTTTTTTTTTTTTGGCTTGTTTTCTACAATACCACCTTGCATGCAATATAATTTATATGTGCTAGACATTACCAATTCACTAGACCAAGAGAGGACACAGGATAAGAAAAACAGCTTATAATTTACTGACTATATATCAACAATGATATTTCATTTTTTAACAGAAAAAGCACTGTACTTATACCAGTATTGATGGATGGGTTAAAGTCTGGGGTGTGGGTGAGTTTCAACTCTGTAATTTGTAATTCTGTGATTCTATGGCTGGCCCAGGCAGCACAGGCCTAAATGAGCCAGGAGCTGGATTTTAACTTGGGGTTTATGTGTGCACTTACTCATGTGTTGAGTATTTTCTATGTGTTGGCCACTATGCTAGATGCTGGAGATCAAGCACTAGAAAAGACAGACGAGGTCCTTGCTCTTATGGTGCTTACAGTCTAGGGAACTTAGACAACCAAATAATTATTTACGACTACAATTCATCAGGGTGAGAAAAGAACATGGCACAGTGAGAGCCTATGACAGTGGGATTTGACTTTGCAGAGGAAGTGACGCTTGAGTTGAGTAGGAGTTTACTAGGCAAAGAAAGCAGGAAAGAGTGCTCCAAGCAGTGGGAAGAGCATGTGCAAAGGCCCTGTGTCAGAAGAAAACATGGTGAGTATGAAAACCTGGAAGAAGATCAGAGTGGGTGGAGTGGAGGGAGCAAAAGAGTTTGTGGGATGAGACAACTGGGAAAGTAAGGAGGGGAGACCACCCAGCATCTTGCAGAATATGCACAGATTTTGGACTTTGTCCTAAGAGTAAACATGGTGCTATGAATGGTTTTAAGCAGGTAACTGACAGGATCAGATTCGGGAAGGTGGAGGCAAGGACATCTTCTGATTGGAGAGATTTGCATAACATTCTGCAGAGAACACCCCCAGAAAGCATTTCAGCCTGAACTTGGAGCAAAGGCAGACTACCTTCCATCTGCCAACAGGGAGACCCTCACTGTGTCCAGTGGCCTGGGAGGAAGCACCGATTCTGGCTCCAGCTGGGACTGGCCAGTGGCCCCCAAGGAATCGCAACCATTGGAAACCATGTCACTTGGTGGTCCAGATGTAGGACATCAGTCTTCACATTTAATTACACAGATAGCATCCCATTACAGGTAACTGGGCCTTTACATTTTCCACTGCTTCCCCCAGCCTAGGGTTACACATAACAAAGAAATTTTCCAGAAGGTGGCCTGATATTGCAGGCTTCTCTCATGTACAAGAAATGCTTTTTCCAGGAAAAGCACTGCCGGAATGACAGCTTCTGATTGAGCTTTTTGTTTCTACCATTGAGACATAAATAACTCTCACCTTCTCCTCTAGACTTCAAAAAATCCCAAGTATAGAGGCACAGAAAGGTCCCCTTCATCCCTAAAGCCCCAGCTACCATCCCCCAAGCCACCTGTGGAATGTCAACAGGGCTCCTGACCCAATGTGAGGCACGATGAAGAGGGAGCAGGGTGGGGGGCTATGGACCAGTCACTCTCCTCCTATCTGCATCGTGTGAGGCTCCACAGAGATGTGGGGGACGCGCTGAAAGGAGAAAGCAGAGAACAAGCGAGATCTGAAATTGCAGAGGAGGGCTGGGGAGGGGAGAAGCACACCCGTGGTGCCAGGCTGTGTTGCCACCAGCTGCCCAGAAAGTTGGAACCTCATTCCAAGCGAGATCCTGATCTCAGTGTCATGAGATGTCTCCGTTCTCTGAACTCCTGTCTGTCCCGTAGCACCAATGATCGGACAAAGGTGGAAGAGCACAAAGACAGGATGTTTCCTTCCTTGTAACAGTAAAGGGTGGTGAGCAACAGGTGACCTGAGCCTAGTTGAGCTCTGCTCCTACTTGCTGAGTGTGACCTAGCAGAAATCAATAAATCAGGAGGATCCTCCATTTTTCCTTCCATAAAAATGGAAATAATTGGTCCTTCCTACTTCCTAGTATTGTGAGGGTTAAATGAAATAACTCTTAAACCAGTGCTTTGAAGGGTCTTCTTTACTATGTTTCAGTAAAAATACAGATAAGCATGTCAAGGTGGGGTCTTCCCAAACATGCCTGTGCACCATGGGGTGGAGGTTAAGTGCCTGGACCCAGGAATCAGACTCCCTATGTGCCACTTAAGAGCCGTGTGACTTCGGGCACATGGCTGAACCCTCTGTGCCTCCATTGTTCCATCTGTAAATTAAGAATAATAATAGTACCCACGTCTTCAGGTTGTTTTCAAGATTAAATTAAATAATATATGTGAATATTTAGAACACTGCCTGACACCTAATAATCACTAACTAAATGTTCATTAATATAATGCAGTTCAGAGGCAGCAAAGACAGGGTAGGAAGCAGCCATGCAGACTTGAGACCCACAGGGCCATATTGTCACTCCTTTCTCAGTGGCTAGAAACATTGCTTCCGAGCACCACTGAGATGATGTCCCATAGTAAATAGTTGTGTGATTTCTCACAACTTTGCATGGGGCATGACCCAGGAGGTGAGAGACCCACAAGACCTGGAAGGAACCACCCCTGACAGAGGAGGCAGCACTGGGGTCCCCATCCATTGCTCCACCCACTTGCAGTAGCACCTGCCAGTGCCATCCTGTATTGCAGATGGTCTGGCTGGCTGGACTGTGGGAGGAGAACTTGCCCACAGAGGATGGGCAGGCAGCTGTCTTACACTTGGCTGGGCCCAAAGAGCTACAGACATACAATTGGGACAATCTGGGTCACAACCACACAACACTGCTTCTAGTCCAAACTACTTCCTTCTTCTGGTCCTATCCAGAAGTGAAATGGCATTTCCTGAACATATACCATTGCACTTCCAGGAGCAACAGAATTGAAAGGAGTCCCCAGTGTCTAGAAACTCACAGTTATAGACAAGGCAGAAACTTAATAGACTAGTAGATTAATATTGCCAGCACTGCCACTTACTTATTTGACTTACAAGATTAGAATAAACTTTTCTTTTTTTATGCTCAGGAAAAAGTTATCCCTAAATGGTTTTTCATTTTATGAGCCAAGGGTGTAGCCAAGGGAGGGTACTTTGGGGTGGGCTCATGGGTTTGGAATCTGACCCTTTCTTGAGGCTTGAGCCAGCTGCAAAGGAAGGGGAGGGTTAATGCATTCAGACTTCTGCTTGAGCCCAGAGGACGTGGAATCAGCTGTCTCGTGACACTGCTATTTTAAGACACTTCAAGACTTTAAAATGAATTGAAGATGGAGCCAGCAGCAGGGAAAGGCACTTCTTACTCTGGCCCCTTTGTACACTATCCAGATGGCTAAGTTTCCTAGGGCTTTTGGTGCCACCTTCCAGGAGTGCCCCCACCCCCAGCCCACTTGCTCATGCATGAACACACACACTCATTCCTGGGAGTGCCCCATGTAAAACTCCATAGGGTCTAAAATAAAACACCCTGGACACGGCAGCTGCAGGTGTTTCCAGCTGCCCCACCATTCAAAGACCGCACTCCACTGTCACCACCAAACCACCCAGCCTGGGCTTGCAGGATGGACTCTTCCTCCTCCCCGTCAGAGAGGAGGAGGGAAACTGTGCCAGGCAGCTGAAGTCCCCATCTTCATTATGGTACTGGCTAATTGATTATGTGGCAGCTTAATAGGCTAATCATACTTATGTGGCGGTATTGTCAGAAGCAAAATGCTCTGTGTAGGTACGCGTGTGCACCTCACAGGGGGAGCTGTTGAATTTGGGGGCATTTCCGAGGGTGAAGCAGGGCCTGCCAGCTCCTCTGGGAATGATGGATGCGTCAGGGCGGGGGAAGAGGACGCCCGAAACTAGTTCTGTCTGACTCGGTTTGGCAGACCCTCACCTGACCCTGGCTTTCCACAGTAGCCTTTCCACATCCTCTCCCTCCTTCTCTCTCCCCTCTCGCCCGTCTCCCGTGACTCCCTACCTCCCTGTCCTGTCTCTTCTCCATTTTTCTCTCTCTCTGGAGGCGTGGTCTGCGGTCCAGCAGCAGCAGCTGTCGCCTGGCAGCTTGCTAGGAATTCAGTCTCAGGCCCTGCTGACCGCAGCGGGCGAATTGCACGGGCCTGGAGCTCGCGACGCCTCTGCGCCTCCCTGCGCCACACCGCCCGCACGCTGCCTGCCTGGGTGCCCTGTTCTCTTCCGCCCCTGGTCTTTCCCTCCCTGTCTTCTCTTTTCCTCGCTCCCTCCTTCCATCCTTTCTTCCTTCCTTCCTTTCCCGCTTTCTTTATTCCTCTCCTTCTTCCCTTCCTGTCCTCTTCGTTCACCCGCTCGCTTACTTACTCTCCGTCCCCATCCGGTCCTCTTACTCTTGCTGAGGCTGAAGAGAACGCAGAAGTCCCTCCGTCCCCTCCCGCCCGCGTGTCGCCCCTGAGCCCCAGGCGGCGGGGTACCTGCAGGGGATTCTTTGTGCTCATGGCCACGACGTGGTACTTGTAGTAGCACAGCTCGCAGCTCCAGCAGCCCCGCTCGCTGATCCACTTGATGAGGCAGGGTTGGTGCGTGCACTTGACCGAGCCGTCGCAGCGGCACGGGCTCAGCAGCTCCCCCTGCAGGGAGAGAGGCACAGGGGGTGAGGCCGAGCAGGGAGTCCGGGTGCGAAGAGGCCGGTGGGGCCTCCTGGTTAGGCGGGACCACGCCCCCCCCAACCAGGCCACAGGCTTGGTCCGGAGGGACCAGGCTCCACCCAGGAGGAGAGACAAAGGCCCATGTGCTGAGACAGCAGGAGTTGCAGCAGAGAAAGTTCAGGCGCCAAGTGAGGAGGCGGGAGAAACTTCTCAAATTCATCTCAAGAATTTGGGGACTAAAATTTTTAAAGGCAGCTTGGTGAACAAAGGGCTGGGGAATTGGGTCTGCTGACTGGCTGGAGGTGAACTCATAGGGTTGGGAAGCAGATACTGTCTTCTTGGTCAACAGGAGTTCCTGGGTAGGGGTCGCAGGACTGGCGGATTGGTTCCCATGCCTGGCCACTGGTCCAGTTGACCCAATGCAGAGGCAGAGTCTGGAAGATATCTCAAAACCAGTCTTAGATTTTACATTAGCCATGTTATCTGTAGAGATGTTATCTACAGAAGCGGTTGGGGAAGTCACAAATCTTGCATCTGTCAAGGATAAATGACACTTAAGCAGTAAGCAGTTGCAGCAGTAGGGAAGTTAGGAAACAATGGCTAGTTAACTTTTAGCTGCAGCTATACATCTGTAGAAATCATGTTGCCACTGCCCAACCAGGTTCATTTGCCTGCTGCCCAAGAGGAAGCCAATGCACTGAGATAGCAGAGTTTGCATCAGAGAAAGAGCTTAATCTGCACAGCACTAAGCAGGGAGATGGGAGAATTTCTCAAATTTGGGAGACAGGGTTTTTAAAGACAGTTTGGCATAGGCAATTGAGTCTGCTAATTGGCTGGGTTCGGGGCAGAAACTTAGGGTTGTAGAAATTGTCTTCTTTGCTGACCAGGTTCTTGGGTGGGGGGGGTCACAAGACCAGTTGAGTCAGTTCCTCAGTATGGGCCACTGGTCTGGGTGGGTTAGCCTTTCCACTGGAATGCGGCATCTGGAAGATATCTCAGAAACTACCCCTAGGTTTCAAAAAGGTGGTATTATCTATGGAGAAAGCTAATAATCTTTATGACCACCAGCCATGTGGCTCCAGAGTGGCAATTATAGAGGAGCAAACAGGGGGACAGTGGCTAATTATTATCATTATTTTTAGCTAGGCCTGTGCCTTATTTTAGCTAGGCCCTTACCACAGTTCTTGCCTTGCACCCCTTTATCAATTTGTAAAGGTGGTTTCAATCAGACTTTTATCACTATTCCTGCTTTATGGGCTTACATTATTTTAATATAGGCGATTTCAGCCTGGGCTCCAGCGGCCCCCACCATGGGAGCCAAGCCACTTCAGTCAGCGCAACCAACAGTTCTGAGCCCTCTGCCCCTACTTGTTACGCGGCTGGGAGATATTTCCTGCACTGCTCAGGTGCTGGGGTTCTGTGAAGATGAGTGGGCTGGTTTCTGAGGAAGACTTTGGCTGTCCAATGGGAGTATCAGACTTCTCTGTAAAGACTCAGCCAAGGATTGCAAACTCAAATGCCCTCAGGACAGGCAACACAAGTGACAAAAGCTAGCTGGTGGAGACTGGGGTGAATTGGAAAGCCCAGATCCAGGTTAAAGGGACAGCCACCATCAGTTCCAGCCAGCTGTAGATGCGGAGATCTAGTGGGAATCTTTATGTAAAATCTCCCAACAGTCAAATGTTAACAATGAATGCAGGTTTTCAAAGCAGACTGTGAGGGTCATTTTGCCTGAGTTTAGACCTCTGGTCTTGAGCCTTTGCAGTCTCCTGCAGGCTGACGCATAGAGACCCAGGTCCTCTCTGTGCAGCCTCCCACCCCTGATCCCCAAGTGAGGAAAACATGGGAACAGGCCTGAACCCCAGGGACCTAGGAGGTTGGGCAGATGCCCTCCCTGAAGGCCCAGGTCCCTCCAGCCACCTTGGGCCTGTCTGGGAGTGGCTGGGAAGCATAGCCTGGGGGAACTGGAAGCAGGAAGGCAAAGGACCTGGCCAAGCTACATGGTGTCAGGATTTGAAACCCCCCATGAGTGGACTGCAGAGTTGGATTCATTCTCCAGAGCTCCCTGTGAGCATGTCAGATGACCACGACTGAAGCCTGAATCTCTGTGTCACCTGCCATGGGGGCCCCAAAGTGCCTCCAGGAACCTCACCCACTCCCCCTCCCTCTCTTTCCTCTCTCTCATCCCCCACCTGTCTGTTGTCTCGTCTCATCACCCTCCCAGCCCAAGGTCCACCACTAGGTCCCCATCCACCCAAGTCTTCCATTTACTTTCCCAAAGACCTTTGCAGTTGGGCCCACCCACGTTACCAGTGTGTGTCCCTCTGGCCTTGCCCGTGGCCTCTCCTTCCTTATCCTCTGTGCCTCCATCCCCAGCTCAGTTATCCAGCCTTTCTGCCTCACTCCTGTCAAAGGACCCACAAGATGCCATGCCCAGTCCCAATCCCTAAGCCCCACTCTCGTGTGTTTAGGATATGGCCACTTGAGTCATGTCCCTGGTAATTTGGGGAATTCACCATTCATGAAACCACACCATGTTCTCAACTTTAAATAAGAAGCACAGGAGCTCCTGGCTTCTAAGTTACAGATCTATGTGCACACTTAATTATGCTCTTTGCTGCAGACTATAGAATTAGCCATTTCCTTCCAAGATTCCTGGAATCATCTTTCCCTTCCACTTCAACTTTTATTCCTCAAAGACCCCACCTTGGCCTACATGAGGTTTAGAATATCCTGTTGCACCTGGCCTACCTGTAAAACTGCAACTCTCTCTTCTAGAGGGCTCTAATGCCACCTCCTACAGGGAGTCGTCCCTGACTTCTCCAGGTTGAACTCAAGCTTTGATCTCTGAGTGCCCTACACTGAGTGGCTTGGCCATATCCCTGCTAGACCACTTGGCACATCATTATGAGGATCTCTGCATATGCCTGTCCACCCACCAGTGGAGCCCTGGAAGGCAGGAGCAAGGTGTTCATCTTGCACCTCTTTCTGCAGGAGCTGAGCTCTACACTGAGAAGGCCTTTAACAACTTTTTGTATTTGAACAGGTAGATGACAAAAATAAATCAAGTGACTTTCCTGCACTGCCCTGAAGAACAAGGATGAGAATGTCCACTCCATCAGAATGGGAACCACGTCCATCTCATTGACTCTGGCACCCAGCATCCTGCCCACTGCCTGGCACTCTATGTGTATTTGTGCAATGAGTGAACTTAGTGGCAGAAGTGCTCAGGCACTCATCCCCACGAAACCCTCCCTGGCTCCCCACTCTGCTCCTCCAATATCAACGGGCCCCCTTATGCTGTGGCTCCAGGTCCTCCTTGTACCCTCTGTTCTTCACTCTCCATTTGTCTGTGCGTCACTACACTGTGACCCTTCACAGGGACAATGCCTTATCCACCTTGGCATCCCCAGCACTTGGTACAGTGCCTGGTATATTTAGACGCTCAATCCAACTTTGACAGCTGAACACATGCATACCTATTTGATAAGTAAGAGGGTTTGCTTCCCTAGGGCATGGCCAGCGTCTAGCTCCAGGTGGGCAGCTGTGGTGCCCGGGAGAGAAGAAGAGGCGGGAAGTGCCCACATTGCTGGGCACTCTCCATACCCACCAAGGCCTGAGCGCCCTTGGGGTTGAGTAGCTGCTGAAAGGCTCTGAGAAGGAAATAGGAGGGGTGAGTGGGAAGAGGTGCTGGGGGAGTGGCAAAAGCTCTCATTAGCCATGGCAGCGTTTCCTAGGCTCATTAATTCTAACAGGATGAGCCGGGTTTGATTGATCGGGTTGTTAAGCAGCCATGTCACATTGCCGATCAGGTAAGAGACATTACTTCTAGTCCCTGGCAGTGGTGCTGAACGACAGTAAAGTCTCTGCTCCTTGCTTCCTAAGCAGCAGCCAGGAGACAAGGCAGGAGGAGCTGCTCTCTGGGGCACCACGAATAACAAGACCTGGCTCTGGATGTGGGACCATCCGGGCCTACTGGAGCCCAGCTCAGGCCTCTCAACCAGGTCTCTCAACATGCTCACCTGGAGAAGGAAGGAGGGAGCATGCCCTGGCCTGGTCCCCGTGCCTGGCTAAGGGACTAAGAGGCCAGGGGTGTGCTGCTTCCCCCAGAGTGACTTGTTCAGTCCCCCACACTTTCCTTTGGGTCTGCACAACCCAAAAGGCAGAATAGGGATTTGCTTCTGGCACTACAAATATTAGAAAGCAAGGACACCAAAACTGTTAGAAAAGTTTAACTTTGATGAAGGAAGTGATCCAGGATTTTAGGGGGAAAAAATCCAGAAACAAGCTATTTTAACCCTGGCATTCAGGCAAGTTTTGTATTTTATGATTTAATATATTTTTATGTACATTTGGGAGGAGGGCCATAATCTTTTCAGGGTTTAAGGCTTCTAAAAGGCCCTACCCTGGACCCTTCACCATCTTCTACTAGTCAGACCTGTACGTCTTCAAGAACAACGGAAGTGGAAATGAGCCAGGTGGATTTAGGTTAGACTTATGAAGACGTTCCTTGCAGTAAACTCTGTTAAAAGCTAAAATGGGCCGGGTGCGGTGCTTACGCCTGTAATCCTAGCACTCTGGGAGGCGAGGCGGGAGAATCACTTGAGGTCCTGAGTTCGAGACCAGCCTGAGCAAGAGCGAGACCCCGTCTCTACGAAGAATAGAAAAATTAGCTGGGCGTAGTGGCAAGCGCTTGTAATCCCAGCTACTCGTGAGGCTGGGGCCAGAGGATTGCTGAAGCCCAGGAGTTTGAGGTTGCTGTGATCTATGATGAGGCCACTACACTCTAGCCTGGGTAACAGAGTGACACCTTGTCTCAAAAAAAAAAAAAAGAAAGCTAAAATGGTGTGACGTGACACTGAGCTGGATCCTCACCCCCTGTGCCCTAGTAAAAATCTCTCACCATGAGAGAGATCCCTATTGAAGAGAAAGGTTAAATGACTAACTCAAGGTCACATAGCCGTCAGACTTCGAGCCTCACCACACCTCTCTGCTCCTCCCCCTTCTGCCCCCAGTCCCTGCTGTCCCACCTAACCTGTGCCCACAAGTCTCTTCTCTGTCTCCCCCTCTCCAGATCCCACCCAATTCCTGGCCCAGCTCAGGCCCCTCAGCCAATCTCCCATGATCCCCAAAGTTCAGCACTTAGTCATTTTCAAATCCCCTGGGGGTCAGGCTGCTCCTATACACCCTATAGAACTGAGCGCATCAGAGACACACCTGGACAGGCACCAGCTCGTGGGAAAGGACAGGCCCCTCTGGCCCAGCCTGAGGCTCCAGCATTTGGGCTGGGAGGATTAATATGATCTTGTCTGCAGAGCTCAGCAAACTCCACAGATCAAAGGGGCTCATTAAATGCGAAGAGCACCAGACACTTCCTCAATGATCTATTCAGAGCTTTGGGGCCAGGGACTATCCTGGGAGTGACTAAAAGAAGAAAAATGGGGTCTTCTCGAATCCCGTGACTCCCAAGAGGCACAGGGTGGGGGAGTGGTTAGGAACACGGTTTGGGAAACAGATGCTTGGGTCTTGAGTGCCTTTTCGCCACTCACCAGCGGTGTCAACTTAGGCAAGCCTCTCAACCTCCCTGAGGCTCCGTTTCTTCATTCTTCCACTGCAAGTAACTTACCTCCCCAAAGGGTAGTTCTAAGGATTAAATGAGATCATGCACACAAAATGCTTGATGCAGTGCCTGGCACAAGTAAGTCCTCTTTTTAAAATATGCAATTCTAACTCACATTTCTGTAAGAACTTTAACTTCATAGTTTTTTCCTACTACAACTCTATTTTGTTTTCCTACTATCACTCTAAGATAGGTTAAATAGGTAAGGAAGGGAGCAAGCGCCTTAAGAAAAGGGTCAACTGAGCCACAGAGAGCAGTAAAGATTAAAGAACTTTCTAAGAGAGCCTGCCCTTCTGGGACAAGGGATCAGAACACAGTTCTCCTTTCTTCCAGTCCAGGCTTGCTCCCTGTGTTACCATGGGGACACTGAGAGCATTTGAGGGGCCTTCTTTTTAGGGTATGCTGAACAGAAGAAGAGCACAGGCCTCTTGGATGGATTGAGTGGGGTCATGCTTGAGGCTGGAGGCAGGACAAAGTGACCCTCTCGCCCTTGGTTGTGACTGATCTGGTAGGAGGGAGAAGAGAACAGGATATATTCTTGCTGCTGTGGGAGACTAGACTATGCCTCCCCCAAATAGGAAGGAGTGTTGAGCTAAGACAATTAAGAAGCTGCAGATTCAGGAGAGCTCTTTGCCCTCTCTCTGTTTGGCTAAAAGCAGGACAGAGATTTATTTGCAAAGACAAAAGGTATCCTGCCTCCCCATCTCCACCAGGAGAACAAATGTTAACTATTGAAGAAACTTTACACCCTCATCAGCCTTGAGGTGATACCAGAAGAATTTACGTCAACAAGCTTCACTAACTAGACTTTACCTGCCATTTGTTTGCCTTCCCTCCCAAGTTGCTGCCTGTAGAGACTCAATGTCCTTTTCCTGTGTCTTGTCACCTCTCTAAAAATGTACTGTTCTTTGGTGAAGATGCTGTATAAGCCACTGAATTACCTTTCATTGCGGTTTCTCCCACTGTCGTGCACTGCACACGTTAATGAACGCGCTTGTTTTTCTCTTGCTAATCTATCTTTTGTTACAGGGGTTTGTCCCAACGACAAACTTAGGAAGGGTGAGGAGAAATTATATTTCCTCCCCAACACTGCCAACGACACAGCAAGCTGTAGGCACAAGACTCCAGTTGTTTCTCCATTCATAGATTTCTTTGTTTATTTCAGGCTTGCTTCATGTTTTGCCTCTTTCAATCTGAAAGTCTCACTTCTGGAGTCCTTAGGTTACCTGATTGCCATGGCAATGGCAGGTAAGCCAAAGACTTCCCCTTCCACCCACACAGGTGCCAGGCACAAAGCGGAAAGAAATAAATACAGTATGGCGTAGCAGAGACAGCCCTGGACCATGCCGCAGTTTGCAGTTCTGGGAGATCAGAACAAGGGAGACAATAGGAACACCAGCCTCATGATGCAGTTTAGGGACATATTCCTTTATTAAGACTAATATGGTGTTTAAGAGCTTGGGCTCTAATCCCAGACAGACGTGGGCATATTTAGGCTCTTACAATCCACATGACCCTGGGCAAGTTGCTTAACGTCTCTGAGATTTGTCATTCATTCTTCATTAAATATTTATCTACTCTGTCCCAGGTTCTGTTCTAGGTGATAGGGATACAGCAGCGAATGGAACTGACTAAAATTCTCTAGTTGAGAAAGACAATAAATAAGACAGACAAGTAAACTATAAGTACCTGAGATGCTGTCACAGGCTATAGGGAAAAGGAACTATGGAAAAGGGAAATGGAGTACAAGGGACAGAGCAGGTTGAAATTCTGGACAGGGTGGCTATGGAAGACTTCAGCAAATGGGGATATTTGAGTGAAGACCCGAGGAACGTAAGGGAGCCCCCCATGCAGTTATCTGGGGGCTGAGCATTCGGGGCAGTGCAAAGGACCTGAGGCACAGCCATGCCTGACGTGTTCTAGGGCACCACAGAAGCTGAGGTGCTTGGGATAGAGTGAGTGGGAGGAAGTGCAGTAGGAGATGAAGTCGGAGATAAAACAGGATCAAGAGTGGGGTAGACAGATGAGGCAGTGAGGGTAAGTAGGAAACGGAAAGGGTACTAGGGCTGATCCTCAGAGGATGCCAATGTTTAGAGGTCGGGAGACGTGGAGGAGCCAGCAGAAGAGACTGAGAAGGGAAGGTCAGTGAGATGGGAAGAGAACTTGATATTCTAAGAACGAAGGAGAAGACAACGGGTTTTAAGAAAAGAAGGATCAATCAGCCTTGTCAAATGCCGCTGATGGTGCATTTGGATGAGGACCAAGAATTAACTATGGATTTGGTAGGTTTTCCTTCTGTTTTTTTCTATTTTCTAGGTGAAATATGAAGTAAAGGCATGGGCTGAAAGTGAAGATGGGGGAGGAGGTATTGGCGGTCTGAGGATTGGTATAAAATAGTCATCGGGCAGTTTTAGAGTGGTTACACTCGGGAAATAACGTGTGATGACAGGCAGAACTAAGGGTCCCGTCTGTGAAATTGGGGCAGGAGGGTAGGAAGAGACTCTATTGAGATCGTGCTCAGCACACAGTAAGTGCTCAGTAAATGCTGGCCAGTGTGCCAGGGGTTATAACAGGGGTTTCAGCAGACCTCCTCCTCTCTAAGCCAACCTTCTCACCTACTTCAAATGTTGATCGATTTCCTTCCTTCCTTTCTTCCTCCTTTTTGTGACATTTTCTTTTTGTTACTACTTCTGATGCAATAAACATTTCACAGGTCTACAGAACGCTTTCACAGACATTATATTAATACCACCTACCTCATAACCAAATGAAGCTCATAACAATCTCCCCCAGTCCCCATTTCACAGGTGAAGGTACTCAGAGAGGTTGTTACTTGCTCAAGAAAACAGAAGAGGAAGGCTCTGGAGCCAGTCTGTCTGTTGGGCTGCCTCAAATTTACCCATATCATCTCTGCCAACTCCGGTGTCATCTGCCTTGTGTCTCTTCTCCCATGCACAGCAGCCTGTCCGTCAGATCCTTGCCTTTCCAGTCCTAATACGACAGATGGCCTTGCTGACTCCCCTGTGATAATATGAACACCAAGGCAGAACCCCTATCATGCTCCTCCTGTGCCCCTCTCCTCTGCCCCAGTTCCGGGCAGTGCTCATTGGGTATTAATGATGTGTTTGGGGGCACAAGAAGGACTTTTTACTTCCTCTTCATGCCTTCCTCACACCCCCACCCTAGGGAGGAAGAGACAAAGTTAAGAGACAGTTTTGTAAGCATAGTAATCCATCGAAGTTTTCTCTGAGATGGAGTCGGTATTAGCAAGGAAAATTTCAGTTGCCTTGTAGATGTTCCACTGCAAAGAGTCAGAGGATCTAAAGCCTTAAAATCAGGATTTCCCGTCCAGGGTGGAGCTGGGACCTGTATGTACTGGGGTAAGGGGGAATGAGTATAGTAGAAAAGGTTTGCTGCGTTTGTGGAGGAGTATGAAGAGGGATGCCACAGAAAGCAGGGACTCCCCAGTGTCCATCTTGGGTTGTCTCTGCAGTGATGGATAACTGACTTGACAGAAAAAGTAAAGAACTGTTTTGTGTCACTCCTTGGACTGCCCATATTTGGGGAACTAGCTAACAGTGAGGCTTGTCAATAACACACTCTTCCCTTCCAACTTTATGGGCACAAGCAAATTGGTCCATGATATTGACCAACTATCTTTGTAGCTGTGACCTGGGTTGGAGGAGGAGGGTGAAGAGGGAGGAGACAAAGGGAGAACACAGACGGGGCCAGTGAACAGAAGGAAGAAGCTCAGAGAACCTAGGAGATTCCAGTGTCTTCTTCTTTTAAGACACCTTCCTTCCTTCCTTGATTCTACAGACCTGTGGGAGGCCAATATGTCCTGGTGTCAGGATCAAGAAAAATGACCTATCATGAAGACCTTCTTTCCAGGGAAGATTGTGCAGGGAGATGAATTGGGGAAGGTGTGACTCCTGCTGCCATAGAGGATGATAAAGTGAGTTTCCTCCTTATCTGTGGGAGGCAGGTTGGTTGGCAAGATGACCTTCAAAGATCCCCCATGGCCCTAGAATCCATTATTGTTCACAGACAAGCCATTCTGAATTCTCTGCATATTGTGTCAGACAGTGTGTGGGCTGCTCTCTGTTTTCTGGCTGGAGTCCTTCCCAGACAATCTCTCAGCTCCACCACCCATCCATGGCATTTCACATGCTCCCTTCCCAGCCAGGCCAGGCCACGAGTCTCACCTCCCTCTCAGTGGCACCAAGGCCAAAGGTTGGCTTCAAGAGACTAACAGTGTGTCGACACTGGCAGAAGGAAATAATGAATTGTTGCAAGATAATTTGATTTAAAACAGAGAGAACTCTATTACTAAGCAGAAAAAAAAAAGATTTAAGGCCTTAATGAGCTGTAGTTATCTACACTAAATCCAATTAACCACATAATTATTTCTAGTTCTACTCTCATACCAGCAGCTTACTATCATCACACACACACACACACACACACACACGCACGTATGATCTGTTTCCGTCTTCATAGAAGATTTTCCAGGCTTCCTGCTCATCCTTTCAAAGAGTAAGTAATGCAGAAAGAGACAAGGAAAACAAACAGACCCGAACCAAACCCTCCAAACTGTGTTTTTCATTTTCATGATAATTATTTTATTCCTGCAGTGCTTTTCTGCCTATAATTTAGCTTGTATAAGACAAATGTACCCATTCCCTCTAACTGCCTCTAAATTTACTGAACTGATACTAGAAAAAAGAATTTAACCTCACAATAATTGAATTTAAATAACATCCAATTCTATGAAGTCAAACATGATCTGCATAATAAACAAACCAAGCTATATGAGGGCTGGCGGAAAAAAAGGTCATATTTAATGTGTATATTCATAATCATATCCTGTATTTCTAATGACCTAAATGTGCAGTATACTGTCCATTTGTCTTTCTGCATAACTCATCATTACCATCAGCATCATTACCAAAGAGCTAAAATTAAAGACTAATCTGCCCTGAATCTTCTAACTGACTCAATAGAAAAATATAATTTAGATAAACCCTGAATGGCCAGAATTGGACTATTTGCATGCAGTGGGCTGGGCCTGTTTCCAAGGTTCCAGACCACTACGCTGAAACTTCAGGGATGCCAGGTCACCATGTTCTTTTTCTTTCCCAGAAGTTGAAACAAGGCAATTGTCCTCTAGGGACAGCCTCCATGTGCCTATACACTGGCAGAGAGATGCCCAACTGAGTCCTCATGGTGTTCTTTTAAGGGGTTGTGGTGAAATTCTCCAAAAATTAATTTTCGGTGACTGTAATTAATATATCATTCAGAGTGTTTAGGGGAGACAGCAGATGTTACAAGTGCAAATGAGCTGTGATAACAAGTTACGCTCCACAAATGTTCCAGATCACGGCCCTAGACATTTAGAGCCACTTCTATGTATGGCTGACTATTACAAAGCAAAAAAGCAAGATCTTTCCTAGGTGCCATCCCAGCTCTGCCACCCTCTGGCTGGTGACCCTGGGTTTAATCAATCTGAGCCTCGATTCCTTGGTTCTCAGAATTTTTCATGCATAAGATTCACCTGGGAGGCTTGTTAAGAATTCACACGCCCAGGCTTCCCTCCAGAGATTCTGATTCCATGCAGACCCACTGTTCTTCCCTTGAAGCAAGGTTGGCTAAGACTCATTTTGTGAAGCTCTGGACCAGTACTTTCCAGCAAACCTTCTGTCTCCCACATCACTTTAAGACTCTTATGTATACAAAGATAAAAATAAATACCAATAGCTAAAACTTACTGAGCACTTACTGGGTGCCAAACCCTTTGTGCAAGTGTTGACAGCTGGGTTCAAATCCCCATTCTTCCACATGCTAGGTGAGGGAAACTGTGCAAGGTACTTACCTGCTCTGAGCCCCAGTGTGACACATAGGTAGTGTTCATTGTAGTATCATTATTTGTTGTTGCTCATGTACCTACCTATCCTCAATGAATCTCTTCACACCCTAACAAAAGGAGGCAGGGAGAAGATGCTGCTCTCTCTCACTGTGGCCGTGCAGTCCCTGTAGTGTGTTGCCTTACCAAGCACCTCACTTCACTGCCTTGTAAATGGAGTTCATCATTCTGAAACCTGTGAGTAAGTTGCCTGGGAGCCTGGATCGTGTGTATAGGTAATAGCTGGGGTGAAAACCACGAGTCAGTCTCCAGGTGCTGCTAACTGCCCTGTTCTAGGGGAGGGAAGAACAAAGCAGATAACCAGCCTTCATTCACCTGCCTGCCTCTGTGTCTCTTCCTTAGGACCTGTCCCTCCCCAAGTCTTCGCCCCTCACATGCATGTGTTTCTATCTCCTGTGACGGGGGGAAATTAAAAGACATTAAATTAGGAGTGTTTATAGCCATCTCTCCTCTTCCGTTCTCCCCTCTCGGGTAGGGCTGTGAATATGTGTGTTCACGGGGCCAGCTGAGGGCTTTGTGTTGCCTGCAGGGAAAGGAGGCGAAGTTCAAGCAGGGCCCAGAGGGTAAAATGAGCTGCACAATAGAGCTTAGCAAGGGAAGGGGAGCAGGAGAGGGGAAAAGATTGTTGCCCTATGATTTCCTCTGCCTGCTTTGTAAAGCGATTGTAGTAAACATTTAAATTGTTTTTCACTTTTTCCTTTGTATGGGACTGTATTTCTTCTTATTGGCTTCATTATCACTGATACTGATATCATTATCATTGATACTGAAAAACCTGATACCCAGAGAGTGTGCTGGCCTTGGCGAGGGTGGTGCAATGGGAAAGCACTGAAATGGGAGAAAATTCAGACAGGACCCCCCGCCAGGTTCAGAGTGCCAAAGGGTGGGTCCCCCACGTCCCTGCAAGACTGATGGCCTGCCTTTCTCACCAGGTGATAGCCATGCCAGCATCTGCTGCAAACCCGGCCCAGTTCTTTTTACACCTCTCAAGGAAGCGTACTATTCCTGAAATCTTGGCTCCAGTTCCCTGTCAGGAATAAGCATGCTAAGTAGAATCTGAATTACTATGGCATGTGAATAGACTCCGGTCTGTTGACTCCAAGCTTCTGCTAAGCTGCTCCAAGTGGCTGTAGCTTCTGTCATCTTGGCAATTTTATTTTCTGTTTCAAAGAATTCTGTATTTCCTGCTTCTGGAGCAGGGAAGGGCCAGGTGGAAGTCTTCAAAGGTCTTCCTCCCCATCCACCAGCCTCTGGTCAGATGGCCTGCCCCCACCCTTGACAGATGGAAGACAGCCTTGGAGTTCCCCCTTGCTCACCAGTGCCTCCCAGCGTTCCCTTTCAGATCCACAGATGAAAACCGATGTGGTGCAAGGCCAAAGCTGACAGGACAGCCCCACACCTCTATACTCGGGGTCGGGGGGGGGGGGCGGATATTTATGGATCAGCACTGTTTCCCTCCAAAGGACAGAGGCCATAGCCCAAGGTCTTCTCTCAGCAGCCACTCTCAGGGGCCTTGGTTGGGGACTGACAGTCAGCCTGGAGTCCAGGACGCAAGATGAAATCTGCCCGAGACATTCACACAAGAGGCCACTTTCTCAGGACCCATCCAGGTGCTCAGCTTTTGCGATGGTTTTTAGGCCTGCATTTCACCTAATTAGTAGCTGGTATATAAAATATTGTTTCCTTTTATTTCAGATGACCAGGGAGTTGAGTAAGCAATTAAGACTTGCTATTTTCAGTCATTTTCTGGGCTTTGGTGACCCAAATCCTTGTTCCCCTCCTCTTTTGCTTCACAATTAATTAAAACTTCACTCATCTTCTCCTCAGCCATCATCCATCCACATGGAAAAGTCCTATTTTTAAATCCCATTCTCATGTCATTGATCATTTCAGCTACTTTTTTCTAGACCTTTATCAGTCTTTCAGGTTTTTAAGGTAACCTTTCCTAGTATGTCTAAGACAGCCAAAGATGTGCATGCCTGGAGTCTGGGGGGAAAAGGCTAGATCTTTAAAAAAATATAGAGATTTATTATAAATCAAATTTTTCTTCATAACTACAGCCCCCTTCCACATACATAATTCCCCCAAAATCAGGAACACAAGCTACAGCCTGTTTTTAACTTGTACTTTTCCATTCACACTGTGTCATGAAAAAATTCTCACGGTGATCCCTGATTTCACAGATCATATCCATGAGTTCCCTTAGAAGACAGTTCTGGAATGGAGTTACTAATTCAAAGGACATTTTTAAGGCTGTTGATACATGTTGCTAAATTGGCCTTCGGAAAGATGATGCCAGTTTCCATCCACATTATCAGAGTGTGTCCATATCTGCTGCTATTGCCCCATGTTCAAGGTCTTGTCATTTTTCCACATTCTCACGGGCAACTGTCAATAGTAGCATGGCTGTGACCCTGAGAAGAAAGGCTCAGAAAGTGTACACAGTCTAATTGTTTTCTATCTTTCTTTGCACTGTAGGATGTGGCTGCAGGATTGGGGCAGAGTTAAGCTGGAAATGAGCAGCAAGGCAACTATGGCAGACTTTAGGGAGGGTCTCAGCCATGAAGGGGAACCAGGGGGTGGCCAGCCAGCTGGAGGCTGCAGGATCTTAGCCCGGGTGCTTCTCCTTCTCCAGTGAACTGAGGAAGAAAGGGGTGACTTGGAGTACTCTTGTTAGGAGTCTCAGCATAGTCTCTGAGATGGCAAACTACAGGGCTAAGACTCCTCGGGCTGAAAGGTGCCACATTTAAGACCTGACAGCCAGATAATTGCCCATTACTGCCCTTTACCTAGATATGGGAACCCCACACTCTTCCCCAGTAAAACCCTTGTGTGACTGGGAGAATTTGTGGTTAAAAACGTTATCTTGATGTAACCTGTATTTTCCCTGCTGCAATTTCAGCCTTTTCATATCTTTTCATGATGAATGAACAAGGCACAGGCTTTAAGATCAGACAACTTCTGGCTCTGCCATTCACTAGCTGTATCAATAAACTCCAGCTGCTCACTATGCTTCTACATATACACCCCAAAATTAGTGGCTTAAAGTAACAACCACTTATTATTTTTCACAAGTCTACAAGTTGGCTCAGTGGTTCTGCTGATCTGGTTTGGTTGATCTTGCTGGACTCGCTCAGGCATCTGTGAGTGGGCAAGAGCCTGGCTGATCTAGGAAAGGATGACCCAGCCCTGCTGCACATGTCTCTTATCATCCAGTAGGATTCCCTGGGTTTGTTTTCATGATGGTGGAAGAGTTCCCTCCAGCAGGAGAAAGCAAGTCCCAGTGCACAAGCACTTTTCAAGCCTCTGCTTGCATCAAGTTTGCTAATGTCCCACTGGCCAAAGCAAGCCACTGGCTTACTTCAGCATCAGTGTGAGTGAGCATTACCAAAAGAATGTGGCTACAGGGAAGCATGAAGATCTAGAGCCATTAGTACAATCAATCTACCACATTAACTTTGTGACCTTGAACAATTTCCTTAAGTTCTCTGGGCTTCAGTTCCATCATCTATAAAAGGGCAGAGTTTTTGTAGGATTCTTTGCTATAATATATGTAAAATGTCTGCCACATAGTAAACATTCTATATCTATTAACTTCCTTTTCTCCTCCTTCTCCATCATTTGAACTTTCTCTTTTTTCTTTTTTAAGAGACAGGGTCTTGCTCTGTCACCCAGGCTGGAGTACAGTGGCATCATCATAGCTCACTGCAGCCTCGAACTCCTGGCCTCTAGCTATCCTAGCACCTTGGCTTCCCAAAGTGCTGGGGTTACAGACATGAGTCACCATGCTGGCACTTTTCTCTTAAGTACATCATTACTATGCGTTACCTTCTACATTCAAAGCTCCAACATCATGACACTAAACATTATGCTTGTGGCTTCTGATGAATGCTCAGCTCCCAGCCTGGGCCTGATAAAGTATGCCCTCAATTCATTCCAGTGGTTTAGACTTTTCAAAAAGAAAAAAAAAAAACAAAGCAAACCAGAACAACAACAAAAATGCAAGCAAAATCAATGCCTTCAGAAAACTATTTTGTGAAATAAAAGCTTGATAAAAATTTAGAATTTTCAAGGAAACTCTACTTCATTAATCCTTCAAAACTCAAAGCAATAAGCCATCATTTATAAGAATCAAGGATTCTCCCCTCCCTTTATTCCTGGGACTGTCCTGTCAAGAGATGACCTCTTGGCTGTCTGATCCAGCTCCACCACCAAGAGTAAAATAGAGAGGGTTAACACATTTGCATTACCTGATGGCTCTGAATAGAGGCGATGAGATGGGAAACACCCATCTCCTAGTTTAAATGTGGCCTTGGGGGTAGGATAACTGTTCTGGCCTCTCCCAACCAATAAGACTCCAGAAGGGACATTAACTGTAGCCAGTTCATCCTGCTGGGGAGACCCAAGGCTGCCAGCTCCCTTGCTGGGAAAGGAATAGAATTTTAATTGGCTGTGAAAGTATCATGGCAGGAGGTGCAAGAATTAGTTGGTCCTCTCCCCCAAAGCAGGTGAGAGAAACTTCAAGGGAAAGGCCCCAAGGAGGCGCATGGCAGCAAGGACCCCGCCACATTCAGGGGCCATCCTGAACAGTTCCTTTCCTGCTGTCCAAGGTACTGAAACAAAGCATGGCTGGGCCTCGTGACTGGGCATGAGGCTACGGGTAACAATGCTAGTGCCCCAGAGAGTGCCATTGCCCAAACCAAGTTCCAGTTTCAGGGCTGGATTCCAGCCAGAGCCAAGGACCCCCTCATACAGTGCACTTGGGTGGTCATCATAGGAGCATTAAGCCTTGAACATCCTCATCTCTGTGCTTCCCCAAACTTCCATGAGAGAAGAACCGTATAGTTACTTGTATAGCCAGTCTTCTGCTCAGAGAGCTCTCCAAATATATTCCCCAGTGCATACGCACGCATGTGTGTATGTTCATTTGTCCATCTGTGTGGTTTGAAGTGATGGCCCAACATTCTTGTACTGTTGTTTGAGAATGATGTTAATATTGTTTCACTCAAATAAATTAGTGTGATAGTGTTTAGGGAAAACTTGTTCTCATGGCAATGTGCATGTTCTTTCTGCCATGGCAATTTCTGGAACACACATGTAACAAAGGATGACATGTGAAGTTCCATAGCTATGACTATGAAAAACAATACAATGTAAGCTTTTTAGCATAAATGTACAATGATGCATGTGCTCTTTGGAGACTGTTGGGCAAGTTATTTAACCTACTTGTGCCTTAGTTTCCTCATCAATAAAATAAGGGCAACAGTAGTACTTATCTAATAGGGCTTTCAGAAAGAATAATGAGATATAAAGGGCTTAGAATAGTGCAGAGACTCAATAAATGTGTTGTCATGATTAATTCTAGTGAAGCAGGGTGGGAGGTGGAGGTAGCAGAACAGGTCATTGACCCACCCATTGTTCTGTCTACCTGATGGTGTAATGAACCTGTTGGCAAAGAGCAAAGCAGGCCGGGCATGGTAGCTCACAACTATAATCCTAGAACTTTGGGAGGCCGAGGCAGGAAGATCACTTGAGGCCAGAAGTTCAAGGCTCCAGTGAGCAATGACGACACCACTGCACTCTAGCCTGGGCAACAGAGCAAGACCCTGTCTCAAAAAGAAAAAAAAAAAACAAAGCAAAGTAGAACAACAACAAAAATGCAAGCAAAATCAATGCCTTCAGAAAACTATTTTGTGAAATAAAAGCTTGATAAAAATTCAGAATTTTCAGGGAAACTCTACTTCATTAATCCTTCAAAACTCAAAGCAATAAGCCATCATTTATAAGGACTAAGCAGTTTTATTTTTATTGTGAATTTTTATTTTTATGATCAAATTTTTATTGAAAGTTCATCACAGATTCAGTAAGGAAGGCAAGCAATGCATTGAAGGGGATCATTGAAAACAGCACTTTGTAATTTATGAAGATAGGAAGAGAAGATGCTAATTTGTAAACCCCCCAAAAAGCACAACTCAATTCCATTCCCCACTCACCGTTCCCTCCCCATTCATACTTCCTGTCTCTTTGTTGAGGAATAAGGAGCATCCTTCTGGTTTAAGCTCAGAGCACAGGAATGAAAATAGAATAAAAGAAGTGATCAGTGCACACCATCCTCTCTGAAGTGGTGAAAACTTCATCTCCTAAAAAAGCAGACAGAATTCCTTGACCTTTGGAAAATAGAGCTTGAGGAAGATGGTGTTGGTTCACAGCCTCAGAAGACAACATGGGCCTCCCATTATTGGAAACAGCCTGTTTCCCTCCAAACCTGGTGCTCAGGTCACGTGTGAGTGCCCAGGCTTCTGTGCTTAATCTCTCTTAACTGGACCATCAGTGCTTGGGAAATGAGCAGGACAGCCATTTAAAGAAGTAATTGGCTGCTCAAATCAGCTCACTCCTTCAAGGCATTTTTCTCACACTTTCTGCTTCTGTAGTAGGTCAGGGGTCAGTGAACACCGAGCCTGCTCTTTTTCCTGCTGTCCAAGGTACTGAAACAAAGTGTGGCTGGGCCTCGTGACTGGGCATGAGGCTACGGGTGGCAACGCTGGTGCCCCAGAGAGTGCCATGGCCCAAAGTGGGTGCATCTCTGATGGTGCAAGGGGTGAGGAAGCAGCTCTGGGAGCAGGTTGGGCAAATGCCTGGTTTCCATTCTGGCCCCTCCCCTGCCACATGGGCCAGTCTCTTTCTCTTTCTTGGGCTGCTGTTTTCTCTTTGGTTAAATGAGATGTTACATACATTATCTCTACTAGTCTCCAATCTCTGAAAGTTTCTGAATTCTTAAGAGTCTATAAATGATACAAAGGCTCTCTAGATGAAAAGCAACTCAACAACAGATTCCAGGAACTGCTTGAAGGTGAACTAGGCCAAAGGCATAGAAGCAGGAGCTCTTTGTAATGGAAGTGAACACACTCCATGGGCAGGTTGAGAGGTCACCTGGAAATAGCACCAATAACCATTGGAAAGCCCCTGCCCATCCCAGAACCCTGGAATAGGGAGCCTGGAAAGAGTGACTTAGGGTTCTGCATCTGCAACACAGCAGAGGGAGAGATGTAGCCATTCTAGTAGCATCTTCCACTGTAAATATAAATCAGCTTTCTGGTCTGTATCTCAGTTTCTTAAGAATTTTCTTGGCCTGAATTATGACTTAATATTCCCACCCAGTGCAAAATGTCATTAAATCAAGGTTCTGGACTTGTAAAACTGATATCTGGATCCCTCAGTGGAGGAAAGAAAAGCTGTTTGTAATGACTGAGGGCAAATACAATGGCTTCCCCCAACCTAACCTTGCAGGGAAGTGAGGGGCAAAATTCCTCTTAAGGTTGGTGGCCTCTTCCCTTCTCCTCCTAATTCTTCTTGCACTCTCATCCAACAAACCAGGGACATTACTTCTGACATGTCTATGATGTAAGGCCAATATCATGTATTTTTGTTTTTATTTCATCTTTGATTTTGCTCTGTAAATTCCCATCAGCCAAATCTGTCTGAGACCCTAAGGCAGTGTAGAAAGCATTCATAGACTCCACGGAAGTCATTCAACTCAGCATGCAAGCATCACATTCATGCTGTTCCTAATCATTCACTAGTGATGGGGAGCTTTCTACTTCACAAGGGTACCCACTGCATTTTTTAAAATAGCTCCAATCAACAAATGCTTGCTGGAGGAACGAATAAAATATTATACACAGGGCTATGTGTAAGACATGGCAAAGAGGCATTACCAAAGATTCGAAGATGATCAGGATATTTGGTAATGTGTGTCTGTGTTGGTGAGAGTGGTATGCATGTGGAGCCAGGAAAGGAGACAGGCAGGTGTAAGTTCAAGGTTGTGCACCGGGTCTGTCGGAATGCTCATGTGGTCATGGTACATGTCTCAAGTGCCCTTTCCCATCACTTCTACAACAGTTTACCCTATCACCTCTCCCACCTGTCTTCTGGGATAAATCCCTATTCACCGTAAGCATCACCTTTCTTGCTCTGACTCTAACCCTCAGACAAAAGTGCCAGAGTCAACAAAAGTGGAGGAGAAGCAGAGAAGAGGAGAACATGGGATGAAAGAGCCAACCTGGGGTGATTAGGAGCTGCCAAAAGACTCACCAAGAAAAGTGTCAGAATGGGTGGGCAGGCCCTCACTGCCCCAGCCATGCCAGCACACATCCCCACCCACAAACCGAGACCCCAACGCAGAGAGCTCTGAATCCGTGAACCTTTGACCTACCACCTCTCAGTGCAGAGTTGTGCTGGGGGCTGTCCTGGGTGGTCCTGGTCCTATAAAAGGAATCAAAGCCTGGCTGTGGTTGCCAACCATCTCCCTGTACTCACACTGGCCCTTTTGCCTGAGCCCCTCAGGGGAATGACACGGCATAAATCCTAAACAATAAGGAGGCAGAGGGACTGCACACTTCTTATATTGGCATCCCATATATGTAAACATTCTCCTTTCTCAGCAGGGCACCCCCACACATCTACCTAACCACACCCCACGCTTCCTTCACCATGTCATTTTTCATAATAGTCATCATCATCATCATTGTGGAGATCATTTGATTTCACCATTTGGACCTCAAGGACATTTTAATTCTATATTTACACATGCAAAATTTTAATACAAATGATATCTGCATTGATAAGCTCTCATTGAGAATGTATTTTCCAAAGAGAATTCCTTTAAGCCAATTTAATTTTTGATCAATATTTTTTAATATAGAGCAGTTAAACTATTTCCATTTACCCCCATTTCTAATTTAATGTTATTGAAACTTATTGAGATAAATCATTTTATAAGTAAAATAGGCATTAACTATATTTGATTAGTTGACCCATTTTTGGTCCATATCAAAACTTACTAATTGGAGCTCTATCAATGAACACCTTATTGTGTGGCTTTATAATCCTTCCAAATCTAATTTTTTCTAGACCAAAGTTTGCAAATCTGAATTTTTTCAGAAAGCTGTAATCTTCTGCCAGATTTTAATAAACCGTAAATTTTGCTGAGGACAGTTTTAGTCACTATCAGTTTTATCTTGTATTGAATGTTTCTAAACACCGTCAGAGCGAAGATATCCTGCCACAAAATAGCAAGGGCACTTTTATTAACTGCTTAGATATGTAGACATCAAGCAAACAGCATCTCATTTAATCCTACAACAGTGTTGAGGGGTGGGTATTATTATCCCCATTTTATAGATAAGTGAACTGAGGCTAGGAGAAGTGAGGTAACTTGTCCAATGTCTTACGGCAACTATGTGATAGACCCGGGAATTGAAAACCAGGCCTTTGGGTGTTAAAAGCTCTTGGTTTTTTCTACTGTACTGTTTTTTCCAGTGTCTCTCACTTCATTCATAAATATACTACGTTCACTGGCTGCGTACACATCTCATAACACATTTTGCCTTGTTCTTGCCTGCCTCCTGTTCTCTCTCTCTCTCTCTCTCTCTCACACACACACACACACACACACACCCTTGTGCTTCTCACAAAGCACACCAGACTGCCACCGACTCCAGGCCTCATGCCCAGGAGCAGCGTGACCAGCATGACTTCTCTCTCCTCCCTGCCTGGTGGGTAAGTCCCAGGGAGGAGCTTCTACTGCCAGCACTTTAGGTGGGCCTCGCAGGTTCACACCAATATGTGCCTCCAAGTTGCAGCTGGGGAACCCAAATGAGGTGGCCACAAGGTGTGTGTGTGTGTATGTGTCTTGTGCACACAAGTGGGCCCCACCCAGGGTGCCCAGAAGCCCAGGCCCCGGGCCCCACAGGGACTCACGGGGGCTCAGACCACTGGCGGGGGCAGTGCATCAGCGTGTTTTTCCAGTGGAGCACATCCAGACGATTTCCTTTTTTACAACAAATTACAGGGGGGTGGGAAGGAAAGGAAATGGAGGGAGGGAGGGAGGGAGAGGGGTTTCTATTTTTAAGCGCTTGGCAGGCATTAGTTCTGTGGAAGTTTCTGTGAAGAAGGAAGAAGAGATGGGAGCAAGCGAGGGGTAGCTGGTGGGAGGGGTACGATCTAGGGTAGTGATTTTCAAAAACATATTTTTTAGTAGCTGGAATCTTTTCCCCAGATGTATCCTATGAGGAATGCCAATATATAAAACAAGTAAGAGGGGAGCTGTTTATCGGCATGAAGGTGGGCAGCTTCCAGAGCCCCACCCTCTCGTCCCCTGCCCTGAACACACAGAGGCCCCTGTGATGGCGCTACGGAAACAGGCTGACACCACTTGTCGAGCAGGATATAGGAAGAGGATCACGGTTCCACGTGTTCATTCGTTCATTCATGAAATACTTCTTGCCTATGATGTGCCAGGTGCCGTGCTGGAGGCCGGGGTATCGTGGTGGTTGAAACAGACACTGGTTTAGTAGGGGAGACAGACATTCATCAAATAATCACACAAACAAATGTAAAATTGCAGATTTGGCAAGTGCTATAGCAATAGGACCTGGCGCTAGGAGGGCCCCCGACAGAGTCTGCTCTGAGGGAGCCATGAGTGGACTGAGCTGAAAGACAGGCACCAACTAGAAGAGGAAAGGGAAGGGCATTGTGGAAAGAGGGAACAGCAAACCCCGGCGTCCTGTGGCAAGAGAGAGCACTGCTAGGATTCCTGGTATCAATTCCTGCCCAGCAACACATCCCAAAACTCAGTGGCTTAAAATAACAACCATTTTATTAATCTCCCAATTTTGTGGGTTAGAATTGTGGGCAGTGCTGGGCCAGGCATGGCTTCCTTTCCAGGTGGCATTGTAGGAGGTCACTTGGTGGTGTTTGGTTGGCAGATGAGCTGGTCTGCAGGGTCCAAGATGGCCTCACTCATGCATCTGGTGTCTTGGTGGAGACGGCTGGAAGGCTAGGCTTAGCTGAGACTGTCAGCCTGCATCTGGCTGTTCCAGCACGGTGGCCTCAGAGCAGTTGGACCTCTTACATGGTGGCTCAAGGCTCCCAGAGAGAGTGTTCCAAGAGTCAGGAAGTAGAAGCTGCTCTTTTCTTAAGGCCTGGACCAAGAAACTAGCACAGCATCACTTCTACTGGATTCTACTGCACAAAGAGGTCACGAAGCCCACCTGGATTCAAGAGGGAACATGGACTCCATTTGTAGGCATCTTTAAGCCCCCTTCCCCCATTGAAAGGTGGCCGGTAAGGCTAGAGTGCAGAATGGCAGAGGGCAGTGTACCACGACAAGGAGAGCTTTCTTACCCAGGCTTAGCCTCCGCATCTATTTGCTTAGGTTGTGTATAGTACAACTCCAGGGGGCGCCATCTGCATTGTAGGCTATGTGAGTGGGGCCTTTAAAGTTACACAATGTGCAACCTGCATGGCCACGTTGACCGCAGAAACCGTGGGAGACCACGGAAAGATTTTATTCATAGATTCTCAGAGTGTCTCTGTCCCATAGTGATGACATACAGGCAGCTTGCAACTTAAACAGTAATTGGTTTAAAGTTTAGAGTGTAGGTTTTCACAACATGCAAGCTCTACGTGGAGATACAGTCACAGGTCACATTTTCTCCCTTTTGAAAGCAAACATGTTCCTCCCCTTTTCCCAACCCTGACTCCAGGCTGTCTGGGCAAAGCGTGTGTCTTGTCTGAACCACCCTGTCTGGCCAATGGCAAAGGCAACCTACCCTGCCTGTTCTGCTGTGCCCCTCAGGTACCAAGGCCTTTCTTCTCTGTCCCCATTTGTCTGCTGGACAGGTCATTTCATAGCCACTCAGACCCCTGGACTCTGGCCCTAACCAGCCTTCCCTCTTGGGCTCAGTGATTCCTTCTGTTCTTCTCTCCCAGCTCCAGGCTGGCTCAGTTTCGGCCTGTGCACTCTTGAACACACTGCTGAGGTTTGCCCGCACCCTCAGCCCCAGCCTTTGATGGGGACTTTGAGTATGGTTACCAATGAGTGTAAGCTGTTGCATAATTTGGACATGTTTGTTGTTGTAGAATGCTGCATTATATGACTATCATAGTGTTTTGTCCACTCAACTATCAAAAATTTGGATGGTTTCTAGTGTGGGGTTACTATGAACATTCTTGTATACATTTGGATAAGAAATATGGCTGCTAGAGGAAGAGGGACCAAAAGAAGCAAGGTCTCCCTCACTGGCCTGATGAAAGTTCCAGAATTCCCAGCAACCACCCTGTCAGCCCAGCTGGCCCTCCTCCTCGAGAAGTCCCTCTAGTATCCCACATGCAGTCCTTTCCATGTGGCTTCAGGCTTGGACGGAGTCAGGAGACTATGTTGCAAATGTAAGTGTGGTCCAACTCTTAATGGTTTACTATGCAATTCTGGATCTTGACAGGCTTGAGACTTTTAGACTAACCTAAAGGTGGGATCACCTTTAGGCCCACCAGGATTCCCCCCTCCCCCACCCCATGAGTTTACCTGGCATAAATATGTCTGGCTCTAGTTACCACGCTTTGTCTTCTTTTCAACTACTCCTAGTTTCAACGACAGATTTGCTTTCAGAATTTAACCCTTGGGCATAACCTGCTCTATTTTGGCAGCTCCGATTATGTTCATCTATCCCTGACTCCAGTTAGTGAAAGAAAATTTCATTTTTATTTCATAGGCCAGGTTTTGGACTCCAGACCACACTATCCTGCACCCCCAGCATTTTGTCCTGTAAAGAATACCATGCAATCCTGGGCAGGTCTCCCAACCCTCTGAACCTCTCAGTTCCCTAGTCCATAAATTGCAGCTACTAATTAAGCATTGTTCAACTTTAGCACAATCATTAAGAGCCTAGCCCTTGCAGCTAGACTCACTGGGCTTAAATCCCAGCTATCCCTGAGTTGCTATGCAACATTCTTCCATATGTGTCACCAAACCCTCAGTTCCTCATTGTCCTTATCAGTAAAGTGAATAGTATCCATCTCATGTGGTCATGGTAAGGGTGACCTAAGTTAATATACAGACAGTAGTTGGCTGTGGTAGGTAACAGAAGCATTAGCAAATAGTATTAATACTCTGGCTCATATGACTGCTGGAAAGATCAAAGGAGAAGACAGGCAGTAAGCCATGGATGCCATGTGGCAAAAGTTCTAAGGAGACAAGTTGGTCCATGACCCTCAGGATGTGAGTAGATAGTCTTTAGGTTCTTTGGACCTTGGTTTGAGTCCCACTCTGCCACGGCTGGGTGACATTGAACAAGTTTCCTACTTGAGGATTTTGTTGTATGCCTGGTGGGGTTGATTGTGAAGATTAAATGAGAAGTAGGTTGACTGTGTGGCACATAGTAGGAACTGGGTTCATATCAGTTTTCTGTCCCAACATGTGGCCCTGCTCTGGTATAAACAGGCCTGCTCAAGTTGTGAGAAGGGTCCTACTACTTAAACGGTTAGGTGGTTTGCAGACTAAGGTGGGGCCTCAGGAATGTTCAACCTCCAGCTTGGGACGTATGCCTGGCAGGTGCGGGTGACACACTGGGAGGCTCTGGCATGAGCTGCTCTGTCAGAGACATTGCAGGTGCTTCATTGTGGGATCTGTCAATGCCGAGTGCAAGACATTTAGTGCTGTTTCCAGGGAAGGCTGTTTATAAGTAATTAATAATGATTAATAATAAGCTGAATAAATCATCATTGGGGTTTAGAGTCATAAGCATTTCTCAGAAGAAATGGGCCAGGAATGAGAAGGAGAAGACAAATGATGGTGTGTGAGCAGATGCCAAGGGGAGACTGAGGCAGCACCTGGGGTCTGTCCTAGGGGCTCTGCAGGGGTGACCCAAGGCCCTAGGTACTCCACTTCCATCCCAAACTTCACTCAGAGTGGCTTTATTTTAATCTGCTTGATATTTTGGGGTTCCATGAATTGCATTTGAAAGTTAGGTTCTGCTGATAAAAAAAGTGTCTGAAAACTATCGCATTAGGTACACACACTTAGGAACAAGATTTTTGTTAGATACTGATTTCATTTTGATGCCCACTTTGGGTTTTTCTGTTACATAAGAGGGAAATTTAAAAGTATGCAAACACAGAAAGCAACAATGCTTCCTTGCATTTTCATATTATGTTCTAGTTTGCACTGTGCCTCGGATCACATTTCTTGTTTGATTCTCACAATAGCTTAGTAAGCTACTCAGGATGGGAGTTAGTCCCCATTTTCACATGAGGAGAGTGGAGTTAGGGACTCTCGAAGTTTCCCAGGAAGATGAAAACCTGTTTGGGAACAGGCTCTATCAGACGCTGGGTGGTGACAACAATGGCAAAGCTAATCAGAGCAAACAATTTTCAGGGGCTTATTTTTGCCATTTCCTGGGCTGAGAACTGAGTTATTATCTCTCGTGGTTCTCACAACCACCCTATGAAGTATGTAACATTATGGGTAAATTGAGGCTCTGTGTCACTGAGTGACTTGCACAAGGTCACATGGCTAAGAATTCATGTACTTAACTTGGATCTAATCATGAGGAAACAATCAAAAAATCTACGCTGAGGGACAGTCTACAAAACAACCAGCCTGGCGTCTTCACTCTTCAAAATGCCAATGTTCTGGACGGTAGACAGAGATGGGGGCTAGTTAGGGAAAAAGTCAGCCAAAGGACATGGTGGGGACAGTTCAGGGATATTTGAATGGAGATTTTATATTAGCTTTTAGCATTGTATCAACACTAAATTTCCTGAGTGTGATAATTGTATTGTGCTTATATAGGAGAGTAAGCTTGTTCTTAGGAGATCCATAAGGAAGTATTTAAGGGTAAAGTACCATGAAGTCTGCAACTTACCCTCAAATGGCTTAGGGAAAATTGTAGATTGATAGCTATAGATATGTATGTATATATGTATATATATGCACACAGACGTATGTATACACACACACATATATAAAGAGAGAGAGACAGAGACAGAGATGAGATAAAACACAATGTGCCAAAATGATGAATCTGGGTAAAGGGCATATGGGTGCTCATTGTACTATTCTATTGACTTTTCTATGTGTTTGAATGTTTTTAAAACTAAAAGTTGGGGGAAATATGTTTTTATAAAGGAAAAAAATTGTCAGGCATGCGGAGCTCTATCCTGGACTTCAGGCCATGTTCCCTAGAGCAGCCGTGGAAACCTGTTTCCTGGACCACCCCCCTCCGAATGCCGACGGTGGGCCCATGTAACCCGCAGACTGCATGGAAGAGCCCTGCAGTGTGCCTGGCCCCGCCTAGGCCTGGCTTGTGAGCCTTTCCTGTGCTTTGCTTCCTGCACCCTTCCACTAACCCACTGTGCTTCCCAGCATTTGTCATGACAGTCCCCAGAAAGGGATCTTGCTGGCCAGCAGAGGAACCCAGACTGTGACATTCGCACACTGCCCAGACAGTCATACATCATTCATAGCCCATTAACCTGAGCTAAAAAAGGCAAGCTGCACAATATCGCCAGCTGCTAATCCCCCAGGGCTGATCCTGGTTTGGTCCCTGTGATACAGTCTGTGTAGGCACTCCCGACTCCTATTCCCAACTTTTCCTGTTCCTTTCGGAGAAGGGTGTGGACAATCAAACCCATGGTTTGATGGTGTGGTTTTCACGGTTGTTCCTCATGCATGGCAGAGGCCAAGTACTTGGAGAGAAGAGAATGGTTATCAGGGTCAAAATGAAGTTGTGGGACCACTTATAGATTTCCATCTTCTTGCCTTTTGACCCATCCTCACCTCCTCCTCATCTGCTATAAGAAAAAAAAACGAAGAGATGATTCTAATGGCAACATATCTTTACAGAGCATCTGGTTCTGAAGATCCCATGGCACTTTTCAGATGATTTCTAAAAAACCTAATTAATCCTCACAGTGTGTCTATGAGGGAAGAGGTTTTGATCTAAATCTACCCTGAAGATGGAACAGAATAAGATGGATGGAAGTTATAGCAGGCAAAATTCAGGCTAGAAGAGAGGTAGAATTGCCAGATGGTATGGACATATTTTTTCAAAATATTTTTAACACAGGCAAGATCTCTCTATAATGGACATAGGACGCTTTCCTTTCCATATCCTGCTCAACCCATGTGGTCCACTTGAGGCTAACTTGCCCCCACCATACCCAGGTTCCAAGTGTGTACAATAACCCAGCCGAACTAATTGATGACTCCTACCCTGGGACACAGCGCTTGGTTTAGGAATGGGTCACATGACCTCCATCTAAGGCAATCTTTCCAAGGGTTTTAGTTAAGTTTTATTGGAAGACACTATCTTAGTCTGAGCTGAGTTCATGAGCTGTAAGTATAACATAAACTCAGAGACCATCTTGCTTCCACAAGGAGAGGCCTGTCTCCTGATGGAGCCAGACTCAGCCGAACAAACCAGGGGGTGGGAATAGAAACAGAGCTCTTAGCTCTAACCGTGCTGCACCCAGTTCCCTTCACTTCAGCTTTCCTGTTTTTTGGCTAATTCACTTTTTATTTTGCATGATATAGTTTCATTTGGCTTTCTGTCACTTGCAACCAAAAGAGCTCTAGCTGACACAGCTCCATTTCCCCGATCCCAAAGCCCCATCCCTTCCCTTCCACAAACACATACCACCTGTCTCCAATGGCTTTGGCACCTTCCTGCTTGAAACCAAGGAGCTGGCAGCAAGAGGAGAAAATGAGGGAGTCCTGTCTCTGGGAGTCTCCTCCCCATTTCATGATGGGCAAAGCACAGAACCACTGGCCTGGATGAGACCCTGGAGGCACCTACCCAGTCTAACCATTCAAATGGTGCCTGGCCCCTCTCGACTTGGCCACCCAGTGGTCACTCAGTCTTGGCCTCAGTGATAAGCATCACTCCTTGCTGAGGCTGCCCTTTCACTTTGAGGCAGTTCCAATGATTAGGCAGTTCTGCCTTATACTGAACCAAAATCTACTTGTCTGTTATTTCCAGCCATTGGTCCTGTCTTCTGGGGTGAAACAATAAATTTGCTCTCTGCTTCTTGATAACCTTTAAGTATTTGTGGGCAGCCAATCTGGCTTCCTGGTCCTGCCTATGTATTCTGACTACTCTTCATGTCACATGGTTTTAAGTCCCTTCATCATGGTCACCCTTTTATTAACCCCCTTCTGGAGTTATAGGTCCGTAAGGGCTTCATCCTGCACAGGACAGGCGTTAGACTAACAAGAGAGGCGCATAGGAGGTCTCTTACCTCCCTTCCCTGGATTCCATACTTCAGTGAATATTGCCCGGGACCACATTAACATCACCAAAAGATGGGAAGGGAGGAGAGGGGGGAGGATTTTTCTAAATGAAAAAAGTAATATATTGGATTATAAAGAATTTGGAAAATTTTAAGAAGGAAACCAAATATTACCAAATCCTACCACCTAGACATAAATATTGTTAACACTTTATTATCTCTCTTCCAATCTTTTCCCTATAAAAATATAAATACAATTTTAAAATAAAATTTAGAATCAAATTCTGGATACTTATAGATTCAGGAGCATATCCCATGTCATTAAATAATCCATGGAAACATTATTGGTAATGATTCCATAATAATCCATACTGTGGCTGGATCCCGAATTTTTAAAACATGTCTTTATTGTCACTTAGGTTTTCTCACATTTTTGATTTAATAAATAACCACATTTTGAGCATTTTTAGTAAAGACTTACACAAGTAAGATTAGGAGTCAGTAAGATAAGAACATTTATAGGGTTCTTGCTGCTTCTTAGCAAATTCCGGTCCAGAAACATCAAAGCCATGTGTTCTCCCATCCACAGTGTATGAAGCACTTGTCTTATCACATTCTGCTCAGCATTATTATTATTTTTTTTTTTAGAGACAGGGTCTTGCTCTGCCACCCAGGCTAGAGTGCTGTGGCATGATCACAGTTCACTGTAACCACAAACTCCTGGGCTCAAGAGATCCTCCTGCCTCAGCCTCCAGAGTGGGCAGGACTACAGGCACGCACCACCACACTCAGCTAATTTTTAAAAAAATTTTTTCTAGGGTTTCCTATGTTGTCCAGGCTGGTCTCAAACTCCTGGCCTCAAGCAATCCTCTGGCCTTAGCCTCCCAATGCACTGGGATTACAGGTGTGAGCCACTGCGCCCAGCCAACATTAAATATTATAATTTCTTATATTGTAATGAATTTATTAGGAGCAAATGGCCTCTAATTGTTGTGTTAAGCTCTATCCATTGCTTATTTGTAAAATTGATTTTTTTTAGGCTTGATAAAACAATTTTTAAATGGAGTAAAATTCATTCCTCTTTTGTGACTTCCATTATTTTTAGAGGTAAACAGTATCTAATTTCTCTTTTAAGTTGCATTTTTTTTATTATTAGGAAAGCTGAACATTTTTAGTTCATTAAAACAGGTTGAAATGGAGTAAAATCGATTCTTTTGTGACTTCTTCCATTATTTTATGCCTAGTGTATTACTTTCATAAATTGAAAAAAAAATTACTAATATTAAATTTTACAGACTAAAAGTTATGGCCTCTGTAGGCCTGATTGTAAACCTTCCATAGCTACTTCGTGGGCAAATGGCATGAGACATGAGGTGGCACTTGACACTTTAAAATCACATGTAAACAAGTGTCACCATCTTCCTCTTTCTGCCTCTGACAATGCTCTACCTCTTTCATCCTTGTTCATCCTTCATCCTAGACATGATCCCTAGATAAGGAAAAGGTGCAGAGAAATCCAGTTTCTCAGGGGTGTGGAGGGAGCATAGACTTTTCAGGGCTTCCAAAGGCCGATGTGAATATTGTATGAAACACATCAAAGATATCTGATTCCCTTGCCATTTAAGTGATTTGAATCGGCCAGTAAATACCATTAATTAAGGACCCACTCTAAGCTAAGCCCTGAAATAAGCATTATGGGAAGCACTTAGAGCTAAGGCAGTAACGAACAGAGGGAAGTCACTGCAGAGAGAGGAGACAACGGGGCTGGAGACCAGCAATAATGAGAGCCATCGATCCTACCCCCTCCCACATCCTGGGTTTCATTTCTGCCGGGTGAAATGGGGCTTGCGAGAGAACTCGTCTGTGCTGCAGTTGTGTGTTGTAATCACAAGATACTACTAGGAAATGTTTAAATTAGATCTCCAGTCCACACTTTATACCAAAATAAATTCCAGATGGATTTAACATTCAATGACTTCCTGTGTACCTACTGTGTGCCAGATGCCGGGGTAGGTGCTTGAAATGCAAAACAGGTACGATTTCTGCCCTCCCTAGAGTTTGCAACCCAGCTGGGGATGCAGATATTGAATAAGTAGACAAATGAATTCTGTAACTACAATTCTTGATAAAAGTTATGAAGGAAAACAATACGGTGCTGAGAGAAAGAAGACCAGGGGTTGGAGGAACCTTCTTTAAGTTATGTAACCAGGAAAGATTTCCCTGAGGGGATGGAATTGAATCTGGGACAGAGAACGAGAGAGTCACCCAGCTGAAGAGTGAAGGAAGACCATGCCAGGCAGAGGGACAGGCGTCCAAAGACCATGAGAGTTGAGGGAGCTAGAAAGCAAACACAGATAAATATTGTTATAACCACGGAACAGAGAAGGGCTTTCTAAATATGATTCCAAAACAATCTGGAACCACAGAAGTCAGGCAACATCAGAATTTTTAACTTCTTCATGGCAGAAACCACATAAACAAAGCTAAACACAAATAATGATGAACTAGGCAAAATAGTTATAACTTGAGTGACTCCAAATTATCTTTACTATATAGAAAGTATTTTCCAAAGAGAGGGGAAAAAAGGCCAAGTGAATTCATAAAACAAGAAACACAAATGGTTAATAAACATAGGAAAAATTTCTTAACTGTAATAAATAGAAAAATGCACATTAAATCAACTGTGATATATCTATCATTTTTTACTCTTGAGATTGGCAGAGATTTAAAAGAATGACAATTCCCAGCAGTGAGAAGGAATATAAAGAAGCAGGTACTCTACTCCCTCCTGGTGGGAATGTATATTGGTATAACCTTTCTGGAGGACAGATAGCAAAAGCCTTAAAAATATACATATTCTTCAACTCAGCAAGTTCACTGCTAGGAAATTGTCATAAGGAAGTACCCTCAGTTCTGCAGAAAGATTTAACTATGAGGATGTGCATTATAGTATAGTCTATCATGATTAAATTCAGGGACAACCTCAGGAGGCTATATTCATGCAGTGGAATACAGTGAAATCACTAAGAATAATTTTGTTAAATTTACATTTTATTGACATGGAAATGTGCTCAAGATGTTGAGGTTAAAAAATGCAGCTTAGCTGGGTATGGTGGTGCACGCCTGTAATCCCAGTGACTAGGAAGGCCAAGGCAGGAGGATCGCTTGAGCCCAGGAGTTTGAGACCAACCTGGGCAACATAGCGAGACCTCTACAAAAGTTCTTTTAAAAATTAGCCAGGCGTAGTGGTCCATGCTAGGTCCTGTAGTCCTAGCTATGGGGAGGCCGAGGCAGGAGGACGCTTGAGCCCAGGAGCTCAAGGTTACAGTGAGCTATGATTCCACCACTGCACACCAGTGACAGAGCAAGACCTTATCTCAAAAAAAAAAATGCAGCTTACAGAATAGTACTTTCTATAGGATTGTATTTTGTTTTAAAATATCACATATATGCATAGAAATGTCCTTACAATGTTAACAATGATTATCTCTAAGTGATGGGATTACCTGTAATTTTTACTTTCCTCTTTATATCTTAGTATGCTGTATTTTTTTAGAATGGACATGCATTACTTTTTATATTAAAAAAAATAAAGCAGTTTGCCTATTGAGATGGGTAAAATGTGAGTCATCATGGTCCCCTTAGGCCACAATGGACTGGAATATGATCCCGTCTGTTTCACTTCCTGGGATCAGGCCTGTTTGATCAGGATCAGGGAGCTGTCTGGAGCAGGGCTAATCCCCGGGAAGGCCAAATCCTCCTCCAGTGCTTTGCTGTCTCTGGTTTAGACACAGTCACCATCCACATAAGCCCCCTGCCCAGTGTTTTCTTTTTTCCTGGGAAACAAGGCCCTTTGCGTGCTCTGATTCATCGCCTGGCTGGAGGCCGAGTCACCACAGCCTCAGACGCAGGTGTCTGGGGTGACACAGCGTGACACCGTGCCTCTGGAATAAGGGCAGTCCTTCCGCCTTCGAGGCTGTGAAATGTCAGGCGTGATTAGAAAGGTCACTTGTCCTGACAGCTCTCTGTGCTTCCCGGAGAGAAGCCTTCCTGCTGGGAACATTTTTAATTGTGCTTCCTGTGGCAGGGTACCTGCCTGCTCACTCCCTTATATAATCGGGGCCCTATCTCCCTCTTAGTCCTTCCTGAATTCCTGAACATGGAAGAAAAAATGCCAAGCATTGCAAAAATCTTGCAAAAACAGCGCAGTTCTCTGATTCAAAAGAGAAATGAAAGGTAAATTTCTAGGAATGGATATCGCATGGTGGAAGAAGGAAACTGCACCCTTGGGAAAAAGAAATATGCACACAGTGGGGAGAGAGTGGGGTCAGAAGAACAGGCAAAAAGAATAGGCACAACTCCAAATTCCAAAATTGTGCCAGTGGAGCAAGGAACAAAGAGCAGTGCTTCATGCTGCTAAGCACAGGCTCTGAAGACTGAGGCAGAAGTTCTCAAATTGCTATGTGCTCCTGCAACCATCCCCAGAAATTCTGATTCACAGGTCACGGCTACTTCCCAGAAATCTGCATTTTAAAAAAGCACCTAGGGTGATTTGGAAGCAGGCAATCTGTGCACCCCACTTTGGGAATCCCGGCCTACGGGCTGAGGAGAGACTAGTGGTTGGGCACATCAGAGGAATCCAAGGGGGAATTCCCTATATTTTGCTCAACAGAGGTGGCTAGGAACATCCAAGGGATCACAGAGTGACCAGGAAGGGTGTGATGAAGTGGGAGAGGAGACCCGCACATAGAGGAGGGAAGGGATGATAGTGTCCAACCTTCTAGCTTCTTGAGCCCAAGCTAGCAGGGAGGGGGCATGTAAGCCTGTCAAGTACAAGGCTGATGTGAGTGCCGCCCCCAAGCAATAATGTTTAATTGACGTCTTTACAGAGGACCTGCTCTCCAGTGATGCGCTGGCTGACAATTACCCTGTAACTATTGGTTGGCAGTATTATTTTCTTAACTTCATAGAAGTTTCTAGGGTAATGGGAATATTTTGTTTGGCTTTTATCATATCTTACCCGGGAAGTGCAACAGAGAGGTTGGGCTCTAAAACATCAAATCCAAGTTTTGTAGTCACTGAACACCCTCTCCTTCCATGAGGAGCCAATTTGGGTGCCCACGTGCAACACCAGATTCCTGTTCCTCTTACAGCAAACTCTTTTTACGCTTATCCATAAGCAGGTGAGTAGAGAAAGGATACAACCAAAGCACGTAGTGATAGTGCGAAGGATATGAATGGAAGATAAACAATGGACTTATCGACTATCCAGAGAACTCTGCAATTCCAGGGCAGTTTGCGCTGATGGAAGATGATAAAAAGATGTCACCCATGGAGCCAGTTGTCTGACACGGAGTAGGTAAAGGAAGTACATGTTACAATTACTAGGAAAAAGAAGGTTCTGCCAAGCAAAAGCAACCAACCCTTCCCAGCTGATCTTAGATGAAAGCTTCGGAAATGATAGTGTGTTGCTCATTGGGGAATCCCCTTCTTACAACAGGAAGCTGACCCGCACAAAGAAGAGTGGCCTCCTGTCTTTACTCTCAAAGCTCTCTCTGCAAGTCAGTGCCCACATCTGAGGTTTCCTCACCTTGGCACAGCACATCCCTAAATGAATGTTATAACAAGGAGGCAGGCAGTTCCTCGCCACATCTGTTGAGCACAATGTAAGGAAAAGGGAGCTGAAGCAGAAAGCATCCTTCAACGGGCAGATGAGTGCCTCTCCTGGGCCAGCCACAGCCCTAGGGGATGGGACACAGCAGTGAACAAATCAGATAAAGGCCTTGCTCTCAGGCGACTCATTCCAGTGGGAGGAGGTAGACTTTCATAAACAAGTACTTTAAAAATATATGTATCGGGGGTCATAGGTGCTATGAAGATAATTACATCTGGATAAAGGGATGGAGAACAATAGAAGGTACCAGAGGGGGAGGTCGGGGAAAGCCTCTCTGAGAAGATGACATTTGAGCAGAAACTGGAAGTGAGGGAGGGAGCTGTGTGAATAGCAGGGGGAGGTGGCTCCAGATAGAGGAGTGCAGGTTCACAGGCCCTGAGGCAGGAGCAAAGAACCCCCTAAAGCTGCCAGGAATGAGGAAAATGACAGGAAATGACATCAGAGAAGCAGCCGGGGGCTCTACCACTCAGGGCCTTGTTAGTCATGGTCGGACTTTGGATTAGCCAATGGGAAGCATTTACAGCTTCAGAGATTTTTCTCCCCCAAACTTTAATGATGTGACTAAGGAAAACCATCAAAATTTCTTCTTTAGGGATTTTTAAAGGCAAAGACACCAGCAAAGGGACACACAAAAACGAATCCCGCCTCCCATGCTGGGGAGGTGGGATTACAGAATTTATTTCCCTTTTTTTCAAAAAATGGATTTGTGACTGCTACAATGTTTCCAGAATATAAGGTATATTTACCTTCAAACAAATCCACCAGCACAGAGGCAAGGAGAGTGCTTCTGTATCCCCAGTGCCTGGAGTTGTCCCCAGCGCACAGCAGACACTCATAAATGCTCATGGGATCAACAAGGTGCACTTCCGGAGAGGGTCACACGTCCCGCCTGCAGCGGGAGAATAAGGAACTCTCCAGGCCCCACCTGAAGCAGGCTGATAAAATCCTACCTTCTTCACCTCATTCTCAGAGTTTTGTGATGTTTAAGTTATCCATACCCTGTAGAGAGTTTTATGATTAGAGAAACACTATGATTTTGAGCAAAGAGGCCTTTTATTGGCCTTTTGGGAAACACAATAAGCCTCCCCCATGCCTCCAGGCTGCTGGGCTTCTGCTGAAGCTGGTAATGGGAGAACCAGAATTGGATTAGGAAAGCTCCACTAGATGCCGGGATTTAACTCCCCAGCTCTTTGCACCTGCCTCCTTCCCCAAGGACGGAGACGCCAACCCTCCCAGGCTCACCTCTTGCAGGGTGATGGAACTAATACCCACAATTGCTTGCTCTAACTTCACAAACAGCACTGGCCGTTGCCATCTAGAGAGGCACCTTCCCCACCAGCATCTTTGCTTGCTGCCTGGCTGGTCTTTGGCATGCTCCTCCAGTCAGGAAGCCCCTATGAGTTCTTAAGAGATGCATCATCAGTCAATGCCTTGGTTAGATTTGCCTTCCTCTCCCCAGTGTGCTGGGAAGTGTCATAGGGAGGGTGAAAAATCTGCTAAAGAACTGGGACCATTGTATGACACCAAAACATATCCAGGGAACACAAAGGACTCCATATGAAGCAAACCCATATATTATATCAGCTGTTCAGGTACTCTTCCTTCCATATTTTCTGGGAAACAAATAAGAAAGGAGGATGTCACACTTTAACTATTTTGGCCCAGTTCCTATGGGTTCTTTAGTTTCCACGTGTCTTATGAGGATCCAGTTTAGTTAATAATAAAAACTGCTACTGATTGAGCAATTACTATGGGTCAGGTTCTCTGATAAGCATCTCACATAGCTTAACTCATTCAATCCTGTAAGGAAGATGTTCTTACAACCATTCTACAGACTGAGGTAACTGAGACTTAGAGACGAACCATTTCCTTAAAATCACTCGGCCAACAAGTGGGCAACCCAGGTCTACCTGATTCCAAAGCCCATGTTTTAAGCCACCACACTATACAGCCTCTCAGGGCAGATAAAGATGTATAGTAGTAGCCTCTTTTCCTTTAAGCAAGATTTGGGAAAACTTCTCTGAAGTTAGGTAAGAGTGAAGAGGAATGATAATGTTGGAAAGCCAGAGCTGTTGGAATATACAGTTCAAACTTAGAACAGTGGAGTGAGACAAGAAGTTCATTTAGCTTAGGAAATAGGCTTCCTGCCGTATGTAGGGGGGCCTTAACTTCTCAGCTAAAACTCTAAGACTTCCCACAGTCTGGACTAATTACCTCCCATCCATTCATCCTTCAAACAAATATTTAATTAAATACATACCATGTTCCGGGTGATAGGGATGCCCTGGTAAATAAAAATAGAATGGTCTCCACTCTCATGAAGCTTATGGAAGCTTATATACACATATGTGTGTATGTATAGTTGATATATGTGTCTAAATGATGTCCAAAATAAATAAGAAATTGCGATAGTGGTAAGTCCAATGCAAGAGAGAAATGTGGTGCTATAAGAGCATGTAAGAGGGGATTGGTCTGTCCTTGAAGAGGTGACGCTTGAGCTCAGATATACGTGATAGCTAGAAATTAAGCAGGCAAAAAGGGGAGAGAAAATGCTAGTGGAACTATCCAGACAGTCCCACCCTCTCTCCCTCTCAGCTCGCCTTAGCAGAAACCTGAATCCCGTGGAATGGAGATGGGGCAATACAGGCAATGGGCCCTTTAGGTCTCAGTCTTCCAAGCAAACATAGCCCCGGCAACACTGAAGGTTCTATTCACTGAGGAGAAAGGAGAGACAAGGTGACTGGTGATACAAAACCAGAAGAGGGACATTAGCATTTTATCCTGTGGTATGTCAGTCTTCTGGACTCCTTGATGACACTACTAATTAGTCAGGGTGTCACTGTTCCTCATGCTGCATTTGTATGAGTTAGAAAAAGATGCCCATTCCTCCAGGAAGAACCAGCCCTGGGCCAGGGCACCTAGCTTGAGGAGGAAACCATGGGCTATATTTCTACCTCAGTGACTAGCTCCCCCAACCCAAACCAGCTACTCTTGTCCAATGAACAACCTGCACATCCGTATTTGGTGGAACTGTGAATAGACCTCGGTTGTACAAGTCTCTGTGACTAAGAGGGCTGTGAAATTAGGACTAGACTGACCACAAGCATTGTGCACAATGATGCATACGTGTGTGTGTGTGTGTGTGTGTGTGTCCTGGTGAATAAATGTGAATTGCCAAAGATAGCTAGAGAAGTCCAAGGTAAGTAATAAGAATGAGAACCAGCAAAGCCAGTGTCTCCTGAAATGGGTTTACCAGGTTCAACTTCCCAGGAGACAAGGAGAAAGCAAGAGGTGGACATCAAGCCATTAGGAGAGACGAAAACTAAAACCAGATGGCTGGCCTACTGGTGATGAGATGTCTGGCATACTCAGAGAATATGAAGGCTGGCTTGGGGTCCCAGGAATCTGGTCTAATCCTGGTTTAGAGCAAAGCTTTTTAACTTGGATTCTGTCAGTGACCTTCAGGAGATCTCCAAACCTCCTGAAACTGTAGTATTATTTGGCACATATGTGTACGTGCATACTTCTGTAGGAAGGTTCTTAGCATTCCTCAGATTTTCATATTAAGAACTGGTCTCAAGATATACAGATGACCTTGCTGAGTGGGTCAGAGTGCATTCTGAGAAGATGAAAACGTCTTGTCATGAGATGTCCTGTGAGAAAACAAAACTATTTACTATTAAGGCCAAGGAAGTTGCAACTTCCCTTGAAAAGGAGCCACCAATGCCTCAGAAGAACTTTTTCCCTCTTGTACGGTGTTTGATCATCCTGCCCATAAGAACCCAGTGGTAACTCTCTCAGTGGCTTGGGTTTTCTGAATGAGTGTACCTAATATTGAATAAGCAAAGTGTGTTCGTCAATAGATGTTCAAACTCATACTCCAGTAAGTTGCATTTACATTATCTCTCCCTCCTCAAGCTTATAATTATTAATTTTCTCCTTCTTTGCAATCATCCAAATGCGTGGGTGAGAATCTGGGCACTAGAATCCTTCAATATGGAGTGCAAGACTTGGCTGTTCCAGTTACCAGCTGAAGATATAGGTACATTATTTCATCACCCTGAACTTTAGTTTCAACACCTGGTAAAATGAGGACATTAATAGTGTCTACCTTATAAGACATTGAGAGGATAAAATAATCCAATTAATTCATGTAAGGTGCTTAGCATATGGTAAGTGCCTGATACAGATTAGAATGATAATTTACTCCCTACCTCCCTTTTAAAATTTTGTGCTTTCTAAAAATTGAGATATAATTTACATACTGTGAAATTCACAGATTTTAAGTGGACAGTTCCATAAGTTTTGACAAATCCATGCCTCTTTTGATAAAAGCCTCATGCCCTTTCTGTTATTTATATTCTGAAATTTTTTTCTTTTCCAAATGCTGAATTATATTACAATACGTAATCTACCTATGAAAAATCTCCACCCTCTCTCCCTCCAGCACACAGATTCTAAAATAGCTCCTCCCCACTCCCAGCCCAATTTAAAACCTGGAAGGAACTTGGTGTGGTCATTTTGCCCTTCTCCTGCTTCCTGGAGAGGCTGTGGATAAATCTATTTCATGTTTAGGTCTCCAGGGAAAGTGTCTCTACAACCTCTCTCAGTCACCTGTTTCAGTGCTTAGCAACACTTAACACTAGAAAGCTCTGTCCCTGTGTGTCCCTGGCTTTTAAATGAGTAATAACAACTAATATTGATATAATGCTTTAGAAAGCAAGGGCCATGAACCAAGATAAGGCAGGCAGAGCGGAGTAAACCTGGGCATGAGTGCATATGTGTGCATATGTGTTGAGAAGGGTAGACTTTGAGATTATGCCCAGGCCAAGGGTGAGCACTAGTCAGTTCCAGTCCATTGGTCACAGGTGTGAAGCCAGGTCTACACGTACTAGATTTTCAGATTTTTTTTCCCCTAGGGGAAAAGGCAGAAATCCGTATTTTTATGTGAAATATGATTTTTTAACATTGGCTTGGTTAAAAAAAAGAAAGCGCTCTGTGGGTCAAAAACCATGTCTGCTGCCTGCATGCAGCCCATGAGTCAGTTTCTAATCCCTGCTGTGGTTTATACAGTGTTTTCACATATACTATCCCATTTAATCTTGAATATATGTGTAAGACAGGTAAGGAAAGCAGGTGTACAATTCCGATTTTAACAGATGAAGAAACTAAGGCTCGGAAATATTAAATGAGTGTTCAAGCTGCACAGCTGGAGAACCCAGGCCTTCTGGTTCTGTCTCACTGTGGCTCCAGCTTTGCCCTGCAGGGGCCCTTAGCACCCTGGTTCACTTCTCCGTGAATGGGGACACCACCGGAGTTTATCTATTGTTTACGGCAAATGTAGGAAGAAATGAGGAGCAACTCAAAGAGTAGATATGTGGATAAATACAACCGAATATCGACTGCACAAAACAATAACAATGACATCGCATGGGCTTTTACATATCTGCAAAATTAAAATCTATGATTCGAATAAAAACAGCCAGAGGTGGTTGACAGATTTAAATGTTCTAATGTCTTTGTATTGTCTCAAAAATTGGAAAAGTGCCAACTTATATTACACCGTCGTAAGTAAGGGTGGCTACTAGAAGAAGAATAAAAAGACGAAAAGCTAATACAGGGAAAAAATACTGGATTAATACAAAAGAAGGCAAGAAAGGAGAGGGGGAAAAAAACATAAAATAGGCAGAACAAATTAAAAAACCCAGAAAACAAATAGAAAGATAGTGAATATAAACCCAACTATATCAGTTATTACATTAAATGTAAATGGACCGGTTCAATTAAAATGTAAATATGATCAGATTAGATTAAAAAATTAAAACCCAATTATATGTTCCTTAAGTAAATGGACACAAAGATTGAAAGTAAAGGATGAAAAAGATATGCCTTAGAAACACCAACCAAAAGAAAACTATGTCGCTATACTGGTATCAGACAAAGCAGATTTACAGCATGAAGCACTACTAGATTCACGCTGTAATGAATGAATACGGTCATTCATTTTATGATGACAGTGTGGTCAATTTTTTCAATGATATCAATTTTATAGTGATAATATGGTCACTCTATCAGGAAAATATAACTATTCTAATTTATTTATAACTTTCATTTAATTAAAAATATATAAAGCAAAGATTGATAGAACTAGAAGGAAAAATAGACAAAGCCACAATCACAAAGGGAAACTTGAACACATCTCCCTTGATAGCTGATAGAATAATAAGACAAAACAAATCAGGAAGGATAGGACTTGACCTATAGACATATATAAAACACAGTTTGTGGTCTGGCATGGTGGCTCATTCCTGTAACCCCAGCACTTTGGCAGGCTGAGGCAGGAGGATCGCTTGAGGGCAGGAGTTCGAGACCAGCCTGGGCAACATAACAAAATTCTTTTAAAAATTAGCCAGGTGTGGTGGTGAGAACTTGTGGCCCCACCTACGTGGGAGGCTGAGGCAGGAGGATTGCCTGAGCCCAGACGTTGGAGTTTGCAGTGAGCTATGACTGTGCCACTGTACTCCAGCCTGGGAGACAGAGCAAGACCCCGTCTCTATAAAACAAAACCAAATAAAACCCTGTTCATGATGATAATAAAATGTTCATTCTTTCCAAGTGCACATGAAACACTTCCCAAATTTGGACACATATTGTGCCAAAAAGAAAGTTCTAAGAAAACTCCAAGAACAGAAATCAGTCAGAATTTTCTCTGACCACATCAAATTAAACTGGAAATCAATAACAAAAAATGACTGGAATATCACCAAATATTTGGAGATTAAGTAATGAACTAAATAATCCATGGGTCAAAGAAGAAATCACAGTGGAAACTGCCATCCTTAATAATAAAAATATGACATATCAAAAATGTGTGATGCAATTAAAGCTTTACTTATATCTTTCTATGTTTATATTAGAAAAGAAGGCAGGCTGGAACTCAAGAATCTAAGTATTCATTGAATAATTTTTAAAAGGAACAGCAAATTAAACCCAAAGTAAGTAGAAGGAAGGAGATCATAAAAGTAAGATCAGAAATTAATAAAATAGAAAACAAATGCACATTAGAGAAAACCAATAAAACCAAAATTTGGGCCTTAGAAAAGATTAATAAAAATGACTAGATCTCTAGGAAGACTTGTTAAGACAAAAAGAGGAAAAGCAAAAATTACCTATATCAAAAATTAAGTTCACCACACCACTTCAGACATTAAAAAGTTAATAATAGGTTATAAATCCTTGTGCCAAAAATTTTAGAAAATTTAGGTAAATGGACAAATTTCTAGAAGAGCACAACTTATAAAAAACCAATATAAAAGGAATAAAAATCTCAATATCTCTATATCTATAAGATAAATTAAATCTGTAATTAATAATCTCCACTCTAAGACACTGCCAGGCTCAAGTGGCTTCACTGGTGAATTATGCCAAATATTTACGAAATAAGTAATATCAATATTATGCAAACTTGAAAAAATAGAGAATATTATGCACTATGAAGCCAGTATAACTTTGACATCAAAACCTGACATGAACATGGAAAATTTCTGGCCAATCTTTTCTAAGAATGTGACACAAAAATCTCAAACAAAATATTAGTAAATTGAATCCAGTGATGCATGAAACAGACAATACATCAGAACCAAGGGGGTTTGTTCAGAAATGCAGGGATGATTTAACAGATGAAACCCATCCATGTAGTTCATGTCATAAGCAGAATAAAGGAGAAAGATCGTATACCATCTCAGTAGATGAAGAAAAAAAGACTTAATAATCTAACACCCATTCATGATAAAAGTTCTTAAGGAACTAGAAGTAAAAGAGAATTTCTAAATCTTTTAAAGAATATCTATACAAATCCTAAAACAAAAATAATACTTGAGAAATAGTGAAATATTTCCCCTTGAAATCAGAAATGAGACAAAGATGTTCACTATCACCATTTCTATTCATACTATACTAGAAACCTTAGCCACTTCAATAAACCAATAAAAATACAGATGTAAATTGTCATAAGAATTGCAAAGAAAGGAATAAAACTTACATTATTTGTAATCAATACATTGTGTACATAGTAAAAAACCAAAATAATCTGCAAATTGTGATTAAAAAGTGAATTTGGCAAAATTTCTTGATTGTAAGTCCAATATAAAAATCAATCTATATTATCAGTGGCAAATAGAAGGTAAAATTTTTTAAATGATTTCATTTATAATAGCATCAAAAATTTCAAATACTTAAAAATAAGTCTTATAAAAGATGTGCAAAACCTTTATACTGAAATACTACAAAACTTTACTGAGAGAAATTTAATAAACTATAAAGATGTTCATTTCCCACAAGTGCATCTATGGATTCAGTAAAATCCTAATCAAAATCCCATCTTTCCTATGGAAATTGACATATTGATTCTAAAATTTATGTGGATATGGAAAGGGCCAAAAATAACCAACACAATTTTTAAAAAGAAGAACAAAGCTATTTGCACTACCAGATATCAAGACTCGTGATAAAACCATAGTAATTAATTCAGTGTGGTATTGAATTGAACAGAAAGAGATTTGTAGAACAGAGTAGTGTCCAGACACAGACCCACATACACAGATACACAATTACTTGATGTATGACAAATTTGAAATTGTAGTGCAGTGGGGAAAAGCTAGTCTTCCCAATAAACAACGCTATGTCAATTGCATATCCATATTAAAAAAAGTGAACCTTGAACCCACCTTACCCCACACACAAAAATCAATTCTAGATGAATTAAATGTGAAAGGAAAATTTGTAAAGCTTCTACAAGAAAACAAAGAAGAATATTTTCATATTCTATATATATTCTATAGGGGAAAAATTGGTAAAATTAAGAACTTTAGCTCATTCAAATATTTAATTTAGAGAGTAAAACAGCAAACCCCAGAATAGAAGAAGATACTTGCAAAACACATATAGACAAAGAACTGAAATCCAGAATATACAAAGAACTCTTACAAACCAAAAAGAAAGATACAGATAACCCTGTTGAAAAATGGGCAAAAGGTTTGAACAGATACTTCACAAAAGAAGATGGCCCAAGGGCCAAAATTTTATGAAAAGTGCTCAGCTTTATTGGTCATCAAGGAAATGAAAGTAAAGGCCAGGTGCAGTGGCTCACACCTGTAATCCCAGCACTTTTGGAGGTGGAGGTGGAGGTGGACATGGGAGGATTGCTTGAGACCAGGAGTTCGAGACCAGCCTGGGCAGCATAGCAAGACCCTGTCTCTACAAAGAATTAAAAATTAGCTGGGCATGGTGGCACACACGTGTAGTCCCAGCTACTTGGGAGACTGAGGCAGGAGGATCGCTTAAGCCCAGGAGGTCAAGGTTGCAGTGAGCTATGATGACACCACTGCACTCTAGCCCGGGTGACAGAGCAAGACCCTGCCTTTGTCAAAAAAAAAAAAGGAAAAAGAAAAAAGAAAATGAATTTGAAACTATAATGAGATACCATGTAACCCCACCAGACTGGCTAAAATTAAAACAATGTAAAATACCAAGGGCTGCAGAAGCTGTGGATCATCTTTATTGTGCTGCGAGTGTAAGTTGGCATAACAAATATGGACACCTGTTTGGCAGGCTCCACTAACGCTGAACACACATCCCCGTGTCCCAGTTGCCGGGTATATGAACCATAAAACCAGCTCCTCGCTTGGTCCTGCTTACTCATGTTTCTCTGCTCTAAAATAATTTCTTTTGACCCCATTTTCTCTAAAATCCCCCAAGTTTCTTCTCACCTGTTCTCCCTCAGGGTCATGATGGCAGTTTCCATTCTCCTATTTCAGCAGCCCTCTGAGAGCTGCCTGTGTCTAGGACACAGCACCTTGAGACCAACAGGGACAGGCTATACCCTGGAACCACTCCTGCCAAGGATTTTGGGGAAAGATTTTCTGTAACACAGGTGCCAAGGCAACCACTGGGAGTCCTATGTCACTCCTGAATCCAGGCTTAAAACAGCCTGGCTGAAGCAATTTTCTTTTTTTTAACAATAATACCTAATGTTGGCTTGGTAGGCAGAATAGAACATGGGCCCCCAAAGATGCCCATATCCTAAACCATGGAACCTGTGCATATGCTACACTGCATGGCAAAAGGGAATTAAGGTTGCTAATCAGCTGACCTTAAAATAGGAAGATTGTCCGAGATTATCCAGGTGGGCCCGATCTAATGACACGGCCCTCAAAAGAAGGCAGAAGAGCACAGCAGAGGGATTCAGCATGAGGAGGACTGACCACTGTTGCTGCCTATGAAGATGGGGGAAGGAGACCATGAGCCAAGGAATGTGGTGGCCTCTAGAAGCCAGGCGTGGCCCTCAGTCCACAGCCAGCAAGAAAACAGGGGCTTCATGCTCAAATCACAAGAAATTGAATTCTGCCAACAACCCAAATGAGCAGAAAATGCCTTTTCCCCTAGGACCTCCAGAAAGGGACACAGTGAGCCAGCATCTTGATTCCAGTCCAACGAGACCCATACTGGCCTTTTGACCTGCAGAAGTGTAAGAAAATAAACTTGTGCAGTTTCAAGCTGCTTTGTTTGCAGCATTTTGGCACAGCAGCAATAGAAAACCAAGATAGTTGGTGAGGAGGCAAAGAAATAGAACTTTCATAAGAAAGCAGACAGTTTTAACAGAAAAGAATTCACTAAAACATGGATTTTGCAAATAGCCAGTTAGTTGAATACATCGGCAAATGTACCAGATTTACCATTTTACAACATTAAAAGTAACATGTGGATTCTGAACTACTTTGAGGATTGGTACAGGAAAGGAACCTTCAGAACTACTCCCACTGTTCCAGTGCCTATGTGCTACTTCCAGTAATCATGTATGATTTATATGTTGTAAAAAAAAAAACAAAAAACAAAAACAATAGGCCAAGTGTGGTGGATCATGCCTGTAATCCTAACACTCTGGGAGGCCAAGGAGGGAGGATCACTTGAGGCCAGGAGTTGAGACCAGCCTGAGCAACAGCGAGACCTCATCTCTACAAAAAATAGAGAAATTAGCCAGGGGTGGTGGCACATGCTTGCAGTCCCAGCTATTTGGGAGGCTGAGGCAGGAGGATCACTTGAGCCCGGGAGTTTGAGGTTGCAGTGAGCTATGATGATGCCACTGCACTCTAGCCAGGGCGACAGAGCAAGACCTCATCTCAAATAATAATGATAATAATAACGGAATTAAAAAACGGAATAACCGTGATTGTGAGTTTCCAAAAGGGGCCCTGGTGACGCTTGCTGCTTGGCATTCCCGTTCTTGTTTAGTGCCCGCCCACATTGAACATGGCTGACCTGTGTGGCCAAAAAAATACTGTGAAATATTATGTGTGGATTGTGACTTCTAAGGCCAGGTCATAAAATCCATCGACGCTTCCACCTTGTTCTCTCTTGGATCCCTCACTGGGGAGGGAAGCTGGTCCCCAGGTCACGAGGACCCTCTGGACAGGGCCACATGGGGAGGAGCTGAGGCGTCCTGCCAGCAGCCGGCTCCCACTGCCAGTGTGTGGGTGACTCGGCCACCTCAGAAGAGGCTCCGCCAGCCCCAGTCCAGGGCCCTGAGATGAGTACAGACCAGGCCGACATCTCCTCCACAATCATCTCATGAGAGCCCCTGAACCCCGGAAACTGTGAGGTGATAAAGGTTTGCTGCTGTTTCCAGCCACTACGTTTTGACATAATGAAGCACATTCCAATAGACAAACAATCCAAAACTCAAACTCCTCACGATGACCTGCCCCTTTCTAGGTCGTCTGCCTCTTTCTTTGACTCCTGTCCTAGTCTTCTCCCTCTTCCCTTCCACTTTGCTTCTCTCGGAACTCGCCAGGCACACGTCTGCCTCAGACACTTTGCATCTGTGGGTCCCTCTGCCCAAACGCCTCTCTCTCAGGTGCCAGATGACTTGCCCCCCAGCTCCTTTGAGTTCTGGTTCGAATCTCACCTTTAAATGAAGCCTTCCCTGGTCACCACATTTAAAATGAAAATCCTTCATCTCCCCCAACAATTCCTCCCTCCTCCCCTGCTTTATTTTCTGCGTTACCCTTGTCACCATTCAACATATTATACATCGTGCCTGTGCACCTTCATTATCATGAGCTCCACGAGGGCAAGGACGTCTGTGGGTTTTGTTCTTGGCATCCTTAGGGTCCAGAACGGTGCCTCGCACACAGGAAGCTTTCAATGGTTATATGCTAAGTCAATGAATAAATGAATTAATCTAATTAGCTTAAAAAATTAAACACATTATATGGGTTCCTTGTAGGAAAACTAGAAACTATAATAAGCCTTAGGGATGAAATAAGAGCTGCTATCTGGAAATATCCAATATTGATATTTTTCTATCTATTCTTCCTGACTGCTCTCTTCAATGCCCTTTGAATTGCAAGGAACGGACATCTTCTCTGGCCGACCCAGATAAAGGAGTGTTCAGCAAAGGCTGCAGTGGACTCTAGGGAAATGGGCAAGGCACAAAGTGCTCCAGGGGTTAGGCTAGCTTGCCTTAGTAGAGTCTCCAACAGATACTAACGCTGCTCTCTGGCTGGTGGGGCCCCAGGACCTCCCTCCTGTGGCATCTCTGCTTCCTCTCTTCACCTGCTCCAGTCTGCTCATTCATTAGTTCACATGTGGTCCTCATGTCTGCCCCGGGACCGCCACGATTTTTCAGTCCTGCTGGCCCAGTCTCTCATTGTCCCAATTCCAAGCTCCAAGAAGACTCTCATTACCCCATCTTGGGCCAGGCATCCTCGTCTGGTGGACAGGGTCACAAATCTGTATTAATATGCCAGGGCTGTCGTAATAAAGTACCACGAACTGAGTGGCTCAAGCAATAGAAATTTATTATCTCATGATTCTGGAGGCTGGAAATCTGAGATCAAGGTGTTGGTGGGTTTGTTCCTTCTGAGGGCTGTGAGGGAGAATCTGCTCCATGCCTCTCTTCAAGTTCCTGGTGGGTTGCCGGCAATCTCTGCCATTTCTTGGCCTCCACTGCATTACCCTGACCTCTGCCTTCATCTCCACATGACATTCCCCTGGTCTTTGTTTCCAAATATCCCCCTTTTTATAAAGATACCAGTCGTACTGGATTAGAGCCCACCCTAATGACCTCTTCTTATCTTAATCATCTGCAAAGACTCTATTTCCAAGTAGATCACATTCACAGGAACTGGGGACTAGAACTCCAACATCCTTTGGGGGGACAGAGTTCAACTCATGACAGTCACATTGAAATGCAGATGCTCCTTACGATGAGGTTATGTCCTGATAAACCCATCTTATGTTGAAAATGTCATAAGTCGAAAATGCATCTAATACACCTAAACTACCGAACATCGTAGCTTAGCCTAGCCTGCCTTACGTGTGCTCAGAACACTTACATTAGCCTACAGTTGGGCGAAATCATCTACCACAAAACCTGTTTTATAATACGGTGTTGTGTATCTCATGTAATTTATTGAACACTGTACTGAAAGTGAAAAACAGAATGGTTTCCCATCATCGTAAAGTCAAACAATCATAAGTCAAACCGTCATAAGTTGGGGAATGTCTGTAGTCAGTAGATTTGCATCTTTAAGTGGCTCTGAGTAGAGGAAGAAATGACATTTGTCTGGGACCAAGGTTGTTTCCTATGCAAATATATGTTTTTCTTGCAAAAATATAACTTTCCCTTAATGATACATTGTAAAAATTTTCTCATGTCAAGAAACATATTTTCCTCATTTTTAAAGGCTGCATAGTGTTACACTACATGAAAATGTCATAATTTATTTAAGGAATCCCTTATTGTTAGATTTCTTCTGATTTTTTTAGTTATTTTGTATGATATGGCAGTGATTATCTTTGTTTCTAAATCTTTGTGCACACTGATAATTATTTCCATAGGATAAATTCCTGAGAGCAGAATTAGAGGTTCAAAGAATATGACATTTTAAAAGTTTTTGATATATATTATCAAGATGATTTCTAGGAAGTTTGTTGAGAATGTCTGTCTCTCAACATCTTTGCCAATATCCAGTAGAGTATTTTCAGCCAGCCAAAGTTGAAGAGATTTGAAAAATCGTACAGTGGGCACAAGGGATCCTGTAGTCCCAGCTACTTGGGAGGCTGAGGCAGGAGGATCACTTGAGCCCAGGAGCTTGAGGTTGCAGTGAGCTATGATGACACTACTGCACTCTAGACAGGATAACAGAGTAAGATGCTGCCTGAAAAAGACAAAAGTATAAACAAAAATGATAATATCAACTTGGTAGCAATTTCCAGAAAATCTATAGCTCACAATTCAGGACAAAACTGGTCAATACAGAGGTGGGGTGTGGTGGCTCATGCCTGTAATCCTAGCACTCTGGGAAGCTGAGATGGGAGGATTGCTTGAGGTCAGGAGTTTGAGACCAGCCTGAGCAAGAGCGAGACCCCCCATATCCGTCTCTACTAAAAATAGAAAAATTAGCTGGGCTTAGTGGCGCACGCCTGTAGTCCCAGGTATTGAGGAGGCTGAGGCAGCAGGATCACTTGAGCCCAGGAGTTCAAGGTTGTGGTGAGCCATGATCACGCCACTGCACTCTAGCCAGGGTGACAGAGCAAGACTCTGTCTCAAGAAAAAAACAAACAAACAAACAAAAAACAAACTGGTCAAAACATTAAAAAGAAGGTGTCAGTGACACAGTGAACAGAATCACCAAATTTTGAAAATAGATTCACCATAAATATGAAATACCTGAGCAAGGAGCAAAAGGTTAATTGGCCCCAAATCTCATAAACATCAGAAGATGGGCTAACCAAGAAAAAGGCAGAAACAATCACATGAATTTAATTCCAGAAACTCAAATGAAAGCTGATATGCCATTTGAGGAGCTGGTGAAAGAATGACCTAAATGACTAAAGGTTAGAGTAATAGAAAATGGTGTGTAGAAGTGTCCGAAACAATCCCTTTACAGGGGAAATGCTGAAATTTAAAAAATGTAATTGCTAAAAATGCATTAAGGCTGATATGCGATTTGAGGAATTAGCAAATGAGTGTTAAAAATGCATGTAATTGAAAAAATTTAAAAGACATTCACCAGCATACTAAAGAAATTGGAGGAAACGGTCCCATCTAATATGAAATTCTGACATCTTGGTGGCTAGCAAGGAGTATTTGGGATGGGGGGACTTAGTAGCGGTTTGTAGAAAAGTTGACATGACTGAGTAAGCTGTTCTGGGCAGCAGAAAATGAGCCCAAGATGCCAGAAGAGATTACTATAATGAACAGTATGATCAGTGCCTCAAATATGATGGGTGTTCATCGTCAATAGAAAGTACTGAGGAAAGAGAACAAGTAAATTCGTTACTAACCCTAAAAATGCTGGACAGTTGGTAAGCTAAGAGGGGAACTAAGATGTGTGAGTAGCACCCATATCGTATATTAAATTTGGTTTACCAATTACTAGAAATAAACTGAGAAACTATTGAGAAATTAGCTAAAGACTCAAAAATTGCAAATGTGGCAATAGGAAATGACATAAAAAAGAATTCAAAAGGAATCAGTAAAAAATGAAAGATTCTCATTTATGATGACAGCATTCTGGTTTCTAATGAGGAAATACAATTTTTGAATATTAAAGGTACTCCCACATAAAACCCCGTCCTTTCAATGAACTGAGCAATCCTTAAACTGCTGCTGTAAGAACACAACGAAAACCAGTCCACTTGAACTTGATGGCAATTCCCAAAAGCCACATGAAAACCTTCTTACGCAACAGAAATTGCTTTACAACTATGTTAATCAGTACATTTGTTAAATTATTTATTCTATTAATTGGTTATTTAATGAACTGGCTTTGGCTTTCTCGCTCTGTCTGTCTGTCTATCTATCTATCTTCCTAACTGGCTATTTTGTAAATTAGTTATTTGAGGAATTGATTTTTGACAAAATGGCTTTAGATCAATTCAATGTTGGTAAATTTACCCAGAACCATCTCCCCATTTCCTCCATAGCAAATGGGGAAGGCAAACAGATTAAAAAAAAAAAAAAAGGCTTTCTAGAAGGCAATTTTGTAATCCTTGCTAGAAGCTATAAAAATGTGCATGCTTATTAGCCAACAATTCCACTTTTAGGAAATTATCCTAAAGAAATAATGACAATGTGCAAAAAGATTAGGCTATACAGATTTCTCAATGGAATTATCTAATACAGTAAAATATTAAAGACAAGTTAAAATTTCAATAACAGGTTGATTAAATAAATCAAGTGATAGTGTACAGAGGACTGTTATGAAGCTTTAAAACTTGTGCTGAGAAAGAATATTTAATGTCTTGGAAAGTTGTTCAAGCATTGTTGTTAAGTTTATTAAAAAAACCAGGCTGTGAAACAGACTGATACTACTTTAGTAAGGAAAAAAATGCCATATGTGTATGACTGAGTGGATAAACTCCAAAGTGTTCACTGTTATTTTGGGGTTGGCATTAAGGATAATTTTTATTTTCTTCTTTTTGTTTACCTGAATTTTCTAAAATTTCTACACTGAATTTGTGTTATTCTTTATAAAGAGAAAAAACAAGTTTTTAATCACCCGCCGGGAGACCTTCCCAACGTATGTGACCTTGAATAAGCCCCTATGCCTCTCTCCAGGCCTTCCTACTTCTCATCTTCCTTGAACTTCACATCTTTTCCCTGATCTTTCCCTTCCCTCTTTTAAAATTCTGTTAGTGACTCGCTACTTCTAAAAATCTATATCCCACGAACTTCAGCATTGCTTGAAGACTGTTTTGTCGTATACTGACATACAGGGCTTGCATCAGTAACTATGAGTGGCAGACACTCAAGGAGCAAGGGATACCAAGAGGAGGAAGACACTCCCAGGAGCTTGTACTCCAGTGGAAGAGGCAGATATTTGATCAGAAATAGCACTGCAATGTGAGAAACAGTCTCATAAAAGTAGGAGCAAAGTGGTACAAGATCACAGAGGTCAGTGATGACGTCTCAAAGCAGTAACACTGGAGTTGGACCCTGGGAGGAGGAACATCATGGGCCTGCAGTTATTGACTATGACTAGGCACTGCACTATGGACTTTGTGTGCCTTATATAATCTTCTCAACAATCACACCAGGCATCCTCTCTCTTTCCCTACTTTTTCTTAAGCACTTTAGAACACTAAAGTGCAAGAGGGTAAGTAATTTGCCCAGGTTCTGAGCAGCCACTCCTTGCCTTGCTCTCTTCTGCTCTCTATGCCAGGGCACGGACCTCTGCAATCTACACTTCCTAGATGCCATTGCCAACTGGAGGTTGGGAGTAGTTCCTCCCAGCTACAGGTAACAGCTTCAGCAGTGGCTGTTTGCCTCCTTGGTTCCAGCGCCCCCAAATTTTGACAGCCCCAGCTCAGTGGTTCCAGGATTCCAGGAATCCTGGAATTCCCAGGCTCTAGTAACCTACCTCCTCCTTTTATCCCTCCAGCTTAGGCATGGTACTGCCTTCCTACAGTGCATCTCTGCTCTGCCTCAACATCCCCTGCTTGGACTTACAGATCCGCCAATACCTTTGTAACTAGTTCCCTGTATTAAAAGCCCTCTCTGAACTGTCTAGCATGGCCTGTTTTCCTGAACAGACCCCGACCCATATAGGCACACAGCTGTCATTGCCTGAGCTGGGATACTCATAGCTCTTGGACTCCAAAGTCTTCAAAGATGACAGTCCACATTCACTGAACACTTACTAAGTGCCAAGGCCTTTAAATGGACCATCTCATTCAATCCTCACGACAATCCTATGAAGCAAGTGCTGTTGCTATCGCACATTTACAAGAAAAGACACCGAGCCCAGAAACTTTCACAAAACACAGAGTAAGCAAGTGGGGGAAGGAAGAGGTGGACCCAGGCAGGCTGAATCCGGGGCCTGTGTTCCTAACCCCTAACCACCCAGCTGTCCCCAGTTTGGACAGGAGGGAGCAGGGAGGTGGGAGAGAGTCATTAGAGAGGTGAGAGTTAGGAAAACACACAAGAGGGGCCTTGAACCAGGCAGTCCTTTGACCTCAGTATTGCAGTTCCTGAGCTATAGTTTGAGAGGCTAGAACTGGTCCCCAACCCCCACCCCTTCCTGGTGCCCCCAGCTGCTATCCCACCACACTGGGTATCTGTGAGAGGAGAAAGAAATCTAAGGTACAGTGCTCAGTGACCTTGCCTCTCTCAGCACCTCCCTCTGTTCCTCTTGTCCACCTTCCCACTTCCCAGGGTCCTCCATCCTCAACCGGGAAAAGCCCATAATCCCCGCTGGAAAATCCATCCATCCTTCAGACTCCAGCTCCCTTGGCATTTGCACATCGCAGGGAATGCAGGTTGCTCTGACTCTAATTAGCAGGTGCTAAGCAGTTTCCACATTTCTTAGTAAATATGTCAAAACACAAAATCCATTCATTCTTTCCTCTCCCCCACCCTTCCCGTCCTCTTGTAAAACACGATTTTGTCTCCTGGCTGCTCAGCCGAGAAATGTTTTTCTTCAGCGAGAGCGAAAGTGGCATTAACACAGGGAGTCTGGCAGCGTTACAGTCCTTTTCAAATCCTCACCTGCCCTCCTGCTCATTCATCCATCTGTTCCTTCCTTCATTCACTGGCCCGCGACGGGGCAGGCCCTGATTTGGGGCTTTGGGTTTTATTGGGGTCTCTCAAGTATAAGGCTGGCAGCACCAGGGGTCCCAGAGAGACCCTCCAGGAGACCCCATTATCACCCAGGACGCAGCCGGGGTAACAGGGTACCGCGGAGCCTCCGGGGAGTTAAACATTTAATTTCCACCATCCCTCCGGGCCTCCTGCTGGGGTGATTGGAAAACAACTCCTTAAATCAGGCAGCTGCCCGCTCGCCTCCCCGCCCGGCTCCCGCCCGCGCGCCGCCGCTCTCCCTGGGAGGCTGCCCGGGCGGGGACGCCGTTTCCAGCCGCAGCTGCCTCGCGCCTCCCCGGCGGCCTCCTCCCGACCCTCGCCCGACCAAAGAGCCGGGAAGTCGGGAGGGAGCCCGAGGCCCAGACCGCGCAATGCCTGCGGCCTGTCCACCGAGCCTGTGGCCTGGCTGGTGTCGCAGCCTGCGCGCTGGGGACACGCTTCGCTCCCCCGGCGGAAACGAGGGACCTCCGACTGGGTGGAGGGGAGCTTCCCCGTCTGAGTTTTTGTGATTGTTGTTGTCGTTTGTTTAATTTAGGGTGACACGTTAATATAAACCCCAAGATGATTTTGAAGGGCTGGCCGTTCAGCGTCAACCGGGAGCTCGCGCGGGCTCGTCCCCTGGCAGCCTTGGCCCCGAGGCTATCTTTGGAGGAGGGAGGGCTGGAGGAGGCCCCGTAGTCTTCCAGGCTGGAGTCTCGGCGTGAACATAATGAAGCCCCAGAATCGGGTCCGGCCAGCGATTTCGACTAATTCCACCGGCCTTCACCCTGCCTTTGTGACTAGCCCCACAGGGCTGCGGCCCGCAGCGGCCTTAGCCACCCCCTCGGCCGTCCCTCTGGCCAGCATTCCAGGGCAGAGCCAGCATCTTCCGCGCCCCTGGGACCTCATGGACGAAAAGGGAAAGGAAGTGATCCCTGCCCTTGAGCATAGGACAGAGCGATGTATGAGCCACGTGTTTCAACAGAGAAAATAGTGTTGGCGGAGGGGAGGAGGGAAGTACAGTGTATGAAGGAGTTTGTGGGGGCCACGGAGTATGGGGCTGGCAGGGACTGGGAGGCTCCACTAGCCCGGTCTACTCGGTGATATGAAAACTGAGGCACAGAGAGGTGAGGCACCGTGCCCAGGGTCACACAGCGGGGCGGGGCGGGGGCAACACAGGACTCACAGGCAATCAAATGTCCAGGTTGTGGTTGTCAGTCTGTTCTTCCTCCTGCTCCACCTCATTTCTCCTGATCCTCAAGCGTTTGCCCTCCCTGTGTGCCTGGCCCCAGAAAGCAGTAGCTAGCACCATTCAGAGGAGGCAGGCAGGCGCCGAGAAGTGCCAGCAGAATCATTTCCATTAATTTATACCATTTCACAGCTCCTCCAATCTGCCTGCTCCCTGCTGGTCCCACCATGTCCTGACTGAGATGGCTGTTCTGTTTGTTTCCATTGTCTGAGAAATAAAATGGTTTTGATTACACCCACGGTCTCTCATGAATGACTGTACCTTGGCTACCCACAAGGCAGAAGGCACCATCTGCAACCCTCAGTCTTTCTGGAAGAGACCTGCTTGCCACCTCCAGAGGGCCTTGAGCCCAAGCTGAGGGATGACACCAGCCCGGACCCAGCCCTGCCCTGCCCCACCCCAGCTGCTGGGTGTAGACTGAGCCTGGACAGAGGAAGAGCTGGGAAGGGGAGACTCTGGGTAGGTTGTCTTTGGTGGAAGGGCAGGACCAGGAGAAGGAGAGGAAACTAACATTTTTCAGAGCATAAGACAGGACGCAGTCAGTCAGCCAACTGTCAAAGCCACAGTAGGCCTGGTCCTAGACCCTGTTCTCAGAGCTGGGGGCCCAGCAGTGAACACACAGGGACAACTCCGGTGCATCTGGGTAGGAGTGTTACTCAAAATATTTAACAACTGGGCCTGTGTCTACACCAACCAATCACTGTCCTGTGGCCCTGAGCAAGGTCTCAGAGGATCCTATTGGGACTGGCATTAACCCTTTAGCTGCTGGATCCCAGTGAGGTCAGGGAGAGGCTGGGGGCAGCCAAGATGGGGGAGCCACAGACAGCAGCTGCTCACCAACCAGCACGGAAGAATTGCAGTATTACAGCAAAAGCAAATACCAGCTATGCACACAGCACGTCAGATAAGGCGTTGGAATGGCTACGGTAAACTGTTCACAGTTGGCAACCACTACTCAGCAACAGCCCATAATCACTTCATGGGAGGAAGAGGCCCATTGATTCCAGAACTTCCGAATTTTTCCAGAGGAGTCAGATCTGGAGTGTGTGTGTGTGTGTAAGAACTTTTGATTTTTAAAAAAATTTACATACCCAGCCTAGGCCAAAGAAAATGTATCTTTACTTACACACCCCCTGAGAGCTCGCAGTTTGAGCCCTCCGGCCTTAGGACACCAGGAATTGTGCTGAACTTCACAGGATATAACTGCCATCAATCCTCACAACCACCCATCAGGTTCATGTTATTCTCTCCACTTGAAAGGTAAAAAAACCAAGAATCAGCTTTCTTTGGGATGATGGGAGCCCAAGAGGGCATCCATGTAGTACAAGAGAAGGCAGCTGGTTGAACCCAAATCTGCCTCTCTCCAAAGAGGGAAAAGGACCCTCTTGGGTGCAAATATGCTCCCATGAGAGCACCTGTCCTGTTGGTGGAGGGGCTAGGCAGAGGGCAGAGCTGCAGAGGGATTGGCAAGGTTGCTGGGGGTGGCTGCAAGTGGCCTAGGATAGCTATGGGAATGGAGAGTATAAATCCATATGCGGAACTGGGAATGAGGCAGGTATGCTAGGGAGATTCTGGAGTTTATTCCAGCCACAGGAATGTGCGAACTTGGCTCATGATGGAGGAGTCAGGGACCCCCCCTAAGAGAGTTAGAAGCTGGGCTGAGGTTTGTTTTCCACACTCTTGCAGGAAGGTCCACATGCCACCTTCCCTGCACTGGCCCTGGGGAGCTGATTACCAATGTGGCAGGACACCCTCCTTCTGAAGATGCTTGCTGTGCCTGAGGTCCAGCCCAGTTTCTTGCCAGGTTCCCGGCCGAGCCACCAGCTGGTAGGTGGGCTCTTACCATACTGTAATGACCATTATAGGAGAGAGGTGGGTCTGAAGGCAGGGCTGGAAAGAGGGGGGAAGCATGGGGATGGGAGCATGCAAGTCTGTGGGAGGAACGGCAAATTGTCCCACTGTCCAGAAGGACAGGGATTAGTAGACAGTGAAGGCTTAAATGGAAGGCTGTGGCCAAGTTGCAGGACCCTTCAGGGACTAGGACCAGAGCTGAGATGTTTTACTCTGCAGGCAATATGGAGCCACAGAAGGTTTGGCACTAGGGTATCTGTCTATATATGTTCGGGCTGCTATAACAAAATATCATAGACTGATGGCTTAAACAACAGACATTTATTTCTCCCAGTTCTCGAGGCTGGGAAATCCAAGATCAGGGTGCCAGCAGGGTTGGGTTCTGGTGAGGCCTCTCTTCCTGGCTTGCAGACAGCAGCCTTCTTGCTGTATTCTTACATGGCTGAGAGAGAGAGCTCTAGTGAGAGCTCCTCTTCTTATAAGGACACTAATCCCATAATAGAGGCTCCACCCTCATGACCTCATCTAAATCCAACCATCTCTCAAAGGCCCCACCTCCTAGTACCAGCATGCTGGAGGTTAGGATTTTGATGTATGAATGGAGCGTGGGGTAGGCACAAATATTCAGTCCGTAACAGTGATGAACTGTGAGGCTGAAAACTAATATTTTGTTGTTGTTGTTAGAACCAGGGTCTTGCTCCATCACCCAGGCTGGAGCACAATGGCATGATCACAGCTCACTGCAGCCTCCAACTCCTGGGCTCAAGCAATCCTTCTGCCTCAGCCTCCCCAGTAGCTGGGACTACAAGCCCATACCACCACATCTGGCTAATTTTTAAAAATTTTTTGCAGGTCTTGCTATGTTGTTCAGGCTGGTCTCAAACTCCCGGCCTCAAGAGATCCTCCCACCTCAGCCTCCCGAATTGCTGGGATTATAGGCGTGAGCCACTGCATACTGCCTAGAAGCTAATATCTGAGTTCCTAACTTGTGCCAGCCTCTTTATGTATTCTCTATCTATTTATCTGTCTCTATGTTCTTTATACATCTTCATATATCTCTAATTCTAAGAACAGCCTTGTGAGAGAAGTATTAAATATTTTTGCTTTGCATGTAAGGACGTTGAGGCTCACAAATGTCCAGCAACATTCCTGAGGTCATATAGCAGCTGCAAAATGATGGCTCAGAATTGTAACTGAAGGCAGAAGGGCTTTGTGAAACCAGAGGCTGCAAGAGTAGCTAGAAGTACTATGTGGGTATGAATAGTAAGACCTGTAACTGCAACTGAAGAAGGAGAAATTCGACAGGGAACGGATGCTGGAGTCCTTGGAGTAGGACCTAGTGATCCAGTGTGGATGGGGCCAGAGTGAGAAGTCACAGAGGATGCAGGAGGGTGGGAACTCTGGTGAAACCATCAGCAATATAGGAAATTTGGAAGAGGGCTCAGTTCTCAGAAGAGATAGTCTTACTATGATTGCAGAAATGTTGTGTTAGTTACAGAGGAATGGAAAGTGTCATTTTTACTTCCCAGCTTGGCAGTACAGAAAAGCAAACTAGAACAGAAACTTCCCAACTTTGTAACTTGTCCACAGCAAAAAATATACATTCAACAATACTTACCCTTCCTCCATGTAATGTATTCTTATTTTTCCCATCCTATTCTCCTCTATCTCCTGGTAGGGTGGAGGGTGGAGAAGGAGAATGCTGGTTGAAATTCAGTCATGCAATTGGTTTTATGACCCACAAATGGGGAATGGCCCAAAATCTGGACAAGACTTCATCAGAAGCAGGGTGGAGTGCAACAGCCAGTCTTGGTAGTCACTGCACACGGACGTTATGAAAGACGGAACCAAGAGAGGGACTCATATTGGCAAGAAGAGGAAACCCATTGTACCTAACGTGCAGAGGAGGGCAGGGCTTCTAAAAGGCCACTTATTTTTACAATTAGGTCATCAGGGACCTTCCAAGGAACAGTTTCAGTCAGTGGTGGAGGTGGAAACCAGACTGGAAAACAGGAGTGGGCATGGGGAGAGTAAAGAGGTGGGTATTAAAGACATGCCTGTATGCAGAAGGGAGGGAGCTAGCACAGAGGAAGTGATGGAAGGTGCCCGAGAGCGCGAGGTGTGTGGGTATAGGAGGGGCTGGTAAGGGATGGAGCCAAGTCCACATGGACATGAAAAATGCTGCAGTGAGTCGGGACAAAGCACTTTGGGAAGGAGGCAGGGTGCTGCTTCTTTTCAGATAGGGAAGGGGACAGACTAGGAAAAGACAGACATTCGCTGAAGCAAAGAGGGCATGATGACAAGCGGAAGTGGGGAGATGACGGAATGTGAATGGCTGACCCCAGTTTTCTCAATAAAGTAGGAGTCAAGGTCATCTGCTGAGAATGAGGTGGGCAATTTGATGCGAATGAGAAATGTTTGGAACAACTGCTAGGAAGCATCAACGGCAAAGAAATAAAAGACATGCTGACTGATCCGAGGACCAGTGCAGATGCCTTGGTCTGTGGAACGTGTGGTTTGCTGGGCTTGCAGGGCCTCTGCTCTCCCACTAGATACTGTCAAAGCACCGCCCCCTCCTCTCCCCAAGGTTGCACATCAGGCTCCATCACCAGAGGGCTCATGGAATGTTGTTGGTTTTCTGTTAAAAGGCCAAAGAATATAAACTATTATACCCTGATTATTTTTTTAAAGAATCTTGCCTCTAGGCTTTCCAAAATAAGCTTCTTCTTTTAGATTTCTGATTCTACTTCCAATAAATCTCTTGACAGCATAGCCTAGCCCATCTGGGCCAATCAATCAGCCTCTATCATCAAGCGTTATTTTTCTCCACTTCCCCTTCCTGGGATTTGCAACCCTGTCTGCACATTGGAATTGCCTGGGGAAAGTTAAAAATACTGATGCCTTGTCCCACCCCTAGAAATTGACTTAATTGATTTGGTTTTGTGGCTGGGCATTGGTAGAATCCCCCCCAGATAATTCTAATATTCCAGCTAAGAATGCCACTGGCCCCTTTGCTGCTCAAAGTGTGATCTGTGAATTAAAAGTATCCGCATGGACCTGGGTACCTATAGAAATGCAGAATTTCAGGCTCTACTCCAGATCTGGGAAATCAGAATCTGCAGTTCAGAAGGACTCCAGGCAATTCATATGCACATTAAAGTCTGAGAACCGCTATGCTAGAGATCTAACCTCTTAAATCCGCCTACCCCTTGTAAGATCAAACAGGAGAGTCTCAGAGATCACACCTCCTATCTCTAAGCAGCCTGGCAAAGAGCTGATGTCTGCTTTCTCCTAGAGTGTGAAAACAGGCACCTACCAACCAATCAACAACAAGTGCTTCCTGACATATGGGCAGACAGACACAGTTATCTGAGTATTGTCTCTTGGGTTTAACAGTCTACAGTGTAGTTAGTTGGAGTATTCTTATAGAGTAACCTACTATCAAGGTTTGTATGGGACTGTCCCAGTTTTCCCACATGTTGGGAAATTTGTCAGTCTCGGGAAAATTGTAATAGTTTTTCACTCTCCATCAAGTAACATTTTGAACTGATTTTAAGCCCTTCCCACACCCCCTCATGTCTGTGCATGCATGCACACACGTGTGCACACAAACACACACACCCCATCAAAGGTAAGATCTGCTTCTTTGGTACCCACCACCCTCTCATGAACACACATATCTAGGAGCATTGGTGTTTTTGTGCATATAGTTAATGCTTAAAAATGTTGGTTCACTTATTCAACAAAAATTCACTGGGTGTCCACAGCATACCAGCCTCTGTGCAGTACCAAAGTAGACACAACACCTGTCCTCATGGGGATTGTAGTCTGGAGGGGGACACAGAAGTGATGACATGCAGTGGGGTGAGAACTGTGGTCGGTGGAAAGACTGTGGGGATCTGCAGGAGCTCCTAGGAGGAGCACCCAACCCATATATAGGGGCCGGGACTTCTGAAGGGTAGGAGAAATTGACCATGTGAGGGGCAAAGGGCATATCTGAGGGGCAGAGAGCTTCTAAACAGAGGGAATGGGGTCCACAGGCTGGGGCAAAAGAGAGTCAGGCTCCTTTGAACCTGAAAGAAGCTGCTGAATTTAATTATGTTTAATTAAATAGTAGAAAGAGCATTTGACTTGGAGCCAGGAGACCAGGATCCAAACCCCAGCCCTACAACTGACAAACAAGTTCCCTAGCTTTTCTAAGTCTGCTTCTTATCCATATGAAGTATAAGGGATGATAATCTCCATTTCATAGTTTTGTCTTGAAAGATGCTATTATATTCCTGGAGCATAATAGCTATACTTCTGTCCGTTGCACTTACCTCACTGATAATTATTTATTCAGAGTCACTAGAGTTTATTGAGTAGCAGCACACAAAGAACAGATATTACTGCCACCGGGAGTTCCGCTGCATGCCGGGCATCACCAAGTGCAAGGAAAACGGTGTATTTGAATGTTTGAAACACAATTGCAGTGGAGAAAGGACTTGAAAGTTGATTGAAAAATTTCAACATTATTCAAGAGGATGAAGGCCTGTCAGCAAAGGGAAGGCAAGAGCTACAAGCAGAATTGTGCCAAGATGCTAGAGCAGTTCACCCTGGGGGCCAAAGCTACTAGGACCACTATCATGACCTAAGGACCAATAAGTCTGCCAGACTTCATTTCTAGACTGCAAGCTTCATGAGAGTGAAGGCCTTGTCTGTTTTTATGACTAATATAGCCCATGGCTAGGCCAGCATCTGTGCGTGACAGTAACACAGACACATCACTTACCCTCTTTGGGTGTTAATTCCCTTATCTCAAAAATGAAGGAAGGTTCCTTTCTCAACAAACATTATTCTATAAGTAACAAAACCGTTAACACTTTCTAGCATGAGGGTAGGGAGTAATAATGCTAATGGCAACTGGGAAATGATAATTTAAAAAGAAAAAAAAAGCAAACAGGGTGCTTTGATTCTGTGTCTACCAGATCTCCACAGGTATGAGCAGGTACAGAGAGAAGGGGAGAGCTGGATAAGCCGAAGGTCTGGGAAAACTATGTGACATGTGCCATATTTCTGACATTTTCTTTTGGCTCTCTGTCCAGAAAATGGCCTCTAGGTAAGAGACCTGAAACAAAAGTGTACTTGGGTCTTGAATGAGACACAGTTTACCAACCACATTAGAGGCACTTTGGCATGTTTAGTGTTTTGGGGCTTCTGTACTCTACTTTGTCAACTTGTTGCATTCCCCAGCAACCCGAGGTGGTTGTTACCATGGTGATCACCCCAAGTGGAGGGACCCTTCTGCCCCCCTTCCACAAGTGGGCTAAGTAAGGCAGCCTCCTGGTAGAAGCCAGGTTGGGTTAGGCCAGGGGGTACACAGATGAGCCCCAAGTTGAGGGAAACTCACAGGTGCTTCAGCTGATGCTTCAGGGAGGCAGACACAACTCTACTGACTAGAGTGTGCAGAGAAAGGAGAATGAGCGAGTGCTTGTGTATGAAATCAAGGGGAGCCTTGCCATTCCTCCCTAGGGGCAGCATCCTTTCCTCCCTCTGTGCTTTTGGAAGAGCTCCTCCTTCTGCCTGGAATGCCTTCTGCTCTCTTACCCTGGCCAACTTTAGGTCCACCATAGAGATCTTCTCTTGTGAGAAGCCCTCCCTGGTCCTCAGGCCTGCACTCCTAAAGCACTTTGCACAATCCTTGGTCCTTACCTTACTCCAAGTCTGCCTCTTATCCATATGAAGGGTAAGGGATGATAATCTCTATTTCACAGTTTTGTCTGGAAAGATGCTATTATATTCCTGGAGCATAATAGCTGTACTTCTGTCCGTTGCACTTACCTCACCGATAATTATTTATTCGGAGTCAGTAGAGTTTATTAAGTATCTTAATTGCCCCACCTGAGCCACAAGACTGGCAAAGCTCCAAGAGGGCAGGAGCTGTGTTCACCACAGTATCCAAAACCCTCAGCACAGTTCTGGCACAAAGTAGCCACTCAGTAAATATTTGCCAAATGAACAAACTAGAAATTTTATTCTCCTTGTGTGGGAGAATGATAAAACAAGTTGCTATCACTGTTTAAATAAAACCCACCCACCAGCTTCTATAAGACATTCTGTGGTCTGTGAAGTTAGAACTTCATTTCCTGTGCCTTCTCTAATCACAGAGCCTAACTTTAAGCAACAATCCTTCAACACCAAAGAAATTTGGGGTGATGACTCACATTTTATAAAGATTTTCAATAATAAACATTGAAATAAAAGTTATGGGGTTAGCCCCAAATTCACTAGAAAATCAGATTAACCATAAACTCCCGCCCATTCTCTAAATAGTCTGGCAAATTAATCTTTACTGCAACATATTAATGCACTAGGAAGGGAATGGATGAATAGTTCTCAGGCTGGAAAAGGGGAGAAACAAGGAAGAATTTCTTCCTTCTATCAGGTGTAGATGTATTCCCTGATATTTTCCAGTCAAAGAACAAGAAATGCCAGCTCGGATATTTGCCTTCCATCTCGAGCATGCCACCTCACCTCTCCGGATCCTGGTTTCTCATTTCTAAAGACCAGGAAAATAATGTCTGCTCTTCCCTCCCTGCCATAGAAATATGAGCTAGTAGCTCCATATGTGTTGAAGGATAAGAAAGCTCCTGAACCCACAGGGTTCTTCCAGACCCTCCTGAGGCTTCCCGATAAAAATTCTATTCAGTCAACCAAGACAGTTTTTGTGCAGTCACTCTTCCCAGGCAGGGGGCCCCAAGCACTAGTAGCCAGACTACTAGTCTCCTATGACAGAAAGGCCATTAAGACCCAGCCCAGAAAGACTGGCACTGAGAAGACTAGTTACTACAGAGGAGTAAACGTATCCCTCCCCTTTCTGCACCCAGCCCAGCCCTCCATGGAAAGCTATACTGGGTCCTAAAGCATAGCAGGGCAATTTGGAACACAATGAGAGGGAGAGGATTAGGCTGAGCAGAAAGGAATAGGTTTCTGATGAGGAGAGTCAGGGTAGATCTCTTATTGCCATACCTTGGCACACACTTCCACCTAGAGAATTCCCTTAACTCCACCTACTCATCCCTACTTGACCACTCAAAGCTTAGCCCCTCTGGGGCCCTGCTCCAGCTCCCCCAGGCATCACTAGTCACCCTCCTGCATGGTCCTTCAGCACAAAGTATGCAACCCTGATCCAAGGCACCCATCCCATTGTCTTTTGGCTACTTCTGAGCACACCAATCTCTTGCACTAGACTCTGAACTCCACATCTGATCTTGCATTCCTGGGGCCTGGCACCCCATTGGGTTTGCTCAATTCTGCTGAGTGGATCACACTGATCCTTTTGCTGCCACCAAACCAGGTGGATCAGAAAGGAAATGGGCAACACGACATTTTCATCTTTAAATCATGACCTTTGGGGATAGAAGATCCCTTAAGAGGTCATCAAATTTATTCACCTCATTGAGCAAGACTGACGAAATACCTGGTGGGACTCACTCAGTTCCTACCTGTCTTTGACTCTGGTCCTTAGCATAATTTGGCACAAAGTTACCTTGTCTGCCCTCAGCTAGCTTTGTAAAACCTGTTTAACGATTGTCTTTTTATAATATTTTTATTAAGCAAACAATAGACCATACCTTTTTTATTCTGGAAAATTTCAAATACATACAAAAATAGAGAGAAAAGCAGAATAAATGTCCCATGTACCCGTAACCCAGCTTCAGCAATGGCACACATGGACAGTCTTGTTTTATCTGTAGTCACCAGATTATTCTGAAGCAAATTCCAGCCATCATATCAAATACATACTTTTCAACTTGAATTGCATTCATAGGAAGAATGAAAGTCAATTTAAATCGTAAGGAATCTCTCTCTAGGGTCATTTCCCAATAAGTGGGTTTATTTTGGGTAGGGGGTGGGAAACTCTTGAAGTCACATCACATACTGCTTCAAAGACCCAAACTTTTTTTTTTTTTTTTTGCAGGCAAACACGTAGTGGATGTTAGAAGCCAGAAACAAGACAGCAAGGATTGCACAGAGTGTCAGGATTGAGTTTGCAAAGACCGGACCATCCGGGTTCTCCCTGGAACAAAGATACTCAAAAGGCAGAAGCAGCCACGTGTGCCAACCCCCTCAAGTGCTCTTCTCTTCTGCAGTAAAGAGCAGTGCTCCGCGCCTAGACTCAGCCCACTCCCCACCCCCTCAAGCTGCTCACTCGCTCTCACCCATAAGCACGCACACAATAGAAGCGACACCCCTGCACACCCACTCACTGCCTGCTCTCATTCACCTGCGGCTGCCTGGTTTTGGCAGTTATTTTCCAAACATGCTGGGGAATTGAGAACCCCAGGACTAGAAAGCTTTTCTTGCCCCACCAAGGCTTAAGTCTTTGGCTCCTGGAGGGATCACCACAGGATGAATCAAAATATACAACCCACGATCACTCAATGTGCCAGTGAGTTCCTTTTGGGGTATCAGGTTAAGATATGTTAAAAAACACTGCATAATGGCCAATGCTGTTTATGCTGATGATTATTAGCTCTGTTTATATGTTTAAGATCCTATACTGGGAAAACTTCCCTGCCCAACACTTTCACTGCTCAGGTGTCACCCCATCAATCTCAAAGCACTTAGCATGCAGTTCTTACACCTGGAGAAGTGGGCTAAGCATGTTGATTATCCACTTTGGACAGAGGGGAAAGGAGAGACCAGAAAGAGAACTCACATTTCTCAGGACCTCTCCATCTTCATGCACTGTGCTAGGTGCTGTATTCTTAAATTCTAAAACAGTTCTATGCAGTATTTATTTTTATTAGCTCCCTGTGATAGACAGAGGACACTGAAGTTCAGAGGATTCAATTGATTTGCCCAAAGCCACACAGCTGGTAAATGCTAGACCCTGGATTCCAACCAGGGATTTTCTAACCACCAAACCAATGCTCTTTTTGCTATACTAGTAATTCCCAATATTCCAAGTCTGAGAAACCACCCTCCTTTAAAATTATTTTCATTTTTCAACTTTTCATTTTGAAATAATTTCAAATACGAAAAATTTGTAAAAATCACAGAGATCTATACCCTTCACCCAACTTCCCCAAAGGTTAACATCTTATATAACCATAGTACAATGACCCTAACCAGGAACTTAACATTGATACAAGACTATTAATTAATCTATGCACCTTATTCAAATTCCACAAACGGTCCCACTAATGTCCTTTATCTGGTCCAGAATCCAAACCAGGTTACACATTGTATTTAGTTGTTATATCTCCTTAGACTCCTCCAATCTAAGACAGTTCTCCCATCGTTCTTCAACTTTAATGACCTTGAGACTTGGGAAAGTACTGGCCAGTTGTTTTATAGAATGTCTCTAAATTGGGCCTTTTATAATATTAAAATAAGTTTCACAAGACCTCAAATGACTATAGTTCTACTTGAGTATCTATTAGTTGAGAATATACTTATTGACAAGGGGCTACACTAAATTGAAGGATGCATTTGATTTTGTTCATCACAATGGCTTCCATATACTTTTGAAAAATAGTATGTGTATCTGTGAGATAATTTTTATTTAGTCTACAGGCACTGCTTAGGTATATTTAGTTTTATCCACCCCTATGACATCTTGGCTGCTCCTCCTGAGGTCAGCAGCCCACATTCACACACAGTCCAAGGCAGAAATTCTCAAAGAAAGTTTGAAGAAGGCAACAGAGTGCTGGTGAGGTCAGACAACAATTCAAGAGCTAATGTTTGTGGTATGTCTGCGATTTTACTGTATGTTTACAGTCCACACTATGCTAAGAGTTTTGAATGTATTATATCATTTAGCCTCACAGCAACCTCTGGGACAGGTACTATTATTACTGTTGCCATTCTACAGTGAAGGGAATTAAGATTCTGAAGCCATAAGTGACTTGCCCAAGGGCACACATCTACTGCCCATTAACAATGGGATTTGAGAGCAGTTCTGCCTGACTCTGAAAGCCCCATGTTCTTTACCAACCTTGCTAATTTTATCCAAAAAAACAATCTCTGAGTCTTTGCTTCCATTGTTCCTATGCCAGGAACAGTTTTTATTTCCTATTTTCCAAATTCTTTCCCCTATTCAGTCTTTAGTGCCTAGTTCTAAGGTTATTCTTCCAGGGAGACTTCTTCTATTGGTGGAAGGAAGAACTGGTCTTCTGTCAGCTCCAGGTATGGCTCCTCCACCTGATACAGCATAAATGAAGAAAGCAGAGCAAGAAGGGGCTTGGGTATTCCTGAACACAACCTCCTCTTTTTATAACTGAGAAAATAACAATAACTGCTAATATTTACTGAGTGCTTAATGTGGGTAGGCAGTGTTCTAGAAGCTTGCTGTGCACTATTTCATTCAATTCTCATTACAGCCCTGAAAGGGAAGTTCTACTATTGTTGAGGGACAGGCTTCTGGAACTCACCAAGAGATGGGTGAGTTCCTCTTTTTCCAGGCACTCAGGAGGATTACATTCCCCGTCCTTGCTGCTGATGGGGAGAGCCTTTTTTCTAGATCCATCCAGTGAATCACAGGCAAAAGTGATATGCCATTCCTGAGCTGAAGCACTTCATTGTTGGGACTTAGTGAGCTGTGAGAGATTGAGCTGTGCACCATCTGTTGCTCTGCTCTGGGACTCAGGTGCTTCCCCAGGGAAGCGGGCCCTGGATTTGAATTTCCTCTGAACATAATTCAGGAGTGGGAATTGATGGGTGTATTAGTCAGGGTAATTAGCATTAGCTGGGTAACAGACAAACCCCCAAGCCTTAGTGTCTTAACACAATCAAAGTTAGCATCTCCCTCATGTCACAGTCCCACGTGGGTTAGACTTTTCCATCTTGCGGCTATCCCATTTGGAACTTGTAACTCTCAGATCACTGAGGCAGGGAAAGAGAGAGCTGCAAGAGGATCCCTTCCTGTCTCTGCCCTGGGTGACCCATGACACTTCCTTTCTAGTCGCAAAGTCCTGTGCCCTCTCAACTAACTCCTTCTCCTCCTCCAGGGCCCACACCCATGTTCCTTGTATGTCTGAAAACCTCAAGTCTGATGGACACATTTCTTTCTCCCATTTGACTGCCTCCTAATACACAATATTCCTGAAGCAATCACCTACTTTGGAATTGCTAAAGCCAGTGGTTGAAAATGCAGATTCCAGGGCACTAGCCTGGGACCATGGCCTGTGAATCTGCATTTCATCCCCTTCCTGAGGCACTTCTTGGTGTCCACGAATGCTTCAGAGCCATTTGAAATTATGTAGCCAGGTCAGAATAACTTCAAGCACTTATATTCTTTGATGTATTCATGCACCATCTATACCAGTGGTCCCCAACCTTTTGAGCACCAGGGACTGTTTCATGGAAGACAATTTTTCCATGGAGGTGGGGGTGGCGCAGCGGAGCTCTGCAGCCCAATTCCTAACAGGCCGAGGCCTGGGGGTTAGGGACTGTAGATCTATACTATTATTTTCTTCAAGCTTAACATTTGTCTTTAAATGTCTCACATTTTTACTTCAGTAAATTTATTGCCACAGGAGACTTTTTGTCACTACCATAAATGAAAAACTGGTATCATTTGCCATAGAAAGAACACTCTGTGGGACATTCATGCAATAGAATATTATTCAACACTAAAAAGAAATGTGCTATCAAGCCACAAAAAGACACAAAGACATAGAGGAAGTTTAAATGAATATTACTAAGTGCAAAAGCCAATCTCCAAGGGCTAAACACTGTATGTTTCCACCTATATGACATTCTGGAAAAGGCCAAACTATATTGCCAGGAGCTCAGGAGTGGAAGTGGGCCATACACAGGTGGAGCACATGGGATTTTTAGGGCAGTGCAACTATTCTGTATGATGCTATAATGGTGGGTACATGTCACTAGAAATTTGTCAAAACCCTTGGAATATGCAATACCAAGAGTGAAACTTCATGTAAACTATGGACTTTGGATGATAATGATGTGTCAACCTAGGTTCATCAATTGTAACAAATGTCACTCTGGTGGGGGATGTTGATGGTGGGACAGCAGGGAGTACATGGGAACTGTCTGTACTTTCTGTTCAATTTTGCTATAAACCTAAAACTGTTCTTGAAAAATAAAATAAAATAAAAAATAAAAATAAGCCTATTTACAAAAAAATAGACACAAATATCAACAAAATGAAATAAATTCTAGCTAGATGCAAGTATATGTCAGAAGGCTCTGAATCTGATGCCTTCTCTCTTTGTTTACAAAGGAGACCGACACCACTAGAAAGATGTTAAAGACATATTATCACTACAGTGAGATTTTCTCCTGTACATAATCACGAGGCATGAGAGCAAACTGAAAAGGGAACAACATTGTCACTTGGGTGTCCATTCCATCCCAGTTTTTCAGAAACACCAGTCTGGGTAAGACCTCAGTGCAGACCCCCTTGCTGTTATACACTGGCCAAGCATTTCCTCTGCCACTTCCTCTACATGGTCCCTGTGTTCATGGTTTGCTCCTGGTCTCTGGGGACTCAGAGTCCAGGGAAGTATCTTCCCGCATAGTTCCTGACATACAGAGTGCTGCTTAATAAAGATCTTTCAGAGACATGATGATGATGGAGATAGATAGAGACAACTATGTCGGGAGTGAGGGATCCAAGGAGAAGAGGACAGAGTTTGGCTGAGTCAGGCAATACAGAGGCAGAAAATCTACTGGACTGAGACACTGAGTCTAAACACGCATCCCTGATTGTCAGGCACAAAAGCAGCTGGGAGGTTACTGTGGTGGGAGCATAGTCTTAGAAAGTCTGATTTTTTAAAGCTCCAGTAAGAGAAGGTAGTAGGAAAAGGAGCAGTGTGATCCAGGGGCCACTCTCCAGGTGGGATGGGGTAAATATCTTTCCCATTTAATGAACAGCTGTTGTGTGCCTAGATCTTTAATGCACCGTGTCAACTCCTTACATGTTCAAACTCAGTGTTTTACCCCTGTTTTATAAACGATGAACTCTAGGTCCAGGGAGGTTAAATAATTAGCCCCAGATCAGCCAGCTGAGAAGAGGCCAAAATGGGAATGAATTCCCTGTTTTTGTGACTTCAAAGCCCGTGTTCTTCCCATCATTCTGCAATGGAGTGAGGAGATGTATGCTGGCCAAGTGGTCTCAAGCCAGGATTATGAACATCATGATCACTAGGTCAAGAATCATCACTATTTGTCATTATTGAATCAGAAAATGAGGTTGGATGGGATCGCCAGGGATCATCCATATCCCCCTTGCGTGGCATTTTAATTTATACACATGCACACATAAACACTCCACCGTGCTTATACTGGGGACCAAAGATAGCACTGCTAATCTGGAATGAACATGTGCTGGGAGGGAGGGGAAAGGATTAACAAATAATGAGTCCCTACTGTATGCAGAGCCCTGTGCTAGCCACTAGGGTGGCTTCTAGGGGGTTCTTTTAGAGACATCGATGTTGATTCTCTTCAACCATATCCAAAATAACCTTTCCATAAAGGAAGAAAATAATTTGATCTGTCCTTCTCAACACTTCTGTGGACAGGCCTTGGAGAGATCCTCATGAACATAATCCACTGGGTCCAAGACTGGGGCCTTTGTGCTCCTCTTGTGGGGCATGAGGTTATTCCTTGGGTCATGAAGTTGGATAGAGCCTATATTTGCAAACTCTCCTTTTTTTCCTGACAGTTCGTATCTACCTGGAGCTCAACTTGTAACTTATTCAATTTTGGTATTTTGTCATGAGGCAATCAGGCCTTGGTGCACCCCATTTTTGCTGTTAACATATACAGAGGGTGGTATCAAACATGTACTATAAGTAACATGCACACGTAAACTCTAGCTTACATAGGATACATCTTGGGAGGGGGATGGTATGCAGCTTGGGCCATACAGTGTGTGTTTGCCAGCTCCTTTGCATCCGGGCTCACATCCAACTTGGCTTCCTTCCCAGCAAACAAGCAGCAGCTCGCTCATTCCCACACTCCTTTGAGTATCTCCTCCCCTTCAACCCACTTCCCCTCCCGCAACTCACAGGCCACAGCTGGGCTTTTCCAACAAACCGGCTGGAAAAGAGTGCAGAAAGAGCGGGGAGAGAGAGAGAGAGATTCTCAGTATCTCTCCTTTCTTCTCCCAGGCTCTTTTGAAATCCATATGACACAACCTCCTGCCCTATCAGCTTTATTAAGTAACTCTCTGTATGGGGGGCTAGAAGCCACACCCAATGAATCAGCCAGCCCACCCCAAGCTGCCACAGGCTGCAAGTGAAGGATCACTCCAAAGTGCTCACCATGTTGAGGATCTGCAGACAACAATTGATCTGAAAACTGCTCTACAATGGTCAAGACACCACGTTTCCCCTCATCCCAGCCCTAGTTCTGTCTGTGAAAGTGAGACAGATGCACTCAATGTTTTATTTGTGTGTATGCGTGTGCAAGTATGTGCATCTAAGTAATAGACAGCTAAATCTGTGAAATAGCCAGGGACCCAAGAGTGCGGTTTGAACATCCTTACATCATCCCCCAGTAAAAAATTAGAGCATTGATGAGCCTTGAGTGAAGAAAGGGTCCTTGGAGCTTCCAATTTAAGTAGAACCAGGACAGGCAGAAGTAGAAACTGAAAGGCCACAGTGGAAAAACTCACAACTCTTGGGAATAACTGGGCTCCTCTTTTTCTGGAATGGTTCTGTATCCTTGGGTCCACGATGGTGTCTGCTGCCTATCGGCCATGACGGGCTTTGCCCCCTATCATGGTGTGTGCATGGTGAAAATTCACAATTGCAGCAATCACATGACTGCCCTCAACTTAGGATTTCTATGAACACAGGACAGACTGTTCTTTGCAATCTTTGCTGAAAACACATATGCCATGTATTGTGTATACTGGGCCTAGATTTCCTGGGATGAGCTGACCCCTTGACTTGGAGATGGATGAGGGGTCATCTCTTTTAGCTTAGATTAAAACCTCTCTAGCCCTCAAAACAATCTCAGCCAAGCTCAGAAGGGATCTCAATGGCCCAGCCACCCACATAATTTCCCTTCTAAGGCAGCCTATACTATCCTGGAACAGCTTTGATGGAAAGTGCTTTGTAATATAAAAACCCCGGTTCACTTCCCTGGAGAGTCTATCACTGGCCAAGGCACTGCCTTTGAGCCCCTTCTGCAGAGCACACTGTCAGCATTTGACGCCAGTGAATATTTTTCTCTTGAATATTCTCTTTTCCTCAGTTCCCCTGCCTGTGGCAGCTGCCCACTGGACATGCACTAGAGGCTCGTTCATTCAGTAAATAATTACAGAGCATGAAGCAGGTGCCAGGCACTGGGTTGAGAGCTGATGGTCCAACGAGGAATAAACACACACAGGTCACTCGCTCCAGGGATCTTACAGTCCCTTTGCAATGCCTCCCTTAGACCTGGGCAAGAGCACCCCTAGCTTTAGAGGACCCCACTCTGGCCCCTGTTCAACCACACCTCTCCTCACAGGGTGAGAAGTCTACAGGATCAAGGAGCCTCCCCCTCTCCTGGGACATGCTCCAATTACCTAGGACCCTGGAATTCCTGCCCAGACACCCATGAGCCTGCTCCCAGGACCTGCAGGGTTCTGTCCTTCAGATTCATAAACTGTTCTCTCCCAGGCCCCAGGGCAGGGCCTCACGCAGGGAGCTGCTGTTTGAGGGATGGTATGGACAGAACTCGGGCAAGCCAGCTGGAGTGTCCGTACCTGTGTACCCAAGGCTCCTTGGTGCAGGATCGAGTCAGTGTTGAAAAGAGAATCAGAGTGGCCTGTAGACCAAGGGCCAGATATCCCCATTTGCCTAGCACAGAATTCAGAAAAATCTAGAAGTTCTAAACTCAATCCTGTCTCCCAAGTTGTTCTGAAGGTATATTTGTCAGGATAGAAGGGTAGAATATATTCTGTTTAACAATTTATTAGCTGGATTTATTACTTTTAAATATTTTGACCTATGGTATGTGAACCTGTGTTCATACTCTTACCCTAGGGCCATAAATGTTAGGGGTGGGTCTATTCTTTGTGGAGACATATTAAATAATCACACAAAGAAACATAAAATCGAACTATAGTGCTAAGAAGAATAAGTACACTGTTTGGGTCACTGTTAAAACGTTCCACTTGATCTCCATTCTCAGGGTTCTCATTGCATCTTAGGGTCTCCAGGTTCCCCTGAGCCCTGAAAAGCCATTATCTTATTCCCCAATGATCCAAAACACTGCCTGAAACATTCCATGCTATTCTCACCCCTTCTGAACACAGAGCTCCAGGGAAGCCAGCCCCAGAAAGAATAAAAAGGCACACCAAGCCTGTTAAACTCTTCCAGACTCGTTTCCTGCTTTCCATCACATCCAGAACAGATGCCTCCCACCCCACTCCTGATTGCCACGGGGGACTTCATCCTCGTACCCACCTCTAGGCACTCCACAGCTGCCCAGCTGGGAGGCGTTTCACCTCTTTGTCAAGGTATCCATGTGTGGAATGCCTGGTGATGCAAAGATAAAACCCACCACAGCAGTTGGGGGGTGGCACATCTCTTCTGCTTCCATCAGGCTAACCTCAGCCTTGCAGCCGAAATCTGTTTTTCTCACTTGGTCTCCAGCAGCAATAGAGAAGCCTTCCCTGACTAATTGGGGATAAGGTAGCAAATTCCCCCACTTGTCTCTTTGAATAGGCACCCCACTCACTGGCTGCTTTTAAGCATACATCTCTTTCTTGTACCTGATATTACTGTAATTCACTCAGGCTCACTGTCTGTGTGTTCTTGATCTCTATCAGCCCCTGTGATGTCTGGGTTAGATTGTGATACTCCCAGAGGGCAGGGCCACTTCCGCCCTGTGTCTCTGGACCCTGCTCAGCAGAACACAGACATAGGTAGGTGCTTAATAAAGACTTTGATGATGGAAACATATGAGCAGCACTGTATGCCTAGAGCATTATAAGTCTACATGAAGCAATCCACTACCACAGCCAGACCACAATCATAGCAGCTTTCCTGCCAGCCTGTGAGCTGGGGCACACTTTTTTCCTTTTTAAATGAGGCAGGGTAGCACTCCTTTGCATCTTAGATGGTAATAATAACAATAACAGAACACGATGACAGCACTGCTCTAATAGTATGACTGATTTGATGCTCAAAATCATCTCATGAAGTGGGACTATCATTGTTACCCCAGTTTTACAAATAAGGAATCCAAGGCACAGAAAGGCTGTGTAACTTGTTCAGGCCTCCAAGTGGGGCCATCTGGCTTCGTATACCTCAGCTCACCCACCATGGCACATGGTACACTTGAAGTAGACTAGTGCAGTTCAACCAAAAATGGGGAGGGAGGGATTGAAAGCTGGGCTGTTGTCCTGCAGTCTCGCGGGTCCTGCCCCTTGTCCAGCATGATCAAACAGCTCAGAGAAAGAGGGTGGCTACTCAGTAGCTTTCCAGCAGGGAGCCAAATCATGTGTTCACACTGTATCCCTCCTTCTCCTCCCGTCTTTATTGTTTTTCAATCCTGCTAAGCATTCAGACTTTTGAACTTGCTGTTTCCTCCACCTGGAATGCTCTTCCCCTAGACTATGCATTACTGGGTCCTTCTCATCATTTAGGCGTCAGCTTGGATGCCGCATTCTTAGGAAGCCTTTTCCTGATCACCCTATCTGATTTGTCTGTATTTTTCCCACCCCCTCCCTTTCAATCCTGTCTAACTCACGTTCCTTTTTAAATTTCATCATGGTACTTAAGGCTATCTGAAATTACCTTATTTTTCTACTATTTAACTTGCTATTTCTGTGTCTCCACTAGAATGTCAGCTTCAGAAGAGCAGAAATCTCACCTGTTTTGTTCACTACTGAATATTCAGCGCCTGGAAGAGCATCTGGCACACTGTAGGTGCCCAATAAACATTTGTTAAATAAATGCATGCATGAATGAATGTGTGCAAAGTCCTCTGTAGATAGGTGCAAAGGTGGAACTAGCCTATGCAGCCTCCTGTTGCCCCTCACTACATATATCACAAGCCCTTGGCAGGAAGAGATCAGATCTTCATTTTGGGCAGCCTCTTAGTTCCTAGAGCAGTAGCAAATGACTGGGGTGATGAGTGTGTGTGTGTATGTGTGTGGCGGGGGGTGGGTGGGGGGTAGCTTTTTAGTTCCTTTGTTTAGGCAGGGATAAGACCAACACATTCAGCTACTAAGATAGCAGACCACACTCCCTCCAGGGCCATGTGTAGACAATTGCTGGACAGCTCTCTCCCTGAACAGAAACTAAAATGCAGAAATCTCAGCTTCTCTGTCTTCCTCTCCCTCTCTCCCTCTCTCCCTCTCTCCCTCTCTCCCTGCCCACCCCTCTGCTTTTCCCTCTCTATCTCTGTCTCTACCTCTTTCTATTCTTTCTTTAGAGTTTCCCCCATCTCCTCTCCTTTGTCTCCCTTCCTCATTGAAATGCCGTGAAAGAAAATGAGAAGAAAGTGGGAAACTGTGTTCTCCGCATCTAATGTAGTACTCACATTAGTCTTATTACTATTACAACACAACCTCATTAAAATCTCTCAGCTCAAAAAAAAAAAAAAATCTCTCAGCTCCTGCACAGATAAAGTAAACCTCCAAAACATAATCATCATATGCAGGAAGTGCTTGATTTGATCCAATCTTAATGCAGACATGGCCCCTTAGTCCTCCCACATAATAGAGCCCATTCCTTTATTGGTGTTAGCTTTTTACTCAATGCTTTATTTATGACACATCATAAAAATAACGAACAAGAAAGGGAAGCTCCTAACCTCCCACCAGACCTTGTATCACATGAGGGCATTTCGTATCATTGCCAATGATCCTTTTCTTTTTCTTTTTGCAATAAAGTACAGTTTTTCCATTATCAAAATACATGCTCAGTATATACTAATCCCTTCCAAGATATTTGCATACTCATTATCTCCTAGGTCCTCCCAACACACCTGTAAAACAAGGAGGGGGATGGAAAAAGATATCTCTAAATCACAGAAGTTGGAAAAGGGGCCCAGAGGTGTAAAGCTATTTGGAGAAGTTCACACAGCAGGTAAAATATCATCCCAGGACACCTCTAAGTCCTGCCGTTTTCTAAAGACAAGCATATTCTTGCCATAAGCCACACTCCCAGCAGCCCCTATGACACGCAAACCTGAGCCAGCCCATGTGGGAGAAGAAAGAAATAGCTTAGGAGGTTAGGAAACTAAATAATTATTTCTTTCAGAAAAGATGAGGCTCCTGATTGGGGCAAGATCCTGACCCAGAGCGCCCCAAAATGAGGCACCCCTCTCGCTGTTAGCCAAGCCACTCCAGCTGGTAGCTCTGCCAGAGCGTCTCTCTGGAACTGGACAGAGGGCTGAAAGAAAGGCATCCTGGACCTTCTCACCTATCAGGAGTTTTCAACTCTGGGCCACACTTTATTTGGTATTTCAAGTAATTCTAGTGATAAGAAGGAGGAATCCAGTCCTGAGCCTCTCAGAGACATTTATTCACACTGAGATCTGCATCACTTTCCCCCATAATGCCCAGACTGTGGCCCCAGACATCACTGGTCCCTGAAGTGCTTTGTCCATTCAGAGGAAAGAGAAAAAAAAAAATGAATGAAAATATCAGCTAAGCCTGCATCTTACAGAACAAGCCCTCGGCAAGAACCAGAGCCAGTCAGGAGCGCCAGCACGGCATCCTACTGCACCGCCACTTGTCCGAGGAGCACCCAGAAGTCTCCCCTCCACTTGGGGAAACTACTGAAGGAGCAGCTGATGTGAACACATAGCACTGCCTGTGTTGCAACCGAATGTCCCTTCCCCAGCATCGCCAACTAGATCACATTTCAGGTTGGCCTTTCTGTCTGGCATCCTTTGGAAAATATTGCCACAAATTGTGGCTCTTGAAGAATGTACACAAGCTATCCAGAACTGCAGACACTAGATTGTAAGTGGAGTAAAATGAGGTGTCTGTGAAAATCTGAATGGGTAGGGTAGGAAGAACCCACCAGGCTTGAGTCTGGTCCATGAGATTAGCAGCATCCCCTATCCTGGATGGGGAGAGTTTAAGAGACATTCTAAGCCCATGTGCTTCAGGCCTGAGGAGAGGAATAGATATGACAAGATTCCCTACTCCCTTCTTCACGTCTCTTAAACTCTTTCTCTCACCCCCATTTACCTTCCTGCTTTCAACATAGAAAAATTGAGTCTGCCAAGAAGTGTCTTAGCAAACCGTGTAGTCTGTGACCTAGAATCCCTCTCCATGTCTTCCTCAGTGGCTAGAACATACTGCAGAGAATGTCAATGCAACATGGGAGAAGACGGTCTCAAAGTGAAAGAACAGTCTCGTTGGATTCCAACCTATGAGAATAGGGAAAGACAATAACATCTCAGCACACTTTCAGAGAGGGAAGAAATTTGAATCTGGGACTGAAGATGGGCTGGGGAAAATGCTACTAACACAAATTGGATAAAAGGATAGCTTGGCAACCAGCGTGAATGTGCCACCAACTCCCTTCATCTCATTGCTTCTGGATCTTCTATTCTGAGAATGTTTGTGGAACTTTTGGATGGAATTGAAGACACCAGCATTGGGAGGAAAATGCAAAAACTAGAACAAAATTGAGCCACCAAACAAGGTCCATCAGGAACTAGACACCAACTGGGCAAACTTAAGCACAGGCAACATCAGTGAGGAGCTCTTAAAACTTATAGTTCTCACACTAAAGACAGCATAATGGTTCCCCAGGGCAAGCAGGCAAGTAGCAATCTCCAAGATCTGGAGATACCACAGGAAGTAGGAGAAGGGAAAGGGGGACTCACCTGTTCCGGCCCCTGGAAGCAGATGCGGCAGAGTGGGGTCCTCATACCACTGTCCAGGCTGCTGCCCAGTGAGTAGCAGTCCTCGGCCTTCTCCTTACAGAAGTCATCTGAGGAGGCACTGCTGAGCAGCAAGGCAGGTGGCTCTATGGCTGGGCCACCCCAGTCATCTTCCACAGAGGAAGGTGGCAAAGGTGGTGGAGGTGGCACAGGAGGGGTCTCCCTGCGCACCACCTCTCGAGGGCCCCTCCAGCCTGCCCACCCCCCGGCGCCCAGAGCCGGAAGGGTGTTGTTGTTGGCCGCCAAACCGGGGGGCTGGGGGTCGCCGTGCATGGGCAGGGGCACTGGAGGAGGGCGCCGCAGTAAGAAAACCTTCAGGTCATTGAAGAGCATGCGGCAGCGGCACTTGAGGAGACCCTGGTGGCGCAACATCTGGGGAGCTGGGGCGCACAGTCCACAGCAGTACCAGCCACAGCAGCAGCAGCACCAGAGCAGCCCACACAGGGGCATCAGCATGTGCCCAGTGGAAGCAGAGAGCCCAAGAGGGACAGCTGAGTCTTTGAAGAGGGGGATAAGATGGGTTTGGGGGGCCCACAGTGTATCTGTGTTATGGAGGGGGGTCTGCTTTCCCACTGGCTCTTCTCACAACCCCTCCAAGTAGCAAATAAATTGCTCCCAGGACTGAGAACTGTGAATCACTGATTCTGAACTCTACCTGGAAAGCTCAACAACAAAAAGCTTTTCTTGCCCTTGCACCCCACCCCAACCTCAGACTGTGCTCTGGGTGTCTCCTTTCTGCCTTTGACCTGGGGACACTGGTAGGAGCAAGAGAATAGAAGAAGTGTTGTGAATGGTCACTAGAGTCTTAAGATCAATATCTAATTGTTAAAAAGTTCCCCAGAAAAGGATTATCGGGGTCTTCTCAAATTCCTAGGCAGTAGGAAATTGCTTTCTTTTATATAAAAGGGCGGGGACAACTATAAATTAAATTTGGAGCGGATTGAGCTGGGCTCAGGGAAAACTAGCTCAAGGCAGAATTGAGGACTGCATTTGTGAGAGAGAAAAAGACAGTTTTTCTCAGGTAGTAGGAGATTCTCAGGTGGGGGGGGCGTTAAGGTGGGGGAGGAGAGGTGGTTGGGAGAAGTTTTAATTCTCCTGGGCAGAAAACTGGGGCAATGAACCCCCAGAAGCACCAGAGTTGCCTTTAAAAGAGCAGTTGAGTGTGTGCGTGTGTGTGGGGGGGGTTTGCAGGTGAAATTGGCAAGGGGTTTGTGCTTTGCCTCTGCAGCCAAAAGGCTACACGGAAGAGGGGAAAGCCAATTAGAAAGGAGGTGGGAAAACCAAGGGTTAGGGAGGGGAAAGGAAGGGAGAAAAAGAAAAGATCTTTTAACGCTTGCAGAGCCGCCTTCTTCCTGAGCATTAAGATCCTGGCTAGAGGAGGGTGTGTATGGGGGTGACAGGGCGGGGGAACAGAGAAAGGGGTAGAGAAGAGGGGCGTGTGGGAGGGAACGGGAGAAAGGAGTAGTTACATTATCTCAGCCCCAAGCCCAGCCCTGCTGCAGTCCTTAAATCCGGGACCCCCTCCCCTTGGTTCCATCAAAGGTCCCTTGGGGCGAGGGGCAAGAGCCGAGAGAAGGGCAGGTCCGGGCGGGCGAGTGGCCTCGCCTTCTCCTCTTCTTCCTCCTCTGGGTCGTCGTCGCCCTCCTCCTCCGGCTCCGGGTCTGCCCGCGCCCGCCGCTGCTGCTGTGGCGGCGGAGGCGACTGCTGGTCGGTGTCCGGGTGTCTCCGGGGCGGGGGCTGCTCCGGCTCGTCCTCTGGCTGCTGCCCGCCGTCCGGCGCGGTCGCGACTCCCGGCTTCATGATCCTCCTCCTCCTCCTCCTTCTTCCCGGGGGGCCAGCCCTGAGCCCCCGCGCCCGGGCAGCGCTGCCATGCAACCAGAGGCGACGCAGGCGTGGGGGTGGGGGGGACCGGGGGGTGAGGGGGGGGGAATAAAAAATGCAATAATACTAGTGGAATAATTTGGTTCTCAAAAAATCAGGAAAGAGCGCTTCTGGAGGGTGGGAGCGGAAGAGGGCGGCTGCCGGGTCTTCTCCGCAGCTCTGCCCCCGCCAGCCCCACCAAGGGCGGCCCCGGCCCACTCTCCGCACCCCCCCACCCCGCCCCTCCCTCCTCTCCGCTGCCAGAGGGGCTCGCTCTTGCTACCTCTCCCCGCAGATGCAACGAGGTGAGGCTGGTTTGCAGTGCCCGCTGAAGGTGGGGAGCGGGGAGCGAAGCAGTGTGGCCGAGGTGGGAGGCAGCCGGCACTTGGCTCCAGCTTGGTCCTCCCCAAGCGACTCCCCAAAAGCGTATATAAATATATCTCTTATAAAAGCCGAGAGGAAGCAAATCGGATTCCACGCTGCTGCCAGGTGTTGTCTGGTCTTCCGCCGCTGCTCAGCATCCGCCGCCGCCCCTGCTGCCCCCCTGGCTCAGTTCCCCAAGGGGTGGTGCTGGAAGGGAGGTGGCGGGGCGGTGAGCTGACCGTCCGCGGGCTGGAAACGAGGTTCTTGGAGCGGAGGAGGCGCTCAGCGATCTCCGCCGCCGCCGCCGCATTCAGCACCCCGGGCGCGTGGACAGCGCCCACCCGGCCCGGCCCGCGTCACGCTGGCGGGGCCGACGCAGACGCCGCGGAGGGATGCAGGCGGGAGAGAGGCTGGAGGGAGAGGCCGCCAGAGGAGGAGAGAACCGGCCGAGGGAAGGAGATGGGGAGGGACCAAGGGAAAGGGAGGTAACGAAGAGAGGGAGGGATTTAGGAAGGGAGGGAGGAGGGAGCAAAGTGAAGAGTAAACGAAAGAGGGGAACGGCAACCGTGGCGGGGCACTAACTCTTGCATTTCCCCCCAGCTGGAGATTGTCAGTGTGGATGGTACGTTGCAGAATTTCTGCCCACTGTACGTTATCACGGTCCCCTCAACGCACATTCGCAGGGACACCTGCCTCTCAACCTGAGTCCATTTCCCTGCTCATATAAACATTTAAGGTAGACAACAGTCTGCAAGCTTTGGAAGAAAGTTTTGTGACTTCCATAATGAAGCGGGACTTGACGGAGATTAAGTGCCTCATGACTAAGACCTCAGGAGAAGGAAATGCTCCAAACTTTCAAACAGGGAGGAGGATGCTAGCACCATTTTTGTCAGTTTCTTCTAGAATTTAAGCTCCGATGGGCAGGGATTTTTTTTAATCCATTTTGATCCCATGTGCCTAAGTCAGTGATGGCATGTAGTAAGTGTTCAATCCACATTTGGTTAATAGCTTGTGACCACCATCACCACTGTATATGGTCATCATTACCACAAGCCAGACTCCTCTTTCAATTGTGAATTATAAGAATCCACAGCAATATTACAGCCTCATCATAACCAATATCTCCAGCCTCCTCCCTATCCAAGCCTTTCACTGAGCCGCTGACAAGGGGTAATTTGAAATGGATTTTAATTTCCTCTCCTATTTCTGCTTCTGACTCATGTCACCCTACCTTATCCTTCTCAAGGAGTTTCTAGTGAGCAGAAAAGTGCCCATAATATGAAGAGCAAGAAAAAGAAGGAAACTTAAAGTGGTCTGTATAAAAACTCAGTATTTGCAGATGTAGACTTTTGTCACTTAAAATTTAGGATTGCTTTTTTTGCCTTTCCTTATAACCCCTTTTCTTCTCTCTCTCTCTCTCATGCATACACACACACACACACACACACCCCTCTAGGGTCATAGACTTGGAAAAGACGTTCCAATGAGTCATCTAAACAGCTGTGGTAATGCCTTTAGAAATATTGGAGCCATGGACACAGTAGCATGCAAAATCTCTGCACCAAAATATCATTGGCATGAAGTTCAGCCCAGTGAATCATAAGAAAACTACCCCTTTGCTGCCATCTCCATGAATGATTCATTCCTACAAGCTCTAAGGAGCAAGGACCTATGTCTCTGTCTTGGTTAACCCAGCATGGCTGCTTGTCTGAATCACGTCCAAGCACCCATTGTGGATGCTGAGACCCAGCCCAAGGTGATTGGTTTGAAGGTGATGCTAATGCTTTTAATAACTACAAAATAATACTTATTTATTGATGGCAGCATCAACACCATACTGCAAAAGAGAACCTCTTTATTTTAAAAAAGTCCATCTGCCCTCAAAGAAAATCCATGCTCCACATCACCCAGTTATCGGCCTCTGGCATTGCACAAATCACACTCTATAAGAATTTTCTCCTCATACATTTATCTCCCTTAATATGAGTTAGAGCTCCTTGAAGGCAGGGATCAGTATTTACGTTTGTATCATTAGCACATAACATAGCACCCGAAGTTTGGTAGGTCATCAGAAAAATGGACTCTGAATAAATGAATGTCCTTTTTGTTTCAGTGAAGCTATCATATTTCTCCCCTTCAGCCTAGACATGTACATATGAGTGCTCTCATACAAGACTTAATATCTGCTTTACTTAAATTGAGTTCTAGGGTTTTGTGCTCATAAAATACTAGTTCCAGGTGTGTCACGCAGGTAAATTGGGGCAGGAGACAGAAAAGCCATATGAAGCCTATCTTCAGAGTCACAGAAATGAGTGGTATTCATAACAAGACTGCCTTTTCCAGCCCTTCCACTGAAAATGAAAAGATCTCTAGAAAGAGAAAGCTGCTGAGGATGGGAAGCAATAACAGATTATCTTCACAAAGACTGAGAGGCCTTAGAGGCCTGCTTTGAATATAACGTAAATCCAGAAAAACACCTCACTGAATTAGAGTCTTCTTATGTTGGTGTTGAATCATGAGTCCCAGCAGTAAAAACAACCATAAAGAACATGTTAAATCCATGGGTCTCCATTTAAACATTCAAAAAATATTTACTGAACACCATTCATAGGTAAGGCATTCTGTGGGAAGATGTATGGAGCACAAAAATAAATTGGTTGAAGTTGCATCCTTAAGGATCTAGCACTACAAATATGTACATAATCATAATATAAGGCATAAAATAATAAACACTACAAAGGTATAAAAAATTTGGGAGTGTTCAGAATAGGAAGATAATGCTCACATCTTGGCAGCAATTAGGAGAGGTGGGAAGAGGTGGGGGGAGAGACACCAGAGTTCTGAGAAAGCCTTTTTTTTTCAAGAAGTGGTATTTGAACTGAGCTCAAATATGTAGAATTTAGAGGAGTGAAGCACATTCCCAGCAGTGGGAGCACTAAATATTTTAGCTTTTTCATTTGGCTGGGGTGGAAGGTGCTTGAAGGTACGTAGCTAGAAATAAAGCCAAAAAGGTAGTCTGGAGCCGGATTGTGGAAGGCCCTGAATGCCACTCTGGGAGATTTATTCATTGACCAGGTACTTTTTTTAATGGTTTTTAAGATTTGGAGCTGAAAGTGAAAGGCAAAAATAAACTTTATCTCTGAGCAGGTTAATTAACTGAATGGGATTTCACTGCTAACAGGTGGGAAGCAATCAATATTTTTCATTTCACGCCAGAAAGTTCTTCGCTCCTTAATAGATTTATTCCTTTAAATGAGGTTGTTTTCAGATATATTTCATTATATACAGAGGTGCTGAGATCATATGAATTAGAGGAAGAGCAGAGGAATGAGAGGCTCCAAGGAATAGTCTTCAGGAAGAAATATGAGGAAACCCAGAGACTCAGAAGAGATTCGTTATGGAGGCCATTGCACTTGTTTCTCCAAGCAAGGGAACTCTAAAAGGATCCCATCCTAACTGCCATTATTTCTTCTTTACCTAAACAGAGAGTACCAAAGCTAGAGGGGATTGTAAAAAAAGAGGTCTAGAAAAATTGGACAGCCCTGCGCCTAAGATCCCATAGCAAAATAAGTGTCAGACAAGGGCTAGAACTCATATATCTACTAATTCTCAATACAGTTTGCTTTCCACCGTACCACAGTTGACCCTCTTCAAACGTATGACTCCTCAAGAATAATTGCAGAATTACTGTTAATATGCAAATTAACAGCTACCACATACTGGTACTTTTCATATGTACCTACAAACACCTGGGTACTTATTAAAAATAGAAATTCTTAGGTGCCACCCCCAAGTCTACTGGATAAGAATTTCTTGGGGAGCAACCTGGGAATCCACATTTTGACAAGTGCCTTACCCAAGTGATTTTTTGATCCTCAAAACTCCTCAGGGGGTAGATGTTATTTTCCACATTTTTCAGATAAGAAAACTGAGTCTTGGAGAAAGTATGTCTCAGGTCATGCAGTTAGCAAACACCAAAGCTGAGATTCTAACAGAGGCCTCTCTGAGGCTAAAGTCCATGCTCTTCTTACTATGCAACACTGCCTTTTAATTAAATCTTCAGGTGCCGCATGGAATCCCCACATAGTTATCTGTCTGCCACACTGTGTCCCATGTCAAAAGGTAGTTCAAAATTCAGGTTAAGATATGGGAGGGAACTTCTAAAATGGCTCTCAATGATCCCTGCCTCCTAGCATTCATGCCCTTGTGTAATCCCCTCCTCTACAGTGTGGCTGGACCTACTGATTTGTTTCTAATAAATGGAATACAGCAAAAGTGATGAGACGTCACTTCAGAGATCAGGGTACAAAAGCCCGTGACTTTTACCTTGCTTGTACTCTTTCTCTCTGGCTCTTCTCACTTGCTCCCTCTGATGAAAACCAGCTGCCATGTTGTAAGCTGTCCTATGGAGAGGTCCATGTGGCGAGGAACTGAGGACAGACTCCAGCCAACATCCAGGAAGGAACCAAGGCCCTTACTCCAACAGCCCACAAGGAACTGCATCTTGCCAACAGCCACACGAGTGAGCTTGGAAGTGGATCCTTCTCCGGTTGAGCCTTGAGAGGACTGCAGCCTTGGCTGACATCTTGATTGCAGCCTCATGAAAGCACCTGAGCCAGGGGACCTGGCTAAGCTGTGCCTGAATTCCTGACCTGCAGAAACTATTAGATAAATGTAGTTGTTCTAAGCCTTCTGTGCATGATCACAGCCCTCATCTCCAAAGCACACACACAGACATAACTACCTTTCAACCAGCATCCATTTCCCTGCATGAAAGCATTTTCAACAGATATCAGCCTGCAAGCCTTGAAGAAGAAAAAGTTTGAGGAGTCTCTCATTGAACTTGGGGCCATGGTGTAGACTAAGTCCCTAATGACTAAGAACTACAGAAGGAAAGTCTCCAGACAAGGAGGGCAAATGCTAGCACCATTTTCTTCCATTTCCTCTTCTAGAATTTAAACTCCATGGGACAGGTATTTTGGGGGGATCTATTTTGATCCCATGTGCCCATGTCAGTGATAGGACACAGTAGGTGCTCAATAAATATTTGTTGAATGGATTAGGCCCACCAACGCCATAGTTAGCATTACTCCAAGGCTAGTCCTCTGTGACACATGGATCATAAGAATCTAGAGCAATATTACAGTCTCATGTTAACCAGTATCCCCAGTCCCCTGCTTATCCAAGCCTTTCACTAAACCACTGACAGAGGGTAATTCAAAATGAATTTTAATTTCCTCTCGTATTTCTGCTCCTGGCTCATGTCACTCTACCCCATCCTTCTCAAGCAGTTTCTAGTGAGCATAAGAATGTCCCTAAATGAGAGGAGCCCACTAAGTTTTGGGGTAATTTGTTACACAGCAATTGATAATTCACACATAAGAGTGCTCAGAACACCCATCACTATGCTCATGTTATCTGTACCTTAAGATAGTCTACCCTGACCTCAGACAGAAAGTTTGATCATTCCTAAGGCAATGTAAGTATAAATGTGAGACCTCGCCAGGGGAAAAAAAGTACTTTGGTTTGCTTAATTGATCGGCTTGAACTCATGACTTAGGATTGTCTTAAGGTTCACCTGTGGTGCTTGTTAAAGAGCAGATTCCTGGTTAGACTCTCACCTCCAGAGATTCTGATTTAGTCTGTCTCGTGTGGGATTTAGGATATGCACTTTTGACTGGTTTGGGATTGGAAGACTCTGGGACACGGACTAAGAAAGCGCGAGCAGGCTCCCCTCATATCACTCCCGAGTGAGCACCCTGGAAGTAATATACTCAGAGAAGAGGAAAGATATTTCCAAATCATCAAAAACGCAATAAATGAAAGGGCACAGTGTTCTCTCCATGAGCTCTAGCCATTCCTGATAGGTGACGTAGGCAGACAGATGAAGTCCTTCCTCCAAGTCACGCCTATGCAGACGAAATAAGAAAAAAAGTTTTCTGTGGATAGTCATAAGAAACAACGGTAGTGTGTAGGAATGACCCCTGTGACGAATAGACGGTGAGGCGGGGCTCCTGATTAGACTCAAGGAGAGGACTAGATGCAAAGGCTGAGCACAGTGTTCCAAACAAAGAAGTCAGCAAGCACAGAGCCCGAGGTGAGAATGATGTGGCATGGTAAGGGAACAGAAGGAAGGCCAGTTGGAGGCAAGGGAATGAGGGGAGGGGTAATGGAAGATGAAATGAGAGAGGAGGGCAGGAATCGTATTATGTATGCTCCTGTAACAATGAGGAAAGACATTGCATTTAATTCTAAGCCAGCTGGGAAGCCACTGAAAGATTTTAAATAATGGATTTCTATTTTGCAAAAGATCACTTTGGCTGCTGAGTAAGGAGTGGACTGGATTAGGCAAGAGTGGAGACAGTTTGGCTGCTAATCAGCTGTAGGACTCCAGAGACAGATTACAATCGAGGCCTCAGTTTCCCAATCAGTAAAATGTTTGCTTGGGATCAAAAGGGCAATGTGCTTCCTTCTAGCTTCACCATTCCATAAATACACTGTGGTAACCTGAATTCGAGCCAAGCTCTTCTATATTAGTGGAAAATAAGTCTCTGGTTTCCATCTCAACACATGCCACGGTCACTTGATATCAGCTTGGCACTTCCTCTTCCTCTCCAAGGTTCCTGACTGAAACCACCCAGATGGCCTCTTCTCTTTCTCATCCCAGCCCAGAGCATCTGCTGGGGCTTCCAGTTCGGGGATGCTCCTGCAGGAAAATGACTATCCAGCCTGCTCCATGTCAGCACCAGCCCTGCTGTCCACCTCCTACACTCACAACTGTGCAGACTTCTTTGAGCTCTTTTTCTGGGAAGGCAAATGGCATTATTAAATATTCAGTAAGCCTGCAAAGAGGCAGTGGACATGATAGACGGAACCTGCTTCTCAATTGTGCTGAGAAGGCAGCTGCCTACTCAGAGTCAGGCTGGGACGAAGGAGGGGTGGTCTTAGCCATTGCTTCCCAGGGCTCTCTGATTTATCCACCCCACTTGTAGTCCCAGACATGAGGGCTTTTGTCCTTCATGGGGACAAATCCCTCCACAGACCACCCCTCCTGGAGACATATCATCTTGTTCAAGCAACATCTGACAATGCATGAAATTATAGGTATCTGAAATGTACATGTGCACCTAAATATGTAGTCCTAAGTAGAAATGTAATCTGTATTTACTTCAAACTCCCCCAGCTCACATGTGTACAATCATACCCACATCCTGCAAATTTTAGCCATGTACACATAACCTGTCTTAACAGAGGGACCATTTAATGCAACCTTGCTTTAAAAAGAGCCTGTTTTAAATTAGCTGGGTGTTGTGGCATGCGCATGTAGTCCTAGCTACTCGGGAGGCTGAGACAGGAGGATCGCTTGAGCCCAGGAGTTTGCGGTTACCATGAACTACGATGATGTCACTGCATTCTACCCGGGGTGACAGAGAGAGACTCTGTCTCAAAAAAAAAAAAAAAGAGCCTTAAGTGGCTACCCAATGTGCACATGTAGATCGATAGCCAGACAGATAGAAATATTGATTTTTAGATACATACATAGCAATAATAAAACCTTGAATTTATATGCTCTCTTTCTCCTGGGGAATTCACAGAATATGTCACGTCTCCCCATATGGACAGTCTAAAACTTTATCTATGCATGAGATGTGAAGCAGAATTAATATAAACACAAAGAAAGTCCTATGACATTCTGGTTTATGGTCCCCATGCATCTCATGTACCCTCAGCATCTGAATTTACCCACCATCCAAAATAGGGGATATTTGGATTCTATAAATTATAATAAGAATGTGTATGTAATACCATACATGTGCATGCTACATGACTGTGTTCTATATAACATTACCTGAAGATAAAAAAATTTTTATACATGCATTTTCTGCAATATTTATTATTTCTACCTTTTCAGATTAGATGTAGATATTGAAATGGAGCACTATTACATGGGTATGTAATTGGGTAAAAATCCATTAAGATTCGTGCAATTTACTGTATATAAGTAAATATCTCAATGTAAAAAAGTAAGAAAAAACAAAGTTGCCTCTTGAAATCCAGGATTCAGTCTCATAAACTAGGGCCAGGATAATAAAAAGCACAAGAATACCTCATTTTACTGTGCTTCACAGACATTTCATTTTTTACAAATTGAAGGTCTACGTTGAGCAAGTCTATTGGAGCAATTTTTCCAACAGCATGTGCTCATTTTTTGTCTCTGTGTCACATTTTGGTAATTCTAGCAGAATTCCAAACTTTTTCATTACTGTTGTATCTGTTATGGTGCTCTGTGATCAGTGATCTTTGATGTTATTATTGTAATTGTTTTGGGGTGCCATGAACCGTGCCCATATAAGACAGCAAATTTAATTGATAAATTTTGTATGTGTTCTGATTGCTCCACTGGTTGGCCATTCCCCCATCTCTCTCCATCTTCTCGAGCCTCCCTATTCCCTGAGACACAACAGTATTGAAATTAGACCAATTAATAATCCTACAATGACCTCTAAGAGTTCAAGTGAAAGAAAGAGTCACATGTCTCTCATTTTAAATTAAAAGCTAGAAATGATTAAGCTTAGGGAGGAAGTCATGCCAAAAGCCAAGATAGGCTGAAAACTAGGCCTTTCATGCCAAATGGGCAGCCAAGTTGTGAATGCAAAGGAAAAGTTCTTGAAGGAAATTAAATTATTCCAGTGAACACAAATGACAAGAAAGAGAAACAGTTTTATTGCTGATACGGAGGAAGTTGTAGGGATCTGGAGAGATGATCAAACCAGCCACAGCATTCTTTGAAGCCAAACCCTAATCCAGAGCAAGGCCCTAACTCTCTTCAATTTTATAAAGGCTGAGAGAGGTGAGGAAGCTGCAGAAGAAAAGTTTGAATCCAGCAGAGGTTGGTTTATGAGGTTTAAAAAAAGAAACCATGACATAAAAGTACAAGGTGAAGCAGTAAGTGCTGTTGTAGAAGTGGCAGTAAGTTATCTAGAAGATCTAGCTAAGATAATTACTAAAGATGGCTACACCGAACAACAGATTTTCTTTCTTTCTTTTTTTTTTTTGAGACAGGGTATGTCTCCGTTGCCCTGGCTAGAGTGCAGTGGCACGATCATAGCTCACTGCAACCTCAAACTCCCGGCCTCAAGCGATCCTCCTGGGTCAGTCTCCTACATAGCTAGGACTACAGGCATGCACCGTCATTCCTGGCTAATTATTTTTTATTTTTTTGTAGAGATGAGGTCTCACTATGTTGCCCAGGTGGTCTTGAAGCCCGGGCCTCAAGCAATCCTCCCACTTCCCAAAGTGCTAGAATTACAGGTGTGAGCCATTGGGCTCAGCTAGATTTCAATGTAGATGAAACAGCATTATATTGGAAGAATATGCCATCTAGGACTTTCATAGCTGGAGAGGAGAAGTCAATGTTTGGCATCAAAGCTTCAAAGGACAGGTTGACTCTTCTTAGGGGCTAATGCAGCTGGTGATTTTAAGTTGAAAACAATGCTCATTTACCATTTCAAAAATCCTGGGGCCCTGAAGAATTATGCTAAATCTACTTTTCCCGTGCTCTATAAATGGAACAACAAAGCCTAGATGACAGCACATCTGTTTACAGCATGCTTTACTGAATATTTTAAGCCCAATGTTCAGACCTAGTGCTCAGAAAAAAAGATTCCTTTCAAAATATTACTGCTAGTCGACAATGTACCTAGTCACCCAAGAGCTCTGATGGAGGTGTACAAGGAGATGACTGTTGTTTCCATGCCTGCTAACACAATATCTACTCTGCAGCCCATGGATCAGGGAATAATTGTGACTTTCAAGTCTTATCATTTGAGAAATACATTCGTAAGACTATCGCTGCCATAGTGATTCCTCTGATGGATCTGAGCAAAGCAATTTGAACACCTTCTAGATGCCATTAAGAGCATTTGTGATTCAGGGGAGGAGGTCAAAACAGCAACATTAACAGGAGTTTGGAAGAAATTGATTCCGACTCTCATGGATGACTTCAAGGAATTCAAGACTTCAGTGGTGGAAGTCACTGCAGATATGGTGGAAATAACAAGAGAAGCAGAATTAAAAGTGGACCCTAAAGGTGTGACTGAATTGCTGCAATCTCGTGATCAAGCTTTAACAGATAAGAAGTTGTTTCTTATGGATGAGCAAAGAAAGTGTTTTCTTGAGATGGGATCTACTCCTGGTGAAGATGCTGTGAACATTGTTAAAATGACAACAAAGGATTTATATATTAAATAAACTTAGTTGATAAAGAAGCAGCAGGGTTTGAGAGGATATACTCCGATTTTGAAAGAAGTTCTACTGTGGGTAAAATGCTATCAAAAAGCATTGCATGCTACAGAGAAATCTTTCATGTAAAAGAAGGAATCATGTGAAGAGACAAACTTCATTGTTGCCTTATTTTAAGAAACAGCCACCCCAACCTTCAGCAACAACCACCCTGACCAGTCAGCAGCCATCAACATCAAGGTAAGACCCTCTACCAACAAAAAGATTACAACTCGCTGAAGGCTCAGATGATCATTAGCATTTTTAGCAATAAAGTATTTTTAAATTAAGGTATGTACATTGTTTTTTACACATAATGCTATTGCACACTTAATAGACTACAGTATAGTATAAGCATAACTTTTACATGCATTAGGAAAGCAAAAACTTTGTGTAACTTGCTGTGTTGTGATATTCATTTTTTTGCAGTATCTCTGGGGTCTGCCTGTACTTAGTATATGGTGTGTGTCTCAGAACTCTGTTAGTTCAGAAAGGATGGGGAGCTGAGTCTGGATTCTGATAATTCATGGTTCTGTCACCTTGGCTATGTTACTTAACCTCTCTGTGCTTGCTTCCTCATCTGCAAACAAAATAGAACCAACCTCATAGAGCTGTATAAAGATTAAATGAGAAAATTAATGTAAAGCACTTTGTGAGTGCTAGGTGCTAGACACCTAGTAACCTGTTGGCAACAGTGGGCTGTTTCTATGATGATCACGAAGGCCTAACTCCTCGAGGTGACAGAGCCAGAAGCCACTCAATACACAGCGCAGTTGATGGTACACAACCTCTGCCCCCCGGAGCATCTGTAAAGGCAAAAAGAATTACATGTAAGCAGAGACCTAACTATGATTTTTAATGTCCTGATTGTCCAACTCCACCCACAACAGCCAGACAAATAGTTTGGTCTTCCAGCTCCTCAGTGAGGCATCATGTTTTCTAACTGCCTCAGCAAACAGCACAACCTTGTCCCATCACCAGTTCCCCCACCATAACATGTTGCCACGCATCTGCTTGCCTTTCCTAACCTGGAGACTGTACCTCCTGGTCCTGTCCCTCCCAGCGACTCCCCTTCATAGACACCCCTGCAATTATGTACACAGGAAAACTGGCCCAGTCGACATTCTCTTGATCTCTTGGAGCCTTAGTTTCCTTATCTAGAAAATGGGACCATTCATTTGTTGGGAGAATGGAATGAGCACTCACAAACCAAGTAAGTGCCTAGCACAATGCTTAGCATTAACACCACTAGAGAGAAGCATGAGTTAGTGCTAAACAAGAAGGAACTTGCTGCAAATTCCTTACTTAAGAGAAGATTTGCAGTTATATTGGGCAGGTTGACACCTTATTAGCCAAAGTAAAATCCTGTAGCCTCCTTGAGAATTATCTTCTCATTGAGAGTTACTCCTAGCTAGGGCTGGCAAGATTTGTGCAATTTACACATCCTTGTGAAATTCAAGCACATTATCTCTTACAGACAGACCGTAATGACTGTAATAAACAGGGAAGCCTCTGTTCTAATAAACAAGTAATTATAGTTGGCAATAAATGTGTAAACATTATGCTAATTAGTGAATCTTCTCATAGCCGTTTCCAGTTTGGGAGCCCATGTACACATGCTCAGAAATATGGATAAGATTGGGCACTCTGTGTTCTTGTTCATAGGTATATGAATGTGTGGGCAATAGGTACCACCTCCTCTGTCAAATATTTTTTTTTCAATAGAAAGCATTATCTTCTTCACTCAAGAAAAAGAGGTCATTTTAGCATCTTGTTTTTCTATGTCATTCCTTTAAATTCAGGTTTTCTAGTAGCCTTGGGGGATTGTGATTTATTACACAAAGTGCCTTTGGAACCATAGACACTGGTCTCATTACCTGGGCTCTTTCCAAACTTGGCCTGTCGATCCTTGGGATTTGAGAGTAGTCGGTGATGGAGGTCTGAAAGGATACGGTTAAGATTAATAAAGTCTTTAACCAACAAATTGTCTTTATGGAACCAAGAAAGAGACAAACCACACAGGGAGACAATGGCCCAGAAAAGGAGGTGCTGTCCAGCCTCCAGGCAGAAGGGCCGGGGCTTGGAGCTTCTCTTCCAAAGTAGATGCATTTCCATTTGTGCTTCTCTAGAGACGGACTGCAAAATTATATTCAGTGAGGAGCAGCCACAATTAATTCCCTGTCTAAGAACAAACATCCTGGAGGCCCTATCTATAAACGTTTTCTAGAGATTCCTCTATTTTATTTTTTTAAATTTCTTATTGATATGGGGAGCAGAGGAAAAACAGGCACGATTTTTTACTAATCTCTTTCCTAACTCTTTCCTCCCTCTAATAATAGTGCTCATGAGTATCCCTTCCCTTTCTTCCGTCCCTTTCTCTCATCCTTCCAAGACTACAACGTCCAAGATGTCTCCTAGGATAAAGATGCAGAAAGAAGTAGTATTGCTTGGTGGTTGAGAACAATGACTTTCGGTTCAGAAGAACTTGGTTTTGATCCCAGCTCCTCCATTCTTTCAGTCAAAATAGGTTGGGTTATGCTGCAGTAACAACTAGCACCACATCTTCAGTTTCTTAACACAATAAAAGTTTATTTTGTCCTTATACCAAGTTAGTGTAGGTCCAAGTGACTCTGCGGGGCAGCTGCCTTCATGGAGTGGTTTGGCCATCCAGGTTGCTTTAATCTTATGGCACCTGCATTTTAACACATGCTTCCATGACTGCTGTGGCAGAGGACTAAAGCCTTAAATCTTACATGCCGGCTCGTAAATGCGTCAGCCCAGAAGTACCTTATCACTTGAAGTCACAACACTTTGCTTGTCACAAAACCCTACTCAATTGTACAGAGAGATGGGAAATATAGTTTTCTATATATCTAGGACAGGGAAGAGAATCAAAAATACTGGTGACCACTGGTATTAGCTACCATAGCCACTTACCAGCTGTTTGATCTTGGGCAAGTTACTTAATTATCTGAGCCTCAGTTCCCTCATCCATAAAATAGGGAAAACAACAGTATCAAACACGTAAGTTTGTTGTGAAGATTAAATGAGATAAAGCATCTTAAGTGCTTGGCACAGTGTCTAGCACATTACAAGTGTTTGAGAAATGGTAGGCATCATTATGAAATGTACCATGGTTAATATATTGTCTATTTGTTTAGACAATAGGGAAAACAGGTTGGCAGAGTTTGGTAGGAGAGAGGAGAAATAATCCTCAAATCCGTCATTTTAACTATTAGGCTTCCCAAGGCGGCTAGGCCCTAAAAACAGGTGTGAGTGGACATTCTTTGTGCTCATGGGGCATTGGGTATGATCAAGACATGTGGTACACTGGCATTGACAGTCTGGCACGAGAGGCTCTTGTGCTTGCCTCCTGACTGTTGCATCAGTCAGGATCCTTATAGGAACCAGACAACACACTCAGAGACTTTCTAATGAAGGTACTACTTACAAATGTGTAGATGGAATTAAGAAAACCAATGGGGAGTATTGAGTCACCCAAGAAGGTACCATCAGGGAGTTAATGCCACCTTTAGACATAAAGGAGCAAAGGGAAGAAGTGGTGTTATGGGGAACTGCCCAACAGAAGTGCTAGTCATAGTGGGATGTAGCCACTGCCAGACTGTGACAAATCAGGGAGGAGGCAGGAGAAATAAACATCCCAGTCTCTCTTTCCTCCCTTCCTTTCAGGCCCTGATGATGCACCCATGGGCTGAACACAACTGAAAGCCATAGGACATAGCGATCTGGGTCATAGCAATCAGCTTCCAGGGCAGAGAAATCATCTGGGGTTAGGGACAAACAATACATCTGTGTTCCAGCTCTCCCTCTCTCTGCACTCTTCTTAGCTGCCACCTCCTCTTCACCCTCCTCCTTCTCTGCTCCTCCTGCTTTTACTTTGCTAGGTTGACTGAGCATCTCTTTAGGTGAAAAGTGCTGCCTGGATAGAGCTAATTAAAGCCACTTCTACCCTCCATGTGGAATGAGCAATTCATGGCTCCAGCCCAGAGTGTTCCTAGACAGTCCCACTGACCTCCTGCTGCTGCTGCTGCTATTTTGAGCCCAAGTACAAGCACAATTCTTGCCCATAGTTCTCAGTGAGAGGACCAGGGTGGTGGACATCTGAGGGCTTTTCGCTGCTCAGTGTCTATTCACTTTATCTTGATTACTTTTCTTTGTTCTCTCTAGGGTATCACCCTTTCTTCCCCTACTCTCAGCTCATGTGCTTCAGATAGAGTTAGCTCAGGCCTGGCTCAGAGGTGGAAGATGTGGCCTAGGCTTAAGCTACTCATTGCATCCCATTTTCCTGTACACAGTCACTGGTCCTGGGGTGGACATGTGATGCAGTCAGAGCCAATAAAGTATAGTGGGATTTTGCTAGAAATGCTGGTACAAGACTGTTTCCCCAGGTCAGACATTAAGGAAGACACTATGGCTTGTTGCCGTCCCACCAGGCATTCCACTCTAGGTGACTGTGTAAGCCAGGGTTTCTCAATATCAGCACTATTCACATTTTGGACAAGACAGTTCTTTGCTGTGGGAGGGCTGTCCTATGCATTATGGGATATTTAGCAGCATCTGTGTCCTCTACCCACCAAATGCCAAAAGTACCCCCCTCTACAATTATGACAACCAAAAAATGACTCTGGATATTGTCAAATGGCCCCAATGGGGCAACATCTCCCCTGATTGAGGGTCACAGGTCTAAGCTAACCGTGGAAATTTTATCCCATTTGTCAGTGGTTGGTTGAGAAAAGGGAATGGGAAGCAATTCTGTCCTGTAAGATGTGAATGGTCTTCCAGGAGATTTTGGGAAACATTTCCTTTTTCTGAAGAAAGAGCAGAAGGAAGAGGTGGTTTCATTTTTTTTTTCCCTGTACATTGTAGTGTCTGGATATGATGCTTGGAATTTCAACGGCCATTGTGTAACCATGAAAAACCTATCCCAAGAGAAGAATTTTTTTTTTTTAAAATAGGGTCTTGCTCTGTCACCCAGGCTCATACAATGGCATCATCATAGCTCACTGAAACCTCAAACTCCTGTGCTCAAGCCATCCTCCTGCCTCAGGCTCCCAAGTAGCTAGGATGAGCACCACCATGCCCAGCTAATGTTTTTTCCTATTATTATTATTTTTGTCCTTCTAGAGACAGAGTCTCACTCTTGCTCAGGCTGGTCTCAAACTCCTGGCCTCAAGCGATCCTTCCTCCTTGGCCTCCCAGAGTGCTAGGATTACAGGCATGAGCCACCCCCCCGGCCACGAAGGGAAGAATCGACACTGAAAATGAAGGGGTGGAAAAAACTTGGCACCCCTACAACATTGTTGAGGCACTTAATTAACCATCTCACTGGATCTTACTACATTTTTTGATCTCTTGTTGTGTGAAGTGAAAAATTTCCTTATCATCCAACCTACTTTGAGTCAGATTTTCTGTCCTTTGCAGCTCAAGTTATCCTAACTAACATAGACTGCAATAAGGGTGTATGTAGCCCTAGGAGTTTCTGGAAGTTCTTTTCTAATCACAAAGAAAGATACTGTCTAAGACTTGAGAAAACACAGAGCATGCTGAGCTGAGGAGAGAGAAGTGGATCTTGGTGATGATGGTTCAGAGAAAGGAGACAATGCATTTTCTTTGCCTGGCTTTAGCCCATTAGAGTTGGGTTCTCTGTCCCTTGCAACAAAAAGTGGTCTAACTGATACAGGTGGAGTAGGAATAGGCCCCCAGCATCAGGAAGTCACCTCAGAGCAGACAAGAGCTATAAGTACTTTGTGTGCCAGTCCACTCAAATTAACCTGAATGCTTTGGCTGTGTCTATACTAGCAAATAAAGTAGAATGAAGCACTACCCAACTGCCCTGCCCCACCTTTCCCAAATATAACAAAACACTTCCATTTAAAATATCAATAAAATTAAAGAAAGCATGGGCCTCAAGTTTGGACACTTGTCACAATTTCAAACTCCATTGACTCACTGTAGGCATTGCCTAGATGCTCCATACAGCTATTGATCATATTGGATCCATAAAAGGGAAGAGTTAAAAGGAAAGATATACATCCTGTCCAACTTTCTCATTTTATAGAGGAGGAAACTGGGGCCCAGAGAGAAGCGATTACCAAGGTCACCCAGTTACTGAGCGACAGAGCCAGCACCAGAAGCCACATCCCCTGACTGTTCTGCCCTTGCCTACTCTCCCTCGCCTCCTTTACCTGGTGGTAGGTCCCATTTTTCTGAGATGGTCCATGCAGAGATTGCAGAATTGACCTGGTTTTCCCGAAGTGCTAGAAGTTACTATCCCAGCACCCAACTCTTCTCAGTCAGTGGCGCCCCTGTGAACACATACTTTAAAATCTTCTTCCTGGAGTAGGTGTGTCAGCAACCCGAGGAGACTGTGGGATGGGCAGGACTGCCATGCCCCGCTGGGACAGATGGCCAGTCTAGAGAGGCTGGTCCGGCAGCCAGCTCTCCTTCAGGCTGAGTTGAGCCAGCTTGGATGCTGGGGTGGGTAGAATAACCAGAGACAGCAGAATGGGAGAATGGGCCCTCCCGTGGCAGGAGGCACAGAATCTTTTGCGCCACCAAAAATTCAATCCAAATTTAAGGCTGACACACAGGTGGAGTGGGCGAGCCTCTATGATTTGATGGGTTCTCTGAGGCTCTGCCTGCCTAAAAATATCTTCTCTACCCACCTGCCTAGGACACCCTCCTTCTTATGGAGCTGCAAGTCCTACCATTAGAGCTGCTAAGGTTTTTGATGACAAAGGATGGGGCATGTTTCCCAGCAGGTCACCATTAAAGCAGGTTTCCTGGGAGTGAAAGGGAGGCCCTTGAGTCTGCTCCTTTTAGCACAAAGAGCTAAAACTGCCAGAAGCTCAGAAAAGGCAGGAGGGGCCTGTTTTACAATTTTGCCTCCTGCTGAGACACCAGTCACTCAATTTATTCATGCTCATATGACCAGGGTGCTGAAGAAATTAGGCAACTGGCTTCAAAGAAAACAGGCAATAGGAGTACAAGTAAGGCATCATATTCTGCCTGCCCTTTGCAGTCCCTTTTAGGTTTGGCTTTCCCCCCATGGAAACCTGGGTCCAAGCTGGAGAACTTTTCCACATGCATGGGACAGCCAGGCAACAGCGTGATCCCAAAGCTCTGCAAAACTCTCCGATTGTTGTTGTGTTTCTCCCTAAGATCTTCCCCACTTCCTCTCACCATGATGTTCCCTTGGTCAGTCCCAGACAAAACTAAAAATCCAAATATGTCAGGTCATGACATGTTGTTGAGAAGTAGAGGGATGCAATGGCAGGGACAAGGTGGGCAGTGGGGGAGAGTCACAGTCCTGTGGTTGGTTTTGCCCATCCCATTCCTACAGGTGTGAGCCTCAGCTGCACTCACTTAGAGGCTGGGGCAAGGGAGAGAGACTGACAGGGTGGGTCAGAGGGGACAGCGGCTGACAGAAAGGGCCTGGCGGGGCCAGAGTGATTAACGATCTTGGGCTTGGGGAGCAGACAATGGCCAGAGGAGGAGAGAATAGGGTTGATCGGTCTGGTAGTCCTGCTAAGAATTTATAAGCCCTGGTGTGAAGGGGAAGCTGTCTGAATACTTAAGAAGATGCTTGGTGATAGCTTGAAATCAGAGTGGGTACCTCGATTGTGGTCAGATCATTCATTCCTTCATCAATGAGGTACATACGGATAAGACTAGAGAACCCAAGAGGAGGAACTGATTAATGTCAGACCATTCTGTGATTGTCTTATCTGGGCCAGACACACCCTGGTGAGTGTGGGGAGGGCTTGCCCTTGAAGCAAATGGACACTCTCATCTTTAATCTTCCTGGCAAGAATTTGATTTGATGCTGGCTATAAGGATATAAAGAGGAAGGACTTATATTGGAAAGAAAAAGAAAGTATGCATTTACCCAGAGCATGGTATTTCTTCAGCTGGCACCCGAAGGCCAGGAGAGGCATGGGATGTCCTCAGCCCACATGCATGTTGGGGAGGAGGAGGGCCACCCTCTGTCAAGTGTAGGCAGGCCAGCAGTGGGGCAACAAAACAGATCCTGAGGATGAACCTGATATGGGGCAAGAGTTTTTGGTAATTCTCAGTTTTTATATCTTTCTTCCATTAATCCCAGACTTAGAGATAAGTCTCCTTAAAATTTATAGTCTGATCTCAGTGAGGCTGTAGTGGCTGGGAAAAGAGACTGATGCCCACTTGGGACCAAGCAGCTGAGTGGTGGGTAGCGTCCTCTCCCTGGACGCAAGAGAAGTCTGATCAGTGGCAGTCACAGGGCAGCCATTCCCAGCTGGACTATCAGGATGGTCATTGGAAGAGCAGCGGTTCAGGGATGAGGTGGAGAGAAACACCCTCCTAGACTTGCTCCTGGACACGTGTGCGACAGCATTCTTGGATGGTCTCAAAAATGGTTTGAGGGTCTCAAAGGACTGGGGCCTCAGCTCAGGCCACTGTGATTTCAGGTGCTTTCTCTTAGACATCAAACATGCCCTGAGAGACCTGGCAGTGTTCTGGGCTCTAGGGATACAGTGATGAATTAGACATGACCTTCTTACCTAAGTGACTTTACTCTGTCCCTCCAGGTGTCCAGAACCAGAGGACCCTGGGTAGGAAAAGGCACTCTGAATCCTGGACTCAAAGGGACCACTCATTTTCCTGTGCATTGTCCTTGTTGCCAGGCCCATGGCTCAATTTTAGGAACCAGAGGATTTTAAAATCTTGAAGAGAGGTTTGAGGGTATCTGGCTCAACCCTCTGGTTTTACAGACTTAGAGACATTTACATAGTAGAATGTGTTAGGGAAGAGGGTGTCCAGACCTGTCCCTTGGCAAAGAGGTTCGTTCTGAAAGTTGATATCAGAGTACCACTCTCACTCAGAGGCAGAGGAAAGGAGGTGAGTCCTGTGGCCAAGTGCGCAGGCTCAGACACAGAGATTCTAATCCTAGTTCTAGCTCTGTGACAATAGGAACCTCACAAAGCCTCCGTTTCCTCGTCTATAACATGGACACAATGATGTTATCTATTCACAGGGAGTCTGTTCAGGATGAAATGAGGAAAATCTGTGTCAAGGGCTTAACTCTGTGTGTGGTACATCAAAAATGCTCCATGGATTTCAATTGTTAAATTAAAAAAAAGCTTTTTCTCAAAATGTGCTGGGGTTGGGGTTGATTTGCCTTTTTTTCCTGCCTTAAAGTACATGCCAACTGTAAAGCCGGCTAGTTTTAACATTATCAGTCATTACTAATTGATGAGAATATTCTTGTTGAAGCTCTTGACTCTCCCATTTCCCTGCAACTCTGGTGCTTTTTTCTGTATCTCACAGCTTCTGCTATAGTACTCCAGGCAAAAAGTAATGTTCTAGTTATCTATTGTTGCATAACAAACTAAATTTTAATTTGCCTTTCTTATTTCTTTCCACCCTCTTAAGCTTAGAGAGTTTCTCCATCCATAGAGGAAATTAACAATCACGTATATTTCTTTTTATTCTTCCCCCAGTGGTTTGGATTTTTATATTAAAAATGTTGATCTGTATGCTCTCATTGTCTCTGGTAGATGAGGAAACCTCAAAATTTAGTGGCTTAAAACAACAACTGAGTATGTAATATCTCATGTGTTTATGGATCAAGAATTTGGGCAGGGCTTGGCTGGGTGGTTCTTCTCCTCCACTTAGTATTGACAGAGATTACTTGGTAATACTTAGTTGACAGATAAGCTGGGATGGAGAGTCCAAGGTGGCTTCACTCACATGGCGGATGCCTTGGTGCAAATGGCTGAAATTCTGAGCGCAGCTGTAATGGTCAGGTGTTTACTCATTCATATCTTCTCCACCGTGATGGCCTAAGGTCGTCAGACTTCTTACCTGGAGACTCAGGGCTCTAGAGCCTGTGCAATAAGAGTATGACCTAGCTTCAGAATTCCCAGGACCTTAGTCCTACCATATTCTATTGATTAATCAAGTCACTAAAGTCACCCCAGATTCAAGATGGGAATTGGACTCCACCTCTGAAAGGAAAAAGTAGCAAAAAACTTGCAGCTACTTTTAATCTACCAGAGACAATGAGAGCACACAGATTAACATTTTTAATGTAAAAAAAAACCACTGGGAGGGGAATAAAAAGAAATATATGTGATTGTTAATCCCCTCTATGGATGGAGAAATTCTCTAAGCTTAAGAGGATTGAAAGAAATCAGAGAGGCAAATTTTGACAGAGTTCAAACTTCTGTATTTCAAAAACCATTTTAAATAAAATTTTTAAAAACTGAAACAATTTAAAAATATGACTATAGGCTGGGCATGGTGGCTCATACCTATAATCCCAGTACTTTGGGAGGCTGAGGTGGGAGGATCACTTGAGGCCAGGAGTTTGAGGCGATCCTGGGCAACATAGTGAGACCCCATCTATACAAAAATTTTTTTTTTAAAATTAGCTGGGTGTGGTTAGCATGTGCCTGTAGTCACAGCTACTGGGTTGGGGGTAGGGGCTGAGGCAGGAGGATCGCTTGAGCCTGGAAGTTGGAGGTTACAGTGAGTTATGACTGTACCACTGCACTCCAGTCTGGGCAACAGAGCGAGACCCTGTCTCTAAAAATAAATAAATAAATTAATTAATTAATTAATAATAAATAAATAAATAAATAACTTGCAGTTCCACCAACACTGTATAAGCATTCCATGCCAGCATCTATTGTTTTTGGACTTTTTAATAAGAGCCATTCTAACTGGGGTAAGGTGATACCTCATTGTGGTTTTAATTTGCATTTCACTGATGATTAGTGATGTTGAACATTTTTTCATATGTTTATTGGCCATTTGTTTATCTTCTTTTTTTTTTCCTTTTATTTCAGAATATTATGGGGGTACAACACTTTGGTTATATATATTGCCCATGCATAGCCCATGTCAGAGCTACAATCATGGACATCCCCCAAACTGTGTGCCCTGCACCCATTCAGTGAGAGTTTTCCCATCCCCTCCACCCCCCTCCCACCTACCCACCCCCTGACAAATATTATTGCCATGTGTGACGTAAGTATTGATCAGTTAGTACCAATTTGATGGTTAGTACAACCCCTATAGAACACAGTATGGAGATTCCTCAAAGAACTAAAAGTAGACCTACCATTCAATCTAGCAATCCCACTACTGGGTATTCACCCAAAGGAAAAGAAGTCATTTTATAAAAAAGACACCTGCACTCAAATGTTTGTTGCAGCACAATTCACGATTGCAAAGATGTGGATCAACCCAAGCACCAATCAAATCATGAGTGGATTAACAAAATGTGGTATATGTATACCATGGAATACTACTCAGCCTTAAAAAAGGATGAATTAATGCCTTTTGTAACAATTTGGATGGAACTGGAGACCGTTATCCTAAGTGAAGTATCTAAAGAATGGAAAAACAAATACCACATGGACTCGCTATTAAATTGGAACTAACCGATGAGCACACATGTGCACAGAGGGAAGTAAAACTCAGTGGAAATCAAGCAGGGGGGAGGGGGCTGGAGGGGATGGGTGAAAACCTACCTAACAGGTGCAATGAACATTATCTGGGTGATGGGCACACTTTTAGCCTTGACTCAAGCATTACAAAAGCGATCCATGGAACCAAAAACATTTTTACTTCCATAATATTTTGAAATAAAAAAAAAAGAAACCTAAAAAAATAAATAAATAAATAAATAAATAATGGCTACCATATGTAAGAGGTTAATATGCCTAGAGTAGAGAATTAATACAAATCAATAAGAAAAAAATAAATCCAAGAGAAAAAATTAAGCAAAGTAAATAAATAATTCCCTAAATAAGAACTGCACTAACTAATAAATATGCAGAAAAATTCAACCTCACTCCAAAAATAGAAATTAAAACCACTGTACGATTTTTCAAATCTCTTCAACTTTGGCCGGCCGAAAATACTCTACCGGATATTGGCAAAGATGTTGAGAGACAGACATTCTCAACAAACTTCCTAGAAATCATCTTGATAATATATATCAAAAACTTTCAAAATGTCATATTCTTTGAGCCTCTAATTCTGCTCTCAGGAATTTATCCTATGGAAATAATTATCAGTGTGCACAAAGATTTAGGAAGAAAGATAATCACTGCCATATTGTACAACATCACCCCCCCAAAAAAAACCAGAAGAAATCTAACAATAAGGGATTCCTTAAATAAATTATGATATATTCGCATAGTGTAATACTATACAGCCATTAAAAATGAGGAAAATATGTTTCTTGACATGGGAAAATTTTTACAATGTATCATTAAGGGAAAGTTATGTAGTGTGATTCCATCTTTTCAAGAAAAACATATATTTACATAGGAAACAACCTTGGTGCCAGACAAATGCCATTTCTTCCTCTACTCAGAGCTACTTAAAGATGCAAATCTACTGACTATCGATATTCCCCAACTTACGATGGTTTGACTTACGATTTTTTGACTTTATGATGATGGGAAACCATTCTGTTTTTCACTTTCAGTACAGTGTTCAATAAATTACATGAGATACACAACACCGTATTATAAAACAGGTTTTGTGGTAGATGATTTTGCCCAACTGTAGGCTAATGTAAGTGTTCTGAGCACATGTAAGGCAGCCTAGGCTAAGCTACGATGTTCGGTGGTTTAGGTGTATTAGATGCATTTTCAACTTAAGATATTTTCAACATAAGATGGGTTTATCAGGACATAACCTCATCGTAAGGTAAGGAGAATCCGTATTTCAGTGTGACTGTCATGAGTTGAACTGTGTCTCCCAAAGGATGTTGGAGTCCTAGTTCCCAGTTCCTGTGAATGTGATCTACTTGGAAATAGAGTCTTTGCAGATGATTAAGATAAGAAGAGGTCATTAGGGTGGGCTCTAATCCAGTACGACTGGTATCTTTATAAAAAGGGGGATATTGGAAACAAAGACCAGGGGAATGTCATGTGGAGATGAAGGCAGAGGTCAGGGTAATGCAGTGGAGGCCAAGAAATGGCAGAGATTGCTGGCAACTCACCAGGAGCTTGAAGAGAGGCATGGAGCAGATTCTTCCTCACAGCCCTCAGAAGGAACAAACCCACCAACACCTTGATCTCAGATTTCCGGCCTCCAGAACTGTGAGATAATAAATTTCTATTGCTTGAGCCGCTCAGTTTGTGGTCCTTTGTTACGACAGCCCTGGCACATTAATACCGATTTGTGACCCTGTCCACCAGACAAGGATGCCTGGCCCAAGATGGGGTAATGAGAGTCTTCTTGGAGCTTGGAATTGGGACAATGAGAGACCGGGCCAGCAGGACTGAAAAATCTCGGAGGTCCCAGGGCAGACATGAGGACCACACATGAACTAATGAATGAGCAGACCGGAGCATGTGAAGAAAGGAAGCAGAGATGCCACAGGAGGGAGGTCCTGGGGCCCCACCAGCCAGAGAGCAGCGTTAGTATCTGTTGGAGACTCTACTAAGGCAAGCTAGCCTAACCCCTGGAGCACTTTGTGCCTTGCCCATTTCCCTAGAGTCCACTGCAGCCTTTGCTGAACACTCCTTTATCTGGGTCGGCCAGAGAGGATGTCCGTTCCTTGCAATTCAAAGGGCATTGAAGAGAGCAGTCAGGAAGAATAGATAGAAAAATATCAATATTGGATATTTCCAGATAGCAGCTCTTATTTCATCCCTAAGGCTTATTATAGTTTCTAGTTTTCCCACAAGGAACCCATATAATGTGTTTAATTTTTTAAGCTAACTGGATTAATTCATTTATTTTTTGACTTAGCATATAACCATTGAAAGCTTCCTGTGTGCGAGGCACCGTTCTGGACCCTAAGGATGCCGAGAACAAAACCAACAGACAGCCTTGCCCTCGTGGAGCTCATGATAATGAAGGTGCACAGGCGCGATGTATAATATGTTGAATGGTGACGAGGGTAACACAGAAAGTAAAGCAGGGGAGGAGGAAGGAATTGCCAGGGGAGACGAAGGGTTTTCTTTTTAAATGTGGTAACCAGGGAAGGCTTCATTTAAAGGTGAGATTCGAACCAAGACTCGAAGGAGCTAGGGGGCAAGTCATCTGGCACCTGAGAGAGAGGCGTTTGGGCAGAGGGACCCACAGATGCAAAGTGTCTGAGGCAGACGTGTGCCTGGCGAGTTCCAAGAGAAGCGAAGTGGAAGGGAAGAGGGAGAAGACTAGGACAGGAGTCAAAGAAAGAGGCAGACGACCTAGAAAGGGGCAGGTCATCGTGAGGAGTTTGAGTTTTGGATTGTTTGTCTATTGGAATGTGCTTCATTATGTCAAAACGTAGTGGCTGGAAACAGCAGCAGACCTTTATCACCTCACAGTTTCCGGGGTTCAGGGGCTCTCATGAGATGATTGTGGAGGAGATGTCGGCCTGGTCTGTACTCATCTCAGGGCCCTGGACTGGGGCTGGCGGAGCCTCTTCTGAGGTGGCCGAGTCACCCACACGCTGGCAGTGGGAGCCGGCTGCTGGCAGGACGCCTCAGCTCCTCCCCATGTGGCCCTGTCCAGAGGGTCCTCGTGACCTGGGGACCAGCTTCCCTCCCCAGTGAGGGATCCAAGAGAGAACAAGGTGGAAGCGTCAATGGATTTTATGACCTGGCCTTAGAAGTCACAATCCACACATAATATTTCACAGTATGTTATTGATTACGCAGGTCAGCCGTATTCAATGTGGACGGGCACTAAACAAGAACAGGAATGCCAAGCAGCAAGCGTCAGTCACCAGGGGCCCTTTTGGAAACTCGCAATCATGGTTATTCTATTTATTTATTTATTATTATTATTTTTTGAGATCTCACTCTGTCACCCCAGCTAGAGTGCAGTGGCATCGTTATAGCTCCCTGCAACCTCAAACTCCTGGGCTCAAACGATCCTCCTGCCTCAGTCTCACGAATAGCTGGGACTACAGGCATACGTCATGATGCCCACCCGGCTAATTGTGCTATTTTTGGTAGAGATGGGGTCTTGCTCTTGCTCAGGCTGGTCTTGAACTCTTGACCTCAAACAATTCTCCTGCCTTGGCCTCCCAGAGTGCTAGGATTACAGGCATGAACCACCGTGTCCAGCCCACAGTTATTCTATTTAAATGATAATTTATAAAATATGCAAAGACAGACGATTTACCAAGTTCAACTGAATCCCCCTTTGTAGGGTTTATCTAAATATAACCAAATTCAGGAACTTAATAATTCTCCAATGTTGACTTCCAAGGGGCCTAATCTATGGTAATTCATCTTTCATCTGTAAATCCTCTCCTGATCTATCATTTGCCCCCAATGAAAGAATATAAGGAAGATACTTTAGTGATGAATAACAAGCCCAACTTTAGCTGACTTGAGCACAGAGAAACGGAATTTTGGGGAAGGATTCTGTGATGTCTCACAGACACCAGGGAAGGGCTGAATTACCAAACCTCAAGAACAGGAAACAGGGTGGCTCTGGAGACCTCCACCCCTGCAGCATGAGGCTCTATTCTAGGAGCCACCACTAACGTGACTCAGCTCCCACACCCCAAGCCCTCTTCTGTCCTTTCAGAATGCCAAATTCCCGTGAAAGACCATCTGATGGGTTTGAATTGGGCCAGACCAATCACCTATGGACAAGGGAGTAAGTGACGCAAGCTCTACAACTGAGGCTCGCCTTGAGTATTGTGTTGAGGTAGTTCCCAGAGAACACTGAGTCTTTGGGAGTGGAGCAGCCCCCCCAAGAGTATTTTCTGTAAGCTTATAGACATATTATACTCAGACAGTCACTATTAAGATTTTATTGTGAGACTGATTTTTTTTTGTATAAGTACATGCATGTTTCAATGTGATTTTATAAAACCATTTCATTATTGCTGTGGTTTGAATGAATCCCTTAAAGTTGATGTGTTGGAAACATTTTCCAATGCAATAATGCTTGGAGGTGGGGCCTAATTAGAGGTGATTAGGTGATGAGGGCTCTGAATGGATTAATGTCATAACTTCAGGAGTGGGTTAGTTGTCTCCAGAGTGGGCTTGTTATAAAAGTGGGTTTGGCCCCCAGTTGCTCTCTTGAGAGCTTTGTCTCCATCCAATGCCTTCTGCCATGTGACGATGCAGCAAGAAGACCCTCACCAGATGCAGCCCCTCAGTCTTGGACTTCCCAGCCTCCAAAAGCATGAGCCAAATAAACTTCCATTGTTTATAAATTACCCAGTCTATGATATTCTGTTACAGCAATGCATATGGACAATTATCATACATAAGGAAACAAAAATTCTTTCCTATCCTCCACTATTTATTCAAATTCACAATTTCTTGATTGTGTCAAGGTGGTTATTTTATATTTAATTTAGTCTTATTCACATTTTAATTTTTACTCTAGCACAGGATCACCCCTTAGGGGGCATTTTGAAAAAGTATGGAGTGTTTTTGGTTGTCCCAGTGATGGGTAGAGGGCTCAGTCCTGGTAAGTGGAGGCTAGAAGTCCAGGCAGCTCAATCTTTTGCCATCTGTGAGATGATCCTGCACGTCCTTACCCCATACTCCACACAGCTTCCAAGTGTCCCACTAGATATTTACAGAGGTGAAAAACATGTTTATAATCATCTGAGCTTCAGGATGTAACTTCCTTTCATATGTAAACAGAAAGATTAAAATGATTTTTAGTATATGCTAAGTGTACAATAAGAATGAATCTGCTATGTAAATTAAGGGACTATTATAGTGTGTATTGTTCATTTCTTTACCACAGTTGTTCACCATTTTGGAAAATCACGTCACTTGACAGGCTGCTCATGGTAACTGAGTCCCCGATACTAGTTTTCATTCATAGCTGCCACAATTGTGGTGATTTTGCTTTTGGGAAATAGTGTCTGACTATTTCATCCTGTCTTCTGGTGTAGTCCTCCCTGAGCTGCTACCTTTGGAAATACATCCCTAAGTTTGATTCTCCAGCCTCTTCCTACTCTAGGTCTCTCTCAGCCCCTCTTCTCATCATACCCAAACCAGACACCGTAGTGTCCAGCTGCACTTCCCTCAGGATAACGTCCTAGAATCCAGGTTTGGTGGGAGCAGGGGCAAGAGGTGAGCATGAATTTCCTGAGCTCCCTGACATTTGTGGGGAGGAAGTGAGAAAATGTCCCTGTGGGTCACAACAGAAAGAGAACTAGCTGGGGCTTATAGGGAGGAAACATTTAGTAGCCTCCCTCCGGCCATCATTGCCTCTGCCATTGCTGCCACCATCACCCACAACAAAGCTCCAATTTACAGACTGCAGATTCACTTTCCATTTCCTGAACACCTGCAGTCATCGTGCCAGGCATCCACAAGCATCAAGGTAGGCATCACCATCCCCATTTTACAGGTGAGGAAAACTGAGACTCAGCTTCTACAGTGTGGAAAGGGCACAGAGAAATCCTCCTAGAACCCTCACTCTGCTTCCAGGAAGGGCTGGACTGTCCTTTCCAAGTCCAGGCAGAGATGAGTCTTCTCTTTTTCCATTCTCTGTGTCACTTTTTATGCCTATGCAGACTTAGTTGGAGAAGAAGGGGGGCCAGAAAGAGGTCTGGCCAGATGGCAGGGTAATAAATGACTCTGATTTAATAATTTGTTGCTCTCCTCTTAATTAAAAGGCTTTTCCCTAAATGACTTGTTGATCACACAAACAGCACACACTGGTTGGGCAAGGACTGGGGCCCAGGGAAATCCAGACTGAGGGGAGAAGGCGTTGGAATGAGGCAGTACCAGATGGGCAGAAGAAGCCCACCCTGCACGTGCAGGGGTGGGCCCAGCTTCAATCACTCCCCACCTCAGGTATGAAACAAGTTCAATCCGATGACAGAACCCTGGGTAACCGGTTGTCTTTGGGGCCTGAGTTTGTCTAGAAGCTGATTTTGCCATAGGGCATTTTAATTTCTGGGATTGAAATACAAGCTTCATTTTATCTGACACATGGCTTTGTACTCAGTTTCCCCAAAGCCCCATCTGGTCTTGGGTAGTGACCGAGTGGCCTTTGGACCATTTTGCATGTGAAATATTACTTATACACTTAATAGACAAGGACAGTGGTGGGGGGGTTGGGGCACCCATTGTTACAAGCATTGTGCTGTCAATATCTGCAGTGGCAGTCAAATGGCACTATTTAATACGCTCTCTGTTTCTTCCGTGCAATTGCAATTTATAAGTCCCCATGACTAAAATCTGCTTTACAGTAATTATCATACAGAGGCATATTTTCAAAGCCCCAAATGTAATTAGAACATGTTATTGATAAAGTGCTAAAGATTTAGACTTTGAGCCTGTCCGTGAGGGATTGGTTTTGTTAATATTGGTACTGTTTTTTTCCCTTTAGTTGCATTTGAGAGTTGGGTTGAAATGCCAAATTCAATCAAAATGCACATTACCCCCCACCAAGAGACTCCTGGCTCTCCTTTACTTGTTCAGACTTGTTGAAAGGACCCCAAAGATGCTGTCATATAGGAAAACATCCTGTCAATTCATAATTCTCTGTTAAATAATAAACTCTTTTTTATACATTATTTCATTTAATTAACCAAATTTTCCTCAGCATGTGTGCTTCTGTCAGATTGGATCATCCTTGTAATGACCACCATCTTCCCTATTATTTCTGGATGCCAAATTCCTACCCATCCTTCAAATGCCAGTTCAGATACCACTTTATCCACTTAATTTTCCTTATTCTATACTCCCTACACACCCACCATCAGAGCTCCTCACTAACCCCCCACGACGATTTATTTATCCCTATTCTTTTTGTGTTATATTTTTGACACACATGTCTTCTCTCTTGCGCTAGACTTTAAGCTCCTTGAGACAAACGTTTTCTTTTTAGTGCTTGTATTCCACCCATTGGCAGCAGTATCTTGCACACAAATCATAAAGACTGAATTGCAAAAGCTTATTCTTTTGTTTCATCAGTCAGCTATGATGTAATCAGTACCATATTGTCTTCATTATTGTAGCTTAGTAGCCTATTTTAAATATTAACACTAGAATAATAACTTACATTTATTGATCACTTACTGTATTCCAGGCAATGGGCTAAGTGCTTTATATTATCTCATGTAATCCTAACAGGAAATCTATGGGATAGGTATAATTATTTCCATTTTATGGATGAGGAAACCAAAATTTGAAGAGATTAGCTTACTTCAAGACAAATGCAAACACAAAAGTGCAGAACAGTGTGCATAGTATGCTGTCATTTATATAAAAGGGAAGGGAGGATAAATGTATGTTTTTAGGCTGAGCGTGGTGGCTCATGCCTATAATCCTAGCACTTTGGGAGGCTGAGGCAGGAAGATCACTTGAGACCAGGAGTCAAGACCAGACTGGGCAACATAGTGAGACCCCATCTCTACAAAAAACTTTTGAAAAAATTAGCCGGGCATGGTGGCATGCTCCTGTAGTCCCAGCTACTCAGGAGGCTGAGGCAGGAGGATCACTTGAGCCCAGGAGTTTGAGATTGCAGTGAGCTATGATACACTCTAACATGGGCAACAGAGAAAGACACTATCTAAAAAAAAAAACATATATATGTGTGTGTGTGTTTACTTAAATGTGCATAAAATATATCCAGAAAATATGTAAGAAATGGATATCATATATACTATTATTACTTGTCAATTAAAAGTAAATACATTTTTAAAAAGAAATGGATGATATTGGTTGTCTGCTGAGAAGGGAATGGGATGATGGGAGGCAGGGATGGGAGCAGAGCGGAATCAAGTTTTGGGTGTACTGAAGCTCATACCATTTGGGGGGAGCATTTTACAGAAAAAATAATACAAAATTATGAATATAAAATTAGGTGCAGAGCTTAGAGGGGCCATATGTAAATGAGGGTTCCTGAAGCTGCAGCTTGCATGGCTGCCTCCAGTGAGAAGGAGACATTTCACTGTATGTACTTTTCTATGTGTGTGGAGTTTGAATCATGTGAATGTATTCCTATTAAAAAAATATATAGTTTTTTAAAGTTAATATCTTTAAAGTCCACTTCTCCAACTGACAGCATGAAACAGGCCTTTTAAATTTTTCAGAAAGCAAATAACCAAGTGTTTTCATTTGTCTACAAGCAGAGAATGCTGTGCCTACAGCAAGATGGAGGGGGTGCTGGGGAGGAATTCTGGAGTTTTCCTGTTTAATGGAAGCAGTGTAGCAGAAAGTAAGGGTTTAGCTCTATAATTCAGAAGTAGAGACTTGTGCCAGAGTCTAAAAAGCTTGAGTATGTAATATTTACTGCACTACACACATCCTATGCTATACATGTAAGGTTAAGAAAAAGAGACCCTGCTTTTTCAGAAGCTTACAAGAGAAAAATAAAATAAAAACAAATAATATTGAACTGATTGCTAAGAGAGAGCTGATTTCCTGGAAACCAGTGCTGAGGACCAAGGAGGTGGGCAGATGGGATGCTAATGGTCTTTCCCAAATGGATCTGATGGCCCGTGGTTTTCTATTATTGCATCCAGGAGTAGGAGGTGCCTTACTGTAAACTACGTAGAAAGCATTCATGCTCTTAACCACTCAATTAGGATAATTTACCCTTGTGATGAATGGGACTTTCCTTCTCCCTGATTTAGTCTGAGCCATGCCTACATCCAATGCAGATGGAAATAGTTCTGTTTGCAGCAGAAAGCCAGCCTGGTGTCCTCTCCACCCTGAGGTCTCAACCTGCAGCTTGTAGCCTGGCTCTACACAAGAGACTGATCACAAGCTTCCCAGATCAACAGGAACATGAAATAACTAGCAGCTCCTTCCATATATCTTTCTCCTGTGGGCAGAACAAATCCAGACTTGCAGAGAATTTGGAGTGGACACTAAGAGGAGTCTTTTTTTTTTTTTTTTTTTTGAGATAGGGTATTGCTCTGTTGCCCAGGCTGGAGTACAGTGGCCTCATCATAGCTCACTGAAACCTGGGCTCAAGCGATCCTCCTGCCTCAGCCTTTGGAGTAGCTGGGACTACAGGTGCACACCCAGCTAATTTTTCTACTTTTTGTAGAGACAGAGTCTTTCTCTTGCTCAGGCTGATCTCCGACTCCTGGCCTCAAGCCATCCTCCCACCTTGGCCTCCTAAAGTGCTAGGCTTACGGGTGTGCGCCACCGCGCCTGGCCTAGAGGAGTCTTCTAACAGTAATAAAAGTGAAATACTGAGAAAGGAAAGGAAGGAGTTGGCTTTTGCCCAGATCCATAAGATGCCCACACTTTGGGTGGTTATTTAAATGCTGTCTTACAGTAGAGACAGGATGCAGGCCTCAAAGCCTCTTACATTTCCCTTACTCTTGAAATTCCTTGATGACTGAGTGGCCTCTAGTTTGTGCGCGTGCCATTTTATTTTGGTCAGGGGTGGATCCCCCGTCTTTTTCTACTGAAGACCAGTCAGCTATAAGGAGGAAGGCAATTGGTGGCCATATAAGTAAAAATCAAACAAATTAGGGTTAGGAAAGGCTAGAGGAGGGAAAAATGAAGTGTTCACTTGAACCCTCTGAGAACTTAAAGCCAGGAGCAACTAAACGCCTACAGCAAATTTAGCTCCATGTTATGGACTGGCTGGATGTGGGGGTTAGAGGAGCAAAGAAAAGAAAAGGATAACAAGTAAATAAATGTAACATAAAATGAAAAAGAAAGACATAAGGAGACAAAGCATATACATAAAGAACTAAGGAGTACAGAAGGGCCCAGACAGAGGGGCAGGGGAGAGAGAGGGACAGAGGAACAGAGGGAGACGGGCCGGCTCTCAGGGGATGTCATTTGTCCCCTTGTGATCTCTAGGGGTATTGCAGTTAGCCAGTGACTTCCAATCCAACGTTAAATTTTCACGTCTGTAGACACAAATGGGCTATCCATTTAGGCAATTTCCTGTGGGGATGAAGAAAATTATGCTATGAGTAGACTATTGAGCAAGGCTGGTGGTTTTCCCCTTGTTGTAGTATCTACAGAGCAGCCTACTAGATGAGTAGTAGGAACTAGGACACCTGAGATCAAATTTGGGCTCCAATGTTATCTATATCCTTGAACAAGCTGCTTAGCTTCCCTTTGCCTTCATTTTTCCTTAATAATCATGAAAGAACATAATTTTTCCATTCACATTTCCGTAAAGAAGCTGCCTTGTATACGGGAAAAAATAATGGCCCATAAGAAAGTTCAGTGTACGACCTCAATGTTCTAAGCCAACTTCATGTCCATTGCCACCAACAAGGAGGTGACCAGTGGCACTCTGCACGCGCATGTGCTGGACTCAGACTCTCGGGCTACCTGAGACGGAGAGATGGAGCTGAGGTCTCCCTCCAAACAGCTTTCCAATCTGACCCCCTGTCCCCGACACCATCATGTTGTCTCCTCCCTCCTGCGATGGCTTCCTAAAAGGTCTTCCTGTTGGCACTCGGCCTTCCTCCAGGGCATTCTGCACTTGGCAGCAAGAGCAATCTTCTTGAGACACACATCAAACCACACCATCCAGCGTGAATCCTTTCAGTGGCTTTCCGAAGAAAACCCCAATTTCTTTGCACGGCCTGCAGGACCCAGGCATTGTCTGTCCTGTTTACCTCCCCAGCTCCCTCTTGTGTCCTCCCCTCCTCTCACACTTCCTCCAGCCAGGCAGGCCTCCCTTCTGCTTCTCAAACCCACCCAGCCCTTCCTTGCTTGGGGGCAGCAGTGTTTGCCTCTGGTTCAGATCCTCTTCCCTCTGAGATCTGCACAGCTGCCTCCTCTCTTTCCTGTCTCCCCACCAGATGCCTTTCCTGACCACGGTAAAACAGTTTGCTCTTCAGTCTCTGATTGGGCCCTCTGGTAAGGTCCTTCATGACATTCTTTTTGTTTCTTTTTCTTTTTCTTTTTCTTTTTGTCTGCCTCCCCAACTAGACCACAAGACCATATGCTTTATGAAGAAAGGCTATTGACATGGCTTATATATCAAAAGCTTTATGACATGACTGTTGCAGCCACAGTACCTTTGCACAGTGTGTGGCCCATAGTAGGTCCTTGAATTTTTGTTAAGTGAATATAAGAATGAATGGAGGCCAGAAGTGGTGGCATGAACCTGTAGTACAGCTACTCGGGAGGCTGAGGCAGGAGGATCGCTTGAGCCCAGGAGGTGGAGGTTGCAGTGAGCTATGATGATGCCACTACACTTCAGGCTGGGTGACAGAGTGACGCCATGTCTCAAAGAAAAAAAAAAAAGAATGAAGGGATGAATGAAGTGGAATTTATGATATGGGAGGAATAGAAAAAGTTAGATTTTACAAATGTAAGAAAACTGGAGCAGGATGTTGAGGGGGATGCTTTTGGCAAAGGATGTACAAAGCCATCCCAGCAGAAAATGTGCCAGGTTTGAGAGAAGATTGTGAAGTAATCACAGCCACCAACACCAAACAGCTAGAGAAATTAAGACACTTGGAGAACCGTCACACCAAACCATGGAATGCATGGTGTAGAAATTATCCTGGATGTTCTGTCTTTATAAGACGTTTGGAGTTCTGAGGGGAGGGGGGCTGGGGGAGGCAGGCAAGAGGCAGGAGAAAAACTGAGCTGTCAGACTCTGAGCAATTAAGTCCATCAGAATGGAACAACCGCTAAGGAAGGTGAATTTCTTGGCTTATAAACCTTCACATTGCTCCTCTGTGCTTTGGATATGCAAATGTGTTTGCCGACTGGCAGAGTCTGAGGAGGGAACAGCTTCCTTATCCACCCAAAGTCTGGCATCTGCTCCGGAATCTTATCACAGCGCTCTAGTGTAATTAACCTGGGCCAATGGCATGCCCTTGAGGTGGCTGTCAAAAAACTCCTCCCTAAAGGGCTGTCAAGCCCACTCTAGGGACTCAGCAAAGGAAGAGGGAAGCCCAGCACTTACATCACCAGGAGGTAAGCTCCCGAGAGAGGGACTTTAAGCTGCTTGAGGTGCCCAGACATGCTGTCAGGCAAGGGCAAGCATGCAATCACCATTTGTACATTTAATTAATGTCTAGAAAGAGTCTTACTATGGGACTGAGGTTTCCCGTTCCAGCCTGGCCTCTGCCTGCTCTGGGACATCAGGCACAGCTAAAGTCTCTGGGCTCCCATTTCTTCAGCCCTAAAGGGAGGGGGTTAATGCTTTCTAAGGTCCCTTGTAAATTTCACTTTATGAGTCAAGAAAAGGAAATGAGAGAGATTCTCTGGAAAAGTATTCCTAACACGGCTATTACACTTTGAGGGGCCCACAGTACACAAGGCAGAGAATTAAGAGTTATTGGCTGGAAGAAATATGTCTTAGATGCAGCCCTTTTCCTCAAGGGACCCAGAGTCCAAGATAAGTTAGAGATGATGTTGTGGAATCCCAGGGGACTTGGCTGAACCTGAGAATGATGAATTCACACCATTTGGATCCTTTTGTAAACACTGCCATTTTGTGCCTGTGTTTAGCATATTCCAAGGAGGAAGGAAGGAAAGAATGAAGGAAGAAAGGGAAGGAGGGAGGAAAAAACTCTGACCTGAGAGTTAGAAATCAGGTTCTTTTGGATGCAAGCAACAGAGACTGACTTTAGTTAAATTATGCTCCCCACCTCCCACTCCCGAAAATAAAGAATTCACTAGAAGGTTAAGGGCAGTCAGAGAGCAGCAGAATCAGGGCTCTGGAATAACGGGGTCAGGTGGTCAGGGCAGCTCTGGAAAGCTGGTGGCAGGAACTAAGGGACGGTCTCCACTCAAACCCACTGCTACATCAGTTCAGTTGTTTTTCTCCCCTTGTATCATATCCCTCAAGATCAAATTCCCAGAAGGAGAGAGTCTGGTTGTTTCCACTTGTATCCTGCACCCAGTGCTTTGCCAGAGGGTACAGCCCCTTGATTAATACTCTCCCAGGACTGAATAAAATGGGGGAGGGATAGTTACTTCAAAAAGAGAGAGAAAATAGGTGTCCTTCCACCTAAGGAAGCAGCTTTGGTGAAATCATATCATTCCTCTGGGGTGGCATGAAGACTGCCATTTACATTTGTTTAGGGCACCCTGCAGGGGTCTGGTAGTGCTCTGCTTGACGTGAGTGGGAAGGGGCAAGTCTGCTGGAGGGGAGGGGGTGTTTACAGCACACAAAGGTTCTGTGATGGACTGAACTGTGCCCCCCCATTCGTGTATTGAAGCCCTAAGCCCCATTGTGACTGTGTTTGGAGACAGGGCGCACAGGGAGGTAATTAAGGTTAAATGAGGTCATAAGGGTGGGCTTCTGATAGGATTAGTGTCCTGTTAGAAGAGAGACAATGGAGAGAGCTCTCTCTCTCTCTCTCTCTCTCTCACAGGTGTCATATGGATTAGCAGCTGATTTGGACTCTGTTCCCTCACCTATGAAACCAGATGGTCTCTAAAGCTCCTTTTAGCTTTAAAATTCAATGTGTCAATATATCTGTGACTCATCTATCAATTTATATTTGTTTGCTGCTCAACTAAGTCCTGAGTCACTGATAATAGGAGGTTGTCAAATAAAATACAGGACACCCAGTTAAATTTGAATTTCAGATAAAAAATGAATCCTTTTTTAGTATAAGTGTGTCCCACACAATATTTGGGACAAATATTTGGGACATCTGCTAAATCTGGCAATTCTAGCCATTTGTCTTTTCCAAATACCGTAACCTTTCAGAAAGAGAGAAACTGGACCTTACTCCTCTCTGGATTCTCTTACAACTGTGGTCCCCAACCCCAAATGGTACTGGTCTGTGGCCTGTTAGGAACTGGGCAGCACAGCAGGAGGTATGTGGTGGGTGAGCAAAGCTTCATCTGTACTTACAGCCGCTCCTCATTGCTTGCCATCCCCCCCCACCCTGGCCTCCACCCGTGCATGGGAAAATTATCTTCTATGAAACCCGTCCCTGGTGTCAAAAAGGTTGGGGACCGCTGCTTACAACCGTGTCTGCCAGCTTTTTGGATTTCACAGACTAAGCATTATTGGATTTTTTTTGGCGGGAAAAACAACTTTTCATTTTGCCAAATAAAGGCATTTATAATCATCACTTTAATTACAAAAATGTAGCTTTACAATATATTCATCACATTGTCCTTTTGTTTGTTTCTAAGGCAACCAGGTGAAGCTTCAAACCAGTTTGGCACTGCCCAGCTGAGTGGTGTTTGGGAGCTTCAGCTGTGCTGTGTTTAGTTGAAGGTCTTACAAGACTTCTTGACTTTTTTGCTTTAGCTGCTAGGAAGCTCAGAGTTAAATTGGAACTCAACTGCTACAACTATCCTCCCCTCTTCTTTCATTCTTTGACTCCTGTGCTTTCCTACAGGCTTTTAAACTTTTTTAATGGATGAATTTTCATTACAAGCTTCCCTAAGAACTTCTGAAATATAGAAAATTTTTAAAAAGCCTTGCATACAGTAAGGAGTCAATAAATGATGATGTTGACAAAGCAAAATATGTGATTATTGAGGAGGAACTGATTAGCTTATTTTCTGAAGGTGATTTTTTTTCTGAATCCCTATTTTGATTTCCTATTCCCAGAGTTTTAGAATGTTAGAGCTAGAAAGGTAATCATATCTTCTCATGCAATTCCAGACTTCCTGAATTGGGATTTCTGGGGGGTAAGATCCTCAAGTCTGTAAGAATTCTAGGATCCAAGATTAGGATCCACTGGTCCCCATGCCCTCTTAGTGTATATCAAAGCAGGATATTATTTTATAGGTGAGATGACCGAGGCCCAGGAGAGTGAAGTGGTGATCACATGAATCGGTGATTGACATGGGTGAAGTGCACAGTACCCAGCTTTCTCAGCAAATTAACTGACTTTGTTGGGGGACAGGTGTTCATTAATTATTTTCTGTTTACACCATATAGTAGAAAATGAGTGCTGGGTCTAGAGAAATAAAAGACCTAAGAAGATTTCCTTTGCTGTTTCAGATTTACCTCAAACAGTAGCAACACCCCTCTCTTACCTATTCTAGGATTTCACAGTTCACTAAGCACTTCCCACCATATTATCTTGCTTTGATCCTATTAACAAGATTTACCAAGGTGGTATTGTTTTCTATCTTTACAGATGAGAAAATGGAGGCATAGTCACTGTATTTGCAGGGCCAATAAAAGGGGTAGAGCTGAGATTTGAACACTTTCTACTGCTAAACCTCACTCAAGTCCTGTAAGACAGGTCAATGTCTTTGTCATTTAAAATCATGATTGTTTCAAAAGTCACACAAGTTCTATATGATTATAATAAGAAAATTCAAATGATTCAGAATAATATAGATTAAAAAGTTGAAAAGTGTCTTTTACCCTACTCTGCTCCTGAACAATTTGGTGAGTTTTCAAGTTTCCTTCCCAGACCTTTTTTTGAGTTTACATGCATTTATAGGTAAGGATTTCTTTTTTAAAAAACGGATCAAACTACACACATTGCTGTGCTTCCTTTTTCTTAATGTCTTATTTTTCCAACTATTAGTAGACATCTACTTTGTTTTTAAATGAGCCACGTTTGAAAATTGAATAATAGCAACATTCACGTGTACACTGACGATAGAGAAACATTATATGTACTACCAATATGTAATACACTGACGATAGAGAAACGTTATATGTACTACAATATGTAATAGTGGAGTTGATTGTGGAGGGGAAAGGGTGTTGGTGCTTAGAAACTGGGTAAACTGACTCTGAAAGTGTCGGATTACTAATTTTCTCTCACGAGCAGGGGCTATGGAATCAGAATCACAAACTAGCCCTAATAAAGCCTTGAAAAGTTATTACCGAATAGCTCCGTCTCAGTTTCTCCATCTGTATAATGGGGATAGGAATAATATGTGATCCACGGGTTGTAGTAAGGATTAAATGAGATAATTCACATTAACGCTCAGCGCAACGACTGATGACGATGGGGGAGGAGGTTGGGGCAGCGGGTGGGGCTTAAATTGCAAGCACAATACCAGCAATGGATGCCTCGGGGGAGACATTGTATTAAGCGCTACCATGTCAGTCTGGCTGCCTAGGATGCCCTCTGGAGACAGCTCTGACAGTGAGACTCCAGTTTTGGAAACTTCATTGTCTCACGCTTTCAGGATCAGCAACTTGGCTAAACCTTCGGGGAAACCGAGGACTACAACCTCCAAGGTGCACCCCTCCCGCCCCGCCCATGACGTCGCGTCTCCCCTAATGCGCGCCAGGCTCCGGATTTAAACTACAAATCCCAGAAGACACTGCGGCAGCGCTCCGCCTCCCTGCCGCATCACTCCCACTTTTTGAAGCGAAACTGCGGCCGCGTTGCCCGCTGGGAAGTGTAGTTCAGTGGTGACCGAGCCCGCCAGGCCCGGGCGCTACAGTCAGGCGGGCAAACTGGCGGCGTTTGAATACCGGGTCCCCTAACTGTCCACTTGGAAGGGTAATCCGGCCTGGGAAGGCTCTGGAGACGCGCCTGGGTTCGGGATCGGCTACGAATGCGGCTGACCTTCTAGGCCTCACCGGGTGAGAAGGCAGACTGGAGGGAAGGCAGCGGAGGCGGACGAGACCAAATGCCAGCCTGGAGCAGGGAGTGGGCTAAGGGGAAGGGTGAATCCAAGTGGAGACAAAAGGGGCGGGAGTGGGCGCCCCTTATCTTGGGACCGGCGTGAGGCGCGCCCCGAAATGGGGTGGAGCAGAGGTCCGAGCAAACGGAGGGAAAGGGGCGTCCATATGGTGGGATGGCTTTGTGGTTTGGGGCTGATCAATGCGTCTTCCTCACCCTGTGGCTTTATGTCCTCTGGCTAGTGGAGACAGCGCACCAGGCCTTGAACCAGGGGAGTTTGGGGCTGCACGAGAGCCCTGATCGGAAACGCAGGAGCGTGTTACCCGGGGAGACTGAGGGCTTCTGCTGTGCACCAGAAACCAAACCTTTCCCTAACCCCTTCCTAACTGCTGGTGGTTGGAGGAGGTGAAAAGTCTTCGAGGATAGATGTTGGGGGGATCGTGGGGGGAGGGTCTGGCCAATGGGAGCCCCAGCGGAGAAGGAAAGTTTTGAACCGTGGAGCTCCTCTTAGAGGCCTAAACAGGGCTCCTGGACATCATTATAAGCATCACACAGCATTACATTGGGTGGAGACTGTTTAGTCTGAACCAAGCCAGAGAAATTGGCGTCCCGTCCCCTGGTTCTAGAATATTCTAAAAGTGGCTCAATGCAGGAAAATCTTCAGAGTAAATTCATTGAAAAAAATAACCAGAGTATAAAACAGAATGTATACAATGATCCTATGGGTATAGTAAATACTTCTGTCTCTAAATTTGCGGCATATATTATGTGGTTATGGATAGAAAAAAATCAGAACTATACTGTACTCTATAAACAGTGGTTCTTGATGGCTGGTGAGATTACAGATTAATTTTATTCTTTTCTTTTTACATGTTTATGTAGCATCTGAATTTGTACAGCGAGCTTGCATTGTTTTTTTCCCTCTTAGTTTTCCAAAAGAGTCACTTAGTTTCCCTGTAGTGTTGTGTTTTGGAAGTCAAGTACTAAGGCCTGCTGCTCTGGCTTGCACTGGGGGGGGAGGCCACATGCAAATTGATTTGCCAGGAATGATAAGAGTATTGAATGCTCTTCAAGGGGGGAATTTAGTGTGCAGTCTATGTGAGGCTAATGCTTTTTCCCTTTTTCCAGGTTGGAAAGAGGCTGTTTTAGCAAGTGTCATGCCATGGTATGTGGTTGGTTGGTCTATTTCAGTCTGATTGATTATTCTTTCTAGTTTAAAATGTCACCATTCTCATTATCTGGTGAATTCAAGTTGCACTGCATAACTTCCTTGGGATCTGACAACTCACCTTGGCTGGGGGATGGGAAGGAGAAAAATATTGCTGCTGAAATACCTTTTTAGCTTTGGATTTGCTTTTTGCTTTTTCATTAGGATCATTATTTTAGCATATATTACCTACTATCCCTGTGTGTGTGCACTTTTTTAATTATAAAAGAAACTTTAATATATCCTCTGGTTGTATGCCTTATGTATTTGTTTCCGTCTTCTTTTTTTCCTTCCACAGCTTTTGCCAACTTTCCAGTTAAAGGTTGACATTACTGCGTAAGCATTTCCCTTTTAAAATGTCCTCACCCCTTACGGAGGAGCAGAGGAAAAAGATTGAAGAGAATCGACAAAAGGCTCTGGCCCGTAGAGCTGAGAAATTAGCAGAACAGCATCAGAGCACAGGCTTGGGCCCCTCCCAGAATCTCCCGAGGGAGCCTTCTAAGCCAGTGAGCTACAGTGTCATTGTCAAGCAACAGAATCTCAGTAGTTCATCTCATAGTGACCAAAGACCTCGTATTTCCCACAATTTTCATCTCAGCCTAGCAGAGCAGGCAAAAGGGACATGGAAGAGTCAAGAAGACATGTCCACAGCCTGCCCAAGCAACAGCCCACCAAGTCAAATGGCTGTCACTGGAATCTCCCCTTCCTTGGCACAAAGTCCTCCAGAGGTCCCTAACCAGCAGCTCTTGGGTTATGAGTTAGGTCAAGGTCATCCTCGGGCTTCAGGTGAGATCAAATTGACACCTTTTGCTAACATAACTCATGAGCCTTTGGCCTCAGGAAGTGGAACGCCCAGGACAGAAGGAAGACTCCAACAGAAGTTTGAATCCTCACTTGAAAAAGCAGGAATCTCCCAGAAGGGAACATGCATAAGGAAGGGAGATCGTTTCCAGGTGAAGATTGTGTGTGATGCGGAACTCCTTGAGGTGTTTCAGCGCCTGCCCAGCAGAAGTTATGGTAATCAGTCTTTTGTTCTTTAGGTGGTTTTTTTTTTCTATTTTTAGAGTGTCTTTTTTTTTTTGGACTCTATTGTGGTTTGGAATAGAGTCTCTTTTTAATCTAACAGTTTCTCATAAATGTCAAAAGAATGCATTGGCACATTCTGTCCATACAGCTGTTTAAAAATTTTCTATTTTAGCTTGTGTTCCCTCAAAACAGCTGCCAAACTTGAGGGTTGCCACATGGCCATATGGAGAACAGTTGAATATTTACTGAGAAGCCACTTTCTCTGCCAGGTGCTTTATATCCATTGTAGCACTTAAGCCTAACAGTTTTTTGAAATAAGTAGATGTTATTTCAGTTTTTAAGGCAATGGAAATGGCTCAGCAAGGTGAAGTGACATGCTCAGTTTGATCGGTCTGGAAAGGCAGGGTCAGGGTGTAACCTGTTCTGCCTCACCTCAGCGCCAACACTTCTCAGACCTCTTTGCCTGACTACACTAGGATTGAGAGAACTTGGATTCTAGTCCTAACTCCGCCCTCAGCCCTCCTAGATGAAGTCCATAACTTCCCAGATGTGAGTTGAATTCCACTATATGGAGTAAAAGAATTTTCTATATTTGCTATTTGTCCTTTACAGAGATTTTGTAAAATCAGTGGGGGCTTGCTGATCAGCTGTTTTGGACTTGGCATTCATTCATTCAGAAGACAAGCTTTTATTGAGTGCCCAAGTACAAATAATAACAATAATCATCAACCCTCTGTTTGATTTCAGATCCTGACACCAAGACATGGAACTTCAGCATGACTGACTACGGTGCTCTGAGTAAGTAGCCACATCATTGTGCAAAGGTCATGGATAATATTAACAAAAGCTAGCACTTAATGATGCCTGCTAGGTACTAGGCTCTTCTAAGCACCTTATGCTAACTCTTCTTTATTTCTAACAACCATTTTGCAGATAGGGAAACTGAGGCCCAGGGAGGCTGAGTAACTAACACAGGGTCACATAGCCAATAAGTTGTGCAACTGGGATTTGAATCCAGACAGTCTGACTTCAGAGTGCATGTTGCCACCGGCTGTGCTGGCTCCAGTGGTGACAGGCAGCCATGCCAGCCCCTGCTCCCTGGAAGAGAAGAGTTCAGCAACAGCACAGATCCTCATAGCAATCTGTGTGCAGCTGGCTAACTCGAGAGTGCAGGGAGGGCACTGCCCAGCAGGTTGCACCTGATGCAGTGTCTCGTAGTTGTCATCCCCTGGGTGCACCACTGTGTCTTCTGAGATTTGGTTGACTGTCCTACATGAAAGTTTCCATCACCTCATTCTGATGCCTGGAGCCTGTGCCTCTGTGAAAGAGTCAGCCCTGGGAGTTTTCCTCTCCCATGTCACTGGTCTCTCCCAGCCCGATTCAGAAAGGGAAAAGATAAGGCTGCGTGCTCAGATCACTTCTCTGCACATTTGGGCATGAGGTAGAATTTTCTGGAGTCACCAGTATAGTTTCTGGGGTAGGGTGATGGGGGTGATGGGACAGTCCCTGCAGAATTTCCTGGTTTTCTCCTTGGCCTCCACTTCTTGAAATGTATGGCATTAGGTGAAATTCTTAGGGAGCTGCCAGGGCTGCTATGATGAAGTACTACTGACTGGGTGGCTTAAACAATAGAAATTCATTTTCTCACAGTCCTGGAGGTGTTGGCAGGGTTGGTTTCTTCAAAGGCCTCTCTCCTTGACCTGCAGATGGTGCTTTCTGTCTGTTTCCTCACATGGTCTTTCCCCTGTGTGCACATCCCTGGTTTCTCCTCTTCTTCTTATAAGGACACCAGTCATGTTGGATTAGGGCCCACCCTAATGACCTCATTTAACTTATTAACCTCTTTAAAGGCCCTGTATCCAAATACAGTCACATGCTGAGGTACTGTACTGGGCATTAGGGCTTCAACATATGAATTGTGGAGGGACACGATTCAACCCATAACACTGATGGGGTTAGCACCTTTTTCAGGGACTCATTTTTTAAAACATTCGTCAATGTAGGAAGGGGGAGACCCAATGCTCTGGGTTAAGATTGCAGATTTTGACACCTGGTATTCTCATTGCTGCTCATTTTTAGACCAGTGATTTCCACTGTCGTGGTTATGTTTTGTCATCTTTTTACTCCTGCTTTCTGACCACAGTATGTGGTGCCTTGGACGACTTCTGCTTTTGCAAATTCATTTAGGTTTTCTGTGCCATATGGTTCCTTTTTGTAATGCTCCATGTGCTTTTTGAAAACATTGTTTATTGGGCATGAAATTCTCCATGTAGCTTTTAGATGAATTTTACTGATTAAGTGTTTGGCTCCTTTTTATCCTTCCCAGTGTGTTGTAAACTTGGTCTGTTATCTACTGAGGTAGACCTTGAAATCTCTTGCAGTAATTTTGGATTTATGAATTTGTCCTTGTATTTCTAAGTTTCAGATAGGTTCATGATTGTTGTGTCATGATTGGCTTTGTATCAGTATAACATATAAAGATTGTCTCTGTGCCAGGCTTCTGTCATTTTGCTTTAGGTATATCTCTGGATTTTTTTTTGTTAACCCTACCACATACTCATCGTAGAACATTCAGAAAGTGTATTAAGGTATAAGGAAGAAAAAATATCTCCCGTAATCTCCCATTCAGTTAATCACTATTAACATTTTGGTTTGGTTCCTTCCAGCCTTTTTTCTATGCATTAAAATATACAAATTTTATATATGCATGTAATTTTTATCTGGCCATTTTAATTGAGTGCTCCAGCATAAGCATTTGTATTTTAATGAATGTTAACAGTTAATTCTGAGTGATGAAAATGTGGGTGTCCATTATTATAATGGATCATTTTGACCTTCAAGAAATTATTTCAGGGCTGGGCACGGTGGCTCACACCTGTAATCCTAGTACTTTGGGAGGCTGAGGCAGGAGGATTGCTTGAGCTCAGGAGTTCGAGACCAGCCTGAGCAAGAGCAAGACCCCATCTCTACAAAAAATAGAAAAATTAGCCAGTCTTGGTGGTGCATGCCTGTAGTCTCAGCTACTTGGGAGGCTGAGGCAGGAGGATCCCTTGAGCCCAGCAGTTTGAGGTTGTAGTGAGCTGTGATGATGCTACTGCATGCCAGCCTGGGCAATGGAGTGAGTCAGTCTTAAAACAAAACAAAAAAAAGATTTCATATTGTTGAACACAATATTGTTTTTTGTACTTTTGTCTTTTCCAAAATTCTTAGTAAAAAAAGAATTAATGGTGCATAACATACCATTGTATGAATGTGTCATAAATTGCTTAAATCATTTTTTTACCGTTTAGTTTTAATTTGCTCCCAGTTTTTCCAGTTTTAAAGCTGTAAGGAACACATTTGTGCGTAAGTTTTTGTCTGTATTTTCAATTGTTAGTTGGGATAGATTCCTGGAAGTTGAATCATTATGATCACTTGTTAGAGCCCTTGCTGTATATTGTCAAATTGTTTTCCAAAGGGTTTTATTCCGAACTAGCAAGATGGATGCCTAATTGTTTTTTTATCCTGCAAGTTTGAAAAGTAGAAAACATCTTTTTATTTCTCTGATTATTTGTGAAGTTGAACATTTCTCCAAATGTTTATTAGTCTTTTTTCCCCCTGTTTTGGCTACATCTCTATCCTCCTGTTTTGTGGTCTAAGTATTTTTTGTAAGCATGACCTCTTTTTATATTTCTTGCAAATATATTTACTCAGTAGCTTTTGCCTTTCACTTCAGTTTATGTATTTTGACAGTTTAGTTTTGTGTAGTCAAATCTATTAATCTATAAGAGCCGTCAGTAATAGAGAAAATAATGTTCAAAACTCTGTGTTTGTGGCCTGGCAGTTCTGTTTCTCATTCCCTTGTCCTCTGAGCAGTAGACAGAGTAGTGACCTGGGAACAGGGTTAAGTGGGTGACTTGTGGTGTGTTGACTTCAGTGGCTTCTCCAACACAATAACAGAAATTACCTAATAAGTTTATTCATCCTGGTGAGCTTCCTCTTCCCCTTGTTAATTTCCAAATTCTGAGTTTTTTAATGTGAAAAGCTACATTCAATGAATATTGACATTCCCAAAGCCCCAGTTAAAGGACACTTACCTTTCTATCTATCAGTGCCTTTTCTCACCAACCTACCAAATGTCATCCCTGGTGACCCTGTCCCTCCCCTCCTCCCTTCTCCCTCCTCCCTTCCTGCTTGAGCATTCCAGGGCCATGCCAAAGTCCTCTGCTTTGTCACTTCTGTCCTTTTCCTCTTCTTTGGCAGTAAAAGCAGCCCAGCACCTCCCCACGGTCACCCTGGAGCCTTTGAAAGGGACTGATGGCAGCAGCGAGTCACCCTCCACCAGCAGCGGGGGACAGGCCAGCCTTCCTTCAGCTCCGTCCCTTGCCTTTGTCAAGGGGCAATGCATGCTCATCTCCCGGGCCCGCTTCGAGGCAGACATCGGTTATTCACAGGACCTGATCGCACTATTTAAACAAATGGATTCCAGAAAATATGGCAAGTAATTGGTCTCTGTCTGATTCCCAGGATGTATAGTGGTCAGTGATCTCAGCATAGCGTGTTGTTCTCTGTCTTTGAATATTCACAAATGACTTCCTGGTCTGCTTCTCTTCCCTTGTTCCAGACAGTGAACACATAGTGGGGGCTGTTTTGTTGTTAAGGCATCCCAAAGAGAAGACCCCACAATTTTCTCTAGTCACTTGGTCAGTGTCTTAGTAGAAGCAGGTCAATTCCTACTTCAGCCATTTTAAACCCATCTGTTTTTATTTTGGCCTTAGCAGAGCAAAAAAACAAGTGGTTGCCAGGAAAATAAATGTTTCCCCTACCTACATTTAGACTGTGGTTTTCAAACTCCTGAGGGTTGTGGGAACCACCTGGAGGGCTTGTTGAAAGGCAGGCTGCCGGGCCCCACTGGCCAAGCTTCTGATTCTGGAGCTCTAGGGTGTGGCCAAAAATTTTCATTTCTTACAAGTTTCCCAGTGCTGCTGGTCACAGGACTGTCGTCTGGAAACGCTGGTGGTTCTGCACTCTGGCTGCTCCTTGGCAGCACTGGGCTACTGCAAAAACAGTGATGCCTGGTTCTCACCCAGAAAGGCTGATTTATTTGGTCTGAGGTGGAGCCTAGGCATTGGTATTTTTAAAAATCTTTAGGTAAGCCTAATTTTTTTTTTCAGGTGAGCCTAATTATTAACCACACTTGAAAACCACTGGCCAAAGGAGAATAGTTTGGCTTTATTTTTTGTGAGGATCTTCAAAAACTCCCTGGTCAGAAGTGGCTTTAGAATTCCGGGCTCCGGAGTTTCATTCTTAGCTTGGGCCACGTTGTTATTAAAAACTACCTGGCTTTTATGGGTAGATGTTTTCCCATTCTTGAAATGGTTTTAGTCTTTTCCTTAGGCAAATAGAAATCAAGCCCTTAAAACCTCATGCCTTTGAGACATCACATTCAAGCAACATCATAGAAGAAGCCTCTAGAATTACTTGCTCAACAAGAGCTTTCCTCAGGGTTTGGGCCCCTTCAGGACGAGGATGATGCTGGCTCTTATGTGATCATCCCTTAGATGGATGGAGTTTTAACTGATGAGAGCAGGGTGTAGGTGAGCTATGGTAGGCCAGCCTGGGCATGAGATGAGCCGTGCACACGGCGGCCAGGATCCTTTGCTTCCTGTCCCCTCTTATGTCTGGCTTCAGCTTGGGCTGGCCCTTAAAAGGTAAATATGATGATCTGTGTCTGTCACCAGGCTTTGAGATCACACTCCTGACATGGTCTGCTGTATTGGGAGTGGGTACAGTGAAAATATTGATCCCTGATCTTGCTTACACCCAGATGCCCCAAAACCATGACTGGATTCTTTGCCTTCCCTCGTATTTGTAGCTTTCCCATTGGCCACCTGCCACTGTCAGAATCAAGCTGTTGGCAGGAAGAGTCTCTCTGTGCCAGTCCTGCAGTCAAGATTACTCTGCTTTTGTTCCTCCATCAGGTTACCCCTGGACTGCCTCACTTTTTCCCAGAACCGACTCCCTATGTCCATGGTGCTTCTTTCCGGCCACCTTGCTTTTGAAATGACTGTACAGCACACAATTAACTTTTGCTGCCCAGATAGCATTTATCAAGACCAAGCTTTCTTGATTTTCTCAAAAGGTAGATTAGGAGAGAAATTCCCATATTTAAATAATGAGTCACTCTTGGGTAGTAAGTTGCTCCACTTTCTTATTTAATATTTTGTGTGATTTCTATTACATTGTACTAATTAGCAGCTGACATATTTATAACAACAGTAATTCATAATAACTAGCTTTTTTTGGGTGCTCATTGTTTTCTAGATATACTTTTATAGAAATTTTACATTCAGTTTTCACGTAATCCTCATGGTAACCCTGTGAGGTAGGGGCTGTAGTATCCTTATTTGCCAGATGTGAAACTGAGGCATAGAGATGTTACATAACTTGTCTGCTAAGGTCACATAGCCAGCGAGAGGCAGAGCTGGGATTTGAACATAGGTAGTATGACCACTCTGACCACATGCAGCTTGTTTCCCACGTGTACAAGGGAGCTATTATCAGCGCCCATATTACAGAGTTGTGAGGGGCAGATGAGGTGGTGTGATTGACTCTCCTGGCACAGTGCCTGACATAGAGTGAGTGCTGGATGATAATGTAACTACAGTTATCATCCCTGTCTTGGACATTCAGGACATTTCTGACCTGCTGGGCCATTCCCAGTCATGTCTCCCTATAACACCTTTTATCACAACCCTTATGACCCAGTGTTGTCACCCTCTCTGCTTGTTTCTCCTCCTGGTATACCGTGGAAACCTCAAGAGGGCAGGTGCTCAATCTTATTACTGTATCCCTGGTGCCGAATACAGGCCCAGCCACATTGTCCAGGCTTAATGGAGGTTTATGAAGCCAGGGAATAAAGGAGTAAGTGTGATGACACAGTGAGAGGGTAGGGTGTCCCATTTGCTTATGTATTTCTTCTCTTTGCAGATGTCAAGACCAGGAAATGGAGCTTTCTCTTAGAAGAGCACAATAAACTAAGTGAGAAGCCCTCCTTGCCTGTTTTATACCATGCTATTATTAAGCTTTAATAATCTGCCTTAAATTTAATGTATTATAAAAGAATCTCCTCCTTCCTCTGCTGCGGTAACTTCAGATGCTTGAGTACAGGGTAAGTAAAGGTGAAGATTTTCTTGGGCAGCCTCATCCGTGTCCACTGAGACAGCTGATTTATGACAGCCCATGCAAATGCAGGACCTCTTCTTCCACAACAGCAAGGCAGTACTAGTAACCCTGCCTTGATAGAAGTGTTAGAAGTGAGGGTTCGTAGACTTTGGGAATCAGAGGTGAGCTAGGATTGCTTAGCTTAGATGGAAGCTGCCTTAGATGCCCTCTGAGAGAATGCTCTCAGTTTACTTCTAGAACTAGATGATCAAGAAAGGCAGAGTCACTAGTAATGGGCTTCATAATGGGCTGAGTTCTGTCAGATGCAGAGGTCAAGGCCAGGGGACTCAAGCATTTTAACAGACATTTTTCAGACTGACCAAGGGCAGGGGGTACATGTACAGATATCATAATTGTAAGAAGCAGCAGTCAATTTTGGTTGATCATTTTCTTCTGTATGCTGTGCTTAGATGGGGCAATCTATTCTAATAGGCCTGGAAAAGGGGGACATGGCCATGGCTCAGCCTGTCCTGGAATGCCAGTCCTTCATCCATCTGACTGTAATGATTCCACATTGGGTATGAGGCTGGCACGACATAGGTTCCTCCTGCGGACTTACTAGGCCTCCCAGGTGGAGGGAGGAATCATTTCTGGGTACCAGTCAGACCAGGAGAGACGTGATCCAAACCTGGGAGCTCTAGTCATTGACTGTCTTGCCTATCAGGCTAGGGCTTTAAGGAAGAGGGAAAAGCTAGGTCTTTCCCTTTGTCTCCTTAGGTAACCTACTATGTGACATTGGGTAGGTAATTCAACATTCTAGACCCCATTTGTCCTTTCAGTAAAGAAAAAGGGGAGGGGGAGGTCTTTAATCCCTATCTGCTCTATTGACACAGGAGTTACATAAAAAGGAAGAGCTTTTGATTCCTTGAACAAAGACTTGCTGTGAAGGATAAGATTAGGTTTGAACATGAGATGATACTGAGTATCAGTAAATACTGACTGGAGCAGAAAGGATAGCTCAAGTTGATCTGGAGACTCTCTGGCTGCTGCTATTTGGAACCTGTGATTCAGAGGAAACTATTTGACCAAAGCTGAATTTTTGATGAGAAATAGGCATGAGTTCTTTCCTTCTCTCTTCTTTGTGCTTCAACCAGGAAACACATAAATATGGTAGTTATAAGGGTGTTGACTTTTACAGAACAACAAAAAGCAGGATATTTACAGCATTAATAGATGAATGTAATGTTGAAAAACTATGACTTGTGACTCATACAGCATTATATAATATAGGGGTTCCTAATCTTTTGTGGACCATAGATTCCTTGAAATATCTCAGGAAAACAATGGATTCTTCATCCAGAAAAAAATGCACATAATGGCCACACATAAAATTTTGCACTTGATATTAATGATTGCAGGGACCCTGAGTGAAGAGTTCTAGATTTAGACTTTACATGCCGTCTTGTCATAACCATGTCTAATGGAAGGTAAGACTGATCCTCCCCATTTCATAGATCCAAAAAAGCTTGAGCCCAGAGCTTTCCTTATTGGGAGCATTGTGAGGTCACAGTAAAAGTCAGTGACAGAAATAAGAATAAAATTGCCATCTGTGTTTGTAACTTGACCCATTGTCAAGTTTAGAAGTCAGCTCCGTGAAGTAAGAAGCCAGGGAGGGAAGGCACTGTGGAATACGGCACGGTTTCCTGGGGAACAGGCACCTCTCTCCTTACCCTGAGGTCTCCTTCCTCATGTGTGAAATTAGATTATTGACCCTAAGCTAGTGAGCATGTACATATGAGAATGACAGTGAGACCTGAGTACATGAATCCTCATTGACGAAGTAGTGAGAGTTGTTTTCTCTAGTAAGGAAAATCTAAGGACTTTCCTCGCCTCTCTTTTCTAAGTGACATGAGGCCTTTTGTCCCCAGTGAAATTGGCATAAGGCCTTTTGTTTTCCCCTGGCTGTCACAGTCCAGAAGGGCTCTCAACAATCTTGTCTTGTCAGCTGCTATTTGAAAACATTAGCATCTCTGCTGTGTGGCTGGTAGCATTCTGCCAAAGAGCTATTTTACAGAAATGACTTCTAGATGACTCATGAAGCCAGACAGCACATGCCTGTCATCTTCCAGTAGCAGGGAAAGGACCGTAGAGACAGATGTTGACAGGGAATGGTGGCTTTCTCAAACACTCAGTTGGCTGAACTAGCAGCCTGGGATCTTGGAGACAGTAGTTGGTAGGAGACAAAGTGGATGTTGGTTTTATGCCTCTTAAATGGCTGAAAGAGCATAATGCTTACAAAAGCACTGCATTTTACACCAGCCAGATCATCAGCCTTTCTTAGCTTTCATCAGGTATTTGAGTTGTGAAGATCACTAGGATTAAAATGGAAATGGTTTCTGAAAGCACAGAGTGCTCAGTCTCCTGAAGTGTGCAGAAATCAGCATGCTCAGATTTAATTTGGAGGTATAAAATGCATTTCTGCATCAATATGGACAGTCTATTTTATATTAAAGCCATCAACCTTACCTAATTTCCTCTTGTGGTGATTATCTGTTCATGGAAACTGTTTCCAGAAATAACTGGTACTTATATTTAGTGAAGGGCAGAAACTGATTTAAATATATTGAAAATACTAAGCAATTGGAGGTAGCAGTAGATAGCTCAGTCCTGCATACTCACATCAGTATTTGCAATGGTAACCAATTGATGGTTGTAGCAAAAGACTTTTGGAATACCTTGTGAGGATATTAAGAAAACATAGGATCACATATGGCCACATGGAATACAGAACCAACAACCTTAGAATTTCAAATAATATTGGGAGAAATAAATATACCCAGTTTTTCCTTTTGGTTTTTTTTTTTAACTGGTACCTGAGGACAATTAGCCTCTTGGTGGGTTACTTTGACTCCTATTGAAAAGGAAAAGGGTAAAGAGCAATTGAAAATCTGTAAATAATAGTTACTCTTCTAATTAGATTTTTCAAAGGAAAATTATAAAAGGGAAGAACATCTTGAGAGTTACAGCCCACAGGACAGCAGGCTGTGATTAGTAATTTAATAATTCTGCTGCCAGGGATCTCTAGGTCTGTCATCTTTACTCTGACTTTTTTATTTTTAACCCATCTCCCTTACCCCTGAGAATTATGTTTTATTAATTCTTTTTCTGTTTCTCTATTGAATAAAGTTTTTTTTCCTCTTTTTTAAATTTTAAAATCAGGTGAGACTAAATTCTTTCAAAAAGCAGGGTCAGTGCAATTAATTTGTTTTCATTTCCATGTAGGTCCCAAGTAATTTATTTCTCCCACTTGGCGGAATGGCCCTGACTAAAAAAGATTTCTCTATCCGTTACGTAGGGATCTAGGACCAGCATATTTGGAAGGAAAGTAAAGGCCACTAAATGTAAATTGAAAGGGTGTGAGTAATGGTCACTGTAAGTAATAGTTTAGACTCTAAGCTCAGCAGGGGTTGGTAAATTTTTTTTTGTAAAGGGCCAGATTGTAAATATTTTAGGCTTTGTGGGCCATGTAGTTTTACCCCACCTGCTCAGCTCTGCCATTGTAATGTGAGAACAGCCAGAGACACTCCGTAAACAAATGGCGTGGCTGTGCTCTGGTAAAACTTTATTTAAAAACAGGCAGGAGGCTGATCTGGCCCACAAGCCTTAGACTGCTGACCCCTGCATTAGAGAATAGGTAAGGAGTTATCAAGGCACTCCAGATAAAGGATTTTTTAGCTTCTTTACCATAGAAATCACTACTATAAAACTCACCTTTCGCAAGGGAAGATATTTATTCTCTTATGTAAAGGGCCAAAAATGTACATTTTTATCAGTTTGTGGCCTTTGCATAGACTCTGCCTTTTGTTGTTTTTAAGTAGCGCTACTATCCTACCAATCTTCTTGGAAACACCTGACAACTTCTCCATACAGAGTAGAGTGTTTCCTCGCCTTTTCATAGTCAGTAACTAGAGTTCTCTGCCTCCTCAAACAGCAAAACCATCACAATAAAACATAAGGAGAATGGAAAGAAGACAAGATTTATTCTGTTTACAACTTGCTTTTTCATGGGTCTTTCTGGACTGATTTTTTTAAAGAATATGGATCCTTATTTTTTGAATGGGAATATTGAGATAACTTTTTAAATTTCCTTCGGGTAAAAAAAAAATCAGTCACAAAAACACTTCCAGTTCTTTCCAGTGTTTGGGTAGTATAGCAAATCAATTTGGCGTTATTGCAGAAATTAAGGAATAGAGAGGGAAAACTAGTTCTCTAGGTTCATGTATTTTGCCTAGGATGTAACTGTCAGCCCCCAATTTTTCCTCCAGTTAACCTTTTTGAGAAGATGAGGTGTAGCAGAATTTCAGTTATGGAACTGTGTATCTCGAAGCTCCTTCTCTTTCCCTAGATCTTTTGGGAGTGAACACTCCAGCTCATACACCTCTGTTCTTTCCAGTTAAAAAGGTACGCAGTCTTCCACAAGTTCAGCTGGATCCTCTGCCCACGACTCTCACCCTGGCTTTTGCTTCTCAGCTGGAAAAGACGTCTCTTCACCCCACGGCAGATGTCCCAGAGGCAGACCTTTCTGAAGTGGACCCCAAGATCGTGGCTAATCTGATGCCCTTTCAGAGAGCTGGAGTCAAGTAGGTTCTTGATCATCTCTCTCTCTCTTGCGTGAATTTCATCACTCCCCACTGACTGGGTTCAGATGCTTCCCCTTTTATCAACTCTCATCTTAATACCTAGAAGAATCTAAGCCTTAAACAGCCAGGTGTGCTGTTACCACAGCCTCATTGTAACCATTGATTTCAAATTCCGTGGGTCAACCAGGACTCTGATTGCAGGTGTGCAGAAACCCAATTCATACTAGCCTAGTGAAAAAGGAGATTTCTCAGTGCATGTAGTAGAAAATCCAGCATCTCTAAAGCTCTCGTCAGGACTCTCTCCCTCTCAGCTCTTTTTTCTTAGTTTGCTCTGTTCTCCGCCAGGTGCTCCTCAAGTATGGCAGCTGGGGCTGCAAGGGGCTTCCAGCTTGCATTCCATCAGCTCAGCAACCTACAGAAGCACTTTTTTCCTGATGGGTCTGACACTGCAATGGCTTAAGTCTGGTGCTGACATTGGAGACAGTCACTGTGGCCTTGGAGGCTTGAAGTCTTGGTTAGATTGGGTGATAGGCCCATCCCTGAAGCCAGAGGGTAGGGCCTGCCCCCCAAAATACTTCGGCTAAGAGTGGGAGGTGGCGGTTCTCCGAAAGAAACTCAGGGTGCTCTTATTAGAGAAGGAAAAAAGATAAACCTGTGTCCTCACTTGTCCTTGTTTTCCACAGTTTCTTGGGTGCACTTTAAGGGCTTCAGGATCCTGAGGCTGCTAGGTAGTGAAGAACCCTTTGCTGAGGTTGGGGCTCCCTCTCAGACATGCACCCTTGCTCCCCTTCTTTCCTCTGCCTGTCCTCTTCTCCAGCGTTTTCTGTCTTCGCTAGCTCTGTGCCTTTGCCTTTGTGCAACTGAGCACTCTCTGATCTTCAGAAAGCCTTGTTTTCACCCCACCAACTCTTCTTTCTTTCCTTCCTTTCCAGGCGGACTCTCAGGGAGTGAGCACACCCCTCCTCAGCCCCTGGCCGTGGCTGCCCCCCACGCTCCTCCGTCCGCATCCCCTGGGCCTTGCCTGCGTTAGGCTGAGGCTGACTCCTCTTACTGGAAACATCCTCCCTTGGCTTCCATGCCCTAAAGAAGATCTCTTAGATCTTCTCCCCACCCTTTGGCCACCATTCCATAATTTCCCTATTTTGACCTGCTCTTTCTTTTGTTTTATTTGCCTCCTAACTGGCTCCTGCTTCTTCGTCTTTGGGGAGCGAGTCTAGTGGTGGGCAGGGCCTGTGCTGGCCAGTGCAGTGCCCACCTGCACGTGAGGGCCGAGTAAGGCCCCTGGGAAACGTGCTGTGCTGTTGTCCTCACCTTGTCTGCTTTCAGTTTTGCCATAGCAAAAGGAGGCCGCCTGCTGCTTGCTGATGACATGGGCCTGGGGAAGACCATCCAAGCTATCTGTATAGCTGCCTTCTATCGGAAGGAGTGGCCCCTCCTGGTGGTGGTACCGTCCTCTGTGCGCTTCACCTGGGAGCAGGTTAATAATTCTCTTTGTATTGTGATTTTCGCAGAGAAGGTTTTCCTCAGTGTTAGAGTAATGAAATAATGGTTTGGAGACAGGGCCTGGGGATCTTTAAGGATCTATCTCAGGTAAGGGCCGGAGAAGCGATGCAGTAGCCTCCTGAGGGCAGGCTGATGGTTTTCCGAATTAGAATCAGGTTGTACTTATGGGGAAGAAAACCAAGTAGTTACCAGCCTAGAGACTTATCTCCATCTGTCAGCAGACACGTCAGTACCTCTGTGTCCTGCTAATAATACCTTTTATCTGTACCACGCTTAATTTTCAAAATATTTTTACCTCTTTCATTTTCCTTAATCCCATGATAGCCATGTGCAGTTGACGCAATAGATAGTAACCCGATTTATAGATGAGAAAACTGAATCTCACAGAGGTTAAGGCTGTGCTTTGTGCTAATGAGGAGCCACCATATAGGACCTTGAAGTCACATCTTCTAACTTCCCAGCTCAGAGGTTTTGCACTCTGTAGAGGGTAGTGTGCATGGGATATTCATTGTCTGCCAGGTAACTTGATGGGTGAAGAACCTAACATGAACACTGTATCATCACTCACCCTTGAGCTTTTTCTATTATAAATCCAGGAATCAGAGTGGTTCTGTGAAATGAATAAAAATCCTTGTGAGCAAACTCAGAGAAGGAGGAAGACCTAATCCATCGTCCATAGCTTTTTCTAGCTTTATGCTACTGAGGTTGGCCTTTGGCTTCCTCACAGCTGGGCTTCTTCCTAAGGCCTGCATGAGCTGCTTGTGGAGAAGAGGCAGCTCAACCTGCTGCTGTTCAGCCTGATGCCCAGATGTGCTGTTCTAACCAAAGAGAAGGCAAAAACCCTAAAAAATATGCATCGAAACAATACCTTGTTCTTTTCCTGTCCTTGAGATCTGAATTCTGCCATTGCCTATAGAAAGTAATGATTCAATACAATACAATATGTTTGTGTGTGTTAGATTCCTACAGCACCCTCAGAAATTGTAGGCAAGAGTCAGATAGTCAGACGGTTACCAGTGCTCCCTGTATCAGAACAGTGTCAGCCAAGGCAGGACGGGGCAGCACCCAGATGCCCGGGCACTGCCATGGAGCCACGCTGGTGGCCTTCCACTGGCTGCAGGCACTGGGTTTGGCTAGAGAGGGTAAGATTGCTAGAGAGAGAAGGTAGATTTGGATTTGTAGAAATAGTGACATAAATATTTTCATTATCATCAGTAAATGCTTATGGTTTGCCTTCAGTGTACCAGGCTCTGCTAAGTTCTTTATAACGTTCCTCTTATGAAGAGCCCATTCTTTCTCTGTGGAAACTTGCTGTCTAGTTAGAGATCACAGAGCTGAGACCCACAGATGCCATGAAGTCACTGCTGACCAAGGAAGGGAGTATCCTGTCAGGAGCACATGAAGTGGGTGGGTGGGTAAGAGGAAGGTGTAGGAGATGGCTGTTCGTGGCCATGAGGACTACAGTGGATACAGGAGGACATGGCAGGAGAGACACCAAGTTTGTTCTTCGGGGAGCGTGAAAATTGGTCCGCACTGAGGGTGTGCTGTTTTTGCGGGTTGACTGGGGTCGTGGCTGCAGCTGCTGTGCCAGGTCGTCATTGTGGTTTTGTTTTCTCCTGTCATCTGCAGGCCTTCCTTCGGTGGCTGCCATCTCTAAGCCCGGAAGACGTCAACGTCGTGGTAACTGGGAAGGACCACTTGAGAGCTGGCTTGGTCAACATTGTCAGTTTTGACCTGCTTAGCAAGTTGGAAAAACAGCTAAAGCTAAAAACCCCTTTTAAAGTTGTCATCATTGTAAGTGCCTTGGCAAAGTCTCTTAAGTATTTTATCTCTCTGGAAACTTTCTTCTCAAAAGCTCTGAGAACTTGCATGTCCGTAATCTTATTGAGCCTCACTCAGTTTCTAGGAGAATAGAAATCACTTTCTTTGTTTTGTGGGGACCTGGCATTTCATTTGTCTCAAATAGCCATTTGCAATCCTGGCTATGTATTCAAATCTGCTGGGGAGCTTTTTAAAAAATGTGATTTAATAGGTCTGTGCTGGGGGTTTCTAGCCTATCCCTTCCCCAGCATGTGGTCATGGATGGGGCCATCTCGTGGACCCCAGACCACCTGGAGCTCCTACAACCTGGATGGCAAGGGGGTGTGCCTGTGTCTGGTGCCATCTTGTCAGGATGACTGAGACATGTGGTTCAAACAACTGAACTTTCTTCTAGGCAATATGAAAATACCTCCTCCCTGCCCCCAAAAAAGCACTTTTTACTCCAGTTGCTTTTTGAAAGAAGGCTTTACTGGAGTCCTGCTCCCAGATTTGACAGCACAGCTTTCAATTACTGGCATTCCTTTTAACTCTTCATATACTTCCTAAGGAAAGTCTAGACAGACTTGGTACCCATCCATCTCTGTCAGTACTGAATGTGTCAACATGGTTCACAAAAATATTGTAGGAGCTTAGAGAAGGGAAGAAGATACAGTTACTGACCTCAGGGGATGTATTGTTATGTTTTGGACTAAGAACCACACTGTGATCTTAGCATAAGCAGACTTAAGTGTTTATAGTTTTTCAAAGCTATATAGGTAATGAGTCTTTGGGGGAGTCATTTCTGGTTTGGCACAAATTCAAGTGTGGCTTTGAAAAGATGTCAGCATACATGTGAAATGAAAACATTAAAAGAAGTTTCCCAGGATGCTAGTGATTGCTCTAGAGTGTGTGGGAAGAATAATGCCTTCATTTCTTGAGTGTTACCTTGTATTAGGTACTTATATATAATCACTGATCTTCCCAATGGCCCCTGAGCAGGTATTATCCTTTATTCTTGTGAATTATCCATTTTACAGCTGATGAAACTGACAGTGAGAGTGGGTACATAATTTGCCATAGGCACAAAGCTAGCAAGTTGGAGAGTTGCTGATTAAAGCTGGGTTGCAGCTGCCTTCAGAATTCATGTTTTTCTGTTTCTGACCCATCACTTAACCTGCCGTATGATTTTTGGCAAGCCACTTACTACCAGTGTTGGTTTGTTCTTCAGTTAAGTAAGAGCCCTGTCCTTTCGTTTTCAAAGAAACATTGTAGGAAGTAATAGAGTCATGGCTCTGAGGCGTCACACTTCTTAGAGGCTTCAGTTTCATTTCAAGCAATTCTTTGTGATTTTTTCCAATATTGGCACATTTTTCAATGGTTGAAAGGGTCCATTCCCTTCCATATCCGACACCTTTTTCTGGACTGTCAGGAGGGCACATCATCAGTTAAGCATACGAGTATAACACCCAGCTTTCTGGGACTAGATACTGTCTTGCGTTTTGGGGATTATCTCACACTTCCCTCTGTTGTGGTCCCAAGGCCCTTTTTGTTCATCATAGCTGAAAGGAAACAGGGGATTTCTTCCAGATCGTCTTCAGGGACAGAGCCGGGATCTCACTGGTAACCATCAGTTATAGGGTGTCACATGCCATGAGTGCTTATAAGTGGCAGGACTGTTCTAAGGACTTTATGTGTGTTAACCCCTTTAAGACCTACAGTAACCCAATGCATTGGGAACTATTATTATACCCATTTTGCAGATGGAGAAACTGGCACTATAGAGAGATGTCAAGTAGTTGCTCAGTCACATAGCAAGGAACTTGAATGTGTACCAAACTAAAAATTTTCCCCCAAATACTAATGTATTAGTAACTCACTTGGCTTTAGAAAATATGGCAAATTTTGTGTTTGCTCATGCACAGAATGCAGACTGTGAATAATCAGACTCTGTTCTAAATATAATAGTCCCTCGAGAATAAGAATCATCACGTCATCATCTTTCCTTTTCTTAGTTCCTGCAGAACTTTGTTTGCACCCACTTCAGTGACAGTCTGATAGGTTGTCAGCGTGTCTGACATCCTTCCCGAACTACGAGCCCCTGAGGGCAGGGGCTGGACCCCCAGGCTTCACACTGGTGCGGAGCCCACCACAGGTCTTCAGCACACTTCACTCCAGTGCCACGCCAGTGCAAGGTGCCTCTTACACGGGAGCAAACCACCTTTCAGTGGTTTGTTCATCCAAGCAGCCTCTGAGGTGGGCAGAGCAGAGATTCACTAACCCTACTTTATAGGTGGAAAATTGTCACCAGAGAGATGAAGCAACTTGCCCAGAATGTAGTAGAGAAGTTGCCACCAGAGCCCTGGGTCCTTACCTAGGCCCACGAAAGTGCTAAGGGAGGCATTCACATTGCACATGCCATGCCAGGGTCAGTCTAAAGGTGGGCTCTATCTCTGCCCTTCAGGACTGGGCCTTGTTCACCTATGTGGCTGTTTCTTTTCAGGATGAATCTCACTTCCTCAAAAACAGTAAGACTGCCCGCTGCCGAGCAGCTCTGCCCCTCCTAAAGGTAAGCACTGCTGAGAACAGACTCCAAGCCTAGGCCCCCTCAGCGCTGAGATCTCACAGTATTTTGCTCGGTCTTGTGAGGGTCCTAGTAGAGCGAGGGCTGCAAGTCCAGGCCTGTGGGCCACCGATGTGACTTAGCATTGGCTTATGGCATCTCTCCTGAGGGCTTTGGTGCCACTTTCGTTTTTCTTCCTAACATCCTGCTAAGGAACCAGTAGTCAGTACTGTTGTCTTTGTCTCTCAAATATGAAGACTTGTTGAGATTCACAGCCTGGGTCGGAACTGGACTCCAGAACCCTCCTCTGCCTTCTTACCTGGACAAGGGAGAGCCTTTAGCAGCTTGTCCACTAAACAGCTCAGAAGAAACTGTATATTCTCTAAGTCACTTGTAGTGGCAAAGCTATCAAGGTGCCGGAAACCAAGGGAGATGAGTTAGACAAACTTAGAACTGGGCTAGATACGAAGTATCAGCACGATGTGCTGGGAAAGCTGAGACATGTCTCCTAAGCCAATACTCTTTCCTGGGCCTCCCCTATGCCTGTTTGGTTAACAGGAGGGCCACCATCTGCATTCCTATCTTTAGGTCTGAACTTGTCCCTGAGTGCTTTGGCTGGTAGGAGTTCTGGCTTCAGAGCAGACAGATGTGGGCATGTTGTGTAGGTTCAAGTCTTTATCTAAATGTGCTCTGACATGCCACATAGGCTACATGTTTTGTCGGGCACTCTCTGTGTTTGTGTTTGAAGTCCTGGTCCCCTACCCCTGACAAAGGGTAGGCCCCCGAATTTCTTCCCATCTCTTTGGAGTGTGTTTTTTCCTAATATTGGGGGAGCAGAAGGGGAAGTACAATTAGAAAAGTGGCTTTTTCTCTCATGACAAGTTAGAAATCTCTCACAGATGACTTTGGAGGGACCCACTTTGGTTTGTGTAGACTGAACAAACAAAAGTGTGTGTTTATCCTATGTTCCATTAAAGCAGCCTTTGTATTGCACCAGCATTTTAAAACTGCAGTTTTTATTGCTTAAAAGCTTTAGCCCTTGTCTAAACTAGGGAAAACAAATATGCTGAATGTTGGTGAAGCTTAGCATTTGAAAATTAACTTAATTTTACCAGCTCCCCACAAAACACACATAAGTGTCTACTCATTTCAAGTTTTTATTTTTTTTAGGAATAACAAGTAATATACATCTTCCAAGACAGGATTGTATCATATGCTCCAAACCTAAAAATAAAAGTCCTTTACTTAAAAAGCTTGATCCTCTGCTAATATTTCCTATAAATATTTATATGTCGATAGCCATTTATGGACACACTTATATGAAATGTTTTTCCTAGGGTGGTAACCCTTCTTTCGGGAGGCTGTAATATGTTTTCCTTAGAAAAATGTTAATAGGCTTTAGTACTGTGGTTCCAATATTATAACCGTAACTAAAATTAAATCAGTACCTCTGATTGTTTAGACAAAAGAAATTGCACAATAGATAGATTATATCATTAAAGTTATAGTATGAAAGCTTCTTAGCAACCACCCTGTTAATGCAGCTGTTGCCTAGTTGGGTAAGCTGAACCACATATTGGTTTCTGAAATGTGTGCTGCTGAGCAGGACCTTTGGAAGCAGCAGATACATCTTTAATATCTTAGGTATGTTTCAAAGTGACATTTAAAACAAATCTTTAAACTGCTAATATATATTACTCTGCATTTGCTATAGAACTTCGATGAATTAATATTTTAAAATAGGACCCATGAACATGGCCTGCTATTTACAAATGTGTATTGAAGCCACTCTCTTTTGCAACATTGACATCACATAATGCTGGACTTGGCGGGACTGGGGTGAAAGAGTGGAGTAGGGGGGTGTTCTTTGCTATTCTCTTGACCAAACCTTTTATCTCTCTCTGTTATATTTTTGTCTAGATCAGTGTTTCTCAACCTTCGGACTATTGACATTTTGGGCTGGATGATTTTTTTTTTGTAGGGGGCCATCCTGTGTATTGTAGGATGTTTAACAGAATCCTTGGCCTCTACCCACTAGATGCCAGCAATACCCCCCACCCCAGTTGTGACAATCAAAATTATCTCCAGATGTTGCCAAATGTCCCCTGGGGGCAAATAAATTGCTTGTCACCCACCTCCTACTCCCCTACCCCCATTGAGAACCACTGATCTAAATATTCTAAGGAAATGAATCTAAATGTTTTTAGAATAAGAAGATAATTGGTAGAAAATAAAGTATGTCTTTGAAAAGCCACATAGGGGCCTAATGTAATACCACTTTATTGTCCCTGTAACGTGTACATCTCTTAGAACTATATTCTGATAATATCACAAGATATTTTCAGCAAATTTGTTTAATGAGGTAATTAGATTATATTGTACAATCTGTGAGATAGCAGGGCCAGATCATCCAGAAAATGTGCATTTTGTAAATGGTGACAGCAGTCAGCAGATAGAGGGCATGTTAGGTTGTAAGAAATTGGTGTCACCCTTCCCTGGAAAAGGGAACATCTTTCTTTTCCCACAGCATTATTTTCCTGGCTACCAATCCTTAACAAGGTGGTTCTGTTTTAATATATAAATATGTGAAAGTAGACAAGACAGAAAACAATAAAGAACAAAGTTAAAATCACCTTTAATCCCTCCAACAGAATAAAACACTGTTAACAATTTGGTTATTTTTCCAACATGTCAATTGTAGGGCAAGGTCATCATTTTCAATGGCTATGGAGCATTCCATTATATAGACACAACCCATAATTTAACCCTTAGTATCAGACACTTGGTTGTTTTCTTTTTTTGGTATTATAAATAGTTCTGTAAGTGAACATCATCCATGTATATGTACCTTTCATACTTATCCTATTAGGACAAATTCCTACAATCAGAATTGCTGGGTCAGTTTTCATTTTACCTTTTGGTGGAGACCTCTGAAGTCCAGTCTGGCTGGGTATAACAATCTGCACTCCCACCCAGTTTGATTCAGAGGTTCTTCTTCTCCATATAACTCCAACCCTGAGGATTGTCAGCAGTCTTTTGAACTGTGAGATCTGTGTTTGGATTTTTTTGCTTAGTTGCATTTTGCTTACATTGATTTTTTATTGTTAAAATGGCATAATAACAAAATTAAATTTTTTTTGAAGGGAAAAGGCCCCCAGGATCCCACCATCCTTTCTAATAAATAGCTGTTTCTCTTTTTTATATCTCTGTTGATTGGCTAAAATGTTTGAGATTTTTTTCAAAGTAGTTTAAATAGATGATAAATTCTAATGATACCAAAAGGTGGACAGTGAAAAATAAGTGTTTCTCTGCATCCCCAGTCCCTTGATCTCTCTCCCCAAACGTAGCTGTAGTTACCAGATTTTCGGGTTTTCTTCAATAAAATAGCCTGCGCCCATGTGACTACGAATGTGTATGTTTCCTTTCTCCCTCCTGAGAGTGTTCCTCAACCACTGTTTTACACTTATTTTTTCCCTTAGTATGTCTTGAAAATCATTCCACATCATTACAAATGACTCTACCTCATTATTGCAAATAGTATTCTGTTGTATAGAAAGATGATTTTTTTCTTAGGCTGGGGTTGGTGAAATATGTTATAAGCCAATCAGAATGAGTCAGTAAAGCAAGTCATTAGCTCAGTTGGGGAAAAGAAAGATAACAATGGGAAATGGTGGAAAATTGCTGAACTGTTTCTTGTATGAACTTGAAACAACTTCAGCTCTCTTCTCTACAGTAGAACATTCCCTTGGCTCATAATTTAAAGACCATGTGTAGGTTATCTACTTTGAATTACTACATTGAATTCTCCTTGGCAAATTATATGCACCAACTTGTCCTGCTGTCAACCTGTTCTGCAGGGCTTTCCTCACCCCGGCCCCTGAGGAAACTAAGTCTGTCTTTGAAGGTCATCTGTCCCCAACAGTGTCTGCACATGTAAATCACGTTATCTTTCCAACACCAAACAGAAATTTTTTTTTTTGCCTTGTTCCATTGTAGGTTTCTCGGGTGCTGCTTTCTTTCCTTACCCAGGGGAGTTAACTGTAAAGTGTTTAATTTAGCATTGATTTATGTAGTTTTATGCATTTATGTTTTCCTAGATTAGAAGTTCTCACAAGTGGAGGATGACATGTAAATCTTTTGCAGCCCTGATAGACAGATGACTGTGATGGCAGTACACACACACACGTTGAGGAATTAGACTAAATCAGTCCATTACAGATGAGATGCCCTTCTGGGTTCTTTTCAAAGCTGGTCTTTTTCTTTTTCCATCATGCTGCCTGTTTTTTGACACACCCAAACGTCCATTTGCAACACTCCCATCACGCTGTAGCCTGGGGATCCTATGGGAGAACTGACTCAGTGCTAACTGCCTCCAATGATTACCTGACAGGAGACCTGGAGTTCATTTTCATCACCTGAACTGTGAGCTGTTTGTGTCCAGGCTCCTTTCCCAGGCCAGCACAGCGATGTGGAGAATGGGTTTGAATGATGGAGAGATTTTCTCTTATTGATAAAACTTTTCATTTTACCCCTTTCATTGAAATGGTCTTAAGCCAAGGCAAGAGATGCTACAAACGTCATTCAAGAAACTCATTGTTATTCTAATGAGTCTGCATTAAACCGTGCAGGAAATTAGAAGGCCTAGGTAATTGAACTGTGGAAAATTATGGCAGGAGAAATTCATAGCCCTCCCATCATAATAGAATTAGATATTGGCAGTTGCTGAGAGTGCAAAAGTGCATTTTGAGAATTGTATATATTATATATTTATAAAGAATCATTTTTCTTCCCAGTGCTCCACCTTTATTTATTTATTTTTAGGAGGCAGTGTATCTATTTGAAAACCTAATTTCCTTCCCTAGGTGATTTATTGCATGTGATTGCTTTATATTACTGTCATTAACTCAAGGTTACAGTGGTTAACAAGCTGTTTCTAGACAACTGAGCTCCATGGTAGGGTCCCTTCCCATAGCTGAAATGAATTTTACCTCTGGTGATTTGTGGTGAGTCCATGTTCCAATGTAGTTGGAAGTGTCTCCTTTTTTATTCTTACCCTCTTTCCCGTCTTAATAGTAAGAGGTAGGGTATTTGGTCTGATCTCCTTGGGCAGGGTTGGTGTCAGGGTAGTGAGGAACCTGGATTTTGTCCTTGGAATTGGCCAAGTATTTATTTCCATCTTACTCACTGCTGAGCAGGCTGCTGCAGACCTGGGGTGAGTTTAGGGAAAATTTATCTAGGTCCCACCTTTTGGAGTACTTATTAACTGCAAAATGAGCCTGAGTCAGGGATCTCTAGACTGGAAGCATTGTGAAGCTAAGCTGAGTTAGTGAAGGCCTTATTTGTCCTTTAAAGAAAATCAAATGGAGGCATACATATCCATAGGCATTCCCTGTTAACCTATGGGAACAGGAAAAGGCTAGTCCTATGTGTCATTATCCAATAATGATGTCCAGTAAGTTCAACTTGGATGTTAGTAATCCATTCTGGAGGAAGTTCAGGCCTGTTACTCTCCCCCTGACTTTCTGTCCCAATGCTGGGCTCTTTGGTTTTACTCCATGTTCCCTCGGACACTGACTAGCTTCCTTCTGAATTCTTTTCAGCATATAGTGTGCATTTATTGATTACTTTGTGCCAGGCACTGTGCTACAGAAAACAAAGGTGAATACAGCCCAGTCCTTGATCTCAAGAAGCTTGCAGTCTAGCTAGGGAGACAGAAAAGATAGAATTCAATGTAATGTGTTAAGTACTAGGATAGGGCTCAGCAGAGGGGGCTGTGATGGCAGCCAGGAGGGACTTAAAGGAAAGGAGATGCCATCTAACTGCTTGCACTGGTAACACCATTAGGTTCTCGCAGCATGCGTGGTCTTTTTCTGTGGAGGCATCCAGCTCCTCCCTCCCTCATTGAACATTCCCTGTGTGATCCTTCCTCCCAAAGGTTCAAACAACCTTTGGCTGTTTATCTTCCAGGTTGCCAAGAGGGTGATCCTACTATCGGGCACGCCAGCCACGTCCCGGCCCGCAGAACTCTACACACAGATCATTGCCGTCAAGCCGACGTTCTTCCCTCAGTTTCATACCTTTGGACTTCGCTACTGTGATGCCAAGCGGGTATTTGTTCTCTCTTTCCTCCCTAGCCCACCAGTCCCTTACCCCACTTTTGACACTTACCTTTCTCCTCCTTCTCTCTGGTCATTCTGTGATCAGAAGAGCACGGGCCAGGAAACTGGCCCAAGATTTTAGCTCTTCTATGCCCCTAACTCTGACTTTGGAGTGTCCTCAAGGGTAAGAAGAAAATGATCCCTCCTAGTTTTCATGGTTGTGGTGATTCCAAGTCAGTGTTTTTCAGTAACAGGACCAGTGGCTGATGTGTAAGTATGTGGAGCTCTGACAGCCAACTGCTCTTACTCAAGGTGACAGCCCCCCAACAAGGCATAGTGCTGGAGCCTTAGAAGGAAAGTCTATGTCAGACACTGGCCCGAGAGAAGGTGCTGGCACCAAGGAAAGCTAGAGGTGAGGCTGAGGCCCTAGGCAGAGGGAAGAAAGTAGATGAGGTGGGTCAGGGTCTCTATGCATGGGAAGAATACGAAGTAAAAGTGAAAAATTCCTTTCTATGCAAAAAAGACAAACGACAGCCTCTGAATAGGTGTAGTGGGAGCATGATCCCAGGCTGCCTTGGAAGGGCTCTCCTCAGTGAGCCTTTGCCCTTAAACATTGACTCGTTATAGTGACTTGTACCTAGTCAAGAGGCCAGAAGTCTCTAACCCACAAATAATTTTTATGAGTGTGGTACCAATAAAGCAGGTACCTCTGGACCTACAATCTGATGGCTTTAGCTCTCCAAACCTGGCCGGGGAAGCCCTATAGACACAAATGCATTGCAGTCCAAACCTCAGTTTCTAAAACCACTTGAATTCAGACCTTAGGGATTCTTGTTTTGTGATCAAGTCACACATATATTGACACTTTGGAGAGATGGCCACAGCTTACTCTACAAGCCATCTATGCAGGAAAAGCCTTGCTATGCAAGTTTATGATGTAAATAAGATTGTCTGCCTTGTTTTTAAAATACTTAAAAAAAACTTTTCAAGTACTTTAAAAATATCTGCTTACATCAGAAAAAAGTACTTACAATGTAAATTGTAATGCTTAGTAAAGTTAATTGCAAACCACTTTTATTGAGGCAGGAAATTTCTCAATTGTTGAATGTATCTAAAAGCCATACACTTTAATCAAATCTGTAATTCACTTTCCCTGTGGCTCAATCCAGGTTAGATTGATCCTATATAGTTTTCATGGTTCCTCAAAACTCTTCATGTATGATTTGGACCTCTGTCCTATTTGCAGACAATCCACTTTTTGAAAAGGACCTTCTCTTCCTCAACTGTCTGGGTCCATGGGGTAATAATATTCAGGTAGTGAAGACCATCTCTTCCTATTCTCAATTTAGCAGAGGTTTATGGAACACCTGCCCTGTCTCCACGACTATACTGGGCTTTCTGGCCCTCTGGAAAGGATAGGACTATCCCCTACCCTCAGGGAGCTCACTGGCCAGCGGAGGGTAAGGCAAGCCCCTGAAAATACAAGGTAGCAGACATACTGGCTCCCTGACTTTCTACAGGACTCTAGAAATCACTCCTGTTTCCAGTGAGATTGTTGGTGAAGGATAAGGTTTTTCTTTGGTAATATCTTCTCTAACTGTGTGATAGGGAGTGGACATTTGAGTTCACTACCTCCCATGAGCTACTAAACAAGGGGCCGTGTTTATGAAGGACTGCCCAGGCATTCAGCCAGACTGGACAGAAGCCTGTGTTGTGGGCCCTTCCTGCCAACCCCAGCCACTATCAACAACAATGCTGCAGTGGCTTTTACTGCATTGTACTTGGTTGTGTTGGTGTAATCCATACTGAGGAACAGCAGTTTTTTTAAGTCCCTGTAAATCTCATCAAATAAAGATGTTACTGACCTTATTTATTACATTGTGCAGTGGACTCTGTAGGATAAGTCTTAGGGAAGATTTATTTTTGTATTTAGTGTATGGGAATCGTCTGACCAGCTGAGTTTTTTGTTTTTTAATAAAATGGACACCCAGTTGCTTGACTTTTTGCATTTGCTGTTGGAAAGCTTAGTGCCAAATTGTAGAATGCCCTGATATGTGTTTTTTGTTCACCTCATTCCTGACCTTCTGTTTTTCCCTTTTCCTTTCTGTTTCTCATTTGTTTAATTTGGGGTTTATTTGTCCCTGTAAAGTTACTCGAAGTTCTCTGAGCTAAGCCATGGGTGGTTGGGAGAAGAGAAACCTGCCTAGAGCTCACAGCCCTGTTGGACTTGGCCCTGTGAGGAGCCTTACCGGTCTATGTCCCATTCTCCACAGATGCCTTGGGGGTGGGATTACTCGGGCTCCTCCAACCTAGGAGAGCTGAAGCTCCTGCTGGAGGAAGCTGTCATGCTGCGGCGCCTCAAATCCGACGTCCTTTCCCAGCTGCCTGCCAAACAGCGCAAGATGGTCGTGGTCGCCCCAGGACGAATCAGTGCCAGGGCCAGAGCTGCCCTGGATGCTGCAGCCAAGGAAATGACCAAGAACAAAACTGTGAGTCTGGGGCTGGAGACGGGAATTTGGAAATAATGTTGCATGATTAAGCATTCCTTCCCTTGAGGGGCCCTGCAGAAATGACCCAGAATTCTTTCAACTTGCCTTCCTATAATCTTTTTCCTCTTCCCTAGGCAAGAACAGCGAGCCCATCTTACTGCTCAGCCTGCCTACCTAACCTGTTTTGAAAATCTCTTAGTAATTTGCAGTTTTATACTTGTGTAGATCACTGTTGGTGGATGGTCATAAAGATAAATACAGAGCAACAGCAGGATGATATTTATTCTGAATTTCTCAAAGAAAGTTGAAATTATGTTCAGTGTATTTTGAGAATGCCTCAGTCTAGTAACAGTTGTTTGAAAATTAGTCCTGCATGTGTCTGATACATATGTTAATCCTCTAACCATACCATGTCATTTGCATTAGTTAAAATAACAAGTGAACACATACAACAAAATAGAGTTTGCAAAGTGTCCTAACATTTTAAATCCCTATTACAATCATTTATGGGTGGCAGGAAGTTGTCATTCTCCTTTTACAGAGAGAGAAACTGAGGCTCACAGAGATTGCAGTTTGCCCAGGGTCTCATGGCTGCTCTATGGCAGAGCTGAGGCTAGAACCAAGCCTCTTGCCCCATATTTTAGGGCTCTTTCCACTATGGTGGTTTTTTCTTTTCAAAACACTTTTATTATAATATTTCATTCCTTTCTTTAATGTCATACTGTGCTAAGTGCCATAAAGTAATCTGTAACAGCTCCATTTCTATCCTCTTGGGATAAAACCTTGTAATTTTCATTGTCAAGAAAATAACAGTCATTGTTGATATTTTTTTTTTCTTTTAATTTATTTTTTTAATTTCAGAATATCATGGGGGTACAACACTTTGTTGATATTTTTTGACATTATCATACAGCATTATCTGGGCTTGATATTACCCTGTGTAAAGAAACTTAGATATGGATGAGATGTCAGCCTTCGGAGAGATTACAAAATAAATAAGAATGACAAGAGGTAGAATGCCTGATGTTTTTAATGTTATTTTACTATGTGATAAGCAAGATTAGCTGAAAACTTTTAAGAAACAGGCAGGATAGTGAATGCACTGGTAAATTGTGAAGCTGTATTTAATTTATGCTGTATTACATATGATGATCTGGATGGTCTGGGAGAAATGAACAGGCATAATCTCTTTGCTGCTGAGTTTTCAAACAAAGTTCAACAACATTGATGTGGACATATAGACCAGCGTTCTCAAATTATATGTCAGTGGAACCATGAGCAGAACCAGAACGAGGGAGCTTTGTCGCTAAAACCAGTCTTGGTCTTTTTCTGATTTCTAGAGATAAAATTCAACGAGTGGAACCTTTAATGTCTGCTGACTTTTGTCTACTGGGGAAATCCATCAGACAAGAGAACTAATGAACAAGTATAGCAAATATTAATGGAAAAAATTCAGACATGTAATATTTTTAGATGAAAGATCTGAATATTTATAACATGTTAGGTTTTTGCTAGGAAAGTCATTACTTGTGTGTTTGAGATGGAAGTAAGTCTATCGGTGTTTTGTGGGATTCCCCAGAGAACAGTCTGGCCTGTACCTGGTCCACCTCCTGAACCAGTTTGAGAACAGCCAGTGTAGACAACTGAAAAAGCAATTAGTGGGCATTTGAATTGAGGAGGAAAGTCACATTGACTTTGAATTATGCAGTATGGCCAAAAAGAAAAACAAAGAAATAGAAGCAGTGAGAATTTTGCACCTAGTGCAGCCAAGTCTGAAAACATTTTTTAAACTAAAAACATTGTTTTTAAAGTTCTACCAACTTGTATAGTTCTTTGAGTTAAGTGAGCGGGTCTTTTCAAAGGTGATTTCAGATGCAACCTGGAAGTTTGATTTCTTAGTTTATTGGTGATGATATGGAATTGACTAGGATGAGCCATGGGAATTAGGAATGTTGGATTTTTTTTTTTAAACTTTAGGTAACTATACAAATTCCTTAAATTCTTTAGGATATTTTAATATTTTCTTGTCTAGAAAATGGAGCCACAACTCCCTTTTGGTGCTGGAAGAGTACATAACGATAATGCCAATTGCCCAGAGTCCTGCTTGTTGTGTGATTATCATCTTTGCTTTGTAAACACCCCAGAGTCTTAACTCTGTTTTGCGTATTGTGATAATGAAGCCTCAATTGCAGTGCAATTCCTCAAGAACTCAGCTGAGAGAGAGCACAGAGCTCTTCTCAGTCCAGCACTTGAGAGTTGCTGTCTGCTTCCTTGGAGTCAGGAAAATTAAGCATTTATCCCTGAAAGATAGAAATTGAGTTGGTACAGACTACCTTCAGTGTGGCACTGAAGTCCGATACTAAATTCTTTTAGATAATGAAATAAGTCCTTGAGAACTTGATGCCCTTTTGTGTTTTAATGTAAATTCATTTTTGTAATGGAAAATCCAAGTAGAAAACGAATTTGTGTGCGTAGTGCTTTGGACAATCACAACCTTTCTGCATCTAAAGTCATTGATTTGGTGCATTTGTAAGCCAAGGATCTGATCAGGATCATTGTTCTAACTGAATTCAGGACAGGGAGTCAGCATCACCCAGGGGGGCTCAGCTAGAGATCGTAGCCTTCCCTTCCACCCCGGACTGGCTATGAGATCCTGAGCTGAAAGAGTTAAAATGGGGAGTCATGTTTTTATGGTTTTAGTCAAATAAGGGGGCCCTGTGAATCTACAGAAAGCCCCCCACCCCTAGTTTTTACAGTTACTTTTTAGCCCCAAGTTTCTCTGCAGTTTTGTACCATATGGTGGCTCCAGCCAAGCAGTTCTGACTTGCCTATAAAGAATTGATTCTTTTCTTTGTTCCTTCACACCTTTCCATGTGGAGGAAGACATTTTTTAAAAAGGTCTATATCACAGGAGCCAAGGTGAAGCAGCCAATTTATAAAATATAACGTATAATGAAAGCTTTTTTTCATTTTGCAGCTGAAATAATAGATACCACTTCAGAGGCTAAGGAAAGCTGACCGTATCATCTTTTGTCTAAAGCCATTTTTTCAGCAGCAAGACCAGGAGCAGAAAAATGGATCAAGTCCGTGCAGACTTTCTGGTGACGATACCAGTTCACCTTGCCACTTGACAATCCATTCAAACTTCCAACATAAAAAAATGTGAAAACTCCAGTGGATCTAATTTAATAAAAGTCTAGGCAGGAACAAAGAAAGCAGTTTATTTAAAATTTCCTGGCTGAAAGAAGTGAGATTATTAATGGGTAGTATTACGTCTGCACAGTTTGAGGGAGGTTTTTTTTTTAAACTATTGATTCTTTTCATATTAAAAATACAATAGATGTCTATTGTATAAAATCTGAAAAATAAGGAAAAGTACTTGTAATAAGTAATGTTTATTGAACACATACTACCTGCCGGGCATGATGCTTTATGTATATTAGGTCCATTTAATTCTCACCATCAGCCCAGATATTTGGGCCTCAGAGCTGACACTTACAAGTCTGCCATTTAGTAGCAGTGTGACAAGTGAAATCACTTGATTTTTTGCCTCAGTTTCTTTCTCTGTAACAATGAGGATAATAGTACCTTCCTCATAGCAATGTTGATTATTAAATGAGTTAAAGCAGATACAATTCTTAGAACACTGCCTGGCCCATAGTAAGTAGTGTATGAGTGTGTTGTTATTTTTATTACTATACTATAAAAAAGAGGCATGTTTTATATCACATAATTTTGACATATATCATTTGGGAATTTTTCTGTAATTATATATATTTTGCTTTAAAATATATATCTGTACATAAATATATATTTATATATAAAATATATATTATGTGTGTAATAAGCAATATATGTATTTTAAAAGCAGAATTGGGATCATACGAACATACATCAAGTAGGAGAAAAACAGCTTACAAAACTGACTCATGAAAACGTCTCCATGTTGTTAAATGTTCTCTTAAAAGATAGTAATTAAAGACTGCATAGTGTTTTCTCACATGGCTATAATTTTGCCAATCATTTTTAGTTGGACCTTTTAAGTTATTTTTCAATTGCTCACTATTCTGAGTAATACTACACTGAAAAAGTAGCTTACATATGAATTTGTGCACATCTGATTATATCACGAGAGTAAATTTTAAGGAGTAAGTTGCTGGGTCATAGGGTGTGGACATATTTTAAAGGCATATGGTATATATTGCCACATCATCCCCAAACGGTTTGGCCCAGTGTACCCTCCCACCAATGGTGTGTGATAAAGGTGCATGTTTCTTCACACCCTTGCCAGCTGTAGGTGCTGAATCTTGGGGCAAGGGTTTTGAAAGTGCCTCTCGTCATTTCTGCATCTGTTTGTTTTGCCCTCTACCTTATTAGGACATGTGGAGTGAGTGTGGGTTGGGGGAGTGGATAGTCTCTGAAGGACACAGGAGTAAAATCACGGACAGAGGCCAGCTGGGGTGTATCCCGATTGAGGTGCACACGCTGTGGGTGAGGTCACCATATTTTACTAGGGACCGCGTTGTGTTAGAGGGTCTAGCCTGCTGCTAGCAACCCCTAGAGGTCCATGAGTGGACTTCATGAAGTCTGTAAACTCATTGGCCACACGTGAAGAGTTATGTGTGTGTCCAGAGCCTGTCACAAAATAGGAGGGTTGGCAGCTGCTGCTGCCGTGACACATAAGATACGAATGGGATCTACTGTGCAGTCAGTGCTGCCACAGCTTCCTGTGGTTCGTGGGTATTTTTCTTCTTTCCTGGGAAGTCCTAGAGGAAAGACACTGTTCAAAGCCAAGAGCTGTTCTGACCAGGCAGCTTTTTCCACCATCCATGGTGTCAGTGATTTTAGGTACAGTCTGGGTGTGGCTGCTTTGCTGAGTTATCGAGAACCCAGGAATAAGGAGTCCAGGGCTATGGATAGGATTGCTGTTGAATCACTTCTTTGTTCTATGAGGATGCTGTCCTGTCAGTCACTGGTCTCACAGAGCCCAGGCACAGAAGGTGGGTGCAGCTATAAACCCACACTTGCGGGTGGAAGGAGACGGCACCTGTCTTAGTCCATTCATGCTGTTGTAACTAAATACCTTAGAATGGGTAATTTATAAACAAGAGAAATTTATTGCTCACAGTTCTGGAGGCTGGGAAGTCCAAGATCAAGGTGCCAGCCGATTCAGTGTCTAGTGAGGGTCTAGTCTCTGCTTCAAAGATGGCATCTTCTCACTGCATCCTCACATGGCGGAAGGAACAAACAAGCTCTCTTGGGCCTCTTTTATAAGGGCAATAATCCCATTCATGAGAGTTCTTCCCTCATGACCTAAGCATCTCCCAGATGCCCCATTTCCCAACACCACTGCACTGGAGATTAAGTTTCAACGTATGAATTTTGGGGAGACACAAACATTTAGACCATAGCACTGCTCTACCAATGATGGTAAGAGTATCATCTCTGGGAGGCCAGAGCAATAGTATGTTATCTCATATCATTATGAAACTATTTGAGCACTTGCTGTGTTAGCATTCTTTATTAGGAGTAATGGAGATGCAAGCCATAAAGAAAGCATTGTTTCTTCTTCTGAGAAGTTAATTACCTTATGTGGGAGACAGACCAAAAACATATGAATAATGGTTTTGAAATGATACTAGAATAGACTAGTTGGGGTTAGTTGGAATTGATTCAGTAAGTCTTGGACAGAGGTGAGCTTGTTCAGTTGAGTACAGACACAACTGGGCAAAAGAAAAGGGGGGAGTGCAGAAAACAAGTTGGGCAAACATCACGTGTACGTCATCACCAGGCTGAAGTAAATAGGTGTACCTAGCCAAGGCCGCATTTCAGTGGGTCACATGGGTTTGCTGTATACCGTGAAGCCCTACCTGAAATACTTTGCCAAAGAGCTTTCGTGTTTCTTGCCTGTTGGGTTCTTACAACAGTTCTTAGAGAATGACAAAGTAGTTGTAATGCTGTCTCTGAGGACAAAACCAGAGACCAGGCAGTTCCTATGACTTGGCCAAAGCAGAAGGATAAGTCACCGTCAGTGCCAGGGTCTCTTGACTCTGATGATTGGTAGTTAAGATTTGTAAAGCTCACAGTAATGATAATTAGGTCAGCTTATCTCAGAGTTGGGGGACTTTAAATTCTCAATTTCTCTTTCAACAGAAATGGCAGCAGAAGGAAGCCCTCTTGCTCTTCTTCAACAGAACAGCTGAAGCTAAAATCCCGTCTGTCATGTAAGTGGTTACCAAGTGTCGGTCTCTCTCTTTCTCTCTCTCTCTCTCTCTTATCTTTGAAAAAAAAACCAAAAAAGCAGTTGTTACCTTAGTCTGCCAGAATGGTTTTACTGCTCTCTAAGAAGTGATCAGAGATTAGAATTATAGCTGCCTTGAAAATAAAGTTTAGGGCACTATGGGCTCATTACCTACAAGGCATTAAGTCATCCTGTAACTGGAGCCACTACCAGTATGTGCTTGGGCTCCCTAAGAGATCCTATCCTCACCCAAGTAGGCTGGAGCTGCTGCTACTTAAAAGGAGGGGGTGGGGTTGTCCCTAGCACTAAAAGGAAGAGTTTTCCTCTTGTTAGGAGAATTGTGGTCATTTTCCTTTAGGAAAAAAATTCAAAGGAGAAGCTGCCTTATGGGGATACTCTGGACTTCCCCAAAGGCATGAAGTTTCATCCATTATTTACCTAAGTAAAAAGACAAATGTCAAAGTTGGCCAGGCACGGTGGCTCACGCCTGTAATCCTAGCACTTTGGGAGGCTGAGGCAGGAGGATTGCTTGAGATCAGGAGTTCGAGACCAGCCTGAACGAGTGTAAGACCCCGTCTCTACCAAAAATAGAAAAAATTAGCCGGGTGTGGTGGTGCACACTTGTATTCCCAGCTACTCGGTAGGCTGAGGCAGGAGGATCACTTAAGCCCAGGAATTTGAGGTTACAGTGAGCAATGATGAGACTGCACTCTAGCCTGGGTGACAGAGCCGAGACCCTGTCTCAGAAAAATAATAATAATAATTATTATTATTATTATTTAAAAATAAAAAGACAAATGTCAAAGTTTTTTCAAAAGATATGTGCAAGTGGACATTGTCACACTTAGTTCTCTTTCCACCTAATAAGCTAAAGCTAAAGCAATGATTTCTATTCTTAGAATTATTCATTGACTTTTAAAAATTTCAATTGTTCGCCTTTCTTAAAGAAAGAAAAACCCACTCATGTTCAAATATCATTGTGGTAGAAACTTGAGGCAATTCTAATGATGTGCAGTTTGCCTAATTTTTTATTGTTTAACATTCATGTGAGACTCTGGCAGGATAACAGTCCAAGTGATGGAATTACAATGCAAATGAATTCCTGTGTGGGCTGAGTGGTGCCAGACTGGCTGTGGGGACTGAGATCTGGGGATAAGTTAAGAAACACAGGCTGCCCCATCCCTTCGCTCGGCCCCCTGACCTCTCCATACCCTGCACTGTGGGAAGACAGAGTTCTCTGCATCTCCCAAATCTACGATGCCCCATAAAAAGACCGCCGAATATCAGCCGACTCTCCTTCACCCCCTGGGCACTGCCCTTTTCATTTATGATACTGTTGTGGGACTAATGAACTCCAGATGTGGTTTTTATGGCCTGGAAAATTCTCTCTCAGAAGAACCTGAATTGCCCCCACTGACCCGTTTCTCATATGCTACTGAGTACCGGATGGCAACGCTGTGTGTTTGTTCTTTCCCTCGCTCCCTCAGCTCGTGATTACAAATTTCAGGGTCCGTCAGGTGCCTCTCTCATTAGGTATTGGGCCCAGAACCATCCATTTCCTTTAGAAATTTTAAGACTAACCATTTTACCACCTCATAAATAAGCTTTGGTCATACCTCAAGCATGCTTTTTCAAAATTCTTTGATAAATTGTATAGTGCTTTATAGTTTCCAAACAGTTTTTACGTCTGTTAACTCATTTCACATTTACAAGCATCCTTGTGAGATCATATAAGTCATACTGGCTCCATTTTTAAAACGTAGACACTGAATAAATCTCCTGTAAATCTCTGGACCTCAGAGTCACACAACTAGTAAGTGGAAATGAGATTGTAAATCTTAAAAACCCCAATTTCCTCTGCTAGTTGTTTTTCTTCCTCTTTTTGCTGCTGTTTGTTTTTATTTTAATGGACATCTTTTAAGATAAAAGCCAAGGTTATTGTGGTAGGCACATATTTCCAGCCTGGTAACTTAGGGACTTGTGGAAGGGTGTAGAACAGCAAAGCTGTGTCTGAGATGTAGAGGGGAAGTGGCCTCAGCAAAATTGGGGCCAGTGGCTTTTATGAGCTCACCAAGTTGATTTTGTGGCCTTGTGAGTTTTTGATGCCATAGCAGTAAACTTTTTTGCTTATATCATGGCAAGTTTTATGTTTCTCAAAATAATTAGTCGATTCTATTAGTACCACCAATTCACAATTTGAAGTCAAATCTGATATACTGCTTAGTCACAGTGTTGTTTGAAAATAATTCTTAGATGTTTAGAGGACAGCCTGTTTACCTTTCTCCCACCTGAAATTCGTCCTTTTCAAGGAAGGCAGTGTTTGCTCTCTGCCCAGACACACCCACGTCTGGGGATGGCCTCAGGCAGAGCAAAGGAGCTCACCTTCCCCTAGCACTTGCCCGAACTCGATTACCTCTTTGGGATTTTGAACCCTTTGCAGGGTACTAATCCAGCAGGCAGGTGAGGGGACTCAGGACGGTCTGCTGACTTGGCAGCTCTCCACCTCACATCTCCCTGGGGGTGGCTGCCTTCCTTTAAGGGCAGGGCTAAAGATAAGAAGTTGGAAGTTAATGAAAAACACAGTGGATGGAGGAGAAGTAGTAATTAAAGGGAGACCAAGCAGATGAGATCCTTCCCTCTCCACGTTTCTCTGCCTTGGAAAGGAATTGAGTTAGCACTGACCTAACTCCTGGCCCTGCTGATTGAAGTCTAAAGTGGGAGGGAGCTGGACAGCTTCCCTGAATGTCTCTTCAGTATTATAACTTATGTCTTAGTGTTAAGCTTTTAGAAATCTGCGTACTGCCAAGAATCCCTTAACCTCCTCTGGAGGTGTTTTCACATCTACAGAAGACACTTTAGTTTGTATTGAAAACACATTATAATGATATTAGCAGCTAAAGTGAAAACTGTTAATTATCTTCTGTGATCCCAGATAATAAGAATGTTTCAATAACATACCAGAGACTCATAAAACATAAGACTACTTTGATTTATTTGTGTATGTGAGATGACTAAAAAGTATGGAACTACTCTTTCCACACCTGGCAGAAGAGGGCTTCCCCACAGCTCCTGCTGCTGCATCATCTATTCCCATGACCTGATGTGAAGGAATGGGGGAGACGGCAGGTGCCCTAAAGGGGTCTGCTACAGACATGGTCACTTTTCAGTAATTAACCTCAACTGGATGAGTATACTTTTAATCTATTTTGTTGTTTTTGTCAATTGCAGCGAATATATCTTGGACCTATTAGAAAGCGGAAGAGAAAAGTTTCTAGTGTTTGCACACCATAAGGTGGTTCTGGATGCAATTACTAAAGAGCTTGAGAGAAAGGTAAGCTCCCTTTGAAATTCAGCACAGGGTGCTTTTGTTGTTATGTGGCCAGTTGTTCTGAGCAGGCTTTGGTCAGATCTAAGCGAGTGAGATGATGATACCTGGAAATACTGCTGAAGACTTTCTGAAGAAGAGTTCTTCTTACTTGCAGAATCACAGTGGGGTCAAAAATATTTCCCTAGCTGTGTCATTTTAACTTCATGTTCTAAACAGATATCCCAGGAGTCTTGCTTTAGGAATATCTCCCAGTGGCTCTTCCATTATTCTCTGTGATTAATTACAAAATTGGCAAGAGAGGAGATAGGAAAATTGTTCTCTTGTGTGGAGGCAAGTGTTTGTATGAATGCCCTCCTCTTTTCCTTCCTTTGATTCCTTATTACTGCCAAAGCACCTTTATTAATTGCATGTGGCAGTGTGCAGACTTCAGTGCAGTGTTTTCTGGAGCTCATGAAATTGATTGAAAAATATCTAGAAGATTTCCAACAATGTTCATTAAAACTAAACACTATTTTCACTCCATTTTCATTTTTGGTTAAATTTAGAACCATAAATTGTCTTTTGTCTTCCTTCATCATTTATATTTATTAATAATATTCGAACATACAGAAGAGTTCAGAGAAATATACAACAAACACCTATGTATCTCCCACCCACATTTAATAAGTGAAAAGTTTCACTGTATTTATTTCCAAGGTTTATTTTTTAAGTAATAAAATACTTAGGCTCCCTTAGTATTCTAATTCGATTCTTACCTCCCTAGAGATAACATTACTATCCTAAAGGTAGCATGTATCCATCCCCTCTGTATATATTGTTATACTTTACTCTAAAAGTGTGTGTCCTTAAACAATAGTCTCCTCTTGTGTATTTTTTAAAATGTTTAAATAAATGGTAGCATAGCATAAGCATCCTACAATTTACTTTTTTGCTCAACATTGTTTTTGAGATTTCTCCATGTAGCATTTCACGTGTAGTTCATTCACTTTGACTGCTGAATAGTATCTCATTGGATACCTGTACTGCAGTTTATCCATTCTTCTGCTGATGGACACTGTATTTTATTTACAGCTTTTGCTATTGTGTGAATATTTTTGTATATGTATATATATTTGTGTCTAAGTATTTCTGTCTACCTTGTGTATGTCCCTGGTATGTGGAGTTGTGTCCAGGCATGATCTTACACAGTCATTGGATAGGCTCATCTTTAGCTTTTCTAGGTATGTTCAAATTGTTCTCCAGGGTGGTTATTCATGTTTATAATCCCAGCAGCAGCATCTAAGAACTCCTGCTGTTCTGAGTGCTCATCAATACATGGTATTATCAGACTTTCTTCTTTTGCCAATCCAATGAAATGAAATGTCATCTTATTCTTGCTTTGCTTTCCCTGACTAACAGTAAAATATGTATTCTTTTGTGTGTTTTTTGGCCATTTTAGCTCTCTTCTGTGAATATTCTGTTTGTATCCTTTGACCTGCTTTTCTGTTGGATTGTCTTTTTCTTATTGATTTAGAAAAATTCTTTATAAATTCTGGATATTAATCTTTTATCAGTTATGTTTTTATCTTTTTACTTTATGTTTCTACTGAACAGAGGTTTTAAATTTCCAGTTTTGTTTTTAATTATATTTCAGGTTTATCTGTGTTTTCCTATATGGTTTGTGCTTTTTGTGGTTGATTTAAGAAATCTTTCCCTACCTGAAGTCAAGAAGATTTTCTCCTTTTTTTTTTTTTTTTTTTTTTTTTTTTTTGAGACAAGGTCTTGCTCTGTTGCCTGGGCTAGAGTGCAGTGGCGTGATCATAGCTGACTGCAACTTCAAATTCCTGGACTCAAGCAATCCTTCTGCCTCAGCCTCCCAAAGTGCTAGGTTTACAGGTGTCAACCATCGCGCTTGGCCTCTCGTGTATTTTTTGTCTGAAAATTTTAGAGGTGGATCTTTAATCTGCATGGGTTTGATTTTTGCTTACAAAAAGATGCAGGAAGCCAGCCAATAGAATTAAAAACTATAATCCCTGGGGAGAAACTGGAGCTGTCACTATTTTCAAGAAACGCAGGACAATTAATTGGAAAATTATTCGAATGCATAAGAGTTTAGTAGGGTGCCTGGATTCCAAATTAATATACTACAGTAAATTGCTTTTTTTATGTACTAGCCCTAACTAATTAATAAATGTAATAGGAAAAAGACCAAGTTCACAACAACAAAAAATACATAGTACCTAATAATCTCACCAAAAAGAGTGTAGAAATTAATGAAGAATTAGGAGAGACTTGTGCCATGCTTCTCTATAAAAAGGCCAAAAAGTATAATACAAAAATGCCAGTCCTTCCCACATTAATTTGTGGGCTTAATTCAGTTCTAATAAAAACCCCAATTGGATTTTAAGGGAACTTTATACCATTATTCCAAAGGATGTCTCAAAAAATAAGCTCTTCTTTAAGAAAGAAGAGCAGTGTTAGAAGACTTGTCCCTGTAGATACTAAAATCTGTTGTAAAGCACCAGTAATTAAAACTCAGTCATGCTGGTCCCAAAACTGGTGGCCAGATGAGTGGAATAGAATGGATAAGTGACCAAGGAAGCAACACAAATCAGGCTTAATTTTTTTTAGCAGATAAAGTTTGAGTAATTGGGCTAAGTAATTGGGGGAGGGGGAGGATTTAAATGAAACTTTACCTCACTATTTAGTATAATAAGTTCCAGGTAAATCAAAGATCCTTGAAACCATAAAGTATTAGAAGAAAATATAGATGAAAATACAGCTGATCTCTGGATGGGAAATGACTTTCTAAGCATAAAAACAAAGAAATCACTTAAAATTTTGATTCATTCTGTCACATACATACACAGTGGATAAATCATGGTTTTTTGGTACATTTGGTACCTTCTTGCAGGGCAATTTGGCAGTAACTTAATGTGCACACTCATTTTTCCATACTTCACTTCTAGGAATTTATCCTAAGGAAATAATCAGACTAGTGCAGAAAGATTTATGTACACAAATATTAGTCATGTTGTTTACAATACTGAATAATTAAAACCTAAATGTTCATCAGATGTGCTATTAAATAAATTATAGTTTATTTAGCCATAAAAAATAATAATGTGGATCATTGGTTCTTAACTTTGGAAATCACTGGACCCTTCTCTGGCATTTGCCCCAGAGAAATGAAAACCCTTTAAGAATCTGAGGAAGCTCTAAAATTGAAGCTGTTGGTATCTGGTTAGTATATTATGGTATGAGAAGATGTCCATGATATATTGTTAAAAATCTATACATAGAATAATTTTTAAAAATTGTCATGCATAGAAAAAAAGCCTAATATACACCAAAACATTAATGATGATTATCTCTAAGTAATCTTCATTATCTTTTTAGTCTTTCTGTACTTTTGCCATGAGTATGTATTATTTTATAATCAGAAAAATTTAAAGATATTTTTAAAAATAAAATAAAGGAGCATTTGGAAAACAAAAAAATTAATGAAATAAGCCAGGTAGACTGTTAGCAACCTATATGACATGGAAATAATAGCCATTACAAGTAGGGGTGTCACTAACTCCTGGTAGGAAAAAAATGGAAAAAGTATATGAATAGATGGTTCATCAAAATAGTAACACTGATAGCCAACTAAAAGATATGAAAAGATTCAATTCCACTTGTAATCAAATAAGTGAAAAATAAACAGGAATTTTTTTTTTACCCCATCAAATCAGCAGAGGTTTTAAGAATGTGTAGTGCTCATTGTTGATAAAAGCGCACTGAGATGGACATGCTCATGCATTAGTGATTGGAAATCAATTTGGCAAATATATCAGCAGTCTTAATTTAGTTTTTTCCTTTTGCTATAGTACTTTGATTTTTAGTCTAGTCTAAGGAAATAACCAAATGTTGGCATCCTTTTAATGTTTTTTATTTTAATAGCATTACTGAGGTATAATTGCCATACAATAAACTGTATATAAAGTGTACAGTTTGTTAAGAATCAAGATAGTGAACATATCCATCAGGCGCTAGAGTTTCCGCATGTCCCTTTCTAATCACTCCCTCCTGCCCTTTCCTGCTCTCCTATCTCCAGGCAACCTGTCGCTGTGGATTAGTTTGCATTTTTTATAGTTTTATATAAATATGGAATCATACAGTATGTTATGTGACTTTTCTTTTTTTTGAGATTCATCCATGTTGTTGTGTATATATTAATAGCTCTCTCCTTTTTAGTGCTGAGTAACATCCTATTGTATGGATATACCACAGTTTGTTTTATCCATTTGCCTGTTGATGAACATTTGCCAACCCATCCTTTATAGGAAAAATTCGAAACGCCCTAAATCTGCAGAAATAGAATAGTTAAATTATACTATTGCCACATAATGAAATATTATAGAGCCATTAAAAATGATGTTTTAGAAAACTTTTTAATAACTTCATTTATTTACAATATGTTTATTGGGGAAAAAAGGATGTAAAACTTTCTTATTTAAAAGATATACACATTGAGAAAAGAGTGATGGGAAAAATAGATTGGTTAGATTATTAATATTTTTATTTTTCTTATAATGTTTATCTTTATCATTAGCAAAAATAAATAAATGCCCCTTAAAAGAAAATAGCTAAACTAAGCATGCAGTTACCACATAACCCAGCAATTGACTCCTGGGCATTTATCCCAGAGAAACAAAAACTTAAGTTCATGCAAAAACCCGTACACAAATGTTCATAGCAGCACTATTGGTAGTAGCCCCAAACTGGAATCAACCCAGATGGTCTTTCAGCAGATGGATGGTTAAACTGTGGTACATCCATACATGGACTACTTCTCAGCAGTACAAAGGAGCAAACCACTGATGCAGGCAACAGCTTGGATGGATCTCCAGAGAATGATGCTGAGTGAACAAGCCCATTCCAAAAAGTTATACATTGTGTGATTTTATATAACATTTATATAGCATACTCGAAACAGTGTAGAAATGCAGGACAGATTAGTGGCTGCCAGGTCCTAAGGACTGGGGACGGGGAGGGAGGTGAGTGTGATTATGAAAGGACTACTAAAGGATCATTGTGATGTTGGAACTGTTCAGTAAATTGACTGTGCAGGTGAATACATGAAAACCTACACAGGTGATAAAATTGCATAGAACACACGCATACAAGTAAAATGAGAAAGCTGAAGGTCAGTGGATTGCGTCAAAGTCAATATCCAGGTTGTGGTATTAAACTATAGTTTTATAAAATGTTACCATCAGGGGAAACTGCGAAGTGTATAAGGGATCTCTCTATTATTTCTTACAATGGAATGTGAGTATATACAATTATCTCATACAAATTTCAATTTAAGAAGAAAAAAGAAAAGTTCTGGAGGCGGGGGGCCTCTGCCCGGGTTGCAGCCTGTTTTTGCGCTTGCAGCCACGCTGGGTGTGGCTTGCTGGGAAGCCCCTGGTGCTGTTGCAGCCCTTCTTGGTTCCCTCCCTTTTCCCATAGCACGTGCAGCACATCCGCATCGATGGCTCCACCCCCTCAGCAGACCGGGAAGACCTATGCCAGCAGTTCCAGCTGTCCGAGAGACACGCCGTGGCAGTGCTGTCCATCACTGCCGCCAACATGGGCCTCACCTTCTCCTCGGCTGACCTGGTGGTGTTTGCTGAGCTGTTTTGGAACCCAGGGGTAAGGGACGCCAAAGACTCGGACTGCCCTGGACATGCTCATGGCTGGGGGCAGGAGGGAGCGAGTGTTGGTCAGAAAGACATGGTTTCATTTTCTTCCATTCATTCTATTTTCCATATGTCAGTTTTCACTTCTTTTAAGCACTTCACATCTATTGGCTACTTTCTAGGTCTTCACGGCAACCTGTAGGATTTTCGACTTCATTTTATCAATGGGAAGATTGAAACTTTAGAGGGCTAGAAGAAATCTTAGACTTCATCTCTGCTAGGAGGAAATTGAAACACAGAGAGCTAAAATAGTGAGCCAGGACTACACAGTGATGCCTTAAGAGGCCACATACGTGGCAGCTCCAGGTTGCAGCCGATGCCTCAGGCTTTCCAGCCTGTGCCCTGTCTAGTAACCATCCTCGTGAGCTGCTTTAGCCAACAGGGCCTCCACAGAGTGACCGCAGTAGGTGTTCCCTGAACATCATCATTGTGCCTACTGGCCTTACCTGACCAACTGAGGGCTGTGACAGCAGATAGAAGACATTTGTTTGAACTCATAAAATTTTCTGCTAAGCTCCAGAAAGAAGTTGTTTCCCCACTGGTGTTCTGACATAGTGTGGCTTTTTTTGGCCATACATCAATGACCATTCTATAATAGAAATGATGCTCATGATTTTAGAGCTTACCAGCATATAAAAACACCATCCTACCCCTAATCATGCGTAGTCTGTCTCGGATGTGATGTTTTTATTTATTCAGAAGGTGACTGTTTTGACTTCACAGAGAGAAGTGGACATGTGCAGGTTTCCGTCATTGGCCCTCCTCACACAGCCAAGAGCAGAGCCTGGGATTGCTGTCCATTTGCAGTGCCCAGCACAATGCCCAACACTGAAATGCCACCCACAGACCTCCTGCCTGAGATTCTAGTTCCCCAACCAGGGTTTTGTTTGATTCTGTCTTTTGTTAAGGCAGTAGGTCATTTGTAAGTCTAAGAGGCAGTGAAATGCTTTGAGGAGGGAGGGTTTTGGTGGGGCTCGGGAGCCAGAGTCTGCCTGTCGTGGTGGCTGCAACTGCTGCTGGCCTTTTTTGAGCTATTTTGATCCTTGGACATGCAGGTGCTGATCCAGGCTGAGGACCGGGTGCACCGTATAGGACAGACAAGCTCCGTGGGCATTCACTACCTCGTGGCAAAAGGCACAGCTGATGACTACCTTTGGTATGGCTTGGCTGGGTGGCCTGGCACTGGAGTTGAGCAAGGGTGGACACCGATGATGTGTTTTCTTTGCTTCCTAAGTGCTTCTGCTTTTGCTGAGGTCATCAGGGGTCCACATAGAAGACTCACTAATGCCCTCCCACTTTCATCATGACCATATTTGGCCTCCTTCACTAGCATTCCCTGGTGGCTTACAGGGTGCAGGAGGAATGAGGAGATGTGGCTCCTTTCCCACTGATCTGAGACAGGGTGAGACTGATTGTGATAACATGAAGATGGAATTTAGTTTGTAAAACACTCTGTTCCCAGCTGTGAAGGCACTTTTTAGGACAAGGTGACAGCCTCCTTTTATCCTTTTATAATGTGCCTTGGTCTGGTGGGCCACATCTTACAGTGCTGGTGCTGAACCACAGGGAGAAAGTGTCTTATCCTGAACCATGTCGTACATCATTAGCAGAGCTGGGATCACATTTTCAGCCCTGGGGGTTTGTGTCAATTACCAAAGCAAAAATTTCCAAAATGTTCCTTTCCAAGCTCATTTCCCCCTTCCTCATGTTAAATCTCTTGATTATCTCCTGAGTTTCCACTGCGTGTCTCTGTTTCCTGCCCCGTGACTAAGGAGTCTCACCTTTGCAGTGTATTGGGTCACCCCTACTTCCCTCTGTTTGTTTAGTGGATGTGTTAATTGGGCAACTCATAACATCATCAGGTTCAAATTTTGAACCTGATGATATTCTTAGCCCTAAATTGGAGGTCACATTACAATTAAGAGGGGGCAAATATTTCAGGGTGGGTGTTTGCGCCTTGAGAGAGGCAAAGACGTGAAAGAGTAAACAAGTTGCAGTCCCGTAAGAACAAGGAGGGTGGCCTCATTTTCATCAGTCTGCTGGTTCTGTGCAGGTTATATTCATTGCAGCTCATTTCTCCCCAACAGGCCCCTGATTCAAGAGAAGATTAAAGTTCTGGGGGAAGCTGGGCTTTCTGAGACCAATTTCTCAGAAATGACAGAAGCCACTGATTACTTCTACAAGGTAACACCAGCACATGGCTCCTTGCCCCTGGAGCAGAGGGAGGCATTAAGCTGCCTGCTAAGCCCTTGGGTCCTGAGTGGGAGGGTATGAATCACTCCTGGGGACCTCCCCCAGCCCCGGAGCTAGAAACGACGGGCCTGCAGTCATCCTCAGTTCAGTCCACGTGCGCATCCCTTTATGGGGAGGTGATGGCATTAACTCCTACAGCTTCTGACATTGCCTCATGGATTCTGAATGCTGCCTCTTCCATCAGGCCATTAGAAACTGACAGAAAACTCCCTGTGGCAACTGTTGAGTTGTTGTAAAAAGTACATAGCAACCACCACACAGCAGGGCTGCCACAACGTGTCCCCAGCACAGAATGGGGAGTGTTTAAAATAGGGTACTGGTTTTAGATAGCATATTTTCCCCTCTGTCATTTCATTTTATTCTCGGTGTCTCCCTAGTTTATAGAGGGGTAAACTGAGACCGGGCAGAGCAATACGACCTGCACAGATTTGCAGGGCATGTGAAGCCCCAAGGGAGAAGGCTTCCTGACTTGGCCCAGCACTCCTCCGGTGACATCAGCCCCTCATTATAAAGGAGTGTAAGAGGCTGCTGAACATCCCTCTGTGACTGGGTGGGCCTTGTCAGAGGTGCTGAGAGGAAAGATCATGTGCCCTGGGCCCACCATGTCTGCCCTGGCCTCAGCATTCTGACCCTGTCACATCCACAGCCTCTCCTTCCTCCGTGTCAGTGAAACGAAGAGACTTCTGAAGGCTTGTCTTTCTTCACCAGCTCAGGTGGTTGGCAAGGAAGGCAAAAACTACCTCCCAGAGTATGGCTCTTGGGTGAATTGTTTTTGACAGGGGAGTTTGGACGAGGTCTGAGCTTCACGCAGAAAGGTGCCCTTCCAGTGGTCAGGAAACTGAGGTGCCTTTTCTGAGCATCAGAAATTGAGTTAAATCAACAAAATCTTGGAGCTGACAATGAGACTTCAGAGTCTGCAGATTTGATCGTTAATTTTACATTTACTTATCAAATTAATCCTTTCTTTTTAATGTGATTATTGGGATAAGTTAAGATTCAGAGAGCTTTTTAAATGCAGATGATAAATTACCCTTCTAGACATAAACAGTTAATAAGCCAATCTTAAGACAGCCATATTTTTAAGCCTTTTAAAGAACTTTCCAATTCAGTTGAATGTAAATATGTTAACAAGCCTATTATATGACCTTTGGAAGGAAAGAACCTTGTTTTTAAAGGATTCTCACTTGAACTCGTTTATTCATACTGGCCTTTCCCTTAGTTATTGGTGAATTAGTTAAGAATTTCTAACTAAAATACAAGTGCAACATAATATAAGTGAGATTTATCAATATTTTTATTAATACCTATACCAATTTGTTTTTTTATGAAGATAGGGCTGAAAATTTTATTAACCACTAGAAAATGAAAATGTTGCTTCCTATGTAGGAAACAAAAGCAGAAGAGGTTATGTCTTAGTAACCTCTCTTCTGAGAGGGGAAATGAAATATTAATCTGATCTTGGAACTTGCTTCCAGTTAATTATCCATGCTCTGAGTTAGCATATACTGTTGCCATCATCAAAATCAAATGCATATTAGCAGCTATTCTACTTGGAACAGGCTGCCTTGCAGGGTGGCATTTCCTTGACATTGGCGTTGTTGAGAAAGAGGCTGATGAGGGTATCCTAGAGGAGGGCATGTGCATCGTTTGGGGGTCAGCCTTGGTCTTTAACATCACTTCCTGCTCTAAAAGGCTGGGATCCTGAAAGGCTAGGATATGTGGGGTGTAGGCTAACTGAATAATCTGGAGTTCTTATGTGACATGCTCCCATGATCAATTTTCAAGGAACTTTACTTCACCAATGTGGAGGGATTCTGCTAAGGAATAGTGAGGAAATAGTGGCCAGTTAGGTTGAGACCTAATTATAAAGGCCTGCAAAGCCAGGGAAGCAACTTTGAACTTGATGGGGTAGACACGGGGAGCGGGGTGGTGTTTAGGGTGTGATCAGCCTGGCAAAGACCTGTGGGCTGACTGAGATGGGAGGAAGCCTGAAGCAGGAAGCGCAGTTGCGCTACCACAAATCCGTGTGGGTATAAAGTGTGTGGCCGAAGAAAAGAGGGTGCCTAGAAGTAGAAAAAGGGGAATGGATGGGAGAAACAAACTTGTATGAGCTAAGAACTCAGGAGGCCCTGGTGATTGCAAGCAGGGAGGCTGTAAGAATGTTAGTAGACTATCAAAAATGGGCTTATGGGAAGAGAAGCTTCTTAGGGGTGTAGGAGTAAGATGAGAAATGGTTTGATTTTAAACAAGTTTAGTTTTATGAAACTGTGGGATGTCAGTGGAAAATTGAAAATGTACCTGTGGATTGAAAAATGATCAGGGCTGGGAATTTAGACTTCTGAGAGGTCAGCATAGGGGTGATACTGAGCCCATCATGTGTTGTGGTTGTAGCCTCTGGGCGTGGGTTTTTAACACTACACCACTGTCAACAATGGATAGCTGTGGTTTGTGAAAATTAGGCAAAAGTGGTGGCTGAACACACAGATTTGGGGATCAAATTACAGTTTAACTGACCGGAAACGTTTTGGAGGAAGTGAGAACTTGGGAGCTAGTTCAATATTGAAATACTGATTTGGAAAGTTATAAGGGAGAAAACATAGCCAACATAAATTATAGCATACGAACAGCTTCGTTGTTGCTGTCACAACCATTTTTTGAACTGCAGAGAAGGTAAGATGTCAGACACTAAAGCAGTAAGGCTGCTTTTGTGATAGTTTGCTGAGATGACCTACGCTCGCCATCATGTAGCTCCTGATAACTTAAAATGTGCGATCTCTCACTTTTGTGTTCTCCCACCAGCTACCATGGGGGAGAGTCAGTGTTGGAGTCTGGGTTCTTCCTTTTATCTTTTCTTTTCTTTCTCTAATGAAGGACCCAAAGCAGAAGAAGATCTATGACTTATTCCAGAAGTCCTTCGAGGAAGATGGAAGTGACATGGAGCTCCTGGAGGCAGCAGAGTCCTTTGACCCAGGAAGTAGTTCTCAGGACATGGGAGACACCCTGGATGAAAGCACATTGACAGCCAGTCCACCAAAGAAAAGAAGATTTGAATTTTTTGATAACTGGGACAGCTTTACCTCTCCCCTGTAAAAGGGGCAAAAAAATAAAATAAAATAAAAAAATCATGGAATTAATTAAAATAAAATAAGGTGTTTTATTTTTAAAGCCTGTGCTTCTCTTGTCATTGCAGCAGTGTCTGTGTCTGTCTCCAGGATCAGTGGGACACCAGGCCAACTGTCAGCATGTCCATTCCCGTGTTGTTCTGTGTATGTGTGGCCTTGCTTGGGGTCTTAATTAACCTAGGCTCTTCTGGCTTAGAGATAGAGACAGGAAATTGTAGTAGTGGGTAATTCACATTCTTTAAATAATGAGGTGCTTCCTACACAACCCGTGAAATCTAGATTTTTTTTAATGTAGTGACTCAACAAATATGTATAGAGCACCTAATATGTGCCAGGCACTGTCCTAGGTGCTGGCAATAATTCACTGAACAAAACAGAAAAAGTATGAGCCTTAGAAGAGCTTACACAATAGGAGAGGCAATCGTTTTACATCCTCTCTTCCAATAAAACTATTTATGGACATTGAAATTTGAAATTCATTAACTTTCATGTGTCACAAATTATTCTTTTGATTTTTTTTTCAGCCATTTAAAAATGTGAAAACCACACCTAGCTTACCAGCTATACAGAAACAGACTTGGGTTGGATTTTACCTGCTGTCCAGAGTTTACCAACTCCTGGTTTAGAGTAGTATGGTCCAATAGCAATATAATGCAAGCCGCATATGTGATTTTAACTTTTCTAATAGAACATTTTTAAACTTTAAAAAGATTAATAATTTATTTAACCCAATATATTCAATATATTATTATTTCAACTTATAAACAATACTAAAAGTTATTAATGAGAAATTTTACATTCTGTTTTTTGTACTAAGTCTGAAATACAATGTGTATTTGATACTAACAGCATAGCCACAGGTTTCAAGTGCTCAGTTGCCATGGTGGCTGGTGGCTCCTGCGTTGGACAGCTCAGGTTTAGAGAGTGATGAGGGAGTAGAACGTCATGTGGGGAACAGCAATAGGTGAAAACGCTGGAGACACAGGAGCCAGGTGATAGGGAGCTCATAGGCCATGGAAAGAAATGGGTTTAATTTTGAGTATGAATGGAAGCCACCGACTGGTTTTGAACAGGGGTATGAAGTGATCTGATTATATTTTTAAAACATAAAAAATATTTCACACCAACGCACATGTAGGAAGTAGACCAGGAAGGATGGGCAGAGGGAACAATTAGGTAGGAAGTTGTTGGGCTATCACAGCCATCCGTGGGGTTGGTACTGAGGTGTGGCTGAATGTGGTCACTGAGTGGAGGAGGTGAGGAGTGGTCAGAGTCTGGATGTATTTTGAAGAGAGCGCTGAAAGGATTTGCAGATGGGTTGACCATGGGGCATTTGAGGAAGGGAGGCTGAGACCTAGGTTTTTGCCTGAGCAAAGTGGTAAGAGATAAATAAGAAAGAGGGGGAAGAGGAGGCTGGGGGCATGGTGAAATCAAGGGTTTGGTCATGGGCTTGTTCAGTTTGAGGTGGCTGGGAAACAATCTGTAGCAGACTCAGGGACACCCCACCCAGCTGCCTTCCTAGGAGGGACTTGCCCAGCTGTGGGAGTGCACTTGGCAGGTGGCTCCATGGAGCCACAACTGCAGGGTTTGTTTTGGTCTGCAGAAAGCCACTTTGTCCAAGGTCACACCCTTCTTGGAGCAGGTTGCATCCATGACTGGGAAAGACAGGGCATGAAGGCTGGGCCATTTTGGCTGGATGCAGGACACCTCTAGTGGGCGTTATCAGCTGTAGAGCTCCCCACTCAGGAATGCCTGAGGCCCCTGCAGACCTGCGTCACAGTTCACCTTCCCCTGCCCAGCATGCTGCTTCCTCTTTTCACAGATGTTGATCCCTAATAAACATCTTGTGCCCAAAACTGTCCTGGTGTCTGTCTCTGGAAAACCCAACCTGTGGCAAGATCCAAGTGGAGATGTTCTGTAGGCAGTCGGATATGTGAGTCCAGACCGGGGAGAAGTCAGAGCTAGAGCTGCGGATTCTGCCTTACCAGGTGTAAATGGTGTTTGTTGTCATGGGGCTGAATGAGATCATCTAGGAGACACGGGTGGCTCCAGAAGGAAAGCGGCTCTGGTGGACCCCAGAACACTCCAACATTCACAGAAGATGACAACCGAGCAGGAAAGTAAAAGAGGAAGAAAACCAGAACAGATGTCCAGGAAGGGGATTTTTAAAAAGTATTTCAAAAAGGAGTGTAAGGACACTCTGCTGTTCACATGACAACAAAATTGCCACACAAGGCATCTCTCAGAATGTATCCTGGTTGTTAAGTGACGCATGACTGTACATGGCTTCATGGCTGTTGCCCTTGGAGGTTTATAATCTGCAACGGGCCCAGTGATCAATGCAGATATGGAGCAGGACAGTCATTCATGGCTTGGGTGGCCTGGTGGGAGGTGGCCCAATGGGGACAGAACCTATATGAAAAGAAATGCTGAAATTCTACCTAAACCTTCCCCATATGATGCTTGCATGGATTTTTGCAGTCTTAAGGGCTCATTAATGGAAATAGCAGTCATTTCATTAGGGAAAAATCTTGGGAATGAGTTAAGGCCCAGGAAGCAGAAAGGTTTTGGGATCACAGTCAGATATTGAGAGAATTTTAGAAAGCATTTCTTCCTCGCCTGCCCCAGTGCCTATCCATGGCCTCTGCTCTGTGTATTTGAGTCACATGGCTTGAGAAACATTAAGGAGCCCTCCTCCGTGATCCTGCAGACATCTCTAGAGACACTTCCACCTGCCTGCTGCTCACTCAGCCCCCACCAGAGGAGTTTTAGCGCAGCTTTTCTATGGGCACCTCTGGACTTGGGTCAAGTTCTTTATCTCTTAGGATCTCATTCCCTACTTTCATCAATAGTTTCTTCTTACTCTAGGAATGTAGTTAGGAAACAATGTGTATACAGGGTATACCTATATGATGGTTATGCTTCAAAAATCAAAGTAAAATGTGTAGGTGATTTTAGAGACATACATATCCAGTGTTGCGTAGGAGAATCACTGACTATTGTTAAATTACTAAATCCCTGTTGTGTCACCTAAGGACCTGCCACACAGAATGGCCCTTGGGATACTGCAAGGAGCCAGATTGGTGGCTGCCGTGGAAGATGTCCCTGAGATCCTCCAAAGCAAATTTTGTTTACACCACGTAGCCTATATATTTTAAGTTAGATCTTTGAAATTTGTTAAGAGCCACCTAGCCATTTCTGTGTAATTCAGCAAAAGACACGTGGACTTATTTACATAGAGAGTGAATACCTTTAGGTTTAAAGGAGGATTTCCACACTAACTCCTTTTTCTCCTACATTCCATAGCTCAGTCCAGACCTCCAGGACTGTGTTTTCTGGAAGTGACAACTGGAATGAAGAAACACTGGGCCCATCTCATCCCGCTTTCATCCCTGCCATCAATTTTACCCTTAAAGGATCTTACTAACATCCCCTTTTGGCCCATGGAGCTTGTCTCTGCCTCCCCTCACCAGGGTCACTAAGTGGCATCGTGTTTCCTGAGTGACCCTGGTTGATTTCCACCTCTAGGGCTGGCATCAGGAAGCCTCCAAGAGGCAGCAAAGGATCCTGCTAGCCTTGATCTACTTGTGCTCGAATTAATCATGTCTTTTCCTTCTTGGCTTCAGATGGCCTTTTTCTAGGTCAGTGGGAGAGCTGAGAAATCGAGCGGGAGGTGCTGTGCCTACACCACTGGCTCTGAAGAGTTGCCTCATCTGTGCATTCTTGTCTGTTAGACCCTTGGTGCCTTCTGAAGCTCTAGCCCTCCTTGCAAAGGGGAGAGAAAGAAACCCAACATTAGGGTTACCGCATCCTCTCTCTTCTCACCAAGTTCAGGATTCCCAACATAAAAAGTAGCTTGGAAGTTTAAAGGGGGTTAATTGGAACACTCTCCCATACCTGTGTTTTGCTATGGTTTTGTGTTTCCTATGGGGCCTTGGTGAAGGAAATGGATCCCTAACAGTAGCAGAAAGCGTTGAGATGCCTATGAGTCATTACGACAGCCCATGGCTATTTGATTTTGTGACATCCTCTGCCCACATTTCCCTCCTGCTCTCCATTCAACAGATTTTGAGTACCAGGCTCTCTTCCTCGTTTTTTTTTTTTAACTGTCCTTTTTAGGGGTGAAATATAATATACAGAAAAGTTTGTAAAACAATTTATAGCTTAACAAAATATTATAAAATAAACACCCATGTAACTATGACCCCAAGGTTTTGAAAATAACATCTTGTAGAAGTTTTATTGTTTTGCCTTTAATGTTTAGATCTATAATCCACCTGCAGTTTATTTTTGCACATGGGGTGAGGTAAGGTCAAGGTTAATTTTTTCCATGTGGATATTCAGTTATCTCAGCACCACTTATTGGGAAGACTGCCCTTTCACTCACTGCTCTGCAGTGCCTTCTTTTCAATATTATAAGTTTGATGTAAAAATTATTCTAGATGTGTATAAGTAAAAAAATAAAAGTCCTACATCCTCCTCCTGCCCTTAGCCCTACCCCTGAGAGGTAATAACTAATATAAATAATTGGGGATGAAGCCATTTGTAATTCCCTATGCATTCCAATATATGTAAATATATATAGAATTTGTTTTTACAAAAATTTTATCAAGTTGTTCATACTGAAAATGGCTCATTTCACATAATATATTTGGCCATTGTTTCATATCGATCTACCTGTTAAATTGTTTAGCTTCAAGCTGCCTCCTTACATATTTTAAGGTTGGCCTAAAGGTTTCTCCATACAGAGTGAACTGTAACCTAACCGGGTGTGCAAACAGACTGTGACCTACTCTTGTAGCAAGGAACTGAGTCTTGGCCATCACCGCAGCCAAGTTTCAGCCCATCACAGGCTGCAAATGTGGGAGCTGTAACTAAGCCCGTTGTTGCTGCCCCTCACTTCCATTTCCTATATGTCACTTTTTTTGTTCTGTTCATAAATGTTATCCAACCACGTGGCAGCCCTGGAGTCACTCTGAACTTATTCTGGTTCCAGGAGCTACCCGATTCGCAAATTGTTCTTTGCTCAATTAAACTCTGTTAAATTTAATTTGTCTAAACATTTTTTTTTAAACATACCTTAATCCCGTTAAGAGTCGCTGAGTAACTACTCCCATCCTGATGGATGGACTGCCTGGTGTAAACGCTCTGGGAAGTATCCGTTAACAACGACTAGAATGATTTTAAAGTGCACTCGAGGAGAGAAGGAAGAAAGGAAAGAATGTGGGTGCCTGAATCCATTTCCAACACCCTGGTTCTTTCTAAGCACCCGGGACTGCCCTCAGCAGGCCTTGCCTTTCTGGCTGGGCCAGCTTTTGCCCGTGGCCCTTAGCTCCCAGGGGTCCTGACAGTACTCTGCTGGCCTTGCTCTTGTCTTTGGCCACCTGGTACTTCAGTGAAGAGGAGGCTGTCTTCAGGCACAAAGCGAAGGAACAGCACCCCAGGATAAACCCTTTCTGTCTCCAGCACAAGATGAATTAGGAATGCGGCTTGTACCTCAGGTTTCTTTCAAGAATAAAATGCCCCAAGAGAACTGGTTGACTCAGCAGCTAAAAGAACTGCTCTCTGGAGGTGACTTCTAACTTACTTATTTTTCTAAAGGTAAAAAGTGAATTTTGAGCACTCCTGAAGAGCAGGGGTGAGTCAGCAGGGATTTTCACTGAGGCTTTTATGGGGATGCATTACAGTTAACATTCGCCACACCTGATGGTCCTCTAATGGGGATGGAAATTTATTAGCCCACAGATGAGACAAATTGAGACTTTATGAGAGGCACAGTTCTCTGAAGTCACTGAGACTGATTTCATGAGAGTGCTATTTGTACATCCTCAAGCTTGCTATTTAAAGAGAATTGTTCGGTTTTGATAAAATTGCTGTGAACATGAACAATTTCCTCCTATTATGGAGTGTCTCATTGTCAGCCGTTCTGTTGCATTCTTACTCACGCGTTGTCTCTTCTCTTGCTCTCTCTCTCTCAGACCCCCTGAAGGCCGAAGACCTAGGAGGCCATGCAGGGCACACGTCGGGGAGGCAGTACATTTGCTAAATGATGATCTGAATTAGGCTCTAGAGCTGGCCCAAGAGAGCTCGCCTCAGCTCCACCCAGGCTGCCCCAGCGGGAGGCTGGCTCTGCTTGCCTGCTCTCCCAGGTCACCTGAGTGCCACTGCTGCTTGGCCAAGAGGCACAGACTGAAACAGAAGTGTTTGTTTCTCAACACTTCTTCCACCAATTTCATTTTTTTACACCAGTATGAATATAATTTATAGTTTTTTGGAGGCAGGCATAGTTTTGGTGGAGAGCATTCCAGGCAGCATCCCCCAAATGCAGTGCATTTCCCTTCCTGGGGGGAGAGGGACTTGTTCCATTGACCTCTTGCCGTTCTTCCACTCTAGGGGGCAGAGGGCACATAGAGCCTGTGGTGGAACCGAAACACCCTGAGCACATCCTGCTCGTGGCAGTCGCCATGACTAGAGCAGCTGCGATGTGCCCGAGCTGAAGAAATTAAGGAGAAGCGGAAAGCAGATTTGCTGTAGTCCCTTGAATATGGCAGAAGAGGAGACAGGATTGAAAAGGCATAAAGAGACATTGAAATCAGGTATCAGCAGCAATAGCATCTCAACAACAATAATAACCACTATTTTAAAATGCCCACGAAGCATTTCATGAAAGTTGTTTCCTCCTCCCCAGGCCCTCAGGAGGTGTATGGTATAGTCATTTTGCAGCTGAGGAAACAGACTTGGAGACTTGAATCTTGTGATACAGTAGAAAGAACACAGGTCTGGAAGTCACTTACTGGCTGTGTGACCTTGGGCAAGTCATCTGAACTCCCTGGGCCTCAGTTTCTAGTTTGGGCTAGATTATCTTTTCAGTTCTGACATAAGTAGATTGACCTTGTGAGGCAGAGAAACCCAAACATATAAAACCCTTTCCAAACCCATCATCTTTATACTATGCCAGGTAATAATTCCCCATTCAGCAAATATTCATTACCACTGACATGCCAGGCTCTGTGCTACATCCTGGGATGCAGAGATGAACAATATAGGCCCTGCCCTTGTGGAAATGACTTGTGGTAACCTTGGGTCCTTGGGTGGTGGTGGTGGTGGTGGTTTTAAATAGCTTTTATTTTTTAGAATAGTTTTAGATTTATAGAAAAATTGAGATAGTACAGTTTCTGTATACTCTCTCACCCAGTTTCCCTGTTATTAACATTTTACATTAGTATGGTATATTTGTTACAACTAATGAACCAGTATTGATATATTATTATGAACTAGAGCCTATGGTTTATTCAGATCTTAGTTTTTACCTATTGTCTTTTTTTCTATTCCAGGATTCCATGTTACGTTTAGTCATCATGTCACCTTAGGCTTCTCTTGGCTGTGGCAATTTCTCAGACTTTCCTAGTTTTTGATGACCTTGACAGTTTTGAGGAACACCGGTCAGGTATTTTGTAGGATGCCCCTTGGAATTTCTCTGATGTTTTGTTTCATGATTAGACTGGGGTTATGGGTTTTGGGGAGGAGGACCACAAAGGTAAAGTGCCGCTTCATCACGTCATATCAAGGGTGTATACTACCAACATTATTTATCACTTTTGATGTTGACCTTGATGACCTGGCTGAGGTAGGGTTTGTCAGGTTTCTTCACTGTAAAGTTATGCTTTTCTTCCCCTTTCCATACTGTACTCTTGGAAGGAAGTCACACCACACAGCCTATACTTAAGAAGTGGGGAATTATGCACCCCACCTCCCTCCTTGAGGGCAGAATATTCACATAAATTGTTTGAAATTCTTCTGCAAAAGAGAGTTGCCTCTTCTTCATTTATTTATTTAGTCTATCATTTATTTATATCAGCATAGACTTACGGATATTTATTTTATGCTTTGGGTTATAAATCAATACTACCGTATTTATTGCTCAAATTTTTCCAGTTTTGGCCATTGGGAGTTCTTTCAGTTGGCTCCTGTATCTCTTTGACATAACCCCTCAATGTAGCGTTTTCTGAACATTTCCTTACTTTCTGGCACTACAAGATGCTCCAGACTTATCTTGAATATTTTCTGCCACAGTCCTAGAATCAATCACTTCTCCAAGGAGCCCTGGTTCCTTTTATTGGTGAATGGTATTAGAAGCAAAGATCTGTGTTCTAGGTATATTCGCTGCCACTGAAGTTGTTAGGGGTTTTTTCTAATGGTAGTTTTTTCAGATTATGAAACAAGTGCATGCTTATTGTAAAAGATAATTAGAAAACGTGGAAATATATGAAGACAAAAATCAATTTAACTATTCCCACTACCCACTACCACAAAAAAGACTTTTTGCTTTTTCTTCCCCTTGAATTTATAGCCAGAGCTGCGGTAACAAATTGGGGAGGATAAAGAGAAAACTACTTTTGTTTTACAAAAATGTACAGGATGGTGTTAACACAAAGTGCATGGTCAGTCACTGCCCCAACAGCGCTCAAAGTCTGGAAGCTCTTCCTGGAATCACAGAAGGTGAGAACTGAATGGGACCTTGGAGATCATCTGGTCCAGCCTCTTGTTGTAAGTATAGATGGTGGCTGCTAGGAGGTGGGGAGGTGGTTCTCTACGCAGGGACTGTGGCACACCCAAACTCATATCACAAGGTAATTACAGAGCCTGGCTTGGACCAAGTACCAGGGACCTGATTCCAAGTCAAGTACATTTTCTACTATGCTTTTTCAGTGTACTAATTATGATTTGGTATAGTATAAGCCAGCAATTAAGAGACTGACTTTGGGGTCAGACAGACCTGGATTTGAGTTCACACCTATTGCTGCGTGACATTGGGCAAGGTTCTTAACTTCTCTGAGCCTTATTTTCTTCATCTGGAATAATAATAGTAACAACTGTAGTTACAATTGTATAGTGTTTACTATGTTCCAGGCACTGTGGCAAACACTTTTCATGCATTTAATTCATTGACTTTTCACAACAACTTCATGAAGTAGGTATCATAATTATTCAGATTTTATAGTTGAGGAAACTGAAACATAGAAAAGTAAAATAAGGCCAGGCACAGTGGGCCTAGCACTCTGGGAGGCCAAGGTGGGAGGATCGCTTGAGCTCAGGAGTTTGAGACCAGACTGAGCAAGAGTGAGACCCCGTATCTATTGAAATTAGCCAGGACTCGTGGCATGCACCTGTAGTCCCAGCTACTTGGGAGGCTGAAGCAGGAGGATTGCTTGAGCCCAGGAGTGTGAGGTTGCAGTGAGCTATGATGATGATGCCACTGCACTCTACCCAGGGTCTCAAAAAAAAAAAAAAAAAAAGAAATTGAACCCCAATCCACACTCCCCCCTTAAAAAGAAAATAATAATAATAACAATTTAAAAAGTAAAATAACTTGTGAGTGGTCCCACAGCAGGTAAGCAGCAGAACTCTGCTTTGAACCCAGTCTGATTTTTGAGCCTATGTTCCTAACCATTATATAACCTCCCTTTATCTTAATAATTGTTCCTATCATAAAGGATCGTGATGAAAATTAAATGAGAACATCCATGTAAAACACTCAGTGCCTACAATGTATTGCCTTTGGATAATGCCAGCTGGTACTATTATCACCACTTCTGCTGCCCCTGAGGAGCAGCGATGCTTCCAGTACTGAATTCAAATCATGAAGGATTCAAAGATCGTAACCATATGAAGAGTGCAGCTGTCTGCAAGTTGCTTTTAATATAATTGTGAGAAACATGCGAAGTTATTTTGAGACAGGTAATATTAAGCTTTGTGAACCGAAGCTACTTGTTACTGGAGTTCTGATCGGAAACATGGCCGGGTAGCCCCACAATGCCTTTCAGGCTTCATGGTCTTTCTTGGTCCTTAAATCAGGGATTCTTCTTACACTTTTATTCCAGCAGCTCTCTGACCTTCCTTCCTCTCTTCTGGCCTAACCACCCGCTGAGAAGAGGCAGCAAAGCTTTCTAGTGTGTGTTCCACGTGAAGAAATAACACCATGTGCCTAGTCACAGGACACACCCTCCCCTTCCCGGCCTTTCCCTGCCGACCCCCGTGCAAGGGCTGCAAGGACAGAGAGCAGACTGCGGGCAGAGTGAGGTGGCGCAGTGCAGGGGTTCAGGCCCGCACCGGGCACCTGCCTGGCAGCCCGGGGTGGGGCCGTGCGCGGGTTCCGAAACGAGGCGGGGCCCGGGGGAAGCTGGGAGACAGACCCCGGGGTGCCGGCTGCTGCTCGCAGCCTCCCCATCTCGGACCCCCCTCAGGGACGCCAGGCTGTCCCGTTCTGGGCTCGGTGGAACTGTCTTCCGACCAGTTGGAAGTCTTCCAGCTTCTTAACGTGGCTATCCGACTGCCTCCCGGCTGGCCGTCAACTTGTTCTGAGAATGCAGCCTCGGATTTTAGTCACCACTGTCGCCCGCGCCCTGCTTCTTTTAGAAAGTATAACGTAGCGGGGAAAGAAGTGAGATTTGGAGTCAAAGACGTGAGACTCGCGCGCTTCTCTAAGCCAAGTCCCAGTACGCAAATCACCGAAGATCTGAATCGGCTTCCCCGTGCATAAAGTGGGGGAATTCGTACCTGCTTTGCAGGCTTTTGTGAGCTATGTAAGATAATGTGCGCGTCCCGCTTGCGAGCCCAGGTAAAGCCGGGTGAGAAACTTCCGGCCGCCGGGAGCCCCTCCTCCAGGGGGAGTGAACTGTGGGAAACCGCCCGACCATAGAGCTCAGTTCCTAGCTAGGCCTCCGCGCGCCACTTCCGCTCCTCCGCCTGATACCGCGCCTGCGCAGTGCTTCCCTTCCTCTCCGGGCTCGGGCCTGCTTCGCGGCGGTATGGTGAGTGTGGCTCTTTGTGCGGCCTAGATTTTTATCCGCCCGCATCTGTCCTTTTTTTGGTTTCTTCACCTGCACCCACCTCTGCTCGCCCGCCCTGTCCTGTGTCCTCCCTGGTCTCCGTGCCCTTGCACGAGACACCACTCTCGGACGCAGCCCGAGGCGGAGGGGGATGTGGCTTGGCCGGGCCTGGCCCATCCGGGCCGGGTTAACACGGGGCCTTAGGAGAAAGGGGAAATTTGGGGAAAACTAGGTCACAGCGGGGGTGAGGTGGGGGAACGGCGTGTGGAGGCGCCAGATGTGGGTCATTTTAAATATCGCTGGTTTTTTTCTTTGCTCCCCCTGAACAGGCTAAACGCACCAAGAAAGTCGGAATCGTCGGTAAATACGGGACCCGCTATGGTGCCTCCCTCCGGAAAATGGTGAAGAAAATTGAAATCAGCCAGCACGCCAAGTATACTTGCTCCTTCTGTGGCAAAGTAAGGTGGTCTGTGGTCGGGGGAGAGAGGGAGGGCAGGTTTCCTTCCGAAGTGAGGCCTTTCTTTAAGTTAGTTTATAAGCCGTGTGTTGGTGAGCAGTTAGCGTTGCACATGCTGTTGATTATCAGGTACGAGATAAGAGTGTTGATGAGGTAACTTTAGGTTTTGTGAAACGTTTTTCGTTTGAAGAAAACCGCTTAGAAACTAGAGGACAAAAATGTCATCTGGCAGAGGAGCCCCATCCTAGGCCAAATGTGCCTTGTGGGAAATGATTCCATCAGTTTAGTCTACTGACGTTTCTGTACCGACCCGCAAGGTGTCTAGTCTGTGCATCTAATAACGTGCTAGGGGTTTTTGTTTAATAAAAGCTCGGGTGTTTACTATGTGCAAAGTACTGCATTATGGCAGTCCTTGTTTTAGTTCTTTGGAAGGGAAGGGGGACTTAAACATACCTAGCAATATCATGAGGAATTCAGATTTTTCTCCTAGTGCGCTTCAGGGGATTAGAAACATATCGTAACCTTATAAAACACACGAGCTTTGGTTTTCTTGTGTGACTTAGACTCCTGGATGCTTGTAAGATTTAAGATTGTTACTTGGGTCGTGGTGAAAATTTATTCTCTTTTATAGACGAAGATGAAGAGACGAGCTGTGGGGATCTGGCACTGTGGTTCCTGCATGAAAACAGTAGCTGGTGGTGCCTGGACCTACAAGTGAGTCCGTTTCTTTGTGGTATTTGGAAGTGTATGGACCACATAGTAGGGCCGGATTCCGGGCTTGACATTGGATGAGCTAGTTTTCACTCTTTTACAAGACCGAGAAAATAAGGATGTTTTTGTTACTTTCAGGACTCTTGCTTTACAGGATAACACAAAACTACTGAAATGAAAGTTGGAAATCTGATTCATGTGTTAACTTTCGAATCCTAGTCATTGGGATCATCATCCTTACGAACATTATCATAATACTGTGCAGGTCCATTAGTGGGGCTGAGTCTGTATTGAGCCTTGATTTACACTGCAAGTTTTTATAAAAATAGTTAAATGAAGTCAGCTTAAAACTGTATTTGAGAACTTGAGGCCATCTGGACCACCACAGCTTTTGTCATTCTAAACAGTGTGGGTTGGACTTCTTAAAGTGACCCAGACAGGGCCAGGTGATACTGTTGAGATATCTATATCTGTGCTGGTTATTGCTTGCTTTGACTCTTAAGCTTATCCATTTCTGGAAACAAAAGCTACTCTTAAAGACCTCTAATCTTGGAATTCCTTGCTGACCCAGAAGTCTGAAGTGTTCTTCCTCTAGCCTGTGTCTAGACCTGTGTTGTCCAATACACTAGCTAGCCACATGTAAAATGGTACATGGCTACTGTGATTGAAGAATTGAATTTTTAAGTTTTAGTTAATTTAAACTTAAGCTGAAGCAGTGTAAAATACTGGGAAATTTGAAATGATAATATGGATATATATTTAAGCATCTTATGGGAGGTTTCTTGAGGGCAAAAGGGAAAATGGGGGATGAGGGTGTGGTCTTGATTCTGAAGGCGAGTTAGCATTCATATATCCACCATATGGGATGATGATATGTTTTTCAGGTATAGTTCCTGAATTTTGTGGTAAAAATTTTTGTAGTCATTTTTTATAGCTGTCTTTCCAAAAGGTACTTTAGTCTGCTCTATTGCCTTAATGTTTTCTTGATAATCTCTCACTGGACCATCTTGTAATTTATTAGTTTCTTCTGACATTCTATCCATTCCCTTTTAATAAGTTTAGGTTGGCCTATTACAACCATTTTTGTTAGTATTTTTGTACTCTTGTCTGCGAAATCAGATGCATGAGATTGCATGTGTAGTTCTGCAAGAGCCTGAAGACATGGCTGTTAAAGGATGCCATCATGTAGTTTAGAAGCCACTAATTTCTGAGCAATAGTCTAATGTTAGTTGAATTTTTGTATTAACTGCAGTAAAGCATTGACAGCAGTCTATCTTAGTATAATTCTTTCCAGGAGAATTTGGAAAGAGACTATAACATTATGATTGTAACATGAAAATGAGACAGATTTACTTATTTGCCATTTCATATGTTAACATTCTTAATTATTTTGGAAACTGAATTTTTCTTTCCAGCACCACTTCTGCTGTCACGGTAAAGTCTGCCATCAGAAGACTGAAGGAATTGAAAGACCAGTAGAGCTCCACCTTTTCAGACATCATTGGCCTGTAATAAATGGGTTAATTTATGTAACAGAATTGCCTTGGTTTGTTGTTAATTTTGTTAGATGTTCTGATTTGCATTGTGTTAATGGTGCTTTTTCAAAAGAGTCTTGGAAATTGAAGTTCTAATTTGTTTTGGAAAAGCATGCTCAGATGGGTTTTTGTAATCCAGTCCTTTTTTTTTTTTTTAAATTTGACTAAAATAGTCAAATGGTAGGATAGGGAATAAGAGTGAAAGCCTTCCAGGTTAAGTATTGGCTTTTATAAGTCTGTTCTTTTCAGTTTGACTTTTGGGATACATTGGAACAAATTGTGCAAACTTTGGTTTTTAAATCACAGGTAATATTTTTTAAAAATATTTCTAAAGGTGTAGGATATACTAAAGGATAAAGTAAATGATATACATATACTGCCTCTTCTACTTTTGATGTTTCGTTTGATCATACGCTGTGGGCATCTTCAGAAAACAATTGGAATTTCACAACAAATTTTGTAAAACTGCCATTCTCCATTTTTCAGTTTGCACACAAGGGTTCATGGGATTGAATTCCAGTTGATACAGATGGTCACGCTAACAAAAATTAAGTGGCTGGAGGAATTCAAGAGTTATGATTAGTTACGATTATGATTATTAGCCTTTCTTCTACATGTTTATTCACTTCATCATTTAATTCATTGCCAATTTTGCTATTTAACTTCTCAAACATGTCTAAGCTACTGTCTGTATTGTGGACTCCACAGGCCTCCTTACTGGTGTGTGTCTGTCTTTTATCCACTCTGGAGCCAGAATAGTCCTTTAAGAATGCAAATCTAATCTGACAAAAATGTGGGATTTCTTAAGTATACTTAAGAAAGGCCTTTCTATAGACTTTTACCTTCACTTGTACTCCAGTGCTGGCTGTGGCACAAACATCACCACCTCAGGGTAACACAACTGGATCAAGTTTTTATTAGACGCTTAGCAGCAAGTTTTATGTTTGGGTTATTATTGCCCTCAGTGGTGTTTAGCTTACTATAGTGTCCTCAATACCTAGCTTAATTCCCTGCACGTGGTAGGCTTAAGTATGTGATGAGTAAACATGTGGGTGGTGTTTTTGTAACAAAGTGGTGCCCCTACTGATTTTGTACTGTGAAACATAAGTACTATCGGTGAGTAGATATGGCACCAGGAGTGACAAATCAGTGTTACCAGACTTACTAGAAACGATACTTGACACAGGTATTCATCGGAATCTTCTGGTGAATGACTAGGATTTCACATGAGCTGGGAGAGTTGAATGAACATTAGGTGGCCTAATGCTGTGGTTAAGAGCACCAACTTAGCCAAATTGCCTAGGTAGTTGTGTGGCCTGGCTTATGTGACTTAACCTCTCTGATTTAGTTTCCTGTATGGTGCCTGGTAGTAGGATGGAATATACATAGGAATTAGGATTACTCATTTGGAGTCTTAATTTGAAGGCTTCTATGTTACCTTGCTTAGGAATTTGAATGTGATTATGTGTGCATGGATGCGTGGAGAACCATTAGACTTTTTTTCTCTTTCAAATTTTTGTGGAGTCAGGCCTCCTAAGTGCTGGGATTATAGGTGTGAGCCACCATGCCCAGCCCATTTTTGTAATCAGTGAAGTATAGCTTTTAACATTTGGGGTTTTTTTGTGACAGTTGAAGAGGAGTGGGTGGGGGACATTGATAGAGTCTGGTTATAAACATGTTGAATAATTTTATACCTGGAAATACTTTCCCAAGATCACAGGGAGGCAACTCTTGTAGGTATAGCTGAAAATAAGGTTTCTGACTCCTAGTCTATGTTTTTCCTGCTGTACTAGGCTGCCTTATATTTTCTGGGCTCAGAGTATGGTCCTTATTAATCTGCCTCTTCCCATACTAAAGATTCCTACCTTCATTTTACTCTTCAAGCAACCCCATCCCCTGGTTTGTTCTCACAGTGGTTTCCTGAGCCTTTTGGTCTGAGTAAGGCATGTGTTCTTCACTAGACTGTAAGTTTCCAGGCATTTCATTGTAACCTAAATATTTTTGTGGGTGCTGTGATAAACATACAGGTAGTCAGAGAGCTAAGACAAGAACACATCTGTCTAATTGCAAGTTTTGTTTTGGGTGTGGAGTTGAGGGATGGTGGTACTTCAGCTTTGTTTTAAAGGATTAACAGGCCAGGCGTGGTGGCTCATGCCTATAATCCCAGCACTTTGGGAGGCCGAGGTGGGAGGGTTGCTTAAGGCCAGGAGTTCAAGACCAGCCTGAGCAACACAGTGAGACCCTGTCTCTACAAAAATAAGAAAAATTAGCTGGGCATGGTGGTACACGCCTGTAGTCCCAGCTACTCAGAAGGCTGAGTCAGGAGGATCCCTTGAGCCTGGGAGTTTGAGATTGCAGTGAGCTATGATAATGCCACTGCACTGTAGTCTGGGCAACAGCAAGACTGTCTCAAAAAAAATGAAGGATTATGAGTTAGAGGTGAGGCAAGGTGAGCCAAGAACTGAGACTGAAAAGGAATTTTGGGAGGATCTAATTAAGATTGGAAATAGTATCTCAGCAATTTTGAAATGTAGCAACCAGAACCAAGCAATCTACAAAGTTTTTACTGTTACTGTCTTCCTCTGGGGAACTGAAAGCCATGTTAATAGCACTTCAGGCCAAAGTTCATCAACAGGGAAGGGAAACTGATTATATACTTGAGGGTATATCAATCAAAATGAGTCAAGGGTCAAGTTAATGTCATGTCACAGCCAACCCTGTAAGCCAGGGCCCTTGAGGCTACCGTGGAGAGGGTGGTATAGCTGATGCTGAAGACCCATGGGTGTCTGTGGGTTCAGTTAATGAGGACAGGATTAGTTGAGGGTAGAGCCCATTCATTAAACCAGCATGCAGTGACCACTCCCTGCTGTACGGAGAAGATGTGATCACTTATCAAAGCTCACAATTTAGCAGGGGTACGACAGGTGTGCCTCATTAAACTTAATTACCAACTCTGTTTAGAAAACTTACATGGTAAAAGCGTTACTTTCTTCCAAAGTAATTTTGTATATGTATATACATGGCAATTCCAACCAAAATGCCAATTTTTTTCTCCTAGGACTGCAAAGTGTTTCTAAAACTTATTTGGGAACATTAACAGTGGGAAAGGAGAAGAACCAGGAAGTGTTGCATAGTGGTTAAGAACATGGATTCTAGAGTCAGAAGTAGGAGTTTAAATTTCTTACTGCTATATTAGATTTGTGACCTCGGACAAGTTATTTAAGTCTTTTGTGAACTTTAGTTTCCTCATTTGTAAAATAGATGTAATAGTTTTTCTCTCAGACAGAACAAATTAGGTAAATTTGGGTCCAGAACACTCACCAGTATTGGGGTTCAGGGTCCCTGGATTTTAGAAACGAGGAGGGCTAACACTGACATACTGGTGTGTTTTTCAAGGAAGTGTTAGAGGTACTGTCAGACCAAAGGAGGAGGAAAACTACCTATGGCACAAAAGGAGGAGATGAGGTTCAGGCCAAGAAAGCCATTCTGTTTTTGGCCCAAAAGGAAAGAGGAGCTAAAGCAAGATTTTTGATAAGATAATACTTTGAATATTTGATAAAATAATACAGAACCTGCAAAAATACCTGTGGGTCTTTTGACATCAGCCATACTACCTACTCTCTGCAGTACTCTCAAGGGTCGTGGCCTTCAGGGTTGACTGTGGCATGACATGGGGGGTGTGTGTGTGTGTGCGCGTGCGTGCACGCACGCATGTGCATGCATGATTTATGCCCAGGATATGAAGCATTCTTTTGAGGTTCAAGTTTCTGTGGGCTCTTGTGGTATTCCTTGTAAGGGGAAGGTTTATTTTGCTCTTGCATTGGATCTGTCTGTGCTGTTTGTGTTGTCTATGTGATGTCATATGGTTAAATTCCTGTATGTCATGGGTTAAATTCTAGCACATTTGTGTTAAGGATCAGGCAATACCCTATTTCCCCAGGTGCTTTACAGTCTAATTGTAGATTACTTAGTCTTTCTCCCGCTTACTCTAGGCTGTAGAGAAGATAAGTTATGTGTTGGCTGCATTTGCACAGCAATCATAAAAGGATTGTCCCAAGCACTATGGGGAAAGGATGGAGTCATTTTTTTAGTTAGAGGGCACTGACCGGAGATGGAATAAGTAATTTTAAAGAAAATGGAAACCACAAGAACTGAAGATGGGTTCAGTAGCTGGTGGTTGAGAGCTGGTTGCTATAGATTCTCTGTTCTGCCCTCCCATTGAGTTATTTGCTCCCAGCCTTTGCAGATGTGGTAAGAGCTGGGAGAATGCTGTAAGCAGCAGGATGCCAACCAACATCACTTCCATCTTAGGCCCATGTACAAGAGCACTGGAAGAGTTGAGTTTCTCCTTCTGTGCTGTGGTTCCTTCTAGGCAGTCATCAATGAAAAGAGCAGGAGAGACTACATGGATCTACAACTATATGATTTATTGTCTACACCCATTGGACCACAGTAAACAGAAGTTTTGAGCATGCAGGGAGAAGGTAACACTTTGATATACAACTAAAGTTCCTTTTCATGATCACATTATTTGTGGCATACATGAGCTGCTTCTAGAGTTCTCCCCAAACATTTCCTCAGTTGGGAAATATATCAGTCAGTGTCCCAGCAGAGAACAGATGGCACATTCAAATTATAAAAATGCAAGAAGGGTTTTATAAAGACATTATTTACAAAAGTGTGTGTGGAGCATAGGAAAACTATAGGAGACAGTAGAGTGGCCTAAAGGAGGAAGGAGATTGAGTAGTTACTGGAAGTTGTTAAGGTGAGCCCTTTGGAAGGGGTCACCTTGAGAGGGATTCAGTCTGTCAAAGATGGCCATGCAGAGAGTGACCCAAGGGAATAAATACCTTAGCCTCATTCTCCCTTCTGATGTGCTCATTCTCTCCATTGGTCAAGCACGGCCAGAAGACAAAACAGCCCATTCATGTAGTACATAAGGGGTCAAACTCCTGGAGCAGAGAGCCAGATAGAGCAGATGGGAGAATTCGAGAGGTGTGTGGGAAACTATCAAGCACACCCTTTGTTAGGGCTCTGCATTCTATTAAGGTCAGTAGTGTACTTTTTCAACTTCAATAGGTAGGTTATTGGGTACTCCTTGAGGGTAGGGACATCTTTGTGTCCCCTAGTATCAGCTACTTCTGACTCCAAACCACCTCAAAACGCATGAAAACAATAAGCATTAATATTGCTCACAAGTCATTTTGATGATCTGGGTCATCCTGGGCTGGGTTTGCTCGTGTGTCTCTAGTCAGCTGTTCGGCCAGTGGGGAACTGGTTGGTTTAAGATGGCCTCATACGTCTGGATGTTGGCTAGCTGGCAGCTGGAGTAGGGAGGGTGATTGGGTCACGTGTCTGTCATTCTGCAGCTAGCCTGGTTGGCTCACAGGGCAGAAGCAGAGCTCTTGAGGCCGACACACCATCACTTATACTGCATTTAGTGCCAAAACTAGTCCCAAGGCTAACCCAGATTTAAGGAATAAGGAAATAGACTCTACTTGATGGGACAAGCTGCACAGTCACTACAAAGGGTGTAGATACAGGCAGTGGTATAGAATTATGGCCATTTTTGCAATCTGCCATTCCCCATAATACCTAGTCATGTCTGAGATGAAATGGATCCTCTATTTTACGATTTAATAAATAGATGGCACTAAAGAAGCAAGTTATGTACTAGGTGCAACATTTTACTAGATATTGTCAAAAGTCTGACCTTTTTGTGGTCCAACTCTCAGAATTTGCTTATTTTTATGTATTTAAAAAATTGTATCTTTCTGACCTCTTGGGTTTTAAACAAAAAAGAAAAAATTGTAAATTGTATTTTATTATAAAATGTCTTAGGCATTCAGAAGAAGCCTTATTGCTGGGACTACTGAAAGAGGGGCATGTTGAACCGTCTATGTCATATTCCAACTTTTATTTTTGCTCATTTCATTTTTATGGTCACAAGAATGTAAGCATTCTACTGTCTCTCCTCAGTTTGCCTATTAACCTGATAAGTATTTAGTGACTTGTTCATGTTCTGCCTTCACTAACATGCTTTCTGTTTCTGTTAACTAGCCCTGATACTTTGCCCGATGATCAGTACTACTGTCTTTGATACGTGAGGTTATACCCGTCCTTGGGCCAATCAACTGTCCACATTTTGTAGAATCATGAGTAATCACCGCCGCACTCTGCGAAGTAGCTTATAAAGGTTATAATATCACATGTTGGTGTGGTAACTAATTGGGAATTTGGGTTGATTAATGAAAGGATGAATGCAGTTGTGGTTCCTCATGCGATACTTGGGGGGTGTTTAGGAAAAAACTAAACTGTTTTTCTCGTCTGTTCACACTCCAATGCAACAGAAATCAACACAGAAGACATCTGTGACCAAATGTGGGAATTTCTCCCCATCACCAAACAAGCAAGCAGTTCTGCATTGGACACCAGCTTGGTGTCTTCTAATTCAATTCCAACACTGTCTACCTGGAAATAGCGTCAGATCCCACAGGTTGAAGGCTCAGTCCCCAAGACTTTCCCCCAACTCCCAGACGCCAGTCACAAGTCTAGGCCTCTGGAACTTCTGACCAACCAGCTTCAAGTTGGGCTTCCACAGCCCCTCTCTATGGGTTTGATTAATTTGCTGGAGCAGCTCAAAACTCAGGGAAATACTTTCTTACATTTACTGTTATATTATGAAAAGGATATTTCAAAGGATACAGATGAAGAGACGCATAGGGCAAAGTATGGAGGAGGAGGTGTGGAGCTTCCATGCCCTCCCCAGGCAGGCCACTCTCCAGGAACCTCTACTGTTCAGCTGTCTGGAAGCTCTCCAAACCCTGTCCTCTTGGGTTTTTAAGACTTCATTATGCAGGCATGATTGATTAAACCATTGGCCATTGGTGATCGACTTGACCTACAGCCCTTCTCTTTCCCAGAGGTTGAGAGGTGGAGCTGAAAGTCCCAACCCTGTGATCATGCCTTTGTCGTCTTCTGAAGCTATCAGTCAACATTAGCCTACAAAAAGGCAGCACTTTGGAAATTTCAAGGATTTTAGAAAGACCAAATAGGTATTTCACAGTATCACAGGGGGCATCTTTGGAATTGCATGTAAGGAAGGAAGGGCACGTGGAGTGCATTACAGAGCCCAGTGTAGTCTTGCTCATCCAAGAGATGCTGTCTGTCACTGATAGCCTTTGGTACTCTGTTTCTAATAACCGAACACCCCCGACCCACTCAGTTGATTGGACCAAGGATGAACAACTGATAGAGTAAATAGAACCGATCAATTCTCTTTTGATAATTTGGACCAAATCACCCAGGAGCTGAGTTACGCTAAGGCAGAGCACTAAGCTTTGGGAAAAGTCCATGGAATTGTGCTGCCAGGATCACAGAGGTACCCCAATTCCTACCTATTTCAACTAGAGTTTTTGGTTGTATGTAATAAAATCTAATTCTAGCTAACTAAAGCAGAAAAAATACTGGAGGATAATAGAGTGCTTCATAGCATTGAAGACAAACGAATGGACCAGGTTTGTAAGGGAAAGAAACAGGGCATTCTCACAGATGTCAGTGGAAGAAGTGGAGGGACAATCCACTTAAAGGATATAATGGGGAACATCAGGTCTGTGCCTTATGCCTCTCTGACACTCGGTTCAGGAGTCAGAAACCCAAAGGGGAGAGTCCAGTGGCCTGATTGGGTTCACATTTCCGTCCTTTGGTGCCTTAGTTGACAATCCCATCAAGATTACACATGATAGAAGAGAAATAAATGTCCAAAAGGAAGTTAGAGATTGGCCATAATTTTAGGAGGTCAAGTGTCCCTCACATCAAACTTGAATTATTTATATTGTATTCTTACTGCTTACTCTTTTATAAACCATCTAATATGAAATTAACACTTCATTTTGTCCCTCAAACCACCTTGCATATTGCAACTCATGGAAGGACACTACAACAAATCCACAAATATACACTGTAAATTGTCACCCAGTTCTTCCCCATGAGAACCCGAGGCCATTGACTATTGTCGGAGTAGGAGTTTATGAGGTCAGATGATAGATGATGTCTTGGATTGAGTCTGTCTCACAGTGGGTAATACGGAATGATGGCTCCTTTTGTTTTTGCTTCATTCCCAGAATGGTAAAATCCCTTCATCTGTCCCGTGGCCAATGGAGGGAGGGACTATTAGGGTTGGAAAAGTCAAGTGAAACTTCTAGGGTTGCCTCTCCCACACACACACCAAAATAGTAAAACAAAAGGAATCCCTGGGGGAATTGTGAATTAATGGTTTGTCCAAACACCTGATGTTTTCATGAGTAATGATCTTATGGTTGTAACTAATCTCAGCTATGATTCTGGGTATAGTTCTGTATTGGAGGAAATCGACATATATCCTGGTCCTGACATGCTGCTGTTAACCTAACACCTGTTTTTACCCCTCATTTCTATCTGCAAAGTAATCAAAATAAGTTTGTCTTCACATTGCAGAGACAGCATTTTACTTTCATTGTTTTACTTCAGGGCTATCAACTCTCATCATAAATCCAGAAGGATCTTGATCATGTTGATATCTCACAAAAGGTACTGATCCATTACACTGATCACATAATTAGTGGACCTAATGAGATCAGGAAGTATTGAGAACCTTATATGCCTTAGTAAGACATGCATATTGTGTTTAGGTCATCTTAGGGATTTCCTACCTAAAGTAATAGATTAAGTTGCTGTACCTTAGACTACCCCCAACTAAGAGGCATAATGTTTATTGGATCTGTTTGGATTTGGGGAGGCAAAATAAATCAATCTCATTTGAGTGTGCTTCTCTGTCCCATTTACTGAGTAACCTGTAAGGTTTACCAGTTTTGAATGGAGCCTGGAGAAAGAACAGATTTGGCAGCTGATCCAAGTTGTAGTTCAAGTTGCTCTGGGACTTAGACTCTATGACCTAGCAAATCCAAGTAGATTTGAAGTGTTAGTGGCTAACAGAGATGCTCTATCATGCCCCAAAAGAAGAATCATAGTGCATTAGGGATTTGCAGTTAGCGACCTCTTCTGCTAATATCTATACCCATTTAAAAAGTAGCTCGCTTGCTACTAGGCTCTGGTAGACTACCTGAACATGGAACATCAAGTTTCTATGTAACTGAAACTGCCTATTATAAACTTGATGTTAGCCAATCTACAAAATTATAAAATTAGATGAGTGCGACAGCATTCCATTCTAAAATGGAAATGGCGTACACAAAATTGGACCAGGAAAGATCCAGAAAGTACAAGTAAACTGCTCTAACATGTAGCTTAGATTCCCACGTAGTGTATATAGGTAATATTCACTGTAAATACTACTAAGTAAATACTACCAAAAAAAAAAAGTCACACCTAATAATGTAATGGTATTACTCAATATCAAAGACAAAAGGAATATCATAAAAGCAGCTAGTAGCAAAAAGGAGGAACACTAAGCAACACTTAGGAACACTAAGACCACTAACTTCTTAACGATGGAATCTAGAACACAGTAGATTTATACCTTTAAAGTGCTTCAAATTCTATACTCAGTGATTATATCCTCAGAATATGAAGGTGAAATAAAGGCAATTTCTTGCAACAACAAGAAAATACTGAATTTATCACTAACATACGTACATATCACACAGAAAGTAAATAATCCATGGAGCAGACTTGGTGCAGGAAGGAATGGCAGTCAACAAAAAGGGGAAATACGTTAAGTAAAAACAAGTGAATATAGACTACATAAATAGTAGCAACCGTAACTCTGGGTGTAATATTAAAATGTAGTACAAAAAGAGCATATAAATTGGGAAAGAGTAAATAATGTTAAAATGTTCTAAGGTTCTTGCATTGTTCGGAAAGAGGTCAAACTACAAAGCAAGTATATGTTGTAATCTCTGGTAATCATTACAAGGATAGAAAATATTATATAACTAACAAATTAATACAGTAGAAATAAAAAACATTTAATCAGAAGAGACAGGAAGAGAACTGGCGAGGCAAGTAGTACCTAGTGAGGTAGTGGATGTAAAGATATCTATACACACATATATATGTATATGTATATAAATGTGTCAGTAACAACATCACACACAAATGGACTAAATGCATCAATTAAAAGATAAAAATAGATTGGACTACACACCCAAAGTATAAGGGTTAAAGACAGACCTAAAGTGTAAGGAATTGGATATAAATAATAAAATGTAAGGATACAGACACACCAAAATCATAAAGATACAAAAAGATTGAAAGTAAAAGGATGTTAAAAGATAGAACATGCAAACACTGATCTACTAATGAAAGCTGTATTAATATCTGAGAAAGTGGACTCTAAGGCAAAGGAAAAAGAAGGGCGTTTATATTGATAAACAGAAAAAAATGTGTGCATGATTTTTCAGCATTTCTGGGCCATTGACAAAGATATGAAACTAGCTGAGTAGATCGCAATGGCTCTGAAAATGTCCTTGGGGAGCAAATTGAAGAATTAATTGAAGAACTTAGAGAAACTCTGACTAGAGAAAATCAAGGAGAACTGATAAAATCTACAAAGTCAATGCCAATGAGCAAGACAAACCAGCAAGTTGGGATCATTATAAGCTAGAAAATGTGAATTAGTTAATTTCTGAATAATAGATATCTCTATGAAGCAAAAACTTAAAATATCAAGAAATATTTCAGCATTCAAGAAGTAGAAACAATAGATGGTGATCATTTAAAAAAGTTAACTTTTTACACTGTGCTGGAACCAACCACTTTGTCTGTGATTTGTTTTTTGTTCCTGAAACCTGCTGTAATATTATGTTTCCTGAATTGTCATTGAACATTGATGTATCCCTAAATATGTCAATACGGGAAAACAAGTATATCACTTTATTTACTATTTGTTTTGTGTACTGACTTTGTAAAATTACCTTCATAAGATGTAACAGTATAGTCAGTAGTTCCTCTAGTTTTTGAAGATTTACATAGTGCACTTTGGCCTTGGAACTTAATGGATTTACATAAATGTTTTGAGAACCTAATGTGTAAATCATGAAAGTTCTTATCTACAGATATTCATTCCTTCAACAAAGCAGAGAAATGTGTGAACATGTATTGGCTGCAAGCATCATATAAAACGCTAGGGGGTGATAGAACATAACCAGAATAAAGGAAGATAGCCTAACGAGAATTAAACATAAGGTTTGGAAGATTGATCTTGTGGGCATATGTAAAATGGGTAAAAACTTGTATAAAATTATAGTTTAGTAAGTACAAAGTTTTTTTTTTCAGAGGCGGGGTCTCTGTCGCTCAGGCTGGAGTGCAGTGCACGATCATAGCTCACTGCAGCCTGGAATTCCTGGGCTCAAGGGATTCTCTCGCCTAAGCCTCCCAAAGCACTAGGATTACAGGTATGAGCCACTGCGCCCAACCTACAAAGTTATTTTTAACTTTCCATAATGCCATAAAATGTGATCAAGAAAACTAACATTAAAAAAAAAAGGAGACTAAAAGGAGTTAATAATTATAGGCCTTCTGGGACAAACAGCCCACTAATACACAATTAAGATGAACTTGGGTGTATTTTCTGGGATCTGCTAGTTAGAGGAAATTTTAATTTAGTGTTTTCATTTTGTCGATTATATTAAAAATTATCTTTACTGGATATAAAAACAAAACTCTTCTGCAGTGATAATGCATCATTAAAATATATTTCATTGAGTAAGATTTTATTTATCAGATGTTTGTCAAATTAGAGTGTGCAGGTCTCTGACCACATTTTCAGGGTCTTCAAGAATTTTTTTCCCTTTAAAAAAATCAGTACAGGAGGAAAGTAACAAATACACCATTATAAACACTGGACTTTGTAATTGAGTAACTACAGCAGTGAAGACATTAACCAATGGGGGAAGCTAAGTGAGAGCCTGGCCTCCCAAAAGTGGGTCAAAAGGTTACACTGATGCAGGGAGACACCCTGATGGTGCTACCATTGGGCAGAGCCAGTGGGATGCTCAGTGGAAGTGTGACTTGGAAGGGAGCCAGTAGGAGAGGGGTTTCTTTCTATCAAGTGGAAGCTCTGTGTACGTGCATGTGTGTGTGTGCTCATGCTCACACATGAAATGATATAATTTGTTAAGGTCAAAGACCAGGATTATAGGGGTAACACATGGGTCTTCTCTTTCCTGATGTTCTTTCTTCTAAGTCTTTTATGTCCCCTCTACCCCAAGCAACTATTCTTTTTGCGGCAACTCATTGACTCAAGGCTGTTCTGTTCATATGCTTTCCTGCTTTAGTCTCTAAGTTACGATTAGCATTGGGAGGCCTAACATGTGCACCTTGCTGTGAGCCACACTGTGTTCTCAGGACTTGAACTCTATAAACTCATTTAATACTCACAACAGCTCTGCACTGAGTGACTGTGGGACCATATTTTACAAGGCCCTTCATGACTTGACTCCTGCTTGCCTTGCCAGCCCCATCTGTCATCCTGTCCTGTTTCCACTCTAAGGACCAGCCATACTGAACTTCTTTCAGTTACTTGAACGAACTGTGCCTTAGGATTATAGCTAGTATTTACTGTGCTGTTTCTATTGACAAGTCTTCCTCCTGCATCGTTCTCCCCCTTCTCCTTATGCCACACTTGCAGGATTAATATGATTGTCTTCCCCATTTTACAGATGAGGAAAAAGAAGCTTAGAGAAGTCAAATGTTATGTCTAAGATTATGTACTTCAGAGGGGGATAATAATGTGGAAAAAGCATGAGCTTTGCACCCAGAAGTTACGTTATCCACCTACAGCTCTGTCATTTACTAGCTTACACCTCAGAGAATGTTTATTCTCTTTTTACAGACAGAGAAACTGAGCTACAAAGTGGCATTTTGTGAAGGATTTTGGTGATGGAAGGGCCAATCCAGGCATGAGACAAAGGCATAAAATTACAGGAGAACAAAAGGATGGAAAGAAAAGAATATTTTCAAGAGATAATGCTGGCAAAGCGCAAACAGGACCCCACTGATTAAATTAGAGCATGGGCACATTCTGTGCCCCGACTAGGCAATATTGGCATGTCATATTTTGCACAGGAAGATGAATGTAGAGAATGGATGGCAGAGGATGCCCTTGATGAGTTTTGCGCATCAAGATAAGAAGAACGAGAAAGTGACCTTTCCCTGGTGCTCCCTGGCTGTGGGCTTATGTCTCCCCACTCTGTCTTTCCTCTCTGCCAGCATATTATTTCCTTAAGAGAGGTTGCCGTGACACGTTAGCAGTCGTGCCTGTCCTCACAAGGTGCTGTGAGGTCACTGCTTCATTCCTCTTCGTGAGACGAGGAGAGCAAGGCTCAGGAATTGAATAACTGCCCCGGGTTCAGTTACGTGGCTGGTAAGTAGTCGAGTCAGGATTCCAGCTCTCAGGGCTCTGGAATTCTAAAGTGCAGCCTCCTCATGCCAAAGTCACTGTTCGGTGCCCTTACCTACATCTTTTATGGTCTTTTATCCTCCTACGCAAATGCAAAGAGGGTTAAAAAGACACTCTCTTAGAGTAAAATAGTAGGTTCATTTTAGCAGGGACTTTTATTAATGGAAACACAATGCTTTAACTCAAAGGAGCTGCCCCACACCCAGCAGGCCTGTGTGGGCATGAGGGGCTGGTGGCAATGGCAGTACCTAGGGCATGGATTTGGGGGCTTTAATGTCCCCACATAATTTCCATTCACACACACCTCCCATCGCCCCATCTCTTATAAGCAACTGACATTATTCTAATCGTATGTCAAAAGCTTTGCAAATACAGCTTCACAACCCTTCCCTGGCTGCCACCTCCCAACCTTCCTGAGTGCCACTGTGGCCGGCCTTTATTAGCAGCTCTCAGCCCCCTCCTATGAGCAATTGTGGGCTAGGCCGTGCTGTGCTTGGGGACCCTTGACACTAAGGAGCTCCAACTCTACATCCTTAGTTGTCACAAAATAAAGGCTCCTATCTTCTTTCTACTCTGGGACCTGCACTGTGCAGCTCAGCATGGGACCAGGTCTTCAGGGGGGCTCAGCAAAGACCGGGTGACAAGCTGATTGATGGATTCCCCGTCACTGCTGCCCTCTTACCCACTCCTGCAGGCTCTGGCCCCAGTCCACTGTCTGGCTGCCCAAGGGGTCTGCTTTTCTTTGTTGAGTCAGCACCAATGAGTCAGGGCCAAGATCAGCTAGAGGCAGGGGAGAGGACTGCAGGACATTGGAGATGGAGTAAGAAGTCAGCAGCCCAAAGGAAGGCATGGCCAGGAGCATCGGAACAGAGGGCACGGGGAGGGGAGTGGTCAAAGGAGGACCCTCCCTGACCTGCTGATGTTGTTGACCATTGGCTGTTGGTGGAACTCCTTGTAGAAAAACACAAGGGGTTACTCAAATCATTGCTTAGGGCCTTAAACAATCCCAGTCATATCCCTACTGTGCTTCACCTCTACTCTTCTAGAGATGCCAAAATGGAACCAAATCCCCATGAACTCTGCTAATAGAAGAGAAGGAGAAGCTAGACGAGTCAAAATCCCAGAGGCACCCCAACAGCAATCCAGCCATGTCCGTTTGTCAGAGCTGCTGAGGATCAAAGCACAGTAGCTGATGGCATTGGGTGGTGTCCTGCTGTACTTCCCCATGCACAGGCTATACACACTGGTAGTGTGGGCAGGAGGAGAGTTGGATATTGCTGGAAGATGGGTAAAGAGACAGAAGTTAAGAGAAATCAGCCTTTCTTTTTTAAAAAAATTTTTCCCCTTCAGATCCATAGACTGTAGAAATCAGCCTTTCTAGTATGCTGAGGGACAGAGAGTAGATGGGAAGAGGTAAACCAGTGATGCTATTCTTCCTAACAGGCAAGATAGTTATGCCAACATTGTCCCCAGAGCCACAGACCTCATGGCATCTGGAAATCATATTGTGGGGGCATCCTTAGAGGCTGTCTCATCCAACTCCATTGTTTTAAAGAGAAGGAGATACAGGGCCAGAGAAGCAAAGTGACTTGCCCATGGGCATTCAACTAGATGATGACAGAGCCCCAATCCAAGCGTCTTTCCATGAGCAGAACCCAGGACCAAATCTTCAACAGGCTGTGAGAGGAGTTCAGGCTTGCTTTGGGCACAGGTGTGGGCATGAGGGATTCATTACTCCTCAGGGGCTGAGAGATTCTGGAGCCCTTGGTTTGACATTTCTCTTCCTCTGAAGGAACCAGTCTCTTTTCAGGTCTGTTGGACTCTTGAGCCTCTTTCATTCCCAAGAGATAGGTCATCAAGAGAAAGGGCGATGGAGAGTGAAAATGTCCCCTCAAAAATATCCTGGGCTTTTGCTTACTCGAAGGATGAAGATGGTCCAGAAGGATGCAGGAGGGTTTGCTAGTTGCATGGTCTAACTAGGCCCAGGATATGGGAAGTCTGTGTGTGTTCCACCAATGCTGTTCCAGGAAAGGAGCAGGACTTCCATTCTTGGGACGGTTCTTGTCCCTTGCTCCTTTCTTAGGGGAATGGAGGAGCACCTGTTCTGAGGATTAGTAGGATAAAATGAACAACATTCCTGAGTCTGGAGCCACAGGACAAGGCCACACCCCTACACCCAGCTTGCACCACTTCTTGGGTAAGTGATTTTTGTGCATATATAATAATCTCCTGACAAGAACAGAAAGGCATTCTGCTTTGGCGGCACACTTCTCACACAGCAAGATGGCAACTTTGGAGAGGAACATAGCTGGAGTGGTCCTCTGACCTGGGGGCAAGGCATGGACTGTGGACTGAGTGTTCACCCCATTTCTCCAGGGCCTTCTTCTGAGGAGTTCAGAGTACAGCACAAGTCCCCTCTACAAGGGCAGGGCAGTGGTGAAAATGGGTCTTGTTTTCAAAATTGAAGATCTTGGAGCAATTATTACCACATAGAAATGTCACAGAGTCTTAGGGTATCCCAGATGGACAAGGTCTTAGAGGTGACCCAGTGCAGCACAAAGATCAAAGGCTGGGTGCTGATGTCAGGTCATTTGCATTCCATCAATAATTATTTTTCGTATCTTAGATTATTCTTAGTATATAAGTATTCTTAGTACCCTTGGGCAAGTTTCCTAGCCTATCCAGGGCTCTGTTTCCTGGTCTATAAAATGAAGATAATAATATCCACCTTATGGGGTTGTTGTATGGATAAAAGGAGATAATTTTTCTAAAGTGCTTAGCTTGACACATGATAAGCATTCAATTAATGTTTGATTTTTTATTATGTTATTATTCTCTCCCTCATTTTACAGACATCGAAATTGAGGTCCAAAGAGGTTATATGTTTCTTAAAGTCACAAAGCCAACCTAGTTGTGTGTGAACATTTTCATTTATTAAAAATAAGGGGACATGTGGGCATAGTGACATGAGCCAGGAGAGGCCAGGTTGTGTTGCAGTAACAACTCCCAAATGCCCATTTCTTGCCTGCATTCCATGTCCACAGTGGGTCAGCTGCAGGCTGTACTAGATCCTATTGCTATTGGCCTTTTGTCGGGACCTGGGCAGACAAAGCATACAGCTGGCCCTTAGGAAGTGACTCAGATCACTTCTGCCCACATCTTGTGACCAAAGCAAACCACATGGCCATATTCAACAGTGTGGGCAAGCATGACCTCCTTATAGGGAGGTAACTAGATATTTGTGAAGAGTCGTATAACTTACGACCATCTGCTACATAAGCAAAGATGATCTTAGTGTGAGCTATCTTCTAACACAAACCAATTGAAACATCTGCCCCAAGATGTCAAAATTAGTATGCAAAACTAAGAGACCCTTCAGCAGCATTAAAAGGAACATCCATTGATGCCCATTCAAAATACTCAAGCTGTGGACAAAATCAAAATTTCCACTTATTGAAAACCAGCCACACATAGTCATGTGGCTCACCCTAGGGTGAGTGAGTCATTGTACCAGAACAACAGAGAAGGTTCACTTTCCTTCTCCCCTCCCAAAGTATTTCCCACCTATCCCACCCTATTCCATAACTTTTCACAGTTCATTCCGTTAACCTCTGCTGATTTAGTGCTAATCACTGGTCTATATGGTTGAAACACAAAATAGAAGAGGACACAGAGCTTATCCTTGAGGAAGGGGGAGAGCTTCCCTCTTCTGGGGAAAGACTAGCAGTAAAGTCAACAGATGGAATATAAGGTAAGTGCTGGTATGGTCTGAGAGCTATAGAACCACAAAGGAGGGTTACATAATCTAGCCTGGGGATGTCGAAAAAGTTTGATATGGGAAAGCTGATGTTTCTGGAATTTTATTCTGAAGAAGGGGTGGGAATTATGCAACTGGTTGAACTTTTGAGATGATGTTGTGGACAAAAACTTACGTCCTTTAAGAAGTAAGTGTACAGGTTTCCTGGTATTTCTTATTTATTAGGAAGCTCTTTTCTGAATGTTGGGCATCGGCTATGTGCCAGGTGGTTAAAGGACACGGTCTCTGCCCTTTGGCACTTAACTAAGCTGAAGCAGAGGTTCTCAACCTTTCTTGAAGACCAGAATAGGTTTCAAAGAACAGGTGAATCTCCCAGGGGCTTGTTCATAATGCAGACTTGTGCAGACACCCCAGAATCTCTAGATGTGGGACCCAGAAATTGACATTTTAAACAAGTATCTATGATATTTTTATCACATTTGAAGTTTGAGGCCCACTGCTTACAAGGCAGCCATAATATTGATGCATGTAGAGAGGACCCAGGGGAAATGGGATGAGCGTATTGAGCAAAGAAATACACTGGAGTAAAAAATATTTGTGTTACCTATGAGTCAGGGGCCGATGTCCTTTGAAGTGTGGTGCAAAGGTTAGAGAACTTGGCATTTCTTTTTCAAGGCTGCTGTTGACTTCAGTTCAGAACCATTTCTTCAAGCCTGTTTTCTTATGCTAACATGATTTTTTAGAAAGTTGTGTTGTCTTTTATCTCTTCCAATAAAACAATTTTATGGTAGAATCTGGTACTTACTTTGTGTACAATGGCCAATTAGGGGTAAAGGTGATTCCACTAACAAGAATATTTACCCAGTGGGTGTGGGTATTCTTATTAGCCTCGTTTTGCAGTTGAGGAAACTGAATTTGGAGAGGATAGGCAAACTACCCTAGCTCATGTAAGGTGACTGGTAAGCTAGCCATGCTGAAAGATGATGGACTTGTTTGAGAACTTAGTCTTTGGGATTATTCCATTGTTTCTAATGACCCTGGGTGAACCGTGTACCTCATTTATAGCCAGACTGCCTCAGGCAGAGAACTCACCCCTTCAAGATGGCCCCATGAGCCCCGCGCTCTGAACACTTGATCCCCCTCTTGGATCTTGGCATCCCTTAACACTGCTAGATCAACAAAAATGAGGTGGTCCAGGAGAGTGTGAGGGAGAGAAAGCAGAAAAGAAGATCAAAGAAAAGGTCAGAAGGTGGCAGCCTCCTCTCACACTCCCTAAACTCAGCAGGTTGGCTTCAGCACACAGGACTGACTCTGGAAATACTGTAAAGAAGTTCTACACGGTCTGCAGTATTCTTCACCTCCCCTCAACTGTCTCCCCCACCCCTGACCCCTTGCCTAACTTTTAGCTTGGTGGTTTCCTCTCTGTCCCAGAGGGACTGTGAACTCTTTCAACCTGAAATAATTAGGGAGCTCGTGTGGTGCTCTTCCCAGCGGCATGTTTTTGCTTGAGCACACAGCCGATTTGGGGAGCTATATAACCCTAAGAAACAGAGGATTAGGGGGCAGTCTTGGCTGAGAAGGAATCTCTGTTGTCTGCCATTATGGAGTGACTTAGTTTGGGCTGCTATAACAAAAATACCATAAGCTAGGTAGCTTATAAACAACAGAAATTTATTTCTCACAGTTCTGAAAGCTGGGAAGTCTGAGAGCAAGGCAGATTTGGTGCCTGGCGAGGGCCCCCTTTCTGGCTCATAGAAGGTGCCTTTCACATGGTAGGAAGGGTTAGCTAGGTCTCTGGGGTCTCTTTTCTAACGGCTCGAATCCCTTCATTCATGAGGACTCCACTCTCATGACCTAATCACCTCCCAAAGGCCCCACCTCCAAATACCATCACCTTGGGGGTTAGGATTTTAACATATGAATTTTGAGGGGCCACAAACATTCTGACCATAGCAGGGAGAATCCCAGAGAACTGTTTTCAGACCTCGGGTGAGAGGAGGAAAAGCCATAGAACCAGGGACCCTGGAGAGTCTCCTTCCTTTTCTTTGCCATGGCCTTTCTTTGGCAGTTCTTTGTAGTAGTACCAGTGACAGCAGATGGCTTTGGCTTTAGAACCTGGGCCAGCATCCTAGCTCCACCAAATGCTTGCAGTGGTCTTTGACAAGTCTCTTCAGCCCCATTAGGCTCAGTCTGCCCAATTGTTGAGTGGGGACACAAAGGCCTGCCCTGCCCACCTCACAGGTTGGCCGTGAGACTCACAGGAGATATGCAAAGCTAAGCCAGTGCTGGCTGCACAGTATGGAAGTTCCAGGGGGATTGTGTGGAGTCAGAATGGAGGTGCCGAGTCCCTGAGGACAGGTCTTCATGAGTGACAACTCTGAGTCCAGCGGATGATTGCCATCTCAGCCCTCGATGAGCATGAGCGAGGGTCACGCTGAGCTGTCAGCAATCAGAAGCTAATAGGGCAGTGGATGGGGCTGCTTCAGAGGTGGGCTCGAGCCAGACGCCCTTTGTTTTCCTGACTCTGGCTCTCTGGGAAATCATGCCCGTGGGAGGAGTACCATACAAGCTCCCTAATTCTTTCATGTTGAGAGCATTCCAAACCTCAGTTACCCCATCTGTAAAATGGAGATAATAACAAACTCTGTCAAAGAGTTTCTCTAAGAATTAGGCAACAGTGGAGTGCTTAGCAGAATACCTAGCAAGAGAAAGAGGCCCATGAGTGTTAGCTGCTGTTACCATCATTGTTGTATTTGACTACATGGACTAAGCTAACTAAGGTCAGTGCTTTCTGGGTGCTCACAGCACCTGTGCTGGAGAGGCCTCAGGGGCACAGGCTAAGCATTGAGCAAGGATAGGAATTCATTAAGTGGCTAAACGGATGCAATCAATGAATTATGCCTTGACACTTGTACATGCCATGGACGGGTAAATGCACATCTGATTGGGTGGCTCTGTTTCCTTTGTGCTCTCTGGGTGTAGGGGTGGGGGTGGTCACACAGAGGTCCATATGCTGCCATGTCCATTAAAACAGGCAGAATTAAACTCTTTGTTTTGCCTTGCAGTCCTCTCTTGGGTCCCTAGAGGGAAAGCAGAGTGACTCTGACTGCAAAGCTTTTCATACTGGCCATCTGTTGATTCCAGCCCTGACTCACATTCATCTGTATGTATATTCTCAGCTCCGAACCCTGGCCCAGGGGTGGGGAACCTGCGGCACTAAGGCCACATGTAGCCTTCTAGGTCCTTACGTGTGGCCTTTTGACTGAATCCAAATTTTTGGAACAAATCCTTTTATTAAAAGGGGTGCAACAGAGAAAGATGAAGCTTTTCCTGCCTCCTTTGTTGCTTAAAAAAACAATCTTGAAATCAGAAGGCTGTAGGTCCCCCACCCTGGCATCCCAATCTCAAATGAAAGTGGAAATGAGGCCGCAGGAGAGCTGCTGTGTTATTGAGAACAACGGTCGGGCTGGCATCCGCTTGCGGTCCCTGGATCTCTGCTTATGCCTGGGTCAGCCGGCAAGAAGCACCCCTCCCCCTGCCCCGTTTGCTTTACTTAACAGTGCTTCTCTGAGAAAGCTTGGGAGGGGGGTTTGTGCAGAGCCTTGAGGATTTATGGAGTTGCTGGAAGGGATGATGGGAGGTGCTGAGAGAGGGAGGGCAGCCCCTCCATAGTGGGTTATTTCAGGACCTGCATGGCAGGGAACTGCGGGGCAGGGGTTGGGATAGATTCCCTGGTCTCCTATCACCTCTGTGCGTCCCAGCATCTGTTGAGGTGAGAGTAGACAGGAGACCATCTCTGTGACATGTCAGTTTGCATATGGGGCGGGGCATGGCTCCCTTTCCTGTTGAGGACTGGTGTTCTCAGAGGGTGCATTGGTTTGGGAGGGAGTGGGTGTGGGTTCCTATCTCTGTGGCCACTAGCCCACAGTGCATGTTACTTACGAGCTGAAAAAAGAGATACCAAAGGAAAACTGCAAGATCAAAGCTAACATATGTTGAACTAAAACTTTAATAGGTTACTAATAGTCTAACTTCAAAAGCAAAATTAGAACTATGCTTTGGAGATTGTATGGACAAAATTTATTTAATGTGGGTGCATTTGGACATATTTGGTATGATGTAGAGCCTCCACAAGAACAAGTGCCCAAGCCCCAGGAAGGTCTTAATCAGCCCTGCCAACAGCCTTGACCAGTTGCTTTCCTTTCATGCACACTTTCTTTTTGTTTGGTGAGGGTGCTGAGCTAGAAGTTCTCTCAATTTCTTCTCTAAAAATCTGTCTAGTTTTTCTGTTTTTTCTTCTTTGATCACTTTATTTTTCACCCCATAAGATAGAAAAGGTAATCAATCATCAATCAATCAATTGATAGGAACCAGACTGAGGCATTTGGGAGGCATTTGGAAGAGCTTGGCAGTGTTTCTCTAGGACCTATGTGACTTCTGCCATATACACATATCACCTCATTATTATTTAATAATTTTCTGTAAGTCATGCCATTTTGGTTTTTTCCAATTTATTTTTGAATAAGTAGTACATTCACATAATTCAAAAATAAAAAAAGAAATTGAAAAAGATAATACAGTTAGAATTCTTCTACTACTTCTACTACTTCTACTACCCACCCCCCTTTCTACTCCCTCTTCCCTAACAAGGGATCAGTTTCTCTATAACCTTCCCAAGTCTTTGTATGCACATATAACAAAATGTAAATATTCCCATCCCCTCATCTTTTTTTACACAAAGTTTTTCAGGTTAAATAGATATGCACCTACTTGTTTTACTTAACCATATACCTTGGAGATATTTCTGTAGTGTTACAGAGAGTGTCTTCAATCTTGTTTTTTAACAGCTGCATCGAATTTTCATTGTATGCAACCACCAGAATTCATTTAAACCAGACATCCTATTGATGAATATTTGGGTTTGTTCCAAACCTTTGCTGTTGCAGGTAGTGCTGTCATGAATATATCTCTATCTAAAAATCTGTGAATAATCTTGCTGTTTTGTTCTTCTTTTATCACTTTTTTTTCAGCCCATAAGATTGAACATACGTCATTTTGTTTGTATACAAGTGTTCTGGACTGAATGTTTGTATCTCCTCTCCCCAAATTCATATGTTCAAATCCTAACTCCCAATATGACTATATTGGAAGATAGGGCCTGCGAGGAGGTAGTAAAGGCTAAATGAGGTGGTAATGGTGGGGCCCTAACCTGATAGGGATGGTGCCCTTGTAAGAAGAGGAAGAGACATCAGAGCTCGCTCTCTGCCATATGAGGACACAGTGAGAAGGTGGCTGTCTGCAAGCCAGGAAGAAATCCCTTAGTAGGAACCAAATCAGCCAACACCTTGATCTTGAACTTCCCAGCCTGCAGAACTGTGAGAAATAAATTTCTGTTGTTTAAGCCACCCAGTCTGTGGTATTTTGTTATGGCAGCCTGAGCTTACTAACACAATAAGCATATCTGAAGCCTAAATTGCCAGAAATAGAAACATGGAATCACTAGATCAAAGGGTATATGCATTTACAAATTTGAGAGATATTGCCAAATTATCCGATAAAAGGGGGTACCCACTTTTATTCCCACCAGCAATATACAATAGTGCATGTTTACCCACAGCTTTACCATCAAATTGTGTTCTCAAACTTACATCTTTTTTTTTTGCAAACTGAGAGGAACAAGTGATTATTTTATATTCTTAACCAAATTTATTTACCAAGGAAACATTCTATTACTGCTCTGAATTAAAAACTAGCATTTTTTTTCATAAATAGACTGGAACTGTCAAAATAAAAACAAAGAAAACAAAATATACTATTAAATTTGTGCTGGCTGTTGTTGCCTACAGAAGGGTCTGAGCCTGAGGTCTGTCCTCTGTTATTAAAAAGAGAGATCAGGAAGTTTAAAGGGATGTTAATGACAGGCCCAAACTGAGGCTTCTTGTTGACATAATCTGACAGTGGTCTATCAATCCGACTGTAGTCCCAGACTCTTGCCTCTGCCATCCCGCCAGAGCTGCTGTTGTGTAGCTGAAGCTATGTTGTGTTAGGTGAGCCAGGGGCTTACCATCATCTACACGTGGCTGTCTGGATGGGCACAAGGATGGCCTGATCCTGCCCACAGACTCATTAGATCAAGCAAACAAGTCCCTGAGGCTCATACCTGCTGGTCTTGTCCTTCTAGTAAGGGGAGAGGTGCCTGCCCTCTCACTGGGAGGCAGGTTCTAGGGCGGGGGTTTTACTTTCAGTTTCTGACCAAGTGCCTGCTGATGGTAGCTTTCTGAGTCAAGTCACATTTTTTTAGCTTACTTTTTTTATTAGTAGATTTATTTTTTTAGTTTTAGATTTAGAGAAAAATTGAGCAGATAGCACAGAGTTCCATGTGCCCCCACATCTATATATGGTGTTCCCTATTATTAACATCTTACATATATTGCATGCAGTATATGTAATAGTAGTATTTGTATATATAATATGCTATATTTGTTACAGTTAATGCAGCAATATTGATACATTATGTACTAAAGTCCATAGTTTATTCAGATTTCCTTAGTTTTTACCTAATGTCTATTTCTGTTTGAAGTTCCTATCCAGGATATGACATTGCATTCACTTGTCATGCCTCCTCAGACTCCTCTTGGCTGTGACAGTTTCTCAGACTTTGCTTGTTTTGATGACCTTGACAGTTTTGAGGAGCACTGGTCAGGTATTTCGTAGGATGCCCCTCTATTGGAATTTGTCTGATGTTTTGTTTCATGACTAGACTGCGGTTATGGGTTTTTGGGAGGAGGATCACAGAGGTTTAGGGCCGTTTTTATCACATTATATCAAGGGTACATACTACCAACATGATTTATCACCTAGCTGAGGTAGGGTTTGTCAAGCTTCTCCACTGTAAAGTCATACCTTTTCCCCCTTTCCATACTGTACTCTGTGGAAGGAAGTTACTCTGCACAGTCCACTCTTAAGGAGTGGGGAGTTATGTTCCCTCTTCTAGAAGGCAGAGTGTCTACTGAGAGATTTTTCTTATCTTCCCATTTATTTATTATCCAATCATTTGTATCAGTATGGATTTGTGGATATTTATTTTATACTACGTTTGGGTTATAAATCAATACTACTTTATTTACTGCTCAGATTTTTCCAGCTTTGTCCATTGGGAGCTCTTTCAGTTGTCTCTTGTGTCCCTCTGACATACCCCCATTATTGTAGATTTTTGTTTGTTTGTTTTTGCTTTTTGTTGTTTTCTTTCTCTGCCCCATATGATCTGCAGAAATACTGTAGGTTTTTTCAAAAATTTATTTTTTGAGCATTTGCTTATTTTATGGTATTATAAGGTGTTCCAGGCTCATCTTGTATATTTCTTGCTGCGGTCCTGCTAGAATCAGACATTTCTCCAAGGAACCTGGTTCTTTTTATTGGACAGTGGTATTAGAAACCAAGATCTGGGTGCTGAGTATACTTGTTGCTGTTGGGATACAAGTCACATTTTGAATTTGCTGAAAGCATTCAGGATACCCATATTTCTAGCCTCTCCTCAGGCTCTGATAATTCCCTTCACTGCTTCCCCAAAGGGCCTTGGGGTTTTACTTTTTTTTTTTTTTTTAAATCTTTGCCCACCCTTTGTCTAAATCTTTCTTGTCCTTTAGGCTTCAGTCCTCCTTCTGCCACCACCTCCCACCCCACCTTCCTTTTTGACATTACTAACTCTTATTTCCTGCTTTCAGGAAGCTCTGAAAATTCAAATGCAACAGAAGCCTGAGTTACTCTTGGAAACAGAATTCCACGGAAACCAAACAGGACGGAATCAAGAAGGGAAGATAGCATCTATATAACATCTTTTGTCTCTATTTCTTCCTTTTTTTTTAACCCCCAGAATTAGGAGAAATCCATTCCTTTTTAAAATTTACTTTTGTGAAGCTTGGTGCAGTGGTTCATGCCTGTAATCCCAGCACTTTGGGAAGCTGAGGCAGGAGGATCACTTGAAGCCAGGAGTTTAAGACCAGCCTGGGCAACATAGCATGACCTCATCTCTACAAAAAATACAAAAATTAGTCAGGTGTGGTGGTGCACACCTGTAGTCCCAGCTACTTGGGAGGCTGAGGTGGGAGGATCACTTGAGCCCAGGAGTTTGAGGTTACAGTGAGCTATAGTGATGCTACTGCTCTCTAGCCTGGGTAACAGAGCAAGACCCTGTCTCAAAGAAAAAAAAAATTAGTTCTGTGATTTGAACCCATATAGTCAGATTATCTGAGTTTAATTAGGACTTCTATGTTTTTTTAAGGTTCTGATGGAGGTATCTGGGTTGCATTTTCTGATTTAGGGCCAGAGTTGAACTTTGAATTCTGCGCCCAAGCACTGCTTCAAGAGAATTGGTGAAGATGGGTGATGCTTTGAGATCACTTTGTCCAGCTTCTCCACTGTAGTTTTACAGATGAGACCCAGGGAGGGAAAAAAAAAACAAAAAAAAACCTCACCTAGAGACAAATGGCTCATTAAAGGAAGAGCTGGATCTAGAAGACTTTTTGATTGTGGATCCAGTGCTCTTTCTGCCGCTGTGTAAGAGCTTAATTAATATTTTTTTCCCCTAAGAAATTTGTCTTAAAATCCCCATACTGCACCCACTCAGGCACCCAATGACACCCTGTTAGAAAGGGGCAGCCCACTTTTTCAAGGATGCATGGGTTTTGGAACCAGCGAGCCCTAATATTGAAAGCTTAGCTCCATCCCTTGACAGCCATTTGACCTCCAGGCAACCTCTCAGAATCTCAGTTTTCTTATCTGTAAAATGGGTGTAAGGATTCCTGGGCCACAGGTATGTTTTGAGGCTTAAGTAAAAACACAGATGTGAAAGCACCTGGAGTGTGGCCAGCCTGTAACTGGTGCCAGCATTTGTGTAAGGGGTCTGGATTTGCTGGGATTGTTCTGTACCTGCTCACATCTTTTATCCTGAAATAAATAGAAAGCTCCTTGGGTACTTTTACTTCTTTTTGTATCTCTACAGAGCTGAACACAGCAGGTGCTTGAAAGCCCTTGCTGGATGAAGGAATACCAGAAAGAGCAAAATCTGCTCTTTAGAACTCTCCCCACGGGGAGAAGTGGAGGGGCAAAGGGTGTTGCAGAATCTCCTGGTGTGTTTGTGCAGCATGAAGGAGAAGGAAAGCAGTGCATGAGACACACAGGCAATAGAACAGCCAAATGAGTATTCTGGGGTGGGGGTGGGGGATTGCCTGAGGCTTCCCAGGGAAAAATCTGCTGAGCTGGGCCTCTGCCCGATGGTCAGGGTGGAGGCTGGATAAAGGATCATGGGCCTGGAGCCCCTGTGCTTTCATCGCATCCAGCCTCCTGCCCCTGCTTGGGGCCCGGGCACGTTCACAGCTGAACAAGATGTGGCAGGAAACCATGAATCAAGGGGGCAAAGGCATTAATGAAGCTGAGCTGACTTCTGGGTCTAAATCCCTTTCCCTTTGCTTCCAGGCTTGCTCTGACCTGTCGTGGGGCCTGACAGAGTCTGGTGGCTGCTCTCAGCTCTGCCTTGCAAATCACACTGGGAGCTGGATGACAGCAAGAACCAGGGCTGGCTCGGCATGCATAAGGAAAAGTTAGAATCTGGTGACCAAGATTTAGTGCTGCAGGGATGGGTGCATACTTTTGTGGAAAGGGAAGTTTTCTTTGCTTTAAGTTTATCTGCAAGAGTCAGTATAACATAGAGCAGGGGTCAGCAAACTTTTTCTGTAAAAAACTAGATGGTAAATATTTTAGGCTTTGAGAGTCATGCAGTCCCTCCTGTAAATACTCAAACTCTTCTGTAATAGCAGAAAAGCAGCCAGACAATGTATAAATGAACAGATGTGTTCTAATAGAACTTTACTAATGGACACTAAAATCTAAATTTCATATAATTTTCATAGGTCTCAAAATATTAATCTTTTCATTTTTTCCCAACTATTTAAAGGTGTAAAAACACATCTTAGCTTGATGGCCATACAAAAACAGACCCAGGCCTGACTACAGAAGGCAGTTTACAGCTTGGACCTGGGAGTCAGACAGGCTTGCATTTAAACCCAGGCTCAGCTATATACTTGTAATCTGACCTTTGATGGGTGACAATCTCTCTGAACCTCAATTTTCCTGTCCATATGTAGGGATAATAATATCTACCTCATAGGGTTTTAGGAAGCAATAGATAAAGAGTACAAAGAACCTGACATGGACTATTTGAAATCCTTGATAAGTGGAGGTTATTATTTTTACTTTTCTCAACCTCGTCCTTAAGAACACTAGTAATGAGAGCCTAGAGTGATATTCCACTCTTCCTGTCTGTCCAGAACCTCTGAAGTCTATTAATAAAGGCAGCCATCATAGGATTTTTGCGAAAACTATAATCCCCTGCTCTTTGCTACAATTAACTCATCTTTTTTGTGTGCAGTTAGTTCTCTTCAATATAATACAAACTCACGAAGTGCCAACTTTGTACAAAGCTCAGGGTGCAGCAGGAATGGAAAGATGGACTTGCACAGTTCCTGCCAACAGCTAGGTATTTCTTTCAGAGACAAGGTAAGCTGCAAACCCAAATAACTAAATCAAAACAGCGTGTGGAATAAGACCTCCTAGGGAGGCAACCGTGACTCCCATTTATGGAGCTCTAGGCCTTGTGCTAAATTTTTTCTGTCCATATGTTAAACTTATTATATAACTCCAGGAGGAGGGGCTTATCATTGTTCCCATTTGATAAGTGGGAAAATGGAGCAGAGAGACCATGAAGGTACTTGACAAAGGTCACACCTGGGTGAGCAGAGGACAGAGATTAGGCCTGGCTGATGCAGGAGCCAGAACCTTCCCCGCTAGCCTAAAGTGCCTCTGGTGCTCAGAATATCCATTCTGGCTCTGATGTTTGGAAAAACTTTGTAGAGGGGCAGCTTTTGAACTGTCCCCTGAGACCTGGGGAGGGTTTCTCCAGGCATCAATGGGGGTAGGGATGGGAGACCAGGCACAGGAACAGCAAATACCCCTTGGTGGGAATGTGGAATGCTCTAGGCGTGTCTGGGGAATGGCAAGCAGCGTGGGAGCATAGGGTGCATTCCGTCCTAGTGTCCTCTTCCTCCAAGGACCTCCGTGTGCCTTCAGGCAGGGGTGGGGGGAGGCAAGGTCTGATGACTTCACCAGACTCACATAAACAGGAACTTCATTGCAGCAAAGTATGACCTTCTCATTTTGAAACAATTAGCCACGTAGTATATTCAACCCTTCAAACTTGGTTTTCATCCATAATTCTTCCCCCAACTTCCAGATGACACTTTCCTAGTGTGAAGGAGAGGCCAAGTGGTGTAGTAAAAACAGTGCTGGGCATAGACCTGGCACATGTCACAGCAGGCACTGCATGACCCTGGGCCGGTCACTTCTCTCTCACCTCAGTTCCTGCAAATGTAAAATTAGGAGTTAGGTGATCTGTGGGTCCTTTCTGGTTCTAATCTTCCAAATCATGACATACTAAGCCTGTCTCAGTAAGGGAGGCAGCCTTCACCTGTAGCTTAGAGCTGCGGTCCCCAATCCTCAGGCCATGGACCAGTACCTCAGAGCCCTGCTGCCCTCATCTATGGAAAAATTGTCTTCCATGAAACTTAGGAAGGGGGGATGCACAGCAGGAGGTGAGCGGTGAGTGAGTGAGTGAAGCTCCATCTGTATTTACAGCTGCTCTCCATAGCTTGCATCACTGACTGAGCTCCACCTCCCCCCTCCCAATCCATCCATGGAGAAATTGTCTTCTATGAAACCAGTGCCTGGTGCCAAAAAGGTTGGGGACCGCTGGTTTAGAGTAGGTGAGGCCACTTTGTAGCAACATTAAATAATTCACTGCAGTTCCTGAACATCCTGGGGACTGGGATTAGAATTTCCAGCCTTCGCATTGTCAGTGTGCTGTTTAGATAGCTTGCCCCTTACTAGAGCTCATGGGATCTATGTTCTTTGTCCATCCATTCACCAATACATCAACTTTTAATACATCCATTGATTTATCCAGACCTAGGCACTGGAGCCAGACTGCCAGAGTTTGAATCCCAGCTGTGTGACCACGGGCAAGTAACAGAGCCTCTCTGGGCCTTAGTTTCCTCCTCTGTAAAATAGGGATAACAATGGAAACTGAAATATACAGGGTTGTGGGGATTATATTAGTTTATATATGTATATGTATAAAGTGCTTAAAACCACTCATGGCCTGTAGTAAGCACGATATAAGTGTTTACTATAATTATTCAAAGCATTTCTTGAGTAGATAGTGTATGTCAGACGCTGTGTTAGGAGCTTTTTCTGTGTACCATGTTAATCTTCCCTACTGCCCTACAAGAAGGGCATTGCTGAGCACGCTTCTCATAGGAAGAAACTAAGGTGTGAAGAGGTGACGTGCCTTGCCTGAGATGTGCCACTGCCCCCAGGGCTGTGGAGGATGCACCAGCAGGGCCCCAAAGGGAGCAGGCTGGGACAGGCGGGCAGGTCACCGCCTGCCCCTGCCATCTCACAGTTGTCTCATGTTGCTCCCCGCTCTACCGTTTGGTTCCCGCTTCAACCTGGACTCCTGCTGATGTCTGGTCTTGAACGGTGTAACCTGTCAACACATGAGAATCATTTGCAGTGACTGGGGCGCGATGTGATTTAGGAGCAGGGGAGGGGTGCTCGGGGGGACCGGAAAACTGCCACTCCATGGTTCATTTTGAAGCTACCTCTCAGCCAGGCCAAATGGGAAACTTCCTGCTTAGAAACAGTCAGGACATTAATACTCAGAAAAGTGAAGACACACATGTCTCCACTAATATCCCAGGCGGATCAGACCGATTATGCTGTACCGTAGTGCAATTTCCTCTTGGTTTTTATTTCTTTGGCCTGACACTGCACAGATGGTAAGCTCTGCTTACTGGGAGTATGGAACTGATAAAATAGAAATATAAGACATTTAGATATCACTGGAGCTGCAACTTGACACCACAGCTCTGATTGAAAATCCAGCAGGCCTCTTTCACGACCCTTTATCCTGACTCCCCTTCCTGCCAAAGTCCCCCAGCTCTCCCCAGATCCGCTATTCTTAGCTCTGGCTCATTAGCCTGAATGCTCCTCACCAGATATGTGTGACCAAGTGATCCTCACCATTAAAATCCCAGGATGCCTGTGCACGTGCACACCCCCCCCCACATACCATAAATGCCACATATGCCACACACCCACACACATGCACACAAGCACACATACATCACACACACCACAAACATACCACACAGGTATATCTGCAGACACACCACACATGCACACACATGCATGCTTGCACACACCACACCCACATAAACACACCACACCACACACACACACATACACACACACATCTCTCTTTCAGGTGCTGCCCAAGACTCCCTTTCTAGCTTTAAACTCCTCATTGAGGACTTCCTGCTGTCCACAGACCCTTCTTGAGTTTCTCTCTCACACTCTCCATGGGACAAGGCACCCTCCTCTGTCCTTGATCTCTATCTCCTTCCTCTTTCAGAACCCAACTCCCAGAGCGCCTCCTCCAGTAAATCCTCCTTATTTTCCCTACCCTTGGCCAGTCTTCTATTAATATAATATTTGTCCTAGTCTCCTGTACCTATTTTAAAGTCTGCTGTCAACACAGAAATGCAACTTTCTTAAAGTTTCAGGATGTCTTTCTCATGTCTCTAGGCCCCACCATCCTGTAGTCTGGAGCCCTCACTCCCCTGTGCATCTGGTGGTTTCCATAGTGATCACAGATTCCAAGGCAACTGAGGTCTGCACAGTACCTGCATCAGGGCTGGTTGGAATTCTGGAAACCCTCTTCCTCACCCTACTCTTTGACTAGACCAATTTTAGTTTAACCAAACCTCAAGACTATATTTTTGCCTATTCCCTTTAATAATTAACTGCTTCAAGGAATCCAAGAGCCCAGACACAGTGACTGCTGACCTAGTTACTGACCCATCCTAATGCCATCTCCCATGGGGGTTCATCCTCAGGTCTCTGGCCCACTTCATGTGAGAATGTGCACTCCTATTATTACCTGTTTTTCTTCTCAAGCCAGATGGAAATATTGGCCTGCCCCCTTGACCCTACTTCTTTTGGCGGTTTGGTGTATAATGGTCTATAGAGTAGAAAGATTATGTGGGCTTTGCTTTGTTTTAGGTTTTGTGTTTTAATCTCTTTAAACCCCAGTTTTTAATCCTACTGCTTTCAAGTCCTGATCTTGTCAAGGAAGACACCATCAATTGCACTGCTGCTGCATAACACCAAGCCACCTGGGCCTATCCCTCTCAGAGCTGAGCTGAGGATGCTGTGGGGTACTCAGGTCCCCAACAGCCGAGGGCAAGGCGAAGGCATGCAGGCAGCCAGCTCCCCTGCATGGGCACTATGTGATCCTGGCAAACTCGTTTCTCCTAGTTTCTCTAAGCCACTCCTGGGTCATCGCTCTCCGTCTTGGTTTGCTAGGGCTACCGTGATAATGCACCACAGACTGGGTGCCTTATGTGACAGAAATGTGTTTTCTCACTGTTCTGGAGGCTGGAAGTCTGAGATCAAGGTGTCAACAGGACTGGTTTTTTCTGAGGCCTCTCTTCTGGCTTTATGGATGGCTGTCTTCTCCCTTCAAGTCGTCTTCCCTCTACCTTTGTGTCCAAAGTTCCTCTTCTTACAAGGACACCAGTCATTGGGATTAAAACCGACCCTAATGACTTCATTTTAACTTAATTACCTCTCTAAAGACCCTATCTCTAAATACAGTCACATTCTGAGGTACTGGGGGTTAGAACTTCAACATACGAATTTTAAGGAGACAATTCAGCCCACAATATTCTCCACTTTAAAAATATACACTGCCTGGTTTTAGGGTATCCTGGGCCTTAATTTAGCCATCCTAGGGGGCATTTCCTCCTCTGTAAAATGGGATTAGTAAGAATACTGATCTCTTCAGGTTGTTTTGAGGATTAGGTGCATGTAAGGCTTAATAAAGCCTGGCTCATAAGTGCTTAGTGAATGTTAGGAGCATTTAAATGAATAAATATGGTGGTGATGATGGTGATGGTGATGAGCATAATGGAATTCCTTTTTTATAGCACCTGGTAATCATTTTGCTTGTGTCACTTTCATTTTGCTTATTTCTTCCCAAGAGAGTCTTCACTGGCCACCCAGCTCCCCAAGATTCAGGTCAAAGCCACTCTCCACTGACAGTGCTCTGGCAGGAGAGGCACTGGGCCTGCCTGCCTCTCCCATCTCCTCTGGGCAACCAGGAGGCCCTGGGGCTTGCTTAGTCACAACCCACTCACTCAGGCATCTGCTTTCGACCTTGGCACCTTCCCCTGTGCTGTGCCAGGTGCCTGGGGCACTGCTCCCAGCCTGCCGCTGACTCTCTTCCATCACCCAAACGACTTGGGAAACCCCATCTCCCCTTCTTCAGGGAGTCTCCCTGGATTGATCACAGGAAAGCTGCTGCAGTTTGGGCACACAGCTCCGTCACCTTGCCCTACACATGCCGATTCTTGGCATGCACTCCAAGCACCTTCTGATAAAGGCTCTCTGCTCAAGACTTTCCTTCCATCTACAAGCATCCAAGTGTCTATCTCTGTCAAGATTTTTAAAAAATCTTAAATTGTAAGGCTGGGTCTAATTCCATTCTCTGTCCTGTGCATTACATGTGCATAAACGTGCCCAGGGGAGAGGCTGGGTCTTTACGGTTTACCAAACAGTCACGCATGAGCACTTTCTCCCTCTTCTTCACTCTGTTTCATGCTTCTGTGCCTTTGCATCTGCTGTCTTCCCTCTGACTGGAAGCACACCTTCTGCCTTGTCCCTGGGTGAACGCCTGTCCTGAGTTAGGCCTGGGCTGAGGCTTGAGGAGATGCGTCACTGACCTCAGGTAGAGACAGTGCCTCCTTCCTTGATGGCTCCCTTGTGCCTTTGCTGGCATCTTGTTTGTCCTTACCATACTGTACTGTGATTGTCTGTCTGTGTAGCTTCCTCAGCTGGACTGGGAGCTTCATGAGGGCAGGGATGACAGTTCATTCAACTATGCATCCCCAGTGCCCAGCACAGTATCTGGCTGCAGGTGAATGAACCAGTAAGAAGGGCTCTGGGCCCTGGCCATGCTGGGCAGTGCCTTTCATGGCATTTTCTGTTTGGCCTCACCTCTTCCTTTGTCCTGTTTTTAGCCTAATTCCTTTCAAGGCTCTGGCATGGGACTCTGAGCTCATGATTGCTTTAAATATTTGGGGCTGTTGGCATGCCAACATGGGGACCCACACTAAGGAGGGAGAAGAATTCTCCGGCTCTCTGGGTCCTGCCCAAACATAAGGAATGTGCCAGAGGCAGGGGAGGTTCTGAGAAAGTGCCAGCTTGGGTTGAACTAAAGCGCCTTCCTACCTGGCCTAGGGAGCCAAGAATTTGGGTAGGAGACAAGAAAGTGAGAGGACACAGAGGCCTGGGGGCCAGGGGGATGGCATTCCAGGAAACCCAGGAGGAGCTCCAGGTGGAAGTGAAAGGGCAGCAGGGACACTGATCTGGAGATACAGTGTCTGTGCCCGAAAATGGCGGGGAGCCCCCAGAGGAAATGCCTGGACGCGGCCCAGTCCCAGGAGCTACTTCTGAAAACCAGATAGTTGGGAGGAGACGCTGGAAGTCTTGTCATGGAAGAAGTAGGAAGCCACAAACATAAGCTTGTGAGCACTCAGCATAAGGAGGGGACTCAGAGGTCACTCCAGGCAGCCCTGCCACTTTATAGATGAGAAAACAAAACTCAGAGATGACTAAGGCCACACAGCTCATGGTGGTGGTGCCAGGACTGGGACCCAGGTGTCCTGTTCTTTTTCCAAGGCTCCTACCCACTAAGGGTCTGGAGAGGAGCTAGAATTAGGCTCTTCAAGTTTTCCCAACAGTTATAGATAGATTAGAGAGCCCAACTTCTGCTTGGTGAGCTCTTGCTATATGCCAGGCACAGTGTTAAGTGGTTTACATGTTTTATCTTATCTCAGAACAGCCTTTTGTGTAGACATCCTTATCTTCATTTTAGAGATGGGGAAACTGAGTTTCAGAGGCTACATGATTTGCCTTAGATCAATCAGCTACAGAGCAGTGAGGCCCAGAGCTCAAGCTTTTAACAACTGTTTTCTAAAATCTTTCCTGCCTGGCCTTTGCAGATCTCAGGAGACTGAGTCAAAAGAAAGATGGCCTTGAACTTCTAGATGAAAATGCAAATCCCAGCCCTCCTGACAGTGAGACTTGAGGCAGGTAGGTGTGGGCATCTGAAGGAGGTGGGACATTTTTCTTCCCTAAAGGCTCTTCAGTCCAAAAGAGGTTACAGGGATAGAGAGGGACAGATGACCTGTGATGGACTGCTGACCCCAGGGCTTTGAGATGAGGCCGCCCAAAAGAGCAGTCCAGAGAGAGGCGATGGAGATTCCAGACTCACTTTGCTGATTGGCTTCTGACTATAGTGCTCCGGTATTTAGGAGGGTGGATTCCTAATGGAGGAGAGCAGCCCTGTAAAATGCCCGGCACTTTCCATTTTCACAGAAACTTGTGCTGCCCCACATCTTCTCACTGGGTTCTTACAGCAAGAAGGCATGGTTATCATTCCCACTTTACAGATGAGGACACTGACCCAGAGAGGTTAAGTGACTGGCTCAAAGTCACCCAGCTAGCTATAGATGTGCCAGCTATAGATGTCCTAGCAGTGCCAGGACCAGAGCCCAGGTCTCTTGAGTCCTACAGGGAAATCCTTTAACTTGATACCACTGCCAGTGGACAAAGGAGCCAGCAGAGATGCTGCTGGAGGCTACCTTGTTGTCTCTGGGGATGTGATCCAGCTCTAGGCTTGCCCTGGTTGGGCTACAGAAAATCCTATTTCCTTTACCAGTTGATCTAAGAAAGCCCATGTGACATAATTCTAGCTAATAAGGCAGGAATGGGGGTCTGCTGAACAGCCTGTGGGAAAACTTCTCTTGCTCCTGAAGAGAGCCACAGAAAGGCAGTCTCTGTTCCTCTGGTGGTGGCTGTGCGGGAACGTGATGACTGGGAATGCTGCAGCCAGCTCGCCACTTGGAAGAAGGCTGCATGTGGAAGAGGGATGGGCAGAGATGAGAAGTCTGGGTCTCTGACGACGCCACTCAAATAACAGTGAGGCCCCAGCTCCCCGCAGACTGTACAGCACAGGCAGCTGTTCAGATTTCACACACAACGGAGTCTGGAAAATAAAAGAGGCAGATAATCTCAAGTCTCCTTCTTAAGAGTTAAAGAAGGTCTCTAGTGGACTCCCCTCATGGCTTTTTGGCCAGCTCTGGATCCCTTGGCTACCCCAAACCGGGCAACAGCAAGTGGCACAGGAGTGCCATGATTGTCTTCCCCGAGTCAGGGTAAAAATAGCAAATGCTCCCTCAACACATCTTCTGTTATGTGCCAGACACTGTTCCAAGTGCTTTCCTTATATTATGTCATCTAACAACCTTAACAATGCCCTAGAAGGGGCACTGTCAATATCCTCATTTTCTACACGGGGAAACTGAAGCATGAAGGTTAAATAATTTGCTCAGGGGCCACACAGCTAGGAAGTGGTAGGATCCAGTTTTGAATTCAGGCTCCAGTGCCTGCATCCGTAACTACTCACTGGAACTAATGATGAGATCAGCATCCTTGGAGCACAAGGCTGTGCAGACTTGACCAAAAAGAGAGGTAGAGACCTGAGCAGAATTGAACTTATGTTAGGAAGTAGATGCTGGTTAACAACGGTGTTTGCTATAGTTTATCCCTTCGGTTCTTCTACTTATAGATTTCCTGTGATGAAGACTAACAAATATCCTTATGATTGAGACCAGTTAGAGTGTTTCTTAAATTATTACCTGTTGTCCAACTGCCCTAACTACAATGGGTTATTATTGTGGGCTGGAGTGGTCAGAAAAGCCTTTAGGGAGGAGAATTATATGAAGGATGGATAGGATTTAGAGCAGATGGCCATTCCAGGTTAAGAGAAATGCAGGTCAGGTCCGGGAGACAGGGCTGAAAACACAGAATGGGGTCAGGTCTTTGAAGTCCTTGTTGCCAGATGGAGGAGTATGGGCTTTACTCAGGCGATGACATCTGCAGGGGATACTTCAGTAGGGGAGGGGCTGGGCGTTTAGAGAGATCCATCTTCAAGCTGATCAAAGGAAGGAGTGTGCTAGAAAGAGCCTGTTGGCAAGAGGACCTGCCTTATGATAAAAGTTTGAATAAGGGTGATAGTACTAGAAATGGAAAGGGAGAGACAGTCCAGGAAATATTGAGAAAAAAATAATGTATTGGATCTAAAGACTGCTTAGATGTCAGAGGCAGAAGAGTCCAAGGTGCCTTTGAAGTTTCAAGCTTTGGTGTTAGGCAGATGGGAACTGGGAGGCTGCCTGTGGGAGGTGGAGGAGAGGGAGCAGGATTTGGTAGATTTGGTGTTAGATTTGGGTATTTGAAATGATGTGACAGCCACATGGAAGAATTAATAACTAATGAGAGATGTAGGGTTGTGACATTAGTGATGAGTGAGAACTAGAGGTGTCAGTGAGGAAGCTGAGGGGACGGCTGGAGTGGATGAGACCTCTGAGGAGGAAGATGTGGAGAGAAGAGCGAAGGCTGCTGAGTCTGGACCTCAGGAAACTTCTCGCATCACATGGCCTCAGGACAAGGGATGCAACAAAAGGAGTGGAGGAAAGATCAGAGATATAAAAGGAGAACCCAGAAGATGGGGAAAGAGAACCAGGGATTTGAGAGTTTCAAGAGAAAGGCAGTGAGGGTGCTAAATCCTACCTATAGAGAAGTCCAGGTTGGTGAAAGCAAACACTTTGGGTATTTTAAAAGCAGAGGTTTCAAAGACTGTGGACAACCCAATGTCTTTGTAAATTGCTTGTGGGAATGTAAATTGGCATAATCCTTCAGAAGGGTAACTGGACAATATGTTGCAAAGACCTTAAAAATGTGCAAAATAGTTGACCCAGAAATTCTTCAAGGAATATAACCTCGAAGATACAATAATTAAAGTTTGAGTGCTTTCTCAACCGACGACGCAGTGTTGAGGATGGCATTGTTTTAAGCACTTACATTTATTAACTTATTTAATCCTTAAGACCACCTTAAAAGGTAAGTTCTATTAATACTTTTTGCTAATAAAGAAAAGGAGGCACAGAGAGACTAAGTCAGTCATCTGGGCAAGGTCTGACAACTACTGAGTCATGACCTTGGGATTGAGATCAGGGAGAACAGCTGCAAGGCCCTTGTTCTTAGCCACCAGCCTTCCCGCTTCTTGAAATGATTAGAAATGAACACAACACTCACCCTGAGGGTGTTCATTTTACTGTTATAATAACAGGAAACAATTTAAATGCTTAACAGCTGGAGATTGGCTAAATAAAATATGACTTCCAAATGAGGGCATGCTATATAGATGTTAAAAATCACGTTGTAAAAGAGTACTCAATGACATGGGAAAATGTTGATGATACCTTTTTAAGTGAGAAAAGCTGTTTTCAAAACAAGCCCACATGTGAAAAAAAGAAAGATATTTGTTATTAGTCACATGTGTGCACACTGGCAGATGGACCTGGTTTCTGTACTGGATTGTCTATGCCCTGCCAGGTTCCCTCTTCCATCCTGCCCTGCCTAGCATGAAAGCTCATCCTCATAACCCAATCAATTTGGGGCAGTCATCCCTATGCCTCAGAAGAGCTGCATGTTTTAACAATGGAAAGATAACCAGAATGCGTGGTGGAGTTCTATGCCCTAAGTGTCGTTGTTTCCCCTCAAGTCATACCGGGAACACTTTCTGGAGTGGCTGGATGAGGCAGGATTCTTAGGGAGTGTTGACTATTGGAAATGGTTGGATAGAGCTCATAGGAAGAATATTAAAGATATATGGTGCCACTTAAGGGTAGGAGTGGAGGAGAGGACGGGCCCCCCAAATGTTGTAGATTCTGGAAAATGCCTGCAAGAGGGTGTCCTGCTCCTTGGACCATGGAAGATAGGCCAGCACCCCTGCCCCCTGGGGTCACCAGCTTTACATTGTAAGCAGCTGAGCTCCAAGATGATTCAGATGCCCCACTCAAAATCCTCCTGGTTTTTTGTCCTATGCTTCACCCCAGCTCCGTATCCCTGTTCAGGCAAAGCCCAGAACTGACTGCTTAGAAAAATATTTAATTGAGATTCCTCCTACAGTGCCTATTTCTGCCTTGATAAGGCCTTGGCTTGCCATGGGTGGCTAAATATATTGGCTGTTTCCTCTCCAGTGCCAGCCTAGTTTTTTAAATGTTCCCAAGTGCATCTGCCCAACTTTCTTCTTAGAGAAAATTTACAGCATTAGCCCTCTGTGACCTAGAAGAAAAAAACCAGGGAGGACGTTAACTTACCTAGAGAAGAGAAACCAGGGAATTATGTTGTGCAGAATGTGTCATGCATGCATTCATTCATTCAGGTAATTGTCTCTTGAGCTCCTCTTGAGTTTTTGGCACTGTGTTTAACATGGACCACATGGAGGGATGGAATTAGACCCAGTCCCTGTCCTCAAGATGTCGACAGTCTAGATCTATCAGCTGTACAGCGTTAAGTATGGAAGGTGCACAAAACAGAGCTGAGAGGAGGGTCTGCAGTGCCCTAGAGGGAGGATACACAGGGAACATTCTCCTAAATAGCAGCATCTCTACCTGTCCTCAGAGTACTCAGGAATGAGGGAATGGGGAAAGCTGGAAAAAGAAAGAGTAAAAATATAAGGGTAGATGGGATTTATGTGCATGTTACATTAGTCTGGGGGCAATACCGTGGGCACTTTTCCCAGTGGAATTCTTCTGTTGGATTTGATGTCTGATTCTAAAAAGTCTCAAGTACAATTAATTTTTCTTTGGGGTTTGGTTTCTTTATCTACAAAATTTAATAGTGTGGACATATGTTTTATAAACATTTTTTAGAGCCACTGAACCCCTTTTGCAAACAACACACATGCAGTCCCCCAATATTTGAGACCAATAACATCAGAGACGCTGCAGTTGAGGCAGGAGTGGGAGACCCAAAGCCAGCTCTGGCCTCCTGCCATCCCCGACCAAGACACCCCAGCGGGACTCCAGGGTTCACTGGGGCTGCAGTTGGAACCTGCAGGTTGAGATGGTACTTCAGGCATCCCTGGCTCTAAGCTGGTTCCTCAGCACTCTCTCTTTACCACACTTTGGGCATGTGCCTGGTCCCTGCCTCCAGGAGGAGTCTGCATCTGCTGCTTGGGAGCTCTGATGGAGGTTGGTGGAAGGTGGTCTTGGAATGCTTGGGATCATCAAACCCTGGAGTATTCAAGTCATGGTTCCCTTGGTGGGAAGAAAGTAGGTTATCTTCTGAAAGCAGGAGAAATGTTGGCAGACAAGAGGGTAAGCACAGTCTGGTGGCACGTTACAAATGGCTCTTGTCACATTACCCATTAGGTAGGTGCCTCTGGAAGATGTTCTAGGGTGAAGAATCCTCATTTTCTCATCTCCTTGGCTGGATAACCTCTTATTTCAAAGATCCCTGCAGATACTTCCTTTCAACATGCCAAAGTCTGCAGCATCTCAAATGGGCTTTACTCTCTACAATGTCACAGAAGTCAAGGCAGAAAATGGTCTTCCCATTTTATAGATGGGGAACTAAGGCCCGATGTGGTTGTCTCTTCCACAAAAGAACACCGAGACTCACTTTGGATTATGGTCTTTATCTCACACCCTCCAGACTCCTGAGAGCTTCTTTCTGTTTCTCTAACATTTATCCATTTCATTGGTGTGGCATTTCCTCTGTGTTTGTTTGTCTGAAAAAATCTAAAGTTGGACTTCTTTCCCTTCTCAACATTGCATAGAAGGCAGTGGCAGTGTTAAGGGGTCTGAATGAATGACCCATAAGACTTTTACAGATTACCATCTCTGTTCAAAAAATGCTGCGTTGGTCATCTTGGCAGGAGGCTGGACAGTGGACATGACATTTTTAGGGTGAGGATGATTTCAATCCTGGGGAGTCTGTAATTCCCCAAATCTTATTAACATAAGGGCTGAATACCAGACGTTCCTTTGGGTCTGCATGCTGATGCGCTCAGCCTTTTCTAGCAACTTCTCCACTGGTCTGGAACCTTTTAGGGCATTCCAAGCCCCCGCACCTCTCCCCCCACCCCAAGGCTGGCCTGCAGTCAAGCATCTTCACACTCTGCTGCTTCCATCTGGAACTCCCTTCCTCGATTCCTGATGCTGGCTGCCTCCAGGCCTGCTTGCTATTCTGGTGCCCAGAAACCCACACAACTTTGCCAGCCAAAGCCATGCTGCACTGCAGCAGCGGAGAAGGGTGGGCTTCCCTGGAGGCAGAGCGCATGGGCAAGAGGACCCATCCACTGTACCTCTGATGAATCATCAAAGGGTACCTTAGAGAAAGTGAAAAGATAAGTTACAAACTGGGAAAAGATACCTGGAATACACCTAATCCAGGAAGGATATTATCAAAAGCATACAAAGAACATCTCCAAGTTACCTTTGGGCTCAGTGATTCTAATATTCTCTATGGTATTGATTCTCCCTAAGACATGAGACTTTGCCTTGTATGGAGTCAAATCCTTTCCAGAAACTCTTATTATTCTTCTGCAAAAAAGATGGGAGAGTCTGAACACAACTCTTGGGGAACTGCTAGCTGACAGCTTCAGGAACCCAGCTAACACTTAGGAAACACAGGTGTTAAGGACACCTCTCTGGATTCCTCCGGACAGCTTGCATAACTTCCTGCCTCCAGGCAGACCTAGTTATGAATTCAGTTGAGTTTTTAGGAAACTTGATACTGGAACAAAGTGAGAGGAGGGGGTAAAATTAAATAGAAGGGAACCAGGCCCCGCCCCCAAGGGGGTGTGTACTCTGGAGGACATCCACATGGAGGGTGCTTGTTCAACTTGTCCAAAACTGACCAGTGGCTTTATTCTCCGGAAGAGCCCCTTTTCTCACTCCTCAGTCTCCAGTGCTGTCAGGCCAGGAGGCACCCCCGATTGCACCTCCCTTTCAGCCCCTGAGCCACTGGTGAGCCTCACCATGCCCTCTTTCGTGGAGGATTCTCCCACTAGCTCCTCCCACCCACCTCTTGTCTTTGGCATTCCATTCGTAAGGCCTTGGTCTCATGATGTCAGAACCTACAATGAGCCCCACTCCAATGAAATCATCACTGCCTGCCTCTGCCCAGCTTTGCAATGCCCCACACTGTGCCCCTGCCCCTTCCCTGTCACATCCTTTTGTGCTGCTCTCCTCCCTGGCTTCTTTTCTCGGGTCAGGCTATCTTGTCTTCCTACACTCTGCACACATGGCAGTCTGGTCCCTCCCTCCACAGCTGGGCCTGAAGTGCTGGCCTCAGTTCTGCTTCAACCTCCCAACATTTCATGGCCCAGCTCCTATGTGCAGCCTTCCCAATCAGGGCCACCCCTTTGTGCCTGGGCTGTTTCTGTGTTGGTTATTTCCAACCTAGCACTAATTTGGCAGTTTATTATATACTGCTAAGTGTTGTCTTTTCAACAAGGCTGTAATCTTCTCGACGGTGAGGGCCTGGTAATGCCTGTTTGCATCATCTCCGTACTGCACCCGATGCAAGCTTGTGGGAATAGGAGAAATTAACATTTATTAAAGACTTTAAGACATTATCTCATTGAGTCCTTTCAACCCTAAGAGTTGGGTATTTTTTGTCTCTATTTTGTAGATGAGGAAACTGAAGCTCAGAGAAATGTTTTTACATTCACAGCTGCTAAGTGGTTGAGTCAAGATTTGCAACTAGGGCTGCTTAATAACAAAGCATCTTTCACTACTCTATGTCTCTATTCCAGAGGAAGGTGTAGCTGCTCATAAATGCATTGAATCAGAAACAAACAATTTGACACATGCTGGTATGTGTTTAAAACCATTGCTAGCATTGAACTCATGTGTTTCTTTTGATCACACCCTGAAAGCTTAAATCCCAGACTGATCCACTCTAATGTTTTTTTTTTTTTTTCCAAAGAAGCTAAGGGCAAGTTTTATGATTGATATCTCTTTAAAAATATCCTATTTATTTTTCTGGAGACATGTTTCTTCTAAAAATTTTGCTTGGTAGGAAATGGCCCGGGAATGTCTGATGTTGTCTCTGAGCTGGACAACCAGATAGGAGGCTGTGATAGCCTGTAATATGTCTCTCTCAAGGCTGGTGCCACAGCAGTTTGGGATTTAGGGTAAGTTAAGCAACTTGGCAGAAAATGTTCCTGCCCTTGCATAGGATTAGATTGTAATCAAAGGTCACAGGGTCACAAAGCAGATTTTCAAAACGGAACTCAGATATTGTAAGTACATATACCTCGGCCAGGTTCCCAGATATGAGAACTTCCCCCATGACCCCAAAATAAAAATATTCCATTGCCTTAGATTGCATTAGAGGAGAGAGAGAGCGCGCACACACTTAAGCACAGATGACAAAGATATATAAAGGAAAAAAGAAAGAAAATAAAGAAATGGGGAATAGAGGAAGGCTGGTAGAAGGTTTCCTCTATTAAATGGATGGAAAATATGTCTTGATCTTCAGGACTGGAAGGAAAAGTGACTTTTGTCTTAAGCACCAACTTTCCCCACATCCTTTTTCATACCCCAGTGCAGTGAATACAAGGCCTGGTGGTTCGGGATTTAGGCTGAGTTAAAGCAACTTGTGGGCTCTACCTGGCCAGTCCCTGTGTGACTCTGTCCTTCGGTCCTTCCACTGCAGGGGGAGGAGAGAGGATGGGGTTGACTAATCTCATCTCAGTCCCTCATGGTTCCTTGACCTTGATTCTTGAGAACCCTCAGCCAGGAAAACGAAGGTTTCTGGGGCCTTACCATGGAATGGACACGAAGCTCTCTGCAGTTCTCAAATGGCACCGTGCTCTCTACTTTCCAGCTAGGACCCCTGAGTATCTCTTCATGTGGCTTCTCAGTCGACCTTCCTTTAGTTCCAAGAAAGAGGGGCCCCAAAGGCCTGGGCGCCTGAGGGGTGAGGTTGGAGGCCTATCTAGCAGTCCCAGTCCCTCTGCTCTGGCCTTTGGGGAGTTCACGGACACACACACCACAGCCCTCCTGGGCCCTGGGAGGAGGGGAGGCAGGGATCAGCCCCTGAGTACTGTGTGATCTGGTAGGTTTTCTGAGCCTACGTGTGCCCTCCTAGGTGGTTTTGAGAATTGAGTAAGAGGGGTACCTGGCACATGGTGGGCACTTGAATGAATGCCAGTTCTGTCTTCCTTGTTTTAGGTTCGACGCAGTGTAGAGAGAGCAGTAGCCCTTGGTTCATTTCCTACTTCTCTTCCCTTTGCTTATTTTATTCCAGCGTCAAATACAAAGACGCTGGTTGGGGCCTTGAGGCTTGCTGTACCCTAGGCTGGAACTTCCTGCCTTCAGGTCCCCTCAGGCTCCTTTACCCCGCTCAGGGCTCTGCTCAAAAGTCACCTTCTCGGAGAACCCCCAGACCAATCCCCTGCCCACTTGATTTTTCTTGAGAACATTTTACTACCTCTCCTACCCCGACATCATATTATCTCTTCCATAAGTTTCACAGGGGCAGGGATTTTGTTTGTTTGCTTTTCTCTTTATTTTTTAAAAATTTATTTAAAAAAAATTTTTTAAGCACTGTGTTTCAGGAAATGTTTTTCTCTTTATCCCAATGTCTATAACAGTCCCAGGTACATAGTAGATATCCGATAAACATTTGTTAAAAAATTGTAAACCAGAAATATTGGGAGGGGGGATTCTGCTAGCCAGTGGGGCAGGGCGAAAGGGCACAGGTCACTGCTGTCTGCAGGGGCATGTCTGGGCCAAGCAGAATTTTAGCCTTCACTTGACCCTTCATCTGGGTGCCCTGAGGCTTGCACAGCTATGTGGGGCGACCCCGGTGGGACATGCTATATGGCTTTGAGAGAACCCTAACATTCCAGACTCTCTTGCCCAGATACCTGGATTAAGGTGTCATCTTCCCACATACTGTGCTGGCCACAAAACTCAAGAGCTTTTTCACCCTGGGCATGGGGCATATGGGGTGGTGTGGGGCGCAGGAAGCCACAACTTCCTGGATCATTCTTTTCACCTAATGGTCATTTACTTGGAGCATCATTGTTTCAGTAAATCAACCTCAAATATATCATGTCATAGAAAGCACAATTCCCATCTTTTACAAAAGGTGAACTGAGGACTTCGGAGAAGTTTCACTTTTGGTGGGGTGGATGGGGGTGGTGAGCTCTGGAATAGGAACCAGTTTACCTGGGCTCTTATAGATCTTCCCTAATCAGCTATTGGTGGAAATGTTTAGATACCCTATTAGGGGTTTGTGGGCAGAGGTGCTGGACTGGAAACATTTTCTTATCAAAGATGAGCTGGGCTGTGTGTAAGGGCCTTACTCACAGTGCAAACTCAGTGGAACAAATGCACCCTGAGAGGTGGGCTGGTGGAGGGGCCCTGGGACCTGGCATCAGGAGAACTGGTTTCTAGTCCCATCTTTTCTGCTTCAGTCTTGTCCCTGCTCTGAGCCTCATACTCTTCCTCAGAGGAGGAGGGGGCTGCGCTCCATCTGTGAGGTCACCACTCAGAGGTGTGTGGGCGTTAAAGTCCCAGGAGAAGACCAGTCCCGACAACTGCACGCTGGCCAGACAACGCATGATTACCTCCATCTCCCATCACCAGTCCCACAGTGAGAGGATGGCCTGATTCCCCTGCCAGGGACACCTCAGTGGTCCCTGGCATCACTTGGCTTTTAGAGCTGGCTCCCTGTGTCCCCGCCAGAGCTGGCTCTGAGGAGTAGCAGGATGTTCTGTCTGCTCACATGGGCCCTGGGGACCTGCCGGAATTGGAGGTTGCTCAGAGTTTAGGGACAGAAGAGGGGGAGGAGAGCCCGGAGGCTGGAGGAGGCCGTGCTGGGGCTGGCGAGGTGGGCCAAAGAGAGAAGCTGGGCTTTCTCTTTCCAGGCCAGGGCAGGCTGTTTCTTTTCTTTTCTTTTTTTTTAATTTCAAAATATTAAGGGATACAAATATTTTAGGTTACATGGATCGTTTTTGTAATGCTTGAGTCCTGGCTATAGGTATGCCTGTCACCCAAATAGTGTTCATGGTACCCATTAGGTTGGTTTATTCCCCTCCCTTCATCCTGCCTCCCGCAAGTTGCTTTCCGCTGAGTTTTACTTCCCTCTGTGCACTTGTGTGCTCATCGGTTAAAAATGTGGTATGTGTACATCATGGAGTACTACTTAGACTGTTTCTTTATAGATATGGTGTGATGTTGCTCACCCCACAAACTCCTCATCCAGTCCATCCTTCATGAGCACCACAATGTTGTAAAAAGCTTGGCTTGAAGCAGCCCCCCAAGAGTTGATCTTGTCTGCCCACCTCTGTGGCAGATTTAACACCTGGCTCCCAAATTCTTTGATCCTCCTCTCCTAGAGAGGTGGGATCTGTCTCCCCTTGCCTTGACTCTGTCCTAGTACTTGACAAATGAACACAGTAGAAGAGGTGCTGTGCCAATTTCTGAAGGCCAAGGCCTTCAGAAACTGGCAGCTCCCACTTCCTGTTCCTTGGTACACTTGCTCTTGGAACCTGGCCACTGTGCCCAGAGGAAGCCAATGCAGCCTCTGGCGGGGAGAGGCCCACGTGGAGAGGGGCCTACACTCCAAGCCCACAGCCCTGGCCGAGCTCCCGGCCAGCACCAGTACCAGCGTGCCAGCCCTGGGGACAGCCATCCTGGACACCTCCAGTCAAGCTGCCCCAGCTGACAGGGTCTGGGGCAGAGATGAGGTGCCCCACCAAGCCCTGCCCAGACTACAGCTATGTGAGCACAATGAATGGCCACTGCCCTTTAAGCCACCAAGTCTTGGGGTGATTTGTTATTCATAATAGAAAACTGGCACACCTGGCTCTGGAGAGCAAGCCCTCAAGCCCTCCAGACGGCTGTATATATTTTTCTTAGAATAGCACCTGCCCCAACCATCCGGTCGACTCTTTTCCTCTGGCAAAAGCCTCTCAGTCCAGCTCTCTGAATGAAAATGATGATTAGCAGGAATTTCATTCCTAGAAGCCCACTCACCCGCTTTTCTCATTTCATTTCTCCTTCATAAATTATTTTTATCTCCCCTCCTAGTTTTCTCTCTTCCTCCTTCCAGTGGACACCTTCATCTCAGCCTCAGGCTCCTGCAGCTCCAGCAAAGGATTTCACTGCATGTCTTGTGGAATCTCATGGTGTGCATATTCATGTGTGTGCCTGTGTAGGTGTGTGCTGGTTGCAAACACTGCAGGAGGTAGTTGAGGAGCTGATTGCTCTGATTGCTGACAATTTTTGCGGGTCAGTTGGAAATCAGCCATTCTTCTTTTAATATACTTTAAAACTAAAGTTAATCATTTCTTGTTATACCATTCTGCATTTTCCAGATTTTCTACAATGGACATGAATTACTTTTGTAATAAGGGGAAAATAAAACTCACTTCCAATGCTAATGTTCAGGGTTGACCAGAATTCACATTCTAGTGAATTTCCTTCCAGCCTTTCATCTATGCTCAAATGTCTGTTGGGTATTTCAGATCATGCCATAAATGCAGTTCTGGGTCTTGACTTTTCACTGTACCGTATATTTTGAGTCTCTCTCTCTCACAATAAATATTTTACCAAATCTAATTTTAATGGCTTTATAGTGTCCTAGCATATATAGTGTTCTTTATCATGTTCAAGATAAGCAAATCATTTATTTAATTTGTTTAGCAGAATTTATGTGACATTTAGATTCTGATATATATGTGTGTGTGTGTGTGTGTGTGAGAGAGAGACATCTTTGCACATAAATCTCTAAATCTCTGGACCTTTAGATCTTTGAAGGTTTTTTTCACTTTGATTCCTAGAAGTGAACGTTGCAGGTTAAACATTACAAACTTCTGGGAGGTTCTTGATATATAGTACAAAATGGCAGAAGCCATCTCTTCTGAAATGTCTGCTTGGCTTCAGGAACTATCTCCTTATTGTCTGGGCATCTCTGGCCCTTTTATTCCCAGGAAAGGACCAGGAATGGGGAAACCCAAGGGAAGAAGAGACCAGGTGACGATATGGGAGGAAGTATGTAGACAGCAGGAAACACACCTAAACTTATTTTATGAATCTTTGAATGGCTCAAAAGACGGTTTTTGTTTCCCAGCCTAATAAGATGAAGGAAGAGAAGGGAACCAGCAGTAGTCACATGGGCAGATACTTTCCATACATGACCTCATTCGGTCCCCACAAAGACCCTGAGTTGTTATTCTCATCCCTGTTGCATCGATGAGGGAATGGGCCCCAAGAGGTTAAATAACCCATCCAGGGTCTGTCAGCTGGTAAGGGCAGAGCCCGGGTGTAGACCCAGGACTGCCTGGCCCCTGCAATGTAGGGGAAGGTGAATGGGTTTTGTCGCTCCCTCCCTCTCTCTGCCTCCCTGCCCCGGTTTGCTCTTTCTCCTTTTGAATAGGAGGGATGGAGATGAAGACAAGGAGCCCTTTCCCCACTGTCCCAAGATATGTGACACCATTCCCCAGAAGTTATTGAACCTCTTTCCCCACAAAGTGTCTAAATCTGGGTGAAACCTCCTACCCCTCGACCCTGAGTGGATGACCTTTGGTGACCCTGCTGGGCAGAGGCTTTCGTGGGTTGCTGGGGCATCCTCTGTGGCTGTTCTGACCTGCATTCTTCCAGCACATGTTGTCTAGGAGCATAAGCCCCCAGCGAGGGCAAGGTGGGGAGGGGAGCCATAGGGAGTCTGGCAGATCAAGGAGTATTAATAATGTGGCCGCTGGCTGCTAGGCTGTCCTCAGGGACTGTGGCAGGGGAGGGGCATGGAGGGCAGCCCAGGGCAGAGGAATGTACTTGCCACTCTGAACCCTGTGTTTAAACCCTAGCATGCTGCAGGAGGATTGCTCCTTAATCAGACCTTTGTCCAAACCCTCACTCTCCTAGCCACTAAATTGCCTCTCTTACCCCTTCTGATTTCCTTTGTAAGATTTGTCTTCTGGGGAGCCACCCCAGATGGACCCCACGTGGCTCTGTTTAGATGCCTCATTCCATTTGGGTAGCTTCATCTGGAGGTGACATTCAAGATATTTAAAAACAGTAAGAATGAGTCTAGTCCTAGTCATTTTAAGGGACAGCCAGCTCTGGAGGCAGGAGCAGCTGCCCAGAGGCCCCCTGCTGGGGCAAGTGTTAACCCTTTAGCTGCTGGACTTGGGGGAGGTCTGAAGGTGCCAGAAGAGAGAGTGGGTAGACAGGGGCACCAGTGGGGCTCAGGGTAGTGGCTATTTCCTGAGGAATTCAGAAATTTTTCAATATTTTGGGAACTGGTGTGGCTGTACCAGTACATACAGATATAGCTCAAGCTCTGCCTAGCTGGGAAAAAATGGATACCTGCCCATGGTTTCTTGGGGTCATTGCAAGTGTATCTTTCCTGACCCCTCCGTAGACATGGCCACAGGTCCCTCTTCCTCTGCATCTCCATACAGAGCCTAACATTGGTTTCTGGAGTCAGGTTCCAGCAGCAGCCACATTCTAGCTCATCAGAGAGGAGCCAAACATGACCCAAAGCCTGTTTCCAGTTCCACAAATGTGAGGTCCTCCACCTTCAGTTTCCCTGGGCATATGCACTTCCCGATGTTTCCTTCATGGCAGACAGCCAATCAGAAGTGGCTGAAAAAAAAAAAAAAAAGACTGGCTTTTGAGGTGTGTTAAATTTGGGTTAAATTCAATGTGGAAATTTTAAGTTAAGACCTGCAGTTCTCGAGGATAGCATGGTGGACAACACATTGTCTCTTTCCAGTGGACTTGGCCATTCCTCTCACAGTGGCAAGACACTGACCCAAGATTCCAGAGCTGGGTCCACCACCACCAACTCCATGGTCTTGGGTGAGAATCTCTCTGGGCTTTGCTTTCCTCCTCTGCAAAACAAGGATTTCGAAAAGCCAATCTCTCAAGCCTGTTCAGTTTCTAACATGCTTTAATCCCGTGGTTCCCTTCCACGGGATCAGCCACTCTCTACCCTTGGGCATAACAGTAAGGATAATAGTAGGATACCTGTGAAGGTTAAATAAGTTTGTACTGGTAAAGTGTTGAGAACGTTATCTATTTTTGCTGCCCCTGGGTCTCTGTAGGCTTCATGAAGGCTGGGATCTTACGTTTATTAAGTGCTATCTGAAGCTGCATATTCTAATCTTTAGTTGAGTAACTCTGTGAGCAGATTGTCATCAGGATCTCTATCCTGTATTAGAAGGAACAGAACTACCATCCTTTGAGGTTTCACTCTGGGCCAGACCCTGTACCAGCCACTGAACATATACTATCTCATTGAATCCTTGCAACAATGGCAAGAGATAAGAGATATTCTCCCCTTGCTTTACTGCTAAGGAAATGGATGGAGGCTCAAAAAAGATGAAAGCCACATGGCTAATAAATAGTGGATTATGAAGTCAGACCCAGGCCTATGGGATGCCAAAGCCCAGGCCAGGGTGAACACAATGAATTCCTCTGGAAAGACAGTTCACTGTCAGCCCAGGCTCTTCCCAGGGTAGAAAGCTGATACCTGCGTTTGGAGAAGGAAGCCATCCCAAGGGTGCGAGGGTGAGCATTTCCCTTAAGGCCATCTATACCCTCTTTCAAGCCAGGCTTCAGGCTCCAAACCGCAAAGGAAGATGAAAGAACATTGATGAAGTCCTCCACCCTGGGAAGAAGAAGATTAAAAATTAAAATGGAAAGAAAAGAACAGAGGAGGGGGAAGAGAACAATCCTTAACAAATATTTTCTGTTAATAAATTCCATTTTGCCTCTAAAATGTTTGCCAACTATCTAAGCAGGAAAAATTTTTCACATACCAGGTCAAACCGTTGCCGAAAGGCCTCTCCAGTCTGCCTGCCCACAGTCCCTGTTTCCATAGCCCCCCCAGCAGGCAGGCTTTTGTGGACTCTTGTGGTCTCCCCCAGGAGGACCTGCCTTTTCCATGAAGGAGATTGGGGGTTTCGGCACGCTCTCCTCCTAGTCCGGCAGAAGGCGCCCTGGCGGTCCTGCAGGTCTTCCCGGGTACCCATTTCCCTTCCCTCTCCTTCCCTCCCCTCCCTTCTCCATCTCGCTGAATCAGAGTGTAGGAAACTCATTTCTCCGCTCTCCTGCTTCCCTCCCAGGTCCATCCCCTCTCCCCAGTCAGGAAAAACTTTCTCTTACCCTCTCCTCTCTTCTCTCCCTCCATCTCCCTTTTCCCTTTGTCCTTCCTCTTTTCCTTTTTCCTCCCACACTTGGTTGGTTTTGTTGGGTTGGGAGAAAAGAGGTTCTCGAACCCTTAGCGTGGTGTTCCTGTACTTCCAACTCTCTGCCTTTGTGCATAAATAGATTCAACACATTTTACAGAGGGCTTCCTGGTGGCCTCCATTTTTGAAAAGTGCATCAGGCCTCACTATTGGGTTTGGAGACAATTCCAGCTGGTGCCAGGGACTTGTTCATTTTGTTTTATTGAATTTGCTTAGGAATAAGACCTCTTGAAGGTCCTGCGGATAGATTTATGCCAGAATATACACCATTCAGGGACTCCTGAAGCCATCTGGGGACTATCTGGATGAAAAAGAAAAGCATTTGTCAATGTCGTTCTGCCAAGCTGGGGAGCAAATGTGGATCTAATTAAAACTAAAATGAGGAACTGAGGCCAGAGGGTTGATTGTCTTTTCCCCTGATGGACCATCTTTCTACCCCCAGCTCAACTTTTCCCTTCCTGGAATAGAGAGAGGCTGACTTCTACCACATGGTCTTCACCCAGCCCTACTAGGAGAGTGTGCTTTGCTTGCCGCAGAAAGAAGCATGCTTGCTGTCCTATGGTCAGACCCTGGGCTTGAGTTACTCTTATTTTTCCCTCTGGTATACTTTGGAGGCTTTTGGAGAGCCTGTGATTTCTCATTCTTCCAGGTCATAGAATCATAGCCTTTGGGTGGGCGGGACTTCTTAGAGTCACGATGCCAGGGGCACCCTCTATTCAAAATAACTCTTCCTTCTCCTCCTTCCCTTTAGCAACTGTTTGTTCATGCTCACTATGTTCCCTGCATGGTGCAATGATAAATAAGACAAATTCTTGCCTTGATGGAACTTACTGTCTGGTGAAAGAGAGAGATGCAGAGCACCAGTACGCATCAGTCAGTGTAGGGTAGCAAGTGTGGCAAAAGCCATCTTTAAACTTTCCCATATCATGTCTTTTGTCCTTTGTCATTAAAAGCTTCATTTTAGCATAAACTCTTTGACCCTGAGAATTCTACTTCTAGCATTTATCCTTATTTATGTGTGTAATAGCACATATATGCAATTATAGTAATACAATAATATGTTTGTTAACAGCAACATTATAGTTGTTAATGTAATGTTTATAATAGCAAATGATTAGAAATATATATTGCAAAAGTCCATCAGTAGGGTATTGGTTAAATACATATGATATATCCATATAATGAAATTCTATTCAGCTATAAAAAGAAAACAAATACGAGGAAGTTCTTTTGTATAGATATGTACAAAGTCATCTCCAAGAGACATTGTTAAAAGAAGCCAGCAAGGTAAAGAACAGGGAGTTTAGAGTGTTATCATTTTTGTAAAGAAAAAGAAAAAAGAGTAGCAGGTGAATATGCATGTGTGTGTGTGTGTGTGTGTGTGTGTGTTGTGTATATGTTCAGTTTTTCGTGTACATAGCATCTTTGGAAGGCTACAGGAAATGGGAGCTATTTGGCTATGGGACTGTTCACTGAATCCTCATTTGTACATTTTGATTTTTAAACCTGTATAGTACTTCTTCAAACATTTAAATTTAACTTTTAAAAAGAAGAACAATGAAAGATGAGGACAGTGGCAAACTGAGTGCCCTTTATATGGTGGGCAACAGTCACACAGTTTTACCCAGTATTAGTGTGCGCTGATGCGGGTTCCATATTGCCAGATCTTCTAATTTTTCAAGAGAGGCTGAAAATAATAATACGTTTGAGAAATCTTCCAATTTAAAAATGTTGGCTCAAAGTAAAAAAAAAAAAAATCAGGCTAAATGAAGCAGGTCTATGAGCTGTGTCTAGTCTGATCCCATCAATGTGTGATCCCTGTGGTGGGGACTCCAGGATCCCTTAGGAAGCTGCTGTCCTTACCTAGGAGAGAGGTAACGAAGGTGGCGGAGGTCAGAGGAGCAGGATGGCGGGGCAGGAATGGACGGGGCAGAGGCTGTGTGTGTCTGTGGGGGCTGGGGCACGGGGCAGGAGGCAGAACCAACAAAATCTGGTGACAGCTGGATATGGAGGATAAGAGGAAAAGATGTAGAAGAACACTCTGGATTTTCAAGCTTCAGTGGTTTGTAGGATGAGGGATTTGCAGGGGAAATGGAGTGGGAATGGCTCGGAAATCAGGGAGACCTGGATTCTCACCCGTCCTCCACCATTTGGAGTAAAAGAAAATTTTTTATATCATTAAATGTAGATAGTACTAAAGGTAGATTGGTACTAAATAAAATAATGGATGTAAAGTGTTTATAGTGCTCGAAACGTTAGTTGTCATAGACATTTGCTATTTTTGGTTGCCAGCATCCGTTTTCTCTATTTCCTGCTCAACAACCCCACTTTCCTTTTGGTCCACGTGATCTCATTTCACTTCCAAGAGGGAGTAGCAGGAAATCAAGTCTGACCAGTGAGTGACTCTCACCCTCTTGGTGACAGTGACAGGTTCAGGGGTGATCACAGGGCCCAGTCAGACCAATCAGAGTCAGTTCTGGCCCTTCCAGAATGGGTGTGTGGCCAGGGTGGGGGCCAGGGTGGGGGCCTGGCTGCTGCAGCCACCGTCTCGCCATCGCCAGGGAGATCAGGTGTGAGATGGAGCCCACCAGGGTGAGCAAGCTGAGAGATGAGGGGAGAGAGAGAGCAAGGCCTGGTGAAGGAATTCATGTCCCTACGTCATGCCTCAACTCCATTCCTGGTGTTTTCAGCTTGCTACTGAGCTAGTACATCCCATTTTATCTTGGATACATACCTTTAAACAAACAAACACAAGTGTCCATGGACAGAGCACAGGCAACTGCTAAGCAGGCCACCTGCTGTCTGGTGTCCTAGTGTCCTCAGACTCACCAGCTTCCTTAGTACCCTTGCAGACCCTGTGGGGTGGGAGGTAGCATGATCGTTAGCTGCCGAGAATTCTTGGTGCCTGCCTGCAACAGCCCTGTGTCAGCATCATGAGACACTTCCAGATTAGTGAAAACATAGACATACGGTCAAGTGTGAGCCCAAGGTGAAAGCAAAGGAGACAAAGAGGCTGTTGAGAGACAGGCAGGAGCGAGGCCGTGGGAGGGAGGTGGGAAATGGATGCTGTTTCTAGATTCCTGTGCGGGAAAGCTCTGTGGGGAGGCCTGTGATCCCGTGGCACTGAAGCACGGAGATCACTGCTGGAACGTGGGGCCTCATGTCACATAGGCCCTGTGAGCTCTAGAACAACAACCTCCAGGATGTGGCATCTGCAGAGGAACATCAAAAGGGTTGACTTTGCTCAGGCAGGAGAAGATGAGGCTTCGCTGGGAGCCTGTGTTGTTCCCTGAATGATGACCTGGCAAAAGCTGTGTTAAGTGTGTGTGAATGTCTGTCTTCCCATCTAAATGGTCAGGGTGGGGCCCAAGTCCTACTCCTCTCAGTAACCTTCAGAAGAACACAGCCTGACACATAGAAAGAGCTAGAATAAAATGTGTTTCACAAGAAACAAACTGGAAGAATTCAGTGGACTGTTTCTCCTCTTCCTGGAAGAGTGACCCTAGAGGGCTAGATTTGGGACTGGGGAGCTCGTGCAAACGCTGGTGTGAAGAAGGAAAGTGGACATGAGATCCCTCGGAGAGATATCAGTCTTCTGGACTGCTTCTTTCACTGGGAAATGTTGACAGGGAACTGGGGTTAATTCCCCTGACACAGGGTCTGTTTGTCATGCTTCACTGCAGCTGCAGGGATGGGGGCAAGCCTGCAAAATAAAGGACCATGTTTGTAGGGGAAAGACAGTTGGGTGCCTAGTGGCATCTCAGCCCAGCCACCCTGCTTTCAAGGACCAAAAATGATGAACTCTTTGTCTTGCAGCTGCTGGGCCCCTTTACTTGCTATCTGGGCTACAACACTTCCAGATGGTTGCCACATTACAGCTTCCAAATGGTCTGCCCCCTCCAGCCCTCTCTCTCCTCCCAGTTAGGTCCTGGATAGCAATCCTGTGTCTTAGTGGGATCCAGTGGGTGAGAAAGAATGCATTGTTATCCCGTAACTTGAACCTCCTTTTGGCAAAAAGGAAATTCTACCTGCCCCCAAAAGAATGGGAGAAGAATGACCACTGGAATGACAGGGTTGGAAGTTTTAAAAGTTTCTTGGGATAATTAAAGACCTGGGCTCTAGCCCTCACAGCACCATTGATTAGCAGAGAGCTATTGAGCAGTTCAAATCAATTTATCCATCCATTCAACAAACTTTGAGTGATTACTAAATGTCAGGTACTGTGCTATGTGTTAGGGAGGTAAAGCTGACCAAAGAGTATTTTCTACCTTCATGGACTATATGCAGAGATAAACAAACAGTCCAAACAATTAATTATACCATAGGGTGGTAGTTGGTATGATGAGAGGAACCCAGGTACCATGGGACCCCAACAGAGGACCCCTTTCTGTGGGCTTGCTTCCTCATCTGTGCATTGAGTGTGTGGTGCCACAGCATAAAAGGAAGGTAAGGGGGCTTTGATGTGCCTGTCGTGGTCATACTTTGAGGAGGGACTTGGACCCAGCTTGGGCTCCAAAGCAAATGCTGAGCAGTGGTTCTCAAATTCCAGGGCACATTAGAATTAGAACCTGGGGGAGAACTTATTTTAAAAGGTAGATTACTGGACCCAACTCCAGGAATTCTGATTCATTAGGTTTGGGGCAGGGCCTCATAATCTACATTTTCAAGAAGTACCTTGAGTTGATCCTGAATTCAGATGGTCCATAGACCACGCTTTGAAAAAGACTGTCTCTGAAGTTCCTGACAACTCTGATGTACTAAAATTTCCCCAACGGTTAGTCATTTTCTTTGAGTTGGCAGAAAAAGTGCTCGTGATCAAGCCTGGATTTTGGCTTCTTCCCCAAGGTGCAGGCTTCAACTTTTTCTCTATGGGACCAGCTAGTAATAATTGCCGGGCCATCTGTTTGACAGAAAGCACGCCTATTCACGCAGTCATTCTTGATTCAGATGTCTGGAGAGAAGTAGAGTAAAACTGCACTATGGAGTCTAAATAGTTTCCTATTAGAAAAACACCTAAATGTTCTAAATAAGACAGCAGTAATAAGCATGGGTTAACAGCACGAGCCCTGAGGCCAGTTTGCCTAAGTTTCAAATCTAAGCTTTTTCACTTACCAGCCTTGAGACCTGGGGCAAGTTGCTTTACTTCTCCTTGTCCCAATTTCCTTCTATGAAAATGGGACTCATCAGAATGGCACCTACCTGGAGGGGTGTCGCTGGAGGTAAATGAGAGAATGCATACAATAAGCACTTAGCACGGTGCCTGGTGCTAATAAACAAGAAATATTACCTGTTACTAACAAAACTGAGGGCACAAAAATTCCCAGGAGCTAGAAACCAAGAGGGAACTAAAAACTAGAAAAGTGAACACATGGGCTGTCCCTTGCAGTCACCACAGATCAGTGGTGTTGGTGTTAGAGCTGGTCCTATTCACACAGAGGCTTGGGCCTTAATACTGTGCAGGGACAGGAACCTAAGTCTTGAGCCTGTGGGATGTGGTGTGTTGGCACTGAGACTTCAACTTAAAGCCAGGACCCTAGAAGGACAATGTCCTTTAAAAAATTGTGGAGCATAAAAAGTTGATCTCTAACACAGAGAACTGAGAAGAAAGTGTGTTTATCTTGAACTGAGCTCGAGCTCAGGAGGGGAAAATGTCTCCCTTAAGAATTCAAAACCACTGGCATGAGCCTCTCATGAGTTTGGGGTTTGAATAAATAGCTCCTGCACAACCTAGAAATCCCTAGGCTAAGAAATAACATAAAATTTGGTGTGGGCCAATTATACTGTGTTAGAAGCAAACAGTTTGATTATACTGGTTTCTCCAGATTAAAGCCCCGCTGAACATGAGCTCACAATCTGAAATCATGCGACACACAAGAAAAAAACAGGAGCAAAAGTCTGCAGGCCCAAGAAACAATAGGATTAGACCTTCTATAACCTTAGATTATATAACTATCAAAGGAGACCATAAACTAAGTATGTCAAAATGATTAATAATATAAAATAAGGCTTCAAAAACATAAATATCTGGAAAATGAATAAAATCAGGCAGATTTTAAAAATAAAACAAATAGTACCCTTTCTTAGAAATAAAAAAAGAACTCATTGAAATTTAAAACTCAATAAACAGACTAAATAGTAGATTACACATAGTTGAGAAAGAATTACAGAACCTGGAGATGGGTCTAGGAGATTATCTGGATGGGAACCGAGATGAAAACTCTGAAGGTGATATTAGGAGGCGTGGAGGATAAAATGAGAAAGTCTAGCGTACATGTGAGGGGAGTCCCGGGGGGGGGGAAACAGAGGAAATGGCCTAGGGTTGGTGAAAGATAAGAATGCGGAGACTCGGGTATCACAATGAGCCCAGACTAGAGAAATGAAACCAAAGACTCTTCCAGATACACCATATCTAAAGAGCGGAAAACGCCAAAGACAAAGAGAAACTTTACAAAAGAAACCAGAGAGGAAAGACTGAGACCCATTACAGCTGAGAATACCGTGGGAGAAGCCACGAAGACCATGTGAGTGTCCGTGTCCCAGGGCCGCCACGTAGGACGGAGCCTGCATGACGAGCGACCTATGGGGGGCCGGACGCGGGCAGGCGGTGGGCAGAGGCCCAGGCTGACATCAAGGACGGCTTCAAAGCAGGGTGAGGATTGGGACTTGGTACAGAAGGCTGCCGGGAGCTCTCACATTGTTGCAAGGATCCAAGGAGACAAGATAAATAGGCTTGTTAACTAAAAAGCCATTTTCAAAGAATTGTTTTGCGGTGACTGAGTGTGGAAATGAACCTATTCTGGGACTCTTTGTTCTCAACTTCAAACTGCTGTTTTTAGTTTTGTTTTTTTCTTTTCCTTCTTCCTTTCTCTTTTTTTTTTGATGGCACAGAGAGGTTTTGCAACAGCCTAAGAGACTTGAGAAAAGTGTTAAGTTAGTTTAGAGCAAATGCTCGCTATTTGACTCTGGGTTAACCACCCTGTGTGCAGCGTTGACGTTTTTTGGAAATGGCATAAATTATCCCACTTCTTTTGCCCTTTCTGTTGCTTGGTCATGCTAGACGGAGCCTCCTTCCGATTGGGTCAAACAAAGGTGTGCTTTGGGGTGGGGGAATATCCCTGAAAACTCTTTATATGCAGGTTGGCATTTTTATGCGCTTGCTGTTCTTCTGAGCTGTTGTTGACAATGGAAAGTTGGAAAGAATTTGCTCAAGAACCCCCAATAAAGAATCGTGCACAGCCTGCCAAGGAATGTGAGTGAATTAGCAGAGGCTTGCCCCGGGGAAGTGAGGAGATGGGCTGGGTACCACTCGACTCACCCCATCATCCACCCAAAAGCTTTTATCTTGTTGGCCTGGGCATGAGGACACATCTGGTTTGGGGAGAGTCAGGGAGAGCGTGTTCTTTCAACACGTTTTTATTGAGTGATGACTGTGTGACAGTCACTATAGTCAGTGTGCTAGGGACACTGCAGTAATCCAGACAAAGCCCCTGCCCTCTGAGCTCAGACTGTAGTGTGAGAAGTAAGTAAGTAACTATAATATAGCTCTAAAGTGCTAGATAATCGAGGTGGTATAAACATGCAGCAGGGAGACGTAATGTCTAAGGCTCGAGAGGAATAAACTAAAGTCGCCGAGGGAAGGAGATTCAAAGAAGTGTGCATTGTTCAATTTTTATGGAGCACCAAAATGAGAGGTGAAGAGTGAAAAATGTTGCTGGAATATCAGGCAGGAGCCAGACCAGAAGGAATCCTCTAAGCCATAGTTAGAATAGCCTTGATCTTGAAGACTTTGGGGGTTGAAGGGTTTTATGCAGAAAAGTAACCTGATCTGATTAGTTTTTAGAAAGCTCACTCTGGCTGCCATCTGGGGCTTCCATGAGAGGGGAGAAACAGGAGGCAGGGAAGCCCATCAGGCAGCTTTTGTAGCAATTGCGAGGCAGAGCCAGGTGGCAGTAGTGGACATGGAACATGGGACGATTAAAGAGGTGCTTCTGCGGGACAGCTGATAGGGCTTGGCGATTGAACGTGAGCTTTGAGGGAGAGAGAGGATGCGGAACAAGTTCAGGGTCCTGGTTTGAGCATTCGGAAAATGATAAGAGGAAGTTCTCTCCTCCTACATCGAGACAGAGCTGTAATCTATGATGGAGAAGAACAGATACGACTTAAGGAAACGTTGGGCCAGCTTCACAGGGGTCTCACAGGGCCCCCACTCAGCAGTGCCTGGGTGAATGCCCTGCTGGCCATCTTGAAATCTGTAATAATTTTGTCTTTGAACTGTGTTTTGTCAGTGAAGACTGGTGGGACAACAGAGCTTGCTTAGGAGCAGAGGAGGTGTGCACAGTGTGTGTGTCTTCTTCATTCCTACTTTCATTCCTTCATTCCATTTCCCTAGAGCATTCGGGGTGCCCATGAGCACTGAATCCCAGCAGAGTCACTGTGCGTGGCAGTTCAGCAAGACTCCAATGGGTACAAGGCACGTGTATCCTGGAAACTGGTGGCTTTGAGTCTCAATGAACACCGAGAGTCCCTATTCCTGTTCTCTATCAACATGACTAAGACTGAGTAAGTGGGGTGCTGCCTGCCCTGAAAGGCCATGCTCTCCACTCAAATCAGAACTTCTTTCAAATGCAGGAAGATGGCAATGGTGTTCTGAGAAACAGAAGGACCAAGGAAGCTCCTTAGTCCTGTGGCTTCTCTGCGTTGGCCAACCACCTGTGCTGCAAACGATGACACAGAAGGGAAGGGAAGCACAGGGCAATGCATAGCTCCTTTTCCTTTGAGTCCTTCCTTACTCAGCATTAAATTAAAGGTAGACTTTGAAATGAAATATGAAATTTTAAAAGAGAGAAAAAACAAATTGAAGGTAGAGGGTGTTGGTGGAATGTGCACTTACCAAAGACACTTGAGTTAAATTTGTGCTGTGTTTCTGCTCTTCTGTTAAGAATGAGATACATATGCATGGATGAGCTGCAACGTACAGATTGTGTAACTTCTGTGGTTCTCCATAGGAGTTAAGATTCTTATATTTGCATTTAAAACTGACATTGCACAATATAAAAATAAACAGTAAAATTCATGCTAGTAATGTAAAGTTTTAATTTTTCTTTACTTAGAATGACACTAAATGACTTTTTTTTTAGCAAATAAAAACACCATGACAGTGGGAATGCAAAGTGGTACAGCCACTTTGGAAGACAGTTTGGTAGTTTTTACCAAGCTAAACATAGTCTTAGCACACGATCCAGCAGTCCCGCTCCTAGGCATTTATCTCAATGAGCAGAAAACTTACGTCCACGTGAAAGCCTGCACATGAATCTTTATAGCAGCTTTATTCATAATTGCCAAAATTTAGAAGTGACCAAGACACCCTTAAACATCCATTTGTGAATGAATAAAATTGTGGTACATCTACACAATGGAATATTATTCAGCAATAAAAAGAAATGAGCCATCAGGCCTCAAAAAGACAGGGAGGAACCCTAAATGCATAGTGCTTAGTGAAGGAAGCCAGTCTGAAAAGGTCACATTTTGTATGATTCCAACTATATGATATTCTGGAAAAGACAAAACTATAGGGTAAGTTAAAAGATCAGTGGTTTCCAGGAGGGTGGAGAAGAGGAGAGAAATGAATAGGTGGAACACAGGGGATTTTTAGGGCAGTAAAACTCTCCTTCTATGTGGTACTGTAATGACAAATACATGACATTATGCCTTTGTCAAAACCTATAGACTGTGCAGCACAAAGAGTGAACCTTAATGTAAACTATAAACTTTAGTTAATAATGAGTCAATATTGGCTCATCAATTGTAACAAATGTACCACACCAATGCAAAAGTGTAGAGGGGGTTTAGGGGAGCTCTCTGTATTTTCTGCTTCTTTTTTCTGTTAAAAATCTATTAACTTTAAAAAAAAAGAAAGAAGAAAGTTTAGTCTCATGTTGTATTGACTTCTGGGAGAGTGGCTAAGATGCTGGTGGTGGAGAAAGTGACAACCACTCTAGAAAGTCCTCAGAGTGACCAACGGCCTCTTTCCCTTGGCTCGGGCCCCCTGCTCTGTCAGCAGAGAGTGGAATCATCAAGGACCCAACCATATGCCAGCTTCTCCTTTGGGCACTGCCCGAACTTCAGGTGCCTGCTGTCAGAGCTGGTGCTCAGGTATGCTTTGTCATGGGCGAGGATTCAACCCCTACCCTCTGCCCTACCTTCCTTTTTTCAGAATTTAGGAACCACGATTTCCCTCCAAATCTACAAGAGATGAGGAGTGACATTTCTCCTTGGACAACCAAATGATTGTTAGTGTTATCAGAAAAGAGACTTCAGTACCATCTCTGCCACTCACTGGCTGACTTTGACCAAGTTGCTTCCCCTCTCTGTGACTCATTTGACCTATGTGTAAAAGGAACATGGTGTGGAGGGAGACAAGTTAGGTGGTTTTCCAAGACAGCTACCAAAGAACCTCCATATGTAAAAAGATGTAAGCAGGGCTGCTCTGGGTGAAGACAGGGAAAGGTAGAGAGGGGTAATCCAGAGTCCCAGCCCACCACCCACCTGTTCTCTTGACCCACTCATGCCCTTGAGCTCTAGCGTTTCTAGAAACGCCAGCATACTGTGTAGCACAGTTTGAACACCCCTGGTTTGATCTACCTCCCTCATTTTATGAACAGAAGGGCAAAGTACTTGCTCGAGGTCATCAAGGAGTTTGTGGTCATGACGGAATTAAGACCCAGGTCTCTTGACATCTGGTTCAGTGCTCTTTCCCCTGGCTGTTTTGCCGCAGTCCTGTTATGGCCACTCTTTGTTTATTGAGTGGGAAACACCCTACAAGCCCAAACATGAGCTCTGCCCTCTGGGAATGGAAACAGCAGCCCACACACAAATCATTGCCACTGTCCATGCACCCACCCTGAGTGCCAGCAATATGATCCTGATAGGTTATTTGTGTTTATAAGCAAGTATGAGATTCCTTAGGTCCCTAGGTCTCTGATAAAGCTCTACTGGGGACTTGGATGCCCCACTGGCTTAGAGTTTCGATCACTTTAGCAATTGTCCTCAGTGCCAGCACAGCACTTAGTTATGCACAGGCTTGCATTCATATAGCCCAGCCCTTTCGTTGGTATTGGTCCTATGTCTTCAACAATATGCTCTACTCCATACGAATGCGGTCCCCCCCATGCCTGCTCTGGTGTTCTGTACACAGTTGGTGCTTAGTTAAAAGTGCTTAGTTAATCATGCTTCTTTTCAAGGCCATTCAACCTGCTTCTGCTCATGAAATGGGAAGGGGCTCAACGTCAGAAGAGTTCCAGAGGCAGGCGAGCTTTTGAACCTGTCAGAAAGGGCAGTGCACCACTTCACCCAGCATGGCAAAAGTGAGAAGGAACTAGGCTGGCAGCCAATGAGAGTGTACTACAAATAGCAGCTACAAGTTTGGAACATTTACTGTGCTGAACCCTGCAGGTGCGTGATCTCCGGGAATGCTAAAAACAACCTCGGATGGACTTATTCCTAACTCATTGTACAGATGAGGGAGCCGAGACTCAGAGAAGGAGGGTAACTTGCACAAGGCTTCATAACCATAATTGCAAAACCCAAGTTCTAGCTGATTCCAAAACCCAAGTTCATAATCTCCATATCAGGATGACCAAGGGCAATATAATTGGGTTTTGAAAGATCCTATGGGTAGTGTAAGAGCTTGCACATCACATTTTTTGATAGTCCTCTGCCTGGTCTTTAACCTTCAGCCCACCTTGCTATCTCCCCCTCCTGCAGCTTCCTAAAGAATTTAGGACAACAAATGAAAGGACTAGAGAATGTAGAGCCAGCAAGTTTATAAACCAGACATGTTAACATGGCCCAGAGACCTCCAGGGATGGGGGAAGAGGGGTGCTGGCTGAGACATTAACACAGCCAGAGATAGGGTAATGAATACAGAAAATCTGCAAAGTTTATCCCAAAGGTCTATAAATCAGGAACGTTGTGATCCTACTGATCAGTCCCACAGATGCAGATATGATGAGTAAAATCTTTTTTCAAAGTCCACTTGGGTCTCTAAGAGTGTAGCAGGGTGGTTGTTCAGTGACCTCAGAGTGCAACAGACCTGAGTTTCATTCCCAGATCTAGATCTGTCACTTATTAGCCGAGGGACTTGGGGCAAATTACTTGAGCCTTTGAATTTTAGTTTGTCATCTGTATCTTGGAAATAATAATACCTACCTCAGAGAGTTGCGAAGATTAAATGAGATTCTTGTTCAGTGCTTAGCATAGCACCTGGCATATTGTAAGCTTTCAATAATAGTTGCTGTTATTGTGATTATTATTAATGTTATCCATGTTCAGCTTCTCATCAAGTGAGATACAATTTTTTTGACAGCCTAAGGGTTTGATAGCTCCCTTTAGGGACCCAAGTCCATCCTTGGGTTCAGACTCCAGTGCAGCAGTTGGCTCTTCCTCTGTCTCAATCTTTGCACATGGGGAGGCCTACCTGAAGACCCCTAGTGGGAAGATAATTGTGGGGGCTCTTTCCAAAGATAGATTGAGCGGTAGCTCAGAAGGGAAATGACCCAGACCCCGGAACCTCTAACCTTCTTGAAAATTATTGAAGCTACCAGAATATTCAAAACCATAAAACCAGTCCTAAAGTTCTTGCTAGCCTGCAGGCAACAATAGACTCAAAATATTTGAGCTACACCATTCTATGGAAACTTAGAAATCATCTGATCCAATCTCTTCCTTTTACAGATGAAAATACCGAGTTTTGGAGAGAGGGTGGAACTTTGACTAGAACCACAGATTATTAGAATTGCCAAGCAATAAATAGCACCGTGAAGGACTGAGAATCAGACCCAGTTAAGCGTCTCTCTGGATCTGGTGGCCTCAAGTCCAAAGCATCCCAGGATTCCACACTGGTTCCTGACTACTCCAGTGCATGGCAGTGGTTCCCGCAGCGAGGCTGGCTGTTGCGCAGGCTCCCCCTCTGTTGCCCCTGTGGTCCTACGACTGATGGACGTGTGGCTCTGTTCATCCCAGGGGATAGGAAGCTCCTCAAGGGCAGGGGACACTTTAGCAACTAGAATCTTAAGATCACAAACACATTTTAGCTGGAAAGAACCTTAGAAATGACCTCATTTCACCCCTTTATTCTACAAATGGGAAGGCAGAGGCTCAGAAAGGGAAAGGGTCACGTTTGTGGTCACTAGTTCCACAGTGGCAGAGCCAGCTCCAGAGCCTAGAGTCTTCTGACTGCTTGACCTTGCTGTGGTGTTGCACTGCACACTTAGTAGGCTCTCAATATGCTGGTGGCTCATCCATTTTCACCCCTAGCTCAGCCTTATCCCCACAACTTCTGACTTGTAAATCCTACTTTCTACTCAGCATCTCTACTTGTATAAGGAACAAAAATCTCCGTGTGTCCAAAATGGAGCTTGGAGAAGACTGAGTGTGTGTGTGTGCATGTGTGGTGTCAGGCGATAGGAGTAAGCACTTAGCACACATTAGCTTCCTGTTGGCTAAAAACTGTCTAGCTAATACTGGTGGTGCTGATAGATTACACTGGGCAAAGGAAGTCTCGTGTGTTCTCTGTAGCAGATGCCAAGGAGCAAAATCATCATGTTGGGGAAGTTTCAGAACCAGCCCTTTCTCTTGCCCAGATATACAGCCAGCACACACTGGCACAAGGAGGAATAGCGGGATGTCAACAGAGAGAGATGAAAGAATATATATTTTAACTGCTTTAACTCTCGTATTGTTAATGGGTTAAGACTGCCATGTTCAATTCCACATAGTATAAAACAAACTACTTTAATCTGAAAATTTATTAGAATACTTGTTATCTGTTATCAGCTGTTTTATTATGGCCTCTATAGTGCTCTTTCTTAAAATTCTGATTTTCTTTTTTAAGGACTTTATCCTGTTGGAATTGCCTATATTAAAAAACTTCAAAGTGTAGCCCTAAGGGAAAGAATGAAGTAACTGATTATACAAGATTGACCAGCAATTTCATGAGCGCCTACCAAATACCGATGTCTTCATTGATGCTAAGCTTCTCCCTCTGGCAAAGGTAATCAACAAATTCAATAGCTTCCTAAGTAAGTGGCAATGGAACACGGTGAGCCCTCTGATTTGCTATGGCAGGAAATGACACATCCAGTGTCCTCAACAGCTGTACCAATTTGTTCCGATAACAACTCAACAGGAAGGGCCCCACAACATGCAGTCCTTTTAGGCATCTTTAAGACAGGAGATTGTGTTTCTCATAAGATAAACCCTCCTTCTCTGGTTTCTGCAGTTGAGTTTTTAATGTGCTATGGAAAAAAGTAATACAATCAGGAACTGTGTCAAGGTCATCCATGTGGGCCCTCTAACCTTCAGTGGTCTGAAGATGGGCCATCAGTGGATGAATGTCTCAGAAAGTCCCTGTGGCCTTTATTCTGTTTCCTTTTGTGGGTCCTTAGGAAATAGAGCATGTTAGAACAATTATATTCTAAACTTTGTAGAGCAGAAATTAAGAATAAAACAGAGAAGGTGAAAGGGGAAGCAGAAAAAGACTACAAGGTATAATCAATATCTTAGTAGCGAGTAGATCACACGAGTCACTATTCTGTACTACAGTTTTCTTTTGCTGATCGTGCTGTCAGGGAAGCCATCTGCCTTCCTGAAGACACTTTCCTTAGCAGCCTCCTGAGATGAAATTTCTCTTTTTCCCGTGAGACATACCCCTCCCAGGCAAGAGGCTGAAGGTGATTTTGTCCCATGCCTTAACTGTATTCCCACAGGACCCAGCCCCAACGATGGAAGAGAATGAACATAGACATTTCCCCTTAAAAAGAACAAAAAAAAAAAAAAAAAAAAGAGAAAAGAGCCTGAAAGTCTGTTCTAGTTTGAGAGAAAAGGAATAACTATGGGGGGAGGGAGAAGAGTCTTGCTGTGATACGGTGAACATGCAGGTCGTAAACCATGTTATTTACAAGGTATTTCTTAAAAACGATCTTCCAACAAGCTGCTCATTTATCTATTGCTGGTAACAAACCACCCCAAAATTTAGTGGCCTCAAGCCAGCACCAGTTATTAGTTTTCACAGTTCTGTGGGTTTGCTGGGCAGGTCTTCTGTTGGTCTTGCAGGGCTGTCCTCACTACTGTATGCCGCAGGCAGGTCTATGGTGCCAGCTGGGCCTCTCTCTCCACATGGAATTCTATCCTTGAGGAAGCTAAACCATGCCTCTTTACGTGGCAATGGCAGTGTCCCAGGAGAGTGAACAAAAAACCTACAATGCTACAATGCAAGGTCCCTTAGGGACTAGCCCGGAGGATCACACAGTGTCGTTTCTGCCGCATTCTATTGGCCAAAGCAAGTCACAAGGGCAGCCCAAGTTCAAGGGATAGGAAAATAGACTCCACCTCCCGATAGATGTACCTGGAAAGTGACACAGCAAAGGGCAGTGGGCACAGGCCCGGGGGAGGCATGATTCATCAATAGCCATTACCATAACAACCCACCCCATAAGACAACTGTCAGATATTAGAATGTTGGAGCCACAAGGGACCAGGACAGGACCCAAGACTCTTGTCTTCTAGTACAAGCCTTTTCCCACTAAGCCAGTTATTCCAAGCGATTATTAGTTCTCTTTCAACTGCCAGGAGATTCAAGCATGTTGTGGTGCTAGATGTGGTTTCCAGCACCAGCCTAGTCAAATGTGGACAACTGCCTTGTGCCCTGAGCAAACCCATCTCCTTCCCACCCTTCCCCAAGTTTCCCGCACCATTTTTATACGCATCATAGACTCAAAAAATTCTCCACAAATTTTAACAAGTTGGTGAGGAATTTCTACAGTCTTTTTTTTTTCTGCAGAAGAATTGAATAACAGCAAACACGTCATCGGAGGAGGACTTGTCTGGGAGAGCAACCATTTTTAAAGAAGAGTACATGAAGTCACAAACAGTTACAGCTGATCCACTTTGCAGTGTCACCATCCATGCCTAACTAAATGTTGAAGTCCCAGGAAAAATTCACTGTGCATCGTGTTCCAGAAACCAGCTTTGCAAATGGTCTTTTCAGATGTGTACGTTTTGTGTATTTGAGCTATATAATATATATTTTCCTCCCTCCTCATCCAACCCCTACCCCTAGATTTAATTCATCAGCATTGCCGAAAAAGCATCTCTATAAAGTACTTAATTTCAGGTGGTGCAGGGCCAAGAGAATCCCCCAGGCCCAGTCTCTCCCTCTAGGAAAGTAGTTTTCAATTGGGGGTGATTTTGTCACCCCCAGGGGAAATTTGTCAATGTCTGCAGCACTTTTTATTGTCATGACTTGGAGGAGAGGTACTATAAGCGTCTGCTGGGTAGAGGACAGGGATGCTGCTCAATGTCCTACAACACATAGGACAGCCCCAAAACAAAGAGTGATCTGGTCCAAAATGCCACTAGTGCCGCTGTTGAGAAACCCGCTCTAGGAGCTTGTAATTATGACATGAGGGATGGCCTGTTTTATGTTCTGTGGAAACGTGATTGCAGATCTCTATTTAAAGCACCGTTTCCCTCCATTCAAATGTGTTTTAAGCTATTCAGAAGAAAAGGAACACGGGAGTGCATTTCTGGTAGGGGTTAAGTTATGAAACACACAGTTTAGAAAAGAGATTATTTTCCATAGTGACTACACATTCATCACAAAAGAGGGACAACAGAGTACGTTAGGATATAATTGCCAGGTAAATATTTTCCTGACTCCAAAGAGATGTTATGGGGTTTACTCAGGGATGGGATAGTTCAGATTGGCCTGCCACTTTTCTTCATTTTTCTGGTTCTGATCTGGAGGCAGATACAGTCATCACTGGTACAGGATCAAGGTTTTTGAGACCCTTCCTCATTGCTAATAGGAAACTAGCTTCTTCCCCCAAAGCGGCTGGATCAACAGGTAGAATGAGACCAGACTGGCAAGGTCTGGACTTGCCAGTTTCTGAAATATGTAGTTCTGGAATCAAGTCCAGTGTCCCAGGATCCTCTTGGTCAGTCAGGACTGAGAACCTAGCCAGGTGGTGGGCAGTTTTATCTCATTGTATGGGCCCAGGGACTCAAGCTTAAGGAATTTACATAATTTGCCTAACAACATGCAACTGGTAAGAATTGAAACCAAGGCTCTGAAGCCCCATCTTGTAGATGGGGTTGCTTTTTTACTGATTTGGTATGCTGGAAAGAGCACTGGACTGGAAGTCAAAAATAACACCAAGGTTTCTGTGACTTTGGGCAAGTATTTTAACATCTCTAGACCTAAGTTTCCTCTTCTGTAAATTGGGATGGCAGAAATGTCTGGTGTGTTCATGGGCCTCAAATTGTCCATAATTGTGTTGGATCCAGAGCCCTTGCACTAGACTTCTGAGAATTCCAGCCTCTTCCATCCACATGAGTGAGCCATGGCTGTAGGGAGGAGGAGACAAGGTTACTCCTGAGTGGGTGGGGGTGAGGGAGAGCAGGGCTGCTGCTCAGCTCAGGCTCTGCCTGCCCCGGGCCAGAGAGGCAGAGAACAGAGAGGGTGTGGTGTGGGCATGTCAAGGCCACACAGGACAGGGGACAGGTCGGGGGATTGCAGCAGCAATAGCAGCAGGGTCAAGCTACAGAGAAGCTGGACAAAGCAGAGTCCTGAAGAGCATCTTCTTGACTTTTCTTTGGTCTGTGCAAAGTGCCATTCATTCATTCATCCATCAAGCCTTCACTGAGTCCAAACTCTGCTCCAAGTACATGGTGGAGAGTTAAAGTTAACTAAGATAAGGTGGATCCCTCCCCTCCTGAGGTTTACTAGTGGGTAGAGGTGTAGGCCGAGGCATCCACAACCTGTCTCCCAGCTGTGCCACTTCCTTGGCAAACTCTTTCACCTCTCTGTGCCTTGATTTCCCTATCTGTAAAGTTGGAATAATAATAGTATCCACATTAAAGTGCCGCTCGGAGGATTAAATGAAATAATTTAGGTAAAGCACTTAGCACAAGGCCTGGCACAGAATGAGTATTCCATAAATGTCAGCTATTGCCATTCCTGTTAATTGATGAGGCGGATACATAAATAGCTCATTGTTAGCTGTCCTGGAGCCCCACCTGGTAGATGGAGCTCACTGAAGGAAACTGGAGCATTCAGGCAGGAAACAGTCACCAAAGAAGAAAGAAAATGACCCAAAAAGCCATTATGGGTGGTGTATCTTTTTTTTGCTTTGCTTCTCGTTGGGCAGAAGAATGAACATATAGAAAAGTCCCCACGAGAGGAGAATTCAGATGCCGCTAAGATGTAGAGAGCATTTACCCAAGGCCAAGCTGGTCCTCCCTGTGATCTCCTTTGATCTTTAGAACAAGCCTGACAGATAGGTATTATCACCTGTTAGCTTCCTAGGGCTGCTGTGAAAAAGTACCACAAACTGAGTGGCTTCAAAAAACAGAGATTATATTTTCTCACAGTCCTGGAGGCCAGAGGTCTGAAAGCAGTATCACTTGGCCAAAATCAAGGTGTTGGTAGGTGTACTTGTTTGTTAAGGTTGCCATAACAAAGAACCACACACTGGGTGACTGAAACAACAGAAATGTATTTTCTCACAGTTCCAGAGCCTGGAAGTCCAAGGTCAAGGTGTTGGAGGGGTTGGTTTCTCCTGAGGGTTTTCTCCTTGGCTTGCAGATGGCTGCCTTCTCTCTATGTTGTCCTCACATGGGCTTTCTTCTGTGTGTGTGTGCATCTCTGGTGCCTCTTCCTCTTCTTTTTTTTTTGACACAGAGTCTCGTTCTGTTGTCCTGGGTGGAGTGCAGTGGCATCATCATAGCTCACTGCATCCTCAAACTCCTGGGCTCAAGCAATCCTCCTGCCTCAGCCTTCTGAGTAGCTGGGACTACAGGTGCCTGCCAAGACACCAGCTAATTTTTCTATTTTTAGTAGAGTCAGGGTCTCACTCTTACTCAGGCTGGTCTCCAACTCCTGAGCTCAAGTGATCCTCCTGCCTCAGCCTCCCAGATGCTAGGATTACAGGTGTGAGCCACTGCACCCCTCCCTTTTCCTCTTTTTATAAGGACACCAGTCCTGTTGGATCAGGGCCCATCCTAACAGCCTCATTTTAACTCAATCCCCTCTTTAAAGACCTTATCTCAACTGGGCATGGTGGCTCATGCCTGTAATCCTAGCACTCTGGGAGGCCAAGGCGGGCGTTTGACGTTGCAGTGAGCTATGAGGACGCCACTGCACTCTATCCCAGGTTGACAAAGCAAGACTCTGTCTCAAAAACAAAACAAAAAACCTACCTTATCTCCAAATATGGTTATATTCTGAGGTACTGGAGGTTGGGACTGCAACATATGAACTGGGCAGGGGGGTGGGTAAAATTCAGCCCGTAACAGTAGGTCCATGCTCCTCTGAGGGGCCCTAGGAAGAAATGATCTGCCTCTTCCAGACTCTGGTGGCTACTAGCATTCCTTGACTAGTGGATGCATCACTCAGATCTCTGCCTCTGTGGCCACTTTGCCCCCTCCTCTTCTGTCTGTGTAATTTCCCTCTACCTCCCTCTTACAAGGACATTTATGATGGCATTTGGGGCCCACCAGGATAATCTCCTCATCTCAAGATCCTTAACATAATTACATCTGCAGAGACCCTTTTTCCAAATAAGGTAACATTCACAGGTTTCAGGGATTAGGACGTGGATATCTTTTGGGGGGCCATTTTTCAGCCCACCACACCACCCCATTATACAGATGGGAAAACTGAGGTCCTGTAAGATGAGGCAACCTGCTCACTATTCTAGAGAGAAAACAGGGCTCTGAACTCAATCCACTCCTTCCAGTCTACGTAGCTGTGCCCCAGATGGAAGCAGGATGAGAGAAAAACCTGCTTATGGAGGGGAGGAGGGGCACAGCAGCCCCTCTGCAGGGACTGTGGGACCAGAGATATACCTGTGGTCAAGCATATTCCTAGAAGCAAGGAATGTGATGAGAGCCTCACATCCAGAGAAACTGGATTTATTTTGGAAAATGTCTCAGGTGCAAAGGGCCGGGGATGCTGGAAGAACTCTGCGGTGATTACTCTGGGCAGGCCACCACTGCAGACAGTGTTTATTCTCTTCAGGAATGAAGCAGTGGACATGGAAGAACTTGCCATGTCTTGTTCACAGAGATGTCGGTAGGCAACCAGACACATGAGGGTGGCGGCCTGCTCAGTGGTTTGGACCTGGGCATGCAGGGAAGGGATTGGACCGGGTCTCTGACAGGTGCTTTTCTGTTTGAAGAAGTAGACACTTGCTATAAGCACAGGAGCAGGTCAGGTGACCAACTCACTCTAGTTTGCTGGGGACTGTCCCTGCGTAAGCACTGGAAGTTCCATGCTCAGGAAACCACTTTCTCCTGAGCAAACAGCTGGTTGCCCTTGCTCCAGCACTCATTTGAGTATAATGAGTGCCCCTAAGTTGATTTCAGATGGCAAGACCACGGCCATAGCTCTGTCTCCCAGGCAAAGGGAAAGGCCCTATCTCTGCAAATTGCCCCAGACAGGCAATATAAAAAGAGATGCATTCATTGGGTATGCGCTTGGCTGCCCTAATAGAGACAACAAGAAACAGTGCTTCAGCTGTCATAGAAGGTCATTTCTCTTCCACTTAACAGCCTGGGCTTACACAAGTCAAAGCTAGTGTGGCAGCGCCATGGAGCAGAGGACCCAAGTTCCTTCCATCTGGTTGCTGCACTGTCTCTAGGGTGTCACCCTTGTGCACATGGCCCACCATGTTCCTGTTCCTCACCGTCCTGTCTGCCTTCTCAGCTTTCCCATCTGCCATGTAAACAATTCCCTATATTACAGTTTTCCTATTTAAGTATCTAAGGAGGTTTCTGCTTTCCTAATTAGATGCCAACTGATACAGTCTGTGACCTGAAAATGACAAGAGCTATAGAGAGAAAATGGGCAAAGGAATGCCACTGACATCTCAAGAAGGGAAGCCAGACGGGAGCATGGGCATTTGGTGGCTACATCTGATATGGGGAAAACATCTTCATGTGTTATCTGTGAACAGGTAGTTTAAGCTGTGTGGAGCTGCAGAGTTTAAGCCTGGCCTTAAGCCTGAGGCTGTAAAGATGGGAGTGGACTCAGGTGCTGGGCAGGGCTGAGCAGGGTGAGCAGGTAGGTGGTCTTCAGCAGACTGGCTGGAGGAAGCAGGTGATGAAGCCAGGGACAGTCAGCAAGGGGCAGGCAGTGCAGCAACCAGGAGACCCTCCCCGGATGTTGGGAAGAGTCTGTGACAAGGAGAGGTGACAAGAGGCCCTGGGTGGGAAGTAGGTCAGCAGGGGTCATCAGTTAAGATCCCTGTTATGGGCTGAGTTGTGTCCCCCCAATATAAACTGAAGTCCTAACCCAGTATCTCAGAATGTCACTGTACTTGGAGACAGAGTCACTAAAGAGGTGATTAAGTTAAAATGAGGTCATTAAAGCAGGCCCTAATCCAATATGACTGGTGTCCTTATAAGAAGAGATTAGGACACAGAAATGTACAGAGGGAATACGACGTGAAGACCATGTGAAGACACAGGGAGAAGATGGTCATCTGCAGGCCAAGGAGAGAGGCCTCAGAAGAGACCAACACTGCCAATACCTTGATCTTGGACTTCCAGACTCCAGAACCGTAAGAAAATAAATTTCTGTTGTTGACGCCCCCTCATCTGTGCTATTTGTTACAGCAGCCTGAGCTGACTGATACAGTCCCTTATTTATCAAAACATTTTGAATCCTTCCCAGCAACCTTTTCTGGGAACATTTTGCCTGATCAGACTTTTTTCTTCTTTCTTTTAAATTTTAAGAAAATTTTAAAATGCATAAAAGCGTAAAGACTATTAAATCCTCATGTCCTTGTTATGTGAAATTAACAACCGTAAAAAAAGTTTCCCATTTATTTCAAGAGTTTTTGATAAAATAATTAAAACATTTCGACCATAGTTAAAGTGTTTTTGTCCACAACCCTCAGCCTTTTCGTCTTGTCTCCTTCCTCAGGGCCAATCACTCTCAAGGAACTGATAGGAATTCTTTCAATCCATGTTGTCTGAATAATGCTTGGTATTGGTTTGTGTGGGTTTTTAATTTTTTGCATTCATGATACATGTATTGTGAACCTCAGCTCTACCACTTCTGAACCTTGTGTTTGATATTTCCCAAAGTATAGCAGGCAAACCATAGTACCCAAGATGATGCTAACTGGTCCAAGGACTAGCAGGGCATTACATAACATTGAATGGAATAGTGGCAAAATTATTCCCTGCAGATTAAGTTAAAGAGAAGTCTCGGGGGGACCAAGTATTAAATACTTGCCAATTTCCTTCTTTAACAAAGAGAAAGTATAGGCTCTAAGCTTTCAGGAAGCAAAGTTATCTGGCTGGATTTTCATACCATTGTCATCTTCCATGTATTTATTTTTATAATTACTTTCTATTTAAGATGAGTGATATTAGTCTTTCATTTATGACACTAGAATAAAGCTACCCTATAAAATAAATTTAAGTGTAAAAATTGAATAGATTTAAATTTAAAATATTAAGCTAATACAGATGGTGTATGGATGTTGAAAATTAGTGAAGGGCATTCACAGATAGGATTTTGGGAAAAGCCGGATATGTCCATGGGCCAGCTGATATCTATATTTATTGAGCACTCTGCCTCTAGTACTGTAGGATGCATTCTACACATTATTTGTTGTAATCTCACAACAACCTTGAAGAAGGAATGATTATTCCCCTTTGGCAAATTAGGAAACTGAGGCCCAGAGGGGTGATGTAGTGGCTGAACCCATGTTTGAACTATCTGATCCAAGACTCCTGTATTCAAGCTATGTTTAATGTCTTGAAGTCTCGTCTGTAAAATGAGGCTTAAAGAACACCTGATCTGATGAATGCAAAGGGCCATTCAGAACTCAAGATAAGACAAGGATGCGAATGTGCTTTGAAACCTGCGCCATACTGTTAGGGTGCAGAAGGATGCGTGCTTGGGTTTGATGCTACACTATTGCCATCTTGAGACTCTTAATACTTTTTCTTTAATTGTGTTTGTAAGTCAAGTCCAATAGGACTATGGTACATGCACAGGAGGCTTGGAGTCTCAGCTCACCTGTGGTCCACCTCCCACTACCTCCCTGGGATGGGTTCTCCACAGCCTGCTATGGCCTCCCCCTCCCCAACCTCACCCCACAGTGGCAGTCACCCTCTGCCCAGCGTGTTGGTGGGCCACGTTCACTATTAATCCATCCTGACTTGGGTTTAGGCACAGAAGGCTGGAGTCCAGCGTGTTCCCTGTGGTATCTCATGTGGGGTGAGATGTGACTGTCCCTCCCCAGACTTGCAGTGCTGTGGCTTGCTCAGTGGGCAGCTGAGCGTGGGCCTCTCGCTCACCCTCCACCCCAGCACCCTGGCACCAAGGTCGCAATGCCTGGGGGATTGCCCATCCGCCATGGTTGAGGCCACAGCTTGCCCGTGGGAAGGACGGATTGACTTCCCTGCCCCTGCTGGGCTCCACTTCCAATTTTGCTCTGGGCCCCACAAATTACGTCGCCGGCCCTGACTGCAGTCCAAGTGTAAGGTGGTACCTGGCATGTGTGTCGGTGTGCATGCTGTGTGAGTCCCTGTGGAAAAGCAGGAATGCCAAGAGAAAAGCCCGCAGAGGTCTGGCACAGCGCGCGTGGCAGAGGCCCCAGCCTCGGCTCTCCTCTCGAAGCCGTCAGCATGCCGGGGCCTCTGTGCATGCATCTGCAGAATGAGGGGTCTGGGGGTGGGGTGGAAATGGCAATCTACGTGCCCAGCCCCTTGACATTTTACGTGGGACTTCAGACATCCCAGCTTCCCCAGAAACCCACCGACGGACTCCAGGGACACCAGGTCAGGAGTCCCTGGACTGGAAGTTCTGGGCAGTGAGGAGCAAACAGCCGGGGGAGGCTGAGAGGGTGGGGAGGGGCTGAAATTGAGCACCAACCGAGACAGAAGAGGACAGCTTGGCGTGACCTGTGACAAGGGCAGAGTGGAGAAGAAGGCGGAGTGTGCGGAGGCTGTCCAAGCTTCCTGGGAGACCCGGCAGTCAATTAAAAAGAAATTAAAAAAAGAGGAAAGATAAAGAAAGTCCCGCGCCACAGAGCAGAAATGGACAGATTAGAAGACAACGGCCTGCGGAGACTGTGCGGAGTGGGGACCTACCTCACTTCCACCGTGTGAGTGACAGCTGCCGGCCTGGTCTCTGATGGGCCACCGAGAGGTTTCAGGGCCAGCTGGCCAAAGCTCTGGAAAGATAGAGTGGGCAGACACTGGCTCCAAGGAAAGCAGCTCCAGGGCCCCGGGGAAAAGTGGCGAGGGAGGGGAGAACAGAGGCTGGAAGCGAGGGAGGCAACACACAGGGAGGCAGGAACGCCTACGCCCAAACATCGAACATCGCTAAGTCCCCCAGACAAGTGATGCAGACAGTGGGGAAGAGGGCAGTCACCAGAAGGGCCGAATGAAAATGGGAATCTCCAATGTTCATTAGAGATGTGATAAATGGATGTTTTTGTTTGCGGGAGAAGACACATGAAGACTTGTGTTACACATTTCATCATTTAATTGCATAATTTGTACAAAGTTAAAAACCCACACACGCAAGACCAAATGTTATTTGTGGACGCTTCGAATGAAAAAGGAGGCTCTCCAAGGAGCGGACCAGGCTGAACACATGGGTAGAATTATTTTTTCCAGAGCGTAGGCCCCCCGAGAGCCAGAACCACAGGTCAGGAAGAGTGTTTGGAATCAGCCCTAGGTTTAAATCTGTCTTCTGCCACTCCGAGCGCTGTGATTGCTGTTATTTAAGTTATTTAAATTGCAGTTTCATAGTTCATCAAAAGGAGAAAGTAACATTTGTCATGCCTGTGCCACAGGGTGGTTTACAGGCTCCTATGGAAAAAATGTGTGTGTAATAGCTTTGTAAGTTGTAAATTACTTCAAATGCAAGACCTTATTTCTTTGCTCGTTTATTTGTTTATTACCAATCCAAACACTCCCATTATCCCAGCTAAACATAGTGTTTTCACAAAGTTAAACAAAGTCAAAGTACTATAATAATTCAGTCCACTCTGTCCTTCATTTTATTACTGTCATCGGGGAAACATGGACTGGGATGGGGCTTTATCCAGTCGTCCTTTCGCTTCTTTATTCTTTTATTGGCTCCGTCATTCGTTCGACTCACGGTGACTGAGACCCTGCTGAGAGCCAGACATCCCACGAGATACCAGGGGAATGAATGCAACTTTGTCTTTCTTGTGGGAGCTCACTGGCTAGTGAGGGTTTTATGTTCCCCCAACAGAAAGGAAGGGACTGTCCCCACTTCCATGCACATTGGAGCTCATCGAAGTTCTGTTTTAATTTTTGCCAAGCCAGAGCAAATTGTCCCCATGTTTCTAAAGATTGATTTGACTTCTGCCTGGTCCACCTCTGGCTTTCCTCCTTTTAGTTTTCCTGAGACCCACTAGTTTTCTGCTTGGTGTGTAAATCAACCCCATCCTTGGAAAATTACCTTTTTTTTTTTTCAATTTGTCACAGCTATAGAATATGACACCCTCTCCTTGAGCTGCAAACTCCTTAAGGACAAAAGCCTTGTTTCTCCCAAATTACCCTAGACACTAAGTCCCACAGTTCAAAATATGAACTGTACTGGCTGTGGGAGTCTGTCATTGCTCTGGGGGAACCTGATACTCAGGAAGGAGGCATCAACATTTCCCCTTAATCTGGCTGCTTCCTTGGGGTGACTTCCCAAGCCGGAGCTGGGGACGTGAAAAGCTGAGTCTCAGCCACGGTCGTGCCCTTTGGAGGTTGACCACAGCCAGCTGGAGGAGTTCACCGCGGGCTGTAAGAAGTACTGCCAGGAAGTGGGGGCATCTGTCCTTGTGGGACATGGGTATTATCCCAGGGGAGGGCACCACGGACTTCTTGCGGCCACACACTGTGGAGCACCATGGAGATGATACTTAGAAGGAGAGTCAAGTCTTGATGCCCCTTCTAAGGTATTTGCTTAAAAAAATAATCTCCTGGTCACATCCCCATGCTACCTCCTCCCCAGTGTACATCTCACCCCACTTAGCACCCGCCCCTGCTCCCTACTGTGGTTCCCCCCTCTCTAATCACTGCCATTACACCATATCTTTCTTGAGCTTTTGTTTTTTCTTTTTTCTAAGCAAAACCCCTCCTGTGTTTGTACTTTTCCCACGTGTGCTCAGGCCCATCTGTATGTCACTTACCCCAAAGGAACATGTCCCAAGGGCTGTTCTCCCCCTGACGGCTTCACCTCCCTCTCCTGAGACAGGAGGACAGCTGGCTCATGGCTCCTCTGTGGTCCCAATTCTGTATTATCTTCTTACTACCATCATTGTATACCTTTTCTTTGTTGTTGTTTTATATTGTGGTGAAATACACATAACATAAAATTTACCATCTTGCCTATTTTTAATGGAGCTTGGTTTTACATTGTTGTTGAGTTGTAGGAGTTCTTTACATAATGTGGACATTAATCCCTTATCAGATTTATGATTTTCTCCCATCCTGTGGGTTGCCTTTGCATGTTCTTCATAACATCCTTTGATGCACAAAAAATTTATTCTTGAAGAAGTCCAATTTATCTGGTTTTTCTTTTGTTGCCTGTTCTTTTAGTGTCACATCCAAGAAATTATCTTCAAATCCATTGTCACAAAGACAACTTTTTCTTCTAATAGTTTTATAGGTTTAGCTCTTACGTTTAGGTATTTGATGCATTTTGAGTTAATTTTTGTATATGATGTGAGGTAAGTGTCCAAATTTATTCTTTTGCACATGTGAATGTCCAGTTTCCCCAGCACCATTGGATGTCTTGGAATTTTGTTGAAATCAATTGTCTGTGTTAGATACCCCTTCCCTGGAAGTCTCTTCTCACCCACCTTGCCACCTTCTCCACACCCTTATCACACCACTTGCATCAATCTAGCACCTGGGGTCATACTTCTGCTAGGATACTCTTCCTGAGTGCAGCAGCCTGTTTTGTTGCAGTTTGCTTCCAATGCCATTGATAATGTAGACGACTCAACTACCTCAGAGAGTGCCTTCTAATATGACTGAAATGTGGCACCCAAAGATCCCAGAAAAATAAGTTGCGATAGCCCTTCAACTTGGGTTGATGGCTTGTTCCCTCCACAAATGTCAGAGGCCACAGGCAGGAGACCAACAGAGTGGGACAGGAGCGGGACTCCAGCCTCAGCATCCAGACCGAGCTGATGCACCATCTCTGAGCGTGCCTGTCACGTGACCCTATGTGGGCAATTGCTCACTCTGCCCCATCCCTAAACCCTGCCCCAACCCCAAGCAAATGATAAGCCTATCAGAGTAACCCTTCTATCTCTTGTGATGTCTTAACAGTGTGGAAAGTGGTAGAAAAAGGTACATGGGACTCTGGGGTTCAGTGAAACTCAACAGGTTGGCTTTCAGGACTCAAGGGCTTTAGGCTTATTCTCAAAAGTGTGGCCTTCATCTTCACTAACTTTGGTTAGTGTGTCTAACCAAACAAATTCCTCATTCCTTAGGGCTAAATTGCTGAAACCAAACATTTCCTCCATACACCATTTTCTGCCACATCCATATCAATGATCCATCTATTGTTTTGATCTATGAAAGCCCCACAAAAAGTGATCTCTTGAGAGCTGAGAGTGGGCTCTAGCTCATTCCCTATAATCTCAATCAATACCCCCCAAATTTAAGAGAAAACAATTGCCTTCTTTGCAAACACAGCTTTAAGATACATCTACAAGGTGCCCTTCACACCAGACAGCACCCCTCCTCTCTGGACCCACTGCTGGACCCACTGCTACCCTGACAGCACAGCTGTACCATCGGCTTCTACATGAGGCGGAAACTTTGCTCCAGTGCCCACCAGGCAGATGTGTCAGTTCCAACCACACTCTGATTACACCCTCTTTACCCTTCTGCTTCCCTGCCTTGAGTCAACCTTACATGATCCCTGGGATCTGCCCCAAGGGAAAGCAGCCCAAGGCAATGGTGGTGCATGTGGGTTATAATTCTGGAACTGAAATTCACAAGCCATGCCACATTGTCCAAGTCACTTCTTCTCTCTTTTCCTCTCAGCTCCTTCATAGTTGAATGAGGCCATTGGAACCAATAATCTTCCATTTCCAGCTCTACAGGTCCATGGTAGTGTTTGCTTTGAAACCTTCATAACTTGTCCAGATGCCACAACCACCAGCCCATTGCTGGGTCTCCAGCACTTGGGATGTTTTCATCTCCTGACTTCCTGCTGTGCCCTTTTCTGCCACTCTTACTCCCCTCCCCTTTTTTAAAACCATATTTATTTCTTCTTTCTATTGACATCTTTCTTCTCTTTTTAACCTATTGGGAAAAGAATACAACTTTCCTTGAAGCTGTCCCATAACCTATTGACCTTCCCTTCACTCCGAGCTTCTCCCTCAATTTGTAATACTCTTCATCTTCATTTTGGCATCACCAACCCATTCCTCCCTCCTTTGTGATCTGGTTTCCTCCCAGGTCACTCTGGGAGTGCCACGGCAAGGTCATCACTGGTGCCTTATATTCCAAATCCATTAGTCTTTGCTTGTCCTCATCGTATTTTTCTTGACTATTTGTCTTTTCCCCCACTTCAATCTGTTTGTCAGTTAATATTGTAAAGCCCTGTTGTGATCACAGTACTCTTCTACTTAAAATTCTTTGAGAACCCCTACTGTTAAAAGGATAAAACCATTTTCCTAATTCTTGCATCTTAAGTCTTCTACGGACAGTCTCTAATGTTCCAGCTTATCTTGCAAACCTTCCACTGCAGGCAACTGGTCTGCTAATGAGCCTCAAACTGTCTAATATCCATTCTTGCCTCTCAGGGTTCCTTTAGTCCAAGATGCCCTCACTTCTTACTTACTGCTTGTGGCCCCATCCAGGGCCATTTCATCCTCACCTGCAAAGTCCTTCCCATTTTTATCCAGCCCTGCTTCCTTATCTAAACTCTCATGGGCCCTCGTTGCCTTGGCTTCTGCTTATTTACTTTCCTGTTTCTTTTCTTTCTCTCTTTCTTTTTGGATACAGGGTCTTGCTCTATCATCCTGGGTAGAGTGCAGTGGTGTGATCGTAGCTCATTGTAACCTCCAACTCCTGGGCTCAAGGGATCCTCCTGCCTCAGCCTCCCGAGTAGCTGGGACTACAGGTGTGCACCACCATGCCCCACTAATTTTTTATTTTTTAGTAGAGACAGGGTCTCGCTATGTTGCTCAGGCTGGTCTCAAACTCCTGGCCTCAAGAGATCCTCCTTCCTCAGCCTCCCAAAGTGCTGGGATTACAGGTATGAGCCACAGCACCTGGCCTTACTTTCCTGTTTCTTTCTTCAAGTGTGTGTGCCCTCTCTCTCCACTGAGACAGGGTCTGTGTATAACCCTGGAGCCCAATGCATGGCATCCATGTATGTTTGCTGATGTTGACAAAGATGAAGGAGAATATCTAAGTCAGCCCCAAAGAAGTCATATACTTGCCTTCCTGCACCTCTGCCTCTGGCAGACGGAAGACTGAAAACCTTCTCCCAGGTGGCTGGCACACAGTGTGGGGTGTTTATCTTTGGAGCCTCCTCCCGCTTCCCTCCTCGAGCCTCACCTGAGGCTCCCACCCCAGGGTTACTGTAGCACCGCCTGGTCTCAGCCTATTGTTTATGACATCCCTCTGGGGACTTTTGGGAAGGGTGAGCCCCAAATTATCTTTTGATAGACATACCCCAAGGCCCCAAGGGAGAAAGCAATTTGCCCAAGGTCACTGCGCTAGTAAGTGGCAGAGTCAAGACTAGAACTCACGCTTCCTATGTCCCAATCCAGGGTGCTTTCATGAAGGTCCGGGTGAAAATTCAACTTCACTCTTCACAGGGGCAAATGGGAGACTGCATAGTACTTAGGGAAAGACTACAGCTTTGGAGGCAGCTGGGCCTGCCACTTACGAACTCCTTGACCTTGCATGAATCATTTAATTTTTTGAACGCCAGTTTCCTCACCTACAAAAGTGGGCACAATAGCATCTACCTCAAAGAGTTACTGTGAGAATTAAATTAAATGGAATTCTACACAGGGAGGCGATAGAATGTTGTGTTGAGAGCACACAACGTTGAATCTTGGCTCTGCAATGTCTTGGTGGTACAACCTAGGGGGAGTTATTTGGCTGCTTCTTCCTATTTTTTCTTTAGAGACAGAGTCTTACTCTTTGCCCAGGCTGGAGTGCAGTGGTGTGATGATGACAGCTCACTGCAGCCTCCAACTCCTGGGCTCAAACAATCCTCCCGAATAGGTGAGACTACAGGTGTGCACCACCACGCCCATCTAATTTTTTCTTATTTTTTGTAGAGACAGGGTCTCACTGTGTTGCCCAGGCTGGTCGCAAACTCCTGGGCTCAAGGGATCCTCCTGACTCGGCCTCCCTAAGTGCTGGGACCACAGGTGTGAGCTACCACACCGGCTGAGTTATTTGACTTCTGAGTTAAGGACCTCAGTTTCCTTATGTGTAAAAATGAAGATAATAATAGTTGTACTTTCTTCATAGGATTAAAGGACATTTTATTTATATATATATATATATATATATATATATATGGTGTTCAGCACAGTGCCCGGCACATGGTGAGCCTTCTGCTATTGATCCCACTGTGTCTGGCACATAAATGACTTCCAGAGAACATTAGTTTCCTTCTTTCCTTTGCAAGCAAATACTGTAAACATGATAATTGGAACCACGTTGTAACTATTAGAGAGAGAGAGAGAAAGAAATGTTTTCTGGGATTTTAGAACAATTTAGGCAACTGCCATTCCTAATTACCAGCCCTGTTCTGTTATTTGTATTTGTGTTTCTCTCCACACTAACCTGCAAGCAGCCCCAAGGTGGGGTCACGTCCATTCGTCTTTGCTTTTCCAATAAGTAAAACAGTATTGGGCACATAGCAGGTGACCAGAAATGTTTGCTGAATCATTGTTATAAATTGGCTCTTCAGGAAAAAAATTAAAGCATTGCATGCAAAAGAAAATGCAAGTAGCATGAATATTTACTTGGTGCAATATAAATACAGACAGTAAAATCCTAGAGTGCTTTCTGTTTGTCAGGTACTGTTCTGAGTACATGATGATGTGTTTAGTCCTGGCCACAAATCCTACAAGGTATATACTATTATTATCCCCATTTTATGGATGAAGAAACTGAGGCACAGAGAGGTTAAGAAACTTGCTGCAGGTTATATAACTAGCGAGCAGGAGAACGAGATTGGAATTCAGGTGGCTTGGTTGCAAAGCCTGGTTTTTTAACCACTATTCTGTACTCCCCTTCCCCTCACGATTAAGCACTAAATTGGCCTCAAGCAGTCGTGAGGATTAAATGAATGTAAAGCACAATGCCTAGCACATAGTAGATGCCCAATAACTATTAGCTCTTACCAAAAATGTCCCACCTACTCACATAGCTCGGGCCACCAGAGATCAGGACTTGGCAAGCTTGTAAGGCCAGAGGGATTAATTCTGTCAGAAGTGTTAGCAATAATAATAGGGTTTCCTTTAAAAAGCATTTTTGCTGACTAATTAACTGAATTCCCCTTGCACCTTATACTTCCATCTCTGCACACATAATCCACGCCACCTGGCAGAACAGTCCTTTGTGTCGATATCTGTCTCCCCAACTGGACAGAAGAGACCCGATCCTGCCTGGTTAATCTTTCATTTCCTGCCGTGCCTAGGACAGTGCTTGCACAAAATAAGCCTTCATAAATAGCTGTGGAATTTTTGAACTAAATTAAATCATCACAGTGGAAAAACAAGAAGGAAATAGTCCATGAAAAGCAGAAAGTAATCTGTAACATCATAGTGCCAATGATTTATAAGATTTTGTGCCTCCTTTTCATGAGGCAGATAATATATGTGCATGGGCGAAAAATGAGCAAATATAGATCAGCAAAGAGGAAAATGTTGAAAAAACCTATGTGATTCCATTGTCAACATTTTAGTTTGTTTCCTTCTTCTTAACTTTTTGTTTCGTTTCACCCACTGATCTTATGTACAGACAATTTGTGGCAGGGCAGTGATAAGTACACGTGACCTGTTTTTTGGCCATCATTCCCCTTAGCTTTATTTTGTACAGGTTTTAGTTTGCACCCGTGTGTATAATGGGGGAATCTTTACTATTAACATTAATTGTAGAAAATTTGGAAAATCAAAAAGCTGGGAATAAGGATCAGAAATAGAATTTAATTCCAGTACCCAGAGTTGATGTCTGAGCCTCTCCTTGTTTGGTCTCTTTCCTGTCCCCTCTGCCCCCCAGCTTTTTCACACACACACACACACACACACACACAAAATACATATTAAAAAACTGACATTATATACATAGTTTTATATCCTCTTTTTAGGAAAAAACCCCTTATATTTGTTCTGTGAATATTAATTTCCCTATGTTTTCAAATGTTCTTTGAAAGTATGAGTGCCCATGGTTACTTGTTATTCTATTTGTTGTAGGCTATCATATATATTTTTAAAGTACTGTAGACAATTTAGTGATAGGCAAACTCTTACAGGCTCAAGGTTCAAAGGATAATTCCCTTAGAGGCTAATGTTTTTCTTTTTCTTTTATTTATTTATTTTTTAGAGAAAGGGTCTTGCTTTGCCTAGGCTGGAGTGCAGTGGCAGGATCATAGCTCATAACCTTGAACTCCTGGGCTCAAGCAATCCTCCTGCCTCAGCTGCTGGAGTAGCTGGGACTATAGGTGCGCCATCCCCACGCCCAGCTAACTTTTAAATTTTTTTTTTAGAAATGGGGTCTTGCTATATTGCCCAGGCTGGTCTCAAACTCCTGGCCTAAAGCAGTCTTCCCTCCTTGGCCTCCCAAAGTTTTGGAATTACAAACATAAGCCACTGCACCTGGACTTGTTTTTTCTTTTTAAAATAACTTTATGGAGGTAGGATTTACATGCCATTATGTTCACCCCTAGGCAGTCTACAGTTTGCTTTTTAGCAAATTGATACATTTGTGCAAGCATCACCACAATCTAGTTTGTAAATATTTTGATGTCTCCTAAAAGGAAACCTTAAGCATTTTAGCTAAGGCTTAATAGGAGAGCGGTCTGGGAGCGGAAACGATCTTTCTGCAGATTCATGCCTCACGTGGGAAGTCACTTCAACTCTACAGCAAGGTAGAGCACCACGTGCCAAGACTGGGAGCCAGGAAACCTGGTGGCTGGGTGTTCTGAATTGCTGAGTGTCCTTAAATGTGGCTGTACTCCTCTTCCTACATCTTCCTGGGTCCCCATCAGGGAGGAAGAACTCCCCACCCCCTGATTTATCAGGTAGTTTTAATTTTCGCAGCTGGTATTCACTTTGCTTCCCTTTGCTCTTTCTCATCCCGTCACCATTTTCCTCCCGGACCCCCCAAGGCTGAGACGGGTTGCAGAAACTCATTTATCAGGCATCCTTGGGCATCTGGTCATTGAGACACCAGCTCCATTTTCTTCCAGTCTTATCTCCCTGAAGGCTGGTCTCCACCCTGCAACCGAGGAAGCCTGGTCCAAATCTAATCGGATCCTGTTACTTCCCTGCTCAAACCCCTCCCATGGCTTCCCATCACACTTGGAATAAAATGCAGACTCTGTGGCTCGGCCTGTAAGATACCTACCTGCCCAGTTCTCCAACTCTGTCTCCTAGCACTCGCTTCTCTGTTCACCCTCCTTGGTCACATTTGTCTTCCTCCTGGTCCTAGAACATGCCACACTTGTTTTCACCCCAGGGCCTTTGCACTTGCTGCACCCTCTCTCTCATCTCCTTACTTCCTCATTTCATTTGGTCTCTGCTCAAATGTCACCTCCTTGGAGAGGGCTTCCCTGACTACTGATGGAGTACAGGACATGCTACCCCAAAGTATGGCACCTTGGAGGTCACTCTCTGACCTTCTCCTGCCTTTCGGTGTCAGAGCTGGCCATTAAAGAATTCTCTGACCTACCTCCCCTGAAAGTAAGTCATAAGACCCTCCTGTGACAGGTGTCTTGCCCTATACCTGGAGAAAAGGAATGAAAACACAGAGACGCCAAGAAGAATCTGAACAAACAGGACTTGCAAAATTCCCCCCAGTTTATTACCATTGGATCAGACCCTCTTTGTCCAATCATACTGCTACACGTCTGCTTATTCTTCATCGAACCTAAGCATCAAAATACACAATTTTCTCTGGGTCTTTGGGTCTTCATTTCTGAAGGGTCCTGTGTCACATAAAATTTATTTAAATTCATATGGTTTTTCTCTTGTTAATCTGTCTTTTGTTATCGGGGAGGAGTCTGCTATGAACCTTGCAGCAGGTGAGGAAAAGATATCACCTTTCCCCCCCACAGCACTCTATTTTAACATAGCCCAGCCTCCTTCCCCATCACTCCCCATCCACTTACCTTGCTTGCTACCTTCCTCTTTGTAGCAGGACCTGCAGCTGTATTATAAGCTCAGCCTTCATCAAGCAAATGAATAATTGACTAACACACAATTTGCTTTGACTTGTGGTGACATACTCATAAAAATATGATCTGAAGGATCTGTATATATGATGGTGCTATGGTTTGAATGTTTGTGTCTCCTCCAAAATTCTTGTTGAAACTTAATCCCCGGTGCAACAGTATTAAGAAGTGGGGCCTTTGGGAGGTGATTAGGCCATGAGGGCTCAGCCACTAGTGCCTTATCGAAGGGCTTGGGGGGCAAGTTCACCCCTTCCTTTCCTTCCACCGTGTGAGGACACAGTGTTCGTCCTCTCTGGAGGATGCAGCAGCAAGGTGCCATCTTGGAAGCAGAAACTGGACCCTCACCAGACACTGAATCTGCCAGTGCTTAGACTTCCCGGCTTCCAGAACTGTGAGAAATAAAGTTCTATTCTTTAGAAGTTACTCATTCTTGGGTATTTTGTTATAGCAGCACAAATGAGCTAAGGCAGATGGAATGTGCAAGAAGGCGGCTGTGAATCCTTGTAGGGGGTAGGTGGTCTTTGGTGTCTGTTTGCCTGGCTTCAGATCCACCACCTAGTAGCTATTTGCATCTAAAATAAGGGGCTATTTATAGTGCCTACTTCATTCATTCTTCATCATCATCGTCATCACTCTGATTGTCAAATTAGGGGCCTGGAATCTTAATAATGCCTCCTGAGAAGCCGCTCTGGCATCATGTAGAGAATGACGTGGCGTTAGTGGGGTATTTCTATAGTGTAGAGCAGTGGTTCTCAAAGCATGTTTCCTAGGTCAGCTGCATCAGCATTACCCGGGGGCTTATTAGAAGTGCAATTGCTCAGGCCCCACCCCAGACCTATGGAATCAGAACCCTGGGGGCAGGCCCAGCAATCTGTGTTTTTACAAGCCTTTTGGGTGACTCTGATCCACACTCAAGTTTGAGAACCACTTGGATGAAGCAGAAAGCTGGTACCTACAGGCTGAGTCAGGCTCCCAGACGTTTTTGCTTGGCCTGCAAGATGGTTGAACATATTGAAATTAGGTGTCTGCATTTAAAATTTTGGAGATTTCACACAAAAGCTCAGATTTTCAGCTTCTCCACTGGCTGAAGTGGAGTAGTAGCTGCTGCTTGAGACAGAGCAAGGATTCTCCAGTTTGCCACATTCCTGCCACTCCCTGTTATCACACCTGGCAAGCTTCGCTCCTTCCCTTTACCTGTCTGGACCCTGCAACACCTGTTACAGAACTGTTTGTTTAGACAGAGTGCTGGATATCATTCAATAGAAGCCCTTCCTTGCACAGAGGAGGATGCAAAATGCCCAGAGGGGAGGTGGTTTGGTACAAACAGCTTGGCCACGGAATTAGAGCCCCTCAGAGCCCCTGGTCATGCCAGCCCAGCCCAGGACTCCAATGTTAAGCCACTAAGATATTTTCAAGGATAAGACTCTGGATGATACAGACCATTTCCTTTTTGGCTTGGAGTTTGGGTATGGGGAGAGAGCTGGTGAACTGGTGGAGAGGTCTGTCAATGTTCTCTGCTCTCAGCCTGACAGAGGGACAGAGGAGGGCGGTGTGCCACAGACAGACAGCAGGCTTGCTCGTGCAAAGTGGGCATCGCTTGGACACTGCCTCAGCTACAGCTGCAAGGAACAGAGTCCCCAGGCCCCCTGGCTAAAGTAATGATGGCCGTAGCCAAGTCCGCTTAACCCTGAGCAAGCCAGGTTATTGTCTTCACGGGGTTTTCAAGAGTTCACTCAGCATTGCAGGAGGAGAGCCCCGCAGGGTGAGAGAGGTCCCTCCAGGAAAAGCTTCCTGTAGACTCTGCCGGCCCCAGACATCACTCCTTCACCTACCCCCAGGTTGCTTCTCTCTGTGACCTTGCCCTGGAGGAACACTGCTTTGACTCCTGACTGTTTCAGGGACCCCCCTCCAGGTATTCTTTTCAGTTCTTTCCTCTTCATCCTCCCTCCAGCTAATCCTTCTCCCCCCTCAGGAATGTCTCACTCAGAACTGACCCCAGACTCCTAACTCTACTCCACTTTGTGCTTAACCAGAGCCTGTGTGATTACAAAATGCCAAACCCCGACCTGACCCTCGCTGCCTCCTTTCCTTAGCCCCAGCCACTGCCAGGCCTTCCTGTGCCTGGCCCCCGGAGCACTTTTCTGGCATCCTCCAGCGGGAGGGCTTGGGGAAGAAGAGCTGGGCACAGCGTTGGGGAGAGGAAGGCCCAGCAGCTCCGTGATTCAGAGGGGGCAGGGAAGGGAACGGAACGAGTGAATACGGGTGGGGGAGGGGAGGGGAGAAGAAGCCTGTTCATTTGAGGGTCTGAGGGAGCCAGAGTGTTGAAAAGCTCGAAGGGTAGAATTATGGGGAGTGGCGATTTAACCTAAAGCAGTGGTTTCAAATTTCCTGGACCTTGACCTGAAGTAAGAAACACATTTTACATCACAACACAGCACACTACTCTGCGCTTTCAGGACACACACATATCCTGAAACTCAAGTTTCATATAAAGATATTAATATCTACTTGTTATACACTAATATTTTCATTGTATTCTTCCTTTTTTCTATATGCTTATCTTTTTTTATACAATTATAATAAAGTTATTAAACATGTATAATATTATACCTATTAAAGTGATTTCACAACCCACTAGTGGTTCATAAAATCACAGATTGAAAAACAATGAATATAGGCAGTTGGGAGTCAATTTATTATTGGCTTCTAAATCTGTGAAGGGTGATTAATAAAGAATGATATTTATAAATAATGATAGTGAACAGACATAGTTCTAAGCACTTTTACATACATTATTTTATTCAGTCTTACAAATCTGTGAGGTACAATTATTATTCATTTTGCAAAAGAAGAAACAGACACATTGAGAGTTCATATAACTTTGCTCAAGCTGGTAAGTGGCAGAACCAGGATTCGACCCTGGCAGCCTGACACCAGAGCTCTGTTCCAATATTTGGCTACTCCTGCTGTCAGAGAAAAAAATTATTCACTGATACTTGTTCAAGCACAGTAAGGCAGACTTTATTCGGGACAATTGCCATACAGACCACTGCAATGAGATCTTGCAGAGAGGGAGAGAGATAGGACTGAACTCTGAATACAGCACAGGTAAGTGGGAATTTACAGCCAAGGAGCAGTGTGGGAGTCAGTGGATGGAAAATTACTAAGAAGAAACGTCAGAAGTGAGAGGGATTCAACCTAACAGGATTCTTGCTGAAGGCAGGCCAGGTGATCAGACGTCACCAGGGGGATGGTGGAGGATGAGGAACCTGATCAGATATAGGGGGTGATCAGATATTGAGGATGGGGGGTTCTTCCTAAACTGACTTAGCAGGCTCTTTGCTAAAATTGGATTTTACAAGGAAGTGCACAGATGGGCCTAGCAGGAGATTCAGAAGCCTAACTGAAGTTTGGCTAAGCGAAGAATCTTTGTCACTGTACAAGGTGACCCATGAACGTTCATTGAGTCATTGGTTCAGAGCTTTGGGCTCAGCACTCCAGAGTCACAAATGACTGGATGCAGCTCCTGCCACTTCAGGGAGGGCTGTCAGCAGTAACAGGGAGCAGATCAGGAATGCAGAAGTGCCAGCATGACAGGACCTGAGGAATCACAGAGTGGGAGCAGTAGTGATCACTGAAGCCACCCTCACTCACTTCAGTCAGGAAACTGAGGCCCTGCGGCCCCCAGAGCTGGAGACTGAGCTGGCAGGAACCCAAGGGCTCTAGGCAACTAAATCTGTTCTCTTCCTTACAACGGCCTCCCTGCAGGGTTTTAAGAAGTTGAGAGATGGGTGGACAATATTTGTACTCACCATTGTGAGCTCCTGGAAAGAGAAGGGGGCATGTGCCCAGTTCTGCCCTGCTGCCCCCAGCATCTGGCCCCACACCGGGCACATGCTACCTACCGTAGGCATCACTTATACCGTCCATTTTCTCTTCATCATGTGCTACCTTGTCGTTTCTCTGCTAAGCTTTTCTTGTGTGTGCCATTTACATCTTGTATTTTAGTTAATTCTCATTGCATCTGATATCTTCCCAACCGACTAGAACCATAAGCACCTTGAGAATGTGGAGCGTGTCTGCTTTCTTTACTGCCATATACTCCATCGCCGTGCACACTGCCTATCTCATAAGTAGCTGTTGAACGAATGAATGAATGGTCATTGGGGAATCATACCCTAAACTTCCCAGCTGAAGCCCTCTTCTTCCATTCCTAGCTGGGGCTTTGTGCAGAGAAGCTGCTCCACATGTGTGTTCTTGTCTCCTTCCTTGGCAGCAAGCTCATGGATCAGGATAGGGAGAGCAAGGACCTCAGAGCAATAACGTGGTTGAGCCTGTGGCTTCATTTCAGCCTGCGCAATAAATAAAACTGCCTATTGGGCCAGGCAGGACTAACCTTGCTGGTCACTGAAAATAACTGCATGCTTGCTCTTGGATTCTTTCCCTGCCCTTGCGTTTCGTCTGCACCTTTGCCCTTTCTAGGTAGCAAATTGGCTGATTGAAGGAACTGGTGGATCATTGGAGGGCCTCCTGGGGGAGAAGCCAGATCCCTCCTCTTCCTCTTCCTCCATTCCTTCCGCTTCCTGCCATGTATGTGTCATGTTCATCCTGGCAGCAGGCTGTGTCTCCTCTGTGGCCCCAGCTCCCTGAGGGCGGCCCCTGCCATGCTTCTAGCTCCTGCTGGATGTAGGATGGCCGCATTTTATAAATAAAATACAGGAAAACAGTTAAATTTGAATTGCAGATAAACCAAAGACATTTTATATTAAATTTTTGATTATGATAAAATACACATAACATACATTTTACCATTTTAACCTTTTTAAAGTGTACAATTCTGTGTGGTATTTAATACATTCTATAGTGACTTTTTTTAATACTAGCAATTATTTGTTATTTATCTGAAATTCAAATTCAACTGGCATCCTGTATTTTATGCAACAACCCTGGAGAGCCCTTGCTCCAGGGCTCTGGAAAAACACCTTCTCTTGTGGTCCCTCCAGCCCAAGGAGGCTTTTCTAGCCCCTCTGTAACCATTTTCCTTCATTAAATTCTCTGAATAAGAAACTTACAGAGGCCCCAGCCCTCCTGCTTCCCTGGCTGAACCCTAACTGATGCAGACAAGGAGAAATATCCACTCCCCAATCACCAAAAACCCAGATGTCAAAATAAGGTCCCCGAGTGAGCTGAGCCATGCTCCTGCATCCTCCCCGCCCCCATCAGCAGCCCCTCCTTCCTCAGCAGCTCCTAATCCTCCTCTGCTCCAGCAAGCGGGCCAGGTGTCTTTGTAACTGTCAGGTGCGCCCCCACCCCCTGCCTGGGGTGGCTGGTTGCCCCTGGCCGTCTGCCTGGGTCGCCTGGCGGGCCCGCTCCTCCTCCCCCATCTGCCTGCCATCCGCCCACCTGCCTGCCTTCCTCAGGGCTCCTGCTTTGCTGAGCCCTTCCTGTCGCACGTCCGGCACGTCCCCTGCGTCTGCAGGCTCTCCTGCTCCCTCCCTGCCCCCTTTCAGACAAGACAAAGGAAAGAAAAGGGTGGCTCTTGTTGCATTCACTACTTTTATTAATGAATACAAGAACAAAAACAGCTGGCCCTGCAAACATTGCTGCTGAGCTGGGGTGCTGTAAAAGGAAAAGAGGGAATCCTAGCATTTTGGTTTTGGAAGGGACTTTAGGAGCAAATTAATCTCGTTCCTGTTCAATACAGGGGGCCTCTCCCTAAATCACCAAAACCAGAAACACAGCACGAGAATCGGTGGAGGTTAACAGTTCAGCCACCGGAATCCAGACAAGAGGTTCCTTTCACACCAAACTCAGTACTTTCCATCCTCAGAGCCCTCAAGTGTATAGTGAGGTGGATTAGCACAGTGCTACTCCGTGTGTGTGTGTGTGTGTGTGTGTGTGTGTGTGTGTGTGTGTGTGTGGCGCCTGTGCTGCTCTGGGGACTGTGCGCTACTGTACCACTATGAGATAAGTACAAAGACAAGTAAGCATTCAGAAACTTCTAGAACAACCTAATACGGCTGCGCCTTCCAAGTGCCTGATCTTTTTTTCCTAGCAACTCATTTTACACTTGTATTTTACAAAAGTGTCGATCTGTGATGAACTGAAGGGCAGAGATGTGTCCTTCACTGGCGGTGATTTGAAAAGCCCTGTTTTGGCGCACATACCCTGGCGCTGAGACTGGGTTTGGAAAGAGGATAAATGTCCTGAGGCAAGTGAGGTAACCTCTGGGTATCTCAGTTTCTCCTCTGTAAAATGGGGATAATGATGTCCCCTACCTCCGGGGATTGTTGTGAGAATTCTGCAAGTTCACCAGGAACTCTGAGTTAGGTGTTAATTGTCCTAGGTGCTTCCTGATTTCAGTTGGCTAACCCACCAAGATCATGCTCTACTGACCCTCTGTCTGGGAACTGTGAGGACGGAGCTTCTATTCCCACTCTTTGTTTGCTGATATAGTAATTACTCATCTTCACGTTCTCTTCTTTCCGTAGCCACATTTCCACCCCACCCTCTCTTGAATCACAGAACCTATTACACAAGATGCAACCTGGAGTTTCTAGGTCAGACTGGAGAAGGGGTCCACCCTGGGGATAGCCGGGGGCCAGGATGGCGCTGAAGAGGGAAGCCAAGGGCAGCTACTGGGGTCTGAAGAGAAGGTATCAAGCTGGGGTAGGGAAAGGTCACAAAGTCAGAGTCACAAAATAAGCACTCAGATGGGGCCTCCAGAAGGGCAGCAGAGGATGGACCCATAAGGAATACATGAGGGACAATGAGGCATCGTTCCAACAGGCACTCGGCCCACTCACAGCTTTCTCTGAAGTGTAGGGCACGCACCTTCCTGATGTGCTTCCAGAAGGCTGAAGGTGTTCTCTGACATCTCACAACCCCTGTGCACACCGTAACATATCTCCCTCACTCCAGGAGGGCATGTCCTTGCACACCCTGTCGCATGGTGGAAAGGAGGCATTACCACACTGTGTCAGCAAACAGGCAAGTCTCCCGGACTCTGAACAACACCTTTGGTCCTGGCGGCACTGTTGTACCCCACCCTGTTTCTCCCTTTCCTTTGTAAAATTCTACTGCAATCCTAAATTCACATCGAGCTTATAGGCATGCTGGGTGTACTTTATACCGTGTTTTTCTTTTCTGTTCTTTTTTGAACTTTGAATTATTTGCCAACATTTTCAAATTGGGAGAATTCATGTAAAAATCTGGAGAACTGCTTTTGCTTTGAAAATCAGCCACTTTGGCTACATTGGATCTTTGTTCCTGCAAGGCCACAGTCAGTTGGAACTGAGCAGTGACTGCCCCTTCCAGATGGCACATGGGCTCTCCCCTTGCCACAGTCCCCACCACTCCTGATTGTCTGGCTCTCTGCTTATATAACTTACTGCTTTTCCATTTCTGTTACATATAGATATTTGAGTTCTCAGACCTTCGTCTAAACTTGAAACTCTTGCTGGGTGTGGTGGCTCACACATGTAATTCCAGCACTTTGGGATCCTCCGAGGTGGGAGGATCGCTTGATCTCAGGAGATCAAGACCAGCCTGGGTAGCATAGTGAGACCCCATCTCTACGAAAAACAAAAAAACTAGCTAGGTGTGGTGGCACAGGCCTGTAGTCCCACCTACTCAGGAGACTGAGGAGAGAGCATCGCCTGAGCCCAGGAGTTTGAGGTTGCAGTGAGCTATAATCGTGCCACTACACTCTAGCCCCCGTGACAGAGTGAAATCCTGTCTCAAAAACAAACAAACAAACAAACAAAACTTTGGACTCTTAAAACGACCCCAATACGATTCTTCTGGTAACTAACTGTTGGGACACGCCCTTTTCCATGTCCACCCTCTGCTCCATCCCCTACTCCCGTCCTCTCCCCCAGTCTCGGCTCAGCTGGCACTAACATCTGTACAGCATTTCTAAGATATTTACACCCTACAGAGAGGGCCCCCGGGCTTCCAGACTTTTTCTCAGCCTGGGTCCCCTACCTACTTGGGTGGATATTAAAATTTACAATAACTTTTGAAAAGCTCTCTAGAGGTTCCGGCCTGTGGAAGGAGTTAAGTAAATGGAAGGTGTCGCTATTGTTCGTATCATACTCTAGTTCTTCCACGTGCAGACTCCTAGACCTTTCCTGAATCTCTCCCCTGGGATGTCTCCCCTGTAACTCGCACTCAGCTTTCTAACTGGCTTCCCCGACCTTCCTTGGTCCCCTTCAAATCCTTCCTCCCCACATGCATCCTTCCTCCCCAAAATACAGTTTTGTCCATGTCACTCTTCTGTTTAAAACCTCCAATGCTGCTCCATTGTTTTGACACGCGAGTTCAAAATCCTCGTAGGACTTGGAGGTTGCTCTGTGACCCAGCCGCTCCCTACGGCTCCAGTTCCATTTCCCGCCACTCCCAGTCTCAGCCGGGAATCCCAGGAACACCAAACCACTACCAGTTGCGGCAGCACCCCAAGCTCTGTCTGCTTCCATGCCTTTGGCTGCGCCATTCCAACGCCTGGAAAGCCCTTCCCAGCCCACCCACATCTATCGGTCCTCTCGACTCCATCCCTGAGTCTCCACACCTCCAGGAAGTCCTTTCCTGCGGAGGCAGGTGCCCTGCCACCTCACCCTGGGGTATCCTCAGCCATGTCCGTGCCCTCTCATCCCACATGGCCTCCTGCTTTGTTATGGAGTCGGGTCTTTGAGGACAAGAATTGCATCAGTGTAGCTCATTTTTATATCCCCAAAGCTCAGCCCACAGTAGGGGCTTAATCAATGGATGCTGAATAAACGAATAAATGCCTCTCACATCTCCAATTAGAAAGTAACTTTCAGGGTCCAGTCCTGTACCTTTCTAATGAAGAGGTGAGTAGGTGATATTGAACAGTACTCTCAGGTGTGCAACTCCAAGCTTTGTGAGGCTGCAGGGCTTCTGCTCAGCGTTTTCCTAGAGACAGCCTTGGCTAGAAACTCATTTCACCCTATTCCTTCTTCAGGGTTTCACACTGAAGTGGCTTCTATTTTTCACCATAGGTGTGGTAACCAAATGACCTGCACTGTCTGAGATCAGCCATTCTGTCTTTGTGCCTATTATGTGCACCCACCCATACTATGAGACCACAGGTCCTGATTGAAGGTTTAGGAGCCATGGCACCCTGCCTACAGCTCATGATCCCCTGAACTTTTGGTTTCTTGGAAAGGGAGATTTGCACAGATCAGATGAGAAGACCATGGGAGTATGGGGTGGATAGAGCAGCAGTGTGTAAGAGTCATTTATTCAGCACTTCATGTTGTACCAGGTCCTGGCGAGGTTCCAGACACAGGATGGTGAGTGCAGTAGACACAGTCCCTGTGTGCAAGGAGCTTACAGTCCAGTTCGGGAGACAGACATCCATCAGAGACTTTTGCACAAATAAATGTGAAGCTGTAACTATGAGAAGTATGGCAGGGAAGTCCATGGAGTTGGTTAAGGAGGGTTTGATGCAGGGAGGACAGGCCGTCTGACAGTGGAAGGAGGGGTTGGAATAAGGGGAAGGACCTCAAGAGCTGATAAGGGTGTGCAATGAGGCTAGCCAGGGACACAGACTCCATGCAGGACCTTGACGGCAGGTCTAAGGCTTTGGGTCTTTATCCTAAGAGCCATGGGAAGCCGCTGAAGGATTTTGAGCAGGGTATGAGTTGATCAGATTTGTGTTTGGAAAATAATCCTCTCTGGCTACAATGTGGCAAGCAGATCGGAGCAAGGTCTTGCTTTCTCAATAAGAAGGCAGTGAGAAGAAACCTCTCCCAGTGTCTGGCAATCATTTTTGCTGCCGCCTCCCCATGTAAGCTCCATTGGGGCAGGGGAGAGTTGTCTGTTTGGGTCACTGATTTATCCCCCAAAACTAAAATTGTGTCTGGCACGTAGCAGGTGTCCCCCAAGTACGTGTATGCCTCAAAAATTCCCGAGAGCTTCAGGGCAGGTTTATGTCGATCTCAGGTCCTTGGTTGGCTAAGTGAGGCATCAGTCACCTTGATTCATTTGACTAACTTGTACTGGGGCTTAGCATGCACTCACGTGGACCATACAAAGGGTTTTGCTGTCGTCTTAAGGGGAGAAAGACAACAATCAAGGAAGTGACAAATGCAGGACAACTAGAAGGGCTCCCCTGTCTGCAGTGCAGAAAGATGAGTTTATCAAAAAGGGATCTGTTGGAAGTTCCTTGAGCAAGGTCAGTAAAGTCTCCCTTGACGTGTGCTTTTGGTAAACTGCATGACCTTGGGCAAGTCGCTTTAACTTCTCAGGGCCTCACTTTCCCCATCTGAAAAGCGGGAATGATAAGAACTGCTTTGTAGGAGTTTTGTGAGAATTAAATAAAATCATTACGTGAGGTCATTTTTGTAAATCACTTTGCTGAGAGGCTGGCGCGCAGCGGCCACCCAGCTGTGCCGCTGTTCCGTGCACCCTTCTTATTTCTCCTTCTTCTCCCTGTCCCTCCTGCACCTCCTGTCTTGCTGTTGTTGCTGTTATTGTTATTATTATCAGCAAGCCAGCCTCCTTGTGATGCTCCAGAAGACGATCATCCATAGTTGAATGAATCTACCCTGCTCCTACTCCCTTAGAAGTATACAGAGTCGTTCCCGTGAGAAGCAGCTCAGGTGCGACTTTGGACTGCACGTCCTCAGGACTTTGAGTTTGGGCCTCCTATTTGAAATTCCGTTATCTCCGTCCTCCGTGCCTTGCATTCAGGGTGGGCTGAGGACGCACCTTCAGGAGACAGGAACAAACTGACTCCGGCTCCTCTTGCATATCCTCCCGAGGCAGTGGGAGTGAGTACCAGGACTGACTGCTGTTGAAATGCCCCCGCTAACCTCACGCTATGGCCCAGAAGGGACCAGAACCCAACGGGATGGGGGCAGAGTCATAAACAACTCCACTGGCTACACCACACTGTGCTTATCTCTGCAAATATTGACTCTGGAGGATCAAACAAGTGGCCAAAGAAAACAATAATATTTTCCCCCAGAGAGAAGGTCCTGTTCCAGATAGCTAGGATCGAGTAGGGTGGGCAGGCAGACAGCACACCTGCAAGGTGAAGGTCTATATGCAAGGGTGCTACTCTGGCTCAATGAGTCCCCTTGGAATCGTTATACCCAGGGAAGGAGAGATGGGACTCAGGGTGCCATCAGGTGGTCTTGAAGAATATCGGGCACCCCATATTCTGGATCTGAGTTTTCAAAGTCAGAGGATTGCTTCAAGAGGCAAATGCCCCACAGCAAAGTCCCAACTTCGGTTTTGGCAAACATTGAGTTGAACCCCGTCTTTTGCCTGGTGGTGCGCGCCTGTAGTCCCAGCTACTTGGGAGGCTGAGGCAGGAGGATCGCTTGCGCCCAGGAGTTCGAGGTTGCTGTGAGCTATGATCACGCCCCTGCACTCTAGCCCAGGCAACAGAGCGAGACTGTTTCAAAACCACACATATTGCCAGAGGCCTTCACAAGTGATTCCACTCAATCCCTACAAAAGCCCCATGAGCTAGGTGTTCTTACCCCATTTTGCAGATGAGGAGATGGAGGCTCCAAACAGTTTGATGATTTGCAAAAGAAGTCACATTGTGGGTTAACTGAAAGAGCTGGGATTGGAACCCCCAAATAACTACCTCTAAAATGTTCTGTGCTTGTTCTGATTGTTTCGAGCTTTGAGATCTCTTTGGATTACAACTCAAATGCCCCTTACACACTGAAAGTCCAGAGAGCAGGATTCTGGACAAAGAGCAGGAACTGAGGTCATTGATTGGCTGAGCCTCCGGGTTGTTTACTATTTTGTAAAGATGTGGATGGAAATAATTATTGATTCCCCATTCTGGCTCCTGGGCAGAAGGCACAATTTGGAAAGTATTGGCAAGATGCCCAATGCTGTACCCCAGCCATACAGCATGCGTGTGTGTGTGTGTGTGTGTGTGTGTGGCTGGTGGAACAGTGGTAGAAGATTCTTTGTGACTCTCTAAACTTTCTCTTCTGCCCAACCTCCAGACAATGACACCTTAGAGTCCCTTGGCCACTGATTATTATTATAACCTAGCAGAGTCACTGCTGACTCTTCTCTAGTGGAGGAAAGGGCTCAATTGTAGAAGGAATTGGGGATGGGTGTGCAGGGGGGTGGGATGATGAAGGTAATAATGATGGAGAAAAAGAGAGAGACAGAGAGAGAGACCAACCCCAAGATAAGCTACAGCATGACAGAGAAAAACAACAAAGTAAGAGATAGAAATAGTTGTACTGTGACAAGTTACTGAGAGGAGAGAGAAACACTTTACAGAAAGTGAGCAAGAGAAGTTTCACTGGAGGCGGCAGCGGGAACGATTTCAAGTGGGAAGACAGCGCACACCAGGAGCTGCAGCTGGGAGGGGGTGAGTGGAGGGCGTGGAGAGCACTGGGAGCCACAGAGGGTGCTGGGTGCTGGGAGACACCGAGAGATGCGAGCGGCTGCTTCCCGTGGCCCTGAGGCCCTGCCAACCACCGCAGCCTCCGGGAAAAGCAGTTTCCAACAGGCACCTATTGTCCACAGCTGAAACCCAAGGGGAATGTGGGAGAGAGACAAAGGATTCCAGAGACACCCTCCCAACCAAGGAGACAGAGTTCTGATTTCTAACGCCACCTCCAGGAAGCCCTCCCAGCCCACTGTTTAGGCTACAGAGGTCCCCAGGATTCATCTAGAGGCTCACTGTCCCCTTGCTTTGCATCTTAGCTCCACAGAATTATAATCAGGGTTATAATTCTCTATAGGCTCTTTTATTTGTGTTTTTCCTGTGGGTGTGTATTGTTTCTTTTAATAGCCTGTACATTTCTCTACTATTTCTGTTATATATCCTTTGCAGTATCTGGTGCAGGGCTCCTGTTCTTTTGGGTCTGTACAGCACTCTCTATTTCTTCCCCGTTATGCTTTAAAAAAAATTCCCATGCTTATGAAATTTTCTGCCATTGTCCTGCCATGTCTTTTATTAAAAATTCCCTTCTTACTAGCTCTTTATACTGTCCGTTGCCCCTCATGAGGTATTTATTATCTCAGGAAGGCAGAGCAGGCATTATTATTCCTGTTTTACAGATGAAGGGACTGAGCTTCAGAGACACGCCTATCACTTAACCTGGCCAAAAGATTAAAATATCTTCTACATTTTGTACCAACATGGCACACAAGTTGATTTCAGGTGGTATTCCAAGAAACATCTTTTATTTGACAAGTGATTTGGTTTATTTTTATGTGTAATAGGAAAAATTGTATATTAAACCTGTAATTTCAGGAATATTTTTGTTTGCAGTGTTTTTATTTGAATAAAATAAGTGAATTGGTTTCAACATAAATATTGCTAAGGTGGGAGGATCACTTGAGGCCAGGAGTTTGAGACCAGCCTGGGCAACATAGCAAGACCCCATTTCTAAAAAAAATAAAAGAAAAGAAATTAGCCGGGCATGGTGGTGCGCACCTGTAGTCCCAGCTACTTGGGAGGCTGAGGCAGGAGGATCGCTTGCGCCCAGGAGTTCGAGGTTGCTGTGCGTTACGATCACGCCCCTGCACTCTAGCCCAGGCAACAGAGCGAGATTGTTTCAAAAAAAAAAAAAAATTAAAGAACTAATAGTTGGCAAAGATATGGCAAACATTAGGAGGAGGTTCTTCAATGACTGATGTTTGGGGAATACTGCTTAGTGTCAGCTCTGAAGCCAGGTGAGGAGGTAAGAGTGCCAGCTGCAGTGACCATTGCTTTGGGAGTGAAGCCACAGGATCATCCAGTGACCTTGTGCGAGGAGCTTCTTTTCCTCAGGCAGCAGTTTCTTCCATTTATGCAAAAGGGAATCACGGAGGCTGCTGGCATGCAGACATATTGGGAGAACGGTGTGATCCCTCCGCTGTGGGCAAAGCCAGGCAGGAGGGTTGTGGGGACAGGGGTGAGGGGACGGAGGATCAGGAATCAGAGAAGACCAGTCCCTGCCCTCACCAAGCTTTCAGTGTCACCAGGGAGATGCAAGAGATGGAGGTAGGGCACAAAAAGAAACATACAGCAACACAAACTCAGATCTTAGGTCAGCTTTGAGAGAGGCTCCACTCCTGGCGTTAGGAGCAACAGATGGACAGGGCTACATGAGGCTTGCCTCACCTTCTGGAAAGTGCTCTGTGAGGATCAAACCATGAATCATTTTAGAAGACAGCATTCCTCCCACAAAGACCATCCCTAATCCTCAAACTGGCCTATGAAGAATCTCCAAACAGAGGGTCCTACTTTTCCCCTAGGGGATGATTCTTTGCTACCCCCACCTCCCAGTGCCTCAGTTTCCACACTGGATTATTGCATCATTTTCTCCCCCTACTCCAATCTCCCTCCCCGCTCAATCTTGGAGGAGCATCCCAGTCTCACCGACTGGCTTCCGACTGGAGGAGGGAGGCTGTGGTTTAATTACAGAGCAACCGACAAACAAGGCCTGCCTGTAAAATTGTAGCGTGTTGTCTATACATCCTTCTGCCGGGCGAGAAAGAGTTGGGAGGTGGAAAGGTGCAGTTCAAACTCATTTCTCACCACCACCCAGCAGCAATTTTGTCAGAGACCAAATGTGCCCACAGCAACTTCTTGCTTCCTATGACTCTCTGCTGGATCGAGCGATTTCCTGGAAGGGGCGTTAGGACAGCGAGCGTCTCTGCGTTGAGGGAAGGGGAGAGGTCTGCGTGCACAGCTGGGCACACAGGGTCTGTAACCCACATCGAAGCACACCTCTGCCCTGGGCTTGGGTTTCAGCTGTAGGAGGGGCTTAGGGGTGTGTATGTGTGAGAGAGAGAGAGGGGCAGGCTGACTGCAGGGAGTAGAAGGCAAGCTGAGCAGTGAGTTGAGATTTCCCACTGCCAGGGACTTGGAAACGCTGCCTGGGTCGCTTCCCATCCTTTATTTGTTTAACTTTGCTTTCTTCTTGGTGGCCTCAGGAGGGTGAGGGTGGGGGCACTGGGGAGATGAGATAATTGTGGGGGCCTGAACAAGTTTGCTCAGACAGTATTGTGTGGCTGAGACCCACTGGGTGGGGGGGGAGAGACCCCCTGGGAAGAGGGGGAGATTGAGAAACCAAGGACAACAATACTAAAAGTAAACACGAAGATTCAGAAACAAGAATCTGTTAGAGTCGAGAGGGCTGGCGGGCCGCTGTGTGCAATCCTTCTCCAAGTTGACAGCGGCTGGGGCGCGGGGGGAGCAGGGATTTGTTGGGAAGGGGTGGAAGGCGGCAGACAGATTTAGGATTAAGAAGTCTGCTGTGTTCAGGGGCTCCCCCATCGGAATAAGATGGGCTGTTGTTTGCCAAGACCTGAGAGGTTTATTTAACGGTTCCAGATAGAATATCGCCAAACAGATGTAGTCTTGTTCCTCGAAAGAAAAGCTGCAGCAGGGAGGGGAGCGGGCCCGTCTGATGGAGGCAGCAGCCCTGCTCACGTTGTCCACAGATGCTGCACCCTGCCTGAAACCTTTTCAGGGAAGCAGGTCCTCGAGGTGTCTGCCTTGCCTCCTCCTGCCGCCTGTGCCACGCGCCCTTTCCTACTCTGAGCCTCATCCTAGAGGCACAGAGAGGGTCTGCCAGGGCCTGCTCAGTTGCTGAGTTGAGCTCTCCTCTGGGGTGGCTGGGGACCAGGAGCACCTCACTGAGGGATTCTGGGAGGGAGTGGGGACCGAGAGGGAAGATGCAGGAGTTGGGGACCCTCGCAAAGCAGCTGACATTTATGGAGCTGGCCTTTCCCACAGGCACCCTATTGCTCCCTTAAGGTGACATGGAGGGATGCTGTGATGGAGGATGGGCTGGAGGCAGGTTGGGAGGCCAGACTTCAGGCTCTGCATTACCTCCTGGGCACAGACGCCTTTGAAAGGCTGCTCTCTAAAACCGAGGAGGCCCTAGAGCAGGGCTCGGCAAACTCCAGCCTGTGGGCCAGTTCTGGCCTCCAGCTTTCCTTGTAAATAAAATTTTACTGGAACACAGCCATGCTCATTTGTTTGAATATTGTCCTTGGCTGCTTTTGTGGAGTAATGGCAGAGTGGAGTAGTTGCGACAGAGACCATATGAAGCCTGCAAAGCTTGAAATATTTACCATAGGGCCCTTTATAGAAAAAGTCTGCCAACTCCTAATCTAGAGAATTCTGGCTAAGGGATGTTTTGCTCAACAGACTTCTCCTTCAGATGCAAAGGGCCCCAATGTCCTGGACCCAACAAGGACAACAATGTTCTGAAAGGGGAGAGAAAAACTTCCCTTTGTAATTTGTTTAATGGGTGGCCTCTCTACCCAAGGCTTGGAACTCTCTCTCTAGACTCTTTGTAAAACTACGAGCCTCAGAGGCTGGGAAGAGTGATGGCCCCATAGGAGGTGACTCATTTACTCAGAACGGCCTGCCTCTGGAGAGCAGCAGCTATCCCTTGCTCCCCAGCAGCTATCCCTTGCTCCCCAGCTATCCCTTGCTCCCCAGGGACCAGCAGTTGGAGGAACAGAAGGCTTATGGAGCTGCTCCTTGCCTCCGCGGAGCAAGGCCGGCTCACGTACAGATGTTCTTATCAGTGAGGAGGTGTGGACGATGTTGTGTCGACTGAGCTTTCCAAAGATGGCCCCAACCATATCTTCTGTTCCACATGCTATTTCCCCACCCCCTTGGACACGGGCTGGCCTTGTGACTGTGTGTCTAGTAGAATGCACAGGAGTGATGCTGTAGGACTTCTGGATGCTAAGAAGCCTTGTAACTTCCATCTGGTTCCTTGGAGCACTCACTCATGGGATACTCCCTCTCGGAACTCAGCCGCCATGCTCTGAGAAGCTGAGGCCACATGGAGAAGCCACATGTAGGTGCTGTTGTTGGCTGGCCAGCTCCGCTCCCAGCCAGCAGCCGGCAGCCAGCAGCCCCTGCCGCTAAGTGAGTGGGCAGGCCTCTTGGATACAGCTCAGCTGGGCCTTCAGATGACTCCAGTCCCAGACACTGTCTACTAGAACCACACGAAAGAGTCCCCATGAAAACTACCCAGCTGTGTCCAGTCAACCCACAGAACCACAGGAGGTAATGTAAATGGCTCTGGTTAGTTCCAGGTGGGGCCATCTGGCTAGTTCCAGGTGGAGTTCCATTGCTTTGGTCTGGAAAGCTTCTTCTAGTCGTAGGTGATTTGGGCTTTTCCCTTTTGTGCTTTGGTATCCCCTTTTTAGAGGAGAAACATCACCAACTCCCTAACCACAAAATATAGACCAAGAAGGGATTTTTTTTTTTAGCCTAAAACATGCCAGGTGCTTAGCTCAAAGAATCCTCACAACTACCCTTTGAGGCAGATACTCCCATCCAAGTACTAACTAGGCCCAATCCTGCTTAGCTTCCGAGATCAGACGAGATTGGGCGCGTTTAAGGTGGTATGGCTGTAGATGAAGCAGATACTATTGTCCACATTAAAGATAAGAAAATGGAGTCTCAGAAATGTTGAATTCCTAGGTCAAATCCATTCAACAAGCACATGGCAAAGTCAGGATGTAAACTCAGATCTGCAGTACATGCTGAGATTTTAATTGAAACTGACAATTCCTAAGGCTACTGGGAAAATAATCCCATAACATAAAAGTACTAAATAATACATAGTACTTACAATGTTTTAGGCATTATTTTTAAGTCTTAAGTGCCTAAAATATTGAGTTATTTATATACTCACAACAACCTTATGAGGTAGGTATTATCAGTGTCTCCATTTTATAGAGGAGGAAACTGAAGCACACAGAGGCTAAGTAACTTGCCCAAGTTTACACAGCTAGTAAATGGTTGCATTAGTCAAGATAGACTAGCCCATGTTCCAATAACAATTACTTCTCCCAAATCTCAGTGACTTAATACAACAAAGGTTTATTTCACACTGATTTCCTATTCAAGGCAGCTGGCAGGAGGCTCTGTTCTCTATTCCAGTCACTCAGGATCCAGGCTAATGGACACCCTGCCATGTCGTAGCCTCACCATGTAGAATATTAGGAAGACAGAACCTGAGGAGTCATATAGAGTTTGTTTCATTGCCTCAGCCCAGAAGTGACACAACCCTCCACTGCAGCTTACTACCTACAACTAGTCACTTACGACTCTGGCTGAGTTGGGCTTCTGTGTGCTCAGGAAGGAAAGGAGAACAGGATATGGGTAAGTATTAGCAATCTCTACCGCAGTACTTTGAGCCAAGATTTGAGCCTAGGCAGTGTGGCTCTAGAATCCTTGCTCTAAAACACACTAGGCTGCCTATCTAAGGTATCCTTTCCTTTATCCAGTGTCTAAGAACATGTGGTCCAACTCCCCATGCTTCAGAAGAACTTGTGTAAACTTAGAGAACTTGAGTGAAGTGCCACAGTGTTCCCAAGGCCACACACCCCGAAGTTAGCAGCAGATCTTAAGTTAGAGTTACGGTTTCTTGGCTCCTCTAGGGTAGTGGAAAGGTAAGGTTTTATCATAATAGCTGGGTATAGACAACTCACTTAACTTGTCTGAGCCTCATTTGACACTTGTGAGAATTAAATGAAATAATACCTATAAAATTATCAGCACAGACTTAGGCTGTTAGTTTTATTCCTTTCTTTCTCTTGTCACCGCACCTCAGTGCTTGTTACTACAGCCATGCAGATCAGCCAGACCTCTAACCCACAGTAGGAATAAGATTCTGGTTCCCTATGGCCAGTTTCCATGCTTCCTCCAGGCCTCTGAGGACCACTGTGCTCTGATTTCTTCTACTTCATTCTTGCTCCTTGCTTCATTCAGCACACTTGCTGCACACTCTGGGTGTGCACCCAGCCCTCCCTTTTCCTGCCTTGTTATACTCTAGGTAACAATTCTAATCCCTTCCCACTAAGCAGCGCCCTTGAATTCCTCCCTCCTCTGCAAACACCTTCCCAGCTAGCTAGAGGGAGGGTCATGGTGCTTGCCTCACCTCTCCCTGAGGAACTCTCAGTGTCATCCTGTACTCCTGCACCATGCCAAAGGACATGGGCTCCTCTCCACGTGAATAACGTAGTAATAACAGCACGACTGTCTTTGGCTGAGGGCTGTGTACCAGGCAACGTGCTAAGGATTTCACCTTGATTGTTTCATTTACTCTTTGCAGCAACCCTTTGAAGCAGGTACTATTACCCTTTTGCAGATGAGGAAACTGAGGCTCAGAGAGGTTAAATAACTTGCCCCAAATTACATAGCCAGGGAGTGGAGAGGTTGGACCAGAATCTAGGCAGCCTGGCCCCAAGGCTCTTCCTCTTGACTCCTCTCCCAGCCTGCAGGGCTCACATTCTGATTCTAATTATTTTCTTTTGTGTCCTTTCCATTTGGTCACTCTAGAGCCATCCAACCTGATAAAGCAACTTCTAGAGGACAGGGCCATACAAAAGCCTGATCTAGCATCTGGGAAGAGGCACTTGGTTAAGATTTTCTGAAGGCAAAGTTGAGGTGGTCATCAGATCAAGTTGTTGGCCTGGCACTTGAGGCTTGTTCAGAAAATCACCACAAAGCATGCTGCCCCAGGCTTAGTTACACCAGAGCACATTTTTCATTCTTAACCTTTTCCATAGTTATGCTCCCTGGATGTCCATTCTGAAGTTTCTAACCAAGGAATTGGGTTGAAAAAAGCCAGAGGTCTTAGTCCCTGTTCATTTTGTCTCAGGGCTCTGTGAGGAGGAGGCTGTGCTGAGGACACGCCCTCTGCTCAAGCAACGCTTTTATCCTTCTGTGCCTCTTCCCTTCTGCTGAAAACAACTAAACTAAAACAAAACTCATAATAAAAAAGTGTATGAGCCAGGCGCTGTGGTGCCTGTAGTCCCAGCTACTCAGGAGGCTGAGGTAAGAGGATCTCTTGAGGCCAGGAGTTCGAGGCCACAGTGTGCTATGACTGTGCCCGTGAATAGCCACTCCATTCCAGCCTGGGCAATGTGGAGAGACCCCATCTTTAAAATAGAAGTGTATGATGATTTTTAGGTGCTACTGAAGATATTCACTTATGATACATGGGCATGACATTACATGACACTGTATGATGTGATTCCCCTTTAAAATTCCTCCTATTCTATCGTATAGAAAAAAGGTACTCATCCAGAATGGGTAAACTGAGAAAGCATGGAGAATGCCAGTTATTGGCAAAGTGGAAGCCCCATGTACTGCTGATAGGAGTATAAATTCATACATTCACTTGGCAAAACTTTTTGGCTATATCTATTTAATATTAAAGCTGAACACACGCATACCCTATGACCCAGAAATTCCATGCCCGTTCAACAACAGAATGGATCAATAGATTGTGGTGTAGTCATACTGTGGATTGCTACCCAACAATGAGAAGGAATGATCTACAACTACATGTAAAGATATAGGTGAATCCTCCATGCAAAATGTTGGGCAAAAGAAGGCAGAGATGTTGTCCATAAAAAAAAGAAGGCAGAGAACCAAAATACTGCATAATATATGTTCTCATTTATGTAAAATGCAAAAACAGGCAAAACTCATCCATGCCAGTAGAAGTCAGGATAATGTTCACCCTTGTGGGGGTGTGGGTGGTAACTGGACATGGCATGAAGGGGGCTTCTGTGTGCTGTTAATGTTCTCTTTCTTGATCTGGGGGCTGGTTATATGGTACAGTCAATTTGTGAATATTTATCAAGTTTATGATATGTGTACTTTTTTGCATGTATATTATATTTCAAAAAAATATTTTTAGAAACATTCCTATCCTTCTGAAGACATAGTAGAGAAAATCTTAGCTTGGGTCTGGCTTGCCCTTAACACTTCTCTTAGACTGGCTCATCTTTTTTAACCAGGGGAGAGTGTGCCAGCTTCAGAGGCTTCGGCTTCAGCAAGCAACAGTATCCAGCTCGAATCAAATAACACTGTTTTGTTTTCATTGTGTTTATTTTTATGGTTACCATCTATATATGGCCATCAATACTGGGTTTCCATTTATGGTAGTGACATAAAGTTTCTTTTAAAAATGGCCCTAATTAAAAAAATAAAAACAAACAAAAGAGTGAATTGACTTACTTTAAAAAAATTACATAAATAACAGTACAGGTGGTACCTAGTTACGGTAAACCATGTGAGGGTGGGGTTTATGAAACACTGTTCAAAGGAGAAAGAGCAGGGATTAGGGAGGAGGGTAGGAAAACCAGTCTTAGCCTGTCCCCATCTCTCAACCAGTCCTCACTGCTGGGCACAGACAGGCTCTCAAGCCTAAGGACAGATCCTTGACAGAGGGACTCATGAGAAATTCAAAGTAAGGAGTGCTCCAGGAACAAAGGATGGGCAAAGCAGGAGAGACTAGGAGCGGAGAACCTGGGTTCACTCAGCAAATAGTTATTGCGTGTCTGTGTGCCAGGCACTGTTTTAGGCCCTGGGCCTACAGTAATGGTCGAGTCCCAGGCCAGCCAGTAACCAGGCCTAGGACCCTGGCCAAGCCCTTCCACTTCTCTAGGCTTCAATGGATTGAGGGTGCCCTGCGACTCAAGCCTCCGTGGCAGCTGGCCTTTGGGAGTGGGACTCTGAGGCTCCTGGTGTTACGAAAGGCCTTAAAAAGATGGGGCTGTTATTGGTGCACGTGCATGCGTGTGTGTGTCTGTTTAGGGTGGGAGAAGGTAAAATTAGCTATTAACCTGGGAACTAGGAGACAAGAATTGGGGTGTGGTCTTCAGACTCATCAGAAAGAGAAATCTAATTGAGTACTTGGCACTTGTCAAGTCCGCGTCGCTTTGCCTGCCCATCTCCACAGTTCTTGGCTAAAAGATCAAGAACTTTAGAAAGAGATGGAAAGACAATGAATCTCAAAAGAGAAGTGGGCAGCTGAATGCATGAACGCCACTCTCAGCCTCTCCATAGGCTCCTTACCACCTTTCCCCCGCAGCTGCTGGGCACTGCAACAAAGACAGAAAGAAAATGAGGGCCCCTGCCAGGGGCATTTTCAGAGGTAGTACCTGTCATTCACTCAACAAATGTTTATGGAGTGCCTACTAGGTGCCAGGCACTACAATCTAGACCCGTGTGCTGTCCAATTGTAACTACTAGTGACATGGGGCGATTGAACATTTGAATTTTGGCTAGTTCAAATTGAAATGGGCTATATGAGATACACATCAGAGCTTGAGGATTTAGTATGAAAAAAGGGGATGTTAAATGTTTCGTTAATAATTTTTAATATTGATTACACGTTGAAATGATAATATTTTGGATCTATTGAGTTAAAGCATATTAACTTAAAAATGGATGTCACCTATTTTTACTAATTTTAATGTGCTTATTGGAAAATTTAAAATTGTACATGTGGCTCACATTTGCAGTTTGCATTAGATTTCTACTGGACAGCGCCCGGTTAGACCTTGTCCCTACTCTGTGGGAGCTCAGTGGGTGGGACCAACAGAAACAAGTGACAAGGTAGGCACAAAACACCAGGGCACACAAAGGGGGAATGACAAGGAGCCTCCTCCGGGCTGCGTCTTTTTACTTCTGTCACATGTGCATGTTACACAGCTATAGTGATTTCCAGAAGTTTAAGCTCTATTTCACTCCTCTGCTCAGACATGGATGCTGTATCCCTTCTGCCTGCCAAATTGAGCCAAACCTCCAGGTGAGTGAACTGGATTTCCTACCTCCCCCGCTGCTCCCTCCAAGCGATCGGCTCTCTGGCGGAAGTGGACTGACTTCCCGACCTCACTTTCCCATTCCCGTGTTTTTCCTGTGTCTTGTCCCCTGCTTGGAGCGCCCTTGCGATTCCTGCGTTTCCCCTGGTAGAATTCCAAGCTTCCACTTCAATTCTGACTCACCCAGGAAACTTCCCTGCTGCCCCCTACTCATCACCTCTCCAACGGAATAGTTCTCAAAGCCTCTGACAACCGCTTACTTGTTTTTGTCTCTTCCCGGTAACTCTTAGTGTCTTAAGATGAGGAACTTGCCTTCCTGGAGGCATCTAGCTCACCTTCAGGGCCAGGTGGTCACTTGGTTAAGTAGCTGTTGAATTGAATCAACAGCTCAAGCCTTAAAGTTAGAAAGAGCCTGAGTGGAGGGGTCTGGTGTGTGTGTGTGCGTGTGTGTGGGGGGGAAGAGTGGCACTGAGTTATTGGGAAATTAAACCTGGGCTGGAGGCAGCTTAATGGTTCATCCCTCACCAAGAGAATCTCTCCGACAAGGGTCTTTGTTAGGGTCACAACCCGAGGAGATGGGTGATGACTAAGGCTGAGTCCAGCCTGGAAAGACGGGGGTTGGGGCAGCTTGGATAGAAGACTCAGTAAACCAAACAGAACAATGAAGGGAGGCCATACTTGTCCGGCTGCATTATTGCAGAAAGCCATAAATGGCCTTACCCCAGAGCGTTCTCTCACACCTGGAGGGCTGATCTGACCTCTCCAAGACCCCTGCAGCAGTGTGTTCAGGGATGTCTTCTGCAGCAAATGCCTCGGGATTTGTAGGTGCCGACCAAGTTACTAAGGGATTATTTTGGCGGGGCGGGGAAGGGAGGGGTTTGGGGGAGAGGAAGGGAACAGGTTTCTCAGTGCCCAGAAATTGCACTTCGGTTTCTCATACATTGTAGTCACGAGCTGCCAGGTTTGGGAAACTGCAATGGTCACTAAGAGGGGGTGTTTGGGGATAGCCTGGTCTAGACGGGTCTGAACCTCCGTAAGACCCACCAGACAACAAGTCATTGTTAGAAGCAAAATGTCAGCGCTGGGTGATACCCCAGGATGGAGGGAGTTGGTGTGAGCGGACTGAAATCTATTTGAAGGTCAAGACTGTACCTTATGTCCTTTGTGTTCCCCGGCAGTTAGCCCAGTGCTGCCACATGGGAAGCGCGCAACTAAGTCCTTCCGAACTGAACTGAAAGACAGGCGACAAAAGCACCCACTCTTCTCCACTCCCAATCCGATCGTACCCCAACCTGCAAGTTATTCTTATTCTCCGAGAGTCAGGGAGCCAGGGCTAGGGGAGCGTGGAGGGACGTGGCCGGAGAGCAGTAGGGCACCCGCAGAGCCGGGAACGCACCGCGGGGTGGGCGAGTGGGCGTGCGCGCATGCACGTGCCGGCGCGGGAGTGTCGGGGGAAGGGGGTGGTCTCCAAAAGGGGGAGGGGAGAAGGCAGGGGGCGGGGAGAAGCAGGCCCTTTAGGACCCGGCTGCGGCGGCGGGGGAGGAGAAAGAAGCAGAGGAGGCGGCTCTCGCGCTCGCAGGGCCGTGCCACCTGCCCGCTCGCTCGCCGCCGTCGCGCTTCCTACCGCCAACATGCTGCCGAGACTGGGCGGCCTCGCGCTGCCCCTGCTGCTGTCGCCGCTGCTGCTGCTGCTGGGCGCGGGCGGCGGTGGCTGCGGGGCGCGCGCCGAGGTGCTGTTCCGCTGCCCGCCCTGCACGCCCGAGCGCCTGGCCGCCTGCGGGCCCCCCCCTGCCGCGCCGCCTGCCGCGGTGGCCGGGGCGGCCGCCGGCGCTCGTGCGCCCTGCGCGGAGCTCGTCCGGGAGCCGGGCTGCGGCTGCTGCTCGGTGTGCGCCCGGCTGGAGGGCGAGGCGTGCGGCGTCTACACCCCGCGCTGCGCCCAGGGGCTGCGCTGCTATCCCCACCCGGGTTCCGAGCTGCCCCTGCAGGCGCTGGTCATGGGCGAGGGCACTTGCGAAAAGCGCCGGGACGCCGAGTACGGCGCCAGCCCCGAGCAGGTTGCAGGTAACGCGGGCTGGGACAGCTAGTTGGGAGAAACTTGGAGGGCAGCGGGGGAGGCTGGCTGGCGGCCACTGGGTAGGGAAGGAGTGTGCGGCGGGATCCCAGGGACTGTTTGAGGGGAGGAAGAGCGGAGTCCTTGACCCGAGCTAGGGGGACTGCTGAGAGCGGGGACCCGAAAGTCAGGCCCGGGGAGGGGAACTGGAGTTAGACAAGCGGAAGAGCCCGGGTTCCTAATTTGGTGGGGATGAATGGGCAGAGGAAAGGCATCCCTGTCGCCGTAGTCTTCCCCGGGTGGAACGTACCCCGACTTCTAATCTGGAGGAGGGATTTACTGGGGAGGAGGGTGTTGGTTAGGTCTGCGGCAGTGGGAACTTGAAGCTTGTGTGGGGCACTGCTGGAGTCGGTGACGGCAGGCCGAAGGGTCCCGGTGGGATCGCTGCTGGGAGGCGGAGGCTGCGGGGTGCCGGTGACACCGGGAACCTCGGATTAGGAGAGGGCGGTAGGGGGAGGCGCGGGCGCAGGGAGGGATCCTTCCTTCTGCTGGGGTTGTGAGGTGGAAGGAAAGGACTTGTTGGTACTTTGTAGGGTGGGTTGCCTGGGAGAAAAAAACGAACGCTACTGTTTTGAATAGAGCGTTCTTGCTACCAGGTTGAATGGAAAAATAAAAGGGGGGCACTTGGGAGGCGAGGTGGAGACCCCCCGCAGTTGACTTAGTGTAATTTTAGCCCGCTCGCCGGCTCCGATCCCGGGACGGGGGCAACCGGGCTGTGCAGTTTTGCATCTGGGCCCCAGGTCAGAAGGCAAGAGGATGCCCGGGCGGTGGAAGCAGCTACTTTTACTTGAGCGATGTGTTACACCCCATCCCCCATCCTGAATGGAGGGACCCTTCCTGTCCGATAGAATGGGGACCCTGGGGTTCTTTGTTAAGGGGCCCTCATCCCTCCCAAAAAGTTATTTGAAGGGCACAACCAGGCTCTAGAGAGCTCATTTTTTTTTTTTTTTTGAATTATGAAAGCGTCCTGCCCCAGTGGTCTGGAGGAAGCTGTAATTATTTTCTTTCCTCTTGGAGACAGTGGTGAAATGTGTCCACTGCCTGCTGCTGTTGTTTAAAAAGCAAGTGAGTCTGATCAAGTTTCTGAAACTTAAAAAAAAAAAAGAAAAGTGAAAACATTCTTGCTTGCTTCTCAGCTTCTGCGGTCTTTGTAACCCCCCCATACATTCCTCCCCCCTTCCTCTGGGCGGCTATTGTTTTTTTCCTGTTCTCCTTGAGAATGGAATTAGGGGTCAGAGTTGAAATCTTTCTTCTATTTCTCTGGCACATTTCGCCCTGGAGCACGGGGCAAGTTGGGGCTTCCTCTAAGTGGAACCCCCCGGTCCCTTTCTTCTCCCTCGCTTGCTTCCTTCTCCAGCCTGCCTGGAAATTAACCCTTCCCTCCTGCTTCTCTCCGAAAGTAATAAGAAAAGGAAAAAGACCCCCAAATAGTCCTTTCACTGCGGGGGGACGCCCACCCCCCTACAGTCCCGCCTTCCTCCTCATCACCCTGCCACCCGAGGTCCAGCGGGCGCAGCTGCGCGGTTTCCGAGCTGCACTCTGGCAACTCAACATCTTCCTCGGCAGAGTGAACTTTTCACGGGGCCTCTGAGCTGGTAGAATCGCTTGGGTGTTGACTGTTTGAATAAAGCGTGTGGTGCATTTCCTTCCTAACGTTTTAGGATTTTTTCCACTCTTCATTCGTCTCACTCGAAGCTAGAAAACCAATTCTCCTGCTTCCCAAATCCCTGGAGCAGGTTCGGGTCTTTAGCCCGGAACAGATGCGGGAACAGATGCGGGGGATTGCCCCCCTTCACTCTTCCCTGGAGCCCGGGGTAGGGCGGGGTTGTCAGGGGAGCCCAGGGACAATGCGGTGAGTTCATGGGAAGAATGTCACTCTGGATTTTCTGCCTGGTTATGGGACTTCCCTTCCGCCAGCTCGCCCCAGCTGCCTCCTCAGCCTTCTCCTCCCAGTGCCCAGACGCCTTCCGCATTTTTCTCTTGTGCTCCAGCCTGGGAAGAGGGGACTTTATGCAGAGTTGGGGGTGGGGGGAAGGAAGCTGAATGGGTGCACTCGGAGGAAGTAACCGACATCGGGGTGCCTGAGACAACAGTAGGGTTGGGGGAGAGGAGCTCTTTGGGGAGAAGCTTGGGCTTGCAGGGGTGCAGGGAAGAGAGGGGGCAAGGTTGGAAGCTTCTGTGCAGGAGAGGGTCTTGGGCTGGGGTAGGGCCTGGGGTCACTGTGTGGACAGTGCTGGGGTCCCAGTTGAGGGGTGGGGACTGGCCCAGATGAAACCTTAGCATCGAATCCTGCTTTCTCCTGCTCTCCTTCTCCCATCTCCTCTGGCTTGCGAAGAATGAGCATCCCCCCCCTCCAGCCTGCATTCCTCTTTGAGCAGGTTGCTTTTGAGAATTTTAAACATACCCTCTTATTTCGAGGCAGCAAACCCCAGCAGTTCCGGCTTTGCTGTTAGCTCTTTTGTCTTTGTTCCCGGGACTCAGGGGCTGTGTTGCTGGCTTCCTGGGGATGGCAGGGCTGCAGGGGGTGGGGGTGGGGGTGGGCACATAGGCAGGCGGGTGGAGGAAGTGGGTGATGGCCTGGGACTTGTTGGTTCAAAGAAATGGTGAAATCAGACTAAGGGGCAGGGATGGGTAGGCCGGGAAGAAAAATGGAAGGAGGACCCCATGATCTGCCTGAAGTTGGGACTTTAAAAGCGTGTGGGTGTGTTTGGTGGTGGAGTGGGCAGAAGTGCCTAGAAATGTCAGGGGAAGAGAAGGGAGCAGGCTTGGGCCAGGCCAGGCCCTTTCAGAACCGAGGCCGGGCTGGACTGGTTCCCTCGGTGTCTCCGCAGCCTCCTTCCCTGCCGTGTACAATGCCGGGGATTATGCCGAGGGGCGGGGCACCCGAGTGGCCGTCTGGCCCGCTGCACATATAAAGGTGCCATAGAAATGTGCAGTCATTCAAAGTCCCAGGGCAGACAGGCGGGCGGACCGGGGAGGCTCTGCATCTGCAGTTGCTGGGGGAGAAGGAAGGGGAGAAGGGGCCAGCCCTGATTTACAGTGGTTCAGTGCAGCTTCAAAAAAGAGGGGGAAAAAGCAACGGGACTTCTGGCTCAGAGCACTGCTTTGCATCTCGTCTTGCATAAATTTGCATACCGAGTTCAAAGTCGTAAAAAAGACTAGGGAAATGAGTGGGACCCACTGTCACTGATTGTTAACACCACTACCTTCCGCCGCCCCTCCCCCCATCTGGACGGCATTCCCAGCGCTAGCCCTGCTAAGCTGCTCTGCCTGAGTCACCAGGCGCCACTGTGCGTGGAAGGAGGGGATGGGGGGTGGAGGGCTGCTCCTGGCTGCTGTCTGCGAGACCCAGCAGGGCGTGGCTCTGTGCACCCTGGCCTTGGAGGCAGGGCCCCGTCTGAAGGGCGTGGCCTGACAGGTTCTAGACCCGGGAGGCTTGCGGTGTTTTGTCTGCCACTTGCCGCCTGGGGCTGCCATTTGCACATGATGGGCTGGGATTGGAGGAAGTCGCAGAATTGGGTCTTTTTTCCTGGAAGTTTCTCTACCCACCTCCCACAGAAGCCCAAAACGTGGTAATAATGACCCAATTCCTTAAACAAGATATTTGAGGAAGCTTTGAGAAAAAAATCCTATATAACAATGTTAAAGTCTCTTACATATCAGTGCTAAGGAATCCCAGGGTTAGAATAGGTGGTAGAGTCTAGAAGGGAAGAAGAACCCATTCATTGTGGTCATGAGGATGTATCTGCACCACGGCTCTTGGCCAATTGGACTATTGAGTTTCCTAGCAGGCAAAGGGAAGAGGGAGGCTTAGATGGTTCTCACTGTTACCTTACCTTAGCATTGGGCTTTAAGATAAGATTTTCATGCAAGTCATTACTTTGGGTTAGGAGACTACATGGAAATTAGTACTATAAAAATGCCATGGGTTACCTGAAAGCAGGAGCATGTCCAGCCCCACATTATCAGACATTTGAGGGCTTCGAGAGAATCACTGTTCTCTGGCCCAGAGTTCAGTTTAGCTTCCAGTTTGTTCTCAGCTTGGCGGTTCTCTGCCATAGAAAATAGGACGTACAACTGCTAAGTTTTGATACGAGGAAGTTCTGAAAATTCTTGGCTCTCACAGAATGGAGAACAGGGTGAGTATGTACAGGACCTGGAAGGGCAGGACAGGGGCTGCTGAAGAGAGTGAGGGAGGAGCAGAATGTACATGGGCCTCAAGGCTACACTCACAATTGGTTTTGTTGTTGATCCTCCTCACCTATTGTACTGGACCAGAAAAAAAGAAAAAAGCTCAAGTTTTTGTTTTTTTTTTTTAAGGAGACTGTGTATCTGGGGATTTTTTTTTTTTTTTTAAAGGGACTCCATATCCAGGGAGAAGTGCATCTGGCCTCAGCCTCCCTGTCTGTGTTCCCAGCTCCTCCTGCCCTCTCCAGCTTTCTCTGTCCTATCCCTCAGTCCCTGCAGACCATGCTCTTCTCTCCCAGACTTGTCCCTTCCAGCCTCTCCCGCTACCTGCCCACCAAGAACACCTGGCTGCTCGCTAGGTAAGGTGGGCAGCGCTCAAAAAAATGGAGTGGAAAATATAGTGGTCCCAGCCTTCCTCTGGGATCCAATCAGAGGGGTACCATATAGGCGATTGGAGACTAGAATGTTTGAAAAAATTTGAACCCTTAAATGAGAAGGGTGGTTGACTGGGCTTTGAGGGAGGACTTCTGTGAGCTGGGGAAGTGGAGATTCTCTCCCACAAGGGTTAGTACTTGCACTGTTTCTGCTGCGACCAAGGCATAGAAGAAGCGGATGATGCTTTAATTTACCGAGCTGGTGACCTGGTTGACAGATATTGTAGGCCCCTCTGCTTCTCCTCGCTACCTCTGGTCAGCATTTTACTGAGAAGGCAGGTAGCTGCCAGGAGATTGGTCGTCTGCCCATCTGTCCTCACCCTATCATGAGCTGGCTTTTTGTGTGTTTTGTCTCCTGTCTTCCACTGTCCCTGCAAGAAAGGCTTTTCTACCTCCATGTGGACAGTGGGGATCAGGCAGGGGGCCACTCAGCAGGTAAGTAAGGAGCTGAGAGGCTAACCTGGCTGTCTTCCCTCTGTACCCCTCTGCCTCCATGGCCAAGCAGGGGGTTGGGCTGTTGGCAGAAAATAGCTTTTGACCTTGGTAGCCAGAAGTTTAGCTCCTGGCCACCTGCTGTGTGCAGGTGATACATGGGACACAGTAAACCACTGCCAGGTTTTGGTTATTTGGATTCTCTTGACTCCATGGAGAGGCCCAAGTCCTGGAGCTTAGGGACTTCAAAAATGCAAGTAGCCAGCATGGCCAGTGAAGAGTGGCCAGTGGCCAGTGAAGAGAGACAAGAGGGTCACAGGGTGGGCGGGCCTCCATAGAGAGCAGGCAGGTAGCAGATGCTGGTGGAAACAGCCTGGCCTTTGCTGTCACATTGACCTGGGTTCCAGTGCAGACCCATCTCTTAAGATCTGAGTGGTAAGGGCTTTCCTCAAATGCCAGGTTTCCTGTTAGTAAAATAAGGATGATGTTATCTCTTTCTCAGGGTGCATGTTAGGGTGATTGTGTTAACGGAAAGTGCCTGGCATATAGGTTCTCATTCATGTTGACTGCCTTGATCTTGGCAAGTGGCATCTCCTCTGTCACACTTAGTTAGCTGGCCCTTAAAGTGAAGGCCAAACTGGACATGTCAGGCAGGCCACTCATCTCTGGAGGTTCAGATCCTGGGTGTCTACCATATACTAGTCACCTGGGGTAAGATTTATTCTCGCTGAGCCTCTGTTTCCTTCTCTATAAGTCGGAAATTGACAGTACCAACTTCATCGGGTGGCGCCCGCATGGGGGTGTGTGTGTAAAGATACACAGTGCATATTATACGGTACATATAAAACCAAAGCACTTGTATTTTGGGGATGAGTCACTTGATTTTCATCTTTTCACCTATAAAATAGGAAACATCCATACCTTTCTGACCCACTTTCACAGGGCTGTAGTGAGGCTATTTGTGGAAAGGGTCCTGAAACTGTACTTTAAGTGCAGTATAAACCCAGTGGACAATGAACACGTAGTTGATGGTCAGCAGGCTTGCATTTTTTATGGGTGAGTTAGGCAGTGCACTTTGGGACCCATGTCCAAATGTCTGGGACTGACCATTTTTGGTATGGGAGCTTCTCTCTGCTGTGCCTAGAAGGGGACACCTGGGTTCTCGTGCCAGCCTTGCTCATTAACAGGTGACACAAGGCTAAGTCCCACCTTCACCTGGCTGGCAAAGCTAGGGGACCCAACCTCTCAGCTGTCTGTGTCCAGAGCACTGGAGAATCCCCAAGGACATCTCAGGGTGGGGGAAGGTCCTCTTTGTATAGATGGCCCTCCAGGGGAAACCTGCTAGGACCCAGGCTTCAGATAATAGGGTGAGTACTAACCAGAGTGGTCCTAATACAGTGGTCCCTTTTTGGCACCAGGGACCAGTTTCATGGAAGACACAGACTTGGAGGGGGGCGGGGAGGCGGAGCTCAGGCGGTGATGTGAGCGATGGGAAGCAGCTGTAAATACACATGAAGCCTCACTCACCTCCTGCTGTGTGCCCACCTCCTTCCTAAGTTTCATGGAAGACAATCTTTCCATGGATGGGGGCGTGGGAGCGTGGCAGAGGTCTGTGGCCGGGTCCCTAACAGACTGGGGGTTTGGGACCGCAGTCCTAACACCCTTAGCACGTACGACATGCCCAAGGGTGTGCAGTTGTGCAATCGTCAAACCCAGTAATGACCTCATGGCACCCATTTCCTGCACCAGGAAAATGGGACTTTCAAACATCTGAACCTAGGATGCCAGAACACGGTGAGCGTGATCCTGGCAAAGAAATTGGATGTTCTTTCCAAAAAAGTGACATTTGCTTGTTACATTGTCTCCAGAGTTTACTAACTCCTGAGTGGGGCTGCAGCATCTCATTTGCAGGGGCTAAAGGATTCTGAGCAGGAACGCCGGGTTGGGGGGGTGTTTTCTGAGTGCTGGGGTCCTCCCTAATGTCTGATTCCATCTGTGGTGCTGGGAGGCCCTCTGAGTGGCGGCCTGTCTGTGCACAGCGACAACGACTCTCTTCTTGGGCTTCTAATAAGGCGAGGCTCCAGGAAGACGGAGAAGGCGGATGCTTGAGTCTTTGGGGCCGGTGTACACTTAGGGAGAAACCCAGGACAGTGGGGGCAAAGCACAGTACTGCCACTGGGAAGTCTGGGTGGATTAGTCCTCCTAGACTCTGAGGGCTTTCGTGGTGGCAAGGGGAAAGGAGAGGCGCGTTTTACAGATGGGGTAGTCCGGGGAAATGTGTTGGTTTTCAGGTTCCGGAGTGACTCCACGCGCTCCCCCCTCCACCCTTACAAAGAACAGGCTGTGCCGGGTGCAGGAGATTTAGTTTTCTCTCCTGGAGAAATGACCATCTCCCTATGCCTCTCCTCCTCCTTGGCCCTTCCTTCCCCCTCCTGTGGCCACTCCTATTCCTTGACAAAGCCAGGGAGGATCTTGGCTGGCTCAGCCCCTGGGTGTCAGTCATGACTCAGAGGGAGACCTTGCTCAGAAACTGGCTCCCCCGGAAAGAAATACAGAGTCGAAATACAGAGTTGACTGTACTCAGGAATTTTTTCCCTTCCCTCTTTTTTGGGGGGGAGGAGGGACACTTGGCAGTCCTTGGGGCCCTTCTGGCTGCCAGCCCCACGTCTCTTCCTGGCTGTTGGGAGGCAGGGCAGGAGTGAAGTTTGGGGAGAAGGGGGTAGGGGCTGGCAAACCGCCAGCTGCTGGGCAGAGGAATTGGCCCACAGGCCCTGGTGAAGTTGGCCTGAAGTGAAGCCTGGGGAGGTTTCTAATTAGTGGGTGGGTGAAGGTGTGTCAACCTGTGTTCATTCAAAGAACTGAGCTCTCCCAGCCAGAAGTGTCAGGGGCAGGGGGCTGAGCCCCAGAAGGCCTTGGTCCGGTGGAGGGAGGAGGCAGGAGGAGCCTGCTCAGTGTGTGCTATCCTGACTGCATTCTGGCTGCAGAGATCCAGGTTGGACTTGGGGGTTCAGAAAGTCGTAAGCAAAGGGTGCCGCCTCAAAGGATAAACAATAAAATAATAATTAAAATTCCTTTGTTCTAGACATTGTCCACTTCTACCAGAGAGCCCGGTGGTTTTTTTTGATTTGTATTTTTTCCCCTCAGCTCTGTTTTAGCCTTGGGATTCTTCCCACTTGACAGGTGAAGACATCAAGGCTGCACTCAGGTTCAAATGCCAAGGTAAATGCAGACCAGAATGCAGTCTGCATCTTCAAATTCTCATTCCAGTGCTCTGTTCTATCAGACTCACGTGTGCAAAAAAAGCAGTGAATTATATACTGCTTCTTGGAAAAGCTCCTTTTCCCTGGGAGGTAGTAATTAAGGCATAACTTCTCAAAAATGTTCCTTTACGCAACTCTCCAGGAAGTTTCTTTTAGGTCTATTGTCTTTACTTCTGGATGCAGGTGCCAAGTTGCCTCTGGATGGTGAACTTGCTTTCTAAAGTGCCTGAGGCAAAGGAAAAATGAACATGGCAATTCCCCTGTGCCCGTGCCCTGCCCCTGGGACTGCCTGATAAGGCGGGTTGGTTTCTGTGGCAGCAGTGTCAGGAGGTGTGTCAGGCAGGATATGGGGGGCCCGGTGGGAGGGGTTCACTGGAGCATAAGACTTTTGAGGTTGGGTGGGGCAGCTGGCATATGACTGATAGCTCCTTCCCTGGGAAGATGGGTGGGGGGCGAGGTGATGGGGAGCAGAAGGAACGAAGCCCTGGGGTTAATAGGTCGTGCCCGAGGGTCTTTCCTCAAGTGATGGTGAGTGCCCTGATGCCATTCTGGTTGGTTAAAATCTATGGAGCTAAACAACTGGGCTTTGGTTTTGGCTCGGCCACTGGCTACGTGACTTTGTGCAGTTGCCTTCAAACTATGGCTCTTTTATCAAATGTAAGAAAGGATAAGAAATTATCAACCTCATGTGCTAGCTTAATAATAAAACAAAGTTATGTATACAAACCACGTAGCACAGAAACTCAGATAATCAAATGAGGTGGTGCAGGTTCTGATCGCCTCTTTTCATCTTCCTCTGATCTCCACACAGAACAGGAGAATGGCAAATGCCTGTTTTTAGATGTTTTCTGATTGGTCATTTTAAGAATACTTTTGGGGGTGTGGCTTATTCCATGGGGTGTGGCTTACCTGGACAGCTGCATTAGCTTTGGAAAGCTTTAATGGGTCCAGAGGGGAGTCAGTGGTTGAAGGGAGTTGTGGTTGAAGGGCAGCATGACCCTGATGCCATTGTCTCTTACTGTGCTTCTACTAATAGCTTGATGGCCGCCCATGGCCCATTTGTGCCCCAGAAGGTAGGACTCTCACTCAAGGCTCTGCTGGTTGGCTCTGGTTTGGTTTGCTGCCTCTTAATCCAAGAGAACGTGGCCAAGGAAGGCGGCTGGTGTGATGCAGTATTATATCAGACACAATTAGTGAACTTTTAGTTGAAGACAGAGAAAAGCATGGTGACCTATTTAAAAACACTTATTTATATTCAGGACACTTCTTGTGCTGGTTTGAAAGTGTGGCCGGCAATCCTGGACATCTTTGCAGGTTTTAAATTTCTTTTTACATCCTCTGGGTTCAATTCGTCAAGCCTGGAGTGTCTGGGAGCAGCGTTATTGGGATGGAGAAGAGGCGGGCAGAAGGGGAGGGTAGTGGGAGAGAGGTTGGAGGATTTGGTTTTATTACTCTGTGGGAGCTGGGCTGTGGGACAGCACGGAACTGAGTGTGGGGGCAGTTTGAATGTGGGTCCTGGGAGAGGCAAGTGTCCTTCCTATCCCATCTCGTGCTTCCATTTGCTCACTGCCTTTCTTTACCCCTAACCACTCTTGCTGATATGAGCCCTAGATGGTGAGGGAGAGGCCAGAGGAACGAGAAAAAGAATTAATGCAACAAAGTTCTCCAGGGCAAATGGTTGATGCCCTTGGGGTGGTCAGCTTTTCTAATGTGTAAACATTGATTGAGTACACACTGTGCAAGCTTACAGACTACGTTAAAAAGTGGTTGTCATACCACCTGTAGCACATGGTTTTTGATGTTGGAGGGGGACGAGAAAAGCACTTTCAAAAGTTGAATATTATCCAAGAAGAAACCAAGTCAGTAAAGATGTATATACATGCTGTGCAAATAAATGGGTGCCTCTTTTAGCCTTTTGACCAAGGCTCTTGGGAAGGTCTTGATGTTAAATAATGAAGTCCCTTTATGGTGAATAAAGTCACAGAAGTAAGAGAATCAGGTTTGGCAGGTATCTGCTTCTTCAGTCTTGGAAAAAGAAAGCACAGCATCTTCCTTCCAAAAAAGTAAATTGAGCGCACAAAATATTTTCTTTTCTGTCCTCCTTTCATTACGTATAATTTTTTTTAAAGCTCTACGAAAGGTAAAACCAAGTTTATGTCTTCAAGAAGCTTCCATCCTTCAGAGGAGGACGGAAAAGCATGGACTACAGCTTTTTGCCAACGGACTAAGGCTAGAGTGCTGTGAGGGAAGTTGAGTCAAATTACCAGGGGACTTTGCCCAGCGATGCCTTTCCTCGACTCAATCGAGTGGCCTTTGGACACTTAGAGGTCATGGTGTTCATCCTTCTTCCTCTGCTAAAGGTTCCTCCTCAACTATACCAGAGGAAGGTTGTGCAGTTTCTTCCCATCTGCAATTTATAACTTGTTTTTGTTCTTTCTTATGAAATTATTGATGGCTTCTAACATGGATCTCTCCTATTTTAGTTTAAGGCTGCTTTCTCTCTGGTCCTTTGCATCAGGTAATACTGGCCCGTGGGCGCCTCCGCCATGCTGCGCCCTTAGGGCTGCACCAGGGTGAGCTTGTCCCTTGGCTTTCTGTTCTCAGGCCTGAGTCATCTTGATTCTACCCTCTCCCCGCTCTTGATTCTGTGACCCTCTTCTGTTATCTGGGGGTCTTTCCTCTGACTCATTTCTTAGTTCTTCATGGCACAGAGAACTGGCCAGGAGCCCATGGCCAGGTTCCAACTGGTGGGCAGGTGACCCTGGTAACATTGCACCACTGTTGAGAGTGGTGGTGAAGTCTGCCATGTCACTATTGTTTGGTCCTTTTCCAGCCAGCAGGTTCCAGGGACACCTGAAATTACTGATACCGCTACTTGACAAGGAAGGTGAGAGGTGACTTTTTGAAAGAAAATTTTAAAAATGCAGAAAAGTACTAAGAACAACACAATAACACCAATCTACCACCCAGAACTGTGAGTGGTTGGTATTTTGTCCACTAGCGTGCAGTACTTAGTGTTTATCTTTCTTTCTTTTTTTTTAGACAGCCACAGAAGCTGTGAAGTGTTTATCTTTCTTAGCTAAACAGATTTGTATGCATATATATGATGGATGACCAATATGCATATGTTTGCATATACTGTATCTGTATGTATATATATGCATGCATATATATACATATCATGGATGACCAATAATGTCCAAGTTCTGTGAAAATAAATTGAAAATATAAAGATTTCATTTTCTCTCTGAATATTAGGTTTTTGAGATCTAATATTGATGTGCAGAGGTCAGAGCTATTCTTTTTAACTGCTGTATATTATTCCTTTGCATTCCACTACTGATTTGGTTTATCCATTCACCTATTGAAAGACTTTCCAGTCAGGCTGCTACAAATAATGCTGTAATGAACATTTTTGTGCGTGTGCCCTTGTGCACATGTAGTGAGAAGTAGAATTGCTGTGTCAGGCACATTCTTCCCATTCCCAAGGCCCCTGGTCCAAGTTTGCACCAAAGCATGCTCTACTCACTTGGGCCTCGGCAACTAGGCCACCTTGCCGGGTTCCCAGATGGCTTTAGTTGAGCCAGAGGAGAAATGTTTGGGCCCCATGGAAAGGAGTGAAAGCTGATAGCGCTGTTTGCCATCTTGATATCAATTTCTCTGGCTCTTCAAGGACAGCTTGGCTCACAGAGCCCCAGAGGACCTTGGCTGAATTTGAGCATGTTTTTGTTTTCTCAAGCTGTCTGCCTCAGCCCTGACCCTCCCCAGGTCTTTGCAATTCCAGGAATGACCCTGGTGTTTATAAAGCATCCCTTTAGAGAGCACACAGGCAGGGAGGCTGTAAAGAGGCTATGCTGTTTCTGCTCACTCAGAGGGAGCCCAAGATGAGATGGTGGTTTTGAGGGCATGCTCTAGAAATCTCCATGATGCCTGGCCAAGAAGGCCTCTCTGCATGCATCCAAGCATGCATATGTGTCTGTCTGTGTACCCGTGAGTCGATGGGTAGAAAGCTTGGGAGGGTGTGTCTTTGCAAAGTGTACATGTGAGGCTGTATCTCTTGAAAAGAAGAAGCATCTTTCTCCTCTCACCAAGTTGTTCTTCAGGAAACTAGGGCAGAAGATCTAGAATCACAGAGGAATGGGGGCTCTGGCAGTGCCAGAGCCTGAGGGGTGTTGTTCAAAATACAGATTCCTTTAACTCTGGAACAAGAAGTGAAAAAAAAAATAAAAAAAAAAAAGAAAGAAAATACAGATTCCTTGGTACTTGCCCAGACTTGCTATCTCTGAATTTCTGGGGCTGGGGTCCAGGACACTATTTTTAGCAAGTCCTTCTGATGATTTCTGATGAACAGCTGTGTTTGGGAACCATTGACCTAGTCTAATTCGTTGAATTTACAGATGAGCACGCTGAAATCTGCACAAGATCGATGCCCTGCCTGGCGTCACTTAGAATCTCAGGGATGGTGGTGAAGTCAGGATCGAACCTTGGTCCTCTGGCTTTCTGACCAGCACTGTGCTTCCTACCGCATTAGAATTGCTAGGCCAAGGCTTTGAACCCATGAGCCGGTGCTCCAAAGGAAATAAGAAAAGAGTTCAAGGGTGACTTGGCATAGGGGACTCCCTGCCCTCCCTTCGTGCTCCGTCATCTCCTGTAGGCGTTCCTTCCCCGTCTAAGGGTGGTGGCACGGGCACACTGGGCTTTCCAAGCGACGGAGTTCACTGAGCTGTTCACTGCTCGGCGGGGTGGCAGGGCTGTGGTAGCTGCGGGTGCGGGGAGATGGTCCCTGGATGGGAAAGGCCAGTTCTTGTACTTGTGAGATCTTACAGCCTGGGGGACTTGTGGGTCTGGAACATCTGAGGAGGCTGTTTGCAGTCATTTCCTACCACAAAGGGGATGGAGAGAGGAGGGACCACCTATTGTTGGAAAACCATGCTGAGGAAGAACTGAGATTTCTGCCAGCACGTGGTGGCATCTGAGAGGTGACAGGCTTTGTGTGGCTGGCTCCCTTGCGGGAAGCGGGGGCTCAGAGAGTGGAAAGAACGGGAAGGGAGTTTTCAGTGAAGCTGGGTGTCCACAGGGGATAGATGACCCAGCAGGGTGAATGTCATTGACGAAGATGGAATGTGTCCTGGGTGCCAGCCTACACCACGACAGACGTCCATGCACACCATTCGGAATTCCAGCATGAGAGGCCACGGCCCCCTCTGACCTTTTGAAAAAAATGTAGGGGAAGACACATAAACAGTGTCACTCACCCAGAGAGACTAAGGACCTCAGGTTAAACTTTAGCTAAAAAATAACAAATAGGACCCCCTTTCTACCTGACTTCCTTTTCTGACTTCTGCCTACCTCTTCACCCCCAGCATGGCCTGAATTACTAATCCCAGCCTTTTGGTGGTCTGTGTTATTGAACATAGTGGCTCCATGCTAGATGGAGTTTGGTGACCACCATCAGCCATCCAAGGGGACTGGCTTTGAATTCTCTCCAGCTAGAGCTGTTTCCTGTGTGTGTGTTGGCATGTTTACCTATGAGCCCCGCCTCACCTGCACGTGCATGGAAATTACGAGCCACCACCTGTTCTCCTTCCCTCCCTTCCTTCTGTCCCCTAAATTCTGTAAACAAAGTTAAAGTAATTTAGGCAAATCCATTCTTGCCCAAGGACTTCCATCAAATGGCGGAGAGCTTTGATATTTAGCAATATATAGAATTTATGCAATAAAATCAAGCTTTAGAAGAAATACGCAAATAGACGGTATTGCAGAACTCCCTCAGAACTCATTTTTTCCGTGCATTTGGCCATTCTATAGATCAGACATCACCCACCCTTCCTCTTACGTGGCAGATATACCTTTCATTTACCCATTTAAGAAATAGATTGTCTGCACATTTCTTCTAAAGCGTGATTTTGCACACAATGAGAATTTGAGTGATGATGATACTGTGTCCTACTTAAACAGCAGCCTTCATTTTAGCAGGGTTATTAGTCCTATTTTTCAGACTTGAGAAATTAGAGCTAGGAGAGGTTAAAGGGTTAGGAATCACAAGGGAATCCTAAGGGGTGATGCTGGGATTTGGGGCTCTCGACTAGTGGTATTCTCTGCCCATTCGAGTTTGTTAATGAATCGTCCACTGCCATGGATGCTAATGGAGAAGTTGTCTTGGGGGAGAGGAGGAGGAAGTGGAGGATGGTGGTTAGTATTTATTCTTTTGTCCAACCTATGTCAAGGCTAAGTGTGTTTTGGGAGAAATTAACAAAGAAGGAGCCATGTGAATTCTCTGCCCAGCCAGGGTAGAACCAGGAAAGCCCAGCCAGCCTTCATTCTGCTGGCCCGTTTCTCAGAATCTACTCTTGAATCCTGGAATGCTGTTACCTGTTGAAGGAGGTGAGTCCACTGGAGGAATGATAGGTGTGAGGTTGGGTTAGATCATCCCTGTGGTGCCCCGAGCTCTTAGATTTCAAGATAAGCATGAGACAGGAGGAGAAGGCTGGAAAATGGTGAGGGTTTCTTCAGAATAAAGAAAGGAAAGAAGGAAGACTTGTCGCGAGCTGTTAGGAAGATGCATGATGGTTTGCAGGAAAGGTCACATTTTCTCACCAGGCCTGGGTAAGGACTGATGCCACACACTGCAAGCAAGAAGGAGTAGGGGGTTGTGTTTAGATTCCTGGGGCTTATTTTCCTGAGAAAGCTTTAAGGTCTCCCACGGATCAGGAATCACCAATTTCCAAATGGAGCATTGAGGGCAGACCGTTACACTAGGAGAAAGTGAGGTTTTATGAGTGTAAGGATCCATCGAACACGAGGGTTTCGATTTGTTGAGTAAGGTCATCAATGTTACAATCAAACAAGATTACACTGGGAAAAATGGGCTACATTGAAATCAGCTTTGAAAACCAGGGTATTAATGCATAGAAGTAGACATAAAGCTCTTTCTCCTGGTGTGGCAGCTTCCAGCTAGAGTAGTAAAGGTAGACCAAAGGACAGTGCAGGGACCCAATGCCAACTGTGAAGCACCTCTGGTGACGGCATCGGCGTGTTTGCTCCTATAGACCCAGGTGGTAGTCCTGGGCCGCCTGTAACATGGGACAGCTGACCCCTCTCCACTCATATTCCATCCGACTTTCTCATCTCCAGCTCGCCAGGTGTCTAAGGCAGAAAGGTGTGGCAAAGGCAGGGACAGGAGTTTGTCCCCTGCTTTTCAAGCCTTCCACTGACGGCACTGGGGTTGTCCACTCCACCATCTCCCCCACTTCTCTTTGGGAAAGCTTAACCTTCTGTATATAATCAGGAAATTCTTTGTTTTAGTGTTGACCCATTTCCTCAGGTGCTGTGTAGGGCAGAAGAGCTAATGCTCACTAATCCATAGGGAAAAGTCTCTTTGGGGGGCCTTGGAGGTCCCCATCAACCATCTGTAAGCCTGGAGCCTTTTCCAATGATGTCATTTGGGTTGCTAAGAACCATTTCTTATAGTGACCTTTGCACCGTAGCCCACAGAGTTGCATACATAAGTGGTTGCTTAATAAATGTTATTCTGAATGTAACTCTCTTAGGAAGGAAAAAAAATGCAACTTGGTATTTTTGTTCTGAGGGCAAATTCCATCTCTAGCTGGAGTTCTACATCTGGAATGTTTTCCCGTGGATTGCTCTTGTAGCCTGTAAGGGAATATCTGGGAGGAACTTGGTACTGTGTGATGATGCCCTCATCTGACTGAGGGTAGGGAGCTGTGTGGGTACTTTCCTGGTGGGGAGGTAATGGAAGCAACTCAGAGCTAACCCCATGTGCTCCTACTGTGTGCCAGGCACGCACTGTATATGCATGCAGCATTTCTTGGGATCCTCCCAGCAGCCCATTGGAGGTGGATGCTGTTTGTCTTCTTGTTACAGATGAGCAATGCAGGCACAGAGAGCTTCACAGTTTGTCTAAGGCTGCACAGCTAAGTGCTAAAGCTGGGATTCAGACTCAGGTGGTTAGACTTTGGGGCCTGAATTCTGGAACGCCTTGGGCTGGAGATAGTAACAAGGAATCAACGCTTTTCTCAGCCTACAGTCCTTTCTGATCACCCAGTCAACTATTTCCCTGCCCTTCCCTGGGCTTCTACTTCAAGATGTGAAGTTCAGAGCTGGCCATTGGACTTGGGTCCTGGAGCCTGTTCCAGAGAAAGAAGCAGATGCTGTACCCCCTTTAAGAAGAGCATGTGTCAGCAAGCCAGGCCCATGGATTTCCTCATCTTACTGGCATGTCTGTCGGCAGTGGTGAGATCAATAAAGGAATAGAATGAAACATACCCTTGAATCCAGGTGGCCTCCGTGAGGGTGGACAAGCTGACCTTCACCGCAGGGAGGTCAGGACAACTCAGGACAGGAAGCCAGGTCTGTTCTCCTGGGAGAACACTGCCTAGTCGACTCCTGCCTTTCTGGGGCCGGGAGCCAGGGTTGCATCATGACATTTGTGGACCCCGGATACTTTTGCCTCTGTGGGCCCCTTCTGCCACAAAAACATACTTTAAAACCATATTTTATAACTGGTTTTATAAATGCAAATGTATTAATATTGTATATGAAGACTTTTTGATCTAAAAGTTAATTTTTTTCTTCTGATTTTAAAAGAAGTAAAACATCTTCTAGGCCCCTAGGTACTGTGTCTGTGGTGCCCAGTGGCCAAGCTGGCCTGGCCTGGAGCCTTCAGGCCCCAAAGCACATTTATCTGTGTGGGTCCCTCTCTCCTCAAACATGTTTCCGGAGTTTGTAGAGCACCTTGTGAGGATTAAATATTGGATTGACATCTAGGTCTGGGCCAAAGGATGCTTCTTTGGCCACTGTCTATGGTGTAAGTGCCTGGGAGGGCTTAGGGACGAGGGAGCTGCAGGCCCAGGGAAGACCCCCGTGCCCCACCCCAAGAAGCTGTGGACTAGTGTGGCAGGGGACAGAGGGTGGTGAAGGTCTGAGCTGTAGGTAGGGAATATAGTTGAGCTAGACCTGCTTTATGTGGGGCCTGGAGTCATTTCAGCAATGGGCTGGGAACTTCCAGGTCTTGGGAAAGAGCCTGACTCCAGAACAGTGATTCTCAATCTGGAGCAATTGTGCCTCTCAGGTGCCATTTGGCCATGTATGAAGACATTTTTGGTTGTCCCAACTTGGGCAGGGTGCTATTCTCATCTAGTGGGTAGAGGCCAGGGATGCGGCTCAACATCTTGCAGTGCACAGGATGGCCCCCTACAACGAAGAATTATCTGGTCCAAATGTTAGTAGTGCTGCTGAGGTAGAAAGACCCTACTACCACAGGATGTTCCAGGCATTGGGTTTGGGTGAGTGGAGCCTTCCCAGAAGCTCCAGGGTAGGACTAAAAATGAGGTATCTTTCCTTTCTTCAACCAGAGAACATGTAATTATAGCCATAATGGAGACCAACTGTCTTAACCCAAACCTTAGGCGGGCAGACAAACCTTTTCCCAAAAGGGCAGAGCCAGGTGAGCTTCTGAGAGTCACGGGCTTCATGCCCACAAAGTGGGAGGTTCCAGAAGTGGTGGCCGTGTGCTGCGCCAGCCGATTCCCAGAGCTGTTGTCTTCTCTAACTACCACGTGAGCAGAACACGGTCTCGAGTCCTGGAAGTGGTGTCGAGGTTTCCAGAAATGCTTCTGCCTCTGTGGGCAGGAAGCCAGCCGGGCAGGGTGAGGTGGGGAGGGTGATGCTGGGGGTGATCTCGGGCACAAAGGGTTTGGGTGAGGGCGACCTGGAGGCTCCCATTTCATTTTGTCTTTCTCATGTTGGTCCTGGGTGGCTGGGATGGAGGCGAAAGTCTCTTCTCTGGGGCTGGTGGCTGGGTCTGATTAAATGTGGTGGAACAGAACTCACACCCAGCCTGGAGGCAGTTGCTCAGTCCACCTTTCCCTGCGGGTGGTGCTGGGCTGCTGGAACAGAATTTCGGCAGCGCTTGCTTCGTTTATGACAAAACCCAGAGCCCCTAGGGAATAACCATTCTAGAGAAAAGAAGTTCAGAAAGCGGAGGCACAGAGAGGTTGGAAGTGTGCAGGGGAAACACAGGTGATGTGGCAGAGCTGGGATTTAACCCAAGTGTGGTCCCTTAATCAGGCTGCTACCCTGGAAACTACGTGCCAGGCTCTAAAGGGATGTTGCTGTGTGGCTAGTGAGGACCGGCCAGATACCAGGCCCAGTGTGGGGGAAGGGGGGAGGCAAACCTGTATTGAATGCTTCCGTATGCTGGGGACTGTGCTGGCCACTCCTTGACAGCAGGTGCTGCTGTAGTGCCACTCCAGGTGCCTACCTGGCCTGGAAGAGGTGAGTGAGTGAACAGCCTGCAGCTCACAGTAACCCAGAGGGGGTCTTACAGCCCCCTTTCTAAGGTAAGTGTCAGCTCTTCCCACCATACAGCACTGCCCAGCAGGGTGACCACTTGAGCCCGCCACATTATGCCTGGATTCTGAAGGGACTGCCAAATACCAGGTGCCTTGTCTGAAACCCTTGTGTAGAAATATTATATTTTAAGAGTCATTCATTTGTGCTATCGGAGCTGTATGTTTTTTGAAGGCACATTAAAGAGGGAGAGAAAATATGCAAGATTTGTTGAAAAACACCCCCTCTGCCCCCACCCAGATCTTGTTGGGACCTGCAGGCGAGCTGCTCTGGGCAGCATGGTCTGGGGTTGTTTGCTCTGCTGTGTTTCCAAGGGGCCAGGGTGGGGGCCGGGGCTGGGGCCGGGCTGGTTAAGTCCCCGCCCTTCTAGAGCTTGCTGGGCTTGTCTCCCTGGTCACAACTCTACCGTATGATTGGGCTCTCACCTTCCCCTGGCTGGCCGTGCCTCAGCCAGAGCGAGACCATGGTAGGTGGGGTCTGCTTTCAAGGCCCCCTTCACCTGGGCTGTGCACAAAATAGGTTTAAGAACAAACATCTTCATGAGGCTTCATGCTACGCAATAAGCTGAAACTACAGAGTTGAGGAAATTGTAGTTGCTATGTTCTTGGGGCTCCCGGTGTAATGGGGTTCAGGTGGGACGGACAGACAGAAACAAAAGAGTCTGTGGGGTAGTGCTGTAGCAGCCTAGGAGCAGATCATGGTGGGGACTTTGTGGCAGGGCCAGGTTGGCAATGCAGGGTGACAGCAGGGGAGTGCCCAGCAGGGGGTGTCGGCAACTGGATTCTGGGTGGCCATGAGGCTCTCTGCCTTCTCACCCCCTCGCCAGACATGCCCGGTGATCTCTGCGGCATGAGTTTTTTAAAGCTCACCTAATTGGCACCCTTTGACCATAAATGATGAAGAACTTAACCTGGGGCTAGTGGTGGGTGAATCTGGGAGGCCCCACCCAGAAAGGATTCAGTCCCGTTCCACGGTGAGGGCCATGAAGGTGCACTCCTCTGTGCTCCTCTGCTCTGCCCTCAGTCTCGGTGGGTAGAGGCAGAACAGAGCAGGTGTCCTTGTTGTTTTTCTGGAGTCAGACAGCCTGAGTTCAAATCCTGGATCCGTCACTCCTCAGGTTTGTGGTCGTGATCCTGTAACTGTCTTCTGTGAGCCTTACCCTCTCCCTCTGTGAGAGGGGAGGAGGGTGCTGATGGCACCACCTCAGAGTTACTGCGGAGCTGAAATTGATCAGTCACGTCAATGCCTAGCACAGACCCTGGTGCGTGGTCAGCGCTCGTAGGTGCTGGTCCCTGGAGGGCTCGTCTCTCCAGGAAGATGGACATGGAGCTCTTCTTCCCTTTGTCTCTTGGCAGAAAATGGTGATGACCACTCCGAGGGAGGCCTGGTCGAGAACCACGTGGACGGGACCATGAACATGCTGGGGGGTGGAGGCAGTGCCGGCCGGAAACCCCTCAAGTCGGGCATGAAGGAGCTGGCTGTGTTCCGGGAGAAGGTCACGGAGCAACACCGGCAGATGGGCAAGGGCGGCAAGCACCACCTCGGCTTGGAGGAGCCCAAGAAGCTGCGGCCACCACCTGCCAGGGTCAGTGGGGGTCTTGTCTGCGTGGAGGGGTGGGAGCGCGTGGAGAGGGTGTCTCAGCTGTGGCGGGTGTCCTGTGGGACCCTTGTCCTGCATTACCTGTCCACAAAGCATTTCTCTTTCCAGTTCTGCCACCAACATAATTAGTGACCTTTGGGTCAGTTAGTGTCTCTGGCTGTGAAATGAACTGGACATGTGGTTTCTTGAAGTCCCTTCCTTCTAAAGCCTCCACATTTCTGTCTGGTTTTGGGACATAGGCAGAGAAAATGCACACCAGCGGTGGAGATGGATTCCCTGAAACTTGCTGGCTGTTGCTGGGATGGGCTTCCCTTACTGGGCTGCCTCCTTTCCTCTTCCTGCCCAGCTCTGCTTTCTTGGGGCTTGGCCCTGGGTGAGCTTATGGGAAGGAATGGAGCCTGGGCCACGGGGATGGGGTGTGGATACTCTGGAGACAGCCACTTGAAACAGTATTTGCAAGTAGAGCCCATTTTGACCCACGAAAGCCACTGTCACAGAGCGAGTAGAGGAGTGATGAAGATTCATGTCCATGCGATTTTCTTTAGAGGGTGGGCTTGGGCATGACAATATGGTAGTGAGATCCCTGGGCTGGGTGTCAGAAGTCCCTTGTCCCACCTACTCGTGTGTGGCCTTGGTAAGGTCCCTTCCCTGTGCATCCAGCACTGGTGTTTTGTGGCCTGTTATTCTCACTCCAAGTGTGTTCTGTGCCTGTCTGTACTCCCAGACCCCCTGCCAGCAGGAATTGGACCAGGTCCTGGAGCGGATCTCTACCATGCGCCTTCCAGATGAGCGGGGCCCTCTGGAGCACCTTTACTCCCTGCACATCCCCAACTGTGACAAGCATGGCCTGTACAACCTCAAACAGGTAAGCCTGGGTGCCTACCTGGGCTGGAGAGCCTCCTCCTCGTGCCTAGAATCCTCTGAGGTCTGAGCTGAGTTGGAGACTCAGACTTCTGTGACCATGGGGATCGGGGTGCCAGCTGCCAGCCCGGGGGGTGCGGCTTCCCTCTCTGGCCTCAGGCAGGTCAGACACTGACCCCACTCACCCAGCCACCTGCCAGCCTCACTTGGCGTCCAGGTCGGGAGGGAGGCTCTTGGAGAGGAGAAGTGGGCTTAAGCCAATGCACCTTGGCTTTCCTGGCTCACTAGCATCCCCTGGAGCAGGTTCCTGGGCCCAGCCCCGGAACTGCCAGTAGCGGGGTGGGGACTGAGAGTTTGCAGTTGTCACCAGCTCCCAGGTGATGCTGATGGTCTGTGGATCGGACTCTCAGAATCACTGGCCAAGTAGCCACTCTGGTTTCTAGGTATCTTGGGGAATGGAGAATCAGGGATGGAGAAGTGCCAGTGAAAATATTTCTAAAAACTGTAATAGGCAATATTATAAGTGCATTAGAGAAAATTAAGAAAGTTTATGTAAACCACCCAGGGGCCCTTTGCCCTCCTCCTCTCGCTTTCTGTTCATGTGCATTTTAATGACCAACATGCATATGCAGTATTTTCCCCGTAACCTTATACTTTACATGGCCACAGATTTGGTAGCGATCAAACATGGATCACTTGTCCTTCTGTGTAGCCCACCGTGGCTTCCTCCACCTCCTCACCCCTTGTGTGCGTGCGTTTCCTGTAAGGCAGAGAGAAGGCGTGGGGGAGAAGGGGAGAGGTGCTGGGCTCTCCGGCCGTCATCACGGAAGTGTCTGGCTTCACATCTCAGCTTTGCCTCTTACTAGCTCTGTGACCTTGGGCAAGTTGCCTAATCAGCCTGTGCTTCAGTCTCATCTGTGAAGTGGGGATGATAACGTTATCTAATCCACAAGGTGGTTGTGAGGATTAAGTGAATCTCTGTGTTAGATATAAGTGGAGTGAGCAGTGTGTCAGTTGCTCACACAGTGCCTGACACTGACTTACTGTAACATGAGATTTTTCACCTCACAGTGTGGCTAAGATCCCATATACCGGGTCCTCCACTGGGTGGGACATCCTTGAGGCTGGGGGCTCTGTCTTTTTGTCTTTGGGCATCCCAACGCCCTGCTAATCAGAGTGGTCCCTGGGCCAGCAGTGTCACCTTCACGGTGGAGCTCGTTAGCCATGGGGGATTTCTGGCCCATCGCAGACCTCCTAAATGGGAATCTGCATTTTAGCAAGTGTCCCCGTGTGCATTCGAGATTAGGAAGCCCACCCTGCAATGAGATTGGCAAGCCCACCCTGACACAGGGCAGCTGCCCAGCTGCAGGGGAGGGGGAGTCCTTCACACTCTCTTCTTCTCTCCCCAGTGCAAGATGTCTCTGAATGGGCAGCGTGGGGAGTGCTGGTGTGTGAACCCCAATACTGGGAAGCTGATCCAGGGAGCCCCCACCATCCGGGGGGACCCAGAGTGTCATCTCTTCTACAATGAGCAGCAGGAGGCTCGCGGGGTGCACACCCAGCGGGTGCAGTAAACCACAGCCAGCCGGTGCCTGACCCTCACCCCACCCCCTCTCCAGACACCGGCAGAAAACGGAGAGTGCTTGGGTGGTGGGTGGTGGAGGATCTTCCAGGAGTCTTGACCTGTGTATTTATATTTGGCAAGAGACCAGCACCGAGCTCAGCACCCTCCCCTGCCCCCCACCCCCAGCTGGAGATGCCTACACCCTCCCCTTCTTGCTTCCCGGGGGGAGGAAGAGGGCTTGCTGTAGGGGAGCTGGGGTAAAGCTTTGGGAGGGGAGAAAAAGAAATTTTTATTTTTGAACCCCTGTGTCTCTTTTGCTTAAGATTAAAGGAAGGAAAAATAAAGTGTGTGTCTCTTGCCTGAGTCTTTGGGGCCTCCCTGGGGAAGGGATCCAGAGGCCCATGAAGCCTCCTTCCAGCCAGCTTTTCCTGACTCAGTTTCCCATTCATAAAATGGGAAGGGGGAAAGGGCGGGAGGAAGGGGGTCTCCTGAATCTAGTTCGGACCCTCCCGTGCAGCTCCTGGAGTCTTCCTACCTGGACCCCAGGTGAGCCTTTACAGGGGCGGGGTGGTCCTGGAGCTCGGGCAGAGGTGGGCAGAGGTCTGTCTTCCTCTCTCCTACTTCCAGATGATACCGCAAAGGGAGACAGGAATGGGAAGCATTGGAATAGGGGTTCTCTGGCCCCTGAAATAAAGGAGAGCTCCCTCCTTCCCAAGGTGAGACATTTCAACTGAGGCCCAAAGGAAGGGAGTGGGGCTATTGTTGACTGGCATATTCACAAAGGTGTCACCGTTGAAAATCCAGGTGCTGCTCTCTGAGGGGCCCACATAACTGGCCCCCAGACCAGCAAATGTCAAGTGGGAACCAAGGGCTGTCTGTGAAGGAACACAGGGGCTGTGGAAACTGAGGCATGGCATGCAGGCCCTGTTTCCTAAGCGAAGGCCTGTATTGGAGCTTTACCACTTGTTTTGCTGGCTCCTGAACCCCGGTGAATCCTAGGGGCTTCCCCTGCTTTGCCTGGGCCACGGGGGGAGGAATGCCCAGCTCTTAGGGCCCGTTGTCCACCCAGTCCCCTCCTCAGCACATGGCACAGAGCCAGACCTTTCCTGTTCCTCCCCTCCTGTGTCTGGAGTCAGAATCGGAACCCTCCTGGCCGTAGAGGAGGGGCTGTCCTGTGGCTTTGTCCAATCCATCTCCCTTCTGACTGTCCAGCTAGTAAGTCCTGAGAGGCAGCGGCACACCTGAGCCTTTATCAGGTGTGAGATGAGCTTGGCTGGAAAGCAAGAAAACCCTCAGAAAAGGCACGGTATGAGCTTTCTTGGAATGCAAGGAAATCAGATCCCCAAGAATAGACAGAGCCCTGCCAAGAGAGGGAGTGTTGTAGGCTGCACCAGGCCAAGGCCAGTGTGTGGCCAGCTGCCCTGAAAGTACATTGATTCAGTTAATCCTCATGAATACATGAAAGAAGTACTATTATATTAGTTCCACTTTACAGATGAGGAAAAGGTCCCTGGAAGTGCCCAAACTCTCCTGCCCTGGGGCTGGGGTCCCCCTAACTCTGGAGTGTGGCAGCCTCCCACCCCTGACTTCTGCCCTCTGGAGGTGGAAGGAGGATGGAGGTTTGGAGAGCCTAGGGTGGTCTGGGCACGGGCTGGATCTGGGCCCTGAAGGTGGGCAGCCCCTACATGGGGTCTGTTCTCCGGCCACCCCTCTCCCTTGTCCCCTCCCCTTGGCTGGTGTAAAGAGCAGTCAGCACCTGGGGCTGCTGTCCTGGGTGGGGCAGCTGTGTTGGTTGTCCTGGGAAGAGCAGTGGTTCTCTTAACAAAAACTGATGTTAGTGTTTCACCTTTGGAGAATCCTGTCTAACTGGCCCAGGCAGGGTCTTTTTTTCCTTCTTAGATTCCAAGGTGATTGTGGGCCGAGGGACGAGGTAAGAAGAATGATGGAGTCAGGACGCCCGGGTTTGGATCCAATCCCAGCTCTTACCACTCCATTGCCCTGGGGCTGCACCACGTGCCTTCTCTGAGCCTCAGTTTTCCTCATCTGTCTAATGGGGGTGATTTCAGCCTCAAATGAGAGGATGGTGTCAAGGTGACTCTACATGTGAAGGTGTTTGGAAAGCTACAGGGCTACGTAAAATGGGAAGATTACCGTGGGGCCATTGTGGGGTCAGCCTTCTGCCAGACCTCACGCCCCAGCGTTGCTTGCTTGGACTTTGAGGGCTTCTCTGTGCCCATTTCCTGTTCCTTGCCCATAGTGCTCTTGTAGTCTAAACCTGTGGTCCCCAACCCCAGGCCTCGGACTGGTACCAGTCCGGTCTGTAGTGTTGGTGGCCTGTTAGGAACTGGGATGCACAGCAGGAGGTGAGCAGCGGGTGAGGGGAGCTAATGAAGTTTCATCTGTATTTATAGCCGCTCCCCATCTCTCGCAGCAGCGTATAAATTCTGCCTCCTGTCAGATCAGCAGTGGCATTAGATTCTCACAGAAGTGCGAACCCTACTGTAAACTGCGCATGCACGGGATCTAGGCTGTGCGCTCCTTATGAGACTCTAATGCCTGATGATCTCAGGTGGAGCTGAGGTGGTGATGCTAGCGCTGGGGAGCGGCTGCAAATGCAGATTATCATTAGCAGAGAGGTTTGACTGCATGATAAATGTAATGCGCGTGAGTCATCCTGAAATCATCTTCCCGTCCGTGGAAAAATTGTCTTCCATGAAACAGGTCCCTGGTTCCAAAAAGGTTGGGGACCACTGGTCTTAAAGCTCGGAAGAAGTGGCTTTTATGGGTGTGTGAGCAGCACCTCTGCTGTGGCTCTAGCTACAGGAACCACACTAACTGAGAGATAGTGTGACCTGGAAACCCTTGCTGAGAGGAAGAAAGCATAATTGCATCCATGTGGGCAGATGGCTGGCTGCGCAGGGATCTTGAAGCTGTCAAGCAGATCTCTCACCTGGAACTGACTGCGCCTCTTTAACGTTTAAGCCTGGCAGTCGACAAACACCGGGGCTCTACTGCCACTATGTGGCAGCACAGGGAACTGCCATCGGGCCTTGGAGAGGGTATTGGTCCTTAGGAGCCATCCAGAATGAGGCCATGGAGACGCTTGTTATCTGCCCCAGATGGCCTGAGTTAGAAGCGCAGGAAGGGACCTGGGAACCTACTTGGAAACATGCCTCCTGTGTGCTTCTTATGTAGGACTGGTAACTCAATTTGTAGGACCCTGGGCAAAATGAAAACGTGGAGCCCCTTGTTCAGAAATTATTAAGAATTTCAAGACAGTGGCAGTAGAGCATTAAATCAAGCACGGGCCCTGTGGGGCTGCGCAGGTCACATGCCCATGAGGCTGGCCCTTTTCTTATGCCCTTTGGACAACCACTACTGTAGTCGCTGAATCCATTCAGTGTGTCTTGAATACTAGCTACACACGATGTGATCGTTCAGAGCATGAATATGGAAGTGAGGCAGCCTTGGAACAGAATATGGACTCTACTACTTCTGAGTTATGTGACTCCACCCGTTTCTAACCTCTATTAAACTCCTTTACTTCACATTTAAATATTGGGATAATTTCTTTCTCAGAGTTGCTTTGAGAATATAAAATCATTTCTGTCATATAGCAAGTGCTGCCTAAATACAGTTCTCACTGTATCCCAGGCTAGTGTTAGGGTGTCAAGATATGAAGATGAAAAAGATTATGGCCTTTGTCCTGAAGGGCTGACATTCTTATGGAAGGAAACAGCCTCAAAACTTGGGGATGTGTCCTCCAGCAGGTGCTGTGGGAGGAAGTAGGAGGAATATCTATGTCTGGTGTCCAGGAAGGCATCTCAGAAGAGGGTGTGAAGGCACAGTTGTAAGGAGGAAGTAGAAATTAGGGGAAAGGAGTGGGGTAGATATGCGTGCATGTGTGTATGCATGCATGTGCATGTGTGTGCACGTGAGTATATGTGAGTGTATGTGTGGGGGTGGGGTTCAGACAGAGGAGATGTGCAAAGTCTTTAGTCATGAGCTGCACAATGAACTTGGACGCCTGCATGCGGCTGGGAATACTGTGGTGAAGGGAGGAAGCCAGAGCCCAGCAGGAGGGACCTCCGGTGTCTTGCTGAGAGATTTAAACTTTGGATGGAAAGCTAGGAAGCTACCAAGGAAGGACATCAGGCGGAGGATGGGCTTGATTGGGTTGGTGTTTGAAAGTGAACCGTGGCTGAGATGTCCAGCACGGAGGACAAGGCACAGGAGGGGAGTGTGCAGGATGTCCTGTGGGAGGAATTGCAGGGATCCAGGTGAGAAGGGGCATGGCCTGAACGAACAAAGGCCGGGCAGGTGGAGAGAAGGTCCGGTGTGAGGGTTGTCTGTGAAGTCGCTGATTACTAGGGCTTGGTGGCTTGTTGGCTGTAGGGGGTAAATGTGGGGTGGGACTGATGCCTGGGGCTCAGGCTTGGGCAGCTGGGTGGGTGTGGTGTCCTCCTCTGGGGGGGAGGAGTGGAGGGTGAAGAGGGAAGAGGAGGAGGAGGAGGAGGGATGGCTTTTAATGGGGAAGATAATGGGACGATGATGCGTCTAAGTTTTTTTGTCGTTACTGAACTTGTACTTTGTGAAGCCTACGATAAAATGATAAGAGAGGCAAAGTGCCTGAGCTTTCAGGGTGAGTTCAGCTTGGGGCACATGGACTCTGAGTTCCCTGAGGACACTGGGTGGAGGAGACATCCTTTATCTCCTCATACTCGTCCTGATGTCCAATTCGCGGGCAAGTCCCATCAGCGCTGTCTGCGAGCCTCTGCCCATCTCTGTTCCTTCCTGTCCCTGTCCCTCGGTCACCAGCACGGAGGGAGAGGGGGTGGTCCGTGGGGGGCAGCAGGTGGGGAGGGGGGAGGGGCTGTCCCTTGGGAGCAGAGGAGGACTGACATGGGAGGGACCGGAAACACGAGGGTGGTTTTGGGAATGGTCTTGCTGGGGTTGGCCGGGGAGATGAGGGAGAAGGCAAGGGCTCGCCAGGAGTGAGGCAGGGTGGTACACCGTGTGGCACACATGAGGGGAACATGGGAGGGAGATGATCCCATGAGGGGGCCCTAATGGGCTGCCCAGGCAGGAATTGGGGCCCACAGAGCCTCGGGGTCTGTGGGGATGTCGGCCCACGAGAGGGTGGCACTTTCCCTGCAGGGCTCCGCAGCACTGTGCAGGAGGGACGCGCAGAGGGTGCCGTCCACCCAGGGCTGGGGGCTGAAGGGCAGGCGAGACCTTGGCACAGGGAAGCCACGGGGGAGCCGTGGGCTCTGGTCTCCTGGGGAAAGGAGCAGGGCAAGAGAGGGTTGGTGGATCGGAAGATAAGATGGGGGAGAGCAGAGGCTCTCACTCTGCGTTAGGTACGGTTTTCCAAGCTCTCTCCCCTCACTTCTCTCGCGCCAGGAGTAGACCAGGATTGGAATGGGAGAGTGGGATTTTCAGATTCCAGATGTGGAGGCCTTTGGGCTTAAGCGGATGGAGCGCCCGGGCCGCTGGGCCGAGCTGGGAGAGGGCAGCTGCCGGCCCGAGAGTCTACCGAACCGAGAGGAGCCTGGGGGTCGCCAGATTGCTGGGCGCCATGGGGGTTGTCCCGGTGACCACGGCAGTTGTGGGGATCCTCAGCAGCCACGGGATGTGAGCAGGGAGCTGAGAGCTGAGGGCTGCACAGGAGGGAGGAGGCGCAGGGGAGGGGAGGAAAGGCAGTGCCATACGGGGGCCTTCCTGCAGGTCCTCCTGTGCCCCCACTCGAGGCATCCCTGAAAAGGACATGGAGGAGGCGCCCGTCCCTGTCTGCACCTCCTCACTCATCTCCACAGCCTCCATCTGTACCTTCACTGCCAGGAAGTGGCTTCACAGGTGACGCAGGGCAGGGCTCAAGTGACTGGGCTTCTGAATGCTATGCCCAGGCTTCTTCAGCAGGACCGACTCCTTTACCAACTGGAGGCAACCTGGGTCTGACAGGTCTCAGGCAAGGGTTCCAGCAACCCCAGAAGGACATGTGCCTGATGATAGGCTGGCCCCCTGGGCAAGGCAGGGATGCCCCCAGTGATGTGGACAGAGCAGAATGCCCGGGGTCCACTAAGCTGGGCAGAGAGGAGGTGCCACCACCTCCGTCTCCTGGCTGTGCCAGTGGGGTGCTTACAGGGTGGTGTGCTGCGTGGCTCTGTGAACCAAGAGGGCCGTGGGGAGCTCAGGGAAGGGCCTTGGGGAGAAGGGGCTTCGGCGGAAGGGAAGTAACAGGGCGACTGAGACAGCGGTAGAATGCGTGGACTGTGCTCTTCAAGCCGACAAAGGGTTGAAATCAGAGTTGCCATTTTAGTTTTCCTCTTCACTGGGCACCAACAGCAGCGGGGGTGAGTAGGAGCCGGAGGTAGGATTCACCTCGGCCACAGGATCCCAGGAGTTAAGAGCTTACAAGGCACTGGAATAAGTGACACAGGAACATTCTAGAGATGTGTTCCTTAAACTCCTTTCCAAGAAGCAACTAATCATTTGCTCAAGGGTAGATTAAGGCCACTTCATTTAATAGCAGGGGCTGAAATTAAATGATAGTAACAACGGCAATAGTCAGAACAGTAGCTGACCATGCAACGGGTGTTGGCAGCCCTGAGCCTTTGTGTGCAATAACTCGTTGGATCTTCACAACAGCCCCGTGAGGTTTTACTCACAGGAAAGGGAGGCATTGGGGGGTTGAGTAGGGTGCCCTGGATCACGCGTTTGCGGTGGCTTTTGAACGGTTGGAGAAGGGGCCAGCGGAGTTCCGGGGGTGGGGGTTGTCCCAGAGGATCAGGGTCCCCTGGGGAAGGAGCAGGCTCCTAGGCCCTGACCCGGCTGAGTCCTCTCCCCTTCCCCGCCGTGGTCACCTCGCCCTCTGCCTGCCTTCCCTGAGCCCTCGGAGGACGCCGACGCAGGCTAACTGAATGCATAGCTTTATTAAATAAATGCTTTGTCAAGACAAAAGACAAAGATCGAGGAGTAACATAAATTATAAGTTGAATAAATAGTATACAGCAATCTTCACTTTTTAATAAAACGTGAGATCCTCTGTGCGTTTTTTTTTTTTTTTTTAATTTATTTCCTTAAGTACAAAATGCTAAACAGGAGCTGAGCTCTTCCGCATTCAGGTGATTTGTTTTTTCTGCTTTTTTTTTTGTTTGTTGATTTATTTTTGAATCCTTTTCACCAGTAAAGATTATGAGCATTTGTTTTTATTTTTTTAAGTTGAAAACAAAAAAAGAGGAGAGAATAGAGCTACGGTATGTATGTATGTAAAACTATAAAGAACTACAGTAATATGTGCTGTGGTTATTGCTGTTTTCAAAAAAAGAAAAAAAGAAAAACCCAAACAACCGGTAGGTAACTCGGAATCTGAAGGAACCTTGTCTGACAACTGTGCTATCCGTGTGTGCTACTGTGTGGTGGTGGTGGTGGTGCAGACGGGGACCAGGCTGGGGACGGGGACCAGAGAAGCGGGGTGTGTGGGCAGGGTGGCCGGGGACCCCCCCTTCCCCTCCCCATCCCAAAGGAGTTAAGGAGAGGAGGCAGGGTCTGTGAAACGGCTAAACTAGATACTCCATCAGAAACCCAAGAAAGTATGTTTTAAAAAAGAAAACAAAAGCCTAAAAGAAAAAAAAAAGTAGAGAAACAGTGCAAAATAATTCTTGCACTTTAGTGGTTTTAAAAATACAGACAGTACAAGGCCCAGGTGCCGGCTGGTAAAACCCCCATCCGTTCCCTTGTCCTACCACATTGCAAAACTGAGGCTCCTTTCTCCTGGAAGCCAAACATGTCCTCTCCCAGACTAGAGGGTTTCTTCTCCTCGGTCCTCTCCTCTCTGAAGGTCCCACCCGGAGCTGGGGCTGAGTGGATGGGGGAGTACGGCCCCACATTGTTGGGGGTGTGTCGGTGGCCGGGGCAGCCCTGTCACCAACAGCGGGGTGGTGGGATCGAGGTGTTGAGGCCCAGCCCTCCAGCGGAGGCTGGCCCTGTGGGGAGACCCCAGATGTGGGGGTGGGAAGTGGGGCCGCAGGGGGCCTCCCAGGCCTCTGGTCCTGCCTTCCTCCCACGTGGAGCTGGGTGTCACCAGGCCTGGCTGTCTAGGCCTGGCAGTCAGAGAAACTTTTCCAGTTTCTTCCTTCCCAGTGCACTGCTTTGCCCGGTGGGTCAGGGCAGGCTGGGGAAGGAGGGTCAGTCCTGGCTAGGCCTTCCTCAGTTCCCTGGCAGTTGTGGGGAAGACAAAGGTACCTTCCCCACTGCTGGAGTGAGGTGGGGGTCAAAAGTGGGTGGGAAGAGACCTTCCAAGGGCGTGGGGTGGGCAGCCCTCAGACCTGGAGCCAGATGACCCGGGGTCCAAGGCCTCCAGGGGAGCAGATAGTTGGCCAAAGGCTGGCCTGGAGTCAAGGAGATCCTGGCTCAGGACCTGACATGCTCATGCCATTCCAAACTGTCTCCCCCCACCTGCCAAAGGGAGGAGCTTCTGTTTCCTTTTGTGACTGCCTTCCCCAGGCTCAGCCAGATCTTCCATTTGGGAGGCTTGTTCTCATCTGTCCATGAAGGTCCAGCTTCTCTAGGGAGTGACCAGCTGCCCAGAAGCACCCCCTGGAAGCAGTGGAGATGCACGGGTTTGGGTCAGTAGGCATGGACGTCTGCCGAAGCTCACGCAGGCTGCAATTCCCCCACCTTACTGCTGACAGCAAAGAGCCAACGTAAGGGGCAGAGGCCAGCTCAACGTCCAGTACACAGTGGGGGAGAGAGAGCCCCTCTCAGGAATCAGGTCCGGCCCTGGGAGGGGTGGGGGGGTTGCAGTTCCTGGCTCAGTCTTTTCTTAGGGGGAGTGGTACCCCAGTATCCACTTGGCAGATCCTAGTAAGATAACTGCTCAAGATCCAGAGAAAGGATGGGCAGACAGTCATGGGAAAAAGTTTCAGGGTACTGGCCTAAGACACACAGAAATGGGAGTCAGGGTTTGGGGACAGTTGTGCGGAGAGATGGGGCGCTCTGACTCAGTAGGTCAAGAAAGTCCTCACGGCTGCCGGCCCCATGGGGCCCTTTGTCTCCTGGAGACTGAGCACCTCTCCCGTCGTCTCCAGCCAACTGTCTTGTCCGGGGAGTAGGAGACAGCCCCGAGGTCCGTAGTTATGGGTTTGCCATTAGTTGGAATATATTTGCTTCTTTGCTGTCCCTCTTCTTGCTACATTTGCTTCTTTGTTGCCCCAAGTTTGGTGCTGGGGGCGGTCTCCACTGTGTCATGCCGTCAGGAAAGAGTGGAGAGAGCTGTGTCCGCATGAAGAAAGGGTCTCCTTTGCCAGTGTCCAAGCCCACTTCCCTGGCAGGCTATCTTCAGCCTTAGAGGGTGGTCCAAGGCCACCCATTGGTTGAGGACATCAGAGGAGAATGGAACTTTTCTTGGTTCAGAATTTGGCTGCCAAAGGACAGCACCCCTGAAGCACGTACTCCCTGCTTGTCCTGGGCCTCTCTTCCATCCACCACCCCGGGGAGGGAGCAGGGGCTGGCCAGCACAGGGGGAAGAGCTTGAAAGACCCTGTGGCCTCCATCCTTCATTGTGGCTGAAGGTGGGCATCGAACATGCAGTCTTGGCCCTTCAAAAGCACACCCAGTCTCTACTGATCATTGATCCCATCTGGCTTCTAATGTCTAGGACCCACCTGCAGTTACCCACCTTCCCCAGCTCTGTGCCCTGGCTTAAGCTCATTTCTATCCTATGACCCACCCCTCCATTTTCCTCTCTCCTTCTTCTTGAACCCCAGAAGGCATATAGGGTAGGGAAGCCAAGGAAGCTTCTACTGGCATTTTCCCTTTTCTGCTGCTTTGCTCCAAAGCTAGAATGGGGCAGTTAGCCCCCATCCCTCCAGCCCTCCAGCCCTCTGCCCTCCACCCCGTCTACTCTGTCCTGAACAGTCAAGTTTACGGTTTCCCTACATGTGAAACTTTTCATCACCTTCTCCCTCTTTGCCTTCTCTTGTTTTAGTCTCTCTCCTGCTCTGCCAGCTTGGACACAGAGGGAGGCTTTCAAAAGGCAGGTCCTGTCCCAGTGACATGAAAGGGCTGGGGCAGGACCAGGGGGTCACACTTGGACCTGTTGGGCTAGTCTGGTGTGGTGTCCAGAGACAGCTACTTCCTGAGGGTTTAAAGGCTAAGAGGGATGTATGGGGGAGCGTGGTGTGCGCACCATCGCGTGCTGGCCTTACCTGGCCGGGTGAGTGTGTGTGAACACCTGTGGGGAATCATCATCAGATCCCACACTGGGCCCCACAAAGAGCTGAGTTTGCTGCTCATGGGAAACCCTGACTAGGGGCAGGCAAAACTGGCATTATGGGTTGTATTGGGAGAATGTGGGTTTTCATGGTTTCCGCAGAATGAGGACGCTCCTCAAAGCCCCCACAGAGCTACTCTGAAAAGTTAATGCAAACCTTTGGAAGAAAGATAGAAAGAAAGAAACAACAAAGAAAGAAAATAGATTTATACGCCTATATATGACTATATGCAGCCTTGTAGATAAATACAAGCCCACTTTTTTTTCAGCCTATCCTCCCCCACAGAGGCTGCTGCACTAGTTGCGAATTGAACGAAATGAAGGCTGAAACCACAGTTTCAGTGTGTTTTTTTTAAAAGTCACCCTGGAAGAACAAGTCTTTCCAATATTGGGGCGTGTACTGATTTCTAAAAGTCTGCATGGGGGAATGCACACGTACTTAATACTCATGTCTCTGCTTAGGAAAACCTAGCTATCTACCGTCACGCAATTATGAATTTGTTTTGCTTTTAGTGGAATGGAATGCATTTTAGTTTTTGTAAATTTTGGGGAGAGACAACATTCTGTCGGGGGAAGGCCAGGGGTTGAGCTGTGCCCACTGCTGGCTGGAGGAGGAGACAGATCCGGGAGAGGCCCTGGCACGTCTGTCTTTTCCTTTCTCCCCATGACCAATCCAAACTGGGAAAACGCCAAGGGTGTCACCAAATGCCACATCTTGGGCTACTCTTTCTGGTGCCCAAACCTCTCCCAACCCCAGGCCAGGGCTGGATGTGCGAGATGGGCCCAGCCCCAGACCCCGGCGCCTTTCCTTCCTATCCACCTGCTCGCCTTCCTTTTCGTAACTCTCTCCTCCGTCCCTCTCTTGCACGCAAATGCTTTCTTCCCTTCTCTCCCTCTTGTTCTTCCTCTCTTCCTTCTCTGTTCATTCAACCTGCCTCAAAAAGAAAACCATTGTGGGGGGGGGTCTCCTTAGCTTTTTGCATCATCTCTGTTGTCACCATTTTCAAAGTTGAGCCCTTGCTAGAGATTCCGAGGTCCTCAGTTTCCTCAAATAGATACATATATATTTTTTCCCTTAACTGAGATGAAATGAGTGGCGTCCTGGGGTGGAGGGAGTCGCTGGCTGGAGTCGGGGCTGGGGGTGGGCGGGGGCGAAGGGGGTGGGGAGGGGACGCATCACTCAACATTGCTGCTGTCGAAGGCGTGGCACTGAAAGTCCCCGTCCACGTACTCCATGCCTGGCAGCTTCATCCCGTACTTGTCCACGCACCAGCAGATGCCACGCTTGCGGCCACGGGAAGGCTTGCACTGGGGTGGGCAGAGCGATGGGAGGTGAGGACGGCTGCACGCTGACCCTCTGTTCCTGCCCACCCTGCCTCTTCCCCACCCAAGACGGACTCTCATCCCCAGCGAGCTGAGGGGCTAGACCCAACACCGGGGCGTTCTGGTGTCCCTATTTCACGGAGGGCCAGGGGAAGATGTGAGGTTAGGCAGCCTGCTCTTGGCTAGCTCCTACAATCTCTCTCTTTTTTTTTTGAGACAGGGTCTCACTCTGTCTGCCAGGCTGGAGTGCAGTGGTGCGATCATAGCTCACTGCAGCCTCGAACTCCTGGGCTCAGCGATCCTCCTGCCTCAGCCTCCCGAGGAGCTGGGACTACAGGCGCGCACTGCCACACCCAGCTAATTTTTTTTTGTAGAGACAGGGTCTCACTATGTTGCCCAGGCTGGTCTCAAACTCCTAGCTTCAAGTGATCCTCCCGCTTCGGCCTCCCAAAATGCTGGGACTACAGGCGTGAGCCACTGGGCCTGGCCATGATCTCTTTTTTATGTTATCCACTTGAGTTCCTCCAACCTGGTTCTGTCCAGGGATTCTCAAAAGAGTTTCATGATCTGATAATGACAATAGTAATGGTAACAATGATAATAGGAGGCATCACTTGTGCAGCTTTATCAGATACTACTTAACACTTGGTATATAGTAGGGAATGTTCTAAGTGCTCTACACAGATTCCTCATCTTCTGTGAGATAGGTACTGTTATTCTCTGGTGGCACAGAGACATTAGATGACTAGGGAAAGGGGACAGGCCAGTAAGTGGCAGAGCCAAGATCGACCCCAAGGCAGTCTGGCTCGTAAATTTAAATTAGTGGTGCCCTTAAGGTGGCATCAGGGTCACCTGGGAACTTGTTAGAAATGCAAAGTCCTTAGAGTCCACCCTAGACCTACCGATGGAAACTCCGGGAGTGGTGGGGCCCAGCCACCAGCTGCTTTAACAAGCTCCCCAGGTGATGTTTGAGGGCTACTGCCCACGGAGTAGCCCGGCTGTGAACGGGCAGGATGGTTTCAGGTGGTACGCAAAGAAAATAGGTTTTAAAGTCGTGTGAGTGTGCATGCACTGTGTGTGTGTGTATCAGAGAACAATGCAAGGAGCACAAACAACATGTCATGTGACACAGTGTTACAAACGAACTCCTGTAGGTAAGATGAATCCCTGGAAAGTTAAGCAGATTATAGCGTAGGAGGGAACGGGGAATATCATGGTTGTGGTATGTGAATGGGTATTTGAGGTTTAGGAAACACTAAATCGTTAATGGTAGAAATCTTAGGTGCTTGCTGAGGTGAAGTTTCCTGACAGGTGCCGTTTTAGGAGCCATCTGAACTTGGGAGCACGGGGCAGGAATGTATGTACCTGCTTTCTCTTGTAGAATCCCTTGCGGTCACAGTTGGGCAGGTACACGGCACGGGGCACCATGCGTGGGCTGGCTTTGAGCTCCTGCAGGGAAGCCTCCATGTGTCTGCGGCAGGGGCCCTGTGTGGACAGGAGGGTGAGGGGAGCGGCAGGACCAAGTGGCACCACCCAGATGTGCAGACGGTGGCCCCAGGGGGCCGAAGGTTCTCCGGAAGAAAGTCACCACCTTTGGTTCTAATCAGCTGCTACCAAGGATCGTCCCTCCCTCTCACCTGTTGCCTGTCCTGGGAGTGTACAAAGCCTGCGTTTGGCCAGGTACAGAGCTGTATTTTCCCTTTCGTCTTCCAGGCCACCCACCCTCAGCTTTTTTATTCTGCTGAGTAATGAAGTCCAGAGGTGCCATCTCCGGATGCTCTACGCTCAGCCTCTGCCGAGGACCGGACATGGCGCCAGGGCTCGCGTGCCTGGTGTGTGCACTTTCCTGGAATGACCACTACCTCTATTTCCACTCACTTGGACAAGCCCGCTGTCCCAACAAACGTAAGCTCCGAAAATTCTCCTAACCTGAGACACCATGGTTTGTAGTAGGTAGGTCCTTTGCCAGGTCTAGCCTAAGCACCTCCTGCTGCCCCAAATGCCTATTTAGATGCAGGGGAAAAGCCCAAAAGCCAGGCGGTGGCAGAAGGAGAGAGACGGGGAGCGAATCCTCGAGACGCACCTGCTCAGACTCCTGTCTCATCTCAGGCCCGGAGATGACCCGGGGGTGGGCAGTGTTCTCGGCTCCCCCCACAAACTTGGACTGGGTCAGCTTCTTTCTGCGGTCCTTCTTCACTGCCTCGGCCTTCAGCTCCGAGATGCGGGTGTGCTTGGGCCGGAAGATCTTGGGGGAGTAGGTCTCCTCGGCCATCTCGGAGGTGGTGGGCTCCTCGTGCTCACGCGAGTCTCTCTCTGTGGGGACAAGGGGCCGAGGGTCAGCTGCCCGCGCCCAGGCTGGGGCTGGCAGGTCTGGGTGAGGGAAGTAACACGGGCTGAAGCAGGCGGGGTCTCTGCTCTCCTGGAGCTCCCAGCCTGGGGAAAGCAGGGAAACGAGAACCAGGAAGAAGAGTCGGTGCTCATGTGACTGGAGGGAAGTTTCTGGCATGCGTGGAGTTAAGCAGAGTGAGTGTAGGGAGGAAGGCTCTGCATGGAGCAGGAGGACCCTGGAAGATGGATGGATGAGGAAGGTATGGCAGGAGGGAGAGGACAGTCTGGGGCAGGAAGGAGGAAGGGCAAGGGCAGTGCCCAGGGAAGGGTGAAGGTGGTGGTAAACAGTTTGCTTGCTGGGGGGTGGCTGGAAGTGGGGCCTGGAGACCTGGGCTGCTAGAGGAAGACAGGTCACAGCCAGGGCATAGGTCCTTGCACTTTCAGAACTGCTGGGCGTTGAGGTCTGTTTGGACCTGGGGGACTGGTAGTGGGGGGTCCTGGAGTCTGGAGCAGCAGGTTGGTGGGCCATTGTGAAGCGTAGGAGGAGGGAGACATAGGAGACAGGAGAACCAGAAATGTGGGCCCAGAGTGGAACAACACAGGGGCATGTGGAATCCGGAGGCCTCGCTCCCACTCTGGCTCAGACCTAGCACCGAGCTGGGACCCTGAGAGGCTGGCATGTTGCTCAACTCCAGCCTTAGAGAGGCCAACAGCTGGCTGGGCCAGGCAGTTATATATAGGACTGACTTGGTGACAGTCTATACTTAGCTGACTGTTGACCTTTAGAGAAGCAGGACTTTGTTCATGTATTTGTTGACCCTCAATTCCACCTGCCTGGCCTCTTCTCGGTCTACAGATTTCCACTAAATTCCTGTCCCGCAGGCAAACCCTCCTCTGGGTCCCTTTTTCCTCTTAACTCTTTGACTACCCCCCAGGCTCAGCAGACCCAGTGAGGGGGGAGACCTTTGCTGCTCCCAAGTGGGCAGGGTGTGGCCGAGTGCCCCTTGGTGGGACCAGGTGCAGAGGTATGCAGGAGCAGGGGCCCTGTCTTCACTGCCTCCCTTCCCAAATCCTTGAAAAAGAAAATGGGACTTTGGGTGACCCTGAATACCTAAGATGGGGCAAAGGGAAATCCTATTCTCCACCCCCTCCACTATTCCTGGGAAGTGTGATGGCCAGGCACCTGGGATGGGAAGTGGAATAATTCAAGGAAGTGGTGGGGGGTGCAGGGAAGGAGAAGCTTTTTGAGAAGACACTGTTTCATGCCCCCAGGGAATTTCCAGGTGTGAGCTTCGGAGGCTTTTGCAGACCTGGCCCGACCTGGTCAGGGTGGCAGGTGGCGGGGAGCACCCAACACCTGCTTCTCTCCTGTCTCAGGATTTGTCAAGTTTAATGAACTAGTTATCTGGTCATTAAGGGTTTGGCAGGGAAGTACCCTGCCCTGAAGACACCTCCAAGGGTTTCTGCTGTTCCTGGAGGTTAGTCGCTGTGGGTGTTGATTCACAGGACAGGAAGGGAAGTACTCACTGGAGAGGAGGATGATGATGAGGGGGAAGCAAATAAACAAAGCGGTGGACAGGCTGCCTGAGCAAAGTTCAGCATCAGGATCCCAGTGCCCCTTTTTGGGCTTTTGAGCCCTCTTCCCAGCCGGTCGTAATGTTCCAGTGCCCTGATCCTGCTCTATCAAACCCTGATGTGCCCGGTAGGTGGGTTAGTTAGAAGAGTGATGTTTGGGGTAAACCAAGTTTTCTTGGTTGTGGGACAAATTAGATTGGAGGGGGGATGCAGGAGGGAGCACGGCTGGTTTGGGGACTCTGTGCGTTGGAAGGCCAGGGTTCTGTTATCTGGTGACGGGGCCCCAACCCGAGGCTCAGGTCCTGGTGGAGGGGTGGGTAAAGAGAGGAGAAGGAGGGCTAACCCTGGCACTCGCATCTTATTCAGGGACTTGAGACACTCCACGCAACCTCTCTGGGCATCACCAGGCATTCTGATCCTCAGAGGGCAGCTGACTGGGCCCAGGGAGAGGGCAGGAGATGGCTGCCATTGACAGCCTGGAGGTGTTCTGGGGGTGCATGGTCCAACTCCTTCCTCAAACAAGATTGTAACCAGAAAAGTGAGGGCAGGCCAGGGAGCAGGCTTGCTGCTGACCAAGGTGTGGCAGAAAGATGAGTGTCTCCTCCTATGGGCTGCTCCAGCCTGGCCTTGGGAGCCAGCAGACTGTCACCTCTCCAAGGGGAGAGAGCCCGGGATGCTGCTTCACCCCCAGAGGCTGTCCTACCTCCTGGAATCCTCTGCAAATGCCATTTAGTCCATCCCCCTGTGTCCAGGCAGAAACAAGTACGCACCCCTATCTCATGGGTGCTCATTCTAGTTCTTACAGACATCTGGGATGGGGGTGCCACCCCCTCCTCTGGCCACCTGTTTTTTTAGGGGGTCACTCTGTCCCTTTGGTCAGATTGTGCCATTCTCCAGCTGTCATTTCAGCTTGTTCTCACTCTTTGACCTTGGTGGACATGGAAGCAGAGTGCCCACAGCCTTCCCTATATCCACAGCTCTACTCAGGACCCTTCACCTTTGGGGACTTTTTCTAAGAAGCGCTGGGGCCATCCTTAACCTTGAGTCACCCTTCCTGGGAGGAGGATGGGGCTGTTGACAATGGTCCAATCGACCTTCGGGCAAATTTATTTTGACTTCTCTTACTCTTTTCTTTGGAAGTGTTGAAGTATTGTCCTGGGGCCAAACAACAATGGTACTGGAAAAGAAAATGTAAATTTTGGTATATTCTGGTATCTTTCTTAATTTAAGGAACTTAAAACAGTTTTGTAAGCCCTCTCTCCTTTCCCTGGCCTCATAAAGGCAGGCCTCCTGAGGGCAGACCTCCCCCATCTGCAGGCTCCTTGCTGCTTCTGAAAGGCAGGCTTAAAGTGTTGATGTGCCTCCCAGTTCTTGGTGCCACTTAACCCCATGAGACCTATTACTTAGGCAGCAGGAGACTCCAGTATCAAAGATACTACTAATCAGGGTCTTGTGGTCACCTGTAGTCTCCAGAGAGACAGTGGAAACTTGGAGAGGAATCACTGCAGAGCCACGAAGATTAAAGTGCTGGAAAGTAAGCCCGGGGGCGGGATGCCAGAGCCAGCGAGCCCCACTCAGCTGCTCTGTGGCCGAGTCCTAAATAGGCTATCAATTTTGGAAGGGTTTAAATTTTACATGAAACAAGGAGGCGCAAATAGACTGGCTATTCCTGAGCTATTTCATCAAGAGAAGATGAACTCAGGTTGCAGAAGGGATTTAGGTGGGCTACGAGGGAGTGGGGTGAAGATGGCTCTGCGTGTGCACAACGCCAAAGGAACCTAACAGTGGGCCCTGGAGCCTGTTTGACAAACAGGTCAGTACCTCCAGCTGGCCAGTAGATGGCGGGCGAGACTGATGTCCACACACATGTGTTCATTTCTAGGGACCGTAAGCATTTTAAAACCTGGAATTTGTGTGTGTCCCTCTCCAACTTCTCTGATAATCACCCAAATCCTTTGCCTATCTCTGTGTGTCTGCAACATGCATTTAGAGTCAGGGAGATGGACAAGTGAGATCTAGAAAGACCCCGGGGCGGGCGAGTGGAGGGCAGGCACAGGAGCTGAAGGAGCATGGCGGGTGCTGCTGTTTCTGCAATTTGCAACTGGGGAAGCGTCCAGGAAGGAAGGGAAACACACCCCAGACCTCCCTGCCTATCTCTAGGTGCCATTCTCAGAGGAGTCTGCAGAGGATGGGAAATGTGCAATGCTTGGTATCTTTTTCTCCCCCTGGAAGCTATGGAGGCAGGGCCTTTAATTACTTACATGATCTTATTCAGTGACTAAGAGGGCACTACTATATTGTTCTGATACAGTATTTACCTTTGGGGTGGGATCTGAGTCTATTCTGGCTTCTCCCTTGTCCTTCCAAATAGCTCTCCAAGGCCTCTAGCCCCTGCCACATTAGGGTGGCCAACTCAGCTCCCCCTTCCTTTATAAGGTGTTCCCCATTCACATGTGTGCAGCAGTATCCACAAAGGCACGAACGGGTACACTTGACCTTTCCCCATGGCAACATGAACATGTGCTTGCGGACTGCGCCATCCTCCATGTCCCAGCAAACACAGAGGGTGTCTGGGCGCAGGCCCGGCTGCTATGAACCCAGTGGCATCCTAGGGTGGGCTGTAGTTCACACAGCACAATTGCACAATGCATTTCCTCTGCCCAAGCTCAGCCACTTTCTCGAAACCCGCCCTCTTGTGGCTGCTGTGCTCTTACAAGGGGAAAATGCTTGGCCAGCAGAGGCCGGCACATGCTCTTAAGAAGCGTTCTGACTCGCCTCGCTTCCTAGTCAGAGCAGTGGATAGGTCCAGGTGGGGACCTGCTGCTGCCTGAAATCCAACCTCCCACCCTGGGGCTCTTAGTCACGCGATGGCACCATTAACAGCCTGTTCCCGGGCTGGTTAGTTTCTCACTCTATCTTGCTTGACCTCATAATCAAACATAAGAGAACACTGGGTGGCCCAGATATTGTGACTTGGCTTACAAAAATTGAAGAAACTGAGGCATACTTGAAATTCACAACCCAGGAAGAGCGTAGGGCTTTGACAGGCCACCTGGACCTGGGGAGATTCTCCAGTCTCTTTTTCTAGCCAGAAGCCAAAATGGGGATGTCTAGAATCTCCCTACAAGGAATGAAAAAAGGAGTTGAGTTTTCTATGGCTCTCGTTCTAGCTCCCTCTGTGGAATTTAAACATTAAACTCCTTAAGGGCAGAGCTTTGCTATTTATCTTCATCTCTCCAGCAAATGGTATTCAATAAATAATCTTTAAATGGAGAGATGTGTAAATCTGCCCAAGAGGCAAAGAGAAGTGGCTCTAGAAGTATTTCTGTAATATAAGCTGGGGCAAGTTAGAGCCCAGTGGATGCCTTGGGAGGTCGTCTCATCCATGCCCCTGCCTCAAAGCACGATGACACTGCTGCAGAGGGGCATGAGAGGCAGGCACATGGACATCATGGCAGTGCGAAGCCCTGGATATACTGGGCTTCTTTTTGACCTAAGGCTGTGCTGTCTAATATAGTAGCTGCTAGCCAATGTGGTTATTGAAATTAATAAATATTAAATAAAATAAAAAATTCAGTTCCTTGGTCACTCTAGCCAGATTTCAAGTGCTCCATAGCCATACATGACTAGTGGATACTGTGTTGGACAGTGCTGATCTAGAACATCATCATCACAGAGAGTTCTACTGGTCCATGCCTCGGTATAGTTGAAAATAGCAAGGCCCAGGCTAGAAGCTCCTCAGACCCCCTCACTGCCTTGCCCTGTTCCTAGCCGACCTGCAGCCACCTGCTCTTTGCTACAACACAAAGCTATGGGAGATTGAAGGATCAGCTGATCACTGTTTACAAAAACGTAAGCCATGTCTCAGGCTCCTGAAGTCTGACTGTTTCCCAGCGGTGTGTGCCAAATGACTCACTTGCATAGTGTGTGTGTGCGTTTGCATAGGGAGAAAGGTTCCAGGGGTGGTAGGGGGGCTGCAGAGCCTTCCAGGGGGAGCCGCAACATCCCTCTTCCTACCCATCCCATCCCTGACCAGCATCTGTCTGGGCCCAGTCCCTCTCAGACACTGGTTTGTTTTTTTTTCTCTGTAGTCAGTAACAGACATGCATGTTCTAGGCTCTTTTTAACCTGAATTATGGGCTAAGAAGGAAAAGAACACTAACCTTCCAAGAGGAAAAGAAACCCAAACAACTTTCATCCTAAAAAGCAGTTGCAAGAAGGGAGGAGGGCCAGGAGGCAGACCCCGGAGGGGAGTCAGGCAGACTCCGAGAATCCCACTGGCTGGACCAGGAGGGCTATGGGCCTCCCTAGCTGAGATCCTCTACGGCGCTATTTCAGGCAGGACAGCCAAAATGGTTAGGTGCACTAAGCCAACAGCAAAGTTGGCCAAGGTGGGAATGCAACATTTCCCTCCTGACTAGAAGAATGAAGATACCATAGAGTACAGTGGATAACCATTCAAAATCAGGAGCCAGACCACCTGAGTTCAAATTCAGCTCCACCCTTAACCTCCAGTCACCTTTCCTGGGAGGAAGCTGGGGCTGCTGACCAATAAGCCTTGGTGCAGATTTACTTTGACCTTAGTTTCTTCTTCCTCTCTTTGTTTTGGTTTTGTCATCTCAGTTATGGGAGGATGAAAAGAGCCCCTTCTCCATAGGACTGTTATGAGGATTAAATGAGCTAATATGTGCTAATTAACTTAGCACAGGTCTCTGCCTGTGTAGCTCTCTGGTGCCTCTCACCTCTGTAGTTCTAATCATCAACTAAAAATTTGAGTATTCTGGCACCTGGTTGACAGATATCTACTTGTAGACCCAAGATCTAAGGCTTCTCAGGCTGCAGGAAGGTCTGCCAGAAAGTGAAGGCCCTGAGGCGTCTGCCAACACCAGGTGAGAAGGGCTTTGCACGAGTGCTCTGGGAACCAGTCTCCACTTAAAGAGCTCACCTGGGGGTTCTTCCTTCTGTCTAATCCCATTCCCTCATGCTGCATTAAGGGTACTAGGTCTCCTTTCCTAAAGACAGAGAGAGACAAGGTGACCCACCACCCTCCACAGTGTAGCTGTGGCAGGTGTCAGGTTGACACCCCACAGAATGAAAGGCTGAGGTCCCACTTACACGTGGCCCCCTGGCCAGGGACCAGAGGTAATGAAAGGCTCCTCATTTTTTTCTGAGGACAAACTAGGATTCAGGGCTGTGACCCCGGGGCATATTTCCTGGTTGCTGGGTTGGTGATAAATGTACACATAGGAAATACATATTTATGCACAACTCCCAAGATGAGCATCTCCAGCCAGGTTTCTCCAGGAGTTCGGGCAGGGGGAGCTTGCTCAGGAGAAATGTCTGTATCTGTTCCCCATCACACCTCAAACAAGAAGGTGACGGTGGAGGGTGGCCCCTGGAGGAAGCGCTGGGCCACTCCTGATCTGGCCCGTTTCCAGTGTGACCCACCACAGCCCGTTCAGAACATTATAACAGGTGGCCACATTCCTCTGAAGTCTTACATAAGCAGAAGCGGGGCAGGGAGCAGCAGATTACTCCTCTCTCTGGGGCCCCCTAAGGCGGGGGGCTCTGCCAAGGGTCAAACATGGGAGTCACACCTGTCAATGAAAGCTCAGCCTCTTCTTCTTTGACTCTTTGGGGGCAAGAGGGAAGACTGGGGACAGTGATTCCCTTCTCAGGTGAGGGAGGGGCTTGCTGGTGGCCTCTGTGCTGTCCAATTAGGTGCCATTAGCCACACGTGACTATTGAACACTTGAAATGTAGCCAGTGGGATGGAGGAACCAAATTTTTAAATTTGTATAATTTTAATTAATTTCAATTTAAAAACTGATATTCAATTTGGTTATTGGAAAAATTTTAAGTATGTTTAGAATGACTTGAGTAGGTGAATCTGCTTTTTTTAACTGTGAGCTTTACAAAACCTAAATATGGATAGAATATTTCCAATGAAAATTTAGTGTCTGAATTGAGATGTGTTATAAGTGTGAAATACATGCCAGATTTGAAAGACTTAATAGGAAAGAAAGAATGTAAAATATCTCATTGTAATTGTTTATTTTGAGCACATGGTAAAGTGATAGTATTTTGGATATACTGAGTTAAACATATTATTACAACTAATTTCACCTATTTCTTTTTATCTTTTTAAAAAAGATATGGCTACTAGAAAATGAAAAATTACACATGTGGCTTGTATTATATTTCAATTGGAAGTGCCATTTTAAAGGATCTGGAAGGAGAGTCATCTTTGCTGAGGTGACAGAGGGGTGTCATAACCGTGATGGTTATGATGACAATCTAAATGGTTCAGGACTACTGGAACCCACATAAAACAACTCCCCAAACCAGCAGAGGTCATCTGAGGCCTGGATCTGAGAGCTAATTCTGTGAGGCCTTACTTCAGGATTTGGCAAGGGAAAGCACCCTGTCTGATGGTTTAGGTTGAGGGGTCAAACATATGATAACTAATTAATTTAAAACTGTCCTAAGGTTCACCTGGCAGGTCTAACCTATCAGGAAAAGGGGCTTGTCTGCCTTCTTCTTGAGCATCCCCAAAAGAAGGAGCTGTTTCAGCCTCCAGGATGTATTAGTACGGCTCTCAGCACTTCCTTCAGACCAGCTGAAGGCCCTCAGCTGTGTTCTGGAAGCCTCTTTCTCCTCTCCTACTGAAAGATCTTCGATATTACCTGCATATGTTCAAAAGCCAGGTGACTCTCTTCCTTATCAGCTTTTGCAGCGTATGGTTTTCCTCCTTTCCTTCTGATGCAGAAATCCGCCAGCCACCTCCCTCACCCCACCCCACTGTCACTGACCCTCCCTCCGATCTCCACATCCTGCTCACTGGACCCATGACAGATGTGTGCTGTCGGAGGCAGGTTGCCACGGGATGCAGGCTGCCACAGGACGCAGGCCACGTCTGTGCTATTTTTCCTCCAAGACCATGGGCTGCTGCACAGCCCAGAGACAGCGAGCCCCCCCTGCCCCCCATCAGGAGAGCTCCCTGTCACTCAGGAAATGAGGTCTGGCACACAGACCTGAAGGTTGGGCTGAACACCACTCCTCACACCGCTTGCCTCCTCTCCCAAACCACCAGCCTAAGCCAGCCTTGTTTGCAAGACGGTGTGTAAAGAGGGACAGAAGTGAGTGTGAACATAAGGGAGTGTTGCATTCTCCACTTTTGGGCTGCTTCACTCCCTCTCCTACTGCCCCTCCAACAGAGCAGCCCCAAGCTGTGGGCTCTTATTTCATGGGATGATAGCATTTGGTGATGTTTCCCAAAGGCCTCTTAGCCCAGGCCCAGGCAAGAGCGCTAGTGACTGTCGAGAAAGCCAGGAATGGCAGGACGCAGAGCTGGAACCCCCAGGAAGAGCTGAGTTCCAGCCCTGTCTCTGCCTCTAACCCTGCAGCCTTATCTTGGGCAAGTGACATCCCACTCAGGGCCTCAGCGTCCTCATCCTAAAATGAGGGCCTTGACTGGGATGAGCACTGTGGGTTCCTTCCAACTTTAACATTCTTTGGCCAATACCCAGACAATTCCTGGAGAGATGGATGCTAGGACCAAGCTAGGCCGAGTGGCCAGGCAGGAAAAGCCACTTCCTTGCTCACAGAGATGTTCAGTCACTTCTCTGGAGATATATGTATATAGAAATGACATCATAACAGAAATCATGGAAAGAAATGGAACTGGAAATAAAACGGGGGATTCTCTGGATACTGGGGGAGGGGAGTAGACGCCTACATTGGCTTCCTTATTTATTTGATAATTTATTTTTGCAAATAAGTAATCCATCTTATTGTTTTGAATAACACGTCCAGATTACAATTTAAGGATACATTCTGGGAATTGCAACTTTTGGACCAACTGTAGTAAAAAGGCAAAACTAAAACTAAACAAAAATCCTGCAAGTTGCCTACTTGTCTCTTACTGCAACCATTCTCTTGCCCCTTCCCTTCTGCTCCGGGTCCCTTGTTGTACCTGGTTGTTTATGGTGTTCTTGCAGTTTCTGGATGTCGTGGGCCCTTCTCCAAAGTTTTATTTTCCACACACTAAATATCTTAAAGTCTCATAGGCATTGCTCAGGTGCAAAGTAAAACTTTAGGCAAATATTACCTCCCCTTACTGAGAGCTCCTCCCCCCTCCCTGAAGGAGACCAGGGCTTCTGCAGGGATTCCTGCTCCCATGCCCTCTGCTGTAACCCTCGTGGTGACCTCTGGCTCCTGGGGGCAGCCTGGTCCTCCCACAGCAGCTGTGGTCCCACCTGCCTGCTCAAATCCAGCCCAAGCCCCAGGACCAACTCACAGCTGCTCCGAATTAAAACTCAAGCCCTCAGGGGTGCCTCAGAGTTGGGGAATGGAGACGGGTGGGGGAAAGAGTAGGAGGGAGGGTTAAGAAGGGGAAAAAAGAGAAAGAAAATGAGCTCTTACTCCAGCCCACTGCGCTTGTTCTTCCAGTCTGAGCTGACACAGCAGAAAGAAGGGGGGAGGTGGCAAGAAAAGTTGAGTTAAAGCCCCATCTCTTGGCTCAGGGCACAGCCATCCTCTCAAAGACTTGTTTCAAAGGGAGGGCATGCGGGTGAGAAAGGAATCTGGCTCCTTCAGTTTTCCGTGATCTTGCTCAACCCAGACATAAACTCGGCAAATAATCCTAACTCTGGAACTTGACTTCAACACGGCATTTGGACCAGGCTTGGAGTTGAAGCCAGGGTGATGGAGGCCAAACCCCTCAAAGAAGCAAAGGCTGAATTCATTTTTTATTTAGGTAATTTTTTTTCTTTCTTTCTTTTCCAGAGCATACTTTCTGTCCCCTTTTGTCTCTTATTTCTCAATGACAGAACAGAAACCCAGACCCACCCCTCCCTACATCTCAAACTTAAATTCTCACCAGCACAGGAGAGACCTCCCAGAACCAGCAACCATGCTGGGCACCAGCCCATCAAGCCACAAGGCCCCTTCCCCTAAACATCGCCCAAAGTCAAGTCCCATCCTTCCTTGGTCCTTCCTTGCCTCGCTCCAGCTCACGGATATTTACCAGCTCGGCCCAATAAATAACTCCCGTCTCCCGCCTCCCTCCAGCTTCACTACCCACCCCCCCCCTTCTATATCTATCTCTGACCCCGAACTGGCCAAAATAAAATGCAGGGCCAGGCGAGCTCCCAACACCCGGCTTCTGGGCTCCTGGGTGACTCCCTCTCCAGTTGCTCAGCAACCGCCTAGGAAAACACGGGTCTCCACCCGCCCTCTCCTCTCCCTCCCAGAAGCTTTGGCTGCCTGCCACCTCACTCTCCTCTGCTCCCCATTTCTGATTCTAGAAATGCACCTTTCGTGGGGTTATATATAAATATGTATTATATAGCCTATATTATAGACAGCCTATGTTATATAAAAATATATATAATATAGCCTATATTATAGATACAATATATAAATATACAATATAGTATTTGGATATAATATATGCTATAGTATGATATATATGTGTGTGTGTGTGTGTGTGTATGTTGCATCCACGGGAAGGACGGCAAATCCATGTCCACACTGCTCAGATTTTGGTGGTGGGAGAAGTGGGAAGTGATTTGGGGAGCAGGAATTTTGGCTAAAGGACCAAAGGGACACTCTCTTCCCTCTGTCCATTTCCCTCTCCTTAAGAACTGTCTTTGCACAATCTCCACCTTTTGGGGGACCCACCCAACGGTTCTCTAGGTGAAAGGCCCTCTCCAAGGAGTACCCACTTCCACTCCATCTGTCCCGGAGGAAGGCGTTGGCCCTGGCGACGGTGGAATGCAGCCAACCCGCAACTGCAGCCCGCCAGGCACCTGCTTGAGGCTGGGTGGAGTCAGCGGAAAGTGCCCGGGGGGGGGACAGGGGCGGGGGCAGGGGCGGGGAGAGGAGTCTGCTTAGGGTTGTCCCGAAGGCACCCTGAAGGTTGGGGCTGAGGAAGAGGCTGCAGAGAATTCTAAAGGGGGCCTTGCGTGGGACAAAAGTCATTTTGTGTTTGTTTGTGTGTGTGTGTGTGCGCGCGCGCGCGCGCGCAGTGGGTTGAACTGGGAAGTTGGATACTCCCTCTGTGCTCGCCTAGCAATTGCGTGCGCGCGCGTGCGCCCTGCGCGCACACCCTCCATGCCAGCCACATCACACAACTACACGGTTGGGCAAATGAAAGTGGGGCCAGAATTCGGCTGAATGATACCTTGCATTTTTTCGATGTGACTGGATTGTTAGCCAGGGCGCTCGCTTCCAAGCTAGGAAATCAATTTATTCCCCTACCGTCCCCGCACTCCCCTCCCCCGCCGCCCCACGCTAAGTTTTTCCAAACCCACATCCCCCAAGATGAAGGCGGGCAGGACCACCTTTGAAAAGTGGATCTTAATAAAAATAACCCCGTAAGCCGGCCCCTGGGGCTTCCGGGGCATGCACGTCCTCCCCTCTCTCTTTTTGTAGGCTGCAATCCGGAAAACTACCTCTTGCAAAGCTGAAGGGGCTGGCGCCTGCGGCAGTTAAAACCTGCAAGGTTTGCGGGGATAGAGGCTGAACTCATAAAAGTTCTGCTGCCTCTTGGCAAGCGCGGACGCACTCCTCTACTACACCAAAATGTCGGTAGTTTGCACTTAAGAAAACTTAATGTTGGGGTGCTCGTGAGTTATGGAAGGCGACAGGAAGAGAGAAGGGCATTGTTCCAGTAAGAAACTACTCCAAATAAATATTGTTTAGCCAAGTCTTAACACATTTTGGAGAGAATCAATAACCAGGTTGACGTCTTAGAACCCAGACTTTTGTGTAGTTTATTAAACTTTTTTTTTTAAACATCTAAGATCAGGCAACTTTCCAAAAAGAAACCTAGTCTAAGGGGACAGAAACGTTCTGATTGAACAAGTAGCTCTGTCAATCATTTAAACCCTAGACTCCTGGCGCTGAGAATTTGGGGGCGGGGCAACACGGGGGCGAGGCAAGCGGAGGCCAGGCTCCCGGGGCGTGGCTTTCCTGTCTCCGCCCCCTTCATTTTGCATTCTGCGTTTCCCCGGGTCCTCGTGCACTTACTCCACACCCACTTGTGATCTGGTTTAAGAGATAGGGTTGGGGGGAGATTGCGGAGGGGAGGATTGCGGGGGAGTGTGGGTGGGAATCAGCATAGGCGGGGAAGTTGCGATGTCTGAATCCCACACTCCCTTTGGCCTCCCAGCCCTAGGTCCACCTTTCATCCTAGGTGAAATCTGAATTGGGGAGGGGGAAAAAAGGAATTAGATTCAGGGACGAACACCGGGCACAGAACTCCAAACCCTTCCTTCCCCCCATCCCCGCGCTTCTAAAGTAGTCTTTCTCTTTCTGGGAGGAAATAAAAGACATTTTGCAGTTAAATATGTTTTGCCATCCACCACAATCATTAAATCAAAAGCAATGGGCGTGCACCTGGGAGGGGCATCGAGGCCCCCACCAAAAAGGCATTAGCTACCAAGGACGTGCTGTGTGTGCGTGCGTGTGCGTGTGCGTGTGTGTGTGTGTGTGTGTGTGTTTGGGGGTGGAGGGATAGAAACGTCTGGAGGCACGGGGGCGGGAGTGCAGGGCTGGGGGCTGGGAGGGACAAAGGTGGAATTAGCTCACAAGATGGGTAAAACCTCTCTCTCCAGGCCCCAATTAAAACAGTATTTTAACAAAAGATATATATTTTTTCAAGTTCAGAAAAAAACGTATGGGGGATGGGGGAGGGAGTTATTAATGTAACACGCACGCTTTCAGACTGGAGATTGGGTACCAGGGGATTTGGGCCGTGAGACCGAATAGGAGCTCAGAGTCAGTATTCCAAAGGGGTGCGGGGGGCGGGTAAGGTGGGGGTAGGGGGAAGGAGAAGGAGCGAAAAGTGGGGGAGGCTCGGCTAGACAGCAGCTCAGGGGAACAGGATCGGCTAGGGCTCCAATTCTGAGGTGCAAGGACCCTCCCCGACCACTCCTGGGCTACACCCCAGTTCTAAGCCACTTGCTGCGCAAAGCGCGCGGGCCCAGCCCGTCCCGTGTCCCCCGCCCGTGCGCCGCGTAACTGACTGGCACACTGAGCGCGCTCACCGATCTTGGCTTGCTCGCGGTAGCTCTTTTCGTTGAGGCAAACCCCGCGGCCGTGCAGCAGGGCGTGCAGCGGCTTCTCCTCGTCCTGCCGGGGGAGGCAGCGCAGCCCCTGGGCGCAGCGCTCAGTGTAGACGCCGCACGACTGTCCCTCGGCCAGGGCGCAAGTCATGCAGCAGCCGCAGCCCGGCTCCTTGACCAGCTCGCAGCCCAGGGGGCTGGGGGGGCACATGGAGAGGGCTTTCTCGTCGCAGGGCTCGCAGTGCACGAAGGAGCCCAGGCCCTGGGCCGGCCCCGCGCAGGCGGCCAGCAGCAGGAGGACCGCGGTGAGCACCATCTTCTCCGAGTCTCCCCTTTACCTTCGGGCGGGGCAGGAGAGCGAGAGTGCAGGGATAAAGGGGCCAAGAGGGCGCCCGGAGGATTTTTTTTTTTTTTTTAAATCTCTGGCAGGTAAAGCAGGTGTCCTCCCCCAGACACTTGCAAAATGTAGGGAGAGATGGAAGACTGGGCTACCTGCAAGCAAGTCCCAATTGCAAGGATTAAAGCCTTGCAACAGGTTGGGGGAAAAAAGGGCAGCGCCAGGTGCACGCAAAGTGAGCGGAGGCCAGAGAAACCCCCAAGCTGGATCTGGTCAGAATTGTAGGGGGAAAACAGCCACAAAATTGTCCACCCCAAAGCAACCACCGAAATAATGAGCTCAGAGGCTGTGGAGATGGGGGTGGGGGGAGAAAAATGGATTTATCTTCAAAATTTTGCTTAAAATCTAAAATACACCCCGCTCCTTTCTAACTAACCCTCGGGGCTGCCAGCGGCGCGCGGCTGCCGCGGGACAGGTAAGCGGCTTTGGCTGCAGCCGAGATGGTGGGAGAAAATGTTGAAATCAAGAAATTAAAAAAAAAAAAACCACCCAAATCCTAACACCTCTTTACTCCCACTCTGCCACCACCTCTTCGAAATTCGCAGGTTCTGTGTGAAGTCCGGAGAAGGGTGCAAACGGAGGAGGGAGTAATTAAAAGGAGCAAAAAAGGAAAAAGCCCACACCGCTTTGCAGCTCTATCGGAGAGCTCTTTTCCTCGGCAGAAGTTTCCAAAGAGACTACGGGCTCCGGGCGAGCAGGCGCTTTTAAATAGACGGCCTCTGGCTGCCAGCCAGTTTGTAGCTGCAATTTGAGCTCCCCAACACCCAACCCAGGCAAGGATGCCAAGGAGCTTTGCAGAACAAACTCACACGGGGTGGGGGTGGGGAGAGGCCTTCTAGACACAAGGGGGCTCCCCTTCGCTCCCAGCACTGCGCCCTCCTCCCCCCGGAATGTAGGAAAGGGGCAAGGGGGACAGGCTGGGGCTACCAGAGGGGGGAGGAGGTAGAGGGGCGAGTGGAAGAGAGCGTTCTTCGGAGCAGGGTGGACACAATGAGGAGAGGAACTCGGTCTCCCCCTCCCTCCTATCCCTTAACTAGTCAAGGCATAGGCTGGAGGGAGAAGTGTTTTCTTATTAGCCAACTGGATATATACCGTGCCCAGGAGATCTTCCCAAGCTTTGGAAAACGACTGTCTGCTAGTCTCTAAGTTACCATGTAAGGTGTGTGTGTGTGTGTGTGTGCACGCACGTGTATGTGTTTGGGGGACGGGTAGTGTAGAATGGCCAGTGATGGCTGGTGAGCTGAATTTAAAAAAAAGAAAGGAAAAGAAGAAAAATTGAATTTCCCCCCAAAAGTCTGGAGAAGAGGATTTAATCAAAGGTGTTTCTGTTGCTCATGGGGTGACTGTCTTTGGTCATGTGGCCAAGAGGTGGCCACTTTCCTTCAGCTACATTGTTAGCCAGGGAAGCTCTGTTTGTGTGTGTGTGTGTGTGTGTGTGTGTGTGTGTTGTGTGCACTTGCAGGAAGGGGCATTCATACAATAGCCTTGTTGGGAGCAGTGAGTTGCAGAAACTGACACTTTGGAGGAAATGCTGTTAAGTCTGAAAACCTTGTGTGATGACCTGAAGTGTCCTAGTGTCTGGGGTTTTTAGAGGGACCAAAGGTGGCTTGGAGTGATACATACCCTCCATGTTGTTTTACAGGGGTATTTCTATTGGGCAGGGCCACATCCCTGGAATGGGTGACAGATTAGAGGGAGACCTTGTTAGAAGGTTAGTGGGTGCTCGTGGGCACATCCCGGGGAATATGAGCTGACAGGGCCACAGGACCTGCTTGGAAGAGATCCTGACCAGGGACATTCTTGTGCCACTTGAAACCTCAGACAGTCTATGGGGACACTATGGACCCCTTCTTTATTTAATAGAATAAAAGAAAACAAAAGCCTTGAAAGAAGGAAGGTGGTGATTTTAGCTTTTTCTGAAATTGACATGGGTGGGCTACGTCCCTCAGAGGTAGGTCAGAGACAGATGACTAATGTCACTGCCCTGTTGGGAGAACTTGGGGTGAGGCTGTCATGCCTTTTATATTGCCTCTCTTCCCTGGAGAAGTGCTCTAATTTTCCTCTGAGAAGGGGCTGCATTTCATGAAGTTTGCCACTAGACTGCACCCTTATCTATGATAAGAATTCTTTCTGGAGGATTGCTTTTAAAAAATATTTTCTCTTGGTAGTTCAGCTCAGGAGCATCTCACTTTATGCTGTTAACACTCTCAGATCCCGATCTCTCTCTTACTTATCTATTTGCCGAAAGGCACATTTTTAAACAAGGCTAAAGTTTAAAGTTGTGCCTTTGCTTGTATTGCCAGAGGGGTTTTGGGTGTTGGTTGGGAGAGGGAGGAGAACTGTGTGCAACGATTAAAAAAAAACCCAGCAAGGCTCGTTCCAATTGATTCTCCCCTCTGTCTGGGTGCTTGGTAAGGTAGGAGCAAATTAATAATCAAAACTTTAGTTGAAATATTTTAAAAGCAAGGGGGATCATGTGTTATTTTCTTATTTGTGACAAGTTCAGACTACGAGAGTGGCAGCAGGGTGTGTAGTGTGTGCTCCGATCCCTGTTCTGATTTCTTCCTGCACACCCTTAGCAGCTCAGCCCAGCCCAGGCACACTGGTAGCATTTGAGATGAATGGGGAAATTGTGTGCTCCTTCCAAAGAAACATGAGTCGCCTAGTGCCAGCCACCCTGTATTCTGAGAGAGGTGGCCTCCAGTGACACCTCTTTTTGTCTAGCCGACTTCCAGTGGCTTGGCAATACAATGTGTGAGGACAGGTAAAAGGAGGAGGGATGATTCACAGAGAAGAAAAGGGCAGAGAGAAGGGAGGAGGAGAATGCGGTGGGAGTGGCCCTGGGGGCAGGGCGGTAGAGGGGCCGTGGGGAGAGGTTACTCTGCTAGACTGAAAATGTGAAGCAACCTTTCTTAATCTCCGCTTAGAAATGGCTTGTGTCATGAGAGATTCAGGGATTGGAACTACTGTCCAGGAGACCCTGGGATAGGCTTCCCAGGAGACCATGGGACGAAGAAGAATTCTCAGTAGCCTGGGATTGTCTAGAGGGATTTCATCCAAAGATGGGGGACTGGCTGGATGGGTTTTGCTTCAAAGAGTCCATAATTAAGACACGACAGTGGAGTGGGAAGGTGATGGTTCTGTTACTACAGAATGTGGGATTATGGGGCGTACCTGTGAGCCTTTCTTGACTCCACTTTTCCCTCCCCTCCATTCTGAAGGCTCAGATCTGTTTGAAATCACTTTTAGAAGATTGCTTCTGAAAAACAAATAGTTTGCCTCAACCAGGGTAGTTGGGATGGGCTAACTTACTCCTGTCAGATGCAAATATTGGAGGCCAGTTCCCTTCCCAGTACCTTCCTTGCTGCCATGAGCTTCCCAACTCCGGCATAGACTAGCTTTGATACCTTTCAACCACATCTTTCTTGGAGAAGTAGGAAGTTAAATGTCATCCAATTGTGACCCACTTTCCCAGAGATCACCCCTTCCCTTTCCTTTAAGAGATTAACAGCCTATAAAAATTAAGTTTCAGGAAGTGCAACTGAGTGACCGATTTGCTCTCTTTTATTTGGACAGCTTTTCAAAAGGTGGGTAGCACTTTTATTTTATAAAGCTTCAGAGTCCTTACCTGTGGTCACTTCCTGTGAGTTTCTAGGTGATTTTCAAGGTAACAATAATGCCTGATAACATGGTTTGAGAAAGCTAGACTTTTTAATAGGACACAAAGTATTATGGATTCTTCTGGTTGGGAAAGAAAAATGTCAGCTGAGGGTCTTGTCTTCATTCTCTTCTATGTGTTGCTCTCACCACTGTCTCAGATGGGCTTGTCATTTATTCCGTTTTAAAGACCTCATGGCATTGACTTCGATCCCTTTCCCAGAGACCAGCACACGTCAGGCGTACGAATGCTGCTGCCTTATCTGGATTCTAAACTAAGGCACAGTGACCTTCAAGAAGGAAGGACCAGTCACTCAGGTCCTTCCCTAGATCTAAGAAGTTCGACAGGACCGAGGTCTGTGCAGAAGAGAGGCAGCTTTGCTGTAGTGACGCTGCTGAAGGCTAGGTGGCAGAATAGATACATCATTAAAAACACACCTCCTTCCACAAAGGGACAGAGCAGACGCTGGTAGAAGTCTTTAATAATGGGGATGGGGGCGTGGGGGAAGCAAAAGTGTGGATGGAGGAACGTATACCAACACGCTGTGGGTCTACTTATATGCTGCCCCAGCCTTGGCACTGCCACTGTTCCCGTGACAACACCAAGCCAGCCTGAGGTACAAAATCCTTCAAGTTCTGTCAGCAGCCGTGTTCATTATTGCGTTACCTGGGAGACAAGGTGTAGCCAGGTCAGAACTTCCTGACTTTGGGTTCATCAAAGGATGTCCTTAACCTTCTCAGACCAATAATCAGAGTGCGATCTTCAGCCAAAGTGCATAAAAATTTCCCCTTTAAAAATTCTAAAATGTGAATTGTGGTATATTTCAAACATTCAAAGAACAGAAGATAATATAACAGGTATTCTCTACTCCCCACACTCACTTAACACGTTAACATTTTGCCATCATTGTTGAAGATTTTGTTGAAAGAGAAATAAAGCATGACAGGTAACGGCTCACCTCGTGCTACGCCCCACCCCATGCCCTGCCCTTGGCAGAGGTAGCCACTCTCCCAAATATACCTCTGTATCTTTTCTGCACAATGTTTTTCTAAGTTTTATATGAAATTTCTTATAGAACACAGTTAGAATGATTTTGAGGGTGAAACCAAGTGCTACTTGAGAGTTAATTTTGTAGTGGTGCTTACAGCGGTGGCAATTTAACTAGAGTCTATTGACCCTAAGGCTGGCTGTTAAAGGAGCCGGAGCCAACCATGACTCAGAGTGATTTATATCCCTATGTGAGCAGTGTATAAGTTAATAGTTTTACGAATTGATGTTTAGGAGGATTCCAGACAGATAGGGCAGAACAGGGCGGGCTCCATAAACACTGTTTCTGCTTGGATCCCTCCTATCTTCTTGGATCATGGGATCTGGCATGCTCCTACAGTGGACAGCATGGAAGCTGTGTTTCAATTCTGGAAAATGAGTTTAACCAGGAAAAGTGATCTGTTGTGACTTAGAAGGTCTAGGAGGTAGAGAGATGGGATAGGTAGAAAGGATGGAATCACATGGAATAAGAGGAGAGAGACAGGATGTTAACTGCTTGAAGCAGATTTAATATGATGCATTTAAACTGAAAAGACCAAATAAAATCATGGGGCATGGTTGGAATCTAGGTTTCACATGGTTCAGGAGGGAGAGAAGTGGTAAGAGCTAGCTTACCGCTGCTAGTGCATAGGGCAAATTTGTGTGAATCAGGAAAAGATGCCCTTCCTCAAGGTACTTTACTTCTATTTATCAGAAAATTGTTATAAAATATAGATTCTATTAGGATAAGAAACTTTAATGCTTCTTTCAGGAAATTGTCATAATGACCGTACATATCTGTGATGTCTGCTATGTGAATAGTGCCACTTAAATGGGGCTCTTGCTACGCAGTACACAATCTACACAGCTGTGTCAGGTAGCCCTGGTTGGAAGAGTTGAGCCTGGTTTCTGAACATCAGGAAACACTGCTTTTCCACTAGTGTGGAAAGGATTGGTCCATTGACATGACTTGATCCATTACTGGGGCTGGGGGCTGAACCCTTTCAAAGCACCTGCCTCTGGCCATGTTCTCAGCCAGACCAACCTGAACCCTGCTGCCCTTCCTTAGGGAAACCATGCTTTTTCATGCCCCCATGTCTTTGCACAAATTGTACATTTTTACAAGAATGCTTTTCCCTCTCTGTGCTGACTGGTGAACTCCTAGTCATCACGAAAGACCCAGATGAAATCGTACTTATTTTGGAAGGTTTCTCATGTGATTTCCTAAGGGCACCTCACTGGTGCTCATGGGGGGTCCTCTGTATCCTCATCAGTAAAAGAGGGGAAAAATATCGTCTACCCCACAGGGTTGTTCTGAGCCTTGAATGAGACAGTCCATGTAAACCTTGTTAATCAATATTACCTAGTGTAGCCCTATCTTCCCCATTAGACTGAATGTCTCACAGGGCCCAATGTCTTGTTCATCTTGGTTTTCCTTACTTCCCCACCTCTTGGCCATGACTCCCTGGTACAGTTCCTAGCACAGAAGGCACTTTAAAAATTAGTTTCAATTAAAAGACAAATTATTATTTGTCTAATTATTATTCCAACATCTTTCTAAATACACAGGTTTATCTCTGCATCATTTTGCCTGACTGTTGGTAATGTCTATGTTAATGTGTTTCTTTTTTGTTCTTTTATATACTACTCTGGTCAGTCCTATATGTGTCAAATGTAATTTATGGAATATTTAAAAAAATTCCGATAGAGTCCTGTTGTTGGATTTAAAATATGTTAACTGTAATGTAACCTAAATGTGTACAAACATATTAAGGTATAAGCTCTGTATACTTATCTTACTGTAAAAATCCAACAAATTTGTAAATAAACTCAACCAAAGCTAAAAACCCAACAAAATGCAAAATGACAACATTAATTTAGTGTGTTGGTTGATGTTTGGTTGATGTTTTGCTGAAAATAAATCACTACTCATGTGGTGATTATGGTTTAACTGTTATGGTGCGAGTTTTTTGAGCTTGGCATGCACATGTTTAATGTCCTGTTTGATGATTTAATTCTCCCACTATTTTTTTTTTAAACAACAGTGGAGTCATGTCTTACATAGTGGTTAGTTTTAAAGCCAGTTGGAAATACAAAAATTGAGTATAATCAGAATTCCCCATGAAAATTCCTTAAATCACTTGCAAAACAAAACAGTACTGCAAAACCTTCACTTTGGTAACATGGCACCATGCCACCCAGCCTTCACTGAGCTCCCACACATTATTTCAGGATCAACTCTGCTTCTGCTCTTTGGCCTGTTAGCAAATGACAATGGAAGTTGTGTTGCTTGGCTCCTATGCCTTTGAGGATGGAAAATGTCTTCTAGAGCTGGATTAGAAGATGGTCATCTGGCTGACCTAAAATACACTTAATTTTCAGTATTACCAGCAAAATGAAACACACACACACACATACCCCTCACAATGCAATTTGCAGAGAATATACCTATAGACCATTCTAGTTTGAGAAACACTAGTCTAATTCTTCACTGTCTTTTTTTGTCTTATCCAATATGGCTCTGCGCTCAAGGAGATCATGAATGGTATTCAGTTCTGCTGCCCTGGTCCAGGGTCATGGATGTCCCCCCCTTCTCAGTGCAAAGAATATAGACTCTTGACCATAAACACAAAGTTGGGTTCATAGTTTCCCAGACCCTTGAGCTGACTAGACCTCCAGGAAGTTTGTCTGTGAGATTCTGTTCTAACTCCTGGCCAGCTTGTAAGACTGTGAACTCACTCAGTTTACCTAGGCAATTACTGGGTCTTAAATAGACGCAGGACCTGTCCTCTGAGAGCTCCTTTCTAGGCTGGACACATATGATGGGGTGGGATAAGGAATCTGCACACAATTGAATGACAAGTCTTGGACAAGAACACAAATTAAACAAACATAAATAACATGAACAGTCTGTACTGTTATGGCTGGTGTGTGTGTGTGTGTGGTGGGAGGGTATATTGGAAGTTGTATATGGAGATGTCATAGGGCCAGGAGAGCTGGCTACCAATTTGTTGGTGAATGAGGAGAGAGGAGGTACTGTATTCAGCATAAACATCATGACTTACTAGGTCCTTCTGTTTGTATAGACTTAAAACAGGTAAATGTACTAATTTGATTACCAAGCAGGGGATGGAGGCATCTTAACCACAAGCCAACCAGGACTGAAAGACTGAGTGGAGAGAGATGTGGGATTTACCCAATTGGGGTAGCTTGAGTGTGGAGGGCAGATTTCCCTGAGCCCCAAGCTTTGAATGTCACTGTCCTGTTTGATTAAAGCAGCTTAACCTTGAGCAAGTTACTTAACTTTCCTATGGTTCAATTCATTCTTCTGTAAAATGGGGATATGGTATACCTATCAATATGTTGTCATGAGGGTTAACTAAGATAATCTATGTAAATCACTTAGCACAGCACCTATTATATAGTGCATTAATTTGCTAAAGCTGCCCTAACAAAGTACCACAAACTGAGTGGCTTAAACAACAGAAACTGATGGTCTCACAGTTCTGGAGGTTAGAAGTCCAAGATATCAACAGGGACAAGCTCCCTCTGAAGGTGCTAGGGAAGGATCCCTTCCAGACCTGTCTCCCAGCTTCTGGTAGATCCTTGGTTTGTGGCAGCATAACTCCAGTCTTCATGTGGCATTCTCCCTGCGTGTGTGTCTGTGTCCAGATTTTCCCTTTTTGTACGGACATCAGCCATTTTGGATGAAGGGTCCACTCTACTCCAGTATGACCTCATCTTAACTAATTACATCTGCAACTACCCTATTTCCAAATAAAGGAATATTCTGAGGTGTTGGGGGTCAGAGCTTCAATATATGAATTTTTGGGGAGCATAATTCAATCCATATCCCCTAGTAACCACTGAAGTGATATTATTATTCACAGTATTGTCTTTAATCACCTTTACGTGGGTATTTTTATAGCCAGAATTTCCAACTCTCTATTCTCATGATCTTTCCAAGCCTTGATTATGCCCAGAGAGAAAGTGCCATGAGAGCAGGCAGTTCCCCTGCTGTGCACACCGTTGTGCTGCCCAGTGCCTAGAGCAGCCATGGGCACATAGTGGGCCATCAGTGAATGCCTGTGGATAAATGAGTGAAGTCTGTTGCTTTTGTTTTTTCTTCTTTCCATTTTTTCTTTATTTTCTTTTATTATTATTTAAAAAAATTCAATAGATTTAGGGGGTACAAGTGTACAAATGGGGTTTTGTTATGCGGTTGTGTTGTTACTGGTGAAGTCTGGGCTTTTAGTGTACCCATCACCTGAATAGTGTACGTTGTACCCAACAGGTATCCGTCTTTTCTTTTCTTTTTTTCATTTTCTCTTTTGATTGCTCAGTAGCCAGCCTCTCTTCCTTGTTGTCTTTTCTAGATTGCTAAAGTATTAAAGGCAAAAGAAACAAAACCAAACGCGTTTTAATTTCCTCTGTTGATAATGATTAAATCCTCCCTTATCACTTGCTCTTTGCAGCCCATTAGAAACCCAACCAGATGGGAAAGAGCCTGGGTCGGGGAGGTGGTGGCAGTGGGGAGAGTGGCCTGTGTTGGAGAGAGCTGGAGTCCATTCTGGGCATTCCCTGGGGGCCGATATGGGCCAGGGCTGGGCGTTTGGAATGAATGGGACTCGACTCTACTCTGAGAGTCTGGGCAATATTGGCTCTAGAGGTGGAAAGTCAAAGTCTAGATGAGGAGTTATCAGTGCAGCCCCAAAGATTTGACCATCTGGATCAGATGGTTCCTGGTTTGGAAACGTGTTGGGAGTTGTATAAATCTTGGACTCAGGCGGGAACTGGAGTGTGAAATGCTCTGTATTTTAGAGATCCAGAGATGAACTGTCGCATGTTAAGCTGCTCTATGGTGGTTGCTGGACCCGGTCCCCATTCCTCCAGAAAAGAAATGACTGAAAACTGAAAACACTAATAATTACTGATTGCCTGGCACCATCTGTGTACATATGTGTCTATCTATCTACCCATTTGCTCACAGCTGTAAAACAGAGGTTACAGCCCTGGCAAGGAACAGGAAGAATGCAGGCCAGCTGGGGATGGGAGACACGCGCACATGGCTCAAGGGCGCCAGATGCAATTCACTTTTTGCCTATTGTTACCATTTGGGACTATGAAGACAGCATTGGCTCATCTTCCCCTCACCTTTTTTTTAAATTTTTCAAGATTTGACTGGTTATTTAATTATATTAAAAAACCCTTTTAATAGTGGAGAATTTCAAACAGACAGAAACGCAGAATAGTATAATGAACTCATGTCTCAGATGGAACAGCCATCACTCCATGGCCAACTTACCCCCCGCACAGCTCTCTCTGCTTTCTCCGCTCCACTCAACTGAATTTTAAAATGTAATGAAAACATGACTCCTCAGCTTCAGGTACAATATTACGTTTATGGAGCATCTTTCTCCTTACACCCTGAAATTTCACCCAATATTCCTGAGTAATAAGTAGGGAGGGAGATAACTTCCCTCTCTGTCACAGAGGAAGAATTTGGCGATGAATAACAAATATTTGGGGAAATGTTCATTATTTCAATGTCAATAGTGAAGATTTGGGGAAAGCAGTTCAGTGGAAGATGAATGACCTTGAGGTTCCAGAATCTGGATTTCTGAGAGGATGGGGTAGGAGGAGTGTGGTCTGGGCAGAGGAAGCTCTGAGGACAGAGGTAGGGAAAGGAGGTGGGGAGGGCACACTGGGCCGAGTACCCTGAGCAAGAGGAGTCGGCAGGGCCGGAACGAGCAGGGCTGGTGGTACAGATCAGGGAATCAGCCACAAAATCCAGGCAACAGCGGCATGAACTCCCACAGAGAATCACCATGCAGAGAAGAGCGCCTGCCCGAGCTCAGGAGGAGAGCCCGAGCTATTCCTCGGAGGAAAGGAGCAATTGGGGGCCCAAGTCCGTGCCTTCTTGAACTAGGGACAGTTCGGGAGAAAGAAGAAAATTATGATGATGATGACACTGCTTGCCAACTTGCATTAGAGGTGTGTTCCATGCTAGCCACCCGACCATCATTGTATCATTTCATTTTCACTACAGCCTTGTAAAGGAAAACATATTTATTAGCTTCACTTTATAATTGAGGAAACTGAGACATTGACTGTTTAAAAAACTAGCCCAAGGCCACAGGGCTAGTAAGTAGAGGGGTTGGCCTGTGAGCTTAGGCAGTCTGAGCTGGCAGTCTACACGCTTAGCCACCATGCTAGTCCACCAGCCTGCCTGGAGAGGCCACTGGTTGGTTTAGCATAGTGAAGAACAGTCACTGAGGCCTTAATTAAGGGAAAGTGCAGTGTTTTGCCAACAGTAGAAATCAGTGAAAGCTGCCATTTGGGGTTGTCAGACCAACCAGTCTAAGAGATTGTTCCTGAAGGAGAGAGGAGAGATGGGCAGTGGCTAGATCAATGGCTGTGATGGTCAATTTCATGTTAACTCGTCTGGGTTAAGGGATACTCAAATAGCTGGTACAACATTATTTCTGGGTGTGTCTGTGAGGGTGTTTCTGGAGCAGATTAGCATTTGAGTTAGTGAACCGAGTAAAGACTTGCTGGTGCCATCCAATCCACTGAAGGCCTGAATAGAACAAGGAGGTGAAGAAGGTGGGGTGAATTGGCTGTGTCTTTTCCTGAACTGGAGCATCCACCTTCTCCTGCCCTTGGACATCAGACCTCCTGGTTCAAAGCTTCCCTCACGCTGCCCCCAGGCTTAGCCTTTGGCCTTGGACTGGGAGTTACAGTTCTGGCTTTCCTGGCCTCCGTAATTTCATGAGCCAATTCCTGTAATAAATCTTCCCTTATCTATCTATGTATCTACATATTTATATATCTATGTATGTATGTATTTATCTATCCTATTGGTTTTGTTTCTCCGGAGCACCCAGACTAACACAATGATCCTAGGAAACCCTGGTTTTCTGCAAAGTAGAGAGGGAAGTGGAGAAACTGGTGACAAGGCAGAGAAGAGGTGAAGGCGGGGGTGGACTTGGGAAGAGAACTGAAATAGACACTTTTTGGTGTGAGTGGAGAGGCTTGGCTTCTGTGCAGGCAGGCAGCCACTCACTCCTCTGGGTTCCCCAGGAGGAAAGAGGGATGAAGGGCACCTGTTTGGCTTGATCGCGAAGTCAAGAGCTGGTCATCATGTCAAGGTGGGAAGAGATCGGGACCTGTGGGGAGAAATGAACATTGAAACAGCTGGGATAAACTGGGCGTGAGGGCAGATTCATGGAGTTGCCTAGAAGTGGCTTAGCATCAGAAAAGTGTGCAGTTATATTCTTTGAGTTTTCTCAGTAGTGGCTCAACTTGGTCACAGAGTACGAGTATTGGGGAGATCAGTTACGGCAGGTGGAGGCCTGGAAACCAGATTGAAGCTGCTCCTTGGTGCCCTCTCCCTCCCTCTGCCAGCTCTGTGCCTGGGGTACAGGATGGGATGAAGGGAGGTGGATTGGAACCTGGAAGCAGGGAGCCCACATCCCTGCCTTACCCCACCTCCTGCCACCACCTGGCAGCTCTACAGTGAGTGCAGAGGGACAAGGCCAACTCAGGAGATTTGGGATCTCTTCACGGAGCGAGGCGAGTCCCAGGCCCAGGGCTGCCTAAGCCAACTCTCCGACCTGTGTTTCAGAGACAGGTGGCTGGCAGGAGCATGGTGACCCCCCACGTCTGAGCACATCCCTCTTTCTCACCAGCTCCTGGATGTGTGGGGCCTGTTCAGGAGCTCCACTCTTTCAGCCCTACCATCTAGCAGGGTGGCCATCCATGCCCAAGGCTTGTAATAGCACAAGAGGGTAGCCTAGAGTGAAGGCCATTTTAGCCCCTCAGTTCAGTTCTCTATTTGAGAACAGGTGTTTTTGTTCTGGGCTAGAGACTGTGTATATATGTATGCATATGTACATATGTATAAATATGTATATATGTTAAGCCTTTGGAGCAGGACCTGAAGATATCCATGTTTACATTCCACTGGGTCAGTGAAGACTTTTGAGTTGATTCTGAAGTGTTGTGTGTGTCCATTTGTGTGTGTGTGTGTGCGAAAGAGAGAGAGGGCAAGACAGAGTGAGGAGAGAAGGAGAGAGGGACAGAGAGAGGCAGAGAGAACGAGATTGGGAGAGAGAGACTACTTACATACACAGGTGGATGGGATAGATAGTGACCATGGTTTTTATCAGATTCTCAGAGTGGTTCCTGTCCCCAGAGTAAGAACTGCTGTTACAGAGGCTCTATTCTGAGCAGGTATTTCCCCTGAACTCTCAGGGCAGTGGCCAGTGCCCCCAGTTCCTAACTGAAGTCCAATTACACAACATGCCTAAAGAAACATGAATAAATTTGCCATGTCCTTTCTAGACTTCTCTCAAAGGGGGTCTGCCACACGAATTGGCTACAAGTAGGTGGACTTCTCCTAGCTACACAATGAGGACAGCAACAGGAAGAGAAAGATGTGGCCTGGTTAAAGCCCATTGGGAAATGTGGGCAGGACCAATGCTATGTGTGACGTTTGGGATACTTTTTAATAACAGCTTTATTGAAATATAACTATTCACATACCATACAATTCAACCATTTAAAGTGTACAATTCTATGATTTTTAGTATATTCATAGAGTTGTGCAACTAGCACCACAATCAATTTAAAAATATTTTACCATCTCAGAAAGACACCCTGAGCTTTTGAGCTTTTATTCTGCGACCTCCTCAACAGCCCTCCCCCCACCCCTGTCCCTAAGCAACAGCTACTACTTTTTGTCTCTATAGATTTGCTTATTCTGGACACTTCATATAAATGGAATCATATAATATGTGGTGTTTTGTGTCTGGCTTCTTTCACTTGGCACAATGTTTACAAGATGCATCCATGTCGTAGCATGTATCAGTACTTCATTTTCATGGCTGAATAATATTCCATTGCATGGATATACTATATATTGCTTATTCATTTATCAGTTGATGGATGTTTGGATTGTTCCTAGTTTTTGCTTGTTAAGAATAATGCTATTATGAACACTTGTGTATAAGTTTTTGTGCGGACGTATGTTTTCATTTCTCTTGGGTAGTATACCTAGGAATTAGATGGCTGGTTCACATGGGAACTGTATGTTTAACTTTTTGGGGAACTGCCAGACTATTTTCCAAAGTAGCTGCACTTTTTTTCCATTCCCTGGAGCAGTGTATGAGGTTTCCCATTGTCCACTTTCTCACCAACACTTGTTATGATCTGACTCTGATTATAATCATCCTACTGGGTGTAAAGTGGTATCCATTGCTATTTTGATTTGCATTTGCCTCATGACTAATGATGTTGAGCATCTTTTCATGTACTAATTGGCCATTTGTATATTTTCTTTGGAAAGATGTCTATTCAGATCCATTGTCCTTTTAAAAATTGGGTCATTTGCCTTTTTGTTGTTGAGTTGTATTGGGGTATTCTTTGATCCTATTATTCCTACCTCCATCTACTTTTGTTTGATCAGTTATCAGAACTTCCCAGGTACCTGTCTGCATACCAGCACCATGCTGGACCAAGAGCTCTTACAGTTAAGTAGAAGAAAATATAAAACTTAGCAGAGACTGTCCTTTGCCACCATGTTTCCCAAGTAATTTCCTTTGCTGGGAATGGCTTTGCTCTTTTATCTGATAGGGCAACTTTTTTTTTTTTTTTAAATCAATGAACAGTCACTGCAAGCATGATTTCCTTTTGGAAACCTCACCCCCAAGTCAGTTAGCAAGTATTCACTGAGTATCTGCTATGTTCCAGGCCTTGAGTCAGGAGCTGCAACACAAGACAGATGTGGTCCCTGCTCACTCAGAGATTGCAATATAGCAGGGAAAATAGACACTGAACAAATAAGCACAGATGTGGGGCCAGCCAAGGCAGCCACATGGGGTTAAGAGGACTAGAACAGGAGGTCATTACTTAGTTGGAGGTGGTCAGGGAAGGTTTGCTGGAGTAAGTGACCTATAAATCTCATAGAGATGCTTTTGCCCAGGAAAGCAGGCCAATTGTTCCAAGTGCTGCTGACATTATTGTTTGGCGACATTATTGTTAAGGTGACAATAATTAAGGCGACACAGATTGAACAACCTATGTGGCAGTTTACTGATAACAACTGGCTCCATCAGACCTTACTTTTTCAACAAACTAGGGGTAGGTTAAAGTAAGAGTGAGTTAGGGATGAGACAGAGATTGAAATATACACATACTACTTACACTTAAAAAATGCAGTATTACCATTTTTAAGTATATGCTTGAATTAGTTTTCCATGCTGTGTCATGGATTACCACAAATGTAGAGACTTGAAATAACACCAATTTATTATCTCCATTTCTGTAGGCTGGGAGTCTGGCATGGCTTAGCTGGGTCTTTTGCTTAGCGCAAGACTGAAATTAGTCTCTGCTCATTTGAGTTTCTGACTTCAGGGAACACCTAGGCCCTCTTTTGAAAAGCTTACCTTGTTAGGTCAGGCCCACCCAGGATTATATACCTTTTGAGTAACTCAAAGTCAACTGTTTAAGGACCTTCATTACATCTGCAAAATCTCTGTACCTTTGCTACATAAGGTAACATAATCTCAGGAGTGATACCCTATCAACTTTGCCATATTTCTAGGGGTCAGAAACAAGTTGCAGGTCCCACCAACACTCAAAGGGAGGGGATTATTACAAGAGCATAGATCATTGGGGTTCATCTTAGATTTCTGCCTACCACAATGCTAGAAGGTCAAGTCCATTTTTGTCCTCAGGTTCCCCACAGTAAAATAATAGTGCTGAACTGGAAGACCTCTAAATTCTTTTTTGACTTTAAGCTGGATGATGATGATGATACTAACATACTGATGCTGATAATATTAATGAAAACAACATACTAACTGACATTTATACAATGCTGCTTAATATATGTCAAGCAGCGCACTAGCATTTTACAGGAATTGTCTCATGTAATCCTCACAGCAATCCAAGAGGTAAAATCTGTTCTTATCCTATTTTCCTTTGGAAAATGAGGAGATTTTCTAGGTCTGTACTGTCCAATATGGTAGCTACTAGGCACATGTGACTATTTAAATTTAAATTGATTAAAATTAAATAAAATTAAAACTTTAGTTCCTCAGTCAAATTAGGTACATTTCAGGGGTTCAATAGCCCCCTGTGGCTAGTGGCTAGTGGCTACTGTATTGGACAGTACAGATATAGAACCTTTCCATACATGCAGAAAGTTCTATTGGACAACATCATTATACAGGCTAAGTAACATGTCCAAGATTACACGTGCATCATACATGATCCTTAGGCCCGTGCTAGATCTCAAGCATGGACCCAATTGTCAAGAGAGGAAGGACTTAAGAGAGGAAGAAACATTAAGTTGTTTTTATGATTCTCAAGTTCTGTAGTGTTTCAAAAAAGTCAGAAGAGGCCACCAGCAAATGAACCCAAGTCAGCTGACATATAATAAGAGTACTTCAGCACCAGGCACTATGCTTCACTTTGTGTTACCAGGGACACAAAAGTGAGTGTGTTTTCTGATTGTCGAGATCTTTTCTGTGGGAGATTGGACACATATATAACAGTTAGTATGAAGAAGCATACAGGTAACGTCTTAAGAAAGATGCAGGCAACCAGCCTGGGAGCCTTAAGACCCACTTGCAGGGGCATCCCTGTAATACACACACCTTGATAGATGTCCTGTGTTTTCTGGCCATTTAAGCACCCCCTTGTCTTTCTGACCAGCCTATGACCAACTCCAGGGACAAACACACAGATTGTGTTATTGCAGGTTGTGCTTTGACATTGGCTGACATCTGGTCAATCCCACAATAACAAAGCTGCACAGACCCAAAGTGCAGAAGAGGCTGACAGCCCCATCAAAAAATTGGGTTTTCCACTCTTAACTTCCAGGGGTTATTCAAAGTGTCAGGGAAGTTGGCGGGGGTAAGGAGGGTGGGAAGACATTCAAGAAAATTGATGAGGAGTGTTTGGGCTGGGGCCTTTTGGAATCTGCTCCTGTCCAAGGCTGGCCCAGCCTGCCGCATCTCACCCTGGCGCCTTTGAAGTGTGTTACCTGGCTGGTGAGCTAAGCCAAGCTTGGCAGGAGGGGGAGGAAGGCTGTGTGGTCTGGCAAAGAGCAGAGCAGAGGGGCAGAGGGACTGAGCTAGAATCTGCCGCTGACTCATAGCAACTCTCCCGCCAGGCGTTTCACCACACAGTCCAGCTGGAAAATGAGGAAAGACCCAGTCGGGATCTCACTGAGAAATCCAGGTGTCTCTCACGAGAGTAAACAAGACAGCCCTCCTTTCTCTCCGGCCTCTGTTTCTCTGAGTGTGTGTGTGTGTGCGTGTGTGTGTGTTTTAGCTTTGAGCATTACTTTCTGTTCGCCTTCCTCTTGCCGTCCTTGTGGATCCGCTTCAGGGCTTGGTTTTAGTCTCTGCCTCTGTCTTTGGATATCATTGGATGCCAAAGTGTCCCCCCACCCTGTGCCTGTCTTCCTTTCTAGTTCAAGTGAGATCTGGGTTTCTGCTGTGTCTTCTGAGTGGTGTATCTCGGTGACCTCTGCCCCTCATCCTTGACTATAGAAATGTTGGGGGGTGGGGAGAATAGAAAAAGCTCTTGACCTGGCAAAGGCCTTGCAGAGCTCTGGTTCTGTCTGTTGCTGGAGCAACAGCAGGGATTTTTTTTTTTCACAGGCACTTCTGATACCGGAACAAAGAGGAACAACAAAAAAACCACTCTTTTAAAGTGTGTACTTTTCTATGACCTTGGATTTCATTTTTCTCTGCCCTCCGTGCCTCGCCCCCAGGGTCCCCAGACAGGCCAAACAGCTTCTGCCTTTCTACCACGCATCCTTCCTATTTACTCAGGAAAAAGAAAACCCGTTTACCTCCCTCTGGCCTTCCTTTCCTGTCCCATTCTTCCTCATTCAGGGTGATTTGGGGAGGAGATTGACTTTTATTGTTTGCATTTCGCTGGACTGCACTTGCAGAGGGAGAGCTTTGTTCCGTGTCTGACTCTGTCTGAACACACACCGGCTAGGAGTCGCACAGGCCTGAGCTGGGCCATCGCGCCTCCGCCAATTAGCTGGGTGACCTTGGTGGGCTACCGTTTTGAGCTTCAATGTTCCTGACTTGTAAAATGGAAATAATTTAGCCCACTGTGCAGGTTTGGTAGGAAAACTAAACAGAAGAACAGATGTAAAATTCTTAGCCTACTGCTCCATAAATGGATGGGCTTCTGAACTGAAGTTCCAATTCTTCATATTCATCGTGGATAGTGGAGAGTGTTTTCTCTTTTGAGATAGCCTTGGCTTTTCCTCGTGATGTATTCCTCTTTCCCTTCTGTATCGGGCCTAATGGTTACTGCCTGTTCCGCCTCTGTTCATGGGTAGTCAGCCTCAGTGCTTTGATTCCTCCCTGTCCCATCACAGTGAGTGGCTCAGGGTGGGACACCTGACCCCATCAGGGGCCACCCATGGTTGAGCCTGGGACAATTAGATTCTCTCTTTCATAAATGTGAAGGAAAGACACAGAAGGAAGGATCAGTTGGTGGTGGTCGTGGGAGCTGAGAAGTCTTAGGAGGCTGGGATGTTAGAACAAGGACAAGATGAACAAATGTTCAGTAGCAAGTGAGGAGGATGGAACCAAGTGGGGAATGGCCCTGGATCACAAAGGCTTTTGGCTCTCCTGTCCCAGGGTCCTATGACACCTTCCCCGTGACTCCATGCCATTCCTGGTGCCCTTTTAACAACCCTTCTCTTCCCTTGAACTAGTTGGAAAGGGTTTTTGTTCTTTGCAACCCAAAGAGCCCTTTTAGAACACCTTCATGGATTTTCTCGTTTGGAGTGGTGCTTGGCTGTCACAGAAGTCCTCTTCTTCCATCTTGAAGAGTTTTGGGATTGTGTGTCTTCATGGAATGTCGATTCTGCAGGATGCTGCCTGGTAAGAGTTCATTCTTCTGTCGGTTTTCATGCTAGACACCTTCTCTCTTAGGAAGCGCCTGTAGTGTCAAACATTGCTCCTCTTGCTGCAGTTCGAACTCTTCTTCCTGTTGTTCTTTTTATGTCCTCTGGGAGCCTCATAGCTTGATCTTTTTTGTCTAAATTGGTTGGGTTTTAGGAGACCAGAGATCTCTTTTTCCTGCATCTTAAAGACTCTGAGTTTCTCAAGGGAGAGATCCTGGGGACAGAAAATATGTTTTGAAAACTTTAAACCATAACTTACCCTTGCAAGATGGCTGATGTCTTGCATCTCTACCCTATCTATCCTTCTGAGAATTTGCTGTACATTCATAGACATCATCTCTTGGGTCCTTCTGACAATATCTGGCTGGTTAAGTGAACCCATTCTACCAACCTGGAAATAGAAGCCCAGAGGAAGACTGGCTGGCAATGTGGGTCTCTGAAGCCAGTCAGCTTGGGAGCCCTGGGGAGAGTGCCTCCTTCCCCGACTCTCCCAGGCTGGTTGCCAAGCTGTCAGCTAGAGACCTGAGCTCTGGGCAGAGCTCATTTCGGAATGAGGCAGAAACAGGAGGAAGTCTTGTTCACACATGCCCAGCAAGGGAAAAGCCCCAAGGGGGATGTTTCAAGGAGTCTTACCAGGGACTTGGGAGACCTTGTCTTTTCTCTACTAGGAGAGAGAGCCCACCAGCTTGGAAAATGCCCAGCTCTCCAGGCTGTGTGCAGGGAAGGGACTAAGGGATGTCCTGAGACCCTGGCTCTGTGGCCGTGGTCCGTCTCTATGGATACAGGGTTGGGGCCATGCATATATGAACAAAACATTCCTTTAATCCTTTAGTAACAGATTTGCTAAGATAGTACCACCACTGACCTGGACATCTCTGTGATGTTACCTTAGAAACTAAAAAGAGCAATCTAAGCCACTTGTTTGATTTTTCTCTAGCATGTGGGAATTCAACTTTTTTCACAAGCCCATTCTTTTAGCCTTTTCTTAACCCAAACTTTCTCTTCCAGGATTGCTGTGGAGGGAGAATTTAGAATGGGTGAGGTAAGAACCTTCAGGGATGCCAAAGGTCTTTGACATTTGGTAAGTGTGAGCACCCTACTCCTATCCTTTGAGTCACTGACCACATTCCTGGGTGGGATCAAGAGTGAGGCAGGTGGTGAGAGCCTGAATAAAGCCCACTACTCCCTAGATCCTGAGCCCTGGATAGTTTTCAGATGACCGTATGAAAATAGCGAGAATTCACAATGGATCACAGTTCATGTTCATGGGTGGAGTGTCTGTGTGGGCTTAGGTGAGAGTACCTCTGGGGGGACCTAGAGGTAGATGCCCTAGGGTTAGAGAAGCTGGATAAAATCTGGGATGTCCAGTTACATTTGGATTTCAGATAAACAAATACATTTTAGTATAAATATGTCCCACTCAGTATTTGAGACACATTAAAAATTATTTGTTGTTTGTCAAAAATTCAAATTTAACTGAGCGTGCTGTGTTCTTCTTTGTTAGCTCTGGCAACCCTGCCTGGGTGAGCACAAATCCCTGGCATCTTCAGGACGCCGTGGAGGTGGCGTGCATGCATGTCTGTCCATAGGAAATGGGCTACCAAAGCAAATAGGAAGGGTGTGTATGGAAAAGCATATCTGTATCTTAAGTGGAAACAATATCTGGGTCAGAGGTCATTTCAGTGTTTTTATTTTTTTTGTTTTTTTGAATGATTCCACAATTATTAATTTTTTCTATTTCCAAACATTTCTCAAGTCCTTGGAGATCCTTGAAGAATTCCGAGGGCCCTCCTGAAACTTGACCGATCGATCTTCTTAATTAAGTTTCCCCACTGGGTCCTTGGGAAGAATGAACTCACTGGGATTGCTAGCGTCATGTGTGACGTTTCCCCCTTTCCCTCTGCCGTTATTTGGGGCCGCTCTCCCGCACAGCCCTTTCTTCTCTCTGATGAGCCACCGAGGAGATAAAATATGAAGACGGGAGCCGCAGGAGCTTAGGCGTGGTTGGGAAAAATAAATCAAGTCTTAGAGGTTCCAGGGCAAGAGAGAGGAGCATCCAGCAAGGGCTTTGTGGGCGCGGCCAGGAAAGGCTCCGGGCTGGGACTCAGGGAAATCTGGCAGCAGTTGAGTCAGTCCTCAGCAGGTCTAGAGTGGAAGACTCCGCACAGCTGGCTCGGTGCTGTGCAAAGGGAGTGGCGAGGGAGGGCTGCTAGCCCCAGGCTGAATCCTGGAGGTGGGGACCGGCAGCATCACAGGTTGCAACAGACTCCAAAAGTTTGCCCAGAGCTCTTTGGTTGCCCTGGAATGGGGGTGTACTCTAAACCGCCAGCCTGGGTGTCTGGGTCTTTTTGTTCAAGGCAGATCTGCCACTGCTTGATGCTAGTTGTCAGAAGACTCGACCAGGATCAAGTCGTGTTAAGTGCAGAACAGAGGGGAGGCAGCAGGCTGGATACGGGTTTCCACCTCTGGCACGCACTCCCCGTTTGCCTGGTAGGACGCGTGTTCTGGAAGCAAGTGTTCCCGTGGCCTCCAGCGCCAGCGCCTGCTCCCGTCCTTCTTGGCTACCTTCTCTGCAGATACACAGATCCTGGCTCTCGTGACTGGGAGCCCACACTCTACTGCGGAGAGGGGCCACCGGGCCAGGGTAGGCTGTTCAGCTCTACCATTGTCTCATTGCCAAGACCCAGACAATATACCTGGCTCTAGATTCTGGAAAACTTGGGTATGGTCAAGCTGGAGGACCGGTTAATGCAAGAAGGAGGGTTTCCCCTGTGCCTCTAACTTACTGGCCAACTCAGGCACCAGCCAGTTCTCTGCTGACCCTGCCAAGGCATTTCCCTTCTCTTTGCCACACTTTGAACTCCCATTTAGCTAAGGGTCGCAAACAAACTGATATATTTCTTTGGCCTCTGTTTCCTCATTTGTAAGGTGGGTGGCAGCTTTTCCATCCCTAAGCCTCAGACTAGGACATCTCTTCCTTAAGCCCATGCTGAGGTAGATTAGATTTATTGTTAAGAACCTCTTGGGGTTGTCCCCGATATTCCCATGAGATATAATCCTTGGAAATGTCAAGAGTTTACTGAACATTGAAATGTTGATAGTGTGTTATCTCGGGTTGCTGGGACAATGGATGGTCTTAAATGTCTTCTTTGCACCTTTATGCATGATTGTGCATTCTTTGGACAGTGAGAAATAAACATCACTCTTCAAAGTTGTGATAGGGAGAGATCTGGGCCATTTGTTCACCTGTTTCTCAAGGGTGCTGATGGCTGAGCAATGGTTTTGTGTAAAGTGAGGAGGCAGAGATTTGATTCTGTGACCTCTGGGAGGTCCTTGCAGCAGGTCACTGTCAGTCTGTGCTCAGTACAGCAGCCAACCCACACCTGTGTGTGGGGCCTGTCGCCAGGTACCAAAGGAGGAAGAAGAAAAGGAGAGGACACGTAGAAGGGAGAATGGAGGAGGAGAGACAGAGGAGGGTAGAAGAGAAAACCGCACCGTCACGGAAAGTTTGAAACCTTCTTTTCAACCTTTCCCTTATAATTAGTCGGTGCAGCTGGAGGGGAAGAGCTCTGGGTGAGTCGCAACTTGTTGGGCTCCAGTCCTCGGGCGTGTCAGGCTGGCTGGGTGTTGGGGAGAAGGCTCATTCTCAGGTGGCTCCTCCTCCCGCTCTGTCTTTTTGTTTTAATTCCTTGCCTGGGAGGGGCTTGTGCAGGTTTGGAAACTTTTTAGTGTCCTCAGCCAGGAAGCCTGTCCCCCGGGGCTAGCTGGAGATGCTGGGAAGATGCTTGGTTGAAGCAGGCTTCTTTCTGCCAGCGATTCCGGCCCAACTTCTCAGAGGTCTTGGGTCCTGAAGGAGGAAGGGGGAGGCTGGGCTCCCACAAGGGCAAGTGCAGTCTGGTTGGACCCCCCCAGGCAGGGAGCCTCTTAGAATCCCAGAGTTTTCATGTGGGCACCTGCTGCCTTTCAGCATTGTGCGGCCCGTGGCCATCAAGAAGGGCACTTTTCTTGTACCGTGGGTCCCCGAGGCAGTGTGCCCGCATGGCCTGGGGGGTAAAGCAAGCCCTCCAAAGTCAGAGGACTAGCTTTGAATCCTGAGTCTCTGTTTACCACCTGCAAAACCTGCAGCAAGTTACTTAATTTCTCTCTGTCTCAATTTACTCATCTGGCAAATGGGTATAATGGTACTATATCTTCCTAAGAAGGCTGCTTAGCATAGCTCCAGGCACATGGCAAGCATAGATATCAACTTCGGTTGTTATTACTTTTTCTTCTTTTTAAAAAATTACTCACATGTTTGTGGTGACAACTTCTGTTATTATTTCTATTGAGGGAGACCTCATGGGTTTTGTTTAAGGACGGGGCACATCTGCCTTCCTGTCCCACTCAGAGCCCTGCTGCAGCAGGAAGGACTGAGATTCTGTGCCCGTGAGAACTTGCAGCTGTAAACAGTTGGTGTGGCCCCTGGAGGCAGAGGCACTGCCTTTGCATGGAACCAGAGCGGCCGCTGGCGAGGCTGCCTGGAGGCGGCTGCACGTGGCACAGAGGGCCCTGTGGGTGTTCTGGTGTCCTGGCTGGCAGTGCTCCTGGCCCAGCAATTGTTCTTCCCTACCCAGGCAATTGGCCGTGTCTGGCACGGAGCTCTTGCCTTTTGCCATTGCTCCTGAGCAGTATCACCCAGACAAGCAGCAAAAGTCACAGGAGAACAGATTTTTCAGTGTCATCCATCTGTCGTGAAGGACTTTGTCCTGTAGGTATGCCTGGCCCAAAACCATACCAATAGCTCTCTCTTATTGAGAGTCTGTGGTGTGCCGGGCACACTCCATGGCATAGCTGTCATCCTCACAGCCGCTCTGCAGGTAAGGGTACTCACTCCCATTTCATGGATGAGCGACTGACACTTAGTGAATTGAAGCTACACGCCTGAGATCAGACAGCTAGTAAGTGCGCCAGTAGGGGTTGGAGTGAAGAGCTGTGCGATTCTAAAACTTAGGTTCTTTATAATGATAAGAGAAACCAATGTTGGTGGAGCCATTGCTATGTGGGTTATTTTACTGAAATCTTTACACCAACCATAGAACAGCTGCTGTCTTATAGATGGGGACATTGTGGTGTGGCGGAGGTAACCAGACTTTCTTGGATTGCCTTCTTTAATCTGGCCAGCACTCTTAAAGTGGCCTTCCAGATGAAGTCTGTTTTGCTCCAGCGGTGGCCCTCTGTTTACCTATCAGAAAGCCCTGTGCATCTCAGGATCCTCCAGCCTGTCCTGGATGCCACATTCTAGGAACCTACCCATGTCCTCCACTAGAACATAAAATCTCTACTTCCTTGTGCATAGTGAACACTTAATAATTGCTTTCTAAATGAAATTGGTCAGTGTAAAAATGGCTGACATTTATTAATTGTTTACTGTGTGCCTGTTGTGTAGAATATACCACATGTATTCACCTATGTAATCCTTGTAACAATTGCCTTTGACAGATGAGGAAACTGAGGCCTAGAGAGGTGAAACTGACTTTATCAGTGTCAATAAGCAGGAAGCGGCAGAGCTTGGGACAGAAGGATATTTTTTGCCTCCAAATCCTGTGCCTTTTTTCTTTACAAGCTGTCTATGGCAAGCTCTTCCCTGGAGCCTCCTTCTTGCTCCTCCTCTCTGTCTGCCCCAGGTTTCTGGAGATGGCTTTTTCTAGTCTCTTTCTCTGTCCTTTTTCTGAGGGGCAAAAGAAGTTTGCAGAATGTCAGTCTTGGAGCAGGGCCACCAAGGTCATCAGGAACCTGCCAACACGGCTTTACTTCTTGTCAAGGAAGAGGCAGTTTGAGTCCACAGTCTGGGCCAGTTGACTTCAAACTGGCTGCCACTCTTTGCTGTCTATGCCCATCTGCGTTTTAGCCCTGAACCAGTTCCTCTCGCTCAGATAGCCCCAGAACCTACAGAATTAAGTTGCAAGAGGGTGATGGGCCTCCCTAGAGTCAGTGCTGTAATGTGCACCTGCCCCGCCCCCGTCATCCTTTCTGTCCCCATCCGTCCTCCTCCCCAGGCTGCAGGTGTCAATTAGGTACCCTCGAAGGGTGCTCTTAGTTTCCTGTTGCTGTTGTAACAAATCACTGCAAAATTGGTGAATTAAAACAGCACAAATTTATTCTTTCACAGTTCTAGAAGTCAGAAGTCAGAAATAAGACTTAAAGGGCTAAAATCAAGGTGTCAGCAGGGACACCTTCCTTCTGGAGGCTCCAGGGGAGAATCCATTCCTGGCCCTTTCCACCTTCCAGCTGTCGGCACACCTTGGCTTCTTGGCTCGCGGCTGCCTCACTCCAGTCCCTGCTTGCACCATTGTATCGCTCCATCCTCTCTGAATCTCCACTGCCTGCCTCTTGTAAGGACCCTGTGACTACATCACTGGGCCCATTCAGATAACCCAGGACCATCTCCCCATCTCGGAGTCCTTGGCTTACATCTGCACAGTCTGCACGTTTGCCATAGAAGGTAACGCCTTCACAGATGCTGGGGTTAGGACACGGACATCTTTGGGGACATTATTCAGCCAACCACAGGTTTGTGCTTCTAGAACTGCCCTCCACTGACATGTCTGTCTGTTATACCGGTGAACAAAGCTGCCATTTACCAGACATGGACTTTGTGACCGGAGCTGGGCTAGTGCTTTACACGCATAGTCTCGCTGACTGCTCACAATCTTCCTGTTGGTACTGTTACCTTTGTTCCCGTTTAACAGAGAAGAAACTCTGTGAACACTGAGCGTTTAAGCAACTTGCTTGAAGTCACACAGGGAGTAAGTCGAGGACCTGGGATTTGAACCCAGGTCAATTGGGTCCAGGGTCATTCTCTTCAGCATCACACCCTTCAGCCAGCCCCCAAGGTGACCCCTGATGACCAGTGATCACTCTCCTGCTCTGTAGACCCCTCCCACACGGAATCAGGATTGATAGTGTGTGTCTTCTGAGGCTGGGTCGGCAAAGACGCACCAGCTCCTGCCTTGCTCTTTCTTAGACACTCACTCTGGGGACCAGATGCCATGTCATGTGGACTCTCAAGCAGCCCCATGGAGAGGTTCATGTGGTGAGTAACTGAGGCCCCTGCCAGCAACCAGCACCATGTGCCAGTCGTGTGGGTGAGCCACCCTGGAAGTGGGTCCCCAGGCCGGGAGGCCCTCTGATGCTGCAGCCCCAGATGACATCTGGACCGCAGCTTCATGAGAGACCCAGAGCCCAAACCACCCAACTTGGGCACTTCCAAATTTCTGACGCACAGAAGCTGTGAGTTAATAAATGTTTATTTTTTGTTTGTAGTCACAAACAAATTCTTGGAGCAATTTGTTATGTACCCAGAGACGATTAATGCAAGGCTCAAGTTCTAGAAATCTGGACAGGTTTTGATCGGGGCGTTGCTAGTCAGGCCTGGACCCTCTGAGGCCCACATGACATTCCAGCAGGTTAGCCTCCCAGCTCTGGAGTGGAGAACCCAACAATTCAGAGCATTTCCTGCTCCTGAGCCACTTCCCACAAAGAACATTTCATCGAGTATTCCCCTGCTCTAAAACCATCAGTGGCTCCTTAGTGCCCATGAATGACTCTCTGGAGCCCAGACTCCTTAGTCTGGCATTCACCTCCCCACCCCCAAGCCCTTCCCATAGCATTTCTCATGGCTCCTCGGGCAGACCTTTCCTGCCTGGTGAGACCAGCTGCTCACAGCTGCTGCATCTCTTCTTGGTCCACTTGCATGCATGGTTCTCCCCTGGCCGGTTGCAAATGAATGAACAAGTACAGAATGGGGACCTGCTTGGTAGCAGGAGCCAGCGGTAGATGCCTTCACATGCAGCACCTCAACTTTCACAACAAGTCGTTTTTATAGATAAGGAAACTGAGGTTAAATGACTTTCCCGAAAGTCCCAGGGGAAGTAAGTGACGGAGCCAGTCCTTGGGTCCTGTTCAACCCTGTGGCTTTAAGTTCAGTATTTTTCCACTGCACCATATTACATCCAACTAACATTTCTATGGAATTTTACAGTTTATAAAGCCCCTGGTTATTCATCATTTTTATTGCGCCTCACAGCCCAGTGAGATAGATGGAGCAAGGGTTGCTCATCCCATTTTGCAGACGAGACAAGAAAAAGGATTGCCCTCGTGGGGACAAGTGTCAGAGCCGGGATTTCCAGCCTGGATCTCTGCCTCCAGATCCACCGATCTTCCTTCCGCCTTCCCTTTGCACCTCTCCCTAAAGCTACCATAGATTATTACATCTTACTGATACTTGATGTATATTTGTTGGCGGATTAGTTAATTTTTTGATGTACTCTTCAGTAAATTGTGCAAAAGGGGCCAAGTGTCTAAAGAAATGTTTACAATGACTAACTGAGACTAACTTTAAAAAAAGAACTTAAAAAGGTATAGTAGGAAGGTATGAGGGCAGACTGCAGAGGGAACTTTGTGATGCAAAGGGCTGCTGGCCACTGACGTTGAACTAAGGAGGCCGTGGAATTACCTGTGCTGGGGAATCTCCAAGGACAGCCCACGCTTGTCTGGAACAAAGGCAGTATCATTGATTCTTAGGGGCAGGGTGACGGGTAGAGTGAGCCACGGAGGGCCCAGGTAGCCCAGCATCCATGCCTTGATGATGGGGATGCCATTGTTACTCGAGTCGTGGAAGCAGAGCAGAGAGGAGAGGGAAGGTTGTGTCGTTTACATCTTTTGGGCACTTCCTGTCCCTGATGTTTAGCACATCAGCTGATGAAGAAGCTGCTCTAGAAAGAGGCTCTTTGAGGACAAAGTCATATAAGTTCAGGCTCTTTGGGTTTGTAGGAGGCCTCACAGGTCATCCTGCCCATGCACCTGACCTTAGACTCTGACCCCAGAACACTCTAGCAGTCACTCAATACATATTTGCTGAAGGATTAAGTGGATTTTATACAAATGGCTAGCTGTGGCTTTCTTCTGTCTCTGCAGGACTCTAATAATATTTCACCCTGTCTTGGACACTCATTTCTGTCCAGACTGTCCTGTGCTTTCAGGGACTTCTTCTGCCCTCTAACCCCACCCTAACCAAGTCCAGTGGATTCTTGTCCTATCCTCTGTGGACCTAGTCCATGACTGGTCACCCCCAGCCTGCAATCATCTTGACCTGGTGTCTTAAAGCCCCTTTTTATTCAGATTCAGAAAGAGTAAGAGATGAGAAGAGACCCAGGACATCACAGAAAGCGACCTGAGTGCAGGGAGCCCTTGGGCACTGGGCTTTCTCTGGTTAAAACAGCCTTGCAGAATCCACCCTGGAGTGTGTGTGTATGAATGGTGATGGCAAGGGGGTACTTGTCCAGGTCACAGACAATGTGGACTGGCACCAAGGCTTCCATCTGGGAGCCAGGGGATGTGGGTGAATTGAGGACCTGCTATACATGAGAGGGCAAGTGTGACCTCGAGCAAGTTCTTCCCACTCCGGGCCCTGGGATCCTCACAAGAATGAAGGGGTTGGAGTCCTTCATTCCATCTTCCACTTTACAGTTGTTTCCTGAGCGCCTCCTATGTGCAAGGCACTTTGGTGATATAGCGGTGAACAAAATGCAGTTCCTACAATCATGGGCATCTCTAGAGCAGAGGCAGACAAAAACCAAACACGGCAGCAAGCAAATAGGTAACAGACGTAATGTCAGATGAGATGAGTGTGATGAAGGTAAATCCAGGAGGGTGAGAGGGACGAGGGTGATGGGCCCACCTTAGAGAAGGTGGCCACGGAAGATGTCTGACGAGAGTTGACACCTGCACGAGGAGGGGGCATGCCATGCATGGATCTGGAGGAGTGGATCCTCAGCAAAGGAACAGCAAGTGCAAGGCCATTGGAGGGGAACCAGTTTGGTGTATTTGAGAAACAGCAAGGAGGCCAGGTAGGGACACAGTACAGAGAAGTAGCCAGGAGCTGGGGCCATTGTAAGAACCCTGGATGGTTTCCTGAGTGAATGCAGAACCCAGGGAGCGCTGAGAACAAGGAAATGGCATGGTCTGACTTGTGTGTTAAAAGGATAAGTTGATCCCCAAGTTCTACAGCTATAGGCATCTTTCAGCCCAAGGCTAAGCAGGCTGGCTTAGCAGGGGAGGGGGCGGGAGAGTCCCAGAGCCAGGTCCTGCCTGGGAGGCAGACTGCACACCATGCCAGGACATACCGACAGAACCTGCCTGCACGTGTCTCATCCTGACGCTGCACCCAAACCTCAGCCCAAGAGCTGGCTGGCGTGCAGGAACACAGAGTTAGCTGAAAGTAGCCCCTGTCCCCCGAGGAGGCCCTTAGTAGTTGTGAGGTTGGAGTGTGGGATACCAGTTTAGAGGTTAGATGTTTGATGTCTCCACCATTCCCAAATGAGATATTCTTCTCTCTTTAAAATTTCCTTTCTCTTTTCCCCCCTCGTCCTTCTAATCTCCTCAGCCCCATCTTTATTGATTCTTTGGTTTTGTTCCCTTTTCTTCCTTATCTATCCATCCCCCAAGGATTGCATAGTATCTCTTAAGAGTCAGAAGCTTATTAAGCAAAAACTAACAAGATGGGAGAAGCTGACACTCGCCTTGGGTCTCCAAGCTAGACAGCTGTAGAGTCTGTACTTGAAGCCAGGTAGTGTGATTCCAGAGTCCTGCGCGGACGCCTCCATCTCTTTGTCCCTCTGATGACGCAGGCGCAGGCGAAGTGCTCTGGGAACTCAGACAGCGGAGCGGCTGGTCCAGCCTGCAGGGGCCGGGGGCTCTCGGGGAAGTCTTCACAGAGGAGGGGTTGCTTGATATGGGTTTTGAGAGAAGAGATGTGGTGGGCAGGAAGGGTCCAAAGCAAGAGGATTGGGAAGGTCTGTGATGTTTTTGGGCAGAATCTAGTCAGTTATCTAAATGAAATACCGAAAGGGATTACCTCAGTGGAAAATTCAGACAAACTGGTTGTTTGACCCAATCCTGTAGTTTTGTTTTGTTTTCAAGGAACTGCCACTAAATAAACAGAATAAATACAGATAATTTTCAGGTAATAAATGAGATTAAATGTTTATGTTATGTTCAGGTCAAAGGGTAAATAAAATGGGACGGGGGAGGGAAGGAAGGGAAAGTTGGGGTCAGGGGTAAGGAATTTCCTGTTTAGGCAGAATGGTGTCTGGCCTCTCAGTGACATTTGATCCCCGAGAGGGGGAAAAAAAAAAGCTTAAGAAACCTGGATGAAAGGAGCCAACACACTCCACTCCATTGGAAAGCCACCTGTCAAGTCTCCTCTTCCCTCTTCCTAGAAATGGTTCATCGTTAAGAATGTTAGGTGTAGAAAGGATTTAAAGAGAAGACGTCCTGAGTCATAATAATAATATCTGGTACTTATACCACACCTTTCTCCCAAGAAGCTCCAAATGCTGTAAGGAAATGACGTCATTAATTCCTCACAACCTCATCCCTGCCTCCCTTGCCCCCAAACCTTTCCCTCCCATCACAACCTAGAGACATCACAGCTTCTGTGATGGGGATGGGCACTCCAGAGGGATCTGCTGGGAGGTTGGGCTCGCAGGACTCGGGTCCCAGGGCTCTGGTGTCTTTGCTCCACTTTAATCTCAGGCCTGCAAAAGAACATTAGATGTCCACTTGCCTGCTGTGAGGACCTCATGCTAACCATACTAGAAATGAACCAGTCTCTACCTTTTCAAAAAATCTCCAGAAAACAAAACACATGAGCTTCTTTGAAAGATTATCAGAGCCCTTATACAGTGAGAAAGTTCTTTTTGATAACTAACTCAAATTTCTTCAGTGATAGTGGAGCCCTGTTCTATTTGGTCTTGTCTACAGTTGGCACAAAGAACAGGTATCTTGTCTCCACCACTTCAAGGAGCCCATGGAACCTTCTCATAACTGGCCGATTTTCTAAGTTAATTGGTTGGATCCTCCACCTTGCAAACCAGAAAGCTAGGCTTTTCTAAAGCAGATGGGGAGGATATTCTTGCATCCCAACTGCTAGAGGAGGAGGAGGTGGGTCAGGTATTGTAGAAGACATGAATCAATTATGACATGGTCCTTATCATGAAGGAGCTTTCAGGAGAGTGTAAAGCATGCAAAAGCATGCAAAAAGCAAAGCATCAACTTAAGAGTTAAGTGTCAATGCAAGATAAACAAGAGCAGTATCACTGGAGAGAATATATTATAATAATAATAGTAGCACTAGTAATACTAGCTAACTTTTGGGAAGCACTTATTATGGGCAAGGCCTGTTTTAAGTGCTTTATGTTCCTTTCATCTTTCCTACTCCCTTTTGAGGTAGGGATTATTATCCTGTTTTACAGAGGAGGAAACTGAGCCACAGAAATGCTGAAAAACTTGCCTAATATCACAGAGTCAGTAAGTACAAGAATTCAGGATGTGACCCAGACAGTTTAATACCAGAATATGAGTGATTAAATTCCAATCAGGAGAAAAAGGAATTCTTATCATGACAGGACATCAGGTAGATTCTGACATTTGTTAATATCTGGTGGAATCTAAGTCTTGGAAAGTGTGGAAGGGGTTTTGCGTACCAAACTCTTTATGACTAGCAGGGTTACTGAGCCTTCTTCCACCTTAGTAGGATGAAAGTGTCAATCTTTCAAGTTACATGGAGAAACACCTGGACAGTTCTGGAGGTGCAGTGTGGTAGAGAAACAGGGGGCTGTGGGATGGAGACCCAGGCCTGGCTCAGCCCCTGACTTGCTATATACCTGTGAGTCGGTCATGTTCTCTGTGGGCTTTGCTCCCATCTGTAAAATGAAGGTGTATTGGACTCAATTTTGTACATCCTGTCTATCTCTAAACACTACAGTTTTTATGCCTTTTGTATAAGTAGATATTATAAGGCACACAAATGGTTCAGCCTAGCTTGGTCCTGAGCACGTCCAATGTCAAGTGATCAAGAAATGGGTGTTGATTTGGTTGAGTTGCTTCAGGAGCACAGAGGAGGGGGAACCCTTAGGGGCTGGAGTAAATGGGCAGGACAGATCTCATGGAGAGGAGGAGACAAGAATGTAGAATATGTAGAGGAGGTAGCTGAGGTCACCGCTTACTGCCCTGTAGGTGCGGCTTTAGGTGTCTAAGTTCTTGCACTGACGACCATCCTTAGTCATTGTATCCGGTAGGATGTGTTCAGTTGCAAGTAATAGAAAACTTTCCTGAAATTTGCTTAAACCAAGAAGAGGGTATTTTAGCTGGTAAAATCAAAAGTCTGACTGAGTGGTGGACTTTAGGCATGGCTCAATCAGGACTTCAGCTTGCCGTGATTCTGTGAGCTCTGCCCTCCTCTGAATGTTGGCTTTGTCCTCAGGCTGGCTTTCCCATGGCTGACAGATGGCAGCCTACTGCAGCCACAGCTACGTGCTTCCTCATTCTTGCCCATGCTCCACCAATAAACCACAGTCCTGTGCAGGTCAGGCTACATAATTTGTGGGGCCCAGTGTGAAAAGAAAATGTGGGGTCCCTTGTTCAACAATTGCTAAGAATTTCAAGAAGGCAAAACTAGAGCATCAAACCAGCTGTGGGACTCTGAGGCCTGTGACTGCAAGGGTCAGACACCCATGAGGTTGGCCCTGGTCCTGTGCTTCATTCTCACTGGGCCAACTTGAACCAATCATTCCGACTCCCAGGGGAATGCCGTGAGCTGATTGGCTTAAATTGGGTCATCGCTCATCCCTAGACCAATTCTTATAATAAATTGGATGGAATCATCTGACTGGTTTAGACCAATCAGGGCTTATCTTTGGAGTTGGGGATGGGTCACACTCCACCCACCCTACAAATGCTGCACAGCGAAGGAGGAGGGCAGCCACATGTCCAACACAGTTATGTATCAGTGGCTCTGTGCATGGTTTCAGAACAGATCGATCAGACGGGATGTTCCTTCCAGAGGGGCATTTGAAGTGGGTGCCCATCCCAAGAAGCTTTAGTGTTGTATTTTACTCCTTCCCTCTTGTCCAGAGTCCATCATGCTTCCCTCTGGAGAGCAGTGAAGAGCATAGATTTCAGACCGTATGGTGCGATGGAGAGAACCCCAAATTCACAGTAAGAGCGTTGGGATTCACCTCTCCGCTTTGCCTCTTACCAGCCACATCATCTTGAACACCTGTCTTTATTTCTCTGTTACTGTTTTCTTATCTTTGAAGAAAAATAACACCTGCCCTGCCTATTTTGGAGGGTTGATGTGACAATCAGATGGGACTGCATATGAGAAAATGCTTTTCAATCTGGTGAGGATGATACATACGGAAAAGACTGCTGCTGTCTTAAAACCTGGGGACACGGTGTCTGTGGGCTTTAATACTTCAACTGTTTATTTGCCAGTCTCCTTTAGACTTTCAATGGGAAACAGGAATGGGAGGTGAAAGAAAGACAAATGGGGCAGGAGAATTTGGGAAGGCTGTGGAAAGACTCTCAAGCTTTGAAAATTAGGAGAAAGGTGATTGGTATGACAGCTGGAGAATAGAATTTCTTGTCCAAAACAACAGTTTCAAAGGAAAATTATCCCAGTTTTTTCCTGACATGCAAAATCAGGAAGAGACCCACTGGGTCTCTGTCCTATCATCTCCCTCCCCTATTATCACCCTTCTCTTCTCCTCGCCCCAGATAGTTCCTGAGCTGTTCTCACCACCTCTCCAATCACTTGTCTGGTTGCTTGGCTCAGATGTCCTCTGCGCAAGCTGGAAAGAATCACCCATCACTGGTCCCTGATGGTCAAGGATGAAGAGCATGGAATGAAGTTCCAACAGCTTCCCAGAGCTCAGGCCTCTCATTTATGAATTTCTCCTACCTGAGATTTCGGCATCCATCATTCTCGACAGTTGCTTGCATGGGGAGGCCTTTTCCAAATTTGTCAATCCCAGGTGCTCCAACAGGAGGGCAACTTGCCTGCAGCATATTAACAAATCTAGATGTCTATCTTGACATATGCACCTGCAGCACTGAACACACCTCTGCACATAAATTAGACATCGCCCGTTAAACCTGAAGTTGGTTATTCCAACAGCTCGCCCCATCGTGCCCCGGCCCTTCCCATCCCCACCATACCAAGAATGCAGCAGCAGGATTTCATGCTATCTCACACAGAAAGACACAGTAATGGATGACAAAAAACCTCCCAGGCCCCCTTGGTTCTCCCGAAATGTCAATTCTTGTAGATCTAAAAGGAAAAACTAAAGATGTTACGTCGTTTATTCTATTTCCAGCCGATGTTCCCTTCAAATAATCCCAGGAAGGGGTTTGTAAATGATTTTTCTTAGAAATTACCACAGGAGTTTTTCCAACGTTTTCTTTGAGAATTCTTATGGTTTCATGTCTTAGGTTTAGATCTGTTATCCATTGTGAGTTGATTTTTGTGAGAGGTGAGAGGTGTGGGTCCAGTTTCAGTCTTCTACATATGGCCATCCAGTTTTCCCAGCACCATTTGTTGAATAGGGAATCTTTTCCCCAGTGTACATTTTTTTGGAATTTATCAAAGATCAGGTGACTGTATGAGGTTGGTTTTATATTTGGGTTCTCAGTCCTGTTCCATTGGTCTATGTCTCTGTTCTTGTGCCAATACCATGCAGTTTTGGTTACTATAGCCTTGTAGTATAGTTTGAAGTCTGGTAGATAGATGCCTCCCAATTTTTCTTTTTGCTTAAGATTGCTTTGGCTAGACGGGGTCTTCTCTGGTTCCACACGAAGCGTAGAATTATTTTTTCTAGATCAGCAAAAAATGATGTTGGTATTTTGATAGGGACTGCATTGATTCTGTAAATCAATTTAGGTAGCAAAGCCATTTTTACTATGTTGACTCTGCCTCTCCAAGAGCATGGTAGGGCTTTCCATCTATTTACATCCTCTGCAATTTCTTTTCTCAGTGTTTCATAATTCTCTCTGTATAGGTCTTTGACCTCCTTAGTTAGATATGTTCCTAAATATTTAATTTTCTTTGGTGCTATTGTGAAAGGTATTGCATCTTTAATTTGTTTCTCAGCTTGATTGTTATTAGGATATATGAAGGCTATGGATTTGTGTGTATTAATTTTGTATCCTGAGACTTTGCTGAATTCATTTATCAATTCCAGTAATCTCTTGGTTGAATCTTTGGGGTTTTCTATGTATAATATCATATCGTCTACGAATAGTGAAAGTTTGACCTCTTCTGCCCCTATCTGGACGCCCCTGATTCCTCTGTCTTGTCTAATTGCTGTGGCCAGGACTTCCAGCACTATGTTGAAAAGAAGTGGAGATAGAGGGCACCCTTGTCTGGTGCCAGTTTTAAAGGGGAATGCTTTCAATTTTTCCCCATTCAGTATGATATTGGCTGTGGGTTTGGCCTAGGCAAAGAATTTATGAAGAAGACCCCCAAAGCAATCACAGCAGCAACCAAAATAAATACATGGGACCTGATCAAATTGAAAAGCTTCTGCACAGCCAAGGAAACTATCACTAGAGTGAACAGACAACCTACAGAATGGGAGAAAATATTTGCATGCTACACCTCTGATAAAGGGCTGATAACCAGAATCTATACAGAACTTAGGAAAATCAACAGGAAAAAATCAAACAACCCTATTAAAAAATGGGCAAAGGACATGAACAGAAACTTTTCCAAAGAAGACAGAAAAATGGCCAGCAAACATATAAAAAATTGCTCAACTTCTCTAATCATCAGGGAAATGCAAATCAAAACCACAATGAGATATCACTTAACTCCAGTGAGATTGGCTCATATCAAAAAATCCCCAAATAACAAATGTTGGCAGGGATGTGGATGGATAGGAACACTCATACACTGCTGGTGGGACTGCAAATTAGTACAACCTCTATGGAAAGTAATATGGAGATACCTCAAAGAATTAAAAGTAGAATTACCATTTGACCCAGCAATCCCACTACTGGGTATTTACCCAAAGGAAAAAAAGACATTTTATAATAAAGAAATCTGCTCATGAATGTTTATAGCAGCACAATTCACAATTGCAAAGATGTGGAAACAGCCCAGGTGCCCATCAATACACGAGTGGATTAATAAAATGTGGTATATGTATACCATGGAGTATTACTCAGCAATAAGGAACAATAGTGAATTAACACATCTGGTATTATCCTGGTTGGAGCTAGAACCCATTCTTCGAAGTGAAGTGTCACAGGAATGGAAAAACAAACATCACTGGTACTCACCATCAAATTGGTACTAACTGATCAACACCTACATCACACAGGGCAATAATATTCATCAGGAGGCGGGCAGGCGGGAGGGCGGTGGAGGGGATGGGAAAAACTCTCACTGAATGGATGCGGGGAGCACAGTTTGGGGGATGACCACGATTGTAGCTCTGACACAGGCAGTGCATGGGCAATATATATAGCCAAAGTGTTATACCCCCATAATATTCTGAAATAAAAAAAAAAAAAGAAATTACCACAGGAGAGTCTGTACATCCTTGGGTTAGCTCTTCTAGAACTTTGCATTCTGACAGTTTGGTAAAGCTTCATAATTATAAGGGGCACTTGTGTACTGGCTGCTTAGTGTTCATTTTCTCTTTTTTTTTTCTGGTAACAACACCCAAATTTTATACGGTGGAGTTACCCACAGGTGCAGTCTTGGTCTCAGTAAACGTGACCTGTCCATGGACCAAGCTCTGCCAGCCAGGTTTCCTTTCCCAAGACTTAGTCAAAGTGAACAAGCAGGCTGAGCCATGCTGGTGTGTCCAAGTGAGGTCCTGAGCACACTGGGTTTTTTCCCTGCTCCACAGGTACCCTGACCTGCTGTGGATCTGGTCTCCCTAAACCTAGAGACCAGCTTTTCCTCTGGTCCTGTGAACCACCTATGTCAGCCCCCAAAATAATTCCCATTCCTCAAGTGGGTTTTGTTTTTGTTTATATGGTTTGGCTTATTTTTTCTTTCCTTCTTCAAATCTTCCAGTGTTAATTCCATTTGCTCCTAACCAAAGAATCTTATTTAACTTTATGATGCTTATACTGTCCCTGGATGAGAATATTCATGCCCATGGCTCCAATATACCATCCATATATTGAAATTAAAAAATCTTATTTTAAGTCGTGATTCTTTCCCCCATTTGCAGATCCATAAATCCAACTGAACTAGGCTTCTCCACCAGGATGTACATAGACATGTCTCATATCCAAAGCCCAGAAAATTTTTTAGCATATACCAGCTACTAATCGCCATGCTGAGTACTAGAGATTTAATAGCAGGCCCTTCCACCCCTTGGGGAGCTAAGGTCTAGTGTGGCATAGTGAAGTCAGCTCTCCATCCCAACAAGGGTGCCATATGTTGTGCTGGTGGGAGTCCAGGAGGTTCTGGGGAAACCAAGGAAGACACCCAACCCCAGCTAAGGGATTCAGGAAAAGCTTGCTCAAAGAGATAATATCCAGGAAGAACCTAAAGATAAATTAGAGTTAACCAGGTAAGCAGGGGAGTGGAGGTTAGTTCTGGCCATTTCTGGCTCTCATGGCCTTGTTTACTTGCTTGTTGTCTGAAGTGCCCTCACTTCCTGTTAGGGTAAGTGTACTACGAGAGAAGTGAGCTTGTCTGTCTGCTCCTGAGGAAGAGAGCCTGGCACCTCATAGATGCTGAAAAAGTTCTGCACAAGCATGTTCTGAATAAGGGGCACCATGTCCAGATGTCTCCTGTGGGGTCCTGGTATGTTTCCTGCCTCTGCCTTCTCTGCCTCATGCCTCTGCCCCAGCCATGCGGGAGGCCAGCGGCTCTCAAACCCACCCTGCTATTTCAGACTCTAGGTCTTTGCACCTGAGGCCTGTAGAGCTCTCTCTTCCCTCCTTGGCCTGACAGGCCTCTGCCATCTTTCACAGCTTCCTCTTCGCATCACTGCAACATCCTCCCAGCCCCCACCCGACGGAGCACACGATCCACTTGCTCGCTCACCTCTGCCCCTGAGGCTCCCTGTCTGCCACCGTGAGGTCGGCCTCTCGGCCACTCCAGCAGCCCCAGGCTGGAGGCCACGTGAGCTGTGGGCTCCCTGGCTGCCTCTCTGCAGGCCCCATACCAGGAGCCATGAGAGGCACAGCTGGGTGCAGAGAAGAAGAAGCCTCTTTTTTCTGGTCTATCATTGGGGATGGTTTCTCCTTTCTGCTTCCTCCCTTCCATCATCTCCTCGAACTCTGGAACTTTGGGAATGGGCAGTAGCTCCATTGTTGGCATAGGGCTGGCGAGGATGCGTCTAATAAGATGACAAAGATGATTACTGTCACTGCCACTGCTACTGGCATTATTGGGTGTGTTTCAGGTTCTGGACGCTCTACTGAGTGCTTTGTAAAGTCATCTCACTTAATCCCCATAAGAACCTTATAAGATAGGTACTATTACTATGCCCGTGATACAGATGAGGAAATTGAGCTTAGGAAGGTTAATTTTCGGGAGTCAGGGATGGGGTGGGAGTTGGAGCCTGACAACCTAGCTGTAGCCTGTGCTCCTCACGCCACCAGCCTGCCTGCCCTGGCACTGAGCTAGGATGGGGCTGTGGAATGCAGCAGGGACATCTTGGTGCCATCCCGTCCTATCTGTACCATGGGGTGGCGTTATCTGGGCTATGACCTTGGATACATACAACCTTCTTTTTGTCTGCCTTCCCCTGGTGTCTCACCACTTAACGCTCAGTCTTCTTCCTCCCTTGGTTATGATCTGCCCAGTGGTTTCCCAAGCTCTGTTAAGGAGTTTGGGAAACCTTATGCAGAAAAGACCTTGCCAAGTCTTCCCCAAACAGTCACGTGCCTCCTCAAGCCCGTTGCAGGCCCAGAGCTGTACCGGGGGTGTGTGGGCTTTCTGAAGGTCTGGCTTGAGTGAGATCTCTGAGAATCCTTGTCCTCAGCCCTGACTGCTGTGGAGCAGGTGGGGTTCTCCTCTCAGGTGGGCATGTTCTGAAGCAGCTTGAGACCCTGGCCTTCTCCGTGCACCTGGAGCCTCCGGCAGCGTCAGCTCTTAAGTGTGAACACGCCCCTTTTCACATTTCCAGTCTCTGCAAATTGCCAAGGCTGTTTCTAACTGGAGCACAGGTTTGACTCCCACATTGATCCTGTGTACCTGCTCTCTCCCTACCTGCTACTTTATCAGCCCAAGTAATCACAGGATCACAGTGTTAGCCTTAGATTAGATTTCAGTGGGAGTTTGTCTAATCTAATTTTCTCATTTTACAGATGAGGAAATGGAGGCCTAAGAAAGGTTAGAGATTTAATCAAGTTCACAGAATTAGAAGAAGTTTGTTTTATTTGGAAATACTGCTTGGAGAAACGGATCGAGTATTCTAAAAGAGCATCTGCTGGGCTCAGTTATTCTGATGACAGGCTGAGCCCCGGTGGGCATGAGAGAGGGCAGAGTGAGTGTCATGGACATCACGGCTTGGACCAACCCTGTTCTACATCCTAGGGTAGTTCAGGGCATCTGTCCTTCATGTGGATGACATGTTCAGAGAGGTTTGCCTAATATCCTTCCAAGGATCTGCTAATAGAATGGGCTCTTTGGGGAACCAGCAAGACCCCAGTCCTGGATGTGGTCAGATGGGGGTCAGAGTTTAGGTTGCCAAATGGTAAGATTGTGGAAGGGATTTACACGTGGGCTGAAGTTCCATAAAACCCCGAAATTCTACATGCCTCTATGTGCTGGGACTCAAACCCAAGTCTGGTGATATATTTTATGTTTGTTTTTAACCAGGGCATGCTACATCTGCTCAGGCCATTAGGGTCACTGAGAGTCATTGTGGCCATTCCTCTGCCTCTGCATCCATCTGAAGCTGACCAAAGTCTGTCATGTTGGGGAATATCTGCAGTGAAGCAGATTTAGTCTCTCTGGAACCCTATGCTTTGGTTTCACATGCTTCAGAGTTTGGAAGTCCTCCCAAACTTCCTCCTTGGGGTCAGTTTTAATTATTTCCTTCTTTGTCGGTCATCTGTGAAAGTCATATTAATTAATTCATTACTTAAACATTTATTAGGCACTTACCATGTAACTGTGCTAAATTTAGGGGATACTGAGATGAACAAAGCAGGGACTCAAATTCTTTAAGCTCCGACTGTCTGCAGGCTGCCACAGGAGGCCGTACCAGACCATGACACTAGGTTTCTGATTCTGCAGGTCATATGACTCCACCTTCTCTCACCAAAACACAAGATTCAGTTACAGCTGTGGTCCCCAAACAGGGTTTGATTGCATTTGGGGGTCACTGTCCCTGAAATTCCCTCCTTATAGCATAGGTACCATGATTATCCCCATTGTACAGATGAAGCAATTGAGGCAGAGAGAAGTTCATCACTTGTATAAGGTCACAGAGCTATACTGGCTCAGAGATTTTGCTTTTAGCCTCCACACTATTATGCCTCTCAATAAACTAAGGAACATGTCTGTTAGAAACCAGAACAAAACCTCAATTGTAGTTGTCTCTGGGTTATAAGAATATGGGTGATCTTTGTTTCCTTCTTTATGCATTTTCTATATATTCCAAATTTCAGAATGCGGGAGCTCTCTGAGCTCTAAACCTCTATATTCAGATGGCTGGCCTGACTGGCTCCCAGGTTTGAGTCAAGCTCAACATGTCCAAAGTGGCATTCATCATTTCTGTCCCAAACCTGTCCCCTCCCTGTTCCTCTGTTTCAGCAAATGCCATCCTCTGCCACCCACTTCTCAGGCCAGAGACCCTCTGTGTGCTTTCTTCTCCCTCTCTTTCTGTGTCCAATCAGAGTGGTAAGTTTTTCATAAAATTATAGGGATTCAATCAAAACACTACCCTTTATCATGAAATTGTGCTCATCTTAGGTCTTTGATATCAGAATGCTCTTTTTAAGTGACACGTAGGAGATGGTAGATGGCAGTTGTTTGTGTCTGCACATACTTTTTTGATATGAAGGTGACACTGTTGGCTGCTGCCCATAGTCAGCACCCCTTCCCACTGCCACCAGGAGCCGGTTTTGTTCTGATGTCCCCCATCCCCCGCTTCAGAGGCAATCCTGAGCCTTCTAAGCTGGCAGTCCTCAGAGTGTGGCCACGAGACCCTTTCAGGGGTTCTGGGAGGTCAAAACTATTTTATACTAAGCCATTATTTGCCCTTTTCACTTTCAGTCTTTTACGAGAATGCACTGTAGTTTTCCAGAGGCTCACTGTCATGTGATATTGCAACAGATTGAATGCAGAGGCAGATATGAGAGCGCAGCTGTCTTCTATTAAACTGGAAATAAAAGATTTGCAAAGATATGGAACAATGCCACACTTCTCACTGAATTCTAAAAAACATAGTTATTTTTATAACAAATATGTTATTTATGTTAATATGTAATGGGGTTATTATTGTTATTTTTAAATGAATTGATAAGTAAATATTTTAAAAAATTCCCAGTATTAATTTATAATACAATACATATCAATAGATATAACCTACCTTAAATAAAAAGCTCTCTGGGGTCCTAAATAATTTTTAGAATTTTAAAAGGGTTTCAAGTCCGATTCATATTCTTTAAGCTCCGACTGTCCAGACTGCCACAGGCTGTCATACCAGACGATGACACTAGGTTTCTGATTCTGCAGGTCACGTGGCCCAACCCTCTCTCACCCAAACACAGGATTCAGTTACAGCTGTTGAGAACCACTGGTCTAAGCTGGTGACAACTATCATTCACGTAAGTGACCCAAATTAGCCCAATCAGATTAGATTGTGGAAGGATTTATATTCCGTGCCTGGGGCAGAAATTTCTCTGCTTTCTCTTATTGGGTGTGAAAACATTTAGTTTCCATTGCTAGTGGTAGCCTCTTGCAGCCAAGAGGAACAATACAAATGCTGTGGATAGCAGTGCAGAGAGAGGGGAAGACCCTGGGGCTTTGAGGATGTCATTAGACTGCTAATGTGACATTGTCTAAAGCCACCCTACCTCTGCTCTTTCAGTGACATGAGAAAATAAATCTTATTGTTTGACCGAGGTTGAGGTGGGTTCTCTGTTACTTGCCTCAGAAGCTCCTCTAACTGATGTAGCACTTGGGAAATGAGTTCCTCTGTTGGCCCCAAACTTTGAAGGACATTTTACTGTTAGTATATCTATAAATCACCACATTAGATGATCCTTGGAAGTGTCTCCAACAAGGACCCACCAAGAAGGAAGAAAGGGGCTGAGAAGGAGGGCGGTAGCGGGGAGTTGAGGCTGTGCAGACAGAGCGAGAGGCGGATGAGAAAGTTAGGATGCAGTGGAGTCGTAGCCCTGGTGCGTCCTCTGATCTGGGCTCTGTGAGCCACAGCCTCTTCCCTTCCACCTTTCTAGAGCTATTCTTTGTAAGCCAAACTGTCAGCATCAGTTTGGATGAAGGAACTCATGGGGATAGCTGGGAAAGTTGGACCCATGGCTTGACACGTGGTGGATTACACTTGAGGAGAGGCTCCTACGCCTGAGATTCACATCACCACAATGAGAAGAAGAGGGGACGGGGTGGACAGGAGGCCCGCAGCATGTGCGGGACCGCTCCCAGGACCTTCCCTTCTGACGGTGATTGTGCTGGTCTCTGTTTTGCCGCTTTGCTCAGGACTTTCAAAGGATCATGCAGATAACTTTGGGTGCAATGAGGGGATGCCAAGAAGGTAGAGAAATCACTTTGTGCGTTTTTGAACATAGCACCCTTGCCTGTTTAAATAGTGTTCTTGCCTGTTTAAGATAAGTATGGTGTCAAGGGGCCATACCTGGTGCCTTTTTTAACAGGACGTTCTGTATCCATGGGAGGCATTTCCTGAGATTGCTGGAATGGCTGTGTGCAAATTTACAGATACTTCCTGGGTTGGAAATCTCAAGAGGCTGGAAAACTTTTGTCTGATTTTTACTTTCTTTTTGGTGGGCAGCAAGGTGGGGAGGAAACAGGAGAAGAGGACTAGGGACTTGAACGGGCAACTTGGACTTTAATAAATTGCAAGTAGCACACTAAAGGTCTCTCTTGTTAGAGACAAAGTTGGATAGAAGCTCCTTGTACTTCTTTCTTTTTTTTTTAAAAACAAAAACTGCTACGAAGACACAAAGCACACTAGACATGGGATAAGCCCTGAGGAGACTTTCTGTCCAAGTTAGGATAATCAGAAAGCGTTTAATTTACTCAGTTCTGGAATAAAACCAAGGCTGTATTCAGCAATATTTAAAAGCAGTTAAAGGTCAGCAAATGAGTTGCCCAGTTGTTTTTAGATGTTTGCATCCATTTACATTTTTACATTGTACTCTAAATTATGTACATTTTTAATTTTAAAAGAAGATAATTGTCATGCCTAATTTTTTTTTATCATAGTTTAAAATTTTGAAAAAGCATAGGGAATGGAAAAAGCATTTTCTAATCTTCATAATTTACTTCTTCGCTTTCAAGGTCCTTAAAGCCAAAGGGTGTCTGTTAGTGAATTAGAATAAAACCACAGGATAATTACTTTCTGGGCTACCAACGCAACCTGAGCTGCTTTTCATTGTGAGAACGCTGAGAAGTTGCCACAAAATTAAACCAATTAGGATAATAAGGGGAGAAGGAGAAGATTAAATTTATTTCCATCTGATTTAACTTATTAATTTCTCGGGGGAGAAAGATTTCCCTGCCGTTGACCTTTATGTTTTAACCCGTGAGCCCCTTCTGTTCTCAAGATGTGCTAGGGATTAATTCATACCCTGTCTGCCTGCTGGGCCTTTTTGGTTGACTCAAAAGCCTCTGACTTTAGGAAGGAGGTTTGAGGAATTAGAGTCAGTGAACAAGTTAGTCAGTCAACAAATTTGTTTTGAGCCCCTACTATTTACCAGGCCTGTTGTACAGTCTAAGGATTCCGGGTTAACAAATCAGAGCTCTCGACCTCCAAAACCTTATGTTCTAATGGGGGAAAACAGATGATAAACACATAAGCAAGCAAGTCAGTCAATAAAATAATCAATAAGTGCTGCAGAGAAGATGGAATAGAGAGATAGGATAGAAAGTCACCTCCCAGTGGACAGGACAGTGAGGGCAAAGGCCCTGGGACAGGGATGGTGTGTCCGAGAGAGACAGAAGTCCTGCATGCCTGAGGGCTTGCGTGGGGAAGAATATGGTGCAGTACGCATGTCTTCTTTTTTGGCTACTTCGTAATGGCCTATGCAGCCAAAACATTCCAAACCTTTTCTCTGCCTGGTGAAAAGGGGAAGCTTACTATTAACAAAAATGTTAAGGAAGGATTGTTGAATCTCATGCCTGGTTCTGGCCAAATGATAAGGAAACTGGTGTCTTAGGGGATATAGTTTTCTCATTAGGTTTAGGCCTTGGTTCAACTAAAATTACATTGTTGGGTATGGTCAGTTCTTCTTGCTGGGGGGTGGGAGATCTCCCACTTCTTTGAATTGCAGACAGTGGAATCCAGTCCAGCTAGAGTAGGATGAAAAAATTATGAAGAGGTATATGTATATCGTGGACCAACTGAGAGGGTTGAAGAAAAAGATTTTAGGCTTGAGTTTCCAGGAATGATTCCCATTCCTGGGCCCCTGTGGGAGCTGCTGCCTCTGCCATGATCAGGAAGCCACAGCCACAGCTGGCTGCCCCAGGCCCACCTGCCTTCACTCCGGCCTGTGCTAGTCAAATGGACATCCCATGTGGGTCCCCACTTCCCTCAAAACTTGATTCCAAGTCAGAGTCTCGAATGAGTGGATCTGGTTAATAGGTCTAAGGTCACATCTAAACACTTAACTGTTTGGGTGTCCTAGCAATGTATTTGTTGGGTTTCTAGCCACTGCAGTAGAGGAACGTCTGCTAGAACCGGAATGGGGGCTGAGCAAGGTGACCTGTGGGACCTGCTGCCCCACCTAAGCTGGGGCTTACACTGTTTACATTCTGACTTTGGGGCTCATTCCAGTGGCTCCAGCAGTTTTCTCTCCTGTACAGCAGGATTGGGACAGCTATGAAACTACAAGCAACTTTCCTTTTCAGATCCTGCATTTAGGGGTGTCTGCCCCTAGGCAAGATTTGATCAGGCTTGGGCTGGTTTCACCTGACATATGGTCGGAGGTACTGCAAGAAAAAGCTGACCAAAAGAGAAGCCATTTAGACTCTAAGCCCAAAGAGTGGGTAGACCATGGTTGTTTTTGCTCATTTTTATAGAGGCAGTACTAACACTGAGCTTGATGTATATTAGGGGCTTAATAAATATTTATTGAGTAAACAAATGAATAACAGAAGACTCGGTTGAGGGGCCCTTTGGCATTAAACACTGGGGAAGTTCATTTGAGCCGATGTTTGTTGAACAAATGCTAATAATGCTTGGTATGTGCCAGGCACTGTTCTAAGTGCCTCACAAAAAGTAACTCATTTAATTCTCATAGTTTCTCCATGAGATATGTACTATTATTCATCCCATTTTAAAATAGAGGGACGGAGAAGTCATGTAACTTGCCCAAGGTCACACAGAAAAGAAGTGGTGGAGCTAGCAGTCCACTGGACTGGCTCGCCCCAAACATTAACATCTTCTGCCGTTACAGAACTTACCTATTATTGGTTTGGCCTATACGAAGTGTCCTGAATGCTTGCATGAGCTATTGTGACAGTAAATGTGTATAATGACATCTGCAGGGTTTATTGTCATTGATCCACTGAAATCCGCTCATCCATGTTCCCTCTATATCCCGCCTCCTGCAGGCCATGCCTGCCCACGGGTCTTTCCCCTTGCCCCCTCCCGTCCCTGTGCTGGACTGGGTTCCAGTGCTGTTTTAGTAGCCAGGTGGGCCTCTTTGCGGCCCTGCTGAGCTGCCTGGAGGCTGCGCCTGCCTGAATGGATTCCAAGGTGGGGGGGGGCAGCTGGGAGCTGCACCCATGGTCCTCTTGGCTCCATTCAGAGTTGGAGACCTTTGACTGCTCTGACCACTGCGGCTTCCCAGAGCTCTGTGGTTTCTTCTGGAAAGGCTGGGGAGCCCACCACAGCAGCACAGAGCATCCCGTCCCCACTGCCCACTGGGTCCGGTGGCCAACCTTCTCCTCAGCAGGTTTATCTTGGGTCGTGGGTGCTCTGGAAAGGCAGAGACAGAGGCTGTCAGAGCTCTTCTGGCCCAGGACAGCATGGTTTTTGCAAGTGCTGTGTAGAGCTGGCTCTTTTTACAGGGGTGGTGTGGAGTATTTGCAAAAACAACAGAGACTCCTCTGCCATTCTCACAAATAACATGGGGGCTGTGGGAAGCAGGGAGCATCCGTTTTGCCAGCACAGACAACAGGGAGGGGGGAGGTAGGGGCAGGGTGGAAGGGTGTGCTGTTTCTTCAGAGTTCATTCCATCTATCCCCCTGCCTCTAGGCAGTTCAGCTGTTTCCAAGCTTAGATGAACCCCTTGAGGTACCTTCCTTCCATGAAGGCACCTGGCAGTGGGGCAGTCCTTCTGATATCTAACTGCCAGCCCTCCTGCTTCAGGACTACCTTTTCTGTTTGTCATGGAAGTTCAGCCCAATGTGCTTCATATATAGGGGAAAAGCCAACCGTGCGTGGACCTGCTGCCTCTAGCAAAGGATTTCCCACACTGGGAGGGGTTGAGGCTCCCTGAGTGCAGGTTTGGAGAGCCCCTGTGACTTGATAGCGGGCCCAGTGGATTTGGAGCCCTCTGGCTTATAACTATCCTCTCTTTGAGCCACAAAACTACAGATCCTGCTCCGTCCCTTTGGAGCATATTTTTTCCCTTGAATTTTTTCTTCCCTCAGTGTTTACATGAACTGGTTGAACCCATCACGTGGTGAGTCCATGTTTATATTTGCAGAAACGCTGCCTGGGGAAGTTCTGTTTGCATAGAGGTCACCCCATCTCCTGGGCTTGGCTGTAGCCCCACGCTGGGGTTTCAGCAGCGGTAGCTGAGCACACACCAGAGGCCTTCTCATTTCCCTGTCTGCCCCAGGATCCAGGCTCCTGGTCCCAATGGGGGGTGCTTCCTGGAGCAGGAGAAAGAGGCAGACTCAGGGGAGAGCAAGGCCATCTCTCCCCAGCCCAGGCTCAACCAACCTAGAGTTTTCCCAGGATTTGCCTGTCTCCTTTCTTAGAGCATGACTGTTCTCCGTGGTCTTAGAGCTAGACTTGGGTTGGTGAGGTGGATGGTAGAATTTAGAGATGGCTGTTGCCAGCCTCCCTTTGACTAGGTTGAAGATGCAGTCAGTATTCTAAGATGATGGACACCATGGAGTTTGGAGTCAGAACTGGGTTGAAGTCATGTCTTTGCCAATTACTAGCTGTGTCACCTTGGGCAATACCGCTAAAGCTCAGTTTCATCATCTTAACTGACAATAAAATAGTACCTACCCCTTAAGGTTGTTAGAAGGATTAACTTAGGCCATGGGGATAAAAGGTTTTTAATTATGATGATGATGATGGTGATTAATGACAATAATAATACAAACAATAACTATTAGAGCAGCAAGAATGACAACTTTCCCCCATCCCTGTTTCCCTCCTCTATTAGAGCAGTGTTCTGCAACTTTTATTATCACTTCCATAAGGAGCTTTTTTAGACATTGATTTCCTTATCATGTCCCCTCCTCCCCCACACCCTCTATATCTGTTCATATACTATAACCCTTTAGAGACCATGGATCATTGTTATATCTAAGATTTTTTTAATTACCCCAAGATCCAATTTCCCAATGATATTGTCCTCTTGAGATGTGTGCATCAGAGAGAGGCTCTGCTGTCTGGGGCACCATGAAGGTCATCATGGAAGCCTTTTGGTTAGATGGAAACCCCAGTGTAGCTCTTTGGTGGGGATGGCTGTTCATGAGAGAGAGCCCCCAAAAAACCAAGTGCTTGTCATACAATAATGGGTACCCAATAACTGTAAGGGTGGGGCCAGAGCCTCTTCCCATTGTGGTTCAAACTCTACCCTTTTCCTCCTATCTGCACTTCATGTTTGTCTTTGGGACAGCCCTCACTGGCAGGAGAGTCAGAGCATCCATATCCACTTTTGCTCATGAGACTGGAGCCCATTCATCTACTGGTATCTTTGAGACAGGTGGTGACCCACCTGGTGATGCTGGCCGTAAGGCTGCATGAGTAGCTCTATGTGACACACTGAAACAGGGATGATCTGGAGAACTGAGACCTCTATATGGAAAGGGGAGGAGGGGTCCTAAAGGAGAGTGGCATTTAGGACACAGAAACTTGGGGAAGCAGGGGCTGGAGGGCGTGTGAGTGACCTGAGTGCAGCTGGGTCCACTTAGGGGTGAGGCAAGGCTGCCTGCACAGCTGTAGGCCATGCCCTGCACAGGCCAGGGAGCTGTTACACAGGCTGGTATATGAACGGTGCTCCCTGAAGTTGTGCAATAAGGCAGCCCTGCTCAGATGACCTCTTCCTTGTGAAAGCCTAAGCCGGGGTGGGGAACCTTTTCATGTTGGAAGGCCACATTAAGTTAGCTGTAATCAAATAGGGCCACATTCAAGAAACTTCAATTATATATACTTAAAAATGTACATTATTTTGTAAAAATCTAACTACTATGTACTTAATAATTTCAAAAAATGAAAACTATTTTTAATTTTAAAGTTAACTAGCTTTTTTATGACTTTATTGTGTCTGCTTTTTGTTGGGAAGCATTTGAATATTTGGTTGCAGCATGGAGGGCCACAGTTTTAGTTGATCCTCTAGATGGGTAAAAGTCATTTGTGACCTTCAGGGCATCTTGATTTGGGTTAGGTAGGACAATGTAGATCACAGCAATAAGTGGTTGAAAAGCAAAAAAGCATTTTCCAGGCATGTTGGCAAAGGCATGGCTATTTTGCTGCATTTTTCCATATTTCAATTGGATTTTTCTTAGGATCAAACAATGACTTTAAAATGTCATCTACTGAGAGCTCAATCAATTCCATCTGTAGTTCTTTAGGTGCCTTGGTGATATCAACTAGGGGAGGCTGAAATGCTAATTTGAATGTGATGTCATGATTCTCAAAGTCAGAGAAACTTTTATTGTACTCTCCAATTAATAGATCTATAACAGCTGCATATTTTTCAAATGATTCACATATATCATCCTGCTCATAAATGATCTTTGTTAACTGAGGAAAATATTTGCCTGAAATTTCCTTCTGAGGAAGAAGTGTTTTGAAAAAAGACAGCTTTTTTCAAAATGCTTGGATTTTTTGTGACATATCATATATAGACTTAGTTTTACCTTGCAAAGAAATGTTCAAGTTGTTTTGATTTGACATGATATCACACAGAAATGCTGCATTCCTATAGAAATCTTCTTTCAGTAATACACATTGCTGATTCTGTTCTTCATAAAATTTAACTATCTGTTCTCACAGAGACAAAATTTTGGCTAACACCTGTCCCTGCAATAGCCAACGCACTTTAGAGTGATATGGCAAATCCACACTGAATACCTCATCCTTCAACTTTAGCATGTTATGAAACTGATGATGCCGTCTTGCATTTGCATGAATATAGTTAACAATACTTATAACTTGTTGCAAAGTGCCACTTAAAATAGTAGTTTTAGTACAGAGATTTTGCTGATGCAAGATACAAAAATCTGTTAATACTTTTTTAATCTGTGCAATAAACCCTTCATATTTTCCTGTCATGGAAGGTGCACAGTCTGTACATACTCTCACTAAATTTACCAAATTCAGTCCAACTTCATGACATTTATCTTGAAAGTTTTTGAAGGTATCTATTCGCTGTGTTCTATTTACAATAATGCCCAAAGTGAGTAACTCTTCAGAGCAAAGAAAATCTTCTGTTATGACCCGAATGAAGTATAAAACCTGTGCTGAGTCAGTAGTATCAGTTGATTCATCCATCCCAAGTGATCGAATAGTATATATTTTCCTTTTGAAGTATTGCATGAGGTTGTTCTGTTCAGTTGAAGGCTAATTCATGCTGCCTATCAGTTATAGTTCTCCTTGAAAGAGGCAGTCGTTTGTACTTTGAAAATGTTATTGGGGTCTAAGCATCCTACAACTTCAACAATGCATTCTTTCACAATTTCTACATCACTGAATGGTTTCCCTTTTTTCCCGAGTGTATAAACTACTTTATAAGTTGCTTTGGTGGCATTATTCCCAGGTCATATTGTTGCTTGAAAGAATTGTCTTTGCTTTTGCTTTTCATCTTTTGATTTCTGCAATACAACCTTTCCCACCTCTCCCTCTAATTTAAAATATTTGTGGTCCTTATGAGTGTTATCAATGCTGATGAGCATTGAATTTCTTTAATGTTGACATCTGCAGTATCACAAAGCAGGCAAATCATCTTGTGTTTAGCAGAAACAAGATAATATTGCAATTCCCAATCCTCATTAAAAAATCTGTTTTGTTCCTTCAGTGTTCTCTTGGTCTTCTTTGACATGATGGGCTGTTGAGCAGACAGAATTAAAAAATACTGTCGAGCTGTGCAACTATTCACAAATTCCACTTCAAACAGAAACACAGTGCACCATTGTCAAAAGCTGATAACAGGCTGGTGTACTCAACCCCCATAAACTCTCACCAACCAGTCTCATGAGGTAGTGGCTCCAGTCAGGTGGGGGAAGTTAGAACTAAGTCATGAGCACAGCAGCCGTCAATTTAGCCAGTATGGCTTACTAATGTTCTAATTGTGCTGGTCAATCTGGGAGGTTTATTTCACTGAAACTTATTTTATTCTTTGGTATTTTAAATACATTCATTTTAAAAATAAAATAAAAATATAAAAGATGAACAAAAATGTATTAATAAAAATAAAAGGATTTGTTCTGTAAAATTTGGATTCAGTCAAAAGGCCGTGCTTAAGGACCTAGAAGGCCACATGTGGCCCTAAGGCTGCAGGTTCCCAACCCCTTGTGTCAGCCTTAGATATCTTCCCTTGGGAGCTGAGAGGCAGAGTTTAAGTTCACAGTTCACTAGAACTTGTCCAGCCTTAATGATGATCATTCCCTTTTTAGTTTTCCCTAATTCTTTGACAAACAAATTTACATATCACGGCTTGCTGTGTTCGTCTTGTGATGGCCAAGGAGAGGGAGGTGCTGCCTCATCTCTACTCCTCCTGAGTTCCAGGAGAGAAGGGGGAATGCCCCCTTGGAAGGGATATGGCTCCAAATACTTGGGGTGACCAGAGGGTGGCCCCAGGTGAAGACTGTGGTAGAGTGTCCTGAAAGGACATATGCAAGAAATAACATTTGATCAAGCCCTGGGAATGCCTACCTAGGCCACACTTTCCCGAAAAGAGATGTGGCATGTGATGGTAGATCCTGAGTTACAGTCCTATTTGCTGAAGGCTTGCAGTGTGCTGGGCAGGCTGTTAAGTGCTCAGATTTACATTCTTGGCCCACAGTGTAGATGATGATGATGCCTATTGTTTCACTTATAGATTTAAAAAAAATTTTTCCAGGCTGGGTTAGCAATGTTATATTATGTTCTGGTCCCTTCCAGCTCTGACACCCTGCCCAAGAGAATTTTCAGTCAGTTCTGCCTCAGTGTGGACCTACTCATTAGATTCTTCCCTGAAGAAAGTGTTGCTCATGACGAAGAGGAAAAGACAGAGAAAAGGAGGATTAGGAGCATAGAACACAAATGTTAGCATTTTACTGTTCTACCTAAAGCAGAACCTTTCTTAGCTTTTCCATCAATATCACTGTACTCTTTTAAATTTTCCCATTCTGAATGTTTTGAGGGCTTTGCTCCTTCTTTGTTTCTCGGCTGTTAGCCTTTCCCCGAAGACTTCCCCTAGAGCCCTCTGTGGTTGATGTCCTGGCCCTGTGTCTGCTTCCCCACCTGTTGCACAGCATCAGGCAATAAGATAGCATCAAGGGAAGACTCAAAGTGGAGTGTGTAAGAAAGGGGCATGTCCCGGGGAAACGTGTGGGGTTTACACACAGTGTGCACATGAACACGGAACAACGCAAAGAACCCTGGATCTGGATTCAGAAGACTGTGGCTGCAGCTCAGCTCTGGCCCCGACTGGCCATGTTACTCTGGGTGCACTGAACCTGTATGTCTTCATCTGCAAAAGGAGGAATTTTCAAGATTATCCTTGAGGTCCTTTTCCCCAACTATCGATATGTTATGACTTTTAAAAAAAAACTACTTGAAAGAATCATCAACTCTTTCTCCCCACAGCATCCCTGTCTTACTTACCAACCACTTAGGACTTAGAACATCTTTCCAAATTGGGGCCCTAGTTGTTACGTGAGCTAGAGACAATGCTGGCTTTTCTCCTTAATTTTGGCCAGAGACTTCATTGTAATGATTCTTTCCTTCTCTACCTCTTCCCTATCACCGGTTCACCCTTAGTCAGGAGGATACTTCCCATGGGCAGTTGGGTGAGGGGCCTGAGAACTCAGACACTGAAAGCTAAAGCAGAATTACAAGGGATTCTCCAAAGAAGGCAGAGGAAGGGCACCAATTATTAATGGTATCAGTCAATTCCCGAAACCTCCAATTATAGTTGCATAACCATGAAAAAATCCTTCTCTATTCTTTTCCCAGCACTTTAAGCAACTGACCTCAGAGAGAAGAACCTCTTTTCCTTCCATACTGTGATGACTGATCTTTGCTTCTTTGGTCCATTCACATCTTTATTCTTTCCTGAGTTCTATGGGCCATGGCAAAACCATGACAAAGCAACTGTTGGGTTGCTCCATGAAGACCCCACAGAGCTGTTTTTTTTTGTCATTTTAGAACCAGCAGGTGGCAGCTGGTGGCCCCATGGAGGCTGGAGAGTGAGGAATGATGGACTCATTCTCTCCCTCTTGGTCTTAGTAACTAACTCCCTCTCCACCCCATGGACCGGAGAAGGAGAGGTGAGTAGCAAGACGTGTTTGTGTTAACCCCTCCAAGCTAAGGCTGGAAGCTTCTCTGTTCCACATAGACTTCTGCACCCCATGGACCTTCACCTCTCCAAAGGTTATTCCCTCTATAGACCAATCTCTGCTCCATGTGGGAACCACCTCTTCCTTGTTTAGCCAACACACTTCTCCTGCTTCAGACGTTATATTAAGGCCCACTCTGGCATCTCTTTGTAGAGAATAGGAGGGTAAAAGCTAAGTACTGGCAGAAACAGGATATGCTAGCACTTCCTAAAAGTTACATTTTACAACAAACCCCCAATTCCAGAGGAAAAGGAGTATTTTTTAGGACGCCCTCAATGCTACCCATTTGGAACATGCCCAACCTGGAGAAAGAGAAAAAGGACCGTTTACGTTTAAGGTGGGAGACTGTGGTTCTAGAAAATGGGAATGTGTGAGAATTTGTTTTACAGAGGAAAGCAGGAATTGAAGAAAGGATTCATTAAGAATGACCAAATACTAAACCCTTTTGGTAAGAGAAGCCACATTTTGTGCATCTCTTGGCATCTAGGAAGAAATGACCACAGTTCACCCTGGATAGAAAGACCCAGGGAACTTTAATCCACGTTAGAGTGTAATTATCTTTATAGTCAGCAAAATTTTCCTTACAGCTTCAGTTTTCATTGCTTTCCTCTTATTTTATTTGGAGCTTAAAGCAAGTGAAAAGGTTGTGTCTCTCATAGTGTTTGAAAGCAGCCTTGCGTGAGTGTAAACGTGGAGACTTCAGTCTTCCCTCTCCCACTGCGAGTCATGTGGGACCCCTTCAACCGTCAGCTCTCGAATGGGGCTTCGCCTCGTAAGAAGGCTGGATGGGAAGAACGTGATGAACGTCGAAAAATGCCTGTGGAATAATGTTAAGGAAAAGAAGACATCACAGGACCCAAGAAAGTATGAATTGCATGATAGTAACGATATATATTTAAAAATAAACGTAAAGGAAAGAAACTGGAAGAAATATACCAAAATCCTACCCATGATGAAATTGTGGGCAAGTTTTTACTCCCTCAGTTTTCCAAAAGTTTCCAAACGTCTCTCTTTTGTGGCGTGTGTTTCTGTTGGAAGTGAGGTTGGGTTGTAACAGTCATACAGCTGTCATCCTCCCTGGTCGTTGTCTGTCTCCTGGATTTAAGAAAACTGGGTGGGAACCAGTTTTCAAGTATTTTTTTTGAATAGAAGATCTGGGGGGGATTTTCTGATTCAGGAACTGTGTCCCTTACCTGTGATCTTTCCCTAAGCAGCCTGCACATAGGCACACACACATACATACTCACACACTCCACTTCTTCTACCCCGAGCTGCATGCATAGTAAGGCAGAGTGGTGCCTCCAGGAGAGGCATCTGTACAAAAACACTGTTTATGGCCAGCCAGCTGGTCTCAACCCTCTCTTAGCCACCTGAGATGGTGGGAACTCGGCGGTCGCTGAGTTGGACGTGGGAGAATTGCAGAAGCCACTGGTGAATTGCTCCTTTGTTCCCCTCCTAATCTTCTAATCCGGGGGAGCAGAGAAAGGAGTTTTCCTGGGACTGGAGCTCAGCCCTCTAAATCCTTCTGTCTTTGACTCCACCCTGAGGGCTGGGATGGGGCAGGGCAGGTGCGAAGACACCAGGGGAGGGTGGTGTCAAGGTTGTGAAAACATTTAGCCTCAGCCACCCATCACCTTTCTCGAGCTGCAGATACATTGACCTCCTGTTAGGACCCCTGCCTTTCCCAGTCCTGGGCCATAGCACCCTCTCAGAAGTCTCTCTGTGACTGCCTGCCCACTTCCTCTACCTCGTAGCAGTGCAGTGGCTGACAGCCAGAGAACAGGAGCAGGCCTTTCATACACACGTTTAAATCTGAAGTTCTCCAAACTTACCAGCCAATCACCATTCCAAAAATCAATTTATCCCTTGGCCAATAGATGTTATAAATGTTGGATTTCCTGTACCTATCTGGTTAGAGTCCTGTGCAAGAAGGCCAAATTCATGGTCTAGTTTCCTGTGAAAACCATTCAGCTGTGCCCGGGTCTGTGGCCATTTGCTGCTGCTTCCTTACGATGAGCAGCGACTTTCATTAACATGTGTGGCCAGTTGCAATGATGGCAAGAGCTGGTGTTTATGGAGTGCTTGACCAGACACTGTCTTAAGAGTGGTCCATGTGTTAACTCATTCAGTCTCCATCTCAGCTGTACGAGGGAAGTTCTGTTGTTAGCCTCATTTTGCAGAAAAAGAAACTGAGGCATGCAGATAAGGAACTTGCCCAAGATCCCCAAGCCTGGAAGGAGCAGAGCCTACTTGTAAATGCAATTAGTGCAGTGCCGGGGTCCACTTTTACCCCTATGCTATCAGGGTTACTGCTTCCTGGCAAGGGAGCATGGATAACCCAGGGGGACACATCCCTGCCACCTGGGAAGCAGTCATCTGAGTATGGCAGGGAGGAGCAGGGTCAGCTGGACACATGGGTGTATGAAGGCACCACCTTACAGAGGTCACGTCTTTCATTTTTGTGTCCCCAGTTACTACCACAGTGCCAGGCACACAGTGAGCACAGTAGGTTTACCTGAATGAATGAATCATTGAGTTATAAACTGTCTGCCTGAGTCAGGGACAGTGCTTGATGTTCCTATGGGGCAGGAGCAGATCCGTCTAATTTGCACTGCACAAAAGGAGTCCTCTTTGGATGATGCTGAACGTGGAGGTCGTGTCCTGCTTGTTGATTTTACCTTTTCTTCTTTATATCCAGCCCCCTTTCCCCACACATGTGCACTGTACTTCCTTTGTTTGTTCTATTGGACGTTTTCCTGGTACTGGTTTCCACCCGATGTATGACCCTCCCTTCCTCCCCAACCTAGAGAATTTGGCTCCTCCCAGGCTCTTCTCTGGAACTGTGAACTGATACCTCTCAAGCAGCTGCCTGGGAGAACTCCAAGACACTGGGACCAAGGCTGGGGTCTCGTCATGCCTGTGTGGTTTTTGGCAAATTGCTTGCCCTCTCTCAACCCAAAGAGGAAGCTGTTGCACACTGAAATTGTGAAGAGGGGCAGCAAAACTCCCCCAGTCTGGGTTTCCAGAAATTTCTCTTGCAGCCCACTCTTGGATCGAGGGCTGGGCTGTGCTGGAACCTGGAGGGCTGTGTTGGTGGATAGACTTGGTGAGCAGTGTGGGGACCTTGAAGGCTGGTCAGATGGCTTCAAAAATGGATTCTTAGTGCATCTAGGTTTCTTTTTGCCTTGTGCCAGCTTGAGCCAGGCTAGCAGAGCTCTGTCAAGGGGACTGAGGCTGCAGGTGAAGCAGCTCCCTCTCAATCTCGGGTGGCATGAAAGCAAACACATGGCTTTTGGAGGCACACCTAGCCCTGCCAGGTCCTGGCTCCAGAAGCTGGCCACACTGACTAATGGCTCTGGTGCAGGCAGGCAGGGCACTTTGGGCGTTGACATGCAAATACACACGGCACAGTGGTGGGTGGGCAGAGGAATGGTCTGCTTGTAGGGTTAGGGTGTCCTCTGCCCCAGGGGACTGTCAATCTCTCCCTAAGGCAGTGACTTAAGAGTAGGAGGAAGGCATCAGGGAGAGAAGAGTGCAGAGAAAAGAAAAGGAGAAGGCGACAGAGTGGGCATTGGGCAGTTGCTGCAGGGCATGATGCCAGCTCACCTGTCAGAGGACTGCCTGGGAAAGAGCTTGGCCAGATCTCCGCTGGCGGCCCAGGCCGTCCATCCACCTGCCCAGGCACGCTCCTCTCATACCTGGCTGCACCTGGTCAGGAGAGACCTTGATGCCTTCCCTCTTCCAAGTTGGCCTCAGCTGCACCAGTGTGTCCTTGTAAACAGAAATCCCCCTGTCCCCCCTGGAAGCCCCAAGGCTCACTCTGAGCCACTCCCCCACTTCTCCCTGCTCCCAGGGGCTGGCGTTGGCCCCCTCCACCTCCCCTGACCCCTTGTGCAGGTCATTCCTTAGGACTTCTGTCTGCAGCCCGCCCTCGAGGTGTGTAGTCTCAAACTTATGAGTGGATGTCGCGTCTTCTAAGCACACCCCGGGACTCTGTCCAGATCCCTGCTGACATAGCACAACTCCTGCAGTTTTGTCTGCAGTCTTGTCCCAAATGCTGCCTTAAAATCAATAATCTAGGGAGTGCTGTTGTAGCCAGGGCAGGGTAACTGCTTTAACAATCAGCACCCAAATCTAGATGGCTCAACACATGCATGTTCATTTCTTGCTCCATCTCCAGGGAGGAGGGGTAGTTGTCGGAAAGGGGTCTGGGTGGGGGGAGGGACTCTGCCTTGTGAAATCACCGGCTGCCTAGTGGCTCTTTTCTGTCTATAGCTTCGTGTGTTTCCCCTTGGGGGGCCTGGTGGTCGCATGGTGGCAGGGGTGGAGGAGGTGGGCCAGGGAGGGCTGTGCGGGAGGTTTCCACGGCCTGGGTCTATGGGTGGTGTTCATCACTCCCACCCATGTTCTATTGGCTGCACTCAGCCATGCCTCACATTCCCAAGGCTGGAAAGTTAGTGCCCTGGGAGTAAAAGTCAATGGTTTGGTATGGAGCGAGAGGTCTCTGCCACAAACATCTCATGTTTAAGAGCATAATCTTTGGTGTCAGGAAGACTCCAGCTGAAAGGCCAGCCCTACCACTAAGTCGTGTATGCTCAGAACTTTGGAGAAGTGGTTGGTCATCGGAGCTAAGAGCACATACATAGTTAAGTGTCAAGGCAGGTGTTCCCTCTGCACCAGCCTGACTCCAGAGCTGTGGGATTTGGGGCTGGTTGCTTACTTTCTGGGCCTCTAGAAGCTAAACATTCTTACCAGGGAGGTCATACAGATAAAAATGACGATGGATTTAAACCCTTCAAATAGGTCCCAACACATCAGGGCTCGGTAAATGTCATCTGTCACTCTTGTTACTGCTTAGTACTGTTATGGTTGTGCTTCGTGTTAAATCCTATCATGGGAGCTGGGGACAAAAACTTAAGCCAAACAGAAATTATCTCCTGCCCTCAAGGGTCTCATCTTCTTTTAGGGGAGACAGTATGGCAACAGATAATCTCATTACGGTGGTATTCCTCCGGGAATGGGATGGCTGTGGCACAGAGAGGAGAAGCACCTTGTCTTAGTCATTCAAGGGAATTGGTGGCCTCTGAGATGTAGGATTTCTAGAGGTGAGGAGGTGGGAGACATTGCAGCGGGGTTGCGAGGTGCGTAAGACAAGAAGAACCAAGGCACCAGGGTGGGGAGAGGCAAGTGGCAGTCCAGGGGGGCGGTGGGTGGAGCACAGCTTACACAGCCGTGTGGGTGCCAGGACAGAGTGGAGGATCAAGGATGGATCAGTTGGAGCCAGATCAGGAAAACAAAACAAAGTGAAACTTGACGTTGGCCTGTAGACAGTAATTGGGCCTCCTTGGCAGCCTCTGGCCTCGCCCTGAGACCAGCCTCAGCATGTTGTCACTTTCAAAACCCACAAATCATGCTCCTGAAGCGGGGAGAGCTCCCAGAAGAGGGGATAGCATATCCCATGTAACAAAACTTTCCAAAAGTCCTCTTTAACCATCTCTGCTCTACCTCTGGCTGCTACCATATTCTTTTTCTCCCTCTTTCTGTAGCCCTGCCCCTTGGCTTTCTATTTCCCCATCCCCAGACAGAGACCACGCTTCCTCCACCCACCCTCTCAGCACCCCCAGACCTCTCTCCTGGGCCCGTCTTTCTCTTACGTAGAGCAACTCAGTGCTCATTTGCCTTCTTGTTACGTATGCTCATGCTTCATTTCCTTTCTAGAAAATGACAGTCTTCTCTGTACTCTTACTCTAGAGGGTAGGCAAATGGTTTCTTTCTCCCTGTCAAACATATTAATTGAGCGCCAACCCCATGGAAGGCAGTGTGTGTTGGTCATTAAGGCTATTCACGGGCATGGGATAGTTATCTTTTCCCACCCACTTGAATTCAGATGCAGCCAATGACTTGCTTTGGCCAATGGAATGTGAGTGGAAGTGATGGCCATCACTTCCTGCTTGAATCTTTAAGAGCTAGTGTGGGGTTCACCACACTCTTTGCCTTTTGCTCTCTGTCACTGACACTGACAATGTTTGAGCTGAGGCAGCCACATCAGCCTGAAGGGTGGAAGACACGCATTGCAGCCGATCTGCAAGGCACACGGGGTATAGAACAAACCTGGGTGTTGGTAAGCCTCTGAGATTTGGGGATTGTTTGTTATAAAGGATAACTTGCCTATCCATCCTGATCAATACACCTGGTAATTGGCACTTGGTAGGATCCACCACAGACAGAGGTTGGTCACCCTCAGAGGATAAAAGCCCAGATTGCTGTGTACCATGAGATGCTCTCTGATGAGAAAGATGACTGTGGGGGTGACAGTGAGAAGCTGCCCTGGCACCCCAACAGAGAAGACTCCCTAACGTGTGCTCTGGATAACTTTGGGAGCTGCATCCGAGCAAATGAGGGGGCAGAGGTGGCTGAGAATGGGCTGTCCTCCAAAGACTTCAGCCTGGTGGCCGTTGCCTTTTCTCTTTGTTTATTGCTGGCATTCCTGCACTGTCTGCATAATCTCTCTTCAGCTGTTTAACTTTGCCAAGCGATTTTACTAGGGTGTGTTGCCATCCCAGGAACAAACTTTATATGGGTGGATCTTGTGTGGGTTGGGGAGAAGATGGAAATGGGGAACAGTGAGAAAAAGGAACACAGAAAGCAACCAAAGGCTAAAGAGAAGCATCTTGCAGCACCTGGTGCTCCCACGAGGATGGGGTACAGTGGAGCGAGCAGCATGGGAGCACGATGGACTCACCCTCCAGTGCCTCAGATCCCTCCACAAATTAGATCCAGTTTGAATCCAGCTCCTCTGCACATTCACTCACTCATTTAAACTAATGCCTATGGAGGGCTGCAGGCACTGTGCTCAATGCTGTGAATTTGAAGATAATTAAGACATGGTTCCAAGCCTCCAGGAACTCCCAGCCAAATATATACAGAAATTCCTAATTAAAACACAGCGTGATTAGGACTACTGGTATCCACAAGCCAGTGGGCATAAAGTGGTTAAACAGTACAGCTCCTGAGTTGCTACGGGTCCCGAGGAAGGAACAATTGTGGCTTTCTAGCCAAGACTCCACATAGGAACTTCCCTTTCCCGCCAAAAGGAATTTGAAATGATCTCCCAACCAGGCAGTAGAGGACACTGGGAGTCTGAGACCTTAATGCCCGGATTAGCGAGAAAGCTGCTGGGCTATGCAAACAGGCCCAAGCTCTTTTGCACGGTTTGTTAGAAAGGCAAAGCAGGGTGTGTGTGTGTGTGTTTTTTTTAACAGCAGGTTTTAAAAACAAACTCTGAGCATTCGGAGATTTGGTAACCGAGAACTGGAGATGCGGAATAAGGTGTGGGGTGCACGGGCGAGGTTTGGAGGAGCTGGCAGCACAGCTTGGAGGAGAGCAGGCCACCCCTGAACAGCCTACTCACTACAGTTGAGGCTTTTTTACTGGTTCAGAGGAAGGGGAATCTGGCAGCTGATGTGAGAACACCCCCCAGCCTCATGGTTCCAATGGATAGGATAAAAGGAACTTTTTAGTAAAATGTGTGTAGAACTCATTCAGGCTCTGCCTTTCTCATCAAATCCTTTTACCATCTTCAGAAAGTTCAGAGTTAAAAAGTCACAGGTTAAGGTCATTGCTACCAGAACATGACAATATTGATTAACAATCAGGTGAGATTCTGGCTGCTAAAATTGGCAACACCAAGCGAAGAGCACTCTGTCTGGATTCTATCTTTGTCCAGCTGTTTTGGACCGAGGGGGCCCAGTTTGCACAGAAGGTGAGTGTACAGAGTTAGTGGTGGGTCTCAGGAGGGAGTGGTCTACTGCTCTGGGGCTGGCAGCTCCAGATCCTCCTTGGTGAGGTCGGGAAAGGGCCCCCAGGAAGATGAGGGTTGCATTGTATTTTCTGGATGAGCAAGGGTGTTTCAGGCAGAGAGAACTGATTTTGAAAGTTCACAGAAGAACCAAACAGCCTGGTGAAGTCGGGGAGTTGAGAGTGGACAAGAATGACTGCAATGCAGTGCGCCAAGTCCAAAGGCTTATTTTACCATTTCGAGATAACATGCCGTCTAATAAAATGGTCACAATTTGGCAATCCCAGTCTGATCTTCCCCGGGGTGGCCAGCTTGATTTTCGTCACAGTCATAGGATGTCTATTCGCAATGTTCTAAATATAGGCCTTGGTTTTAGGATGAAACTGCCTTAGACTCAACCACTCGCTGATTCCCTTCCAACCCAGATTCTATGTCTGCCCAGCATCTCTTTAGCAAGACTATCTTCCTTGGGCCTTTGGTCTTTGGAACAACCTAGATGCTGTTCACAAGTGACAGCATCATGCAGTTATTAGCACTTTTTTTTTCTTTCTTAATGGGACCTAAACTAAATGATGCATTTTACCATTTTAGATTGAATGAACTATCACTTAATTGGTTGATGTACTTGCTTTTCCAAACCCACTGAAGCAACACCACCTTCAAGCTTTCCTATGAATTTCTCTGAGTAGTTTCCATTTGTTTCTTTGCTGCTGTCAGAGTTCATCAGCCTAAGTGAGTGTCAATTAGCTACTTGTCACCCAGTCACACAATTAGCAACCTTAAGACTCACTTTACCTTTGATAACCTTTTTCTCCGTGGTGAACCATAGATTAGGAGTCAATATGCGATACTTTTTAAAAGGATAGCTTGAAGTAGTGAAGCATTAAAAATGGAATAACTAGCCACCAGTAAAGGGTAGGTTTAATAAATCCTGATACACCCACATGATGGAATGCCTTCTGCCATGAAAAATTATGTCTGGAGAAGATCTACATAAATGAGTGACAGGAGAAAATTGTTAAAGAAAACTAGAGCTGGACAGTAGTTAACATGGTGAAAACAGATTTGATTCAGGAACTGTTGCAATAGGTGAAAGAGACCTCGATGTAGAACTGGGCTCAATTCTGAATATGGCATGGACAAGTGAAGGATTTATAGCCCAGGTGCAGGGTGGGGGCCAGTGGATGGAAAATTACTGCGAGGAAACATCAGGGGTGAGGGGGATTCTTGCTGGAGGCAGGCCAGGGTGATTGGCTGCCAAGGGGGGAGGTTGAGGAATTTGATATCAAGGGTAGGGGTTTTTTTCTAAACTAACTTAGCAAGATTCTTGCTACAACTGGGTGATATAGGCCTGGTAAGGACAGACACCAAGGCTAAGGCTTGAAGGGCTTAAAGTATCCTGGTTAAAGTTTGGTCAAACATCTTTGTCAAAATGTTCATGTCTTATTAATACATCAAAAAAGCAGGTTAGATACAGTATGATCCAGATTATGTTAAAATATTTATATATGGATACATACAGAGAATATGAGTGAGATTTTTTTTTGGTACTTTCTCTCTCTTTTCTAAATTTCTACAGTGAACTCACATTGCTTTTATAATTAAAAAAAATGTTAAGTTTACTACACATATTTGAGAGGTGGGAAATTCTTTACCCTGGCTTTTTAGGGTCAGGCAAGATTTCTTTAATTTTTATTGGAATCTTGCAGCCCTAAAAAACAGAAACTAAGAGTCTTTTCTAACTGTATCCTGAAGACAGGGCCATTAGCTGCATCAGAAAGCAGGCCAGCATGAAGTTGAGCTTAGTCAGGAAGGATATTGAAACCAGAAGTGGTTGCTCTGCTCCTCATATAAGCCATGATGCCAGCACATTCTAGTTGTTGGATCTCAAATAAAAACAATAGAGAGGTTTTTAATCTACAAATAATAGATCCAGCTTATGGAAGACCTTCCATCTGCTTGTACAGAGGATTCTTCATCCTGAAAATATGGGGGCTGAGGAGTTACATGGCACATATTTATGAGGCTATTCAGGGTTGAAATAGGGTAAACCTGGCTATGATTTCCAACTCCTTCCCTATGAGAAGAAGGAAACATCCTTAGAAGTGTGAAATGGGTAATCTGAAAAAAAAATTAAAAGGACACACCCAACACCAAGAAATGGTAAATGTTTGGAGGTGATGGATAGACTAATGATCCTGACTTTGATCATTACACCTCGTATGCATGTATCAAAACATTACATGTACCCCATAAATATGTACAATTATTATGTATCAATAAAAAAATTAAGAAAAGAACTAAAAGGACACATACTTTACAGAGCCATTAATACATTTTGTAGAGATTACTGCCTACCAAAGGTGGTATAGGTAGGTCACCGAAAACCTTAAGTGAAGTTAGTGGGATTAGAGTATGTCCCTAACCTAGTAGTTTCCAACCTTTTTGTATTTGTGGAGTAATATTGGAAATCTGCTCGATATGATTAAAGAACTCAAGATAGCCCTTAGTGAGTTAACAACTATTATAATGCAGTATCTAAAAGTAGCTTCTATGCAAGCATAATTCGCCTGGGTTCCTTTCAGTGCTGAGGTCCTCGTGAGTAGAGCCCTCACCCTGACCACCCTGACTACACTCTCATACAGTCTCTCAAGTGGGTGCTCACATGTCCCGCTGAACGTGTGGTCCTCCTTTGGAACTCACCTCTGTCCCCTCACTCACAGCAAGCCGTACCTGCTCTAAACTGAGTTATGCGATGCAGTCGGCTTAAAGGGCACAGGACCATCACTGCCCCACCAGTGTGTATATGCAGGTGCAGTAAAAGTCAAGAACATGCTTCCTCAAATCTGGTGGCTGCCCCGTGAAGTCAAAGGGATATTGGGCAGAGGACCACTGCCCCAGTCAATGGCCTTCTGCAGCACATGGTCAGAGAGCTTGTAGCACTGGGCTCCATACACCTTTGGCCTGACCCAGGGTGACACCGCTTATGTTTTTGCAGAACAAATATTAGTTAAATGAGTGAGGGAGGTATTCTTGGTGTTTCAGAGGCCTCACTGTCAGTGGGATATTTTCTTGGGATGTATCTCTGGGAATCCTTGGCGGGGGTGGGGGGACAATCCCTCCATTCTCCTTTCCAGCTCCCTTTGGAGGGTGCAGAATGCCACAGGCAGGTGAGAGGGAGGGCTTAATTGGGGGCTGGCTGCTAATTAGAGGGGTCTTGCGGCTTAGACCAGCTTCTTAGTCCTGGCTTCATGCCAAAGCCTAACTAGATGTAAAACGATGGATCAAATTAAAATTGCGTGTGTGTTGGGAGGGGGTGGTTTGTAGGTATTATTTGTGTATCAGTTGGATCGTATGTTGGTGCTCACAGAGAAGCTCTCAAGGCAGTGGTCCTCATGGATTTATAATAATTCTGATGGAGTGGAAAGTGTACGTTGTACATATTGTGTTGAAGTCATTCCCAAGGTGATTCTGATTCACACCTCACTTGAGAATAACTCATTTAGGGAGCCGTTACCTCACTTAGGCTTCCTCACAAAAGGGTCATTTTGGCATCATTTCTCCGGATCTTCTTCATCTGCACCCAAAACTCACTACTCTGTAGGTCACTATCAGAGGCAAAAAAAAGGCCAGCTCATTAATATGCTAATGAATCACCAATTGCCTGCATCTGCAGAGCACTCTCTGGCTGTACAAGGCAGGTCACATGGGTTTCTATTAATCAAGCACTGAATCCCCATGGACAGGTATGTTCCAAATCCCAAAACTTAGTGTAAGTCTTTTGAGTGTCTGAGGCTGGGCTGGGGCACGGGTTTGCTGGGCTGGGACTCTGAGTCCTTGATGCTGAAGCTGCTACCTTGGGTAGGATGGGACAAGGCACAGAGAGCCTGGGGGCACGTGGGAAGGGGGCAGCAGGCTGCAGGTACAGCTGGCGGGGAGCCTGTGGCTATGTTGGAAAGTATGTAGATACGCCGAGAAAGCCTGGGGCGTCCTCACCTGAATATGCTGAGGGAAGTGCCACCTTCCCTGTTCTCCCTTCACAATGGCAACAGCTGTGATCTGCTCAGCCAGAGCAGGAGGGGTAAACTCCGTGGACTGAAGCCCACGTAGAGGTCACTTGGTGCATTAGTTTTCTATTTGCTGCTGTAACAAATTACCACGAACTTAGGGGAGTAAAATGACATGAATTTATTTTCTGGCAGTTCTGAAGGCCAGAGATCTGACACAGGTATCACTGGACAACCACCGAGACTGTGTTCCTTTCCGGAGGCTTGAGGGGAGAACTTGTTTCCTTGGTTTTTCAGCTTCTAGAAGCTGCCTATGTTCCTTGGCTCATGGTCCGCTTCCTTTATGTTCAAAACCAACAACGTTGCATGTTTTGGGGGCATTCTTACACAGTCATATTGTTCTCTTCTGCCTCCTTTTACTCTTAAGGACCCTGTGATTGCACTGGGTCTACCTGGATAGTCAGGATAATTTCCCATCTCAAGGTCATCTGATTTAATTCCTTAATTCCACCTGCAACTTTCATTTCTCTTTGCCATATAACTTAACAGAGTCACAGGTTCTGGAAATGAGGGTGTAGTTGTCTTTGGGGGGGTTTACTGTTTTGCCTGTCACACTTGGCTTTGCTCCTGGCTCCCCTTCACCATGTGGTGCAGGGCACAGGACGTGTTTGCGTCAGTGGCAACTCATTTCTGTGAATCGAGGTCTCCAAAACCCCTCCTTCTACTTCCACCTCCCTCCTCTTCCCACTTCCCAGCCTGGGGCACCCCTGGAAGTATACAAGGAGCAGTTTTAGAGAAAAATTTAAAAAGATGTACTACTAAACCTGCAATTATCACAGGAGCCAGCAAAGTACTTCCGAACATTTTTTCAAGAGAAATGAGGACTTATCTTGAAACAAAAATGAATGTTTATAGCAACTTTATTTGTAATAGCCAAACCTGGAAACTCCCCAGATGTCCTTCAACAGATGAATGGTTAAGCAAACTGTGGTCTCACCTTCATATGATAGAATACTATGTAGCCACAAAAAGAAATATCGATACACATAGCTACTTGGATCAATCCCTAGAGTATGCTGAATGACAAAAAGGCAATCTCAAAAAGTTACACACTGATTTCATTTATAGAACATTCTTGAAATAACATTATAGAACTGGAGAATAGATTAGTGGTTGCCAGGGTTAGTTAAGGAGGGGTGGGTGGGGGGAGGGAAGTGGGTGTGGCTATGTAAGGGCGACGGGAGGGATCCTTGTCTTGGAAATGTTCTGTATCTTGACTATAAAAATCAATATCGTAGTTTGATATTGTGCTATAGTTTGCAAGATGTTGCTATTGGGGGAAACGGGGTAAAGAGTACGGGAGGTCTGTATTATTTCTTACAACTGCATATGAATCTAGAGTTTTCTCAAAATAGAAACTGTAATTTTAAAAATAGGCTTTTGACTGCATAGAGCCAGCTATAGCCTTGCGGAGATTGTTACTGAACAGTACGGGGGAGTTCTGAAATATTTCCCGTATGCAGTGAGGAACGGTTAGCAGTTGGGAGAAAAGTCTCTAACTTAATCTGTGCCACTTTGGAAACATTTCTTTTCCTCAAGTTTGAATACGGACAACAAATTCATTTCTTCCAATGCCAAGAAATTATTTTTATACATAGCATCAGGTTTAAGGGGCGACCAAGTGTCCCCCCCAATAAGAGGGTGCATCCGTCTGTCCAGCGCCACCTCCTCTGTTTCCCTTTGTCCCTTCTCATGCCCTCTCCTGTCCTCTCTCCTTTGGGGCTTCTCGAATCCCTGCTGGGCAGAAGGGTGCCGGGCAGAGCCTGCTGTGAGAGGTGGATAAGGGGGGCCAGGGGGGTCTCTTCTTTGCACTGAGGTCCTCCTCACTTCTGCCCCACTCCCCTGTGGACCAGACACATCTCATGCAGGCTGCGGGTGGGAGGCCTGGGCCGGTGGGCAGGGAGGCTCCTCCTGGCTGCCTTGGGGTTGGCTTTGCTCAAGGCGAGAGCTGTCACCTCTGCCCTTTTGAAAATGAGCAACAAAGGGGGAGCGGAAAGGAAAGAGGAAGGGATGTGGGGGAGCACAGGGTGGGCAGTGGGGGAGGCAGGGGCTCAGGGAACAGGTGGGGACTGTTTAAACAGAAGGCCTGACTCAGCGTTTCCTTTCACTGCTTTTCCAAAGGACTGTTTGTTTTAGCTCCCCTAGGCGGGTGGCAGGAGTGAGGCTGGGCTCTGGGGGCGGGAACAGCGTCCTCTGCGCCCACTCAGCCCTTCCTAACCCAGGGCCTGCTTGAGGGACTGCAGTTCGCTCACTTTCTGGTTCCTGAGCTCCAGAGCTTTCACCTAGGGCAACTTCGGGGACTACAGACGGTGGAGAACTGGGGGTGAGAAGCTTCGGGAAGAGCTGTGACACCCCCCACAGATCAAATGAGGTATTGATCTGTAAAACACGCAGATGAAAGGGATGCTAAAGGGTTGAGGAGAAAGGAGAATTCTCAGGCCCTCCCCAGTCTAATATCGTAAGACACTGGAAAGCCACTTTTCTCTTCCTGGAAGAATGCCTATACTTCCTGCATCCTCACAATCATATTCAGAAATAAGACAGAGCTTGGGACTTGCTATTGGCTCTTGACAAACCACACCTCCTGCAGGAAGGCCTCCAGGCCACCTTAAAGAAAGTTACATTTGTATTTGGTCTCACCAAGCACCCTTTCAATTAATTCACCCTGCACCTGCCTATGTAACCCGGGAGATCAGTGATATGGTCCAGGGCAGAGAAGGACAATTTTCAAATCTGGGGTGGGAGGTGTGGTGTTCTTTTGTTTAAGCAACCACTCAGAAAGCGAATGCTTTCAAAAGGTTCCACCTCATTGGGCCACCATTAGTGCCTATACATAAATGAAGCGGTTTGAGAATTTGATAGATTTCTCTCCAGGGAGTCAGGCTCAACAAGAACTCAAGCTAGCAATACAGCTGTTCTAGATGCAAAGCTGCACTTAAATCAACAAATGATTAGCGTTAAAGGAGGAGTGTAAACAGGGCTCTAATTCTTGAATTTGCTGACTTGCCCCCAACTCTGTGCAGCCTACAAGGTGGCAGCCCAGCCTGAGCCTTACCTGGTACCCTCCACCTCTGTCTCGCTCCGTGTCTCCCTCCTCCCTCCTCCTTTCCCCCCCACCCCTATTCCTCTTGGCTGCCTGGAAGTAGCTCGACCAGCCTTTGCCTGAACTTGTCAGCTCCAGAGGTCAGGGAGCCTGGCATTCCCTCCGCGCAGAGCCCAGCGCAGTGTCAGGTCTACGTGCTTATTAACAAATGCCTTCTGACTTTGATGGCAGTGTGTTGGGGCAGACCCGCAATATTTTGCTTGGTTGTTTTGCTTATCATCAAATCAGATTCAAAAGACAAAAATACTTGGGAATTTCCACATTTGACTGGATTTGTAATCCATCCGGGAAAATATTCTCACACCGTGAAGATGTGTCAGATCTTACGCCTATTCGAATCACTCTACCTTAGCAGGAAATTAGATAAGAGATGTGGGGTCCTTACCTTACAAGTCCTCTGGTGGCTTTGAATAAAATTAAGAGGCTGGATTAAAATTAAGAAGTTGCTCTGAAAAATGAAGAGTTTAGATTAAATGAGAGTTTCTGTATTTTGTTTCACCAGTGAGGATCCTATGATTTCTTTTACCATCACATGATCTTCATAGTGTGTAATACTTGCAATTAGCATCTGTAAGAATAGTGTTCTACATTTCAAATCTTTAATCTCAAAAACTTAACTGCCCATTAATGCACATGATAACAGGTGTTTACCATGTAGAGTTCATTTAATTCCAAAAAAATTTTGCAATTATTATAGCTACTGCTAAGTACGTGCTCCTCTGCTGAGCCCTCAAATGTGTGATCTCCTTTGTCCTCACCAAATTCTTTAAGGTCAGTATTATTATGTTGCCATTTTACCTACTTTACCCATTTTATTATTTACCTATTTTAATACTAAGGCTTACAGAAGTGAAGTAATTTGCCTAAAGTCATACAATTGGTAGAAAGTAGTAGAGTCAGGATTTGAACCCAGGTCTGTCTTATCCCCTATTCTTCTCTACCATGCAATACGGCCCACCTTCCCAAGCACAGGATATTACTACCATTTCATTTAGCTTGTTTCCTTTCTTTTGGTTCATTTTCTATTTTGCCTTTTGACATCTGGAACATAGCTCATGAACCCTTACCATTAGCCTGGTTGGGACAACAAGATAAAGTACCCCAAGCCCATAAACAAGAGTTAAGTGCTAAGATAGATAAAGTGGATTTCATCAAAATTAAAAACTTTTGTGCATCAGAGGACACTATCAAGAAACTGATAAGACAACCTACAGAATGGGAGAAAATATTTTGCAAATCATATTTCTATTATAATAAGGGACTTATATCTACAACATATAAGGACTTCTTATAACTCGATAGTAACCCAATTAAACAATGGGCAAAGGATTTGAATGCACATTTCTCCTAAGAAGATGTATAAATGGCCAATGAGCACATGAAAAGATGTTCAATGTCATTAGCCATCAAGGAAATGCAAATCAAAACCACAATGAGATGCCTCTTCACCCTCATGAGGATTAGTACAATCAGAAAAGTCAGATAATAATAATGACAAATATTGGTGAGGGTGTGGAGAAACTGGACCCCTCATACATTGCTGGTGGGAATGTGAAATGGTGTAGCCTCTGTAGAAAACAGTCTGGCAGTTCCTCAAAAGGTTAAATATAGACTTATTGTAAGACCCAGCAATTCTACTCTTAGATATATATTGGTTATGTATCTTGGTTATATATATATAACCAAGAGAACTGAAAATCTATGTCCACACAAAGACTCATACACTAAAGTTCATAGCAGCATTATTCATAATAGCCCCAAAATGGCAACAACCGAAATGTCTATCAACTTGTGAACAAACAAAATGTGGTATAGCTATACAATGGAATATTATCTGGCCATAAAAAAGAACAAAGTACTGATCCAGGCTACCACCTGGCTGAACCTTGAAAACATCATGCTAAATGAAAGCAGCCAGACAGAAAAGACCCCATACTGTATGACTCCATTTATATACAAGGTCCAGAAGAGGCAAATCTATAGAAACAGAAAGCAGATTAGTGCTTGGCTGGGGCTGGAGAGCTGGGAAGGAATGGAGGAGGAGGGCTGGTTTAGGCTTTCTTTTTGGGTGCCGAAATGTTTTACAATGGATTGTGGTGATGGTGGCGCAGCTCCAAATGTATTAAAAACTGTTGAAATGTACATCTTAAATGGATGAATCATATGGTATGTGAATTAAATTTCAATAAAGCTGTTATGAAAAGAAAAAGAGTTATTAAGCACTAAACTCTCTGCAGTGTTGGTTAGAGAAGAACGTTGGAATAGCCAAGCACGGCTTCCCAGAGAAGGTAGAAATCCTGCTGGGCCATGAAGAAGGGGAAGGATTGGTCGTGGAGAAGCCACTTGAGGTCTTCCCAGGCTTGAGGGGGCAATGTCAGCAGAGGCCAGGAGGCGGGGTTGGCCTTGGCGTGCGTGAGGGGCGATGAGACTATCTCCCCGGCTGCAGGAGAGCGTGCGCCGGAGGATTTCCGCAGGAGGGTGATGAGCAGGAGAGATGGCACCGATCTGGAGGCCCTGAAATCCAAAACAGGGCCCTGGACTTGACTCCACAAGCAGGGAGGCACCGAAGTTCCTTGAGTGATTTGATGAAAACAGTCTTTCAGGGAACTTCAAAGCTTCACTTGGCAGAGATGCGTAGGCAGAGTTGGAATGGGGAGAGACTGGAAGCAGGAAAAATGGATAGCTTATTCGAGTAAATCTAATGAACAGGACTGTCATATTTTCCCTTGAAAGACTGCTCTTATCTCTCTAGTCACATCTTCTTGCAGTCTCTGCCCTCCATTCTGTGTGCCAACCACACTGGCACCCTTTCCCCCAAATGCCCATGCTGTTTTATGCCTTGGCTCCTCTCTGCAGCCCTCCTCTGCCTTACCTGGAAAGCTTGCATGTGCTCATGTTCCATCCTGGGAGAGGATGAGAATCAGGACAGAAGCCCCTGGAGTAGGGGAGAACCCTGCAGGGCACTAGGGGAGGTGCTCTCGCCAGGATAGATGGCAGAACCGAGGTCCAGTAGAGCTAAGCCATAGGTGCACCAAAGACAGAGGTCAGGCAAGTGTGGGACGCAAGGCACAGCGGAGCACCTGTGTCCAGGACCATCTCAGTCTAGCGATGGCTTTGCAGTGGTCCCAGGCTGTGTCCTGGAAGTAGGTGCTGTAAGCAACCAAGCTGGGCTGGACAAAATGTCCCTTCCCTGGGCTCTCCTTTCAGGAGGCATAGTCCCTCCCTCCTCTTTGCACTCCTGTTTGTTGCGCTACACATTAAAGCGTGGTGTTAGCACTTGCCCACCTCTCTGCTGCTTCAAGTAGACAGTATACTCCTTGAAGTCGGTGACCTTGCCCTTTGTCCCTCCGAGATTCTGCCTGACACATTGCAGGTACTGAGTGAATGCTTCTTTTGTCCTTCCAGTCTATGTTTCCCCTCCAGTTCTCCTCAAGGCTTCTGGAGGAAAACAGATGGCCTTGAGGTGACTCTGGCCAATTTCCTGCAATTCTTGCAGTTCCAATGGTCAGTATCTGCTTACCTCATTTAGTCTAATTAGTGATGTGAAGACAATGTCTCAGCCATTGTCTCTGCCCGGGTGCAGCTTATTGCGACCCTGTAGTTCCAGCTGTCCTCCAGCAGTAGAATCTCAGGTACTCACAGGTGGCAATACCTCCTTTTTCCCTTCTGCTTTTTTTACTCAGTGGGTGGTAGTTCTGGATGGTCTATCTCTTTGTCTGTTAGATGCTTTTATACAGTGACATCCATGGAAATGGAGTCACATTAAGTCATGTGAATTCAAATACGTGTAATTAAAAGAGACCAAGGAAGACAGAGTGAGCAAGTGAAAACGGCATGCGTGGTGCAGTGAGGCTGAGATGGGGGCTGTCAATCTGCCACCACCTCCCAGCCTCACTGTCCCCAAGTACCTCCCACAGTGTGAGCACCTCATCAGGTGGAGGATGACTATGGTGTTGACACCATGGCCCCTAAACACAGTTCAACCACTTCTACCACTGACTACACAATCAAAGAAACTCTGATCTCGTCCTACACTGGAATTCAAATAGATCTGCAGGACCTATTGACAGGTGGTGTGCACACTCATGGAGGGAATTGAAAACTTAAGGCCACAGGAGATTTCCCCCTTAGACACTGACTTTGGAGCCATGTTCCCATAGAAGATGCTTCCCTGGGGCCATGACTTGTGCCTCCAGTGCCTGTCACATGATGGGATGAGCTCACAGTTGAGAAACAGTTTCTGAGTGCATTCTCTCTGCACCTGGCCTGCTCACCACTGCCTCATCCCTCTTCTGCCCCCACTGCTGCCTCCGATGTCTTCAGAGGTGACCAGATGACCCCACCCTGTCCTTTTCCTCTTTCTAAGTGGCCTGACATGTGAGGGTGAGGAGGGAGTTGGCCTGATTGTTTGAGTAAACAGTTTCTAACAGGGCCAAATGTAACCTTTTGGTGGTTCCTATTCTTTTTATTTACTAAGAATAAAGAGGTATCTGCTCATTCTTGGCTTTGAAAACAAAGTTGACTGGTGAATTATACCTTGCCAACCACAATGGTGGATTTCAGCAGTTACCTTAGATTGTTCCTCATTTATCCATCCATTTATCCAGCATCCATCTATCCATCCACCCACCCACCTGCCCATCCATCTATCCATTTGCTCATCCATCCATCCATCTATCCACTCACCCACCCACCTGCCCATCCATGAATTCATCCATCCATCCACCTCCTTGCTTACTTATTTATTTTAAATAAAAAAATCACATACCCATGATAAAATTTTACATAACATAAAAGAGCTTATGGTAACAAGCAACTTTCTCTTTTCCTGTTCATTCTTATTTCTCCAGTTCCTCTTTCCAGTTTTTAGGGTATATTTCTACAAATACTCCTTGCACAAAAAGTATTATTTTTCTCAGGTGGTACCATAAAATACATACTGTTCCACCTTGCTCTTTTTCACTTAACAGTATATCTTGAAGATTTCCCCATATCTCTTATTTTTCCTTTTCATTCCTCCGTGGCACTTCTTTCTTGGATGTCTTCACACTGACATCCAAGTTCTACTTGTGGCTTCCTTGGTTTTGGCAACTTATCCCAACAACAGCAACAATAATATAGCAAACATGTGACATTCTATATATATGGAATTCATTTAATCCATGCAAAAAAAATTGTAAGGTAGATATTATTATCCCCACTTTATGGATGAGGAAACCGAGGCATAGTGAGGTCCCAGCAGGGGAGGTGAGCAGTAGAGCTGGGATCTGAAGTAGACAGTTTGGCACTGGAGCCCACCAGCCAGCCTCTATGGTCTAGCTACCTTGGCCATCTGTGTTTGGCTTTGTTTGCCTTTTTGATTTCAGTATTCCAAACATTCTCAGCTGAGAGGCTCCTGCTTTTGGGCTGGTCTCTGCCCTCCATCCCTGTTGGGGGTGGTGGAATTCAGGCTGGATCTGAGGGCAATGGAGCTGGGAGTCGTGAAGCAGTGCACATTCCTAGAGAGGGCCTCCAACGCATCCATGTGATCCTGCCTTCTTGGGTTGTGCACAACTTGGGGAAAACTGGGTCACAGAAAGTCCCCAAACATTATTTCTCTGCTCTGGCTGATGTATCTTTGGAAACTATCCAGTCCTGAGTCTAGTTTCTCCCCTACAGGTTCTGGAACCCCTGGAGAATGCCTCATGTGTGTTTCACCAGTCCACCTTCCTGGCCATTTCCCTGGGGAGCCATCATCTTCCAGCGCCCGGCCTGGCTCCCTGCCAGGGAGCCTCTGACTTTGCAAATGTCACAAGAGGCAGCTGTGTTTCTGACAGCTGCCAAAAGGGGCTGCCATCGCGGTGCCTGCCTGCTCTGCAGTGGCGGGAGATAATGGTCTTCCCGGAGCTCTGAGCAAAGTGCTTTGAGAGGACACTCGGGGTGGGAGAGAGCCCTTTGGCTTGGGGGATCGGGGACTGCTTATGAAGGGAAGTCTTTGATCTGGGGACCGTGCGGGCAGGGGGCAGGGGTGGGGCAAGCAGAGGCTATTCTGGGCAAGGAGAACATTGTGGGCAAGACACACAAATCTGTTATCCGAGACTATTGAGTTGTGCTCAGTGCCAAGCCCTGAACTCAGCTGGAGCTGCCCAGGGTTTGCTACCTATTCCAACCCTACCTGACTATGCAGGGCTCAGGTGGAGCTCCACCTCCTCCCACTCCAGCTGTTCTGGACGTCAGTAGCATCTACCATCCAAATAAAAGCAACAAGTATTTGTTGTGCGCCACCTGTTTGCCTAGCACTGCTCTCTGATGTAGATGGAGACACTTTCTCTTCCCGCTCCCTGGCTTCACTGGAGTTGGGTGAGATGGGGCATAAGACAGGACCCTTCCAAACTCTGGAGCCTTCTCTCCCTCTCTCTTTTAGCATCCACTGAGTGACTGGCAGACACAGCCAGAGCGTGGCTGGTTTTCCAGAGCCCAATTTAGATCAGGCGCCTGGAGACGAAGGACAGAGAGGGACGGGGAGGGGAGATGGGCCGCGGTGCCTGGGATCTTGTCCATCTCAGCGTCCTGGGAGGTGTTTGGACGCTTGTGGATGTATTTGTGAATTATCGGCCAGGTTCTTTGGGGGCCAAGAAGAAAAAAATAATCTAAGACTGCTCAGAGAAATCAGAGCAGTAACAGGTTGAACAACTTCTCCAAAAAGACAGGCCAGGTGAAGGTGAGGCTAAACAGAGACGCTGCCACCCTGGGACCCAGACCCAAGTTCTCCTCACTGCACGCTGCTGTGCCTTGGGGACTGAGATCCCTGGATGCCACCTACTCGGGATTCCCGGACAGGAGCTGGGTCTGTTCCCACACTGGGGGTTGGAGGTGGGGACGCCAGCCCACTGGATTTTAGGCTATGTGACTCGTAACAGATTAGCAACAAAGGAAACCACATCACGGCCACATTAAGGAGTGGACACAGCCACGGACGTAGAGCCGTCTGCCTTGGGGGAGATGTTAGGAGTTCCTTGATATTTGGGAACAAGAGCCAATCCTTATTTTCTGAAAAGAAGCAGGGTAGAAATGAAAAAGAATCATCCAAAGGACAAAGAGTTGAGCATTTGGAAGAGTAGTTATAGTTTCCACCCCTTGAGTTTTTGGAAAACGATGAGTTGCTGCACCCTTAGAGATTCTGGAGAGTTCTGGATCACACTGGAAGTGCATGGAAGCTGAGTGGGAGGGGGAGAGAAATGGTGCCTAAAAATACTCGGTGGAGAGAGGGCTCCTGAGGTCATCTCCCCAGGATACTCTGTCCACCCTGGCCAGACTCTGAGTACAGCCATCTGAACAGAGCAGGCGCTCAGGGATGGGTGTTGACTGACAGGCAGCTTGAGAGGGACAAGGGGAACCTGGAGAGCGTTCAGAGAAGAGACCCAGAGGTGATGAAATGGCTGGAAACTGAGCTCGGAGGCAAGGTCAAGGGGCTGGAACCGGTTCCACCTGGAGCAGGGAAGGTGGTGAGTGAGGGGTGAGGGGAGAGCCTTCCCTGGCCCCCGAAGGCTCTGGCTGTGGCTTCTCTCTGGCCCTGCCAAGGATGAAATAAGGGTCACAGTGTAGCTTTGCTCTTGAGGATGGACTGTGAGTTCCTGGAGCATTAGAAACCCCACCGCAAGGGAGAGCTGCACTTCCAGACTATGAGCACAATCTCCCCCTTGTGCAAACGAGAGCGACTAAGACTTACTTCCAGCCATTGCAGCTAACATATCCCTAAAGCACTCGTGGCCTGGATGAATGACTCGTCACGTGTGGTGTTTCCGACAGCTGGCACAGCGGTGGTGGAGACAGGTTTGAACAGGTGGAGGGCCTGCCTGATACCCATCAATCACCCTTTGCCTGAAGTCACCCACTTTTATGTTGGACCCCAGAAAGGAGGACAGGCGTGAGGCTGGAGCGGGTGGGTGAAGATTTTCTCAAGGGGAAGGGAACAAATCCACATGTGTGGAGCACTTCTGTGTGCCAAGAACTTTATATGGGTGGTCTCATTTATTTTTCACAATAATCCTACGGGGGCGGGAAGAGAGGGATTATTTTGCCCATTTTACAGACTAGGAGATGAAGGTGAAAGGATATTAAACTTTTACCCAAACTCACCTAGTTAGCTAGCGTGACAATTGAGACCTGGCCAGGGCAGGCCAGAGCCCATCTGCGGTTGGTGAGGGGAAGCTGGAGGTGCAGGCAGAGTTTTCAGCTAGCCCCAGGGCTCTTCAGACAGTTATCCAGGACAGCATCTTTAGCTTGAGCTCACCTTCTGACTCTCAGAGTCCATGCCTAAATTTAGAGGAGGCCAGTTGAGAAATTCTCCAGCACCCCTCCCATCTTTTAGCTTTGGAGGGTCTACCTTGGAGCATCCCTGAGGTCCCTTCTAGGCAGAGAGGAGAGCTGTGTAGGGAGGAGGATGCAGTTTGTGTGTCTGAAAGTGGCGAAAGAGATACAATCCCCAAGCTTGGATTTGCAGTCGGTGTCTGGTTGCCTCGGCCTGGAATCTGAACCGAACCATTTTCCACGGGCGAATTAACTAAACAATCCAGCCCACAAAGGGAGCAGCTCTGATATGTCAGTGAACAAGCTCAGAGGGGTGGGGGGTGAGGGGGGTGCCCAGAGCTGGGAGGGGAGGAAGGAGGCTGCTGGCCAGAAGCCAATGACCTCTTGTCTTGCTGCCCTGGGTCCCAGCCTCTCTGCTTGGGAACCTGGCTGGGAGGCTGCTCTGATTTCCCTGTGGTCTGAACGGTGGGAATTTTTTTGGTGGCAGATTATGTTTTCCTGAGGCGGTTTGAATTTCACCTACCCCATTTCATTTAATTAGGCTGGAGCTGCTGTGTATTGTGTCTCGTGGGCCTTCCTGCATGAATAAATAGTAACATGTTTGTTTTATTTTGGGTGGGGTACTTTTTTTTTTTTTAAATGGTGGGTTTGGCAAAAGGGGGAGATCTTAAGGAGCAATGATGGAGTCGTCAGGAAAGGGGAGGTCAGAGGCAAATCTTCACTCTGCTGAGCTCTGTAACTCCTTTTCCCCTACTTTTTCTTGGCCCCACTTTTATACAATGTATTCAGAGCTGCCTCTGTTTTCGCTTGGCTCTCCTAGCCAGGCTGGCTTTGTCTTTGCAGTATACCTGGGAATCAGGCGTTTCCTCCTCAGGCCTACATGCCTCCCCTTGTCCCGGCTCATTTTACTGTAGTTTTCCATCCATCCCCCTGCTTCTCTCTCTCTCTGTCTGTCTCTACCTTCTGGCTGCTACAAGATCATTAACAGGGAGCCATAGAATATTACACGGCCGAGGAAAAGAATATAGCAAACTCTATGTATGTTGACATGGAATGTTTGCCAAGAGATTTTATAAAGAAAAAACTTTTGTAAATAGTATGCCCTTTTGTATAATAAAGGGATGCTTGTATGTGCACATGATATTTCTGGAAATGTGTAAAAGAACTGTGGACATTGGTTGTTTCTGGAGAACAGAAATGGAGTTGGGATTTGGAGAGAGACCTACTTTTGTATTGCATTTTTGGGTGCTATTTGACATTTTTTTATTATCAAGTGCGTGTATTACTTTTTATAATAAAGAACTAATTTATAAAAGGAAAACATCAGATACGAAAACATAATAAGATAGTACATGTTTAATTACCAGATGAAGCAGTGATTAAGATCTGTCTTAGAAGATCCAGGTTCGAATCCCAGTTCCACCAAATATTAAATGTACGACAGCAGCCATTTACTTATTCTTTCTAAATCTCAGTTCCTTCACCTGTAAAATGGGAATAATAATAGTACCTACTTTATGAGGTTTTTAATCTTATACTTTGCAGTAAAGGCTGTTAGTTAAGTATATAACTAAAATGGATTTAAGTTTTAATTTCTTTATAAAATTCTCTGTGAAAGTAAATGCACAAATCATAAAAATAATTATAAGGCCATGGATCCTGATTTTTCCATTTAGAAAATGATAGAGCAAGATAATGAAAGCTCTAAATTTCAAGGAGAATATGCACCTTGTTTACCTGGGATGTTCCTAGAGGCTTTGGGGAAGAGGTGCAGGCAGCTGAGCCTTGAGCAATGAAGAGAGTTTGGTGAGGCTGCCTGGGGAGGCCACTGCAGTTAGGGGCAACAGTGAGGACAGGGTGATGGGAGAAAGGACAGAGGATGGATAGGCCAATGGGGCTGGAGCAGAAGTTCCTCTAGAGGGCGATAAATGGAGAGAAAGAGGAAGGAACCAGAGGCCACGCAGGGATCAGACTGTCCCCGAAGCAGTGAGAGGCCCGCAGGTGTGAATGAGGTTATCTATTGCGTGGCAGCAAATTACCCCAAGGTGTAGTGACACAAAACAACCATTTGTCATGCCCACAAATTCTATGTGTCAGGGATTTGGGCTGGGTACAGCAGGAACGGTTTGGCTCTGCTCCCCAGTGCCCGGAGCCTCAGCTGGGAGACTCTCAAAAGTTGGTAGTGATGGCCGTGGCTGGAGTCCTCTGACGGCTTGTTTAACCCTGTGCTTGCAGTCCTCAGCTGTATCTCTCTGCCAGAACATATGCTCGTGGCCTCTCCGTGTAGGCCGGGTTTCCTCATAACATGGAGGCTGGGTTCCAGGGTAAGCATTTTGAGAAATCCAGGAAACTGTAATGCCTTTTCCAATGGTGCTTCAGAAGTTACTCAAGCTCCCATCCACTGATTCTGTTCATCAAGGCAGTTGCGAAAACTTGTCCAAATTCAAGGGGCCAGAAATATTGTTATGGCCACCTTTGCGAGACATCACCTTCTTCAGAAAATGATATGGATCAAGCCATTCATTCAAAACAAATATTTATTGAGTGTCTGCTATGTGATAGGTACCACTCTAGAGGCTGGGGAGATAGTGATGAGGAAAAACAGACGTTATTTCGACTCCTGGAGGTGATGGGAGTGATAGTCTGGTGAGGAAGGTAGACACGAATCAAATGATCACATAACAAATGTTAAATTTCAACTAAGGGAAGTCCTGGAGAGGAACATGGGGTTGTGAGCCCCTATAACTGGGTGTGGATTTTACAGAGTCAGACAAAGAAGGAAAATTTCCCTTGAGGAAGTGATGCTCAGGCAGAGAACTCAGGAGGGTAGAAGTGGAGTGAGCAGATTGGGAAGGAAGAGGGTTCTCCATGCAAAGGTCCTGCGGCAGGAGGGAGAAACTTATGTGATGACAATTTGTATATTCCTGGTGAGAGAGGACAGTGGCAATGAGAATAAATAGCCATGGAGACATGAGAGAGAAATTTTGAAGAAAGATTCAGCCGACTGAATATGGAGGACTCAGGGGAGGTGAAGGGTCAACTGTTCCCATGAAGTTTCAGGTCAGGATGACAAGGAGGATGGTGTCACCATGAATAGGGGTCAAAAAGTCAGAACAGGGGATGATTCGGAGAGTAAGAAATTGTGTTCAGCTGAGGTATGTTGAATTCGAGGCAGTCATGATATAAAATAGCAGAAATATGGGTGGATAGTTGACTTATCTGACCAGGTAAGGGGCAGAGCCATAGCTTTTGGAACAGCTGATGTAAAGGTGAGGGTGGAAACCATGGTGATGACTCAGATTGGCCAGGGAGGGAGAGCAGCAGGTTAAGAAGGACTGGACTCTAGGACATGCCTATTTTTAAGGGGAAAGAGGAGGAAGGAAAGCCAAAGAAGGGGCCGGTGGGAAGGGTCTGAGGCAGAGGAACTGGGGCAGGGAGTTCATCTGGAAAGTCAGAGGAGGAAAATGTTTCAGAAGGAGGGGGTGGTCCCAGGTGCCACATACAGCAGCCAGGGCAGAGAGAGCTGGCACTGAAAAAAAAGTCCATGAGGCTCGATGGCTTGGCGAAGGGTTTTCCCAGGGCTCTGTCCTAGCTAGGCCTCCTGTTCTCCAGGGCAGGGGCTGCATCTTGTTTTTCTTTGATTGCCAGAACCCAGCACCAGACCTGGTGTATCAGGACCTCTCAGAGGTCAAGAAAGGTCAGGGCCTCTTCCATTTTTGAGGACTCTGATATTGCTTGAAAATGGACCAAATGACGAGAGCAGGTTATAAAAACCACGGTATAATTCAAATGACGAATGGAGTAAGTCCACACTTGTACCTCACTTGTGCAAAAATGAAGCATACTTGTTCTATTCATAGAATAATTATAGATTTATTGAAAAAAATATTTAGAGTGAAGTTTTCTTTCAATTCTGCTGGTCTTTGCGGCTATGTGCAAAATCTCATTGGGAGATGATGTCAACACACACATTGGAGGCTGGCAGGGCTGTGAAGCAAAGGCCGGGGGCCCTTTCCAATCATCCCTGCCCATCCTGCTGGCCCCCAGCTGGGCACTGGGCATACAAACGGCTCTCAATATGTTTGCTGTTTTCTCTACTGGAGTCACACTATCTCTGGATATTCCTTTGGATTCCCTCCTCTACATCTTTTAGATCTTTGCTCAAATGTTACCTCTTTGGAGTGTCCTTCCCTGACTATTCTATTTTAAATTGTAGCACTTCTATTTTAATTGTAGGGAATACTCCCTGATTCCCTTTGCAGCTTTATTTTTCTCCATCACACAGTTACCCAATATTCCACATGCTTTGCTCATTTGTTTCTTATCTGTTGTCCCCTTCTAGAATGCAAACTCCATTGATCCTAGAATGAAGGTCCTTGGCTCATGCTGGGTACTGGTATTAGTTTCCTAGGGCTGCCATAACAAAGTACCACAGACTGGATGGCTTAAGCAACAGAAACTTGTCTCACAGTTCTGGAAGCTGGAAGTCTAAAATCAAGGTGTTCACAGGGTTGGTTCCTTCTGAGGGCTGTGAGGGATAATCCATTCTATGCTTCTTTCCTGTGTCCTGGCAGCCTCTGACGTTCTTTGGCTTATAGATGACATTTCTCCTGTCTTCACATTGTCTTCCCTCTGTTTGTGTCTGTGTCCAAATTTTCTCTTTTTATGAGGACATCAGTTGTATTGGATTAGGGCCCACCCTAATGACCTCATTTTAGCTTGATCATCTGCAAAGACCCTGTTTCCAAATAAAATCACATTTACAGGTCCTGGGAGTTAGGACTTCAACAACTTTTTGGGTGACGCAATTCAACCCATGTGGTACTCAATAGATATTTGTTGAATAAACAATAAGTCCACTTCCTTTACTTAGGAAGAAAATGGACCATTTGAAGGGAGCCCTAATCTTGATACACATGTTGGTGAACATGTGACAGGCATCTGCAGAAGACAAGGATGGGGCTCCCTGGAGCTGGCATGTTTGAGACTGCTGCAGGGTGTAAAGGCAGGGACTGTCTACAGCCAGATCAAGGTGGGGGTGTCCTCCATGCTCAGCAAAGCAGAAGCCAGGGCAGGGCCCAGAGGGACTTGGAGGGACCAGGGGGGCAGCAGAGTGCTCTGCAAGGAGGTCTGAAGCCAGGAGGGAAGATTGTGGGGCAACACCCAGATGAAAAACAAGAAGGCAGGTTCTGGAAGGGCCTGAAGCCCAATTTTCTCTGGGTCACAGGTGAGGATGGCAGTTGGGAGCTGAGTACCCTGTATGTGGTCTTGCATTGTGTGATGGTGGGATTCTGGGCCATGTGACATGCTGCTTTGCTTTGGCACATTACTTTCTTTTCCCCTGGCTTCTTTTTTCTTTTGATTAAAGTTATTTCTGAGCATTCCAGCTTTTTCTTGGTTGATGTAAGGGGATTGCTGATGGCAGGGCCAGTTTCAGAAGGGAGATTGAGGGCTTCACACGGCTGGGCTGCAGCCAGTCAGTTTGAGAGAAGGAACTGGGAGCAGATAGTCATAAACTCAGGAGGGGCACACTCGGTGGCCTGACTACTGAGCCTTTCCTAGTTGAGGCTTTAATTCACGGGATACAGAAGCGCAAAAACAAACAAACAAACGGAAAAAAAAAACAACTCATCCTTGGCTTCCTGCTTATGTAATGTCACTGGAACAACTAAAGAGTTACATACAGGTAGTCACACAGGCACAGACTAAGAGTGCACAGGGCAAAGGAAATTAAATTCTGTTCAAGGAACAATTATAGATCATCTCCCAGCAGAGACTAGATCCTGGGGACACAGAGATAAGCTTGCAACCTAGTAGAGGAGACAGGCATGGGAATAAAAGTTTGGTGCAACAGGGGAAGTGTCGAATGAGACACAGGGATTGTTTGCATTAGCTTCCTGGGACTGCTGTAACAAAGTACCAAAAACTGAGTGGCTGAAAACAAGAGAAATTTGTTGTCTTATGTTCTGGAGGCCAGATATCAAAAATCTAGGTGTCGGCAGGGCCATGCTCTCTCTGAAAGCTCTAGAGGAAAATCCTTCCTTGCTCTTCTAGCTTCTGGTGTTTGCTGGCATCCTTGGTGTTCCTTGGCTTGTAGCTGCATCACTCTAGTCACATGGCTGTCTTCTCCCCGTGTGTCCACGTGGTCTTCCCTCTGCGTGTGGCTGTCTCTGTATCTACATATCCTCTTTTAATAAGCACACCAGTCGTATTGGGCTAAGACCCATCCTAATGACCTCATTTTAACTTGATCACCTCTGCAAACACCCTATTTTCTTTCTCTCTCTTTTTTTTTTAATAGACAAGGTCTTGCTCTGTCGCCCAGGCTAGAGTGCAGTGGTGTCATCATAGCTCACTGCAGCCTCTGCCTATTTTCAAATAAGGTTACATTCTGAGTACTGGGGGTTAGGACTTCAACATATCTTTTTTTGGGGACAAAATTCAAGGCATAACATTACCCAGTGAGAAGGTGATTACTTCAAAGTGTGTTTATATCATGGGTGGAGGAGGATGGGGGAAGTTTTCCCAGGGAGATGAAGGTAGAAGAAAAGGCATCCCAGATAGGCAGGACAGCACAGGCAAGAAGACACAAAGGTAAAGATTCCAGAGAAGAAGGAACTGACACCTCTTGGGATTCTACTATGTGGCAGGCCCTATGTTAGATACCACAAAAACACCACCATTGTATCCTCACCACATTGCCCTTACTACCCCATTTTACAGATGAAAACTGGTATGTGGAGAGAGGAAGTGACTGGCCAAAGGTCAGCCCACAGTATGGCATCATAGTGGAAAGAAGAAGCCACATCCTGCACCCTACGTCCAGTGACTTGTCTAAAAAAATGGCATAAAGCTGAAGTGACTCGCAGGTGGGAGAATGCTGAGGGGTCACTGATGTCATTCTAGGTAGAGGGGAGCCTACTCCCCCATGGAGATGCTCCTGGTTGGGCATCAGAGAAAGGCCTTAGGCTGACCTCCTGGAGGTATAAGCATCCAAGCAACAGCCATGGTGACCAGGGCTGAGAGATCACACCCACTGTGGAACTTGGCTTACCCTGTGCCCTTGGGGAGGGCAAGCCCTGCTCCTGAGGATAACATCAGCTATCAACTTGCTGTGTGTCCATCGCCTTAAGGAAAACAGGAAGCCATCAGAAGGTCCTGACTGTCCTGCCTCTATGCCTTTGCCCAGGTGTTCATCCCCAACTGCTGCCTCTAAAGCCCTAATTAAACACTCGGTGAAATGAATTGAGCAATCTAAGCTCCTCCAAGATGTGGTGGGAAAATCTTAGCCTCTGGTTGAACTTGGGTCCTCCCACTTACTGCATGATCTTGGCCCTGTCAGGTTCGACCCCCAGTTTCTTCATGTAGATATTGAATAATAATACCTAACTCTCAGCATTGTGGTGGGTATTGGATAAGAGCACAGATGCATTTTGTTAACATTAAAGTGATGTGTATATGCAAGTTCTTAAGCTTAATTAATACATTTAGGACTCTTTTTAGAGCTAAATCAGATAATCTCTCCCTGTAATTCTCCCTCTCCCAAATAGGACCTGCTAAAAGAGGGATTGATAGACTGTGGCCCACGGGCCAAATCTATCCTATTGTTCTTAGCCCATGAGCTAAGAATGATTTTTATATTTTTAAATGGTTGAAAAAAATCAAAAGAATATTTCATCACACATAAAAGTTGTGTAAAGTTCAAATTTTCATGTCCATAAATAAAGATTTATCAGAATACAAGCATGCTCATTTATTTATGCCTATGGCTGCTTTCACACTACAACAGCAGAGTTGACTAGCTGCAACAGAGACTGCATAGCCTACAAAGTCCAAAATATTATCATCTGGTCCTTTTCATAAAAAGTTTCCTGACCCCTGCTCAGGAGTAACAGAAACAGGCAGATAAATACGCTGAGCTAAACCTCAATCTTTAAGGATTCAAATTGGCTGTGCCTATACTCCTCAAATCCTTGGGTCTTTGAGGAGTTCATACACACCTGACTTCTAAGAGTCTGAGAATATCGGCCTGAATTGCTCATGGCTTAGGCAGGGTTGACAACCACCCCCCAGGGGAGCCCTTGTGCCGGGCAGCCTGTAGCCTCTCCCACCAGATCTGAGGGACCGAGGAAGGCTTGTCCCCTTAGGAGAGCTGCAGCTGTCTTGAGTCCAGAGCCACACAAATCCCATCCTGCCTGCTGCAATTTAGCCATTGAAGTTGCCTACACATCAGCTGGCAGTGTGCTTTGCCTAGTGACAGGTCTCCCACTTAAATATAATCACCTTTTTATATCCATGGAGCTCTCTGAATGCCTCTCCCCACTCAAAGCTTTCCTTGATGATTGAAAAGAGCTAAACCAACAAATGGCATTATCTCTCTTGAATGGCCTCAGTCTATCACCTGGACAGGCCCAGAAACTTCAACCTTGAGCTTCTCTTTGTTGTAGCAACAGGTGCTCAGGAAGGGGGTGCGGGTGGGCACAGGGGAGGATGGGTCTAAACACTATATTGGGACAAGAGGAGGAAGGTTGTGGAATGCACTTTGGGGGAGATCTTTAGAAACTGGATCAGCTTCACAACTCTGGAATGGTCTGGGACAGAATTTTTGCAGGACTCAGGGGTGGCAGGTGACACAATGATCTTTCAAGGTTCTAAAAAATGTTCTATGACCCACCTGAGAGTGTGACCAAAAAAAGAGGGTACTAAAGAATTTTCCCAAAAAGTTCTAAGGGAAAATCAAGGGAAGAGCTATTTTTCTTTCCATTTTTTAGTTTTTTATAAAAATATTCCTATGGCTCAAGCCAGTTTAGTGACCACATTATCTACTTGTCCTATCTGACAAGGGTCTAGGAGGGATTCATACTTCCCAAATGCCAATATTTTAGATGTATTCAAATGTTTAGACATACTGTAAAATTTGGTATCAGGGAGTCTGGAAATAAATTTCAGAGGAAGCAGTATGGTATAGGGCAGGAGCCAACAAACTTTATCTGGAATGATCTAGAGAGTAAATTACAGGCTTTTCAGGCCATGTGGTCTTTGCTACAACTGTTTAACTCTGCTGTTATAGCACAAAGGCAGTTGTAGATAGTATGTCAATGAGTGATCCAAGAAAACTTTATGAAAACAGGTGGTGGTCCAGATTTGACCCACTGGCTGCGTTTTACAGACCCCTGGTGTAGGGCTTTAGCCTGCTTAGCACTCTCTGCTTTTCCCTACCAGATGCGAAAGCACAGTGAATACATCAGTTTATGGCAGGAGATGCCCCACTGGGCCTGAGTGGAAGCTGTGGGTAAGCAGAATCCAGGAGAACAGGGACAGGATCTTCAGAGTCAAGGTGAGACGGTGGTTGGCAGCAGAAAGAAGAGTTGGGGCCAGGCAGGGGTCCCCTAATGGCAGAGCATTTGAATACAGACACTGAGTTTGAGGTGGACGGTGGGGGCAGGACTTCCAGTTTCTTGTGCTGCTGACGACCCTAGACAACCTCACTCTTCCAGCTTCCCTGAGGCCAGTGCTGCGATGGTTCCTGCTCTTTTTGGCCATACCTGGAATTTCATGGGATTTATGCCTCCTTTATGCCATTTGAATCTTGAAAACTCCCAATTTCTGCTTGTATGAAGCCCATTAAAGCTTACTTTTAATAATCCTGCCTTGGTGACACCTTCCCTTGACATTCAGAATGAGTTAACCCTCCTCTACGTGTCCCTGGTGCTGGTTTACACCTCTACCAGGTATAGATTGCATAATATTGCAAGTTATATTTGTGGATACCTCAAATTGCTAGATTGTGAGCTTTTCATGTGCATGTTTTACTCATCTTTACATTTTCAATGGCTAGTTGGGGAAAAATGCCAAGAGAGAAATAAGAAAGAAAGAGAAGAAAAGAAAGAAAGAAGAGCAAGTAGAAGAGAGGGAAAGAAAGAAAGGAAAGAAAGAAAGAAACAAGTGAGGTGCAAGGGTGAGTTAATTAAAAATTACCCAGTCTAGTGCTACCTTGCCTGGCTTTGTAATTGCTTTGGTTATAGTGTCTTCTCTCCCTGTGAATTTTACTGTTTTGAGGGAGAAGGACAGAGTTGTAGTAGTCTGGATTATGCTAGTCAGAAATGGCAGAATTTCCACAGCCAGCTCAAGCTAGAAGGGGGATTTTTTTGGTTCCTGTAACTGAACAGAGGGAGGGCAGAGTGCAGCTGGCCTCAGGGACAGCTGGGAGCAGGGAAAAGACAAAGGACTGGACTCACTGCCCTCATCTTGGGTGCTGCCTGTGTGCTAGTCTTTTATTTGGTAAATTTTTTTCATAATATTACAGGGGTACAGATATTTAGGTTACACATACTGCCTTTGTACTGCCCAAGCCAGAGCTACCAGTGTGCCCATCCCCCAGACAGCGCACTGCACCCATTAGGCATGAATATGCTCATCCCCTCCTCCCCACTCCCACCTGCCCAACACCCAGTGAGTGTTACTTCCATATGTGCATGTAAGTGTTGATTGATTAGTACCAATTGAATGGTGAGTACATGTGGTGCTTGTTTTTCCATTCTTGTGATACTTCACTTAGAAGAATGGGCTCCAGTTCCATCCAGGATAATACAAGAGGTGTTAGTTCATCATTATTTTTTGTGGCTGAGTAGTGCTCTGTGGTATACATATACCACATTTTATTTATCCACTCATGGATTGATGGGCATTTGGGTCATTTCCACATCTTTGCAATTGTGAATTGTTCTGCTATAAACATTTGAGTGCAGATGTCTTTATTATAGATTGAATGTTTCTACGCTAGTTTTGATCACTCAGATTGCCTCTGTTTTGGAACCAAGGGTGCCAGCAACCCCCAAGTTTCACAACTTTGGGGAAAACTGCCGTCTTTCCCCAAAGAAGAACTGCCTTTTCCTCTTGAAGTCTGCTTCAGGAAGTCTTAGGGAAGTGTTGTCTTGCCTTGGATGATGTGCCCAACCTGTGGTCAGGGAAGCAGATTTTCATAACTGGTAGCTTCTAGAAGAATACAACAAACATGGGGTGGGGAAAAGACATCCCAAATGAAGGGGGATGTATTTCTTAGAAGGAGGGGGAAGGTGTGCCAAGCAGACAGAATGAGACACCCTCTCTTCAGTGTCTTCCCTTTCTTGAATAGCCCTTCCTGAGTGCTGGGCCCTGAGCCAGGCAGAGACACATGTAGACAATGAGAACCATTTTCCTCCCTTTCTCTCATCCCTTGTTCAAAATTTATCTCCAGGCTGGGACTGCCAACACCCTTGTCCAGAGTAGATTCATGCCCTCACCCTGAAGGATTAACAACCCACCTTTTTCACAGACTTTATAGGCTAGAAATGCCACCCTCGACTTTGCTCTTCCTTTCTACAGCCTGTAAGCACGGAATAAATGAGGCCCAGTCATCTATCATTCATTCAGCATTCATTCGTCCAGCAATGCTAAAAATAATCAATAAACTCTGTCTTTTAGAGCAGTTTTAGGTTCATAGCAAAATTGAGTGGAAAGTACAGAGTTCCAATCTAGCACTTATTTTTCATAAATTATTGTGTGACCAGCTTTTATTGACATTATCTTATTTATTCTACTCAACAACTCTGTGAGGTGGGGATTCATTTTTATCTGCACATTTCAGAGGGAAACTGAGGCCTACAGAGGTATGGGGGCTTGCCTAAGACCTCACAGATATTGAGGGGTCAATCTGGGGTGTTACTGTGCATTTTTCTTGGGTACTTTCAAAGAGTAGAAGTTTCCAAGGCAGGAAGGGCTGACTCTGTAGTGGCCGAATTCTCCACACCCATATTAGATGTTAGGAGAAATAGTGTCACTATTGAAGGGTTTTGAAAACCTCAGCAAAGAGACCAGATTCTGTCTGCCCATATTTGTTCAAGTTGCCAACCTTGAGTTCCCACTGTGTCCCTGTAAGGGAGCCTGGCAACTTCAAATAAGTGATAGGGACTTTCTGTGCCACCCCCTCTGACACTGATGCTGGCACTCTGACCCCTCAATACCCATTTCATCAGTACCAAGTGGAAAAGCCCCTCGTGTGGAGGGTGCTGGGGATGGGGGTGGTTGGCGGGGCTCTCCAGATCCCGCAGCTTGTCTCTCCCAGGACTAGCTCTCGTGCCCAAGGGAATCTCGTGGCTCAGCCTGTTGGGCCTGCGGGGCTACGGTTCCAGTTGCTTCTTTGGCTTCAGTACTTCCCAACTCTGGTCTCTTGGGGTTAGGGTGCCTGTGGTGGGGAGAGGAGACTGGGGCAGGAGGTGGGGGAGTTGAGTGGAGTGGGCAGCTGGTAATATTTTCCAGTTCTTTCTAAAGTGTCTGCCTTCCCTTAATGGACGCGGAAGTGAGCCAGCCGGCTGACTGCTCGGGCTGCGAGATTGGTTACTGCTTACATCATCTGGGCAGCCAGACTGGGGAGGGGTGAGGGGACGTGGGGGAGAAACTGAGCAGGGGATTAATCCAGCCCCGAATGAATTGATAGACAAAGGCGGTGGAGATCAGGTAACCTTTTTCCCAAGCACAGGCCTTGGGGACGTGGAGAAGAGCCAGATAGTTTCATGAGTGCACGCATGGGGTGCTTTGCGGGTGCGCCTCTCTCTACCCACATTTCAGTTTCATTCCGTTCCATCCTATGCCTCTTCAGTCGATGAGCTTCGGTTGAGAATCGGGAATGTCCTAGGAAAATATTAGTGGAGGAGTAATACAGAAAGACCTAAGATTAACAGCCCTTTTGGCACTCCCTTTGGGGGGGACAGCAACACTGTATCAGCTTTTGCATGATAAACCACCCCCAAAGTTAGTGATGTGTGACAGGTTCCTCCACCGCTGCTCGGGAGTCCACAGGTCAGCCCGGCAGTCCTGCTGAACGCGACTGGGCTCTGTGGCTCTCGGCTGCATTTGCTCCATGCTTGTGGGCTGGCTGGTGGGTCAGGCTGGCCGTTGACAGCCTGGATGACTGCAGCCTTTCTCTGCATACTCTCACAGCGTCCCCCAGGTGGACTTGGGCTTGTTCAGGTGGCAGAGCCAGGCTTGGATATGTGTGGCACAGTCTCTTGGCCAAAGCAAGTTACCAGGCTGGCCTGGATTCAAGGGATGGAGTAAGAGGCTCTAGCTCTTGACGGGAGGAGGGGAGAGAACTGTGACATGTCTGCACTCTGCTTTAGACACATGCACCCTTTTTATGTGCAGAAGACCAATGGTCCTTTGTTATTGTCCTTATTACTAACAGCTGTGGCAGGATGGAGGCAGAACACTTAATTCTGATTGGGGGTGGGGTGGGATAGGACAGAGTTTGGAGCAAACTTCACAGAGAAGGAAGCCTCGAAGGACAAACCATATTTCAACAGGAGCTGAAACACACGCCCATTTCTCTTCCTTTTCTATTATGTTCCTCTCGCCAAAATCCCACCTTGGGCCCACCAGCTTCCCCCTGGTGCGTTTGCCGGGGAGTCCATCAGTGACTCCGTGGCGTAGAATCTGCTCCCTGCTTCCCGAGGCAAGAAAGGCTCCAGCCAGGGCTTCCAGGGGTTAGAAAAAGGGAGGTTCCCTAACTCGTGTTTTTGCCAAATTATAACATTTCTCTCCTCTCTCTCTTCTCTTCTTGAGCTCTTTCCCTACTTCTCTTTTTCCCACTGTGATTTCTAATGGGTATGGATCTATGGATGGTAGCAAGGAAAAAGATAAGTAAAAATTGTTATCATTCCATTGCCAATGAAAGAAAAAGATAAATTTATTTCTCTTATATTGTGGCGGGGTCATGCAGACTATCCCACACATTAGCATGTGACTTCTATGTGACTGCTTAGCCCAGTGTTGGGGGCAGAGTAGGTGTCAATAAGTAGGGTGGGGGCAACAGTCATAATTATTGTACCTAATGAATCATTAAAAATGGAAACATTATTTGAGCAGATCTCTGCTGCCTTAGTAGAACTTGCTGATTTGCATACTCTACCAGTGAGATCATTAAGAACAAACAAACATACAAATTTTAGATTTATCTTTTCTATGATCCAACAATCCCACTACTGGGTATTTATCCAAAGGAAAGGAAATCAGTATATCAAAGAGATACCCCACCCCCATATTTATTGCAGCACTATTCACAATAGCCAAGATACGGAGCCAACCTAAGTGTCCATCAATGAATGAATGGATGAAGAAAATATGAAATGGAATATTATTTGGAAGTAAAAAAAAGAATAAAATCCTGTCATTTGTAGCATGGATGGAACTGGAAGTCATTATGTTAAGTGAAATAGGCCAGATACAGAAAGAAATACCGCATATTCTCACTCATATGTGGGAGGTAAGAAAAGTGGATCTCATGGAGGTAGAGAGTAGAATGATAGACATCAGAGGCTGGGAAGGGTAAGGGGTGGGGGAATGAAGACAGCTTGGTTAATGGGCACAAACTTACAGTTAGACAGAAGAAGTGATCTGTGGTGTTCCATAGCACAGTGGAATGACTATTGTTAACAACTACATATTGTATAGTTCAAAATATCTGGAAGGGAAGATTTAAAATGTTCTCAACACAAAGAAATAATAAATGTGCGAGGTGACAGATATCCTAAATACCCTGATTTGATCATTACACATTCTTTGCATATATCAAAATATCACATGTACCCCATAAATATGTACACTTAATATGTATCAACAAAAAAATTTAAAACAAACAAGCAACTTTCTGTTTTAGCACATGCCCGGGGAACTCGCTTTCCTTGGGGAAAAGAAATACCAGAAGGGAACTTAGTCGGGTCTGGGATTAGTCCTCCTCCCCATGAAATCCACCCCTGGAGAAGTCCTCAGTCCACACCTACACCTGCGGGAGAATGCCTTGCCCCTGCTCTCACCCTCGCAGCAGATGGAGGAGGCGAGAGGAACACGGAGGGTGCAGGCTATTTTCTTGAGCTCCCCCATCTTTGTGGCCAGGACTGCTCCTTCTGCAAAGAAAGAAGTGGTGCCCCTAAACCTGGTTTGTCTTTTCTCTCTCTGCCCTGTCTTTGAAGTTCCTAGAGACCTCGTGCTTTGCTTGGGTGCCAGTAATGGAGTGGGCTGGGGGCTGGGGTCTTTGGTGGGGGTTCTGTTCAGTTTGTTCCCAGCCTGGAAGATATGACCAGGAGTGGAGGTTCAAGACTGGAGCCTAGTCTGGAGCAGTACAGCTACCTCTGTCCTCACATGGTTCTCATACTTTCTTCCTCTCTGCTCTTCGTCATTGAAGTAGTTTCTAAATCTGAAATCATTTGGTTGCAAGGAACTGAAATGTCACTCCAATTAGTGCAGACAAATGAAACATTTCTTGCAGAGTTGGGCAGGGCTTCCTAGAAGTGCCTCCTAGAAACAAGGGAAGAGCTGCAGGAGTCAAGGTCTTTTCTCATCACTGTTTGCCTGTATCTGTTTATCTGTGCTTCTCTCTGACTGTTAATTAATTTCCACTACTTCCCAGAGACTTGCTTCTCCTAGGAGGCACATGACCACCAGCTGTCCCTGCTTAGCAATCCCTGCAGAAAGAGAGTGTCTTTTTTCCCTACAGTATTCTTAGCTCAATTCCAGGGAAGGATTCTGAGTTTCGTTACTTGGGCTACATGTCACTGCTGCCAGAACATGGACCATTAGGCTTTGTTAGTCCTTGGTCAAATGCCAACACCTCTAAGTAGGAGTTCAAGTTTCATCACCAGAAGAAAGAGGATGGGAAGGTTTGCTGAACGGACAATAACCAAAAGCACTCTAGCAGGCACAAGATGTAAGCAGGCCATATAGTCCTTTTTTCATTGTCTGCAAAGCCCATCAATGTAGGTGCTGTCTACTCTTCCTTCCTGTGACTGATTGGTATAAGCCAATCATAGCAGCCCCATCCCCTCCCTGACAGTGATTGGTTTAGGCACAAGCATGTGATGTAATTCTGGCCAGTGTGGTATAAGGAGACACCAACTGGAAGACTTCTCAGTCCTTAAAAAGGGAGATCTCTTATGCTGGCCACTATCTGGTCTGTAAGGGATGCCTGGAACTGTTGGACCCAGCCTACAGCGGTGAAGACCTACTCAAGGTCAAGGCTGACACGCTGAGTCTGGCAGAGCAGAGTGGAGCCTGGTCCTTGAGGATCTGGTTGAGCCACTGAACTAACCAACCCTGGAGCCACCTTCCCAAGGGCATTTTGTTTATGAGAGAGTAAATTTTCTGTATTGTTTAAGCCAGTGGTTTTCAATGTTTTGTCCCTGGACCAGGAACATCAGCATCCCCCGAGAACTTGTTAGAAATGCAAATTCTTGAGCCTCACCCAGACCTACTGAATCAGAAACTCTAGGGTTGGGTCCCAGTCATTTGATTTTTAACAAGCCTTCCAGGTGCATGCTAAAGTTTGAGAAGCACCATTTAAGCCATTTGAGTCAGGATTGGAGGGGCATTTGGTTCTGTTTACTTGTAGCTGAAATATCTTAATTGGGACCCTCATGACAGAAAGAGTCTGGAAAGAACCCAGAATCATTCTAATTCTACCCTGTCATCTTATACTGAGTTTAGGAAGGAACAATATGCAAAGTGTATAGCCTTCTTGCTATGATGCTGCCCCTGAAGTCTGGGCCCTTCCTACCTTGGAGCTGTTATTCTCATTTGTACTGTCATCATCCAGGAGTCTTTACTTTCCCTTACTTTGCTTTGGGGACCTGCATAGGGCAAGTCACACAGACTCTTTACCTGATGCCTTTAACTTCAAGATGCCTTTGTCAGCCAGGGTCCTGGCAGGAAACAGATGGCACATTCAAACGGGGCAATTAGAAGAGAGTTTAATAAAGGGGTTGTTTGCAAAGGTGTGGGCAGGATAAAGGGAACCCTACCAGGATAGTGCAGAGCCCCAGGGCTAGTAACAGCATTGCTACCTACAGGCCTGTAACGGGCGGAGAGAGAACAATTATTGGAACCTAAAGAGACACCCCCCCACCTAATCCCTGGAACCCGTGAATGTGACCTTATTTGGAAAAAAGGTCTTTACAGGTCTAATTAAGTTAAGGATCTTGAGATAAGGAGATCATCCTGGTTTATCCGGGTAGACCCCAAATTCAATGACAAATGTCCTTATAAAAGAAAGGCAGAGGGAGATTTGGGACAGATAGGAGAAGACACAGAGAAGAGAGGAGGCAACGTGGATGCAGAGACAGAGATTGGAGTGATGAGGCCACAAACCAAAGAATGCTGACAGCCACCAGAAGCTGGAAGAGGCAGAGAACAGATTCTCCCTGAGCTTCCAGAGGGAGCATGGCCCTGCCAACACCTTGATTCCAGACTTCTGGCCACCTGGGACCGTGAGAGAATAAATTCCTGTTGTTTGTAAGCCACCAAGAGTAGTAACTCATTACAGCAGCCACAGGAAACTAACACAGTAGCTCTATGGGAAGGACCGTGTGCCAGCAGCTGTAAGGAGCCCAGTCAACCTGGAACAATGCTGCCAGGAAGGAACGGGGACTCAGTCCTCAGCATTCACTTTCTTTATCCCTTTTGACTTCCAGAGGGTGCCTCCCATTGGCCAAGTCCAGATGAAAACCATAGAACAAAGGAGCCCCTGGACATGGTCACCATGGGTTGGCCTCCTGAGACTTGGCAGGATGGAGAAGGCTGGACCTGGAGGGACAGTGGAAACTGTCCAGTGTGCACACCATTGTGCAAAAAGCACAACTGAATTGTAAACATCGAACAACCATGGAAGGATGAGGTATAAACATTTACATGAGCTGTATGTGGCAAGAATTAGTGATTTGTAAAGTTGAGAGGAAAAAACCCCAATTTGTCTGGAAAAGCTGGTGGAGGAAGTAGAAGTTTAAGCAATGTCTGAGTAGTGGGAGAAAGATGGTTTCATGACGCTGGGCTGAGGAAGTGCTCGGAAGGTAGCTAGAGATGGTGGTGGGATGGGAGTGTGGAAAGTGTGTGACTAACATGTGCGTGACGTGAGTGGGGAAACCTGGTAGGAACAGGGGACAATTGGAGAATGACTGTGTAACCTAATGTGGAACTCTTACATTTTCACAAATTTATGGCATTGTGGTTCAATCCGCAATAGGGTCACCAGGTAGGGCCCTAACCATCCCTTCTTCTGGCAGGCGAGGACAACCCCATCAGACCTCGCCTCAAAGCCCAAGGAGTACTGCCTCCCAGAAAGGTGGCTGAGTGAGTGTTGGGGTCAGTTCTGTGTCCTTTGGATGAGAAGGCACAGGGCTCAGAAGATAGACACTGGGCTGGATGAATTAGAGGGACCTGGGGTCATCACCCCAGAAGTAAGTTGCTGGGCAGGGTCTGGGGAGGATTTGGACTCAGACTCATCATGGTCACTGCCCTGCGTGATCCTTGGTGATGTATTTTGTTTTCCCTGTGCCTCTCTTAGGAAAGTGGGAAGAATGAATTTCTCTCTTTCTGTCTCACAGAGACTTGGAAAAGAATGAATAAATCAAGGGAAATAAATAAATAACAACCACTAATTTACCAAGCTACACAAAATTATCTAGTTACAAAGTAGGGAAGAAAAAACAAAGGGCTAGGTGGGTGGAAGACATGGAAACCACGTAAGTGTGGGCTAAAGAGGGATAAGGGAATGAACATTTATTAGCAAGAGAGACAACCTTGCCCCCTTTTTTCCCTCCACTCAACATATTTTACTTCTCTTTACCAGATAATCCAAGAGGGAGGACTATTGTCTATGGCTCTTCACTCTGACATGTGAGGTTTGGGCCAAAGAAATTGTTCTTAAGAGTGTGAACTACTTGGCAGCTTCTATTCTATGGTACCTCTCTGCTCACCTTGTAAGGTACAGCAACAATGACAACAAACCAAATTACCAAAGTACAGAAAACATTTGTTCAGTCGCTTGCCAAGTGTTCCTAAGCCAGAGATCTGGGCATCTGACCCTGGAGGGGCCCTTTAGCCTGAGGAGTGTGGTGCATGTTTCATAGTGAGCAGAGGCTGTCTCTGAAATGTCCAGAGAACCAGGGGGTTTGTAGTAGTTTGCATATGGAGGGTGTGTGTGTGTGTGTGTCTGAATGTTAAATGTTATCTGTGTGTCTGCATGCAGTGTTGTGCCAATGAAGTTGGACATGCTTCCATGCACAAGATGGGGTCTTGGCCTTGGCAGTGAGGAGATGTACGTGTGGCCATGAGTGATGGCAGAGTCCAGGGCCTCTGGGGGCCTGCCACCTGCAGGGCTCATTTATAGAGGAGACCAGGTGCTTGGAGTGTCCCCAAAGCAAGACAGAGCACACTGTCATGAGTTTGAAAAATACTCCTGTGAGAGATATAAATAAAGACTCTAAGCCCAAAGCCAGGGTTTAGAAAGCCATCCTTAAACACAGGATAATTTATAGCCACTGCTGTCTCTTCCCATGGATGACTCAGCTCTCCTAGCCCAAGTGGGCCTGGCCTGCTCCAGTAACCTTGCTGAAAGGGAAGAACTGAAGCAGACTCCAAGGGCCCCAGTGATCTAACCACCCAGGCACAGGACTACCTCCTGCTGGGCTCTACCCCCTCTTCTCTTGGGGCAAATTCCAGCGATGCCATGGATGAACACACCCTGGAAGCTGAGAGACTGGGGATGTGGGTATTCCCAGCTGGCCGACCCTTGGAAGTCTATTAAACTGGTTCCTGTATACCTCTGGGATCTTGGTGGATTCTGCTACCCACACAATGGGCATTGGCTCGAACACCCTTCCCCCATTCCCCAGCCCACCTTCCAGCCATTGGGAGGCAGCAATCTTAGGACAAAGCTTGAAGCTAGAGAGTTTCTCTCTGTCTCAGAGACTCTTGAGCCCAATAGGAAGAGTTGAAATGAGAGTACTTTTCCCTTTTATTTAAAAACATGATATATACCCAAGTCAAGTGCCAAAAAATGGCTGAAGAGAGGGGACAGATAGTGATATGCTTAAACGTGGTAAATTTGTGGTGGGAGGCAGTTAGCAAGGAACAGGATTAGTTTTCCAACTCTCTCTCTCTCCCTCCCTGCCCACCTGTCTTCTTTCATTATATTTTTGGCAGACTCTTTGGCCAACCCTGTCTAAAGAGACAGATGCAAGCCCAGAGGGTGCATACCAGAACCAAAGGATGTTTCTTTTTCTTCTTGTTTCCTTAAAGAACTTCCAGGGGTATGGAAAGGACTGGAGCTGTTTGAAGGTCTTTTTAGCCACATGCTTTACCCTGACTTGGATCTCAGGAACATTTTTATGCCAAGGCCCATATGCCTGACTGTCCAAGTGTAGGGAAAAAAAATCATCATTCAGGGATATTTTAAAAATAGTTTAGCTCTTTGATCAAATTGCTAAACAGCCTTGAATCAAGTTTCCTCTGCTCTAGCAGATGAATTCGTGCAACTGGCCTAATTTTAACACAGGGTTGAGCACATTATAGGTATGCAATAATTTTTGAACAAATGAATAATTCCTTGAATCTTTAATGAAGTATCCTCATTAAACATGTATTTATTAAGCCACTTTGGGTGTGTGTGGGTGTGGGCATGTGTGTAGGTGCGGGCGTGTGTGTGAGTGTGTGCTTCTATGAGAGTGAGTCTTCAAAGGCCTCTTCTTGCAACGACACTCTGTGATTCTGTGACCTATATTCTGGGTACACACAGTCATATCCTGATACTTTGATTAATCCCTGGGAAGGAAGTTTCAAGTTAGCTGAGTTAAAACACACACCACACACACACTCCAAACCTACACAAACCTACTTCATAAATGAGAGAAAGCAGAGGACCCTGGAAGCTACATACCTAAAACCACAGAATTTCTGCCTGGTCTGGCCTGGGCTTGTGAGAAATGCATCACGCCTGCTCCAGATCCCGCAGCCCAGTCTTTTTGAAGTTTGTCTTCTGTCCCCTGCCTCCTCTTTCTGATCTTTCCATTTGAGGAGGGTCTTCCACATTATCAGTTTCTAGAGGCCCCCATCCTCTTCATCACCTCTGTCTTTTCATGTCTTCAAAATAAAACAGGCTGCATTTCATTTGTATGTGCAGGTTGATCAGCACACATTGATGGGTGGGATTTAGAGATCCCTGCATTTTATAGAAAGGAAACAGATGAGCAGAGAGGTGAAGAGACCCCCAAGGTCACACAGCTGTGGAACAGCAGCAACCTAGCCCCTGATTCTGATCTGGAATTGATCTATAATTGTTAAATAAGAGCCACAGGTACAATTCCTGTGCCAACTTGAATTGCCAAGGCTGCCAATCGGGGACCTTGACGTGGCATTGAGGCAGAGGTGAATGACTCTGCCCTTTTGATAGCTGATCACTCTGCTCAGATCAATACTACTTGGTATGGCTCCAGTGGTTTCCTCTGCCCTATTTGGGATATACACACTGCATTAGGGATTCATAGATCTGGCTAGGCCTCCCAGATGGCATCTGCTTTCTGAAGTTCTCAGCCACCTGGCAGAAGAATTCCAGCCTCAGCAATCTTGGTTCTGAAGGATATAGGGAGGCCCTTTGGTGAGAAAACAGCCTTGCATTTCTGCTTTTTCACCAGAGTGAGAAAGGGCCCTTCTGTTGGGTGTGCAGAGTTGACCCTGGACACCTCCACTGTGCACTCTCACCCTGATCATCTGCAGGTCTTGGCGGAACACTTTATAGATAGAGGATAGCATTTGGGTACAAGAAGTTCTCATAGAGCCAAAAAGAGTCCCACTGGTTAGGGCTGGAAGAGAGACAAACACACACGAGGATTCTGTTACTCAAATGAAAGGGCCTGTGTGCCTGCACATGGATGACAGGGATGGTCTTTGGCCCCAGACAGCATGATTCTGACCTGATTGGCTTGTGAAATGGGCTACTCACATGCATCGTGGCCCCTGCCAAGGTCAGGGGGGTCCATACGCATGACCACCCTGGGAAAGGAAGATCTGTGGTCTCTGGAGACAACTCAGATGAGTGGGGAAGGAAAGGAAAGGCGGGGAGCAGAGAGAGGGGGTGTCCTGCCTTGCAAACCCTCCTCCGCCTCCTTACCCCTCCCCACCGCCAAGTCAGAAGAGCCAACAGCACGGGGCAAAGCAGGGCCAGCTGACACTGTGGCCTGTTTATACCTTGTAACCAGAGCCTGTTCTCACACAGGCTGCCCGACAGCTGCGGAGATAAAGGGATGGGCCGCTGCTTCCACACACTGGGTGACCCGTGCTGGCGTCCATCTTGGGGGCAGCTGATCCTGAACATTTTCTCAGGTCAGAGGGTGGGAAGAGGCGCAGCCGGCCACCAGCTACTGCTCGTGGTGGCGGATCCTGGAGCCCTCTGCTGAACCTGCTCGCGTGCTACCTCCAAACCCCTATCTCCCGATGGGGTTGCTTTCTCCAGGGTCAAGGGAGGTGAGAGAGGAGTTCTGTATGTTTTGTTGGTCTGTTTTCCTCTCTCTTTATCTTTGTCATCACAGAAACCAAAAAGAACATGTGGTGCAGATCTGGGCCAGGCAGAATTCTAGATTCTGCTGCCAAATACATCTTTCAGGCCAGAGTACTTCTCTCCTTGCCCCCACCCCAGGCCTCCCCTCAAAGGTCAGCTTCATTTTCCTTCCCATCTGGGTCCCCTCGGTTCTGGGAGGCAGAGGCAGAGACCTCCCTCCACTCAGCCCAGCCTGGAACCCCCGCCAGGAGGCCGGCGTGGTGAGCTTTCCCCGCCAGGGTCTGGTGAGGCTGAAAATTCTTCAAGCCAGTTCATCCCACTGGCTCTTCCACGGGCTGTGTCCTGACTGTCCCCCACCCAATTCCATATCCTGAAATCCCTCCCCTCATCTTCCTTGCTTCTCTCTCTCCTATTAACTGCCCTTGCAGCAGCTGGCTCTGCCTATGCCCCAACCCCAGTCCCAGGTGCCTTGAAAGTGGGTACACGTTGTGTCCTGGTTCTCAGTGTTCACACCTCTCAAGATATTTGCAGATGGTTAATGTGTTCCTTCCTTTGGTCTCCTGCTCCCTGCAACTTTGGCCGGGGTGATGGGGGGGGCAGGGAGGGAGGGGCAGATTTAGTTCATGCTGGAGCCTGGCCCTGGTATGGCCATGACTGGTGCTCTTAGGGCCATATGCCAGAGTGACTTCTACTGTCCTGGCCTGTCCCCTTTCTGGTGGCAGCCTGGGCAGGGGTGGGGGGGTGGAGCTCACAGGGCTGGCTGAGTTTGTTCAACAGCTGCCTCAGAAAGGAAGAGGTGGGGGTGAGGCTAGAGGGTATGGGAAAAACAGCAAAAACCAAGGCACTCAGAGTTAGAGAGATCCAAGTTCAAGTCCACACGTGGTTGCTGACCAGCTGTGGGAACATTGACAGTTTCTTCATCATTTAAAATGGGAATGATGATAATTCACACTTCTTACGATGGATGTCAGGGTCATGGACATAAGGGAGGGGAAGATGCTTGGGAAATTGTTTTCTTAGTGTCTGGTTCACAGTGGGTGCCAGGAAAAAAGAAAGGAAGGAAGGAAAGAAGGAAGGATGGAGGGAGGATGGGAGGAAGAAAGGAGGGAGGGAGGGAGGAAAGAGGAGTAAAGAACTTTCTGGGACCTCTGCTTTTTCAAGTACTGAAATCTGAAGCAAACTGGACTTAGAAGCTGCTGAGTTTGCATGTTCTTGCTCCAAGATTTGCTGTGTCTCAACTTTGCAAATGTTCACTCACTGATGAGATTTTTCTTCTTTTTTCTTTCCCTTGATCAGAGTCTCAGAGAGCAAAGAGAGCACCTCTCATAATGCCTGGCACACAGCAACTGTTTAATAAATGCTGGTTTGTGCTCCTGAGGACTTCTCAGCAAGGAGGGAGGCCTGGCCACCTCTCCCCTCCCCCGGCCACTTGCTCGTGCCCCATTCTCATGGTTCGCTTCTCGGGCTCTGGCTCTCGGACTTCCCCTGCTCCCTCCCACTTCGAGACCTCTGCCACATCTCCCTTTGTACCTGCTTTCTGCTGCAGGTCACCTCCAGGACTCTGCCACTTTCCAGCTGAGTGACCCAGGTGGGTCCTTGAACCCGTGTTGGTTTCAGTTTCCTTATCTATAAAGAGAAAAACTAGACACAATCTTTAGCTTGGTGGGAGAGCTACATGGGATCTAGGAAGGGCAGCTCTTAGCCCAAGGCCTGACTCTGAGTCCATGTGCAGGGGACGGCAGCTCCCGTGAGTTTTTGCTTATTGCTGTAGGTCCCTCCTTCTTACTCTGTTCTTGGGAGCTGTCACCTTCCATTCTATTCTTTGTTCTGCTTCTCCCCCAATGAAGGCAGAGTGGGATGCTCTTTCCCCAGCTCCCATTTTCTCACTGCAAGACAAGCCCATCACCTTCTCCACCCCACCTGCCCACATCTTTGTTTTACTAAATGTGGGAGAAGTTATAAAGATTTTAAAACTTTAGAAAGTCCTATAAGCATACATCTGAATAATAACTTCCCTGTTGGAATAATAGCTAGAAGCTCTGTTGGGTGTGTTTGCCTCTTGCTTGAATTCTTTATTTTTTTTAAACAAAAACACACATTTATTTACTAACCAAAGACTCCTAATTCAACCAACACTTTGAAATAGCTGTATGTAAAATGTTTGTGATAAAGACAATTAAACACGGTAATGAAAAACAGAAACAAAAACGAACAAGCAGGGTGGAAAAGTTTGCTACCTGACCTGAGATTGTTCCTTCTCACAGCTAGTTGCTGTCCAAGCCACGATGAAATTTTTATTCTGCTTTTTTCGTAGATCTGCGTCCAGGTGACATTGGCCATGATGCATTCCACCGCTGCTTTTTTCTGTCTTCCACTTTTCTTGTTACTGTGTTTTTCTTTCTCATTCCATTCCTGGTGTTGAACCAATGCACTGTTTATAAAGTTGCAGACAGTCTGAGCTTTTCTTCTGTCAGCGGTGGTTCCTTCAAACTTCTCTCCAAGTTTAGAAGAAAACTGTGCTGTTTTCAAAGTGCTCTCAGTTTTCGTGGTGAGGCTTTTGCCATCAGAAGGGATGGCACCATCTGGTTTAGCCATTGCACTGCTTTTTTGCAGGGCCATACTCACTCCTATTTCTTTTGGGTACTTCCTGTCTGCCAGGCACCATCTTCGTAGCAGCTGCTGTTTGATGACCGTGGTGGGTGATGGGCTACCAGGGTCCCGTGGGGAGTGGGTGCCAGGTGGCCAAGGGGAGGCATGCCCTCCTGTTTGAATTCTTAATAGTGGAGTTCACAAAAGTCCAGCCGTCCCCCACCCTCATTTCCTACTTATTTCAACTTCAGCCTCCTGGATGGCTCTCCCCTTCTCAGAAGGAGATGGGGAGATGCTGTTCAGGAAGAGCGATAACTGGGTTAGTGCTCGTTCTATAGGCGTCCACTGCATCAGTGATGAGCTTTGACCCTGGGGGCGGGGAAGTGAGAAGAGGTTTCCTTAGCCTTGGTTCTCAAACTTCAGCGTGCAGAAAATCACTGGGGTGCCTTCTAAAAAATGTCATTTCTAAAAAATGTCTGCCCCCCCTACCCCTGAATTGATTCTGATTCATTACTTCCAGGACGGGGCCCAGAAATTTGCACCTTAGCTCTTCAGATAAATCTGCGGCAGGTGGTCTAGGGAACCCCAACCACAATTGTGAACACTTGGAAGTATCTTTTGCTTGTCCCACAGTAAGTGTGTCACTACCAGGTTGTCCTCCTTGTCACAGCCAACCTGAGTCAATCTGCTCAAGCACAACTCTCAGGCACTTTTCAGTGGTTAATGGCAGAGTCAAAGGAGCTTGAGCTGGGAGAGTTTAGCTGTTCCTTCTCACCCCTGCCACCATGTTTTAAAGAAAGCAAGTCTCAGAGCAGATTCATACCTATGGTTATTAAATCACCATTTATGGTTAAACAGGCATCTGCTCTGTTAGCTTAAATAAATCCCTGCTCTCTGTCCTTGTAGAACCTCTGACCTCCCACCAAATGTTCATTCAAGGCAGAAGAAAACACAGTTCCAAAGGCAGAATCCTACTACCCTGGTAATTGGCATCAGGCTGTTAGAAACCCTCTTGACCAATGGCTGGACACAGGACCACTTGGGGGTAAAGTCCCAGAAGCCATGCCGGGTGCAAGCTCAGGTCTCCGTGAGTGTTTCTAAACTCTTTTAGCCAATCCACATATTGTGAATATCTTTAGTTTCATGAGAAGAATGCATTTCCACCATTCTTCATGCTAATAAAAAAATCAGCAGTAAAATCCCAGCTTTGACCAGCAGATTGGCAAAGTCTTAGATATGATCAAGATCTGGACGTTCACAGGACGTGGGGAGGCTGACCCTGGGGCATAGCCACCCTCTGCAGGACTTTCCCTGAGCTCATGCCTTAGCCTGGCTTCCTCCTTCCCTGGTTCCCTTACTGGTCCTCTGGGAGGCACTTCCATGATAAATCATTGCCCAGGAATCCTTCTCTCAGGGTCTGCTTGCAGGGAACCTGGGGGGTTGTGCATTTCTGCAGGTTGGTGGTTCTTTGATTTGAGAGCAAATCAGAATCACCAGAGGTGCTGGTTAAAAATGAAGATTTCAAGGTCACATCACAGAGACTGTGATTCAGTAGGGTGGGGCCCAGGAGTCTGCAATTTAGTAAGCTCTCTGGGGATTCTGCTATCTGTGGTCCTGGGGCCCCCTTTTGAGAAGCACCACTGTAGCCCTCTGGAAGCTCGAGTGACCCGAGATGGGCTGACATGAGCCTGGACTCCTGCAGCCCCACCCCTGCCTGGACATCTGCTGATCTGACAACTCCAAGTGGCTTGGCTTCAGCCAGGAACAAAGGGCTGCTGCCTCAAGCCAACTGGCACGCTCCTGGTATCAGGCCGGTCCTCCACGCCTGGGCTCCACTCGGCCCCAGCACAAGAGGGGCGCTTTGCAGAGACCTGCTTGTTTGAACATCTGAGAACCACGAGACCCCTGCTTGGCACCCACCCTTCTACTCTTCTTGCTGGCACCTGGCCAAGTTGCCCAGTTTTCATTTCTTGGTTATTGAGACATTCACACTTACACACACACCCCCCCTTTACCTTGGATCTCAGGGATATGGGGCTGGGACTGAACCCCCAAACAGCCACTTCTGGCAGTAAATCTAATAGTTGCACACACAAGCATTATTGTCACACTTCCTGGGTGGAATCTGGGCTCCTTCCAATCTCACTAGCTTTCAGACTTTGGGCAAGTTATTTGATCTTTTTGTGCCTATTATTATCTTTTTTTCTGAAAAATGGAAATAATGAGTAACTACCTCTGGGAGTTTATTTGTTGCTGATAAAATGCCTGGCACCTAGCGAGTGCTCAGCAAACATTAGCTAATCTTATTGTGCAGGCGGAACAAACTCCCCTAACCCTCGGTGAGACAGGTCAGCTGGAGATGATCAAGTATTATTTGTACCCTCACAGAAGCAATGGGGTGTATCACTCACAGACCCTTGTGAATGCTCTGGGGGGGTGGCAAGTGGGAGGGGGTGGAAACAAGTTGAACGAACGTTTTTAGCTTTGCATAATTGTGTTTTGACTGTGGGCAGACACACGAACATTTTGACTATAAGGATAGCCAAGGGGACAGGATAATTGTGGGATTTGTACTGGAAAGCAGCCTTGCTCAGCACACACTCACTCACACACTCACATACGTCTTCTCATACATGCATGTGCAACTCATACACACATACTCACACACACACCTCATACATGCATATACAGGCTCACACGCACATTCATACATACCTTCTCATATGTACATGTGCACGCCCCCACACTCTCTCACACATGTTCACACTTTTTCATACATGTGTATCCACACTCACACACTCTCTGCACACACATGCACATTCTCATACATGTATATGCACACACACATACTGCCACACACATTCTTACAATATACATTCTTACACTCACACATAGACTCTGAGACAGACACGCACATGTAGATTCACTTTCATACATACACCCCCACACCCACCCACTCACCCACTCACACACACACAGACATGCTCGCACATGCGGTCACACACGCCTTCTGTGGAGGCAGAGTTAGAGAGGCCTTCCCCGGGCGTGGGTGGGCGGTAACAGCTGAGGACAGAGGAGCAGGACAGGAGGAAGTCAAGGAACATTCTTGTGGAGGAGCCAGGCAAAACCAGACTCTATCTGGTCTGTGTCTTCTGGGCGAGGCAGCCCTGGGCAAAACTAAATCTCTTACAAAGCCAGAGAACCAAGCCCCACACTAGGGACTCCGGCAAAATGTGGTTATAGGGAGGAGGCAGGTTTGCAGAAATCTGCCCAGGAGACAACAGTAGCAACACCGAAGGTAGAAATGAGCAGCGATGTGCCAGGTGCTATGCCGCCTGCTTTTACTGCCTCTTATGAAATGACAACTACTGGTAACACTACGGTCCTGTGTTGCAGAGGGAGAAACTGAGGCACAGTGGGCTCCTCAGCTTGTACACGTGGGCATTGGGCATGGACCCAGGCGGCCCTGGGGAGGACGGCAACTAGACCTCTTGTGCCCCCACCACAAAGAGGGGGTGTTGTGTGAGCTGAACTTTGGGGCCAGTGTGTGGAGTGGGGACAGGGGGTACAGGATGTGGACAGAGGCAGGCAGGCGGGGAAGTGTGTGGGCTGCTCCGGGGAAGGGAGGGCGCCAGGTGAGGGGGGCTTGGATCTGGGAGTGACTTGATACTGGATGCTCCTTTTAGGAGTTTGGCTTTTGTTTTTCCCCTGTGAGCACGGGAGGAGCAGAGGCCTGGAGGGGAAGATGACTCTAATGGGATGGATGGAAAAGGTCAAAGAGCAGAGGAAGGGAGCTCTGGTGTGGCCCACCTGAGGGGAAATGGGGACGAGCCGTGCCTGGGTGTCTAGTGGGAAGGGCTTTCTGACTGATTGCAGGAGGTGGCCGTGGGGAGAGAGAAGGAAGGCCAGGATTGACAGGGGTGTTTCTAGCAAGGAAGCTGGAAGGATGGTGGGGCAGATGCCCCAAATTAGAGATGCGAGAGGAGAACACACCGCGAGAGAGGTGCCAAGGAATACGGCATGGATGTGCTCATGGGGAGGCGTTCAGGGAGCAGGCTCGGGGACACTCAGCTCACAGGCTGTGCCACCCCCAGGGCTTGTCGGGACAGCACGTGGGGCAGTGCCCTGAGGAGAATGCCCTCGTGGGAGGTGGAACAGCTGCCAGTGCTGGACGCCAGAGCGGTCAGGCAGAATATTCCACTGGAAAAGGAGTGCCCGTGTGCATGTGTTGGGAGACTGCCCTTCCTCCTCCCCTCCCCGGGGGCCGTGGCTCCTCTATGGGGAGGAGTTCAGGGCTTATTTGCTCAGCTGACCTCTCCCCAGTGTCACTACCAAGGTCTGAGCTCCTGCTTCTAGCTCCGGGCTCTCTCCACATCTCCTGGATGCTGGGAGGGACCAGGGGCCTGCGGGTGAGACTGAGCCAGAGCTGAGAGCCACCGCAATGGGGGAGAGGCAGCCAGAGAGGAGATCCTCAGCCCAGACCTGACGGGAGCTGAACTTGACATTGATCGAGTGTCTCCTCTCCGCCCAGCGTGGGCTCAGCCCCACAGGTGCAGAAGTAAAATGTGGTAGGTGTGCGCAGCAGAGAGCTGCTCAGCCTCGAGGAGAAGGGAATCCTGCCACTGGTGACAGCAGGGATGAGCCTGGAGGACACGATGCTGAGAGAAGTAAGCCAGGCACAGAGAGACAGGTACCACATGATCTCACTTCCGTGTGGAATCTTGTGGACGAGGAGAATAGAATGGGGGTTCTCAGAGGCTGGAGGGGCAGAATGGGGAGAAGCTGCTCAAAGGGTACAAAGTCTCAGTGAGGCAGGAGGAGTACCTTCCGGAGACCTCTTGCACAGCACGGTGACTATAGTTAATAACAATGTAACGTATATTTCAAAACTGCTGAGAGAGTAGATTTTAAATGTTTGTACCCTACCCCACAAAATGAGTATGAGGTGATGAATATGTTAATTAGCATGATCTAATCATTCCATAATGTATACATATATCAAAATACCACATTGTATCCCATACATATATATAATTATTATTTGTTGGCACTGTTTTCACAATACCCTTCCACCACAATAACTTACATGTATAGCTTTCTGCACTGTCACATTTGAGAAATCACTTGCTCTTCACAATATCTGAGTCTAAAAGAGATCACCTGTCCTTTTCTCAGGAAAGCTGGGGTTCTGGAAGATTGCATGACTTGCCCAAAGTTACATGACTACTACCTGAAAGAAACAGCGTCTTCACATAGATTTCTTCTGCAGGCTGCTCACGGTGACTGTGTGGGGCAGCCTAGGGCTCTGATCTGCCTCCCAAGTCATTAAGATGGAATGTTCACAGTAGTATTCTTTGAAAACGGGTCCCTGTGGGTTATATATAGGGGCTCTGTTTGTTATCAAACCCAAGCTCCTGCTGCAATGGGGTAGTATTAAGGAGGTAATACAATTGGACAGAAGGATGGGGACGTGGGCTGTGGCTGTGGCTGTGGCTGGGGTAACAAAAAGAATATTGGGCTCTCCCCTGGGCTCTATCAAATGACAAGATCCAGCTGTGGGCCTTGGGCCAGTCACCTTCCCCCCTCCACAAAGTATTGAGTTTTGTCACCGATGCAACAAAGGGGCTGAACAAGGTGACCCCACGGTCCTTCCCAAGCCACTTTTGGGAACCGAGACTTGGCAGGAGCCATGCTCTGGCAGCAGGCAGGTGCTGATGGGGCCAGTCCCAGGTGGAGGTGAGTGAGCAGCTCCAGCCTTTTGTGCAGAAGCCCTGGATGGGAGGCAGGTTCAAGTTTTCAAGGCAGAAAATGCAGCTTCAATACAATGGAGCTTCACCCTCACCTTCCCGGAGATTCCAATGAAGCTGTCATTCTGTCTGGGTGAGGGACCTGGGCAAGGGAAAGTCAGGCTTCTGGTGGCACAGGGGCTGAGGAGGCCTCACTAATGGACGGGCATGAAAGTTCTGGAAATTTTGAAGCTACAAGGAAGTATAGGCAGTATATGGAAAAACAGAAGTGTGGGCAGTAGTATTTTTTAAGCACCTTAATTTTTCAGTTTTTAAACTCAAAATAGGAAACATCTACTAACTCTAAGTGTTCTTAAAATGATCACGTTTGGTATATTTTGAGATGAAAAGTCTTCCTGGAAACAACAAAAGAATTTGTAGGAAAAAACACTCATTGTTGACATTTGCAGCCTTATTGGCAGTGAAAATGAGCATTTCTATTCTTTTGTTCCCTGCAGGCCTCAGGACTTGGTGTTGCCGAAGATGTTTTCAGCCATGGAGGGGCATGGGGGCAGGGAGCCCAACTCCATCCCAGGTGTGCCCAGTGTGGGGTCTTGGCAATATTAAGCACAAGAGTCCTTCCCTGGGCTTTGATTCCCTGAAGAATGGGAAATTCTGTGTCCCGTTTCATCTCACCCTGCTGCATTTTCTCCTGTTACTTCTGCTGTCCTTGTACAAAGGAGTCACAGCTCACCACTCACGACAGAGCAACTTTTATACAAGGTTTGATGGAATGGGAAATTTAAAAATTCTCATGGCAGATATATAAAATCCTTATATGAGATTGTAGAGATGGGGCAGGGGTTTTGTATTGCACTCTTCCAGTGCCCAGTGGTGCACGGCACGTAGGATTGCCAGATAAAATACAGGATGCCCAGTCAAATTTGAATTTAGATAAACAATGAATAACTTTAGTATAAGCATGTCTCAAATATTGCACGGGACATACTTATTCTTATTTACTGAAATTTCAATTTAACGGAGCATGTGGTATTTTTGCTAAATCTGGCAAACCCTAATTGTACGTCTCCTTGGCCCTCCTTTTACATCATTGCTGTGGTAACCAGCTTGGAGCTCCTGGAAGTCCTTGTCTAAGCTGCATCTTGTGTCCTTTGCTTTTCCCTGGGGCTTCTCTGCTATTTCTGTGTGGAAATGCTGGGCACTGGCATGACGACATGGTTGCAAACTGGGAAGGGGCAGGGAGTTAATCCCTTGGTACAACTCCTGACCAGTGGAGGATGGGAGCCATGGACAAATATTCCTCTCGTTACAACCCTCCAGTAGACAATTACGAGGTGCATTTTATATGGCTCCTCAGAGGATACCAGTGGGATCGAGCCTCAGTTTTGTACAGTGGAGATCACCTCATAATGCATTCTTGGGTCAACCTCCCTCCCTCTTTTCCTCCCTCCCTCCCTTTCTTCCTTCTTTCCTCCCCTTCCCCCACTCCTGTTTCCTGGGGTCACTTCAAAAAATAAGCCACCTGCACGCAAGAGGCTTCACTCTTTGGGGGAAGCTCAGGTTAAGACCGGCTTGGAAACTCCACTGAGGCTTCTGTTGGAAGGAGAAACCAGATCTCAGAGCTGCATGGAATTTTAGCAAATGTAGACGGCAAGAACCCCGAGAGATCATCTAGCACAGTCATTCATTTAACAGGTCTGGAAACAGGCCAGAGACCTACCCAAGACTATCCCTCAACCCTGCCAGCCCACGGATAATCTGAAATTTCTGCTCTTTGTGAAGTGAGCCAATCTATATAAAAGCACAGTGCTCAACACACAGCAGGTGCATGGTAAATGTCAAGATAAAATAACATGGGGAGAAGAGTGGATAAAGGTCAGCTGTGAGACTATACAAAACATTTCCATATGTCTCTGCGGCAAGTCTCTGCCTCCAGGCTCGCGTCTCTCTCCACCTGCTCTTGCTCTTCTGGGCTCCGATTTGCACAGATGATTCAAGGGAACTCTACATGGTTACATACTCTCCAAGAAAGGCAGATCTTAGGGGAGAGGGACCAAGTGAAAAGTCTTAGTGGAAACCCTTGTTCTTTGATTTCTACATCAGGGCAGAGAATTTGAACAAAGGCAGCATTGCTTCCTGGGAATTGCTTCAAGCTTTCTTGGGTCAGCCCAACTCAAACAATTTAGTTCAATTCCACAGATTTTTTTTGTGCCAGGAACTTCCTAAGTCTGAAGAGTTCATAACAACTAATATGATCTGGTCCATGCTCTGGGAAGTCCATGGTCCTGTGGATCATAAAGGTAAGTCTCCTGAGAAGGGAGGCATGGACCAAATTCATTACATACACCAAGCGCTTGAGATGGGCACCCCATAACCTTTAAGAAAGTACCTGCACCAGGGAGAACACAACAAATAAATGACGTGAGAGAAGGAAGAAAGCCCATACATGTTAAGTGCTTGTGATGGAGGTTTAATCCTCAGAACATCTTCTCCCACTCTGTGTTGACAATATTGATGAAATCATGCTAATTGGATCCGTTAGCAGGAAGTGCTCATACTAAGACGCATGCATGCCAGAAAGTGGCAGATAAGCTTCACAAAAATTGAAAGACCCACTACATCAAGTGAGTTTTCAGGGATCCACTGGTTTACAGCATACCCTCTAAACATTCCTCTAAGGTGAATGACAAATTGTTGCACCTTGGACCTGCTACCATTTCCTTACTGCTAGTTCATTTTAGGCTCATTGTACTAATGGACTGGCAGGTAAAGAAAGGGGTTACTCTACTGGTGGAGGTAATAGACCCTACTTGATATGAGCAACTGTGGTGGCTTCTGTACAATGAAGGGCAGAGGAGTATATCGGAACTCATTCAGATATGAGTGGGACTCACTGGGCATCCTTGCCTACTGATATTGGTGAATGGGCAATTTCACCACACGTGGTCCAACAATGGCAAGGCAATAAGAACTCAGACTTTCCCCTGAGGGGCCCATGTTACCCCACCAGGAAAGCAACCCAGACCAACGAAAGTGCGGACTGTGAGGAAGGTAACCTAGGAAGGGTGGTAGAGGAGGGAGATGGTGAATGTTGATGGTGGCTCTGGACAGCTGCAGCTGTAGGGACTCTAGCTGGTTTCCCTAACCTTCTTGCATTAAGTCTTTGTGGAGATTGTCTAGTCACCTCTCCTAAGTCCACTCTGCAGACTGGACTTAGGAGAGGGAGGGCATGAGTGGATCCGAGTGGTGAAGGGGAGGACTGTATCAGGCATTTCTTAGGCATCACTTTATACCTTCTTGGGCTCACTCCTTCCAGCCTCTGCTGTGTTGACCACTTCCACAGAAGTTTTGACCCACTTCACAAGAATGTAACCTGTCACTGCCTCACCTCACACCTGTATAGTGTGCCTCTGGTCATCTGTCCTTGGTTTTTCAGATGGCACAGTATGAGATACCCATGGGAGACTGCCAGGCATTCCCCACATGCACCCTGGAAGTGCAGCATAGTTACCACCCCAGAGGGGGCACCTTGACCAATGGGGGATGGGAACTGATGGGTAAATGCACCTCCCTTTTCTTCTCTCAGATGGACAATCTTGAGATACAATTCGTAAGATTTTTCAGATGGATGCATGATCAAGCATGCAGTTCTCTTAACAATGGCCAATTTGATAACACCTCTTAACATTGGCTCTCCCTTCTTTATTGTTTCAATTCCCTTGTCTCTCCTGAGCCCTGGTGTCACATTCTTGAATAAACTATGTACATGTAAGACTTTGTCTGGGGCTCTGCTTTCTCAGAGCAACCTGGCTAAGACAGTTGGGTTCCCAGCTTTGCCACTTTGGAGCTATGTGATTTTAGGTTAATCTCTTTAAGTCTTGTTCCCCCCCCAAACCCCCCACTGCCATGAGAGAGATGTTCTCCCTGAAGCACTTGGAATCCTGGTGTCAGAACAAAAATGGGGCTCTGTTAGAAAAGAAGAGAGGAAGGAATAGTTGTTAGTGGGTGGATCAGCCAGGGTTCTGGGAGTAGGAAGGAGATGATACACTAAATAATGTTGACAAGAGTTTCACAAAGGAACTACAAAGTGTGGACAGGGTTGAGGGAAACCAATAAGGGGTGGTGAAGCCCTCAGTGACCAGCAACTAGCAACAGGGACTAGCCACTATCATCCCTAGGCCTAATGTTGTCAAGGAGCACAAGAGAAAGCTGCTTGACAGGGGTTAGGATTTTTGGTAGGGGCACTCAGTAGGAGGAAGTTGGGGAATGAATAGCCCAACTTCTCTTTCCTCCCACCTTCCATCCCCCTCTGGTAACTTCCAGTGGCTGAATCCAACCAGAAGCCAGAGTGCAAGGAAGCCTGATTGGTACGGTCCATCTAGGTCAGCCTCCTGGGCTGGAGAGAGGAAGGTAGAGAATGGGCTTGCAGGGCGAATGGAAAGCATCTAGTCTAGTGGGACACGAACGTCTGTCCCAGTAACTTTGCTTAAAATATATAATTATAGTAACATATACAACTGGCAGGGACAAATGTATGATACATTCTCTTCAGCCCCTTTGCCCAATTTTGATTAGGCGCACCCTTGTCTCCAAACCATGCATAAGGGCCTTAACCTAGTCCCACCCAGGTGGGAGCCCCTCAAGGACCCTGCAGAAACCACAGACTTGGATGTGGTGCCTCTCTGCTTGGTCACATTCCTTGTGATTCATCTGGATCTCACCCTTTAACATTTCAGTTCTTTCTACTTTTATTATTTTGTTTCATCTATGGAATTATCTCCCCACCTTGAATGTAGAATCCAAGAGGCTTGAGGCCCTATCTTATCCTTCCTCTGTTTTTCTCTACAGCATCTAGTTTTCAGTGATAAGTACAGAGGAAGTACCTTAATAAACAATACTAGCTGTATCATACTTGGCCTTCCAGTATCCTCCCTTTGGGGTGGGGTCCTCTTGGATCTCCTTGTCTTAATTATATGTCTATTGCCTGCTCATGTTGGGTTCCTCAGGACCCAGAGTGATGAGGGATAACAGGCTAGAAGAGACATTTGGGAATCCCTTGCTCTTTGCAGATATGGCTTGTGTCCTGGGCAGAAGAGGGAAGCCATTGGCAAGCCTGTGTGAGTGGTATGCCTTTCCAGGGGCAGGGTGTGGGGCGGGTAGTGATGGATGAGGGGCTGGTCTCCTCAGCATCCCTGCTGTCTCCATGCACCTCAGGGGAAGGGGAAGTATTGAACTCACCTGTTCTCCCTCAAGGGCTAAAGCAGGGTTTCACAAAGTGTGTTCCATGGGGCATAAAGGCCCAGTAAGTGATTAAAAAAAAAAACCTCCATGAAAAAATGGGCTCCTTTGGGAGATAAATTTAGAAAACATTAGATTAAACAAATTTAAACAGGTTCCTTACTGCAAGGGTTCTCTGAGTCTTCAGTATGATGCTGTGTACTATGAAACTCCTTTGTGGGGCTATGGCATGCAGAGATCCCCAAACTTATTTGAGCAAAGACACCATGTTTTCACGAACACCCAAGAGTATCTCTTAGAACTCTAGCATTCTCAGGAATAATTTCAGAAACATTTAATATGTGGGGAATTTGCCTTTTAAAAGGGGACCTTTACAAGGGAGATCGCAATGTTTAATGCTACCGGATTTATGCTGTGTCCTCCGGCCCACCTGAAGTTCATCCCTAATCCCCAAGGTGATGGTATTAACAGGTGGAGCCTTTGGGAGGTATTCAGGTCATGGGGACGGAGCAATCATGAATGAGATCAGTGACCTTGTAAAAAGAGACCCCAGAGAGCTAGCTAGCCCCTTCTACCAGGTGGGGATATACAAGAAGGGGCCATCCATGGACCAGAATGTGGCCCTTACCAGGCACCAAATCTGCTGGTGCCTTGATCTTGGACTTTACAGCCTCTAGAACTAAAGAGAAATTAATTTCTCTTGTTTATAAGCCACCTGGGCTATAATATTTTGTTGTAGCAGCCCCAAGAAATGCTAATATATAGAATTTCAGGTATCATGGGGGGAATTCTCCCAGCACCCCCTGGAATCTCCTCTTTCCTCCATTAGGCTTAAGAGCAGGTGAAGGTGAGGGAGGGCTTTTGGTGGAGGGTCAGGTAGCAGGATGAGTTCCCACTGATGGACAGGACAAAAGAGGCAAGAGGTAGGGAGTTCTGGAGCCTCTACCACAAAGGGCTGAAAGCACACGTGGAGAGGAAGTGTGGGGCTTCTGACATGGGGTCGGGAGGTTCTGGGGTGATGCCCTTCTTCCTTACAAAAGCTGCCTCTTCTCGAGCCCCAAACCAGCGGTGCACATTTTATAAATTTCTCCCCCTGAGAAGCAGGAGAAAAACTGAAGAGACAAGAATCTGTTTCATCCAGAATATAACTTTTAACTAGGATTTCTAGTTCATGGAATTGTCTGGCACCTGTAGCTCAGATCTGTGAGGAAGGAACCCCCCTAGCATATTTGAAATGCTGAAGCCGTTTTCTCAGGGATGCAGTGCAATCACCACACTGGACGAGAACAACTGGCTTTGGCTTAAAATGGGAAGATTTGGAGATCACAGAAACCCCCGAGGCTGGGTCACTGGATTATATGTAGCAAGTTGAACCACAAAAAAAATTGCCCTTTTTCCTAGGTCAGAAATGGGTGAATGCTAGCAATTTCATACGGTCCAACCTATAGCTGGCACAACATTTATGGGAGAGCAATGAGGGAGGGCGTAGAGAGAGAGAGAGAGCGAGCGCATGCGTGCAAGCGAGAGCGCCCGTATGAACGCAGAGCTGGGGTGTTGCTGAGAAGGTAGGCTTACATGTGACAGAAATAGGCTCCCTGCTGACAAAAAGGTAGAAGAGAAAGCTCTCTTGGGCATATTTCCAGGGGTGAATAACAAGATGAGGAGTCCATCAGAGGTCTGGATTCAGGGAGAGAAAGGAGGAAGTCATAGGCACTGGCTCCCGGGATCCAGAGCGGAAAGACCCTGGGTGCAGCTTTGGTCTCTGAGAGTGAGGCATTGGGACTTGGGTCTGACATTGAATTAAATCACAGGGTTTAATGTCTTAGGAATGAGAAAGAGTGAAATAAAGGAGTCAATATTAGTAGGAGAAATTGAACCCAACCTTGAGGGCTGTGACTTCTTCCTTCCTCTTCAGCTTGCCCCTTTATTTGTGTTCCCATTAAATCCTGAAATACTAAGTGGTGGGTGATAGGGCAGGGCTGGGAGGGGAGCACGGAGAGGCTTGGTTGATGTAGGGGAGTGAGGGTAGCCCGAGGGGTTGGCGTTAGGAGTCTCTATCCCCATCACCTCAGCTAGTCCTTCTGGGGGATGAATACAGCGGTAATAATGAGAAGTTTTCACATTTCCATAATATCTTACAATTTACAAAGCATCCCACAGATACGATCTCATTTATTTTGATTGGCAAACACCCTGTGAAGAAGGTATTGCTCTTCCCATTTTCCAGATTGGCAGAATTGGCTCAGAGAGCAAATTCCCCAAGGATGGCAATTGGCATATTCAGGCTCAAACCTGTGTCTTTGGACTCCAGGTGGAATATTGTTTCTGTTTGACCTCATGGGCCGTGACTGAGGCCATCACACAACCCTAAGACAGAAGCGGTTGTTCGGATATTAATGGGTGCCAGGCAGGTAACAGGCGTGAGTGAAGTTGGTTGGGCACAGGGCAACAAGAAGGGGTGGGGACTGTGGCTCAGGACGGATGAGCCAATGCTCTGCTGAAGGGAGTCTTCACTGCTCAGCTGCAGGTGATTATAGCCAGGAAGAAATGCCAGCCTGATTTATTTTGAGAGAAGCTGGAAATTCAATTACATGTTCATCGAGTGCCTACTATGCATCAGGCACTGGGGATAAAGCAGTGAATAAAATTGATAAAACTCTCTAGATTTTTATGTGAAGTTTTCCAATTTTTAGGTGTTGGGAACTAATAGAAAATTTAGAAAACATTGTCCAGACCCAACAAAACATCTGTGGCCTGCAGGCTGTCAGTTTGTGACTTCAGTTCAAAGGCTTTGATGGACCAAATGTTTTTCGAAGAGGGGAGTAAGCAGAATGGTCCACTAGGGCCAGGAAAAAAGACTGTTAGCACTTCTATTCATATTTTTTTTATTTTATCCTTTAAAAAATTCTATTTTTTGTGAATGCTGTATCATATGTATAACTGATTCACACATAGCACATGCATATCAGTATAAATGTTTAAATAGACATTATATATACAGGGAATACATGATCAAAGTACTTTTATTGATAGGGATGTGGATCAGAAAAGGTTCGAGACCCCTGGGACAGTCTTTGAAAAGTGTGTAATTATACATCCCCTGCCTGAAACAGGACTCAAGCTGTGGTCTCCAGCTGAGTGCTCAGGGGGCTTCAGGGAATGTGAGAGTGGGGCAGGATGTCTGCAGCAACATTGACTCAACCCAAGCCATCCCCTGTGCCAGAGCACTTTTCTGTGAGTGAAAATTGCAGACGCTTCTCAGTGATAGAAGAAACAACTGGGTGATGGGGCCAGTCAGGGTGGACCCACATTCTGACCACCACGGCCAAGGCTGTGGGGCTGTTATGATCATGATTGTTTTTACTTCTTATCATACTGAGATGTGCTCGTGAGAATATAGCTGTGCTGGGGAAGTGAAGACTGAGAAGTAATTTAAGTGTCAGGAAGCTTATTATAGGAAGGCGGGTGACTAGCCACGCTTCGACTTCCCTGAAGACAGAACATGAAGAGATGGATGTAAACCACGAATAGGGAGACTCAGGTTATAGTCACAGAAGACATTTCTGATGGTGAGTTTCATCTAAGTCCTGTTCTCAAGCCTGTCTCAGGTGACATGGTCTCCTGGAAAGAGCAGTAGACAGGAGACTGGTGCTCTAGTCCTATAGAGACCTTTTGACCTCCATGTCCTTAGACAATGCCAGATTTGTCCATTTCTGGATCTCATTTTCCTCTCTTGGATAAGGGCATGGTCTATGGTCTCTGAGCTTTGTCCTTCTACTTCGGCCACTAGTTTGATGCTAAGTCTAAGTGTAGGAATGTGGATACACTTGAGTATTTTCCTGGACCAGGGCCAGTTGTCTCTAAACCAGGTCAGTATACTCACTGCTGTTGCACACAAATCTCAAAATGTAGAACGGCTCATTCATGATAGAAATTTATTTCTTGTTTGCAAAAAGTATAAAATGTGTTTCCCTAATTGGTGGGGTCCCTGCAGAATGGTAGGACCTGGGCTTAAAAAGATTTCCTGGCCCAGAGGGGGAAGTCCTGGGCTAAGACATAAGACACCCTAGATTCTAGTTTGGGCTGTGTCTCCACCTAGCTATGGGACTGAATATCATTTACTTGACTCTTAATGCTTCAGTTTCCTCATCTGTCAATGGCAACCAAAATACATACCCTAATTACCTCACAGGATTGTTTTAACAGTTATGTATAGCAATATCATGCACATTTTGGCAAAAACAAAAGAATGATTAAAATAGGGAATGAGCTTAAACTGCAGGTAGAGAAAATTGTATTAGATAAGAAAAAAAATAACTTTCCCCATAGTGGAACAAGGAATATTTTTAGGGAATGTGCAAATAATTTCAAGAAATCAATGTGAAACGATTTTGAGATAGTGGGATGAGAACTCGAACTTGAGGGGTGGCTTGGGTGGTCCATGCACGAGACATGGATTCTGGGTGTGGCTCTATATGCAAATTGCTATTTGACCTTGAGTGGGTGAGTTACTTCCCCTCTTTGGGCTTCAGTTTCCCCCTTGCAAAACAAAAAGATTGAACTAAATACATTTTGCTAAAGTCTCATTCTCAAATGGTATACTTCTGATTGTGCATTCAATCCTGTCTGGGTGCGGGGACCTGAAGGGCTTTTAACATTTATGCCAATGGCCGCAGTGTTGACTGATGGGCACCAGCACATCCAAATACCAGGCTGACATCTCACCATGACGGCCAGTAGGCATCTCCAGTCTCTCGGGTCCATGTGAAGCACTACAGTTGTCTCCCCTCCCCGAAGGTTCCCCCTGCAGCCTTCCCCATCTCAGGAAAAGGCAGCTACTGCGGGAGTCCCCTCCAGCCCTCACTTTCATGCTCAGCCTGCATTCCCTTGACCAGCAGGTCCTGTCCCTCCACCTTCAAGTCTCACCCCCTCCTGCCATCACCTCTCACTGTGCTGGGCAGGACCTGGCCAGGGCTCCCCTGAGCCCACTCTCGCCTCCTACCATCTATTCTTCACGGTAGTCAGAGTGAGGTCTTTGTTCTTTCCTCCATTCTGAATCTCCCAGTGACTTCTCATCACATTTGGAATAAAATCAAAGTCCTGGCCTTGGCCTGCCAAGGTTTTTGACCTCACCTATAGCCCTCTCCTGCCGCTCTTGATCTTGGCTGCTCTTACGTGCTGCTGGGCTTTGTTCTGTCTTCAGGGCCATGGTGCTTGCTGTGCTGGGGTGCTCTCCCTCTACATCTTCTGCTGTCTCCTTCCTTTGCTCCATTTAGGTCTCAGCTCAAAGGTCCCTTCTTTTTTTTTTTAATTAATTAATTTATTTCAGAGTGTTATGGGGGTACAGACATTTAGGTTACATGTATTGCCTTTACTCTGCCCGAGTCAGAGCTTCAACCGTGCCCATCTCCCAGAGAGTGTGCTCTGCACCCCTTGGGTGTGAATTTACCCATCCCTTCCTCCCCCCATCCCCTGCCCAACACCCGACGAATGTTTCTTCCGTATGTGCATATATAAGTTGATCAATTAGTATCAACTTGATGGTGAATACATGTGGTGCTTGTTTTTCCATTCTTGAGGTACTTCGCTTAGAAGAATGGGCTCCAGTTCCATCCAGGATAATACCAGAGGTGTTAATTCACCATTGTTTTTTGTGGTTGAGTAGTACTCCATGGTATACATATACCACATTTTTTTAATCCACTCATGTATTGATGGGCACTTGGGTTGTTTCCACATCTTTGCAGTTGTGAATTGTGCTGCTATAAACATTCAAGTGCAGATGTCTTTTTTTCCTTTGGGTAAATACCCAGCAATGGGATAACTAGATCGAATGGTAGTTCTACTTTTAGTTCTTTGAAGTACCTCCAGACTCCTTTCCATAAAGGTTGTACTAGTTTGCAGTCCCACCAGCAATGTATAAGTGTTCCTCTCTCTCCACATCCTTGCCAACATTTGTTGTTTTGGGACTTTGTCATATAAGCCATTCTCACTGGAGTTAAGTGGTATCTCATTGTGGTTTTGATTTTCAGTTCCCTGATGATTAGAGATGTTGAGCATTTTTTCACATGTTTCTTAGTCGTTATCTATCTTTTTTTGAGAAGTTTTTATTCACGTCCTTTGCCCATTTTTTAATGGGGTTGTTTGATTTTTTCTTGCTTATTTTCCTGAGTTCTATATAGATTCTAGTTGTTAGTCCTTTGTCAGATGTATAGCATGCAAAAATTTTCTCCCATTCTGTAGGTTGTCTATCCACTCTAGCAATAGTTTCTTTGGCTGTGCAGAAGCTTCTTAATTTATCAGGTCCCAATTGTTTATTTTTGCTGTTGCTGAGATTGCTTTTGGGGTTTTCTTCATAAATTCTTTGCCTAGGCCGATGTCTGTAAGAGTTTTTCCAACATTTTCTTCTAGAATTCTTATGGTTTCACGTCTTAGGTTTAAGTCTGCCACCCATAGTGAGCTGACTTTTGGGAGAGGTGAGAGGTGAGGATCCTGTTACAGTCTTCTACGTGTGGCCATCCATCAAAGGTCCCTTCTTTAAAAGGGCTTAACTGTCCACTCTCCCCATCCTTCTCTACATCCTAATCCATTATCTCTCACCCTCACCCTGATTTATTTCTCCATAAAGTACTTATCACTACCTGACATTATTTTATTTCTTGTTTACTTGTGTATTTTCTTTCTCTCTCCACTAAAATGTTAATTTCATCAGTGCAGAGACTTTTCCTGTCTTATGTACAAGTGTATTTCTTGTGGCGTCTTGTAAGCATTCAATAAATATTAAACAAATGAATGAATGAATTAGTGAAGAGAAACTTACCACAGGGCCCTGCAGAGACTGCTGCCACCAGTGGCAAACATCCTTCAGCATATGCAGGGGAGCTGGAGACTTGGTTTGATGGCTGGGGGTGAAGCCAGGCCATCCCCCCCTGCATAGAGCGGTGGCATTTGTGGAGGGTGTGGGTCTCTGGCACTGGAAGCTGGCTGTCTCTGCTCCATGGCCTTGATCAGATCCTGGCACTTGGGGTTCTGTGCTCCCCCTTTTCTCTTTTTAGGAGGCACTTGGCTGAACTCCTAGAGGGTGTATCTGGCTTCTTCTCCAAGCCACTTGCTCTTGCTGTTAAGAAATGACTAAGCAGAATCTCTTTCTCCTTGTGGCCACTTGCCAGCCTGTGACAGTTGATGCTGCCAGCTCAGCCTGGTTTGGGAGGACATGTCCTCTGTCTGAAAGAGCCCCCTTCCTTTGCTCTATATTCAGAGGAAGCACAAAGCAGACAGCACCACATTGCCTTCTTTGCAGTGGTCTTACCTCCTCTGTGTGTGGCTCTAGGCTGACCCCTGCAAGGGAGAGGGAGGCAGAAATTGGTATGATCAAAAAAAAGCCCTTACCCTCAGGCCTCAATGTTCAAGTCATGCTGGATGTTGCAGAATGACTGGTAGAGAGTATTCAGATGGTGGCATAATAATATCAACACCATTTTTGTTTACTAAGTGCTGACTTTGTGCAAGGCATGATGCTAACCTGCTCAGGTACATCAGCTCATTTGATTCTCATGATCATCTTGTGACTTTATTTATGGATGAGGAAAGGGAGGCAAAGAAAGGTTAAGGACCGTTCCCAAGGTAATATAGCTTAGAAGTGGGGAGACTGCGTCTAAGCACAGGTCTCTCTGTTTCCAAACGTGTGTGCTTGCCTCATCCAGGGCACCCTTTCCACACAGTGCTGCTCAGACACTTCCTAAAGCTGAGCACAGCAGAAGCACAAAGAAACTCCAAGCAATTTTTCCAAATGTCCCTGCCACCACCCCTTTAGTTCACTTTAGAAAGATCCCTGCCAAGTTCAATGTGAAGTTAACAGGTTTAATGTGGAAGATTCGTTTAGAAGCAGATGAAATTGGGGACTACTGGGTATAAATAAAGCTAGAGAATTTTTCAGAATCATTTAGATGTTGACATTTATTACAAATCTTCAGGGGAGATGTATCATGTTGCCACTCCTAAGTTTACTTGACCAAGAGATGCTTTTTTTCCCCTAGAAGTATCTTGGGGGTGTAGAGTTCCATGAACACTCTTTGGAAATTGCTGAGCTATACTAATATTCTCACTGACTATAAAGAGGCCTTGGGCATTCCTTTGTCCTCCTCGGCCCACTCCACCTCCCGCGTCTGGAATCCATCTATCCATCCATCCATCCATTGAGCATCTGCCGTGTTCCAGGCCCCACACAAGGTGTTTCTTCTGCATCATCTTGTTTGTTCTCACCACACCCCATTTTATAGATAAGGAAGCAGAGGATCAGTAAGGCCCCAGAGCCGGACAGGGAACAGTCTGGGATTGAAACCCAAATTTCCCAATTCAGATTCACAGATTTGTTTCTTCTATTCTTCAGGGTTTCGTCCTATAGTTGCTTTTTCATGTTCTATCCATTTGTCGAAATCCCAACTCAAACTTTGTTTCCTTCAGAAAGTCGTATTTCCCTTTCTCCTTACCTGCCCTGTGCATAGAGATCCCTCCCTCTCCTGAACTCCCTTCAAACCATCTCTACCAGAATGTGGCATCTACTTCATCACATGGCTGGTTAAGAAGTGAGTGAGTGTGTGTGTGTGTGAGTGTGTGTATCTTGGATCTCAAGTGGCGTGAAAGCCAAGCACTTGGCACACATCATCACCTTTAACTGGTACATCAGCCTTGTGAGGGAGCTACCAATAGACTCATTTTATAGATGAGGAAACTAATACACACTGAGGCTCAGACACTTGCCCAAGGTCACAAAGCAAGTCAGTGATGAAGCCAGGATTCGAACCTAAGTCGTCTGGCCTCATGACCCACACTCTTTCCACTGCTCTATGCTGTCTCTACCTAGTTGAACCCCTTGTTTCATAGCTGAGGAAACTGAGGCCCAGGGAGGGAAGGTGGCTAGCCTCAAATCACACAGCTGTGAGTAGCGTGCTAAGACTGCCTGTAAAGGCTCACATCTGGGAACCTTCCTTCCTGGGAATGCTGCCTGCCCAGGTTTAATGCAGGTTCCAGCTGCTGCTGCCAGGCAGCTCCTGCTACCTGGATGCTGTGGAAATTGTTATTATAGCTCCAGAGACAGCAGGAACCTGGTGGGTGCTCCCTGGGGAACAGCCAAGGAAGGTCAGCCTACTAGCCTGCAGACCCGGCACCTAAAATAACCCAGGCAGCAACCCCAGTGGAAACCAGGCAGCAAGCCCAAAAGAGACAACATAACCTTCCAGCAGCTCAGGGCCAGATGCAGCCTCCAACTCCCAGTTTCCTGGGTACAGCGCCTAGCAAAGCATATGTGTATGTAGAGGCTATGACTTCTTCCTTTTATTTTAAAGAAAATGAGTTCCTATCACTTTAATTCTGGGATTTTGGGCTGGCAAGAATTGAGGGAGCTAAGATCCGGGACACTCTTGGATCATGATGTGGAGGGGGCAAGGAATAGTTTTCAGATTGTTGGTTTTTAAATTTGAATGCTCATCAGAATCACTGGAAAAGCTTTCAAAAATGATCCAGGTTTCATCCCGGACCTACAGAATTGGAATCTCTGGGGACAAGGCCTGGGAACTGGTATTTGAACATGTTCTCCAGGTGAGTCTATTCTAGTTCAGGTTTGTGATCCACCATTCCAAATATGCCCCTTCATGGCTCTATCTGTTTGCTGGTAGACAACTAGATTTCCATCTTCCATCCTCAACTTGCACTTAGTATCTGATTTTTTTTTTCACTTGGTAAATTTAAATTCTAAATTGGCCATGTCCATAGCAATGTGGGTTGGTGTGATACAAACATTTAATAGGGTTTCTGTTATTTTTTCTAAATGGTGATTTTAAGTTTTCTCTTTAAACTGAAGTTTAGGAGGGTACTGTTCTGCAAGAGGAATATGTCCCTTGAGGAGTCAGTTCTGAAGAATCTGGTTGCTTAAGAAATCTGTCTCCAAGGCCCTTTGTATCTAAGGCAGTCAGTGAAAGTCAGAGGTTGCTGGGGTAACGGCAGCTGCCCGGAGACAGGCTATTGTACTTAGATTTCCTGTAGCATCCATCCCAGCAGCTGGAAATACCTGTTGAAAGAGGAGAAGTTTTTTATTTTTCCTTCTTATTTAAGAAGAGTTTGGAAAGTTACTTTTCTCTGGCTTGAAAAGAGTCAGGGATTTTTGTTAGGTGTAGAGGTGGCTGTTCCTTTCTCCTCCTACCCGAGGTGAAGTAAGAAGATTCAGATGGAACCTCGGACAAGGCTGTCCTTTCAGCAAGCTGACGCATGTCTAAGGGGAGAAAAACCACACTTGCCATTGGGAGACTCTGGACAGGTGTTGGCATTCAGCTGTTCTGAACTCCTGGCTCGAGTCCGGGTGTGCGTCCTTACCTGGGGAGGATGTGCTGTCATCATAGGGACTCCGAGGATGTCGTTAACAGCACCCTCGTGGAAAGAGCATGGGTTTCCATTCCGCACCTGCCAGCTGCCATGACAGGGCAAGGGAAGGAAAAAGGATAGAAAACTAGTTTTAGTTGAATACCTACCATGAGTTAGAGCTGGGTGTTGTGTGAGGTGTGGGAATAAAATCACTAAGAATTTGTGCTTGCAAGCAGTTTGTTGTCCAGAGGCAAGCACGGGGCGAGGGGTGGCGCGTGGTGGTAATTATATTTGCTGGCCGGATTGCCGTGACTGATGAATGTTGTCTGCCGTGGGTGTGTGTGTTTGCGGGCAGGAAGGTGGATGTCATTTGCTATGTCTGGATCTAAATAAACCATACCAGGATTTCTGCTTCTCAAGAGAGCTGTGTGTGGTATTCTGTGGATGGCACAGGGGAGATTTCCAAAAACAGCGACGTTCACACTGCCCCGGGATGGATGAGGTGTCAAAGGAGGCAAGATGGGAGTCTGGGTGGGGGGAAATGGTTGGACAAAGCAATGGGTTCCCGTGTGAACTCAGAGAAATTTCCCTTTTTGTATCCTTTCTCGGAGCCCTGGGGACAGTGCGAGGCCTTGGCAATATCATCAAGGGGACCAAGTTTTTTGGAGGAGGTTCCCCTTCTCAAACCCTTTACCCTTTTAAAAGTTTCTTCTATAGTCCCCCTTTGTCTTTGAACAGGTCCCTTCTTTCAGGGAGAAAAACCATCAGACAAACTGTTTAGACCACTAAAGGTAAATTAAACCACTCTAGGAAGGCTTCTATTTAAAAGGAAAGCCATGAGGTCATGGATATGTTAATAAGCTTGATTGAATTATGCTACATTGGTATTTGTGAATCATAGTATCTCTTTGTACCCCATAAATATATATAATTATAAATTGTCAGTTGACAATAAAATAAAAATAAAAATAAAAAATAAAGGAAGAGCCAAGAGAGACAGCAATGCTTAACCCAAAATTCTGGGTGTTGGAGATCTAGACCACATTTACCTGACTGGGGAGACTTTTTAGGCCAGGGGTTGGCAAACTGTTCCTGTAAAGGGCCAGACAACAAATCTGTTCAGCTTTGTGGGGTTGCTGTCTCTGTTGCCACTGCTTCGTTCTGCTGTTGTACTGCAAAAGCAGCCACAGAGGATCTCAATAAGTGAATGGGTATGGTGATGTCCCGATAAACCTTTATTTATAGACACTGAGATTGGAATTTTGTGTGTTTCATATGTCATAAAATATTATTTTTCTTTGCATTTTTCTAAACATTTAAAAATGTAAAAAAGATTCTTAGCTCACGTACTGTACAAAAACAGGATTTAGCCATGGGCCTTATTTTGTTAACCCTTGCCTTCCCTCGCCCTTCCTGTCACAAACTAAGATGAGCTGTGCTGTCTCTGGGTGAGGTCACTCTGCTCAGAGATTCTCTTTGGCCCGGTAATTCATCTGTTTCTTGAGTCCAATACTTACTGAGAGCCTACTGTGTGCTAGGGGCTGCTCCAGGCACTGGGGATTTGGAAGTGAAACAGACAAGTGCCTGCCCCCAAATAGCTTCCATCCCCCTGGCCATGGCAGGAAGATTTAGGGACTGCAGGCAAGATTTGGGTTTTGGTCTCAGTCCTTGCTTCCCAGGACTTGGGTCTCTTTTAGCCAGGCTTAGATGCTAGGCTGATTTGCAGCACTGAGCTGTGGAGCCTAAACACCGGTTCCCTAGTTATCAGCCACAGGGGAGTGTGTGGTGTGCTTGGAACTAATGCCCTGGGATAACTTTAATGTTCTAAATTTCCAACTAAAAGTCCAGCCAAAAAATAAAAATGAATAAAATAGCATAAAACCCAAGACCTTTTAGGGCTCAGTGTACTCTGGCAAAGCATTCCAGTGGGATTCTGGGACAGTTTTCAAGAGCCGTGGCTTCTCTTGGACTTTCCCATGGCCCATTCCAAGACAACCACTGATCTGCAGATGTTCCCCCAGGACTGGGTCATGGCAAAGGCCCATTGCAACAGCAGCTACTGCTGCTGCCAGGGCCAGAGGTCAGTGCTCACGTGGCCTCTGGCAGTGGCCCCCCTTCTCTGGCTCTCACCCATTCCCAGGCAGGTGATTGAGGAGCCTTGTGAACTCCCCCTTGAGGCCAATAGCTCCCTCCATGATGCGGGGGAACAGATATGGCTGCACTCCCAGCCCATGAGCCCTCACGATTTTCAGGGCAGCTGCTCCATATCCAGCTGCTTTGTTGCATGCCATGGGGTAGGGTGGGGAATTAAGCCTGGAGAGCAGAGAACAGAAAGATAAGGGAGGTGGTGTGGTCTCTGCTCCCAGATTCTGCATAGTCTGGCCAGGTGGAAACGTACATGAAGTAGTTAGGGCATCCCAGCCAGGACAGGCTTTCGGGATACTGGGGCAGAGGATGTGGAAAAGAGGAGGGACATGCCCTTGGTCTGCTGGTTTTCATTAGAAACCTCCTCTATCTGCCACCTTGCCCCCAGCCAGACTTCTTTTAGCAACTCTTAATGTGCATGGGTAGATATTTTTATGTCTGGATCATAAATATCACATATTACACATTTGTCCACTCAAAAATATTTGTTGAGTGCCTACTATATACCAAACACCATGCTGGGGATAAAAAAGTGGTCGAAATAGACTTAGAATACTGGTCCCAGATGGTGCTTTCATGGTCATCTACTCTACTCTCTCCTTTTCTGGTTGAAGATTTTGAGGCTCAAAGTGACTTATTTAATTGACACAATTAAGGGCAGAGCCAGGGACCTCAACCTAGGCGAGACCAGGCTTCCTCACAGCCAGACAGCAGAAATTGTATTTTTGGACATATGTTTAGCATGTAAAACGCAGAGTGTGTCCATCTCCATCTTCATGTAGGAGGGGCAGGCACAATTATTATTAATATCATCCTTATAATTATGAATAGCTTCCACATGGTTATTCATTTCCAGGTGTATACATTGAGGCTCAGGCGGTGAAGTATTTGAATAGGTCACATGGCTGGATGTGGCAGAGCTGGGAGAAGGATGTGAGTCTTCTGTCTGCTAATTACCCACGACCCAAATATTCTCACCTGCATCAGCCACTCACCCTCCTCTCTCCTCTGTGGCTTCCTGGTGTTCTGTGGTCAAAGAGGAGGGGAAGACACCCCAAACCATCTCACTTGTAGGCTGCAGTACTGTCAGAATGTAGGGAAGAGGCAGAAACTCATTGGCCATTGGGGAGGGGCAAAGAAAATTTAGGAAAGATTGGCTGGTGTGGAGAGAGGTAATGGGTACTGGTGAGATTTGGGAAAAAAGTGGCATAAGACAGGTCAGGTCAGAAAAGAAGGACCTTGGCAATAATTTTGACATCTTTCAACATAAAAATTGGACCTAGTGTGAATCAAGACTAGGCGTCGAGGTAAGGGAGGTGTTGGTACACAATGCCAGCTGGACCGTGATTACCATGGGCGTTACAACCCCTGATCTGATGACCCAGGGTCCAGTGGTGCAGAGTGTTGGACACCTACTTCATCCGAATTCATGCCTTCTGGCTGGATTCTTTCTCTCCAGGAGCTCTCCTACTGGGAACTAGACCCAGTGGCCATGTGGCATGCTCCTAGCCTTCCGTCTGGGCAGGTAGAATTCTGCACTGAGGAGAGTTGGTGAAAAAGAAAGACCAAACCTCCATCTCTCTTGATTGTCCTTTAAATGACTTCTTTCAGGATTCTGGGGATCCCTGCAGTATGAGAACTTCCAGAACTGGCTCTACTTATAACCCATCCATTAAAGCATCAGGTTTTTGCTTTTTTTTTAAATCCCATTTTCTATCAACAAATTGGTGAATATGAAATGAACAGCTTCTACAGAGCCATTCTTAGATCAGCTGCTTTGGGGGATATGGAAAGAACATACTTCAGAGACTTTTTAACTAGCTTATGAGCCCCTTGGATCAAGACTAATGTCATGGCTAAGTGTAATTACTCACTTATTTGCTTGGTCGTCTATTGGGGCTCTGGAAATTCATCATCACCCTGTCAGTGGCTCAGTGCTGTGTAGAGAGATTATGACTTATTCATCTATTTGACAAATATTTATTGAACACATACTGTCTGCTAGGTATGGTAATGAAATAGTGGTCCAAGTATTCATGGCTTCTAACCTCAGAGAGCCCATGTTTAGTGAAGGGAGAGAGGCAGCCGCCATGAACAGAGTAACTCATTTAGGAGAAATGTCAGAAAGGGAGCCAAGGGGACGTGAGTGATGCAGTGACAGTTGGGGTGGTGGGGACCCAGATATTTAAGTAGGGTGGGGAAGGAAGGCCCTGAAATGTGGTGGGGTCTGAAGGTTGACAATGATCAGCCCTGGAGGACATGAGGGTAAGGATGAGGGAGAAAGAACATTCCACAAGAGAGACAAAACTACCCCAAAACTTAGTGGCCTAGAACAAAAATGTATTATTATTTCTCACAGCCCTGTGGATTGACTGGGCTCTGCTGGGTGTCGGTTCTCACTGGGGTCTCTCATGCAGTTGTGGTCTGATAGCTGTTGGGGCTGGAGTCATCAGAAGGCTCAACTTGGTTGGATATTCACAATAGTGCCTTCACTTACATGTCTGGCACTTGGGTTAGGCTGGCTGGAATGGCAGTTGACTATCAGTGCTCTCTCTCCCTGTGGCTTCTCCACATGGCTAGTTTGGGCTTCTTTGTAGCACGGAGGGCTCAGCATAGTTGGACTTCTTATATGGAGTCTGCCTTTCACCACAGTGAGCAGGAAGGAGGAAACTGCCTGCTTTCTTGAAGACTAGACCTAGACGGGTCTAGTGTCACGGGATCAAAGTATCCTGTGGATCAAAGCAGTCACAGGCCAGCTTGGAGTCTAGGACATGGATAATTAGACTCCCCTTCTCAAAGGGAGAACGGTTGGTGCATTTGGGGAGGGAAGGGGCTGATGGCGGCTGTCTTGGAGATGAGCTAAGGCTCTGAGATAGGTGTGTTAGAGGACCAGGAAGAAAGTCAGTGTTGCTGGAGTGTGATGAAGGCAGCACAAGATGAGGCAGTTGAGCAGGAGTGACAGGCAGAGTGGGGTCCTTGTAGGTAAGGGGTGGTAGCGGATTTAGATTTTTTTTTTTTTGAGATAGGGACTCACTCTGTTGCCCAGGCTGGAGTGCAGTGGTGTCATCATAGCTCACTGCAGCCTCCAACTCCTGTGCTCAGGTGATCCTCCTGCCTTAGCCTCCTAAATAGCTGGGACTACAGGTGCCTGCCACCACACGTGACTAATTTTTCAATTTTTTGTAGAGATGGGGTCCTGCTATGCTGCCCAGGCTGGTCTTGAACTCCTAGCCTCAAGTAATCCTCCTGCCTCAGCCTCCCAAAGTCCTGGGATTACAGGTGTGAGCCACTGTGCCTGGCTTAGATTTTTTTTTAAGTATCACAAAAGCCTCAGGTGTCCTTCCTTCCAAGGTATGATAATCATAAGGCGTCTCCGTTCTCTCTCCTTCCATCCATCCCCACTTGCTGCAGGTGAGTCATCCGGAAGCCCAGTGCTGCTCACGTGCTCCTCAGGCTTTCAAGCTTCAATGAGTCCTCATTACTTCCCGAACCAGGAACCAGTATCCCAGCCTGGCTTTTAGGGCCTCTGCCAAGAAGTGCACTACACATTTTTGTCACATTTTTGCCCAACCTGCCAAATTGGACCCCTGCGTCTCCCTGCCTCCCTGCCTGGTCATGCTGGTCACTCTGCCCTCCTGTGACCCCATCGCCATCTGTCCTTTAAAAACCTACCTCCAACGTCGCTTCCTTAGACTGAGCATGTCCCCTTGCTCCTCAGAAACCTGGTACTTCCTGAATCAAAGCAGAACCGATGTTCCACTGTTTTGGAAGTTGCAGTTCCCTCTGGATATGTCTCACTTGCATGGACCCCTCCCCAATGACTCCAGGTCTTCCAGGACAGAAAACGAGGCAACCTTGCTTTTCCTGCCCCACAGCTCCATGCCTGGCACGCAGCAATTGTTCAGTTGATGCCTGCTGAATTAAACAGCAGTTTCTCTGGGCCACCAGCCTCCGATTGTCCATTTTCTTTCCCAGGCAAATCACAACATCCAGCTTTCAGCAGCTCCTGGTCCGTGGCCCAGGGTTCCTGGCAGGCCTTTCCCGCAGGACCACGGAACGGGTGTTCCCAGAAGGCCAGGACTACATGGCCGGAGCCTGGTCCCAGGGAGATGGAGCACTGATTCCACAGGCCCCCTGGCTCCCCACTTCCCAGCTGCCTTACACTTGTTTTCCTTGGCAGGAGGAAGCCTCAGCCACCACTTCATCTTCCATTTATAGGCATATATTCATCTTTGTTATTCTTTTCACAAAATGACAGTGTTCTTAGCTCAGAAAAGGAGAGAAAGAGAGTTGAGGGCCATGCAAAGCAAAGAAGGCATTTCATCTGAGCCCTCGGGGCTTCCTGCAGCGTTTCCATCCATGTTGGAGGATGGAGGACTTTCTGCCTGCCTCCGCTGCCCTATCACCTGTGCCTCAGCCTGTCCCGCTAGCCCCTCACACTCTGTGGATGGGCTACTGTGGGTGCAGGGAAGGCCAGGGCCTGGGCTTGGGCGGTGGCAAGACTCTTGTTATCTACACAAAAGAAGGGGCGTGGCTCCCTGGCTCGAGTCCATGTCCACATGGTCCTTGCGTCCTTCATCTGACACCAAAATTCTCTGAAGTCAGGGGTTAAGCTCTGTGAGCTCTAATTTGTCCATCAGTGAAGCTATACTTGATTGCAAAAAGGAGGACTAACAACAGCAAACATTTATGTAGTGCTCTGCCTGTGCCAGCCAGTGTTTTAAGCAGTTTATAAATAGTAAGTCTTGTAATCCTCACAATAACCCTATGAAGTAGTGCTATTATTATCCCCATTTTACAGGAAGGGAACTGAGGCAGAGAGGTTGAGTCACGTTCCCTTGATCATACCAACGGTCGGTGGCAGAGCTGGGATCTGAGTCCAGGAAGGCTGGCGTCAGAGTCCTTAACCATTCACTATGCTTCCTTCATTGCTCATCAAATTAAGACGTTTAAATGACCTAACAGGCTCACTTAGTCCTTCTCACATATCCAAGTGCGCTGGAAGTAACAGAGTGTCCGAGGGCTGTGGGCAAGAGCCTGCACAAGTCTGAACCAGTTCTCGGCACGGGGAATTCAATTTGGTTCAGATTCTGAGTTTCCCACAGATTTATGATTCTCAGTCTAGCTTTTTGCACCTACTTGGAAGGGTCGATTGGCAAAGGGACTTATTGGTGTATCCAAGAGCAACCTGCTTCTCTTGGCTCCAATTCATGGCTTGGGAATTCACTGAATAACCAATTAATTCATTTTCTTCTCTCCTTCATTCATTCATCAAGCTTTGATCCTGTGCCTTGTGTGTCAAGACAACATACGGGCACAAGGAAGACGGGCGGAGACGAGTAAAACTAAGTGAAACAGACATAGCCTCTGCCTTCAGGCTGTGGGTGTGTGCACATGCAACGCTTACAAGGAAACCCGGGAATCTAGCTGTGTCTGTCTACCTACTCCTGTGGGTCATCTTTTAGTACTCTCTGAAGTGCTAGGTGTGGTGCCTTTCACTGGTTTTCTGGTGTCTAGAATGCATGTGTCTAGAACTTTCCATAAGGAAGCCCACTGAAGTACAAATGTTCTTACAGGCCAGTGGATCTCCAAGCTGTCTAAACAGGATAGAACAGTGATGGTGGGTTCTTGCCCCAGGCTGTGCATGGAACTTTATTCAGCTGAGTTAGGGGTGCAGGCTGCATTATCGTCGTAGGGATGCTATATAAATTATCACAAATTTGCTGGTTTAAAACAACAGAAGTTTATCCTCTCACAGTTCTGGGGGCCAATACTCAGTAGTCTGAAATCAAGATGTCAGCAGGGTTGGTTCCTTCTGAGGGCTCTGAGGGAGGCCCTATTCCACACCTCTCTCCCAGCTCTTGGTGGCTGCTGACATTCCTTGGCTTGCAGCTGCATCACTCCAATCTGTGCTTCATCTTCACATGGTCTTCTTCTCTCTGTGTCTCAAGCCTCTCTCAGCCTTTCTCTTGCAAGTCATTGGACTTAGGGTGCACCCTAAATCTTGGCAGATCTCGTCCTGAGATCCGTAACTTAATTACATCTGCAAAGACCCTATTTTCAAATGAGGTCTCGTTCATAGGTTCTGGGCTTTAGGACACGGGCCTATCTTTTTGTGGGGCTACTATTCAACATACAGCACAGATGCAGAATACTTCTCAATCCAGTGTTCTTGACAGCTGCTACCAATTAGGCAGTGTCGTCATAGAATATAAACTTTATTTGCATCTCTAGGGTAGTAGCCATTTATTTCTGTGTCCATGTGTGTGCACATACATATAAGGATAAGGAATCCTTCTTCTTTGCCTAGAAGGGTGCTTGCAGAGGAATGCAAGTATGCATATTGTATCAATCAGGGTTCCAGAATTCAATTCAAATGGTTCAAATGAAAAAAAAAATGAATGAAGAAAGTAATAAAGGACTACTTTCAAGGGTGTAGGTAGGTTTAAAGAAACCAGTAGGAAATGCTGAGGCACCAGGAGACTAGCAGCAGTGCAAAGACCTCAATGCACGTAGGCCTTAGGGAAGAAGGGGAAGGATCAGTGTTACCAGAATCCCGGTGAGAACTGGGACAGTAGAGGAGAGGACACCTGGTCTTAGAGGAAGAGACACTGCCAGAAATGTGGCTCAAAGTAGGCAGGGGGCAAAAAAGACACCCTGCACCTCTTTCCTCCCAACTTCTGATCTCCTGCTGATGTCTTCTGTTCTCCAAGCCCAACCAGAACCAGTTGGCAAGGGTGCCCTAGTACAGAGCCCATAGGGATGGGTCCTAGGAGCACCCCTGGGATCAAGAAGAGCAGAGAGGAATCTGTGGTGAGGGCCAACCAGCGCAGGCCTGTACATGGATTCAGAGAACCCACTGGCACCTCTGCTTTACATACAGAGTCATGAAATCTTGCGATTAGGCCATCACTTAGAGACAATCTACTCTAACTTTTCATCTTGCAGATGAGGAATTGGGTTCCAAAGAGGATAAGTGTCTGCGTGTGTGCATGGGCACGCTTGCCTAGGTGGGGTGTGGTTTTTCATCATCATCAGAAGTCCAGGAAGGGTAGCTTGTGTGGCTATGAAGCCCTTTAAAACCCTGGGGCTCTGAACTTGAAGAGTTTCTTTGTATCTACAGCAGATACTTGTTGGTTATATTCCCAGTTTTCATTTTCTCTTCCTCTTTCCTGAAGGTCTCCAATTTTATTTGGGAATTCAAATGGTTTGGGGAAGGTGCTTTCACTGTTGGCTTACTGAGGGGTGCTAAGTCAAACAGCATACCCAATCTCCAGTGATTTCCTCTAGGTGGCTTAAGCTGGTCAAGTCCTATTGAACTTCAGGACTTTTGCTGTGAATGCTGGAGCAAAGATGCTCCTACCTTCCTCCAAGATGTGAGTGAGGAAGTTCATGACCTTGGGAGCTGCTGGCAGCAGTCTTAATAACAGTAGGGAACCAGTGTTAAGATGAAGCCAAAATTAGAACAGGGATAAAGAAAGAGAAAAAGTTCTAAGTGAAACTATGGAAGCCAGCATACCCTTCATCTTATAAAATTAGCTGAGTTAATAAACTCCTTTTAAAATTTAAGCTACTTGAGTCAGATTTTTTTTTACACACAGTTGAAAGAGACAGCAGGTAGGTGCATTGCCTCTTCTGGCACACCCCCTTCTGAACATCAGTGGATCCTTCAGCTTCTTGGATAACTACGACAGATGCAAGTGGAGTTAAAAAAAGTTAAAATGTGTTAAAAAAGTTAATTCTTTTTCTGTACCTCATTTTCCTCCTCTAGAGAACACAAGCACCATCGTCTCAGCTTCCAGGATCTGTTGGTTATTACACTGGGCTGCATGGACAAGTGTTCTCAGAAGAATAGACCCAGAAGGCAATAGAGGGAGAGGTTCTGTATTTACATTTAACTAGCAGCTTCCTTGACCATGCTTACTGTCTGTAAGGAAGCAGGCCCTCTCTCCCTCGTGCTTTATCTTGGAGATGGAGGGCCCTCTAAGAAAGGATTGGTGATATTGAAGTGAAGACTGTATGGAGAAGTTTGTAGAGCTTGGGTGGGAGGAAAGACTTTAGTGAAAATGCCAGAGATGTGTTAGGAGAGGTAGAAATCTCTCAGGGATTTCTCTCTGCTTTATAGGAAGATAAACCAAGGCTTAGAGTTGGGATCCTATTCAACATCATCCAGACAGTCCAGCAGCATTACAGAGATTTGAAATCCAGGGTCCTAACTCCCCAACCAGGCCTCACGCTGCAGGTGACCTCTTTGCCTCCTCCTAAGCCCTGTGAATTGCTTACCCTGGAACCAAACCAGAAGTTCTGGAGAAAGCATCAGGTCAGCATTCTAGGTAGAAGGGCCTGGTCATTTGCTGAACTCACTGTGCTGGGCTGACTGTGGGCCCAGGTGTTTTGTAAAATCAGGTGACAGGTTTTGAGAGCCTCTTGGAGCTCCCTTAGGAGGAACATGGAGGTGCACATGACATGGGTCTCATCAAAGTTGAAGAGGGGGTGGAGGTTGAAGGCTGAGGTGCAGCAGGCAGCAGCAGTCAGAGAGTGGCTAAAAGCGGGAGCAACTGATAGTGAGCAGCAGCATCATTTCCTTCTGCCTTCGCTCCTGGAGTTCCAGTACAGGCCTGGGCTAGGTTATGGGTGCTGGGCCTCTTCACCCCAGGACAATCTCTCTCTTTCACTGTGGGATTGAAAAGAGCAGAGATAGCAGAGGCCAAGTAAGTTGCTGGGGGCCTGGAGAAAAGTGGCACATGAAAGGAGTGAAGAAGGGTTGGGGGGCTGGGAAAAGATTTGGGAGATTGTCTCAGAAGACTCAAAGTTTGAGAGCTGGAAGGGGGATTTTTAGAGATATCTCTCCCACATTCCTCATTTCACAGGAGAGGAGGCTGACTGACTCCTAGAGAGGCAAAAGTACTTGTCAAAGGGTTTGGTGTGAACTATTGGTAGAGCTGAGACTAGAACCCAGGCCCTTCTACAACCAGACTGAATGTCTTAGTCATCTATTGCAGTGTAAGAAATTACCACCCTCCCTCCATTTAGTGGTTTAGAACCAACATAAACAATATTATTTCATAGTTTCTGTGGGTCAGGAAAATAAGTGTGTCTTAGCTGAGTCTTTTGGCTCAGAGTTTCTCAAGATGCTGCATGCAAGGTGTTAGGAGGGGCTGCGTTCTCATTTGAAGGCTTGATTGGGAGAGGGTCTGCTTCTAAGCTCACTGGACAAGATCACTTGTCAGAATTTTGTTCCTTGCTGATGGTTGGAACATATTTTCTGTGTCCCATTGGCTGTTGGCCAGGAGCCTTTGCCGTGTGTCACTCTCCATGTGGCAGCTCACAGTGTAGCAGTGGCTTCCATCAGTGTGAATAAGAAAGGCAGCAAAAGAAGGGTGAGCAAGATTGAAGCTGGTCTTTTTCTAACCTAACCTTGGAAATGACATATCATCGGTCTTGTTGTATCTCATTCACTGAAGCAAGCCACTGCATATAGCCCACACACCTGAGTATCAGAGGCAGGAATCATTAGGAATCATCTTAGAAGCTGCCCACTACACCAAATACTTTCCACTATTATTTGCCTCCTCCCTGAGCAATAGAACAGATGGGGCTGGGAAGACAGACACTCTACGAGGCAGGTGTTCTATTATACAGCTATCTGCTCTGCCTGTCATTTGGAGAAAACACTCTTCCCCTTGAGGAAGGGAAAACAAGAGTTAACGGCCGAAAGGACAATTTAAACCCCAGAAAGAAACAATAATATAGCACTGGTTAGTAAATACTTATTTTCCCCTCATATAAAATTTTCTTTCTTTATTGTTGGTCAATTGTTTGGTGATAAGGTAGAAAGCAAGGAATTTGATTTAGAAACTGAAAACTTGAATCTGATTGTCAACCAAAACCCTAGACAAGTCACACCCTCACAGAGCCTCAATCTGCTCATCTAATTACCAAGATGACAGTGTCGACTTCGTAAGGCTAATCATATCAAATCTCATACCTTTCCAAGTTAGCTTTTTCATATAGGCTGACAATGAATAAAAACTGGCCTGTTATAAAGTCAAATGAGGACTTCCCCTCTCATGGTGCATCTTAAACTTTAAAAGAACATATGTGGTAGCCAATGTGGTAAGGCAGAAAACAGAAATAGGTGGTGGAAGAACTATGGGGGAAGAGCAGACAATTCTTAGTATTTTCTGACTGTATGATGGTGGACTGGTTCGCTAGGACTGTCATAACAAAATGCCGTAAACTGGGTGGCTTAAACTGCAGGAATTTGTTTTCCCACAGTTCTGGAAGCTGGAAGTCCAAGATCGAAGAGTCAGGAGGTTCGGTTTCTTCTGAGGTTTTTCTCCTTGGCTTGCAGATATCCACCTCTTGCTGTCCCTTCATGTGGTTGTCCCTCTGTGCACGTACACCTTTGATGATGTTATCCTGTGTGTCCAAATTTCTTCTTCTTATAAGAACCTCAGTCCAAGTGAGTTAAGTCCCACCCTAACAGCCTTATTTTAACTTAATCACTCCTTTTAAGCCCCTCTGTCTAAATGCAGACCCCCATTCTGAAGGATTGGGGGTTAGGGCTTCAACATACGAATTTGAGGGGGACAGAATTCAGCCTGTAATAGATGGCATACCTAAAAAAACTGAAAGAATGAAGTAAAAATCCAGGAGAACTGATAAGAGATTAGTATGGCAGCCAGATACAAAATAAATATAAAATAAATTTAGAGCTTTATTGCATACGAGTAATGACCTATTAAAAAATGCAATGGAAGAAGTTGCCATTCACTGTAACCACTCATCCTTGGTCTGTAGAAGTGTTTCCACACAGGGCAGAGAGGAAGGGTGTCTGTGACTCAGGGCTTCATTTGGTTACCTGGGCATAGAAAGAGCACAGCTTGCAGCCAGAGCCTCGTGAAAGATCTTATGAAAATATTACAAGCTTCTTGCCCTCAAAGCTCTAACCACAGGCTCAAATTCCAAGCATGCTGCTATTGGGTGAGACGTAAACTGCCCATCATCTCTCTGGGTCTTCATTCCTTTCCCAGCTAGAACACATGTCCTCAAAAACCTCCTGCTCCAGCCTGCTCTGCTCCAACATGGGGACGTGTTAACACAGGGAATATTAGCCCCCTAAAAGAACTTTTCCTTCTGGCAACCACATCTTGAGCATAGAAGACAGTCCATTTATATCATTAAAAGCCTCATTTGGGAATTTCCTCAGAACAAAGAGGCTCTGTATGCTAAAGGACTGTTGATGTTTCCATTTATTGCCGGATAGAAATTGCTTGCAGCTTGAAGAAATTTTTAAAAAGTTAATTATAGAAGTAATATGTAATAAAAGGCAAACAATATAGATAAATCAAAAGTCTTCTTTGTTCACCATTAATTTCACTCTTCTCCCCAGAGATGATTGCTGTCAACAGCTTGGTGCAAATATTTAAAAAATGTACAAAATTATGTGTGTGTGTATATATGTATAGACACATATATATGTAATGTATGTTTGTATACACATGTACATACACTCACCCACATTATCTTTAAGTATAAAAAGTTTTATCTTCTTAAATTGAAATGGTATCATACTGTACGTATTGTTTTTTTTCTTGCTTTTTTTTTTTTACCCCACCTAATAATATGACTTGGAAATCTACCCATATCAGTACATATGTATATGTGTGTGTCTATGCACATACACACATATATCTACTTTTAAACTGCTACAGAATATATCATAGTATAGATACAATGTACTTTAATGACTAGTCTCCTAGGGTGTGCTGCAATGGAGAGGTCCGTATTAGACTTTACAGCAGGCCCATTTTTACTAATTAAGTAACTATGTTAAGTGTGCTGTTAACTTTAAATGCTGCAATGACTATGACTGGATACTTCTTGTGAAGAGGTGCAAGAATTTCTCTAGAGTAGATGCTATCTTAGTTTGTACTGTGATAACAAAATACCTGACACTGGGTAATTTATAAACAACAGAAATTTCTTTCTCACAGTTCTGGAGGCTGAGAAGTTCAAGATCAAGGCAACAGGTCTGGTGTTAAGTGAGGAACCAGTCTCTGTTTCCAAGATAGTGCCTTGAACTCTGCATCCTCTGGGTGGGATGAATGCTGTGTCCTTGCATGGAAGAGGTGGAAGGGCAAAAAGAGCCTAACTAGTTCCTTCCAGCCCTTTTATAATCCTATCCATGAGAGTGGATCTCTCATGGCCTAATCACCTCCTGAAGGCCTCAACCTCTTAATGCTGTTGCATTGGGGATTAAGTTCCAATATGAATTTTGGAGGGGATACAAATATTCAAACCATAGCAGATGCCTACAGGTGAAATTTCTAGGTCCATTTGCATTTTTAGTAGATCAACTCTGGAACTTTTTTTTTTTGGTTTCAACTTCTACCTATCAAGGTTTCAAAAATCTTAGAGCCTGAGTTTCTTCCTGGCCAGCCCTGACATAGCCCCACGGTTCCCCTCACAGTGTATGGGTGCCAATGTGACTTGTTGGCTGCCTTGTTTAGTTTGTCACAATATTCTTCTTCAGACCAGACCTCAGAACTGTAATCTAGCTTCCCCCTCATGTTCAAAATCTAAAGTCTTTCTTGATGATAAATCAACCTCATGATACGGATATGGCTCTCAGTTTTCTGATCAGAGCTCAAAATCTTAGTATGCAGTTTATATACTGGAGAACAATTTATAGGCACAGAGCTTAGTACAACTTAACACACAGCAGAATTAAGAGTGTTAAGCTTCTGTTTCACTCTTTGGCTAACTCTGCTTCCTCTCTTATACCTAAGTTTGGAGGATGCCAAGTTCTTTCCAGTGGTGTTCTACGTGCAAACCTTCCCAAATTCAGGTTCAAACTTTTCTCCCACCTGCCACTTGGTTACTGCTGGCTGGTTGCATACTCTCTCAGTTCCTTAGCAAAATTGTCTGCGTTCCTTCCTGTCTTCCCCAGACTTACCCGCTGGAGCAAATCCCTCAAGTTCACTCTCCCAGCTCAGATCAGTGTTCGTCTGAGGTTTGAAAGACACCCCATCCTCTTTGAAAGCAGAATCTCTTCACTTTGGTCCAACAGCCATACATTTTTTTTCTGGCTCCCACCAGCTCTCTAGGGCAGAACTCAACCTTTTTCAGCTCTGATCAGCTTTCTGAAATGCAACTTTACAGTTACCAGGTGGCTGCATTTGCAATGAGAGCCACTCTGGACTCCATGAAAAATTTAGCATGTAATTGAGAAGGAATGTATAATTAATACATTCATGTATTTAACACATATTTATTATGTAATTCAGTTATGGTGGTGGATGTTGGAGATACTATGGCCAGTGAGAAAGGAATGAACAAACCAAAACCAAGACCCCCAGCTTCATGAAGCTTACAATCAGAGAATTACATAAGAATAGAATCATGGATGTGAAAAGTGATGTTAAAGAGCATACACGTGTGTGTTAAGAGTGTAAAAGAGGACCTGACCTAGTCAGTGGAAGCGGGGGGGTGGTGGTATAGCCAGGACGTCTCTCCTGACAGCAACCCCTGTGGACGGTTCTTTTTTATTCTGAGGTTTTGTTTGGGCAGAACCAGGGCTTTCAGGTCTCCCAAACTCTGGTTCAGTGCCCTTTCCACTCCATCACGTGACCTTGGCCCTCATTTCCTAATCTAAACATAAGAGGCTGGTCTAGAAAAACTAGTCCATTCTAATTGCAAAGTTCTTTTCTTCATTCTCTTCCTCCTCCTAATGGGAGATGTACGGGCCACTTGCTAGCAGCATCAATACCACCCATCTGTCCATCTATTCAACACATATTTGTTGAACAACTATTATATGCCAGGTACTCTAGCAGGAGCTGGGAACACAGCTGGGTATGAGACATCACACTGCCTGTCCTCATGGGATGTCCAAGCCTGGAGTGGCAGTTTGGGTCAATGGAGCCCTCCTCTACCCTCTTTGGCCAAATTGCTACATTTAGAATTTAGATGTGTGGAATGAGCAAAACTGGGAATTCCTGGTTGCACCCCGAGGGGCCCAGGACAATGTTTTTCACCTGTCAGGTACCTAGAACACCCTTGGTGAATACCTGCCTCTTTCATGTTGATGTTGATGTCCTGTTCACCTGAGAGTTGCACAACCTGAAGGGCACAAAGGGCACCAGGGGCCACTGTTTTGACACAAGCACCAGCGTGGGGTGTGATGGCCTTTCACTCCGCAGACATTTATGGAACATGGCTGCCATCCTGGATGACCATGAGAAACTATAAATGCAGAGTAGACATTCCATAAACCCTGATTCAGTGGGGAGGATGTTGTCCTAACCTGAGAGGCCGTGAGGTGAGCAACGTGGATGAGACAGAGCCAATGATGGTTCTATCCTCAGGGAAATTATGCTCTCCTAGGGCCATTGCACCCGTAGGGAGTGAGGACTTCTAGAAGAGAAAAAGCACAGGAACAGTGATCCAGAAATTGAGAGGTGAAAAAGCCCACTCATTTCTGCCTGGGTCGATTAGGAAAAGATCCTTGGAGTTGTGTTTTAGAACTTGGGAAAAGTTTCAAAAACAGAGGTGACAGTGAGAAACAAAAGAGCCTCTTTCAAGAGGGGAACTTCCCCTTGGTCTTTGGCCTAATTACCTTCAGTCGAAACCATGGGAAGTCAAGTTGACCTAGAGAGAGAAGGTGCTCTCTAGGGTGTGGGAGTTTTGGGGTCTCACCCATTTGTTTTCTGTCTGTTCAGGAGGGGTGAGTGCAGTCTGTGTTGTGTGCCAGCAGCTAGGGGAGATGGGCCCAGGGGTGTCCCCCAAGCTCTGTCACAGTTTGAGTGCCCGTGTTTTCATTGAGGAAACTAAGGCATGGAAAATGGGCCCTCTTCAAGCACAAAAAGTTTTAAAAATGGAACTTAATTAGTTAAAATGCAATCTAAAGGAAATAAGAAAGAGGCATTTCTCTTTTTCCAAGTCTCTGCTCTTTACCCACACCTGTCTCAACCTCGCAGGGTGTCTCCACCCACTGGTCCTGCAACGTGCCGAGCTGGGCATCCCGCCAGATTTTCTTAGATGAAATAGAGGCTGCCAGATCACCCCACCCACCACTGTTCCCCCAGCCTGAGGCCCCACCCTCCCCTCTCCTGGGAGACACAAAGGGCTTCTGTGACTCAAGTGAGGGCTCACAATCCTCCTCCTTCTTTCTAGCAACACAGAATGAGCCCGGGGGGGCGCATCTCTTGGTGGTCACCCTTGCTCCGACTGGCTGTGCAGTGAACGGCGTGGAGGTCGCCACTCCTCAGCCCCTGGGCAACTCTCTGGACCTACACACTTACTTTACTCCATGATAGAGCCTTTTGCAGAGATCTCAGGGGTCCCTGTTTGGTTCCAGCTAAGGTTGAGGGGAGTGGGTGTGGTCCGGAGAGGAGCTAATATGTACCGAGTACCTACTGATATGTACCGAGTGCACTGGGTATGGTGCAAGTTGTTTTGCACATGGATCCTCTGCACATCCTCATGCTGCTCCTAGAAGAAGATGTTTTTAACTCAATTTTACAGAGCAAGTGACGGAGCTCAGAAAAGTTAGGTAACTTGTTCAAGGTTACATAAACTGTTAAGCTGTTGTGGCAAGATTCTAGTCTAGAACAGCCTGTTGCCGAGCCTTTGGTCTTTTATTATAATTTGTTACTCAGCGTTTGAATCAACTGGTCCTGCCCCTGCCAGGTCCAGAGAGATTAGAAATGTCACCCTTCTGCTGCCTCTGCTTGTCTTCCACCCCCAAGCATCCTACATCTGCTATCAAAATCCCTGTTCACTTTAGACCCTGATGTTTTTTTCGGGGGTAGCGAGACTGGGGCAGGGGGCGGGCAGTACAGAACAGAGTTCCATTTGTGCCTCTGTCACTAAACTGAATCATCTCAAGTGCCTGTTTTCCAATCTCCAGGCTTCAATTCCCCTACCAGTAAGACCAAGATGCACGGCTTACTGGTTGAGCACACAGACACAGCACATGGCCCCGTTCAAGCCCCAACTCTGCTGCTCGCTAGCCATGTGACCTTGGGCAAGTTGCTTTCTATGCCTCAGTTTCTCATCTGCAAAACAGAGATCATAATAGTATCTACCTCATGGGATAGTGATGAGGGTGGCTGAAGTTAATATGCATAACGCTCTTAGGAGAGTATCTGGCACAAGCGTTTTACGTGTATTGCTGTTATTATCCCTAGATGTAAAAGTTTCTGAAAGTCTACTATTTTCAAATACATATATGGAAAATAACATAGTTGGAATTTAAATCTGAGTGCCGTCCCCTTGATATGTTCTTCTCTGCTTTCTGCCTGTGTATGAGCATGTGTGTGTGTGAGTTGGCAGGTAGAGATATAAGTAGATCACAGTGAAAATTAGATGTCAAGTTATCACCCCCTTCCATGTGTGTGATACATGAAACTTCCCAATATATTGAAAAGAATAAACATTTTTTAATTTTTGTGTATTATATGCTCATAGACCAACCAACTTTGAGCCCATTCATTAGAAGCTAAAAGTTGTCCTGGTAGAAAGTATATAAATATACAGTGGTGGGCAATTTCCCCCCCAGGCATCCGGATGAAGTGATCATTTCAGCACATCAAAGGCAGCAGGGATGACCATGAGACCAATAAGAAGAACAGAACAGGACACAGCAAGTGCTTCCTAAACCTCTAGACCTAAAGGATTAAATTAATCAAGACGGGGGAGAGGAGGGGAGAGGGAGAGAGTTGGAAAGATGAGAGTAACAATGGACTTTGCTAGCACAGGGCCTGGTAGTAGGCTCTGCTCTGAGTGACAGGAGTGGGACACGTGGGGAATGAGAAATTCCTGAGCTGTGAAAATCCAGGGGCACCCAGACCAGCTCTGTCCAATAGAAAAACATATAATGTGAGTCTCATTTGGAATTTCCAAATTTTCTAGTGGCCACTTCTTAAAAAGCAAAAAGAAACATGTAAAAATTAACGTTAGTTATTTTATTTAACCTAATTATCTAAAATATGATTTTAATACAATCAGCATAAAATTTATTGAGATATTTTACATTCTTTTTTTCATACTAAGTCTTTGAAAGCTGGCATGTATGTTACAGTGAGAGCACATCTCAGTTCAAACTAGTCATATTTCGCGTGCTCAGTAGCTCCACGTGGCCGCTGGCTCCCATACTGGAGAATGTAGACCTTAGCCCTAAGGAGAATCTATTTGCTGACTCTGCCAGAGCACATCTTGCTTCCTGGATGTCCAGAGTGGAAGGAGGGAAGAGGGTGACTGTTTTTCTTAGGAGTTAGGCAGGGAGACATGGAGTGCCCTGAGGTCAGGGCCTCCTCCACCCACCCCGACCTTGCATCATTGTTCTCTTGGCTTTCACGGACTTCTAAGCCTTTATCTTGGACTCTTCCAGAGAGCCTATGACTCCCAGGCACATCCACTTTTGCTGAGGCATGAATATAAAACTTGCACATCAGCACATGGGCCTGGTCAGCCCTCCAGCGTCAGCCCTGTAGTAACAGCGCTCTGGCTCTCTCCTTGCTCTCCCATCTGCTGTCACCTCTCCTGCTGTGATAAAAACTTCCCATGGGGCAAAAACCGCAGAGTTGAGAATGAAGCCACCTTCTGGTTCTGGCAGTGAAAGTAGAATATATGTTATGTATTCTGAGCAAACTGTTTATGCTAAGATAGCCATTTTATAGGAAAAACTGCATGTTGTAAGTGTGTTCACAGATTTAGGGATTCAAGAAAGTGGCCATTGTGTGCTAAGTTTTTACCCTCTGTGTTGCAGGGAAGCATTTTCTTGTGCCTGCAGTGGACGTTGTCGACCCTGGCCAGCCAGCGTACATATCCCCCTCTTTGGCAACAGTCTCTGGATTTTACTTTCAGGAGCAACACTGCCCCACTGCAACAAGAGGCTGACCGTCATTTTCTCTCTCTTGGGACTGAAGTTTTAGGGGAGTGATGTAAGAATGGAAAACAATTGGAGTCATTTCAATCAGAAGAGAGTGCCCTTGAGGTCCTATCTGATGCCTACCTGGTGCCCATGGTGAGGTCCAGTTGTCCAGCTTTTCCTTTTATTCCCTGAGCTCTTCCATGTCCTTCAAATAGATTTCATCCTGCCCACTTCCCCGCCTCAAGTTAGCTGGAATCTGTTTCTGTTGGTCTCAGCCAAAAGCAAACGGATGCATGTTTTGAGCAGCAGGTGTGGTGTGATATGGCTCACGATCAGGTGGCCTAGGGGAGCAAATGGAAAAGGAAAACAGAAGGGGTTAAGTGGTCAAACCAGAGATCCCCTCTGGCCCTCTGGGGGCGGCCACGGTGGGGAGAGGCCTCACCGTTTGCAAAGAACTTTCTCATCTCCTCTCATGTCTTTCTTATGATATCCCTGGGAAGTGCGACCCCCATGCTCTGAAGTGGTGTGGGCTGCCCAGAGTTCAGAGCAGGCCCTAAGCCAAGCCCAGCCCTCTCCGTACTTGGGACTGTGCTTTCTATTCATGGAAGAGAAGAAGTCAGGGGGATGCTGGCTGCGAGGCTGCATTTCTTCAGTCTCATCTTTTAGAGTCTCAGGACCTTTTTTTAAGAATTGGAAGAGACCTTAGAGAGATCATCTCTTCCCTCACTTTCTTGTGATCTCAGCTCCAGGTAGGGGTAACGAATTGTTGTAGAAGTTTGGACAGAGCCGAGTTAGGGATGGTCTTTGGGCTTCTGACTGAGTGTTCTTTGTATCCTTACTGTTTACTGTGGGGTCCCTGGACCAGCAGCATCAGCACCCACTTCTCAGCAATGCAGAGTCGCAGGCCCACCCTGGACCTACAGAATCAGAACCTGCATCTTTTCAGGAACCCCAGGTGATTCCATGCACGTCAGTTTCAGGAACGTTGTTGTACGCCCGGTGTGCTGCTGTTCTTCTGTGTTCCCGAAGGAATCAGCAGTTCACTAAGTAAAGGTCCAGTGTCTAGCCCTGTTGAGGACTGTGTCCCTTCCTCAGAGCTTTCATTCTAAATCACTTTTGAAGATGATCCCTGCTGATTGGGAAATTCAAGCTCTTTATGTCTTTTTAGTAAAAACCACCTGTGTGTCAGACCTGAGGACTTCATAGCTAATTCATTACAGAGATGGCTGCCTGTTGCTAATGGAAAAAAAATAAGCATCATCCTAATTGGTGAGTTTATCAACCTATCCTTGATCCTTTTTCGCCAACATTCATACTCAGATTTTATTTTTTACTACATGTTAAGAGGTGGATTCATCCATTTGTTTCCCAGGATGCAATGGCTGTTTGTGTCCTTATGTGATGTATGTCCCTCACGTGTGTGAATGGCTTGCCTCCTGCTTCCAGGAGTCTGCAGTCTGGTTGGGGAGATATTATCATCCCTATATTTTATAGGAGAGGAAAGTAGGCCCCAGGCAGGTATAAGTACTTTCTGGTCTTATGACCTGGCCTAGGCAAAAGGCCAGGAGAGGTTGAGGTGCCAGGTCACAGTGGGGGCCTGGGACTAGCTCTCTTCAGAGCAGGTGTGCAGCCACCTCATGTGGTGTGGCACCCTGGACTCTGGTTTGGGATTCAGGGTTATGCATAAATCGGGCTCAGACAGGCAGAATGAAAGCAGAGAGAGAAACGAGAGGGCATTCAACTTACTCAGGGCCTAGAATTTACCGCATTTTAAGTTCTTACAAGCACCCCATGAGGCAGATTATATGGCTAACATCCTACACGTAAGGAGGATGAGGCTAATGGAGATTATAAGATCCACCTGGGATCACACAGTTAGCAGAGCGGGTGTTCAGGCTCAGGGCTGGCCACCCTGGTGCCTACCTGTTTCATCCTGTGCCATGCTGACTGGCTAATTGCCACCCTTCCTTCTGCCCGAGCTCAGGCTTGCTCAGAGTGATGGTGCAGCTGGGCCCTAGGAAGAGATGAAATGGCAGCAGTTGCAGGAGAGGAGGTGTGCAAAAGCTCAGAATGACACAGGACTGAGCAAGGTCATAAATTGAGAAGAGCTGGCTCTGATGGAATGCAGACACTTGGGTTTCGGTTCTGGACTCTCTCTTGTATCGTGATGCCGTGGAGAGCTTTATCATCTGTACCACTTGAGGGGCACTGAGCTCAGGTGGCAGGAATGGCCGCAGGGCTCAGCTCAAGGAGAGACTCATGTTTGGAGTGATGAAAGATTGGAGAGGGAGAGAGGCTTGGTGGGGCCAGACACAAGGAGAGGCAGGCTCTGTCGATGCGAAATAGCCGGCTGCTCCACTCCTCAGTCTGGTGGGGTGGACCAACCTGGAAACTAAGACCCAGTGCTCCTAGACATCAGGAATTGAGAGCCTGCCCTGTTTGCGTGCTCCCAGGGTAGGCCTGGTAGGGAGTTCTTGGATTATAAAGCCAGCGAGTGAGACAGTTTTCAGCTGCTGCTGTTCTCTGGTCTCAAGGACAGAACCTTTGGGTGACCCTGACGGCTGATCCCCAGGACATGTCTGGCGTTCGCCAACTACCCCCAGAGCACAGAGTCCCCTCCCAGCTGCCATTTCTGGGCCTTCACCTCTTCAACACAGCCCTGGGCGTTTCTCCAGAACTTCCTGTTTGCCTGTGGTTGCACAGACGGGCCGGTCCCACCCGGTGTCATGTGGCAGAGGCCTGGCGAGATAGGTGGGAGCTGGCTGTGCTCTCCATAGCTCCTCGGGGTTCTCTCCGCCCACACACGGGTCCCCTGGGCTCCGCCGCTCGCCTCGCGCCCTGCAGCCAGGGGAGCTGAGGCCCTGTATCCAAGTCAGCTCACATGAAGGTCAAGGTGACCCAAAAGGGCTTGCGGCCAAGATTCTTAATTTTTTCTTTTTTTTTGATTTTTCATTTTCCAAAAAATCCACACAAGTGATGACTTCAGGACATAGTGTTCCAGAAGAAACTGGGGAGGGGAACAAGGTCTTCCTTGGTCAGGGAGATGGAGGAATAAAAAGTGCCCGGGGGTGAGGTCTTCGAGTCTCCCTGAGGAGCATCGCCACGGTCGGAAGACCACTGCGTGCGCCTGGCGGGTGATGGGCCTGCAGGAGCTGGAAAAAGGGACTGAACAAATGTTCTTGGGGGGCAGGGACTAAGTCAATGCCAGTGCTGGAAGATTTCCAGCATGTGGGTCTGGAAAATATTCCTACTGCAAAACAGAGTTTTTGGGGCAGCTGCCTTTCCTTCACAGCTTGAGAGGGCAAAGGCTGAAGTCACCAGGCTTTGTCCGCCCTGACTAGCCTGGGCTGCTCACCACATGCCCATCCTAATGATTAATTAGATTCTTTCTGTGTTTAGAGAATTGTGAAAATATAATATTGTGCTAGAACCGTGTATCGTATTGGTTTGGAGATAATGCTGTTGTGCAAACGACGTGAAAACAGGATTTTCCAGGTGCGGGTTCAAGACCCCTGGGGAACTTGGCTTTGAGCCCCTGTCCTGGCTCGGTGCTACCTCTCGACTATGTGCTCCTGAAGGGACTTTGGTCTGTGACATTGTGTGGAGGAAACAAGCAGGATGCTAAAGGAGCAAACTTCCTAAGAAGTCCAAGGAAAGAAGAAATTTTGCCTACAAGGTTGTGCTAGCTGTCACCATTGGATTTTTAGAGCTATTATCTAACATTCTCTGCCCTTTGATGCCCCGAGAGGTGGGCCCTGGTGTTCTGTGTCCCCTGGGATCCCTTACCTGCTGGCTTCTGATTGAGTTTGGCCAATGAGAGCAGCAGCAGGAGATTAGAGAAATATCAGGGTGTTTCTTCTCTGCTTCTGAGACAGGCAATATCTGTGGTTCTTCTTAGTACAGTTTTTACCAGGAGGTCTGTTCACCACCACCTCCTTCCCACACACAGTTTGGCCCCTGTATTGCTATTTTTTCCTTTTAACCCCCTCAGACTTAAGGGTCTGAAGCCACCATTGCTAGGCTGTAGGGTTCTTTCCTTTGTAAATAGTCCCCTGGATACAGTCTCTTCATTTGGGCCATCTGCAGGGATCTGCTTTCCTGCGAGCTGCTGATGGACAGAGGGCCTAGCCAGGCTGACTTCCTGCTCATAACAAGTGTCCTGGGGGAAGTAGATGTTGCACTCTCAGTATTACTGCTGTTCTGGTTTGTTCCTGACTGTTGACTTTGCCTATGGAGGAGGTTATCTTTGTGCATATTGGCAATCTGCAAGGGGGAGCAGAGTGCACAATGCAAAGGGCTGAGCTGTGATGAGAGCATCTGAAGGCTCAGGGCACGTGGTTGCAGCAGGAAGCGGCAGGGCAGTGAGTTGTCCAGGGGCGGGGGTGGGGGAAGATGGGGACAGAGGCTGAGAAGGAACGAAGACCATCTGCAAGCAACTAGGATAGACACTGAGGTGGGCTGCTGGATTGTGGGGTGTGCAGTCCAAGCAAGAAGCCCCCAGCTGGTGCTCCCCTCAGGCTCTGCCTCAGCAGAGAAAAGCCTGAGGAGGTCACCCCCAACTGGAGCTGCCTGACCAGACCGGTGGGGTACAAAGGCCTGGCCATTCCGACTCCATGCAGGATGCTTGAACTGGCTACACTTCCCAACGGATTGGTCAAGGCTTTGTCTGACTCTGTACACTCCTGCAGCCTGCACCTTTCCTTCAAGAACTTGCGTTCACACTGCATCTCAAGTCTCTGCTTCCTGAGAACCCGACCTACGAGGGTAAGTTTAGAAGAAGTTACAGCAAGAGCAGCAAAGATTGACATGAAAGTAACAATTTTTATTTTTTGGATTTATTTTATGGATTTTGTGTGTTGCAAGAAGCTTTCAGACTTTCTTATGCAGAGGCAGAGGAACTCCCAGGGGCACAAGGGAAGGGTGAGGTCTGGCCTTTGCTGACCAGCTCTTTCACTGCTTCTGAAGGAGGGATTCCAGGTCAGAAGTATGTACTGACTTCTGAGAAGTTAGGGCTTTGTTCACTCACACTATGGACAAACATATGGAGGATTATTTGAGACTAATCTGTACTTGGTTCGAGAAACAGGGACAAACAGAAGGAACACCTAGGAGGTAAAACAGGCATATCTGTGGAGCATGAGCTAGGGAGAGGGTATTTTCTTTATCCCCATTTTACAAAGGAGGAAATTGGCAATGTTAGAAGGGAGATTGAAGTTCAGTTCAAAGGTGAGTTTGAAGGATCTGTAATGCCTGAGGGTAAAGGGAGATGATTTTTCACAACTTGAAATATGGTTCTGAAGGAGTGTGTGCATTCTCTAGGGCTATGAGAGAGTGAGGACCAAGCAACGTGGTGAAATGACCTGGGTTTTTTAGTTGGAGAGATCTGAGAAATGAATGTTCTTTTCTGTTGCACCTGCAGGTGCTCAAACTGTCACGTGGTCTCACATCCCCACTGTTGGAAACTTCACGTCTAACCTCAAGGTCCCTCATTCCTTCCTGCTTACATCCTTTCCTGGTTACCTCCTCAGAAACCATGTCAGTTTTTGAGCTGAGTCTCAATTCTATCCTTGGTGCTACCTCTGAGGCAACATGAGAGGTGCTGTCAGATTTCTGGCCAGAGATGAGCGTAGGAATTTCCTGAATGAGCAGAAGCTCTTTGGGTGACAAAATGAGCAGAAGCTCTTTGGGTGACAAAATGATCAAGATTGAGACAATTCCCACTTCAAGGCACACCGGACCGAGGTTCATTTATGACATCAGAGTCGTGCCATCCCTTCCCTACACTCTGAAACAACAGCTTGTATTTGGCTCATGATTGTCACTGCTAATTCATCTCTCCATGTTGGGGAGGGAGACGGTACATAGGAGGGAGTCCTTGATATTTAAATCCTGTTTAATGGTTTCACACCAGCCAGCCAGTTCTTCGCCAATCCACCCAGCTCAGAAACCCAAGTTTTTCCAACCAAAAGATCAAGGGGGAAACATTTCAGTTTTCAAAATTTTATTGAGATGTTGGGGAGAAACAGCCAACATATACATTCCTCATTTCGTCACGACTGGTATTTTATCCACACCCCATAGGCTCTCCTCTGGCTTTGGTCTAACAAGGTCTCCTTGGCAGTCCCCCTTCTGCTGTCCTCTCGTTGCTGCCTGGTGCTGTGTGAAGTCCACCAGGGCAGAGCCCGCTGGTGGGTCACAAGTGGGAGCGGTAATTGCGATTGGCTGTGGGGAAGGACAGGTTTGCAACAGGGACACCCGTTAGAACACACCCATCCGTAAATACTCTTCCTGCGCCAGGCTGAGTTTAGTCATTGGCAAGAGTCTCAAGCTGAGATCTCAGGGTGGTAGGAGGGCTGCCTCCAGGAGGGGAGTGCCTGGGGGGCGTGCCCCTAAGGTTGCCCACTCCCCTCCTCATCCCTCACTCACCATCATCGCCCCGTTTCCGACTTTTCAGGCTGCCCTTCCGGTATTTTCTCTTGCTGCCACCTCTCTTGACTCCCTTATGAGGAGCTCGGTTCTTGCCCCTCCTCATGCCATGGCTCTTTAATTTCCGGCTGGTCGACATTGTAATTTCTGCCAAAATGGGGGGCTTTGCAAGGCCCGGAGGCCGGGAGTCTGGGTATTTAAGGCCTTGGCCATTGTGAGGGTAAAGGGGTGTGGCCCAGCAGGCGGGTGGGGCCCTATTGTGCTGTCACTAGCCTTTGCTGCACCTTGGTCATATATGTGAAATAAGGTGGCCCCTTTAATGCAGCTCAAGTCCTGCATTCAATTTTGAGGTCCTTTTTATGTTAAGTGAGGCTTTTCAGAGAGGTGTTCTTGAGCAACTAAATCCCAGCCCTGTGCCGGGCGTCTAGGGAGTCCAAGAAACCATTAAACTGTGTCTCCTGCCCATAGGAAATTTAATAGTCATCGAGTGTGTGTATATGCATGAGTGTTTCAGTCTCTCATGGCATCTGGAGGTGACAAATGTATTTCCATAAGGACTTGACTCTAGGAAATCCAATTCAATATGATCAAAATAGAAATACCCCTTCTCTTTCATCTAACTCAGGGTTTCTCAATTTCAGCACTGTTGACACTATGGACTGGGTAACTTTTGGTGGGTTCTGTGCATCCTAGGATGTTTGGTAGCACCCCTGGCCTTTATGTGCTAGATGCCAGTGGAACCCCCACAGCTGTGACAACCCAAAATATTTCCAAACATTGCTGCCTGTCCCTTTGGAGGACTAGGGGAGTGAGGGGCAAAATCACACTGGTTAAAACCATTGACCTAGCCATTTTAAAAAATTCAGTCACAGATATTGATCACATAGTTTGTGCCATGTACTTAGGTGGTAGGAAAATAGTGCTGGATAAAAACAGATGTAGATACTGTGCTCATGGAACTTTCTGCCATTTATGGGGAAAAAGCCATTAATTAGGTGTCTACACAAATCAGTGAATGTACTTAGGGGTTCATTTTGGCTGGAGGAGGGCAGAGGGAACCTCCCAACACGATGCAAGATGAGGTTGGAGAGAGAGGCAGAGACCAAACCATGCTCAAGTACTTTGGGAAGCCTTAAAAATGTTAAAGGGATGACATGATGAATTAGGGGGTTCTGGGTGGGCGATGGCTTGATTGGGAGGGATGTGTGAATAAAAGGAGATGCTACTGTCAGTGGCAGTGGCTCAGTAGAAAGATTTGATAATGGCTTAGACCTGGGCCAGGGAGGGTGTCGGTTGAGTTGTAGAGAAGGTAGAGAGAGACCAAGACTTGGGGATGGATTGATTTGGGAGGACACAGCAGATAGTGTCAAGGGTGTGGCTTTTGATTTTCTGTGCAATGCAGCTGTCTGGGTGCTTGTACCAGTCGTGGGGACAAAGACCAGGCATGGGGATTGTGGTGATCATACATTTAGTCTGTGACATATGGTCTGAAGTGCCTTTGAGGTTGCCAAAGAGAGGAACTGAATGATTATTGAGTGTTTGGGTCTGGAGGACTTGTCATCCAACCTTTTCTTCCTCCTTCTTCATACCTCATATTGGAGGCTTTGAAACAAATTTCAGTAGAACTTGACAGCTATTTCCTCCTTTTGTCCCTCCTTCTCTCTCCACTGCCAGTATCCTCATTCAAGAACTGAGCACCTTGCATGCAGGAGGTTTTTAGCAAAAGTTGATTGACTATAAGAGAAAATGTCATTCAAGCCCCACTCCCTGTATTTCTGACGTCTATAGATAAGATGACAAATCATGTTTTGAAACCAAGATTCCTTCAATAGCCACTATAAATGAAAATTTCCATTTTCCTGTTTCCAGGCAGGTCTCTCTGGAGACCTTTTGTTGGTGACTCCTATTCACACAAAGAGGGAGGAGCTCTGTGAAGCAGGCTGCTGGCCTGTCTCTTTGTGCCTCTGGATCTTCTCTGTCCACTCCAGCCCAGCTGTTCTTCCTATGAGCAAGCCCTATGACAGCAGGGACATCCGTGAACACAGGAATTGAGAAACTGTCCGGCCCTGTATATTCCCTGGGTGTTAAATGGTCTTCCACAGAATAGGAGCTCAATACATATTCGTGGAATACATTTGTTCAGTAAATAAAAAGTCCTCTTGTTTTTCTAACTATCTTTTTCCTCCCCATTTTGTTCCACATCTCCAAGGAAGACTTCCCCGACTTACTGAATTTTTATTGTCCTTTGAAATTTCCTTAATGTCCATGGTCCCTGTAACCATTGGCCTTAATGCCTAGACAACCAACCCCAACTACGTGAGTCCCTGTTTTGTGTCTGCATTGCCATGTCGTGTGTGTTAGGCTTGTCTCAACAGGAGGTGGTGTGTCGTGGTTCTGGTCCTAATGGGACTCCTCTGGACTTTAGCTCCCTTATTTTGTAAACAAACAGGTTGGGCTAGGTGATCTTTGAGATGATCTGGCTTTGGCAGTAGTGTCCTTGTAGTTAGGGACTATATCTCTTATTTCTACTGCATTTTCCATAGGTACTAACATAGTTACAGTAGGTGGTCAGTAAATACTTGTTCAGTCTAGCTGCTTTGGTATATTGTGAGGAGAGACAGTCCAACACTACCAGAGTAACTTTGTATAAGTGGGAGCATTTCTAGGCAGGGAAAGGAGAAAAGGACAGTGTCTCCAGAGCAGGTCGCCTGGTGCTCTGTGCTGACCTCCCATGCCTGACTATGCTGCTGAAATGTTTACAGAGGAACTGGCCTCTTTGGTTTGAGAGGCATTTTCTGGATGGCCCTGAAGACTGGATACTATTTCTCTCCCTAATCCCTCCCACCCCAAAAGACCTGCTCTGCCAAGGAGAAGCTGAGATCACAGGGAAGAAGTCAGCCAGACTTGAGAACTGATGAAGAAACAAACAAACAGAAACGTCCCCTTTGCGTAGGGTTGAAGAGCAGCTCTGGTTCCAGACACCCATGCTGAGAAACTCGAGCAGCAGAAACCCAGAGGTGGTGGTGGCGGAGGGGAGGCGATTCACAGGCCAGTCAAAGGTGGGGCTGCGGGGGGTGTTTGGGTTGGCTCCTGTATCAGGCCTCCTGGAGCGAGGATAGGGCAGGGTAGAGCATTAGCCATGCTGCCTGTCTCTGTTTCTCTTTCCACTTCTGCCCCAGTGGTGCCTGAGCCAACGGCACTTTAGATAGACCACGATGAGCTCACTTCTGACCCTCAGAGGGCCCAGAGTGAGGCCTTTCCTTGAGAACCATCTGTTAACCCAGTCTGCTGGCTGCCTGTGTCCTCTCCTTTTTTCTTGCTATCTTTGCGCAGACAGGACACGTGAGCTACTGCAAATAACTCAGCATGGCAGCAGCAGGGACAGCCCAATAGACCTGCTTCCTTTATAGTTTAGCTTCTGTGGTGGGACTCAGCTTTTGTTTCTCTTGATGAAAGGAAATGACACATGGAAAGAGAGAACTGAATTCCTAGCCTTCTTAGAATAGGAGCTATCTGGCCCCTTTCTCTTGGGGCTAGGTGTTGTCTTGCCTGGGGACCGGTAGATGGACAGAGTGGTGTCTTTACCTCCTGGAAGAATAGCCCAAGCAGCATCTCAGGGAAGGGCTTGGAGGCCAGGGCTCTCACTGGCCCCATTCCTAGATTAGGAAGGGAAGGCTTAGGGTGTTACTGCTTTGGAAGTCAGACCTCTAGTTGGATCCCATCTCACCTCTCCAATTCAAACTTACTCCCTTAATTTTCCTGGGGAGTCCAATGGATATCTTCATAGGGCTGGATCTTCCCAGCAGGCTGAGACTTGGGGCTTATTAAGAAGGAACATGGAAAGATGCTGACAGTTCTTACACATGTCAGTGACTCAGTCTGAATCCCTCTCTGAAATCTAAGTCTCTCCAGATGTTGACCTCAGCTGGGAAATGGGGACCTTCTACCCCGTTCACATGCACACCCTGTCTTCCCTACTGTTGTTGCTGCTGCTGTTGTTCAAACAGGCGCAGGGGGCTTGGGGCAGCCTAAAGGGGATGCAAGCTGCTGAGAGAGGTGCCTCACCAAGGGACGGAGCTCTCTGAGCTCAGAACACATCTACTGTCTTCTTTAGGGAATAAAGAGAGACCAGAGACCAATGCCAAGGGTGGGTTTCAGAAAAAAGGGGAGGAAGGACCTCAACCCTACTCACCTTTTCCCACCCAGTTCTGGGAAGCACAGGAAGCATTTTGGTTCTAAGGAAGCTTGGGGCTACATGTGGCCTTCTGGATCCTTGAGTGTGGCCTTTTGACTGAATCCAAATTGTACAGAACAAGTCCTTTTAATAAAGGGATTTGTTCTCTGAAGTTTGGATTCGGTTGAAGGGCTGCACTTGGGGATCTGGAGGGTCACATGTGGCCTTGAGGCTGCAGTTTCCCCACACCTGGCTGGGGTCTGCCTGAAGATTTGTTGGTGTTCATTCCCATTTTCCTGCCAGGCTTCTTTCCCTCCCACCCTTCCTATGGCGTTCCCAAATTTCCTAAACAATTCCTGTGTCTTCAGGGGCAGAGTGGTTGGAAGGCTTAAAGGTGGGGCAGTCATCACAAGAGTGGTGGTCATGGGGGGCTCCTCAGGGGCCACCTGCCCTGCTCCTTTGGGGGCCGAGGCCTGTCTAGGGGGCTTCCCCAGGCTGTGGAAGAGCCTGGAATAGACACAGACTGCTGGTCCCCAGCCAGGCACTGCCCACTACACCACAGTGCTTGCCCTCCTTGACTTAGAAAGAAACCTGGCCTTGACTCTCCACTCTGTTTGCCACAGAGAAGGGAGCCACTGTTGAAGGGCGAGGGAGAACCAGGAACAGGGTGTCAGCTGTTCTTTGAGGCAGAGTGAGAGTTCGGGGGTCCTGTGGACAAATGTGAAGTTCTCATTGTGAGATAATGCAAACGTTCATTTACTTTTAGTTATTTTTGGACTTCTGAAAAATTATTTGACTATTTCTATTCCTCTTGACTTCGTCAGTTACCACTAACAATAAGGCTGCATGGTGCAGTGGTATACAAAGAAAATCCAAATTTTATGCTTTCACGTTGACCACTCCCCTGCCTTCACCAACCTTAATCCCCACCCAAAACAGTGACGGAGAAGGTGTCCGCCTTCCCAATATGCTGGGAATACAGCTCCCTCCAGGCATAAGATAAAAGCAGGGCTGCAGCCTAGGATGTTAGAAAGGGGTGTTATGGTATTAAAATATCACATATTAACCGTTTGGCCTCATGTGGTCTTTAGGAACAATGCTTTTTAATCCATCTACCAACTGGAGTAAGGAGCTTTGAGTTGGGGGGTTCCTGGAGAACAATTTCACAACAAGTAGGCCTGGGCATGAAGGGGAACTTAGCCAAAGTCACAAACGATAGGCAGAGCCAGATCTCAAGCCCAGATCTCCTAATTCCCAGTTCCGACTGCTTGCCACCATGCCATGAAGTAACAGTGTTGAAATTTCAGGCCTCTTTTTTTTCCTTGTGCATTTTCTCTGCTTTTCTCCCTTCATACTCCAAGAGCCATGTGCCAGGGCCCTTGCCCTTTTGAAATCATCCCACCTGCGAAGGGCCATAAGTTCACTGAGTTTGGGGACACCTGGCCCTTTGAAAGGGGAAAGAGTTGTCACCAAGAGGGGCAAAGGACCAGAGAGACAGACTGAGGTTGCTGCACAGGAAGGTCAATGCCTCCATAATTGATGATTTCAAAGCGTTATGACCATCATGCTGGTAGAGCGCACTGAACGGAAGAGATCCTTCTGACTGACTCTAGTGACAAAGGCTGGGGCAAGAGCGACTATCACATCTGCTTTATCTCTGATGTGGCTTGCTGAATCTCTGTTTCCTAGTCTTGGTGGTGATCAGTGGAGGGTGAAGAAGAAGAGATAGGTTGGAAGCATAATTTCTCTTTGTGTCCTGAGCCCCTTGAAAGATGGGGCTGACAACCAAGGCTTGCCTGACAGTGTCACTGCCTATGTGGTTTCCCTATTGCTCTTGGGGCAGAATTCTCATATTTGGAGATCTCAAAAAGTAGGTTTAGTTGTATTTATACTAAAGAAAAAGAACAAAGTAACTTCTTCACTGTTCTTTATAGTGCTGGAATTGTGATCCAAAGCACAGAGGTGTATAGCCCTTCACCCTTCACATAGCCCCTTGCTGGGAGAGCAGATAGGATTGGCCTAGAGAAATCCTCAAAGCAAAGCCTTCATTTTTAGTAAGAACCAAAGAAAGACCCAAATGCTTTTGAGTGTTGCAGTGATTAAATTTTATTAGTCAAGAAATTTCTGATACTGGGCAGCCTTATATTTTCTGGGAGAAATGTGGAAGGTGATGCCACAGAGATGTTCCTGGGATTCTGGTAAGGACCTTGTCAGCATGCAGAAACATTTGTTCTCTCAGTAGACTACTGTCCTATGATAGTGATAGTGGCACTTTCTTAACACTGCAAGGAAGCAAAGATAAAACTGAGGTTAAAAAAGTCCCTGCTTAGAGTGGGAGAGTATCAGGAGGTTCTTCGGGTGGGCACACAAGGCCAACTTGACATTTTCCAGATTTTCCCTTGTGACGCTGTTACCCTTTTAGCTGTGATTTGGCATAGCTTACTTGCTACTTCCTGTGACATCAGCTCTAGGTAAAAAAGTCATGTCTCCCCAGAACCAGCTACACTGTTTGAGAGGCCCACTGCAAAATGAACATGCTGTCCCCTTGCTAAAACATTATTAAGAATTTCAAAATGGTGACAGAAGAGCATAAACCTGGGGTCAGGGTGGCCAAGTAAGTGAGCACAGAGCTGTTTGTGACATACAGGTCCTATGCTTATGAAGCCTGCCTGCCCTCTCTCTCCCTCCTCACTTAAGATACTTCTTACAGTAAACACCCAGATAAGAGACTGAAAAATCCCTACCTTATTTATCTTTATAGTTCCGGAGAGCTGGTCAAGTGTCTTTTTCATGGTGGGGAGTTGATGGATACTTGCAAATGGCTTGCTTCTTCCTGAGGCTGTGCCATGTGCCTGGAGAATGAACGGCGCCTCTTCAATACTGGCACTGTCGCACCTCAGGCCGGAGCTAGCACCACTCCACTGCTCCTACTGCCACAGAGCCTTGCCAATCGCCGCCCGCTTCCTCTCTTCCTTGCTGTCCTTCAGTGGTGCTTGTTTCCATGCTCCTGCAGGAAACCGCCGAGTCCTAGGGCATGGGCAGCTCTGCTGTGTCCTGTGAGGCTGGATACACGCACACAGTGCTCATACGTAGTCCTGTGAGATGTTAGGAGCCTGACGTGGGCTTTCTGGTCATTTACCTGAAGATGGTATTAACAGCCCTGAGACAGTAGGGGCCCACCTGTAAAGAAACTAGGCCACTGTGACTTGGCTTTCCCCACTCTGGGATGTCATAAAGTCCATATGAGGTCAGCGAATCAAATCTCTAAGAGAAGGGCTGACCAGGGCACCAGGGCTGATTTCCTCCAACAATCAGATTTTCTGGATCTAAGCTTCTCAACTTACTGAATATGGGCAAATCATTTCATTTCTCCTGGTCTCAAAAATATCCTGTTAAAGAGAGAAAGGCTCAGATTTAATGGCAGTCCTATGACTTTATTAATGAGGAAACTAGGCGCCCAATTGGAGATCACTTCCTAATAGGCTCAGTGCTTCAGGAAGTTGCTCAAGGACACACAAACACTAAACAGCAGAGCTGGGATTTAAATGCACATCTATTTAGTTTTAGCGTGTGTAGTGTGCCCTACCTTCGTGGTCTATCCCCTGATGTATTTGCTGCCACGGTGGGGAGGCAGAGGGAGGTGGTTAATCACCCAGAGGGTGATTTTACTTGATGTTCACCATGAAGAGAGATATCAGCAAAAGAGTTGACTATTAAAGTCTCATAGAAACTTACCCAAGTCAGCGATGGGGATGGAGAAGGAGGGGTAGATTGTAAAACATTGAGGTGACTGATGAGAGATGGAGGGATATAAGGGGAAAGTTTGAATCCTAGACTTGCGCCCTAAGTGCATGACTGCTGAATGGATTCAGGAGCAGGAAGTACATTTGGACAGAAAGGACTGGTTTTACTTTTGCACAGGTTGAGATGTCCACCAGGCAGATCCAATGTCCACGTGGTGCCCCATAGACAAACTGGAGGGAGGTATCTGTAGCTCAGAAGAGCAATTGAAGCTGGTGATGTAGACTTGGGCATCGGCACAGTAGCTTTGTGTGGTCAAATCTACAGGAGTGGACGCTCTAGGGAAAGCTATGGGATTCATCAGCCTTTGGCTTTTTCAGAGGAGAGATCTGGGGAAGAAGACAGACAGCAGAAGAAAACTCAGGAAAAAATGACATTGAAAGGTAGTGGGAAGGAGTCCAAAGCTGGAAGCGGCCAAACTTGGGGTGGTCATAGCACATGCTGGGGACCAGGCCCTGTGTCATAGCACATGCTGGGGACCAGGCCCTGTGTCGTAGCACTTGCTGGGGACCAGGCCCTGTGTGGGGCGATTGGGGCACCTCACCTCATTTTTCAGGATTCACCTTCCTCGATCCCTGCACAGCACTGGGCTCTCGGGTTCCTGCACAGGCACAGTCAGGGATGTGGGCAGGAGTGCAGTGGGTAGGAAGAGGTGGCAGGCGGGGTAGCGGAGGGTGGAGGGTGTTTGTGAGCAGGGGAGGACGCGCTTCTCTCTAGCGACCACCCTTTCCTTTCCTTTATAGCCAAGCTTCTCAAAAGAAGGGCTTTTATTTAACCACTATGGCTCTCCCATTAAAAAACTGATAGGACTTCTTGGTTTTCTTGCTTCACCTTATCCTTGTGTCCTCCGCCCCATCTGACCTCACTCTCCTCTCCCTGCTGTAGCTAAGTCTGCAGTTTGGAATGACACCCCGTCTTGATTTGTCTTGTTACCTCCCCTTTATGCCTTCCTTGGGTACCTTACTCTCCGGGAAAGCAGAGCCAAGATCATAATCACTTGTGCCTGGAGCAGTGCCTGCAGTATGGTAAGTATTCCAGTGGTATGAACCCATTTACTCTTCACATCAACCCTATGAGATGGGGACTATCATTGCCATGTTCCAGGATCAGGGTGGTTAAGTAATTTGCCCAAGGTCCCACAGCTAGTTAACAGAGAGGCTGGGGTCTTCGTGCATAAGAAATTGGAATGATTTCTCATATAAGATTGTTTCTTTCGTATTTTACATTTCCTTTAAATACTTAAAGATAGGCACACAATAGGTTCTCAATAAATCAGTGACAATGGAGACATGGATCCCTATTATTTATCAAAACAAAGTTCTTCAATAAGGATATGGTGTTCGTGAAGTGAGGATTTATTCAGGCTGCTAGTGGTGGTGGTGGATGTTGATGTGTATTTAGCTAGTGGGTTTTTTAAAATCAGAATTTGGGATCCCATGAAAGCATCCCCCTCACTTCACTCCCACTGACCCATGCCCCTGTGAATGCCTAGGAAAGAGCTCAAAAACACAAAGGGCCAGAGGTGACGTTAGGGAGATCCTGCAGATCCTCAACACAAATTTGGATGAATAAATTGGTTGCTCTATCAAACCATCTCTAGGACGTAAAATTATGATCATAGACTCCACTCCTTTTAGCTAAAATGTCTGAGTGCTTTGGGTATGGAAACAAACTGATTGTTAGTAACTTTTGACAAGGAGTAGAGGAGATAGAATAAATTAAGTTCAGCTTTACAGATACGTACACACACAGTTCAAATACAACCCCACCTCCTTCTCTTTATTCCTCTCTCTTTCTCCTCTTTTCTGCCTTTGTTGCTCTCCCCAGGATTAAAATCTTAGGTCACATTAAAAAAAAAATGACAGGAGAACTGTAGAATTATTTGCCTTTTAGACTCTGCAAGAGGCAGGATATTGGAGGGGCCGTGGGAGGTACTTGGATTATCACCTCCTCTGCCTCTACATGAGGTTGGTCTTCTTGAAGGGGGTGAATCATTATAGCCTTTGTTCAGGAAGTGTGTTGAACCAGGCTTTAAGTAAGAGAGGGGACGACTTGTGTCCTGTGGCCTCCCTGCCAACCTGACCCTCCTGGCTGGCAACACCCAACAGCCACATCACTTAGGCTTGAGACTCAGGTGCCTCCTTGGACTCTTCCCTCTCCTTTCTGGTCTTTGTTGAGTCTCTGTTCATGACGCCCACATTTCCATGACTGGGGTGGCAGCTCTTGATCAATCCTTTTTACCTTTGGACTACGTTATTGTGGAGGGAGCTTGCGTCTTTTTTTTCATGCAACCTGCTGCCCAGTGAAATTTCCTAAAGGAAAGCTAATCAGGTCACTCTTCCATTCAAAAAGTCTGGGAAACTCCTTACTGTCTGCAAGACATTCTGACCACAACATTTCAGTTTTCATACCCACCCTGTAACCCCAACCTCATTTTCTAGCTGTGTTTTTTATTCTCCCCTCAAGCAACCTCTGCTGTTCTAGCCAAGTTGGGTTATTTAAAAAGTAGAAGAAGTACAGATGTTCATGGGAAATTCAGTGATTTGTATTATTTTTTGGAATTTTCACTTATTAAAGTCCTTCAAACTCAAAACAAAGGGCCTAAACTCTATGGTTACTTCTTTCTGTAAACTCCCATAATGCATCTTTTTGGCACATTTTATATCATTTACTAGATTCTTTCCAGAATTTTTTATTTGTATGCATGTCTTTTCTTGCCAAGCATCAAAATTCTTGAGGTTGAAGCTGTATCTCTGTTGAGTTCTAGGGGATGGGGCGGGGGTAGTGGATTTAAAAAATGAGTGGAACTAGAGTTTTAAATTCCACATTGTTGGGGGGTGAGAGTGGGGCTTGGAGAGGGGCAGGAGCGAGAGATTACAAAGGAGGCACAGGGAACTTCTGGGGGTGGTGGAGATGCTTATTATCTTGCTTTGTAGTGATGGGCTCATGGATGTATATTTATGTCAAAACATCAAATTATACACTTAAAATATGTGCACTTTATTGTATGTCAGTTATACTTGGATAAATTCATTCAAAAAGTTCCACATTGTACATGTCCTTGTCCAAGAGCTCTTTCTAGAAATAAGATAGGGAAACCAGGAATGTCTGATACCAGCCTTTGTACCAGCAGACAAAGGCTTTGAAAAGGCTGGACTTGTGTTTGAGAGGCAAAGAGAATTTTACTTGGTTTGTATCATTCCTGGGGGTTCCTATGGACTATACTGATGGGCAGCCAGCTGGCTCAAGGAGTCCTTATAGGTGTTTTCTTGATTTTATCAGCATCTCAGTACTCCCCCAACTACCCAACCAATCTCTCCTGTTGACCTGCAGCCATTGTGACAAGGCACCATCAATCATCAGGCCCTTTTACCAGGAGGGCACATGTCACAGCCACTTATATAAAGGAAGTGATGGGTGGACTGCTTTGGACAAATGGACTTGGGGTGGGGGAGGGGGACAATAGGGGATGCAGACAGGCTGCTGCTTCAACCGGAACCCTACCGCTGACCAGAGCTGGGGAACATAAGAAGATGGTGAAAGTCTGTAGACATATGTGTTCAGCATGTCATCTGAAGGATTCCCCACAGAGACAAAAAGCAAGGAAGTTATGTCAGAAAAGGAACAAGAAAACAAGGTATTGGTGGCATTTTCTGACTGCAACGGGGACACTCAGAACTGAGGGATTGTCATCCTAGTCTGGCCAATGTTCCAAAATGTCATGCCTTTGTCAAAAGCAAAGCTGTCCATTCACTTTACAAAGACTGGCCCCAATTCTTCTCTAGCCCCCCCTTCCTACTCCCTCCCTCAAAATCACCACCCAACTCTTGCCCTGCTTCCCCACAAGGCCTGTAAAGAGACAGGCTTTCTGTGCTCTCTGCCTGCCTTCTTCATGCTGTAGAGCCTCCCTCTGAGCTTGTCCACTCGGTAGAGAGATAGATGTCAATCCCTGGACCTACCTCTTTGAAGGTGGGATTCTCAAACTCTTTGAAACCCTGCATGTGATAGAATCTCTGGGAAACTGAGTTGGGAAGATCCTTATATGGTAAACACATGGATTTCCAGAATACAAATCTTAAATTTTCTCATTTGTCTCCTTAGTCAGCAGGATATGTCCATGTTTTGGTTGAAGAAGCTGTTCGATTCCGTGTTTTTCCATGTCATGTTTTTTCCCATGGACAGCACAAAGAAAGGCTTCTGGTGCCGGCCCAGGACCACCATAATCATTGTTGATTTTTCCCCTCTGCCCCAGGTCTTTAAATAAAATTTCTGTCCGTTCTCTGACAAATGGTGTTCTTGAGTGTTATTGTCTAGTCAAAGAGTGACCTTGGGTGACCTTAGTAACTTTGCCTTTTTTTTCATGTAATAAGATAGGTGGAGTGTGGTGAATAGAAGGAAAACCAGTGAGTCACGAGGAAATGTGTAGTTTCCCCCTTTTTCCTGTTTTAGATATTTACTGGGGAAATTCATGGTTGGGTTTTGGTTTGGGATAGGTTGAGATGCTTTCTGGATGTGAAAAGAGCTTACTTGGTTGGATAAACCCTCTAAACTGGGCCAGATGCAGGCTGAGCCAAGGGATACAACCACCAGGTCACCATCAGCTCACACTTCTGGCTTCATTTGTTGGCAGTAATGCAGATGCACATTTTTCTAGAAACAAGCCCAGGTCATACCAACATGAAGCCCAGGAATTTTAAACATGAGGAAGAACAAAAATGTGACATAGGGTTAGAATGGCATGTATGTATTTGAACTTTTTAAAGGACAACATCCTTGAGTTTTTCCTGGTAGTTTACTCTAGATATCATGTAGTGTTGGGGCAATTTGGGATCAAATAATTCTTACAGCTGTTTGGAATCCCTTGCATCATTGAACTTGAACTTTGTGTAACTTACATAAAGGTGCCAGATCATTTCTTACCCCAATCCATTGCCATCAAACTGCAGAAGTTCTGCTAAGCGCAGCTTGCCTCCCCTAAGGGATCATAAATGCAATCTTTAAAAACCATATGCCAGCAGGGCCAAAGCTAATCTGTAAGGTTGAGGCCTCAAAACCCAATTCTCCTACCTTCTTTGGAACGTGAAAGATGTAGAAACTGGAAAAGAGACAAACTGCCTTTTTATTCAGCCAATTTAGGTGGACGCCAGGATTTTGTCTTATTTTCTAGATGTTGCTGAGCTTCTTGGGTTTCTCTGATTACCGTCTTTGCTTTTCAATGGTAACATTTGGTCTTACTCAGTGTAGGGGTGGGGAGAGATGGCAATTTATTGCTTAAAGATGTTATGGCAGGTGGTCCTGGACCCGACAGCAGATTGTCTTGAGGTAGTATGTTGTAGTAATATATCTTTCAGTGTTAGGTTCAGTAATATGTTATAGTCATATCATTAGATATAAATGTACATGTGGTAGTAGGTTGTAATGTGCACACATCAACATAACCTTGGGGAGGAGTCAAAGCAAAGGAGGGCGGTACCCTTCCCTGCTTCCTCTGGGTGCCAGTCATCAATACCACCTCACCATTTTTGCTAAATTTACAACAGAACTTGTTTTTGCTGTTGATTAACTACCATATGCCTGGCACTCTGCCAGGTCCTGTTCACATGTACATGTCCTCTAAGATATGTACATGTCATACATATGGTCTAGGGGAAAACCAGAGAAAACCAGAATAGAAGTAACAGTGTAGGGAGATCTGCCAAAGCTTGGGTTGTCCAAAGCTTGAAGCTTTGAAGAAAACTTGTATTGAAGTTAATGAGGAAAACTTTAGGATGTAAAAAGTTCAAAGCTAGCAACTGGGGCATTCAATATTTATTGATGAAAGTCCTGTATGAGGTAAGCAATTGTGACCCATGAGATATGTGAGGTGATAGGGCCACTTGCAAGAGCCCCTTGAGAGGTAAAGGGCCAGATAGCATGTGTTTTAGTCTTTGCAGGTGAAAGTAGCCATAGTAAGTGAATGGTCATGGCCATGTTCTAATAAAGCGTTACTAGATTTGGCCTGTGGGCTGCAGTTTGTCAAGCCCTGCACTAGAGCTTGTGCTAACCATTATTTCTTTTATCTCCATTGTACCATCGATGTAACCGGTATCCCAGTTTCATAATTGACATAGGCTGAATGATTAACTTGCTTAAGATCATGTGGCTTAGAATGTGCTTGAGTTGGGACCCAAGTCAGAGTGGTACTTTTGTACCTTCAGAAAAATCGCACAAAGATAGAGGGAGGTAGGCTTATGTTCTATCTACCCTCCTAGTACTCTAGCCCCCTGGGGGGTTGGATCCTTCTTTGGGTCCCATCTAAATGTCAACATTATGCTTCTTTTTCCTAAGAGGTTCATTAACCCTTTGTGGAAGCTTATTCTTTCAACTCAGGTGCCTTTGCCTCTTTCTGGATGTGGGCTGTCTTTCTACTTGTCTTGGTGGGGTTGGTAGTTTGAGACTTCTTATAAAGGGGTCTTTTTTTGGGGGGGAATGGGATTAAGGAAGTGGGGCTGGGGCACGGAACCTACTAGTCAGTCCTAAACCAGATGCTACTCAGGCAGTTAAGCCAGTGGCAGGAAGAAGGCAGCTAACAGGGCCTTGTATGATGAAGTGCAGGTCATAACATCACAGCCACCATTATATTTTACACCTCATAATATTAAGTGCTGAAACTGGCCCCAAATTACTTTAAAGATCATAAGCTTATAAATTTGAGTGCAGTCCCTTTTGCCTGTTTACAACTCATGCCCTAAAATCTTTCTCTAGTCTTCCTGCTTTTCAAAATTTTATAGTTGCCCATGACTATGGACTTTCAATATATTCTCCAGTCACAGAAGATGTATTTACTCTCATACCTTATGTCCAACTGTTGGCCTAGGAGCCAAACATAGCCCACAGGTATGTTTTCTTTGGCATACTAGGCAGGCCAACATGGGGTGAACAAAAAACTTTTGAAGTAATGGCCATCATTAAAAAATCAGGTGCTTTCATATAAAATCTAGATATTTGACATCTTGGTTGCTCTTACAAATTTTCAATGTCTGTCAACACTGGATTCCAACTGACTAGAGCTCAGAAACACTTTTCAGATGGGGCATGGGCATGCACTCTTCAATTTGCTATTGTCCCCACAAACTCCTACTTGTGTTACTTATACTACCTGCCTGGACCCTGAAGCCATCTGACTTTGTAACTTCTGTCCCAAAACTCTGGTAGCTAGCACTACTGACTCTGTCGGTTCCTTCTCTCTCTTGTCTGTATTTATCAGACAGTCCAGAGGCAAGTCTGAATTTCTAGGCAGGGGAGCCAAGGATAAGAATGTGGGATTTTGTACAGGGCAAGCTTCTTCCCTTTGGATTCCTACTCAGAGTCTTGGGACCACACATTGTCGTGCTCACTTCCTAGCCTCAGAAGCCCACCTTTTTCCTGAAGCATAGTTTGAAATCCATGAGGAAATTCAAGGAATTATAACCATGGGAAAGAAGAGACCACCTATCTGTCTGGATGTGACTTGAGCTCCAGATTGGGAATAGGAGACTCATAACAAATTGAAGTCCTCCTGCCCTTGGCACTCAGTGTTATATTTTGGCGGGTATAATGCTGGGGTCTAAAGCCCTTCTAAATAGCTGGAGCAACAGAGAATTATATTAGGCTGAAGAAACTGCCTTAAACAGGTACAGACCTCAAGTGTTTTTCTGGTTTTGTGAGTCCCTGAAGAACAGGGACCCTGTCTGACCTTTATCGGCATCCTTGGTGTTTGACGATCACCATGGTGGTGGTGATGATGAAGTTGGGACAGGCTAACTCACTGCATTATTAGTTTGTGTATGTTCTCAGTGCATTCCTTCTCCTTTGTTTGAAGCAGAAAGCCACATTTTCATTTTGAGTTTTCTTGCTTTGGGTTGGGGATGACACAGAAGCTCTTTGTACATAACTCCCTTCCTGAATTTTTGATATTCCAAAAACCTGAGCTCAAGGGAGCATTATGTTTTGGGGGTGACTTAGTTTTATCTCACGTTCCAGTAGAGCCTGAGATAAGGACTGGAGCCCAGGTTTTATAGGGGAAAGTAGATTGTAGGAAGCAGGAGGGAGGGGGCAGGGAATGTGGGACGGGGAAGGAAGAGAAGAAAGGGTATGTCACTGAGCTGATTACTGTCATCAGCAGCTGGAGTTCAGTCCCACTGGAGACCATCTGAGGAACTCTGTGGAATGCACCTCTGAGTTATTGCTCCAGACACTGGGAGGCTGGGACGTTTATCCATTGATTTCTGTCTCCTACTAGTTGAAGGTTTCCACTGGGAATGTTAACTGCCCCCTTCATGGGCTGCCTAGCACCTTTGATATGTGGGGATACTTGCTCCCTGTTATTTTGTTCTCTGCTTTTTAGGGCCTCAGCCAAAACTAAGACAGAAAATGCATCCTTCTAACATTGTGTGTATGTAAGTGTATGACTGCATAGAATTCTATTATTTGGCACAATCTTTTAACCTACATCTTATATTTAGTGCATTTATAATTACTTACTTTTATTAAAAATACATACAAAGATTTATATCTTTATTCAGTATTGTTGGTATTTTTTATATTTTCTTAGGATACAACTATAGAAGTGGAATTATAGGACCAAAGGGGATATGTTTTTTCTAAATTGCTTTTTAGAGAGGTTTTACTGACCTGTAGTGCCTTCAGCAGTGTGAGAGAGCATTAAAGGTGAACTCTGGCAATGACCTGGGATGGGTGACTAAGAGAGGTTGTAAAATCTTATTGCTTAGAGGACTTTTAGCACAGGGGAGGCCTGTGTGTATTTAGGATAGGTTAGGATGCTATTCTGTGTGACTAGAAAAGGGATGAAGGACATTCATTCTGGATTTCCTGTCTTCCCTGAGTTTTGAAAGTGTTTCTTTATAGTAAGTATGAGCTGGAAAGAACACATGCCCACGTATGTGTACAAATGAATACACATAAAACATGTAAAACAGATTCTTCAAAAAGAATCCCAATTTGGGATATTTAATTGAGTTTTCAAAGGTTCTACGTTTACCATCACATTATTACACCCTTATTTTCTGTGCATACACGTATTAAATGGGTTACCAGGTGTTCCATGTTCAAATTTCCCTGATTATGATGGAAATGTTAGTACTCTTGGAATTTCAACTTATATTAGCAAATGCTTTGAAGAAAATCTGACAAAGAAAAGGCTTAAGTTACTGATCAATAGAATTGGAAGAGACTTGATTTTCCTTTGTCTTTTTCATTTTCCAGGAGTTAAACTAATAAATCAGAAAAAGAGATTAAAAAATGGAGATCAAGGGGGAAAAAAAGGAGGGAAAAACAAAGACTGAAATAGTCCACATTTCAGTTCTCTCCCTGGGTTGGTGAGTACAGGCCACCTTCCTTGATTAGAACTCAGGTGAAGGATGAAACGCAGCCACCTCCGTGCTGGCCAGTGCCTCCCCTCTCTTCCCTTTTGGCCTTCTTGCCTGTCCTATTTTACAGGCTCAGAGCACCTTCCTGTCTGTCACCAACAAAAAATGGGCCTGGTATCGTTGGGAACACGGAGCATGAAACCTAAGGATTTTTGTCCCCCAAATCACCTCTGACTTCTCCGTTGTCTCTGAGGCTTCCCACTAGATCTCTTAAAATTTCCTTTGTTATTTTCATGGAAGAATTAGGTGAACGACCGATTCAAGGTGGTTGGTCCTCCACCAGTGTCTAAGACGGCCATTCCTCCCGAGCACCAAGGGCAGCTGTGGTGCCATCTGGTCCTGGCACCCATCCCCTTCCAAGGGCTGTATGAAGATTATATATATATATATATGTGTGTGTGTGTGTGTGTGTATATACATATATACACACCGTCAAGACACAAGTTTCTTAGGACATACTCGTCACGGAGAGCAGGATGTTTGAAATTGGGGTGGTCCTAGAGTTTCCAGAACTATGGTGGCTAGCAGAGCATGGGAAAAAACACAGTTTGTATCGCACTTGTGTTCTGTTGCCTTCTCAAACTTCCCCTTTTAACCACAACCACTGGCTGTGTTTTGTTTCATGATGAGGTCTGCTGATAAAATAAGTGAAAAATGAAGGCTGCCCCCACAGCCCCCCAAAGTAATAAAAAGAGAATACCTTGGAGGGAAGAGATACAGGTAAAAATCTCTCTGCCACAGTCTAGCTTATGTTCCAGGTCTCCCAGTTCCCTGAGATTTTTATTCGCTGGTATTTTCCAAGAACCTAGACCTATGGCTGGAACAATAGAGGCTCAGTAAATACTTGCTGAATGAAAGATGACTCCAGTTCCAGGGCTAGTCCTGACACCTTCTGATCACTAGGGCCCTCTGTGATTCTCTTTTCTCATTTGTTAATGTCTGATCATGGATGGGAGGAGGTGGGGAGGTTGTACCAACCATCCCTGGGGTCCTCTCTATTTGGGATGGTCTATAATTTCCATATTCAAGGTCCTTATTGGTTAATTGTCTTGAGTAGGTATCTTCTTTACTGTCGTCCATAACAAACTAACCCATGTATGAAAGAGAAATAGTCCTATTCCTGAGTATGGCTTCAGAGTATGGGCATGTTGAATCAAAATAAAAGACCCATTTTCAGTTTTGGCTTTGTCTTATGTTAATGTCAAGTTGTCCCTGGAATGCACATACATGGCAGGTAATATGGTTGTAATGTTTCTGAAGGTGAATAAATTTAATGCTGTCCCTGTAAGGTAGCCCCTAATTTGGCTTGGCCAGAGCTCCTTCCTGTTTGCTTCTGTTCGTTGTTACGTTTCCTGCTTCTATTGGTATCACTCAGCAATGCTTCTTCGCCCTGACAGTGGCAGTTCCTTCCAGCAGCAGCCAGTGATTTTAGTTTGCAGTTTCTCAACACTTGCAGAACCAGGTCAGGTCCATTATTCTCCCCCAGAAATGCCATCAGCAGTCATCTGGCTTCCCCTTCTCAGGTGTCTGGATCCTAGTTTTGTGGGTCCCCTCTTCAGCCCTAGTAGAGCAGCAGCCCCCAACTCTGTGAGAGTCTTCCTCCAAGCTTTTAAGTATTAATAGTTCCAATATTCTCTTTTGTTCCCTTAGACTAAGGATGTTAGCTGCTTATAATTGCTACCTCTTTCATACCTTAATATTGCCTTTTCTGTTAAAAATACTGAGTTAATAATTTTTTATATTGAATTTTCTCTGTTAAAATAACTGATATAGTTTCTGTCTCCTGAGACTAGATCCTGACTGATATATGCCCTGGAATAAGGGAGCCAGGGGTCACCCCATGAGGCCATAGACTCCCAGGCATGTCAGCCTGTCAGCTTGTATGCAGGTGAAATGGCTCCAGTAGGCCAAAGGTAGTCCCCCAAAGGAGAGTCACCCATATGTGGCCCTTGGGAAGGAAAGCACACCAAACCCAGAGGAATGTACAAAGAACTTCCAAAATGGATATGGGGGATCTGCACAGAGATGATGGTTTCAACTATGTGGACATTTAAAAAGGTAATTTATGATACAGACAGAGAGGCTACAAGGGCTAGATGGGTGATTTAGGCAACTGGTGCTTTGGGAGTTCAGGGAAAGGAAACATCAGAAAAGTCGAGAAGAATCAGAAGTTTCTCAGAGGAGGTTGAGCTGGAGAGGTGGACAGGGCTTTCTAGGATGAGAAACTGGTCATAAGAATGGTCAAGGCAAGTCTGGGTGCATAGGCTACTTTAGTGAGCCTCATACTCAAGGCCAAGAAACTTGCTTGGGGCTTTGCTTCTGTGTGGGGATCATATCATGATGTCACCCTAAAAATTCATATATATATATTTTATATATATAACTTGGTCACTATGTATACTGCTCAGCAGGCCCCAGGAATAAGTCAGCACTGAGACAAAAAGATCTGCTTGCTAAAGAAAGGGACCTGTCTTTCCTGTGCTAGCTTTGGATAATCCTGAGATGGCACACTGTCTGTGGGCTCCTCCTGGAGGAGACATCTGACTTGGTTTATTTCTGAGGTAAGCCTGCAGTTGGTAACAGGACGTCAGACACTAGGAGGGGTGGTGATGTGCTATCTGCAGGGATTGCTGGTCTCATTTGGCTTTCCAGCCCATTCAGCTTCCCACCCATGTTGTCTCGATTTCTTTAGCTAAATGAGTAAGCAATTGGACGCCCCTGTCTGAATGCCTACTCCGTATCTCTCCCAGACCCAGCTGGAGACAGTACACATAATCGTCCTACATAAGAGACTTTCCAGAATAGTCTCAATTGCAAACATGTTGGTTTGTGAAGCATGGTCATGATGGCTGTGTCATAAACTATCAAAAGGCATGGGTCCCTCCCTCAAGGAGCCTGTGGTTTCGTGGGCCAAGCTGCCTTGTCTTGCCTTATAATTTGGTGCTCTGCATGCCAACGCACATAGCTCCCATAGAGGTACATACACCTGAGCATTCCCATCTGTTGTTGGGTCTGGTGGGTGGTGGGGAAAGGCAAGGCAAAGGGCAAATGAAGTGTGTCTTTGGGGGGGCTGCTTGGGAAAACAGAGGGTGGCTGGGCTCCCCATGCTGATGACTGGGTCCAGCAGACACCCTTAGTGGGAGGGGACTTGGACAGAGAGGGAGCGAGCACGAGGGAGGCTGCTGAGCCCCTCGGGAAAAGCAAGGCCTTCATTGTGACTCTCAGCTCCAAACCCCACTTGCTCGGCATGGACAGGGGCTCAGGACGGATCCGCATCTGTCCTGGACTGGGTGGCTATGGAACGTGGAACCAACCAAAGGGGTGGAGGAAGGAGGGGCAGAGAAGTTCCGACGAGAGAATAGAAGCACTTGAAGGGGAGGCAGGGGCAAAGGGTTAAAGAAGAAGAGGTAGGGGAGGTGAGAGGAAGGGGCAGGGAGGCCTGGAAGGGGAGGGAGGAGAGGACAGGCTGGAGCTTTGTTCCTGGCTTCCTGGGGCAGAGGCAGCGGGATGGGCTGGGCACCTTCGCTCCCTTTTGTCCTGCCAGCCCTGTCAAAACTCACCACCCCCAGGCTTTCCAGGCGTACTGTGGGCCTGGGAAGGAGGCTTGGGAGGGTGACGTTGGCAGCTTTGCTTGAAAGGCCTGGGCTGTCTGGGTGCAGTAACCACTGCAGGCTGGGGACAGGTGTCCCGGGTCCCTTCTGCCCCCGGGAGCTTGGCCCACTGGCGGCTGGCCCCGAGAGCAGGGCCCATCTCTCCGTCGACCTCATGCCCTGCAAGCCAGTCATCTGCTTCTTCTCCTCCCCCTTGGCCTCCCCACCCCTTCTGGTTCTCAGAACTCACCCCCATTGGATTCCAGGAAACGGCTGGTGCAACTTTGTAACCAAATCCGCTCAATCCCTTTGTATATCTTTTCTGCTCCCTGCCCCCTCCTTGGTGTCCTTCATGGCTGTGTCTGGTTACAGAGTAGGGACTGACCAGGTCAGGTTGGCCCTGGCACATGCAATCAGATCTGAGTCAGGCAGCAATACCAAGCCAACTTGCTGCCAAGGAAAGTGGGCTGTGTTCAAGCGTGGGGGACGCAGCCCTGTGCCCAGCTCCACCGAGGATCAGCCGTGCAACGTCCAGCACGTCTTTTTCCTCTTGGGATCTTGGCTTTTCTCACTTGCAGCACTAGGAGAATGTGCCTTTGACCAGCCCCATGATTTGCTGGTAGCAGTCAAATGAGAGAAAGTACCCGTGTCTGGCAGGACACCTGGAGGACAGAGTGGGTTATCACTGAGCAACCTTGGTGTGGAGACCCACAGACCCAGAGAATGCCAGCCTGGGCGGGGTCTGTGGTCCCCTGCCCGTCTCTCACTTGTGGGAACTGAAGCTCTGAGTATTGATTTGCATACTCTGAGTTCCTTCCAGATTTCATGGAGGGGGTGAGGGGGTAAGGCGGAAGGAGCATTAAAGACAAATAGGGGGTGAGGAGGGGGAAGATATGGCTTGATAAAGAAAAGTAAGGAGTCCTCTGTCGTGTGAAAGCACGAGTAGTGATGGGGTGTAGGTTGTCTGCCTACAGGGCCAATTCCTCCTCAGAAAAATTTGTGGAGTTTTACTAGGCCTTGGTGTGGGTGCCAGAGACCTTGCTAGCAATTCAGAGGGTGGGCACTGAGCCTCTTGCCAGGGCTCCCACTGTGATTTGGGCCAAGGTTGGGACCAGGGCAGCAGGTGGCTTCCAGTATAGCCTGGGCTACTGATACTGGCTGAGGCAGCATCTGGAAGCCCTATGGAGAGATGACTGTGGACGAGGTTCTATTCTGGGAGGGCACTAGAGTGCCCCCAGGTGAAAGATGGCCAGTTGAGGTGTTAAAAAATGGATTGAACATCTTTATATGCAGAACTGAAATTCTGCTTAAATCTTAAGTATGGAGAAGAGGCAAAGAGAAGGAAACAGAGAGGTGGAAAACGTTGACAACTAGGGGAACGTTGACAACTAGTGAAATCTTCAGACAGATTGTTACGGGCTTGGATGTGAGTGGATTTATGGTTTGGGAGCTGGGTGTTAAAAATCAAGTCCTTATCTGTTTAATATACTGTCCCGGGCAATGGGAAGAACAGAGCTGGCCTCAGGCAAGCTTGTAGATGAAGCGTTCCTTTCCCTTTCACGGCACCAGGGAACTCTAGTGTGGGAAGGGGCTTGTTGAAAAAATTCCTTAGCTCAACTCCTCACCCCACAAATGAGGAAGGTGGAGCCCCAGGAGGCCCCATAGCTCACCCCTAGGCCACCCTGGCTTGTAGGGGGAGGGAAGGCTGTCCCTGCCCCTGTCGGGGGCTTTCTTGGATGCAGGGTCTCCTGAGTAGCGAGGGAGGTGCACCTGAGGAACAGCTGAAGGACGAGGCTGGGGTGGGGCTGGACAAGGTAGGTTTTGTCAAGGGCCTGTGGCAGTAGTTCTCAGGGACCAGCTGCACCAACATCACCCGGAAAATTGATGAACATGCAAATTCTTAGTCCCTCCCTGGTCTGAATCAGGAATTGGGTGACTGAGGGGGCCCTCCCCGCAATTCTAGTGTTCCCTAGAGTTGGAAAGCCTCCAGCACAGGGTACTCAGGTGGGGCACAGGAGGCCCCGCGTCCCCATCCCAACAGGAAACCACTTGTGACCCACAGAGGAGGCTGTCGAGAGAACTCTCTGTTCTTCCCTGCCCTCCCCGTCAGCCACAGTGTTCTTGGGTCTCCTTCCTACTGATACATCCCATAGTCACCTCTCTTGGGCCACAGCCTTATCTGCTGGTCCCAGATAAAGAGCAAATTGGCCTAATCAGTCCGACTGGACTGGCTGGCTCCAGGGAGGTCTGCAGGGGGTGCCGCTGCCAGGAGTGGAGCCACTCACACGGCTGACGCCCTCCGCCACCCCGTGGGCCCCGTCGCCACTGCCGTCTCTCTTCCACAGCTGGTCCTTCGTTGGGCTCTCTCTCCTTTCCAATCAGCCCCTGGCGACTTTATTCCCAAGAGAGATAAGGGGTGACTATCTAGGGCTTCTGTAAAAATCACAGTGGCAAAAGCATCGGTCAAGGTCAGGCTGTCTCACGGTGCCTGCTGAAGGAGAGAATGAGGAATTGTACTGGAACTTCCTGAGCCTGCCACAAAAATAACTCTTTATACCTCCCAACAGTCGTGCAAGAGAACCGACACTTGGAACTACTGCGGATTCTCTGCCTCCAATGAGGAAGCTGACCCCCATAGCCACCACCTTGCCTATCACGACGACAAATGGTTGGGGCATTGACAGGGCAAGGTCTCCCCACATTGTAAAGAGCTGGAAACAGGCTCAGAGATGTTTGCCGACTTTCTCCAGGCACTGAGTAAGTCCTTGGCTGGAGCTGGGACCCAAAGCCCCGTCCTGGTGGTGTGGCGGGGACCAGGGCTCGTGCCTGTGAAGGCTGGTCTGCGAGGGAGGTTGGCTGGAGGAACAGATGTGCCTCCCAGATGTTCTTCCCGGGCTCAGCCTGTGTGGCATGAAAGATCAGTTAAAAGGATTTTTAATCCTGGGGAAAATGGTTGTCATTCAAGGCTGGCTGAAAAATTGGTAAAGTCTGCTATGAGAGAAACAAAGTAGGGCCAAAAGGCACAGAGGGGTTTTTCTGAGCTCTTGGGCCGTGGCAGCAGCCCTGGGAGGAGGTAGGGTCGTGGGCTGGGAGTGAGGGATGGCAGGGGTTGTCAGAGGGGACATTTGAATTATGCAGTGGCTGACACAGCACTTGTCCAGGCTGTCCGGCTCTGCTGCTGACTGCTGTTCGACTTTCCTCCTCTGTCTGCCTCCCTGCTCTAGAGCAGGAGACAGGTAGACCTGAGTGCATGAGGAAGGGCATCTGGCCAACTGCCAAGTTCATGGCAAAGGCAGGGGACTCTTCAGAGGGGAGAACCATTTAGGAGGTGGCTGTTTGTCCATCTGGAGGGGCCAGAGGCAAATGCTGGCGCCTCGGTGTGTTGGAAATGTGTTTTGCTTTTTAAGTGCCGGGTGAGTCTTTGTGTGCACAGCCTCAATGTAGAGCTCCGGGGACTTGTGTGGCTGAGGAAGGGAGGGGCCAGAAGCCCCACCCTTAGCTTCTCTGTCACCTCTCTCAGTGCCTCCTAAGGAACCTTGGAGGACCCCTGGGGACCCATGGGACACAGTTTAGAAACCCCTGGGGAAGTTATTAGTTCTTTGGGGTCCTGTGTCTCACTACGAGCTCCCAGGAGGCTCCAATACTCCCTCAGGTGTCTGGCGAAGAACAAGTGGTCAAGGGGCCAGTTTACTTGTCAAGCTGTGCTCCACAGCACAGCACTCGGCCCTGCTACTGTAAAGACCCAGGTGGGCGCTCCTTCCCAGGGCAAGTGCCCCTGGGCATCCATTTCCCTTGGAGGCCTGGGGGGGAGCACGGTGCAAAGAAGCAGTGGCTAAGCCAGCAAGAGCTGCTACGTTTCTGGGTGAGCTTTTCTCCTCCTCTGATTTCCCTACTAGGGTCTCAGTAACCTCGACTTTGAAGTCGTTTTCCCATGCTGGCTCCACAGGACGTCTGACTCCCCGGATCTTCACCTAGGACCCCCCCCCCCCCGCCACCTGCTTGTTTTCCTTCTATCCATAAAGCAAGTTTGACAAGCACTACAGCCTGTCAGCCCCTGCTGGTGACTCGCAGTGCCCACAAGCACAACCAGGGTTCTGAGAAGTCCTGCATGAAAGAAACTCGTTTTTCTTTGCTTAGCCACGCTTAACTTTTCTTTGAGAAGCACCTGTCTAGCATCCCTAGGGATTACGTTACACATCAAGTTCTTCCTCACATTGGAGTCAGGTCTGTTTACTCATACACAGCACAGCACCCTCCACCATGGGGGCTTCTCCTTGCTGTACATTGGTCTCTTTCTTAGTAGAACTTAATCTCCATGAGAGCAGGACTTTGTTTCACTTAGAACAGTGTTTCTCACACTGTGGACAATAAATGTTTGTTGAGTGAAAGTATCTGGAAGTGGTCTGGGTGCTGGGGAAGGCAGCCCTCTGTCCCGTGCCGTCCCTTCTGCAGACAGTCCTCTCTGACCTCTGCTCTCCATTCCATGCCCACCACTTCTCCCCAGGCTCCGCATCACTCTGTCTGTGGAGTCCTCTTGGCTGCCCACCACCTGCCACCATCAATCCTTGGCCATGCTCCCTTTTGACACCTGTGCCTACTTATCAGATCCTGCTTGCTTGGCTTTCTTCTTTGGGTGAATTAAGGAGAGCAGGCTCAATTCAGGGGACAGCTTGGATGCTGAACTGTGGTGGCTGACTGGGCCAGTCTGTCACGCTGCTGAGAGTCTAGATAGACATGCACAGCCCCCGCCCTCAGGGGCCCACTGTCCAGTGGGGGCCAGCTCAGTGGAGCACTACAGCCAGATTCAACTGGGTCCGAGTTGTTAAATTTTCAGAGTTTTGCAAGCTGTTGCCAAAAACGGCCCTTTGTCAGATCATAGTTGAACTATAACTGCTCTGTGCCAACTGCTTTGTCAGGGGAGAGCCAGGTGATTGGGGGAGAGAAACTTACTTGGTCCCGAGGGCTTGGAAAGCTCATGTCAGAGTTGGTGAGCTGAGTCTCAGAGCTAGAAATGAACTGAGCGATGGGGCTGGGGGCCTATAGACTTGCTCACAGTCACAGGCTAGCACCCTGCTCCCTGGCACTTGCCACACCAGCATACCCAGCCTCCTTCCTGCTCCCGGTTGTCCTGTTCTCTTTCCTGCTTCTCATGAGTTGTGTGCATGTTGTCAACCTCCCTCCAAATCTTTCCCAGGAGGGAGAAGGGAGGAACGAGGGGAAGGGGTGGGCAAAATCCATGCAAGCCTCACCTCACCTCCTCGCAGGGCATTCCAAGGCAACATCTGCCACAGCTGGGCTCTGAGCTGGCCAGACACCCTTCAGTCATGCTGTGACAGATGCATCCAAATAAATCAGTTCACAGCAGGAAAGGGCTTGGAGAGTTCCAAGTCTCGTGAAACCAGATCCGGCCTGGAGGGACAGAGAGAAGCCATTTCAGAGAGAGCCAGGAGGGGCAAGTCCCAGGCCAGATAGGTGCTACTGCTCTGAAGGGAGCCCCAGAGGCAGCTCCCTGCTGGGGACCTTCTGTGCTTTCCTCACCGGCCCTTTGCCACCTCTCCTCCCTCGACTGGACTTTTGAGCCCCTGATTTGGGTGGGCTCCAGGTGTGCAAGAGCACGCAGCTGTCTAATTCTTGTGCAGGTTCCTAGACCTGTAGTGCCAACGTGGCAGCCATAGGAGGGTTGGAGGGCAACATGGTCCACTGGGTCATGCGTGGATGGGGTTGGCAAGCCTGGGCATGGCTCACCTTTGACTGGCTGGAGGAACTTAAAGCCTACTGTTTTCCTCTTGCCAGAGCTGGGCATTAAGAAGACCTGTGTGTTTGAAGACATTCCGTGGATATTGTGTGTTCCAAGTGGACTTTCGGACGTGCTCTGGCTTAGAATCACAAATAGCCCCTTCTCAGGAGCTTTCCTTCTGGGCCTGCCATAGTCTCTTTTCTCTGGGCCATGAAGCACGGGAGCAGGGATGTCAGCAACCTCCTTTAATCACAGGTTCCACTGTCTTCAGTGTGTCCCACACTGTGAAGGCAGTGCGTAAATTTCAAATCTCTTTAGCTATGACTACAACATGTTCCCTCTTGTTGTAGACTAAGGGAACCCTGAACCTGGGGTGGCGGACTGCTTGTGCGAGTTTTCTTTTTCAGATTCAGAGGAAACACCTAAGCCTCTATCCCCTCAACCTGGGGACAGCCGCTTATGTTGGTGAGGGAGTGACAGCAGGGAAGGGCGGGTCTGGCTTTGCAAGTGAGTTGTTCAGGCTCACAGGGCATCTAAGGTGGGGCGTTGAGCCTTGGATTGGGAATCTGGGGCCCAGAGGGATGGCAGAGCAGCCCTGGAGAGCCAGGTCAAAAGTGCTGACTACAGGCCAGCACCAGCTCGCTGTCTGCCCTCTTATCGATGCACAGAATCCAGGCCTCTGCTCTCTGTCCAGGAGACACATGCAACAGACCTGTCTGGCTACTCATGCCCTAGCCAGCCTGCTGGGTGCTGGTCTGCGCCAGAGAGAGGCTAGAAGCCAGCAGGTGAACGGCGCCCCTGACAGAGTCTTACCTCACCCAGCTGGCATCATGGCTGACCAGAGGGCAGGGGTTCATGTCACTGTGGCCTCCCATGATCCCCTTGGCAGCCTCCCCTCTGAGGGTAGACCAGGCCAGGCCCAGCCACGCTGACATAACAGAACCTGGTGGTGCCTGCTGTGCACGAGATGGCAAAGTCCAAAAATAAATGCTATTGACTGATAATGGTTTGAAATGCAGTTTGTAGGGGTGGAAATGGGCAGGTCTGGTGGCGGCAGGTGTTGCTGATGCCAGTGAGGGGCAAGAACCAGGCCAAGGCCACCTGAGGCCTCTCCTTCCTGATCCAGCACCCTCCATCCCTTCCCCCGAGCAATAACAATACCGCCGTCTGATGAGCTAATCTTCTGACACGGTTTTCAAATTTTGTTTCCATGGAGAACTGCACTGAGGGTCATGTGAGAGCTTGGGAGGGGGCTGGGTGGGACTGTCATTGACATTTTATGCACTAGGAAGCTGAGACACGAGGTTCAGTGAGCCGCCTGGCTTGTAAGAGGCAGAGCTGGTTCTGGAACAAGGTGTTCAGATTCCAAATTCGGAGCTAGCCTCCTCTGCCACAGATTTCCTCCAGCCATCCTCTGTCCTATGCCCTGTGCTTCATCCAGTACCTGCTGCTTAGGTCAATGCCTGGTGGAACTGATAAACCAATCCATGGCAAGGCTTTATTAGGAATGTGGGTGGTCAGAAATGAGAGTCTTTTGAGTGGGTTGCATGGTGGCTTTTAATGCAGAGTATCATATTTAGCAAATAAAATTATGGATGCCCAGTTCAATTTGAATTTCAGATAAACAATGAATACTTTTTTAGTATAAATATGTCTCAAATATTGCATAAGACATGCCTTATACTAAAAATCTGAAAGTCAGATTGGACTGATGCCCTGCATTTTATCTGGCAATTCTATTTTAATGGCCCCTAAACTATACCATGAGAACATCATTTTACTTCTAAGACCATCTCTGTATTACGATACTAAAATTTGCTAGCTAAGGAGGATGTCTTAGAAATTAAGGTTGAAAGCTGACTTTCAGAGTGGATTAAAAGTTAATTCTGTCAAATTAGGGAATGGGGGGATGGGTTGAACTAATAGCCCTAGGATCCTTCCAGAGTATATAACCACTGCATTTCCAGCCATTGACTTTTATTGTCTTATAGCTCTTAGATATTCTGTTCTGTTTTTGTTTCATTTTGTTATGATTTCTACCCTTCTTTGCCTTTGTATTCCAGTTTGTTTAATTTCCATTAACCCATCTTCAAGTTCACCAATTTTTTCCCCGGCTGTGTTGAGTCTACGGATGAGTCAGCCATTGGTCTTCAGCAGCAAGAACCAGCTCTCCAGAAGTGGAATGAGGTTGTGGCTGGAAGGACTGGTCATAAGAAAGAACTTCCTCTGGCGGAGATGTGACACCCTAGAAGAGAAGACCGAAGGAATCTGATCTCCAGATCAGTTTGTGAGGAATGTTGTGCGGAGGGAGGCCAGGTGCTAAGGGGTGAGTTCTTTCCAGCCCAATCATTTCCTTTACTGTGGTTCAGGGGTGAAGGGAGGAGTTTTCCTGCTGTTACTCCTAAGGTGCCAAAGCAGATACCACCTGGAAACTGGGCAAAACCTTGAGTCCAGTAAGAGGTAAATGGGAAATGAAAAACATTAGAAACAAAGAGTCAAGGTTAGAAAACTTCCAGCCTTAGGAAAGAGTTTTTGTGGCCAAATATGGGGAAGGGCTGGATCTGCTGGTTCAACCTCTAAGCACATGGCGCCCTAGCGAATATGATACTGGTTCAGGGAGGATTACAAAGCAAGAAGATGTCAGGTAGCCCCTGGAGGTGATTGTCCAAATTCTAAAGACCACAAACGTCCGGTCCTTATTGAGTGCCTTGAAGAGCTGACACCCTGTGGTAGTAACTCTGGTGACTATAATGTTAAATAGGACTCAGTCCCTGCTTTATGGAGCTTTTAGTTTAAAAATACCTGGGATGCTTCCCCTAGGTCTTTGTATTAATGCATTTTTTCCCCCTATTATTCCATTTTCAGCTTAAATGCCAACTACCGTGGCAGGCCTTTCCTAAAAGTCTAACTTACTGTACCTCCTCCTTCATTTCACACAGTCCTATTTCAATCATCAAGACCTGGTATTTTCTTGTTTATTTATTTCTCATTGACTATTTCCCCTTTCTCAAATGTGAGCCCCAGCAAGGATCTGGAGCAGGCTTCTTCTGTTCTCTGTTGTATTTCCCTTGCCTGGCAAATAATAGTATTTAATAAAGTTTGTTTAATGAATGAATGGAGAAAAGGAAAATTCTCTGACTATTGTTTTGCTGTGATTTAATGAACTAACAACATTTGACTTAAAGAGAATTCCAGAACTCTTTTGAACATTCTGCTATGCTTTTGTCCAGTTTCTTGTTTAACAATCTAACAAGCGTTGTGCAAAAACAGAAGGCAGAAGACAGTCTCGGCCTGAGAGCTTTTAGAGGAGCGTGTCTACGTAATTCTGTTTTTTACAGTGACTAATAGAGCAGAACTTAATGGATGCTTTTCTGACTGATTGATTAATTAAAGTTTAAGCTCAGGGAGGCTCTGACCCAGTGAAACATTCCTTTGTGAGCAGCTGTTCTCTCTTTACTACAGTTCTGTGTGGTGGATGAGTGTTGAGTTCCTGGAAACCTTAAAGCTGCAGTCCCCGACCCCCAGGCTGTGGACCAGCACTGGTCCGTGGCCTGTTAGGAACTGGGTCCCACAGCAGGAGGTGAGCAGAGGGCAAGCGAGGGAAATTTCATCTGTATTTATAGCCTGAGCTCTGCCTCCTGCCAGATCAGCAGCGGCATTACATTCTGCATTATGGTGAGTTGTATAATTATTTCATTATATATTACAATGTAATAATAATAGAAATAAAGTGTACAATAAATTTAATGGGCTTGAATCATCCCGAAACCATCCCCCACCCTGGTCCATGGAAAGATTGTCTTCCATGAAACTGGTCCCTGGTGCCAAAAAGGTTGTGGACCGCTGCCTTAAAGGACAAAGAACATGAATCCACAAAATAACACATACATGAAAATATATTTATCTGATTGAAAAAAGTTACAATTTTATATTTAACCAAATACATTTATAACAATTCTTTATGAAGCATATCTCTCATAGGAAGTAAGTGTGATTTTAGACACCCAAACAAATACTATAACCCAGCAATGGTTGTCAGTTCTGTTAAGTCTCTCTCTGATGGTATAGCTGAGGTGCCTAAGGAAACAGAAGCCTTTGCACTTTTAAGGTCAAAGGCCCTGCGGCTACAGGTGCTAGGGTCAAAATACAATTTGACCCCAGATCTTTCTAAGCTAAACAGACCTGACTTTTAGGCCAAAAGAAACAGGATGAGGGAGTGTGGTATGGGGATTGGAAGAGAGGGACCCAGAGAGACAGAGACCCAGAGGTAGTTGATTAATTCATTGGTTTTGTCAGTTATTTATTCTACCATATTTATTCATCTCTTACAAAGTGCCAAACACATTGCTGGGCCTTGTAGGGCCTGACAAGATGAATTAGATAAGACTTCTGACCCTGTAGGGTGGTACCTTAACAGGAAAAAAGATGCAGGTGTTGGAGTTGGTTTGGGGAAGATGACAGATTTGGACTGACATACTGGTTTGGAGCTGCCGGCAGGACACGGAGCGGGAGGCACCCGGCAGGCAGTGTACCAACCATAAACACACCTCTCCTCTGGGCTCTAGTCTCACAAATCCACCTGCCCAGCTGACATTTCCTCTTGGACATTTAAAATTCAGTGCATCCAAACCTGGATCCCCACCCCTGCCACGTGTTCCTCCTTGGTTGTTCCCTTTCTCTGTTCGTAGCACCCCTGGTCACCCAAGCCCAGGAGCCTGCCTGACCCCTCCCTCTTCCTCAGTTGCCATTTCCCACTCACCCAACCCCAAGTCCTATTGAGTTCATTTCCAATCTGTGTCTTGAATCTCCATCTTTCTGCTTCTGCCTTAGAACCCAGTCCAGACTGCCATCGCTTCCTATCCAGCCTCCTGCCACAACCCCTCCTCTCACGGGTCTACCTGCCCCACTCCAGCCCCTTCTTGCACTCTCTTTCCATCACACAGCAGCCAGAGTGACCTTTCTGAATGGCAATACCATCACAACAGTGCCATGGTTAGCACGCTTCAGAGACTTTCCCTTTTTTTCAGGAAGATGACCAAACTTCTAATGTCGCTTTCAAGGCCCATGAGGTCTGGCCCTCTGGCCTGGCCTCCTGTCTGCTGCTCTCTTCTTTTGCTCCGTCTCAACCACATGGACCTTCCTCCACCTCTCATAGTTTCCTCTTTTCTTCTTCTGCAAGGCTTTTGAAAATGCTATCTGTGATTAATAGGCAGATTAGTGGTTCCCAAGGATGTCCACATCTTAATCCCCAGAACCTGTGAGTATGTTACATTGCATGGGAAAGGGGAAGTGAGTTTGCAGATGGCAATGAGGTTGCTAATCAGCAGACCTCAACTTTAGAGATCATCCTGGATTATCTGGGTGGGTCCAACATGATGACAAGGGCCCTGAAGGTGGAAGAGGGATGTAGAAGAGCAGGTTGGAGCAATTTGATGAAAGAAAGACTCAACCTGTCATTGCTGGCTCTGAGGATGGAAGGGAGTCACAAGCCAAAGAATGCAGGTGGCCTCTAGAGGCTGGGAAAGGCAAGGAAACAGATTCCTCCTGGAGCCTTCAGAAAGGACTCGGTGCTGCCAGCACCTGTCCAACCTACAGAACTGTAAGATGATAAATGTGTGTTGTTTTAAGCCACTAAGTTTGTGGCAACTTGTTATAGCAGGAATAGAAAACTGATACACATACTGTCACTCAGCCTGGAGGACTCTGCTGTCCCTTAGAACCCAGATCATACTCCTCAACTCCTCAGATCATAGCCCAAGGGCCGTTTCCTCAAGGAGGCCTCTTCAGAGCCTTTTATAATAGACGTTCAGAGCTTTATTTTCTTCTCCTTTTTACAAATTTGCTATCATCCCAGCTGTGCGTTTGCTTATATGAGATGCAGCATAGTGTGCAGGTTAAAGGCACAGGTGGACCCTGTAGCCCAATGGCCTATGTTTGAATCCTGCAGGCACCACCTGCTGCTGTCCTTGTGATCTTGTGCAAGTCACTTAACCTCTCTACATATGCCTCGATTATCTCCCAGATAAAACAGGAACAATAATAGTACCTACCCCATAGGGCTATTGTAAGAATTAAATGAATTAATAAAGTGTTTAAAACAGTGTCTGCCATATATAGTAAGACACTCCAAGCATCGACCCTTCACGTCAATCTCTCCTCTTCGAGGACAAGGATTGCAGCCACTTCCTCTTGCCATTTTATTGAGCACCTACACAGGGTTTGGCATAGAGTTGTAGGTGCTCACTTTATGCATACAGAATGAATGAATGAATTCAGAATTGGAGCTCGGGACAGGGTGGGTCTGAAAATACATATCAGAAGTGACTCTTTTCCTGAATCGGTTACTCTAATGGCAAGGTCTCTCAACCTCAGCACAAGTAATATCTTGGGCTGGAAAATTCTTTTGTATGGGGGCTGTCCTGGCCATTGAAGGACATTTAGCAACACCTCTGGCCTCTACTCGCTAGATGCTAATAGCGCCCTCCCCCACCACACGCACATACCAGTTGTGATAACTAAAAATGTTCCCAGACATCGCCACATGTCCCATGGAGGGCAAAATCGCCCACTGTTGAGAACGGCAGCTCTAAGGGTACAATCATCACACCAAACAGCAATCTAAATGTGGGTGAGCACGCGAGGGCAAGGCTGTTCTCTGCCATGTCAGCCTGGCAGGACTCCAAGAGGTAGCTGCTGCACAGAACCCCCAGTGGCTTATCTGCCTCAGCTCAGCTGCTCAAGGCCTCTGAATGTAAGAGTGTGGTTTGGCATGAGAAGGAGGGTGGGACTGCCCTTCTTAAAGCACAACGTAATCATTTTCTGAATGCAGGAAGGGTTTATCTCAAAGCAGATAGTTCTTTAACTTTTCAGATGACAGATTTTCATGCTAATCCAAATGCCAGAAAGATTTGAATAAATGGAATAAAATTCTGGATAAACAGATGACTTTCACCTTTGGCTTCCTTCATTCATTATCAGCTTGAAAATACAAGAAACCCATTGGTCATTTTTTTTTCACCTCTAAGTGGTTCTTTTTAAATGCTGTTTGTCCTCAGAAAAAGGCTGCTTGGGTAAATTCTGGCAGATAAATATATTAATTTCCTGTATTGAGTGCAGAAATGGACGACTAAAGGAGGTGGGACCCTCCTCTCCAGAGAGTTATGTTTACAGACTGGGGTACCATCTCTGTGGCTGGGACTTCTAGATGTGGACACAGAGGGGGACAAACTCCCAGCATCCTTAAGTGTGGGGATTCTCTGCTTGTGCACGGCTGTGTGGTTCAGCAGGACAGAGTAACAGGCCACCCTTAGGGACTGAAAACCCACATTCCTTTCCATACCACTCCTTATGCTGTGACTTGCAGGCCTTTACCCAATGGAAAAGAAACCTGAACATGGAGAATTTAAGTGGGAAGCAAGATAACCCTGACCTCTACTTTAAAAGGGGTCCTGAGGAGGGAATGAACCAAGAGCAAAGTCAAAGGTTCCCCAAAGAACCTCAGGAAAAACCAGTTTTGCCACTCACCGAGGCAGCTGCAAGGATGGAGGAGATAAGCTGAAGGCAGCTTGGAAGAAGGTGAGCCCAGAAATAGGGCTGAGTGTCTATTTTTAAAGTGGAGGTGGAGCCAAGTTAACACTGCAGGTCTTGTGCCCCCAAGAGAGGCCTAGTGACAGGTCACTTTCTTCAGGGGCTAATCTCAGGGACTGTACTCACTGCTGTCCCAAGGAATCCAATGGAAGCCTGCAACACAGAAACTAACCTCACTCCTAATTGCATATCTGTGTTGTACATATACTTGCATGTGGGTTAGGGTTTGCTGATGCTGTTTCTTTGTTCTTGCAAATTGGTGCATTTTTGTGGGGGTGGTGAGGGGCAGAGGTAGGGGGTGGTGATTTGTGCAAGCCATAGGACTGGTGTCCAGAGGAGAAAATGGAGGAGCTGGGTCCAGGGAGATGAGGATCCTGGCAGGAGGATGAATGTGATCTTAGAAGGCAGGACTGAAGAGACAAAGGACGTTATAAAGGCCATGGTATGTTTTGAGCTGAGAAGATGGCGTGCGGCCAGGCTGATCAACCTAGGCAAAACAGAATTAGAAATCCAACAGGCCCATTTTACAGGCAGGAAAGGAGGCCAAGCAGGGAAATGATTTGCTCAAGGCCAAATAGCAGAGTCAGTAGCAGAGATGGATGTTGCTAGGAGTCAATTGCTTACTGTAGCCTTCACCAACTGCACATTCCAGCTTCATTAACATTCAACCCGCTTAATGGTCTCTGAATCAACTATACAAGACAGATAGGGAGTCACTTATAATAATAGTTTTAGGTTTTACTTTAATAGGAGTTGCCAAGAAATTACAGGATTCTTTGCAAATAATAACCCTCAACACTACTTTTCTATGTAGTGTTTTCATTTCAGAAAAGAGAATCATTTGTTAAAAAGAAATCACTATGCATTAGTTGTATTTATTTTATTATTATTAATAATAAGACATATTATTTTATTAATATCCTGCACTTAGATAGTTTTTGCTTGTGGAAAGGGGGCTTAGATCCATTTGTGTGAAGAATTTTCAGTAAGCAATCTACAGGCTCAAACTTAGGGTGGCCACCATGACACTCTTCTGTCTAGTTCTTGTACTTGGCTTCTTTCTTTCTTAGGAAAGTCAACAAGAATGATAATAATATTTCCATTGTACTCTCCCTTGGTCAGACCTCACATGGAATATATGAATTACGTCTGGGAATCACATTTTAAGAGACATACATTCAGACATTTTAAAAAGCTGGTTGAAAGAAGACCCAAAGGAGGAGTCTGATGTGTTATCAGGGAAGTGGGAAGAGACCCAGAGTTGCTGGACCACTCCTTCCTCCTCAAAGCCTATGCATTTATTTGTTTTTATGTATGTATGCATGCATATATTTATTTGTTGTTTTGTTGTTTTATGTATTGTTTTAATGACACTAGAGGCAGGTGCTGCCAAAAGTTCTGCTGGAAATACTGAGACATGTTCTTTGGATTTTGAAATTAAGAGGCCACAGGTGAACTTAGCACTTTCAGTGGGAAGAAGATAAAGGGAGCAGAGAGAGCAGAATGCAGGTTTCAGCGTATTGAGGAGTACACCAGAAGTGTGAAAGTAGTTCAAGTAACCTGTATAATCCGAAATCTGTAAATTTACCCTCTTTTCTCACATTAATTTATATCTCCCTTAAGCCCACCTATTGAGGGCCTTCAGCATTTGCTTTTGCCAAAGCGATGGCAGATCATCCAGGCCTGCGTTGCTCTCTTTCCCTCCCTACAGTCTGGTCTTGAACTCCTGCTTGTTCTGGCTGCAGGTTACTACTAGACAATCAAGTTTTGCTCCCAAAACACTCTCCCAAGTATTAAAGGTGCTGGCTATGACTTGGCTGTCTGCCACAGCTCCTTTGGAGAGGTCCCATCACAAGATTTCCTTCAGTAGCCATAAAAGCTGAAAGTGAAAAATTAAAGCCTGCTCCCTAGACCCATATTTCAAAATATTCCTTATAGTGTAATGATAAGTTTTAACATGGCCTGAATGAGTCGTAAAAGTAAGACCTTGATTTTTTTGTCTCCATAAGTTTCAATTTCTAGGTAACTTTGTTTGATTCATGATCCCAAAGACAAAGTAATTTTTTCTTATATTTTGTAGTTCATTACCTTCCTGTCTTAGTCCATTTTGTGCTGCTATAACAGAATACCTGAGAAGGGGTAAATTATGAAAAATTGAAATTTATTGGCTCATAGTTCTGGAGTCTGGGAAGTCCAATATCAAGGTACTGGCATCTTTTGGGAGCCTTCTTGGTATATCACAACATGGCAGAAGGCATCACTTGGAGGAGGACCAGAGTCTAAGAGGAGCAAGAGAGAGCAAGAGGGGGTGAACCCACTCCTGTGATAATGGCATTAGTCCATTCATGAGGGTGATGCCCTTGTGATCCAAACACCACTTAACGGTCTCACTTCTCAATATCATCACAATGGCAATTAAATTTCAACATGACTTTTGAAGGGGACAAATACTTAAATCATAATACCTCCTCTCTCCATTCCTAATTCTCTTCTTTCTTTTGCTTTCTCTTTCCTTTCTTTCTTTCTCTCCTTCATTATTTTCTTACTATTTAGATACATTCTTACTTCTTTTTGTGGTAAAAAATATTTTTTAAAAAATAAGTCCTTCAGTAATATATGCATGCATTGTCATTGCAGGGAAGTGAAAACTCTCCATGGCAAATATTTTGTTTCTTTCCTAGATGCAACCAGTTATTGAGGTTTGGGATACATCTACTACACGTTTGCTACTCAAAGTGAGGTCTGAGGAATGCCAGCATCAAAACCCATGGGAGTATCTTTTGAAGTGCAGAATCTCAGGCCTGTCCTAGACTCACTGATTCAGAATCTGCACTGTAACAAGGTTCCCAGGTAATTCCTATGCATGATAAAATTTGAGAAGTTTTTCTGGTCTAGACCAATAGCTTCCTAGCATTTTGGATTGCTCACCCACGTCTTTAAAAAAGATTTGAGTACATACCTCTAATATGTGTATTTATAAATTATATACATGCTTTTCTATCAATATTAAATATCAGCAAAGCTTCACATAGACAATATATAATTGGGTCTTTTCCAAATTCCATTCTCACAATCTCCGTCTTTTAAGTAGTACATTTAGATCATTTACATTTAAAGTGATTATTAATATAGTTGGATTAATATCTACCATATTTATAGCTGTTTTCCATTCATTTTCCTCATTCTTTGTTTCTTTTTTGACTTCTACTCTTTTTATGTCTTCTCTTGTTTTAATTGAGCATTTCATGTAAGTTTGTGGTATACATTTGCAATTACTCCAAGTTTACTTTCAAATGACACTGTACCACTTCACGGGTACAGTGCAGAACCTTCTAACAACAAAATTTTCTCAGTTCTTACTCTTGTCCCTTATAACATTGCTGCCATTCATGTCACTTATCCATAAGGTATAATCACCAAATACATTGTTGGTAATGCTATTTTGAACAAACTCTTATCTGTTACATCAATTAAGATGAGAAAAATAAAACATTTTATTTTACCTTCATTTCTTCCTCTCTAATTTTTTGTGTATGTAGATCTGGATTTCTGATCTATATAATTTTTCTTCTCTTTGAAGAATTTTTAACATTAATTGCAGGTCTACTGGTGAGAAATTCCCCCAATTTTTGTCCAAGAAAGCCTAGTCTTTATTTCTTTCTTCTTTTGAAGGATAATTTTCCTGGAGACAGAATTCTAGGTTGGTGTTTTTTTTTTCTTTCAACATTTTAATATTTTACCCCATTCTCTTCTTGCTTGCATGGTTTCTGAAGAGAAGTACAATCTAGTTCTCATCCTTGTTCCTCTGTAGGTAAAGTTTTATTGCCCTCTCTGGCTTCTTTTAAAATGTTCTCTTTGTCTTTGACTTTCCATAGCTCAAATATAATTTGCCTACATGTATATATTTTGTTATTTATCCTGTTTAGTGTCCTCCGAGATTCCTGGGTCTGTGGTTTAGTGTCTGTCATTAATTTGGAAAAATTCCTAGCTATTATTACTTCAAATATTTTATCTGTTCCTTTTTTTCCTCTCTTCTCTGGTATTCTCATTATGTTTATGATTGTCCCACAGTTCCTGGATATTTTGTTGCATCTTTTTCATTCTTTTCTCTCATTGCAGTTCAGTTTTGGACGTTTCTATTGACATTGTTTAAGCTCAGTGATTCTTTCCTCAGCTGTGTCCAGACTACTGATAAGCCCATCAAAGGCATTCTTCATTTGTGTTACAGTGGCTTTGATTTATAGTAACCTTTTGATTCTTTCTTAGAGTTTCCTCTCTGCTTACATTACCTGGCTATTCTTGTATATTGTCTACTGTTTCCATTACAGCCCTTAGCACATTAATCAGTTATTTTAAATTCTCAGTCTGATAATTCAAAAGTCTCTGCATATCTGAGTCTGGTTCTGATGGTTGATTTGTCTCTTTGCACTCTGTGTTTTCCCATTTAGCATGCCCTGTGATTTCTGTTGAAAGCCTGACATGATGTATTTGGTAAAAGGAACTGATAGGCCTTTTGTGTGAGGTTTTATGTTCATTTGGCTAGGAGTTAGGCTGTGTTTATTATTTTCTGCAGCTATGGTGTCAAAGGCTAAAATTTCCTCTAGCGTCCTTGTTTTTGTCTTCCCTGTTGTCATTAGGTTTTCCTAGAGACCTCTTAAATAGCTTGAGGCTTGTATTTCTTTTAGTTGCAATCCCTTGTTATTATAGGGAGTGCTGTTGATGTGGTAAAATGTGTGGGGAAGGGGAGACATTCTAGAGAACTCTGACTAGGTCTCAGTCTTATTGTGAGTCAGAGTTGGATATTTCCCTTTCCTCTGGTTGGTTAGACATCGGTAAAACCCCAGTTGGTAAGGCTTTAGTAAAATAGTTTCGTTTGAGGGCAGACCTTATTAAGGAGAATAGAGAGCGCTGGGCATATTTCAAAATGGTTACTTCCCCACCCCCACCCCCACTCCCTCCCAGAGGAGATTTTTCTCTGACCTTCACAGTAAGAACCTGGAGGGGAGAGGTAACACTCAAAAAAGTGTGGACCCTTCCTAAGACTGGGCCTCCTCAGAGGTTTTAACTCTCAAGCAAATCTACACTGAGCCTCCAGCAATTCATCAATTATAATTTAAAGCATTCCTGCTGATATTGGCTCCAGCTGCGGGCTTCTGCTCCTGGACTTCTGCTCCCAGTAAGCTGTGATTTTATGTATGCACTTGTCTCCCCAGAGTTGGGGCAGTGGTTTGCCCTGTGACCTCAGTTCTTTGAGGAATCTAAGAAGAGTTGTTGATATTTGGTTTGTTCTGCTTTTTTCTTGTTGTGAGGATAGGAGTGATGACTTCCAAGTTCTTTACATGTCAGAGTAAAAACAAGAAGTCTACAATTTATTTTCACTTTTATTTTTAAACTTAAAAATACATTTTTCTAGGAGCTGAAGGTTTTGTTCTCACATCCCAGTAGACTGTCTTGCACATACCCCTGGGGTAAACACATTATACCTTATAGATCACTGCTCTGGACATTCTCAACTTGACTACACATCAGGGACTCTTGGAAATTAAAAGCAATGGCAAAAACAACAAAAACAACAAAAGATGCCCAGGTCCCACCCCACACCACTTAAATCAGCATCTCTGGGAGGGCATTCTTACGTTTCAAAATCTCCCCGGGTGATTCTAATATGTGGCTAGGGTTGAGAACCTCTGTTCTAGATCTAAATTCTAGACTATTCTCTTCTTGCTGACACTAGGGCAAACTAGCATTTTAGCTTTGGACTAACTACAATTCCATAGGCAGAACAGAACCAGCTGCTCCCTCTCTGCTCTAGGCTTGTGTTCTTTGTGAGTGCATGTCCTACAGCCACAACTCAAGGGAAATAGTAAGGCAGGCAGAATTCTAAGATTGCCCTCAAGACCCTGTGTAATCCTCTCCTCTTGTATGTGGGTGGGATCTGGGAGTTGCTTCTAATCTGGACAATAGAATATAGCAGGTATAATGAAGGTCTGAAATCAGTTCATTCTGACTTAATCAAAAGCAAATCACCCTATGTGGGCATGATTTAATCAGGTGAAGGCCCTTAAAAGAGGGACTGGGCCTTTGCTAAGGTGAGAGATGCTACTTGTTGGTTTGATAAAATGCACCAGTCAAGACTCTAGATGAGAATGCAGCTTGGCCAATACCTCGCTTGCAACTTGGTGAGACCAAAGCCGCCCAGTTTGTGGTAATTGGTTACACAACAGGTAATGAAAAACAAACTTTGGAGTTAAATATACTTGGGCCCAATTCCTAGCTGTGCTATTAGCTATGTAACCTCTGATAAACTATTTAAGATCACTGAGCTTCAGTTTTCTCATCTGCAGAACAGAAAAAATAATTCTTGCTTTGCATGGGTGGGATGGGGATTGTGAGGAATACACATACGTGCACAAAAGCTTACTATTGATACGCTCAGTGAAGTAAGTTCTCAATAGCTGAAAGCTGTTACTTTGTCATCACTGAGATCACCATAGTTATTGAAGTGAAAAATGAATGACCAGTGGTGTTTCTGAAGGTGCCCTTAACCTGAAAGTTTCCACTTTGTCTATTTCTTTCCAAAGGGAAGTGACAGCTTTTCTTTACCCTCTTAGTAGTGGGAAGATCCATTGCAAAGCTCTCCTGGGAAGGAGTTCTGATTAACTTACATCAACTTGTTTCAAGTTTTTCCATAGACCTTATTGGGGTGTCAGTCTGGGGGTGGGGTGGGCTTCCAGGGGTTCAATTTGAATCTCTTTTGCTTGCAGTGGAAACTCTTTCATTCATATTTTTTTCCTAAGAGAACTTTTTTAAAAATTACTTTTCAGGTTCCAAACTGACAGAGATTTGGAGTTTTAGCCATTAGAATAATAATTGCAGAGCAATTTGTAGCGCACCAGTCACTTTCCATAAGCATCATTTCATTGAATCCTCACCACAAGGCTGTAGAATAGGCATTATTTTCTTAACTTTATAAGTGAAGGAATGTAAGCTCAGAGAATGTAAATAACTTACCCGAAGTTCCAAAGCTAAGAAGGAGCAGAAATGAGAATCAACTTCAGGTCCATCTCTCCAGTGTACTGTCTTTCAAACTGGAGAGCTAGTTAAAACTATTGCCAGACCACAGAACCAGCCACCTGGTCACCGCCTTGCCCAGACTACATGTCACTTTGGACTGTGGGCATATGCGAGCCACCAGCATGAAGCCTTTGCCATTCCTCAGTTACCCACGTTTGTTACCGATCAGTCATAATCCTGATTTTTCTTAGTTCTTTCTTACTGTATTTGTGTGTGTGTGTGTGTATGTGTGTGTGTTTAGTTGTTTTTAAGAGGATGGCAAGTTTTCTGAAAAAAGAAACAAACGAACACATACAAACAGAGTAAGAAAATTTGCTAATTTACTATTAGCAAGTTTAAGAACTCTAAAAAAAAAAGGCTGGGTGTGTGTGAGGGGTCTGAGGGCACAAGAAAATCCATAAAGGAGTAGATAATAAATAAGTATATTCACTAAAGTAAAACATGGCGCCCTTATTTACTGCTTTCTCTTTGTTAAAGACATTTTACACGTCTTCTTGGTACAGTATATCCATTATCATCCATTTAATTTCCATTTCTTTCCCTCGTTTGCTAGAACTTTTCAGGATTTTGCTTCCCTGCTGTTTTATGACAGGCTGGACGATCATTTTGCTTTGCTGCCTATAATGAGTGTGTTAAAAGGCGCATTTTCTGCATCTGCTCACCACACAAATGGCCAATGTGATTTTACAGCTGGGATGCTAGGGCAGCCTCTGGAAGCACAGTGGGCTCAGAGAGGCCCTGGTAAGTTGGAATGTTTGAGCACCTCAGTTAACTTTTACTGAACTTGCTTGGAAGAGCGGAGTGGGCCTTCTCAAGCCTCCTTCTTGACACGTGTGATTTCAAAGGCTTAGCTCTGTAGAAATCTTAACTAACACCCCCTTACCCCTCAGACCCCTTCCTCCTAATACTCAATACAGGAGGGCCCCAGGATGAGATTTAAAACTTTGCCCTCAGCCGCTCTTCTCTCTTCTAGAACTTAATTGCAAAATCCTCAACTTTCCTCTAACAATTTTACCTCCTTTACCCATTTCTTACAAAGACTAACCACTTTTTGTGATTATTCCCAACAGAAGAGCTCACAATTCATGACCACTCAAGACCTCATGAACAAGGAAAACATATATCAGAAGAAGATCCATGTATTATATATTCAAATGCTGCATTGAGGGGAACTGGAGGGTCAGAAACAATTAGTGTGTCTTGGCTAGTTATAAAGAAAATTCAGCATTTGGTAAAATGTTATAATTTCCTTATGATTTTAAATTTTTTATAGACTTCTAAACTTTCTTTAACTATTTGAAGTAAAATTGTTATTGGAATACCCCACATTACAAAATTTAGTATTGTTACTTGCAAAAATGCAGTATTTTGAGATTTGTAAAGACTCAAAACAAAAAAATTATGATATTTTGAGTAGAAGTTAAATGAATATACCCATGGTTGACCTTATAATGATGTTTATGTATCTTATTGGTGAGAAGTAGGGAAGAGAACACAGTACAAAGCAAAATACTGGGCTGGATGACTCAGGCTCTGCCAGCTGAACCGCATGGGAGGGGTCTTTGGACTGTCTCTAAGTGTCAAATTACTCATTTGTAGAATAAAAGAGTTGGACACCATGATCCCTCTGAATCTGTAATTCTAAAATCTGGGATTTATGGGAAAAGGTGAACAAAGCTTAACAGTGGGTTCCAAATCATCTGGCCCGTCCTGCTTTCCTCTCTCTGACCACACCTGAAAGGCGGTGTCCTTAAACACCAGCATCTGGGCTGGCTAAAGGAAGGTCAATTTCATATTTACAGTCCCTTTCTCCTTTACCTGCTGCTTGGTTGTTTTCATGCCATGGGTCCTGGGCTACTTCCCTCGTCCAGCCTCGGAGCCGGGCCTTTTCACAGCAGCGCCATTTTGGCCATGGGCCGCTGGAGCAGCTGCTGCCCGGAGGGCTCTGCTCATGCCCTGAGCTGACACATGACAACTTCTATTAGGCTGAGGTCCTCCATGGGAAGCCAGTGGGCCCTACCCGCCATCTCCCTTCTGTTCCCCCATCTGCTGGCTCCTGGGGAGGTGGTAGCAGAGTTTGGGTTAAAGAGCGCATCCGAAGTGAGGACATGGCAGAGACTGGAGGGCCAGCACTCTCCCTCTCTGTCACATGCTGCCTGGCAGGGGTGGAGCCTGTCCCTTAGGAGAAGATAGGGTGACTCAGGCTAGCCTGGCCCATGCTGAGGACGTCCAGTCTGCCTCCTACCACCCCTGCTGGAAGTCTCCACATGGAAATTGTATTTGCAGCTCGGGTTAAACATGACCAGGTGCTTCACAGAAGGCAGTGCCAGAGGATTCTTGGCGTGTCCTTTGCACTTGTTTGAATGTTGTGGCTTTTAATATTTATTCTGACTCATGGTGTTTGTGCGTGTGTGTGCGCGTCTGTGTCACTGCCCCTTCCCGGGGTCTCCCAGTATGTCCCTCTATGTCAAATAGGAAAAGCTCCAACACGTGGTGAGGGGGTTGGGACAAGCTGGGTAAGGGCAGGGCCTGGGGAGCCTGAGAGGGAGGGGCCGGGCCATGTGTTCTGCTGTTAGTGCACTGGGCTGGCAAGGTTGAGGCTGCTGTGCTGGGACCCCCTCTCTCAGCCAGGGGTCTCATGGATTCCCAGACGCTACAGCTTGAAGGGAGGGGCCTGAGAGGTGATGTGGCTCAATGCCTTTCTTTTCTGAAGATGAAAGTGAGGCCCAGAGAGGAGCAGTGATTTGTGAAAGGCATATCTAGTTGGTAGTAGGAGCTGAACCACCAAAATCTAGGCTGCACGTGCAGTCCCGTACCTGTTTGCTCATGGTTGTGTCATGGGTGCTGGAGTGATCACAGTGTTGGTGTCCAGGAAGTGTCTATTGACTGAATGAATAAGCCAGCCCAGGCCTTCTGCACCCCAAGTCTATGCTTACACCATGCTTCCTTCTCCACCAAGAAGGGGACCCTAAGGTCTCTTATGCTTAGCATGACTTTATCTGTCCCCTTTTCTCCTGGTCTGCCCTTATCGCTAACTTTCTCAAAAGTGGACCGATTTCGATAATAAACCACATGGCGTCATTACCTAGAATCTTCCCATTTTTCTAGAATGCCTCTTCTTAAAACATAAGTATTCCTGGGCCAAAGAGTTGCCACTGGGACTGCCAGCTCCAGGGTTCACAGAAGGTTCTGATGAGTTCCTGGATGCAGGTGGTGGGAACGCTAGGGGACACATGCATGAACTAGGTTACTCAGGACTGGATGCAGCCTAACAAAGGGTTTCAAAAGCAGTTCTCTACAATTCCTTTTCCTCATCTTTACAATGCAGGAATTGTATGGGGTGATTCCTAAGTTCCCTGACAGCTAGGAAATTTGTATCCACAGAGTAATTTCAGAAGGCATCCTGCTTCTTACCATTTGGCCCCTTCGTCACTAGCTTCCTCAGTGACGTGATCAGGGGCACGTCTGGACAGCACCTTAGAGGATGGATGGGCCAGAGGCCCAATTCAAGAGATAGTAGCTTTATAGCCAAGACTACAGATGGCTGCCCCTGCCTTTCCTTCTGGTTCCTGAATCCCAGTCTCTAAGCCCTGGGTTTGAGGAGAGCATGCGGAGAGGCTGGACTCTGGTTTTCAAGTGGGGGACTTCTTGTTCTTTGCCCCTCCTGTCACCCTGCCTGGTGAACAAAATTTGGGGCTCTCAGGAGACTGGGCATGGGCTGTGGGGAAGGATGGCTGTTCTCTAGTGGTGCTACCACAGAAAGAGGCGTGGCAAAGGTGTCCCCATCTCCTAGGCCCTCACATTGGTTTGATGCCTGATTTGGGAGAACGCAGTCTCCCTAGGGAGAGCTTGTTCTTACAGACATCTGATGTGCAAGTAAGTCACGGTTTTGTCTTCCCAAACAGGCAGAAGCTACCTCCAGCTGCATTTTGGAGCACTGTGGAATAGCAGGGGGCCTCACCGGGTCACAGTTGAGTCAGACTGCCTGGGCCTAAGTCCTGGCTCGACCACTCCGCTGTGCAACTTTCTGCATTTTCTTTCTTATTTCCTTCATTCTTATTTTTCTCATTTGCATAGAGCCTCATAGGGCTATTTTGAGGATTATGAGATAATTCTTACCACGCAAGAAAACAGAGCCTGCATTGGTAGGTGCTTTGTCATCATAGTGAACACACTGGGCGTTTAGGGCTCACGGGTTCACAGATGAAGCATAAACCTGTTCTATGCACTTGAACAGGCAGAGTTTGGGCACCAGCTCAGCGTAGCAGGAGGGGGGTTCTGCAGTCACTCGGGGGCTGCTGCTGTCATCCGTGAGTCACTAACTAATGGGCACTGGGAGGTCCCCTGAGCAGGGGCGGCATGTGCCTGAGCCTCAGGCGAACTTGGCTCTGGCGGGCAGTTCTCAGGCTCTCCTCTCAATGCCAAGGGAGAGATGGGGGAGTCACAAGGGACTATCAAGTTCTTATTGTTCTGATGTGTTTATGGCAGTAAGTAAAACTCATAGGTCATTTATGAGCTCTGCCTCCCCTTTAGCCAGGCTGTACATGGTCCAGAAAGAAGTCAGAACAAACAGAGGTGCCTTCTCCTCCCAGACCTAGGAGGCTCTGAGAGGGAGTCCAGGAGAGAAGCAGAAGGTGAGAATGGTGGTCTAGCCTCTCCCACACATGGGCTAACCTCACGTGGCCTGACTGCATTGTACACGGTCACGGGGAGAAGGGCTAGGGTTAGGATCGACTCATTCTTGGGATGGGGTCCTGAGTTCTCACTGCTGATCTGTCCCTGATGCTAGCCATGGGGCTTTAATGAGGCCTGGCTCCCTAAAGAGAACCTGGAGTCCACAGAAAGCACTGGGAAGATAACTGTCCATAGGTTGGGGTGGAAGAAGTCACTTCTGGTGGCCCTTGTCTATTCAACTCTAACAGGATTTTGACAATGCTTTCTTTTATTGGTTAAAGAAAGGATTTGCTTTACCTCGAATGAACCCAAGGCAAGGTTTAAGAGTGGTTCACGGCTTAATGTAAAACAGACCTGGGTCTGATCTCGACTCTGACACATAACTAGGTGTGGACACAGAGCCTGAGTCTCCTCCTCCAGACCGTGAGAAAATGACCTTCACAAAGGTCTGCCCGGAAAAGACCATGAGATTATGTGTCGAGTGCTAAGCGGTGTGAAGTTCAATTCCAGAAAGCCTCCCCCTCTTCCTGTCTTTGCTTACTCCCATGTAGTTTTCTCCATCTCATCTCTTCTGTGTCTTTCTGACTTGATGGTACCTGGTTTGGAAATGGGCATAGGATGAGGCAATAAGAGAATGCCCTAGAGGGAAAGGGCAGCTAAACACAACCTGCTCAGCATGAATCAGGATGTATCAGCTGGTGACAGTTGTTAACAGTACGCAACCTAGCCCAGCCCTAGGGCATTTAGTGGGTCCTGTAATTAACTGAAAACGGGTTTCTAACATAACCATGGAAACCTGTTCCTCATACCAATGAGACCAGGCACAGACCAGAAGAGACAAGGCTTCAGTGGAACAGATGGAAGGTCAGACTCCAGGAAACATTCTCGGCAGGAAAGAAGTCTAGGCATGGCTATCAGTGGGAGAGCTGGTGTCCTCTCCAGGAGGGCAGTTATAATAGGGGGCTCCTGTGTATGGGCTGGGGGGAGGAGGCAGAGATGGCTGACTTTCCAAGGCATTTAGCCACCTGAGGAGTCTGTCACCTCCTCTTCAAGGGCACCAGATTGTGACTCTTATCAACTGGGAAATCCACCTTAACTCATTAGCTTTGCAGATGGAATGGAAATCCCAGGGGCATGAGAAGACTTAGCCTAGGGCTCGTGTCTAGAAAGTGGCAGAGACTGAAGCTGGCGGACCCAGCTTATCTCCTGACTTCCAGCCTGGTGGTATGTGGAAGGCAGCCTCCAAGATGACCCAGTGACCCCCACCTCCTGGCACTCACTCCCTTGGGTGGTCCTTTCACCTTGAGCATGGGCTGGACTTACCAACTTGCTTCTAGTGAATAGAAAACAGGAGAAGCAACGAGATGTCAATTCTAAGGTTAGGTTGCAAAAAGACTGAGGCTTCCGTCTGGGGTGCCTTCTCTCTCTCCCCCCCTTCTCAGGCATTTAATAAAGGTGCACTGATCGACACAGGAATTATTCCATCTATAAACTAGAACTTTGATATGAGAGGGAAAAGCAATGCAGGACTAGATTCCACCTCTGCAGCAGGGATGGCTGGACTAAGATATTCAGTAGCAATATTCTCTGTGTCTGGGATTCTGTAGACATCAACGTTCACTTGCAAACAGACGACTTCAGTGTCCCCACACCCACTCTGAGTGAGCGAAATCATTCTAGCATCTAAGCTGCCATCCTCATGCACAGTACCTCACCTCTCTGCTCAAGAGGCAGAATAATCCATGCAGCCCAGTCTCTGCCCTTGCTGAAGGAGAGAGAAAGGCTGAGGGATAGATTCACCAGCTGGGAGAGCCCATGGTTGCTCCTCTGGCTTTGTCCTCACCCAGAATGACAAAGCACTGGCAACTGTGGCTGCCCCAGAGGGCACTGGAAGCATCTGACCTTTTCATCCCTGCGAGTCTGTGGACTTAGGGAGGAAGGACATAATGGCCCTCTGTTCATAGTGGGCTCTGCTGAGCTCAGCTGGGCTCATGGGAGGATGGTAAAAGCCTTAGGGTGAGCAAGGGTCCTCGGAAGGTCATCTTGCCCATTCTTCTGCCTCTGGGAAGGGCAGCTAATTAGCAAGTTAGTAGGTCAGAGATGCAAAGAGTAGGTGAGTCTGGTCTCCCTTTCTTAGGACGTGCAGGAAGGACGATTCTATAGTTTCCTTAGTTTATAATCTGGGAGCTCATGTCCCTGACAGTCAGTTCTTCCGGCTTCTCTTTTCATCCAATAGTTCCCTGTTTTCGCCCATGTCTTATTCTGTCTGCACTGGTTCTGGAGACTAAGCCTTCATACCCATTAAATAATTGCTTTTGGTCTGTACCTCACTCATACTCCTTCAGACTTCTTCATCCTGAAGATTTTAATTAAGAACAGAATTGACCTAACTGAAATCTGGGCAAGGCATACATGGTGAGGAGGTGGCAACGAATACAGAAGTTAGGAATTGCAGGAACTTCACTGCTGTGAGGATCGTTGGGCTTTCAGCATCTTAAGGAATTTGGATGTTTGAATAAGCCCCAAGATGAGGGATCTAGAGGGGATCACATTGGTCACGGCAGATCCAAGTCCAACACCCGGACTTTTGCCTTTTTGTCTCATGGTCTTTCCAGAGATTTAAGTTTCATAGGCCTGAATCACTGTACAGGATACGACTGCTTCCTCTTCTGGAGAGAAAAGAGGAAAAATAAGAATCCCATCCCTCTCAAAAAAATAAAAGAGTAAAAAAGCTCTTTAAACTCATTAAACAGGCGTCTTGGACTTCAAATAGCTCTTACCAAATAACATGTTGATGAGTTAAGTGTTAATGAATCAGAAACATATGGACAGAATTTCCCTGCAAATACACAAGGGCTTGGGAATCAAGCGGGGTCACCCCTACCCCCAGCCCCACCCACCCCCTTTGGCTCTGGCTTGGGGTCAGGAGCCTGTCCCCGCTCCGCTCCGCTCACCGATGAGGCTGTTCACTCTCCGGCCACCCAGCGTGCTCCCAGCTTCGCCCTGGAACTCCTCCTCATCTCCTGTGGTTTAGTGGCCAAGTGGCTGGGGTGGGCTGGGAGGGGAAAGGTCAACTGCTGAGAGAGGCGAATAAGGAAAGGAAGGAGGCACAGGGAGTAGCCAGCTCACAGCTCGGGACACGGGCCATGGGCTGTGTGCAGGGAAGGGCTGAGTTTGTGGCTACGTGCTGGCCTCAGGTTTGGGGCTCTTTGGAAAGTTGTTCAAGATGTTTTCTTTCTTTCTAAGCAACATGACATTCTCTTGATCTGTGCTTACTGGTTTGTGTGTTCCAGGTTGCCAGGGTTTTCTGGAGATTGCTCTGAAGTCTCTGCAGGGGCTGGGGCAGACAGGCTGAACTCCCCAAGATGAGGCACTTAGGAGCAGAAATCATGACCCGGGGCTGCCTCAGCTTCCCAGAGCACCTCTCACTTGCATCACATGAAATCACTCTGCCTCTGTGCCAGGTAAAAGTGGCCCAGAGTAGGTGAAAGGACCCCTCCCTGGATGTGGGAGTTCTGGTGAGCAGTCTTAGAGCCAGGCAATGTTTGTGGAGTGAGTGGCCCGGTTCCTTCTTTCTTCTGGTCTCCAAATCTCAGGTGGGTTGGCTGTTGCCCTGGCAGAGCCAACAGGGGTGTATAGTAACACACTCCACTCAGGGGGTGTGGGTAATCCCCATATTTGATTCTATAAGTGCCATACTATTTTAATTTGGGGTTTCATCAGAACATACCTTGAATCAAGAGTTTGGTTGCAATGAATTATTTATGAGGTTATTCCAGGAAGCATGGCAGGGAAGAGGGAAAGTGGGATGGGGGAGATGTGCTAATGAGCAGGTTGCCCGGGTGGCCACCTGGGATCAGTCCCGAAGGGATCCTTGGAGGGGTACTGAGCCCAGGAGGAAAGGGGGTGTTCATCTCCCAACTCCTCTTCCTCATGGGCTACCCCCGGGGCACTGACTCTCCTGTACTTTCAACCTGACCCATGTGTAGGCAAGTCATGTTCCTGAGGCCAGAGAAAGCCCCAGGGCAGAGAGGCACTGGGGACTGAAATAGGAAGCTGTTGGTGGGCAGGTGGCCTTCAAGATGAGGGGACAAGGATGGGGGACAGACATTGTCTCCTACAGCTGTCTGGACATGTTCCCTCTCCTCTTCTTTCTGCTGCTTGATACTGGCCCACCTCTGGCTCAAGTCTTGGATGCAGGAGGAAAGAAGGGAGCAAAATAAAGCAGATGCCCTTAAATGCATTTGTTTGTGGGGACCAGAGAGCTGAAGGTGTGAGTGACCATCTGCATTGCCTGCTGGGCGGTTGCTCAGAGTGTCTGGCCCAAGTGTGGCCGCACTCACAGGACCCCAGTTCTCTGCAAACAGGGCAAGGGCTGGAGCCCTTCCACCTGTCCGAGTTTTTAGCATTTCCAGGCTGGCACAGTTATTTTTCTTCCTTCCCTTCCTGGGAACACTGGGCAGCTTCAGAGCGTGAGTGTTGCTCTGAGGGACCTGGGAGAGAGGAGGAGAGCAAGACAGGCGAGTGCAATCAAATGGTGCCCCTCCTCCCTCCGATCCTGTTGGCACTGTTCTGCCAAGGCCTGTAATTAGGTGTTCTTCATGTTCACAGAAGGCAGGAAAGTGGAGGGAGGGACAGTGGGGTGGAAGACGGCAGTCTGAAGGCTGTATCTTTTAAGAGGATCCTGTTCAGCTTTGATGGCCCCTGAGGGGCCTTGTTGTATAAAGTTTCTCTACTATGAGACATTGAAGTCCTGCTCTAAGGCCTTCATGGTCACCTATTCTTTACTCCTTAATGTTGCATCATACTCCTGTCACCTCAGAAAACAATAGCCTTTCAAGGCCAAGGGCAGCCTTGTCCCTCTCCTTGCAGGTCACTGAGCTGGGTGGGCAGTCTGGCAGTGTGCCTTCAGGAGGACTTCTGTCGGGTGAGGGTGAGGAGCCAATTTTTGGCTCTGGGCCATTGGGACAGAGTAGAAAAAAGAGTAAGAAAGGAGGTAACCATGGCCGGAGGGGAGGGGGAAGAAAGGATTATGCCTTGGTCATCTTCTCCCTTCTGTCTTTCCCAAATGATTCCCTGGGCTCACAGCCATCCCAAAGTCTTTCCTGCTCCGGTTGGCTGGAAACAGATGCAGACAGACAGATGTCCCTTTCAGGCACTGCGACCTCTTCATGCCCATCCCAGGGCGGCCTCTCCCTGCCAGGACCCTGGAGAGCAGCACCTCCCCGGGCCCTCCCAGGACCGCCAGGCCTGGACCTTGCCCTGCAACACCGGCTTCTTGCTCTCAGCCCTTCGCCCTCCGCCTCGCCCCTCTACCAGGCCTCCCACGGTTGCTGCCTCTTCTCTTTGGGCAAGCCCTGCTCCAGTCTTGTCAGCTCCCAGTGCCTCACCTGTGACTGTCCCTGTCACCTCTCCGTGGGTGCAGCTCCACCCCTCACAGGTGTTCGCGAGATCTCCTCACCTTTCTTCCTCTCGCTGTGATAATTTAGTTAAGGGGGGTGCACCCTCTTAGGAGGCTCCGTCGACCACTCCAGCGCCCACACCCTCTGCTGCCTCTCCTGCACCTGCTCCTGCTCCACGTCCATTCCCTGGCTTGGCCGGCCTGCCCTCTGACCGTGAAGCCCCTTTCCACATCCTAGGTGCTTGTGAGAACCCAGTGAGACCATATGCATGAAAGCACATTGTACACTGTAAAACCTCCAGAAGTAAAAGGAGTTATGCAATCTCTTTTTACAGAAAAGAAAACTGAAGTCCCAAGAAGCTCACCAGTCCTGTGGAGGATATAGCACTAGGCCCCATCTGGTCAGTAGTTCTCACACCTTGCCATGCTTAGAATGACCCAAGAAGCTGGATAAAGTACAGATCCTCAGGGCCTCCTAATAAACTCTGCTTCAGTGGGTCTGAGGAATCTCGATTTTAAGCACACACCCAAGGAGGTTCTGAGGCAGGAAGCCTTGTTAAGAAAAACAAAACATGTGTCTAGATTGTCTGAGTCCCGGACCTTGTCCACCCAGATCTAGATCATCCTCCTGCTGAATCCCACCTAGGGGTGTTTAACTCCCTACTTTTACATCCATAAATCCACTTCCCATTTTCCAGAGGACTCGGTGTGGGGCCCAGGCCTGTGGGCTGATAGAGAGGAAGTAATCAACAGTCGGTTCCTCAAACAGCACCCTCTGAAGCTTTCTGGAGGATGAAGTCAGAGTTCTCGAGGCAGGTGGGAGCACCCAGGCCAGTGGGGAGGTTCTAGGGACACTGAGGCTTCCTCCTCCCTGTGTAGACCCCCCCACCTCTGGGCTGCACCCCCAGCAGTCAGCAGCATTTCCCAGGTGCTTCGTGGTACCAGGCTCCTCCAGCCCAGGGGCTCTCTTGGGGGGCGGTGGGGCCTGGAAAAACTCCCCCTGTTAAGGGAGGCGGGTTGCAAGATGCAGGGCAGTGCATGGATGAGGGCATTGGGAGTGATGCTGCAGACAGTAGGGGACAGCACTGCCAGCATGTGGGGGTCAAGCTGGGCCCAGGGTGAGGGGAGCCAGGGCCGGCACCGACCCCAGAGGTAAGCACGCAGCTGGGAGGACTGGCCATGGGAGGGGCATGGCACCGGGTGGACAGGGGACCGAAAGGGCTGGGACTGGGATCCTCCTGGTCTCGTGGGAGCTGGCCGTGTGACCTTCCACAGGGCGCCTCCCTTCCACAGCCTCTGCTTGGCAGGGGCATGTCAGAGACTGGGGTCTAATACGCGTTGCCTACCCAGAGCTACATGTCTTTTAAATAAGATGATTGGCCTAAATCGGGGGTTTTCAAACGGTCCTAAGCACAGAGGGGTCCGCTGCTGTGCCATCGCCCAAGGAGCCTGTCCTGAGGAGGAGACTGACCACACTTTCCACTGCCAGGTGTCCCAGGGGACTTCCCAGGCTGTCCTCTGAGCTGACCTGGCCCAGTGGTTTTTAGTGAGAACTGCACCGTGGCTCTCTTCTCCTGCCTGTGGTGGCTCAGTCAGCCAGGGACTGAGCAGCCACTGCTGGTCCAAGAGGCCGGAGGCATTGAGGACGGGGCCAGCTAGACTCACAAGTCACTTTAGGAAGTGGGTGCCTATTTAGTGTGCTGCAAGGAGTGCTGGAAAACAGTTGCAAACCTCGCTCTTGCCGAGTGTCTCAGACCCTCCCTGAGATTCTCACTGCCGTGTGCAGTAATGTGACTCTTCATTTCTTATTAGATGCATGAATGAACAAATTTGCTTATTTATTGGGTCCCGATGGCTTCCCATCTTAGAGTCCTGGAAGAAAAAACATGTGCTGGACTTTGTTCCTGCTGACGCCTTCACTGGGCTTAACTTCTCAGGCCACTTTCCAACCCTTCTGGGCAGCTGGCCGCAAGGTTCTGAGGGAGAGTGGGAGAGGCTCAGAGGGGCCAGGGAGGCAGGACAGAAGGACGGCAGGAGGACCAAGCCCTCAGCAAAGCCTTTCCCTGTGTGGACAACTCAGAGATGTGCCGCCCAGACCTCTGTTCAGGGCGGGACTTGCTGCCCAGTGGCGGGCATATGGCCAGCAGAGGATTTCCAGCTGTCAGCTCCTTCAGGGTTGGCCTTAGCTGCAGAGAACAACCTCATGCCCTTCTCGGGGCAGCCTACCTCCAGTGACTGAGCAAGATGGGGTACACAGCCTGGAGGTTCTGCTTGACCCAGGGCGGGCCGACCAGCATTATTCACTGCAGAGTGTCCCTCCAGCTTGGCCAAGGCCTTGTCCGGCTGCATCTCATTCAATGTCTCCCTCTGCCCAACACTAAGTCTACTCTCTTCCTGCCATGAGTGCTGATCCCTAATAAACATTGTGCACCCAAACCCCATCTTAGCGTCTGCTTCCAGAGAACCCAATCGGAACAGCCTCTTCCACGGTTCTCCCCGGGGTGGTTCAGAGTCCTGCTGCAGGCCCAGTTCCAGCCCAAAAGACCAGCAAGTCAGATGTATAGCCCCCCAAAAAGGCATCCCAACAAAATCAAGTCGATGGCCACCAGGCTGTGCTGACTGGTGGGATGATATCAGAGACGACCATCTATGGCATCCAGCTGCCTAGGAAAAATGTCCCAAGCCCATTCCCGCCTCAGGGCCTTTGCGCTTTTTGTTTTCTCTCAAAAATGCTGGAGTTTGTGCCCAATTCACCTTTTTAGACAGGTGTTCCTTGATCCTGAATCAAAATGACCCTTCAGTCAATATGTCGTCAGTGCATGTCCATCATGCACTGTGTTGTTTGTTATTTTCTGTTGCAAGGAAAACCAAAGATAACTTTGGATACTTGTTTTTCTTTCTTTTTTTTTTTTTGCTGCCTGTCTCTCCCCACTAGAAGTCAAGCCCCATGAAAGTGGGGGCCTTTCTACCTCCTTGCCTCCATGTCCCAAGACTTTGCAGGGTGTATTAAGTAAGTACTAGATAGAGAATGAACGCATGAATAGAATGGACAAATATTTATTGAGTGGAAATAACAGCATCTAGCTAGAATTTAATATTTTGTTTCTAAAATATTTATTTTTGCTTTTTTCCTCCCTGTTAAGGTAAGTGGTGCTGGTTTCCACTTAGCACAGGGGTAGACAAACTTTTTCCTTCAAAGAGCCACTTAGTAAATATTTTTGGCTTTGCAGGCCGTATGATCTTGGTTGCAACTACTTAACTATGTGGTTGTAGCACAAAAGCAGCCATTGATAATGCATAACGAATGGGCGTGGCTGAGTTACAATAAAACTTTATTTGAAAAAACAGGTGGATGGCTGGATTTGGCTGGCAAGTTGTTACTTAGAGTAGTAATATAAAATTTCCTGTGAAATAAATTTATTGAAGTGAAAAAGGAAGTCTATTTAAACAAAATTATTAACCAAATAGCTGTACAGAAACCATATGCAAATTCCTGAAGTTGGAGAGAACTCAGTTCTAATTTTTCTTGCAACATCTGTGGCCACAGCTGTGGGAGTTGATGGGGGTAGAAGGGAGAAACCCTTTAATTTGATGTTGCCAAACAGGGTAGGAGGCTCACACTTAGATATCCTGAGAACTTGGCAGGGCCAGACTTCTGCTTTTTCTTCCCCTGCTGGTTCTTTGTCCTATATTCTTTCCACCCCCAATTCTGCTCCTAGAACTAGGGGATGTCATAAAATGTTCTTTCTTCATAAACTATCCTTCCATGGGGTCTAGATACCCCCAGGTTGGTTGAAGCCCTATTTACTTAACCTCATAAATATACCCTGAGCTTAAACATAAATATGGCAGGGCACTAAGGACGTAGTATGGCAGAGGGTGATGAAGTTAGTCTGAAATTCCTAAATCTTTGAGAAGGAGAACGGCTCAGACATAGTGAGCACTTACCGTAAATCAGGGCTGCTTTAAGTACTTCACATACATTAGCTGATTCAATCCTCACAGTCATCTTACAATAATAATATTATTTCCATTTGACAGATGAGAAAACGGAGGCACAGAAGCCTAAGTAAGTTGCCCAAGATTATCCAGCCAGCAAGGGGCAGAGTTATGATACGAACCCAGGTCTCAGAACCAGAGCCATGCTGCTACCATATATAGATATGACACTATGCTACCATGTCAGTGTTTCCTAGGAGCCCAAATCACATTCAGTATTCTTTCTCTGCAGCTTCTTTTTTCTCTAAAAATCATTTATTTATTCATTATTACTTTGAGGTCAAATTCATATCACATACGGTCAACTATTTTAAAGTATACAATTCAGTGGCACTTAGTGCACTCACAATGTTTGTGCAATACCCGCCTCCCCCGAGTTTCAATGCTTCATCACTCCAGGAGAATATCCTGTACTGTAGTCCCTCCTCAGTTTCCACCTACCTCATCCACTGGCAGGCACTAACCTGCTTGGTCTCTATTAATTTGACTATTCTGGATATTTCATAGAAGAGGAATCATGTAATACGTGACATTTTGTGTCTGGCTTCTTTCATTTAGCGTGGTTTCAAGATTCATGCAAGGTGGTGCATGGATCAGTACTTTATTCCTTTTTATGGCTGAATAATGTTCCATTGCATAGCACACTTCATTTATCCTTCCATCTGTTGACGGACATTTGGGTGGTTTCCACCTCTTGGCTATTGTGAATATTGCTGATATGAACATTGTGAACAAACATTTGTTTGAATAACTATTTTTAATTCTTTTTAGTATATACCTAGAAGTAGAATTGCTGGGTTATATAGTAACTCTGTGTTTAACTTTTTCAGGAACTGTCAAACTGTTTTCCAGAGTGGCTGCACCATTTTACATTGCTGTCAGCAACGTATGAGGGTTCCTATTGCTTCACATCCCTACCAACACTTGTTATTTTCAGGTTTTTTGATGGTGGTTGTTATTTGATTTTTGTTTTTTTACACAGCTATCCTAGAGGATTTGAGGTGGTATCTCACTGAAGTTTTGATTTGCATTTCTTCAATGACCAATGATGTTAATCATCTCTTCATTAGCTTTTCGCCCATTTGTATATCTTTTTTGGAGAGATGTCTATTCAAGTACTTTATTTGGGTTGTTTATCTATTTGTTTATCATATTCTAGATATTAGACCCTTATCAAATATATAATTTGCATATATTTTCTCCCTTTCTATAGGTTGTCTTTTTGCTTTCTTGCTAATGCCCTTTGATGCACAAAGTTTTTAATTTTTATGAAGTTCAATTTATCTATTTTTTTATTTTTTTTTCTCATGCTTTTGGCGTTAAATCTAAGAATCTATTGCCAAAGCTGAGGTCATGAAGATTTATCTCTATGTTTTCTTCTAATAGTTTTAGTTTTAGCTCTTATATTGTGGTTGCTCCGTCTCCATAGTTTTTAAGACCTGATACAGACCTAATTAGGGAAGAGTGGGACACTTTAGCAGAGCCAAGCCACTTCGAGTGAAAGGACACCAGTCATTGGATTTCAGGATTTCACCCTAATCTAGTATGTCCTCATTTGCAAAGACCCTATTTCCAGATAAGTTCACATTCGCAATTTTGGGGGAACACCATGCAACCTATCACAGTATTTTCCTGCCCCACTAGCTAACTTGAGACAGAGGGTATAGGCTGCCCCCCAGCCAGCAGGAGAGGGCAAAACCCCAGCAGCAGCAGCAGCAGCTTAAACTCTCAGTGTGGAGGATGGTGCTTGGAGTGGGCAGAGAACAATGTGAGTGAGTTCCCAGGGTAGCAGCATAGTGTGACAGTGAGAACTCCCCAAACCACAGCTCCTTTGCAGTGAGTGACAAATGCTGCCTGAGAGTCAGAGCAGTGTGCTGAGCTGGAAGAAGACAATAGGCTAATCAGGCCGTGTTTGAAGGCATTCTTTGGTTTCTTGTCCTGCTTTTAATTTTTATGTGTTAAACTTTTTTCTTGAGATAAAACATACATACAGTACAGCGCATAAAGTGCACTAATCTTAATTGTATGGCTTGGTGATGTTTACATAGGTATGCACTCAGTAACCATCATCCAGATGAGGAAATGGCACCATCCCAGCACCCCGACAGGTTCCCCAGTGTCGGGGCTGCTTCATGGGTGTGTGACATGTGCAGTGCTCAGAAGGGCCCACACTTGGTTTAATGCTCTGCCATTGCTGTCCTGACATTTTTGAACAAGGGGCCTTGCATTTTCATTTTGCACTGGTCCCAGGTAATCTTCACCCTTTTCTATCCAGGGGTACAAACATTTTAAGGTTCAACTCAAGTCCTGTCTCCTCCAGAAAGCTTCACCTGGCCTTTCCCTGCTGTCCAGGAAACCTCCTCTCCTCAACTTCTATAGGAGTGATGGCTTGTCCAATACCACTCAGTACTTAGTCACATGAATTGCACATGACTCTTGCTGGTCCCTCATTTCTCTGTGCAAGAAGGTTTTGTCTCTCCCATCTGATTTTGAACTCACTAGAGCGTTAGGAAAGGACCTTACACCTAGGTGCTCTGATGTGGGACATTGAGGATTATTCACATACACGTTTCATCTCTTCCTCCAACCTGCAAAATTCCCTTATTTATCTTGGTGCCCCACAGCACACTAAGCCTAGTGTCTCTGTCAAGTTCAATAAACAGTGGCTGGCCTCTTTCTGCTCTTTCTTCCTGTCTATCCCTGACCAGGTGGCTTTGTTCCACCCCAGGATTCTAGAATGTTAAGGTGAGAAGCAGTCTGAGAAAACATCTGGTCAAATCCATCTGTGAATGAAGGAGACTCAGTGGGGTCTAGTGTCTTACCCGAGGTTACACAGCCAGTGGGGGTCCAAGCAGAGAGGACAGGACACTGTCCTCTGTAGCCGCCTTACCCAGTCACCCCTTCCTCTTTGCAGCTGTGGACCCCTCTTGTACGTGTAGGTGGGAGGTGGCCCTTTCCCCTCCCACAGCATCTGACTTGGTTCTCCCCAAGACCGGCAGTCCATCAACTGCACTGGTTTCCGGCTTCCTCTGCAGAATGGCTCCCTGGAGCCTCCCCGGGAGGCTCAGGAACCAGCTGCCTGTCAGCCACCTTATTAAACTGGTTTCCAGATGTCTCCACCTCAAATTGAGGAAGCAGGAGAAGGGTGAGGGGCTGGGAGTTTGTCCCTTAAATGAAGTCAGCCAGGTCCATAATAAATAATGTCATGTATCAGTGGAGCAGGTGGTCATGGGAGATGGCGTGATACAGACAGAGGAGGGCCTCAGTGAGGCCGTGTGTGAGGACGAGAGAGGCCGACAGACAGAGACCAGAGCATCCATCCAGGGGTCAGGAAAAGAGAGAAAAGATAGAGGAACAAGTAGAGACTGAGCGGGGGTGGGGGAAGTCCATGCAACTGCGAATGTGTGATAGAGAAACCGCACGAGAGAGGCAGGGACTGAGGGCCAAGACAAGGCTATTTTGCCTAAAGTTCTCCATTGTGCTGACCTCAGGGTTTATCTCCATCAGAAGAGCTAATAGAGTCCACAGCCAACCCCTGAGGTCTTCCTATGTGCCAAGCTCTCTGTTGTGTGCTTTACAGATATCAGCTTGTTTACTCTTTGCAACAACCTCGGAAGGCAGCCCCTACAATTGTGCCCATTACACAGACAAGGAAAGTGAGGCTCAGAGAACTTAGAGAACTTGCTCAAGGACACACAGGGGTAGAGAAATCTGGTTCTCACACTTGTGCCCTTAACCACTCTACTCATCTTGATGGTAAAATTTGGGGGAACAATCTTTCCAGGCCTGACTCATTCCACAGCTGAGCACAGGGATTGTAGCTGGCTGGCACAACCTAAACCTAATATCATCCTCACAGAATAATTCTTAGTAATTCTTAATCTGTCTCGGTATGGGCACAGGCAGAGAGGACATGGCAAGAAATAAGAACACATCCTTTCTTCCAAGCACTTGTTCTGAAAGATGTTGCATATCGCTGGTTGGATGAACTTATTTTCCTCCAACTCATGGCTGAACTGACTGCTTACATGGTGGCTTTATTTTTATTTTTATTTTTGCCTCAGTCGCTGTGAGGGGTATTTATACATATATGAGAAACTTGGATGCATTAGTTTCCTGGGGCTGCAATAGCAAATTATCACAAAATTAGTAGTTTGAAACAACAAACAACAGAAATTTATTCTCTCACAGTTCTGGAGTCCAAAAGCCTGAAATCAAAGTATTGGCAAGATCATACTCCCTCTGCGTGCCCTAGGGAAGAATCCTCTCTGCCTCTTCCTAGCTTTTGGTGGCTTCTGACAATCCTTGGCACCCGTGGTTTGTAGCTGCATCACTCCAGTCTCTGCCTTTGCCATCACGTGGACTTCTTCCTGTGTCTCCTCCCTGTCTCTGTATCCAAATCGCCCTCTTCTTCCTCTTGGAAAGATACCAGTCATTGGATTTAGGGCCTATCCTAATCCAGAATGACCTTATTTTAACTTGATTACATCTGAAAATCAAGTTATTTTATTTATTTCCAAATAAAGCCACATTTAGAGGTGCTGGGGGTTAAGAGTTGAGCATATCTTTTGGGGAGGGATACAATTTAACCCACCCCCGTGGGAATATCTGGTATGTACAGGGGGTAAAAAGGTGAGAGCAAAAGCAAATGGCAAAGGAGTGTGTAACAAATTCATTCTCAGGCATTTCCCTCAAAACTGGAATGTTAACCTAATATTTGTACCTTTCACCTAATCCTTGGTGCCCCTTGCTTACCCACCTTGTGTTGATAAGTGGCCTCCTTCACCTCCCAGACATCATCCCTAAGTTTTTAGAATTCCACCAGGCTTTGGAGTTGGGATATTTCTAAAATTATTTGAAATTTCCAAAGGGACACCATTTTGGAGACAGAGCTTATTTTTATCTCTTACCCTGGGCTCATTTTCTAGATTAGAGCTACCTACCTGCCTAGCAGGTATGTAAGGAATGATTTAATAGTAAAATGGCCTTAATATAAGATATAAGATCCCACTGACTTATCAGCAGGGCCTTGTGTGATGAGATGCTCTGAGTGTCCCATTTGCCAGGGATGCTGTGCTCAATGTGCTGGTCTCCAAAGACTCTTCTTAAATCCAGTGTTAGTCAGGACTCTTTCCATGGCAAAGGATATAAATACATTGCCAATAACTTTTTTGCCCAGAGAGGATCTGCTGATGCACGTTACTGGGGATTCCAAGAGTGGTCTAACTTCAGGTATAGCTGGACCTAGGAGTTCACTGATGTCATCAAAACTCTGTCTCTCTTTCTTTGTGGCAGCAAAATGTCCCCATGGGTTGCAGAGAAAGAGCGCTTAGCATATTTCAGGAAGTGACTTTGTTAGTCCAGCTTGGGTCCCCCATCCATCACTGGCACAATCTCAGTGGCCAGAAAGAAAGAATTCCCCAATTGCTCAGGCCAGTGTCATTAGCTACAGTGGACTTATAATACAGCTCTAGCTGCTGTAACAATAAACCCTGACAATCCCAGTAAATTAGCATAATGAAAGTTTACCTTTTTAGTTATATATAGTCCAGTCAGGAGAATATTCTCAAGCACACAGGCTGAGGGAAGCCCTGTCACCTTCAACATGTGGCTTCCAAGGGCACCAAGAACATCAACATTCAGTCACCCAACAGGTGAAGAGACACTGAACCACCATGCAGGAGGTCCTTTCATGGACCAAGTCCACATTTCATTGGCCAGAACTCGGTGATATGAACAGACTCTAATGTCTTGGAATATAGCCTGACTGTGAGCTCAGCAGGAAAAGAAACAGGTTTGTTAAATGGCTGGGCATTTCTGCCACAAGTCATAATTCTGGGCAACATTGCTAGAGAATGAGGGAGGAGTGGCTTCCCAAAGAAAGGGATTCAGAGCAGATTTTTAAAATGCCCTCTGAATGAACTTATGGGGTATTTTAGTCATGTCTGACTTTGTTGCTCTTAGTTCTAATTGTACCTGTACAGATACTATTATCTATTGCTGTGTGACAAACTAACCCAGAGCTTAGTGGTTTATAACATGTGTTTTGTTATATTTTCTTATGTGTCATGATTTTGTGGGTTAGTAATTTGGGCAGGGCTCAGCTGGATGATTCTTCTGTTCTACATGGTGTCAACTAGAGTTACTCATTGGTATTCAGCTGGCAGATGGGCTGGGCTGGGCTGAAGGGTCCAGGACAGCTCTACTCACATGTCTGGTGCTTCAGTAGAACTGTCTGGAAGGCTGGATTCAGCTGCACTCCTCTTGCTCCCCATGTGGTCTCAGGCCTTGCCATGTGCTCTCATCTCTTATACAGTAATTCAAGGCTCTAAGAGAGTGTTCCAAGAGACCCTGGAAGAAGCTGGGTGGCTTCTAAAGACCTGGCCTCCAAAGTCTTAGAGTGTCACTTCAGCCACCTTCTACTGGTCAAACAAGTCTCTAAGGCCAGTCCAAATTTAAGGGGAGGGGAACTAGACCTTGCCTTTCAATTGTGGCCAGCTTCAATCAACCACAGATTCTTTTTAGTCACACGACTTTTTCACATGGGGGCTGTGAATTTGGGGTCTTTTCTTCCCTATGAGAGGCTACAGGACATGAGCCTCTACTGCTCCAACTACTGCCAGATGTCCTGGCTAGTTAGCTCCTGTCTCAAGCTGTGCCTCCAGAGACAGGGCTCCAGTCCCTGCAGAGTGAGGCAGGTGTTCTGGCTTAGAAACTCAGGACAGGACTTCAAGGACCAAGGACTGCATGGGCATACCAAGAAGGAGGAACCCACTCCCAGAAGTGGTACAGCTATAGCCAACAGCAAATATTATAATATGACAGCTGGTCCTTATATACAAGCCCTCATTTTAAAATGTTAGCTATATTAACTTGCTAAGTATTTTTAGCAACCCTATGCGTAAGTACTGCAATTGTGCCCATTTTATAAAAGAAGAAACTAAGGCACAAAAAGGTTAAGTATAATAACTTGCCTGGGCTCATATTGTTGCAAAATGAAGAACCACTATTCAAACCCAGGCAGTCTGGGTACAGAGACCATGGGACCCAAGTGAGCTGCTAAAACTAGTAATTGCCTCTGTAACACTCCTGGGCCTGTGGTTTACTGCCACTAAGGAGTGATTCACAAGTCTATCATCAGCATTACTAAATTAACCCACCTTCTACAGAAAACCAAACTTTCTCTTTATGAATTTATAGAGGTCTGTGCTAATAAACAAGCCTTACCTTCAGCAACCTTTTTCAGTCAGGGTGACTGGACACCACTATTCATCTCCCATGGTGCCCTAGGGCTTATATGCAAATTAAGCAAAATGAGTCTGGGTTACATTGTAGCTATGTTATTGCAAACCTGGGTTATTGATGTAAATTCAAACTAGTGTTGCTGAGAAGCCAGTGGGTGCATGAGGCAGTGGCTAAGCACTAATGTGGAAATCTGAGGTCCGAATTTCTTCTCTGAGTCAGCAGGGTCTAGAAGCCATGCAAAACCCAGACTTTCACAGAAAAGGCTGCTGTGGGATTCCTGTCCAGGCCTCCCGTCTCTCCTAATCCCACGTCCTGAGCCCTTGCTCCTTCCTAGCTGCGTGCTCTTTGCATCTGCTCTTTTAAACTCATTTTCCTCTGAGAAGAAACAGAAAGTCCCTTGGGAAGAAATAGCTGGACTCTTCCAGGCATTTCTGGGATTAGATGGTGGGGCTGCTTGGCAGAGGGGAGCATTATGGGCCTGGCACCATGTAGGATACATTTCTGACCCTCCGGTCGTCTCTTTCCTCCTCCTTGGATGGCAGATGGCCTGTAATTTTAATAATTAAAAAAAAGTAGGAGGGAAATCAGGCTCGGCAGGGGGAGTTTGGAACCATCCAGGCAGCACAATTGAGCTGTGAATTTGTTTGTTTGGAAATTGGAAATGGTGTCTTCTATTGAACATGCCCACAGCCTCAGCTGCGTCCAAGAATCTCCAAGGTCTCTGCCGGGGGCAGTGAAAGGGTCGGAGTCACAGGCAGCCCCTGGTGCCTTGTACTCGTAGGGCCGCATGTCTCAGGGGCCGTGTTGGACAGTTTGTGAAAGCTCCACCCCTAACTTCCTCCAAGCCTCACAAGAGCCCTGGGAGGCAGAGATCCCCAGTGATCACACAAATCAGCCTACAAGACCAGCTTTGGGTCGTTTAGAGAAAAAGAGCAAACGTCCAGCTCCAGTGGAATAGATCACAGCCTCTAAGAAGAGGTGGTGGAAGTCGAGACCCTGTTGGGTTACACTGTGGAGTGTGGAACTGACTTTTAACTTCATCTGCTCTCTGTGTAGTGGAGAGCGGGAGGCAGCAGAGGAGGTTGGTTGGGCTGGAAATGCAGAGTCCCAAGCTCCTCGGCCTGGCACCTGCAGGCCCCGTGGCCATCACCTGGTCATCTTCCTTTTCTGGGGTCCAGTTTTTTTATGTGTGAAAGACCAAAACCAAATTCTACAGCTGGGAGGGCTTGGGGAAGCAACCATTCCTGTATATAGCTGATGGGCTGCTAAGCACAGAAAGATCTCGGTAGCAAAGAAGGCTGTGCAACACTGGCGAGGCGTTTTGTTTTGGAAAGACCGTTGGCACATCAGTGAATGTGGGCAGCATGGAATGGGTTGCATAACTCACATACGGGGCTCCAAGGCCATCTTTTCATCCTGAATAGACCATAGAAGAGCTGGGGCCCCAGAGGACCGACCCCCGCCCCACCCCTGCCTCACCATTCTCCTTCCCTGCTTGCCTGATGCTGACTCAGGGTTTCCAGAGAGTGGGGTGGAGCAGCTCTGGCCACGTGCAGGGCTGGCAGAGCAGAGGGCTGGGCCCCCTAGCACCCGCTCTGCCCCACCTGGGTGACCACCACATCCCAGCACCTCCAGTCCTGGCAGGAAGGGGTGGGGATGAACATTCCGAGGGCCTAGGGGGGAAGGAAAGCCCCTCCCCCACTCACCCCCCACCCCCATCCCGGCTTCTCGCCTGGTCAATGCTGGGTCCCACTGACCAGCTGCCACGGGGCGCGTCAGCCCAGCAGATGGTGTGAGGCTGGGCTGGGAGGGGCGCGTCCACCAGCAGCACAGACATGTCACCCTCTGTAATTGGGGACATTCTGTTCCTGAAGTCCCCTGCTCTCCCTGTCCTCCCTCCGTCCCTCCATCATCCAGCCACTTCCTGCCCGATTCTTCTTTCCTTCCTCTTCCTGGCTCCCTTCTCCATGTCCCCATCTTCTCTCTCCTTACCCGCCACTCCCCTTTCCTTATTTTCTCTTAGCCACTGCAGTGCTTGGCAAAGAAAGAGGCCTCCTGGCTTTCCCCAGGAGAGGGAGGGCCAAAGGAAGAGGGCGGACCCATGATGTAGCCACAGTGTTACTACGAGGAGGGCAGAGGGTTGGTTTCTCAGCATCATGTGTTCCTGGCACTTCCTGCTATAGGGAAGCCTCAGCTCAACACCCACTGGCCTGGCTGTGCTGACAGTAGCGCTGTCAGCTTAGAGCAGGGGCCAAGGCCAGCGAGGCCTCAGAGAAGGCCAAGGTGGAAGCTCCAGCTCTCCAGGGCTCCTTTCCAGGTCACAGATGGCCCCTGCACACTCCATCCTTCTTCCCCTTTGAAAAGGGATGTGGCAGTGCCTGTGTCTCCACCTGTTCCTTTCCTTATCTGGCAACTCTGTCAGGACCCTGGCTGGGGAGCGCGGCTGAGCCTGCTAGGCTGCTTACCTTCTCAACCCTTAGGAGCCTGGTTCCCTGGGAGACTGGCCAGGGTGATGGCAGCGCTAAGGGCAGTCTCAGACCCTCTCCCTGAGCCTCCAACCTCTCCAGCTTTGGCTGTCTCCTCTGGCCTTGAACCCCCACCTTTGGGAGCTGGCTGCAGCCAGAACAGTTCTCAGACTTTTCCACCAGGAATGTACATGTCCCTACCCCAAATCAAGAGGCCCAGAGACATCCCTGAAGGGAAGGAAAATAAAAGGGATTGTTGAAAGGAGCCCAAAGTTAAGCTGCTTCTACTTGGCCAGGGCTCCTCTAGACCCCCAGGTTCTGTTCCAGATTCTAAGACTGTGCTGTCCAACAGAAGGTTCCACGGCGGTGGGAAATGTTCTGCATCTGCGTTTTCCGATGCGGTAGCCACTAGCCGCAGGTAGCCACTGAGCACTTGAAATGTGGCTAGTGCAACTGAATAAGAACGAATTATTAATTTTTTAAAATTCCAAGTCATTGAATTTTAAATAGCCACATGTGGCTGGCGGGTGCCACATAGGACAATTCTAAAACATTAGGGGAACCTGGGGAATACTACTAACCCCCTGAGTGAATATAATAATTTACAAAGTACTTTCACACATATCAATTTACTTAGTTCTCTAGCAGATAGCTCAGCACCTGGCACAAGTAAAGAGCTCCATAAATGGAGTCTTTCTTTTCATCCACAAAATGACACTTGAATAGCGGTGCTGTTATTATCTACATTCTGCAGACAAGGCAGAGGAAACACAGGGAGATTATGTCGTTTGCCCAAAGTCACTCAGCTAGTTGGTGCTGGGACGGGATTTGCAAACAGCCCACCTGACTCCAGAGCTGTGTTTTTACAAACACACCATATGTTACCAAAAATGCTCAGACCTGGATTCCAATTCTGCCCCTGCCACCGGCCAGCTCTGTGATCTTGGACAAGTTGTTCTTCGGCCTCAATTGGCATGTGTATGACAGGAGGAGGTGGAAGTGATGTATCCTGGGTCCTGTTAGGCTCTGAAGGTTGATGGCTCTGCTTGTCTAGGCCCAAATGGGGCTTTGGGGCTGTGCCTAAACATACTCCAAGAAGGACATTCTGTAGTGTGGGACACTGCGCCCTTCTGTGAGGACATGGGAAGAAGAGTGGCTTTTAGCTGGGGGCACAGTGGAAGGCTCCAGGGGCAGGTGGCACTTGAGGTGGGTCTGGGGAAGGGGGCAGGATTAAGATGGGCAGGGTGCAGGGATAGCAGGAGCAGAGGCAAGATGGCAGGCAGACAGGAGGCTGGGCCACTTGTGGGAGGGGACCCTGTGTTAAGGCAACTCTTTTGAAACTTCCTCTAAAAACCCACTTAAGAAATGTTCCTCCAAGAACAAGGGGGATAGCAGGAAACCCAAAATGTAACAAAGGGCTGGGGGGGGTGTCTAATATTTGTTCTGTTTCCACCAAGTGTACGCTGTGCCTCTCTTCTGAGCTGGCTATAGTGGGTTCCAGCTCCCTCCTTCCATCAGCCAGGGTGTTAGCCAGGGGCTGATGGCACGTTAGATATTTTCTGCTCATCTTGTGTGACTTTAAATATGTCCTAGGGCACGATGCATCCACCCTGCCCTGTCTCCAGGTGCCCTAGCTGTTGTCTGAAATCGCCCAGGCAGCATTCTTGGCCCCAACATGCCTATCCAGCTCTCTCTCCCAGGCTGTATTATTTGTTCCCTTGGAGCTGCTTCCACCCCCTTCTTGCTGGCAGATGCTGATACTGCCTGCCACTATAGAAGTCAAGTTGTGACTTCAGCTATAGCCTGTGCTTCACCCACGTAGAAGGAGAGACCCTTGAGAGCTTTGCATGTACCAGTCACATAGCAGATGAATAAGCAAGGTCTTGCTTCCAAAAGCTCATGGCCCAGGCAATGTAGTTCAAGGTGTCCCACCTCAAGTACCTAGACATACAGGCAGTGATTGAGTGGGCTTCTGAAAGATCACAGGGAACAGTGGGGATTAGCAGAACTCAGGCCTTGCTCTGTCTCCTCAGCTCTAGCTGGTTGCTACACTGAACCACACAAAAAACATGGGCAGAATGTGCTCGATGCCCTTTTTTGCAAAGAGAAGCTGGAATCTGGATTTTAATTTTAAATTTTCCAATTTTAAAAAATAACATGCTGGCCAAATAAAACTCATCTCCGGGTGAAAAATATTCCTGTTTCTTTCTTATACACTGGCACACACCTGAAGACATGTTTGTTGAGTGGCTGAAGGAAGGAGGGAACAAGATGAGCCGACCTCTGCAAGTTGCTCCTCTCTGTCTGCATGCACACTGACACTGTTTTCCTGCCTCACTGTAGATGGGGGTCTTGTTTGCACCGGAGCAATTTACCAGATAATTATTCCCTTGGATCATTAATCACAAAGACCAAGACAACACGAGAGCAATGGGCACATGTGTGTTTGCTGCTCTGGGGTTTTTGAGGGGGTGAAGTCCTTCTGCTCTCTCTCTCCCTTGCACCCAAGGTCAGAAAAGGACACTGTTAAATAATTTCCTTAGATCACAATGCTTGAAGTTTCTGGGTGAAAGCAAAGTGGAGAAGAGGGCTCGGGCTCCCCCAAAGCCCTCCACCTCACAAATACATTAGCATTTACTTCATATGAAATGCACTATTTTATACTCTGGGTGCAATTAGTGCCCCCAGGGGATTGTAGATACATGTACTGTGCTGTGTTCTTGACAGGTATATTAGTCAGGGTTTTCGAGAGAAACAGAACCCATAGAATGTGTGTGCATGTGTGTTCGTGACACACATGGAGAGAGAAAGAGAGAGAAAAATTTATTTTAAGGAATTAGTTTATGCAATTGTGGAGACCGGCAAGTCAAAAATCCACAGGGAAGGCCAGTAGGCTAGAGACACAGAGGGCCCAGAGAAGAGTTGATGTTGCAGTCCTGAGTCCAAATGCAGTTTAGGGATAAAATTCCTTCCTCTTACAGGGATCTAAGACTTTTCTCTTAAGACCTTTAACTGATTTAATGAGGCCCACCCACACATGGAGTAACTTGCTTTACTTAAAGTCTACTGATTTAAATGTTACTCACATATAATAAATACCTCTACAGCAACATCTGGAATAGTGTTTTGAACAAACAACTGGGCACCACAGTCCAGCCAAGCTGTCACATAAAATTAAGCAACACAGCAAGTGTACCATCTTAGATTAAATTCTGTCAAATTGTTCTGAACAATACAATAAACAACCTCATGCCTGAGAAAGGTCGTTGGCTAGATATGGCCAATCTTGTCACGACAGTTATCCAGGAATGTTCTTTCCAGTGCTAATTCATTCTCTTAAATTTTTTTGTCACCCCATTTATCAAATAATCATAAATTAGTCTAACGATCAGCTCAAACTGAGGTAGCAAAGACGTTTCATTTTCTGTGACAATTCTGATCAATTGTTAATGGCTTCTTGGTGTGCTAAATGGTGAAGAAGTTGCAGGCTGACCTCAGCTCAGAGGGGAAGAGTGTCAGGTTTGGTCACCCTGTCCGTGATGGGAACAGGCACGGAAGTGGTGGTGTGTGTGCTACGTATATGCCACCCCTGATCAAGGCCAAATCTATGTTAGAGAAGAGAGAGAAAATCAGAGAGGAGGAATCATTTGAGCAAGCTCCCACAACAAGTAAATGTCAGGCTGAGGATGAGAAACTAGGAGTCACGTCTCCTAACTCATGGCACAGAGTTTCCCTATCAGACAAGTGATATCTAGTACACACCTGTTAAGTGCCTAGTTATCCAAATAATGTTCTCATTTCCTCTATGGCTTATTTGTTTTATCAGAAAAGGCTTTATATCTCCTAAAGGAAGCCCATATATCCAGGAACTATTAAACCACATCCCAAATTTGGACCTTTCAAATTTTCCTTCTGTGTATTTTAATTTTACTACACCTCAACAAAATTTTATAACTAAAACTATGATGTGCAATATGTAGCCACTAGCCCCTTGTGGTACTGAGTACTTGAAATGTAGCTAGCTGAGAAAGTGAATTTTAAATGTTATTTAATTAAAAAAATTTAAATTTAAATAGCCACATGTGACTGGTAGCTACTGTATTGGATGGCACAGATATAGAACATTCCGATCATTGCAGAGAATTCTATTGAGCAGTGCCAACCTAAACAAATGCCCAATTTATTTTTGTCTCTTTTTGCTTTTTCTATTTCTACCAGCCTAAATTTTCAAGGCTGGACATAAATAAGACCTTTTTTTGGTAGCTCCAATACCCAAATTCTTTTGCCATCTCTATTTTATTTTATTTTACTTTTTAAAGCCCCTTCTTAGTTTGACTACTAACTAGGGCTGGGCTTGAGGTAGGGCCTGAAGAGGCATGTGGCAGGCAGCCCCTTCCATTTGGGGCAGGAGCTCATGGGCAAGGATGCTGGCATTGGCGGGAGGGGCCTTTTGGGGAGAGGGACAAGGCCAGTGCATTTTCTCCAGTTGGGTCAAATTTTTGTATCTTCCTGGTTTTAAAATGCCTAATCCTAACTCCTGTGCCATTTCTATACTCCTTAGTTCAAACGTCTTGTTCCTTTTCTCTCTCCCTTCATCAGCTCAAGCTTTAATGGTCTTCTGTTATGACTGTCTACTATTCTTCAGAGCTCGCCTTTGACACAAGGAAAGGGTTTCTGAGCCTCCTCCTCTGCCATTTTACATCCCTGTCCTTGCGTCCATTGTGAACCTGACCCCTGCAGTAATCCTGCCTCTCAGTACAATGTGGTAAGAACGCAGGCCTTCAACTCCAGCTCTGCCACTCTTACCTGGATGACATAAGGCAAGCCACTTAACCTCCTTGTGCCTTAGTTTCCTCATTTGTAAAGTGAGGGCGATATTAGTAACAGGATCTAACCCCTAGGTTGTTGGGAGGATGAAACACATGGTGCTTAGAAGTGTGCCTGGCACCAACAGGTCCTATGCAAACAGATAGAACTGTTACTACAGTTGTCTATTTACTTGTTTCTCCCCCTCAATAGATGGAAAACTCCTCGAGGGCAGGGGCTCAGAGCAATGCCTGGCAGGTAGGAAGACTTCCACATACATTTGCCTATTGAATAAGTGAGTGAATCACTAGGGTCAGATGATCATGTCCCACTTTCTTTAAATGTCCCTGCATGAACTTTCAGATCAGCTCCAACCCTGGACTCCTGGCTGCTGCCACTCACTGCCTCTTGTGTCTTTTGCCTCCTTTGTCTCTGTTCTCCTTTTCTGAAGCCCTCTGCTGATGAGGTCTTTTAAGGGTCATTCAATACATTCCCCTATTTTCAGCAAGTTCTGACATTTGTTCATCATCTGTTCCAGCTTGGAAGCTGGGCTGGGGGAAGACATCCAACACAAAGATTTTTAAAAATTCCCCGAACAGGAATTCTCTCTCCCTTTAGGAAAGTCCCGGGGCTGCAGACATGAGGGCATTGGTCTGTCTTCCATGATGCCATTTCCTGGGCACTGGGGCAAGGAAGTGGGTGGGGTGAGAGGAGGTGGTGTCAATGGACCCTCTTTGAGGGATTGGGGGGGGTGCCTTCCTGCCATCCTGGCTGTGATTATGTTTTTATCACGTGGCCACCTCTCCATCCTCCCATCCTCCTCTTTTGGCACAGAGGTGGTTTGTCCTGTCTTTGGCCCTTTCTGAAATATCAAACCCCATTGCATCATGATGTGCCAATCAACAGCTTGTTCAAGGCAGGAACAAAGAAACCATAGCCGCTTCTTAAATTCTCCAGAGGCTCCTGTTCCAGAGACACATTCATAACTGTCTAGCACCAACAGATACAGACAGACTTTCAGATGCAGTGTGAATAAGGAACCCCATCAACCCATAACCCTCTGGGCTCAATGTCTAAACCATCGCCTGACCCGCCTGGGGGCTCCAAAGAGCATGACTCTAATGGACTGCAACCTCCTTCAGACTCCCTCCCATGAGTCCCTCCCAGCTGCTCCCCTTCCCCCAGCCTTCTACTGTCCCCATTTTCCTCCTGGAAGCCACAAGGCTGACATCAGTTCATCTCTGGAGAGTGAGCAGCCAGAGGGAAACCACGCTTGATACTTGGTGAGATGGAGGTTGGTGGTGTGGGTTTGACTTGGCTTCAGACACTGCTTCCTTAGCCAGGTGGTGTTGTCTGGCTCAGGCTGTCCACTCTAAGGGTCCCTTTCACTTCTAAGAATTAAAGCCAGAAATACCTAGATATTAGGGAGATCTTGTCTGTGGGAAAATCCAGTTTTTCCTTCTTCCGTCCCTCACTCCTTCCCTCCCTCCCTTCCTTCCTCCCTTCCTTCCTCCCTTCCTTCCTTCTTCTTTTCCTTCTTCCATAATTATTTATTGCCTAGCTCTCACATGCGAGATAGGTGCTAAAGAAACAAAATATTCAATTAGTCTCAATTCTTGTTCCCTAGAACTTACACCAGATTGGGAAAAACATACTTATAAGCAGATAACTATAAATGAATATGGAAATACAATCATTGAAATAGCCATAGGCTGCTGTGGGAGCTCTGAGGGGCGTTCAGGCCAGGCTGTGCAGAAGGCAGTTCTGCAGAAAGGAAAGGTGGTTCCCAACCCGGAGTGGCAGATCCATGGCATCCTGTGCTAAATTTGCAGAAGGCAGTTCTGCAGAAAGGAAAGGTGGTTCCCAACCCGGAGTGGCAGATCCATGGCATCCTGTGCTAAATTTTTCTGACCACTTGGTCAGAAGAGAAGTGAGAAAAGTTAGTACAGGCAGTAAGTGTGTATGAATTCACATTTCTTGGAAAATATTGTTTTTATTCTGAGAGTTTGCAAATTTTGGTGTCATATAAAAAGATGATGATATTAGGTAGCAATGACAGTAGTTATTTTTTGTCTCTCTTTTTATTTGATTAATATAAGATAAAAGAAGGGAAATCACATGTCAGTCCTCTAAATTTTTTAGAAATGTTACCAATCCATGGAATCTCAGAGTTAAGGAATCGCTGGCTTATAATGTGAGTAGGTGGTAGGCTGGCAAAGGATAGAGCATTTCTGGCTGAGGGCAACAGAACTGGGTCACTGGTGTGATGTTCCCCTGGCTTAATATACACACTGTTCCACATGCCGGATGTACAATGTACAATGTGGCTCTTCCTACACAAGGGTGGTGTCATAGGATCAACACATAGGACCTGTTTTGTATTATTTCCCCAGCAGAAGTGATAGACTTTTTACTAAGCCTTCCATACAATGACACTTATTCTTCTTATTGACCAAGGGAATGCATTTGTAGGATGGAATGGAAAAGGAAAATGGTCCCCATTGGGGGTAAAATCCATGGCCTTATTTTGTTAACTACCTTCGCTAATGAATTGACCTCACCAGTTATATACAAGCTGGTTGCTCCAGGAACAGCTGCCAATATGGCAGAAGGTGGAAGTGTCTTGACATAGAACAGCACACAGAACACTGAACTGGGAGTCATGGTGTTGTGCTGTACGTCTGGAACCCCCTGTATCCTAGATGTGTAGCCTTGACTGTGGTGCTCCTTTTTTCAGCCCCCAGTTTCCTCATCTGCAAAAGAAAAAAGAGGACTTAATTACTCTACAGCAGTGGTTTTCAAACTTTAACGTGCATCAGAATCTCTTGGAGGGATTGTTAAAACTCAGATTACTGGGTTCTACCCCCAGAATTTCTGATTCAGTAAATCTGGGTGGGGCCCAAGATTCTGCATTTCTGGAGGTTTCCATATGATGCTGATGCTGCTGGTCCAAACACTACACGTTGAGAACTCCTGGATTAGGCATTTTGCAAATCTTCCATCCCTAATGTGCTATTAGTCATTCTTGTCTTTGAAAAGTTTGTAATCTGATCAGCGTTTTTCCTGTGGGAGGGAAGGAGATCGATGACTTCATTCTCTCAGTTTCTAATCAAATATTTATTTGGCACCTTCTGCATACACATGATTGCAAAACAGAGAGGGAAAGGCTGCCACAGCCTTCCCAACCATAGATCCCTGAGAACTTCTGCACTGTGCAAGAGCTTTGATTCCTATAAGTCACTCTGTATGGCCAAATCTACTATTTGTGGTTCCAGGGACAGGGAGAGTCTGGAAAATTGAGATCAACAGATGATGGTAAATCTCCTCCCTCCAAAGACCTTTTCAGGGATGACTAGTGAAAATGATGATGCAGACAGAGGCCTGTTTATATACACATATCAGAGTGGATGAAGCAGTGTCAAAGACGATTAGTGTAGATTAGATTAGATAAGCCTATGGATTAGTGTGCCCTGGTCTGGGTCACCATCACCTCCTCCATGTTCCCAGCATAAAGCTGTTGTTACGTAATTCTCATGCCATCCTCTGGTGGATGCTGGAGTAGAGGACAAAGGCAGATGTAGCTCCTGCCACCTGCAGCACAGCCCCTGATCCAGATGATAGACAGGGAGGGAGTTGGTGGGGGGGCAAAGGGGGGGAGAGAGAGAGAGAGACAGAAACGTGTTGCAATAAGTATTAAATGAATTAATAAATGTCTTTTATGATGTGTTCCACATGTACCAAACACTCTTCTAAATGCCTCACATGCATAATTTTTAGCTGATGTATGACAAAGACAGGTCATTGAAAAAGAACAAACTCCTCAAAGAGTGGTTCTGAACATCATTTTTCATGTGGCAGTAATAAAAAAATGGACAAAAACCTCACAACATATCCTAAAACTAATTCTGGTGGAATCAAGAACTTAAATGTGAAATGCAAAGCTTTAAAACTTAACAAATTATTCTGCTCTAGGAGGTCACAAAGATATTCTTCTGTATCATTTTTTTTCCCTAAAAGACAAAAACATCATAAAGGAAAAGAATGACAAAATCGACCATGGAACTTGTATTTCTCAATATACGCCAAAAAGATAAGTCAATAAGTGGGAAATGCTTTCAACTTGCATACCCAAGAAAAGGTTAGTATTTAGAATATATAAAGAACTATAAGAAAATCACCAGCAATCTACTTAAAAAATTTGACAAATAAAATGAACAAACATTTTACTAAGCAGGGTGTATGAATGGCCTATAAATATCTGAAATAATCTGCAACCTTCTTAGTAATCAGAGAAATGCAAATTAAAACCAAAATTACATATCATTTCACATCCTCTATACTGGCAGAAATTAAACAACCTGACAATATCAAGTGTTGGTGGGAACAGGGAGCTTAGGAAATTCTTATACAGCTGGTGGGAGCATTTTGGTACTGCCCACCATGGGAATTATTTAACCTTATTTAGTAAAGTCGAGCATGAGCACAAGGCATGCCCAGCAAGTTTCTTCTATGTGCAATCTCTAAAGAGCCCATGGTACAGATTTAGCAGGAGACATGTAAGAGAATCAGCCAATGTGTGATTGTTCATAACACACAAGCTGAGAAACAAACAGGAATCCACCCAGAAGAGAATGGATAAATAAATTACAGGATTTTCATATAATGTAATTCTATACATCAATGAAAAGAATAGATTTTCATACACATTTCAATGTGGATAATCTTCAAAAGCATAACATTGGGCAAACAAAGCAAGTCATAGAATAAATATAAGTATGACACCATTTATGTAAAGTTCAAAAGCAGGCAAAACTAAACATGATATTGTTTACAGATATATACATGTGTGGTAAATTTACAAAAAAAAGCAAAAAAAAAAGATTAAAACAAAATTCAGCATAGTGGTTACTTTGAGATGGGGAAGAATGTAACAGGGCAGGAACACATAAGGGGTTCAAAGTTACCAGTGAGGTTCCATTCCCTAAGTCAAATGGGAGGTACAGGTGTTTTTAATACCATTATCCTAACTGTATATGTACATGATATATGCTCTTTTATGTATATTATGCTTTACAATATAAGAAAAACTTATTGGAATTTGTGCTTAGCAGCAGGGTTTTTGGACTGTTGGGCTTTACTTAACAGGGCCCTGGAATTTAAGATGATTAGGCTGTGAGCTGGAGTTTTCATTGGGAGACCCCCAGATGCCAATACATGTAAGCCTCTTCTCTGGGTCCATTCTGTTTTCCAGAGTATTCTCCAACCTCTTGCCTGGTGAATTCCCTGGCTCTAGGGAAAGTGGGCTGGTAGGGGTGGGGCTGGTCAGGGTGTGCGCGGAATTCTACTCAGTCTGTGGCTGCTTCTTTAATTTTTTTTCTCCTTGACTTTAATTTTAGTGAAGTTTTGAGGACAAACACGCATATTCAATCTACTGAACTACTGCCCCCAACAATCCTTTAGACATAGGATAATAATTCTCATTTTACAGTTTAAAAACCTGAGAGCACACAGGGGACAGAAATGGCAGGTATGAACGACTCCAAGACGCATACTCTTCCTCCTGCACTGTCTCCCTCCCTCCAAGAAGGCCCCAGGGTCTTGTAACTCTTCTGTCTTGAGATACACCCTGGTGTCTAACCCAGAGCCCTCCTGATGCAAGTTCCCACAACTTCTCTCCGCTGGGTGTAGGGTAAACCTGTAGCGGGACCCTGAGGACTATAGTGACTCAGCGTGCAAAGCGGTGCTTCCCGGCAAGTGTGCGAAAGCAGCAGCACCTCCGTTGGGTGCAGGCAGAGTGACCTTGATGCTGGATGTCAATGGCTTCACAGAGGCAGAGAGTTGCCTTTGGAAGCAGCAGACATTCATTGTGGCCATCAGCTTAGGTCCAGTGAACATGGGCTGATGGGGGAGATTTCTCTCAAAAGCACCCCCTGTCCCCTGTCACCATCTGTCAGTGTCTCTTTGCCCCTCCTACCCTGGCCTCACGTGTACTCCCTTCTTCCTGCCTGGTCTGAGCTGTCTCCACTGACTCCATCAGCTGCTGACTGCAGACACTCTGCACCTTGTTAGAGGCATGGCTGGCGGGGTTGTGGGGAAGCCAGGCCCGGAAGCATCAGCGGGATGGGCCCACGGGGCCAGGTGCTGACAGTGGCAGCAGGTGCAGGGCAGGCTGGAAGAGGGGCAGGAGCCCAGCCTGACGGGCCTGCCCCGTCAGCCCCAGGTGGTCCCAGGCAGCTTCACCCAGATCCTCACAGGCCTTGGGACTCCTATAATCATACAGGCAGGCATAGGATGCTATCACTCTTGGGTTTTTAGAGTCAAGATCTACTAAGATTTTGGCCAGGAGAGAGGGAAGGGAAAGCGAAGTTGTCACAGGAAACTACAAATAAGATCTGAACCTACTGTTCCCTCTAAAATAAAGACCAATTGCTCTGTCTCCAGTTCTCAGCAATCCCATGGCCACAGACTGGGCTGCCACAGCCTCACTGTCAGCCTCCAAGGGTCAGAGGTGTCCCTTCACCCTTTCTCTGTCATCATGGTTCAGAGCCTCCATTTGCCCGCCCTGCTGAAACAAGGAAAGCTGGAACCTGTCGTCTTCTCATATTTTGTTTTTAGTGTACCTCTCTTAGTTGTACAATAGGAAACACAAGCAAACGTGAAGTAGACTCTACATTCCTTCATGGCAAGGATCTTGCTATTTTTAACTTTTAATAAAGATCTTAGGGTTAAAAGAATATAGCATATTGGCATAAAATGAAATAGTAGCACTGCCATTATTGTTATAATAATAATAATTATTCTGTCTCTTGAGAGTTGCATGTGTTGGGAGCTGTTCCAAGCACTTGATATGCAACTTTTTATTTTCTCCAATAGTCCTATGGGGAGGTACTATTATTTTCTCTTGGAATCTAAAGCCCAGAGAAGTACCTGCCCAAGGACATATAACTAGTAAATTGCATGTTTGTGGGTTTATATGTATATGTATACACGACACCTACACATGCACACACACACACACAGTATTCTGTAAGGTAAAAAAAACAGTTTTGTGCACTAAAAGTTTAGCAAACATTTACGGAGCTCCTGGGTGTCAGGCACTGTACCAATTACTGGGGACCCAAAATTTAATCAAATATGGTTCCTGCCCTTGAGAAGCTATGGTTAGAGGGGTGGGGACGTGCAAGCACAGCTGCCTCCAATGCAAGGCAGTCTGTGTGGGACCCACAGCAGTGGAATATGAAGGAGGTTAAGGGATGAGCGTGGGAATATGGTAAGAAAAGGTCAGAGTTCTTATGTAGTGAAAGGAAAGAAAGACGGTCCAGGCAGAGGGAAGGCCATGAACAAAGCTGGGAGGTACTGAAGGACAGGATGGCATTTGTGTCTTTGATCCTGGTGGACATGTTATCTCCTCAGTTGTAGTCGGGGGCATAAACACTATACTAACAGTTATTTCAGGTGATTGGTACATTGTAGGACCTCAATACTATATGTTTGCTGAATAAATGTAAACATGAATAAATGAATGTTACTAGAATACCTAGATGGGGTACACAACTGGTGTAACAATGGGTCTCCCTTGGTGACCAGATTTGCAGATGGCCTCCATTAGCTAATATATGCTAATTGCCTGGGAGACAAGTGTTGAGAGTTGCTGGTTAAAAAAGAAGCTTGAACAGACATGGGTAACCAGAGGGGATATGTTGCTGTGCAGGTGGATTTGGAGTCCCTCTGTGGCAACCTGTGACCCTTTCAGGGCTCCATCTCTTGGTTTAAAGCACATGGCAGTCAGGTGACTTTCTTGGTTGTGGCTCACAGTAAGCGTGACTCCAGGTGGGACATTAGATCAAAATTCAGAGTGACTCTGTGGAAGGGTGCTGAGAGGAGGAGAAGACAGGGAGTGACAATGGAAGGGACAGTAGGAACACACTACCTAGACAGAAGACGAGGATGGTGAAGAGAAGAGTGTCACTTTCTGTGATGGCTGTAGACCAGGTTGCTCCTGGGTGATCCCTGCCTAAGGGACCCAAATTTTGGGGGTGAAGTGCCTGGGGGGAAAAGGGGGTTGAAAGAAGCGAAGTAACCAAGAGGAATCTGCAGAGTTGAACTGGCCAAGGGAGTTGAGAATCACTTGCTTCGGACTACAGGTCAAAGCAGGAGACCAGGCAATGTCAACAGATTTCTTGCTTGGCCAGGCACCAACCCAGAAGGCTGTAGAAAGTGGGGATTGCATGGCAGGAATTAGGATATAGAGTGATTTCTGAGGAGACTCATATGCTGACCATTCTGTGGGCCTGTGGCTGTGGCCTTGGCACAGTTTGTGCCCCCATAAATCTCTTTGTTGTAAAAGTCATATTGCGGCACTTGTGATGACTGTGGGAGCTTGCGTGGGAGCCATGAAGAGTAAGAAGTGACGTACCCAGGGCTGAGCCCTCAGGCAGGATGCTCCCAAGCTTTCAGGCAGCACCAGTGACCTCAAGGCTGACAGCAAGTGCCTTGTGATTCATCCTACAGCCTGTTCCAGAGGTCCTCTTGGTGCAGCCCTGCCATGGCCACCAACCCAACATCACACTCATTCACGTGACTGCTCTTCTCCTTTCCATGCAGGATGACATATTTCTTCAGGGGACATATTTCTACTGCTAACACAGATCCCAGGGACACCCAGGATGACTAACGGGGCGTGTTGGAGCACTAATTTTCCATCTGAGCCTACACAAGAGTCACTCAGTTGGTGAGACCATAGGTCTGCCGTCTCTGCTGTTGTCTCTGAGCTCAGCACCTATGCCGTCTCTGCTGTTGTCTCTGAGCTCAGCACCTATGGACTTAAACTCTAAGAAACTGTATTTCAACCCACACTTCTTGGGGGTAATGAGTTCTTCTTGGTGTTTACTTATCACTGCCGGCACACACTTATCTTGTTATGCTAGTGGGATGTTTTAAAATTGTCTGAAGTGTTCATGCAAGTTATTATAACACACGTTTCATCCTATCTCTTCTAATTCTTGTGTTTTGATATCACCCTCCTTGTAAAATTCAGTAACACTTCAATTTTCTACCACTGTATTAATTTCCCATTGTTGCTGTAACAAATTACCACAAATATAATAGCTTAAAACGAATTTGTTCTCTTACAGTTCTGGAGGTCAGCAGCTCTAAAATCAAGGTGTCAGTAGGGCTGTGTTCCTTCTGGAGGCTCTGGGAGAGAATCTGTTTCCTTATCTTTTTAACTTCTATAGAAACTGTTTGTATTTCTTGGTTCATGGCCGCATCCTTAATCTTTAAACCCAAATATCTTCCAATCTCTTTCTCTGTCCATCTGCTTCCATCATCTCATCACTTTTTGACTCTGATCATCCTGTTCCCTCTTATAAAGACCCTTGTGATGACATTGGGCTCACCTGGATAATGTAAGATGCTCTCCTCGTCTCAAGACCCTTAACCTACAAAGTTCCCTTTACCATGTAAGGTAATATTAATATATTCACAGGTTCCAGGGATTAGGACATGGACATCTTTGAGGGTCTGTTATTCAGCCTACCTCAAGCACTACATTATGAACTTAACTGTGTTGTGCTTACTGGTTAGTAATTATTCACAACGAATGGTGTTCTGAAATATTTACCACTTAGTGGCAAGGAACAAGTTTCTGTGGATTCGAATTTACCTTCCACTGGAGCCTCTGACACTTGACAAAAAGCAAGCAGAGAAGTATAAATAATGCTTGTGCATAATTTTTTCACTTCTCCAACATAATGCTAGACCGCAGCAGATAGTAATCATTTATTGAAAAACTGTAAGAAAAATCAGTCCATGGTAAATTGAAATTTTGACTTTTTTGTGAATAAAGAATCAATATTACTCCCACTAAAGAATGAATGGTCCTAAATGGATTCATTTTTGTCTCTAATGACACTTAGAAAAAAGAATTCAACCAAAAAGGTATTATTAGCAAATGCTGGAGAATGTTAGAGCTTAGTTCCTATGTGCCAAGTACTATGCTGATGCCTAAGACTATTTCATTTCATCTTCACCACAATCCTGCTAGCTTGTATAGTAATTATTTCCATTTTGTAGGTGTAAAGAGTGAAGCTGGAAGAAGTTTTATAGTTGTCTCATTGGAGCTATTAACCTAGGGGCTATCCTGGGTCCTCATGGGGTTGGCCAGAAGTGGGGCTATGCCTACTTCTCTCTATATTGTCAGCTTCAGTGGGTATTTCTGGCTTCAGCCCGGTGGTCCTGTTGGTGCAGGGAGTGGGAGGCTCCTATACCGCCCACCTCAACTTCTCCCTGGTCTTGGGGCCAGGAGTAAGAGAAGGCCATCCTCTCCTTAGAGTGGGCAGCAGGTCCTAGCAGCTTCCCTGAAAAGCTAGAGTTGAGAGTGATGCCAAAGGGATTTTGCTTTATTTATCTTTTGGATTCTCCTCCTACAAAGCCCCTACACCTGGGCTTTTAAAAGCCCCAAGAGTGAGTGAATGAGTGGAATTTGCAAGGGGGTGGGAACAGGGGTAGGCAGCAGGCCTCTCCTTTGCTGGCAGCTGCAGTCAGCTTTGGAAACAGTCCTTCTCCGCAGATGGGCGCCTTCTAAACTCAACGCCCTGACTAGCAGAGCAAGGAACGGGGCGGAGAGGGCTGAGGCTGAAGCCAGAGGCTTTGGTGGGAAGAGGGATTGGGTTCCCCAGGGAGTTTAGGGAGCTGAGGTTCCATCAGCAATCATGAGTGTGGGCTTCCTGGGTGCCTACCCACGCCCGCCACTTAGGGAGCTGCATTTAACCTTACCATCATCATCATCATCATCATTGTTGTTGTTTTTGACTCGCTTTCCTCATCAATAAAATATGGATAAAGAGTACCACATAGTACTCTTATCGTATAGCGTGCTGAGCATAAGTGCATTAGTGTAATTTGTATATATTAATAAATGTCACCATGTATATATACATATAAGTTAATATAAAGCACATAGAACAATGGCGAGTCATGTGCTCAATAAATGTGAGCTGTTGTTAGTAATACTATGGTTAAGACCTTTTAGGAGGAAAATGGAGTTGAAAAAGCATGTCTTTTCCATGGTGTGTGCTGGAGAGGTGGTATGCATCAAGTGGGAAGGGCCATAGGGTTGCCAGATTTAGCAGCAAACCAAAACAAAACACAATGGGACTTTGAGTTAAATTTGAATTTCAAATAAACATTATACACACACACACACACACATACACACACGTCCCATGCATTCTTTGTTATTTATCTACAATACAAATTTAACTGATGCTTTGTCTTATCTGGCAACTCTATGGGGTTAGGAGGGAAGGAGGGGAAGGAAAATGAAATCTCTATTTACACCTAGAGGAAGAGTGTTGATGCATTAACCGCAGTATTCCCTCCAGCCGCCCTTCTCCTGTTACATTTGGAGAGGGTTGAGGCCAGACAAGGGACCCTCTCTACAGCCTCTACCCATCTCTGAGAGCTGAGATCAGGCAGACATTTCCCTGCATTAATCCACCCCATGAAACTAGAGCCTGTGTTTGCTGGTTATGAAGCTACCCTGTCCTCCCCCTCCTTCCTTCCCCCAAATACACAGGCGCACAAACACAAAGGCTTTGGCACAGAGGTGGAGAGGTTAAGGGGGAGAAGGGGCGGGGGAAGGATTAGAGTTTTATCAAAATAGCATCTGCAAAGATCCTTCTAGGATAGACATTGCTGGGAGCACCATGTCTATGGCCTGGGGCCAGGACTGGGGGTGGGGGGAACCGCCAGCCAGCTGTCCAGGGAGGGAGGAGTCCCTTGAGGGTGGAGGCCAGGTGCTTGTGCATGTGGTAGTGGGGGTTAGGGCTCCCCTCCCTCTCTTCCCCAAAGCCCTGTGCACCACCCAGTTTTGTTTGGATTTTTGGTCTAACTATTACTTTTCAAGCACCAGGTAGAAAGAGCTCCTTTAGCCAGAATACTGATGTTGTGGAACTCTTGCATTTCACTGAGGATCTGTGTCTGAGAGAGCCTCAGGGCCCCTGGGGTAGGCGAGCTTACAGGCCTGGGGACAGAACCCTGCTGTATTGGGGAGCTCTACTCCTTGGAAGTCATTTTATCCTGTTCCCTGCCTGCGCCACAGGCTTGCTCTAAACCAATTTGGATAGGACAGTGGGAAGATAATATTTTATTTCTCAAGATCACAATTTCTCCTGGCTCCCAACACTAACAGCAAAGTTCTAAAGTTTACCCACATCTTCTGGCTGCACAAGGAGTCTCCTCTCTTATCCCTGTGTGGTTCCTGTTCTCTTGGGTATTTTCTATTTCCTTTCTGTGTCTCATGTCTACTTATTAGGAAAGGACAAAGAAGTCAGGGTGGCTCATTTAAGAGTAGCCTATCTGTCTTCTTTTGAAAAGTTTCTGGTTGGAGCTAGAACCCATTCTTCAAAGCGAAGTGTCACAGGATTGGAAAAACAAGCACCACTGGTACTCACCATCAAACTGGTACTAACTGATGAACACTTACATCACACAGGGCAATAACATTCATCTGAGGGTGGGTGGGTGGGAGGGGGGTGGAAGGGATGGGAAAAACTCTCACTGAATGGATGTGGGGAGCACAGTTTGGGGGATGACCACGATTGTGGCTCTGACAGGGGCAGAACAGGGGCAATATGTATGGCCAAAATGTTGTACCCCCATGATATTCTGAAATTAAAAAAATTAAAAAAAAATTAAAAAAAAAAGAGTAGCCTATCTGGAAGTATAGAAGGACTTTCTATGCATGGCATCAAGGGAAGAAACCCACAGAGGAAGTACAGGCACACCTAGTGCTGTTGCATTTCACTTTACTGCACCTCATAGGTACTATGTTATTTACAAACTGAAGGTTTGGGGCAACTCTGTGTAGAGCAAGTCTGTCAGCTCCATTTTTCCAACAACATATGCTCACTTCATCTCTCTGAGTCACATTTTAGTAATTCTCACAATATTTCAAACTTTTCCATTATTATTATATCTGTATTGGTGATCCGTGATCAGTGATCTTTGATGTTATTATCGTAACTGTTTCAGAGCAGTATGAACTGCGTCCATATAAGACAGCAAACTTCATCGATAAATGTGTGTGTTCTTACTGCTTTATCAACTATCTATTGCTCCATCTCTCTCCTGTTCCTCAGGCCTCCCTATTCCCTGGGAAACAACAATATTAAAATTAGGCCAATTAATAACCCTACAATGGCCTCAAAGTGTGCGAATGTAAGGAAGAGTCACATGTCTCACACTTAAAATCAAAAGCTAGAAATGATTAAACTTAGCAAGGAAGGCATGTGGAAAGCTGGCTGAGATAGGCCAAAGCTAGGCCTCTTTGCCAAACAGTTAGCCAAGTTATGCATGCGAAAGGAAAAGTTCTTAAAGGAAATTAAAGGTGCTATTCCAGTGAAGTCATGAATGATAAGAAAGCAAAACAGCCTACTTGTTGATATGGAGAAAGTTTTTGTGGTCTGGATAGAAGATTAAACCAGCCACAACATTCCCTTAAGCCTTAAGCCAAAGCCTAATCCAGAACAAGGTACTTCCTTCAATTTTATGACAGCTAAGAGAGGTGAGGAAGCTGCAGAAGAAAAGTCTAGAGCTAGTAGAGATTAGTGTATGAAGTTTAAAGGAAGAATTTGTCTCCATAACATAAAAAGTGTAGGGTGGAGCAGCAAGTGCTGATATAGCAGCAGTAGCAGCAAGTTATTCAAAAGATCTAGCTAAGATCATTGATGAAGGTGGCTACACTAAACAACAGATTTTCAATATAAATGAAACAGCCTTCTATTGGAAGAAGATGCCATCTAGGAATTTCATAGCTAGAGAGGAGAAGTCAATGCCTGGCTTCAAAGCTTTGAAGAACAAGCTGATTTTGTTAGAAGCTAATGCAGCTGGTGACTTTAAGTTGAAGCCAATGCTTATTGGCCATTCAGAAAATCCTAGGGCCTTTAAAGATTATTCTTAATCTACTCTGGCTGTGCTCTATAAATGGAATAAAAAGCCTGGATGATAACGCACCTATTTACAGCATGATTTACTGAATATTTTAAATATTCAGTATTTGTTGAGACCTACTGTTGAGGAAAAAGATTCCTTTCAAAATATTGCTGCTCATTGACAATGCACCTGGTCACCCAAGAGCTCTGATAGAGATGTACAAAGAGACTACTGTTATTTTCATTCCTGTCTACACAACATCCATTCTATATAGCTCATGGATCAAGGACTAATTTAGACTTTCAAGACTTATGATTTAATAAATACATTTTGTAAGGCTATAGCTGCCATGGATAGTGACTCCTCTGCTGGATCTGGGCAAAGTAAATTGAAAAGTAAATCCTTTTGGAAAGGATTCACCATTCTAGATGCCATTAAGAACAGTCATGATTTATGGGAGGAGATCAAAGTAACAACATTAATGGGAATTTGGCAGAAGTCAATTCCAACCCTCATGGGTGACTTTGAGGGGTTCAAGAGTTCAGTGGAGGAAGTAAATTCAGATGTGTTGGAAATAGCAAAAGAACTAGAATTAGAAGTGGAGCCTGAAGATGGGACTGAATTGCTGCAATCTTGTGACAAAACTTGAACACATGTGGAGTTGCTTCTGATGGATGAACAAAAAAAGTAGTTCCTTAAGATGGAATATACTTCTGATGAAGATGCTGTGAACATTGTTGAAATGACAACAAAAGATTTGAAGTATGACATAAACTTAGTTGATAAAGCAGTGGTAAAGTTTAGAGGATTGGCCATAATTTTGAAAGAAGTTCTACTGTGAATACAATACTATCAAATAGGGTCACACACTACAGAGAAATCTTTTGTGAAAGGAAGAGTCAACTGATGTACAAACTTCATTGTTGTCTCATTTTAAGAAACTGCCACAACCACCCTAATCTTCAGCAACCACCACCCTGATCAGTCATCAGCCATCAGCATTGAGGAAAGACCCTCCACTAACAAAAAAATTACAACTCACTGAAGGCTCAGATGAGTGTTAACACTTTTTAGCAACAATTATTTTTAAATTAAGGTATGTACATTGTTTTTTAAGACATAATACTATCACACACTTAATGGACAATTGTATAATGTAAACATAACTTTTATATGCACTGGGAAACCAAAATATTTGTGTGACTCACTTTGTTGCATGCAATATTCACTTTATTGCAGTGGTCTGGAACCAAACGTGCAATATCTTTGAGGTATGCCTGTATTGATAGATATGTTTCCATAAACATTAAAGACTTTTGTGTGACTCAAAATATTATAAAAAACACAAAGGAGATATTGTTTTTTATATATATCTATATGTATATCTATATATCATTTATATGAAGAACTCTTACAGATCAATAACAAAGAAAAGCATACATAAGTAATGAAGGAATTTAAATGACCAATAAATATATATAGAAAAAATTCAACCTGAATGGTAACAAAAGAAATTCTTAAAATAGCAATGAGATATTATTTTTGTGTGTCTAAAAGAATGACAGAAATATTTTTTAAAAAGATAATACCAAGTATTGCCAAGGATGTAGAGAAACTGGGACTTTTCAAGCACTGTAAATTGCAGCATTAAAATGTACTGTGGAAGGACACTGAGGCAACTCAAATCAAGAAACAAAAATGTCCCTGCCCTTTGAGCCAGTTGTTTCACTTCTAGAAATCTTCCTAAGAAATTAATTAGTGTTTTATGCCGAGATTTGGCTGTGAGGATGTTCACAACAACGCTGCTTAGATTGAGAAAAAACTTGAAATTTATGTCCAACAATTGTTTTAATGAATTGTGATACATTAATCATTAGGGTACTATGTAGCCATTTACACTCATGTTGTAGGACAGTGGTTTTCAAGCATTTTTAAGCATTTCTCAGTGGTGTCTCCTGGGGTGGGATTTTGGGTTCTGGGCCTCCCATCCCCAATGGGTGCTTTTCTGTTTTACAAACCTGGCTTCCCTGTGAGGTATAACTTGAACCAAGGACTCACAGTTAAAAATAGGTTAAAAGGCATTCTTGGAGGAGAACATTTAGCAAATTGCCAGATATCTTCCATTTACCCCTCCGGATTCTCTCTCCCGCTTTATTCTGCTCTCTGCCCTGGGCAGCTGACCTATATGGGTCATCAGTGGAATCCTTGTCCTCTGCGTCCACTTGGGTTCAGTCAATGGGAATCTCCAGCTAACATCAGAGACAGGAAGGAGAGGGAGAGGAAGGGATTGATCATTCTGGCTCCTCCCTGTGAGGTCACGAGGAGCTGACGTCCTTCAAACAGTCCTTTCTAGAAACTGATGCCACGTGATTCTTCCTCCAGGTTTCCTCAGCCACTTCTTCCCCACGCTCTTTTAGGCTGAGAGGTAGCAAGCAACAGCTCAGGTTCCTACATTTTTGCTTGTGCTCCTCCTACACCTAGGGTAGCCACAGAACTTATTGTCACCCTTAGGAATCAAAGAGGGTCATAAAATAATTAATTTGGTTTTATTATACTGGTGGAATAGTTCTATTCAAAACTGCTTTCAAAGGTAAAGTTGTTTCCAATAAACTAAAATAGCATATGCATGTTCATTAAATCATTCATTGAAAATTACATAAGCAGAATAATGATTATTCCTGATACATAATTATATACTCTAGTTTCTCTATTACTGTGTCACTGGTATTTTTCTGAAGAATTTTTTTACAACGTTCTCTTATTATTTTTAATTTTTAAATAGAGCTTTCCACAATTTTCTTTAAAGTTGTGTTTTATGATGAGTACTTTTGACATTGACACCTTTATAAGACTTTTTTACACCATAATATTTTTAGTTGTGAAAATACTCTCTGAAACACCTGGTTAAATTATTCTATGAAGGATATTTCCAATTGTAATTGTCTTATAATGTATAAATATTCCAGACCAAATATTTTCCTAGTTACTGTCTTTTAACCCCTAGTCAGATGTCCTGTCTTCAACAAATATTTTTATCAGAGAAAACTTGCCAAATAAGTTATCTTTAACCATTCTTTTAAATGTTTAGCCAAACTTAGATGCTGCCAAATTATAGTCCTCATCAATGCTCTTCCATTCTTGTATAGATTATAAATTTATCCAATTAAAAATGGGAACTCCATCTAAAGTAAGATATTCCACAAGTTGAGATATTCCAAGCTCAATTATAGATTTTCAAGATGAAATTTTTATACTCTCTTAACATTTATTACCTAATTTTCTCACTTTTCCCATTGCTTTTGTAAGATCAATGACTTCATGTTTTCAAACTTTGTTTTCCATAATTGAAATTTGTTTAAAGCCTCAAAAGTTGAAGTTTTTTGGCACTTTATTTGCCGAATATATTTATTAATGATTTCAACTGATTTTGAACAAAGTACAATTATAATTTAGAAGGCTTATTTACAAAAATATTCACTATAATTTTAGGACATTTAGATTAATTTGCAATGTAGTTTTTCATAGTTTCAAATGTTTCTAAAATCCAGCTGATGACACTGAAATGAGAAAATGCTTATTGCTATGCTACAGTGATTTATTTATTTTTTGTGTTTAACATTGGCTCTGACACAGTTTATAGTTGTTAACATGTATAAATAAAAATACTTAGAAGTTTTGACAAGTACAGATTCTATTTGAATTGTAAGATTTTTGGATGTAATTAGGAATTATGTGTATATTCTACTCTATGGGTTTCTTACATGGAGTATATTTCTACTCCATGGGATTCTTCCTTTGGTAAGAACATTTTTTATACCATAATGCTGTTCTTTACCAAGATTTGTATTCATGTTACCACTACCAAAACAAATGATTTTATCTTCAATGTTGAACTTTTTATCTGAATTTAAAGTATTTGCAATTATGTCAGATTAAACTATCAAAAGCTTTAGTTTGATTCCATGAATTGAATTTAAAAATTGAGCCTTTTTTGGAACTCAGATAACTGACCTCCTACTTGAATCATCTTAAGACACTGGTATAAACCTGGCATTATTTAACTGTTTTTGCCAGATTCTTTTTCAGCTAATGGAGCCAAGAGATTAACAGATGTCATTTCACTTTTTTTTTTCATTTAGGACACATATTTGATCTAAATGAAAAGCCATGGTTCACATATATATAAATGCACTTTCTGTAGCTGTATGTGTAAAATTATTGTTTTGGGTCATGGTCTTAAAAAATACTATTTAATGAAATGGATGCCTATGCTTCCTCAGTGTATTTGTGTCTTTAGTTTTTCACTTGATTAGCAATAAGACTATCCCTTGTGGTGGATAATGAACGCTGGCAAACATTTTGTGCAAATTCCATGCTCATCATCAACTGTCTTGAGAGATGGAAATTCAATACTTAATTGTAAAATTAAATATACACATGTTCTTAAGAGCTCATTCCTGCTGAGTTTATTATAAAATAAAAAGCTTTACTAAACAAATAAATATAAATAAATAGTTGCAGCTTATTTTACAACAAAAATAAATGACAAAAAGCCACTTACAGCATGTTTGGTTGCAGGATTTTTCAGGGTGTATTTCCCATATGCATTTAAAATATCAGTAAGTAATAATTTCCCACCCTTCCCAGCCTTGCTCTCCTGGTAGCTGTGAGCATTTCTCAATCTTGGTACATTCCATTGCCAAATGGCCATAGACTCAAGTGACCAGCAGGGACAGCAACACCAGATACCTCTACCACTACAACCTGAAACTAGGAGATGCTGGCCCTAGCTGTGTCCAGGTATGCTTTTTAAAAATTATTGTTAGTGGGTACCTTGAATACTTTTCTTGGAAAGGGGGTGTTAATGACATTAGGTCTGAACATGGTAGGGGAAAGCCAGACTGTTATTATCACAGGTAGCCTTCCAGATTTCATCATATGTTCAAGGCACACACATTTCACAGACTATCAGCTGACACGATAACAGATGCTGAAGGTATAAAAGGCAATTTTCCCAACTCTTCCCACTTGCTTTTAGTGCAATAATTAATAATAAGACTTTATCTTAAAAAATGTAGAATCTGGGAAATGTCACACTGGATATGATACCAAGACAACAGACATAGCCCGGGATTATCCCAGGCAAACTAGGATGCATGGTCACCTTATCTACACCCCACCCATACTTTTGTAAACAGTCCTTTGTGAATAAACCCTTCTGGACTCATCCTCTTTGGAGTGTGCTGTCTGTTTCCTGTTGGGTCCCTGGTGGATATGGGGGAATAAAAGTCTATTCACAATATATTGTTACATGACAAAAGCAGATTATAAAGTAGAGTGACATTTTGATCCAAATTAAGTATGCTAGGTAGTTGCATATATAAAACTGCGTAGAAAGAAATCCTGTACATCAGAACATCACTTGTAATTGTATCTGGATAGCAGGATTGCAAATAACTGTTCTTCTTTTCTTGTTTTCTTTAGGTATTTTCTTAAAAGTATATTTAGTAAGCATGAGTTGTGTTCTCAAAAAGAAAAAAAATAAATTTCACAATCCTTTGCAGTAGGGATAGGATCAAAATGTGTGTACTGTGTTACCTTTCTACTATGGTTGTCATGGGCTGCATTGTATTCTCTAGTGTGCATCTACCATGTTAGGAATGGGCACTTATATTGCCTCCAATTCCCTACTGTAACAAGCAATACTCTAGTGAAATTCTCCCACAGGTTTTCACTGGAGACCTATGTCTCCATAGGATATTACTCCATGTCTCTGGGATATTACCCAGGAGTGTGCCTGCTTGTCATAGAGTGTATCTAAACATAAATCTCATTTTACCAGACTCTTCTTTACAATGATTACTTTAGCTTACACTCTCATCAGGGTACCTCTGTGTACTTATCCTCACAAATGCCTTGTGTTATCCAATTTTCTGATGATGTCTGCTTATCTGATGAGTGTAAAATAATATGCTATTGTTATCTTATTTGTATGTCTCAGTTACAAAGAAGTTTGTCTCTTCCTATTCTGTTTAGCCAATTAAATTTCTTCTCCTGTGATTGCCTGTTCATGTCTTTTGCCCATTTTTATGTTGGGCATTCTGCCTTTTTCTTGTTGATTTCCAGGAGTTCCTTGTATATCCCCAAGGTATTTAAAGTAACCTACATATCCAAGAAAATTTTTTATTAAACACAGATGGTCTGCTCTCAGTTGTCCATAGTATGTGTAGGGAATAAAGTTTTGACCAATAAACTCAAACTCATGAATGTTTGGTTTTGGAACCTGGCAGAGGCACATATTCATCTGTGGACACACCAATCCAGATGGTGTCGTCTGGAGCCCCAGTTCGGGAACGGACACTATACAAGCAGACCACTTACTCAGAGATGAATGGAGGTAGACTTAAGTTGCCAAACATACTAGCTCTATAATCGTGACTGAATTGGTAATTACAGAAGGTGCTTTGGGTTCAGCTTCACAGGAATCATTCAAGTAATGAAAATGGATGATAAGTGCATTGACGATGGTTGACATTTATGGAGCTTCACTATGTGGCAGTCACCACACTGGGTGCTTTGCATGCATTATTCCAATCACACAGGTTTTACTAGTATTCCCACTTTGCAGGTGTCACAACTTAGATTTGAGGAGCTTAAGTGTTCGCCCAAGGCCACAGAGGTAGAACTGTGAGATCCAGGAACTGAACCCACTTAGGCTAAAAGAACTACTACACTAAAAGAAAAAGCAAGATTGGTCACAGTTATTCTTCTCAAAGTCATACTAATAAATACTACTAAGAATATAATAATCTTGAAGAAGTCATATACAGATAACAGAAAATTCAAGGTTATGAGGCCCTTTGAAAATATCTAGTTTAACCTGTTAAATTTATGGGTGCAGGAAATGAAGCTCAGAGGGGCGATCCTGTTTGTCCACTAGTACGTAGCTGATCTGCAGTGGGGCTGGGGACTAGAACCTGCATTTTGTCTCCAGGCCCAGGTGTTTTCCTTTAATCACCAAAGGAAAGTCTGTAGCCGTTTACTCCACAGAGCGTCAGCATTTAGCCATGCACCAAAGGGTGTTGGGGGAGTATCACGGTGTACTATTATAAAAACTAGATTCAAGCCCAGATAACTTAGGCTATTTGGACAGACGTGAGAGAGGAAGGGTGGAGATGCATTCATGTTCTGAGAAGAAGTTTTGTGTAAAAATATTCCTCTGTCTCAATCTTAGGAGGACTGACCAGTGCAGTATGAGGAGTGGGTAGGAGAGGAAGAGGGGGCAAGATTGTGTGTGTGTATGTGTGTGTAAACACACACACACACGTTATATATGTATGTGTGCATATATGTGTGTACATATATACACACATGTACATATATATGTGCATATATATACACATACATATTTGCAGTTGTAAATGTGGGCTGTTAAGTATTTAATATTTTTATAAGTGAAGAGAGAGCCAACAGAAGTGATCTTTGGAATGCAAAATGTTTTGGGTTTCCATAAAAGGATGTTGTGAGGAAAGATGATTTTCAGGATTCCTAGAGGTGGGATTTTGAGAGATTGAAGGTCCAGGTGTTGGCAGAACAGAGCACAGCCCTCCCAAAAAGAATATAGCAGGAGAAGAGAGAGCCCAGACGAGAATAGAGGGCTCAGGATGAAAGACCTGACATTCCCAGGTTTGGAAAAAGAGGGCCTTGCCCCTGGTTCAAGAGTCACCCAAAAATAGAGACAAGTCAGTAGCCAGCAGGGGCCAGTCCCTATGGGAAGCTTAGGTGCTGAATAATATGTTTGAACATCAAGTGCAACGGTAGAAGTTAGGGGTACGCCTGTCCTACCTGGGTGTGGGCAGAGGAGGAGGACAGGAGATGGAAAATCGGTGAAAGTGGACGAGGAGGCTGTGGAACCAGGGCTCTGTCCCTCGAAGAGAGAAATTATCCCTCCTTCTCCATAGTGGCCGGGCATCACAGAGGGACCTGAGAACGTCTTCTAGGCACAAGAGGTAGCGACAAAGCCCTCATTTCACCAAAGCTCTGTGTTTCTGTGGCAGGGCGGGGTAGGATGGGGAGGAGTCCCTTAGGAATGAAGAACGTAGTTGCAAACTGTAGCTCCCCACCTTCCACCGGGGAGCTCCGAGACGCTCAGCGGAGGCCAGAGGGCTGCGAGGCGGGCTGAGGAGCAAGGCGACCAGCCAGAGGGAGGGCGGGGGAAAGAATCTAGAAATAGAGCTGGAAGCTCCAGTTCCAGCAGGAGGAGCATGAAGGAGACAGACGAGGTGGGGAGTGAAACCCCCTGGCTGGACGGAGGCCAGCGGGGTGGTGGAAAACGGCTGTGGGTGCCAGGAGAGGAATGAATTGAGTGAGAGGCCGGGGCGGGCCCCGCGGGAATCGGAGGCGTGGAGTGCGAGATGATGATGATTCCAGCTGTGCCCAATCCACTCTGAGTTCGTGCCGGCAGGACGAGGGCTGGACGGGAGCTGAGCGCGGCAGGCAGGGCAGGGGGTGCCGGCGGCCGGGGTTGGGGTCAGGCGTGGGCTGCCACGGGCCAGCGTGGGTCAGAGCGCTGCTCCCCCTGCCACGCGCTCCCCAAGAGTGGGATTGTTTTTTGCTTTCATAGTGTGCAGGGTGCTGATCGTGGAGCAGATGGTGTTCTGAGAAAGGCCGAGACACCCTGAAACAGCATGTCAGCGTGGGTCCTTCTGGAGGGCCTCCTCGGAGAGCTCCGTCCTTGTCACGGCCTTGGAGAGCGCCAGGCTGGAGCCGTGGGAGAGGTGGCTCTGCACCAGAGGTGTGGGTGGCCTGAGGGCTCCCTTGATTCCTGGGGGTGTCACCGCCCTCCTGGCCTTCTCTTTCTCTGCCGTTTCTCACGGTGGCCACGTGGCCGGGAAGGCCTCACGGAAGGTTCCCTAGAACAAGGCTGACCTGGGGAAGCAGGCGGGGAGATCGGGCCACGCTGTGAGCTTGTTCTCAAACCTCTCTCCTCTTGTCGTCCAGTGTTTCCAGGAGATGAAGAAAAGGCAGGTGAGGAGGAGAGAGTACCTTCAGAGTGAAGACGGAGATGGACGTACTGCCTGCCATCTCCAAGCCCTGTGACCCAGTTGTAAAAGCTGCAATCCTTCATCAGCTAAATAATTGTTTCAGGTCCCATTTCAGTCACCTATTCTAGAGACTATAACCTGCCCCATGTTGTTACGTCCCAGGCTCTTAACCACCCCATTGTGTCTTATCTAAGTTTGTCATTCACTTGATATTAGTCCATTTTTTCTCTTGTTCTCAGCTTTTGGTAGAGGATAAGCTTTCTTCATGGGCAGAATCCAAGACTAAAATGGTCGGAGTGTTAGAGGTGGAAGCAACACCCTGGGCTTCCAGCGAGATGTGCCGGGGTGGGGGGCGGCTGGGCAGGCTGAGGGGCTCAGGGAATGACAAATGGCAGAAGGTCCCAAGAAGAAAGACATGTATCCAGAAAAGAGATGGAGTCTTTGCAATTTCTCTCTTCCCTCCCTTCCTCCCTCCCTCCCTCCCTCCCTTCCTTCCTTCCTTCCTTCCTTTCTCTTTTTTCTTTCTCTTTTTCACAGCCTCATTGAGATATAATTTATATAGCGTACAATTCTCCCATTTAAAGTGTGCGGTTCAATGGCTTTTGTCATATTCAGAGTTGTGTGTCACTACAATTTTAGGACATTTTCATTACCCCCAAAAGAAACCCTATACCCCTTAGGCATCTACACCCCCAATACTGCCATCACCACCAGCTCTAAGTAACAACTAATGTACTTCCTCTGTGAGATTTCTTAATCCAACAGCCAACTCGACTCAGGATGTTGTGCCTTTATAGTACACTTTAGGAGCCCATGAAGTGCTTCCCTATAGCCACTCTAATTTCTGTCTTTTCAGCAGCTCATTCAAGTAAACAGGGCAGGTGGTTTTATCTTGAATTTTTCAGATAAGTAAACTGAGGTGTCTCTGAACGACAACATTCTGGCTTCCATGGAGGGGTGAAGTGATGTGGCTCTTCACATCTATGAGAAAGAAAAGAGGAGCTTGTGAGTAATCTTAACATTTCCTTCAATACTCCTCAAAATTTAGGAGAATGATGTCAAAAAGCAAGACGGAGCAGCAAGAAGAAAGGGGGCGAAACTGCATTGAGGAATTGAGATGAAGCACCTGTTAGAATGCTCTAATTAGATTTATGAGCTGCTGAAGCGCACTGGCAAAGGTAGCTGCATTTTCTTGTGATTAAAAAGAAAGCAAAACACAGCAGAGAGTTCTCTGGCAGGATTTGTTTTAAGGAGCAGTTGTATTGGGAGGCAGGGATGGATTAAGTGGCTCTCCATAGTACTAGGATACCATGAAGGCAGGTGGCAGAGGCATGCCATCATGCTTACATGAAGTTATTCATAGCCCCTATAAAGAGTAAGTCCTATTTATTTTTGGTCCTTCTGTCTGTAAAGTGAGAAGCGTATGCTCCCTCAGCTGTGGGCAAAGCCCTCTAGGAGGCATTGCAGAAACTCTGGAGAAAAGGCCAACATAACCCTTGTCCTGAAATTCAACTTTTATTTGCCTATCATTGTGTTCTGGTTATCTGCTGCCATGTAATAAACTACTGCAAAACTTAGTGACTTAAAATGATAATTTATCATTGTAGCTCACGGTTCTGTGTGTTGACTAGGCTCAACTGGTCAGTTCTTGCTTGGGTTCTCTTGTGAAATTGTTGCAGATATTGGCTAATACCACAGTTATCTGAAGGTTCTAGTGAGCTGGCTATCTGAAATGACGCACTCCCATGGCTGGTAGCTGATGCTGGCTGTTGGCGGGGAGCTTTATTGGGGCTGTCAAATGGACTATTCTCATATGGATTCTCTGTGTTGCTTGGGCTTTTCACAGCATGGTGGCTATGTTATCTGGAGGGTCCAGGTTGTCTTCACGTGCCTGCACAGTGCCTTGATGGGGACAGTGAGAGGGTTGGGCTCATATGGGCTTCTCTTCCTCTCCTTGTAGCCTCAGCACTTGCTCACGTGGTCTCGCCAGTATGGTGGTCAGAATGTCAGTTCGGGGCTCCATGACAAGACAGAAACTATCAGTCCTTTTAAAGGTTAGACCTAAACTGGCATGGTGTCACTTCTGCTATACTCTGTGGGTCAAAGCAGTACTGCCCATCCCAGTTTTAAGGAGAGAGAAAATAGATACTACCTTTTAATGGAAATGGTGACAAAAAATTAGTGACCCTCTTTAATCTGTCATGCAGCAGAGGGGAGTCAAAGATGTATTAAAGAGTCACATGAGAAGAATGCATAGAGCCTCAAAACAAAAATAGACAAAAGCATATATTTGAATAAGGCTATGGACATAAGAATTGGGCTAGAGTGTTATAGATTAAAGTTGAAAAGTCCCTGGAATTGTTACAACAACTGAGTTAGATGAGCATCTTAGAATAATTCATTAGTTAATTCATTTATTTAATAGACATTTATTGAGTCCATAGTTAATGTCAAGCACTCATACTACAAAGGTAAATGTGACATAAACTGCCTTCTAGATACTCAAAGTTAGCTAGTCCATGCATAAGATAATCTCCCAAATCCAAAAAAGTAGTTTTTTGTATATATACTACATTCAGGACAAAATATTACAGTTTATATCCAAAGACTACATGGAAACAATGCTGCAACTCCTGCAAAGATATAATGATGTAGTTGGTCTCCTGATTTAGCATGGTATCAGGCAAAAAAGGAAAGAAATATTAATCATTATTAACAAAAATAGATGAAAGATATGGGATAGAGTGGCCAAGTTAAATAGATTTCTTTGGAGAGATTCCTTTTGGTGGGTATAAATGCCTTCACAGAACATTACTTGGAAGCAATGGGGTATGTTCAAGACCCTTGGGTTCAGCTGAAATTGCTCCAGGGCCTTGAGAAAACAGTGGTTATAATTCATGTTTCTGGACCAAGATTTTTGACATATCCAAAAGGACTCCCATAGGGATGTGAGATTGCTAGATTAAGGGACACAGCCTTGCTATTGCACAACATACATATCACAGCCCTATTCTAAGATGAAGGCAAAGTTCTGAGTAAAAGAGAATAAATAGAGAGGTAGAGAGTGGTAGAGAGAAGCTGTCAAAGATGGAAATAGAGTTGGACAATCCCATGGGAGGCTGAAGAGGGGTGGGAGAGTTTATCCAAGCTTGGATTGGCCAGGGCCAATTGTTAAGAGCTGATTTGATTAGAAGGCAAGTCAGTTGAAAAAACATCATTTTGGGCTAATTTGGCAGTTTTAAAAATTGAATTGATCAGTCCTAGTAGGAAGAGCTAGCCACTATACCGTACTGAACCACACAGAAAACTTACAGGGAAAAGGAAGATGGTCCTTGGATGGGAGGTAGAGAATGAGGACATTGTCTTAAGCGCTGCTCTTCTGGGCTTGCCTTTGACCTTAGGCTGGAGTGAGGCTGAAGATCAGGGATCTAATGCTCTAGTAGAGGGAGAGAATTTATAAGGAAGGGGATGCATCATCTCTTTCTCCCCTCTCTAATCCATTCTTCACATTACCTCTGACTCACCTTCTTAAAACATTACTTTCCTTACACCTTTCTCTTGCTTAATGACCTACAGTAATTTAGGTTTGCAGAAGAAAACATGCTTGTAGATTTTGCATTTTAGACTACCAAGCTGGCCCTACTATTTAACTTCCAAATCTGCCAGCACCCAACAATAGCAGGATGGTTCTCTAGTTTCATACCTTTCTGCTTTGCTACTTTTTCACCACCTGAAACATGTTTTCTCCTTTTCTTCTGATTTTAGACACTCTTCAGGGTCTTCCTGTACAATGAAGTTTCCTGGATCACTCAAAAGCAGCTTCCCTCTCTTCTCATTTATAAGTTTATTCGTTTTAAGAATTCATTTATTTATTTGTTCATTTATTTATATGCTGAATTAATGTTCATTTGATGAACGTATTTATCAAGCATCTACTATTTGCCAAGCACTAGGCATATAGATTTAAGATACATTCTCTACCCCAAAAAGTTGCACTGTGAAAGGAAGAATTCTGAACTCCTGTGGCACTCCCTCGGTGGCAGTCCCCTATTGCTCTACACTGCTGGTTGTATTCTTTGTGTTCTCTCTCTGTTGTTTTTTTAATCTGTAAAATGCTTTGCTTAAAGGTAGATAACCTGTCTTCCAATTCTTTTTATCCCCCTAAAAGCCTTGCCTATATTAAACTCCTTAGAAACATAAAGTGTTAGAAGTACCTGAGAGCAGTAGATGGGTAGCAACACCTGCACGACAGTCTAGAGAGAGGGCAGAGAGATCAACATGTGTGATCCGATGGCTGTAAAAGGAAAGAAATGACTCTCTGTGACTACTGGAACCTAACAGCAGAGAAAGATGCATGTTTTCCCCATTTAAAATCAACCTATCAGTGAAGAAGGCCTCTGAGGAGTTCTTAATTTGCATCCCCTCAACATGTTCCAGGATTCCAGGGACATGAGGCCTGGCCCTTCCTCTGAGAAACAGTGCAGAGTGTCATTGGGATTGACTGGGGATGCCTCACCTCTCAGACAGGGTCCTGGGCAAGTAGGAAGGTTCTGTTTGAACAACCATAGTGGCCAAGGCCCCATCTGGGATTCCGGATCGTTCCTGGAGGAGAGACCCTGCCTGGGCCATTTCCTCTCCTTCTGGTTTATTCAGGTTACATAAGGTCACCCAAATAGGTGGCGTGCTCCAGCGAGCACACAGCTCAGTCAGAAAACACTGCAAATGGTGAGGAGTCAGGAAAGGGGACTGCAGCCTTGGCCTTGGCCCTAACGACTTGTGCGACTCGGGGCAGTCCCTTCTCCCCTGGGCCTTAGTTTTCCCATCTGAAAAATAAGGGAGCTGAAATGGTTCAACCATTTGTTCAAACTCTTTTTTAGTAGAACCTTTTCATCAGGCACATGATAATGCAGAAATTGAGGGTGCAGAGCACGTAGAAGCAGAGCTGGATCTCCTGAGAGGGCCCAAGGGGAGTAAGTAGATCCCTCACTCTCTCCAGAGCCCCTCCCCCTCCCCCTGCCCAGAACACATTTTGAAACCTCTGGGTGCATAACCAAAATTAATTTTAAAAGACTCCCACCTCCCACCCAATATATACATTTTGATAAATTGTATAGATTTATTACCATCTATACTTGTGGTAACAATTGATAAAATTTCTTTTTATTTTTTAAGAACAAAAAATATATAGCTGGAAGTTTCCATATTTCCTTCCCATATTCCAGTGGCTTGTCTTGTCGAATTCCTGAATTGCACACACCCTGGTTTGGAGCCCAGTGGCCCCCAGGGATCCCCGGGTTCTTTCCAGCCCTGCTGTCCTGCTGAATCCTCTGCTGAAAACTCAAGACTATGACCCCCCCCGCCAGGCCAATGGTGTGGGCTTGGGCATCTGCCTAGGCCTCTCCCCTGCTCTCACCTGTAGAGTCTCTCCAATCTCCTGGGAAAACTTCCCAGCACGTGTCTGGCATGTGCCTCTCCTCTAGCTGTGAACCAGTAGCCTTGAGCCAGCCTGTGCCAGGAGATTTTTTCTCAGAAATCTTCTTATGAACAAAGAACAGCAACTCTAACACTCTCCAGCACGGTCTAAGAAGCATTTTGTGAGGAACAAGGGCTTGGGGGATATGCTTGACATCCTCTCTTTTCTCTGCATGCTCTGGCCAAGTGGCTGCTCTGTTCTTAGAAAAGAAAGGGAGACGGGGGAATCGCTGGGTCACTTTCTTTGGGAGGACCGCAGGGCTCAGGGGAGCGGAGGCTGAGGCCCAAGCCCCAGTCCCCATCCACTCATAACTCATTTGACAGATATGCAGACCTGTCAGAACTGCCAAAAGCCTCCTTGCCAAGGCAGGCTTCTCTCCAAATGGGCTTCTATATTTATGTGGAACCGAAATAAAACACAGTGCTAAAAGGCAACAGACACACAATCCGGCAATCGCTCACAAGTACGTGTTTGTTGAAAGGCAAGATGAAACAGAATGATGGCTTGGTGGGCCTCAGGGGCTGTGACCTAGGTGCAGCCAGAATGATGTCCACAGACAAAGGCCGAGCAAGTCTGACTGCCCCTCTGTCACAGTATGGCCAACTGTGAGACATTGGACACTGCATTAGTTTCCTAGGGCTGGCATAACAAACTACTACAAACCAAGTGGCTTAAAACATCAGAATTTACTCTCTCATAGTTCTGGATGCTAGAAGTCTAAAATTAAAAGGTGCTGGCAGGGCTGTGCTCTCTCTGAAGGCTCTAGGAGAGGGATCCTTTCCCATCTCCTCTGGCTTCTAGTGGTGGCCAGCAACCTCGGTGTTCATCAGCTTGTGGCTGCAACACTCCAGTCTCTGCCTTTGTCTTCACATGGCCTTACCTCCTGTGTGTCTCTGTCTTTTTCTCTAAAGTTCTCTCTTCTTAAAAGGACACCAGTCATATTGGACTTAGGGCCCACCCCCATCCAGTGTGGCCTCATCTTAACTTGATTACGTCTAGAAAGACTCTATTTTCAGATAAGGTCACAGTCACAGGCTCTGGGTGGACATATATTTAGGGGGGAAACTATTCAATGCAGTATAGACACCAAGTGTACCTTTGCCAGGGGAGGATGGGAGACAGAGAGAAAGAGTTTGCTTTGCTTTCTTAAGCTCAGAACATCACACCCCTTCGCCAGTTTAGCAAAGACCTCAGGCAAGTGGGAAGGTCGGTGGCCTTGCGGTCTCCCTTTAGGCTCCTTACGCTGGCAGGTCTCCCAGAAACCCCGTGCTTAAGCCCCTCTCAATATAGCCCAGGCAGCTAGAGGTCTCATCACTTCCTAAAGGTCTCCAGGAAGGGGGCTACACAACTCTTGGTAGACAGGAGAAGGCCCAAATTTCAAATAGGAGTGATCAAATCTAAGCCCTCTCTGAGCTGTGTCAGCTGAGTAGGTTGTAGGAACATCTACTCTGAAGTTTAAGAGAACTTTTGACTTGCTGGATCTATACATTCATAAGTCCTCCTGATTTCCCTGTTGCCTATTCTCACCCCATCTTTCCCCTCTTCATTTACCTCTTCTGTTTGATCTGATTTTTAGTTTCTAAAAATAAAAAAAACTCTGTATTCCTTCTTTTGGCCAATTTGCTACCTCTCCAGCTGCGAAGAAGTCAGCTTCTCCACGGGTGCTGACGCGTGCCCTTGCCCCGGTTGCTCACTTGTAGCCTGCCTTGCTCACTCAGGTCACACCGGTGGAGCTAGAGATGAGAAAGAGGAGATTTGAAAAGGGGGGGATGTGCAGGGAAAATGACACCTTGGAGGAAACATTGGAAAATACCAGGAAATTACTGGAACTCATCCACCGAGCCCAGCCAAGACCAAAGCAGAAAAAGTGCAAACAAAAATGGGAAGAACCATGAAACCCAAGCAGGCAGCCTGGGTCCACATGTAGTAAAAGCACAGAGACAACAATCTAGAAAAACGTGGGAAAAAATTGGAAAGAAGACACCCAGGACACACAAAGAGGCCCGGTGAACAGGGGCAAGGGATTGAAATGTGGGAGAGCTAGCTGCATATTGTGGTACTTGGTTAAGCTCTTTATCCATGACATTGGCTCAGGGACCTTTTTGGAAGCTTTGATGTTGGGTCCCTGGATGTGTCCTACGGAGAACATCCTGAGAAATTCTCATCACCTCGTCTACCAAATCCTTGGCTTTCAGCTCCATGTTGCTGGAATGGGGGATGCTGATTCATTGCATCTTTTAAGTTTCCCAAACTGGCAACGCTCTGGCCAGGGGTCTTTCTGTTTCCCTTAGGTCCCCAGAAAATGGTAGACTTCTCCATGCTGTCTGGACTAGAGCTGGTGAAGTTCCCTAGGAGGTATGGCTGATCTGGAGTCAGCAGTGAAGGCCACGTTTTTCTACTGGAATTCCCTCTCCTTTTTTCAGCACCCTGCCTCTCCTGTCCACATGCTTGCCCTCCTTCATCACTCCAAAAACTTGGAACCTCCCTCTCCCTCTTCACTCTGATCAAGTATATCTCCACTAACACCAAGCAGAAACCATTTGCTAGCTAATACCCACACTCCAAGGCTTGACATCAGTGGTCTCCACCCCCAGGTGGTCCACAGGTAATGATAATTTACCTAGGAATCCCAGATACCCAGAGATTTAACCAAGGATATTGACCTGTAGTGGTGAGCAAGTCTAGTCAACAGTTAGTTGGTGAGGGAGAAATATTTAGGCCAAGCCACTCGGGCTCAACAGTATGTCATCAAAATTATTCTTGAAAATTCCTTAGATAGCATTTTGCAGAACATTACCTCAACTGAAGAAACGTTGAGCTGCTCCAGTTTTAGAGAAAAGCTGGTCCTCTGAACTTACTGAAATATGTTATGTCAGTCTGAGTTTGGGATCACATGGAGAAAAACAATATCTTGGCCAAAAATACTCACAATTTGAAAAGCAAGCAGTTCTAAGCTGGACTGAAGGCAATGCAGATTCCCACTTCATACTTTCCACACTGCAGCGTACAGAGTCAAATTATGGGCATTTATTTCTCTTTTTCTCCTTGCCGAGGACACAAGGTAAAATTTATGTAAGTTAAAAGTGCGCTCGAGCAACTCCTCTGTATTGTCACAAGCTCCTTGGAGGGTGTACATCAGAAGAAAGGGTTAGGATCCCTCTTTCCCAAGTCCCCCTGGGAAAGTCGGGGTTGCCTTTGAATCTGGTGGACCGACGTCTGCCCCGAGCTCTCTCCTCCTCCAGAGAAGCACACAAGGCTGAGATGGAGGAGTGAACCCGGAGATTCAAAAAATCTCACTTTGTGTTTTTGAGTTTTTCACCAGCAAACAGAATTTTATTCAAACTGGAGCTTCCAAAGTGAGTCACTGCTTTCTACTATGGCCCTAGCCCCTGGCCTGTGCCCTGTCCCCAAGCAGAGAAACCTGGGTGGGGGCAGAGAATGGTGCAGCCGAGGGGGAGGTGGGAGCTGCAGCTGGGCAAACAGAGCTGCATTGTTCCCCATGGCTTCAGGCCTGCAGCCGGGGCCTGGCGCCTTCCGTAGAGAGTATTCGACAGGCACATCCACATCGTGCCTGGCTGCTCTGTTTACACAGGTGCCTTCCCTGCCCAGGGGAGCCAGGGCTCAGCAAACATGCGTGACCACATGCTTCCATAAGATGGATGCTCACATCTGCACGCTGCTAAGGGGAGAAACTGAGGCCCGGAGTGGGGAAGGAAGGCTTTCAGAAGCCGGAAGGGCAGGCAGGTGTTCCAACTCCCCACCGGCTCTCTGGTTACCAGGCTGCCTTTGTCTTGTCAGACCTGCTTTTGACAGGGATAAAGCCTTTGAGCTTTGTACTCCAGGAGGTTGCAACAGCTTCCCCATCTACCACTCCAGCTGAGCCCTAAGCTCCAGGACTGCTGGGGGTGGGGGGCTGGCCGGTGACCCCCAGCCACACCTGTGAGTGCAGCCTTGCCAGCAGAGTAGCAGGGGAGCAGGGTGCTCTGGAGCCTGGAGACCACAGCCACATGCTTATAAGATGCCCCCTTTGCCCTCCTAACACCATGCCACTCCATTCATACAATTTTCTTCTCTCCTGCCCCGATGTCTACTGGAAAACAAACTCTGAGGGAAGCCAAAGCAGAAACCAAGGCTATTCATTTATGTCTGTCTTTTTGTTCAATTGCCCCCTTTCAAGCCCTCAGCTCAAGTGCTCCAGATTCTTCAACAGGGAAGTTGTAAGAAACACAAGGGGTGAAGGGAGCCGCAGATGAAAAGAGATTGCAAAGATGCATCCAGTTTTAAAAAATGGTCAAGACTAAACTGTGGCATCCGGAAGTGCCTGCCTGCTGCTAAAACTACAAAGAGATGCAAAGAAATTATTATAAAAGTCAGGAGAGTGGTCACTTTCAGGGGTCAAGGGGGTGTTGAGAATAACATGGGACACTTGGAGGGGTCTATTTCTTCACCCCTGTGTCAACTACAGTACAGTGCGCCTTGTAATAATCCATTAAGCGACACACTTGTTTTGTGTGGCTTTCTGTACCAGAATGTGTGTTTTATTTTGCAATAAAAGGGTTAAAATAATGGGTCACTTTCCCAGAGGCCAGACAGCTGGGTCCTCCTGCTTGACAGAACCACGTCAGAGCAGCAGCCTCTTGTGGGGCCACCAGTCTCCCCACCTGAAATTCAGAGAGTAACCCTTTGAGGAGGTGCTGCAAGCGGCCTGGTACAGCCTGAGGGAAGTGAGGCTTGCCCTCCATCCCTTTGAACAGGAAAATGAAACTGGTGAGTTTCCCCCAGCTTTGTTTGAAGTGAATCAGCACCTTTAGCGGACAGGCGGCTGATCCGCAGGACGCATGTGCTGGGGGAGTTCTTGCTGTCCTCCTCCACAGCGAGGCTGCCTTGCCTTCCCCGCCCGAATTCGTCTGGGGCTACCTCCACCCACCCACCTTGGGCCGAGCTGGGCTCCTCTCCTGGGTCTCCTGCGGGGCTCACGCCAGTCACGGGGACTGCCTAAGCTGCAGCTCTGACTAACCCAAATCCTAGGAAGTAACTCTTCCAAGTAAATGATCTGCTGGTCCTCGCAAGGCCATTGGAGACACTCAAATATTATCCCCGTGTCTCCAAGTGCGTGTGTACAATTGTGTGCATGGCTGTTTAGAATGAGACGCAGGTTGCTAGGCAATGCATTTCCAGAAAGGAGAGTGTGAAGAAAAAAAGTAATAAATAAACAGATGACAGGGATGAACTCCAAAGCCTGTTATGACACGAGCGTTTGGGTCCGGTTCATTTGGGTTTGATGGGAGTGTCACGGGGATGTCAGAGCTTGCTCAGCGCCGGCGTGAGTTTCCAAGCTTGCCTCTTATGTGGCGGGGAAAGCGGAGGTGAAATACGGCTCTCCGGAGGGCCGTGCCTTTGTGAAAGGCTGTTACAGCTGTAACAAAACTTTTGTAATCTGTGCCGTATCCCGTTACATCTCCAGGCTCCTTGGGTCCCTTCCCAGCCTTGAGGAAAACACACACGCCCTTTCTCCTTCTGTCTTCCTTTTGCTGTCATTTGCTCTCTCTGTCTCTGCTCTCGAAAGGGCCATCCGAGTCGTTCTTCTCACAGAGCTTTTCTTTGAGTCTTTGATGGAAATTGGCCTGAGATACGCAGAAAGGCTGGGTGGTACCTGCTGTAGGATCTGTCAAATCGGGGAGGAAGATGGGGTAGACCACAGGCTGTGAGGCCACTTGGAGGCTCCTCGGAGCCTTCTCAAAGCTTGGATAAGGGCTTGCCACCTCTGCTGCCTCTCCTAAGAAGGAGAGCTACACGTCCTTGAGCCTGGGTTGTCTCCCTACCCACTCATCACCGTCACGCTTACTTTTGGGAAATCACCTGGTTTGGCGGCAAAGGAAACAAGTCAGAATCAGACCACCTGGTTTCCTGTCCCGACTCCATTAGTTGCTAGCTGTGTGACCTTAGGAAGTAGGACATAATCTCTCAGTTTTCTTACACGCAGAATGGGATTACTGAAATGTACCTGCCACATCAGGGTTAGCGGAGATGGTCCGTGCCAAGTGCTGTCGACGTTATTATTATTATTATTATTATTATTGCACAGCATGCAGTCCCCACTCGAGAGTTGTTTCCTCTTACCGATTCCAATGTGCTGGGAATGCTTTGGTGGAAGCGCAGGCTCTAGGAGGGACAGCCTCTGTTCCATGTGCCCAGGGGCACAAGGCTGCTTTCAGGGGTGTGGTCTGAGAATGGGGATGGACTCTGGACCGAGGAGTATGGGAAAGTGGGAGGAGAGAGGAAGGAATTGGGGTTCTTCCAGTTTCAGGTGTTTAAGGAGGGTAGAGAACTCCAGTGACTCTGGGTAATCTTGGAGGGCCAGCATAGACACCTCCTCCTGATAATAACTCTCGGGGTTGGATTCAGGGGCCAGGTAGCTCTCCCTCTTCCTAATATTGTTCATAATAACAGAATGTCTCAGGTGCAACGTGTTCAGGCTTTGAGGGAAAGTGTCTTAGTAATTGGAATCTAAGGCTACTTTAGTCGTGGGGGACCCAGAGAGAGTCATTTGTTTGTATTAAGAAAAGACAAGATTTGCCAGAAGAACTAATGATTCCGAAATCTGGGCTTGTCACTGCCGGTCATCCTGAGAAATTAAAAACGTCTGGTGAGATGGAATGATTGACATGGCAGTTCCGGGACGGGAGAGCCGAGGTAGTGAAGCTGGGCAGGCCCGAGGCCCAAAACCTGCTCCATGGCCTTGAGCTGTATAAATGAGCCTCACGTCTTAAACCCTCTGAATCTCAGTTTAATCATCTGTAAAAGGGGAATCCTGTGTAGCTCATGGGATTGTTCTGAAAAGGACACGGGACGATGTGTCTCAGAGTCCCAAACACAGCGCCTAGTCCTCAGCAGCACTCAGCGTGCTCGCTGCTGAGCGACGGGAAGAGTGAACAGTAGCTTTCCACTGTTGACCGTATTAGTCACTAGTTAGTTTATTTTCCTTTCCTTGTTCTTTTTTTTCTTCTCCATTTCCTAGCTTTTTTCCTCAATTTTCTTTCTATTCTCCTACCTCCCTCCCCACTCTACCATTTTCTTTTTTTCCTCTTTCCTACATTTTAAATCCCCAGACCATCCTCCCTGCATCAAAGAACCTCTTTCCTGCCCTTAACTGCCTCCTCCATTGTTCAGCATCTCTAAACATTAGCCACGGAGGGCCACATGAGGTCCTTACTTCTGGTCCATCTGTGGGAAACATGTCATCCCCAACAGACCAGGAGGAGGCTGCTCCGCTCTGCACAGGACAGGTTTCCAGGTACTGCTCTGACTCTTGGTACAAGTCCCTGACTCCTTGGTTAATTCTTGTGTGTATGTTCATATGAGAGAGGGTAGAGAGAGTACGTGGTGAGAAAATACACCCATGAAAAGAGAAGAATGGACATGTCTACTTGAAGGCCATGTGGTAGTTTAAAGGAAGAACAGAAATGGCCATCAAGTAATATCACACAGCTCTTTGCTGGTAGCCAAGTGTCCATCTGCCAAACCATAGTTGTTTGACAACCTGAAGAGGGAGGAGTAACTGAGGGGAGGAGAGGGAAGTGGGGTGTGATGTCCTCTTGTAGAACGTTAGAGAGATCATTGGAGGAAGGAGAGAGTCGGTCTGGTGCCAAGGGATGCAACAAGGGAAAGGTCACTAGAACCGTTCACTAGAACCATTCACTAGAATCATAAGCCATCATCCACCCTTGTCTATTAATGTAAATGAGGGTTGGGCTGGGGAGGAGGGTAGGACATGATGCATGGGTAATAAAAAAAGCTGCTTCTTTAGGATTTGTAATAAAATCTCCTTTTATGCAGCCCGCAACTATACCTTACTCATCATGTTTAATTGAAGTTTAAATAAGACTTTATTAGCCTGAGGGTTGAGGAACCTCCAAGGCAGATGGCATTTTTCACAGCCATCAGAGAGTGCTGAGAGAGCCCTACCAAGGTTATTTCCCTATTTTCCTATTTTCAGGAAGTATTGTGCAAATAGAAGGCTGGAACACCCATTGCTACCATCTCTAGAGAAGATAATGATTCGTTTTCAAGTCAAATTTTGGTTTCTCTGAAAAATTATCAGGACAAAACTGTATGAACTATAACAAAACAAAGGCATTATATCACCCAGCCCAGCAGGTAAGATTCTTCATTTTATCCCACATCCAAGGTGAAATCTTTCAGGCATAACCACGGGCATAGCGAGGGGAAATGGTTTTCCCTCTGGCACTTTCTTACCTCTGTAGTGCCATTCCTGTCCCCCACCTTGTCTGATATAGTCTCTCCCTCTCCCTCCCTCTCTCTCTCTCTCTCTCTCTCTCTCTCACACACACACACACACACACACACACTCACTCTCTTTGTGTCCAGCTAAGACTGATCATTGATTATTGAAGTTTAGAAGATCTGGGGGATAGAATATATACAGTTGGGAAATAGTGTCCAAATTCTTGTTTTCTTATTGATTTACTGGTGAAAGTGAAAACCTGCCTCCACCCTGCTGAGAGTGGGAAGTATGCAACACTGCCCAAACCACCTGGTGTCCCTGCATTGTCCCCAGCCTTCTTCCTTGGTCAGCCCTACGTTGATCTGTCTTCTCTAGCACCGTCTACCTTCAGCTATTTTGGATTTTGGGTAAAGTTTTGCTCTCCCAATTTGCCTCAGCATTTACTCTTTTGGGTTTTGATTGAGCTGCTACAATTTTGGGGAGTCATCCACTATGCACCTGGTGTCCTTTGGGTTTCGGTGCCACGAGATCTTGCATCCATTAACTCTCTCCCTTTGGTCCTCAACAGTAAAGGTGTATTAAGAAGGGCAGTGTGGGCTGGCTGTGTGCTCCGCCTTTTGCCTGCTTTGACTCTTCCATCATGTTCCTCCCCAGCCCTCGTGCTCTGGACAAATCACTCTGGAAACTCAGAGCCCAGGCTCTCCTGGCGTTGAACTTCCCACCTGCTTCCGTGCTGAAGGCTTCTCACTGTCTCACTATCCCCCTACCCCCGCCCCCTGTGACCCACAGACACTACATCTCTGCGCCCTCCCACACCTTTGCCCAGCAGTGGAATTTCACCTCCTGGATTGAAGCATCCTGGAAATCATCACATTTCCTTACTACAGCTCCTTTGTGATAACGTGATGTGCAGCTGTTTTTTCAGATCAGCTCCCCATGGCCTTTATTACATTTAAAAGTTTTTAATGCCTCGCATTTTGCTTTGGAATCAGGCCAGTCTGGCCCCTGGTCAGGAGCCTCTCCCTGGTGCCTCTCCTATACTGACAATTACATTTTGAGGAGGGGAGGCTATTTTGTCACCATAAAAGCACATAGTAATGATAATAACAAGAAAATTAATAGTGATAATGATATCAAAAATGATACTAGCTGATATTTGAGTGTTAACTACGTGTCAAACACCACGATGCGGGCTTCTCTTAATGAGCTCATTTATCCCTCACAATTACCCTATGAGGAAGGTGTATGACAGAAAGGGAAACTGAGGCTAATAGAGATTAAATGAGTTGCCTAGAGTTGCTCACCAAGTGGAAAAGCCTGGATGTGAACCTTGGCAGTCTTTCTCAGCCTGTGTTCTTTACCACAAGGAAGGGACTGCCAGAGGGCAGTGGTCCTCTCATGCTGGGTCAGTGGGCAGCCAGTCGGGGGGTGTCATGAAGACCCAGGGGCAGCTAATGTTGGGGAATGCTCATGGATTACTCATCACTTTTTCAAGGATGAATCAAGGAGACCCAGGATACAGACAGTGAGGCAGCAGAGAATACCAACAAGTGCCTTAACCTAACAGTTGGAACCGTTTTCTCTCCCGGGTCACTTGGCTTCTGCTTGACCCTCATGCTTGATGGAGTTGGTTTCACCGCCACGGCTCTGCCTTCTGCTGTGAAGCACAGTGTTGCCATTAGTAGTGCATCAGGCTGTGGTTAATTTGGCCGCCCTCTTTAAGCAAGGGGTTTTGCAAGAAGTGAAGAATTCTTTCCGCAGTGGCAGCCTCTTGGGAGTAAGTGGTGAGAACCTTCTTTTGGAGCACGTTTGACGTGCACAAGGCAGAAAGGAAGCTTTCATTTAGCTTAGTCGGTTTGCAGGCAGAGCTAAGGGGACGCGGTCAGAGCTTCAGACCCTGTGTGTGGTCATTCAGCTTTGCCCTGTTCCATGGCCACAGCCCATGCTTTAAGTCCTGGCCAGACATCTTGTAATGCATATGGCACGCACTTATGGTCTCTGTGGGGATGGAAGAATAAGGTGTGGATGAATCAGTTCAGCTGCAAATCCTTGGCCAGAGGAACAGCTCAGAACACACATCCAGAGGACAGTAGAATCTGTGCAGGATTGAGCACAGTGGCATCATTGTCCTGTAGGCTACTTCAGTTCTGGGGCACAGTTCTTGAAGAATACCCCCAAGTCCTCAGTAGGCCCTATTCATGGTTGGTTCTCGTCATTGAAAAGACAGTGAAGCTGAGATCCATGCAGATTAAAAGACTAAGCTGTACAATAAATATAAGGGCCTTTTGGTTTCTTGCACTTAGGCAGAACTTCATCTATTCAGGACAAATTCATAGAAAGATGTCTTTTCTATGCCCAACTGCATTTGCACCTTTGTTGAAAATCAACTGATTTGTTGTGAGGTCCATTTTTAGACTCAATATTCTGTTCCATCAATCTTGTCTATCATCTTTGTATTATATTGCTTTCTTGAATACTGTAGCATTATGATAAATTCTTGAAATCAGGTAGTTTAAGTCCTCCAACTTTGTTTTTTCTTTTGCTAAGTTGTTTTGTCTATTCTAGTTCCTTTGTGTTTACATATGAAATTTAGACTCGATTTGTCAATTTCTAACAAAAAGTTCTGCTTGGGTTTTGATTGGGATTGTATTGAATCCATAGATCAGTTTGAGATAAACTTATTTCTCTGAGGTTTTGACTAGTTTATATACCATGGATTAGAGTGCTCTGGGATGGAACTTCAGAACCCATGGCACAAACATGAAGATATTCTGGGCAATTAATTTTTATGTTGATTTGAAACTAATAAGAATAAACATTTACAGTGAATATAAGCCACCTGGAGGCAGGGTTATTGGGGCTTCACTGATAATAACATTATTTACGCAAAGGGGAACTTCAGCTGTTGTCAAAGTACCTACTATGAGCCATATTTGTAAAATATCAGCCATATTTGTAAATACTTAATTCCCCCAAGAAGCCCATGAGGTAGGCATTACCTGCTGTATTTTACAAAGGGGGAAACTAAGGCACATGAGCAGTTAAGATGACATCACACAAGTAATTAAATGGTAAAATTGTCATTTAAACTGGGCATGTCTAACTCTACTCTGTGGTTCTTAAACTGTGTCCCCAGGGGCCTGCCAGTGGCCCAAGGCTCATGTAAGTGTGTGTGTGTGTGTGTGTGTAAGGAAGAAAGAAGAAAGTGGACTGGTTCTCAGTACCCCAGACTTTGCTCCCATGAGTTTTCCTGTGGCCTGTTTTACAGATTAGAGTTCTGCTTAAAAAACAAAAAACAAGACAGAATCAAAATATAGTTGTGCTGTTCATGTGAATTTGCAAATCACTTCCTGCTGCCTTTGAAATAAGGATTTCTCTCATTTTCTCATGGACAAAGGTCCTGGAAGGTTTGGGATGATTATGATCAGTGCTCAGCGCTGAGGCTGTCCAGGCTCCCAGACTGTGTGGTGGGGCTGCTTTTCCATCGGGATTCCAGACCCTCATCCATCAGCCTGAAGGACCTATAGTCTGGCCAGCTCCTGGGGTCACCAGTGTAACTGAAAGCTGCTGGTGCCCCGGTGTCCAATGTCTGTTGTGACAGATGGGTCTCAGCCCGGGTTGAGTAACAGTGCTCGTGGACAAGGCTGTTCTTGCACAACGTGCACTCAGTGCTCTGGACGGCTCCAGCCCGCACGCCTCCTGAGCTTCGGCGACGCCCTGCTTTTCATGGGCAGCTTCTCCTGGGTCTTCTCCTTTCTCTTTCTTTCATCAGCCTCACCCTTGGCCGTCACGCCAAGAAATTCAGCCTTCCTCATCTTTTTTCTCTCCCAGAAGCTGGAAAGGTTTTTTGCTAAATTCCTGATTTTCTCGTCTTTGCCAAAACCCAAAGGCCCCAATCTGCCACGGGCCAACAAGTGCCGGGAGAGGTTTCTTGGACGAATTCAGAAATGACCTTGAATCTTTGCTCAACACTCGGATGACAGGTTCTCTCCTCCCCCACCACACCCCAACACGTGTGCTTCTTGTCAGATTAGGAAATGTTTGATTGCTATTTTTCCTTCTCACCTTCTCTACCACCCTTCTTCATGAACACTTCCCAGTTATTCTCTCCCTGTCCCCCCTCTTCTGGAAAATTAATCAGAGTGCTGCAATCCTAGGACAGAGGGGACCTCGGGAGGACGTTTAATCCAGGCGTTTGCTTCCAGGCAGCAGCCGCAGCTGTCTGGGTAAAGGACTCTCTCTTCTGTCTTTACATTTTCATCAGCTACCACATTTTCTCATTTAAGCATCTCTGGGTTTTTCTCTTGTTGTCTTACTTATTAATTTCATTTTAAAAAATGTTTCCTTTCTTCCACTGAGGGTTATTTCTTAGGGACCTACACAAGGCATATAATGCACACCCACTGATAGACGCCGTTGTGACTTGATGAAAAATGTTGAGCTCTCTTCAAGCAGATGTACAGCAACAAACCCTTTTCCTGGCCCAACTGGGATTCCTGGAGAGTCAGATTTGATTATGGGGTTCCATGGGTAAAAGCTAGAGGCTGTCAGTGGTGGTCCAGCTGTGTAGCTGACGGACCCAGAGGAGTCTTTGGCCATACTCAGATGCCAAGAGTGGAGGTAACATGAGCGATGGTACAAGTCTATGATGGTGCCTACCCAGATGCAAAGAAAGATTTAGATGCTTGGAACTGTTACCCTGGTGATTCAGTTCTAAATCCAGGTATTGTGGAACAAAATGGTTTGTATTGATTAATTGGTTAGGTGGTTGATTTTGGCTTAAAGCATACAGATTAGCTCCATGCCTTAGGCAGTTGCTTAACTCTCTGCTGTTCTGAGAACAGATTTCCCAGAGCACGGATGTGCAAAACTCCACACTCTCCTTTCCCCAGGGACTTAAGTGGACAGAAGGGTTAACTTCTCTCTTTTCCTTGACTGGGGTATATTTTTGAAAATGCCTCTTTTTTCCTTCCATTCACATTTGTACCCTTTCCATCAACCTTTTCCTCTTCCTTCAAAGCTCTAGACCTGACCTCCTGGCTATTCTTGGTCCACTTTTGAGAAAGGATTTCCCAGCCTCATCCTCTACAGGGCAAGGGACCTCTCCAGGTCTGAGAACACAGATTCCATGTTTGTGGCTTCTCTCTTGCATCAGCTGCTGAAAGATCCGGGCTGTCCTGCAGTGTAGACCACACTGCAGCCCTCAGAATTTAGCCCAGGTTTGGGATGGAGGGGGAAATGGGTACACCTAGGGTGTCCACAGAGTCATCATTGCTTTAAGAAGAGGGGCTGGGAGGTTAGAGTCACCCCACCTGGTGAAATAAAGAAGGGGCCACAAAGGTCCTGATGGAGAGAAATCCTGGCCTTGCGTGCGAGAAAGGGGGGCAAAGGGGGTGAGGGTATTGAAAGAGGTTGGGGGGGGGCTTTAGGCTCTCAAGATTCCAAACAATCATGTTTTCATTTCAGACATTATCCTCCAAGAAAAGAAAGTCTAGTGTGTAAAGGAAGAGCTCAGTCGATATTTGACAACATAAATATTTGGCAAATGAAGTTGTTTCGCTGGTGCTATCTCAACCTGTCAATGGAGAAATATCTTTAAAACTCAAAGATTGAAGCAATTACTCAGAGACAGCATCCCACGGCGTGATGATTCCAAACAGTACCCCTTTCCAGCTTCCCTTTAGGCCCCAAAGCCAAAGGCCTTGGAGGATGTTCAGGCAGGTAAGGCCTGTGCACAGGTGGTGGGACAAATGTGTTTGTTCCCTCGCCCTGGCATTTTGGACAAGGGGGCCTGGAAAAAAAGGTGTATTTCACTCCTGGGCTGTCATTTTCCCATGTGAAATGTGCTTTGCTTTTCCTCATTTGCACAACTTGTTTCCCTTAACCTCTGCTGCGTGTGGCTAGGAAGCTTAGCTATAGACTAAACAACGTGAGATTCCACAAAGCTTTGCTCTCTGTTTCTCAGGCCTGACCCTACACTCCATGGGTTCCCTGGCCATTCATAGGTGCCTCAGGAACTCCCATGGGTTCTTGATCTGTCCCCTTTAGGGGATTGTGTGTGTAGGTGAGAATTCCAGGGAACCTCTCTTCAAGAGTTCCAGCGCTCATAACTCTATGGGGTCTGACTTCACCTCTGCCCCGACAAAAATGAAAGTCTTTGCCATTAGCACTGCCTCCTCCTCCCAAAGTCCTGGAGGAAATAGCTCTGAAACATGGAAGAAAGGGGCACATCTGAAGGGCCCATGATGTTTTTGTGGCCTTACATCCCTCAGGGTCTCCAGTAAACCTAGTACAGGCACCTCTTTGCCATAGTTGGAACTCAGGAAATACCCTGTGGGATTGAATTTCTCCCACATGGGACAGTTTTATTCCTGCTGGAGGCTCACTGCACTTAGACCCACATGGTATCATAGAGGAAAGAAACTTAGAGAGAACCACCTCCAGCACTTTCATTTTACATATGGAGGACCAATGGCCTAGAATGGTGGAGTGATTTGCTGGGATCCGACAATCATTGTCAGAACTTAAATTAGCACCAGGGGCTCTCATTTGGAGTTAAAATGAAAGGCTCTATTCACTGCCCCATGGCATGAAGCCCCCTTGTTCTTAAGGCATGAGACGGAGAGCCAGGCTGTTAGGAGATGACCCCAAGCAGATCAGACTTCAAACGGAGTCCTCCTACTGGTGTTTTTTTGAGTAAGTGTCAACCAGTAACTGCCGGAGAGAGTAAAAGTATCTGGGGAATGAGGAGAGATGTTCTCTCCTGGAGATGGACTGTTCTGATTTGGGACTCTGTCTGCTTTCACTCTTAGGGTAGGATTTTAGACCAGCACACCCAGCCAGCTGCTGTGACGTTCACGAGGACTTTATCGCCTGAGTTCCCTTTGTGATGCAGCAGACATGAGTTACACGCCTGGCCCTCCGAGAGTGGTTTCATCTACATCACAGGCCTGACTAAAGGGTTTTCCCCAGGCTTCAGTGCCTATCTGGACCATGTGCTCCTCTGGGGCACCAACCTTGTTGTGCACTGCCCTTTCTATTCCCTAGACTGTCTAGTTGTTGCAAGTCGAGTTCAACACTCAACTGTTTCCACAGGGTGTTTTTGTGGGAGAAGCAAGGTTTTGGGTTCAGGTGAACTCTGCATTCCTCTCAGACACCACATCAGTGGTTCTCACAACCATGTAAACACAAAAGTCCCCAGGGGGACTGTCTAAATGAATAGTGCTAACCCTCACCCCTCAGAGAGAGTGATTCAGTAGGTCTACGCTTCATCCAGGAATCTGCATTTTTAAGGAACTCTGCAGGTGCTTCTGGTGGAGGTGGTCCTTGGAGGACATTTTGAGAAATCCTATATTCTGTTCCTTGAACTCTGCCTCTAGAAATACTCTAAGATGGCTCTCCTGTGCTTGGAGCATTTGGCCCTCCGCAGTGGTCTCTGAGCTGGGCCTTCAGTGGAACCTCAGCAGAGTGTGCATCCCCTGAGCAATCTGTCTTTTCTCCTGAGAACCAGGCGTAGTGGCACACTGGTAAGACCATGGGCCCTGGAGCCACACTTGGCTTGAATTCTGGCTCTGCTACTTACTAGCTGAGTGACCTCAGTCAAGTTTCTAAACCTCTCTGTGCTTCAGCTTCTTCATCTGTAAAATAAGGATGATAATATTAAAACTACCTGCCCCATAAAGTTGTTATGAAGATTAACCGAGTTAGCATATGCAGAACACCTAGAACAAAGCCTTTCCATTTTAAGTGTTATATTAAGGTCTGATAGGTAAAATATCTCTAAAACCCCTGATTCTAAAAAGTGGGAAATATGCGATATAGCTGTTTAGCATTATATTACAGGTGAGGCTACTGAAGAGAAGAGGAGAAATGACTTGCTGAAGCCCACAGAACTGGTCTGTAGTGGGGCCAAGGCTGAAAACGGCTCTTTTCACTCCTAGGCAAATTGTTTCTTTTTCCCAAACTGCCTGTCTAACCCCCTTTTCTTGTTATATTTAATGCCATTTCTTGTTGTATAGCTGCCTACATTAATAGACAATGCAACCTTCTCCTTGTGGAATCCCTGCCTTGATTGGGGGACAACCATTAAACCACTTTTTATTCTTCTTCCACCTCTACCCTGATTTGCAACCATCTGCAGTTACTGTGACCCAACCCCAGTCTAAGCATTTTATTCTTCCTCCACCGTCTATGCAGGGAGGCCTGGCAAAGGCTTATGGGTTGCGGTGGGGTGTGGCATGTCAGTTGGATTTGGAGCTATGGGTCCCCTGCTCTTGGCACCTGCTGCACCATAACTCCCCCCCTTGTGTGAGTTTAGCAGAAAGAGTCCCTAGTCCCCTGTAATAACACATATTGCTTTTCCAGGTTGCATTGTGGGGATCATGAAAATATGCAGTGTCCATGTCTGGAAATCACTGGACATCTTGCTTCCTAAATCGCTTGTGTCTTATAACTTACGTCAAGCAACATCTGTCTGAATTATCTTGTGCTTTGGGCTCAGGGACTAAATATTCTCCTAAAGGATGGTGGTGGGTGAGTTAATTTTGTCTCTGGTCTTACTTCTTACCTGGCACCTCTACCTTGCCCACCACTCCTGGCTTTGCCGCTGTTCTTTGGCTGACGTGGGACTGAAGGCCTTGACCTGCAGACAACTGAGGATGTAGGGTAGGTCGAGAAGCACCTGTCCATCTTGCTTTCCCAAACACTGTCCTCTGGACTTTTTGGCCCTTTTCCTGGCTTCCTTCTTCAACTTCTTTTATTAATACTTAATAAACGATGTTCTGTTTTGCCATACCTTCTTTTAGGAACTTTCCCTCTTACTCTCCCATTCCATGGAGAAGCCTTTCCTAAGGCACTTCTGGCATGGGGTACAGTGCCAGGAGTTCAAAGTGAGCCAATTCAATCCAATCCTTGGCCTTCTCAGATTTATCTCAATAGATGGTCTAGATGTGGACGAATGTAAAGGAAATGTGCAGACAAATAATAAAATTCAAACACAAAATTCTATAGGGTTGGAAAGTTTCAGTATACACAGAAGGCTTAGATCAAAATAACACAATGTCAACATTGGTAAATGAAATTATTTCTTTGGCAGAATATATACTTGTGAATGTTGACATGGGTCTAGAGAGTAGAGAATTAAGGCAATTGTTCAGACCCTGAGGCCCAAGGCACAATACTTTTAAGTAATCATGCCTTTACTAGACGTCTCCACAGCCTTAAGCCCAAGAGCACTGGGTGGAACCGTTCTATAAGCAAAGCCTTGGCTATGAAAACAACTTTTGAAATTAAGATTCAAAAGATAAGATCAACAACAGGTGCCCTTTGCTTTCGGCAGAAGGTGTGTTCTTGAAAACTTGGGTGTCAATATTTTTTTTCCCTCATTAATCTAATCACAGTCTAAATATAACAGGAGGACTGGATATTTAAAGAAACCCTGCAGCTGATCTCATTGCAAAGTCCTTTTAGAGTGGTAGAAATCATTTTTCTTTTCAAAGATCAGGTTTTCTTAAACTAAAATTTCTTAGAAGTAGGGGCATATCATGCTAGTGCATATTGCCTATAGATAAAGGATATAAACATTTATAGGTTAGATACAGAAAGCTGGGCCTTCAGGAATGTTATGCTTATCAAATATTTTATATCTGTGTTTATTCTGAAGATGTGACAGTAGATTTTTCCAAACCATGCAACCCTCATCCCTTCTTTACAGTAGCTCCCATTCCATCCCATCCAACCTCCACCTTGAGGAAGCTCTTTTTAACTCATCATTTAATTGATCATTCTTTCTTACTCTGGTGACCTTTCTCCAAGCTCTCTATGCTAAAATAATGTGGTGCTTTGGGCTGAAGAACTGAATATTCTAAGAATGGAGGTGGGTGGCTGTCAAGTGACTCAGGAATCATCACAGGACTCTTTCTAAGGCTGTCCTGCATGGTAGCATCAGCGACATCTGGCTATGGAGCACTTGAAATGTGATGAACGCAGCTGAGAACTGAATTTTTAATCTAATTTAGAAACTGACATGCATTTCAGTTTTTGGAGAACTTCTAAGCATGTTTGAAACAATTGATCATATTTTAATTGTAAGTTTTATGAGATCTAAACATAAATCAAGTATTTCTGAAAGGATTTTAGCATTTGAATGGAGATATGCTCTAACTATAAAACATACACCAGATTTTGAAGATTAGTAAGAAAAAAAGAATGTAAAATATTTCCTTAATAGTTTTTTATATTGGTTACATGCTGAAACGATAATATTTTGAGTATATTGAGTGAAATAAAATATATTATTAAAATTAACTTCATCTGTTTCTTTTTACTTTTTATGTGGCTACATGAACACTGAAAATTATAAATGCAGCTCATATTACATTTCTATTGAACAAAGCTGGTCTAAGGTATGTCACTGCCCTACTTTATCACTACTCCCAAGTATAACCAAATTAGTCAGCTATTCCTACAATGGAGTTTAGGGGTTTTAAGTTGAACTCTCTTCAGCTGAAGAAAATCTATTAGACTCCAGTTTTAGTCTTTGAGTTACCTTCCAAATCTACTCTTGGACAACAATTGCTTTGGGATCTTTCTGTTCTATGAAGCCTACGTGCGTAGTTTATGCATTGTTTTTAATAGCAAGACTTTCAGAAAATACTTAAATTAAAAAGAAAGATTTGGAGGAATATTCAAAATTGTTACTTTGTCACTTTGGACTTCTTATTTTGTACAGGTGAAAACCAGTTCCTGGAGTGGGGAGATGACCTTCCCAAGTACACACTGCTCTGCAGTGGCACCTCGAGACCACTGCTGGTCGGGACTCCACCTGTTATATCGCACCAGAAATGACCGGGGCCAAAAACACAGCCATGGACAATATGATAGATCATTACAAAGGACCAAACTGGTTGGCTATTTTTTTCTTTTTTTTTTTTTTTTGAGATAGAGTCTCACTCTGTTGCCCAGGCTGGAGTGCAGTGGTACACTCATAGCTCACTATAGTCTCAAACTCCTGGGCTCAGGCTATCCTCTTGCCTTAACCTCCTGAGTACAGGGGTGCACCACCACGCTCGGCTAATTTTTCTTATTTTTTGTAGGGGGTCTTGCTATGTTGCCCAGGCTGGTCTTGAACCCCTGGCCTAATGTGATCCTCCCACCTTGGCCTCCCAAAGGGCTGGGATTATAGGCTTGAGCCACTGCGCCTGGCCATAGCTGGCTATTAATGAAAACCAGATGATGAACCACAAAACACATCATCCAGAAGGTTGACTAGCTGGAATGGAACAAACATGGTTGAACAGTGGTAGGAGCCTGGGTTAAGACTTAGGAGGCTGGGACAGGAGTCCTAACTGCTGTGAAGCCACTGCAAGTCACTGAGCAGGTCGTTTCTCACACCCTGCATGCCTTGCTCATCTATCAAATGAGAGGGTCGAGGCAGAAGGTCTGCAGGGCTCCTCCAGGCTTCTACAAGCCAGATCTCAATCAGTCTAATTCCAGCTTCTTTCTGACCTGTAGTGCCAAGAACAGCAAGGCACTGGGTTTCAGAATGCTAACGTTTCGGGACAGCAAACTTGTCCTGTAAGGCGTGAGGTATAGTGCTGGCACAGCCGGCAGGCCCTGTGACTGCTTAACCTCATCCCTGCTCAGTGACCTCCTTAGTAGCAATGTGTTCCATCTCACATAGTCATCTTACTTAGGTCATAGCTTGCAATTTCGACATTTTAATTTGCTACCAAATTAAGAAGCCATTTGTCAATTCATTTTTAATTAGTCTGTATTATATTTAAAACCTTCCCCATCCCACGATATTAATCAAAGTTTTATTTTCTCTTGATCTGTGGAAACTTATTTTGGTATATGGTGTAAAGTAAGAAGCAAAATCCTTTTTTCTCCATGTAATCAGTTATTGCCTACTCTGTTTATTAAATAAACTATCCTGTTCCTCTGCCTTCCACACCCATGTAATGCAGCCCATTGTTGACGTCATCAGAGAAAATTTTTCATCAGAAAGTCTGAACAGCACAATTATACTGTTTCAATCCAGCTTGAATTACATATGCTTGTTAGGATGGGTAGAAAGTATGACAAAACGGTGTGGAAGTAAAATGAATTATCATTGATTTACATAATGCCAAAAATTTGGATATAACTGAAGAATTTCAGTTACTTAATCAAATATTTCATATATTCCAATTGGAAGTTTGGCTAAGACTAGCTAATAGTTTAACTGGCCTTCATTTATAAACATTTGCCTTAAAATCTCCAAGATCTAGAGCAGGGTCTGATATGCATAGTAAGTGAGTAAGGTGTTGCTTCTGGAATGAGTTTTCCAGTGTTGATCAGATGTTTATTACTGCATGGGCAAATGGTCCAGGGAGTCTGGATGTGGTTTGGGCTATTTCTTCCTGATGCAGATGTAGTGGCTTATCTTCTGGGTGGGCAGTGTGGGGACCAAGTAGTTTCACTGGGCACACAAGGTCTTCAAAGAGGAGGAAATCCCCTCTGCAGGTTCACTGGGTCAGCCCCCTCGTTACAAAGCAGGATGCCACCTGCTGCTTTGGCCAAAGTCAAAGTCCTTTTTAAGGCCACATGGTCACCACAGGGCACTACTTATCCTCCTGGACTGGACCCTGTCTTCTCAAGGAAGTAGGGTCCAGGATGACATGTGAGCTATGGAAAAACTCTCTCAAGTCCTCCAAGTCCATTGTGTCTGAGCCACTGAGGGTGTACACTGTGTTCTTTTGAGGTTAGAATTTGTTTTAATTAAGGAAATAAAATAAAATCCAACACAGCCTGCTCACTCACCACATGTTCTGAGGGGCTCCAGGAAAACCCCAGTGCTGTTAGGACAAAGAGTCAGCAGAGACTTCTTGGATGACTTGGTTAGTGTCAATTGGCCGCCCTGCTGGTTCCTTCCCTGAGGATGGCTGCCCCTTTTCAGAGGCTGTTAATTTCATGCTTAGGATCTTTAATCAGTTAAAGGCTCTCTAACTGAGTCTTGACTCCAGTTTGCATTATGGTTCTCTGCTGAGGTGAGTAGGAAACTTGGAATTATGAGACTTAGGGTTGGTAGAGAAAGAACTCCCTAGACCACAAAATCTCTAGTTCAGAAAATGCACCACATTTTGCTTAGCCTGCTCTCCTCTTACACCCCTGCCCCACCCTCCATTTGTCACAGTGTTCCTCCCCGCCCTTAAGACGTAGTTCAAAACTCTTCCCAAGTTACCACCAAACGAGAGAATGTTCCATCTGTCTTTCTTAAGCACACGCCCTGCCTAACTCAACATCCTATATGAAAATCTACAGGAATCGTGTCAATTTTTCATAATGGCTTAATCTTTTACGATTTTTCTCTGCATAAGCTCCTTGGCTACAAGGTCAACGTATAATCCCTGCATTCAAACACACTTCATAGTGCCCGGCTCTGATGATCTTAGAAATAGTTCTCTTTGAAAGTGCTTTAATTAAAAAAAAAAATAGCAAAGAAACTCATCTGTTTGAGATAGTTTGATTACAAATGCTTATATGGTCAGAAGACTGCTTCGGAAGACTTTCTCAAGTCCTGATACTATTGGAACAATGGAGGCTCCGAGACACTTGATGGTGAGGATTAGGAAGGATGGGAGGGCCCTAAAGCTATTCCAGGGAGCCTCCATTTCCTGACCCTCCCCTACCCCAGCAGGATTTAATAGTGGAGAAGTGAAATATCAGGATTCATAGAGTTGTAAGTTATAGCTACCCAACTCAAACTGGATTAAGCAAAACAGGATATTTAAAGGCCACTGAAACTGGGCAGTCCAGGAGTGCAACTGGTTTGGGGCACAGATGGCTATAGTTGTCCAATGTTTTTGATCTCTGTTTTGCTTTTCTCTGTGTTGGCTCCATTCTTAGGCACACTTTGTTCAAGTGAAGGCAAGGGTGCCTTCCAGCATGTTTGTCCTATAACTCAGAAAACCCAAGCTGAAAAAAATGCCTCTTTCCCAAGAGGTCCTGCCACAGTCCTGGGGAGGGCTCTCATGGGCCCAACCTGGTTCACATGTCTCCTCCGAAGGAATCACAGTGGCCAGAGGAATATGATCTTTTTATTAGTCCAGCCTCATCAGGGTGCCCCACCCTAGAACCAGGGGTTAAGCGCAGCCTCTCCCAAACCACGTGGGTGGCTCATTTAAGGGAAAAAAGGCTGCAGTTCCCAGAGGAAGGGATGCTGGACAAGCAGAATAATCAGTGTCCACTCCCACAGATGGTACGTAGGCCATGCGATGACAGTTTTCACTCAGCTCTGGGTAAGCTCAGAATCACTCTTTACCTGGACAAGAAAATTAAGTCTCTGGAACATATAAATGATGCCAGGATGGTGCCAGAAAAAGATGTTGGCTCTAGAAGTAAATTGTCACATGTAGTAGTAATTTGGTCAGAATAGTCCTCCTGCCCTCCATGGCTTCTGTTCCCGCCCCCCCCTTCCGTCTATATCAGTCAGCATCCATCCCTCATCTCCCTCCCTGTCTTACCTTGGCAGCCCCTTGTGGATCAATTGTAACTGATCCACAAATACGCATTTGACTCTACTTTAAATAGAAAGAAATGTAAGTGAAGTCTTTTTCTTCATGGGGCTTATTAACTAGAGGAAAGGATAAACCCTATGGAAGGAGATAAGTAGAACCTCAGGCTGTATGCAGTGAGTGCCCAGAGGTGACTGTAAAGATGACAGCGCAGCCATGCAGATGAGCAGGAGCTTGCGGTGGGACTTTTCAAATGGGTGATGCAGAGGAAAGAGCGTGGGGTTTGGGGTCAGGACACAGGTTCAAATCACGGTCCAGCTTGCCCATTATTATGTGATCTTGGCCATGTTATTTTACCCCTTGAGGGTTCAGTTTTCAGGTGTGTAAAATTGTACCACCAGTGTGCACTTTACAAAGCACTTTTCAAATACATTATCTTGATTAATCCTTTTGGCATTTCTGTCAAGTGTGATGTGTTGTGCAAAGTTAACTCTCCTTAACATTACGTTGGAACCCAATGTTCTCAGAGGAGACTCCTCAGGGAGACAGGGCTTCCTTGCCTTGCGTGCAGAGGAAGCTGTGCATGCTGACAGAGATAAGCATTTCCATCAGACTGGGAAAGACAAGAAAAGGTCATGGACATCTAGATTCTTCTGGAGTCTCCTGGCATCTTGTCCCACTTCAGTTCCTTCTAGAGCTCCCCAGATGCACAGATGTGCAGATGTGCAGATGTGCAGCCTGTGTGGGTAAGCCATGATGAAATCAGGGCTGAGCAGTCAGCTGGCTCAGCCTATGGGATGCATGCACACCCCAAGCAAAGGTCTTTGACAGAAATGTCCTTGCACTTACTCACCTTGCTGTGTTGACTTTGGGGTGGGGAGTGTAACTTGAAGTGTCCAAGGCCTGGGTCCAACTCATAAGGTCAAGGAGTTATTGGAGGTGCACATGGAAAATCTTAACAAGAGGCAATATATGGTTTTGCCCCTGGAAAGAAGAGGGTAAATGCCTCTCATCCATCCACTTTAAAACAACAAAATGTTTTTTCTCCTATACCCGTCCTTTTACAGCTGTTTCTTTCTTCTTCCTCTAGTCCTCATTGTGACCCTGCAAAATCTTTCTCAGGCAATGCGAGGCCCCTGACTGTTCTCTTTCCACACTCTGGTGGTGACCATATTGTCTTGGAGACCCAAGGGCAGGATAAAATGAAGAAACCTCCAATTTTGACAGAATGGGTAGGTGGGATTGTGGGATTTGTACAAAGCTGGTCTGTCTTCATCCTATAATCATCAATGTCCTTTCAATGATGATGCTGCTGATGCTGATGATGAGGAAGATGACAGTATAGAAATAAGATGATTACTAGCTGGTGTCTATTGAGTGTTTATTCGGTGCCTCACTGTGCTAAATACTGTATGTGAATTATATTATTTAATTCTCACAGTGACCCTTTGACATAGGGTTGCATAATTATCAGCTTTGCACAAATGGGGGTGGGTAATTTCAGAAAGATAAAATGCCGAAGCTTATTTACACAGCAAGAAATGGTAGAACCCAAATCCAAACTCGGGCAGCTCAGCACCAAAGCTCAAGCTCTTAATTACTGTTTTTAGAACCCTCCGACTGACTGGTAATCCCCTACCCCCAGTTATCTTTTCCATCCACCACTTCCAGAGAGCATCCCACCCACATCGTATAAACCCAAAGATCCCGCATAGCGATCCTCCGCCCAACTAACGTGAACCTGTCAAGGCTCTGGCCCAGAGTTTGGACTTTTGAGGCAAGGGACAGAGAAACCTTAGGCTTCAAGAGGCTGATCTCCTCAGCCTTTAAGAGAGCCTATCCTCAGCTCTCTAAGGCTGACCGGCAGAAGGGGAGAGTGAGACCTGTGGAAACAGCAGGAGAGGGGAGGGCTGAATTCCTGAAGCTGCACCTATAGGTCATCGTGCCCACCACCCCCGATCCTGAAGCTCACCACACCCCTTGGCTGCTTCACCCCACTTCACTCTCTGTACACTATCGCTGGCTGATAGCCTTGACTTTTCTCCATCCCTTCAGTATCCCTACTCCTACAATTGACATTTAAGGCCAAGGTACTTCCGGATCACCATACATCATGAGAATGCTCTGTTCATGGATAGTGCATCAGAATAGGTCTGGAAATGAAATGCACCAAGAGAATAAACTGAGAAGGGTGGAAATAAAGGAGCTGTTTACAAAGTTACTGGAGGTTTAAGGGAAATCAACAAGAGGTGGTAAGGCAACCCAGGGCTAGCAACAGTGGGGGGCTTTTACCACACCTGGGTCTACAGGGGCTCGGGTTTATGGACACCAGACACAGCAGCAGTAGTCGTAGGAGAGGAGCTCCTGGCAGGAGCCGTGGCCTCCGTGAGAAGATGTTCACTGCCAACCCATGGCTCAGCAGGGAGGTACCCAGAGAATAGCACCCCAAACTCTGTCTCCTCCCTTCCTGTGCTCTCCTGAGCATGCCTCCCATTGGTAGAACCCAACCAACCCCAGAGGCAACGGGGCCTAATGAAACATTTCCATATAGCTCATCCTCCAGGAAAACATGCAGGGTAGAGAAGGGTGGGCAGTGGATCTGGAGGGGCAAAAAATGAAAGGACTAGCACAGATGTTTGCATTTCTTTCCAATGTAAAGACTTCATCCCACTTTTCTATCTGTCTCCTACTTCAGTGTGTAACAACGTCTACTGCTTCTTTCTCTGGGCTCAGTAAAGGATGCTATCTTGCCAAGCAGGAAAAATCTGCCACATCTGAGCATCTCACAGCCAGGCCACGGCAAAGCTTTCTTCCTCTAAGAACTAAATCCCCTGCACATTCAGTGCTGTGCTTTCTGGGGACTTCATAGCCCTGTCAACTCTGAGTCTGTACTTGTCTGATGACATGAACTCCTCCTCAGAAAAGTGGGGAAGCAGAACCCCAGTCACACCAGCTTATTGTCAACTCACTCCATCCTTCTCTAACTTGTCTAGCTAAGAGCGTAAATTTCTTCACTATTCCAAGTGTGGTTCATTAACCTACAGCATCAGCATCACCTGGGAACTAACTAGAAATGCAAAATCTTAGGACACAGCTCACATCTACAAATCTGCCTTTTGCAAGATCCGCAGGCAATTTGTATGCACCTTAGTTTGAGAAAGATTGATATATCCTCTATGCAATATTAAGAGGCATGCAATGTCATTTTGACTTTCTTTCTTCAGAATTTATAGCAGCCTTAAAAGCTTTTTCCAAGTAATAGAGGAAATTTTGAGGTTATTTTGTGCTTTGAAATGTGTATGTTAGTATTACATTTATTCAATAGTTCATATTTTTCAAGAACATTTCATAACTCATTGGAGTCTCATTGTAAACGCCATAAAGGATATAACGTAGATATTATGAGCTCCATTTTCCATATGAAGGTCTGAGGCTTGATTAAGTACTCTGGGTCGTCTGCTAGGCGGAACTGGTCCGGGGCCAGATACTCAGCCTTGGAACTCGTTGTGCAGCAGATTGAAAAGTGCACCCACCCCGCCTCCCTCTCCCAGCCTTTGCCATAGCACTTGCTCCACACTCAATCTGCATCAAAATCAGCTGGAGTGGGGGATATTGTTAAATAAGTAGATTTCTGGGTCCCATTCCAAGACGCAATGTATCTCTCATGGTCTCTAAAATTTGAGAACCACTTTTCTGGACGGTTAAGATGGTCTGATTTAAAAGAATAGGAGAAGGGAATTTTAGGTTCATCGGGTTCACGTCAGTGAGACTTAAACCTGTGAAAGGCTTTGCGGCAGAATAGGAAGATTTTCTCCAGCCTACCCAGCAGTTGAAAGACTGCCAGAAGGGATTGGTAGAGAGCAACAGAGAACCGGTTATGACCGCAAAGATTGGACAGCCCCCGGGTGTGGCAATAAAAAGGAAAACGACCAGCTGTGGAGAGAGAAATGATGACAATGATATTCCACAAGTTGGGGTGTGAGCAAGAGTTAAGATGGGAAGAATTAGAGAAAATGGTTGTCTGGGGAAAACAAATGAGGGAGAAGCACAGAGAAGAGCAGGAAAGAAAAGAGAAGAAAGGAAAGAAAGGAAGAGAGGGAGGCGGGAGGGGTGGACAGTGGGGAAAGGGAGGCGGGAGGGCCAGCAGGAGAACAGTGGGGAACAAAGCAAAGGAGGTGAGAATGAACTCAGGCAAACTGAAATCTGGAAGTGCTTTGCTTTGGAGTTTCTATCTTCCCCGATCCAGGGTCTTGGGATCTTGCGATGCTTGCCACTGCACTGTAAGTTTCTGTTGATAAAGCTGGCACACAAATGGGTCTGCAAACCTGTAACTCCTGGACTGTCCCTGAAATTTCAGTGACATCTGGATTCTAGATATGGGATTCAATGGGCCATCTTTTTGTGTTTTATTGAGTCACCAATTATAACAAAACTTGCTTATGCTCTTATATCTATCTTAAAAATAATTTATTTTAATAAAATAATAAAAATGCAAAAAAAAATGGAAGACACCCATATTGGTAAAGTAAAAATGTTTTTATTTGCAAACAATATGCTTATGTACGTAGAAAATCCTAAAGAATCTGCAAATTAGCTGCCAGAACTAAATGAGTTTAGTGATGTCTCAGAATACAAGGTCAATATAAAAAATTATTGTATTTCTATTTATTAGCTATGAACATTTGAACAATGAGATTTAAAGGGTTTATTTACAAGAGCATCTACAAATATAAAATATCTAAGAACAAACTTTATAAAAATTTATACAATGAAATTAAAAGACATAGCTGAGAGAAAATTTTTAAAAAACAAAATTAATGAAAAGACATTATATTCATGGATTGAAACACTCAGTATTTTTAAGATGTCAATTCTTTTTTTAATTTCAATTTTAATTTTAATATTATGGGGGTACAAATGTTTTGGTTACATGGATTGCTTTTGTACAGCTTGAGTCAAAGTTATAAGTGTGCCCATCACCCAGATAGTATACATTGTACCTGTTAGGTGTGATTTCACCCATCCCCTCCCCCCAACCTGCTTGATTTCTGTTGAGTTTTCCTTGCGTATGTGCTCATAAGTGCTGATTGGTTAGTTCCAACTTAATAGCAAGTACATGTGGTGTTGGAGATTCCTCAAAGAACTAAAAGTAGACCTACCATTTGATCTAGCAATCCCACTACTGGGTATATACCCAAAGGAAAAAAAGACATTTTATCAAAGAGATACTTGCACTCGAATGTTTATTGCAGCACAATTCACAATCGTAAAAATGTGGACTCAACCCAAGTGCCCATCAATTCATGAGTGGATTAATAAAATGTGGTGGTATATGTATACCATGGAGTACTACTCAGCCTTAAAAAATGATGAATTAATACCTTTTGTAACAACCTGGATGGAATCGGAGACCTTTCTCCTAACTGAAGTATGTAAGATGTCAATTCTTAACAAATTTATTTATAGACTCAGTTCAATCCCAATCAACATTCCAGTAGTATTTTTTTTGAAGACATCAACAAGCTGATTCTAAAATTTATATGGAAAGGCAAAGTACCTAGCATAATGAAAACAATTTTGAGGAAGTAGAATAACATTGGAAAATTTATGCTACTTTATTTTAAGACTTACTATATTCAAGTCAGCATGGCATTGGCAGCATAAGAACAGACATATAGATCTGTGAAACAGAATAGGTGAATTCAGAAATTATCCCACACATATATAGTCAGTTGATTTCCAAAAAAGGTGCTAAGGTAATTAAATGGAGAAAGAAGAGTGTTTTTTAACAAATGATACTGACATTACTGGATATCTATATAGAAAAAAATGACCATTTCCCCTTATGTCACACTATACAAAAATGTTAAGTTGAAATAGATAATAGACCTAGATGTGAAATCTAAAACTTATAAAACTTCTATAAGAATATACAATAGAAAGTTCTTTGCAACGTTGGAATAAAAAAAAAAATTAGATAGGACACAAGAAACCAGAACAATAAAAGAAAATTAGTTAATTAAAAATTAAAATTGTCCTTTACAAGAAATAATTAGAAAATAAAAAGGCAAGCAGCAGACTGGGATAAAACTATTCTGTGTTTATTGTACTCTGAATACAGAATAAATTCTTACAAATTAATAACAAGAAAAAAACACCCACATTAAAGAATGATCAAAAGATTTGAGCAAACACCTCATCAAAAAAGATTACAGATGGAAAACAAACATATGAAAAGATGCTCAACATCATTTGTCATTAGGGAAATGCAAATTTAAATAACAATGAGATATCACTGCATAACTATTAGAATGGCTAAGATCCAAAAAACTGACAATACCAATTTCTGACAAGGATAGAGAACAACAGGAACTCTCATTTATTGCTGGTAGGAATGCAGAGTGCTACAGTAACTTTAGAAGAGAGTTAATAAACTTAAACATACTCTTACAATACAATCAAGCAGTTGCACTGCTAGATATTTACCCAAATGATTTGAGAACTTATATCCACACAGAAACCTCTATGAGAATGTTTATAGCAGCTTTATTCATAATTTACAAAAACTAAAACAACTAAGATGTTTTTCGATAGGTGAATGGATGAACAAACTATGGTGCATCAATATAATAGAATACTATTCAGTGACAAAAGGGAGTTAACATACATACACATGTGTGTATAATTATATATAAATTAGTATAGATATGTATGTATACATAGCTTTGTCTTCTGAGAGTCTAAAAGCAATGACAACCAAGTAGCAGTGAGCACACTCAACACCCAGATCTTGGTCTCTAACACCATTCTCTAAATAGAATCAGAGCTCCTGAAGAAATGGCTGATTCTAGGACCGGGGCAGGCAATACCTAAGAAGAGCCTGGAGCATCCTGTAGTGCCAGAAAATAAGGAAGTGCTCAATAAGCAAAATTATGGGTGTATATAAAGGGACACAAGGACCAATTGAAAAAGCTCCCAATGTCCAAAACTGAAACAATCTAAGCAAGAAAATATGTAAAGTAATATTGTAGTATAAAGTATAAGATAAATATCTATGAGTCATATTATTATAAATAAATGCTTGAATAAATAAATAAATGAGGGAGCATAGGCAATTCTCCCATGCATATGAATTCCAAATGATTTAAGTAGTAAATTTTCCCAGGATCAAGGAATTAGAATATAAGTTCTTACCTTTTAAGTGTATGTTGCACATAGTGATTTCCTTCTAAAGGGTACAGTATGGAAATGAGGAAAAAATGAGAAACTTCGTAGTGGAGAAACCAGACAGACTTTAACACCAGCCAGGTGACCAAGATCAACAAGAGTGATAAGTCACGTTAGTATGTTATGACATGTACCCTTGACATGATGTGGTAAGAATAGCACTTTACCTCTCTCATCTTCTGCCTCCCCCAAATTCATAACCCAAGTCTAACAATGGGAAAAACATTAGACAAACTCAAACTCAAACTAAAGAACATTCTACAAAATACTCGACCATTACTCCTGAAGAGCAATGGCCCGGGAAAAGGCCCAGAGCCCAGCCACGGAAGGGTGTGTGGGCTGGTGAGGGGGGAAGAACAGAGGGGAGGAGGCAGGAGGGCAGCGCTGGGGACGGAGCGTGTGGAGCCAGGCCAGGGAGCTGAGAATCATGTGAGCTGGTGGCTGGCGTGGAGGAAGAGGCTTCGTAGGGGGTCGTGAAGAGGAAGAGTAGCCATTGTCATTATTATTGTTACTGTACTGCTGTTGTTATTTAATATAATGTTTTGAAGCCCATTTTGGCCCATGTGTGTGGGTTGAGGGAAAATTCTACCCAGGCAGAAAGATAAGACGTATTTTCGATGCCTCTTGAGAAAAGCAGCAGTGATACCCAGACACAGGGAGGAGGAAACCCTGCTGGTTTCTGGTCCGCTGTGACGGGCCGGGGGTGTGGAGATGCTGCAGACAGCAAGATCAGGTCCTGGGCTTCAGCAAAGGCAGCACCTGGGCTCAGGTGATCCCTGATTGCAGCATCACCCCACAGGAGCCTCACCCCATTTCCCACCCACTATTGTCTCTGTGGTTACTGAGCCTCCGAGTTTCGTCTCCTCCTCATGGCCTCAAAAGAGAGATGGGGTCCATGGCAGAGGTGGGGGCAGGGAAGACGAGTTCCTGTCTGTTCTTCTTCCCTCTTCCCTGTCCTCCCCATCTCTCTCCACTCTTTCTTCCCAAACAGGTGACAGGAAAGTTAAGACCATGAACTCCATCAGGAGCCTGCAGGTTCCTTTGGGCACTGGTTGGGAAATCTAAGAGGCCTCATCTGCTTTCACCAGCCACAGGAAGAAGCTGCTGGAAGAGTCTATTATGGACATGAGGGGCCAACAGGGGCAGGTGGTTTCCTTGTTAACTACAGACTGTTTTTCAGATGTCCTTTGGGGGCCAGAGTAGCACTCTCCAGGCATGGGAAGCTGCAGGAACGCAGAGCCACCTCTTGGAAATTGAGCCTTCAGTTCCTGAAGCAAGCACAAGACCATGGAGCTCTATCCCCCATCCCTGGGTAGGAGGATGGTGATACTTTGGGCTCTGAGGCATATGCGAGCAGCTGAAAGTCCCTGCTGGGGGGTTTGTGGTCAGGAATTGAAGCAGTAGGTGTGGCCCAGACCAGATTTACACGTGATGGCCTGTGCCCCCCAACCCGGCACACCTTCTGCCCACCTCTGCTTTCCCCATCGTGACCTCCTAGAAAGAAAGCTGGGCCTTCTAAAAAGTAGCTTGGGAGGTGAATACCATTTGTTGACTACTTGAACGTCCCAGGCACCCACCAAGGGTTTTGCGTGGGAATCTCCTCAGAGGTAGACGCTATTATTATCCTCTGAGGTGTGCAGAAGTTAAGCCACTGACCCAGGAAACACAGTTGTTAAATCAGGCCGGGTTTTGATCCCAGTGATGTTAAATTTGAGGCCTGTGCTCTTTCCATAATACTGTGGAATCTCAAATTGTGGCATCTCTAGAAAAGAAAAGCCACCTGAGTGCTGTCACATGCCAAGGGAGACAGAGGACAGACAAAGGGGATACAGCTGAATGCTGGGCTGTTTGTTCTTGGGGGCCAAGGTGCAGAGTCCAGTGTCTGGAAAGGAGGGCCTCTGAGCCACGGGTTCCTAACAGTATGATCAAGCGATGCTTGGGCAGAAAATAGGTTCTCTTTGACGTCATTATCTCCAGAAAACTCTTCCAGCCTCCAGCCCCTCCTCCACTCCAGCTTTCTTACTTCTTTCTTCTTCTCGGCTTGTTTTGCTTGGCTTCTTTGCCCACTACTCTGTCCCTCAACCAAAGACAGAGGGCAGCTCCAAGGTAGAAGTCAGACAGATTTGGGCTTCTACCCAGTGCAACTTCCTTGCTGTGTGAGCATCGGCAAGTGGTTCTACTGCTTGATTTGTGGGGGTTGTGTTTATGTTGTATGTTATGTTATGTGTTATGTTACATTATATTATGCTATATTACAGTCGTCTTCATGGTGTTATTATGAAGGTTGATGAGACAATACATTCAGATTTCTAGCAGGTTTCTTGGCATATTGTAACCACCAATAAATTGCACATATACCGTTTGTGTAATCTTCTTGAACTCAGAGACTTTTGTCTCTTCTGTCTCCCATAATTCTATTCTTTTTGAAATGTCACCTGTGGCCCACTTTTTCCAGAGGAGTCCAGTCCATTAAACAAGAAGCCAAATTTGTTTTCTTACCCAGATTTTCTTTATGCATACCGTTACGATGGTGTGACACACATTACTTTCATGTTTGCCTTTCTCCCTTACCTACAACTGCCGGTGGGGAGAAGAGCACTGAGCTGGTAATGAGAAGGGTGAGGCTTCTATTCCTCCTTTAGCTTTTTTGCTAAGGGCAGTTTCACTTTTTTGCACCTTAGTATTCTCAGCTAGAAAATGGAAGTAATATGACCTCTCCAACCCACTTCACAGAGTTATTATGAAAATTCAATAAGATATACTGTGTAAAATATTTAGAAAACCTCAGAATGCTATATGAGTATAAGGCGTTGTTATTCAAATATAGAGCTTCTTAAGAGCTTTAACTTTTAGCTCTGTGATCTGTTAACTTTTGATGTGGAGCAAGCAACCACAAACTCTCAGTGGCATGCAATGGTAAACATTGACTTCTCACACATCTGCAGATTGGGCTGATCCAGGCTGGGCTTGCTTCTACATCTGGCGGGTGGCTGGAGTCTGGCTGGCCATGCTGGGCCTGACTGGGTCAATGCAGCTCCATATGTTTCTCATCCTCCTCCCGGGATTAGCGGACTAACCCAAGTGTGTCTTTCTTCAGAATGATGGTGGAAGTATAAGAAAGCAAGTGAAAATACGCATGGCTTCTTGAAGCCTGGGCTTGGAATTGGTATACCGTTGCCTCTATTGGCCAAGCAAGTCACATGGCTGACATCAGGGGTAGGGTTTATGCATCACCCACTGTGGGAGGATTTTTCTAAGTTTTAGGAGGGCATGGATACAGGGAGGGGTGACCACCGGGGGCATAATTACAGATCTGCCATACTTTGTTTCTTGCTCAATGCTAGGACAGGGTTCTCTGGAGGGTTAATAGAGCTCAATGCTTTTGGAAAGAAAGATGCTGGGTTCAGGGGGAGAGACAGAACTCTACCACAGCTGATTGGTTCTAGGACAGAATGACAAAGCTCCTTACTTGTGTAAAAGTCTAGATAGTGAAGAAGATGAAGTGACCATCATGAAATTCGGTCCCTGCTTTTAGTCCTTCTCAGTGTTTTTTTGTTTGAATGTAGACACATTATTTTTCCCTCCAACGTTATTGCTTTTACAACAGTGGAAAAACAGTCATGATATTCTTTTCCCCTTTCTTCCCAGGGTTCCTTTAGATTCATGTGTATTTCTGAGAAGCTGGAAGAGAAATACATACAACATATGACTATGGGATTCTTGTCTGAGACCATGTCCCATCTCAAGCCACATTCACCCCCACAAAAGCTTTCCTTAGAGCCAGTTATGTTCCGTAGGATGCCAGATCCCCATAAACAGATGACTTGAACCACTGTGGGTTCCCAGCAATGAGATTTTGCCTGGCAGGTTTATTTGTAAATAACTCCAAAGTACTGAGTGAAATATCTCAGAGTGAAAAATTTGGGGTTAGAAATTTTCAAACTAGAACAGCCTCTTCAAAGGAAGATGAGGGAGGGGAGGAGAAAGAGAGAGAGAGAGGTTGATTTTAATGGGCCAGCTTCCAGGGTTCCAGATGTTCCTTCAAAAGAACTCTCCCAAATTATCTGAGCCCAAGTTACACAGTAAGTGAGAAGGAAGGAAAATGGTCTGCAGCATCTTTGACTAGGTCTGCATGAATTCATTGAAAGTGGTTTTGAAGGAGATTTGAGGAGAGTAGGGGAGCTTGCACATATGTACATAAACACACACACAAACACATACATGTACACATGCACGTAAGCAAAGAGCTCAGTGTTGGTATTGTCAAATGTTTTTCTTTTTACCCTCAGAAATTAAACCCAGGGTCTGGAGTCCTGCCCTTTAGGTTATCTTCTTGTTTTCCTTTTAAACTAAAACAACCACTTTTTCAAAGAGTAAAAAAGAAAAAAATATAACAGAGCAGCTGCTGACTTGCACTTAAAATTTGGCTTAAAATTTCCCGGGAAGAATCTGCTCAGAGCTCAGAAATGTGTTGCAAGCTCCCCAGGCATAAGTAAATAAGCTCCTGTTAGGGTGGCACTGAAGTGCCTGGAAGAGTGTTCAACCCTTAGACCAGCTCTTAGCTTTCCCGGGAGTTTCAAGGTTGGAGGAACAACTTTGCCAACTCTGTCCTCTACCTGGGACAAGGCATCCTGCATCTGGAGAAGTCAGATGGTTCAGACCTTTCCTTCCCACCCAGAATTATTCATTCATTCAATAAATATTTAGTGAGAACATACTACCTACTGGTCACTGTGCTAAATGTTGGGATATGGTGGTCAGAGATAAACAAAACAGACACGGTCTTTGTTCTCCTGGAATGTATAGTTTAGTGGAGGTGGGCATGATTAATTAAATAAATTTGTTTAATTAATTAAATTATAAGTGCCATGAAAGAAATAAACAAGGTTCAGGGACAGAGAATAGCAGGGACTTATAGAGTGGTCAGGGAAGGCTTCTCCATGAAGGCAGCATTTAAGCTACATATGAGGAGACCCTTACTCTAAATCTGAGGGTCTCTGAATTAATTTCTTCTGAAACAGAGGAGGTTTTGGCCCACAGTAAAGGAGGCTAAGAAATGATTTAATCAAGGCCTTAAGAGTTTTGGTTAGCCCTCTCAGCTGTGCTGAAAGTAGGTATGGGGTCCTAACACACTTTAATACACACACCCCAGGAAGTATCCATAACTACTTCTGGCTCTAATGGCAGGGCCAATTGAATCAGCTTGGTTCCATGAGCATAATTGTTTTCCATCTCCCTTGTTGAAAACAGAAGTGGGTTTGAATCAACATAAAGAGGAAGAACCAAAAGAACTTCCAGACCATGTGTGTCATGGACTCTTTCTCTGTGTGAGATAAAAGTGAGTCTGAATAAAATAATTGAGAAGTAGATTTTGATGAAAATGAAAGGATGGTAAAGATGATTTGTCATAAAATGTAGTGAACAAAATCCAACACCACATTGAGAAAGTAATATATTATGACCAGGTGGTATTTATTGCAAGAATGCAAATTTTATTCAGTTTTAGAAAATGCATTAGAATAGTATACTAAATTAGTACATTTAAGGAGAAAAATCATGGTTATCTCCACAGATGATGAAAAAGTCTTTGAAAAAATTCAACACCTATTCCTAATGAAAGTACTCAAGAATGTAGGAATTGATGGCTACTTCCTTAACAAGATAAAAAATATATAGTTTGGTCTTAATGCCAGTATCTTACTTAATGATAAAAACTTAAGAACAAGAATAAAGCAAGAATGTCCATTCTTCCCTTTATTTAACATTGTACTGGAAATATTAGCCAATGCAATTAGACAAGATAAATCAATTAAAGGCATAAGAATTGAAAACAAAGGAGTAAAACTATCGCTATTTGCAGATGATATGATAGTATACGTGGAAAACTCAACAATCAATAATAAAACTAACTTGAACAATAAAAGATTTTGCTAAACTTAGACAAAGCAGCAGAATTTAAAATTAACATTCAGAAATCAATAGTTCTTATATACACAAACAAAAACCATTTAGAGGATATAATGATAGAGGACAACTTCATCTAAAATTGTAACAAACTTTGAACATTTAATAAGCATGTGCAAAAAAGAGAGAACTTTAAACCTTCCTTAAAGAAACAAAAGTAGACTTGAACAAATGGAAAGACAAATTTTGTCTTTGCTTAGGATGCTTTAATATCATAAAGATATCATTGTCCTCTCAGTTAATTTATAAATTGAATACAATCCTTATAAAAATTTCTCACGTAAAATTTTTTATAGAGAAATTCATCCTAAAATTTACATGGGGAAAATAAGCATGCAAGAATAACAAGGAAAACATTAGGAAATAAAAATGACCTACAATGGAATATTATCTCTGCCTGAATTTAAAATATACTCTAGAGTTTCTATAATTAAACCTTCTGCTTAAGTATACAGATTAACCAGTTAAATAAAATATAATCCAAAACAGACCCACACATATGTGAAAATTTAGTATATAATAAAAGTAGAAGCTCCAATCACTTGTAGCCATTTGAAGAAAAGACACAATGAGATATACCTTAAACCATATACAATAATAACCCCCAAATGTATCAAAGATAATAATTATTAAAATAAAGTCTGACATTCTAGTTAGAAGAAAACATGAGTAAATTAATTTCTGACTTGGATCTGACCTGGGTCTAATGATGATTGAAATCCTGTAATAATAATAATGATAATGATAAAATTTCACTATGTAAAATTTAAAAACAATAACTTCACAAGGTCAAAAATACCATAAGCAATAAATTCAAAAGCCACGCAACAAACTGGCAGAAAATATTTCTTTATATATCACAGATAAAGAGCTAATGTCTGCAAAGTATGAAGAACTTTTAAAATTGAGGAAAAAAGAAAAACTGAAAAGCAATAGAAAAAATGGGCAAAAGATATGTCCATATAATTTTCAAGCAGTTCATAAATATGTAAAAATATGCTTAACTTTCAAATATCCTTAAACATATAAATATATTCAAATATATTTCTCATAATAAGAAAAATGAAAATTAAATCTAAAATGAGATACCATGTCTTACCTTTCAAAATGGTAAAAAATAATTAAAAATGATTGACATACTCTGTTGACAAAGCTGTGAGAAACCAAACACTCTCATTGCTAGTAGAAATTAAAAATGATAGAACTTTTGGGAGGGGAAGTTGCAATATCCAACAAAAATATTTATGTGTTTATCTCTTGATGTAGCAATCCTTCTTCCAGAAATTTACTCTGAAGATACACCTCCAGCAATATGAAAATACATTTGCCAAGTTCCTCACTGCAACATTGCTTATAATTGCAAAATACTGGAAAAAACCTAAATTTCAATACATAGTAGATGGACTACACTATGATATATCCACTCAATGGAGTAGTATGGGGCTGAAAAACAAATGAGGAAGATCTCTATGCTTGATAGGTTGTGATTTTCAGGATATTTTATTAAATGGAAAAAGCAAAGACCAAAAGAGTATTATACAATGTATACTATGCTACCTTTTGGGTAAGAAGGAGAAGGATGAAAATATATATATTTATAATATCTGTTTAATTTTTCCAGAAGAAACACAAGAAGGATGAACCAGAAATGAAAAAATTTTTTACCTATAGAGCAGCAGTCCCCAACCTTTTTGGCACCAGGGACCGGTTTCATGGAAGACAATTTTTCCACTGACTGGGGCTTGGTGGTGGGGGATGGTTTTGGGATGATTCAAGCACATTACATTTATTGTGTACTTTATTTCTATTATGATTACATTGCAATATATAATGACATAATTATACAACTCAACATAATGCAGAATCAGTGGGAGCCCTGAGCTTGTTTTCCTGCAAGTAGACAGTCCCATCTGGGGCTGATGGGAGACGACGACTGATCTGACAGGAGGCGGAGCTCAGGCAGTGATGCGAGGGATGGGGAGCGGCTGTAAACACACATGAAGCTTCGCTCCCTCTCCAGCTGCTCACCTCCTACTGTGCTCCTAACCGGCCATGCACCGGTGGAGGGAGTTGGGGACCACAGCTATAGAGGATGTGGGGAAATGGATTGGAAAGGATAAGTGGTCAGGGATGGAGGATGATACTTCTCTGAGTACACCTTTTGTGTAGTTTTTATTTTTGGAACTATGTTAACATTTTACATACAAAAAACCTCCCACTAACTATATCATAAATGTATAATGTTACCACACAGAACTGGAGAAAAAAAATTAAAAACTAACACAAGTAACTTTTGAACTTAATTCTTTCACTATATACCACCAGGCTAAAAGACAAAAAGAACTATAAACAAATATTAAACTCTAGATAGTAGTTTTGTTTTCTACAGAAATATGGTAGCAATTCAGAAACCACTTTCTGTGAAATGTAGACATAAGTAAATGAGCAAAAGCATAAATATATTAAGGATAAAGGAAGCCAGGTTTCTCCCTGTTAAAGAAGACAATCAAAATTATGTAAAGAGGAAAATCTTGAATGTACCAATGGTGTTTGATCAAAATGGTAGGTATTAGTATAAACTCTTGGTTTTATTAAATATATATTAACATTTAATAAATAATATTTATTAATATGTAATATCATATGTATGTTCATCTGTTATGTGTGTATATATCTTCTCTCTCTCTCTCTCTCTTTCTCCCCCCGTGCCCTGCTCTTCTCCTGTCCTGTGAACATCTCTGTTCATGGAAAGCATTGGAAAGATTGGAAGCAATGACATTCCAGTAAAAATGAGCACTTTTAGTGCCAAGACCTTGGTTTCTAAATGCTATTCCTCAATAATTGGTTTCTAAATATCATTCTTTCAATCCTTGAAGAAATGGAGGATGCCATGGCATGGTTGGGGCAAGAAAGGTATAAGATGAACCTGGATTTTCTTATTGTGCCAGGAAAATAAAAAGTTTAGAAAAAATGATAGAGATAGATCAAAAAGACTCGGGAGCCAGTGTGAGCAGCTTCCACTGGCCAAGTTTTGGAAATGTGAACATCAAAATAAATAATGTTAGTCATACATTTTAACCTATTTAATAAGATAAGAGTCCATGAGTCCAGGCTGATATAAATTAATGAGTGAATAAACGAGAAAGTGAGCAGAAAGGAAAATCTTTCTTTGCAATAGAATGCTAATTAATACATATAAAGGGAATACTGGAGTTAGAAAATTACCATTGTGCAACCATTACAATAATAACTGATTTAGGTAAGAATCATGAAAGGGTGATAAACTTGTGGTGAGTATTTGATGAGGAAAATGATGTTACATAGCCTAACAGTATTTCCTCACAGGTTACTTACTAATTATAAAGGAAAAATATAATAACTTTGCAGTGAGAAGCCTGGTGGACACCAGCTTAACCAAATGATTCAAGTTATCATCAATAACAATGGGGCAATCTGACATCATGTGCTTACCAATATTATACATGGGGAAGAGCATAGCATCACTTCTTCTGTTATATTTCTGTCAAAAATTTGTAGCATGTATCTAATCAAGAGAGAAAAAAAAAGACAAACTCAGTTGAAGGAAAGTGACCTAAATAATTGGTTTGTACTCTTTAAAAAAATGTCATGATCATGGAAGTCAAAGTAAAGATTAGGAACATGTTCTTTTAATGGTGTTAGTCCCAGTCTAAGTCTGAAGGCCCAAGAGCCAGAAGCACAGATGTCCAAGGGCAGAAGAAGACAGATGCTCCCAGCTCAAGCAGAAAGCAAATTTTCCTTCCTCCAATTTTCTGTTCTATTTAGGCCCTGAAGGGATTAAATGATACCCACCCTCATTGGAGAAGGTAATCTTTACTCAGTCTACCAATTCAAATACTAATCTCTTCCAGAAACATCCTTACAGACACACCCAGAAATAATGTTTTCCCAGCTGTCTGGTCATCCCTTACCCCAGTCAAGTTGATGTATAAAATTAACCATCACAGAGCCAGAACATGCAATGATGTGAAAAGAATTGAGTCATTGTGTAAGGAGTTACCTAGCCTCTGGCTTAGGCTGGAAGGTGGGAGTGGGCTATAAAATGCATACAGTGGTCAAGAGGCTAGAAGTACTGGAAAGAACTAGAAAGTCTTAACTCTTTCATTGCAATAATCAAATTGAAGATTGTTACTGGAAGTGAACTTTGGTGGGATAAACCTGAATTAAGCAAAACAAGACTTAAGCACATAGTGAGAATTAGACCTGAGAGATATTTGTTGAACTGAGGTGAATTCCCAGTTGTTTTTAAAGTGCCCACTATGTACGGTCACTGCAGTAGACATTAGCTATACAAAATGTTGGGGGAGTATGAGAAATAAAGTGGCTAAACATGGAACAAGAGGCCTTTGGTCCAACCCTTTCATATACAGATGAGGAAACTGATGCCCACAGTGAGACTGGCCTGACCCAATATTACACAGCCAGTTCAGGGCACAGCAAAGAGAAACCCTGCTTGGGTAGTGTGGTTTGCCTTTAGGTGCACTGCCCCCCATTTTAACCAACAAGGATTGAGGAGGAGTTGCTGTACAGAGAGACAGAAGATATGGCAAACTGGAGAGTTGTTGCTGCAATAGACCCTTCATCCAGCAAAGATGTATTTACTACCAGGTTGGTATTTTGGCATTTGATGAAAGAATCCAAACTAGGAGAAAATAGACTATCTTTGTGCACCTCTCAACATCAAAATGCAATTACTAAGCTTTTCTGAAGGGTTCAATACCATGCTAGATATTGTCCATGTTGGTCTTCACATCTGCAGAGCCTGAATCACTATATGTTTGTATGATGACTAAATATTCTATTATTCTCGCATTTGTCTTTGGTGAATATTGTTGGAGTCATTTACTACTGGAGTTTTCTCTACAGTTTTTCTACTAGCTTACTTTTCTACTTTTCTTTTTGGCCCTATCCTACTCATCCTAAGTTAGTTTCTTGCAGCAGAACATGTATGTGTACTTGTGTTGTGTTGTGTATGTGTGTACGTTAGCAGGGGGTCGTGTCCCTATTCCTAGTGGATATAAAAACAGTTTCTGTTCAGACAGTACCCACACTTATGCTCCATGTTAATCTTGGCTCAATCCTTCAAAAACTGGCCTTGAAGTCTGTGCTCCCCTTTACTCACCTCTTTACCTTACCCCAGCCAAAAGAACCTAGCTCCAAGAATACCTTCTGCACAAGCTCTCCAAGTATTGGAAGATCTCTTTTCCATTCTGGGGTTGCAAGGTATAGTGAAACATGGATAAGTTTGGAGTCAGACAGATCTGAGTTCCACTTATGGTTCTACCCTTTATTACCATTTTGGGTTGTTGCCAGTCTTAGGCGGCAGAACACAGGAGGTGATCCTAATCACAGAGATTGGTACAGAGAGGTGAGCAAGAAATATGAGTCACTTATTTTATCTCCAGCCCCTCTGGCTTAACTGGTAGGAGGTAAAGATCAGTGGATCTGAATTTAGACTATTTACCCTCTCACATGTGGCTAACAAACACACATGGATACATGCATGAACACACATGAACACACATACAGAATGCTTGAATTTCTTTAGTTTGTCCCTCCAGGTCTACTCCGCACTTCATGGAAGCAGATCTTATGGCCTACATCAATGATATCCCTTGTCCTCTGGCTTCTATTAGTTTGGCAAATGGAAAGCCCTGGCAGATCATTGAAGAGAGGATATTCCCTCCCTGTGGGTCACCTTGGGCTGCCTGTGTCCCTTGGCAGAAGGTCACCCTCTTGTCAGGCAACACTTTTCACATGGCTCTCTCTGTCTCTGGATTTCAACACCACTCCCTCTCCTTGCCCCTTAACGCCTAGGGGTGGTTATGGCTCCAGCTGTTATTAGTACCAGAGTACCACACAGTCCCTTATGATTTCACTACACCCTGTAAGTATAATAGAACCTTTATTCAACTTTTTCCCAAATAACCCAATTTCAGTGCACTGTGTTCTGCTTGGACTCTTACTGATGTACATGCATGCACATACAAACAAATACACACACTACACCCATGCACACACACACTACACATGTGTGCACACACACACACTCATACCCACACACCCTCCATATGTACATACATTGAATGCTATAGAATATTCAGGGTTCTTTGAGGACAACTTACTGGAAGATGAATAATGGGAGATATGCTCAAAGGTTGGTGAGAGTTTGATTAACTTGGTTGTAGTGAGCACAGTGGGAGTGCTTTCTTGAGCCTTCCATTTGCCTTCAACTCAGAATAAGTGTCCAGTCAGCAGTATGTCTCCTATTAACATAATAGATTTTTGGGGGCCACAGATCTCTTTGGGGATCTTATGTAAGCTATGAAATCTCTCCCTAAGAAAAACCTACATATTCAATTCTGTATGTAATTTTGGGACTTCACATATCCCCAAAGGCCATTCATCATGCACAGAGTTAAAGATTCATGTTTTAAGTAAAAAGAATATTCACAGCCTCTGGAATACTAGGCATCTCCAGAGAAAGTCTGGCATCCTTTGGTAACTCATGGCATTTATTACATTAGCTTTGCAAGGAACACCCCCCCACCCCACGTCTGAGCATGTTGCTTTATGTTGCTTCTTTTCCATTTGGACTTTCCTCCCTTGATTGTGGACTGTATGTACCAGAAGGGCACCACTTCTAGGTTCATGTGCCCCCTCCCAAACTCTGCCTTGCACTGGGGCTTTGAGGGTGACTATCAGAGTACAATGGAAGAGGCAGGAAAGGGTAGCACTAATTAGAGACCTTGCTTGGCCTTTTGCAACTGATAAAGACTTTGCCCCTTATTCTCCAAGAGGTCTGGATTTGCATTTCCAAAAACAGCTGTGTTTTTTGGACAATAGCCACTCCCCCTTTGTTCCTCTCTCCTTCTAAATGACTTTCCAGGATAGCACAAAATAAGCAAGCCATTTAGAGGAACAAAACAAAGAACTGCATCACTGGCATTAAAATATCTTAAGGGTAGGTTAGGTAACATACAACATCTTAACTCAACAGGATCATAGAATCACTAGACTATAAGCCCCTCATGGTCAAAGACTATCTGCTTCTATAATCCATCCCCAACAGCTCCCATTGCATGGCACAGGGTTGCCACCCAATGCCATTTAGTTGAGTAAATAAGTGAATGGATGAATGAATCCAAGACTTCTATTGTCTCAATAAACTTTGGAGATAATTTAGTGTAGTCTTTCCTTCGATGCTCAAATGGTCTTCATCTTCCAATCCAACACAAAGTTTATCAAATGCTTCCTACGTGCAAGGACTCTGGAGGTTATCAAAATGAAATAGATTTGGACCACAACCTCAAAATTTATAATCTACTAATGGAGAAGATATACAAATAACTATAATACTAGAGCAAATGTAAAAAGTAAAGAAAAATGTCTGCACTTAGTGATTATTCCACCATTATTCCAAAAGTTTCAATCATAGGGAACTAACTTCCACTACCAATAAAAGTCAATATGAATTGTGTGCTTATTGCATGCTAAATACATTACATCATTATAATATTTATATTCAGGTGTATGCTATTATTGTGCCTATTTTACAACAAGAAAATTGAGGCTCAGAGAGATTAAGGGAGTTGCTCAAGGTCACAGGGCTAGTAAGTAGCAGAACAAAGACTCTGCATTCTGACCCAGTTCACATATAAGCAGATTTATTTCTAGAAAGATCTTGATGTTGCACTGAAATCTGCCTCTCCTTAGTTTCCATTTGGAACTAATTCCAATCTCCCAAGCCACGAAGACCAAGTCTCTCATTACTTGAAAAACCAATTATTGAATTAAATCACATCAAGTTAGTTTAATAGTCAGCAATCCTCTGTTGCAATTATAGTTTAGGCTGCTACCATTTGTGTCACAAGTGTTGGTCTACACTGAATTTCTTCTCTAGTTCATTGCTTTCTTTCTCCTTGATTTCACCCCCCATGAAAATCACTAGTTTGCAAGTATTGATGCTACAGCAACCTGGTGATTTTTGTGTTTTCTGACTCATTTACCCCAAAGCCATAGTGCATCAAATGCCTTTGGTTTTGTGGCCCTTTCCTCTTTGGTTCCAGTCATGTTTATCTGGTTGTGTCTTTGTTCACTTAACAAATATTTGCTATGAATTGCGAGCCTATTGGATAGCAAACATTGTCTGGTAATGGGTATACAAGGAGGGAAAGACATCATTCCTTTCTCCAAGGAGATCACAGTCTTGTTTGGAAGCAGCTAGGCATGGAAACAATAGCAAATAGTGTTAATGAAGAAATGTACCACATGTCATGTGCAATGAAAGGGTATCCCTTTGGTCTGTCCTAGGGATGCTAGGCAAGTCTTCAGAAAGAGGTAGTTTTGGGGATAAGATCTGATGGAGGACTCAGAACTTTCTAGACAGACAGTGGAGGTAGGACACTCCAGGGAGAGGGATGAAGCCCCGAGTTGTGAGACAGCACGTGAAGGAGCGTAGCGGATTCAGGCACGTGGAAGAGCTGGGTGTGGGAGGAATGCAGAGCACCTATGAGAGCTTGGGGGCTTGGGCTGGAAAGGGAGGCAGGGGTCAGCTTGCAAAGAGCTTTGCCTGTCCTGCTGAAGGGCTAGCTTTTATTCTGGGGTTCTGCAGAGCCACTGAAGGACTTTAAGCAGCGTACTGTTCGGATTAGCCTTATGTTTTAGAAAGTTCACTCTTTTGGCCCAAGAGTGGGGTGGAATAAAAGAGGTAAGAGTGAAGGCATGGGACAAGTTTGGAAGCTGATGAAACCCAGAGAAAAGAAATGGGAAGTCCAAGTGGACAGAGAAATAGGGATGGGGCTTGAGGAAACAGTTCGAGAGACGTGTAAGAGGGTGGATGAATTGAATATGGGGAGTTCAGAAGGAAGATTAGAGTAACAGCAGGGTTCTCATTTTTGGCAATTACAAGTCTACTGGCTACAGCAGTGGGAGGGGAAGAAAACCAGGGGTGGCAGGGAGGCTCGACGGATGTGGTGTGCGGCGTGTAAGGTTTGACCTCGTGTCACCAAGTGGCAATGCTCAGGAGGCGTTCGTGTCCACAGGAGGAGAGCCGTCGGGTGGGGACTGTGGGCCCCCCTCCCTCCCTCCCTTCTCTCCTGTTCCTTTCCTTTCTCTTTCTTTGTATGGCCCTTCCTTTCTTCTCTTTTCATTTTTCTGCCTTCTTTTGAGAATGAAACTTAAGAATGCTTATATAGAGAAGGAAAAAGTGGAAATAGAGGTTGAAGACAGAGGAAGGGGAAGAAACGCTCTGGTGTGAGATCCCGAGGAGGAGGGGCCAGGATGAGGTGGGGGCGGGGCGCCTCTTTTGCTCATTGTCCTCGTCTAGCTTTGGCTCTTCTGTGTTGGTTCTCCTATCCTTTGCTTCCACTTTGTTTCTTCCTCCACATTTCTGCATAAGATAGTGTCAAATAAGAATTGGCACATGTGCACGTTTGCCTGTGTGTGTGCACATGCTTGTATACACACGTCCACAGATGCACATACGCAAAAACCTGAAGATCCCCCGATAGCTTCATTCAAATCACATTGTTCCCATTTCCAGATCGTAAGCCTGGCTGAGGGGCAGACAGGACATTCTTGTAGGAAGGAGTCTGACCTTAGGGAGAAAGATGTGGCTCTCATCTCTCAACCTATGATGTCTGCTCCCAACAGACATCTCTCTCCTGCCATGAAGCAAGAGGACAGATTTAGTCAGGTGTGGCATTGGCTTCCTAATCTCCTAAGGGCATGTAACGAATAGCGGGGAGGTTCTGTTAGATGGAGGGAATCAAGTGCTCCCCCCCGATCAGTACAGAGGAAAGAAATGCAACAGAAGTGCTGTCTGCCCACCATCCTCAGTGGGCACTAAAGAGGCCCAGCGGGCCAAGGCTCTGATCCAGTTTCCACTTGGCCAGCCGACTGGAAACAGCTACTCACCGGGCCACTGGGTTCTTTCCGAAGAACAGTGAACAGCGGTTTGGGGTAGGTGGGGGCAGCGGCTGGTTGGGCAAGAATGTCAGAAGCAGACATGAGCCCCATAGCCCAATAGTTCCAATACCAAAGAAGCCCTTGTCTAGAATAATGGGACAACCCATCTAAAGCAGGGAAGAAGAAACAGGAAATTAAAAAAAGACACAACCACTAAATAAACTGAAGCATTCCTTAACCACCCCCTTAGATAAACAGATCATCTTCTCGTAGAATGATATGGATAGCCAGTCTGACGTTGCCCTAGCTGTTAAGAAACATGGCAGCCAGACTTTCTGTGCCGGGAGGCTCTGGCCAGCCTTTGTGCATGTGCCTGTGGATATTTTGACTCCAGCTCCCTTTTCAGGATTCCTACTGCAGCTGGTCCTCAAAAGGTCTGACCTCTACCCTTTCATTTCTAAAGCCCTTTTCGGCAGTTACTGGGGTTCCCAGGTCCACGGCAGGTTGGGTATTGCCAGGGCATGTGACCCCATCCCTCAGCAAACTCAGCTCAGACACAGAGATACCGGAAAGGCTGAATCCACGCTGAAGGATCATCAAACCAACCCTCAAGTCATGTATTCCAACTTAGATTTCCACAGGGTGTCCATAAAGTCTGGAAACAGATAATGTTATTTTATTTTATTTGTATAGATCGAAAAATGTCCTTGGCAACACCATGTATTTTTGCCTATGCTTCTGAAGTTTATGGGTGAATGAGGGTGGTCAGTGAGATTCATGTTGTTGGGGAATAGGTTATTTTGCCTAATACTTATCTTTTTATTCACTCTGCCAAGCAAACTGTATGTTTGAAGCCATATTATGTGCTAGGTGCCACAGAAGACGCAGATGTACAGAAGATAAACTGCCCCCCAGCAGTTTACAGTGTACTCCATAGGAATGACACTTGCACGGCAGTAAACAACACAAGGCAGAATGTGTCTATGTCTTTGTACTTACCATGAAGTGTGAGAAATATCCAGGTCATGGCTCTCTTATCAGTGGCAGAAACCCAACTCCAACTTAAACAAAAAGGGTATGATTTATTCAAAACAAAAAGGAATTATTTATTGAAAGCAAATAAGGTATTGATTATTGCTTCTCATAAATGGTGAGCCAAAAGGCAGACCTGGTTTCAGATACAGAGAGATCCAAAGACTTGTGAAGGTATCAGGACCCTGCCTGAGATGAAGCCAACATACAGGGCAGAGCCGGGACCTGAGAGACAGATGGACTTTCTCCAGGTGCCATGTCCTTACCCAGCAGACCTCCTCCACTCCAGGACCCATCTAGCACACCTTTGAGAAGACCCTGGTTTCTCCCACATGGCTTTTATCACCAAATCTGGACCAATCTCTCCTCCTTGGAGATGGATACTTGTGTTGGTCATGCTGGGACAGGTGCCACCCACGTGAATGGAGCAAAGAAGAAGTGAAATCCTCAAATAAAAAGATGCTAGGCCAGCCTGTCACAAATATCCCCTTCTGTGACCCAGATCTGAGGGGGTGGCTATTGGCAGCAGACAGATAGTAGGGAGAAGATGGGCTGGAAAATGAGGTGGACCCTACAGAAAGAAAGGCAAGGTGCTGGAAGATGGACTCTGGGCAACAGTGAGTCATGGGGATTGACTCTATCTTGGTGTCGGTGGAGAGGGGCTGAGGCACACATGGCTGGCGGAAGGGGAGGAGCCTTGGATGCAGCTGAAGAGCCAGCTCTTTGATGAGACATGGGGAACAATTAGAATTACTTGCCAGTGTATTGAAGCCAGGAAAAAACCTGGCTTCAGAGAGTTGGGTAGGTTGAGATAGAAGAAATGAAGTGGCGAGTAGAGGAGGCATGCCAATAATCCAGGGGGAAGGGCAAGGGAGAGGGTCTGAGCTGGGTGACAACAGACCTGGATGGGAGGGACACTGCAGCCAAGCAGTGTCCCAGGGGACTGGCAGTGAGCAGTATGGGTATGTCTTTACTTCTGTTTGTGAGCGGAAAGAGCATCATCTCTCATGAATATGTTCAGCAAAGGATGTGTCCACTAAAAGGACTGAGTGTCTAGTGCTTTTGTCTTGGTCAAGTTCCCTCTAGATGGAGAACCATTATCTCTGAGCAGAAATGGTATTTACATAACTAGAGACCATGTAGTGTTTTCTCACATTCTAATGACTTTTGCTATTCACCTGTCTGTCTCCCGTGGAACAGATGCAAAGTCCAGGTGTCTCCAGCTCTTCCCCAATATTGAAACAATGTCAATGAGCTGAGCCTGGTTCCCTGTTATGCCTTACAAAAGGAACCCAGATGAGAGTGTTGGTAACTGAATTTAAGGAAGAGTCAAAGGCGGCTGCTAATATTTCTGCCAGGCCACAACTAAAATGAAAAAGGAATTGGATTTGAGTAGCCAGCATTCAACTAATTTGAACATTAGGATGTCCAATTTCACCTTCTAGGGGCCCCTGAAGCTCAAAAGGGCCGTGTTCTTCTTACTGATGCAGGTAATGCAGGACCTTGTTTTGGTGTCTCTGACAGGCTTATAACCATCTACGACTCTGTTGCCACAATTTCTGTAGAGACAGGAGAAAATGGATGCATCCAGGCTTGGGAGGTGCTGTCATGTGTACCCAGGGGTATACGGCAGGGGTTAGCATAAGACTGGGAATGTGCTGACAGATGGGTGGAAGTCAGAAGAAGGCATGGCATGTGGTCACGGGGCCAGAGGGACATGAGTGTGCTTGGCACTGCCAATACCCAGAGAGGTGGCCTGATAAATGGGCGCTGCCGTGGTAGGCGTGGGCTCCGTGGGAGGGAGTGGACTGTTGTTGTAAGCAGAGGGGCTGGGCCAGGAGGAGCAGAGGAAAACATGTTGGGGGAAACTGCCCAATGGATAGACCAGTTAGGAGACAGGATTGTCCACTAAGGGATGGCAGAAGCAGGGAGGTACTAGAACTAGACAAAGATGAACTCTCAGCACTGAAAAGCATCCCACATAAGAGAAAGAGCACAGATGTGAGCACAAGTGGCTTAGAAGGTTGATTACACTCCATTCCCTAATCTGAAGGGCTTGCTAAACTCATCCCATTTGCTACTTTTCCTATAGGTAAGGGTGGCACCCAAACAAAGAGAGACTGTGGGGATGTGGACAGAAATATAAAACTTTACCTCTCAGTACTCTCTTGAGAATATAACACCTCTTTCACACTGGACTGCCCTCCACGTTCCCACTTCTTTGCCTAAAAACATCTTTCAAGGCCTAGCTCACGTATCACCTTGGCCATGGGAACTTTCTTTATCACCTGGGGTGACTGCCTGTTCTCCCCCCACTGGAATCTTCTGTCTGGGGACTCCTCTTACTCAGACTCGAATTAAATTTATCTGTGTACTGGTCTTAATCCCCACTGCCTAGTAAATGTTCTGAATATATGTGACCGAATAAACCCCTCCTATCCCATGGCACCTAGTATACTATTTAGTTGATATTCTAGTTGTTACTGTGATCAGCGTTATTAAGGGCTAACCACATGCAAAGTGCCATTATTTCATTTATTATTCACAAAAATGTGAAAACTTAGTTTCTATTATTTTCTAATTTTTTAGATAACATAACATGTATACATTTCTTGTTTTTGTTGTTGCTAGCAGATTGAAGGAAATAAAATTGTTGCATTGGGTGGGGGATGTTGACTGAGTCTTGCTCATTCCTGTTATTTCCTTCCACTAGAATAATGCTCTGGGGCTCTCTTCAGCTGCTCACTCTTCCCCTGGGGAGGAGGAGGAACCTCATCTGGTGGATTTGGAAGGGAACGTGTAGCCAGTCCCTCCTTAGTCCTCTTTCTCTTGGAATGAAACTGCCTCTGGGAAACACATGGTCTGCCCTGCTCCTGGAGGTCTCAAGTCTTTCAGGAGCAACATCTGTCCTGCAGGAGAGGCTGCCATATCCAGCAAGGCCTGCAACTGGTTGGATCATTCTGCATAGTTCTGGGACTCAGAATCAGAAAACCCACTTGCACCATCATTAAGCCACATTCACCAACTCTAACAGGGACAAAGGTGATATTTTGTTCCCATTTGCCTTATTCTTTTTTTCTTGTTTCCCCACTGGCTCAGAATTCTGGTGGGAAAGGGGTGCCATTGATGGGGTCCCTCTGGCTCCCACCTGGCCCCTCGTAAGTTCTTCATCCTCATCTCCATCACTGGCTCGGCTGTGGCAGGGTACAGATGCCATATGACCTCTCCCCTGAGTCTTCCAAAACTGTTTCTTGCCTCAGAGCTTGGTTTTCCTTTTCTTTGGGAGTACAACAGTGGACACCCCCATCCCACCCCTCACCTGCCATCAGGGAAGCTAATGGGGTGTCCAAGGCAAAGTCAGGTGGAGTGAAGATTCTAAAAACAGACTCATGCTTAGCTTTGTCCCCTCCTGATGACAAGCTAGAGGAGGAAGGTGGGGTCCTGAATGTTGGGTGTGGGATAGGAACCCCCAGGAAGCTGCTGAGAAGCAATACAGTCTTGACAAGTTTCTGAAAGGGCCCCTGTCACTCCCGCAAAATGAGGCCATGTGGAAAGGACCTTCAAGAAGCCAGAGGGGAGGGTTGAACATCGCAATGTGCTGAGGACTGCGCCAGATCCTTGACAAGGATGCCATTATCCTATTTTATACATTTGAAACTAAGGTAAGAGAGAGCAAGCCACTTGTCCCCAGCTACACAGTGAGTAGGTGGGAAAGTCTGGATTTGAACCTACCACTGCCTGACTGCAGAAAGGCCCTGTTCTTTCTTTTGCCCGGGAGGATGGGTAAGGGTGAGGGGGGCAGCTAGAAGTTGGGAGGCATCCACAGGGGAAGAGTGAGACACATGGTGGTTGGGTCTATGGAGTGGGACCCAATGTGTCTGGGCCCGGGAGGCTGAGCTTCCTGAAGACAGGGGGATGAGTAGAAATACTTTTGGTCAACACCACCTCCTGGAACTCTTTAGGATCCCTCCAAATCTGCCAAAATGCTGCTCACTGTAAACCGAGAGTACACTCGAGTAGGTGTCTGTGCCACACCATGATTGCTCCAAAGATGTGGATTTTGGCATGGCCACAGCCAAGGTTCCATTTCTCCTCTTCAAAAGCTGGATCATTGCTCGGGGGTCTTCCACCTCCTTCCTCAGTTCCTTCCATGCTCACTGCCAGCTCCCTCCTTGGAAAAGCTGGGGCAGGGAGTAAGGGTGGGGGCTGTGTGTGTACTTGTGCCCACATATGCCTGTGTCTTGTGTTGTTGAGTCAAGAATGGGCAGGAGGGGAAGCCTGGACAGCAAGGCAGCCCTGGGCAGTCTGGTGATGAACCTGAATGGAGAGGGGCTGTTGGATGTTAGCACGGACTCTGTGCAGGGGGGTGCAGGCAGGCAGACGAGGATGCATTGGCTGAGACACACGGCGTCTCAGGGGAGGGTTTGGCTGAGGCAATGGAAGAATGCTTGTCGGGAACTGGCTTGCCTGGAATCATAACCTTCCCTGCTGTCTCCACACCACACTGTGGGGCACAGCCCTGTGCCTCTCAGCTGGTTAGAATGCTTTCCTAGCTGGGGAGGGGGACTGGAGACCTGGTGACCAGGGGCAGCTGGGAGTTCATGGCAAGAGCATTGGACTCAGAGGGAACTTGGGATCAAGTCCCGCTTGGGATCCTATTTGGGTTTGTTGCTTGTTGAAGGCAGAAGCAAACACAAACAAACAATGGACAAACCAAAAAAACAACTTTCCCTGAGTCAGTTTTCCCATTTCTTTAATGAGGATTACAGCACCCATCATATAAGGCTACAAGAATGAAAGAGATAATTTGTGCAATGGCAAGGACCCTGCCTGGCACATCTTAAGCCCTAAATGAATACTGAACGAGGCAGCCAGACCGACTGCCACTGAATCTCCTGGTCCCATCTTCATGTAAAATCTTGATATTTTGTTCCTCGTGGATGTTTTGCATCAGTTTTGATTTTTAAAAAAATATTTCATTAAAATATTATTTATCATAACTACTGAGTTTTTTGGTGATCCCTTGAATTTTTTGCCCAAGGCACCTCACTAGTGTTATCCAAGAGGCAGTGCTGTTGGCCTTGTCTCCTACAATCAAATCTCTTAATTTTTTAAGCCTCAGGCTTCTCACCTGCAAAATAATAGCATCTACCCTATAGGCTTGTGCTGAGAGTGAAATGTGTTAATACACGTGTCACATCTTCATCTTCAGCTGTTCCTAGTGCTTGTAAGCACTCAGTAGACGTTAGCCACTATTCTTGGCATTGCCGCTGTTGTTAGTACTAGTAGTCATTCTCTTAGCCTGGAGACAGACTCTTCCAGATGAGACATTCTCCATGGAGGGAGAGAGGGGGATGAGCTCTAGAAACAGAAATGGGTCAGATTAGGCAGCCCAGGTTCCTCAGGGCCCTGAAGCCAGGGCACGGATGCATGAGAGCTTCCAGAAACCTCGGGGCTGAGCGTGCAGGGGAGAGGCAGCCTTGCCAAGCCCTTGCAGAAAATGCTTGCAGGGCAACTCCTCTCTGGAGACGCCACGAGTTGCCCCAACAGCTTTTCCTTTCAGGGCTTGTTTAACATTTCAAACAAAATAAAATAAATAAATGCAGTGTTTATGGAAACCTAAGACAGAAATGAAGATGACTTAGGAGAAAGTTAAGTGGAAGCAGGCCAGAGGGAGTCTAGAGGATGCCCCTTTCCTCAGTGTTAGCAGTTTTGTGCTTTAATTTTTCAGCTCTTCCTACTGCTCCCATGCATTTCTCCCCAGCACCCCTTCTGCTGATGTGCACAAATATATGTGTGTACATGTGTGCACACGCACACATGCACACACATGTACACACACACTCCTCTCCCAGTGAAAGGCACACACTTCAGACTCCATCTCACACATCTTGCTGTCTTTCTGGAAATGCATCCATGCACTTTCTCCTTTATCTTCTTGGCTATTTTTTTTTTTTTTAGACAAAGATTCTCATTAACTCACTCTGATAAGATGGTGTATACTTCTCTTTAACTCTTTGATGCTTTGGCCTTGACGTTCACTCCAGATAGACCAAGCCAGACTTGTTTTTATGTGGATAAGCCATTCCCGAGTCAAAGTTCCCAGGAGGTGAGAAGGTGGACAGAAGAAGCAGGTTCCTACAGGGGAAGACTTCTGTTTAATGCTTCACCTAGATTTGCCTCTCAGTACTTTAAATATATGTGGACCTCTTTATTCTTCTAGCCTTTTTCTTTTTGTATCTTCTTCTTTGTCATCCAGTCTCACTTTACTAGACTCCATCATGGGAGGGAGGCTTTGCCGGAAGCCAAGATGCTGTACAGGGAGGTGGTGAGCATGTGAGGATTCCTCAGAAGCCCATGTGGCATCTCAGCACCAAAGCCAAGCACTCTGCTCCTAAAGCAGGTCAGGGCATGTCCAGGAGTCCTAGCGTCCAGAAGCTCAAGATGGTTCAGTGGTGAAGGGACCCTGATGCTGGTGACAGCACAGATCTTGGAAGCCCTAGATGGCCTCTGCATGTCCCTCCTGGCCTCTGCAGGGCTGGCTGTCCACCAACCACCCTTCCAGTCTGGTGGAGAAGGCTCTGATCTATAGGAGCAGAGAGGTCTCACATGGCTTAAGCCAGGGCCTGGCCTAGTGACCATCAGGAAGTACAGAAGATCCACACTGCAGGTGTGGGGAACAGAGGCCTCACTTCTGGAAGAGCTGAAGCTGATGTCCAAAGTGTGCCATGCACATGTGGCTATAAGAGTCTTCCCTCATTCTGGCTTGGCTGGATGACCAGGTGAGAGGTTACCTCTCTTGAATCTCAGAAAGCTGGGAATACCACTTCACAGGATTGTGAGGATTAAATTTAAACAAGATATTTCCTGTAAAACATACTATGGGGCCAGCACTGTGCAAAGTTCTTTAATCTGCATTTATTTCTCCCCATTTCCTTGCCCTGTCCCTCTCTGAATAACTGCTGCACTGGCTGTAGAGAGAGGGATGTGGTAGACTAAGACCTCAGTGGTTTCTAAATGATGGTCTATGAGGAATACCTGGGTATTTTCACCTGCTCCACAAAGTGAAAAAATTATGTTGGCCAGTGCACAAAGTGTGTCTTTCCAGATCTGCAGGAACTTAGATCAACTTCTGTATTCCCAACTTCCACATTCCCTCCATCCCTCAAGCCACCAGGCAGAGGGTGGGAGATACTTCTCATTAAACTCGGCCACAAATTGGTCATGGGTCCATCTTTGTCCTGGTTAGTTATCTACTTCCCCATCCATTAACTATACAGACAGACAGTCTGAGGGCCTCAAGGGCAGAAGATGACCTCTGCTCTTCCACCCAACGAGCCCTGACCCACCCTTCTCATGCACACTGCGGGGAAAGATCTGCTCTGTGCAAGACGCAGAAAGTTCAGGACATGGTCCTTTGCTTCAAGTAGCTTACAGAGATGAATGTCAGCCTTAGGGAAATGCAAAAGATGCCTGCAATCCAGGGCCAACTTGGAGAACATTTCAAGGAGAACTTGGCATTTATTGTAGAGTTTGGGAAGTGAGTAACATGTTGATAAGGGCGTGGATAGGTATGTCCGAGGAAGCACCTGGCAAAGGAAACAGCTGGTTGCAGGAACGGTGACTCATGCTTGCCTGAATTTTCAGGTTCCTTCAACAAGCCTTAGGAAATCAGGTTGGAGAGTGGCTTTGCTGGAGAGTGTCCGTTGGCCCCTCCAGACTGGTGCTCTGCCTTCTACCCTGCCCTGTGTCCCGGAGGCTGCCTCTGGACTGCACTGACGGGTTCCCTTGCCTGATGGCTCCTGTTCAGGGTTGAGGGAGGAAAAGGAAGCCAGAGGCTATCTTCCCCATGCTGGGCTACAGGTATAGTGGCTGCTTCTTGGCCAGAGGCTCCTGACAGCAACCCTCTCTTACAGCCAGGGTGCTGATAGCTGTTCCCTTCTCCTGTGCCTTGGACCCAGGGGTGATGATGGCTCCTTATGTTGGATGTTGCCAGAGCAGGGGATTTCATCATCTCTTAATCCTACACTGCCTTGTAATAACCCCCTCCTTAAACTCTGCCTTGTCCCAGCCTGTGTACCCACTGTTCCTGTTGGGACTGTGGTTGATGCGGATGCTTTAGGGCCACACTGTGGAGGCTCCTAAATGACAAGGTGAGACTGGAGGCGGCATGTGGTGAGTCACTTCTCACAGTGCCTTGCTAAGTTCTGCGTGCAGGAATGGGGGTTCAGCACATACCTACTGACCAAGCCTTTGGAGAGCTGAGAACTCCTGGGGCTGACTTTTAAAAGAGGCCTTTGAAACCATCATCCCAGGGAAAATAATCTGGGTCAAAAAGACTACTGCGGAAAGGGTGCGAGCCGGCGAGTGTGAGAGCTGACAAAGCAGACAGTGCTCGTCCTGAGCAACCGGCCAGCCCGAATATTCCAAGCCCTTGTGTAATTCTGTCCTCTAACGTGGCTGGTTTGACTCAGCACTGCTGGGGAGCCACAGAGCATTCCTCATTAGCATTTATGATCTCATTATAAGCTTCTGAGAAAAATACCAACAAAGGGTGCTAAGTCCCTCTTGAGCTACCTTTTTCACATTTTTCTTTTATTTGCTTCCAAAAAACCTCTAACTTGTAGAATTCAGACATAGCCAGGCAGCCTCCATTTTGATATTCCAACTTCCTTTGGAATAATTTTGGGAACAAGCAAACAGTCTCAGGAGGAGAAAACTCCTGCTCACACCACACGTTTTCTGACATAGTCCCCATATTCACAGGCTGGGCTGGAGGACCTCAGAGAAAGGAGCCAAAGATGCAGCACTGGAAGGTACGGGCTCGAATCCCAGCCCTCCTGCTCACTAGCTTTGAGGTTTGGGGTTCATTTCTCAATCTCTCTGAGCTTTGGTTCCCGCATCTACAAAATGAGAATGAGAAGCATATCTAATTCACCATTTTGTTGCAATGGATGGATATATAAAGGGTAGCTGAACCAGAACAGAAAGGAGGGGAAATGGAGGCCAGAGACCAAGGATTTCCTTGTTGAATCTACTCTCCCTTCACCACACTAGGAGATCTCCCTGTGGGAGGGATACGGACAGTGCTCTGGGTCTTTTTAACCAATAGCAGAATATACCATATTCAGCAGAGATTATAGTAGGCATTTTGTGCTAGAAAGGCCTCGTTATTTTACGCAACTTTGCCAGTGAGGGCAAAAATATGCCTGGCACCCAACCTCTCTCTCCCTGGCAGACCACCTCCTGTGCATAGAAGGGAGACCGTCAGTGTTCCTACCTCTCACAGGCATGTCAACCTGGACATCTTCCTAGAATTCCACTGCTCCCAATTGTCCCAGTCTTCCCAATAAAACCAATTCAACAAACACGTGTGTACCAACTATGTACCAAAACCCTCATGTGGCTCTCTCATCATTCTCCAATAGCTCTTAAAAGTAGATATTATTACTCTCTTGTCACAGATCAAGGAACTTAATATCATGTCAAGTAACTAGTTCAAGGCATCAAGCGACTTGGCCTCAAATCCCCAGTGTGGTCAATACCAAGCCTTTCTCACTGGATCACCAGTGTTTTCCTAACCAATCATAAGACACAGGTGGTTGCTCCAATCTAATCCATTAAACCTATAATTTACCCACCTTGGGGAAAAACAAATTAGATAAAATAGACTACAACGGCTTTATGTAAAAAACAGCCCCATTATTTTAACCTTATTCCAGCTCAAAGTTGGACCATGTGATAATAGATAGCTAACCTCTATGCAGTGATTACTATGTACCAGGCATTTTGCATGGATCATATCATTTAATCCTCATACTAACCCTATGCAGTAGGTACTATTATTCTCTCTGTTTTGAAACTGAGGCACAGTAAGATTAAGGAGTTTACCCAGTTTCTACTGTAAGTAGGGTGGCCAACATTGTAATCCAGGCATTTGGCCGAAAGCTGTGCTTTTATAGCCACTCCACCATGTGCTGTATGGAGGAGCTGATTTCATGGGGACTCACTTAACTAGTAGAATGTGCTCATGTTAACAGCTCTGTGAACTCCATGATCTGTTCATTAGTGAGACAGTCATCTATCAGCTCACCCAAATCATAGCAATAGTAGTTATAGCTCCCACTTACTGCATGCTTCCTCAGTAGCATGCACCTACCCCAGAAGGTTTTCATCTTCATAGCAGTCCTGTAAAAAATGTCTTATTAGCCCTACTTTTCAGATGAAGAATTTGACTCTTTGTCTAAAGTTGTACAGTAAGGAAGTGGTGAAACAGGAATTCCAATCCAAGTTTGTTTTGTTTTTTTCTGAAAATCCATAGACTGGAGTAGAATCTCAAATTATATATTTGTCCATCCTTATGCTTTAGTTTCCATGGTAATGGATTATTTAAAAACAAAACAAAATGATTTTGATAGCAAAACAAGCTCAATTCAATTTACTTATAAACAATGGGCACTGACTCTTTCATGCATTTAAGCTATGAGACACTCCAATATTAATTCAATCAATAGGTTTTCTTTCTGTGGCCTGTCCCTTCCAAATATTCTTTGCTATCTGCATGTCTGCCTTAGATACATAAGGACCTGGCTTTGTCTTGTGTGTCTCTCAGAATGGTGCCTCTGCTCTGGGCCAGATGCCAGGAAGCCCTCAGTGAGAGCCTTTGTATAATGTTGATAGGATATAACCACAGAAGGAAGCCCTTGTAGTCCTAAAGATGGGGCCTGCAGGCCAGCGTACTTTGAATAAGTCAGCCATCCTTTTCCAAAGTTATACCTTTTTGCCCTCAAAACAGTGACTCTAGGCATAGTCCTCAATGCAAACAGTTCTGTTATAGTAGAGGCATTTATAGATGTTTGTTTTGCTCTCTGCTTGTCAAGCACATTTTAAAACATTGATTGTCAATGGAGGGCTTTCCAGGAAACGGAGAACTCCAAGTCTCTGCCCCAGACTTCTGGGCTCATTCTTCTATTTAACATTAATCCCCAAAGACCCCCCCTGGTGACCAGCAAATGTGGGCAATTGGAGGGACCGAGCTCCAGGGGTGCAAATTTCAGGTTAGCAAACACATTTTCTTCTAATCCTGTTTTCAGTACGGTTAAGTATTCCACAGGAATCAAGTAAAATGATTCGATTCCTGAATCTCCTGATATGAGGTCTCTAATCATTTTACTTAAGAGTCAAAAAAGCTCCTAGTCTTCAAGATCCCAAAGTTCTTAGAGCACAGAGGTCCAAGAAGTGTCTGGGTTCTTTGGAGGCCTGGCTCAGTAGGGATGTTCAGGTCTTTCTTAGACTTGAGATAGAACCGGAGAGAAATGAGTGGACAAGGCTGAAAGTAGAGACAATGACAGCCCCCGGGAAGGGTTGGTAAGGGAGCCCGAAACTTTATCTCCACCTGCTCACTTGACTGTGGGACTCAATCAACCAACCCACCTTCCCTCCTTCCTTCCTTCCTTCCTTCTGTTTTTAATTCATGACCAGGGTGAAATAAAAACTATTTAGTAAATATTTAGTAAATAAAAAAAATAGAATTTGAAACCAGTTCAGATTTCTAAGCTCACAGTTTTCATGCAACATCACACAGCCTGTTCCTCATTCTCTACCTCTTTCATCTTACGCCCTTTTCTCTCCCTTCTTTGTCCTCTCCTCCTTTATTTCTCTTTCATCTTGTTTCCCTTTCTCATTCTTTCTCCTCATAAGTAAATAACCCAGACCCTTTCACTGAGCAAAGCTGCCACCTGCCCTTCTCTAAGCTCCCAGGACAGTGCGAGGGTTAGGTGGTGGGAAAGAGCTAGATGACATCAATCTCTTTCAAAGGAACATATTCATGGTGGACACACTGTGACCTCATTGCCTGTCCAGCTCAACGAGCCTTGATTGTACATGGTCTTTGGAGAACGTGGTGGCAAGTTCACTGGCATGATGTTCCCCTTCTCATTTCCTGAATGGGAGACCAGTGCTTGCTCCAAGTTTGATTAAAGTTTGAGCTTTGTAACTTGAGTATCACCCTCTGTCTGATCCGTGGAAAGAAGGCTAGGTACTTGCCTGAGAGGTATGGGAACCGGCATTTAATGTGAGAGCATGTGTCTTCAGAAGCACTGAGGAAACTTCAGAATTCCTGAAACACTATTCTTGGAAAACTTGAATATACCTTCCCCACTCCACTAAGTCCTCTCCCAATCCCACTGGCATGATATCAAGCCTGGGTGGAGAGCTCCCTTGCAACTTTATCAGATAGCAATAAACCCACTCTTTGAACTTCTGATAATGAACAAATACCTGAGTGGCCAACCCAATCCAACGTGACCTACTGAACTTAATCAGAGTTTTGCTGTTTTAATAGAAATGGGAGGAGAAGGAATCTCAAGAGTTTTAAGTGAGTCCTCTTTATGCTTCTTTTCCTTCCTTTTCTGCCAGTAATTATTACTAAATTGAATTTCAGGGGCAGTCCCTATTTGGCCCAATATTCTATGCCCAGTAATAAATTGGAATGTTGCTGAGCTATTACTGTCCTTAAAGGGTGGAGCCACAATGATTCTTTCTATAACTTCTGTTTGGTCTTTGCAGCTCCAGAACTTAGAAGGATTCACTTTCAGAGACCTCTTCCTTTCTTTCAGCTCCAAACTTTAGTGATCTTAAAATAATGACGAATGAGTGAAATGAACATCTTGGTCTCTGCTGCGGAAGAATCTGATTTGCGGCACCTGGAAAGCTTGTTAGTCTTAGCACCGGGCTGGGTGTCCTGGGAAGCCACGTCCTGCCTCAGCTGTTAGGTTGCAGTCTGTTCCTCTGTAGAAAGGTAAGAGAAGTGCCTTTCCCTGTCTCCCCCCGTGGTGTGTGCCTGTTCCCATCAGACTGTTGGCAGAGTCATCAACTCTTTCCTGAGCAACTTGGATTCACAACAGAATGATCTCCTTTCAATGACAATCTAAACAGATGCCATCAACTCTCATCCAGGGAGTACTAAAAACAGAAGAGTCCCCCCGTGACTCTGATTGGCTTTGTGACTTCCTTGGGGCAAGTGCTGGTCTCAGGCTTGTTTCTCCTAGTCATCCAAAATGTGGGTGGCCACGTCCCACCACAACTGTGGTTGTGAGCTCAGAGGAGTCACTCATCTTTCATCATGCCACAATAATCAAATACAGTTCTATGGTTCACAAAGGGCCCCTATCGTCATCATTTCATCTGATCCTCTTAACAACCCTGTGAGCTCAGAGAGGCTGAGGAACTTGTCCGATATCACATACCCAGGAGTTGACTGCCTGGCATCTGATACCGACTTCTGTACCACAGGACCTCCTGGTGATACTAGAGTAAATAAAACATAACTATGCAAGTAAATATTTTGCACAAAGTCATCTGTTAAAAATGCGGTCAGGCATTTTGGGTTATCTGATGGCTTGGGTTATCATGTGCTATGCCTCTTTTTATTTTGTAGATAGCAGAAAGCTAAGAGCCTTGTCTATCTTTATAAGTAGAAGAACGTGATGCAGAGTAGGGGAAGAACAAGGCGTCACAGTCGAGGGGAGTGGCTTACCCTTTCACCATCCTTGTTGCTCTACCTTGAGCAGAACTGCTTTATGGATACTTCATTTATAATTTAAAATAATAGCTTACATTGATTTATGTGCCAGGAATTGTGCTAATATCTTATATTATGCCCATAAAACATAGTTCTGAAGCCTCAGGTGTTTGTACTTGCTGTTCCCTCTGCTGGAACACCTCCCCTTACATACCCATGGGCTCTCTTCCCTGCACTTCTGTCATCTCTGTCCAAATGTCACGTTTTTAGAGAGTGCCTTCCCGACCCTCTGTATAAAATAGCTCACAGCCCTCTGTTATCATGCTCCTTCTGATCTGGCTTTATTTGTCTTGATGGCCCTCAGTATTTGTTAATCTGGGCATTACCTTCCCCTCCCCCCAGGACCCAAACTCCTTGAGAGCAAGGATGCCATTTGCCCTATTGTATTCCCAGCACCTAGAAGAGTGTCTAGCACAGAGTAGATGTTCAACAAATGATTGCTGCATGAATTATCTCATTTTACAGAGGAGGAATCTGAGGTTCTAAGGGAGTAAGTAAATCATTTGCTTCAGGTGACAAAACAAGCAAGAGGCAGAACAGAGTCATGAGCCAGGGCAGGCTTAGATCCGGCTTGACTGTTCTCTCTCTACCTCATCAAGTGAATCATAACACGTGTAGGCTATGCCCTTAGCCCTCCCCTGCCCAGTCAGGGCCTCCCAGACCCAGGTGAAAAGACCTGGCCCTCTCTGCCATTCTCCTAATGGTGCTTTTGGCCTCCCCCATGGAGAGGAATCTCTGCCTCTGCCTAAATTCCCCTCTGTCCAGTGCATCCAAATCATCTCTCTTCCCACCACACTGTTTACACTTGTGGGTCCGTGTTGATGCGTATCATAGCCCCCTTAGTCACTGTTTAGCCATTACACTTTGCAGGGGTAATTTTCCATCCTTCTGTTTAGATTATATTTTTGCTTCTCCTTCATGTGCCCCCCTCCCACTTTTAAGAGCAGAAAAAGACATGCTCAGTAATACAAGCAATGACACAGTTTTAATTAAGATGGAAACATTTTGCCAAAAGGAGGATTTAGCTGTGATTTGTTGAATTCCATCCTGAGCAGATTATTTAAGAGCAAATTCATGGCTCTTTCATCAGCCTTCCTGAACAGAGCAGTCCTCTGAGGCTCTGGCTCTATAGGCTTTGTGCCAGCCTTGTGGGGTCAGGGTTGGGCATGAGGGGGACATGTTTAGCAAGGGTTGCTGAAAAAGCTTAAAAGGAGCTTTCAGGGGCTATCCAGGAAGATCTCCCAATGTCTCTTCTCTGATCCTGTACCCTCTTACGTGGCTTGCCATTGCTCTGGGTATGGTATGGGACTTAGTAACCTGTGCCACCATGTGAGGACACACTTCTAGCCAAGCTTCAGTTTTCATGCTCTCAATGTGAGTCTCGAGTAACATCCCATGCTCTGCCTGGGACTCACTGCATTTCCCATGTCCTAGCATTGGACATGCAAACTGGACAGGGTGACAGCCCTAGTGATTGGGGAAAAGGTGTCCAGGATCAGAGCTTGGTAGAATTGAATTTGAATGTGAACTTGAGCTGTACTCCCTGGCACCTTTCCTTGCAGTGCCAGCCTCCAGCCCCTCCTGAATTCACGTCCTACTTGTTCCATGGTTGGGCGGGGATGTCGGCAGCAGGGTGAGGCAGAGGGGGAGGAGAGAGGGGCATGCGTGGGTCCTGAGCCCATCTGTCTCTAGCAGCATCTATTGTGCTCCTCAGCGCTGCGCCTCAGGGGCTGACCATCTTCAGGTTGCATTTCCCAGGTCCCTGGATGCTCGGGCTTCCAGCAAGGTTCAGCCAGGGGAAGGCACTGGATGGAGATGGGAAGGAGGGAGGGAGAGAGGAAGAGGGAAGTCATGGTATTTCTCCTCTATTTCCAGTCTCGGGTGGTTTCTCCAGTAACAGCTGCCTCTCTCCCTGGATTCCAGATCCCACTAGATGGGTGTGCTGTGGCTCCAGCTTCTGTCTGGCGACCCTGGCCCCTGGTTCTGATAACTGCATCTCTTCTTTCCTCCCTGAAGCCTGGTCCTGCTGTTTCTCCCCTCTGATTTGCCCACTGTCTCCTGTCTGGCTTCTCAGCTCTTCCATCGCCTGGGTAACTAATTTGCTGTGCTAAAATCTTTCCGTTTTAGACACTCAAGTGTGGTTTTCATTCTTCTTGGTTGGACATTGACTGATGCAGAAGGATTTGTCTTTAGAAATAAAGCTGGGTGAGCATTTTCTCTGGGTAAGTTCTTGTTTTCCCTTAATTATTAGGAGACATCCATAATAAACATGAACTCAACACAAGGCCACACCGTTGTATAAATGTGTGTGCTTGTTTTTTTTTCCCCCATACCAGAGTTTGGTGAAGCAAAACACCAAAAGGTCTTTTAAAAGTAAAGGGCTTTCATGAGTCAAGAAATTTAAAAAGAAAAAAAGAAAAGAAGTAAAGGTGGCTAGGTCTCTTGTTTCCTCCTCTTCCCTTTGAAATCAGTCTGTTTCACTCTGTGATTTGAACACAGTTCATGTTTTTTCTTTCACCTCTAGCCCTTGGCCCACAGGATCTGTTGCAGGGAGAGTTCAGCTCGGCAGGCAGCAAACTCAATGTGCAAACATCATGTGTGAACATTGTGTGCTTGGGGAACTGGGGTTATTCAGCTAAGAAGACATGAAACTTCCTCTCCTTATTTGGGCTTTGGGGTCTGACCTCACCGGAAGCTGAAATTCCCGGGAGAGAAAGAACAGGGGAAGGAGAGGGACAAAGGGGAGCAGAGTGGGAGACCAGCCTGGGCACATTCTCCCTCACAGAGGGAAATCACCCCTTTATTAGGAAAGTAGTTCAGTTTGTAAGACCTGGATGCCTTGTTTATGCTCAGGTGTGAAGAAGTTGGCTTAGGAAGTGAATTTAGCTTGCTTGTGTGCTTTTACAAATGTGTTGGCTGCTCAGCAAATTTAGTATGGAGACATTTTAGGAAAGCACGAGATAAAATGATATAAAAATCGTTGATTTAACAGAAGGCCAGAGTATAGAATAAAGAATGAAAAAAAAAAAAGATTCTATTTTCTGCACTTTAAAAAACAAGACTATGTGTGTGTGTTTGTGTGTCACACACACTAATTTAGAGCAGCTGGGGTGATCTCACAGGGACCCCATGGGCCAGAGCTGCTGTTCCTCCATGGAGAGCACATTTCCCCTGGAACTGTGTACTCAGGTGCAGCTGAAGGCTCTGAGGTCATGGCTGCGGCCCAGGCCAAGATCTCCCAGGCTGCAGCCTCTGTTTCCTCTAGAGTCCGTTGGTCGAAAGCCATCCTTCAGAGGCCAGAGCCAGATCATGAGTGAGTCAAATGTGCATGAGGACAGCATGAATTATCCTTGGAGACCAGTGGGCCCTGCTCATCCAGACATTGTCTTTGTTCTTAGAGAAGTTAAATGCCTTTCTCCCCTCTTCCTTCTATTATGGCCTCTGGGAGCTTGGGCAGTAAATCTCTCTGGGACAAGTTGTGAGGAAGCTCTTCAGAGAAGGAGAGACAAGACAAACTCTTTTTCAGGCCACCCTCTACCTCCTTCTGCTCTCCCAACACTCTGGTGGGATTCATCCAGAATGTAGGATGTTGTGCTTCCTAGAAAGGCCAAAACCCCTTATGTTGGACCATACAACAAAGGGCAAGGACAGGAAGGGAGAATGTCTTGAGGGGGCACCTACACACTCCTACACCTGGAAGGGACTAGACAGGTCGTTTCAACCTGCTCACTACACTTGCTCAAACAGTGTTCATCTTTTTGGGCTTGCCAGGTGACTGTAAGTATTGAAAGAGCTGGGCTCGGTGTCTTCTGTTCACTGTTGTATCTCTGGCTGAGCCCAATGCCTGGGACACAGGAAGGGAGGTCGGGGGACTTCTCAGGATTCCAACAACGCAACAAGCAAGTGTAGAAAAGTTCTTGGTTCACAAAGCCTGGGAAAAAATGTGTTGTCTCTGTCCAGGGAATGGTGGAAAATAAGGGAATATTTACTGAACACTGAACACCTATTATGCACTGACTCTTGGGATTTGACCAGCAGGGCTTTCCCAGAGGCAGAGAGTCATGGCTATCTTTCTCATCGGGGCCACAGTGACCACTGAAGATGTGAAGAACTCTGCAGTTCTAAAAGAATCAGAGGGAGGCTTAAAGCATCTTTTGCAAACTGAAACACCAGGTCAATTAGCAAAGTGGGCTGGATGGGGACTCCGGCAGTGAGAGGGGAGGAAGGGCCTACCTTGTCGTAGGCAAAGGTTCCAGTGGAGGAGTATGGGCTTAGTGTAGCTAGAGCTTCCAATATTTTAAGACAAGCCTGCAAGTTGATATTTATGTGAAATATCCTGATTTTATATGTTGGTAACCAATTAAAAAATTAATACAGTTGACAAAATAAACATGCTTGCAGACAGGACTCTTCTTACCAATTTTTGGCCTTTGTCTTAATGGAATCCAGGCTGCCCTATAACAGTCCACCCCAAGTAGAACTCCTTTTCTGCCTTTCTCTTAAATTGTTTTTCATAGAATGTAGAGGGATTTTCACGAGTTTCCGAGACAGGGAAACTAGTGACACAATGGTAATGCTGAGATTCCTTTTTATTTCTTGTGTTTACGGTTGTTTATCAAATCCCTGAGGACCCTCATTTCTTCTGAATCCTTCATAGCATCTGTCACATTGCTGGGCACAGAGAGAGCCCACACTAGGGATATGTTGATGGAATAAATATGGCTTTTCTCTAAGTCTAGCTGAATGGGGAACTGGAAGATTTGGGTGGGTGAAAATCATCTAAATTGTTTGTAGCCAAACTTTTCTGTCTTCTTCGTCTCCAATTCTCTGAGACTTGTATTAGATATCTATTGCTGCATAACAAATTACCCTAACATTTGTCTCCTTAAAACAGCAAACATTTATTATCTCACAATTCCGTGAGTCAGGGATCCAGGTGTCTCTTAGCTAGTGCCTCTTCCAACGTGTCTCAGAAGGCTGTAAAGGGGGTGTAAGCTGGACCACAGACTCACCCAAAAGATCTGCTCCAAACTCACCCACATGGTTGTTGGCAGGATTCAGCTTCTCACTGCCTGTTGGGCTGAGGGCCTTGGTTTTTCACTGAGTGTTGAGCAGAGGTCTCCTTTAGTTCTCTGCCTTGTGGGCCTCTCCCTAGGACAGGCCCTAACACGGCTGGCTTCCATGAGAGCAAACAAGCAAGGGAGAAGGCAAAGGAGTACAGGAGAGAAGCCACAGTCTTTTTGTAACCTCATCTCAGAAATGACGTCCAGTCCCTATTTCCATACTGTAGTCATTACAGGAGACTCCCATACTCAAGGAGAATGAAATACACAAGCCACAGGAACAGAGCCACGGGCGCGGTGCCTTGAGCCTTCCTTCTGCGGGTGTCTCAGTTTCTTTCTTACCTGGAAGAGCCACGAGGCCCTGGGAGTCCTCACCCCACCCATTCCCAGAAAATGCCAGGAATTGCAGGTATTTTTCTTTTCATTCAACTCCTTTCAACACCCCTCAAAAAAAAAATCAGAGAGGTGAATGGATTTTAGAACTGACATTCTGGGAGGTTTTTGGGGACACACAAGAAGGATCACATTCATGAGCAGGAACAGTAGACTCTGAGTCAATCAGGCTTGAAAAGTTTTTCTCCTGGTGTCCAGAGCAGATGAGCCTGGTCCTGCAGTGACTGAGCCTCTGAGGAGTGGGAAACGCCGTGTTGTTACAGTGGTCTCTCTGCTGTAACTCAGGCATCAGCCAGTGGAATGGACAGAACTAAGTGAGGTTTTGAACCCCAGGTAGGTTCTTTGTTGGATAAACCCCATAGATCTGGATAAGGAGTAAGGCCAGAAATCAGCATCCAGAGATATGAGTTTATGAATCTGAGGTTATTCCAAAAGGCAGGAGGGCAGGAGCACCACTGGCTGAGGTGGATCCCAATACCAAGATCCAGAGAGTTGTTTCAGGCAGAAATGACACCCTAATTACCGGACGTCCAAGAGACAGGCAATCAGTAAGTCCAAATGGGCAGAAAGCTGGCATCAGGGATAATCTGGCAGAGACTGAATTCGAGGTCAGGAGCAGGCCACCCCAGCGACTGATGAGACTGGGCTCCAAGGAAGCCTCCCTGGAGAGACTGGGATGCAAGCCTGGATCTTAATCACTAAGGACCGAGACACAACATAGGAAAAAACTGGGGCTTAAGACAGGCTTGGTCGAGAACTAGGCAAGAACTTGATTATCGGGGAGCAAGAGAACCATAGTCGGGCTGGACCAGTGGCACGACAGCAAGAGTAGACAAAAAGTTGGCCACTGCCAGAAACCAAGATTGGTCTCTGAGTTTGGCCTGGGGCCGAGACTACTGGTTGAGATCAGGCGGTCTCACTTGCCAGGGGTAGAGTAATGCAGGGATGCAGAGCCAGGACGGACACTGAACCCTGGCTACCCTGTGGCCAGTTGCACTCAATGTCCTCTGATACCTCATGGGAAAATGGGGCAAGCGCTGTTCTGAGAGGCAATTAGTTTTCATGGTTCCCTCCCCTGCCGGACATCAGCATGAAATTGGGGGCTTGGCTTCCAAGCCTGTGTTCTCCTTCCCCCTGTGAAGGTCAGGGTGAGACAAAGGACACTACGGGACAGAGGAACCCTCTGCTTCCAGATGGCTGCGGGAGGAGGAGCGAGAAAGCGGGTGGGCTGGCCTGGTGTGATCCCCGGCTCCTCTGACTCTTCACCAGCTCCTCTCCCAGCCTGGGGACATTCTCCCCCCTCTCCGCCAAGCCACATTCTCCACAGGACTCAAACATTTAGCTCTGCTTTCAGCTTTTCCAGGAATCTTCCCAGATCCTCTCCTCCCCTCATCCCCCTGACCCCCTCCAAGCCACCCCTAACCCCTTTCCCACGCCCAACATCCTGCTTTTACTCTCTCTATTTCTAATTATGCATGCTAATTTATTTCCTTCTCAATTTTCCCAACCTGCCTTTATTTTCCTACCTGTCCCCCACTACCACAGGATGGAGTACTCCCCTGGACAGGGTCATGGTTTTTCCTTCATGGGGAAACCCATGGTGCCTAAAGCTGAAGTCAGCCCACAGCGACTTCTCCAGTAACACAGCATAAGGGACTCTCTGGTTGAAGGGGGAAAAAAAATGAAATTGACTTTCAGGGTCTCTTTGCTGCTCTTGATTTGTGCTAAATGCCAGGCTCAGGAGCTCCTGCAGATCCACTGCTTGCTTACTTCTCCAGCCCCTCCCAACACATGTGCTTTATTGAAACAACGAAATTAGGAGCAGCTTGAGGGTAGGGGGCAGAACGCGAACATTTTCTGCATTGCTCAGAAATCAGCACAGCGTGTGCACACCCTAAGTGTGGAAGAAGTCCTTGCTGAGCCAAATGGAATTTTCCTGAAGTGAAGACTTTGTGTCTATCTTTAGGAGTGGACTTTCCTGATAAAACAATCAGGAGATTTGGCTGAATTTTCCACTATTTAACTGGTTACGTTGGGGTCCTGTAGAAACAACCTTTCAGAACATAACAACCTTTGAGATACCCCTGTCTGAAGTCAGGTTTGGTCACTCGTCTGTGGGCAGACTACTGCTTACATTATGCACTTTGCTCTGTTCTTCCCAGTGGGTGGGAAGATTTGGGAGAAAGTCTGACTCTGGTTACCTACAAAATTGAGTTATGAAACTGACCCTTTTGAATTTTACCTCTTGCAAATTGACAGATTTTTCCTGTAATGAATTGAAATGACTGAAGAATGCCAAAGCAGCCAGAGAAATTTTTCCACGAAGACAAGAATACCATCACACGGGTCTTCAGACCCTTTCCCCAGACCCAGCAAGAGCTGTGGCTGCTGCTGCGTCCATGGGGGCGAGCCCGAGAGGTCTTGTTATCTCAGAATGCACATGGCTTCAGTTCACAGCTCACAGCCAGCTTTGTTTGCTGAACAGACTGTGTTGGGGGAAGTGCAGGCTGCTGAGATAGAGCCGAGAGTCCCCAGCAATGCCATCCCTGGCTTCTGTCCCGCCTGAGTGCCTTATTCTTTCTTGTGAGTGAGACACGAGGTCCTGCTGTGTGAGTTGGCTTTGCCCTGCTCTGTGATTTCAGTTCCTTGCCTCCACTTTCCAATGTGTGGGCTCATTTCCGTCCTCTGAGCACTATTGTTTTTCTGACTCGAACAGTCATCCAGAAAACCGCGGTAATAGGGCCTTTGTATCATTATTTACTTTTCTAATTACACATGTCTTTCCCACCCCCAATGCTTGAAGACATCAAATTGCAGTTGAAGTAACTGCATGGGTAAAAGCAAGCTCAACAACAACAAACCACTTCACTCCTCCGGGTAGAAACATGCAATTGTACCAAGAGGAATAAGGAAAAAACTGCTCATATTTGGAGAAAGAAGTTGGAATAAGGGAATGAGTACAGACAGGCTACTTTAGCATCTGACACAAGGTATATGAGAGAGTCGCCCAGTGCATTTGTTGGAAAAGCAAAGCTGTGAGGCCAGGACCAGGACAGGTCTTTAGATGGAATCCCAAATGCCTGGACTGGTTGGGTTCCTCTCTCTGGACTCTGGATCCTTGAGGTGGTGGCAGCTACTCCTGGCACTTGTCCTTCCCTGCTGTACCAGAGGCAGTCCAGGACTTCAGGAAACTGACTTTGTTGATGAACCTGGGTTCTAGTCCTTCTAGTCCTTCTTAGCGTGAACTCAAAATTAAGGGCTGATATATATTCCCAGTCACAATGACATGAAGCAGGATGATGCAGAGAGAAGCCAAGGGGGTGATTCAGTGGGATCTTTACCCATAACTATGCTGGAAACCCCAGTGTCGGCTGGGCATGTGGCTCAGGGCTCCAGGTCTTGCCATGACTAAAATGCTCTATTACATTCCACAGTAGACATCTGTCGTTCTTGCCTCTCAGCAAGCATGTCCCTACTTTCACTGGAACTACACCTTTATTTTCCTTTGAGAAACTATGACACTCCCATGCTCAGGGCTTGTGAGGGCCAGGTGAGGTTACCTAATCTGGATCTGGCCAATGAGCACATCTCCTACTGCTGGCTATACTAACTGGGTCAAGGATAGGTAAGGTATCCAAATTTGCCTGCTGAAAATCTAGCCTTGGAGCTTTGATGATGAGGGGAAAAGGGCTCCTGATAATGCCATCTGTGTACCCAAGTCCAGCCACGCCTGAACTTTCCAACTCCATGACCCAGTGAATTTCCTTATTCACTGAAATCAGTTAGAGTTGAGTTTGTATCCCTTGTAATGGAAAGAATGATGGGTATTTGTATTAAATGCAGGTCACTGATACAGTTTATTTGCTCCTCCAGGCTGGTCCTTCTCTCATATAGGACCGAGCAGGTAGTAAGAGCATAACTATAGGATACACAAAAGAACAAATGAACAAGAAGTAGGAGATATGATAGCTGGCTGGACTATGATTTTCTTGGTTCTACTGTCTTTATTTTGGCTGTGGTCTAGGAAGTGAAATCCAGGTCCTTCTGAGCCCCAAATTAATTGTGGCTCCTGAAGAAGAGTTCCAGATCTTCAATGACCCCCAGTGAGTTTAAGGGAGGGTGGGTGGTCTCTGCAAGCTCTCTGTGAGAATTCTCTTTGAGTATTGGTTTCAGAATGTACAGCCAAGCAGGCAATTGGATTAGGGAGAGCCAACAGTTTTCTCTGAATGCTACTGAAGACACCAGATGAAAGAAATTCATGCCAAAACACTTTTGACTATCATCTTTCAGAGGCTAAGTTGACACTATAGCCAGTGATCCCTGAGCTTGGAGGAATGGGTGGCCTTGGCTGTGATTTTTGCACGTGCTACACATTTTAGGATTACAGCCTTGTTTTAAATTAATCTGTTGGAATGCACCTAAAGGACATTAGCTTGAACTCTGAGTAACAGCAGTGCAAGAGGTTTCCCAGCTTAGGGACTGATCACGTTCCTCAGGTCATTTCTAAGTCTGGGTGTTTCCACAAGATAATGAATTTCAAGATATTCTAAGGTCTAAGATTGTAATGATTCTTAGCTGACTAAGATATGCATTGCTTCTCAATGAAGCCTCCCCTGGTTACCCTAATCAAGAGTAATTATCTTTCCTCGTATATGTTGCACAAATGTTGTAGGAGTTCCTTTTTAAAATACTTTAAAAAATCTTATACTTAAGTATTAATAATTGACTGTTTTGGAGTGTTTGGCTTATTCCTCTCATTAGATGTTAACAAACTGAAGCAGAGGTCACATTTGCACATTGTTCTCTCTCCACATTGTGTACAGTGTCTCCCACATATTAGGTACTTAATAAATACTTGTTCAGTGAATACTCAATATTCTACATTGTATATTCTTTTCTCCTCTGTGAAAAACATGACACCTAGGTTCCAACTTCTGGTTGAAAAATGAACAGCATCTTTTCGATCTAAGCAATTCATCCTCAACATTCATTCAGTGAATAATTACTGGGTGTCTTCGTAAGTGTCATGTACTTTTCTAGGGACTGGAGATCCTAAAGCAAACAAGAGAGATATGGTCCTTGCCCTCAAGGAGGTGACAGTTTCAAATCACGGAACAGTGCACAACAGGCCACTGGAAGCCTACGTTCTTTTTGGCTCCAATTAAACTGATCCCCAGAGGGAAAGGCACTTGCCCAGGGCCTTGCAGTGAGTGAGAGGAATCCTATCCTGATGCTCCCATAATGTCAGCGTTAACTCTCAGCTAAGCTTCTCCCTCCATGGCAAGATTCTCCAGCATTCCTCAGAGGCTCCATCAGGCCTTAGCCAAGACTCATTCTTAAAAGCTGTTTTCCTTATTTACCTATTTTCCCATTTATTTGGAGATATTTACTCCTTGTCTTTCTGAACAGAAAGTCATTGTTAATCTTAACCCATGGAAAGCTGACACAGTGAGCATCCTCCAGGGGGAAATCAGGACGTGGTAGTCAGGATTTCAGCAGCTCTGTGTCCTGGATAGACATGGGATGTTTCTTTAAAGGAGTGGCTATTAAGACTGCCTCCCCTCAGCCAAGCATGAAGCTGGCCTCTTGTCCTAAATTAGGCCCACCGTCATTGTCGGATGGACCCGGGTTCCATTTGTATTTTTCTGAGCCCTGTCCTCCTTTCACCCCAATGCTCCCCTCATTTCACCAGGCTCAGAGAAGAGCCAATTGTTTCCTCAGTTTACTCACCAACTGTTCTGGGTTGAATAATGTTTTCCCTAAATTCATGTCCACTTGGAACCTGTGAATGTGAACTTATTTGGAAATAGGGCCGTGGAAGGTATAGTAAAGTTAAGATGAGGTCATACTGGATTAGGTTGGGCTCTAATCCAATAACTGCTATCCTTATAGGAAGAGAGTAATTTGGATCCAGAAACACACAGAGGTAAGAAAGCCAATGTGAAGACAGAGGCAGAGATTAGAGTTATGCTGCCACGAGCCAAGGAGTACCATGGATTGCCAACAATGAGCAGAAGCTATGAAGAACCAAGGAAAGATCTTCCACTAGAGCCTTTGGAGAGAGCATGACCTTGCCAACACCTTGATTTTGGACCTCTAGCCTCCAGAATGGTGATAGAATAAAGTTCTGTTTTTTTAAGCCACTTAGTTTGTGGTAATTTGTTATAGCAGTCCTAGGAAACAGATATGACAACCAATCACAGATCCCTGCAAAAATCTAGCACAGGAGGAATGGACAGTGAAAAATGGAAAACAGAGGGCATTTAGCTTCTTTTGAGCCGACTGTCTTCACCTACTGCCCAGTCTCTGCAGTGCACAGGCCTTAGGGAAGAGAATGAGCAGAGCGTTGTGGCACTGTTCACCTTCTGAAGAGATCGTGCGATATTGGTCCATTAGGACTCTTAGGATACAGCCTGAATCTAGTTAATTTTAGAACAGATCATTTGAATTTGGAGCTGTGTGCACATGGCAATGTGTAGAGACAAGATCAGATCCATGTTGACTCTGGGGGACCATCCTCAAGAACATGTAATTATCTTAGTCAGGAATGTGTTGGCTGCAAGAGTCAAAAACATACCTTTCCTTTAGTGCCTTAGCCTGGGTTCCAGGAAAGCGAGTGTGAAAAAAAGACTTGAGTACAGGTAGTTTCTTTGGGAGTGTCATGCCAAGGAACAGGAGAACAGGATAGGGAGTGTGAAACATAGATGGGAAACCATTCAAGGATGTGGTGGCCACCACGAGAAGCAACTGGGGCTTGATGCTGCTGGGACACTCTGAAGAATCTTATGCAATGTGTCTTTAAAGTATTTGCCTAGGAGACAAAATGGGAAAGAAAGTATCCATCACCTCCCATTCCTCTTTGGTCAAAAATGGCCTTGCATGCATCATCTTTTTCATACTTCCAGTGTGCACATGCTCCCGGCCAATGTGGCTCTTGCTGTGGTCCCACCCCTACACTAGGACAGGATGTGAAAGGTATGGAGGGCAGGGCTAAGGTGGGGCACAGCCCAATTGCACCCTACATGCCAGTCAAAGCCTTTGTATTGCTGACTGGCAGAGTAGTGCCTGCAGAAAGAGATGGGGCCGAGCAAGGATTTTGGAATGGTACACAAGAAGCACCCAGTATACTTGGGGTCACCACGGTGGACATATGCCATTTATGTTGCCTCCTTTCCCTGTTTGTTAAGAATGCCATCTTTTAAGGCAAAGCCTGCCTGCCATTGTAACAACTGCAAGTGCCAACAGCCTAGAAGCCAGGCACCGGGCAAGCAAGTGAGAACCCATTGGACGGGGGACCTGCCCCAGTCCCAGACGGGAAACCTGAGAAGTGAAAACAAAGAAACACCCAGATATAATTTTAGTATCAGAAATACAGCCAGGTCTCAGATAGAACAGGGAAGAAAGTCACTCCTTTCCTCTGGCTGTTCCGCTTCATTTCTGTTGTCTCCTGACGGGCCTCTTTGCTAACTCATCTTGCATGAGGCCCCTGCCCCATGTCTTACCAGTCTGCTTGGCTTAGGTCTGGAGCCAAGTGACACTTTGGTGGCTCTTGGCACCAATCCCTGGTGCAGAGATTCCGATTGGTCCACCTGTTAGTTTGAGTCGGGCCACAGGTCTTTCTCCAGCTCATGGTTGTTCTGCCCTTGGCTCAGGGGTCCATTCTGGTCCAATTAGCTGTACTTTGGGTTGGGGTGAGAAGGCATAAAACACAGGCACTTAGATAATAGGGGGTGAAGGTAGAGATTCCCCAGAAGAGAGGTCAGAGAGACAAAATGGAATATTCCGGTACAGTATTTGTGGCTGGATGTTGTGGTCTGAACTGGGAATCAAGAGACCTGAGTTGGCATTTGTCACATACAACCTCTCTGATCCCAGGGAACTCAGGTAACTTCCCCAATCTTCAAGGCCTTCACATGCAAAAATAAAGGGCATTGATCAGCATATCTCTAAACCCCTTTCCAGCTCTAAGCCCTGCAGGACTCACGCAGAGCCAAACTCATCCCCACATGGTGGAGGCAGGGTGTCACGGCAATAGTCTCTTTCAGTGCAGAGGGGTCATTAGAATCCTGGGGAAGTGCCAGAGACATCATCTTTTCCCAGGAGAGCTCCCTGCTAAAAATCCACCTGCATCTCCTCATTCACTCCTCCACAGCTCGTAAGACCTCACGCTTTCCTCCTGTCTTCCTCTTCAGAGGCATAAATAGGACGCAGGCAGTTCTGCTGCTCATAATGAAGGAAGACTTCAGGATATTTCAGCCTAAATTCAGGTTTCCCCAGCTTTTAGACTCACTCTGAATAAAATGTACTTATCTGCTCTTTTTACACAGTTACCCCCATCTTGGCCATTAGGGAGCATGATCCTAGAAGGCTGGCCTCTTGGAAGAGGCTGTAATCATGGCATTGATGGGAAAACCGGGCATCTAGAAGGGCAAATCAGTTCTTTCCACGCAGTGGCTTTGCCGACTGTAGTTTAACAAGGTTCCTTTTCTACCTTTGATTTCCATTCCACTTTTCTCTTCAACTGGTATTAGTTAAATCGAAGCACTCAGCATCACTATCTTGAGCTTGTAGTTTAACAGACCCTTCAATCGTTTCAACCTGGAATGAGCCCTTCTCCCATTCTGCTGTTGCTGGGGATGTCTTGAGGAAAACTCAATGAAACACTTTTCATTAGAAATTCTCTCCTTTAGGTAACAGCGGTGTAGAAGTCATCACATTCCACCATCTGACCCTAATAAGAACAGCACACCTCTTAACTTACAAAGGCAGGAGCTTGGCCCTTCTCCTGGGAAAAATGTGCTAGACTTGAGTCTAGCATCTATAGAGCAGAAGATCATAACCTTGTTTTGCTTTTGATTCAGGTCATATCTTCATTTGCTGATCTCTCCTAGGATGGAGGAACCATTAATTATGTTCCTTACAAAAATGCTGAAGGCTGGAACCGCAATTTGCTGTGATTTCTAAGCCAGGGTTCATACTTACACATCCAGGTGGAGGGGTCAATTTGCTCATCCAGCATCCCTGCCCTTTCTAACACAGTTCCTTAGGTTTTTTAGGCACTTCTTGAAGAGGAACAGAGTCATGCATGAAAATTTCTCTTCTACACAACCCAAACCTACAGGAAGAGGACTTAGTTTACTGTGGCTGCTGTGTGCTGCAGATGGCACACACTCCCTCTTGTTAATATGCTTCTGGCCCTGCCATGGTCTGCATGGACAGCAGCCACTTCCTTCAAGTGTCCCTTGCCTGGTCAATTTCTGCCTCCAGGAACCTTCTGGGTAAAGATGGTAACAAGTCACAGGGGTTTCTATGAACAGCACCACCCACAGAAGGGCTCACACCGTTCGTGACATTTCTACTGTAAGTGTTAAAATAAGGAAAAAGGCTGCCAGGAAGTAGGTCTGATGGGCTGTCTGACTAAGCAGAAGGGCAGGGGTTGGCAGTGATGTGATGGAGAGTGGTCAGCATTGTCTCAGTTTCCGCCCCACCCAGCAGTTGTGGGCTGAATAGACAATATTGTCCCTGGCACAGCAAAGTTTTAGACTTGGGAGAATCTTGAAGATCAAATCCACCTTCTCATTGTACTGATAAGGTTCTGAGGGCCAGAGAGGGGAAGTGACCTTCCCAGAAAGTGCGTGTGGCAGAGGCTGGCTTACAGTTCAGGTCCAACTCGGGCATACAGTTCTATTAGGCTGCGCCACCCTCTGCGTCACAGGCTTGCTCCAAAGTAGAGGAGTTTAAGGCACAAAGTGGCTCCAGGAAGACTCTTTCCAGCTGTTGACCCATGGATGACAGGGATCAACGTGGGCCTTTGTCCCCACCATGCGCTGCTTAGATGCCTGCAGGCACACAGTGCTACGACCAGGTGTGGGAGCATTTCCTCAGCTCTCTCTATTGTCCTCCTGTCCTCACCCTGGCCATGCTTCCCCAGGGACAGATCTGTTCTAGCACGGAGGAAAATGCATCTTGCTGGTATGGGCTTTGGGGTCATGTGGGCAGGGCTCTAGGCCAATTTTGCCTGTTTCGAGTTCCACTAAACAGAATGTAATTTTCACCCTAATTTCCACGTTCCCTCCCCTCCCTTCCCCACCTGTGCTAGTGCCCAGTTGATATGATGACCCCTCATCTCTTTGTTTTCTCTCTTGTAACATGGACCCAATCCTCAAGGAAATCCTTAACTAGTCCTCCCTTTTCTAGACCTTGCCAAAGCTATAAAAGAGAGCTTAACCATTATGAGGAGGAACCTTTAAAGAAAAAATTACCTAATGTCAGAGGTCATCTTAAATAATGCCTAACCCAGCTCTGTATTCTATTGATGAGGAAGCTGAGACCCTGAGATACCATTCAAATTCTGAGGTAATTAGCAGAATTTAATAAGTTACTTTGAGCACAGAATGAAGTATTTTAGAGGTAAAAGAGCCTATTTGTTTCCAGCACCAGCTAAAACTCACCACATGAAAAGGTTGGATTTTAAGTAGCCATAGTCATATTTTGATAAATTTAAAAATGTCTCTCTCATTTTCTCTGACATCATACTGTATAGTCATATTTTTTTATACCATAAACATGTTATAGGTAAAAACCAGGTGTAAGTCAATGGATGACACAAAGAAAAAAAAGTTATAATTCTTAATACTCTTTAGTTTTAAAACATTCTTTATTTGTTTATTTATGTATTTTGATGGAGGAGTGGTGTGGGCCAACCTAAGAGGGGCCATATGAACCCACTGCTCCCAGCAAATGAGTCAGCTGAGACAGGCAGATTAGTTTCTTTGATGTGTCATCATTGCTCTGAGAGGGCAGTATTAGTCCTGGGGCTGGCATTGCTATTCCAAAGAAGGTCCTGGCCACACCTGATTAGCTTGGCCAAGGTTCTCCCAGTCGGTGTCTGGGTATCTTCCTAGCTATGGGTCACTCACTCAGCAGGGATTTGGCTTCCTGTCTGAGATGAATGAATATGCCTGATTTAAAGCAGAAAGTCAATTTGTTATTGTACTGAAAAAACATAACTACATAGCAGGCCAGTATTTCTGTCTTGGCATAACCAGGAAATCTTTACTAATAATTGATGATGTGGCCAGCCTTGTTGTAGGCACTGTGGAGTATGCAAAGACATACAAGGCATGGCATCTTACAGAAACAGCTGGACATTCTTTGAGAATGAAGAGATTAAAAGCCCAAGGGTTGAATGGTAATTATGGTAACATATTCATTTAAAGAATGTCACAAGAAAATAGAAAATAAATGAGACATTGCAGGGAACCGTAGCGGGCTAGCTGGCTCATGGAAAAAGTGAGGTTTATGGTTGGGTCTTTAAGAATAAGTAAACCACAGGTGACCAGAGCTGAAGGGGGATAGGACAGAGAGAGGTGGAGGGACAGGCAGTCGTCTGCCAAGTGAGACTGGGCCAGGCGAATGCAATGGCCTGATCCTTATTGAGGGAGCTGACAGTTTTATAGTATAGCCCTGCACAGCTGGAGCCTTATCTGAGGACTCCAGCGGGAACCACACCAGCCTGCAGGCCTGGGCACTAGCCAGGGCGAGGTTAAAACAACAAACCCTTCCCCAGTGATGACACAAACAGCCGTCACTGGAGCTCCCATCTTTCCAATCTCTTCCTCAACTTCCCAGCTCTTTCAGAACCTCACCGGGAAGTCAGAAGACCTGTGCCCGAAGGCTGGCCTGACACAGATGGGTAAGGAAGGGTCCTGCCTGCAGAGGAGAGTTCTGCCTGACTAGGGTGGGCTAGTCAGTTGGGGTATGGTTGCTTCTCAACAGGCTGGAAACTAAAGAGGCTTCAAAAAGCTTCTGGTGGGGATGGACTAGAGTAAGGGGCTCAGGCACTGAGTGTCACTAATCCTTCATCTTTCCCTCCAAGGCCAGGGTGAGCAGCCCGAATAAACATGGTGCCCCACAGAGATGGTCCCACAGCCAAATGACTCTCAGCAGCTTGACTCAAATTCACCTGGCCAGGCCAGACGGAAATGCAGGATGGCCCAGCCCTTCCCTAATAGGTTTTCCAGAGCTGATCCGTCATTCTGCCCAGAAAATGGGAGACTGAAAAATAGATCAGGAACCCCAAGACTGTGACTTGCACTTCCCTGGGAGTGCAGACAGGTGAAGGAGAGAATGACACAGCTGGGGCGGCAGGGACGCTGGCAGGCCACACGTTTCCGGGTTCAAACGAGAACGGTGAGACGCTGGCATGCAGGGACCTGGCACTGGCTGGCTCCAGGCAGGGCTTTCTGGGCACTGGGCAAGGCCCGTGGCTTTGGGAGCTGCCCCAAGCTGGTGGTGGTGCCAGTGCTTCATTCACCCTGTGAAATGTATTAATTAGTGAGCGGTTTTGGCCCAGAGAGGGTTGCCGTGGCTTCAGATGGATATAGCAGAAAAGAGGTGAGTCCATCTACAGGCGCCTCTGAGAAATCTCAGTTCTTGTGGGCCTGAGAAGAGCTTCCGCTAGAGACAAAGTGAGGCTTCAGCAAAGTTGGTTGGAGAAAATTCAGACAGCCACGCCAATTAGTGCAAGTCTACCAGCCCAGCGCAGCCAAAACACACGTCTAAGCCTAATAGAATCTGCGCTGCGGATAAGTAAGATCATTGGAAACAAAACAGAAAGCTTTGCACATGGTGCTTCTCTAAGCTTCTACTGTTCTCTGCTGTCACTCCTTTTTCGAAAACGGCTGCAGAAAACTTTTTGGTCTGGTTTAGCCACGGCATGTCAGAGCTGGAAGATGCTTTCAAGACCTCTGGTCTCCCTTTAACTGCCGGAGGGCAAGCTGCGGTCCAGGGAGGTGAACAGACTTTTCCTAGGCCCCATGGTTGGCTCCCAGCAGAGCTGAGGGAAGGTGGAACAAGTCTCTTCATCCCCAAATCAGGTTTCTTTCTTCCATCCCATATCTGATGCAATCAATATTTCCAACTCTGCCTGCCCGGCTGGGCTAACAAAAGAGTGGTCTCCAGAATAAGTAGGATGGGATCTCAGGGACTGCTGGTCTGAACATGCACCCCAAATGCCACGGCTGCTGCTGAGAGGGCAGACGCCTCACCCTAGCCTCTTACCTTGGGCTTTTCCCGAGTCTTGTTGTCCACAGTTCTCACATCGCCCTGACTTAACTTATTCTTCCCTTAGAAAGAGACAACTTGCCTTGCATTCGTGCCTACCTAACTTGGTAAAACTCAAATACATAAATCCTGCTGGTGACTCTGGCCAAAGCTTTATGAGTGGGAAGTAAAGATGGGGAGAAAGGCAGGGGATTAATTATAAGGAAGGAAAAAGAACAGAGGAGAGAAACAAAGAGAAGAATGCAAAGCAATTAATGCTAATTGAATGCTTAATATAAGCCAGCCTCAGGCATACTAGTCATTTTGTTTAATCCTCAAAATAATCCTGTTGTCATCCATGTGTTTACAGTTGCAGTTGCATGATTTAAGAAAAGCATAGAGCCAGAAAGTTGCAGGGAAGGAATTATATCCAGGGGCGATGGCTTCAAGGGCCCAGTGCTTTCCCCTCCAGCAAAGAGTGGAAAGAGGGAAAGAACCCCTTGGTGGTAGGAATAAGGGGGCAGAGGCTGCGGAAGAGAGGAGCGGGGCTGGGGGCTCTTGGGGTCTGATCTGACTTCTGTGTCATTCCTTTATCCACTGTGTGCACATCCATCGAAAGTCTAGTAGGAATCAGACTGTTCAGGCGCGGGTCACAGCAGAGATTAAGAAAGCTGGTGCAGGGAGCTCATCGATACGAGAGCCTGGGTTACGGAAACGAGAGGACTTGAAGTCAGGATGAGCGCTGCCAAGACAATAAAACAGGATGACAGGCCACAGAGAGCCTGGGAAAGGAGTGAACGGGGCCACCTTAGGGAAGGCCACTGGGCGGGACCTCCCGGAGAAGCGGCGTTTGAGTTGAGACCTGAGTCACCGGACATGTGATGTTGTACACGGAGACTTTTCTCAGAAATGGAACAGCAATGTTTCTGACCCCATTGTTGGCCGATTAATATGGGCAGTGGCTCACCAAGTTGGGGGATGGTGACGGGGGCTCCCTGGTATGGGCACTGGCGGGGTGGGGGTGCCTGTAAAGGATTTAAAAACAATAATCAAGTCTAATGATGCTGGTGATAAAATACTCCCTGCTCTGAGGTGGACCATTCCCGTGACCCACCCCACTGAGGAGTGGAGAAGGTGCCACCTGCCTCCAGGGCCAGGGCCAGGGCCAGGGAGCAGGAGCTGGTACCTGGGGCTGCTCTAAAACCTTTGAAAAGGCAAATCACATAGTAAACTCTGGCCTCTTTCTATTCAGGAGGACAAGATTCACTCAAGGTCAGTGAGCCCAGAGGACCCCTGGGAATCACCCGGAAACTCCGGCCAGCCCCTGGAGGAAGACAATCCACGGAGCCGGCCCCCTCCAGCCAGCGGCTGGGGCGCACCTGCCCGCACTTCCTTCGCGCAGTAATCGCTGTGAGAAGAATCTCCCATTCACAACAGGAAGTCCCTATTTTCTCTTTTCGGATGTCATGTAACCAACCCATGTTAAAGGTCAGTTGCATCAGTTCTCTTAATGGCAATTAAGCTATTGTCTGAGCAAACCAGAGGCGTCCGGAGTGTGCAAGCTTCGCTCCAACCTTGGGAGCTGGGAGAGGCTGGGAACAGAAGAGCAAGCGGGGCGCCTCCGGGGAGGGCGCAGCCTCAGGAAACGGAGCAAGCAGGACACCCTGAACCGAGAAGCAGATGCGTCAGCAGACAAAGGGGGTCATTTCATGAAAGCCACAGCGGGACACATCCCAGGCTTTGCCCACTGCCTACAGGCAGGCTCTGCCTACCTCCACCCCCATCCCTTCCTCCCGTCTTCCTCTTCCTCCTTCTCCCACGCGCCTTCAGTCCTTCACCCCCTCAATCTCTCCCTTTCTCCTGCTGTTTCTCTTTCTCCTTCGCTCTCTCCCTCTCCATCTTTCTTGGCTTCCCCCCTCCATCACATTCTCTCTTACGTTATCCTTTGGAAGGGGGCTGACAAACTGGATTTAAATTCAAGCTCCACCGCATCCTTAGCTCTTGGTCTTGGAAAAGCTCCCCGGGCTTCAGTTTTCCTAATCTGAGAACGAAAAAAATTATACCTCGCTCAAGGTATTGAGCTTCTTGGGAGGAATCAGATAGATAACATTTATAAAATTGGAAACACAGTGCCTGGTCCATAGTAGATGCTTGATTGGTGATAGCTTCCTTTCTTAACGAGGTTCAGGGAAGTCTTAGCACAGCGCTTGGCACCCAATAAATGTGCAATACAGCTTCACTAAATTCCCACAAGGGAGCATTATCTCCATTTTACGGATGAGAACTGTGGCTCAGAGAAGTTAAATACTTTGGACAGGTCATTTTTTAAAAGTCTATTTTTAAAGGAAATAAATTCCACCTGCAGCATCACCAGCTAAGAGACAGCTGTTGCGATTTCAATGTGTTAGTCTCCGTTCTGTCCCTCTGATTTCTTCCCCCAAGCACTGTTTTCCAAATCTCCAACATGGTTTAAACATTTATGGTTTAAATGACAACCTATTCTCCCAACTGCTGTACAGTTCTTGGAGAAGCTGAAACCCAGCTTTCTCACTCAGTGTAAGAAAACTCAGGATACGTTTGGATTTCCCATCCCCTGTTTCCTCCTATCCTCCTCTTCTCCAGGCCGATCGGCTGCCTCCCTGTGTCTTTCTCAGAGACTCTCTTGCATCCTCTTTGTGGTTTCTGCCCCAGTGTCTCATGCTTCGCTGATGTTTAGGATCAAAATGCCCTCCCTTTCTTTGGGGGTGAGACCTTCTCTAGCACCACGTGTCTAAAACACAGAGGGCAATCAGAGATAGCACTTGGTATTTTATTTTTAAACTTTTTTATCTTGATTACGTTTTGCAATGCTTATGTTGTTGCACAAGTGAAAGCATGAGTCACAATTTATGTAGCTGATTTCATGTAACTAAATTCTACGGTGTTTACAGCCGTTGAGTACCTTCTCCCAGAAATTGAAGAGATGCACCATTTGCTGTGACACACACAACCTCCACCCTGTTTTTTTTTTCCTTTGTAGCCCAAACCACAATGTGTAATTGTGTGTTTATTTTGTGTTTAATGTTTATCTTTTCGCCCAGGCTCTAAGGCTTTATGAGGACAGGGATCACATCTGTTTAGTTTACCCAGCTTTCATTATATTTCCAGCATCCTGCATTCTATAACTGCTTAGTCTCAATTCTGGCTGCACATTAAGTCATCAGGGAGTTAGCAAACAAACAAACAAACAAAAATGTACAGATGCTCACCCAGACGTTCTGAACCAATTGGTCTGTGTGTTACCTGGGCAACTATAATCATAAAAGCCCTGCAAGTGATGCTTGATGGAGTAGAGCCACTGATCCCCAGCATGAAGACTTGCTGCTCTACGCGTGTTGCCTACCTGTGTCCTCTCGTTGGCCCCAGTTTCTGCTCCTGCACTGATGGCTGTGCCCATTCCATCACGTGCCTGCTTTGGCCTGCAGCATTCCTGGGGCCCACCCTAACACGTTCCTCCTTTGCGTTAAATGACTGTTTATGGCTTGTTACCTCCAGGACGTAGTTCCTGATGAAAACTGTCCAGACTCTCTGCCTCCCTTGTAATTCAGAACCTAGCCCTCCCCCTTCAAATTCTTTTATACTGTTTTCCACAAGCATTGAGCTTCTGCTGGCAGTGCCGTAAGTGTGACTGGTCTTGACCATAAGCTCCTTGAACTTAGCAGCAGCCCAAGTGCTAAGGTGGCAGGAACCACCTCCATTCCCACAATTTGAAATGTGGAACCCGAGAGTGGGACACGGACAGTGGAGGGGAGGCGGGCAGAGCGAGCGTTTGGATCCTGGGTGTGCTGCAGACTGCCAGAAGAGCCGGAGAGGCTGAATAGGGAAAAGAGAAGCTTCTCGTAGCTCTTGTCCAGCTTCCAGTGGAAGAACCTGCCCCTGGAAGATTAGACCTGTGCCCTGCCTCCCAAGAAACCACCAGTCCAAAGGGGAGAAGCTGTCCGATGGCAAACTCAGCTGCATGTGAGGAAAGGTGTTCCAGTTGCCAGAGCTGTCCTGTAGGCCAGGAAGTGTTTTCCAGCATCCTTTTCATGTCAATCTGGTTCTTGCCATGCTCCTGGACCACCTGTGCTATTATTTACTGAATATTTTTTATTTACCTACTATTTCCTTTAAAACAACTTTAAATCAGCTGAGTTTGTTTTACTTATTCTTGTTTTTAAAAAGTACCCATGAAATGATAGGTTACATGTGTAAGCAACTGATGTACACATATGTATGTAGTAACGTACAAACATATGTATATTTTTCTACGTGTACAGAACATGACACTCAAGCGTAGATAATGGCTGTTTCTGCTCCCACCACAAACTTGGGCAGTATAATGGGGTCAGATGAATCCAAATCCACCCACTTCTAGCTTGGGGAGGTTCCTCAGCCTCTCTGGGCTGGTTTTCTCGATTGTGAAATATCATAGTCATCTCACGGGCTGTTGAGAGGACGAGAGGCCTCCCCGCAGGTGCAGCACGCATCTGTTGTCACCCAGCGCCACTCAGGGATCTAACGTCACCTAAGCCCCGGCCATTCCTCTTATTCGACCTCAGTCAGGAGGAGGACGAGGCTGCTGCAGGGGGCGAGTGGGATTCGGGAGCTGGGAGGCGGGCAGACGGGGTGTAAAGCAGAGACGCAGCCTCCTGTCTCCTGCCCTCGGTAATGCTTTGGCTTCAGCTGTGCTTTCAAATCTTGGGAGGTGAAAACTGGAGTCTGGGGTGTGCACCTTCCTCTTCACTATCCTCCCCTCTTTCTACTGTCTTTCCTGAGGCCCGCTTCCTTCCTGCATGCCCTGCCCTCACCATCTGTGAGTTTGCTTGTGTGGCGTGTGTGTGCCTTCGGTATGTGTGCAGTGTGTGTGGTGTGCATATGTGTGTGTGGTGTGTGCAGTACATGGTATGTATGTGCGGCATATGTGTGGTGTGGTTTGGTGTATGTGTGTATGGTACACATGTGTGGGTGTGTGTATGTGTGTTGTGTGGGGGTGTGTGTAGTGTCTATGTGTGTTGGGGATGTGGTGGTGTGTATGTGTGTGGTGTGTGAACAGGTGTGTGTGTGGTGTGTGTATGTTGTATGGCTTGTGTGTGTGCTTTGTATGTGTATGGTGTGTAAACTGGTGTGTGTGTGTGTGTGGTTTGTGGTATATGTATGTATATACATGTGTGATACGTGATCTGGTGTGGGTATTGTGTACAGTCTGTGTGTGGTATGTATGTGTGGTATGTGGTGTGTATATGTGTGTACATGTGTACTGTGTGCAGTGTGTGCACTGTGTGTGGTGCGTGAACTAGAGTGCCGCGTGTGTGTTTTGGGAGCGAGGGTGCTAACCATGAGCAGGGGCTACAGAAACAGCGTATGGGGAAGATTTTTAAACTGGGAGCTGAAAGACCATCCCGGCAATGTCCTCTCTTGCAGATGTGGGTGTTGGCCCGCAGGCCCAAAGCTAACTAGAGGCGAATTTCCGATCAGAATCTACTTTTGCCGACTTATGATCCAGTGCCCCTCTCTGATCATTCTCCCCCTAGGATCCCCACCTGGAAGACACAGAGATCTCCCTCTCGGTCTTCAGCCTGAGGTCATGAACGCACTGGGAGTGAATCAGCGCCCAGTGCGGGAGGCCAAAGTCCTGACCAGTGCACGGCTGCAGGGGCTGCGGGAACTGGCAGCACTTAGGCGGATCCTCCTCTGGCTCGGTCCTCTGCAGCCGGCTCCAGGAGGCCTCAGCTTCCTGCTTTCAGCCCCAAGCCCAGATTCCCTTTCCTGGGGGACAGAGTCAGCGGCAGCCAGCCCAGTCCCTTTGACTCTTGCCCTCTTGTCCTTCCTCCTGTCCTGAAGGCGCTCAGCCACCAGGCAGCGTGTCAGGATTTCACTGTGATCTGTTGTTCCCTGGGAACCAGAATCACTTAATCTCTTCAAAAGGAGAGTTAGAAAGGGTGCTGTTTATCTAATAACAATTATCTCCTGGTGGTTGTTTAACCCCAGTACAAGACCAGAAGCTACCACAAGTAGGAAGCGCACTTTAGGACATCCTCAGGAGTGGACACTGGGAGCAGTGCTCTCGGGTTTTTACTTGGGGCTAAGAGTCACTAGACCACCACGACCAGGGATGCTAGCTAACCTCAGGTTTCCTTCCAAAGTTTCTCCAAACCAGGCCTCCTTTTATCATTTTTCTCTCTTTGGGCTCTATGAAGTTTTGTTGTTTTTGTGTTTTCAGAAAAGCCCTGCAGGTATTCATTAACTATGTGTACTTTTCCCCATGCAGTGCACATAGGACTGTGAGTACCAATGATGAAGCCTTCTCTAATTCGGATCTTGAGTTGTCATCCAGGTTCACTTAAGGGTGATTAAGTGTGTTTGTTTAGAATATTCATCTTAGCTAGAATGATCAATTGACAAAACTCCTGGACTTCATGGGTGTCTTGGGAAAAGTTAAAGCCAAAAAATGCTCGATACACAAATGCCAACAAGCTCCCTGCTGGCAATAGTTTAAAGACCCTCCTTACAGCCTTTGTGACCTTCCAGCTCTGGGTCTCTGGCTTGGGACCGTTGAAGAACACTCAGGGATGCCCCCTGAGGGTCATCCCTGTATCCGTCAGCAACCAGAGACTCATTTGCTTATTAATTCACTTAAAAGTACTTTAGGGAAGAATTACGCATTAGGTTCCGTGCTGAGCCTGGGCATATAGGCGTGGAGCTCACAGTCTGGGGGGGGGTGGGGAGGAGAGGCTGCCTGGCCACCTTCCGCCCAAAACCTGTCTGTGGAGATTTCACACAAAAATCTGGATCTCTGGCTTCTTCTAAAAAGTCCCAAGATCTAGCCCCACTGGGGCCACCATTCTACTCATGTCCCTGGGTAGGGCTCCCCCTTCAGCCCTGGCATGGCCCCTCTGGCCTGCCTCTGTCCCCACCCTCCTGAACGTCTCATTTCTGGCCACCTTCTCTCCTGTGGGTGACTTACCTGGCCCCTGTTGGAGTCCTTGGCCTTCCGGATGAAGCTGATGGGGGCATCCTCCCAGAATGAGAAAGCGAGGGAACTGGGAAAATCAGAGGCAGATTGGAGATCTAGCCTCATTGGTGTGAGAGGAATTAGGGTTAGGCATTAAGAAACCGTTTCCTGCAGCCAGAAATGTGAAAGCATACAACATGGGACCAAAGGAAAATTACTGAAACTTCCTTGCCTAAAGAATCTTCAGGAAGGGGAGGCCAGCTGTCCGACTGATCACAGTGAAGTGTTGCCCTGAGGCCAGAAGCATTCCTCCAAGTTCCTTCCAGCCATAGGATTCTTACTCTGTGAGAAACGTTGAGCCATGTGGATGAGTGTTTGCATGGATTTCTTTTAAAACCATATGGCTCAATCACCCTTGCTCCCTGCCTCCCTACATATTCTTCTCCTTTGTGCCCAGCTGAGAAAATGCCAGAAAGATTTTTTTTTCTATCAAGGGCAGTCAGTGTTGTGCTGTGAGGGGGAAGGGAGCACTAGGGGACCAGGATGAAGCAGGGGTCGAGGCTGTGACCAGATGCCCTCACAGATAGACACTGAGCAGCAATGGAATTAAACATCTTCATAGAGAAATCTCTCTCTCTCTCTCTCTCTCTCTCTCTTTCTCAGAGCAGGTTGTGTTTTCATGATGGTACTCTGCATATTTGTTGAAAAATATATTACTTCGTTAATTTAGGGAAGCCATATGGGCTGACCTGGCAGCCAAGTCCTTCAAGATAGGACTGTAATACGTTTCATGTGTGAGCCGGGCCAGCGTCTGGGTGGAAGAGGGAGGGTAAGGGGGACAGGGGAGGCGTTGAGGGGATGAGGAAGTTTGAGGGCTGCATAGTGGGGTGAGCTCCATGACTGTGGAATAAAATAAGGGATAATCTGGGGCAGCTTCCCAGGACATAGAACAGAGGATCAATGTCAGTGCAAGGTCTTCAGTTTCTTTTGGGATAAGACTGGGGTTTGACTATGTAAGAATAAAAACAACCACCAGAAAAAAACAGAGAAAGCAGAGAACAAGAACGTCTGCATGGGTGGGGCAGGACAGGAATAGGGCACATTTGTCCTAGGCCAACTGCTTCCATGCTCTTGCCTCACCAAGATGTTTATACTGAGCTTGAGTAGCTACAACCAGATGCTTTGGTCTATATACACTTTTCTTGTGACTCTTTTTTTTCCTTCTTAGCTTAAACAAATGCACTGAATGACATAGATAAACCAATAAGCAGAGTAGGCACTAGCCAAGGGGACTGGAGACAAAGCTGGGCCACCAAACACAAGTGGAGAGCAGTTATGGAGCCTAGAAAGAAGTGATTTAGATTTCAACACACGCCATATGCTTTCCAGGGTGTGGGACCTTTCTAGGTGTTGCTCGGGGGCTGGTGCTCTGGGGCTGGTTCTCTGGGTTGGCAGAGGCAGGTGAATGAGGCTCCTCAGCAAGACTGGACTGCACTGTCAGAGCAGGTGAGCAGGTGCAGCCCTGGACACTTCCTAGAGCCTGAGGAAGGGAGTATTCATTTTTAAAGTCCATTTATTATATAGTCACTGGAAGAGGGGTCCAGGAATCTGTACTGATGTGCCTAAGCCACATGGCTACTAATTGGGTAGGGCAAATGCAGTGCTTTTGTTTGTAGAGAAGGTCTTTGCTGAGCCTAACACAAGGCAATGGATCTTCAGTTTTGAGAAATGCACTGAAAACCATCCTTGTGATGTTTGGGGTCTCTGGTAGGTCATGAGCTGGGAAGGCCCTGAGACTTGGGATGCTGCAGCCTCTTTCAGAATATGAGGGTCAGAACTTGAAAGTGGCTCTCGACCGCAGACAGGAACACGTGGGAGTCGAGTGCTCAAGGCCAGGAGTGTTTGACTTTTAACTTCCTGTAGGCCAAGATATGGATAAGAGGGGAGTCGGAGGCCCTCTCGGTTCATGGAGCCAAAGATTCTAGACTTCTCCTGACTTCCAACCCAGGAAACCTGCACATCCTGGGAAGCACAGTAGGTGTCTCAGAATGCAGGAATCACCCCGGTACAACTAGAGTGACCCCAGGCAGGGCACTGAGTCACTTCACGTCCAACTTCATCAGTAACACGCAGAGGCTGGGATGATGGTCTCTAAGCAAACTTCTGACCACAGTGGTTTACAATTCTGTGCTCTGTGACCCCTGTCTTCTTGGAGGGCTCCTGAATCATTATCTTCATTACCATTGCCTTTGTTCATATTAATATAGCTTTTTGTTATTATTCCTCCTATCAGTCTGGTTGGAGCACTCAATTATGACAAGGACAGCAGCCAGGCATGTTATAAGCAGTCATTGTTGAATCAGAAATTCTATGGGGACTGGAGTGACAGTCACTAAATACTCCCACTCCCTGCTCCCAGCAAGCCCAGCCTCAGGGCTCAGCCAGGTGACTTTTTCTCCTGAGTCCTTAGAAGTCTGGAGTGATCTCAGGCTACAGGAGGAGGGAGGCATGATTTTGTCATTTTGGGAAAAAGAGTCGTGTGTTCTCCTTTTGCTCAAGGGAGATGTCAGCTCATTTTAACTTTACACTTGCATGCTGATTTGGGAGGACTTTGAAGAGGCAGCATAGAGTAGTGGTTAAGAAGAACACAAATGCTACAGCTAGCATGTAGGATTTTATGTCCCAGCTCCTCCTCAAGTGGAGGAGCTGTGTGTCATTGGAGAAGTCATTTAATTCTCTGTGCCTCAGTTTTCTCATCTGTAAAATGGGGCTAATCCCAGGTCCTACTTCACAGGGTTGTTTTAAGGCTTGAATGAGTTAACGCATGTTAGAGCAAGGTCTCGCTCACCGTGAGATAAGTTCTCACGTGTGAGACGTGTTAACTATTTTGATGATATTCTTAACCTCTTTCTTATACAAGTAATAGAACTGAGGTGCAAAAAGAGAGAGACAGAGAGAGAGAAAATGGCTTGACTGTGAGCACATGGCCAGGGTGGCAAAGTTGGAAACGATTAGTTTTCCTGATTTAGTGCTGGACTTGAGGGTGGTGCGACCTCCTTGGGCTTCCCACGATGTATTCCAAAGGTGCTTTCTAAGTGCATATCTTCTACTTTCAGAACTAACCACTGTCAGCAGGACAGACCTTCCCAGGGTTTCCCCCACACACCTAGCATTCTGCCTCCCCATCTGTTACCCTGGGATTTCCTTCCTGTTTTTCTCTGCTGCATTCAGGGAACACGTCCAAGCCAGCATTCCTCTGTGAACACTTCCCAGACTTCTCTGTGGGCACTTCCCAGACCCTTCAATGTACAGGCCTCTCTAAACCCCCTTGGTTCTTATTGTCTGTGCTTTGGAAATTGTCTTATTTCACCTCATAGCATGAGTCATCTTTGCATGGAAGATGTCACCTAGTCCCTGCTGTCAAGGGCCTCATGGGGCACAGCCTCATTTTGGGCTTACCACCCATCAACCTGCAACCTCTCTTGCTGGCAGCCCCCTTCTTGTACTCCAAAGGGCTCAGACACCAGTCCTAATTCTCCCTTCCTCTGCTGCAAAATGCGCTGGGTGGTGGTGGAGCCCGCTCCTCTGCTCTCTTTCTCACACCGAACACCACTACAGCTCATTGCCTTGGGTGTGTTCAGACAGAGACCACCCTTCCTGATGAAAATCCAGCCAAGCAGCTGGATCGAGTGCCCAAATGGGAACTCTACCCCAGTTAAGGACAAGCTAGGAATCTCTGTGATTCCCAGACATCACAGTTCTCACAAGCCCTTCTAAGAAAAACCATTTCAGATAGGGTTGGAATTAAAATAATTTCCCTGGAACACAATTATGTGTTGACTCTTCTTGAGGAAGTAGGTTAGGGAGAACAGAACTGAATTTCCATTTTAATTGCTATCTTTCAATTGCACAAGACAGTTTTCAAACTCTTCTCCTTCTTATAATTATGTTTCTATCATGGCCTCTCTGACAGCGGTTTGCAGCCTATAGTTTGTTTTTTCACCCACATAAATATTGCATATGCATTTTAATTATGTGAGAAATTATAGTAGTAAGGAAAGCAGGTTGTATGAATATATTTATTTTAGTATATAAAAAATATGATAATTTTTCAAAAGCAGTGAATTGGTGGGTGGACCTCAGAGCAGAGGCTGGAGGTCCCCTGATGGCCAGTTGCACATTCTACTCCCCAACATCCCTGGCTACTTGGTGCCCTTGGGAAGTCCCTTAATCACTTTAGGACCTCATTCCCTCATCAATAAATGGGGTCAATGACACCTGCCCTTCTGATTTCCCAAAGCAACTATAGAAATCAAATGGAATAGGCTGTAAAGCATAAAGCACCAGACAGAATGTAAATCACAGTTGTGATTTTAAATTGATGTGTCTAGAATGTCATGACTTCATCTTGCAGGACCACTCTGCAGAGGAAATCTGAGACACCAGTTCTATTTCCCTGCTTCTTTTCAGCCCTTGGACCTGCCTACCTGCATGGCTTCCATCTGATATGTGACACAGAAGGACACTGCTGACACAGGTTGGTGACCTGCCACCACTGGGTGAAATTATTTATGTCTCCCCATATTCTTTGTCATGTGTTTGCAAGTGTTTCCATTTGATCTGGGGACTTGAGACTCATGATTTTGCCTTCTCATCCTTGCCCTCCTCCACCTTTCAGAAGGGCTTTGCCTATGAACTTGGACTCCGCTATGCGGTCTCACTTTCCATTTATGGGCTAGCTGGTTTCATTTCCTCTGACATGTCTCTTCTCCTCAATAGGTTCTTGTTATCTCAGCTGCCTGGGATATCTGTGTTACTTCCCTGTCCCAGTCCTGGCTCCTTTCCTCTCCCACACTGATGACAGCCCACATCTCAGACTGCTGGTGACAGATCCCAGTGAAGCCTCAGCAGGTGAGGCTGCAGGGCTTCCCACTCTGAAGGGAAGAGGGTCCTGCCTTTTCCTCCCTGGGCCTCGATCCTGGGGATACTACCAGGAAGGAAAGGGGCAATCTGTGGGTTCTGTCCGTCTTCTTTCCAGTTCAGCCTTTCAGTGTGCTGGGAGAGAGACCAGGCCTTTGCCAGCAGAACAAATAAAATACAACACCAGGCTGTGCCTTTCTCTGTGGAGGATCAGAAGGGGATTTGGGGAGCACCTATTTAGTCCCCTCATTCCCCATTGAGGAAGCAGAGACAAGAGGTAAGAGGACCTGACTGAGGTCACTGTGACTTTGCTCAAGGCTTCCCACGGTGCCAGGCCTGTGCTAGGTCCTGGCTACCAAAGGTGCTTAAGATATGGCTCCTGTCCTGAGCTGTTCACAGTCAGGGGTAAGGAAACATTTATTGTATTGACTTATTGACTAGACAGGCATTGCCTGTTAATTGATCAGGCCTTTCGCATGGTTTCCTTTTAATAAGTCCCCCTCCCTTCCAAAAGCAATCTCCCGTCTCCCTAGAGGCCTAACTCCCAACCAATCCATGGGCAGATCTCAAAGTGTTATGAGGGGCATCTCCAAACCATGTCCTTCCTCCCTCCAGACTGCTCCTTCCCCCTTCCCCACCTCTCTTTGCAGTTTGTGAGAATCTCTGGGTGGGGGGAAGTATAGCCAGAAAAGACACCCTCTTCCCTGCTCTCTTCAAGGAATGAAGGCCCTTTCAACATGTTTGGTCAGCTCGGGGCTTCTGGAAGTGAAAAGGGGTCTTTTCTTCTGAAAAAGACTTGGCTTCTTTTTCTAATGTGTACTCTGTTATCAAGGATTGCTTGGAAGAGTCAAGGGGTACCATGAGTTACAGGGGAAGCCTCTCTTTATTCTGCTTCCATTGAGAAAAGCAGAAAAGTGAGCCCTCATTCCCCAGGAGGGAGCAGCACAGCTGGGATGCGGAGAGGCTGGAGCACAGCTGTCTTTACAGAGGATGAGGAATTAGTAGGAAAATACCTAATGATCAACTGTCTGACATGTGTCTTTGGAGGAACATGTATCAGTTACCTATTACTGCATAACAAACCATTCCAACACCTAGTGACTTAGAACAGTGACTTTATTGCTCCATGTTCTGTGGGTCAGGAGTTTGGGGAGGGTTCAGAGGGATGGCTTGTCTCTGTCCTCCATGGTGTTTCCTGGGACAGCCCATCTGGGGCTGTGAAATCCAAAATGTATCAATTCCATGTTTGGGGCCTTGGTGCTGGCTGTTGGCTGAGGTGCCTCAGTTCTCCATGTGGCCTCTTTTTCCAGCAGGACAGCCTGGGCTTCTTTACATTTTGGCTGAGTTTAGAAGGGAAAGCACACGTGTTTACTATGCCTCTGCTTGCCCCACATATGATGATGTCTCTTGACCAAAGCAAGTGACATGTGGCCAAGCCCAGAGTCAGTGTGAGAGGGACTGCACAAGAGTGCCTGATTCACTGGGGGGCGTATGCCAGACTCAGGATACACAGATGATTAGCAAATACTTCCTTTGGGCAGAGCCCATAGCTATGTAGATCATATACGTCCTCCCGCCTAGCTAGCAAGTCTCCTTCAGTCTCATCCTAGGACCAGTACCCCCTTCCACCTCATCTGCTCACATTCCAGGTGACTTCTCTCTACTCTGAACTAGAGCAGTTTACTTAGTTCTTACCATATGTCAGCCAGCATGAATAAAGAGGAGCCCTGGCCCTTTAGGGTGAATTTAATAAACACTCTCTTTCTCAAAATAAAATAATTTCTAGATTTTCCATTGGTGGCTATGGTCTGCCCATGAGCTTAGGGTGAGGCAGAGGTAGGGGCACCTGGCTAAGCTTTGGATGCAAGGGGCACAGACCTTGGGGAAATAATATTGAAGCCCCTTTGCCAGCTGGAGTGGGAAGTGGGCCTGGGGTCACCATGGCAGCATGGTTCAGAGGGTGTATCCTAGAGTAGGCTCTCCTGGGACATGTGACCAAACCATGTTTGCTAACTTTGGGAAATGACTTACCCTCTCTAAGCCTTGTCGTAAGGCAAATGGGAACAGTACTGCATCCATCAATTAATCAAGATTGTTTTGAAGATCAGAGGGTAATGCCGGCTGACTGCTCACCACTGTGCCCGGCATGTGGTAAAGGCTCACAGGTTTAACTACTGTTATTGGCACTAACACATACTCACCTGTCCTCTCCACCCCTCCCCTTAAAAAAAGGAAATTCGAAAATATGTATATTCCTAAGCTCTAAATTCATCGGTGCAGAGGGGTAGGAAAAGGGGGGGAAAAGTAAAGAAGGGAGATGGGAGAAAGGGATTAAAGAGACTGAAATAAAGGAGGGAAGATTACAAGGACACAAAAAGGGGAAGAAGGAGGGAAGGGGAGACAGACAGAGACAAAAAAGAGACAGCAAGGCCAAGATCATTTTCCGAGGAGGAGTCACACCCCTGGGGTTACCCAAAGCTCCTGGGCTCCTGGCAAAGCTGCAGTACTTGCCAGTGGGAGAGGCTGAAGGGCCTGTGTCATTGAGCAAATGGATTTTGCCACCCAAGGTGTCTGCACCAACTTGGACGAGATCACATGGAAAAAAGAAAGGATTGGGGCTGGGGGAGGGAAACATATCTCAGAGCGAGCCTGAGTGGTCGGCAGAGGATTTAACCATAGGATCCGGCCCACGAGCAAGTCTGCAAATAATCCATACGGCTCTCTCCTACATGTCCAGCTCCTCCTGAAGGAAACGCAGAGCTACTCAGCCACACACGCTTTTCCAGACTGAGTCTCTCTCTTTCAGGTAACACTCCTACTCCGCAGCTCTGTGGCCGCTTTCTCCTACCCGGGGCCTCAGGACTGGTTGCTGATACAGGTTGGGGAGGAAACTTCTTGCCAAAGATGAGTAGAAGCAGCATGGCCAAAGGGTCACATCCCCGGTCCAAGCTTCATTCTCCACTGTGGAGGTGATTCCAGGACTGGGGTTGCAGATTTCCGTCAGTGCGTAAGTGAAAGAATTAGGCAGTGGCATGACTCAAAACCAGGACGTGTGCAGTGTGAAAACCCCCCTTTCTAATTTAGGGGACCCAAGGAATTGGGATGATAAAAAGGGCTCCCTTTGGCAATGGAGGTCGTGAAAAATCTCTCTAGACATCACCAGCTCCAGACCTCTCATTCCGACCAATGTCACTGGACACAATGCGGGATCAACCATCTGAGAAGGACTGCCCTCCTCCCCTAAAATTGTTTGGGATAATGTATTTCTTTCTTAGGATCAAGAATAGAAAATTTAGATAACAAATTTGTATTATCAATATTTTTTATTTAGAAATATGTGTATTTTTTGGTATTTTACATTCTTAGGTTTAAGAGAGTTTAGTCTATTAAGATTGCACATCAACCTTGTAACTCCAATTTTCACTGAGTAGTTGAATGATTACTTTAGACATGAATTTAGGTTGAAATCTTAGCTTAAATTATATTTAAATAATTATGAAAGCTTAAGAACCACTATTTTTAAAAGGTTAATTTATTAGATTTGTAGGAATCATTTAAGTCCTTGAGAAAATTTATCAGATCAAAATTCTTTTCTGTGAAATCCAATATATTAAATTTATTAAAGCAGCTTAGGTTGTTTTCTTTAATAAGTTTGTAATGGGGACCTAACATTAAAAAGTGATAGTTAAGGATAGTTAGGGATAGTGCCTAACCCTAAAAAGTGATAGTTAAACTCACTAGGTCCATAATCAGAATTGAAAGATTTATGGGTTGAAAGTAATAGATTAAAGGAGAACTATGTTTTTGAATGTGGAACCTTTAGTAATAGAATATTTATTTAAAATTAATCTTAAAGTGACCTCTGATAGTGTTTTCTGCTCATAAAATCCACCTGGAAAACATAAAAGACATCACATTGAATATTCTTTTGATCATAATGATTGTTAATGTATTGACTTTCTATTGCTATGTAAAAAATTACCATAAACTGAGGCACTTGAATGAATACCCATTATTTATTACCTCACAGTTTCATGGGTCAGGAGTCTAGGCATGGCTTAGCTGCATTTTTGGCTTGGTTTTCACAAAGCTGCAATCAAGATTTCAGCCAGGGCTGAGGTCTCATCCGAGGTCTCATCTGAGGATCCTCTTCCAAGTTCACAGGGCTGTTGGCAGAATGCATTTTCTTGCAGCTGTAGAACTCACAGGGGCTTGCTCCTTCAAGGCAAGCAGGAGAAAGCATTTCTGACTCCTAGACCCTCTTTTAAAGAGTTCATCTGATTAGGTCAGGCTCACCCAGGATAACCTCTGTCTGGATTCACTCAGAGTCAATTAATTAAGGGCCTTAATTACATTTGTAAAGATCCTCTCACCTTTGTCATATAATGTAACCTAACCACAGGAGTGACATTCTGTCACTCCTGTACACCAGGGGACTATCTTAGAATTCTGACTCCCACAGTGAATAACAGTATCTTCCTTCTTTCTCTAACATAGACCCTGCAGGTCATCACTCCCACCACTCCTGATTCTTTCTTGTCCTCACCTCCTCTCCCCATAGCCCATCACTCACACAGTATGATCGGTGCTGTCTCCTCAGGTCCCTTCTTCTCTGGTACCACTGCTCCACTGTGGCTCATTCAGGGTCTTATCTCTCACTGGCCTGTCATACCTGTCACCTACCTGGTTTTCCTGTCTCCAGGCTTATGCCCTAAATCACTTATTTATCCTGCAGCCAGAGGAATCTTTCTTAAGAGACAATCTGATCATATCATTTCTTGACTTAGAACCCATTTCTGACTTCTTGCTTGCATCTTCTTCCTACTCTAGCCCCTGCCTTCTCTCTAACTTCTCCCTCTTCCATCCCTCCTGTATGCCCTACTCCTCATACATTTATGTGTTGTTTGTCATGTTCTAATCATTCCAAACCCTTGCTATACCCCAAACAGGTCAGTACTTGCACCTCAGTATTTGTTTCCATGATTCTCTCTGCCTGGTATTTCTGAACCACAGCATCCATCTGGTATACCACCAAAGACTTGGGAAAGCCTTTGAGGAATTCTCTCTGAGGACTTCTCTACCCTCCACTGGCAGACTTAGCTGTTCCCTTTTTTGCTCCAGTCCCTTATAACCTGTATAGACATTACAATCTTATGACACTTTACTGCACATATTCAAATCAGTCTTTCCATGTTTTCCATCTTTCTCCTAGATAGCAAGACTTTTGGAGGAAGAAACAATTTCTTATTTATTCTGGAAGCCACAGTAACTGGTACAGGATTGAGGATATAATAGATAATTCATGCTTTTTAATAATGGAAGGAAACAAGAAATGAATGAAAGCTTCAATTCGCAGAACATCAGTTTTCTTAATGAAGGTGATATCATCTATTATTCAGAACTAACATAAGGACCATGGTTGTCATAGACTCTAGCTTTTGTTGTTACTCTAGCTCAAGGGGAATCAGGATGGTAGGAAAATTGACTTTGACGGTGTATGCCGAATCTTTTAGAATTATATGGCATAGTTCAGCATGACAAAGTGGCAGACCTATAACAGTGTGACAATAGCCTTCTTCATGATAGAATGCAGCTGTGGTGGCCTTGAGAATGTGCCTCGGGGATGTCCTGCTACAGGAAGCTTATGTGACTGAGGACCCCAGAGGCTGCACTCTGAAATCCATCGCTGTATTTGTTCCAAGGCTATGCCTCCCACGGCTGTTCCCCCTAACGACCGAGTGCACGGGGGCTACGAAGGCAGATTCATTTCTAGGAGTCACGGGATTGTTCTGCCAGCTTATTTTGGCTCCTTCACTCCCAGATGGCTTCACCAAGCCCTCCTTAGATTGCAGGGCAGTCTAGGACACTTCAGCCCAACACTCTCTCCCTCTCTTCACGCAGGGTTAGGTTTGCTTTATGCAATTTCTTCCAGTCTTCCCAGCTCCTTACTGATTTCCTCTCACAGATGCATTTCTCCTCGAAAAATCCTTGCATGTTGAGTCCCATCTTGGCATCTGATCCTTGGAGGACCTGCACCAAGATGCAGTGTACTGAGAGGACATTTTTGTTTTCTGTGAGCTAACATTTAGCAATGACAGATCATATTATTCTGGCTTAACCATTGTAAGGAGAAATAAGGAAAGGAGCTTTTGTTCTTACCTGGAATAGAGCCTTAAAAAGGGAGGAGAACTAAAGAATGGCCTGGTAGTGGCCATGCAGATCACTGAGGAGGTTCTTAGGTGGAAAGTACACAGGAGGACAGTGTTGGCACTGGCTGCTTCCCATCACACAGAGAATTTCCTCAGAGAGCTCATTTCTATTCCAACCTTGGCAAGCCTGTGTTCCCCAACCCTCACACACACACACACACACACCCTCCTTGTACCACTTATGGTCCAAGCAGCAGAGTACAAAAAAGGAGTGCTTAAGAAACAAGCTATTTACAAAGATATTGGCACAATTGAAGAAAAGTAACAAGGTATGGTGCAGTGTCCTCCAAGCTAGTCATACCCATCCATCATGAAGGAGCGAAGGAGGGGAGTGATTATTGGAAAGCAGAGGAAAAGCAGTCTTACAAGAGTTGTGGTCTTTAATGAAGAAACACGGCCATCTACAACATTAGACACTCCAGCATCACTCTTCTTTCCCCTTCCCACCTCCTGTTGATGTTCCCCATTGTTTAAATCCAACCAGAAGTCAGCAAGGCTGAGATGACTGATGCAGTCCCTACATTTGAGGGTATATAAAGCAGGGTAGAAAAGAAGGGGCAGTGCACATGGAGGGCAAATGGTAGATATAGCTCTCACACCCGAAGTAGACACATGCAATTTCAGAGAGCATGCCCAGAAGGCACAAGGAGAAGCAAAGCACAGGAGTTTGTCCTAGGTTGCTATTATCTCCACTTTACTTTTTCAAATGTTTAATCTCAATTGTTTGGTAACCTATGACCAAAGATGTTAATATGAAACTCTTGCAGTGAGGTGAAAATGCACAGATTTGGCTCTACTCTCTGGGCTGCCCCTCTACTCTTTGAGTTGACCCTGCTTCTCTGGTTGACCCCATTTTTGAGTTGACTGCCACTCTCTCTGGGTTGACCCTCTCTTTGGGTTGACCTTTCTGTCTGGATTGACACCTCACCCTCTCCACTGGTGACAGCTGGTTGGCACCACACTCACTTCCAGTCCCACAGCAGAGCTAGCTGTTCTCACCCTCGGCTGAGAAAGGGCACAGCTCTGTGTGTTTGAAAGGAGAGGCCCTGATCAACACTCTCCCCAGAACATTTCTACAGACAGTCGTCCAGTTTCTCCAGCACTGCTCAACAGTTCACTGGGGAAGGTGTAGGAGGGAAAAGTCACCAGCCTGATAGATATCTCAGCCTTTTCACCCACATGGGATGGCAGCAAAGCTAAAAATAAATAGGCGTTCAAGGTGAGCTGGGAGGACACAACTTGCTGAGGCACGAGCCCACATCAGGGTTGCCATCAGCCTTGACACCGCAGGTGGAACCTATGGCTCCACTCAGGCCTGGCCACAGCGGAGCTGGAGAGACCAGGCACGCACGGACTAGTACTAGTGGTAGAGCCAGTTCTCTCACACAGAGGCTCCTCTGAGCAGGTCCAATGGAGCTGGCCCTGGGAGGTGGGTATCCTAGGAAAACATTCACCATTTTCTGGAAGAGTTGCTGTTCTTATGGTGTTTTCCTGCATAAATTCTCTCCTCTCATCCTTCTCCCTGAACTCTGATGCGGACAGCGTCTCCCTTTTATAAAAGTCATGTCATTCCCCTGTATGTCTGCTCTTTACTTAGGGCTGTCTTCTTAAACTCTGTAGCACGTTTAAATCATCCAGGGAGCTATCAAAAACTCCAATGATTAGGTTGTACTTTAGACTAAATCAGAATCTCTGGGAGTGGGGCCCAGGCTTCAGTGTTTATAAAGTCCCCCAGGTGATTCCAGTGTGTCCCCACAGGATGAGGCACTGACACAGGACCTCCAACTTTGAAGTTTCCTTGGTCTTCTCTTCCTGCCCCAGTTCCCCCACAGCTAAGTCCCCATTTTCTAATATTCTTTCTGAGTAATTTACCACCCCCCTGCCATTAGTCTTCCCATCCCACTCAGAGCCCAGGTCTAGGTCTGTGCTCCTTTGGCCCCTTCAGAATTTCAGAGCTGAAGGGAGCTCCAAGTCCATTTGAGCCTAAGTCTTCATGGTATGAATGGAACCCCAGGGGGAGGAGAGTTGTTCAGATCATTAGGTATGGTGGGGCAGGGGCCTGTGCCACTTGTTGCTCTAACTGATTTGCAGAGCCTAAACATGCCCCCAGTGGTCACTGACCCACTCTGGGAAAAGCAACAATCAGACCTATTCACTTTCTGGAAAGGCAAGTTGTGGTCAGATTGCAGAGATCCTTGCCATCCGTATTATGGATTTATTGAACATTAATGTGGTGGGTAATGGGGAGCCACTGAAGATTTCACAGCAGCAGAGTGCCATGTCTGGAGCTGAACTTTAGGACGTCTCCCCTGACAGCAGTGGTTAGGATGGAGAAAAGAAGAGACGGCTGGCACAGAACAAGTTAGGACAGAAAGCGAGGAAGAAGGAGAGGCGAGCAGTCCTGAGGAAGAGAGAGGCAGGGGAAGGACAGACGCAAGGAGTGCTGGGGAGCGCCTTCGACCTCTGCTCCATGGCACCACCTGGCTCATGACCAAGCGAGTTGAATTTTCAAGGCTTGGCATCTAAAAGGACAACATTGGTCCAAACACTATGCTGGCCTCAACAGAAGTGTGGAGCACAAGATGAAGACCTAGCAAGGCTAGAGAAGGTGATGAGCTTGGGCACGAATGTGGGCCTTGGACTTTCTACCCTGGTGCTTCATCCCAGTGGCGGTTAGTGTGTAGTGAAGCTTGTTGGATGCTGGCCCACAGGCTGACAGTTGGAGCAGGAGCCAGGGAGCCCTCTGGTCTCTGGACTTTCCAGGGACTCCCAGCTTAACCTGGAAGCCCCGAGTGTGGACCTGGCTAAACCTAAAGGGTAGTGGAGAGGAGTTAACCAAACCATTTAGGCTGCTTCCTTGTTGCGTCCTTCCTCAGATTGGCTTGGCAGCCTGACTCCTTCTGCTCTGACGGGAAGGGGAGGACACAGAGAAGGGAAAGAAATAGAGGAGAGGCAAAAAATATTTTTTTTAGCCTTTCAAATTCATGATTTGCCAACGGTAGGTAAAACTGAGACGAAAGCACCTTCTAAACTGTCTCATTTCCAGTTTTATCAGGAGATAAAACTAATTTCATCACAAGATAAAAACAAGTAATTTCAGGGGACAAAATCTGACCTCAGCCTATGAAACGTTTAGGACTCTGCCACTGAAGCTCACAGCTGCTGGTTTGGGGGCACCTACAAACAGGCCCTACACCGCAGTAGCTCAAGCTTCTTGGGTTTAAAATCTGACCTGGTATTTCCCTAGCTGTTTATCCTTAACATCTCTGTGTTAAGTTTCCTCACCTGTAAAACGGAAATAAAAAATGATACTCACATCATAGGGTTGTCGTGATAGATGAAATGCATTGAAACATAGAAGTATTCAGAAGCATGCATGATGCACAATAAGCACTTGATAAATATTAGCTGTCACTATTATCTTAAAATTTAGGGATAGCTCATTCATCATTCCTGGAGGTAGTATGTCATGGTAAAACTTTACTGGACTGGGAGTCTGGAAACCTTTGTTGTAGTCTTTGATCTGCCAATGATTAGTTCTCTGAACCTGTCAAGTTATGTTTAACTTCTGCAAGCCTCAGTGTCTTCATCTATAAAATGGGGATAATCTAAGTCTACTTTGTCATGTGAACGTGAAGATCATAAGTTAAAATGGACGAGGGAGCGTCTTGTCAAAGAGAATCCTACACAGATGCAGGGGAGCCATTGCTGTGGACTTGCCATCAGGGCCTTAGCAGGGCTCTCTTGTCACCTCAAGCCATCCCTCTGCTCTCAGCTGCATCCAGAGCTGCCAGACCAGAGGAGAACCACCCGGACTGCTGTTTGCCCCCAGTGGCACCCTGGACAGCAGCACACTGATGTTTATACTTCAAAATTTCCATCTCCTGTTTATCCATTCCACCTCCTGGTGCCCATCTTGGGTCTTTTATGGAGACTTTTTGATCTTCTTTGGAAAATATCTGACATTTAACCAGAGCAGTGGTTAGAAACCAACTTAACGTCATGTATTCTGCACATTGGAATTTTAAGTCTCAAAGGAATACAATTTTTATGGTGGAATTTGGTCCCAGGAGAAAGAGGAACTGCTGGTGTGGTGATCTGGTCACTTGGACCTGGTCAGAAATTTGGACTCAAGTCCTGTCCTCCTGTCTATGTCACTGACTTATCACTATGATAAGTCATAGTGGTGACTGGTGGCATACGGATCCCTGGAAAACAAGGGGGCTAAACTGGACTCCCTGTAAGTTCTGTTCCAGGTCTTCTGTGTATGCCGTGTTTCTAAAACTCTAGTCAACTTATTACAAAGTACAAATATTTGGTTTCAATTATAAAGAAGAGCATTCAAACAGAGTTGACGAAAGATGGCATGAGAAATTGTGAGTTCCCCATATCTAGAAGTTTTCAAACAGAGGCTGAATGACTTTGTGCAGGTAGAATCCTGCAAAAAGAAAGGGTGTCTGGATTTTAGGGTACCTGCCAACTTGGAGCTTAAGGGACTCTGTGAAATTTAGAAAAGAGGAGGGACCACTGAAGAACATAATAAGAAATCTTGAGGAATGAAGCATCTGTCCCTCCTCAGACCTTGCTCCACTGAGACCACATACTGTGTCTCTTTGAAAGGCCAGCCTTGGCGAGGAGACCCCCAGGGCATGAGTCTGTTTTCACTGCCCTGAGTGGGCCTCACGGGGCTGGGGGGATCCTGGGTTTGGCCTGTGTCAGAACAGAGGCCCCAGTGCCAAGAGGAGGCGTTCTTCCCCCTCATAACATGGGACAGGGAGCTCAGGGAAAATGGCGTGGGCTGATCAGGGGAACAAAAGAACCACTCTTTGATGTTATTTTCCTGGTTCGTGGACCTCTGAGAGGTACACTTTTTACTCATTAGCCTGTCTAGACATAGGAACTCACCATCTGGGCTGGCCTCTTCCTCTTCTAATTTTCCTTGCTCTGTCACTCTCGCTGAGTGTGGGAACGAGGTTGACAGCTGACACTAGCCACTATGCCAGGACAGCATCAAGGCTGTTCTGTGGATCCCTGATTTGAGGCTGAGATGGATCCAACACCCTAATTGTGAAAATTTCTGACGCTAGGAGGAAGGAGCAGTCAAGCTGAATGAAAATTGGGAAATTTGGGAAGATGTGTGGTTCTGCTTTGATGACTCTCAGACACACCCCCCATGCCCCATTTAACCACTGAAATGAGTAATCTGCCTGTGCTATAAGTAGGACGGTCTGAATGTGCTGCAGGGCAGCATTGTGGGTGGCCCAGGGCGGGTGTCACCTGTGAAGGGAACTGACTGATAGAGGTGGCTTGGCCATCAGATTCCCCGAGTCCTTCTGGGCAGTGGATTCCCTATTACATGAACTCATCCAGTGCTGATGCAGTGAGCAAACTCCTCCTTGCCATTTATTTACAGGCCTTGCACAGCCTGAAACCACCAGGGCCTTATAGAGTGGACTCAGAAAAAGGAGTCCGGAACCAGGAGTTCTGGCCACTTTTTGGCAGTGCAAAGTCATCACCTCAAAGAGAAGACATTGAAATGTAAAAAAGACTGGCCTCCCCATCTCACAAGGGTCAGTGATTCAGAGGGGAGGATTTGAGTTCGTTAACAGAGCCGTGTACCACATGAATCGTTACTGACCCTCTATGTCCACACCAATTTGGATCAGGAAAAGGACTAAACCTGCCAAGCACAGCAGTGAAGTGCAGTTTGCACTTTCTGGACAGGCCAGCTGCCAAGGGCCAAAGTGGGGAAGAAGTAATAAGTATTCATTTAATACCCACATATATGATAGGCATTTTGGGGCTTAAAAAAATCACCGAACCTGCCCTTAACTCTAATTTGGGTATAGAAGAAAAGATTGTCTTGCCTTGTGCTTCAGTAATTATTGAATTGAAGAATATAACTGAATGGTGATTCAGCTAAGGAAGGTCTGCATGGAGGGAAGGGGACCTTAAATCCCTCCCAATCTTGGAATTGGGTATCAAGTCAGGATAGTATGTGCAAGTCTGGAGACACAGCTTTCTGAAACAGTTCAAATGCTACATGATTGAGGGACAAGGGAAAAAAAAGCCTCTTTGAATACCTCATTGTCTATCTTCTTAAGAGAGTAAGTTTAGCTGGCAGCATGGAGCTCCGAATAGGAAGATCATTCATTCATTCATAACAATTATAAAGCATATATCATATACTAGGCACTAGGCATAGCACCGAGGATAGAACAGTAAATAAGGTAACCACAGTTTCCTGTCCTCAAGAAGTCACTAGTCCAGGGAGGCAGCCAGACATTGAAAACGGATGTTTCAAATGGGATGAAAGTAATAATAGGGGAAATGCAAGGTACTATAGGGTAAATTTTTAATGTAATGCATTTTTTATTAGCCAGAAATAGATTCAGAAATTAAATATTTTCATATACATATTGACTATGACTTTGACTTTGCAAATTAACTTTAAACAAACATACACGACTGACAAATAAATGAGTATTTTCTTCAACAAAGACTCACTTTGGAAGCCCATGTTCAGATTTCAGTGAAGCTTTTCTCATCACTGGTATGTATTCCTTACTTCTCATTTGTATTAAAAGCTGAATATGTTCTCCTAACCAGTCTTTTCCTGTTTAACCCATTGTCTTTACCCTGCTGCATGAGCTTGGCAAGTTATGTGACCTCTCTGGGCCTTAGTTTCTTGAACAGCAGAATGTTCTCTGTGATATTGTCCTCTGATAATTGTCAATCTGGTACCCTATTTTGGGGTTCCCTGCATGTGAACCTGCAGGCCATTGTCTGGGAAGGGACATCTCAGGGGAGAGTAGATGTCATCAACCTTTTCCAGGCCAAGAGATCACGCCTAGCTGCTGGACACCTGCACCTGCATTAGCTAATAGAGGGAGTGGCTCTTTTCCACCACCAGTTTTGCAGATAATTACAGGTGTAGACTTTATCATGCTTGGGGTTTGGCCAGTATTCTGCAAGAGACACTTAGAGTGATTTCTTCCTATCAGTCTTGGGATCCTTTCCAGACATACAAAACAGGTGAGACAACTGTCATCTGTGACAATCTTGGCCACAGAGGGCCTCAGATTGTCCAAGCTGATAGCAGCAGGATCCTCAGAGCTCATCAGCTTCCATCTCCTCAAGTGCAGATGAGGAAACTGAGATTAAGAGACATATTTGAGATTACACAGCTCATCATCTGCTGGCAGTATTGGACTCAAGTTCTCCTGAATCAATGTTCTTTGTGGGTTTCTTTCCATCACTGTTCCTCAGACCCTCAGGTCAGATGTCTGAAATTATCCCCAAATGCTGCATGCATTCAATGCAGTAGCCTAAAGCATAGATATTTATTGTTTGCTTCTGAGATAGATGTTCTCTTCATTAATTTCTTGGCTCAACTATGCCACCAAGATCCAAGGCTCATTGATTTAAGCTCTCCAATTTGCCACCTTGTATTTGCAAGATGTATATTGCATTATAGAACATCATGTTCTCAAAGGTCAGAAATAGCAGAAAGGGGTACAGAGAAGAAAATTTTCCTTCTTCTGCTTCTCTTTTCTTTTATCAGGGAGGAAAAGTTTTCCCACAGCTCCTCAACAGACTTTCCCACTGGCCAGAGCTGGGTTCCACGGATACCTCAATGTTAAAGGAAGCTGCAAAATGGTGACCTGTATATTTTAGTCTCTATTGTATGACGTGGGCAAGGGAGGAGGTGACGTAAATAGCTAAAACATGGCCAAACAACTTGGTCTCCCACAGTGCTGTGCTCTTCCTGGGTTAGTCCACAGGTGAACTAGGATCTGGGTCAGGCATCAGCAACAAACACTGCTTCATCCGTAGTCTGGGCTCTTTATCCCATCCTTCTCCTTGGACTTTGCTCCATCAGGAATCAATGACTTAAAATACCTGCTTACATTCTCACCTCACCCACCAGACTGTGAGTTCCTTGAGGAAAGGGCCATGATTTATTTAACAACCAGAGCCTGACTCATGGAAGACATTTTTAAAAAATGTGAGAGGAAATCGCTAATTTATTGCCAAATATTTATTAGTTGGATGAATGAATGAATGAATGCAACACTCAATTTACACAGACACAATGCAAAAACAAAACTTGGTTCTTAGGAGTGCCAAATCTGGAAAAGTAAGATAAGGAGATATTAAAAAAATAGGGAAATAATATTTAAGTTTTGGAGGTATAATTATTAACATGGTTATTTTAAAAAGAAACTTTACCTTCCTCTGCCTATATTTTTGCCCTGGCACCCGGGAAAGGGAAATTGTACCAATCCTTCTTATCATAGGTGCATATAAAAATACTGTATGTAATTATAGTGATTCATGATTTCCCAAAGGAATGTGCAACGTTTTACTTGATCTCCACAACAAAGTGAGGTGAGATAAGCGAGGAGAGATTAGAGGTCTCTTATTTCGTGCTATGGGACAAAAATTAATAATATAGGAACACAAATCAATAATTGTGAATTGTTTACAGATTTGTTCCTTCCTCAACCTCACCCAAAAGAATCCTATCGGTACTCGTTCAATTTTCACCTCCTATGCTCTTACAAGAGGAAAGATTCCTTTTGCTGAAAGAAGAGAGAAGTTGATCTACATATTACAGTACTTGGAGGAGAGGAAGGGAGGATGAAAATGACAGACATCTGTAGGAGTGAGGAGTGGAAGAGGAAGTCTTTTAATTTCCCCCTGGAGATCAGAGCCAGAGTAGTTAGGATAAGAAAATACTAATAGTTTGGAAAGAGAATTTGAATAAGTGTTTCTGAGAACTATGTATTTCCATCCTCTATAATGTCTTCAGAGAGGCACAAATAATAAATGGAATTCCATCTTTATTACTTTTAGTTTTGGAACATTGCTGCTTAAATCTGAAACTGCTCTGAGACAGAATCACATGGGTCTCTGTATTTATTAGGGTTACAGAGAGATTACGAAACAAAGGCTCAGAGAGGTTAAGAGACTTACCTTAAATCAACGATCTAGTTAGAACCTAACTACTGCCTAAATTCCTATTCTGTGCTTTATCCTTCCACTTCATCCTACAAAATAAAAGTGCATAGATTTGTTTTTGTTGTTGTTGTTTGCTTGTTTGTTTTTCTGTGTTTTTGGTTTTCTTGAGGGGAGGGGAGATAAGCTTTTGTGCTCTGCCCAATTCATGGAGACTTGTCAGGTTTTCAGTTTGCATCTATCAAGCAAATGCTTTGCAGAATCAGGAGTTATTTTAATTTCTTTATTTTTTTTTTCCTTATTTTTGACACCTTACCCAAGACCTGTGAGTCCCTCTGGGCTGTGTGTCTTAGAAGTGATAATTGAATTTCTCAGGGTGCAAGTCACTGGAAAGCTGAGTTTGTGGCATGCTAGCTTGGTAGCTCTCTCTCTGGGCACCCCCACCCTCACCCAGGCCAAGTCACAGATGAAGCCTTCACATCAAAGTGCAAGAAAACAAGCATCCACAGGGCAATACACCAATCAAAGCTTTAGGTTTAGGACTCACACTAGTTAATCTCCTGCCTGGTCTGCCCTGAGGTTCTGAGTGAGGTTAGTCTACTTGCTCACTCCTTGTTAATTCAGACTGATCTAAGGGAGAGATGAAGAAGTATCTTCACCTGTGCTTGTGCTTCAGGTAGGTCAAAGATGTGTCTCCCTGTCTGTTTAAGAGAGTAAACAACTGGGTCTGGGTATAGTCAGGCACAAACTGAGGTGGAGAGACTTGGATAATTGGGCTCATATTTGACAAAAAGCAAAGGTCTGGAGCTAAGACCCCAAACAGGTAATTCTTTGGTGGTGGGGGGTGATATCTGGATGTCACGGTAGCTAGTTGAGATCTTGGGGGGCTTACTATGGTAAGGATATGGGATAGCCTGTTGCCAACTTGACCCTCTCTGCAGTGTCTACAGTGGTTTTTGTTTGTTTGTTTGTTTTTTAATTTGGGTGATAGGGAGGGGGGTTGGTGGGAAAGTTATAAAAGAAACAGGAGTTTCCAAAGAACCTGAGAACTTGGAAAGATGGGAAAGAAAGAGAAAGGAGAAAAGTACTGCTGTAGGAGGGGAGGCCAGTCAGAGCGTTCGAGGAAGACCTGTTGGTGCAGCTGCGATGTGGTGAGGGCCTGGGCTGTGGCAGTGGTGGGGAGAAGCAACAGGATGAGATGCAAGGTAGGGAGAGTGGGAGGAAGGAAATACGAGGCTTTGAGCCTTCTCCACAGACGTGAAAAATTCAGACCAGGGCTACTGATGTCACTTTTTATGATTTATCGTCATTGTGTGGGTGTGCACACAGGGGCATACACGCTGTCCATTCTCCTAGGTCCACGTAAGCTGGACTCTAATCTGATTGATGAGCTGACAACAACAACAGCCACAAGAAAGGAGAAGGAACTCTGGAAGCTTACAGGGTCTCACATCTGCATCATGTGGAGGCAGAACATGGGGAGGGGGATTGAAAATCACCAAAAAGAAAAAATTACCTTTAGATTCACAAACTCTCCAGGCTAAATGGGGCCATGGTCCATTCCTAGGGGTAAAGTATCAGACATTATTATGTTTTGTTTTCTTTCTAACGGAAAGACTAGAATATAAAATGGAAGGGAGTGGTGAGAACTTGGCATATCCAGAAATCTGTAAATAGATCTTCACAGATAAGCTGACCATCCAAGGAGAGAGATGTGGCTCGGGTGGAGAGAGGCCAAGCCATGGAGAGCCCACCTGTCATGACGACGGTGGTGCATTTTACCTGGTAAGTCACAGGGCCCCATCAATGACTTTAGAGCAGGAGAGTTGCATGATACAATTTGCATTCTAGAAAAATCACTCTGGTTGCAGTGTGGCAAGTGCAACAGGGGATAATTGGTGGGGGTGGATAAAGGGGACTCATCTCTATTCCACGACATTGAACACTAAACTGTCCTAGAGTTCTAGGATTGGGGATTGGGGATTGGGCCTTTCCTGGGGCTGAAATCTAACCTCATTCTGCCTTAGATGGGTCCTGCAGATATGCGTGCAAAGGCTCGTTCTCTGTGTACACATATCAGGCATGAAGGTGGGATAGCTCAGGAATTCAGGCAGAAATAATGATTACAAAAACAAGGGCTTCCAGAAAAGCATGTCTGGGGTTTTGTGGAAGAGCTCTGGATTCTATAATAGAAGAAACTGGAAAAGAGGGAAGCAATCTGTCACTGGGAAAATCTCAACATTCCTGGCTCCACCTTCTTGGATGCAAGACTTTATCTCGTGATAAAGGCCAAAGTGACCAGGATAATGAGGATTTCCCCTCATATTTGTACAGCTTTCCAGGTTTTAGAATTTATTTTCACAAGTGTGTTTTAGTCCATCCTCATAACTTCCTTGTGAACTTGGTCAGCTAGATAAACTCTCAAAGCCTCAGTTTCCTTGTGGGTTCAAAAGTGGGATTAATATGTGGCCTGCTCACGGTCAGATGGCTAATCAGCTCAGACAGAAGCCACTGTCAGGCTGCTGGCCAAGCCCACGCTCTCAGCATCACCTCTGCTGTAGGCAAGGCGTGGCTCTGCATGGTTGTGTGCTTGCTTGCATGTGACAACAGAGAAGCAGGGTGACTGTTAGGGGTTGAATTTGTTCTGCCCTCAAAATATGTTCAAGTCCTAATCCCTGGTACCTGTGAATGTGACATTATTCGGAAATAGGGTCTTTGCAAATAAAATCAAGTGAAGATGAAGTCATTAGGGTGAGCCCCAATCCAATATGACTGGTATCCTTTTAAGAAGTCAGAAACCATATTCAGTGGTCACCCTCAATATCCATGGTAGATTTTTTCCAGGACCCCTGTGGATACCAAAATCCACAAATGCTCAAGTACCTTATATAAAATGGCATAGTATTTGCCTATAACCCACACACATCCTCCCATATACTTTAAATCATCTCTAGATTACTGGTAATACCTAATACAATGCTATGTAAATAGTTGTTATACTGTATTGTTTAGGGAATGATGACAAGAAAAAAAGTCTGTACATGTTCAGTACAGATGTAGCCATCCTTTATTTATTTTCAAATATTTTTATTGGAGGTTGGTTGAGTCAGTGGATCCAGGACCCGAGGACATGGAAGGCTGATTGTATTTGATAAAGAGTTCATACCAAAATATATAAGAAATGCATACAACTCAATAACACACAAACAGCACACAAACACACACAATAACCCAATTAAAATATAGGCAAAGGACTTACACAATTTTCCAAAGAAGACATACAGATGGCCAATAGGTATGTGAAAAGATGCTCAATGTCACTAATCAACAGGGAAATGCCAAGCAAAAACACAATGAGATATTACCTCATCCCTGTTAGGATGGTTATTATCAGAAAGACAAAAAGATAACAAGTATTGGTGAGGATGTGGAGAAAAGGGAATCCTTATAAACTGCTGGTGGGAATGTAAATTAGTAAAGCATTATGGAAAACAGTATGGAGGTTCCTCAAATAATTAAAAATAGAACTACCATATGATCCAGCAATTTCTTTTTTGAGTATATAATAAATAAATAAACACTGGACTTAAGTGGGACTCTAGAACAAATGGGCCTAACGGACATTTACAGAACATTTTACCCCAAAACTACTGAATATACATTCTTATCAGCACATGGAACATTCTCCAAGATTGATCATATCTTAGGCTACAAAACATGGCTCAAGAAATTCAAAAAAATAGAAATCATGCCATGTATCATCTGTATCATCTCAGACCACAGTGGAATAATACTAGAAATCAACTCCAGGAGAAACACTCAATTCTATACAAAGTCATGGAAATTAAACAAGCTGCTGCTTAACAATTGTTGGATCAATAATAAAATTAAGATGGAAATTAAAAGATTCCTCGAAATGAATGACAAAGGGGACACAAGCTATCAAAATCTATGGGATACAGCAAAAGCAGTCCTGAGGGGAAAATTCATAGCCTTAAATGCCTACATCAAAAAGACAGAAAGATCACAAATTAACAATCTAATGACACATCTCAAGGAACTAGAAAAGAAAGAACAAACCAAACCCAAAGCCAGCAGAAGAAAAGAAATAACTAAAGTCAGAGCAGAACTAAATGAAATCAAAAACAAAATTATACAGAAGATCAATGAAACAAAAAGTTGGTTCTTTGAAAAGATAAACAAAACCGATAGACCTCTTGCTTGATTAACCAGGAATAGAAGAGAAAGGACTCAAATATCCAAAGGAAATGAAATCAGTATTTTGAAGAGATATCTGCACTCCCAAGTTCATTGTAGCTTTATTCATGATAGCCAAAATACGAAAACAACTTGTGTCTGTTGGCAAACAAATAAAGAAATTGTGGTATATATATATATATATATAAATGTATAAAAACCACAATTTCTTTATTCATATGTATATTAACATTATTCAGCTTTAAAAAAGAAGGAAACCCTACCATTTGTGACAACAGGAGGACATGATGTCAAGTGAAATAACCTAAAGACAGAAAGAAAAATACTGCATGATCTCACTTATATGTGGGATCTAAAAAAGTTCTGAATTTACAGAAGCAGAGAGTAGAATGGTGGTTACCAGTGGGGGGACAGTTGAGGAAATGGGGAAAAATTGATGAAAGGGTACAAAGCTTCAATTATGCAGGATAAAGAAGTTCTGGAGACCTAATGCACAGCATGCTGGCTAGGGTAGATAATACTGTATTGTATACTTGAAATTTGCTACGAGAGTGCTTCATTCTCACCACACTCACGCTCAAAAGGTACCTATGTGAAGAGATGAATATGTTAATTACATTGACTGTAGTATTCAGTTGTATACCTTAAATATGTACAATTCTGATTTTAAAAACAAAAGCAGAGACACACAGGGAGAATGCCATGTGATGACAGCAGTAAACATTAGAGTGACACAGGCCAAGGAACTCCAAGGATCCCCAGCCAGCACCAGAAGGTAGGAAGAGGCAAGAAAGGAGTGTCAGAGGAAACATGGCCCTGCAGACATCTTGGTTTCAGACTTCAAGCCCCCAAAACTGTGAGAGAATAAACTTTCTTTGTTTTAAGCCACCTAGTCAGTGGTACTTTGTCACAGCAGCCACAGGAAGCTAACACAGTGCCCTCAGTCCCATGTACATCACTGCTGTGTCCTCTAGCAATCGGATCATGAAGGCAGGATTTGTGAAGAAACTTCTCTGCCCACGAAAGCATGGGTCAGAAAGTCAGTGAATCTTGGGGAGAAGAGTTAGCACATCAAAACTTGCCTGCTTAGCCAGGCAAAATGAGAACAGTTAATTTTATTCTACGCACCTCCTTTCAGGTTGGGTGTTGAGTCTTTCAATACTGATATGCTAAGAAGTTCTGATGAGCAGAAAGTGGGGGGAGGGAAGTTAAATGACTAAACCATTAGGAATATGTCCACACTCTAAAGATTGGGGGAGGACACAATATATGAAGTGCTTTACTTTCTGTAGACATCATTCTAGTCAAAAGAATACTAATTTTTCAATTGGTTTCTTGCCATATGCTATAAAAAGAATTTAAGTTAGGGTCAAAATTGTCAGACATCGTATGCTCTACTAATATGCTAATGACAAAGGAATACTTTTTGTCTACAAGGACATAGATGTTGCGAGCAAAGTGAGATAACATGTTAGGGTAATTATGTGGAGATCTGCAAGTCAGGGGGAGTCCTACCCTCTGATATGAAAAGAAAGCAGCTCTGGTTGCTCAGGAAATACCTGGTCTGGAAAGCTACAGATTCAATTCTGTCCTTCAAAGTCCCCTCCTCAAAGAGAGATTTTTGGAGATCCTACCTGGAGACTTGGAGATGGGGAGGGGGGTCTTGCTGAGCACCTGTAAAGTCTGGTAAGGATGCCATATTTCAGAATGAGGCTATTTTGGGATAATCCCATACTTCAGACCATTCCTGTGCCTCTCCAGATAGCTCTTCAACTGCATCACAGGGTGCTTGACTTCACTTTGATGGATTTAGTGAGGAATAGAAATGTTATCTGCCCTCATTCCTCTCATGGAAGTTATGTGATCTAGGGTTTCTCTAACTAGCTGGGGTGAAGAGAGGAAAGGGAAGAGGAAGGTCAAGAAAAGGACAAGAGGCTGGTTGTTGAAGGGAAGTACAGAAGGGAGAGAGGACTAGGCCTAGTCACGTGGATTCTACCCAGAGAGAGCGTGCATTTATGAGCATATGTGTATCACACACACACACGTAGCAAGAGGAAAACCTAATGAGAAGAAGATTCTCAATGTTAGCAAAGACATTCATCTACAGTTGACCTTCCAGTGCCCCAAATTACACAAGACCTTAGGGACAAGGGGGGCTTTGCTCCCTTAGGAAAAAAGCCATTATCTCATTCTGTGTCAAGACCCTGGAGGCTCTTTGACGTCAGAGCTGCTCGCCCCACCTCCCATTGGCCTTTGGCAGATGCCTGCTCCCAGACCCTTCACAGAGACATTTTTACTGTTCTTATCTCCTGCAGCCTACCCCTCTCCCAGACCCTAGGAAATCCCAGTGCTAGGAAAAACATGGTGCCCTTCTGGGGACACGAAGACAGCTTTGTCCCCCCAGGCTCAGGAGCCTGTGGTGGTTGAGAAAGTGTGAGTGTGACAAAGAGGTAGGGCCAATGAGAAGGTCCAGGGCACCCCATTCCACATGGGGAAGGACAAAGACCCTCATCCCAGGATTCTTGTTCACTATCCCATTCACTGCTGGCTCAGTGTTGCTGGGCCTGTTTTCTCCATGAGGTAGGTCTGTTTCTCAGATTATAGGAATGTTGGGGGGCAGGAGATCCTACTGAGAAAGTGTGCTGGGAGCTCCAAGTAAAAGAATTTGAAAATTTGAAGAAAATGGAACGTTCATACACAAAGACTCATTGCTTTCCCCCATAACAAAATGAACTCCTATAAAACTTCTCTTTTTTTTGTCATCACTGACACCTGCATCCCTCCAGTTATGCAGGGTCTTAAAACGTTCTGTTTCCTGCCTTAACCCTGCCTGCTCACCTTTGGATTCTTCTCAAAAATGCCTCTCCCACTCATGCGTTCACTTAGCAGCTATAAGCCTCAGTTTCCACACTTGAAAATAAAAATAACAATAGACCTACTTCATAGGGTTGTTGTAATGATTAAATGTGACAATGAAACTAAGTCCCATAGCACAATGGTTAGCACATAGTAGGTGCACAATTAAATATGAGCTATATCATTGTTTTTATTATTATCCCTGTTGCTGTCTTTCTCTCCAAGCTATTACCACCTCAAGCCAGGAGCTTTGCAATATTCTCCTAATGCTGTCTCTACCTGGTCTCTCTTCTCTCCTGTAAATGAGCCTGTATGCCCCTGACATATTAATACTCCTCAAATACAATTTTTGCCATATTATCCCTTTGCTCAAGAGCTTACTGTGATTCCAAATTGCCTGTTATATTGTGTTAATATTCCTCAGACTAGTATTCCAAGCTCGCCTTTTCTAACATGGAACTTCACCCTCAGCATGGTTGGTATGTCTCTGGCCTCAACATAGCTGAGGCAGCTCATGTTGCCTCTTCTCCTCTACCCAACCTTTCTTACTACTGAGATACATGCTGCCTCTTCCTTTTCTCCATCCGGAATCCATGTGACCCATCCCAGCTGCCGTCCCAAAACCTCAACCCTTTTTTCCTTCCAGGAACGATCAGTAGGGATATTACAGTACAAACAGAATAAGACGTTGCCCTGACCAGGACAATGGGATTTTACAAATGTAACAGGTAGGAGCCTGAAAAGGAGAGTGTGTGTCCCTATACTTTATTCTCGGAGACTGATTAGTTCCTCCTGATTCTATTTCACATTGACTCTCTTCTCATCTCTGCATTAGTGAAATTCCACACCTTGAGTTTAAGTCAGTTCAACATGAGAACAATCTACTGGATCTCAAATGGGAGATGTGAAATGGAAAATTTTGGATTTTTTTTTTCTATGAAGATTTTGTGCTTTGATTGGGGGAGAGGGGAACAAATATAGAAGAGGACTATAAATCCCTGAGAAACATCCCAATTCTTAGGAAATATCTCAGTAGGTTCTACAATTTGGGGTTGTCTATGTGGAAGGGAAATGTTGAAGCACAGGAAATTCCATTCCAATCTTCTTTCCTTGTCATATACGACTTTGGTCATACATGTATAAAGACCCTAGGAGTAAAGAAAGTGGGTTCTGTTTTTTAACTCTGTGATCAAAACATACTTATTGAATGGCTACTACACTATAATTTACACCACTGATAGTTTGAATGTCTCTCTTTTCTCCCTTATCTCAGCTTATCCACCTGAAAAAACTGGAAGAAATAATCTCTAGACTGGCATCTTGATTGTATGTACATAAAGTGAATGGGCATTTGCTAAGTGTAGGGAAGTGAGTGAGACTGGACTTGTACATACACAGAATGATGGATCCCTAGCAAAGCAATAGGCAAGTGTCACAAACATCACCTGGGGATACTTAGACTGGATACAAGAAATCATTTTCTGTCCCTATCACTGTCTCTTCAGGGCTTGAAACACAGAATAGCTTTGCAACTACCTGAGATGATGTGGGTTTCAGCAGAAGAGGCAGGAGAATGGATGCAATGGCCCCTCTAGGTCCCTTTGACATCAGTATTTAATAACTTTGTGACTCCAGAGGACTGATCTGTCTGCAGCGGAACATATTACAGCCTGCTTCCTCTTTCCTCCCCCTCTCTCCATCCCCACCCAATTTTTATTCCCAAGGGATAGAGGCTTTGATAGAGGATAACAACCCAAGATGATGCAATGCATTTGTTTTGGCCTCCACTTGAGTCTGTGTCTGTTATTACAGGGTGATGCTAAGTCTGGTCTTCCCACTGGCTGAGTCCCAGGATGAGGACCCATCCCACCAGGACCATGACTCATCTCTGAGTTACAGGTCTTCTTGACGTCTTGGGCTGTGGTCAGGTACCCCGGCACTGGGGCCCCAGCGGTTCTCCAGGGTGCCCACCCAGGGTCTCTGCCTCCGCCCCTCTCCATGTCTGCATGTGACACATCCAAATCCCTTTGTGTCTCTCCATCTTCCTGCCACTGTGCAAGTCTGTGTATATTTCTAGCCATGGAAAAAACTCAATTGCACGATAGTGTTTCAATTAAATGTAATAAGTGCTTTTTGCAAACACTGTGCTTGGGGTTAGGGTGAAGTTTGTGGCTAAATATAGAAATGATTCCTTTAAAAATTTTATAGCAAATTGTCTACTTTATTTTAGAGAAAACAGAAAACATAGAAAAGCAAGAAACCAAAAAAAAAAAATCCAGAAAAACCAAAACGAAACTATAATTCCATTCCAGAAATACATATTACTAATATTTTAAATATATTTTTCAGATGTATTCTAATAACACACACATTTTAAAATAACATAAAAATAGGATAAAACATTTTTCCTAACTTGCTTTTAATTATTTTTTCCCTCCTTAACAATATGAAATGAGAAAACTTTTATAGTCTAAACTTAGATATACTTGTCCCTTATTCTAGAACTGCACTATTCAATACAGTAGCCAATAGCCATATGTGGCTATTTAAATTTAAATTAACTAAGACTAAATAAAATTTTAAAATTTAGTTCTTCAGACTAAATTTTAGACTTCAGACTAGACACTAGGCATGTGGCTATTGTGTACAGTACAGATATAGAATATTTGCATCATCACAGAAAGTGTTATGGGACAATGCTGTTCTAGAAAGATACACTTTCATAAGAACCATCTTGAAGATAGAGATCCTAATAGCACCTATATGCCATATATATACTTAATGCATTAATACAATCATTGATGGAGAAGAAGCTGCCTGATCTAATTTTTAAATGTCCACAATACTCACTTATTTTTTAACAAATGTCCACAAAACCTGATGGTATTAGAACACAGAGATAAAAATGTGTGTTGCCTGCCCTCAAGGCCCCTGAGTCTAGATGCATTTAAAAATTATTTTATTTTATTTTTTAATTGACACATGGTAATTGTACGTATTTATGGGGTACAATTTGTGTTTGATACTAGGTGCTTTTGAAGCACTGTTGACTGACTTATTACTTGGAAGTCACCTTTCTTTACCATGTTTCAACAGGCAACCCTTGTTGCCCTGTCCATGTGCTGTCACTGCCTTTTAACAGATGGCTGCAAACTCCAGTGCCTGCAGGGAACAGGTAGACCATGAAAGGAATGAAGCCAGCTGCATGCAGTTCAGAAGGAATAGAATGGGTCTGTGCTGAGCTGGGGGGCACACACTGAGAGAGAGACCATAGTGATGTCTTCTGCCCTATCTTCTGATTTTTCAAAAGAAGCCAGAACTCCTGAATTTGTTGTGAATTCTTCCAATTATTAATTGTTAAAATAAACTCAAGTTAATTTTTCTTTAAAAAGGGGGGATAACTATAGCAGCAGATTCAGCTCAGTCCATGGGCCACCAGTTTGCCATGTCCAGTATGACTCCCCAGGTACCTCCAACCCATTCTTAGCAAGCTCTGGACCATAGGTTTTTGCCTTTCCAGTGTCTGCAACGTAATCCTTTATACAAATTTTTTTTGCCTTTAAAGCTTCAATTCCTTTCTTTTTTCTTGCATCACTTTATCCTCGCCAACCGGTTACCCTGATCTTTAAGAACAGTGATGACTTGTTTTTTTTTTTTTATCTTAAAAGATGAAGATTTCAGGTTAGGTTTTCTTCCTGTTTTTCCACTACTCCTCTGGTTTTCTTTTGGGTTTTGTTTTCTCATATTGAATGACCAAGACCACATTCCTAGGATGGGAGAAAAAAAATCAAATGAATCAACTCACAGACTGATCATAAATCTCTGATGACATTCAAGCTTTCAGTGTTTTAAGTCAATAAAATCAGTTTAATTTTCATAGACTGATAATGACTAATCCTGCTGTAGGGAAAATCTGGGCTCTCCATTTTTCTCAAGGATTTTAGTCAAGGTTCAGGAAAGTGGGCTTGGCTGTGGGGAAGGTTCTCAGGTGCTCATTTTAAACACATTCCTGCATCCAAACTCTCGCTCTCACCCCTCCTACACAAAAAATTCCCTGTGCAAGGGATAGACAGGATAGTTTTATCATCACCATCATGATTATTAAAGGCTAATATTTACTGAATACATTTCTGTAGCAGATATTATACTAAACATTTTACATATATTATTTTCATTTATTCCTCACAAAAATGATGGACTATGTATTCCAATATTAGTCCCATTTATAATAATAACAGCTTTACCCCTTGCCTTAGTCCATTTGGGCTGCTATAACAAAATACTACAGACTGGGTGGTTTATAAACAACAGAAATGTATTTCTCACTGTTCTGGAGGCTGGAATTGCAAGGTCAGGGTGCCGGCATGGTGGAGTTCTGGTGAGGGCTCTCCTCCCGGCCTGCAGACAGCCTGGCCCCTGCTGTGTCCTCATGTGACAGGGGAAAGGAGGTGGGGTGAGAGAGCTCTCCACAGTCTTTCTTATAGGGGAACTAATCCCACTTATAAGGGCTCTACCCTCAGCATCTAATTACTTCCCGAATTCCCTGTCTCTTAATACCACCATCTTGGGGGGATAGGATTTAAGCATATGAATTTTGGAGGGACACAATCATAACACCCTGTCTTCAGTTTTGATGCTTACAGTAACATAGGAAAACTAAATTCAAGTTTAAGAGACCTTGAAAGTTGATACCATCCCTCTCCCAGTCTCTGCTCAGGATGGAATCCTACTCATTACAGAATTGCGAAGGGCGGGGGGGACCCTGTTTAAAAATCATTAAAAAGATTCTTAATAAAGAAACCTCAGCCTCTTTCACTTACTCATTTTGGTATCTAATAATCATCACAATCAGGAATTCTTTTATTTGATGTACAGCCCACAAATCATGAGACTTTGTTTGGAATTTTATCTAGAATTTCATCTGGAATTTTATTTTTTTTTCCAACTGAGATTTTAAAATAGGTTATTTACTTATCCTGGGCCCTTCCTTTTGTAGTACACGTACTTTTCTTGAACTCCCCAGAGTACTGTTTGGAGTGGGAAGTAGTGTGTGTGTGTATATGTGTATGTGTAGTTCAGAAATTAAATCAAAACAAAAGCAAAATAAAGTATCTGCCTATGGTCTCTTTAAGCCAGTATTGTTATTTGGGGTGGGGGAGGTCATAATCTTGCTATTATTTAGGATTGTCATTTCTTGTCCATCAACCATGACCTAAGTAGTCGGGGTGAAGAATGCCCGGGGCTCTTTTCCTGCGGACTGGGTGGAAACCTTGGTATATCAAGCCCCAGAGTTTCCTGCCTTCACACAGCTCATTAGTAAATCACCTGTCTTCACATCCTCATCTTTGTGACTGGCTGCTTACTTAATAGTTGCTGGGCATGAACAGCAGTCATTAAACATAAAGTGCTATACAACTATTGATTAGTAATTAATTTCTCATTTTATCCATAAGAAACTATTCAGGTCAAAAACTATTTTTTCCCCACTTGTCTAAGGTTACACACCAAACAAATGAAAGAAGTGTGTGTGTGTGTGTGTGTGTGTGGTGGGCATCTGGTTGTGCCTATGAAAGTGGGGGTTAGATTTGGGGCCTCTAATTTTTTTTCCTCCATCCAGTCACCTGATGGCCATCTATCTCTATAAGCCATGCAACTGACTTTTGGGTAGTGATGTCAAAGACCCCTGAAACTGGCTATCTTATAGCATTGTTATATGGAGAACTAACGAGTCTGCACACTTGCAACTGTCTCTCTTGTTCCTCCAGAAAAGACCAAAAGATGGTAGGTCCCACACAGCAATAGTTCAAAGGCGGATCCAAGAATCCTGAAGCACAGAGAAGACACTTAGAGAAAGAGAAGAGGGAGGGAGTTAGAAGGGACAGGGCCCAGGCAAGACATACCATTCCCGTAGCCAGAAAACCTGAAACAGGAATTGATGCTTTCTGCTGGTCCAGACCTTGGACCCGACCTCAGGGGGCTCAGCTGGTGAAGTTGGGCTTGCATAAGAAGAACAGCAGAGCAGAACAGGAAGGAGAGTGTGGACTTAGCCCTCTCCCTGTAGCTTGCGTGGAAGTCAACGCCAGAGAGATACTGGGTTAGGTTAGGTCAAGCTTAAGAGAGATCCTTAACTTCTAAAGGGTCAATGCGAGGGCAGCCCTATTCCTGCTCTGCATACAGTTGTTTGCTTGTGTGGGGTTGCATGAGGCTGCAGCGTTATATTTATTCCACTTTTTCGTCTCCTAACTGTGCAACACTGGATCTCTGAATTTTTTCCCTTCAAGTTTACTTTTAAAAATCTCATTCCCCAACTGCTAATCTAAACAGATTAATCTCAGCCTGAGATCTAAGGGTTTAAAAGAAAAATCTCTTTGCTTTATTTTTAGTTTCTTTGTCCAGATTCTTTATTATGAAAACATAATAGAGAGACATCACTAAGCCCTAGCTGCTGGGTCACCATTAATATTTACCCACGGGTGCAAGGGCTCTCTGTCACCAGGCCTCCTTCACCCACAGCTGAAAAGATGTCACTGGACCCCCTTGGCCTCATCTCCAGGTATCTCTACATAACTTATTGGAAAGGGAAAGATTATTTTCTTTATTTTTATTTAACAAACACTCCTATCACATTCGTTATGTGCCTGGAACTGTTTTGAAGTACTTTCCAAGTATTAACTCATTTAATTCTCTCAGCAACCCAATGAGATAGGTAATATTATCCCCATTTTACAGACGAGGAAACTGAGGCATGGAGAGGTGATATGACTTACCCTGGCTGCACAGCACACTAGTGGTGAATTTGGTGTTGTGTAGGAAGGGATCCTGGATCGCTGTGCACAGGGATTCCAGCCCAGGCAGTCTGGCCCCGGACTCCTTCAATCTTAACTATCACTTCAAGCTGAAGCTCAATCTTGCTGATATTCACCTCTTGGTTTTGTCCTTTAATTATTCAGGTACTAAATTTTCTTACTCATGTGGGGGAATTATATAATGAGAGCCTCCCATTTGTTCAAGTAAAGCCTCTGGTGTTTTGCTCACTTTGGTTTTATTTGCCTTATATTGTAAACACCTTAACTGTGCATTTAGCCCATGCCTTGGAGTCACAGGGCTGCAGGGAGCACAGAGGGCCCTGTGCAACTATTCTACAGAGTTTGAGGATGGATATGACCAAAGCTGGCACCCTCTTCCGGGCCAAAGCCACACAAGGAAAGAAGAGAACAATTTAGTAGTCGAGGGTGCTCAGTCAAGCCACATAGTTTAGATTCTTAGAATCTGGTATCATCTGTGCCACCCTTGATGAGTCACTTCCAGGCAGTCCCTGCCTTCTTATGGGCTGCAGCTTGGTCTTAACCATGAGGAATTTTGGCAGGAATGGGTGTCACCAGCTCCTTATACAGTCACAAAGCCACCTCTGTTGGGTTCAGAGCGGTGGAGCACCCGCACAGCATTCCTTCCTGCCTGTGAAGCCTCGATGGCTTCCCTGATACCCAAGGGAGGAGGAGAGGAGGGGAGAGGGAAGGGGAGGGGAGGGGAGGGGAGGGGAGAGGAGAGAGGAAGGCAGGCAGGCAGGTAGGCAGGCTTTTTCATTAAGCTTCAAATAAGCCAACCTCTGGACTGTTCTCTCTGACTCCCTCCAATAAGCATTCCATGTATTGCACTCTAAAGCTCACTTCCAACCTCATCATTCTGCTGCTAAAGATCCTCTGTCACCTCCAATTGCCCCAAGTTCAAGTCCAAATTTCTAAGCATAGGAGGTACAGTTCTTTATAATCTGGTCTCCACTTTTCTTCCTATTTTGCCTCTCAACCCTTTCCATATTCCCCTTTTCTCCCTCCCCTCCCATCTTCTCTCTTTCTGTCCCTACCTCCCTCCCCTCTGCTCCCTCCCTCCTTCTGCCCCTCACCTCTACCCTCATTCATACTAGCCTGTTTATAATTCTCTAAAATAAGCACCTTCCCTCTTGCCTCCTGATCTTTGTTCATGATCTTGCCTTTGCTTGGAATCCCGTCCCCTATTCCCTCAATCTGCTGACTACTTCCTCCTTAACCTCTTAAGCCCCAGCCTAGCTCTCCTCCAAGGAGCCTCTTCCCTGACCCTCCCGCAGCGCCCTGTGTCCACCCTGTACTACAGCATTAGACTTCCTGGTATTTTACTCTGCAGCTCAATGTTCTTCTCTCCCACAGGACCATAAGCTTCATACAGGAAGGGATGGTGTCCTTGTCATGTTATCTCTGCAAAGAGCAGTACCTGGTACATGGAAGATGCTAACAAATACTTGCTGATGGGTGACATCAATAGTGCATGGCAGTGTAGATTGCGATCATCCCTAGCAAGGTCTTAGTCTAATCTCCTCACGTATTATATTGGGAGTCAGAGCCAGAAAGAGGTCAAGTCATGTGAAGTCATTTGTACAGACCCTGCAACTACTCAGATCACAGCTGGGACTAGGACCCAGATCATGGGGCTGTGAGCTTCTCAAGGACAAGGAGCACATCTTATTAATCCTGTGACTCTAGTGCCCAGCATTATGTCTGGAAAAGAGCAGGTGCCTAGTGAATGAATGCATGAGTACACTGGCACCCAGTTCTTTGCACTGCCTAGGACAACGTGGAAAAGCAACTTCGCTGTATAACGTTTGGTTTGATCACTCTAGACAACTAAAGTGCATAATTAGAGCCCTACAATTCAGATCAGGGTGTGTGTTCCCTGCTGTCAAAATTTACCAGTGAAGCTGACAACTCTCAAATTACTTTGACTTTGTGCAGTATTGATATAAACTACATTTACTTCCTGAATTGATGGGTTGCAGTAGCTGGACGGCACACAGAGGTGGCCCAGATATACTGTTACCACTATGCCCACAGAAAGAGGCTGCTGCTATTTTTAAAGTTCCCCTGGAAAGTAGATGATATGATTCCCATTGCTTATTCATTCTGATGTCATGCAAACCTCCAGGGAGGAAAGTTCCTCTTTACATCCTGCTAAAATTGCTTCTACCTTGTATTTGGAATGTTTCTCCTGCAGGTCAGATCACAGCTGATAGGAGGGCCTCTGGTGTCAAGCCATCACCCCCATGTCTGCCTGACGTTCCTGGCTTAGTAGACAGCACGGAAAGGAGAGAATGAAAGTCTGTGTGATGTCAACCCAGACCCCAGTCTGGTGAGGCTGGGCTGGTCAGCACAGCCACTGAGGCGGTGCTTAACGGGGTTGCAGAGGAACTGCGTGGTGGCAGTGTTTTTGAAAACAAACTTGAAAAAGTGACTCTAAAGTAGTCAGGCAGCCTGAGTGTTCAATTTCAGCTTTCTACTTAAGTAACTTGCTCTAAGGTCATACCTATTACCTTATGTGAGCCTTTTGTTCCCTATCTGTAAAATAGCCTGCTAATAATATAACTACCTTAGATATTTGTTTATATAATTCATATAACATGCTGTATGTAGGGCCTAGCACATGGTGCACAGTAAATGTACACACACACACACGCCTCCCAGGGCTGTGAGAAGTTGCTCTAATGTGTAAATCAGCATCTGTGCTGTGTCTTTTATTTGTTGACTCATGTTTTAAAACATTGTTTTCTCTGTTCATATCCTCTTAATCCCTGTATTGATTCTCAGCCCTTTGAACCCTTTCTGAAGATGACCACCCAGTCTCTCCCAGTTCCCCCAGGGCCTCCCAAAGCAAGTTGTTTACTGCCATCGCTTGTATTTTAGCAGACTATCCCAAATACGCACACCAAATTTGGTGAAAATCAGTCCAGTTGTTTCCTTTTGACATGATGTGTGTGTGTGTGTGTGTGTGTGAAAGACAGAGAGACTTAATTTCATTTATATAGATAGAAGCTGGGAAGAAAAAAGGGGGCAGAGGATAATCCACCTGCCTCGTGCTGCTTCTTATACAAAGAGCACAGATGCAGCTCAGAGATCTAAGGACTGGGGCACAGGAGGCCCAGGTATCAGACAAAAGCCATTCCCAAGTTATCAGAGCGAGCATTTTAGCAAGCATATCGGGTGAGGAAAACCTTATATTGAAGTCAACTGAAAAATTTCTTGGTACTCTAGTGAGCTTTGAGCATCCCATCAGCAAGGACTAAGTAGATGAGGGCCCACAGGGAAGAAAGCCAAGTTCTAGAGCACACAGCAGGGACAGGAGCGTGAGTGTGATACAGAGGCCCCACTGCAGCAGGGTTTGGAAGCAGAGATGCCCCTCCTGGCTGTGGCAGTGACTTCTCTTGGCCACCTTCGTCAAGGGTCTTCACCAGATTCTGGGTGAGGAGGAGCAGGAGAATGCCTCCCAGATCTCCAGTGACTGGAAATCACATCATCGTATGTATTTTGTGCTTACATAATTGTCAGCCATTTTCATTCCACGCTTGTGATGCATACTTAATCAATATTTTTGTCAACTTTGATAATGTGTGAGTAGGATAATCTCTCCAGCTGTGTTCAATCTGGTAATCCATTTAAATCAAGATTTTCTACCCAGAATGAGAAAAATCAAGGGAAGAGCTTCTCTTACTCTATAAAGCATTTTGTCTTAAGAAACTTTTGGTTGGATTTTTCCCCCCCTATTATAATTACCATCCTCGATTTCTAAGTCAGGCAATGATTGACTTACCACTTGCCACTAATACATAAAAATAATTAAAGCCAGAAACAATATGAGGCAGCACGGCACGGGTTCTACCTCCACAGCTAGCCGAGGATGTGTTTGGAGCAAAATGTTGCCTGCTTCTAACCTCTGCTCAGTAGAGGTAGGACTTTGTCAGCTCCATGGTGGAGGGGGGAAGGTGATGGGGAGTGTGTGGGTGTGTCCTCCCTAGAGACATTAGGAGGCAGATTTCCTGTGTGATCTCTGCAATGCTCAGTCAAAGTCCCATCTGAAGCCTTGATACGGAGCAGTCATTTTGGCCTTTGGGCGCTTATTCCCCTGAGCTGTGTGGAGTAAGCAGTCCAGGGCTCCCTGAGGGGGGACTTGGAGAGGGTCACAGACTCAGTCATGCCGTTCCTCTTGTTTCCCATAATTCTCCCCTCAGAGAACTTGTGTTTATACACAGAAGGAGTTTGCTTGTCTCTGTGGTCTGTGTGTGCCGCTGCTGCTGCGGGCTTTGAATCCCTCTTTCCAGATAGGGGAAGCAACTTGGGCAGATGGGGAGGACACGGAGAAGGAGGCTGGCTCTCCAGAGCAGGGCAGTTTGGAAAAAATATTGGTTCCGTTAGGATACAAGTAGGGGACTTAGCCCACAAGCCTGCCCTGGTATCAGTGTTTCCAAAGATGCTTAGTGGAGTGATTAAGACATAGGTTTTGTCTAACAATTTAGACTTTACCAAAATTCCTTAACACTCAGAGCTCCATTTGTGCCTCAAATCAGCCTAGGACTGAAATTATCCCCACATTACAGATGAAGATATAGATGTCAGAGAAGTTAAGTAGCTTTTCCAAGACCACACAGTAAGGTAGTAAGGTAGTATGGAGATCCTCATTGACAAGTTTATGTCTTTTAGTATTTTTAGCCCCAGCACCTAACAGAGCAAGGCTAACAAAAGTTTATCGAATAAATGAGCTGTGCTGGAACCCAGTCTTCTCTGTACTACTAGGATTGACAAGTTTAGGAGGTAAAAACAGGAAGCTCAGTTAAATTTGTGGATTTTACATAAATAAAGAATAATTTTTTAGTATAAGTATATCCCAAATATTTCATGGGACAATCTCCTCTCTCTCTCTCATAATTTCTTAAGTTCTCACATTTATTTTAAAGAGATACTTTTCAATGTCTTCTTGTTTACAATCTTTGTTGTCAACAACTAAAATTCAGTAAAAACTCCTAACACTGATGTTTTGGCTTTCCACTCATTGAATTCTTTAATAAAATATTTCCAATATAATTTGAATCAAAACCAAATAAAATTTAGAGAATTTGCTTACAAAAAAGTTAAATACCCTTAACTTAAAGGCCCTTAGGTTGATTTAAAAAGTAATTCTTCACTAGACAAATATTTCTAAATTTGACTCATGAGGAACAGCAAAGAGTGAATGTGTATTCTGCCATGCTGAATTATTATTTCATATTAAATATTACTTTGTCACAAAAGTTTGTAGTTGAATTTTTCTGTTCATTAAAATATGTATTAAAATGTTTTATTAAAATACTTCTAAAACTCTTTTGCTACAGATACTATGTTTAATAACCTTTTTATTTTATAATAATTTTAGATTTGAAGAAAAATTGCAAAGGTAGTATGGAGGGGTATTTCCATACATCCCTCGCTCGGTTCTCCCCATTGTTAATATTTTACATTACCATGCTATGCTTGTCACAACTAAGAAACTAGCATTACTCTTAACTGAACTTTGCACTTTATTCACATTTTACTATTTTTTTCTACTAATGTCCTTCTTTTATTCCAGGAGACCACATTACATTTAGTTTTCATGACTCCTTAGTCTCCTCTGGACTATGACAATTTCTCAGTCTTTCCTTGTTTCTCATGACCCTGAAAGTTTTGGACAATACTAGTCAAGCATTTTGTAGAATGTCCCTAATTCAAGTTTGTCTGGTATATGTCTCACGGTTGGACCAGGGTGATGAGTTTGCGGGAAGAAAATCACAGAGCTGAAGGGCCTTTTTGTCACATCATATCAGGAGCCTATGCCATCAACATGTCTTCTCATCGGTGACATTAACCTCGATTGCTTGATTAATTTAGTGTTTGCCAGGATTCTCTTCTGTAAAATTACTGTTTTCCCCTTTTTCCTACTCTATTCTTCAGAGGCCAGACACTAAGTGCGGCCCACATTTAAGTTCAGGAGGAGGCAGCATCTAAATAAATTATTTGGAATTGCATAAGGAGTATTTGTCTCTTCTCCTCCACTTGTTTACTTATATAATAATTTATTTATGTCAGTATGGACTCATGGATATATATTTTATACATTGGGTTATAAACTGATACTATGCTTTTATTTTCTTGGTCAAATTGTTTCACCTTTGGACACTGGGGGCTCTTTCTGCTGGCTTCTGTCTCTCCTTGGAACATCCCAATCATTGTGTTTTTAGCACTTCCTTACTTTCTGGCACAACAAGACGTTCCAGGCCACAGCTATTATATTAAACGTTGGGACATTGAAGTTTGTTTGCACAAAATTATAAATTATCAGGGCATCACAACTAATTTCTACTCCACTGACTTCTTCATTTAGTAATAACATTGTTTTTGCCATGATAGTCTCCATATATAATTTTCATTCATATAATTGCTACAAAAATTAATTTTATCCCCGATATTGCACTTTTTAACTGAATTTGCAGCAACACTTACAATTGTGTCAGATGTTCCAGTTTAAATAGAATGAACTCTAAAAAGCTTTAGTGTGATTCCATGAATTGAAGGCAAAAAATAAATAAATAAATAAATAAATAAATAAATAAATAAATAAAAAGGACAATGGTTGAATTTACAACTGACTTTCTGTTTGAAGCATTTACGACATTTATATAAAATTGGCCTCTGTAACTGTTTGGCAAGTTCTCTCTCTGCTGATATAGCCAACATATAACAGCTTACCTTCTTTTTTCATACATATGCAAGAAAAACTGGAATCAAAAATGAGCAAAATGAATTTAGAAGAGCCATTTAATCTAAATGAAAAGTCATACTACACCAAATGATATATAAATACATTATAGCTGTACATGCTAAATTGTCATCTTAGGGGACATTCGTCCTAAAAATAACCACTAACTTTTGAGAGAGATGCCAATGATTTTCCAGCAATCTGTGTCACCTGCTTTTCATGGGAGTAGCGCTATCACCCCAGCTCCCGTGATGGATGGCTAATGTCGACAGACACTTTGTGCAAGTTACATGTTCACTGTTGACTTTCTGGAGAAATGGAAACTCAATACCTTCGTTTTCATTAAACTTACACTCTTATTTTTAACTTTATTGCTACCAAAGAGTTTCTTGTAAAATAAAAAAAATTATAAAACAATAAAATAAAAAAGTTATAGGTGTACATCATATAATAAATAAATAAAACAAGCTACTGTAGTAAGAGCATTTGGGCTACTCTCTTCATGCATTCCAGCAGGACTGCTCAAATGTCAAATGTCTACATCCTCCAAATGTCTCATAGCCTAAAAATTCCCACATTTCATATTGACCCCCACCAGCTTGGTAGCTTCTTACAGTACATGACACAGACCACAGACAACTGTTTGGTACCCCAAACAACCAGAATGGATACCACCGGTGAGTCTTTCTTCCACTATTACCTGAGACCCGAGGAAGGTACCTGCCCCAGCCCACTCACATCCAAGCATTTTATTTTATCAGAGAGCACCCCACGTGCTCTCATTGAAAGGGAGATGTTTATGTTATATGTGGAAAGTCAGGAAAATAGAGATGAACTGGTCACTTTCAAATGTAACCATGTATGAAAAAGTGTCTCACACGCTACTCCATGACTGCGAAGGAAGCGGATGTACACAATGAGATTTGACGCCTCTAGCTTAATATATTGTAACAATTAAGGATGATACTTTCTTGAAAAACGAGACAGCCCAAACAAATGCTAAACAGGATAAAAACAGCAGGACAATAAGCATAAACTGGAATGGTCCCAGGCAGACTGGGACATATGATCATCTTGTTTAACAAGTCTCCTGTGTGTCAGCCTCTGTGGCTTCCAAGGTTTGGGCAAGACTCAAGAACTGCTGTCCTTCAGAATGCTGGGAACCCCTGCGTAAGGCTCATGTACTCCCATAAACTCCACTAGACTTTCTCTCTCAACTGTCTGGCACCTGGTACCTTGTCCAGTTCCCCCAACCATGCTGGACTCCGGAGAGGAGACACCCAGGGGACACTGCAGAAAAATGCCACCCCTCAATGACCATAATTCTGTCCCAAACCATGTGAACTGGGCTGGACAACACTGAGATCTTGAAGATTTCTCACTTCTCTTGGATCCTTTTCCTTTAGGGCAGGGTCTGCCATAGGTCTTAAGCTGCTGTACCTTTGTCCCTTTTTCCTGGGCCTCACTTAACCTTTTAGGGCAGAGGATAACTCCCAAGGAGAATATTCCCAGAGCCCTAGTCTTACCAAGGAGAAAGACAAAGGGGAAATTGAGATGGGTTTTACGAAGTCTTTTCTCCCTTCACCAAAGGATAAAGCTCCCCTTTCTGGGTGGGTGGGCAGGGCATTATACCACAGTAGCCTCCTTGTATGGGTGGACATACATGATGCTGACGTTTTGTCCTTTGCCTTGAATACATATCACAGCCAGACCCTAGCTAGATAGAGGGCAGCATGTGGGGAGCGGGCAACATGTAAAACCAACAATACTCATGTATTCATTGAACAAGTTATGGAGCACCATCTCCAGTGGCAGCTCCTGGGCTACTTCTTGGAGATAAAAGAATATCTAAACATACAACCCCTATCCTCATGGAGTTCATGGTCTAAATCAGAATCTTTCTCACTACAACAGAAAACAGAAAATTAGACTTGCTAAGTCCAATCACAATAGTGTGCATATCTTTGGGAGGAGTACATAGCGTTGAATCTGAATGACAGCCTAACAAACCCACCAGCTGCACATTTACCATGCTCAGACTTTTGGTCCAAACCCAAATACAACCCCAGGAGTAGCTACCCACTGCGAGGAGCAATAATGCTGAACAAGGCTGTCTTGGTTTACAGCTGGCGCTTGGTGGTTGAGAGAAATCATGGATTTGGGCTCTTGTGGTGTTTGTCCTCTGGAGCACATATGATAAGTCATGACAATCAACTGAATCTTTATGACAGGAATAAACAGTAGTAAAAGGTATATATTTTTGTTCATATAATTTCCCCTCATTTTGATTGCCAGGCCTCTTCTGGCTTGGGCCTCAAGATGGTTTGCTACTGGGCTCAGATCATGTTTCATTAAGGGTTTGCTCTGGGAAATAGGGATTGTTTCTTCACCCTGTTCAGAAAATTAAACCCTTCTCATAGGAAACATGGGTTTAGAAAAATCTATTCCACAAATGTGACTGACCATGTCCTATGTAAAAGGTGTTTTTCTCAATGTATGAAAGTGGATCACAGCCTGGCTGTGGCACCCTTCATTGGCTTCTCCTATACCTCTGGGTCTGGGCAGGACTCTGGGAAAGGTGTGGGACCCGGTAAGCCAAGAGGCCAGCTTTGGTCACACCAAGAGTGGTGCTCTGTGTGCAAATGTAGAATCTCAGAATATCAGTGAGGGACAGAAACACAGGGATCACCTGAGTTCTGACCCCTTGCATTACCAATGCAGAGATTAGCTTGGTGGCAGAGAAGACTCCAGAATATTTATAGGCTTTTTGTTTCTTAGCCCTGGCATTCCTTTCATTCAGCCACAGGCCACAGGGTAATGTCCTACTTTGTTCTCATGTGGACCAGATCATTGTGGGCCTTCAAAGGATTAAAGGAAAACAATAGTAATACAACTTGAGTGGAGGAGAATTTGAAATTTTTAGAATGAAGAAGGGATTGACAATTTTGGTGGATAATTTAATAAACCTCTTGCCTATATGATAGCTTCCCTGGTGGCAAATGAATTTATGCTGGTGATTAGTTCCTGGAGACCAGCTGTGGGCTACCCTATCCAAAATCACCCGTCAACTTCCTAACCACCTTCCATGGAGAGAGTTTGGAATGGACTTGAATTATTCTTTTTAACTTCCTTCAGGGGCCAATGTGGGCTCTGGGATTACCAGCAAAAGAAGTTTTCTAGAAAAAAAGAGTGAGCCAAATACTCAAAAGATCCCCCACAAAGGCTGTCTTCTCTGCATCCCTTGATAAATTTGGGTTTTGTATATAGGAATTTCATCACTGTCACCCTTCCCTTCATAAAAATAAGACCTGTATTTAATTTCTCTGTATACTGAGAATGGTGTGATTACCTGCTTCCAGGGAAGTGGATGAGTTTACAGACCAGTAAAGTTAGATGTCGCCAGTGAGTGAGTACTCAAAATTCTCTGTTCCCCTTCCTGGAGGATAGCAGAGACTCTATTTCTCTTTGTTTGGCTATAAGCCAAAGGATAAAGCAGAGGGTAGCAGATGAATCTGTGACTCCTTAAAGTTCATTTCACACCTGGGTACTCAGTAAAGTTGGTGTTCACGAAATATGTCAACATGCAACAATCAGAGACACAGAACTCATTTTTCTAGTCTACCCCTCTGGAACATGCTTCCTAATCCTCCTTGCAGGGACTTTCCTCACCCTGGTCAGCAGTTTCAAATGAGGCAAGATAAAATCCTTTTGCTGACCCCACGGAGCAAAACACGGGCTTCCCCAATGGACTAGGAAGCCTCTAACCCCCAGTCTCTGAAGAGAGCCCTGGGCTTGACCCAAGAGTAGAAGGTCATGCAGTGTCCATGGTTTTGGGGTCCACAGGGAAGTGAGGGGCCACAGGTGGGCTGGCCAGTGCAGGCAGGTTACAAGAGGCACAAGGATGGTGGTGAATAATCTCTGTGGTGTCTGGTACTCTCTCTCCATCATGTAGTATGGTCTTTCTGTGACAGCCAAGTAAACTATGCTCCTTGTGACCAAGCATGGTCCCAAATGAAAGATTCTCACTGGCTGCAAATCTGGTTTCATTATTCTCTAGTGTGAATTTCAACCTGAATCCACATGTTCAAGTGGGAAAGAAATATTACATCTGTATTTTCCATAAATTAGGTCAACTTCAATTCGTATCCTGGGGTGTCAGGATATTCAGTCTTCCCCCTCCGCCAATCTCCACTCTAGGACTGGGTTAAGTTTTCAGAGTCTCCCATAGAGCCAATTTCTTAAAGAGGCACCCATGGGCCTTGGTGGGCTGTCCACTGTCTCATGGCAGAAGTGGTCCCTTCAGCCCCTCCTCTCTGCTCCTAGGACCCCCAGACCTCACTCTTGCCCTGCAGCCCTGCCCTAGAGAGCCCCACTGCCAGCAAGATAATCCCTTCCTCTCTCTCTGCACTTCTCCCTATGCCCTCCCCTCCTCTGTCCTCAAATCCTAGTCTATCTAATGAGTCTAGCTTCTGGAAACAACAGTATGGAAATGCTGCCGAATAATTCTCCTAAAATAGCCACACATAATAATTACCATATACCTGAATGTTTGGAAAATAAACAAGAAATCATGGGAGAGAAAAAAAAAACAAACTAAAAACCCAAGAACTGCCCTAAGCCAGAATGATCAGCGATTGAGACTCGGTGTGATCTCTCCCATCCCTCCTTCCCTCATTTCCTTCCTCTCCTCTTTTCTGTCTGTTTTCCTGAGTCCTCTCTGGCCATGGGGAGCCTCCACCTTGTCGTTGTCTGGGTTCCAGCAGCACAGCCTGCGCAGGGTTTCACTGCACGGCCCTGGATCCCACACAGGGCTCTTGCTTCAGTGAGACTGAATCTGCCTGGAGCCCCCAGGCAAGTTCAGTGGCAGAAATCTTTGTCTCCTCCAGTGTCCGTTTCTTTGTATGTTTCATCGTGAACACCTCCAGATGGCCTGTTCTCTCCAGGACACAGCCATCCTACCTGCCTCCTTTGCTGACATTCTTTGCCTGACTTTGGAAGGCATTTACATGGAGACCTCTAACTCAGACCTTGCCACTGAGGGAAGGGCTGTTGGGGGGCAGGGAGCTCCCTGCTATGGGACCTCCATCCGCCCAGGGCCTAATGGAGGCTTTTCCTATTCCTAACTGGACACCAAACTGGATTGGGAAGCCTCTAACCCCTAGTCTCTGAACACATAATAGTCATTCAGGGACTGCCTGGGGTCAAACCCTGGTTCTATCACATATTAGCTGAGTGACCTTAAGCAAGTTACTTAACTCCTTTGAGACAACTTCTTCCTCCATAAAGAAGGGATACGAATCATGCCCTCTTAGAGAGTCATTGGGGGATTAGGTGAGCTATTGCCTGTAAAGCACGTAGACTGGTGTGTGGCATATGATAAGCTCTCAGTAAATATCATTTGTATCTACCTTTGCCTTTTCCTTCCAAGTTTTCTGAGCAGGGACTGGCCCATCAGCAGGACAGATTTTATGGCGTGATTTCAGGGTCCGTAAAACACAGACTGAGCTGAATGTCTTGTTGAGGACAGGCATTCCAGATGTTTCCTCCCAGCCCATGCCTGGTGCCCTCTTAATCTCATTTACCTGCAGGCTTCTTGGTCCTCTTCCAGGGAGGAGGGTACTGCCCTCAGCCCCTTTTCTGAGAGAAGATTTCCACAGGGAGCAGGGAAAAGAGGGGCGTCATTGGTTTCCTAGGGCTGCCATAACGAATCACCACAGAGTTAAACTAGGTGGTTCAAAACAACAGAAATATATTCTCTCACAGTTCTGAAGGCTAGAAATTCAAAATCAAAGTGCTGGCAGGGCCCTGTTCTCTCTGAGCGCTCTAGGGGTGGACCTTCCTTGCCTCTTCCTAGCATCTGATGGTTGCTGGCAATCCTCAGCTGCAAAGTGTGTTATTACTTTTTTTCTGTTCCCACCCCTTTGTGGACATCAATGAAAATTGGGATCTTGCGAGTTTGTTTAGATTGGGATAATGTTGCGTGTTATACCAATGCCAGCTGTGCATTTGCCCAATGGCAAGGGGGCAAAAAAAATGTAGGGTGTCTTTTCTATAGAACTGATGATGGAGCTGCAATGAAATGGCTGCAACACTGAACTCCTGCTTTGGGAACAGTTGCCTTTTACCAGGCGTGGTGGATTCTCCCAACATAATTTTCAGTCTGACCCATTCCTTTGCTCGCTGCCTGGCATCCCCCGACCACGGAGATTTGGCCCATGACTTCCTGTCTTTGTAGCTGCACGGTTTTTCCCCTTCCTCTTCCGGTTGGGTATTCATCTTATCCCAGTGACTCATTGTCGTCATTCCAGGATGGAGACCATGGCAGGCTCTCGTTAATCTGCCAGGGGTGTGGATATTCACTGGCCAGGGGTTCAAAATCTTATGAGAAAACTAACTAGCATTGTCCAACTGGCACGGTGAGAATGGCTTCCAATCCACCCAGAGCTTTCCGTTCCTGGGTTCTGACCGATAGCTCACCACAAGAGGATGCAGGAAGGCTGGTCAATAAATGGCCATCAGCTCTAAGGCTTGAGAGTGGTGTGGGAAACACTTCATTGATTCTAGCAAAGTCACTTGTTTCTTCCTAGCCCAGCCTTCTGTTTTCTATCCCTTTATCCTGCTGGACATTAAGCAGGACATTTGGAGATCCAGACCACCAGATTCCTCTGCCTCTCTTCCCTCTGATGTTTTTTTTCCTTAACCTTGTTCTTCTTTTCATAATGTCTATCTATGCAACAGTAAGAATCATCTGGCTTCACTCACATATATAAGTGGTGTATATGTGTGAGTGTTTCCCTTAAACCATGTCTTTCCTCATGAACACTGTCTGCCTGTTTGGGATACTTTCCTTTTTGACAGTCTCTTAGAGCTGGGTGGCTTGTCCTCAGCCTTAACCTTGTAGCATCAGCTGAATATGGTCCTCAAATAACCCCTTTTGAATGTTTTTGACCTAACCAATTAGATTAGGTAAGGAGCTGTCATCCCTCATCCCGATGGCCAACCTTCCACTGTGATGGGGAAGCCCTTGACATTAATCATTCAATTCCCAAGAAGGGGTTTCCTCCTTCTCCACCATATACTTGGTGGGACTGAGCAGGACCTGTGGGCTGCTACATGGCCCAGGAAGCATCTGTCCTGCAAATTCCTGATCAGGACAGAAGTGAGTCTCTCCTGCTTCGTGTTGACCAGCTCTCGTAACCTAGCTCGTGCAGAGTGGTGGCTGCTGCCACTGCTGTCACTACCAGCAGCCTCCCCGGTGCCCCCACAGGGTAGAAGGATGCTCCAGTCAGCCTGCTGGCGTCTTCTTATTGGACTGGTTCAAAATGATGAGCTACAATGTGACAACATTTTCTTCTTCCTACTATCCTTTTTCCACACTGCTGTTTCTTCTATTCTTTGCCAAGGAACTATTTAAGCTTAATTAAGGTCTCATTTTTATGCTTCCCTCAATTCCAACAAGCTCTGTTGTACCTGGGTTGAGGATGTAGTACATTACTGGCAAGAACGGATGGGGCTGCATATATTTTACTATCAACTGCACTCTGGGGAACTATCCAAAAGATTTCTTTGTCCTCCCCTGGGCAGATTAGGAGTTATGATACAGTGCACCCCAAAAGATGGTGCGTGGTACCACTCAGGATGTAGGCAAGAGACAGGGACCACAGGGGGCACCAAGGTACAGAAAGGAGAAACTGGTAGAATTTACAAAACCTGTGAGGACTCTGTGATAACTCTTATGGCTCTTTAACACCTCCAAATCCTTGAGGAAGTTCATTCTAATCTTGTAGGTTGGTGGCCCCTTGGTGTTCCTGACAGCTTGAATTCATCTCAGCTGGGGCAGGTGTCCACAGTCACACACTGATTGACTCTGGGTAGCCATGTGACAGTTCTACCCATGGTGCTTCCTGGTTTTCTTTTAGTACCATTTGGGCATGCAGAGATTGGGAGGCCAGGTACTTCTGCCACAATGCCACACCCCTCCCCACACCCGGCCTGGCTCTTATGCTTTCCAGGTGGGGTAAATATACCACCTTGACCTGTTCTTCAGTAGAAAACCTGCCCTCACCAGAGTCTAAATGTGCGTACCTGCACACATCCAGGAACATATGCACACAAACAACCATCCTTGCCTGTCGATGATGTCAGCCGGGGCTTGCCCTCCCTTTTGAATGAACAGAATTACAATTTCATGTCTTTATTTCAACTTCTCTGGCTGGAAACCAACTGATTCCCTGTGCTTGTGGAGAGAGAAGAGGAGTCATCCATCCTGGGTGGTATCTTGCACCATCTTTTGGGGTGCACTGTATCATAACTCCTGATTTCAAACATCCTCACCCCAACACTATGAACAATTCCCAGTCACCCTGGCCCTCCAGCTGCAGGTTGCTTGCCTTCCTTTAATTACCTAAAGCATTGTATCTATTCTCTTTATTATCGTATACTCAATTTTGAGGTCTGCCAGAGAAAATGACGAATAAGGAAGGTTGGTGGAGCCTGTATGTGAAAAAATTTTAAATTCGAAAGCCATAATTTGGGGGGTGGGTTGTAGGCAGAATTTGGATTCTAGAGTGGACAAAGGAATTTGGCTGTGGTTCCACAGTGCCCTCCCTCATCTGCTTTAGCAGGAACACATTTTGAAAGACTTAATTTGTCAGAAAGTAGGCAAGTACCTACCTCCTAAGCCAGTGAAGTGTCACAGAACTGATGCTTCCAAGTGACGTTAAAAAATTCTATTCAGTATTATAACTTGGATGTATTGTTAAATAATGGCTTTCTCCAAATATTCATTTTCCTAATGTCCAGTGTCCAAAAAGTTTCTGTTCATTTTTGGGGGACTGTAGATCTTTCTGTCCAAGCAGTTTCTCACAGGAGACTAAACTACTGCGGTAGGGATGGGAACGTCTTCTCTCTTCATTACATGTTGGGGAAAATACCCTGAGAGGAAGGTGGCAAAGGAGGCTCCACCTGGCCAGGGCTGGTGTTATTTGAGACAGAATAAGCCAGGGCTTAACAAATGCACCGTGGGTCCTTGTTACTGTGCTCAGACCCAGGTCTTGGGAAGGGCAGGAGACGCAGTTGTGGGGAGCTATGGAGTTTCCTTTGAAGGAATTGGACATTCCTGTAGAATGACTTATCATTTGGGCTTTACTTATGCCACTGGTTCCTTGGGAAAACACTTCCTGTAGCCCATATGGGGAATCCTGGGTTCCTCAAGGAAAGTTAGGGATTTGGAAGACAGGCCAGGCCATAATCATTTGGAAAGTAATTTCATGAGCTGAAGTCCATTTCTGCCATAACCTCACCCCATATTGCTGTGTCTATGTATATATATGTATAATATATGTATATAAATTCTACATTGAAACAGAAGTAGGCTCTTCTGGCTAAGATTTTCTTAACACAAAAGTTTCAAGCATGTGTCAGAAAGCAAACCAAAGCTTATTCCTAGCAAGCTCTCCCTGTGCACAGCAGAACTCCAAACAGTGCAAAGCTATGAGGGAATAGCTATTACAGGTGCTCTTTTTTGTTCAAAAGCGTCTCCATCACCATTAGTAGCGTTTTTGGGGAGAGAGAAGTGATTAATGGGGCCATATTCTACTCAGTGCCCTCTGCAAATTTCTGACCACCCCAGCCCAAGGAAGGGAATCAAAATGTAACACACCTAAATTTTATGAGAGATATGCGTTCCCTACTACATAGCATCTCAGTGTCGGTACACGGCATAGCTGGTTGGCAGAGATTAATGTGTGTGTTTTATATTCCGTGAAACCGGAGAAAGCCACCCCATTCTCCCCCTGCCTTCGAGTAAGAGAGGGTGAGTGAGCGGGAGAGTGAGTGGGAGAGAAAGACAGAGAGACTGATATAATGGACAGGCCTAGAAAAGCAATTAACACCAGAAAGCAGCCCAGAGCAGGTTCCCAGAGCTGATCTGTGTTATAAGCTGGTGCCATTTTAGAGCATCTCTTAGTGGCCCCACTTAAAGCCATCTCATTTTCTCGTCCTCTTGTTACTGTAAGTGCCTTTACTCCTACCGTTCACACTTCCCCTGGCTGCTCCTAATCACGTTTACCGCATACTCAGAAGGCTAGTTTAACTAGTCCCTTCTTTCTGCTCCCTGCCCCCTCGCTCCCACCTCCGCTCTTTGGACAGTATCGTGACACCAGAAGAAGGAGCTACTGGTGAGCAGAAACTGACGTCATCTTCAGTTCTTGTTGAAGTAATGAACACATGGCCCAGACAATCACTGTGCATCAAGACAGCCCCTACCCCATCTAATCTCACCGCCCCAGCCAGCCGGGCCTCTCCCAGCTCTCCTGCCACACTCCCTACTGCAGCCAGCGTCTCCCTCTTCCCCAATCCCTTACCCCACTTCCACCCTTAAGTAACTCTTCCCACCTTCAATGCCCTTTCTACTTCCCCACCTAAAGCCCTCACACTAATTTAGGCCCAACTCGATTCTCCTTTGCTCTTTAAAAGTTTTCAGATTGGTCTGTCCTCAAAGAGCATGTTTTTCTCCTTACTTACTTGCAGTTGCTAATATTCAGTCAGCACTTACTTACCCACAGCCTCACCTTATTACCTGCTTTATGCTTGTAATTAGCCCTTCCTTCTTAACCCAGCCACAAACTCTCTGGAAGCAGGGATAAAACCCACAGCACCTAGCATCACCCCGAGCCCTTGACAGATGAGCACTAAATCCACCTTTATAGGTTGGCTATTTTCTTCCTCAGGGGACAGCCCAACAGGCTGGAAGTTAAGGTCAATTTGGACAAACTTAGAGAAACACGGATGTGAGGCTGCTGGTTGCCTTTGTCTCAGCATGGCTTTCGGAGATAGACTGAGTCAGGGGGTCACTCCTGAGCACCACCTCCTCCCGGGCTGTCCAGGCAGCTGCCAGTCACTCAGACAGCACAGGAGAGGGGAGTCATAGCTAGTGGCCCCTGCCAGCTCAGAATGTGGGAAAAATAAACCAGCAAGAAACAGCAGACTGGGTGTGGGGATTGGGCACGTTCTTAACAGGAGAGGAAGCATTAAAAATAGGTATCGACATTTGGAAAGACATTTGGCAATATCGATGAAAATTTAAAATATGGATAGCCTCTCACCCCCCCTTTCGTGTCTCAGAGTCTTTCTCAAGATAAACACATGTGAGTACACAGAAGGTGCATGTCAACATGTTTGCAAGAGCCAAAATTAGAAACAACCTGAATGCCACCTGCAGGGTCAATGCTAATAAATAATGGAACATCCATAGGATAGAGTGCAATGCAGCTTTTTCTTTCTAATGAAGCAGAGTTTTACAAAGACATGGAGAAATTTTGAAGATAAATTAAGTGAAAAAAACTTACAAAGCAATACATACAGTATGGGATAATTTATTTAAAAATATAAAACCACCCCCCCCATATTCTCTGGACATATTCCCATAAATATAACTCACAGAAATATTTCTAGAAGATTCACACAAGACAGCAACAGCAGTTACGTCTGAAGAGAGTTACGAAGGGAGATGGACCATGGAGCACTTTGGCTTCATCTGTAGGGTCTTCATTCCTTAGAATGAGAGTATCTTCACATGTTGTCAATGTTGATTAGAAGCAAATCAAGTTACAAGAAGAAATCACCTGAGACTGGGGAGCCAGGGCAGACGAAGGGATTTATGCCTGTGGTTTCTGAATCACAGTCACCCCTCTCGGTGGAGTCCACGACCTAAGTGCAGAGATGGGGAGAGTGGGTTTACTCAAATATGGTGGATGTAATGTAATGTGTGACCCTTTCTCTGGGGATAGAGACTTAAGTCAGTTTTTTCCTGGATTCAGGCTCAACATCTGGAGCAGAAGTGGGACATTAGCAAGAGAGGGGATGTGTTAGAATAGAGGACACCCCCCATCACCCCAGCCAGCTCAAATTCACATCAGGAGCAGAGGCCAAGTTCACAACTCTAGGCCAGTGACTCTTCAGTGCGAGTGTACACAGAATCCCCTGGAGGTTTTGTTTAACCTGCAAAATCCTGACCTCCACTCACAGAGCTGGTTCTGGCTCACAAAGACTGGGGTGTGTGGCCTGGGAGTCTGCATTTTTAAAAGTGCCCCAGCGCATTGGGAAGCGGGTGGTGTGCCTCTCACAGAGAGCACGGGGAGCAGAGCAAGGGCAACCACCTCTCCGCTCTGGTGCCCGCCGCTCCTTGTGTTCACTGCAGGACAAACCCCACTCTGTATTCCCTTCTGCCAGCTGCTCCCTGTCCCACTCCCGTCTCCCCATTTCTAAACGTTCAAAGAGCCACAGGGGCAGGATACGGAATCCTTGGTAGGAACGGAAGGTAGAAGAGGCTGTTTGGAGGAGAAAGAGTGGAGGGGGGAGTAGGGAAAAGAGCCAGGGCCAAAAGGGTGAAGAAAAGGCACATTAGTTTGATCATTGGTTTAAAATGAAAAATTTTGAATAAAAGGTGGCTGCACTGGCCTCAGGCACTTACAAGACAGAGTTTAAAGTTCCAAAATTATAAAGCCAGCATCAAAGCTGTTGGCTGAAATTGTCAAGTTAAATTGAAAGAAAAAAAGGTACCCATTCCAAGGCTCTGGGCAGAAATGTGTGTGGACAGATTAAACGTCTCAGCCCTGTCCTCAAGGAGAGCCGGCCTGGTCATGAGGAGCAAGATGTGGTGACAGTGATAGTGGACATTTATTGAGCACTTAGTGTATACCAGGCAGTGTTCTGAGCACTGAGCCAGTTAATTCTCACAATAACCTTGGAGGTAGGTATGGTTTTTTAATCACTATTTTATAGATAAATAAAGTAAGGAACAGAGAATTAGGTAACTCTCCCCAAATCACATAGCTGAGGCAGGATTCAAATCCATCCAATCTGGGTTCAGAGTTTGTGACTTAATTACTGAGTTATCATGCTGTAATTAAATGTCAAATTTAGTGATAGAGTCATTATAAGGAACAGAGAAAACAGAGAAGTGGAAAAAAATCAAACATGATAAGGGAAAGAGCTATAGAACATATGGTGTCTCGAGTGGGTTTTGAAGAATGAATAGGAGTTTTATGGGAGGAAACAAGGAGGAGGTGCATACCCTGGAAATAGCAAGTGAACAAATGCCCAGAGACTATGTGTTGGTGGAACCACAGGAGATCTGTACAAGGGGTGAGAGAGAGCCAGAGGGGAGAGCTGAGGAGGGGTGGGGGTGGGGGCAGGAATGTCAGGGTAGGGAGTCAAGGGTCTGTGGTCTGAATAAGAGACTGGAATTTGGGCTTAAGCAATGTGAACCTGGGAAAGATTTTAAGCAGGGGAGTGAATGATCAAATTTGCCTTTAAAATATATTAATATTTGCTTAATAAAGTGGAGAAATGATTAGCTCAGGAAAAGACTAAAGAAGGCTATTTGGTAATGGGTATTCTGAGTCTATATCTATGCAGGTCAGGTCAAGCAGAACTCTGGTGAATTAGGGGAACCAGCTAACAGGCCTTTCTCATTTTCCAGTTCTTCCTGAATTACAGAGTTTTATGCCTTACGTGTTCCCTTCGCATAGACACAGCTTGTGCACTGACCTGCAGAAATTCCAAAAGTTCATGAACTCACTCATCAGTGAGGACCCATGTGAAAGCTTGCTGCTCTCATTTTTAGTGACACTTAATGCCTCTATGGGAGCAGGGGGCAAACAGGGAGTGACCAATACACAGTCATGCCTGGGATCTTTGTATTCTGAGCTCTTGCACTCAATTCACTCCAATAGAGACAGATCCAGGAAATGGGAATATTGTCAATGAAGGAAGGAAACAGACCACCCCAGGGGCAGAAGTGATCCCTTCCCTATGGCATGTCTGCTGGGCATAGTGGGCACTGAGCTTCAGGGCTGTAAAGTAGTCGCCTCTTGGGTTTGTCTAATCAGACTTTTATGATTTGCAAAGAGCATTCGTGTACATGATCTCATCTGAGTTGGGTGGAAGCTGCCATTCGCACCTCTGTCATTGGGACCAAAATACCTTGCGACTTCACTCAGCAGCTGGCAGAGGGGGGTGAGGAGCTCAGCTGCACAGGTGGCAGGAGGCGTGGGGAGGGGACCCTGGAACTGTCTCTGTGCTCTGGGGGGAGGGGCAGCTGTTGCCGGTGAGTGGGAAAGATGAGCAAAGCGAGGAAAACTGTCAAATGGAAAATTCCGGGGGCCCCTTACACCACTGGTTTGGTGCATCTCCTCAAGCCATATCCAGTTGAGATGGGAGGGGAGGAGAAAATGCTCTGGGTCTGAGGCTCTCTTGGAGAGACAGTTGATTCTGCTTCTATAAGGAATCTCGATGCTTAACAAGTTCAGTGTTTTGTTTTTGTTTTTTCAGCCATATCTGATTCTCCCTGCTGTCATCTTTCTAGTTTGATCTCCTCCCCAAGATTATACTGTTTGGAAAACAGAAGCTGAATTATTAGGTTCTCCCAAATACCTTTTCTAGTTAAACGATCATATCTGATTCCTCACGACATACGTGGTACAACCGGGAACTGGAGATGAAAGTCGGAGTCAAAAAGAGAGACTAGAGGCTGGCTTCCTTGAGGGCAGGGAGAGTCCATACTCACCCTTAGTGTTTCTTACACAAATCCCAGGACCCAGTACATTTTTGGTTAATGCATTTATGTTATATGGAAGATAAATAAGTGAAGAGAGAGAGAGAAAAGTAGAGCAGGGGTTAGAGAACACGGATATTACATATTTAGGCTTATAATGCCTTTTTTCTCACAAGTTCCCACTTTCTCAATGGATTACCTCATTGGTCACCCTCATCTGGACTCTCCAAATGCGATCCACACAATGGGGGAAAACAACAAGCCCAAAAGAACACAGTCCCGCCTCTGAGTACCTGAGCCAGGGCTAAGAACCTGCACATATGCACACATTCCTTGGCATTTGGAAGTGAAGCGCCAATATCCAGTCTGCCCACATGCCTTCGTAGTGTGGAGCCTGTGTTGCTGTCAAGAGGGGCCTCCCCATATCTCTCAGTGTAGAGGAGTTAGGAGACCCATTTGTTCTCATGGACTGGAGGATGGAATCAGAATGACAGATTTTTCTCAAGGCAAGTCAAGAGAGGATTGAGGGAACATGGGGCATGTTCCTAAGGAAGTGACCCCCTACGTAAAGGTGGTACTGCAAGATTGTTGTGACTTCTTCCATGTCTGAATTCTGGTTTCACATTCTTGGAGCTCTGTCCCCAGAGAAGATAAAAACAAGGCTTAAAACATATCTAGGGATTCTTATTTTGCAATGAGACCTCAAAATCCAAAGCAAATTCCTTTGAATTTCTTTACTGGTAGAATATGTTCATCTCTTTTGGGTGAGATTTGATTTTTTTTTTTTTTTGAAGGGAAGAAAGTCATTAGGAACCAAAGTTGGTGAATAACATTAATGACTGAGCTGTGAGTGGCACTTCTGAGAAAAACGAAATGTGTGTGTGTGTGTGTGTGTGTGTATACTCATTTCATACTCCAGTGAAAGATTCAGGAAGATTCCAAACATGAGTTGAGACATGGCACTCATGGAAAAAATATGTATAGAGCTTCTCATGTGCGACTGAAGTGTGATATTTATTTGGATGAATGCGTAATTAAAAGCTAAATTAGTCTCATGACCCAGGTAAAAGGACAAGGTCCCAGGGTTGACCACAGTATCAATGATTTTGCACACTTAATGGAGACATACACACTTACATGTTCACACATGGATAACTAGCAACTTTCAGAAATTGGCAGCTCTTGATTGTGACCTAGTCACTCTTGTTTCCCTGATACCACCATATCTGCTGTGTGAGCCATCATTGAGTCTTCCCCTTCTGTGAGTTCTAAAAATATTTTTTATATATATATATAGTGAAAGCCCTAAATAAAATACGATGCATTCCTAAGAAGAATGAGAAGTCCAAGCAGAATTTCTTCAACAGCTTCGTCTCTTTGTCTTCTTCATATCTCATCTCCTTTTCTCTGAGGAGTGCCAGAACACGTTAGATTATTATTGTATTAAATAATAATTCCTGACTTTCAGTTCTTGCTTTATGACCATCTTGGATATAGAACTATGTTTGCTCAGGGAAAATGGGTCACAGATTGCTAAACTAGATCCTCACCAGGCAGTGGTTAAGAGCTGTTTGTTTTTCAAATACCTTAATTGTATGGTCTACCAGAAAAGAGCAGCACTGAAAATTATACCTCTGGACTAAATGCAACCAGATGGACAAAAACAACAAGGCGTTTGAGAAAGATAAATGCCCCACAATCCCCCTGTGGTTGGTTTTATCGCCAGTTAATTTTATAATGGCTTCTTCTGGAGCAGGGGGATATTCCCTCGGGGTAGGAGTAGTCCCTCAGCAAAAGCCAGGCAGCTTCCAGAGGGAGGGTCCTCTTTGCTGCCTCTTTGGATAGAATTGGAATAAATGTGTTGGTTTGGGGCTGGGGTAATGGGTGGAGCTCCTGGGAGGGTGGAATTCTAAGCTCAAGAGCAGCGGCACATCCCTCTTTGTTTTATGCTTCTTGTCGGCTTTCATTTTGCAGAGCCTTTTGCCAGACACAAAGCAGGGATTTTAGTCTGGTGTGGGTGACTAGAGCTGAGGAGATGGGAAGTATGGAATTAGGTGATTTGGTTTGTCATTGGCAGGTTAAAGTTTTAGAAGCCAAGGTTGCTACTGAAAGAATATTTCATGCTGGGTGAGAGCCATGTGGACTCACCAACGGACTCAAGATAAGGCTGACCTCTGGATCTGTGTTCCTCTTCCCAGGACCTTAGTGTCCAGGCTAAAAATAACCCCTGTAGGTATGCCTTAAAATCTAGGCAAGCAGGCTGCTGGACTGCCTCCAGGCCATAAGTATTATTATAGGCCATTTCATGTAGAGTATAATAAACATCTTGGATTCAGGGCTAGATAGTGAAGGAGGTATAGGGAGAATGTCCAGAAGGAAATGTAGATCAAAAACCTTGTTGACCCTCTTCTCACGAAACAACTGTGATTTTCTGGGATTGGTTCAAAGAGCTCATCATTTTGGAAAAGAGTTCTCCCTCTCCCACTGCATCCTCAACTGTGCCACCATTGCCACCAAGAGGAAGTCTTTGAAAATGGAGGACAAGGAATTTAAGGCGCCCTAAGTATCTGTGTTAAAGGAAAAAAAATAGATAAATTGAAGCAGTGAGGACTGAGTGCTTCTGAGACTTAAGCAGACTGGTAGAGCTAAAATGGTCATGCAGTTAACATTTCTTTCTCTTTCCTTCTAGAACAGTCTCAACTATAGCCATTGGGCCTCTGTGCTCATGTAATTTAATAGTTATAAATGTCCAGTGATTACTCCATATAAACTCCTCCCCATTCCCTTCAGAAGGTCTTTTCCTTCCTCTGAAGTCTCCTTAGTGCCCTTGCTCATGTGTTCTCCTCCACCAGAAAACTTATTAAACTGTACACTTTTAATATGTTTACTTTATTGTACGTCAATTATATCTCAATAAAACTTTCAAAAAAATCTACCTAGTTTGACCTTATGTTGAGTCACAGTCTTTTATGAGAATTTAAAAAAGTAAATAAAATTTATATACATTGAGATGAACAGCTCTTCACTGTAAAATTTGATGAGTTTTGATAAATGTATACATCCACATAGCTACCATCCCAGTCAATAAAGAACATTTCAACTGCCTTGAAAAATTACCCTCAAGTCTCTTCTAATGAAACTCCATACCCTATATGAAAACACTTCTGATTTCTATCATCATGTATATTAATTTTGCCTGTTTCTTAAACTTCATAAAAATAAGTACTGTTAAGCCTGTCCTTTTTCAGTCAACTTACTAGTTTTGAAATTTATTGTGGTGTTGTATTCAGTTCTTTTTTATTGCTGTATAGTATGCCATTGTATAAATAACCTCTACTTTATTTATTCATTCCTCTGTTCATGAACATTTAGACTGCTTCAAATTTTTAGATGATATGAACAACAATGACCTAAACATCCTTGTACAAGTTTTTGTGTATGTATATTTTATTTTCTCTTGGATAAATATGTGAGAGTGGAATTGCAGAGTCAAAGGGAAAGTGTATGTCTAATTTTTTGAGATAGACTCCCTTAATATTTTGGAAAAAAAAAGAATCCATACACTAAAGAGCACAATCCTCTTTTCCTTATATTTCACTTCTGACACTAAATGTGTGGGTTTTCCCCACACCAACTAATTATTCAACACCAGCAGGGTATCCTACAATTCACTGATGACACTACCTGGAATTAGTGCAAACCCCACAGGTTAAGAGCTCAGTCCCACAAGACTGCCCCCCACGTCAGATGCTAATTGCAAGTAGTGAGTCTCCAGGTTACTCACACTTCTGTCCTACTTTGTTACAAATTGAGGGTTCCCATGACCCTCTCCTTAAGTTTGGTAATTTGCTATGACAGCTCACAGGACTTAAGGAAACACTTATTTATGTTTACTGGTTTATTATAAAGGATGTGATAAAGGATACAGATGAACAGCCAAATGAAGAGGCGGATGGGGTGAGGTCTGGAAAGATCACAAATACAGGTGCTTCTGTCCCATGGAGTTGGAGTACACGACCCTTTTGACACATGGATGTGTTCCCCAAACTGGAGGCCCCCAACCTCTGTACTTTAGAGATTTCTACAGAGGTTTCACCACTTAGACATGATTGGTTATTAACTACATTTCCAGCCCCTCTTCTCTTCCCAGAGGGTGGAGGGTGGGGCAGAAAGTTCCAAGCTTTTAATCATGGCTTGGTCTTTCTGTTGGCCAGCCCCCACCCTGGAGCTATCCAGGAGTCCATCAAGAGTCACCTCATTAGAACAAAAAGCACTTCTTGGAATCCCCCAAAATTCCGAGGGATTTAGGAGCTCTGTAGGAGAAACCCAGGTCAAAGACCAAATAATAGGAAAAAAAGTGTTTCTAGTGACCAGATCACTCAGGAGATTTCTGTGCTAGTAAGTGAGGGCAGACAACAACATATGCCTATTTCTTATGTCACACATACAATAAAATTTACCCTTTTAAAGTGAACAATTCCATAGTTTTTAATATATTCACAAATCTGTCCAATGATCATTATCTAATTCCAGAATATTTTCATCACCCCAAAAAGAAGCCCCATACCCATTATCAGTCAGTCACTCCCCATTGCTCTCTACTCTTAGTCCCTGGCAACTACTAATCTATCTTCTTTCTCAATGTATTTTCTTTACAGGACATTTTATAGAAATAGAATCATACAATATGTGTCATTTGTGTCTCTATTCTTTTACTTACCATAATATTTTCAAGATTCATCCATGTTGCAGCATGTATCAGTACTTCATTGCTTTTTATTGCCAAATAATATTCCATGATATAGATACACTACATTTTGTTTATCAATTCTTTGGTTTATAGACATTTGGATCGTTTCCACTTTTGGACTATCATGAAGAATGCTGCTGTGAACATTCATGTACAAGTTTTTGTGTGAACATATGCTTTGCTTTCAATTCTCTTGGGTATGTAACTAGAAGTAGAATTGCTGGGTAATATGGCAACTTCACATTTAACTGTTTGAGGAACAGCCAAACTGGTTTCCAAAGCAGCTGTGCCATTTCACATTCTAATCAGCAAAGGTAAGAGGTCTCCAGTTCCTCCCAGCACCTGCTGTTGTCGTCTTTCTGGTAATAGCCAACCTAGTAGGTATGAAGTGGTATCTTATCATGGTTTTGATTTGCGTTTCCTTAATGACTAATGATCAACATCCTTTCACGTGCGCATTGGCCATTTATCTATCTTCTTTCCACAAATGTTTATTCAAATACTTGGCCCATTTTCAATTGGGTTATTTGCCTTCTAATTGTTTGAGTTGTTCTAAGAGTTCTTTATATATTCAGGATACTAGACCCTTATCAGATAAATGATTTGCAAAAAATTTCTATCAGTCTCTTCATTGTATTTACACTTTTTGATAGTATTCTTTGATGCACGAAAGTTTTAAATTTTGATGAAGTCCAATCTATCTGTTTTTTCTTTTGTTGCTTGTGCTTTCAGTGTCATATATATGAAACCATTGCCTAATTTAGGGTTGTGAAGATATATGCCTGTATTTCATTTAATATTTTTTTTTTTGTTTTAGCTCTTACACTTAAGTTTTAATCCATTTTGAGTAAATTCTTGACTATGTTGTGAGGAAGAGGTTCAACTTTATTCTTTTGCATGTGGATATCTAGTCATCCCAGCATTATTTGTTAAAAAGACTATTCTTCCCTCTGCTGAATTGTCTTGGCACCCTTATCAAAAATCAGTTGACCATAATGTATGACTTTATTTCTGGACTCTCAATTTTATTTCACAGTCAATATAATTTGACCAATCAGACACAGTCTTGATTACAGTAGCTTTGTACTAATTTTTGAAATTGGGAAGTTTGAGTCCTCCAACTTTGTTCTTTTTCAAGTTTGTTTTGGCTATTCTGAGTCTGTTATATTTCCATGTGAATTTTAGCATCAACTTGTCAATTGGACAATTGGACTTTTGGAATTGGGCAATTGGAATTTTGATAGGGATTGTATCAAATCTATAGATTGATTTGAGGAATATTGCCATCTTAACAATATTGGCTTCCATTCCATGAGCACAGATATATTTGCAATTATTTAGGTCTTCTTCAATTTCTTACAGTAGTTTTATAATTTTGTTTTTTCCTATAAAAGACTTGCACTTGTTTTGTTAAATTTATTCCTAAGGATTTTATTTTTGATTCTATCATTAATTGAATTTTTACTTAATTTTATTTTCAGATTGTTTATTGCTAGTGTATAGGAATACAATTGGTATTTGTACATTAATCTTATATGCTTTCTGAATTCATTAATTATCTCTGACTGTTTTTGTGTGTATGTGTGTGTGTATGAATTACTTAGGATTTTCTAGATACAAGATCATGTCATCTGCAAGCACACATAGTTCTATTTCTTCCTTTCCAATATGAAAGTCTTTTATTTCTTTTTCCTGCCTAAAATCCTTGGTTAGAACCTACAGTATAGTAGAGAGGTAGCATAAGTGGACATCTTTGTCTTGTTCCTGATCTGAGGAGGAAAGTTTTTGGTCTTTCACTAAGCGTGATGTTAGCTTTGGGTTCTGGTAGATACCCCTTGATCAGGTTAACTTTCCTTCTATTCTTAGTTTAAGTGTCTTTATCATGAAAGAGTATTGAGTTTTGTCAAATGATTTTTTTTTGTATCTATTGTTAATAAGATGATGTGTGGTTTTTGTCTTCTATTACTATTATGTTTTACATTGATTAATTTTCATATGTTGAGTCAAGCTTGAGCGCTTGGCATAAATCCTATTTGGTCATGATGTATAATCCTTTTTATATATTCGTAGATTCAGTTTTCTAGTATTTTGTTGAGGATTTTTGATCTGTATTCATAAGGAACGTTGGCCTGTGTGTCTTTGTCTGGTTTTAGTATCAAGGTAACACTGGCCTTATATAATATTTGGGAAATGTTCTATCCTTTTTTTGTTTTAGAAGAATTTGTGAAAAATTAGTGTTAATTCTTTAAACATTTGGCAGAATGCACCAGTGAAGCAATTTGGTCCTGGGCTTTTCTTTGTGGGAAGGTTTTTGATTTCTAATTCAATCTCTTTACTTGTTATAAGTCTATTCAGGTTTTATATTTATTTCTGAGTCAGTTTTGGTAGTTTATGTGTTTTTAATATGTTCGTTTCATCTAGGTTATCTGTTAATAATTTGTTGGCATAAAAGTATTCCCTTATCATTGTTTTTATTTCTGCAAGGTGTGTAGTTATGTCAGTTTTTTCATTCCCAACTTTAGTAATTTGAATCTTCTCTCTTTTTTAATTTATTTTTTGTCAGTTTAGCTATGGGCTTGTCAATTTTGTTAATCTTTTTAAAAAACCAACTTTTGGTTTTGTTGTTTTACTATGTTGTTTTCCATTCTCTATTTTATTTATTTCCACTCAGATATTCACTATTTTCTTCCTTTTGTTTGTTCTTCTTTTTCTAGTTTCATAAAGTAAAAGATTAGATTATTGATTTAAGTTTTTTTAATGTAGATGTGTACAGCTATATATTTTCCTCTAAATACTGCTTTCCCTGCATCCCGTAAGTTTTGATATATTGTGCTGCAATTTCATTCACCTCAAAATATTATCTAATTTTTATTGTAATTTCTTGTTTGACCCATTGATTATATGGGTTATATTGTTGAATTTCCACATATTTATGAATTTTCCAAATTTCTTTCTGTTTTTGATTTCTAATTTCACTCCATTGTGGTTGGAGAACATATTTTGAATGATTTTGATCCTCTTAAATTTAATATTTAAATTGAAATATTGTTAGGGTCTAACATATGATATATCTTGAAAAATGTTCCATATGCACTTGAGAAGAATGTGCTTTTTGCTGTTGTTGGGTAGAGTGTTCTATAGATATCTCTCACTTCTCATTGGTTTATAGTTTTGTTTAAGTCTTCAATTTCCTTTTGATCTTCTATCTATCCATTTTTGTACCCATTTATGAAAGCTGGGTATTGAAATCTCCAGTTATAATTGTTGAATTATTTATTTCTCCCCTCAATTCTAAAAGTTTTTGCTTTCTGTATTTTGAGACTCTGTTTTTAGGTTCATGCATATTTATAATTGTTATATCTTCTTGATAGATTGACCCTTTTTTTATTATAAAATGTCCTTCTTTGTCTCCAGGAACAATTTTTACTTTTAAGTCTATTTTGTGGGTGTTAGCATCACCTCTCAAGTTCTCTTTTAGGCACTGTCTACATATTGTATCTTTTTCCTTTCTCTTACAAATTTGTGTATTTAAATCTAAAGTCTGTCTCTTATAGACAGCATATAGTTTAATTTTTTTAAAAAAAATGTATCTGCTGATCTTTGCCTTTTACTTGGAGCGTTACTCTATTTACATTTAATGTAATTACTGATGTAGTAGAATTTATGCCTACATTTTGCTACTTGTTTTCTATGTCTTATGTCTTTACCCCCCTCTATGTCTCCATTATTGGTTCCTTTGTGTATGTTAAACATATATTTTGTAGTATACCAATTTAATTTTCTCCTTGTCATTTCTTTTATTATGTATTTTTGAGTTTTTTCTTTGTGGTTGTTTTGGGGATTATAATAAATATTAATTTATTAATTAATGTTATTAATTAGTAACGCTATAGTTCAGATCAATACAATCTTAATTTTAATGTTATACAAAAATTTTGTTCCTATATAGCCTTATTCTGCCCACCTCCCTTTGTGCTATTATTGTTATACAAATTACATCTTTATTCATCGTATGCCAATCGACATAAGTTTGTAACAATTGCTTTATGCAGTTTAAATCAGATAGGAGAACAAAAGAGTTACACATACAAAAATACATTTTTACTGTCTTTTGTATTTACCTATATATAATAGTTACCTTTTCCTGTGCTCTTCATTTCTTCATGTGGATTCAAGTTACTGTCTAGTAACCTTTCATTTTAGCCTAAAGACTCACTTTGATATATCTTGTAAAGCAGATCTCCTAGCACTGAGTTCTCTCAGTTTGTGTTTATCTTGAGTCTCTTAATTTCTCTTTCAGTTTTGAAAGATAGCTTTGCTGGACATAGAATCCTTGGTTAAAAGTTGTTTTGTTTTTTTTTTACTTTCAGTACTTTGAATATGTCATCCTATTCTTTCTGCCTTTTATGGTTTCTGATGAGAAACCAGTTGTTAATTATGTTGAGGGTCACTTGTGCATGACAAGTCACTTCTCTCTTCCTGTTTTTAATATTCTTTTTTGACTTTGGCTTTTGATAGCTTAATTATATGTCTAAGTATGGATCTCCTTTGGTTTACCTGACTTGGAGTTTATTAAGCTTCTTGGACGTTTAATGTTTTTCATCACATTTAGACATTTTGGGACATTATTTCTTCAAATATTCTTTCTGCCCTTTTTCTTTTTCTTTTTCTTTCTTTTCTCTTTCAGGTATTTGTTAGTAATTTTCTTTTCTTATAAGGTCTTTAACACTTTTGATAGTTTGATATTAGAGTTACACTGCTCTCATAAAATAAATTGTGGGTGTTTCCTTCTTCTCTATTTTCTGAAACAGTTTATATATGATTGATATTATTTCTTTGTTAGATGTTTAATAGAATCATCAGTAAAACCATTGGGTCTGGGGTATTCTTTGTGGGAAGGGTTTTTTAAATTGTGAACTTAATTTCTTTTTTTTTTTAAGCACAAAAATGAGGTTTATTGAAGAGAGAAAGATAGGATTATAGAGCAAGGCAAGATATAGGTTTACAGAGTGAGAGCAAGATACTTTCACCACAGATGACAAATGGACCCCTTGTTGTGACAAAAAAAGGCCTCAATTTCTTTAATAGACAATGAACTATTAAAATTTTCTATTTCTTCTTCCATCGGTTTTAGCAAGCTGTATTTTTAAATAAATTTGTACATTTATTTTAAGTTGTAGAATTATTGGTATGAATTTGTTCATAATATTCTTATTGTCCTTTTAATACCTGAAACATCTGTAGGATGTCTTTTCTTTCATTTCTAATATTAGTAATTTTTGTTTTCTCTTTTTTCTTTATCAGTTTTGCCAGGTAATAAAATTACCAATTTTATTAATATCTTCAAAGAAAAACTTTTTGCTTTTTCAAATTTACTATTGTTTGTTCATTATTTATTTCATTTATTTTTGTTCTATTACTGAAGAGAATTCCAGGTGATTCATTGTACATGACACCTTTGGTGAAATTCCTGAATAACTTTTGTTCCATCCAGTGCAATTACAACCTCAGTTTGGCATGCTGAATTCTGAATTCTTTTTTTTTTAATATACTTTCTTTGGTTCAGGACATGGGGAAGTAATATGGTGTAGCAGAAAATCCTCTGATCTTGGATTCAATATTCCAAAACTGTCTTTTAACCTCTTCATTTTCAATTTTCTTTTATGTAAAATGTTGATACTAATAATAATGATTATATATAACTTATGTAAAGTGTTTAGAACATAGTAGTCATTCTGTGGTGGTTAAACTCAGGATCCATAAAGGTTCCTCATTGTCTATGTAGCCCATTGACCAGTAGCTACTATTTAACATATAGCCTGATTATACACACTTCAGGTATGTCTCATCTGGGATATAAATAATTCCAAAAAGTGAAAGCTTCCCAAATGTATTTATAAATATTCACTAGTGCTTATCTTTTTCTAAATGTCATCTGAAGGATGCTAAAGAAAACCAGACTGAGAGTTTAATAAACATCAGCCTACAGCTCAAAATTACATTTTGTCTTCTTTTTGCTTAATTTTTTGTGAGATGCTTGCATCAGGAAAACTCTACTTGCTGTAAGCTGGCTGCATTAGTAAGCTTTTTACTCCCAACTTTGTGCCATGAAATGATACTTATTTAACTCAACTGTGGTTCAGCACTTTAGGTTGATTTCAGAAAGGTGTTCTGTTGGTTTAAGATGGGGTCATTCTTGGTTTTAAGCCAGCTGTTTGTCAGCTAAGTAAGTCTGATCCTGGGTTTTGGATGACTTGATTAGAAAAATGAGGGAGACTGTGCTACTTGTTTCTCACCTTCTAGCAGAATAACTCAGGTTTGTTCATATGGTGGCTCCAGATTCTAGGAACAGCAAGAGGACAAGCTCCAATATGGAAGTTATTTCCAAGCCTCTGCTTGTATCATATTTGCTAATGCCCCATTGGTGAAATGGGTCACTTGGACAATTCTGATTTAAAAGGGGTAGAGAACAGACTCCAGCATTTGATGGGAGTCAGTTACAAAGAATTATGGACATTTTTGTCATATATCACATTAACTCTGGGCTGTGGATGCAGTGGAAAGAAAATGAGGCCAAGAAGGAGGTGTTTCTCATCGATATCTCCAGGAAGTTAACAAAGCGTGTCCTGCATAAGAAGGATGGTCGGGACAACTCCTGTATCACCATTCAGCTAGTGCTTTAATCTGTGAAGAGCTTTCTTGGCAAATCAACAAATACATTCTGTTTAGAGACTGCTAGAAAAATATTTGATTCTCCAGATAGCAGAAATATAAACTTTCCTTTGTTGTCTTTACCCTGTTCTTTCCTCTTTCCTCTTACCACCCTACTTCCTAACCCATTTGATGTGTTTTACAAAAGGCTGCCACTGACTGTCCTGGCTTTCATCCCTGTGAATGATTAGGAAAAATGCCAAATACCTACTGATTTATCTGAAATGGGGTGTAAGGCTCATAAGCCCAAAAATAAGATCAAAGAGAACTCACAGTCCAGGCTAAATTACAAAATCCAATTTCAGATTCTTTCAAGATGGCCCACAGCATATGTGCAAGTGCACATACTTGAGTGCACAGCACACCTCTGCCCATGATTGCCTTTAAATACCATAAATGAAAACATACAGAGATTGATTTCAGCAAATATACTGTATAGGATGGAAGGAGAGGCAGGAGGGAAGTAAAGCAAGAAGATGTTTTCTCTAGTACCACAGCATCTCATAAAGACACTGTGATAGCTCTCTTGTTAGACTGTATGCTTACTCTCCCAGTATTCCTTTTCAATATCCTCTCACCAGAATAAGTTGTATCAGTTAGCTATTGCTGTGTAACAAACCACTGAAAACCCAGCAGCTTAAAACAAAAAAAAATTTGCTATGTATTACGAGTCTACAGGTTGTAAGGGCAGTTCTGTTTATCTGATCCAACCTCAGCTAAGCTTCTTTGGGCTCACTCATGGATTTATTATCACCTGGAGAACAGAATTAGGCTGACTAACCCAGGATGGCCTTGGCTGGGGAAACTTGGCCTTCCTTTATATGTCTTTCACATTCCAACAGCAGGTTAGCCCAGGGATATCCCCATGTTTATGGCAGAGGTACAAGTGTGACAAGAAAACAAACAGCAATTCACAAGTGTTTTTTAAGACTCTGTTTGTGCCTAGTTTGCTAACTCCTGTCAGCCAAACCAAGTCACACAGCTAAGTCAGAGAGAAAGGGTCTGTCAGAACATCTTACCCAAAATGATTATAGTAAAAACTGGAGACAGCAATCCAATTAATTTACCATCCAAGTTGTGCAACATTGTGGGGATTTAAAAAATACTCATATAATTGTTTGTCACATTATTGAATGTTCCACAATCTAATTCTTACTCTTGATGTTATAATTCATTCCTATGGGTGATTTCTTCCAATCCTCTATATCAACGTGTCTTTCTGAGACTCAAGTCATCTTGGGTTTGTCTGGAGGCCTGGGAAGGCTGGGGGAGTGCAATGGCCAGTCTTTTACACCCCTTGTGGGTGCATGGGTCTGGTTTGGAGTTAGCCCTGTGTCTTCTCCCTTTTGACCTCATGCCAGATTTCGACCCAGAAGACTCACTTGTCGAAGAAAGGCTCTTGCTTTTGCACAGCAGAACTGAGCCTCCTTACTCACAGATTCATCTAGGCAGCTTAGTATTCAACTCTTCAGGCCCCAGTTTCCTTATGTTGATAATAGAAAGAATTGACTCTCAGAGGTAGCTTGAGGTATATGTGGTGGGGGAGCATGGGAGAATGGGTGACATTCTCCTGAATATGGGATACTGTGCTGAATGTATAGAGTAAAACACTGGCCAAAATCAACCGTTGTAGTTATTTCTCCAACTTATTGCTGGCTAAAAGAGTTAACCATGATGTAATCAAGTACGGATACAATAAGGAGGTATTAGAATAGATGGTAAAAAATGATCTTGTGGTAAAAAATAAATAGTACTAAGTGCTGAAATGTGTCCTACTGGAATGTTGGAGGCCTCTGTTTGGATGGTTTTGGGATCTAGAGTCTTAGCCATCTGTCTAGGTTGAGATTTGTACAAGGGGTGTTTAGACAAAGGGGAAAGTTCTGATCAAACCTTCTGAATTATGTATACTGAGATCTATCTCTTTCTACCCCTAGCAGCTTCCACCTCCACTAGCTGTTTCTCCTCACCAGCCACTGCTCCTGACCTTTCCTGGGTTCTGAGATGGCCCGGGAGTGACTCTCCCTCCCTCTTCCAGAGCACAGAGAGGCTCCAGGGTCTCCGCCCAGCCCTCATTCCAACTGTGTAGCAGCTGAGAAGCTCACACCCCTCAGCTTGCCTGTGGAGGGAGGTCACAGGGTATTTCAGTCTTTTTTTAAAATTTAATTTAATTTATTTATTCCAGGGCATTATGGGTGTACAGACATTTAGGTTACATGTATTGCCTTTACTCTGCCCAAGTCAGAGCTACAAGTGCGCCCATCTCCCAGAGAGTGCGCTCTGCACCCCTTAGGTGTGAGTTTACCCATCCCCTCCTCCCACCTATGGTATTTTAGTCTTGTGAAGGAGGTGTGAACCACAGCCAAAGGGGAGGAAGTGATTCAAGAGCCCAGGTACCAAGGTGAGATAGTATTGCAAGGTTTTGCAAGCGATCACTTTCTCTCTCTTTCAAGCGTGAAAAAAGTTGTACTATTACTTTCAGAAGCCATTTCCTTTGGAAAATAGTAAGTCTTTAACTTATCTCCAATTTAGAAATAAATGTATTTCAAAATTTCCCTGAAAGTCCAAACATATCTTTTTCATTTTCTCATGCTGTGGGCATTGGGAAGTATTTAAAAGCAGATCAAATAGTATATTTTAAAATGCCAAAGGTAAATAGCTGTCAACCTTGAATTCTATATTAAGTAAAGATATCTTTCAAAAGTTAAAAAAAAGAAATAGCAATTATAGTCCATAAGCTTTAGTCAATGAGGAAGACACTCGGAGAGCCTTCCTTATGTTGTTAGCACATTGACGTCATCAGAATGGAGCAGGAAGTGTGTACTTGTGGCTTTGGCTTCCTGAGCACTAAGGAAGCTAAGGCAGCCATACAATTGAAGTCCAAATCCAGAGTGGCCCAAGTTTGGAAGAAGTAAAGGAAGTCTTTCAAATGGCTAGGGCCGTCTTTATATGAAGCAGTAGGCTGGAAGCCAACGAACCCCTGAAAATCACAGTGTTTGAGTTGAGCCAGGCCAGCCTCATGGCAGGGCTGCCATGGAGGTGATGAAAACATTTACCCAGAGACCAGAAATAGGCTTCTAGCACTCTTTTCCCTCAAAGTTCTTGCACTCTGATTTAGGTTCCAAAAGATAAGAGTTGTGAGCTGGATGGGAAACTGGTCTCCCAGGGATCCGGTTCCTCATGCTCAGTCTATTCTTTGAAAATCTCAGCTAGAACTAGCACTGTCACACTCCCACGCCCCTGCATGACCTCCCTCCTCTTCTCCCGTTCTCCTCAGGCTTCTCTGCTTGGTTCTTCCTTTCCCCTCCCTAAACTTTTCCGAGCAGAACACCGTCTATCCAAGCTTTACCTACAAGGGTCTGATCTCTTTCAGTTTTCCAGCAGCTCCCAGGAAGAGCCCTCTTCCAGAGAGTCTCTCCCCTAGGATAATCAGAAAAATAAAAGGTAAAAAATTTTGCCTGTTATTCCCTGTCTAAATATACTACTTTTTGATGCTTTATCCAATCAAAACCTAAGCCACTGACTTAGACTAAATGTAAATAATTTGCTTTGCCTGTTTGTACATATATTTAAGTTGAGCTATACCACCGTCTGTCTTTTGTGTGCTGAGATTTTAGGGCCCCTGAGGCTTTGGGATCATATGACCTCAAGAGAAAACTATTCCCTAGGACAATCTAGAAGAATCCACCCTGGATGGCTTTGGGGGCTGCCATATGCCATGAGATAATTTCTGGCTCTCATGTGAACTCTAATTATGATTTCCCACACACAGTCACTGTTGCTGTCTCTCTGGCACTTTGCTGGTCTCTCCTGCATGTCACCTGTTGTCTCAGAGGATAATCAGACTTATTAGGTCAGAAATGATGATCACCAAGGCCTGTTTGCCTCAGGCAAAATGTTAGGCAGCAGGGGGCCTTAAAGAGATGTAACAGGCTCTGTGTTTTCTTCTCACGATGAATTTTTATCTAGCATTTCAATGAGAATTTATGTGGTGTGGATATAGGCTGGGGATGGGGTGGCCATTAAGAGGAGTGGTGATGGACGGAAGGAAGTAACTGACTAGCTTCGCATAAAGATCCGTAGGCTTCCGAATGCTCCGCCCTACAAAAGATAATAGCCATCTGTTCTCCAAGCCCACTGAGAAATGAGTGGGGGAACACTGGTTAATAATGTGGCGAAGGAGATTCAGGGCACGCAATGAATTTCACAACTGACAAGTTCCCTGGACACTGGAACCATTGACCAAGTGCTCTGTGAGTGGAGGGACATGCCCTTCTCTGGAGGCCGTCAGACACATCTGTCTGGCAGAATATAAATGTGGTGCTACCCGGAGGGAGAAGAATGGACAAATTGATGGCTGGATTTCTGCATTCCAGCCTGGCCATATTTATTTTAAATCCCATTCCTGTCCTGAGGAAGAGGTCTAGAAGATTTCCCACCAGGATTTTGAAGATGTCTTTCTCTTTTCACTTAATTCTCCTGAAAAAGGAGAAAAGCAAAAGAATTTCTCAGGGAGGAAAGTGTGACTTTTTTACAGAAAATGGCATGTGGCTCACACTTGAGTTATCTACATGAACACCATGGATTTAAAGGCATAAATGCTTACATTGGCAAGGAACAACAACCATGGTTCTTTCTCCTCACAAAATGTGTGTGGCACGGGGACTTCTGATTTTTCTCTTGACACATTTTAATAATAACCTAAGAAAATGAGTTTAAAGAGATTTAATTCAGAATTACAGACTCGAAGGACTTGAAAGCATCTTGAAAATCATCTGTGGGCAAGAAAACTGAGTCACAGAGAGGGAGAATAAACTGAGGGTCCCAAGAGTGGTCCAAGGGCAGTGGGAAGGCATTAAAAACAAAACAAAGTAGGAAGGGTAGTGAAGAAGTCCTGGACTCCTAGAGGAGAGCTAAAATGCTGCCTTTAAAGGCACAAAAGGGAGAAATGATTCCAGTGCCCAGAAGCAACTTGCAAAACTGGGAACATAGTTTTCCAAGAAAAGATGGAAGGGGGATAGAGGAGAGATGGAAGCAATTGGATCATATAGCACTTGAAATTGGCAGGCATCATCTCTCTGGCCAATACATGCCCAAGCATCTGTGTTCTTTTGGGAACCAGTCAAGTTCATAAACTTGTAGATATTTAAACAGTTTGGTTACATTATATGCACATTTAACTCCAATGCTGAGTGAAAAAGTAACTGTGTTGGATTTATTGAGAGAAACTGGTCTCCAATGTAGGAACTTTCCAGAGGATTTTCTATGCTAATTTTACTTTGCACTTTTCTTTCTTTCTTTCTTTTTTCTTTTTTTTTTTGCTTTATAACAGCAAAAATTTTAAACTAACCTTCTTAAACCCTGAGTAAGATGTGATCCTACTCTAATAGCAATTTCTTCAACTGGTCTGATGGCTAAATAGCCAACATCAAGATAAAGAATCTCGGTTTGCCAAGTATATTCAAAGGGTTACATGACAAAACTAGTCACTGCTGACTGGTTTTCTGATTTGTATTAGACAATAACGATCCCTTTGCCTAATGAGGAACACCAGCCCGTTCCTGGGGGTCAGCGGTAGCGCAGACAGCCTGTGTTTATGTGCACACATCCTAATGCCTTTCCACGACATGATGGCTGCAGAGTTCAGAGATCTGGCTTCTTGGCCACACCTAATCATCAAACCCCTGCATGATTCAGAAAAACAATTTACTCGAGTAAGCACTTCTCTTTGCCTGATTACTAACAAAAATCTCAAAGCATTTTGAAAAAAGTCCTAGTGGATGATTGGACACCCTCTATCAGAGGCCTCTGTAGGGCCCATCCAACTTTTGTTTTCTAAGAATCTGTATGATTTCAGTTAGGAGGGCCAAGGAGAACCAGAAGTGGTATAGGCTACTGGTCAGGGTATAGGCTTTGGAATCAGACCTTCCTTTGATCATTTACTAGCTGTGCTACCATAAGTAAATTTTTATACCTACTAAGCTTGTTTCCTCAAACGTAACCTGGGATAGTAATTCCTCTTCAGAGATCTGGTGTATGTTTTAACTAAGATCTTCTTTACAAAGTGCTTAGCATAAAGCCTGGCACATTGTAAATGTTCAAAAAATGGTTGTTATTATGGTGACATTTAATTGATTTTCAAATAGACGAGGTATATTATTTCACATGCTTCCCTTCTGTCAACTCTCGATAGAGCCATCTTTTAAAACATGATTCAGATCTTATCAGAATCTTGAGCCCTTGGCTCAGACCTCTCCAATGACTCTCCCTGTCACCCAGAGTAAAAGCCAAAATCCTCACCACGGTCCTTCACCCTATGTCACTCCTCTGACTGCACCTCCCCCCACCTCACCTGGGGTCCCTGCACATCAGCCACCTTGACCTCGTTGCCCCAGGTCCGTCTCCCTCTGCCTGCAACACCTTCCCCAGATGTCTCCATGGCCAGTCTCCTCAGTCCTGTCAGAAATCAATTAAGAAGATTCATTATCAGTGAGGACATTCATCAGCCCATATGAAATAATAAGACCTATGTACTCTAGCATGCTTGACTCCCTTCATCTTCCTCCAAATTACTTATCACCATCTAGCATATCTGAACTACTGTGTCTCTAGTATCTCCTCAACTTGAAAGTAACTCTATAAGGGAAGGCCCTTTATTTATTCACTGCAATATTTTAGTGCCTTGAACAGGCATAATATGTTCTAGGCACTCCATATATAATTTTTGAAAGAAGTAATGGATAATTTATTTTAGTAGGAGTGCGGTCCATCCTTGCCTCAAGGCCCTGATAGGCTCACATCCGACTTTGAGTTGACGGTCCCCTCCTCCCATTGCTGCCCAGCACTTGCAGTCACTCAAAGTACCAGAAGCCCAAGAGGAAGAAGGTGGGGCCATGCACACCTTGTCTGGCAGCCAGGATGGGGAGAGGAAGGCTGTCTTACAGCTGTCACCTAGACTCCCTGCCACCTGGGACTTTATCATCATTTGCCAGTTTACTACACAGACTCTTCGCTGGTCTCCGTGCACCACGTGTCCTTGCTGCACTCAACCCTGTGTGCAGCTCTCAGATTGTTGTCATAGTCTCATTTTCCTATCTGAGACATGCAGCTCCTCCCTGCTGCTTGCGGCTTCAGTCCAGACCTCATGCTGTGTTCGTGGATCTCGTCCCTCCCTCCCATTCGGAGTTGGCTTTGGCGTGGCACAGACTCAGCCCGGAAGCAGGCCCGGTCCTGCCTTCTGCACGTGCTCTGTGCATCCCTACTTCCCTGACTTTTTTCCTTCTGTTCTTCCAGAATGCTCCCTCCCTCCCTTCCGCCAATCCAAATCCACTCTAGGTCTCAAGGCTCAACCCAAATCACACATCATCTAAGGAGAGTCTCCCACCAGTGAATACATGCTGTACCAATATTTTCTTGCTCTTCACAACTTCTCTACCTGAAGTTACCTCTGTAGTTTAGCCTGTAGCTAGTCTCTAATTGTATCATGTAATAACAGTAATAACTACAGCTGCAACTACCATTTATTCAACTATTATGTTCTAGACATACATGTTTCTATTTTATCATGCATATTAATCTTGCAGGGTAGGAATCATTACTCCATTTTGCAGGTTAGAAAACTAAAGCTTGTAGAGGTTAAGTAGCTTGTCCTAAATCATACAGTTAGTAAATAATAGAGCCAGGAGTATGTTGTCTTTTCCCCTCTTATATACACGGTAAACTCCCTGGAGATTTAGCACAGTATGTGCATTCAGTAGGCACTCAATAAATACTGGCTGGTTGATTGAACAGCATGGAGGATGCAGCTTGATTCAAATGTGCCCTGCTGAAGCTTGGCCTTGCAGGAATGATGAGGAAGGGGGTGAAGATTGCCCAGCCCTCTCCTCCCCTTTTCCTCTGCACAGTGGAGCTAATGAGCACAGAACAATGGGGTCAAGGTGGTTTCAGGCCTCAAAGAGGGGGCACGTGTTCTCCAGGTCCTGCACTTGCCCTTCCCTCACCATCCCCAGCAGCTGCTGCATCACTGCCACCTCAGGCTGAGCACTTTCCAGGCAGCCCTGGCTTGCTGAAGGCGCCAGTAACATACTCTGGACTCCAGGATGGGAGGCCTAAGACACACATCTGACTGAAAGGAGAGTCGGACAGAACATGCCAAAGCATGCCAGAGCTTCCCCTCCCCAGCAGGCTTTAACCCCATGTCCTGAGACTGGGCACCTGTTAGCTCCCTTTCCTCCATCTGCCACGTGCCAGGCACTCTGCAAGACACTTCACACACACCACCTCTTTTCAAAATCCTCACCAAAACCCAGCTGAGCCCACTGGCTCATTGGAGAAATAGGAATATTAGGTAGTGTCCCACTCAAAGTCACCCAGAATGAAAGGAAGATTCTAATACAGGCCTGCCTGTAAGACCATGGGCTTTCCACTATGCCATGCTGTCTGCCTGTACCAGGAGTCAGGTGAGCTGGCTTCTTTACTTCAGCTCAGCATGTCCCTCATCCTGGGAGTCCTCAGTGTCTGCCTCTATAAAATGCACATGCAAACCCACCCCCCGTACCTCTAGTCCCTTCCTACTTCATAGATTACTTTTGGAAGTATGTGTGCAATAATTTGCAAATGCAATTGAGAACAAGACAGGAGAAAAATTATTGCTAATTTTATGTTTATGTATCTACACATTTATATCTTACTCCCTCAACTATCCTAAAATTCTCAAGATATGTTTACACTTGTCATAACCACTCCCCCCTTCTCCCCTACAAGTCCCATGCAGCTTGAGGAATGCATGAAGTGCTCAAGAAATTGGAGGTATAGCATGCTCACAATCTGGTGGTATGGTAGAGGTCTCTTAGACCAACCTCTTCTCCATGGAAAGCAAAGCTCAGGGGGGCACAGAGCAGTGAGGCTGGCGTCAGTGTCCTTGGAGGCTGTTTTACAGCACAGGACTCTGTGTACAATCACATTTGTCTTTATAGAGTTTTCCAGACAACAAAAACCAAGGTGTACAGGGATGCGGCTAATTTCAGATGTGGGCCAGTTTCTTGCTCTGGTCCAGTTGGATCTTTCATTTTATAAATTTTTATAATTTTTTCTAATATGTTTACAATATTTTATAAAATAGTAACAGTTAAGATGTCCAAGAAATATCAGTAAGGAAGCATAGTGAAACCAGATACCCTGACCTTTTTGGTTTTAAGTCCCAGGGTAGCTTGGCCTGAAAGGGAACTTGAAAGTTAAGATTCATTAGGATCTGCCATGATGATACTCACACTTCAAACACTCTGAGTAGAAGGCATCTTTACATTACTTTGTGGTTTGCTCTTCTCCAAATCCTTGTGTGCTAGGTAGGGCACGGATTATCTCCACTTTACAGATAAATCTTCAAGGGCCCAAACCATGAGGCCGCTACAGTGGGACCTCTGCCCCCATTTCCATCCCTTGTTGTCAGGTGGAGGAGCAGCACTGCAGGTGGGGCTAGGGGATGGAGGGCAGGTTAAGGGAGGTGGGTGGGATGGCCCTGCAGTGTGAGAGCTGTTGGCCAGGTGGGACTCCTCCTCCTTTTTCCTCAATGCCCCAGGACCTCTTTGTCGTAGCCGGCTTGCTTGCTTTGAGCTCAGCACAGAAGGCCACCGCCTGCTTCCAAGTTGGCCATTTGCTGGTGGGAACCGGGTGCCAGAGTTTTCTGCTGGGGACTGCTGTTTCCCAGCATTCTCCTGGTATCATATTTTCTCAGCTTGTTCTTAAACTCATCTTACTGACCGTCCCAGTACTCACTGACCCTTTCTCAGGTCATGGAAAGTGAGTTCACCGAGGTTTCCGATGTCAGCTTGCCTATGCATCTCTCTGGGGAGGGAGCTTCTCCCCTGCAGAGTGTCCACCCCTCCCCTGGAAAAAAGACTCAATCCAGCCCCTCCAGCATCCTTCCTAACACCATCCCCCTGCCTCCACACTTAGATACTGGATCCCATCAAAATTTACCATACCGTGAGACCTCAGTTCTATTACTGAATGAATTTGCAGGTTGATTAAGTCCATACCAAGCACCCACCTCCATTTTGTAGCCAAGGTATCAGAGACTCAAGGATAGGGAGGAATTCCTGCCCAAGCTCCAATGGCCAGTCAGCGGCAGATTGAGTGGTGAAGCCCTCATCTCAGCTCATCTCCGTCCAGGTCCCAGCACGTGCCTTTTGCTCCCATATTCCTTGTGAAGACACCTGGTGTAGTCTGGGTATGATATTCCAATGCCTCTGTGCATTTCCTCCTCGGCCTTGGAAAGTCCTTCCCCTGTCTTCCTCAAAGAAAATTCCTGCTTAAAAATTAGCCTGGCATCACAGCTTTCTGAAGCCTCCATCTACAGAGTGAATCAGATAAACTTCTCTAGCTAGCTTTTTAGTATGTATTTTTCATTGCACATATAACATTTTACCACATTGCAGTTTGGGAAGCCTTGCCTTGCTTTTCTCACCTTGAAGGCAGAATTTGTGTCCTATTTTTTTCTTCTTTTACATCCCCCTACTGTGTCTAAGTCAAAGTCATTGTAGTGTTAGGGCCTCCATACATGATGCTGTCTGACCAGCTGGCTGGGGAGGGCAGAGAGACTGCACTTCCCAGAATTCAGGGGACTATCCATTGAAGGAAGTAAAGTCACTCTTAACCAAAGACTTCACCACTATCCTATTAAGAATATCCTATTAACTACTAACCTTAGTATTTAACACAAAACATCTACAAATGACATAAAGGCATGCTATTCCAGTGTGGCTTCTATCAATTAAGAAATTTAATAATGGCTGTTTGAATAGTATAAATATATTTATTTTGTATAATAACAATAACTGGTATTTACTGGGCTCATTCTAAGCAATATGTGGATGTTATTTTGTTGAATTTTTGCAACTACCTTGCAAGGTGAAAATTATTGTCATTATTTTATAGATAAAGAAACTGAGGCTCAGAAAATATAAGCAACTTATAAAAGAGAAATATCTGAACTACAAAGAGCCAATTCTTAGTTGTATCTAAGATTTCCAGGCTCTGAGTGACCAGACAAGGTTAACGGCTCCCCTTACCCTCTGCTGCCCAAGTAAGGTTGATTTCTGTTTTCAATGCAATGTTCTTCTATATGCAGCGTGCTTATGGCATTTTGTTTAATTATGTATTATTCTCAAATGGGGATGAAATTTATTGATTATAAAAGTAGCACATATTCACTGTAAAACATTCCAACAATATGGAATGGCATAAAGAAGACTGCTATATAATGATTTCAACACCTTGACATAACCACTGTTAATTTTGTGGTGAGTGTCCAGTCAGATGTTTTTCTGGGCATATCCACGCATTTTCTTTACGTGGAGTAAGAGTATATATGTTTTGTAAACTTCTCTTTTTTTTCTTAATACACTGTAGCCACATTTCCACTCTTAAGGCATATAGTAATATAATTTTTAGTGAGTGGTAGTACTCCAATAAATGGATACACCATCATGAGGCATACATGTTGTTTCCAATGTATTGCTATTATAAACAATGCTATGATGAAAAATTATTAAAATCAATCTTTTCCACTTTGGCCAGGCTATGAGGTAACCACGAGAGCCTATGTTTAAATTTGTACTTCTTTGATCATTAGCAAGAATGAGTATCTGTTTGTAAGTTCATCAACCTAATGTAATATTTCTTTCATGATTTACCTCTTTTTATTCCCTGGTTTATTTTCTTCTTTGGATGTCTCCCGTTTTCTTTTTCATTTCTAGGAACAATTTAAATAAGATAGCCAGGTCTGCTCTAGCATGTATGTTGAAAAACATGGATAGAAGTAACCTCAGAGATCCTCTTGTTCAACCCTCCCATTTTGCAGGTTATTAAACTGTCTGCTAGACAAAGGAGTTGACTCATCAAGGTGTCATGGATATATCCCTCATTAAGATTTATTGACCACTTATATATCTAGTATACCACCCTGCCTCTTCTCATAAAGCAAAATATACTTCTAATTAACCAGGAATTGATATCATAGAAGACCTTCCTGAGAAAAATAATGAAAAATAGCATTTTATTTATTTTTGTCTTCTTTGCCTTTTGCCCCTTTCTCTCCAAGGATTCTCTTTACTAGAGAACAGAAGAAGGAAGCATTGGGGAGGAGGTAGATTTACAAACATTGCTATGGATGTTCTTCTGTTTAGAGAAAGGGAACTAGGTGTAGCAACCCTCAGTGGTCTTTGCAAGCCTGAAGAAAATTTCTTGGATTTCACAATTTTTATATTTCCTAAAAGATTGTTAACATTCGTTATATGGTTGTGTAGGTGGTTTCTTGGCTGCTTTTTTGTGTGGTGGCTGAGGGTTACTCTAAGATGTTGCTAATAGCTCAGTGCCCCTCCACTGGGAGGATCTTGGAGGGCTGCTATCTTGATCTGGTTCGTATTTGCATCTGTTTTTCATGCCTTTCCAAAATGGAATTGCATTAGCTTTCCCCTTTGTTACAGGGAGGGGAATGGCAAAACTCAAAATTAGGAATCAAGATGAACAGAACCTACACTTGCCTCTCAGCTTTTTTGGATAGACTTCTTATGCCTCATTTGTTCTGGGAGAAAAATATTAGTACAAGGGTTGGACAGGGGAGCCGGTTTGAAGAAGCAAATAAAGGTCAACTGGAAGGAAAAAAAAAAAAGACTAGAGTGTGGAGGTAAGGAAGCCATCAAAGTGTATCAGTTGCTCATAGATGATCCCAGACTTCCTCCCTTAAGAAAGATCAGGACATGTGGAAGTCTGCTTGTCCATCTGTGCACTGCAGAAAGGGAGGAGGGGGACCGAGATGTCCTAAAGGGGGAAGAAATCAGGGGAGAAGCGAAGCAGGTGTTTCCTGCTGCCTGTGCCTCAGAGGAAATCTCAGAGCCCTGGGAGGGGGTTTCCACAGCAGCATGAATCAGGAGAAGCCATACTTTTCCATCAGCCTAATTCAGAGATTCAGAGGTCAGCCACATCAGCCATCACCTCCCAGGTCTGTCTCTCTTTCTCTCTCTCTCTGATAGCCTCCCTAGCTTCAACGACCTGAAAAACTAGTAAAAAGCTTATATAGATGTAGCATATAGAAAATTTCTTTCAGTTTTTGTATACCCTCCTTTTTCAGGTTATCTGCTTTTTTGTTTACTTGTCCATATCAATCTTTTTTTTCTTTTTTTAAAATTTTTATAACATTTTAAATTTTTTTATTTCAAAATAGTAAGGGGGTATAAATGTTTTTGTTAGATGGATACACTGTATAATTCTTAGGTCAGGGATTTCAGTGTGCCCATCACCAGAATAGTGTTCATTGTACCCAACAGGTGAGTTTTTATCCCTCTTTCTGTCTTTGCACTTAATAGGAGTGTTGGTATCAATGCCGAATATGTGCCTTTCTTTGCCTAAAACAAAAATGAAAACAAAAGGTAAAGTAGACAAGTGGAATATTACCTTGAACTTATACAATATGACACTGAAAGGTACTGGGTCAGTTAGCTCTGCTCCTCTACAGAATTAGCTGAAAAACCAAGACATTCCTGGAAAGCAAATTTTAATGTTACATTAGTGTGTTAGCGACATCTTTTTGAATGTCTGTCTCTGTGCTCACATGCTCTCTGTCTCTGTCTCTGTCTCTGCCCCCCTCTCTCTTTTTCTCTGTCTCTAACAGTGAAGTATCCAGGAGAAGAACAGTAAAATGGGTATGTGCATGTGCGTGTGCTAGCGTGTGTGTGCTCCCTCGAGCATCCTGTGTCCAAATATTAGAAAACAACCAAAAGATTTGAAAATATATATTTGGATATTTTAGGTTAAGGTGGAGTAAAAAAGGGAAAAAGAAGGAACAAAGGAAGCAGAGGATGAAGGAGGTGAGGAGGGGGAAAAGGCAGGAGGAGGGAAGAAAGAAGGGAGCAGGCAAGAGGCCGAGTTGGGGCGTCCAGCTACAAAGAGAAAGCGCATATATCATCCAGATGTTTTGTGTGCAGCAGACCAAACATCAGGCTGTTGGGAAACCTTTGGAAGACACAATGCTTCTTTCACTGCACAGACAACTGTTGACAGTCCTATGGCCTCTTTCCCTGTGTGTATGTGTCTATGCCTTTCAAGCCTTTTTGTGGTCAAATTATAAAGGCCTGTTTAGTGGGTGGGGTGACGTCACACTAACCACAAAAGCTTATATTTCCTGCTACTAAATACACAGCCCCTGCTGACGAAGTGGTCATTACAGAGCGAGCTTGTTCTGCCGAGGTCACCCCGAGTGGGGATGAAGGCACCGGGGGTGGGGACCCAGCCGAGAGAGCAGAGCCATTATTCCCAAGTGTGTCTGCCTGCCTGCCGATCCTCATCTTGTTAGGGCCAAAAGATGAAAATAGAAGTGCCTTTGTGCTTCCTGCAGACCTTTGTCTCTCAGGGTGCTGGGGCGTGTTGGGAGGCAACACGGTGGAGAGAAAGGAACGGACGAAATTCAGCTCTTTGATTCCAATCTCCCCATTCACAGGCGGAGTGATTTTACCTCTCCAGGTCTAATCATTAGAATCTCTGTTTTACTAAAGAGGAAAGAAGCTCATCCAGGGAGCCCATGAGATCATGCATTTTAAATACATTGGTTCTATTTTGGGGGTGCTATTCAAATTTTAACGTCATTTCTTTAGTCTTCCCACTTTCCTTGGGATGACCAGGAACTGCAATCTTCTGAGAGGAGAGAGTAAAGGGTGGGTTTTATCTTTACAAAATTCCTTTCTATTTTACTTGTTTGTTTTTGCAGACGTCACTGCAAAAATTTTAAAAAAAATAGAGGAAAATAAATGAATGTAAGTGGTAAGATTTGTAAAATTGAGTAAAAGAAGCCATACCGAGTGCTAGAGAACCACAGAGGAACAGGAGAGGCTCCGGGGGAGATCTCGTGGAAGAGGCAGCATTTGGGTTGGGTGTGGGGCATAAGAATGTGGCCGGCAGGGGTGATGACCGTGATGGCCATGCCCATGAACCCCTAGGTACCACATGGCGTTAAACCAGTGTGGTCTGAGGGTTTATGCCGTAAGTCTTCGGCACTCCAAACCTCAGATGTAACAAACCTTACATGAATGAGCTTTTTGAATATTTCACTCAATCAGGTTAATTTTGACCCTGAAAGAAAACCACTTCTCAGACAAGATCATACAGAATTTTCCTATTCTCAATTTTGAGCCTTCGGCAAAGTAGGACTCAAGTTCCCTACAATTTTGTTTGTTTTATTTTTTCCCCCTTTAGTGAAGGACTGTTACAATTAAGTTCGCGAACCCAAAAAGAACTTTGGAACAAGTCCACACAACATTCAGCGAAGGGAAACTTTTGCCATTATCCATATAATTTAGGCAATCTGGACAACCAGTCTGGATATTCTAGTTGCTGAAAAGTCCCTCGTAGGCTAAGGTTGTCTAGGTCAGTCCTCTCTATAGACCAAAGAATAGAAAAACTGTCATGTTCCTTTGGGCCATGTGTGCCCACCAGGCTCTTATTGGGTGCACACTTTGTGCTAGGGCCACTGGTGGCCTCTGGTGGGACCAAAGCCATGTGCAGTTCACCTGATCTGAGGCTACGGCAGGCTGGTGTGGCTCAGTTATTCCCCACAAGTTGCCATCCCCTGGCTTATGCATTAAGTGTTGGCTCCATTAATCATCCTTTTCCTGGAGCATACTCGATGAGTTCCTGGCTAGGAGTAGAACTATCATTTTCATTTCCTAATTTTAAAAAGTGTATGTTTGGTAACCAAGGGAAGGCAGGCCAGAAAGGCAGCTTCAAAGTCCTGCCATAGGGAAAAAAGTGCAGAGAAAACCCTGCATTTTTCTCTTCCTCTTGAACTCACCTACCCTATAGTGCTAGGGACTGTCCCAGAAGATAACATCTGTGGTGGGAGTTGGACAGGGGAGCTGGAGACTTGCAAAGAGGATGAACACAATCAGTTTGGGCTGGGTTTAGCCATTAAAAACAGAAACTGGAGGAGTCAAATTAGAAGTCAAAGTATAGCACCAAGCTAATGAAAGGGTCAAGAAATAGAGAATATGGAGAAATTGATGGCCAGAACTAAAAAAAAATATACAATCATGAGAAAAATATCACTTAAAAGGTAGAAGCCAAGCGAGTTGACTGAAGCCAAGTCAAGTAGCCAAGGCATCTTTAACAGACTCAACATACCTGACACTAAAAAGAACCTAAAAACTTAGGCAATGTTATAAGTAGATCAATTCCAGGAAAATACAATTCCTGGGGAGAAAGGTTGGAATGGAACCAGAAAGGAAAAAGTGAGAGATTTCATTCTTCCACAAGGGAGGAATCGCAGAGCAATGCCTGGGTCAAATGTTACAAAGGACAGTGGAAGTAACAGGATCAGAATCTGGAAGCTTCTGACACAGTACAGTGGCGAATATAGCAAGACATCACATTGTATCCCATAAATAAATAATATATACAATTTTTAAAAAGAAAATTTAGGAATATGGAGGCCATGGATGCAGAACTTAGAATGCAGGTAAATTAATAAGAAACTAGGAAGAGGAGAGCATCTCCCCTAATGATTTCAACTGGCTCTGCAGAAAACCACCCAGATGTTCATTGTCTTTAAGGTGCTAAACCTTGCCTCAGAAAAATGACCCTCTCCTGCCTGTCCTGCTACCGCAAGAACTTCTGGTTTGACCAATCAAATAACTCATTTCTATGACACTTGATCTGAGCTAGTTTATCTATCTATCTATCTATCTATCATCTATCTTTAGGGAAAAGTATATCCCATGCATAGTTATGATACCAAAGGAGTCATTTTCTATATAATATTAAACATATTGTATAGAAAAATATGAAAAGTGAAAAACCCTTCAGTTTATAGTTTGACTTCCATGATCCCAAGAAACCTTCCTGACTGATTATTTTTCCCTATGTTGATTCACATTTGTCTGAATTAACTTGATTGGTTGTTTTAGAATTTTATAGACACTTTTTTGTTGACTCAAATAATCGGTTTGCTGATTTTGCTCAGACTAACCTATACCTTGACTGAATTTTTATCTTTTTCAAATGGTGTGGTGATTGCATAGACTCAGTCTATATTTGCGAGAGGTTTTTAAGTGTGTTTTCGTGAGCCTGAGACCAGTCTTCCCAAAACCGTGTGAAGTACAGAGCACTTTAGGAGCAGAAGAATGAATACCTTGGGTAATGCTCAGTGTAAATCTCGTAGTTTGGAGAGAATCTTTTAGCCAACATGAGCCTCATCGGATGTCAGGCTTTCCAGAAGTAGATGTGCAAGGCTCCTATCTAACTCCTGCTGCTTGTTCACCATCACCATGTTGTTCATGTTGTTTTCAGAACTCACAGCCTGAAGAACCACCTTACTCCTTAGAACTTTGAGGGTAGGCATTACTTTTCATTTTTCTCAAATTGCATGTGGATTCTACTGTATTCAAGCTTAGCATCTGAACATGTGTTTCATAGCCAATGACTTTGTACCTCATCTATGATTACAAACTGTGTCTCAGACACAGAATTAGGACATACAACTGATGTGGCCAACTACTATTATCAGAGTCATTGTAATGCCAGTACTGACCCTTGCTTTGTGCTTTGGGTGCTAAGTAGAGCTAGGTCCATGTAGTAGTCTAGTGCCCTCTTGTGGCCTTCAAACTAAGAGTCTTGAGCTCATTCGTAGACTTAGAGCTGTTGATGGTCACAGGTTTGAGAAAGCTGTTGTGACGTTAACTCATATGTTCTGCCTTCTTTCCCTCAGTAATATCACCCTACTCCTGCAAAGCAATAAGTGATAGTAGACCTAGTCTACTCTGAGCTAAGAAGAATCCTTTGGAATATGGAGATCAGGGTGTTGGCATTTAATAGAGACCATCAGAACTTAGTACACTGTGGATACATAGTGTGTGACTAATAAATGTTGATTGAAATCTCCTCACCAACTTGGTGATACCTTCCAGTTTGTCCATTCACTATTACACTTATTCATTCATTCAACCATTTCTTCCATGCCATTGTTTCAAATAATTTGGTATGCTTAATCTGAAAGCAAGACAATTATGAGGGATATAACAAGTGACCTCAAAAATTTGAAGGTTTGTCCTGTGAACAAATCAAGTATCCTTGATAGCTCCAGAGGGGCACAAATGAGGGTATTATAGATGTTGGTTTAATATAAGGAAGAACTTTTTAATGATTGCAATTGTGTGACACTGAAACATGTCTGGGAATAAGCTTTCCATCTCCTGAAACAGTAAAGTAGCAATGGGCTAATTTTTGATAAAGAAACTTTAAAAGGAGTCCCTCCAATGGACTAAATGATTTTTGATAACAATCTTAGATTTTTAGAATTTATAGAGTCTACAAATATATCCAAGAAGGAACACAGTTTCTTTTGATAGTCAATCAAATAATTCCCATAGTTAAGAAATCCTCCCTAATGTTTAATATGGAAGGACTTCCCAACACATTGCAAATTCATACCTATCATCACCATTTCTAAGACATAAAAATGTGTGTGTATATGTGTGTGCATGTAAACTCATTTTCCTAACTTATCTGGTTCTGAATTTCTGGATTGTAAGAGGATCTTTGGCATTTTCTTCCAAATCTGACATTATGTCATTTAACTGCTTTTCATTTTCACCAAACCTTTTACATTTATGCTTAATTGTGTATGATGGCAAATTACACATTGATAGAAAATGTGCATATTTCCTTAATTCTGGTTATATGACATATAATATAGTAATACATACTTATTAAAACAGTTATTCATAGCACAAGAAAAAGAGAAGAGTGAACAACTTGATTTGAGAAGATTATTAATGAAAACTAAGAGCTTAGTTTTGTCACCCCATATTGCAGGGACAATAAAAGTCACTGCCTCTCTTTAGTTCACATCAACTTGAAGTGGAGGGCAGAGGAGATGACTTATGTTTCTTTCCATAATAATTTCTTACTCTTTTAAAGAGATAATATGATTTTAGAGGTACGACTTGATTTGGATTTTTGTTGCTGCTATTCTTTTGGTCATTTTTTCATGATTAGTCAGTGCAATCTTATCTATGCTTTTTTGTCTGTACCATAAACCTTTAGAGGGGAAACGGCTAATCCACCATGTCTTGCAAAGGGCCAGAACCAAGTTAAAACTAGAAGCCACTGGGTCTCAATCCTTTGGACCTGTGGTTTCAAGGTGGGTTAGAGAACTGCCTCTTTTGCCTCCATTTCCCCCAAGGGCCTCACTGCACTTACTACATTGAGATTGGGGTGGGGAGTCGTTTGTGGGTTTTCTAGGGAAAAAGCTGATCTCTCCTCATGAGACCAAAACTTCAAAGGTCTTGGGGCTCCAGGAAAGTTCAGGTCCAGCACCCAAGTTGATTTGAGATTTCCCATTCTTCTTCCTCACCATGGTTCTCCTCCCTTCATCCTGGCAGAAGGACCAATGGCCCACATCTCAGCCTTGCTGACAGCCCTGGGCTATAACAGGAGAATTCTCACCCCTTCCCATCACTGTGGGAGAGACATGCTGGATTGTCACCACTTGTGAAATAAACCACCCACCTGGTCCATGGAACCATTTCAAGGCCAGAAAAGCCAGCCTTACTCACTCAGCTGTGCCATATGGGAAAGAAGAAACAGTGTTTTTCTCCATATGGATTTGTCACACATTAATAAGAGGCATTTGCTCTCTGTCTCAGCCAAATGCCTTGATTCCTAAAACACATGAGAAGACATGCTTGGCTTAACTTGCCAGGGAATTGGATATGTACTTCATAAAGTGAATCAAAACTAACACTGTGTTGGGCTATTCTGTCTCTACCTCATTGGAGAGACATCCCTGCAAATGGATAGCTAATCTCGTTAATGAGCAAAATACCCGAAGGCTCTTCTGGGGAAGGAGTCCACCCAGTGTTTAACTGCTTCTTGCTGCACAGCTGTGGAAAACAAAATTTTAGAGCAGAAAAGGATCTTAGCGATCAGGGACTGCTCCCTCCTCCCCGCCTCACTTTCCTTGTGAAAAGTGAGGCCTTAAGAGGAAGTGACTTGTTCAAGACCACTCAGCGGTGCCATGGCCTATAGGACTCATATCCAGGTCTTTTCTCTCTTAATCCTTTTCTCATACATCACAGGTTTTGGTTTTTTCCATCTTTTCTTTCTCCTGGTACTTCCCTTACAGTGCATTTGCTGCTGTTTGCATTCCAGACCTCTCGCCCATTGCCACAAATTCAGTGGAGAAAAGATTGCAAATTCCTCACTATCTTTCCCTTAGTGATAAAACTTGCATTGATATCACCATTATTTTATTAGCAGCCACCATCTTTATTATTCACTATGAAGCTAGAATATTGGACAATGAGACAAATCTCAGTATCCATAGTAGAGACCTGTGTCCTGGCCCTGGATCAAACGATGCGCAGAAGCTACATCTTTTGACCAGCAATGAAAAGAACCAGTTTTCAAGTTGGGTGATCTACCCTTGGCTCCTCTCTTTGTGTTCTATATGTATGGAAAAGGATTATATCCCTCCAAAGTCATGCCAGAAGCACAAAATGACTTAAGGAACATAAATACACAGCTTTCATAACTATTGTCTTCTCCAGGAAACAAGAAGGAACCTTCCAAAGTTCCCTATCAGATGGAGTCCCCAAAGACTAGTCTGAGCATACACCTTTGGGATCAGAGTCTGCCACACTTGGACATGCTGCTGAGACAGTGTCTATACACAGAAGATAGCCTAAGGCTATTCATTCACAAAACCCTTGATTTGAATCTATTCTGCAGTATGTGAAACCCTGAGCCCAGATTTATTCATAAAATAAGGATTATAGTAGCTACTTCTTCAGGTTGTTGTGATTAAAGAGATATGACATGTAAAATAATTAGTACAAACTAACTGCTCAAAATATGTTATCTATTCCTTTTTTCTTCTTTCAAGAGTCATCTAAGCTTAGTGGATGCTTCATTAGGATACTTTTCTTACTAGAGGAACCCAAATAAATTATCTTCAGAGGCCTGAACTTCAATGAATTGTCCCAGAAAGATCATTGTCTCTGGAATTATTTCCACTCCTCAGGAGTGTCTACAGTAACTCCTATAAGGAGGTTAGTGGAAGGGGGAGGTAGGCTACGAAGGCAGAGAGAGGAGAGCCATAGTAGTGGAAGTAAATACTCCCCACAGTAGCGAGGGCTACCTGTTGGCAGAGAGGTGTGTGTGTGGTATGCACATGCACGAGCACAAGTAACTGTACATGTGTGTATTTCTCATCTACCTCTTTTAAATTTGCTCTCAAAAAGAACATTTTTTCTCTTTAATTGTAACATATTTGGCTTCCCCTAATTCAGTATTAGTGGCCATATTCACCCTCTAGAGAGAGTTTGATGGGTGAGGCGATTAAATATAAATGTAAAGTCTTAGATGCTCGGTCAATTAAAAACCTATGAAGGCAAAAGATGCAGAACAGAACATAAAACCAAAGTTCAACCTTTGGGAAGCAGGACCGGATGTCATCCTTTCTCCCCCTTATTCAGAGATGCTTAGGTTTGTGATCTCATAGAAGCCCAACACTTAGGTTCCTCCTCACTCCTTTTTCCACTGAGTATGAGTGGTCACTGGCAGAGAAAAATGGGTTCCTGGATCTAGCTTTGAAGGTACAGATTCTCTAGTTATATAAAATCAATCTATCCTGAAGGAGGTAGCACTTTCTGCAACATGCCCTCGAGATGGGAGAGGCAGAGTCAAAGTAGAGAGTAAGTGCCTTTGAGGTGGCATCTCTAGTTTCTTTATCTTTATTTGGTGTCTATTTTAGGTGCCCACCAGTTGCTGAGGACGTAGTTGATGCTATGTGAACTCACCTATTGACACAGTTGGAAGATGAAGGTAAACAGCTAAAGTATATAAGGGACCAGTGCCTATCCATGATACTCTTATTAGTAGGATATAGCTGTGCTGGTAATTGAGTCCTCACACAAGTGATGCTATAATTTATAAAATAATGACAGCCCCTTATTGGAGTTTAGTCTTGAGAGTGGAAGACTGATAAAATTTCAGTGCCTCATTTTTCAAGTTACTGTTACTTCTCTCACTTCTAAAAATGAAAATTGGAGAGGTTAAATAAGTAACTTGTCCAAGCTCACACGCCTAGTTCAGAGCTGCACTATGCATCCAAGGCTGTCTGTCCCTGCTGCTCACAAAGAAGATGAGTTGGCAATCAATGTAAAAACAGAGCCATCGATTGAATCAAGATGATATATAGTTTAGCAGTGGAGTGTAATGGAAAGAGAGTTTATCTAGAATCCAATTTTGAAACACGTTCTGCACCTCACCACCTCCAAATGCAGGAAAAGGACTTGGAGAAACATGGTCTAAGGTAGTATTTCTCAAATGTTAAGGAATAGCCTATAGATTCTGATTTAGTAGAGCTGGGGTGGGGCCTGAACTTTTGCATTTCCAACAAACTCCCAAGTCATGATGAAGCTACTAGTCATCTATGCTGTACACTTTGAGTAGCAAGGGTCTAAAATACAGTTAAGATAGCATAAAAGAGATAGGCCATAATCACTGGAAAGCAAACAATTCCTGGGCTGTTGGCAACATCCCTAACCCATACGGCTTGTTGTGTAGGCCCGTGGGGAGGGTGTTGTGTTGTCTCTCTCAGCTACTGCTCCTTTTGCCTAAGCTCCAAGGCCTTGTGCCTGGGATCTAGAAAGGAAGGATCAGCCAGTAGAAGCTGAAGGAGGGCACGTTTCTACTTCAGGGAACTCAACCCTGCTAATGATCATCTAGGCCTTCAGCGAGTCGTAATCTATTTGCTGGTGGAGGGTCTTGCCTTGAAGTTGATGGCTGCTGACTGACCAGGTTGGTGGTTGCTGAAGGTTGGGCTGATTGTGGCAATTTCTTAAAATAAGACAACAATGAAGTTTGCTGCATCAATTAACATTTCCTGTCATGAAAGTTTTCTCTGTAGCATGTGATGCTGTTTGATAGCATTTTACCCACAGCAGAACTTCTTTCAAAATTAAAGTCAATCCTCTTAAACCCTGCTGCTGCTTTACCAAGTTTGTGTAACATTCTAAATACTTTGTTGTCATTTCAACAATATTCATAGCATTTTTACCAGGAGTAGATTCCATTTCAAGAAACTACTTTCTTTTCTCATCTATAAGAAGCAACTCCTCATCTGTTCAAGTTTTATCATGAGATTGCACAATTCAGACCCGTCTCTGAGACCCACTTCTAAATTCTACTTTTCTTGCTATTTCCACCACATCTACAGTGACTTCCTCCACGGAAGTCTTGAACTTCTCAAAAGCATCCATGAAGATCAGAATTGACTTCTTCCAAACCCCTGTTAATGTTGCTATTTTTACCTCTTCCCATGAATGATGAATGTTCTTAATACCATTTAGAATGGTGAATCCTTTCCAGAAAGTTTTAAATTTACTTTGCCCAAATCTAGCAACAGAATCATTATCTATGGCAGCTATAGCCTCACAGAATGTTTTTCTTTATAATAAGACTTGAAAGTCAAAATTACTCCTTGATCCATGGGCTGCAGAATGGATGTTGTGTTAGCAGACATGAAAACAACATTAATCATCTTGTACCTCTTCATTGGAGCTCTTGGGTGACTAGGTGCATTGTCAATGAGCAGTAATATTTTGAAAGGAATCTTTTTTTCTGGGCAGTAGGTCTCAACAATGGGCTTAAAATATTCAGTAAATGACGCTATAAACACAGGTGCTGTCACTGAGGATTTGTTGCACCACTTACAGAACACAGGCAGAGTAGATTTAGCACAATTCCTAAGGACCCTAAGATTTTGAGAATGGTAAATGAACATTGATTTTAACCTCAAGCCACCAGCTGCATTGGCCCCTAACAATAGACTCAGCCTGTCCTTTGAAGCCTTAAAGCTAGGCATTGACTTCTCTCTAGCTATGGAAGTCCTAGATGACATCTTCTTCTGATATAAGACTTCTTTTGTCTACACTGAAAATCTACTCTTTAGTATAACCATTTTCATCAATGTTCTTAGCCAGATCTTCTAGATAACTTGCCACAGCTTCTATATCAGCACTTGCTGTTTTGCCTTGCATGTATATGTTATAAAGATGGCTTCTTTCCTTAAACCTCATGAATCAACCTCTGCTAGCTTCAAACTTTTCTTCTGCAGCTTCCTCACCTCTCTCAGCCTTCATAGGATTGGAAAGAGTTGTTAGCGCCTTGCTCTGAATTAGGGTTTGGTTAAGGGAATATTGTCACTAGTTTGATCTTCTATGCAGACCACTGAAACTTTCTCCATACCAGCAATAAGGCTGTTCACTTTCTTATCATTCATGTGGTCACTGAAATAGCACTTTTAATGTCCTTCAAGGACTTTTCCTTTGCATTCACAGCATGACCAACTGTTCGGCACAAGTGGCCTACCTTTCAGTCTATCTCAGCTTTTGACATGCCTTCCTCACTAAGTTGAGTAATTTCTAGCTTTGGATTTAAAGTGAGAGACATGCAACTCTTCCTTTCACTAGAACATTATAGGGTTATTAATTGTCTCAGAGAATAGGGAGGCCCAAGAAGAGGGAGAGAGATGAGGCAATGGCTGGTTGGTGGAGAAATCAGAACACACACATTTACTGATGAATTTCACCATCTTATAATGGTGTTGTTTGTGGAACCCCAAAACAATTACAATAGTAACATCAAAGATCTCTGATCACAGAAAACCATAACAGATATAATAATAATGAAGAACTTTGAGATATTGTGAGAATTACCAAAATGTGACACTGAGATAAAGCAAGCACATGCTGTTGGAAAAATGTGCCAATAGACTCGCTCAATACAAAGTTGTCACAAATGTTCAATTCGTAAAACATGCAATATCTGTAAAGTGCAATAAAGCAAAGCACAATAAAATGAGATAAGCTTGTAGGTATTTTAAAGAAAGAAACACCCAGATTTTGGCTTATTTGAATTGCCACAATAATAAAACCCAAAATGCAAATGTGTCTGTGTTTGCTCAGACTGATGATCAATGCTTATTCCCAATTTACTGTTTTCAATGAGGAAGAGCTATCAACTTTACTTTCAAGTTCAATATTGTGTCCTCTGTAAAGATACTGTGTCTATCAAAACTTGGGGGGTGCTATGGTTTGAAGATGCCCTTCCAAAAGCATGTGTTAGAAACTTAATCCCCAAGGAAACAGTGTTGTGAGAGAGGGCTTAATGGGAGGCATTTGGTTAATAATGGCTCCACCTTCATGAATAGATTAATGCCCATTATAAAAGGGCCTGGGGCTGTGAGATTGACCTCTCTCTCTTTTGCTTTCTCTCTCTCTCTCCACCCCCTTTCTTTCACTTTCCACCATCACATGTTACTGGTACTCACCAGATGTTGGACTTCCCAGCCTCCAGAACTGTGAGAAATAAATTTCTGTTCTTTATAAATCACCCAGTCTCAGGTATTTTGTTTTAGCAGCACAAAACAGACTAAGACAAGGGTCTTCTAGTTTCCTTGCTTCTCTTTCACTATCTTGTGTATTTTCACTTGTTTTAAACATACTCTTTAAACTATCTGTTTTTAATTACTGACCTATGTTCCAGTTCAAATATACTTTAAATTTTTTAATTTTTTAAAGGTAGATGAATTAAGACAGCAAAATGACTAAGAGTGCTCCACATATTTGAATGATCAAGAAAATCACCAGGTTAAGAAAAGGAAATATACATAGGCGTATGTCTATAAACAACATATTAAATCAAGTACAATGCTGGCCTAAAGCTGAAAAGATTTGTGAAAGCCTGTGGTGGGTGTTTTGGTGGTTGTTTTTTGGGGGTGTTTTTTTTCAATAAAAAGTAAAGTAGTAAATTCTGGTTTGTATTACCTAATGAAAACTCAAAATGTGCTTGGACATGTTATGAACACACACATACAATTAGCTGAGTGGGTGTATCAGTTAGCTATTGGTATGTAACAAATCACCCCAAAACCTAGTGGCTTAAAACAGCCACCATTTATTTAGCTCTTGATGCTGTGGGTTGGCAATTTGAGTTGGGCTCAGCTGGACAGCACTGCTGGCCTTGCTTGGGGTCTCTCATGATGTTGCAGTCCAGTGGAGGCCCAACTGGGACATTGAGGATTTTCTCCTTCTCCATGTATTCCTAGGTCCTCTCCTCTCCATCTGGCCTCTTCACATGATTTTTCTATGTGGTCTCTCTGCATGGTCTCCCAGCAAGTTAGTTAGACTTCTGACATGATGGCTCAGGGTTTGCAAAAGTGTGAAAATGGAAGCTGGGGGGCTTCTCAGTGGCTGGACTTGGAAGTCCTACATGGTCATTTCTGGTGCATTCCACTGAGTAAAGCAAGTGACCAGACAGCTCAAGTTCAGTGTGGGAGGGGGCTGCAGAAGGGTCTGAATACCAAGAGGCAAGGTTCACTTGGGCCATTTTTGGTGACTAGGGATCACATTCCCTACATGGAGATAAAATTTGTCTTGTTTTCTCTTGATTCTGCTCTATATTCTGTGTGACATGGAATAAATCTGTCTTACATGACAGGCTTTAAGATGATTTGAAACAGCTCTTATGCTTCTCCTTACTCCCAAATCTCCAGGGGAAATGTTCCCAGTTTTCCCAAACGCATTTTACACGGCAGTTTTAAATTTTCTAACCACCGCACTTTCATGGATCACTCTTGCATGGATCTGCCCCAGTTTATCAATATCCAGCTGGAACGGTGACACCCAGCACTGAGCAGAACAGTTCAGATGAGAGGACAGTATGTAGAAGGCAGAATGATGGTCCCCCAATGATGTCCATGCCCTAATCTCTAGAACCTGCAAACATGTTGCCTTATATGGCAAAAGACCTTTGCAGATGGGATTAAGATTATGGACCTCAAGAAGAGTTGATTATCCCAGATTATCTAGGCAGGCACGGTCTCATCACATGAGTCCTTAAAAGCAGAAAACCTTTCCTGGTAGCAAAGAGAGAGATGAGATGATGGAAAATGAGTCAGACAGACATGATGCGAGAAGGACTCCACCTGCCATGGGTGGCTTTGAAATTGGAGGAAGAGAGCTTTGAGCCAAGGAATGTGGTGGCCTCTAGAAGCCAGGAATGGCCCTCAGCTTACAGCCAGCAAGAAAACGGGGCCTTTGGTCCTTTAAACCTAAGGAATGGAATTCGACCATTGAGAAGAACCAGCAGGAAGTGGATTCTGCCATAGAACCTCCAGAAAACAATGCAGGCTACCAACACCTGGATTTCAGTCCAGTGAGATCTGTACTGGACTTCCAACCTTCAGAACTGTAAGAAAATAATTGTGTATTGTTTTAAACCACTGGGTTTATGGTACTTTGTTACGGCAGCAACAGAAAACCAATACAGTACATTATGATCACCTTTGAACAGGAAGATAAGTCATCCTATATTTTTGGAGAGAAATATAACCTGGGCATGTCTCTGCTTTGTTGGCAATGATTCTGTGGATTCATACGGAGCTTACATTCAACAAAAACACAAAGTCTTTTTTTCACATAAGCAGCTGTGATTGGGGATGTTTTTTCCCTCTAATAATCAAATACAAAACGGTACATTTAGCCTAGTTCAATTTCATCATGTTAGATTCAGTCTCGTTCCAGCCTGTCAAGATATTTTGGAGTCTGGTTTCTGTCATCCAAATATTTCAGCCATCCCCTCCCGGTTCTGGGTCATTTCAACATTTGACCAGACCCATCAGTGAACATGCCCTGTAGGTTCCTTCTGCCACCCTAGGGTGAGGCTGTCCTCTCCATGTCTAGTGCTCATGCATCAGACTCCCACTGCTTGTTGAAAGCCCATGTGTTTTTCAAAGTGCAGCTCAAATTCCATCTTTCATGGAGCCTTGACCGATAACACTAACCAGAAGTGATTTGTCTCTCCTTCTGCTCCATACGAGTTTCTCATTTGTGTCCTTGAAATGGTACAAATTGACTTTCATAGCAACTATCTGTTTATATATCTTTTCTCTTAAATTGTAGGCCTTTTAAAGACAAGGATTGTCTTTTTAAATTTTTATATCCCCTAAAGCCACTGACATCATGCCTAGTACATAACAGGTGCTTTATGGAAAACAATAATCCATTTAGCAAGTCTTAATTAAGCCAAGATGTAATACTGTAAAACATTCATTTTTACTTGAGATGGATTGAAAAAAGTATATATGCAAGCGAGTACTTCATTGCAAACAAGCGACTTGAGACACAAAGGAGGTTCTTTCGTGGGAGGAATCATGACTCAGAGCAATATGTGTATACTTTATTGCTTGTGGGAATGCAACATCATATATTTGAAATTAGGAGAATACTAGATCATGGGCTCCCTAAGGACAGAAATTAGGTCTTTAACTCAAGAACCTAGCATGATGCCTAGGACAGAGAATGTATTTAATCTATTTGGCAATTCATTCAACTGTGATTTGTTGATGTTTCTTTACATGGCACCAGCTCAGCCAATTTTCTCTCATGTTCATTCAGTTTCACTCATTTCAATGCCATGACAGTGTCAGCACCAAGTTTTAAGCATAGATGGATAATGAACCAGTTAGGATAACATTGGCTGCCAACTATAGAAACCCTCTACTCAAAGTGACTTAAATTATAGGGATGTTTATAGATCATACAAAAAGAAATACAGAGGGAGGCCAACTCCAGGTTTGCTCTTCAGCCACTAAATAATGTCACGAGGACCTCTACTTTTGTCATAAGGGGCTTTTTACTTTTCTGATCTACCATCCTCTGACGAGCTCCTCTGAGGGTCCCAAGAAGGCTTCCTTATTTCAGCCACAGCACCTTCCAGCTGAACAAGAGGTTGCATCATAAAATAAATGAGGGGGTCTTTTTCACAAACCTCCCAGAAGACTTCCTTCCAACCAGAAGTGGGGGCATATGCCCACTCAAAACCAACCTCTGGCAAGGCAGTGGGATTACCATGCTTGTGATGTGAAACATGTGGCTTTGTGGAGAAGGGTATCATTCCTGATCGATCGCAGGTTCTTTTAGAAAGGAGGAAAGGAGCGAAATGCCGAAAAGGCAACCAACAAAACCTGCAGTCACCAATGCCAGTAACTAAACCAAACTATACACATCCTCCTTTCTCATCCTTTGGATTTTTCTTGATGTCCCCTTCTCTGAAGTCAGCCATGGTTTTCTCAAACTATGTTGGAAAATTAAAAATTACTTACTGCTTTCATATCAATATTATTTACTTTTATCCTAAAATGGAAAAAAACACAAGTACATGCGCACACGCGATTGTTGTTTGCCAAACTCATTCTTGCCATAGTTTTTGAAAATAAAGAATCTCTGTCAGTTGCCAACCTCTTGAGTTTCCATCCTGTGTCAGAATTTATTCCTTTGCCTTCCAAGTAGAGGATGTTGGCTTATGGCTCAGATGAAGCCCTTGAAATTGGGATCGCTTAATGGAAACAGACATTCATCCTTCCAGATAAAGACAAACTGTTTATCCCACAACTGAAATTTAACTTCTTTTTGTAATTTTCAAAGAGTCTGAAAAATGGAATGTGGGTTAAAGGAGATGCCCTGAAAGCATTTTTTTCTAGTAAAGAAAGAATTGCAGAGATTCCTTTACTATTTTTTACATTTTTAAAAAGTGGATATTTTAATTTAATGATTATATCAATAATGAGCCAGTCTTTGCTATCCTTAAATCATAACTGTAGTCTGAATTTGCAAGCACACTGTATACTTTTCAAATCATTTTTATATGATTTATATTTGATCCTCAGAATAGCCACATCAGATAGGTGGACCCAGTCTTGTTATCCTTGTAAGTGGGGAAACTGAGTTTCAGAGATGTTAACTGACTTAGTCTAAGTCACACAACATGTAAGTGGCAAAGCATGGCCTGATAGTGAGATATCATAATTTTTAAACTATATTTCCCTGAATTATAAGTCACCATATGATAATGTGTTCTCATTTTATTTAGTTTTTCCTTAGTTGAGTAAACAGATTACATAGCAGAACTTCCCACTAGTGGGAATTAGAAAATCTCACAATAGCTTATCAAAGTTACAGAAACTACCTTTCCTACTGGTAGGATTGCATATTGAAAATAGTCATCTGACAAAAAGAAGGTAATTTCATTCCTGTTTAGAGGGAAAAGATAACCTTCACAGAGTCAGTTAACCCATTTGCATGTTGAGTCGTTAAATTAGCTGAATGCATATTATGGAAAAAGTCTATGTTGGACAGTTGTCTGATACTTCCTGTGAGACCATAGGCATTGGATCTTTGTATTGAGCACATTAAGGTGGATGTTTTCTTTCTTTTTTCCATCTAATCATTTCCTGGCCATGTGTGCAATTCTGAAGCCACTTTCACACTGCAGAGGTTCAAACTGCAGACCTTGGAAGGGCCCTCAATTCCCCTTTGCCTGTTTCATCAGCTTGTGCACCTCATCTCCAGGAGTCCTCGTTCTTTTACCTTAAGTTATGGTTTGCATGTGAAGTCACCCGATTTACAATGAGTGTCTTTCCGCAGTAATTAGCTCCCCACTCTGGGAGAACACAGCTGCATATTTAGTCCAGTTGATCCAATGGCAACATGTGGCTCACCATTTCTCTGGCAGGCAGAAGCTCCTACTGCACCTACAAGCAAGTATAGATCCACTTTCTTTCCCAGAAACTAGCCTGAATACAGCCTCTTGTTTTGCAAGACCTGGAATGGGCTAGCAGCACCAAATCAGATGTTAGTCTTGGTTTCTGATCTATTCCTCCTTTCCTTTCTCCCCTTCCACATTTGCTTAGAAAACATATCACATCTTGGGTAGGGTCTGCTATTTGCAGCTATTCCCTTAGGGCTTTTGTCCTTACTATTATTAATATTTTTAATCTCTGGTAGCAGTTGGTTCTGGTGACTTTCACTCATTAGGGAAATTGTACGGAGAGTCAGGCAGATCAGCCCCACCTCACGGAGGGGTCAGAGGGAGAGGAACTCAGGATGCACAGGACCCTCTGAATTCCACATGCCAAGCTCTGGTCTGAAGATGGTCCAGGGCCAAGTGCTCAAAGTGTGCTGACCCAATTTTGTGCAGAGCAGCTCATTGAAAAAGAAACTAAAGGCTGCAGTCAATAATCCAGATGAGGAAGCACTTGGAACTGAGCTAAAATCAAAAAATGATGAGAAGATGCCAAACTCTGATGGAAGTTTGTACACATGTGGCATGGGGGTATCAGAGTTTATATATAAAGCACAGTGTGGAAAACTAATAGTGAACATTAAAATATCACCATTTCATTTGTGTAGCTATATATTCTAGAATGGTGCAACAGTGATTATAACCCCCATCTTCCTCATCAAAACATATCATTTGGCTCTCTATTCAACCTAACTGTCCTTTGGCTTTATTCAAATAGTAAAAACATAGTCTGCTACCAAAGTGCCTCTTGAGCAGACCAAAGTCAACTAGCGTATACATGCATCAGTTAAGAACCAAGGTACAGTTCTGAGAAATGCGCCATTAGGCAATTTTGTCATCCTGTGCCCATTGCAGAGTGTAGATACACAAACTTAGATCGTATAGCCTACTACACCCCTAGGCTATATGGTCTAGCCTATTGCTCCTAGGCTATGAATCTGTACAGTGTGTTACTGTAGGCAATTATAACACAATAGTAAGTATTTGTGTATCTAAACATATCTATCTAACCATAGAAAAAGTACAGTAAAAATACCACATAAAAGATCAAAAATGGTACACCTATATACCATGAATGGAGCTTGCAGGACTGGAAGTTGCTCTGAGTGAGTGAGTGGTGAGTGAATGTGAAGGCCTAAGACATTACTGTACACTAGTATAGATTGTATAAACACTGCACTTAGGTACACTAAACTTATAAAAAATATTTTTCTTTCTTCAATAGTAAATTAACCTTAGCTTACTTACTATAGCTTTTTTACTTTATGAACTTTAAAATTTTTTTAATTTTATGACTTTTTTGTTTTAATACTTAGCTAAAAACACAAACACATTGAACAGAATAAAAATATTTTTTCTTTATATCCTTATTCTATAAGCTTTTTTCTTTCTTTAAATTTTTAATTTTTTTTTTACTTTTTAAACTTTTTTGTTAAAAACTAAGAAACAAACACACAGATTACCCTAGGCCTACACAGGGTCAGGATCATCAATATCACTGTTTTCCACCTGTATGTGTTGTCCCACTGGAAGGTCGTCAGGGGCAATAACATGCATGGAGCTGTCATCTCCTATAATAGCAATGCCTTCTTCTGGAATACCTCCTGAGGGACCTGCCTGAGGGCAACTGACAGTTAATTTTTTTTAATAAGTAGGAAGTGTACACTCTAAAATAACGATAAAACATAATGAGTAGTGAATACATAAACCAGTAACACAGTTGTTTATTATCATTATCAAGTATGATATACTGTACTTAATTGTAGGTGCTATACTTGTATATGACTGGCAGTGAAGTAAGTTTGTTTACATTAGCATCACCACAAACACATGAGTAATGCATTGTACTATGACATTACAATGGCCACAATGTCTTTAGGTGACAGGAGTTTTTCAGCTCCATTATAATCTTATGGGACCATCATCATATACACAGTCAGTTGTTGACCAAAATGTCGTTATAGGGTGCATGACTGCACAGGGACATTTTCTATGTTTTGCTGACCATTTGGACTGGCACTGATTTCCCTAACTTGGGGATTTCTCTTTCTAGCAGTTGTTGATTAACCCTTCATGCGTGAATCAGGTTGTGTAAAATGCCACGTTGGATTCTCCTAGAACCTGCCACTTGTCATGCCTTTCCTTCTTGGGCCACACATTCATTTGTTATCCTGGAGCACTCTGGAATGTTCTGAACTTTGTCTTAAGGGATCTGAATTGACTTCCTTAGAAAGAAATGTGAGGAAAAATAAAAGTTAGTTGAACCCTGTTTGTAGATCCAGGACGGGGTAGTTTCTATAGTGTGTCTTTCTGATCTCAAAAGTGTTCCTCCCAGTACAAATGACAGGAAAGTCTGTAAGACTGCCTTGGCTTAAGAAAGGAGGAGAGAAGGAAGACAGAAAGATGAGGGACAACTGAGTGCCCTCAGGGAAGTATGTCTGCAATACATGCCATTGCTTCAGAGGAACTCTCCAGTGAACAATTCAAAAGTAGACTCCATTGGATTCTGAGTCATAGCTAGGGTGATCAAAGAATTTATCATCCAAATAGGACAATTTTTAGAAGAAATGGGCATTATTAACAATTATGCTGGACAACAGGCATAAACTGGGACTGTCTTTGGTCAGCCCTGTCCCTGTTCAGCCACATAAATAACTGAATGGATGAGCCTTACCTGAGAACCCCTGTGTCTCTGTGTCAGGGGTAGCACCCAGCTCCTTCATCTCTGTGTGCATCCTTAGCACTCACCAAAGGCTCATGAAGGCAAGACAGGGATGTCCCCCATGTCCCAATATGGGGAATTGACACAGTTGGGGCTTCAACCTCTACTACCAAAGGCTCAAAGCTTGAATTTGAGATTTCCATAGTTAACATAGTCCAATTTGGGGTAAGCGCAGGACCTGTCATGATTCTGGCACAGAATCCTAAGTATATGTGTAAGGAGAACTAATGTGTGTATTGGGAGGGGTGATGGCAAGGTCACCTGTGACCTCCACTGTTACCTTTGTTGATCAGGTCTTTCTTACATGTGTCATCTGACCCAGTTGTTGTTAATAAGTGGGAGGCAGAGCAAGAAGCAGGACGAGCTGCTTCATGGGTTGCACGTGGTTTGGTTACTCCCACACCCAGTAGGCCAAAGTCCTACCCTGTTTTACTGAAGGATGTGTTCAGCTTCCTTCCCCAAGGGAATGCCTGCCACAGAGAGAAGCTCAGTTATGTCTTATGTCTCATGACTTTTCCCTAATCTGCTTCATCCTAATCTGTTCTCAGGATATTAAAAAATAATAATCAGGGAGCATCCAGAGGCCAAGAATATCAAATGCTGCTTCTTCCAACCTTCCTAATCTCTGCTTTTCTGCTAGAACTGGCTCAGAAACTGCAGGACTCAATATCCCCCTTGCAACCAGGGCCAGGGATGAGCTGAACAGGCTGGGACAGGATTTTGGAAGCAAGAGAGGGGCTGATCTTCGAAAACAGAATGTACTTAGAGCAGTTCTTGGAAAGTCAAAGGAGGTTAGAACTGCAGTCAGCATCATCTCCCCCTGGTATAGTTAATGACCTTTTTCACTGAAGATTCATGGGTTGAATGTGAACATCTGTCCCACAGTGGGAAAAAGAATAAATATCTGAGTTAAATTAGGACCAGAAGCATATGATCATCCACCATGCACTGTTTCTTCATTGGTTTATGTCACATTTGTTCAATAATCAATTAATTAATCCAAGTGTCAATTTTTTAGTCCCTACCATATGATCCTGCTCTCTCTGAGCTTACGGTCTGGTGGGGTGTGAGTGGGGGATGTGGACAATTAAATGAGCAAATGTGTAAAGTGAGGTGCTTGCTTGGATAGAAGCTCATGATGTTATGGGAGTCCCTAGCATGGACACCCAACCTAAGCCAAGCGGTCAAGGGAAGTTTCTCGGAGAAAATGACACATAAACTGATGCCCACAGGAGTCATACAAATCAATCAGTCCAAGAGAAAGTGAACTTGGGAAAACAAAGTGCTCACAGCCTGGGGGCAAGAGAACATGGCTCATTTGAGGAGCTGTAAGATGTTAAATAAGGGTATATCCTGCAGGACAATAGGACAGGAGAAGGAGAAAAGAGGGGGATGGGTAAGCTTTCATTTTCTCTTTCCTTTTCTTATAATTATAGACTGTTAGGACTAACAGCGACGTTTGTGTCATCAATGCTTCCTTGTAGAAATGGGGAAGTCCAGGACCAGAGGAGGAAGTTGACTTGTTCAAAGTCATACTTCTTAAAATTGGGAGAATCCACAAACCTGAATTTAATTACCTGCTCTAAGTCTGGTTTTCTTATCATGGGCTGGTATTTTTTTTAGTAGTTGAAACCATAAAAACATGTGACTTAGCATTCTTGGACTAGAGATCTGTTAAAAATGAGGGGGGGGCATGAATTTATTGGAAATTAAGTTGAAAGACATAACATCTTATATCTGTAACATTTGATCATTTTCACAGGATTTTAACTTAGCAAGTAATTTGCAAGTGTTTATCTTCTAAGTAAAAGCATCTTTTGCTGTTTTCACAACTGGTTAAAACCTTGTTATATGCTAGCACCTCTGGCCAAGATATTCCATGCATAAAACAGAGAAAAGTGGGGGGGTGTGTGTGAGAAAGAGAGAGAGAGAGAGGGAGAAGAGTTGAGAAGAAAGTATATATTATTATCAGAAGAGAAGGGGAAGATGTAGACAGCCAAAAATTTTAAAGTTGTCTATTATATGTACCTTAAAGGATGGAAAGAAATTAATGAGAAAGGGGTAGGGGCTTAATTGATCCAAGATGCAAAGGAAAGTATAGGGTAGTCATAGGAAAAGGATAGTAGCTTAGTTTGGCTGGAACAAAAAGAACATGTAAAAAAGCAGTAGAAAATCAGTGTGGAAGAGTAGTTCAGATATAGATTGTACTAAATTTTGAATGTCAACATCTTTGGTGCACAGTAGGGGAACTGCAGAGGGTTTTGAATGATGGAAAGGAGTATTCAAATCAGTGCTTTAGGCAGCAGCGAGGTTCCAGTGCAGCCTGGGCTGTGCCGCCCAGACCCTCCTCCTCCTTCACCGCCTCTTTTAAGACTGAAACATCAATGTCCCCAGCTGCTGAGAGTGTTGGTCCCTGAGAGCACCCAGCTGACCTCTGGGGATTCTTCACCTGAGGTCACATCCCCTTTCCAGTGTCTGGTAGCCTTGCCTCCACATGGGGCACATCCACAGGACCCCCACACACACACCGCGTCCAATGCTTCACGCAGGGTTGGCTGAGGCCTTTGTTGTGGCCACAACACAGCTCAGCTTCTCCTTCTGCCCCATCCTTCAGCCTTCACTGTCCCCCAGGTGTTGATCCTGAGCGTGATCCACAATGAACTCCCTCCTATCCTCCTTGGTCTGCTTCCTGGAGCCAGATCTGCAACAGAGGGCTGAGCAGGCAGAGAGACACTGTAGGCCAGGATTCTGATTGATAAGCATCAACCCATGATGACTTTACCCTGGAGCTGCCATTAAGCATCTCAGGAGAGGGAAAGGACAGGGGTAACTGGGAAACATCTTGTCACTTTCATCTCTGAACCCTTGAGGACTGAGCCTCTACTACCTTTCTCCAACTTCTCTCCAACAACCTTACAAATCACATTTTTTTTTCTAGAGACTTGAAAGTGTAGTTTTCAAAACTGTCAGCATGTCAGAATAACTCTAGGACTTTCAAAAATGTAGCTTTGTGACTCCACTCCCCAGAGATTGTGATTCAGTGGTTCCCTGCGGGAGGGCCTCAGAAACATGAAATGTGTACCGCTGCTTTAGCTTCCAGAAGGCACAGTTTCAAGCGCATTTTCTCGTTTGATTCACACACATACACACACTAGAAAGATGTAGATGTTACTGTCATTATTATCCCATTTAACAAATGAGGAAACTGGAGCTTAGCAACTTGCCCTGGGGCACCCAGCTAAATAAGAGGCAAAGTCAAGGCCAAAGACATTGCCGGACTCCTGATGTTCTTCCCATCACAGGCAGGGCCCTTTCCCTCTCATGGGGCAGCGTTCTCAAGGCCTGCCCCTGCGTGGGCTCACTCCTTTCTCCCTGCCTTTGTGAAGCTGTTCCCCCAGCCCACCCCATTCTTCTCCGTAATACAAACCTTGAGAAATCGCAGGGCCATTTTAAATGTGGTTCCCTAAGGCACTTTCACAGTGGTCCTATCCCAGTGACACTCTTAGCAAGGTGCTCTCAGGTGACTCTGAATCCGGGGAGAAAACTGCTAGTTCATTCACATCCTCTGCCAGTCCCAGATCATGCTTGGTTCCTTCATTTAAGTTTTCCTTTTATCCTTTTTTTAATGCCTTTTTAATTTATTTTCCTAACTAGGCTGGAAGCTCTGAGAGGAAAGATACAGACCTCCAACGCAATTTAACAAATTTAACAATGTTTTCTGGCCCTTTTTATGTGCCAAGTACAGTCATCCCTCAGTATCCATGGGGGATTTGGTTCCAGGTCCCCCTCAGACACCAAAATCCATGATGCTCAAGTCCCTGATATAAAATGACGTACTATTTGCATATAACCTATGCACATCCTCCCAAATACTTTAAATCCTCTCTGGGTGACTTATAATACCTAATATAACACAAATGCTATGCAAATAGTTGTCATGCTGTATTTTTTATTTATATCAGTTTGTATAGTTGTATCGCTATTTTTTATTGGTTTTTGTTTTCCCCAATATTTTTGACCCACGGTTGGTTGAATGGTTGGTTGGTTGGTGGATGCAGAACTCACCTGTACCGAGGGCCAATTGTACTGTACTAGCAACTCACACATGAATAAGACTGAGCCACTTCCCTGAAGGTGTTCATAATCTCTCTCTGCCTTCTGCAACTAGTCACCCATTTCATAAGTATTAGTTTAGTTTGTGAACAAAGTGTTACAGGTATACAGAGGCAGGAGCTGGGTGAGGTTAGGAAGTTTCTCAGAAGAGGAGCTTTTGAGCAAAGCTTTAGCAGTAAGTTGGTGGAGTGATCAGTGAGCCTTCAATTCATATCTAAAAATGTACTTGGACTTAGGAGAAGAATTCATTGACTGAACACATATTTATTGGGCATTGTTATTATTATATAATTTGTTATTACGCCTGTCTCTCTCTCGCTCCCTACATTCAATCCATCAGCCAATCCAATCTCTTTTCCCCACCGAGTGTCTTTCAAATCCATCCGCTTCTCTTCATCTCCATCACCCCACGTCTCATCAAGACTTTGCCGATAGCTTACCAGCTGTCTCTCCTTCCAGGATCCGCTCCTGCTGCCCTCCAATCCATTTTCTCCTTTACAGCTGGAGATCTACTTTTGACATGAAAATCTGAACTGTGTCTCCCCACTCTGCTTCCCAAGACTCTTCAGAAAAAAGGCAGAATTTTACCCTGGCCCTACAAGGTCTTAAACATTTTGGCCCCTTCTCATTTTCCGGTCTCATCTGGCCTTTTATTTCATGTCATCTCTATGTTCCCCTCACCTTAGCTTTCTTCCATGCTCCCTCCTGCCACATGGCCTTTGCACGTGCTGTGCCCTCTGCGGAGGATGCTCTTTCCCATGACTCCCCTTCTCCTTAACTCATACTCTTCCTTCCAGACTCAGCAGAATCATCATTTTCTCAGGGAAGGCCCTCACCAGATCTACAACTCCTGTTATTCATACATATGGTGGGTCCCTCTCTGCTACTTTGTGGCATTTATCACATTGTAATTTAACATTTATTTAATTGTTTAAGTCAACATCCATCACCTCTTTTCCCCTTCCCCACCCTCCGCATATATTAAGTTCTTCAAGGGCAGGACTTGCGTCTGTTTTTGCGCACGAGTGGATTCCCAGAGCCCAGCAGAATGTCTGGTAGAGAAAAGGCTCTCAAATACTCGTTAAGCGAATGAATGAGGGAGAGAATGGGCTGATGTTAACACACGCCTGACACTGTATTGGTCCTGGCCATTACAGGAGTGAGCAGACCAGACCTAGTTTCTACCTCCGTGGAGATTCTGGTCTAGTTTTTGTTAAGCACAGACATTGAAAAGTCAGGCTGTGGCCGTTTGCAATTTGGGCAGGCTCTTGGCGACTCTTCCCTGACCCCTGTTCATACTTCTCATGCTGTACATTTCAGAATCTGAGGTAGTTGAAATTACAACTGAGCTTCAGGTTGTTTTGTTTTGCTTTCTAACATTTCCTACAATGCTCTGATGACAGGATTCAGAATGAATGTGTCCCTTTATAGTCAGAAAAATTCTGTAGTGGGCATGTATTGCTTGCTGGTAGCTCCAAATCCATTTTCCTTTCTTGCTAGAGCGCCTCAGTTTTCATGTGGGGAGGCACCCCTCCTACAGGCTGTGTCCTCAGATGGGACTGCCCATCCAGGGGTGGGCATGTGGCCCAGGTAGGCCAATGGGCTTCTCTCTTGGGACTTAGCTGATTTTCCCTAGTTGGGGCACCCTGAGGAAACCGTAAAGGAATCCCTGGAACTCCCTAAGGGCCTTTCCTTTCTGAGTCATTCTATGAGCCCTTGAATCATTCTTCTGCAGTCAATATGAGTATATTTCTGTTCGGTCCACCCAGCCCTCTTCAATCAGGGCTCCACTGGAGCAGGAGTAGGCAAACCACAGCCTGCAGGCCAAATTCAGTCACCACCTATTTTGTGTATAAAGTTTTATAGAGGCACAGCCACGCTCATTCATTTACCTAATGTCTATTGCTGATTTGCACTACAAAGGCAATGTTGAGTAGTTGCAGCAGAGACCATATGGTCCACAAAGCCAAAAAGATTGGCAGAAAAAGTTTGCCAACCCCTGCACTAGAGAGTGAATCCCCAGTGCCCGAAGACACTCATTGTATGTAATTAATTAACTTCTCTTCTATGCTTCTAGAATGGTACTAGACATGTACTACCCTTGGGAGAATTGAGAAAATAGTTAACTCAAATCATTTCCTATAGGGCTCAAGTTTTGCATGCAACCTTGGCTGAGAAAGGCTGCTTTCACCTGAGAAATCCTGAATGTTCCACCAACTGTTTTCTGATCTAATTTTCTAGAAACCTCTGATTCTCTATGCTGGCTCTTTATTATACTTGTGTAGAGAATGTTGTTGGAGGTTGACTGAAGAACTGGCTCTAGGACCCAGGTATCCTAAATCTCTCTGAGCCTTGGAATAGTTCTTTATTCTCTCTGTATCTTACCTTCATCTTCCACACAACAAAGAGATTGAGCTAAGACTTCTAAATTTTCTCCCAACATTCTGTAATACATCTAAACAAAGATAAAGGCTACCAGATGTATAAAAAACAGTAAAAGAAAATCGCAAAATGGACCTTAGAAGACAAGGGGCATCTAGCATTATGTGATGATGGAGAACAGCATGAACTAGTGTGTAAAGCAGTGTACCAAGGCAGGATTTCGTGTGTTTTAAAAAGAAGTAAACATCTGCATTAATTTGAATACTGTCTTGTCTGGAGCCAAGGGGAGAAACCAGATGGCCATGGCCGGCAATGTCTCATTTAAGTCCCAAACTTAAGTCCATGGTAAATAGCCTACTAGTGGGAAATTTAGGGACAGTCCCTAAGCAAAGTTTGTTTTACTTTTTACTCTCAGACTTGCTCCAAAAGCTCAGTTGAAATTACACCCTAGAAAGTGCCTACTTAAATTCCTTTAACATGCAATCCCTGCTCAGTAGACACAAGTTTGGGCCTGTCCACTCCCCTCAAATAGGCCATCCATCTGAATTGTTTGCAACGGCCCCAGGCTACAAGCAGTTTAAAGTGCCACTATCAGATTGCTTCTCAATCTTCTCCTCTAGACTAAATAGTCCTGATTTTTGTCAGCAGCTTTTCATACTCTGGGTCCTTATTAACTATTTTTGCACTGAGTGCATTTTTGCCCACTCCATGCTGTACTGGCTTTGCTCCTTCTGGGGTCTCAGAGAGCAGATCTGAGACTTGCTGGCTCTGAGCTCCTTTTTCTTCCCTTTAAAACTGTTTTGATGATCCTGTGTTAAGAGCTAATGACAACTGTCCACCCAGAATGCTCAAGCATAAACTTGCATCGAGTAAAGGGGATTGATGAAATAAACCTCAAAATCTAGTATATCCATCCTATAATTAAGGCCCTCTAATATATGGACAAAACAGGTCAGTGAGGACTACTTCTGGTCTCCCCAAATTAAAGGGCTCCAAAGGAAAAATTCTTTTCTTTCAGAGAGTTATTTTTCAAGTAGTACATTAAATATATATTTATTGAGCATCTATGCTATTCCAGGCATTGCGCCAACTACCATAATTCAAAAATGAGCATGAGAGACAGGGTCCCTGTCCTCCCAGTGCCTGTAGGATAGTGGGAGAGCGTTGGAAAGAGAACATGTTACAGAGAAATAAAATACACAGGTAATTAGGTGAAGTGAGCAAGTGCTGTAGCAAGAAAAATATGGAGGCCCCTAACTCAAAATTGTGGAGAGGCTAAGAGGTGCCAGCAGGACTGGAAGGAGAGATGTGATCCTCTGGGCAGGGAGAACAGACAGTGAAAGAGCCATGTTCAAGGGCCTGAAATTATTTCCACTTGGCTGTTTCACAGAGCAGGGGGTGGTGTTGACAGAGAAGCCCATAGCATGGGAATTGAAGTAGGTGGAGCCCTGTAAACCAGCTAAGAAATTGAAAGCTAACTTAAACATGGGTGATTTTGCCCCCCGGGGGACATCTGGCAATGTTGGAGACATTTTTGGTTGTCACAAATCAGAGTTGTTACTGGCATCTAATGGTAAAGGCCAGCAGTGCTGCTCAACATGCCACAATACACAAGACAGCCCCCCACACCGAAGAGTCATCTGGCCCAGCATGTCAATAATTCGGAGGTAGAGAAACCCTGCTCTAGCGCAGTAGGATTCACCAAAAGAAGAGAGTAGCAAGATCAGGTTTATTTATAACTTCCACTCTGGACACAGAGAGGTAGGGTCAAGTGTATTAGAGGGAGCCTAAACCAGGAGAAACAACTGGTTGCAGTCATGCAGGTAAGAGATGAGATCTATACCTCAAACCCCCCTCAGCCAGTGGCCCTGCCACAGAAACACCTCTTGGTTTAGGGTGTCAGAATAAAAGGGAAGGATAGAAAGATGAAAAGAAACTGAAATCAAAAAGCTGTTTTCATCTGTTCATTGTGTATGGCTCACCAATCTGCTGCACTCAAGCCCGGGGCATATAAAGTAAAAGATTTTGGATTAAAGTGTTAGCTGACTTTAACATAAAATAGCAGGGTCCAGATATTTTAAACACCCCTCTGCAACACACACACAGAGGACATGATCCTGTGTATTTTTGGAGCATGTTTTGCATTCTTTGTGACAGGTGGGGTCCTATAAATGAAGCAAGGGACAGCTGTTTAGCATGATAATGTGTTCCATATTGTTAGGCCAATTTAGAAAAACTGGTCCATATATATATGGAAAGTCTCTTCATGTTGGATTTTAGTACAGAGTAAGACACAGCCATCCCCAGCCACCTCCTCCCTCATCACTCCCCAGTGCCCTGAATGAAGCAGCTAAAAATAGCTACTATTTGTTGAGTACTATCCATATGCCAGGCTCTGTGCTAAGCACTTTAAATATGTTTTCTCACACAATCTTCACAATCCTATAAAGTAGGTATTTTCCTTCCAATTTTACATTTAAGAAAACTGAGGCTTAGGGAGGTTAGTCATTTGTCCACAGTTTCAAGGCTAAAAGATGCAGAGACTGTATTTCAATGCAGGAATGAAAGCCCCTCTGAGATTCTTGAACTTGACTCCAAGAGCCTGGCTTCTCTGGTCAATAGCAGTGAGTAATGTCAAGACTTCCATCTGGAGGGGGCCTTTTCTCTGAGGATCCCGGCCCTTGGAGGTGAGGCTGAGGACTCGTGGAACTCTGGCCTTCTTCATGTTGTTTGAGGAATATTCAGGCCCAGCAGGGCCCAGCTGTCTGAGCTGTGGCCATTTCATGTCTGCACCTCCTACCGCCCCCACACCACCACCGCCACTAAGAGCTCCATGGCAATTCTAGTAAAGCGGGCACCTTGGCATCTCTCTCTAGAAATGACTGTAGCAGAGAGATGACTGCCGATCTCCTGACAACAACTTGGTAAAGCCCATCTCATTTCTACGGGTTGTTTTGAAAAACGCTGAAGTCCCAGATTCAACTAAGACAGGCAAGAGTTGGGATTATGTCCAGAGGTGCAGACCCAGAACAGATCACAGAGTCCCCATTTGTTTGTTCCCCTGTAATAACCACGGGATGTTTTCTAGTTACTCAACAGATAAGAGCTTCTTATCACTCTTGGCATTTTCACATGTTTACTATTTTTTATTTGGAAATGTGTTCTTTTCCTGCTGTTGGCCAACCATTCTGAGAGCACAGCCAAGTGTCCAGAGGCTTTCAAGGAAATGTACACAGTCCCCTGGGACTCCATGTCTTCATAAGATATTTTCAAAGGACTGCAAATAACTGACCCTTCAGAAAACAGACACTATACAAAATAGGATGTTTACCCCTCTGAACCAAAAACTCATTTTCCTTCATCCCGTGGCCTAAGCCCTAGATGGAACCATATGGTACAAAGTCTTTTGTCCTCCCAAAACCAGCTCAGCAGGCATAGCTGAGTTGAGAAACAGTTGTTATGAGGGAGGCATACCTAACTCTCCACTTAGGTAACTGTCTTCCAGAGTTCTAGACATGGGCTTCACAGTGCCTGGACACACACACATATGTATCCTGTTAAAGTCACAGAGAGATCTGAGAGGTCACCTATTTTCCAACTACAGACCATGATCAAGCTCAAAGCTCATCACTAGAAATATCCTGCATCAGGACATGAAAGTAAATATCAATAAAATCCATGTTGCCTCTGATTCCATCTCTTAGACCCAACGGGTTGTGTTTGTTTCACCTCTGGTATACACCCTCCTGGAAAGAATGGTGTCTGATTTTGCTCCTCCAAAGAACACTGTATTAGTTTCCTGTGGCTGCTGTAATAAATTACCATGAACATGGTGACTTAAAACAATAGAAATTTATTCTCTCACAATTCTGGAAGCCAGAAGTACAAAATCAGTTTCACTGGTCTGAAATCAAGGTGTCAGCAGGGCTGCATTCCCTACACAGGCTCTAGAGGAGGATCCATTCCTTGTCTCTTCTGGCATCTGGTGGCTACTGGCATTCCTTGGCTTGTGGCTGCATCACTCCAACACCAAGGCCAGCATCCCCATATCTCTCTCTGCTGCTATCACATCATCTTCTCATTGTGTGTCAAATCTCTCTCTGCCTCTGTCTTATAAGGACACTCCTAATGGTATTTAGTGCCCACTGAAATAATCTACCCATCTCAAGATCCTAAACTCAATCACCTTGGCAAAGACTCTTTTTCCAAATAAGGGAACATTTACAGGTTCCAGGACCTGATATTTCTGAGGGCTGTTATTCAGCCTACAAACAAACACCATCCAGCTCATTCTGTAGAGAGATGAAGGAGCACAGGCTCACTAGTTCCTTCCTGAAAGGTCTTAGGTTAGGACTGAAAATGTTTATACACACAAATGTATATTAATGACCCTGTAAGAGATGTGTATTCATTTGGCACATGTCATATTCATTATGTATGTTCAGAATTTAAAATCATCTACTATCTAGCACTTGAACTGTACCATTAATATCATCTACTGCAGGGTTTTAACCTCAGTATTCCTGATATTTTGGGCTGGAAAATTCTTTGTTGGGGCAGGGGTGAGGGTCTGTTCTGTGAATTGTAGGATTTTCAGCAGCATCCAGAGAATAAAAATACAGGAAGCCCAGTTAGAACTGAATTTCAGACAAACAATGAATAATGTTTTAGGATAAGTATGACCTGTACAATATTTGGGGCCTTTTAATACTAAAAGCATTCTTTGTTTATCTGAAATTTAAATGTAACTGGGTATCCTGTATTTTATCTGTCCTACACTAGACACCAGTAGCACACACCTCACCCCTGATTTAGACAAACAAAAATGTCTTCAGACACTGCCAAACACTCCTTAGGAGGCAAAATCACCCCCAGTTGAGAACCACTGATCTACTTAATAAAATAAATAAATAAAAACCCTCATAACATAGGAAAGACTGAGAAAAATATGTAGAACTGTTTACAATATATGCACACTGGAAGTTGTTGCTACTGACCTGCAAAGCTATCAGATTTGAGGGCCACAGGTCACATGGACACTTACATGGCTCAGGGAGGATATGTGAGCATCACTGTTGGTGGGGGACATGGCTCGGAGAAGACAGTCTCCTTGGAATAATCCTGCCTGGCCCTGTCCTTTCAAGCCTCAGAGCCTCAGGCTGAGCAGCAGGACCAGGCATGATCTCCCATCCCCCACTCACCCTCTAATTTATTTTAATTATTCTCTCCCCCCACCCCACTTCCCTTAGTCCTCAGGCTTTGCTTAGGCACAAGTGGCTCTCTCAGGCAGCTAAGTTTGAGGCGCCAGGAGACAAATGTCTGGCACAGCAAGGCTGTGAGTTCCCTCCACTGAGACTTTTGATTTTGAGCATGTCCCTACTGGTAGAAAAAGCTAAACAAAAGAGGGACTGAACGCGTGTGTGCCTCTCTCTCTCCTGCCCTCCACTGTCCCTTCTCTTTCCTGCATCCTCAGTGTTCTGTCCCCGGTGAACACTTGGCATTCAGAGTATCTGTGCCTCACCCAGGCTTTCTATACGGATAACGGTGACGCTTTCTCCCCACCACCAGCTGCCTCTGCACTGGGTCAAATTTGGCTTTCATATGTTTTCTCCAAATATAAGCTTGATGTGCGCACACACAGACAGCAATCAGGCACACATATTATATGTCTATATAAACAAAGCCATGTGTATTTATAGACTGATATCAATGACAAATCTATATGGAGAGATAATGGGGGTTTTACAGATGAAAAAAAAAGAAGATTTGAAGCCTCTGACCCAAAATAAAATAAAATGCCAAATAACTCTCAGCAACAAATCCCTTAATAAGAGGGGCTGTTACCTATCCCATGGCTGGTGGAGTCTGAAAGGAAGACTTCTTTGGGAGGAGTCGGACTCTCACAATGTGGAAGCAGAATTTCGGTTCTGTTCCAGGGTCGTCTGGTTAGGAATGAGTATTTCATTATTTGCTGCTGAGCTCGTAGCTGTCTGGAGTCACTAACAGCATCTTCAAAGGGTGTGTATTAACTAGCTGCACGTGGCCTCATAAAGCAGTCCAAAACCAAATCGGAGGTGTAGAAAAAGTTTTAAGAATGGATAAATGAATTCAGCTCAGCATAACTTTTTGCTCCTGAAAGTCAGAGACTAAGACAAAAATGCACACAGAGATAAAAAAACCAAACCAAAACAAACCATAGAGAACAGAACAAGGATGCAATAAGGATAACCCCAGGAGGAAGACTTGGTCCCAGGACAATGGCCCGATTATCAGCCTGGCTGGAGAAGTGCCGGCTTCAACCCAGACTCCCAATCCAGTGTGAGAGAGCGGACAGATTTCTTTTTTAGGATGGGTTGTTTTATGTACATAATTAGGCCAATCTCTGCTACAGGGAGAGCAGCAAGGAGTTATAAACAGGACAGATGCCAAGTGGAGGGTGCCACCTCCTCTGAGGTGCTGCAAACACAACCCACGCGTTCCAATTTCAACGCCTCCCTCAGCCATCTCTCTTATGCCTGCCATTTCACAGGAAAGGATATTCCATTGGTTTGAGGGCATTTTCATGTCTTAAATGCCCACATACTGGGGATAGTGCCTTGAGTCTTTTCTTTTTTACTGAGACAAAATTTACATGGAGTCAAATATGCAGATCTTAACGATATAGTGCAATGAGTTTTGGCAAATGTGTACACCAATGTAACTACCACCCTAGCCGGGGTACAGAACATTTTCAGCACCCCAGAAAAGTCCCTTGGGGCCAGTGATATGCTGGAGCCAGGTCCAACCCAGGCAATTCTGCACATCTCTTCCCAAATCTGCATTCAGTGACGTCATGTTGGTGCTTAAAAACTGCCATGGTGGGAAACCAGCAAACACTACAACAAATCAAGGGTATTTTCCCACCAGAGAGACAGTTGAACAACACACCCCTGCTCATACTTCTCTCCAACTAGTCTCCCACACCTACCAAGAAAAATCATCATAGATTTAGTTTCGCTTGTGCTTAAATTTCATGAAGATGAAATTGCATTTTGTACCTTGTTTTTTCCCATCACCATGATTTCTGTGAGATCAGTCAAGTTATCAGTGGTGTGCTCCTTTTTTATTGCTGAGTAGTATTCCACTGTATGAATATTCTGTGCTGTATTTTATCTAATCTCCTATTGAAGTACATTGGTTTGTTTCTAGTTTGGGGCTATTAATTTTTTTAAAAGCATCTATGAACATGCTTGTACTAGTATTTTCATGATCATATGTTTTCTTTTCTCTTGGATTAATTCATAAGAGTGTAATTGATAGGTTATAGAGAAAGTTTGTGTTTAACTTTATAAGAAGGTGCTGGAAAGTTTTCCAAAGGGGTAGTACACAAGCAATATATGAAAGTTCTAGTTGTCATGCATACTTGCCAGCATTTGGTGTTGTCACTAAGTCTTTTTAATTTTAACCTTTCTAATGTGTGTGAAGTAGTACACGTTGTGGGATTTTGATTTGCATTTCCCTGAAGACTGATTATATTAAACATATTTTCATGGGTTTGTTAGCCATTCCTGTATCTTCTTTTGTCTTGTGTCTGATAGAGTTCTGTGGAGTATTTGATAGAAGTAACCAGCAAAATGATCCGGCCCTAGAGTTGTCTTTTGGGGAAGGATTTTGATAAAGAATTAAATGTCTTTAATGGATATAGAGCTATTCAGATTTTTCTAATTCATTTTGTGTTTCAGTAAAGTTGTGTTTTTCAGTGAATTTATCCATTTTTTTTCTAGATTTTTGAATATACGGCCTAATTTTTTTCATAATTCTCTCTTATGACCTTTTTAATGCCTGTAGGATTTTTACTGATATCTTTCTTCTCTTTCATTCCTGATATTAGTAATTTGTCTTTTCTCTCTCTCTGTTTCTCTCCCTCTCTCTCTTTGATCAGTTTTGCTAGGAATTAAACCAATTTAATTGATCTTTTCAAAGAAATTTTATTTCCTCTACTTAATTGAGATTGACTTTTTCCAGCTTCTTAAGATAAAAAGTTAGATTATTGATTTTAAACCTTTCTTCTTTTCTAATGTGGGCACTTAATGGTAAAAATTTCCTGTTAAGCACTGCTTTAGCATCTCATAAATTTTTGTATATTGTATTTTTAATATTGATCAGTTCAAAATATTTTAATTATCCTTGCTATTTTTCTTTTATTCATGGATTATTCAGAAATATGTTGATTAATTTCCATAATTGGGGATTTACAGATATCATATGGTTTCTAATTTAATTATACTGCACCCAGAGAAAATACAGCGTTAAACTTAAATGCTTCGAAATTTATTGAGACTTATTGCTCAGTATTTTGTCTACCTTGGTTAGTATTCCATATGCACTTGAAAATAATGTAGTCTACTGTTGTTGGGTGGGATGTTTTATATACTTCAATTGAGGTCCTGTTGGTTGCTAGTGTGGTTCTGATCTTCTATATCCTTGCTGATTTTATATCTAGTTGATCTATCAATTAATGAGAGAGAAGTGTTAAAAATCTTGAACTTGAATAATGAATTTGTCTGTTTCTCCTTTCAATTCTGTCACTTTTCCTTCTTGTATTTTAAAGCTCTGTTATTAGGTGCACGTACGTTTAGGATTGTTTTGTTTTTCTGGATATGTGATTCTTTTATCATTTTTAAATTGATAAATTATCTTTTTATCTTTGGCAATTCTCCTGTGTTAATGCATACTTTCTCAAGTATTAATATAGCCATACTATTGCTTATTCTTTGCAGGACAAATCTTTTCCCCATTACTTTATTTTCAACCTATCTGTGTCTTTATATTTAAAGTGCATCCTTTTGGAGAAAGGAGAACATTTGTACACTGTTGGTGGGATTGTACATTAGTACAGCCACTATGGAGAACAGTATAGAAGTTCCTCAAAAAACTAAAAATAGAACTACCATATGATCCAGCAATTCCACTACTGGGTATGTATCCAAAAGAAAGGCAATCAATAAACCAAAAAGACATCTGCACTCATGTTTATTGCAGCACTATTCCCAAGCCAAAATATGCAATCAATCTAAGTGCCTACCAACAGGTGAATGGATAAAGAAAATGTGGTATATATACACAATAGAATATTATTCAGCCATGAAAAGAATGAAATCCTGTCATTTGTAGTAACATGGAACATGTTAAGTGAAATAAGCCAAGCACAGAAAGACAAATATTGCATGCTCTGGCTCACATGCAATAAAGTGCTGGCTAACAAAGTGGATCTCATAAAGATAGAAAGTAGATTGGTGGTTACAAGAGGCTGGGAAGGGTTGAGGGGAGGGAAGGAAGAAAAGAAGTTGATTAATGGGTACAAATATACAGTTAGATAGAAGAAATAAGACCTAGTGTTAGACAGATCACTAGAGTGACTATAGTTTACAATAATCTACTGTATATTTCAAAGTAGCTAGAACAGAAGAATTTAAATGGTTCTAGCATAAAGAAAAAAATATTTGAGGTGATGGATATCCTAAGCACACTGATTTGATCTTTACAAATTATTTGCATGTATTAAATTATCACTTGTACCCTGAAACTATGTACATGTATTATGCATCAATAAAAAAATTTAAAAAATAAAATGAATCTCTTAATTTTTATCCAGTCTGACAACCTTGCCTTTTAATTGGAGTAAATTATAAGTTAACTTAATTTAATATGATTATTTGTAATTATAAATATAATGGATAATTTAATATAATTACTGATATGCTTGGATTTAATTCTGCTATCTTGCTATTGCTTCCTGATTCTTCCATTGTTTTTGTTCTTCCATTCTCATTTTGTCATTTTAGTTAATTAAATATATTTTAGTATTCTTTTCTGTTCTATGTTGGCTTTTTTAGCTATGCTTCTTTGTATTTTTAAGTGGTTCTCCTAAGGATCAAAATACGAAACTTTGACTTATCACAGAGTAACTAGAGTAGATATTGTGTCACTTCCCAGAAAACGTAAAAGTCTTATAATGTAAAATTACATGTACCCCATTCCTATTCCTTCTGCTATTTTTGACATGTATTTTACATCTACTTGTGCAACAAATCCTATAATTTAATGTTATTATTTTTATCTAAATTGTCTATTGTCTTTCAAAGAAGTTAAGAGAAGAAAAAAAGATAGTCTTTATATTTACCCACATATTTAATAATTCTGATACTCTTCATCTTTCCTGTGGATTCAGTTTCCATCTGACATCATTTCTCCTAAGCCAGAAGAACCCCCTTTAATGTTTCTTGTTTTGCAGATGAATTCTTTTAGATTTCATTGATCTCATACATTTCCTTTCCTTTCATGAATCACGGCCGTTCCTGCATGTCGTCCAAATACCTAAAAGCAGTTCCCCCCTATAATTTGTCCAGTTTTATAGTTGTTTTCAGCAGGAGGGTATATTAATTTGCTAAGCCTCCCATAACAAACTACCACAAACTGGGTGGCTTAAGCAATAGAATTTTATTGTCTCACAGTTCTGGAGGCTGGAAGTCCAAACTTAAGATGTTGGCAGGGTTTTTTTCCTTTGGAAGGCTGGGAGATAAAATCTGTTCCTTGCCTCTTTCCTAGCTTCTGGTGGCTCAGGCACTCCTTGGCTTGCAGATGGAAATCTCCCCATGTCTTCACGTCATCTGCCCTCTCTGCATGTCTCTGTGCACAAATTTTCCCTTTTCATAAGGACAAAGTCATATTGGATTTGGACCCACCCTAATGACCTCGTCTTAACTTGACCATCTGCAAGGAGCCTATCTCCCCATAAGGTCCCATTCACAGGTACTGGGGATTAGGACTTCAGTATCTTTCTAGGGGACACAATTCAACCCACAATGGAGAGTCATTCTAGTGGGACTTACTCCACCATGGCTAGAAGAAGAAGACACCCCTGAGTCTCTTTTGTCAGTGTCACTTTGCTATGAATTTGCTCATCAAGTTCAGTGGGGAAGTGGGGTGGGTTGAGGAAGGGTGGAGGATGCAGAGGGTGGCTGGTAAGGTTTGGGCTAAAGGAAGAACTTGAGAAAAGAAAATTGAGATACTCCAGAGGAAAATGTTTCCACATTCCCAATTTTCTCTTAAGCCTGTGCTGCAGACCATACCTATTGCAGTTGACTTAAGGAGATAGTAGTGCTATGTTCACTCACTCACTCATTCATTCATTCCAAAACAAGACATATATTGAGCACTTGCGTGTGCCAGACCTGTGTGTAGTAGCTGGAGGTACAGCAACGCAAGAGATAAATATGGCTCCTGCCCATATAAAGTCTTTACTCTAGCAGAAATTCAGAATCTATCTATCTGCTTAATTTATGGTGGGATTGTGGTTTTAAAAAACTAACCAGTGAAGATATTTTCATTTATCTTTTGGTCAAAATAAATACAGTTCAGGAAAAGTTTGAAAAGGGGTAATTTTTTATTCATTCCTTTGTTCAGCAAATATTCTTGAACACACATTGGACCTGAGGATATAAATTCCAAAGAATTTGTCTACATGTGGAGAGACAAAGTATTTATCAGATAATAATTACAGCTAATACTTTTAGGACAATTTTTTTTTTTTTTGTGGTAGGCACTGTTCTAAACTCTGTACCTGCATTAACTATTTTTGTCCTCCTAACAAAGTAAGTGTTACTATCATTCCCATCATGAGGTTAAATAACATGTTCAAGGTCAGCAGCTAAGTAAGTGGTAGAGCCAGGATGTGACACCGACACTGTGGCTTCAGGGTCTGTGCCCTTAACCTGTATACTATTCTGATTACAAAATGTAGAATGCCTGTATATCCTAAATGTTTTAGACCAAAAATTTCAGTTTTTATATTACTTTCCATTCATTGTTCTCCATGAAACTATGCAATTTGGGAAATATAGTTATGGTTTATATAACAAAAATCCTCCATATTTGTTAAACTTTTCTCTCTGGAGCTCTCTGAATGTACGGAATAACACAGAGGAAAGTGTTCATTATGAAGTATGGCAAATGCTGTTGGTTGTCTTGATAATATCCATTCTTTCCTTTATACTTCAAACTGCCTAGACAAACAGGTGATTTTTGGTATCCACCCTCCACTGCAAGGTCGTGTGCTTCAGAAGAAAGGTCTTGATTGGTTTAAGTTCATCACAGTGGTTTCATGACCCTAGTCATGTGATAGAAATATGATAACACTCTGACCTACAAATCAGGAAGGAAGTGTGTTTCAGACTGCTGAAAAAACAGATACAGAGGAGGAAAAAGCCTTTTTTCTTCGTCTGGAAGTTATAACATCTGCATACGATGTCCGGAATTTTGCAGCCATCGTGTGACCATGACAGGGATGAGCCTGAGGATTGTGTTGACAGATTGAAAATGGTAAGGCAGAAAGTGGGGGGAAATTTGAAACCCTGATGGTATCTTTGAGCCACTGAACAAACCAATTTTGAAATCATGCTGACTTTGAGCTTCTTGTTCAATGAGAAGGGAACTTGATAAATTATCCTACCATTTGAGGAGGCCGAGGTGGGAGGATTGGTTGAAGTCAGGAGTTCAAGACCAGCCTGAATAAGAGCCAGACCCTGTCAGTATAAAAAATAGAAATATCAACCGGGCTTAGTGGCTTGTGCCTATAGTCCCAGCTCCTTGGGAGGCTGAGGCAGGAGGATCGCTTGAGCTCAGGAATTTGAGGTTGCAGTGAGCTATGATGACACCACTGCACTTTAGCCAGGGTGACAGAATGAGAACCTGTCTCAAAAAAAAAACAATTATCCTTATTATTTAAGCAATTTAGAGTTAGGGTTCTACTTATAATCCTAACTGAGTCAAAGAGTAAAAAACAAAAAGCCTATGAATTTTATTTTTTGACTCATTTTTTTCCTTCCCTCCCAATGCTAGAGGAACTTTCTACTATCAGAATATGTTCATCCTCTGCTTGTTAATCCAATGCTATGTACTTTGGGAGGGAAAAGCAGACACATATATCTTTAAAACATCTAAAGTCCATGATAAATGTCTAAATTCCTCAGCAGCATATTTCTGTGTTTGCAGATTCAGACTTTAATTATGGCTGTTAAACCCCCCTTTTAAAATTGAATTTAAAGTAACATTTAAGGCTGTGTATATTGGCTGCAGATTCCTTCCCATATTCTTCCTGGGAGTTGCCCACCAATGACATGAGAGTCCCTCTCTATAATAAGGTGGCTTTTCTTTCTTTCTTTTTCTTTTTTAAATAGCTGCTTATTTAGGGAGAGATTCTAATATTAGCCTGCTATTCCACTGAATAAAGGAATTGGATGTCTTCTGCACAAACTCGAGGGTCTGGATATATTTCTGCACTTTTCCCCAATGCTTTACAGAAACTTAAAATAGAATTTTCCCCCTTTCCCTTCAGCTCCATGCAACCACAACAGAATGTGAGGTACTCGTTTGGGGCTTTGGAACCGGCATGTGCTATGTTCAATTTTATTTTCCATGCTTAAATGAAGTTAGTTCCTTCCTCTTTCATTTGGGATGTCAGAGGAGAATTGAATTTTATTTTTATAAATATGACTCGTTGGTGTCCTGCCCAAGCCTGTCTGTGGGCATTAGGAAAGTGGGATGCTGGAGAAAAAAATACGGAAAAGGGGTGTTCTGGGAAAGTATTTCAGAGATCATGGATATGACTACAGCCTGCTGTGAGTTGCAAAAGAAAGGAAGAGGGTTTTTCTGTCTGTAACATTATACAGCTCTGGTCTATACCAAATGGCAGGGGCAGGGGGGCATGGAGGGATGGGGTGACATCTTGTAGGAAAATTTCTGATTTTGTGGCAGTCTGGGGATGCCAACAGATGTTTACATATTTAAGTTTGAGGGTGGAATCTCACCGACTCTCCTGGGAGTTGAAAATTGGGTTTTCTTTAATCTTCTCCCTTTGTAGTAGAGAAGAAAAGAGCCGAAAGAACTAGAAAGAGGTGAAGCAGAAGGGAACGTAGAGAATATGTCATTCCCCGCTGCATGCCGTGGAGGACAGCAAGAGCCAGAGCCAGGCCTGAGTCCTCCAAGGTCGCGCTGGGAGCTAACAGCAGAAGAGGCCTTGTGGTGGAACAGTTAGAGCAGAGGCCTGTCCCTGAATCCCAGGCTTGTCACCAACTGGCTGTGTGACTGTGGGTTAGTTCCATCACCTTGCCAAGCCCCGCGTTCCTACCCTCTACAATGGAGGTTACCACAGGGCCTTTCTCATGGTCGCGCTATGAAGATTAGATGAGTTAATACCTGTAAGGGGTCGAGTGCCTGGCAATAGTACATGCTCAATGCGTTCAGCTTGTATGAAGCCTGGCCCGAGGAGCGCACTGTGGAAAGCATGCTACTGGGTTGTCCTCCTCGTCCCTTCATTGTTATCCTCCCAAGTCCCCATTCATCTCATTGACATAGAAGAGACTCGTGCAAGGAGACAGAGTGGGCTCGTGCCTTCAGTCTGGGAGCCTCAGGCCCGATGGAAAGAGTAACGAATCAGCTTGTCTGTTAAGCATTTATGGTGCACCCTGGCATATTCCCCATGTTGTATTTTGCTAGATTTGAGCTTCCCCGGGGGCTTTCTCTTCTGTTGTTAGTTTCTTTTTCTCTCATCTTAATTCCTTTCTTCACAAGAAGAATGTAACTTGCCAGACATGGGCTTAAGTGACGTGTGACCGGAGCAAGTCTTTGCTCAGGGAGATAGATTTTAAGATCTCGCTAATGGACTTGGTGAAAAGAGGAGGTAAGATATTATTCACTTTGGGTAAAGGAGACGAAGATCAGATTGTGGGGAGGTGATGAGAGATTCCTCCATAAGCAGAGCTGGAGACTCCCATGTATCAGATGTCTTGTGCCTGGCAGTCTCCACAAATCCACAACTATTTGCCTCTCTCTCTGCATGGCAGGCTCGAGAACAAAGGCAAGAGTCACGTCTCAGAAGGCGATCAGCGCAAGAAAGCGCAGCTGTTACCTGACTCTCCTATTAAGCCTACCTCAGGTTTAGCTGCAGGCATGAGCAAAGGGAGGCGAAGGAATTAGCAGGGAGCAAGGCCTCGTGGAAATGAAATACTGCGAAGAGCTTGTGCTGGGCATCAATAGTGTGCCATACGCCGATTCATTAACTCTCCACCCTCCCCGTGAGCGCTCATTCCTGTGCTCATTTTACAGATGGGCAAGAGGCCCTGGCGTGTCCAGCATGCTCCGGCAACTTAACCTACTGGTGTCTGGAGCTACCCACCCCCTCTGCCTTCGGGGGAAATCCAGGCACTTGTGCAAATCTGCACAGCTCCTGGGGGCCTGTCTGCCTCTGGGGCCTTGCTACCCACAGACCACTTTGCTCTGCAGAGTTTCAGTGGGAAGGGAAGCAGAGCGATCCCTGGGTTGCTGGGCAGAGAAGAGGAAACAGGCCCCCAGATGAAGTGCCCAGGATGGCCCAGGAGGGGGCTGGAGGGCTTAAGAGGGAGGCTGGACTGGAACCAAAGACAGACTCAACCCCTTCATCATTGTGCCTGGGCCAGGCCTGACTCAGCAGCATCTGTGTGCGGTGGAGGAAATTGGGGCTTTGGGCAGCCAGGAAGCTCTTCAAGATCCCATGTTGAAGGAAGAACTCAGCCCTCAGCCTCAAACCACCAAGGGAGTCTAGCCTGCAGCAGGCCAGGAGCTGGTGCGAAGGGTCTGAGGCCCTGCTGTGCCTTGTATCCAGGGACTGTCAGCCTGAAGGGAAACTTTCCTCTGTTGTCCGTGGTTTTCAGTTCTTTCCCCCTTTGGAAGTGGAAGGCAAACAAACAAACAAGCAAGTCTTCTGTGGGTTTGGGAGGGTACTCGCTCTGGTGGGACCACAGTAAACAGGATGAAATAAAGTTTTAGTGAGGCTAATGGCTCTGCCTTGTCTCAGCACAATGACCAGAAAGCAGAGGCCAGAGGCGAGGCCACAGGGGGGAAGCCAAGATGGGTGAGCAGACAAGTAAGACAAATATTCTGTTCGACAGTCACGGTGTCTCTCTGGGCAGGACACCACGGCAGTGTACACAGAACTTTCTTTTCCTTTTCATTATTTTCCTCCTTGTTCTTCTCTTCTCTTCTCTTTTCTTTTCCTTCACTGACTTTCTTAATAAAGAAAGTACAACATTATATACTGGAGGCAACAAGCCCAATTATATATCAGTATATAAAGAAAAAAATGATAATCCCTTCATTCCACCCTTCTTAGGAAACCCAAGTTAACAGAATGACAGGTGGCCTCCAGTGTCTTTCTATTACCTGGAACTTCAAGATTTATTCCTGGCTTGGTTTTGTTTTGTTTTTGTTTTTTTAGCAGCTGACTCCTCTCAGGGGCAGGCACGTGCACGTGGAGAAATAGTTACAGCACAGGTGCGAGCTTCGTAAGTAGCCGAGACAGCCGCTGGGCAGCGGGGCTGTGCGGTGGGGCAGGGCACAAGAGGCTGGAGATCTGGGGAAACCCAGGAAGACCGAAGGAGACACAAAGGTGTTGAGGAGAGGGGCGACTCAGGTTCGTGGTGTTCCAAGATGCTATTATTTAAATTCCTTTTTTCTCACAGAAGCTCAGAATTGAAAGGTCCTTAGAGACCAGCAGCCCAGCTCTTCGCAGGCGCAGTCCCACGAGTGGTTATCCAGCCTCCCTTTGGTTGCATCCAGGTCCGGAGAAGTTGTTCAGAATTTGCTCATGGGCAGCCCCCTGCACCTCCACTCTCTATTGACAGGCAACCTGGACTCTTTAAAGTGCTTGTTGTATTTTATGTTTATATGTTGTCAAATTTTTATGCAGTTGCTCTCTTTCCCTTCTGTATGGTTCAAGCAACCTGAGGCCAGAGATTGTGTTTTAATTTATTTTTGTTGACTGAATGACTGAAAGAATTACTAAAGTAATTCAAGAAAATAAAAACCAACATATCCTAGATTCCTCTTCTTTGAAGATACGGGTCAGGCATGGAAAAGGATTAAAGCCTGAACTTCTTCATGGGGCTTCATAGTTTCCTCTGCACACGCCGATCCCTGCATTTTTCCCATGAGCCTTCCTCCAGTAAAGGAAGAGATTTCCCATTCTGCCCTGTAGTTATATCTCAGGATCTATGTAGCAACAATACATATCACTGCCCACATTTCACTCAGGTAAAATACTATGAGTGTATAAAGTAAAGTATTAACTGAATTTCTATAAAAAGGCCACTTTCTGCTGAGATCATAGGAAATAAAAAAACAACTTTAGTCCTTCTGGTAGGTCCCTACCCCTCAGCTCCATGTTGGTATGACGGGGTGGAGAGGCAGGGGAGGCATCTGATCCATACTAACAAACAAAACAAAACACGAGGCTATATTTATGTCCATTGCAGAATTATCTTTCATGCTACAAAGCCAGAGTGCACTAGGGCAAAGTCCACAGAGTTTTGGACAAAAATGTTGAGTGTGCAGATATCATACTCAGTCAGTTATCTTTGGTGTAAAAGCATTCCCATATATATCACGGCTTAGAAAATATGTCATTGACATTTTCATCTTGAAAAATGTTCTTGATGGTACACTCCAGAAAACTAAGAAATGAATGAAAGAGAAAAACTTAAAAATTAAGAAATAGGGTTTTTTTCAAGATGGCCAATCAGAAACATTTTATGCATGCCACTCCATGTAGAAGAAAGGAAATAGTGAGTGCAAACCACACTTGGAATACATGATCCAAGAAGGATCGCAGGAGCCCAACAAAAAAGTGACAGGAAACACCAAAAACTGGGAAAAGAAGAACAGGCAGCTCGGTGGCTGGGACCAGCTGGGAGCCCCGTGGGAGAGGGTGAGTGAGAGACTTTCTGTGGTCCACTTCCCCAGTGGGAAAACTTGCAATCCAGGACACAGGGGAGCATCTTGACCCTCCCACACCCAGAATCTAACTTCAGGAGCTGCTGGGAGACTGTGAGAAGGAACTGCTTCAGGGAAGGAACCTACGCTCTGTCCCACACCCTTCCTGAAACCTAAGTGACTACAGCAAGATGCCATCTTTGATTCTAGCTTTTAACAGCTGTGTGTTGTCCTGGGATACAGCGATGTGGGTCCTAGTTGCTAAGGAAACGCAGGGTGCTGCTTGTAGAACTGGACTCCCTCTCTCACCATATACAAAAATCAACTCACGATGGATTAAAGACTTAAACATAAGACCCAAAACTATTAAAATACTAGAAGAAAAAATAGGGAAAACTTTTGTGGACATTGGTCTAGGCAAAGAATGTATGACTAAGACCTTAAAAGTACAGGCAACAAAAACAAGAATAGACAAATGGGACTTAATTTAACTAAAAATCTTCTGCACAGGATAAGAAATAATCAATAGAATGAAGAGCCAACCAGTTGAAAGAGAGAAAATATTTGCAAACTATTCATTTGACAAGGGACTAATATCCAGAATATACAAAGAACTCAAACAACTCAACAACAATAAAAAAACCCTAAATAATCCCATTAAAAAGTGGGCAAATGGACATGAATAGACATTTTTCAAAAGAAGACATACAAATGGCATACATATGAAAAAATGTTCAATATAACTAATTAGAGAATGCAAATCTAAACTACAATGAGATATCATCTTACCATAGTCAGAATGGCAATGGCTATTACTAAAATGACAAAAAATTACAGATATTGGCTAGGATGCAGAGAAAAGGGAACTTATACACTGTTGGTGGTAATATAAATTATTATAGCCTCTATGGAGAACAGTATGGAGATTTCTTAAAGAACTAAAAATAGAACTACCATTGAATCCAGCAATCCCACTACTGGGTATCTACCCAAAGGAAAATAAATCATTATATGAAAAAGATATGTGCACTCTTTTGTTTATTGCAGCACTATTCACAACAGCAAAGATATGGAATCAACCTAAGTGTCTATCAGTGGATGACTGGATAAAGAAAATGTGGTACATATAGGCAACGGCATACTATCCTGCCATAAAAAAGAATGAAATCATGTCTTTTGCAGCAACATGGATGGAACTGGAGGTTCATTATCTTAAGTGAAACAAGCCAGGCACAAAAAGACAAATATCACTTGCTCTTACCCACAAGTGGGTGCTAAAAAATGTGTTCACATGGATGTAGAGAGTGAAATGATAGATACTGGGTGAGGGAGTAAGAGGAGGGAGGATGATAAGAAATTGGTTAACGGGTATAATGTACATTATTTGGGTGATGGGTACCTAAAAGCCCCAACTTGATCACTACGCAATCTATGCATGTAACAAAATTGCACATGTACTCCAGAAATTTGTACAAATAGAAAACATTAGGAAACAATGATACATTAGGACTGGTGGTTGGCATTAAATCTGTTGAATATAGAATTATCTCTAAGTAATAAACACGATTATGAAACAAGCAAATGTTACTTTTTATTTAGAAAATATACTTTATACAAATACTAATTTATCCCTAGATTATATTAATAAAGACTGGGAGAGGCCAAGTGGGTAGCAAGTAAAGACATTCTAAATTATAACTATTACATAAGGAGAAGTGATTTATTTTGCTTTGATAATCACAGGAAAATAATTCAAATAATATCTTTGGAAAACATAAAGATGACCACTAGTAAATCAAAAACAAATGTTTGCCTTTCAAGTCATTAGCGCAAAAAAAAGCAAACACAACCTGTATCAGTTTTTGATAGATAACATAGATCAAAAATAAAGTCAGTGAAAATGCAAACAACAAAATTAACTATATTTCATTAATACATATGCATAAGTATACATATGTATATATGCATATATATTTGTATCTAATATATGTACATGTATTAGATATACATATCATATTTTACATATATTTTGGGCCATGGGAGGGTATCTGAAAATCAGATCCCATATCTCCTTTCCATGTTTCTACAGTATGCCCTCAAATACTGTTAATATACTACCCCAGAAAAAAAAACTTAATAAATTTATGAAAGCTAATATTATCTCACTAACATTTTATCCCTAATGTATAGTTGATCATCAATTAATAATGACATTAAAATTTAAAAATGTATAAAACAAACAACTACTAGTAATAAAAAGAAACTGTCATATAAAAATATTAGACATAAGAGGAAATCAAAATTTCAATGAGCATTCATTAGAAAATACTGCATTACTCAACTACTAAACTACTACAAAACGTGGCATGACTAAAGGCATGGGATGTAGCCAAAGCCTTACTCAGAGGGCAAATTCATAATCTTAAAGGCTTCCCTTATTATTAAGAGAGAATAAAAATAACTAGACCAAGTATTCACCTTAATTATTTGAAAAAATAAACCAAAAAAAAAAAACAACAGAAGGAAAGGTATAACATAGCAAATACAGGAATCCATGAACTAGGAAGCCAAAAAATAAATCCGATAAAGTCAATGACTAAACCCAGGAATTAATCTTTCGGGCAAAACCAATCCAACATATAAAATTTGAAAAATCTATTAAAATGTTGGTGCTCAACTGTCCTAGTTATTATTCTCATACTCTCAACTTATTTAAGTTCTTATTACCTCCCCTTTGATATAATTCCAGGAACTCTGGTCTTTCCCCTCTGGTCTGATTCCCTTGAGCACTTTTCAAGCTGGCCCCTGGCTTGGCTACCAGAGGGCCCCCGGGGGAAGCAGCCTACCAAGGAAACAAGCTTCACTAACAGCCTCTAGCTTTAGCTCCGTCTTTTTGGTAGGGCTGGCCTCAGACAAGAGACAAACACCATCATGCATCGCGTTTCCTTGAGACCAATGTCTTCCTCAGTCATCTGGGTGAGTGTGGCCCAATGACAGGTGAGGGTGCATTCACTAGGTTACATGAGGTTATGTGACTCTCTCAATTCCCTCTCCATAAAGCGGGCACGCAATTTTTGAAAGATTGAGTCTGTGGCAGAAAGTTGCTTATCTTTGCCTATATCATGTTGTTTCAGCAGATTTGGTTCCTTCTATCTGTGTGCCAGCACCGAATTGGAGAAGCACGGGTGTGAAGCAGGAAACTTAAGCATGAAAGCAGAGGTAAGAAAAGAAGGCTCTCTTTAAACCCCAACACTTTGTATGTGTCAAAACCCACCAAATTATGCACACTAAATATGTGCAGCTCTTTGTTTACCAACTATACCTCAATAAAGTTGTTTAAAAGAGAAGACTAGGGAATATATCCAAAATACTGGGATATTTCAGAAATGGAAATGGATTAAACGTAATGATTGGTCTAAAAAATAAAAAATCAGCCTTCCCTCCAAAGGAATCAAATAACTAACACTAGTGAATACAGAGTGAACATTCTTTGCTGCCCATGCATTGTGCTACACACTTCAGCTCATTGCTTCTTTAAGCCACGCCATGAAAAAAACAACCACACTGTGAGAAAAAGCACTGTTATTATCTCTATTTTACTTTTGAAAAAACTGAGGCTTAGAGAGGTTAAAAGAACCTTTTCAAAGTCACCCGACCAGTGGTGGAAGAAGAATTCAAACCTAGGCAGTCAGCATCCAGTGTCCAGTGTCCACTCTCTCTCCTACGCTTGCTCTACTATCCCGTTTCCCAAAATAGAGTAACTTCTGCCCTGACAGAATCTATATTAAGAGTTCCTACCTTGGAGGGGAGATTTATTTGATTGATGAGCTAGAGGAGGAGCATGATCCATTGATCCATGTTTCTGCTAGGTGGTAGTCAGCAAAGTTAAGGGTCAGAACACATGGGGCCTTCCTCTCCAGCCCCCACCACACTCCTGGGATTCCCTGTCCCCAGATATGGGGAAGGTGAGGTTTCCCTTGTGGCTGGTGGACTAAGCATCGGCTCTGCAAATCGGACCCAGCCTCGGGCCTCAATGTTTCAGCTTAAGATGAATTATAAGGTAGTCAGCCTATTTTGGTTGCAGACCCAATGTGCTCTCCAGTTCAATTTCACAAGCAATTAAGCTGACGATCGCCAGTGAATTCTTGGGTCTAGGTCTCAGTTAGTGCAGAGCTCTGAATAGAGAGGATGTGTATATTATCAGCCCGGAGTTCAGCCACTACCATACACCACAGTGGGCTTCAGCCCATGCTCTTGGTGATAAGAAACTAAATCTTGAGCCTTTTACTTGACACTTTAAAACACTGAAAACATATACCTTAATACATGTTGCTAACCAGCTAAATATAACACTACTCTACCAATGCACACGAGAGCTACATTCTATTTTTTTGGTATGTACTTATTTATTTATTTATTTATTTATTTATAAATTTCAGAATATTATGGGGGGCTTCTCCAGAAGGTTTCAGTAAGACCAGGCAGAAAATAACTCTGGGGTATAAAGGAGAAATGCTCACACAGATCTTTCCTTGACTTATTCCTACATATATGAAGTTCTATGTCAGCTGATTTGTGCAGTGCCACATAACTTTCTCCTCCCTTTGGAGCAGATGACCTCCAAACATCTTTCCAGCCAAGCAGAGTTCCTGGATTTATGGGCAAAATATCCAGATCACATAAGAGACAAATTCCCTAACAGAGGAATGAGACCTTAAAATTTACCTTCGGATCCTTGCTTATAAACACGTAGAGCATCATAAAATCATAATCTCAACCCCTTTTACTCAAAGAGATGGGTGAATTGATGTATAAAATTGGGTTTTGACATTCGCTTAACAAGAAACAGATCACCGAAATTAGAAAAGTTTGTAGTGTGATTATTTCTCATTGCTGCTTCTGGCTCCTTTCACAGAAAGATGGGCGTTTCCCTTGACATGTGACCATGACCTATGACACAGTAGGTCTATTTTGGGTGGAGACACTAGGACATGCAGAGGTGTATGTTTTGTATATAGTGGCTAAATTTTCTGGTCAACTTTTTCTAATACCAGGGGTGCAAATAGGTCTTGACAACTTTATGCTCTGTTTCAAATTTATGACCCTTTAAAAATATTCAGAATTTTAGCACTTTGGGTCCATGTTATTCTTAGGAAGTACATTGGAATTCATTTACTGTATGTGATTCTTATTTTGTAAAGATTCCTCTTCTCTCTCTCTTCCTTCTTCCCTTGTTTCCTTCCTTCTTTCCTCCTCTCTTTCCTACTTACCTTCCTCCCTTCCTTCCTTCCTTCTCTCTCTTTCATTTTCTCTATTCTTTTATTTCTTTTGTAAACAAAGAACTTTGCTCCGTGTCATAACGTGATAAAGAAGGCAACAATGGTCTTGAATTACTGTTCACATCCAAACTGCATTAGGATGTAGAACTCAACCCAGTCCAGGAATAGTCCTCACATAATAAGAAAATTCACAACAGGCCCCATTTTCAGCCTGAGAGTCCCCTTGCAGCCCCTTGGGAACTTCACAGTGGAGAACGGCCTCCTTAGTGGGACGCTCAACCTCTCCTTTCCCTGGAGGGCTTATTTTTTCCATAATTCTGACAGCCTGACCTCTGACCTGTAGGTCAAGACTATTGGCTGATGAAATAGGATTCAAGTTAAATAAAGCCAACAGTTGTCTGGCCTTTTGTTATGTTCACCTTTGGTCCTTCTGCAAACAGAGAATTTGCTTCTCTGGTAATTCTCAATAGGTTAAGCCTCTCTTTAGATCGATTGGCCCCTGCTCTGATTTCTGAATTGGTAAGAATGAGCTATGTTAATGGGGAAAGTGGGAAAGGATCAAAATGCTAAAGAGGCATTAGGAAATATACTGTGAAGACCCTGGTGGAATTAAAGAACTCTGGATGGAGAGCCACAGATGCTCATGGAGGCTTCAGGTCCTAAACACGGATGAACACGATGCTGAGATGAGTCAGTTCCAGGCACCTCTGCACTGAGATGGGCAACAGAGAATGCTAACACCTACTTCATCTTTGGAAAGGATCTTAGAAATTATTTAACCTGGTGGATTCTGAGTATTTTTAGCAATTTGACCTTTTCTTTGAAACTAACTCAGATTTCCAATTTATAACACAAATACAATCAAAGCTGCTCTGGATGAGACCCCAAAAAGGGGGCTGAAGACCGACCACCACTGCCCTCTTCCCTCTACCAAATGGCCTCTGAGACACCTCCTCAAAGCTCTAGTCTAACCAGCATGGAACAGAGCTAGAAAACCACTGACAGCCCAGCATGCCTCATGGTAGGGGTCACCTCTGCAGGGTCCCTGACTCAGCTCCATTAATGGTAATTCACAGCAGCTTTCTAGAAGCTGGAACTTCCCCTGAATTCTATGCCCAGAGTGGCTTGTTCACCCCTGAAGCCCTTAAACAAGCTCCCCCACTGTCCATGGAACATACCTTCAAATATAGGACCACAGCCAGTATATCTCCTTGTGGTCTCAACACCTCATTGTTTGTTTGCATTACATCAATTGCTCTTTGAGGTCCTGGGTTGTGCCTGTTGCACTGTCATAGTCTCAGATGCTAATACAATAGTAAGTAGTAAGCATTTAATAAATTCTTGTCCCAGGCAAAGTGGTGATAGCTAGGAGATGACGTCTGAATGATTAATAACAAAGTAATAACAAAGACGCCAATGATTAAAGTAGGCATTGCGTTTAACGCTTTCCACATGTATCTCAATTTTGCTCACCACCTCATAAGCATTATTAACTGTTTAACAGCAGAGGAACCGAGTCTGAGTGGTTCACTGACAAAGCAGGGCCACACAGCTAGTAAGTGGAGGAACTGGCATTTGAATCCAAGCTTATCTCAGCTTTTAACCACAATCATACAACCTAGTGGCTGAGCCGGGTGTTGACAGATGCTCAGTAGAGACAAGAACTGGAGAGGGAGGAAAGGAAGGGGCCACTAAGTGGAGGAAGCTGGAGTTGCTGTTTGGGGCTTTTTCTTGATAGATGCACGTCCACCAGCACCACCACCCCGAGCTCCTTTTCTTCTCCTTCCTCCCTTTTCTCATCCTGACCCAGATTTTTTATTTTCCAACAGTCAGTGGGTGGGTACTGTCTGAATTCCTAAAGGGTTTATGCTACTAGAATATTACCACCCAGAGCTGTCTGCTCTCAAATGACATAACACATCAGCAGCAAGGGAGGCAGGATACAGGCTGGAGGGACTGAGATCATAGACATATGTGTCAACGTATAATACAGCCTCTGGCACATAGCAGGTGATCAAATGATTCCGTGTTCTCCCTTCCTTTTAAAATTACTTCCTGCCAGTTTCCCGGAGTATCCTCTGATTTGCTTCTCTAGAAACTCTTATTTTGTCCAGTAATGATTTGGCATTCTTGACCTTCTGTGGAAAAGGATGCCTCCCCGAAGACCCCACTGTTTAAAACCCTACCATCACAATCAGGAAACGCGCTCGCTCCTAGCGCCAACCCCCGCCTGCACTCTGCACCTGGACCTCTCCTCGTCGTCACCTGACACTTCCTCCTTCTCTGTGGAGCCCAGTGTTTGCATGTGAGGCTTTTGGGGCTCACATTATTAATGGAGCTTGAGGTTTGGTTTCTTTCTTTGGAAGCTACATTGTGAATAAAGGTGGGAGCAGCAAGTGAGGTTTGATTTGCTAGCTGGTGCCAAGGATATGATTATATCATTGAGGTCAATTTTCAAGTGACTTCGGATCGGAGTCAGAATGCATGTTTGAGGTAAATGGATAAAAAAGCCCTCTCTCAACCTGGACAATCTCAGAGATTGGTGTCATGGAGAGCAGTTTATTGACTAAATAGTAATCCCTACATGTGTGCAGCATTTCCTAGTGCATCAAGTCCTTCTTTGTGTATCATCTCATTTGATTCTTACAAAACGTTCTAGGGTAGCTGGGAAAATACCATTATCCCCATTTTATACACAATGTACACTCAGTAAGGGGCATGGAAGTCGTGGGATTCATCCACAGTCACTCAACCCTTTACTATAAAGGGCTGATGCTGATGCCCAGGTTTTCTGAATTGTGAAGATCATATGAATAAGGCAGGTAAATAAAACACCTAACAAAATATCATGCGAGTTTATGTGTTCAGAAAGTGTTAGTCTCTTTCTTCATTCCCTTTCTGAATCCTGGACCTGTGCTCTTTTTCATTCACAGTGCTGGAAAAATAGATAAAAGGGAACAATTCAAAGAGAAAGAAGGGAAGGAGAACATGGCTCTTGACCTCCGGAGACTGGTTCTAAGACACACTTCTGACACGGAAGCGGATGCTATTGTGAAAGCCAGCATCAAGCACAACCTCGTTAGGTCCAACCAACAGAGCAAGGAAACAGTGTCTGTCCCCACATCTGCTTCCTTTCCCACCCTGCTTTTGTGGTTTGTTAATTATTTGAGGCAAGAGAATTGGAAGTGTCTAGGCTCCATCTTCTTGTTCAATCCTATCCCTCCCTGGCCCTTAAAAATTTCTCAGAGGCCTCGTCAGTCTGAGAGTATGAGGCAAACCACGCACCTCGCCCTTCCTAGGCATGCACTTGGGTTTCTGAACTGTCCCCCCTTGAACTCCCCCCATGTTCCCACTCACCCAGCCACCATCACCCACCCGACTTACTGGAAATCTCTCTTCCTCTAAAGCATATTTTGGCTTTGTTCCCAGAGCCAGGAAGAGTGGAAATGCTTTCTAAGAAAAACACGAACAAGGATATTACATTCTGATCCAAACCCATTGGAAATTTCTTCACCAAAATCATTTCATTTGCTTTTCATCAAGATCGCTTTATCTCTTTTTCTGCAAAGGCTGTTGTGCTAGGTCAAGAAGTAACTGGTACTGATGTTTTCCCTAGGAATTAAAAAAAGTCCAACCCATACAAATTGCTATCAATTCTGGTGAAGTGTCATGTATTGCACAGTTAGTGCTTTGGTGTGATGAATAAGCTGGAATGATAGTCCTGTGGGGTCCCTCTTCTTTAAGGATATTTAAAGATTTGAGAAACCCTGAAGGGTCTCTGGACTATGGCCGTCTCTCCCCTACTCCACCCGTGGCTCAGAGTGTGCAGCCTGATCACTGGATTCCACTTACTGCCGCCATCTTAGGTAATGCTAGGTAGGGGCATGACTATTCCCCACCATCTAAGTGTTCCAAGAAACTCTTTCTTTACCCTTGTCTACTGCAGTCCAGACATGCTGTGTTATTTTGATATTGACATTATCTGACCTACAAATCATCTTTAAAACTGGCATTCCCACAGTAAAAGAATTTCAGGCCACAGACTATAGCCATTGTGTTTACCTCACACAATATTGTTTTGAAGGCTTCTGTCAACTTAACTCAAGTTTGAAGCACTAAGCTGGCACTTGATATGTGTTGTTGAGCAGCCTAACTACAGGGTATATTGTTGATTACTCTAGTAGCATGTGGGGATATATGCCAAGCCTTAATATAGGTGCTGCAAATACCAATATGCCTATGAACAGTCCCAATATTAGGCTTTAGAGAAGTTCTTACTAAATATTCATATTCCAGAGTCCATAGATCTTTCTTCTAGTCTTTGATTTTCAGATTATTTAATTGCTTTATTATTACTCAATTTTGTTTCCATTTTTGCTTCATTTTGCTTCATCTCTTACCTTTGTCCTAATCCTTTTGAAGGAATAGCAGCAGCAATGGTGAGGAGAAAGAGCCCAAGAAGGGAAAACCTGAACTATTCTGAATTCACTCTGTGACCATAGACTTAATTCTTTACTTCTCTGATCTTAGTTAATTTATATGTAATATAAGGGGAATAGAAATGCAAGGGACCCTAGGGATAAAATAATTACTTGTTTAAAGATACAAATATCTGTAAAAAAAAAATGACTATTGTCCAGGTGTTGAAGATGGAAAAGTAAATAAGACCTGGTCCCAGCCTGAGGGGCTTGCAGTCTGGCCGGGAAACCATCTTTGAGCCCATAGCTGCTTCCCTGTGCCCAGCACATGCCTTAAACTTTGTAGGTGCTGGAGGATCAGGTGTTAATGTGGGCTTGGGATTTGGAGCTAATTCTCTTGCCACAAATGCTATTTCTGAGTGGAACTGATCACCTTTCTGCTTTCTATTTCTAGAGGAGAAAGATACATTCTGGTATAGATCCTAGGTATTCCTGTCTGACCTACAAATTGACTTTGTAGGTAGCAGAAAAAGAATTAAAGTATAGATTGGAATATCTTCTTCTGTTACTATCAAAATTCCATAACTTTGGATAAGCCGTGTCCCTCTTTGTACCTCCTTTTATCACCCTGGTAATCAGTGGTTTGGATTAGAGGAGTTTTGTGGTCCCTCCCACTCTAACATTTTTGGGGTTGAAGATCGTGGCCACCTCGCTCAGCCCTGCCACTGGTGCCCAGGCTCTGTCCTTGGGAGTATGTGTCTAAAGTGAGATACTTGATTATTTCTTTTCTGCCCGTTTCTCCCTTTAGTCCATCCCTAGTATCTGTGCTCCAGATACACAACCTTGGGCCTGCGTATGTATTTATGCTTCTGTTTCTCAGTTTCCTCTTCCTGTTGAGCTCTTTTCTTCTTGAAACTGGCATCACTCTGTCCGTGGATTTTCCTAATCCTCCTGATTTGGCTGACAACTCTCCGCTTCTGTCCGGAGCTTGAACCATGCTTTGCTCCTGTGAACATGTCCTCTCTGGAGCTTTATAGCATCCATTTCGTAAGCAACGCCTATGGACTTCTGTAAAAACTACTTGAGGATGCTACTAATTTTTACGTTTGTCACTCAGGTCCCTCCCTACAAGTTACCAGGCCTTTGTGTTTCAGTCATTTCTACTATTGTCTGAGGTTACACAACCTCCTTATACGAATGCTATAGACTGAATGTGTTTTTTGAACAGAAAGTAGGGAAAAATTGTCATTAAAGGTAATAAAGTTGTTTTCTTTCTTCCATAGTCCTTTTTGACTTGTCATGGTATGATGTTTTTCTTTTTTTAATTTGCTATTTAATGTTGTTCTAAGTAAATAAAAATTTAAATGATAAACTATTAGCATAGATTTTACCAGTCCTCCTAATGTTGTGTGATGGCACTTTTAAAAGCAAATAGAAGAGCATTTCACTTCCGTGAGGAATGGTTGAAATCACACAATTCATACTTCTTAGCCTGTACATACATACGTATTTCATTGTTACCAGACCAGTGTAAACAATGAACAAAACTGATTCAAGTATTTGTACCTGACTCCTTATTATATGCACATTCTATCAACACTGTCCACCTTTGACTCACTGATGAGTAAGGTAGGATGAAAGGAAAAGGCCAGGTGATTTGCCCCGTCTTTTCCTTTCCTTCTTTGGCATCGTTTTCAGTGCAAGTGGTTGACTAACGCAGGAAGCAACGTGAGTGATAAAGGATATGACAGGGTTCCTTGCTAAATCTTGTTTCTTAGAACGTCCTTGCCCTCCTTCTAGTTTGAATAGAAAATGTGGCCTCCCAGGACTGCCAGTGGCCCCAGGTACTTAGCCGTAGACATCACACGCTTGCCTCATGCTTGCACTGAGTACTCACTGAGCTCCCACACCCCGCGGCTCACCAGAATCCTGCGCTCATGGGATGTCACGAAGACCAAATGCAAATAGGGGGGCAAGAAATAGCAGGGAACATTTGTATTATAACTGTCTCCTCTGCTGCCGTGCGTGCTCCAAGGTCCTATTGAACTCCACTTACAAAACACAAATACAAAGATAAAATTACTAAATGACTAAGAATTTCAATTTCAAGATGGCAATGGTAGAGCGTTAAACGGAGCATGAGGCCCTCCTGAATGTGGGGGCTGCGAGACAGCACTGGTCACATTCCCATGACGCTGGTCTTGGCCAGGACTCACACGTTAGTCCATTCGAACCCAACTCTCACTCCACTCCACTGTGCTGTACTGACTCCGGGTGAAGTCAAGGGATGACAATTTGGAGTCTCCAGGCTCTAGTCTCCTCAAATCTTAACTGCAACCTCACAAGAGACCCTGCGCCACAGCCACCAGCTAAGCTGCTCTGGAATTCCTGACTCAGAAACTTTGGGATAATAACTGTTTGTTGTTTTAAGCCCCTAACCTTAGGGGTTATTGGCTATGCAGTAATAGATAACTAATGTACTACTATTTTCAAGCAGGACTATAATCTTGGTACAATCCAAAAAATTAAAGTTATATCAGGGAGTTTTCCTGGCCATGCTAGGAAGTCTCAGATCTCAAAATGAAGAGCAGACAAGCCTCCACTCATAGAGTGCATATTAGGCAGAAGATATTTAACTTTTATAGATGTCTTATTTCTTTTTCACACTGTACAATGCAACCAGGGATTATTTCCTGGTCTTGATAACTGATGGACGACGCTGAGTACCACTCTGTCCCCCAATACAATCACCAAAGGGAAATTGCATGCCTGTGCCAAATTTTCGCCGACCCTCCTCCCTGTCTTGGAAGAGCAAGTCTGAAGCACATGCTACACTGTTCCTCACAGACCCCCAGCAATAGCAAGACTCTGCTTCCCGCGGTGGTAACCAGTTCAATTAGACAGCCTTCCAGATGCTTCCTCCATCTTTGCCTCACTCCCCAGCCTCCGCCACGATTCCCTGGGATCACCTCTTGGGAGCCTTGATGAGAGTAGTGGACCAAATCAGGACAGTAGGTTAGTCTGGCGTTTTGGGGAGGGGATGCTTTACAAGTGGGTGGGGTAACTGCCTCCTAAAAAAGGAGGAAGCCCAGATGCCTCCCTCCCTTTTTGCTTCTCCTATGTGGCAGTTTGACCTGCACAGGCTAAGTGGCCAGGACTAGTTCAGGCTCTAAGGCAAAAATGTGCTTTTTCTTGTTGTTCATGACACTATTTTTTTCTTGTCACTTATGGGATGCTTCAGGCTGGTCTTTCCTTACAGCACTAATGCTAAGTCTCTACCCTGAGTTTGGAAGTTAATTAGCAGGAAGAGAAGCAGAGGCCTATGATGAAAACGGTAACACAGAGGTGCCTAAAATGGGGCCAGGAATGAACTGTAACTGCACAAAGACAACATTAGAAGATTAACATTAAAAAGCACAGCTCCACATGGAAGACTGACCCCATTGTGCCTAGCAGGTGGTATGAGCTGCTGGTTTGGCAGTTCAGGGGTGGTGGGGCCCCTAGGCAAGAGGCAGATGGTATCATGGCTAAGGATGGAATTATATTATAGGAGAAGGAGACTTATTCAGGGAACAGCTGGAATTGACAGAGTAGGTTATTCAGGCTGGCTTTAGCAGCCGTGGGTCCCAGCTGTTTTTAAGTAGCTAGTGTATCTGTTGGTTTTAGCACAGTGATCACTGGGTTTAACAAAAACAGGGATTCATCTAGGGGACATCTGGGAAAGCAGGAATCTGATATTTTATGTGGATAGAAGTCAGAGGAGGGTTTTTTAATCTACCTGAGAGTGCTGAGGAAGTGTCACTTCGCCAGGGACTTCTGGTTGTCACCAGAGGAGACACCACCATTGACCGAGCCAGCAAAAGCTAATCTGTCAACACCCTGTTTCTCAAGCATGGCTACAGGCCTTCAGGCTTAGATAGCTTCTGTAGGTTTCTACAGTGTGAAATTTTTGCTGGTGAGGCATTAGTAGGAGTTCTCTCCTGCGTCCTGCTCTGGAGAAGGGGCTAAAGAACTGTTGGGTTTTTAGGGTGTAGGGAAGAACCTTTCATGCTTTGCCCATCTCTGTCCAGAGACGTAGAACTTTCTCCCCACACACTGAAAAGGGAAATTCTGACTCTCTCTCCGTCTTCTGTAGGAGGTAAGATTTACCTAATTTTGGGTATTCGTGGGAGCCTGAAATTGGGGAAACTGCATTTCTTGGTTGTATCGTGTCAAGGCACTGAGAGTCACTAACTGCTCAGCCACTGCACGTCTTCTTGTCCCATTTGCCACCCCCTAACCCCCGTGATCAGGTGCACAAGCATGATGTGCTTGGCCTTCATACAGTAACTCCCCAGGACAGTGACGTCCTGAGGTAGGGAACTTGCCATTTTCCATTTTCTCTGCCTCTAGCTGACTCTGCTGTGCAGATTAGCTATATTTAACAAGAAAGGAGTAGGAAGGCCTCACTCTGGACATGGGCCTTCATTCTCCAATCTAGCCATTTCTAGAAATGGGTGCTGAGAAGTAGAATCTAGGGCTGTTACACAACTACAAACATATATAACATATGTATACATATACATTCCTTAACATATATAATTTTCTTCTGATCCATTTGAAAGTCAGTTGCAGACATTATGCTACTTTACTCCTAAACTACAATGCTGTAGTATATATTTCCTAAAAACAAAGACTTTTTTTACATAAAGCCACAAAACAATTATCAAAATCAGAAAACTAATATTGATACAGGGTAGATATAATCTAATCTATAGGCTTTATTTGTATTTTTCCAAATGTTCTAATAATGTTCTTAATGGCAAAAAAACAAACAAACAAATAAAATCCTGCTTTGCTTTCAGTCACCATGCCTCTTTAGGCTGCTTTAATTTGGAACAGTCCCTTAGTCTTCTTTGTCTTTCATGACGTTGATAATTGTGAAGAATGTAAGCCCTGGTTATTTGGTAGATTGCCCCTCAAGTTGGATTTGTCTGATATTTCCTCTTGATTAGATTTATGTTACACAGTTTTGGCAAGAATATCACAGAAGTGATGTGTGCTCAGAGCATCATATCGGGGGTGCATAGTGTCTGTCTCCTTTCTGATGATGGCAATTTTGATCACTTGGTTAAGGTGCTATCTACCAGCTTTCTTCCCTATAAAACTACTAATCAATTAACTAATAATTAATAAGACTCCTGTGGACAGATAGATCGATATAACATTAAGGATCCTGTTACTCCTTAAACTTTCACCCATTAGTTTTAGCATCCACTGAAGATTTTGGCCTAAATCAACTGTTATTATGATGGTTACCAAAGAGTGATGTTCTAGTTCTATCTATGGAATTATTTCTATGATTTCTACTCTAAGAAAAACTTTCCCTTGTCACCCATTTTGTTTATATAGTCATCCATTCATCCATTTATATCAGTGTGGGATAATGGATTTTGTTTTATTCAGTGGATTATGTTCTTCTACTATGTTTTTTTGTTATTATTTCAAAATATTACCAGGATACAAATGTTTTTGTTACCTAGATCACTTTTGTTATGCTTGAGTCGGGGTTATATTATAAGTGTGTCCATCACCCAGATAGTGTTCATTGTACCCGTTAGGTAGGTTTTTGCCCCTCCCCTCCTACCCTCTCCCCCCTGCTTGATTTCCACTGAGTTTTACTTCCCTCTGTGCACATGTGTGCTCATTGGTTAGTTCCAATTTTAACGGTGAGTACATGTAGTATTTGTTTTTCCGTTCTTTAGATACTTCATTTAGGATAATGGTTTCCACTTCCATCCAAATTGTTGCAAAAGGCTTTAATTCATCCTTCTTCATGGCCAAGTAGTATTCCATAGTATACATATACCACATTTTGTTAATCCATTCATGCATGAATTGATGGGCACTTGAGTTGATTCCACATCTTTGCAATTATGATTTGTGCTGTAATAAACATTCAAGTGCAGGTGTCTTTTTGATAAAATGACTTCTTTTCCTTTTGGGTATATACCCAGTAGTGGGATTGCTGGATCAAAAGGTAGGTCTACTTTTAGTTCTTTGAGGAATCTCCATACTGTTTTGCATAGAGGTTGTACAAATTTGCAGTCCCACCAACAGTGTATAAGCTTTCCTTTCTCTCTGCATCCACACCAGCATCTAGTGTTTTTGGACTTTTTCATAAAAGCCGTTCTAACTGGGGTAAGGTGGTATCTTGTTGTGGTTTTAATTTGCCTTTCCATGATGATTAGTGATGTGAGCATTTTTTCCTATGTTTATTGGCCATTTGTCTATCTTCTTTTGAAAAGCTTCTGTTCATGTCTTTTGCCCACTTTTTAAAGGGATTGTTTGCTTTTTTCTTGCTGATTTGCTTGAGTTCTTTGTAGATGCTGGTTATTAGCCCTTTATCAGATGTATAGCTTGTGGATGTTTTCTCCCATTCTGTAGGTTTTCTATTTGCTCTGTTGATTATTTCCTTAGCTGTACAGAAGCTTTTTAATTTAATCAAGTCCCATTTATTTATTTTTGTTGTTGCTGTGATTGCCATTGGGGTCTTCTTCATAAATTCTTTGCCTAGGCTGATATCTAGAAGAGTTTTTCCAACATTTTCTTCTAGAATTCTTATGGTTTCATGCCTTACATTTAAGTCTTCTACCCATCTTAAATTAATTTTTGTGAATGGTGAGAGATATGGATCCTGTTTCATTCTTCTGCATGTGACTACCCAATTCTCCCAGCACCATTTATTGAATAGGGCTTCTTTTCCCCAGTGTATATTGTTATCTGCTTTGTCCAAGATCAGTTGGCTGTATGTTTTTATATCTGGGTTTTCTGTTCTGTTCCATTGGTCTATGTCTCTATTTTTGTGCCAAAACCATGCTGTTTTTGTTATTATAGCCTTGCAGTATAGTTTGAAGTCTGGTAAAGTAATGTGTCTAGATGTGTTCTTTTTGTTTAAGATTGCTTTGGCTATTTGGGCTTTTTGTGTTTCCATACAAAGCGTAGAATTATTTTTTCTAGATCTGTGAAATGTGACATTTTGGTATTTTGATGGCAATTGCATTGAATCTCTAAATAACCTTGGGTAGTACAGATATTTTAACAATGTTGATTCTACAAATCCATGAGCATGATATGTTTTTCCATTTGTTTGTGTCATCTGCAATTTCTTTCCTCAGTGTTTTGTAGTTCTCTTTGTAGAGATCTTTCATCTCCTTGGTTAAGTATATTCCCAGATATTTTATTTTCTTTGTAGCTATTGTGAATGGTGTTGAGTCTTTGATTTGAGAGGATTTAGTTGAGAAGTGGGAGAAAGAAAGGGCCCTTTGATTTGATTCTCAGCTTGACTGTTATTGGTGTATAGGAATGCTACTAGTTTGTGTACATTGATTTTGTAACCTGTGACTTTGCTGAATTTATTTATCAGTTCTAGCAGTCTTTTGGTGGAGTCTTTGGGGTTTTCTAGATATAAGATCATATCATCAGCAAAAAATGATAGTTGACCTCCTCTTTCCCAATTTGGATACACTTTATTTCTTTCTCTTGCCTGATTGCTCTGGCTAGGACTTCCAGTGCTATGTTGAATAGAAGTGGTGACAGTGGGCACCCTTGTCTTGTTCCAGTTCTTAGTGGGAATGCTTTCAACTTTTCCCCATTCAGTATGATGTTGGCTGTGGGTTTGTCTTATATGGCTTTTATAATCTTGAGATATGTTCCTTTTATGCCTACTTTGTTGAGAGTTTTTATCATGAAAAGATGCTGAATTTTGTTAAATGCTTTTTCTGCATCTATTGAGATAATCATATCGTCTTTGTTTTTGCTTCTGTTTTTGTGGTGAATCACACTTATTGATTTATGTATGTTGAACCGTCCTTGCCTGGGATGAAGCCCACTTGGTCATGGCTGATTACTTTTTTGATGTGTTGTTGAATTTGGTTTGCTAGTATTTTACTGAGGATTTTTGCATCTATATTCATAAGGGATATTGGTCTGTAGTTTTCTTTTTTTTGTTGTGTCCTTTCCTGACATTGGTATCAAGATGATACTGACTTCATAGAATGAGTTGGGGAGAATTTCCTTCTTTTCAATGTTATGGAGTAATTTCTGCAGTATGGATACCAGCTCTTCTTTGCAGGTCTGGTAGAATTTGGCTGTAATCCATCTGGTCCTTGGATTTTTTTTGTTGGAAGTTTTTTATTATTGCTTCAATCTTGATGCTCATTACTGGTCTGCTCAGGAGTTCTATTTCTTCCTGATTGAGTCTTAGGAAGTTGTGTGTTTCTAGGAATTTGTCTATTTCCTCTACATTTTTGAGTTTATGTATGTAAAGATTTTCATAGCATTCACAGATGATATTTTGTATTTCTGTGGTATCAGTTGTAATATCTCATTTTTCATTTCTGATTGAGCTTATTTGGTTTCTTTCTCTTTTACTCCTAGTTAATCTAGCAAGAGGTCTATAAATTTTGTTTATCTTTTCAAAGAACCAACTTTTCATTTCATTGATCCTTTGTATTGATTTTTGATTTCCATTTTGCTTAGTTCTGCTCTGACCTTAGTTATTTCTTTTCTTCTGCTGGCTTTGGGTTTGGTTTGCTCTTCCTTTTCTAGTTCCTTGAGATGTATCATTAGATTGTTGATTTGTGATCTTTCTTTCTTTTTGATGTAGGCATTTAAAGCTATGAATTTTCCCCTTAGGACTGCTTTTGCTGTATCCCATAGATTTTGATAGCTTGTGTCCTCTTTGTCATTTAGTTTGAGGAATCTATTGATTTCCATCTTAATTTCATTATTGACCCAATAATTGTTCAGCAGTAGGTTGTTTAATTTCCATAACTTTGTGTAGAATTGAGTGTTTCTCTTGGGGTTGATTTCTAGTGTTATTCCACTGTGGTCTGAGAAGATACATGGCATGATTTCTATTTTTTTTAAATTTGTTGAGACATGTTTTGTGGCTAAGATATGATCAATCTTGGAGAATGTTCCATGTGCTGATGAAAAGAATGTATATTCAGTAGCTTTTGGGTAAAATATTCTGTAGATGTATGTTACGCCCATTTGTTCTAGAGTCCCATTTAAGTCCAGTGTTTATTTATATATTTTCTGCTTGGATGATCTGTCCAGTTTTGTCAGTGGGGTGTTGAAGTTCTCGGCAATTATGATGCCACTGTTTACCTCTTTGCTTAGATCTAATTGGGTTTGCTTTGTGAATCTGGGTGCTGCTGTGTTAGGTGCATAAATATTTAGGATTGTTATGTCTTCTTGTTGAATTGCTCCCTTTACCATTAAATAATGACTATCTTTGTCTTTCTTTACTATTGTTGATTTTAAGTCAATTTTATCTGATATGAGAATGGCTACAATTGCTTTCTTTTGGTTTCCATTTGCGTAGAATTTTTTTTCCATCCCTCACCTTGAGTCTATATGAGTCCTTGTGGGTTAGATTGTTTCCTGAAGGCAGCAGATATTTGGATTATATTTTTTCATCCATTCAGCCAGCCTATGTCTCTTGAGTGGGGCATTCAGACCATTCACGTTGATTGATAGGATTGATATGTGGAATGCTGTTCTGTTCATCCTGCAGGGTAGTACCTTATTGCTTTGCTTTCCTCTTGTGTTATTGTTTTATAAGAGCTCTGAGCTTTAACTTTTGGGTGGTTTTTACACTGGTGGGTGTCTATTGTGTTGATCCACATATAATGTGGTTCTGAGTATTTCCTGCAGAGCAGGTCTGGTCTTGACAAATTCCCTCAGTGTTTGCTTATCTGGAAAAGTCTTTTTTACTCCTTCATATATGAAACTTGGTTTTGCAGGATACAAAATTCTAGGTGGGCAGTTGTTCTGTTTAAGAAGACTGAAGATGGGGCCCCAATCCCTTCTGGCTTGTAGGGTCTCAGTTGAGAAATCTGCAGTTAGCCTTATGGATTTTCCTTTGTAAGTTATGTGATGTTTTCACTTCAGGGCTCACAGGAGTTCCTCCTTCATGTTGACTTTGGCCAGTTTGATGACTATGTGTCTTGATGATTGCCTCTTTGCAATGAATCTCTCAGTTGTTCATTCTTATACCTGGATGTCTAAATCTATAGCAAGACTAGGGAAGTTTTCCTCAATTATTCACTCAAATAGGTTTTCCAGCCCTTATGTGTTTTCTTCTTCACCCTCAGGGATGCCTATGATTCTTATATTTGGCCATTTTACATAACCCCATATTTCTTGTAGGCTTTGTTCATTCCTCTTAATTCTCTGCTCTTTATCCTTGACTGACTGAGTTCATTTGAAAGAGTTGTTTTCAAGCTCTTAGATTCTTTCTTCTGCCTGGTCTAGTCTATTCTTAAAACTTTCCACTGTGTTTTGTATTTCCTTAAATGAATTTTTCACTTCCAGAAGTTCTATTTGGTTTTTTATTTTTTATTTGTTGATCTCTTTAGTGAATTTTTCATTCATTAGCTGAATTATTTTTCTCATTTCTTTCAGGTGGGTTTCCATTTTCTCTTGGATTTCATTGAGCTTCCTTACAATCCATATTTGGAATTCTTTGCCTGTCATTCCAATATTTTTATTTTGGTTGGTATCCATTACTGGAGAGCTGGTGTTCACTTTTGGGGGTGTTTTTTGCTTTTAAGTGTGCAATAGCATTATGTCTGAAAAGTGTACCTACCTTAATTATAAAATACTTTATTGCTAAAAAATGCTAATAATCATCTGAGCCTTCAGTGAGTCATAATCCTTCTGCTGGTGGAAGGTAGTTTGTCTTTGTTGATGGCTGCTGACTGATAAGGTTGGTGGTTGCTAAAGATTGGGGTGGCTGCGGCAATTTCTGAAAATAAGACAACAATGATGCTTGCTTCATCAATTGACTCTTTCATGAAAGATTTCTCTGTAGCATATGATGCTGTTTGATAGCATTTTACCCACTGTTCAACTTCTTTCAAAATTGAAATCTGAATTCTGCCAAAAATCTCAATAAGATTGTCATTGATCTTCCCAAGAGCCTGCAGATAAGAACCCAGACCAACTGACAATTTGATTTTGACCTTGTGAGACTTGACAGAAAACCCAGTTGAGCCCACCTGGACTCTGACCTACAGAATCTTTAGTTAATAGATGGGTTTTGTTTAACACCAGTAAATTGTGGTCATAGAAAACTAAAACATTAATCAATCCCATTAGTCTCTGGTTTATAATTTTTGCATTTTTTGGGTGCAAATGATCAGATACATATTTATTTTCTTCTTTACTCTCCTTTCTTAAATAAAAGGTAGCATACTGTTTATAGTCTTTTACATTTTACTTTTTTTCACTTAAAAATATAACCTGGAAATCACTCAACATCAGTCCGTAGAATTCTTTCTCTATTCTATTTTACAGCTATGTAGACTCTATTGTATGTTTATAACATAGTTTATTCAATATCTCTTCCATGTATGGGCACATAGGTTATTTCCAATAGTTTGCAGTCATAAACAATGCTACTATGTATAACCTTTTGAATCTTCAAGGAAATTTCTAAAAGTGATATTGCCAGGTCAAAAGATAAACATGTACATAGTTTTATTTGATCTTACAAATTTCCTCTCATAAAAGATATATCAAAAGATATCCCCACTAATGAGCCAGTGCTACTGTTTTAATTAATTATTGAGACTTTATTATCTGTTTTAATATCTGGTAGAATTAGTATCTTCTCATAGCTATCTTTTTCACGGTTTTTCATCTATTCTTCTATGCTTATTTTTTCATATGAAATGGAGCTCCATAAAAAAGTTTTATGGTAGTTTTATTCAGATAGCATTAAATGTATAAACTAACCTTGAGAGAACTGACCTTTATTTTCTGATATGGTGTCATCCTACCCAAGAGCATGGTACATCTTTCAATTTATTCAAATCTACTTTTGTGTCTTTAAAACATGTTTTAAGATTTTTCTCATAAAGGTTTTGCATTTTTGCATATTTCTTGTTGAATTTATTTTCTTTGTTGCTATTGTATATAAGTTCTTTCTACCATTATTATCTTCTGGCTGATTCTTCTATGTGTATATGAAGGTTATTGATTTCTGTATGCTAATGTTATATAATGAATACTTATATAGTTTAAATTAGTTTTGTCATTGATTCTCTGGGGTTTTGCAGGTACACGATGCAAAGTAGAGATAGGTTTACTTCTTCTATTCCATTTTTTGGGGGTGTCCAATTTATGTTTCTTGTGAAACTGTACTGGCTAATACCTCCAGTACAAGAATGAGTAGTAGTGGAGAAAGTGTACAACCTTGTCTTGTTTAAACATTAATGGAAATACCTGTAATGTTTATTAATTAAGATGCTGGCTTTAGGACTAAGTTATATCTACCTTTATCATGTTAAGAAATTATCCATCAATTCCTATTTTCTTGGATTTTTTTGGAATTAAGAAAGGGTAATAAATTTTACTGAAGGTCTTTTCACTGTCCATAGAGATTATCATGTGACTTTTTTTCTTAGAATTTTTAATATATATATTTTTGTATTTTATAATTTATACTTTCCTAATTTCTTACACCCCTGAAATAAATTGCACTTGATCATAGTGTATGTCTGTTTATGTAGTGTTAGCTTCTGCTTGCTAAAATTTTATTTAAAACTTTTACATCAATAGTTTTAAGTGATATTGGCAGGTAAATTTCTTTATATGTACCATCTTTATCAAGTTTAGGTATAAATGTTATATTTGCTTCATAAAAACATTAGGATGTTTTCCTTTATTTTTAAATACTCTGGAATAATTTATGGAGCATTTTAACTATCTGGTTTTTGAAGGTATGGTGAATCCTTCCTCTTCCCCTCTATCTCAAAAATTATCTGAGCATGCTACTCTATTGTGTGATCATTCCTTGATAACTTTGTCCATTTCCTCTTTGGAAATTTGTGTGTTTCTATCTCCAGCAGGGCAGTTTTTATAAACTGTGTATTTGTATAGCACTACAAAATTATATATTTCACCCAGCTTTTCAAATTTATTTGCCTAAAAGACTGCAAAATCATCTCATAATTTTTTAAAATTTCTTTTGTTTCAGTAGTACTTCTTTCCCACTTCTCATTTCCTTGATTTATGTTGTCTACCTTTTTCTTGAATAAGTTAACCAGTGGTTTGTCTAAGCTGTTAATTTCTTCAAAAACCAAAAGAGGATTTTAGATTTAAGTAGATCTGCTGTTTTTATATTATTTTTCTCTTTTATATCTGTCTTACTTATTATTTCTTTCCTTCTCTTTTCTTTTCTTTTCTTTTACTTTGTTATATTTTCTAGCCTTTTAGCTAAATTTAATTTACTTATTTTCATCCTTTTATTTTTATGTACTAAGAGGTTTAAGGCTATGAATTTCCTCTGACCACTGTTTAAATGCATCCCCAAAATTCTGATGTATGTTTTTATTGTTATCATTTCTTAGAGATTTTGTAATTTTTGTTTGCATATCCCTTTGACTGAGGAGATAATAAATATTTTTAAATTTCTAGATGGAAGGATCTTTTTTCTTACTTTATTAATATTTTTAGTGTTTATACATTATAATCAGAGGGTAGTCTTTGTAATGTTTTTATGATGTACTGATATTTTCTTTGTTATTTAACATACCCTAACTTATGATTAATTTTGTGAATCTCCCATGTACATTTGAGCAGTTACATTCTGTATTATCAGGTCTGATACATAGCCATAAGACCTACGTTAGTGATTATGTTGTTTAGGTTGTCTATATCCTTACTTATCTTGTCCACTTGATTTGCCTTGTACTGAGAGCAACTCATTGATATTTTTTTATTATTCATCTGTTTCCATTTATGTGTCCTTGTAGTTCTTAAAATTTTTGCTTCAAAATATGTTGCTGTGTTATTTAGTGCATAGATAATTATAGCTATTATATCCTTATTGTGAATTGTGGTATTTATAATTAAAAAGTGACTTTATTTGTCACATTTAATTTGTGGTTGTTGTTAACTTCTACTTTGTCTGACATCAATATCACTACACCTGCTTTCTAATTTTTTCATTTGCTGGTACTTTTTCTGTCTCTCTACATTTATCTTTTCCAAATCATTTTGTTTTAGGGTTTTAAAAATATAATTATGGTTATTATATAATTGTAATTAAATTATAATATAATTTCTTATAGTATAGCTGGGCCTTGATTTTTTTTAGCCAAAATGAAAGAATTTTTTTAAATAGGTGAATTAAGTCCATTCATATTGTGATTGGTAGGAAATTAAAATATTTTTAAAGTATTTAATTTTTTCTAACATTTTCTTTCTTTATTCACATTTAATATTCTTTATTATATTGATATAGAATGTATCTAGGATGTTGTTTTTTCTCCTTAATAAATTTTGAGATAACAAAGTAAACATTCTGCTTTTAATCCAGTCTCATAATATATAAAAAATTAATAAGTCATCTATTTTCTTGAGTGATTTGTGATCTAAATGGAATTAAATAACTAAAAATAAAATATAGTGATTAAAGGTTACTTTGCTTCATGTTAATTTCATTTATAAATGTAAGCTTACCAAAACATTCCAAAAGCTGAAAATTGTAATCCATTATATGTCTATCCAGGAAGACATATATTATGCTGACTTATTATTATTGAAACTTTGATAAGTGTGTTGCTTTAAGAAGCATATGATGCTCTTTCTAAATTTATCTAACTAACACAAACTGAATATATATTTTCCTATATATTTAGCTAACTGGAAATTCTTAGCAATTTCTATGTGTTTACAAAATTAATAGCTTTCACAATCATTATTATTGCAATATTTTACTCTTTCAATACATGTCTGCTTCAAATAAAGGAGAATTTCAGCATATAAAGCACACAAGGAAATCATCATTGAAGGTTATACTTAGAATGCTTACCCAATTTTGAATATGAATATGCATTGTTCATATTACTAATATTGTGCTGACTACCTATTATAAAGACCTGTGAAACTGCATGATTTCAAATACACTGAATTTAAGGATTGAGAGATTGATATTGAAGAAGGAAGAAGGTGAAGCCGAATAGCTGATGTGGTTGAGAATATCAAGGCTGGCGCCAAATTTATGCATCCCTAAAATGTATTATTTCAATTTAACTCATTTTTTTGGATACTGGTAATGTTGGAATTTTTGTATGTTTAATAACACTTTTATTTCTTTTTCTCTGAATTATATATTCATGCCTCATTTTTTGAATGCTAACACTCAAGATATACATAGAGATATTTGGAGACTGGGCTGAGCGTCTGTCTTTCAATCTGTGGTTTAACTCTATAGACAGAGCTAATTGAGTCTGGTAAAGAGGGCTGTGATGGAAAAAGCAATTCTGCAAATGGATTAGAAATCAGAAAGCTCTGGATCAAAGGATTCTTGTATCATTAAAATGCCAGGGAAAGAATACTATGGTTTCTTGAGGCAAGTGCCCAGGCTGATTTCTCAAGGATTTGCATTTTGGGATGGATTGACAAGTTAGCTATTTGAAGCTGAAGTTATCTCTGAATCATTCAAAGAAAAGAACAAAACTTCGGCTGGTAAATGTAAAAACTTGAATTTGATGAAGAGAGCTGCACAAGATTTTATGCTCTTTGGTTTCCTGCAAGCCTGATATAAATCACTGTACGCCTGATCACCAGCAATCAGTGACAAACAGTGGAAATGCCCTAGAAGGTGAAGATTTCTGACTACACACACACACAAAACACATTTACAGTGCTTTCCATGAGCCCAGCACCATGCTGCATATAGGTACGTAATAAAAATAGTGGAGCATATTCCTTGCTAAATACAATAAATTCTTTGAGGATTGAGACTAAAATAGGTATCTTTACCTGCCATGGTTCATAATGTACTTATTTGGGACATTTAAGAATTCTAATGTCTCTTCTCCAGTTGGGTTTCTGAAAATACCTGTAGAGAAGGAATTCAAGGTCAAGAAAATAAGACCTTATGTGGAGGAGAAATAGGAAAAGAGGATGAGAGACAGGAAGATGAATCTACTTTCATAATTATTGCATCATAGCAAGAGGAATTAGAAACACCTCCCTACCAGTCTCACTTGGGACACTGATGGAAATAATTCCCTTGCAGGCAGCACATTCTCGTGGTGCAGATAAAAGCAGCCATTCAAGACAACAGCAGCTCACTCGCGATATTGACAGCTTAAATAGGGCTGTTAGATTTGGGAAATAAAAATATAGGATGTCTAGTTAAATTTGAATTTCAGATAAACAATGAAATTTCTTAGTATAAATATTTATGTTCCAAGCAAATATTGAGGTTATCCCTAGACCATTCAAAGGAAATATTATATGGGGTATGCTTATGCTAAAAAATTAATCATTTACCTGAAATTGAAATTTAACTGTGTGTCCTATATTTTATCTGGCAACCCTAAGCCCAATACCACTCCCCCAACCCTCTTTACATCTAAAACAAAGAAAGAAACAAAGAAAGAAAAAATGAAAAGACCATTTTGTCCAATAAGAGGAACACATTGACTCTACAAAGAAATCCAGGTCTCCATAAGTGAAGGGGATATTTTTTTATCAATAAAGATTAAGCCTGAGCCGGGTGCAGAGGCTCATGCCTGTAATCCTAGCACTGTGGGAGGCTGAGGTGGGATGATTGCTTGAGGTTAGGAGTTCAAGACCAGCCTGAGTTAGAGTGAGACTCCATCCTACAAAAAGCAGAAAAATTAGTCAGGCATGGTGGCACACGCCTGTAGTCCCAGCTACTTGGGAGGCTGAGGCAGGAGGATAGCTTGAGCCCAGAGAATTTGAGGTTGCAGGGCAACAGAGGGAGACTCTGTCTCAAAAAAAAAAAAAAATTAAGCCTGCATACTCTCTGAAAAAAAATATACGTGCTTGAAAAAATTAGTCATTGAAAATATTTTAAAAATAAATACACATTTTGACAATCAAACTATACAGAGATATATATCAAGAAAATTCTAATAACCTACTACTCTCTGTCCCCCAATTCTATACCCTCAAAGTGACCAATATTCACTGTTGATGTGTATTCATGCACATTGTTGCTATGCTCATACATATATGTACCCTTACAGAATTCCCTTTTAATAGGATCATGTTACTTTGCAACCTGAGTAACACACTTACTTTAAGCCCGCCTAATTAAAGGAACTGGAAGATTACAGTTCACACTGTTGGCAATGCTGAGTTAGCATCCTTTAATGTTCTCAGCCTTGACTGCAGACACAACTCCAATGGCCCTAGGATGCCCATTCCTCCTAGGATCATAGTCCTTTAACCCCATACTGTCTAATACAGTAGCCACTAGCCACACGTAGCTGTTGAGCATTAGAAATGCAGCTTATCCAAATGAAGATGTGCCGTAAGTATACAATACACACTGGCTTCGGAAAATGTAGTTGCAAAATAAAAAATTTCAAGTGTCTCATTAATAATTTTTATGTTGATTACTCATTGAAATGGTAATAGTTGGGATATATTGAGTTAGATAAAAATACAATTACATCTATATCTTTTTACATGTCTAAAATATGACTACTAGAAAATTATAAATTACATATGTGATTTGCATTATATTTCTATTGGCAGCACTGTTCCAATATGTATATGTACAAAGGCCTCCAAATGACATGAGTTCACTCCAGGGAGTATGCAAGATGATTCCTGGAGGGTGTAGAGAGAAAATGTAACCTTTATTCTTACTGACTTTTACTTGATCAATTTTTAATTTTTATTTTTGTGTCTGTGTCACAATGTACATAATATACCATCATGATATTAAGTGTATATCATATGCAATCAATAAACATACATTTATTTTGGATGTATTAAAAACATTTTTACTGATAGAGGTGCACAATAAAAATTAAGACATGGTGGTATGCTTTGCGGGGGCTAGCAGAGGGTTCGTCTTCTGTCTCTCCTGTGTTTCTTCTCGTTGTATGGTTGCCCTTGGGGTGTGACCCTCCTTTTACTCCTTTGTGCTGACTTTGTTCATTTTCTCTCCTGAATCATGTCCAAAGACTTCCCAGGGAGGAGAAATGGAGCTATAAGCTTTGGCTTTCTGTCTTTTGGATCTTAGGGTTTGGTGTCCTTGCTCCTGAGAGGCCCTGAACATCCCCTGTAGCAAGGCTGGGCTGCCTCTGGCCTTCCCCGTGTGTCTTCCTCCCAGAGAGCTGAGTTCTCACCCGCAGCACCTCCTTCTCCCTCAGACTCTTCCCCAGCATCTACTGCATCACTTCTGGGCTGCGGAGGTTACAAAGGAGAACCAGGTTTATGCCACTTTGATCCTAACAGATGACAAGAAGAGAAAAAGCAAAAGTGAGATGAGGGGATGGACTGATTCCAGGGGCTTAGACCTGACTCTCTCTCAAGTCAATTTCCATTGAATGGAAACCAACACTGTCTCCACCCGGATCATTTGTATTAGAAAGGTGTTGTGGGAGTTCATTAGCACTGTAACACTTTCTCCGAAAGAACTTCAGTTCAATCATTTCTTTTGAAGGTGGTATGTTGTGGCAGCAATGAGAAATACGGGATGAACGCGTGAGTGGTAAACAGTTGCACGGGGGAGATGACAGAACCAGGCTGTTTTAAGGGGCTTGCACCCCACCCACCAACGGCTCAGGTCCTGGCGCACACATGCACACACACGCACATGCACACACATGTGTACGCACACACGCTCACACCACTTGCCCTGCCCCAGGCTTATTCCCCCTAAAATTGAATCCTGCCTTTGCTTCTGGTAATTCACATCCCTTTTTCTCAGCCCCCGCACTCACACAATCTCTCACCCTTATGCTCAGAAAGCATTTACTGCCCGAGGGCCTGTGCTAGGGATGGTCTGGTGACCACATTTCAGGGCATTCTGGGTGTGGTATTTTGGGTTGGATCTTATTGAAATTGCCAATATTGGATGGTTTCTGGTCTGCAAAATGGCTATTTAATAAGGTTCAGTTTAATATTATTCAAGCTTATACATTCCTATTTTGGGGTTCACAGCATTATAACAGAGTTGTCAAAAATACAAATTGTGGCACTAGACTTATGATTTACTAGTTTTGAAAACGTAAGTAAGTTTTTAGTTACTTAACCCAACTGGACGTCATTTTCCCCATATAAAAATGGAGATAATAACAGTAGGCTCTACTTCATGGAGTGGTTGTGAGGTTCCAAGACTTAGTCTTTATAAAGTACTTAATATATATTGCCCAGCACATAGTAAGTGCTCAGTAAACATTAGCTGCTATGATCATCTTTACTGGGAGGTATTAGCAACAATCATCTACTACAGAAGTCCATGTACAGCTATTTCTATTTGGAAAACAATGACTAGACCTGCTCCATTAAGAGAAAACCTCCCAGCCAGCAAAACCACCACCATATCAATAGGGAAAATTGAATACTTCATCTAAACCATAAAAACACAATAAAAGTTCTTCAAATAAAGCAGTTAGGAACTTTAGTGTTTGACTTTTGAGCAGAGAAGAGCAACATGGCAGTGGGAAGGACCCAGAAGGCATGAGGGTGCAGGAAGGAGGCAGGAGGTGGCCGTGCTGGCTGGGTCTCACTCTGGGCAGGGTTTCAGTGTCTAGAGACTTGCTTGTTTATTCTGAATGGGAGCCAAGGGCTGAGTGCCCTTGTGAGGAGTTCATGTTGAGTTTCGTGTTTGTGCAAGGAGGGCTTGAAGGGCAGTGTGGCCACAAGGACTGATGGACAGACAGACAGACACGTCTGGATTTATGACTGAGCAGCTGACCAGTGCCAGCTTGCTAGTGAGGACATACTCAATTTAACACAAGCTGCTGGTATCCGAAACTAGGAGTCAAAGAAATAATTGACGTTATTAATAATCTTCAGGCAGGAGGGCTGCTCTGGTGCCCTGGCTGTGCCCAGATAGCTAAGATTCCTGGGTGCAGATTCCAGGAGCACACTGAACCTATCTCCACAGACAAGCTGGAGTCCAAGAACCCCTTCCCTGGTTGTCACAGGAGTCCACCATAGTCTGCCTGGTCAGCTACTCCAGCAACCAAGGGGCTTCCTCATAAGACAGAGTGAAATAAAGGAAAATCAGACAAATAGGTGTTGGACTAAACTGGCTGGTCACTGCCAAAATGGAGCATTAAGACCAAAGAGACAGCAGGGCTTTGGGCCTGGGGGTGGGGGTGGGAGGGTCATTTTAATATTAGTGTGGCCCCAATTTCTTACCCACTGGGCCTCAGTTTCACCATCTGAGAAATGATAGTGAAAATCTGACTCGTGGGCTATAGGGAGATTGAGAGCAAGTCCTGACTGTGCCTTGCACCTTAGTTCATTTTCCTTCTCTCTGTAGAAAGTCACTCCAGGAAAGAGCCAACAATTCTGGCCCTGACAGGCACATGCAGCCCGCCCCACCTTGTGAACGCAGGCCCTCCCTTCTCCCTCCCTCCCTCCCTCTGTCCTCTCTTCCTGGATTTTCCCCAGAAGGCCCCAGGGCGCCCAGGCCAACTGCCAAACCACGGGACTCTGTGACTGGTTTTCAGGGACGCCCTCCCCTTTACCCCTCCAATTGTGGGCTGTGCAGGGCAGTCCTGCCCTGGGCCCCCTCCCAGGAGGGTGAGGCCCGGGGCTGCCCCAGCTCACTATGCCAGCACTCTTGAGGGGTATTCATTTGAAACCACCACCGACAATCTGTGTTTATTCGGGGCTTGCAGAGGAGCCAAGGGTTAGGAAAGGAGCTGCGTTCCAGAACTTTCCATGATTCCCATCAGGCTGCGTCAATCGGGCCCTCTACCTGGAAGGAGAGCTAGGATTTCTCTTTCCAATTCCCCTGAAAGGACCACACACCACTTGCAGTCTGAAATCCCTCTTCTTACCCACGGACAATGCAACCCATCCTGCGCCTTACCAAAGACAAGAACTATTAGGGAAATCATGATGGGAATTGAGGATACCAAATTTTATACATTTATGGTTGCCAGGGATAGAAAGACTTCTTTATTTTACAATGTTTAATATTTCAACTTTTTATTGAAATATAACACATATAGAAAAGTACACAAATTGTAAATAGACAGTTGGGAGTGGATGGCAGGGGAAAATTAATGCTAGAACTCAGTTTCAGTCTCTTTAGCTAGACCGTGCAGCCTCTTATAGCACAGGAATTGAGAGCATTCCTTAGGAACATTTTTAGTTTATTTATTATAACATGGGGCAAGCTGGAGCCAGCTTGCACCAGCTCAGAAGAGCCCATTTTTCCCATCCCTTTCTAATTCCATGTTCAGTGTCCTCACATTGGAACTTAAAATCAGGATTGGTGGGAGAATTTACATCACAGAAAGCAATAGATGATAAGTATTAATAGAATTAGTAGCCTCCCCTTGCCCCCAGAGACAGTCTTCAAACATTTACCAACAAACCACTGCTTACAACTCTCCTAAAATGTGTGAACAAAATTTGAGTAACTCTCTGGCCAACTCCAGTTTAATCACTCCCTGCCCCCTTGCTCAAAAAAACTCCACTTCCGGTTATGCTGCCCTGAGAGTACACGGCCTTTGCAATCTTCCTTCTGGAAATCCTCATGCATTTGACAACTGCTGCACCTCAGCCTTTTCTTCCCTTTTCTGCTTTCTGTTAAGTGATTGCTGCTCTTGAGTGTGTTTATGCAATTCCCCAGAGAGATGTCCAGGTGGTGGATGTGCAAACCCCAGCACTTCCTGGAAAGAAACCTGTGCTCTGTGGCTGACAGGGAGGCCTCCAAGAGCCGTCAAGACCCCCTTGGATTGCAGACACTTCCCGACTGTCCCTCTGTCTGCTGACTTCACCTAACTCTGTGTCTTTCTCAATGTATTGCATTTGCAAGCTGACTGCAGACTGCCCTCAGGACAGATTAGGGCAACCAGTAAGGAGAACCAAAGCACAGCCCCTTCCCTTCCCTGGCCCCCAGTCCTGTCTCTCTGAATTGGGCAGTGTGGGTCAAACAATGCACACACATCCCCTCTGACTTGATGACCGGCCTGTCCGCACACAGCATTCCTTTCTATAGTGTGGCTGCACAGCGAACTCCATTTTTCACCCAAATGAGAGGGGATGGGGCAAAACACTGAAGGAATCTTTCAAAGACCCTCCACCTGACCCCTGTCTGAACAAATAATTAATCTCTTGACAAAGCAGCCTGCTGATGGGTCCAGGCTGTGCCTGTGGATTTATGAGGTGACGTCAGTTTGGAGACTGGGACGCAGGGCCTGAGCTGTGTTTTACACACTCTTCAATTGTTTTAGCGGGCCTGCTCCTGAAGGACGCCAAATCTCTCCCCAGCTAAGCTTTATTAAAGTGGCAAAGACAGAGAGGAGTGCTTTTCCAGATAAATCAGCTTCCATGGACTCTGCTCCCTCCCCTCCCCCTGCCTACTGGAAAGCACTCCCAGGGGGAAGGAAATGAGGAACTGCAAAGTACTTGCAGGTACACGCTTAATGCCTTAAACTCCTGCATTGTGTTAACAGCTATTCATGGGTTGGGCTTTAAAGAAATAGATGGATTCTCAATCTGACCAATTTAAATAATCCTTGAGAGAGAGCTAAGGAGGTAGATTTATGTCCTTAGTAACTAAATGACACATCAGAGTTTAGCCTGGAGGCTGGGTCTTTGCACTCAGAGTATTATAGTGCAACTCCTTGACAGGATCCAGATAAAACTGGGTTTAAAAAATGTACAGGGGAGGGAGGGAGAGGTGAAGGGGGAGAAGAAGGGTTATAAGCCAGAGGAAAGGAGGGGTGGAAGCGAGCAAGAGGGAACAGAGGCAAAGCTTTCGTCCTAAGAGACGAAGGTAGAGGGAGAAAGGAGTAGAAGAAGAAAATATACTTCTACTTTCTATCTACGTATAACGTTATCTATACACACACACACACATATACATATACACGCACATATACATATGATACACGCACACACATATACATATGATACACACACACATATATAGTCTCTCTGTTCATAGACTGTACATACACTTGTCTATTTCTAAGACTAAAGAAATATAAAGGCAGAGACTTACTTATATTTAGAATTCCAGAAGCATATTAATTATTGAGATGAAGACCTCAGAGACCTGAAATAGCTCACTTATGGGAACAAAATAAAAACTCTCATTGCAACTCAGCATGATTTTTGAGAGATGGTGATGGCAAAGGAATGATTTCAGGGAAAGTGAGAGGATTTCGTTGAGAACTGGGAGAGAGAAGACGTGTATCCTCAGGGGCATGTGTCCTGTGTGTGCGCGCACGTGTGTTGGACAAATCTGCATTGAGGCAGCAGCCCCCTAGGGAATGGGGAAATCCAAGGAAATGATCTGAAACATTATGCCCTGACCCCAACAAGCCCCCTATATTTATATCAGGACTGTAGAAGGCTGGTCAACCTAGCAAAACTTAATGAGTAAAATACGTGACTAAATCTAACCAGCTCTATTTAGGGTAAATTGAATTTGAATTCAATCATTTTTGACTCTAAGACCCATCTCTTTCTACTATTTCACATTGTCGTGGCAATTACTGTGTAGTCAAAACCAAGCGTGACAGATGAAAAGGGTCTCCAGGCTAGGAACCACAAAGGTTGTGAGGATCATTTGGATGAGACTTGTGTCGTCTCACTGATTACAGGGAGGAGTCCCCTGATGGCCTGGCCAGAGGCTTTGGATCCCCTTTCTGTCCTTACTCACCACTCCATAGGCCCTCTCTGGAGCTTCCCTCAAGGCCAAGGAAGACAGCCCTCCAACACAGAGAAGGACCAGCCTCTGTGAACTCCTTAAGAGCAGAGGCCATGACTGCCTCCTATGGCACCTGCCACTCTGACAGTGTCAGGCCCAGGGAAGACTTCAAAAAGCCATTTAGAGAATTAAATGTGTCTCCACTCTGTAGACTATGGAGCAAGGTAAGTCTGCCTTCTAGAATTTTATAATCCAAATGAAATTGGATTTATACTCAGACAGAGGCAACTAAATGTAGCATGTAATAGACGTGCTTTATACATTTTATCCTAAGGCCTAGTCAGAGATGCAGAGATAGTGGCATCCTACAGATAACTGAGACCTCACCCTGGTAGGGGAGGGAAGTCGTACCCTGACTCATCAGGGTGGGTACAGGCCTTTCAGAATTAGCTGAAAATGGAGGGTCAGGATCAGTTAGACTTTGAGAGGAAAATAGGCCAAATAGATAGAACCCTGATAGATAGAATCGGATTCTGTCTCTTCTGCCCAAAGGCTACATCAACATAGACTTAAAGAAGTCCCTTGGAAGCAAAGTTTCATAGGGTGTCTGGTTACGTTCTTGGCCCAAGATCTAGATTTGTTCTTCAGCCACCCTCCACCTCTCACCCCAAGAGTGGGGTTACAAGGGACAGCACAGGGAATACCTTCAAGGAACTTATTGCCTACTATGAAGACAGACACACACATAGTGTCTTGAGAAGTAACTCAGTAAGATAATTGAATTATATATGCCAGAGGAATATGGTAGAAGAAATAAATAATTCTGCCTACAAGCACAAAGAAAGGCTTTACAGAAGATGTGCTGCTTAAACCAAGACTTGATGGAATTTCATTTGTAGATTAGGTGGGAGAGGGGCTCTCCTGGTAGAAGAAACTTTTAGCAAAGAGACAGAGGGATGAGAGGGTCTGATACATTGAAATAATTTATTGAGCACTCTGTATTCAGTGGCTAAAAATATTAAGTAATTTTGAGGACGCTCTTCCCAAGTCACTGCCTTCAACCATGCCTTTCTGGCCTTGTAATGGCATCTTGGATACAAGTTCCTGGTGGTTAAAGTTTGGCCATTTTCAGTAACTAGAAATGATCCAATTTAAAGTTATAATCTCATATTCCATTTAAGGTTTTCCTCTTCCCTGTTTGTGATTAGAAGGACCAGCAAATATGTGTGTGGGGGGGTATCTGCTTTTTCAGTTCCTTTCTCTTCCCCATTCTACATATGGACATGGGGGAATGGTGCCCCAACTCAAACTTTTCTCTTCCCTCTCCAAGTCTCGGGCGCATGCAAGGTGTTGGAAAGGCAAGACAGAAGGTACCCATGTATCTTATTTAAATAGCTTCCATCACAGTCTTATTTCCAATGGCTGTTTCTGTCATTCTGCTAATGTGGCTGATGGTGGATGCCTTCTCTAAATGTTATCTCTTGACCTCTTTGAGGAAAGGGGATTCATATCAGTTGCCTGACTTAGAGAGACCAAGTTCCAGCTTAATTTTTTCCAAAAGCACTTTTCCCTGCCTTATGGTGTTACAATCTATTGTCACTGGGTGCTAAGGAACATTGACTACCCACTTGGATGGAGAACAGGAAAGACAACCGAACAGCATAAACCCAGCTCCACTGTGTGGTGTCCATTTGACCAAAGGAAATCTCATGTCCCCATGCCAAGATTAAAAAAAGGGAATATAGATGTTCCCCTTCTCTATCCAGTTGTCTTTTTTCCTGCTGTGGGTGACGAGGGGTTGGGGGAAAATGCAGGGAAGTTCATCAAGTGCACCAAGTGTGCTGCTCAAGCGAATCTCTAAGGAGTGACTGCGATTCCAGCATTCATTCCTTAGAGCAGCCACAGTCTCTGAGACTGATTGTCTCGGTTGGCCCTCACTTGGTTTGGGCAAGAGGAACACATTGCCCTCCCCACTCGGCCTGCAATCATCAACATGATGATTCTTCCCTCTGCTCCTCCTTTGTCTTCTACTTACGGAACTGGACTCAGGCAGGGGAGTGGGGCTGGAATGTTGATGGTGACAGGACCAGTTGTGAGACCCCAGGAAAGGCTCCACTGAGCATCCTGTTTCAAAGTGCCCACTCCAGAGGCGGTGTAGGAAATGGACGGAACATGTTATGAGGCTGTTGCCGTAGTCCAGCTGAGAGATGATAGGAACCAGGCTAGGAAGGACAGGACAGGAATTTAGGGAGTAGACTCAAGAGTGAAAATGATTGAAGAATATAGGAGGGTGTGGGAAAGAGATGTATCTAACATTTTTAAACTTTTATTTCAGCAACAGATTTCGTGGCAGTGTTGTTCACTGAGCCGAGAGATTGGAGGCTGGGAGTGACAGAGGCAGGGTGGAAGGAGAGTTGAGGGAATGAAGAGAAGAGAGCTCAGTGCGGGGCATGTTATGAAAGATCTGTGTGGTCCAAAAGACAGAAGTATGAGAACTTAGAAAATACAAGAACAGAAAAGAGTGGAGTGTGAAGGAGAACATCCCCGTTTTCAATGAAAACGTGAAAGAACTCTATGTCGTGGGATGGGGAAAAGTTGTTGATCCCAGGTGCTAGAGGGAGATTGTCGGGAAAGGCAGTAGTAGGTATTAAACCTGGAGCTGTAAGTAGCTGCCAGACCATAAAGCATAGAGAAGGGTGTATAGGATGGGTGCAAGAAAATAGAAAGGACCTGTACTGTATCAGCAAAGGGGTTGGGAGAGGGAATGTACTAGAACTAGGAAGCTGCTTCTATCTGATAAAATATAAATTGGAGCTATGCATTTATGTATTGGAAGGTTTTATAATCAGCCAAACAGTGATGTTACCAAAAGCACAAGGCTCCTCTGGGGGATTTGGGAATGCCTGGGTTTCACTGAAGGGAAATCTAGCTAAATATATCATTTTTCAGAATCACGTTGTTCAAATAGCACATTGTTCAAAACTAAACACTAATACTGATTCCTTGGCTTGTCCTCTGTGGGGAGACCATGTTTAATAAGATAAAGCCATTAGTAAATGATTTAGTATCTCAAGACCAGAGAGTACCTGGATCTACCTTCCCCCAAACCTATACTTTCTCAGAAAGAACTCTTCTTGGATTTAAAAATGTATAAGGAAGGGATATCATTATGCAAAAAACCTGGTAAAATTTTCCTGAATTTGCTCAGGTATTTGCTTTCACATCCTATGTTTGCAGAATATTTCCATCTACCCTTTGTTTTTTAATTTTTTAGATTTTTATTTACTTTTAATTGACAAAAATTATATGTATGTATGGTGTACATGATATTTTATATATGTATACATTATAAAATGGCAAAATAAAGCTAATTAACATATGCATTACTTCACAATTTATCATTTTTTGTGATGAGAATGCTTAAAATTTACTCTCTCAGTAATTTTCAAGAATATAAAACACTGCTATTAACTATAGTTGCCATGTTGTATAATGAATCTCTTGAACTTATTCCTCTTGTCTAATTGAGACTTTTTATCCTTTGACCAACATCTCCCCAATCCCACTACCCTACCCTACCCTTTAGCCAGCCCTGGTAACCCATTCTACTCTTTGCTTCTATGAGTTTGTCTTTTTTTAGATTCCACATATAAATGAGATTGTGCAGTATTTGTCTTTCTGTGTCTGGCTTATTTCACTTAACATAATGTCCTCCAGGTTCATTCATGTTGCTGCAAATGACAAGATTTTCTTTGTTTTCAAGGCTGGATAGTATTCCATTGTGTATAGAACACATAGTCTTTACCTACTCATCTGTTGATGGACATTTAGGTTGATTCCATTAATTGGCTATTGTGAATAGTGCTGCAATGAACATGGGAGTGCAGGTATTTCTTTGACATACTGACCTCATTTCCTATGGATACATACCCAGTAGTGGGATTGGTAGATCATATTGTAATTCTATTTTAATTTTTGGAGGAACCTTATACTGTTTTCCATAATGATAGTACTAATTCACATTCCCACCAACACCCCTGTAGAATGAACATTCCCTCTTTGGAAGAGACCAATCATTTTTAGTCTTGCTGTCAAGATGGTGCCCAAACTGTCATCTGATAATCCCTTAGCACAGTGCTTGGCATCCCTAGGAGTGAAGCAGCTGCAGAGGTCTGATCCTCTAATGTGTCTCTTACTGTTAGACCAGACCTCTGCAGCTTGCTTCACCCAAAGGGGTAGAGAGTCTTCCTCCCTTCCACCCAGCCTGCTAGATTCATGGTCTGCATCCTTGAGCACTTCAGTGAAGGGGCTTGGTGGAAGGACTCAGATAATGTGTTTATTCTTTTCCAGACACCCCTCCCATCCTCAGCTCCAAATCCATTTATCTCCCCCATAAAGTGCTTATTGACAGAGAACGTGAGCGCTCAGAATGATGCCAGCTGAAGACAAGTGTCTTCAGACAGAGCAGTCAGGTTTCCTCTTGATCTCCCCAGGCTGAATCCAAAACAGCCGTGTTTCTGCCTCAACCTCAAGGATTAGCTCAGGGACTCCCCTCCTCCCACCACCGGCTGCTTTCTTGGGTAGTTGATTTTTCAGAGAGCAAACGCCTGTGGTGGAGGCATGAAATAGCACTGCTCAGCTTCAAGAGGAGGTCTGTAAGCTCATTCAGCCAAGAAGTAATTTTATCATGCCTCCCAGAGAGCCTCAGCCCCACCCACATTTGCAAATACTTTCTTACTACAAGCTCTGTGTTTTTAAGTCTCTAATTCTGATTCTTCTTTTGTTAGTGAAGAAGAAAGTGGGTTTCCAGGTATGCAACAAAAAAAAAGTCCATCAAGAATAGGACTGAAGGGAGAGGCAGAGCTTAGCCCGTGGTTTTCAGCCCAATGTCTGATTTCACATAGGCTGCAGCCTGATTTCCCTTGGGTCGTCTCTGCCTTAGCTAGGGCCTACTTAAATGATCAGGTTGGGTTAACGTTCATCATCCCGCTGGATTAGGTACAGTCTCCCTTCTACAGGAGCTGCAGGAACAAATGGCTTCCAGCTTCACGTTCTCCTGAATTCTCCCATCAAGCGGAACCGCCGTTCATTCAAGCTACTACTGTAAGGCACTGTACAGGAGTTCCACAGTCACACAGAGCCATCCCCCTCAAGGGAAGGAGGGAGGACAAGAGGGTCAATGTGGCACTTGGTTATGAGGACAGGCAGAGGCCTGGATTCAAATTCAGCTCCTGCCACTGACAAGGTTATCGCGGGAAAGTCCGCTTAACCTCTCTGTGCCTCAGTTTTCTCATCTGCAAAATGTGGCTAATAATTGTATGTATCTCAAAGGGTTTTTGTGAAGATTAAAGGAGGTAGTATAGGTAAAGCACTTGGGACAATGCCTGGCACCTACTATTGCTTTTAGCTAGTATTATCATAAGAGAGCTACAAATACATATAATATATAGCAAAATGTCCTTAGGTGCAGAGGAGGATGAGGCACTATTTATTTGGGGGAGGGCAATATAAGGAGAGTGGATATATTCCAGGTTGAAAGGTAAGCAACAGGCAACAAAAACCGGAACTATACTATACTATACTATACCATGCTATAATATACTATGCTTTGCTACACTATGCTATTATCAGACAAAGTTCATAGGAAGCCATTGTTTTGGACTAGCCTCCTGCACGGGGCCCCAGCAGACCAACCAAACCAGAATGGAGTCACTCATGCTAGGTGCCACCTAATGAAACTGAACTCTGCAATGTGCCAGTTTCCAAGAAAACAGGATGTTCGCAGTAACCAATCACAAGGAGCCCAGTTTACCTGAGCCAGCATGATAAAAGTCCCCTCTGTTTAACCCTTAAGGAAAATAACTTTGAAACCACCAATCCGCATTTTGTTCCATTTCAGCTTTCTCCAGCTCTTTTCTGCCTACAAAGCCCATCCCTTCTGCTCAGTTCATTGGAGCACTCATTCTATTTTATAGAATGAGTTGTTGCCCTATGCTGAAATTGCAAATAAAAGCCAATTAGACCAGTAAACTAAATTTGTTGTAATTTTGCCTTTTGATACTATACAAGTGTGAAGAGAGAGGGGCTGACAAGTTGTAGGAGACATTACAGTGGTAGAATCAGCAGGGTTTTGACAGACATTAGATGGAGTGGACAGTTGACAAGAAGGCATCAAAGACAATTCCAAGTGTTGAGTCTCAACAAGTTGAGGGATGATGGGATTATGAATAAATTGGGGATCAGAAAAAACAAACTTGTTTGTGGAAGAATATGACAGGCTTGATTTTGGTCATGTTGAGTTTGAGGTGCTAGTGGAATGTCCTGGTAGTGATATCTAATTGGTAGTTGGAAATTATGTTCAAGGGAAAAGATGAGTTCTGGAGATACTGAAATTTGAAAGTCATCAGCAAAAAGACAAAGTTGAGAGTTTCAATTAATGTCCAGAGAGATGGTAATATAGAATCTTAGACTAGGTATACATTTAGGGTTCCAGAATAGAAAGAACTGCTAGCAAAAGGAGGGAGAGAACGGTCCCTTTCCAGAAAGGCAATGCACCAACTAGCCAATCAATGTAAGTATTCCAGGCTCATCAGCAATATGAATGTCATTGTGAATGGATTCATCAAACTACCATTTACTGATGTTTTTCCTCAGTGAAAGGAGTTGCACCAGTCCACTTAGAGTCTGATCAATGCTGGGTGAACAGATTAAACTGTCTCTAGAGTAGCAAAGCTTAGGACCAGATGCTGAAGTGGAACTGGAAAGTCCAGCCATGCCCAAGTCCAAGTTAGCCATTCTGGTCCTTTTCTCTATTGTACTCCATTGATGATCCTGATATCTGGGATTAGAGTTCCTGAACATTCCATGCCCATGACCTTGTCTGGAAGCAGCTCTTCTCACCTGTTCTACCACGCTACACTAACTTTGGGGCTCTGAGAAGTGTCCTCCAACTCCTGAATTCTTATCATACCTTCTACTTCCTTTTCCCTCTCTCCCTCTCTCCCTCTCCTTTGACCAATCCAGCCAATTCATTGCTTCCTGCTTAATGTTATTCTATTACTAGTTTTAGATCATTAACACTCTTTCATGTTACTCACACCCACCTCCTATCATCCCCTTGTTCAAAAAGCCTCAATAGTTCCCTATTGCCCAGTGCACTGTGTGTGAGCTCCTTAACTTGGCATCTAAAATCCTCCCCAACATTGCTTATCCTCAACCACCTGTGACTTGTATTGCAGCCAAACAGGACCCATGATAATTCTTGAACCCCACTGCGTGTCCACACTTCTATACTAGTGCTAAATCCCAAATTGAACTCTGGTTCAAACTTCACAAAGCAGCTGGGTTTTGCACCCACATCTTGAAATCTATTTATTTTCCCTCAACTAGATATAAACTCTTCTAGGAACCAGTAGAGTGTGGTGGCCAAAAGCATGGATTCTAACAACCAACCTTCTAGGTTCAAATTGCAGCTATATCATTAGCTGATCATTGTGAGATCATACACAAGTCACTTTTCACTCTGCATTTGTTTTGTGATCTGGAAAATAAAGAATATTAATCAGATATGAAATGGGATGCTATACATTCAATCTGGTGCCTGGAGCCCTGTAAGCATGCAGCAAACTTGAGCTAGTGTGGCAGGTGCTGTTGATAGCCCACACACATCCTCTTGGTATTTGTCTCTGTGTTCTCAAGGCTGTTTATGGACAATATTTGTGACTCTACATAGTCACGATGACATACTCAGCTCTCATGTAGGGCAGACTGGAAGTGTCTGAGACATAATCAATCCCCCACAAAGCAACCCTCAAACAATGACAGATGGAGAGTTAGTGAATGAATACCCCTTGTTTGGAGTAACTCTGCAGCGTTTTCTATAGTGTGGACAGTGTAGAATCTCTATTGTCTTCCAGAGTTCTCCATCAGGCTCTAAAGCAGTTGCCCTCAATTGTAACTGGCTTGACAGGTACTTTTTATCAGCTTCCTTCCCTTCCCTGACTTACTCTCCACTCCCCTACATGTATTTCCTGTGATCATCTTCCAAATAAATTACTTGTACTGTACATGGTTTCTTGTCTTGGGGTCAGATTTAGCAGGAATCTAAAACCATGACAGCTGTTATCATTAGCGATGACTTCTTTCTCTGAAACCACCGAAATATGACTTTATTTGCATTAATCTTCTTTTAGTTAGAATCTACCTTTATAAGACTTAAAATCCAACAGAAAAATTAAGACCAGACTACAAATAACTCTAAACAGCGACTAGCACAGCACCTCTCACGTAGACATTATGCAGTCTGTATTTGGAGAACAAAAAGTATCAGGGGAGATCAAAAGGTTACTCCGTGAATATAAAAATAGAGCAAGTACTAGTGATTGGTCACGAAAAACATTTGACAAACTTTTGTGGTCCAACATACCCTGGCTCACAGGGATAGATCTATCTAATACACCTGTAAGTCACTCAAGATGCTGTCCCCTTGATGTCAGGCCTCCCCACTCCCTCGCCCCAGCTAGATCTGAGAGGCATTTGCCATTACCTCACCATTATTTTCTCTTGTTAGTGTACTTGTGTAACCTTTTATATGTTCTAAATATGGAAAACATTCTACAGAGATTACATTTTAAGCAGCTGCTTCCTGAAGACCTAGAGGTTCTCACTTTAATCTTCTTAGCACATTCTTCAGATCGTGATGTGCAGTGGGTGACTTCCGCGAGACTTTTTTGTAGATGGCTAATCTAGCCATGGGGTGTGGTTTCTGGTAACAGCCAGTCAGGAAAATCATCCTCTCCAAACTCCTGTCCTGACCCCTTCCCGAACTTTGCCTCCCGGATCTTGAGGTCTGTCTTACGTGGAAGACAAATTCTAGAATCAGTGAACTGTGAACTAGAGCCCGAGGATTATCAGCAGGTAATGGTGATACTGCTTCAGATGGCTGCATAAGATTTGTGATTGCAAACCTAAGAATGGCTGCTACCTTTGGTGCTTCCAGCAGTAGCTTTCAAAACTATCCTTCCACGGTAGAGTTCTCAAAGGGTGGTCCATGGACTACTTATGTAGAAGGACTTATGGAGCTGCTTAAAACACAGATCTTACTGGTCCCACCCAGGCACACTGAATTAGAATCTCCTGTGAAGGTGCTTCCATTTGCATATTTTGCAAACTCCCTGGGTGATAAGGTGAGCAACTCATCCAAGTTTTAGTCCTGACAATACCAAGTTAAGGAACCTCTCCAGTCCCCGGACAGTTGGCCACCCTGTGGGTGCACTTTATGCACACTGAATTTTTAGGGCTGTCTTATAGACCCCGAGGTGCATCACACTAACACAGATGTTACTTTTACTTAGCAAAAGTCTCTGAGCCTTTGAGGAGACTTTAATCCAGTGTGACATTGGGGTAGGAGCTCCTTCAGACATGGGTCTTGGTAAGAGCCTTCCATGGGGCTTGAGTATTTGGGAGACCCAGAGTGTGTGTTTGTTACTTTACTTTTCCTTTCTTTTGAACCTCAGGTGCCGGGAGTTGAATTTGGTCCTGAGTTTATAGTAAAGGATTTTATTCCATGTCTACAGGGCCCTACTTTGGAGTTACATGTTATTTATTCTCATTTCCCCCAATTCTCCATGCCTAGCAGAAGAACTTTACATGTGATTGTTATATGCTCTTGAGTTTGTTTGTATCCTTGTAGAGCATATAGTATTGTTTCTGTAAATTTTGCATTCTGCTGCAGACTTCTTTCTAACTCTTGCCTTTTTCTCTTAAGTATTGTATTTAATGCTGTATGGGCCTTTAATTTGTTGTTTCTTGTGCCAGGATTCATGCCTTTGTGCAATCACCTTTCCTTGACTGTGGGCTACACCTAGTGATTTACTCCTAATGAACAGAATGTGGCAAAAGTGATGGCATGTCACTTTTGAGATTAGATTACAGAAACCCTCTGTCTTCCTCTCTTGCTCTCTCACTTGCTTGCTCTGGAGGAAGCCAGCTGAAGTTTTGAAAGCTGCCCTATAGACAGCCTAAAAGCAAGGATTGGAGAGAGGCCTCCAGCCAACAGCTAGCAAGGAATTGAGGCCCTCAGTCCAATAGCAGTGAGGAACTGAATCCTGCCAACAGCCTCGTGGGTGAGCTTGGAAGCAAATCCTCTCCTAGTCTAGTTGAGACTTGAGATGACTGTAGCTCTTGCCAATACTTGATTGCAGCGTTGTGAGAGACCCTGAGCCAAAGGACCCAGCTAAGCTGTGCTGGCTCCTGGCCCATAAAGACTGTGATATAATAAATGTTTGTTGTTGTAAGATGTTGAATTTGGAGTAATTTGTTACACAGCAATAGATAACTGATAGGCTTCCAATCATCACATACTCCCCATAGCATGCCTCAGCCACATTATGCTCTGCTCCCGCAGATGGACAGCTGACTGACTCCAACTCCCACTCCAGCTGCAGGCACCACCGCCATGAATACCTTCAGAAAGACTCCCTTCTGGACCTATGAGAGCCATTCTCTGGGAGGTATATGTACAATGGGAGGACCCAGAGACTAGGAAAGCACTTAGAGCAATAGTCTCAGTTTCTTCAATTCCAAAACCAAGAGTATTGCCACTTAGAAAAGAAGATATTTTCCCCCTAAGCATTTTGTTCTAAAAGTGCATAGTCTTTGAGGGGAAACAAAGAGACCACCTGATTAATGGGTATTTTAGATGTGGGATGGTGGGTTAAGGAATAGTCAGGGTGGTCTGTGGAACAACTCGAGGGGTGGTGTCTCATCTTGAAAAGACCCTCAGGTATGTCACTTCTTTTGCTCCCCAGGCTGACTGATTCATGCTGGGCTCCAGACATGAAGGCTAGGAGTAAGAGGAGGGAAGCCTTGTTCAAAGCTGAGTGGACACATCTATAACCATTAAAACAATATTTCTCTGTTTGGATTTAGTAAATGGCCTTAAATTCCTGGAAATGTGTGCAGAGACCCCATGGCCATGAGAAGATCTGTCATTTTATTTTTTGCAGTAGGCTGAAATATATTTGGAAGTCACTGGACTGTGTCTGTCCTACATCAAAAGGCGTTTCATAACAAAACATCATCATGCCCCATTTATAGTAATAGCATGCTGTGCTCAGCTGCTGTGGGCAAATAAAATATGTTCTTGTAATATAAACAGCCTCACCGTCCCTCTAAAGACTAAAGGGTCATGAAAGATTTATTTAAATAGGGTTTTGAAATATAGAGACACGTACAAATGCATGTTAAACATTCACATGTATATATACATATACAGATAGGTAGATAGGTAGGGCACACAAGAGAGATTGTCACAAAAGGACTCTAAACTATAAAATCTAATATACAACGTTGGAGGAGAGAATATTAGAGCCAGAGAGACATTATAAATCTTTCAGCCCAAGCACCTCATTTCTTTCTTTCTTTTTTTTTTTTTTTTTGCTTTTTTCCCAATTTTTTTCATTGTGGTAAAATACACATAAAATTTTTTATCTTACATACATTCATAATGTTGTGTAACCATCACCATCATCCATCTCTGTAACTCTTTTTCATCTTGTAAAACTGAAACTCTATACCCATTAAACAGTAACTCCACATTCCCTACTAACCCTGACCCCTGGAAACCACCATTCTACTTTCTGTTGCTATGATTTTGACTAAGTAGCTTATACAAGTGGAATCTTACAGTATTTGCCTTTTTATGACTGGTTTATTTCACTTAGCACAATGTCCTTGAGACTTATCCATGTTGTAGCACATGTCAGAATTTCCTTCCTTTTTAAAGCTGAATAATATTCTATTGTATGCACCATAATTTGCTTATCCATTCATCTATCCATGGACACTTGGGTTGCTATCGTGAATAATGCTGCTATGAACATGACTCTGAAAATATCCCTTCAAGACACCACTTTCAGTTCCTTGGGGTACATATCCAGAAGTAGAATTGCTGTATCATATGGTACTTCTATTTTTAATTTTTTGAGGAACTATCATACTATTTTCCATAGCATCTGTACCATTTTACATTCTTGCTAACAGTGTATAGGGTTACAATTTCTCCACATCCTGGCTAACACTTATTATTTTCTGTTTTTTGGTGTTTATTTGTTTTTATAGTAGCCACCATAATGAATGTGAGGTGATACCTCATGGTAGTTTTGATTTTCTTTTTCCTAATGATCTGTGATGTTGAGCATCTTTTCATGTGCATATTTGCCATTGTATATCTTCTTTAGAGAAGTATCTTTTCATGTCCTTTGCCCATTTTTGAATTGGGTTGTTTTTTGTTATTGAGTTTTAGGAGTTCTCAAATATCCTGGGTATTAATACCTTATCATATATATGATTTGCAAGTATTTTCTCCCATTCTGTGGGTTGACATTTACATTGCTGATATTATTTTTTGATGCATAATTTTAAAAAATTTTCATGAAATCCAATTTGTCTATTTTTCTTTTGTTGCCTACACCTATGTTGACATATCCAAGAAATCATTGCCAAATTCAGTATCATGAAGGTTTCCCCCATGTTTTCTTCCAAGAGTTTTATAGTTTTAGGTCTTATATTTAGGTTTTGATCCATTTTGAGTTAATTTTTGTATATAGTGGTAGGTAGGGATCCAACTTCATTCTTTTGCATGTGGATATCCAGTTTTCCCAGCATCATTTGTTGAAAAGACAGATAGCTCATTTTACAAAGGAGGAAACTGAGGCCCAGAAGGAAAAGTGGCATGTCCAAGGCTTATGGCATGTCAGAAGTAGGGTGTTAAATAGAACCTGAGCCTCTGCCTCCTGGTCAGTGCTGTCCCAAACACTTACAATTAACATAAATTTAAATTTAAATTGTTTGGAAAAAGAAAATGAATCATTTTCTTATCTTTTGTGGGTTCACTAATGGTGTAATTACTAACAGATAGTGCTCAGGCTGATAGAGCATGTGATGATTTTAATGTGTTGCCCACACATTCTTTTGTATTTCTTCCCTCAAGAGGTAGAACTTGATTCTCCTTCCATTAAGTATAAACTGGACTTAGTAACTTGCCCCTAAAGATTAGAATATGGCAGAAATGTCAGTGTGGGACTTCTGAGACTAGGTCATAAAAGGCATTACAGTTTCCTTTTTGGTCTCTCTTGATAACTCCCTCTGGGGACATCAGCTGCTGTGTCTGGCTCTTCACCTCCATGTCCTGAGGAACCAGCCTCCTGCCTATGGCCATCTGAGGGTGCTACCTTGGAAGCAGATCCCAAGCCCCAGTCAAGCCCTCAGATGACTGCAGTCCTAGCTGACACCTTGACTGCAACTTCATAAAGAACTCTAAGCCAGAACTACCCAACTAAGCTGTTCTCAAATTCCTGACCTACAGAAACTTAGATAATAGAAGTTTATTGTTTTAAGCCATTAAGTCTTAGAGTGATTTGTTATGCAACAATAGATAGCTAGTACAGAGAATTAGCCTGCCTCCTTAAATTACCGCCATGAAAATGGCTGCCTATTTTATTAGAGGATCAAACTAGCCTGCTGAAGAACACTCTTTCTCTCAGGGCCTTGGCATTTAAGATTTAACAGCAAGAAGAATCAAAGAAGGAGGGGTTCGTGGCTGCCCTCTGGCTGCCTGTGTTTGGTCCTCAGCCTGATGAGCCTGGGTTGCTCTCCTGGTCCACCTTGCATGAGAAAGACATGTGAGAAGATGTGTCCCTTCCCAAGGCCTGACTCTGGAGCCCTGGGGAAACATTCTAGATCAGGATCATTTGAAAACAGGCATCAGACCTGGGTTCTAGTTCCAGCTCTGCCCAGCTCTGGATGTGTCACTTTGGCCAAACCTCCTTCCCATTGTAGGTCTTAAGTTTGGCCTCTTTAAATAAGGAAATGATCACCCATGCTTTGTCTTCTAACTTCCTCCTTAAAACAAGGAGCTGAAGACACTGGCCACCATCAAATGGCGAATGGACAACTCCCTCTGCTTGGCTGGAATTTGCAGTCTGTCCCTCTTCATCGCCTTTCTTTGCCTTTTTTTTTTTTTTTTTTTGGCTCTGTTTGTTCACTAAGTCTTTTTAGCTGGGGACTCAACAGTGACATTAAACAGGGAAAAACTACCAAGCAAATGCATTTCAGGTATAAGCTCACCTGGAGAGCAATGGGAAGGCAGTGTTATTCAAGAGCACTGAAGCCTGAGTCATATGCCTGGAGCTTTGCGGCTTTGCCACTCACTGGCTGTGTCACCCTGGATAAGTCATATCACTCTTCTTCACCTCAGCTCCTTCTTTAAGAAAAAAAAAATAATAATTATAATAGTCAATATTTAACTGATTGTATTCTAAACACAGGGTTAAGTAAGCTGCATGCATTACCTTTAACACGACCCTGTGACATATGAATTATTGTAACATAAACAGCCTCATAAAGTCCATATTTTACAGATGAGGAAACCAAGGCTCAGAGGTAATAAGTGTGGAGCCAGGATTCAAACCCAAGTTCTTAACTACCACAGTCATGGTCATGGTAATTCTTAATCAGTTTCAGCTTGAATTGCGGCTCTCTGGGTGCTAGGATTCAGAAGAAATGTGGCATGTGTGAAGAACTGATGGGGTCAGGGCTGCAAAGTATTTAGTTAGACAAGAAACCACAGACTGAACTTAGTGTCGGAGAGCCACTGGTTCTACAGGAAAGGGAAGATTCTATCCACTTTTGATTCCAGTCACTGCAGTTTTGTGGTGCCAGCAAGAAAGCAAAGTAAAAACAAAAAGGGCTGGGATACGAGTATGCAGGGCATCAGCAAAACTGGTGCCAGCATCTTCAATAGTTATTGATGAGTATACCCCACCATGGACATTGACCACCTGGGCACTGGACACTGGCAGGAACTGATGCCTTCAGCAGACACCAGTGACGGAATCTCAGCAGTGACAGCAGTCATTACCCCAGCTGAGCCAGGGCAGGAGAGGATAAAAGCACCAGATGTCACATGGCAGCCCAGAGGACCAGTTTGCAGAGCATGTATGAGACACCCTCTGAGGCTACCCACGAGACACCAAGGGAGGCAGAAACCCGGGAATAGTTGGAAGACATTTGAGAGAAAGCTTACATTTCTATAGAACAGAAGTGTATTGTCCTGGAGAAATCCTGTGTTTGCTCTTGGGATCCTATTTTTACCCTCAGACTTGGGTGGTCTGAAAAATGTAGGTTACTGATGATGTGAAAGGGTGCTCCTCCACAGTGCTCTGTGAGGGTCTTTCATTTTGCCTCATGGTTCCCAGAATCACAGAATATTAAACTCCACTGATAGAAGCACCAGGGCTGGCAAATGGCAGTGCAGATAGATCCCTTGGTGAATCTTGAAAGGATTTTTGTTGCTAATTTGTTGTCCATGGGACTAACTGATGTTATCTCTAATTTAGTGGTCCCAGTTCTACTTGGTGAGAAAAGAGAATACTTTCTCTAACTGGCCACGGTGCTCTCCAGGGAAAGACATCTGATCTGGGGCAAAGAGACATTGTTCTCTGTTGACTGTAGGAATCACAGATTCTCAGCAGGAAGGGGGTTTGCAGCCATCCCATCCCATCATATGGAGGTAAGTGCCTGTAGGGAAGAGAGCTGGGGGGAGATGCGGTGAGGACCAGATTCCTCCTACCAGGAAAAAGGGGCTGGCTTCTTTCTGAGAACTGCTTTCTGCTGGGAAGGGGCTGGGTGAACCATCTCACCCCACCTTTTTCTTAGAAATGGAGAGATTTCCCACCCAGAGACAGGAGAAGGGAGAAGAGAAAGGAAAGACCTACAGGGCATGTCCCTCCCCTTGCCTCTCAAACAGAAAGAAAAGCTGTCTTCGATTAGGAAGGGGAAGGAGATTCAAAACATCTGGCGGGAAAAGCGCTGGTTCTAGAGGCCTGTGAGAGCAGGGCGAGAGGAAGGGAGGATGGGAGCAGCGCAGAGGTGTCTGGACAGCGCATTTGCTTTGCAGGACCCACATGGTCCTTGAGTCCCTCAGCGCCTTTTTCTCTTCACCTCTGCCTGGGCTCCTGGTCAGGCCAAGGCCTTTGGCTGCCTCCTGCCCCAGGCTAAAGGGAACAGTAATAGCAGCCCAAATACTGCAGCAAAGCCAGAGCTTTTTCCTGGGGTCAGTGAGTAATTTGCACAACAGCAAGACCACCCACTGAGGCGGTTCAAGGAGTTCACAACTTCTAGCACTAAGGCATCTGAGCAGTTGGTTTTGCCTGTGGAGAGCCTCCTCTTTAATCTCGAAGCTACCAGGCTGCCTTTCTCCCCTCCTTTAAAACACTTCCAGGCTCCCACCTCCTCTAAGAAGCCTTCTCAGATTGGATTATCTCTGCAGAAACTGCATATTCCTCCTCCCCAGCCAAGGACAAAACGTCAGTGCTGTGGAGTCGCTGCTCCTTCCAGTTGCTGGTATGCAGGATGGACTGCCCACCTGCCTTCCCCGCCCAGGCAGAGCTGATCACTGAGAGACACTGGGGGTGCAGATAGAGCTGCGGCTAATTTCCTGGCAATCAAGCTCCTATCTCAGAGACTCCAGGTTTGCCAGGAGTCATGAGGCACCAAAGCCTGAAGGCTCCTTAAAGATGACCTGCGGGGTGGGATTTACTACAGTCCCCAGGAGATCAAGGCCCAGCAGGCTGTGATCAGGATCTCTCTGGGGGTGGACAGATTGGGTCTGGAAAGGGGGCCAGGAAAGATCCTTTCAATTTGCCCAATGACTGACAGAGCAGAGGGCTGATCTGAGCCGGGGCTGGGCGTTCTGGGAATCGGGCAAACGGCCAGCATCTGTTTCCTGTCAGCCTCATTCACTGGAACGTGGTGGTCTCCCACAGGTTTACAGTTTGTACTAAGCATCCAGGCTCCAGAGAGTCCTTTGTCTCATGGTGTTACTGAAAGTTCAGCACTTGTTCCTGAGGCCGCATCAGAAGAACAAGCACAAGTGGTTTGAGGAGAAGGAAAGAGACGTTTATTAATTTGTGGGCAAATAAGGAGGCGGGCAGACTCCTGTCTCAAAGTACCAACTTCCTGCTTCTGAGCAGAAGTGCAGAGCTTTTAAAGGTTCTGATTCATCCCATCTTTGGCTAAGACAATCTCGAGACCTCTGTCTGGACAATTCCCTTGACCCCTCTCCTGTGGCACAAAGAACAAAGGACACTCCCCTGCCCCTCCTGACCACTGGCCTGAGGCAGGGATATAGGTTTTAGTTCTCAAAAAGGGTAAGTGGGTTTTGAAGAGACAGAAGATTTTTTACCCTTTTCCAGGCCATTTTCTCTGTTACAGTGGAGGGTGCACTCCCCAACCCACTTCAAGCCACGGGGTCATGAGCCACGTCCCAAAAGAGCAGCCACTGGAAGGCACGTGGCAAAACTTCCTCCCTACCCTGTGGGCCACTGTGGCCTCTGAGGCCACATGATACCATTATGATGCCAATAATCAGTGGAATATAACTTTTAAACCTCAGCTGTTCATATATATTTCTACAAAGTAGTAGCATCATGGACTTTTAGAGCTGAAAGAGATTGTAAACATTGAGGGCAATTTTTATTTTGTACAAAAAGAAACTAAGGTCCAGAGAAGTTACACAATGTGACCAAGGTCACACAACCAGCTTGGACACCTAGGTGTTAGTCCCTCTTCTGCAAGGACCTCTGACCCTGTGCTGTTTCCATAAGAGGTGGTGTCAGAGTAAGACACTAAGAGACCCTAAGCATGGAAAAAAATTGATGTAGCATTCAAATAAATGCAATACCAAATTTTAAAAGATAGGACTTATAAGTTTTACTAAAGTGAAAATAACTTTTTTTCTCCTGGATATTTTGATTGCAAAATTCTGCAAAAGTTGAGATGAACTTTTCTATATTTTGTTTAATTCATGGTTAGCCTGGTGCCTTGTAGCACATGCTCAGTCTTGCTGATTGGGTAGATAACCCATAATGATATATGCCATATACTTTGAGAGTGAGCACATTTATATAATCAGAGTCCCACACTCTTATTTTCCCTTTGGTTCTTCTGTGAGGGCTCTATGGAGTAGGAGAAATTTTAGGAGTAGTTTAAAGGCTAGGCAGGGACACAGAGCCAGGATCCTCCAGCTAAGTAAGGGTATGGTGTTATCTTGGTAATAGTAGTGCCTACTTGCTGGACTCCTGTGCCACGCCTGGCCTCCTTAGGAATCTGGGGAAGCACTGAAGCCTGTTTGGTGGATCACTTCTTCTGCCCTGCAGGCTTCCTGCATCACCAGCCAAGAACCCAACCCGATGAGTGAGTGAAGAGCCAGAAAGACCAGACTGATGTACACTGGGAAATGGGCTAATTTTAGATCCGGGGACTGGGTGGGGCTCAGATTTGAGGGTGGGGATCTTGGATGGGGGCCACTTGCAGATTCAAGGCTAAATGCAGGGGCCTAAGACTCTCCGAGAGCATGCAAAAGGAAGATTTTGTGGGTCCGTGGAGCAGGCATAAACAGGCGCAGCAGTGAGGGCATAGATGTGTGAAATTCTCCTAGGAAAAGTAGAAAAGGTCTTTTCATTCTAGTGAATTGATATATTAACTCCCTCCAAATTCTTCCTCCATTTCAGAAGCAGAATTTGCTGTTTGTGTAGCCCTCTTACATTGATCCTTTTAGGACTGAAAGGCAGCTGTAACTTATAGACCCAGAGAACTGAGGAACACAGATGGACAGACAGACAGAATAAAAGCGAACACAGGTGCCTGACCACACCATCCAGAGTCATAGGTTATGGCTCACCTCTGCAGGTAAAGCTGGCTGTAAAAATATGAGCTTTGACTCTTCCTTTAGTATTTTGTAGGGTTTTTTCCCCAAAAAATCACTCTAATTTTGAGATTTCCTTGCTTGAAATTTCCAAAGAGAAGTTTAAGGCAATGCCCAGAACCTGTTGAAAGCTGGTCTCACGGTCGAGGTCTGAGTTGAACATGTTCTTTCATTCCCTCACTTGGAAGTAGCAGGTGAGAATTTTTAGGTTCTTTTATTCCTAATTTCCACACCATGAAAACTCAGAGGCATGTTCTGATATGGGGCCAACTGGTACTTTTATATGTTTGAAAACAGCTGGCAATGAAAAAGATGTGGGATGGGGGAAATAAAGAAAATTCCTTCCCCCAAAAAAATAAACAAGTACTTTTTAAAAATTTATTTAGGTGATCAGTGCTAATCAGATTAACTTTATTTTGAAGCCCTGAATCATATTATATTACCTGAAATCCTGACTCAGAATCATGCCATTTGTGGGACACTGAGCTGAATTTGAGAAGTTAAACTACAATCTGCTTGGGAAGGGGATAAAGAGGGGGTGGGGGGAGGAGGAGGAAGAGAGCCCAGTTTTTCCTTTGTTTCCTTTTAAAATAAAACAAGAAAGTTCTGAGACACCCCTCTTAGCCTGGTGAGAAACCAAGGCCAATCTCAGGTGGGTTAAGTAGCCAGTGCATCCAGGACATTTCTAGTCCAGTGGCTTTCTGAGGGATCTGGAATTGGGAGCCAGTATAGACACCTCAGGACCTTCAGGAATCTGACACCTCCCCTGCAAAGCCTGCTGCTGCACTGACCGACCTTTTCACACACACAGCCAGGAATTAGAGAGCCTGTCTGAACTCACCTCTCTGCGACCTCCCAGTCCTACCCCGCTCCCCAGAGACACATCTGGGGCCCAGCTGAGCTCAGACGCTGGAAAGGTTTATCACACCCGCCCTCCCGCAATTGCCAGAGGTGTCAGGGGAGAGGTGATCGCCAAGGCAACAGGGGGACCCCCCCCACCCTGGGTCACCCTGTAGATGAACACAGGGAGAATGGGGGTGAGGGATCCGGGCCAGCTGGCTTTTCTGGACGGGCGCTACTCACCCATCTCTCCGGATTGAAGGGGCCATCCTAACACCATTGCCCAGTGATCCCACTAGAAAGTTGGTCCATGGACAGCAGGAGCCTTGTCTATCTTTCTCAAACTGCATTGCCACTGCCTAGTGCAAGGCCTGGCACAAGGGGGAATCCGATACATCCTTGTTAAATGAACGCAGGAAAGAAGGAAGGAAGGAGGCCCCTGTGGAGCCCAGTCTTCTTTCTTTACCTCCCACTTTCCTTTTCTTAATCGAAGCCTTCCTCTTCAAGGGCCCTTTCTCTCAGTTTCGTAGCACTTGGAAGGCAGAGACCACAGCTAGGATCGAGTGGCCATGCACAGGATTGCACTCACTCCCCAGCTGTATCAGTCTGCTCAGGCTGCCATGACAAAATGCCACACACTGGAAGCCTTAAACAACAGAAATTTGTAGTCTCACAATTCTGAAGGCTGGAAGGAAGCCCAAGATCAAGGTACCAGTAGGGTCAGGTTCTGGTAAGACTTCTCTCTTTGGTTCATAAACAGCCACCTCTGGCTGTGGCTGTGTCCTAACATGGCCTTTTTTTCCTGTGCATGTGCAGAGAGAGAGAATGACAGAGAGAAAGAACAATCTTGGTGGCATCTCTTCCTCTTTTTATAAGGATATCAGTCCTAGGGGATTAGGTCCCCACCTTTATGACCTCATTTAACTTTAACTACCTCATTAAAGGCCCTATCTCCAAATACAGTCACCTTGGGGGTTATAGCCTCAACATATGAATTTTGGGGGGGCACAATTCAGTCCCTATCGTCAGGCAAGGAGAGCTCTGCCCTGGGATCCACACTTTAGAGGGCACCCCTCTGGCCCTCCTCTAGTCCCACCCCTCCCCAGAGCATGAGGAATCTGTAAAATCATATGATCATGCCCCCCAGAGCTGGTGCTCCACCTTCTAGACCATATTCTGGGTACATGGGACCCCAGAATTCCCTTCCCAAGGAAGGACCATGCCTCCCACTCCATGGGTGTCCAAGGCACAGCTATTTCTGGGGAGTAGGAGCAGAGCTTGGAATGTGAGCTGGTTTGTCTATATATGAGCCTATCAAGGCCCTTCATGTTGTAAGTGCCCAGGGAGGAAAAAGAAAGGGGACAACCTGTGACCCAGGGGCCAGGGGCTGGGCCTCGGGGCCGGCTCACCACAAGCCACCATATTGTGGCAGGAGGATAGTGAATATTTATTTAATACTTCTTTGGCTTTATGTATATCTTTTAAATATTTAGATGTGCTATGTAGGCTTCCTTTTGTACTCTTCCCCTGTGCATAGCAAATACTACAGATATGCCCAGCTTTACATCCAGTTGCAGTGGGACAGTCCCTGCTTATGCCTGACGTCCCACAATAATACCCACAGTAGTATTGATACCACCGTACTTTCACTTTCAAAAATGTCCTGCTTGGGAACAATAAATTGAATGCTCCTCTCAGCTAAGAAATACAATACTAACACAGAATTTGGGAGACAGACCAATAAGAGGTTGGTCTAGGACAATAAAATAGTTGTTAGTCCACCCCTGGGCTGGCTACAGGATGTACAAGATGTACAAGACATGCTTCGTCTCTAAGGAGTTTGCTGATTATGTACAGGGCACCAGACTTCCACTTTGCTTTCTCTAGAGAACAATATAGGAAAGCGCACAGATGTAGTTGAGTTCTTAATTAATCAGGGCCCAAATATATAGTGTAGATAGTGAAAGAAATATGATTTTTCAGGATTCTCCAAACTAAGGCTTCTAGGCTGCAGCATAGAAAATGTTGGAAAACTAGTTAAACAAAAAGAATAGCAATACAAAAAGAATAAAAATATGTATGCACATATAAAACAATAAACAAGAGAAGCCCATGAAACGTCATTAGTGCCTCCCAGAGCCCCAGGTTAAGGGCTGAGCAAAGGTTTGAGGCATTTTCTTTTCCTGCAGTCAAGTCCCTATTTCCAATTAACACCCTAGTCACATCCCTTCCTGGGGCCAGGAGCACGAGGAAGCTTGAAAACAGGTGGGGACCATCTGGACCAGCTGTACTGACCTTTGTCTGGCTGTTTTAAATCTCACCTTCCTCCTTCCCGCTGGGTCCCTCACCTCCCTTCTTCGGATGCTAAGACCGATATGTCTTGATCTCATGAAGTCTCTGAAGCTCTGTCACCTTTTCTGGCTATTTACTCCACATGTTGATTTTCTTTTGCATGAAGCACCTGCCATATGGACACCCTCCTAGTTGTTCCCTCCTCTGTGACAGTCCACGTGGATTGGAGTACCAAAGAGTTAGGTTCACAGCCCTGAATTCGTCAGGAGCCTCCAAGATCATTACCTCTCTCTTTGTGCCACTATGGAAGATGGTTCTTATTGGGGTCTTTATTAATTTTAATATGTAATTTTTAGAAATAGGTAATATTCCCATGGAACAACATTCAGAATCCACAAAAGGGAATGCTATAAAAAGTCTTACCAACTAGGTTCCTCTCCAGTCCTCTGCATTTTTTCCCAGAGAGCTTTGTTCTTTCCTTTTTCTAACTTTCGACTTCCTATTTTCCCGTTAAAAAAAAAAAGTGAGAATATACAAAACATATTGTTCTGCACTGATTTTTGTTTTAAATGAACTTTTTAAATTTTAGAACAATTTTAGATTTATAGAAAAGTTGCAAAAATAGTACAGAGAGTTCCCATAACCACTTCCCATACACACACACACACACACACACGCACACAGAGTTTCCTCTACTAGTAATATCTTAATCTCAGTAAGGTATATTTGTCACAATTAATGAAACAATATTGACACATCATTGTTAATCAAAGCATACACTTTATTCACATTTCCTTAGTTTTCACCTAATGGCACTTTCCTGTTGCAGCATTCCATCCAGGACACCACATTACATTTAGTCACTGCATCTCCTTAGGTTCCTCTTGGCTGTAACAGTTTATCAAACTTTCTGTGTTTTTGATGACCTTGACAATTTTGAGGAATACTGGTCAAGTATTTTTGATTTCTCTGACGCTTTCTCACAGTTAGACTAGGGTTATGGGTTTGGGGAGGAAGACCACAGAGGTAAAGTGCCATTGTCATGTCAAAGGTACACACTATCAGTATGACTTTTCACTTGATGTTAACCTTGATCACTTGATGGAAGGTATTTTCCAGGTTTCTTAACTACAAAGTTACTCCTTTTTCCCCATCTTTGCATACGCATACTTTGGAAGGCAGTCCCTATGCACAGCCTACACTTAAGAAGTGGAATTAATGCTCTTTCTCCTTAAGGGCATCTGTATAAATTATTTGGAAATTTTTTGCAGAAGAGATTGGTCTTTTCTCCCCTATTTATTCATTTTTTCAGTCATTTATTTGTAGTAGTATGGACTCACACATATTAATTTTATACCTTGTGTTATAATCTGTGTTAGTCTGTTAGGGCTGCCATAGCAAAATACCACAGACAACAGAAATTTATTTTCTCTCTGTTCTGGAGACTGTGAAGTTCAAGATCAAGGTGCTGACCAATTTGATTTCAGGTGAGGGCTCTTTTCCTGGCTTGCAGATACCTCCTTCTTACTGTGTCCTCACATGGCAGAGAGAGAGAGGGAGTGCTCGCCTATTTTTTCTTATAAAGATATTAATCCTACAGGATCAGTATTCTTCCTTATGAGCTCATTTAACTTTAATTACTTTCTAAAGACACAATTTCCTGATATAGTCACACAGGGGCTTAGCGCTTCAACAAATGAATTTTGGGGGGAAGTAATTCAGTCCATAGCATAATCCAATACATCATTGTTTTGTTTCTCAAATTGTTCCAGTGTTGGCTATTGAGAGCTCTTTCAGATGACTTCTATGTCCCTTTCTCATAATCCCACCATTGTGGGGGCTTTGAGGGCACTTCTTTGCTTTCTACTTTGCTTTAATTTAACAGTCCAATTTAGAAATCATCCCATACTATTAAAATCTTATTTGGTTTGCAGCTGAGAAGATTGCTATTGAACAGTCATTTGGCTAACCAGTCTCTTATTAATGAACATTTAGGTTGTATTCGGTCATTTGCTGTTAGAATCAATATAGTTTTGAGTAACATGATATATATATATACTGGTATAATGTAATTGGTTTAATTTCCTGGATTAGTGTTTTAATCCCTTTGGGCTACTAAAACAAAATACCATAAACTGGGTAATTTATAAACAACAGGAATTTATTATATTTCTCACAATTCTAGAGTCTGGGAAGTCCAAGATAAAAGGATTGGCATATTCAGTGTCTGGAGAAAGCCTGCTTTCTGGTTCACAGACAATGCCTTTTTGCCATGTCCTCACATGGTGGAAGGGGTGAGGGTCTCTCTGGGGCATCTATTATGAAGGGCACTAATCCCAATCATGAGGGCTACACTCTCATGACCTAATCAACTCCCAAATTTCCTACCTCTTAATACCATCACCTTGGAGTTTAGGATTTTAACACATGAATTATGGGGGGACATAAACATTTAGTCCATTGCAGTGAGGAATTTCTGGCTTAGAGGAATATGTTTGTGTCCTTTTGGAGGATATTGCTAATTGCACTTCAATGAGGTGGCCCTAGCATACATTTCCATAATTAACATTGGGCAGTGCCTGTTTTGCCCAGCTTTTCCCATATGGTGTATAATTAAATATTTTGCTTTTTTGCAGACCTTCAAGGTGGAAAATAGTCTATTGTTTGGAAGACTGCAATGAAAAATGCTCCACTGCTCACCCTGGTCACTCACTCCAACTTCTGGGAGGATGTGAGACGATTCTGTATTCTAATGTATCTTAGCAAGAGAGCTCAACCCAAAGACTTCCTGTGTGTTTCTCCTTGTGAACTCACATCCCGTGCACCTCCTCACTGTGAGGGGAAGTCAGGACCAGGCCAGACCCCGTCTCACCATCACGACCTCAGGATGGCGAGGCTGGATGGCACTTCAGACGTCATCTTGTGCAGAGTCCTCATTTTACAGTGAGAGGCATGACATGTCCATGGTCACACAGCCGGTTACGGCCAGAGCCAGGGCCAGACTCCACATCTTCCACTTCTTAATCAGAAGCACACTTTATGATGCCTGCCTTCACTAGGAATTCAGCAACCACTTTCACTATAAACCTCTGAATTTCATGAAAACAGAGCAAGCTGCTGATCTAAAAGAGAGAGATCCTTTTAGCATTAAATTAATGGGAGACCTGGAGTCAGAATCTCCCTGCTTTGTGTCTTGGGAAAGTAAAAGGATGCAGGATGTTGGAGTGTTAGTAAAAATTTAAAAAGTTGCATCTGCTTACCTCACAGAGTGGGCAGCAATGTCACATACGTTAATATGAGTACCTCTGAAAATTTTACCAGTTATGGCAATGATATCAATGTCTTTTATTTACAATTAATTTGTTTTTACTGAAACAATTGTACTCCTGGGTGGTGCTAGAAGCCAAGCGGTTGACACGTTTGTTTTCTGAGGGGCTCTAGTTTCACTTCCCCGTTCTCAGGCAACTGTAAAGCACACATAGCAACCTTCTATTTGCTTTTTCACACCTGCCTTCTCACTTCCTGTTTTCTTCTTGCTGTTTCGCTCTCTAGCATCTTTTCCCCATTGTGACCTTGTGCAAATCGCTTCTTCTCCCTGGGCCTCCGTGTCCTTATTTGTATAACGAGACAACGCTGGATGACTCGTGAGTTCTTTTCTGGTCCTGCAGTTCCAGATGACCTCACTCACCATTTCTTCATTATTTTCTCTCATTCCCAATAACACAAGGACTCTAGTTGTACTGGGTTGGGAGCCTGATAGTTTCTTCCTTGCAGAGGCATCTAGAACAGTGTGATTCTTAACCCAATGTGGTGGCCTCTCTAGCTCGTTCTGTCCAGGCCACCGCTAATGTCCCGGGACCAGCTCAGGCTCCCTGAGTGAAGAGTAACATTGTCCAGGAAGGGAAATCAGGGGGACAGGAGTAGCAGGGATGCCAGCTTACATCACAGCTGTACCAGTTGCTCAAATGCAGGTGAACTGGTAGTTAAAATGTTGGACTGCTTCTTTACTGGTTGGTAAATAGTCACTGTCCCAAGCATCCAGAGTGATACCCCATTCTGATCACTGCCTAGTCACACCATTTGTGAGGGAGAGATTCTGTATGAAGTGGCCAAACACACAACACCCAACACTGGACAGAAGAGATTAACGGCAGATTATTAGTCACATGCACTCACAGCCCAGGAGAGGAGGGTATCACATGCCTTGCAGGGCTAGGGGGAGATTGCACGTGGGAATGGAGAGAGTAAGCAGAAGTTGTGGGAGGCAGACTTTGTAGTAACAAGAGGGTGAGGTGGCCTCTGGTCCCCAGAGGGGGAGTCATTGTTTTGTTTGAATACTTTTGTAGGCTGGTTGGGAACTAAAGCTCACTAGGCTGAGGACAGAGTGGTATGCAGTTGGTCCATCTGATAGGGGAAGTAGCCAGGTGGGGAGCCTTTCCTGTTGGGTGAGGGGGCATATCTAGCAAAAGCAGGAGAACTCACAGTTAGGCCTTTGGGGCCCTGTGAGGCTAAAAGATGTCAAGGCAGAACACAAAATTTTATGCCTTACTATAATCACTCCCCATCATTTCCCAGCCTCACCTTCGACTTGAGTCTGGGCTTCTCCATGATCCAGCAACAAAAGCATTAAGGTGTGGGGCAACAGGGACCTTTAGTCCCTGATCCAGCGTAAAGGCTGCTTGGTGGCCTTTTGAGTTTATCAGTGCCCATGCCCCACCAGTTGTTAAATACTTTGAATGTCATCCTGGCCACAACTATTAACACATGGTAGAACACTTGGACTCAGTGCCTTTTCCTTTCCTCCTCCTTGCCCAAAGCTCCCAGGATTTTTAATCTCCCTGTTGACTGTGTGACTGTATTGGCCTGGAAAATACTTATCTCCCCCATCCCTTCTTTAAAACCTGATTCCATCCAGTTGGAACTAGAAAGGAGGAGAATGAACTGATTCACACTGAGTTATGACCATTTCCTGGGATATTCATGTTCTGAAAATAGACTCTGCTTTAATTTAAAGGAGGGGTTGGCAAACTATGACCCACAATCCAAACCTAGCCCACACCTGTTTATGTACAGTTCTTAGGCAAAGAATGATGCTTATATTTTTAAATGTTAAAAAAAGAAAATGAAAAAGAATGTGTGAAGGAGACTGTATATGGTCTTTAAAGACTGAAATATTTATTATTTAACCCTTTATAGAAAAAGTTTTCTGGCCCCACAAGATTATCTAGTGGTAGAAATGACAGCATTAATAATAGGTTAGGGACACTGATTTTGGAACAGAGGGTTCTCATCTGACTCAGGGGAAATGCTAAAATCGAAGGGATGAACAGGCATTAGAACTGGGTTGGACAGCTGAAGCCAATAATGCCAAAAGGGCCGTTGGCAAGTTCTTCAAATGACAGGAGAGTGTCCAGGACTGAAGAGTTGAAAACAAGTGTAATGAGGCATGAGTATGTTAGGACAGAAGAGGCAATCCTGGAAGAGTTGCCAAACTCACACCTCTGATATATACCGTTTCCTTTAAGGGCCCAAGGGTGGGGGATCACACAAGAAACAAGGGTGGAAGTAGGTGGAATGTGCAACAGTGAATTAAATCCGTATAGAACTGACCTATCTGAGAACATAATTTTTAGTTTTCTTCTTACCCTTATACCCTGGTAAAAAGGAGAGGATTGGAAGGTTTGACTGATGTCTTCAAATCAAGAGATCTTCTTCTTTGAAATATTAAGTGCTCATGAAATTGGCACCTGACATGGCCTGGAATTGAGATAAAGACAATAGATCGACATAATATGAATAAGGACATCTTTTCCCAGAAAGGCCTGCAGAGGCGAGAGTGAGTTTCTGAAGGAGTAAGTGGAGTTTCTCTTCCCAGAGCCACCTCATGGGAGACTGTTGTACCCAGGAGCGAGGTCTTCTTGGCACCTGGGACTCCGACGTGGCATTTCTGCCCTCATGGAACCCCAGCACGGAGCTCTGGGAAGCAAGCTTCTGCCAAGTTTCATCGCCTGGCATTTCCACTACGTGCTCACACACATCTTTGTTTCGAAGGGAAGACCGGCGGGTGGGGTGCTCCAGTCTGGGAGACAGTGGGTGGTAAAAGTTTCCAGGAGGACAGAGACAGGCTGATTGGCCCAGCTGGTTAGAGCATGGTGTTAACGAGGCCAGGTCATATCCTGGTCTCCCACCACACCCAACCAGCAGTCTCCTTCTGGGGTCACAAATTGCACTCTTCACCGGAAAAGGAAGAGCCAAGGGACAGGGTGGGGATAAGTCTGTGCAAAACCATCTTCCCTGCTGAAAAAAGAATTCTGTTGATGGTGGGTTCTTGGCAGCTTCTTTATATGTATCACCTCTCATTCCTGTGGGGCAGGATCATATAGGGACACTGCATCAGTTAGTTTTGACTGCATAACAACCCACCTCAAAAATTGATGGCTTAAATAAATAATTATTATTTAATTCACAATTCCTTGGGTCAGCTAAGCAGTTTCTTCTGGTCTAGCACATCTCTGCTGACCATTCCTGCACTTACTTGTGCATCTGCAGTCAGGTGGAGAGTCGGCTGGATGACTCACACGGTCTGGCTACTGCTGAGCTGCCAGTCAGGGCAATGGGGGACATAAGACTTTGACTTTGTGTCTCTTATTCTCCAGCAGGCTAGCTCAGGTCTCTTCCCATGGCTTCGGTGGCAGAAGACCCAACGGCAGCAAGACAGGGCAAACTCCCATGCATATTGGCCTTTAAAAGCTACCAAAATACTGACTCAGATTTATTCTAGAAACAGATGTGATAAGACAGAATCAATACATTTTAAATGAATCGTGGTTACTTTAAAGCAGAAACAGTACTTAGTGCTTTACACATATTATCTCATTTAATCCTATGAGGGAGGCAGGAAGTATCTGGTCCAAATTCACTCTGCTATAAAGTGGTAGAGCCGATATTCAAACTCCAACTTAAATCACCAGCAGACACAATCACAACTCACACACTTTGGGAATTACATGCCTGTTCCAGCAGTGCCACCATTGTTCAAAACTTCATTGGAATTCCTTTTGTCAGATCCACAGGGTCTTGGCAACACTGGCAATTGGACAGAATAGGCATTGCCACTTGTGGCGCCAACACAGGAATTGGATTTGACTCAGATGACTAAGGTGGGTGATCAAGATGGACGTTTTTGGATGACAACCAAAGTGTGACAAGAAAGAAAGAAGATTCAGCTGTGTAGATGGCAAAGTGGCTTTTGTCCCCCCCAATCTTTTTAGGGTTGAAATTGGGATTTGTAGCTCTTGTTTGCAGCACCAATTCTGCTTAGTTTTTCTGAGACATTGGGCAAATCCCTTCCTCCTTCCATGTTTCAGTTTTCTCCTCTGTATGATACAGGACTTAGATTATATATATGATTTCTAAGATCCTTCCAGTTCTAGAAATCTATGATTCTACAATATATTGTTCCTTAGAAATGATCATTTTAACTAAAAACAATGTAAATTTCTCACCTTCAAAATTAAGACATGACGTTGCCACTACTCCTGACTTCAGGACACAGAGGAGATGGAGGTGATGCTATTTAGCAACAGATCAGATTCCTTAGGAGATGAGGGATTTGGGGGAAGTATAAACATCAGATTCAGGATGGGAACTCAGACTTGAATGCTTCAAGTCTTGCCTCTCAACTCTCCATGCACTATCAATTTTATCATTTATACATTGACTTTCCTGAGCAGGAAAGGGACCAGGTCAAGTAGTATATAATATCCTTCTCATTCCCATGCAGATGTCTGAGACTTCTTTTTCCTTTGGTCAGACCTGATTTGTATTTTTTCTTGGTTACTACCCCCAGAGTGCACTAGGCTGCTTTCTGCCTAAATGTCACATAAATCAAAGTGTGTAATCTTGCAAGGGTAAGCAGAGGTGGATTGTCAGCCAGGACGGGATGCTAAACACAGGATGAGCCATCCCGTTTCCCCACTTCCCAGACCTGTTCTTGCCCTCCTGCAAAGCCTTAGGAAGGCCTCCTGGGGGAAGCTTGAATTCATTCCCACCCAATGCTGATAGTTCCAGCTACTCGATGTTTTACTAAATAGCTCTGCACAGCTGTTTCTAGTTAAGTGTCTGTTTATGTTGTTGGCGTACGTGTGCTCGTGTACCATGTGCACACTTTATCTCTTCAGTTTCCCAGCTACCCAAGGCCCCCAGAAAGTCCACTTGGGGGCATTTGAAATCCCAAGTGGAAGCCTCACAGAGCAACAAAATGTTCAAATTCAGGAAGCACTTACAGAGGTTGTATTTCATAGAGTGTCCTCTCTGTCATTCATAAAAACAAGGGAAGTTAGAACTGAAGAAATGAGATGCAAAGACTTATCAAAACAGTAAGTTTTACTCTTGGAGTAAAATTAGATTGTAATCTTGAAACAGGTACTTTTCCCTTTTGAAATCTGTTTTACAACTAATTTAAGACTTATCTCTGACTTTACCCATTCATTTGTTCATCCATTCATTCAGTGAACATTTATTAAGTTTCTCCATGTGCACTGTACTGCTCAAAGCCCTGTAGGAGATGCAATAATATGCTTTGCTGCCTCCGAGTAGAACAGTGTCTTGCCCAGCAAATGGGCTTAGCTAAGTTATATAGGGGCTTTCCTGCCTGTCTTAAACTTCAAAGATCAGTCTGAACATGAGGTGAAATCACTAGTGTCCCTGGCAGGGGAGAGACCTACTCCACACCTAACACATCATCCTAAATGGTAGGCTTTTGACACAGTCCTTTTAAATAGTGAGACATGTCTTTGTCTGGGTTTATACAACCAGTGCTGCAAAATTCAGATATTTTGCCACTCCAAGCTCAATCAGCAAGCTCAGTGACATCCTACAAATCAGTTTGAAAGGGATTACTGTCTACAAACATGCTCTCCATTCTCCTGCTATGGTTGCCAAATAGTGACTTTCTAATTTTATCATCCCTTCTACATTTATTAGTTGACTTTCTAATGTGAGGAAGAAGTTTCCCTTCTACTCATTTAGTTAAATCAATGGAACCTTGTTTTATCCAATAAACTATATCCTTTACTACCATAATTTATTTTGATGCCCAAACTGTTCCAGAGTTGGCCAGTAGAAGCCTTCACAATCTGGCTCCTGTATCCTTTTGACATGTCTTTGGGCACTTTCTTACCTCCTGAAACAAAAAAAAGATATTTCAGGCTCATCTTTTACTTTCTCTCCCCCAGCCATGAAATCAGTCCTAATTCTTTTTAGTAGAGAATAGTATTTAGAAACCAAGGTCTGGAAGCCAGGTATGTTCATTGCACTGGGGTTTATTGGTTTTAGGTCCTCTAAGAGAACAGAGATAAGAAATAGATGTACTTATAAGGTCTGTCCAGAAACTATCCAGCCATGTAATATGAAAAATAGAGACATTTATTAAAGAAGGTACAAGATACAAGAAACATTGCACATAGGACAATTATGCCTTAGTTTCCTTCAAAGTAGGCACGTTGGGACCTCACACAGTTCTCCCAGAGACTCTTAACCTAAGCCGTACGCGTTCAACATTCTCAGGTGTTCTGCTCGTTGCAGGCCTTCCAGAACATGAATCACTTTCAACAGATTCTTGACCATCTTTGAAGTGTTTGTGCCACACTTTTATGTGTGCTGCACTCATTGCATTGTCCCCAAAAGCCTTCTGATCATCCAAATAGTTTCCATGGAGGAATGTTCAAGCTTAATGCAAAATTTGATGCAGATTCGTTGCTCTACTCGCTCAGTCATTTTGAATGCAACAGCCACACAGTACACACGCTCACTCAACGGTGTCTAGCGCCCCACTGACTAGTACAGTGAAGTCGTCATTATTTATGCACGCGCGTTACAGTCCACTCTCCTTGGCTGCCAGGTTACATCGATGTCGCGCAAAACGTTCTTGTTATATTAACAATGGCTGGATACTTTCTGGACAGACCTCGTATGCATACACACACACGCGCACATCTGCACCCACATACATCTCTATATTTATATCCACAAACATTGATTTCTCTCTGTATCTATGTAATAAATGTCATGAATTCACACTGAAAGCTCCAATTCCCATCCAAAACCATTGGATTCATTCTAACTTTTCCTCTTATCATATTTACAGGTATCTTTTCTGAAAATGAGAACTCTGGCTCCCATTATCTAATTCACACAGAATAGTTTCAGAATTGCCAACCCATGCCTCTGTGAACAGCAAGCCTCGCTCTACAGAACAATAATTGTTTAGAATTTTATTCTTTGGCCTGAGAACATACAATCAACGAATATTTGGGTTAGTTCTTTCTTTAGCATCAGGTTAGAACACCAGCCTTATTTCCCCTGCTGGGTGTCACTCTGAGACATTTCCTTGAAGCCTTGTCTTAGCCACCTCCAAAATAAGCTGAAGTCTCATTCCTGGTGCTCTGGCACTGCCACTGGAGCCCACACATGTCTCTATGGAATACCAATTAAATATTCAATGCATGTTAGCTTACTTCCCTTCCCCTGAAGCTAATCCAACAAATAGATTGTAGAAATATCTTCATTCCCACAAACACACGTGTGAGCTTGTAGTGAGTGTTATTTTCTGTATTCCCATGGCTTCTCTAACCCCCATGTTTAGACACCAAAATCTTCCTTCTCTTCCAGAAAAGTCCTAATTCCTCTTCCTCAAGAAGGTTTTGCAGCACTCCTTTCCCTAAACACAGAGCATAGGCCCACAATGCCACGTCCACAGATTTAGAAACTTGTTTCATATTTATCAAGTTCTCACATTCTCTACCTTCTATATTTAAAAATATTTATTTAATTAAATTTATGAGCCAGAAATTGAGAAACATATGGAGTTAAGGGAAGGAAAGAAAAAAAAATAGCCCATTCATTCACCTTTTCCCAGCTGCCGTTCCTGAACTGGGAGATTTGGCTGAGCTCTCAGGTAATGCTGTGCAATAAAACTCCCATGATGCCGAATTTAGGTCCAGCATGAAAAGAAAACAAAATCCCTCCTGTAAGACAAACTATCCAATTTGTAAATGGGAGTTTTTTTAAGGTCCTACATTAAACCTTCATAGTGATTGTTTCCACAAGGGTGGGAATCAGCCCACCTCTTGGAGAGTTTCTGAATGGGGCAATGTAGAAAATGTTAAAAAGCACTCATTTTCCTGAATGGAGAACTGTTTCTCTTGGGGGCTCTGCTTTCTCCTTTTTGGACAGAATCCACTCTGCCATATCCTGGTTAGAGGAAGAAAAGGTGTGGAGGGAGGCAGGAAGGCCCCTTCCAGGTGCTGGAGACTTTGCACAATGGGTCCTATTCTTTGCTATTTGGAATCCATCTTTCTCAAAGTTGGCACACAAAAAGTCCACCTCCTTGTACAGGTTAGCCCTCTGGACTAACCTACCCGAGAATTTGGGTGGGTAGTTTTTCAACACAAAGAAAGTCTAACATATGACAAGCAAAAGAGTGGGATGAACCTTCCCAGACTGACATTAGTGTTATATAGTTTTATATGTGGTCTGGTGACTTTTATTGTCATATCTCTACCTATGTTTTATATATACATATATATAACTGTTATGTTGCAGTTACATTATATTCACCATTTTAAGATGGAAAGTTTTGCATTCCAGGAAACTCTTGGGACATTTGGTCACACTGTGTTGCAGAGTTCTTCAAATAGCAAGTACTAATTAGATCACACGTATATTTATGCCTTAAACTAAAGGGCTCTGAAACCACATCTTCTTTACTAGCTGGAATTCCAGGCTCTTTCCAGAGATCCTTTGACTTCCTATTCCAGAGAATATGCTATGGCTGTGAATCCATCCTAGCTGATCTTCTACAGGCAAGATACTCCCTTCAAGACAACACGCTAAAAGAGAGGTGTGGGTGCCAGTTACTCAGGCCACCTGCCAGGGTCTTCCAGTACATCTGCTATGCCAAATGATGATGAACCTGAGATCACGAAGCCAGAGGTCCCTTTCACAGTCCTGTGCAGTGAGAAGGAAAATGCCCCTCTGTGTTTCACTTGAACGTCAAAATGTGTCAGTGTTTATATAGAAATAAAGGCATCACTTGGCTCACAGAACACACGTGCCCATTTGGATGTGGGCAAGCTCTAGCTCATGCAGCACATTGTTTCTGTTTTCACTACTTCCTTCTCATAATCTAACTATGGTGTAGAGCCTAGTTTATAAGTCCAGACTTCCCCTTCCCTTAGAGCAAGTCCCTTCTCAGGAGCCTCATTCTCCTGTCCTGTGATTTGTCCTCAGTTGGGGGGTGCTCTGGTCCCTCAGACAAGGGGTGGGGCAATGCTCAGGCTCCCCATCCCTTTGTATACCTGTGGCTGCATGGATACAAAAGGAGAGCAGATCACCTACATTCACCTGTCAGGAGCACCTGAAAACCCCGGAAGAAAATTCATCTATCAGAGGATGGGAAGGAGCAGTTGAGGAGAGGGACAGTGCCATGGTGTCTGAGCTGCAGGCCCTAAGACCAGCTAAAATATCTTGCTGCATGGCATTTTACAGCATATAACCATTGTCTTAGTCAGTTAAGGCTACTATAACAAATTACCGTAAACTGGGTGGCTTAAACATGAACATTTATTGCTCACAGTTCTGGAAGCTAGAAGTCCAAGAGCAACATGTGGGTAGATCCGTGTCTAGTGAGGGCCCACTTCCTGCTTTGCAGGAAGACGTCTTCCAGCTGTATCCTCACATGGCAGAGAGCAGAGAGAGGAAGCAAGTTGTCTCATGTCTCTACTTACAAGGGCACCAATCCCATCATGAGGGCTCTGCCTTCATGACCTAATTACCTCTCAAAGGCCTAATCTCCAAATACCATCACACTGGGGACTAGAATTTCAACATATGAATTTTGAGAGGGACACAAATATTCAGTCCATAGCAACAGTTCATGCTATGAAGTTACATTGGGGATAGACACTTTGCTCAGCTGCAAATTCATCTTGCGCAGTTTCCTTTCTATAATACCATCAAGTTTTCTCATCTGGTTTGTCTTTTTCTTGCCCAAACACCATAGTCTGAATTGGTTGAAACCATTGTCTGAGGGAAAAATATATAGCTTAGACTACTAATCATGATCGTATGGTATTTTGATAATTGCCATAATGCTGGCAAATTGACCACTATTATCTCATTATAATCTCAGTAGTAGTTGCAGTAGCATTCACAATAGCTGGTATTTGTTTAATAACTTGACATTATCAATATTCTATGACAATCTGGCAAGAATGGGTAATTGAGAGACTCACATTTGATAACTTGAGATAATAATGCATTTATAAAAGAGAGCATGAGCTTCAAGAGGTCCAGTGACCTGTTTAATTAAGGTCAGACAGCTTGCAAATAGGTATCCCCATGTTTATTAAATTAAAGAGAGCCAGAAAGCTCCCTGAAGTCTGCTATCTCCAGGTCATTTAAACAGAGAGACACCTGAGAGAAAGGAGAAAACCCCAGGGGGAATGTTGAGAAGAAACTTTTCAAATGTTGGCAACTAAATGCATCCCACAGAAGGAGCAGTTTTGAACCCATAAGTATTTTGCAGAGGCTGTTTTTACATGGAAGGTAAGAACAGATCTGTCTGAAGGCTGTCCCCACCCACTTCAGAAACATGAGGAAGGCCTCCAGGCTGAAAAGACACTGGAGAAGCAATTCAATACAGATGGCCTTGGCAGCATAGTACTTTGGTACCCTCCTTTTAATATTTGTTTTCTAATTTATTGAAAGGCAATAGTTGTGGCTACATGGGGAGGGAGTGGAGGCAGGTGACCATGGTGGGTGACTTCTGCTTCTCTCCTTGCAAAATTATTTATTGCACCCTTTCTTAGGAAAACAAAATATAGCATCAGCCTATTAGCCCTCCTGAGAAAGGAATTTTAGCAATTGTCAGTGCTCAAGCAGGCCCCTTGGGGTCTCACGTTGCCTGTTTGCACCTGCATCCTTCCCCCAGTACTGCGTGTCCTCACAATCCTTGACAACTCCATGGAGTGCTCTTTCTGAGAAATCCAATTTTATCCACTTTGCTGCATGTCCAGGTACATTTTAGCATTTCTTATGGATTAGCACTTCAAGCAGCCGCTTCGTAAGCTTGCTTCTTCATCTATCTCCACATTTATATACAGACATCACGTTTTATTAGAATTGAAAATGGGAGGGGAAAGGAGGGAGCAGTGGAGATTATCTGAGTCATCAATTTGGTTCCCTCTTGCCCTTAGGCTGTGTTGACACAGCTCAGCTCTTGCCTGCTCCTCCCAGACGAGCTTATCTGCTGCACTGAACTCCATTAATCTTCCTGAAAGGCAAATGTGTTCAGGACAATGTTAACACTTAGCTCTCCTGAAGAGAAGACAAATTCTGTGAAGGACAGAGACAGGGCTCTGGGGCCCGCACTGGCAGCTGAGACAGGCCTCGGCCAGATGGACTCCTCATGGAGAGAGAGTGGGGGACGGCAGAGGAACGGCTTTGTGAACTTGAACACCAGCATCAAACCAGATCCAGGCAAAAACAAATATAAACAGAAAACAAAGCCAACACATGATGACACAGACCAAATATAATAGATACCTGGCCCATTTTGAGACAATATTAGCCAGATTTATCTCTGGGGTTTCACGTAAACGAAACAATTAACTGATCATTATTCTTTTGATTTTAACAAGTAATTGGCATTGTGTGAACAGTCTACACAATAATAGTAAATAATTCAAGAGACAGAAGTATTATGGAATGTGTACTTTTGGTCATTGAGATACCTAAAGCAATTTTCGCTTGGTCACTATTGCATCCTCCACCTTGGCTCAGAGCCGCCCTCACACGGCCGACAGGACGATCTGCTCAGCCCTGCCAAGGCCCTGCGCCAAGACGGCTCCCAACTCCACATTGTCTCTGGGATAAAGTCATTGTATCGAAAAGAGGAATGAATTGGTGTCTATTTCCTGTGCTCCTTTTTGTGCTGACCTTCACATGTCACCCCTGTCCCCCTGCCTTATTGCTTTGTTCCCATAATGAGATTTAAGAGACTGTTCTTACCACTTGTAGATCTACAATCCCTGGTTGCATCCATTTGCTAGTAACCCCAAAAGACACAGGGTGGTTTGTAAAGTTTCTGGGGCAGGAATTTGAGTGGCTACCTAGCTCTTTCCTGCACCCCAGTATCACAATGTCAGTTTACTACATTTGAACCTACTCTGGTGTGCATGCTTCTCAGTAGGGCTTTGTTACAAGAGCTAAGGGGACAATTAAATGCAGTTTTGTTGACTTAGCTTGGGTGATTTTTTTAAAGCCTCCCATGTGTCCTTCACAAATATCCAGAACCTATTGTATTGTATGTGTTGTTCCCCCCTCCCCACTCTCACAGCATTACTTATTCTTCTGCGTCTTTGCACTTATTGAGTGGCCTCAGAAGGTTTTCTCCGCTGACAATCCCATCAGGTGACTTTGAAGACCCACCTCCATGAGATGACTATGTCGACAACTCAGAGAGTTCTACCACAAGGGCTGACTCAGAGTCTGAAAAGGTTATAGCTCAAGGAAGGGGGACACAGGTGAAAAGCACAGGTCAAACTTTCCAACTTTGACCTTGATTACTGCAGGTAGATGTGTGGCACTCTTACACAATTGTTCACAGATAGGCCAGCCACTGCCCCTTGACTTAGTAAATACCTTACAGCTACTATCCCCATAGACATGCCTATAGATACTTTGTGTAAAAGACTTGCTTTTGTCAATGAATAACACATATGTTGCCAGGTCCCACCAGCCAATAGCTCATATGCAGAGGAATCCTTCTTGTTTCTCAACTAAATGACTGGGTTGGCCCATACAGAAAGGAACTCTTGTCCTCTGTTAAGGCCTTCATTCTACTCCTTACTTCACTCCTTCAGAAAAAAAAAAAAAAGGAGTGATTTATCTAATTGGGGAGGGCCTGGTTACCACTGGACAACACTGCCTATGCTACTAGGTAAGGCGACTTTGCTTCAAAAGCAAGAAACTGCCTCTCTCTCGTGTGCTTTCCTGGTCTATAGTAGATTTGCTTTGCACTCACAGCATCTGTACTTTAAAAAGACAAGTGAAGAGATCTTTGCTCTGTCTTTCCTTGCTTCTCCACCTGTACCTCCACCTGACATTAGTCACATCACACTGACTTCACACCTGCTGCTGATGTTGGACCACAGCCTCTTCTCAAATCCTTTCCAAGTAGTTTCCTGTGAGACATTGGTGGTGTTTCCCTTGTGCTCAAAAACAAGTCCTTTTCTGCTCCAATCTCCTCATGGCAAAGTGACGCCAACACATCTTTCAAGAGAAGTACTTCCCATACCTGTCGCTGCAGGTGCCCTCAGGAGAGTGCCACTCCCTTGGTCCCCTGCCAGGGCACCGTGGCACTCCCTTCCTCATCCTGCTATTGGGTCTTGCACAGAAATGGAAAGTTTGTCCTTATGTTTATTCTTGGGTGAATTTTGACATCTCGTTTCCAAGGATCACTTCTATGGTCTAGATTTCATGATGGAGGATGCCTCAACCAAAACAGCATCTTCAATTTCTGTTGACACCTTTTCCGTCTTTCTGTATTTGCTCAGTCTTCATCTTATAGATCCTCAGCAGATTAGAATCTATTGATGTTCTAAAGTTTCACTTTTATTTTCTATTTCCTTTCTGCAGCCATCCTGGCAACAGATTTGATTTGTATAAATTAGGTGGCTGTATTAAATAAGATTAGGTTAAGTTATGCTGCAGTTAAAAACAACCCCCAAACCATAGTTCCCATAACAACAAATAGAAGTAGAGATAGAAAAATTGGGAGAGCTAGAAGCTCGCAAAAAATTGTAGAACCTCTTCTTGATCATTCAAAGGGGGAATTTTCAGATATTTTTTACTAGAGTTGGGACTAGGATAAAATGATACTTGTACCATTTGAACACCAGCCAAAACTGACTGGGATCAAAAAGATGGCAGAAGCCATAAACAGATTCAAGGAAATATATATTTAGTTTACATATGTATTTATATGCTACCTCATGCTAAAAAGAATTTGAGGTAGCTTACAGCACATATGAAAACATGGGAATAAAGACCAAATAAGAACAAAAACAAATGGAGAGAGAAGTAGAAAATCTAGACCGTGACAAGGAAGAAAACAGATATATAGACCATAAAGTCCAGCCTAAATATAACAAAAGAGTTCAAATTTGCTCCTAAGTTTCTTGGCATCACAAAGCAAAAGTGACATAATTCTTATTAACTAAACAAACAATACAGAAAGCTTTGGAATGCCCATTCTTTCAGCTAAGCAAACTTGAACCAAACATAGCATTTAGAATCTCCCTTGTTAGCCAAGCTTTTGTTAGGTGTTGAATAGCAGACAGTTCAAGATCGCATTCATTGATGAATACTGAATAGTTGGTGTTTGCAAAAGTTTTTACAGCAGATCCATAAACTCCAAATCTTGATAGAAAGGTGGTGTTGAGTAGCTTCCCCCAGGTCTTTTGACTGTTATCTGCAAACCAGAGGTATCCACAATAGGCATTTTTGGGCAGATTCCAGCATACAAAAGGGCTCAATTGATTTCTCAAAATGCTCCCTTATGAAGCATTTGCCAAGATTATTTAGCATGGAAAAATATCCCAACCAATTGCTCAACCTGTCTGTTAAAAAAAACATAATGAAAGCTTTAATAATGCTCCTATGAAATAACCAATATGGGGTGTCCAAACTCTTAAGGAATCTGTCAGGTTGAAATAGCTCCAAAATATGCTCCCTCCACTCCAAAAATTAAATAATTTACTCTTTAATTTGGAGTAAGTTGATAAAAAAAAAACAATTAAAATTCAGAAGTTTGGTCAGTGATGATAATTTTGGTTTTGAACTGGTCTTTCTGTGTTAACTGAGGACTAGATGTAACCATTGAGGTCAACCCTGATTTGCAACAATGAAACCATATTATCAGTATATAGAGTCATGAGTTACCTTCTATTCTTTATTGCATCAGCACCTGCAACTTATTCATCTAAAGATGATTTTATTTAGTACAATTATAAGCTAAAAATTAGAGACATCAGAACACAATCTAGCTTATAGCCCTCAAAAGTATTCTATAATCTGTCAGATAGTTTTACCCAACACTTATTTTTATGATAGTGTTAAGGTCTGCAGGGATGCAGATTCAATATGAAAAACACTATATAAAGGTTTATATATATGGGGCAAACTATACAGGTCAAGTATAGATTAAAAGTCCAAAAGAGGTGCAAGTAAACATATTATTCTAGAGAGATTTTCCTGCAAGTTGTTAGAAGTAAAATAATCAATTTTGAAGTATTAAAAACTCAAATTTATCTTGCAATTTATGTTAGCTATTGAATAGATATTTACTTGTTTAAAAGAAAATTGGCAAAATATTGATTGAAAGTCTACCGAAACAATGGATATATAATTTTGACAGAGTAATAGGCTGGTTAAAAAAATGGGTAGATTGAGTTTTGAGTTTGTTCATACATTACTGTACTCCTTTTTAATTATAATGACAAAGATTGACAATGACTAGAGTCAACCAATCAGAAGATGGTTCAGAAAAGCATGGTTTCATCTTCTAGGCAGGATGTAGTAGGTCCTTGTGCCCACTGCCGCAGCTAGACAAAGCCATACAAATTACCAAAAAATCCCAATTTTGGAAAATCAGAGATCTGTGGAAACAATGCATATGGAACAACTAAAGCACCAAAGAGAGAAAACTATTTCAAGGTGGTCTGATGAACATCAGTCATTTTTTTCCCCCTGGTGGCAGAATTTGACAAATCTAAGTGTGGGATTAGGATTGCCTTATCTAAGACACAGGGCATCTGCATAAGAAGAGAGAAGTAGGCAAAGCTTTGGGCTATCACATGCACCTGAAGTTACCCATCAGAAAACTTAAAAGGCTTCAAAGGCACGGTTCCATGAAACATTTACTGAGTTCTGGGTCTGTAAGAAAGCCTAAGGAACTAGGTAGAAAGCTCTGAAAAGGAAGAGTGAAATTTCACACATAGTGCTAGGAAAACAAAGACCCATAAGGGAAGGGAGCCTACCTCAAGACATTTGACTCATTTTGAGGTTATGTGGGGAGGGGGGCTAAAGAGCTATGCTGAAAATCTGTGATGGTTCAGAATGAATCCCCCATAGTTTTCAGGACTACTATTCTCAATTAAAAGCCCAAGAGCCACATCTGACAAACAGAAGAAAATCAGAGGTGAACAGGGTTTTATAACCTCAACCCAACCCAGGCTAAACTTAACTCCTGATTGCATTGATGTAATCAATGACTCACCCTTCTAACCTAAAAGACAAAAAGGGACACTTCTTGGTAGAGTTAATCTCATATGGAGCATCTGTGGTTCTTTTACACATAATGTACATTTTTCAATAGAAATAATTCAAATACTGGAGTTAGCAGTTAAGGATTTTAAAATAAGTACAATTAATAGTTTCAAGAAAACAAAAAAAAAGATGGAAAGAAGAGATTAAAGTGTGGATAAATCCAATGGGCAATTCAAATCTATGTTTTTAAAAAAGCATCAGATAGACATTCTGGAAATAAAAAGTACAATGTCTGAAATTAAGAACTCAACAAAGGGGCTTAACAACAGTTAATGTGCTTTTGATCCAAGTGTTTTGCCGTCTCCAAACTGAGGGGAAAAAGAAACAGAAAAACTGTGAGAGACATGTGGAATATGTCAAAAGGTCTAATATATGTTTGATTGGCATCGCAGAAAAAGCAAAAAGAGAAAATGGTCCAGAAGCAAAACTGGAAGAAACAATGGCTGAGAATTTTAAAAAACTGATGGAGGTAACATGGATTTAAAAAGCTTAATGAAAACCAAGTGAGATAAATACAAAACAAAATATATCCACGTACCCGATGGCCAAACTGCTGACAACCAAAAGCAGAGAGAAAATCTCAGTAGTGTCCAGAGGAAAAAAGACACGTGTCTTCCAAAGAGCAACAATAAGAATTAAAACTAACTTGGCAATAGAAATGATGAAAGCCAGGAGAAAATGGAACGACGAGACAGGAGACACAGTTAAAATACTGAGAGAATAAAATGTCAAATAGAGTTCTATGCCCAGTGAAGAGATACTTTACACTGAAAGAAAAATGTTTTTCAGACATAAAAAAAAAATAGTGGAATTTGTTATTACTAGGTATGCACTACAGGAAATACCAAAAAGAATTATTTAGGAAAAAAAAAATCATTCCAGATGAAAACATGGGAATGCAGAAAAGAATAAAGAATACTGAAAAAGAGAAATATGTGGATAAATATAAATTAACATTGATTCTTCACAATAATAATTGCAATATTTTGTGAAGTTTAAAATATAGTTGACCCTTGAACAACACAGGTTTGAGCTGCACAGGTTCACATATACATGGATTTTCTTCTGCCTTTGCCATCCCTGAGACAGCAAGACCAATCCCTCCTCTTCTTCCTGCTCCTCAGCCTACTCAACCAGAAGAAGATGAGGATTAAGACCTTTATGATGATCCACTTCCACTTAATGAATAGTAAATATATTTTCTCTTCCTTATGATTTTCTTAATACCATTTTCTTTTCTCTAGCTTCCTTTACTGTAAGAATACAGTGTTTAACACATATAACATACAAAATATGTATTAATTAACTGTCTAATACGTGCTTCCACTCAACAGTAGGCTATCAGTCGTTAGGTTTTTGGGAAGTCAAAAATTATACATGGATATTAGGCTGTACAAGGGTCAGTGCCCCTAGGCCTTGTGTTGTTCAAGGGTCAACTGTATATGTAAAACTAAAATTAACAACAAATGTAATGCCTTGCAAAGGGAAGTAAATACGGTTACTAAATAGAGTTAAAAGGTATTAGCAATGTTGGGGAGATGATAAAAATGATAGTCTGCTTTGACCATAATATTAAATCAAGGCTGCATGTTGTATTTTCCAGGATAATCACTAAAAAATAGTAAAAAAAAAAATGTTCACAGAAGAAAAAATGGAATAATAAAATATTTCATCAATCCAATATCAGGCAAAAAGGATTAAAAAAAAGAGAACAGAAAACAGGTGAGCCCAAAAGCAAATAAATAATAGAAGGGCAGATATAAACTCCATGACATCAGTAATTACATTAAATATTTATTATATTCTCCAAGTAAAAGATTAAGATAGCCAGACTAGATGACACAATGTGGATTTGCAAATTATTTTTAACTACAAGAAAAGGTGTTATTGGGTCCCAATCTTAGAAGGTTCTATCATATTTGACATAGTTGATCTAGAATTACAAAGTTGGGAGGTGAATTATATCTACTCAAGCTCAGGAAAATGATATTGATCTGAACAAGGTTCAGTAAATGTTTAAAAGTTCTGAGATGCCTGACTGTATCAGCTGCTTGTATTTCTTTAAAACTTAATCTAATAAAGTATAATGTTTTACAAACAGTGGAATTAATCAAGGATTTAAAAATTTTAGGTAAATCATGCTATTGTTTTGGTAATTAAACTAAATGCATATTCATTAAAGGAAGATATGTCCATACCAACCCCCCAAATTTGAAAAACTGCAGTGAGCAAAGTATTTTCTGCCTCCCTCCATATTTAAGAAGACTTGAGAGTTTCACTGAAAGAGATGTCTCTATTCCTCCCACATTTCATCTGTCATTTTTTGACTATTTCCTAATTAGATCCATCTCTGTCAAGGGATGAGAACTGCATGTCTTCCAAGGGGTAGCCACGGGGCCGGGGCAGAGAGGAAGTTGAGAAGGGGGCTGAACACTTTTTGCTGATTCAGAAGGACAGAGCAACCCCAATTTTTTGAGTATCTGCTGTCCCTACCACAATGAAGGAGCCACATGTGCATTCTTCCAACCAACTTGACATCTGTCCAGGTCACAATCTAGTCCCATCCAGGAGCCATGTTTCAGGGACAGCAAAGTTGAAGCCACTCAGTGACTCAGTGGCTGTCTGGCTGGAAACCTCTGCAGCCAGGACAAATCCTCTGAAGACATTCTTTAAATTGTGACCTTAACAAGAGACTGGAGAACTAAGGCCACAAATATTGCTGGGCTTGAACTCAAAGAAAAGCCCAGTTGGTATCTCGGAGAAAACTGAACTTTGTCATGTGTCATTAAATAGCCTCTAGGTGACTAGGGTAGAAAATGAGGGAAGAAGCCTACCCCTTCTAAAAATGTTCAGTATCTTGATGAATATGGGCCGAAGGAATTAAAGAGAACTGAAAAGGGCATCTCCTTTCCCCCTGGCAGCTTCTCAATGCTAGAGCTCCAAGAAAAATCACAAAGGATCTGTTTGTCTGAGTTTGGCAGGTGTGGCTCCTTACATGGAAATGATGACATCAGTAAAACTGGATTATTCTGGTTAATTGGCTGCATTTGTTATCTGAAATCTGAGCATTGCCTCACACATAAATTATTTTATTGTATGCTAATTTCTTGAAAATCAGTAATCCTTGTAACATGAAGACCATATGATCTCATCTTTATTTGGTTATTCAGGAAACACACCAAAACCTTGCAATGCCTCACAGAGGTTATCCTGAGCAATAATTATCAACAGGACCAAAAGGGAAAATATTGTTAGGTCTTCAAAACCTGCAGATGAATTAACTCTGGATGAATGTGGATTAATCAGAGTTCATTCAAATGTTATTAAATATCCATATGTGCCAAACAACTATCACCTATATTATTTCTTTTAAACCTCACAGCTTTTGGGTAGATTTTGTTATTCCAGTTTTACCAAGGAGGGAATTGAAACTCCAAGAGGTCACACTATCTGTTTAAGGCCATACGGCTATTAATGAGGATTTGAACCAGGGCTTCTGAATCTAAGTGCAGTGTTCTTTCTACCACTCCCCTTGTTTGTCCACAGTCTTTATATTTGTCCCTACTGATGGTCAGCCACAATAATCCAGAAAGTGGCACTTCTATACATCTTTCTAATCTCTGCCAGGTGATTTCATTCCATGAATGGATCCCTTGGAAATTCTTGAAAAATGAAATATGAAATGCCAAGATGAGTTTATCTTCACTGTAATAAGTTTATTCTACAAAATAATAATGATGATGATGAAATGCGATGAAGATGGGTCTTGAATTTAGGCATTCATGATGCAAGGAACTCTGCTTTGCAGTTCTCCTGGTTCTTTTTAAATTTCAATGGCCAGAACTTTATTCTGGGGGTAAGGCCAGGAAGTACACAGATGTGTTTTGGCCTATGGCAGAGTGTGGGTGTTGTGATCATGTGCTTCCATTCGGGCATGTGTGGGAGTGTGAGTCTCTGGGTATTTAACAAGATCATCAATTTAGACTCACATGCCCAAGGGCAGATGGTCCTGATGGGTAAGGCAGACGGCAACTGGAAAAACAAACTGGAACTGCTAAAGGAAAGATGGCTCAAGGCTCAGCTTTTCCTGTAAAGTGGCGAGTGAATTTAGAATTTGTGAAAATTTCCAGTGCTGGTTGGAGTCCAGAGGGACCCAGGGAGTACATTCGGCTTGCCTCTGCCACCTCCTTGCTCTGGCTGGGGCACGAATTGCCCTCTGACTCTGGCCTGGCACAGCACTGCCCTGTGTTGAGGTCCATGCCCCTCTGTCCTCATCTGCTCCACTAAGAGATGCCCCTTCTGTGCTACTTCTAAGGGCGCCTGCCAACTGCACTGCCAGGAAATGTAGGCACATGGCACAGCGGGTTCAAAGAGACAGGGAGAGCAGAGGCCGGAGAAAGAGCCCATGCCCTTGAGGGCAGTGAGCAAGGAAAGAGGGAGGGCGGGCTGGAGACAATAGCTGGCAGCCCTTCCACATTGCCAAGCCCTCTGTCCCACCTCCCCAAGCCACCATCAACCCCCACACAGACACTGGCATTTGCTGGGTTCTCCCGACTCTATCTATAATCACACAGCTCAAAGGTTCTCAGGGACCACCTAAGTCAACCTCATTTAATGTAAAGAAAAACTGAGATTCAGAGAAAAGAAGGGAAATTCCTGTGGTCGTACCTAATCAGCTAAGTCCCGGACATCAGGATGTGCGGTTCTAGGCCTTCCATATGTCAGTATGTTTGCTGCATTATTCTGACTAAGTTGAACTATTTTGCCAAGACCACTCCAACTCCTACCTACTCACCGTCCCTGATACCCTCTCTACTTATTCTTAATTTTGTTTAGTTCATGAGTCCAAGCCTCACTCAGTTCAGCAAACATTATTCTTGAGCACCTTGATGGAACAGGCACACAGTGGACAAAGTCCCTTCTCACTTGGAGTTACCATCTGGTAGTGGGACTTAGGTCCTCATGAAGCCAACATGTCAGAGGGGTTCTTCCACATCTCCTAACTCCATTCATTCGTTCATTCACTTTGTGAATGGTTTCTGAAAGCCATCGGTGGTTTTAATTTTAATTTTTAATTTTAGTCTGTACACTTTAATTCCTTCCCCTCCCATTCAATCTCCCAGTACTAAATGATTTGAGTTTTATTCAAAGCAGCAATTCTGTTCATTCTCGTAAAGACTTTGAGTGCTTCAGGGAAAACCCTGCAGTGACCCCAGTCTTCCTTCACACGTCTAAGAGAAGGAAGTCACCACCTTTTCCCAGTTTTTAAGCCCAAACCAACAGGGTGCATGTTGAATTAGCCGTATGAGAAGCAAATGTGAGTATGAATGGAACACGTAAGAAGTGTTGTGGATGCCCAGGACAGAGAGTGTGTGGTGGTTTGGCGGGGTGGCCATAGCAGGTTTCTTGGGACATGCCCACCTATAGCTAGATTTGCCGAAATCAGGCTGTGGTCCACAGATGGACATAACTGCCAGGGAAGGAGACACAACCCTAAAGGGCATAAGCCAAGGCTCATTCTGGCAAATGAGAACTAACGAGGCACGTAGCTTTCTTTTCACAAATCTCAAACGGTAGAATATCATTGTTCATTTGTTCTATTTAATAGTGCTTTATCTAAATCTGTAGTCCTTTTCATCATTTTAAAATTATTATTATTATTTTTTCTTCTCAGTAAGGCCTTACTACACACCTAGGACCCTTAAAAGGCCAGGGTAGAATCTGCTATGATTCAGAAGCAAATGAGTAAAAGTATATGCCAGGTCAGTTTGGTTGTTAGCTAAGAGCTTGGCCTCTGGAGTCAGATGAGCTTGGGTTTAAATCCCGGCCCCCTCACTTAATAACACTGTGATTCTGGAGAAAAATGTTAACTGCCCTAATCCTGAGTTTTTTTTCTCATATACAAAATGAGGATAATGGGTGTCCTGAACATGCGTCACTGTTACAGTGTTCCGGTCAGGGTTCGGGCAGGAAAAGAGCCTCAGTAAGCATTACGGGAAGAAGGGATTTTATTCAGAATTAGACCTTGCACAGATGCAGGAGGAGATGAGGCGTGAAGGCGGGTTGGAGGATTAGAGAGGTGGTCACCGCGCAATCTGCCTGAGTCAGTGGTGAGGCTGGACACGTCTGAGCTTGCAGCAGACTCTGAGAAGCCAACAACAAAGCAGCAGAAGTGGGATCATGGAGGGGAAGCTTGTGGAGGGGGTCCTGGAAGCTTCAGCATTGGTAGGTCCACGGCTGAGTGCTTGGGGGAGGCCTGGAGACACCTCTGTGTGCAAACTGGGCACCCCTGTGTCCATCCATGGCTGCCTGGCCATGACAGCCTATAGAGAGGAGTGGCTTTTGTGGAACCCCCACCTTACAAATCTCCCCCAAGTTCTGCTTTTGGCTAACTCTAAACTGGTACTATGTAGGAAATGGAGTCTAGGAAACTTGGTCTCCAGCCTTAGATGAATTAAATAATATCCAGTATCCTTTCCTGCTTCTTCTGTAAACTGAATGTGCTTTGGGAAGCAGCCCTCTCACTCTCAGGCCTGTTGGTTTGAGCGGGGCCACTTCATCCCCGCCCCCAGCCCCAGGGATTGGCGTGAGACTTGGGCCTGGCCAATTGAATGTCACACACCTATGGCCATCGATGGACTCAGGGATGGACTTAGGACCCAATCACAGATAACGAGACTCTGTTCTGGAAATTTGTCAGAACCACACAAGGAAATAATCCTTTTTCCATGGGGATAGGACAAAAGCCCAGAACTACTGCTGTCTGAGCTGCCACCAAGAGAAAGCCTGTCTGAGAAGAGAAGTAACCCTGAGAAAGCTGAGTCTGGGGAAGGAGAGTAAGGCCAAGTCTAATTGACATCATACACCTCACACATACCTGGAAATCAAGGTATAGCTGGAGTCAAAGCCAAGGAAAATGTTTAAGCCAGCTGGATAGGGTTCTAGCACCTGCAGTTGAAAGGGTCCAGACTTACACGATAGGGTTAGTAGCGGTGCAAGTAAGCAAGAGCCTATCTTAGAGTAAGTGCTCAATAAGTGTCAGCTATTATTATTATTATTAATATTATTATAAGATAGATTTCCATTTCTAGCCCTTCCATTTCTACCTCCTCTCTCCTATATTTTGTGTAAAGTATATAAGGATAGTTCTGTATGACAGACAGGTCCTTTTCTGTCTGTCAGTGTCTACAAGCTCAACACCCAGGGTCAGCTGAGCTGGAGTCAATGTTTTTACAAACAAACAGGAAAAGAGCTGACTTAGGAACTTCATGGCATCCTCCAACATTCCGCATCCTCTCACCCTTTTTGTGACAGTTTCTTCCTGACCCTGAGGTGCCTCCCCACGACACCCTGCCTCTGTCCTTGTCTCCACCTCACTTACATCCTCCAGCAAGGAGTATGGCAAGATGAGCCAACTCAATCCTCCAAAGGGTTTGGATTTTTCTTTTTTTTTGCAAAAAGGCCATGTTAAGGCCTCACTACACTTAGGACACGTTGAGTGAGGAATTGGAGGAGACCCAGAGGAGAAGCATTTGCAGGTCAAGAGACCTGTAAATGGTTTTTCCTTATATTTTCCATTAGAATTGGGATTAGTTACACTTGGGAAGGAATGACTTCGTAGCAACTGATCCTTAGCTTTCCAAAATATGAGAAATTGAGATGCAGGGAATAGTAACCACCTAGTTAATCAGTCAAAGCATATTTATAAAGTCCACAGGGTTCATAGCATAGAGCAGCTGTTCTCTATCTCCATTGGGTTTTGACTAGGAATTGGGCTTGGGATACAACACATGAGCTTTAGAGTAATCATTTGCAAGGAATTATAGATAGTGAGCAGAGTTTAAAAGCATTAGATAAATAATGAAAGTCACTGAAATGCCTTCTCTGGAAAATGTTAGAAACTCAAGTACAATGGCTTAGTTAGAGGTAGGGAGGGGGTGACTTCCAGAATCTAGTCCAGTCCAGGAAAACTTTTTTTTTCCCCCAAGACAACTAATCACTTTTCATTCATCTAGTGACAGGAAGTAGTCATGGTTATTAGTACAAGAGAGATATAGTGGACTTAGAATGTTCACTTCTTCTGCCTTCTAGCTGAATATCAAGATCCTCTCTCTCTTCCTCTCCTCCCCCTCCTAGCTCCAACTGTTTTAGACCCCTCCCCTTAACACAGCTCATAAACATTTGTTTCATGTTTACAGTAGGTAGTCAAGCTAATATTTGTGTAGGTTTAATCCCAACATTAATGTGAGCTGTGCTCACCAACGGGCTGCCTAGAGCTCTCACCTCCAAGAGGCTATTTCTATGAGGGACTGAAAAGCCTTTTGAGAAAGGACTTGTCAAAATGGGTGAGTTGAGGATAAGAAGTCTGGCCAAATAACCAAGCCCTGAAGTTGCAGAGGAAGGAGGATTTGAAGTACAGTATGGTGTCTAGGGGCACAGCTGGCAATGCTTAGCAGGGGCAGATGTGGTGCCAGCCGAGGTGACAGTGCCCAGAGGGACCTGCAGTCCCCAGGAGCAGTGGGAGTGCCCAGTGGATATGACTTGTGCAAGAGTACATGTGAGATTGTCCGCTGAAGTTCCAGTTTTGGAGTGGCAGTGAAAGGCAGTGAATTTGGGGTCACCATATTTGTACACCTTGAAGGGTGAAATCTAGAGCAACATGGGCTATATGTATATATTCAATAACTCATGCATCACTGTGAATCCTGTTTCACCTCTTATTCCCCCATGGCTATGGTGATCAGTTCCCTGAAGACTTTATCAAGCCTCAGCTACAAATCACCTGAGAGCTCTGTACCTTCTTGCTCCATACCATGAAGCTCCCTGATGTCATAGCATGGGACACCTGTGGCAACTCCTCAGCACTTCTCATGCATGACTCCAAAGACCTAGAGGATCAACACTTAACCACATCCTTTTCCCATTGGTAACCCTTGACCAATGAGAAATGGAAACTAATGGGTAGATGTATTTTTGTCCCCCTAGATGAACAGTTCTAAAATGGATTTCATGAAGCTTCTGAGATAGTCCCACAGGCCGAGCAACTAGCTGCCCCTATTGGTGACCAATTCAATGATGCATCTTTGAATCAACTCTCCCTCCTTCCCAGTTCACTTTCCCCGTCCCTCCCTCCTGCACCCAGCATCACATTCCTGAATAAACCACTCACACGCACATCTGTCTCATCTCAGACTCTGCTTGAAAGAATACACAATGAGATTGTCATTTTGAGTTAGGCATTGTTCTCACTCTCTAGTGCTCTTTGAAGCTGGGCTTTGAAGCCGTATTCCACGCATAGACATTTTTGAAGTTCTCTCCCTTTTCCTGCACTCCTCTTTGTGCTTTGTCTGACTTCCATCTTCCAGAGTCCCATGACATTTAAATTCAACACTTCTAGAGAGGTATTTCAGTTGTATTTTAAATGATTCACCAACTTGTAACATCAATTGAGAACCAGGGGAATACGCTTAGAAGCCAAGAAAAAAAAATATTATGTGTCATGGAATATGATTCCTAGGGTAAGGGAAAATATAAGCAAGTGGCAAAGGAGAATTAACAAATTACTGTTCCTCCCTGATACTTTAGGGTTGGAGTTAGAGCCTTTCTCTTCTTGCAAGACCTTCTTTTTGCAGATAAAGGATCTGAAGACCAGGGCAGTTGGCCAATTTGCCCTAGTTGGAAGTGGCAAATACATGAAGAATCAGGAATTCCTCTCCCTAACCTAGTGCTCATTTTTTGAGAAGATACAAGAAGCTGAGGGGTATGGATGAAGCCGTAGGTTTATTCATAGTGTCTCTCTTAACAACAATGAAATTGACATACATGGAACAGTCACAAAGAGGATATCAACTTGATGGCTTACAAAATATTAGAGTTAGAAATCTAACCACCTACTAAAGCAAGAATCCTGTCAAGTATAGATCTCCAATTTTAAAAATACACACTTGACTTGGTGAAACAACTCAACTTAGCTGCTAACAGAATGCACTGCAGATGGACTGAGTTCATGCAATCAGATCCCACTCATTTCCACCTACCCCTACCACAATCATCCTGCTTCCTGTCTATTCTGCCCTTCCTGTTTGGTGATCCATTCCTGAAACACGTGGCTCCTGGTCCGTCTGCGTCACTTCTCGTTTTACTGCCTGCATCCTTTTTCTTGGCACAGGACCTTTTAGGGCTGCTATCCCAGCAGCAGGCGCCACTCAAGCTGGCTTAGCCCCAGGTCTCCTCCCTGGCCCAGGCCCTGGTGGACCAGATACAAACTCTTTGCCCATCCCTGCAGATGGCCGCAGAGCCTCTACCTGAGCCTTGTTGGTGAAGGGGAGCAGCTGCCTCACAAAATAGCTGTCTCTGTTCAAAATCTTTGTTTAGACATTGCTCCTTTTATTGCATGAGAATTTGCCCCACTGTGGCTGTTGTGAGTCTGTTCTGGTTCAGCTTTAGACAGCGGCGCAGCCTGTTCTATGTGAAAGCTCTTCTGATGGGCATTTCTGAGAGTGAGCATTTCTTAGACACACCCTTATTCTTCACATCTCAAGACTAATATCAGACCCTTGGGCCCTTCAAGCTTTCCTCATATAATAAAGGTTCTAAGCCTTACATTGTTCTATTCACTCTCCTCTATGTTCCATCCCTGTCTGCCCTCCTAAGGTGCTGTACCCAGAGATGAATTCATCCCTCCAGATATGGTCTGCCCAGGGCAGTCACCATGAGATTATTACTTATGAATCATTTTGAATTTGTGGGTTAAATAAACTCATAGGTCTTTATCTCACAAACAAAGTCCAAATTACACCTCTTGCCATAAACCATTTTTAGAACAGGTGAACAATAAGTAAAGAAATACAGATATGAACAAAAATAAATGCTTAAACATGGTCAATATTTTCAGCCCCAGTTTGCCCAGACATAGCCCATGCTTTGTGCTTCACTAGGGACACTATATGACCAAGTTATTAATATTATGATATCACATTTCACAAGCCCTTACCATGTCACTGCCAGTTTCTGTATCACAAAGAACCCTGAAGTCTTCCTACTTCTGAAAATCATAATTGTAGCCACAAGAAGAGACCTAGGAAAAGTAAAAATCAGGATCTTTTCAGGCTCCTGACTGTAATTAAAATCCTGATTTTTATAGAAAGGAATGGGAATCATTCCTTCAAAATAGATTTTTGTGATAAAAAGAAAAAGTTGGTAATCTATTCAGAATTCTAATGAAAAGAACTGCATTTTCTTTTTAAAATAATGGTTAATTCTTTTTTGCTTTTCATATTTATGAATTGGAGTGCAGTAAAGTTTAATAAAAATGAGGTGAAAGACTGACTCCTAGAAGAATAATTTATCACATTCACTTCCATGAATCACCTTTGCTAACAGAATTGTGGAATGGAGCTGAAGAGCAGCATTACGGAGCATCCACCAGGAGGAAGGCACAGGGCTAGGTAGGAGGCCAGTGGCCACAGGATTCTGTGCTCAATCTCAGGAATGTGCATCCTACTAGAGGGGACACATGAACGGCATGAGGTTCTTCAACGGACTTGACCAGGTCATGAAGATGTGTGAGAGCATCATGGAGAAAGAATGCAAATCCAGTGTCAGGATGAACATGAGAGGAGAGGGTAGGGAGGCCACGTGGGAAAGATGTCATTTAATTGGGCTCTAAAGGGTGGGTAGAGTTTAATAAAGAACTGCGTGTCCATACAGGACTATAATACACACACATGTGTGCTGGTGGACAGGGGCCTCTGAGAGTCCTGCACAGCCCCCTCCTCTTCCACCAGCTCTTGTTTGGCCTCATTAGTTGCCTTGATGCTGAGGGGCAGACTAACCACAGAACAGAGCCAAGTCCCAAGGATAGGGGGTAGGGGATGCCTGCCTGTCCAGTCTCCATGGTGAGGTCCAAATCACAAAATACCTACATTTAAATCCTCACAGGCTTGGGCTGTGAATAATTTAAAATTCCAGAACGCAAGGATTTCAGGCCAGGGACTGAAGAGCAAAAGACCATAGCTGGGGGTGGGGAGAAGGGAATAGACAAAGTCACTTCCACCTGGACAGATGGTGATGTTCCTTATTAGCTCTGTTCTGTCATCTCATAAAGGTAAAGACTTGCATTCTTTTTCCTAGCATAGTCCAGATGGCCTTGGCCATGCTTAAATGAAATTCAGACATGGGTGGGTGTGTCTGAAGGGACATGCATGGGAGCTTTTATTTTTCTATTTGAAAGGGGAAGAGTGATGTATATTCAAACACTGGATGCTGATGAAGAAGAGATGACGTCTAGTATCCTACCTGGCCTCATGGACCATGGCTAGTGGGGTTAGAGGCAAAGTACTCTGAAGAAGCTGCCATCATAAAATGCCATTTATATGGAGATTCTGTGTGACAGAGTACTGGAGAGTGTGTCATTGCCCTACCTTGGCCCAGGCCATAGCACGACCCTTAACCAACAACTTAAGGTGATGGTCCCTTGGCATAAATGTTGATGTTAAAATGGAAGTTAACCTTGGTAATGGTAGGATTTATATTCACCTGAGTGGCTTTAGAAATTGAAGACACTGATTAGGGGAACCTGAGCAGGAGAGAGGAAACTATGACAGAAGCTACTTGGTGTTGACAGATAGGTGAACACATGGATGAATTCCAGTGAGAACCCCAAGAAATGCCTGGGGCACTGGAGGCTGTACCTGAGCAGGCAAGAACAAATACAGAAGATCTGGGTTATGACAATCATGTGTCCCTTTCACAGTCTCAGGAAAATAAGGACTTTCAGTATTTTCATTGAGCCCTGACCAATTTCCTCTTTAAAAAAGGCCAGATTGGAACAGCATCAAAGTTTAGGGATGTTAAAGTAATACAATGACACTGGAATGAATGCTAAGATCCGGCACATTTCTCCAGCCCTTATGTTTCCAAGCATGCTGAAAGCCATGAATCTGTGATTTACTTGCTAAACTCTGTGAATGGTGTGGGCCGCAGTGGTGAAGCAACGAGAATTGGCTCTAAAATCTCCTGTAAGGGGAAGGGTGGTTATCCCTTTAGATGGCGAATCAAGTCCCTATAATGAGGTTTGCTCTGATGTTGAGTTTCCACTCAGCATCTAGCCATCCTGCTGTTTAGAGCCCTGGATGGGTAATGTTTCCTTCATGTGCAAAGTCTCGATGCTCCACTGAGCTGTCTTATTCCACACACATTCATTTCAACCTTGGTTAAAATTATCCTCCTGAATTTGAGTCACCTGAGCAGGCAGAAGGGCCCATGGAGATAATCAGGAGAGATATGGTACACTTTCAGGAGCTGGAGCTGACAAGGTGATGGGATTATCTGTAAAGTCATTGAACAGCAGCCCAAACTATAGGGGAAGAATGTCTCGGGGTAGAAGAGGGATGGCCCCTTCCTCTTTAAGTAAAGTCAGAGCACAGCTCCAGGAACACCTACTTATGTGGAGAGTTGGTTGGGATGCGAACTCTAAGAATGGCTAAGAATCCTATAAAAACAGCCATCTGCCAACCTCAAATTAAAACTCTTCTGTGTAGCACCCAGTAGAGAAAGCCAACCAGATTGATTTCCAAAACAAAGGACCTTAAAAGCACCACCTAAGAAAGTGAGTCAGGATCCACAGACATCCAAAATATTCCCTATGTTCATTACTTACATAATTCCTGTCTATGCACCCACAGTGTTTAGATTTAAAGTCTTTATAATGAACAGAGTGTATATGCTTTTTAAAATGCAAAAAAGAAGAGAGTTGAGCAGGCTGTGTGCTGGCTCACAGATGGTCTTGAAAAAGAGGGTAATCCTAAGAATTAGAATGAGTTGGTGGTAGTTAACACAGAAAAGAACACAGCATGCTGCATCCCAGAGGCCCGCCAGCAGTTGGGCTGTTTTGACCAACAGGAGGCAAGTCTGTGTGCTTTCCAGTAGAAAGTTCTGCAAGAGTGCAGGCCAGAGGTCATGAGCAATGGAGTGAAGCAATAAGCACAGAACAGAAAAGATTGTGAGATGCAAAAGCAGCTTGGGTCCAGGAACCAGATCCTGCCCATCTCAAGTCTACAGTACCTGGGTGGCACCTGGCACATAGTAGAAGCTCTGAATGAGCTTTTCAACAGAAGTGGGCTGTGGAGACTTTAGGGAAATGCTAACATGAAAAATCATGTTTGTGTTCTTTATAGCCGGGAGACTATTTTCCCTACTTACTTGCATCTGGGCATGAAGAATAATAATAGAAACTGAAACTCGCTCATTGAGCTTCTCTGTACAGAGCAGGTAGATTCCCAATAAGGTATCCAGTACATGTTTGCTCAATAAATGAATGAATGAATGGATAAATGAATGAATGAACAAATCAAGGAATGAATGAATCAATCAATCAATTGAACATTCAGTCAATGAATCTTATTCATCTTCTTCTAGATAGTCTTATATCTAATGGGTTTAAAATAGCACTGGACTTGGAATCAGAGCCAGGGTTTCTGCTTAATTTATTTCTTCCACAAATATTTACTGAGCACTTAAGCTGTATGCAAGGCTCTCTGCTACAACCATGACATGACAGAATGCTAGAGCTACAGTGCAAGCAAGACAAAATTCCTCTTTTGTGGAGAAGAGGGAAGATGCATAATAATATCATAAAACAAATAAAACAAAATGAAATCAATGTTAGTCCAGACAGCACAAAGGAATGCAGGATTGGGTGGGCAGGTACTATTTTATAGGGCAAAGTCAGGAAAGGACTCCCTGAAGATGACATTTGGACCAAAATCTGCATAATGAGGAGCAAAATGAGGTCTGGGATGAGAGTACTGTAGGCAGAAGCTACAGTAGGCTCTGAGGCAAGAATGAGCCTAAATTGCCAAGTAGAGAAACAAGAATGTGCCACTGTGGCTGGGATGGCAAGGTTGGGGAGTGGGGTACCATATTAGGTCACAGTGGCAGGTGGAGCTTCCTTCTTTACCTGCTTATGACTTTGGGCAATAAAACTAATAGCTCACAGCTGTTGGGAGTTTATAATGGGCAAGCATGTTTGCAGCATCCTACTTAATCATCACAACAACTCAACAAGATAGGTAGGGTGATATTCAAAGTATTTAACAACCAGTATGTCATAGTTACCAACCTATCAGACAATGCCAGCCTCAGCCAGCCTCTGGCCGTGTCCGTGCAGACAGGCTTGCTACCAGGGACCACTATTTCTCCCATTGAATAGGTAAGGAAACTGAGCTCAGAAATGGGGTCATCCCCTCGAAATCATACAGCTGACCATTTTACCACAAACTGTATATTGAAAGTGTCAAGTAACCTACCTCTTAAAAATGCTGCTTATGAGAGTCAGAGAATTCTTCATAAAATGGAGAAATAGGTAATTTGGGGATTTACTGTCCACACTGTAGAAGAAAGAGCACCATACTAGGAGTATGAAATCATAAAAGTACTTTTGGTACTGGCACTAACTACCTAGGAGACTTTGAGTAAATCGCTTTATGTCTCTGGTTCTCAGAAAACTTCTAGTCATGGGTAGTAAGCAAAGGTGCTACTGGCATCTTGTGGGTAGAAGCCAGGATGCTGCTAAACACCCTATAATGCACAGGGCAAGCTCCACTACAAAGAATTGTCAGTCAGTACTGGGTTGAGAAACCCTGCTGTAAAGGCCAGAGGGGTTTCAGGCAGTGCAAGGATTAGCAGCTATGGCATTAGGGAGTGGTGGGGACTATAGCAAACTGCAGAGTATATATATTCCTAAAGGCATTTCATACAAAAAAATAAGTAATTAACTTTTGTAGACCAAAGAGAACACAGCTGCAGGCCAATTTCAGCCTCTTGTGGCCTTAACCAGACCACAGTTTTCTTTTTACAGATGAGGATAAAAGTCTCCTAGTCATGCAGGGATGTGTGTGTGTGTGTGCGCATCTGTATATGTATATGTATACATATGCACACACATATATGCTCGTATATATGCATTGGCAAGAAGATTTATTTTTAAAGTGTTTGCAGAAAGTGAGACCCTTCATCTCCCTTAGAATCTAGTCTTGGTTCTTTCCCTTCTCCTCTGGACTATACTTTTTCCCTCCTTCAACTACACCAGCCCCATCCTCTTGTTCTGGCTTTAGCAAAGATGAAGTCTAGCTGCTCCACTCCACCTATCAGAGGAGCTTCTGGATCAAGTTTTGATCCCTTCATGTTGCCTATAGCCCCTGGGAAGGAGATGCCCTCACTCACATACTCCTTTGGCTTGTAGGGACAGAAAGGCTGGAAGAGACAGGTCGGCCCCACATTTACGATGTGCCCACAGAGTTATTTATGGTTTGTTTATCCACTCGATGGGGAGCAATTGCAGCCTCTGACTTCCAGCTCCAGGTTGCATTAACAAATTTGGGGGGAAATTGGCAGTGTCATTGTACTGAGCTTTTCAGCGTCTAGCTACAAAGCAAACACAGCAGCAACCCCAGAAACACAGGCACAGTGGCATTTCTAGAAAGACAACAATGACCCCATTGGTCAAGAAGCTGAGAGAAAGCCTGAAGCGGGTGAGAAGCAGATGAAATTAAGAGAATGAAGTTCTCTGATCATAGGGTTCAGTGAATGGGCACGAGTGTGGCAGACATGAGGTTATAGATGTGGAACGTGAGTCACACTATGATTTCTGATGTAGGCAAACCAGAGGTGGATGGGGCATCAAGGTGAGGCCTCCAAGTTCTTACAGGCATAAGTGCATACTGCTGGAGGCTCAGCTTTGCACCAAGGAAGTCCATTTCTGCAATGATGTGATATAGGTATTTGAAAACCCTTGTGCACTATAAACAATAGGGCCGATGGAAAAGTAGATAGGAGATTCCACCCAAAACCTACCTAATGACCAGAGCACAAACAAAAATAATTGATGGGACCTCTGTGTAACTGGACATTAAAAATGTACAGTGACAATCGAGTGGACATGTTGGCAGCCCTTCATTTAGAGCAGGTCTGATGGGTGCTGGGCAGTGCAGATGGCAGTGGGCCTCTGAGTGGTTGGCTCTGCTCTTAAGGTGGCTAAAGAGCAACTGCAACTCGTCAACAAGCATCTGGGGTGAACCTCTTAAGGAGGAAGCCCTGAGTGCAATTAAAATAATTTTAATTTTCTTCAAATACAGCTAAAAATATTCTTGTGCCTATGCAGGAGCCACAATGGGGTTTTTTTTTCCTTCCTCCCATTGTTCCATGTTATACCCACATCATCCACCCATATGTCAGTGGTATACATTAATCTGCATTCCAGAAATGCTAGTAGTAGCAGAAGAGCCCATAAGGTGAGTATATTATCTGAGGCCCTGGGAACTAAAGCCCAGGTGCCTACAAGATACACTCATAAGAATCTACGGCTCTGAGTAGTTTCAAGAGACAGAGCTTAGATTTGACCTTGGGTCTGGCGGGTAAAAGTTAAGCCTTCATGGCCTTAAGTAGTTTGTACAGCAACCCGGAACCTCAAAGGAGTGGCAGAGGCAAGGGTCAGAGGCTCTGGGAGATACTGACAAAAATGGGGCATTTACGTGAACTCACTTTCCAGACATCAAGGTTTAGTGACACTTCTAGACACGAGAGAGAAGGAAGGACATGGTGAGCAAAGAAGTCAGAACATTATAGATTCTACAAAGATCTGGTTTTTTTCCCAGTGCTGACAGATTAAAGGAGAAGGTGGAGGGAATCACAGCTGGATAGTTTTTATGGAATCACCATTATTCAAACGATTTCATTAAACTATTGTCAAGGATTGTGGTTTAATTGTGTATCACTTCTGAAAGAGGGGGTAGTTACAAAGACTACCAAGGGAATCTCCACACACTAGGACCCGGAAGCTTGGCAAAATAGCAGACACCCAATAACCAGTGAATCCAAGAAAGGAAGGGAAGAAACCTACCGAGAATAATATGAACCAGTTACAATATTTTAAATATTTCTATCTGGTTTTCATGACTCAGGTTTCTACTCTGGCTTTTATTCAAACTTGTTCTAGGTCATCAAATGATACCAATATGATCCAAAGGAGATAACGTCTCTCCACAAAGCAATTTACTAACTGATAAATATTGGCTAGAGTAATCATAAGAAGATCCCGAACCTGGACAGGACCTCAGTAGATGATATGGTCTAAGTCCTTGTCTCTGTACTATATCCCTCGAGGAAATACCAAGCTCAACGTATCCAAGAGACAGAAGCAAAACAGGAAACCTTGAGTATTTCACATAGCTCATTTGATGTAGAGGGCTTAACCACACCGACAAAAGTATACAAGTCAATGAGTAAAAATTATATACTGTAACAATTTATAAACAATTGCCCACAGCCAATGACTCTAATTTTAAGCGTGAATGAATGAATGAACGAACAAAATCTTTAGACCTGAGATATTTTTCTGTGACACTGCCAGGAAGTCAGCTATTCAATTTGAATACTTATTTAACACCTCCATTTGCCAACATCATACCCCATGCACCACAGGTCTGAAGTGGAACCCTTAGGCTCCCGGTTCTCTAGAATTCAACAGAGGTGGATGGATTCAGGTTTTGTGGAGCCTCCAGCTTATGGAAGCCATGGGGGCTCTCTTAAAGAAGTGAACACAAAATCACAAATACAAAATTTTTAGGTCCTCTCTTAGGGCCTTGGAAGAAGCAGGTGTAAGTGAGGGGCTCTGAAGCTTAAGTTCATTAGCTTCTTGGTAAATCTATCTCTGCTATTTAGAATATGTTTCTCCAGGTATTAGGGGCTTGAGAAAACAACCCAAGTCCAGACCTTTTCTTCTCCTCTGCCTAGCAACTCGTGGCATTACATGGATCTGGCTTTATCCCTACCCACCTCCCAAGGCAGGATTATCCCTCTGTTACCAGGAACATTTGGTCAGCATCCTGGTGGGATGGGTTTGGAGAGGTGAGGGCTTGTTTAACTTCTTCCATTCAACCATCCATAAACTCACTCTCTCTCTCTCTCTCTCTCTCTCTCTCTCACACACACACACACACACACACACAAATCCATTTACACTGCACTCTTTATGAGTTAAGCAGGGTGTTGTGTTGTAGGAAAATGAATACACCCATGTATTAGTTAATCTATTGCTATGTAACAAATAACCCCAAATATAGCCACTTCAAAACAATACACATTTATTATCTCACAGTTACTGTGGATTAGAAGTTCCAGCACAATTTATCTGGACCCTCTGCTCAGGCTCCCACCAGGCTGCAGGCAAGATGTTGGCCAGACTGCTTTCTCATTTGAAGACTTGAGCGGGGAAGAAACCACTTCCAGGCTCATTCAGGTTGTGGTCTGGATTCATTTCCTTGAGTCTGTATGAGTAAGGCCCCAGCTCCTTCCTGACTTTGGTCCTCAGGTCCTAGAGACTACTCACAGTTCCCTACCATAGGCAGTTGACAACTTGGTCATTTGCTTCTTCAAGGCCAGCAGGAGAATTTCTTTCTCCAGTTTTCTAAGACAGAGTCTTATACAATGAAACATAACCATGGAAATGACATTCCAGCACCTTTACCATATAACATAACCTAATCAAGGGAGTAACAGCCCAACCTTTGCTATATCATGTTGGTTACAAGCAAGTCATAGACCTACACTCAAGGGGATTATACAAGGGTAGATTATTGGGGGTCACCTTAGAGTGTGACCTCGAATGTCTACTTTGAATCTTTAAGGAGCTCTCATTTCAATAATTTGTTTCCGAATCCTGGAGCCCACTCTCATTCTAGATATTTGGAAAATTCTTCTGTCTAGCCACATTATATTAAAATCTAATCTGTTTAATGTAATCAAAGAAAAGCGATATCCCCATTTAGTAGGAGATGAGACTCCTTACAGGTTCAGCTATCAGGAACATAGCTTATATTATTTCCTTATATACATATTTATAAAAGTCTGATGCATTCCAAAAAAGGTCTGCAAGTGTTGAAGCACAATAATAGAATGAACTCATGTATGAACTCAATTCTATCTACCTGCGTACTTCTTCCTATCCTATACCCCTACCTCCCAGGAGCAACCATTCCGTTGCTATAATTTCCTTGCTTTTTTGATAACTTTATCACATGTGTATTTAAGAACAAAAAATATGTACTTCTGCTAACTTCTGAACTGTATAAAAATGGCATCACATACCACCAAGTTTTCTGCAGTTAGCACCTTCCACACAACATTATGTTTTTGAGATTGATCTTTGCTGCTTCTTGTAACTGTAAATCAATCATTTCCACTCTCATTATTCCACTGTGCAAAGACGGCACAAATAAATAGGCATTTTTATCAATGTACATTTAAGTAATTTCCATTTTTTACTGTCATGAATAATGCTGCTGTGAATATTCTTATACATCTCCTAGTACACATATACAAGGATTTTTCTGGAATATACACTTAAATTACAATTACTAGATCTTAAGGTATGTGGATAATATTCAACTTTACAAGGAATGACACATTGTTTTCCTAAGTAGTTGTACTAATTTAGACTCTTCTCAGCAACTTATGAGTTCCTTTAACCTATATTCTCACCAATCAGAATTCTTCATATGGCAAATTTAGGAGCTATAGACAAGTATTTCATTTTGATCTTAATTTGTATTAATATTTTCTTGAATATTAGTAAGACTAAGCATTTTATACGCTTATTTACCATTTATATTTTCTCTTCTGTGAGATGCTGGTTCCAATAATTTGCCTATTTTTCTATTTTTTTAATATATATATATTTTTTTAATTTATTTTTTAAATTTCAGAATATCATGGGGGTACAACACTTAGGCCATACACATTGCCCCTGTTCTGCCCGTGTCAGAGCCACAATCGTGGTCGTCTCCCAAACTGTGCTCCCCACATCCATTCAGTGAGAGTTTTTCCCATCCCTTCCACCCCCCTCCCGCCCGCCCGCCTTCAGATGAATGTTATTGCCCTGTGTGGTGTAAGTGTTCATCAGTTAGTACCAGTTTGATGGTGAGTACCAGTGGTGCTTGTTTTTCCAATCCTGTGACACTTTGCTTCGAAGAATGGATTCTAGCTCCGACCAGGATAATACCAGATGTGTTAATTCACTGTTGTTCCTTATTGCTGAGTAATACTCCATGGTATACATATACCACATTTTATTGATCCACTCGTGTATTGATGGGCACCTGGGTTGTTTCCACAACTTTGCAATTGTGAATTGTGCTGCTATGAACATTCGAGAGCAGATGTCTTTATTATAAAATGTCTTTTTTTCTTTTGGATAAATACCCAGTAGTGGGATTGCTGGGTCAAATGGTAATTCTACTTTTAATTCTTTGAGGTATCTCCATATTCTTTTCCATAGAGGTTGTACTAATTTGCAGTCCCACCACCAGTGTATGAGTGTTCCTATCTGTCCACATCCCCGCCAACATTTGTTATTTGGGGATTTTTTGATATGAGCCAATCTCACTGGAGTTAAATGATATCTCATTGTGGTTTTGATTTGCATTTCCCTGATGATTAGACAAGTTGAGCACTTTTTTATATGTTTGCTGGCCATTATTCTGTCTTCTTTGGAAAGTCCTTCATATATTCAGGGACTAAGTCGTTGTTAATTTTTGTGTCAATAATATCTTCTCATAATACATGGCTGGTCTTTCACTTTCTTTATAATACCTTTTAATAGATAGAAATTTTATTTTTGTTATAGTCAAATATAACAATCATTTCTTTTGTTGTTAGCTTTTCTGGGTCTTATTTAAGAAATCCTTCCCTATCTCAAGCACAGGGAAAATATAGATATTTTCCTTTATATTTTCAGTTTTTTAACTGAATAAAAATCTAAATGAAGAACCTACATATAATAAGGATGTATTTTTTTCCAAAGTGACTTAAACGTTCAATATAATTCTAATAAAAGAATCCTAAATGATTTTTTAAAAACTTAGCAAGTTTATTCTAAAATTTATGTGAAAGAACAAAGTGCTATGAATAGCCAAGACACTCCCAAAATAAAAGCATACAGTAATTGAACTTGTCCTACCATATATCCTTATGTATACTTATATACCAATATAATGATATATATTAATGCTCATATATATAAGTATATATGTATATACTGTGTATATTTGTATACATATATGTATATACACAATTTATATCTATGTATTTATATAAGTATATATTATATATAAATTATATATACTTACAATATACTTGTAAAATTATATAAGGGTATTTATATAGCATATAATTATATATACATAAGCATATGTAAGCTATATACAAGTATAGATATATATTTAAATCTACCAAATATATGTTAATTTCGTCAAATGCTTCTTGGCATCTACTGAGATGACTGTATATGTTTTTCCTATGTTCAATTCATGTGGCAAACTACATTTCTAAATTTCTAGTGTGGAACTATTTTTGTTTTCTGGAGTAAACTTAATTATCATAGTTTTATATACCATTCATTTTATTTTGTGAGTTTTTCTTTTCTTTAAGACAGGAGATTATTGGCAGGTGCTTTCTGGAATAACACCTGAAGGGTGAAGGACACAGGATTGGGGCAAGGGAGAAACTGGTCTCGTGATGCAGTTTAATGGAGGCCTCAGCTGAGCTGGGATTGTCCTTCGGAGTTGGCTCACATGAGACCGAGGGGCACTGGCCTTCTGCACTGACTCAAGTAATCTTTGGTGCAGGCTGTTCCCAGGAAGGGAGGTATAACCTTGGGTGAGCAACTTCCTTTGCCTGAGAGCAATTCCTGGAGAGAGATTTAAATTTACATTACATTTCTAAAACTGTATCACACCTTTGAATGTAAATATTTGTGTAGCCATTTTCCACCCATTTTCTTCTTTTGTAAAATGCTGGAGTAGAGGAAGAAAATAGGAAGGAGGACAGGTAGAGATTGAGGCAGATGACCTGTGAGGTCCCATCAGTAATAAAACTCCAAACATTTAATGTTCTTGGACAGAATCCTTTCGAATTTCATTTTTTTTCTTTCCTTGCAAATATTTGAGAAAAAGATGTAAAATCATCCTTGAAAGGAAAAAGAAGTCTCAAAAAGGTAGCCTGAAGAGTCCAGTGAAAAGACTGAGGCAAAGGAAGTCACACAATTTTTATTTGTTTATCTATTTATTTCCATCTATTTGGAGGGTACAAGTGCGGATTTGTTACACGGATCTACTGTACAGCAGCAACGTCTGGGGTTTTAGGGTTCCCACCACCTGAGTGCTGCACGTTGTACCCAATAGGAAATTTTTCATCCTTCACCCCTCTCGCACCTTCCCCCTCCCCGTGTCTCCAGTGTCCACTGTTCCACTCTGAATGACCACTCGTGCCCCTAGTTTAGCTCCCACTTATTAGTGAGAACTTGCACTGTTTGATTTTCCATTCCTGGGTTACTTCACTTCGGATAATGGCCTCAAGTCCCATCCAAGTTGCTGCAAAAGACGTTATTTCATTCTTTTTTTATGGCTGATCGTTAATGTTTTGTTTAAACAATTTTACAGCTACGTTTGCAAGTGAGAGTGACCTGTAGTTTTTCTTTTTCCTTCTGTCCTTGTCTGCTTTTGGAATCAAGATTATATGGACCTCATAGAGTGAATTGAGGAAATTTTTCTCTTTCTGTAACCTCTAAAAGAGTTTTCATTTTATTGGAACAATCATTTTCTTGAAAGTTTTGAAAAACTAAGACTGATATTCGGTCAGTACACATCAGCATGCCTGCACCTACTGTTTACAACTCACATCCGTTCTGACTGTTCAGGATACACGCTGTACTCACTGCTAATTATTTTAAATTATGCGTTCCAAAACTTGCCTGTAAAATAATTTGGGCTTCTGTTTCTGTCCCAGGATTATTGTTAACAACAGATTGGATTTTTAAAATTTTCGTAGAACTCCTCAGGCTTTCTATTTCTTCCTGAGTCAATTGTGATCAATTATTTTTTGAAGAATTTGTTAATTTCACCTGTTTCCAAATGTACTGCCACAAACTTTTTCATGCTATTCTCTTACTTTTTATACCTCTGCTGTCTATAGTTATGTTCCTTTTTTAAATTTCTAATATTTTTGTTTGTGATATCTCTTTCATTCTCGATCAATCTTTGCAGAAATTATTTCTCTGCAATCATTAATAGAAGAGAAATTTCTCATTGTTGGTTTATTTTATTTATTTATGTCATTAGTTTTCTATGTCATTAATTTTACTGTTATCTTTATTATTTCCTTTCTTCTACTTCCTGAGGTTTATTCTGTTTTCTTTGATTATAATGTTTTGATTTAGATTCTTAGCTCATTATTCGTCAGTTACTAAAGTTACTGAAAAATAACTTTTTACCTTCTTTCCTAATATAGTAATATTAAGCTGTAGCTGTCTTAGTACTATTTCCAATAGAGTCTAAAAATTGTATATAAAGCATTTTCATACTCATTTGCTTGTAAGGATTCTTTAATGCTATTATTACTTTTTTTGACCCATAAGTTATTTAGAATTTTTTAAAAATATATATGAATGTATTTTAATTCATCATTTTGTTAATGATTTCTATCTTAATTTCACTTGAATCAGAAAACATGCCCTACAGATACCTATGTGTTAGGCATTTGTTGAGATTTCTTATACAGCCTGGAGTATGGTCAGTTTTCATAAATTTTCCACATGCGCTTCACATAAATGTATATTATAACTTTTTGGATACAGTCTTCTCTAAATAGCTATTTAATTAAGCTTGTTTAATATTCTATATTTATTATTATAATCATCATCATCATTATCAATGTTATTTTATTTCTTGACCTATTAATAATTGAGATATGTATGTTGAATAATCTCAGATGATAAATTTGTATTTCTCTCCCTGAAGATGTATTTGTTTTATTTATTTTAAGCACAGTTTCTTAAATATTTACAATATTATAACTGTTAAATCTTCTTATGGAATTAACCCGTTTATTATTATGTGGTAACTCTTTCTATTACTAATAATGCCTTTGGTTTGGATTGTTACCAAGGTGTTCTTTTGGTTATTGGTTTTTCTGCTGTGTCTTTTCCCGTCCTTTCAGTTTTCATTCTATCATTTGCAGACATTCTTTGTCCTTATGTTTCAGGTCAGTTTCTTGTAAAGCATATCAGCACACATTTTTCAAACTACAATAATGAAAGTCTCTATATTTTAAATGACAAGTTTAATCTAGTCACATTGTCAAGATTATTATTATTTGGATTTGTTTTGTATTTCTATTTGGATTTGTTTCTACCATCTTCTCTTTACTTCTTGTTTACTTTTTTATACTTTTGTTTTCTTCCCCAGCCCCTTTTTAGTTTGTTACTTAGTTTTGTCAATGTTGTTCATTTGTTATTTCGTCTTTGTCTTTATATTTAGAACTTAATATTTTTAAGTGAATACCTTTAACATTTACCATGCCTAATTAGTTAAAAAAATGCTTATTAATACTTTAAATCTCCTTGTGAACAAAGCAAAGATCTTTGAACATTTTAACTCCAATATCCCCCTTCTGACTTACATGCTTGGTGTTCACTATTTTAGATATGCCCTTTTTAAAACCCACACATCAGTAGTTATTACCATTTTACATATATGTTATACATATATAATTTCATTTGGACAATGTTCATTAGTAACAATGATTTTCATCCTAGATTCACATTACATTAATCTGGGAAGCTTTTAAAAAATATTGATATTTGAAATCCATCCAGGCCATTTAAATCAAAATCTTACCCAGATGTTTCTAATGGGCAGGAATGGTTGTCAATCAACTGTTTAAATACCTGTATGCATTTGCCAATTTCTCTTCTCATTAGTCTTTTTTGCTTTTAAGATATTCCTTCTGGAAAACATTTTTCTGCCTCCTGCAGTACATCCATTATAAGTTTTTTAGTGAAGTTCTGTTATGGACAATTCTGTTTCTGTTTGTATAAAAATGCTTTATTGCATCCTAGTTCTTGAAAGACAGTATTGTTGGGGATTTAAAGTTGATAATTTTTTTTCTTTCTTTTAGCACTTTAAAGATATTAATGCACTGAGTATTGGTTTCCTTTGTTGCTGTGAGAAGTCTTCTGACAGTTTAATTTCCCACATTTTTAGTTAATATGTCTTCTCTCTGGCTGATTTTTTTTTTTTTTTTTTTTTTGAGATACAGTCTTGCTCTGTTGCCCTGGCTAGAGTGAAGTGGCATCATCACAGCTCACTGCAACTTCCAACTCCTGGGCTCAAAAGATCCTCCTGCCTCAGCCTCCCAAGTAGCTGAGACTACAGGTGTGCACCACCATGCCCAGCTCATTTTTCTGTTGTTTGTAGAGACAGAGTCTTCCTATGTTGCTCAGGCTGGTCTTGAACTCCTGGCCTCAGTGATTCTCCCACCTGGGCCTCCCAAAGTGGTAGGATTACAGGCGTGGGCCATGGCGCCTGGCCTTGTTTTTCATTTTTACTTGGCTCTTTTTCAAATCTGCCTGGTTTTTTTTATAGTCTCTTTTTGTTGTTTTGTTTGAGAGGCCCCAATGAAGTAAAGTGGATTTTTGTATGAGATATGGAGGGTGTAACTTGGCTCTGCCCTGAGAGCTGTTTCTAACATCTTCTTTTCTTTGAAGTACTTTAGACGCTTTCTGATTTTCACCACCCCACAGTTTTTACATATCTCAAACATAAAGACAGGCATGACAATCTGTGAGTTATGATGAGCATTAATAATAATCCCTTAATAAAAATAAAAATTCTGGAGCTCATCCCTTCTATTAATATCTTATGCCATGATACAGAGTAGGTGTTATTAGTCAACAGTTACCAGACAAGTGCTGTGGACTCCTGATGTCATTTAGCTACAGAATTACCCTTTAATTTGCCTATAATTGCCCTTGGGCAAGCCTTACCCAAGGACAGATTGAGTGCCCACAGATCTTCACCCCAACCGATTAGGCGTGTTCACATGACTGCCTGTGCGCAGCTCAGATCTTGTCCAGAAGCCCAGGGGAAGCATTACTCAGCCTCATTCCGTGATAGGATCATGGCTCCAGAGGTTTAACTGACGAGAGAGTTTTGCGGATTGAAAAAGGTTTTTTTTGCCAAACACTACCATGTTGACTCTGTTATTAAGTAAATCTCCCACTCTGGACCTTTGGAGTATCATTAGAATAAGGGCATATAAATGTATCGTTGGTGACAGGGATGGGGAAAAGGAATTATTTTCTCCGCGGACTACATTTTTCCTCAGGTAATGACCAAAATCTCACAAGTTACCACTGAAAATCAACTTGCAGATACAAATTGCAGTTTGTATCTGACAATAGAAAAGTGCACTAGAAATTTTCATTAAAAGGAGTGACGGACTGTGTTGGGGGGAGAGACCAACCCCTTGCTGGCCCAAGGGGTGGCACTTCTCAGGGGCAGCTGAGCAGGAAGACTGAATGCCATTTGTATTTGTAGCTATTTTCCAGAGAAACAGAACCAAAAGGAGGTCTGAGGAGAGGGAGGGAAGGAGAGAGAGATCTTAAGAAATGGCCCATGCAATGGTGGGAGTTGGCAAGTCTGAACTCTGTAGCGTGAGCCAGCAGCCTGGAGATTCAGGTAAGAGCTGATATTGCCGTCTTGAATCTGCCATCCACAGGGCAGGCCAGGCCAGCAGCCAGAAGGCTCAGACAGAGTTTCTACATCGCAGGCTTGGGATAAAATTCCTTCTTCTTCCAGAAACCTCAGTCTTTGTCCTTAAGGTCTTCAACTGATTGGATGAGGCCTATCCACATTGTCTGCATTATTTGAGTAAAGTAATGTGCTTTACCAAAGTCTACTGATTTAAATGTTAATCATACCCACAAATACCTTCACAGCCACATCTAGACTGGTGTTGGACCAAACAACTAGGCACCATATTCTAGCCAAGTTGACATGTAAAATTAACCATGACACCATTGTTGTTTATTTATTAATCTGTCCAAGAAAGGACTATAATTTCCCATCTGGAAACCTATTGGAACTGGGAAGTTAGACTCTCTACAGCCCAGTGCGCCTCATGCTTCAGATCCACTGAGGAAGTTGTGGCCTGGGTGGAGAAGGAAACATACCAGCTAACATTTAGTTGAATATTTTAATACCACTCTTAGAGTCATAAATCCCGATGCAGCCTAGCCCCAAAGCAAGAGATTGAATAATTCTTAAGGTTTTGGTAACTCAAAACCCATTCTAAATGTACAAAAGGATCTTGCTCTTTGATGGACTCCAAGGTGAATCTTTTTATAAAATAATGAATTACATAGGTTTTTTTTTTTCCAGTTCGAGGAGACTTTCATGTATTTCTAATATCATACACTAAAATGCCTTGGCTTAAACTATGTGTGCAAGGACATGCATTTGTTCATTCCTGTTTTTTCTTACCTGACAAAGGGCTGAAATAATTTCATTCACTGTATGCCTGAGCGTGTACATGTATACATAAGCAGTAATATCTTAATTATTGGCATGATGGGAAGCATTTCTTTCTATAACCATAATTTGTTGGTTATATCAGGACTATTATTCCCACATTTGAACAGTGGAATAGTCCAGGAAAAAATTCCCCATGAAACACATTAGATTCCCAACCAGAAAGTTTTAAAAACCGGTTAATTCGTTGCAGAATCCACATGCTTTGACAAGGAGTTCATACAAAGAAATCTCTGACAGACCTAACTAAGCTGAATTAATCAGTAGAAAGAAAAAAATGTTTTCCCCTGAACTTCACCCTTGTGAAAAAGAGAGGGTGTCAGAAGTCCATGAGAAAAGGCAGGCACATCCAAAATAAGTTTGATTATAAAAGCAAGAAGTTCACCCTGGCTCTGTAAAATGATTGGGGGTGGGGTGGGTTGGAAAGAACATGATAAATTATTCAGGTTTAAGAGACAGTGATAAAAATGTAAATGCAGCCCCTGCCATGGAATCTTTGCACCAGCTGAATAAATTCAAACTAGAAGCTGAGTCAGCATCTTGCCTCTGATTAAAACCAATTGAAAGCACAAAGACAGAAAGAAAAAAAAAACCTCAGAAGTTCTTTGGAAATGACAGATAAATTGATCAAGCGTAACTGCCACACCAAGATGAAACAGTTTTACTGATATTTACCACAGGCCAAAGGGTCCTGCCAGCTCTCTTCAAATGGTAGCACTTGTAATCAAAGAACTAGGTCTTATTTAAGCTCGAAAGTGATTATTACTTCATTAATTATGGTCATGTCTACTCTTTTCACTGTGAGCACATTTAATCATTTCCCAAGAGCAGTCCTTTAGCCTCATTTCCTCTTTAATCAGTAGTATATGCCTTTCTGAGCACGTTCTCTGCACGCATAGATGCAAGCTGCCAAACGACAGCTCTACATGCCAAGCCGATGGCCATTGTTAGCCCTAGGCTTGTCTAACACCACAGTGCAGACAGTAAAATGTAAGAACCCCCCCATCACTTTGCAACAAGGTAAAAACAATTTTTTCATATCTATTCGAAACACATCAAGAGATAATGCATACACACAGGGAATGCATTTTCCTTGTACAGCTCAGGGATTAAAAGCACAGGATCAGCATCTAGGCTCTCTGGGCTCAAAGACAGACCCGGCCCTCAGAAGCAGCCAGCTGCTCACTCCCCCAGCCTTTCTTATCTCCAACACACAGATCGGATCGTGACAGGGTTCACTGTCAGGATTAAATGAGTTAAAACATGGAAAGAGCTTGGGGCATGTGTGGCACATAGTAAGTGCTCAATAAATGTTAGTTCTTGTTAATATTGTGCTTACATTAAACATATGCCACCCACTTAGGGGTTAGAAAAATGGTTTGAGTGCTTAACAGAAAAATCACCAGGCAGTCCGGCACTGTAACGCCAGCTCCTGTCATTATATGCAATGGAATATGACAATGCCTGCTGCTGGTCTCCCCAATTGCTATAGCCTTAGATTATTTAAGTCATAGTTTAATATGATCTATCATTGGTATAAAATGTTTAATGACATTGCAAATCCCGGTGCCCAATGCCAGAACTTGCGGCTGAGGGCACAAGATCAAGGAACCCTTTCGATTGACATGAAAGCCTTCCGACTGACACATTTGGAAAACTTATCGGAACCCTAAGTAGTGTTATTTTGTATACGACCGTATCCACGGCAACATAGTAATTTCTATCGGTCAGAAGTTGCAAGAGAGAAGGGGAAGCTTCGAGGGGCCCGTGTGTTGGGGACGGTGGGCATGCACGCACACCTACTCACCCTATCCTCCCGCCAGCAGGTGAAGTTTCCTAGGCCCCAGGAGACATTTACCTAGACAACTATGGAAAGAAAACACCTTCAGTAGCATAACTACATTATACAGAGATGTCGACAGTTACCCACTTGATCTTTGCATGTGGGTCAGGGGAGTTTTCTCAGCGATGAACAGGGTCCTGGCAGGCCCCGGAGCTGCCCTGGGTGTCCTATCCCAACCTGAGGACACCCTGCAGACCAATAACATGCTGACGCCCATTTCCCTCCTCTCTGTCCTGCTATTTTTCCTGGCTGTCTCCAGAGCCAGCAGAAGTAAACATCACTCTTAAACTATCAAACGGCATCACTCAGGAACAGAGATGAAGTGTTTGCATGTGGGTCTTTGTTTCCCCTAACAGGATTTTGTGGTTGGCCCTGCCCCACAAGTGCATACCCCAGGGCACAGTGCAGGCCTCCTGGCCTACAGGCTGCTGGGGCTGTCTGTCTAGAGGAAGGATCGGTTTGAAGCCGGGTATGTCATTTTTGTGTTGTTGTTGTTTAAACCAATTTATTGGCAAGTCAGCGACGTAACAACACCAGGGAAGTTCCTACAGTAGCGTCCTCCTCGCCAATCCGTCTTGCCTCTTCAGGCAGCTTGCTGTCTTGGCCTCAACACTGCTGCTTTGGAAGGACAACCTGTCCAGGCTCATTCTCGAGCTGTGGTTTTCAGTCACAGTGAGCAATAGGTGTACTTCCTTCTTCTGTGTGAAGTTCCTATTGTAAGAGACCTCACTTTTGATTGAACTATATCATAAATTGCACAGACTCTTCATTGTCTGTTACTGCCAGCTCATTTTGAACCCAAGGCACTGTGTTGGGGGCTGGATAAGGATTTTTTTTTTTTAAATAAGTCATACGTAGTTCTTGCCTTCATGTTGATAAGAATTTAGTATTGCCATGAGGTTGAGCAGACAGTGAAGGCAAGAATGGTGATTATCCTAATATAAGGCAGAAGCCTGGATAGATAATACAGAAGTTTTGGAAAGTTGTCAACAAAGGGAACAGCAGGAGCTAAACATCCAGGGAGGAGGGGCCAGGGTGTTTGCAGGCCAGTGAGCAGTTCAATCTGGTGGAAGTGCTGGAGGTCACAGGCCATCCAAAAGCACTCTCTGAGATGAAGCAGAGACTTCAGAGAGCAGCTGCCAACTCTCCCTCTCTTAGGGCTTTAAAACTTGCCCTGTCTTTCATATCACACTCAGTTTGGGACCCACTTCACATTAGTTTATTGAAACTCAAAATGCATACTAAAGCCCTTAAGAGTGGTTTCAGATACTAAGCCATTTGGTTTCTAAAAATCAGAGAATCATTACTTGGGAGTGGGAGATGCATGAGCTACTCGCTCCTGGAAAGGACATACCGAAGTTACTGGGCAGACGAGAGTCTTACGCATAATAGCCTGTTTGTGTTTTCCTATCTTGCTAGTATTATAAACTGGAAAACTGTGTAACTGCTATTACTATCAAGTAGAATGAGATCCTTTGGGAACCAAGAATCATTGGATATGTCAAACAAAGGCCAATAACTATTTGTCAAGAATCCTGTGAAAGGGACCCTGTTCTGAGTGGGCAAGTGGATCAAACTCCCGTGTTTCAAATCATGCTGTGGTCCAGAAAACTATTTATATTCCACAATAAGAAAGGCAGGCATGAAGAGGAGAAGAGAGGCAGGAAAGGAAAGAGGTGAGCAGTTACTGGGGAAAGAGCAAGGAGGCAAGGAAGAACGCAAAAAGGAAGAAATTGCTCTTGCAACACGCGCACAAGTACTTGGACAATGTCAGACCAGAATAATTCTAAATCCTAGCACTAGGTTGTTAATATCTTAAGTGAGCTCTTCAGCTTAGTGACAAAACTGTGGACATTATCATTTTGGTCATGAATGTTATAAGAGATCAAATTGGACTACTTACCTGGTTAGAAGGAGGGTGTTAAGGGTCAGCTTTAGGAGAAGTGCGCATCACCAGTGATCTCCACACACTATGCCATAGTGATCCCTCACTAGGACCCCGGGTTGCAATATCTGGTATCTATGCCCAGCACCCTGCACTATAGCATGGGCTTGGAACCACATTGAGTGAGCAAAAGATCTGGAAGGATTCTCTCTCTTCACCACCAGCTGGCTGTGTGACCTTTCCCTCTGTAAGGAAAACCAAACCAGTCACATTAAAAGTACCAGCCCATTGAATGAGATAAATTATGTGACAATGCCTTGAAGTAAATAAAAATCACAGTGTCCTAGTAAGGTATCATTATGCAAATCGAGGTATAATGCAAAGTTCTTGGTACCAGTGGTCTGGATGTACTCCAGGGTCTCTGTCATCTTTAAACACATGCTCCTTCACATGTGGATATATTAGGGTAGATATAAGCCGAGAATAGAAGATCTTCCAGACCCTCTAATATCTAGGCAACTACAGTGTGGCCAGTGGAAAGTAGACATAGATGGGAGAGTAAAAATAAAAGATTGTGAATTATGCTTTGCAGAATTTGGAGCTGTTCTGGGCTTTCACTGGAATGACAGAAGTAGCTGGGCTGTACGTCCTAGCGTCCATCATTTAGTGCGGGTGAGATTGTGCTGCAGTGACAATCCTGTCCCCTCTAAATATCCGTGGCCTAAAACAACAACAATTTAGCACTCATACTACACATCCCTTGTGGCTTGGCTATATGTTCTGTGCTGTATCATCCTCACTAAAGGATCCAGCCCAAGGAAGCAGCCACTATCTGGTCACTATGGCAAAGGGAAAGAGATCTCTGAATGGTTTTTACCAGCAATTAAATGCTTTAGCATGGAAGTGACACTCATCACTTATACTCACAACTTCTGGGCCAACACTAGTCACATGGTACCACCCCAGTCAGAAGGGCAGCAAAAAGTGCAATCCCACCATGCACCCAGAAGGCAGAAAGCCAGAAAAATCTCGTCAATTGCACTAATGAAAACCACAGGACACATCATTGTATTTGAATAAAATTAAACTTGGGTAAAAAGTATGCCAATGCTCAGAAGACTATGGCTGAATGTGCCATAGCCTTTTATATCATTAACTTGGCATTAATGATTATTAATTTTGTTGACATTATGACCATTAATTTTAATGACATTAAGCTGTCATTAACTTTTTCCAAAGCCAATCATCAACACTGTGAAAACTACAGGACACAAAGGGACTTCTTTAGAACAGGAATATGCATGAGTTACAGTGTCACCATTGACATCATCTTTGCATCAAAGGTTAGAAATGTAAACCAAAGCTCAATGTGAAGTGGCACTCAGAGTATATCACTTGCCTCACTGCTTAGCATGAATAACTTAATGAACATTTCTAAATATGTGGTTTTTGCCATCTGCTTGATAGGCAAACGGATTGCCAGGGTTATATTAGTCCAGTGGAAATGATGAACACACTTCTCCCAAACAAGATTAGCTCTATGAACAAGTGAAGATGGTGGGTGATATCACCTGCCCCAGAATCACTCCATCTGTCTCAAGGACAAGGGGAAGAAACCCACAATACTAGGAGTTTTATAAATTTTCTCGCATCCAAAAGTGGTGGCTAAATACATGACATCTGTGGATATAACAGTTGTAACAACTCATATCTGACAGCATTGCTGCTCCCTTTGGTGCATGAAGGACCTCCTTCTGCTAATGAACATCCAGCATCTTTCTGACAGTCCCCAGGGTGTCTTTCACAAGGCCTTAACCTGCAGGCTGCTGGAGACTTTACCACTGTCACAAGAGGTGTAGCAGCTTCCCTTACGAGGCCACCAGAGCTGCCCGGGTGAGGCAGGGGTACTTCTGAAGCACTGGGTATTGCAGTTTCTGCTGGCATTGCAACTCCACCTCTGAAGTAGTCCATCTGCACACATCTGTTTGCCCTGCTATGCCCTGGAGGTCGCCCAAAGATCTCAACACCAACAGCTAGCTCTCTCCCTGGGTGCTACTACTCCTCGGCCACTGCTCATAGTCCTCTCCATGTGAGCCCTCCTGCTGCCAAAACGTGCTGAGAAGTTAGGTGAGGTTGAGAAGGAGAACTCCACCCCTTTTATGTGGGGTAGGAGAGGGGTCCCATGGCAGTGACTCTTGAGTGACAAATAATATAGTGTTTATTTAAACTGTGCTATAAGCATTTAGTCACAGTCTTCTTGTTCCCAACAGCCCAGGCCTGGGTAACTTGGGGCTGTGCCCATGATCAATTGAATATAAATCACCAAGATGTTCTCAGATTCACTCCATTCTCCAGACATTGTTTTGTTACTGGTTACTTTAATTTATATAACGTATATAATGTGCTGAGAGCATGGAGGGAGGCATAGTAGTCCCTACATAAGTATTTTGTTGCAGTTGTTGCTGAGTGTCTGAGTCCCTCCCTGGGAAGCAATTCTCTCTCAGAAGCTCCTTAGGCCCACTGCAACCAGCTTCTGGACAGCCCTTTCCAAAGATCACTGCACAATCCCAAACACGTTTGAATCTCTTCTAAAATTCGTATAATCCAGACAATTCTGACAGTCATAAAGTGTTATCCTCACATTGTACATAAGGAAACTAAAGCTCAGAGAGGTTAAGTAACTTCCTCAACGTCACAGAGGAAGAAGTGATAGAACCAAGTTTCAAACTCAAGTCTGCCTGGCTTTGAGCCCATTCATACCATGGGTAGAATGGAGGGTTACAGCAGTGATTCTCAACCAATCGTGATTTTGCCCCATCAGGGGACATTCGGCAATCTCTGGAGACATTTCCGATTGTCACTACTTAGGGAGGGGCAGGTACTACTGGCATCTAGTGGATAGAAGCCAGAAAATATGCTCAACATCCCACAATGAATAGGACAGCCCCTTCCCTCCCCTCACCTACCAACGAAAAGTATCAGGTCCAAAATGCTGAGGTTAGGAAACGCTGGGTTAGAGGAAGATAAACCACATTAAAGTGCCGGGAACCAATATTCAGGGGATGCCAGGAAGGACATACTGAAAAATACATTCATGATTAGGGGACGAAGTAGGGTTTTGGTGAGCAGAGGCAGAAGGCAGACTGCATGAACAAAGGAGGGGAAGAAATATAACAGATATTTGCAGAAAAGGAAAAGCCCCAACACAGGGAAGAAGGGGCAGTACAAATTAGAAAGATACATTGAGGCCCAATTTTGGGAGGCCTGAAATGTTAAGAATTTAAGTGCAGAGAGCCTAGGACAAAATAAAGCACTAAATGCTCTCAGAGTATTTGTCTTGGGGCTGTCAACTCAGCTCACCAAGCAGCATGAGTGTCCATACCAAAAGTAATTCTTTTCTTTTTTTAACCCAAGCATTCTGCATCAATATGATCTATAGACTGCCTTAGACCATCTTAGTCCTACCCAATCACTTGAAGAAGGGGAAAACTGGGGCCCAGAGGACGAAGCCACTTGCCTGTGGTCACTGGTGAGTTAGTGACTGGGCTGGAACTGGAATCAAATCTTGGGATTAGATCCAGTCTTTATCCCTGCTGAATTCACAGTCTCACTTTGTTTATACTGCATAGTTTGGCCGCTGGGATCCCAAAAGCACAGCCAGCCTTTTCTCCCTGTTACTATCTTTTATGATGCCTCTTCTTTATATAAAGAAGATTGTTGGTGAATCTTTATTTTCCTCCTTTTGAAGTACCCAAAATATGCAAGACCAAATATTCTTGCACAAACCAAAATTTTTCTACTTAAAAAATAAAAAAGTGTTGTTGAGGAAAGGGGGTAGGAATAAATAGAAGGGCTATTCTCAGGCATTTTCTGAGAATAGTGGTTGGGCCCGGTAGGTATTTCCCATTTCAGCTTTGCATGTGGGCTCAACTTTAATGAAGAGTTGAGATTTGGCTAAAGAAGCAAGTAACATAATCCTAAAAAGAATCCCAGAGACAGATCCAATAGAGGCAGCTTGTACACAGAACCAATTTTCTTTGACCCACAGAACATTTCACAACCTGAGAGCTCCGTTTTGGAATTTTTTATTTATTCCTTCCAATTGGGCAAAAAAATGACATTCCCAAGCCCATGCCACTGCAACATAAAGGTTATTTATTTCCAAACAAAGGAATTAGGAAATGTGAACTTTAAGGCTTTAAGACTAACATTAACTCATCCGCAGGAGACAGATGGTATTTAGTATTTTCAATGAAGAGGCTGTTAAATGTGAAAACTTAATACATCTGGGATGAGTCATCGGGGTGAGTTAATTTGCTAAAACCTTAGCTTTTGCATTTCCTGATTAGATTTTTTCTCTTTTCGTCTTTAAACCTGGCATCTGTGACCCTAACAATTTTCCATTTAACACAAAGAAAATACTTTGAATTTTCCTTTATTTGCAGTTTCACTTAGGGTCATTCTAGGGTAAGTACTCAGCCTTAGTTTAAAATGATGATGAAACAATTTGTAAAAAGTCTATAATACCAAGGTGTCGTTTAATATGAAGACACCAGTTCAGCCTAATAGTGTGCATATATATATATATATGTATATATGTATGTATATACACGTACACATGTGTATTTTTATATATATGTGTATGTATATATATACTATTTGGGAGTGAAATTATGTATAATTTTTTATGTATTTATATAATATTATCTATACGTGTGTGTATATATATTTATATAATACTATCTATGCATGTGTGCATATGTATTTTTTTTGTGTGTATATATATTTCCTTTGACTTGCTTTCCAATCATCTCCATTTACTAGTAATGTCTTCTACCCCTGCTTTTTCTGCTAAGTACTTATGTGAATCCCACCTATAATCTTTAGATTGGAAAAATAGGATTTTGGTTTTGTCCTTTTTTCCTCAATGTGTCCCTTTAGTGTGCTGGATCTCTTATTAAATCTATGAGAAAGAAATCCCCACTGTCATTTATGTATTCAATAGATGTTTCTTTAAAGTCTCATACAGATGCATCTCCTTAATAATTTCCATGACATTTAGGAAGATGTGATGGCCCAGTACATTACCAGAAGGAGGAAAATGTTATTATTAGACACCCACAGATAACAGTTGACTCCAGACTGTGGTCCAAAACATTTCTCTGCTTTCCTCATTGTTACCTATCAGTCCGTACAGAATCCTCCCTTGGGGACCTTGGTAAAATTCCATCTCTCTTTCCCTGAGGGTCCCCTCAGTCCTTTCTGCAACTCTGTTCTTCTCCGTAGTCCTGGCTCTGCCCTGGAACGGTGGCTAATCAGATCCTTTGGGGGGAAACTTTTACTGAATCAGTGAACATTTATTTTGCTAATATTTATTGGGAATTTAGAGGTGATAATTAATCTCATCTCTCCCATCACCACCACCACCTCAACTTCGGAACCTACTGACACTTAGACACAGGAGTCAGACAATAGGAAGATCAAAATATCAGCTTGATGGCAAATACAGCTACTTTTGAAACTGTGGGCTGGACCCATGGCCATAGCTCAGCTTCTTAATACTTCTCAGTTCTCAGATCTCAACCGTGGGGCCTTCTCAAGAAAGCATGAGTGTCTGCAGAGAAAAGTGTCCTACCCAGGGTCACCCATTAGGCCATAATAGGCAGGAAAGAGAAAGTCAGTCTTCTGGACAGCCCCCAGGCTGCAAACCTGGACTCTGACCCTCATGAGCTCAGCAGGGAAGAAAGGGCAAAAGCAGATGCGTGGAAAAGGCAACTCAGAAGGGACTGAGCCACAGGTTTCTATGTTCTGAAACCCAATCACACAGTCACTTAAGATGGGGTGGACAAGGGGAGGTGAGTTCTTTCCTGCTTTTCCTTTCTGGATATTATAGTGGAAATGTTCTCCCCTTTTTGAAAACATGAGGAGTAGAAAATGTCTCCTCTAATACTCCCAAGATTCTGTTTTCTTAAACTATTAGGTTGTAAGTAGACTTGTGGTCTACTAGGGGTTAGGCTGTTCCCTGGGGTTCTCTCAGGGCAGCCCGACTCCTTAACCTTTGTGAAGTCTCTCTCCCCAAAACACAGCCCCCCTTACTCCATGTATGTACTCCCTGGATCATGGCAGGCAGTTTAATCTTTGCCCTGGCACTCTAAATATGTAAAAATGGTACCATAATTAAATGCCCTAGGTTTGAAATCCGTTCCCTATTCTATATCCCATCTCAAATTTCACTAGCCAAGATGCCCAATATAATTCATTAGAAGTTATACACTAAGTCCACATTAACAGCAATACAATTCAAAATACAATGTCAGTAGAATAAGAATGACTCAAACTTGAATTTGAACTGTCTCCTAATATTAAACTCCCAGGGAGCAATTAAAATCCAAAATTCAAATCCTCCTTTACTTTATAGTCTAAAGACATTAAAGACCAACATTCTTAAAGACTACAAAAATTAAAGCCTAAATAATAACTTATCCATTTATTTAAAATATTTCATAGTCTTACACGCAAGGGTTCTCAGATTCCATAATATTAATAGAATGTACTTTTAGTATCTACAGCCTCTTACTGTCACAGCCGTGGTTCCTTTAGGGTCTCTGGAGTTGGATTAATTAAAGCCAAGTTCGTTGCAGCTTTAATCACAATAGCCAAGATATGGAAACTACCTAAGTGTTTGTCAACAGATGAATGGATAAAGAAACTGTGGTGTATATATACAATGGAATGCTATTTAGTCTTTAAAAAGAAGAAAATCCTGCCATTTGCAACAACATGGATGAATCTGGAAGACATTACGCAAAGTAAAATAAGCCAGACACAGTAAGAAATATACTACATGATCTCACTTGTATGAAACTAAAAAAGTCAACATAGAAACAGAGGGTAGAATGGTGGTTACCAAGGATGTTGGTCAAAGAGTACAAAGTTTCACATATGTAGGATAAATAACTTCCAGAGAGCTAATATACAGCATAGGGACCATAGTTAACAATACTATATTGTATACTTGAAATTTGCTAAGGGAATAGATATTGTGTTCTCACCACACACATACAAAAAGTATCTATGTTAAGAAATGGGTATGTTAATTGTATTGACTGTAGTATTCTGCATACTATATATCTCAAAACATCACATTGTATGCCTTACATATATATAATTTTATAAAAATAAATAAAAATAAAATTAAATGTTAAAAAAGCCAAGTTATTAAGTATCCCAATTTTTAAAGTGTAAGAAAGTTAATATAAATGGAATTATCACAGTATATATCCGTGGTTTCACAAGCAAAACCACTAGCCCTAAAGCAGATATGAATATACACACACACACACATACATTTCCCAGAATCCAGTTTTTACTAAAGTCTAGATGCATGTTACTCTACCTAAAGATCATAGTGGTAGAGGAGGGTAGAGTAGCCAGAACAATTTAAAAATCATTTGTAACTAACTTGTCACTTGCCTTCCCCTGTAAAAGAGGCTGGATAGCTAACTACTTGATTCTTCACCCTGGATCATTCATGTGACCTAAATCTGGCCAGCGTGGTATAAGTAAAGGTCTAAATAAATAGTCGAAGCTTCAAGTAAAAGGTTTTGATCCTCAGGCTTCTTTAAGCCTGGAACACAGATGCGGAACCTGGAGGTGCAACAGCTACCCTGTGACTGGGGAGGCAAAGCCGTGTCCTGGAAATGGAAGCGCCGAAAAAGAAAAAGAGCCTTGGTTCCTAAAGGACTTTAGAGTTATTGCGCTGGCCCTGGTGTGCCTACTTCTGGATTTCTCATTATGTGAGAAAAGCAAATTTTTATCTATTTAAGAGACATAGGATTTCTGTGACTTTGTACATAAACACACTTCTAAACAATTCAAAGAAAAGAGAAAAAATTTCTGTTTTAGCTTTACTAACATGAAGGTCAATCTGTGATGGTTGCTCAAAGTCTACAATCCATAACAATTAGAAGAAATATCCTATCAGTAGGTGATTTTTCTCATCCTTGGGGTAAACATCCACCAGCTCGCACTGTTAGAAATTAAACTGATGACATCACAGTCACGAGACCTCACTTGAAGTGTTCTTGTTTCCCATAGAATTTCTTAATTTCTATTTTCTTTTGAGCTCTACATTCCTGCCCTGCCTAGAAGTACTGAACTATAGAGTTATTCCTTAGGCTGATCAATCCTGCTTCTCATAGAATAATTTTGTTGCATTATTATGCTAATATCTACTAAGTCTTGCCAAAGACCAACTTCAGGAAGGAGCAAAGTAGGGAAAAAAAGAGAAGACAAGAGTAAAATTTAGTATCTTGCCACAAGTGCCAGGTATTGCCTCTGGCCTTTGGTTCCTCTGCAACATTTGCCAGGTGCAGATGGTAAGGGGCTCACAGGTAGTCAGCTGGACACAGTATATTCATCTATAATGATGATACATCTTTGGATATGGCACGGGACACATGAGAAATAAGCAGTTTTTTGGGGCTCAGAGGATAGAAAGTAACTTCTTCTCTAGGTGTTTTGGAAAGCACCATGGAGGTTTACCCACCTTTTCTATCCCAGCTAAGGAATTATGGGAGGAAAGAGCGTAAAATGGAAGCATCTGGGCAGTGGGAACAGCATGGGTGAAACACAGAGGCAGAGAAGAGTTGGGCATGTTTGAAAACTTTGATGTGTTCAGAAACACTGGTAACATAGTCTGAAGGCAGGTTGGAGGAGAATAGTCAAAAGTTATTTAGGTCAGCTAATGAGGGTCTTGAACGCCAGGCTAAGGGGCTCAGTTTTCTAGGCTATGTGAAAACACGGACAGAGGAGAGAGGTGAATGGAGCTGAATTTCAAGGCAGGTGATCTGACAACAGTGTATAAAGTGAAGGGATTGCAGTAGTCTCAGAAAGAAACACAGAGGGACTGAGGTGGGAAGTTGTAATTCTCAGGATCTGGCACCTGGATGTGCTGAGCCAAGGAGAGAAAAAGACACTAAGGACAGAGGTTTATGGAGTAGCTGCCTGGGAAGATGGTGAGGTCTTTAATTGAAACAGGTGGACCAGAAAAAGAGAAGATAATTTGTTCTGTTTCTAATCAGCAAAAAAAAAAAAAAAAAAATCAAAGCAGAAATGTCAAGCACACTGTTGAAAATGGTGAACCAGAGTTTAGGAGAAAGGATGAGACTAAAATTGGAGACTTAGGAGTCCTTCCCACAGAGAATGTAGTGTATGGAAATCATGTCAATAAATTAGTGTCCCAATGGAAAGAATACAAAGAGAGATGATGGTGAACATTATAAAGTCAGGGATGATTTCATTTCAGAATCATGTGAGTGCTAATATCACAGAAGTCTAAGACAGGATTGAGTTTCCAGATTGAAAACTGACTATATTATTATCTCTGAGGGGTTAGCGAGTGTAATTTCTTTTACCTTTTGAATTTTTACCAATTTTTGTTACATCTATCAATATTAAAGACTATAAGTGTTATTTTTAAAGAAAAGGAGAAGGTGATTAGTACAACATGCTAGTAGAGGCAGACTGGTATTATAAATGCCTTTTATGGTTTTTAAAATTTAAAAAGAACATTTCAATTGTCTTGTTGCTACTTTTAATATTCATTTTGGTTATTCATTCATCATTAGCCAAGAAGTATTTATGGACCACCTGTTACATCCCAGGCACTGTTCTAGATGTTTGCAATGTAACAGTGGGCAGGCTATCAAGGATCCCCGCCCTCCTGTTGCTTCTGTCCTCTCCTCCCTGCTAGAATGTGAGATTGCATGGACTCTCTTAGATGTCTTATACACCCCTCCTCTTCAACTCATGGAAGACACACACCACCATGACTTTCAAGTCTTCCATTTACTTACCCAAGCTTCCAATTCTTGGTTGCATGATGGAATGATCATGCCCCCCTTTCAGGGAGAAGAGAGGAAATGGCATGTGGAAAGCAACCCACATTATGTGCCTTACAAGTTCATGGTGAACTATGAGTATCACTGTGACAGCAATGGATAAGAGAACAAAAATTGGGGGTTCTAGGTTTTGATTCTGGTTTCACAACTCACAATGTTCCCTTAGACTTCAGTCTTATTATCTAAATAAATGCAAAGATGATAGATAAATAGATAGACAGACAGACACAGAGATTTGACTCAAGGCTTCTTAAGGTTATATCTTCTTTTAATATTTCTGTAAATGTCTTCATCTTTATTTTCACTTAGCCATGCTACTTGGTAAAATGATTTACCAATAATTAATAATAATAATATCTTGTTTTTAATGAGGACTTTTAGGCACTATGCCTTGTGTTAAATCCTTTTCTTCCATCAACTTATTTAATATTTCCAATTGCTCTTGACTTGGGTGTAATTATTATCCCCATTTCACATGGAAAACTGAGGCTTACAGGGGTTAAGAAACTTTCCATGGATCATGTAGCTAGGCTGTGCTTCATTTGGGATTCAAACATTGGCATCCTGGCTCCAGATCCACATCTAGGATTTAAAGGTGTGCCATAGCTCACTTGTCACTCCTTTTCCTGCCCCCAGCTTCCAAACACCATGGTCTATCTTGCCGATCTTCAAGGGTACCATGGGAGAGCACCAGTGTGTGGTTTCTCCAGCCGTATACCCTGCCCTTTCAAGGTGTGGTCATCCTTCTTGCCCAGGGTTGGGAGACGAAGGAGCAGTCTTTCCTAGCACATGTGGCCCAGAGGCTGAAGTTTTTCAAAGGCTATATAGTCTTCATTTCACCTTGCCTTTGGCAGATGGAGTGGGTAAAGTGTTTCCCCTGCCGTTCTACTCCTCCTGGGATGATTTATTGAATGTCTTCCTAATAGTTTGTGGAGGAAAAGGGAATGAAAGGGTTGGGGTTGTGGGGGAGAAGGGTAGAATGGATGGGGGGAGAAGGCACAATTTATATTCAGATAGGGGAGTGCCTTTAGGGTGTCTCACAATGGAGGTTATTCATCAAGACCCCAGGGCCTTGGGGACACGAAGTGTTTGGATTTGGAACATATTCCAACAGCTTAATTACTGGTGAAATCTTAGGCTACAAGGGAGAAACTGATCCAGTGGCTGCTGACTTGCTTCTAGCTCCTCTGACCCCACACATGAGGTTCTCCTATATGAGCTCCTCACCTCACCTCTCCCTGTTCCCCCTCCCCACTTCTTGTGATTGGTAGAATGACAAGCTTCTTCCTGTGTGATGCTTTTAACCCAAGGAGATGTTAGCTGCCCTGGCAGAATACTTTGTCTTGAAATAAAAGCATCAGATAAATCTGGTTGAGAAAGAAGACCATGTACTCACAAAGGCCTGTCCCTCATTCCCACCAGTGTGAACGGCAGTAAAAGAGCATGTGTTTCTCTAGTCAGGATTTACAGAGCACATATTTTGTCTCAGGAACTGGAGACATAGCACTGAAAAAGTCACATGGGGTCCCTACCCTCCTAGCGTTCAGGGACTGATGGGCATGGGAGGTATGAAACAAGCACCATGAGATAGAGTCAGAGATATGATGGGAGAAGTATAGGGGTATGTGGGACCCCAGAACAAGAAGGTGCATCTAACTTCATAGGAATCCCTAGGAAAATCTTCCCCTTTTAGGACCTTTTTCCCAAGAAAAGGCCGCCTTATAATGAAAATTTCTTTTTCTGGTCACCAGAACTATCAATTGACAGCCTTCCATTATAAACAAGATAATGTATCTCAGTTAAAATGCAGTGGTTTGAACTTATGCCAAAATACTAACTTTGAATTTGATTGGCTTTTAGCAACATAATATTTGAGAAGATTTTTAGTTACCTGTAAATGGTAACTTAGCTCATAAATCCTAGCTGCTCTGGAAGAGTTCAACACCTGAGAGGGACCTCTGCTCCTGTCTGAGGAGGACATATACCCGTTCATGTCATTTCTGTTAGAGCTGATAGAACCTGTCAGTGAACCTACTGAACTTTTCCCAACCAGACAAGGCAGACCCCAAGACCCTCTGAGGACCTATAGGTGCTGGGATGCCAGGTGACCTTCCCTCTGAGTGGTTGCATTTTATCTAGAGCCAGAGGTAAGGGATGATACTAAAGCTTGGTTCCGTTTTGTTCAGAACTGGTGAGTCTGTCTCCTCTGTATAAAAGACACCCATGTAGAGGGTGTCATGTTATCAGCTCTATTTTTGGAACTAGGAAAGAACTCTTCATCTGGAGTTAAAGAGTAGGAACGCAGGCAGGCTTCCTGTGGGACGTGAGGGTTCACCGAGATCTGAAGGATGGATAAGAGCCTGGGAAGGTACAGAAGGGAGTGTTCTAAGAAGGAACATCTTGTGTGAAGACTCAGCTCTCTGAAGCACAGAGACCACGGGACATCTAAGGCGCGGGATGGAAGGAGGGCAGGGTGGGGCAGGCTGAGGAGGTGAGGCTTGTAGGTCCCATCAAAGAATTTGGAGTTCATCCTGAGGTCAAGGAGAAGCCACTGAAGGGTGTGAAGCAGAAGAGAGACATATCATTCTGGCTGGAGCATGGAGAAGGAATGGAAAGGGGACAAGACTGGAGGAAGGGAGCTCAATTTGATGGCTGTGGTCATGGCCCAGGAAGAGACGACAGTGACCTGAGCTAGGGTGGTGGCAGCGAGGATACAGAAAGGTGGATACATTCAAGAGGTTTTAGAAGCCAGAATGATTGTGAAAGATTTTAAGTAGATGGTGAGGGGGAGAGAGAGAAGTCAGGGATGACGCCTCGGTGCCTAGATTGAGCACCTTGAGGAGGATGAGATCATTCACTGTGTGCTGTGGACTGAATGTTTGTGTCCCCCAAATACGTGAGGCAGAGCCCTAGCTCCCAATGTGATGGTATTAGGAAGTGGGGACTTTGGGAGGTAATTAGATTTAGATGAGGTTGTGAGAGTGGAGCTCCCATGATGGGATTAGTGCCCATATAAGAGGGAGAAGAGTGACCAGAGCTTGTTCTTTTCAACATGGGAGGACACAGCAAGAAAGCAACCATCTGCGATCCAGAAAGAGGGTTCTCACCAGATGCTGAGTCTGCCAACACCTTGATCACGGACTTCCCAGCCTCCAGAACTGTGAGAAATAAATGTCTGTTGTTTAAGCTACCCAGTCTATGGTATTTTGTTATAGCAGTCTGAACTAAGAAACTGTGACAGGGAAGTGGAGGTAAAACAGTCCAATTTCAGATAGAAGCAGGTGCAGTTTTTTTTTTTAATTTCAGAATATTATGGGGGTACGACACTTTGGTTATATATATTGCCCATGTACTGCCCGTGTCAGAGCTACAATCGTGGTCATCTCCCAAACTGTGCTCCCCACATCCATTCATTGAGAGTTTTCCCATCCCCTCCATCCCCCTCCCTCCTGCCCGCCCCCTGATGAATATTATTGCCCTGTGTGATGTAGGTGTTGATCAGTTAGTACCAATTTGATGGTGAGTACCAGTGGTGCTTGTTTTTCCATTCCTGTGACACTTCGCTTCGAAGAATGGGTTCTAGCTCCAACCAGGATAATACCAGATGTGTTAATTCACTGTTGTTCCTTATTGCTGAGTAATACTCCATGGTATACATATACCACATTTATTAATCCACTCGTGTATTGATGGGCACCTGGGTTGTTTCCACAACTTTGTAATTGTGAATTGTGCTGCTATAAACATTCGTGAGCAGATGTCTTTATTATAAAATGTCTTTTTTTCCTTTGGGGAAATACCCAGTAGTGGGATTGCTATTGAGGGGCAGCCAGATGTCCAAGTGGTTGAATAGATAGCAGAGGTCAGAAGAGAAGTCTAGGCTAAAGATTCAGACTTAACCACACTCCTATGGAGGAATGTGGAGCCGTAGGCGTATATGGGACAGCCAGGGTGATGGGCAGGAGTGAGGGGCTTAGGGGCATCTAAAGCAGTGGAGGTTCAACTTTGTCCACGATGTTCACAGTCCCTGTGGTCCAGAGTGGGGAAGAGTCCAAAAGTCACATAGTGACGGGCAGGTGATCCAAGTACATAATTCTGCCCCTGACAACTACTTTCGTTTCTAGCCTAATAACAGGGGAACCCAAGGGAGCCAACGACCATGAAAGGACCTAAATTAGACCTGAAGTCTCCTATATATACCACATGGATGCTCTATAAGTATTACATTCATAATAATTCTCACTGTGTTTCTAGCTATTCTTCCCCATTTTAAAGGTGAATGAATTTAAGTTCAGAAAAGTTACTTGGCTTGTCCCAAGAAATTCAGTGACAATGGCAAAATCTGAAATCTTTCCTGGTCTTCTGATTAAGATTCACTGCTCTATCCCTGTAAGTTCCTATTTATTGCTGCTATATGTTTATGTTAGTTTACTATTCTCTAAACCTGTGGATCCTTTCCATTAAGACCAATAAGGAAAACACTTGGGCTGAAGAGGTGGAAAAATACAGCCTGACAGAATTCCTCTGAGACCTGAGACACCCTCCTCCTTCCCCTTGGCCTGTCAGCTGCTGCCGAGTCCCGGAGAAAATGGGGAGCCTGAACACAGGCCGTGTTTGTCCCTGCTCCTGCCTCGTGTTTTCTATTTCTGCCACACCATCACGGATAATGAACGCTGACTGGCTGCTTGGGTTTCCTTTCTCTCTGCCGCTGTCATTTCCATTTGCTTGGTCTCATGCCTTTTTAGCACAAAGTTGTTGTGTTTGGGCTCTAATTTGCCAGGCAGTGATAAATTCCAAGAAAAACCCATTCTTATTGAATTATTTTTGGAATGTTATGCAAACATGTCTAAATTGTGTGGCAGCCAATTCCGCTCTAAGATCTAGTTTTGACTTCATGTTAATTCAAGTAGGGGAGAGAAAGAAAGAAACAAAAACCCCCAAATGCTGAGATGCCACCTTTCATTCTCAAGGAGAATTTTTTTTAAAGTCTGCTCCTTTGATGCAAGGGTCTAAGGTTCCTTTCAGAACTCCAGGCAGAGAAGGCCACATCCCAAGCCCGGGTACCCCTCATGGAATATGCAGAGGAAAAGTTCCCTCCTCGGTTCTCCGGCAGAAGAAAGGCTGAGCCGGGTTGAAAGCCCAGCGCTGCACCTGGGGTAGAGCTGTGGTCTCCTTTTTTGAAAAGGATCAAACAAGACTTCCTTCCATGAGGTCAGGCCTTAATCCAAGCTGTCTTTTCCCAGGAGACTTTTTTTTAAAAAAAGGAAAAACAAGTAGCAATGTCTGTTTTCCACTCCTGTGCTGTCCATCACCAACCTGATAGCTTAGTTTAGAACCAAGCTCTAATTCCAACACAGCCAACACATTTTCAATCCTGGGAGTGGATAACTGTTGTTTTCCCACGTCCCCATCTTCCAGTTCGAGTCCCTCTTTTAAAAAAAATTTCTGGTGGAACATTCTATCCCCACTCAGTGTCCATCTTGGAACTTGCTAAGCTGGTAGAATGGAAGCATGGAGCCACTGATGATTCTTGTCACCACCAAAGGGGCTCTTGTCTGAGACTGAAGCCAGGACAGGAGGGTGGGGGGCTGAGTGGTGGAGGGGGCAGAGTCCTGGCACATCATCTGAGCACCTGCTTCAGCCTTTGCCTGAGCCAGATCTACCCCTGGGCTCTGTCAATACCAGCATCTTAACTACTAAGCTTCTCAAGTCTCTAAGCAGTCATCTGAAAAATGGAAAGGACAGCATGCAGAGCTTTTAAATATGTCCCATAGATCTCTGGAATTCCAAAAGTCTTGTTCATAATATTCTTGTTCCAAATGCCACTATGTGCACAAGTGTCTGACTATACAGAGCAGAATTTAGGAAGAAGAGGGACAGAAATTCCTGAATGAAAAAGTGTTTTGCAACAGCACCCATGGCCCCCCATTGTCTGAAGATTCCAATCAAACTCCTCACCCTGGCTGTCCCAGCTGGCCCTGTCTACATTTCCAACCTTATCTACCCCTGAGCATATCTTCACATTCCCCATCCTCTGGCCCAAGTGAGAGCCTCTTGTCCTCAGCACTGTCCTCTATGTCCCTGCAATCATAGTGTCTCCTTTTCATGGTATGCTCCTCCATGCAGCCCCATCCTGCAAAGTCCCACTCAAGATCTGTCTTTCCCCAAAGTCCTTCCTTAACTTACTGTCCCCAACTCTACTTCTAAGAAAAAGCTTCCTTCTTTGCACCCCCAAAGTGCTTTATCTGGAGGACCTCACTTGCATTACTGGATCAAGCTCCCCCGGTGTACTGCTTTAGGTGCCTTTGGCCTCAGGTGCTTCAGGAGCCCTTGGCTCCTTGTTCTGCCCCAGTTTCTGCTGAAGCCAGCAGTGCTGTGTAGACTCTGGCCAACTGCATGGGAGCACAACCCAGCAGTGCCTTGCTTCACATTCATGCTCTGAGCCTCTTGCCTCCTGTCTTGGTATATCCCGGCTGCTATTGAGGCATTAGACCCAGTGGGATGTGCACGGTGCCCAGCTAGCGTGTGCACACACACGCACAAGTTCAGAGGAGCGGATGCTCCCTAGATTGAAGCTCTCACCAATGGGAGCCAGGAGCCAGGGAATAACTTCTTCTCCGTTCTCCTTCTCCTACCCAACCCCCTCTAGGAAGAGGGTCTGTGAGACTGAGTAATTACACTTACTACCAAGTAGTATCCAGTTCAGTAAACCTTTCTTTCCTCATACCCTTTTCTCCTTGTCCCTCCTTGTCTGGGTTTGCACTCCCCAATAAAGAAGTAGCATGATAGCTTTTGCACCTGGCTCTATTTTCTAGGACATACAAACCTATCACTTTTTCCTTGATATTGCAGTTGCTTATGCACATGTCTTGCTCCCCCTGACTGGACTATGTAATTATTGTGGGTAGATTCTCTAGTTTCCATATCTGCACTATAACCTCCCAGACGAGCGCCTGCCATAGTGCTGTGCTCAGTAAAGACCTGTGGAATGAATGACAGCAGACTTTGGAATATGTAGTGTCAATAGGGACCTGAAGACTTTAAGCTGACAGACCCAATATGGAGGGCTGGGAGGGGAGTTTGTTCTTACATGATAAATTCTATTCTCAAGGAGATGATTTATTAATACCAGCGAGGACTGTGGGATGCACTGGAGCACAAGCAACTGAAGGATAGCTTCTCTCTTATGCCAGTACAATAGTGCGCCCAATGAGGCAGAAGACTCTTTACACAGAAGCGAAGGCAGCAAGACACTGGGGAGTAGACCATGGGGAGACTCCCCTTAGGTGTAAGGAAACTGATGGCTGATACTTTTCACACTATGTGCAGAGAAGAAAGACAAATTCCCAATGGGGCTGAAAAGCCACCTGTAAGAGAGACTGTATCAGAACCACAGCAGGACTGGGATGATCCCAACTGAGGTCTGCTGGAGTGAAAGGAGACCATTGCCCCAAGGGTAGGGTCTGAGTGAACTGGAAGTTCCTTCTTGTACCACCCCACCACTTCTAATACAGCCTTTCTTGCAACCTGGTTCTTTGGGGCTGGAATATTGATATCCATGTGTGGCCTTGAAATGACTGTGGCCCGTGCTTATACCTGGGCCGACAAGGGCATGACCACAATGGAGAGGCACCCACCAGTCTGCATCAGGGCAGTTTTTAACAAAGGCACCTGTGGAAGGAACTGAAACAATATTCATTCGTAATTGGGCAGCTCAGAAGCTCCAGTTCCCTCTCAGCTTCGTATTTGGAAGCAAAACTGTGCACTTTGGACTGTGTCCCGGGAGTTCTTGGACCTCAAAGAGTAATACTAGTCTTCCTGCTAATGAGGACTCGATCAGTTAATTGCAAATGAAAAGATGAGACCACATGCACAAGGTGATGAAGTGGTTCCTCCTGGTCATCCCAGGACTCACTGAGCCTGTCTGCAACAAGCATGTTCTGTTGACCAAAACCTTTCTAGGGTACCAGGTGTAGCTGTGGCTTATTGGAAAGTGTGACCCATGCAGAGAAAAACAAAACAGGAGTTGGACAGAGGAGAGGAGATGAGTAATTGCACCTGTCAGAAAATGAGGATAATGGTTAAGGACACATGCACGGAAGCTCTGAGTTCTGGAGAAAAACACCAGTGCAAACAGGAGGAATTATTTGTCCTTAATCTCCCCCGGAGAAGGCGAAGTTGATCACTGGGGCCTGGTGGCCTGTATGGCCTTCCAGCCAACACCATTAAAAGTGCCTGCACACACTCAGCGGTCAGCACAGGCATTACAAAACCCCCACCCTGCTGCCCACTCTGCAGATACAGGAAGCTCTGATTTTGAAAAATGCTATTTTTAAAACAACCGAATCATCCCATATTGCCCCCACTGCAGTCCAGAGGAAGGAGCCTGTTGCTTCACCAGCCTTTGGCACCAGAGTGCTTTGCTGCGGATGTCTTCTTTCTGCTGTCATACCATCCTGACTAAGATTAATTGTCCCAGTTGAAGTGAGTCACTCAGAAAGGATGGGAAGGGTGGGGGGAAGGGGGAAGTTTGCTTTCTTTTTCCTACTTCAATGTTTGTTCTGAAGGATCCAGAAGAATACAGGAGTGGAGCAAAGGAATTTAAAGTGTGGAACATGTCATAAAGGAGATCTAGTGAAAAGACTGTTACAGGCTCCATGTTTATCTTCAGTCCAGTGGCTTTCAGAAGAGCATGCACTTGGCTGGTAGGTCTGGAGGGTGTCAGTGCTCCCTGCCGGTTGGAGGGCCTTGACCTGAACTCTAGACATTCAGCTGGCCTCATGCAGCCCCATCCACCCTACAGAACAGGGCTAGGACACCTCCCTCACAGATATGCACACACACTCCAGACATATACATTGGAACCTTAAAAGTCCACTTTGGGTGGAGAAGCCAGACACAGCCAAGAGAGAAACTGAGTAAGAAAAAGAAAGTATATAACGACTAAACTCAAGACTGCACCAAAGAGGAAATAAATATTATTTATAGAACAGCTTTCACTTGCCAGGCATTAATGCAAAGGTTGACTCTTTCTGAGATACTTTTCCAAGGCCCAGATTTGCACATCCCCTCCGAGTCTGTGCTCCTGGCTCTGAGACTTTCCCACTTCCTGGCAAGCCCCTCAGACTCCTTTGTTCATGAAGTGGGGCTGGGTGAAGCAACACAGGCTCTTTTGGGAATGTTTATAGAGCACTTATAGAGGCCTCATTCAAAACCCATGATCACTACTCTCATTCCAGATCGAAAACATCTATCATCTATGCCTTTTTCCTCCTCCCATTACTTTAACAAAAGGAAGAAAGGTTTGGCAAGGAAGAAAATGTATGGCTTTGCTTGTTTTGTGCATTCAGTAGGAATCAAGTTGGCATGATCTGTTGGGAAGAGAATCGGGCAGGGTGTCTGGAGCCTGTGGCACACACGTGCAGCCCAGTTCGTGGTGCATTCAGTATCCACTGGCCAGTGAATGAATGAACTTGGGTATGAATTCCAGCCTGTCAACTAACCAATTGTGTATTCTTAGATAAACTACTTCTGCTTTCTGGACCCCAGAGATTGTCTGGTCCAACAGAGGAAATGAGCCTGCCTTCTAGTTCAGGTATTCCACGTACTGTCCCAGCAGCCTAAAGTTTGGACATTCATTGGGGGTTGTCTTAATCTTTCCTTTCCCAAAAAAGTCCATTTGGAACCATTGCTGGTCTACATCTATATCTTGGGCTGGATGACCCTCGAACAGTCAGCTCTCAGTTCCAGCTTGAGTCCACCTGACAGCTTAACTGAAGCTTTCTCTGGGTTCCTGTGCTCCTGATCTAGGGGACACCGTATCTGCTTTTGTCAAGTCCAGGTTGTTGGCAGATAAGTCTGCAGCAACTCATCACCCAAACAGTAACTCATCTGTACTCCCTCCACCCCTTGGCCCATATGTACAACAAAATGATTGATGGTAATTCAAATTCATTGCCTCTTTGGGAAATTTGCTTGGGGGTAATGTCCAGCTGTACCCTTAAGTTACAGACAAGATACTTTTTATTCTCAAACAAGTAATCAAGGATTATTACCATAAGTCTGCCTGCCCCAGTATTTGATATCCTGATAATAGTTATTCCTCTTACCTAATCAAGGTTTATTCATTTTCAGCTTCTCAGATTCCCAGACGTGGGAACATTAGTCAATGCAATCTCAGTCAGAGTTAGAAAAACAGGCAGGATGCAGGAAACGCCATCCATTCAGAAGACTGAGCCGAAGGCTCAGGACCTAGAGAGCTTCAGTCTCCCACTGTCCTGTGATGCTTGCTGAACACTCCCCTCTACCCCTTCCCTGAGTCCCATACTTGCTTAAGAACTAGAAAATATCAGACCGAGAAATCTCCAGATCCTTTCTAGCCCTACTCTCTTCCTTTTAGGGATAACAATGCTGAGGCTCAGAGAGGTTAAGATGGCCTGCCAAAGTCACACAGCTGACAGAGCCCAGCCACGTCTCCCAAACAAGCCCCATGTCTCTCCCACCACCCCTCAGGATTCACTCAGCCACCCCAATTCCCACAGGACCCCATTAGCTTCTATTTGCAGCTGGAACAGTTTTGGCAACAATCTTTGGTAGTGATCAACCCAAGCTTCCCTAAAATAGAAAATCGGGGGATGCTGAGGCAGGCAGGATGGCCAAGATATTCACAGAGGAACAAAAATCCTGAAAGAGAGACCCTCATGACCCGATTGTGCCCCCACAAACCCAGGGCAGGCTGGGTATTTGGCTTTGTTCTGTTGCTTTTCTGCTGGCCTTTCCCCCCATTCATGTCCCCACTTACTTTTGCGTGGGAAAGGGAAGGTCAAGGATCTGGAAAGGCAGGGAAGGTATTTTATGGGCCAGAAATTGGCAGAACCTCATATCCCTGCTTTGTCGGTATGCCCGACCCGTTGATTAGAGATGGGTCTTTACCTCCTGGCTCCTCTTGGGTCCTGTAAATTCATGCTTTTTAATTTTTACAGAGCAGTTTATGGGCAGCAAAGAGGGGAAGCCAGAGGATCTGTTGTCAGGGGCTGCATTGAGCAATGAACCATCTTCTCTGTGTTGTTTTTCTTTGCTCCCTCTGTGAGTCTTGTAAATGAGTATTTAGACCCTCTGAGGAAGATGGAAAAGGGCTTTTTGGGGGCAAGGTATGCAAGTGCAGAAAGCTCATGAAGGGGCCTTCAGGAAAATCTGAGACACTTTTCTATCTCTAGGCAACTTGGTTATTTGGGGGGCAAGAGAACATTCCAGCAGATCATCCACACAACCCACTCTGAACTGTCCAGCCCACGAGGAGAAGAGGAATGTGGAACCAATAATTTAAGCTAGAATTGCCCAACTTTTTCAAGAGTTCCCATTTTGAAAGGAGTGATTTGGGGGGAATATGGTAAAAACTATAGAACTCAAAACTATAGAATTCTCTCTCTCAAATTCCTTCAGAGCATCATGATCTACATGCAATATTCCCACCACAGCCAGGTGGGCACTTAGAGGTGGCCACTGACAGAGACCAGCCAAGACATGAGGAGCAAACAATCAAAGCTAACCTTGAGAAAAATGTTGTTTGTAAGCCAGTTGAGTAAAGGACAAGGTAAGTGGCTAGAATTTTATTTATCGATAGAGTGAAGTGGGAATATGGTTTAGAAATTTTTTTAAGTGTCTTCACTTTTTTAAAGCCTGAGAACCTAACCAGAAAGGAAGATTAGAAAAATTGAAGAGTCATCATCATCATCTTGCGTCTTAGTGGACATTTGTTACAAGCTTATTGGATGCCAGGCATCTTTTGAGCACTTTCAGTACCTTATCTCAGTCGGCACAGCCTCTCTCATGAGATAGGACTGCTATGAGCTGCTGTGAGCTGCTGTGAGAACAGGGGGCATCTCTCCCCCACTCTCTGCAGAGGGGGAGCAAAGAGAAGAAAACCTCCAAGTTCTAACCTCAGCTTCGACAAGTTAGCAAGAGGATTGCAGTTCCTGTTCAGACTCCCCCATTGTTCCTTCCTGCCAAAGAATAAATGAGTTAATGCTAATATATGGATGCTCCAAAGGGAGAGAGAAGAGGAAAGTGGCTTTTAGGGGAAAAAAAAATCAGTCCTCTCTTTCCACAGTAAATTCAGGAAGATCCTGACTGCAGTGCTCTGAGCCCCTGACTATGCTCCTTTATTGTGATGTCTTTGTTTGCCTTTAGATTTCCACAAAAGCCCCAGCCTGTTCACGGAATCCTCTTCCTCTGCCCCACCTTCACAGAGCCCTGGCCCCTTAGGAAGGTACCCTTCTGAGCGAAAGTGGGAGGGAAGGTGGCCTCACAGATAAGGCCTTGGGTCTACGTCTGCAGAGCACAGCCAGCAGCAACTGTCCACTCAGCCTAACAGGGCACCCTAACGGGGGCGTGGTGTCGAATCTCTGCTCTTTGCTGTTCCTTGTGTTGTTACGAAAGGCCCCTCGAGTTTTCCTATTAATAATATGTATCCCATACCACAGGGCTGGTAGTGATGTTTGATGCCTAAGGAAGGTGAAAAGGGAAGGAAAAAAAATATTGCCATAGAAGCAAACTGGCAAAATTAGAGCTGGAAAAATTCTGCTAGGGGAACACAAAATACGATTAAACCAATTTAGATTCTTCTGGGAAGAGGTGTGTGTGAGGGGGTGGATGGTGATTCTAATAGTGCATGCTTGGAATCTCCCAAAGGGCAGGAGACCAGACTCCTTCCAAGGGCAAAGGTGACGCATTTAGAGAAATAACACCCTGGGATTGTCACAGGCAGCCCTGCCAAATATACAACAAGGCACCATGCCAGAATCCATGTATTTACAAATCGATTCGCAAATCCCTTGGATTAGAAAACATTTTATTTGCCTTTAGAATGAACCAGACTTATACACCATAAACATTTCATGTGGGCATTAAGTTCTGGGCTCTGCCCCTCGTCTACCCAGCACTGACCCTGCTGAAGCAGCCAACCTCTGTTCACCTTCTTTGGCTGGGCCTGAGTTCAGTTAAGATAGGATCTCCAGTCACTTAGAGCTGAAAATGTCTTTTTGTCTATCAGTCACTCTTCAACTCCTGCTAGGGTTTAAATACAGATGCCCTGGTGTCATGGGCAGAATGATGACTCCTCAAGGATGCCCACATCTTAATCCCCGCACCCTGTGTCTGTGCTATCTTACACATCAAAAGGACTTTGTACCTGTGATTAAAAGAAGGGTCTCGAGATGGGGAGATTATCCTGGATTATCCACATGGGCCCAGTGTGATCACAAAGGTCCCTAAAAGATGGAAGAGTAAGGCAGAAGAGACAGAGAAGGAGATGTTACCATTTTTTCACTCCACCTCCTCAGGGAAGCCTACTTGTCTTCCCTTATGAGGTCAACTCTCTTTACTGTAGACTCTTTTCGTACCATGTACCTCTCCTTCACAGCACTATCATCGCCACAACTGTCCATGAGTGTGTGTGATTATTCAATTAATGTCTGTGTCCTTTGCTACTCATGGAGGCAGGGACTATGCCAGGTTTTGCTTCCTTCTGAATTCCCAGCACACAGCAGGTGCTCAAAAAATATTTGTTGAATAAATGAGCAAATGAAAATGTGAACAGGATCTAAACCCCCTACGGTTCTGAGTATTCTTTAGTGTGGGTGGAAACACAGCGGTCTGTGAGACACCCCACTGACTTGCTCTTTGCTTCTTGTTTTTATATCTTGCTCAGACCAGAATATTTATCTTTACATATGGTCTTAATACATTTCTGCTGAGAGAACAGCAGTATCTGTAAGTCTAATCAATGGGTCAAGGAGTTTCCTTTTCTATGTTATGATTTGTATTCAGATTATTCTGATTTTAACTCTTGACCCTACGGCCCCACCACTGCACAGTGATCTCTGTTGTTAGACTGGACATCTCCTGTTGCTTTCCTCTTCTCTGAACATGAAAGATCATCCACTTATTCAAAGACCAAGGTCCCAAGCCCAGTTTTGCAATACGCCAGGGGTATTCTATTTTCAAATCATCAGAACAGACTCCATTGAAATCACTTCAACCTGAGTGTGCTCCTGCGTTCATTTTTAAAGGAAGTTGTGAGTGAGATTACAGACAACAGTTGTAAATGCCGAAAAGGTAGATACACTCATTTTGGTTATTGCACGCCAACTACAAGTAAGATCCTGAAATAAAGTTGAGAGGCACTGTCCTTTGCTGGCACCCTCCTGTTCCCCAACAATTGATTGCTATTTCTGCAGAGCATGGTCAGAGCATTCATGTTTGACCCTTGCGACGTGCCTGGGAGGGAGACAAGGTGCTCCTAATCCATTTAGACACTGAAATCACAAGGTAATTCCTACCTCTCTGTTTATCTGGGTGGTTCATCTTCATCTTCCCGTGCCTTCCATGCTGTCCAACATAAAGTAGGCCTGGAGAAGCAGTGTTTGAAGGACCAAATGAATGCCTGACTTCTTTCTAAAGGGAGTATTTTTAATCAACTTGCCCAGTTTTACCTGGTCAGTAAGTGAAGGCCTTGGATTTGCAACCCAGACGTCTGATTCCTAGTTGAATGCCCCTTCCTTCCTCTCTGCAGCCCGTGAGAGTGCTCCTGGGGAAGAAGAACAAGGGATAGTGGAAACACACGTGTGATGGTGCATACGTGATGGGAAGTTCAAGTCTCTTCACACAAAGGAAAGGAACACAGAAGAAAGCAAGCTTTGAGTTTACCCTAACAGCAGAAAGAATGTGGAGAGACAACAAAGACAAATAAATCAGCAGTGACGCCTGCAATCTTCTTCCTCACCCAGCTGTAGCCCTGTAAACCAGGGAGAGGCCCCCAAACCAAGCGAGTCGGGCACACCCCTGACATGGCAGCCAGTCCAACCCAGGCCATTTTACAGCCCTCAGGATGTTTAAAGAAGCAGAAGACTTGAAGGATATGTATTCTTGGCCCATTAAAGACGGTTTATTTTAAAACATTTAACATTTCTTTATTAAAGGTGAACAGGCAGGATATAAGCTCTATAAACTTTCCAAGGAGAGAACATTGCTGGCATTCCAAATGGAGAAATCATTGCCTTGTGGGAGAACCAAGTTTTTCCTATTCCACTTTACAGGTGGCCACACATGGCATATTTTTCTTACAGGATCATAATGCAGATGGATGAGCTTTTGAACATCAAGATTGTAACTGGACTTTTCTTGCTGCCTCATTACTGTGCCAGTTAGGGAAGAGGCTCAGTGTTAATTCCCAGGGCAGCCTTGCCCAAAGCATGCCCTGTATTATGGGCAGTGTCCCTCAAATTATACTATATGAGATGTCAGCTGGGACCCCCCCTGCCCTTCAGAAATAACTCTTCCTCCAAGATTTCAGGGTCCAGGGTAAGAGTACCAATGGAAGTTGCTGGCTTAATCCCTTTTGCTTCCCACCCCAGACTCCCTCAGCACTCAGAGGGACTCACATGCATGCACATAGACATCCTGGGATCCAGACACACAACTTCTGTCCACACCCGTGCAGACAAAGCTCCTTAGTCCCTCTCTGTTCCCAATTTACCCAGAGACTGTAAGTCAGAATTTCAGTTGTTTCCTTGGACAGACCCATTGGTTCTCTTGAATGGGTTGACCATAGGGTTTTCATTGGAATTTGAGTATATAGTCACCCTCAAACTCTGACTTGATCCTCTTTGTTCCCTTGGGCTTATTTCTGCGTAGGGCAGCGGGGGCGGGGGCGTTCTTAGAGGGACCTTCAAAGGTCCCACCCCTGGACACCTGCTAAATGTGCTGTCCCTACCACGTGCCTGCCGCTCTCTTCCCTCCTCCTCCCTTATTTATCATGTTGGTAGAATGTCAGACTTGGGCCATGAGGCCTGGAGTTCTCAGGATGGGATTAGTGCCCTTCTAAGAAGAGTCAGGAAAGAGCTTGTTTCTTCTCTATCTGCTCTTGGCCATATGAAGACACATGCAGAAAGGGAGCCCTGACCAGGACCTGACCACACTGGCATCTTGATCCCAGACTTGCGGCTTTCAGAACTGTGAGAAATAAACATCTATTGCTTACGCCACCCAGTCTATGGAATCCTGTTATAGCAGTCTGAACTGGCTAAGACATATACACGTGTATATATAAAACAAGGAAAGATCATGTGTAAAGGAATAAGAGAATTCCTTTCAAATGTTGGAGGCTTTTTAATTTGCAAGACATTTTTTCCCATGCATTATTTTGTTTGATTTTTACAATAATTGTCACCATTTCACAGATAAAGAAACTAAAGCTGGGAAAATTTCAATATTTATTGAGGATTACACAACTAGTACATGCTGAAGCTGAGAAACAAAACTGAGGTTCTAATTCAATGTTCTCTCTGGTAATGTAATGCTGACTCAGCACAGGAACAAAAGCCTCTGCTATTCTGCAGGACCTCTGAGGAAGGAGATCCCACTCTCCTCCTCTGTCACCCAGGACTCCTGCCCCTTCACAGGAATGAAGCTGGGCTGTTGGGCTTGGCTGAGAGCTGCCTAGGGCGGGGGTGGCAGGCAGGGGAATGTGTCTGCTGCGCAGCTCTAGCCAGGCCTGCAGAGCTGGCATTTTCTAAAAGAATGCTTGCTTCTCAGAAACACTATTGATAATGAGCTTGCTCATTTTTAAAATGTTGTAACTGATATTCTAGGAAAACAGACCTGGTTCCAGAGTGCAGCTGCGTGTTTGGGTTTAAGGTTTGAGGTGGTTGTTTAAGATAAGCTTTCGGCTGGCCTGCCGACGTGTCAGTGGACTGCCAGGCAGCACAATCGGCCATTGTGTGGATGAGGAATCCCAGGGCTCCTTGGAGCCTAAGAGGATTGTGAGAATTCCTGAACCTGGCACCTACTAAAGTGGACTTTTCACTTTCTGGGACCCTGGTAAGAGTGAAGTATGTGCATATTCTTGTGTGTGTGTGTGTGTGTGTGTGTGTGTGTTTCAATTCAGAGGAAATCAGCCCAGGGATTACATGAAATCCCCCCTGGCCTCAGGCAGACGTGGAGGACAAGGCAAATGCACTTGAACTGAAGAAAGATGTCTGGGCCGATGGGAAACAATGTGGCACAGAGTAGGCTTCCAGCCTTAGTGAGGCCATGATTTTCCAGGATGCAGTGTTTAGCTTTATACATCTCCCCTGGGCGGGGCAGGGAGCCCAGGAGAGCAGTAACCCGAGACTCACACCGCAGATGAGCCCCTGGTTCTGCCTAGAGAGCCACAGGCTCAGGGCCAAGGGCTCATCAGTGGGTCATCTGGGCCAAGCCCTGCCTCCTGGACTACGTTCCTCCCATCATGCCCCTCCCCTCATATCTATCTTCTCAATATTGAATGAGAAAAGAAACAAAGGTTTACTGCATCTAATTGTGTGCCAAGTGCCTCATTTAATTTATGATGACAGCCACACAGTATGATAATAGCTAACATTTATGAAAAGTCTACCAGGTACAGGCATGGGTTTAACTGTTGGACACACATTAACTTATATTTAATTTTCCCAATAGCTCCAAAAGCCACGCAGTAGGCTGTGGTAAGTATGTTCATTTTACAAAAGAGACAGAGGCCCAGAGAAAGATAGTTGGCTAGTAAGTAGAGGAGCTGGGACTCTACCCTGGCTGTCTGACTCCAGAGATCTCCTTTCTGCTGCAAGCCAAGCCTGCAACCTGCATCCGAACAAGGTTTTCCATCCCAAGCCTGGACACACGGCCCCTTGTTGAGGTTGTTCCAGTGTGGGTTTCTTCCTCTTCTTCCATCTAACATTCCCCGCAAGGGGCAGAGCCAAAGGCGACCTTCCACTCAAGGGTTCATCTGAAGGTCCTCAAAGACTGCATCTCTTAACATTACATGCCAAGGGTTTTAAAAACTTATCAATCCTTAAAAGTTTACCAACCCTAATGAACCAATAAATATCTGGTGGTGACAATATTGGTTATATCCCTGAAACTTGGAATATATTGTACTCAAGATTTCTGTTTGTTCTGGGTTCTGCTTTTAATTGGTGCTTGGTATTCTACACAACCTAATTTAATAAGTCTTTTCTTTGGGAGCTATGATTGTCAACTGACAAAAAGCAGACCCCATTCTCAAGGAGAGAATGATAGACTGGAATTAAAGGAGAAAACTCTTTCTGAAAAGCAAACCTGAACACCATAATCTCTAGCTTGCAACATACCTGGGGCTTTTTTAATCCTTTAAGATCTTGTTTCTCACTCGCTATTCACTATCTTGCTGGCCTGGCCCCACGTCCTGGCCCCGGAGACTCCAGGCACAGAATCTCAGTGCCACAATGTCTCCTGGGGCAACTGTGCCTTGTACACACAGCACCCTAAACACACTCAGACATAGCTCCACATTCTTTATACCTGGCCAACTTCTATTAATCTTTCAAAACATCATCACCTCCAGGATGGACACCTTCTCCAGAGAGCATCTGGGAGATCAGGGCCAGTTCCTGGAAGATCCCATCTTATCCTGTGCCTACTTCCTGTATCCCAGCACCTATCACCCCCAACTGTTATGGCCCAAGTCCTCATGGCAGTGTGAATTCCTTAAGGCAAAGACTGTATTCCTTTGACTCTGTATCTTCAGAGTCTGATACCATTCCTGAAACATAGCAGACACTCAAAAATGCGTGGGTGAGTGAAGAATTCACATTTACAAATCCACTTCTAGAATAGAGACTATTTTAGGGATTTAAAGGGGCCTAGGTGTATGGACCCCCTTTATAAAGCACCCAAGATCAAATATAATGTTCACAATAACACAGAAGGAGGGGTTCCATTAAACTAATTAAAATACATAGCTGAAACCTGTTCTTTGCTTTTATTTCAGTTTTTCACATTAGGCAGATTTTTATGGGCATGATGTTTTGGAGTACTGCGGTACAATGGTCAGCACCATAAAAAACTTTTAGTGTTTAGAAGTCAGAAGTTGAAACTGACTGTGGAACACAGCAAAGTGCAGGCATGTAGAATGTGCATTGACCACAGAGTTCAAACACCGAGCCTTTATAGAAATAGACTAATAAATCTAGGTCTAGATGGGTAGGTAGATAACTAGATGTGGGTATAGTTATAGATACAGGTATTGGTACAAACGTAGATATAGATAGATAGATAGCTGGATATAGATGGTTTCTTGTTATGTGTAATAATAGAAGAAGGTCTTGATCTTAGTTTTAACATTGAAATCAGGAACAATAATTAGCAAACTCATGAATCAGAGTCATGTTTATTTAATTCCTGATAAGTATAATCATATTTGTTCAAATTGAGTTCTCACACTTTATTACATTTCTTAATTCCCCTCTCCTCCATCTGCCCTAGAGTATAAAATTAGGTTTCAAAAGCTGTTGCTAACTTTTGGAGATCACTCTGGTCTATTTATTATTTTTATTGGTTTGGTTCCATACTGACTGTTCTCTCATTTTGCCTTCACATGTATGGAGTTAGCACATCCATGGGCAAGGGGACCAAGAGAGGACACCTGAACCCCAACAGGAGAGGGCCTGAAGAGAAATAGGAAATTGAAGTATAATAGAAAAGGGCATTGTGTATGTGTGTGTGTGTGCAGAAGAGAGAAGAAAAACTAGGATCAGGAAACCCAGATCCTCCTCCCTCTGCCTCTGGCCTTGGAAATTCTGTCTGAAATACAACTGGCATTCACTTCTTATACACCAAGCCTCGTGACCTTGGCTGGCGCCCATGTCTAAACTACATTTATGGCATCCAAATTGCTAATTTGTTATTGAAGTGGATGGAGGGGGCAGGTAGAAATTAGAGGATGGGAAGGGGAAAAAAAAATACCCTAAACTGTAAAAGTTAAATTTCCTGCCAGGTGGCTTCCAAATCATCCAGCAGCTTTATTCAAGGCTTTGAAGTCTGGAGCCAAACAGTTCCAGATCTGTAATATTTACCCTGCAGTCTCCAAAAACAAAAGTTGACTGTGTTCCTTGAAGTCAATCTCACCAGCATTTGGGGATGACAGATGGGAGAGGCTTAAAAAGAGTTATTGGGTGACCTGGAACTCAGTGGTAAGCATTTGTTGTGCTTGGCTTACGCTCGTGGGCTCTCTATTTCTCTCTCTCTCTCTCTCACATACACACACACACACATACACACTTTATTGTTGTTGTTTTCCTTTCAACCTCCCACCATCAATTCCCGCCCCCCAACCCAATCATCTGTAGCATTATTCATCAAGTATGCCAAGAACTCACCCTGGAACAGCAGTAGCTAACTCAACTCTCTAGTCTAAATTCTTTCAAGCCAGTGGTTGAACTCTGCCATCTATACCCATGGACTAAGCAAAGAGAAATGGTGGTAGAGGCAATTCTTTGTGTGAGGTGGAATCTCTTTCTACCTATGGACTGAGGCAGGATAGACCGTTGGGGAGGGTAAATGGGTTATGGCTGAATATAAAATTCTGGAACTGAAACCTGCTCAGGAGTCAAAAACTCCATCCCAGCCTGACCTGCGTGGTGAGCATCACTCGCCTTATTCTCACTGTTATGCATCCTTCTTTGCTTATCCAAATCCCGCTCATTTTTCAATGTTCTCTAGGTGTCACCATCATCACAGTCAGTCACTGAATATGTACAGAGAACCTGCCACGTGCCAGGCACTGTTCCAGGCTTGAACTAAAGAAAGTTCCTGCCCTGCTGGAGCTCATGTGCCAGTGGGAGAGACAGACAACAAACACATATAATGAATATGTGTTCATATTATATTATCACATATAATGTTATATTATATTATATTATATCATATATTATATAATATATATTAAATATATATTATAATATATGATATAATATAATATAATATATAATATAATATAATATATAATATAATATATAATATAATATAATATTATATTATATTATATTATATTATATTATATTATCACATATAATGAATATGTGTTCATAGTATATGTTCAGACAGACAATAAACACAATAAGGAAATCTGTAATATGTCCAATGGGGATTCATGCTATGGATAAAAACAAAGCAGGATGCATAGGTTAGAGAGAAGGGGAGCTACGTCATTCTTTGTCACATGGGTAGAGACAAGAAAGAGATGAAGTCATGAACAAGAAGCTGTGTGGGAGAACATTCCAGCAGAGAGAGCAGCCAAAGCAAAGGCCCTGAGGCAGGAGGGTATGGTTTGGCTAGGAAAGAGCCAGGAGGCAGGTCGGCTAGGCCAGTGGGGAGAGGTAGGAAATGAGGTGAAGCTGGATCACAGAGGGCTTTGGGTGGCCTTTGGCTTTAACTCTGCATGAGATGGGAGCCATTGGAGAGGTCTGAGCAAATGGGAAACGTGACCTGACTCATATCAAACTTTGAGCTGCTGTGTTGAGAATAGACTATAACTATAGGGGGAAGAGCTGAAGCAGCAAGGTAAGAGCCTTTTTCATTAATAAGCCACATGGATGGAAAAAGATAATGGCTGCTTGAACAAGGGTGGTGATAGTAGAGGTCAAATTCTGGAATTGTTTTGAAGGTGGAGTCAACTATTATAATTTTGCTGATGGATTAGATGTGAAGAATAAGAGATGTCAACAATGACTTCCAAGTTTTTGGCTTGAACAACTGCAATGGGGGATTTATTTCTTCATCTGTGCTCCCAAGTACTTTTATTAATATCAGTATTATAACATTCTAGTAACAATTGTGCATGTGGACATCTCTCCCACTAGATGTACTGCCTCTTGACTTTCAAGGGTCTTGAAATGCTGAGACCCTAATGAAAGTTATGGACTCTTGTCAATGAGCAGAAAAACATGCACACACAAATTCATACACACATTTGTATTCCATTTTGAAAGGTTTATTTCTTTCCTCAAATTCATCCATGGGACCCTTGAGTGGTTCATGTATCCAAGATTAAAAGATTCAAGCAACAGATTTATTTATTCTTTTAATACATTATTATTGAGCACTTAGGACTCTGAAGAAATTAAAGATGCAAATGTGTGACCAAAAATAACTAGATTCTCTTCTCAAGGAGATTGCCATCTGATGTGGGAACTGGACAAGATCCTAGCTAGTAAACGAATAAACAAGTAAATAATTATAACTTGTGAAAGGAGCTATGGAGACAAAGCAGAATGACATAATCTACTATAACAGGGTATAATATAATAGGAAACAGAAACCATCCAGGTCTTATAAACAGAGGGAATTAATACAAGGAATTGGTTGTACACATGATAGAAAGAATAGAGAGCAATGAGACCAGAGATTAGCATCATAGGAAGCCTACTACCTCTCCCAGGGTTGGAGGTAAAACAGGAATAGGTGGTACTACTAGAGCTCAGAAATTGAGACTATCTGGAAGCTAGAATCAAAGAAGGTGCTGATCCATGGGATCAGAAAGTTCTGGATTGCTGGGCCTTCCAGGTTCTTATACTTTATTTATACAGAGACAGAGATGCCATACAATCTTCTAGCTAGTCCTGTATCTTGCATTTCGTCAATGAAAAGTTATCTGTAATATCACTTATACTGATCAATATACCTTCTAAAGCAGATTTAGAAACTGATATTTAAAGCACTTGCCAAGGCCATTTCTGAAGTGTGGGTTCTTTATCAGGGCAATTTGAACTAAACTGCACTCAGTTAACATCACATTGTTTACAGGGAAGCATGGTAAAGTTAATTATGGATAATGCAACAGAGGAGATGAAAGGTACCCGGTGCCGCTAGAACCTTGCTGGCGAAGAGGAGAGTGAGACGGGGCTGCAGAGTTGGGAAGGGCTAGACCTCACAGCCGTCTCAAGGAGCTTGCATCTCACTCAAATTGCATTGGCAGGAGTTTGAGCAGGGAGGTGACACAATCTAATCATGCTGCTTTGTGAAGAATGGATTATAGAGGAGAGAGAGTGGAGCCAGGCCATCCTAGGTATTAAGGTGGAGGGAGTGGCATGCACCCAGCATGGTGGCAGTATAGATGAAGAGAAAAAGAGAGCAGTGCTTTGGAGACAGAAACTCCGGAACAATGATGGGGCAAGAGTCTGGAATGGTGGTAAGGGAGAGGGGAGAAGCAAGGATGGCTCCCTGGCGTGTAGCTGCTGTGCCTCGCCATAGAATGGTATATTTTACTATGATGGAGGAGGCAGAAGAGAGAAAAAGATCTGGTGCTGAAGTAGAAAAAGAAGAGGTAGAAGGAGAGTTCCATTTTATACATTTTAGTTTTGTGACACAAAAGCAAGGAACACAAGCTTGTGTTATCTATTTATGCATCCACCTGCATGGCCCTGGCTAGTGCTTAATATATACTTGAGAAATTGAAAAGAATAGGTATGTTATTATTTTTGTTACTTATCTTAGTGTTTAACACCTCTCTCTCTTCCCCCCTCACTTTCTCTCTCTCTCCCTCTCTCTCCTCTACTTCCTCTCCCTCTCTCTCTCCGCCCCTTCATATATAATAGCACTTCAATTCCAGATGGTGGCCCAAATCACCCAAGATGAGATAAAGCAACAACATAATACATTTTAGACAGAAATAAAGGTTCTTTAAGTCTTGAGGGCTTGGGCTTGAGTTGCAAGGGTGACACCAATAAGAAATTATAAATCGAGCAAGCTCAAAAGAATGCAATTTGGAGTCTTAATAAAGGAATGCATCCCATGAATCTCAGTTCTATCAGATGGATAAATGGCTTTCCGTTTCACTTGAAGTTACATCAATGCACTTCCTTTTTTTGCAACTCAGATAGGTGACTCTATTGCAGAAGTTATTACCCCTATGGGTGGATGTAGTTATGGTTTCCTCATCTGTAAAATGAAAGAATTACACTGGATGATCCCAAAGACTCAAAAGATCACTTTCAGATACTTCTCATCTTCTACAATTATATGGAAATGCCTTTTAGAGTGCCAGCAACACAACAGCACCAGCTGTGGCAACCTCTCTGGTACAGCACATGAAGTAGACTGTGGAGCACCAGATCTCTGTATAAATACAACAGAAGGGTGAAGCATAAAAAGATCTACATCTATCTATCATTTCTACAGAGGGAGGGAAGCTCTTCTTCTTGCCACCATCTGGAAAAATATTATTCTTTCTTTTCTTTATTTCTTTTTATCACCCAAAGGAAAGAGATAATAGTACTCTTAGTACCCTGTGGTTAACTTAATTTTGGAAGCACAGTTTAAGAATTTTCAAGCAAGAAAGATCTACTGAAAGCCTCAAAAGTCAATTAAAATTTTAAAAATTATCCATGCTGTGTCTCATAACTTAACAGCAGATTTTCCAAGGCTATTCACATATTAAATTATATATAGTACCTTTTTCCTGGGATGGGAAACAGATGCAGTCCATAACCAGAAAGAAAACTTTACTGTGAACACATGATGCATATTTATGAAGTCCAGAGCATTTCACAAAACATGCCATTAGAGTCCCCCATTAAATTATGAATCCATCCATAGTTATAATTGAGTCCTATTTGGCCCTGAGTCTCCTGGTAGCCAATGCAAAACAAAGCACAGAATCAGCTACAAAATACTCATTATGATAAAGAAGGATGGATACCATTTTGAAAGGACAACACAAAAAATATTTTGTTTAAATAGCATGAGGCTTTTTAAACAAGAGAGTGGAGAATGATCCAGTAATAGTCACTAACTCGCCCATAGCAGAGGCTGTAACATTTCATATGGTTTGTTCTTTACTGAAAGTCAAGGGCATCATGTTAAAACAATTCAGTGAAGGGCTAGGGCAAAACAGACCTTGAGTGGTGCAGCTGGATGCAAAGATAAAAGCAGAAGCTCTAGAAAGCACCACCTGATATGAGGCTGTGAGCCTCATGTGACTTGATGCATGAGTAGTCTGAATTGAGATGGGCTGTGAGCATAAAATGCATACTAGATTTTGAAGATTTTGTATAACAACAACAAAAAGGGGGGAACACCTTAATAATTTTTATATTAACTATGTGCTGAAATAGTAACATTATAGATAGATATATTGGGCTAAATAAAATATATTATTAAAATTAATTCCATTTGATTCCTTATTTTACATTTTTTAATGTGGCTACTAGAAAATTAAAAATCACATATGTGGCTCAAAGTTACATCTTGCTTTATGTCACCATTGGATAGCACCAGCTCTGGAGGAATGATCTTGCCACTTCATCCTGGACATGCTACTTTCTCTCCCTGCCCATCATCCTCCCCATCCATGAACTGAGGGACCCTATTACCCTTCTCCAAGGGTAAAACTGGCTGCTTATGGAAAATGCATGACACCTTCTCTGCTTCTCTAACCAGAAGCCTACCCTTGGGGCTGAAAGTGGGGAAATATTCTGACTCCTAAAACAGTCCTGCTGTGAGATCCGCCTATGACCCTCCATTCCCTGAGGTACGTGGCTGTTTTCTCTGCCTTGAGGAAGTGCAGTACTCTGTGACTTCAATGTCTAAGATAGATAACTCTGGCCCCCATGAAATAACCAGCAGGATGATGGGGGTTGGGGGGTGGCTGTTTATAGAAGACAGGGGTCAAACACTGCTCAAGGACTTTGTTTAAAATTTTTTTTGTAACCACACAGCTCTCTGTTTGGGTTTGCTGCTTTCATTAAATAAATATCTGGAGAGTTTTCATGGATCATCCCAGATACGTGTGACCAAGGTTTTTAAGATAACAAACCACACTCCTGTGCTAAACTTAGTGGATTCCCAAGTTGGCTATTGTGGGGAATCTAAGAATGGTCAAGAGGGGTCCGGTGAGGGATGGGATGAAGCTCTTCCCAACCAGGCCAAGAGAAGGGAACTCTTTTAATGTTATATGCAAGATTCCTGCTCATCAGAATATTACATAAATTTCTTATGGACCCAGTTTAGGTCAGTGAGATGGAACACAGCAAAGAATGACCGAGACATTATGATATGAAAAAACAGAATTGAAGGGAACAAGAACATCTTGATCACTTGAAGTTTGCCCAAGATTCAACGTGGTGGTTTGAATGAACATGTGCCGTTTATTTCTGATTAGCACAGAAACAATACATTTGTGTTTTGGTTTAATGAAATATTTTGAAATGCTGGAGATGTATTTGGAGTTCTAAATTTGGTATTTGAAGTTCTAAATTTGTCTCTTGGCAAATTCAAGTCACTTTAAACTCAAACTTTCCTTAAAGGAGTATCAGAGACAGAGGAAATGGTTAAAACATATACCTGGGGTAAAGGACGTTTTTTAAAATTATTAAACTTTATTTTTTTAGATTAGTTATAAATTTACAGGAAAACTGAACAGAGTGCAGAGAGTTCTCATATACTCCCTCCCTCCCACACACATACATAATTTCTCCTATTTTTGACATCTTTGCATTAATGTGATACATTTGTTACAATTGATGGACCAATATTGATACACTATTATTAGCTAATAATGTCCATAGTTTATATTAGGGTTCATTCTTTGTATTGTACAGCTCTATGGGTTTTGGCCAATGTACAATGTCATTCATCCACCATTACAACAGCATAGAGAATAGTTTCACTGCCCTAAAAATCCTCTGACTATTCATCCCTCCCTCCTGCTAGCCCCTGGCAACGACGATCTTTTTAATGTCTCTATAGTTTTGCCTTTTGCAGAATATCATATAGTTGGAATCATATAGTATATAGCCTTTCAGACTGGCTTAACAATAAATCTTTAATGTTCCTCTATAAGAACTCTTTCTTTAAAATGTCAAGAAAATAACGCCTTTCAAAAGAGATGAAGAGGATGAGAACAAAACAATGGCAAATTTTAGGCCGAGCTGTTGTTTTTGGCTCCTGGTTTCTGAGAGACACAAAGAACAAACTCGCTTTGAAGGAGGAGATCCCGGATCAGGGATGATGCTTGCAAAGGGCAGAAAGGCACAAACACAAATAAACACACATGCGCCACGGAGGGACAGGGCTGGCTGCATTGTGGGTGTTGGGAGGACCTTAGTGTATCCACAAAAACTAACTTAATGATAGCTGAACCATAAAATTACGTTTCGTCCATCTCCTCCCTAGAAGATAACATAACCCAATTTTCCAACAGGAGGGTAGGTAAGATTCCCCTGGCAGCAGGTATATAGTACAACACCATTTAGATCTACTACCCCTTTGTGTTGTTTTTTTCTTGTCTAGCTTAATTTAATTTCCACTCCCTGATTCAAGAACATAACTTGCCCCTTCAATGGGTCAAACTTGTTATTTATTTTTATAGGTAGTTTTTTCTCCATTACCATCTTTTTTCTGGAACCACATATTCCAGTTCATTTCATTAGAGGATCCTTACTATAATACACGGGAATCTGTGTTTTTAAAAAAACCCAAAGAAGCAAATCTGAAGACCCAGCTCAAATGCATCTCCTCCAACAAGACTTACCTGGGATTAATTTATCCCTTCTTTGTATATTCATGGTTACTTATAGATAGGAACAAAGAAAATATCATGAGGCTCTATAACAAGGTACAGTGTGAAATCTCTCACTGGAATGTGTGTTCATGAAGATCAGCTGTGTCTCCTTTTCTGTCTTTGTGTAGGACTCATTCTGAGTATCACAGGCCATACAGAAAAGGTAATAGACAAGTGTTTTTTACTCTCTTGGCTGTTGATTCAGGGGCTACCTAAATTGCCATCCATTCTCCAAACTCACCCTCTGGGAGCAAAACCATAGGATACTCCTTTGTGAACTACATCAGCCTCTAAGCAGCCAAGGTGTGATGGTAGGAGCTCCAGGGAGCCTGGCCCTAGAGGATGCCTACCACTGAAGCATGGAGTTGATGTCTGCCCAGCATCCACCTGTCTTCTCCTGGTAACGGCACTCTGGTTTCCTTTGGGGAACACTCCTCCCCACTCTCAATTCAAGTGGTTCAGATGGAGCTAAATTTACACCCCAGTTGTAGAGGTGACATATGGCCCAGACATACCCAGTGTTTCACCCCCTTGGACAGAGTGTTTACTTCCTGGTTCCCACAGGACCCAAGTTGGATCAATGAGTTACAACCCTAGGCTTTTGCTCGAACTCTTGTGGAACAGGGCTGTTCTTCCATGGTTCCTAAGCCCTGAAATGTGAGTCTAGGGCTGCCGACATGCCCAGAGACTGCCTGAGAGTAACCACAATACAAGAAGGAGGAAAGAACTGACCCATGGCTGCAGGTAGTGTTGGCCAGATAAAATAGAAGAAGCAGTATGGGACATACCTATACTTAAAAAAAAAGAAAAGAAAAAAAGTTCATCATTTATCTGAAATTCTAATTTAACTGGGTGCCCTGTGTTTTTATTTGCCAAATCTGGCAACCTGAGTAGCAGGCAGCCTTGGTCTTGGTTACCGTATTTGAACCCCTACATTCCTCTACACCCCTGGACTTCTCAGCTATGTGAAGCATTGCCTTCCTCTTTTTGCTTAAACCAGATTGAGCTGCAACACAAAGGTTCATCAGTCACGTAGAAGTTCTTCCATCTCCAAGAGCAATAGATGTCCTTTTCAAAAATACAATATCCCAGGAAAAAGTCATAAGGCAGGGAGGTAAACAGCAAGACAGGGAATCTTTGCCAGCTGTTTTGTGCAGGACAGATACTCAAAGAGGTAATATCTTACACCTGAGGGAAATGGAAAATAAGCCAGTGACAAGGCCACTTGGACCAGGATGGAAACACCAGGGGACCACAAGCTGCATGGGCTAGGACCAAAAGAGAGTCTCCATCTCCAGTACAACCAGCTTCAGGCACTCCCTCATGGCCCCAAGAGCAGCTCACCTTTAAACACTGCATCCCTACCCTAACTTCTGGGCTATTTACAGTGAACACCAACAGACTCAAATCTACAACACAAACCCCAAGTGACTGAAAGAAGCCAAAACGTTCTTGTGGTTTGAGGGGGTAGAGGGAAGAAAGGAAGGGGAGGAAGGCAAACAATTCACTTCTAAACAGCCTCTGTCACTTGCCACCCCCACCTGGGAGAAGGACGAATGGAGGGCAATCTGGGTGGGGGAGCAAACAGAAAAGTGTCTCTCTGGCACCTGGAAGCAGCAATCTGATCCCAGGGCCCCAGAGATGGAGCTGCAGGACGAACTCTGTGGGCGTGGGGGAGGGCAATGAGTTGTGCGGATTCCAAATCCTTCCCGCCCGCCCTGCCTTGTCTCCAGGCGCCAGTGGGTCATGTCACTGCAAACAAACAACATGGGGAAGGCTGCCAGGAGAAATGACAAGGGTATTTGCAAAGTAAGGAGGCTTCCACCAGTCAGGTTGGGCAGGGCCGTTGAAGCTCTCTCTCTTCTTTAGTCAGATTTCTGATGCATTAGCCAGAGCCTTATTAAGCAACTTCTGTGTGCTGGGGTGCCGGGCTTGGTGGTCACTTAAATTCACTTGACAAGCATTCTTCAGGTTTTCTTATAAAGTCCTTTGGAAAAATAAGTCAAAGTTAGTATCATCCTTCTTTGGGGGAATAGGAAACTGAGATGTGGACCACCTTAGATTGCACAGGACATGAATGCAGAGGAAGAAAGCCTTAGAGTCATTACTGTTCTCTGCATCTGACACCATCCTCCTTTCCAGAAAATTAGCATGGTGACTTGCGGGGCTACACTGGCAAATCCTCTACAATTCCTCTACAATTAGCAACTCCCTACAATTAATTACAGTGAAATCAAGTTTTTTTTATTGCTTTCAAAAACTCAATGTTGTAATGGTGGAGATGATACAGACCCCCACAATCAATAATGATGGCACTGAAGGCTCTTGTTGAAAGGGTGCTTCACTCAAGTTTGGGGAGAAGTTTAGGAAATGTCACTACTTATTATTGATTTTTGACATTCTTTTTCTTAATCTATCATTCTAGTCTTTTATGCATATATACATATCTATACTTGCTATTATTACACATATTTTATATTGCTTTTTTCATATCACATATGATTTTTAAAATCCCAAAGGCAAAATATGCTATTACTTTTTTATTTTTATCAAAACACATAGCCACAAATTAGATTTTATTATCCACCATAGTCATCTTCACTATCTTCATAATCAATACAAAGAGCCAGTAGCAATTTGGCAAACATTTATGCAATATGTAGTATGTGTTGAATCCCAAGTATAAAATAACATATAAGATACAGTCTTTAGCTTATATACCAGTGATGAATGCAGACACCCGAATGGAATATTTAAGTAAAATGCAGTAAAGGAAATGATAGAGACAGACAGAGGTTGCTCCAGATACCAGCGTGGGTTGGAGAGAACCGAAACAGAGCCCAAGCTGGAGATTCCCAGGAAAGCTTCCTGGAAGCACCGGTGAGTCTTTTTTTTTTTTTTTCAATTTTTATTTTATTGTGGTAAGAACACTTCACATGGGATCTACTTGCTTAACAAATTTCTAAGCGTACAATACAGTATTGTTGACTATAGGAACAATTACCATTTCACTGTTTTATTTTATGAATTTGACTATTTTAGAGACCTCATATAAATGGGATCTGATTTGGGCATATGCACATACTGTATATGTGTGGTTCTTCAAACCAGTTGTAACATCTTGCTGGTTCCCTCATTAATTATTGAGTAATATAAAATCTTTGACATGTGCTCATTTTACAGTGTCTAAGAACTGTGGTTTTACCCTTTAAAACACAACTGTGTTCAGTATGCCCCAATCCCCACCATAAAGACAGATCTTCCTCAAACTTATGAAAAAAGCTAAAGCTTTTCTGCAGCATCCTTGCCCAGTTATTTTCTATGCTCTTGTCCTCTTAAAGGCAGCCCCATTTCCTAGCCTTCTCCTTCTTCCTCCCAGGCTGCTCCCTGCCAACCCAGCCCAGTGATCTTCATCCACTTCCCAGCGAAATTAATTTTCCGTAAAAGCTCACACTCATCCCCATTGCAGTGTAAGTGAGAGACAAGCATTGACGTGCATCCTTTCCTACAGAGCTTCTCTAGCATGTTGCCAGGGAACAAAGCCTTCAGCTTAAGAAAAGAATTTCTAAAGGTTGAGATTTCTGGGAGAAAATCACAGCCCACTTTGTAGAGAAGAATAAAGACTTTTCAGAGGCCCTGAAATTAGACTTCATCACTCTGTGCTCCCCCACCCCACAAAAAGAGTATTTTTTGAGTGATAACCAGCACTAAAAAGGCAAAGCAGGCTGTTTACCAGGGGAGAACTCTGAAGGACAGGTTGCTGCTAGAAGAATGTTACTGGAGGCACAACACTCCATCTGAAACAATCAAACAGCAGACACACAGCAGAATAAACATGTTGAGTACACAGAACGAAAAAACGTATTAGGTGTGCATGTGCAGAAGGGGAGGGTGGCAGCATCAACTCTCTGCTGCCACCCGCTCGGGGAGGGAAGGTGCTGAGCGTTCAGGAGATGACCACTCTGACTTTCCTACCCTGGCTCATTGTGGTCTGCTATCTCTAAACCTTCTGAGTTTTCACACCGAGCACACGGAGAAGAAGACAAGCAGCACTTTCTGAGAACATGAGTAATGGGAAAGCTTGCACAGAGCAGCAGGTGAGGTTGTCCCAGGTGCTTCTCTTGATGTGGCTTCACTTTAGTATGTGAACTGCCCACTTGCTCTGGTCCCTCGTTAAATTACTGAGACAGGCTTTTGGGCTGGAGCTGGAAACCCTCAGCGTGCAGTGGTCTTGTGGACCAGACTTGTGACCATCTCACCCCCCACTCAGTTCAAATGGGGGCAACTGATGTCTAAGGGGACTTCCAGAGGTCTCAGGCCACAATCAGCCAGTGAGTGTCCAATCTGAGGTCTTAGATGTAATGAACTGTAGCCAACAAGAAGAATTCAGGCCCCAGCGGTTACCAAATCTAGCAAGCTCCACCCTCCATTTATTCCCTTTGTCTCGCTTTTGCCAGCCCTCCCGCAGACCTCGCGCAGGGCGGTGAGCCTGTGAGAAAGAGCCACGAATTCCTTCGTCTGGGGCTCTGCCTCCACACTCCTGTAGATTTAGTGCCAGAGAGGATCTGCTTTTCAGAACTCATCAGCTCCTCTTTGGATAGAGCCTATGACTCCACGGCGGCCACGCAATTCAGCCTGCACCCCTCCATTCCTCTGCCCTCACACCCACAACTACCGGATACGGACACTTAATGTCCCACTTCTGGAACACATGTGATCATGCGGTCATCTTTAAACCACACCACCCGAAGATGATTTCGTGCAATTCGAGCAGAGAGCAAAGAGCAGACCAACAACTGGTTGACTGAGGTGGTGTCAGAGTCAGAACTAGAACACAGAGCTGAGAGATTAGGGCCAAGAATACGTCAGCTCATTCATTTGAGAATCTCTGTTTCTTGTTCCTACTCAGTGTACTTCACTATCAAATGAGATAATTTGGGATGGATATAAAAGTAGTTTGAAAATCATAATATGGAGTGTAATTGAAATAATCTGGAAAACAATAATACGGAATATCTATTATGAACTAGTCAAGAGTTTTACATTAATTATCATATCTAATCCTTGAAGCTGAAGCTCAGAGAAGTTCAGAAATTTGCTCACAAACACAGACAGAGGTCTGTCTGATTTGGAAGTCCTTCTTTTGATGGTGCAGCTATACATCCCCCAAACTGTTTACTTGAGGTGTTCACCTCAATAGCTGATCTAATGCCCTTCAGCTTTAGTGCTGGCCCTTCTGGCTTAATATGTCTTAATGATATTTAAAACAAACCTCTGCAGTGGCCCCACACAAACTCCTTCAGAGGGCTCCACGCCCCAGAGCAACCAATTGCCCCCAAGAGTAAGTGATTCAATGACAAGGTGGGTGGCATTGTATAAGAAGATGTAAGGATCTCACCCGAAGGACATTTATACTCCATCAGCTCCAATGCCTCTAGACTCACTTCCTTTCAAACACCACTCATTTTATAGAATGTGTCACCCTGAGTAAGCCCCACCCACTCTGAATCTTCATTTCCCAACCACGCTGAAACAGTGGGTGTTTAATTATTATTTTTATTACTTCCTGTATGTCAGCACTTTGATGGATGTTTTTGAATACATCAGCTTATTTAATACATTAGTACAAACATGTGATATATTATCTCCATTCTACTGATGTGAAAACTGAGGCCAGCAGAGACCAAACCTTGGAAATTCTACATCCCGATCAGAGCCACTAACCAAGATGCAAAAGGCAATGAAGAACCTGGCTTTACCGTCACAGCTAGGAGTTGACATGTATGTCTTGGTTGGTCGCCAACCTATTTGCCCTGAGCAGCAACCTTATGGTTATTGAAGGAAATTTCTACATTATTGTGGTTCCCTAAGCAGGTTGCACAACATTTCTATCCCTCCCTAAAAAGGCTGTTGTCACTTCTCTGGGTGATGTTTTGTGGTATATGATAGGGCTTGATCACATATCTTTTAGCATCTATTATTTCACTACGTAAGTCTTAGGCTTAAAAGAATTTCAGGGGTCATTTAATAAAATAATAGCATGGATCAAATCTTTCTATCTTTATAACACTTCATAATTTCTAAGCACATTCATGTGCATTAGTTCATTTGATCCTCACCACTCTTGGAAATTGTTCCTACCTGGAAGAGTTTTGTAAGGATTTAGTGAGAAAATCTACAAGCACTTAGCACAGTGCCTGTGGCACATAATATGTGCCTGATAAATGTCACTTATTATAACTTCTAACTCTTTGAAATTGGCAATGGGGTCTATATCCTATCACACTCTCAAGGATGTTCAGAGGATGGAGGGTCCTGGGATTTTGCCCACCCGTTTCCCTCAATTTGGCCCCCTCATATTTGTTTATTTTGTTTGCTTGTTTCCAGGTGACAGGTAAAACTCATGTTGTCATGTGCCAGCACTCCCTAGTTAGACTTACACTACAATAGGGTAATAACTCTCTCTTCAACTCTGGAAACTGGGGAAGGTTCAGTGTTTTCATGGCTGACAAATCTGAGGAGTTGACATGGAGGACTGATTTGTTGCTCATGACTGCCTTTGGAATGCGCAACCAATAGCCTCGCAGAGTTGAGTTAGGTTGGGCAGTGGGGTAGCCTGGGGAATGGGCTCTCCACTGGGAGCCACTGAGCCACTGAAGACTCCCATCGGGTTCTGAGCCTTCCCCAGATGAGTTCTTGGCTCTTCAAAATGGCTTGTCTCTGCTTCGCTCATGTGTGCTTTATAAAAACTCCACTACTTGAAGTTGGAGGAACTGTTTCAGGGGATGTTGTAGGCTTGAGATATTTATTTCCAGTCAGCTTAAATATTTGGCCAGTCACAAAGTAAACAAGACCATGGGTTAGCCTTGGCAGTTAACCCCAAAAGAAAGCCAAAAATAAACTGGGAGCATGGGCTTGGATGTGGTTCCCTGGTGGTGGTCTGCACTGATGGGCCTCCATTAGGCACTTTCTCCATCCTGAGCATGACCAAGCCCAGTGGCACCAGCCTTTGGGGACTCAGAGCACACAGCAGCAGATGTTTCCTCAAGACCCTCCCTCTGCCCACCCTCCATAGGGCTCCAGGATGAACTCAACTGCAAAGTGGGTGATTTGTGCCAGAATGGAGATGATGGCTATCATGGTAGGGTGCTGCGACCCAGCCCTGCATAAATGCCTGGTGGGGTAATTGCTGAGCTGAGACTTGATTTACACTGAGCCATTTTCCTGTTGGTGTGCATGTGAGGCTACAGCTTCACTCTGGGAAACTATAGCTTTCCTATTTATATATCAAGATTGCCCTCAGGGAAACCTTGACACAAGAACTCAAGTCTAGTTATTTGTTTAGAAACTGGACACATGTACAGCCCACAGGAAAATGCTCCACTTCTACACTGTGAAGACGTTCTGAGAGGAGGAACCACGTGCAAACGTTTCTCCCTGTCTCTGTCTCTCTCACCCCCCCCACACACACATATTCACTCCACCCACCCAATCCAAGGGAATATTAATATAAGAAACAAATAGTACTTTAAAGATCTGGGGGAAATTGGAGCCAGCTGGGATGCATGAACCTAAAGGAACACACGGCCATTCCCATGACTTACCACCAATGACCCATCCTGCCAATTGTGGCATCACCCCAGGGGGTGGGTGTGGCATTTTGGGTGGTGTTATGGGTTGAATTGTGTCCCCCTAAAATTCATATGTTGATGTTCTGGCCCCCAGTACTTCAGAATATGACCTTGTTTGTAAATCAAGTTAAAATGAGGTCATTAGGGTGGGGCCTCTTCCAGTATGACTGGTGTCCTCAGAAAAAGAGGCGATTTTGACACAAGCCATGCATAAAGGAAGACAACGGGAAGAGAATATAAAGAAGATGGCCACCTATAAGCCAAGAAGAGAGACTTGGAATAGATCCTCCCCCCACAGCCCTCAGAAGGAACTGATCCTGGTGACACCTTGATCTGGGACTTCTGCCCTCTGGAACTGTGAGACAGTAAATCTCTGTTGTTTAAGCCACCCAGCCCATGGTTCCCCACCAAGGATGGAAGTGGAGGCATCTTCTTAGCCTGCAGAAGCCAGGGCTCCTGGGAATTTAAAGCACGGCCTCTCTCTTTATTCTGGTCTGAAGCATAAGCAGCAAACACCTGAGCAGCATTTAGTAAGAAAGTCCCAGGCCTTCACAACAAAGTTGAGTACTATTGATGGAAAAAGTCTCAAGACCCCTCCTCCTACTTCTTTCCCCAACATGCACTTTTCTCAGCCAGGAGCTTAAGTAAACAATGACATCTCTCTGGAAAGTTCTGTGGGTTTTATTCTTTCTTGTGGATCTACCATATGTTCATCTGCATACAGATGTTTGAACGTTATTTTCTGACCAACTCCCAAAGTTCCCAACACAAGGAAAGTTTGAGATGATCTGACCCCACCCTCTCATGTGCTAGGTGGTGGAACTGGGACTTAGGAGGCAGAAGCAAGTAGCAAGAAGGCCACTCAGCTGGTTGATACAGTCTGGCCAGTGTCCTAACTCCAAATCTAAGGTTGTTTCATGTACACCACATTGGTTTCCCTTTTTAGTATGGGAAATCTGACGACATTCCCCCTTACTCGATATATTTCCATGGACATCGTGTTCCCATTGGCCAAAATGAAAATGCTAAAGTTAAAAGGATAGTTGAGCTCAGACAGCTCCATATTCTACAAGTCTGCATGTTTAAAGATACCCACTTCTATCTACTCCACCCAACCAGGCAGGGGAAATTCCTAGTAGATGAGTTAGAAAGACTGGGTTGGAATAAAACAAAATTCTTCACTGGGCAGAACCGGTATGGACTGTAACTTTTAACAATTAATAACTGCTACCATATATTGAGTGACTACTATAATTTCAGGCATGCTCATTTTATTTAATCCTCCAAAGTTGCTATGAAATAGGTAGCAATTGCCATTCTGGAAGGTTTAGAGGAGTCAAGTAATTTCCTCACACTTACTAGCTGGTGAGTGTGGAGCCAGAATTATAATCTAGGCAATGTGACATCAGAGCTCAGTGTTTTACTTTACCAACATACTTGTGCCACCTTGAAAAATACATGTACTTATATTTGCACAGATCCACAAAATCCACATTACACATCCATAAAATCACAAGGAAGCAATTCTATATCTATATTTATATCTGTATCTAGACACATTTCTCTGTCTCTCTATATCTGTATCTATAGTGATATCAATATCTATATCTATATTAATATACATCTTTCCATTCAGCAAGATCTTATCTTGTGAATGAAGTTCCCTTCTTACTGCTTGAGACTCTTGGAAGTCATTCATTCCAGGCTAGAACTAAGAAAGGGATTGTGTGAGGCCAAGGTAACATTTCAGTAATAAATAGTGAGCACACCAGAGGCCTTCACAGTCTGAAAAATACTATTTTTGACCAATTCCGATACTTTGAATATACTGTGCTTCTCAATAACTTACTTTGTTCTTAAATTAACAAACAAATACTTTGAAAGTTTAAGAGAATAATAAAGAAGAAAGCCGTGTCCCAGGAACCCACCACCCAGCTAGCACTTGTTGACATTTTCAACAAAAAAATAATGCATGCACATGGTTAAAAAGTACAAACGTTAGAGCAGAAGGTAGAATATGAAAAGTGAAAGTCTCTCCCTACCCCCACCTCATTCTTTAGATTCTCTCCACAAAGACAACTGCCATTAACACTTTTTTTTTCTCTTTTATACAAAGGGGTTCATACTCCTGCACTGAACCACTTACGTCTTCCTATTTCATTGATATATACTGTATCATGGAGACCTAACCCCCTTTCAGTGCATTAAAACTCAATGGTTTTAATGGGGAATCAATACTAATATCAATAAAATATTGATCATAACAGCTCACTCACATTTATTAGGCGCTCACTCGTCTAAGCACTTCATGTGTATGTATTCATTTCATTCTCATGAAGCCCAAATAAGGCATTTTGCTGGATACCTCCATTCCCCACCCTCCAATCCACTCTGCACCCTGGCCTGCAGGAGGAGCGGCAGGAGCTCTGTTGCCTCTGGCTTCTAGCTGGGGTCCACCCATGGGTGGCAGCAGAAGAGACAGGAGGAAGGACGGGGAGCGAGCGTTGGGTCTCCCAGCTGGTGTTGCTCCCTCCTCGGGCCGCAGCCTCCTGCCACATGGTTCTCCCCACACAGCTCTCTTTCTACATTTCAGAACTGCCCCCTTCTCTCACTAGTGCCAGGCCAAGGGGTGGCAATAGCCCTCTGGGGGCACTGCATTGTCCCTTGTGGTCTCCTGACCCTGTCTGCACTCTTGTAAATAGTCCTTTGTCTTAACTCTCTTTAAATTACTCTATTTGAGTGAGCAACTTGTTTCCTGCTAGGATGCTGACTAAGACAACTATACATATATGTGCCACCATCCCCACGATGGCATTGAGGACATGGAGGCAAGAAGAAGTTAAGTGCCAGTGCAAGGTACACAGCCCATGGTGGGTCCAAGACTCAACCCACGCATTAGCTCCCCAGAGACTGTGCTCTCACCCCTGCGCTCTCTCCTCTCTGCAGAGTAACCCATCTTTATGTGGGGACACACATACAGTTCTATTCAAATGACATCTCAGTGAGCCAGCCCCTGGGTTTTGCTAATACAAACAGTGTTTCTGTGCATATCCTTCTATACCTATCTTAATAAGTATGTGGAATTATATCTATAGGCCACATTCTTAGCAGTGCAAGTCAATGAGTATGGATAATTTTTAATTTGAGGATAGAATGTCAGATTGTGGTCTTATATAATCAAATTAAATACACTCATACACTATGACCCAGTAATTCCACCCTAAATAGATATAGATAGATTTAGATATATAGAGATAGATATAGATATAGACATATCAAAGAAATGCTCACACATATCCACAGGGGGATATGTATAAGAATGTTCATTTGGAGCTTTTTGAGGGGATTTTGGTTATTTTGCTCGCACTGTTTGTGTTTTGGGTAGAGGGGAGAAGTTGGTGGCAAGTGGTCTGTATTCACCAAGATAAACCATGGTGGATACACACCATGGGATTCTGTGCAGCAGTTTGAAATAACAGTTTAAATATATGCATAATAATATTGTAAATATAGTGCTGAGAGAAAAAAAGTAATATGGATGCCATAGTGCTATTTTTGAAAATTAAAAATAAATCCACATAAAATAATATTTCACATTTTGCAAGAATACATGCAAAATGACCTACCTTAAACCTATGAAGATTGATTGCCTATGGAAGGTTGGTAGAGGGCGGATAAGGAGAATGAATCAATCAATGGGGGGCAGGGGTGGAAAAAGATATTGTCAAATTTCCTTCCAGAAATGTAATGTCATTTACATTGCTACCTATAATGTAAGAGAGTGGCCATTTTTTCCTGTTATTTCCAGCAGTGATTATTATAAAAAAAAAAATTTTTTTTTTCCAAGCTGATGATTATTATCAGACTTAAATTTTTTCTAGTCTGATGATTTGGTTTGCATTTTTCTATTATGAGTGGAGTTGAGTTATTTGTATGTTTTTTCTGCAACTCATGACACTTTACATTGCTAGAAATGTCCCTTACTCTTCAAGGGGTTGGCAGAACCACCAGGGCAGTCTTAGATCAGCAAGTCTTCTGCCATCCACAAGCACAAAGGGTGCCACATGTCTAGTGGCCACACTATACAGAATGAAAACAAGTGTGTGTGCCATGGTCACCCACAAACCCTCTTTCCACTTCTGACATCACTGGTGCCTTGCTGACTTCATGACCTCTCCTAACCAGATCCAAATCTGTGGTTGTTTGGTAACCCCAGCTGCATGTTCAGATCACTTCAAACTCTGCTTCAAGTTTACTTGCACTTAATGCATCAAAAAGCACTGTTCTGTCTGCACTGAGGTACTTAATGTTGTGGGGCTGTTTCCATGAGCCCTTTTTGTTCAGCTGGGCTTTTTTTAAACCTTCCCCCCAGCCCTGGTCCTTTTTCTTTTTCTTTTTCTTTTCTTTTTTTCTTTTCCTTTCTTGGAAGAAGTTGATCCTTTGCCAAACATAAATGAAACTCTGGCTCCAAGTTCAACTCAGAATTTACTAGCTGACAAATTGCAAGTGGGGAGTGGGTTGTGAAGGTGGGTAAAAGCGGACAGGGGAGGGAGGCTTCACTTGGGGGCAGGTTCAAACTTGGAATCAGAAGCTTTTCAAGTGTCTGATCTGTGCTGAGTCATGTGGAGGTGCAGGTCAGGGGATGCTGTTGGCTCCTGGCCAGCCCCACGCACTGCCCAGGTTGATGAACGAGCCTCTGAAGGAACTACAACAGCATTATGATTTCACTAGCATTTTAAACATAACGTAAGGAGCCACATGCATGCCGCTAAGCAAGCAATCAGCTTGGGCCTCTTGTGTTCACTGACTGGTGCCTGAGTATACATCTTTCTTGGACCCCAGACACCCACTCAACTCTGCCCTAACTTCACCCACTGTGACCCTTCCTCCTGCACTCCCCTCCCTCCTCCAACTGAGTCTCTCTGGAAGCCTCCCATTCGACAAAGAATTATGTGAAGCCATGGAGAAGACACCAGTGCTGAGAGGAGAGGCTTTTTTATAAAGATAATGATGATGACAGTGATGCTAACTCATCTAATATTGGAAGCAATTCTATAAGGTAGGTAATGTTATCTCCATCTTTACAGACAAGGAAAATGAAGCACTAAGACTTAAGCAACGTCTTGCAGGTTACAAAGCTGGTAGGAGCAGAGCTGGGATTTAAATCTGGGGTGTCTGCGCTCCTAGCCACTATAACCTCTGACTCCCAAGTACCTTCATCTCACCACCCCCTGAAGATGCTTCTGAGCCTTGGCACTTGCCGTTTTCTTATACAGCAAAAAAGGGCAGCCAAGGGCAGAGCATTCCACGTCCTCAGCCCCTTCCATGACATTTCCTTGCTCAAATCTCAGTTCAAAGACCATCCTAACATCCAGTCACTCTTTTCTCCTGCCAAGATTTTATTATGGAAGATTTCAAACATGCAGAAAGTTGAAAGAATGGTGCAGTGAATCCCCACGTGCTCACCATCTAGATTCTACAACTAGGATTTTGCATATTTGTTCCATCTCTCTGTACCTTTATTCCTCTCCCCCATCCATCTGATCCTTTGATGCATTCCACAGTAGTTGTAGACGTTAGTACATGACATCTCTAATCACTTCTACGCTCCCTTCCTTTCTACTTTATTCAAAATAAGAATCACAGTTACCAATTTTCAAGTGCTTAGCGTTGGGCACAGCGCCAAGCACTTTCCATGCATTACATAATTTGACTCCCATGGCAATCCTATGAGTGCAATTACCGCCCTCCTATCACAAATGAGAAGAACTGAAGCACAGAGAACAATGGGGACAGTTAACATTTTGACAGTATTTCTACAGGCCACGCACTGAGCGAGTGCTTTTCACGCATAATCTCATGTAATCCCTTATAGCAGTTTCATAAGGTAAAGACTTTTACAAGTGAGAAAATTGAGACTTGGAGAAAAAGGTCCCACAACCTAATAAACATCAGAACCCAAGTGTGAACTGGGGGAGTCTGACTCCACTGTGCTCTACTTCTGCCATTAGTTCACATTCCTTCTGTGGCATTTTTGTTTGCTATTGTGTTTTAATTTTTTGCCTCCACTTATGTTTCCCATCAGACTATGGCCCTTCAACGGCAGGAGTCATGTTTTGGTCTTCTCAGACCCAGGCCCTTAGTCAGATACAAGTAGACACTTCATAAATGCTTCCTGAATGGATTCACAAACAATGAATAATAGTAGCTGAAAGTTACTTGTCTTAGAATGGGGCAAAACAATGGTATGTTCATGACCATTCTAGAAAATGCAATGAAGCACTTGAAAACTGATGACAGATGCTGCTGGTGGTCCCCTGGGGCTTCCTAGTTTACACCAGAAGGATGCATAACTGATCAAAGGTCCCCCAGGTCATGCAATCTGGGTTAACCTGAGAATGGGGGGCAGCCTGGAGGAGCCCAGTCCTCTGGCCAGCCAGGCTGGAGTGCACACCCATGCCCTTTGGCTCACCAGGCATCTTTCATGTGCCCACTATGTGGCAGACACCAGGCTAAGGACTGGGGAGGGCACAAAGGCAAAACCTGCAAGGCCCCACCCTTACAGAGCTCATAACCTAAACAAGAGAAGATGAGTACATTCACAGCAAAAGCCATGATGGGCACTTCACAAGAAAGAGACAAAGAACTTCCAAGGAAGGAGAAGTCAAGCGATGGGATGGAGAGGAGCCTCGGCGACAGCCTGGTGGGGAATTTTGTTAATTGGGATGAGCACAATTTTCAACAATAGAAATGTGTAAGGGGGGGAAGGAGTCCCACGATTCTCCAATTATCAAGAACATTGAAAACAGACCCAGAAGGGCCAAGTTACCCTATGCAGAGTAAGAAAACAGACAACACTGAGGCCAAACTTACTCACCACGTACATTTTTGCCAGGCACAGTGGCACTGTGGAAGCAGTGGTGGTGACATCCTCACTCCCAGGTTGAAGCTCATGTGAGATGCCCATAACAACAGATACCAAGGCTCTGCCGGGTGGTGCTGTGATGGAACAAAAGGCACAGTATGGGAGAAAGACTTGAAGGCACACCTCAAACGATGTGTCCCCACCACCCAAACACAGACTGTGCAGTGTCTAGAGTTCTTTAATGCATATCATCTCATTTCACCCCTATAACAACAGATCTGAGCACTGTTACTAGCCCAGTGTTTCAAATGAGAAAACTGATGATTCACTCAAGGTCACGTGGCCTGGGAGAAGAAGAATCGAATCTAGTGTTCTTGTTAAGTGTCATTAATAGGGTAGGAGGATCAGGGATTTGGACATGAATGTCATGCCACAGAGATAGCACTTCCCTTTTCCAAATCCAGATAGTATCGGCCCCTACTGGAGTTATTGAGTAAAAAAAAACTCTAAGAATTTTGAGGAATTAGTCAAGTCTGATATTGGGAGAAGCTAGCTGCTTGTTATACGCAATTCATTCAAGAGCATCTTTTGATACAGCTTTGTGGTTACAAGCAAAGGCTCTGGAATCAAACTGCCTGGGTTTGAATCCCAGCTTACCACCTACTGGCTGTGTGATTCTAGTTATATGACTTAGCCTCTCTGTGATTCAGTTTCCTCATTTGTAAAAGGATAATAATTTTGTCCACACATGCAATTGTTGTTAAGATTGAATGGTATTTATGAGTAAAAATTTTGAATAGGGCCTGGTACATATTCGTATTATTTGTCTGATAAAAGTAGTTTGATTTGTCTCATATATCCCATTATGTAACTTTTTGTTAGGTGCGTTAAGATTTCAGGGAATGGAGACTTGCTCAGATGACCTCAGACAATGGGGGTTTATTACAAAGACAAGTGGCCATATGAATCTGGAAAATCATTCTCCATCTTTTAGGCTATTGCATGTACAGCTGGTTATATGGCCAAAGGCATGTTTGTTTGCTTGTCTGCAAAGTGAAAATCCTCTATTCCTGTTCCTCGTTTTTTTTCCTCTTCTTCTTTTCTTCCTTTGGTTGATTGCAGAAGGTTGAGTAAGTTGCACCCAGTCCACAGCCCATTATTGATCTTGTTTGCTTATTTATTTCCTTTTATCCTCACTGTTTCATCCTATTATTTTCTTCCTCCACCCCTTAGGCAACCACTCTTATTTGTGTTTAACTTAGATCTTTTGGGTTTTATGTGCTCTTAGAAAACATTTATTTTTTAAATCCATGTACTTTCAATTAAAAAAATAGTACTTTGTTATATATCTCTTTGTGTTTCTTAACTTTTTTCATCCAGGACTGTTTATAAATTCATCCACGTTATTAGATGTTCAGCCAGGCTGTTCATTCTAGCTGTTGCTTCATTCTCTGTGACACTCACCGTACGTTGCCTCTCTACTCTCCATTGATGGATTTCCAGATTGCTGCCAACTTCCTGTCAGCACAAACAACACTATAATGAACATCTTCAAAGACATCCCCTTATGGACCTGGGTGGGAAGTTTTTGGAAATATATGTAAGGTCTAAGTTGTGTTACATTCCTCTCCAGAAAACCTGTTCCTGGCGACGCTCCCAGCGGCAGTGCATAAACCCCCACATCCGCACCAAACCATCGGCATTCTGCAGTTGTCCAGCCTCGAAGCCATTGCTCTTCTTCCCACAATTCTGCTGCTCTCCGTGGCTGTTTCTGCTTCAGCTGCTCACCCACCCCTGCCCCGCAGCTACCTGCCCTCCCTTTGTTCTCTAGTCTCCCCCACACCCCATGTGGTTTCTTCTTATCCATGGCTTCTACTGCTTTCTGAAGCAATCATGTCCCTTGGCTGCCTTTCTTTCTGTTTTACCTTCCAACCCCCTGATTGGGTCCCTTAGTCATTATCCAGTCTGGCACACATCTGTGAGGCAGAGTTCTCCCCTTTGGCCACCACTTACATGACTGTCATTGGCTCAGACATCTACCCCTGGTCCAACAGATGTCTCCAGGGTACTGAGGGACACTTGATCTAGACCCTACTGGCCCTTAAGAAAGGGAATATCTGTTGCAGGCTCCTTCCATAGAAGGGGGCTGTAGATATGGCAGGCATTCTGAGATCCATGGACAGCTCAGTATATACATTGATTTGGTATTTTATTAAATTAACCAAAACATATCAATTTTGATGTAAGGTGGCCACAATTATTCAGAGACAGCATCAATCTTGAAAATCATTTTGTATATAAACACAGTGGGAAATAACCTCTCGGCTGCCCATTGTTTATCTTGGGCCCCTCTGTCCCGTTTCCTTATATTACTCCCTTCAACCTGTACACATGGTATTGGGGAAATCCTGTCTCAATCCAAAGGACATGCTATTACCCCTGACAGGAACATTCTTCCCTAACTCCCTTTTGGCCTGACTAAAAAGACCCCATTTTTCTCCCATTAACGGTCACTGCTCCAGGAAGATCTTCACTGACCTCTACTCGGGGACAGATTCTCCTGCTGAATTCCCTATCTTCTGTCCTCACGCATACCACACTGTATTATAATTAAATGTTGTCCTGCCCTGCAAGACATGCACAACCTAAGGGTATGATTGTACCTGTCCCTTTCACTACTGCATTTCTATTGTTCAGCAAAGTACTTTGCATCTAGTATGTGCTCAAAAACTATTTGGCTGACTTCATTGAAAGATAGAGAAGTGATCTCTCTCCAGGAGATTGCACTTAAACCCAGTCCAGTTGTGAAGTTTAGGACAAGTCATAGTTTCTGTATCATGTACCTCACAGAATCTTTATATATGAAAATGTGTTTTCAAATAAGTGTCTAACTCTTCAAAAATATGACAAGAGCACTGGATGGGCAAAGACCATTAAATAACGTTGTGCCTCTCAAGAAGAACTTAAATGCCAATTACTTGAGTAAGAGGATAAAATAACACTGTCATCCTAATGTAATTTCATAGATCAAAGATTATCATCAAAGGGCTTTAGAGATGGAAGGGACCCTGAAACTTGTCCTTTCTAGATACTTTGTTTTACCTGGAAAGGAAATTGACTCAGAATCTATGTGACTTGCCCAACTCAAAAGCTACATAGCAACAGGGCTCAGAAAAAGGGTCTTCTCTAGTCCTGCCCTTCACATACCCAGGAGCATGTGCCCTGTGGGAGGGAGCTCATTCAGCTGCACGTGGTCTCTGAATGCTCACAGCAGCCAAGCAGCCTCCTCTTTGGCTGCTGCCAAGCTGACCTTTGATTCCAGCTTCCCACAAGCCATTATTTCTTAGAATCATAGAATCATCAAATTCTCTAGTGTTTTCTTTTTCTTTTCTCTGTGCCTCTCACTGACCCATTTCTTACTGCTGACCCATGAAAGAGTAGCAAAAAGAGAGATGTGCATATTGAGTCAGAGCCTTTATGTGCTATGATCCAATGTGTACCACACCCCCAACGTTAGCTGACTGTAGAGCTATCTGGGGGATTCAGACTCTAGACCTCTGATTTCCAAGCAAAGTGAAGTTGTTCCCCTTCACACACAGCTTCCCAGTAAGAATTCACTATGTTTACGTTTTTTTCTAGTTGCTACAGGAATTAGAAGCAGTGGCAAAAAATAATCCTAATAAGGGGTCCTTTGTGCCCAGCTGTTATAAAACAGGATTTTTCACAAGCATTTACTCTTTCCCCACAACGAAGCGTTGAAGTGCAAAAGTTCACCCTGAGCATTGCCCACTGCTTTTCTTTAGACCTTCCAAGAGACACACAAGGCTCTTATTTTTCAGGGCCCATCTGGCCATAAATTGCAATAGACATTAATTTATGAAAACAAATGACACCAGCCTACTTCACGACATTTTGAAATGGGAGAATTAGGCAGGGCAATAAAGCAGGAATAAAATAAAAACACTCAGACCCTGTAGCTGCCCTGGCAATGTCCCAAGCCACACAAGGTCCCTGAGTATCCCTATTCCAACACACTGTGCTTTTGCAAAGTTACAGTTATTTGATCACAAGACATGAAATTAGCTTTTTGTCACGGAGTATGGCAGGAAATTAAACACATCCAAGGCTTTCTCCATGTGATTAGAATTACCATTCCATCTGTAGAGTTTACGTCACTGGTGATAACCATAGATAGAGAAAAGGAATTGGATCATCAGTACTGGGAAATAATGTATCTGGTGGTTTAATCCATTCTCTTAAGGTCTAGAGGGCTTGTTTCATTCCTGGGACTATTGTCTAAGACTTGGGGTGTGGAACTTCGAGTAGAGTCAAGGGAGTGGTTTACAGGCTTGCAGAGTAGTGGTAATTTTGATCTCTTTATTACAGAACCTGTGTTCTTCAGCATTAAGGAGACAAGTAGTGCCAACTCAAATACCATAGGAAAGACATGAAGAGAAAGGGCTTGGCAATATATCTGTGACCCTAGGAAAGGCAACTGGCCTCTCTGCATTTCTGTTTCTCTGGATGCTTGGACCTATTGCTTCTGAGTTGTTCAGACATGCATACTAAGGGCAGTAAGACACACGTATATATACAACAAAAATTTGAGGGCTCTGGGAGACAATCAATTGGCATAACTTTAAAACTCACTTTCATTTTAAAGGCTACATTTAGCATAAAAATTAGATGGAGGCTGGAAGGGGGGCTACAGTCTCTTCCCTCTAGTCTCTGTCCCATCCAATGAAAGGATACAACACTCACAAGACCCAAATGGGGATCAAAGGACCAGCCTATTCATTTAGTGAAGGACATACTCAATCATTCCCTAAAAGTAGGACTTCTAGTTAATGAGGCTTCCTGTTCTACCCACTCAAATCTTGGTCTTCAAGCTTCCCTGTTTGAACAGCTAATCTGTGAGTCAGAGCTAAATTCACCTGCCTCACTACCTGCAAGGTACCTGCAAGGAAGCACAGGCCTGCCCCACACCATGGAACAGTTGGACAAGAGAGAAAGGACAGATATCCTCTCCACTTCCTCTATACTAGAAGATCATGCCCAGGGCAGTTTACCACATGAAGTTAACTATGAGGAGAAGACTCAAGACTATGACCTGCAATTCCCCTGAGAGAACAAAGAGCCAAGGAGCTGAGAAACAAGACCATATATGAGCTGTGCACAGTATTTACCACTGTCACCCACCCAGTGTTAACTGTGGTTCGGTGAAAGGCCCTCACCAGGCAGCTTAGCCAGTCCTCCCCCACTGGCGAGGAGCAAATAAGCAGATAGAGAGAAAAGATGGAAGTATTTATTGTACTCCTTCTCTACTAACCAAAGTGCAAACACAGGGAGAAGAGGGTAATTGTTCCTTCTCTCAACTATCAGGAAAAATTTCCTGACTGAGGAATTTAGAAAACAACAAAAGAAACTTTGGCAAGATCTTTCCTCCCAGTGTTTGGAGACTGGGAGAGAACCACACCATTCTGCACTTAAGGACTGAGACATCCAAGTGGGACAGAATTCTTGATTTTCTCTCTGGAAGTGGTTCCATCCTGGGAACTGCATCCACGGTGAGTCACCTGATTGAGCCCATCCTGCAGCCTTCTTGGTTGGTTCTGAGGGATGGGCAGAAAATAACACTCCTGCCTCCAGGAGGCTGTGTTCTCTCTGATCTACTGCAAGGTGAAGTGGTAGCCTAAGGCCTAACAGCAGGGTCCTCACCACTGAGGAAAAGAGAGAATGTTCTCTAGACTTCCCCAAGACTGACATGAGAGAAATATACAAGTTGTGAATCGTTCACTTGAAGACAGGATTGGAAGAGCCAATGAAAGCTCAGAGGAGCCAAGGGGGAGGGAAAATACAGAAAAAGATTTCCAGAGATAGAGAGAACAATTCCTTAGTGAGCCAGCTTGGAGCAAACAAGTGAAGGGAGGCACGTCATCAGCCTGTCTTTAACAGATGTTTACTAACTCACTGTGGTCCTGCAGCCAGCTGTGGCTGACCGAAGAACATATTCCATCACAGATCCTTTGTGGTGAAAAAGAATAAAGGTGAAAACGGATGGCACCAGATTGTGTCCATGACTTATCATTTTAATCTTGTCACTAAGAATCAAAGAGACCCATTCAGTGAGGCTAGGGCAAAGGAAAAGGCAAAAAAAAAAAAATTATATATTTGATCTGAATCAGTTATTTGAGGTCAATCTGGGAAGTTTCTTTAGAGTATAAAAAAAAGCATTTAAAAAAGGAAAGAATAATAACCCAGTGATCACTCATGGCAAACTTTCAAGGATAAAGAATTTAATTTCCTAAGGATGTAGAGCAGCACATTCTAAGGATGGAACACTGTCTCAACAACTTAATAGAGATAGAATTCCTGGTGTGGCAGGCCTTCTCCAGAGGTTACTTAACCCATTACCCAGACCCCAAGAAGAGCTGTAGCCCAGCCAGACACGGAAGTCCTCTGTCCTTAGGGATATGACCTGTTCCTGCACTTGGTAGCATTTGGAAGAAGCATGCTTTGAGGATAGGACTAAGGACAGATTTTCTTTCACCTCTTTCTTCTTCTCAGGATTCTTTCCTGCTTCAGAGATTTTATATTTGCTGTCCTTGTGCCTAGAATGCTCTTACAACAGCTCCATACCTGACTGATTCCTTTTTACCCTTTTGGTCTCAAATGAAATATCATGTCCTTCAAGAGGTCTTCCCTTATGATCGCGTCTAAAGTAAAGACAATCCTCTATTAGATTCTATCCCGGTATTCTGCTTATTTACATGATAGTAATTATCCAACTATTAAAAGTAAATAATTATCAGATTATCAACGAGGAACTCAAAAGAGAAATTAGAAAGTATTTTGAACTAAATGAAATCAAAATTTGTTATATAGCACTAAAGTAAAGTAGTACTTAGGGAGAAATATGTAGCACCAGATGCCTATATTAGAAAAATAAAATAAAAGTTTCAAATCAATTACTTCAACTTCTGCCTTAAGAAAATGGAAAAAAAGAAGAGTAAATTAAACCCAAAGTAAATCAAAGAAAGGAAATAATAAAGATCAAAGCAGAAATCAATGAAAGAAAAGAGTATAACAATAGAAAAAATTAATGGAACGATGAAATAATAGTTGGCTCTTTAAAAACATCAATAAAATTGATCAACCTCTAATCAGACTGATCAGGAAAAATCAGAGAGGAAGATTAAGAGGACATAAATTACCAATATCAGGAATGAGAGGTGGCATCACTACAGATCCTACAGATATGAAAAGGTAGTAGTGAAATATGTATGACTTTATGCCAATAATTTGACATCCCAAAGGACAGGGGTAAATTTCTTGAAAGACATAAACTACCAAAGCTCACTCTGAAAGAAATAGGTAACACTGACATGAATAGCCTTATATCTAACATAAAAATTAAATTTGTAGTTAAAAATCTTCCCACAGAGAAAACTTCAGGCTTAGATACCTTCACTGATGAATTATATTTTAGAAAGAAATAATACCATTTCTATATAAACAACTGCAGAAAGTTGAAAAAGACAGAATATTTTCCAACTTTGTCTATGAAATCAGCATTATTCTGGTACAAAAACCAAACAAATACATTATAGGAAAAGAAAATTACATACTAACAACCACCATGAATATAGATATAAAACATCTACACAAAACTTTAACAAATCAAGTCCAATAATATGTATAAAGAATATGACACATGACCTAGTAGGCTTTATCCCAGGAATGCAAGTTTGGTTTAATATTTGACAATAAATCAATGTAATTCACTATATTAGCATACTTATAAAAAATAAAAATCATATGATAATCCTAACAGATACAAACAAGCATTTGACAAAATCCTGTGTCCATTCCTGACCAAAAAATTAAATTAAAATTAAAAACCACAAACTTTCAGCAAACTAGGAATAGATGGGCAATTCCTCAATCTTACTTAATGGGGAATGACTAAATATATCTCTCCTAAGATCAAGTATAACAATATGATGTCTGCTGTAATGGTTTCTATCCAACACTGTACTGCAGGTTCTAGTCAGGGCAGTCAGGCAAGGACAAAAGAAACAAACATCCAGACTGTAAAGGAAGTAAAACTTTCTTTATTTACAGACTACATGATTGTCTAGGTAGATAGAATCTATAAAAAAAAATTGGATTTCTCTATCCTAGCAATAAGCAATCAGAAATTGATATTAAAAATAATATTATTTACAATAACATCAAAAATAAGAAAAACTGAGCCAGGCGCAGTGGCTCACACCTGTAATCCTAGCACTCTAGGAGGCCGAGGTAGGCACACCACTTGAGGTCAGGAGTTCGAGAGCAGCCTGAGCAAGAACGAGACCCTGTCTCTACCAGAAATAGAAAAATTAGCCGGGCATGGCAGCGTGCACCTGTAGTCCCAACTACTCAGGAGGCTGAGGCAGGAGGATCACTTGAGTCTACGAGTTGGAGGCTGCAGTGAGCTAGGTTGACACCACTGCACTCTACCCAGGGCGACAGAGCAAGACCCTGTCTCAAAAAAAAAAAAAAAGTAGAAGAAAAACTTAAGGATAATTCTAACAAAAGATGTGAAAGGGCTATGCCCTGAAAACTACAGAGCGTTGCCATGAAAGAGTTTTAAAAACATGAATAAGTGGGGAGATATATCACGTTCATAGGTGAAAACACTCAAGTTGTTAAGATGTCAATTCTCTCCGGATTGAGCTGTAGGTTCAGTGCAATCATAATCAAAATCCCAGCAGGTTTTTTGCAAAATTCGACAAGCTGATTCTAAAATTCATGGGAAAATTTAAAAAATCTAGAACAATCAAAACAAGATGGAAAAAGAAAAACAAAGTTGGATGTCTAACACTATCTGAGTTCAAGACTTATTATAAAAACTACAGAAATCAGTACAGTGTGATATTGGCATCAAGATCAACAAATGAATCAATGGAACATATGCCAGAGCTGAAAAATAGATCAACACAGATATGGACAACTTGGTTTTCTTACCAAAGTGAAAAGATGATTAGAGTAGAAAGGGTAGGTTTTCAAAAAATTGTGCTGGAACATTTGGATATCCACATGCCAAAGAATGATCTTCAATCCATATATCATGCCATAATCAAAATGAACACAAACTGGGTCATAGAATATAAAATCTAAACTATAAAACTTACAGAAGACAACATAGGAAAAAAACCTTTTTGAACTTGAATTAGGCAAAGATTTCTCAGGTACTACACCTAATGCATAATCTATAATATAAAAGGAAAAAATTCATACATTGAACTTCACCAAAATTAAAAACCTCTACTCTTCAAATTTCACTGTAAAGAAAATTAAAAGACAAAGCATAGCCTGGGAGAAAATATTTGTAAATAATTAATACCTGATAAAGGATTTACATCCAGAATTTATAAAGAACTCTCAAAATTCAATAATAAGAAAGCAAATAAATCAAATAAAAATCGGTAAAAAAATTTGAACGCTCACTAAAGAAAATGTATGGTTAGCAAATAAGTCCATAGAAAGATGCTCCACATCAGTAGTTGTTAGGGAAATACAAATAAAACTACAATGAGATGCCACTACAGATTATTGGAATGGCTAACACTTAATACACAGACCCATACCAAGTGTTGCCAAGGATACAGAGCAACTGGAACTCTCATACGTCACTGTTGACTATAGCTGCTTTGGAGAACTGTTTAACATACACTTACCATACAACCCAGTAATCCTACTCCTAGGTAAAATTAAAAACTTATCTATACACACACACACAAACTGGATGTTTATGGTAGTTTGATTTATAATTGTCCAAACTATAAATGACCCAGATGTCTTTCAACAGCAACCTTCAGATTTGTGACTTAGGACTCAGGAGCTACCAGACCCATGCCCTGGGCAGCTCAGGCATTCCATGATACAACCTTTGAGTTGCTATTTTGATGCTGCTAGCTAGAAATGGGAAAAATTTGGTCATCTAAACATGACCCAGAAAATAGATAAAATTCCTGACCTCTACTTAGAATAGTCCTTCCAGAAACCTCTAAAGTCAAGTTCTCCAGAAACATAGACTGGTCCTATATTCCAACTCATTCAAGTCTCCTTTACTCTTTCCTGAGAATGTGAAGTATACAGAGCAACTCCTGTCCACGGCATGGAGCAGTAAAGTGAGATGTGTGACAGGTGAAGCATTTGTCCACCTCCTTCACATATAGGTCTCTATGCATCTGCCGTACCTTTCCAATCTGACCTGTGGGTTGTTTTCTTCATATCCTCTAAGATCAGATTTTCTTTCTATTTTTTTTTTAATATTTTTCTCGACTCAATGATTTCATGACTGTTTTTCTGGTTAAAACCCCCAACTTAATTTATCCCCAAGGAATCTCTTTATGTGGACTGCCCTATGGTCATCTCTCAACCCATCAGTCCCAGCCTTAAGAGGGGGATTCAGACACCAGCAGCAGTCCTGGGTCTTCCATGCTGCTCTGCACCCTCCACTCTGGTTTTCCTGAGTTGCGGGGGCTGCACACACACAGGGATTGTGACGATTCTCAGAACCAGTGTACTCACCGGAATTCTTCCTACCCCTTCCAGCCCAAGCACCTGCATGTGAAGTTGCACATTCCTAAAAGGATCATCACTGTCTCCCAGGTCCTATCCCAGTGGTCACCAATCCCTCTCACCCCCCTCCAACTCAACCCACTGGCATCATTGTTTGCCCCAAACCGGGAGTGGGAATTTCTGGGCCAGGATCCATAAGCCTAGCCAATGAGAGGACCTGAATGCAGCCCGTTAGCACCTGAGAGAGAGCTAGTTAGCCCCTGAGGAACCAGAGACACTAGGCAGTCCTCGGACATCTCAATGATGCCAGCTGGGCAGTTTCTATTAATGCCATGTTCTTTCTGAAGAACAGACGTGAGTGAAGAGAAAGGACAGAGGAGATGACAGGGAGGACGGGGTGCCAGCTTCTCTTCTTCTGCCTTCCTGGGCTGTCTAGTTGAAAACCAAGAGTTCTGAGAAAGTTTAGTCATACCTCTCTCGCTTTGCCCATTGCTGGACTCTTTCTGGGTTACCATTGCCAAATATTTAAAAATTTTTTAGAGATTATTTTTTACGGAAATATGGCCAAAAGTTTCAGGGAAATAGACAAGTTTCTAAGAAGTCGGACTTCAAGAATGGGTTCAGTGTGAGTAGAAAGGAATACTTTAAACAAATCTGGTACTAAGACTGCAGCTATATTCAAGAGTGATTAACAGTATTTAAGCATCAGTGAGAAAGATATCCAGGGGTATAAAAGTGTTTATTTTAAAGATGAAACAAAGAGATTAAGGTTCTGACGTGTGGATACAAGACGATCCTGCTTTAATAAAACTATTCTCCTCTTTTTTCTTTTTCTTCTTTTTTCCATTTTCATTTTAATTATGTGCATAGCGTGGCAATCCACTCTCATCAGCCTTACAAACAACAGCGGCCAACCAGTTTAAACCACGGAGCCAAAATTCCACTCACTGATGACAGTGTAGCCCAAATGGAGGTTGCCTCTTAGAGTGATGGGCCAAAGGTCCTGAAAACCTTCACAAAGTTACAAAAATGACTCATTACCTTCATTTCCTCCTCATCTTCTTCTTGACCATCTATGCTCCACTTGTACCTCTCTTCCCTCAATGACCAGACCACTTCATTAGCATGCAATGAGCACCGTTATAAGACAGACTTTATCACTCTACCCCTTGTCTCTCATCTCCAGGCCCATGATGTTTTACTATTGTACAAAATTTCACTCTAATATGCCCTTTGGGCCTGATATTCCTAGACATCAAACATCCTATGTTCTAGGTCTTCCTATCCTTACTTGATTTAAAAACTAATAATATGCCATTCTTAAGATAATGTCTTCTTTGTCTGCTAATAAGTGACTGTCTGACTTTGCCAGACCAATTCCTCTAAAAAGCAACTATAGAAGAAGGGTATAGGAGGGAGAATTAGAAAGAGCAAGTGGACATTTGAGGACATTCAGGGATCCCTGTAATCTCAGGCACAGAATATTAGAACTTTGAAGGACCTTAGAAAATATGGTCCAATTCTTGCCAGTTTCACCAGTTGTAGAGTTAGCCAGGTGAGCTTGGGCATACAATGTACACTCTCTGAGCTTCGTTCAGTGACACAGCCAGGTCTGGGACCCAGGTATTCTGATACCTTTCTTCCATGAAGCCTTTCTCATCACGTTACCTAGAATTGCACTCACTCTTTAGTGCAAATGGAGAAACACATGCTTTGTGCCCATCTGGGATGAGCATGGTACCCTCTATTGAAAGTGTTCTCAGCCCTCACAGCTGTGGCCATGAATGGTCAGTTCCAGAGGGCCACCAGGGGAACAGCCCCAGAGCAATCACAGAGAGTCGACCGTCATCTCTGAAACCACCAAGGAGCAGCATGTTTTAAGGGTGAGCTCAGCACTGACCATTGGTTTTCTTTTTCTAGAGAACTGTTTCCTTTTACAGGCCCTAGTGCCTCAGCCCTCAACCCCCATCCTCAGCTCTGGAAAAGTGGATCTTCCTTAAAAAGCCAATGCTTGACCTTGCTGACTAAGGGGTAGAGGGCTGGTCATTCATCATGGAAAATTTCCTAAGGAAAAAGAATGCATTTATCTTAATTCTACCCTTATGTTTATATGATTCTTTTCCTGGGGATTTATACTCTTAATTGAAAAGAGAGAAAGAGGAAGAAAAGAAAAACTTCAAAAAACACACTTTATAGCTCCCTGTACTAGGGTCATGGCTGATAAACTAAACCCCCTTAAAAGGCTTGAGAGCAGAGTAATTTAGGTTTCCATTACCTCAAATAGCCAGGGCTGTGTGGTCAGACCATTTCCTGGGAGGATTTTCCTTCCCTGGAGCCCACCTGTTCCAGCCCATTAGACTTGCCCAGGAGGCTGTCTGGGCTTTGCCACCCCTTCTCAGGACTTTAGCTGAAAGTTAAAGGGTGACTGAGAAAAAAGTAAGAGAAAATAGGAGCTAGCATAAGTGAAAGGAATTCAAGTTATATGGCAGAAGTTTGCCAGGAAGGATTTTGAGCTCTGGAATATATTTTTAAATCTCCATAAACAGCTTAAGATCTAGGTCAAGCTAGGGGCAGAATAAAATAAAAATAAAGAAAATAGAATGAAAGAAACATCGATTTGTTCATTTTCTATCTGTGAATACCCTGAAGTGCAGGCTAAGGAGAGACAAGTGCTAATTTGTGCGAGGCAAACTCGCCAAAGGCATGTTTTTTCTTGGGTTCACTGTGTCATCCTTCCTTTTGATCTTTGTCTCTCTCAGTCCCAAACATCACAATACACTCACATCTGACACCTGTTGTGGATGCTCATGTCCAGCATTTTGCTCCCCTCTTCAAACTCAAACTTCTGACCTTTGAGTTCTGAGGCCTTCTGTCAGTGCTATGGTTTGGACATTTGTCCCCTCCAAACCTCATGTTGAAATTTGATCCCCAATTTTGGAGGCAGGGCCTAATGGGAGGTGTTTGGGTCTTGGGGCTGGATCCCTCATGAATAAATTAATGCCCTCCCTCAGGAGTGGGTGGGTTCTCACTCTTAGCTCCTGTGAGAGCTAGTTGTTAAAAAGAGCCTGGCAGCCTCCCCCTTGCTTCCTCTCTCACCACGTGATCTCTGCACATGCCAGCTCCCCTTCACCTTCCGCCGTGAGTGGAAGCAACCTGAGGCCCTCACCAGATGCCCAATCTTGAACTTTTCCAGACATCAGAATCATAAGCCAAATAAACCTTTTTTCTTTATAAATTACCCAGTCTCTGGTATTCCTTTATTGCCACACAGAACAGACTCAAACAGTCAGCCTCATTTAACACACCCAGCTTCTCTCCCTTCACCTGTCTGTCTACCCCTCAATCTTGCCCCTCCACCACCTTATCCTTCTAACCCCCTCGAAATGCAAGGTTAGCTTAACATCAGAATATCACTTTATATAATATACCATGTTAATAGAAAAAATGGCAAAGCCATATGGTCATCTCAATGGACATATAAAAAAATCAATTGATAAAAATCCAACACCCTTTCATGATAAAAACACTCAACAAACGAGGACTAGAAAAGAACTTTCTCAACTTGATAAAGACCATTCACATAAAACCCACAGCTAATATCACACTTAATGATAAAAGAGTACATGTTTTTCCTATAAGATCACGATCAAGACAAGAAACCCCATTCTTGCAACTTCTATTCAACATTGTAATGGAGGGTCTAGCCAGAGCAATCAGGGAAGTAAAAGAAGTAAAAGTCACCCAGGTTGAAAAGGAAAAGTGAAACTATTATATCGCTATTTTTAAATGGCATGATTGTGTATATAGAAACTCTTAAGGAATCCACTAAAAAACTATTAAAGCTGATAAATAAGTTGAGCAAAGTTGCAGGATACAAGATCAATATGCAAAAATCACTTGTATTTCTATACATTAGCAGAGAAATTTCAAAAAAGAAATTAAGAAATCAATTTTGTTTACAAAGTATTAAAGAGAATAAAACACTTAGGGATACATTTAATAAAAGACTTGCAGTATATACACCAAAATTTACAAGACCTTATTGAAGGAAATTTAAAAAAAGATTTAAATAAATAGAAAGCCCATGTTTAGGAATCAGATGACTTAATATTTTTAAGATGACTATGCTTCCCAATTTGAACCAGATACAAAGATATCCCTATCAAGTTACCAGCTGCCTTTTTGCAGAAATTGACAAGTTGGTTCTCATATTCATATAGAAATGCAAGGAACCCAGAAAAGAAAAAACAATCTTGAAAAACAAGAATAAAGTTGGAGAACTCACACTTTCCAGTTTCAAAACTTATAAATCTACATTACCCAAGAAAGCATGGTAATTATTGACACAAGACTAGACATATAGATCAATAAAATGAAACTGAGAGTCCGTAAATATACCCATGCTTTTATGATAAATTGATGTTAAACAAGGGGACAAAGATAATCCAATAGGGAAAGAATAGTCTTTTCAACAAATTATAGAGGGACATCTGGATATTCACAGACAGAAGAGTGAATTTGGACCTCTATCACACAACACACACAAACATTAATTCAAAATGGATCATAGACCTAAACATAAGAGCTAAACACTAAATAAAACTCTTAGAAGAAAATATAAAAATAAGTTCTGGTGGCTTTTGGTCAAGCATTGTTTTCTTTGATACAACACCAACAGCACAAGCAACAAAAGAAAAAAATATATAAATTAGATTTAAAATTAAAAAATTTTATTGTGCAAATAATATTATTAAGAAAGTGAAAAGACAACCCTCATAATGGGAGAAAATAGTTGTAAGTCATATATTTGATAAGAGCTTCTATTCAGAATATAAAAAGAATTCTTAAAATTCACTAATAAAAGATACATTTAAAGATGGGCATAGGATTTGAATAGACGTTGCTCCAGAAATAAATAAAAATGTCCAATAAGTGCATGCAAGGATGTTCAAAACCATTATTCATTAAGGAAATGCAAATCAAAACCACAATGAGACATCTCCTCACACCCATTAAAATAGCTATAATCAAAATGATGGCTGATAAGTGTTGGTAAGGATGTGGAAAAATTGGAATCCTTGCACATCACTGAAAGGAATGTAAAATAGTACAGCCACTTTGGAAAACAGTTTGACAGTTCCTCAAAATATTAAACATGGACCTACCATATGACCCAGCAGTTCCACTCCTAGGTAGATACCCAAGAGAATTTAAAGCACACATCCACACAAAAACTTGTACATAAATGTTTATAGAAACATTACTTGTACTATTAAAAAAGTAGAAATAATCCAAATGTCCATCAATTGATGTATAGATAAACAAAATACATATTAATACAATTGAATATTATTTGGCAATAAAGAATGAAGTATTGATACATGTTACAGCACAGATGAACCTTGAAAACATTATTCTAAGTGAAAGAAGCCAGTCCCCAAAGACCATATATTGCATGATTACATTTATACAAAATTCTCAGGCAAATCTACAGAGACAGAAAGTAGATTAGTGATTGCCTAGGGCTTGGGAGGGGGCAGATAATGGGAAGGAATAGGGAGTGGCTGCTAATAGACGTGGGGTTTCTTTGTGGGGGTGCAGGGGAGAAAAAACGTTCTAAAATTAGACTGTGGTGCTGTTTGCAAAACCCTGCAAATATACAGAAAAAAATTGAATTGTAAACTTTAAGTGGGTGAATTGTATGGTATAAAAATTATATTTCAACAGAGCTACTTAAAATGTATTATTTGGGGGCCATCTTTTCTACAGGGTAGAATTCAGTCATATCTCTACTGGAAAAAATTCATTATATTTCTTTAGGAAAGATCATTTGTATTACTATTGATTTTCCACAACTTGAATTCTGACTCTACAGAGCTATAAAATAGCTTAGACAATGGGAACTCAGTCAAAGAGAAACATTGCAATCTAATCAGGTAATCGCCAGAGGATATCCTAGACAATGCCCAGCTCTCCACTGAAGGGATACTCAGTAACCTCTTGCTCATTTCCAAATCATGAACAATTTTCCTTGAAAGTACCAAGCTGCTTCTTACCACAGGACCTTTGCCAGTTCTAGTCCCTCTACTTCAAGCTTTCCTCATGTATATCTTAACCCGGCTCATTTCCTCTTCTTATTCTGGTCACTGCTCAATTATTGCCCTCTTAAAAAGAGCTTCCCTAAACACATGTATTAGTTATCTTTAACAATTATCTGAAAAAGCTGTGGCTTTAAACGACAAATATGTATTATTTCACAGTTTCTCTAGGTCAGGAATCTAGGATCAGCTAACCTGGGTGGCGCTGGTTCAAGGTCTCTGCTTCCACTTTGGCCAGGATGTCAGCAGGGACTGCAGTCATCTGAAGGTTTGACTGGGGCTGGAGGATCCTTGACACAGCCGTTGGCAGGAGGCCTCCATTCCCTGCCACATGAGCCTCTTTATAAATTGCTTGAGTATCCTTACAACATGACAGCTAACTTCCCCAGGGCAAACAATCCAAGACAAAGAGGAGGAAGACACAGTGACTTTGTTATCCAGGCTCCAAAGCCATACGCCATCACTTCCACTTCATTCTATTTGCTAAAAGTCACTAAGCCCAGCCCACAATCAAGGGGAAGGGATTAGGCTCCACCTTTCAAAGGGAGGGTAAAGGAGTTTGTGGGCCTATTTTAAAGCACCATACTACACCTCCACACAAACACATCCCTTCATCTGGTACTTTCTACTGCCTTATTCCATTTTTGCTTTCCTCATAACGTTGATGTTATTATTTTATATATTCTTGTGTCGATTCTTGCTTCCCCACTGCAACATAAGACCCATAAAAACAGGAATATGGCATTATTCCACACTGAATACTCAGCACCTAGACTAGTACCAGACATACAGTAGCTCAATGACTATTTTTTTTTTCCTAATTAAAGGAACATCTAGATGAGGTTATAACTTGCAGGAGCAGAACCAGGCTTGGAGACTAGGTACTGTGACTATTGACCTGGCATATTTCCCAATATTTTATCTTAGAAGAATTATAATGGTCGAGTGTAAGTCAACAGTGATTCTGGGTGAGGAAAGAGATTTCCCAGTCCTCCCTGAAGTCGCTGTGGCCGAGACCTCTTCCATTCTTCCCAGATCCAGGCAACCCTGCTGACCAAAATTTAGGAAAGTCCTTTCTCTGATCCTTATGCACAAACAAAAATCCTCCCATTTTTAAGAGTTAGCACAGGGACTTTGTGGGGTAGGATACGTCTGTTTTCCTCGTCTGTTTATAAAGAGAAAGTTAGAAAGCTCCAAAGCGGCCCAGAGTCCAGGATTTAATATAAGCATTGCATCTGGGTTTAGGAGTAACAGACCTTGAGTTCTACCTTGCTCCTTCGTTCTTGTTTATTCAGGATTTAGCAGCATTTCTGAAGCCAAATGTTGTCACTCTTTGGCTCTGGAGAATAAGGAAATCCGCATGCAATTAGGAAGTAGACAGTAATGGAAAGTACACAGGATTGGGTGTCCAGAGACTTCATACCTACCACTAATTTGATGAAAACTTTATTTTTCATACCTATAAAATGGCAAGGTGGGGCTGGGGAGAGCATAGACAACTTTGAATCTGTAGTCAAGTCCTACTATCTTATAAAGTTCAGAAATGTCTTAATATCTCTTGAGTAGTCTTTGCCAGCTTCTTGCCAGACATTTCAACAACCACGAGGTGCACTTGCATTTCTGTCTCTAGCCGCCTCTAGATTCTAGGAAGATGGGGGCATGAAAGAAAAAAAGCCATTTGTCAATAATCTTTGTACAACAGAGAAAAGTGGTAGGCGATATTGAAGACAAAGTGCCCACTTCCCATACAATGGGAAGCAAAATGCCAACTTCGGGGCACTGGAGAATGGAGGTCTCGGCTCTTCCCTGTCAGCTCCCAGCCAGCGTGAAGCCAAGAGGAATGGCAACTCCACAAACTTAGAGAGAGTGGTGTTATCTCAAAGACTAGTGAGCCCACCAGCGCTCAACAGTGCCATCTCACCACGACCCTTGGTGGTCTTCGGAGGAGCTTCTAAATCAAGACCAAAGGAGACCTGGTCTTTAGGGAAACACCAAGCCTTAAAAGCCTGGTGTCTGAGCTGAAGGGACAGTGGTGGGGCTGGGATAGGGACAAGGAGTTGATATTTGCCCTCTAATTAATTAATGGGAGAAAAATGTCTTAATCTGAGTGCCTGCCTCTGCAGAGCTATGGAGTGGCATCCTCAAAACAATGACAGTGACGATGAAGATGGAAACGACAGCCACTCTGTTTAAGCCCTGGCTCCAGGCAACTTCCTTACCTGATGTGAGAGCGGAGGGCAAGGACACAGGACTGTCTCCCTCAGGAATGGCTGGGAAATCAGATCCTTGCCAAAGGTTTTGCTCCTAGGGCTGCTGCATTTCCCTCAAAAGCACTCTTAGCAAAGTGGAGGAGGACAAAAAATTTTAGAAAGTTATTGGGGAAGAAAGGAATGAGTGAAAGGACAGAAAACTCAGTTTTTCACTTTGGGGCCTGTGATATAAGCAAACTGACAAATTGAAAAAATGTCGTGTCAGAGCTGGGAAAAGTCTCAGAGATGTAGTCCAACACCCTACTGTTTTAGGTGAAGAAATAGCACAGAAAGGGTAAGGAATTCCTTCCCCGTCCCACGGTGGGACGAGCACACCATGGTTAGGAGCTATTGTCATAGCTGAAGACAGGAACAAACAGGTCTGAAGAACGAAACAGGTGAGAACCAGGTCAAGGTGCTGGCTTCACCTGATTTTCAGAAACTGTGATCCACAGTTTTTAGTGACTTTCAAAGAGGGTTACAACAGAGAAGGATTCCAGCATGTTCCTCAATTTTTGGCATGAGAGGCTGGGTACATCTCGGTGATGTTTATTAAGGTGGGAGACATCAGAGAGGGAGCAGGTCAAGAACTTGAGACTGTGAGTCTTATTTGAGAGGGAAATTCAGCTGCAATGTCCAAGAATGAATGAGGGTTTGGGCTCAGAAGAGAGGTTCAGTTTGAGAGAAAACAGCGTGTACTACAGGTGACGATTGGAGCCACAGGAATGGATAAAGTCTTTGAGAAAGAATTTGTAAAAGAGCGTGGAAAGCAGAGCAGAAGAATATGGGCGCTTGAGAGGCAGAGAGAGAAAAAGGAACTGAGGAAACCGAAGCGTGGCCGAAGCGGGAGGGAGCAGGACCTGGAGAAGGGTGTTGCCAAGGGTCACTCACTGCACATCCAGGGAGCGTGGAGCCTGTGTGTGCTTAGCCAGGTTCTGGCACCTTTTGCTCTTTCCTGATCAAGATGAGGCAGGGAAATCTCCAGCCCATTTGCTCTGTTTGCTCTCCTGGACATCCCAGTATGAAGTTGGGAGGCTACTGACGCAAAGCCAGTATTCCCACATATAAGCCAGGGTGGGTGCCTCTGGAATCAGCCACCACTCAGACTTCCCCAAATGCTTCATCTACCCCATTTTTAGTGTCCTACATTGAGGGTCTAGTGTGCAGATGTGTCTCTTCAGGCCAGGGAGATGCTCTTCCGATATCTATCAAATCACAGCCACTTGGGCTGTCTGCTGTTTTGCAGACTTAGATAGAGCTTTGCAGAAAAGGTGAAAAGCAGAGAGGAGAAAAAAAGAGCAGGGAAGAGCAAGGAAAATGTGGTTAAAACAAACATCTAAATAGAAGTCTCTGTGCTTCCAAAGCCTTGGTTTCTCAAGCAAAGCATCATGCGTATAAATAGGCAATAAGTTTCTACTATATGTCCTCAACTCAGTTAAAAACTGAAAACACATTTTTCCAAAGACATATCAAACATCTAGATTTCTCAAACCAAGATAAGGTATAACATGGACGATAGGACAACTAGGTCAGGATTTCAAATGAGCACTACAGATCAACAAACTAGGAGTTGGGGGGTATTGGAGGAAGAAGATCAGGGTAAGTGCAGAAGATGGCTGAGTTCTACACCTGGTCCTGCCAGCAGTGAGTGGTGGACCTAAGAGGTATCTCCATGCAATAAATATTTCCTGAGGAGATAGAACGTCAAGGCTCCATGCTGGCCTCACAACCAGCAAGTAAGACATCATCCCCACTGGGGTGAGGTGCCTTGATGAAAAACCGAGAACACAGTACTGTTGGGAATCAAAAAAGGGAGGAAAGTTAGAAGTGGAAGGAAGGAGCAATAGGTTTCGGAAGGTGAATGTGATTTTTAAAGTGTACAGTTAATGTGCAATGATTCAGGTAACAGCAATTTCAGGAGCAAAAGCACAGAGCAGAGAAAGAGTAAAGACTTGTTAGGGAAGCCCAAGCACTCATTTTCTCTCTAGGCTGGGCATGTGCAGGAGGGAAGTGGCAAATGAGGCTAGAGGTGGGGAATGGAGCTGAACAAATCACAGGTAACCAGGCTAGGACTGCGGAGCTGTTGGAGGTCTTCTATTATTTGTGAGATCACAATTGAAGTTTTGCATTCTACAGATGAAATCATCTTCGACACTGCTAACCCATTGACGCGGGGGACATGAGAACCTGAAAGGAAGCTTCCGGGAAGCTGTTTCAGCAACTTGCCTTCTGTGAGCCTCTGCTCCTTCCTCTGTATAAGAAGGACTGGGGCAAGCTTCTATCACAGGGCTCCAGTCTGTTGTAACATTCGATTCCCGGTTTAACTAGATGTAGGCAAATGGAGAACAACTGGGCAATTCTCAAGAGAGGTAAGTGCCACATTGGATGAAGTGAAGGGACACCAGGGAGAATTTGGCATTGACTGTATGTATGTATTTATGCATGTTATTTTTAAAAGTCATTGAATGTATTTCAAAATTATTCAACCAATAAGTGTCATTTGATCAGGGATTAACTTACTGTTTTTAGCATTCTTTAGGTGCAGAAGCCATATCTTATTCACTTTTTACCTTCCCAGTGTTTGGTGTCAAGTAGGAGCATAAAGCATGTCCCGTGAACTCATTCAAGAGTCCCAATGCTAACTCAATCACAAAAACCATGCACACAATCCCCCGTGTTCAGTATAACAGGGTTAGAGACCACACGTCCAGCTCCTTCATGCTCCTCTTGGGAAGCTATTTTCTCTGATTGCCCCCACCCTCCCTTGCCTTGGCTTCCCCAAGTTCTGGCTTCTCCAAAGCATTTTAAGAATAAGTAGCTGTTCTTAATGCTACCTGTTCATTTTTTCAAAATGAAAAGTTGTACAAAGAATGCAGAAAATCACACAAGTATGCATTGGGCTCAAGAAGTTAGGCTGTCCCAACATATCACCCCCATAATTTTCCACTGTGGGTTTCCAGATGGGTTGGATGGTACTCAGTATTCTTCAGCTTATTCCATGTCTTACTCAGCCAGCTCCTCGGGAGGTATGGAAAATGAGAGTGTCCAGTCTGGAGCCTCCAACCCGCTGACTGCCAAAGGCTGGTAGCATTTTCCCAGCACCCAATCTTCATCCTTAAAAGGTCTGCTCTGCTGCGGACCCATCCTCTTGATTTTGGCTCAATGATCTTTCCTGCATTGGCAGGGTCTGCTCGCACCAAGCTTGGCTGTAGTGGAGTCTTAGGAGAGAAGGAGGATTAAATACTTCTCCGTGTTACTTCTTGCCTCCTTGAAACAGCTGACTGGACTCTAACACTTAGTTTGGGGAAGAATTTTATCCTGAAGCCATCTGGCAAGACAGAAGAAATGTCTTTTTATATTCTGTTTTCTTCAGGAGTGCTAGGCCAAGATGGATTCATGTTTGTCTCACAAGAGGAGGTGACTGTGGTTTCTGGGGACACTTCGATGCAAGGCCATGGGGTCAAGAAGAAAGAGGTTGGAAAAGTAGGGTGCTTACTCTGCTCCCACCCCTCAGCTGCCTGAGGACTTTTCTCTAGTCCCACCTCTTAACGGTTCTCTTTCCGCAGTGAAAATTGGGAGCAAGAACCCCCCCCCATCTCACGTCAGTTTGGCAAGGCCAAAACAAGAGAAGAGTAGTGAATGTTTGAGCAACACTGACTTGGAAAATATGAACAATAAAGTCCTCTATAACAGGCTTTTGGCTGAATTTTGGAGGTTGATTATTTCATCTAGTTTAGGGCACTGCAGTTCATCCAAATGACTCCTGGACTAAGTTGATCCAAATCGTGCAAAGCAGCACGATTCCCTCTGCATCTCCGTGTCTCACCTTCTTCATTTGTACAGGACACAGTGTATGTCAGTACGTAACTGCACATCAAATAAAATTAAATTGGGAAGGGTAGCATCTAACCAAAATTTGAGTTCTTGGTCAGGGACTTGGAATGTATGAAACAAGAATTTGGCTAAACAAATTTCTATAATACTACACAGTAAAATATGGTAGTACGAAGGACTTGGGTAAGCCTTTAGAGCTTCCTGTCCTGACCAAGTTCACCTGTAGTGAAGAGAGAACACAGCACCCATTAGTGGATCACTCAGGTGGTGACCGAGAGACTGGGTGATAACTTTTGCTCTCACAGATCATCATGGCCTCTCCTGTTGGAGCTGTGGGTGGGAGCTGCTGTGGCCGGGAGGCAGGTCCTGCCACCCTGAAGATGCCACCGTGTCATCTTTACATATCCTTTTTTGTTTTTGTAAATGTATGTCTGTCTGTATAATCTCCTCCTGTATCCTTGTGAGAAACTCATTTTGTGACAGAGCAAAATTAGTCAACGAGTGTGTCCACTAAATTGCTGGTGAGATACACGAAGGGGCTGGGTTGATATTTGATACAGAAGAAAGGAAAATGGTCCTGAGGGTTACCCCGGGATAGGAAAAACACGGGTGAGGCACCCTGAGACCTGGGAAGCACCAGCATCACATGGATTTCTACTTTCTGCCTTAGGTACAATTTCAACCAAATGTGTTTTTTTCTGCTTTACATCTCAGACTCGGGTAACGAGGTAGGAAAAGTTCATGTAACTAAGTGGAGAAGAAGACGGTGAGGTCCGCGGGCCTGACGCTCTGGGGTGTCAAATAATTGGGACTAGGGCTACACCACGTCTCTTCATTTGACCTATGCCTTACTGTGTCACACAGAGCAAGTCACTTCTCTCTGGAATTTTCCATCTGTAAAATTATATTATAGCTAAGAAATGACCTGCCAGAAGGCCAGAGAGTGTGTTTCAGTATTTGAACACCCTGGTGTGCATTAGAGTTGCTCAACCTAAGGGTCATGGTGTGTAACTCTCTGGCCATAAAGCACAATTTGCGTGGCTGCAACTTCCTGCTGTGCCTTCAGCCCAAGGCCAGGAAATCTCCCTTCTGTATCCTTTGTTGAATTTTTGTCTGTGTATGCTGTTTGTTTTCCTCTTTGTAGGTTACGAGGAATTGAGGTAATAGAGGAGTACTAGTGCTTTAGAGACTGGGGGACTGGATTGCAGCTCTGAGTCTGAGCACTGGGTTACACTAGACGTGAGGATCTATTGACAGATGAATAAGGGTGAAGAAGAGGCAAAGCAGAGAGGTCACCTGGGGTAGCAAGCACAAGAATGGACCCCCTGAGGGTCCCAGGACCCATGCAGGGGACTCAGACCCGCTTAGAGCCCTGTAGTTAGGAGCTGGCACCAGGAAGTGAATTTGGGGGCAGCTGGTCCTTCAGCCTAGGGATGCCCCTTTATGGTCCGACAGTCAAGTTCATGCTGGTTTTTCAGGTGCGGGAATTGAGAGCCGCTGCCCAAGCTGCTGTGGGAAGCACAGCTGGCAGGCCCCCCAGACTCTCTTAATCTCACCACTGTCCCTGGTATGTTGGCTGGGCCTACCTCACTCCTTCCCCTCTTTCTGACTCTCAAGAAAGGGGTGCCAACCTGTCTGCTTTGTCTGGGAGACTTCCTCTGTGTTTCTGAGAAATGCTGTCTATTGAGAAGTACCTCCGGGCATCTTGTCCTCCCCCGGTTCAATCAGCTACAGAAAGGATGCTTGTTCCCTGCTTGCACCTTGATGGACAACCCACCCACCTGCCTCCCTGCTGGGAAGAGAGCCAAGAGCCCTGCGGCCACACCCCCTTCACCCTCCTTTGCCCCCCCCCCAAAGCTTACCCAACCTAGGCAAGAGCTAGAGTGCCCACCTGAATGTGGGAGGGCAAGAACCAGTCTATTCAGAAGCAAGGGGGATGGGATGGGGGACTTTGTAATGTCTGAGACCTCGAGCTTTCTGAAAATTCCACAGTGTGTTTTTGCTGAGTCAAGCCCAGTTTTCCTGGGCCCCATTTTTCCTCTTACTCCCTACTTCTGCCCCTTTTATCTGGTCCTCATTCTGTTGAACTCAGATATCAAAAAGTGTCTCCTGGGAACAGATGCACAGAGCCACTGACACACACACGCACACACACACGCATATAGCAAACCTCATCTACACAGAAAAGTATTTGGCATTCAATTGCTTCTCAAGCGACTGCCTAATTTCTTTTCCTTGAAAAAATATGTTATATCTATAGAAAACAATACAGTCTTTGTTTTAAAAATTATACGAAGCTGAAAATCTCAAAAAAGATTTTAAAAAATCACTCCAGTATTCCATCGTTAAGGTAACCCTTATCATTATTATGTTAGAATCATTCCTATCACCTCTCAATGTATATAGATAGTTATAATTTTACAAAAATTAGATCTTATTACTTTTTACTTTTCTTAAATCAAAAGTATCATTTGCTTGAATTTAAAGAGAAAGACTATTATAAAACTTAAAGAATTCCTAATATTTAGAAAATGTTTCTTTACCACTTGAGATATTAATTTCTAAAATAATTACTTTTGTTTAGGGTGGAGGAAGGAGATGCAAAACTTTAAGATAGGAGAATCATTATACTTTTTTTAACTTTTATTTATTTTAGTTCCTGGTTTTAAGGCCACAGCTTGTATTCCCTGTGTGTTTTTAAGCTATGTTCTTCAAAACTAAAATCAGAACCCACCAGATGTTTTAATTATTCTTTGTACTTCTGCTTCAAAACTTTTGCATTGTCCTTACTGTATATAGAGTTCTACACATATTCTCTCCACTGGAACAAACATCTAGAATAGGGGAAGAGCTTGGGAGGGGCAGTTAGGAAGAGAAAGGATCAGATCTCTGGAGAAAACCCATTTGAAGCATGGTAGTCTGATTTTCTGCCTAATTCCCGCTTTCTTTTAGCAATAACAATTTAATAAGCTTTAGCCAGGTTTCTAGAAAATTACTCTTCCCACCACAACCTGCCCTATACCATTGAGACTTAGAAAAAAATTAACCCTATTTTAATGGCATTTATCTATTTATGCATATTCTTATAAAACTGCCTAAAAATTGGATTATAAGTAAGTGCAATGCTTAGAAAGCTGTGGGACATGTTTCAGCACCAAAGCATTGCTGAGTTCAAAACATCATGGCTACACAGGTCTTCCAGCCTCTACTCATGTCTCTCCCTTGCATTTCAGGGTGTTCAATCAGATAGGTCAAGGTTACTTATTAAAATCCTGCTCTTCTCCACTTCTTTAGCATCCCAAGCTCCCAGGCCCCTGAGACTCCCCTGCCCCAGGAGACCTTCCCCTCGCATCCACACCAAGTATCCCACTGTCCCAATCCCTCAGCCCCCTCCTCCCCCCTCTCCTCCCGCTGCACTCTGCAGCCCTCATGAGCAGCAGGTGACCCCCTTTCTAGAGAACGTGCTTGCCTCGCTGGTGTCCTTTCTCTCACCAGAGCATGCAGGGAGGAGCAGAGATGAGCAGACAACACCCCGTGTTCTGCCCTAAGAGGAGAAAGGCAGAGTCTGTGAGCCCCGCACGGCTGGTGACTTGTGTCTGGTCACACGGGCTCTGTGGCTGGGAGAGGAGAGAGTGGGGAAGCAGGTTGTCTGAGACCTTATCATCACTCCCCTGCTGGCTGCTCTACTGCTGGAAGCAGAGAAGAAAGGATGGGAATACGTGGTGATGGCACCACCTTTCAATGAGTATCTCCACATGTACCACGGAGCAGATTTTTCTCAGCACTGACAAGCACGGAACAAGGGTCTTTTCAACCATCACTTTCTGCCTTGGACACAGATCTTTTTGTTAATGACTCTGAATTTGATTCTTGTGTGTTTGCATGTCTGGATGGTAGGGCCCTAGGTGGGGATGGAATGGAGGAATACGAGGAAGAGAACAACAACAAGAAAAGTGTGTATCAGGTGCTTTTCAAAAATCAGTCCAAACGAAATAGCAAAAGGATGTCTGTGGCCAGCTATGCTGGCTGAGGCCAGAGCTGGAGAGAGAGGCTCTGCCTAGTAACAGAGCTCTGATTGGCCAGACTTGTGCAAAGGAGCGGCCTATAGCAAAGGCTCTGAGCTGCGCTCCTGCAGGGAGCCAGACTCGGTAGGCGCCAGCAGACCCTGCAAAGACACGTTCTGAACAATCCAGAGTACAGCTGCTGGCTGACAGCAGTGTGAGTCTTGACAGCATTTGGGGTTGTTAGCCTGCCACTTAATACTACAGCCCACTGCCTCTGCCTGTTGCCTCTGCCTCCCATGGGTTGAACTTGTGCCTTCACAGATCATAAACTCTTGAGACAGGGTGTGACCAGCAGTGATAACACAGGCAGAGAGCGTCTCTGGAAAACCACTGGCCAGGGAGTCAGAAGCCTGGGTTCTAGCTGTATACCAAACATTAATTGTTGTATACGTCTGGCATGAACAGAGGGCTCGCTGTCTGCTGGGCACTGTGGTACATGTGCCACGGCATTAATGCTTAAACCCTCATAACAGGGAGATAGAAATAATTATGATCCCATTTTCCAGATAAGGGAACTTAGTCTGAGAGAGGCCCAGGGTCATGCAGTCTGTAACCTTGTGGGGCACATGTGGATGCTGAAATATGTGCTGATCAACAGCAGTGCTGTATCACTTGGAAGATTAGGCTGCTTACAGGCAACAAAATTGGTCTTCCGGCCAATTTGGGGCTGAAATTGAAGAATTAGGTTGAGTCAATCGTTCCTATCATTAAAAATAAAATACCAGGAGAAAAGATTGAAAACAAAATCTGACTATTTTTTGGTGGAGAATTAATAGATATGATATATCCACAAACAGAATACTTGAAAAGAGTTTAAAATGAATGGAATGGATCTATATGCATTAAAAGAATAAATTTCAAGAATATATTATTGACTGGAAAAAAAGCACTTTCAAAATAATTCATGTAGTGTGACATTAGTTGGTGAAAAATTTTAAACATACAAAGCAATACTGTACATTGTCTGATATATAAATTTGTAATAAGCTAATAAAAACATGGACTCGAATATGTACATTGAATTATTGACGGTGATTGTATCTGCAGAGAAAGAGAGGAGACTAGGATGCAGAAGAGGAACAAAATAGTTTTCAGCTTTAACCGTAAGATACATTATCTGAAGCCTGAGTGACCAAAAGTAAATATTTTAAATATGAGCAGGAGATTTGTGTGCTTGTCTTATTATTCTCTTGATTTTTTTGAATTAAAAAAAAGGAGGGTCTTTTATGGGGGTGTCTTCTTTATGCCATCCTGCTCATGTGGTGGCTGGAAATTAATCCATGGTGCTCTTGCTCCTAGAAACCGTGCGGGATGGAAAGAGACGAAGGCGTGTGTACGTGCTGTTTTGAAATTTAAAAAAGCAGGAGCAGTCAAGGCTCCTGTATTTCAGGGAGAAAAGGAACTCACAGAAGCCTTGGAGATGTTTGCCCCTGTGCCATTGAGGTTCCTGACCCTTCTCAGCCAGAAAGCAGCCTTTCTGAAACTCCTTTTCGTACGGGGCTCTCAGCAAGCCTCAAGGCTCCATATAGGCTAATGTCATTGCTATATTTTTCTAAATACCTCCAAAGTCATGTTCATTTATCTGTAAAATCAAGTTCTCATTCCTTGCATCCTATCTGCCTATATGTCTCAGGACATAGGGAAAGGCAAATCCCATGGCAGGTGGGAAAAGAATAAAGGAACGTTGCACACACATCCTCTGCCCTGCAGACCAGAGTGCACGGGAAATGACCCGTGTGTCCCAAGGGGGATGTGGGAAGGAGAGAAACATAGAAGTGGGGCAGAGAGATTGGACTTACTTGTTCTTATGTTCTCCCTCTGTGGTGAACCCCAACACCAGGACGAGGCATGGTGGAAATTTCCAGGTAGGTATGGAAAGAACTTAAGAATATTTGGGGGAGGTGACGAGCAACACTATTCCCCAAGTAAAGCTTAGAAGACACTCTGAGGCTCTTGGAAGAGCCCCACACAGAGCCATATTCAGCATGGCCTGAGCGGTAGCTTAGCAGCGGAGCAAGAAAGTGACTAGCTAGGCAAGCCTCTAGCTGTATGTCTCACACACCAAGGCCTGCAGGGCTGGACAGTGGACCCAGAAATTCAAGAGTACTCCAGAAACGGACATGGACGTTCTAAGATGGTCCTGGGTTAAGAGGAAAACACCACATTGCCCTCAAAGGTCACTGGAGACCAGTGGTGCAGAGTGACTCATTCGGTGACCATGATACACAGTTCAGTTTGTCCTCTGTCGTAAGAATAAATACCAGAGAGGGGCACGCATAGAAGGGAGTGCTTTCTAGGGCTGTTTATCCAAAATTTAAATTCTCCATGTTCATTTCAGGACCTCATTAAATGTTCAATTTCTGTGAAAACATGTTTATATGTCATAACCCATTGTTGTGGCTTAAAAGGCTGTGGTGGAAGATGTGGAGTTTAAGTTTGGAAGACAGTATGTGGCAAGTAGAAAAGGTAAATAGAAAGCTTTTTTTTTAAACTATGTAAATGCACACACATATTCATATGCAGAATGCACAAATGAACCAGTTGTATGTTCTGATGCTAAGGTGCTGGGCAGGTACCTGGACCACAGGATCAGCAAGAGCCTGAGTCCACAAATTTAGCAGGCATTTAATGAGCTTAGCATCCATCATCCCTGGCTCGCAGTATGGCCCTGTAATTCCTTGCTGCAATGAAATATAAAATAGGGCCTAAAAGAAGCCTGGCTATGAGCAAGCAAAGTTTCCTTCACTTGCCTGGTCCCGCGGGCTCTCCATCACAGTGGCAACAAGCCCACCCAGATGGGATATGCTCTGCAGATTCAAGCAGTCTTGCCAATGGAGAGGCTGGGGGCAGTACTCCAGGCCCTTCACGGTGGGGATGTAAGAAGGCATGCCATCTGGTCCTGCCCCTTCACTGACCTGGGCAGCGGAGCCTTCCTTAGTTCCCTCTGACCCGTGGGCTGTCCTAAGCTGAACTCTGCTCAGTTCCATCCCCGCTGCTCGTCTGCACCCTGCAGGGCAAGCCCACCCCTTGCTGGCTAGGCCTTCCCTGCCTTATTTGGTTTAAATTACTTTTTTGAACTTTGGTCTCATTATTTTTGGACTGTCATTTGGTCTGGAAGATTTTCTTTCCCCGGGTTCCTTCTGTTCTTCCTTTTCACTTTTGAATGTGCTGCCCAAGGCCTCTTTTTACAGTTTCTTTTGGGTGGTTTTTATTACCTTCTGAGCAGAGAGAAGCTCCAAGGGCATTGGTGTCTTCCCCCTGGATTCCTGCTTGTTTGGTTGTTATGGGAGCTCCTCAGTTAAAGGGCTGGGGGACCCTGCTTCTCCAGTGGCTCATGGCCCGGCTCACAGAATGGCATTTTCTAGTATGATATGAGAAACCAAGTTCAGTGACAAACCCACAGATCTGGGGCTGTCCTTTGATGCACAGAGCTAAAGACACCATGGCACTGTTTCTTTCTCTTCCCTGATAGCAAGAGTTTGATCTAGTAGTTAAATTGGTTTGCATGGTTTGGGCTACAAGTAACAGAAAACTGTACATCTCGACTGGCTTGGACAAATAACAAAACATATTATCTCCCAAAACAAAAGTCCATAGGGTAGGACCATCCCAGGATTGGGTAATTCAGAGCTCACAGACATCAATAAGGCCTAGGTTCTTTCCAGCTTCCTGATCTGCCACCTTTACTGTATGGACTCATCCTTGGGCTAACTTACAGGTAGAAGGTGACTACCAAAGTCTTACCCTATTACTAAGGTCTGAATGTTTGTGTCCCCCTCCCAAATTCATATGTTGAAACCTAACCCCAATGTGATGGTATCACCTTTGGGAGGTGATTATGTCACAAAGGCAATCCTTCATGATCGGGATTAGTGCCCTTATAAAAGAGGCCCCAGAGACCTGTCTTACCCCTTCTACCATGTTAGGACACAGCAAAAAGGCACCATCTATGAACCAGGAAATGGGCCCTCACTAGACACTGAATCTGCCAGCACCTTGATCTTGGACTTCCCAGATTCGAGAACTGTGAGAAATAAATCTCTGTTGTTTATAAGTTACTTAGTTTATGGTATTTTGTTATAGCATCCCAACAACTAAGACACCCAGACACTACAATGTTCAACAGAAAAGAGCTCATATACTCCCACATGAATACACCTTTCACAGAAGCCCCTTCATAAGATCTCTTCTCACATCTATTGCCCATGCCCAAACCATTCTCTAAAAAGAAGAGCAGGACCACAGTTACTGACTCAGATCAATCATGAATAAGCTTCTAGGGTTGAAGATGGGGGTTGATCTTCCCTGAAGCCCATAACTTCACAGAAGAGGGCAGATGCCTGAACAAACTCATTATACTATTAAAAAGGAGGAAAGGAGGAATTTGTTGATGGGTAGACGACTGTTTTTGTCTGCTACCATGTAAGGGAAAATCCAGAAAGATTTCTGCCATAAAGTCTTTGCCTCTGTATCTCTGATTCACTCTACTTCTCTCCAGTAACTCTGATGTTTTCTGTTTTCTGATGTCTTTATATTTTTGAAGTCTCCTGGGGAAGCAGAATAACATAGCAATTAAGTATTTGACTTTAGAGTTAGTCAATCCTGGATTTTAGGCCCAGCTCTACCACTTCCTAGCTGTGAAATTTTGCTAGTTACTTTGTCTCTCTGGACCTCTGTTTTCTCATTCAGAATAGCAATAAATAATAGCAACCACTTATCCTGCAATTACTATATACCAACCAGACTTCTAAGCCTTTACACATATCAACACATTCGATCTGTACAATGTAATAAGATAGATTCTCTTATTATCCCCACTTTAGAAATGAGGAAACCGAGGCACAGAAATGTTAAGTGAGCTGCCATAACGACACAGCTAGTGAGGAACAATGCTGTGATCTAAGGCTGGAGAGTCCATGCCCCTAACTTCATCATACTGCCTCTTAATGAACTAGTCAATAAACACAGTGCTCATGGGTGGAGATGATTGTGTAAGAGAACACAGGTCAAGTGTTTAGAACAGTAACTTGAGCATAACAGGTACTCAACAAACACTAGCTAAAAATTCTACACAGACACTTCAAGCATATACAAGTTTGGCTGGCGCATATTGAGAGAATTAAACAACCCCTACTTGTTCTCCCCTAGGCCAAACCTCTCTCTGTTTTACATTTTGTTCTAGAACCTAGCCCTTGGCTTACTTATAACTTATTCCTGCCACTTTCCTACCTTTTAATAGACCAAGGCAAAACCTCCATGGGTACAAAGTCATGGGACCTACAGCCTCAGCCTGTGTCTCCCTGGCTATGAGTTAGAGAATCCTTCCTGAGTCTTTCCTCAGGACTAAGGAAATCCCCCATTGCCATAAACCCTTACTGGTTCTAATCCTGCTTCTGTGGCCATACAGTTCTACTTTTTTTTCTCCTTAAAAATTGTGAGCTACTTCCAATGCAGTGTATAGAAAATCCTAGAGAACAATTAAGATAAATACACACGGGCACCACAACAGACATTTTTTAAAATGTTAATATTATCATGTATGTTTCAGGCCTTTAAAAATATAAATACATAAAACATTAACTGGAGATACAACTGAAGGTCCCTCCCCTCCTTCCCTTTTCCTTTTTGGTAACCCCTCTCCTAAATATATATATCCCACCTACATGGGTTTTTGTATTTTTTGTACATTTTTATACAAAAACATTTACTATCGTTTTGTGTGCTCGGTAACTTAGGTATCATGCATATGCAAAATTCTGCTACTTGCTTTGTTTAAAAAAAATCAGTGTTTATTTTCACTTACTTTGTTTTCTCTTTTTAAGGTTCTTTTTCAAATCCTTATTTTTTCTCTTTCCCTGCCTTCTGTTGGATTAATAGAGCTTTAGCTGTTCTCTCCCGGTCACTACTTTTTCCCCATTTGGGTTCTGGTTTGGGAGCTAAATTGTATTTCTTATATTTAAATGGTTACTTATAAATTTTTAAATATACATACATGCAGTCATGTGTCTCTTAATGACAGGGCTGCACTCTGAGAAATGTGTCCTTAGGTGATTCTGTCATTGTGTGAACATCAGTGTCCTTACACAAACCTAGATGGTCCAGTGTACTACACACCTAGACTATATAGTATAATATAGCCTATTGCTCCTAGGCTACAGGTGTGTATAGCATTTTACTGTACTGAATACTGTAGGCAACTATAACACAATGCTATTTGTGTATCTAAACATATCTAAACATAGAAAAGGTACAGTAAAAATGTGGTATAAAAGATTAAAAATGGTACACTTGCATAGGTAATTCAATTATAATCTTATGAGACTGCTGTCATATATGGGGTCCATTGTTGACAAAAATGTTGTTATGTGGTGTATGGCTATATGTACATTTTTGCTAAGTTCTATATTTCTTCATTATTTCTAGCATCCTCTTAAACGAGACCAAGATCTTAGTATGTTTTAACTACCTTAGTGATCACTCCCTACCACCAATGTTCTTTGATGTTATCCAGACTTTCAGTCTCGTTCTTTTAAACACACAACTTATTTTTACACAGTCCATTATTAATGTGCTTTTCTGAAATACTTTGCAATTATTTCTATCTTGCTTCCAATTGTACCCTCTAATTTTACCTTTCTCCTTTTTGAACTGAATACAAATGTCTGGGATTAGTGAATTTCCTCAGTCTTTATATAACTGGACACGTCCTTACTTCGCCCTCACAATTGAATAATAATTTAGCTGGGTATAAAATTCTAGGTTTTTTTTTTTTTTTTTTAAGGGTCTGATGTAATTGTTATTCCTTTGTGGGTAAACTGTCTTTTCCTTCTGGTAGCTTTTAATATTTATTTTTTATTCATGTTTTATAGTTTCATTACAACATAAATAGATGTGTGTTTGCTTTATTTATTCATTTTCATTTTCATTGGTGAACTTTTAACCAAAGGATTCACAACCTCAGTTCTGGAAACTTATGTCATTCTCTGTATTTTTTTTTTTCTGGAACTCCTAATCAGATGCATACTGGAGCCTCTCAAACCATTTTCTATGCCTTTTAACTTCCCACCATATGTTTGTATATGTATGTATGTATAACTTCTCTTTCTGTCTGTATTTTGTTTATATTCCTGATGTCTATTTTTTCACTGTAATAGTCAGGCTACTCCAGAGAAACAGAACCAATAAGATGTGTACATATATTGCAAGAGATTTATTATAAGGAATTGCTTCATGCAACTATGGAGACTGGCAAGTCCAAATCTGCAATGTGGGGCAGCGGGCTTGAGACTCAAAAGAACTGAGGCTGTGATAAAGTCTGAAGGTCATCTGCGAGAGAATCCCCACTTACCTGAGAGAGGATTGTTCTTTTATTCTATTCAATCTGTCACGTGGTTTGATAAGACACACTCATATTATGGAGGGCAATCTGCTTTACTCTGCCAATTTAAATGTCAGTTAATCTCATCCCAACATATCCAGAATAATGTTTGACCAAATATCTAGACATCTCGTGGTCCAGTCAAATTGACACATAAAATTATCACCTCCATTTACATATTCTCTTTTTTACTGTTTGGCTCTAAACTTTAGTCTAGAGTTTATTCCATTTATTGAATAATTTTTTTCAATGGCTGTATTTTTTAGTACCACAATTTACCATTGTTACTCTATGTGTGTTTAATTTTTGCCCCCTTTGTTTCATCATTTTTTGCTTTATCTTTTAATTTTTTATTATGATTTATCTCTTTGAAAATCATAAAAATATTTCTTTTTAAATCATTTTCAGATTGCTCTATCATTTTAATTTCACCTACAGTGAATTTATTTTCCCAATTTTTATTTTATTACATGCTTGTTTTATTGTTAATATTTCTCATGTGTCTTAGAATTTTGGTTTACAGGTTCATTTCATGTGAGTTCACTTCAGGGTATATATAGGCAGTTTGGGATTTTCATCTTGGTGTGATATTAGGAATATTACAGATTTAATCTCTAAGCCAGCAGGTATCTGGACCTAGGCCTTTGTTCAAGGGCTGTCTTCTGCCTTCTTCTGCATACAGTTTTATGTAAGCCATAGACTCAGGTTGCAGCATTTTCTCCCAGCCTCTTCATGACTTGATAGCAAAGGCAGAGATGGGGGCAGGGGTGTTTATACATTAGCAGAATTGAATATGCAGCTGCCTCTGCCTACTTTTTTGACCTGTGGCCCTGCAGGGCTGGAGATTCAGATGCATCTACATGTCTGGTACTTTACTGATCACTATGATATGTCAGAAGCAGAGTGAAGGCCTCAAAATGTGAACTGACAACACCATTTTGACTAAAATTCCCCATTTCTATTCTAGTTCTATTGTTACAGCGTCTCTAGCATGTTCCCTCTATATCTTTGGCATTCTCTGGAGCCTTCCGATGAAAGCAGGGTCTTTAATTGCCCTCCCCTTTTCCAATCAGGGCTCCAACAATAAACAGATGACATACTCAAATGTGGTGATTGGGAAGAGTTTAATAAAGGGACTACTTACAAGGATGTGGCCAGAGCTAACGGAAATCAGGAAGGAGTGGCAAAGCTCCCAACAATAGGAAGTCATTACCACCCCTTGGCCAGACGAAGGAAAAAGAAAGGAAGTGGATGGCAGGACTCGTGGAGAGCTATTGGTGTGCTGCAGGAGACAGCCGCCCAGCAGGTGTTGTGGCCTTTGATAAAGAAGCATGGTCCTCTGCTAAACCTTATCCTGGCAAAGAGAGAGAGACAAGGGAGTAAATACCCCAAACTCCTTCTTCTCCCACCTTCTGATCTCCTGTTCAGGCTTCCCACTGGCAAACCCAACTGGAAGGCAGACTGCCAGGGACTCCTCAACACAGTCAAGAAAGGTCAGCCTCTCAGAGCATAGAGCAGGGTAAGAGGGGATCTGATGTGGTAAAGAGAGAATACCCAGAAGATCAAATGGCCCAAGACAATGCATTTTTCAGGTCACTTCCATCCTAAAAATACATAAATAAATCATTTCCCTTTTCCACTTCTCCCTCTTTAGCTACTGCCTTTTTGCTCTTTCTAATTCACAGGTCGTTTCTTGAAGGAGTTGTCTAAATGCACTGTCCACCCTTTATCCTCATTCACTACTCCAGCTTCTGTTGTTCAGTTTCTGACTTTACAAACCCCTGAAATTCCTCTCCAGGAAGTTACCAATTTCCTACTGAATTATAAACCCAACCCAAACTTTTCAGTCCTTACCAAGCCCATTAAGGCACTCCTTTCCTAAAGCCCCCTCTCTTCTTGGTTTCTGTGTGACCACTTGCCTCCAGTTCTCTCACGGGACTGCACAGGCAGCATGCACGAGGAGCAGCTACTTGGGCTGAAGACACAGCACCCAGGTAAGACCTGAAGGCTCCAAGGGAGTGAGGCCAGCAATTGCCAGAGGTGTGGTGCAGGGCTGAGGGTGGACAGCACATGCCAGCAGAGGAAACAGCACATGTGGTGGCCATTGCTTCTTATTTGCCATGAGTGGCTGTACAGCTGACCACCAAGCTCCAAAAAGTCACTCTGCAGAATGGAAGAAGCTGAAGTGATCTGGAAGAAATGGGATTTTCCATAGCAAAGACATATAGAAAACTTGACAGAGATATCTGTGTAAAAAAAAATACATGAATCTCAGCTTTCTATCAACACTCTGCTTGTTGGGTGTGACCCCTTCACCCAAGACCACTTCCTCGTCCCTTTGGAGCCTCAGTTTGCTGCACTGAGCAATGTCAGCTGACAGAATTCCATCAGCAGGACAGCAGAACTGAGGGGCCCCAAGCAGAGACAGGGCTGTCAGTAAGGCCTGTCCTGGAGGGCTGCAATCCCATATGGAGAGACAACGGAAAAAAAGTAGGGTAGAAGAGGAGGAAGTGCTGAAGACTGAGCAGGCAGGTGGAATTCAAAGTCTTAGGTTGGTGGGGGTTTTTTCCCCCCAAAATTAAAGAGATGTTTTGTCCACCATGGCTTCTGGGCCCTGATACAGCAACAAGTCAAACACCAGCATTCATCTCCCTGCAAATGGGAACCGCCTCCCCACCTTGGAGCACAGACAGAATGCAGCTGAGAGGCCCAGTGGAAAAAGCTGAGTATGGCTGGCAGCGCCACCAGGCCTTTGCCTCTACAGCCCCTTGAGCTCCCCCGCCAGGAGAGCTTGACAAATATGCAGGTCCGAGAGGCTGTCCAAGGAATGCAGCCGTCGCAGCCATTCATTACCGAGGCTCAAAACCACCAGGCAGGAAGAGCAGACAGAGAGCTGGTAGGATCCGTCTCCGGTGAGGTTTGGAAACAGGAGATACCCCTGACTGGGCAGGCTGAGTTGATGTGGTCTGGCTTAGGGGCCAGGGAATGGACAGAATGACCATCACAGCTCTCGGCCAGCCCAGTGGGTCTATGAAAAGAGACATTTGATTCATTCTCGGGCTCGACCCAAGTGACTCTGAAATATTCCTAGACAGTTGCCAGGAGAGTCAATATGAGTGAAACAAAGACCCAGGAGCCATGGTTCTGGGTTTCCAAGCCACTTCCTGCAACCTCCTTTATGTCTACTTGCTGATTCCGCTTCTGTGATAAAGCAAGACCCCTGATGGCAAAGGCCTCCTGCCCCTTCTCCCCTCTCCTGCTTTCTCCCCCCTGCCAAGCTGCACTGGGCTACCCTGCAAAGAAAGTTTCTGATGGGCTCAAGGTCATTTCTTTAAGTTGCACTTGGCAGCCACAGGGCTGTGGAGAGGATGCGCGGGATGGGGGTGGAGAGAACGACAGGGAAGAGTAAATCTGGAATCTTGATGATTACTCGCTCCCTATCTTCCAGCTTATACTTTACTCTGATGGCCACAAAAGAGAAAGGAAGTTAGTAAAATAAATAAATAAAATAAAATATAGACAGATTGCCCTCCCAGACCCAGAAAAATGAATTGCTTACCTGGAAGAACTTTCCACCAAACATGAAGATTAAATGGTAACCCCAAATCTGATGCCCAACCATGTCTGGACACCCCCAGATCCTGGTGAGGTGGCTCTGTGCAGACAGACAGACACGCTGGGTGGGCAGCTGGAATTAGGCAGGTAGGGAGAGCCAGAAAGGCTGAGTCAGGAAAGCCCTTCCACAGCAAGGAGTTTTGAGGAAGGATTTGTGGATGAGGAGAGGCAGGCCCAGGTCTTTACAGGTGGTGAGAAGCAGGGCTAGAATGCTTGGGGGCAGGGACATGCAGACCAAGACCAGGAAGCATCTTGGGAGAGACCACAAGTCATGGGAAGGGGGCCCATAGTGAAACTGGGCTGGGGGCGGGAGGTGGCAGGGAGATGCAGTCCTTGCAGCTCAAGCTGAGCACACTGGAGTGGACACAAGGGAACACTGGGAGCCAAGGTGGAGAGCCATGCAAGCATCTGGGGAGGCACCTAAGAAGCTGTGGTCTCCCTAGTGTCTCCAGGGCAATTGCAGAAACTCTTCTGATGCCCGAGGGTTTCCACTGCAGGCAGACAGAGGGGAGAAGGAGAAATACTTTCTCAGAAGAGCCCAGGAGTCCGGTGGAGGTGGGATTGGCCAGCAAGTGAAGGCCCGCGCCTCTAATAAAGCTTTTCAGAGACAGCGCTCCCCAGCCCAGGAAAAGCAAAACACTCGCCAGGTCGGGATGGATATAAAGGGGCTAGATTCAGTGTGTGTGGACTACTCAGTGCTACATCAAGTGTGCGGGAAAGAATGCTGGGAGGGACGGCAGTAGAGGAAGGTCACCGCATGCCCAGCCTTCGTGGTGCTGGCCACTAAGACAGAGCCAGTGTGAGGGCATGTCCAAGGTGTGTCACGGCTGCCCTGTGCCCTCAGCACAAATGGCCCATGACGTGGAACTGGCTTGTTTCAAAAGTCCATCTTATGGCCTTTCTAGTTCAACAAAGGATTTTTGAACGTCTGTTTCAAGCCAGGCACAGAATGGTTACTGAAAAGCACAAGAATGGATGTTTCTGCCTTAGAAGAGATGCTTGCATCTAATGAGAAAAGTGGAAACAAAATGATTAAACATATCAATATGATCATTCAGTTGGTGCTAAATACTCTGAAGAAAATAAAACATCCAGGCCAAGTGCATGCTACAGAGTGACCAGCAGCAGCACAGGTGGCCAGCAAAGCCCTCTCTGAGGAGTGGACGTGTGGGCTGAGACTGGGATGGCAACAGGGGGCCACCCAAGGGACAGCCACAGACAGCGTCTCCCCGACAGAGGGAGAAGCGCGTTCACTGACCGAACCTGGTGCTGGGGTCCATAAAAGCGAAATTAATCAGATGCTCGATGTTCAGAGCGAGGGCTGTGGCTGAGAGGTCACACCCACAGATGGAAACGGAGGAGAGAGATGTAACATCTTGAATGTTTAAATGGGACTTAACAGAGGCCAAGACTGAGAGAGAGAGAGAGAGAGAGAAACGGGCAGCCGGTGAGCAGCGTGTTTCCTGCGCGTGCGGCTCTCGTAGTTAATTAGCTTGTGCTCGTGGAGCCTGTAAGCGTGTGGCCACGGAGCTCACACCTGAATGCTGCTCTGGGGGGCTGAGCAGAGGCTGAGTCTGTCTCCAGGAAAGTAATTTAGAGGAGCAGAGAGAAAAGCTCAGTGAGCCAGTGCCTGGGGCCTCCCCACTCCCCGGGTGGTGATGGCTGCCCGTGTTCTCAGGGTCTGTCTTGTCACAAGATGATCAGAGCCTCAAGGCACATGGCCACGCTCTGTGTGTCCACAGCGGCCGTGTCAGGCAAGAGCGGGGATTCCATTTGTACCCACAAACTTTATTATTACTTCAAGTCAAGGAGATAAGAAGATGGCTGGCACCGAACGCCGGACTAATTTCCAAGATTCCTGGCCTCTGGCCTGGCTGGCCCACTATCTCCCCTATTACTTTCCCTCTGTGTGTTTTACTTTTTCCGTATAGAAAATTAGGAGACTGGATGCTGATTTCTAAGGGCTCCTTCAGCTCTGACAGTCTCATAAAATACGGCAGGTCTATAATTAGAGGAGATACAAGGGAACTTGTAGCAGCTACAGCATAGCAACATCAAAAATCAAGTGGACCAACAAGATCAGGTACGTGAGTTACGAAAGGATTTGGCTGCAAGTAACGGAAAATGTAACAAAGAATGGCTTAAACTCAAAGGGGGTTATTTATTTTTCTCTCACAACAATAGACTGAATAGTATAACCTGGAGTCTATGCTGAGTAGGAAAGAAGTAAAGTTGGGTCAGGGGTGATGGGTTATCAGCTAACATACTTGGGGATAAAAGAAACATGATGACTTCAGAGGTCTTGCTCACACAGGGGAGTGAGAGCCAAGGGAGACAAGTGTGGTCAGCACTGGGATTAAGTGGTTATAACATCAGAGGAAGTTTCAGGAGATGAAAACACTCTACTGGTGGCCTTGAGACATGGTTGCCGGATCAGTGCACTCAGAAAAAAGGAAACTAATCTCATTTGGACTTTGATCCTTTCTTAGCACCCCGTAGAGAACACAAACTCCTGGTGGTCCCTGCCCCACTTCCTCTGCCTTACCCAACAGATACATCCAGTAGAGGTAGCAGAGGTCAGAGGGTACCCATCATGCAGATGGCAGAGCTGGGAGGGAAAGGAGCTGGTGGATTGAATGTTTGCATCTCGGGGGAGCAGATTTTAGGGTAGCCACACTGCAAATGGTCTGGAAGCAAGACAGAGGACCAGGAAAACTGACCCCTCTGTCTGCCAGGGACACCACATAAGTCAAGCAAACTGCTTCTTTCCTGTCGAGGGTCTCCCTGTGCTCCAAGGACCACTGTTATTCTGGCGACAGGAAGTACCAGCCTGTCACAATGGACTTCTACAGCTATTTCTCCTGTTAATGTCTTTCCTGCTTTGCTCTCTTGGAATTTTAACTACAACTGCCCTCGTCACACCAACTGTTGAATGCTGCCAAGATTATAAATTTTAAGAGAGCTGCAAAAATGATAGCTTTGAGTGTCCCCAAAATATAGGGACATAAAGTACAAATTCCATGAACCCATATAAATCATTAGTCCACTGGAATGTAAGCTCCGTGGGGGCCAGTTCACTGCTGATTTTCAAATGGCAAGAACAGGCCCTGGCGTGCAGTAGGTGCCTAGTAAATATTCCTTGAGTATTGAACATGAGCAGCTGCGTCAGAGAGCATTTGTGTGGTACTGCAGCATTACACACAGTAACATCCCTCTCTCCCAATAATCAATCACTTTGCCAAAGGCCAGGTCCCTGGACTCTTTCCTGGCTCAGATGAAGTTTCTGCCCTCCTGAGGTTAGGGGGTGGGCTCTCTCTCTCTTCTCATCCCAATGTCCTGGGCACCTTACCACTCATAGAACTTGTTCCTAATTCTCACGGGGACCCGTGCTCAGGGATCCAGCAAGCCAGTGTGCAAACACAAGGCTTTCCTCTGTGGCCTGGAAGACAAGTGCCCTTGCCTTTTGGGGGTCAGCACAGAGCCTCCCAGAGCCATCTCTCAGGCTTCTCTCCCGCCCCCTCCCCTCTGCCACTTGCTAGCACTTTTCCACGAGTGCTTTAGCCATGACTCATTTGGTGAGGCAGAAAGGGGCCCAGGGGAGGAGGGCAGCCAGAGCGCTGGCTCACCAGTGACTGGGCAGCCCAAGAGGAAGTGAGCCCCAGCGCACACTCACAGTCATCTCCCCCCAGTGAGCCCACTCCTCCTTTTTCTCATGGAAGCAAAGTGGATTTGAGGTGAAACATCTGTTTTGCTTCAAGCAGACTTAATTTGTCTTTTCTTTCTTCCTCCTCAGTTTTAACTCTCCCTCTGCCATTAGGAAGCTCCCCAAATCTACCTCACTTAATCCATCTCCCTGGGGACAACCCAGGCATGACCTCCTGGAGGGACATCATCCAGCTGACAGACTATAGGGTAGATTGGTCCCTCTTCTCCCTTTGGCTACCATGTGTCTGTACTGAGGTCCGAGCACTCAACAACATCTGCCCACTTCATTCATCCAATGACTTTCTGTTGAGAGAGAAGGACATGCCCAGCTCTGTGCTAAGTACTGTAGACACACTGGTCAGCAAGACCGACATAGTCTTTTGGAGCTGATATTCCAGCATGGCAGACAAACAAAGGAGGAAACCAATAAATAAATAAGCCATCACAACTCGTGATACATGGTTAAGTCGATAACGAGGATGTCATGAAAGGTAATGCGGGGGCAGAGTCACGGGAGGTCATGGAAGATCAACACGGTCATTTCCATTGAGAAGACTTTTAAATTCAGATAATGAGGGTGACAAGGACATAGCTACGAAAAGAAACCAGTGAAGAGGATTTTGAGAAGAAAGCAGACAGGGCAATGATGTTAAGGAACAGAGCTTAGTGTTTTCTAAGAATTGTATAAGAAAATTATAAAAATTGAAAAACTGCATTGATACCAAACACAGCATCTGGTGCTTGGTGAGCGGAGCAGGAAACAGCGGCACGGAAAGGAAGGCAGAGGCCAGCATGGGCAAGCTCTGCACCTGGTGTGGAGCTAAGATTTTATTCTAGGTGCACTGGGAATTTAGCCATTGAAGAGCTCTGAGGAAGGTCATGGATACCCTGAGAAAAAGCCCTTGGGCCCTGCTGGAGTGACTCAGAGACCCACCCCAGCCTCTCCCCACAACCTCAGTACTCAACTCCCACCCCCATGCCCAGTCCCAGCAGCCAGAGGGAGTTAAGATCATGTTTAATTATTTCACAGATTCTTCACTCCTCTGATAGTGACAATAAAAATGTTACAGTTCAATTCAGTCCATTTGGCAACCTCTGAACAACTGGAAATTTTGGTCAATAGTCAACACTCAGCAAAAATGAGATTTTTGAATTATTGTGAAAAGTTTAAATGATCCAGCCTCTCCCTGTCCCCCATGACTGTGAATAATCCCAAATTTGCTACAGGACAGCACAGGCCTTCTTAGGCCAGAGGATGTTTGCCAGATATTTCTACTCTGGGTGGTTACAAAAAAATGATATCTAATAACAGCCCAGACTTCTTGGGGTTGGAGACTCACACTACACTCAGATGTGCAGAGGAAGGGTGTTTCTTTATGTCTTTATAACTGATATGATCTTCCCCAGATGCCTACATAGGCTGAGAGGGGGAAAAAAAGTAAATTCAATCCAGTTGGGTAATTTTGGTCAAATGCAATAATTTAAGCAATGTTTTTAGGTAAAGTTCCCAGGTTCTCAGACTTCATTACTCTCCCACCTTTTCCTTTCCTAATATGGTTTCTGGACGTCTGAAAATGGCTTGTTGTGTCCTCAATGCAGGGGGGAAAGAAGAGTCCCTTTATACATATGGTGCCCTCTGGATCCTTGTCGACCAATGTTGCAGAGTAGAACCATTCAGGAAGATGGTTCTATCCTAGCCAATCTCCCAACATTGGCTATGGAGGGCCTTGGCCGGCACAATTCATAGTTTAATGTCTCTTTCAGTTCGGCTGCAGTCCAGTAGCCCTCCCTGGTTGACCTGGCCCTATCTGGGCTCTGCCATTGTGGATGATGCTGAGGGCTCACAGGCACTTCCTGTGGTTCCAGTCCAGGTGATCCATCCCCTACTTACAAGGTGTCTGTAGCCCTGCTCCAGAAATCTATTCTACTGCCCTCAGCGAACTCCTTTTCAGCATCTTAGCCAGCTTCCCATCCCCAGGTCTGCATTCTGCCCATGCCACCCAGAAACCCAGGGCAGCTTGAAAGAACAAAATCCAGGCCTTCCCTATCCCAAACCATGGGGCCCCATCAATTTAACTTTGGTGTGGCCACCACCAGGTTGGTGCTTTTCAGGTGAGCCCCTCCAAGAGGTAGGGGAGACATTTGCCAGCCTTCATATTTCATTATATCTAGAAATTTTGGATGTTTTTTGAGTGTTTGTTCTCACCCATCATCCCATCTCCTGCTCAGCATCATCCTCTTCCTCTTCTTCTGTCCTCATCCTTTTCCCTCAATTCCTTCAAAAGTAAATATGGGTGGCCTTTGGGCTGGTCATTTTTCTGTATTATATACTCCTTCTACCTTAGTTATCCATCTTAGAGATAATACAGCATTCTTTACTTGTGTTCCACCCTTTTTTATCACCATCTGGGGTATAATTTTGATAATTAATGGAGTCTAAAAGGAGCATCTATTTGACATCGATCTTTGAAGCGTTTTCTTTTAAGTGGCAATATACAACTTCTACTCTTTCACTCTAGGTCCAAATGCACTTTCAGGTCTGGAGTAAATAATATTTTGCAAATGCTGTTTATTGGCTTTCCATATTCGTATAACTGTGGGAAAAAGTTAAAAAGACTTTATGGTTACAAAATGGCATATAAATATTATACACTTGCAAATTTCAAAAGGATAGCACACTTGACAACTATTAGAAGGTGGATGGGTCAGAAAAAAAGTGGAGGAAAGTGATTGGATGCTGAATCTATTCTTAAATATGGGGAAATCAAAATACTTTCTCAATTTTTTCAATGGAGAAAAAGAGGTTTTATTGTGTCATTTAAGGTAGTAAATACATTTAATAGAGGGAGTACAAGGAATAAACTAAATTTCTCATCTATAATAGTATTAAAAATACTATTTAAGGTTTAAAAAATTTTTAAATGGAGATAAAACATGTTATTTACATTTTTGGAGATGACCAGTAGAAGCTCTAAAAATAGAAATAGCTCTAAATGTTTACCCCTGAGGGGTGGGGTTGATGTGGGGAGAATTCTGTCTTACTTTTCACTTTGTACATTTCTATGCATGGATGTCTTCCCCTATGAGAATGCCCTCACGGGGAAGATGGTAGTTGCAGTGAGTCTCAAAGACTGAGGAGCACTTCATGGGAGACAGGAAGCAGATGTGGGGGTGGCATGGGAGGATGCCCTCAGCCACAGAGGAACAGTTCTGAGGACTGTGTACATGGCAGTGGCCGGAGCAGGGAGGATACAGATCGGGCATAGGAGCTGCCAATCTCAGAATAGATTCTGGGGGCACACTGTGAGGAGGCAGGCCCTGCGAAGAGGACCAGCTGGGTAGGTGTGGCCCTGCTAAAATGCCCTGACACCTGGAAACAAGGCACAGCAGTGTGAGAAGGGTAGGAAGGGAAGACAGACATCAACACTCAGGTGCGGGACAGCTCTCCACCCTACCCCCCATGATGAGGAAGAATCCAGGCCATGGGCTGTGGGTTGGGAGTTGCAGGCAGGAGCACCAAGAAATCCATCCAAGCAAGGTGACCCCAGATATCAAGAGAAGCAAATCTGGGCCAGCGGGGTGGCTCACACCTATAATCCCAGCACTCTGGGAGGCCAAGGTGGGAGGATTGCTTGAGCTCAGCAGTTTGAGACCAGCCTGAGCAAGAGCAAGACCAGGTTGCAGTGAGCTATGATAACATGATGCCATGGCACTCTAGCCAGGGCAACAGAGTGAGACTCCGTCTCAAAAAAAAAAAAAAAAGAAGAAGAGAAAGAACCAAATCTGAACAAAATCCCTATCCTGTAATTGGGATTCCCCAAGGGCTACAACCCAAGCACTACACGGTGCCCAGCATTCATTCTTAGGTACAGAGAGGAAAGGCAGACTAAGTTTTAGAAAAGACATACCAGGACCTGGAAGAAAAAGCACTGAAGGCCAAGGAAACAGCAAAAGCCAAAGCACAGAGAAAGGTGGCACCACAATGAAGGAGTTGACTAACAGTGTAAATATAAGTAAAGCCCTAAGAGAACAAAGACCAGGTAGAGAAAGGGTGTGAGTCATAGGGGTCGTAGAGACACTATCTGGCTCTCCACAGTGGTCCTCTTCCCTATCTTCCTGCCCCAAGCCCCCTGAGGAACAGGCAAAGTGCCCATTAGTAAAGGTGGCTCATTGTCCTGGGGCTTCTGGTGATTCCTAATACTGGGAAGGGAAGAGCACATGTTTAAGTCTCCCCGGATGACTCCGATGCCCTTTAGCTGCGCCTATAGTCACTGCTCCAGCGCAGCAATCTTGTATTCTGCTCAAATGACCTCCAGGCCTCTCACTCTGCCCCTCTCAAGTCTATGCTTGGCGAGGTAACTCCAGAGTGGTTGAGAAGAGTTGTGTCCTAGCTAAGTGCCCTTTGCAAGTTGTTTCACCACCAAAGTTACATTTGAACTATTTTCATTCTTACCCACCTCAAATCTCCTAACCACACACAGACTCACCCAAATCCCCAAGCCACTTGCCAAGACTCAACATGCAAACATTTCCATGAACTGAGACAGAGTGAGAGGTAAGAATATATGTTTGCCACCTCCTTTCTTTCCCTATTGTGTCCAAAGCACTTGTTCCTTGAGGACCAAAAGACTGAGTGGCCAGTCTTTTCTCTCTGTAGGTTAGAAACTTACTTTTAGCAAGGTTTTGATTCTGCTAAAACTCCATTTCAAGAGATAGTTTAGAAGAACCCTAGGGTTTGTTGGAAAATTTGCCTGCACAGTAAATTACAATTTTTGGTTAATTAACATCAAGGATAAAGAAGTTCAGCTCTTTCAGCACTACCAGTGATACTCAAGGATCAGCCCAAATTAGTGGTCTTGTAATGCCTACTGACTCTGCTGCAGGTTTGGGGGAGATATAAAGGAAAAATAAACCATGGACCTGGCCCCCAACAAATTTGTAGATGAGGACTAGGGCAAGGATTGCCTGTGTCATTGGCTGGGATTGGAGCATAGAAACAACCTGAAAGTCCAGCAATGAGGAGCAAGCTAACTTAAAAAATGGTACTGCCACACAGTAATAAAAATGCAACCATTGTAAGATTGAGGCAGCTTAAGTGTGCTGATAACAAATGATCTCTAAAATATATGATTCAATAAAAAAAACTAAGGTGCAAATGGTAAATACAGTATGCTGCCATTTGTGCACAAGAGGACTTACACTTGTTCCCACACCGCGACCCCCATCCCCAGGTGCTCTCTGTCTCCCTCTACATATTTACATTGTATATATTTATATTGTCATAAAATAGCACTGGAAGGATTCACACACACACACACAAATAATATTGGTTACCTCATTGTATATGTTTTCAGGATTTTAATTAATTAATTAGAGAATACATTCCCACAGTTCACAACCCAAAAGGAATAAAAGGGCATGTAATGAAAAACATCTCCCCACCCCCTGCTTTCTCTCAGCCTCCGCCCAGCTTCCCTCCCATGAAGAAAGCAATGCGACCAGTTTCTTGTGAATCCTTCTGGAGATATTCTACTCATTTCCATGTGTATGTATATGCATGAATACACACACATGCATACATATATTTATATATATATCTTTTTGTGCCCCTTTCAAACCATGGCACATGTTGATTCTTCCAATTATTTCTTCATTCTTTATTTATTCTTTCTGTTAAAATCTAGATAATTAAAAAATGACCCCTGGGAAACATACAGAGGAACAATGTTGTGTTGGGAGAACTTGAGGATTCAGACGCCTCTATGGGTTGAAGCATCAGAAAAGGCCCCCAGAGGAGACAAGGTGTACCTGGAGTTGGCAGGAGTGTCCATGTTAAGCAAAACCTGGAGATCAGTTTGCTCAATAAACGAAGTCTCCAAGATGTGACCATGAATCTGGCATTTGAGGGCTAGTAAATTAAGACCAACCATAGCCTTCAGTGTCATTACTATGAGGCAAAGACCCTGGATTCCTGATGGGACCAGAAGTGCCCAGTGAGTGCCCATGGACAGCCCTCCACCTGGGGAGAAGAGGGTGCAGCTAGAAGTTCATGCTCAGGGCTAAACTAAACTGTTTATGAAGCTGTGTAATCAAATCCTACACTTTTCAGAATTACCACTGTTGGTTTGGTCTTTTATAAGAGTTCCAACCCTTTTTATTGTTTTTTTTAGCCTCTTTTTTATTCTCCTTTTGCTTTTGGTTTCACAACATACTTTGGCCTGACCCCCCTTCTCTTTGAGCCAATTCATTGTTTCTCAGGAGAAACTGACTAAGAAGCAATTGCTTTCCGGACACAAGTTCTTCTCATGGTTTGTTTTTTTTTTTTCCACTCGATAACAAGTGAAAAAATTTCTCTCCAGCTTCTAAAGGAAGAAGAGAAATACCACTCCGGCCCCCACTTTGAATGGTATCAGGAAGCGGTTCAGAGTTCTGGGAGAACTTCAGAGCTCCACGCTGTCTCAGAATAGAGAGCCACTACACCTTCTAGGCCTGCACAGGTCATTCTCAGCCCAGAGATGTCAGGAGCGTCCGGCTTCCAAGGCTAGGCAGGGACCCCTTTGATCCACTTATCTCAGGCCACTTGTAGGGAAGAAGGGAGTCAGTGACCAGCTTACTCCCAAATAACTAGCAGTAGCCAGATCAGGGCTAAGCCCTCTCGTCCAGTACAGACACAGCCATTCCCTGAGCCTACTGCAGTGTCTGAGACACCCCTATCACATATTTGGTTGGAAGGCAGCACTGATGGCTGCCATTAAATGACCAGCAATTCTTGTAAAGAGAGGTCATGGGACACAAAGCCATCATCAGTCTCTGGCAGCTGAACTTCTGAAAGCAAACTTACCCTTGAAGCCAGAGCAGACACATGGAGGAGATTCAAACTGAACTGGAGGAGACTTCAGGGATTACCTAGCTCAAGCCCATCATTTTACATTTAAGGAAACTGATTCCCAGGGCCACCAGTGTAATTGCAAAGCTGGTTACTAATAATGCCACATCAGGGCTTATGCCATGCAATGGATTTATGGAAGTGTGCCATTTTGTAACTGGAATGCTCAGGAATGAAGGTCTGAGATCAGTGTCAGGAATTTCAGAAAATATGAGGGTGCTTACACCTCTCAGGAAGGACAAGACGAAAAAGACAGGAGCTCTAGTTTTTTATGTGTGACACACCACACCCACCCCAAACTTAGTGGCTTAAAATAACAGCAGTTCTTTTGCTCATGAATCTGAAATGTGGACAGGTCTCAGTGGGAATAGTTCATCTCTGCTCCACTCAGCATCGGGCAGAGGGGCTGGAAAGCTGGGGTCATTTGAAGACTTGTTCACTCACATGTCTAGCTGTTGACACTGCCCATCAGCTGGGACACCTGATGCAGCTGTGGCCTATGTATGTCATCTTCATGTGGCTACTCAGAACATAGAGTCTGGGTCCCCAGGGTGGAGTCCTGAGAGAAAGCCAAACGCAAGCCAAGTAGTTTTGTACAACCCATCCCTGGAAGTCACACAGCATAACAGATGCCACATTTTATGTGTCACGGCAGTCACAAAGCTTGGCCCGTCTTCATGGGGAGGGAAGTTAGGCTCCAACTTTTGATGGAGGAATGCCAAATAATTTGCAGACACATTATAAAGCCACAGTAGGCCAATTTTCAAAGCTGATTTGGGGGGTTCTTCCACACTCATTACTGGGCAAGCCATGAGTTACAATGTAAATGTAAGGGTTCCCTTGGGCCAACAAAAACCCCAAAATGGGGGAATATCATTTCTAATTATCCTGGCTTCTGGAATTTCTGAATCATCCAGCTTGCCCCAGATCCTGTAGCTTAAGACATAGGCATTTCAAGAATCGCAAACAAAAAGTCCGCTCATGTTCCAGGTTCCTAAAGCTTAGAATTCAATTAAATCCATCAGAATAATAAGTCGAGTAGCTAGCAAGAGTTCTGATGAGGAAAGAATAGAGCAGTACCCACCAACTTTCAACAAACAAGGATACAGTAAGATTCTTACAGTTCTACAAAAGCAAAAGAGAACTATGGCAAATATTTCCTAATAATCAACTGGGAGAACCTGGATGCTTCTTGCTTTCTCTGGCTACTAACTGTAGATCTATGGACACAAGAAAGATCTTTCCCTCCCAGGTTTAATAAGGCAAGGCAAGACACTCTTGGAATTTCGCAGGCAAAGAATAACTTGAGGGGACCTAAGTGCTCCCTGACCATTCATGTTTTCTTGGTAGGATTTCCCAGTGCCTAGATTTCCCACCATATAGCATTCTTCTTCAGGGTCCTGGTGGAACCCTTCTGTCTGCCTTTATCAAGGTGTGAAAATGCCTTGCATCAACCTCTTACTCTTGTGGTCACACCACTTAAGGACTCTGAGGAGACAGAATGGTGAAGCCATGCAGAATGGACACATTTTGACAAGTGAGGTGGTAGAGGCAGGGTTATAGGACAGAAACTGTCTGAGCAGACGGCAAGAGAAAGGCAGGTATGGGGTAAAAGGGCAGGTGAGTTTGAATGAAGAGGACAGTCACTAAAAAGTGGGGGACTGAGTATTAGCGGAACAGCTGAAAGGAGCAGGGGCTGTGGCAAACAGGGATGGCAGAAATTCGCTTCTGGGTGGGGTTAAGGAGCTGAATTCTCCACCTCTGTGAAGATCCACTGAGACTTGCCTCTTGTGAACATTTGTCTTCCAAGGGTCTGACATGTTGACGGATAAGTGAGGACAAGAGGGCGGGGAAGAGTGTCCCACAGCCAGATCCCACAAACTCCGCTCTGTCTCTCTCACACACACACACACGGGCACGCACATATTTTAGGTATCTCATTATGCAACTACTGTGCAAAAATCATGTCCTTTAGATTTCCCCAACTCTGGCCCCTTAGGAAGCTAAAGCCCATCTTTGTCTTTTAGAAGACTTGGGGCCAGGCCCCTGTGAATCACAATCTTGGGGCTCAAGGGGACTTTTGAGGCCACTGTGAGGATCTCCAGTGTAACGTCCCCATCAGGAGAAGCCCCCTCATCTCCCAGACAGCAGTTCTCTGAGGCCACTGTGCTCAGAAGGGCTCCTAGAGGAGTGAACGGAGCTGGAGAACACAGGCAAGAGGTCACCCTACCAGACGTGAACCCCAGAGCTCAAAAATAGGAGCAGGTGGTGAGGAGACATGAGAGAGACACAGAGGGGGAGAGAGAAAGATGGAGAAGAAATACAATAGGAGGGAGAGAGAGAGAAGAGGGAGAGAGAAAGAAAGAAAGAGAGAGAGAGAGGAAGGAAGGAAGGGAGGGAGGGTGGGAGGGCGTGGGCACACGTGTGTGCACACATGTACACTCACATGTGTTTAGAGGGACGGCAGAGAGGGTGGGGGGAGGGAAAGAGGGAAAAAATAGTTGACACTAGTGAAGTCTTTCCTTATGTTGAAGCCACAGTAAATCACACGATAATGAAATTCTGCACAGTTTAAACGCCCATCAACAGAAAACCTGGAAGCAACTGAGGAATTATATCACAAAACCTCAGCGTCATGTAAATCTCACTGAACAGGGAAATCAAAATGTTAGCAACAATTACATTCTCCTTATAACAAAATTGGTTCCGAAAATGGAAAAAAGAAGAATGGAAAGGCTTCTGCAAATGATTAAAGGGGGAGCAGGGATCAGGAGGGAGGGATGTGCTGGCAGCAATAAATATAGAACCATAATTTAAGAGACAGTAGGAAATGCTTTGTGTGTGTTAATTGGAAGTGCATTCTAGAAGCTACAGTTTGTTCACCATGAATGTCATGACCTGGGGTTCCCTGAGGGAAAATGGGCCCCACCCTGTCCCCATGGTGAAGGGAAGAAGCGAGAAACCATGTCATTCAATGGATGAAAGAAGTTCCAGTTTATATGGTGGAAGGAACCATTTTTTTGTTTTGTTTTTGTTTTTCGGTTTCATTCTTTGGATTAAAGAGAGAAACACTGTGGGATTGCAGCAGAGCCATCTTGTTTGCCAGGGAAAGAGACTCAGAGATAGGATGGTTTGAGAACAGCCTCCCCCATGTCAGAGCAGCGAGGTGGATTCTCCTTTCTGCTCTTGGCCTCCAAAGATCCTGGTTAATCAGACGAGTATTTGGCTCAAAGGAAATGCAGGTGTCAGGAACTTGCCTTGGAAAGAGTATTCCCCTTGCTCATCTTCCTCTCTTCCCAGGGACCTGGCTCTTTTTCTCAGGATAGAGAGGAATGGGTCAGACTGGCTCACTGGAGCGCTCTGTTGAACTCCAGAATTGAAGTTTGTTATACATTTGAGATGAAACTTTTGGTTTTTGAAAAAGCAAAACATTAAAAGATAATCTTTTACTAAATTTCTGTCAACTAGCTTCTACTCTTTCATTTGTTTTTCAAATCATTCCCTCCTTCCATCCCTCCACACACAATTTGGAACATAACCAGTGCATTATAGCGCTAAGGCCTCAAGGATGACCTGGGGCTGTGGTGCCCAAGCTGTAGTCCTATCCCAGATCAAAGGGCAATGCATGACGAGCAAAGTGCAAACTTAATAAAAACATGGGCTCCCAAGCCCTCCTAGTCCCACCTAATCAGAATCTCTGGGGTTGGGGTGGGGAGCCACAGAAAATCTGTATTTGTAACAAGCTCCCAGCCCTGGTCTCCAGACGAGCATTTGGAAGCCACTGAAAATCAACCTCCTTATTTTATTACTGTGTGAACTACAACTCGGAGAAGGACTCAAAGGCCACACATAGCTGGGGGTAGAACTTAAATATGTCACTTCTCAGTCCAGAACCTTTTCACTCTACCTGCAATTTCCTTCAAAGAATGAATAAGGCCTGAATCTTGTCCACCACCTAAATCATCCCCGAGCCTACATCTGGGAATTCCATGTTCATAGTGATGAGGATGGTGATGATGATGCTGGTGGTGCTGGTGATGGTTGAGGCAGTAGTAAGCTAATACTCACCTAGTGCTTACTATGTGCTTGGCACTATACAATAACTTATTTCATTCTCAAAACAATCCTAGGGTGTAGTCTCTATAGTTGAATTGAGGCACAGAGAGGTCAGAAAGTTGTGCAAGGTCACACAGCCAGAAGGAGGTAGGATTGGGATTCAAGCCCAGGACCGGCAAAAGACAGAGGAAGTACCCGGCTTCCTCAACACACTTCTCACGTGTATTTTAGCACTTCACCTTCATGTTACACAAGATGTGCTCATTGCAAGTTACCTGTCTTGAGCTTAACTCTTCACCTTACTTCCCCCTTAACCTGCTTGTAGGTACAACGGAGGATGGCAGACTAATCCTGGAATGAAGGAGAAACACTCAACAGAACCCACAAAGATGGGTAGGAATATGGGAAAGCACGGTTGCTCATGAAAGTAAGTGCGAAGAAGGCTTTTTAGGAGTTAGCATAATAGGAGGAGCCAGGCATAGAGCCAATTAATGTCATGCTTTCTTTCCCCCAGGTTCCTACAAAATTGAAAACAGGACTCAGATGAGGATCAAAGTCAGCATTAGCTTTATTTCCCTGCCCCCAAATACAGGGGTTCTGGTTTACCGTATGGGAAGACATGACTTAAACCTTCTTTGGTTCAGAAAGATCTATGGGAAACTTCCTTTCTACCACCCTCTCCTTCCCCCAACCATAATCCAGATATGAGAACCCATCCTGGGAAAACAGGGAAAGGAAAGCAAATTCTGAGCTAGTTGTGGCCTTGGACATGAGCTTCCTCTTTGCTTGGGGGGCTGGATGGCGGGGGAATGGGAGGCCAGGAAGTAGGTGAGGCCCACGGAGGGAGTGACCAGAAGTATTATTCCAATTCTATTCCCTGCTAGGGGATGAAGCAGAAGTTCTGTCTCCTCTACAGAATTATGAAGAGTGGAGGAACAGGTGTTGTCTACTAACACCATTGACAGCAGGCCTTGTCTCTGATATGCTTCATGACTGGCCTTATGTACTAACTACCCCACAAGTTCCCTAAGCTCTTTGATCTCTATTTGCCCAGAGGAGCCTTGAGTCATGCTCTCTTCCATTCCCCTTTTGTGGCCGAGGGAACCCAGAATGTTGCACAGAAGAAACCCAGCCCTGTGACCCAGGCAGGAGAGCAATGCCTTTGAACACATATGGATCAGTTACTTCATCTATGTTCCACACCTCCAAGCAAATGAAGAGTTCACATTGGGTTAAGAGCACAAAGCATTAACCTGTGATGACATAACATAATCTTGGTTTTCCTCACTTGCTCAAAATACAAGCAAGTACTTTTGAGTGGGAAGAGAAGTGGGACAGGTTGATAACAGAAGGTTCATAGGGAGCACTAGGGATCACCCCCACTACCTGAGGCCAGAGCTCGATCCATGGAGGTGCTGCTTAGCTGCAGGGATGCCATATCTGCCTTCCCTTCAGTATCTCCAGCAGGAAGCTTTAGCTTGTGATCCGCCTCCATGGCCCCCCGGGAAAGCTGTATCATGAGCATTTGGGATCATTTCATATTTCATAAATGGGCTTAACTCACACTCATGAGGTCAACAGGAAGGCCTACTGGATTTAATTAGACGGGAAAGGGAGGCAGCCAGAAACATCTCACATGAAGCAGGAGAGAGGCTGCCAGGAGAAAGCAAGCAGGCAAAGGGGAGATTTGATGTGATATGAGTCATCCTGCTTGGGATGAGGGGCTAAGCCATGCAGCACCCCAGGGAAAAAACAGCAGTCCGTGAGCCACGCAGAATCTGAAGGAGATTCCGGTTCCAATCTACTCCCAAGAAGGCTTTGGGAAGTTGGTTCAGTTTATGTCACATTGATGAGTACAAAATAAGCCATGGAAAATTGCACATGATATTGTGCCTAGATCCTAAAAAAAATTAAAAAGTTGGGATAAAGCTACCAAAGGGGTCAGTGTGCTTGATCTCTTTCTCTCCATGTTAGTTCTTATTGAATTCAGAACCTAAGGTATGAAGCTGGCAGATTTGCATAAACTTGATTCAAGGACAATTTTGATGGGATAAAAAGTAAGAACCCATGAGAAATCATGGAGGAGGGACATTAACAATACATCACAGACACAGAGCAAATGAGGAAATGGTGAGCACAGACTCCCTATGACAACTTGGATTCATGCAACAATGGGAGGAGCACATTGACTAAACCAGCTCAGGCCAAGACAGGCAAGCATCAGGCTCCTGGTGATTGCTGGGGCAGAGGCTGCTCATTGTCCTCCAATGTCTTTTCTCTCTTTCTTCCTTAATAATAAAATGTTTAGCTGAGTATATTTCTACTCATCAAAAGGATTGAATTTTCCACCCTCCTTTGCAGTAAGTGTGGCCAAGGAAGTAACTTCTTGCTGGTGGGATATAAATTCATGTGTCATATGGCAGCCCCTTGGAATCTCCCTTAGGAGACAGATGGCATGCTCCCATGGCCCCTTCTTCATCGTCCCTTTCTCCACCTGCTGCCTTAAATATAGATGGCACCATCTTGGGCCATGATGACAAGGGCCACATTCCAGGGATGGTAGAGTGATGAGCTCTATGGAGACTTGGTTTCCAAGAATGGTAGAGGGCAGAATTATCACATTGGCCCTGGAAGGCTTATCTCCAAACCCTGTGTTTCATCTTAGAGAGAGACAGCCTGGAATAAGTGACTGTATATTTGGGACCAGGTTTGGCTGCAAGTGACAAAAAGAAAAACCTAAAATAACTGTCATTTAAATAGGATAGACGCTTATTTCTCTCTCCTATAAACAAAGACCTGCCACCTGTGTTTCAAATCTTTTTTCTCTGTCTTTAGGAATAAAGTTCACTATCAAATAACATAGTCAATCCTCTCTTCTCAGAAGTAAATTGTCCCAATTGGACCACCTCTCCTTGGCTATAAGCCTCCTTTTCCCACTGTGTCTCTTCATTGTCCTCCCAGTGTCTGCCTTTTTCACTCCCTCCCACCCCCTTTGTTTCTTTTGAGTTTGGGAGTGTAGAAGATCCTGGTCAGGGTCTAAAAGTGCCTTAAGTCAAAGCAAAGCTCCAGGAAGTCTGTGGAATCGGCCATATGACTTGAATGCGGGGCCAGAAAGCCAGCAGAGGGACAGACTGGCTTAAAACCAGCTCTACATCCAGCTCCCTTAACATGACCCTAAAGGCAGGGCAGCCCCAAGGCGAGAGAGGAATTGGGCTTCCAGAGCGTGGAAGCCTACACACTTGAGCGGCTCTGCAGGCCCAAGGCCAAGATGCACACCGCCCCCCCAGCTGCCTCCCAACCCTGGTCATTTGGGATCGCCTAACCCCTGCGCTTTTTCATTACCTAACCCAAAGACCCCCTGAGGCAAATAAAGTTCTCAATGTAGGGTGAAGTTACTGAAGCGAAAATAATAAACTTTCATGAGTGTGTTTCAATTTTCACTTGTGTTTATGGCCAAAGGTGTTTTTTATTTTAATAATCGCTGCTGGAACAAGGGCAAGCCACATGCTGCTAACTTGTTAAAGAGAAGGGGAGGGAGTAGACAGAGAGAAAGTCAACGAGAGTAAGAGAAAGAGTCCACGCTCAGCCGTGAATTTCCCAACAGCTCAGCTCTAATCCTCCCAGTTCTGAATCCCAGTATTGAAACCTTGACGATAGAGAAAGGCATAAAATATTATCTGGATCTTGTTCTGTTGACGGTTTGCCCTGTGCTCATTTTAGCCATGACAATCCAGCAATTTTTGCACATGTAAGTGTGTGTGTGTGTGTGTGTGTTTTAAGAGAGACACATCAGCATTCTGTGGCACCATTTCATAACACAGAGTGTGTAAAAGGGAAGGAATTTGGAGGAACCAGGCTCCTTCCAGTTGGACATCAACTTGACTGTTGTTTTCAGCTCACTTTTATCGGGCAGAGTTTCTGTTTGCTTTTAAATGTCAGAAAAGGTTAAGAAGACTTTGAAATCTGCAAAAGATTTCCTAGACTTCTGAGGAGGATGCCCCCCCGTAACAGCATAAATTGATTACCCCTCCCCACCTTTGAAATTGCTTTTTATAGGGAACATATCTGAGGGATCCAATTAAAAACAAAAGGATTAAAGGAAATGCTCATTTGTGGCTCTGAGTATTTTACTCCAGAATGAGTGAACCTAGAAATATTCAAATGTTATATTTCTCTCTGTCTTTCTCATCTGTCCTGACTCACATTTTCCCAAAACATGTAGATTCAAGAGAAAATACTGTGGCTCAGAGAGCATTAATATACCCTTTCCTTGGCCCTAACTCTGAAGCTGGCTGCAGTAGTGAGGGGCTTAGGGCTCCCAAGTGACCATGGAGCCTGGTCTGTGTCTGGAAGGAGCTCCTTCGCCATCACCAGTGTCCCACACAGATGGATGGGATGTCTCGGTAGCCTTCCCATGCAGTGTGCAACAGCGAGCAGACCACCACCAGGGTGTACAGGAAATACGCCTTTGGGGGATTGGGGAAAGTGGTAACAACTAAATTTATAGTTTGAGACGTTAATTTGATGCACTTAAACTCATTTTTTACAAGAATCCATCACCTCCCCAAAGCAGAGACTTAAGTTTGGGTGCTCACAGAGGACCAAATCCCATCTGGGCCTCAGGCCATCTATCCACATGAGTGTCCACTGAGATAGTCTTCGAGTGTCCAGTGGTCCTCCATGGCCACCAATGTGAGCAGAGCACTGCTGAGCAGTCCTTTGCCCCTGCCACCTGCCAGTCCTGGCCCAGGGGCTTCCTTTGTTGTGCCAGCAAACACAGGTGTCATTCTGCCATATCTGTGCCCTCCCCAGGCATGGAAGTCTCAGTAAGGCACTCTCTGCTGAGACTCACAGCACAGATATTTCCTGCCTGGGATTCTGTGTAGGACAAAGGGCCTCTCTTTTCATTACCCACCAAAGGTAAAAATCTCATCATTTTCCTATTTATTTTCTTCCCCACTTTTGCCTGAGGGAATATTTTCTAGGTTGGTTCTTCCAGGCATTTTTTTCCTTTGTTATAAGTCTTTTCCATCTCCCTATGGTTGTGAGCTCTAAAGACCAAGCCACATGTAGCCTTTTGTTTGTATTCTCTGGCACTGCCTTAGTCCTGCCTCACCCTGAGAACACTGCACATGACTGGCAATGGTGTGTGGGGGAATGTGGGGGTGTGTGCGTGTGTACCTATGTACACATAGTCGTTGGGGGGTAGATGTAGTAAACTCTTGGAGGGGAAAAACTCAGTTAATATCTTCAAGTTCTTCTACTATGTTCATAAATATACCAAAAGGGAATGAGGAGATGTTGATACTCCTAACATTGAGTCAATGACTGTAAAAAAATTGTCATTTTTAACTCTTAGAAATTACATAATCTGAGCAGTATGTATGCTTTGTTTCTATGAAATTGTTCCTGCTGAATCTATAAAAAACACATCTATAAGTTCAATAAACTGGAGTAGAAATAGAGCTGGAAGGACCCTGATTTTCTCATGCAAGCCCTGGAGAATGGGACTGAAGAGACTTACCCTGAAGTAACCTCAGGAGGACTGCCCACAAGGACTTCCCAGCCCTCCCCTCTAGGGGTCAGGCCACGTCATTGTCCCAGGAGTGGAAGGTAGTGTATGCAGGCTGGGTGGCCAACATCGAGAGCAAAGGCAGGAGGGTGTGGTGGTGCTATGACACTAAAGAATTGCCAGTTTTCCAAAGAGCAAGTCCCACCCCAAAGAAATAGAGCTAATCTCGCAACTTGGCACCCAGAAGGGGAAAGGCACGAGTCAGAGTAGCCTCACAAAGCAATGAGGTGCCAATTTCCACCTCATCCCTAAGTCATAATCCTCCAGCCCACAGATCACTCAAGCTAACCACTCCTGCCAGCCCCAGGCTTCCTCCCACCCCATTCATTCCAGCACAACCCAGGACTCCTACCATAACATGCAGAACAATAGGCCAAGCCATGGGGTGAGGGCTGCAGCCAGATAAAGTATATTTTATATCCATAGGCAGAGCAAGACTTTCAAAAATACTTAGGCTCCTTAAATCTCAATGTCTCCAGCTCAAATCTCCAACTTCTAGAGTCCATTCCTTACTCCTTTATCTAGTATCCCTCCTCCCCATAAGGTCAGAACATTTCTGTTCTCATCTTTTCCAGGGGATAATTGTAGGTAAGAAGCTGAACTTTGAGTCTGAAGACCTGAATTGGAGTCCTGGCCCTGTCAATAGCTGCATAATTCTGAGAAACTCAGTGCTCAGCACATGGGAGGTCCCCGTAAGTGTCTGTCAAGCTGAATCCATCCATGATCCAGGAAAGATTCTGTCCATAATTTGTACCTCGAACTCTTATTTGTTCTAGAGCTGGCTCCCAACTTTTTCTAAATGTGAATATCATTTTTTTAAAGCCAAGAAATTTCATAAGCCACTATCTTGTTAATATCTATTACTTAAGAGAGTACATCAGAACGCAAATCTATATAAATTCAGCACCCCCTTGAATATGACTTGTATTTGTTAATCACAATGACACCTACTGTGTTTAAAAATCATAGTATATATGTGCAAAGTATACCATCTATTCAGTCTATGGAAATACATTGTTTAAAATGCAGATTCCTGGGACCTACTTCTAGAAACTCTGATCCAGTGGATTTGGAAGTAGAGTCCTGCAATCTTCATATTAACCCCTGGTTTTTCTTTTTAATAGTGGTCATCCACTGACCACACTTGGGAGACACTATCCCAAGGGAGCTTACTTGAATTAAATATCTACTTACTATGGCAGCTCTTCTTAACTTAACTAAATAGGGCTTTAGTTTTCTGGCTGTTAATACTTTGTATTAGCTTTGCTCATCCTTAATGTTTTGCAAGGACTATAAAGGTAACTATTATACATACTGGTATAATACATGGGACATACTGGTTTGATAGCTTGGTCACTGCATTGGGGAGGGATAAAAGATGGAATTCAGTGCCTTGTGAGTGTCCATTAAAGAATACAACTCCCAATTGTCTTTGTCTTTCATGGTATAGGCTTAAAGCCTGCAATCATCATTTCTAGCCCTGCAAAGAGAAATGAAGATTTGCTTTACTTCTCACTGACTTTACACCAGTTTTACAAACTCAGTTTTGGCCAGAGTTATTCCTTAATTTTGTATCTTCCAAATCATACAATCCAGAGATCCATAATTGGACAGCTCATGTAGCACCAGAAGTTTAGCTGCCCTTCTCCAATAAACATGGGGATGACCATGGATGGCGTCACTGTTGTTGGTCTGGGCATGGCCTTTGGCTTGTCCTTCGGGGAGTCCAATTAGAGAATACAGATGGTTTTAGGATCCATTTTGTCTAAGAAGAAAGAGACTTGCCCCTTTCAATAATGCCATGGAATTTCCAACCTGATTACTAAGAGCTCTGATGAGTCAAACTTAGGCTGGGTTTCTGGCTTCACATAACTCCCACATTCTTTGAGTTTTAGATTCCTCTAGAATCCATCAAGCCCAAGTCCCACACTGATTTCAATTCCTATCTTATATTAGAGATCTGAGGAGCATAGCAGGAATCTGCTTCCCTAGCCCAAGTTTCCATTTAACTCAGAAAACTGAACTCTTAATTTATATTTCCTTTGACAAACAATGGTTTAACTTACAAGGGAAACGCGTCTCAGGAACTTGGACAAACTTGAGAGGAGAACTAAATTAGAGGTTAGATAAAACTCAGCCTTCCCACTTCAGCCAGGTTCTGCCATCTCTAGTTACTATAAACACTTGGAATTTTGAAAGTGTTGAAAAAAATACATTGACAATTTCCCCCAAAGGAGAAAGGGATTACAAGACATTTCAAGCCTCTGTGCTGCTCAGTAGTAATAATACAGGACAACTTTAGCCCCAGAGAAAGACACCTAGATACTGTTCCACTGAACAGGAAAGAGGGAGTAAATGGCCCCAACCTTTGTCATTTTTCTAGAAAGTCCTTATTATAAGATGTGCAGGGAATTCATAGAATATTAGGTGATGTCTTCCAGATCTCTCTCTCTCTCACCCCCCAACCCCCCACTCTCTTTTTCTCTCTCTCTCCCCATACCTCATATCCCACAAAGGAAAAGGGTAGATTTTCATCCACTTTATAAGCCTTTGGAGAGTACCCACCTTGTGGTAGGAATTCTGTAGGCAACAATGTTGAAGATAAGGGCCAGAGAAGATATGTATTACAAGATTTGCCATGAAGTGATAGAAATCCAAGAACATCCTTTTGTGTTTCCAGTACTCCCAATGAATGAAGAAATCACTATTCATTTTTTCCAAAATATATGAACCAGAGAAGGGGCACTAATTAACCTTGACTTGGATTTAATGGTTGAGGGATAGTTCTGCTATGCTTTTTTTTCTTTCTGCAAAACTGCAGTGGCCATCAACTATCCTAATTTTTCAACTTGAGGAAATCTACTTCCACCCTGGGAAAGTCTCTATACAGAAACATTTAGGGACTCCTAAAGGCAAACTGAGCAAAAATGGGAAGTGAGTTTTTCTCACATGTGGCTTTGGTCAAGCCTGTTCCCCTCTTGTGGCCATGGTTTCCCCATCTATATAATGAAGGAGTCAGACTAGATCTCCAAGGCCCCTTCCAGCTGAAATAGGCTACAGGTCTGTGGAACTGTGCTGACCCCCACCATCCCACACATGCACAACTCCCTTCTCTGCCCTGTGGTAAGACCCTGACTTCTCCTTTTCTCTTCTTCTATACCCAGGCCCTCATACTGTCAGAGGGAAAGGATTGGGAAAGATATTCCACACTAAACAATCAGAGTCTAGCTCTTATTTGGGTTGTTGCCTCCCAGTTGGGGGTGGGATAGTATTTCCATTTTAATAAGACCCTCTGGGACTCCAGCAGCAATCTAGTTGACAGAAGAGAGGAAGGGGAAAAGAAAGAACAGTCCTCCTGGAGACTTTCATCTCACTACTCAAGTCCCAATGTGCCATTTCTATGAATAACAGGATCTTAGAAAAGTCTATTTCATAGAAGAGGAGGGAGCCGTATTCCAGGACCAATAGGAGAGAATGAGAGAGGAAAGAAAGACAGGTGGGAATTACAGCGAGAGGGAGGATTAGAGCCAAAAGGCTTCTGTTTAGGATATGCAGGGAGAAAAAAACCTGAGATGGTCAGGGATGGCGAGTATGCATCCAACAGGCTGCCAGCCCTGGAAGACACGGCTGAATGACCACAGCTCCCATCACAGCTTCCCATGCTGTCTCAAGTTGCCTCTCCGTGCAGCCTCCAAGAGCTGCCATCATTGATCTGTTGGCAGGGGAAGTCGAGCCTTCTTGCCATCCGTTAAGGTTATACTTAGCAATTTCAGACCCGGCAGACAAAAGTGAAAAAAGAGCAGTGGAGCTCTCTGACATTTTGAAGGTGATGCCATGAGCACCTAACCTGATGCCTAACAACCAGGATCACGTCAGAAATAGAAATGCACAAACCATGCTTGACCTCAAATTCTAAGGGGTCATAGCAGAGCCGTGCTGTCTCTGCTACTCGAGGTAGAAGCTACCTCTGCAGCCTGCCAAGTTTTCATCCAATCTCTCCTTCAGAACTTCTACTGTCCTTGGGTATCAGGGATCTTGTTACTTCTTGTGCCGGCTCCATTGTTACATAGCTCTATTAGAAAGTTTTTCCCTGAGTTGAGGAAAAAGTTACCTATCTGTAACCCACAGAGCCTAGTTCAGCCTTCTGGGACCACACAGAAAAAACAACCACCACCACTACCAAAAAACTAACAAAAAAAAACAAACAAAAAAAAAGGGAACTGGTAAAAATCCTGTTGTTGTCAGATAGGAGAGCTGAGAGAGATACTCAGTCCACTAACTAGCCCGGGGCTATTTCAACTCCTGTTGAAGTCTAACAAGGTTAAGTTCCAAAGCCTAGGACAGGTCTTAGACAAGAAAAAGTGACCAGAAATGTGGGAATTACAAGACCAGGACCTGAACATAGTTAAGAAATTCTCAAAAGCCAGGGATATAAAAAGTGGAAAAAAGAAGTTATTGTTAGGGTCATTCCTATTATCTTTATGTATAATTTGTTCTCAATATCTTCTCAATGGCTGTAACAGGGCTTAGCACATATCAGATGCTCAATAAATAAATGTGGAATGAATGAATCTTTCATCAGAACCTTATTAATAGCTCTAGGTTTTCGTCATTTGATCATTTATGCAACCAACATTTATTAAGCACCACCTGTGTACTACGTACTGTGTTAGACACTGGTAAGTTTACAGATAAATGTGACATGAGCTCAGAGCTCAAATTCTGGTGGGGTAGGTAAGATGTTTATTCAAGTGGCCATAAGTGCACTAAAAAAGGATCAAGATAAGACAACATTGTAGGGAGATATTGTAAAGGGAGGCAACAAAAAGCCTTAATGTGAAAGGACTCACTTCAACTAGCGTTATTCTGTTAAATTTGAAACTCAATATTCCCTCTTCAATTACAAGAATTCCATCTGATTACCAAAACTAAAATTCTTAGACATGAATTTCCACTTGGAGCTGGAGGGAGATCTTTTCCCATGGAGGGTCCATGCTTCTGGCTCTCTCTGCGCTTCCTGGCGAGACTTCAATTGGCACTCCTCTGGACGACCCACCCTATTGTAAACTCCCTGGCCGCTCACCTTCTCCCTGGACTTGCAACTGTGAATCTCATACCTGGCTACAGCCAAGAGATTTCAGGAGATGGCACTTTGAAAATACATCTTTAAAGTGAAAACAGATAAAGCAGCTGGTGGTGAAGCCAAGGAAACGCCACTTTTTCTGAAAAGCAAGTAATTTGTTGGCACTGGAAACCTACCTGCTCAAAGCCACCACCACATCCTCTAATAAATGCACTAGCACACACAGGACACACGTGCACACAAAGGCTCAGCAACAGGGCTGCAGAACACACCCTTGAACACCTAAGGAACTCTTTTCCTCCCACCCTTTGGAGGGCCCTGTGGCCTCTGGAGCCCACAGCCCATGGAGACTCTAACTCACAGGGTCTGGGTCACATATTTCCTTCTGGAGAGAACTTTATGGCTTTTTCCTCCACACTCTAGACAGTTTAAACCCATTTAAGTGGAATTTCTGTAGGCATTTCTAAGTCCGATGCACCATTTAGCAATTTTCATTTTGTAAGCAATGAGAATTTTGTTTCCAATTTAGAGAAAGGAAAATAAAAGACATGAATTGGGACAATTTCTTCTACGAGGGCATTAGTAAGCTGACCATCACTTTGTGGGAGGCAGCTGAACCCTACCAGGAAATGTCATTTAAATAATATTCCCTTGAAGAGTTATAACACATTCCAATTTATAAAATGTTTTCACTTGACTGAGTCCATGAAAGCCTCACAACAAACCTGTGCAGTTAGCCAGGTTTATTATCATTTCCACATGCAGATGAAGAAATTGAGAGTCGCAGACAATGAGTGACTTGCTCCAATGCACACGGAGAGGACAGCACCAAGCCAGGACTGGAACACAGATGCCTCCTGCTCCATCTAGGGCTTTGTCCATCATTGCGTGCTTTCTGCTTCTTCAGGGGCTTATGACTGCTCCTAATTTGAACATCAGCTAATTCAACAAATCTGTTGAAATATAGGCTCTCTGACCAGAATATAGTAAGGTCTCTTAGAATCCTACCTCTGCAAGTCAAAGCATCCAAAAATCACAAAATTGAATTCCATAGGTTGTTCTCTAAGTTTCTTTAAAGAAACAGCACAAGGATTTTTCCCAGAACAGCACACAGAGACTTGCCTTGAAATCCTCTTTAGTTACCCGCTCTCCATCTGAGTTCTAACCAGGTCTGACCCTGCTTAGCTTCCGAGATCAGACAAGATTGGGGGCATAGCATTTCTATATAACAATAACGATCTAGCTAAGAACCAAATCGAGAAGGAATTATTTACAACCAAAAAAAAAAAATCTAAGAATATATTAAATAAAGGAGGTGAAAGATCTCTATAAGAAAAACTACAAAACACTGAGGAAAGAAATTACAAATGACACAAATGGAAAAACATCCCATGCTCATGGATTGGAAGAATTAATATCATTAAAATGACCATACTGCCCAAAGCAATCTACAGATTCAATCCTTATCAAAATACCAATGTCTTTTGTTGTTGCTGTGATTGCATTTGGGGTCTTCTTCATAAATTCTTTGCCTAGGCCAATGTCTGTAAGAGTTTTTCTTCAACATTTTCTTTTAGAATTCTTATGGTTTCACACCTTAGGTTTAAGTCTGTTATCCATCGTGAGTTGATTTTTGTGAGAGATGAGAGGTGCAGATCCTGTTTCAGTCTTCTACTTGTGGCCATCCAATTTTCCCAGCACCAACTATTGAATAGGGGTTCTTTTCCCCAGTGTGTGTTTTTGTCTGCTTTGTTGAAAATCCATTGGCTATATGAGGATGGTTTTACGTCTGGGTTCTCAGCCCTGTTCCATTGATCTATAACTCTATTCTTGTACCAGTACCATGCTGTTTTGGTTACCATAGCCTTGTAGTATAGCTTGAAGTCTGGCAAATTGATACCTCCCATTTTGTTCTTTTTGCTTAAGGTTGCTTTGGCTATACAAGGTCTTCTCTGGTTCCATACAAAGCGTAGAATTCTTTTTTCTAGATCTGTGAAAAATGATGTAATAAATGGGACCTGATCAAATTAAAAAGCTTCTGTACAGCCAAAGATGCTATCACTAGTGTGAATATACAACCTACAGAGTGGGAGAGAATTTTTGCATGCTATACATCCTATAAAGGGCTAATAAGTAGAATCTATATAGAACCCAGGAAAATCAGAAAGAAAAAATCAAAAAACCCTGTTAAAAAATGGACAAAGGACATGAACAGAAACTGTTCAAAAGATCGACTAACAGCCAACAAACATGAAAACATGGTCAAAGTCTCTAATCATCAGGGAAATGAAAATCAAAACCACAATGAGATATCACCTAACTCCAGTGAGAATGGCTTATATTAAAAAATCCCAAAAAAACAAATGTTGGCGTGGATGTGGAGAGATAGGAACACTCATACACTTCTGGTGGGACTGCAAACTAGTACAACCTCTATGGAAAGTAATATGGAGATACCTCAAAGAACTAAAAGTAGAACTACCATTTGATCCAGCAATCCCACTACTGGGTATCTACACAAAGGAAAAGAAATCATCATATCAAAAAGATGCCTATACTCATATGTTTATTGCAGCACTGTTCACAATAGCAAAGATACAGAATCGACCTAAGTATCCACCAACAGGTGACTGGATAAAGAAAACATGGTACATATACACAATGTAATATTAATACTATTCATCCATAAAAAAGAATGTAATCATGTCTTTTGCAGCAACATGGATGGAACTGGAGGCCATTATCTTACATGAAACAAGTCAGACACAGAAAGACAAATACCACATGTTTTCATTTATTGTGAGAGCTAAACAATGTGCACACATGAACGTAGAGTATGGAATGACAGACAATGGAGACTCAGAGGGTGAGGGAGTGGGAGGGGGTAGATGATAAGAAATCACTTAATGGGTACAATGTACTTTATTTGGGTGATGGATACACTAAAAGCCTTGACTTCATCACTACATAGTGTATGCATGTAATAAAATTACACTGTACCCCATACATTTATATGAATATAAATGAAAAAAGATACTCCCCTCTTACCAGTATTTGCCACTGCTGCTTTTTGCAACTGAAAAGAATCTCTCCCTCCCTCCTTCCCTCCCTCCCTCTCTCTCTCTGTCTCTTCCCTTCTTTCTCTTGCTTTCTTTCTCTCTCTGTTTCTACCTTCTCTATCCATCCATCTATCTAATCTCTTTCTCTGTATGTTTATCTCTCTGTCTCCTCTCTCTGTGTCTATCTCTCTCCTGCCCTCAACCTCTCCCTCCCCCTTTCTCTCTGTCTCTATTTCTGTCTCTCTGTCTCTCCCTTTCCCCCTCACTCTCCCTCTCTCTGTCTCCCTCTTTCTCTCCCCCCATCTCTCCCTTCTTCCCTCTCTATATCTCCCTCTCTTTCTCTCTTCCCTTCTCTCTCTCTGCCTCTCCCTCCTCACCTACCACCCACACTGTCTCATTGTCATGTTCTCTTACCCCCTTCATTTCTTGCTGTCTGTTTCTGACTCCCTAGGAGGATGCAGATTGAAGGCCTGAGTTGAGTGGGAAGTGCTGAGTAATTCTGGCATCCTTTGGCAAACTATAATGACAGACACAGGGCCACAATTCCAGGAGTGCGTTGGTGTGAACAGAACACAGCATGGACTCAGTTCTCCAACACATCACGAGGACCAGCCCTATCGAGGCCAAAAATGGAGAACCACATTCCAGTCGAGGAAGAAATCTTATGACTTTTGCTGAGTTGATGTGACACTAGAGTTATTAGTCTCTGGCAATACAAGAGACCAAATGCTAAAACTACCCTCCTATGGGGAGATGAGCAGAAAGCCAAGTAGGGAAGTGTGAGTATTTACTGAAAAGTACATGAGGCCATGTCCTCAGGGGAAAAAGAGCCTTAAAGAGTAAGAACGGGATTAACCCCAAAAGTGTCCAAGTGCTAGGGGCCACTGAAGCTGCTACAGAGAGCCCCGGCTGCCCTGATCTTCCCATGCAGCCAGCCCAGTTGAAAGCATGCCAAAAAGCAGCATTTTTACTCCTTTAGGTTCAGTCTGTGAATGCAGGCATTGTCTGTGCCTGCTGTGTAGTGTTGTGGTCACCTGTTTCTCATCCACAAGGTAAGCTCCCTGAGGGCAGGCTCTAAAACCCTTTGTAATCTCAGCATCTAGTAGAAGTGCCTGGATTGGAAGAAAATAATAAAAGAATGAATAAAAGGAAGACAGGAGGAAGAAAGTATGTTTCTAGTCATTTTTAGTTATGCCCCATGAATAAAAGATGATGAACTTCTATCTTTCTATAAAACATGATGGCTCTTGGATGTCGGGATCAACTTTATGAAGCTATAGCAGAATTGTCAGCATCTTAAGTTTTTGGAACTTAATCACTCTTCAGTGTAGAGTGGATTTGGGAGCCAGACTCAAGGGAATTATCTGGGTTCATAGAGTAATGCTTGACCCTGGGACTCTCAGAAATCAATATTACTGGTGATAGCTTTGCAGGTATGGATGTCTCTTCAGGAATATCATCAATTATTAGGATGATGACTTACCTGTTTGTTGTCAGAGTCATTGCTAAGCCTTGCTCTATCCTGTTCTGCATCACAGGGGCTGACCCCTGCCAGGTACTTTTCCCAAGCTCCTGCTCCATCCAGCTTCTGGTTAAGTTTGGCCAATGGGAAGCCTCTGCAGAACACTTGAGGAAGGAAAAAGCCAAGGAAAGCCAATGCATTTTATAGCATTTCCCCCATTTTATCTGTTTTGGGGGACATTGTTATGGCAGCTTAGTCTCTTCTGGGTTCCATTTCTCCACGAAGCTCCTCTGAAGCTCTCCTCTGTAGTCCAAGTTCCTAAATTACACTAACACCACCTCCTGACTTGGTCACTCCAGCCCTAGAGGTAGAAGTGGCTTCCTGATAACCTAGGGCTTACCTCTCCCATTTTCCCTTTTAGCTTTATCAACACCTTTGGAGCAAGTTACTCATTAAGGTTGCTCTCTCACCTTCCTGGCATAGGTTCTGTTTTCCTGGCTGAAACACGACAAATACAGCTAACATTTTATACATGCCTTCCTCAGTTCCTGCTACTCTGCCTAACAATGTTTAATGATGAAAAATCTTTTGGTTTCACCAACTTTCTAAACTAAGTCATAACATGGCCAGAGGAGGAACTTATGAAGTGGTGTGCTGGTAAATGTTTAGTAGTTAGTTCTCCAAAAGAGAAAACCTTTGATTTATAGAATTTGCCAATTTGCATGATGTAAATACTTCCAACATGGCTGATTTCAAACTACCAACATAATATCACTGAATATGGATTTGGAAAGAGAACTACAATGAATTTGAGTTGACTCAGCCAGCTCACTGGATGCCTGAGCAGCAAACAACTGTATGCTCTGAGGCAGCTGAGCAGACAAGGGTTTGGGGGCAAGAAAGCCATTTCTTTCCCCTGGGCTTTGGGCACCCTCCTCCCAGCTGTGTTCCTCCCCATTTGATCTCCTGAGGCTGGGAAGAGACATGAAAACTTGCTTTGTTCTCATGTCAAACAAGTCCATCATATCATGCTTCCTAGTCTTTAATTCCTTCAGTTTATTGTCAAATAACTGGAGCCAGGTTTATCTTCAATTTTTCATGACCTCTCCAGTCCTTAACTTTGGACATAGCGAAAACCACCAAACATCCCAGATGGACTTGCTACAAAAATCTGGTTAAATTTCATTTTCTTCATCTCTAAATTGGATGCATATGAGACAACCTTTGCAGGGAAGTGGCTGTAAGGCAGAACAAATAACCCACTTGTAAATGCTCTGGACTCCTTCCTGTAGCACCATCTGGAGAACCTAGTGCTATTATTCCATGGATAAGATTGTAAGGTCTTTTGTGAGAAATGTCTTTTTCCAGAAAGCTAGAATTCCAGCCCACTAATATTTTATGACTTTGGCATGTCGTTCCAGTTTTTTCAGACTCAGTTTCTCTCCTTTGCAAAATGAGATAAATAATCTCATTTTATAGCAACAACTCTTAAGACAATTTTGTGCACTTTAGAAGGAAAGCCATCAGGGACATCCAGGTTTTTTTCATTTTATTTTAAATATTGAATTATTCCAACTAGAGGTAAGGGTTTTAAAAAACCCAAGTGTGGAAATCAGCAAGGATGTGCACACAAATCACTGTGCTTCTTTTTGGCATATGGCATGACTGTGCATTTTGATATTAAGGATAGGCGATTTTCATCAGTATTTTTTAAATGTGCTGAGTCTTTTTCCTGAGCTTCCTGGCTTCTAGGGGTTGAATAGATGGTGATTCCTGCTGTCTCTGGAGAAGAGCTTACTTCCTTTCCCATGCTTCCCAACCCTACCCAAGATCACTTGTCATTGAGATTAACCTTTGAGGAAAGGCACCCAGGAGCCAAACTCTCTGGGAGTATGTGAGCTTTTTCAGGATGTCAGGAAGTGGCGAGTGTATGACTCAGGAGGGACATGCATCCATGTTGCAGAAGAAGGCTAAGGCTACAAAACATGCCCCGAGAAGGAAGCAAGCGGATGTTATACCTTCGCTACCTCGCTGCTCTGAAACAGGAAGACATCCATCCCGTCCCTCTGGGCTTTCAACATTCCACTCACAAACTCCCCTCCCTAGAGTCCCTCTCTGGTTCACTTAATCAAATGTTCCAGAAACCAGCCCTTCCCCCATCTCAACCCAGAGGACTTGCTAGTTTTGATGTGAAAGGTATTGATTCAGGAGCTCTTGATGGCTCCCTGCTAAACCATTGATTTTTATTAAATGTCCTACCCCCTAGTGCATTTGGCAGGTCCCAGAATTCTGTTCTCTTGTGTCCCTTTCCATTTTCCTCATGGTAAGCCCCTCCTCCATCAAATAAACTCTAACTTGGGTTTAAGACCTTCCTGGAAGATGATTCTATAGCCTCCCTTTCTAGACCTTCACAACCCTCACTCTCATTCAAATGAGAGAATCACTAAAGGGCTCCTTGTCCTTGCCCCCCAGCAGACACTCATAAATCCACAGTGAGATTTTTTTTTTAATTAAAGCGTCCAAATAATTAATGATCAACTCCATTTGTGCCATTGAAAACCCAAATGTCACACGGTTGAAAAGACCCAACCAAATAATTCAGTGTACCCTATAAAGCTTTAAAAAAGCAGAGCCCAAGAGGCCTGCATGGCTGATTTCTGTGCTGTCTGAAAAGCCTGGTTGGGTTTTTGGGCACTTGATTGGATTCCAGGAATAATGTGCCCTGAGCACAAAGGGCTCTTTTGATGTGTCTGCGCCATGGCTCCTCCTCCGTTCCTCCTCGCTTTACCTGGGATACACGTTCTCCTTGTCTCCCAAGTCGGAAAAAATAACCCATGGAAGAGAGGAAAAACAGCAGAGGGAAAGTCATGGGTGGGGGTAGGGGAAAATTCTGAAGTTCTTAGTCTAAGTCTGGTTACTAAAGTCTGGCATTCCAGAAGGAATAGAAGAAGTGAGGTTTACACAATGTCTGTGACCAGACACTGGGAAATGTAATGACAAGATGTCTCTTGTTCAAATGTAGTCCCTTGAGCTGTGGGTAATGAGTGAGTCTTCCAGCAAGGACCTGCTACTTTGAAAGAGTCAGAGATATGGCATATTGCCAACCCTAGAACATGGATTTACATGCCTAATCATGCAGAGAATCTTACAGATAGTGAGTCCAGCCCATTGATTTTCTATGGAAACTAGAATATTCAGGAAAGATGGAAAGAAAGAAGACAGAGTTCCATGGCTAGAATTCCCTGAGAAAAGTGGCAGAGCCAACTAAAGGACAGTACTGTGTAAGTGCTGGCCCCAGGAGATGAAGAGTGTGAGTCTAGGCTCAGCCGTAGGGATGCCCAGGTTGACAGCAGAGCGTAGTGAGCTGGCGGTGGTCGTCCTTCTGGGCTAACTTGAATAGGCTATTCTTTTTTTCTAGTCTCATTTTCTTTATCTGCATAAAGATGGACTTGTACTACACCATCATCAGCTCTGAGATTCTGCTTCAGAAGTCTGTTGGTGACCCCAACTTTAATGGTTCACAACAATCCACTTATATAAGTCTTTCCTTTATCTCAGTAATGGTTTATAGATATCTGTGTAGAGATTGTATACATACAGATACATTAGTAGGTTTATCCCAGGTGTTTGATATTTTTAATATTATTGTAAATGGTATATTTTTTAAATTTTACTTTTTAATTACTAATTGCCAACATATAGAAATACAATTGATTTTCTTATATTAAATTTGTATACAGCAACTTCACCAAATTCACTCACTAACAATTTTTCTATAGACTCGCAATCTGTTGTCTCACAGCCAGATTTCAGCTAGTGAGATCACAGGACAGATGTTTGGTATATTTTTTAGGTTTCTTGGGTTGTAAGCAACAGAAGGGACTCTGGCTAACTTAGATGTAAAGTCGAGTCTATTTTAAGACTATGGGATAGTTCTGTGAGTCACAGGAAAAGATGAACTGTCAGACCTCAGAAAAGGACAGGGCCCAGAAGAGCATTAGGGGATAGAATCCTCTCTATCAGGATGATCTCTGGACTTGCCCTTGGGTCACATCTCTCAAGGTTCAAATTCTTCAGAGAGCAAGTCTTGTTGTCCTTATTTAGATCCAGCCCTTGGAATGTTGCCAGTTGTTTGAGAGGCCCACCAAAGCTGCATGCAATGACAGAAGAGTGGTACCCCAAAGGAAATTCAAGGTGCTGTTATAAGAAGGGAGAATGGATGCTGGAGAGGAAAAACAACAGATGACCACCAGAGATGGTATATAATTAGATTTTTCTGTCCCTTACCCATCTTATCAGGTGTGCAGATTAGCACTTAAAGTTTTGCTGATGATAGTGGTGATGGAGAACATTACAGTTCTAGACAACCCCATCTTCCCATCTAGCCATCAAAAGCACTTGGGTTCACTGTCAATGGCCCATGTTGTTCATGTGTACATGAAAGTGGACCCTTTGCCTAGCTTGGCTTCCCTGGGCTTCAGTCCACTCCTTCTTTCCCATTAACATGCACTGTGCTGTTGATATAGTTTTGATTAACAACCAAATACATCTGTATCCTATCTTGCTGGCTTGCCTCTACCTTCGTCTCTTTCTAAGGATGGTGGTATGTTTACTTTGCTGCAGTTACTTTGGAATAAGAGACCTAGTATTTATCCTGATACAATCAGTAACTACACTGAATTCTCTCTGCTTGTTGAACTGTGGACTCTGGGCTTCAGCACACAGAGTGTGTACAAGATATTTGTGGGTTTCCTAGGTGTTTTTAATCCACAAGAAAATGGATCTGGGTCATCATGATCGATTTGCTTAAGGAGGGAATTATAGTGAAAATAAAGTGGGGTTAAAAGGCTCTTATCTTTGCCATCACTCATCTCCACCTTTATTTATTGCCGTGTCTGGTTCTCATTATCATGCTGACAACTAGAGCTACAGACATTTTCATGCGCACTCCAACTGCTGCCCTGATTTCAGTTCCAAGTTATGAAACCTATTCTAAACCTTAGAGGGGAAGCTACAAGCTGTAACTTTAAATTTCAGTTTACAGAGTCCCCAAGATGATTCCAGGAACTGAGTTGGAAAGGGTCCTGGGAATCAGAAACCAAACTACCAACTCCTTCCTCCCCCAAAAGGACCTAAGGATATTTGAAACAAAACTCATAAAATACCATTTTCACAACATCCCAACTGAAAAAAAACTGCAAGAGAACATATCTCACCCAACCCCCTCCCGGCAATGACTCCTAACGAATCCCAGATAGGAGGAGGTGTCTCTTATTCTTCAAGATCACTTGAAGGACATTTCACAATTGCCCTTGGTCACCTGTTTCAAAATATAAAAACTAGATGCCAGGAAAGTATTTCTCATGTTCAAATGCCAGTTCTTTCTTCAATTCAGACCATTTGGATAATTAAAGTATAACATTTCAGAACTGGAAGAGGCTTTAAATACCACTCAGTCTAGAGGTTACAACTGGTGACCCAAGGATTGAGACATATTTTACTAGGGCCACAGAAAGTTTAATTTTTGAATTTTTGTATCAGTGGCCAATGCTTAGACATTGAGATAGTTTTTTTAAAAAAAAAAATCCATATAGCTGGCATCTCTAGAAAACTCAGAAGATCTGGAAACACACTGGCCCTCATTCTCATAACAACAACCAGAGTTGGGTGCTTCTCTTTAGACTGGGGTTGTGTGGGGAAAATAAACTCTACTTTATCACAGAACTCACCAGGTTTGCTTACTTCATTTACCTTAAATGACTAGCTCCTATCAGCATCTCAGTTTATGATCCCTGATTTTTGCAGATGTGAAAACCGAGAACCAGAAAAATGATTTGACTGGGATGATCAGCTGTAGGTGTGACAAGAACTTGAACCCAGGATTCATACTTCCCAGTCCAGTGGTCTTCCACTGTAGAACACTGCTCTCAGACTCTAGCCATGCCAACCTGGGTCAGCTGAAGAAGAAAGTTATACAGGATGGGGAGGTGACATAATAAAAGTTAAAACCTATGGTTTTTATATGTCCTGTCACTCCTTGTGGTCCTCGGGTCAGCTCAGCAGTATGCTGATAGAGATACCCCCTGTGGAACATTAAGGAAGACAATTGTCTGACACTTGGTGAATAGCAAAGGAAGGGTTCAGTGGGAAGGCTGGAAGACACAGGTCCATTTTTATGTTGAGGGGTGTGTGTGCGTGTGTGTGTGGTTTGTTTGAAGGGTAGTTCTTAGTGCTTTCAATCAAAAATAAAAGGATCCAAGGTGGTATGCCCATTTTCAACTCTGGAGAAAACAAAAAGACTTATAGAGAATATGAAGATATGGGGGAATTTTGCCTATCAAAAAATTAAAAAACAAAGATTTCAATCTAAATGTATGTTTACAAGAAGCTATTAAAATCAAAGGTCAGTTTGGTAAAAAATAAAAGTTGAATAGTATATTTCTCAGGAAATTGCTCAACCTAGTTCTTTGGTACATGTATATGTAATCTAAAACATTCTTTGAGTCTCTGAAGAGGGAGTGATCAGTAGGCAGAGCAAGAATTCTGTGTTAACCCTCTCTTGCAACAAGAAAGAAAAAAATTAGGTTAAACATTTAGGCAATATTTACAGCCCCAAAGTACCCAATCACTGCAATCAATTCATGTTCTGAATAGGCTAGTTACCATGTGGTCAAAACAGCTGGAGGATTAAGTGCATCATTAACGACCACTAGTTGTTTCAGCCAAGTATAGACTAACCCTTTGAAATGGTTTCTGTCTGTGAATGTGGCTCAATATTGGGAAAAGTGGCCAAAAGAGGAGTTCAGATTTCTTTCCTGTAGTTCTTCACTCATAACCAAGAAGGGCTGAAGAAGGAGCCCTTCTTCCTAAGAGTGGAGACATGACTTGAGCTAGAGAAATTTGAATCTAGTTGGAGTTTTTAAGGAGTTTAAATCCCTCCATTTCCACCAGAGACATTCACAGTTGGCATTTGTGTGGAGAGTAGCTTGTAGCCAAGAGATCTTTCTCATGGTCAACTTATTTTTAATAAGTGTGGTGGCCTTTGCAGGTTACAAAACAAATTAACATTTATTCCCTCTCAGAACTCACCTGCAGGGAGAAGCCTGCATTTACCACTTGACCACTTCCCTTCCCTCCCAAAACTTCCTCCTTTAGAAAATCAGAAATAAATTAAAAGAACATCTGGAAGGGCCAACCCAGAACCCAGTGGTCTTTATAAAATCATATGCTGTAAAATTGTCCTCTCTTTTGATCTTGGTTGCATGCCAGAAAGGCTTTCTAGATGGAGAATTTCTTTCCTCTGATAAGGGTGAAGACTTCTAAAAAAAAAAAGAGGAATTCAATATTGGAAAACACAATATAATATGGGGATAGCATTGCAAATCCATGGGGAAAAGGATACATGTTGAAAAAACTGGTTATTAATATGCAAAAACCCTTCTAATTAGAGCCCTACATCTCCCCTTAAACAAAATTGTATTTAATGTTGATTAAGTACATAGATATGTAAAGAAAACCTAAAACCTTTTAGAAGAAATCATAGCATATCTTCAAAACTTTGGAGTAGGAAAGAATTTTTAAAATCTACAACACAAAAAGAAAACTTAAAAAACAATGACTTTAAAAAGGATTGATATATTCATCTACATTAAAATAAATATAAAGCTTATAAACAAAAAGATACTATAAAAAGTGAAAAAGATGAGCAATACACTAGCAGAAGAAAATTGCAAACATATGACTAACAAAAGATTAGCATCCAGAATATATATAGGGACTCCACTAATTAACAAGTAAGAGGAAAACAACCTTCAAAAGCTCTAACATGCATGTAATTGGAGTCTCAAAAGAAAAGATATTAGGGACAAAAAAGTTTTTTTTGAAGAAATAATGACCAAAAACTCCCCAAATTTGGTAAGTCAAATTCAAGCAGCTCAGCAAACCCTAATCATAAATTTGATAAATTCAAAGAAAGCCCTGCCTAGACACATTGTAATCAAACTGTTGAAAACTGTGAATAAAGAACAAATCTTAAAGCAGTTAAGAAAAATGACATATTACCTACAGAAGAAGAAGGATTCAAATGATGGTGAATTCTCATCAGGAACCACGGGGGTCAGAAGACAGTGGAACAACAGCTTTAAAGTGCTGAAAGGAAAAAAAACAAAAACAAAAAAACTATCAGCCCAAAATTTTATATCCAGCAGAAAACATTCTTTAGGAATGAAGGTAAAATAAAAATATTTTCAGACAAAGAAAAATCTAAGAATTCACTGCTAGCAGACCTGCACTACAAAAAAATGCTGAAGGAATTTCTTCTGGCTGCCAGAACAAGATACTAGAGTAAAACTTGCATCTTTAGGAAAGAATAAAATATCAAAAATGGTAAATATCTGGCATATAAGTCATAGTTCAGCCAGAGAAGTATATATGCATTCATGCTCTGCATAGTGACATTTTGGCTAATGACAGACTGCATATATGATGTCATATGCACCATATGGTGGTCCCATAAAATTATAATAGAGCACATATAGAAAAATCTGATATATGGCACTTGATATTGCCATTGCAGATCGAGAAGAGGGAATGATTGATACTCAGTCATGGTGCTGGGACATTGGCTTGGCTTTCCATATGGAAAATATATATAGAAATATTATAGAAATATATATGCCATCTAGGTGTACTCTATGATGTTCATACAATGATGAAATCACCTAAGGACGCATTTCAGCAACTATCCCCATCGTTAAGCGACGCATGACTGTATGCATGTGTATACAGAGGGAGAGATACACACACACACACACACACACACACACACACAGAGGGAGATTTTGGGGGGAGGACTATTACAAAGAATTGGCTTATACAATTATGGCGTCTGGGTAGGGCAGGTGATCAGCAGGGAAGATAAGGAAAAGACTAAAACCCCCACAGATTTGGAGTCTCTGAGCTCAGGGAGAGCCTAAGCTCTCCTTTAAAAGTCTCACACAGGATAATCTCCCTTTTGATTAATTTAAAGTGAATGAATAATGATTAGGGACTTTAATCATATCTACAAAATTCCTCCAGAACAGCACCTAAATCAATGTTTGGCTGAATAACTGGAACTACGGTTCAGCCCAGCCAAGTTGATATAACAAAAAGCCATCATATCTGGGTAAATATAAAACACTAATTTCTTTCCTCTTAAGCTCTTTAAAATACCTGTAATTGCTTACACTAAAAATTTTAATATATTGATGGGATTTTCAATTTATGTAAATGTTATACATGTGACAAACGTAATATAAAATATGGTGGGTATGGAGTAAAGGGACCAATAGTGTTGTCAGGTTCCATGAGTGGTAATATTAACTTTTAGTCAACCAGGAAGGTAAGATAGATAATAGATAGATAGAACAACCATTCAAATATATATAATAATGTATATTTTAAGTCAGTATAAATTAAAACAGAAAACTAAAAATATTCAAATAATCAAAAAATAAGGCAGAAAAAGGAGACGAGAGAAACAAAAAACAAATAGTAATATAATAAAATAGCAGACCTAAATTCAACCCTATAGCTAATTACATTAAATGTTAATGGTCTAAGCATTGGAAGGACAAGAGTGTCAGAGTAGATTAAAAAAAAGACCCAAGCATGTTGCCTATAAGAGACACAGTTTAAATATAAAGATACACATAGTATGAAAGTAAATGGATGGTGGCAAATATATACCATGCAAGCAAAAAGCATAAGAATACTGGAGTGATGATATTAACATGAGGTTAAAAAAAAAAAGAAAAAGTAGACTTCATGACAAAGAATAAAACCAGGGATAAAATTTTCAAAAGGGATAATTCACTAGGAAGGCAATAATTATAAATGTGTTTGTATCCAATAACCCAGGCTAATGAATCAAGACTCGACAAAATTAGGAAAAAAAGACAATTCCACAATCTCAGTAGATTTTAAACACCCCTTTCTCAGTAATTGATGGAACAGGACAGAATGTCAATAAAGACACAGAAAATCTGAACGTCACTATCAACCACCCGGATCTAATTGACATTATAGAACTCTACATCCAACTGCAAAATGCACATTATTTTCAAGCACATGTGGTACATGAGAGACCATATATTGTGCCATAATACACTTGCTTACAGTAAGTGTATTTTCAATAAGTTCAAAGGGATGGAAATCATGTACAGTGTATCCTATGATCACAAGAGAATTAATCAACAATAACATATCTAGGAAAATCCAATTATATGAATTAAATGACATACTTTTAAATAATTTATGATCCAAAGACAAAATCACAAGTAAAATTAGAAAGTATTTTGAACTGAATGATAAAGAAAACACAATATCAAAATCTGTAAGATGCAACTGAAGTAGTGTTTAAAGGAAAACTTGTAGCTTTAAATGCAAAAACAGAAAGGCCCAAAAACAGTGGCCTAAGATTCTAACTGAAGTTCAAAAAAGAAGAGCAAAGTAAGCTCAAAGGAAGTAAAAGGAAGAAAATAATGATAAGAATAGAAATCAATGAAATTGAAAACAGTTAATAGAAAAAATTAAAAAGCCAGAACTAGTTCCTTGAAAAAAGCAACAAAATTGACAAACTCTTAGTTATATTGATGAGAAAGAAAGAAAGAAAGGAAACATGTCACCTATTTCAGGAATTAAAAAAAATGGGTTATCACCACAAATCCTACAGACTTTAGAAGGATACTAAGTAGATACTGGAGCAACTTTATGTCATTATATTTTACAGCTTAGAAGGATACTAAGTAGATACTGGAGCAACTTTATGTCATTATATTTTACAGCTTAGATGAAAGGGATACATTTCTTGAAAAAATGAAACTTATTAAAATTGGCATGGAAAGAAACAGAAAATCTGAATTATTATATTTGTGATAAGGAGGTTTCATATATTATCCTCCCCAAAAAGAGAAACGATAGACAAGCAGCAAAACATATGAACAGGCAATTCACAGAAGAAGAAACTTGAACGGTTCCTCATCCTATGAAAAGATGCTTGACCTCAGTAATAACTCAGAAAATGTAAATTAAAACTACAGAGAAAACATTTAACATTTAACAGGAAGAAATTAAATGCGTGACAATAAGCAATATTAGTGAGAATGTAGGAACAACAGGAACTCACTAACTTCTAGTGGATACGTAAATTGGTACGAATACTTTAGAGGGCAATTTGGCAACATCTAGTAAAATTGGCAAAGCAATTATCCAGCAACTCAGCAACTCCACTCTGAGGTGTATGCTGAGGGAAACTCACACATGTACACAGGAAACACATATAACGGTGTACATGGAAGCATTGATTGTTAGTATAAAATGCTGGAAACAAACTAAACATCCAGGGAGGGGGAAATGTATAAAAAACCTATTTTGACATATTCACACATGGAATTCTAAACAAAAGTTAATATAATGAAACTAAAGATACATGTCCAACATAAATAAACTTCAAAAAGTTAGAGGAAAAAATCAAGTTGCAGAAGAATACACAAATGATACCATTTATTTAACCACTTAATATATGAAAACAATGCTATATAATTTCAAGGATACATAGACAGTAGACATATACAAGGGAATGATAAATACCAAAATCAAATACTATTGTCTCTACTGAGAAACAGGAGAATCAGAGATGATACAAGGGATTTTAACCATATTTGTAATGTTTATTTTTGGACTGGTTGGTGCACAAAAGGGTATTCATTAGAGCAGTGGTCCCCAACCTTTTTGGCACCAGGGACCAGTTTCATGGGAGACAATTTTTCCACAGACGGGAAGAAGGATGGGGAGATTGTTTCAGGATGATTCAAGCGCATTATACTTATGCAGTCAAACCTGTCTGTTAATGATAATCTGTATTTGCAGCTGCTCCCCAGCACTAGCATCACCACCTCAGCTCCACCTCAGATCGTCAGGCATTAGATTCTCATAAGAAGCATACAACCTAGATCCCTTGCGTGTGTAGTTTACAGTACGTTTGGTGCTCTTATGAGAATCTAATGCCTCTGCTGATCTGACAGGAGGCAGAGCTTATGTGGTGATGCCAGTGATGGGGAGCAGCTGCAAATACAGATGAAGCTTTGCTCTGTCACCCGCTGCTCACCTCCTGCTGTGCAGCCTGGTTCCTAACAGGCCACGGACCAGTACCAGCCTGCAGCCCTGGGATTGGGGACTACAGCACTAGAGTATTCATTGCACCTTTATATATGTCTGAAATATTCTGTAATTCAAAAAATCAGAAAGGTACTGGAGTCCCAAATATGGCTGCTTGGCAAAAGATGGATGCTGCAGTCATAATGAGGGATCAGACGCCCTTGCTGAATGCCCTCAACTGTTTTGACTTCTGGAGGGGCGGGCCGTGATTACAGCTGCGATTAGGTGACTCACCATAATTATGTTTTGTTGAAATTGAATTTATTGAAGCATGAATCATTCTGCCCAAGTCCTACCTAATTGCTCCAATGCTGTGGATGGGAAGGATGGCGGAGGAGTTTTCCGTGGAAGTCATTATAGAATGAATGTGTGTGTGCATGCACACGTGTGTGCGTGTGCATGTGTATGTGCATGCATGTGCATGCCTGCACACACTCAGCCTCACTCACTTTGCAGAAAGCCAGCAGCACCACCCTGTCCTTTGTGATGAATCTTCACATGTTTATCTGTGATTTCTTCTGCCTTCTACCCCCTACTCATATTTATGAGCAACTCATTTTTGGCTGTTTGGCTCCCTGGGGGTCTCTGTGCCTCAGACCGCAGGACCCTCTGAGCGTTGCTGGTGCCTCAAAGCTGCTGACTTGCAGATTTTATCCTTGTTCTCCCAGCTCAGACCTCCCACTGCTCAGCAGGCGATTTAGGGATGCCCTCAGAGCTGTGTGCCCACTACAGAGCTGTAATTTAAATCAACACGGGTGCTCCGAGGAGGCAAACAGCAAACCCAGAGTGCGGTGGGAACCCCTGGGGCCTCCCCCTCTGTGGCTCATGTACATGGGATAGTGGAGGGTGATGACAATTCAGGGCTCTTATAACACTGTGACACACCCACAGCCTCACACAGGGAAAGAGGTTTGAGCCTTTCTTCTCTGCCTCCCCTAGCATGTGAAGGTGGGGAGACTCATTTATTTTATCTTTGTGGAATACAAGTTGAACAAATAAAATGGACCATGCCTGTAGCATGTGGAGTGTGGGCTAAACATGAGCAAGAAATAGCTGACCAACAGTTTTCCTACACACGATGGGCTGCAGAGGCAAACTCCATCATCATGATAGCAATGACAGCAAATGCATTTATGCCACTTACTAGATGCAGGCACTGTTCTAACCACTGTACACATTTTACACATTTAATCTTGACAACTCCATGGGGTGGGTGTCTTTACTAGCCGCACTTTGTAGATGAGGAAACTGAGGCACTGGAAGATTCAGTAACCTGCTCACACTCACTTGCTAATAAATGGGGGAGGCCAGACTCCAACTCAGGCTGTCTGGACCCAAACTCTGTGCTTCTAACCACTCCCGTATGCCTTGCACATGGCAGGCACAGTGCAGGGTGCTTTACAAAGTCATCTGATGGAACCTCAAAACAACTTCCCCTTAACAGGTGAGAAAACTAAAGCTGAGAGGGAGAGAGTAAACCGCAGTAACCTGCAAAGATTACACAAATAGTAAGTAGTACAACCAGGATCTGGAGCTAATCTGCCTGATTGCAGATCCACCCATGTCTACCCCTTTTGGTTCAAACGTCTGGCTGGATGTGGAAGCCCAAGCAGGTGAGGACACAGGGCAGAGTAGTCAGGAGAAATAGTGCATGGAACAGGAAAGCTGTATTCCACCCAATTGCCCATTTGCAGGTGCTCCCAGAAGGCTCCAGGGTGCCCTCATCTGCCTCCAGTTCTGACTTAGGGAATCATAGATCATGGAGGTCTTTTTGTGATTACTCCATCTTCTCCTACAACCATCTCCTCAATTCCATTGTTAAACACAATGGTGAAACTGGCATTTTAACAATCCACTGGCTTTTTTTTTTTAATCTTTAACCTCTGCTTATTAGAATTGACTATTAAAGACTGAATGCTTCAGGGAAAAGGTAACATTTTAAACCCACATTGACAAACTTGGGGGAATGAGCTGAGTAGTAATTGACCAGGACCCCTAGGTATAGATTCACAATCAGGATTTGGAAAATCAAAGAGGCAGCAAGGAATGGTGATGAGGTCAAACAAAGCCTTCATTAACCTACTTACTGCCCCATTATCCCCGGACAAATCTTGCTCTTGTCCTTTTCTTTCTGGTTTCTTGCCTCTGAAACACTGCAGACCCAAAGCTGGCAGATGAGACCAACTCCAGAGATCCTTGCAGACATGAATATCAGAATGTCAAGAGCTCAAGAGCCAGCTCAATTCTTTCGTTTACAGACCAGGAAACTGATACCGCAATTGCTACACGATTCCTTTATGGTTACACAGCTAGACAGTATCAGAACCAATAATAAAACTCAGAAATAATGGTCCTGAGAAAATCAACAGCCCTGAGCTGCTGAAGGAATAACCATACATCCAGTCCTCTGACTTTCTCCATTCTTTAAAAGCTTGTTATTCTTCAGTAACACCACAGAAACGTCCTTCCACAAAATAGTGGAAGTGTTGCATGGTAGAGAAACACTAAGTTTGGAGTCACACCTTCACATTCCAGTTTCAGCTCTGATATTCATGTGCTGTGTTATCTAGGGGAAGTCACCTCCTTTCAGACCCTCAAATTCCTCACCTGTCAAACGGAAAAATTGTAAAACCCTTTCTTATAGACTTGTTTTGAGCATGAGTTAAATTACCACATTTGAAAGCACCTGGTATAGCTTCTGGTCCACTTTTGGGGCTTAGTGAATGATTTATCATCACAGTTTGATTGGAGGAAGAATATCTGGGATCCTTGAGGAACTTAGTTTGATTTTCTACCCCAAATGGACCACCAACTGCTTGCCCTTTTTTCTTAATTCTGAACACTTTTATAATTGTGTCTTCTATTCCTGTTATCTTTTCTTTTTTCCAACCTCTTAGTTTGGCATCGTTCCCCAGGCTGACAAATGTATTATCAATTTTATCATCCAGAATGCAGAGGATGGTAAGAATCACTTTCCATTTCTGACCTTTATGGATGCTCACTTATCACGCCCCGGCCTTGGCCTCTCCCAGGCGGAGCCCTACTCGTGGGAAAGCTGTGTGTGGAGTGAGCTGTGCAGCCACTTGTACGTCTACCAAAGACATGTGGGTCCTATTTCTCTCATGCTATTGGTCACAACACTCACTCTTCTGGAGCTCACCTTCTTCTTGAAAGTTATTCCATCTTACCCTCTGCTGTTCCTCTTCCCCAATTCTCCTCTCCTTTCTCTGATGTCCTCTGATTTCTCTAGTTCCTCTTTTTATTTCACCCATTAGACACAGAAGCACTTGGGTTCAATACATATCCATTTGCTTTAATTTTTATGACTAGAACAATGACAGTCCCATCCCCTTTCCCCCTATTTGGAGAAAGACCCAGAAGGAAAATGGCATCTCATCAAGAAACTTTTAATATGTCTTATTTAAGTAGTCATCTTAAAGCTGTGGCTGAGTCTTCGACCTGTAAAGTAAAGCTTAGACCTGAATATTAACAACACAGAAATATCCTTGAACACTCTGTGTATGCAGAAGATTCTATGAAAATTTTGGGGAAAAGAAAACTAATATGAATGTTTTGTCATTGTTATTGAAATTAAAGAAAAAAGCATACTTTATGTTCCAATGGATAGATGGAAGTTAAAGGTAATCTCAAGAAACAGAGGGGAATAAAAACCCAGGGAAGGTAGGAAGTCAGCAATGAAGGTAACCATAAAAATTTAATTTGCTGAGATTACATCTGCACTACCCAAATCATAGCAAGGGAGTGCTACAATTCTTAGGAAGTGGAATTTGTATTTAGGACAGCTTCATCTATTGATAGGATTTAAATTACAACCATTTTTAAACTAGCACCAAAATGCATACAACTCCAAAATAAATCTGTGGAGCTGATATTGTTCTTCAAAACATCATCTTTGTCTGTTCATCACCTCATCTCCTTCGTCCATCTCCAGCAATGACACCTCAATCTGCCCTGGAGCAGGCTTATAACTTGAAAGCATCTTCTCCCCCCTTCACCCCCCATGTCCACTTCACATTCAAACCCTGCCAACACCACAGGGGGTGGGTGAGTGTAACCACAGTAGATTCAGATGTGATCAGCGTGTTGCTTGCAATACACCAAGTTTAACCTAAGACAATCAGCCTGTGAAAAGGAACAATAAACTCCCATCATTACTTTTTATCACTCAAATTGGCCAAAACAGATTAGATTTGTGGAACCATTTGTTCCTGCCTGGGAACATGGACATGTGTATTCAGCAAAGCCTTAGAATTCCATCTTCCTTCTAGCTTCAAAACCTATTTCTCCTTTCTCCCATTTCCTCACCCCTAGATGCCTGAAGCAGCCTCCTGCTTACATTCTTGTTCCCCTCGCCTCCTCTCCCCTCAGCCTGCATTATCTAACTTATTTAGACATCAGAGCAATTGAGCCACACTTTCACCACTTGTTGTTCTCGCTGCAGATCACCAAATAGTCACTAATATGCTGCCATATGTAAACAGGAGACAAAGTAAGTGTTTTTGACCTAAATCTTTGAGACCTTGGTTCTTGGTAAATGAAAAATCTTCTTTACCTCATGAGGATGTGTATTTAAGCAGACATTGAGTGAGAGGTTGAGGAAATTTTATATCATATTTTGGGGGAAAGACCACTATACCTCTAATACTAGACCATCTGGGAATTTAGAGTAATCTGTACCAGAGACCAGAAGATCTAAAACTCGGATTCCAGAAGATTGGGCATCACTCTCTGTGCACCTATCAACATGCATATATAGACAATCACTCCAGAAAGAAGGGAGATTGGGCAGCTGGCTGGATTTGCTGAGACATCTTGAACTATTTTTTGAATGTTTGGGGTTTGGCAAATAAATGCATTGTGCCCCCAAGCACCTTTTTCCCTTCATTTATAACTCATGTATATTGGAAAGGAAATTTAATTCTTATGGTCCTGATTCACTCACATTTAACCCATCAAAATCCAGCTTGATGGGAACCATTGGATGCCTGTAAGCCTTCTGAACCTTGTGTAATAAACCACTTGGAGCTGTCTTTTCTTTGAATCTCAAAGAACAATGAGGAACTATTTTCAGTGGCTTTAGTCAGGGGAGCAAGATGGGAGTTTGATTTTGACCTCAGATTTTACCACAGCCAACAAATTCTAACTTTGTTCAGACATTGCCACGCCTTGTATTTCATTCTTGCCAATAACATAAGGTCCAGGAACCACCGTTTTGTGAAAAGTCAACAAATGTGGACTGAGTTCCAACTCCAAATGTGTGGTGGGTACTGTGTGGCTTTCTGGCACTGGGTCTCGACATCCTCCCCAGTAGTGAGCACCTCCCTTCCCTGATCTTTGAGTGGCTCTTCTTCTCTATGCAATAGTCTAAATGTATAGGAGACACCTCATATGGTTCATTCATAAAGGGTCAGTGGAGAAGGATGGAAAGAGAAAAACATCAGGAAATAGAATCCTGTAAAGGCAAAAAGAGCATTATAACCTATACATGGATGGCATGGATTATGGGAACATTTGCAGAATATGACTGTAGTTCACAAAATCTGTATGCTCACCCAGAAGTATATCTTTGAACGACTTCAAACCTAATGTGGAAATTGTGATCATGTTTGTCCAATTCAATTACCTACATCAGAAGAAGATGAAAGAGGAGTCATAACTAATATGCAAGCAATTATTATCCAGATTTGGCTTTTGATTTCTCTCTAACAATCACAGACAAATTTAAACATTTAATCCCTCTCTGCCTGGGCCTGACCCTCCCATGTGGGAGACAGAATCTCACATGTGGGAGACAGAGGCAGAGAACAATTTATTTCTAGCCCAGTTGGTTTCTTGCCCAATTGGATAAGTGGTAGGAATAGAGGCCAGGTGGTCCCGAACTATTCACAGATAACCTGTTCACAGGTAATAAGGAGCTAGCTGTTCCCCCTGCAGAACAAGCCAATGCTTAGAATTTCCCGACTCGTGCCTACCATATTCCCAACCTCATGTTTCATTAAGATCAGAGTGCTTGTAAACACCATTCCTGGAGCCCACATTTCCCCCTGGCCTTTCAAGGCACACTATGTCTTTCATCCTGAGTCCCACAACAACACACAAAGGAGAAAAGAAGAGAAGAAGAGTATAAGGATCTCTTCCCACCTTTCCATTGAGACCACGGTGTTATTTATGTCCCTTCATTTCATCCAGAGCATGACTCTGGGCTACCTAGCTATTAAACATTCACTAATTTTGAGACTTGTGAAAGTGCAATTTCCAGCAGAACAGTGGCTTTTATTGTTTCTCTCTGGTCTCAGAGCAATTTAGGCCATCTAAAGAGAAAGGCTGGAAGTTTCTCTTGTCAATTCAGCCCCAAAATGGAAAAAAAAAATATTAATTTGAAATCCAGAAAAGAAATAAAAATTAAAGAAGGAAATTACTGACTTGGAAGAGATGACCTATCTGACTAGAATTAAAATAGAATGTATTAAAGTCAATAACATGAATTCCCACCTCATTGTCACTAGCATGAGTTGTTCATCCTGAATTGCCTCCAGCCAGGGCAGCTGTGATAGGAGGGACACGTAAGGCTTTGAAATAAAGTTTACCTGGGTTCAAATTGCAGCTCTGCCTTTTGCTACCTCTATCCCCTCATCATTATGAGCAACAAGTTTTATCATCCACACAATAGGGAAAATAATTCCTCTTCACAGGGTTGTCATGAAGATTGAATGGATTCTGGATTTAAAGTGTCTAGCACAGGGTTGGCACAGAGTGGAAGGTCATAAGTGACAGCTATGAAATATCGAGCTCACAAACCTTGCTGTTTTTCCTGGAATTTTCACTGGTTGTTTTTTTGAGTTAAAGATTGAAAGTTACTATTAAAAGTCAAATATGTTGCCTAGAAGAAATTACAGTAATCTCTTGCAGTGATTATCATCTTGTATATATTAATGCACAGCCTAGCTTTCTGATGTGATAGGGACAGGAGATAGGTTGATTTTAATGCCTAGAAGGAAAAGAAAAAAGTCTAGAACATAGTATGCCTGAGAAAGAAAATTCAAGTGGGCACTAATTGTTGAGACTCCAGGAAGTCAGGATGCCAGATGACAGTGGGGAGCCAGAGGAGAGGAAAATGGCAGAAGAAACGAGACCCTCTGCATATGGAGAAATCATAATTTTGCCTGGGAGACAAGGAAATGATCAAACGCTGCCACCAGAATTTATGCTTGCGTCACTAATAGACCATCTCTCCCAGAAAGGCAGCTTTGCTTTCTTCTGCAAGTCTGCCTGAAGCCTAGTTTCTTCCTGAGGCTCCTTACAACAATGCACATGGTAGGAGTAAAATGAATGAGGCTGGATGATCCAGGAACACAGTGGGAGTTCTAGACATCCATGACCAACAGAAAACATTCTTATTCTCCACCAACCTGAGTCTTTGTAATGGTCTTTTGTGACAAATACAGAGCAATTGAGTCCTCACTCAGAAACCTTAGACCAGTCACAAAATATAAAATGACTGGTTGACCCTCACTACCTAAATGATGAACACTGTCATACGCACCTGCGTCATCAGAGTGGAGAGAGGAGGCAGTGGGATTCTAGCAGCACAAGGAGATTAAAGGGATTGGATAAGTGGTACCTTAGTGATTGTTTTCTGGAACCTGATAAGTTTGCAGACCACATCAAAGTTCCACCTGTCTCAGAACTCGCATAGTGCTAAAAGCCTCTGAGGGTGGGGCAATTGTCAAGAACATTTACCTGCAAGTGATTTAATATAGATACTACCTGAGGCAGTGTATAACAGTTGGTGAAAACAATAGACTAACCAAAAGGGAAAATGAAGAGCTAGACAATGAGATGTCCATAGAGCTTGGAAAAACTCTAACACACTCTTGCAAGTCTAGAAGGCCACACCTATGCATGGGGCTGTGCCCGTGCTCAGGAAAGACTTGAGAGAGCCCCGGCTGCCCTGAGGATCTGTGCAGGCAGGAAATACATAGACCCAAATATCCAAATATCCATCAAGTGATGACTAGAAAAATAAACTTGTGGTATATCCATACAATGGAATATTATTCATCCATAAAAGGAATGAAGTACTGATACATACTACAACGTGGATGAACTTGAAAACTTTATGCTAATTGAAAGCAGAAAGAGAAAGAGGACATACAGTGTATGATCCATTTATATGGAATGTCTAGAATAAGAAAATTCATAGAGAGAGACAGTAGATTAGTAGTCTATAGGGGCTAGGGGAAGGGGATAATGCTAAAGGATGTGAGGTTCCTTTTGGGGATTATAAAAATGTTCTGGAATTAGATAATGGTGATGGCTGTACAATATTGTGAGTAGACTAAAAGCTGCTGAATTGTATACTTCAAAATGGTGAATTTTATGTTATGTGAAATTGTACTTAATGTGAATTTTTTATCTCAAGAATTTTTTTTAAATGTGAACGTAGGGGAGGTTGGGGTGTTTCTTCTCCCATCTCTTAATTTTTCATTGAGGACTCTCTGGCAGCAGGCCTATTCTTCTTTGTCTAAATTTCCCAATAGGCAGTTTCTCTTCCAGAGCTTCAGTTCTCACTAGGCTGCGCTAATATTATTTCTTCTTCTTGCCCCTCAGTCTAGAAGTGATTTTCTGCCGTTGCTGTTCTCTGGGTAGGTACCTCAACATTTTTGTTTCCCTGGCCTTTTTGCACCATTGGAGGTAAGCTCTTTATTTAAGTCACAAACTGTCTCAGTGAATTCTGTTTCCTGCTGGGACCCTGACTGGTAAACGGGTGTTCTCAACTGATAGTCAAGCCGTGTTCTTTGAAGCTCTGATGCTCTGGAATGAGCTCCAACGGACGGTGGATATATGACCATAGAATTTTCAAGGAATGTTAGTGTTTTCTGATATCCTATTCTCAACCCCGTTGTTAACTCATTCTGTACTATCTTGGGAAATTTCATTTCCCACAATGGCTTCAGCTATCACCTCTGTACCTGTGACTACTCAATTTGGGATATTTGTCTCTAAATAGATTCCTGAGTTCTAAACAAATCTTTTCAATGTGTGATTAAGGTTTCCCCACGAATGTCGAACAGAAAATTCAGTAGGAACACTTTTCTCTATCTTAGTGAATAGCATCATCACCTATCCATTGACTCAAATCAGGCACTCAACACTGTCTTCAAGGCCTCTCTCTCATTGTCCAAATGGGTTTCAAATCCCACTTACACTTCAGAGATTATTATGGGCAATGGGTCTTCAATTCCCTTCTCTCATCATCTTATGTTCATACTTCTAAATATCCTCTCTACTACCAGTTTCTTCTTTGTCCATGAAGTTCTCTACGTTTCTGCTGTCCTTTTAAGAAATCAATGTGACCATATTGTTCCTGTACACAAACCTTTCCTTGACTCTTTGCTGCCTGCAGAATAAACTCTAGACTCTCTAGTAAGGCACCCAAAGCCATCACAAACTGACTGCAGCTCATTGTTCTAGCTCTTCATTGACCTTCATACACCCTACATACACTTCTCCATTTCCTAAATATTTCCTGCTTTTTCATGCCTTTGTGCATTTGTACATACCATTGCCTCTGAGTATAAAAGCTCCAAAGTTGCTTATTTATCTGATGAAGTATTCATTCTTCAAGGCTGAAACAATTCATTTACTCACTCAACAAATCATTATTGAGAGTACAATATACACTAAGCACTATATTGGGTATATAGTGGTGAACGAAACCAACCTGGTCTCTGCTCCCACAGCACCCAATGTCTAGTGGAGAGATGAATGTTAACTTGATAATCTCTTAAACAACTTCATAATCATAATTGTGATTAAGTGCCATGAAGGAAAATTATAGAGTATCAGGTCCTCTCTGAAGCCCACTGAGATCCCCCAGGCAAAGGTTACTTATTCTCCTCTGAGCACTAAATTTAATTGGTGTTTTATCATGTCTGCCCCAATAGAGTTTGAAGCAGAAACTGGGTCATGTTTTAATGTTCAGTGTCAGGCAACATTTTTTACCTGAAATAGATACACGGTATATGCATAGGACATGGCTAAGTGAATAAACAAATTAAATAAACAGTTTTAGGTAAGAGATTGACTCTTTGAAATTACCCTAAAAATAATGAGAGCAATAGCCCTAAGAGTTTTCACTGATCTCTAGTTTCTTTACTAGCATACAAATCTTTCAAGTTTTCTAAGGAAATATGTCTCACAATAGAAATTGTGCTAATGGATTCAGTGTTTCATTGACTAATTAACTTATGCATTATCCTATGAAAAACCCTCTCATGGTTTTTATTGTCATCTGGAATAAATTCTGGACATCGTGAATCTGAACAAAGCTGTTGTAAGCATTTGTGGGGTACTTGTCTATGGATCGTTACCTCCGTAGGCACAGGCTATGCCACATGGGCCACACCACATGTGGTTTATTGACTAATTCTTTATACCTCTCTTATTCATCCATTTTTAACATTTTGCCCTTTGTGTGCTTGGATTAATTTTTCATCTGAACCATTGAAATGAAAGTTGTATACATCATGACACTTTATCTCTAAGCATTTCTTTTTGTATCTCCTAAGAACAAGGACATTTTCCTATATCTCCACATCATTATAACTCTCAATAAATTTATCATTGATGCCATAACATTATCCAATATACAGTAAATATTCACATTTTCCCAATTATCACAATAATGTCTTCCATAGCTGTTTTTAAAAATCAAAGATCAAATCTAACGTCATAGATCACAGTTATTTGTCATGTCCCTTTATTATTCATTAACAATTCCCTCACTTTTTTTTCCTTTGTCTTTTGTGAGAGTGGGATTTTTGCAACACCCAGGCTGCTTTTTATGTAGCCAGCCCCACGAATTCAGATTTTTCTGATTGTTTTCTTATATTTACTTATTTTTTAATTGACAGAAAAAAATTATATATATTTATCATGTACATGTTTTTAAAATATGTATACATTGTAGAATGTCTAAACTGAGCTAATTAACATATGAATAACCTTACATATTTATCATTTTTTGTGGTGAGAACACAAAATCTCTCTTTGCAATTTTCAAGAATACAATACATTGTTATTACCTATAACTATAGTCACCATGTTGTACAATAGATCTCTTGAACTTATTCCTCCTATCTGACTGAAATTTTGTATCCTTTGACCAACATCTCCCCAACCCCTCAACCACCCCCAGCCCCTGGTAACCGCCATTCTACTTTCTACTTCTATTAGTTCAACTTTTTTAGATTCCACATATAAGTGAGATCATGCAGTATTTTGTCTTTCTGTGCCTGGCTTATTTCACTTAACACAATGTTTTCCAGGTTCATCCATGTTGTCTTAAATGACAGGATTTCCTTCTTTTTTAAGGCTGAATGGTATTCCATTGTGTATATATGCCACATTTTCTTTATCCATTTATCTGTTAATGGACACTTAGGTTGATTCCATAACTTGGCTATTGTGAATAATATTGTAACAAACATGGGAATACAGCCATTCCTTTGACATACTGATTTTAATTTTTTTGTCTATATACCTAGTAATGGGATTGCTGTATCTTATGGTAGTTCTTTTTTTATTTTTTGAGGAAACTCTACACTATTTTCCCTAATGATTGTGTTGTTTTCTCATATTTAATTTCTGATTAAACATATTTGGCAAGAATACAGCCTAAGTTTTGTTGTGTCTTTCTCAGTATATCACATCAGGAGGCAGATAGATTATCCCATTATCAGTAAAGCTGTCTGATTACTGCTTAAGATGGTATCCAACAGATTTTTCCAAAGTAGAGATACCTTTCTAATTTGCAATTTAGTAAATAACTCATGAGATTAAGCTTTAAATCTGTGTGAATATCTTGTTACCCAATAAGCTTTCACCAGATAATTTTAGTATCTATAGTTGATACTTGCCTGAACCAATCATTACGTCAATAGTGACAAAATGGCTATTTGCTATCATTCCTTCAACATTTTGCTAGCATTCTTCTATAAAGAAGAACTCTTCTTAGCCTTCCTACAATTTTGTTTTTCTTGTTTGTTTGTTTGTTTTTGAATATTATTATTTTTTAATTCAGTGTGTGAAAAGGCATTATTCTTTTTGATTTTTTCCTAATTTTTCCTAATTTGACCACTGGGAATTTCTTCAAGCTTGCTCCTGTGTTTATTGGGTATATCCCCATTAGTTATTAAATATTTTATTGTTTTGGGTGAAAATATTCACCCAAAATTACACTTTTTCTTCTTCATACCTGAGATCTTTCATTGAACAGAGATAAGAAATATAAACATTTAAACCATGAGTTCATTCTGATACCTTCAAATCCAATACAGAGGACTCTTTGTCTCCTCCTGTTCCGTGTTTGTGGTTCCCTTCTCTTATTGTGGCTAACGACGTCCAAAGTTGATTCATTTCTCTATCCTACAGTTTTTAGGATACTACACAATACCACAACCAACAAAAACACTACAGAGAAAAGTTTAAATTTCTTGGCAGTTCTTTTTTGCCCTTAAACTATATCTCATCAAGCACGTGCAGAGTACTGTGTACAAAACTAGTTTCTGTGTGACTGTGTTATCAACTGGTTGTGCGGTAAGGTTTATTTGTTTTTCTTTGCGCTCAAATTGAGATCTTTTGTCCTTTATTTAATTTTATTTTTTGAATCTATATAACTTTATCATGGTTTGAAAATCAAAACTATATAAAAAGGTCTACTCAGAAACACTTCAGTCCTTTTCATTCCTACTACCCAGTTCTGATTCCTACTCTGCACCAACTATGTAGGCAACCATTTATTTAGTTTCTGGTTTCTTCTTCTCAGAGTTCTTTTTGTAAACATGAGCGTGTGTGTATTCTTCTTTCTTATTTCCCCTCCTTTTTCACATAAAAAAATAGCTCATTGTATGTACTCTTTTGTACTTTGTATTTTTTTTTAAATAAAAAATATCCTGGAAATAACTCTAAGCAATTAATAGAGATCTTCCTCAATCATTTTTTATAGCTGAATAGTTACTGCGGTATGTGGATGTCCCATAGTTTATTCAACTAATATCTTATATATTGTCAGGTTGTTTCTTTTTTTTTCCTTCTATAAATCATGGTTTGATGAATAACCTTATGCATATGTTTTTTGTTTGTTTTATTTGTTTGTTGGTTTGTTTTTGAGGGTTAGCTTTAGGGTAAAGTTATGGGAGTCACACTGCTGCGTCAGAGGGGAAATGTTGCACATATGATTTTTTTAGATATTGCCATATTTCCCTCCAGATGGATTACCGTTTAAACTTGCAAAAGCAATGCATGTACCCTGTGCTAGGGGCTGAATTGTGTCCCCTCAAAATTTATATGTTGAAGCCCTAAACCCCAGGGCCCAGAATGTGACTGTATTTGGAAATAAGTCCTTTAAAGAAGTGATTAAGTTAATACTGGACTTCTAGCCTCCTGAGCTGTGAGAAAATACATTTGTGTTGTTTAACCCACCCAGTCTGTAGTATTTTGTTATAGCAGCCCAAGCTGACTAATACAACCTCAGATTCATGAACAACTTATGTTGTTAAACTAGTAAATTTTTTCCAATTCAATTGGTGATAAAAGTATAGTTTTATTCTGCATAACTATTATTATGAGTGTAGCTGAGCATCTTTTCATGTGTTTAAGTGTCATTTTCCTATATTTTAGTGGAGATTCATGATTTTTGGTCTTTTTCTCAATTAAAAAAAATGCTTTATATATTAGGGAGATAGCCACTTATCTCTGATACATGTCGCAAATATTTCCTCCCAGTGACTCACTATTTGTGTGATTTTGCTTATTTTTTTCCACACACTTCTTTCTTAATTGTGGGTGGTAGAATTCATCAATCTTTCTATAATCACGTATGAATATTTAATCACATTTAGAAAATCTTTCCTACATTCAAGTTGCAAAAAAGTTCACCCATGTTTTCTTCTAGTACTTGTATGGTTTGTTTATTTTATTTAGATTTCTCATCCTTTTAGAGTTTACTATGTTATATGGTGTAAGGTTTGGATCCAGTTTTATCTTTTTCCAAATGGCTATCCAACTGTCCCAGCACCATTTTTTAAAAAGTCCCCATCTTCCCCAGTAATTTGAAATGCCACTTATATCAAATAATACATTTTTATGCACACTTGAATTTATTTCTGGACTTTCTATTCCATTCCTCTGGTCTCTCTATTCATGTGCCAGTACCACACTGTGTTAACCATCAAGCAGCCATAGTATGTTTTAATGTCTGGTAAGACCATTCTCCCCTCATTGCTTCCCTCTGTCTCCTGCCCAGGGTTTCCCAGCTATTCTTGTATGTTTATTTTTCTACATGATTTTAAAATCAACTTGCTTAGCTCCAGAAAACAAAACAAAGATTTTGTTGACATTTTCCTTGCAATCGAGTTAAATTCATATGTTAACTTGAGAAGAATTGACATCTGTATGATGTTGAGTAATTTCTCTCCAAGAACAGCAGATGCCTTTTTACTTGCTCAAGTCTACTTTAATGTCTTTCAGAAGAATTTTTAAATTTTCCTCATTTCTATTTTGCATATTTTTTCTTAGTTTTCACTTTCTTTGTTGCCGTTATAAATAGCTATTTCCTCCTCTGTTATATCTTGTAATTGGTTATTTTTTGTATACATGAAGGCTATTGATTTTTATAAGCTAATTTATATTGTACTATCTTACTGAATTCCTTATCTAATTTCAATTAGTTTAATCACTAATTCTCATGGGGTTTCAAGCTTTATTACCATTTCATCAGCAAAGTCTTCCACCTTTATCTAATTGTATTGATTAACAACTACAATACAATACAATTTTATATAGTAATGAAGATAGCACCCTTATCTTATTTCTGGGCTTAGAAGGAATGCCTTCTATGCTTTTCAATTAATTAAGATGCTAAGTTTAGGATAGATGTATGCATATATGTATAAATCACATATATACATGTACATACACGAAATTGTGTAAAGAAAGCATCCATCAATTCCTATTTTATTGAGTGCATTTTTCAGGAATGAGTGATGAATATTACTGAAGGTCTTTTCAGCACCAATGAAGATAATTGTATGATTTTTCTTCTCAAATCTACTAGTAAAGTGAATCATATTAATGAATTTCTTCATATTGAAAGTGCTTGCATCCCTGAAATTTGGTATTGAAGTTTTATTTATTAATGCAGTATTTTATTTTGCTAATGTTTTATTTAATTTTAGCATCTACATTAGTAAAAGAAATTGGCTTTTAGCTTCCTATAATAATAATGATAATTGTTACATTATTTTTACTAACCTTTATTAGGTTTAGAAATCAATGTTATACTCACTTCTTAGAAAGACTGTGGAAGTTTTCCTTTATTTTCTATATCCTGGAACAATTTATGGAGCATTAAGGTTATCTGATCTTTGAAGATTTATAGAATTCTCCTGTGAAACCATCTGGGTCTGGTGTCTCTGTGTGGAATAATTTGTTGATAACTTTCTCCATCATTTTTCTCTCTGGAGAATGATCTGCTTAAGCTTCCTATATCAAATGGGGTCTGTTCTGATAAGTTAAATTTTCAACTCGAGTATCATCAATTTCATAGTTTTCAAATGTATTTGCATAGAGTTTTGCAGCACAGTCCACTTATGATTTATTTTCCTTTTTACAATGGTTATTTCCCTCTAGTCTTTTCTTGTTTTGTACATTTGTGCTTTGCCTTTTTTTCCTGATTAGGTTGGCTATTGGTATTTTGCATTTTGATTCATTGACTAGTTCTACTGTTTTTATAGTTTTCTATCGCTTCAATTTCTTCTTTTATACTAATTATTATTTCCTCCCTTGTGCTTTCATTTTATTTACTTTGTAATTTTTCTAGATTTTTAACTGGAAATTAAATTTGTTTATTTTAATTATTTTATTATTGATTTAAGTATTTAAACCATGGATTTTCCTCAGATCACTACTTTAATTATATCTCATAAATTCTATGTGCATACTTTCCATTCTATTACTGTTTTTAGAAAATCTTCAATTTTAATTTGTGTATTCCCCTTTCATTCAATGGTTGTTTAATAGAGAGATGCTATTGTTAATTTCCGGGTAGAAGAACATCTTTAAATTAATTTTTACTTCATGGCAGTTACTAAAGACTTTCTTTGTGACTACAGTGTACTGAATGCTTATGTCCCCCTAAAATTCATATGTTTAAATCCTAATGGTATTAGGAGGTAGAGCTTTTGGGAAGTGATTAGGTCATGAGGGCTCTGCCCTCATGAATGGGATTAGTGCTTTTATAAAAGAGACTCCAGAGAGCTAGCTAGTCTCTGTCACCATGTGAGGACACAGCAAGAAGTTGCCATCTATGAACCAGGAGGTGGGTTCTCACCAGACACTGAATCTACCACACCTTATAAGCCTCCAGAACTGTGAGAAAAAAGTTTCTATTGTTTCTAAGCCACCCAGTCTATATTTTGTTATAGCAGCCCAAATGGACTAAGACAGTGACTCAACCTGTGGCCAATTTTTCTGAACATTCTCTTTGTGCTTAGGAAGAGGGTATATTCTCTATATTATTGAGTAGAGGTTTGATATATGTCCATAATATCTACCTTACTCATTATGTTGATTAAACCTGTATGTCCTTATTTATTTTATTGTATCCATTTGTCTGGAGCACTTTTGTTAATCTCTTTATTCTCAGCTGTTCTGAATCACTTTATCATGGGTGCGTCTCTTATGTATCTCATAGAAATTGGGTTTTGTTGTGTGAGTCAATTTGAAAATATTTTTAATGGAGAAGATATGCAATTTATTAATAAACTTAATAAATTATAATAATATGATAAATATAATTTATTAATACAATTGATGTGCTTGGTCTCAACTCATATTTTGTGTAAAATGGTGTGTATTATATTTCTTTCTCAACATGGTTCATTTCCTGTGCTCCATTTTATATTTCTTTTGGTATTTAGGAAGATTAGTATTTTTGTTCTAGTGCTTACTTTTTTACCAATACCAATTGTAATGCCCCTAGTCTATTTACCCTGCTACTTAATGTTTTGTTTGCTTTAAATGATATCCCTCATTCCCACCTATTATCTATGCAACAATGTATTATTTCAGTTTTGTCAGACGTATAACGGTTGTACTATTTTTCCACCCTTGTCCCCGTCCTTGTTTTAATTACAGATTTACATCAAAATATGCTCAATTCTCACTCCCAGTCCATTCACCAAAGCTTCCCAGGTCCTGGTCCTATTTTGGTTGAATGATGTTCATCCTCTAGTCAGTCCCTTAGAGAGGAATAGTGAGTACAGTGTTCTCTGTGGTCTTGCACATAGAAAACTGCTTCTCACAGTCTTGATTCTTGAAGGCTAGCCCATCTAGATACAGTATATTCTACACTCCTTTAGTTTCTTGAAAATGTAACTGCATTGTACTCTTATTTTATGTGAGAAGTCTGATTTTCTTTCCCATGTAAGTGATTTGGCCTTTTTGCCTGGAGATCCAGAGAATATTTTTTTCTTTACCTTTAAAATCTAATATTTTCATAGTATATGCCTCAAACTTCACCGTTTGAGGTTTATTTTCCCAGGTACAGTGTGGGTCCTTTAAAGATGCAGATTCAAGTCTTCTTTAAATTTTAGAAATTTGTCTTAGCTTATGGCTTTAAATACTAGTGATTTTCCATTGTAATTTTTTTTCTTTGTCAGGATATTCTGAGGCTTTTGTCTATCAATTATATTCTCTCTGATCTATTTTGCTTTGTTCTATATTTTATCTACATTCTCTTGGATTGGATTTTTTTCATGACTTTCCTCAAGGCTCATATTTTCAATCAAATATGTTGTCCCATGGGTACATGGTAATTTAGCCTCTATTTTTAAGGTAATTTTGTCTTTTCCTTCCATTTCTTCCCCAAGTTCACTCAATTCTTATTTCACATTCTTCCCAGGTTTTTTTTTTTTTTTGTCTATTTCTGCTCTAAACCTTAGAACTTCTAATTTAAGGGTTTTTGTTTCATATTTTCAAATGCTTGTTTTATGATATTTAATTCTGTTTGGGTGTTATGGTAAGGTTTTCTTGTGCTTCATATTTGATTTTGTTAAGATAATTTTCATCTGCCGAAATGTTTTGATTCTTGTATTTTGTTTCCTTAGTTAGTCGCCTTGTATTAATGTCATCTGCCATTTTCTGTTCATTTTTAAATGTTTAAATACACAGTTGTACGTAGGAACAGTTATGGTGTTTGGACGGCTGACAATGTTTCTTAGTTCAAGAGCACCCTCTTCTGCTGGCATGGGAAACTGTAATTTCTTTCGGTGATGGCACCTTTTGTGGGGGAGGGGTTGGTGTGTTTTCTGCTTTTTGAGATTCACTTTGTCTGGTGGGATGCTCTTACTCCCTTTTCCCCTTCACTAACAAGCCTCCTCATGCACTGTAGCCAGATGGCCTTCTCTCTTCCAGAACTGGTGGCTCTACTCATGCCAGCTCAGCCGGGTGCATAGCCAAGCCCTTCTCTTCAATTTGCTAGATCCTGTGCGCTTAAGCTACCTGGTCCCAGAGCTGTTCTAGTTATTTTTCACTCAAGTACAAACTTGTCTTTCTGGGAGTTATTTTAATCTGTGTTTGCTACACCAAGGCCCCCAAATCCCTTTCTTCTTTCCATATAGTCTTCTACCTGATTCTTTGCTCCAGCATGTGCTCTGGAGTTGACCTTGTTGATCTGGGAGTTTACTCTCCTACCTATATGTAATTTGAAATGTGGAGTATTCTTTCTCTCTTAGTTATATGGGGGGGGGGTGTGTAAAGAGAGAGAGAGAGAATGAATTTGGGAGTCTTTATTGACTCAGGAAATTCTTAAAATTGTTTTGAACATGAGAAAACTAAATTTTAGGTTTAACAATAAAGTCTTATCAGAGTCAGGTCTGGCTTCCAGGCCAGTTCTACCACTAATGCCCCATGTGGCCTTGGACAAGTCATTTTCTCTGTGTGCCTGTTTTCTCTCTTAGTGGAAGAGTATCCGTAAGTGCCTTTCTATTAATACTCAATAAGCTTTAGACCACTCCTCTTGCCATTCTTGGCTCCCTTTATATGCACACAAATGAAATTAACTTGCATCTTATAACTCAGGCCTCAGCACCATGAAGAAAACAAGCCTTGTGTTAAATGAGTCTTGGAAAAATGTAAATAAATATAAACTTGCTTCCCAGGCTGATTTAAAGAGAATTGAGGCCTTGTAAGGGATAGAGGCTCAGTTGGGAGCTGCCATGTGTCTGTGTTGGGTTTCTGTACAAGGTCAGAATGTTCCCTCTGAAACACACAGTCCTCACCAAGTCCGGGACAAGCCAAATTCCCCGACCTCCTCCCCTCATCTCCACGCTCCTCTGGGCGCAGGGTCCTGCCTCTAGACCACCTCTCACTCCACGAAATACTTCCACTTCTAGAGGAGACCATAATTTTAAATAAGCCAAAATAGGGAAGGAGCAGGGGAATTTCAAGGGTAAATGTGAAAATACACAAGGTCACCATAACCACTGTTGCTCAATAATGTGAATTTATGGAGTGTTCTCAGTTTTCATGTGGCTAAAATAATGATGCATACTCCCCACTCATAGTGGCTGAAGAGGCAGTATCACAGATGACTCATCCAGAAGGGCCCTCCAGAGGTCAGCCTGGCAATGCCCTTGCCTTGCTTTGAAATGGCTCTTGCCCATTATAAACAGATGCAAGTATTAAGTGGGTAGGGAGATTTTCCTATTCTTAAAGTTGTCAAGGTCAGGAGATGAATCTGCCCCCTCAGTCACCTGCTCACGGGTTCCCACCACGTTGACATTCAGGAAGCCAAGCAGAGATAGACTTCCTTTGTCAGCATCCAATCTTCAGCACTACTCATTTCAAAACTATATCCACCTGTCAGTTGTAGGCTATCTCTCTGCATCTGCATCCGGAATACTGGCTGCAACGGTGACAACAATAGCAGATCAGCATAGAACAAAAACATACACAGGCACACACACACACGCATGCACTTAGGTAGAATCTCAGAGGAAAGAGGAAGGTACGTTGAATTGGAAGATATCCTCAAGAAAAGATGGGGAAACCAGAGGCAGGGAAGCATAGACTTGCATAGCTCCCTGAGCACTCCAAAATATTTCACCGTTTCCTCATCTGCTTTCATCGTCTCCAATCCAGCTTCACCCCAGAGGTCAAGAAGGCTCTTTCTACTTCTGTCCAATTCTCCCTGGCCACTCTCTTTGCATGGGAAAACAGAACAACATTCAAACACAGCTCTGACCCTTTATCCTCCTGCTTAAAATCCTTCATTGGCTTCTCACTTTTAAGCCCAGCTAAGCTAAGACCTGTAGATAAATGGCTACTGACCAAGTGGAAAGTGTCAAGTATGGTAAGAAGTTAGGGGAGGAACTCAGTGAAAGGGGAAACGTCTTCCAGCTAGAGAGATCCAGATCCAGGACACTTCCCCCGAGAAGGTGGTATTATACAGAGCCCTGAAGGGGGCATAGAGATATAAAGACCTTTGGGGACAATATTGTAGGAAACAGCGAGTGAGTAAGTTGGGCTGTGATGAAGCTTGCATCTAGGGAGGTAACACAAGATATCATCATTGGAGAAGTAGGCTGGGGCCATGTCAGTCAGGGAGCATCTGGAATGTCAAACTTCTTGCAGCCATGAAACACCTGTTGGCCTCGGTTCTCGGATACCTCTGGCTTTGGGATCCAGAGTACTCATCCTATACCACAAGCCTGGTAATGTTTGATGTATTGAGATTTATAGCTTCTAGAAGTGCTTGCCTTGAATTAGAAGAAGATAAAAACAACAACAAGAAAAAACGCTCCACCTTTGGAAGTAGTATGCTTAATGTGTCTCATCTAGCCTTGGGGTAAACTATTCTGATAGCTTCATGTGGCCCAAAATGTTTTCCTGCCCTAAAGAAATATTGACTGGCTCAGGTGAAGATAGGCATAGTAATTTCCACATGGGATTAGAATAACAGGAAGGTCCCTGTGAAAAGAGGAATATCATAGGCATTGCAAGACATTACAGCCAGTCTGCAAATGGCCGGCTGGAAAAAGCACTTAAGTCCATTCACAACCTTAGAGCTAGCTTGAACTCAAGTAAGAGAGCTGGTACAACATAATCATCAACTCAAGTACCAGGCAGAAAATGGCAGAAATAAGATGCAAATCCAAGTCAAACTGTGCAAACTTGGACAGTTAGAACTTCTTTAAGTCTCTGTGTCCTTGTCTGTAAACTGGAGACACAAAGAACAGCTACCTCTTAGAGTGACTTCGAAGAGTAAATGTGATAATATACACAGAGCTCTTAGCACCATCTCTAGCACATAAACAGGGCTCAATAAATGTTCAGTGATTGTTGTTGAGTGAGCAAATGAATAAATATAATTTGATAAAGGTTAATAATTCAATAATGAATTGTTGAATTATTAGTAATGAATAATTCAATAAATATAATTAAAGGAAAAGGAGAACACACAGATGATACTATTCTACATGGCTCATTATCACCATCAAGGGTAAGACAGCTTTTTAGAGAGGAAAAAAAGTGAAAACTGAAAAAGCATCTAGATGTCCCCAGCAGACACAGTTTGTGGAAATGGAGAGAAGGGCAGGGTTCTCTGAACTGGCTCCGGACTAGGAAAAAAGACTCCGACACTAACTGATGTGGAGTTTTAGGCAAGTCAAATCACATCTCCAATCCTCAGGTTTTTCAACTTTAGAATGGCCACATTGAACTGACTGGCTCCAAGTTCCTTTGGCTCTGACATTCTCTGAAGTTATGAGATGGAAGCCAGCAATGTCTAAAGACCCTCGAAACCCAGCGGTTCTCGAGGAGAAGTTTGCCTAGAGTCCTGTAGTTTGGGCAGGAGACTGGACAAGAGAACCCACATGGACATCCTTTCCAGCCAGCTGCTCATTGCCTTTAGAAGGATCAAAGTCACATTTGCTTCAAGAGGGTCCCATACAGCAAAGATTTTCCATAGAGAATAGAGACAAGCCCTGACGGGGACCTCCAAACTGCAAGAGGCTATACCCCTTATCATTCCTCGAGTCACACCACAGACAAGCAAAGACTTTGGGAATGCCTCTGTCTTCCTCCTCACCTCCAAGAGTTGTCCAAAAAGCAGTTTAATGTTTTTTCACAGACTTAGAAAATACAATCCTGCTCTTCTTCCCTGGGCTGAGGGATGACTCTGGTTTTGGAGCTCTTATCTTCAAAACCTTGCCAGGGACAGGCACTCGTGATTCACAGTGGAGCTCATTGGTATTTAGACTCATAAATCAAGAGACTGTCTAAGAGTAAACTGCAAGGAGCCTTAGGCTAGACGCAGGAGCCCTGTGTTTAAACAATCTGGTCTAACCCTCTAGCAGGCTCTCCGGCCCCAGGGAATGGCAGGCAGAACTGCCTGTGCACAAGTCCTAACACTATCCATGATTTCAATCTGCTTCTAGTGGGATTTGGGAAGACCATCCTCTCAAACTAGAGCCATTTTAATCCAATTTCTCCTCCACCATCCAAAGAGAAATAAGGGCCAGCTCTGACCTTTAAGAAAATGTTCTCAAATATATCAAAAATCCACTGAAGGAAATTTCCCAAGTCCCCTGTGTCCCTCCAGGGCCTGCCATACCTGTTGGGGGATCATTCTGGCACCAGCTAGATGGATCCCCAGCACTTTGGCTCATAATCCCCCCACCACCCAACACAAGGCAGCTGTCCCTGGGGCCTGTATTTTCCAGGCATAAAATTGATAAGAGCAACTGAGCTGTATCAAGTCTAGCTTACATATGGGGGCATATGAGGTGAGCCCAGCCCTTGGCCTCTGCAAGGAGGAGTTTAGAAAGTTTCCTCACAGGACTATTCAGGGCTCCCTAACATCAATGCTCTTTTTAGTGTTTTCTTTTAAGTTTTGTTTTTAATTGACACATAATAATTATGCATATTTATGGGGTACAGTGTGATGTTCCAATACATGTATACATTGTGTAATGATCAAATCAGGGTAATTAGCATATTCATTAGCTCAAACATTTATCAAAGTTTCAGGATACAAAATCATCATACAAAAATCAGTAGCATTTCTATACACCAACAGCAAACTATCTGAAAAGGAAATCAAGAATACAATCTTATTTACAATAACTACCAAAAAAAAAAATACCTAGGAATAATTTTAACCAAGGAAGTAAAAGATCTCTACAATGAAAACTATAAATCATTGATGAAAGAAATTGAAGAGGACACAAATAAATGGAAAGACAGCCTGTGTTCATGAATTGGAAGAATTAAAATTATTAAAATGTCCATACTACCAAAAGCACTCTACAGATTCAATGCAATCCCCATCAAAATACCAATGATATTCTTCACAGAAATAAAAAAGACAATCCTAAAATTCATTTGGAACCACAAAAGACCCTGAATACCCAAAGCAATCTTGAGCAAAGAGAACATAGTTGGAGTAATCACACTGCTTCAAAATCTACTAAAAAGTTACAGTAACTAAAACAGCATGGCACTGGCACAAAAACAGACACATAGATCAACGGAACAGCATAGAAAACCCAGAAATAAATTCACATGTTTAGAGCTAACTGATGTTTGACAAAGGTGCCAAGAACACAGTTGAGGAAAGAATAGTCTCTTCAATATATGGTGCTGGAAAAAGTGGATATTCACATGCGGAAGAATGAAACTAGACTCCTACCTCTCACCATACACAAAAATCAACTCAAAATGGATTAAAGACTTAAATGATGCTCTTTTTAAAACTGCTCAGCAGATGCTGGCTGCTCTGAGTGGCCAGGTGGCTTCTCAGATCTCTGGGCTTGAGGGTTCATGTCTCATTTATACTTCCTGGAAAATTCAGGGCTAATTTTAAATAGGCCAGTGGGGAAAGAGATGCCAAGGGCAGTGTGGCCTCAGTCTCCTAGCCTGGCACTCAGGCGGTGCCCAACTCCTGAGTGTCATTGCAGAAAAGTATGCTGTTGGGGTTTGGTTTCTTTTTAGCTTCCAGCCTTTCTGTGGTGATTGGTGCAGCCTTCTCTGGAAGAGCAACTCTTTCTGGCAAGGTGTTTGAGGAATCCTCTCTCCCCATGGAGGTGCCAGCCCTAATGCCTCATTTCTATGCAGCTCCACAGTGACTTAACAATCAATCTCCCCTTAAATTGAAAAGTGCTGTCATCTCTGGACTGAGAAGGGGTTAGGATGAGATGGCAGGCTTCAGGGGCTGAATTCAGAGCTGTCAGGAAATGCAAAGACCAAATGGTCTGCGTGGCATTTGGGTGCGTAGCCAACAAGGGGAAGTTAAAGTTGGAGGATTTGGAATCAATGTAACGAATACAGCTATCAAGCACAAAAAAGACCGGACATTTTAGACACATGGCTATTTAGTCTCCTTGAAAAGTCTATTAAATAAGGATTAGAACATAACAGGAAACAGGCTGAAATGGATTCCCAGGTTTGCCCAAGGTCACACCCAATGAGACAGATCAGAGACAGGATCTGACCACAGGACAGTGTGTCCCAAAGCCCACTCTTTTCTTGTGACACTAATGTGACTGCCTCCCAGGAAAACCAAAGAGAGGAGATGAGTTCTCAGGCCCCTGCAGAATTCAGAGGGTATATGGTGTATAACATAAAGAAGAGTTCTAGATTGGATGGAAGATGGATCAGTGGTTCTCAGTCAGGGATGATTTTGCCCCCCCACCCAGGGGACATATGGCAACATCTGGAGACATGTTTGACTGTCACGAATTGGGGAGTGATGCTGGTATCTAGTGGGTAGAGCCAGGGGTGCTGCTAAACACCTTCAAAGTGCACAGGACAGCCCCACACAATAAAGAATCATGTGGTGCAAAATGTCAACAGTGCTGAGCTTGAGAAACCCTAGGTTAGATGATCTTAAGATCTCTTCAAACTCCAGAACTAAACTGGGAGCCTTAATTTTTCCTTCTAGCTGCACAGGTGGGATTCAGTTCAGTTGCCCAGTGTTTCTCAAGGGAAGCCTAGGGAGGGGACAAAAATGTCAAACCCATGTCACGGGAACCCTTTTAAAACCCTTAGTCCCTGGCATGCCATAGGTCCCAAAAAATGACATAAATTTTTTCTGTACTTCCTAAAGACTTGACATTAAGTGCTCTCAAGATGAATCTGCTGCCCTGAGAAACCGAGCTCGCTAGAGATTCACAGGGGCTGACTGGGGGAAGAGGGGATTCTGGAGAACTCAAGAGAAGAGGGTGAAAATGGGTGGAATCTGTCAATTCAGTGAAAATTATTTCAATGAATATTCAATTAGTATAAAACTCATTCCCTGAAAAGTCAATTTTCTGAAAGCTAATCCCCAGGAAGCCAGTTCTTAGGAAGATCAACTTGCCAAATGGCCAATTCACTAAATTTACTAAATTCATATGTTATAAAGTGTTAATAAAAATATTTATTAAATATAATATAAAAATATTTGTCCACTTGATTTTCTGCATGTAATGAAAATATCTTTGGAGTATTCTAATTTTTAACTGGGAATTTTCTTCTAGCTAATTTTGATTTCTTTTGGATGGCTTTGAATCTTGCACTCGCTTTGGCAGCACATATACTAAAATTGAATCTAGAATTAAATTTTAAATTATATTTTAAATTAATGTCATCTACAATGCTGCTTTATTTTTAGTGCTCTTTAAACTTAATTTATTTTAGTTTTAATTTAAAGTTAATTGAAAATTTTCTTTGCAGGAAGATTCAAGAGAAAAGGGCACAACCAAAGCAGGGAAGAATTTGAGGGTGCACAGTAGAGATTTCCCACAGTATTCATGGTCCACTATAGTCAAGGAGGAATAAACTCAGAAACAGTAGGCGCAACCAATCAAAATTTAAAATGTGGCTACTAATGGCTAGAAATAATAAACCAAGGTAGATTTACTATATGAGAAATTGGTAACAGAATGCTAAAGATGCAGGAAGATTGGGGGGGAAAAAACACCCAAAATTGACATTTAAAAAAGGATTTCTTGTTGCTTAGCTGATTTACCAAAAAGGAATAATTTCTCCTTTGTTGCAAAATATGTATTATTTCTGATAATGTCTACAAAGTCAGTAAATCCAAATAGCTTCTTATCAAATGCTATGTATCAACATTTTGCAGGTAATGTTTTTTTTCTTCTTAGCCACATCTGTTTTATATTGTGTCTAAAAGCCATTTTCCACTTTTTTAAACATTAAGCCCTTTTAAGTAGTGTTTGCCAATTCCTCAAACAGCATATCTGCCTTGGTTATGTATTCCTGGCAATTCAACATTTAAATTTAATTTTATATTTATATGCAAGAGCATTGGAAATATGTCAGAATTTTAAATTAAATTTAAATGTGAAGTAATTATTCAATATAAAGAAAATCAAAAGTTTACATTTAAATCTGAAAACAATGTAAATCAGTTTTAAATTAGATTAAATTGAAATTTGTATTCCAAAGCATACAAAGGAAATCAGAAGTAGCTATCAGCCTAAACAGTTCCACATTCATATCAACATAAACTGAAAAATTACCAAGTGAAATGCTGAAATTTTTTTACTAATGATAAAATGTTTCTTTATGTCACATTATTAGTAACAAAAATGAAACATTCATGTTAAATGTGTTAAAAGATTCCTAGCAAAGCAGCTAAACACTCTACTCAAATGTTACAAAGGATCCAATTTGTCAAGTCAGCACATCAGCAAATAGGTAAATTGATCATTTGGTAAATCAGCTTCCTAGTAATTGCTTTTGAGGGAATTGACTCAGTCCCAAGATTATTAGACTCTGGGAAAAGGGAGTAAGTTTCAGAGTGAGGCCTTGAGGGTAGATGGGCAAGCTGCTGCTTTTCCTGTAACATCCCTCTTGAGGCTGCAGTCTCTGCAGTCTGCCCTCAGGGCAGGCGTGAGAGAACTGAGTCAACCAGATAATCAGCATCTCTTAGGTTCATTGCCACGTGTGAATTGTACCCTGGGTGGCCATGTGGAGACACAGAGGTACAAGACAAGTTCCTGACTCCAAGACAACATCCTTATAAAGGAAATCAAATGCTTCAATTAATCAAAACTACTAAGCTTTACCAATGAAATCTATCTGTGTGTGTGTGTATACGTGTGTGTGTATGCGTGGTAGCAAAGGATCAATATAGGTTACAAATGCCAGAGAAGCAAAAAGCAGCTACATACAGACCAATAACTACACAGCCATGCCATTTCCTCTCCTGATGAGAGAATCAGTTCAGACCTCATTCCCCCTGTAGGGTGAATGTATTGGCATTTTATTCAGCTGGGGACAATGTGAAATATCCTCCAACTGGTAAACTTGTGATGGTGTCTAATTTGGCACATCCAGATTCATTGATAAATTGGTTCAATCAGGAAACGAAATTGTTCTAGATTCAGAAATACCTGAGCTGCAACAATGTCTGGAGGCCAGAGCACAGAGACAGCTTGCTGCTGCTCAGCCAATGTGACATGCTCCACAGCTTCACAAAGGAGAGGGGCAGAAGGAAGCAACCATATACTGGGCTCCTCAGAGGTATGTGCTATGCTTAGACCTTTACAAATGTTATCTCCTTTACTCTCCAACAACTCTGGGTGTAGACAACTCACAAATCTATGTCCCCAGTCCAGACTCTTCTACATCTCCTCCTTTCCAATATAGTTTTAGCTCATTTCCAATACCTAAAACTGGGTAATTTATAAAGAAAAGAAATTTATTTCTTACAGTTATGAAGGCTGAGAAGTCCACGGTTCAGGGGCTGCATCTGGTGAGGGCCTTCCTGCTGGTGGGGACTCTCTGTAGAGTCCTGAGTGGGCACAGGGCATCACATGGCAAAGGGACTAAGCTGCTAGCTCAGATCTCTCTTCCCATTCTTATAAAGCCACCAGTCCCACTCCCATGGTAACCTATTAATCCATTACCCCGTTAACCTGGATTAATCCATTCATGAGGGCAGAGGCCTCATAACCCAATCACTTCTTAAATGCCTCACTTTTCAACATCTGCCCACATTGGGGATTAGATTTCAACATGAGTTTTGGAGTAAACAAATATTCAAACTATAGCAGATGTCCTGTTGGCACATGTGTGCTCATTCCTCTGCACCTTTTCTTTCCAAAGGTGGGCTGCCCTGACCTCCCAATTACAGACCCTTGCAGCACCATGGACATTTTTCATGCAATGTTTGATTTAGCACATAATAGATCATACAGATCTAAGACCATGGACATTATCTGTTTCTACTTGCTATTATATCTCAAGCACCTAGCACAGAATGTGTAAAGAAAGAGCTAACAATTACTATTTGTTGAATGGCAAAATTCAAAGAGCAATTGAACTTTTTATGGTAAGTACTAAGATTTTCATTCTAAAGTTGATAAAACCGAGACAAAGAGAGAGTCAAATAACTAGTCCAAGAACACACAGGTAGTAAGTGCTAGATCCAAGATTTAAATCCCAGCCACTCAGGATGGCTCCATTGAGCCATGTTAACATTAATTGAGCACCTATGGTATCCTGGGCACTATAATGACCACTTCTTAACATTTGACCCATTTAGTTTCCTCAACAGTCTTGTGAAAGCATTTCTGTCATTCACAATTTAAAGATGAGAAAATAGAGTCTTGGAGAAGGACAAAAACAACTAGAAAGTGACAGAAATGGAGTTGGAGCCCAGTTTGTCTGACTTTAATTTTCTTTTTCTTCCAGCCACTCTATTATAATATTATATTATTAATAATAAAGACAGCATTACTACATAGCACATGTCTATACAGTCTACAAATTATTCTGTAACTTACCACCCCACTCCACCCCCACCAACAGCCCTAGGCAGGAAGAGTTACCCCTTTGATATTTTACCAGTGGGAAAAATGAGCTTCTGAGAATGACTTGGTCAAATTCACAGGACTTGTCAGTGACAGATGTTAGAGATTATCTATCCCATGCTGTCCAACATGTCAGCCACTTGCTGCAGATTGAAATTTAAATTTATTAAAATTAAATAAAATGTAAAAGTCAGTTCCTTGGACTCAATAGCTGCATTTCAAGTGCTCAATAGCCACTTGTGCCTAATGGCTACCATATTGGAGAGTGCAAATATAGGACATTTCTATCACAGCAAAAAGTTCCATAGGCCAGCCCTGAATCCTTGCTTCTGCACAGCAGCAGCCAGAAGCATCACCTGGAAGCTTGTGAGAAATGTAGAATCTTGGGCCCCACTCCAGACCTGTGGAATCACACCCTGCACTTTAGCAAGATCCCCGGGAGAGTGGTGTGCATGTTAAAGCACTGACTTAACCACTCCACCTTCATTTTGTAGATGAGGAACTGAAATCCTAAGAGATGAACCAACTTGGCTAAAGTCACATACAGGGCTGGGAGTGGAGCTGGGGCCAGAAGTCAGGACTCAAGCTTCTGCTGCTCTGCCTGTGAGAGGGCACCAGGCCAGAGGGGCCTTGGTGGCGCCTGGCAATGGAACGGGGAGGGTGCTGATGGCTCCCTCCCCGTGGCAGCAGATAAGAGAGCAGCAGTGCTGCCCAAAGAGGAGGGATGATGCTGGTGTCTGGCAGAGGCAAGAGGCCTGGGAAAGGAGGGAAGCTGGCTTTGGACCCCAGTCCAAGCTTAGAAGCGATGACAGAGAGCTGCCAGGCTGAAGGGGGGTAAGGCGCTCCCGAAAGGCCAGGACTGTAGCCAAAAGAATGTTGATTGCGCAGTGCTGTCCGCTGCAGTGAGAGTGTGGGGAGCCTCCCTCCCCTAGCAGGGGCTCACCCCCACTCTGGAGCTGCTTCCCCTGGTCTGCCAAATAAGTTTCTCTCCTGGTCTTCCTCATCCCCAGGCAGAGATCCTAGGGCCACCCATTCCTCCTCTCTCCAGCCCAAGCCCCTCAGTCTCTTCCAGCAGACCTGGTCACCTGGCTAGTCACAGCCAGCCAGACTAAAGTGCACATTCAAAAACAAGAAGTGATCATAAGACGTGCTTTGAGCCTCTGTACACAGTGTCCAAGCTCATTGCAGCCACCCTGGATGCTCTAGACTAAGATTTACCCTAAAACTAGCTGGTTGTGTGACTCCAGAACAGTGTTGTCGAAAAGAACTTTCTGCAATGATAAAAATGTTCTATATCTGCACTGTCCCATACAGTAGCCACTGGCCATATATAGCTATTGAGCACTTGAAATATGTCTAGTGCAACTGAGGAGTTGAACTTTTCATTTTAGTTCATTTCAATTTAAATAGCCACATGTGGCTAGTGGCTATTGTATTGGATGGCACAGCTCTGGATAAGTCTTTTCTCCTTCTGGGGCCTCAGCCTCCTCAACTATAAAAGGAAAGAGCTGGACTAATGTGGACAGATCTGAAGGACATCCAAGGTGGCAGGGCTTTTTTGAGCCCACATCCCTTGGGGGGCAGTGTCCAGCTGCTCCTCTGTCCTGGGCTGCTACTGACCCTTCCTACTGGTGATGGGAAAGAAGATGCCTTCAGCCAAATAATGACCCAAATTGTCTCCATCTTAATCCTTTCAACTTAGTCAATATAAAAAGAAAAAGGAAACAATATGCCCTTACCATATATCAGGATCTAAAGTGTTCAACCCACTTGCTTACTGACATAGAATTTTAACATATGTAGTGGTTTTAAAACATGGCCAGGAATTCTTGACAGTCCTCTATTGAGAGGTAAGGCCCATGTCCCCCCCCCCCACCTTAAATATGAGCAAGCTTGTGTTATTTTGACCAATGGTGCATGGCAGAATGAGGCTAGGTGATGACTAAGGCTAGGTTATGAAGGACCTTGCAGCTCTACCTTGGTCACTGGGCCACTCCCTCTTGGAGCACTGGGTATCCATGTAAGGACTCTCAGTGTGCTGCAACTATGATGCCAAAGCGGCCACAAGGAGATGCTCCAGATGACACCATCCTAACCAAGGCACCAGATACATGAGTGAATAAGTCACCTTGGAAGTGAACCCTTTTGCCCCAGCTATTCCAAATTCCTGCCATTTGAGTCATCTCGGCTGAGGCCCAAGACATTGTGCAGCAGAGAAGAACCATCCTACTCTGCCCATTCTGAATTTCTTCTACTGCCATGTTTTTGGTTGGTTTACTTTGAAACAAGAAATAACAGACAGCATGGGAACCATGCTCTGTAATGGGTGGGTTCTCAAGAGGGGGGTCTCTCCCACAGACCCAGTTAAAAGCACCAGTCTTAGGGCTGGGATGCTCAGGTTTGCACTCTAACTCTGCTTCTTGGTGACTCTGCATTTGGGCAGGTTGCTTAACCTCTTTAGCTTCTTCTGCAAAATGAGATTCTTGTTGTGGTGATTAAATGGGATAATGCTTGTGAAGCCCTTAGCAGAGTGCCTGGCATGGAAAGCCATTCAAGGAGCAGATCACAATGAAAGGCAGTGACCGTACATGCCGTTGGCTTTGAGGTTCTCACTGCATGGCCATGGACACAGAGTTCTTACAAAAGTGTGTTTTGGTGAGATAACTGCTAAACAGTTTAAATTTTGGAGATTAGAAATGATGTAAATTTAAAGGGTTAGAAAAGTATTTTAGCCAGTAGCTCTGCTCAGGAAGCAGTTATATGGTATATAAATTTGCCTCCATGGTCTGGGAGTTGAGATAGCTCACCTGTTGAGATGATAGTGATGCTATTGTAATAAAAAAGGAAGGTATGCCAAGTCCAGAATGTACTCTGCTTTAGATGATGCCTTCAAAGTCTATCTGATTTCACACTGGGCCACCTGGTCTAGGAGCTATCTTCTGAGTGTATCCTCTTCTTCCAATCCCTCTCCTGAACTGAGACCTCTAATAGAAATGACCCTCTATTTTTTTCCATTACTTATCCTAGCATCTGTCATACTTCCCAAGCTGGAAGTTCTTCTTAATGTCTGACTTTAGTGATAGCTGGCTCCTGCACTCTCCTCCTGCCCCATACACACTAACACATCTCATATTTCTCATCCCAGTTCAGTCCTCGTAGAAGCTGGAATAGAGATAATCAACTCCCTAGAATTAAAGTATCCTTTTTCTATTCAGTACCGGCTGTTTAGTTACTGTTTCTCTTATCATATTCCAGATGGAAAAATGTCATGAGTGGCAGATAAAGAGTAAGAGACAAAGAGGAAGAGGCATTTTCCAGGTCTGAGCACCAGGAGTGTGGCTGCTAGGCTGCCCTGCAGAGACCAAGGATGTGGCATGCACAGTATTGCTGTCCTGAAGTTCTCCTTCTCTTCCAAATGCTGAAATCAGCAGGCTCCTTCAGCACGGAAGAACCAACGGCGCAGAGAGGGAAGAAACTTTATCTCTGGAATTCCATCTTCTCAGTGGTCCAGAAAACTCAGAAAGGGCAAGGCACTCTAGTTATCTTCCCAGCTGGGTCTCAGGTACCTGATACGACCTGGCAGCCCATGTTCCTCCTCTGATTCCACTGTCACCAGGAGCTTGACAACTCTAGGAGCCAGAGAGAGGCTCTGGGTGGGGCAGAGCAGGGAGTTGGAGGAGTGTGCCCCGGCCCTGGTGTAGGGAGGGGAGCAGATGTGTGTCCTAGCAGTGCCTGGAGGGGTGGAGGTGAGGGAAAGGGGCTACTACAATCGACAGTGCAGGCGGGGATTGGAGAAGGTCAGCCCTACCATTTTGCCGTTTCTCCTCTCTCAAGATGGACCCAATTTGAGGGTTAGAACAAGAGCGGAGTGAAACAAGACTAAGGAAAGTACAAGGAGGACTAGTCTGGCCTCATTCCCTTCCTGGCTTTGGACACACCCTTCCCCTTATTTCTCTGCTTAAGAGGAGGTCTCGCAGAGTGGCCAGAGCCCTCTGGACCCCATTAGCCTTGAGCTTTGGCTCAACGTCTCTTAAGTTAACTTCTCTTAACTCCTTCGAGCCTCACTTTCTCCATCTGTAAAATAAGTTGTACAACCTCAGAGTTGTAACGAGTATTAAATAAGAAAATACAGATGAAGTCCCTTGACAACGTGCTTGACCAATTCAGCTTTCTCTAAATGTTAGTTGTCTCTCCTTTCCCCTTCTCATCATCCACCCTCATGAGACAGAACAACTTCTCGGCCAAACAATGACCAGAGAAAAAGCTGCAGGCAGAGGGGCAAGTTGCTGCAACTCTGGTCCAAGGCATGTAATCATTATGAAGTCAACCCTAATAGCTGATATTTATTTTGCACCTGTCCTTGAAGAGCTCTATCCCTTTCAGTTGGATGAGCTTAGTCATCTTCATGAACAGCTGAGTGAGTTCAAGAGCAAAAGCACCTTTTATGTCCAGCTCAGGTTGGAGGTGCAACCTGGGAAGTTAAAGGCTTTGCCCAATGCTATTAAGCTACAGCAGAGACAGAGGGAAGTAGCATATCATGGGTATCTTCAACAATGATCCAAATTCTCACAGTGTTCTTCCACCACCTGAGGAAGAACTGGGCTGTGTCCCCTCTGTCTCACTCTCTTGGATCATCCTGCATGTGTGGATCCAGGATTCCATAGGCCTTACCCAGAGCATCCAGCTCCCAAAGCCCTATACAGCTGGTGAGTCATGGAGTCTTGGGGAGAATGTGCCCCAGAGCAAAAGCTCTCCAGGGACGCAATTTTCATCCACCCAAGAACCACTTCCCTCCAGCCTAAATATTAGGCAACGGCATGCATTTGGAATGCTCAAGTGCCTATAAAAGATTATTACTAAGTAAGAGTGGATGATGATAATTAATTACCCTCCATTAAAGAGAAAGTCCCTGGAGCAAAAGCATCAAAGGCGATATTTTACTGAGCTGGCAGTTTCTTTGGCTCTGTAGCAAGATGACTCCTTAGCCTGCATCCTGGGTCTGTTTCTTTCTCTCGAATTCTGACTTGAGGAATATACATTTTTACTTTGGACAATTTCTTTTAATTTCCACCTTTCTCCCTATCCCCCTTCTAGTAATTATTATTATTAAAACTTCACACCAGGGCCACAGACCTATTTTATAGCACCCCTTTGATGGATTAATTCATGGTTACTCTCCTTCTTTACTAAAGTCTAAATCAAAGAAAATGTGCTTAGAATGGAGAACAAAATCTCTCAGCCAGCTAACGTGGAGAAGACTATGGAAAATAGACATGTAAAGAGATGATAGTATTGATCTCCTCCTCAACAAATCCACTAGAGGGAGGGGAGTGCTCAGAACAGGAAGGTGTGCTATAGTTCCAGAAATCGACAGACGGGGCCAGATTTCCTCCAAATCTTGTTCTCCGTCAGAGTCTATGAGATGCACATCCGTGTCTCTTAGAAATACACATTTACGTCATGAGTTCTTGGGAAACATGTTCCCCTGTCCTGTAGATTTTAATCAGCAGACCTGTGACCAGTGGAATAGGTCTCTGCTAACTGAGCAAAGTTGACCACAGAGAGAACATCCTCAGAATCTCACTGTGACTAAGCTGGGAAGGAATCTCGGAATATCCATGTATAGCGAAAAGGGTACAGAGGCTGTGGAAACAGAAGCTGAGAAGGCTATGCAGTTCTTGGCCTTGCAAACAGGAGGCTCTCCAGCAGTCAGTCTTTTTATCTGTAAGAAAAGGCAGAGAAAGAATTCTAAACTACTAGGGTTCTTGGGAAGTTGCGGGAAGATCATTGATACATGCCAGCACCTAGCTCAGCTCCTGGACATGATGCCTTCTAATATGTTAGAAAATCACCATCTTGCAAAGATGGGGGGAGGGCCATGAAGCAGGCCAAGTGCCACCACATCCAAGCCCCAGAAGACTGGACCTTTGTAGAATTAGTTGATGCAATCAGATCTGTGTTTTGTGGATGGGGCAGCTGGAGGTTGTTAGACTGGCATCAGTAAGAATTGTCTGGACATATAGGAAGAAAGTGCTTTCCAATTGTCAATCCGGAGAGATCTCAACAATCCAGAGATATCCCTTTGGGATTGGTTAATACTCAGGGATCCCACAAAGAACCTGGCAAAAAATTGTGGGAGCTTTGCAAAACTAGATAGAAGCAGGCCTCCATCAACCGATTTTGGAGAAACACTGGTGTGCTAGAAGACTGTCCCTGGAAAAAACCAATCCAACACCATCCTATTAATCATGATAATTATTTCTAGTAGTTGGCATGGGCAAACTCTAATCTCAGTGTCTTAGCACAACAAAAGTTTAATTTTCACCCACTCAAAATCCAACGTGACTTGGTAGGGGTTCTACCCCAACCGATGACTCAGGGGTCCAGGTGTCTCACCATCCCGGCGTTTGCCTGTCACAGCTGCCCCAGCAGAGTAGAGAGATGGATGCAGCACAATGGGTCTTCACTGCCTTGGCCCAACAGTGGCACAGATCATCCCACTGCAAAGGGAAGACGTGAGTTGTAAGTGAGCACTAAATGTCTCTACCACTGCTGGGGGACTCAATGGACGGGCGTTCTGGTATCTTACCATGCTGACAGCCAGGAAGCGCTGATTTCCTCCGTCTGCACTTTAATGCCTTAACTGGGGGTGCTAAGGGAGGCTTTCAGTCAAGGTTCTCAATCACAGGGGCCCAGGGGGCCCTGGGAACCATTTGCTACTTTGGTGGCCACTCATCCTTTCTCCTTTTTCTCTGATAGAGAATGACTTTCAGGGGGGATTACCAAGGCAATGTTCATGGTGTCTTTGTGGCTGGTTTTCTCCTTAGCAACTCAGCTGAGAGTCAAAGATCACAGAAAACCTGGCACCTCCCTCCTTCTCACTATCTCTCTGGAGAACATGGGCCCTCCTCCCTCTCTGGAATGTATGGAGGCCGCCAGTTACCACGTAAGTTCTCCTGCCAGCTTCAGTGCTGTCTGCCAGGAGCTGGGGCTACTCCCAACAGGTTGACTGCCTAAAAGGCCTTCATCACTGTTCAGAGGGGCCACTGTCTGCAGGTGAAAGTCCAATCCCACTTGGCCAACCTTTGACTCTGAAAGACAGAGATTAAAGCTAGCCTGAGGCTTTTAGGGGAAGGAAACATGTGCAGTTTGAAGTCCTAGGAGCTAAAACCGTAGGCCTATATTTCAGTCTGTGGCTTTGCCAAGTTTTTTCCATGAGCATGAGGCTGCAGAAATTCTGAATTGTCCAGTCCCTGGCTGTGGTCCAAGCCACACTTCCCGTTACCTTCCCCGTGCACCCTTTGCCATCCCCAGCTCCCTGACTGCACTCCATCTCTTGGGCGTCCCAGAGCCCCAGAATTTTCCTGCAGCAAACACATTGAGAGCCTTGTAAAAACTGAATCCAAGAAGAAGAAAAGGAGAGACCAAGCTTATTAAACTCCCCTCTGGCTGGCTGCATGGATTCTTTTAAGTCCACTGTCAGATTTCTTTGAGGTCTCAGTACGTGCTGATTTGCATGGATGGCTTAGCAGATGGGGAAAGGAGGTAAGAGAAGCTTTGCACTGGATAAATAAAAACCTCTTTGTTAATTAAGGAGCCACCGACAAGGCCATGGCCTATGTCAGGCAGCCTACACAGAAGGTTTGATTCTTCTGGAACTGAAAACAAGGAAATAGAGAAACTCCCCCCACCACACTGCATAACTTTGTTCTAGGGCTGCTAAGTTATTCCCTGCTACTACATCAGCTGTGAGAGCCCTGTGAAAAATGCTGTGGTTAAAATAAAACTCAAGCCCCCAAGCATATTTTAAAAAAAAAGTGTTAGGTTAGCGAAAATAGTTAATCTCCTCCATCTTCTCTCTGAAAAAGAACCTAAATTATTAATTTTGCATCCAGTTTTTTCATGCTTTCCTGTCCTGTCCTGTCAAAACAGCCTAATCACACAGGGATATAACAATCCACTCAGGATGGCTTGAGAATATTGATTGGAAAAGGAGTCACCCATAATCCTGGTCCCCACAAGACCTTACCAATGGCTGCCCTTGGGTGATGTCTGGTGCCACTTTGCAAAAGCTCTTTGCATGCCAGAGGCTATACCAATGACCAAGCACCTGCCATGCCCCACCTACCTCCCATCCCCCTCCATGCCTTTCTCCCTTGCTGTACCATCCTCACCTGGGCTTCTGAATCAGAAAGTCTAGGGTCACAGTTCCAAGTCTGCCTCTACCATGGGACATGTTACCATGGATAGGTAACATAACCTGTATGAGACTTGGTTTTCTCATTTGTTCAATGTGAGGAGACTGTTAAATGTTAGGGGTTACATGTGATCATATGTAATGTCCCTAATACAGTCTAGGTATTCCCCCAATAACACATTGAAGAATAGCAGCACAAATCACATGGTTATTACTAATACCACCTCCCACCCTTTCTTCACTCTCATTGAGCAGAACCCGTCTACCCCAAAGGGACCTTAGTCATTTCCAGGTGACCTAAATGGTAAACTGGGCTCATTAAACTCTTCTAATAAACTTTTCTAACAAGTATGAATAGGGCAGAAAGGAATACAACAGCCTGAGGTCACTCTAAGCTCAAATTAATACCCTGCCTTCTGAAGAATTTACCCATCCCCTCCTCTTTCCATGTATTGAGCACTTTTATATGGCCAGCCCTATGCTAGGCTCTTGACTTCCATGGTCTCATCTGGGCGTCACAACAGCTCTGCTGTTTATAGCAGCCCTGTGACCCTGGTTGCCATGCTGCTTAGTCTCTCCTCCAAATTTGGCACTACCCTGCTATAAAACCTCTGGCAGCATACCCAACCCCAAAACAGATCACGAGTCTTTTAATGTTGGGCAGATGCCATGCTTTTTATAGCATCACAGAAGCCAATCCCACTGATTTCTGGGTAAAAGAAAGTTACCATATATGGTCTTTCCTGAGCCCTCTCCCATAGGACTCTGCCTGACTTAGCCCCAAGACTGCTCTCTCTGGTTAGGAGGTGTCCCGGAAGGAGCCTGGCCTGAACATCAAAACTGTTTTCATAAAACCCATACATTATTGCTTCCCCTTTCTATGTCTGGTACCTCCCCGGTTACCAGAAACTAACCTTGTAGCTCTCCTTTTCCGCATCTCACCTGCGGAGGGATGAGATGCAGACATGCAGGCAGCTGGGGATTTTCATGAGGCTGAGAACATGAAAGTTGAAAGTTCATGGACTTTGAGCAAGTACTGGCAATCAGGTGCCGGAATTCATATCCTACTGATCTTTCTAGACCAATAAGCTATTATACATGCTCGTTTTCTTAGAACTACAGAAGAATATGCTGAAGCCAAGATGCCAGCCTGTCTGGTCTCCTGCTTTGGGCATTTGGATGTCTAATGCAACCATGATATATGGCCTTGTGTTCTCCCATTAAGTACCCCTAGGAATTCCATCTCTTCCCTCCCACTCTGCCCTGTCATTACCTCTCTCGACATAGTTCTGGGAATTCTGAGCACTGTGTAAGCCTGATACCCGTGCAAAATTCAGGTTTTCAATTGTTGTTTCCATTCTGAGTTGTCCACCTTCAAATTGCTCTTAAGGTTGAGGTCTACTGGCTCCTGAGAAATTCAGTCTTAAAATTATCAAGTAAGGCAGAGAGAAAGGGAGGATTTAGGAGTGAGACAGGCCTGGGGATTTGAATCCAGATTCATCTATAGTCATGCGTTGCTTAATGACTGGTATACATTCTGAGAAATATGTCATCAGGTGATTTCATTGTTGTGTGAACATCATAGAGTGTACTTACACAAACCTAGATGGTATAGTGTACTGTATACCTAGGCTATGTCTATTGTTCCTAGGCTACAAACCTGTACAGCATGTTCCTGTACTGAATACTGTAGGCAATTGTAACACAATGGTAAGTGTTTGTGTATCTAAACACGGAAAAGGTACAGTAAAAATTTGGTATAATTTTCTGGGACCACTGTGGTATAAGTGGTCTGTCATTGACCGAAACATCATTCTGAGGCACATGAATGTAGTTATTAGAGATTACATGCCACTAACCCTTAACTATACAATATTGTCTTCTGTGCAGGAATACTGTGAGTGTTGAAAGCCTTTCTAAACATGGCCTAACAGCAGAGAGTAGTAACGACTGCATTTATTTAGGACCTGCTGTGCTCTACACTACTATTCAATTTTCTTCTTTGCATTTTTAGTGGTCAAAACAGCTCTCTGAAGTTTATCATTCCCAATTTACTGATGAAGAAGTCAAGGTTCAGAGAGATTGTTTAACTTGCCCAATTCACAGTAAGTGGCAGATCTTGGATTTAGACTTAAATCAACCTGACTTCAAAGTCTGTGCTCTTTCTCCAGATCTCTGGCCTCTCAGAAACTCTAAACATCCCAAGCCTCTTCTTGTGGGTGGTTTTCAACAAAGTTGTACCTTGGTCCGCAAGGGCCTCTGCAGCCCGTCCTCTGGCTCTCTCCCATCTTGTCTCTGACCCTGCTCCCTCTCGATGGGTGTTTCTGTCACATTGTCCTCCTTGCTTTTCTGTGAATATGCCAAGACCCCAGGGCCTCTGCACTTGCAGTTTCTTCAGGTACTTTCCAATTGTAAGAGTCTATTAGTCCATTCTAAGCCTCTCCAAAGATTGTGCTACCTACCATTCTTTTGTATTTTTACTTATTTCTACTTTCTTTGGATGCCTTTGTATCAGCGTGTCTATTTTGGTCTAAGAGGTCTTAAAGAGCAGGGACTGTGACTAACAAAACTTGTTTGAGAGAATTTGATATTTAAGGATATGATAATTATGATGACTTATTTCTTGTCATCACTGTAGCCTTGGCGCCTAGGATAGTGCACTCAATAAATCATTGTGAGATGACTGCATTTGGAAGTTACCAGAACAAGAATACACATTGCAAACCCTCCTACATTTTCTTTTGCTCTCCTCACTGTTATTTCTTCATATCTAAATTTGTTTCCCTTTGAGTTTAAGTTTATTATTTGAGAGTAAACATAAATAGCGCCAATATCTTGCCATTGACTAATGGTTCTAACTACATTGATTGCAATAAAACACTGCCTCGTTAAAAACAAAAACAGTGGCTGTCCCGCCAGCATACACCCCTCCAGATGGATTATGCCTTCGAATTTTATGGTCCTGATGATGCTTGGGTTCCAAGAGAGGTCATCTCCTATCTGGTGGCTTTACTCCAGCTTATGGATGTTTTATTAAAAGCTGCATCTGGTAAGTCCTCCAAAATATCCAGCAAAAATTTCTTTCACTAAAGGTAAGGAAGTGAATAACAGTATTCAAATCTCAGAAGGGTGAGTACATGCAGCGAGGAGGCCAGCTGTTCTCTATTTCTTCTGAAGATGTAACAAGAGGAAAAACCTCTGAAATCACAGCAGGCAAGATGGAAATGGCACAGGTAGAAAAGCATGCTGAAGATAAAGGATTATACGGTAACGGAAGAAGAAAAGTTGAAGTATGTATTCCTCTGGAAAATTTGAAGTTGAATAAGCCATGCCTCAGTCAGGTTGATTTAGCCACAGGCCACTTTGAGGCCAGAACGTAGATTAGAAAATGACCTAACTCTCCCAAAGTGACTTTGGACACTGGAGGATTTCCATCAAAACATAAGGATCGTTTTGCACATGAAGACAAATTTTCTCTTTTTTTAATAATATGTTACACATTTTCCTTCAGGAAGAAGAGACAAGGATATGAGGGGGTGGTATCTCATAACCACTCAATGGTTGTGGCAATCTAGGATTCAAAAGTTGATTTCTCCTATACTAATCATACCCATAACCAATAACAAAAGAAACTCTTAAATGAAAAGACTTAGACTTGTGCTAAAATTTGATTTTCCAAATGTTAAAGATCTTTTACAGCTATCATTGTAAAAGGGCAAATAGGTTAGCAACCTAAATGTGCACTGCTCACTAAAGAAAGGGGGTTTTAGAGAAATAACCCTTTTAGTCAAATTTGTAGCAACAGCAGACAGACCCATCATGATGACAGAAAACAAACCTTGGTGTCAGAGTCAAGAGACCCGTGTTAACTCCCCGCATTGGCAAGTAACTTCATTTTTCTGTGAATAATTTTTTTTATATTGGACAAATTCCTTATCCTTTCACAGTCTCTGCTTCTTTGCCTATAATTGTAACATCTGGAGGTTGTTAACTTCGTCTAAATGTGTTAGAGGATCAAATAGGATAACATAGTCCGAGTCCCGGTATACAGTAAGTTTTCAATGAAGTTTTCAATTCGTTTTCACTCTTCTCTAACTGCAAGGAAATACCCAAGTCCTTAACATTCTCCCCACAGTTACTTATACAAAAGACAAAAGAAGTTGGCTTTCAGTTCCAGCTTACCTTCAAACAAAGCCTATGCTATTCAAACAGATTGTTCTAGCTTCCATTATGAGTACAGGCCCTGCTCCTTGGCAGCACTGCTTGGGGGGTACTGTGACAACTACTCAGAGAGGATAGCTATGCGTGGACATAGACCCCAAGGGGATTTAGCCCATGTGCAACGGGTGCCCATCCCCCTCAAAAGTCCCCGTGTTCTTGGTGTGGCACAAATAAGCAGACACACTGGACTTGGAGTAACAATGTGAAGGGATGATGGGTGGCTCTAACCAGTGTAGATCATTTTCCATGACCAGAAGGGCCTCCCCAAAGTCCTGGTATTTATAAAACCCTGGGACCCTGAAGTCTGGAGAACACCCAGATGTCAGCTTGAATTTTCCAACAACCTGAAGGGATGAGGAATCAGCAGAGTGGAGTTTGTGGGCTAAGAGCCATACCTGTAATCAATAGCATCCCCAGCACATGGTCTACACACAAAAGGGCTGAGAATTTCCTGAGATGACATGAAGAGGTGAAGTTATGTCTGGAAGTCTGAGAAGACTCCAGGAAGACAGAATTCTGAGAGGTGTCTGATTGGAGAAGAAAGAAACAGTTCAGAACAGAACACAGAGGGCAAGGTGCATGAGGTAGGTCTCAGGCAAAATAAACTAGGCAGGAGGCCCTGAGCTAGTCTCCATCCACTTCACCTCTTTGGATGCAGCCATGATAGCCACAAAGCAGAGGCTTGTGAGAGTCTCGAGCACAGCCTGACACTTGATCTCTCAGCCAAGCCCTGGAAATCAGGTCTTTCTCTCCCCCACTGTCCATGACTTTCACCTTGTGTTTTATGCATCAGTGCAGCTAATGATATAATTCACAATAAGGTGTCAAATGATGGTGATACTTGAAAAAAAATCAAGAAATGGATAAGTAAATCCATCTGACAATGATATCTCATACACTAGAATATCAGTAAGAAACGAATTTGGCTGCATCGGACTCCAGACCACTGTTTTTCAAGGTGGTCTGAAGATCCCCTCCATGAGAATAACTCAGGGCATTTGTTAGAATTCAGACCCCTGGTTCCCAGCCTGGACCTACCGAATCAGAATCTCTAAGGCTGGGTCCCAAGAATCAACACTTTAGACAAGCTTCCCAGGTAATGACCTGCCTGGATGGGCAACACTCTCTTTTCCAACCCTCAGCAGTTTTACCATGTCTCTGTTTAGCACACATTACACTGCATGATGACTGACTGTGTACCTGTCTTATCCATGTAAGCCTTATTATGGATGAAGATAGTGAGAAAGGGACTATGCAGGAGCACCAGAGGGTCTTGACAAGGGGACATAATAGCATCAATAATACCTCATAGGATGATTGTGAGAATGTAATGAGTTTATTACATTATACAAAACACTCAACACAAGTGTTCACATTCTTCCCCCTTCATTCCTTTATACTTTCCATGAATATACTAGAACAAGAGTTCTTAAAGGCAGGGACTTTGCCTGTCTCGTTCATTGTTGCCATCTTAGAACTTAGAATAGAGACTGGCCCATAACTGGTGCTCAGTCAATGTTTGTTGAGTGGTTGAATTCATAAAGGAATTATGGCCACAATATTGGCTCTCTAAAGATGCTAGTTGCCTAAGAAATGGCTTTTGAATAAGCAAGCAAATTACATGGGATTATCCGTGCATGATATATGCTTCTCTGTTTTGTCAATGCCAAAAAAAGTTTAAATAAATGTGGGTTCATACATAGAAGTGTATATGTATTTTTTAACACTCATAATGGTTGCTTTAATGGGTCACTCATCAGCTGTAACTACTCCTTTGGTATGAGTCAAAGCAAACCAAGAAATATGGACACATAGTTCACACATAAGTTGAAATTTATGAGCCACAGAAGGTCACAAGAAAGCATTTGGACCTTACTTGAGATTCAACGGGCTGGCTGGGAGCGGTCCAAAGGATACAAACTGCTCAGGTAAATGACTCTGAAATTCTTTTCCACCATATCTATTTCCATAGTTTACCCAAGATCAACAGGATGGAGCAGGAGAGCTCTAGAGGCAAGGTAGGTGGCTGCCCCAGGAGCGGAAGAGGCCTGATTTCTTTTCTGTTTGAGTCCAAATGCTGTCATTTGTAGAAAAAGGCAGCTGGTATGGAGAGGATGCTGGATGCATTGAAAAACCCAATATACACATGTATATAAAGAAAGAGACTGTGCCTAAATAAACTTGGACTGGAAATAACCCACATGGCAGGGGGATGGAAGGCTGAAGTCTCAGAACCATGGAGGACCAGGGAGGAAATGGGAATGGCTGTGGGCAGGCTATGAGGCAGGAGGTAATGCCTCTGCAGAATGAATGGGATCATTCAGAAGCCCAGATTGCCCTGGTTGTTCCTCTCCTGCTCCATAAACGTACAACCACTAAGTGCATCCAGTGAGGTCTAGTTGATGCCAAAAGCCTTGTTCAATTCAAACAGGCAAGTAAAAGAGTTGAACAACACAATGAAGAATCTCAGCTCAAGCAGTTATATGAATTCAAGTAGGCAAGGCCACCACATGATGGATTGCAATTTTCATTTTCTCATAAGTTTCCCAGGATCTGGAAGGCGTAGGTAGAGAGATGTGTTCAGGAGCTTGTTATCTCAGAGAACTTACCCATAGTTCAGTTCAGAGAAAGCCCAGCCGGGAAAATTCTTGCTACAGAGTAGTGAGATAGGGAGGTTTCAAATGGTAGGAGGCTTTATGTATCAGGTTGAATCACACCTTTTTAAAAGTTTTTTCTGCCTGATTTTTTTTCTTCTCTAAAAAAACACTCTTGAGAATGCTTATTTAATCAAGAAACTATCTATTCACTATTTTCAATTGCACGTGTGTAGATTATAAAGCAGTGGATCCATCGTGCTGGGCATATCCTCTCTCTTTATCTCTTGCCTTCAAATTCTACTTCCATCCACACTTCCCGCAAAGCACAATGAAGACCAGTTATCTTCAGAGCTGTGTATCAACATGCAATAGAGACAGGATTATATCAAACCTGCGCAAGTTATTGAGATAGGAGCACAAGCATTGGCCTTGGGAATTTGGAGCAAAAGTAGTAGCAAACAGAGAAAATGGAGTCTATGTTCACTTATGTGTGTAAGTAAAGTTTGAGCAGACAAATCACTGTTTTTCAAGGCCCATTCTCCCATGGCTGTCTATTTTATAGATACATGAAATATTAAGTGGGTGAGTCACATTGTCTGGTGTGTAAAGTGTCTGAGGTATCCTGAAGAAGGCGTGGGCTCTGTCCCGAATGTTGTACAATGCACTCAAAGATCATCCAGTAGAGGGCATATCAAAAAGACACAGGCATCAACATGGAAAAGCTCCCAATGGCCAAAACTGTAACCAAATAGATAATTATAGCATTGGATTAAAACACAAAGAATAAGATAAATATCTGTAACTTCATACTTATATAAATGAATTACTGCATAAATAAATGAAGGAGAGGGGACAAATCTTTCCAACAGAAAAATTCCAAGTACTAAATGTGGAAAAAATCAGAGAAATAGAAAATGGCCATTAGAACACCTTGGTAATGGTTGCTGCAGGCAAGATCCATAGATGAAAGGCAAAATTAGTGGGGGAACTTTGAGGAGAACCAGGATATTTACATAGCCTCAAGGTATTGCCCAAAATATTTCTTAATTATTGTGGTGGTTTAACATATGTGTACAATTCTTTGATACTCCTCTCTGTAGGAGGCAGAACTTCATTCCCTTTCCCTTGAGAGCCCCTTAGACTTAGTGATTTATTTTTAACAAATAGACTATGGTAAAGGAAAAATAGCAACCTGACAGATACTCCCTCAACCAAGTGATCAAGATTAATATCACCAGTAATAAATCACGTTGATATCATACGATGTGATGAAGGGGGCATCTTCATTTCTGTGGCATTCTTCCCCAAAACCCAGAGCCCCTAAACATGAGAAAACACCAGAAAAACCCAAATTGGGGGACATTTTACCAAGATACCTGACTAGTACTCTTCAAAATGTCAAAGTCATAAAAACAAAGGAAGACTAAGAAACTGTCACAGATTAGAACAGACTAAAGAGACATGATGACTAATCACAATGTGGTATCCTGGACTGGACCATGGAACAGATAAAGGGCATTAGTAAAAAATAAAATTGATGAAATTCAAATAAAGTCTGTAGTTTGGTTAATGTTGTTATGCCAATGTTAATTTCTTAGTTTTGGTAACTGTACCATGGCTATGTGCAATGTTTACATTGGGAAGCTGAGTGAAGAGCATATAGGAACTTTCTGTGCTATCTTTATACATCTTCTGTAAATCTAAAATTATTTCAAAATAAAGAGGCATAAAATAATAGTAATAAGTCACCATGCAAAAATATAATCCTTTGTCCCCGTGAAGGGAATTCTAAAGCCTTGCTCCCCCATGTAGAGGAAAAGATTAACCTGAAAAAATAGGAAAATGAAAAATGTTAAGCCCTAATTCACCAATCCAAGGCATCCACACTGAGTTTCATAAGCTGTATGATTTTGTAAAGAGGGACTTTGATTTTTTTAATGTCTCAATAAAGACTGTAAAAATCTGTCTATAAGACAAAGATATATGTGTACAGTTATAATACTTAACTTTCAATATTCAAATATTCATTTGTTTATGACATGTGAAGATACAGAAGTGGACAAGCCAATAAGATCTCTGCCCTCATGGATCTTAGTCTAACAAAAAAGACAGATGAAACACAAAAAATTGTGAAAACAAAGCCAGATGGGTAATGCATGAAAAGGCAACTTAACAAAGCCTTGTGCATACATTATCTAACATTATTCCTTCTATACTCCTACAAAGTAGCAAAGCATCAGAAACCACATTTAAAAGTTGAAGAAACCACAATCTAGTGTTTATCAAGTGACTTGCTTAAGCTCACATAGTCGGTTTGTGGATGAGTGACCCCTGGGATTATTAACTTTATAACCTTTCAAATTTCCACTTTAACATGAAGGTTTTTAATTTTTTTTCTTAATTTAAGATGTAAATTTCATATAGTAAACTTCACTGTTTTTTAAATGTACTATTCTATGAGTTTTGACAAATGTGTGCAGTCATGAAAAACCACCACAGCCAAGATATAGAATAGTCAGATTTCTGTTCTGGCTGAGATGAAGTAACAGGTAATGGATTAACTGTCTGATCTGCAATAACCAAAAACTACAGAAAAAGTATATGAAACAACAGTTTTCAGGACACTGGACATCAGAGAAAAAAGATTAGTGATCTCTGAGAGATGGAAACAAATAAGGGGAACCCTAGGATTATCCCAGCATACTGCTTTAGGGTTCATAGGCCTTGGCACAAGGTAAACACAGGCAGTGCCCAGCAGATATTCTGAGTTGAGGAGATGGAGCTGAGAGTCCAGATAGACCAAGGTGGCTAGAATTTATAGATTAGAGTTCCAGAGAAGAGAGATCTGCACAGGGAGGCAATCCAGATCACCAGAGGGTCCCCTTCAAGGGTTCTACAGAGTAATGATCAGCATATGTGTGTGAGGAAACTAATCAAAGTCAGTTAAAGGATCACCTGAAAGAATTAGAAAAAACAGTGTCTGAAATGTGCTGGGAATGCCACCTGCTCTCATTCACCAGACTAGAAACCTCATAACTCACAAGGCATTGGGTAGAGTACTAGAAGAGTCTTGCCTCAGTAGTGAGGCATAATCAGCCCTAGAACAAACCCTAATCTGATTCTAACAAATCTTAAAAGAAGAACTGAAAAGTATCAAACTGTTTAGACATAATTTAATGGTGTAACAGAACAACATTCAAGAATATTTATAAGATTATAAAACTATACAGTACCCAACAAGATAAAATTCAAAATCTCTAGCATCCAATCAAAGAGTACATGCATGCAAAGAAACAGAAAAATATGATTCATAGTGAGAGGAAAATATCAATCAATTGACACCAACCCAGAACTGACATAGATATTAGAGTTAGCAGACAAGATTATAAAAAGAGTGATTATAATTTTATTCCATATGTTCAAAACTTAAGTGGAGACATGAATGATAAACAGACCAGTTTTATTACAAATAAAACTTGTAATCTTCAAAAGCACAATGTCTGAGATAAAGAAAAAGATACTGGGTGGAATAAATAGGAGATTGGACATTACAAAAGATAAGATTAGTGAACCTGAAGGCATAGTGTTAAAAACCATCTAAAATGAAACATACAGAGAAAAAAGAATTTTTAGAAAATGAAAAAAACATCAGTGTGCTGTGGGATAAATTTAAGTGGCCTAATATATGGGTAATTGGGGTGTCCAAAGGAGAGAAGGAAGACAGGAAAATATCTGAAAAAACCATAGTCAAAACTGTCACAAATTTGATGAAAAAACTAAACCCACGTAGCCAAGAATCTTAACCAACACCAAGCACAAGAAACATAAAGAAAACTATACCAAGGCCCCATAATCAAGTTGCTCAAAACAAGTAATAAAGAGAAAAATCTTTAACACACTGACTGCCACACTAGAAAAAAAAAATTCCCCTGGGGCCACAGTGTTTTATTAAAACAAAATGATCCTTTCTAATTTGTTATTTTTTATTGTTTTCTGTGCGTGAGTTATATGCAATGCAATCCACGTTTTTAGAATTAAGTTGTCAATATTAGTTGTAACAATAAGAATATCAACAAGTAAGATTTTCATAAACCAGCTGCAGGGTTTTGCTTCACAAGACCCCAGGCCCAAAACTAGCCTGAGTTAAATACAACTCACATGGCAGTCAATGTGTTAAAGACAGACAGAGAAAAAAGATGTTACGTACAGGAGGATAAAGGATGACAGCAGACTTGTTATCAGAAACAATGCAAATGAGTAGGACAACATTTTTAAAGTATTAAAAGAAAAACAAACCTAAAATTCTATACCTAGTAAAAATATCATTCAAAAACAAAAGTGAAATGAGGATATTTTTCAGAAATTCAAATGCTAAAAATAATTCATCACAAGCAGACCCATACTACACAAAATATGAAAGGAAAACCTTCAAACACAAGGAAATGAATACCAGATGGAAATATGGATCTACACAAAGAAATGAAAAGCATCAAAAAAGGTAACTACATGAATAAATATACACAATTTTTTCTTATTACTTAACTAGACATAAAAGATAATTGTTTAAATAAGAATAATAAAAATATAGCATAGGACTTAGAATATGTGTAAAAGTAAAATGTATGACAATAATAGCAAAAAACATGGAGGAAAAATTGGAATATACCATTATACTGAGGCAGGATTTCTCAACTTCAACATTACAGACATTTGGGATAATGATTCTCTGTTCTGTAGAAGCTGTCCTGTGGTTTATAGGCTGTTTAGAACCATGTCTGACCCTCCAATAGATGCCAATAACACCACCTAAGATGCGGCAAACAAAAATTTCTATAGCCATTACCAAATGTCCCCTGGAAGGCAAAATTGTCCACACTTGACAACTACCACTATAAGTGAACAGGAATTATGTCACTTAATGGTAGACTGTGATAAATTAAAGATGTATATTATAAGCCATCCAGCAACCACCAAAATAAAAGAATAAACCAACAAAAGAGGTAAAATTGAATCATAAAAAATTATTGTTAACCCCAAAAGAAGACAGAAAAAGAGGAAAAAATGGACAAAAAGAAAAAAATTGGTAATATTGTACTTAACCTAACCATCACAATTATCACATTAAATGTAAATGGTTGAAACACCCCATTTAAAGCCAAATATCAGATTGATATAAAATCAAGACCAAATTATTTGCTGCCAACAAGAAACAGATTATGTATAAAGACACAAATAAATCAAAAGTAAAAATGGGAAGAGTTATGCCATGCTAACATTATCTATAATAAAGCTGAAGTGGTTATTTTAATATCTCAGAAAAATGTATATGTCAGAGCAAAGAGTACAACCAGGGACAAAGAATATGATTTCATAATGATAAGAAAAGGGTCAATTAATCTAGAGGCCATAATAATTCTAAAAAGTTATGTCCCTAACAACAGAGTTTAAAAATATTATACATGAAGCAAAAACTGACAGAACAACAAGGAGAAATAGACAAATTCACAATCATAGTTGGAGATTTCAATACCCCACTCTCAATAGTTAATAGGACAAGAATTCAGAAAGTCAGCAAGAATGTGGTAGGCTTGAACAACACTATCAATCAAGTTAATGCAATCGACATTTATAGAACACTTTATTCAAGAATAGCAGAATATACATTCTTTAAAAATGAACATAAAATATTTATAAGATAGGTCATAGTCTGGGTAACAGAACAAGTTACAATAAATTTAAAAGAAATCAAGTCATACAAAGTATATTATCGGAACACAGTGGAATTAAATAAGAAATCACAAAAAAAATCTGGAAATTTGCCAAATATTTGAAAACTAATAACACACTTCTAAATAACCACAGGTCAAAGAATAAATCAAAATGGAAATTAGAAAGTATTTTGAACTGAATGAAAATGAAAACACAACATATCAAAATTTGTGGGATTAGCATTTATAGCACTGAAAGCCCATATTGGGAAAAAAGAAAGGCCAAAAATCAATGACCTCAGATTTTACCTTTTGAAACTAGAAAACAAGCACAAATTAAGCCCAAAATAAGCAGAAGAAAGGAAATGACAAAGAACAGAACAGAAATCAATGAAATACAAAACATAAAATAACAGAAAAAATGAAGCCAAATGCTATTTTTTGAGAAATTCAATAAAATTATGAACTTGTAGTCACACTGATTTATAAAAAACAATATATGCAATTACCTATATTAAGGATATAGGTGAGGAAGGTGACATTATTTCAGATCCCAAAGATATTGAAAGGAAAACGAGGGAACAGTATAAACAACTTTAGTCCAATGATTTTGACAATTTAGATGAAATAGACAAATTCCTTGAAAGACAAAAACTATCAAAGCTTACTAAAGAAGAAATATATAACCTGAATAGCTCTATGTCTATAAATGAAAATGTATTTATAATTAAAAATTTTCCACAAAGAAAATTCGAAGCACAAATGGCTTCACTAGTGAAATCTACCAAACATTCAAGTAAGAAACAATACCAATTCATCTTAATCTCTTACAAAAATTTGAAGAGAAGGAAATATTTTGCAATTCATTTTATGAGGTTAGCATTGGGGTAGTATCAAAATCAGATTAAGATATTACTTAATGGTGAAAGATTAAAGTTTTGCCCCTAAGATCAGAAACAAAATAAAATGTCTGCTCTCAATGCTTCAACATTTTACTCTGGCCAGTGCAACGAGGCAAGAAAAAGAGATTAAAAGCATCTCAATTGTTTCTGTATTGTAAAGAAAGTAAAAAAAAAAAAAAAAAAACTGTATTGGCAATGTGATCATTTGTGTAGAAAATCTCCTGGAATCTACAAAAAAAAAACAAAAGAAAAAGGTAGTAGAACTAATTAGTGAGTATAGCAAGGCTATAGGATCATTATGCAAAATATATTCCTATATACCAGCAATGTATAATCGAAAGTACAATTAAGAGACAAAACCATTTACAATAGTATCAAAAATATAAAATACTTAGGAATAAATCTGATAAAATATGTGTAATACCTATACACTGAAAACTATAAAACATAGTTGAGAGAAATTAAAGAAAATCTAAATAAATAAGACTATACACCTTGTTCATGAGTTGGAAGACTGAATACTCTTAAGATATTGCGATGGTTAATATTATGTCAACTTGACTGGGCCATGGGGTGCTCAGATATTTGGTCAAACATTATTCCGGATGTATCTGTGGGGATGTTTTTGGATGAGATTAACATTTGAATTGGGAAACTGAGTAAAGCAGATTGGCCTCCCTAATGTGCATGGCCCTCATCCAGTCAGTTGAAGGCCTGAAGAGAACAAATAGGCTGAGCTTCCCACAAGTAAGAGGGAACTCTTGCCTGACTGCTGGAGCTGGCACATTGGTCTTCTCCTGTTTTCAGACTGAAATTTGCATAATTAACTCTTCTAGTTCTCAGGTCTCCAGATTCTGATCTTGGACTTACCAGCCTCCACAATCACGCGAGCCAACTCTTCACAATAAAAAACACGTGTGTGTGCGCACACACACACACACACACATATCCTATTGATTCTGTTTCTCTGGAGAACCTCAACTGAAACAAGTTTCAATTTTCTCCCAAATTAGCTTATAGATTCAATGCATTCCCAATCAAAATCCCAGCAGGCTTTTTTCTAGAAATTGGTAAGATTATTCTAAAGTTCACATGGAAATTCAAAAAAAAGAAGTTTTGTCTATTTTAGGTAAAGAAAAAAGAAACAAATATTGGAGGTCTAACACCACCTGACTTCAACTTATTATACAGTTATAATAATCAATACGGTATGGTGTTGGCATAAAAATAGACACATCAATCAATGAAATATAAGAGAGAGTCTAGAAATAGGCCCCACACATATATGTACAAGTGATTTTTGACAAGGTGCAAAGGCAATTTGGTAGGGAAAATAAAATCTTTCAATAAATGGTGTTGAAGCAAATGAATATCCACATGCAAAAAAAAGGAACTTTTATTCATATCTTATGCCATATACAAAAATTAACTTAAAGGGAATCACAGATCTAAATGTAAAATAATAAAACTTTTAGAAGAAAATATACCAAAAAAACAACCTTTGTGACCTTGGGTTACACAAAGATTTTTCAGATACAACCAAAAGAATGATCCATAAAAGAAAAAAATTGATAAATTAGGCTTTATCAAAATTAAAAACTTCCACACTTTGAAAGACACTGTTAAGAGAAGGCAAAGGCAAGCCATGGTCTGAGAGAAAATATCTTCAAATCACATATCTGATAAAGGAGTTGTATACAGTCTATATAAGGAGCTCTAAAAACTCAATAATAAGAAGGCAAATAAAAATTTTAAATGGGCAAAAGATGTGAAACACATTTCACCAAAGAAGATACACAGATGGCAAATAGGGGTATAAAAAGATGCTAACATCAATATTTGTTAGAGAATGCAAATTTAAACCACAATGAGCTACTCCTACACATCCACTGGAATGCTTAACTTTAAAGACTGATCATATGACGTGTTGGCGAGGATGTAGAGCAACTGGAATTCTCATACACTGCTAGTGGAAATGTAAAATGGCACAATCACTTTGGAAAGCAGAATGGAGGTTTCTTAAGAAATTAAACATATGAAGCAGCCATTCCACTTTCTGATATTTAACAAAAATAAATTAAAGCATATATCCATATATTCATACACAAACATTCATAGCAGTTTTATTCATAGTAGCCAAAAACCGGAAACAATCCAAATGTCCATCAGCAGATGACTAAACAAATCACATCTATCCATATAATGGACTACTACTTGGCCATAAAAAGGAATAAACTACTGATATACACAGTACCATAAATGAGTCTCAAAAGAAATGCTGTGTACAAGAAGCCAGACAACTAGCGCATACTGTAAGATTCCACTTATATAAAATTCTAGAAAATACAAACTTATCTACAGGGACAGAAAGCAGCTCAGTGGCTGCCTAAGGATGGGGTGGCCATGGGTGCAGGAAGGAGGGGCTAATGAAGGCAGATGAGAACCCTTGAGGGTAAAGAAAGTGTTGATTATTTTGTGTGATGATGGTTTCATGGGTGCATACAAGTGCCAAAACTTACCAATTTGTAATTTTAAACATGCGTAATTTGTTATATGTCAATTATACTTGATTTTAAAAAGAAGAAAAGAATATACAGCATAGTCACCATGCCAGTTTGCATAAAGCTAAGAAAGAGTAATTAGCAACACAAAGAGTTACTATTCATAGTTCATGGTAAATTCTTTAGCACTAAAATGCACTTTTAGCATATGATGATGGCAAAGAGGTCTTCTGGAATCTCTCAGATGTTCTTCCTCCGATTTTGGATTGTCTTTTTTGCAGACGGGTGTCATATCTGCTCTTCCGTCAATATTTCCCTGACCCCTATTTGTCCCTGTCCTGTCCACTGTAGGCAGCAATGCTCCCAGCTCACCACCTGATGCCTGCCCTAATGTGAGGTATCCACAGTGAAATGGAAAGTATTGAAGGGGGCAATACCTTGGGCATTATGGATTATTCCAGAAGGATGATGTTGCTCAGATGGGATACCAACTGCCAGCTGTCCACTGTAAGTTAGTAGAAGGATTAACACCATCCTGGAAGTACGACCCTAAGAATGTACTAGAAAACAGCTGCTGGAACATGGACTATGACCTAGCCATTATAAGAGGTCAACAAATTCTGGCCAATATACCACGGCAACTCGTGTTGGATAAACTTAGCACGACAGGGGCAGTGCTGACTCATGCTGATATTCTGGCCCATAAAAACATCCCAAGAATCTGGGCAGAGCTGTCTGTAGATTTAAACCCTGATGAACTGGAATGTGAGAGGAATGAAGGGGCCACACCCGCTTATGATCTGCAGCCAGGAAGCCTTCCTGAGTTACAGTGGCCACTGCATCTTTGAACTCCCAGCATGCACCATCTAGCCCACTGGGCAGACAACACATCAAGCGTAGTCTGGTGCCTGGTATTGTGGCCTAACGTGACAACTTGGCTCTTGCAGTGAAATGCATCTTTCACATTCATTCATGCGTACAATAAATATCCGTTAAGTACCTGCAGTGGCAAAGCACTTTATTGTATACTGGGGTTACAAGGACGACTAAAACAAGAGCTAACCTCACAGAGGTGAAGTTGAGGAAGGGCAGACAGACATTAAATAATTGGTTACATGGTGAGCGATCTGATGACAATTGTGCAAGGGCTAAACGTACAGTTGGCAAAGAGAGCCTGTGACAGAGAAACCCGAGGGGTCTGAAGGATTGGGCAAAACTTTCTGGAGAAAGGGACATCAGGGCTGAAATCTGAGGGATGAATAAGAGAGACCTGGGGAAATCAGAGGAGAGCATTCCAGACTCTGGGAGAGGAGAGGGGAGCAGGACTTGAGGAAATCAAAGGAAGCCAGTAGGGCTTGAGCAGAGAGGGAAGCAGGTGACATAAGGCAGAAGCCAGATGACAAGGGCCTTGTGCACTGTGTTAAGGATTGGGGGAGAATGGAAAGCCATTGAAGGGGTTGTATTTTACCATCTTCATTACGCTGTAAACTGCCTAGAGCACAGGGATTACGTCAAATTAACACAAAGTAGCCTAGTCACCCAGAAAATTCCACCTGCAAATAATAATCCTAAAACTTTGCACAGGGTCCTCCGGGATGCCTAATTGGGGTTAACTATTTATAAATCTTGCCTAAAATGCCTGATTCTACTTTGAAATTTTGTTCAGGACAGCAGATCAAATGCCACCAAACCTTTTTTTGCTGCTTAAGTAGCTTGCAGGGCAACCCAGAGTCACTTACTGTCTAGAAGTTAGAGTGAGGGAATCACAGAGCTGGAGAGGAGAGATCACTGGGGCTCACACTTCAGAAGAGGCTTGCCCAGGGCCACTCAGGGCAGAGAAAAGGGCCCAGGGCAGACCCAGGCACCTCAAGCCCCTACCCAAATTCTTATGACTCTAGGGTGCTCCTTAAAGGTTGTCATCTGATTTTGCTTTTTACCACTCTCCTAAAAGTCAAAGGCAAAAAACAAAGCTCCTGGAGGGTTCAAGTTTGTTGGATTCCAGGCAATTCAGGTTGTTTTTTTGAGGTAGAAGAGCTGAAGTGGAATTGGGAACAAGGAGGAACGTTAAGGGAGTGGAACTTTCCTGGGCACCTGCTGGGGCCAAGTACAATGCCAAGCACTCATCACCCACTTGTTCTCAACAGCCTGTGAGATCAGTATTATTAGCCCCATCTTACAGATGAGGAAACTGAGCCTTGTTGCAACCTGCTCAAGAGCACAAAGATAGTGAGTGATTATAAGAAAGAAATCAGGGATTTCAATGCAGGTCAGTATGGCTCAAAAGCCATGTTTTCCCTGTTATCTGGTGCAGGCTCCTGGGCTGACTAGATTGGGTCCCTACACAATGATGAAATTACCTTATCTTTTAGAGAACTTGCCTGCTTGCTGGAATTGCTCTAAAATGCAGAACTCAAAAGCTTGCCACAATCTCAGTTGATAGTGATTTCCAAAGGGTTGTTGGGACCCTCCTCCCTAGGAAATAGGGCATTTGGTGCCTAGAGAGAAATAACCTACAGTGGGTTAGGACCAAAGCTGACAAGACAAAGACACAAAAAATCCCAAAACCATGCTGGGAAATTATCCCTGCCCTGTCCACAGGGCTGCTGAAACTGAACCCTCTACAGCAGGCCTTCTGTGCCCTACAGCAATAAGATCTCAGTCTCTCTCTCTTTCCCCCCACCCCCAAGAAGCACAAATCTTGCTGCACAGTGGTACCCAGCACTTCCATGTTGTTTCTTGAGAAGAAAGAGGGAGAAAGCAGACCTGTGTCATTCCCAGAAAGAAAGTGAATCACGAGTCCTCTGGTTACTTGGAAATCTCTGATTTGCTATCCCCACCCCAACTCCCCACCCTTTCCAAGAGAAAAGGTTCCAGTTAAGTGCTCCTTGGGTATCTCAGAAAGGAGCAAAATATCTGTTTTCTCCTTTATCCAGAGAATATTTCTCAACATTCACTCCATTCAAGCATCAGGCAGATAAGGCTCTTCCATCACTGTGCACCTTCCCAGATGTTTAAGGCAGCCCAGGGTCTGTGCCTGTGGTATCTCATATCAGAAATGTAACTTGGCTTTAGAACTAAGTTCCGACCTTGACCATGCTAGCAATCAAGGCCTGTGCCCTTGGATTTCTCCCATTCCCTCCCACTCAGGGGCCACAAGGATTGGCACAGAGGTGGAAGCTGAAAAGGGCAAAGACAGAAGTTTGAGCAATGATTAGGGATGAACGCAAAGGGAGAAGAGAAGCAATGTGCTGTCCTCGAAGGAGCACTGGTTAGGGAATAAGCAGTTGTGGGTTTTATTTGTAGCTTTGGCACCTACTACCTGGAAAACAGTAGGTGAGACACTTCACCCCTCTGGACCTCAGATTCTTCGCCTGTGACACAGGAGTGTCTGTCTTGACCTTTAAAGTAAATCTGATACAGGTTGATTATCCTTTATCTGAAATGCTTGGGACCAGAAGAGTTTTGGATTTTGGATATTTTTTTATATTCCCAACTATTACATAATGAGATATCTTGGGAATGGGACCCAAGTCTAAATACGAAATTCACTTATGTTTTGTATATACCTTATATGCATGGCCTGAAGGTAATGTTATACATGTTTTTTATTATGTTGTGCATGAAACAAAGTTTGCATTACAGTGCTTACATGTGGAATTTTCCACTTGTGGTGTCATGTGGGTGCTCAAAAAGTTTCGAATTTTGGAGCATTTCAATTTCAGATTTTTGGGTTGGGGGTGCTCAGCCTGTAATAACATCCTGCTATTTCTCTTGTCCTGTGATGTGGAGAGACTGGAAGGAAGCAAAGAGGAGGGCAGAAAGAGGGAGAACACAGGGAAGAAAGCAGGGCTTCAGGGAAAGTGGAGTAGGACACAAACAAAGAACACCTGGCAAAGAGAGGCCAGGAGAGCATCCAAAGGAGAAAATATTTTGGAGTCAGAGAAATAGATGGTGTTGGTTGAACTTGCATATAGATAAGACCGCAGCCAATCTCAAAGGGAGCCTGGTGCTGGCAGAAGAGGAGGTGGGAAGAGAAGACAGGGCTGCCTTCCCGTCCTCCCACCTGCTCTGGGCCCAGCACCCCCAGCTCTCTGCAAGGCAGGCCGGGACCCCCAGCTAGACGTGCGGGAAAACTCTGTCCAAGTCTCGTGGCTCAGTGAGAAGACAAGCTTTCATCTATAAATGTCAAGTACTGTGATTTGAGTAAGGCCTGAGCCAGGCCCGAGGCTTCTGAACCAGAGACGAGAAAGAGCTTGCCTTTAATGTAAATTTCGAATGATAAAGCAGGGTGGAATGGTGGGTGGTGTGGGGAGAGGGAGAGAGAGAATGAACATAAATAATCTCTGGAGGTAATAGTTGACTGTCTGTGGGAATGTTGAGATTCAAAGTTCAGAGGGCAGGAAGAACGAGGAGACGCAAACTCCCAAGGTGCAGAGTGGTCTCCCGGTGGCTGTGGGCTGCCCCATCAGTGACTCCTGCCTGCCCCTGGCCTGGCAGTGCTGGCCGTGGCTTGCTGCTGGAGGGAGGCTTGGCAGGATTTATGAGATGAGCTAGTGGGATGTTTTTGGCAAACCAAAGCTATAAATGTACAATACTTTATCTCCTGCAGGGATGTTTTAAGAAAAGACGGGAAATGTCTACATAAAATAGAACCCCAGCCACTGGTCAAGGAGAGTGGCCTCTCTCTGGAGCTACATCAAAGGCACAGCTCTGTCTTACCCTGTGGCCTCTGCAGGGCCTGCCCTGGGAGCTCAGCAGTTTGCTTGGAGCCAAGGAGGGAAGGAAGCACACCCAGCGCCAGGGCTCTCCTAGTACTGTCAAGAGGAAGGGAAGCTCGGTCTGCTGGAGGAAGTGCTCTTGTCCCTCTGGCTTCCTTTCCTGGAAACTTCTCCACCATCCAGAGGGCTTCAGTGGGGCTGAAGCCTGGTAGAGTTTTGTAGTAGGGGCACTGGATGGGGGGTCATGTAACTGACCTATAGTCTGAAACTGAAGAACTACAGGGCCTGGAGAATGTCACTTCTCTCCCCAAGTTCATTTCCTTAGAAAATAAGATAGTTGAAGATGAATTAATAGTGTTCTTAGTAATCTTCTCCAGTGACCGTGGAAAGGCAGAATCAGCTTTTAAATTTCAACAGAGAAATAATAAATAATCTCTTGAGCAAGAGGATTATATTCAGAATTAGATGGAAATCTCACCCTTACTATAAGTAACCCTCTAACTAGCCACACTGCAGTGAATAACACCAGCTAAGATGCAATAAGAAACACAAGCTAAATATTGCAAGAATGAAAAAACAAACACCACATGTACTCACTATTAAACTACAGCTAATCGACCAACACTCATGTGCACACATGGTAGCAAAACTCAGTGGAAACAGAGCAGGTGGGAGGGGCAAGGAGGGGACAGGTAAATTCATACCTAACGGGCACAATGCACGCTACCTTGGTGATGGGCACACTAATAACTTTGACTTAAATGGCACAAAACCAATTCATGCAACCAAAATGTTTGTATCCCCGTAGTACTTTGAAAAAAAAAAAAAAAGAAAGAAACACAAGCTGAACACCTTGGAGCTCACTGAGGACGTTTGTCTCTCTCTCTCAATGCCATCTTCTTAGAGCCTATAAGAAGGGACAACCTGTTCTTAATTTTCCAGAGGATGTTGCAACTTTATCCCAGACATTTTGTTTTTCCTTTGTCTCATCCTTGGGGACACTGCACTGAAAATAAAATGCCTACAGCAAGTGCTGCAAGAGCCCATGCAGAAACTTTGTGTAAATTAGGAAAAAAGTAAGCCTATGCCAGGGCCAACAGCTTAGGCAGCATTGTGCAGGATGGATTTCAGCTCTCATTTGATTTACTTGGCTCGATGCCCCCACACAGCCTGTACAAACTGCACAACTGCAGCTGAAGTGCAAGGCTGGACTTAACAGTAGTTGCTTAAAGTCTACACGTCAATAATAATGGTACAGTACTATGTGTCACAGGCCATGTTCCCCAGGAAGCAGACTCAGAGTTGAAGATCTGCATTGCGAGGAATGCTCTCAGGACCAACACCTATGGGAGAGGGAAGGGCGACACTGGGCAGAGGGAGAACATGACCCACACTGAAGCAGCAACAGAGGCCTTAGTCCATCCTGTAGGGAGCTCTGCAACTGAGATGGTCCTTCTGAGTCGTCTAGAACTTGGTAAGGCTGGGCCTTTATACTTCCTGTATAGACCAGTCGCGGATGCGGGCTATAACACATTCTTACAATTTGACATTGCCTTGACTTCCATTTTGAATATGGGTTTAACTTTCTCACGCCAGAGGCGGGGCTTGTCACTCTTGTGAGTTCCAGTTCTCTGCCCCCTCCCAGTTCCTCAGTGTGATTGGTTCAGATGTCTGCCTCCTGCAGCTGCCTCCTGGTGACCACTTCCCCGAGGAACAGCTAGACACAGCCTGCTTGATTCACCCCACTGAGTCCCACACCCCACATGGACTGCACAGATATGCCACGGTGACCACCTCCCAATCACAGTGTGAACCCATGGAACCCAGGCCTGCTTGCTGTAGACTCACCGATTAGGACTCCCCTTGGAAAATCTAGTTGGGTATTGCCCTGGACCCCTGTAAGAGCTTTGGCCTATGGGTCCTTCTCTCCCACCCTGTTGGTTGAATGTGTGCATCCTGGACGGCTCCCCACTTCCTGCTGGCCTTGCAGGTGTGCTTCCCTCTTCCCTCTGGGATCTGTAAGTAATACACTGTTCCTGTTATTTCATGTATTTGGTTTTGTTGTGCTGCCTCCTCTGTGTCTCACCTGATTGACATACCTGGACCTAACTCTCCTCCTGGTCAGGGATCTCCCAAAGAGTGGCTGTCTTTGTAGAAATAAACTGGACACAGATCATAAAGAACCACAAGTCTTCCAGTATAAAAAAGTTTGCTGTGATAGGGACACCTGGTCACGGGTAAGACACTTAGGTATTACGCCGTCCACCATGATACAGAAGTATCCCATGAAAGACGCACTCTAAACACCCATGACCACCTCCTTTGGAGCCCTGTCAGAGCAGGGCTGGAGTTTACAGTCACTCTCCAGAAAGAGACCTCAAGTCCAAATTAGAGGAAAATAAAACATAGCTGCAAGGGGGCATGACCTTGTAAAAAAAGTTCCAAGTCCTCTTGGGTAAGTCCTGAAGAGGGACTCAGCTACAAGTGGTCAGCCAACAGCACTGATAGCATCTGGGGGACAAGAGCTTGGTTGTGGTGGTTCTGGATGGCACAGCACAGGATCCACGACATCATGTTAATACTCCACAGTTTAACAAGCACATTCTGTGCTGCCATCTTCCAGATATCCCTGCTACCTTTCTCCACCCTGCTCTCTGCTCTGGAGGTGACCTGTGAGGATTACAGCATCAGGCTCCTTTGCCCTTTGACTCTTGCTTGGGTTTGGCTAGTAGAGCCCTGGCAGAAGATCAGAGGTGTGAGGAGAGTGAGGCCTGGGCACTTGCTTCCCTGCCTCCCTCTCGTCGCCTTGGTTGGATGACTCCTCCAATGAAAGGTCCAGGACTCCTACCCAAAGCCCTCTCCACAGACCACTGATTCTCTTCCCAGTTCAGTGACTGCCCCCTCTCCTCACCCTTCCAGCCTGGGCTCTGGAACATGCCTCCCTCCCCTCCACCCCTCCACGGTACTAACACTGGGAAGCTGCCTTATCTGTGTGATTTCTCAGAACTCTGCCCACACTTTTGCAAAGAGTCCTTTAATAAACCCTCTTTGAATTATCCTAATTCTAGTGTACTTCCTCAAATTATCCTAATTTGGTGTCTCCTAGGACCCAGATTACTACTTTTAGACCTACTTCATCTCACCTCTTCCTCTCTACCACCCTGTGAATCAGATGTTCTTACCCCACTTTAGAAACAAGGAAAGAGAAGCTCAGAAATGTTACAGACGTACCCAAGTTCCCAGTTAGTGAGGTGACCCTTGTCTGATGACTCAGATCCAGTCTACCTCACTATAACACCCTGGCCTTTCCCTCAGATTGCTGTCATTGTCCACCACAGCTCAGAGAAGAACAAGGAGAAGGAGGAACAGACCACAGAACATTCTAAAATTTCCTGTGAGGATGAAGGTGGTATACAGAGGAGACCCAGAGGACTGGGAGAAAAGGATGAGAGACAGTCCACTTTCTGATTTATGCCCTATCCAGCCTTCTGGAAAACTTAAGTTTCTTTTCTAAATTCCCCTTCTTCATTAGGAAATTAAGTTATTTCAGAATTCAGATCCATCCCAATCAGAGGCCTGACCCCGGGTAGGTCACATGACCTTTGGGTCTTTGGTTTCTTCATCTGCATAAAATAAGGTAGGTTAACTATATAACTCCCAAGCGCCCTCGCATCCATGTTTCTATGAGCTCCTTGTTCTCTTTGCTTCCCTTACCCTAGAAACAGACAATGGTCACGTGGTTAAACCCTTACACCCACGATTGTTAGTCTCATCCCTGGGAAAAAGAGGAAGGAGCTCAGATGATGCTTTGCACAAAGACTCGCTTGTTAGCTCTGAAGGGCCCTTCTAAAGGTCTTGTTCAGCCCTTGCTTTTAACCAGGGTAGCAGTGAAGTCCAGTGAGAAAGTAAAGATACCAGTTTAGTTTGCATTGTTCCCAAAACCCCTGTGTATGGCAGATTTGTAGACTCTGACTCCCATCCCGGGTGTGTCTCTGTTTTCCTGATCAAAAGCAGATGGATGCTCCTTGTACAGAATGTCTTTTGTCCCAGTTTGCCTACATTGCCCTACATTATTGACAAATCATCCAGCCCAGGGACCAGCTAAGAAGGAGAAGTTTTACCCTGGCACTGCCACCAATCTAAAGAGCTTTCACCTCCTGAAGCACCAGGCAGGGAGAAGAAAATCCTTCTTCCTCCCTTTCCATGCGCCTATTCCTAGACTTTGGAGTAGGAATTGGGAACCCTGAATTCTAGTACACGTCTAGCCACTAACTTTGGGCAAGTCTCTTCCTTTCTCTAGACCTCATTTCATTGTCCGTTAAAATGGATAATTGGATAGCATTATTCTTTACAATTCTAACTTTCCGTGAACCTATAAGGATGAGTAGGTTTTGAGTAGATAAATTTGGATAGATGACATTTTAACATGAGTTCCCCAGAAAATAGGATCTGAGGAGAGAATTCAGTGTTAATAGTTTACTGGGAGGTGAAATCCCAAGGCAGCAAGAGCAAGGGAGAAGGGACATGAGAAAGGCAAGGAAGACACAGCTTTACACACATTAAAGAAGTCCAAAGGGTCACTCAATCACACTGAAAATCTTCGCACATGTTGTACCCCCCCCAAAAAAATAGGACCCTTGGAGTGAAGAAAAATCATGAACTTTTATGCAGACACCTTCCTATTTCCTCTCTCCCATCAGTCAAAGTATGACCATTGGGGAATTATCTCTCCTGCTCTTCTGGGTTTGATCTTCTGAATGCTTCAAAAGTAATGACAGAAGCCAGATCCTTCAACCAGAAATGCAATGCGGCATCCAACCTGGAAGAGGTGGGAAGAGCCAGAGAGTTCAGCGTTCAGGTTCAGTTGATCTGCCTCCCACAGTGGAATTGTGTTCAATCGCCTGGAGCCTGTCCTGCTGGTGGAGGGAGGTAGCTAAGCATTTGGGAGATAGTGAAGCCGAGCAAAGCTAAGAAGGCACAAAAACCCTATCAAGCTTAGATGGATACAACTGGATAAGAAGGAAAGGTATACCAGAGGAGAGCTCAGGCACCTTCATACAATGTTTTCCAAGAAATCTGGATACAGAGATGGAACAACTTTCCCTGTCCTCAAGGAACACACACCCTACTGGGGAGACAGACTTAGAAACGGTCAACTACAGCCTAGAAATCATTGCATAGATCACTGTGGATTATTATACTGACCTCCCTCATTTTACTTATAGGAAAATGAAACCTAGACTTGACCAAATTCACACAGGGTGGTCTATGGCAGAACAAGACCTAGGAAACCCAGGCTGTTAATTTCCAAATCAATGCTTAATTTACTGCCCCTCTCCTAAAGGCACAAAAGTGGTTTAGAGCTGGCTATGCTTGGAAACAAGACTGGATTAACAATGTCCAGCAGATCAGCATGCTGCATCATTGACTGGGGTGGGGTGGAAGGGGGAAGGGGAGCGTCGGGGAACTCTTTGTGAAGATGACCTATTTGCTAAAAGGAGCCAAGGGGGATCAGTTTAATTAAAGTTAAAGATATTTTAAGGAAGGTAAGAGCCTAGCTGGGGGTTCAGCCAAGGGGTTTAGTTCTGCCTTTGAAAATGAGAAGAGATGAACAGGATCTGTATGGATGAGCTGATAAAAAGCCCTTTGAAGTGGACAGGGATCTTTTTATAGCCTCAGAATAACTTAGCCTCGGGTGGAGGGTGGTGAGCTATTCCCCTCCAACTGGATTTCTTCTGGCTTGGCCATGAAGAGAGAGAGATTGGCCTGGTGTCCTTGTCTACCTGAGAGAAGAGGAATCTGGCAGTCCTTCACACAAGAAAGTGCAGACGATCGACCCAGGGGAAGGCCCTCGAATGCTGCTTAGCAGACATTAGGAAGAAAGGCACAGAACATGGAATCACAGCCCCCACACACCACCCCTAACTCATGCACCATCAAGTCCACTAGATGAGTTAATCCTTAAAAAGAATTAAGAAGAGTTCTTTCAGACTTGTTGTCAAGAAATAATAGCAAGGGTGGGGTTTGGGAAAAAAAAGAAATAATAGCAATAAAAATTATTCTTACAGACTGTTTACTATGTGCCAGATCCTGTACGTGCAATGTCCTATTTATTCCTCTTAACAACCCTAGGAGGTAGGTATTATTTTTATTTCCATTCTACATTCCATAAAACTGTGACTTATTTGTGTATGAACAAGTTTAAGCAACTCATTCAAGTTTAGTACATCACAGGCCAGAACCTAAATAGATAAAATTGTCAGATTAATAAATGTTAAGGTGGCATGAGGTGACGTGTGGTAGCAAACCTCATGAAGTAAAGCTCCACTCCCAACTCATCAGTACTCACTTCTTTTGGCTGAACAACTGAGCAATGTGGTCTAATCTCCCACTCACCAAATAGTTCAGCATCTCCTTTTAGACATGGGAACATCTGGCCATGAGGTCTTAAGCCTCAACTTTCCTCAGACTGTTGTATTGGGTTCTATACAGGAGTTCTATACCCGGTCCTGTATTGCTTTAGATTTGAAGAGAAAGCGAAATCTTAAAGAAAATGAACCACAGTGATACATATGCCCCCAAGAAAGAGAAGCCTCAGTTGTAGTCTAACTGCAAAGTTGCTCACCACCACTCTTCGTGTCTATGGAAGATAGAAATAGGGAATTTGGGCCCAGATTACAGTAGAATTTAAATTAGCCTTTAATTTCAGTACTTTGTCAAGATCATGGGATTTCATCTCCCAAACCCAGCCTATATTCCTGTAAATACAGCAAAATCTTGATATCTAAAGCTGTGAAGTGGGAAGGGCAAAGAAGTCAGGAGACTTTGGGTTTAATCTCAATTCCTGTAAAACCTCCCTGTATGACCTTTTGAAGGTACTACACCTACTCTCTGGATCTCAGTTTTCCCATCTATAAAATGAGAGTTCGACACGGTTGATTTGTAAGTTGTCTTCTATTACTCTCATTTTGAGTCTTGGATGATAAAGCTTTAAATTTACATACCACATAGAAGCTGCAATAAGAAACAAATTGGTAAAAGATAAAGAAAAGAAAGGGGAACAAGTATGGGCACGAAAATGGCCTCTGAAAAGGCAAATCAATGAGATTTTATGCTATACAAGTACAAGGGACTGTGGGTCTTCAGTGAGCCACATATCCTTCCTAGCCTCCTTGAGTCATCATTCAGACAAATGAAACGCTGAAATTCCATGATAAAGAAACTTCTCCCCTCCTCTTTGAGGAGAGTTCACTCTCAAGGCCTACAAAGATTTCTTCCTGTCTGCTAGACAGACAAGAGTTCAAAGTACAGTGGACCCCCAAGCCTCTGCCTGTGGGGTCACTACCCCTGGCCCCTCCCACCTGACCCCTTCCCTACTATGGAAACCCCAAACAAAGGGCATGCGAAGGGAAAGCCCTGGTAGTAGAATTTCAGGACACATTACAGCTGAAAGAGACTTTAGAGATCTTTTTTTCAAACAAAGTTCTGAGCACAGGGCATGTGCTAATTGGCCTGGCTCTAGCTATGAAATAAATTGCTATCATCATTATTTTATTCTCTGAAGGAGACAACCCCAGGTTAGTATTTCAAAGAAGAATGAGTCACTGGAGAGGTTGAAAAGTACCCGCTAATTATTTCTTTAAAGAAAAACCTGAACTCTGGGAGAAAGGAGTTATATGCAGCATCAGCTGCCCATTAAGATGAAAGGACCGAGTTACCTGGGCTGCTTCAGGAGGCCCAGAAATAACAAGAATGCCCCTTGTATTGCCAAGCGGATTTTCCTACAGACGCTCTCTCACTGACCCTAAGTCCCCGGGAGTGGAGCAGCAGCAGGCTGCCAGCTTCATTAGCCCTTTCTTTCTACGTCACCATGATGTGAGGAGGCCAAGGGAAGCCAGGTCAGGGTTAAGAAGGGATGTGGGTCTTTTAGTTGTCTGTGGAGTCAGCATATGGAGAGCTGCTTAGAACATTAGAATTAGAGATTCCCAAGCTGGGAGCTATCAGGCCACCTTCTCCAGTGGCTTCCAAGCACGTTTGGATTCTGTTCAAATAAAATTCTGTGAAGAATCCCAATAGGTAAGACGGAAGACCAATTCTATGACAAGTTCAGAATTTTGACATTAACTCAGTATCAAGTCCATCAATGGGAATAATGAGGTTCATTTGAGGAATACAAAAATTTACAACCAGTCATCTGGAGCTTAATGATCACAAACATGAATCATTGTGGTGGATATCTTAAAATTTGTCAAAGACCTGTTAAGGTCCCTTTGAGCCAATGCTTCCTAGGACCTTGGGTAAGGAGAATGGAATTCACTGGGTCAAGAACTTAGGTTAGCTAGTGTTATGGCTCACATTATGTCTCCACCAACAAAATTCATACGTTGAATTCCTAATCCCCAATACCTCAGAATGTGACTGTATTTGGAGATAAGGTCTCTAAAAAGGTGATTAAGTTAAAATGAGACCTTTTAGGATATACCTTTATCTGAGCTGACTGGTGTCCTTAAAAGAAGAGGAGATCTGGATACACAAAGAGACACCGGCGGTACACACAGAGAGGAAAAGACCATGTGACAGCACAGCAAGCGGGAAGCTACCTGTAACCCATGGAGAGGCCTCGGAAGAAACCAAACCCGCCGACACTTTGATCTTGGACTCCCAGCCTCCAGAACCATAAGGAAATTAACTTGTTGTTTCAGCCACCCAGTCTGTGGCATTTTGTCATGGCAGCCCTAGCAGACTAATATAGTTAGTGATGGAAGTTAATGAATCCAGCAGGGAGAGAGCCAGGAGTGGCCCCTTCCTGCTCTCCCTCCTTGGCCACTCCACTGAATTTAGCTTCTCTCTCTGCAATAACTGAAGGTCCAGATCCAAGACTGTCATCCTGCTGTGTGTTTATGGGAAACGTCAGGCATGGGGGGAGATGTGGAGACGTTGACTGGTATCTGGTTTTGCATCTTTGTGCCGATGAGTTCACCAACATAATCTCACTATCTGCCTTTCTCATCAAGGCCAGGTCTTTGTGTTTGTAAGTTTGAGTGGGGTGAAGAACTTTTCTGTGTGTTTCAAGGTGAAGAAGAAAATGAAAAGGAGACAAAGAGGAAAGACACAGGGAAACACGAGGTAAGTTGAGAGAGGAGATCGAGAAGGGGTGTTGAGGAGAGAGAGGGAAAAAAGAGAAGGAGCAGGAGGAGGAAAAGAGAATTTTCTGGATGTCTGGGAATCACCCAAAGCAGGTTTCTTTTTTGGAGGTCCAGGTCAACTGAAACACTTCCAGACTATTCGTACAAGAAGAGAAGGAGATGGGAGCTGCTGTCCAGGAGGAAGAAGACAGTGGCCCAGTTGCAGAGAGGAAATGATGGCATTTCCCATAATGGGGAGGACGTGTGAGGGACCAGTTCCAGGAAAGCGTGAACCTGTCCTTTACCCAAAGGCTGCATCCCAAATGAACCTCTATAGGACTCCGGTATCACTGGCCAGTGGCTGAGTCTGAGATACTGAGACTCTGGGAGCTGGGACAAGGTCCTACCGCCAAACTTGGTACCAGGAAAATTAAGTTTAAATCAACCATGCAGGTCTGTCTGGTGGGTATCCTCAGGAAAATTCCTGAAAGCCTTCTGACCAGAGGCCTTTCCCAAATTTCCTGGCACAATCTAAAAGAAAACACAACCTAAAAAAGGAGGAAAGGAGGCACAGAAAATGGACTTTTTACCCACCCTGGGAGCTGGGGCTTAGGCATGGATTTTGTTGGATATTCAAGAATTTTATTACTAGAATAAAATTAGTACAAGAATAAAGGCAATTCCTATTCCATACTTCAAGGATCACAGAGTAGCCCAAACCCCTTGTGCCAGCATCAGCTGTCTCTGGCACCTTCTCCACTCCAAGTTCAGTCCATTTTCCTTTAGGCTTAGCCATCCTCCCACCAGACATCCATCCATTTTCTTCTAGGGTTACTTTTCCCCCAAACATTTGCTTCCTGACAAAGGATCCCACTGGACAGAGGGGCAGTCCATTAGTGGTGGTACCCAATGTCGTGCTGAGCACTCTCTGGGGGGTAGAAGATTTTCAAGGAGACCGTGCCCTCTAAAGGATACCTCACCCCTACTTTAATGACAACTGGCTCCTCAACTGATAGGCAAGGCCGGCTCAGACTCTTCAGCCACTTTTATTTCTGTGAGTCCAGTCTTCTCAACCAACCCATGAATTCCCCCAGAGCAGAGAAAACTTGATCTGCCTGCTCAGGCGCGTAGGTGGGCAATGCTGACTGCTCCAAGGAAGCAGTGACACAGGATGTCATCCAAACCCAAGGGAGGAGCAGCTTTCTTCCCTGCATCTCTTCCTTCCCTTCCACGTGTAAGAATATAGGTTACCAGGGAATCCATGAGAGGTCTCAGAACCTCTGGATGGGAACCATTGGTTTTAATATTCTGCCTAAAGGACTAACATGCTAAAAGCTCAATCCCACGTATGGTTTTCTTACACTTACTTCTTATCATTTCATCCTTGTCTGGTTACATCCCCCAGATAAAAAAAGCACCACTCCAGAGTCAGAATGCCTATGTCCTAGCTCTGCTGACTAACAGGATGTGTGGCCCTGAGTACAGGCCTCTTCACCACGCAGGGCCTCCATTTCCTGCCCTGTAAACTGAAGAAACTGGACCCTAGCTATCTACACATCACCTAATTCTTCTGGGATTTTGTGAGTCCCTCGCCCATGCGCACAGCAGTCAGGACAGCCCGGATGAGCACAGTCGTCAGCAGGCCCTGGAGAATGGTAAAGAAGAAGCCAAAAGAAACAAGTGGGGTGTTCAGCTGAGCTTCAAATAGGAAGAGGCTGTCGGTTCACCCAGGTTGCAGATGAAAAGCATTCCACAGAGCTGAGGCAGTGCCGGGACAGGGCTCACGCCCCTGAGGACGTAAGCAATGGAGAGAGGTCCTGACAAGACAGAGAACCCCCATTCAGGTCTGGCTCCAAAATCTGGCCCAGTAGGAGCGGGGGACAAATGGGAGGAGGAAGTGCCTCCCCGTGGGGAACCTGACCGAGAGGGCAAGCCACCCAACCTCCTCCTAGCAGGAAAGGGAAGGAATGCAGGACGGGGTGAGAGAACAAGGCTGGCCTCTGGAATGAATCTTGAGATGCCTCAAGCTGAAACCCCACCCTGACTCCTACTGCTAGTAAAGCCTGAAGAGTGATAAGGTCCAGGTAGCAGTAATAAGCAGTACACTCGTTAACACTCTCTCTCTCTCTCTCTCTCTCTCTCTCTCTCTCTCTCTCTCTCCCCCCCCCCACCCCCGCACACACACACACACACACACATACACAAAACCACCAACAACAACTCAACAAATCCTTCCACTCTGTCCTGCTTGCAAACTCAGCTAGGGAGTTTGGAGTAAAAAGCAAGAAAACAGATGTGGCATCCAAGCTGAGTTTCTCATGAGTAAATAGATTCCACATGGCAAAAGAAAGGTCAAAGAGAAAGAAATGTTTATGAGGACGAAAGAGGAGAGGAAAGAGGTGTGGAAAGCCTTTCATCTCACCAGAAAGGACAGCTGGCCACTCCAAGATGTGGTGTCCGGGGTCTGAAGTAGAGCCCCGTGCCTGGCCCCGAGGAGGTGACAGTCCCACGTCATGGCTAAAGTGACCACTGCCCTGCACACGGAGCAGGGAGGCCAAGTCCTGGTCCTGCCAGTGCGGCTGCCTTGCTGTGGGACTTTGAGTCTGCCCTTGACTCTGAGTCTCAGCATTTTCACCTGTAAAATGAAAATAAGAATTCTTTGGTCCAGCTCACCTTGGTGAAGATTCAAGAAATAAGAGAAGATAGAATTGAAGGTGTTTTATGGATCCGGGAAGGCAGGAATTATAATGTCTGGACCAGGGTCAGATGTGGGAGTCCTCAGCGTGGAAATGCAAACCAAAGCCGTGGACGTGCATAAGGAGCAAGAAGAGAGTCCGGCAGCACAGTTGTCCAGCGGTGGGAAGGGGAAGAGGGGCCAGACGTGAAGCCTGAGGCAGGAGGACAGAGAAAGAGGAGACCAGTGAAAGCTGAGCAAGCAATCATTTGTGTCGAGCAGATCTCTTAGGAAATTAGGTTTTCTTCTTCTTACCTTCTGTGTACCCCCACAGTGGGGGCCAGGCAGAGCAGAGAAAACAACCATGCGAGGAGAAAAGACATATAATTTGGAAAATCATTTTTTATTTTTTGACATTTGTCTTAAGCCTGCAGAGAATCACTGGGTTTCTCCATCCCTCCCTGGGGATTTGCTTTGTGATACTGGGCATCTTACACAACTTCTCTGTGCTGGCTATCAGCCAATATTTACCCAAGTCCTCAGTGGCTTGTGTTCAGAGGGTACAGACTGCAGATCCAGTTAGTCCTGGGAAACTGACTCCAAAGGGGAATGTGAGCCTGCAGTGGGGGTGGCACACAACACAGTCAACTAGAAATAGGACCTGCTGTTCCCGAAGCTTGGCTTGCCTTGGAACTCAGTGTGGATCCAGAAATTCTTTTCAAAAGAACCACACTTGCCACTTGAAAATCTTTCAGTCCAACAACACCCAAAACAAATTCACTTCAACAGCAAACATTTGTGGAAACTCTCTGTGTGTAAATCACTTGGCCTGAAGGAGGTGAAGGAAGATAGGGACTCAGAGATGACTAAAACACTGAGACCCACCATGTAGGGATGACTGACTCTTACACAGTGACCACAAGCCAGAATGTGCTAAGTGTCACTACAAAAATATAAAAAGATGCAAAAAGAAAACAGATGGAAATCATTAATCCTGCACCTAAGGGATCAGAGAAGACTTACAGAGGAGGTGTCATCTGAATTGGGTCCTGACAGCTAGGAAGAATTTTGATATTCAGATGAGGGGAAAATGTATTCCAAGCTGAACAAACAGTGTGAGCAAAGCTTTGGCAACAGGAAAATGGCATTCTGTTCAAGCAATAAGTTGATGGTTTGGGACTCCAGTCTGTATTCAATGCAGAGTCAAGAAATGTTTTTGAGTGAGGGAGTGGTAGGATTGGTTCTGCTCTTTAGAGAGAGCTTTCTGGACAGGATACAGAGTGAGGTTGGAAGGGTGGAGGAACCGAGGGAGGAGACCTCTTGGAAAACTATTATCAGAGTCCACAAGAGAAATCACCAGGGTCCTAAAGAGTAAAGAAGCATTGAGATTAAAAACACTAAAAGATGGTTTCAAGGTTTTTCCAGAATGTGTCAATAAAGAACACAGAAGGCACAGGATTGGGAGAGCCAATAAATAAAATTGTTTTTAGACCAGTTGAGTCTGTCACAGCAGGGTCCAGAAACAAAGATCCACCAAGAGGCAGGTCAGGAATCTGCACTGGAGATCAGTGCATTGTGACATACTGGGGTGAGGTTCCGAAGGCAACACTTCTGGTCAATGTTGAGCAGACACAAAATGACCCCTGAAAGTCCCTTTGAGAAGTGCCACATTTGAAATCGAGATCCAGTGGTGCCCTAAGTCTAGTAGGGCTTGTGATTCCTGTAGAGGTAGAGGTGCCATCTGAGGCACCAAAAGAAATAGGAGGCTTGTGTCCAGGGCCTGGTATGAGAAAAACACTAGAAGCCCATTTCCCATTATCCGTTCACTGGATAGAATAGTGGCCGGAACCACCTGCATTGTCAAAATTGTGTTTCCCCCCGCCCGTGCGCGCGCGCACACACACACAAATTAACCTGCTCAATGTGCGGTTGCTACTGTGCAGAGCTGGGCAGCAGGAGCCTGTCTGCGGTGACCCATCCTTCAGGCACTGGGTGGGAAATGCCACGGAGAGAGGGACTGAGACATGAGGAAGGCCGGGTGAGGACTGGGAGGCATTAGACGATGGAGGCACTGAGGTACACGCTTCCAAAAGTGTGGCCGTGGGGAGAAGAAGGGAACTGGGGGATCGCGGAAGAAGGGATGAGGAAGTACCTTCAAGGTCACGGACTTGTTTGTAAAGTAAGAAAAGTTATTCAGTAATTGTAATTACTCTAAGCCTTATTGAGCATTTACTGTGTGCACTATGTAGTTAAGATTGGTTAATTCCTTGAGATAAATACTATCATCCATCAGAAAAAACCGAGGCTTAGAGAGAGCAAACAAATGTCTCCAAATCTCATAGCTGTTAAGTGGCAGAGACAGTATCAGAAACTAATCAATCTGGCTATGGGGCCCCACTCTCCTGCGTAAAGCAGAAGATTCCAGATGTCACATTTCACAGAAGAACACTATTCTTGGTTCAGAGCCTTCCTATTGTCTGCCCCATTCATTCCCAGGGTTTCAAACACTGCATCTAGGGAGAATATTATGTAGTGATAATCCAAGTGAGTGACTCATGAATCAGCATCCCCCAGACCCTTCTGCTCGGACACCACTGAGATCCTTCTAGGATAGCCAAGCTACTATGCCCTGACTTCTTCCTACCACATCGAATACCAGGGACTGCATGCAACAGACAACTCCCAGGCATCCGAACTCACACAGGTAGAAATCTGACAAGCAGAGGGAGGATGGGGAGGAAGAAACTCCCCTCAAGTATGCCTGAGATGAGCTGAGGGGCTGGAGGAGGCCAGAGGGCAGTCAGGGGTGCCCACCTGAAGAGCTTCCCTTGTCTAAAGCACACTGTGAAATCACCAATCAGAACTGAAAAATAGAGGTGGCATTTGATAAAGAACCTGTGCCAAATCATGTGGAAGAAGTCAAAGCCTTATAGCTTTGCTACTGCAATCCAATCAACACATTTTTATTGAGCAAGTGCTATAGGTCTGGCAGTTTTCTGTGCAGTTGGACCATACAGCTCTGTCAGAGAGACAGTGCTAAGACATGTGATCAATAGAAGACAACAGCATGGTACAAGGGCTGTGCTCCAGAGGGCAGGGACTCACTGAGGGCTGAAATGGTCATAGTTATGGTCAAAGTGGGACGTTGACCCTGAAAAAAGTGGGATTGTTCTAGGGGAAAGCCGAGGGGCAGGGCATTGTGGGGAGAGGGCGGAGGAACATCCTAGTGGAGTTGGTAAAAAGACTGCTCCTCCAGAGTGGTGTGGCGTACGAATGAGTTCTGGGGAGAAGTTGCTAATGAGGTGGAATTAAGAAGGTGGTGAAGCTGAGAGTGTAGCTCTAAAGACAGAGGTAATTCTAACGGTATGGTAGAGGAAGGGTGTGGGAAGGATTTGTATCATAAGCAGTGAATAAGGAAGACCACTCAGAGCAGGTGCATGGGAGAGGGAAGGTACAATGACATTAACTACTATCTAATTTCCAGTCTAACTAATTCTGTGACACAGCGGCCTAATGGGTCACTTCACAAAATGCTTTCACATTCATTTTCTTATTTAATTTTTTGCATCAATCCTTTGAACTCTGTTTTTTTTTTTTTCAGAAAAAGAGAAAATCAAAAAGGATGCATGACTTTCCAAGATCCTTAAGCCACGTGAATGACTAATCTGTCTTCTGAGTCCAAGTTCTCTCCCAGTGTCCTCTGGTGGCTGTCTTGACCCTTGAAAGGTAAGAACACACAGAGGTGGCTGTGGTTGCCCTCATGTTCTCTCACATCTGTGAAGTATCAGCTGTTTAGATTACAGCCTTTCCTTAGCCCACCCTGCACTCAAAAGCCCAATGTAGTATATAAAAGAGAGGTAATTCACCAATCGTACAGGTGAAAATAAAGTCCACTTACTTCATGCTTGGATTGTGTAGGTGAAAGTGATTTGAAAGGGACCTGAAATTACTCAGATAGTTGCTGAGTCTCCCTATGGTTTTCTTTGTAGACACAGACTCTCACCACTAGGGAAGGGGTTGGCAGGCAGTTTCAAGGCCTCCCAGGACCTAGTAACTGCAATGTCCTCTGGTGATTCAGCCATGAGATAGGGTCTAGCCAGAGCATCTAATTACACAGACCAGGTCAGGCTCTGGAATCAAAGCCCCGCTCACTGCCAGACAGGCTACTGCCCTCCAAGGTGTCAGAGAAGACAGCCACAGGCGAGAGGCTGGGGACCCACGTCGGAACCTCCTTCCACAGTCCTTGGTCCAAGGCAAGCCTGCTCTACAGATCAGGAAATGTAATAAAAGTTTTTAATGGAGGTTTTATTATGGGCTGGGAGGATGATCCTTAGTTATCCAATTGGCAACCTGCTCTGAGAAACAAGCAGCTTTCTTTCATGTGGCCACTCTGACATGCTTAGATCATGCCGAAGGTGGGGGAGGCAGAGCTCTGAATTATTTGCAACTCAGCACAACCTTTGCGGGAGATGCCCAGGCAGCTCAAAACCAGAGCTGCTGAGCCAGGCCTGCAGGAGGGCTGGGCTGGTGATGAGAAGCGAGGCTTGGGTGAGGTCCTCAGGCCAGGCTGTGCAGAAGGCCACACCTCTCCTCATCATCCAGATGGAACAACCAGCACTGCTGGCAGGTCCCAGAGGACCTCTGCACCCGCCATGGTGCCGGAAATGCAGCTGCAGATCACAGATCCCAGGATCTCCCGGTTGAGGTTGCATATCTCTCTTCTTAAAAGAAAAGGTCCATTAGTATAGTTAGTGGCTACCAAATCACCTGGCAAATTTGTTAAAAATACAGATTCTTGGTTCATATTACAAAGATTTTGATTCTGATAATCAACCAGGTTTAGAAATGAATTCATTGGGCTATCTGGAGGAAAGTGAAATGATATTTTTTATTGTGGTAAAATATACATAATATAAAATTTACTTTTAACTATTTTAAGTGTACAGTTTACTAGCATTAAGTATATTCACATTGAAGCAATATTGTTAAGAAAGAGCCATTAGATGTCCAGCATTGGAATAAATAATTCTTGGGGGGAAAAAACTTCATGTTAAAATACATATAATAGAACTGCACATAAGCACGGTACTGTACTGTAGTTGTTAAGTTGTTTCTCGTGGCAGTATGGATTAAGAATTTTGAAACTGTGTGTACTGGCATTGAACAAATAAGTAAATGGGTGGCAGGTTGTGGGGTCAGGTTTCTTGCTACTACAAATAAGGAAGCAGGTAAAGCTAGAAGGAACCATGTGGTACTGGATTGGAGTCAGAGATATCAGTGGGAACTCATGTTTAGCTTAATGCAGACACTGGTGGCTATATATGAAAATAATCTTAGGTATGTCTGTGTACGTGGGCTGGAATACACAGATATATTTCCTTGCTCTGACCACTGGAAAGATCTAGAAGCAATGTCACTCTAGGAGCAACAGTCACCCCCAGCACCCAGATCTTGGTTTCTAATACCATCATCCAACAAAAGGAACTAGGGCTCCTTGGAGAAACACCTGATTCTAGGGCTGGGGCAGGACAAATTCAAGATAAACCTGGAGCCTCTTGTAGAACTAGAAAGCAAGGAAGTTCTCCAAAAAAAATAAACCAAAACAATAGAGATATATCAAAAAAATTGGAGCCAACAAAAGAACTCCCAATAGTCAAAACTGGAACAATTTGAGCAAAAAAATAAATAATGTAGGATTGGATTATATAATTCAAATTATAAAATAAATATTAATGAATCCCTACTGACTCAAATGAATGATTGAGTAGCTAAATAAATGAAAGAGAGTGGATAAATCTCCCATGCAAAAGAATGCCAAATAATTTACACAGATAATTCCCTCTCAAAGAGTGGAGCGTAACTCCCCACCCCTTAAGTGTGAGCTATGCCCAGTGACTTGCTTACAAAGATTACAATATAAAAGGGGGGAAATTAAAAAGTAACTTTCCAGTGGAAAAACCTGGCAAACACTACCTTAGCCAAGTGATCAAGGCCAACATCTTCAGTGATAAGCCAAGCTGATAGCACACACTCCTGATACAATGTGTTGAGAATGGAGTTTCTGCTCTGTAGTCTTCCTCTCAAAAACCCATAAACCCTAGTCTAACCACGGCAAAAACAGAAGCAAAACTCAGATTGGAGGACGTTCTACAAAATACCTGACCAGCATTCCTCAGCATCGTCAAGGTCATCAAAACCAAGCAAAGGCTGAGAAACTGCCACATCCGAGAGGAGCCCAAGGAGACATAATGACTAAGTGTAATGTGGTATGACTTGGATCCTGGAACAGAAAAAGGACATTAGGGGAAAAAATTAATAAAATCTGAATAAAGCATGGAGTTTAGTTAATAATAATGTATCAATATTGACTCAATAGTTGTGACAAATGTACCATAGTAATATATGATGTCAACAATAGAGGAAACTCTGTGGGGTATACAGGAACTCTGAACAATCTTTGCTACTTTTCTGTGCATCTAAAACTATATTAAAATAAAAAGTTTATTTTAATATAATATACACATTAATTAATTTTTTTTACTTCAAAATATTAAGGGGGTACAAATGTTTTTGTTACGTGGATAGCTTTTGTAATGCTTAAAGTCAGGGCTATAGTTTGCCCATCACCCAAATAGTGTTCATTGTACCCATTAGGTAAGTTTTTGGCCCTCTCCTCCTCCCCACTCCCCCCTGCTTGATTTCCAGTGACTCTTACTTTCCTCTGTGCACATATGTGCCCTTCCATTAGTTCCAGTTCCAGAGAGTACATGTGGTGTTTGTTTTTCCATTCCTGAGATACTTCACTTAGGATAATGGTCTCCAGTTCCATCCAAATTGCTGCAAAAAGCATTAATGCATCCTTTTTTGTGGCTGAGTAGTGCTCCATTCTATACATATACCACATTTTGTTAATCCACTCATGAATTGATGGGCACTTGGGTTGATTCCACATCTTTGCAATTGTGAATTGTGCTGCAATAAACATTCGAGTGCAGGTGTCTTTTTGATAAAATGACTTCTTTTCCTTTGGGAAAATACCCAGTAATGGGATTACTGGATCAAAAGGTAGATCTGCTTTTAGTTCTTTGAGGTATCTCCATACTGTTTTCCATAGAGGTTGTACTAATTTGCAGTCCCACCAACAGTGTATAGGCAGTCCTTTATCTCTGCATCCATGCCAGCATCTATTGTTTTTGGATTTTTAATAAAAGCCATTCTGACTGGGGTAACGTGATATCTCATTGTGGTCTTAATTTGCATTTCCCTGATGATCAGCAGTTTTTCATGGGTTTTTTGGCCATTTGTCTATCTTCTCTTGAAAAATTTCTGTTCATGTCTTTTGCCCACTTTTAATGGGGTTGTTTGCTTTTTTCTTGCTGATTTATTTGAGTTCTTTGTAGATTTTTGATATTAGCCCTTTATCAGATGGGTAGTTTATGAATATTTTCTCCTATTCTGTAGGTTGTCTATTTGCTCTGTTGATTATTTCCTTAGCTGTGTAGAAGCTTTTTAATTTAATCAAGTCCCATTTATTTATTTTTGCTGTTGCTGTAATTGCCTTTGGAGTCTTAGTCATAAATTCTTTGCCTAGGCCAATATCTAGAAGAGTTTTTCCTACATTTTTTTCTAGAATTTTTATGGTTTCATGCCTTACATTTAAGTCTTTTATCCATCTTGAATTAATTTTTGTGAGTGTTGAAAGGTAGGGGTCCTGTTTCATTCTTCTGAATGTGGTTATCCAGTTGTCCCAGCATCATTTATTGAATAGGGCTTCTTTTCCCCAGTGTATGTTATTGTCTGCTTTGTTGATTAATTAATTTTATTTCTTTAGGCGTCTAATATGAGCCAGAGACCATCCCTGGTCTCAGAAAGCACCTTCCAGTGGCAAAAATAAGATATCCCCAAATAGTAGCATACAAGGCACAGGAAGATGAATAAACAGGAGAGCTACTAAGCAGGTACTCTGTTAGTTCAGGAGAGTGACCACATTTTGCTGAGAAAGGACCAGAGCCAACTTTGCTTCCTCTGTGTGCCTGGTGCCTCAACTATGCCCCAACCTCTACAGGCAAAGAGTTCCTTCATGGTCTCTGTCCCTGGGTCTGTGGGGGAATGAATGAGGTGGTGTCCCTAGGGCATGTGGTAGCATCAATAATCCCCCATCCCAGATTCTAGATCCACGCCAGTGCTTCCCTGCAGGCCCATGGGGCAGTGAGGGTATCTGAAGGGTCCCTGCTTCTTACACTTGACATAGCCAAATATAGGTGCTTACAGTCATCTTTCTGAGACTGGGACTCTGTCCTGGTTAGTTCAGCAGAAGAGGACCTGGAGCCCTGGACACCTCATTTAAAGTTCTGAGTCCCTGGATGAGCCACTTAGAGTCATCCACCCTCTGATTTATTTATTCAACAAAAACTGAACCTCTGCATATTTTCCAGTGCAGTGTCAGGCTGTCCAGCACAATGGCTGAGCTTGAGCTCCCCACCTAGACTTCCTGAGTCCTAATCTGGCCCTACCACCCACTGGGTGCCCAGTCAAGGGGAGGTAACAACCTCTCTAAGCCTCAGGCTCCTCACTTGTAAGATGAAAGAAACAAGTGAACATACCCTAGAAAGTTGTTGAGGGGACTAGGTAAAACAACACACCTGAAGTGTTTAGCAAGGTAGCCAGCACATACTGTGCACTCGATAAAAATGAGCTGTTATTGTTAGTAGATGGTAGGGATAGAGAGGGGACAGAGCAGACAGTGGTCCCACTGGAAAATGAAATCTAGTAGATTTCCTCCAATGGCCACAAATTTTTCCCCTAACCCTGCAGATAATGGGAGGAGATTGGCAGAGAAAATATGATCTGACTATGGAATAACATTGTTCAATAACAATTTTGACCATATGTCACATGTATCATCATACAGTATGTTTCATGGCCATATTCTCCTACCAAAATCAAAATCGAGACATGTGAAATGACAAAGGACTTGATGTAAAATATATTCGTTATAATGCTTAAGTAAGACATTCAGCTACCTTTAACAAAATAGCATAATTTCTGTGCTAGCTTGATAATTTAGAGGTATTCAGGATAGAATACTGAAAACTAGGCCTGTTATTAAAAAATTCAACAACTTTTCTGCTTTATATAGATGTTTTTGAAAAAAAATACTATCTTTTAGTATCCCTTTACTATCCCTTTTAGTTTGGCTCCCAACTGATGGAAAGACTGTCCTTTGATTTCAGTTCTCGCTAGCAAACCCACAGTCTCCTGAAACCTCACCCATCCCTATCCACACCAGCCTGGGGCTGAGAGGGGGGACTTTGTTCAGAGATATCAATAAAGTGGTTATTTCTCTGGAAGATGCAACTCCATTGTATTATTTGGTTGTTTATTTTTATCACACAAATACTAATATGGTGCTTACTATGTACCGAGAATTACTGTATGTGCTTTATATATATTAACTCATTTAATCTTTATAATAATCCTTTGAGGTACTATTATCATCTTCATTTTACAGATGAGGAAACTGAGGCACAGAAAACTTAAGTAACCTGCTACAGGTCACTCAGTAAGAGACAGACCTGGAATTTGAACCCAGGTGATCTAGGTTCTGTGTTTATGCTCCTAACCCTATGTTGCACTGCTTCTGTATTAGCCCACCCTCCTGCAGGCCACAGCGAGGCACAGACCTGGGCACTGTCCATCACAGGACAACATCTCTCTGGCCAAAATGATGCTTCTAGTTGTGGGCATGTGACTCTAGCAGGTCAGATAGAATGCACTCCTAGGGTTTTGTCATTTGAAGCTGGAAGAGAAGTTCTTTACATTTGGAGGAATAGAACAGAAGGGACATGAATCCTGGAAGAATTAAAAGAGGAAAATCCTGTCTCTTAGAGAAAGAAGAAAGGCCAAGGAAGGAGAGAAGTGGTGTTAGGTGCATAAATGAGCTAAGAGAGAGATGACGACCTTTCTTAAATCCCTGGATCTAGATGTGGCTGAAACCCCTCCCACCCATGGACTTTGTTACACTTCCAAATATGCTCCTACTTTTTAAAAATTTAAATTAGTAGAGTTAGGCTTATGTTTCTTTCAAATAAAACCACCATTCATTTGTTGGAAGACAAATGAATTAATAAAAAATAAATGAATGAATAGCACTGATTAATACAACTTGTTCATTCCTTAAATAAACACCAATTAAATAATGTCTTTTGCAGCAACTTGGATGGAATTGGAGACCATTATCCTAATTGAAGTATCTCAGGAATGGAAAAACAAATACCACGCATTCTCACTTATAAGTAGGAGCTAAACGAGGGGTATATATAGTCATAAAGTGGTGTAATGGACATGGAAAACTAAGAAGGGGGAAGTAGGGAGGGGGATGAGGGATAAAAATCTATCTGTCGGGTACAATGTACACTACTCTGGTGACAGATAAACTGAAAGCCCTGACTTCAGCATTATGCAATTCATCCATCTAACAAAAAACACTTGTACCCCCCAAATCTATTGGAATTTATAAAAATAGATAAATACCAATTGTGCCATGTTCTGTGGCAAGCATGGAAAACATAGCAGTGAACACAAGACAGCCTGGCCACGTAGGGAAGGCAGAAGGTGAAGACAGTGAATTACAGTGGACCAGCAGGAGCCACTTGGAACTGAAATAACTTCAGAATGGCTCACGTGCAGATTGCGAAGTTTGGAGGGGCCTAAAATGAGGCGAGGAAGATAGGTGAGACCCAGGCCACGCAGAGCATGGAAGGTCATGTTAGAAATTAGATTTCACACTGAGGTCAATGGCAAGGGTGCAGTCTGAGCATTGAAAAGTTTTAAGTGGAGATGATGTGTTCAGATTTGTGGTTTTGACAATTCTGGCTGCAGTGGGGAGAATGTGAGGCCTCAGTAGTCCACTAAAAAATAATGGTTGCCTGGCCTAAGGTGACAGAGACGGGTCTAGAGATATCTAGGAGGTTAAAGTTGAGGTCGTAACACCCTAGGGCTGCGGTCCCCAAACCCCGGGGACGTGGCAGCCTATGACCCCATCTTACAGCAGGCTCTGCCCTGTGTTACAAGACAGGCCAGAGAACCCAAAACTGGAAACTAGGTATGAATAGGGAGAGAGCCAGCCAGAACTATGTGTGAATTGAGTCCAATCTGGCAGGAAGAATTTGGTATGCAGAGGAAACAGCATCAGGGGAGGTAGTAATTCAGGGAGGCATGGGCAGACTGAGTAATGGGGACTGGGAATTCAGAAGAAGGCACGACTAAGGCACACAGGCTGGTGGGGAGGCTGGCAGGGACCGGTGTGGTTTTAGCATCCCTTAAGGCTGGGGTTAGAATCTGGGTCCCAGACTGGTAAAGAAAAGTACAAGCACAGCCCCAGAGGTACTTGGACACTAAGCAAGACTGTGACAAGATACTAGAAACCTACTTATCAGGAATGGAGTACAAGGTGTACTGGCTTGCACTCAAGACAGAGACTCAGTTAGCAAAACTGGAGCACAAAGTTCAAGTGAGGTGGGTAGAACAAGAGACAGTTTTCTGAATCCTGGGGTCCTAGGCCAGACTGAAATCACATCTGTTTCAGGTGAGGATTAGTTCTAAAGCCTGGGATAGGCTTGCAACAGACTAAATGTTTATGCCCCTCACCCCAAATTCGTATGTTCAAATCCTAAGCCCACAAGGTGATAGTATTAGGATGTGGGGCTTTGGGAGGTGATTAGGTCATGAAGGCAGAGCCCTCATGATTGGGATTAGTGCCCCTACAGAGGCCCATAGAGCTAGCTAGTCCCTTCTACCATGTGAGGGCATGGTGAGAAGGCATCATCTATAAACCAAAAAAGCAGGCTCTCCCCAGACACTGAATCTGCTGGTGCCTTGGTCTTGCACTTCCCAGCCTCCAAAACTGTGAGAAATAAATTTCTGTTGTTTATAAGCCACCCAGTTTATGGTATTTTGCTGGAGGGGCCTGGATGAACTAAGACAGGCTGATCCTGTGGGTGGAATCAGAGGATCCCAGACATAGGAAGAGAAGGGAGCAAAGACTAAAACCCAGGCCAAACCTAACATCCTGTTCCTGAAAGAGCTAATGGTTGTATGATTCGTAGACACTACTCTGACAACCTTACCAAACAACAACATGACACAGCCACTATTGCATGAAAACAATTAGTTTTTGTCTACCATTGAGTTACAAACACATCATAGATCCTTAATAAATGTGTTGAATGAATAAACATCCATTTGCTTAAAGTTAGCAGGTCGGCATTTTATTTTCTAAGATGGTTATTTCCATATTCTCTGCTTACATGGAAATTTTATTTAAAAGCAATTAAAAACAGAGAAATCAAAAGATTACATATTTTATGATTCCATTTATATAACATTCTCAAAAAACAAAATTGTGGAGCTGTAGAACAGTTCAGTGGTTTCCAGGCGTTAGATCAGAGGAGGGAGGGTGTGACTATTAAGGGGTGTGACTAAAATGAGAGAATTCCTTTATGGTGACAATAGTTCTGTATCTTGTCGGGGTGGTGGTTAAATGAACTATACATAGGATAGAACCTCATAGAATCATACACAAAGACATACAAGATAAGTACATGCAAAAAACAGTAAAATTTAAATAAGATCTGTAGTCTAGTTAATTATATTGTATCTACATCAATTTCTTGGTTTTGATCATGTACTCTAGTTACATATGATGTCACCCTTGGAGAAAGCTGAGTAATGGGAACACAGGACCTCTCTGTACTATTTTTGCAAGTTTTTGTGAGCGTATAATTATTTCAAATTAAGAAGTTAGGGGGAAAAGTTCTATGCACAATCAATCGCAATATGGGGACTTAATTGGGATCCTGATTAAAGAAGGAAAATGTATTCATGAGACAATTGAAGATTTGAACACTGGACGTTTGATGATACTAAGAAATTAATTGTAATTCTGTTTATAATAATAGTATTGAGGGTTTTGTAGGAGTCCTTATCTTTTTTAGATGCGTATGAAATATTTATGGCTGAAGCAAATGATGTCTGAGTTGACTGAAATAATATGGGGAGGGAGGAGCAGTGACACAGAAGACACAGGAATGGCCGTGAACTCGGTACACAAAGACCCTTTGTACTATTCTTTCTACTTTAGTGTATGTTTGGAAAATTTTAGAGTAAAAAATTTTAAAATAATAAAACTTCAAAAAAATTTAAAAACAGAGAGTTCCACTTGAGAATATTATCAGTTGCTTCTCTTGTTTCTTATTATCAGGATCCCAACATAGAATTTAATATGCATATTAGTACAGACCCCTTATTATTATATTACCTTTGGGCAAATGTGAGCAACTTCTCCACAATTGGCCAAGAAAGAAATAATCATAAGACAAATTCATAAAGCAAAATAGTCCACTTGAAGTGAAAAACTCTCTGGGTCACAGAGTTTTGGTGACCATTCTTCAGATAATTTGGTGCCTGATTTTTTTCTAGCAGATATTTTTTCATCAGTATTTCTGGTCGTTTTTATCTCCTTTCACTTTAGCCTTGACCTCTAATTCACTGTTTTAAAAGGAAAAAAAATTAGAAGTGGGTGTGAGCTTGTTCCAAGAAGCTTGCTTATTTCCTCTCTTATATTTTTCCATGTCCATCTCCCTACAGAGATCCTGGCATGAGACCCAATTCCCACATATCTGTTTATAAACATTTATTAAGGACCCTCTGTTGCCTTTTTCTCAGTTATTCCTGACAACCACCCAGTGTGGTAATAATATTGGCTCCACTTTATAGATGAGGCATCTGAAATTCAGTGGTTTCCACTGAAGATTGCAAAGCCTGTAGTGAATAAAGCGAAATAGAAATTTCTTGTTAAAGAATAAACTAACTCAGAACTCATTTTCTTCATCTGATAATTCTAAAATTCATTTTGAAGGCCCTAAACCATCACTTAAGGAACCCGCAGCTGAACGTGGGATTTCTTACAGAACTGCCATCAGCTTCAAACCTCCATATACATCCTTCCTCTCTGTAGTCAGTTGCAAGAATATAATTTTTCTACTCACTCTCAACACACACTAGCTCAACTCGCCAAACCCTGGCAGATAATCTGTATCCAAGAATATCCTAAACTGGTCCCACAGGATTGTTACAAAGAGAGGTTTTCCAAATGGAACTAACATCAAAAGGGTTAAGCCAATTTGATTTTCAATTTTCCAAATGTTTAAAAACTAAGAGACATAGTTGTCTCCATGAGCAATACTATGTTGACAGCCAAACTGCCTACATGGAACCCCAAAATTCTCCATTGGCGATCTGTGGGCACCATGATCCACTCTCCCTTACAAGAAGGCTGCCCGTTTGTTTTCTTTCTGAGGCAGGAGAAGTCTTGGAGAGTGCTGCATCCCATCACTTTCCTTTTTCTGCTCTCTCCTTTCCTGCTGTCACTTCAGTCCTTCCCCTGCAACCAGGGGAAGTAGTGCAAACCTCACAGGCCATCAAGACCCCCTTCCCTCCATGGCCACTCCAGCCCACTGGGTCCCCAACCAAGATGGAGGTGGCCTGCGTGGGCTCTGATTGTGGAGGTCAGGCTGGCACTCCCAGGCTGAGGTCTGGAGTCAGCGTATTCCTGGACACCAGCCAGAGTGTCTCTCCAGAGAGCCTGTGAGCCAGCCGCCAAGGAAGTCTCTCCTTAATCGACAGCACCACCTTTTGAGGAGACACTGTATTTGGAGGGAGTGTCAAACAAAATCTTGGTTGGGAATTGGACTATTCAGGGAGTCACCAACTCTCTGGGTGGGTGGAGATGTCTGCAAGGCATTCCTTCTGTGATTCTGTGAACTGCCTATTGTGTCTAAAATCTTACCTTTTTAAGACTCCTATCCTTGTGATCAAGCTTGTCTAAATTTAAGAATAAATCCCAAGCTATCCCTTAAACTGAAATGAACTATATCCTTCTCAAAGAGCCTTGTATAGGAAAGCAACCAGGGCAGAAGAAAAGCCATGCCTAATTCTATAAGTAGGAAAACGAGGACTGGGGGAAGACAGACAGACCTAATGCTACAACTCAGTGCATGTGGTCAAATGCGAAGCAGAGATGGGACAGGAACCTGGTTCTGTTGATCATGCAAATGGTCATTTCACCTTCACAGACCAGGCCACTCAGCTCCCCCTGCAGAGGCCACCTGGCCAGATAGTCCACAGAAACACCTAAGAGGATTGACTTTCAGCTGGACAATCTGGTTTGACAGTTTGAATCAATGCCTCTGAACTAAGTTACTTGTTCTTTCTCCTTATGCCAAGTAGCCATTCTTCCTCTTGCTCTCAGTGCTAGACAGTCTCTGATCACTCCCACCCCACCCCCCAGATCCATTCTCTGCCCTTCTGCCCTGCCCACTAGGAGGCTACTCTTTCAAGATGGCATGTCCACCTGGCACCTGGTTGGGCTCGGCCAGGTGGGAAGCACAGGTAGCGATCAGAGGGCAGAGGGAGAGAAAGATCATGATGTTTACCCAGACTGCCTGCCTGCTTCAGCATGGCTTTGGCAGGGTCTGCACCCCTCCCCTACCAAGAAGTCCCTCCTTCCTGACCGAGCTCTTGCAGGGCACTCTGCCCCATGCCTCACCCCCTCACCTGGGGATGGTGACAGCTTCCTGCTGCTGCTCCTCTCTGAGGGCCTCAACACTCCCTCTTTGTTCCTGTACCATCCTGCACTCAGTTTCTCAGGTGGTGCCTTCATTAGCATCTCTGTATTTGAACTTGCTAAGGTGAGTTCTGTCTCCTGCTTGGACCTCACCTGCTCCCATCACACTCAGCTCCTTGTGGTGACACAAACACTTCAGGCAGGACCCTGCCTCATTGTCTTCCCTCCTCCTCTTCCATTTCCCTGTAACTCTCAGCTCCTCAGTTTCTGCCCAGCGTGCTGTCTCCCTTCCTTCAGGTCTCTGTCTAAATGTCACCTAATCAGACATACATTTCCTGACACCCCTCACCCTCTTGCGCCTGTCACTCTGTCTTCCATACCCTGCTCTAGTTGTCTTCATAATGTTTTTTCATCATTTCACATATTATCTCGTTGTTGATTTGTTTGTCTCTCTTCTCCAACTAGAATGGAACATTTTTATAGTTTATTGCTAAACCTCAATAGTGTTGGGAATATGGTAGGTACTCCACAAACATTTATTGAATGAATAGAGGTACTGTGTAGACACTGCTTGACTCTTTCCTTCATAGCTTCAGGCTTTGAATCCTTCATGCAACTTTTCCCCCTGCCCTATACCATCTTAGACAGTAATTATTAAGTATTCAAAGGTACTGGGAATTGTACTCAGAGATACTAGATGCAACACAAAGATAAAGCAAAGCAGAGAAGGAAAATAATCCCCAAATTCTAACTACCACTAGGATTTGGGATGTATACATAAACCTCCAGAATTGGGAGTAAGGGATAGAAGTGAGTGAGTCTAGGCGCCCAAACTGGGAGTGGATTCCTCGAGGAGGCAGATCAGAGACAGACATGGCTGGGCTGAAAAGGAAAGAAAAAGGAAAGGGTAAGTCCCTAGAAGGAGCCATGGGGTGTGGCCAAAGATTTTGTCCTTGGAGAAGAAAACTCAAAGCCGCATATCCTTTCAGTTCAAGCTTCTTGTTGAGAACTTCCAACTGCCATCATGTTATTTGGGCAACGTCCTACAGCAACATCCTTCATCTTCAAGATGCACCTTCTCGAGAGTCTAGGGAATGTCTAAGAGAAGAAAATGGGCATCTCAAAATGAGGCTCTCTTGGCCCTGAGGAAAATATCTAGCAAACCGTGGAATAACTCAGAGGTTGTGAGAACTAGAATCTTGGGTCTGCCATGATCTATGGTGTGCTCACACCCACACCATATCCCCCTGCATGCTCCCTGCACACTCCTCTCCCAGAGGCATGTGGAGCCCCTGACTGTTCCCAGCCATTACCAATGTTAGCCATTCTAATAGGAGTGCAGTGATATCTATTGTGGTTTTAATTTGCAAATGCAAGTCCCCTAATGACTGATGATATTGAGCGTCTTTTCGTGTAATTATTTTTTGTCTGTATATCTTCTTTGGTGCAGTGTCTGTTCAAATTGTACATTTTTAATTTTATTATTATTGAGTTTTGAGATCCTTTATATATTGTATACACAAGTGCTTTATCAGATAAGTGATTTGTAGATATTTTCTCCCAGGCTGTGGCTTGAATTTTCATTCTCTTAATAGTGATTCTCAAAGTGCAGAGGTTTTAAATTTTGATGAAGTCTACTTTATCAATTTGTTCTTTTATGGACTACTATAGTTTAGATATTTGACCCTCCAAACCTCATGTTGAAATTTAATCCCCAACATTGGAGGTGGGGCTTAATAGCAGGTGTTTAGGTCATGAGGGCAGATCCTTCATAAATGGCTTGGTGCTGTCTTTGTGGTGATGAGTGAGTTCTCACTCAGGTCCTGCTTGTTGTTTAAGAGTCAGACACCTCCTTCCTCTCTCTCTTGCTTCCTCTCTCATCCTGTGATTTGCACACACCAGCTCCCCTTTGCCTTCTGCCATGAGTGGAAGCAGCCTGAAGCCCCCACTAGAAGCAGATGCTGGTGCCATGCTTCTTGTACAGCCTACAGAACCATGAGCCAAGTAAACCTCTTTTCTTTATAAACTACCCAGCCTCAGGTATTCTGTTATAGCAACACAAATGGACTAAGACATGGACCATGCTTTGGTATTATATCAAAGAAATCTTCCCCTAACCCAAAGTCACAAAGGTTTTTTTCTTTTCTCCTACAATTTGGAAATTTTTCCAGTATCTATTAATAGTTTAATTCCATTACGGTCAGAGAACATACTTTGTATGATTTCAATTCTTTTAAATCTGTTAAGGTTTGTTTTATGACCCAGGATATGGTCTATCTTGGTGAATGTTCCATGTATGCATGCAAAGAATGTGCATTCCACTGTTATTGAGCAGAGTTGTTCTTTAAATAGCAATTATGCCTAGTTAGTTGATGGTGCTGTTCAGTTCTTCTACATCCTTGCTGATTTTCTGTCTACCAGTTCTATCAATTACTGAGAAAGGACTTTTGAAGTCTCCAACTATAGTTGTGGGTTTGTCTGTTTCTCCTTTCAGTTGTGTCAGTTTTTCCTTTGTGTATTTTGGAGCTTTGTTTTAAGAGGCAAAATGTTTAGGATTGATGTGTTTTCTTTGTGAATTGACTCTTTATCATTATCAAATGTGTAATACCCCTCTTTATCCATGAGCATATTTTTATGGATGTAAAGTCAACTTTCTCTCATATTAATATAGCCCCTCCAGCTTTCCTTTGGTTAGTATTTGCCTGGTAAATTCATCTCCTATCCTTTTACTTTTATATACGATATAAAAGTAAATATATATATCATTTGAAGTGAATTTTTTATAATGTAATTATTGATATGCTTGAATTTAGGTTTGCCATTTTATTCTTTGTTTTCTATTTGTTCCCTCTATCCTTTTGTTCCTCTGTTTCCCCTTTCCTGCCTTCTTCTTTGTGGCTTTTTGAACTTTTTTTTAAATTCTATTTTACTGTATCCATTGCATTTTTGACTATATCTCTTTGTATAGAATTTTTTTTTCCTTTTCTTTTTTTTTTTTTTTTCTGGTTGCTCTTAGAATTACAACACATATACGTCACTTTTCCAGTCTACTTTACTCAATATTTTACCACTTCAAATGGGACATAGCAACCTTACCACCATGGAGGCCGCTGTGCCTCACCCACTTACGTTGTAGTTATTGTGTGTATTATAGCTACATACATTGAAAACCCCATCAGACAATGTTACTTTGTTTTGTTTTTAATGATCAAGTATATTTTAAAGAACTTAATAGGAGAAGAATAGTCTATTAAATTTTCCCAAATATTTATTATTTCTGTTCTCTTCTTTCACTCTTGATGTTCTCATTTTCCTTCTGGTATCATTTCCTCTCTGTCTGATTTCCCTTTAGCAATTCTTTTAGAGCAGATTTGCTGGTAACAAATTCTTTTTTGACTTCCTTCATCTGAGAATTTTTTATTCCTAAAGAATATTTTCACCAGATATAGAATTATAGATGTACAGTTCTTTACTTTCAGCACTTGAAAAATGTCCCAATTTCTTCTGGCTCCATGGTTGCTAATGAGAAATCTGAGATATTCACAGTTAGAATTATTTCTCTCCTAGTGGTAATGCATCACTTCCCTCTGGCTGCTTTCAAGATTTTTCTTTCTTTAGTTTTCAGCAGTTTGATTATGATATATTTAGGTGTGGATTACTTTAGATTTATATGGTTTGAGGCTCATTAAGCTTCTTGACTCTGTAGGTTTCTGTCTTTCACCAGATTGGGCAAGTTTTCCACCAATTTTGTGTTTGTTTGTTTTTTAGCCACCTACTCTCTTCTTTCCTCTGGTGTTCTGATGGCCCACAGGTCCCTGAGGCCTATTCTGTTTGTTCAATCTTCTTTCTCACTGTCGCTCATATTAGATCCTCTCTATTGACCTATCTTCATGTCATGACTCTTTCTTCTGTCATCTCCATTCTGCTGTTGAGCCCATCCAGCAAGGTTTTGGGGTGTGTGTGTGTGAGAGAGACAGAGAGAACAGTTTTTTTCTAAATTTCCATTTCTTGGGTTTTTTTTGGGGGGGGGCGTTTTTTGTTTTTACATTTTCTATTTCTTTGCTGATAGTTTCTATCTTTTCATTCATTTCAAGAGTGTTCTCTCTTACTGGTTGCAGCATTTTTATAACAACTGATTTAATTTTTTTTTCATGTTAGTGAGACATTGACTCTTGTTGATCATCTTTCTCTGCATGGGTTGAGATTTTTCTAGTTCTTTGTATGTCAGGTAATTTCAGATTGTGTCCTGGACATTTTGAGCATTCATTCAAAAGACTTAAAGATTTTGTTCCTTTTTTTTGTTTCTTTTTTTTTAGCAAGAAAATACCCTAGTTGGCTTCAGGCTAGTTCCAACTAGCCTTATGAAGGTTGTAGTTCTAATATCAGTTCAACTTTCAAATCTTTTGTAGTGCTGTTTGGAACTGTCTCACATGTATACCACCCAGTGGACAGTCGGAGACTTAGGTAGTGGCATAGCCCATAGTTCAGTTCTCAAAATCTATATATGATATTTAGGGTCAAGTTAACACTTTCACAGCTCATGAGGTGTAGCCCAAGAGTTCATAAACTACTTTAAGGGGTCCTTTTCCCAAGCACCTCCCTCTCCATTATCTCCTACACACTTTCTGGTACACTGGGGAGCCTCTTTTAGTCCTCTGGCCAAAAAGCTGGGGCTTTCGTTACCCTACTTTGCTACTTATTTCCCACAACTGTGCCCATGTCCAGGCCAACCAGTAGGAGGACAGAGAGAGAAAAAATGCAATAGAATTTCACTCACCCTCTTGGGACCACAGCTCCTCTGATGGTAGAGAAAGGTTTTTTTCTCAGAGTTTTAGGCTCCCACTGCTGCTGGGATTGTTCTGGGACCAAAAAAAAAAAAAAATGAAGAAAAGAATAAAAATGGAGAAAAAAAAATGAGGGATTTTTAAGCTCTCCCTGAATGTTAGGAGCTTTCTTTTCCACTCAAGCCAGAACTAGAGGGCTCCGCCAGGTGCTCTCTCCATCTGCACCCCACTACCCACTTCCAGGTTTGGGACTGCATTGAATTCAAGGAAATACCAGAGTGGGGAAAATGATAAACTCACTCCTGGTTCAGCAGTCATTCCAATTCTTACCTTTTCTCCCAATCTTCCTGGTACTACATACTTTTCAGAGCCCTCATATAACTGTCCCATGTGTTTTGTCCAGGCCTTGCCTCCCATGGGAAAGTGAGGGTGGAATGTGCCTATTCCATCTTACCCAGGTCCAGAACTTTCTTCTGTCATGTTTTTAAGTGTTTTTAAATTACTTCCTTTATTTTTCTAATTAAAAAATAATAATAATGAAACAAAATAGCCGAAACAGTTGCCTAACCTAGATTTGTCCTTTAGAAGGACAGGTACTTTTACTGTTTCTGTCTCCATGTGGCATAAATCAAGATTAGTTGATAAGCTCTAGATAAGCTCTAAGGGGAACTTCAAGGATCTAATGAGCAAAGCAATCATTTCCAGGCTGTGTAAGTTTTTATTAGTTGAATAAACTGTGGTGAACATATACCTGGGCTCCAATATGCAGGAGTCAAGGCCACCCTGTCTTTGGACCACCAAAACCAACTTTAACTAAATATTAATGGTGCCATTTGCATCTGGGTCGTTGGGTAGGAGTTATGTTTTCTTTTCCAGAAAGGACTGTTAACAGTTGTTGAGTACTTCTATGTGCAGGCACGATACTAGATACTTTTCACACATTATTCAATTTAGTCCTCATCACAACAGGAAAGGTAGCATTGTCAGGATGAGAAATCTGAGGCTTAAAAAAATTAAGGCACTTTCCAGGTTCCAGGGCTACTGAGTGGTGAGTCCCAATTCAAATCTTGTTCCAACGGTCTTTAATCTTCCCGCACATCATGCTGCCCCTCGGGTGGGTGGGGGGGGAAGTATTCGTGTTTGATTACTCTTTGTATACCCAGGGCTTTTCGACCAGTAGGATTCCATAAATGCATTCATTTATTTAATAATCAACATTGGCCTATATCTTGTTGGGTTTCATTTTTTCTCTTTTCTTCCTATTTTCATTTTTTCCCTTGTTCCCCACCCTGTCCTGCAGAGGGAACTCAAACTTCTCAAAAATCTGGCATCCAACATCTGTTCATTTAGAAACCTTGGGATGATTGACTAGACTTTTTAGTTTCTGTCCAGATGCTGAGCATGCTGGGGACACTGCAAGTCCTCCCTCCCCCTTCCTCGTGTCTTCCCCCCAAAGCCAGTGCTGGGCTCTCCACGCAACCAGCCTCTCACAAGTACTGCCAGCTGTGCCAGGCCTTAGCCAAATCCCTCTTCCTATTCCTTGTTCCTGGGCTCCTACTTTTTTATCCCACGTCCTTTAATCCTCTAAAGAAACCACAATCCACTCGCAAGCTTCCCATAAAAGGGATTCTTGTATCTGGTGAGAGATTTGATGACATGACCTTTGAGATTGTTTCAAATGCTAACATTCTGTGCCCCTGTGATTCCAGGAAGGAGAGCACCAGCTGACTGCTGGCTCTTGGGAAGAACAAAGGGACACATGGCAGAGCTCCTGCTTTGTGTGCCAGGGAACACCAGGTGACATACCTTCTTTGATCTGTGGGCCACCTGACCTTACTAATATACCCTAAGAACTAGCTCTCAGACTTTAAGGTGACAAGAGTTATTTGGGGTGCTTGATAAAATGCTGATTCTCTGCCAGCCAACAGATTCTGAATCAGTAGGTGTGATGGGGCACAGGATTCTGAAGTTTTAACAAGTGCTCCCAGGTAATTCTGATGCAGGTGGAGCACAAGCACACTTTTAAGAACTCTGGACTAAAGAAAAGGGTTAGTGAGTTGCCCTGTTTTATGCAACACTTAGTTCAGCAAACATCCAGCAGAAATGGGCCAATGGTAATTAAGGCTAGATATCTTTTGTTGTTGTTGTTGCTTGAATTAAGAAATGGGCTATTTATGATAATAACAACAACAACACAACTATGACTTTCTGGGGGCCAGAAACGACACTAGGAATGTACACACATTATCCATTTAGTCCACCAAACTCTTCTAGACAGGTGTTACCATCGCAATTTTCAAGAGGACAAAATTGGGACATGGGGGTTAAGACAGGTCATAGCTGGCATGCGGCTAGACCTGGATTTGAAAATAGGCCTATGTGACCCCAAAGACAGTGCTCATTCCACACCACCATACTCTTCCCTCTGAATAATGACCCTGGGGAAAAAGGAAGAATGATTATTATGTCTAAGTGCTGCATGGTATTAGCCTAGCTCCTTTAAAATTAGAAAGAAACACGGTTAGTCATAAAGAAAACCTCTGACATTGATCCCCAGGGAAGTTGTGAACTCTTCCATTAGATGTTTTTAAAGCATAAAGAATTCAATTGTTCAGCTTCACACTTCCCGAAGGTAGAGAAATGGAAGAGACGACCCCCTCCTAAATCTTATTCAGGCCAAGAACTTCATTTAACGTTGCCCCCATCGAAATACCCGGCTCAGTTCCGAGGCACTTGCTGCAGTCAGCTTTGCCGGCCTGTAGGTGCAAACATCTGGCAGGCAGGTGTTCGATTTTGTGGGTGCCGGAGGACACACAGCTGAGCAGCGCAGCTGAGGGGCAGGGGAGGAAATGTCTTGCATTGATGTAGCACCTTCCAACTCTCCCTAAGCCCCCTTCAACAGGGAAGTGACGGGGGGTGACTGGAGAGCCACCAGCTGCAGAGCAGCTGCACAGGGGAGCTTTTAGGAGAAGGACAGGAAGGGAAACACAGAAGGGCAGGCAGTCCCAGGGAGAGGTCTGAGAGGAGTGGAGGGGAATGGGGCTAAATCTTTCTGCCTGACGGCTGCTCTAGGGAGGTCCCGGTTAAACTCAGAGACCAAGGACTCAGCTTCTATTTCTCCTAGGGGGAAAAGAAGGAAGGAAGGGGAAAGAGCATTTTTCATTATTTAAAAGCAAAGAGTCATACAGACAGCATTTGTTTGCACCTCCACTCCATGCTCCTACCTGAAACTGACTATGCCCACTCACTCACGTGTGCAAAAAAGAAGTGGCCTAAGTTTTCATTTTCTTTAAATCCATTTGTATCTCATTCCAAGTCCCTAACCTACCAGGAGGGAGAGGGGTGGGGAGTCAGCTTCCATTCTCATAAGAGGCTTCTCCTCCAGAAATGTGCCAGCATAAAGACACTCCTCTGATCATGGGTAACACGTCTGCTCAGCACCTGCTAGGGTGTCCCATGTGTTGGCCTATACAGTCCCCTCAGCTCCAGTGGTCACTATGCTCCGATTTTAGCCTCCCCAGGCCCCTATACCATCATTTCCTGCAAGACTAGCCTCCTCTCCAGGGCACCACCAGGATATCCCTGACCCAGCCTTGGGGGTGTCTTCATGCTGCCTTGCTCTGAACCATTTGCCTCATTGCTTTCTCCCTCCCATTCTAAGACACCTGGAAAATCTCCTGGTAGGTTTAGGCTTTTACAAAAGACAGAGAGACAACCTTTGATTTCAATGTAGCTTCTATATTCCATCCTGCCAGGCAAGGAGTTAATGAAACTTAAAACCTATATAGCCCTTTTATGTGCTGAGCACTATTCTAAGCACTTTACATTGTTAGCTCATTTCCTATTGTCAGTCTATTTCACAGACAAGGAAAGTGAGGCACAAATGGGCTGAATAACTTACCAAAAACCACACAACTGGGCAATGGCAGAACTAGGGTTTGAACACAAGCAATCTGTCTCCAGGGTCTGTGATCCATGATAAAAGCTCTATTTTTTTGTCACTTATAAGCTACCTCCTTAAAACTAGAGGAGGAAAAAATACAGATTAAAACACACACAAATTAACCTTTCAAAATGTATTTTCCCACACTAGGAGACGAGTGAATTAATTTCCTAGGCATTGTTAGATAGTCTTCCTACCACCACAATACTATATAAACCTCCCTCTGCTCAGATGCAACCAGGGGAGAAGAAAAGGACAAGAATAGACAAAAAGGAAAAAAAAATGGAAAACTGGGTTCTGTTCCAAAAAGATTAACTTGGAATTGATCAAGTATAAACCAGAAGTGGCTACATCACTTTGAGGAACAGAGATAAAAGTTTAAACCATCAGCAGAAGTTGTGGTTGAGTTCAATTTTGAAAAAAAAAATAATAATAAAGTTGCACTTTTGAACATCTGAGTTGAGTAATGTTTTTAGCTGGTAGATATGTTCTTTATCAGCTAGTAAAGTACAAATGTGTTCTTTAAAAAAAAAATGTTAAGACATTTCTCCAGTTGGGGGTGGGGTGGGATGAGAGTGGGGGGTCCACAAAAATTTCAAGTAGAACCATCAGATTCTAAAAAGTTTTCAAAAAAGTTTTCCTTAACAAAGAGTAAGTCTTATGTGTCATCCCTGATCTCTCTCCTATGTTCCCTACTCAAATTTCTTGGCCCTTTAAATGCAACAGGCCTCAAACGAAATCCTTTATTCTTCCCCTAACACCATCCATAATCCTATGTTCCCTACCTTAGCATCAGCATTACCACCTTTTCAGTCTTCCACACCTGAAACCCAAGAGTCAGCCTGGGTTTTCCTCTCTCCATCAGCCCCAGGATCAAATCGGTCTCTAAGAACTGTTGGTTCTTCTTCCTAAATATCTCCAACTTCATTTCTTCTCTCTCCTCTGCCCCACTACAATAAGTTCAGGTCCTTGTTATTGTTACCTAGGATTTTGTTTGTTTGTTTGTTTTTGTTTTTACCACACCATAAAGCTGGTCTCCTGGACTCATTTTCTCCTCTAATCAACTGTCCCCCACTGCCATCAGTCATCTGTGGCACCAGCTCACACGCCCACTCAGCTGTCAAGGTTGCGACAATGTGGCCCCAAGCCCACCTTACCAACCTCACTGCTCACCCCCCGGACATGACAGCCCCTGTGTTATAACAGCTGCAGTTCACGTAAAATACCCATTCTTTTCCCTTTCTGTGTTTTTACCAGTGTAGTTTCCTATCCCTGGAATTTGCATCTCCCTCTCTCTGCCCAAAGAATTCTTACATGTCTTTCAGGAATCCGCTGCAATATCACCAGTACAATGACACCTTCCCCACTCACCTAAGCAAGTTTAGTTACCTTTGTTGTCTTCCTAAAGCATCTTATGTAGTTTGAGTGTTTCTTATTCAAATTGACTGGGATCAGAAATGTTTCAGGTTGCAGCCTGTTTTCCAGATTTTGGAATATTTGCATTATACTTACTGTCGAGCATCCCGAATCCAAAAATCCAAACTCTGAGATGCTCCAATGGGCATTTCTTTTTGGCATCATGTTGGTGCTCAAAAAGTTTCAGATTTTGCAGCATTTCAGATTTTGGATTTTTGGGTCTGGATGCTCAACCTGTAGAGAATCCCAGAAGCTGCATGGAAACAAAAAGAAATAAATGCAATCAAGTGTGATGTCTTCCAACTCCAGACTATGAGTTCTTAAGATCAAGAACCAAGTCTTTTCATCTGTATTTCTTTGGTCATTATAAGAGTGCCTAGCACACAGGAGGCAACTCAGAGTTTCATGAATTTATACTGGATGTAACAGCACAAAAACACTTTAACAAACACAGCCTTGTTTTTTAATCACATGAGAAATTGGCATAGAATATGTTCAGGAGGTAAGATTGCCTGGCTTTGAATTCTGACTCTACTTGACAAGTTCCTTATCTTGAGCAATTTATTTAACTGCTCTGTGCCTCAGTTTCCTCATCTGCAAAATGAGATACTATTAATACAGACATCCAGGGGGGTTATAGTGAGCATTAAATGAGCTTTATGCATGGAAGACCCTTAGAAAGATGCCTAGCCAATGGTACACACTAAATAAACAACTATTATCACCTTTATAAAGATTACTTACAAGATTTTATTACTAAGATCTCTCTCACATACACCACTTTCTTTTAAATGGTTTGGAATCTAAAACCAAGCAATACCAAGCACAGCTTTCTAATTCACATTATATTCCATTTGTTAAAACAAAGGTAGGCAGTATTTCTTCAAAAACCTTTCTTACTGGGTTCTCTCTGTGAGCTTGCCCGTCTACTGGGTTCTCTCTGTGAGCTTGCCCATCAGGTCTCGGAGAGCAGACACCATGTTGATACCCTGCCTGTTTTCTCATTTTTTCTTTCCTTTCAGTGGGGTTCCCGGAAAAGGATTTCTCAAAAATCATTGGACTTAAGAACTTCCTGGGGAATTTGTTAAACTACAGAGCACCAGGGCACATGCAGATTATGATTCAGTAGATCTGAGGTGGAATTCCAGAATCTACGTTTTCACAGCTGTCAAGCTGATTCTGTCGTAGGTGGTGCAAGGTCTTCCCTTTGAGTAATACTGCCCTATTAACTCCCATCCAAGACCAAATAAGGGAAGGAGAAGTCTTTCAAAATCTTCCAGAACAAAAGGAGGTGGTGGCAGTTGCAACAGCTGGAAGGCATGTACTAAAGCATCTCTTTATCTGCTGTGTTGCCAAGCCCTCTGTCAGTACCTCATAAATAATAGCCACCATGATACTAATTGCTGGAATAAGTGAACTGGAATTAAACAAAGGAAAAGTGGAGCCACGGCTGGCATGAGTAAAATGACATGGGGACGGAAGTCCTGGCCCTCTCTGAAGAGAGCAACCCAGAGGCCCACAGCTTGACCAACCACAAGTCAAAGGGCAGTCAACCCTCTTGAAAGTGATGCAGATGCAAGAAGTTCTATACAAAACCATCCTCGTATGATATTCTGGACTCCTCGGGTGATTTACTGAGCCCAGACAGAACTGATGCTCCTGGGGACCACTTCAAAACACATTCCTCATCCCAGACATCAAAGACCACCACCTCCACCCCAGAAGTAACCCATTTCTTTTCAACAGCTTTCAGATTCTATTACTCTCAGTCAATCACCCAATGTTTAGGTCTCCAGTATGTGTAAGGCATTATGCTAGAAACAAGAAGATCACAAAACAAGACATAGCCCCAGCCTTCTGGTACTTCACAGTGCCTTTGTGGAGATGAGAGTAAAGATGTGATTAGTGAAACCTGGCACGAGGGAAGACATTTCTTCTTGCTCCCCCAGATCCTGTCTCCACCTTCACCTTGCTCTGTGCCCCAGAGGGACATGTCTCAGAGATGCACGAAGGAAGCTCCTTTCACTCTGGTTTCCTGGGGTTCTATTATTGGGAGCCAGCAGTAGGAAACTGGAGGGCAGGAAGAGCACGAGGTCCGGATATTTGTTCCCCAGTTCCTGCCCTTCCTGTCCAAGGGTTGGCAGTGGCTGTATCTCGTTACTTGAGGACATAGCTGCTCTTTGAAGGCCTGTCTGTGGCTACTGTCTCACTAGGTCCCAGAAATGAGACCCTCTCCTGGTACCTTCAGGCCTAGAGGTGGTAGCTGCTTCTTACCTGTAGCCCCAGGTGCTTCAGCATCCTTCACCAGTTTCCCTTAACCTGCCCACACCAAGGTAAATAAACTCGTCATTAAACTTTCTTCCATCACCCTTCTGGAGTATGCCATCTGCAGCAGATGCTGCAGTGCTCTGTCAGCAGTGCCTAGACATGCACCGTTCCCACCGGGGTCTCCTTGTGCACCTGTCACTCTGCCCGTGTCTCTCTTCAGCCCCAGGGATGTGCTCAGACTGCACAAGTGTCCACACTCCCAAGCACAGTCCTCAAAGACTGATAAAAGGCCCTGCTTCCTAGACATTCCAGACAACTCTGAAGTGTGTTCTACAGCTCTCCCAGTGGCCCCAGTGGGGCTGGGCCCCCGGGCCCCCTGGTGGTGGTGTGCTCACGAACATCCCCATCTCGGCTTCTTCTCTTCCCTGCTTCGCTTCTCCACTCCCCTGCTAACGCTCCCCACAAACCACTTGCCCTCAAATCTGGTCTCAGCGTCTGCTTCTGGAGGTCCCAACCTGAGACAGCCTATGTTTTCTGCAGGGAGCCTGACTGATACAGGATCTAAGATTTATTAAATAACCACTACATAATAAAACTGTGCTAGGCATTTTACATACATTTTCTTATTTTTCCTCCAAAAAATCCTGTCAGGAAGGTACTGTTGGTAACTACATCTTGCAGGTGATAAAACTGAGGTTTAGGCTCAAAGAGGTTAAGTAAGTTGCCCAAAGTTACTCAACTATTAAGTAGGTGGCAGAGGTAGAACATGAACCCAGCATCGGAGGCACCTTATACCCTTGTCTTATCATAGTTTCCACGTGCAGTGAAGAGAAAGGTTGAATGTGAAGGTACAAGAGCTCTGGGAGCCAGCGTGGTCAGAGAAGCTTAGCGGGAGAGACGTAAAGTCCCAACAGTCCCCGGCAAGCCTCTCTGACCCTGTCTTACGGTCGTGCTACCTCACTCAGAGCGTGGTGGTCCTTCCCACCAGGTCCACGGCATAGCTCAGCACCCAGAGACTCCTGCCATCACCACCTACCTACACCACCTGCTCCTCCCACAGGGAGGTGCTTAACTTGGTGGTGTCACTGGAAATGCCTCGCAGGGCATGGAAAGGACATGTTGGCTTGGGGAGAAGGGGCCAGAAGGAAGAAGAGAATGTTCCATGTCGCTCTGCTCCTCGGGCCTCTGTCTGCCTGCGCTCTTGCTGCTGTTGCTTTGTCAGCCTCCTAGGAAACCCATGTTGGCCTTCTGTATGGAAGCTTCTAGAAACATTGCTGGCAATAGGGACCCTGGCAGGCTTTGCTCTCCCATGAGTCCAGATGGGTTTCCATGGAGCACAGCTGTATGAGAATAGAAAGGGAGAGCCTCCTCCCTCTCTGCTCCATTCAGGCACTGCACAAATCAACGTGAGAAGCAACATTCGGGAAACACAGCCTCCACTGAGCTAGGGCAGGAAGGGAGCACGGTCTCAGAGGGCCAGGGGCTCCGGGGGCTGAGAGGCTCTGGGGACCGTCTTTTGCATTCCACGCTGCAGCTTCTTTTCTCCCCCTTTCTCCTTCTTAAGGACACCCCACAGCCTCAAGCAAACGCCCTTCCAGGCCTCCGATGGTGAGTCACTCCATGTAGCTAACCTAGCTTTTCCCGCAGAACTTAGGAAAGACAAAGGCTGAAGGAGTGTGTGAACCTTCATGATTGGGGGGTGGAGGGGTGTCTAAACCCACTGCAAAGAGGCAGTGACACAACAGTTCTGGGTCCAGAGGAGCCTTCAGGCAGATAACCACCCCTCCTCGAGGGAGGAGCTGAGCCTTTCCTTGGGTCTGGCCCAGATTTCTAATTCCAGTCGTGACCATCCACAGGGCAAGAACCTTCCATTGTTCATCCCGTGCCCACCAGGGAGCCTAGCATACTACCTGGTGCACGGTAAATGTTCAACAAATCATTGTTTAATTCAATTGAATTGAAGTCCTCTGGCCACAGGAGTTGTCCGTCTCTGTAGAGGGGGTGGAAATGAACTTCCAGCACAGGCACAGAAGTCAAGGCCTCCTTGGTCACTGGGGAGGAGACTGAAGAAACCACCTTTCTTCTCCTACTTTCTTCTTTGCACTATGCTGCACAGCAAAAGAGAAAATTACAAGCTTCCCAGGTAGAGCAAAATGTCTAAAGTCCCCAGAGTCCTTGCTTCTTGGGCTGGAGATCCCCACGTCCCCGGTGGAGAAGAAGCAGCAGCTGGGTGTGGGGAACGCTGGTAACTCTTGTAGCAAGGATCCATTTTATTCCACAAGCTGAGTGCAAAACAGTGCCACATTCCTCATTGTTTTCTCCAGTGTCTGTCATGTTTGGAGGGGCTGCCTAGATGGTGCTCAGAAATAGGTGAAGGCCATGGTCTCTAACATGCTCGTCATCCAAGCCCAGTTGCTTCACCCAAAGGCAGGAAGCTGCATCCTTCTGTGCCTAGGGGGATACAGGAGTCCTTGAGGCTCCCAAGGCTCTGCTTCAGTGTTCAAACCCCGGTGCCTTGTGCTGCTCATCAGAGAACCTCACCTCTAGGTCCCTGCCTGGAAACAAGGCACAGTTCTTTAGCTTATCTCAAGATGAGACTCTGCTAGAAGATTGGAAGTGGAGGAGAAAAGCCAAGTCTTTCTCCCCCTCGCTCTGCTTACTAAGGAAGCATCTTCAGCAGATGCTGCTTCTCCTCTGTGGCTCCAGCCTCTCCTCTGTGGCTCAGACATCCCCTCTGTGGCTCCAGCTCCCACTGTGCAGGCCAGCCCTGGTTTCAGCTGCCCCCAGGCTCTCCTTCCTTTGTCCTTCAAGCCCAGGCAACTAGGCTTCCTGCTGTTGCTAATCTCAGGTTCGCCTCCGGCCCCCACACCCCGTTTGGCATTTTAGCAATTCCCTTACCTGCTAACAAGTTATCTTTATGACACTCTCTTGCTGTAAATATTTAAAGTGGCTTCCCTTTCCCAGGTTGAACCCCAGTGGGTATAATTCCTTTCCTCTCTTTCAGAAAAGCTACTCCTCAGCTCCAAACCCTGCGCCTCCCCACTCCCTAAGCCCCCTGCACCTTCCCCTTTGGAAAGCAGAATCTCTGTTCCCCATGTGAGTCACAGCCCTGTCTGCTCTTTTAGGCAAAATGAAACAGAGTTTAAAAGAAACACAACTCTGATTTCTTCTGATTCCTGTACAATGGCAAGAACAATACAAATTAATATCTTCATAAGTTATCCCACCAAGCTTAAGACCCTAAAATAACATGTAGAGCCCCCGAGGGTCTCTGCTTTCTCCATGGGGGTCCCAAGCTGTGGCCACGTGATCTATGCAGGTGAGTCAGAAAGAGGAAGCAGCCCCTGAGGAGGAATCTCAGGCCCTTCCGAAACCTTTTTGGGGGTGCCCTCCCTCCTCAACCTCTCAGTCTTCAGGGGTTGAAGCAAAGAAGGAACGTGCTGGGCCTTTCTCAGGTCCCACTGGCCATTCTCCTGCCTCTGGACACAACGGCCCCTTTGCCAGCTGTGGGGAGTCACCACTTGTTAGACTTGTTGGGGCTGGAAAGGATTTGAGAAACCATCTGGTCTCATTCTGTTGTCTTAGGCCAGGGGAATGGAATCCAAGAGAGGGGGAGGTTGACCAAGGGACGAGTGGCAGACCATGAGCCAGAACTCAGGTCTCTGAATTCCACTGGCCCTTCTAATTTGCCAATGTCCCTTTTTAAAGAGACCTTGGTCAAAAAGACAGGTAACAGCTTGGAGATTCGAATCCTGCTCTGCCCCCGAGGGCTGTGAGCCCTTGGGGGCTTTCAAGGACCACTTTAAATTTCATTCATTCTTTCAACAAACAGTTTTCAAGCACCTGCTATGTTCCAGACACTGTGCCAGGTACTGAGAGTACACCAGTGAATGAGGCATAGAAAATCCTCATCCTTACACAGACTTCATTCCATGGCGAGGACACAGACAATAAATTAAAGTTATTAGAAAGGTGCTGTGTGTATCTTACGATGATAGATGACATGGGAAAAAAGAAATAAAGAGAGGAAAGTGAGTGCAGGGGTGGAAGGGTTGCAAATTTTAAATAGGGTGATCAGGAAAACCTCAGTGTCTCTATCTGCAAATGGGAGTCAGAGCATCAGCCTTATAGGATTGCTATGAAAATCAGGCAAGTTAGGCCATGTAAAAGGCCAACCACAGTGAACGCCACAAAGTTAATATTAAGTAAATGTTAGTTGTTATTGCTGTTATCATATTACTAGCTGATATTTACTACCCAGATTATTTTGACATTTCTTCTTTGACTTTTGGCTCTGGCATTTCCTGGCATGGGAAGCAACTCGACCCTGTCTCCCCCAGTCTCAGTGTTTTCATCTCTCATATGGTGGCACTAATGGTCTCTACCTCATGGAGCTGTTGTAAAGACCATGGGAGTTAATACTTTTAAAGTACTTTGAGCAGTACGTGCCACATAGTAAGTCCTCAGTAAACAGCAGTAAAGCTACCCTAGAATGGAGGCTCCAGGAGGGCAGGAATCTCTGTTTTGTTCATCATTAAACCTCCGCTAGGTAGACCAGTCCCTGGAACACAGTGGGCCCTCGATTAATGTTTGTTGAATGAATAAATTGAATGTTTATTTCGTGGCAGTCACTATGAGGCAGTCCAGGTCTCAATGGGAAACGAAAGGCACAAATTGGAATCCTTTGAGGTGAGCTTATTAAAGAGACTATTGACAATAACGTGGGCAGAGTGTAGGAAAATAACAAGGCGTAGTGTGATATCCCACAGCTGGAAAGCAGAGGCTGTGAGAACTCACAGATGTGGGCCATAGAGGTGAGCCTCCAGGGCAGACAGCAGAGCGGAAAAGGGTAGAGAACGGATCTGGAGGGCTAAACAGGAACTATCCGATACAACTTTATACATATTATCTCACTTAATCTTCATAATAATTTATGAAATAGAAACTTTTATTATTCCTAATTTAGATGAAGAAACAAGGGCCCAGAGAGCTCAGGTAACATGCCCAGGGATGCACAGCACTGAGTGAGTGGGGCAGGGTTCAAGCCCAGGAAGCCTTACTCCAAAGCTTGCATCCTTAATCACTACCCATCTCTACTGTCCTTTAACCTCTGTTGCTACACCTAAGTGATGAGGAGCTCTACCCTCCCAGCGTCCCTACTCAAGCTGGGCAACTCTGACAAGGAACACATTCTCCAGGAGGATGGCACGATTTATTTTTATACTCTTACTTCCTGACTCTCTCTCTATTCTCTGCAGTTATGTAAAGCAAATCACATCCTTTATTCATATGAGAGGCCTTCACATATTGCTTCGTCCCCCAGAGCATCCACTTGAGTGGTCTCCTGTCCCCTCAACCCCACCTCTTGGTCACATTGGCCCTCTTCAAGTGTGCCTCTCAGAGCTGAACGTACTCATTCTGGAACCATGTCCCTCCCTTGTGACAGATCTGGGAGGTTAGATCCAAAGAGGGTAAGCAAGACTTCCTAAAAATCACATGTAAAGGCGCACAAACAGATGTCATCCTGCTCGGCCCACAGCTAGGACTGAGGAGGCCATGGAGTCCCCTGGGGGCCCCACCTCACCTCCTCCAGGCTTCTAGCAGCTTCCATACCTCCACCTCTTCTGCCTCCTCCTTGTGGACAGCTCTGGAGGAGGGGCCGGAGAGATGTTCTGTGGGTCCCCTAGAGGGGCAGCCACGCTGGGTAATTCTATTTACAGCCGCCGCATTTGTGCAAGTGGAGATCTGGACAGCCCGCTGGACTCTCCAGGATGTGAAGCTCTGGGAGATGCCAGATCGTTATCATCGTCAGATACAATTTCCTCCCACCACCTCTGCCCCTCCGCCAGGCCCGTGGTGTCCATCTGTTTATGGAAACGGCAAGGTCCTGGCCGAGTATTTTTAGACCGGGCCTTTGTTGGGCAGGAGCGACTTCCCACCAGAACTGTCAGCACCATCCAGCTTCTCCTCTTCATTTATTTGTAAAATCTCTAATAATATATAAAACCACAACGCAGGGGCTGAAAGTTCCTCGGAATGTGGTGGGCGCTGACCTTCCTTCCCGGCTCCTGCTGCCAGGGTGGACTTTCCTGTTTTGATTTGCTGCAGGGATTTTGTTGTTGTTGTTCTTTTTCTTCTCCTGCCATTATTTTGAAAAAGGATAATGTGTAGCTGCTCCCACCTCCACTGAAAAATAAGCTTTATTTGAGGACTTCCTGGGGAATGGAAAATTGCACTGCCTGCTTGTGACAGCTGAGTGTGGGGAGGAGAGGAAATCGAATAAGGGGCCGGGGGAATAAACATTTCAGTGCTAACATGGTCGGGTCAGTGATAGGCTACCAGGGACCATCAGAACCGATCGGCATTTTACAGATGAGGAAACTGAAGCACACGAAGGGAAAGGCGATCATGGCTCAGAAAGCACTTCCAGAACATGAAGGACCAAAAACAAAGAGAGAGAGAAAGAAACTACAGTATTATTAATGCCCACTCTCTGCCGTTTGGGGTGTAAGATGAGGCTGTAGGTATATGGGGTTGGGGAGGCTGATATGAACCTGAGGTGGAAGGTTCAGGAAGAAGAGATGAGTTCAGGAAAAGGAGCTGTCCAGGTGGCCTGGACGCCTGTGCTTCGGGGTGAAGATGAATACATGGGAGCAGCCTCTGGGGAGAGCAGCCCTTGGGAAAAAGAGGTGATGGGCGGGAGAAGGAAAGGATGGTAACTGCTTTTCAAGGTGCTTTATAACTCAATTGTGTCTTGACTGAGACATTTAAATGGTGTCCCCCACCCACACCCCCAGCAGACCTGGGACAGTGTTCCTGGACAAACAACTTTGGGAAATTGGTTTTAAATTTTTTCATGGAAAACAAACCATGGTGTATGCCTGGTTCCAAAGTATTTGTGTGAAGTTTAAATGATTTAAATTATCAAAGGCTTGGCTTCAATCAAATCTATGTTCGTTCAAACATTCAGGGAGGAAGCAGTGAACGTGAAGCTGCATGAGGACAGTGGGATTCCAGCTCCACCTTGGCCACTAACTCACAGAAGGACATTGGAGAAGTTATTCCAGCTTTCGAGGTCTCAGTTTCCTCACCTAGAGGAAATGTTTTAAAGCTCCCCTCCTTTAAACAAATTGTCATTGTTTTAGCCAAGACCTAATAGCAAGTTGGCTTTGGAGTCCCTATCTCCCACTAGCATTTAAGTTTTTTATTGTTTTCTAATATACATTGAAATAAAAATCCCACAGGAGCATGGATTGTGCACAGGCTCTGGACTCAGAGCCTGGATTCGAAACCTGCATCTGTTACCCTCCAGCTCCCTGGCCTTGGGCAAGTCACTGAACCTCACCATGCCTCAGTTTCCTCATTATAAAATGGAGATGATAATGGTGCCTACTTCACAAGATAGTCATGAGAATCTAACGTTAATACACCTAGAGCCTTTAGACCTGGTGTATAGGCAACACTGTGTGTTAGCTCGGGAAATATCTACCTGCTGCCATCGAAAGTTAGATCAGACACCACCAAACTGCAGGGAACAATAAACTCAGGGGCAGGTCCTAACCTGTTAGCAGGAAGCAGGGGAGAGAAGTATGGAGTATAGAGATGGGGTGGACCTGGCTGGGGCTTTGGATGTGCCCATGGGCATCACCCCTGCTGCATGTGGAGGATGGGAGCTGGGGGTGTAACCCCCCAAGGGCCTCCCACCTGGCCCAGTGTGCATCCCCACGTGCCTCCAGAGAGGGTCAGCGGGCCCGCTGGGCCACACTGGACAGTGGATGCTGAGCATGAGAGCAGCACACGGCTATGGGCTCATGAGGAAGTGTGGAGTTGAGGGCCGATGTGGGAATCAGAAGACTTGGGCTCCACGTCTGGCTCCAGAACTATTAGTCACGTGATCACAGACCATTCCCTCCACCCTCCAGTCTATATGCCAACCAGGGGGATGGATAGAGACATGTCTGAGGTTCTTACTGCCTGACACAGTGCCTGTGCAGGACAGGGTCCAGAACTGCACCAGCTTGCCCACCCTTCTCTAAGAGATACAGGGGCATTTCTGAGCAGGCAGAGGAAGTTCGACCATATAAAGGACATACCTGAGCCTCCCAGATCTCCAAATTCCCCTCTGCTTGGATCCAGGTCCTTGTCCTGTGTGTGGAGCTAGGGAGGAGTTATCTGGGCATTTCCCAGGGCCAGTAGAGCCACTGCTCCTTTGCCCTTTTCCTGAGGACAAGAAGAAGAACAGGGACCATTTCCCTTGGGAATGCCACCAAATGCACTGTTCCCCAACCTGGTGGTGGCCCACTAGCTGCATGTTCTCACAACGCAATGGTGCTTATTAAAATACAGATTCTTGGGCTTAGTTTGAACCTACCAAATCAGAATTTCCAATGGCAGGACCTGGGAATCTGTATTTTAATACCCTCCCTTAGTTAATACTGATATAGAGTCTTATTTAAGAACCCTAGCTCCAAAAGATAACAGATTATATGGCCATCCTCTCACTTAGAAGGTGCAGACAGCTGGGGGAGTGTGGCTTGGCTGTCTATTACCCAATTTGAGAGCCTCCTGCAGCAAGGCCCCATGTGCATGCTATGGGTTGAGCAGGGATGAATGTGGTCCACCCCTTCCTCTCAGGGGCATGTGGTATGCAGACAAGGGATGTGGGGTTGGAGGACACAGACCATCAGACAAGTAGTTACCTGGGTTTGAATCCCCACTTCACAAATTACAAACTGTAGAGTCCTAGGGCCTCACCTCAGTTTCCTATTTTTGTAAAGTGAATTGAACACCCAGATAATCAAGAAAACCAAATAAGTTGCCTCACTCAGCACAGAGTCTGGCACACAGTAGATACTTGGTTACTAATGGAACTTCATCCGCCAAGATACCACAATGACAAAAATGAGCTCTTATCAGGAGCTATTATTAACTCTGGTTGTCAGGGAGTATAATATATTCATTTAGTTGTCTGAGAAAAGAAGATTTTTGTTTTATATCCCATTGTTGAGCTGAAAATAAGATTCCACGCTCTGGGGACTTTGGGAGCTATTTGTTTCAGCCTTTCAGAGAGTTCTGGACCCTTGGGAGCCACATGCCCTGGACACAGGACACCTTGCTTTCCCAACAGTAGTGCACTCATCCAGGCTGCTCCTCCCCAGCAGGGGTGGTCTGACATGGGATGGGATAGAGGCCAGCATCTCATCTCTTGGGGACATGTCAGTCCAAGATGCCAGGACAAATGGCCTTGTTGTTTGTTTGTTCTCTGGCAGCTTGGTCCATGCAGTTACAAAGTGCTTTCCCACGCATGAATCCACATCATCCTCACCACCATCCTGCAAGGCTGACAACATGATGACGTCCACAGCAATGTTGACAATGACATCTACATGACCCTCTCCCTCACCTCCTCCAAATCTTTGCTCAAATATCACCTTCTAGGTGAGGCCCACCCTGCCCACCATGCCCAGCCTGTTAAAAGTGTGATCTGCCCACCTCCTGACAGCCCCCTTTCTCCTTAAACCCTGCTCCATTCTCTAGAATTTCTTCTCTCTCATGTGTAGCAGCCATAGGAACGCACCCCACAGACCTCCAGCTCCAGACAGCAGAATTGGCTAAGGGCCTCAGCTGCTCTGCTAGGAAACCCATCGCTGTATCGGAGTGGAGCCCACGCCTCCCAAGAGCTGGCCCCAGCCCACGACTCAGTACATTGTCATGGAGACCCGGAACCCCTGGTGTCCAGCTTTGGCTTGAGGACTGATTCTCTGATCGCTTTGCCAGACCAGGGTTCCTCCAGCAACCTTCTCTCCCTCCCTCCTCACTCAGGCTCACGTTTGTGGGCTGGCTGGTGGCTTCCCAGAACCTTCTCCGGCAACCTCTCTATTTTCCCTCCCACAGGCATTTCCTTTAAAGAACTCCTTGAATGCTCAATCCTGACCTGGTGTCACCCAGACTGACACCCTATAGCATCTGTCTTCTAATATACTAAATCCTTTACCTAGTATATTTATTTGTATTTTCCACCTCCACTTGCAAGAAGGCCGATTTTTTTTTTTAACTATTCTTTTCACTGATCTATCCCAGGCACCTAAAAAATGACACTTAATGAATACTTATTAAATAAACAATGCCCGTTTTACAGATGGGAAAATGAAGCTAAGTGCCTCTCCCAAGGGGATCAGCCAGTGAGTGGCAAGGCGGGGTTTAGGACTTGGCCTTCTGACCCCAACCTCTGATCTTTCTTCTCTCGTCCCTTGTTACCACCGATTGTCTCTTCCGCTACTCTTACCTCACTCTCTTCTTGTCTCATGTCCCTATGTCTCTCTACTTACAAGTCTCTCGTGCGCTGAGTCTGTGCGTGTGTGTCGCTCGCCACACTGCGGCTGAGGTGGACTGCTGTGGCAGCAGTGCTCAGGGACGTGGGACTCGGGGAGGGCAGGGGAATGGATGCGGTGGACACCACAGCCAGCGTAAAGGTGTAGGACTGCACAAGACCCCCAGGGGGAGCAGGGAGGCTGCAGGGGCTGGGAGTTAGGAGAGACTTCAGCGCAACTGCCCTGGGTAGGAGTTGAATGACCAAGACCCCACTGGTTTTTGTGACATTGGCTCAGTCCCTTAGTCTCTGAAAGCATCAGTTCCTTCACTGAATTGTCATCTCCAGCTTAGAAATCCCATCTCAACATGCTTCACAGCAATGAAGGCCAAATGAGCCAGCGGCTGGCCAAGCACTTTGTGGGTAGAAATAAAGATGAGCGTCCTCAAGGGAGGATGAGCACAGATGGGCGGCATGGGAGGCGCGGCAGGTCTGGGGTCTCTCCACGTGCTGCTGCCATCTGAGGGGCGAAGGAGGGAGCCCCGAGGGGAGAGAGAAATACTTTCCTCCAGGCAGTGGGATTTGGGCAGCCACAAAGAATTTCCAGACACTGAGTGTGGGAGAGGCGATGGAGCAGGGCACCACCTGCCTGGAGTGTGGGCTGGATTTCTGTGTGTGTCAGGGACGATTTACATGAGGTCCTCCATGGACACCTAGGCTTTAGGCTCATGAGGACAGCAGAGGGTGAATGAAGCCCCGGAGAGGCAGCCGTGGGCTCCGCATTGCCTGCAGGGAGAGGGGGACATCACCATGCAGCGTTCTTAGAGCCTCAACTGTGCAGACACCAGACACCGTGCCAGGGCCGGGAGGGGTGGGAGATGAGTCGCCCCTGCCCCTGCCCAGAGCCCTCCAGAATCTTGCACTCTGGGGCCCTAAAGAAGGACAAGCGAGAGAATGTGAGATCTGGTGTCCGGGTTGCTTTTTACAATCACAGAGGGTGATAACAGTTCAGCAATGGTCTCACCTCCAGCCTGCCCAGCCCGACACCTGCCAAAGGTCACAGCACACATTCTAAGGAACTTACAGCCACCTGGGAGGAGAAACCTCCTGACTCAGCAGAAAACGCTCTTTCTGGGCCTCCAGGAAGTCTCCAATGATTGACGACATCACTCAGGGGCTCCCACCTGCTCCAAGACCCTGGAGCCAGTAGTCAGGGAGATGGATTGAAAACTCTGCCAGTGACTTGCTGAGTGATGTGGAAGATGGACAAATGGCCAAGCTGTCTCCACGATGCCCCAGGCCACTGAGGAGGTATCCCTCCTGCTCACCAGGTGTGCAAACATACCCAGTGCCTGCCATGGGGTGTCCTTATAGCCTGTGTGAGGTGGAGCCCTACAAGGACAGAGACCCTTAAAGCACTGCTGCTAGGAGTTGTCACCTGCTGGGAGGACTGTGGGGGGAAGAACTGAGATCCAGGTGTGAAAGCATTTTGAAAAACAGAAAAATACCGAAGAAGCTTTGGTTGTTTTTAGCTTTATATGAATCTGGTGCCACAGGGCTCTGAGAATGCTGGCTGCCAGGCCAATATGAGGGGATATTGAGGCCAGGTGACCTGAGTCTGCCTTCTATGTTGTGTGTATGTGGAAAAGTTGTGTCATCTTTCTGAGCATTTTATTTCTCTGTGTCTCAATTTCTTCATCTGTACAATGCGAGAAGGGGCAGAAAATTTGGGGTGTTCCTTGCAGCTCAGACATTTGGGGATCCTGTTCACAGAGCCCAGGTAACAGCAGGGGCAGCTTGCCACTTCCACGGCAGAGGGAGCACGAGGTCCCAGAGACTCCAGGCCTGCCTGGGCTCTGCCACCAGCTCTCTGTGAGACTGTCTGGGCCTGATTTCCACCCTCTAACCAACAGGGTCACGAGGCTCATGCTCTTCAAGTTCACTGCCAGCCCCAACAGCCCAGCATTCAAGGGACCAACCCACCCTGGAGTCAGGAGTGGACACAGCCCTGAGGGGAAGCCCAGGCACAGCCTCGGGGAGCTCATATCCACCTACTGGCTCTTGTCTGGTGGCCGCGGAAGCCACGTGAGATGGCTGATGCCTTTGCCCATTCTTGGCTCCGCTCTGGATTGGGGCCCGTATCCAGGCGCGAGACAGGTGGACCCCCGTCTGCCCCTTCCCTGCCCACTCTCGTTCTCTCCCTCCTGGCATTCACATGGGGCCCATAACAGAAAGTGGATGAAAAACTCCTTTCTCCAACTTTACCACTCGACAGCCTGCTCCCTGCAGGGCCCTGGGGAGAATGTCAAAGCCTCTTTCCTCTCATATGTGTCTTCTCTGAGGGTAAAAATAAGATAAATAGCTCTGTGGACTCGGGGGTGGGTGGTGGAAGAAGCGACACAAAGAACTGGGTTGGGGAGAGAGGGGGAAAGATCTTCATCCTGGGTGAAGAGATTCACCCAGGTGGTGTTGATGGAGACCTGAGAGGAAGTCACAGCAGGTGCATGCACCTGGCCGGGCCTGGCCTGTGGCCTGCACTTCCTGGGCCTCAGCCACAGCACCCGAGCCAGGCCAGGACCACAGAGAAAGGATAGCATCAGAGCCCCATCGATCTTGGGCCAGGGGGAGTTTCACTCTGATGAGTCATGGACTCATGGAATTAAGGGAGTGCTTAGAGCTCCCTCTTATACAGGAATATGCTCTATGGTTTCCCTGCCTGCTGCTCCTTCGGCCTCTGCTTGATCACTTCCATTGATAGGGTGCTTACTACCTCATAAGACAGCATGTTTCATGATGGGACAGTTCTGGATTGTAAACATTCCTCCAGGGACTGAATCAAAATTGCCTCCAAGGAGCCTGAGAAGTGCCCTCTGGAGTTTTTAGCATTTGTTGTCTACATGACCAGGATCTCCCTGCTTCCTCCTTCAGCACTGTGGTGGGACGTGACTTGGATACCCTTTCTCTGGAGCTCCACTTAGCAGCCAGGAGAACCCTGAGGTGCCCTACAGCTCTGGCATTTCCAACTCCACAAATGACAAGAAAAATGAGGAGACACACTTATTTAACCTAAAAATGGGTGCAGCCCCCAGCCCCATGCTCTTCTTGCTGTCCCCACCTTTGTCTTGTTCTGTCCTCTCATTTCACGCAGAGAAAGTCACCAGGGAGGAAGAATACTAGAGGAAAACAATGACTGAGACATTGGAAGTTCTGGGTTCTGGTCCCCTCAGCCTGCAAATTTTAACAAAAGAACTAATAACGGAATGACCTTCTTAAGTATAGTAAATTCTTCCTGTCCGGCACTCTAACTCATGCTCCGTGACCATCCACTGGTTTTGAATCAGGATCGTGGTGTCTGATAGACCCTCTTACCTTCTAACTGGGAGCAGGTGGGAGTCACTGAGTTCACCCTTGGAAATTAAGGGCTGGACCCATCTCCACTGCCCTATCTAGATGAGGCCTGGGGGTCGGAGGTGGTCGAGGATCTCTCTGAGAAGGTCTCCATGTGTGCACAGAGCAAAGCTGAATCTTGGCAACATCTCAGTGTCCCCACATTACAAAACGAGTAGCAAAGGGGACAGGCGGCCATGCTACCAGGAGGGCTCGGAAGGAGGACAGCAGCTATAGGTATCTTGGAGACCTGCTGGGGTGCAATGTCAGTCTGCATGGGCCAACATATGCCATGGTAAAGCAGACAGCAGGGGCTGGCAAATCCAGAGCCCTGTAGTGACCCGGAGGCCAGCTGACCACAGAGCCATGCTCTCTCATTAAGATGCCACTCGGACATGGTTCACCTGATGGCAGATTTATTTGCAGAGATCCTGGCTCCTGCTGGGCCCTCTTCCGCCTTCCTGAGCTATAGATGCTAAAATGACTCAGACAGCAGCGGTTATTTCCATCTAAGCAGCCTAAACCAAATTAAACACACATACCACCACCCCAGCTCAACTCCTGGAGCCTTCCAGCCACTCCTAACCTGCCTTACCATGCACACTGAGGGACCCTCATCTTTTATGAGGCCCCATCTTAGAAGGCAGAGCAGCAGTCTAGTCCCACATGAGCACATGGCTGCTTTCCTGGGACTACACCACAAGTTCTGAAAGACCTTCCTGGTAGGAACTATCCTCCCACTGGCCGGTCACAGTAGGATAAACAGTCACCTCTTCCATTTGTAAATGTGCTTTGGGGGACCACCCCACCCCACTTGCTCAGCCCCATGGCTGGGTGTGCCCGACTCCACTGTTCTTACCCCCATGACTCAAGCTTGGCAAATCAAGGTCATAGTGATCAGCACTGACTCAAGACAAGCCAAAGAGACACAGGATGAGAGTTCTTGGGTGATACTGTTGCAAAAAGATACTAAGGAATGCACATTGGGAATGCTAGGCTGCCCTTACTTACATATTCCTATATATATTCCTTTGGGTCTGGAAGCTTTACGATTTCCTATGAATACTCCAGGAAACATAACACTAAATTTCAACTAGTTAAGCAGGGATTAGAGGGCCATAAGCTGAGAACTTGACAGTGACAAGGTATGGGGGTGACAAAAATACCAAGATAAGAAGGGAGATAAAAGAAGAACACAGACAAATTTCTGTGATTCTTCACAGCTCCATTTCATCCCCCCCAAAAACACATATTTTCCAGTAGAGTTCTAGTGTTTGTCACAGTCTGTTTTTTTCCAATTCTTGGAAACATGGTCACCCACAAAGGGAATCCCTGACAAAACTCCATTAGGCAGAGTGTCCAAGCAGCCCGAAGGCCCCGGGGATGTTCCGTTGGGAAGCGTAATGATGATGAATCCTTTCCATATTGTTTATGATTTAACAACTGGTTTATTATGTAGGGTGTTCTGGGTCACTCCTGGGAAACTATTTAAACAAATAATCTGCAGTTAAATGATCTAATAGAGCAAGTGTTGTCAGGTTCTTGGAAGAGCCTCATAATCTAAAGCTATTCATAGATTCTTGGAATTGAAAGGTACTGTCAATTTCTTCTAATAAGATCCCTTTACTATATTAGCGTATAAACCAGGGCCTAGAGAAGTTAGGAGACTTGCCCAAGGTCAAAATTTGCATTCTTCACACATATCTTTACCACCAAAGGGCTAATGTCATTTCCACTACACTGACATCTTCCCGGTGTAGTGGAAAGACCTGTTTCTAGTGCAGGCTCTGACACTCAGCTGGGCATGACCTTGGGCAAGGGGCCGAACCTTTCTGAACTGAGTCCACCATAAAGCTTCTAGGAGCCTGCCAGTTATAAAAATGGCTTTATACAGTCATTTCCTGCAAAAATTACTATAGCTTATGACTCAGGTGTTATGAAAAACCAACCTTCTGCCTTATCACAACTTTTTGGGCCAGGGAAAGGGGAGTAGTCAAAGGCAACCACGTACCAGCTGAGGGTGGGGAAGACCAACGATCTCACAGAAGAAGTCTACCCAGTGAGCACACAGGTACTCACAGCTCTCTTTGGGATGCTTACATGCCAGGTGTGTTGGACTCTCTTGGGGATCTGTCGAGCATCTCTCACCATTTTCTCCTTCCTAGGAGACCTCAATTTTGTTCAAGTGTCCCCTTATCTTGTGTGCCTTCAGATGTGGGTTCTGAGTACACTAACTCTCATCTCCCTGACCAGTGTTTGGGTTAGGCTGATGAGCACATGGCATTCCCTGGGCAATGCTATTTGTCCAGAAGTGGGCACATGACTCAAGTTGGCTAATCAGGTGGAAAGAAAGGGCCTTTATTCCATGCTTTCTCTATCTGCCTATCTGTGAAATAAGAAAGCACTTTGCCCCAGCTGCTGTTGGCAGCCATCTTGGAACCATGAGGGAAGACAGCCTGAGCCAAAACCACCCCTTCCAGGGGAAAGGGGCAGAGCAAATCACAAAGAAACCCATCTGCGTGAACACGTTTTGCATGTAGTCCATCCTACCTCTGACTTTCTCTATGTGACGTTCTAAACATCTCTATCACTTAAACAGGTTTGAGATTCTTTTTGTTTTTTGCACTTAAAGATATCCTGACCTATGGACTATGTAAATTAAAATACACACATAAGAAGGCAAATCCCTGGAAATCACGTTGAATCCTAAATCAGTGCTGTCCCCCCTGTCCTGGAAGCACAGGGTCCCTCCTGCTTCTCTGCTGTAGAGATCAGATTGCATGCTATTCTGCATGCCTTTGTATGTCTGCAAGAAAGCCCAGGAACTGAAATATGACCTAGCATGTCTCTTCTTACCACCTGTAAGAGCTTGACCTAGCATGTCTCTTCTTACCACCTGTAAGAAACTCTCTAATCTGCAGTTTCCATCTGTGAAACTGCATTGGTGACACTTGTTCCCTTCATAGACCACCTAATAAGTCCATTGGTAATTTCTAAAACCTCATCCATTTCTCTTCTACTCATTTCTCTCTGCTCCCCTGGTCTTGTCAACAAAGAGCAGGGCCATGTTTTGGGGGAAGAGAGGATGAAAAGTGGATGTGCAGGAGCTTCCCCCCTGCCTGAATAGGCACAGCTTTGCACTATGGACAGGCCAGAGGCTCTGAGACACCAGAAGACTCACTGAGGTAGAAGCACAGCCCCTCTGCCTCCACCTTGCAGAATGGGTGGAAGGCTCCAATTCTTACTACGTGTCCTCTGCCAGTTATTTATGCCTTTGGAAGTTCATGCATTCCATTCTAGGGGCTAAGATGGTGCTGGAATCCAGCAAGCCACTCTGCTCCTTCCCTCAGAAGTTCCAGCAGATAGAGGCTGGGCCAGGTTCTGAGGATGGGACCATCCCTGAGTGGGATGGGGATGTCAGATCATATTGTGTGAGCCTCCTGCTTCCCAGCACCTCCACGTCACCATGCAACATTTCAGCCATGGCTTGGTTAGCAGTGAACACAGAGGGCAACCAGATGGAGAACAAGAGACCAAACAGTGAGCAGGATGGAGCCTGCAAGGCACACATAGGCCTCCTCCTCCTCCCCAAGGATGCGTGAGGCAATTGCTGTTCTTTGACCATCAGGACTCCGTCCCCAAAATACTTTTTTATTCCCTTGTGTCTTAGTCCACTTTTTGCTGCTATAAAAAATACTACAGACTGGGTAATTTACAAAGGACAGAAATTTATTTTCTCACAGTTCTGGAAGCTGGAAAGTCCAAGATCAAGGTGCCAGCTGATTTGGTTTCTGGTGAGGACTCTCTTCCTCTCCATGTCCTCACATGGTGGAGAGGAGGAGAGAGAGAGAGAAAGACCCCAAACTCATACTTTTATAAGGAACCCAATCCCACCACAAAATGAACCCACCCCCATGATAACAGCATTAATCCACTCACTCCACCCTCATGGCTTAATCACTTCTCTTTAGGCCCCAAGTCCCCACACTGCTGCATTGGAATTAAGTTCCCCACACGTGCTTTGTGAGAGACACATTGAAACCATAGCACCTTGGGGCAAGATGTGACAGCATTCAGATGCTTTACTGGAAAACAAGGAGTTTGGAGTAGAGAACCGTCAAAGTCACCCCAGACCACATATTCTTGGTTATAACATCTCCTCGAAAGGAATTCATGAAACTCCTGGAATTTAAGGTGTGAGCCAAGTATCTTCTCTCTGGCCCCAGTGTCCTCCGCTGCTCTATGGAGCGCTACCTGTTTTCGAGGATTACCCGGAATCAGAGAAGAGTGAATGGGAGAGAATGAAGCATAATCACTTGTTCCATTTTCATATACTTGAATAGTAGGGAAATCTTTCCCCATTTAATAGCACACTCTCTCTCTCTCTCTCTCAATATCTCTCCCTCTCTTAGAGCATGGGAAGGGATGACTTCCCACCCCGGTTTCCTCCCTGTTTTATCTCTAGTCTCAGCATTCTTGGAGACTGTGGGGCCTCTTTCCGCAGTTCTACCCAGTTGGGAAAGACAACCCAGCCCTTCAGAATTATCCCAACCTGCAAAGAGCAGTCTACACGGTAGTACTCTGGGGGCTGTGCCTTAGACACGGTCTCATTCCCCCCACGTCTCCCACCCCAAGAGCAGCTGCGCTGGTATTAAGGCTGGTCCTTGGCAGTTCAGCTGCAGGTCACGGCACGGCCTGCACATACCCTGTGGGCCACAGAGGTCCCTGGCCAGGCCTTCTGCCCGCCTGTCAGGAGTGAGGGGCACAGCAGCCAGTTCCACCTGGCTCCTGATCTGTCTTGGAATGCGTGGGCAAGGGGGGTGAAATGGCCCCGGGGCTAAGAAAACGTCTGATCCTCTTCGCATTTTATGCCTTTCTCCCTTTCCAGCTTAGCAAACTGAAGTTCAACTCAGGGTCAGGGAAGGGGGTTTGGTAATAGGGTTCAGATTTCAAACATAGGAGGAGTTGGAAGGCCATTGCTGGACCTATGTTTACAGGCATCATGTAGGACATTTTCCCACCCCCCAGCATCAGCTGCTAAGTACCTACTGTGTGCCAGGCTCTGCATTCTAGGGCTGGGGATACCACGAAGAGCCCTGCAGAGCCCACAGTGAAGGCACAGAAATACTAATGGTGACAACAGTGCTAACAGTGGTTAGCAAAGGACTGTGCAAAGGACTGTGAGAGCTCTCGGAGAGATGACAGCAGCCATGTAACACTTCAGGACTGTGCGCCATTCAAAGGCAGAAAAGTTAGAATGTGATGCTCGCTTCCATCTAGAAGCAAAACCAGCTTATGTATGAGACATGATTTCTGAAGCCATCCTTGCCTTGTCTGACTAGAGTCAAACTTCACGTCTTGTCTCTGTGGATGGACTTCCTGGCTGTGTGCAGGACACGTGGCCTGTGGGGCCCAACATAGCAGCAAGGTAGGCCAGGAGCAATAATTGTCCTTATTCAATTATTCAGTCATTCAATCAATAAACGATTGTGTGCTATGTACCAACGACTACACTTGGTTTGGCAATTGTACATTTTCCTTATGTGATTGTAGCCCCATCAGACTGCAAGTTTCATGAGGGCAAGAGACTGGGTGTGGCTTGCTCATCCTATATCCCAAACCCCAGCACAGTGCTTGGCACATGCAGGTTCTCAAAAAATATCTGTTGAGTGTATAAAAGATATGATATGGCAGCTGTGGAGACTTACAGTTATACTAGTAAAATTGTGATTATAGGCAGGAGTTGTCTCTGATGTTTTTCTACTTTCCCTAACCATACAATAAGCAAACAAAATCCATATATATGGTAGGCATGAACAGGAAAAATGGGATAGAATATTTTTAACTGGAAAGTTCCTGAAGAAAAAAAAAAGACATGTAATCATAGTACATAATCCTCTTCTTTCTTCCTGGCTTCTCCTCCTACCTCCGTGCCTAGCCTCGCTTGGGGATCATTTTTACCAACTCTTGCCAAAGTATAAAAAATCTGATGAAGAGTGTACAAGTAAGGACTTACAAGATAATCTCACTAAGGAGGTGTCTGTATTTCAGTAGAAGGCTCTGAAATTTAACAATTCAGCCAACTTTTAGTGAAGTTGCAATTGATGAAGGTATCACACCAGATATCAGGAAATCAAAGATGAATAAAATTTTCCAAGGACAAACTAAATTACACAAAAACACAAAGCTGGTGGAAACAACCCAGGTGCCCATCAATACACAAGTGGATCAATCAAATGTGGTATATGTATACCATGGAGTATTACTCAGCAATAAGGAACAACAGTGAGTTAACACATCTGGTATTATCCTGGTTGGAGCTAGAACCCATTCTTCGAAGCGAAGGGTCACAGGATTGGAAAAACAAGCACCACTGGTACTCACCATCAAACTGGTACTAACTGATGAACACTTACATCACACAGGGCAAGAACATTCATCTGAGGGCGGGCGGGTGGGAGGGGGGTGGAAGGGATGGGAAAAACTCTCACTGAATGGATGTGGGGAGCACAGTTTGGGAGACGACCACAATTGTGGCTCTGACACGGGCAGAACAGGGGCAATGTGTATGGCCAAAGTGTTGTACCCCCATGATATTCTGAAATTTAAAAAATAAATAAATAAATAAATAAAATTTAAAAAAACCCACAAAGCTGAATATTAAAAGTCTAAGAAACCTACAGAGGAATGTTAGAGATTTAGAGGAGGGAAAGTTGGAAGAATCTAGGATGTTCCTATAGAGCAAGCAGCACTGAGATATATCTTGCTGCTTTTTGTGCAGGCAAAGATGAGGATGGGCAAAGCATACTAACTGGAGGAAATGCACAGTGAATTTCTCCCTTCAGCTGGGGCTGGAGCTCAGAGCACACGTAGGGAACCCAGAGAAGACACCAATAACAACAATAGTTAATGTTTATTGAGCTCTTAATATCTGGCAGGCAGTCTTTGTTTAACCTTGATGACTCACTAAGTAAGTAAGGTAATGTTTCTACTCCCATTTTACAGATGGAAGAAACTGAGGCATGGAGAAGTTAAATAACTTGCTCCAGCTCATATCCTTATTAAGGGATGAAGCTAGGGTTTGAATTCAGACTATCTGAACCACCATGTCATAATTGCAGGGCCAAAAAGTGAAGGGCTCTGCATGCAAGACTGAAGAGCTTGAACTTAATTTTATGAACTTTTGAACGTGACACGATCAGTGATATGCCAATATTAACAGCAGTGGCCAGAATGGTTTAGAGGAGAGAGAGACCTGGGCTGATTACTGCCCAGTGCCTGTCTCCTCTATACAGTTCCACCAAACCTTGGGACATTGGAGGATCTTGGGTATAAAATGGACTTAAATAGCCAAGTCAAAATTCCTTCTTATTCAATCCCCCATACTTATTCATTGACAATGGATGTGAATATTCATCTGTAAATCTACAACTCCCTGCCCCTCTTCATTAGGACTCTAATGCCCCACTTTTCTAAAGCTTCAAGACATCTTAGTGTCAAAAGCTCTTATAGCCAATATGACTATTGATTAGGGCTGTGTTTCTCAAACTGTGTTCCACAGAATACGGGTCTTAGGAAATGCCACCCCCATCATCCACTCCCAAAACAAGGATTCTGTAGTGGTCAAATAAGTTTAGGAAGCCCCTATACTATACTGTCCACCCCCTGGGAGAATGACCACGAACAGCTATGTATGAAAAGTTCTGATGACTCCTATTGTGAAGAAACATGCTTAACTTTGTTTAACCCTGTGTTTTCCAAGTTCATTTAACCATTCATGCAGCATCTATTAACAACCCAAGGCACAGAGGTCAGCAGGAGACTCTTGGGAAATGCTGCCTTAGGAAAATACTACTCTTACTCTCTTTGTTGTCGATACAATTCTTGGGAGGAATAATAACAGCTTCTATTCATTTAACTCTAGGGTTTCTCCAAGTGCTTTTACAAATATCATCTCATCTTATAATATTGGAAGCTTCAGCCCAACAAATCCTTCAAATTCCTTCTTTTTCCTTCTTTGAAGTAGAATCCCGAGGGATTACAATTATGTAGGTATATCTCAGAAAGTTAACACCCATGTCTATCTCTTTTCAGATCAGAAGGGTAAAATTTTCTACTACTTACAAAAAGAGAGAGAAATCCTTTTCTCCTAACAGATTTTATCAGTTCCTAGGAATTACTTAAAATGTGCTTATAATAGCAAATGTCAGAGATTAACACTCCTCAACTCCCTTAAGAGGTCCCCTCCCAGACATTTATTCTGATATGAACTACCTTCTGTTAAGTATTACTTTATGAGGAACACAATTAATTTAAAGTAAAATATTGTAAAAGAAAATGAGGATTTTTTAATAGAGCATTCTAATTGCTAAATGACTTTTTCTCTCAAAAATATTTGCATTCGAAAACAGCAAAACTGGAGGGCAATGCTTAACCCAAAGGAATAACTCTATAATGTCAGATTTCTGGCTGCATAGGGGAATATTTGGGGAAGGGAGGGATGTTATTTTTAGCCCTGAAATCACCTCACATAGGCAATTGCTGTATCTGTCAAGTTTGTTCTGATCATTTCTGATCATTCCTACCACTTCTATCTCCTTCTGAATTCCTGGAATGCATGGACATTAAAATTTGAACTGATGTGAATCTTGGCTCCATCACTAACTCATTGAATAATGTTTCCAAAACTGCCTTTTTCTCAGGTTCTTCATCGTTAATTATAAAATCACACTGTTTATTAACACTGTTGTTGTGAGGATAAAACTGGAACAGATGCAAAGCATCTAGCACCCGCCCAACACATCACAGGTAGCCAGTAAGTGTGAGGATGTAGGTCAACATTTTCCTTGGCAAATTGTAGGCAAGAGAGACAACCAGTAGCCAAATGTTATGCCTCTGCGATTTCTACTTAACATGGCAAAGTGGGTGAAGAAGGCTTGTCTTCTCTCCCCATGGAAACCCGAGAGGACACTGCAGAGGACTGTTGGCTCACCACCCACCCCCATCTCTCTAGCACTGAACTCATTCATTCCACAGTGACAGCTACCCTGGGCCTCATTCGAAGGTGCCTGACCCTTGGAAAGGGAGGCCCAGGGAGCGTTCATTACTTCTCCTTTGCAGCTGCGGCCACAAAACCATTCAGGAGAGTGGGGCACTGAGAGAGATTTAGCAGACTGGGATGGGGGCAAGGGGCCAGGAAGTGAGCATGTTCTCAGTTAGAATGCCAAGCTCAGTAGCTTGAATAAAAACCATCCTAACCTCCAAGGCTCAGAGGTCACCATCTGGAAATGGAAAACCACCACCAATAAATTGTTGTGGGCCACAGTACCACTGGATTTCAAAAGAAGCTGGACTGCGTGAACTCAGGCTTGGCTTCCCCCTTTAGCTGCTCCTGTGTTCTACTCTTTGAAAGGACTCTTTGGTCCCAAATTGTGACTGTGAATGCACTGGAAGCAGGGGTGGGTTGCTGTGACAAGGAGTTGCCCCTAACACCTCCATTCAATAGCTTGACACCAAGGCCAAGGGCCAAAACCCATTGGTGCTGTTTTGTACCCTCCTTAGCTTCTCAGAGCCTGGCAGCTATGAAGGCAAAGTTGGCAGATCAGGGAGCACCTGCATCTGCTGTGGATCCCTCTGGCCCCTCCCACCTCCAGCCCGCATCCCCCTTCCCCCACCTCGGTGGTCTCCAAGGAACCTTCCACAGGTGGTCTGAGGTGTCACCTGCAACCAGAGTGCTGATGATGAGCTTCTGTCTGGCCTGCTGGGCTTTGCACGGTCCCTGAGTCCCATCACCCCAGGCCCCACCAGAAAGCTGACAGGCCTAGTGTGGCAGACATGAGGACAATGGATCTGCTGGCCTGAAAGCATTCCAGTCTCCCACGTTCAGTAGGAAGGGGTGTGTGGCGGGGAGGAAAGGTCACTAATGCAGACAGTTTATGTTTTCCCAAGCCAGCATTCCTCACAAACAGCTGTGTTTATACAAAACTGGAGGAAAGGGAGAGAGAGACAAGAAAAAGGACAGTGTCCTAAGGATGACATCATTCTGTCTTGTCTGCTTGGACTCCCACTGCTGGCGGGGTGGGCGGGGGCAGCATGGCGGCAGGCTGATGAACGTGCCTGGTGTAAGTACATGCAGTGTTTATACGTGAGTGTGTTTATTAGATATATAATTTTCCTACTCTCCACTCTGTTCCATCCCCACTCACTCCCAGAGCATCCTAATACATTTTGCAGAACACTGTTTTCCCTGCAACAGCAACCTCTGAGGAAGTCTAGATTCAGGGGCTCATGTTCGCTCCTCCTAATCTCTTTAACAAACCCCCCTCACAGAAGCAAAGCCTGACAGGAGGCAGAGTCATTAAAGTGAATTAAAATGCATCCAAGGAGAGATTAGCCCCCAAAGCCATTCCCATATCAGACAAAGGCCCCTTTCATGCAGACTCCAGCCGCTGGGAGTCCTGTAAGTAGAGATTAGGGAACAAATTCTCAGAACTTAGAAGCACTGGCTCTTTGGGAAATGGGCCAACACTTAACCTCCCCTGGCTAGACCTCAAGAACTCAGCTTCTGCTTAAGCTACACTTGGGCTTCTTAAGACTCAGACTGTAAGAAAAAGGGGCTTCACAGGGACAAATAGATCCAGCCCCCTTGGTTGAGCCAGGTCTGTCCCTAACACAATCCAGATACACAGGGCCTTCACCTGTTCTTAAACTTTGCCAGAGGACGTAACGTGATCATTCCCCAGCCTCCTGAGGCAGGATCTCAGGTAGGAGGTCTGTCCACCGGCAGTCTAAGCATAGTGCCTTCTGACTCTTACCCGCAGCTATCTTATTGAGTGCCCATTTTATGTCAAGCTGAGCCTTACATGATGTGGATGCAAAGAGATGCGCAGAATAGGATTCCTGCTGTCCAGGTAACCAGGAGAGGATAGGACCTGGTGGAAAATGCTTCCCTTACTCAGAAACTGGATTCTCCAGTTGCTCAGGACCAACTTGCTAGTGCAGCTGTGTTTCGGATGCCCCTCCTTCCTCATTCCATTCTCCTTTTCTCTCACTTTCCCTTGGGATTACTCTCCAAAATAAGCTATTCACACAAGTGATGGTTAATATTATGTGTCAACTTGTCTAGACCATGGCACCCAGATATGTGGCCAAACATTATTCTGGATGTTTCTGTGAGGGTATTTTTGAATAAGATTAACATTTAAATCAGTGGACTTTGAGTAAAGCAGATTGCCCTCCCTAATGTGAGTGGGCCTCATCTAATTAGTTGAAGGCCCAAATATAACAAAAGATTGACCTTCCACAAGCAAAAGGAAATTCTGCAGCATTCAGACTTGAACTGCAACATCAACTCTTCCTGGGTCTTCAGCCTGCTGACCTACCCTAGAGATTTGGACTTGCCCGTCTCCATAATTACGTAAGCCAATTCCTTAAACTAAATTTCTTTTTATATATTTATACATACATACACACACACACACACATGCACACGCACACGCACACATCCTATTGGTTCTATTTCTCTGGAGCACCATGACTAAGACAATTCATAAATGTTTGTCTCAGGCTCTGCTTTCTGGAAAACTCAGCCTAAGATAGGGAAATGTTGTCAAGTTTGAGATTATTGTGGGACAAGGAAGTGAAGACAGATATCCAACAGGGGGTACCCACAAGAGGAATGTGGACTTAGGATTCACCCACACATCAATGGTACTTGAAGCCAGGAGAATAGGTAGAGTGAAAAGAAACACGACAGAGACAATTGGGAGGCTCAAAAATACATTAAGATTCCTTGTCCTCACTCAAAATAAATTAACTCCACTTCTTTGTACAAACTTACTCAAATGTTTTGAGAGAAGGAAAAAAAAAAGAAAATTTCATTAAAATAAATAAAAGTATCATTCTACCGATAAAGTATGAGTACATACATGGCTCTTACCAGGGTCACAATTTCAACTTGAGATGTTGACAAATAATGGCACTCTTTCACCCCCTCCTCCATCTGAGCTCATGCCGAATGCAGACACGGGCTATAGTGGTCACACAGGGCTGTATTTCCAGTCTTCATCTCTTTCCTACATTAGCCACGTCACTCCAGCCTCCAAAGCAGGTGGAAGGTAGGGCTTTCTCTCCTGGAATCAAATTCTTTTTTATTTTAGACTAACCCCTACTCCAAGGCTTCTCAGTAGATGGCCCCATGGAGCCCTGGAACACAACTGGTGTGGGAGTGAGAACATTGAGGTTCTAGCCTTGGCTCTAGTCACTGACTCACTGTGCAACCGCTGAGCACGTTACTTCCCCTCTCTGGCCTTCGTCTCCTCCTATAGAAAATAAAGGGGGTCGAGCCAGGTGCTCTTGAAGATCCCTTTTATATCCCGCATCCTGGCTTCTAAGACATAGCATGCTTCCTGCCACCATATCACCCCTTTCTGAGAAGCTTGCGGGAACACCCCTTGTGCCCTCCTGGACACCCAATGCAACGCACCCCTGTTCACACTCTCACACATTTCCATACCCGCTGCTCCATGGGCTGTGTCCACTTCAGCACCCACCCTCTGCACAGTCTCGCCTCCTCTGTCTTCTGTCTGGGAAGATTCCAGAGCAGGTTGTAGATGTAAAAACTCAGAGAGAAGGGAAAGGCAGCAAGGATCCCAATGAATATTTAATAAAAATTTCCTCCAACCTACCCCTTTAAAGAATGGAAAAGCTATTTGTCTTTGATGACTTAGCTACTTCATCAGCCATCAGGGAAAACCCTTTTCTTATTTAGTTCTTGGAGGAATCTTGACTCGCTTTCATCTTTTAATTATTTGTACTTATTTTAACATCTGTGCACATTCTGCCGCTTCCGACAGTTTTATAATGCTTATGCCACAAAAACACTGAGGACCTACATTCCCAGGCCAAGAATCTCACTGGTTACATGCAGAGGGGGAAGATGTCATTCCTTCCAGGATCGTGGCTTGTTCACACAGCCAACCCCAGAATGTGTCCAGAATCAAGCCAAGGAATCCATTGGCCCCCTGATCTCTCCATATGAAAGAGCACACATCATCCAGGTTTTCTCTCTTTAAGCCCCTTGCTTGTTTCCTTCATAGCACCCATTCACAAATGCATGCATTTCTACTTCTGTTCCATTGCTTACCATCTGGCTTCTCTGCTACACTGCAAGATCCTTCTGGAAGGTGCCTGCTGCACCCTGTGCATCCTCAGCTCCCAGCGCGATGTGTGGCATATAATAAATGCTCAATGAATGCTTGTGGAATGTTGATTCATAGCACAGCTGGACCAAAAATGCAAGGCATTAAATCTTAAGACAGAATTAACAACCCTTAAGTTTCAGCTGTCCTCTTCCTTGAAGACCAAGAAAATGAAAATAGGCTGAAAAAAATCTGAGTCTGAGGGCCATGAAGCACTGGCACAAGTGCAAATGGAAGGAAATGCACTGGCCCAAGAGCCAGGAAGTCTGACTGCAAATATCAGGAATTTCTTTATTAATGTACGACCTTGGGCAAGTACCCTCTTCTCTCTGAGCCTCAATTTCCTATAAAATAAGGAAATTGCATCTGATCAGTGTTTTTTTCAAGGTTTTTTTAGCAGTAGAACATACTTTATAGAGCAGATTAAAAGTAGCATTTTGTTAGCATAAAACATTCTTAAGTTCAAATGCCTAATATTTACTTGATATTTACATGAACAATGAGACCAATGAGGGTGTTTTGATGAATACAAAAACATCAGGTCCAGAACTAGGGGTAAAAGCTGACACCTTGTTTTAAGCTTAATTACGCAGTCTCAAAATTCAAATTCACACAGATAAATAGTTTAAGAATGGTTATTCCTCGGAAAAATAGGTCTGGTTTCCAAGTATGTGCCTAAAAGAGATACGCTGGAAAGGCAGAGAGCAGTTAGCTGCCTGCCAAGCCCATTTCTTCTTCCTGGGCAGGTAGACTACATTTCCCAGAGTCCCTCACAGTTAGATGTGGCCACATGACAGATTTCTAGCCAAGAGCAGACGAGTGGAAGGAGGTGCACCATCCACCGAGGAACCTCTGACACCCCATCCTTCATGTTCTTCTTCCTTCTGCTGCCCAATACAGAAGGAACACAGAGACCCTGGAAGTCTTGAGTGAAAGATGGTGGCGCCTCAAGATGGAAGGATTCCCACATCTAGGACCCCACATCTCTGCTTGAAGGACAGCTGCCCAGCATTCAGGAGCACCAACTTTAAGCTTTATTCTATTACTGTATTTGAACCACTGAGTAAGTTTTTACAACAACTAACACTACCCTGGTAACCTGGCAACACAAATTAGCTTTATGGAGTTCTCAAATGCGTTAAAGTGTGGTGTCTAATATAGCTTTTCTTAGAGCTTTTAAAATAGTTTACATATTTTTTAGAATGAAATGTGAACAAAATAAATGTTTGTGATATTCCTGAAACTGCTTCATGAGGCCCCAGATGTTCATGAAACATATTTGAAAATCACTTGACTAGTTGCTTTCAAAGACCCTTCCCAGATCCAACATTTTATTGTTGAATATGTCTCTAATTTGTCAAAGAGAAGTTGTATCAGTCTTTAAAATGAGCAAGTGAACCTCTTCTGCCTTTGAAATAATACAGCATCTAAGAAATGCTAAGGGACACACATAATATTTCTAGCAAAACTGTTGTATATTTAGGGGATCAGGGCCTTCTTTCAAGAACTTCAGTTCTAGAATCTTATTTCTCTAAGATATAATAACAGTCATGCTAAAAATGGCCCAAACTGTCTGTCAAGCAATGACATAAGTAGTCTGGAAGGTCCTTCAAAGCAAGGTCAAAATTAAAGCAATTGTTTCATGTGTCCTACTTCTATCCAAAAGCATTAAAAATGGCACTTTGATGAATCTCAAAATTACTAACCAGAACAAAAGCAGGCAAGACCATTTTCTTCTGCCCAGGAGTGGGGAGATGGCCACAGTGACCTCTGCACTAGGCAGTCACAGCAGTAAATGGATGCCATCCCCAGGCATAGATCAGAAACTCAACCAAGCCAAAAGGAGACCCAGACCTAACCTAGAGGCCAGACTGCCACAAGGACTTTTTCTAGAAGCACAGGAGGTCTAGTCCCTGAAGGGGACAAGGAGAGAATTTCAATGTGGGAAGTTTTGACATATGTCCAAGTTTCCCAGGATCTAAATTTATCTTAATAATGCTCACCTCTGAGGACAGTACTATGCTATCGATCTAGAGGGAACTGAAGGCCCTCAAGGAACGTCTGGTCATCACTTGCCAAGCCAGGGAGCCTTGAAGGGGGACATTACCCTACGGGGTAAGGAAGACATTCAAACAGACTTTGGATTCAGGCATGCCTGAGTTTGAAGGCAATGCCTTGCTGCTGCCACGTGACCTTAGGCAAGTTATATAACCACCCTGACCCTGTTAGCAGCTGACAATGTACAAATGGCAACTTGAGATGAACTCCCTGTTCAAATCCGCCCAACCCTGAAACCTCGTGCCCAGACACAGGCCTCTGATTCCCACTCAGCCTCACTTTGCCCCGTGGTTCTAAAGAAGTGCTATGCCTCCTGGAAGGAGGGGATGCTCTGTGCCCACAGACCAGAGGCTCAGAAGCCACTCTGGGTCCTTGCCCAAGTTATGAGGTAGAGGGGAGGGATTGTTTTTCTCTTTTTTGTTTTTGTTTTTGTTTTTGTTTTTCATTTGCAAAACATTTGAGAAGCTTGAGGAAAACAATCTTTGTGAGCCCCTGTGAAGATGTAACTCTAGATGGCCTCCCAGCTGGTCCAGGCCTGCCAAGTGTCAGCCTGGAGACCACAAAGAGAAGGAGAATTTCTGTACAAAGGAGGCATGGGTCTCTGGGAGTAATTTGTCAAAGGTTCAACCAAAAATAAACCTGTCATAGTCTGAATGCTAGGACAGACAAAACCATCCCCCAGCGCACAGGGGCTCCCATGACCTGGGCCAGAGTGGAGATGGAGGTTGCTGCACAGGGACAGTGTATAAAATGGCACATGTCCATCCTCTATTGCAGGCCAAAATGTCAGAAGACAGTGTAGGATTGTTGACAGGTTGACTTTCCGACTGCCTGGCCTGTCTTATCCATCCTAGTTCATCATGCCTAGGTCCCAAGGTCTGGCATTGGATAAAAGCAACTTACTGCATTTTCCTTCCAGAAGGAGTATATCTGTTTCTGTTTCTCAAGACAGTCCTCCTACTGGACTCAGTTTGTTTTCTTTCCAGATTTGCTTGGCCCCACCTGCCCCTGGACCTCAGAAGCTCACCCAGCAGAGAGTCTTTGATGCTACCACCACCTCATCTTCTAGAATTGTCAGCCTTCTCTGCCTCCCCACAGAGTAGGAGCTGTGTGGCCTCCGACATGTCTGTCTTGGTGTGAGCCTCAGCAGCTCCATCACCCAGGTCTCACCCAGTCGGATTTGTGGGGGCTTTGGCTTTCCCAGCAGCTGCCTAAAAGGGTAAACCCTGAATGATAGGAGGCAAAGCATGGGAAGGATCCAGCACATTCTTCTTCCTTCCTCCCTACTCTTCCAAAGGTCCATTCCAAGGTATTCCAAGACTGTTCCTTACATTCTCTCCAAGGATTTCCCATGTGACCAAACACCTCACTGTGTATCTTCTTGTAAGGCTGTAGCCAACTCTGTAACACACCACTTTGCATGTTCTTCCCCTCCTACCTGCCTCATCTTGTGTATCCCTCACTCTTGCTGCCCTAGGATTGTACTTTTCAATAAAATATTAGCATGTTTGCCTCAGGCTCTCTGTTCTGAAGAATCGAACCCAAGACAGCCTTCACTATGGTTTCTCTCTCTCCAGCTGGAGGCTGGACCACCCACCTCCAGCCACTTAGCTACAGGATTTCCTCCGTTCTCAAATTTGTGTCTCCCAAATGGAAGATTTGAAACTGGGGTAGTATATCTCACCAGCTGTTAACACCAATTACAGTCACTTTATTTTCATTTCATTTATTTTTTATTTATACCCTGAGTTTGGAGTTTTGGGTGCCCTTGGCCGATTTATCAAAAATAAAATATAAATCTATGTATATGCCTTTTCCAGGATCTAGAGAGAAATAAAATCCTAGTCATACAGACTCTGAGCAAGCACAGCAATTCTACAGGAAAGTTGACCCAGACCAATAGTTTCCACCATCAAAGTTCACCCAGGGGTAGCATTTCCCAAAGTCTGATCTATAGAGCACTAGTTGTGTGGGATTAGTAGACATTCCAAAAATTAAATGATTCTGTTCTCAAATACACGTGGGTGCCTCAAGGTTATACAAAATGAAATAGTTCCCCTCACTTTATGGGATTTCAGAGACATTACTATAGTATTGTATAGCATTACTCTCCAAGAGAAAGAGTTTGCAGCATTTTTAGAATTTATTGGGACACATCTTTTTTTCCTGAGCACCTCATGGGATTGATGCTGCACAAAATACTTAGTTCCCATGGTTACCAATATGGCAGAAATTCCAGAAGTACCAGCCCCTGGGAAGACGTCTCTCTACTCTTCTGACTTCAAGTTCCAGAGTCTTTTGTTCCCTGTTGAAGATACCATGGCTGTGTAGAGTCAACTTTACTCTTCTGACCCTTGGAGAAAATATTAGAAATCTACTATCTATAGGACTATAGAACTAATAGAGGCTGAAGTTAACCATCAAGCACCAACCCTGGGCAGTGCTTACTTCCTTCTTCCTGTTCTCCTCCATCCACAGAATGCTTTTTATTCATGGTTCTCCCACTTCCTTTCCACATAATGTTACAGCTACTCCCCCAAGCCCACTAATAACTGCTGGCAATCTAACTATGCCTGTCCCAGCAGAAGGGAGAACTGCCAGTCACCTTCCTGGCCTGCATGTTCCCAGACATCCCCACCCCTACCCAACTCAAATGAGACCAGCAGTTAGTGAAGGTTCAAGACATTCTTCTCTCCTCCCCATGCACCTGATCCCTGAACTCACTTTTCAGTTCCAGGAGTAATAAAGTGCAACCAGAAATGTTGCTGCTGTTAGCCCTGTGGGTTAAAGCTGCCATCACTACATAAAATCTCGGGAATGAAGCGTTCCATAAGCAAAGCATGCTAATGACTCCCATCCCCCTGGTAATAGGCAGCAGGAATGAGCTTCTGGGGGACAGCAGTGGCCCACATAAATCCGAGTGATAGCAAGCCTGCCTGCCGGAACAGCAGCAGTGGTGCACTGGGAGAAGGTTGAAAAGCTGGACTAGGTCTGAGCTCGGAGATGGGAACATTGGAAAGGGAAAGGTCTTTGGGCACCACCCAAACTAGCCCCCTCATTTTGCATGGGAAGAGACCAAGGTCCAGAGAAGTAAACTTGCTTGCACAAGACCACAGCATGAGTTAGCGGTTGAGTTCATAGTAGAGCCACAGGCTAATCTCAAAGCAAAATCCAGGGCAACTCAGTCAAGCTATTTTGGACAAAGCCTCTCTTTGGTTCTGACAGGCACTAATGTGTGCCACCAAGGTTTGGGGGGCCAGCGGTGCCAGCAGTGGGGTGAAAATTGGCATGTGGAGATGTTTGTTTTTATTTCTATGCCTCTGCTTCTCCCTCTCTGAAGGCAGGGGGTGGATGGTACTGAAATGGAAAACTTCTGCTAACATCCTTAGGAGGAAATCTGGAAGACAATCTGCATTCTGGATTCTCCCGTCACAACCAGATTGAACAGTTCAGTTCAGGGGAATAACTATGGGATGAAGAACAAAGAAGAGGGGAGGAAAAATAAGGGGAGCTTTGACTCATCTCCTCCCTGGCCTAACTAAGCACAACATGCCTCCTTTCAACACTCAGGGACCTGCAGCTTCCCCTGGAAACCAGGCCAGAGCCCCCTCCTAAGCACCTAAGACCCTAACCCCAAAAGAGGGAGGGACGTCTATTTTGTGGCCTTTATGTTTTAATATAAATTCTCACTTAGCTACTCAGGGCCTGGGGAAGACAGCAGCCCATGGGTGTAACCCAAATCTCAGCTGCTGAGGAAGTGCTGCAGCGGCCAAGGGAGCCCCTCAGATATCAGTAATCTGGACAGCCTTCCCTGTCCTCGGAGGGCTTTCCAAGCCCAGACACACAGAGTCAGCACGCGGTGTTCTGAGAACAAGCCGAGCGTGGAAGGAGCTCCCCAGCCCATGTAAGTGATAGCTCATAGCACAAGAGAGTCCCAGGGGAGAGTCATTCCCAATGTCAGCTCTTATTTCCCTTCCCCCTGCAGGATTGGCATTCAGATGAACCTCTCCTCTCAGGCTTTTGGGAAAACACAGCCAGAAAAAAAAAATTGTGTTCTGCCAATCCAGTGTCCTCTCTGCACAGTCCCCAGCCTGAGACTCGAAAATGCCACTTTAAGGAAGCACCGCTGTTCAGGGCCTCACATAGTCTGGCCAGGAGAGAGCAAGGTGGTCTCTATCTGAAGTGCCTTCTACGTCTATGTTTTAGGGATTCTATTATCTGTGATTTGATGGGGAAAAAAAAGATGGGATGGGCCAATATCTCCCAGGGCATTTCATCGACAAAAACTTAAAATGCACGCTATCTATCAGACAGTCCCTCTGCATGTATGTGTGTGTGTGTGTGTGTATATATGCAGTCATATGCCATGTAACAGCATTTCTGTCAATGACAAACTGTGTATACTACAATGATCCCATAATATTGTAACACAGAATTTCTACTGTACTTTTTCTATATTTAGATTTACAAATACTTACTGTTATATTACAATTGCCTACAGTACTCAGTATAGTAACATGCTGTATAGGTTTGCAGCTAAGGAGCAATAGGCTATATGGTATATACCAGGGCTGTCTGAAAGTATCCAGCCATGTAATATGAAAAATAGAGACATTTCTTGAAGAAGATACAAGAAACATTGTGCCTAGGACAATGACACCTCAGTCCCCTTCAAAGTAGGCACCTTGGGACCTCACACAGTTCTCCCAGCATCTTACCTATCCCGTACACATTCAACATTCTCAGGTGTTCTGCTTGTTGCAGGCCTTCCAGAACATGGATCACTTTCAACGGATTCTCAACCATCTTTGAAGCAATTGTGCCACACTTTTATTTGTGCTGCACTCATTGCATCATTCCCAAAAGCCTTCTGAATCATCTGAGTAGTTTCTGTGGAGGAATGTTCAAGCGTAATGCAAAATTTGATGCAGATTCGTTGCTCTACTCGCTCAGTCATTTTGAATGTGACAGCCACACAGTACACAGGCTCACTCACCGGCATCTAGTGCCCCACTGACTAGTACAGTGAGGTCGTCATTGTCCAGGCATGTGCATTCTAGTCCACTGGCTAGTGGACAAATTCCCGTGATGGAGGGCCACCAGGTATATTGTGCCACTTGGTCCCCTGTGCCCTGGCTCCAAGAAAAGTCCATAAGAACAAGGCTTTCCTTACCACTCCACTCCTTGGCAAATGCTTGATGGTTAGGGATGACCAAACCCACACCAACTTTTGAGAGAAGGAAGGTTAAGGCTGGTGGCACAAATTTAGGGATACTGGAAGCATCCAGACTGGGCACACTCTGCTGCCTCGCCTTTCTCTGGCAAGCAGATATAAGTGACACCAACCTTTAGTCCTCCTCACTAATGTCCCACAAATTCCTCTTGGCCTGAGCTTTCTAGGGCTCCACTCTGGCCACAAACCAGCAGACCATCCTCTCTCTACCAAGCCATCACCAGCAACCTTTGGGCCTTATTTGTTCTATGGACAAGGGAATCTGACCAGAGTTGGAAGAAGGATAAGGCCCTTTTCTCATCCGCATGACTCGAAGTCTGGGTCACAGCATGCCCCAGGCCAGGAAACTAAGAAAAGGAAGACTCAGGTATGAGGTCCAGACTCCCAGGATTAAGATCCCTGCTCAGAGGAATAGCCGTGATTGGGGGAGAGATAATCCAAAACTGCACAAGTTGCTCAGCAAACTTCCTTCTAGAACATATTATGAATTATTCTTGGGTAACATCTTGAAGGACACATAGCTCGCACCCCTGAGCCAAATGGTGATAAACTGCACATGCCTCAGGTGCAGTTCACCACCCCCGGCCCCAAGAGGCTGCAAGGGGGTGGATAAATGATATCCCCTGCAGGCCTGAACACCTCTGGCTGATTCCAGCAGAGATGCCCAGCCCCAGAGCCTCTCCGGGCAGCACATCCACACAGGCTTATTCCTTAGAAGAAAAGTCACAAGCCAGAGTTTCGTAGGTCTGTAGACAACTCAGAGACTGTGTCAATTCTCTCCTAGGGGCCCCAACCTTATAAGTAAGATCCCCAGGAAATTTATTTACAGTCATTTCAAATACCTAAGAGATTGATAACTCAGGCACACTAACCTTGGGAAAATCCTCCAAAATGTCCAAACTAAACCCCTACAACTGTTACCAAAACCCACTTTGTCATACCTTCCAAACTCTTCCTTGCTCCCCACCCAATCCATTGGTCAGACAGTTAATTCTAAGCTCCTGCTGCGTCATTGAAAGCCCTTCATGATCTGTTGCCAATCCACAATCCTAAACTCAATTCCCATTATACCTATCCATGTCCTCTGTGCCACAGCCACACCAGTCTGGTCATTAGTCCCCAAGCACACTCTGTGCTTGGACCCCTGCTGACACCCTTACCCTCACTACATCTCGACACCCATCTGTTCTACTGATTTCTAAGGGACCAGCTCAATTGCCACATGGTCCATGAAGCATTCCACTCTAAGTCAGAATTAACAACTGCTACCTTTGTATTGGCATGGGAGAAAACTCAAACTTAGAGAGCAACTCAGAGGGCAAAGGCTCATTCATTAATTTATTCAGAAACATCTACCGAGCTATTAGAGTACGCCAAGCCCCCAGCACTTTGTTAGAACTGTCACTCTACAAAATTGAATGAGACATAGTTGGACCTTCCAGCTGCCCATAGTCTAACAGGACAGTAAGGTAAAAAAACACAAGCCCCGGTATAGCATGTGGATTTCTCTAGAGGACATGGAAATGTCATGCTGGGGCAGAAAGGGCACTGGACAGATGATCCACGTGCTCCACAAATAAGCTAATTCAGACCCAAGTGCTCTGACCACAGGACAGGCCTTGAGAATTATGTGACTGATGTACGGGAAGAACCAGCCTAGTTAGAGATCAGCCCAGCAGCAAAGCAGATGCTACTGCTTCAGAAAGTTCTCGGGGGCACTCACAGCATCACTAACAAAGAATTCTCAGATGAAATCAGGCCTGGCCTTCTTCATGGTGTAGGAAAAAAACGAAACAGAATCTAAGAGCCCACTCCAAGTTCAACTCAATTCAATTGAATTCAACAAACAGTTCCTGGGCCCTGCTGTGTGACCCTATGGGGTAATCCCCCTGCATCAAACCAGGCTCAAACCTTGAAGATTAGGCCCCAACTCCAGAAAGCCATCTTTCTTCCCACAAGAGATAGGGTGCTATTACTAGAGAACTTTCTCTAGTCCCCTGCAAGTGCCTTTCTGTGTTCTCAATCTCCCCCAGCAGACTGTCCACTCTGAGAAGACAGGGACTGCATTGGCCTGCTTTGTTGGCTTTCAGATTTTCAGCCCTGGAACTCCAAATTTGAATGAATTCTTACTTGGAAAGCACAAATGAGTGAAACAAAGTTTGTTTTGAGAGAGCCAGAACCTGTATCAGTTTCCCATTGCTGCTGTAACAAATCACCACAAACTAAGTGGCTTAAAACAACCCACTAGCCTCTAGAGGTTAGAAGCCCAACACAGGTCTCCTTGGGCTAAAATCAAGGTGTCAACAGGGATGTGTTTCTTTCTGGATGCTCCAGGGGAAAATCCGCTTCCTGTCTTTTCTAGCTTCTAGGGACTATCCATATTTCTCGCCTGTGGCCCCTTTTCTTCATCTCCAAAGCCAGCAACATTGCACCTCTCTGACCGTCCTTCCATGGGCACATCTCCATCTCTGACCTTCCTCTCTACCTCCCTCTTCTACTTTTAAGGACCCCTGTGATTACACTGGGTCCACCACATCCAGGTTAATCTCCCTATATTAAGGTCTGATGATTAGCAAACCTTTGCCATGTGACCTAACAGCCACAGGCTCCAGGGATTAGGGCCTGGGCATCTTTTGAGGGCCAATATTCTGTCTAACCACAAGGACCAATCCACCCCAGCCCCAGAGCTCTGCAGTGCACAGATTATGAAACAACTGGGATTGTGACCATGAAGTATAATCCCCCTGTGTACAGCCTACACATGGATCAGACCTGACTCTTCTGCCCACCAAATTTAGCAAGGCACAGCTGCCTGCCAGTGCACCTACTGCTACCTCCTTCCCTTTGAAGGCAGACTTCCCAGGACATGGGGAGGTAAGGGCAGAACTTAGACTGCACTGGAATGGAGATGCATGGGGGACTGAGAACTGCAGGGAATAAAGGCCCATGGGATATACATTCCAGGTAGGACCTCTTCACCTCTAAGATTGCCTCCTCCTTACATCCAGATTAAAGGCTGTCTGAAGGCAGGATCTATTTTGTATTCATTTCTGGATTCCCTTCCTTTCCTTTCTCTGGCCATTGGAGCCTGCTCGCCTCAGGGCAGGGCAGGCCAGAACTGTCAGAGAATTAACACCTTTGGGAGGAGCCCTCACCAATGACAGACAGGAGCCAATGGATAAATACTCCAGCCCCTTAGCCCCTCAGTGGGGCAATTCTAATGGAACTGATTGAGCCTGGTTACCTGCAGCAGTAATCTTAGTCATTCACACAAGGGTGACCAACCTGTCCCAGTTTGCACAGGACTTCCCCCATTTAGCATTGGAAGTCCCATGTCCCAGGGGACCTCTCAGTCCCCAGCAAACGGGATGGTTGGTCATCCCAAATGCAGTCTTTCTTCCTGCTCTTCATGGTCTCATTTTCCCACTCCCCACTGCTTCCTGGGATCGCCTCCCAAATAAACTACTTGTGCCCAAATCCTTATCTCAGAGTCCACGTATGAAACAGCCCAAGTAAGACCAGCCCTGTGGTCTAGTTTGTGTCTAACTGGCAGGGCTAGTGCACTATGACCACACATATTGTGCACCCCAAAACTCAAGGGATGCCATCCACATAGACTAAGATGTGAAAAACCTCCCTAGCAGAGATCATTGCAGGCTCTAATAACAGCTGGTATCTCTGGCTGGGCCCTCTGTCAGTTTGTTCTAGGATGAAATTCTCCTCACCCCAACTCCCACCATACAGGAAAGAAAAGGCCCACATTATCGAAGAAAAACCTTCCCATAAAGGCAGAGAAGGTTTAATCCTCTCTTGCCCTTCTCCTCCTCGCCCTAGCCCTGCCCTGCCCTTTTCCAGATGTTCCCATTTAGTCATGGTGGGAGCTGAGCAGTGGACAAACAGCACAACTGTGCCTGAGCACCCTTCCCCATGGATTGAGCTGTGGCAGCTGGCCTTGCCCCCAGATGGGGCGAGCTCTGTGCAGATGGCGATTATGCATGGGAAACCAGGGAGCCTTAGGGACCAGATAGCAATGGCCAGGCCTCTGCGATTCTCACCCCACTTCAATTAGCAGCCCCGAAAATTAGGAAGGGCTCTCTGAGCCTTAACATGCCTCCCACAGACACCAGTTGGGCCTCACCTAGGGAGAGAGCCCGCCCCAGGGGTGGGAGGCAGCTCTAGCACAGGACATCTGGACACCCTAATGAGGCCAGCCCAGGATGGGAGCTCAGCTAATTGCTCAAATCGGCCGTGATGTCTGGCTTCCAGCTGCCTTGTCTGGCAGCACCATTTGGATGTCTTGAGTTTACTGTGAGGTTGGGACTGAGAGACCCTGAGGAATAAGGAATGGCAGCTGGGGTTCATGCTGAAGCAATTAAGGGGACATTTGTTGCAGGTGAAGAATGGTGGGACAGTAAAATAAAAATATCACAACTTGCTGTCATCTTACTAGGAAATCCATAGTCCCCAGCCAAGACGGGCCATTCCAGGAATACCGAGCGTGTGGTATGTGATTGCAGAAGCAGCACAGGAAGGCCTGAAAATGTCCTGGGCCCTGGATGGACCAGACCATTGCCCTTTCCCACACTCCTTAGCTCACGCTTCCTGATCAGGACTCCACTTGCCCACCCTGCTGCCAGACATGATCTATGCTGAAGCTAAGGAAGTGTGACCCTCAGGGCCATTCACTTGCATAGGCCAGTTTCAAGGCCCTGGAAAGAGTCTGAGCAATGGTGGACTTGGTTTTGTTGGTGTTATTTTTGTTGTTTTGCAAAATTTGTAAAAGAAAGAATATTTTAGCCATAACCAGTTAAGACCACTGTCTCTTTCCACTCTGACTTCCCTTGGCCCCCTATTGTCAGGTATTGCTGGTATTTGGAGGGTTTAGATAAAAGAGAGTTGAATCTAGGGTACATTTAGTTTTGATTTAGTGAGATATGTTCACATGGTTCAATTTCATCTATTTCTAGTCCTAGCTGTCCCGTTGTAAGAATCCAGAAATAGTCCTACTACCCATTCTATTGACTCACCTGGTATCTGGCATAAAAGTGCCAAAGTGTCATGACATAAATGTATCCAATGGCACCTGACTGGAAGAATCTGCATAATGTAGAAGAACCAAGCTTTGAAATATAAGGAGCCGGATGCTAGTATGTGGAAAATAGTTCAGTCTCAGAAGCATAGAATTGTAAGTGGAGGAGTGAGTTCTCATCAATACCTAGGCAAAAGGGAAGTGTTCTCCTACCAGGAGTATACTTGATAACTCAATGTATACAATTACAAACATGCTATGCAATGAAATTAGTTTTTATAGACTTCTACATGAAATCAAAAGATTTCTGACATCAACAAGAGAATTGTAACAGAAAAATTTTTGATCATTCCAAAAGCAGTAATTCATTAAAAGAGCTCCATTTTAAATAGAAGTAATGAATAGACTCTTGGATTGTTTGATAGTTCAATTTCAAAATAGAGGAAAACTATATAAATATTGGAAAAAAAGAGTTTAATTTCTACCTGATTGTACTATCACTGAAAAGTAACCAAACTCACAATATGTCACTGTAGGGCCATGAAAGGCAAATTGGCTAATAAGAACAATCAATTCAAGGGGCATTTAAAATTAGTCACTGCTCAAGAAAGCTTGATCAACAACAAAAAAACCAAACAACTTGATTAAAATATGTGGAAAGGACTTAGACATTTCTCCAGAGAAGAGATACAAATGGTTAATAAGCATATGAAAAGATCTTCAACATCACTAGTCATTAGGGAAATGCAAATCAAAATGACAATGAAATACCGCCTCACACCCATTAGAATGGCTACTATCAGGAAGGAAGGAAAGAAAGAAGGGAGGAAAGAGAAAGATAAGGAGGGAGGAAAGAAAAGAAAATAACAAGCGTTGGCAAGGATGTGAGAAATTGGAACCCTTGTGCACTGTTAGGAATGCAAAATGGTGTGGCTTTTATGAAAAACACTATGGTGGTGGTTCCTCAAAAAATTAAATACAGAATTACCATATGATCTAGCTATTCCACTTCAGGGAATATACCAAAAAGAATTGAAAGCAGGATTTCAAACAAGTATGCATACACTCATGTTCATAGCATCATTATTCACCATAGCCAAAAGGTGGAAGCAACCCAAGTGCCCATCAGCAGAAGAATGGATAAACAAAATGTGGTATATACAGACAATGGAATATTAGTCAGTATTGAAAAGGAAGAGCATTGTGACACATGCTACAACATGGATAAACCTTGAGAACATTATGCTGAATAAAACAAGCCAGTCACAAAAAGACAAATACTATGTGATTCCACTTATGTGAGATATCTAGGATAGTTAAATCCATAGAGACTAAAGTAGAATGGCGGCTACCAGGGCTGAAGGCAGGGGAGATGGGGAGTTGTTTCATGGGTACAGTTTCAGTTTTGTAAGATGAAAAGAGTTGTGGAGATTGGTTGCACAACAATGTAAATGTACTTAACGCCGCTTAACTGTATGCAAAAATGGTTAAGATGGTAAATTTATGTTATATGTATTCTACCACACTTAAAAATTTTTAAATCTCAAGAAAATTCCACAAAATTTGAAATGCCTTAAATCTTACAGCTCACGTATGAGAGAAAACTGATTGATGTGTTGCCGAATTTAGGATTTGACAGTCATAAACATTCATGACATTGCCAATAACAAGTTATAAAACTGACAGAAAATATACTCTAAGTGATCAATCATTTTTTTAAAAAAGCAAATTTCAATCAGCATAGAGGAAAGACTGAGTTATCTTTGTTATCACTAGAGAAAATACTACCAAATTATTCACATATAAAAATGCAACATAAAAGTATTCAGCCAAAAATGTAGGTAAAAGCAGTATAGAGGTCATCCATTAATTAATTAATAAAAACATAAATGTCATTTTTTGGATTCTGTGATGCTCATGATATTTTGTCAACATTTTTGAATCTGGCATGATTGTTGTGATTTCTTTTCTCATTCGAACTTAAATGTTCACTTTTGTGTAAACTTCCATATTCTTCTTCTTAATGAGAGCACCCTCTTGCATGAGCATAAGGTCCCACAGAACCTGGGTATGTCCTTCCTTGTGTCCATCCCTCAACACAGCAGTGCTCTCTTGGGGACACTTGAATTTTGGTCTCTCTCTATTCCTAACAGAAATTGAGGCCAAAGGAACCACATGGCTGTGTCACTGCCTACATGATCTTGAGTTCATGTAGTCACAATCTGGGCCTCAGTTTCTCTATTTTAAAATGGGAAAAATTCCTTGAAACTCCCTACTTCCCAAAGGTGAGACTGGGAGACATAAGAAACCATCATGAAACCAAAAGCACCCTAGACCCCTAAAGTCATAAAACAAAGAATAAATAATTATTGCAGGTTTTACCTTCAAATTATTGAAGAATTTACCTCATGTATCTGAATTTTCAGAAGGTGCCTTGTCCCATTGAACCACCCATCTATATTTGTTAGTGGGGGTTGTCATAGAATGGCAAAGCCACAGGACAATGACTGAATATAAGGAAAATGTTAAGGGAACCCAGGCTAACTGGGATCCATTGAACAAGGAGATACCTATTTGAGATCTGTTGAACAGGGAAGATACTGAGGGTTCTTGAGGGATTATTGGTCTAAAGAATTGTCAGAAGAAAATTGAATTAAGAGTAATTAAGCTGAAATTCCTCTCCTAGATCTTTCTCCTTGGTAGTGCAAAGCAGTAGGTTACAAACCCAACAGACTGTTGCAAAGCTTGAGTATTATATAGGATCCGTACCTCTCACCACTAACAAAAATCATCTCACGATGGATAACAGACTTAAACCTAAGGCATGAAACCACAAGAATTCTAGAAGAAAATGTTGGAAAAACTCTTATAGACATTGGCCTAGACAAAGAATTTATGAAGACAACCCAAAAAGCAATCACAGCAACAACAAAAATAAATAAATGGGACCTGATCAAATTAAAAAGCTTCTATTCAGCCAAGGAAGTAATCATTAGAACATAGAGACAACCTACAGAATGGGAGAAAATATTTGCATGCTATACATCCAATAAAGGGCTGATAACCAGAATCTATAAAAGAACTGAAGAAAATCAGCAAGAAAAAAATCAAACAACCCCATTAAAAAGTGGGCAAAAGATATGAACAGAAACTTTTCAAAAGAAGATATATTAATGGCCAAGAAACATATGAAAAAATGCTCAACATCTCTAATCATCAGAGAAATGCAAATCAAAACCACAATGAGATATCACTTAATTCCAGTGAGAATGCTTTTATCAAAAAGTCCCCAAACAACAAATGTTGGCATGGAGAGATAGGAACACTCATACACTGCTGGTGAGACTACAAACTATATGACCTCTATGGAAAGCAGTATGGAGATACCTCAAAGAACTAAAAGTAGAACATCCATTTGATGCAGCAATCCCACTACTGGATATTTACCCAAAGGAAATAAAGACATTCTATAAAAAGACACCTGTACTTGAATGTTTATAGCAGCACAATTCACAATTGCAAAGATGTGGAAACAACCTAAGTGCCCATCAATACATGAGTGGATTAATAAAATGTGGTATATGTATACCACGGAGTACTACTCAGCCACAAAAAATGGTAAACTAATACCGCCTGTATTAACCTGGATGGAACTGGAAACCATTCTTCTATGTGAAGTATCACAAGAATGGAAAAACAAACATCACGGGTAGTCACCATTAAACTGGAACTAATCAATCAACACTTATGTGCACATATAGAAATAACATTCATCAGAAATCAAGCTGGGTGAGGGGAGGAAGGGATGGGGAAACTCACACCTAATGGGTATGATGCACACTATCTGGGGGACGGGCACACTTATAACTTTGACTCAAATGGTACAAAAGCAATTTATGTAACCAAAATGTTTGTACCCCCATAATATTCTGAAAGAAAATTAAATGAATGAATAAATAAATTAAATAATGATCCTCAGGGCATGAAAGCAAAAAGCAGAGCGAAATTCACTTATTCAAGACTGACAGATTGTCTATAGGAGATAAGAACAAAGGTTGAATCAAGAATGAGTCCTAGATTTTGGGCTCAGGCAACTGGATGGAAGGAAATGGTATTTATTAAGATAAAGAAGTCGAGGGAGAACAGAGTAGAGGACACAGGGAACATCAAGTTCCTTTTCACACAAGTCAAAGTTGAGAAACTTGTTTGACATCCAGATGGAGATGTCAAGTAGACTGTGGGTTATGTAAGTCTGCAGCTCAAATAAGATGTCTGGTTTCATATTATAAATTTGGGAGTCATCAAAATGATGATAGTATTTAAATCCATGGGAATAAATTAGATCATCTAGAGAGAGGGAAAAGCAGGGAGGGGAGGGGAGGGAAAAGAAACTAGTTCTAAAGAGAGCAAGCATTTACATAGCAAGTGAAAAAGCCAGCAAAGCAGAATTGGCCAAAGCAGTAGGAAGAGAATCAGGAGAGAGTGTTATCTTGGAATCCAGGAAAAGGAAATGACTAAAAACAGAAGAAAGTGGCCCACTATGCCAAACACTCCTGAGATATAAATCTCAGTTTTGTCTCTGTGTTACCAAATGACCTGTGTGAATGAAGATATCCAGTATGCACTGGTCAGGGTTAAAGGGAGTCGCCCAAGTGTTAGAAGGGAAGTTGGTCAGAGAGGTTGTTCTGACCCCAACTGAATAGGAAGCCACAGAGCTGTAGAGGGCGGGCAGGCGCCGATGCATCTACCCTTAGATAGACAAGAGGCCAGTAAAGTTGTAGCAAAGTCAAGATCAATCTGCCCTAGAGTGGCTCTCACTATTAGCTCATAGGGCCAGAAAACTTCATCAGAGAATCCAACATCCATTATAAGCAGGCAGGCAGAGAAAGTCCACGCAAATCGCTGATTAGAGAAATGAACAAAAATTCCTAAAACTGGGAATTTCTTGCTTTACCATGGAGTCCAACACCAGTCATATCCTTTGGCTTTTGTTCACTTTCCTATTCCCAGTGCATGGGGTGCTGGGCCACCCAGAGCCAGCTCACAACAGTTTCCACCAGCTCAGAGATCTGATTGTGCACATGTCTTCCCAACTCCATGTTCAGTAACTTCATGTTGGTAGTTTAAATTTGGCCACAGTTGAAAATCAGTAAACATTATTAACTGGGGCTTCCCCCGACCAACCCAGAGAGCCAGTTGTTAAATATTTCCAGCACACCACTGAATAGTGTCTTGCAAGATATAACATGTTATGCCAAAAGGGGGAGAAAAGTTAAGGTCAAATACTTTTGGTAAATATAACTTACCTCACTTGGAGATTCCCAATGCCTATTAGTATATTAAAGACTCTGAGAAGTCTTTCTATAAAGAAATATATTTAACTTTTTCTTATAACAAAGATTTTCCAAACTTACTTGGCCATAGAATCCTTTTTTGTGGAATATCTATTGCTGTTTTGGAATTTTCTTTTCTAAATAAAACTAAGGTGTTGGCATTGGAATAGAGGTAGAAATTGGCCATAACAGTTCTGCTGTTCATTCCCATGGCTATTTGGAGAGGTGTGTGGATGATGAACGTTTGCAGTCATTCCTGTGACTGCTGAAAGACACTTATTATTTATGACTTGAGTTCTAGGTGGTGATTGCTGTCATTAATAATGATGGTTTAGCCACAAGGCTGAGGACATGGCAGATCTGGAGTCTCTCTCACTCAGGCTGACATTCCTGTGATACAGGAATCGGGGCTGTAAAGCTCAGAGCACTTAGTACCAGCACAGGGGGTGCTTGATTTCAAATTCTTTCCTCATTCAAGAGCAGGCGCTTGGGGGCCTGGGGCAGGGGTCTCACTCTAACTGTGGAAACCACCTCTGGCTAATAGATTGAATGCAGGAGCTCCTGGGGACCTGGTGGAACAGAACAACTGTGTTCATTAAGAAAGCCAGGAAGCAGCAATGGGGGTCTTGTCCATCGACAACTTGGCAGGACACAAAGTATTTTACCAAAAGGAATCTCACAGCTGGAAGGAGCAGGTGCGGGCAGAGCAGAGCCTGTGCAAAACTGGAGAGAGATTAAGGCAGGAAGGAAATTGGATTTTCCCAAGTTCCAAAGGGGAGGGGTGCACTAGGAGGAGAAAAGGGGGAAGAGAGAGGGTGAGAAGCTGAAATTGATTTAGGACTTGAAATAAATATCCTTCACCAGCAAAGGGGTTGTCGTTCTGCATTTTAACAATTTTAACAGGCAAAAAGCCCCAGCATTAACTGAACCCATGACTTCAACAGACGGGGAGATTATCGGTTGCTAAACAGGAAAACTAAAACTAAACAGAAAGTTTTCACATCCTTCACTCCCCCAGAAGCAGGACCTGATGCCAGGAAAAACGCTTCCTGCAGCTTACCCTCCCCTGCCCTTCTACCCCTGCTCTCGCGACAACAGGACAGGCTTCCAGCCCCAGACCTGGTGGCAGCCCCATGCTGCAGCTCTAGGACGATGTTTAGCAAATGGCAGGTTCTTCCCTGGGCAAAGGAGAAGGGCTGTACCAGAACCTGACAAGCAGCAAGGCTTTCCTTCCAATGAAGGGTACAGTAGAAGGTGCCTACCACGTTTCCAGAAAGCTGTGGAGTCCACTCCTAATCTTGCTGGGTTCAACCTGGGGCCATGTTTCTGCACCCTCTATCTCTAACTCCAACCATTCGGAATTAAGTATTTTACTTTTCTAAATGTGATTTAAAGAAAAAAAAAAACATGAGAAGTTCAACTAGATATGCTAACACAATAAGTTATATTTTAAAAACCAATACAGGGTCATGAAGTCTGAACACAGGACCTGTGTGCATTCCTGGAAAGGCAGTTGCCTTATCCATATGCTCATGGATTTATGGGCTGAGAACATAGCCCTCACTTGTAAATACTAAAGGGCCCAGGTCATCCTTTCTCTCCTGGACATGAGCCCCTCCAGATGGAACACCGCAGAGGATTTTGGAAGGGGCTTTAACGTGCTTGCATGCAAAGACAATAGAAATTACATTGGGAAAATTCTTGCTATTATTCATATTCAATGTTTAAACAGTGATTGACATTCTACAAAGTAATTCTCACACACATTATTGTATTTAGGCCTCAAAATAATCCCAAGTCAGGTGATACTATTATCCTCATTTTCCAGTTGAAGAAACTGAGGCTCAGAGAGCTTGGGGAGAGCAGGACCCAGGTCACACAGCTGGTAAGCAGATCTGTGTGACTCTAAATCTCCTGCTCCTTCCCCTACCCCTTGCCATAATCCTCTAGAAGGAGGGACACCAGCAGTGTACCCTACAGGGCTTCTACACAGAGACTTTCACAGGAAATTGTTTAATTAAAGATGGAGGAGGAGGGTCTCTTTTCCACCGTCCCTAATGTTGACTCTCTGTCGTTATTCCCCAACAGACCCCTATCTTTTCTGGCCCCTTGTCTCTCCGTACACACTATACCCTCCTCAGTCCTAAAACACGATAAACAGGTCAGATTGCTCAATTTGCTGGGGCTAGAAATGTGCAAAAAATACGGTCCCAATGCCCAGCCCCAGCCCCTTCCTTTCCTTTCTAATTAATGGTCCTTCCAGAAAGCGCAGGGCCCCCTTGAGTTGGAAAGTGGAAGGAAAGTGATAGGAACATTAAGACGCATGCACCTAGCAAATATTTGTTGAACTTATTATTCTCCAGACAAGTCCACTGAACACATCACATCAGATATCTTGGTCTCTCAGGCTTTCAGCCAGTCCTTACATCGTTCTCATTTTTGTCTGACCCCTTTTCAGGTAGGGCCGGAAGCTGGTTCAGTGCACCAAATGGAAAAGAGAGACATTCAAACTCCTGTGAAAAGAGCACATCTAGTCTTTGCCCCTTGGATCTATCTTTATGCTGCCTCCCTCTCCCTGCATTACTTCCTGCATCTTGTCTTCATCCAAGAATCCTCAATATCTCCTCACTGATTATAGGATTAGTTCCAAATTTCTTAGTAAGGCATGTCACAACTATTCAGACACTATTCATGTAGTGCATGCATGAATATATGGATGGATAGATGGACATATGGATGGATGGATGGACAGATGGATGGGTAGATGGATGGATGGGTGGGTGGATAGAAAGATGGGCAGATGGATGGACAGATGGATGGTTGGATGGTTGGACAGATAGCTGGATGGATGGAGGGCCAAATGGATCCAATACTCAATTCCCTGTTAGAATATCTCCTCAGTGTTCATGGAGGAGCAGTAGTCTTCTATCTGCCTTAGAAAAATGAAGGGCCTCATCCCCTTTTCCTGCATATCTCCTTCCCCTACGTGAACACTACACGCTGCTATTGCCATATAGGTCTCCATTGTTTTTATGGCTCATAATTTAATCCAGCAGCCCAGAGGGGCCTAAAATGTGAATGACCCTGGAGCCCCAGCTCTAAGACTTCCAGGATTAATGAACAATGTTGCTCAAGTAAGGAAGGACATTTCCTTCTCAGGCCTCCATTTCCTGGTTTGTGAAATTGAGGTCTTCAGAAATGGAGCAGAGATGGGAGCACAAAAGCCTCTTCTTGCTGGGAAACAGACAATATTCCCCAATTTTTAGACACTCACCGTCTAGAAAGTATAGCTGCTGAAAGAGATTTGGAAAATCCTCCAAAGTATTTGTAAATGCAGTGTGTCCTTGCATATAGCCAATGGATCACGATCCCTGCCCAAAGATGCATGACAGACTGGGGAAGTCCAAACTGGGCAGCTATTGAAAGGGGCCCCAGGTTGTCCAGGCAGATAGTCAAGGTCAACTCACCCCTGCTACCTACTGCTGCTCTGGCAGCTGGGGCCATGTAAGGGGGTGATCCGAGAAACCTGAGAGAGACACAGTCACTCTTCCTCTGATTCCCTAACGCTTGATATCTCTGGGCCATAGACACATTTTTTCCCATGGTCAAATTAACCTGATGTCGCTCTTTTATCATTTTCAGTCTTTTTAGTCATCCTAATAAAGAGCCCTGGGAACTATTTACTGCTCCTCAGTGAGCAGAAGTTGAATTTTATTTATTGTGAATTGTGAACAAGAGTTCTATTTGTTATTGCTTTTTACAAGTGCACACTCCTTTCCTGATGATATTACTTAATGGTCAGGGGTGAGAAAAAGTGATTCTAGAGATGCTGCCTTGCTTGCTCCCCAAAATCCCATACCCATCCTCTACCCCATGATACTTCTATCTGTAAAGTAGGAGTGACTCCTGTGTGACCTTTCAACCATGCCAAGCCCCAAGGCATCCTGTTCTCAGGCCTGGTCCGGTGCTGCTCTAGTGGAGACATGAGCATCGATCTACAACAGAATATCACATCATGGATCTAATGGAAGCTGGCCTGGAAGCTCCACGTGGCCGAGGGTAGCGTACAGGAGTTAGGAGTCATAGGCCCATGCTCCACTTAAAGCCTGTTGCCTGATTTTGTGTGGCCTTAGACAAGGACCTTCTCCTCTCCAGACCTCTGTTTTCCTACTATAAAGGAGGAAGAATTATTCTATTCACAATATCAACAAAATTTAGAAAGCACCTGGGAAAAATCCTGCCAGGAAATGAGAAAGAACATTATGCAGAAGAGCGCAGAGAAGAGCTGACTGAATGGAGAAGTACTGTGTTTATGAAAAGATGGATGCCAGATTGATATATAAGTATATTGCAATCACAAGTTTCAGAAAACTTGACAAAATGATTCTAAAATTGATATGGAAGAAAAAGTGCAGAGAATAATCAAGAAAATATTGAGTGAATGAAAACAACAAACAAAAAATAAAAATAAAATAATTATAACACCCTAGTAATTTTTAAAATATGGTATTGGCTCAGAAATAAATGAATAGATCAATGCAACAAAATAGAAAACCTACACATCAACAAATCCACAGTCTATAGGCAGAATAATAGCCTCCCAAAGACAGCCTCCCGGTACCTGTTACTGTGTTGTGTTACATGGTGTGCTAATGTGCTAGGGCTGCCATAACAAAATGCCACAGACTAGGTAGCTCAAACAACAGATATTTATTATCTCACAGTTCTGGAGGCTGACAGGCCATGATCAAGGAACTAGCAGAGTTGATTTTCTCTGAGGCCTTTCTTGCTGGCTTGCAGAAGGCTGCTCTCTTGTTGCTTTCTTGCATGGTCTTTTCCCCTGTACATGCATATCCCTGCTGTCTCTTTGTGTGTCCAAATTTCCTCTTCTTACAAGGACACCAGTCAGACTGGATTGAAGACCACCCATATGACCTCACTTAACCTTAATGAATCACCTCTTTAAAGACCCTATCCCTCCACACTGTCACATTCTGAGATGCTAGGGGTTAGGGCTTCAACATATAAATTAGGTATTGAGGGGGAGAAAACTCAGCCCATAACATATGGCAACGGGGGATTAAGGTTGCAGGTGGAATTAACCAACTGACCTTGATCAAGATAGGGAAGTTTCTATGGTTTGAACTTTTGTCCCCTCCAAAACTCATGTCAAAACTTAATCCTCAATGTGGCAGTATTGAGAGGTGGGGACTGTAAGAGGTAATTGGGTCATGAGGGCTCATTCATGAATTAATGGGTTAATGGATTAATGGGTTATCCCAGGAGTAAAACTGGTGGCTTTATAAGAAGAAGAGAGACCTGAGCTAGCACGCTCAGCCCCCTCACAATGTAATGCCCTGTGCTGTGCCTCAGGACTCTGCAGAGAGTCCCCACCAGCAAGAAGGCCCTCACCAGATACAGCCCCTCAACCTTGGGTTTCTCAGCCTTCATAACTATAAGAAATAAACTCCTTTTCTTTGTAAATTACCCAGTTTCAAGTATTCTGTTATAAACAACAGAAAGTGGACTAAAACAGAGATTCTCCTGGCTTACCCATGCGGGCCCAGTGTAACCACAGGCATTCTTATAAGTGAAAAAGGGAGTCATGAGCGTAAGCTCCAGAGTGACACAGCATGGGAAAGACAACCACCCATCGACGCTTTAAGAAGGAAAGGGGCCGTGAGCAGAGGAAAGTGGACAGCTGCAGAAAGAAAAGAAATGGATTCCCCCCCACAGCTCCCAGCAGGAATGCAGCCCTGCCGACACCTTGGTTTTAGCCTAGTGAGTGAGGCCATTTCAGACTCTTACCTCCAGAACTATGAGATAATAACTTTGTGTTATTTTTAGCTGCTAAGTTTGTGTAATTGGTTACAACAGCCATAGGAAATTAATACATCATATATATGAAGGAATTAAGATGTGATAAAAAACAGTATTTCAAATAACATGCAAAGAACTATTATATTCAGTAAAAGATAGACAATTAGCTAGTCATCTGGTTAAAAAGTTTAACAAAATCAGACTTCTATGCCATGTTATTCACAAAATAAAGTCCAGATGGATTAAAACCTTAATAATATACACATACAAGAATTGGAAGAAAATATGGGAGAATGTGTTTATGACTTTGGAATAGGGAAGGGGAAAGACAGAACTGAAAAATTAATAAAGTTTACAATACTAAAATATAAAACATTGTATACAGAAGACATCATAAGCAAAATCAAAAGACAAGCAAAAAATGGGAGAAACATATTCGCGACATACATATAAGGTATTCTTTGAATTTTGGGTTTTTTAATTTTTCTTCTTGACCATGGGTGTGAATTACTTCACTAATTGAAAACAAAAAAGGGAAAAAGGTGGCAGGAATCTTCTCTATCATCCCCTTTTCTTCCCAGGAGTGGGACTGGAATAAAAGGGAAGTCTGTCTGAAACCAAAACACCATGAGAACACAAGCTGTGTTTTATTGAAGTAAAGAACAAATCATGATTTCTTGGGGTATTTCCTAACTCAGTCTTTCCCACATCCTTCAGCTCCTCTTCTGCACAGACACCTGGGGCGTGAGCTAAGGTCAGCCAGTGTTCACAGGGAAGGACTGCCGAGACACTATTTAGGGTCTGCTGAACACGTGGCATAATGCCTGACTGTCTCTTCTTTTTCCTCGTCTTCCTAGGCACACAGCTAGATTACATTTCCTAACCTCTCTTTGCAGTTCACCGTGTCCATGTGCCAAGTTTTAGCCAATGGAATGTGGGCACGGGTGCTAACCCTAGGTCTGACACGTGAAAACCTCATATACTCTGCAGTCTCTCTTGTTTTGCAGTCTTGACACAAATGAGTATGCAAACTTGGAAGCCATGCGTTGAAGTTGCAAAGCCAAAAAATGGAAAGGACTTGAATACCTGAATCACTGCCGAGAGAGTCCCCAGTGATCAGAAACACCCATATTGGGCTTTATGCAAACTAGAAAAAGTTATACCGCGTTTGAGCTTATATACATTTTTGAGTTCGTGGTTTTTTCAGTAGCTAGTATTACCTCAACTAATTCAGAATCCAACCTGACTTCTTTTGGCAAATTTCTTGGTCTGACACCTCCTCAGCAGCCCAACTGAGCCAAGTATTGAGCTAATGACTTCAGCTGCAAACCCATCCTTCTGTTCTTGGCTTTCTGCATCCCTGGGCTGGGACTCTGCAAGCCACATTTCTGCTTTGCCCGCTGTTAAGCTCTGCCTTAGGGAATACCAGAGGGAGGCTGCAAGGCTGGGAGAAGGGAAAAGGTGTCTGTCTGCTCCTTCCTGTCGGCTTTCCTGTTCCGTTTCCTGCTTCCTGTTTCTGACTGTGTCACTGCGCCATACTTTGTCTTCACTTCAGCAGCTGCGCTTCACCCCAGTATCAGCCATTTTTTCCATCCCTCAAAGTACTAGCCTCATTCTCTACCTCTGGAAGACCAGCACCTCCTCTTAAGTTTTTAAGTTTTAATGATTCCAACCCCTTTCTTGTGTTCCCCCAGCCCTATGGATGGGACTGCTTCCTGCAGTTGCTACTCTGTGATACCTTAGTGTTCCCTTTTCACACTCAGTCCCTAGTTAACAATTCTTTAGGTTAAATTACCTCTGTTAGAAACCACACCTGTTCGTTTGTCCCCTAACAGATACACCAATACACTCCGAGCCACCTAGAGTTCCTCAGTGGTACCGATGGTACCAATAATGCAGAATGACCTAAAGAGATGACCTTCATCTTTCTCCATCCTGCACCTGTTCCTTTCCTACTTTTTGCCACACCCAGAGAAGCAGAGCACAAAGCATGCCCCTCTGCCTCCTACTGGTATCCAGCAGAACTCACCCAGGGCTGCAAACTGGAGAAATGAGTATCCAGCAGAACCACATGGCATCACTTGGATAGCCACGTGTCAGAACAGAGGAAGGGAGCCACAGAAAGGCATTCCCTGCTGCCACCCTTTGACACCCTGCTTCCAAATGGCCATGCTATTTACCCCTGCTCTCTGATCTAGATTCCACACCAGAGTAGGGGACACAAAGCCTGGAAGGAAGGGCTGCTGTAAGACTGGAAGCTCCTTAAAGACAAGGTTTTGTTCATCTGTGTTCCCCATCCAAGGCACACAACTCTGAGTGTACAAATATGAGCTTGCATCCGAATAGCTCTTCAGAGAATGCATGTTTGCATCCATTCTCTTTGCCTTACACACAGCAGACATTCAGTAAGGCTGTGTGGACTGGACTGGAATCTGACTGGGAGAGAGCTGCCAACTGAGAAGTTCCCTCTTCAGAGAAGACTTACCCTCTTCCCCCAGGGAGAGCTGCTGTTATTCCCTCCCCTGTGCGTCCAGAGCTCTTGATGCTATTCGAGCCCTTGCCGTGCAGAGTTGTAATTTATCTGTTTCTTTGTCTGCCTTCCCAATATACCATGAACTTCCCAAATACAAAGTCACTATGTATTTTTCATTTTTGTATCTCAGGAGTGGTACCTAGTAGGTATTCAAAGGACAGGTAAATAAATTAAAAAACAAACTCTAACCTAATAGAGCAAACTTTCCACCAAAAACAATTCTATAGCTCTAAGTACGTTAACTTTGAGAGACAAATAGATGAATAAGCAATGTAGTATCTTAGCACTCTAAAGGAGCCTAAATGGGCATCAATTCCATCCTTCCAATGTTGGAAACAATCCTCCAAAAGATTCCGGATTTGAATCTTTGATTTAAATACTCCTGGCAATTGGAAGTTTATTATCTTAATAAAACAGTCCATTCCACTGTTAGATAGCTTTTATTATTAAAAATGTTCTCCCTTCTAGTCAGCCTAAACCTTCCTTCTGATAACCTGCCTGGACTCTAGTTGTACCCTCTGGAGAAGACATCACTATAATACTCCTAATTCATAGCAGAGATTCTAGAAGATGCCACGGTCCTCTCCCCACCCCCATCCCCCCGGACCGTTTCAGATCTGTTACTTCTGGCAAGTACCTTGCACATCCCACATCCGGGGAGCTCATGTTCCTGCCTTTAGCTGGGATTCTCAGATATCTATCCTAGTGCATCCTAAAGACTATCCACAGAAAAGAGACACAGCCCATTTTCCTATTTTTGGTCCTAGTGCTGAAACGTCCTAGTTCTCAGCTCTAACTTGAATTTATTATTCAGTCTCTCTTCCCTCAGTGAAGAAAGAGAACTTTTTTGGCCCCTGTCCACTCTATAAAGAATAACTAATTCCTCTTTTCCTCCTCCCCAACAACATGCCCTTGGCTACCCAGCCTTCCTTTTATGAGCTGATTCATAGGTTCTGAGTGAAAAGATCCCTTCCTCAGGCACTCACTACCGCCACGTGTGGGTGAGTCTGCAGTATCCCAGGGACCAATGGAGCCAGGAAGTCATGGCTCTGTGCACTGTGCCAGCACGACCCAGGAGTCCTTGTGCCCAAAACGTCATCACTTGGACAGCCACGTGTGGGAGCACCACCTCCACTTGGGACAGAAGGACGTGAGAACCAGCAGGTCCCTCCTGGCAGACCTATTGTGGACTCCAACCCTCACATGCTGGCCAGCCCAGAGGAGCACTGGCCCCCATGCCGTGAGCTTAATTACTCTGCAAGAGGACAGTTTGTAGCTGGACTTCCTCTTTGTTCTCAGAGAAAGCTGAGAGTGGGCAACAGAACAAAGGCAGGTTTTTGCAGAAGGCAGGCAGGAGAGAACCCATGCTGTGAATCTGGGTCTGGGTCCACGTGTGGAGGGGGTTGGAAAGCAGGAGGATGGGGCTCAGAGGGAACTAAATCCCCACCTGAGTATGCAAGCAGCCCCCTAACTGGGCTCCCATTAGACCCAGGCATATCTGGACTGATTTATGGAAGCTTTGAGGAAAAAATGCCTTGGGGGCTTCTGTCTCCCAGCCCCCTGGTCCTGGAAGGCCATTCTTTTGAAAAGGGACTCCTTTTCTACTTTAGGAAAATGCACTGAATTGGAAGGGGTGTGCACTTTGTTTTGCTCACCTGATAACAGAGATTTAGGGCTTTAACTCTCATTACTACAATGTTCTTCTTCACGTCTAGCCTAAATCCCTCAAGCCACTTTGTGAGATGAGCCTTTGAAGACTCTTAAACGGCCACGGGGCTTTTTTTAGTAGAGCAGGGTCACCTCACCCCTTGGACGCCCCTCCTTACCTGTCTGAGAAGAGATTCGGCTGGCATACTAACATCAGCAAGGGACGGTCCATGTGTGTGGTCACTGTTCCATGCTGAGGAACCTGAATTAGCACAGCCTGCTTTTACAGAGTACTCACACGGCCAACGGGGCAGGGAGAGAGGCAGGGAGAGGACCCAGAAGTGGGGAAGGGAACAGAAAAGGAGCAAAGTGCAAGGAGAAACTGCCAGGTGTCCATCGGAGGCTGGCAATCGGTGGGCTGAAGGACAATTCCACAGGTGATGGAATGTTCGTCGCTGCCTCCCACACCCTGGGCTCTGCGTGTCTGCGGTTATGTGAAATCTTTTCTTCCTGTCAGGGCCTTCAGCTGCTCTATTTTCCTCGGGGCACAATGTGCACACATCTGGGTCATGCGACCCTTCCTGTATGTCAAGGTCACTTCCAAATCATCCCTTGGCCTCTCTTCTCCAGAAAGCTCTCTCTTCTCTCACTTTCCTCCCAGGGGTTGCAAAGAAAAGGGAGGACAGGAAATTGATGAATTGAACGTCTAACTGGAACTAGGAAATGCGGGAAATGCCTTACATAAATGTTTTCATTTCATCCTCCCAGCCACCCTCAAAAGTAGGTGAAATTTTATCTCCAAAGTGTTAGAAACATCTCTCCTATGAGGGAAAAAGCCTGGGGAAATGAGACGAATTGCCTGAGTCACAGAGCTGAGTGGTGGCTGTCAGATTAAGCCCTGGATCCGTCAGACCCCAAAGACAGGGTCTTCACGGTACCTCCAACAGCTCTGAATCTCTTCTCCCATCCCTGCATCCCCCACATTCCTTTAAGCTCTGCCACGGATCTGAGCACCTCACTTAGATCTGAGCATACAGAGAAAACAGCTTCATGCAGCCAACTCAGAAGACTCGAGATAACCCCGAGCTCTGGGGTCAGACCTATGCATGAAACTAGCGGAGAGGATGCCAGAAGAAGAGGAGGTGTCTGAATGGAAACTTTAGCCACAGCCCGTGAGGCTCAGGGATGAAGAAGGGGCCCCAACTCATCTAATAGTAGATCTTTCGTGGAAATCACAGGGTGTGGTGCCCATGGCCCAACCGCCATCATTGCCATAGTGGTGTCAGGGAGGTGCATTTCCCAAATGTGGTGGATCTCCAAATCTCCGTTTTCCTCTTTAAAGCATACCTGTGAATCCTAGTGAGATCTCTGGATATACAAAACACTGTGGAGACAATATCCAGGCCTAGAATCACACACGTCAAGGCTGGACAGGATCTCAGGGTTCATCTAGCCAAACCTCTTTATTATAGCCCTGGGAATTAGCAACCCAGAGAGAGAAGGTGTCCCCCAAGTTGGACAGTGGCACAAGGTGAACTCAATCCCAGGTGTCCCAGACCAGATGACCTATTTAGATCTACTACCAGCTCCGCAGTGCTGTGGGGGCAGTAGAAATGGCTGTCCCAGGAAACCAGGACAAAACCCAAGCACTCACCCTGACCTAGGAACTAAGTCGCTGCCTCCCCCAAATGTGGCCAGGCTTCCTACCACTCCAGTGCCATCTCTTCCCTGGGACTCAGCCAGGGAGGACTGCTGTTCCCTTCAGATCTCCAGCACCCTAAAAACACAGCCTAAGCTTATATTCCTCCCCCTTGTTTCCGTGCTGTCCAGGTCGAAGGAGGCAGGAAGAAGACTGTATATTAGGGAGAGGCACTCAAAATGGCAGGGTGGTGAGCTCAAGGGCAGAGCTAGGGTTCATGCAGTGAGATGGGTGAGGCTGAGGTCTCTGTGCAGAGCTCTAGGAGAATGAGTAACCATGGAGGGGTCCATCCGATGATGGAGACTCTATTTCTCTACCTCTTCAACCCTAATTCGTAGGGACCCCTTTTTCAAGGCCAGGGATCCCTTGACAGACTCTGGCTTCAGTTTTTTTGTTTGTTTTTAATGTCAAGAAAGAAAGGAACTGGAAGCTTAGCTGAGAAGAGGATTTTTTTAGCCTACTTGGGGAAGGCCTAGACCACTTCGCCAGCTCACTATTTGCCCAGGAGCCCCTCCTCCTCCTGCCAGCCTGGCACCCGCGAGTGCCCTCCCTGCCCGCAGAGCAGCCTGGCCCTCCTGGTCCTGAGGGTGTGCGGGCTTCCTGCAATTTTATCTGCCGCCCACTGGCTTCCATGTCAGGTTATACAACAGCTGGCCAGCCCACAGTTTCCCTAAACATGCTCAAATATTATCTTACCATGGCAGGGGTTATCTGACACAAAGATCTTGCTGCGTAGCTCAGGAAAATATCCTGACAGCCACGAAAAGGTAAATAGAGACACCAAACTCGTGCCAGGGGGGCCAGCAGCAACACAACCCCTTGCCTGTCAGCTCCGGGACAGTTCTCAAGTGTAAACACTTCTCCTCTTCCTCCCGTTTCCCCCTCTTCTCTCTCTGTTTTCTTTCCTAAGGATTAAAAGATTTCATTTTCATTGTTCCGTAGGTGGAAAGGGAGGTCTTTCTGAGCCAACGCCAAGCACTGTGTGTTCCTTACGGTTTGGAAATCACTTGAAACACTGCGTCCCCTCCCCGCCAACCATCCCACGCTGTACCCCCAGCCCCGCAGATTTCTCCTATCAGAGCCCCAGGAAGGCTGCTGCAGAAGCAGCGAGTGTTGTTCCAATCGGCCCTGGCCACCTGGAAACCAGAGAAGGCCAGTGGACACGCTGCCTCCCTATTTGAGGTAGGGCTGAGAGTAGGTGGGGAGGGGAAAGCTGGGGATGAGCCTGTAGGCTTTATGTGCTCTCTTCGCCCTTGCCGGTGGCCCCACTAGGCTTCTGGAGGAAGCAAAGGTCTGTGTTGAGAGATGGGGCATAGCCAGAAAGAGAGCAGGGTCTTGCTGACATCTGGTCGCGCTCCATTTGCCCCCACCCCACCCCAGATCTATTTTCTACTCTGTTCTGTGCCCCAGGAGGCTGATCCCTGGAAGCTACTTCCCCCATTGCCTTCTGGCACCTGGCTGGATTCAGCCAACAGGACTCTCCAGGAGGTAACTGGGGTGTGGAAGAAGAGAGAGGGCCCTCCTCGTTGTGCTGCGCTTCTGGCAGCAGCCAAGTGCATCCAAAACACCAGCTCTGGAGACAGCCTACAGGACACTCCTCCACTTCCCTCTGCAGCCCAAGGGGTGATAACAGCTTCCTGCTGCTGCTGGTCTCTGGTGCCCCAGCTTCCCCTGTGTGTTCCTTTAACATACTGCCCACCCACACTTCCACATGCAGCCTATTCATTTAAGTCTTTAAAAAAAAAAGTCTCCCTCTGTTGCCCAGACTGGAGTGCAGTGGTGCAATCTTAGCGCTCCAGCGATCCTCCTGCCTCAGCCTCCAAGTCACTGGGACTACAGGTGTGCACTGGGACTACAGGTGTGCACCACATTTGGCTAATTTTTTCTTATTTTATGTAGAGACAGGGTCTCGCTATGTTGCTCAAGCTGGTCTTGAACTCCTGTCCTCAAGCAATCCTCCCGCCTCGGCCTCCCAGAGTCTAGGATTACAGGCGTGAGCCACTGAGCCCAGCCTATTCACACTTTTTTTTTTTGAGACAGGGCCTCACTCTGTTGCCCAGACTGGGGTGCCGTGGCATCAATCACAGCTCACTGCAACCTCAATCTCCTGGGCTCAAGAGATCTTCCTGCCTCAGCCTCCCAAGTAGCTGAGACTATAGGTGCATGCCACTACACCCAGCTAATTTTTTTTTTAATTTTTTTGTAGAGACAAGGTCTTACTATGTTACCCAGGATAGTCTCGAACTCCTATTCTCAAGCAATCCTCCTGCCTCGGCCTCCCAAATATTTAAGTCTTTTCGTTTGAACCATCTGGAATGAATGCTATTTCCTGCAAGGACCCTACCTGGTCTACCTGGGTATGTTCAATGCAAGTGCAAAGGTTAAAAATGGGGGGGATGTTAACCCCACAGAGGTCATACCGTGATTAGGAAAGAATAGGAAGTATAGCTGCAGTGACACTTCCATCACAGATGACCACTGGAGATGACCTTAGAGCAGTGCTTCTCAAAGCGTGGTCCCCAAATCAGCAGCAGCAGCAACATCACCTGGGAACTTGTTAGAAATGTAAATTTGGGTCCCCACTCCAGACCTGCTGAATCAGAAACTATGGGAGTGGAGTCCAGCAATCTTAGTTTTGACAAGATTTAGTTTTAACAATTTAGTTTAACAACTTAATTTTAACCATCCAGGTGATGGTTACTCGTCATTTGCCCCCACCTCCAGGTGATTCTGATGAACAGTAAAATTTGAGAAACACTACTCTAGAACCTCAAGAGTTACAGCTCACACCTGTAATCCCAGCACTTTGGGAGGCTGAGGCTGGAGGATCACTTGAGACCAGGAGCTTGAGACCAGCCTGGGCAACATAGCAAGACCTTGTCTCTACAAAAAAAATTTTTTTTTAATTAGCCAAGCATGGGGGTACACACCTGTAGTCCCAGCTACTCAGGAGGCTGAGGCAGGAGGATCACTTGAGCCCGGGAGTTTGAGGTTGTAATGAGCTATGATGACTCTAGCCTGGGCAACAGAGTAAGACCTTGTCTCAAAAAAAAAAAACCAAAAAGAGCTGTGTGCCCTATTGGGAAGCATCTCTCGATCTCTACTTTCCCTGCCCATTTCTTCTCCCATCCCAAAAGGAGGCAGATAAGAAAACAGAACAACCAGATTTTCCAAAATCACAGAAATTGGGTTCTTGCCCACCTTGGTCATCCAAAGATGACAATGCAGATGGCATTTACTACCTGAGTGGGAGTTTACATTAAAGAGGTCACTCTGAGTGGATGGCCCTTTGCCACCCTGTACAAAGGGGATAGATGCTTTTTGATGCAGTCAGTAGCTCGCGTTTGCCATGTCTGCTACTCTCTCAGATTTATTGCACATAAACACTTAAAGTCAGTCCAGACTCTTTGTTCTCACACACATGAATCAACGGCACCTTGGCTGCAGATTCTGCCTAACTGCTGTCTTCCAGCTGTGCCCAGCTGTGTCACACGGACTGAAATGTTGTGCTTTTTAATGGCTAGGGAAGTTTTCTATGCTCCCTCTGCTCACATGTGGCCTGTTCTCACCCTCTTTATACCAGCTGCTTGGGAACCAGTTCACATTTGTGATGGAAACACAGACTCTGAGGAAAAGATGGGCTTCAGTTTAAAGCTGACTACCCCTTGCCTATCACCAGCCACTTCATTTAACATCTGTTTCCTTCATTTATAAGATGGGGGTGATACCTGTCTTTCAGGGTGGGGTCAGGATGAATGTAGATGATGTATGTGCAGTGCCTTAGCACAAGGGGTGGCACTTACAAGGTGTCAGAAAAAGCTTTCCCTTTCTCTCCACTCCTGCTCCCTGCAGACCCTGATTCTGCACTTGCTGTGATGAAGTGTAGAGTGTAGCAAATAGGGCAGGACCTGGAGTCAGACGGCCTGTGCTTGTCCCAGCACTGCCACTTACTATCTATGTGTCTTTGGGCAATTTACTTCACCTTTTTGCACCTCAGTTTTCTCATCTATAAAATAGGGATAATAACACCTACCTCATTGGGGGATTGTCATGTTGGCATATATAAACCTAGCATATCTAGTTAATACTCTGTAGATGTCAGCTACAGAGTATTTTACAGAGTATTTACAGATGTTTGTTATTCGTTATTAATTAATCATTACATGAATATGAATTAAGTATTCACTATTAATTTATTATTAATATTATTATAAATATAAAAATGAATTAATATTCCAAGTGAAAACTGAGATGCAACATCTATCAGTTATGAGTCAACAGTGACAATGGGAAAGAATATTTGAAATGGGGACCACATTAATGTGCCTCTTTGAATCTTGCTCATCCTCATGTTTGAAAAAAATTAACATGTATCTTGGGTGGGAATTTAGGAAGATATAGAGGCAAGAAGACCAGTGAAGAAGGCGTGAAGAACATGAATGGAACTGGGGGACATTATGCTAAGTGAAATAAGCCAAGCACAGAAAGGCAAATACTATATGATCTCACTTACGTGTGCTGTCTAAAAAAAGCTGATGTCATAGAAATAGAGAGTAGAAAGGTGGGTACCAGAGGCTGGTGGGGGGAGGAGGAAGAGGGATGGGGTAATGGGAAAGAAGAAATGTTGATCAAAGGGTCCAAAGTTTCGGTTAGGCTGGAGGAGCAAGTTCTTTCTAGTGATCAATTGCACCGCATGATGGCCACAGGTAACAAGAATGTATTGTATGTTTCAAAAATGCTAAAGGAATAGATTTTTAATGTTCTCACCGCAAAAAAGGGTAAGTTGGTAAGATGATGGATATGTTAATTAGCACGATTGAATCTTTCTACATCGTATACGTAGATCAAAACATCACCCCGTACCCTGTAAATATACATGATTATTATTTGTTAATTAAAATAAATTTTAAAATTTTAATCAAAGAAAAAAGAATCTGGAAATAAGGAGAAGAGAGCCCGGATTTGGCTAGTGGTAAGAGAAACAACGAAGCCGAGTCAGATTTAAGAACTGGGTCTTTGAAAGATCCTTGCCACCAAGTATTTCTCGCCAGTGAGTTTTTCCATTGCCTGGACAAGAACCAGTCTGTTTTCCATCCCTTGGTCTCTGCAGAGTCATTGTCACCACCACCTACTTTGTTCACGCCCTTCTCTACCCCGAAAAGACTTTCTTTTTTCCTTCCCCTTCCAAATCCTTCAGAACCCAGCTCCATGCCCACTTCCTCTGGGACACTCCTGGGGGATCTGGCCCCTCCTCCGTCCTCCTACATAGACCCTGTTGTGGCTTGTGGCAACTCCACGCCACTTAGCACAAATTCGTCTTCATTCCTAGACAGTCTGCTGTGGTTTCACACATGCAAATCTTCTTCCCAAACCAATCAGGCTTCTTTCTGAGGGCAAGGGCCACATCTCCCATTGCTACTGGTCCCAAGGATCTAAAAGAAATTGGATTAAGTCCCAGAGGAAACATACAGGGTACATACAAAAGTTCTGAGTAGCAACCAGATCCTTTGCACTAGGTCTTTCCGTTGTGATCTCAGGGTTCCTAGCTACCGGATCCTCCCTTGTTCTCAGATCCCTGGCACAAGTGAAATGGAAAAGGAAAATGCAGCATAGTGTTCTTTTTCCATTTTAGAAATGAACTCACTTCTGGCATATTGGCCTGGATCCTGACCCCACCTTTAAAAGCCTATGATTCCCCACTCCCCAGTATAGCCCAGTGCCCTGCAGTTCTCCTTCCTCTCCCAGCAGAACAGCACTGGACTAAGATATGAATTAAGAGGACTTTTCTCTCCCTTTCTCCCTTAGCCACAAATCAGCAGACAGATGTTAGATGGCATAGTAGGATTATAATATGGGTCACAATTAACAAAGATATATATTAATAGGAATTATAATAATATAAAATTCTGAACTTTAAATTTTTAAAAAAGTGCAGAAGCAAACTATGGTGAGGGATAATTTAAGTTGACTGCAGGTGCAATATAAAACAATAATAAATAATTGCTTTTAAAAAAGTTAATGCAACTGGGCTGTATCAATAAATACCTAATGTTCAAGACTTTGGAGGTGATATTTCTACTCTACTAATGCATTGGTCAGACCAGAACTAAAACATTTGGGATTTTAAATGGAAGGCATAGAACACAGCCAGAGGAAGACAAGGCCAAAAAAAGGTCTATAAACCAAATGACAAAAAGAATGCTAGAAGGAACTGAAAGTATTTAGCCTGGAGAAGAAAAGTCTGATGGGAACCTAATCGCTGTTTCAAATATCTGAAGAGCTTACATGAAAGGAAGAGAATTTATTCTGTTACTCCAGAATAAGAGGAAGCAGATTTCAGTATAAGGAGAAAGTTCTTTAATTCTCTTAAAAATATAATGGGTTACTTTGTGAGGTAGTGAGTTTCCCACCACTGGAAATATTAAGGAAACAGTCCTTTCCAAAGCCTGCTACTTCCTCCAAGAGTTCAGTGTCTTCTTGCTGTTCTTGAGCTATGCCCCATAGTGGCATAGGAAACCAAGCCTAGGACAGCAGACCAAGCTCACTCCAGCTGAATTTACTTACCAAGTTCTCCATCACTTGGCCCAGTGAGGATGCAATGTCCCTAGATAAATAAGACAGACAGACTTGCTGACTGAGTAGCTGATGGAAGACACACACACACCCCCTCTGACCCCAGAAAACAAAGAACCATAAGCAAAATGCTTAATAGTATCCCAAAAAAGACTTCACTTCCTGGGGAAACTCCAGGCATTTGGAGTAGAGACATTCAGAGGCCTGAGATATCCACTTTGGCCCACTAAATCACATCAGGAGTAGTTGCCTATTCCCCTTTCCATGAGGGAGATAGTAAAGCCCAGAGCTTAGGAAGGCCAGGCAGTGGCTATGTAAGCCAAAACCCCAGCTCTGCCACCTACCAGCTGTGTAACTTCAGGCACATGACTTCACCTATCTGTGCCTCCCTTCCTCCTCTACAAAATAAGGATATTGATCCTCATAGTACCTGCACTGGTTGATTTTATGTGTCACCTAACTGGGCTATGGGGTGTCCAGATATTTGGTCAAACATTATTCTGAGTGTTTTGGTGAGGGTGTTTTGGATGAGTTTAACACTGAAATCAGTGGACTAAATAAAACAGATTGCTTTCCCGAACATGGGTGGGCCTTATCCAATCAGGTCAAGGCCTGAATAGAACAATAGCCTGATTCTCCCCTGAATAAGAGAAAATTCTCCTACCTACTAGTCTTTGAACTGGGACATCAGCTCTACAGATCTTGCCAGCCTCCTTCATCACATGAGCCAAATCCTAACTGGTTCTGTTTCTCTGGAGAACCCTGATTAATATAGTACCTAGCTCAAGAGTTCAAATTAAGGTTAAATAAGATGATGTAACTGAGCCCTTTTGTTATTTTTCTGGTATAGAGTAAGTGCTCAATAAATGCAAGCTATGTTTTATAAGGCCATTCTTGAGGAGCAAAATCATCCAATCAGTTTTTTTGAGGGGAAGGGAAAGACTTGTAAACAGAACTGGGATGATTTTGGAAGACATGACCACACCCCTAGGTGGGGAATGACTGCAGCCTGGACGTCAGCAGTGTCCTTGGGGGCTCTTAAACTCTCCCATCCAAGGACTTTCCTCGATGACAGATGTACCTGCCAGGTCTCTGAGGAGTTGCAGTCACACACTCTAGTCTGGAGCAGGCCCGTCTTTGAGAAAGATAACAGTATAGCCCTGAGACAAGGAGGGAAGAGAGATTCCCCAGCAACATGTTTACTGCATTTCCCAAAAGACTCTAGCTATACCCATCCTTCCTGATTCCAAAACGAAAGCCTTTGTCCAAACTCTGGATATTGCACAACTTCACCCCATGACTTTCCTCCTTTGTCTCCCTACCTTCCCAGGCCTGAAGCCTTTCTCTGAGCCTACCCTCCCCATTGACACTGTACCTGTCATTCCAGGCAGGGCTCACATCTACACCCCTGCCCTGAGGTTCTCTGTCCTTCCCAGTCACTGCGATCACTTACTGACCACTTTCCAGGCCCTTTTGTATTGTTTACACAGTGAATTCTCTTTTAATTTGTACCCACTGCCTTTTCTGAACCACCTTACAAGCTCCTTAAGGACAGAGACTTCTGTGTCTTGCACCTCTGCCATCACCTAGCACAGTCCCGTGCTTGTTCAACTGTGGACTGGTGATCCATTCGCTCGCAACCCCTCAGCCATCAGCCACTGGTTTTCTCTAATCTGGGCTGCTGACTCCCAAACCTGAGTGAGCTTCACAACCAACTGGAGAACTTTTATGGACTAAAGATTCCTGGGCCTCATCCCATACCTACACAATCAGAAGCTCCAGGGATAGGACCTTGGAATCCAAATATTTTAAAAGGTGCTTAGATGACTGCAATGAGCTTCTGGGTTTGGGGATGGGACCACTACTCTTCGAGATGTAGAAGTATTTCCCTGTGGCCTTGGACTCCCTGGACCCCAAATGACTCAATTCATCCAAGACCATGTTGCTGAAACCCATTGTCCATTCTCATCAGGCCGGCCTTCCTGTGAAACCCCACTTCACTCTCCTGCCCACTCCTTTCCCTCGTCTTCCCTGTCCACCAAACAACCTCCTCTTATTGCTCCTTCCCTCTACCTCTCTTCCTTCCCACAAACGTGCACACACATCCCTTCCCAGCATCCCAGCTCTAGCCTCCTTCTGAATGAACCCACATGTTGGCACTGTCCCTGCCTGAGCCCTCTCAACTAGCACACTTTGCCAACAGTGACTTGGGGCGAACTAAAGAAAATTTCTTAGTATTTATGCTATTTAAAGATATCTTGTGCATGCATTTGTTCCAAAACGAACACTCCAGAATATGGCTGATTAGGTAAAATATGCCCAAAATTCTATTTTTAGTCTATCTTTTATCTTGCAACAAGTTCTCAAGTGGGGAAAAAAAGTTTCCATTTAAAGAACTTCACTGCCTTTGAGAGCACAGGAGTTTCAAAAGTATGAGATCTTCCCAAATGAGGTCTCCAGTCCAAAAGCCTAGCCTTTACCCTGCCTGCTCATGACATGTTTGATGTGCACTGAAGTCTAGAATGCCAGGGTTGGCAAAAACAAAACAAAACAAAAAAAACCTTCAATGTCATCTTCTCCAGAGGCTGACAGATTCACAAAAAGTTCTTAGAGCATAAACCAAGTGTTTGAAATGTCCTTAAAATTGTTGTTGTTGTTGTTTTGTACCACTGTACTCAAAGGACACACCCCCTCTCTTATCCAGCAAGAAATGGAAACAGCGCTCTTCTCAGACCATACTAACCCTTGACACATTTGTGCCAGCCATTTGAGGATTCAACCAGAAATCATTGATTCTCTATGGCAGGTTTCTCAACAGAGGCACTATTGACATCTGGGACCTGAATAATTCTTTGTTGTGAGGGGCTATGCTGTGCATTATAGGATGTTTAGCAGCATCTCTGAGCACTGCCCACTAGATGCCATTAACACCACCATGCCTCCCACCCCAGGGGGACAAAACAGCCCCAGGTAAGAATCACCACCCTATAGTGTGCTGTACAACCCCCATCCAGGAGGCCCCAGTGCAGATGACACTGACATCTACACCAATACTCACGGAACCCCATGATAAACTCTGTACCAAGCACAAGGAGAGGAAGGAGGGAGCCCCAATTCTGCCAGAAGAATTGAGGGTCAGAAAAGACTTTACAGAGGGAGTGACTTTTGAGGCAAGTCTTAAAACAAGAGGGCGTTTCCAGGAGAAGGTATGGTATTCCAGGCAAAAGGAACAGCTTGCACCAAAAGCATGGACTATCATGATACATTCAAAGAACAGAAACCTCATCAGAGTAACTGGAGCGTAGAGTCCTTAGTGAGATGTGACAAAGCCAGAAAGACTGAACTGAATTGTTGCCAAGGCCTCCTGACCCTATACACCCCTTACCTGGTTTTGAATCTAAATTCACTTTGCAGCAAATCGAGCATGAGTTATGGGTACAATAAGTGCGGATCGACAGGGGCTGCGTGATATACTATTGAGCCCAAGTCTTAAAGTTGCCATTCATGAAGTCCCTAAGCTAAAGATATTTGAGCTATTACACTGCAGATTAGAATGTTGACTGTAAACAAGATCACAGTGAACACCAGTCTCATGAAAACCAGCCCCATTCAAATACCTTTCTAGGACTACCAATTTTCAGAAATAGGTACTGGAGTCTGGTGCAGACAGCCATTGCTGCTGTCTGATCGGGATGAGGAGACATAGGCAGGCAGTAGTGGCCCAGGAGGAAAGATGCTGACATACAGAAGAAGCCTCTGAGCTCCAGCCTGGCTCTCCTGCTAACTGTCTGAGTCACTCCAATTCCCCGAGCATATTTCATCATCTGTAAATGTTATAATAACTCTCCATGAGGCCTTAGTTCAGCCACATCACCTTGCTGGTCCTCAGTTCCCCCAGATATTTAATGTGGAGACTGAAGTAGACCAGTGTTTTGAAGACTGTTTTGGTCACCGTGTCCTTTAGAATGTCCTTTAGGAAAGCTATGCCTTCCCTTCATGCCCTGGGAAAATGAGCACACATGCAATTTTATTGCTCATTTCACAGCATTTTCAGAACTCTCAGGAGCTCCAGGTTAAGACCTCTGGACTAGATGGTTTCTAAGGTCTCTGCCAACTCTGGAATCTATGACCACAATTGCTGGGGTTCTGACCCAAACAGCTTGCATCCAGGTGTGCATGGGTGGGGAGGTTTAGGGAGGAAAGTTAGTGGACGAATAAAGGATGACTCTACCCTGACAGAAGGCACTAAAGGTCTTTCCAAAAAAGTGAAGCTCTCTGTCATTAGCCATTGCTCCTGGCCTTCCCGAATATTCCAGTGCTCCTCTCTGCCAAACTGCCTCTGCTTCCTTCACAGCTTCCTCCACCAGCCTTGCGGGCTAGCCTCTGTGTCTCTTCACACGTCACCGGCTCACTCCTGTGCCCCTGTGCACAAACAGAATTACAGCGAAATAGCTGCATCTCTGTATCCTTGTGTTTTTTCATATGTTTGACTTTTCTTCTCATCTTCATATCATCCCTGAAACCTCACCAGACCCTGCCCAGTTCAGGCCCCTTGTCAATGTGTTCAAGGGATAGAGAAGGTGACCTCTGGAAAACCCCATCCAAGTGACGTCCATCTGATTCTATGTCACTGAGGAAACTGAAGGAAAAAAATGTTTATTAAAATCAGTGAAGTCTAACAGGGGGTGGGGAAGAGGGGAGTGTCTAAGTTCCAGCACTCTCCCCACAGAGACAGGGTGGAAAAACCCAGGCCTTCCTGCCTGGACGTCATCAGATCCTGGCCTCCCAAGAGCCAGAAATCAGTGGAAATGTATATATATTTTAATACACCCTCATTACAAATAAAAACAGTTTTACATCAATACAGGGGTTGGTTGAAATGTGTGCCAACTCTGCTAAACAGGGAATGCATCAAAACGCCTATAATAATATCAAGCAAGGTGGGCCCTCTGCCAAGCTTGGACAGAGGGGAATTCGCACTGCCAGAGAAAATCTGTTCTTCATCAATGTTTCAATTTTCAAGGAAGCCGGGGACATTTTTCTGCGATTGAAGCAAATTGCCAGCTGCCAATACTATGATTCAATTCGCTCTTTTTTCCCTCTCTTTTGAAATAATTGCCACCAGCATTTGGTGGGCAGTAAAGGCCCCCGAGTATAACGACCATGGTACTGAAGTGGAGGGAGGGGAGAGCGGGAGGGGATGAGGAAGACAAAGAAAGACGAAGCAGCAAGAGGAAGAGAGGAGTGGAAGAGAGGCAGAAGAAGGGAGGACTGAGGCCAGAGGAGCGCAGGGAACATGCGAAGAAACAGAACGAGGAGGAGAAAAAGAAAGTTCGAGAAACGCAGAAAAATAAGCACGAGACAGAGAGAAATGAGAAGAACATGAGAATGAAGAATCAAGTAGAATAAAAATCACTAACGGAGAAGGCAGAATACAAACGTCAGAGGCGAAAGAAACCTCAAAGGGCACAGAGATCAGTCCCCTCTCAAGTGCCAGGCAGGAGGCCGGCGAACACCCAGGGTTACTGAGCTCAGAGCCGGGGACCAGGACCACCTGACTCCAGGTTAATGCCCTTCGCTCTTGAGCAGGTAGCGAGGCAGAGAGACGGGGAAATTAAGAAGAAAAAGCTGAGGACTGGCACGTACGTACATGTGCATACAGCATTAGGCTTCTTCAAACACCTGTGTTGTCTCATATAATCTTCCAAAATTTAACATCATCTAATATTCATCGTCTCCTGATTCTTAGACCCCAAGATCTTCCCATGAAATGTATCTAAGACCTAGAGAACACTATTTTCTTTCTCATCAGATTATAAATGATGAAATCAGAGAGCTGAAGGGGACATCAGGATGTCACTGGGCTAATGCCAGGCTTCTGGGTAGACCTCTAAGCCCCCCGCACCTCTGGCTTCCCGAACAGTGGGTTCACTGACAGGGGCCACCCCTGAGTGCCTGGAAATACCAAACTCCAGGACCCCATTTCCAGCTTTGGAAGGGCCAGCCACCTCCATTCTGGCTGAGGCATTAGTTACTAGCTTCAGTCTGTCATTTAGTTAATAGTACTGTACCCTGGTATTAATTTATTTTGATAATGGGGCAATGATTGTTTAAGATGTTGAAATTAGGGGAATCTGAGTAGAAGATATATGACTTCTCCACACTATTTTTGCAACTCCTTTAAAATTCTTTAAAAAGAAACCTTCATAATGATCTCCCAGGCCACGTTTGAATTTAGAAGTGTCCATCAGTTCCCAGGTCCCCTAGCCAATGACTGGCCTCTCTTCTCCCCACTCCCCCAGTTCCCTCCTGTAAAATAAGGCACATGGATAGGTGTTTTTCACTGATGGTTAAGTTGCTATAGCCTCTGCAAGGCTGGGAGAGCATAGCAGAGAGGTTAGGAGATTTTGCTGACTGGAAACAGGCAATCCTGAGTTCAAGTTCTGACTCACACACTTAATTGCTATGTGACCGTGAAAGTTATTTCATCTCTCTGAGACTTAGCTTCCTCATCTGAGTTGCCATCAGAATTAAATGAGACAATGCTGTTGCAGCACTTGGCAGAATACCTGGCATTCAGCAAACACTCAATAAATGTGGTAGTAGGCAAGATCAGGCTGCCAGTATCACGGCTGGTCCATGGATGAGCTGTTTTGCTCTCACTCAGCTGTCTCACAGTTATCTTTATTTAGGTACACGGAGAGCCTGAGCAGAAGGTAGATGAGGTAAATCCATCCATGGGACCAGCAAAACTAGAAAATCAGCCCCCCACCCAACTCCTGGAAGAAATAACCCAGGGTGCGCCCCGGCCCCAGCAGCCTGGCCAGCGGCCTCTCTCTGTCAAGCCAGGCCAGCACGCTGCCGCTGGCCCTCCAAGCCCCCTGCCGATTGATGGAGCCCCAAGCACTTTCCAGAGAGCCGGCACTCTGGTCTCCAGCTAAGGCTCTCGTATCTCAGGCTGGCCGGTGACAATGGTGAGATGCACTGGGGAGCTGACAGAGAAAAATAGACTGTTTTCAAGAGATCGACAAATCAACACCTGTGAGCCAAAGCTTGCTGAACTCCAGCAGACTGTGGATGCCAAAAGACAAAAAGGCATGAAAGATGGATCACGGAAGGCAAGAGCAGAGACTGAGGTCTCAGTGCAGATGGCTGCGTGTGGCCGCAAGACTGGGTGCAGAGTGAACGAGCAGTTCACCTGGGAAGTCCAGCAACAAGATCAAAGGGGAAGGTCGTGGCAGCTCAGAGCCGGACCAAATCATCCCAATTGCGATTATTAATATAATGGCAAAAAGCAGAGGGAATAGGGAAGTAAAGGGCAAAATCGAAACAAATCCAAACCCCCAAACAAAACAACAACAATGGAAAAAGCTTTTTGAGAGAATAAAATCTAAGCAAATTAAATTTACATGCACGAATTTAACTGGATAAGCACATTCTAAAATGCAAAGTCAAAATGTTATAGGTAAGTGTAGACCTTTAGGGTCTAGTTCTTGAGAACTAAAGCAGTGGTGTGCTGGCAAAGTTGGTCTCACCCTCCCCCACCAAAAAAAAAAAAAAAAACCTGATTTGTAGATATTCCTTAATCTCACCTAGTTTCAGTTTCCTCGAATGGAAAATGAGGCAAATATTAGTAATAGAAATGGGGGATGTTGTCAGGATCAGGAGAGATAGTGATTGTAAACCACAGTGCTGGGCACTTGGGAGACCCTGAGCAATGATCCACCCTCCTGAAGCAATACTTCCATCCTCCTTCTGGGCCCCATTAGAGCTTTGTACAGGTGCTAGTCCACTGTGACCATGTTTCCTGGAACAAGTTCTGATTTCAAATATTCTGTCCCTTTTTGCCCGCGGGTACCAGTCTTTTCATGGGGTCCTGATTTGAGAGTTCAGAAAAGATGTCCAGTGTAATATAATACTAGTTACATTGTAGAATAGACGTCTATATACAGACCTGTCTTCTTCTATAGGCCACAAGCCCCTTGAAGGCAAGGACATGTGTTGTTCTTCTCTTTAGCCCCAGTTCCTAGGCCAGTACCCAACATACAATGGGTTCTTGGTAGATACTAACTGAGAAATGAATGAACGAACTATTTTGTTGCTGTCACATGATGCAAGTGGAAAGAGAAGACATTTTGAGGTCACAAAAACTTGGGTTTGAACCCTGGTTCTGTCTGACATTGTGCAAGTTATTAAGTGAAATGAAATATCTATAAAAGGAGGTAATTGCTGACTCGTAGGGCTATTGTGAACATAATGACAGTAAAGAATGTTATGCACTCTGCAGATTTTTCAAATTGCAGTATAATTTACATAAAGTACACAAATCTTAAGTATGCAGCTCAATAACTTTGTATATGCTCATGTAAGAGTTCTTTGTATATTCTTGATACTAGTCTTTTGGCAAATATTTTCTCCTATACTGTAGCTTGACTTTCACCTGTTTTTAGTTTTGATGAAATCCAAGTTATCAAATTTTATTTTTGTAGTTAATAACTTCGTGATCTAAGAAATCTTTGCCTACCTGAGTTTACAAGGGATTCTCCTATGTTTTCTAGTAGAAGTTTTATTGTTTTAGCTTCTGTACTTAAGCCTATAACCTATTTCAAATTATGGTGTGAGATAGGGAACAAGAGTTTCTTTCTTTATCACCCATACAGATAATCAGTTGCTCCAGTACTACACGTTGAAAAGACTGTCCTTTCTCCATTGAACTGCGTTTGTGTCTTTATTGAAAATCCAGTGACCATGTATATTTGGTTATACAAAATCTACACCTTTCCAAAACTTGTCTAGCTGTCCAGGTGCCTGATATTTCATCATTAGAGATCATTGTCTTTGTAATTTGTATGATTTTGGTCTTTAAAATCCTAAATATCTATACAGGATATAACAAATTAAGCCCTGTTCTCAATTTATACCTTTGGGTCCTGGAGTTCATTGAGTCCCAGGTATCAGAAATGCCATGGACTAGAAGTCAGAAGACTTGGGTTACAGATAATTCTAACTCAATAAACCATTCACTGAGGACCTTCTCTTTGCCAGGCATGATGCTTGGTGTGTGTTGGGGGGAGTGAGAGGCAGAGAAGACTACACATTCCCTGCTCTTAAGGGCTTCACAGCTATGTTTCAGGTCTGAGGACCTGAGACAACCTCCACTGAGCCAATCCCCACCACCACCTGCCACCACGAAGAACCCTGAAACCCAGAATGGAGAATTTGGAGAATGTATTCCCCTCTTGTAGTTACAAGAATTTTAAGACATACTGATCAGTTCTCTACCAGGTGACCTTAATCGCTATGAGCCTTAAATTTCTCCATTGTTGAAGAGGGATTAAGAATGGCCTCACCCCAGAGATAATTCATATAAAGTGCTTAACTCTGAATGTAATATCTAGTGAGTGCTTAATGTGCTTCCTGTTACTATGATGAGGATGATGATGATTCCTTCCAGGGCTGTGATGAGGATAAAATCACAGGGTCATAGACTCTCAAGGTTGGAAGGAAACTTCCAACTGGAGGTCAATGGCTATTAGAATTGCCTGGAGATTTTGTTAAAAAATACCAATTCCCAGGCCCCAATCCAGAATCCTGTTCTTTTGTTTTGAGGTGAGACCTGGGATCCTGTATTTGGAACGAAAATCTCCCGGTCTTCCATGATCAGCCAAGTTTAGAGACCACTAACTTCTAACAAAAACTGAACAGGGCAGGGGTGGGAAAATGTCTAAAAATGTCTTAGAAATGATGTTATTATATAAATGTAATTGGTTATTCAGATAAAATTGTTATAATTGAAGAATACTTTCCAAGAGAAACAGCTAGCACAGGACGAACCCAGAGAAGAAAGGGCACAAGATAGGAGAAAGCCAGAAAGGAAGATAGTTGGGTGCCAGAGACTCATTTCAACAATTTCACAATTTTACCTGGGGCCAGGCCCTGCTTAAGACCCAAAACCAATTTAATCAAGTTGATGATAGATTAAACCAACAGATCTGTTAGCCAATTCAAATTCCAATACTTAAAAAAAAAAAAAATCAGAGCCAAAAACTAATTGAGCTCAAGATAAAGCAAGCTGCTATGGCAAACTCCTAGAAAAATGATTTTAGGGAACAGTAGCAAATTTCAAAATCTGACTGAGGCATGGCGACCCAGCAGGACTGCAGAGGGTCAGGGCACCTCCAAAGTTGTGAAAATCCTACAGACAACAGGCCAAAGAAAACTGATTTCAAGATTGCTGATGGAACTAAGCAGGGAGGGGTTGGGACTGGTTATGTTTGCAATAAAATTTTCCATTGGTCACAAAGATTTCCTTCTTCTTTTCTGAGTTTCAGGGTAGGTGAGCAGAGTGTTGGAAGAGAGTGAGTTCAAAGATCTTGCTGAGAAGAACAAAGTGGGATGAAAGTTCTCTGGGTCAGGATTGAGACCAGGAGCCAGAATGACCCCACCCCAAAATCTCCAGAAAGGATTCTCCATAAGGGCCTGGACTCGCACTGCAGGAGAAGAAGCCCTAGGCTGGGATGCAGGGGTCTTGATTCGGCCACTACAACCAGAGTGACCCAGGTAAGTCACTTCCATTGCTTGAGCCTCAGTCTGCACATTGTCACTGGTCACTGGTCACTAGATCCTTTAATCATGACCCCTAAGGTCCCTTGAATACTGGATGGCATTTTCTGGTTCACTAAGTCTTACTGAGAGATTAGGGAGCCCACTGGGGTCATTAAAAGGATGCTTTGTCCACAAAGCTTCACCCACTTTCCCTCATATCCAGTTGTGCTCTCAGAACGGAAGCTGGGGCAGGATTCCCAAGTGGGCTCCATGGCATGGGGCTGGGGCACAGGGAAAAGGGTGGGGCCTCTATAGGCGTCCACCCTGCCCCCCACCACCACCCCCAGCAGTCCCTTTCTGTGCCTAAGAGGCAGCAATTTAGAAGCACAAGTGAGGTCCCTGCTAAGCACCTCCCACCCTGCCTTCACCCCTACTTCCCATCCTCACCTCTTCATCTGGGCTGGGGAAATAGAGACTTGGTCACCAAGGGTCCCTCTGCTCTGGGGAGACAAGAAGTTGAGAAAAGCCAAGGAAATCACTGCCCAGCGTGTCCAGGAAGCCCGTAGTATAAAGTATGTTCCATCCCAATGGTCAGGCAGATTCTGGAATGGCAGGCCCACAGTTAAGGAAAACTAGAATATTTGGGGAGTAACTCCTAATCCCATTCTTTCTGGATTTACAATAAGAAGGATATTTATCTTTGAGAGATAAAGCATGACACTAATATCCTCTCTTTCCTTCATTCGTACACACACAGATGACATCGTGCCCTATCAGAACAACAAAGTCCAAGGAGATCCCCCAGTAGAGGCTGGGGAAGAAGTTGATAATGTTCTCTTCCTCTGAGTGTTTTCCCTGTCTTGCTTTTAATGGCTTCATGGTGGTGGGACATTTATCTTAGAGACTTACCACTAAGTTGGCTGCCCGGGTGACTTCACTTACCTTATGAAAAGTGGTAAGATTGGCTTGCTCGATCGAACTCCCTGCAAATGGTGAGGCCTCCCAAATTTCCCTCCCCATAGAAAGCATGCCACCATCTTGGAAGGCTGGAGTTGAAGCGCAAACGAAATGCAGTAACAGTGACCGTGATCGTGATGCTGTGGATGATTAACTTAATTCAGCAGTTCAGGAGAAACACTCTGAGACACACTTCTTCCTTGAAAACATTCCTATGCTTTCTCTGGATCAAGCCCGCTGCCAAGTGTTGTCAGGACACAGGGCAGGGCAGCTCTGTACTTTGAGCCCCAGGGCCCTCTATTGACAGATCATCAATTTGAATCAGCTAAGGAGACCCGAGGTCTTATTTATCCCTACTTCCAGTGCCTGGCACCACGTAGGCATGCAAATGTTTGTGGAACAGATTTTCAAGTTCAAGGTGATGGCCAATTTATTGGACATATCAATGCAACAAAATTTCAGAAGACATTATGACCTGGTAGAATTTAATCTGCATGAAACAAATGTGAAGGCAACCAAACCAAGAACAGATTTCTAGCAGAGTCATCTACTGCATTTATTCCTTTCTTAAGGATAGAGTCTGAGTATTTTTCCTTGTTTCTAATTTGAATCTTCTGCCTATTATATAAGCCCACTCCTCCTTTTGAGGGAAGAGGGAGAGATCCCTAGTAAACAGAGAATAGCCCACAAAAATCCTTGACATAAAAACAATTCATAGTTTAGAAAGACATACAGAATCCTCAGACTATATTGCCCATAACTTTCAAAATGTCTGTAGGCCCTATGTTCTAAAATTATTTCTTTCTTTTCCCATATTTTGAGAGATAAGGCCCCCAAATCCCTTTTAATAGTCACAGCTATGTCCAATGTGTTTCTGAGGCCTCAAAACCTGAAACCCAGTGTTTCTGTTAATGAGCACAGAGGAGCCTCTTCCTCTGCCATGAGAAGAGTGTAAAAAAATCAGTTCCACAAATTATATGTTCTTATCCAGGAAGGACGGACTCACTGCACACCAAGTGTGGGTATTGTATGTTTGAAACCTTTGACGTTTTTTCCAGACAAGATTCAACCAGCTAAATTCATCCCACAGCCAGGCCTCTTCATGCAACAACAGCCAAATGGCTATATGAGAATCTGCATTGCTAGAGCTTGGTGCAAGAGTCCCCACCCATATGGAACACGTTTTCAATGACGATAGGTTGTGTACATGTGATTGTGGGGGTGAATGGGGAAATTTTGCCATTCTTGACTTTGTGCAAATGCCAAGATCTGTTTTGTCCTCACCTTAAGTAAATGAATCATAAGCTGTAAATATGTCAGTTCCTTGAAAAAGGATGTGTACAAGGTACATTCCATCCTCAGATCAAATTAAACAATTCACTCCAAAGTGATCTACTTTCACTCACACCAAGGCTCATCTGAGCTTCTCTGCATTAAGCAAGGACTTTGCTCCGTGGGAATAGCCACCTTTTCCAAAGGCCCAGACCCTGCTCTTAGTCATGCTTCTGTTCCCCTATGATTTTGTTCATTCTCACAATTGAGGGCTTGTTAAACAGATATGTTGTTATATTTCTCCTGTGTCCTTTGATTTTTTTCCCTTACTCTACCTCTTTTCTAAACCATGAGGGAGAAAATTATTCCTAAAGGTCAGAGAAACTAGGCTGTCTGAGCAAAGTTCTCTTGATTTGGAAGGTATGTCAAGCCCAAGGCCAAGGCCAAGTTTGCTTCAATTGCCTTCACTCTGGGGTTCCCATGTCTGAGCCTCCATAGGAGCACAGGAGACCTCTCCCAGCCTCCCTGGAAAGCAGTCCTTCTGAGAGCTGTGTGCCTTCTAGAAATGCTTTAGAGAACTGAACAAGAAATGCAGACCCTCTCAGCCAGGTTTGATTGGCTCCATCGTTTGGGTCCCCTTGGTAGTTTTAAAATCTGCTTTCAAACATCTTTTCAACTTACCCATTTCTCAAGTTGTAAATTTCAACATAGGAGATTCAATGACATTCAACAAATTGTGTATATATAATTTGATTGCCTAGAACCTGAGACCATCTCTGCTAGGCTAGGAATAACCTGTAAGCATGGCTTTTGTCTCTGTACGTCCAGAGCTTTGCCTGGTGACTGGCACTTAGTAAGTGCTTGATAAAGATAGTTGAGTGAATGAATGAATCAATGAGTAAAGGTTCAACATAGACCCAGCACTAGCTAGGCAGACCTTGGGTAGAAGGAAGGAAGGAATGAAGGAGGAAAGAAGGGAGGGAAGGAAGGGAGGGAGGAAGTAAAAAGCAAAAAAAGAAAGAAAGGAACCAGCAGCATAATATACAACACTGACTCTTCAGGAAGATAGGATTTTTCTGCATGAAATAATTGGGGAACAATAAAAATTGATGTATATAGCTCCCTGCGCTGGAAGACAAATAAATCAGACAAGAAAGTAAAACTGAGTCTTCACAGGAAGAAAAAGAATGAGCACAAGTGTGTGTGAGAGTGTGTGTGTGTGTGTGAGTGAGTGAGTGGGGCAGGGGGTGGGGGCCAGGGAGGGAAGGGTGTGGGAGGGAAGGTAAGGACTACACAGCCTACTGTTAAGCCAGAAGGGGTTGCAGGCCAGATTTGCCAGATCAGCTTTATCTATTCATCAGACTCACTTCATTCCTATAGTCTCAACTCCTTTTGACTTGAGTAAATGAAACCTAAGCGATGCTTAGAGTTTATGCCCTTGTTTTCTCAGCTCTTCTGAGTGTGCTGTTAGCCCAAGGTATTGGCCACACCTCTCTCTTTCAACACCTCCCGGGGTTTGTTCTGTTTATCAAGCAAACTACTGGTACGCAGCCGAGACCGTCTCCAGCTTGGGCAAGCTGCTCTGTTGACTTGCTAACCTATTCGAGGAGCTGACAAAATCAATTTTCTCTGTAAGGATCCACAGAAGACAGAGGCTCCTGGAGGTACCCTACTCCTTGCCTTTTTGAATGAACCGGTCTATCCCCTCCCCAGGTAATGGACACGACTCAGGAGACACCCTTTGCCATGTCTTTCACTGGCCTCTTCACTGTCATTACCCATGTAGGCAATTAAATTCCATCCCTAGATCCTTTAAGTTTTGTCTACTTGTTGATGGCAGCCCCATGCATTGGCCTTGTATCCCTTATATTACTTGCTGAGTGTAAGAGCAATTCAAACTTCCAGAAACTCATCCTGTGTCGCACAGGTGTGCATGCACACACAAACACAACCTGCAAAATCCCATTCATACAGGATTCTGAAGTCCTATTTCCCCCAAGAAACCCTTATACACTGCACAGGGCTTATGCCTCTATGCCATAGAAACTGCTTTGAAAGAAATTGCTTTGAAAATTGAGTGAACCGAGAAGATGGCAGTGGGGAAAGGGGTTGCCTTGTGTAGACTAAAAGAGAAGGCTTGTTTCAACTAAATACCTACATATTTTTGTCATTGTCCAGAATGATTGTGATACTCCAATATGCAAATATATTTTTCTTTGAGTTCTCCATATATATATATAAATCTCACATATTTGTTCAACATTTACTGCCATTGTTTATAATTGTCTGAGAGTAGTGCAGATATTAAGTTGATGCTATCTGTTTTACATCAAAAACTTCTAGAGGTTAGGACCCTGACTCTGAGCAATGACCCCAGCCATAGAGGTTTCTGACTCCAAATGCACAGCAAATTCACCAGGAAGGCTTTGTAAAAATGTTGATTTCAGGTCCCACCCACGAATTCCTGAATCATGACCTGGGGGTGGAGGGGTGTCTCTAGAATCTTTGCTTTTGACCACATCCCTGCCGGCCACCAGCAGCCAGCTCAGCCCTGGCGCAGGTGCTAGACTTAGGATTCACAATCTGGCTAAGGCAGCTAGGGTTGTTAGCAGGATCTTCTGGATGGAACAACATCTGCCAGCCTCCGGATCTCTGTGAAAGTAATACTCCCCACAGGGCCCATGAGAGCTAGGCGAGGGAACCCTGTATGCCCAGAGAGAGGAAAAGATCTCAAAGAAGAAATTTCTGGTGTCAAGACCCTAAAAGATATTCATGGTGGAGAGCAGCCCACTTTGTTCCTTTCAGGAGTGCCCCCCTCTTCTCCCACCCTGCCCTTCCCCAAACTGTCCTTACACCTGTGGGATTCCCGAGGACACAAAGAGAAAACAGAATCATGAAAGATCACCAGGATCTCTCTAGTGACCCACCCCAGCATGTTCCAAAATCACACCACCTTATATTTGCTCCCATTTGACATTTACCCAGCTTGTAGCTTTTCACTTTTGCTCCATCCCTAAAGGAGATGTTGGTTAAGTTAGTGCCGTAAGCAATGAGGACAGTCTTGAAGCTAATATAAACATCGTCCCTATTTCATGCTGTCTCATAAAACCCAAGAAAATTATGGAGGCCAAAATCACACCTCCTGTTCCCCCCTGTATCACCCTGCTTGTGAAGACTACAAAAGTAGACAAGATGGGCTCTAAGAATCCTTCTAATTTTCACTTCTTTACCTTCTACTCTGGCAACATTGGTCCCTCTTTATCCACCTTGCATTTTCCTGCAGTTTTCTCTTTTGAGTTTATGCGGAGCAGACCACCAGCAAATCCAAAATGGTTATCCCTTAGCAAAGCAGAAAGAGCTCAGTAGTGATGCTAAACTGTTCGCACACTGGGCTTCCAGACACGCTTCTCTTTGAACCTTCTCCAGAGTCTATAACACCAGGGAGACAAACTTTTAAGTGTCTAAGTTCTGCCCTTCCCCAAGACCTGCAGCTGTATTCGTTTGCGGCCCTAAATATCACTGGCTTCTCCTTCTAAACAATCGCCTCCCTGACCCACCTCCCACCCACCACCCCCTATCCCTCAGCCCCGCCAGCCAGTGCTAAGTCACAGAGCAAGTAAGGAACAAATTTGCAGTTCTCCCTTCTGCCCCAGGTCTCTCTAAGTGCTAATTTTTTCCAGCTTTCTCCCTACTGCTCAGATATTTGTATTTGGGATTCCTGTCTCACAGATGTCTTTGTTTGTGCGATCCCAGGCTGGACTTAAGTTCCTGTCTCTTCCCACCAAGAAAAGATCTCTAAATCTGGAATGTTCCGTCCTGAAATTTTTGTTGCTGTCCACCAGCACCTCCTATTCCAGAACCCACAAATTGCTTGGAGAGGAGGTTGGGCAGGGGTGAAGCTTTGCTTTTCAGTGGTCCAGCCTGCAAATATGCAGCCAGCTCACCCCACAACACACACTAGCATTGACAACCAACATCAGGGGCTGCCATCACCCCTCCCTCTGACCTTCCTGCCAGTTCTCCAGCAGGGAACTGGCTGTAGTGCCTCCCAAAATAATCTACACCCATCTCCAGTTGAAATTTACAAGGAATCCGATCACATTTTTTCCTAAAATTCCAAATCCATAACATTTACGGAACTCCTTTCATCCAATATTGAGTAATTCTGTGGATGGAAAAAGAACAGCAGGAAAGAAGACCAACCCATCCTCCACCACCCCCTTCCTTGTTCAGGTTTCAATGTTTCAATGTGGTTTTTCTCTGTTTATCTGCAGCACTGGTCTGTCGGCCAGGCCTGCCTCTCTCCCTGCCCAGCCCTTTGCACCTTCCCCTTTGTGAACCCAGTTTTGTTTTCCATGGGTGCTCTGGCACATAGAGAAGCAAGGAGTGTGTTTGGATTAGAGGTCCAAACATTTACCACGCTCTTGAAAATTAATGACACCTCCAGGTTTCCGTGCTCGCCACCACCCCAGGGTCTTGGTGCTGAATGTATTTATCCACTGGGTGGTCTCTGAAATGTGGCATTCGGGCATGGCCTGGCGGTCTGGAAAGGTGGCTGCCACTACACTGACTCCTCAGCCCTCACTTGTGACACCTGTAGTGTTCTAAGTCCTTTAATACTAAGATAAATTCAAAATCTCTTTAGCTAAGAAAATTAAATCATGCCACATAGCAGTTTTAGAGAAAAGAAAGCACAATTAATCCAGTCCCTACCATGTCAGATGCTGTAAGTTGGGGAATTTCTCTGTCTGGAATGTCAGTAGGCCAAAGAGAAAAATGAATTGTTCTTTTCCATCTGGATAGTTGGCATCATGTGGATGTAACTGGTATCTGATTCTACTGCCTTGACAAATACTGAAATTATGCAGACCAAATCCCATTACAGCATCCCCCAAAGTATTATCCATATATAATCATGCGTCGCTCAGCAACACGGATGCATTCTAAGAAATGAGTCAATAAGGCAATTTCATTGTTGTGTGAACACTCCATGATGTTGGTATATACCTAGACGATATAGCCTACTATACACCTAAGCTATGTGGTCTAGCTAGCCCATTGCTCCTAGGCTACAAACCTCTACAGCATGTTACTGAACTAAATGGTATAAGGAAACAGAAACAGAATGGTATTCATGCAATAGGAATTTTTCAGCTCCATTATAATCTTATGAAACCAGCATCATATATGTAGTCAGTTGTCGAGTGAAATGTCAGTATGCAGTGCACAACTGTATACCATGCTGCATTTTGCTGCATCAAATGTTTAGTGGAAGAAGAGGCCACCTACTTAGCATTCTAGTTGTTGATCAGTGATTTTCTGCAAGAGCAGTGAGGATCCCTGGAGAAGCCAGATCCAGCTGCTGCTTTACCCTCATGAGCTGGCGTCTGATGCCTACAGAGGAGCAGCACATGCCAACCAGCTCTTTCCAGCCCATGAGAGAGAGAAAGAAGACAGAGACGGAGAAACAGAGAGATTGAGAGATTAGACGCAAAGCACTCAGGCCCTGGACTTAATTATCACACCCCAGTTACCCTGGAGAGGGGTTTAACATGCTATTCCCAGATCCACAATGTATTCCAAGTATCTTAGTCTAAATTCCATGGCCTGTGTAATTTCCCTATGTTTAACTAGAAATCTTAAACTCACCCCACACTGGAACTCTGGATTCTGGACCTATGTGAGGCCTGGTGACTGGCATAGAATTCTGACCTTGAGTGACCCCCCACCCTTCTAGTTTGGATCCCAAATTTTGCCTGTCTCTTCCACTTGACAGGCTTCCCCTTGCCCTCAGGCTCACAGTGACCACACGAACCCAGGCTGTCCAGGCTCCCGGGCCCAAAGCTGCCTCAGCCCAGTGACCTGGAACTAGCTATTTTTGACAAAGGCCTCAGCTGCATCATATTTAATACCTTTCCTATATTCTGCCTCAAACTGCTGTTTTCAGAATCTCACTGACAGAGAATACACAACTGGAGAAAAATATCTTCTTTCTTCATGTTTTATGATCTCCAGGTTAAAAACTAGAAGTCACACCTCCAATAAAGTATCTTGGCCTCTTGACCAGGAAAAACACACACACACACACACACTCACACAAACTTAAGTTGTCCATTGTGAGATGTCGTGGGAAAAACACAAACCTGGGAGTCTAGAAACCTGAGTTCCAGTCCTGACTCTGACACGACGTTACCAGGTAACCTTGGGAAAACCTCTTCACCCCTCTGAGCCCAGGTTTTCTTTTTCATCTTCAATATATGTGCCTGTGAAATCCAAGAAGTCACAGCCTTGCAACTGGACTTTCCTGCTTAACCTAAGAGTGTAATGATGACATTATGAAGCACGTTTGCTAACCCCACTCAGTCCCTGTGATCAGTAATTTTATGTGTCAATGTGGAGGGTGTTTTTGGATGAGATACACATTTAAAGCAGATTACCTCCATAGTGTGGGTGGGCCTCATTCAATCAGTTGAAGGCCTGCACAGAACAAAAAGACTGGTCTCCCTGACCAAGAGGGAATCCAGCATGCTGCTTTCGTCTGCACCATTGGCTCTCCTGCATCTTCAGTCTGCTGGATCACACTGTAGATTTTGGACTCGCCAGCCTCCATAATCGTATGAGCCAATTCCTCATAATAAATCTCTTTCCATATCCAGATGCTCCTTGATTTACAACACGGTTACTTCCCAATAAACCCATCATAAGTTGAAAATATCATAAGTCAAAAGTGTGTTTTCAACTTATAATATAACCTTTTGGGTTTATGCAGATGTAACTCCATTAAGACAAGGAGCATACTGAATGCATATAGCTTTCACACCATAGTAAAGTCAAAAAATCATAAGTCGAATCATCCTAAATTGGGAACAGCATGTAAATACACATCCTGTTGGTTCTACTTCCCTGAAGAACCCTGACTAATAGAAGATTCTATTAGCGAGCATCTTGTCCTGCCTGTCTCTACTACAGCTCTTCAGCATCTCTGCATTTCCTACAGAACAAAATCCAGACCTAGCACAGCTGAAGCGTGCTGTGCTCTGGCCCCTGTTGTCTCTCCATCTCGTCTATTGCCACCTGCCCTCTTGTAGCTTACTAACCGCTTTTGGAAGTGCCCTGGCCTTTCCCACCTCCAGCCTTGGCATGTGCCATCCCTCTGCCTAGAACTAGTTCCCCTTTTCTTCAGCGAATTTCTGCTTAATTCAGATCTCAGTTCTTAGATTTTCCAGAAAAAAAGCCTCCTCTGACTTCTGTAGACCTGTTTTGGGTTCCTCCAGAAGCACCGTGTTCTTCCTCTCTCAAAGTATTTATCACAAGTGTTAATGACAAATTTTCTATCTTTCCAACTAGACGTTAAGCTTCAAGAGACTATGTGTAACTCTCATCCCCAGAAATTACCAAAGTACTGAAGTACACGTAGTAAGGACTCAAATCTTCCCAATATGCTAGGTCTGTCCTGTGCCCTGAAAATACATCGGGCACAAGGCAGGCCTGCCCTCGCGGGACCCACGCTTTACAGACAGTAAACAAGTGATGACACATCAGTGCAATTGGGGTTGTAAAGATGGCAGGGCACATTCCAGAGCTAGAGTTCCTTCCATTGAGGAAGGAACCAGAGGACTGTCATAGAGCATATGTGAGAGGTGGAGACAGAGCACCTACTTTAGACATAGAGTGGTCAGCGACAGCTTCTCTAAGAAGCTGACATTGAGCAGGAGTGTGAAGAATGAAAGCAAGCCGGTGATGCTAACATCAGAGAAGTGAAGACGCAGGCAGGAAAAAGCCTACCACCTTCCAGGAATGGATGTCAGGAGGTAAGGATGGCTGGGCAAAGAGGGAAAGTAACATACTCTTCATACCATCAAGCCCACAGTGCCAGAGGCTTAGACCACAGCTATTCTATCACTCGTGGGGTGAGTCACTCTAGTGAGATGATTTTGTTCCCTCTGGTGGGAAGGGTGCTTGGTAATAGAGCCCCCACACAGCATTGCCTGTTCTACAAAACATTTCAGAGCCCTAAGGCCCTGCCTTCCAAACTCAAATTCCGACGCAGTGAGGTGAACCTGTTCATATTAAAAATATTCCATGTGCTAAAAATTAATTAGTAACCAGCAGAGGAACGAGAACGAGATTATTGATGGTCTTTGTTTGCCTGGATGGATAAAGGTTAGGATGGGGAGAAGGCAGGACTTCCAGTGTCTTTCCAACCATCAAATCAGGATGTGTCTCTTTGGGAACACAGGCTTTGAAGGTATCCCTGGGGCCAAAGATATAGCATCAAGGCCCCTCTTGAGGTCATGGCATCCCAGCCACACCCACTTTATTCCTAGGCCAGGATTGCACCTATGCACACTGGATCTGGAATGTGCCCTGCCATCTGCTCCTGGTTTGACTCCACCCTTTTTCTGCCCCGGAACAATATCCAAGATATATTGACTGTGAGTAACTGTGCATAACAGCAGGAATGCTGGAGCCAAGGACTGTTTACATTTCCTCTGAACAACCAGTTCTCCTGTTCCACCATCAAAGTCAGAGCTCCCTCCCTCCATTCCCCTCTTCCTCCAGCCCTCAGAGACAGTCCACATTCCTAGCTTAGGCAATGCATTCTCTCTGCCCTGACACATACCACCAGAGTAAGCCAAGCAGGCTCTTGAGAGAGCCAAGTTACCCACCCAAAACTTGGCTTTGGCCAAGGGCATCAAGCCAGGCCATGGTGTCATAGCAGCCAAAGTCCCTTGATAAGCCACATCAGCTCAACTCTTAAAATTGATCATGGCGTTGCTGATGGAGCTGATGAGAGTTACATCAGACTGTCCCTCCAAAGCACAGATTGAATGACTGTTAACTATGTTAGGTCTGGTGGTTAATGCTGCCCTCACTATGGAGGCCACTGCTAGATCCAAGTCTGGAGTGGGTTTTGGGGATGGGAGGGGTTTTGATTACAGGATGAACCATAACATAATTGGAACTTCAGGCCCCAAAAAGATCTCTAAGGCAACTATTGGGTTCAGTTTCATCACAGTTAAGTCACTGCTGATTCTAGATGATTTTTTAACCAATATCCAATGTCTTTCTATGAATAGGATTTATTCATTCATTCATCCATTTATTCACAATGCGTATTTAGCACCTACTGTGCTAGATATGCAGGACAATGAGGTGAGTGTGCTATATCCCTTGCCCTCAAAGAGCTCTGTAAGGGTGATGCACAGGTTTACTTTTCTTGAGAAGACAGGCCTGAAAGACCACTATATAGACCCTCCAAAGTCAATAACTACCAAAAATGTCATCATTAGCTGTGATGAGCACTCATCTGCAGGGATTCTGATGAGGATGCTGGTAGACTTACTGCTTTTTTTATTCTGATTACTTGTTGTAATATTAATATTAATAACTAAAATTGTGAGCTCACAATGTACCAGAAATAGTTCTAAGTGCTATATATGCATTATTGCATTTAATCCTAACAACCCCAAGAGGTAAATACTGTCATTATACTATTTTCGCCCTAACTTTACAGATGCAGAAACTGAGGCTTAGGTTGATTTGTGTACATTATTCCCCACGAAGATTTCCAGGAGCCCCAGTTAAGAACTGCCAACCTGATTCAAGCCTCTTGCTTTATGAAGTCCGTTCATTCAGGCTTTATCTCTTCCTGTCAGTGGCTACATTTCTCTGCCAAGTGGTGGCCACAAACCCACAGATCCTAAATTGTGAAGTCATTTAGTCATTCAACAAGTATCTATTTTGAATTCCCATGTGATAAGAATACAATGATGAAACAAACACAGGTTCTGCCCTATTTTGATCTACATTATTGTTGGGCTCACCTAGCTCAGTGACACCATTACCGTCATGTTCCTCAGCTTGAGCACAGACAAAATGACATTATCAACCAGAAGCCTCACCACAAAATGGACAGACTGGTGGGCAAGCCACTTGCCGTGTGCTCCTGTCTGCACGTTATCTTCGTACAAGCCCTGGGAACCTTTGCTGTGTATGGCACCACTTATGCATGGGAAGGTTTAGACCCAGCGCTGTCATTAACCTCTGGGTTAGATGGGAAACGGACAGCACGAATGACTGGGAAGACAGCAGTGAGCAAGAATGGGCAAGGTACCAGAGGAAATACCTAAAAAGGACAGGCTACACAGCCACCCTCATTGGCATTATGATCCAGCAAAAAGCATGACTGATCATCAGAAAAACCCAAGCAATTTCATCTTCTAGCAAGGTCTTTTCAGAAATAAAGCCATTTGAGTAGAGATTGTCTTACAGGTTATCATAGCATTAATACTCTCCCCTTAGGAGTGTCAAAGCCCTGAATTTCACTATGCTCAGGTTTGGTTTGTGGATATGCCACATGCCATTCTTATCTGAGAGTATAAGGACATGAAAAATTTTCATCAGACTCTACAGTGGAAGCTGTTGGGATAATGTGTCACTAAGACCATCTTTTTTCTTAAGTCCCCCAACTTCACTTTGGTGATGATCTTCATCTTCTGGCCGCTAGCTGCGAGATCTCTTATGCAATAATGACATCATCAAAATTCATTCCAGAGAAAGACAAAAACTGTATGAAAGGCACTCAATTGATGTTTTATACTTTACAGCTGAGGTTTGACTATTTATATATGACTTTGATCTCTATCACCATCTCCTGTTTTAAAATATGTGAATTTCAAAGTCATGACATTTGTATGTACTAGGTTTCCTAAATAGTCTTATGTAACGCAGATATCTTCCGGGGTCTTCCTGCTCCTTAAGCTCTAGATAGCAATCCTCAAACCTTCTACATCCTATTGAAGGTCCAATTCCCTCCCCAAGATTTCTATGAATTCCTGGGGAAATTGGTCACTTTGCTAAAAAATTCAGCTCAAAGTTTGCAGGAGATGAAAGTGGGGGCAGGGTGACATCATAAGAACAGGGACAACCATCACTTTGACTCTCGGACGTTGCCATGGCAAGATGTCCCTGGCCACATCATCCCTCACCCCAACCTCTTGCCATCTCACCATTACCCCCTCCCATCTCACCTCTTTTCCTCCCTCCTGTGTAGCCGTTTACCCCGCCCGTAAGAACTCCAACTCCAGTTGGCTCCCTCCAACTCCTGCTCCTGGACTGAGCTCCAAGTCCACTATGCATATCCTAACTCCAAGTGCTATACTCAACAAAAGGATGTTTGATTTACCAGGAAGTCATGGTGGTTTGAAATAAAAATATTTATTTCTTGTAAAACATTTGCAAAGTACTTTCCAGCACCGATTTCATACCAACTTAGGTTTATTCCTGTGTGGAACACATGTCTATGATGACAGGCCCAGAGAGGCCTTGCTTTAAAGTAAAGGACACTTTATGAAACAAACAAAAAATCAAAGACACAAAGTATAAGTTACGTAAGAAAAGTCCAGGGATCAGATTTTCTCCAAGGGACATCTAATGTCCCTTCTCAATTCTAATTTTCCATGATACTAGATCAGGTGCCACAATGCCCAGTTAGGGGCACAGAAGAGGCTTCACGGGGCAGGTGCATTTGAGCCAGGCCAATTCGTCTGGGCTAGACTTGCAAAGATAAGGAAGACAACATTTAAAGAAAAGCTTCACTGGTTCCATTTTCCTTGGAATGAATCAGAAAACTATAAGAAACCAATCCGGGGACTCTGTCTGCATCTTCTGCCACCTTCTCAATTATCTTTCACGCTTTATTACTTGCAAAACTAGAAGATTCTGCTGCAAAGGTCTGTCTTTCCATCCTTCTTTCCTTTGAACAACATTGAGGGCCTCCTGTATTTTGGGCAGTATGCTAGCCACTGGAAATACATAAGACAAGTAAGATAGAACACCCCACACACAAGGAAGGAGTTCAAGTTCAATGGGAGAAATAAACAAGAAAACAAATATAACTCAGGCTCAGACCTTCTTCTCCCTCAGTTCCTGCAGCCCGGCCACAGGCTCTGGCCTTACTCATTCAAGTGCAGGCGCAATATACAGCCCCTTCTCTGGCATACTCACCCCAAGGCCATTTCCATGAGCTATTTGGTTATTTTAATAACTTATATTAAGCCTCTCAGGAGTCAGGATCACCCCCAAGGTCTCTTCTATCTCCTGGCTGGTCCTTACCTCATCTTTTTCCTCTAGCCCAGAGGAGTTGGCCTGGCCCAAATGCATCTGCCTTACTCTTAGGAGCAACAAAATTTCCCTCTTTGCCCCACACATAGCAATTCTGAGGGCATCTTTTATTACTCGAGTGTACCCTTGGGTGCCACCCTCAAAATATTTTTTCAAAATTAATACAGGGCCCTTCCAAAAAAATTTCTGGAAGGGGAGGTAAGGGGGTCTCCATCTCTGCTCAGATAACATAGCTGTGCTCAGAATGGGATGGGTCTTGTCCAGCACAAGATAGAAGAGGCAGCCTGGAAATGAATAAAGGGAATTCTGGTGGATGAAATGTATTTCTAATTCTCAGCAAGACCATTCCAGAAATGTAGGGAGTTGGCCGATGGACTCGCCAATGTTTGGGTTATGTTTCAACCTTGATTGAGCACCAGAACTGCACACGGTGCCAACTCCCATGTGCTTTGAAAAGGGCTGGGTACATTATGCTTCTCTGTTTTTGTTTTTTTGGGTTTTTCCCCCATGTGTCTGGGATGTTTCTTCCATTAAAACCAGGACTTTTCCTCCCTCTGGGCCTACACATAGAATCCAGTCCAAGCCGACACTCCTAGGAGATGCTAAATCTACTCTGGTGCCAAAAAATAGAAATAATTTATTCAAAAAAATGCCAATAACTCCATGGAGAACCTTCATGGGCTGGATCATTTCACTCCAGATACCCTGATGGGAAGGTTTTTTTGCTCAATAGTGACAGGGCAATGCCAGGTTGTTTCTGCCTCGAAAGAGAAAGCAGATCCAGATCACGAGGCAGGCTCTTCCTACAATGTGGTGTGGGAGTCTCTGCTTGTTCCTTCTGACAACCAGCCCTTCATGTCTTTTTCCTGTGCCCTTCTCACATTCAGGGTCTGTATCGCAATTCATGACTCCAGGTGTGGTCTCCCCAGCAGACTGGCACTCTTACTAGGGGAGCCTAGATAGAAGATTCCAGAAAAACAAGATCATTGTCTTCAAATAGCTGAAGAAGTCCTGTCACAGAGAAGAGACATTAGATTTACTCAGCACAGTGCCACAGGAAAAGAATGAGAATAATAGGTAGAAGCTACTAGAAGACAAAAACATCTTTATTATGTAAAAGAGGGTTTTAGACCAAAACTAGAATTGAGCTATTCTAAAAATCTGAAGTTATGTGTTATCCTAGCTTCCCACCCCCAAAACTATTTATAGTGCTGATTTGCATGGGGTGTTAGAATGTCCTGGGAAAAGACTTAAACCATGTTCAATCTTGGGGTTCAGACACAGAGACAAGTATGATGATGACATGGTAGAACATGTCAAGAGAAGCTAAATTCCAAGGGGAGAAGTGAAGAAGAATCTGCAAGGAAGGCAGAAAAACATTGGTATGCTGCACACAGCCCCAAGGCCTGGGCATCAGTGGCTACAGTAAGAGTGCAGGTTCTGGGCATAGCAAGGTGGTAGCCTTGCTTTAACCTGCCCCAGTCCCAGGAACCTTTGTGACATGTGCATCCATTGAAATGTGTAAATGTTAAAAAAGCCAGGCTATTACCATCAAATAGCTCAGAGCAGCAGGGAGCATCTTCAATTGCCTGGGGCAGATAGGCCTAAGCTCCCACAGTATCAGATCAGGTTTCAGGCACCCATGTGAGGTGGGCTGGGGGGGAGGGTCCTCTCCTTAACATCAGTACCATGAGGACCAAAATCCTGAAGCCACACAGATGTAGGTCACCAAACTACCAAATTTTGTGTCTGCATATTTTTAATGTTTTTCTAAGGTCAAATGTATTGAGGTATAATTTGCCTACAGTAAAATTTATCCTTTTATATGTGCAATTGAATAATTCTCACAAGCACATACAGTTGTAAAATCACCCCCACATTTCCATCACCCTAAAACATCCCTTTATACCTTTCTGCAATCAACAGCTCCCTTCATCCCCTGCCCCTGGCAACCACCAATCTGGTGTGTGTGTATGTGTGTGTGTCTATACATACACATACACTATTTGTCACCTCTTCCAGAACATTGTATAAATGAAATCATATGTAGCCTTTTGACCTTTTAAGTCTGGTTTCTTTCTCTTAGATAAAACATTTGAGGTTGGTCCAAGATGTGGCATAGATCAGTAGTATGTTCTTTTTGTTACTGTGCATTGATCACTAGTGTTGTTTCCATTAGTATAGATATGACACAGTTTTGGCACATGTAGTCTAAGGTATGCGACATGTGGGTAGGCGTCAGTTTAACTTTATAGAAATGCCAACTGTATTTGCAAAGGTTGTACAGATCCGCATTAGTCGCGTTTTGGGTAAGTATCTAAAGGTCTTGTCTGAGATTATTGAAGTTCTCCTTCTATTGCTCCAATGTCCAGGAAGTCAGAAATATCCAGAAACGAAATTTGAAGCCCCTGGAAGTAGTGAGTTTCCTGTCCCTGTAGCTATCCAAGCAAGGGCTGGGTGACTGCTAGTCAGGGATATGATTGAGGACTAGATGATTTGACCTCCCAGATCTCTTCCAACTCCGGTTTCTGTGATGCTGTGAACGTGCACGACCCTAGCCAGCATTGTAGACCTCACCCTCCCACATTTATTACCACTTGGTTCACTAGACAAATGCGTGTCTCAGTGTTTGACGTCTTTATCAGTTTGACTGATGTGTTTCCCAGAGTCGATATTTTTATGCAGTCAATTGGATCTCTTAGCAGTTTTTGCAAAGAGGTAGTAAATTAACAGACCACCCACATTCTGTTTCAGGTTCATCTGTTGACCTGTTTAGGGCTGTAAATATTTTGCTCAACTGCTCTCTTCTTTAGCTTCCCCATCTGGGGATAACGGCACCCAGCCCTCAAAATCCTGCAGAGTACCCCAAGAGTAGGAATAACTCAGCAGTGAAGTTGGTAATCATGACTGAAAAGACAGCTTTGATTTTGTTCTCTTTGCAGTGGGTTCTGAAGTCTGACAGATTAGAATTTGGATTCTGACTCTGTTACTAGCTGTGTGACCCTGAGCAAGTCACTTTGTCTCTTCGAATCTTGGTAAAATGGGGATTCTCTGCAAAGAGTTAGAGTTCATGTAGGTAAAGCACTTTGCATAGTGCCTAATACAGGCACTCACTGTCTCTCTCACCCCACTACCACTACTCAGGAGACCATGATCATCTCAGGCTAGTGCTGGGTGGTAGCATTAGCCATAGAGCAGAGACCTGGGTCCACAGCCCAGAGCTGGGGCGAGGGAAGTGACAAGCAGAGCCAGGAGGGGGAAGGTCTGCCATGGTGTGCCCCAGGGGAAGACACCCAGCAGCCAACACTGAGAAGACCTGTACCTCGTGGTGAAGCTGGCCCCACATTCCAGATTTGGAACAATTTCCAATGCCATTTCTGAGCTCTGGGCCCAGGACATCTTTCTGGCCAAAAGATTCACATGTCTGTGTCTTCCATGGCACCCGGACTCCTCTCAGCTATATGAGGCACCTGGGAGGAGATTCCCCCAATTTCTTTAGGGACACCAGTACCACTAGTGTTGGGCAGGAGAAAAACTAAGCAGTTCTGAGATGCTTTTCTCTCACAACCCAGTGATAGAGGGTAGATAGGACTGGGCCCTGCTGACCAGTCTTTGCCAGAGGAATCAGTAACTTTTAATACCTGTGGATTTTGTTTTTAAAGAGATTCCCCTGGACCAGGCCTTCATCATCTCCAAGAACATGGATGACAAAATGGGTGTGCTCTCACCTGGGGAAATGTCTGTAAACAATCTCTAAACCAGCACAGCTAATTTCCCACCTCCCATCTCTGCCCTCTTCCCAGCCCTCTTCTCACCCTTCCTAGGTTTGGGAGACAAATGAATTCACTCCCTCTCCAGCCATGTAATTGACCAGGACAATGGGTTCCAGCCAGTGCCATGAAGGAGCCAAGAGCTGAGTGAGCAGAGGACATCTCTCCTGCCTGGCCCTGACCTGTCCTGGACCTGGGGACAGACGAGAGAGCAAGAGTCTGCTTAGAGCACCACATGGAGAGCACACTTGACTCAGATCTCAGCCATGTGATGTCCACGTCATGGAAACTTGGGCAAGTGACGACTTCTCCTAGACCCAGTGTCCACACTCTTCCATCTATAAAATGAGGGTAGTAACACTCCCTCACAAGATTATTTTGGGGATTAAAGATTATACATTTAAAGCACGTGGAACATATTAGGCACTTAATAAACCATAGCTACTTTTATTATTACTGTCTTCCTTCTTTCTATAAGGATTGAAATAATCCTTCTTTCTATAGGGATTAAATCCTAGAACAAATTTCACCAGATTCCCAGAAGTACGGCCGGGAAGAAGGGGTGAGGGTTGGACTTATGAGAGTGGGCTCTCCTCCCTCTGTCCCTATGGTTGGAATGGGGCATAAACAGGTTCTTTGCTTTTCATCAACTCCATCTTTGGGGGTGGCCTCAGAGTGACCAACAAGTTAGAAGTGAAATTGTTCAAATGTCACTTTTCAGCTACTTAATTTTAGAAACATCTTCTAAGGAGGAAATTAATGCAGGTGGCTGATTTTGCATAATCATTATTAATATTTGGTTATAGACATCATTTCTCTGGCACTCCAAATGTTCCCTCACCCTCCCACGCCCACCCCAAACCGTGGAAAATCAGCAGTTGGCCTTGAACACCATGTTCTGCCTCCACTTGCGGCTCTCAGGCAATACCTGTTTGTGGGACAAACAGAGGAGTCCAGTTTCCAAGGCTGTCAATCTGGAAGCCAATCCATTTGCTAAAAAGATTGGAAACAGCGTCTCAACAACTTACAGCTAGGCATGAAGACCTTGGCCTCCAGAGAGGCTCTCACATTACAAAACTTGATGGAAACCGCTTGCGTAGGGGGCTTGGAGAGACAAGGCCCAGGTCACTTTGTTCCTGCTGTGGGAATCTGGATGAGAGAGAGCTGTCTCCAGATCCCAGCCTTAGATACCACCCTGGTCAACAAGCTGGCCCGGCAGCTGGGGACTTCTCCCAAATCAGCTGCCTCCCTCTCCCCTAATTCTCCACCCCATCTCTGTTTCCAATCACCACATTGGAAATCAAATTCTGCTCTCCTGTCAGGTTATTTGGAGTTGACCCAGGTGAAATAGCATGCTTTGCAGATGGTAGAAAGTCAGGCAGAGCTCAGGGAGCACCATCTCTCTCTGTCCCATGGCTCCAGGATCAGGTTCACAGAGACCCAGGTCCCCTGAGATCCCCGATAGCCTGAAGATGGAAAAGAGGTAACAGTCAATAGTGGACTGTAGGGAACACTTGAAAGAAGGCCCAGATATGGGAATCACATCCGTGGACAAGATATCAGACCACAGAGGATGACCTTTTAGACCAAACCACCAAGGACAAAACTGAAAGAACTGAAAGAAGCAGGTTAATGAGGGTGTTGATACCCTCGAATCAGACAAGCTCAAAGTGAGCTCTACCTCATCAATCCCGGACATGTGATCCAACAAATTCCCTTTGGTTCTTAAGTCACTTTGAGCTGGGATTCTGTCACTTAAAACCACAAAAGCTCCAGCTATATACTAAGTCATTTGCCCAAGATATGCTGAGAAAGAAGCATGTCTAGGCTGTTAACCAAGGTTGGTCTGATCCAAAGGCATGCTTTTTTCCATCCTCCATGTTGCCCTCCCCGTGCCTCTTTGCCAATGCCAAGTTCATCAGCAACTCTAGCAAGAGCAAGGAGAATGAAGATTAAGTATTTTGTTCAATAACAAAGTGTTCCAAGAATTGCTCTAGGTATTGGGACTATAGTGGTGAGGAAGACAGCAGAAGACACAGTCGAGGGGGAGCAGGTTTATGAACAGACTGGATTGAAGGAGGGGGAGGAAGAAGACAGAAGAAAGCAGGAGCTACAGGCATGCTCTGTGGCATCAGCTGTGGATGTCTTCTCCTCCCTACAGCCAGGATAGTTGAGTGTACTGCCCTCTGAGAAAGTGCATCCATTTAATTTCTTCCAGTGTAATTTTGCTTGGATTTCTAGCTTGGCAGATACAGAATATGTATGCCCTGTACTGACCATGTCCAAGAAGGATAAAGAACAGAGCTTAAATACAAGACCTGGCCTCTCACACTTAGTCCCATTATATATATGAGGCAAATGGAGGCTCAGAGAGGTTAATAGCAACTACCAGTCCAAGCTTACCTCCCTCCCAGATCAGATGAGAGATTAGACTAGACAGAGGTCTAAAAAGCTAAAGGCACTGCACAAATGTAAGATGCTACTATTCAAGGAGGTGGAAGCTAATGTATCTCTTTGGTTGAATTACCTTTTTGCTGCATGCTGGGTGGGGTCAGGGACTATGATTGACACATGGCCAATTTCTATGAATTCCTGTTTGGTGAGGGGTCAGTAATGATGACAAGTTAAGATGAGCCCATTTTCATTACATCAAGACACCTTCCACCACAAGGAAAACTCCAGCAATCTCAAAATGCCCCTAATACCTAGCCTCTAAAGTGCACCTTACACATGGGAAAACAGGGTAGAATCACAGCCTCCAATAACAAGTTCTCCCCAGGAGGACAGCTAGAAGGAAGGAAGAAAATGGTTAAGATATATTCTCATTTGGTAAGTCAAGTTTATGTACCCAAAAAGATTAAGACTTTCAGGGGTATATTAGTCAGGGTTCCTTCTTGCAAATAATAGAAATCAACTAAAGGTCATTCTGCTCATTTCTTGCTCAGAAAAGGAATTTAATGGAACAATATTGGGTAGTTTACAGAATCAACAGGAAGTATGGAGAATCCCACTCTTAAGGGAAAACAGCCAAGCTCATGCCCCAGAAACCACCTGCTTAGGGTGTCACTCCCACTGCTACTTGACCTGGGACACCGCCTCTACTAGCACCTGCATCATTACCATCAGACCCTTGATTCTGGGTGTCACCACCAGCAGAATGAGTCCTATACCACCCCTGATTCTTTCTGTCAAACCTCTTGAGACTCAAAGTCCTCTAGTGAGGACATCTGATAGACCTGTATTGAGTAACACGGCTTTGACCTCACCTCCAAGATTCCAGGAGAATGGGAGTCTGACCCTTAGAGCTTCCTCTGTAGGGAGGGGAGACCTGCTTTCCACCACCTAGACTCACACAGTGGTGGCTTCTCTTCCCATGGAAGAGGTTGGGGGTGACAGGCAGCCAACATGGCAACTAGTCCCCCACCCTGTGTCTTGTCATTAATCCCTTTACCTCTTTGCAGGGTGACAACGAAACCAGCCTTGCCAATAGGGAATCTTTCCTCTTCTCAAAAAAGACAAAAACAAAAACAAAAAACACTGGGAGAGAAAATTCCATCAGACACTGATTGCAAAGTCTCATGACTTTTAGAGACAGAGATTTCTTCTTGGCATCTTATTCTGTTCTCTTCAGCAGATGGACACTGAGAGTTAGCAACCTCCCCACCACCAGTAGTCTCTCCCCAGGTCCCATTCAATCTTTGGCAGTTTGGAGGATGGAGACTCAGTCTGGGCCACGACACCGCACCTCCAGCTTTATCTTATACTATGTTCACTTGCCCTAATCCTTCAAATTCCTCACCCCAACCTCTCAGCTTACTGCCCCATCCTGCTCCTCACCTCCTGCACAGACAAGCCCCAAATGAAACCTAGAATGTTAACAGTGCTCTGGATAATGGATTTACACTATCCTGTGGGCCAGGGTAGCTGGAGAGCCTCATTCCAGCATGGAAACTCCACACCAGTGCATCTTCCTGTTTTTAACAAGATAGCTCTGCCTGCTCTGGCAAACATGCCTAACCAAGCCACAAACCGAAATGCCCTATCCTGGGCCTTGTGCCTTGTTCACTCACCAAAACAAGTCTTTCTGAGCTGTCCAGAAGATTCCAGATCTCAGAACGGAAGAGTCTCACAGCTCCAGGCTCTGCGTGCTGACTCATTTCTCACGGACAAGTTAAACCTCCTTTGGGAGAGAGAACTAAGCTACAGGTACCCCAAACCCAATTCCAAAAGCCCTCCAGGAACAGGGCTCAGAGGGAGCCGGGGAAATGGAGACAGGGTGGCAGGGCTGGGAGGCTGCCAGGGGACAGGAAATGAGCTTCTGCCCTTTGGTCAGTTTCCAGGAGTGAGTCCTTCCAGCCAAACTGAATGGGACACATGCAGTTGCCTCCCTGATGGGGTTTCAATGTTTGTTTCCTCTCCAAACCTACAGCTGGGGAGGACAATCATGCAAAAATGAAAACAGGACTAAGAAGCCCTCTTCACCTTTCTTTCAGCCCAAATGAAGTAGAAATGCAGCCAACAAAAAATAGTAAAATAATATCATTGGCAATATTAGTGATTCAGCACAGGGTTAATTAACAATATCACTTAAGAAATAATTGTTTGGTTGGTTTTTACATTTCTAGAACCCTGGGAAGTAAATTCAGTTTAACAAAAGAGAATGATAGAGACTTTGAGATTCTGATGGAAATGTCTTCTGGGTACTACTTAAATCTAAGCTAATGGTCTTGATTCTATTTAAAATATGTGTGATTTCCTTGTTAACAAAGCAATATCTGTTCGTGGTAAGAAAAAGAATCAAAATTCAATTAAATGGAAAAACTTTTTTAAAATTCCCCTTAATTCCCCCTCCCATTAAGATGTGCATACGTTCCAGATTTTTTCTATGCACTTATTAATGCTTTGTTCTTATAAGAGTGGAATCACACATATTTGTAATCTTTTTTCCTTTCAATTATATCAATAACATCTGATCTAGGTTATTACTTTAAATGGCTATATAGTGTATCATCATATGGATACTCCATCACCTCATCAATAAATCTCTATTATTGAATATTTACTATGTTTCCAATATTTGGTATTATAAACACCATAGTATGCTCTCTATCTTGCATATACAACTATGTGAATTTGCCTGGTCATTTCTTTAGGATATATTCATGCATATAAAATTACCATATAATATTTACTAATTTTTGATATATCTTCCAAATTGCCTTCCAGTAGGGTTGGATCAAATTACACTTTCACCAAGCCATTAGTGTCTGTTTACTTGATATCTGTTTTGATTTACTTTGCTAACAGTATCATAAGAATTCCTTTTCTTTTGGTTGTATCTGTGAGATAAGATAAAACTTAATCACTGTCAGTTATTAGACCAAAAAAAGAGAGTAGGAAGGAGGCAAGGTGGAGTCCACCGGAGTAAATAAACCAGAATTAGAAGTAACCTTCTAAAAATACCAAAAATCTCCCTCCTTTCCCACCACCCCCCCGGGGAAAAAAGGAGGCATTGGAAGCCAATTTGGGGTCAGACAATTTCCGATGCCTTTGGACCGAGAACTTTTTCAGTACAAACCAAAGTGGTACAAGGACACGTGCCACTGATTAGTCTTGTAACACCCATTTTTAAGTTGGATGTTTACAATTCAGGTGATGTGTATATACAATTTACAGATGTTGTACACTTGAGCAGAGTTGTATTTGCTTGGTCTGCAGAAGAAGACCACCCAAGAAAAATACGGGAGATTCTCAGAGGGATAAAACTGTGCAGGCCCCAGTTTTATCTAATCTAATATGGGTCCCCAGAGCTTTCAGTTGGTGAGCAGCTCTGGTGAGCACAACTAGAACCCCCAACCTAAAATAGAAAGACCCATCAGGCCCAGGTGGAAGAAATGATGAATTTTTCAAAGCACTCCTCTGTGCCTTTGGTTTCCTTTCTTTTATATTTCACATGCATAATCTCTTTTAATTCTCACAACAAACTTTCAAGGTAGATTTTATTATTTTTCCCACTCTACAGATGAATGAGCTGAGCTCAGACCACCGTGGCAAAGCCAGAACTCGGATCTACATCCTCTAGTTCCAATTTCACTCCCTTTACACTGTTACTACCTGGTAAGGTTTGCAATAACACTACTCACTTCTAGTACAGTTTGAGCAAAGGCTCAAATGAGTGTCCAGAGATGGCCAAACTCTTCCTGCTTTACCAGATAAGAAAGAAAACAGTCGTGGGATGACAATACCCAAAGTCTCCTTGGAGTCGTAGGCATAAGAGAAGGGTTCCTTGTGCCTCCTTCAAAGAGTAACAGACTCCAGTGCTTACAGGACTTCCGAGAGGTGTTAAGAAATCAATCCCCATTAGACAAAGTAAATCTAAATGAATAACACCCAATCTTCATCTTCCTGGAAAAACCCATCCCAGGCCCACATGGCTTCGCGTGAGTTGCTCAGAAATGGTGCAGATCACGCAGGGACACAGGATGCTAATGTGAGACACCAATCACTGGGTCTCCTCCTCTCCATAGCAGCCTACACCCGGAGGCTGTGAGAAGGTCATGGCCACCAGATGTTCCTGGGAGCAAGAAAGCTGGTGCCTGAGCTTTGCCAGCAGCCTCCCCTGACCCTGCCGCACCCATGGCGCACTCTCTGACAACCCATGGTGCTCACTTCCATAGAGACCCCTCCAGTGCTTCTGGTTGCCCATCTGCCTGGGCAGCAGGAAGCAGAGGGGCCGTGACATCAAGACCCAGATCATCTGGCGCTAAGTGTTTGTCGAGACTGAGTAGAGTCTGGTATGCTGGTTTGAGGGCTGCTGTCTGAAACATCAAAGCAATGAAAAAATTAAACAAATAAGCCATTTTGAGATGTTCTGCGAGGTGGTTGAACGCTCATAAGCAGAAGCTGGTGGAATCCTGTCATCCCATACACCTCCGCCCACCCCACTCTCCCTGGACGCTGCTGAATTCTCTCTCTTCCTTTAGCCAAAGGCTTCCACTGAGGGAGCTTTGAAATGCTCCGGCTCCTAGCCTCCTCTACCTTCTTGAAAGACCATAAAACACCTCTCTACTCCCACAAAGACAAAGGCCACACAACTCCATTCTCTAGCCCACCAGGCCACCCCAGGTCAGTCTTGTCCGGCTTCCTGCTGCCTGAGGGGCTTGAATCACACCAAATCCTCCACTCAGACACATCCTTTACCCCACGCTGTCACACCAACTGCCATTGTCGCCAAGCACTCAAACTCACATTCCGGGACACGCATTGACCACAGATGTGCCGAAGCTGCCTCTGCTAATCCACAGATTCACGCGTCACCTTGCAGGAACTCAATTACTTTGTGACTAAAATCAAGCTCAGAAATCTCATCTTCTCCACATGCAGTAGATCCTCTTCCTCACTCATCCAACTGCCGCATTCCAGCCGATTCTGAGACTCTGCTGTTCTAAGAACGTACACGTCCTCATTCAATCTCCACAACACCTGGGAGAGTCAGATTATCATCCTCCCATTTCACAGGGGAGTAAATCGAGGTTTGGCAAGGTTGTATGATTTGCCCAAGTTCACACATCTGGCTGGAGCCTACCTGCTGAGATTCAAACTCAGATCTATTGACAACTCATGCTCTAGCAACGACAGCCTAGGGACTGACTCAAGATGACACAGTTGTTCAATGGAGTTGGGAAATAGAAACAGGAGAAAGGACAGGGCCAGAGGGAAGGAGTAGCAGAGATGAGCCAAGAGGTAGCCTTATTATCAATGTTAATAGTTGAAGTTTTACATTATAGGCATTTAAGCAGAAAAGCAAAACTAGGGGAAGGAAAAAAAAACTAAAGTAGAAAAAAATTCTCTCAAAATCGTATGTCTAGGTCCCTGCCTCCGGAAAAGCTATCCAGACAGTGTGAAATGGTTTCTCAGATATCTAAGCCCCTCCGTGCCTGTGTGGTATGAAACCCATGCAAGTGCAATTAAGCCCTCACCAGCAGCTCCCTGCCATGGGTACTCCCTGTCTCCAGTTGCCCCAGGACAGCAGGGCTGCAGCAATGGCTTGGTGGCAGCTCTGTTTGCAGCACAAAACTTTGCACCATCCCCAGACTCTCAGCCCTGGCACGGTGCACAGCTGTGCTTCCTATGGGAAAGCCCCTGTCTCCCCACACCAGGCCATAGTGTAGGATGAATCCCACAGAATCTCCCATCTGACCCTACATTAGAACCAAAATCCCGGGCCATTCCTAGCAGAGGGCAGGGCTGGGCCCCTGGGCACAGAATTGCATGGAACCCCCAGGAGCTCAAAGAACCCACAGGTTGAGATCCCTGTGGCTGGGAAGCCAGCACCCTTGGGTCCTCTGGCCAACTCTGGGCTCTCTTCCCTGAGGCCTTGTTGTGGTTAACAGGACACTATAACTAGGAGTCAGGAGGCCTGGGTTCTTGTTCTAGGCTAGTCGCCAACCAGCTGTGGGGCCTTGAGCAAGTCATTGACCGTTGCCAGGCCTCAACTCTCTCACCTTAGGAATATACCACCAGCCCTCCCTATGCTACAGGGCTATTGGAAGAACAAGTAAGAGTATGATGTAGAAACCATAGGCAACTTCCAGCTTGGTGAGCTACTGGGAGAGAGAGAGAGATGATAAATAGATAAATAATCTCTCAGATTTCTGGAAACAGTTTAAATAGCAGATGTTCTTCCTTGGTTTCCTCATAAGTACATCCATACTTATAAGGTGACATGTCCCATGTCCTGGTCAAAGAATAGGGAAGATAATCCAATCCCAGGTGGATGGACCCAGCCCAGAGGAGGGATTAAGGGTGTGTGCTTTGCAGTCCCAACTCTACCTCTGTTGAACTGTGCAATCTTAGACTAGTTATGCAACCTCTCTGGGCCTCAATTTCTTCATCTGTAAGATGAGAATATTAATAGTTTCACTTGGTTGGAGGTAAATAATACCTAGCACATACTTAGTCCTCAATGAATGGTGGTGGGTGGTGTGCAAAAGGAATTCTGACGCTAAGGCTCTGTCTGTGTTGCTCTGTGCTTCCACTCCTCCCCAGCCCAAGCATCCCAAGCGTATCTTGTAGGTCTGACCCTGGGTGTGCTTGGAGGGTTTGCCTCCTCATTTCTCCTACATCCTCCTCTCAGAAAAGAGCAGATATGCTGAGGTAGCTGTCAAGCACAGACAGCGCTTGTGCCACCTGCAAACGGCAGGGGCTATAAATGGCCTCTGGAGAGCCTGAGCAGACACAGCAAGGCCCCTGTAGGAACATACTGTCACCTCCAGCATCCAACAGTGAGCTGCTCAGAGTGGACCTCTGCCGGGCACAGTTGCTGACTGTCACTTACATTCACTGACGCCTCTGTCCACGTCATTTGTCAGCATGAGAGATGCCCTCATGTGGCTTGATCTGACTCTCCTAAACCCTGGAGAGCAAGGTCACATCTACCACATGAAAACAACCAGTCAAAATGTAAAGAATATGGTCAGACTCAAAATTCACATAAGTCACCACCTTACCACCCTTCAAAAGGTTTTACTCTTCAATTTGATCAGGTAACTCGTGACTGGGGACACAGCCCAAAAAACATGGACCCATAAAGGTCAAGGTTCCAAGCCACCCTTGAGACCATCTGATCCAACACCCTCACTTTCCTCCTGGTGAAAGCAAATGCCAGAGAGGGGAAGTGACTTACCTGAGGTTATGCAATTGACCAGCAAGGAGCACAGGATCTGCTAGAGGAGTACAGACATCTTCACACCTCTCACATGGGAGAAAACAGAACCACGAAGAGAGGAAGATCTGTTGGGAGGTGTGGAGTGACACTCATTGGATTTCAGGGGCAGCACAAAGGGGTAGGGTGAGCGCTGGAGTGAGGGTTAGAAGACCAGGGTCCCCCACTTGTCTCTGCTGCAAACCAGCTGGGCCCCGATGGGCTGTCACTTCCCCTCTCCTTAGGTCTCAGTTCTCTTGTAAAATGGAGCACCCCATCTACCTCTCAGAACAGTGTCAAGGAGCAGATGTGAATGTGTTTTGAAAACCATAAGGCTCAACATGTGCACAGCCAAATTCTGCCCCAACTCTGGGAACAGGCAGAGGTAGAGTTCGGCAAGTTCTCTGAGCAGATCCGAGGCTGGGGGGTTCTCTCAGCAAAGGGGGCCCAGAGCACCAGGCTAAATCCATGTCATTCAAGCAGGGCTCAGGTTGTGTCTAAGCAGCTTTGGTTTTAACAGATTAGGAGGGCGGTGGAGTGGAAAGAAAAGTTGATGAGGCAGCAAAGTCCGGCCGCAGTCCCACACTGCCCCCTGCAGGACTCTCGGGAGAAGGCATCCGGGCCAGGCCGGGTCAGGCTGACACGGACTGCCCAGGGTCATGGGTTCCATCCCCCTGTGCCCACTCAGGTCACACCCTCTCCAGGTGGAAACAGGGGTGGGAACTGGCCCCACCCTCAGCAATCTGTTCTGTCCTCAAACAGTCCAGGCCTCCTTCGATGCCTGGCCTGCATCTTTCTTCTGTCCTGATGCCGGCCATGTTTCAACCTGCCCTCCGAGGAGCCAGCCTTAATGTCACTCACTTCTCACTCTGAAGCCAGGATTTAGAAGGTTCTAGAAAACAGAACAGCCCTGGCTCCTGCCCGACTTGCTGTATCCTCTCTGCTCCAGAATCAGATATTTTCTCCACACTCTGGCATATTTCAGTCCTTGGGGAAAACCCCCGAGCTGAGAGAAGTGTGCCCTGCTTGAGTCAAGAGATCAGCCAGGGCCCCCCAGGTCTCAGTGACGAACCGGAAATTCTGTGACTTCCGAGAGCATCAGACCCAAACTCCACAACTGATCTGGGATTAGGAGGGAGACGTCAGGGCCCCAGAGCCTGCCCTGCGGCACCGTAAGAGTGTCCTCAAGGGCCCTCACTGTACCAGACCCTCCCCCTCCTCCACCTTTCCCTGGCTATGCAGTTCAGAGCAGGGCACCCTGCAGCTGTCTGACCAGCCTCCAGGCATGGGCTCAGGCCACACTCCCCGTGTGCCCTTGTGCAGACCCGGGGAGCCGCTACAGCCCGCCTGGCCATGGTGACGCGGGTGATTCACACACCCAGATGCCCAAACCAGCTTCTCCTTTCTTCCTCTCCCAGGCCATCACAAAAGGCACAGTCTCAGCACAGAGCTGCATTATGCCCAGGGTCAGGAGGGGCTGGAAGCCGAGGGGAATTCAGAAGAGAGGGAGCCGGGTTCAGGGTGGTTTTCCATGCAGCATATGCACCTCGTGCGGGCCAAGCCCACTTCCTGTCTTGGCTCCAGCTCTGGAGCTCAAGTTTACATCTCCTCCTTTAGAACCGACTTTGGTTTGGGCTGTTGGCTTCTTTTATTTTCCACTCTCTGCACATGTGCATTTCTTTGAAACATATGCATGTGCTGTTTCTTTTCTCTTCTCCAACACACATCATTCTTTAGAGACTATGATATAAATTTGGGGTCCAGCAGCCTTTGTCTTTTGGCGCATGCTTTATCCTTTGTCTTCTGCTCCCCAAGCCCAACCAAACACAGAGCACAGGTGGGTGGATGTGATCAGAGGTAGAAGTGGGCATGGCCAGGACTGGGGGTGCAATATGGGTGAATGGGAAAGAGAGGAACTGGTCAGCATCGGGGGGGTGGCCAGGAATGAGGGGATGTGGCCAAGATTGGGGTGATCAAGGATTTGGGAAATTATTCTAATTCTTCCAATTCTCTCATTATGAAAATCATCAACTCTGAATTGTTGAAAATAAATTCCCAGGAAATAAACACTTGGGGTTGGAAGTTCTTTTGGAATCCAGGTGGTCCCATTCTGATCACCTGAGAGGTAGTCCTTCCTCCAGAGCAGGCCCATGGCAGGCAAATCTGACCGTCCCACACCTGAGCAGCTCAACTCATTAGAAAGTGCCTAGAATAGTGGGTCAAAATCTGTCCCCCATGTGGTAGATTGTAAAAGTGGCCACCCTTCCTTATTTCTCCTTGCATCCATGCCCTTTACGTGAGATTTTGCAGGACTGATCTTATGACTTGCGTTGACCAACAGTGATGTCATGCATTACTGAGCCTAGGCTTCAAGGGGCCTCATGTATTTCCATTCTCTCTCTCTGAGCCCTGTCACCAGCATGAGAACAAGATCAGTATAATTGGCTGGAGGATGAACAAGCACCAAGGAGAGCTGAGTCATCCCAGCTCAGGTCTTCCTAGACCAGACAGGCCACAGCCAACCTGCCAGCTGATGGCAGATTCATGAATGAGCCCCAGCAGAGATCAGCCAAGCCTGGCCCAAGTCAGCAAAACCATCCAGCCGAGCCCAGCCCAAGTTGCTGGCTCTCAGAATTATGAGCTAAATAAATGATTGCTATTTTAAGTCACTAAGTTTTAGGTGTTGTGTTATGCAAAGAAAATAAACCAGTGCACCCCATAATAGCCCTCTACAGCTATACAGAATAATCCTGACTCCTTGTCTGTGAGGACAGCCCTTTAAATATTGAAATACTTATCATTGCCTCTAAGCACCAGAATGGCTCTTGGGGAAGTCACACAGACTAGCTCCTGTCTTAGAGGAAAACCACACACCAAGGCATCCTTTGCCATTTCTTTCCCACTTAGTGCCAGCCCAGGAGCTGCAGAAGCCTTGCAGGCGGTATCAGCATCCTTCAGTAACATCTTGTCCACCCACCAGTGCACTCTTACAGCCCTACACTCCAATACTCCAATCTTTCCAGCACATTTTATTGAAAGTTAAGAGAAATTGAAAGATCAAGGTAAGGAGGGTGCTAAAAGTACAATGAAAATGCTTAAGTCAATCAGCTTCTGACCCAAATCTAAACTGCCAAAAAGCCTCCAAAACAAACGTCCTTGGCAGGCTTCAAATGGAGCCCTGGCTCCGTGGGCCACAGTGGTGGAAGGTGGTCAGAGGCTGCTGGCTCTTCCGGCATTTGCCACGTGGAGGCAACAGCGAATGCACTGAGCTTGGTCTTGGGTTCTGATGGGGAAGGTCACCCCACCACCGCAGGAGACAGATCAGACCTACTGCAGCCTCCGTTCAGAACCAGATGCAGAGGGAAGTGGTGTGGTGGGAAAGGGCTGCCATCTGTGAATTCTCTGGCTGAAGACTTTGCTGCAAAGTTTGCCAGTTTCAAACGAGCCCTTGCAGCGTGGCTTCCTGTTTTTCGCTTGCACTCCCCGTGTGTCACGGCACAGTTATTCTGGGAGATGTTCTCAAGATGGACACGGTCTCCAATTTTCTTTCCCTAATAACAGTGCGGGAAATAGGGGTGAGGGAGGCAGTGAGAGAGGAAAAATCCCAAACCTCGGAAAAGGATGAAAACACTTCTAAACTCAATTTCAAAAATGAGAAAATCAAGCCACGGTACATAACCCTCTACCCATTTGATGCAGTCCCCTACTGTTCAGCTGGGTAGCAAAGAGGAGGAACTTCATGTTTGCATGGGATCAAGAATATTTTGAAATTTCCTTTCCTGAGAGCCTAAAAATCATCAGCTTAGGATGGGAACAGGGTCAAGTGGCCAGTGGCAGGGGCCTGGAAAGATGCTGTCCACCAGCAATTATTTTTCAACCACCTATATGGCCTTGGCCATGGCTCAAACCAGAACAAAGAAAGGGCAACTCTCTTCCAACTCTTTTCTGTCTTCTACTGGACAAATTCATCAGTCCCAGTCCCCAAATCCATTCTTATTCATGGCTATGAAAGAAGTTTGAAGCCTAGAGTATGCATGTTTTCAAGGTCTTTGGAGTTGCCTTGCTTTTGGATTTTGGATGAAAAGATTAGGATGTGTTCATGTGTGTGCCTGTGTATATGCACCTGGGTTTATCCAGGCTTTATCCGTGTGCATGTATATATCCATTTGCATTTGTGAGAATGCCAGCCAGTGTGTGAGCATGGGTTTACATAAATAAACATATCCATAACACACACTTGGTACAAACATCTGTGTGAGCCCATGAATGTGCACACTTGTTAGTGGGCATATGCATAAAGTTGTCATGCATGTGTGTGTGTGTGCATGTGAGTGCATGAACACTCCACACGTTTTGCTCCAACATGTCTGTGGTCTGTGTTCGAGGTAGGGTTGCGTGGGTATGCATGCAAGTGCATGCCTGCCTGTGAGAAAGTGGGCCTGTGTGTGCGTGCAAGCAGGGCCCCTCCTCCCTTTCCATGTGCCCATAGCAGCTTTTGTTTGCCTGCCTTTGGGATCTGCCAGCTAATGGCAGGGGTCCTTCTCCTGGGGAAACAACACTCCTCCCCCGCTCATTTGTGTCTCATCAGAAGGCTGACTGCCTGGAGGAGCTCCAGGCTCCAACCCGTAAATGGCAGCCCACATGGCAATGGACGACTTTCTTAATTGCCCGTGATGCTTGCGGGTGCGGTGCAAACACGACGGTAGCTATTAGGCTGCGAGGCCTGGAGCAGGGCTACATTTTGTGCCTGTGTGAATTTAGTGTTCCTGGGAGCTGAGAGGCCAGAGCGGGTTACAGCTGCAGAGAGGCTGTCATTATGGCCTGGCACCGCCTGCCGTTAGCTTCTTGAGACCCTGAGGCCATTTCACTGCACTCCAGAATTTCAATACCCATAGAATTTCCAAACCAGGGCACCCTGGGCAGCAATCCCCCAACACACACACAGACCAAAAAAAACCACACGAAACACACACAACACATGCACACACACTTCTTTCTCTTCTCTGTCTTTCCCCCTTGCTCCTTCCCTTTCCTTTCTCCTGATTTCTCTCTCTGTGTCTTTCTCCCCCCCCATGGCTTTTCTCTCTCTCCCTCTCTTTCCCTCTCTCTCCCTTTCTCGCTTCCTCCCTTCCTCTCCTCTGTCTCTTTCTCTCCTCCAGTCCCCTAGTCCACCGCAGCAGACCTAGAGCTGGGTGATGAGCAGAGCATCACCCTGACCGCCCCCAGCCCCCAGCCCCAGCCGAGTTGACCCCTTTGGTCCCCACCCAGCCTATTCCTTCATAGCTCTGGGTCCCAAAAGGAAGATGCGTTATTTACACTCATCTTCAAGGCTTTGAGGAGGCTGGAGTGGTCCAGCACAGGCTTTTTCTTTCTTTATTTCCCTACGCTTGCCCCCCACTAGGTGCCCATGATAACCAGTGCTCAGTCCCTTGTTTCCTGTTGGTGGCTTCAGCTCACATGGAGGACACTGAAGACCCAGAGGTAGAGGGAAGACTCAGAGAGAACCAAGAAGTCAGAGGAAAAGTGCCCGAGCCCAGGGCTCCTTTATAGATTAAGGCACAAAACTGCTCTTCCTCAGGCACAGATTGGAAGGACACAGGTTTGAATCCTCCCATTATGGCACTTGAAGGAATTTGGAGCAAGGACAGTAGACTGTCTAGACATGGGCCAGGAAACAGGGGTAAGACACTGCTGCCTAAATGGCTTAAAGTATCCTCACTCAAACAGTTCTTCAGAGCATGCTGCCTGGCTCAGTAAATGCTGGTGGGTGAATGAATGAGTGAATGAATGAATGACTAGGAGGCTATTAGGCTCCTTTCCCTAGAGAGTCCTGGGGATGAAAATGATACTAAATGTGGGTAATCTCTCTTCAAAGTTAGGGAATACAGGAGGTGACATCAGCAGTGCTCTCCAGCAAGAGGCAACAGCAGTCCTCTGTAAGTCCCCTCCCCTCACCGCACCTGTTTCCTTATCTGGACAATGAGCCGCCGCTGCTGATCTCGACTGATCTTCCCACCAGTAAAGTCTTGGAGATGAGGGAGCTGTGACATGGTGAGGAGGAAGGCAGTTCAGACTCTCTCACAGTCTTCATCCCTGGACACAGCATCCTCTCTGGTCCTTCATCCCAGCCAGGACCACAGAGGTTCCCAGGTGCCCCTGCATAGCCTGCTCAGGTGCAGCTGGAAGAGAATAGAACCAGCAAGGCAGATGCTAATCCTATTGCCTTTCCTGTTTTTTCAACCTTGCCAGGTGTATGGGGCACTGTCTGACTCACTGGGGAGGAAGTATGAAAGTTCAGCTCCCTTATGCCTAGTCAGGACAGACTCTGAGGCATAACTTGCATTCCACTATGCCTCTGCAGGATCAAGGCAACACTTACTCTCCACGAGTCTTTAACTGGAATTCCATGCTTGCTTGACTCCTTCCCCTTCTCTTTCTTGCATGCCCTACTCCCTTTCAAGTTTCTCCCAGGAGCACTTTGTTAAAAAATCACTTATGTACTAATACTTGTCTCAGGGTTTGCTCTTGGAAAACTGATCTTCGACAATACAGTACTCAAACTCAAATGCCTACAGGAGCCTACTTGGGGATGTAAATATGAAGGGGGTGTAGAAAGCTCATACCCCATCTGTCTTAGTTTTGTGCTGCTATAATAGAATAGCACAGACTGGGTAATTTATAATGAACAGAAATTTATTTGGTTCATGGTTCTGGAGGCTGGAAAGTCCAAGATCAAGGGGCTGCATCTGTTGAGGGCCTTATTGTTGTGCCATAACATGAAGGAAGGCATCACATGGATGAGAGAGAGAGAGCAAGAGAAAAGGGAGCCAAATGTATCCTTTTATAAGAAACCCATTCCTGAGATAACATTATTCCATTTAAAGATCACCTCTAAAAGGTCACCTCTTAATCTCAACACTGTTGCATTGGAGATTAAGATTCCAACACATGAACTCAGGGGAACATATTCAAACCACAGCACCATCTGAAAAGAGTGGCCACTCTCTAGCTGATTGCTCCCAGCAAGAATGGCAGCCAGATTTCCTGATTTTTAAAAAGTGTTTAAGAGAATCCATGGTATCTCTGGATTTTTAAGTGTGAAAAACATCTGAGATCTTTTTTAAAACACTGAGCGGGCCAAGCAAAACATCCACAGACTGGGTTCAACATTTTGACTACTAGATTCCAACCTCTGAGTTGTTGGTTGAGAGATTTCATTGAAGAAATGGTTGGAGGTGATTTCCACATCCAGCCAAGATGGCATCCAATCAAAAATTGCCAAGCATTCAAGAGCAGAAATATGACCCATGATGAGAAGACAAATCAATCAATCAAAACCAAATTGAAACCGAAACAAATGTTAGAATCAGCAGACAAGGAAATAGAAAAAGTTATTGTAACTATATCTTTACATTCAAAAAGTTAAGTAGAAATATAGAAGATTAAAAGACTCAAGTCAAACTTCTAAAAATGAAAACTAAAATGTCTGAGATGAAAAATACATTGGCTAGACTAAATAGGACATCAAACATTGCAGAAGAAACTTGAAGACATGGCAATAAGAACTATCCACAAGGACACACAGAGACAAATAATAATTTTAGAAAAAAGAACAGGACACCATTGAGCTGCATATCAACTTCAAGAAGCCCTATATATGTGTAATTGGAGTCATCAAATTTGGGTGGGGGAGGGGACAGAAAAATTATTTTTAAAAATACTGACTAAAATTTTTCCAAATTTAATGAAAACCATACACCCACAAATCCAGGAAGCACAATGAATGCTGTGCAAAAGAGATATGAAGAATATCACGCCACATAATCAAACTGTTCAAACCCAGTGATAAACACAGAATCATAAAAGCAGCAAGAGAAGACACAATATGAACAAAGGAGCCAAGGTAAAGATAGCAGATGTCTCATCTTAAACAGTACATGTAAGAAGGCAATGGAGCAACAGCTATAAAGCATTGAAAGAAAAAATTGTCAATGGGAATTCTATGCCTAGGGAAAATATCTTTCCCCAAAAAAGGGAAATAAAGATGTTTTCAGGCATAAAAAGCTGGAAGAATCTATCACCAGCAGACCCACACTAGAAGAAATGTTTATTGAAAAAAAAAAAAGTCCTTTAAGCACATGTAAAAATGAATCTACACCAGGAATGAAGATGAGCAGAAAAAGTAGCTCACACCAAATAAAAAAAAATTAACTCAAAATGAATTATAGACCTAAATGTAAAATATAAAACTATATATGTAGAAAATATGGAAAAACAACTTTCTGATTTCTGAAGATTTCTTAAATACAATGTGCAAAGTACATTGATAATAGAACAAATTGATAAAATGGATTTCATCAAAATTAAAAAACATCTGCTCTTCAAAATCAGAATGAAAAGACAAGGCAAAGACTAAGAGAAAGTATATACAAATCATATATCTGATAAAGGACTGGTGTCCAGATTTGTAAAGGGAAATGTCAAAATCAATAATAAGAAAATAAGCAACCCATAAAGAAAAGGGGCAAAGACACATGCCTGGCAAATAAGCACATGAAAAGACATTCAACATCATTAGTCATTAGTGAAATGTAAATTAAACCCACAATGACTTCCCACTGAACAATTATTAGCATAGCTAAAATTGAAAGGACTGACCATATCAAGTGTTGGTGAGGATGTGGAGGAACTGGAACACTGCGAGTGGAATTTTAAAATAAGACAAGCATTTTGGAAAGCAGTTTGGCAGTTTCTTCAAAAGTCAAATGTACACTTACCATATGATTCAGGCACTCCATTCTAGAATGTTTACCCAAGAGAAATAAAAGCATACATCCATACAAAGACTTGCACGTGAATTTTCATAGCAGCTTCATTTATAATAGCCAAACACTTGAAATAACCCAAGTCCTTTAACAGATGACTGGATAAACAAATAGTGGTATATCCATATAATGGAATACTACTCAGCAATCAAAAGGAATGAACTATTGATACATCCTACAATCTGGATGAATCCCAAAATAAGTATGCTGAGTGAAAGAATCCAGACAAAATAGTGTACATATTAGTGTACACATTATTCCATTTATATAAAATTTTAGGAAATTCAAACTAACCTGTAGAGCAGTTTTTCAAAAAAAGCAGAGCAGTTGTTGCATGGGGTGGGGGGGAAGCAAGTGGGAAAGATTGCAAAGGACCACCAAGAAACTTGTTGGGATGATAGACACGTCCATTATCTTTAGTCCAATGATGGTTTCCTAGGTATATACAGGTGTCAAAACTTATCAAATTTTACACCTTAGATATGTGCAGTTTACTGTATGCCAATTATACCTCAATAAATCTGTTTTTAAAAGAGCTTTATTTTACTGATCTGTCAGTCAATAAATATTTGTTGAATATTTTTTAAAAAGAAAATAAGTTAAAAAAGATGAAGTGTCCCTAACCTGGACATGGGGTGGGGGGGACCACAGCCCATAAGGCAGCCTACCACGGCCCCAGGTTTCACTCGCTCCCCACATGCCTTCTCAGGCCCTCCAGTCGAATGGACATTCACGCCAATGTCATTTAATTATTATCCTCGAGGAAACAAGAATGTGTGTGGGTTTCCAGAAGGCACCAGAGCCGCATCAACTCTTTATTTTGATAATCTATATAAAAGATGCCTTTCATTAAGACATAATAACTTACTTAAGCTATTAAAAAAAAAGGTGCTTGTCCTTTATAATAGAAGCATAACTGTGCTATGGATCGAATCTGATTCGTGAGTGAGCCGTTTGTTCTTACACACTCTGCATCATGATCTTTCCAGTGTTTACTAATAACCAAACCATGAGTTTTCAATAGATTTCTACCAAACTGTCTTGTCCTCCAGGTACAAACCTTCAAATGACCACCTCAGCATCCAGTTCATGACGCTGCATCTGACGGCCACCTCAATTATCTTCATTTATATTTTAAGCATTTTCCACTCGTCAACATGTGTTTCTTATCTCCCAAGTATTTTCACAGCAGCCCTGTGGGAGTAAGTGGGGCAGGCTCATTATCCCCTCCTTACAGATGAGAAAACGCAGGCACAAAGGAGGGACAAGATCTGCCCGGTATTATACAGCTAGGCCCCCAGATGAAAATGCAGGTCCCCAGCTATTTGCCAGAGTAATAGGCTGACCACAGCCTCCCAGCAAGGTGAGTGGGAAGAAGCATGTCTCCAGCTGTGCCTCCCAGAGGCCATGGCCTTTCCCAGCTCCTGGGGTTGGAGAGGCTGTTCTGTGAGGTCAGCCGTGGGAGCCCCAAGGCCTGAGCATCCACAACCCTGTCAGCCACAGGGACACTGGCCTTTACTCACTTAGTTGGGACACGGCCTGAATCTGATGGCCAAAGAGACCAGAAGATTCCATGGGTCTGGAAGCCAAGGTCGGTGCCTTTTGTCCAACTCAGCTCTGTCCTCAGGGCCAAGAGGCAGCTTAAACAGGTCTCAGACAGCATCTGTGCTGGGAGCCCAAGGTCAGGGAAAACTGTTTTCCTCCTACATACCACCACCACAAGACCCACTGTGTGGGGACAGGGCTCAGAGATGGAGGCAAAGAGGGGTGGGGCTTCTCCAAGGAAAACAGAGAGATAATGGAGGGTGGGGGCGCACACTGATCTCTCAGCATAAGCCCTGGCAGCCTCTTCCCCAGCTTCACAGCCCAGCACTCCAAGATCTTGTCCCTACAGTAAGGCTACAACCCGAAGAGATCAGTTAAAATGCCAAAGGCCAGCACATTAAGTGCCAGACCCTTATCTACAAACAGCTTTAAAATTAACCAGCCAGACACCAGCAAGGATCTACAGCTCGAGAACTCAAGATGGGGAAGTAATTCAGGAAGCTGGTTGTGGGGGGGCGGTGGCTAAGATCACAAACCCTCGTGTCAGACAAACCTGCTTTCAGATCCAGCTCTTCAGCTCCCTAACTGTGCAACCTCAGGCAACTTACTTTACCTCTCTGAGCCTCAGTTTCCTCATTTAGCACAAGAGGGTGATAGAAATGCCTACCTCATTGGGTTGCCATAAGGCTTAAATGAGTGCATACATATAAAGAGCTTAGTAAAGTGCAGGAAACACAGTAAGTGCCCAGTAAATAGTTGTTATTGTTGTTGTCATTCTGACTGGAGAAAGAAGGAACGGAAGGGGAGAGTCTGAGCCAGGGGAGGGCAGCTATTTGGGTCCCTGTGGAGGAAGGGGGCACAATGGGTGCCCAGAAGCCCCGCAGCAAACGAGCCAGGAAAGATCAGGCGGATGCTAAAAGCAGACATGGGAGGTCACCAAATCCTCTACATCCTTCTTCTGTTTTCTAATTATTGTTCTCATTTGACAGATGACAAAATTGGGACTCAGCTGGTTGCATGGCAGGACCCCGCAGCAGCTCTGGCTTCATCATGGGCCCCTGTTCCTGTGGTCGCTGCTCCACCCTTTGTCGAGACTGGCTCCCTTCCCATCTGGAGATCCACTGGGGACAGGATGTGCCCTTCCACAACCCCCTTCCAGCACAGCTCAGCAAACAGCTGACCTGCTGAAGGCCATTCCTGGCCTCCACTCCATGGCACTTGCAGACGTGCGTTGGTGCCTGCTCCACAAGGCCCTGAGGAGTGAAGCCCTGTCTTAGCAAGAGCCCACAAAGCCCAGCAGCCACCCCACTGCCTGAGGTGAGCACACAGGACACAGGCCTTCCAGCCTTCATTCTGCCACCGTGTGCGGCAATACCTGCCCAGGCAGCCCAGTGCTAAATAAGCACTAGAGTGGAGAAAGGTGCACAGAGATAAATCACCCAGGCCCTACTTATTAGCAGAAAACAAGCCACCTAAGTCACAAGGTTGGCTGCGACAAGTGTCTTAGAGGCAGAGAAACAGAGAAAAGGCTCTGGGAGTTCCAAGAAGGGAATAGAGCCTTCCAGGTGGAGAGCAGGGAGCAGGCACTTGACCCAAGTGGCATTTCTGTGCCCCAGACAGATATGATCCATGGGGATTTAGCTCCTGACTTTCCCTGGTGAGATGCAGGAACAGGTGATGGAGCGGCAAGGAGCACTTCCCCTACAGACCTGGAAGGGAAGCTGGAACTGAAGAGTGCTCTGTCCTCTCCCAACCTGAGAGCTCCCGACACAGCCTGGCTGGATTCACATGCAGGAAGGAGCTCGCTCAGGACCCTCAGGTGACCTCAGAACCAGTACAACCGGGAGAGAGCTCTGACCCTGTGAAGGCAGCGTGGGGGATCTGAGATCTCACCTCCTGCGCCCTCAAGTCTCCATGAGTCCTTGGACTCTGGGGGCCTTTCTCATACCTCAGCCATTCAACAAGCACGAAGTGAGGCCTCTGTGCCCCAGCCCTGGCACAGGTGCTGGACGTAGAACACAGCTGCATGGGCAGCTCAAACCGTACCACTTCCTGAATCCTCTCCCTCAAGACCGCAGGCTCCTCAGATCCTCTTTCCTTCTTTACTGCCTCCACTCCTTCATTCACCGAACAAACATTTATTGAGCCCCGCTCTCTGCTAAGCCTGTGGTCTCTCCCTTCTTTCAAAATTTACTTTCTCTGCCACAGTGCTTGTCCAACAGAGGTGGGTTGACCCTCTGCCACAAAAACATAAGGGGGGGCAGGGTCGTAGGATAAGGCTTTCCGAGGTTCCCCTAACTCCCACCCCAAAGTGAATCATAGCCCCCCCAGTAAATCTGAGTTTTCAGGCAGTGCTTCAGGGATCCAATGAACCTCTAAGTCTGAGAACCACCGACTTAGAGCTGTTTTCTCACAACTTAACTCTTTCTAGTTCTGCCCTTCATCGTTCATGCTCATTTCCACACAAGATGGTTTTGACAACCCAACAGAACTCGATGTTTCTGCTGGGCAGAGCCGGGTCCCATTCATCTCCTCCCCCTGGACACCCATCTTGGTCTGTTTAGGCTGCTATAATAAACACCATAAACCTGGCAGCTTATAAACAACGGAAATTTATTCTTCACAGTTCTGGAGTCTGGGAAGTCCAAGATCAAGGCATCGGCAGATTCAGTGCCCGGTGAAGGCTCATGTCACCCGCCAAAGGCCCCACCTCCTAATACCATCACCTTGCAGGTTAGGATTTCAACATATGAATTTTGGGGGAACATAATACTCTGACCGTAGCAATACCTCCTACCGAATCTGACACAGTTCACCTGACTAGAAACTGAGAGAGATCAACGAGACTGTGTTTTTAAAAATATTCTACGTCCCCAAAAATAAAAATACCAAGCAAGGCTGAATATTAAAAATATTTAACAAGTAGTACAGCACCGACATTGACCAATCGGAATGGACCCCAGACATAAACAGTGGTCCTCCTAAGTCCAGCTTCCTGGGCACGCGACCTACGCAGTCACTCGAGGGCCCTAGTTCACAAGGGCCCCATATTGGGTTTGATACTCTACTGTCACTGTCTTGAAATTCTTAATACTTTCGTCTTTGTGTTTTGCGAGTGAAATCCAATGGGACATGGTCACGCATGTGAGCAGAGGAGACACGAGAGCATGCACGCCCATGGCTCTTTGCCGCCCCATTGGCATATAGCATTTGCGGTGCCCCAGGAACACAGAATGCCAATGGACTCATGATTTATGGCAGTGCAGCAAGACTCAAAGCAAATACAGGGTAAGTGTGTTAGGTGTGCAACTAACATGGGAGCTACAGCCCCGAAAGGCTACGTGCTCCATACAAACCAGAACTTGCTTTGAACACAGAAAAAAGGAAACGACTTTCAGGAAACATAATCAAGGAAACGGATCATATCTTTTCTTTCTTGTGTTGATTCCCTATATAAGCCAACCAACCATTTATGTATGCTGACAGTGATGCCATAGATGGAACGGAAAAAACAGGAAAATTCATAGGTCATTTTCCTTCAGGTCCTGCCTTACTCATCAGTAAGCTGAAGGGGGAGAGAGTTGGCAGAACGTGTGCATATCAAGAAGTGAAACACAAACAGTGGAGTTAGTTTTGTGAGTGTTACCACTATGTCACGTATGAACTACGAAATGCAATTGTGTCATTTCAGTGAGTCCACTAATTAAATGCTCTTATACTCACATCTAAAACTAGCACTGTACGACGTAAAGAAGAACAGTAAAATTGATATTCATGATTTCATTTTAAAAGGTTTATTTACTTAGAACTACGTTAAATAGCAAACTTAAAACACCATGAGAAACATGGAAGAAAGGTAAAAATCTTTACATTTTAGTACCTTTAATGGCACTTTTTCCTCTGCTGTTTGAACAAGGGGGCTGCATTTTCATTTTGTACTGGAGCCAGGAAATTATGTAGCCAGCTCTGGGCACATTTGTACAGGTACAGGTGAATATCTATATATGTAATATAGATGCTGTATTGCATTTGCACCATAGCAGATAAATATTGGGTAACAGGGAAAGAAATTTGCAGGCGTCAGAGTTAGAAGCAGTGGTGGGCTAGAGCTGCCTCCTACAGCTCATACCAGCTCTCGACAGTCGAGTGTGTGCATCTCTTCCCAAGTCCACATTCGGTGACTTCACATTGTAGCTTGAAACTGGCCATAGTGGAAATATTTACACCACAGAAATCAGCAGACACTACAAGTTCGGGCATTTTTTTTTCCAAAGAATTGGTGTTGAAATTCAACCTTAATGCAATTAATTTGTCAGAGGTCATCTAGTTCAACCTCCTCATGATACAGAAACCAAGGAGAGAAGTGACTGTCTGAGATCCCACCACTTCTAATGAGGGGCCCGTCATGTTTCTGAGGTCATAGCATGGAAAAGAGTGACCCCAGGAGGTCTGTTGGAAACCAAGGTCCAGAATAACTAACAGCCAGATCCTGGCAGACATCCCAGTGCCAGTCTGGCCTGCCGCTCCTAACACAACACAGGCCCTCCTGGGATTCTATTGGGGTTAACTGGGACTGATTATGTCCTCCCTGGGCTGTCCTGTCACCAGGCAGGAAGGGTAACCTTTGCTTATAAATGCTGGGTCTCGCTCCAGAACATGCTTCCTGGCCCATAATTACTTTCAGAGCATGCTGTTTCCACTTAGGGAAACCTGAGCTTCCTTCCAAATGGCACCGGACATGACCTGAAATTATATGTTTGCCTGCTGAAATGGACACGCAAGTCAAGCCTGCTGCCTTCGAATCACAATGGACTGGGCTGTAGGAGGGACCGTGCTGCCGGGTGAAGCTGAGCTGGAAGCAGGGCCTCTCACAGGTGCAAAAGTCTGAGTTGTGCTTTCTAAACTCATGCCTGGAACCACTCCAGGTACCACTCTGCAGCCTGGGCCGCTGTGTACTGGTAAGTGGACGCTCCGCCTAAAGTCTTCATTGGTTAATGTGAAACACATTCGTCCATCATCCATGATGGGGCAGACATTAGAGATCCAACCCTGAATGAAATGTTTATCCTGTCCTTACGGGGATCACAGTCTGGAAGCAAATAATTGCAATTTAAAGGAGACTGCGATGTGATCCTTCAGAGGAAGAGGAGGAAAAATAATGTGATTATTGCTGGACCAGCAGAGAAGAGCGGGATCCAGTGTGGCGCGACAGGAAATGATATTCAGTCTTGACGTTGAAGGATGGTAGGATTGAACACACTTTACTGTTTCCAAGCACTTGCATTAACATCAGCGATTTTGATTCTAATAACCACACTATCAAATAAAATAAGAAAGGTAATATGAGCTGCACTTCCAGAGGTAGAAAGCAGGTTCAAGGTAGTTTGCCCATGATCATATAACGAAGGAAGAAATAAAAGTGCTAAAAACACAACTGATGAGAAAGGAGGTTAGACATTAGTTACTGTTTAACTAGAAGAGAGTTTGTCTTAGAAATGGAAGTGAGGAAGGGCTGAGTCTCATTGCCCCAGTTCCTGATATAAGGGCATTCCCCACGCTCTTCCCACTGGGAGTTACTGCCTCGGACCTCTCTCCCCCTCGGGCTTCTCTCTCCTCGCTCACCCAGCTCTGGCCACCAGCAGCCCCTGACTCCTGAAGCCCCTCAGTCCCAATTGCCCCCACGGCCCCCACCTCATCTCTGCAGGCCAGCCCCAGTGGACCAACAGCGACACACACTTCCTTAGATTAAGGGGAGTTTCAGATCGTCTGTGCATGAAGCTGGGTCCTGGTGGAGAGTCCGGGGCTCTCAGAATGTGAGCCCAGCAGCTCTGTCGGCTCCACCCACAGGTGTGCCCTGCCCCTCTAGCTGCAGAGAATCACCTGGAGAACTTGTGAAAAACAGATTCCCAGGCACCACCTTGGGCAATTCCGGTTTAGTGAGTCTATGGTAGGACTAGGAAATTTGTATGATTTTTAAAGTTCCAAAGATGAAAATGAGAGAAGTATCCAGGGGCTTTTAATTCTATTTGTACTGTTTTATTTAAGCAATACCTGTAGGTATAAGAGTGTTCACTGTAGTATTTTGCATAATACATTAACATAAAGGCAGGTGGAAAAAATGTTAAAGCTTTCCAGATAATCAGATGTGCCCAAATTCGGTTGGACACTAGTTCTCCAGGCCCTTGGGAGTCATTCCATCAGTCAGCTCTGTCTTCAGGTAAAACTGCCCTTTATTCAATGCCCATTTGCCACCAAGATTTCTGGGAAGAAGTGGTGACTGCCCCCTCCCCCATGGGTCCCGCTGTGGAACCTGCACTTTCTGTCTTCAACTGATCCTTGACACCAAGAAGAAACATTTTCCTTTTGTACTCAAGGAGGTAGAACCGTGCAGAGTTGAAGGCATACACGTGACAATAAATGTTTTAGATGAAAATGACACAGAACTTTGAACTGAGCTTGTTAGGATGACAGAGTGGTTGTGAGGCGGAAAGGAGCGGGAATTCTCCTGACACCTCCACAGCGAAGAAGAGATAGGAGACCAAGTGTGCTAGTTTGCCTGGGTACTATGGCAAATTACCACAGACTGGCTACTTAATCGTCTCACAGTTCTGGAGGCTGGAAGTCTAAAATCAAGGGTTTTGCAGGGCTGGTTCCTTCTGAGGGCTGCAGGAGAAAAATCTGCTCCAAGCCTTTCTCCTTGGCTTATAGGTGGCCATTTTCACATTGTCTTCCTTCTACATGTGCCCCGGTGTCCAAGTGTCCCTTTTCTATGAGGACAGCAGTCATACTGGATTAGGGCCCACCCTAATGACCTCACATTAACTCCATCACCTCTGTAAAGACCCCATTTCCAAATAAGATCCCATTCTGAGGTACTGGGGGTTAGGACTTCCACATATGAATTTGAAGTAGACACAATTCAACCCATAACACTGAGCAAAAATGTCATCTGTTCTCACAACACTGAATGGCCCCAGTCTTCTGCATGTTTCACAGAAAGGTGAAACTGAGGCCCAGGCATGAGAGGCTGCCTGTCCACTGGAGCTACAGTGAATCACCGGCTGGAGCCAGAAGCTGACCCAGCAGCCCAGACTTCAGCCTGGGGCAGTCACCGCAGGCTCCTGTCAAGCCAGAAAGCAGAGGCTTCGGAACTTGAGTCTGAGTCCATCCAATACTGTGTGGTTTGCTCAGAGAGCCTTTTATTTACTTTAAAATATAGACAATATAGAGAGCTGCATGCCCTCCAACATATGGGAAACAACCTCGGTTCAGATGATCTGCAAAACCCCAAATTGCCCCCATTAGGTTCGCAGGAACTTCTTTGCTGAGCACTACTGGACCTCAAACCCCACTCCCTGGACAGCCTCCAGTTAGTCATCTGGTCACTCTGGAGCCTGAAAACCCTCACAGGACCCCATCCCTACCCCCCCTTTGCCACATCACCGGGACTCACTAAGTCCATGCTCGGTTCAAATCCAAAATATCACTTTTTTCTTTTTTCAAAATCCTGCATTATCTTCTAGATAACCGGGGACAACCCTATCCTAGGTCTCCCAAGGGTTACCTGACACAACACAGGGCAAAAAATTTAGATTGGAGAACCCCAAATTCACCCAGCATAGCTTAGCAAGCCTAGCACCTCCATGGTGGCCACTCAGACAGCTCTGATCAGCCTCCGAGCTGGAATTCAGCAGGCAGGAGATCCTTGTCCGTGGAAATTCTGAGGCTATACCTGATTCTCTCTGTGGCTCAGCCGAATCCCTACATAATGAACTCAGCTTCCTGTGGATTGCCTGTGTGGGCATAAAGGCATTAAAACATGTACTGGGAGAATCAATTCATACATCCAAGGTACCAGGACTTCTTGGGGATGGTCAACATAATTGCTGTTGGAACTTTGAGAAGAACTTTGGCACAATGCTTGGCTGCAGACAGGGCCTCAGGCTGACGGTCTTGGCTCTCAGGGTTTACAGTCAAAAGCAGACTGTGAAATAGACTCACTCAGCCCACTAAGTGTTGCTCATTTGCCTGTTTGCTCCGCACTCTAGCTTACTGCTGCCTGGCCCTGCATCGCAGAAGACTACATTTCCCAGGCGCCCTTGCCTGCTGACTTTGGGATAGCCTTGGCCAATGGGAGGCATGATAGAAAGCTGCACCTCTCTGCTCTGGGCAGCATCTCAGGCCATGGCAGCCTCTGCTCTGTGGCTCTGGCTCCCACCGCACTGGCCAGCCACAGTCTCAGCTTCTGCAGGTGTCCCTGTTGTGGTTGCCAGGAATGCCACCTCCCCCTTATCCCTCCAGCCCTAAGTAGGGGTGTTGGAAGCTTCCGTGTCACTAATTTCTGTTTAGTTTCTAAGCTCTCCCATCTCTGTGTAACCAATTCCTGGTGTTCAACTCTCTCTGTGTAACATACTTGGTGGTTTCTGTTTTCTGTCTGGACTCTGACTAATACAGCAAATGACAGAAATCCAATCAAACCAGCCAGGAAAGAGGAGGAATGTATTGCTTTGCAGAAGGAAACAGTGGGACGGGCAGGGTGCAGCTGGGTCTCAGGAGCAACTGGGTCCACAGCTCTCTGCAGCACTCACCCTACCTTTCTCTGCAGGCTGCCTTCCTTCCTCCACATGCCTCGGGAAGTGGCTCCCAGCAGCTCTCAGACTCACATCTCCAGGCCCAATGCCAGAAAGGAACAACTATCTTTTTCTTCAGTTCCAATTTAAAAGTCACCAGGTAAAGGCTTCCATTGACCTAGCTTGGGACATGTGCCCACTTCCATGGCCAAGCCACCAGGGAACTGGTTGACAGAGCCTACTAGAGTCACATGGCTGGGGCAGTGTCTACGAAAACAGTGCCAGAGGCACCCCTTGAGTGATAACGGAGGTGCAATCTCACACGAAGAGAGCGCAAGACAAGGAAAGGAAAGCAGCAGATACGAGTAATGTCTTACCAAGCTGCCCACAGCTTCGCGAAGGGACACAGCCAGTTTCTCATCCACACAGGATGCCTCCGCACATCCTAGGTAATCACTGTGCCTGAGAACATTCCATCAGATGGAAGAAGGGGGAAAAATGTGCCTGCTGGATCCCTCCTATCTCCTGTCTCTCCTAGGGCAGCGTTGTCTGCACGAGGCATTATGTCCCCCATGCTGCACAGCAGCCAGATGATGCTTTGAAAACCCAAATCATATCATATTTGTTCTGTTCTTCAAACCCCTAAAGACCTCCTGTCACACTCAAAACAAAATCCATGCTCATCATGCCCCGATGTACCTGACCACAAGCCTCCTGCCGGCCACGCTCCCCTCACTTTCCCCCTTGTCTAGCAGCACTGGCCATTCTGCTGCTGCTAGAGGCCTCAGCCAGCACACTCCTGCCTCAGGACTTTTGCTCCTGCCATTGCTGCTCCGAGATGCGCCTCCTCTAGAACTAGCTTGGCTCTGGCCCTCGTCTCTTTCAGTCTGTGCTCAAAGTCAGCTCCTCAGAAAGGCCTCTCTGATCACCCAGGCTGCAGTAGCTTTCTGCTTCCCACTCTTCCCCTTACCCTCTTTCTCTAAACTCATACCACTTTGCACTCGTGACATGAAATTGTGTGTGTGTGTGTCTGTTTCTGCCTCTTCTCCCTCCCCATTAGAATGTAAGCTCCATGAGTAAGGGGCTTTGTTATACTCCCTACTTTAGCTAGAACAACACCTGGTACTACCAGGCTCTCAATAAAGATTTGTGCAATGAATGGATTAATCTGGTGGGGGACAGATTGATCACTGTGGCATGACAAGGGCCGACACAGACATAAGAACAAGAGTGTTGGGTGAGATTCTCTAGCCAGAGGCATCTAGGAATTACCACAGGCCATCAGCAGCTGAGGCCATCCTGCCTGCAGTTTCCAAACCAGTTCAAATATGATAGATTTTGATCAGAGACGGCTGACTGGGAGAAGCCAAACCACCTCTGGTGCAGGACAGGGCAAGGTAAGCACAAGGAAGTCACTAGGGCCTGTGTTAAAACACTGTCTACTTTCTATTTTTAAAATGTTTGTCATAGAATGTCAGGGTAGAAGGGGAGTTTGGGAATAATATGGTCAGCTCTCCTGCTGTACAGATTAGGAAACTGTGTCTCAGAGACAGTAAATGACTTTCCAAGTGACAGGGTGAGTTGGTGACCAACTAGGTGCCCCTGCCTGGGATTTGTAGACACTTTAGGTCTCTCAATTGCTTAAAGGATTTGGTCCTAGGGACACTTGTCCTTTTAGACAGCAGACTCTGAGAAACTTCTCTGCCAGTATTGCTAAGGTGAAACTTACAAAGAAGCTTCATTGTATTAAAACACAAAGCAATAGAGTGGTTTGTCAGGATGTTGAGGATTTTCCTACTCTTTTTTTCAAAAATTACATTTTGTAAACATCACCAGGGCATGGACCACACCTGTCTGATTCAGGTGCCTGGCACATGTTAGACATTCAGGAATTATGATTGAATTAGTTGGTTAAGGAAACTGGAAAGTAATTCCCCTGGAGGAAAAAAAGCTGATTGTGAAGTTTGGTATTCTCTCCATTCTGCGTCCATATGGGGAGAGGATGCGGGGAGGCTTAAATTTTAGAATTACGATGGGAGTGTTAGAATGACAAACTAAGGGATTTCCCTGATTCAAGTAATTCAGTAAGGATTAAAAAGCAACAACTTTCACCACTCAGCACCCATGGTGTTTTTCTCAATTTAGAGAGTTAGAAGTGTTTGCGTGAAACTTGGTAGTTATTCATACCCTTGTAGTGCCAGATTTAAGTGGAGATGTCACAAGAAATGTCCTAATAAAAGCTTTAGTTATGAAATTATTGACATTTTCTGTCTGCCATCAGTATGAGAGAGAAAGCTACCTTATTGTACTTAGGAGTCTGCTCTTTTTCTACTTGCTTTTTAAGACCACAATTTATTCATGAATGGTTTTAATAACACGTCCTATTCCTTTCCAACATGTGGGAGTCAATCATGTGTAACAAAGGGCCACCACTGCCACATGCCTTAATAACAACTCACTTCTTTTAAGACATGAACAAACCCCTCATGAGCTGAGTCAGCAAATCTAAATACACAGCCAGACTGCAGAAGCTGAGGATGACAACGCCCTCAGAGCTGGGCAAGAAGGGCTCCTGCCCTGGGCCATTCTTTACAGGCCCCCTCTGGCCCTCTGCTGGTCTTGGGGCTGTCCACAGGGCAAGGATTTTGCAGGGCCAAGGGAAGATACCAGCCCCAAGCTCAGTGCTTCCTTCTGAACCACTCTGGATACCTGTGTGGGCCTCTGCCCAGGGCTCCTCCTCCCAAGATGGGAGCAAACCACCCCCCTAGCAAAGACACACTAGACTTAAAGGGTGGCAGAGCTGGGCTGTGGGAACTGGCACCACCCCACATGGGCACACAGATGCTCCAGGTTCGGGTCATGACTGGAGGTAGAAGGAGCAGAGTGGTGGACGGGGGCCGGGGATAGTTCTCCTTGCTCTAGCATATTCCAGCACAGGACTCTGAAGAGTCTGAAGTTGTAAGTTAAAAACTGATCTTCCCAGTTGTTATAAAGGGTATTTTGTCAAGGAAGAAGGAAAGAACATACAAGTTTGTAGCTTTGCTCATAAGTCTTGAATACTTAGCCATACACTACAGGGACCTCCATTTCTACACCCACCCTGGGCATCAAGGCCCTGGGAGCCCACTGCTGTGGGGTACAAAGTCTGCAGGGAGGGAGGGTATAATTGGAGCACTGAGTCCCAGAGCAGCCTCCGACCTTCCTCTGAGAGAAGGAAGGTGAGACTGTCCTGGGAACTGGGGTGGGTGGCCCAGGTCACTGCAGCTCCCAAAAGTCAGCTGTTCCCAAAAGGGGAAGAGAAGGAGATGAAGTCAAAGAGCTTGTGTTGGGGAGGGAGAGAGGGCCTAAGGGACTTTAGAAGGGCCTAGACAGGTTACTTTCTTTGGAATGTTGATTCTCCACAAGGCTTGGAAGGATTTTGAGAGGAGCTGAAGGGAGTGGAGGGAGAGGGCAGAGGCATTCCCGCTTTTCCCAGACCTTGGAGCTGGGTGGTTGGAGGGGCAGGGTTGAGCTCCAAGTCAGGTGGCAGCAGAGCGGCCAGGTCCAGGCCAAAGGTATAACTCTGGGCAAAAACCTCAGTTTTTTTAGCTGGCAAATGTGGCTAACACTCTCAGAGGGTAGTACAGAGCCCCAAACGTAGTAGCTAATCAATTAATAATAATGATGAACACTGACAGTGTCAGGGCAGCCAAAAGGCAGGTGCCCACAGGGTAAATGAGGCTCCTTCCATCCCAAGACATCTCCCCTCCCCAGGCTGTCCCGCATCCATTCAAATCTGCCACTTAAACTCTTGTTTGTTAAAATGTAGACAAGACTGCCAAGGGCAAAGTAAGAGAAGAGAAGGAAACAGCCGGGCCACCACCCAGGGAGAGGCAACTTGCAAAGGTCTCTGCTCCAGCTGGTGGAAGCCGCTGGTAATCTTATGTTCTCAGCCAGATGGGTTGGTCCATCTTCCCGTTTGTATTAACATTTCCTCCAGAGGTTATTTCATTCACCCCTCTGCCTCCAGGCAAGACTACTAAGAATCCCCAGGGACACCAGAGGACCTACTTGCTTTTAAAGTCTCTAGGGAAGGGGGACTTCATAGCCCCTTCCTTTGTCCCCCCCGCACATTTTAGGCAGGGAGTTTACATATATGTCTCAGAAATGGCATCAGAGTCACAGAACTTTCTAGTGATCTAAAAGGCTACATTGGCCTCTGCCTCCTTCCTCTCCTGGCACCCCCTGCTCATCTAACTTACCTTAGAGCTCCCACCTACAGAAGACCCTCTTAGAAGGAACTAATTCACAGAAACCATTTAGAAAACCTCTTTTTTTAATTGCTGGATTTTCTTTTAACCTTTTTATGTTGGGTTAAAAAAAAAAAGCTAAATCTAGACTAATAACCTGTCTTTCTAAAAAATTACTTTATTGGACTAAAATCAAACAAATGTTTTGTTTTTAATTTCCCAAAATAAACAACACATGTGGATCCAGGCTCTAGGTTTTGTACCTGTCTCCCAATCAGCTCATCCCTGATGCAGAATATGAGTAAAACCATGCAGGAGAGGAAGGTTGGGCAGAGCAAAGCTCATTCCTTCTGGGCCAACGGCCTGATTGCCATCAGGCAAAGCCTGAGACTTCTGTGTCCCAGCCACATAGTTAATTATGATTTGGAGGCTGACGGAGCTGCATAGGCATCTCCGGAAGCTAGAACCTTCTGATGGCTGCCCACACACAGAGGGAAGCAGGACTCACTTCAAACAAAAATTGTATCATAAGATTAAGGCATCAAGCAGCAAGCATCAGGGCTGTGCATAAAGAACCTTAGAAATAATTTCTTCAAAAGATCTGGCTTTAGAAATTAGCAAATAGATTCTAGAGAGACAAAGCCACTTGACCAGCAAGGCTGCAGGGCAGGACTCATCCGTGCCAGGACTAGGAACCGAGAGGTCCCGAGTCCCAGCCCTAAGCTGTCTCCATAATACCACTTGCCCCCCTCACCCCAACTGAGACCCCAGCAGCCAAGAGGAAGTTTCTGGGTCTCACCGTGCTTGCCTTTGAAGTGTCAAACATAAGCCGAACCCAAATTGTCTCCTCCCCCACCCACCTTCTCCCACTCAACAATAGCTAAGTGAACTCAGCTGAAAGTTTCCAAAGAATTTCATTTTGGAGCCAAGCCCAGAGATGGAAACTTTCAGCCTGGGAAGGGAATGCAACAGGACACAGAGCAAGTGAAAACAGAAGGGCAGAATTAGGAACGAGAAGGGCATCACAGCTTCCGCACATCTGTCCCATGGAGGCCCAGCACCAGGCCTGATCCAACCTGCAGTTTTCCCCCAGGTGGGGCACCCAGTTGCCACAGGGCTGGGCATATGCACCCTAGGCCTTGGTAACAGGGGTCTCTGGCCTTTGCCCTCTGTGGCTAGACAGCTCATCACTTCTTTCAGAGATGTCACTGAGGGCTCAGGGCTGGGCTTTCCCTGGGTTTGACCACGCCTGGCCTAATGTGGAGGCCACCAGGTACCAAGGGGTCTTCAGGGCCCCTTGCTAGCTGCAGAGGGGGAACTCAAATGACCCAAGGTCTTCTCAGCAAGTGGGGCTTATGGAGACTGGAGAGAAATCTCTCATTACTGGGACCACCAAACCTCCCATTTGCGTCTCCAAATGGACCTAGGTATTTCTCCATCAAGAGAATCCTTCTCTAAAGAAGGGTGAGAGCACCTGCTAAGCTGCTGTCAGAGTTAAATGAAATAAAGGCTGAGGGCCTGGTGCTCAAATTGACCACTGACCACTAGAACAAAAGCTCCTTGAAGCAGGGCACCATCTGGCTCTGTATCCCCAGGGCCTGGCACTCTACTTGGCATACAGTGGTGCCTACTTAATACTAGATGATCACACAGTTATGCACTGAGAGCCAGTGAAGAGCTGGGGAACCCGGAGGGCCACACACACACATCACCAGCAGCCAGGCCTCAGCTCCGGGATGCTGTGGGAGATAATGCATCTCTGTAACACAGAGGAGGCTTCCCATGGAGGCTGTGGCCCCTGTGAGGAGCCCCCAGGGAGGCTGGGCGGGGAAGAGCTTCCCTCAAGGGTCAAAAGCAATAAGGTGGGCCAGTCAGGAGTTCACTGGCAAGCCCAGTTCTGGAACCCAAGCTGAGGTCAGGCACTCCTCTCCCAGCCACACTGTGATTTGCACTCCCCACCCCAGATCGCACCTGGGGAAGCTCAGAAATATCCCATAGGGTGAGTTCTCTCTTACCCAGAGGATTGCACACACAGCTCATTCAGTGGCCAGGAAACAGCTGGGTAAGCACAAAGCACAATACAGTAGGCAGGGATTGTCGTCTTCAGTACAACTAGCACACAGAGTCTCCCATTTTACATAGGAGGAAACCGAGGCATGGAAGTGCCTCCCATTTTACACAGGAGGAAACTGGGGTATAGAAGGTCTGGGCAGGGATCAGAGAGCCCATGACAACCTTTGGGGTTAGAGATAACAAGGACTTGGATGTCCCCCAAACATCACCTGACAAGCTTATCCTGGTACCTGGAATTATGCCATTTAAAAAATGCATTCCTTTAGGCCCAGGACAGCAGTGTCCTTGGATCTGTAAAGAAAGGAAAGGTTTGCACTTCAGCCATCAACTGCCACAGACCTTCAGAGGTGTCAGCTGCCCTGGTGTGGCCTGCCCTGGGGATCGCCCAGGCCTGGCAATCGGACCCACTCTCCCTTTCCTGTCTCATCTCCGCAGCCTTGCCCAGCTTCCCACAGGCCAGCCACACTGGGTGAACTGATGTCCCTCAACTCTACCTAACGTCATACTCTGCAGGCCTTTCCTTGTTCTGTCCCATCAGCCTGAGCTACAAACTCCTACTCATCCTTCCAAGCCCAGCTCAAATGTCACCATCCTGCTCCAGACAAACTTGCTAGCTTCCCCTGGGCTCCCCATGAAAATAGTTCTCAGGGCTAAAATGAGCCTTTAATGTGTTACACTATAGTTATAGTTCATGGATCTATTCCTTGCCCTAAAGTCCCTCTAGGAAGACTAAGTCACCTTCATGCCCCACAGCATACAAACACTTTATTATGCGTGCCCCTCTCAGTGTCTCAAATGGAAAATTAGTTTTCTTAATCATCAATATATTTTTATTTATTTATGCCTTTTTTATTGTGGTAAATATGTATGATATAAAATTTACTGTTTGAACCATTTTTAAGTGTACAGGTTGGTGACATAAAGCACACAGCACTCACATTGTTGTGCAACCATCCATCTCCAGAATTTTTTCCATCATCCCCAACTAAAACTCTCCAACCATTAAACAACAATCTCCCACTCTCCCCACCTCCCCCTGCCCCCTGGGAATCACTGTTCCACTCTCTGTCTCTGAATTCAATTACTCTAGATATCCCATATACGTGGAATCATACAATATGTGTCCTTTTGTGCCTGGCTTACTTCATTTAGCATTATGTCCTCAAGGTTCATCTATGTTGTAGCATGTCAGAATTTCCTTCCTTTTCAAGGCTGAGTAATATTCCATTTTTATGGAAATACCAGGTTTGGTGCTCTATTCATCTGTTGATAAGCATTTGGGTTGCTTCCACCTTTTGGCTCTTGTGAATAATGCTACCACGAATGTGCATGAGCAAATAGAAAGGCAACTTTTGAAGGGAAGGGAAGGAGCTCTGGGTGAGAGGGCCAAGCGAAGGAAAGGGGACCTGGGACCCCTCACCTCGGGGGAGGGTGATGAGAAGAAGCCACGCCTATCCCCTCCTGTCTCCACTGCCTTTGCCCCTTAAGAGGAATGGGCTGGAACTACAGCTAGGACTAACATGAGCACGTGCTCATGCACAGGAACAGAAGAAAACATGAGGCTATGCTTACGCCATGCCAGGTAACATCCTAAGCACCTCGCACATATTAACTCTCTTAACCCGCACAATAGCCTTCTGTACAAATAGTACAAACATCCCCATTTTACAGAGAGTAAAGCAAGGCACAGAAAGGTGAAGTAGTCTGCTCACATCACCAGCCAGCAAGAGGCAGAGCCAGGATTAGAACTTAGAACTTCACATCTATGCTGGAGACCCTCACAGAGAGAGGGCGGAGGAGGGGAAATGTTCTCACGCCCTGATCTGCCTCAACACCTTCCCGAAGCAGAGAGAATGAGCAATTGGAGGTGAAGAATCAGGGAGAATCTGGTGGAGAAAGGTCTGGGCTGAAGTCTTGTGGGGTTTGAGAAGCTGAGGGGCCCAAAAGGGGGCCAGAGGCGGTGGCTGGTCTCGAGAGGAGAAAGGGTATAATCCTGAAGCCAGGAGGACTCCTGGAGGGGGAGCCCTCTTGGCAGCCTAGGTTTCTGCGGGTCCACTTGCCTTGGGAACCGCAAAGCCAAAATGTAAAGGAATCTATTTTCTAAGGAAAACACATACTTATACATTCTGAGTAATTTCCCGTGGAACAAGGAAAAAATAAACACAACACCCCAAATGGTTTTTCACTTACAAATGGGTTCAAGTAAAGAGAAGTGGGAGATGAAAATATAGGATCAGGGGAAAACGCTGTTCTGGTTCCAAACCTCAGAAAGGGCCCCGAGGCTTGAGGGCTGGGCGGGCGGGTGGGGAGCAGGGCAGGGGTGAGGCGCGCAGAGCCAGGGCATTGCTGCCTTCCCTTCTGAGAGCTGCTTGCCCGCCCTCAGAGGACTGAGGACTCGGACTTGGATCTCACACACAGAAGGGGGTCTGCCAACTAGAGGGGGAGAAATCATAAGAGCACATGCCATGAGCACAGACCAGGTTCGACAGGCAAGTGCATTTTATGAATTAGCCAACCAATGGTGGTGCGGGCAGGTAACAATGACAGCAATGGTCCTGTTGTCACAAACCGGACTGTTGGGGAAGAACAGGCAGGGGAGGATCCAGGGAGACCAAGCAAGGACAATGAAATGGGGATCAGCAGACCCTAAGCATCGTTCCAAAGAAGCTCTGAAAGAGAAAATGGTAAAGGACAGAAAATGGTAATCATGAACTAATCACTTCACTTTCCTGGGCCTCGCTCAGTCTCCCCTATAAAACAAGGGGTACACTATTTGATTTCTAACATCCCTTCCTTACAATTCCAAATTAGACAGGGACATAATTGAGTGGGGGGCAGATTTGCAGAATGGGGGTTGGGGTTGGGACCTGCAGGATGGGTGCTTGAGAACCAAGAGAATTCGGAGCAGCTGAGTCAATTTGCACTGCAAATCAGACCCAGGGAGAACATCCTGATTGGCAGGAGTCCCGGGTTATTGAAAATTTGGCAGCTCCAACATTCAGAGCAGCTGGCCTGAACTTGCTCTAGCAGAAGAGTCATACCATGTAGGGGTTGCCGCGTCTCCAGGGCCCCGAGGGTCTCATTCTGCCTGGGGACAGCCTGAAGAGTTTGGGTTCCCCCAGCCAGCAGTGACCTACCTGCTCTGTCTATACAGCATTTCACCAGTGGCAAGCCCTCTGGCCTCTCTGACCTCATTTGACTTTCACACCAGCCTGGTGAGGAAGAATGAATCCTCATTCCCACTTTACAGATGAGGAAACTGAGTCTCAGAGAAGGTGTTATCTTGGTAAGCCACAAGCCTAGCAGAGGCAGGAATGAGTTCATGTGTCCTGCCTCCTTCCCAGAGGAAGCATCACATGGGCACCTGCAGGGGTGCCATTGTCCCCCAGTGTATGCTAGTTAGGGGGCAGAATGCCAGGATAAGAACCCCATCTTGTCCTCTGCATAACCCCCATCTCTCTTCCCCCAGGGCCCACTGGAAGGTGCTGGAGGCAAGGAGGCCCAGTGGTAAGAACACTAGACTGGGGCCCAGGAGACCTGTGTCCAAAGCCACCTGCCCTTGAGAAAGTCACAGTTTCCTCATCTGTAACAATAGAGGTTTCACTAGATTAGTAGTTTCCAGTATTTAAGAATCAGATCCATGTTCTTCCCCATATGAATCTTTCTAAACCCCTAGCTGAAAAGAGAGAAAGTAGGGCCATTCCAAAATCAGAGGAGTGGAAACCTGGCAGAGTTAGCTGCTCATCAAATGCTGAAACCCCTCCATAGAACCAAAGACAGTGTAGAACACAGCTTGAAAACCACCCAACTTCCCTCCCAGTCTCCTTTAAGGCCTTCATCCTTCTCCACAAGGTCACTAAAGGACAGAACATTTCAAAGCCTGATGTAGGCCTCTTCTCTGTTCTCATGCCATTCTACATGTCAAACACCATCAAAGTGCTGTCAACTCCCCAAGTTTAATTCCAAGTCACAACAAATGCCTACCCAACACCTACCCTTGGTTGTCTGTATTAGTTATCTATTGCTGTGTACCAAATTACCCCAAAACTTAGTTGGTTAAAAACACCAAACATTTATTATCTCACATAGTTTCTGAGGGTCAGAAATCCAGGAGCAGCTTAGCTGGGTGGTTCTGGCTCAAGTTCTGTCATGGGGTAGCAGTCAAGATGCCAGCTAGGGCCGCATCATCTGAAGGCCCAACTGGGGCTGGAGGACCCATTTCACTCCCATGCTGGCAATTTGGTGCTGGATGTTGGCAGAAGGCCTCAGTTCCTTGCCATAGGCCCGCTCACAACATGACAGCTGACTTCCCCATCGTGAGTGATCCAAGGGAGAGTAACCAAGATGGAAGCCATGATGCTTTTCATGACCTCATCTTGGAAGTCAGGCACAATCACTGTCACTATATTGCATTTATTAGAAGCGAGTTACTAAATCCAGCCCACAATTAAGGGAAGAGGAATCAAGCTCCACCTCCTGGAGAGAGGACTATCAGAGAATCTGTGGGCCTATTTTAAAACCACCACACTGTCCGAGGGCAGACTTATGAACTTCTCCCCCAAACCCAGTCCCATTCAACTGGTACCTGTTAGGGTAAATGGTACCTACTAAGCCAGCCAGAAGCCTGGGACACCTCCTGTCCCACACTAACATCCCCTCATCTCTAATCGAACACCAAGTCCTCACCTTCTCATCTCCTAACATCCTAACCACAAGTAGCAGAGGGTAATGGTTAAGAGTATGAGCTCCCAGTTTGAATCCTGGCTGCAACAATTACCAAACCTCTCTCTGCCTGTTTCCCCATCTTTAAATGAGAAGAATAGTACCTACCATACTACGAGGATTAAACACTCCATTTAAAGCCCACAACAGAATGCCTGGCACATATTAAATACTAAGTAAATACTTGCTATTATATTTCTCAAATTTGTATCTCTCTCCATCTGCATGGGTCTAAGCAATTGTCACCTCTCTCCTAGATGATTTACATAGCCTTCTATTTGGTCTCCTTAAGTCTACTCTATTCTCAAATATGGTCTCCACAGAGCAGCCAAAGGGAGCTTTGCAAAGTGCACATATGATGTTAAACACCCACTCTCCACCACCATTGCTTACAAACCCTCAAAGGTTTCCCACTGCTCTGAGGTTGAAGACAAAGCCTTACTCTCATCTGCATGGCCCTGCATGGTATGGGCCCTTGCCTGCGTCTCCAGCTATCTCTCTGGCAAGGCTCCCCCTCTCTGCTCTTCACATACTCTTTGAACACATCATGCTCCTGTCTGCCACAGGGCCTTTGCCCCTTCTGCTCCTCCAGTAGAAAAATTATGTCCTCCCTCACACCACCTTCCCTCACCTAGACAAAGTCTAATCATCCTTCATATTTCAACTCGGGGCTTATTGTCCAAGGAAACCCCAGAAATTTCTTTAGAATACATATCCCAGTCTGTAATTATTTGAATAATCCTTCTCTCTCCCACTGGACACTAAGCTCCACACGTGCAGAGACCACACCTTCCATTGCTCACCACTGTGTACACAGCTCCTAGCCCAGTGCCTGGCACAGGGTCAGTTTCCATTAAGTGTTGTGGAATGAATAATGAAATGCTCTTGCTCTCTTAGATACTGTGGCAAGGGTTCCAAGACCCAGGGACCGGCCGACAGAAAAGGATCCACCCTCCACAGCTCGCTTCCTCCTTCCTCACCCAGCCTGGAGGGCCTGACTTACCAAGCCACCCCTTAGCGGGACCATCAGCCTGCGTGAGCATGCTGAGACACCAGACCCCTGCTGGGAACACCCCAGGGGGGCTTCCTGCCTCCCTCTAGTTCTGGCGGGGCTCTCCACACCTCTGAGAAAGAGAAGGATGAACTTCGTCTGTGGCTTCCTCAGATGCCTGGGAAAGGCTCATATCTGCCTGGCTTCCCCCAGGCCGGAGTTCCTGGCAGTCCAGAGCCCTGGCCTTCTCCTCAACTGCCCTCCCTGAAATCAGGGTCAGGAAACACATTCACTCTCCATTTCGTTTCTTTCTTTGCCCAACTTCAGCCACTTCCCAGGGACTCTCTCCCCCCAACTTTTCTGTCTAGGCCCTTGGAGGGCTGTGGGGAGTGGCAGAGAGCACATGCCACCTAGGTCCTGGCCTGCTGTGCCACCAGCTTGCCTGTGGCCTTGGGAAAGTTGCTTTCTTTTCCTGAGAATAGACTATGACTATTCCTCCTGCAGGCGCTCAACACTCTATGTCTGCAACTGTCCCCAAGTTACTTCTTCCACCTCTTTCTCCAGCCATTCTCTGATGATGGGAACCCTCTGTCACACAGAAAGGACTGTTCCTCCCTGGAAAGAGTGTGTGCTAGTTCTGAGCTGAGCACAGAAATCCAAGTGTGGCCCACTGAGAGAAGAGAGCCCGCCTCTCACGTCACACGGACACCTAGTTTTACCCATGACCTCCACAACTGCCCTCTTTGACCTTTCCTGTCCATACAGCTAACTTCTTTATTGTGACTCTGTCCACCCGTGCCTGTTGCTGGGCTGCCCAATCTGACGACCCTGTCTGTCTCCCAATGTCTGTGGCACTCCTATTCCCACTAGAGTCGCATGACCCCCACCTGCAGCTTACCCAGTCACAACACCTAGCATGAATCCCAACAGGAAGCCAAAGACAGAAAAGGAGTCTCATCCCCTCCCCTTGGGTCACAGCCTCCTTTGCCCTGGCAGCCCAAGGCCCACGCCCATGCCCATGGCTGCGGCCTGCTCCTGCCCCGGGCCCAGCCTGAGCCCTGTCTTGGGAACCTGCCTTGAGATCCAGCCCCACCTGCCCAGAGCCCTTATCTTGCTCCTATTTCCGCTCTTGTTCTGAGGCCCTGCTGCCAGGGTGCAGACATCCCTGGGCCACCTGAACTTCTGAAGTTCACCTTCTCCTGAGCCCCAGGCGGTGGGCTGAGCCCACCTGGTATGACACCTTACTCCCTATCCTGGTCCTCCATCCACTCATCTGGGCCATGACCTTCTCTCCCTGTCCCCTGGCCTGGATCACCCCCGGCACAGTCTACCTGCAGTGTTCTGCCTGCCTGTCCCCTAGCTACGGGCCTCCTTTACTTTGCTCTGTGCAGTGGGATGACCCAAGATATTCCCCAAACTACCCCTCGCCAAGCATTTCTAGGACCCCAGAGCAGATTGGGACGGGACTTTTAGCTCTTGCCCTAAGATATAATAATGTTCCTTTTCTTATATCCCTGTGTCCAGAATATCATTCAACAAAATGTTGAAACCATCATTCAACATCATTCAACATTCAACAAAATGTTGAAATGATTCAACAAAATGATTTTTTTTTTTTTTGAGAATCTAATCTGTGCTGGTCTCTATTTTATGCACTGGGATTGAAGCAACCAACAAAACAGACAGGAACCTCTGCCCTCATGGGTTTGCATTTTAGTGAAAACTTGCCAGAGAGGGAACCAAAGTCCAGAGAATCTCCTCTGCCTGAAGCCTCTCCACTTACCAAGTGGAGTCAACCCTTCTGGCGCCCCATCCTGGATCCCAAGGCACTGCCTCCTTCCAGCCCAACTCCTGGTCCAGCTGCTGCTCTCCATGGTTCCCATTCAGGGCTCCCCCAGTCTTCCCGTTACTTTTCCTTCCCGCTTCCTCTTCTTGGGTCAGATTCACCAGTCAGCGCTTTTGCCTCCGAGGAGGAACCCTCTGTCCCCTCTCCAGTAACCAGCCCCCTTTGTTTTGTCTGATCAGCAAGGCTAGCCTGCCTGCGCTGCCCTCCAGGAAGATTTTCTCCTCCCCAGAGGCTGCCACTGGAGTCCACAATGACAGGGGAGATGAACATTTCCCAGTTGGTCGCCAGCCCTCAGCAGAGCTTGGCCTGGGGCCCGTGCAAGCATCTCAGGAGATGGAAATCAACTTTCCTGGACCCAGCCCTGGCTTTCCAGTGAGAGCCCACAGCCTCCGCAAGCTGCTGGCATCCACTCTGGAAAGGACATATGGGATGTAAACAGGGCCGTGTATGCCCTGCAACTTGCGGGCTCCAGGGGGAAGGCCTGGCCCTTCCCATAGGAGTGGACCTGACACAGGCACTATGGTTCTGGTCCCCATGTGAACCTGGTGAATAACCACCCCAGCCAAGGTGTTGGCCTTTGGGACCCCTGAGTCACAGGCCAACCAAAGAACTCCTGAGGCCCCTGAGGTTGGGAGAGGGACTGGGACCTGCAATGCCACATACCACGGATGCCACATTCCATTGGCTTTTCCCGCCCAAACAGGGGGCTCTCCTGTGTGACCTGACCCCTCAGGGTCATATAGTCCTGGCATGGACAATAAGAAACTGCATTTCCCCCTCCTTTTGCCCATCACATGCACTCAAAAAGAGAGTTGTCCATCCTCACAGGCCAAGCAACTAGCCGACACCAGCTTCCAGGTGAGTGGACAGCTCATGCCAGCCTGCCCTGCCTGCCAGCCTCACCAGCGTCTGGACTTTCCTAGGACCCTCCACTATGCTGGGAGCCCCGCAGACCTAGTTTTACACCATCATTAGCCCCCAGCCACCCTCTCCAGGGGACTGAGGCCCCATGTGAGTGGAGAGAACAGGCCGGGTGGAGAAGGGGCAGCTCTTCCAGTCAGCACAGCGAGCACCCTGCAAGTGAGCACGCTGGGTCAAGACAAGGAACAGCCGCTACAGAAGTCTGAGTGGACACCTGACTCTGGGGCAGTGCAACTCGATCCTGCAGAGGGAGACTGTAGAATGATTGAATCTTCCCTCACCAGGTTCCTCCTTCCCTGGTTAGAAGAGTTTTGAACTAAACAACATGAGTTAGTTCTGGAGCAAGCCAGCTCAGAGCTGCAGCCCAGGGAGACCCAGAAACAGAAGCTAAGAAGAGAACAGTAGCTTTAGGGGACCAGCTGTACTGGGAGGAGAAAGGGGGGGAAAATGGTTATGACCCCTTTGACCTCAGAAACCTAACAAGACTCTAACCAGGTCATAGTTGCAAGGAGAGGGGGTTAATGGTATTCAGAAGTTACAATTGAAATGATGGTGGCTAGAGTATTGGAGACACTTTCCAAAGAAAGCAGAAGAGGGGTTGGTGAGCAGGCATCATCCTTCCTAGAGATCAATGCCAAGAAGATCACTCTACAGACCTAGGAGGGAGAGAGTCCAGCATCCAGATTCCAGACGGGGGGCCAGGGATGAAGCTGAAAGTCCTGTCAGTTCTCCCCTCAAGCAGAGAAGGTCCTGCTACCGAAATGCCAGCAAGAAAGGAGGACAGAGAGGGTCCAGCCAGCCCCTTTGCTTTGGCCTGTATAGCTGAGGACTTGAGCAACCTCCAACCCCTAGGAGACAAGCCCCGGGGTCCCTCCCAGCATGGGAGTTTTAACACAGAGAGGGGCTGGGAACATGGCTCCAGGGGCTGCCACTAGAGTCCACAGTGACAAGGGGACCTCCCCTATCTGAAACAGTACGGAGTGGAACAAGATCAGTGTTCTTCACTGTCCCCCCCCCCAAGCATATTTCAACCAGAACTATTTACTTTCATCTTTTTTTGTATCTAGTTCTATTTATCTAGTTTTGTCTAAGGTTCCATTTTAGCTTTCATTTCTTTCATTGAAAGAAAAAGTTGCATAGTTAATGCCCGCCTCTGGACCCGATGAGGCCCAGGGATTCGTCCGGCTCTGACGATGCGTGCCAGCCAGTTCTCCCCCAATATCCACCTTCACTGGCTGCTGGCAACCCATCTTTGCTGTTGCGGGGCCCCGGCGTCCACAGCAAGATCATTTTTACAAGGGGAATACACCCCATGCCTCCCAGGGCCTTTGGATATTCCCTGGAGAGACACTGGCTGCTGGGAGCACAACAGGATGCCCTCAGGTGCAACCCTTGGGCCAAGTCCAACCTGTCCCCCTGGTGGAGCCCACACCTCCTGACTTTGCACCCCAGCTGGTCTCAAGGACTAGGGGAGGGGGGTTTGAACTTCTCTTTGGACTATAAAAATGAGGGGTTAGGATTAGCAATATTTCCCGGAATATGATTTGAGGAACTCTAATTCCATTAGATGCTCCACGGAAACAGGTTTCCCTGGACAAACAATCCCAGGAAACACTGCAACTGCACCAGCTGTCATGGAGTCTCTGTTCTCCTTAGAGGCTGTGAGGAACCTACAGTGAGGAGGAAGGGAAAAGGCAGTTTAACTCAGAGTGATGTTTTGTATCGGTGTCCATGCATGGATTCTGTTCTAAGTGCTTTATCTCAAACCCTCTGGGGAAGGCACTATCGTGAACCCCATCTTACAGAGGAGCAAACTAAGGCACAGGTTTTTCAGGTAGTACGTAGCAGAAGCAGGATTTAGATCCAGGCAGCCTGACTCCAAAGTGGGAACACCCGACCCCCACTCCACAGCACTTAGGCTCACTGGTGGCTGAACTGTGTGGAAAACATGTGGCCAGCACACCGCCACCTGGGGTCAGCCCTTTTTGCCCCAGCCTGGAGGGACAGAGGCTTCTGCTGGAAGGTCAGGTGCTTAAGTCTCTTCAAACTCTGACATTCTCCTGGTGGCCAGGCTTTGGGACAGTCTGCATGGGAGGCAGGTTTGGAGACAGGTGGCCCATTTCAGCACCTCTCCAATTAGGTTCAAGTAGGTGACTTGCTTCCTCTTGCACACCATGTGGCTGTCACTAGGGTTGCACAGAAATGGAGAAAAGACAAAAAAGCTTCCTGTGAAGACAAATGCCCTGGACAGCAGGGCAGGGTGGGGGGAGATCCAACGATGGTAGGACTTCATTTTTGCCTGCTCCTGCATTTTTTAGGTCTTCAGTACAAGACAGGCTGGGTGCTTGAGGCTAAGAGGGGCAGGCACATGAGTGGTTTGGGGGGAAACCTTGGTTGAAGGGGAATGGGTGTATTTATACTCAGTCTGGATCTACCAGCAAGTACCATGGCTCCCTTCCCTCCTCAGATTCTGGCCCTAGTTCTCCTACCTTCCTTAGCCTCAGAACCCTGACGCTTGTCTCCCCAGGCAGGCAGTAGAGATTTCCCAGGCTCCTCCTCGGGCTGCTCATCACCCAGGCTGAGCTGCCCACATGAAGCAAGAGGGAGACAAGGATTTGCCTGTTTCCTCTGTGAGAATTCCTTTCCCACCAGGCAAGGGCACTGCCGTGCTCAACTTGTGAATCAAAACACACCATCAAATGGGGAGTCTAGGCCAGGTGCGGTGGCTCACGCCTGTAATGCTAGCACTCTGCGAGGTGGAGGCAGGAGGATCCCTTTAGCTCAGGAGTTTGAGACCAGCCTGAGCAAGAGCGAGACCCCCATCTCTAAAAAAACAAAGGGGGGGTCTGAGAGCCCTCACTCAAGTCACCTGCATCTCTCCTTCCAAAGCACCTGTTCATGCATAAAACCTACCTCAGCTGGCTCCCCTCAGTAACAGCGCCCCCCTTCTCTGTGTGTCTCGTGTCTCTCCCTCTCAGTGTCTCTGTCTCTCTCAGTCTCTCTCTCAGTGTCTCTCTGCATCTGTGTGTGTGTCTCTCTTTATGTATGTCTCTCTAGGTATCACTCTCTCTGCCCCCCACCCTCCCTCTCTCTAGCTTAGTGGGCCTGTCTCATGGTGAGGTAAGCATCTAATTAGTCTTAGAGGTCCTCCTGTCCAGGGTTTCTAAAGCTGTGTTCCAGGACATTAATAAGTGTTTCATGACAAGTGTCCCAGATTCAAACATGACGTTTGGGAGACTCTGGGCCAAGGGGAGCAGAGCAGAACCCCCAGAGGCTGCACATGCGGGCTCTGCAGGGGGATGGCCATGAAGGCTGGGCTCCTCCCTCGCCTTCTCTGTACCTTTATGTTCTTAATCTTGTAACATGAAAATGACAATTATAGTACCTACCTTGAAAGTTTGTTGTGAGAATTAAATATGATATATAGGAAGTCACTTAGCACATAACACCCAATATTAACTACGATTATCCTTCAGACTCAGGGCAAAAGGAAGCCTCTAGGGTCCCCAGAAAAATGACAGCAGCTATCAGCAGACGTCCCCAGGCTTTGTCGTCTGGCCCAAAGGCAGTGATGAATAGTGGGAACTCTGGGCAGGTGAGAATGGAGCCCAGCCCCATCGCCAGGCTGAGGGGAGACTCTCTGGGGCTGATCCTTCACCAGCCCATTTTGCAGATGAGGAAACTGAGGAAAAAGAGCCAGAACTATGGATCCAGGCTCTTAATTCCAAGCACAGTGATCCTGCCCTTTTTCTGAGAGCCAGCTTGGAGTTTAGCAAACACCACCAAGGGAGGCTGGGGAGCAGTGACTGAAGAAGGGGACAGGGAGAACTCAGACCCTCCACCAGCCCCAGGAGGGTCTCTGGCTGGGTGCCAGGCTCAAGGCCAACCCGTCCTCCCCTGCCTCTGGCTTCAGGTTTTTCCAAATTCTGCCTCTGCCCCTGGAACGCCATTGCAGGCAAGGCTCTCCCAAGCCTCTGTTTACAAAATTATAAGCTTCCTTTGTCCCCAGGCTCCTCTGGTTACAATAATACTCATTGGCTCTCTGGAGCTTTCGGGGGCATGGAAAATGTGACTTCATTCCTCAAGGATTTTCTGCTTTGACAAAATGGCATTGGTGAAAGAAAACAAAAGAAGAACATCTTTGTCCATCCTTCGTATTTGCAGGAAAGGCAAGAGGACTCCAGCCTGCCAGCCCAGAGTCAGGACCAAGAGCCCCCAGAGGGTCCAGCAGGGACAGCCAGGGACCTCCACTGTCTCCCACACCCCATGGGCTGGAAGTCAGCATCACTAGGTGGGGTCTAAGGGGAGCAGGGAGGGAAAGGTTCACTGAAGACCGGTGTCAAAGGCAGGAAATGAATTCATCCTGACTTGCTATTCCACGACTTGACTATTTTATCATTTCTGTGCTTAGTTATTTACTCAGTCAGTCACTTGTCCTAAGTGCTTAACGCGAGGGGCTCTGGTGTCCAACCACTTGGGTTAGCAGCCTGGCTCTGCCACCTCTCCAAGCCAAAGTTTTCTCATCTGCAAAACAAAGACAATATAATACTGACCTCATAGGGCTGTTGTGAAGGCTAATGTGGTAACATGTGCCCAGCAGGTTGTGAGCTCTCAGGACATGATGGCTTTTACGGCTGTTGTTTGTTCTGGCAAACCTTTGTCAAGCAGAGCCGTGTGTCTGAGGACGGGCTGTTGGGGGTTCCTGTCTCAAGGCACCTGCAGTCTAGAGACCTGGCTCTCGAGTCTCCTAGTCCATGCCCATTTCTTCAAGCCTTGAATACCAGGGAGAGTTTAACAGGTAGACTGGCAGGTAAGTAGAAGAGCTTAGCGAGCGCTTGCTACATACAATACTCTATGTGGGTGCTATGGGAAATTCAGAAACAGCAACTATAAATTGAATTCCACAATTTCAAGTGTATGAGAAATGTCATTGTTTAACATTCCTTTAAGTCAAGTTAAATCTGTCTCTGATCCCTCATACCCCCTGGAGGCAGGAAATTCAGTCTCAGACATTAATGGGACACCTGCTCATCTTCTGTCTCACCAGCATCACAAGAAGGGGCACATGTGTGCTCACTGGCCCCTTGTCCACACTAGTTACTGCTAGACACCTGATTCATGGCCACATGGTCCTTAGGAGCCCAGTGGCTCTGCTGCTTCTTACCAACTGGTGCCAGAGAAAGCCAGGCCCTCACATATCACATAGTCAGTCCACTCTGAGGTCCTGCCCACCTGGATGCTGCCAGGAAAGAGGGCACTGGGCCTTTGGGACTCTTCCTGCAAAAGTAGTCACCTCTCAGAGAACTCAGGCTCCCAGAAAGAAAAAAAAAAGTCACAAAAGAGGCATGTGCCTGTAGTCCCAGCTAAATGGAGAAGCTGAGGCGGGAGGATCCCTTGAACCGAGGAGTTTAAGGTTGCTGCAAGCTGTGATCGTGCCACTGCACTGCAGCCTGGACAACAGACAAGACCCCATCTCAAAAAACAAAAACTAAAGTCACCAAAGAAAGCAATTCCTGCTCTCCATCCTGCTTCACCCTCCCAAAGCAGGGCTGCCACAGGAGCAGGCTGTCTACATAGGAGTTGGGGGCAGTGGAGGCCAAACAACAGGATGGACAAAAAATGCATCATCGTATCTCACAGTGATGGATGACGTGACCCCACCTCCAAAGAGGTGACTTCCAGGGACACACGATATCTCCACCCCCACCCCCATCCCCTTACCCACAGGCAGAGGATGCAACAAGCTGACATTTCAGGGGTAACAAGAAGCCATCCAGGAAGCAAGTCAATCTCCCCATGAGCTTCCTGAACACCTACACTCTCGCTTTCCCCTAAGGGCAGATGTCCTGGAGAGGTCTCTGCCAATAGGGATCGGTTGACTTATCACTGCCACCTCCCTGAGGCCAGGGCAAAAGGGAAGAACACAAGAAAGGAAATGGGAATTTATTTAGCACCCACTAGGTACCAGGTGGTTTCCCAAACATCCTACCTGTTCATCACAACAGCAAAAGGACCGCTGGTATTCCCTGCTATTCATGAGGAAACAAAGGTCCCACGAGAAGGGCCAAGGTCACATCATGACAGAGCTGAGCCGAGAACACTCAGCCAATATTTAATAATAATAATGACCCCATTACTCATGTTACCATCCCCATTCCCATTTTACAGGGCGGCTCCGAGGCGCAGCAACCGAGTGACCCGGGAGGGTCGGGAAGGCTGACCTGAGGCCTGACTCTTTACATCCTCATTTTTCTGCCACTGCGCGCGGGGCAAGTGGTTGGAAAGTCCTGAGATCTGAGAAGTAGGGGTCTGCCCAGGTTCCCGCAAATGGTAAAGATGCACCACCAATGCCACTGGCGGCTGTGCACAGGAAGACTCAAGATTATTTTGAAATAAAACTTTTATGAAAATGAAAATGCAAATGTTTAGAAATCAATTGAAGAGTGTTGCTTTAGAGAACAGAAGACAAAAATGTCTGCCCCCCACCGCAAATCAGTGGCCTGGAACCCTCGGCTTTTTTAAACCAGCAGAGAGAGAGCCAAAGAGAGGACCCAACGTGCTGAGCAGTCTTGGGCTGACACAGATGGAGAGGCCCTTCACCGGACAGATGAGACAACGGAGGTCCAGAGGACAGAGCCCACCCGCCCAGGGTCAGGCGCCTGAGTACACGCCCACCCCTCCGCGGCCGGGGCCTGCGGGGCCGCTCACGCGCGGGTCAAGACTGCCCCCTGGTGGGCTGGGGCCTCCCGAGGCGCGCGCCTGCGCTCTGATCCCCGCCAGGTCCCCCATCTGAAATAATCCGCACCTGCTCCTGAAGATCAACGCCTGTTTCCGGGAAGGGGCGCCAGCAGGCGGAGCAGCGTGGTCACCTGAAGGCCTGGGACGTCCCAGCTGACGGTGCTGGGAACACCGAAGTTGGGAAGGCCCTGCAGGGCTAACAGATTTAGCAAATGAAATACAGGATGCCCAATGACATTGGAATATCGGATAAACGGTGCAAAATTTGTTCGTATAAGTATGTCCCACGCAACGTGAGGAGGGTGTCTGCGCAAAAGGGGCTGGAGTTGGAGGGCCACGGGGATGGAGCTTGTTCACATACAGAGACAGGGAATTAATAGGTAATGTAGGTCCGCCCTCCACGCGTGTGCATTCCACAGCCATGGATTCAACCCACGGGGGACTGAAAATATTTGAAAAAAATAGACGGTCGTGTCTGTACATGTGCAGGCTTTTTTCTTGTCATTATTCCCTAAACAATACAGTATAACTATTTACATAGCGTTTACATTGTGTTAGGTATTATAAGGAATCAAGAGATGATTTAAAGAATATGAGAGGATATGCATAGGTTATATGAAAATACTACACTATTTTGTATAAGGCACTTGAGTATCACAGATTTCGGTATCCAAAGGGGTCCTGGAGCCATCCCCCACGGACGCTGAGGGATGACTGTACTAAGGATAAGGGGAGCCACGTTTCTCACTATTGGAGACGGGAGTCGGAAATATGGACAAAAAAGAAAACAAGAATAAACCCAGTGGAATGGTAGATATTGATGTGAACTCAATTTTCAATATATAGAGATTAAAAAAATACAGATATGAATGTGTGTGTGACTGTTTTAAACTGCATGTTTGTGTCCCCCCAAAATTCGTATGTTGAAACCCTAACCCCCAATGGAATGATATTAAAAGGTGGAGCCTTTGGAAGGTAATTAGGTTTAGACGAGGTTATTAGGGTAGAGCCCCCACAATGGATGAGTGTCTTATAAGAAGAGGAGACTAGAGCTTGCTCTCTCTGCCATGTAAGGATACAAGAAGATGGTCTTTTCCAAACCAGGAAGAGGTTTAAGGGGCGACCACAGATTGGGTGACTTAAACAACAGAAATTTATTTTCTCACAGTTTTGGAGGCTGGAAAGTCCAAGATCAAGGTGCCAGCAGGGTTGGCGTCTGGTGAGGGCTCCCTCCGGGGCTTGCCGCCTTGCTGCGTCCTCACATGGTGTTCCTTCCCTGTATGCAGAGAAAGATCTCTGGTGTCTCTTTCTCTTCTTACAAGGAAACTAGTCCTATCAGCCCCACCCTTAGGACCTCTTTTAACTTTAGTTACCTTCGTAAAGGCTCTGTCTCCAAATACAGTCACATTGGTGGTTAGGACTTCAATATATGAATTTTGAGGAAACACAATTCAGTCCATAACATCATCTGTACCACTGTGACCCATTATCATCTTTATCTTCTGGTCTACTTTGTCAGATATTAATATAGCCACTCCAGCTTTCTTATCTTTGGTGTTTGCATAAATATTTTTCCTTTCTTTTATCTTTAACCTGTCAGTGTGTTAATATTTAAAGTACATCTCTTGTAAACAGTGTTTACCAGTGTCTTACTTTTTTATTCAGTCTGACAAAGTCTGCATTTTAATTGGAGTGTTTAGTCTTTTTATTAAATTAAATATTGACATAGTTTGCTTTAATTCTACCATCTTGCTACTTGTTTTCTGTCCGTTTCCTCTGTTCTTCATTCTTTTGTTCCTGCTTTTCTGTCTTAAATTAATTGAGTGCCTTTTTGTATTCTATTTTCTCTATTGGCTTTTTAATTATACCTCTTTACACATTTTGTTTTAGTAATTGCTTTAGGGGTTACAATATACATCCTTAACTTATCACACTTTATCTTGAAATAATATACCATTCACAGCTAATCTGGGATTCTTAAAATAGTATAATCTCATTTACCTGCCATCCATCTTTTTTGTTATCATTGTCATATACTATATTTCTACATAAATTGTAAATTTCACAATACAATGTTATATTTAGCACTAAAAAGTTAATTAACTTTTAAATAATTTAAGAAAATTAAAATATAATGTTGTATTTATCCACATTTCCTATATGCCACATTCTTCAATCCTTCCTATAGATCCAAATTCTTTCTAGTAGCATCTCCCTTCAGCTTGAAGAACTTCCTTTAGCATTTCTTGGAGTGCACATATGCTGTTGAAAAATTCTGTTTTTATTTAACTGAATATGACTTTATTTGCCTTCATTTCTGAAAACCACCTTCACTGGGTATTTAATCCAAGATTGATAATATATTTCTTTCAGCAATTTAAAGACATTATTCCATTGTCTTCTGCCTTTCAATTTTTATGATAATAAGTCAGCTGTAATTCTGATCATTGTTCTCTCATATATAAAGTGCATTTTTATTTGGCTACTTTCAAGAACTTTTTTTCTAGTCTTCTTAGTTTTCAGAAGTTTGACTATCAAATATCTGGATGTGGTTTTCTCTGCATTTATCTTGATTGAGATTCACTGAGCTTTCTATATTTGTGAGTTACTGTTTTTGACCAATTTTGGAAAATTGGTGGGAAGAGGAATTATCAAAGTTATTTCAAAATGATTTGCTAATTTCGATCCCTAGGTTGTCTATGGATTTGTTTACACTGATTGATTTTTTTTTGTCTTAACTATAAGTTATATTTTCCTATTTCTTCATATGTATAGTATTTTTTTTTTTAATTTTGGAAACAGTCTCAAGTTTTCAAGGAAGTTGAAAGTGAAGAAAATTTTTTTTTCTTGAGATAGGGTCTTGGTCTGTTGCCCAGCTGGAATGCAGTGGCATGATCATAGCTCACAGCAACCTCAAACTCCTGGGCTCAAGAGATCCTCCTGCCCCAGCCTCCTGAGTAGCTGGGACTACAGGCACATGCCACCATGCCTGGCTAACTTTTTCTATTTTTTATAGAGACAGGGTCTCACTATGTTGCTCAGGCTGGTCTCTAACTCCCAGCCTCAAGCAGTCCTCCCACCTCGGCCTCCCAAAGTGCTAGGACTATAGGCATGAGTCACTGCACCTGGCCCGAAAATATTTTTTTTCTCTAAATTATTTGAAAGACAATTTCCAACAAGATGTCCTTTGAACACTTTTGTATGTATGTATTGCCTATAGCACAGATATTCTTCATTGCAACCTAATGCAGCCATAAAACTCAGGAAATTAATGCTACTCTATTACTATCATCTCATCTTCAGATTGCATTCAAGTTAATTATCTCAACAATGTCCTTTACTGTAAAACATTATAGTTCAGAAACTCATGATGTCTCTTTAGTCTCCTTCAGTCAGTAACAATTTCCATCTTTCCTTGAATTTCATAATCTTGACTTTTGAAGATTATAGGACAGTTATTTCATAGCATGTCCCTCAATATAGATTTGTCAAGTTTCTCCATGGTATATTTTAGTTATTCATCACCAGGTAGAATATCACCAAAATGAGCTGTATCTCATAAGGTGGGACATGATTTTTATTTATCTCACTAATGGAACAAATTGTACACAGAAAATTTACCAAGATAGACTATATTCTGAGCCATAAAAATATGTGTCAATAAATTTAAAAGGATTCAAGAGATACAAAGCTTTTTCTCTGATCACAATAGAATCATAAATCAAAAATAGAAAAATACTAGAAAATCCCTAAATATTTGGAAACTAGATACAACATATCTAAATGACCTATGGGTGAAAGAATAAATCAAAAGAGAAATTGCAAAGCATTTTTCATTGAATGATAATGAAAAAACAACATAGAAAAATCTGTAGGATGTTACTAAAGCATTACTTAGGGGGAAATGTATAGCATTAAATGCCTATATTAGTATAGAAGGCAGGTCTCAAATTCTGACCTCATATTCCATGATAAGAAACTAGAAAAAAAGATTAAATTCAACCCAATGTAAGAGTAATAAAGACAATAATAAAGAACAGAGCACAATTCAATGAAATAGAAATCGGAAAAACAGTAGAGAAAATTATGAAACCAAAAGCTGGTTCTTTGATAATATCAGCAACATTGACAAATTTCTAGCTAGACTGATAAGGAAAAAAGAAGCAGAGATGACAAATTATCAATATTGGGAACAAGAGAAATGACATGACTATGGCTTCTACAAATATTAAAAGGAAAATAAGGAAATATTGTGAATAATTTTATGCCAATAAATTGAACAATATAGATATAATGGGCCAGGGAAGGTGGTTCATGCCTATAATCCTATCACTTTGGGAGGCCGAGGCAGGAGGATTGCTTGAGGCCAGGAGTTCAAGACCAGCATAGTGAGACCCTGTCTACAAAAAAAAAAAAGATATAATGGACAAATTATTTGAAAGATATGAACTACCAAATCTCACTCAAGAAGAAATAAATAATATTTATACTGATAGCCACACATTTATTAAACTAATTGGATTTGTAGTTAAAACCCTTACCACACACAAAAAAAGAAAAAAACTTCTGCAGGTCCAGTTCATGACAAATGTAAAGGAGCTTTACTTTATAAACAATTTTTAATATAAGAAGTTATGAGCAAAACTATGCAAGCAGATTTCAAACCTAGAAGCAATGAATAATTTTTGAAGAATTCATAACTTATCATAATGAACTTCCGAAGTAATAGAAAATCAAACCAATTTCCAAAAAAGACGTAAAGTAGTAACATAATTCTCTCCCCATAAAAATCACAGCCTAAATAGAGTTACAGAGACATTATATCCCAGTTTTAAAAAGTAGATGATAACAATACTATTCAAACTGTTACAGAGCATTGTGAAAAGAAGGAAAACCTTCAAATTCTTTTTATGAAGTATGTATAATATTGATATCAAAACCTGAGAAGAACTACATGCACATAAAAAGAAAATTCTATATCAATCTCATTTATGGATATACATACCAAAATCTAGAGTGAAAAATTAACAAAAATCATGAGCACATTAAAAATAAAATATCATCATTTCTACCCTTAGTATGAAGGAGCAAAGCACCTAACAAATCAATCCTTCCATAAATGACAACTATAAACTCTGGGAATAAATTTTAAAGGTTAAAAAAAAAAAAACTATCTGGAGGTTCTGAAGAGTGATCAATGGCAGCAGGCAGTGGCAGAGGGGAGAGTTTCATGTTTTGTGGCTTTACTCTAGGAGTAGCAGCAGCCGTCATGGTGGTATTGGGCAGCAAATACTCCAATGGAAAAGCATATTATTTTTCTTGCTGAAGGAATCAAAGGAAGGAAACTGAGGAAACCAGAGCTACAAAAGAGTGAGGAGGATCCCCAGAAAGGACAAAACTAAAGAACAATCCCAAAATCTGTATATAAACTCTGCCAAAGTCTGGCTCCCCTGAAACATGTAAGTTCAGGGCAGGCTGGAGGCAGTTTGAACTGAGACCTGAATTGCTGCACACTACAGGCATGACAGAATTTGAAGTATGACTCTTTCAAGTTAATTGCTTGATAAAACAAAACATCAACACTATTTGGAACAATATAACAAAACCCAGAGCCTCCACAACACAGCATTCAAAATGTCTGGGATACAATTCAAAATTAATTAACACACAAAGAACCAGAAAAATGTGACCTATTCTCAAGGAAAACGACAACCAGCCCTGAGAAGAACCAGACGTTGGAATTATCAGACAAAGACTTTAAAGCAGCCATTATACATATGCTCAATTGGGTAAATGGAATCAGCTCAAAATAAATGAAAAGATCAGAAATCTCAGCAGAGATATAAAAAATAAAATCAACCAAAAATAAATTTTTATATGAAAAATTCAATTTCTGAAATTTAAAAATTCACTGGAAGGGCTTATTGTCAGAATGGAGATGACAGAGAAAATAATCAGTGAACTTGAAGAAATCAATCAATCTGAAGAAAAGGGGAAAAAGATAAGGAAAGAATTAAGCAGAACCTTGAAGACCTCTTTGAACAATTCAAAGACCTCTGTAGACCAATTTCAAAAGGAGAGGAGAGAAAGAATGGGGCAGAAATCCTATTTAAAGAAAAATGTCTGAAAACTCTTCAAATTTGGTAAAAGATGTGAATGTGCAAATTTAAGAAGTTCTGCAAACACCAAACAGGAAATATGGAAATAAAACCACTCCTGGTTATATCATGGTCAACCTGCTGAACCCAAAGAAAAACAGAAAATCTTGAAAGCCAAGAAAAATGAAATATTACATTTTCATTTGGACAACAACTTGAATGATCACAGACTTCTTATCAGATATCATGAAGGTCAGAAGACTGGGGAACAACATCATCAAAGTGCTGAAATAAAAAAAACTATCAACCCAGAATTCTATATCCAGCTACAATAAACTTCAAATTTGAAAGCAAAATATATTTTCAGATAAAAGAAAAGCAATTGAATTTATTGCCAAAACCTGCACTACAGGAAATGCTAAAGCCAATTCTGACTTATCAGAGATGATACCAGAAGGAAACTTGGATCTTTAGGAATAAATGGAAAGCATCATAAATTGTGAATATCTGAGTAAATATAAAAGTCCATTTTTTTCTATTAATTTATTTCAAATATATATGATTAAGGAGAAATTATGAAATTCTCTTGTGGAGTTTATAATGTACATAACAACTATAACATAAATGTAGGTGAGGTTGTAAATTGATCTATACAGTTGCAAGTTTCCTATATTTTATGTGAAGTGGCACAATAGTAATCTTAAATAGACTGAGAAAAGTTAAGGATGTGTTGTAATCCTTAGAGCAATGACAAAGAAAAAAAAAGAACCATAGGTAAAAAAAAAAAAAATCAGTAAATGTATATAATGAATTCAGAAAAAAGCAATCCAGAAGAAAGTAGAAAAAAAGGAACCGAGAGAAACAAAAATTAGGTGAGACAAACATTAGACAAATACTCAAATGGCAGACCTAAGTCCAAACATATCAATAATTACATTAAATATTAATGGCCTCAACATTCAAATGGAAAGACAGAAGTTATAAGAATGTTTCTTTAACAAGAAAAAAGCATTGACCTAACACAATTTAAATATAAAGATAGGGATAAGTTGAAATTAAATGAATGGAAAAAGATATATGGAACAAACCCTACGAGGGCTAGAGTAGTCATACGAATATCTGATAAAATAGACTTCAACATAGAATATTACCAAAAATGAAGAGGGGTATTTTCTAATGGCCAGAGGATCAATTCACCAAGAAGACATAATAAGTACGCACCTATCAACAGAGCCTCAAAATACATGAAGCAAAAACTGAGAGAATTAAAAGGAGCAATAGATGACTCCACAATCATAACAGAAGATTTCAACACCCCTCTTTCAGCAAATGATAGGGCAACTAGGCAAAACCATCATAAAGATCTATGAAAGTAAAGATATTATTCAAGGATCTGAATAGTAGTATCAACCATGTTGGCCTAACTAATAGTTATGTTATAGATCACTATACTCAATAACCACAGAATGCACACTCAAGTGCACACTGTGTGTTCACCAAGACTGACTATATTCTCAGAATAAAATGAGTCTCAACAAATTTAAAAGAATTGAAATCATACAGAATATTTCTCTAACTATAACCAATTAAATTAGAAATAAATAATAGTAAGATAGGCAGAAAAACCCAACAACACACGATAAGATTCCTAACATGCACATTAGAATGTTTAAAATTAAAAAGGGATAAGGGATGATAACAAATGTTGGTGAGGATGTGGAGGAACTAGAAGCTTCATACATTACTGGTGGAAATGTAAAATGATACGACCACTTCCAAAAATTGGCAGTTTCTTTAAAAGTTAAACATATACCTACCATATGACCCTGCCAACCCACCCCTAGGTATTTACCTAAGAGAAATATTAATACATACGTACGTCCACAGTAAGACTTGTATATAAATGTTCATAGCAGCTTTATTCTTAATAGCCAAAACACTGGCAACAACTTAAATATCCACCATTTAAGTGAATGGATAAGCAAAAATGTAGTACATCCATCCACACAAAGGAATAATAGCAATAAAACAGAACAAACTATTGATGAACACAAAAACATAGAAGAATCTCAAAATCAATATGCAGAGTGAAAGAAGACAGAAACAAAAGAAGACATATATATATGTGTGTGTGTGTAGTATATAGATGTAGAATATATAGGTGTTATATATATATATGGAGTAATATAGTATTACTCCATCTACATAAAATTCTAGAAAGTTCAACCATGTGTAGGGATAGAATCAGTGGTTGCCTGGGACTGGGAATAGAGGGGCAGATGTACTGTCACGGGGCATAAGGAATCTTTTGGGGCTAATTGGAAAGTTCCTTTAATTATGGTCATAATCTTATGGCTCTATACAACTGACAAAATAACATACACTTTAAGTGGATTCAATTTATTAGGTGTTATTTATACCTCAAAGATGATTTTTTAATTCAGCATAAAAAATTTAAACATGATCAAATGGAATTATTCTAGGAATACCAGGATAACCATTAATAAATTTATCATAGTAAGAGCAAATAAATCAAATGTGATTATCTCTATAGATTCTGGGAAAGCATTTGGCCAAAATAGAGAACCACAGAAAACATTCATATTTAAGTCAGAAGTAAGATGAGGATTACTATATTCATTTCCTATTGCTGCTGTAACAAATCACCACAAACTTAAAAGCTTAACACAGCACAAATTTATTATCTTAACAGTTCTGGAGGTCAGAAGCCTAAATGGGTCATATAGAGCTAAAATCAAGGTGGCAGCAAGGCTCCATTCCTTCCTGGAGGCTCTAGGAGAAAATTCATCTTCTTGCCTTTTTCAGCTTCTGGAGGCTGACTGCATTCCTTGGCTCACGGCCCTCTTCCATCTTCAGAGCCAGCAATTGCATCACTCTGACCTCGGGCGTCTGCCATCACTTTTCCTTCTCTGACTCTGACTCCCCTGCCTCCGTCTTACAAGGAAGCTTGTGATTATATTGAGCTCACCTGAATAATCCAGGATACTCTCCCTATATCAAGATCCTTAACTTAATCACACCTGCAAAGTCCCTTTTGCCATGTAAGGTAACACATTCACAGGTTCCAAAGATTAGGATATGGGCATCTTTGGGGTGGCCATTATTCTGCCTACCACACTTACCAAATGCAGATGAGGCTGATAATCAGGTAGACAAGATGACCCATTCAATGGAAATCCATTAGCCTCTTTACTCAGACACTCCAGTACTTGCTCAAGGGGTTCATGAACAAAGTGACTATGATAGCAGGGATGGAGGTTATGCAAGGGCTTGGATTTCCCTTCACCAACCTTGATCTGGCTTCCACTATTACTGAGTACTCAATAACAGAGACCAATATTGAGCACCCAGGGGGATAGTTAGCCACCCTGTTAGACACCTTCCATCGTAGAGGAGGAAGCAACTTGCCCTTGCTGAAACAGACATTTCCTGGAATATGAATTTGTCTTCTCTGTCTTTGCACTTCTGCCAGTAGCGTCACCTGTGGACTTTCTGAATACTTGACTTACCCTTACACTATCTCTCTCAACATTGTTTTTATCCAGGAAAATAATTATAAAGCAATGGATAATAGGGTTTTTTTCTACAGGATATACTGGTCTTATGATGGACCTCATCACCCCAAAGCAACTGGAGCAATATAACAGTGAACTAACCTGTTGAAGGTTTAATTCAGCTCCAACTTGGAGTCAACACCTTATGAGATTGGGTATCATTTGCAGGATGAAGTATATGCTCAGAACTGGAGACTAAAACATGGTGCTACTGCTCTTGTAACCAGAAATACATGTATCCAGTAACTAAGGAATAGAAATAAGAGAGTTGCCTCTCACTATTAAACCTAACGGTCCCTTACAAATAGTTTTGGGTTTTTTTCCCCCATTCCTTGGGTTCAGCTGACATAGACATTTAAATGCCCAAGGGAGGAATTCTTCCCCTATGTGACCAAAAATGGTTCCACTAAACACAGAACTAGGAAACTATTTCCTAGCCATTTGGGTATTTTTATGCCACTAAATCAATGGACAGAGGCAAAGGGGAGATAACGTATCTTGTATGGCACCAGGCAAAAGTATGTCAAGAACCCAAGGGATCCTTTACAGCATCTCCAAATATTGCCCTGTCAGTGGCAAAATGAATGGAACACTACAGTGACCCAATAGAGACAAGACTCAGAGCCCCCAGGAATAAAGTTTTGGGTCACTTCACCAGGAAAATACTCAGATGACTACTACAACCTCATGACCGGTTATAAAAATGAGGACTATAACAGCTACCTATGCTTTCTTACTTGCTTTGTTATTTTTTTTAAAAAAAACTAATTTTCTGTTTGTCTCTTTTCCTTTTCCCCACTATTTTTATAGAATGTGTTTTGGTGGTTACCTTTACAGGGTAATCACAGGCTACAAAATATCAAGATGGGATTGTAATGAAACCAGAGGGGGAAGGCTCATCACCAAGTGATGGTTGTAATAAATAATGGGACTTTGGGTGTCTCATCAGTTTAGTGGAAGATGGTGAATGTGTTTGGTTTTTATAAGAGATGATTATGTTATGTTTAAAAGGAGAATGCTTTTATTGCTATCAATGTTATTTGTCAATTTAATTATGGATGAAAGAATATGTTTAGTCAAAGGGTTAGAGTTTGATATATATGGTAGGTTGGCACACAATCTCAACCCACTTTCTTTCTAGTGTGCTTTCCTGAATGGCAGGATCTAGAAAACTAAGGACTCCATTTTCCAGATTCCCTTGCAGCTAGAGTTTTAGATGTGATTTACATTTTGTCAATCAGATGCACTCAAGTTTTTGAAGTCTGAGGTGAGACAAGGGCAGAGGTGGGGCCTCCATTGCTCATGCTGTCTCCTGCTGGCATGCACAGCTGTGGAGGTGCGGGCTTTTTTGTGGCAGCATTAACAGAGGCCCAAGTGTCTAGCCACAAGCTACAACAGTGTCAAGGCAGGGATTAGAGCACCCATTCTACTGGTCAGTTCAGAGCAGCTCTGCATGATTCTAGAGCCAGTAGCAGTGGTGGCTTCCTCATCAAAACAACTTCCTGTTCACAGAATTGACTGGTGTGGTTCTGCAAATGGCAGCTCCCTGGCCATTGAAAAGTCACAGATTTCTCAGGGACTGTTTCTGAAGTGCTTCCTGAACTCTCAACCTAGAGTCTGTTTTTGCAGTCCTCCTGATAATGTTGAAAATCATTTAATAAATTCCTTTTGTCTTAGTCCTTTGGGGCTGCTATAACAAAATACCATAGACTAGGGAGCTTATAAACGACAAAAATTTATTTCTCACAGTTCTGAAGGCTGGGAAGTTCAAGATCAAGGTACCAGTAGATTCAGTGTCTAGTGAGGGCCCACTTCCTGGTTCATAGACAGTGTCTTCTCCCTGTGTCCTCACATGGGAAAGGGGTAAGACAGCCCTCTGGGAACTCTTTTATAATCCCATTAAGAAGGGTTCTGTCCTCATGACCCAATCATCTCCCAAAGGCTCCTCCTCCTAACACCATCACATTGGGGATTAGGTTTCAACATATAAATTTTGGGGAGATGCAAACATTCAAACCATAGCACCTTCCTGTTCAAACTAGCTATAGTGGTTTTGTTCTGCACCAAAATCCTGACCATGCAGTTGTGTTCATGTAAACTCTGGATATTGATTTTCAGCTTTTAGAATCAACCTAGAAATAAATCACTAAGGAAAATATAAAGACTAGAAATTTGACAATATAAGAATGATAAAGACTGCTGGTTATTAGCTAAAATTATTTTCCTCTTCTTCCTGGGCACTTAAGTACTACATTTCCCAAACTCCCTTGCAGTAAAGTGTGTCCATGTGACTCAGCTCTAGACAATGAAATGAGGGTGAAGTGACAAATGCCACGTCCAGGGCGGGCCCATAAAACTTGCCCATGCACTCTTGTCCATGCTCTTTGCCTTTTCCAGCTGGCCAAAAGGCAAAGGATTACCATGGAAACCACATTGATTTGTGGTTGAATTCATAAAGCTTCCATCAGACTAAACCAATGAATGACCTGCCAGTGCTGTTTTGTGAGCAATCGATAAACGTTCATTGAGTTTGAGACATATTTGTTTCAGCACCTAGTAATACCCTAACAAATAGAGTATTAATAAAAGCACACATGAAAAAACATGAATGTGAAAGGGGAGAAAACAGGTGAAGGAAGTCCCTGGCTTTTAATTTTGCCTCATATTCCAAGACTTGGAACTTAAGAAGCCAGCAACCTAGAAATTCCAACAGGCCAAAAAAAGAAACCTCCAACAATCATCTGCTTTCTCTAGCCAAAGACCTAAAAAATGGGCAGCCTAGAAAGACAGAAGACTTCTAGACAATAACCACTTTACTCCAGCTAAACACCAGAGAGGAATCTATAGCCCCACCCTCCCAAACGTCAGCAAGGGCTGAGTGGGGAGTCTCACGACCTCAAACCACTCCCCTTTGTCAGAGAAGGCCAAACAGAGAGATGGGACTTTTCCCTCCACCTCAAGGTCCTCCCCTCAGTGTTGGTGGAGGCCATGTGAGGAGCAGTGATAAAACACTCCTACCTTGCCCAGCCTAGGAGGGATCAGTAGAGGCCCAGTGAGGAGGCAGAACTACCAATCTCACCCAGTCGTAAGGAGGAGCCACCCCCTCAGGTGTCAACAAAAGCTGAGTGGGATCCCTGGATTTCGACCCCCACCTAGCAGTAATTTTATGACAACCCCTCCTTTCCCCTATTAGAACAGTGTCAGAAAAAGCCAGCTAAAACATACAGTTTAAATAAGATCCAGAGTCTCATAACATAATATCCAGGTTGCAATCAAAAAAGTCACCCATAATACCAAGAAGATCTGAAACTAAATGAAAAAAGACAATAAATGCCAACACCAAGAGATATTAGAATTATCTGATAAAGGTTTTACAGTAGCCATCATAAAAATGCTTCAATAAGCAATTATGAACACATGAAAAAAAATAGTCTCAGCAAAGAAATAGAGAGTGTGAAAAAGAAGTAAACTGAAATTTTAGAACTGAAAAATACAACAACCAAAATTTTGAAACTCAATAGATGGGCTCAACAGCAGAATGGAGGGGACAGAGGAAAAAATCAGTGAACTGGAAGATAGAACAATAAAAATGAACCAATCTGAATAACAGAGAGAAAATATACTGAGAAAACTGAATAGAGCTTCCATGGATCTGTGAGACTATAACAAAAGATCTAACATTCATATCACCAGAGTTTCCAAAAGAGAGAAGAATGAGGGTGGGGCCAAAAAAGTACTCAAAGAAATAATGGCTGACAATTTCCCAAACTTGGCAGAGATATAAACCTAGGATTCAAGAAGTTGAGAAAACTTCAAACATAATATACCCAAAGATGTCCACACCAAGACACATCATAGTCAAATTTATGAAAGCTAAAGACTAAGAAAACTACTGTATGAAAAAAACAAGTATGAAATACCTGATTTCCTTAAGTACTAAGTTTGACAGTTGATATCTCTGACATTCCACTTTGACACTTCTTGTTTTATTTTTGTTGTGAAGGTACATCCTCAGTCTTTCAAATGCATAGTTTGGCTTGTGATTATCTGTCAAATTTTCTTTTAGAGCAGCTTTTGTGAAACCATGGATAAGTCAAAAATTCATGTTATTTTCGAATATGAGTTCCATCGTGCAACTATTTCAGAGCAGACAGCTTGAAATATCAATGAAGTGTTTGGGAAGGATGTGGCTAATGAACTCACAGTATGTCGATGGTTTGAGAAGTTCCATTCTGGTGATTTTAATCTTGAAAATGAACCACATGGGCAACCTGAGACCAAGGTGGATAATGACAAGCTGAAACCTGTAGTGGAAGGGAATCCATCTCAACCTATGCATGAATTAGCAGTAAGGTTTGACGTTACTATTCCAACAATATCGGACCATTTGAAACAAATTGGCAAGGTAAAGAAGCTGGATAGATGGGTACCACATGAATTAACCCAGCGTCAGAAGAGAACTCATCTCAAAGCTTGCCTTTCTTTGCTGTCACAACATAAAGGCGAACCATTTCTACACTATATTGTAGAAAAATGGACTCTTTTTGACAATCACAAGCATTCAGCACAATGGTTGGATAAAGACAAAGTGCTGAAACACAGTCCAAAACTGAATATTCATCAAAAAAACCTAACAATGTCTGTTTGGTGGTCCGGCACTGGTATTATCCACTCCAGCTTCATGAAACCTAGTCAATAAATTATAGTGGATGTCTACAGCAACCAACTGGATGAAATGACAAGGATGCTTGACATTAAGCAGCCAAGATTAGTCAATAGAGACAGGTCGATCCTCTTGCAGGACAACACTCAACCACCTGTCGCACAAAGGATGCTGCTCAAACTACAGGGGCTGGACTTGGAAACTCTCTGTCATCCACCACATCCACCAGACCTTGCACCAACTGACTACCACTTCTTCCAGGTTTTGGACCACTTCTTGCAAGGAAAAATATTCAATTCTTAACAAGTTGTGGAAAAGGCCTTTCAAGATTTCATCACCACTCACTCTCCAGCCTTCTTAGCTGCTGGCATAAACAAGCTACCGTTAAGGTGGCAAAACTGTGTTGATAGTTTAGGCAATACTTTGATTAATGGTACTGTTTCTGTTTGAGATATAATAACCTAAACTTTTGATTCAAAATTGGACATTTCATATATAATGACCTAATATTTGAATGACAGCAGATTTCTTATCAGAAACTGTACAGACCAGAAGAAAGTGGCACATTTTTCTGAAAGAAAAAAAACTGTCTACCCTGAATCCTATATCCAGTGGAAATGAAGAGAAAATCAAGGCATTCTCAAATGAAGGGGATGGAGAAAGAGAATTTGCCTCAGAAGATCTCCTCTGAAAGGATGGCTAAAGAAAGATGGTCCAGACAGAAAGGATGTGATACGAGAAGGAATCTTAGAACATCAAGAATGAAGAAAAGATAACAGAAAGAGCAAAAATATAGGTAAATACAACAGACTTTCCTTCTCCTCTTGAGTTTTCTATAGCTGAGGCAAAAATTATACCACTGTCTGATGTGATCCTTAATGTATGTAGAGGGAATATTTAAAACAGTTATATTTTTAATGGGGGAAGCTAAAGGGACATAAGGAAATGAAAGTTTTCTACATTTCACTTGGACTGGTAAAACGCTGACAACAGTACACTGTGATAAGTTACACATTTATAAAGTAATACTAGAGCAATCACTAAAAGAGCTATACAAATAGATGCACTCAAAAACACTGTATGTAAATAAAAATGTAATTCTAAGAAGTGTTTGAGTAACCCACAGGAAGACAGGAAACAAAACAGGGGAGGGGTTCTCTAAGCAACATGTTAGTTGGCAAGAACAAGCACCTTACAAAAGGTGGCAAAAAGGGAGCCAAGAAGAAAGTAGTTGATCCATTTTCTAAGAAAGATTGGTGTGATGTGAAAGCACCTGTTATGTTCAATATAAGAAATATTGGGAAAACACTAATCACTAGGACTCAAGGAACCAAAATTGCATCCGATGGCCTCAAGGATCATGCGTTTGAAGTGAGCCTTACTTATCTGCAGAATGATGAAGCTGTATTTAGAAAATTCAAGCTGATTACTGAAGATATTCAGGGCAAAAACTGCCTAACTTCCATGGCATGGATCTTACTCGTGACAAAATGCATTCCATGGTCAAAAAATGACAGACCACAATTGAAGCTCATGTTGATGACAAGACTACTGAAGGTTGTTTGCTTCATCGGTTCTGTGTTGATTTTACTAAAAAATGCAACAATCAGATAGGAGAGTCTCATATGCTCAGCACCAACAAGTCCACCAAATCCAGAAGAAGATGATGGAAATCATGACCCAAGAGGTACAGACAAATAACTCGAAAGAAGTGGTCAATAAATTGATTCTGGACAGCATTGGAAAAGACATGGAAAAGGCTTGCCAATCTATTTATCCTCTCCACGATGTCTTCATTAGAAAAGTAAAAATGCTGAAGAAGCCTAAGTTTGTGCTGGGAAAACTCACGGAGCTTCATGATGAAGGTAGTAGTTCTGGAAAAGCCACTGGGGATGACACAGGTGCTAGAGTTGAATGAGCTGATGGATATGAACCACTTGTCCAAAAGTCTGTTTAAAATTCAGACTTTTAATAATGACAAATAAAAAGTCCTTTTTGTGGGGGGAATATCAGAGGGGGAAAAACACAAGAAAACAAACAAAAAACTAAAATGGCAGACTTAAGCCCTAACATATCAATAATTACATAAAATGTGAATGGTCTAAATACACCAATTAAGACAGAGAGAGAGAGAGAGATTGGCAGAGAAGAATAAAAATTATGACCCAACTATATGCTGCAAGAAACTCACTTCAAACATAATTATATAGTCAGATTGAAAGTAAATGAATGGAAAAATATATATCATACATACAAACATTAATCAGAAGAACATAGGAGTGGCTATATTAATATCAGATAAAGTAGATTCCAGAGTAAAGAAAATTACCAGAGACTGAGACATTATATAAAAATAAAACAGTCAATCCACCAAGTAGACATAGCCATCCTAACTGTGCATGCACCAAACAACAGACCTGCAAAATATGTAAAGCAAAAACTAGTCAAATTGAAAAGAGAAATAGAAAAATCCACACTTATAGTTGGAGATTTTAATGCTCCTCTCTTTACAATTAATTGAAAAATTAGACAGAAAATAAGTGAGAATATAGAAGAATTCAACTAAATATCCACCAATAGGATCTAATTAACATTTATAGAATGCTGGACCCAATGACAGCAGAATACTCATTTTTTTGAAGTGCTCACAGAACATTCCAAGATAGATCATATCCTGGGCCATTAAAAAAAAATTTCAACAATTTTTAAAAAATTGAAATTATACAGAGTGTGTTCTCCAACCAAAATGGAGTCAAACTAGAAATAAATAAAATAAAGACAACAGGAAAATCTCCAGACACTTGAAAACTAAATAACACCCTTCTAAATAACCCATGAGTCAAAGGGAAAATATCAAGTGAAATTTAAAAATATATTGAACAAATTAAGATGAAAATATAACATGTCAAGATTTATGGGACACAGCTAAAGCAGTGCTGAGAGGAAAATGCATAGCACTAAATACATACATTAGAAAAGAGGGAAAGTCTCAAATAATAATCTAAGCATCCACCTCAAGAACCCAGAACAAAAAAAAGCAAAATAAACTGAAAGCAACCAAAAGGAAGGAAATAAAAGATAAGAGCAGAAATTAGTGAAGCTAAAAACAGAAGAAAAAAAAAACCCAGAAAATCAATGAAACAAAGAGACAGTTCTTTGAAAAGATCAAAAAATTGACAAAACCCTAACAGAACTGACAAAAAGAGAGAGAAGACACAAATTACCAATATCAGAAATGAAACAGGGGATATCACCACAGATTCTGCGGACATCAAAAGGATAATAAGAGAATACAATGAACAACTCTCTATATATAAATTTGACAACTTAGGTGAAATGGGTCAATTCCTTGACTAACACAAACTACCACAATTTATCCATGTGAAACAGGTCATTTGACTAGCTCTAAAACTACTAAGGAAATTGAATTCATAATCTTAAAACTCCCATAAAAGAAATCTCCAGGCCCAGATAATTTCACTGGAGAATTCTGCCAAATGTTTAAAGAATAATTAACACCAATTCTACACAATCTCTTCTAGAAAATAGAAGAGAAGGGAACACAACTCAATTCACTGCATGAAGCTAGTATTACTCTGATACCTAAACCACACAAAGACATCACGAGACAATAACAAACAAACATCCATCATAAATATGCACATAAAAATCCCCAACAGAACATTAGCAAATAGAATTCAGCAATATATTCAAAGAACTATACAGCAAATCAAGTAGAGTTTATTCCAGGGATACAAGGCTGGTTCAATATTTATAAATCAATCAATGTAGGCTACTATAGTAACAGGCTAAAGAAGAAAAATCACATAATAATATCAATTAATGAACAAAAAAATTGACAAAATTCAACACCGACTTGTAATAAATATTAAAACTCTCAAAAAATAGGACTGGGGGGAGCTCCCTCAACTTGATAAAGAAACATCTAGAAAACACCTACAGCTAACATTATCATTATACTTAATGGGGAAAGAGTCAATGCTCCCTCCCTAAGTTCAGGCACAACACAAGGATGTTCGCTGTCACTACTCGTATTAAACTAATTGCTGTAAGTTTTAGCCAGAGTAAAAAGCCAAGAAGAGGAAATAAAAGACAACCAGATTCAAAAGAAAACAATAAAACTGTCCCTATTTGCAGATGACATGATTGTGTAGAAAACCCCACATAATCTGTAAAACAAACAAACAAACAAAAACTCCTAGAGAAGAGAAAGGAATAGAATAATGAGTTCAACAAAGGTTTCAGGACACAAGATAAACATAAAAAAATCAATTGTATTTCTACATACTAGTAACAACATGGGGACACCAAAATTAAAAATACAAATATACTACTATTTACAATCATCCAAAGAAAATATTGAGGTATAAGTCTAACAAAACACATGCAGGACTTGTATGCTGAAAACTACAAAATACTGCTGAAAGAAATCAAAGGACATATAAATAAATGGAGAGAAATACCATGTTTGTGGATTGGTAAAGATAGTAAAGCATAGTAAAGATGTCAATTCTTTCCAAATTTAATTCCTATCTAAATCTAGCAAGATTTTTTGTAGATAGAGACAAGATTGTCTTAAAATGGAAAAGTCAAAGGAACTAGAATACTTCAAACAACCTTGACAAAGAAGAATAAAGTGGGACAAATTAGTCTACCCAATTTCAAGACTTCTTATACAGCCACAGTGATCAAGATTGTGTAGTATTGGCAGAGGGATAGATACTTAAAAAAATGGAACAGAATAGAGAACCCAGAAATAGACCCACACAAATATGCCAAACCAATTTTTGACAAAGATACAAAAGTAATTCAATGAAGGAAAAATAGCCTTTTTAACAAACATTGCTAGTGCAAGTGGACATCTTAAGCCAAAAAAAATAATTCCACCTGACTCTCGCATCTTATACAAAAATTAATTCAAAATGTATCATGGACTTAACATAAAACATAAAACTATAAAATTTTAAGGAAAAAAATCTTCAGGATCTAGGGCTAGACAAAGAATTCTTAGACTTGACACCAAAAGCATGAATCATAAAAGAAAAGATTGATAAATTGGACTTCACCAAAATTAAAAACTTTTGCTCTGTGAAAGACCCTACTAAGACAATGAAATGCAAGGTACAAACTGGGAAAAAATCTTTGCAAACCACATAACCGACAAAGGAATAGTATTAGAATATACAAAGAACTCTCAAAACTCAATGGTAAAAAAGCCAAACAATCCAATTAGAAAATGGGCATGAAGAGACATTCCACCAAAAATGACATAGATGGAAAATAAGTTCATGAAGATGTTCAAGATCACTAGGCACTAGGGAAATGCAAGTTAAAGCCAAAATAAGATATCACCACATTTCTCTCAGAATGCCTAAAACAAAAAATAGTGACAATACCAAATATGAAAAATGTGGAGAAATTGGATCATTTACACATATATGGTATAGCCACTCTGAAAAACAGTTGGCAGTATCTTTAAAACCTAAACATGCAACTATTACAGAACCCAGCAACTGCACGTGAATCTATAATATCTCAAAATAAAAAAGTTAATTTAAAAATAAATAAATAAAGTTAATTCAAGAAGGCAGGTAGAGGAGGCAAAAACAGGTCAAAGGAACGATAGATGTCCTATTTTGGGCACATAATTGCACAGAGAATTGAGAGAATATATAGAGTTGAAGAAAGGACAAATAGAGGTCCACGTGCAATATTTCAGGTGCAAAAACTGCCAACTATCCTTACTGTCAAAAAAGTCCTTTTATATTCTTATCCTTTAAATTAGGAGGAAGAGTAAAAGTAATACAGGGAAGCTGAATTCTTTTCTTTTATCACAGGGATTCAAAAGTTAATGTCTTAAATGAATATAAGAGAAAGCTGTTTTAACATATTTTACGTTAGACCAGCACTAACTGGTTCCAGAACTAAAACTGGAAAAAAATAAAAGGATTGCCTCAGTTTTCACTTCAGTGCTTTCGGTGGGCTAGGTAATTTGGATTGACTCTCCTGCTGGAGAGAATGAGGAGCTGGATGACGTTTTTGATCAGCTTGAAAGTGTTAGATGGCCACAAGACAGTGAAGAACGTGAACAGCAAGATCCAGGAGGGGAAGGGAATGCAGAGGTGAGTCTGGCATTTGGATCTGCTTTTCTCTAGGTGTTTGTCCCCATTCTGGAAGACAGAGCTGGCAGACTGAGAAGCTGAGCATATTTTCTGCTTTTTTTGGTTTTGGTTTTTATACTACCTGGTGTTCTGTAAGTTTCTGGAATCGAGGTTTGCTGTCTGTCACTAATTTTAGAAAATTGTTGGCTATTATTTCTCCAAATTTCCTCTCCTCTTCTCTCCTCGTCCCTTCTGGGATGCCAATATCGAAGATCACTGATATTATCCTACAGTTCGTAGATGCTTTGTTCTGCTTTTAACTCTTTTTTTCCTTTTGTGTTTCAGTTTGGGTAATTTCTCCTACCCTGTCTGAAGATCAGTTCACTGGTTTTTCTCTCAGCTATGTTGAGTCTACTAATGAGCCCATTAAAGGCATTCTTCATTTCTGTTACTGTGTTTTCTATTTCTAGCATTTCCATTTGATTTTTCTTATAGTTTCCATATCTCTTTTGAAATTACCCATCTGATTATACATACAAGTTGGATGAACCTCAAAAACATATTGTGAAGTGAAAGTAGCCAAACTCGAAAGACCGCATACGTTATGACTCCACTTACATGGTATTCTGGAAAAGGCAAAATTACAAAGACAGAAAACAGATCAGTGGTTGCTAGGCACTAAATGTGGCAGCAGGTGACTGAATACAAAGAGGAGCGAGGGAACTCTGGGGGTGATGGAAACATTATGTTTTTATTACACAAATGTATACATTAATGAAAATTCATAGACCTGCACACTTGAAATGGTGAATTTTACTGTATGCAAATTATATATCAATATACTTTTTTTTTAATGAAATAAAATGCCTGCCATTACATCTACTCCAGGAGAGCTAGAATTTTTTAAACTGACCATACTAAGTGTTGGTGAAGGCTGAATCGGGCACTGCTATTAATATTTTCATTTCTTATAACACCGTATGCTTTAGGTCAGGGTTTATCAACCTCAGCACTGTTAACATTTTGGGTTGGATAATTCTTGTTGTGAGGGGTTGTCTTGTGAATTTTAGGATTTTCTTTAACACTCTCAGCCTCTACCCACTAGATGCCAGTACCATCCCTTCCCCTGGTGTGACAAATGTCCTCTAGGTAGCCAAAATCTCCTCTGATTGAGAACCACTGCTGTGGGCTTCAGAGGACCAATAAGTAATATCCTCTTCCCACACCTGAGTGCAGATATTGACCAAAAGTCCTGAAGATGAAAAACAAAACATTAGTGGTAGAGCTGACTAGAGAATGTGACTTCAGCTTTATGGCCACTAGAACTTGCTATCACTGAAAATTAGACCCTCCCATCCCAGAGGCAAGTAGTGAGGGACAACCAAGGGCCCCCACACAGGACAGACCCCTTACCAGGTGGCAGAGAGGAGACAAGGATGCCAACATCCTGAGAACATGCTGGCTCTGAGGGGGCAGGAGCAGGCAGATGGAGCTGGACTACTTGCCCAGTATCTCCTCCCAACCCCCCGCCGCAATGCAATAGGTCACTCCTCCTGCCATGTCAAAGACTGAGAGGGGTGAGGAGAGAGGCCAGAAGATTACTCAGAAATCCCTCCCAAGAGAGAAATAGCCATGGCCCTAACACTGTGTGCCCCCATCATGGCAATGGGGACATCATTGTCCCTGGTCTCTTGTCTGTCTCCTGCATGGACTGCGGAGGGCATGGACCATGTCCTGCTCCTCCCTGCATCCTTGGGGCTGGCACAGGGCTGGCTCATGCTAGGAGTTCAGTACATGTCCTTTTGTTCTTCCCTGCTATTGCTGCTATTGTAGTGTGCCTGGGACCTGCATAGTCCTACAGCATCTCCAGAGAAAGCCACACTCACTACAGAGAATCTTGAAAGCCGCCATCTGGGTCCCGTGCCCCCCCCCCCACCTCCCGCTCCTGAACATCGCTCACAAAAGGGACCCTGGCGCAGCAGAGGCACTGGCAGCTATGGCTGCATGGGCGCATCCTCTGGTCTTCCGCTGCGGCATCGCAGTACCGCAGCCATGGCGCCACAAGGGGGCGGTGTCCCCTTTCCAGTGCCTCTGCAGCCTCTGTACTTAAAACCAGCTCCTTCCCTGGGGACCAGAGCAGCCTAGCCGAGGAAGGAGGCAGACTCCCCACACCCCCTTGTAGAAGAGGGAGGGAATCCGCGTAGGTAACTGGCCTCATGGGCCACAGCTGGGCATCTGGCTGACTGCGGCACTACACCTCAACGTGCCCGGGCATGAGCTGCCTGTGTTCTCCTTCCGTCCTTGCCTGCACCGCCTTGAACTTCTCTCTTATTGGGCCAGGAGCATCCCCAGCCCTAAAAAGCCGGGTGGGCTGCCCCGCTCCCGGGTGCTGTCTCGGAGCTGGTCAGGAAGGCGCCACGTTGACTGGCCTTCAGCCCCCCACCACTACCATTCCCTCTTTGAAGTGTCATACTGCCCTCCAAGGCCCTGGTTCCCTGGGCAGCCTGGCCCAGGCCCTGGGTCCCTCCCAGATGCGTCTCAGAGACCTTGTCCAGCCTATCAGCCTCTTGGTGACTGTTCTGGAATTCCCTATCACTGGATCTTTGGACCAGCCAAGGCTATCCGTTGCCTCACCTGCAAAGGGTTCAGTGAGATGAGATGGTCACCAGGACCTCGTGAGCGCCGAGCCTCCTCTCTATGAGGTCTGTCCTTCCCACCCCACGCCCTGTTTTACTTTTTTCTGATCTCACAAGGATTTCTGCCTCCTCAGGACCCTCCCCTCAGCACACTCCTGCCTCCACCCCGTCTACATCTTCCTGGATAAGCCCAGAGTCCTTGGAAGCAGATAGATGTGGGCTCAAATCCGTATGCAGCACTTATTAACAGAATTGTCACTTACCTTCTCAGAGCCTTGGTTTTCTTGTCTGTGAAATGGGAGTGATAAAGGCCACCTTTTTTAGTTGTTTGTAAATGAGATCCTGTGCATCTCCTACAGGACCTGACATATCTAGGCAATCAGCAAATGTTACTTCCCTCCCACTATTTCATACAAGCACTGGGCTAGAATGTCACGTTATGTGTGACATTCTACACACATAAATCACTGATACTCACGTAACTTTGTCAGCTAGTTATTACTGTCCTGTTTTTATAGACATGGCAACTGAGGCACAGAGAGGCCAAAGAACTTGGCCACGATCATATGAGCAGGGAAGTAGCAGAGGTGAAACTCAGGTCCCGATCAGATGCACCTAATGGCTAATCCTCCTCCAACTGTGTACTCTGCCCCACATTTCACAAGCAGGTTAAAGGAGAGTGTTCTGTTGTCTTTGTTTTCCAACTGGCCTATCAGTGCCTTGATCCCCCCTCTGCAGAAGCATTCACCATCACTCCTTTTAGGGAAAAGATGCGTATTCACTTTCTAATTTTTATTTTCAATCAGATTCATCTTCACCGAGACTTTCATAGAGACCTGGGGCAGTTGGGTGAGATCAGAGGCCTGGGAGTTCTGGAGAGAAAGGTTGATGTTCATTCTTACTCTCTTTGTGGGGACCATTGCCTTTGAAAAGCGGGGAGGCCCAATAACCAAGCCTGGGGAATAAAAGACACCTGCATTCCAGGTTCTCGGAGACAGAGCCCCGAGGAGGGGGAGCAGCCGCTTCCATCTCCATCGGGACTGGAACAGAAACGTGCTCACATAGAAAGGGAGGAACAAGGGTGAGTGGAATAGAACTTCCAGAGCGGCAGATCATCTGAAAAGTGCAGTGGAACCGAGTGCTGCATAGTTTGCCACAGGAGACACTCGCCTGCCCCACAGGTGGACGCAGAGGGTGCACAGCAGGCCACCTGCAGGGGCTGTACTGCTCGGACAGGTCGGCCTTGCAGACCCAGAGAGCAAGCGCACACGTGTAGACCATGCGGGGCTGTGAGAAAACACCCCAGACACAGCAGCAGTCCCAAAGGCCCCTGTTAGAGGAAAGGACGCGGAGGTTTTGAGAGGGGAATTATCTTGTCCAGCCCCAGTATGTCCAGCACCTCTTCCGCAGACGCTGGGGCCAAGGCCTCACTGGCTCCTGCCACCACTGCCCCCGAGTCGTCTTCATTCCGGCCCCCACACATGTCTAGTCATCGAGGTGCTCAGGGCCAGCTACAACCCGCCCGCCGGGAGGGGTGATTGATGATGGGAATAGAGGCCGTCAAGTCTCTGTCCTCACCACTCCCCTGGAGCTTGTAATAAACAGCCAGCTTCTAAGGGCCCAACTGCCCTCAGCTTCCAGCTCTCCATTAATCGTGTCTCTCAGGCCCTCGGAAAGCTGGCTCAGGCTGCAGCCCACTGTGACCTCTTCTGGGAGGGGGCACTGCGCAGCCGCAGCTCCCCGGTCGGCCACTGGGGGAGCTGTAGGCCCATGACAGCGCTGGGAAGCCCTCCTTGGGGTGGACTTGACAGGGTGGAGGAGAAACCAAGGGGTCACAGAATGCAGCCCCATCTGGACACTTCAAATCTCTTCCTTAGCTGGCACACCCCAAGCTTAGGCCCCTGATATTCTCGGAGGTCCCTGGGAAGGGAGGGTCCCCCAGGGTCCATCCTCCATGGAGGACCACTGTCAGCAGCTGCCGCCAAAGCCCTGCCTGCTGGTGCCTCGGCTGGGTGGGGACTGTGGGAGGCTGCTGGGGAGACAGAAAAGACAGAGGAGCTGGGCAGCAAGGAGACAGGACAGGAAGGAAAGAGGGGACACAGATAGGAAGGTAGAGGTGAGGAGCTAAACAGGAAAGAGAGGGGACCCTAAGGGGGAAGACCTTAGGATGGAAAAATCTAACTCAGCCACCTCCAGCCAGCCCTTCCTGCAGGTCCCAAACATCCATCCAGAGGACAGCCCCCCCTTCCCTCTGGTGTCTGCTGTGGCTCCCAGCCCGCCTTGTTTACCTGGCCCAGCCACAGTCTCCCAAATACCAATCCAGGATCGGGGTTATTAGAGGCTGGAGAGGGCGAAGTCCTGGAGCAGGAACTGGAGAAGAGGAAGTGCCGTAAGATGCTGTAATCTAGCCCCAGGCGCACACAAAGCGCTAACACTGCCCTTCTGAATTACACCTGGGCTGTGGCTCTCACCTGATTTCCACCTCTCCTATCTCCACTTGGGATAGAGTTCAGCTGTTTTTAGTCTCTGAAGGACTGTCATTCAGACACAGCTTCTCCTTCCCCAGCTGACACCTGCTGACACTACCGCAAGAAAGATCGAGGTTAGGTATCAGACATCTTCTGAAAGGCTGCCCCAGGGGGGCTTCAGCTTTCCAGGACAAATCCCCTTCCTTCCTGGTCTCTGCCCTCCCTTCCCACCTTCTGTGCAGGTGCAACCCCAGGCCAAAATAACCAACCAAAGCCAAAAGTAAAGCTCAGTTAATTGGGGTGGGTAGGGATCAAGGTTTTTGAAAGCACTGTCTACACTTGCTGTGTCTCTCTGCTTCCTATACTCATAGACTCACCAATTCTGCAAATATCGTGAGATTTTATGAGCATGGCACTGTGCTAAGCCACTTCCTCAGCCTTCTGCCCCTCGACACTACTGTCACTATTTTCCCAAAGGCAAGGAAAAGGATGACCTCCTCACAGCCAAATTCAATAACCTTCTCCCAGGGCTCACTCAACTGGATCCTAAGGTGGTGGCTGGACTGTTTCCTTCTAGAAATTCTCTCTCACATTCCCCCTTTGTCTTCCAAGACACCTCTCCTTCTAGGTTCTCCTTCCTTTCTCCGTCTTCTTCATGGATCCACTCCTCCTCTGTCCCTTACACATCAGCATCCCCTGTTTCCATCCACAGCCCTCCTCTCTCTATGTCAGGATGCACTGCAGCCTACAAATGCATAACAATCTTTTTGTGACTCAGCTTATTTTCTACATAACATAACCCCCTCCACTGAACTAGCAAGAAACTTTAAGTTGTATCTAATACTTGGAGCTCAGATAGTGCCAAGGTGTTGAGACAGGCCCATCTGGCCCTTAAGTCCTCTGCTCCCTGAGATGTCCATCATCCGGTCCATGTGGCCCTGGGAGTTAAGCTGCCCTCTCTGCAGTTTAAGGGCCACACTTAGAGCACAGGAGGCTCTACCCTGCAGTGCCAGTCCTTGTACTCTGTGCCTGAGACACCGCGGGATGGACAGATTGACCTTGCAGACCCAGAGGGTAAGTACACGGGCAGAGGCCATGCGTAAAGGTGGGCACGTCTCTGGAGACAGTGTTGAAAAGCCCAGGCAGACACCCATCCCAACCCCAGACCCTTTCTGTTCTCCTTTCTCCAGTCCAAGGAGGCATCTGGACTGACCCAACTTGAGTCCTCCACTCATCCCTGGACCTGTCTGCTGTGTAACTGGAGGAAGTGGTCAGGATATCCCAGTACACAGACATGGCCCCTGGGGGCCATCCTGCATGTCAGGCCCTTCCCATGAAAGAGGGGGACCATTAAGCTGGGCCGCTACCCCAAGTGCTATCTAGTATAACTTCCATATCTTTCCCTCCAGCCGGGACCCTTCATTTCTAATTGCCAAGTGGACATTTCCACGTGGAATTCCCAAAGCCACTTCTTTCCACCTGTCCAGCTCCAGGCACAACACTTTCTGCCCAAATCAGTATTTCTCAACTCAGTGTATTGTCATCGTGTAATCATTCTCGGCTATTCTCTTCCCGTCACCCTCCACTATTCAAGTAGTGATTGTGCATCTCCAATTCTACCTCCTTAGCATCCCTTGAATGTGGCCCCAGAAAGAAGCACCACATAGCCCCTCACCTCCTGCCTCTGGAAGGATGGAGGAGCTCTCCCCACACGTGGTGGAGTGTGAGTCAGAAATTCCCAGTTGTTCTGAATACCCACCCTCCTCTCCTCCTTTCGTAATAAGTCCCCAGAAGTATGGCTGTGCTCGTGGCTGCATAGCACAAAAGTGGTATTTCCCAGCAGCTAGTTGAGGCCATGTGACAGTTGGCCATTGTAACCTGAGCATAAATGATGTGCACAATGTAAACAATGTTCCATGTCCTTAAAGAGAAGGACATGCCCTTTCCTTCCTCTTTTCCTTCTTTGCACTGACTGGAATGCCGTTGTAATGGCTGGAGCTGGAGCAACCATAATGGACCACATATTGAAGATGGCAAAGTAACAAAACTGAGGGACCCTGGGTCCCTGAACAACTTCACGGGGGACAGCTGTGATATAAGTGAGAGCCTTTACTTGAGAGAGAATTAAACTTTCACATTTAAGTGTTTGGTAATTTGAAATCTCTGTTATAGAAGCTGAACTGATACAGAGCTAAAGAGATCTTCAGTCCATTTCTGTAGCACTTTCCAGCAATGAGGTCTTAGGCAAACTACTTAATCTTTCTAAGCTTTAGTTTCCTTAGCTGTGTACCTATTTCCCAGGATCATTTTATGAAATGAATAAAATAACATTTAATAAGACACCTAATACAACATCTGACATAGAGTTGGGGTTCAACAGATGTTGAAACCAACAGCCCAATCATCTTTGCAAAATGCCAGCCTGATCCCACACCCCCTTGATTCAGAACCTTCAAACACTTCCACTTTCTTACTACAAACATCAAACCCTTCCTGTAACCAACAAAGCCCTGCCTAACCCATCCACCCTCTCTAGCCTAACCCACCCCAGCCTCCCCGTGGTCCCTTTTGGCCAAACCGACCCTGAAGTCACCTCTTCCCCTCCACAAACATGGAAAGAGGGCCTACCACGGCCAGATACTGTGCTGGGGCTTCACAAGCAGACCTGGCTTCTTGCTCTTGGCACCTTTACAGTCTAGTGAGGGAGAAAGAAAAAAAGCTCAATAAATAAATAATACGTACAGCCAAAATTTACTGAGCACTTACTATCTGCCAGGTGCTGTTCCAAGCTGTTTTTACAGGTATAAACTCTCAATTCCTACAACCCTCTGAGTTAGGTACTACTGTTATCATCCCGCTTTTACAGATGTGGAAACAGAAGCACAGCAAGGCCAAGCAACTTGCCCAAGGTCACACAGCTAGTAGGGATGGAGCGAGACCTGGAACCCAGGTGGTCTGACACCACAGCCTGTGCATTTAACCACTATTCTGTCTTGCCATCAAATGAATGTCAAATTACAACTGTAAAACATGCTGCCAAGGGGATGTATGTGGGGTTCAGACATGCCAAGACCCTCCTGCCCCTGGGCCTTGCCATGTGCTAATGAGCTATTTCCTCTGCCTGAAACACCCTTTCTCCCCTCTTTGCCCAATTGACTCCTGTTCCCACTGTGGACCCTAACATTCCGAATGTGTTACTCCCTAAGGGACACCTTCTCTTCTCTGCCTAAACCACCCAGATCCATTTACATACTCTCGTTGCATGAGATACCTTTCCACCAGCACACTTCTCACATGATTATGTATTTGTTCATTCTTTATATGTTTTCCCCACTCCCACTAGACCCAAAATGCCATAAGAGAAATAAACATACGCATGTTGCTCAGTGCCAAGTACAGTGCCTGTATACAGTAGGTGCCCGTACATATCTGTCCAATTAATTAATTGATTGATTGACTTACCCCAAGGTAGGCCAGTGGTCTCCACAGCTCTGATGTTCTCTACATCCCTCCCTGCTGGTCTCCTGCCCCTGCCCCACGTGGCCCCTGCCCCTGATATCCCAAACCAGCCCGAGTCCCCTGAGGGAGGGGTAAGAGTGTGGCCAAGTCAGATTCCACAAATGTAGGATATGGGGCTGGGGGAAGACCGGGGTTAGGGGACAGCTGGTGACCTTAAGGGCCCCCCTTAGTTTCCCAGGATCTGACCCAGGAGTGGGAGGTTTCCCAGGACTGATCTCAGAATCAGGGAAAGGCACAGAGGCTGAGAGGAGGGGCGCAGAACCCGGACATCCTGTCTTGATGGCCAGAGATGATCTTTCAAACACCATGAAAGCTGGAGCCATGGAGGCGGCTGTACCAGCATCCCCAAGAGCTGTGGTCTGGAGTCCGGAGCCTGCCAGATCGATATCGTACAGGAGGCTTTCTGCTCCAACTCCTTTCTGCTGCCAAGTTTCCCAAGAGGCCTAAGGAAATGGCGTGGAGGAGGCCAGAGGCACCAGAAGAGGAAAGGCAGCGCAGATTTCCTAAGGGTCTGCAGGGCCAGCAGGCAGCCGAACACCATGCTAGGGGTCATGGGGTCTCGGTCCTCGTGCCAGCCCTCGGGGTAGGTGTTATCCCATTTTACAGAGGAGGAAACTGGGGCCCAAAGAGGGAAAAAACATTCTCGAGGTCCCAGCAAAGCCAGAACCAGACCCAGCAGCGCCTGCTTCTGAGGCCAGTGCCTGTCCGGAAAGGTCATACTGTACTCCAAGGGGCTCTTCTACAGGTCTCAGGGCCCAGCCACATCTGCATTCTCAGCTCAAGATGGACAAGGAAAATCTGCTAGCATGTGCCTGCATCCATATCCAGGACAGAGCCTAGGAAGGGTCTTTTGCAGTCTCCAGCTCCAACACCTCCAGGGACAGGAGCTCGTCCCTCTCAAAGCACCCCTTTCCATTCCAAGGAGCTCCTCCCACCCCTGGCCTCCCTGTGGCTCTCACCTGTTTTATATGGAGCCCAGAGGATGCTGACTCCCCTCAAGGCCATCAAACACTGGAGGCTGGCACCCCATCCTCCCTGGGCCTCGTCTTCTCCAAGCAGAGCTCTCAGGTACTTTAAGGGCTCCGTGGGGCTCTGACCCTTTTCCACCACACTCCAGCTTGCCCATATCCCACATCCAGTGCACACCAGGCCCCTCAGTTGGTCTGATCTGCAGAGTTCATGGGGATACTCTCTCCCCTCCTTTGATCCCGCCACTCTGCCCATGCTGCAGGGGGTCGCTCACTGTGAGAGAAGCTCCCTGCCCTGTCGATGGCCCCATAACCCCTGAAGCTAAGCCATCAGTCAGTTGAGTGTCCAGTTAGTTGGCTGGACACCAAAATGCTTGCCCAGAAGGAGGTAGGAAAGGAGATACCTACATGGAGACGTAGCACAGCCCAAGGGGCTAGGTCTCTTGTGTCTGCGTGTCTCTGTGTGTGCATCTGTGTGTCTGTGTGCATGTGTGATCATGCGCATGTGCATGAGAAAACACACCAAAGTGCCTAGCACAGACTCTGGCACTTAACAAGTGTTCTTTGGATGCCAGCCGTCACCAGCAGTGACGACGCGGAGTACTAGCTCTGCCAGTTAGAAGCTATGTGACCTCTCAGAGCCTCAGTTTCCTTATTTGTCCCTTGTGTATAACAATACCTACCTCATGGGTCTGTTGGGAAGACCTGGCATGACAACACCCCACAGAGAGCAGGACGCAATACGTGTCAAGTCTCCACCACAGGCAGGGGTTGTGATTCCCATGTCTTGTATCCCTGATAGCAGGAGGTTTCAAAATATGGTCTGGGGCCCCTGGGGGTTCCTAAGACCCTTTCAGGGGTTCTGTGAGGTCAAAACTATTTTCTTAATAATACTAAGCCATTATTCGTCTTTACCACTCATTTTCTCACAAGTGCACCATGTTTTCCAGCAGCTCAGGATGTACGACATCAGCAGAAACAGGGAGGAGAATCCAGCTGTCTTCTGTTAAGCCAGACATGAAAGGAGCCTTTAAAAAATGCTAAGCAATGTCACCTTTCTCGCCCAATCTTTTTTTAGAGAATATCATTATTTTTCATAAAAATGCTGTTTATGTTAACAGGTAGTGAATTTATTTTTATGAAAGTGAATGAAGTATTTTTTAAATGTTCTCAGTTTTAATTTATATTTATACTATGGTAAAGATCAAAAGATTTAACTCGTCTAAACAAATGTTCTTTGGGGTCCTGAATAATGACTAAGAGTGTAAAGGACTCCTGAGACCCAAAAGTGTGAGAAGGCTGCCCTCCAGTACGAGGGCTGTGCTGGCCACTGAGGGGTGCTCAGCACACACCTGTTCACATCAGCTGATCTGAGCCTCTGCCCAGCCACACTGGAGAACCACACCATGTTCTTTGTGTATTTTTATATCTCCCAGAAACCCCTGAGCTGTGCTAGGCATACCACATGCAAACTTTCTGAATTCCAAAGAATTCACCCAGGACCACTGGGCCTGGTATATGAGTGAGCTACACATGTACCACCTGATGGGCACCTGTGGATTCTGCCCGACAGCCTGTGTTCCCCCTTCTTCTGATTAACCTCACCTCTTTAGGGACCAACACTCCCCATTCTCAGTCTGCGTGGTTTCAGAAGGCTCCAGAGGCAGTCGTGTAACCCAGATCTGGATAGAGTAATTGGTTCCAAGTTAATTATATGAGCCAAGCAGGGCCTATGACAGCCAATGAGATTTGTCCCAGGTTTTTGCTGAAAACATCAGAAAAGAGCCCTCTTCTATTGGAGCTGCCGAGCTGGTGGGATGAAAGCCTAGAGCGTCTTGTGGCACCACCTCTTGGGTACAGCTTGCCTGAGAATTAAGCCAACTCAGAACCAAGTAATGGGGACAAATTCCTGATTCTACCAAGACCTGGATGGTGGGGAAGCTGTTGGGGGGATTTGGGGTGAGTTGCCCACCAGAGACATCACTTAAGCTCACCTGGTGCCCGGAAGAGGCCCCTTTTTGCCCACTGGAGATGTGGTATACCCATGTCCAAACAACACAACTAGATAGCAGCACAGATTTTTCTTTAACTTTATCATTTATAAAGCCATACAATGGATCGCAAAGAAACAAAGCAGCTGTACAGGAGGGGGACAGCATCAGTGTACAATACATTCATGTCCAAGACAAGTAGCATACATCAGGATTTATACAAGGTGGCAGAGGTTATAGGCACGATGATACAAAATATAAAGTATATTTCCATCTATATAAATACACAGCCGGGGCACAGGGAGGATGCTGGGTTATTCTGTTTTGCCTGCAGAGAGCCTGGGAGGCAGGGAGGGTGGTGGTGAGGAATTTCTTGCACTTATTTTGAATGACAGGTCAGAACGGAGGAGAGAAAAGGGGAAACACAGCATGCATGCACTGATGTGCTTCCTCTCGGTCACACGCACACAACAAACATGACACACAGGAGAGTTTCAAACGGCTTAACACTGATTCATAAAACAAACTTGAGACATCCCTCTACAATAACTTCACTGTTGGGAAGAGCCCAGGTATGGGATATAAACAGAGGTCCTCCGACATTTCAGACATTGGAGGACAGAGGAGTCAAGAAGGAACAGATCGGCCTGAGCCCTGTGTGGCCCGATCCCCACCATTGCCAACACTGAGACTGCACTAACCAGTGGCCCTACAGGCCTCACCTCCTGATTCCTCTTGCTGCTGGGTGATATTGGACTTGACGCCAATTGCCCACCACCTCCAGCCCCCACCCCCAAGTTCCCTAAAGAAATGAGAAAAAAATACTATGCACACACATACATCCACACTTGCACACCCACACATACACGTCCTATGTCATCACTGGCCAAGGACACATGAGTCTCAGGATTCCAGGGCCTGGACCTGGGTGAAAAGGTGGCCCTGGGACCCTGGCCCGCAACCTCTTCAAGGACCCTAAGTATAGGCGTAGGGGTGGGCTGCCTCCTTGGACGGGGTACTGGCCCAGTTGAACTCCCCAGTTTCTAAAGCTGGGAACAAACCAGGAAGAGGGAGAGGACCCAGGAGGCAGGGGTGGAGGACAAGAGTCGGAGTGAGGAAAGATGTCATCACACTTGCCGACCCCTCTGCACCCCTGGACAGTACGAGGGCCTGCCCAGTCTCTGCGCAGGCCCTTCAGCGCGAGGCAGAAGAATCCCCTACTCCCCACTCACCTGAGAGCCCCTTATAGAGGGATCACACATGTGCAGCGGTCTGCCCCCCTTGCTGTCATACAGCCACTGGACCCCACCACCCCTATCCTGGCCAGTCTCTGACACAACCAGGGATTCCTTGAAAACTAGGGGCAAAGGAATCCACAGGCTTTCAGAGCTGCTGGGGAGAGGCTCAGGTGAGATGGGTCAGGGCCCTTCCCAAACCTAGGTTGTGATGTCCCGCTCCCTCGAGCACCTGGTGAAATAAAGCAGCCAGAACACTGTGATTGGGTGTGAGAGGGACCTCGCCATCGTTCCCATGCCTGATTCTTCCCTCTTGCTCCCCCTGGAAAGAGCCACACGGAGCTCACTGGGCTCCTCTTCTAGCCGAATCGGAGATGTCCCCTCCCTACCCTCTTGCCTCCAGACACCATATAAGACAGCTGGGGCGAGGCCCCAGGCCTGCCTCAGACACCTGGCTGGACAGCTGGAGGCAGCAAGGGCCTGGGGCTGGGGTCTGCGCCGCTGCATCACAGGGTGGCCGCGCCTCTGCTGCTCTTTCCTGCCAACTTCTCCCAGGCCCCTTCCCACCCCAGGCCAGACTCAAGACCAGACAGCGCTCTCCTGGCTGACAAACAGATTCAACAGTAAACAACAGCAAAATAGGCTGAGGGAGGGAGAGGAACAACGAGGATAAACATTTATCAAATAATAACAATAATTAGTAAAAGTGCTTTCTTTTAAAGGAAATCTTTGGCAAGAATATACTGCAGTGCTGAGTGGTGTGTGTGTAGGTGAGTGCATGGGTGCATGCCTACCTGTGAAACACAGGAGGGCTTTGGTGTAGGGCCCAAAGCTGGGGCCACCGTGGAGACTGGGGACACTTCCCCGTCATTCTCCTGGCAAGGCCAAACTCTCAGAAACTGGCTCCTTCCAGAGAGATGCTGGGAGTGAGTTATCAGCTCTCCAGCACCGACCTGGGTCCTCCCGCAGGGTCACACACATCTCAGGCTTGGCGTGGAGGGGCTGCCATGCCTGCAAGGTGGGTTGTGGTGGGTGGTGGGCGGGGGAAGTGCGTGTGAAGGTTGACCCCAGACTCAGTCGCGGGCCCGAGTCTGGTTGCCGAAGGGTCTGATGCCCCGTCCAGCCTCAAGTGTGGAGAGGACCTCCCAACCAGGAGGACGCTCCCTGGGCTGTCCAGTGGGGGATGAAGATATTTACAAAGGAAGGGGACAGTGAGTATCTCCTTCCATCTTGGAAGAGAACTGGGGTTAGCCAGGGAACGAGGAGAGGGGGAAATCCAGGTTTTGGGCTTGAATATCTCAGAAGGAAGAGCACTTAGGAGGGACCTCGGTCACCAAGCACAAGGTTTCACTCTTGGGGAAGCGTTGGCCAGCGGGCCTCAGCCCCTGCTCCCCGCCGCCTTCTCCCCACTCTTCTTTCCACCTCCCTGAAACAGAACGTCCACGCTGATCCAGCTCCTTGGAGGAGAAAAAACACAAAAGATGCACACACAGTCTTGTGTGCCACACACAGCCACGTCCCACACGCTCACATGCACGCATCCTGGGAGCTGACTGCCGGGCCTCTGGTCTGCCAGAAAATAAGGAAATAAGGGGCCAAAGAGGTGGAACATGTGCAACCCCCCCCAACACTGAGCCCCAAAGTCTTCCCCAAAGGGAAGGCGAGGGCCAGGGCCAGGAGACCCCTGGCTGCTCCAAGGATAAAGGCCCCCCTACGTTTCAGGCTCTGCTTATACATATAAAAAGGGATGAGAATTGGTTTATGCCCAGGGAAAGCAGTAAAGCAATATGGGAAAACAATAAATACTTCTTGTCAATTTACCTATTTTTTTTTACCTTTTCTTATATTTTATTAGCTTACAGATTCTGTCAGTATGTCTCATGTATATATTATATATATTTATATATCAGTACAATGCCTCTCTCCAGGGGACCCCTCTAGGCTTAAGAATGGAGTCCTGGTGAATTTTCCATTCTGGCTTAGCGTCTTTGGGTGGTGGGCAGGGTTTTTCCCAACTGCCCAAACGGACCCTAGGCCCTTTGGCCTAAACGCATGTCTTCTGCCCTCTGCTGCATGGGCAGCGTGGCTCAGCTGGGGAAACCAAGCAGCAGGGGGAACAGTGAGGCTTTGGCATCATAGGTAGGCCATGTGATGCACAGGTAGCGGCCCCAGGAGCTCTGCTGAAAGTCAGACTCCAGAACATGTACCGAGGGGAGGATAAGGACTATGGGCTCCTCCCCTGGGCCTCGCTGAGCAGGAAGCAGGTTCCCCAGGATGAACCCCAACATGGGGACCCTGTAGGACAGAACAGGGCAGGGCAGAGCAGGAAGGCTCACTTTCCAGCCCCCAGAAAGACATCATGCAGATAAGCAAGTCTGAGATAAGGCTGGTTCTGGGGCGTGAAACCCAAGAATGGGGCTGAGAGGTGGGAGCTAAGGCAGAGCTAAACACCGGTGGGAGTGACCTGCCTTCCTTGCTGCGGGCTACGCACCTCAGGGCAGAGGCCCAGAGCTTGGCAGCTGTCCTTCCTGGCAGAGCTCTTCCCCAAGGCTATGAACACACATATCTGCACCTCCTCAAACCAAAGCTCCCACCTCCCAGTTAAGGCAGAACAGGGTAAGCTGCAGGGGTGGCCACCCGCACTCCTGCTGGGGTCTTTGTAGAGGAGAAAGGCTGGTGGCACCAAGGGTCGTAAGAGTGCAGGTGCAGGGATGAGGAGAGAGAGCCTCTGTTACCCATAGCTTGGGTGTTCCTGCAAAAGAGGGTGTCTGTCCCTCCATGCTGCCCTGTCACCCCCAACCCTAACCTTCTTTGGACAGTATGTATTGTGTACACAAACACATGGGACACAGACAAGGACAGCTGTTTATAATTCTAGCTGACAGAGGCAAGTATGAATCAACGTGTGAGGACATGGGTGCAGACAAACACACACCCACACAATACATTGGAGGCACAGCGAAGAGACCTGAGGTGCCTCGGGTCTGAGATACTTTCAAAAGAAAAAGTTCCCCCACTTAATGTCCCACGCTGGCTCTGTTTGGTTTGACAACCTACCCTACAGGTGGCCAGAAAAAGCTTGGTTTCTCCTTGCAAAGCAGTTGGGTTAGGAAGACAGGGCTTTTCCATTCCCCAAAAAATATGGATCCCCAAGGAGGCTTGTTCCTTCTCCTCTAGGAGGGGGAAGGGGGTTGGGGGACCTGGTTAGTTTGGGAGGCTTTGGGTTCTTGCAGTTTCCATCACCCAGGGGAATCCGAGTTCTTCTCCACCATCTTTTTCTTTCTCTCTCCCTCTCTTCCCCTTCCCTCTGCAATTCACTTCCCTCTCCCCACATTGCACTTTCTTCTCTCCTTCTCCAAAATTGGCCCAACGTCCTCCTTCTGGATTCAAGGGTGGTCAGGATTCCTGGGTCCCCTCCCCACGGGCCCCATCCCCACTGCACTGGCCCAGGGCAAAGGGTGGGCTCATCTCTTCTGGCCGGCACTCAGCATGACCTTGGAGACGAAGTTGACAATGGCGGAGGCTGGCTGGTTGGGGTCAAGCTCCGCAAAGAGGTGGCAGGCGTTGTCGGTGGTGCTGCCCTGCTTCCGCGCCACGAAGCCAAAGAGCCTGTGGGGGCGGGAGGGGCGGGTGTGAGGGGGGCAAGGGCAGCCCCAGCCCTGGAGAGCAGCCCAGGTGAGCCAGAGGGCTCCGGGCCAGCCCCATCCCTCCCGTCTGCCCTGCCGAGCAGCAGGGACTGGGGAGGCCTGTGAGACAGATGCCTCTCTCCACCCACTGACCACAGAGTCCCACTTTCAGGGGTGGCAGGGGAGCTGGAGGTGAGTGACAGGACTGGACAGTGACGGGTGGGGAGGAGACCAAAATAAAATGGGAACATTCCTGGCCGGGCTTCTCTCCTGCCCACCCCAGCCCCACCCGTGCGACTGTTCCTACACACAGCGAACGAAGAGAAGGCCGTCTGCCTGCAAAGGGCTTGGTCTCCTTAGACACCACGAGGTCAGAGGGACACAAAGGACAAGCGGGTCACCCCCTCAACACACACACACTTATTCTTCCTGGGTTCAAGAGGCTTGGAATCCCAGAGAGTAGGAGGGGAGATGGACCCCACCCCCGTCCCCTACACCCGCCCCCCATCCGCACCGCGACTGCAGTGACCTAGCATTCTCTCTTTGCAAAACAGAGTTAAAAATATGAGGGCAGAGAACAGAATGTGAGCCCAGGTCCCCTCCCAGCCGGCGTGTTGCTAATTAGGGTGAGGTGGGGAAATCAGGACAGCTGGAGATTCCGACGGAAACCCCTCTCCCTAGCGCTGGACCACGGCAGCTAAAACTAGCAAAGCCCGGGCTCTGCCGGCTTTGTGTGTCTTTTCATATGCACACACACACCACACACCTACACAACACACACACATGCCACACACGCATACACATATGCACACATATACAACACATACACACCACACACAGCACACACATATACACATACACAACACACATACACAACACACACAACACATACATACCACATACACCATACACACGCACAACACATACACATACCATGCACATATACACCATATATACATACACACATGCTACACACACATACCCACCACATACACACACACACCACACACATATAAATACACCACGCACACATGAATTCCCCCAAACACACACATACACACACAGCCCCGCATGTCCTACAGCTCTGCTCTCACAGCTTTGTTTCAGGGGCCAGAAACACAGGACCAAAGGCCTTGGGTAACACCCAGGTGTGGGGAAGCCGGGGTCCACAGAGCAGCCCCCAGCACTTCCTTTTCTAGGCTGGCTCAGGCCCTGCACTGCGGGGGGTGGTCAGGAGGAGCGAGAGGGCACTTCCGAGCCCCCAGCCTGCAGGAGCAGCAGCCCCAGCTGCTGGTGTCAGCCAGGATGGAGACCCCGCCCACCACGCTGGCCCCAAACACCACCTGCTCTCCCTTATATTTATCTCATCTGCGGCTCCAAGGCTCCCAGGGCCTGGTTCAACAGTAGCCCAGTGCTGTCAGCTGCCTGGGGGAGCAGATCCAAGCAAGAAAGCTCAGCCCCCAAGGCCAGGGAGTAGGCCTGAGAGCTTATCCCTCACTTGCCTCGCCCTAGTCCCCGTCCCACCACACCCAAGGCCTCTGCCCCCTCAGCCTCTCCCTGCAGTCTCTGCCCCAGCCATCTAAACCTCTTTGGCAGGAAGCTCAGGTGGCCTCACTGCAGCCTCCTCCTGACTCTCCTCTGCCCAGCCTGTGTCCTCTCGTTTCTTCATTCAACAAATATTCACCAGCCTCCCCAGGAGCCAGCCATGTCCCCGCCTGCAGGGAGCTTGCAGTCAGTGGCTGTGAGCCCCTCCGCCTGAAAGTCTCTCTCCTATTCCCACACTCGTGTTGACCTGTCCAAATTGTACTTGTCTTTTAAGACCTATTTAAAAATATCTGTTTTTTTCCCCAAACCTTTCCCTCCTTCTCCCTGCCTAGGCACGCTCTCCTGCATTAGCGCCCAGAGGGGAGCTATGCTTTCCAGCCATGTCTCATCCAGCAATGGCTCTTTTTTTAAAAAAAACAGTGAAAGTTTTCTTTTTCCAAAGCCATCTTGTATGAAGTCCAAATATATAAAAGTGAAAGAAATATTTTATGGCTATAAATGTATCAATTCAAAAGCATAATATTTACCTACTGTAAATTAGTGAGGAAAATGGGGCTGTTGGGATGAGCCCAATGAAGTGAAATGTGAGTTACAAATCATAGTGACAGTCTCATGTCAGCTTCAGGCCCCAGATTATTCCTATAGTTGGTTTGGGTTTTGTGATATTGAGAAAATCCTGGTTCTTACTGATAAATAACTGCAAATAGTAACAGGGTTTTCTGTCCCTTCTGAGCAGCTCAGTTGCAACCTGAGGGTCCTAGGGTTCCTTGCAACACAGTTTGAAAACCACACAAACATCTTAGTGCTGTTTATATGCTTGTTTTATCTGCTGTGCCAGCGGGCCTTCTGAAGGTAGAGTCAGGGTCCCGGGCAGGCTCTGAGTCACTCAGATGTACTTGAGATATGCTGAATGCATGAAAGGATCTACCCAAAGGTCCCAGGGCCATCCCCAGAATTCAGAAGTGGGCTCCCACATTCTAATGAGTAAGTCTAGCCCAACCACGATTCTCACAGAAGTCCACCAAGAAAGCAAAACCAGGAATAAAAGCAGCAGGATTGGGGCAGAAAAGATCATTTAAACCTGTTCCCCACTACTGTCACCTCCAAGGAAACTCAGTTTTCTATCCACTTCCTGGGATCCCTGCTGGTTCTGCTCCTAGGAGAAGGTGGCCGGACTAGAGACTAGGATTCTGGCCTTGAGGCAAGACAAGGCCAAAGGCCTGGCTGCCTCGTCAAGCTTTTCTCCAAAACTGAGTAACCTCGGCACAAAGGTCCTCTCTGCCCTCTCCCTACCTGCTGGTCCTGGATCCTAAACCTGCCCCCTGCTCCCCTTGCCAAGGAGCACTAAGGCCAGCCCGCCAGGCGGGGGTAGGGAAGCCATACTTACTTAGCTGGGGCACCTCCTTCTGTTTTCATCCACCTGTGGAGAGAAGGACAGCGCAGGGTAAATTGCTAATCTGGAGCCCAGCCAACCCATGCCCAGACCTTCTGGGGGAAGGCAGAAGTGCCCCCATTCCCAGGGCACAGGAGCCTCCCAAGATCATGAGGGGGGCAAGCAAGGTGGAGAGAACGCTGTGGCATGCCTCCCAGGGTGCCCTCCCCAACATGGGAGAGAAACAGAGTCAGGGTCGGGGCGTGGCAGAGGGGGTGGAAGTGGGCACTGAGTCCCCAGGAGGGTCTCCATCTCTGAGGTGGGAAATACTCAAAAGATGCCCAACACAACTCCTCACATACAGGCAGATCTTCCAGCTGAACCAAGAATGCACGTGCACACACACGCACACACCCACACGCAGACTCCAGTGTTACAGAGCTGGGTGGGAGGGAAGGTATCTGCAAGAGACTTACTTTCTTTCCTGTGGATCCAGGTCACAGAAGGTGACGGTGTTGAGGGGGTAGTGTCGTCTGAAGAAGAGCCTGCAGCACAGACATCAGAGAAACAGAGAATGAGTACCGAAGTGACTACTTCTCCCCTCCTTCCACCTGTGGCTGTCATGGGTCCACACAGCCTCTTGCTTATGCAAGATGGCCTGAGCTGCTCACACTGGGGACAGAGACAGACGGGTGTGCCATAGGGATACATCCCAAATGCTTGAGGCTTGGAAAGGAAGGAAGAAACTGACACCGAAGAATGAGAAATGGGGGAGGGGGCCCTGGAGGAGGAAGGAAAGGGGCCAGAGACACTGTTAGGAGAGAGTCAAGGAGGAAGGGCTCTGCTCCTAGAAGCAGGTGCTTTGTATTAGCTGTGTTCACAGCTGTCAATCTAATGCAGGCAGAGCCTTGTAGAAGGATGGATGGGTGCGGGGATGGATAGATGGGTGGAGACATAGATGGATGAAGGGACAAATGGGTGGGGAGGATAGATATGGGGTGAATGGATGCAGGGATGGATGGATCAATTGGTGAGTGGATGATCAAGTGAATGGATGGATGGATGGATGGATGAGTAGCCGGGTAGATGGAAGATGGATGCAAGATAGATAGATGGGTGGGTAGGTGAGTAGATGGGTACAAGGAATGGATCCATTGGTAGATGGGTGGGTGAGTGGGTCACACGAAGGACAGCCCAACACAGAACAGGTAGAGGAGTCTTACTTTCTCTGGTTGTCAGTCAGAGTGATTCCCTGGGCAGAGACCTTGAAGTGAACGATGGTGGCAGCTGGTGTGGGGTCAGCAGCCAACGTCTCAGATGTGGCTTTGGAGATGGCCTGTGGCCCAGTAAGGGACTCCATGTCCACAGAGTTAACAAAGAGCACGTTGCAGGCTGGAAGAAACCAACCCAAGGAGGAGTTATGGTGGCTGGTGTGGCTGGGGACAAGACCCCAGGTCCATTCCTTAGGGAAAAGGTAGCAGGTGAATTTCAGGCCAGCCTTGGGCCAAGGCATCTGCACATAGAAATGTGATCTGCCCAGAGACATGTGGGTCTGAAAGAGACGTCCAGCCTGCACCTGCAGGAGGGGTCAGGGCAGGAAGGGTTTAGAAAGAAAGGCGTGGGCAGGGATCCAGCCTCAGGTGACCACTCACCTGCCCCTTGCTTCAGCAGGTCGGCGGTTGAGTTAGCAGGGCCCGAGCTATCTTTTGATTCATCTGTGGGGTCTGAGACAAAAATTCAGCTGGAATTAAAACCCTAGAGCTGGAAAGAAGCACAAATTTGGCTGGGCCTAAGGCGAGCTCCGCAAATACTTTGTGCAAGGGACACTGCTTTTTGTAACAGGCCCTGGCAGTCAGCCCTTTGTTAGGTTCAGTATGAATGTTCAACAATTACTCTAAGTATCCAGCACACTGGTTGAGAGCTCTGGAGTGCAGCAGAGCTGAGCTCAAACCCTCACCCCAGCACTTGCTAAGTATCCATAAAACAAAGAATATGATGATGGTAGCCACGTCATTGAGTTTTTGAGACACTGTATATACAGTGTTTAGCCCAGCGCTTAGCATAAAGCAAGCCTTCAAGAGGCAATTGGTATTGCTGTTGTTGTTTCGCATTGATGTATCTGTGTAGATCAATAAGTGCCCCAATTCCCTAATTCATTAAACCATTGATGCAGCATAACTATAATTTCAATATTAATAAAAATTGAGTGATGGATAGTAGCCTGATTTAACCATTTCACATATATTGAAATATCACATTGTATGCCATACATGATATAATCTTTATTTGTCAACTATACCTTAATTTAAAAAAAATAAAGAAAATCAGAAAAAAAAAAAGAATTGAGTACTGTTGTATAAATAATGTTTCTCTGAGAAATAAACAGTGTTTCTCAGATTTCAGTGTGCAGATTTGTTAAAATACAGATTGCTGGCCCAACCCAGAGTTTCTGATTGGGTCAGCTTGAGAATATTTGCATCTTTAACAAGTTCCCAGGAGATGCTGAAGCTGCTAGTCTGGGGACCACACTTTGAGAACCACTGGTTTACACCATTTAAATATCAAACAGTTGTTTTAATTGCTGAACTGCTACGGTAAATTCCATAGAAATATAATTCAATTACTGTCTAAATCTGTGCAGCTAATAATTCTCTTTAAGTTGTATTTGAACTTTTAAAATAATCATATCGGTCAATTATCATTAATAATTCAATGAATTGAATCGGATAAATAGAAACTGTCAAGTAGTATCAGAGGTTTTATGTGTGGGCATGACCCCAGAGACTCCAAGAGAGACTGGAAAAAGTCCCAGGGCCAGAGCCCAGGGGCGCTTAGTGAACAGAGAAGGTGGGAAGGCAGCCCAGCCCCCAGTGCCTAGACCTTGCCTTAGGGCCAGGCACCATAACCCCCAGATGGGGGCTGCGTACTTGGGGACTGGGTGATAGAAGCCTAAGCTGGGAGGAGTTCTGGGTGTTCATCTGCCACCCTCCAGGGCTGGCACACCTCTATGAGAGATGCTGAACTCTCCCACACCGGCCCTGCTCTCACTCAAATTCTGTCCTGTGTGTTCTCATGCTCTTGGGTCCTATTCAAACTTCCCACAATCAAAAGAGGACTTGCTCTTCCCCAGCTCAACGTCTCCCCAGTCGCGGCACACCCTCCCAGCCATGCAGACTAGAAACTCCAGGGACAGGGGGCCTTGCCCTTTCCCTCCCATGCTTCACGCAGCCCAGCCACCTCGTCCTCTGAAAGGTCCCTGGAGCCATCTCCTCTCCATCCACACCAACCCTCAACACCTACGTCTGCCTCCTCCTCCCTCTTCCCACTGATACCCACCCATCCTCCAGCACACAGCCCTCTCCTGACTGTCTCCTGCTCCTAATGCCTCCCCTGGGATGAGGCCTAGCCTCAGGATTTGGTATGAATTTCTTGAAGCTTGCAGAGGATTTTCCAGAACAATCTGGCAAGTCAATTTATGTATGTCCCTGGAGTTCAGCTTTTTAATAAACTTTTTCTTCTTTTTTTAATAGGAAAAAAAAAAGGAGAGCGGTTTTGAGTTTCCCCAGATTGGCAAAATAACCCACGTCCTCCAACTCTGGCCCATGTTCTGGAGTGGTGGGCAGGGCCGAGACATGAAGGAGGCCAGCGCAAGGGTGTGCTTGGCGAGCAGGGGTCTCACGTCCCTACCTCGGTTTGGAATGACCAGCTTGCACGGCAGAGCCAGTGGGATGATGGAGTGCTGGTAGACCAGGGCAGACAGAGATCCTGCAGGGAGGGAGACCGCATCAGGGGAGCGCTACTGGAAGCTGGGAGGTGTCAGAGGGCAGAAAGGAAACCCCCACTCCCACCCCACCACGCATAATTGTCACCTCTCCCTCAACCCACCAACAAAGCAGAAAATTCATCCCCTCTTTTTTAGCAAGATCTAAGGGAGAAGATTCCAAAGGCTCACTCCAACAGTCACAAGTTTACCTAACAACTTGCCTTTGCAGAAAGTTCCTCCTAACATCTCCCCTAAGTCCCTCCAGTTATTGGGGCCCCTCTCAAAGCAGTGCACTAGAAGTATCAGAGAGTCGTGGGATCAAATCCCAGCTCCGTCATTTATCTATGTGCTCTTGGGTAAGTCTAACTCCGATGAACCTCACTTTTTATGTGTAAAATGGGGACAATAGTGCCTACCATACAGTATTGTTGTGAGACCAGAAACAATATAAGGCACCGAGGCAGTGACTTTCACATAGTAGGTGGTCAATAAAGGCAGCTGTTGTTATAATTGTTACACCAGTTACGATGATAGTAAGTCTTAGTCTCCTGGGGTATGACAAATAAATACAGAATGGAATTTGGCAGAGTTAAGGGGCCACAGTACAGAGGGAGGGAAGCCACTATTATTTTCTCTGCTGAGTCTATGACAAGGGGGACTGGCAGAGCCTATGGTGGAACTTAAGGTCAGACCCCCAGAGGACCCTAGGACAGGGCCAAGACTGGGGCCAGACTATGGAGGCAGAGGCAGGCGGGAGGCAGCTCACCGAAGTTTGGCTCATTGGGGCACCCCTTCAGTTTGACTCCCCTGGGTCCGGTCTCTATCAGGAAATGCCTCACCAGCTCATGGGTCATGTCTCCTGGGATGAAGAGAAGGAAATGAGGATTGGTCACTTCTCATGGCTTCCTCCCGCCACCTCCAAGACTGCTTCATAACTTCTCCGACGTGCAGGGCCAGGGTGGGACAAAGGGTCGAAGAGGTAACATGGCCAGAGAAGAGAGAGACCCCCACTCCTCTCTCAGCCCTCAGGAAGCACAACCCAGTAGTCCTGCTTCCCTGGTCTCTGACCCCAACTGTCACCAAGCCTAAGACACACTCTTCCAAAGAGTCCGCTGAGGGCAGAGTCCTGCTCAGCACTGGGGCCTCTCAGCACCTCGGGGTTCAGACACTGTAAAGCTCACCTGTCCTCAGCTCCATGCTGGGAGGTGAGGTTACCTTTTTTATTCTGCTGCATGATGGTTGGAGGGGGCGAAGACACCTTCATCGCCAGCCCGTAGGCCCCCCGGAAGGAGTGGCTGTCACGGATGATAAAGGCCCCTGGCTCCTGGTCCTTGAGCAGCGCGATGGCTGAATTGGGAGGGGCGAGGGGAGAAGAGAACATGAGAAATCGGGGGCAAGGGCTTTACTGAAGTCTCATCGGGCCTAGCGGACTTCATTCATTCTTGGGTGAGATGACATTCTTTCAAGTTAGAATTCAAACACTCCTAAGGGGCCTCCTGTACTGAGGCCAGCAAACTTTTTCTTAGATGGCCAGAGACTAAATATTTCAGGCTTGCAGGCCACGCAGTCTCTGTCGCAACTACCCCACTCTGCCACTGCGGCACAAAAGCAGCCTCAGACAGGACATAAGCCAACAGGTGTGGCTGCGTTCCAGAAAAACTTCATTAACAAAAACAGGCAGTGTCCAGATCTGACCCACGGGCCGCAGTGCTGCCCCCGTCCCACACCCACACACACTTCCCTTGAGAACCTGAGGTGAGCCTTGTCTCCAGCCCCACATTCCCAGCTTTGTTTTTCTCTATAAAATGCAAAAACCTCCCACATCATGCAGATAGAGGGCTGAGGTTTCATATTATCTTGGCTGATCTTTTACTCTGCCCAGGAAAACCAAGGCTTTGCTGTTTTTAAGGACCCTTCCAAGGAGCATCTACAACCACTGCTTCTGCCCGCCCACACTTCACAGTGGAAAGTGCCTCTTCCTGCCTCACTTCCATCCCAGCCCCCTCTCTGAGACCGCTACCTACTGCAGAGAGGACTGAGCCTGCCTCAGTCCCTTGCCGGGGAAGACATGGGGGAAGCAGCCAGCTGTGGCCTCTGATGGGCCACGGAGCACAGCACTCACCCTGCTCCCTGGAGATCTCAGGCTTGTACCAATACTTGGAGGTGTCCTGGACAAATTTCACTTTAGCCCGTGTCTCAGGGCTGTTGTCTAAAGGTGAAGGGGAGGAAAAGAAAGTGTTGGGGGTTGAAATGTGTCCCCCGAAATGATAGGTCAAAGTCCTAACCCCCCATGCCGGTAAATGTGGCCTTATTTGGAAATAGGGTCTTTGTAGATGTGAACAAATTAAGATGAGGTCACGCTGGATTAGGGTGAGCCCTAATCCAATACCACTGGTGTTCTTTAAGAAGAGCAGAGGGGAGAGAGCCAGGTGAATATGCAGGCAGAGATCAGGGTGATGCATCTACAAGCCACGGGACACCAAGGACTGCCAGCAACCACGAGAAGCCAGGACAGAGGCCTGGGACAGATCCTCCCTCAGAGCCTCAGGAAGGAACCAACCCTGTCAACACCCTGATTGTGGACTGCTAGCCCCCAGACTTGTGAAAGAACACGCTTCTGTCGTTTTAAGCCACCAAGCTTGCGGGCCTTTGTTATGGCAGCCCCAGAAAACTGACAGAGAAAGCGAGCCTCCTCCAATACCATGAGAACAAGCAGGAAGGAACCTTGAGCAGCCTTGTCATCCACCCACTGTGCCCCACTGACCCCACTGAGCTGCTGTCCTGGTGACGCACCTGGCACAGCATTTTCAGAGAGCCCATTGGAAGCCCTTCCACCACTCCATCTCCCCTTTCCCTAGAAGATTCTGACTAAATCTTTCCTGCAGCTTCTCTCCCACAATCTAAGACACCTGCCTTCTAGAACTTTCCTCCACAGGCTCAGTTTCCTAACTTCAGCATAAGCACCATGAAGATGAGGCAGAAAGATCCATTTCTGCTGCCTCTCTCCCATGCCCTCCTCAGTTCCCATGTGGAAAGCCCGTGTTCTGCACCACACAGGGCAGAAAATCACTCCCCCCTCCAGGATAAACAGGAGGTGGCTGGCCTAGAATCGAGAGGCCATCTACTGTGTCCACGCACCCCGCTTCTCTGGAAGATGAGCCCCCCCAGCCCCAACGCACAGACCTTGGAATCTGTCAGAGAACATGAGATTCTGGAGGGAGCTCAGACGGGACAGAGTCTAGCTGCTCAATTTTACACATGAGGAGAGGTTCAGAGAGGGAAAGTGACTTGCCCAAGTCACACACAGTGACCAGGGAACCTTCTCAGGTAGGAGGCTCTGGTACCCAGTTCAGCACGAGCTATACCTTCTCTTCCTGTCTAGGTCATAGGATGTGCGGCCCTCACCCTCTTCCTTCATCTTTTGGCACCAAAGAAAACAAAAAGAAAGGGGGCTGGGGGAAGAAGAAGAGAAAGAGGAAAAAAGGAATATTCTAATTCCACATTTTTCCTGTCCTGTCTTTAGAGACAGAAGTCTGTGCTAAAGACTGTAAAGTTAAGGGAGCAGACCAGGAGACACGGATCAGTCTCCGGTGCTTAGTTAGTTTCCACTTGCAATTTACACTCATTTAGGCTTCTGGGGATTGTCTCTGGAGGACCTTGAGGGAGAGGTCGGCTTCCTTTCCTGGCAGCTGTGCACTGAAGAAGGCCTCTGGATCAGGCAGCTGGGCCGTGCAAATGCTGCAAGCTGCCTCTCTCTGCTCCGGAGCCCCAGGCCCCGCTGCTGCTGTGGCCTGTTTAACGAGCTGTCAGAGGCGGCTGCAGTCCCATGTGCCTTCCTGTGTTGACTCCAAAGGCTATTTTAAGCAGGGAAGATGGTGGGAAACAGGAAGTGTCCCAACTACTAGAAGTTCTGCATCCTTCAAGGAGAGGGGCTGGGAACCAGATGTCCCCCGTGGGTGGCAGGAAACAGGGGGTGCAGGGTCACTCTAGGTGTCTCAGCTTGGCAGGCTCAGGGAAGGACCGGGAGTGACACAGGGAGCATCTGGGCAGCTGGGGCCCATCCCAGGCTGCCTGAAACAGTCTAAATCTACCTCAAATGACCAGTGCCCCAGGGCCACTCTGCACTCAGTCAGGTTTGAGGTTTGGCCCAGAAGCTGCAGATCAGCTGAAGCCTTGACCTTTGTGTTTAGATAATCAGCTCTCTCAGTAGAGGCAAAGATGCCAAGTTTTGGTGATGGGTAAACAATTCACTGCACAAACCTGCACAGGCTTCAGTGAAGCCAGGTCTAAAGAAACTGGACTCCAGTGAGAACGCCCAGCCCTCAGCCTCAGCCCATGCCATACCTGGCTGCCAGGGCTATTACGAGTGATGTGGGACCATGCGGGTGGCAAAAGGTATGGAGCTCCAGGTTTGGAAGGCAGGTTTTCAAGTTTATGCTAAATTACAACAACCTTCAAGATACAGACACATGATAAAGACGACTCCAATTATGCTCAGCAGCATGAGTTTTGGGGTAGTATGGGCCAGGATTGGAAGCCAGGCTCTGCTGTTTATTAACTGTATGACACTGAACAAATGACAGAGCCTGTGTGAGCCTCACTCTGTAAAATGGGGATAATAGCTACTTTACCAAGTGGCTATGAGGATTAAATGAGATAGTACTTAGCTCAGAGCCTGGCACTTAGCATGTGCTCAACAAGTGGCAGTGGCTACGATGGTGGTGATGGTCACGAGTGACACCACTCGTTGTTACTACTTTCATCATCATCACCTGCCTCTGCATCCGCATCCTCATCATAGCACCCACGACCACAGCACGTTTATTCTGAGGACACCTCCAACTCCTGTTATGCAAATAAGGAAACTGAGGCCCAGAAGTCAGTGATTCACCCACGGTTGTCTACCGAGGGAATGTCAGAACAGAGGCCGGGACAGATATCCTAACTCTTGGACTTCATTTGTCAGCAGGAGAGGTGCAAGTGGAAGGAGAAGAGGCCCACCTGGCATGGAGTACTTGGAGAAGTCGGGCAGAGTGTGGGAGAAGGAGACGGTGCTGCCCCCGCTGGGACTGGACATGCCGCTGGCAACAGGCGAGGACACCTTCCCGTTGATAGTGGCGTAGTTGGGGAGGCTGCCTGCTCGGTCTCCCACGGACATCCTCCGCTTCTCTGGCAAGGCCGGAGTTGGGCTCCCTTGCCGGAAGGCTGCTGAGTCCGGCGACGGGGAGGTGGCAGGGCTGCTCAGGCCAGGGTAGTAGGCCGGGGAGACAGGGAAGGAGGGTGTGGAAGGAGCCTGGTAGCCGGAGGCACTGCTCTGCCGGGACAGTGTGGGTCTCCGGTCCTCAGGGGTGGAGTAGCCACCATAAGCCACGTGCCGGTCCAAGCTGGGGCTGCCAGGAATCACAGATCCAGACCCTCCCAGGTGACGGCCCAGGCTGGGACTTCCAGGGCTAGCTATTGCATTGCCATGGAGACTGGAGGCCAGGTTGCCTTGGTGGGCCCCAGGGTGCCGGCCCAGGCTGGGACTCCCTGGAGTGGTAGCCACACTGCCATGGAGGCCAGAAACCTGGTGGGCCCCTGCTGGGTGCCGGCCTAGGCTGGGGCTCCCTGGAGTGGTCACTGTGCTGCTCTGGGGGCTAGAGACCATGTTACCATGGAAACCAGTGCCTGGCGGACCCATCACCGGGCGGTGGCTCAAACTGGGACTGCTGGGGGCAGCCATGCTGGGGTTGATGGCCCGCCGGCCGAAGCCAGGACTCGGGGGAGTGTTGGTGCCCACTGTCCTGTGGCGTGCCTGAGGGCTCCCAGGCACTGTGTGGACGCCAGCCACACTGAACTGAGGCCGTGCCTGGCTTTCCGGAGAGGAGCTGAATTGCTGCAGTGAGTAGTCAGGGCTGCTGTAGCTGCTGCCCACCGTCGGGAGAGGAGAAGAGCTCTGGTAGCTTCTCTGGGCTGAAGGGCTGGGCTGCCCCAGGCTGCCAGAGCGGAAGCCAGATTCCAACAGAGGCTGGGTGGGTGTCCGGGGACCCTGGTCGCTGCTTTCCGCGGATGGGAAACTCCCCACTGAAGTGCTAGGGAGAGATGGCAGGTGGAACAGCAGATGGCATGTAGTGAAGGGTGGATTCTCAGTGGGCACTCAGCCCTCCCTCCAACCACTAATAACAGGAAGAACAGCTCCACTGGCAGTGTGGCAGAATGGCAGGGCTTCTATATATTACCTTATGGAACCATCAGAAGAAGAAACTGAGGCTCAGAGAGGTTAAGCAGTAGGCTCAGGACCACACAGCTCATAAAAGACCAGGGTTTCAACTCAGCCCTGTCTGATTCCAAAACCTACACTTTCTCCACTGCACCATGCTGACTCCCGAGCCATACATCAAAGCAAAGAGATCTCTCCTATCCAAACTGAAGGTGGCTGTCCTGTGGTAGCCTCCAGCAGCACAGAAACTCCCACTGGAGTTTCCTGCTCCTGTTCCTACTGGGGGTAGCCCTGCCTTGACTCAGTTTCCTCAGATATGATATCATCATCCCTAAATATTGAGAGTGCTAAAATTGGGCTTTCACTCCTGGGTGGCTCTGAAAAAGCAAAGACAAGGAATCATGGGGCGGGGAGGGGGGCAGTTTCAAATAAGGGGATTTCAGTTCATTATAAGATCTGCTTTCCAGCCATTAGATCTGGCCACTAATAGAGCAAGCTGCCTTGCATGGTAATGAAGCTCCTGTCATTAGGAGCATTTAAGCAGAGGATGACAGACCTATTAGCCTGAATGTTGTGGAGGGAATTTCCTCTGTTGGGAGGTTAGATTACATGAGCTCAGAGGTCAATCCCAATTCTAAGACTCTGAAAAAATTCAGTTCAGAAAGGACTATTCCTCGGGTAATAGCTACAATCAAAGGTTCCCCTGTAAAGTTAAGTCCAAGTCCACACGGAGTAACAGATGGGAGCATGGCAGTCCAACACAATGGCCAGTGAGTTGGGAAATCCGGATTCTGCTTCTTAAAGTTTTCCCGTGTGGAAAATGAGGGGGCTGGATTAGATAACCCTGACTCCTTTCAGACCCGAACTTCTATCCATCTATGATACAGCAGGAGACACAAAGGTTGACAGGGGCCTTGTGTAAACCAGCAGTTGCAGGGAGGTTGCAGGCAGGCTGTGCACCAGGCGCTTCTGGGGGCGGGGTCTTTACACAGCCAATAGGCCAAAACCATTCCCTGGGTGACGTGAGGCTTTGGTGGGGGTGTACTCTTGGGCCAGGCAAGAGCCAAGGGCAAGGAGAAGGGAGGGGGCCAGCAGAAGGCCACCCCCTGGTTCGGAATAAACTGGATTCTGAGGAATGGGAGACAGAGCCAGGATGAGCAGAGCAGCTCCACCCTGCTCTGGTGGGGGGGCATGGAACAGAGTTCCGGAAGACTAATCCTGGAGGAGAAACGCTAGCTTCCTGGGAAGGGACCACACTACAGCAGGAGGAATTTGAGTGAGGAACAGTGAACAACATCCTAATGCCAGGGCTCACTGAGCGTCAGCAATGGGTGGCTGGGGCAAGTTAGGAAAATCCTCTTTCCTTTAAAACAGGGAACACAGCCTCTGCCAGAGCCAGAACTCCTGAGCAATGTAGCTGCTGCCCTGTCAAGAGGCTGGGTTAGGGTTAGGGTCAGGGTTAGGGTTAGGGGACGAGTCAAGGCAGACTGGACAGGGGGGCACATGCTTGGCTTGGGGCTTCAGAATTCTTAGAATCCAGAGGGAAGCTACGTCTGCTCGTCCATGCCCCAGACTCTCGCCCCCCCCCACCTAGGAGAGAGCTCAACGCTGTGCCCACTGAGCCTGGCTGGGGAGTTTGCAGGCCCTGTGACATCCCAGACTAGGGAAGGGATGGTCCAGGCAGAGTCTGCCCTCCTGGGGGCTAGCAGGTCCTCCTCCTCTGCCCGCACTCAATGCCTTGCCAGAGCTGATCTCAACCTCCCTCTCCTATGTGGTCTTCCCCTCTCCATGTCACAAAGCCTTCACCACCCCCACCACCCCAAATATGGGGCCCTCCTCCCTCTACTGAGCCTATCAGCAGGGACTATCCATTCTCCCCTGCCCAAGTCTGGGCCTTCCTCTCTATCCAATGCACTCAGACAGATGGACGCCAGCTGTCTACCCACTAAGGCCCCCCTCGCTAGGAGGCTATGTGCCCTCAGCCCTGCACTCCCAACCCCAGCCCTCTGCCCCTGCTGGGCTGTCCTTCCAGAATGCCCTCTCAACATCCTGTTCATCCTTCTGGACCCCACACAAATACCTCCAGCCCTCAGAAATCCCCTCTGAATCCCCAGCCAGAAATACTGGCCTTTGCTCTGAGGTCCAAGCCCTTCACTTATTGGTAAGCTCTGGGCACATGTGACTGTCATCCTGTGGAGGGCAGGTGTCACAGCCCACGCCTGGGGTCAAGGGTAGAGACGTGGGCTCCAGAACTGCACACCTCCATCTGAACCCCACTGCTGCTACTGCTGAGCAAGCTACGTCACCTGTGTGCCTCAGTTTCCTCTTCTGAAAAGTGGGAACAATAATAGTGCTCACCTCCTAGGATTCCTGTGAGGATTAAGTACCTGTATAAAGCACTTAGCAAAGTGCCTGGCGCCCCAGAAGTGCCCACTTATGTACCAGTCTTTACTGTCGGTAGATTTTCCATTTGGGAGAAGGAGTCTGCCACATTCCCCTTGGTACCACTCACTCCTTCCTGCACAGTTTTGGATGGTGTGACTGAGAGATCCTAGGAATTATAGCTCACTTATCCCGGGCTCCCCACATAGTATTTGGCACTCAGAGGATGCGCTGTCAACGTGCCTTGATGGAGTGATTTGCAAGGTGCCGCAATCTGGATGTGATATCTGCCCACCCACACCCTAGGCAGAGCCAAGAGGCCTCACCTGCCCCATCCCAGGCCTGGATTCTCACCACCCCTATGCCCACTGCCCCCTCCTGCCTTACCTGTCAGCGCTGAGGATGGGGCTGCTGGTGGAGAGGGGGCTGGGGGAGACGAAGGAGCCGCCCAGGGTCCCATTCCTCAGGGGCGTCTCATGGCCATAGGCCTGGGCAGCTGGTGCGCTAAAGCTCTTGGGCTCAGAGTCCTGAGCTCGGGGTCCAGACACTGCTGTCCGTGCCACAGACTCGACATAGCTCCGGGCCTCTGGAAGGGGCAAGGGCACAGAGACCCTGAGCACAGGTCCACAGGGGTGCAGTGCAGATGCCACCCACCCTGCCTGGGAACACAGTCCAGCCATGGGGAAAGGAGCACAGGAACAGCCCCCAAAGGATGCAAAGCCACCTTCCTGGGGCTCCCGCCTCCTGTACCCACCATGCCCCTTAGCAACCTTTAACCAGGGCCTTGCTCAGAGGGGCTTCCCCAAAATGGACCCCAGGCTCTGCCTCTGAACAGGGCCATTAGGGAATCTCCCCTCCCAGAACTAGGATGTCTGTCCACAGGTGGCATCCCCTTTAGCTGCTCCCTTCCTTTGATGACCACGCTATCCAGCCCCCAGGCCCTTCTCGGTTCCCCAGCGCTGCTTAAGGCTGGGGCTCTACAGTGGGCCCAGAGCTCTAGCCCCACCTTGCCCATATCTCAGGTCAGTACCAAGGTTCACATGGGCCCAGAGTCCAGAAATGGGCTTGCACACCTGGCAACAGGTCTGTGCTGGCGAGTCATGCCCAGCAGGGCCACTGTGCACTCACTGGCCCCTTCAATGCCAAGACACACCCACCCATCTCTGCCAGACATATTCAGCATTCCTCCAGGGAAACATGTTCCCAAGCGGAGCTAGACGTTCCATCGCCCACCTCTGGCATCTCTGTAGCACCTAGCAGTTTACAGACAACCTTTACACACATGACCCCACCTGGTGTTCAGGACAGCCTAAGGGGGGCGGGGTAACTGCCAGAAAGGCCATTTTACAGATGAGAACACTAAGGCCTGGAGGCTCCGCCAGGACCCAGAGTGCCTGACTCCCCCACGGCCTCTGATCCCAGCCCAAAACTAACTCCATGTTATACAGGAAGAAGCAGCAGGACACTCTGGGTTTCCCCAGGGACTTGAATGGAGAGAGATGACATTCCCATCACCCCCAAACCTGGCACTGTCCCTGTCTCACCCAGCAGGGACCAGAGTCTCTGCAGCCCTGGAGAAAAAGCCAGGCCCCTGCAGCCCTTGCAGGCCAGGACTGTGAGGGTCGCTGAGGTGGAGAAGAGCCCCCTCCTTCAGAACCCTCGCGGTGAGAAGTCTAGGGTCTAGCCAGCTAGAAGGAAACCTCCCTCCCCTTACCCCAAAGAAAATCCTAATTTGGAAGGTGCCTGGTTACCAGGGTGTTATCGGGGTATCACAGGCCCTTACTGCATAGGAACACAGCCTCCCGGGGTAGCATCTGAAGAGGACCCCAGGCCTGACGTCCTACACTCAGGCCCAGAGGCCACCCCGGATACCAGGAGAGGACAGTCCTTCAGCCCAGGGCCCTTTAAGGAGCAGGTCCTGGAGGCTGCGATGGGGTCTGTGTACAGCTCCAGCCAGAGCCTGCCAGTCTGTCTTTGGACTCCACACAGAGCTACCTCCAACTAACAGTGGCGACAGTGGACAGGGTTCGGACAGTACTTCTGCAAAGAAGCAGGTGTGGGACAGTCTATTCCAAGGACAGGGTAACGTAGAACCAGCCACCTCAGCACCCAAAGCTGGAGTCAGCGTGGGAAGAGTCAGCAAGGCCTTCTCGAAAGCCTCCCTCAACCAGCCCAGGCCACCCACCCACCTCACAGAAGCCTCAGGCCAAATTCACATCAAAGGCATGGATTCTATGCCATCCATGCACAAGGACCCACTGGCAGTAGAAGACGATGTGGAGATCCTCTGACCAGGGCAGTACAATTTTTTGTAAAGACCTAACAGTAAGTATCTTAGGCTTGGTGGGTCAGACTGTCTCTGTCACAACTATACAACTCTGCTATTGTGGCATGAAAGCACACATAGACAATCTGCTGGGTTGCAATAAAGCTTTCTTTACAAAAATAGGTGGTGGGAGGGATTTGGCCAGCTGCCATAGTTTTCTGACCCCTGATCTAACCTGTCTCCTCAGCCCAGAGAGGTACAGCAATGTGCCCCAGGACACACAGCAATCAGTGGCTATGGACACTGGCTCTGGGTGGCCTAGAGAAGGCCCATAGCCTCATAGGACACCCAGAGCTGGCTCTACCTGGCACTCTAGCCCATTAGCCAAAGAAGAGCCAACTCCATATGGCTATTTGTAATGATAAAAAGGGCAAACAATTCCATGAGGAAAGTAGGATTCAGGGTTGTAAGTACCTTGCCCAGGCCACAGCTAGCAAGTGACAGAGTGGGCCTAGGACCCCAGGCAGTCTGGCCCCGACCTGCCTTAGCCACTGCACAGACAACCATCTGAGAATCAGGGAGCCGAGAGCTTCAGTGTGTGTCTTTAGTCTTGAGGAACTGGCTCCTTGCCCTGGGGTGGTACCCAGCTTGGGAAAATGGACCACGAGGAGGATGCCTCACGCACAGACTTGCAAACGACACCCCAGGCCAGAGATCCACTCAGCCATCTCATTCTTCCTGGAGTTCAAATTGAACCCTACATGGATGACACTGTGAAGGTCTGTGCTCTTTTCCCACCCAGTGACCTCCTCCTGATCAACGCTGCCCTATGCATCCTGAGGGCCCTTTGACGCATGCATCACCCAGAACCCTTGACACTTGCTCGGATAGCTTTGGCCTTTGGGACTGGCAGGAGATGAGAGGGAGGGAGGAGAGAAAGTTCACCCCCTACCCACGTCCCTCTAGCCACAGCTCCCGTAGCTGCCCTCCCCTCCAGCTCTCTCCTGGTTCCTTCAGGCCTGGAGGTGGATGGCTCCCTACTCCTGCTAGGAGCACACAGGTGCTTCAACATCCCTCATTGGTCTATCTAGACCTTTTCATAATCCATCACACTCTCCTTGGTTGCCCCATTGGAATGAACCATCAGTTTTCCAGCTGAACCCCAACTCATACATTGGGTAAACAACTTGTATTACCCCATGCTCCACCCTTAAAAAAAACACACATACCCCTTCTAGCAACAGTGAAACTGAGATAAGGTGGGCCACAACACCCCATCCCATCAGTCAGGACAGAGCCAAGCCTGGGACCTGACTCCCACTTGGCCTGCTTGCCATTAGTCAAGGCTGGGTGCCCAGTAACTGCTTTCAGCCTAAACACAGTGACCTGAGCTGAAGCCCGGGGGCCTGAGCATAAGTGTGCCCAGAAGGCCGATGGGACAGTATATTACAAACACGGAGGCAGTTATAGGAGGGCCAAGTTCTTAAGGCAGCAGTCCCATTGGCCCCTCCCCCACACCCTTCAGCTCCTAAGGTGCAGAATACCAGAGGAGTTCTCAAAGGACTAAGAGTCTGAACTTGGGGGGACAGGACTGCTTACCCAGGGAGAAGCACAGCATGCATTCCCACCACGATGTCAGGAAGCAGCCCTTGTGTGTTGGGTGGCCAGCCTAGCCAACTCCACTCAGAGACCCAGCCCACCTGGCCCTGCCTTCGCCTGCTCCCCCACTTCCCTCCTCCTCCCCCACTGTACCCTCTTCCTTGGTCAGCTGGTCTGCCTGCCGATGGCCACCCCGCCTGCCCTTCCAGTCCCAGATCAGTTAGAGATGAGGCAAGTCCTTCCATGCAATCTCCACTCCTCAGGAACCCCGAGCAAGCAGGACCTTTGGGAGGTTATTCGCTTTCCTGAGTTCATCTCCAGACATTAGTTTTCCCAAGTTTTCAGACTCAGATGTCCACACTGAAAATGCTTCCTTTTCTGTCCGTTCCTTGGCTTTTTCTCTCCTCCCCACCTCAGGGCAACATACTTCTACTTGCAGGCCCTCTCCCCCTTCTTTCACTTACTAGGGCCTTTCTGGGACTCAGTTTTCTCATCTGTAAAGTAGGAATGAAACTACCCACTGCCCAGCTAGGACCAAGTGAGAAGAGACAGGAAAGTTCCTCCTAATTCGTTCTTGCTATTCCCAGCCCGTGTTTAGAACCAGCCCCACTGTTGCTGGCTGGTTCCTGCTGTGCCCGTTCCTGCCCCCTCCACCCCTCGATGGCACCCTCTCCCCTGCTGTTTTCCTCCTCTCCTCCAATCCTGCTGCAGCTGCACCCAGGGGCAATGGACGTTGGGAAGGGCAGGAGGGTGGGGTCAGGGAGGGTGCTACATGTAGAACATTCCGGGAGCCCAAACCCATGCCAAGTGGCTGTTGGCGGCTGAGAGCAGCTGCAGCACAAGGGTGACTTGGCTCCATCAAGCCACGAACCTCCTCCAGCCCCGTGCACTGTCAGCTCTTCATCCACACCCTGAAGTGCACTTTCTGCCTCCCCGGAAAGGCTCTTTGCCTGCAGAGAAGGGGCCCGCCCACCCTAAGTAAAAGGAAGACATGTGGCTTGGGGAGAAGGGACAGACTATGGAAACCCCCAGGTACCAGATCCAGGAGCTCGACAGTCAGAATTTCAAACCTTTCAGATCGGGCCACACGCCCCTCCTCGGACACCCCGTTCCTCCCCTGCGTAGCATTTCTAGCTAACGCTGAAATGTCTGTTGGCATCTCCCTCCTCACCACCTGCCTCACACACGTGTGCATCCCCAGCGTCTCACACAGTGCCCAGCACACCGTAGGTGCACAAAATGTTTCCTGAACCAATGAAGCAATGAATAAAAGAATGGATGAATGTAAAGTATTTAGCACAGTGCCTTGGACAGAGCAGACTCCCCACCCCCAATTTTTCTCTCCCCCCAGCTGAATAATCCTGCCTTGTTTTTCCTCACAGACCTTTTTCTGCATTTGCCATCAAAGTGTCGGCAGGGAAGTGGTGCAGAGCCTCAGAGGGTCAGCAAAGACTAAATGTGCTTTAGCCTGACCCAGGAGGGGCACATGAGTCAGGAAATATGGAACCGGCGCCCACAGCCTTGCTCCCTGCCCACCTCCCGACCCCATCCCCAGGCCACAGGCAGCAATCCGGCTCTATTCCCTCTATTCCGCCTCCCACGCCGGAATCCCGGGGCACAGTGCCTGGAGGCAGGAGAAGGGCTTTGAAACAGCCACTTGACTAAGAGACAGGAGACCAGTAACTCCAGTCTGGCTCTGTTGCCTCCCAGCTGTGACCCTGGGTAAAGCCCCCACCCCCACCCACCACGCTGGCCTCTCAGCTCCACTCAGCTCCACGTCTGCGACAATGATGGGTGTGGCCAAGTAGATCCCTAAGAACTTTCCCCTCCAAACTCTGTGACTCCAGCTGGAGGACTTGGGGCCCTGTTAAGCTGAGAGCCATTCCTGAGGCACAACTGGCAGATCTCAGTTCAGTTCTATCGATACCCACACCTCTGAAGTCACCCCAAAGTGGGAGACAATCACCAGGGCCCGTCAGCCTGCGGGATACTCCACCCCTTGGACCTTCCCACTGGAGAGTGTTTGAGATCTGGCCAGGCTGTTTAAGTCAGCCAGCCCTGAAGAGAGCAGAGAGCCTGCTGCGGGCTCTGGCATCTGAAGCACAGGAACATTGCTCCAGTCTCTAGTCTATTCTAGACTCCCCCTCCCAGCCCCACTGTCCTGTTGGGAACCAGCAGCTGGCTTCCAGCCCGGGAGAAAGCCCCTTTCCCGGGCATGAGGCTGGAGAGCAGTAGCGAGGGGACAGTTCCCAGCAGAGGGAGCATGCCGTGGCCCACCCGTTCTGGGATCTGCTGCTGGGAGTTGTCTCGTTCTACAACCCCCAAACACCTGATATTGTTGCCCAAACTCTGACTGGTTAGAAGCAGGCAATGCCTCTGGGAAGCCCCAACAGTCTTACTTGGGTGATGTCAGATTTAGAGAGGCACAGGCCATGCCCACTTTGGGGGTAGAAGATCAAGGTGGGGTGCAAAGGAAAGTGGGATGTGGGCCTAAGAAAGCCAGTCTTTAAAGAAACCAGGCCACACAGGCCTGGGGCCCAGGTGGGAAGTCAGAACACCTGACACATCAGAGCTGGAAGGGACCTCAGCCCCCACTCAGTCCCACCCCTCCTAGTGGAGATGGGGACACCAGTGCCCAGAACCATACACCGGCCTCCCCCCAGGCCAGCACCCCTCTGTTTCACCTGCTGCCCTGAGTCCTCAATCGAGCTCTGTTCCTCATGAATTTAAGGCCTTTCACCCAATTATACCCCCTCTCTGCCTCCCCAGTGCCCAGTGCTGGGCCCATCTAAGCCATGTCTGGGATCCACAGACATGCCAACTCTTTGCAACAGTTTTGCAACATTATGTGCACACATGTCCTGTCGCATATTTGTAGGGGGTGAGTCCATAGATTTCCTGAAATCCCCACTTTGTGTCCAAGATCCCAGAAAGACAGACTTGGTACTTTCTGTGTTATATGAAGCCAGGCAGGGGCTTCAAGAGGGCAAATCATAGCTCTAAGACAGGGGGCTCTGAACCAGGGGTGATTATCCCCCCAGGGACATTGGCAATGATGGAGACATTTTCTATTGTCATGACTGGGTGAGTGTTACTGGCATCTAGCAGGTAGAAGCCAGCGACACTGCTAGACATCCTCCAGTGCACAGAGCCCCACACCAAAGAGTTATTCAGGCCAAAATGCTGAGGTTGAGAATCCCTGCTCCGAGATACACCTGTGGAGCACACCCCGGGAAAGAGAATGGGGGCCCCCTCCCTGTCTACCTCTGTGGGTGGCGGCACCCCAGGCAGGCTGGCGCAGATGGCGCCAGAGAGGAAGCGGCACGAGCGGCGTGCCCACAGGTAGTGCTGCACTAGTGCCTGGACGCGGGCTGTGCCTGAACTGGTGCCCAGCAGCTACAGGCTCCCCGCTCAGGACTCACGCAGTGCTCAGGGTGATATCTCACTGGGATGGGGATGGGGACAGGAAGGCTGTGTGCCTGGTCACCTGAGACCCGGTCAGGAAAGAGGGTGGCCCGAGCTAGCCTTTTCAAGCTCCACGTGGAAAGCCATGCCCAGACCCAGACCGCGGGACAGCCACACAGCAGCTCGCACTCACCTTCAGGAGGCTGGACCGCCACCTTCCCCTCGTCCGCCTCTGAGGGAGGACGAGAAGAGAGGTGGGAGGAAGGAGAGGCAGGAAAGAGGGGCAGGTGATGAAGACGAGAGGAAGAGCGGAGGAAAGAGAGAGAGAGGTTGATTAACAGGGATTATTCTTGAGAAAGAGAATTTACTGAGGAAAGGGAGGCGGGAAAGCTGGGGTGAGGCTAGGCCTCTACGGAAGAGGCCAAGGGGAGGGCCGAGGTCCAGCCTGCACAGGTGAGACCGTGGCTCCCCGGAGCCCGACCCTCTCGCAGCCCAGTGCCCAGGGCTCACGTGGGCCGAGCCTCAGGCAGGAGTGCGCTGGCTGGTGAGAGGCAGCCCCCAACCCCTCAACCAACTCCCTGGTGACTCAGTGTCCCCGGCCATGCCGACACTCCAGGTGGGAGGCTGTGCCCCGCCATGTGTCTTTGTGGGTCACAGTGCATGCCATTGCCTGCCTACCTGGCTGGATCACTCTCCTGGTGACTAAGGAAAAAACATGAAAGTGACTCCAAAGCCCCTGCCCAGTCCTAAAACCAGTCTAAGGAGCAACTTTTTGGGCTCGGCCAGCTCCAAACTGCAACTAAGGGCCCAGGGACTCCCGCTGTCTCCCTCCCCCATCGGAAGGAGAAGGTGGGAGGTGGGAGAGCCTGGGTGGCGTCCACTCAGAGGAGCACCTTCTCCCGGACAGGCCCAGGACCCCGTCCTCCACTCCATAACCAAGAGGGCTGTGTGGCCCAGGGTGGCTGAGGAGCAGCACAGCAAGATGCTGCCATGTGGACGGATGAGGTAAGGAGCACAGGTGAGGGAGAGCGGCAGGTCCTTCCACAAGAGAGAGGGCTGGGGAGGTGCAGACAGTGGTGGCTGCTGCCCAGTCAAGGGTTTCTCAGGCAGTGTTTTGTGGGCCCAAAGAGGCAGACCAGAGAACTCACCGAATGCCAGTGGCCTGGCCTCTGATGTCTCACGGATGCTCAGAGCAGAGCCAGCTAGCTGGGCTGCAAGTGGGGCCCTGGCTTGGAGCAGCAGGGGCATGTATATACGTGTACATGTGTGTATGAGCACATGTGTGCATGTACACAAGGGCCTGAGCACTGGGGACATGGGGCACAGGCTTCTAGCAGATACCTGACCGACTCCAAGGACATTGACCCAGGCCTCCACATCTCTGAGTCAGAAGAGGCTGGGAGAGGCACAGACCCCATAAGTCAGAGGGCAGGCAGGCTGCAAAGGCTACCCCAACCACTGCACAGAGAGCCCCCACCCCGGCCTGACCTCTCACGGGCACAAAGCTGGCTGCTGACCAGGTCCCAAGGCCTTGGCCCCTGCCCGGGAACACCTCCCTTCCAGCCAGTCACTCACCACCTGTGGGGTGCAACAGGATGTCCGCTGGATTGTGGGGTTTCAGGCCCAGAGCAGATAGGGGTGTCTTGGCCAGGCCCGGCGGGGATCGCACTGTGCCAGGAAGAACAGGGAGACATAGGAGTGAGAGGCTGGCAGCAGGAGGCCACACACGCCATGCGAGGGCACGGCACGGCGAAGACTGGGCAGCAGGACATGGCGCCAAGCTGCTTTGGCTCCACTGCCCTACCCTGTCTCCAGGTGCCTCCACGTTTCAGCAGTTTAAAAGAGAAAGGGAAAGAGCCAGGCAATGGCGCCTTTGTCCTGGCCCTGGCCTCAGCCTTGAGAGAATCATTTCTACCCTAGGGGCTTGGTTTCTCCTACTGTCCCGTTGGGTTGCCATGGCATATCATGCACACGCAGGTTTCTGGGATTGTCTCTGATTTTCTCTATCACGTTCTTTCTTCCCTCCTCCTGTCCCTTTTCCCAACCCCCAAACACACACATGCACAGAGTCCTCTTAAACCCTGCACTGGATGGACTCAGAGGAGAAGAAAAGAAGAAGTCTCAGGATGACACACCCTGTCAAGGACAGAGGCAGGAGACGGAGATCATGGGCCAGACCACACCAACCCTGAGACCTGGGGCCAGCCCTCAGCTATGCATGTCCCTCGTGAATCCCAGGAGGACAGAACTTCTCAGTGTGGGGCTCTGTCGCCTCAAGCCTTAGTGTTCTGGAGGAAGGAGGAGCCCACAATCCTTGGCCAAGAGCACCCATTCACTTTGTAAAGCCCAGCTCCTCCCAGGCTGCCCATCTGGGTCACAAGTGTCACATAACACACAAGGTCAAAGAGGGCTGTCAGGCTTTCTCCCATCAGCCAAGTCCCGGCCAGACTCTGAGCTGATCCACAGGGTGGCTGTTATGCCTAGTCACGAGCCGTCTCAGTGGCAGCTGCCACATCTCCCAATGCTCCTCTGAGGTGAAGTAAAAAATGAGCTCTGTGTCTCCTGTGAGTGATCCCCAGAGCCTACAGAGGCCACAGCCCCTGAGGACGCTCCCTGCCTCCCAAGGGCCTCAACAGCCTAGCTGTGGCCCTCAGACACCCAGGAACCACCCAGCAGCACTCCCTGGCCACTCTTGCTTTTCCCAAAAGACAGTGAGACCTACAGGCAACTAACAACAAAAACAAAATACCCTCTCAATGCAAGCAACATACAAAACTTATCTGTGCCGGGGCAGGTGCATAACCACATGCACATCGGAGCAGGGAGACATTGCAGGGGTCCAGATGCGTGGCCCATCCCTGCGCCGCACCCTCTCTCTGTCCCTAGATGTCTAATGGACAAGTACAGCATAGGGACAAATGGGTACAAACATATACCTCCAGGTACAGCGTAGGTCTAGGCCTGCAGGTCTCTATCTGTCCTCCCTCTCTCCATATAGACACACACACACACACACACACACACACAGATTCAGTTTCTACCCCCTCCACACCCGCTATTTCCTAACATGGTGTCTTACTCATAGACACCTAGCAAGCACTTATTAATGTTTGTCACATGAATGGAGAGTTGAACATAATTAATTATAAAAGAATGTGCCCAGCTTCAGCGGCTACTGTTCATGGAACCACCAGGAAGCAGCCCCAGCCCACAGTACGCATATGTCCCCCAAGCAGGTGCAGCAGAGGTGCAGGTGGGCCCGTGAGAGGCGGTGAAGGGGCGAGAGGACGACAGAAGGCTGGGGTCTCTCCTGGTATTCTCCCCCACCAGCCCCGGCTCCCGAGTTCCTCACTGCCCCAGTTCCCAGGCAGCCTGGCCCTTCTGCTGAGGCACCAGAGTGGGCGGCACTGAAGCCGAGCAAGCCTTTGGCTTCCCGAGAGAAAAATTCCTCACATTTCTCCGCCTTCTGTCGTCTCTCCCCAACCCCGTGTATTTAGTAAACCTCTAACTTATCCTTCTCCCCCCAAGAACCCGTGGCTGGCCAAGGGGAGGGAGAGAAGAAAGCAAAACTCAATTCTAATACAGCCCAGACAGCTTCCAACCCAGACAGAGGATGTCCCACCCTTGGCTGCTTGGACCCGACAGCGAGTGGGAGCAGGTGTCAGGGTGGAAGGTTAAGGCCTGGGAGAGAGGTTCCACTGAGTCACAAGAGGCTGCAGAGCCGGCTCCTGAGTAGACTGCTCGAGGTTTGTGCCACCCAACATGGCAGCCACGCTGCTGGCACTTGGAGCATGGCTAGCAGGGCCTGAGAAGTGCTACTTGTGTGTAAGACACACACAAGATTTCCAAGACCAAGTATGAAAAAGAACACAGGGTACCTCGTCATTTTTTACATTGATTACATGTCGAAATGATAATATTTTAGGCTGGGGTTAAATAAAACATTAAAATGAATCTCACCAGCCTCTTTCTACATTTTTAAGAGACTATAAAATGGCTCTATATTTTTATATTGATTTGTTTACCCATTGAAATGAGAATATTTTGGATTTAATAAAAATATTATTAAAATTAATTTCACCAGTTTCCTGTTATGTTTTCTAATGTGGCTGCCAGGGAATTTTAAATGACGAGTGTGCTCATATGATATTTCCTTTGGACAGCACTGCTGTAGGGAGAGCCACGGCTTCCAGGGGCTGCTGACCAGTCCCAGGGTCAGCCTTGTGCCCAAGGTGGCACCAACACAAGTTCTGCTGGCACATGGGCCATGTACTGTGGCCACATTCCTCTCCAGTACAGGACAGCCAGCTCCCAGGGCAACGCACAGCCAGGGCCAGCTCTCCCCTCCTCACCCACCCCTTTTTGCCCAGCCAGCATGACCCTGAGCATCGCCTATCTCTCCCTCCATGCTGACCGGGCCTCCCCTGGGGACCCCGAGTCCCCCACGGCTGGTATTTCTCCCTCACTTCATTCCCCACAACCACCTCCCCCAGCTCCTCTTCACGTCTCTTCTCCTGTAAATGGGACACTACCCCTACTGCTGGGATCATTCAGGTCTCATCTTTGGGTGGGCACGTCTCTGTCCTTTGGGGATTTGCCTCCCCAGCAAGCATACTGGGGGCTGAAGACTAAATGCCCCCGCCTGGAGGCCAAGGATGGACAAGGTGGGGGCTCTGCAGCCCGAGGGTCCTGGGCCTTTCTTTCTTCTTTCTTCCCTAGGTTGCCTGACTTGGAAGAGGTGCCTGGATACAGACAGAAATGAGGGTCAGAAACAAGGTCAAAGTCAAGTCATAGAGTCACATGAGGATGGGGTCTTTTGAGTGTAGAAGGTAAAAAGACCCTGAACAAGCCCAGGGTCCCGTAGTCAGTCCGTGTGGACTGTAAGACCTGGCACGCTCACGTGTGTGAGCATGGGTGGCCACAAGCAATGGAAAGAGAAGGGGGTGTGGAACGAGCCATGGGATGAGGAGCAGCAGATCCTCGCCCCACTTTGCTGGCACACTCCCCCCACCCCAAACCTGGACACTCCCCCAGGCAAGGCTGAGATGAGGGGCTGGGGGATGCAGGGAAGACAAGCTGGCAGGGAGTTCTTACCCCCACTGGGCGGCGGGCTGCTTGGGGTGGTTCCCTCCATCTCCTCGAAGGCCTCCTTGTAGCTGTGCAGGTGGGGCTGGGGGAGAACACAAGGGAGGGAAAGGGGGACCTGAGCAGGAGGGGTTTCCCCTCCAGGTGACCTGGGGCAGGAGGACAGCGAGTTAACCAGCCCACAAATGCCCTCTCTGGCCTGACTCCCCACTGCTGCCAAGTAAGTGCAGAGGTCAAAGGCAGATCCTAGCCCTTTATAGCCCCAACAACTCCTTGCAGTTGAGAGAGTAAGGGAGTGGCTGTTTGCAAGGCCGTGGTCAAGCACGGGCAGAATTCAGGAGCACCTGCCTTGGCAATATTTCAGAACGGGGCCAAAGAGAAGGGGGTCTAGGGGCAGGGAACTGGGGTCCTGCCAGAAGCCAGGAGAGAACAGATGTCCAAAGGCCATTTTTACCCAGGATGACTCTTTAGCCTGGACTTTATAAGACAGTACACTATCTCAGAGACTGTGACCTGCATCTGAATCTTCCAGGGTGCACGTTTAAAATGCAGATTCCTAGGTCCTGTCCCAGATCTACCATGCTGGACTCTCTGGAGGTAGATTTGGGAACCTACGGGTTCACCAGTTTCCCTGGTGGCTGTTATGCATACTGAAGTTTGAGACCCACTGCCTCCAACTACTGAAATGTCTCAGAAATGCAAACATTTTGGCATGAAAATGAAATCTCTCAAGAAAACTCATATTTGGAAAGGGCTCAGAAACATATTTGTCAGTCTGTATGATCTGGTTTGGAGTTTGAAGACTGTGGTCACCTACATCAGCTCCAGATCCTTACCGCCCTATTAAGGGACTCTCTTTAGGAATCAAGAAGGGAACTTCGATCTCAACCTTAATGGGAGAAGTGGGAACATGAAGCTACTTAAGGGAGGAAGTGGCTCCAGCTTCCACATGCTGGAGAAGAGACCTTGGGTGAGATGCAGGCAGGAATGAGTTTACCGATAGGTCAGTGCCAAGTTGGCCATCAGGTTCCTGGAGATGTAAGGTGGGCTCCACTATCCTCTGTGGCCCCAGGATACAGCTCACAGACTCACCTCCTTGGGCCGCCCTCCAGGATTGAGGGCGATGGTAAGAGCCAGCTCAGGGGAGACACACTGGACGGGAGAGCGAACCCCAGGGCTACGGGGGGATGTGGCTTCCGGAGACTGGTTCTCATACTGTCCATCGCTGGCTGCCCGTCTCCGGAGAGGGGCTGGGGGCTCTGTGGGCTGCTTCTCCCGAGCCTTCACCCCTAGGAGGAATCAGGGCATGGAGGGTGATGAGCATTTGTGTAAGAAATGACCAGTCCAGCCCAATCCCCCCCAGAGAAGGTAGCACCTCTTAACTCAGGGGCCGAGCAGGGCTGGCCTGTTGCCCCCGACAAGCACCTCCCTCCAGCCCTATTGTGCCCAACTCTGCTCACACCCCCAGTTTTCTCTGCAGGGTGGGGGATCTGCTTAGATTGGCTTGGCCTTCAACAGGAATCTACTCCACACAGGGCTGGGACCAAGAGTACAAAGGACTGATACAAGAAACAGATGTCAACTCCTTCCAACCCCCGGAGGCAGAGGGCCAGAGCTTCCAGACAAGGCAGGGCGGTGCAGGGAAGAGAGAGTCTCCAAGGCAACCGCATCAACCAACCAGCAACATCCAGCCCATGGGGAAGGACTCTTGGAAAGAGCTAAATTGCGTCATCTTGCAAATGGCGCTCTCAAGGAGAAACAAAGAAATGACCAAGTCTTGTTATGGAGTCCCCAGCCCCAGCCGGGCCCTGGGACATTTCCAGCCTTCTCTGGGGTTCCCCAGCCTTCATCCTGTGCACCTCTGAAACCTCTTCCAGCTCCCCTCATACTGACCCTTTAGCTACCCACCCCTTTCTCTGGCCCCAAAGATGGCCAAGGATCCCACCCAGCCCCTCCCGGCTGAAGAGCAGGCAAGGAGAAGTCATGCGCTCCATCTGCTTTTCCATACTTCCCATCCCAACCCCATTCCACAGGCCTGGGGGTGCTGTTAACCTCATCCTCCTTCCTTCCCACCCCCTACTCTCACAGCTGGGCTGAGGCTCGGCATCCACTGCCTCATTGAGCTGGCTCCCAGAATCCTGGAAAACTTACTGCCCGGGGCCCAGAGGCCAAGACCCAGCCAGAAGGGTGGGCTCCTAGTCCTGAGTATCTTCTGAGAGGAGATTCTCGGCCCTGCCTTCACTAAAGGTCTCAAGTCACATGGGACTGGGGCCCTGAACACACATCTGGGAACACCATCCCCTGGCACACGTGTGAGTGCATGCATGAGTGTACACACACACACACACACATTCACACCCGCACACACACACACTGCCAGCCCCCAGGGATGTGCCAGTGCAGCCAAGCAGAAATCACCCTCATTCAGACTGAGTCATCTTCCACCATCCACCGTGGGGACTGCATGCCCCAGGCGGCCCCCCAGCACTCCCAGCCTGGCACAGCCACAAAGGCTGCTGTGAACAGCGCTGGCTGGGAAGCCTTCCTGCTTGTCATGAACAGCAGGCTGCCGGCTGCCAAGCCTGGGGCGGGCATAGTCACTCTGAGACACATCCTCATGCTCTCCCACGCTCAGGGGCTCCAGAGGGGCCCCGGGGACAGCCGCAGAACTGGCACTTGCACGTTAAATGGGTGGTGTTCTATGTCTCCACTTTGGGCTCTCTATTACTCAGAGGCAGCCTTGCTGCCATCTTAGCCGAGAGAAAAGGGCGCCAGATAGGGACAGTAAACTGGACTTGGACTTCACTCTGCCATTCACAAACTGCTTCCCTTAAAGCAAATAAGCCCTGCTCCTTGAAGTGCCCTTATTCTCAGAACAGAAAAATAGGGGTCACATTAGTCCCACTCTGGAGCTGCTAGGAGCATCCACCTGGAGGAAAGAAGGGCGTGCCTTTGAGAGGGGTGAGTAGCAAGCTGGAATCTTACAGAATCCCAGCCCCCAGGCCTCAGAAAGGCGGCCTGCAGCTCATACCACACCGGCGGGTGCCCCGGCCTCAGCCATGCCTCTCCTCCCTCCACCCAGCCCCCTGCCCCACTCAGGCCTCCTGGGCAGCTTAGACCAGAGCTGCTGCCGGTTTCATTCCTGGCAAAAACATTAGAGAGAAACAGATGTAGCCATTGATTTTCTAATAATAATTGTGACAAAGGAGGCCCATTTGGGAAAGGCTCTTGGGGTTTGGAACCAAGTTCAGCCCCAAGGTTAAAAGAAATGCATTAGGGCAGGTCTCGGTTCCGGGCTCGCCCACCCCGGCAGCCTCTTTCTGGCACATCCCTTTGCCTTTTCGAGAGGTGGCCCGCTTCCCTCTTTGGGGATCTGATGTTTGCCCTTGAAAAATGGGTCTGTTTCCATTTGAGACACTGGATCTCCTGGAGGAACAGAGAACATTCTCCTCCACCTGCCCAGAGCATCCTCCATGTTCAGGGGCCGTAGATGGTGGCAGCACCCCAGGGTGCTGCAGGGGCTTGCCAGCTGTGGAGGATGTGAGCCCCTGGCACAAGGCAGTCAGCCACCCAAGAGCAAGTCACATCTTCTCAATTCCCCTCTCCGTCACGACAGACTGGCACGAGGGAGTGTGTTCTGACCAGAGGCAGGGGGATGGACAGAATGACCTACAAAGAGCTAAGGCAATGCAGGGCAGAGCCTCCCTCTGCAGGAGGGGAAGACCCCTCATTCCACTCCCCCTGCAGAGCGCCCCATGGCACCAGTGGCAAGTCAGGGCCACTCACATTCTTTGAACACAGTGTCCTACTGTTGTCCCCCTTGGCAAGCCCACATCTGCCCGGAGAGCCATGCTCCCTCTCTCTCATCTTTCTCTATGGGAGGACAGACTGGCATGGCAGAGGGGAGAGAAGAGAGCCCCATTGTTCCTCAGCCAAGCTGGGACGTCTGGATACAAGCTGACAGCCAGTGTCAAAGAGAGAACACCCCTCTCTCATGTTCCAGAGACTGACCGATAATAAAAATAGGCCTGCCCCCCCATCTCCTTCCTTCCCACCACCACCCTTCACCCCAGGACTTTCTCAGTCTCTTGGCCTCATTTTCTCTCTCAGAGCCTCTGTCTCCTACGTGCACACAGGCAGAGGTAGGTGCCTTGCGCAAACACACATGCACACACGTGCATGCGCACGCGCGCGCGCACACACACACAGCCTTAGCCTGACAGGAAGGGCAGTAGGATGCTGGGATGATAGGGGTACTCAATGGGGCCAGCCCCTACCCCAGCAGGAGACCCTGCAGCCAGAAGAAGCCAGTGAAGAAAGGAGGACAGAGAAGCTGGCCAGGGGACATAGGAAGGTCCTCCTAGACAGGCTGGTGAGTCCTGCATTCCACCCCCAGGCGACTGAGAAGGAGTGGGGTGCCCTTATGGCAATAAAATGTCTTTAGGATCATAACACCCTACATTCAGAGAGCCCTGGGTTGTCCCCTAAGGGCTGCTTCACACAGGACTGGCATTGGGCCTTCCCCACCACCCCGCAAGCTGTCACCCCAACCGCAGGGCCTCCACACAGGCCCTAGACCTGGGAAGCACAGCACCAGCACAGCCTCACTTCTCAGGGAGTCCTCCCTCTGGAGCCTAGGGTGGTGCTGTGCTGGAGTGACAGCTCTCTCCAAGGCCCCCCTAGCGTAAGCAGACCTGAGGCAATTCATCCCCTTCATCCGACACACACATGCACGCACACATACGCATGCTCTGCAATTCTGGGAACTATAGCCCTAACCCAGATCAGTACAAGCCCTTTGGCAAAGCACTGCTGCCCACCGCCCCTGGATCATGGGGACAAATACCCTGGTGTCAGGCTTCATCACACACCTCCCCTACACCCCCCAGACTGGCCACTGCTACCCCCACAGACCCAACTCTTCTTTCCAGCCTTCCGATTTCCAAAAGACTGGCTTCCTCAGCTCCAGGTGGCGGGGCTGGGTGTCCGGCGGCATGCCTGGGGCTCTGGAAGCGAGGGGATCCGGGAGGCCACCTGCTGGGCCAGGGCACCAGAAAGCCACACGGCAATCACAGTAGCAGCCCTACAGCAAGCCATGCCAGCTCCCCCCAGGGTGGGCCCACCACCCAGAACCTGCCCCAGACCCCAGGCCCAGGTGAACACTGTGCTACCCACCACTGGGCCAAGGAAAGGGCAGAGGGAGGAGAAAGGGGAGGGGCGTCTGCTGGAGCCTCTCCCGATTATCCATGGACTGGGAGAAGGGTCTGTTGAGGCGCCACATATTGCCACTGTGAGTCAATAGTTCCCATCACCCTAAGCCTTCGCCTGGAGCTGCTCATGGCCGTGGTGTGGGGCAAGCCTGAGCCACCGTCTCTCCTCTCCCTGACCCAGCCTCCAGGTTCGGAGGAGCAGAGAAAGGATGAGGTGACTCCCTCCCGGGGCTCAAAGCCTATGGGCCCGCGAGAGGCAGAGGGTAGATGTTAGTGTACGACATCATCCTCAAACAAAGTAATGTGACCCTGATGAAGCGTCCACCGTGTCTGGGACACGTCAAACCACTGAGCAAAATATGCAAGACAGAGCTATCATCTGTCCATTTTTCAAATGGGACAATTGAGCTCTAAAGGGACTTGCCCAAGGTCACAGAGGCGGTCACAGGCAGGGCCAGGACCATAACCCAGGACTTCTGATTCTCAACCATGGGCCCTAGGAGCCAAGATTGGGGGTGGAGTCAGAGGCGGTGCACTGTCCCCAGGGTGCACCATGCTCAAGAGTGGACAGAGCGGCAGGGCCTGGGGCACCACGCCACCGTCTTGTGCCTGTGGCCCCACTGAGACCTGGCCCTGCAGCCCAGGTGATCTGGCCAGGGTGGCTGGTGCTGGTCTGTCCAGAGCCCTCACTGAGCACCCTCACTGCAAGGCCTGCGTGTCCATGGGGGACCCTGAAGGTTAGTCCAGTTATTCCAGACCCTGTTCCCAGCAGGCAAGGCCAAGGCTAGCACAAGGCCTGTGTCTGTGCAGAGTGGAGCTCTGGCTCATGCAGAAAGGAGGGAGAGAGACTTGGAGAGAGGGAGGAAGGAGAAGGGGGTGAGGGGAGAGAAGGGGGGGCAGGGAGAAAGGGGGGAGAGAAGGAGAAAGAGACGGAAAGAAGAGAACAGCAGAAGCGGGAGAGGAAGTGGCAAAGACACAGGAAGAAACGGCAAAGTGAGCACAGAAGGAAGATGGCGGGCAAAGGTCTGGAAGGAACAGCACCCGAGGAAGAAAGAGAAACTGAGCTCAAGAGCGGCCGAGGAGCCGACAGGGAGAGGGGAGGAGAGCGACCCACCGGAGAGGGAGGAAGAGCGGTGGAGAGAGGGCTGGAAGCTGCCGCTGCGCCCGAGGCCCTGCAGTTTGGCATTGTACGCTGCCCACGCCACCCCAGGGGAGCCGGCAGCGCATGGGAGGCAGGCAGGAAGGGACACCACCAGGCAAGGGAGACACCGCACCAACGGCACAGGGGACAGAAGCACACGGGACACACAGAGAAAGCAGGGGACGAGGCATTCAACAAGACGAAACGAGACAAAAACAAAGAGAAGATCCAGATGAGTTGGTGTTCCGAGTGCGGGATCCGGCCACACGCTGGGGGGAGGCGGGGAGGGTACCAGACAGGAAGAGGCGGGATCCAGGGTCCTGCTTCCCCAGAGGGCAGGCAGGCCTCCTGCTGGCCAGCAGGGTGGCATGTCCCTCTCTTTTCTAGCCCCAGGGTGGAAGAAAAGGTGCCACCTGGGATCAGGCAACTTCAGGCCCATGCCCGCTTCACCTGTCCCCCACAGGCAGCAGGTCCACCCCTGGCCTCCCCTCCTCTCCCTGACCCCAGGTGACCCTCCCAGCCTGTGCCCCAGGGTCACACTCCCTAGCATGCTGGCCTCCCAGACCTCAGCCCTCTACCTCTGCGTGGTCCTCTTTCCTGGGGAGCCCCTTGTGCTTTTCTGCTTCTGCACAAAGCTGCTAGGCATCACCAGAACGTCCTTAAGATGAGCCTGCTGGGACGCACTGGAGGACTGCTGTGCCCTCCTCTTGTCCCCCTGCTGACACCACAGGGGCTCACAAGTGGCCAACACTGCCCCTGACCTGGCTCCCCTCGGCTCATGCCCTTTCACCTTTCCTGTCCTTCACAAGCCGCTCCGTGCCAGTTCCTTTGCTGGCTTCTCCTCCTGCCCACAAGTCCGGAACGTAGCAGGCTCTAGGACCCAATACTTAGGCCCTCTCCTCACCCATCCTCACCCCTGGGTGGTGTTGGCCAGCACACGCTTTACATGGCACACAAATGCTGACAACCCCCACATTTCTAAGCTCCAACCTTTCCCCCTTAAACTGCTGGCTCAGTATCCAGCCATCTCAGAAGTTTCGTGGGCACCTCAAACCTAGTGCGTGCAAAACCATGCCTGCAGAACTCCTGCATGCCTGCTCTTCGCAGTCGTTACCGATCTCAACAAAGGACAACTCCATTCTTCAGTTGCTCAGCCCCAAACCTGAGTGTGGCCCTCGGCTTTTCTTTCTCACATTCCACATCTAGTATATCCAGCAATCTTGTTAGTTCCACCCCCAAAATATGCCTACCATCTGAGCACCTCTCCCACCTCCACGGCCACCACCCAGATCAATAGCAGCAGCCTCCTCACCGGTCTCCTTCCTGCCATCCTAGCCATACTGGTCCTTTTAGAACAAGTCAGATGATGCCACTCTTGGACCCAAATCCTTCCTAAGGCTTCTCATGCCACACAGAGTAAAAGTCAAAGTTCTAATGACCACCTACAAGACCGCCTGCAAGCTGCCCCCATTCCACATCCCACTACGCTCCCCTCGATCACTCTGCTCCTGCCATGCCAGGCACACTCCTGCCTCAGGGCCTTTGCACTTGCTGTTCCATATGGCACATCCCCTCACTGCCCAGTGAAGCCTTCCCTGACCATCCTACGGAAAGTGCAGCCACCCACCCCACCCCTCACTGCTCCATCTCGATGGCACTTATCACCCACCTGACATGTCACATATGTATTTGCTTACTTGTTTAGTGTCCATCTCTGCCATAAGGGCAAGAATTTTTACCTGTTTTGTTTGCCACCATTTTCCCAAAACCGAAACTAGCAAGTAGCACAGATTAGAAGCTCATATTGAACAAATGATTGAAAGAGCCCAGAACTCATTTCCTATTTCCATAACAAAATATAAAAAATGGGTTCTCAATTCAAGCTCCCAAAGCTTGACACCAATATTTGCTTACATCTTTATTCATCCTTTCTTCTCATTTCATGAAGAGGTATCTCACTTCCTGGTTGAGCCTAAATTATCCCCCTAGTCTCCAAAGCCTATACCCTCTTATTTCCTTAGAGACCATATTCTTGTCCTTGCTTTGCCCCTGGCTGTAACAGGAGTGCTCCCAATGTTTCACGAGAAAGTGTGATGTGTGCTATAGGTTTCCGGTACCCACTTCATCAATTTCTTTCTTTCTCTTCTCCTTCCTCCCCTATAGTCAACCTCCCCCCTCCTTCTCCTCTACCTAAAAACATTCTCATGATTACTATATTTACAAAAAAAGTTCCCAATCCCTTGTTACCCTCTTTAACTACCGTTCTCTCCCCTTTTATCTCAAAACCACTCAAAAGAATAGCTAGTTTGCTGTCTGCACTCCCTCTCCACGCACCCTCGATCCCTCGTGGGCTGCTTTCTGTCACCACCACACACTGAAAATATGCCTTTGATGATTTTCAAAGGGGCCACCTAATTGGCAAGCCCGTGGGTTTTCTTCAGTTCTCTTCACGCTCCCTCCAGACTGACACTGCTAATTTCCACCCCTCCCCCGGAAACCCTTTACTGTCTTGACTTCTGCAATGGCACACTGGTGTCCTGCCACCACCTGACCATTCGCTCTCAGTCTCCTTTGCAGCCTCCACTTCCCCTCATGGCGTTCCATCCTTAGTCCTTTCCTCTCCATGCCCTCTGCCATTGAGGGCTCAACCACACCCCAAGCTTTAACCCTCACCTTTATGAGAACGATCCCGAAGTCTATAGCTCTTCGCAATCTTTCAAACTCCAATTCCAGACGTTCAACCACCTTCCCCATCCATCCCCACCTGGAGGCTCCACTGCCACCACAGACTCAATGTATCTAACACAGGGGCTTCGTCTTTCACCACACCAGCCACTCCTCCAATTCCCTGCTTGTTAACAGAACCACCACTCTGTTTCTGGTCATTTTCCAAGTCTCCCTCTCCTGCTCCCACCACAGCCAATCACTACACAAGCACGTTGGGTCTACTCCCACGGTATCCACAACATCATCTCTTTGTTTTCATTCCCATGGACAGTGCCCTAATCCAGCCCCCACCACTTAGCCTATCTAATAAGCTTCTAGCACCTCCTGGCTCTAAGTCTCTCCCATTTAGCAACCTTCCTGCCCAGGCCCACCAGATACACCTTCCTAAACTACATTTCTGATCACGGCACATCCCCCTGACTAACCCACAGTGAGGGCTTCCTGCACTGCTGCTAGGTAAAATTTAAGCTCCTTAGTCTGGTATTTAAGACTCTCCAGAGACAGACCCCAGCCTACCTTTCCTGACTCTCCCTTACACAACCTATATGCTCTCAATCTACTCACTATTCTTCAAACATTTCCTTTTTGTATTTATTTTTAAAATTTTTATTCCCTTACCTCCTTGTCAAAACAATTTCAAACATTTCCTATGCTCTCCTGTCTTCACTGTGAACTCCCTCTGTCTGGTGATCCCACCCACATTCAAAATCCTGTCCATCTTCCAAGGCTTGGTTTAAAACCCACACTCAACACAGCCTCCCCAATCTCTGTAGCTCATAGTGATCTCTTCACTTCTCTCCCACGGAACTTTCTCCATACCTCTCTTATTACAAATGACTTCATTTTAATGTTCCAGTTCTTTTTCCCCCTACTAAATTCTAGAGTTCTTAAGGATAAGATCCATATCTGATTTCCAACATGCATTGAAATCTCTACCTCTAGAGACATCTGAGATCAGTCCAGTCACAGAATCAGAAATATAAGATAACTCGATCAGACTCCCCAACTCTGACTCTTGTTTCTTTTACTTATCTTATTGCATTGGCTAGGACATCCAATACAATGTTAAATGATAGTGGTGATAAGAGACATCCTTATTTTGTCCCTGGCTATAACAGCAATGCTTCCAATGTTTCACAAGAAAGTATGATGTGTGCTATAGGTTTCTGGTACCTACCCTTTATCAAGTTAAGAAAATTGCCCCTACATTCTATTCTTTTAAGATTTATGCTGAAATAAGATATGAGGGGTGGTTGCATCAAAATGAAATGAACCAGGGACATAGGACTGAGGTATGGAGAACAGCCAAGGAGGAAAGGGCAGACCTGAGGGAGAAATACCAGGAGAAACCAGATCAATTTCATGGCCATGAACAGGTTCTCCCTAAGATCTGAGCTTCCCTGGTTACTCACGTCATAGCTTATGTTCCAGCTTCTTGTAGAAGAATGTAAAATGAGCAGAAAGAGGTAGCACTGGATGTCTATCCTCCCTGGCTCCCAGACTGTTCTACACATTGATCCTGCCTGTGTGCCTTTAACTGCACAAGCACTGCAGACACCCTGAAGAGCTACTGAGGAAGTATGTAAGCTGGACCTGCTGATATAAGAAATTCTGTTCATGACAGAGCCTGGACCAAAGAGGCAACTTCATAGCCCCAGGAACCAAATATAACTGTTCCCTCTATACAGTCTCATCCTTTCTCTTGATTAAGTCACTCACAGTTGGTGGAGGAGATGGGTAACAGGGTTAGGGAGTACAGATACCGTGCCAACAATATCCTTCCCACTCTGTGACTTCATGGCAGCCAAAGCCTCAGAGGCTACAGGATATGGAAATTGACAGTCAAGACCTCGGAAGCTGGTAGAAGAGAAAGGGCTGAAGGGAGGCCCACTATAAGATGGCATCCTCTCAGGGCCATTACGGCTGCAGCTTCCTCTTGAGTAAGCTCTGGGACAGCTATACAGAAGGATTCCAGTAGGGAGAAGAAACTAATTCTGCTCCCCCAGAGGGGAGTCTCCCAGATCCTGCCCATTGTTAGACTAGAGTATCACTAATCTTCAGGCCACCACCCCAACTCTGTAAAATATTGGGAGGAGAATTAAATTCCCAGGGATTCTGGGTAGCCCCATTCCTCTCCCCTCAATGAAACCAAAAGGAAAAGGTTCTCTGCCAACAGAGCAACCAGGGGGTTTCCTTATCTCAGGGGCCCAGTTGTGGGAGAAAGAAGAAGTTGAAGACCCATCTGGACCACCCCATGGTGCGTTTCACCCCTAGGATTACAGAGCTGCTCATCCTATGTTTTGATGCCCAGGTAAAAGCAATGATGTACTGTTAGACCAGCTGGCCCAGGGAGGCAAAGCCCTGGTGGCCAATTTCCATGGTGCAAATACTCCCACTATGGTCAATGTCAATACCAAGAGTAGAACTGCGGACTCCGCTCTGCTCTGAAGTATAGGAGCAGGGTGCCTATGCCCCCACCCCTGGGTCCTGAGCCAGCTGGCCTGTACCAAGCTGCTTCCCCAAACCCACAGCCCATCCCCAGGGAGGGCGTCTCCCTCCCTCCCTGCAGCTGGCATGGTGACTCAGCTTCCCCTAAATTTAGGAAAAGGGGTGGAGGACAGAGTCAGCTTCCCAGGCTCCTCTTCTCCCCACTGAGCTCCCACCACCCTGTCAGCTGAGTGGCTGAGCACAGGCCCACCTAACCCCACAGGCTCTGGTCCATCCCTGCCTGGGTTTCACCTCCACAATAAAATCTATCCACAGGATTTCCCGCCCAGTTTGGCTGACTCTGGGATGCTCAAAGGCTTAGGCCAGTGGGAAGGAAGGGAGCCCCACAGCTGTCCCTCCCAATAAGCTCTTCTGGTTGTCCCACTCTCCCTTCTCTCTCCAGAAAGATAAGCCCATTCTCTGATAGGAAAACGAGCTTCGGCTCTTAGCGCCTGATTGCCATACAGAGCTGGTCCCAAGCAAGGACTAACAGGAAAGCTGACCAAGGACCTTGGCCTCCCCTCAAAGAAAATATCCTAAAAGGCCCCCCCAGGTTGAACCCCCAGGTAGAGCCCAAGCTTCATTATGGCCTCTGGGAGGGCATAAGAGGGAATTTGTCTACACAGTTCTCCCTCCAGCCTTCTCTATGCCTCCCCCAAGGAAATGAAGTCTGAGAACAGAGAGCACAGCAGACAATCTCAGAGTCTCCTCTCTGTCTAGAAATTGTATATGCCAGCCCTAAAGTCACCACCTCGAGGAAGCCTTCCCTAATTGCCCTAGGTGGTAAGCTTTGCTTTCCAGGCTCTGAAGTCCTGGGTCCCTACCTCTGTCATAGCACACATGCACTCTGTCAGAATTATACATCTGTGTACCTATCCCCTCACTAGACTATAAACTCCTTGAGGACAGAAATTGATAGACACTGATCTTTGAATTTCAGTACCTGGCTTGGTGCCTTAATAGACAATGAGTGCAGGAAAGGATGGATGGCTAGCACATGGGCTCCTGATACCCTCTTCCCCAGGCCAAAGCAATGCCTCCTGAGGGGCCATAGCTGTGCATGTACCTCCCCCTGGCAAGACAAAACAAGGGGGTGGGGGTCAGGAGGGAATCCCCAGGATTGATGGTCCCTGAGGTTCTCACCTGCTACCCTGTGGGCCACCAGCCCTTCCAGATTCAATGGCTCCTCCTCTGGAGTTCGGGAGGGGTCTGAAGTCACTTCCTTTGGTGGGAGATGCGGCTGAGCAGTGAGGCCAGGGAGAGAGGCCGGGGGCTGCTGAGGCCCTGGAGGGGTGTGGGAGGTTGGAAGGAAGGCAGGCAAGGAGGAGGAGGCTGGGCTTTTTGGACGGAAACCCTGGCTGGGCCCAGGTGGACATGGCTGGTAATCATAAGGTGAGTAAGACCTGCCCGGAGGGACAGACTCCAAGGAGGCCTGTGGGGCCGGCTCAGGGGTTCCCAAGGAATGCCCACTGGGGATGTAGCCAGATCTGGACTGGGTCAGTGGATGGGACTGGCGGGAGGAGCCAGAGAGGGGCTGGGAAGAGAGTGGGGAAGCCCCTGGCCAGGCCCCTGGGACACTCTGGGACTTGTGCAGAGGGGCAGCGGCCGAGGCTGGCTCCAGATCCAGCATCAGCATGTTGAGTGCTTCAATGGACTGCTCAATCTCCTGCTGGGAGGCTGCCCTTGGGAACTCCGGGAGCCCGGGGATGGGGGCCTCTGCCAACGGCTGGAGGCTGGGCCTACTGGTCACAAGACTCTCCAAGGGGGCTCTTTCCTGCTGGCGAGGAGGTGGGCGAGGCTGCTGCTGCTGCTGCTGCTGCTGCTGCCATGAATTCAGCCCCCTCTGCACAGCCTCCCGGCTGCTTCCACCGCGGGCTGGAGCTGGGGGCAGCTGGGGCTCGGCTTCCGAAAAGGACTGGGAGCGGAACATACCGCTGGGGTCGTGACCCAAGTGGGAGGTGGTCATTGGTTGTGTCCAGGCTGGGTGGGGCCCCTCCCGCTGGTAGCCAGCTAAACCCTCCTGTGCGGAGTAGGAGGGCCGCATGGGAGCCATGTGGCCAGCATGGGCAGGCAGTGCCCGGCTGGCAGGCTCATAGGGGTAGCCCCCACCATTGACCATAGGCTCCATGGGGTAGGGCTTGTCCAGACCATTGGGCAGTGGGGACAGGGCCTCTGGGTAGCCCGCCTCACTGGTGTTGGTGACCCCATCCAGGGAGGACAGTGTGCCCATGCTGCCCACGCTGTGCCCATCCTGGTTGGGCAGCTCATCATCCAGGATGTCTGTCTCCCGCTCAGATGCCAAGGCCCTGCCATTGACGTGAACCTGGGCTGGGACAACATGGCGGCCCGAGGAGGGTACAGTCGGCCCCCCGGCCGGGCGGGATCTGAGGTGCTGGGGGTGGTACATGGCGCCTTTCTTCTCTCGCTCTAAGCCAAAGCCACTCAGCAGGCGATCCAGCTCCTGCTTCTCCTCAGGACTCAGGGCAGCAGGGATGCTGGAGGCCCCAGGGACAGGTTCATCGGTCTTGTCTGTCTTGGTGGAGGCTGTGGAGTTGCCCGAGTCACTGCTGACAGACAGTGTGTGCTCCACGTGGTTGGGGGTGGCCGACAGGACAGGACGCGTGGCATTGACAGCCCCAGTGCTGCCGTGCAGGGAGTCCTTCTTCTTCACCTTGGCATACAGGCTTCCGTCCAACGGCCCCTGGGTGTGTCCCACCACCTCTGCAAGGGAAGAGCCAAAGGGGAGACAAGAGACAGCAGACATCAGTGGGAAGCAGGGACATCGTCTATGCTCCCAGGAGAAGGCGCTAAGAGCTCCCATTCCCTGGATCATAAAACTTCCTCTCACCACCCAGAAGTGGGAGAGAAGGAAAAGGACAAAGGACCCTGACCCACACCTAGCTTCAGAGCCAGGCAGTGGAGCCCAGCACTGAGCAGTCCAAGCCTAGCTCCAGCGTCTCCCTACCTGACCACAGAGGTACGAATTACTCTCTGGGCCTCAATTTCCTCATCTGTAAAATGCAGAAAATAACAGAATCTGGTTGAACTACATGAAATTGCCAGTATTCATTAAACACACAACGCTTTGAGTTTAAATGAGTTGACACATGACGTGTGCTGAGACCAGGGCCCAGCACATGGTGACAGGCCAACAGCTAGGAGCCATACCCATGGCCATTGTGAGTATAATTAATTCCTGAGAGGAGAGGTGTCCTTTTGTCTGCAGACAACTCTGCGGGCCCCCGTGAGCTGTCCTTTCTCTGAAAGGAAAAAGTGAAGATTTCCAAAGCATCTTGGGTGCCCTCTGCCACCCCATCTCTGAAAGTTTCACCCCTGCTCCAATTCCGGGACTTCCCACCCTGGGCTAGAGGCAGAACCCCAGGAGAGGTAGCCACGCCCTGAGTGCACAGGGAGGTGTGAGCATGGAGATCCACTCTCCCTGACAACAGCCTCTGCACAGGGAAGTGGGGGGAGCGCCCAGAAGGGCAGTAGGGGTGCCGTGAGGGGTCCACCATGCCCAAGGTAGGTGGGGGGAGGCTGAGGCAGGGCTAGGACTCTCTAAGACAAACTTACCCTCACACCTCGACAGCTGAGTCTGTCTAGTTCAACACAAAGAATTTTCTAGAACCATTCAGACATACAATGCCATTCATCCCACCCACTGCCACATTTCCAGAGGCCTCTCCCAGTTCCTCCCCGAGCACTGCCCACTCCTCATGGGCCCTGCCCATACCACCCAAGCCTCCAGCGAAGGGGCCCTGGTCAGGGGAAGGTACGTCAGGTAGGATGGCTGCAGGCCTGCAGAAAGGGGCACCCAGAGCCCTGCTGCTCTGAGCCAGCCCCAGGACCCCCGAAGTGCTAGGCCACAGCAGGGTTCAGCAAAGCCAAAAGTCCCTACACTGGAGTGGTCCGCTGGGGTGCTAATGCAAGGGGTTCAGGGACCGGGGCAGTGGGGAAGCATCTTAGGGATCAAAAGCACAAAAGCAAGAGGTCTTCATCAGGGAGAGGTGTCCTTTTGACTGCAGACAGCTCTGGGGACCCCCGTGAGCTGCACTTTCTCTGAAAGGAAAAAGTGAGCGCTGGGTGGCTCGGGGCCAAAGGGCTGACTCAGGAGCGAAGAACTTCCCCCACCCAGAGGAACTCAGTGACCTCACCCCCTGTACAGTCAGCAGCCCAGCCTCCAGCCCCGACACACACACGCACACACACCTCCCTCCCTTCACTCCAATCCAGTCCTCCGGCTGGCAAGGAAAAAAGCCCCCTCCCAAAGACTGCACCAGCTCCAGCCCAGACACCAGCAGTCACACACAGAGCCAGACACAAAGACGGTCAGACACACAAGCCAACCAGAAATCACCCAAATCAGAAACACCCAGACACGTGCACTCACTAAGTGCCCACACAATGCCAAGAACCACAGTCAGAAAGCATGACGTGGATACGTACGTGCAAATAGTGATGGTAACTAACATGCAGTGAGCACCTGCTGCGTGCCACACACTTTGCTAGGCACTTTACACACGCACAATTTCTAACCCTGTGAGTTGGACAGGATTATACCTATTATAAAGATGGACAAATTGAGGCTCTGAGAGGAGAACTATTTACTTGCAAACACATAGTACCTGGTAAAGCCGGGATTTAAAATCAGAACTAATTTACTTCAAAGACCATACAATTTTTATTTTGCTACACCTCTCTCATCTCTCTCTCTCTCCACACACACACACACACACACACACACACACACAAAGTTGAATAAACACATAAAAGGCAGGAATACCCCAACATAAATACTTAAAGCCACAAACATTTCAGAAAATACAAATGTTCCTACCATGAACAAGGATCAGCCCTTAGGCCAGAAGTGGCAGCCACTAAAAAGAAAACATTCATACAGAAGCTCATGGCCAAAAACAAGTGCTCAGACAACCGCAAAACACGACTATCCTGATCAACACACACACACACACACACACACAACACGCACACGCACACGAACCATAGGCCAGCCAAGTAGCGTCACCGAGAGCTAGCATAGAGATGCCCCACCAGGCACATACATCCCCCTACACACACACACACACAAACACACACGTGCTGGGGGCTGGGTGCTCTCCCCATTCACCGAACTCTCCAGAACCACCTCTCTGCCCCTAGTTTTTCCTGAGGCTTCAGAACCTCAGCCAGCAGCTAGCTCAGAGTGACACAGGGCCAGGGGGTTGCCGAGGCCTGGGGCTCACAGGGCTAGATGCTAGTCTGAACTGGAAAGAGGATTTGGCTTAGAAATAATCTGAATCTCCACCAACCTGGCCTTGTGCCTGGACCCCCAAAGACTGCTCAGATGTGGGCCCAGGCATGGCTGCCTCTCCTGACTCCCCTGTCATTGTCTCTACAGGGGTCCAAGCTGCAGGATGAGGGAGGTTGTCCTTAATGCCCTGTCCCTCAAAGGAACTTAGATCTTCGCTACACAAAGAAGAGAAGACCCCAGCTGGCTGTTTCCAGAGGGGCAAAGTACTAAAGGCAAGAGCTTCTCATCCACCCAGATTTCTGGGGTGGTTCCCTTGAAAATGGGGCTCCACAGACCAGTTGGCAGGAGTCTGAAGCACAGGCTTTCCTTCCCACTGTGCCTGGGGAGGTGCACGCCCTCTCCTGAGCCCAGGCCCCACTCTGCAGCCCACACTGTAAGATGCCAGAGTTTCCCTCCTGGGCCAGCGGTCCCCTCTATCCCTTGTATCCCCTTGTCCCTCAAGTCCATGCTAATGTGGTCTGGGAAGGGAGGACTGCAAAGCAAAGGCTTCCCCATTCACTACTTTGACACAGACAGCAGTGAGAGCCACCGGATACAGACCAGAATCCAAGAGCACACAAGCCCCTGCCACGTCTCACTGGTGGTTCACAGAAGAGCTCTCAGCACGAGAGCTATGGAAGCATCCCCAAGGCAGGAGGGAGAATCCACTACCTCCCTTTATTGCCCCTGTGGCCAGGCCCCACTCTACATCGATTTTGAAAATGTCAATATTAAACTTATTCTGCCATGTAATTTATCCCCACATGGGCTACCGTTTGCAGCGACAACATCAGGAAAGATAATAGCCAAGCCACTAAAGCTAAGTTAGAAAATCGAAGATGTACAAATTGTTTAATTAAATCCTGTTTGCTAACTACAAGTAGAAATGTCTCTTGTTGCCCTCGAAGAAGGAGCCAGTTGCTCCTGACTGCCTGTGCTGGCCCCAAGGACTGCTAATGCCAGGCCATCTGCACCCTGCTGAGCTGTCTGCCTTTTCGTATCAAAGGGAGACTCTGAGGACACCCAGGCCTGTCCAAGGCCTATCCAGCCCCCTGTGGGGGCTCTGCTGAAACCCTAGCACAGGGGCATGATCTGTGGGGCATGTTCTTCTCATTAGAGATGAAGGCATGTGCCCCCAGCCCCCACACCAGTACACACTTACCACTCCCTTCTCCCCATCCAACACGGCCACATTAAGAGCTATTTACTGGGACCACAAGGAGCCGGAACACGATGTCGGTTTCAATCTATCAAGGCAGGAAGGGCAAAAGAGAGAGGCAGGCAGAGCGGACAAGGAATAAAACGAGATTGGGGGGAGAGGGGACTTAAAGAGGGTTGGGAGAGGTTACTTTAAGGCTGGTAAACTGAGGCGCCACCACAGCCATCTCGTCAAAGTCCCAGAAGCCTTCATCTCAGATGAAGGGAAGTTGAATATCCGGTGGGATGGGGCATGGGATGGAGGGAGGCGTCTGCACAGCTGGGAACCTTGGGGACTGGCATGAGTGACAACGGAGTAGAAGGACAGACTGCAGCAGCAACACAAGCTACAGGCAGCCCCAGGTGGACGCTCCCAGGCCCCAGCCGGGCCAGCCTGGACATCGTCTCGCATGGGCCATCTACCTCCTTTCTGCCTCTGGGCAGAAAAGCCCAGCGCCCTGCACATGTCTCTAGGGAAGCTGCAGAGTCCACAGTTTCTTCAAGGCCCCGCTTGCTTCATCTGCACGTCTCCCTGCTCTTCTCAACGGCAGCGGGAAGCCCCAGACTCCACCCATGATGCTGAGCTCCATTGCACCGAGAGGCCCTTAATTCCACGGTGCCATAATCCAGATGTGCAAGTCATGCTTCTGGAAAGCGCTGAGGAAAATCCCCAGCTGACTTGGATGTGGACCCGCTCCCTGAGGTGCCCCCCCAGTAAAGAGCACAGAGGTGTGTGTGGCACTAGAAGAACAGTAGAGGCCAGGATGCAGGAGAGAAGAGAGACACATCTGTCTACACACTTAAAAAAAGAGCAACAGAAATAAACAGGGGATGCTAAAGATACATGGTTTCAGGGCTGTTGTTTCCTAACTTTGATGTTCACAAGAACCTCCTCTGGTGTTGTTAAAAATGTAGATTCCAGGGTCCTACCCCAAAGATTTTCACTCAGAGGCCTGGGTGGAGCCATGAGTCAGCATTTTCACCAGCTCTCCAGGGGCTGTGGCACACACATGGGTGGACAGCACCTTGAGAAACCTAGACCCATGCAGGCAGCACTTTGGACTCTGAAGTCAAGGACCCCCACTTCTCTTCCTGATGTGAAGTGGGGAGATTTTCCTTATTTAGATGTCAGGACAGATGGCCGAACCATGCAGAATAAAAGGTGCCAGCCGGGTTGACCATAGGAAAGAAGTCTCCTCCATTGGCAATGACTCAATGAGAGACCCTGTCCAACCAGCAGGTCTGTTTTGAAGAGTGAATGATGTATTAAGGTTTTCAGGACGGGGCCCTTCATGATCAAAAGTCCTTTGGGTCCACGTCCAGCAAATAACAATTCATTAAAATACATTACCCAGAGAGTGGTGACCAGCAGACGTGGAAGAAAATCAGTGTCATGCCAATAGGAAGAGGCACCGTGCCCACCCTGACACAGGCAGTTTGGAGGCAGCCTGGGCAGAACTCCTTAAAAGGAGGAGTGGGGAATCTGAGGCCATGTGTGTCCCACAGGCAGGTGAGCTCTGACGGAAGTGAGGCCTGGCCAAGAGGCCGCCAGGAGAGCAAGTTCTGGACATGTTAGCCCTTTAGCCCCAGACCCTACCCCAGCTTGGAGGGAGGCAGGAGAAGCTGGGGCTGGGGCAGGAACCAGGGCAGACCACAAGGGATGTGGCTCTGAAGAGGAGACAGAAGGGAAGTGTGCCCTCCCCCTACCACCCCGGCAGCCTGACACACCAGCACTCAGAAAAATGGTCCCCATCCTAATTGGCCAAGTCAGCCCACCCCAAGTCGGGCCTCCAAGCCCGTCAGGTGAGGATCTGAATGCATACCTGCGGCTTTGCTGAGGGAGAGCACTCAGCAGCTGAGTACCATGAGCTAGGCTGGCATATCCAATCACTCTACATTCTTCCTCTCTCCATTCCCTGCTTTACGTTTTTCAACAGCTCTCAGCACCCGCAGAGTAAAGCCCAACTCCCTTTTGGGGCATGCTAGACCTTTTATCATCTGGCCCCTCCCCTCCTTGGAAGCCTCACCTTCACTGTCCTCAATACCCCAAACACCCTCCACTCTATTCCTACTCAACTATTTATGTGCTCTTTCCTACTCTGTGCCTTGGCACATGCCGTTCCCGCTCCTGAAATGCTCTTCCTCGCCCTGCCCATGAAACTCTCAACCTCCCCAGCAAACCTCTTCCTCCTCCATCAGCCTCAGTTTGAACTTCTCTGGGAAGCCTGCCTTAACCTAACCCCTTTCCTACTGTCCTCCAGACTCAAGTAAACCTTTATCATGTTCCTGTGGTCCCTTGTAGATGTCTCTACTGTGACACCAATCACCCACTGAACGGTCGTTCTTGATGTCCATGGCTGTATTCCCCACTAAGCCAAGAGCTACCTGATGAAAGGCCTTGATTTCTCTCTTTCTCTCTCCCTAGGGCCTGGTTTCAGGCAGTGCTATCCACAACATGGTCTATGTGAATGGAGCCTCTTGAAGTTCAACGCATAACTTGCATGGCTGTATAGGATGGCCCAACAAAGTACAGCACCTGGCACATATTAGGTATTCCATAAATGCTTCTGCATTACATTAAGTAGCACAGAAAGCTTTGTATAGTCCTGCCAGCCACTGAGATACTTTTCTTCCACTGCCACCCAGTGAATAATCAGGGGTTCTAGGTGGACCCCAGGTTTCTCCCAAAGAGAAGGGAAGAGAGAGGTACTGTGGCCAAAATAACACGAGAGAGTATTTCCCATATTCTGTAGCAAAGGCTGGGCACAGTGGAGGTTCCTGTAAATTGGCTGAGCCAGAGCCCATGGTGTCCCCCATAGATCTCCCCACCCACACTGCAGTCCAGCAGACATTTACTTTCTTAGACCCTTCAGTATATCTGGTGAAATTCTAGACAAAGTTCCAAAAAAAAAATGCACAAACACAAATTTTGCACGTAATTCAGGGAGTTGATGGACGTTCCAAAGTCCATCTATGGATCCTAAGTTAAGATGTACTCATCTAAAAATGAGGGTGCTGCTTCTGGGGGTCCCTCTCTGTCACCCAGGACTTCTGTGGAGAATTCCAGGCTCCAGCAAGGAGAAACAGGAGACTACACAGAATGGAAACTCTCCAGCTGAAGGAGCTGAGAAGTGGCTCAGCCCAGAGCACGCTGCTGGGTTTATCCTGCCTGGGGGAGGTGACTATGAGGAGGGGATGTATATCGAGAGGGCAATAGAGAACCTCAGCCCATGGTTCCAGTAAGAACTGGGGACCCTGAGACATCCTGGCCTCCACCCATGCCAACCTCCCATCCACAGCCAGCTGGGGACTAAGGCAGCCCTTTGTCCATCCCAGGCCACAGAGAGCTCTGAACTTTGCAGAGGGGAACGGGCTCCCTCAGGGGCCCAGAAGATCTGCAGAATTAAGGGTTAAAGAGAAGTCCTCAAACCTCTGAAGGACACCACACAGAGGAGGCACAGCCTCTGAAACGCCAAAGAGGGCAGGTGCCAGGTGCAGCCAGGGGATTTAGGTGCAGGTCAGGAGATATCTGCTGATGCAATATGGACAAGCACAAGGGCCCCGGCCCCTGCGGGCAAGGGACAGACGCGTCCAGGCGTGGCAAAATAGACATCTGTCTTTTCTTCCTGTTTAATAGTACACATCAGAAGGAACCCGCTGCATTTTCAGAAACTGAACAAAAAAGAATGAGATTCTTCTCAGATCTGCCACCAATCTTTCTACAGGTGACTCTGTCCCCTATACGAGTGACCAGCGTCACCCACAAACCTGCCTCTGTAGACCCAGAGAGGATGCCCAGGTGGGCTTCTCCTGGCCACCTCCCCCATTCTGCTGCCAAGAAAAAAAGAGGAAGGCCTGAGGCCCGCGGTCCAAACGGAGTTCAAGTCTGAATTTCAGACTGAGGGCCTTGAAGATGGAGAAAGTGGGCTTCAGGTTGAAATGAAAGGTGGAGCCCCTCCCACCAGGGCCCGGCCCTGGGGCAGCAGGACTGGGAGCTCTCAGGGCCCAGGAGGTCGGCTGAGCCAAGAGAGCTTTTTAAAAGCCTTGGGGCTTTTAGAGCTGAAGGGCCCTATGGGATCAGTTAATCTCTTGCCCACCCCTCATTTTATAGGCTGACAGTGAAGTTCTGCAGGCTCAAGGGACCACCCAAGGTCACCCAGCAAGGAAGTGCAAAACCGACTCTGGCTCCAACTTCAGTGCTTCAGGGTGAAGATGGCTGGGGGGGTGGGGGGGTGTTGGAAGACTCTCCAACTATGGCTGTAGACCGAGAACCTCAGGACGATATGATATATGGCACTTCAGTCAAGTGATGATGACAGATGTGTCCCCCGACCCTCTTAGGAAGTAGTCATGGCATTTTTCCCAGATACCATCTTATATGAATTCATGCCCTACAAAGAGAAGGAGTAAGGACAGAAAACCTGACCATGACCTTTATTTCAGACCCGAGGGACCAGGGCCTTGGAAGGTGAGAGACCTGCCCTGGTCACATGACAGCCCACACCTGCAGGACGAATGTAACTCTCAGGGCCAGCCTCCTGACTCCAGCCTGGCCTGCCGCTCCACACCAGGCGCTATAACCTGAGCCTGGCACTCCCCACCCCTGCCTTCAGCCTATCTGGGCACCAGATATCACAGGCACACTCGGGATGGTAAAAATAGCTCCGAGCCCACAACAAGCTGAAGTCCTTCTCTGCCAGGCCAGGGTGCCTGCCTGGGCGCTCAGAGCTCCCTGGCCCGGGGAACGGTCAACCGCTGAGAGCCCTGCCAAAACTGGGAGAACGTCGTGAATGGGAGTCTGCGGGAGGCCGGCGGGTAATGGTCGGTCCTGGGGGGTGCCCCAAAGCTCAGGCCACAGAAAGGGAGAAGGGGACATCCTGAGTAATGTCTTACTGGGGCTATCCACAGCTCTACCACATTCTTGCCCACTCCATTCTCACCCAAGATAAATCATTACCCCAAAAGACTTAGGACAACTCGGACACACTGCCCCCTACCAACCCAGTTACCCCTCAGACCTGAAGGCTGCAGCTCTTACATGTCCCAGAAGCAACTCCAGGAGGGGGACAGTGAGGTCCGGCACACCCACATCCAAAGGCAGCACAGCGGCCACAGCCCCTCTCAGCCTCACACCCTCCCGGGGTGGGTCGTGGCAGATCCTGGCCCTCTGCCCCCGGCACATAAGTGCCCTCCTCCTCAGGTCCAGCAGACAGCCACACAAGGACACACGCAGGCACAGCAACTGCCCAGCACACACTTACCCTCTGGACCGAGAGGGAGAAAGAGGAGGGGAAAACAGCTCCGATTTGATCCTGGTGCCTCAAGTCTCCAATAATTCCTGCATGGCTGCAGCTCCAAGTGCTGTCTGTGTCCTACTCAGGCTCTCTCGGACTGTCAGGGTGGGAGGAGCCAGTGCCGCCTGCCTGCCCATGCAGACACACACACACACACACACACACACACACACACACACACACACACGCCACTCCCTCCTCTCTCCCCCTCGGCTCACTCTGCCTCACTCTGGCCTGTAGGAAGCCAGTGGGATAAAACTCTGTCTGTAATTTCAGCCAGCTGGGTCCCCAGGGCTTCACTTATCATCCTGCAGCTATGCAGTTCTTGAATGACATCACAGCGGCATCCCAAGCCCTCCACTCCCTGCGGGCCAGGCCAACCCCGGCACCAGCCCCAGCTCAACACTCGCCCAGTGCAGCCCAGCCCAGAACAGTCCCAAACCCATGGCAGCTTCAGTACCCAGAGGAGAAGCGGAAAGAAAAAACCAGGAGACTGAGCCCAGAGCAGACAGGCAGGGATGTAAAGCCAGAGAAGGAAGGGAGAGAGTTCCTAGGAGGGTATTGAGATTTATTTCCCCAAATTTTCCACATTTTTTTTTCCATTCTCAGCAAATGGAAGGCAGAACAGATGACAACAATTTTCCGGCTGCCGAACAATAAGGTGGAAATCTTTTTTTCCCTCTCTCCCCCTCCCTCCCCCCACAGGGCAGAGTCTAGGAGCCAGGACACTTCCTTGGCCTGGAAAAAGGGATAAGAAAATAACCCACAAGCCCCTGTGCTTCCCAGAGGTGAACACGGGCCCTAAACAGAGGACTGAGGTGTCACTGGGCAGGCCTCTGGGAGGGCGGTAGCAATCCCAAAGTGAGGTTCTCAGTGCAAAGCTCTGGGCCCTGGCCCAGCAGCCTTTACACTTTTTGAGGCCTAACTTTGGGAAGGCCAGCGGGTATCCGGCCCGGGATATTGATCCTCCAGGCCACATGAGATGCCTCCAATTGACTGGCTATTGGTATTCTGCTTGTTCCCCTCTGTGGAAATCATGCATGGCAGAGAGAATAATTTTTCAGTGTCAGCAATGTCCCACCCTTATCCCCAGCCACCCACTCTGAGGCAGACCATTCAGCCAAAAAACAGCTGCACTGCCCTCAAGTCCCCACCATTATCCTGGTGTGCCCTAAAAAGTGCCAGAAGTCCCCAACTGACAGCAAGACACCAAATCCCCACTCTTATTTGCATTCTGTTTGCAACTTATTTGCATATTAATTTAATTTCCCAACCCAATCCCCAGAGTTGACAAGAGGTGGTCCGGGCTTTGTAGCCAGGACAGCAGGAGCTTCAGCAACTGGCATCTCCTTCAGAGGGCCAGTTAGTTTGCAGCCCCGAAGGGCTTCTGCAGAAACAGGCTGGCCAGGGCTGCAGCCACCCCACCCTGGTGCCCAGACCTTCACAGCCAGGTTTGGCACCACAGGTAAAGACCACCTACTTCCCCCTCTTCTTCACCTGAGCACCAGGAAACCAGACAGCTCAGCTCCTCCCCCTTGCCAGTATCAGTCTCTGGCTGCTGCTTTTTGAGAATAAAGAAGGAAAATAAGGGGGAAAACAAAAACAGCAGCCAGTGCCCTGTACCCTGGCCAATGTCCTATCTCCACAGATGATATGGGTGCGGGGGCAGCTCAGTGTCATGAATTTCAAAGAAACCTTTAAGAATGGGGAGGGGAGAGGAAGGGCATGGGAGGGGTTCTCCCTCAGGCTCCAAACTGGGGAAGACTACAATTTGGACAAATTATTGCAATTATTCTCCTATCTCCATAGAGTCTTCTAGAACTAACCAATAAATCCCAGGCTCTTGAAAGGATTAAGGTACCCCAGCCTACCCACTTGTCCTTACCCTGCCCCACCCACAACAATGTTAGTCTAGATTTTATTTGCATACAACCCTCATGTTTATTTGCCCATCTGAATACCATCTATATTACTATTTTGTAAATTTTTTAAATGAACTTTATATAATGTAAACTAGTTCTAAGCATCAATATCCATAATATCATGGATTTGGTATGCAAACCATTAACTTTTTTCCCTAATATGCATTAAAATAAATGCACCTAAAATCAGCTCATACATAATTAGTACTATGGCCCATGAACCATACTTTGGAAAACACCACCACACAACAGCTCCTGCCAGTGGCAACCCAATCCCACAATTCTCTGCTACTACCCAGAAACTGGCTTCACCGCAAGCTCCTGGGGTTTTATAAAAACTCTGACCCCCTGGCCTCACCCAGACCTACAGAGGTAGAATTGTCAGAGATGGGGCCTGGGAAGGTGAATTTTAAAGCAGCCCTTCCCCCCACCCCTGTGGAGAATGATAGACAGCCAGGTTTGGCAAAAACTGGTCCTAGCTGCACTCAAATACTTCCAGGTATAAGGATCTTACTATCTTCCCCCCAAAAGCCCATTTCATCTTTAGGTGGATTTTAGCTCGATGTAAGAAAAAAACACCCTGGAGCCCTGTCTTTTCCACTAACTGGCCTTATGGTGTCCTATGGGATAGCTCAGCACAAGCCAATCTCTCCTGCTTGGGAGCTCTTCAGATACTGAATATGCTGTGCATATCCTCTCCAGTCTCCCCTTTGACAGGCAGCCCCTCTCCCCTCAAGTCCCTGAGCCTGACATTCCCTCCTGCTGCTTCTCTTTGCCACCTAAGCACTTGCTTCCAGTGGTTCTTTATCACTCTGAAGCAAGGAACCCACAAACAGCCCACGTGGGCTCGCTGACGTATGAGAGGCACAAGAGGCCTATCACCTCCCACTTTCTAGAAACCATGCTTTTGATAATGCAGCCTAGGATTCTTCCTAGACCTTCTCATGTCACTTCAGCATCTGCCAGGAACACAGTGGCTAAGAACATGGACTCAGGGGCCAGGCAGTCACTGGTTTAAACACAGACTCTACCACTTACTAGCTTGGTGTAACCCTGGGCCAATGACTTAATTGCTCTGAACTTCAGTTTTCCTTATCTGTAAAGCAGGTATATTAACAGTTATTTCTCAGTAAGTATTACAAAGATTGATATAACACATGTAAAGCTCTCAGCACAGTGCACAGTACACAGAAGGTGCTCCAAATGAGACAGCCCCAAAAACACGGACCACCACCACTGCAACATTCACTTCCCCATCTTCCTTCTCTAGCCCTGCCCCACCCTGAACAGCACCTCTGTGACCCTATCTCACTGGACCCATATGTATCATACCCAGTGCTTAACCTTCAGGACACACAATTTGGCTTGCCCTGTCTCAGCTCAAAAACCATAGCACGGAATGTCCAGCAAACAGAAGTGTCTCATGAAATAGCATGGACTCCAAGGATGTGATGTCGTTCAATTAACAAATACTGGGACTGCCCCAGAATTGGTTACTGTCAGCAGTAAGCCTGAAAACACCACTGCCATTCCCACCTGCAGAGAACACCAAGGACCACGAGGCAAGAAGGACGGACAAGACCTCAGCTGCCTTCACATAGATAGGAAAGGACTTCCTGGGGAATTGGGCAGAGGGCAGGGCACGGCAGACCTGGTTTGAAAAAGCATACTCTCGGTTTTACCATATTTTCTGCTTGAAAGAAAAATAAAGAAAAATAATTTTTTTTTCTTAAAACAAACTGCAGAAAATAGCAGAGGCAAAAGTCTTTCCTGATAGGGCATGGGTTAAACTAGGCTTGAGAGATGATGGCACTATTCTGTCTTCAGAGGCAGCTGGGTGTTCCCTGCATCCCCTGAGACAGCCCTGAGCAGAGCAGTTTCATGAAACAGAAGTTCTAGAAGCAGGGAGGTGAACCTGAAGACCCTCTGAAGCCCTCTCAGGTGTCATGGATTCTTAGAGACCCCAGATTTGCCATGTGGCTGTGGGCAGCCAGCAAGGCCATTTCCTAGAATCACGGCATGGTCAACCCAGATGACACCGTGAGTTCATCTGACCCAACCCACCCACCCGATTTCATCCATCTGACTTAGGGAGGGGAAGAGAGTTTCCTACAGTCACAGGGCCCCTGGCTCCCAGAGGGAGGTCATCCCCCCCCCAGATCAAATGCCATGAGCTGGGTGCGCAGAAGGGTACTGTGAATCCCCATCATTTAAGAACCACAAACGTCTCTGGGTCTAGCCACGCAAAGAAAGTGGAATACTGGAGGGAATTCTCCAGTGCAGGCATACTTCCCAACTGCAGGGCAAACAAATGCTTTATCCCCTCCAGGACAACCTTCTGGTCAGCAGACCCACAGCTGGAGCAAGGGCCCCTTTGCCCACACTGAGGGGTCTCTCCAGGGAGGAGGGAGCCCAGCCTCCCAGGCCACCCCCTTTGAAGCTCAGCCCCTTCCTGTCAAGTTCTTTCTTTTCATTGGCAGATGTAGAAGCATCTTTCCAGACCTGGCTCTTTGCTCTTTCTCTTAAGCAACAGAATGGCAGAGTGTTTTGGTTTCCAAGCAGCCCAATCCTAGAACAAAAGCAGGAAGCAGAATAGAGCGTCCCCAGTGAACGGCTACTTTACACCCTGCAATTGGGAGAGGTGAGAACACAGACACGGGGGGCTGAGGGAGGAGTGGCACCTCCAGGGGGCCAGTGCCCCTCAGGGGACATGTGGCAATGTCCGGAGATATTTGGGGTTATCACATCTGGCAGAAATGCTACTGGCGTCTAGTGAGTAGAGAGCGAGGATGCTGCTAAACACCCCACAATGCACAGGACAGGCCCCCACAACAAGCAATCATCCAGTCCAAAATGCCAACAGTGCCCCAGGGGAGATCCCCAAGCTAGACTGAGGGAGGAGGGAGTATGAGAGACAGAGCTCTGAACCAAGACGCAGGAGTCTTGGACTTCAATCCCCCCTGGGCCGCTAACTCACTGCTTGGCCTTGGGCAAGTTGTTGCCTTTTCCAACGTGGTAAGATGAGAGAGGAGACAGAGACAAGCTGCTAACTCTAAAACCTGTGGTTCTAAGGACAGCCACCAAGAAAGAGAAAGGTATGGTTGAAGAGGGGTGCCAAGGGGCAGGGAAAGGAGGGTCCTCCCAGGAGAGGTGTGGCCTCAAGGTCTCACAGGTCTGGGGATAGAGGAAGGAAGGGCACAGCGCCGCATCCGTGATGAAAACATGTCCCCAGACCTGCCAGGGCCCCTCCCTGCCTCCCAGCCCAGTGGACAGGGAAGTCGGGGCAGACCAGAAGCTCAGGGTGGTAGGAGCAGGGCAGGCTCCGGCACCCCCTCAGGGCCCCAGCTTTCCAGGGTCTCCACACCCCTCATCTCAGGAAGGGCCAGGCTAAGGAGTATGTTCCCTGAGAACAGAACAGGAGCCCGAGGGCCAGAGGATTACTCAGGAAGGGAATTGTCAACTCCCAGGCAGATGTCCGGGTTGGACGAGGTCAGGGTATATCACTCACCGCCCTCCTGCCTCTCCCCACCCTTACTGCTCCTGGGGCACGCACCTCATGTCGGCAGCAGTCCTCACTTGGGGAGGACAGAAGGAGAATGGGGACAGGGACTACGGGACTCGGGGAGCAAGGAGGAAGGCAAGAGTAGAAAGGGATGAGGCAGGCAAGGTATGGACTATGTACCTGCACTTTAATGGATGTTCTCTTGTTTGGTTCCACAACTGCCTTTCAAAGTGGATATCATTAAGCCCATCTTCCTGATAAAGAAACTAAGGCTCAGGCATGTGGCTTGATCAAGATTACATTGCCAGTCTGACTCTGATGCTCATGCCCTCTCTGCTTCCCAGAAAGGAAGGAGGAACAAGAAAGGAGATGGAAGAGGCAAAAGGTTAGGGCTTGGAGGGCCCAACAAGCAGAAAGGAGTGAAGAGTCACACTAAAATCACAATGCTGGTTTAGAACAACCTGCCCAAACTCCAGCACCAAAGGCAGTGCTGTCCCCATCAAAGTGGTCCCCTGGGAATTTAATGCATTCATCCCTAAAGATGCTTCCAGGGCTCAAAGCATTTCTGGAAACACTTAGAACACTGCCTCAGAGCTGGCTTATAATTCACACAAATGAACCCATGCCTGCACTAGGGTTCAGTGCCCATTCTTGACCCATTCTCCCAGCATCTACACATAAGTACTGGTTACAAAACTGGCTGTGCAGTTTTATAATTACAGCTCCCAACACTGATGGCTGGGGGTGTACAGTGGGGCGGAGGTCCACGTGGTTAGATGCATGAGTAGTGGCTGTGTGCAGAGGGGTCCATGTGGTTCCATGCATGAGTAGTGGCTGTGTGTAGAGGGGTCCTGTGGTTCCATGTATGAGTAGTGGCTGTGTGCAGAGGGGTCCATGTGGTTCCATGCATGAGTAGTGGCTGTGTTCAGAGGGGTCCTGTGGTTCCATGCATGAGAGGTGGCTGTGTGCAGAAAGATCCATGTGGTTACATGCATGAGTAGTGGCTGTATGCAGAGGGGGTACATGCGGTTCTGTGCACGAGTGGGCATGGGGGTGGGTGGAGAAGGGGAGTGGGTCACTGCCCTCTTTCCCTAATAGGTCCATCTAGGGATAGGCTGGAAGTGACTCTCACTGATGCACAGAAGCTACAACACCATGCAACACGGGCCTGGATGGAAGCCAAAGCACCTTTTCTGCCCTTGTATCACATGAGGAGCACCCCCCTGCTTCTCGAAGGTTCTCAAGTAATGTACAGACAGAGGAAGGCAGGGAGGGAGGCAGGGAAGAGGGAAAGATCTGAGAAGCTTTGAGCTTTCATATCAAAATCTGATCTCACTGCCCCTGGAGAAGGAGAAGAACACATCAAAGAACACTTTGCTATTAACAATTTTTTTAAAGCAATCAAAGTAACACAAGGCCAAAGTCTCACACAAGCTGCCAGGGCATTGACTAGCTGTAAAGATGTAAAGACTGGGCAGCCGGAAGCTCCTGGCCCCGACCCACAGACAGCTCTGCTGCTGCTTCCCAGAGCACAGGGAGATGAGTGGCCCCGGGGCTGACCAACCTTGGCCCAGCATCCTGGAGCCAGCAGCGCCAGGGAGCAGTCCAGCAGGTCTGCCATCTGAGGCAGGATGCCCCCATATTCCTGTGGGAGAGTCTTGTGGGTGCAAATAATGCTGGAGCAGAGAAAGAGAGGGGCAGGAGAAAAGGGAGTCTGGGACAAGACTCCTGAGTACCCTCTGCACAGAGAATGTGCCAGGTCCATTGTCAGAATCCTCTGCCATTGTCAGAATCCTCTAGGAGTTGCCTTGTTCTCCCACGTCCACGAACCGTGGTCACTCATCCCACCTAGTCAGATGCGTGGGGTAGAAGGATTCTCCTAGACTTAAGAAAATCTAGAAAATCTAGTCCTGCTACCTGTTCCTCTTTCTCATATCCCCCAAGGGCAAGAGGGTTCTCCTGAATGTTAGACCTTCATCCCTCTAGCTGCATTTGAAACCCACCTTTCCAACTCTGCCCATATCTCTAACCAGCTCTCTACCCAAATCTCTACCAGTATTTATGGTACAATAAACACACCTAGAGAAAGTGTTGTCTGGCAGCAACAGCAGTAGACTGGGAGTCAAGGGGCCAGAATACCAACGGGTGATCTTGGATGGGCCTCAGTTTACTCCTCTGTGTACTGGGAGAGTATGACCAGGTGATCCCTAAAGTCCTATTTGAATTTTAATCCTCAAGGATACAACCCAGAGAAGATGCTCAACTAGGCACTCTTTGAATCCCAGAGCCCCTGCCCTCTGTGTGCCTGCTTCTCCTCTCATGCTTGGTCCTGCCTGGGTGGCTCCAGGCTCCAAACTCATCCAAGGCTATTTCTGTGGCAGCCATGGAGCCCCTGGGGCTAGGACAGAAACGGTGACTTACAGGAAGTCTGTAAATACACGCCAGGCTGCAGAGGTTCCGAGGGCTACGCAGGGCAATAAAGAGGCTGATTTATTTTCATCAGTGAGATGCTGAAATTCAATCCCCGGAGCAAGCTGACCCGGCAGACGGCGGCGGGCAGCTCCCCACCCAGAGCAGAATTAGCTAGCCCCCAGCCTCCCAGACTCACCACCAGGGCTGGTGGTGGGAGGGGACAAGGGGGCAGGCCAGGGTTGGCTAGCTCGGCCACTGTGGCTCTAGTCCCCTCAGGCTGGCCTCTGCCCACCCTGCCATTGGCCTGCAAGGGTCTCCAGGACACAGGCGCAGCAATGGGCAGAGCTGGACCCATCTCTAACAGCAGCAGACTGGGATCACCTCCAAGTACCCTCTCCCAAGGCTATTCCCAGGGCTCTCAACCCCAAGCTGCATGGGGGAGGGGCCAGGGCTCCTCAGGACTCCTGCCCCTGTAAAGACACAGTGAGAAATGCCAGGCTGAGAAATGGTGGGTGTCAGAATCCAAGCTGTACACCTACCTGGCTGTGTAAATGCTGGTAGGTTATTTAACCCCTCTGCACTTGTTTCTTCATCTGTGAAACAGGAACAAGACTACCCAGATCACAGGAGAGTCATGAGGAATAAAAGAAATTATGGGCACCTGACAGTATCTCACATGTACATAAAAGGGGGTGGAGGGTAGATGATTCTCCTTGTCCCCAACCAAATCACTGGCTGGGAGTGTCAATTATACAACCCTTATGAAGGCCAATTTAGCACTGTGTGTAAGAATTACACATGCACATATTCTTCCACCTAGCAATTCTGCTTTAAGAAATTTGTCCTATAGACTTGCCCAAATGAAAATCGTGTATGTATAAAGTTATTCACCGCAGCATTTTTTGGAAACAGCAACAGATTGGGAACAACCTAAATGTCCATATTGCTTGAATACTGTTTAAAAAGCTACTTACTAAAGCACAGTACATACGTACAGTAGGATAGTATGCAGCTGAAAAAAATGAAATGACTCTTTATGTGCTATCATGGAAAGATCTTCACAATATATCATTCGTTGAAAAAACTCAGGGTAAAAGCTCCAAATCCTTACATGGCTACCAGACCCTACGTGATCTGGTCCCCATGACCTCTGCCCTCATCTCCTAATACAACCTCCACTCAGTCACACTGGCCCTCTTGCTGCTTCCCAAACGTCCCAGGTGGGCCCCTGCCTCAGGACCTTTGCACCTGCTGCTCCGGCTGCCTGGAATGCTCTTCTCCAGACATTCATTTGGCTCACGCCCCCACCTCCTTCAAGTCTTTGCTCCGCAAGGCCTAGGCTGAGCACCCTTTTTAAAAATTTCAACTCTTTCGACTGTCCCCATTCCCAATCACTCTCACTCTGATGAATTTTTTCCCAGGGTATTTATCACCTTCTAATAGATTCTGGCATTTACTTATTATGTCTTTTTTAAAATCTTTTTATTGTCTGTCTTCCTCCACTAAAATAGAATCACCACAGGGCAGGGATCTTTGCTTCATTCACTGTTATGTCCCCAGTGTCTAGAACAGTGAGTGACTGGCACATAGGAGGCATGCAATAAATATTTGCTGAATGAATGAGTGCATGTTACTGAGGACAGCCCATGTGCTAAAGAACACAGATGATTTGGGTTTTTTTCTTTTTCCTTCTTCTTCAATAGAGTGGATTCAAGGTTATGCCTATTGATCAGATCATCCTCACTCTCCTGCATGCTGATATGTTTTCTCAAGTGGAGGAGGCCACAGCCCAAACCCTGGCCATCAGTGGTGACCAACGCCAGGGAGGCAGGATTCGTGGAGGGTTAACCCCACAACCCCTGAGCAGAAGGAGTGAGTCACACATGGGAACGGAGCCTGGCATTTGGATGATGACGGAAAATGTTCACACACACACCTAGTTCGGCATGGTGGGAAGAATACCGGGCTTGCAGCCACAGGCCCTGGTTCCAAGGCCAGCTCGAGAACTGGGATGGTTGAAAGGGGACTGACTTGTACTTGGGGAAGCATTTTATAAAGTTCCACCCAAGGTCAAGTAGTGGTATAAGTAAAAGCTAATATTTAGTGATGACACTATGTACCAGGCACTGAGCTAAGCACCCACGGGTTATCTCATTTACTTCTCAACCCTATAAAACAGGTACTACCCTCACCCCATTTTACAAGTGAGAACACTGAGGCTCAGAAAGGCTAAATGATTTGCCCAAGGTCAACACAAGGCAAGACGCAAAGCTGGGGCTTGAGCCCAGGCAGCCTGTGTCCCGAGCCCATGCTCCCAACCATGACAGGGCCTCCCAGGGAACTTCCTACCTAAGGATTATCACCCCCAAGGACATGGCTTTCATCCCTTCCCAGCCCACTCTAAGATGCTGTCCTTAATTTTAATGGAGGCAGCCTATTACTGAAGCTATGTGAGCTCAGTGGCTTTGGCAGGATTTTAGAAGGTCTCTTGCCAGGGCAAGGGGCATAGAGAAGAAAGAAAGAGATTTATAGGGAATGAATCATCCTTGAGCAGCTGGGGAAGTAGAGGGGGGATACCACAAAAGGAAAAAGGACTTACTGATCATCGCCAGACCCCAGGCCACTGAAACCTTTTCCCATAAACGGCCTCAAGAACTGTCCGTCAGACAGAAAGCAGGGACTTGGAGAGTGGACCAAGAGGGAGGGGATCTGCTGCAGGAAGAGAGTGTGTCGGGTAGCGGGCAGGAGAAGGGGTGGGCAGATGCAGGCAGGCTCCAGGGAGGATGCCACCTCTCAAAGGCTGATGGAGAGATTGGCCCCAAAGCCAGGCCAGGACAATTAGCGAAGGAGCTAAACTTTGCCAAAGAGCAAACCAGCCTCAGCTAGCACCTGTGCGTAAGCCCCAGGCAAACTGCCCTGGACAGGAAGAAAGCTGGGCCAGGGCACAGCCTCCAAAGGCAGGGAGGAGCGCCCAGGGCCTGAATAAGTCCAACAAGGAATAACCCAGAACAATCCAAAAAGAGAACCTTCACCCCCAAGAGCTAGATGCTGAACAGAGGGCTGGCAGCTTGCGTGCAAAAAGGCCCACATGGGAGCCAGACACCTCACCAGAGCCGGGGGTGGTATCAACCTGCCCCAACTCAGGTGGGAATCTGAGTGGCCTGATGGAGTCCGCAGGTGCGCCGCCCAGGGCAGAGGTGAGGAAGGCAGCTGTGCTGAGCACCCGTCAGCCAGCCAAGTCTACCAGGGCAGGGAATACAGACTCCGTGGACACATCTGCTACAGGCTTTGGTGCGCTTTCTTTTCTCTTCATCTCCAGGTAAAAGTTGCTTTGAAAAACTGAAAACAAAACCAAGTGGGAAAGAGGCCCCTGCACCCCTCAACAACAGAGAGGGAGCCCCAGGGCCCTGGTGAGGGCTTGCTGGGCAAGCTCAGTGCCGTGCCTGGGAGCAGCAGGGCCCCCAGGGAACACTGGCCCACCCTCAGCCCCACACGTCTGTTCTCACCTCCTGGGCCTCCTGCAAGTGGTCCCCTGGCCCCCGGCTCACCTTTACCTCCACCGCCGCCAGCATTCTACTAAAATCCCACCCGCCCCACCACGATGGCCAGGGCCGTTGTGTGAGGAAGGCCAGCCAGGTCCCATTGCTTTCTTTCCCGCTACTTTCTAGACTTTGAGCAACGTCCTTATGCCACTTTTAAATTTGAAAAACAATTCTGCTTTCCATGCTGTCTGTCCCCCCAGGGTTGCTCAAACGCAGCCCCTCTGCAGAGCCAGCCGCTCTGATCACCACCATCCCCAGAAGCCGCGGCACTAGGCGGAGCCCCTGCCCCACGGGCTGCAGGTCAGAGTGGCTGGCACGCTGGCCTGACACCCAGCCCCCGTGCTCTCCAGGCAACACCAGACTTGCACAGGGCCCACAACCTAGTAGGAGATCAGTTAAGTATTTGGGGAAAGAAGAGAGGAAGGAAAAGAGAGAGGCAAGGAGGGGAGGAAAGGAAGGAGGGAGGGAATGGGTGAAAAGCAACTGTAAGCGGGTACAAAAAAGCATTTGATTAATGGAAGCTTGAATTTCTTGGATATGATTAGAGTTGGTAGCTTGGGGTCTTGACGGGTCCAGCTAACGTGCACTTGTCTACAGGTCTGGCAGGAGAGGAGAAGGGGAGGGTGTCTGAGGGGGAAAGAGTATCCGTTCCCTGATCCCCACTCCCCTGCCTGGAGCTGGATATTCGAGCACAAGAGAGCAGACTGTGCCGCTCCCGCTGCTGGCTGCTGGCCGCTGGCCGAGAGCTCTGGATGGCTCTGAGTGTGACTCTGGCCTTCCAACCTGCACCCGATGGCAGAGATTACGAAGGACCAAAGGCACGTTCACTCAGGAGGGTATTGGTTTACTGCATGTTCCATGGGCAGAGGCTGCTCCCCACTCCTGCCAGCTGCCTCAAAGAGCAGGGCCAGCTAAGGGTCCGAGAGCATTGGGACAAACCCAGCCCTGCCCGACAAGGGACAGTGCAAGCAGGTGGCCAGCAGATAATGGGTCAGTGGTGTCATCTTCTTTACCCACAGTCAGGCTTACCTTGTATGTGAATTCTCAGTACTCGGACTGTGCCAGTAAGTCAAGAGAGGACTCCCCTCCCGGGGGAGGAGAAGGAACTGAGAACCCTCCTCAAGAAGCTATTTCACCCATGCCTCTGTCGCGATCTCTGTGTAGACCAGCCCACACTGAGATCCACCTCCCTCGTGTCTCAACATCTCTCCCCCAGGGCACCAAGAGGCCAAGAGGGCCAATCTCCCTGCCACAGTTGATCCACCCTCTCACAGTCGGGAAGTTCCAGCAGGTGGCTAACTCAAACCCTTCCTGCCACAATCTAGCCCTTTGTCTTGTATGAGTTGACAGATCAAGGACAGAAGCTTTCAGTAGCAGCTTTGAATTTCTCCCCTCTCTGCCCTTCTCCCCACTCACCTTGAAGTCACAGACCAGAAGGGCTGTCTTTTCCAGTAGCCAGGTGACCTATTTCCCAGCAAAAATCAGTTCAGGGCCAAGTCCCAGGCTCTCAGCACTCACACTTAGAAACTCGCCCTCTCAAACCCTCTGCTCAGATGCAAGGGCAGATGTGTCATTCTCTTGGATTCCTGGACCCTTTCCCTGAATTATCTGGGACCACCTGTGATGTTGGACTCCCCTCTCTTGCTGGTTCCTCCTGCATCTTACTCAAAAGTTCAGAAGGCAAGAATGTCAAACCCTGAGAAAATACATCAAGAGCAAACCTTCACCATGGTGCACGTGAATTCTCACCCACTGCCTCACCCAGAGTGGGCACAGGGATTATTTTCCCCACTGCCTAACTGCCTCACTCCCAAGCCCAAGGGGCCCACCTGCTCACTGCCCTCCCTCCTCCTGCCTGGGCCCCAGAGAGATGAAGGGAGTCAGGGCCACACAGGCGGCCGGGCTGGCTAGGAGGCAAAACTCATGGGCTTTGTGGATGTTCTGCCATCCCGGATCTGCAACTCAGCCTCCTTGTCTGTGTAATGGAGCAGGCTTTCCAGGCCAGTCCAGGCACCAGTTCTAAGACTGAAAGGAGATCAGGCCAAACAGTCTAAAGCATTTCAGGCAATAGATTAATAATCTTTTAGATCAAGATCATAAAATGAGCGTTAGCAGTGCAGCTCCCTGACTGGCTCAAGCACACCCCCCACACACACACACATTGGAATCCCGCCTTCACCATTCCTTGGACAAGGTCCTTAACTTCTCTGTTACTTGCCTCCATTTTCTTATATATAAAATGGGAACCCTATTTGTAACTGATGTTAATATGGAAGTACTCGGGGGTCTCAGTTGTGAAAGAGGCCTGAGGACAATGAGTGCCACATTCTAAAAATAAGGCAGATCATCACCATGCAGGGCTTGCACAAAGAGATAACTGGCACCAAGAAGTGAGAAGACCACCCACAAAATGGAAGGAAATATTGGCAAATCATATATCTGATAAGGGACTTGTTGCCAGAATATATAAAGAACACTTACAACTCAATAATAAAAAGACAAAAATCCCTGTTTTAAAAATGGACAAAGGATTTGAATAGGCATTTTTCTAAAGAAGATACACAATAGCCAATTAACACATATTAACACATGAAAAGATATTCAACATCATTAATTATTAGGAAAATGCAAACCCAAAACACCGGTTCATACCCACTAGGATGGCTAGAATCCCAAAGACAGAAAATAACAAGTGTTGGCGAGGTTGTAGAGAAATTGGAACCCTCATACATTGCTGGTAGGAAGGCCAAATGGTACAGCTGCTTTGGGAAACCGCCTGCCAGTTCCTCAAACAATTAAGCAGCATAGAGTTACCACATGACCCAGCAATTCCACTCCTACGTGGATACCCAAGAGAAACGAAAACATAAGTCCACGCAAAAACTTACGTGAATGTTCATAACGGCATTCTCCATCATAGCCAAAAAGTTGAAACAACCCAAATGCTCATCAACTGGTGTTGATGTATGGATAGACAAAATACGGCATGTGGTACAATGGAATATCATTCAGCAGCAAAAATGAACAAAGTACTGACACATGCTACAACATGGATGAACCCTGAAAACATTATGCTAATCAGTGAAAGAAGACAGGCACAAACGACCACATATTATATTACTCCATTTACATGAAATGTCCAGAATAGACAAATGTATAGAGACAGAAAGTGGATTAGGGCTGGGGATGGGGAGCAGAAATGGGGAGCAACTGCTACTGGAGGTTTCTTTTAGGGGCTGATGAAAATGTTCTAAAATTAGATTACAGTGACGGTTTTACAAGCCTAAATATACTAAAACCCATTGAACTGTACACTTTAAACAGGTGAAGTTATGATATTAAATTATATCAACACAGCTGTTAATTTTTTTTAAAAAGAGAGAAGGCTGAAAACTGTTTTGTGGATCTAAACTACATCCCCCCCCCCACACACACACACATACATATCGAAAGTGCGAGAAGATCAGGAAGTAGGGGATTATAAGAGGAATTTTGGAGAGCATGGTGTTTGGCTGCAAATGCCACCTTGCTAGAGGCGCCTCCCTCATCTCATGAGTCTGCACAGAGTGCTCAACAGGAGTCTGCTGGTGCACGGACAGCATGAATGACAGGGGCCTGACTGTGTGAGGACAGGGGCAGGGGTTGCACTGGCTACCTCAACCCCAGGTTTTGTGGAGGCCAGGAATGCTGACGGTCTACCTTAGACCAAGGTGAGACAGCCAGCCTGGGCTGCCTCAGATGCTGCTCAAGAGGGCCACCTGCAGGAGGAGGCTGGAGGGGGCGAGAGATGCCTGGATGAGGGGAGGGTCCTGAGCACTGACGAGAACTGCATTCGCCACCCAAAGGGTTTTGGGGAGTTGGAGGGGGGCCTCCAAAACACCCACAAAAGTGCTACAGGAGAGAAACACGCAGCATTCAATGCCTCCAGAATCTTCCACTGGCAAAGAACCCAAGAGATGTCATCCATGCCTCTGTCTCCACACAGAGCATGCCTGTGCACCCTCCCAGTGGTGCCAGGCAACCAAGAATGTTCCAGAATTCTCCTCCTTCTCCTTTCCTCTCTTCCTAACCTTAAATGCATAAGTCAGGAAAGCAGAGAGAAAAACCTACTAAGCCCCCTACAACACACACACACACACACACACACACACACACACACACGGCTGGCAGCCAGGTAGGAGCTGACAAAAGAAAGGAACTAACTCTGAGTGAAGTAGCAAGTTCACTTGCACTGGGCATATTTATTACTGACCAAGGATCTCTTTCTGGGAGTGACCAGAAAGGGATAAGACTTGCCCTAATGTCACTGGGGGCACGGGAAGCATAGGGTAGATTTAAAGGGCAGTGACAAAAAAACTAAAGTGGCTTTAGAATCACATCCTACAAGTTCTGCTTGCTCAGACTAATATTACAAAACAGCATGCACCTATAGGTGTTTGGGGAGGACTGACCAAGAGAATGTATAGTCAATGATGCCTGGCACCTGATAAATGCACAATGCTATCACCTCATCATTGTCATTGTCATCATCACCATCATCGTTGGGCTTAAGAGCTGGAAGCCCCTTTGAAATCCATCCTTCTCAATTCACTGACAGGGAAACCGAGAACCAGAGAGGGGAAGCAATTCTTCCGAGGTCATGTAGCAAGTTGACATAGAGGCGAGTCTCCTGACTCCCAAGAGTAGGGCTCCCAGAACAGAGCCAGCTACAGATGGTTCCCAGAGAGTGGAGGGGCAAGGGGAACATGGGCTTTTTCTTAAGAAGAGAGGGCTCATTCAAAATCACATGTCATCTCTCCTCCAGCACTTCAATAATAATAACACACAAATTACTGGCAGCATAGTATGTACCAAATACTCTACTTTTCACATTTCATGTACATTTCTTCATTGACTCTCAAACAACAATCCTGTAAGGAATGTACTGTTATTGGACTCATCTTACAGATAAGACATTTGGGTTGGAGAGAGGCAAAGTGACTTGATGAAGGAACACAGCCATAAACAACAGAGCTTAGAACCAGATCTTCTGATTCTAGACCCCACAGCCTTAATCCCTAGTAGAGATTAGTCTGTTCAACCTTATTTCCAGCTTTTCATCTTCCGTACACAACTTCCCCACCCCTAACTTCCCCTTTGAATTTAGGCATGGACATGTGGCTTGTTCTGGCCAATGAAATATGAGCAGCAGGAAAGAGCGAGATGTCTGGGCAGGAGCAATGTGCAGGCCATGATGCCCTCCTCCCATGGCTGCAGCAGCGATGCAAGCATACATGAGATGAAGCCACCCTAGCCTAGAGTAGCTATGATGGGCAGAGACCCCCGCCAACCCACACTGCACACATAGCACGAGCAAGAAATATGCTTTTGTTGGGTTAAGCCATTAAGAACATAGGGCTGTTTGTTGTTGCAGCATAACTGAGCCTCTCCTGACTGATACAGCCACTAAGCCATGCCACTGCCCACTCTGAGTTCACAGGTTGGGAAGGTCTGAAGGGGAAGCTCAGCAGGTCCATCTAAGCTCCTCATAAGTCACAAAAGGAAACAATGATAGAAGTCAAAGAAATGGAAAGAAATGCCGTCTACACCAACCCTCTCGTTAAATAGGGGATAAAGAAGACCTCTGGAAAAGAAGTTACTCAGGACCCCCAGAACCCCAACCTCCTGCCTCCCAGGCAAATGTCCATCTGTGTCTGTCTCTCTGTCTCTCCATGTCTCTCATCCACTTCTCTCTCCCTCTCGCTCTCTGCCTGTCTGCTCTCTTGCCCTCCCTCTTTCTCCTCTCAAAAAAACAAACAAACAAAAAATATATATATATATCAGTGAGTCCTTGGACAAGCCTAGCTCATAAGAATTCACCAAGACCAGGGGTTCGTGGCTCCATGCAGGGAGACTCCTCCCCAACCCTGACAAAAGCACTTGGAGAGGGGGTGGGCGCCCTACAGAGCTGAAAGCTCTCCCCTGAGGGCTGAGAAGCTTGGGCACAAAACCAAACCCCTCCGTCACCAGCCCCTGGCCCTGGTGGACCTGCCCATGGAAACAAAGGATGGGCTGATGGACACTCAGGAGAAACCCAGAGTGGGTGGACACCAGGTCCTCATCCTCACCGGCCAGGCAAGGGGACTTGTCATTCGCTCCCTGCATCTGTTGACCCTGAGCGATCTGCTTCTCCACTCCTCATCTGCCCAGCACCAGTCCCTGTTCCCCATCCTCTCTTTTAAGTCATGAGAAACTCTAAACCACCGATGTCCAAGGAGGTCAGGGAAGGGTGGGAGCGAGTGGGTGGGCAGTGAAGCAACCCCAGCCTGGCCAGCCTTCGGGCTCCTCAGAGGTGGAAGGCAGCCCACAACCCTTGGTCTTGGTGCTTGCTTCCGAGAAGGCTTGCCCTGGAACACTCTGGAGGAATTTGGAGACTGCTCTGTGCAGCATAGACAAAAACACAGCCCCGCTCCCACCCATGGGGAGCTGGGATCTGGGCACGGGGCTTCAGAACTCAGGCCAAGCAGCTAATGGGGCTTCTGGAGGCTGCTAAACCTGGTGTCAGCCAGAGCGCTGAGCTGGCAGGCTCCAGGGCAAAGCAGGGAGAGACAGGGACAGCCTACAAGGAGGAGGCTGGTGGGGGACCTGACCTCTCCCCACCGCTACCCTAGACCCTCCCTTCCTCCCCATTCAGGCCCAAAGCCTGGGGCATCCAACTGCATGCAACCCAGAAAACTCCTTCCCAGGTGTGATGGGCTGAATACCCCCCTCCATTCATATCTTGCAGTCCTAACCCCTAGTAGCTCAGAATGTTTGGAGATAGGACCTTTAAAGAGGCAATTAAGGTGAAATGAGGTCATTAGGATGGGCCCTACACCAATATGTCTGGTGTCCTTATAAGAAGAGATTAGGATACAGACACATGCAGAGGGAAGACCACATGCACACACAGGGAGAAGACGGCATCCACAAGCCAGGGAGAGAGGCCTCAGGAGAAACCAACCCTATGACATCTTGATCGCAGACTTCAGCCTCCAGAACTGCGAGATAATACATTTCTGTCACATAAGCTCCCAGTTTGTGGTGTTTTGCCATGGCTGCTCGAGGAGACTAGCACACCAGGCCACTGGATTCACCAGAGGGCACTGCTCCGAGACTAAGGAGTCCCTGAGACAGCAGGCGCTCCCTGGCCACTGTCCCGGGGCCTAGAACCCTGTCTGGTCCGAGGTTCTTGATATTGAGCTTCCACATTATTCTTCACCCTTATCACCTCCCCCTCCTCCTGGCCTTAGTGCCTCCATCTGGGCCAGCGGTCCCAAGCATCTGTCGCCACCATAGCCGCAGTTCACTACGCAGGGGCACAACTCTTCCCCTCTTTTCTGTGTTTCTATTTCCTGGACCCATCCCACAGTGAACCAGGCTGCCCTGTGTGGCAATGACATCCTTGTCATCATAAGGGTTTGAGGAGTTGGATAACAAGAAGCTGTGTGTGGAGTTGGGGGGCAGGGGATGCTGATAAACTGAGCTCCAAGGGAGGTGGAAAGAGACCTGGATGCCAATATCAACTGCCCCCCTGACGTCACGACCCCAGGTGAGATCGCTAACCTCTGCACACTTCCAGTGTCTTCACCCAGGAGATGGGGGTGGTACAGCCTCAGCTGAGCTACTGCCAAGGTGGGTTCCATACATGGGGTCTCCTGCCCCTTGGCGAGTCCCTTCCCTCTCGGATCTCAGTGCTCTCCTGTGGCAGGAGAGCATTGGACAGGCTTTACGACAGGCCTGGGTGCCTCTGCCTGGGAGGGCTGCCTACAGAGAGCCAGAAGGCCCCAGTGGATTTTTCTTCCTTCATTTTCCTGCTGAGATTGACCAGGGACAGACATCCTGAGAGAGTAGAAGAGGACTCAGTGTCACAATGCCGCACACCCTGAACTTGAACTTGGAGCTGGCAGGCAGGGGCTGCAGGCAGCAAGGAAGGGGTTAAACATACAGCAGTTTCCAAAAGGATGGTTAAGTCAGGGTCTCAGGAGGGCTTTCCGGGGGACCAGGAGCTCTGAGCCCAGTGCTGGCCACCCCTCACTGCCGGGGGACACAGGTTGCTTAAGAGGATGCAGGCTAGAAATGATATCTGCTCTCAACTGCCGGGCTTGGTGCCCCCAACCTCCCCTGAGTCACCTGGTGGGCTCCAGAGGGACTGGCCTGGCCTCTGCTGTCCTCCCCACCCCCCGCCCAGCAAGCCTGAAATAGAAGAGGTAGCAGTGGGCCCCTTCCAGAAACGGCCCCGCCTCACTGTGGACACACTAGCCCTCCACCTATCTGGAGAGGCTGGCCCCCCACCAGGGGCATTCCTGCATGAGCAGCTCACACCCTCCTCTGTCGGGTGGGGGCTGGGGGTTCAGCTGTTCCCTGCACTGAAGTCCTGCCAAACACCTGCCGTGGGCAAGCCGGACAGTCTCTGGGGTGCTGCGCTCCGTGCAACGCTGCCCTCATCTAACCCCTCCCTCTTCCTGAGGTTCAGGACAAGGGTGACCTTCTCTGTCCAGGAGTGAGGGGTGGGGGTCAGAGGGGGCACACACTCTCCCAAGATCAGTGGACAGCTAGGTACTGCCACAGAGCCATATGCCCAGAGCAGGCCCCTGGGGACATCGGCCAACTCAGGACGGCACAATGGGCACAGCAGCTTTATACCCAGGTCTGCCCTTGACTGGCTTGGCAACCTTGGGCAGGATAGTAACTCCTCCATGCCACAGCTAACCCACCTGCACATAGTAACAGTGCCCACCCCACAGGGGGGCTGTGAGCATCAAATGCTCTTGGTGCCGGGGCTGGGGCCTGGCAGACCCAGGCCTTCTCCCTTAGCCATGTCTGCAGACCCCAGAGATGCTGGCCAGTCACCACTGATGTGTCAGAGACTCCTGAGGAAACACCACAGGCAGCCCCTCCTCAGGTCTTGCTGCCCACCAGGTGCTCAAAATGATTTGTGGACTGAATCACCATTTTACAGCAGGACAGGCTGAGCCCCAAGGGATGGCCTGTTGTCAACAGATTTGAAGCCAGTAGTTTGGCCACAGAGGCTGCATTCCTCCCCACTATACTAAATTGCCTCTCAGGAAGGTCGATAATCCAGTGAAATGGGAAACATTACCATCCCCAGTTTCCCATAGATGAGGAAACTAAGACAGCAGAAAGGCTGAATAATTCGACCAAGGCCACGCAGCTACACAGGGGAGATCTGGGCTTTGAACCCAGGCAGTCCAGCTCTAAAACACACATGTTCCGCCACTGCATCCTCCTGGTCAGCTGCCTTGCCTGGTCTGGGTCTCCGCAGAGAGCAGGCAAAGCCACCTTGTGTGCCACATCACCCCTGAGACCATCATCCCTGGCCCTAGGGATGCTCTCTCCTGGGAACAGCCAAGCCCCCTCCCTCCCAAGCTCCAGCTTGAGCTGTCTCCCGAGCACCCTGGAGTCCTGGGGGTTAGGTGCCCTTCCCCCAGCTAGCACATGGGGAAACTGAGTTACAGGGCCTTGCCCACAACTAGAGAGACAGAAGTAGGCCTCCCTCTTCCCTCTCTTGACCATTAGTCAAAAGAAAATGCTTTTGCCTCTGGGCCCCAGAATCTAGAGCCTTCCAGAAGTGCCACCAGCCAGGAGCAGGATGGGGATACAGTCACGGCTCCTGCCCCAGAGTGGGTCCCATCTTGTTCTCCTGTCCCTGGGAGGGACAGTGACAGGGGCACACAGTGGGAGAAGAGGCGGGCTCTTACCAGGCACAGCTCCCTGCACAGGCCCAGCCCCGGTCGGGCCAGGCCAGGGAAGGGGCCAGCAGAGCCGTGAGTGCTCCCCTCCCAGCAGAGGGCCAGACTCCAGCCCCAAGACAGGGGCCCCTCTGTCCCTGCAGGCCAAGCTGACCTTTAACTGGCCAAAGGGTCTGCTGGGGAGAGGAGGAGGGTGGGGGGCAGGAGAAATGTCCGGGACCTCCCTCACCAGCCCCTGTCCCCTCCCCCTGACTCCTGCTGTCCCCGGCCCCTGCTGCTCTGACCAGCTGCTCCCCTTCCTTCCCCCACAGCCCACCAGGTCCAGACCAGTCTTCCCACACCTCCTCCTCCTGGCCCTTAATTATTTTACCTTTTATTTGCCTGGCACTTTATAGGCACTTTATAGTTTGCTAAATGTTTTTACATTTATCCTCGCATTGAATCTGCACCAGGGAGAGATGGGGAGACAGTAAAAATTCCTTCAAATTGCCAAGTGTTCTTGTTAAAAATGCAAACATCCCCAGCACAATGACCAATGAGGCTGGCAGCCGTCAGTACCTCGCAACGAATTCATTCCACTCTCTGCCTTCTCCTCAGCCCCTGGGTGCGCAGGGACAGGGTGCGGGAGAAGAGGAGTGCTTTGGGGGAGCAGCCTCAGCAGCTGGGGAGGGCCCTGCTGAGGTGCCTCGGGCAATCTGAGAGTGGTGGGCCCCTGGGGGGAGGAGAAGCACCCCAGGAAGGGGCAGGAGCTTCCTGGGTATGAGGACCCAGGTGGGTATGAGGACAAACCATCAACCTGTGCTCGTGGCAAGCCCCTAAATTCCAGTCCAACCACCCTCCCGCAACCCAGCTTTCTCTGAAATCTATTGCTCATTCTGGAGCCCACAAGGTCAGAGGGAGAATCTCTTATTCAAGCAAAGGCCTGAAGACTTTCAGAGTGGAGTCATCAAATCCAAAACCTTGGAGAGGGAAAAGGGAGACAGGTGGGCCAGAGGGAAAAGGGCAAGTGAGGGCCACAGGCCGGTTCTCCCTAACCCAGCTCTGCCTGTGGCCCAGGGCCCCCAGGACAGCGCAGCTCACCCAGAACTGGCTTCGGCTGGGAGGGGACGCCCAGAGGCTGGGTGATGGCATCCTTGAGAGGGTACAGCTTGGGTCGTGGGGGTAAATCAGGAGGTCCTGTCTTGGGGGGGTGGTCTCCATTACCCCAACTAAAAATACGGGGAATGGGCCACACCATCCCGAGGGTCCTCCCAGCGCCAACGTTCTGTGGTCCTATGACCAATCAGAAAAACAAGCCTGCGGCCAAATCCAAGAAAGGGCATCTCAGGAGTTCGCAGGCTCCAGGCGTGCTCACTTCTGGAGGGGCCCCACCCCACATCCCATCACACATATTCAGACGGACCACATAAATAACTAGAAGTCATACACAATGCTCCGGCATTGACCTGAGTTGCGGTTGCCCATTTGACATAATGTTAGGTTTTGTAGCTAAATTAAACATGTATTAATTTCAATTCTGCAGCTTTCTTTTCAAATTTCAGAGCCTATCGGTTTGTTTCCAGCTCAAAACATTTTCGTTGGCTGTTGATGAAAGCCCATGGGCCCTGGATCCTGCATCTACGTTCCCAGTGCTCTGACCCTAGAGAACTCAGGGTGCGACCCTGAAGAAACGCAGCATGGGGTTTAATAGAAATGCTGTGTCTGCAGCACAGGGGGGTATATCTCAACTCCACTCAAGGCCACCTCCTCCAAGGAGCTCTCCCAGACCACTCCAGCTCTCCAGAATCTACCCCCCTGCTAACTTCAGAGCACTCACGTCCAGGAGGCTCACTTGGCAGCAACAATATACTCGCATGACACCCCCATGGGGCCGTTTTGCTGCATTCTTTGGCTCTGTCCTCATCACTATTTAACACTTTCATACATTTGCTTTATCTGCCCCTACTGGACTGTGAGCTCTCAGAGGTGCCTTTGCCTCCTCTCTGAACCCAAGTCTCTTGACGGCAGGCCAAGAGAACCATGGCCATGTGAGCAGGGCCTGTGCGGTGTGGAGAGGGGCTGGAAGCCACTGGGTCCCACCTACCCTCCATGCCATCATCTCGATGCCCACTGAAGTTGTCGTAGGAGTCCCAGCGGATGAGCGGGTCGGAGGTGTTGTAGTCCACAGACACGCTGGGCCCGTTCTCCAAGTGCTCCATGCCTGAGTGGGATGGGAAAAGGAGGGCCAGGCGGGGGGACAGTGAGGGGAGGGGAAAGAGATCAGCAGCTGCAAAAACAGAGAAAGCCAGCAAGCTTCCCCAGGATCTCCCTGAGGGACTTCTCATGTTCTTGAGCATGGCGGGGCGGACCCAGCAGCTTAAGCTGGATGGAGAACCCAGGAGTCTGGTTTCTTGCATTCTTGAAAAGGCTCATGCCCCGTCATAGGGGTAAATCAGGACAGGGCACCACACCCAGGACAGGGAATGAAGACCCCCTAGCAGAAGGCAGGAAGGGCCCCCTGGCTAGGTGTCTGCCTTTTTCTCTTCTGTGTCCCTGGGGCCCCTGGGGCAGTGCCAAGAAGCCAAAGGATCTGCCCCTGCAGTCAGGGGAGGGCAGTGTGGGACAAGCATGTAACAGGCTGCATGGGGTCAGGGACTGTGGGGAAATCACAGCCTTGACATTGAGAGAATACAGAGCCTCTAAAAGGTCATCCCCAGGCATGCCCTTGCCCCTCTCTTAAAATGCTCTCCTCTCCAGACAGAGTCACCTACCCCCTCATAGAAAGCCCAGCTCAAAGACAGCACAGCTGCAAGTCAGGCCTTTCAGGGTGAGTTACCTTCCTGGCCCAGTAGTCCCTTCTTTAGTCTATCCAGAGTCCCTCTGCCTGTAACCTAACTTCATCTCCTCCCATTCTGTTCTCAAATAAGATGGAGAACAACTGGTCTCCACATATAACCAGTCTAGAGGCTTAAAGGCTATTATTAAATTGGCCTTCAGGTTGAATCACCTCAGTTCTCAGAAATACTCATCATCCATCCAGCACCTTTCAGTGTCCCCCCAGCCACTCCCTCCATCTGCCAGGGCCCTCAGTCTCTGAATATAACAGGCTGATGACCTAATAAGACCAGAACAGTTTATCCAACCCAGCGCCTATCTGTCTGCTTTTTTATTTTTATTATCCAGAGATTAAGTCACTGGTTCATGTTAAGCTGGGGGTCCACTCTGAAACCCAGATCCTTTACTGATGGCCTGCATCTCAATCACAGGTAACTTCATAACTGTAGAGCAGACCAGTGGGAAGATAATGGGGATAGGGTGGGCACAGGTCAGGACAAAGGGATGGGGTGGGAAATGGATTCTAACTTGGCTTATACCTTGAATTTTCTCTGGTCCATAAGAAAATACAAACTCCACTTTTCCATATTCTGGAAATCGATCATCTGAAAAAAGAGAAGGAAAAACAAAAATGGGCAATGAATTCCCAAAAAGGACTCCATAAAAAGTTTTCTTCTAGAAAAAAACTAAGTAATATATGTATACATGGTTAATAATATAATAATAACCAATACATAATTATACATAAATACATGAAATTATATATGTACAATGAATAACTCTCCTGCCCACCCAAGCCCCTGGCCTTCTTGCCTGAGGTAAGCACATCTAACCATCTCTATTTTTTATTCTACTAGCAATTTACCTCTAAGACTCTCCATAATAGCCACTATTTTTATGCTGCTATTTCTATATATCAATTTTAAATAATCTCCATTGATCCACCACTATGAAGATGAATAATTTGGTTCACTTATACTACTCCCACCTCCTGCCTTCTTAAATCTGGTTAGATTATCTTTATTTATTCTACTGATTACCTTTGAAATTTTAAATACCATAGTTAAGCCTTTATTTCTTGATCTGTCCATTTTCGATGGCGTCTCCTGACTCCCACTATGTAAGAGGAGGAAATGTGTAACCCTCCCTTTCCCCTACCTCTCCCCAACCCCGTATTTATTCTGTAGCTATATCTTTATTTTGCTTTATTAAGACTGACAACATTTACATTCTGTTCTGTAATTATAACAGCATCTTCTGTTTTTGCCCTCCTGGCTCCAGTGCAAGGAGAGCTCATCACAGAAACACCCTTCTCTTACAGGAGCCAGACTACACTGAGATCTAGGCTCTCCTCCAAGCTGCTGTCCCACTCCATCCTCTCTGCCTGAGCCCACTCTGGACATAGACCACTGTCCACTGCTTGTTGGAAGAGAAGTTATAGCAAGATGGCATCTGCTCCATGGGACACCCACCATACCTGTGCCTGTCTCCATCACTGAGGGCATCATGTCATACTGCCATGTTTGTGTATCTTTTGCCCACAAGACTGTGAGCTCCCTGAGGGTAGGGCCAAACTTCTTTCTCATGCCTGACACATATAGGCACACAAGTGATGCTTGGTGGGTGGATGGATGGACGGATGGATGGATAGATGGGTGGATGGCTGGCTGGATGTATGGATGGATTGGTGGATGAATGGGTGGGTGGATGGATAGATGGGTGGACGGATGAATGAATGTATGTATGGATGGATGGATGGATGGATGGGTGGGTAGATGGATGAATGTGTGGATGGGCATATGAATGGGCAGATGGGTGGATGGATGGATGGATGGATGAATGAAAGGGTGAATGGATGGATGGATAGACAGAAAGATGGATGGATGGATGGATGGACAGAAAGATGGATGGATGGATGAATAGACATGTATTTGTACATGTCCCATTCCTGAATGTGATATATATAAAAACCTCCAACAGATAGAAGAAAGAAGCAAAAGAAGACACCAAACCTTTCCTGACCACATCTCCTTGTTTCAGGAAAGGCTCCTCCCTCACTGCTGCCACCACCCTCCACTATTGCTCCTCTACCCTGTTGGGTAATTACTCCCTGCCAGGTCTGCTCCTCAACTTGACAAGATTTTTCAGCTTTACCAAGGCACAGACCATGTCATATTTTACTTTGAATCCCCAGCACTTGGTACAGAGCCTAGCACAAAGTGGATGCACAATGAATGTTGAAAACATGGTTGTCAGCAGGACGCATGTGACAAATTGGGAGGGCAAGATGAAAGAGATAGAGGGAAAGTAGTAGAAGGTCACAAGATACAAAACAGGGGATATAAGGCCCAGGGACTGGGAGGAATTCACCTCCACCTCTGACAACTTCAATTCTCAGACCATTCCAATCCCAACTCTCTCCCAACTCTCTCCCAATTCTCTCCCACTGTCACTAAGAATACCTGAGACTTGGTAGACCATGTGGCTCAGAAAAGATGGTCCCCATGTCCACCACATCCCCTCAAACTGAGCTCCTCTCCCCAGCACAAGAGTACCCACCCCTGGCCCCACCCAAGGAGCCCACCTTTGAAGGCATCATCAAGGTCTTCCTTGCCAAAGACAACCCCCAAGTCATGGATGGCACAGGTGTGGAACTGCACACGGAAGATGACATCACGGGCTGGGCTCCGGAACTTCTTGTGGTAGCACTTCAGCTGGGTGGGAACGGGACAAAGCCAGTCAGGGAACTGAAGATGGGAAATCAGCTCCCAGGGAGGCTCCTTTTCAGATCCACTGACTCAGCCCTCAAGGCTCACTCCAAACCCAGGGAGGGAGAGATCACCAACACCAAACAGGATCTCAGAGCTCTGTGGGGAAGCTTCTAGAATAGCAGAAAACGGGAGGCCAGTCTTGACCTTTGGGGACAAAACTATCCTTCCAAGAAGTTTCTGGATATAGGTCGGAATGGAAAAAATAAGAGTGGATTTCAAGTGCAGCAGGAAGGACTGAAGTTAGAATTGAGGGAGTCCTTGTCACTAATAGGGAGCCAGAAGGTAACAGCGCACACTGAGTTATATTTCTCTGGACGTGTTCCAGAACAAAACATAAGCCCAGGGGAGGGGACAAGGACTGTCCTAGGCTGGACGGTCTTGCAGGAGCCCTGAGAGCCCAGGAGTCCAAGTCTGGCAGCCCACCAGGAGGGCGTAGCTGTCTTATCCCGAGAGGCAGGAGGGGAGAGGGAGGAGAAGAGGAGGGAGAGGAAGCAAACGAGGGCAAGGCTTGAGACGAGCGCACCGCTCACCAGGATGTCTCCCTTCAAGAGCAGTCCTGGCTCGATGGTGATGCAGACGCTGGTCTGGCTGTCTCCTGGGATGTTGCTAAGGGGCAGAGATGGGCAGAGAAAGGGAGAGCCGCTGGAGGACGATGTTTTCTCCCCACTGCCCCTCTGCCACGGGGCTGCCGGGAAGCCTTGCTGACTTTGTCCCTTCAGCCCTCACGAGGGGGAGAGGTTCTAGGAAGCCTCCCCACGGCCCTGCTCTGGTCCTGAGCCTCGGGCCTTGGGCAGCCCTGGCCTCTCGTCCCCACGGAATACTCACTAGATGCCAGACGTGTAAACAGGTTGCATGGCCTGGTAGATGCGGAGAAACGGCCGACACCCTGCAAGGGAGGGGGGGCGTTAGCTAAGACAGCAGAAACCCTGGGAAGGGGAAGGGACAGGAGACAGTGAAGGAAGAAAGAGAGAAAGGAAGGAAGGAAGGAAGGAATGGGGGAGGCGAGGTAGGAAAGAGAAACAGAGGAAGCAGAAAGGGGAAGAAATACCAACTTTTCCCTTGTAAGGCAGTTTAAGTTCATAAAAACATCGCCATATTCACCATGACTGGCCAGCAGGCACTGCAAGTATCAAATCCATTTTGCAAATGAATAGACTGGGGCTCAGAAAAGCTCAGGAAGTGATACAGTTGAGACTTCAACCCAAGCCTTATGACAACAGCTCTGGGGCTTTATTTTTTTTTAACCACCCAAGGCTGCCTCTTAAGGAGATGGAAGATGGGCGGGGGAGGCCAGAGGGCTCGGGGCAGGTACCTCCTTTAGACTCAAAGTTGGGGATGCCATGCATGATCACGTGGTGCAGGAACAAGGGCTTGTTGTTCATTTTGATGGAGCCGGAGAGCAGGCCGCTGAAGTAATGCACGTACCTGCCGCGGGGAGAGGCGCAGCTTCAGGAGGCGCGCCTGTGCCGCGCGGTCATCGCCTTCTCTCTTCTCCAAGAACCCTGCCCTAGACCACCGCCTGCTCCCCCCACAGCAACGTACCTCCCCCTCCCCAGGGCCCCCGGCAGCTGACGTCTCCGTCCCAGGACAGGCCTCCCCCACTGCTCAGAGCCCCAGGTAGGAAGAGCCAGCAGGCACCGGCAGACCCGGAGCTGGGTCAAGCGGACCATCCCATGTGGCGTTCTCTGGCGCCCCCTGGTGTTCAACATGAACATCTCTTTCCTGCTTCACTCCCAGCCCAAGAGTGGACTGAAATTCCTCCCCCATCTCCCCGACAGGCATCATTTAGCCGCTCACTACCGCACAAGGCAGGCCCAACCATCAGACAGCTCTGACACCCTCCCACCCCCACACCGAGCCCACCAAGCTTACACTTACACTCACAGCCCCAGTTGTGCCCACAGACCCGCCAGGCCCATGACAGTCCAGCAAATAGTGAGCAAGACCTTAGGAATGACAGCTCTTTACTTTCTTTACATCAAGCTAATGTGCATGAAGTCCCTCTGTATCAATTATTTCATGGGTATTGGAGATAACTGTCTTCTAATAATTCCTATCTCCAGGGTCAACATCCCCCACTTCTTTAACAGAGATCTGTTGGGAAAATGGAAGGATTAACCCACCTCCTCTCCTCCTAGACAGAGAGAGAGAGTAAGGTCCAGAAAGGGTCACTGGACTCACAAAGACACAGAAAACACACAAAGCTGGGAGGTGGGGGGGAGAAGGAAAGAAGTCTGGGCTCCCACGGATCTGCCTAAACCAGAGGTCAGTCCTTCTACGGTTGATTGGCTGGCACTTCCTCCTTTTCTGACTAGCCAGAGCGCACCAAGCTGAGTCAGCTAGACCAATCAGAATGCATCCTGAGGCTCTGCAGGAGCCAACTGGAGCTTTTTGAGGTGGGTGGGACCGGAACCCGCATGACCATGACAACGCTACCCTCCTGTCTCTTGGCCCCTTGGCCCACCTCCAGGCCTGTGGGCCCTGGTCCCTGAGTCTGGGTGGGGCCACATCGGACTACCCAAGCAAGATAATCTGATGGGCAGAGCCAGCTCCTATTCAGGCCCCTGCCCAGCCCCCAGCCCCATTACTCAAACCGGAAGCCTGGAATGGCGGGTTCCTATCAGATCCCTTGATCGCGCCAACAGGATGTGTCTGTGTGCTGGGGACAATGAGTCCAGGGGTGGGTGACAATGAATGGGGGATCTGCAGGCAAAGCCCCTCCCTCTCTCTCTCCCTGCCCTCCTCTCCTCCAACTGCTCCACTCCCTGCAAGTGACACTGACAAGAAGGCGGGAAAGTGGCAACGAATGCCTAGTAAACCCAACAGCTGCACTTTCACATTTGGGCACAGTGACCCACCCACAAGCAGATGCAGCAGCAGACATGAGCTGGCAGCAGACACAGATAAAGTGCCCACACACAGAGACACACCCCAACTGCATGCAACGTAAGCACATGCTGAACACCATGGAATCCCTGAGAGGGAATACTGACTCCCCAGTCTCTAGGCCTTCACTGCTCAACTTCAGAGATGTGACTGCTCTGCCCACTTTCACCAAGCCACACTGTGCCATCACAACGGCATGCTCTCTACAGCTATCCCTATCGCTCAAGGTCTAGGGCCACACCATGGCCAAGACCAGAGCAGTACATGGTGAGTCGGCGACGAAGGCATCAGTACTTAACCAACAGTTCTTTCCTCCCTGGGAAGACTCTTATTGATCCTCATCTGCTGTGTCTGGGGGGCCTAGCCAGAATGTTCTGCACATAGAGACATCCAGTTTCTGACTGTTGACCCAGAGGCTGGCTATCAGCTGTTTTGTGCCAGTTGTAAAGTGCTGGGTTGCCTGAGGACTCACTTATATCTGCTTGGGCTTCCCGCTGCAATGGCAGAAACAGCCTCCAGCTGTGCCAACACACGTCTAGTCAACCAAGCAAGGTGGGGCTCATGGGGTGCTGTTCGCTCTGCCTGGATCCTTACCCCAGACCTGCCCTTGCTACCTCCTTCTCCCCACTCAGGTCTCATCTCATGTGCCACCATCCCAGAAGGCCCATCAATCGGAATCAGCCCCTCTCGCCCACCCCATCACTCTCTAGCCATCCAGGTTTGTTTTGTCTTCACAGCACTTGTCACCATCTGAAATGAGCTTGATTGTTTGTGTCCTTGGACATCATCCACTAGAAGCCAAGCTCCATGAGCCCTTGCCTGGCAGACTCAACACCATATCCCCAGTGCATAGAACAATGCTGACACATTACAAGCAGGCGGCAGACCCAAAAGGGGCTGAGCCTGAGTCCCACTCCCCAGGCCTCCCGTTTGGGCCTGGGTTTCCCACCATTCTGCCTGGAGCCTCCTCCAAGACCACATGACCCTGAAACTGCCCTGTGCCTTCCTATAGATTAGACACCACTGAACTGAGCAAAATCCCGTAGGACAGTGGGTGGCACATCCCAGGGCACTGCCCTGGCCCATGTGTCATTCAGTCTTCATGTATGCTCCAGGTCTGTAGCCACTCGATACAGACCCTGGTCATGTCCCCTCCCTAGGCTCAGGCTTCTCATCTGTAAAAGGGGGTGCCCTCGAGCATCACATGGCAGCTCAACATTATTCCAGTTTGGGCTCAATTTGCCTCTGAGAGGTACTCCCTGACCATCCCCATTAACATGGCCCCGTTGCCCCCCACCAGCTGTCGTCTCTGCAGTACCCTGTTCTCTTTCTTCCCTAGCACTAGTCACTATGTGACATTGTCTTGTTTGTATGATCACTTGTTTAGTGTCCATCTCTGTCAATAGACTATCAGCTCACTATGAGAAAGGACTTTGTCCCATTCGCCTAGATATCTCCAGTGCTTGCAGCTATACTAGAGTACCTACATTTTGCTGAATAAATGAATGAATCCATCCTTGCCCCGCTTCCTGCCTGGTCTATTGTGAGACTCCAATGAGACCACATGGTGGAAAGCCCTTGATAAAATTTTTAAAACTCTCCCAACCAAAGGTAACCCTTATCGTCTCTGTGTCCTCCCCAGGGCAGGTGGAAGTGACATCGGCCTCCTGTAGACTTATCCAAGAACTAAAGTAATGTACTCGCATTCTTATACAAGCACCTTCTTACCCCCAGACCGACACTTCCCCATGATGGCCCAGCTGCTCTCTAGCACAGGCCTCAGGAGCCAAGTGCCACACCAAGCTACAGGCCAATGCAGGCTGGCCTCAGGCTCTCCCGTGTCCCTGAGCTCACACCACTCCAGGCTGGCATCTGAATATGTGTGCTTGGTACACCCCCACCTAGGCACAGCTGTCCTATCCTCTGTGGGTACACAAGTCTAGTCGCTATGTGCAATGAGCACACACGTACACACTGGGCCACGAGCCCCAGAAACCCACCTTCTTTGGGATGGCTGGCCAATGGGCACAATCTTATCCTCGTAGAATCGCTTCATTGCAAACCGGTCCAGAGCCTGGTCTGCACTGTGGGGAGACAGGTGGTCAGAGGAGCCAACTCCCACATCCACGGGCCCCTTGTCCTCCCACGCCTGCTCCCCTAGACCTACAGAGCCCTCCAGCCAGCCCTTGTCCTGGTGGGAGGAAAAGCCTCTTCCCCCAGCCATCCTGTGCTGAGAAGCTTTCAGGAAAACGTGCTCCAGCATCTCTTGTCCTGGGTGGTGCAGCACTCAGCTGGGGGGCTCTGGAGCCAGACAGCCTGGGGGCCTTATTAGCTACCACTTATTAGCCCTGTGCCTCAGGCATGTTCCTTAACCTTTCAGAGCCTCATTTTCCTCACCTGTCAAATGAGGGTGACAACTGCACCTTCCTCAAAGGTTACTACAGAAGTTAAGTGAGGAACGCCCATAAAGAGCTTGGGGGGGGCCAACAGTAGGCGTGCAGGAGGTGCTCACCATTAAGCAAAGATGAGGCCGGGTTGAGTTGCTCAAAGTCCTAAAATTACCATCCTCCTGGCAAGCCCTCCACAGAATATTCTACCTGTCCTCACAGAGTGATCAGAGGTCATTTTGAAATACTAAGACAGATCACACAGCGCCTCCGCTCTCGACCCTCCAGGACTTCCCAGGCTCTTAGAGCAAACTCCAAAGTCTTTAGCAAGGCCCACGAGGCCCCAAGGACCTGGCGCCTGCCAGCTCGCCCCCTCCTCCTCTTCCCTCACCCGCTCGGCTTCACACACGCCAGCCCTTCGCGTCCTGACCTTCCTCTGCCCTCAGCCCACCGGGCTTGTCCCCAAGACTTCACGTGACCCCGCCCTTCCCACCCCTGGGAATCAGGTCTCTGCTCCAGTCCCACCTGGCCACGAGGCCTCCAGCCACGCACCCCCCTTGCCACTGCCTTTCTCTCGTGCCTTTATGCTTTCACAGTAATTATCATCTGCTGCCACTGATGTGTCCACCTGCTTATCTAAAGTCCACGAGGGCAGAGCCTTGGCTTTGCCCTCCACTGTATCCCCACGCCTAGAACAGTGCCTGGCACAGTGGCTGCTCAGTGATCATCGCCAAGTGAATGAGCAAATGAACGAAAGAATCCCTCCCTGCAAAACAGGATCAGAATGGGATTCACGCACCAGTGCTTCCTTATTCTTGCTCCAAATACCTAGGCGGGAAGAAAGCCCTGCTGGCCAGAGGCAGGGGGTGGAAGAGATAAGTTCTAGATGGTTCCGCCAACCCAGATCTGATCCATTTCTTTCTGACTCCCTCCCTGCTCTCCCAGGGATTTGCCAAATAGAAGGAAGCTTGGCAAGGAAAAGTGGCCCCAAGAAGCTGTCTGCATGGGGTGCCCGTGACAGGGGCTGCCTGCCAAGTGCCCCACCAGGACCCCAGACAGAGGCTCTCCGCTCTCCTGCCCTCTGTCCACAGGGTTCTGCCTCGAAGTTGTGGGCAGGCACCTCGCCTGTTCTGGGGGCTCCTGCACGCGTCCTGACCACCTCTCATCCCTTCTGTCCTTATCTTCCCACCCCAGGGAAGGGAGAGGCCATGGTGGATGGGGGGAGAGGGTCACACTGTTCAGAAGATGGGAGCTCGGGGCCCCTCTTACCTGGCAGAAATGTTGCTGTAGTGCATGTAAGCCGCGATGACTACTCCTATCCTGCCTCGGTTTCCCTGAAAGAGCCCCAAAACACAAGAGCCTTCATTGCTAAGGCCAGCCCTGCTGCCCCAGAGCCCACCCAGAAGCCTTGGAGGAAAGGGAGCAGGGGCTGGAGACAGGGCTGTGGCTCTAAGGGAGGACAGAAGGAGGAATAGGGAGGCAGGGGCTGAGTGTCATCCACGGTGGGGGACACAAGCTGGTCCCCTCCCCTCACTTCTTGGGGATGCCCTCAGGGATAGAATCTGTTAGCCCCTGAAAAGGAGAATGCACACAGATAGACTTGCATGCTCATACAATCCAAAGATACAGGCAGGTATACACACTCATCCAAGGATACACCCAGGCATGTGCACATGCATGCACACACATGTGCACGCACACACCCCACAGGCCCCTGCTCTGACCTTATTGTGCAGAACGACAACATTGTGGGGGTCTGCGTTGAGCCACGTGTCCATGGCCTTGCAGATGCTGCAGATCTTCTCCAGGGCAGGGGTGTGCAGATCGGGCCAGCCAAATTCCAGTACCTGTGGCCCAAGCCATGAGTGAGAAGAGGGCAGAAGCCCTGAAGAGACAACCAGGCCAGGGGGAGCAGCGCACACCATGTGCTGGTGCCCAGGCAGGGGTCCTCCCTGCCCACCAGCCAGCGGGGAGGCAGGCCTTTAGAGGGCAAAGGCCGCTGGCTCAGGCCTGGAGACCCTGGGGGGGGCTCAGACAAGTCACGTCCCCTCTCCCAGCCTAAGTTTCCTCACATGTGTAAAACAAAGGCCCGGAGCTGCTAACTCCACGGTCACTAGCACACAACTCTGATCTCAAAACGTGCTGAGGGCCCCGCGCACTGCCTGCAAGCTCTCCTCCCATGGACAGCCCTGAGTCCTGGCTCAGGGCAAGAGAGGGAGAAGAGGGGTCTCTGATGTCCATGGCCCTTTTCCAGGCCTGGACATACAAACCATCCATTCCTCAGGCCAGCCAAGAAAAGTCTGAGGGGCACAGAGGGCAGATCTGAATAGTGGTCTTCAGGCTCCTCGAAACCTTTCTAAACTCACAGAACATTAAAATAATAAAAGAGAACTTCTCCTTGGAAAGGCCCACAGAGCACACCTAATCCAGCCGGTTCACTTTCAGAGGCACAAACTGAGGCCCAGAGAAGTCTGTTGCCTGACCAGGGTCACACAGCGACAGACACCAAAATCCAGGGGCCAGGAACAGACGTCCACAGCAAAGCCCCACCCACAACCCACAGAGCAAACGGGAAACACTGGCAGCAGAAACATATTAGGCAACGATTCCCAGGTGTTTTAAATCCCAAAACTTAAAACCTCACAACTCCTGCCTCACCCCATAGATCCCCTGTGATCTCCAGGGAGGGCAGACCTGGGCAGAAAATCACTCTCTCAGGCTTTGCGTTCTGTAATTTGCACTATGGAAACAATAAATATACTATTTTCCATTTTCCAAATATAAGATGGCACTCTAACTTTGAATAGGCTTTTCAAACTATCAGCACTTTTCCCTGAGAGTCTAATATGGGAACCACAGGGGAGGGAGCCTATATGTTTTCCTTCTTTTCCAGGCGGGGAGAAGCCCCCACCCCAAAACAGCCATTGGCTCACCTTGGCGTGGAGCTTCGTGATGTCAGGTCTCCGCTCTGAGAGGTTGAACAGCTAGAAGGAGAAAAAGGAAGACACCATGAGGAGGTGAGGGTGAAGGGGGCTGGGAGGGAGAGAGCTATGGCCACACTGGGGACGGTGGCATCCTCTCCAACTTCCTCTAGAGAGCCCACCACACTGCCAGGCAGAGCACTGATATTCTCTCACAGCCAAGGGCCTAGCCACAGGCCAGCCATGAGCAACCTGGACCTCCTGCTCTCTCTCTCTCCCCAGTGGACATTCCATCTGCAAATGAACATGCTGTGGAATCCCACCAAACACGCTAGACCAACAGGAACTCAACTGCAGGTTCTCAGGGAGAAGAGGGAGAGAGCGAGATACGCAGACACTCAGCCACTCCCCTCCGTGAGTGGACATCCTGACCGGACAAAGAGAAGGGGATGTAGCAAGTCTCAGGTCCCTCGTGCCTCTCACCACACCGAGTGGAAATCCAGCGGTGTGAAATGATCAGTAGTTGGCCACCTCTGGTTCCGACTTCACATGTTGACTTTAGAATCTCATCCCATGAAGATGCAACTTCTTTGTCACTGGACACCTCCCATCAGAGGGTGCCAACCATCCTGGGTGGCCAGCTTAGACCCCTGACATGCCTCTCCCAGCACATGCCCTTCAATGTCTAACCACTCACCATGGAATCCCCCCGTCTCCAGGATTCCTGTCTTGACCTCCGAAGGGACATGCAGAACTCCCCACCTCCACCCACCACCTGGGAAACTCAAAGAGCACCATGTTGTCTCCTGGGAGAAAAGAGGACAGCCCAGTCTGGAATGGGCAGGATGGAGAGACAGGTGGCAGAGCACAGAGACCCATGGAATCCCCACTCTTGAAATCAGGAAGGCTGATTTCAGGTGCCTTCCAGTCCACTCTCACACCCCATAATAAAACACTCTCGATTATATTAACAACAGCTACCACTCAACGAGCATCCTCCACCTGCCAGCCCCGTGCTAAGGACTTTACATCTAACAGCTGGTTTAATTCGCTCAACTACCATAAGAGGCAGATAGTGTTACTAGACCCATTTTACAGATGGGGAGCCTAAGGTTTAGTGAGGCTAAAAGGCTAGGATCATGGAGTTAGTAAGAGCAGAGCCAGAATTTGAGCCCAAGACTTTCTGATGTTTAAAGCCAGGTCTTAACAATGCCCCAACACAGCTGACAGATGAGTCTCCATAGTGGTTAAAGAGTATTCCCAAAAATTCATGTCCACCCAGAGCTTCAGAATGTGACCTTATTTGGAAATAGTGCCATTGCCAATGTAAGTGGTTAAGGATCTCACTATGAGATCAATCTGGATCCTGGGTGGGCCCTAAATTCAATGACTGATGTCCTTATGAGAGAGGAAAGGACTAGACCCAGAGAAGGCCATGTGAAGATGCAGGCAGAGACTGGAGTGATGCAGCTACAAGTATTTCCAGGAGCCACCAAAAGCTAGCACCAGGCAAGGCAGAGTTCTTCCCTGCAGGACTCAGAGGGAACATGGCCCTGCCAACACCTTGATTTCAGACTTTAGCATTCAGAACTGTGAGAGAATACATTTCTGTTATTTTGAGCCACCAAGTTTGAGGTACAGTTGTCCCTCAGTATCTGTGGGGGATTTGGTTCCCGGACCCCCAAAAGATACCAAAATCCATGGATGCTCAAGTCCCTTATATAAAATGGCATATCATTTTTGTATATAACCTATGCACATCTCCTGTATATTTTAAATCATCTCTTGGTTACTTATAACACCTAATACAATGTAAATAATTGTTGTACTATGTTGGGCTTTTTGGTATTATTTTTTATTGTTGTATTGCTTATTCTTTTTTTCTGAATATTTTCGACCCGTGGTTGGTTGAATCCATGGATGTGAAACCCGCGGACACAGAGGGCTGACTGTAATTTGGTACAGTAGCCCTACGTCACTAATGCAGCCCCTCCCCGCTCCACCTCAAATGCCCTGGGGGCAGCCACTTGAGGTTGCACAGATCTGGTCTGTGGTTCCAGTCCACATGTCCCTTCCTGAAAAATGGATCTGAGCCCTCCTCTGAGGCCAAAGGTAGGTCAGCTTTTCTACGTTAGAGAAGACCCTCGCAGGCTTCTCTCCCACATGTATTAGGTGACTCCTCTGGGCCAGGCCAAGCCAGGTGCCAACGACACAAGGTCCCTTAAGACACTTGTTGCCACAACTCTGCCTTCAGACTCCTCAGAGGCACTGACACTACACCAGCTTTGCCACTTCCTGACCCTGTGACCTTAGGCAAATAACCCTACCCCTCTGTGCTCTAGCAAGACCTGCTTTTAGGGCTGCAGTGAAGGTTAAGTACGCAGAAAGCAGTTAGAACAGCACCTGCCTCATAGCAAGTGCTCCATAATCTGGACTTTTGTTATTACTCTCTTCTCCTGGTCAACACACACACACAATCACACACACACACACACACACACACATGCACGGTTTCAGATGCTGCATTCCAGCATTCCAGCTGCAGACACACTCTTTAGAACAGAGCCAGGCTGGAGAGTGAGTGGAGACTCAGGCCACGAGGGATGTGCAGGGTGAAGGGCAGGCGAGCTTGGGGATAAGGATGAGCTGGTGCACGGGCAGGTGACAGGGACACCTGCAGTGAAGACGTGGTGAGCAGAGGGAAGGACAGAGGGCACTGGACAAATGGGCAAGAGGCCCCATCCTCACCAGGTAGTTGCCTCCATGTTTGGACTTGAGCATCTGGGCCACCTCGCGGAGGTTGCTCCGGAAGTTCTCCTCATTGGCCGTGCTGGGGAAGGAGACGGCGATGATTCTCTCTGTGACATACACCAGGTCCAGCTCACAGCTGTCCTCCATGGTCCGGCTCACACTCATGTTTCTAGGGAGACAGCAGGCAGTGGAGGGTCCAGATCAGAATCCAGCACCCCTAGGCAGGCCCCAGATATCTTCATGCCCTATACACCGTGCATGACCCCATATGCAGCCCAGGGAGCCTGGCCACTCCCCAGCCCAGGGACGAGGCCAGAGGCTTCCTTGGCAAGGCCAGTGCAGCCGGCCAGGCAGCGCTGGAGAAAACAAGCTGGGCAGGAGCTGGCAAGGACCTCAGACCGTTTCAGAACCAAACTATGACAACACCAATGCCAAGCTCCTGTCAATTCTTTGTGATTCCAGAGCTCAGAGCCAGGGCCAGACTGGCCAGGAACCCCGCTGTCCAGTGTTGTTTTTTAATTACACTGCGGCCGCCAGGCCAGGCAGAAGTCTCCCGAAGGACCCCAGAATGCTCCGGAACAGGAAGGAGAGCCCTTCTGGGTGCTCTCCAGCACCCCGGAGCCGAGCCTTCCGCTGCCCGCCCCGGCTCTCGAGCTGTGGAGTGGGCGGGAGGCCCCTCAGGGGAAGGGGGCAGCTCAGGTGACATGCTCACCTGGGTTCCAGGTAAGCCAGACCACAGCATGCATTCCAGCCCTCCCGAGGCAGGCCGACTCCTGCCCTTTGTTCCCTGGCTGTCTCCCCACCTCTGGCTGCTCACACCGCCTGCCAGAGCTGCTTGTTGGCAACGGCCTCCCGGATTTCTAAGGGCCCAGGGAACTTGAGGGTGCCGAGTCTTTGCCACTGCTGCAGGCGGCCCCCAGCACCATCTCTCTTCCTGGGAGAGGTGGGGAGCCCCTGGGCTGGGCAGCTTGCCCTCTGCTAGGCTCTGGGGGAAGGGAGGTGGAGGGAGAGGGAGGGGCTCACATCTTTATATCTCTCCAGACTTTTGCTCCAGGGGAAGGGTCCAGGATGCCCAATGGGGAAGCCCACCTGCCGCTCCTGGGAGCACCTCCCCTCCCCACCCCGTACCTTCTCACCCCATCACCAACCCCCCAGTGTCTCTGTCCCTCTCTACCAAGGTGGGCCACACTCACATTTCACTTTGCTAACCCTTCCCTACAGCAGGATAAAGCTGACATTGGAGGGGATGGGAGGACACCGCCAAGGTATCTAAAAGTGACAGGGGGTGGGGGCTCTCAGGCACTGGAGCACAAGCCCCAGGACATCAAGGAGCCTAGAAGAATCCAGAGGTCCACCAGGGTTAAATCCAAGCCCAGCTGTTTAGATGGGGCAGGGGGTATGGAGGCATGGAGGCATGGGGGTGTGGGGGCATAGGGACATGGGGGCATGGGGGCATAGGGGCATGGGGGTATGGCAGCCAAGCATGACATACAGCCTCCAGCAGAAGGACAGGGGCCTGAGCAGGAGAGGGGACCAGGGCCAGGGATAGGGAGCCCAGTCTGAGTTTGACTCTGAGCCCCAGTCACCCCTTGTCTCTATGGTAAGCTTGGGGTGCAGTTCCTACCTCAGGCCACTGCCTACCCAAGGACAGTTCTATAGGTGGTGCTCGTCTGGGACAAGAAGCCACACACACATATACCCCAAGAAAATGGATATGAGGGCACCTCAGTGAACTTGGAGCAGCCCCTCTTTGTCCTGGCTCCAAAAAAGAGCCAGAATGTCAGAAAAACTTGCAAGCTGAGCTCCTGTGGTTCCAGCTTCTCACTCAGCATGGGAGCAGGAGCAAGAGGGGACGTGGTGAGGGGCATGAGTCAGACGCGGCCCATCCTGGGCCCTGACCTCAGGCTGGTTCCCAGGAAGGATGCAAAGGCAGAACCGCGCCACCAGCTGGACAGCCTCAGCACCACACTCTGCGCCCACCCGCACCCAGGCTGTTCTCAGCTATGGGAAAGGAGGAGGTCCTCTAAGAGCCACCTCCAGTCTGTGGGCAGCTGGCAACTGGGCCACAACCGCCAGAGGCTTCAGCTACACCCCAGGGCTGGCCTTCCCGCTGGACTCAGGAGCCTCAGTGGGTGAAGGTGAGGCAAAGAGGGAGGGAGCAAAACAGACCCTAGATCAGCAAGCATGAAGTCCCCTGTGCATCCCCTCCCCCCAGCCCCACCAGGCCAGCTAAAAGGATAGAGAACTTTCCTTTTATAAATGACTCCGCGCCATCAGAAACCCCTGTCTGCAGAGCGGAATGAGACCCAGCACAGGCCCTGGCGCCCACAGTTCTGAACACAAATCCGAGCACTGCCTCTCAGTGGTTGCGTGACCTTTAACAAGTCACCTCATTTCTCTGAAACTCAGTTTCTTCATCTGCCAAATGGGAATTAAACACTTACCTTGTAGGGCTGTTGCAAGGACTAGATGAGCTCATACAGATAAATAAAGAATCCAGCTCAAGGCCTGGCTTGGAGCTCAAAACATGACTGTTGTCAAGTGCCATCCCTGCATCCTCTCCTGTGGCCTTCACATTTCCCCACACTCCCTGCCTGTGGCTTTATGGCTTCGGTCTGGGGGATCCAGAGGCAAGACTTGACAGGAACACCCACAGTGACCCCACCACCTGCACCCCCACCCCTTTCCCCGTGGGCCAGACCTACCTGATGGGCAGGGGATGAGGCTGGATGCTCGGGACGACCCTGGTGGAGCCCTGGGGGAGAGAGAGGGGAAGCACATTACACAGAGGCAGGCAGGACAGCAGGAGGACAGCCGCAGGGAGCTGTCCACGGGAGCAGTCAGGGCTATGGCCAAACATGACTGTCTTCCTTCTGTGCCCTGCAGCCACCCGAAGCCAAAGCCACCAACACCAATTCCACGCGAGTGTGCCTGCCTGCTCCACAGGGACGAAGGAAGAAATCCCAAATGCTGAGGAGTGCACCCCACCTGGCTGGTGCCATCTGCACTGAGAACACCCTCAACAGTTACCGAATCGATGGAGACACATTTCACCCTGATTCACTGGCCCGTCACAACAGTAACCCCAAGTGGAGGGTACACACTGCGGCCATGAAAGATACGACAGATGAGAGCGACGGGGACCCTCCGGCCAGCCCTGAAGCTGTCTTCCCTGCCCACCATCAACCCACGTTCCCCTCCTTGAAAGCAGCCACATGGAGTCTTCATTCAGGTTTTGAGATGAGAACAGCCAAATGTGTCATGCAGGGAGCAAAACGAGGTCTAAGGCAGCGAGCCACGCTCTGGGACCCACTGCCACTGTCTGTTACCCTGTCTCACCCACCCCATTTCCACACTTGTCAACCTGTACAAACAGGCACATGGACCCAAGTTGGTGCCCAAAACATCCCAGGTAAGCAGGATGATGCAACAGAGAAAGCACAGGGTCAGAGTCCCACAGACCCCCGAGTGCAGATTCTAGCATCCTGCGGGGCAGCCTTGCCAGTTACTTAATCCCTCTGAGCCTCTTGTAATGTCGCACATAAAATGGGACAACCCTCAGAGGCTTGTGGTGAGGATTCAAAGGAATGATGCACATATGGCACTTTGCATATACCTGGCATTCAATAAATGACAGCTGTTGTTTTGTTGTCGCTGTGGTGTCAAGTATAATTAAAAGGGTAGTTACTTAGAGGGTAGTTGCAACCAAACATTGACCTCTATGGAAAATCAAAACCCTGCATCAGCTCTACCACCAGCAGCCACCCCATCCTTCCAGCCGCCTCACATGAGGCAGAATCAAGATGCCCAATTTCTAGATTCCCAGGCCCAGGCTGAGCCCTCTGAACCCATAGACACCTTCCAAACACCTATGTGCCTCCCAGAACTCGGCCTTTCCCAGCCACCAAGTTGCAGCCCCCTCTTGGAGAAGACAGGACCACAGTCTGCCAAGGAGGGGAGAAACTGAAGCATGGAGTAACTCACCCCTGGTCCCTGGGAAGCTGGTGACCAGGCAGGATTCACACTCTCACCTGGGGCTTGACCACTGGGGCCCCAAGAAGAGGATCTCCCTTAAGCCTCTCCTGGGCTTGCAGCACCTATGAGGCAGGGTGGGTGGGCTCTGAGGCCCAGCTCCCAGCTGAGCCCCAAGTTAGGGCAGCTCCCCTAAGAGGACTCTCCATCCAGCCACCGGGGAGAAGGCTCTGCCCCGTCCTCTCTGTCTCAGCTGCCCCCACGCTCTGAACAGCTCAGCAGCGGCGTCAGTGAAGGAAGAAAATGCCAAATGGGGCTGTCGGGGTGGGAAGTTTCTTGGTCTCCACAGCTCTTCTGGCCCCAAGGACTTGGGATTGCATGAGTCAGGGGGAGGCCAAGGAGCGGTTGTGTTTGGTTTTCAAGCCCAAAACCAGGCTGTTCCGAAACTACCGACCCAGAGGAACGCAGAAACCCAACACTTCATCCGTCTCCATCCCGCTGGTCCCTGATGAGGAGTCCCTGACTCTCCCCAGGCCCTAGGCCCTGCTCCAGGCCCCAGGGCCACCCTGCTATAAATAGACCCTCGAGTTGCATCTGTTGCTGATCCACAGCCACTTTTGGAGGAAGCCACCACAGCTGCTTCGAACAACTGGAAGCCACAACCATAGCCAAGGCGCGAGGTGTGGCCAGGAGCAAGGGACCAGGCCCATGGAGCTGGAGGGAGACAATGGGGTGTATTGAGATGGGCTTGGCAAGGGAACTGGGGGGCCAAAGGGAGCTGGGAGCCTGCAAAGGTGCAAGGGTAAGAAGGGCAAGCAGGACAGGAGACCTGGCTCCTGTTTCTCCACTGCCCTGTTCCAAACGTTACAACACTCCACATTCCTCAGCCTCCCCACCCCAAAAAAGCCAGGGAAGATAAATAAAAACTTGGCCCAAACAGAGTCTGGCCAAGCCGCCTCCAGAGGTGATAAGGCAAAGTCCAAGCCCACTCTGCTCCACCGGGCTGGCCCAGGAAGGGGAGGCAGGGGGAGGAAGCTGCCCTGGACAGTGACCCCACTGCAGAGGCTGGGGGACGAACAGCTGGACTGTCATCCCCTGATGAATCACTGGGTTGCCCTCTAACTGACGGGGCTTCCTGTTTTCTGCAGAGTTTGGGGGCATGTGACCCTTGCTGGCAGAGAGCAGACACGCACAGTGACACGTCTGAGTGTTGGTGCACATAGGCCCACAGGGAGAACTCAGAGAACAACCAATGGGCTGGGGCAGGGGCACCATGTGAGCAAACACACTCTCATGCTCCAAAATACACAGGTGACCTCACACACGAGGCTAGAGACGGGCGACTTTTGAAGCATGCCTAATCACGTAGGCTTTTTACAAGAGGGGTGGGAGTAAGTCAAGGTATCTGGTCATCCCTGGGCCTCCAGTCTTCGTGCTTATTCCCTCACTTGGCAAACATTCACCGAGTGCCACCGGCTGTGTGCCCAGTCATGTTCTAGGCACCAGGCGACAAAGGAGGTGAAGTCCCTGACCTCACAGAGCTTATATTCTACAGGCAATGATACTCATCAAGAGACCGTGCAAGGAGTAGAGGCTCAGTCTCATTTACCCATCTGTAAAATGGGTACAGCACAGTGCTCACATGGAGCACTACTCCACTTAGAGCCCCTAGGGAAAACTACTACAGGACTTTGCAAACTTTATTTTAAAAAGAAAAATAAGCTCTCTGCCTTAATCCCATTCTTTTCCTCTCTGGGGAACTCAAGAGGAAACATGGCTTTGAACTTCCTCCTAGCTCCTCCCAAGACTGATCAATGATGGAACTTCTAATTCAACACTCTAGACATCAAACAGAACCCTCGCCTATCCTCACCTCCAAAACACAGTCTCTCCTTTGCTAAAAGAACACTATGAAAAGAGATTCCACAGCCTCCCAAAAAACAATGTGTTACTTGCTCACAGTCAGGAAGTTCCTCCTGGTATCTAGCCCTTATCCTTCCTGCTGCGGATTCAGCCAACTCTTTTTGCCTTGGTCCCCACTGCAGGCAGGAGCTGATCATCACTCAGACATTCCTGGGTGGCTCAAGGTCTATGACCCTAGGTTCCGTTATTTGCCACCTTCTTCACCACCATGCAGCAAGGAGCAGCAACCCCCGCCCCCCCGGCCTTGGGTGGGGTTGGTTTGAAGCAATGCCTCTGTGGGAAGAGTCTTGCCTTCCTTTAAGGTCCACAGACCAAACACAACAGCCCTGGACCAAAAGAAAAGCTGTTTCCTGAGGCCAAGTCCCCAGGGGGGCACAGTTGGGAGGAGGGTCTGTAAGAGAACACCAGGGGCCGTCTGATCTCCAGTGACCAACCTACGTCAGGGACCCAGCCCCATTCCTACATCTCCTATGGGGGCTGTGGCCAACCTCCCCCAATACCAACCCCTCCAGCCACACCCCTTCCTCTCTCCTTCCTGCCCACCAGCCTGGATTTTTCCAAAACAAAGTGCGACACAGCACACCATGCACAAACTCCACTACACATCAACTCTGTCAAAAGAAAACAGCCATTCCTGCCCTGTGAGCCCTGGGCTGTGGGCCAGAGACAGGAAAACAGCTCAACAAACAGGCACATTATCACAGCAGCAGGCCTAGGGCTGCAGCCGTGCTGCTTTGAAAACAGGTTCTCCTCACACGGGTTGACTGCAGAAGAGCCCAGTGGCTGGGCAGGGGACTGACTCAACGACCCTGGGGTCACCCAACCTGAGACAGGTGACAGAAGCTTTAAAAATTAGGTGTTCTCTCCTCCTTTGCCATGAGCAGGCTGTTCTGGAATCTGCCCACTTGCTTATCTTTCCAAAACTCATCTTGTCCCTCCTTCCATAACCAAACAAGACACCACCCTCACCTACCCAGACACATTCAGCCCAGATCACCAATACTTTCTTCTAAAAAATACCAAATAGCCTCAAGTCACAACCAAACACCTACCTCATTCTTCCATAGGACCAAGGTCATACACACCCTTGCAGTCAAAAGTTCTTCATGATGTCTAACTTCACTCTCTCTTGCTGCAGCTCTAGTTTACGGGCTCCTTCTGGCCCAGGCTGGGGATATGGGGGGGCAGCAGCTCTAAAACTTGACTCCTAAGTGTTCCCAGATCATTGGCTAAAAAGGCTTGGTTCACACACCATCACCCTGTCCCCTGGCCAAGAGTTAGGAGTCTTGGATAACAGCAGGTCCAAGTGGAGGTCCCAGGAAGGGATGGAGTGGCATTCATGGAGTCATCCAGCAACTCCAAGCCTCAGTTTCCTCACCTATAAAATGGGGTCATAGCATCTGCTATACAGGGGTGCCATGAGAATCTAAAAACACCCAGCCCAGCTCCTGGCCCTTAGTCAAAATTGCAGTAATAAGAACGGCTAACATTTATTGAGCACATATTACTCAATATGTACACATATTACTCAAAGTGTACTCTTTTGGTACACTTTGAGGGTCCTAAGCTAATTCACCCTCAGTAATAGGTGCACACAAAAAATTAGTTTTCCCTGCACCGCAGCCCCAGAAACATCACAAACCTGGACAAGGACCCCTCCCCGACATGAGTACTCCATGCCCACGGAACCCTCGCATACCTTGAACAGAGCCTTCCCCACTAATTTGAGAGGCATGCTCCCTGCTCCTCCTGGAGGGGCCCTGCACGACCCTCAGGATGCCTCCACTCTGCAGGGCGGGCTGTGCAGGGCTGCCCCGGGGCACTGTGGCAATGGCCGTGGGCTCACCACAGGAGCGAGGCTGCCTGCAGGAGCTGCCCCCTCCTTCTCCCCCCACACCTCCCTCCAGGGCCCTCCCCGCAGTGGGTCAGGCAGCTGTCAGATGATAGGGCCTCGTGCCCTCAACAGCTCCCCCCGGCTCATGCCAACCGCCAAAACCACTCCCTGTTCCTCTGCAGACCAGGGCGGGTGAGGATGGTGGGGCCAGCACAGGGCATACTGTCAGAGAGAGCAGGGAAGAAGGGGAAGCCCGCTTTGTTGGGGGTCTGCCCCTGGGGTTTGCAGAAGAGCACAGTCACAAGCACTGCCCAACGCGGGCCCTTCAAGAGACCCCTGTACCCTTCTGTGGGGTCCTTCCATTTAAGGAATTTGCCCATTTTCACCCCCCCCCACCCCCAGATGCAGGCAGGAGGAGGCTGGGGTGCTGCCTAGCCCAACTCCCAGCTTCCTCCCAAACCAATGGCATTTAAGCCACACAGAGGCATTGGCCATTTTCAAAGACTCCTGTCTCCAAAGAAGCAGACCCTACAACTTTCCCAAGGTCTAATGACCCCCTAAGAACCCAGGAGTCCTTCCCAGCTCACCCCTTAGTCCCTCTCACTGTGGTTTTGCCCACTTCCCTTACCCTTTCCGTGGCTGCTCCTAGCGTGCCCTCTCTCCTCCCTCCCCACCCCGGGGCACGGAGGTCTGGCAAAGTCACGGACAAATGAGTTCTGAATCCAGCTCAGATGGAGGCCAAAGCTAAGACTGAGGCCCAGCCGGTAAGCAAACAGGCCAGCTTGCGATCTCAGCCCTGCGTGCTGAACAACCCCCACCTAGCCCTCCAGGGAGGCTAAGGCAGGCCCACAAAACAGAACAGGTCTGAGACGTTACCCACTCCCCCTGGCCACCAGGGGCCCAGCCACATCCTCCTCCCGCAGCCTTCCCGTACTTACGTCGTCCTCGAGGCCTTTTGGTATGTTTCCACCCCGAGAGGCTCCCTCTCCCTGTAGACAGAGAAAAGGCAGTCAGGGAAGGGAGTCTAGGAAAATAACCACAGGACACCCAGGCCTTCCACCTGCTGGGTTTGTCGGGGATGGCTGGGGCGTGGGGGCGTGGAAGGGTGAGGAATTGGCAGAAAGGCCTGGGAGGGAACTTAGTTTTTTGTTTAACATTTCTTTGTCCACTAAGGGCCCCTCAGAGCTAGCCAAACCCTCTCATTGCCATGTCACCACCACTCCTGTGGGAGATACTATTATTCCCATTTTGCAGATAAGAAAACGGAGGCACAGACAGGCTCGTGCCTTGCCTACGGTCACACAATTAGAACCTTGGGGGAGTCAGGATTTTAACCCAAGTCCTCCAACTCCAAGCCTGTGATTCCATGCTGGCCATTGCCAGGAGTCGTCTCTCAGCAGCTAACCTCAGTTTCCCCACTACAGGACCCACCCACTTTCCTCCCTTCCTCTTCCATGCAGCCTTGAGGAAACTGTCTGTCTCTCTGCTAGGTCAGAAAGATGTTTGGAAAGAGCTGCCCAGCTTTCTCACATTCTACATATTTAATAAAGAAGCCCACATTGAACCACTGGCCTCCCCCTCTCTGCCTGCCGAGCTCCCCAGCAGCTCATCTCTGAACACACAGGGACGATCAGATGCCTGGTGTTACTAGCATCCCCACCACTTCCCCCCAAGGTCCCCAGATCTACTCCAGAACAATGTCCCCAACCACAGAGGTTTACTCTCCCCCAAATCCATCCTCCACTTTCTATCCTCCTCCCTTGCCCAGGCAGTTCCTGGCCCCACCCACCTGCCACCACTCACCGTGTCCACTACATTCTTTGGTGCACTCTCAGTGGTGATGGGCTGGGGACAAAGGGAGAAACAGCATAAGCCTCAGGGCAGACATCCCCGGGACTGGCTCTCTCCCCAGGGCTGGTGGCCGTGATGGGCAGAATGCCCCTGTGACAGGGAGGGGGATGTCAACCCAAGATTCAGACATAACCCAGCTGGCTCCTCATGGGGGACAGACTTTGGAAAATGAAAAGCAATCTTAATAGTACTAGAACCATCCAGTTCTACACACCTTCACCAAGGACCCATGTTCAGTGCCCAGGGCTGTGCCTCTGGATTTACTCAGTCTTGGACCCCTCAAAAAGCAACAAGGAGCAACTTACTCTGCCTTGTTTATTCACAACAAGAATGCAGGGAGGTAGGTACCATTATTACCTTTCAGCCCACTTTACAGATAAGGAGTGACCCAAAACCATCAGCTCTAATAGGGATGGCAGGATTTGAACTCCGCCTTGGGGGTGAACAGCCTCTGGAGTCCTAGCACTCCAGTGGGCTTTCAAGGCTGCCCACCGTTCAGCCTTGCAGGCCTGTTTCTGTGCACAAAGGCTGTGCTTCATCAGACCTGGCCCCAGGCCCTCCTTGCTTATTCCCATTTCCAGGTCTTGGCTTGTGGAATAGTTTCCCCTCTTTTCCTACGTGGACGGCTCTCCTCCTCCATGAAGCCCTCCCTGACCACCCCGGCAAATGGCGAATCTCTCTCCCCTCTGAACTCCAATCAGCCTTGCCGTCTTTACCACTTATCTGGTCCTTAGCCTATGACTAATCTCATCTTGGGAATATATATCTTGTTTCCCCGACTACTGTTTTATTTGTGATTCTTATCCCAACTTCATCCAAGATAGATTCAAAGCAACATTTTTATCGACTCATTGAAAAACTCCCTCCTGCCAGGGACCGTGGTTTATGCATAGTGGGCACCAATACGTTGACTGATCCTGTGCCACACCCTGAGGCCATCCTTCCTCTGCCCAGACCCACAGAAGCGCTTCCCACTAAAGGTATTCACAAACCTTTGCAAAGATGAGCACAAACAGGGCTTAAGATCTTGTCTAGAACAGGGAGTGCCTGCCCCCAGCCCCAGCCCTAGCCCTGGGGCCTGAAGGATGAGCTGCTTGTGTCTGAAGACAGAAGAATGGACACAAGGACCTCTGGAAGGTTCTGGCACCAGGGAGGAGAAGCAAGCCAAGATAGGCAAGGAGGAACAACGCAGGCTGGGCTGAAGGTAGCAGTGCTGTCTCTGGAAATAGCCCAACTCATCTACCCTACCACCTGGAAGCCAGGAGGCCAAGGCCAAACTTCCCTCCAGGGCATGGAACTTCCTGAGCAGTTCAGGGCCCAGGTAGCTTGGGATGGTAGATTGAGGACGAGGTGCAGGTCGGGAGTAGGGGATGGGGGAGGCACATGGGCCCACCTTTCCCACTGCCTCCACCCCCATATGCCCTCCTCTCTCCACCTGGAGCCCGAGGACAGCTCTGGAGGAGGAGTAAAGGTCCACATTCTGCTCCCTCCTAGCTCAGCCCCAACCCTGACCCCTAACCCACTCACCTCCCAGAGTCCCGCCTCCCGCCTCCCGAGCCCCAGGCCACTGGGCAAAGGGCAAATGAGCCCACAGGGAAATCCCCAGGGGTCCTTGCCCCAGCTGAGGAGCAAGCCCTGTGCTGTCAGAGCTCCTCTCAGCCTCCAATGATGACCCAGCACCCCCATCCCTCTGCTGGGGGTCCCGGCCTGGCAGCGGTGGCCTCTACAGCAGTGTCAGCCCCCTCCAGCCCCTCTCCACCCCCAGCCTGTCTCTTCATGTCCAGAGCTCCGTCAGGCTGACGTGGAGACCCTGGGTTGGGCAGGATGGCCCCATTGCCTCCTCTCTGAGCGGCTCTGGTCTCCTGGGGGCAGGAGGGGAGCTCCTGGAATGCAGATCACAGGGGCCATTTATGTGCAGAGCCCATCTAGCACAACTGAGGCACGCACCCAGACCTCCCAACTCCAAAGCCCTCACGATCAACCCCTCGGCCACCCAGCCTCCACGAATGGACAAAAATGGCATGGGATGGACATGTTGGAGACTAACTACCTGCTCCAGGTTTGCTCTAGCCCCCAGAGAGCCCCCCTCCTCCTCCGGGTAAAGCCTCCAAACAGGCTTCCACTCTCAGCAAAGAGTGAGCCAGGGGGTCTCAAGCTTGAGCATGAATCACAACAACCTGGAGGACTGTTGACGCACTGGTGCCTGGCCCTGCCCCAGAGGTCTTGAGTCAGTTAAACCTATGGTGGGACCCAAGAATGTGCATTTCTAACAGGTTTCCAGGTGACGCAGGTCCCAGATGACTGTGAGAGCCCCCGGCCTGAGCTAACAGGCCTCGGCAGCAGACAGCCTGGGTCCACACGCTCACTCTCGGCTACTACCTTACTGTGCAACCTTGAGCAGGTCACTTTGTCCTTGATGCCCCTCAACAGGACTGTACAGGGTTATTTTGTGGGGAACAAATGAAATAAAGCTCTTAGGTCGGTGCCCGGTACACAGGAAGCTCTCGATGCTTGTTAGCGATCATTATTACTTACTGTCTCCGCCCTTGGGGCGGCACCCACATGTCCCCAAGGCCCAGGCCCTCTCTGGCCCACCCTGCCCCACCCCTCCTGGGTCTGGCTTGGTGCAGACAAGGGAGCTGGAGTCAATATTAGAAACCACAGGCCTCAGCAGTGCAAGAGAAACCTTCTCTTCCTGCCAGCGATCATCTGAGCACCATCCCCTTTGCCCCTGCCCTCCCCTGTGCTAGCTGGAGGCCGGCCACAGGGCGACGCTTGCCAGCAATCAGATGCCTTCAACTTACTGGTCGAGATGCTTTGTGAGGAGCTAAAAATTTCCAAAAACCCCTCCTGACCTAAACACCCAAGTTATCCTGCAGAGTTTGCAAACACAGCCCAGCACGCATGCTGCCCTCCCCACCTCCGCCCTCCACCCCAGTTCTCCTGAGATTGAAGTCCTATTTCTCTGCCTCCCAACCACTGCCAACCTACTTGGAAGGAAAAAGGCAAGGGACTGTTAACATGAGGGCAGGGTCCCCTGAGGCGGGCCCTGCCCCACGCCCTGCATGGAGGCTGGGGCCATAGAGAAGCCCCTGGGCCACCTGGAGCTGTGGCCACCCAAGGCAGCAGCCCCAGAGCTCCGACAGCTGGCAGAGACCCCCAAAGCCCCGACTGTCACACTACTTTCAGCCACGACCCCCACACAGACACACACAAACACACACACCCCACTTTCAACCTTTCCCTGGTTTATTTTTCTCCTTAGACTCATCACTCTCCAACACACTATATATTTTACTAGCTTATCTCATTGAGAGTCTGTCTCTCCCACTAAAATGTAAGTTCCTTCTTCTCCCTTCCCGGCCCCCCGAGCCTAGAACAGTGCCTGGCATGCTGTAGGCCCCCCGTTAATACCTGTTGAGTGAATAAACCCAGACAGCTCTCTCACTATCTGCCCTGACACCCCCACCATGCTCAGCATTGACAATGCAGCCAGCACCCCAGGGACCCTCTGGAACCAAAGCCCCCGACTGCCATCTTCACTTAGTTTTTGGTCAGGACCTTTCTGCACCCACAACACACCCACACCCACACACACATTCACACAAACACAACATCCTTGCATACCATTCCTCAGAACATCAGTTCTGAGGGACTTGAGACATCATCTCCTCTGTCCCCCTGTTTCACAGACGGGGAAACTGTGGTGCAGAGAGGTCTGATGCGCCCTGCCTCTCATGGCAAGGTTCATGGTAGGGCAGGGTCTGGCTCCCAGGTTTGTAAAGCCCACTGCCAAGCTCACCTCACAGCCCCGGTCCTTGGTCCCCAGCCAGCCTGCAGGCAGGGTTAGCCAGCACCTCCCTGCGGGCTCTTCTCTGCCTCCCCCTCAAGTGAGCAGCAGAAGGATGAAGCAGGTGGAGCCCAGACAGGGACAGCACCCCCGTCTAACCCCACCCACTGCCCAGTCCCAGGACAAAGCCTGGAGCTTAAGGTCCCCAGGCTTTCCAAAGTGAGGGCAGCCACTCTGTAATGCTTCCAGAATCCCCCTTACCTCCAGGCAGGACAACTCAGACTCCAGCTTGGGAGCAGGTGTCAGGGTTTGTACCTAGCACTACCTAAAAGCCAAGCCCTGCTCTTGGTGAACCACTCCACCCTAGGGTCCCAAACTAGGGCGTCTGGAGCGGGGCAGGGACCAGGGTGAGGTGCTTTGGGCACAAAATGTAAGGAGGCATCAGTCTCAGGCCCTGCGAATGCATCTGACAATCCCAAGAGCGACGCCCCCTCAGATATTGCACCCTGGGTGCCTCACTCTCCCCATTCTAGTGCCAGCACTGGTCCGGAGACGCCTCTTCATAAAGCTACTGCAAGGACAACTATTCACTGAGTGCTAACAGTGCGCTGGACATAGTGTTAGGCTCTTCGCTTTCCTGATCATCCATCCTCATAACGACCCTGGGAGGGGAGCATTATCCCATTTTACAGTTGAAGAAACTGAGGTCCCAAGAGACTACATGACTTGCCCAAGGTTCCACAGCCAGTCAGTAGGAGAGCTGGTATCTGAACCTTGCTTCTCTCCCTAGCAGTGACCTTTAGTCAGTTCCTCTCACTCTTAACCAACCGCCCTCCTGTTGGGAGCAAGCTTTCTGAGAAGTGAAGACTAACTGTAGCAGTCCCTGTGGCCCAGTCCTCAGGAGAGTCTTCTTCACTGCACTTCCACAAGAGCAGGAACTGGGCTGCAGCAGGAGAGACTGAGATCAGACAACAGAGAGAACTTCCTGAATTTGCAGGGTTGTGGACCACAGGGTAGATAAGGGAAGCTGCAAATCCTTTCCTCAATTGTTTTTCCAAAAAAAGACAAGCATGCCCCCTCTATGCAAGCCTGTATCCTCCTCCTTCGTGTGGGCTCAAAGAGGGGCCAGGAGTGGAGGGGTGGCTAAGATGACTGACTGGAGGCTCACGCAGTAGGACACGTTGGTGGCCTGCAAGGAGGGTGGGCTGGGAAAAATGTATCTGTGGGCTGCTGTTTTGGAGGAAAAAAACGGCAGGGTGGGGGGAGGTGCCTAAGCCTGAGCTCGGGGCTGGGAGGTTGGGGGGGCAGAATGCAGTCTCAGCCTCCAGAGGAACATTCCGTCCAGAAATTCCTCACACCCTGCCCCCTTCCACCCAGCTCTCCCCACTCTGGCCCCCTGGGAGGCCTGGAATCCAGGCAGTTTTTTGGGCCAAAAAGACCCCATGACATCACATCTACTGCCATGGCAATGAACTGTGAGGTAACCGTAGCACCGCCTACCAGAAAGGGAGCTGGGAGCCTGGACCGGCCTCAGACCCAGGACCCAGAGAAAGTTATTCCAGGCTCACTTGTTCCAAAAATAGGGCCATAAGCAGATGCAGGGAGGGGGCTGAAAGCAGAAGGGAAGGGCAGGGAAATGGCATTTATGGGGCACTTAGAGGGAGCGTGGCTGGTGGAGAGATGGCACGTGATAGCCATGCCTCTTTTAATGGTCCCCACAGCCCCCTGAGGGCCAACTATCAACAGTGATCATAACACAAACAATGGAGAGAATGCTTTCTCAGTGCTTTGTGCCTCCCAAGGCATCGCCTGGCTTAATTGTCACAAGGGCTCTAGAAAGAGCATTTTGAATCCCTTCTGGCAAACGAGGAGACTGCGTTTCCAGGGAGGGTGACCACCTCGAGGTAAGCTCAGGTCTGCACCTTGAGCCTCCATCTGAGGAAGTGGGAGCAAATGGCCAGGGGCTGGAGGGAGGGCGCTGAGCAGGCAGGGCAGGAGTAGGGAGTGGCAGGGGAAGCCAGCAGCCAGAGCCTGGGACCCCAAGTGTATGGGCTCAGTTGCTCCAGGGGCCACATCCTCTCCCAGGCAGGCAGAGGCCACCAAAGGAAAAGAACAGGCCTGATGTGATTAAGTGGAAAGTTATTTCTGATTTTCCCTGTACCCCCCAGGGGAGGGGCCTGGCAAGCTCACTCCTGTCCTCAGCCCCCCCCTCCAACTCACCCCCAGGGGCCCGGCGCCCAAATCCCGGCTGAGGCTGGGCAACCGTGGACACCCCCACCTCGGCTGGCTTGCACACATTCACCAACCCTGGCCCCGGGCCAGGCTGGAATATTTCACGACCCCTCTTGCTATGCCCCCGACTAGATACGGCTGTCCTCCCCTACTGCACCAGGGCACTGGAAGGCCATGCTTCCTCCACGTCCCTCCAGCCCCCCTTGTGTAAGCAGCCATGCTGAGTAGCCCTTCCAGCCCCATCCAGATTGCCCTGCCCTGCTCTGGCAGCCCTCCCTGCCAAGCCACCCCACAGCTGGCAGCCGACTCCCAGCTCTAACACCCTGCTTTGGGTCACTCCTCCATGTCAGGGACCCAGAATGGCCTTAGTGCTTAGCACATCAAGTTCAACTTCCCCAATTCAGCTTGCAGACTCCTCCACGATCTGATTCTTTCCTCCTCCGGCCACCCCACTGCTTTGGCCTCTCTTTTCCAGCGTGCAGCCTCTGCTCACAGCTGCTCAGAACCACACACGCCACGCCCATCCCTGCCTCCATCCTGCACTCTCAGGACTCCTGCCACCAGCCCCAGCCAGGGCCACCAAGGGTGTGTTCAAGCCCAGGTAATACAAGATTGCCCTGTCCCCTCTTCCCCCGAGCAAGAGCAGACAAGCCCAAAACATTTACGCTAGATTGCCCTGGGCCTCTATCAGACTCAGCAATTGGCAGCAAGGCCCTGCTCCTCTCTGTTTCAGCCCTGCCACCTTCTGGAAGGCCCCCTCTCCTTCTTCCCTGCTCTTTTCTATTTGCTCAAATCTTAAACTGGACTTGGAACAGGAGGCATATTTCCCCAACCATCACAGCACAAACAGATCACTTCCTCCCCTGGACTCCAAGGCTACCTCTGGTCAGAACCCCAGAGTCGGGCTCTTATTAATTTCCATAGTATAGTTCTCTCTCTCTTTCCCCCTGAACAGCAGGGGCCCAAGGGCAGGGCCCTTCACCCTACTTGGGCCTCTCCGAATGGGGGTCACAGGGGAGGTGTTCAGCACATTCAGGGATGCCTTGACCTGGGGAACCTTTTCCCTTCACAGCCCAGCCTAGGGGCAAGACCTCAGTGGGTCCTGAGAACTTCCACCCAGGCAGCTCCCCCAGGGAGGGAATCTTCCATCAGCACAGTGCCTTACAGTGAGTGTGTGATGATCAGTAAAAGAACATCAGCCCCCATCCCCTCCCCAGACATCCCCAGTGGGCCATTTTAGGTATTAGAAAGCACTTATTTATACCCAAATCTCCTCCTCTTTGTGACAACCTCCACCTACCAGGTCAACACATCCTCTCTCCCACTCTGTGCCTATCCCATATGTTCCCTCTCTGGACTAAGCAGCCCTAGGGATTGCACAAGTTGAGATTTCCAACCTCCCTCCCCATGCTGCGCATCCTCTGGGGAATGCAATGCCCAGAGTTTGCCCCTCCCCTTTGAAAATCTGCCATTTTCCAGGATTTCCCAAAGACGGCCACCGGTGGCCTGCCCATTGCCCTGGGATAAGTGCATCAGGCCAGAGTTCAGACTAACTACAGCAACTACTCATCGCTCTCCTTGATGGAGAGCAAGATGACATGCTGGGGCTGAGCGTGCACTTCCTCTGGTACCAGTTCCTATCATACCCTCCCTTCATCCATGACATAGCCGGTGCCTTCCAGCCCCAGATCTGACACTGGGAGACCTTAGGAAGGTAATTTTAAAATCTCAGGGCCTATTTCCTTACCTGCAAAAGAGCAGGATTGGGCCAGATGGTGTCTAAAGTCGGGTCAGCCCTGTGGCTCCAGGCCTATTCCATGCCCACCTGCCTTCAAGAAACCCTGAAAACTCTGGCAGAAAAGAACCCTGCAGCCCCAGCATGTACAACAGTGCCAGGCACATAGCAGGTGCTCAGGAGATAGTTACTGGTGGGATGGCTAGATGGTGAGATGGATAGACAGACCCTCCACAAATCCCAGACCTGCTGGCAAAGAGAGAAGCTGGCTGTTTAGAAAAAGGGGCCCAAGAAGCCTGCCACGTGCAAACGCCAGGGACTTACATCAGGATCAAGCACCCAGCATGGGTGGAACCACCTGGCCGCCCCCTTCTCCCACTCACCTCCTCCCTCCAGACCCCCCCCACCTGACCTCCAGACCCCCAAGTCATTCTGCAAGGACGTTCCGAGCCCCTGGCTGGGACCGCCCATGCAAGGAGAAGCAGTGTGCACCCCGTGTCTCCACCAGCCCGGGTCTCCTGGGTGCCAGGCTGCACGTGGAGAAGGCCCGCATCCGGCCGACCTTGACAGCCACTCCATGTGCCTATCACCCTCAGGAAATTCCCTTGGCTCTCATTTTTCAGAAGTTGAGAAAAGCTGCTTCAGCTCTTTCCAAGGATCAGGAGTGTCCATGGCAAACAAGCCCTCTCCGCTCTCCATCCTGCCCCACCAGTAGACCTACAGGAGGGTGACCCTGGGACCCTTCTACCCAAGGCCTTGGGCAACATCTGTTGAGTAAGACAAAAACATGGGTTGAAAATTAAGCCACTTTGCCCTGGCTGGCCCAGGCATAGGCTGGAAAATTTGTTTGGCAGGCAGGGCCTGAAGCTGGGCAGAAATGCTGTGTCCAAGATGAGGAGTCTGAATCCCATAGGGTTAGGATTTAAGCAGGATCAGCGAGGAGGTGGGAGGGAGAGCTGGGGCCAAACTGAACCTCGGGGAAAACACAACAGACAGACGGACAGACATACCGTGTGAGGGACAGGGAGGGGGCAGGGAGGCTGGAGAGCAGTGCTACAGAGGCTGAAGGGCAGGCAGCAAACGGAAAAGGAAGGAAAAATACAAACCCGCCCTTTCCTCCCTCTTGTGAACCTGTTCAAAGCACTCGCCTCGCCCGCCTGTGAGGAAACAGGTGTAAGCACTCTCAGGGGAAGCCAAACTTTCTCTGGTTTCCCCTGGGCCACTTTCCCACTCTCCAGGGACAGCAACAGAGCTTCCAGCCGAAGGCAGCCATCCCCCCATAGACTCCCACCCACAGAACTCAACAGCCCCACGCGTCAGTAAGCCAGGCAGCGTGAGCAAGAGCAGTCCTGTTCATCGGGTGCCTAATCTGTGCCAGACATCGGGCTGAATGCCTTTCTTCCAGTCACTCAATGAACACGTATAGAGCACCTACTGTGTGCAAGACAGTGGAGATATAGCAACGAACAAAACAGGAAAAATCCTTTGTCCTCATAGAGTTTACACACTGGCATGGGCAAAGCCCCCTAAACAGGATAAGTAAGTAAACCGCATAGTGCATCAGAGGGTGATATGTGCTAAGGGGCAGTGAAAGCAGGAAAGAGAGATGGGGTTGCTGGGGGAAGGGAAATGCCAACACTTGAGTAAATACTTGGGCAGGAGGGAGCCTTGCTGGTATCTGCGGGAAGAGCATTCCAGGCAGAGGGAACAGCAAGTACAAAGGCCCTGAGGCATCGTTCCCGGTATGTTCAAGGAGCAGCAAGAGGCCAGGTGCTGACACAGAGTGAGTGAGGGGACGGGAAGGAATGGAGGTGAGAGAGGAAGATGATGAGAGAGAGGTGGAAGAGGGTAGAGGAGGAGAGAGAGGAGACCTGTCACGTGGGGCTGCGCAGGCCAATGGGTGAAACGGGGCTTTTGCTCCGAGTAAGGCGGACAGGCATCGAAGGGTTTTGAAAGCAGATTAATTAAATGGATTAATTTGCTCATTTTATTCTTTGGACAGCCTGACGGGATAGGTACTATTCCTAACTCCCATTCTGAAGAAGAGAATCTGCAGGTCCAGAAAGGTTAAGCCACCTGCGTGTTCAAGGCCACACAGCCAGGGAGTGGGGAGCCGGGACCCAGAGGAAGGCAGTGTAACTCCCTGCTCTCTACTGCAGGGGGCGGGTTCTGACTCAGGTAGGGCAGCCCCTGGCTCCCTCTGGGAGCACAGTCTGGTGTCACGGGCCCCTCCACAACCAGGTGGCTGACCCACCCTCCCTGCAGAGCCCCCTGCACAGATGGGGCACATCACAGAAACTCAAGGATTCTGCAACCCCTCTCAAGCAGAAGTCCCTTCTGGATTCTATCTGCAGTCCCTCCAGCTGGAATGCCAACCTATTCCCTTTTGTCCCAACCTCTGACCCCTCCTCATGTAAACAAAGCTCATGAGACTCCCAGCAGACAGACATCTGGCTTCTGCCTGGTGGTCCCTACACCCTGGGCCCCCAGTGTCCCAAAGCAGCCAAGGACATTCTGTTCTGAGCCACAAGGTGGTAGTTCAGCTGGGACGATGAGAGATGTACACTCACCCCTCCCCACATGCCCTCCTGGGGCTCCCCTGGTGTCCCTCTGCAATCCAAGAGCAATTTCTCACTGGCAGTTCCGAGCCAGGCTGCACTCCCGCCCATCCCCCACAGCACCCCACCCCACACACGCTGTTGTCAGATGACCCTCGACCGGGCTCTGTGCGAATAACACTCCACAGCTGGAGCAGCACAGCTGGGCAGCACTGAGGCCCAGGAGAGTCTGACCCTGGTGACACCAGGGTGGAGGGGCCACTGCAAACAAGGTAAACAGCCCAGCAGGGCCCAGGCCCGTGCAGACAGCTGAGACACCAAGAACCTGGAGCACCTGTGTGTGCTTCATTTCACTCCATCACCACACTGAAAGGGGAGGGAGAGACAGGGAATACTTATGAGCGCTGAGGGGACCTTTGAAGCATCTAGTCCAACCCTCTCTTTGACAGAAAGGGAAACTGAGGTCCAGAAAGAAAGAAGGTGGGACCGACCCATTGTCACAGGGCACGTGGGTGCTGGAGCAGAATAAGAAGCTAGGTGGCCTGCCCACCACTGCCTGGGCCCCAGGAGAGCCTTTCGCCCCCAGCCCCTGCCTACATCAGTACCACCACAAGCACCTCCCCACCAAACCATCCATCGTGCCTACATGGTGCCCTTCCATGACACATCCCACATGCCCATGTACACGCACACACACCCCCATGAACATGTGCAGGCCCCTTCCTTTGCAGCTCCCAGAGCCCTGCCCCCCTCCAGCAGGGAGCAGGAGGACCTCTGATGGGGGAGAAGGTGGTGAGGGGCAGGGAGAAGAGCACCCAACACCCCAAACCAGCCCAGCAGGGGTCAGCCTGGAGCAGGGCCCCCTCCACAGCCCACAACTCACAGGGGGCCGGCCCTGTCCAGGCTATTCCGGAAGCCTGACGGGGGACGAGGAGTGGGGGAAACGGAGGGAGCAGAAAAGCAGAGTCAAGCCAAGGAGCTTGGAGGCAGACAGAGGCAACCTGGGTGTGGAAAACCGCCCAGGTGAGTGGACTCTGGGTCATGCCAGACACCCCCTGCCCCCAGATAAAGGGTGCCTGACCCGGGACCTGGTGGGCAGAAGGAGATGCCACAGCAGCCCCTGGTCCTCTGAGCCCTGGGACAACAGGCACCTGGCCAGGCCTGGAAATACATGAGATGCCCTTTTATGGGTTTTTCCAAGGACTCAAGTCTCAAGGTTGGAAATAGCAGGCCCTGCATCTCATCAGAAGGGGCCTCATGACTCATTTCCTCCCGGTCTGGCTTCGGCCTAGGGAGGTCGACCCTCCTCCTCCCACCTCATTGCCCAACAAAATACTCCTTGCAAAGAAAGGGAAGGGGTGGGGGCGCGGCTGGGGGCAAGGAAGGGCTGTGCCACTCACCACCATCTCATGGTTGGATGGAGGAACGCAGGGGCCGGCCACCTGTAGGAGGAGCAGAGAAAGGGCAGGTGAGCATCTCTTCCCAAGGTCATCCCAGGCTCCCCGCCCCTTCCCCCAGTGCACGCACACTGAGACTTTCCAGCTTGAGAGTTCAGAAGACCTGCGGGAACAGGGGAAAACGCCTGGGCAACAACGCCTGGGGAAGGGAGGGGGCGCAGAACACAGAAGTGAAATGTGCGACACAACCACAATTCTGTGAAAAATATGCAGACGCAGGAACACTGGGGGTCAGAAACCAGCATTTTAATACCAGCGGGATAAGGAAATAAGAAGAAGGATTTTTATTTTTTGCTCTGTTTTCTGAATTCTCTACGGTATGGTAAAGTTTGGTTTACATTTTTTAAAACTGAGAGAAAGACCTCCAGAAAAGGCGAGTCACCTCCTCCGTTCTCCCCAGTGCCAAGGGACCTCACCCAAAGGTCAGAGCTGCAGAAGGCTCCTAGCAGCCCTGGCAAAGTTTCCCAAAGCGTGCAGGAAACAGGCGGTGAAGGGCCCCTGCCAGCTCTTCCAAAGAAAGCCAACAGCATTGCCAATAAACGTGAAAGGCTTTGGGGGCAGAAGTACCCGCTATGGGCGAGCTACTACCTTCACCAGTTTCATCTTCCTCCCTGATCTGGAGAAGGAGAAGGCAGCTTGGGCCTCCAGACAGGGGTGGGGGAGAGAGGGAGAGAGGAGAGGAGAGGAAGGGAGGGAGGGCTCGACGGCTCGCTCCCCTCCCCGAGATAACATTCCCGTGGCCAGGCCTGGCAGCCAAGCCATTACCCTGACAATTAGCAGGGGCATTTATCAGAAACTCAATGTGCTCCTTTTTTCTAGCCGGGACACGTTTTTCTTGGAGCTCAGTCCTCAACCCTGGCTCCAGTTCCCGACCTGAACACCAGGCGAGGGGCCCACACAGGGCACAGAGGGGGAGGCTCTCCTTCGGGCATGAGGGTGCCTGGGCACAAGCTGTGGATGGCCAAAGGAGGGCCCCCGACAGTGGGCAGCCTCTCCCTGCCCACCACCCTGGTGGAGCGGTGATGGTGCAAGCCCACAGCACAGCCCAGCTGAGCCTAATCTCCTCCTGCTCGTGCTGTTGTTCCTCCAGCCCAAGGGCTCCCCAGGCTTGACACCCCAGCCCAGACAAGGACACTGGAGCCCAGCCCGTGTGACAGTGCCCCACGCTCTGGGGTGATGCGGCTGGGAGTTAGCAGCCCTGGGTTCTAGACCCACTCATGACACAGGCTCCCTGCCCAACTCATTCTCCAGCAAAGAGGCCCAAGCACTCTTAGCATTAACCACCCTTTATTCAACAGAATTCCAGGACTGTTGGGAGAATCCCATGGGACCAAACAAAACCCAACAACAATATCCAACACTTATTGAATATGTACTCTATGACAGCTATTATTATAATATAAATGCTTTACCCATGTTAACTCATTGAATCCTTTCAACACCCCAGTAAGGTGGGTACTACTGTTGTATGCCCAGCTGAGGTGCACGGGGCACAGAGAGGTTAAACAACTTGCCCAAGGTCACACAGCTAACAAGCAGCTATGATTTGAATCCAGGCAATCTGATCCCAAGCTGAGATGTGAAGAGGACCTTATCACTCACGGCCCCTCTCAGGATAATGAGGAAACACAGCGGCAACCATTCTCAGAAATCTAGGGCTCTTGATACACATCAGCACAGGGCTATGAGCGATTGTTTTAGAAAAGGCCTCCGCAGGGACAGGACCCAGGGATAGGGTTGAGGGCGCTGGGGGAACAGACCAGGAGGGAAGGGAAGGTCAGGGCCCAGAGCTGGCTGTGGCCTGCAGAGCTCCTTGCCTGCCCTGCCCACCTGTCAAGGTCTCAGCCATAAGGGACACTGCTGTCCCTGCCCAGCACAGCCCCAAACCCCACTCTGGGGGCTGTAAGATTTCAAGTCAAGGGCCAGGTCCCCAGGGTGCCCTCTCCCAACTCACTCGATCACCATGGGACCCTCACATCCTGGCAGCGAGTGGGTACAATCCCCAGGACAGCACCCTTGCTGTGTTCATTTCTTCTGAGCTGGAGCTGGGACTTGTCAGGGAATGTGAACGCAGGGCCAAGCTGCGAGAGGAGGGGCCGCTGCCACTGCCTCCTCTACCCTGTCCCGCTCTGTTACAGGAGGCAGGGAGTGAGGCAGGGGCAGAACAGACAAATGGGAGGGTCTCTCTCCCAGACCCAGCCTAAGGCAGTGGAAAGAAGGAGGACCAGGTGTCCTGACCAGGGGTGCCTTCCCTGGTCCCCCGAGGCAGAGGCACCCCCTAAGAACCTGGATCTGCGGGGGAGCTGATGAGCCCCCAACCAAGGGCCTGAGGCCCAGGTGCCCCTCGGCCTGCTGCCCCCCATGGCCTCTGCCCCCTCCACCCACAGCTGTGCATTCCAGGCCCGCTGGCCAGCCAGCCCACTAACTTTGTTGTGTGTTTCGATGTTTCTTGTCTCTCTCTCTTTTTTTTAAGCAGAGAAATGTTTCCTTAAAAGGCTGTCTCCTTCCCTCCGGCACCCTGGCCCCTGGCCACCCTTCTCAGGAGCCCGGAATGTGCCAGGGAGAACTAGGGCCCCCTGCCACCCTGTGGCCCGTGCCCTATGGCCCCACAGTCCTGGTGTCTACAGTGACCACCCCCATTGTCCCTGGGGGGCCCAAGCAAGAAAGCTTCCCTCTGCAGACGGGCAGACTCTGGGGGGTCTGCAGGGGCTCTCGGTGCCAGCCCTGCCATCGGTTTACCTCCCAGGGCTGGATTCCAGGGCTTGAGCCCAGAAAGGCAGCCTTAGGCAAGCCCTCTTTCCCTGGCATACCCCAGTGACCCATCCAGACACTGGGGAATGAGAGGGCCCTATGCTCAATCTTTCCACTCTGAGCAATGTAATAATAATAAATGTTATGCCAAAAATACTCCCATCGCACTTGCTCTGCACCAGGCACTGTTCTTAGCACTTTGTGTCAATTAACTTATTTAATTCTCATAACAACCCTGAGCGTTATAATTATTGTCCCCATTTTGTGGATGAGGAGACTGAGTGAGGCACATAGAGGTTAATAAATTGGCCGACAGGAGGCAGGGTACAAACCCACAGTCTGGCTCCGGAGACGTGCTCTTGCCCTGTGCGCTATGCTGACTCTCCTGTCAACATAATTTCCACAGAGCCATCAACAACAGCCAACAACGACAGTGACTGACTGCTCACGGAGTGAGTGTGCTGCATGTCTGGACTTAGCCCTTTGCTCAGACTCATTGGGTGCTATTATCCCCATTTCACAGATGAAGAAACTGAGGCACAGGGGGGCACTGCAGCAGAGCAGCCTGGCTCCGCAGCCTGTGAGGTGGGGACGTGAGGGTGCCGCTGGGAGGCGAGAGTGTTCACCACCCAGACCACAGCCAATGCCTGGAACTCATCAGCACCCCACCCACCAGTATTTTCTCAACTTCACAGGTCCCCGGGCACAATGCAAACAACGGGGCACACTGTGGAGATTCGCCCAGAATGAGAGGGTCTAAAGCGCTAGACAGCAGGCAGCCCAGGCAGCGACCTGGCCCCTGCCCTCCTCTCACGCTTCACTCTGTGCCCGACGCCCTTGTCCAAGACCCAATGCCACACACAAGGGGTGGTCTCCGCTCAATCCTTCGGACACCCAGCTCTGTTCTTCCTCAGAGACTTTGCATAGGCTGTTCCCTCTGCCTGGAACGCTCTTCCTCCAGCTGTCTGCATAGCTGTGTTCCTCCTGTCCTTCTGGCTTTGTCTTAAATCCCACCACCCCAGAGAGGCCCTCCCTGACTCCCTTAGATTTCTCTCTCTCTCTCTCTCACACACACACACACACACACACACACCCTTCTCTCTCCTGTCTCCACATCTCTTCCTTCACAGCCTTCACAGACCTAATTACAACTTGTAATGACACACGTGTGTGCTTCCTTGTCTATAACCCATCTCCCCCTCTACAAAACAAGTGCTGTGAGGGCGGGAAGCACGTCTTGTTCATCACACCAGTCCCAACACAGAGCCAGCACACAGTAGGTGTACACTAAATGTCTGCCGAAGGAATGGAAGTGACTCAAGGCCTGAGGAAGGGAGACACTTGGTAGAAATCACAGCCATTTGTTAAGCACCTACTATGCACCAGGCACTGGGGCTAATCCTGTCATATGCCTGATCTTTCTGAGACCCTCCAAGCCTGCAAAGGCAGCAAATCGCTCCATTTCACAGATGAGGAAACAGAAGTTCCAGGAGGCCACGACTCTTGCCCCAGGTCCATCCGCTGGGAAGGGATGGACCTTAGGTCATAGTCTCTATATTTGTGAAAGATAAAATTTCTTGAGGTCTTGGCTCTTTGGACGACTGGTGTACTGGTGACATGGAGGTCGCCCATCCCGGTTTTTGATCAATCCCATCAAAAGACTTAGGTTGTCCACCACAGCATTTCAGATGACTGCAGTTATAAAGCTGCGTGCACACATTACCAACCAGAGTGAGACGTGCTTATACATCTCCCTTTTTGACCTATTTCTTTATGAATATGGTTCATCTGCTCGTAGGTATTATACCTGTGTGACTGTCATTAGTATACCTGAGCGTTTATGCTTGCAAAGATATGTATGTTTTTATTGCCTATTTTATTGTGTAAAGTGGCTTATGAGTCCTATGTCATGTCTTTATATGTTTCTAAAATAAATCCCTTTTTTAAAATGTAAATAAATATCTTTTAAAGAAATGATTTTTTATTTTTTCCAGAATGATATTTTTTGAATTTTGACCTTTCAGGATTTCAATATTTGGGATCATGGCCTTCAGGATTGTGTTTTTTGGGATTATGATCGGCTCCCACTGGGAAGAAGGGAGCTGCAGGTGGAGTCTTGGTCTGTGGGCTCTGGCACTGCTCTTTGCAGAAAGAGAGAAAACCCAGGTGCCTGCCTACCACTGCCCTGTCACCTCTATACGCTGCAAATGGTTGGACCTGGGCCCCAACTGGGTGATGCTCCTGTCCCCAGGGCCCCAAGGAAGACCTTATGTCTCAGCCTTAGTTACACAAAATCCCAAACTCCTAAACTTGCCCAGCCCTCCGGAGAAGCTTGCCACACCATGCCCACCCAGTCTGTGGGGCTGGACCGGACAGCCCTGCCCCCAGCAAAACATAGAGCTACGTGCATCTGCGAATCCAGCATTTCATACAAGACTGGAGTGGGAAAGTTGTTTTTTTCCTTATTTCTTGCTGGTCCTTTTTTTTAAATTGTGGTAAAATGTACATAACATAAAATTTACCATTTTAACCATTTCTAAGTGTATTCAGTGACATTAGTATATTCACAATATAGTACAACCATCACCATTATCCATTTCTAGAACTTTTTCATCATCCCAAACAAACTCCACACCCATTAAATAATAATATCCGATTCCCCCTTCCCCCCAATCCATAGTAACCTCTAATCTACTCTCTGTCTCTATGAATTTGCCTACTCTAGATACCCCAGGTAAGAAGAATCATACAATATTTGCTTTTTTGTGTCTGGCTCATCTCACCTCGTGTTATGGGCTGAATCATGTCTCCCCTCCAAATTCATATGTTGAAGCCCTAACCCCTAGTACCTCAGAATGTGACTGTATTTGGAAATAGGGTCTTTAAAGAGGTCATTAAGTTAAAATGAGGTCGCTAAGGTGGGCCGTAGTCCAATATGACTGGTGTCCTTACAAGAAGAGGAAATTAGGACATAGAAATGTACACAGGGAAGACCACGGGAAGATACAAGGGCAAGACAGCCATCTACAAGCCAAGGAGAGGCCACAGAAGACACCAACCCTGCTGACACCCTGATCTCAGACTTCCAGCCTCCAGAACTGAAAGAAAATAAACTTGTGTTGTTTAAGCCACCCAGTGTGTGGTGTTTTGTTACGGCGGGCCTAGCAGACTAATAAACTCAGCATAATGTTTTCAAGATTCATCCATATTGTATATGTATCAGAATTTCCTTCCTTTTTAAGGCTGAATACGATTTCATTGTATGGATTACATCACATTTTGTTTATCCATTCACCCATCTACGGACACTTGGATTGTATCCAGAGAAGTTATTGCTGACACCCACCTCATATCCCTGCCCCAACAATTCCAGGCACCCAACTCGAATGACACCAAAATGTACATGGAAGGGAAGGACACTGGGTTTTGTACAGCACCTACTGTGTGTCACTGAGCTGGGTGCTTTACAGACATTATTTTATTTAATCTTATTGACAAGCTTTTGAGGTAAATAGGCTCAGAGAAGTTAAGCACCTTGCCCAAAGTCGAACAGCTAGTAGTAGTCGTTGTGGCAGACGTAGACATGGTAGTTGCTAACATCTTTGCGTGCCAGGCACAGTTCTAAGCCCTTATGCATAGTACCACTGTACTCTTCACAACCACCCCACGAGACAGGCATCAATATCCACATCTTACAGGGCCTCAGGCAGTCCCCACAACAATCCTGTCAGACCGGAGAAGGCATAGTTGCCAAGTGACAGTGCCAGGACTGTCACCTGGGTCTGCTGGACTCAAACACCTGCCTTTCCCCACCTGTCATGCTGCCTCCACGGTGGGATGAAGCCTGTGCTGTGGCAAAGGTGCCGGGGATATGGGAGCACAGAGAGGGCTCAGAGGTCCCAGGCAAGCTTCACGGAGCACGGGCACCCAAGCCAGGCACAGAGGATAGATCACCTTCTTTTGTCCACTGGGAGTCTCACCCACTACCCTTGTAAATCCCCCAAGGGCGGGAAGCACATTGGGCATTTCCATTGAGACGTCCCAGGGCCCTGCTCGGAGCCTCCTGCTCACCAGGTTAGTGGATGGGTTCTGAAAGGTGGAGACAGGGAAAGGGCATTTCGGGTGGAAATAACACATGAACGAGGCATGGATGTGGGAATGCTTGGTACGTTGGAAGAACCACTAGATGCCCCCTTTGGCTGGGACACAGGATGGGTAGAGGGAAGGAACAGGGGGCACTGAAGGAGTATTGAAAGGGACGAAAGGAAGAAGATGGGCCACAACCTCTTTCCGGGCTTGACCACGGGCAACTTCGAATGCCCAGCAAAAGAGTTAAGACTTTTAGCTGCTGGCACTAGGGAGCCACTGAAGGTTCTTGAGTGGGATAGGGACCAGGCTGGTCCAGAGACTGAGAAAGAGGTCCTAGAGTAGGGCCCAGGGGGAGGTGAAAGGGTGGGGAGTTTAACCACACTAATGATAACGAGAGGAAAAAGAAAGCAGGGGAGAAGAGGGGCCCTGAAGCCCAGAGACCAGGGGCCACCAGGCACCCTGAAACACCCATCTGCACAGACCACACACCCAGCCTCGACTTCTCTCCCCCCACCCAGAGTATGGGAGGGTCCCACTCCCCACTCCCAGAGCAGATCCATCCCACCCACACTTTGCCTGCTGTTTACCCTCTGGGCCCTGCCAAGGAGCCTGTGGCCAGGAGGCAGCCAGCATCTGAGCCCTGGTCAGTGAAGCGACACCAGAGGAGCAAGAAAAATCCAACTGATGATCCCAGAAGGGTCCTGTCTGCTTGCTCATGACTGAGGAAATAGACAGACAACCCCTCACCTATGGACAGCCCAGTGACTCAGATTCACATCACGAGTCCACTGGGCCCTGTCTGGAAGGCCCCAGCCAGCCCCTGCGAGCTGGGCAAGGGCAGACTGGGTGGCCCAGCTGAGTAGACAGCAGTTGGCATGGGAGGCAGGATCCTTCAGGACCTGAGGGTGCTCAACAGATAGGGAGCTACAAAAGCGCCAAGGCTGGCAGGGGAGGGCGTTGAGGGCGAAGCCTATCCCATCGCGGCGTGAAGACACCAGCCTCCCAGGCCGAGCTGCAGGCCCTGGGCAGGACGGGTCCTGGGGAGGACGTGGCCACTGCCCTGGCTCCATCTCCTCCCCAGGCCTGGCCCTCCCCACCGCACTCACCCTCACCAGGGCTTGTCCAGCCTCTCCAGCCTCCCCAGCCCACTAGGCTGTTTCCTTTCCTTATATAGAGTTCTGCTAGGACCAGAAAAGGAAGTGCATCAAGTTCCTGGAGGCAAAAAAGGGCCTGTTCCCAGGGACACCTTGAGCCAGGGGGCACAAGTCCCAGCCCTGAGTCCCCCTCCAGAGCCAGGGGCCCAATGGGGACAGAGAGGTGGTCTGGCCCTTTCCCCAAACCCAGCACAAGCTGAGGCTCAGAACGTGGGGCAGAGAGGACACATGGGAGCCCCAGAGGGCTAACTGGGGGCACTGTCCCCAAGGCGTAGCCCGCACCTGCTCCCCCAAATCTTCCTGGGCCATGCTCCTCTTGGACCTCTGAGCCAATCAACCTGCCCCCAAAGCTCGAGCAGTCTCTGCTTCTCCCCAGTTCCTCCTCTTGTCTCAGGACCCTCTTCTTGGCCCCACTCACTGGCCACCCGTGCCCACTGCCAGGCGCTAGGTCCTACAGAGCACTCAGGATGGGCTCTGCAGACAGGGAGGTCCCTCTGCAGGCAAACATTTCCCCAACCTCTACCCACACCCGCGCCCACACACAGAGCAGCTCAACCCAACACAAAGGCCACTGAACACCCGACCCTGACGAGGAGGAGAGAGCGGGTGTGCCTGACCCTTCAGGAGCCTGTGGAATGTGGGGCTCAGAAGGTCCTGACAACAGTGGTGGGGGGGGACTAGCCAGCCCAGCTGTGGGACCACTGGGCCTCCCACCACTGAAGATGGTCCCCTTCAGAGCCAGCCTGGAAGAAAGCACATGACGGCACCCAGGTGGGTGCACCATGGATGCTCGGCTGGATGCAGAGAATCCTCTCTGAAGATTTGCCTTCAGGGAACCCACGCTGAGACCCCAAGGGCCCAGCTCAGGGACCACACTCACCCACACCCACAATCGGTGAGGCTGGGAGAGGGAAGGCTGCACATGAGGCCAGGCTGGTTAGGAGCAAACGCTGGTGAGCAGGAGGGTCAGAGGCTCTGGACTCAGCAAACCTGCCTGGAGCACTACGGTGAGCCAGGCCCCGAGAGCACAAGAGAGCAAGCCGGGGGTGCGACAGGGGCAGGGCAGTAGCCAGAAGACAAGGGTGGACCGGAGGGGCTGCAGGGTGTGGCTGGGCCAGGGCTCAACCCCAGCCAGCATCCTGGACTCATGGTCCTGCCCCACTCAGCCACCTCCTGGGCCCCTGCATAGCATGGACAACCCCCACCCCCACGAACCCTCCCACCCCCTCCACCCTCCTCCACCCGTCTCCCCACCCCCACTCCCTGGCTACCCACAGTTTGAAGCCAGAAACCTGGGCATCCTCAATCACTGCTCCTTCCCTCCTCCCACCAAGCCCGGACAACCCCTCCTCCTACATACCTCTCTGAGCCACACACCACCCCCGCCCAGTCCTCCAAGTCACAGAGATTATTGCAAGAGCCTCCCAACACAGGTCTCCTTGCCCTCGGTCTTGCCCCCTCCACCCTATTTTCTACTTGGCAGCCAGGGAGCTATTTCTAAAATGCACATCCAGGAGTGCCGCTCCTCAGCCTGAAGGCCTTGCATGGCTCCCAGCTCCACGGGATAAAGTCCAAATGCCCTAATATGGCTGTCACGGCCCTTGGGGACCTGGCTGTGTCTCCTTCTCCATTACTCACCTCTCACCTCAAAGCCCTTGCTCCAGCCAGAGGCAACCACATTCAGGTTCACTTTCATTCAATACTGTACACTTCGAGCTAGGAGCTATCAGCCCATTCTACAGATGAGGAAATGAGACACCAAGAGGTCACATTCTCAGCCTAAGGTCACACAGCCAGTAAATAATGGAAATTGAACCAAGTTCTGCTCTGGCCCTGCCAAAAGCCTCGGCCCTGCCCAGGACCACACCACCTTGTCCGGGTGAGGGCCACAGGAAGGGTTTCATGGAGGGCATGGCTCTGAGGTGGGTAGGGAGGGGAGATGCCAGGGGTAGCAAGGAGACCAGTTGGCTAGGCCAAGGACACACATGGCCAAATGGAGAAAGCAGGTCAGAGGGCGATTCGTGCCATGCTGTGCGGTGGCCTGATGGCCCCAGAGCCAGTGACAGGGCATGGGTGAGGGGCAGGGCTGCAGCCCAGGAGTCCAGCCTGGAAGAGGTGGCTGCCACCACAGTGAGAAGAGGCTCTGAGCCAGGCAGGGAGCAGAGGAGAGAAGCTAAGGGAGTAAGAGGGAGGAGCGGGAGAGTGGGGAGTCGGATGCTGCTGAGAGCTGGCCCAGAGGACTTGGGGGAGCCGGTCACCATTCTGTAAGAGAAGGTGTTGAGCGGGCAGTTTGGAATGTAGGCTGCAGAGTTGCCTTCTCCCGAGATCCAAAGAGCAGGAAAACCCCACCCCTTCTCCCCGGCCTGGAGAAGGGCCATTTGTTCTGAAGCAGGGGGGCTGGATGACAGGCCTATGGCATAGAGAACAGAGCTTCTAGGAAGTTCCTAGAAGAAGCTGGTCAAGGAAAGGGCTGTGGTCTGTGGTCAAGGTTCTGGTGGAACCGGGGAGGGGCATGGGCAGAAAGACCATGCATTCGCGGAACACACAGACTGAGGCCCCCCAAAGCCAGGCTCCCAGCTCCTCTGAAGACAGAGCTGCACGGGAATGGCCTCTGCCCTGAAGGGAAATTCGTGGCCCAGTGGGGGAGATAGGCATGTAAACAGAGAATTATAAAACAGCCCAGCAACTGCTATCATGGAGGTATGAAGAGGGCTATGATTTCACTGGGATTCAAGTACATCTGTTTTTCCAGAAATTACACCCAGGGGGAAGCTGCCCACCCCACCCCTCACTCCCCACCGAGGCTTTCTGTCCCTAGATGAGAACTTGAAGGGACAAAAGTCTTTGACCCTAAGCTGTGCTAGAACAGTAACGCAGGAAGGATGCATGGGAAAGTGATCTAAGAGCAATGGGAAAACCCAAGGAGCCAAAGGTCTCAGGAACTGCTGAGGACCGTGCCAGCCACTGGGATGTGTGAGAGTAGGCTGGGGGTGGAAGGGAGGCTGAGCCAGGCCCAAGATGGAGAATTCTGGAGCTAGGGCCACACTCAAACTCATACAGACATCAGAGACCCCACAGACATCACAGGCCTACACAGACATCAGCCCCTTGCCTTCTTAAACTAGGCCACCGCCTGCTTGCCAGCCAGGACAACAGCTTACAGACGTCACTCCCTTCCACACCTGCACAGTTCTTTGCAAACTGCAGGTGTCTACTGCTCTGTTTCCTAATTTCAAGGATGGCCATTGATTGTATGGGGCACAGTCAACTGGACAACAGCTTTTGAGAAGGGAAAAATGCTACCTGAATTGTAGACATCTCAATCATAAGGTGCACTCCAATTTCAGAAACATTAATATGTAAAGAAAACACATCTCAGATTTGAAGAAATGCCTAAAATTTTTGTTGATTCTTCAGGCTCCCTAAACTGCCTATATCATTGCCTTATGAGGCTAACATTCAGGAAGTCCTTCCTGATGTCTACCTACCTCTCTTTTTAAGAATTTAAGGCTTGCCAAAAGAAGAAACAAGGTGAACAGTAAACCCAAATACATATTGCTCAGAAGAAAATTCCATCTCCTCAAAGCCTATTTATGGCCTTTATGTTCCCTGGACCTCCCACCAAAGGTCATTCTGTCTCATCATTGACTCCAGACAGCTTTGCGCTAAACCAAAACCTAGAAGCTGGGAGCAGATCCAGTTCTATAAGATCTTGGCTGGGCGTGGTGGCTCACACCTGTAATCCTAGCACTCCGGGAGGCCGAAGCAGGAGGATTGCTTGAGCTCAGGAGTTCGAGACCAGCCTGAGGAAGAGCAAGACCCCGTCTCTACTAAAAATAGAAAAAATTAGCTGGGCGTGGTGGTGCGCACCTGTAGTCCCAGCTACTTGGGAGGCTGAGGCAGGAGGATCACTTGAGCCCAGGAGTTTGAGGTTGCAGTGAGCTAGGATGATGCCACTGCACTCTGGCCAGGGTGACAGAGCAAGACTCTCTATCGAAAGAAAAAAAAATCTATCACCTTCTGTTTGCGGCTCCTCATTTCCTAATTCCTGAACACACCAAGTGGCCATGAATTTCCAACTAAAGGGCAGGAGGAGGGATAGAAAAAGCACTGGACTGAGAGTCAGGTATGGGCTCAAATACCAGTTTTGCCACAGACCAGCTATCGAGACCTTATTTAACTTCCCTGAGTCTCAGTTTCCTCATCTGTAAAATGGGGGTAAGGAGACCTCCCGTGTGAGTGATTGGGAGTACTAAATAAAGCTGACTGACCTGGCATCAATAAACACATCCTGAACACAGAACATGCTTGGTAAATGTTAGTTCCCTTCTATTTCAGCCCTAAGGCAATCACGCACCTCTCAGTGCCTCAGCATACAGTAAATTGTACAGTGTTTACTATGGCTCAACTCCAAGCATTTTATGCATCTCAACTCATTTGATCCTCACCTCAACCCTGTGAAGCGGGTTCAGTTCTTATCCCCATTTTACAGAAGAAGACACTCAGAAACAGCAGAAGAAGGAAGTGATTTTTAATATCCCATCTACTGTAAGTCAAAGAAAGCTCGGGACACTATACAAGGCAAGTGATTCCCATCAAAAAACATTCCCTTTTTTCTGAGCTTTCAACTCTTCCACGGCATAAGCTTCAGTTATCTGAAAATTCACTCATGTGGAAAACTCCTGACAGTGACAGGAAGAGTTAGTGTAATTGTTCTGCACAATTAGCACATATCAGGGGCTGGTGTTCTGGAACCCCATCTGCTCTGACGGACGAGGCTGCACCAGGAGCCCCCAGAAGCAGGAGGTCCAGAGGGCAGGGCAGCCCAGCTCCCTGTTGCTCCTTGAAATCCATCTGTGGCCACGTCGCAGGAAGCCCCCTCACGCTCCCAATTAGCTGGCAGCAGAGACTTGACGTGAAGCCAGCACTGAAGGCCAGAGGAGGCCTGGCTGTCACCGGCATTGTTCGGCTCCATCTGACGCATATCCACCCCCCTGCAATGTTTCCTTGTTCCCTGGCAGACCTCAGGGATGCACGCATCAGAAACCAGGTCTGGAGAGGAAGGGGGAGGGCGAAGGGAGGGGCGGCGGAAGACCTGGTCTCTCTGGCTCAGAAAACACAGGCAGATTTCAAATGGACAGAAGAGAAAGCCTGCATCAGATGGAGACCCAGTGACCCAGACACTGCAGCCAAGTATACACACAGCTCAGAACACCCTGAGGCACACACAGCACACACGCCAGACCACTGCCAGACCCAGATGCAAAGTCACTCCCTGGTGCTCCAGCCCCACCCCAAGCAGAGCAGCTCGGACAGAAACACACCAGCAGGGCAACACACCCACAGGCAGGGGCAGTCTGTGTGGCCCTGAGCACAGCTGACTGCAGGATACCAGAGGGGGGAAGGACTGGGGGAGGGGAGAAGGAACCAGCAGAGGTGGGGGTACAGGAGCAGCCCAAGGCCCTGAAGCACCCCCAGATCTCTGAGCTTCTTTCAAAGCACCCACTGCAGCCTGGGCAAGGGTGAATTCCCCTTGGATTCCCTGCCCCACCTGAGCCCTGCCTAGCCTCCTGGGACAGCAGGAAGGAATAAGGCACGTTGGCAGGAGCTGGGTAGGAGGCGTCAGAAATGGATGGGCAGGTGCACAAACAACAGAGCAGAGCTGAGAGGAGGATGAACCAGCTGAATATTATGGGATGGAAGCATAAGGAGCAGGAATTTTAGGGGTAGAGGTGGTGAGGAGGGGCAAAACAGTTTAGGGCTTGTGGGACAACTATATTATATGAACACATACATAGTCCCATTTAATCCTTTCAACATTAGGTACAAGAAGCAACACCCCCTTTTTCCATATGAGGCTCCTGAAACTTAGAGAGAAGAAGCAAGTTGGCCAAGGTCACACAGCTGTGAGTGCTTGAGCTGGGACTCAAACCCAGGACAGCCAGACTGCAAATTCTACACTCCTTTAGGCACGCCAAGTCACCGGGATGCTAGAGGACAAGCCAGAGCAGCAAGGTAGAGATGGTGGGAGGGCAGCTGCAGAGGCATGCAGAGAGGCAAGGGGGTGGGGGTGTAGCCGAGGGGCCCCTGCCTGCCTGGACCCCCAGCTCCTAGGCAGGACAGGGACAGGGGAGCTCAGGCTGCTGTGACTCAGTGGCTGGACCTCCAGGGAGCATTTCCGGAGCCCAGACAGCTGTGCGCGGTGTAGGAGCCACCTACCCAACAGAGACATTGAGTCATTACTCACAACTGTTACTCACTTTGCCTCTGCACCCAGCCCCCTAGCACATCACTTCCTCCCACTCTGTTCCCTAGGGTGGCCAAGGGGAGCCAGCAGATCTGCCTGGTCCCCTCCCTTGCTTCACTAGCTCCAATCCTGCCAGCACATCCCTACCTGAGTCACTAGGACAGACATGGGGAGATTCTGGCCAGCTCAACCCTGACAGCTGTTGCCCTCTGCTCTGTTCCAAGAAATCAAGCTGCCTAGAGGAGTGGTCACTGGGCAAAGAATGTTCCAGTCGCCGTGTTAGAGGGACCTTCCCAGAATCTCAGCTGGAATCCCAGCAGATGCCTAAAGGCCTATAGGTCCCCCATCTCCATGCTAGACAGCTCTTCTAAAGGCCCCAAGAGTTCAGCCTCTCAGTTCAGAAAGATCCATAGACTTGCAAAGTTTCAGCACTGCTGGGAAGAGGGAAGTCTCCTAAGGCCAACATCTCATTTCACAAATGAGGAAACTGAAGCCCAGAAAGGGGAAATCATTTACCTAAAGTCACACAGTGCCAGAGGGAAACTAGCAGGCCACCGGACTCCCTTGCCATGGGTGCTTCCACTGCACGACACGGACCCCTCCCTCTGCCCCACGTCAGGGCAGGCCCCTGCAGTTGACTCTCACTCCCTCCTCTTGCAAAGCAGCTGCTTATCCCGAAACACTGGGAACGGGAGATCTGAAGGCAAGATGAGGAGGGGAGGAAGGAGTTGCAGCCAGGCAGTGGCTCCCGGGGAGGAATCACTTTCTAACAGGGAAGGGGCATCAGGCTCCTGGTCACAGACTCAGAACAGTCTGCCCAGGAGGCAGGGAGATGGGCCCTGGGACCTCTGGCACCTCCGGAGGCTCTGGAGCTGAAAGGCCAGGCCCTCTGGCAGGAGATGACGACGGGAGGAATTCCTGGGGTCCCAGCTGGGGACTTGGGAGAGTCCTGGCCTCCTCTCCGCCCACCTCTCCTCCCCTGGCCCCCACCCCTCACCCCGGCTCGCCCCGGCTCTCCCAGGGCTCCAGCCTGGAATCCAGGCCTGGGCACTGCCCCCGCTCCCACGCTCAGTTCAGCCCTGCTCAGCCGGCCACAGCAGAGGCAGCCACATGTGTGGTGGCAGAGGCAGCTCGTGAGCCACTGACAGATCCCTGCTAAGCCTCCAGAGGAGCCATAGCTGTCTCTCGAGCCCTCCCCACCCACTCTGGGCAGCTGCACTCATTCCAGCCAAGAAGCCCCTGTCCCTGGCCCCACTCTCTCCCCTGCCCCCATAACAGTAATGACAGCAACAGCAACAGCAATACCCAAGGGTTGCACGACGTGGCCTGCACACCAGACCCAATTCTGTTTCCACGTTTGTAGATGAGCAAAGCGGAGACCCGGCAGTTCAGTAAGTCTCCTGTGGCCACACAGCCTGCAAGGTGGGGTCAGGATTCCAACCTAGACAGGGCGGCTGCAGAGTCTGTGAACTTGAACCCCATGCCACACTGCCTCGTGGTAGACCCTTGCTCTAAGCTCCTGAAACCCCCGCTCCTTCATCAACACAGAGTTCCTGAGCACCTGCAACATGCCAGGCACCTGGCCTTGGAGACACCCAACATTCCTCCTGGCTCTGGACAGGCAGTCCCTATCCACACTCACCAGGCCACTTACAGTCAGCAGACAGGCTCCTCGCCCCTGACTAGGGGACACCCCTGTTCATTCATTCATTCAATGAACAGTGAGGGCCTACTGTGTGCCAGGCAAGATGGTAAAGGAGGACCCCAAAAGGTGCCTCTTGGTGCCTTAGAAATAGGAGCTGCCTGCAGTCTACCCTCACTCCTGCCTGCTGCAGCTCATCCATCCCAGTCTCGCGTGTGAAGCCTTGCCAAGGAGGGCTCCCTCCTGGAGTGAAAGATCTCCCCGGAAGGAGAGTTCAGGGCCTCCTTGGACACCTGATCCAGGAAGGGAAGACAGCATGTGGAAAGGAAGTCCAGAGAGATCAGAGAGATGAAGTGACTTGAGAGAGGACTTCCCAAGCCCAGGGCTGAGGAATTTGAGCACAGGACTCCAGGGACTCAGGTCCTGCTTTGTGGCCTGTCCCCAGGCCACCCCTTCACAGCTGCCCAAATGACCTTCCTAAATCATGTTTCTTCTATATTAAAACCCTCTGCTGCTCCTCTCTTTAACCTAGCCCAGAAAATCCCCACCCCCAGCCCCCAAGCAACACCTCCAGCCTCTTCCCAAAGCCGCCCTTTCCCACACACGCCATTTTTAAGCCACTATATGCTGTGGGCTTGCTCTATGCCAAGCACTGAACTGAGCGCTTCAAAAATAGTACCTGGTCTCATCCCTGCCATAGCGCTATGAGATTGGAATATTAACCCCATTTTACAGATGCAGACACTAAGGCTCAGACCAATGTCCCACAGGTGGCAGGCAGCAGAGCTGGGAGGGAGACCCAAGCTTGTCCAACTCTAACTCTAACGTCGGGCTGGAGTCATTTTATCCATCCTTTCCTGCATACCACCGTGCCTCTGCACATGCCTTCCCCTGTCCTGAAGAAGTCTTTGTCCCTCCCCCACCCTCCCACCCCCCGCAAAACTCCTTCTCAACCTTTAAAACACATCTCAATGGCACCTCTTCACTGACGCCTTCCCTGATCCTCCAGTTCACGTGAACTGCTTCCTGCTTGACATTCTGGCTGCATTTTGCAGAAACACTCTTGTCTATTCCCCTTTGTCTTCCACTAGACTGTCTCCCTGGCCTTTCCAGCTCCATACCTGGCACCTTGCCTGGTACAGGGTGGGTGTCCTAAAAGGCTCTGAGCAATCAGGAGGCCTCGGTGCCCAGGCAGATGCAGTCGCTGCCTCACAGCCTCCACAGTGGGTGCATGGGCACTGCCCCAACCCAAGACGCCAACCCCTGGGGCCAGCCCACCTCTGCCACCCCAATCACAGGCAGGCATCAAGTGTCCCCCAGTCACAGCCCAACACCCCAGCTCATGTCCCTGAGTGGAGGCTTCTCGCCATGCCAGCCCCCCTTCCTGGCTTGGCAGCCCCTCTCACTCAACCAGCTCTGCTGTTTCTGGGAGTCTCAGCCAGTGATTAGGGCCCTAATCAGCAGGACTTCCTGCCAGCGACTGCCAGAGGTGGGGGCGGGGCAGGGAGGGAAGCAAGGTCAATCCAAGGTGAAGTTCTGCAGCCTGAGATCAGGGGAGGACCAAGGGAGGTGGACTCACAGACCCTCCAGCCCTGCACCCCTCCAGCCCTTCACCTCACAGGTGACGGCGCTGAAGCCCAGTGACTGAAGGGACTCAGAAGGGATTCATCCAGAGTCGAGAGACAGAGCCAGGGGGAGACTCAGATCTGCCCACTTGACGAGACTGCTCTCCCACTGGCCACAAACAGGGACCCCCAGGGCAGAGACCCTCTTTTACAGTCCCTTGAAGCCCTCGGCCCCGCCCCTACCCCCTACACCAGCACCAAGCCCAGTAATGAACCCCCAGGCTGCTCCCATAAACGGTGGTTGTAGACCAGCTGATTGCCCAGGTCTGGTTAAGGTCAAGGGCCAAAGGTGAGGCCCACCTCTAGACAAGCAATGGCCCAGAAACAGGGCAGAGGTGAGCAAGGGCCAAGGAGGGGAAGCGAGATAGGGCTGGGCTGAGCTCAGGAACCTTCCCAGCTGTCATCATCATCAACCCAAGCCCATTCTTTCCCCAAAAAAAGCTTAATGCCTTTTGCAGCTGCAACTGGGCGGGCCCGGGATCCGGAAATGGAGCTCACCTCCAACCCAGAGCAACCCCAGCCTCCCTGGGTGGGAACCCAGCTGGGTGGAGAGTGCAGCTTGGCAGGCCTTGCAGGCTGACCCCTACTAATGAGGAATGTCAGGGGCACCGGAAAATGGAGGACCCCAGAGAGGGCAGAGGCCTAGGATGGCAAGGGAGTGTGGCCAGGAGCCCTACCCTACCACGGATTCAAAGCTCTCAGCTTATATGGCATTCAGGAAGGGCTGGACACGGTTCTTCCCCAACCCTTACCAACAAGGAACTGAACTAACGTTACAGCAAGAGGAATGCAAGTTAGATTTCAGGGAGACCTAGAGGGTATAAGACAATAATTTGCAGCACTTATTTGGGGATCCTACTTTAAAATGTAGGTGCCCCCTCTCTGGGTGTACCCCATGGACCAGAGTAGCCTGCCAGGTCCTTGCCAGGCTTGGGAGTCTCCAGTGATGTGACTCTCATCAGTGACGGGATGGGATCCAAGAAAGGGAGCTTGGGCTGGTTTATAATAATGCATCTTGTTTATAGTGATGGCAACTTTCTCAGAGTCCTCCATAAACACAGGTCTGCATCAGCTCCCTGGGCAGCCACAGCTTCCAACTCTTTGCCTGCCCCCTAATCACAGAGAAAGAGAGACAGAGTGGGGGGAAAGGAAGCCTATTCTCTGGGATCTGATCCTAGAACCCTTAAGGGAAAATGATGCCAAGATCTCCTCCACTCTCTGGTCCCGTAATTCTCCCCGTCTTAGGGATGGGACAACCACAACAAGAGAGAGAAGAGTCAAGCAAGAGTTGGGCTCCTGGAAGAAGGCCACCACCACCATCACCAATAATAATGACAATTACTAACCTTGATTGAGCACGTACTATGTGCACTGCTCAAAGTGCTTTAAATAAATGAACTCATTTGATCCTCACACCACGCCACGAAGTAGGTACTATTATCCCATTTTACAGCGGGAAAACTGAGGCTCACAGAGATCAAGTCACTTGCCAAGACCACACAGCTGATAAACGGGGTTGTCATGAGCTGAGCCCCAGCAGTCTGGCTCCAGACTCACATTCTCTGCCTAGCAAAGGACCTCTCGGTGAGCACAGCCCTGTATCCAAATCTAACGAATGCTCACCAGGCCCTGTCACAACCCCTTGCCCCTCGGCTCCCCCTTAGTCAGTCACCTGTGTTGAGCAGCACTCTGCCAGGCACAGCAAGCATCACCAGGGAGGCAAAAGGTGCAGGCCTGCCCTCAAGGAGCTTGTAATCCAGCTAGAAGAGAGGTGAGCACATGGGAAACTTGCAAGGATCAGAGAAAGCTAAGGGGCTCCACAGTCTCTGCCAGAGAAGGCCCAAGAGGGTCCCTAGGGGAACTGGACCCAGGTCTGGGACCCTCATAGTGGCAGAGGGCCCAGATTCCACCCAGGCACTCCTGTGATCATTCATCCCCCCCAGCTCCCCGGGACCCCGCCCTTCTGGGCCAGTCTCTCCTGCCTCCCACACCCAGGCCTGAGTTACAGGCTCCCAGCCCTAAAAAGGCAGGGATTACAGAGCCTGGACTATCCCTGGAGGAGGCAGCGCCAGGGACTGGCTCTGGCCCACCTACCACCCCTCCCGTACTGGCTCTGACTCCTCGGAGACCAGCCTCCCTCCTCGAGGGAAAGTGAGGTGGGGGCAAGCAGAAAGATGGCAGGCCTGGGACCAAGCTGTGCTGGGGGTCTCTAGCCTCCTGCAGCCTCCTCCTCAGGGATGGGAAAGTGCTTCGGGTGACTGGAGAGAAGGAAAGGGAAGAGGGCCAGGTGTGACCTTGCATAATGGAGGGGACACCCAGGGAGGCCACCCCGCCACCCCACCCCCTTGTTCCAGCTCACTTGTGCCCACACGTCTGCATGCCTCATAGCCTTGGAAAGCTAAGAGCCAGCCAGAGAGGGAGCCACCAAGCCAGAGGCCATCAGGAGACAGTGCTACGGACAAAGTCTAGGACCGTCCTCTCCATTCTCCAAAAACCACCCTCTCCCTCCCCCACTGCCATACCACTTCTGATTTGCTTTCTTCAGAGACCAGTAACTGGGATGGCTTTATTGCCTGTCTCCTCTGCCCTCCCACCCCCAAACACATCCCTCAATTGGGCCTCAGTTTCATTTTCTGGGGCCAAAGAGACTCATGGCCCCAGAAATAAGCCACGAAGCCAGAACCACCTGCAGCCAAGAGCCTTTGCCAGCCACCCAGTTCCCACCCTGGCCGCTCTAAGCCCACGGCACCCTGAGCACACTCAGGTCTCCGGTTCCTTCCCCACACACCCTTCTGTCCATCACTGGGGTTCTTTCAACCCCCAGGGAAGAGTGTCTTAATTAAGCACCTCCTCTAGTCCCGGACTGGAGAGGGACTGAAGTCAGGCATTGGAAAGGACTCCGCTCAGACAAAGCCAGGATTGCCTGGAGGCAGGGGGTTGAGTGGGGTGACCTCAGTCTCCCGCTCCATCCTCTCTGCTCAGGGCATCCACAGAGGAGAGGCTGCAGGGGAGGCAGGCTGAGGTAGGAAGGATGGAGCCCAGGGTGGGTCTCAAGCCCACCCCAGAGGTCCACCTGGACACTCCCTCACAGGAAGCCCAAACCTGCCTGTACCTGGGTTTGGGAACTCGTTAGCCCCACCCCCACCCCACCCCCACCCCCACCCCCACCCTGCCTCTCCTCTCGCTGCCCACCGCAGGGAAGACAGGTTTGGAGAGGCCCGTGAGAGGTGACCTGCTCCCCGCTCCTGAGAGGCCCTTGAGAACAACCGCCTCGGCTTGTACCCACCCCCCACCATGCTAGTTACACAAACCACTTCATGCTGCCCTGACAACCGTGCATTATTTACAAATGTGGAAACTGAGGCTCAGATGAGACCCGCCCCAGGGTTTTTCTGCACCTCGGATCCTGGCACTGTCCTGTGCCTACCATCTCCGGGCTAGCTGGGGACGCCTCTGTAGGGGAGGCCAAACTCGGCAGGGGCTCAAGGTGCCCAACAGGGAACAGCCACCCCCTGGCCACACACACAGGTCCTGGAGCCTGAGGCAGGGGCAGGGGCAGGGGCTCCAAATGCAAGGGGGGCAAGAGGGGCAAGGGGGGCAAGGGCCATGGTGCTGGCTGTCCCTTCCACTGCCTACTGTGTCACACAGCCCACAGGTGTGCTCCACCGTTGAGGGGTTAACCAGCAGGGCCAGGCACAGAGTGGGCCAAGAGGAATAGGAAGAACCTCAGGACCTCTGCAGGAAGCAGCTGGGGCAGATCTGGTGGGCAGTTGTGGGTTGGGTAAGAGTGAGGTACTCAGTGCAGGGCAAAGCGTCAAGCTCTCTGTTCTCCAAACGTGGTCAGGGAAGAGGGGGGCCATGCGAGTCCTCTCTGTGCCCATGCCCCAGGCCACAGGCCATAGCTTCCTGATCCCCCATTCTGGTGTCAGAGAATTCCCCAGCTCCAAGAATCCCAGGCCCTCAGCGTCCCTAGAGACCTTCCAGGTCATCGCCTCTAACCACATTCCAGCACAGGAACCCTTCCAAGCCCTTGTCCAGCTTCTATCAGAACCAGGACGAGAAGCTCACTACCTTACAAGGCAGCCCATTCTACCACTGACCCGCCAGGGGCCTTAGGAAGCTCTGCTTTAAGCTGAGCCGAGCTTCCACCTCTGGGACCCCTCCTTTAACCAAACCAAAGTCCATTCTGTCCCCTAGCCCTGTGCTTCCTGTCCCTACCTCACTAGAAACAGGATGCCGAGGGTTCCCAAACTCTAAAGCCTTGGCACAGCCCATCAGAGACCAGAAGATGGTCACAAGACAGTAATGTCTCCCCTGAACCCGCATGGACCCCACCCCAACCCCACTCTACCTGGCTATCAGCTTCTCTGGGTTTATACCTCCTGACCTGTCCACCCCGTGGGAAGCTCTGCACTGGGCTCTGAGGGAAGGGAAGTATGGGGAAGCATGGGAGGGGGATGGGCAAGGAGAGCCAGGAGGGCTCAGGGCCAGGGGTTTGGGAGCACAGGGTCCCAGGACACTGCCCCCACCACCCCAAACTCTCAGCTCCAGATGCAGGTGCTGGCTCCCAGCTCTGGAGGCCCCGTTGGACTGGCTGAGACCCCCGGCCTGGCCCCAGCCCACTCCTCTCTGGCTCCCTGCCCTCTGGGGGCAGCAGGGGCCAGGCCAACCCCAAGCAGGGTCCCCAGGGCTCATGGCATTTAGGGCCCTCCCGCCCAACTCTCCATCCCAAAACTCATCCTCCCCACTCCCTCCCAGCCCCTGGGCCAGAGGTGTCAGGCAGGTGCCTCCCCTGCAGCAAGCTCTGAGGTCCTGGGCCAGAGCTGGGCTGGGGGACACAGGAGAAGCTGCCAGCTGGCAGGGGCAACTTAAGGCCCAGTGTGAGCCACAGTGGTTCCCACCCTTTAGGCAGTTTACAGAGGGAAGAGAAAATGTCCCCCTCACACCCCTCCACCTGCCTCTGCTCTACCACACTGAGGGGCAGCTTCTCTTGTGGAAGCCCCTGTCCCCAAAGATGCTGGAACCCTAGTATGCAGTTCTCCCTCCTGTTCTCACCCACAGCCACCTGCCTTCTGGCCCTCCTGAGTCGGCTCCTCCCCGCCCAGCACCCACCCTGTACGCCCCCATCTCAGCCCCCCGCAAGGAGCCCAGCCTGGGAGCACACCAGGCTTCCCTGGGTCACCCCCTCAGCCACCCCCTCCCAGCTTCCTCTTCTAGCACAGTGGCCAGCCTAAGACATCTGGGCGGGCAGTCCTGCCTGGGTCCGGAATTGGGGGTTGGGGCACACACTGAGGTCACCCTGCAGGGACTCCCAGCCTGGGAAGGGGTGGCAGGAGGGCAGCAGAGTCAGAGGAGGAGAGGAAGGTGTGGAGGGAGGGTGGGAGGCAGCTGCCCGTGTCTGTTCATTAACCACCTGGATTAGCTATTTCTGCCCAGAGGGGTGAGGAAGGAGCTAGAGCTGGGGGTTGGGGAGGGCAGGGGGCCCTCATGCCAGGCTGTGCCCATGCTGAGGAGTGGAGTGGGGGAGGGTGCTCTGAACCCCAACCCTTCCAGGCCCACCAGCCCCCCTGCAGCCTGGGGCAGCCCTCTGGGAGCAAAGAGAGCCCCAAGGAGGAGAAAGGTCCCCTGACAACAGTGCCAGTGGGTGGCAGGGAAAGAAATGAAGAGGAAGCAATACCCAGGCCCCTGCCATGGGCAGGCTGGTGACACAGGAGACCCCCCAACCTCCCCCCTCCCGTGGTCCATGTGTCCCCACTCCCCAGCTAGCCTCAGTCCCAAGCAGCCACTGATGCCAGCACCTTCCCTAGCAAACCAACTCCTTCTGGTGGTTCTCTCAGCACAGGGACAGCCGCACCCCAGACATCCCTGCCAGCAACACAGGAACATCTGAAGACAGGGGACTGACAGGGTGACCCCTGAGGGGCTTGCCCAGGCCACAGATGTTGGACCAGGCAGTCTGACCTACTCACCTTCCCCGAATTTACACCCTAATGGGTGGTCTAGACTGCATCAGTAGCAACAGCCCAGCAGCCCTACCGGCTCCATCCTCCCTACACACACAGACACACACACACACACACACACACACACACACACACTCATGCACTCACCTTTCCTGCAGGGGCACCACTGAGAGGGGTGGGTGTCTGGGCCAAAGGACTGCCTGGACAGGGCGGTGGCCAGAGGTGGGGGCAAAAGCTGTGGCTGGCAGGAAGCTGGTTGTCCACAGGAAGGCAGTGAGTGAGCCTTGTGTCCAGGCAGGGAGCGGGTGCAAGGAGCAGAGCTGGTCCCAGGGCCACTGCTGGGAGCAACTGAGCTGAGGGCTCAGCTAGCTGGGCTCCCAGCAGCAGCCCTTGGGGCGGGCCAGTGGTGCACCGCCTCCTTCCCGGAGTCAGCCAGCAGTCGGCCCCCTCTGCCAACAGCCGCCTCCTTTAACCCCTGCAGCGCTCTGCTGGCTGCACTTCACCCAGCTCTGGCCAGGCTTGGGCAGGGCACAGGCACCTGGGGCAGGAGCTTGCCAGGAAGTGTGGCCTACCCTTCCTTCGGCCAAAGGCCCAGCAGCCTCCCTGAGGACTCCAGGGGCAGGGCCAGCGGGCTTGGGGGACAGGGGTGGGAAAGGGGGCAGGGAGGACCCAGGACCCCAAGAGGGCCAGGACCCCATAGAAAAGACACAGCTGCAGAGAAATGGCCAAAGGGCTGCAGGGTGGGGAAGGAGGTTTGGTGAGATGATGACTATGATGATGATTATAATGGTAATAATAATAATATAGCAATGCAAACTTTTGTAGAGCTCTCTGCTTTCTGCTCTTTCCAACTCATTTTGTGACTGGAGGCCAGGAATCTCACTTCTGAACCTGTTTTTTCTTCAGCTGTCAAGTGTGGGATAACAATCCCTGCGTTTTCTCTGGGCTGAGTCAGGACATTTGTGACTATATATTCAAAAGTGACTTGAACCAAGCTCTAGTTAATGAAGTACATGCTTCAACTGTCTTTCAAATGCATCAGAAAATAAGATGCATTGATGGAAATGTCATAAAACAAACATACCAAAGTGTTCACTGTAGAATTTAGGGAGTTTATCATATAATCATTTCAACTTTTCTATACATATGAGAATTTTTTTATAACTAAAAATAATGGGGAAAAAGAGATGTGAAATATTTGGAGCAACAAATAAATGATAAAAGTGAAGAAGCAGATAGGATTATTTAGAACTGTGAACTAAAAATAAAATCCTAAGCCCTCTGCCAATTGAACAGACCCCTCTCGGCCAAGGGGACCCCAGAAATGCCTTAAAACTCAGTTCCCAGCCATGTTGGGATGGGAGAGATAAAGCACAGTTACATACGTATGATTTCCCTTCATAAATATTCATGACTCCTCCTATAGCTTGTTAAATATGTATATTTGACTACCCTGCTCTATATAAAATCCTGTTGCCTTTTGTCTCTTCTTTGAAGCACACGTGCCTGGCTTCTGGCTGGGGCTTGTTTTCCCAACCTGTTGGAATGGCCACCCAACAGGCAGCTACCCTTTATGAGAAATAAAGCTCTCCTTTTTCCAAAGTATAAGCCTCGTTAATTTTTTTTAGTTAACAGAACGGAAAGGGAAAAGTCATTTGCTGCACACCTATTGTATGCCAGGCACTAAAGATCATTCTTTCTCACTTAATCTTCAAATCACCCTGATTATTATAGCTGGAACAGGTGACCTCAGAGCAGTTCGGTGACTTGTGAAAGGCCAGGCAGGACCGTACAGAAGAGGATCTCAGACCCAGGCATGCTGGCTCCAGAGCCACGCTCCTCACCACTCAGACTTCCAAAGGCTGAAAGGCCCTTCCTTCTTTTCCCCATCTGGACCAGTGACCTGCATCTCTGAGCCTCAGTTTCCCCTGTTGGCATCCAAAGGTCTTTAAGAACTTTTCCAGTCCTAACACTCTCTAATTTTATTAATTCAACCAAACCCCTCCCCAGGCTTCAGTTTTCCCCAGGAGTACAATGACAGGAGAAGCCCAAAGTAGGGACAAGATTTTGGAGCATCCAGGGCCAGAGGCACACGGAGATGGTCAGCACTTTGGAGGGCTGCCCCACCCCCAATCAGGGACAATGAAATCCTTGGGGGGGAGAGCAGGGGGGATGAGGGGCACCTTCTCAGGGCCTTATGTGGGGGGCCAGAGTTAGAGGTATCATTCCGCCTGCCTCCACAGCAAGCTGACCGCATCCCCTCCCAGATGGAAAGAGAGTCTGGGTTCCTGGAGCCCCAAATTTCGCATCTCAGACCCCACCAGCCTTGACAGCAGCCTCAGTCTGCAAGACTGCAAACGCTGCCCAGTGACGGCAACAATGGCGGAGACTGATGGACTTGTGGGGACACCTGGCCCAGCCCTCCCTCAGCCCAGCCCCAAACCAAGTCTCCCACTCGCTGGCACCAATCCTGGCCAGGTGTCCCCCCAAATAGCCGTATTCTGCCTAACCCCTATGCCCACCCGCACCACAGACGAAGGGCCCCTCAGGGCTTAGGTCAGCCCTGGTCAGGCGAGGAAAGTTAGAGGATTCTGGGTCGGGTCCAGCTCTCTAGTCTCCTCTAGAGGTAGATGGGGAAGTGTGCTATAAAACTGGAGCCCCCTTCCACTCACAGGTCCCAGAACAGCAAAACTCACCATCCACCCCTTCTCCTTCTTCCAGCTTACCCCCGTATCATCCTGATGGACAGCAAAGGGTCCTGGCTCCCCATTGCCCACCACGTTCAGTCTCAGCTCTGCAGCAGGACATCCCAGCCCCCACCTCCCCCACCTTCTCTCCCTCCACCCCTCAACTCCGACTTCCAGGCCTTTCCCTTCACACCAAGCCCTCTTCTCCCTGTCAGCATTCAGGGCTCCATTCAGAAGCCACATCCTCCCTGGATCCTTCTCTGGCTGCACCACTTAGTGGGCACTGCCCTCTCCTCTGAACACCCAGGGCTTTTGCTCATTCACTAATGCCCTGACATACAGTTGGTTGGGTGCACTTCTGTATCTCCCGTTTGTTGAGCAGTGATTTATTCATCCTTTTCCTTCTCCTTTCCTACTTTGTTCAGTGCCTAGCACAGGGTTGCACATAGTAGATTCTCAATAAACATGGAGTGAATGAATGAATGATGGCGAGATGGCTGGCTGGATGATTGGTTAATGCTTGAATAAAAGGGCATTTGAAAATGCTCAATACTGTACAAGGCTGTATCAAGATAATTGTACACAGACTATCTTTGAAGCTATATAATTGCAGGCAGAAACACTGACTGTGCTAGGACTGGGGAGCCACTGAACTGACACAGGGACATCCCAGACACATCCCAGACACATCCCATAACCCCCACATCTGCAGTAGATCTGGAGGCCCTGAGCGACACCTCCTCCATCTGCTCTCAGGAGGTTTTGGAGGTTACACTCTCCACCCCCCACTCCAACATCACCCCTCTCTCCAGCCTGCCTGCTCCAGCATCTGGGCACGGAACCAGGAATGCAGCAGGTCCCTAGAAGCCATAGAGAGAGGAAGTCAAGGAGCTAGAGGATTTTGATGAAAAAAAGCAGCCTTCCTCTTTATTTCCAAGAGCTGTCCCACAACCCATCATCCCCGCCCGGCTTTCCCCAGCGTCAGTCCCACCATCTCTCTCTCTCTCTCACACACACACACAAAAATGCACACACACTCACACACACAGGCACACACACATATGCAGTGAGAATTGCCTTCTAAAGAAGCTTGCTCACCCCCCTTTCTCTGCCCTCCCCGCCCCTCCTCCCAATTCGCCCCCCTCCCCGTCCTAGCCCCGAGGACCAGGATCCCCAGGGCCTCCATCTCCCCTCCCCACCCCCGAGCCAGCCCTTGCCCCTTCCCCTCCTCCCTGCCTCCCACCCCAAGTGCACGATTGCACATCTGGTTCCAGTTGTGGTTGGTCCCTTCAGGGGTAGGCCTGGGGGTTTCTCATAAAACTGAATAATACCAGCCTTGGAGCTGGGTGGAGCTGGGGGAAGGGAGGGCAGGAGGCGAAGTCGTAGGGGAGGGAGAGAAGATGGCAGCCAGAGGTGAGGAAACACAGAACCAAGAAAGGAGAAGGGCAGTGCCTGGCACCGAGTGGGCGCTCAGTGGAGGCCTGTGAGCTGCAGACAGAGGCTGCAGAAATAGATGGCACGGAAGCCAGGAGCCGAGAGAATGGGACAAAGAGGAGGTCAGAAACAGAGACCCAGAGGGAGGGTAGAGATGGGGCTGGGGGTGGGGGACAGCAGCCTGGAGCAACAGTGCGGCCATTGAAGAGGGCAGGGAGCAATGAATTGTGTGTGTTGGGCCAGGTGCTGAGTTAGGCACTTCCACTGGGAAAGGAGGTATGTGACAGAAGGGGACAAAGCGCACAGAGAAGCAGAGGAGAAAGGGTGAGGACAACGTCGGGAGAAAAATGGTGCAGGGCACAAGAGTGTCAGGTCCTATTCTCTCTGGCCTCTCAGCCCCGGCCTCTCAGCCCCGGCCCCATCCAGGGCCCCCAGTGGCCGGGGACAGAAAGGGAGGCTCAACCCATGGCTGCCCTCGTCTGTTCCTTCATCTCACTTTGACCAACATTTCAGTGCCTGCCCCGCACCAAACCATGCCCGTGTGTACCGCCGTGCCGGCCCCCATTAACACCTGGGAGTGGCTGTGTACTCACCCCAGTCTTAGAGACAAGCTCAGAGCAGGTAAGCAAAATCACAGAGCCACTGAGGAAAGGGGCAGGATTTGAATACAGGGCTTCCAACTCAAACCCTTGTCACCATATGACATAACTGGGAATTTCGGGTCACAGTGCTCCCTCTGGGGGACGCCATGTCACGTGACCCCCACACTCAGGTGGCCAGACCCTCAGGTCCTCACAGCACGAAGGGTAAGTTTCTCCGAGCTGGGCTAACAGCTGACCAAAACTCCCAGCAGGGAGGGGTCGGCTTCCCAAATCTTCCTATGCTGGAACCACCATCTCTAGCAGGCCCCATGCTCTCCTCCTCCCTGTCCATCACAGAGATGGCAGGGCCACATGCCCAGGCCCAACACACAGCTGGTGGGAGCCAGACCTGGGGGCCACCCCAGGTGGTCAACGTCTGGGCATTTGAGTTGCACGCTTCCCCTCTGACTGCACCCCTCCACCTGCAGCCAGGGATGAGTTCAGGCTGTGCCCGGGAAGCTTTTGTCTCAGGGTCACCCCTTGGAATGCTAGGGCTCCCTCCAGAGCTGACCCCAGAAGCCACCCCACACTGCTGCCCTGCAGTGGCCCTCATCCTTACTTCCTGATGCCGGGTTCCTCTTCCCTGTACAAGCCTTAAAACTCAGGCCAGAAGGAGGCAGGAGCAGGGGTACCCCTCCTCACCACTGCAGCCTGTTTCTTCCCATTTGCTCACATTTGCACCATCTCTTGCACCCTTTGCTGCACACTCCCCCCTGGAGGGAAAGTGCTGGCCCTTCCACATTCCAGCTTCCTACTCAGATTTGTACCATAGTCTGAGGGCAGAGGATGGAAAGGGCAGGGACTCAGGGGGAAATGGCCTGCCAATAGCTCATCCCCAGGGCACACACTGGCAGCCCTCCCTCCTCTAATCCTGCCTCAGTTTCTAGCCAAGAGCTTCAGACAGGGAGTCAGGCATTGGGTTCTAGCCCAACTCAGCCACCAATGCCCTTGGTGACCACAGGAAAGCCTCAGTCCCTTTGGCTCCAATCTCCTCATCTGATGGCCTTAAGGTCCCTTTGAGATTCCTGGGAACACGTTTCTAGGCAGATGTTGGTCCTTGGCAGAAAGTCCCTGCTGATGCCAGTTCACTGCACACAAATCCCTTTTCTTCCCTGAGAAGCATGATTTTAAAGCTGGAAGGACCCTGGAGTCCCAGGGCAGGATTTCCCTCGGGCTTATGCCCACAAAGACCACCGGCTTCATCCCGGTCCTTTCAGGGAGCTCCTCCCTGCCATAGTGCCACACCCACCACCCCAAACCCATTATTACCAGGCTCCTAGCCTGGACCATCAGGGGCTCCCCACACCGAGACTGTCTGGATCTCGGGAAGGTGTTGGCAGGATCCTGACGAAATTCTTAGAGACAAGATAGAAAGCTGAGTGGATTCCTTACCAGCCAGTAAAGGGGTGTTGATTAATAGATCAATGTCAACTTCTCGATTTGCCAAAGGGCTCTGTCCTTGCCCTGGCTTGTTCAACATACTTATCAGTAACTTAGGTTAAGACTCAGAAGGGAAGCTTACCAAGCACAAGAAGGAACAACAACAACAAAAACAAGCAGAAGGAAGAACTAAGATGCTGAATTGAATTGAAATGCAAAACTGACTTTATAAATGGGCCAGAATTAGCAAGGGAAAATTTCTTTTGGGGTAATGTTATGAACCAGGGTTCAAAAATCATAAAATACATGAATTCATAATAGTTCATTCAGGGAAAAGTCTAAGAGTTAGTGAAATCAGAAATTCAATTTAGCTGACAGTACCATATGGCTGCCCCCAAAAGGCCCAAGCACTTTTGGTTGTATTAATAGAGGTATAGAGTCTAGACCAAAGGAGGTGAGAGTTCCACTCTACTCCATCAGACACCATCAGAAATTTCAAGTTCTCTTCTGTACCCTAAAAACCAAACAGCATCCAGAGGGGGACAGCAGTGTACACTTAAGAAACATTTGTTAATGGGTACACTGCAAGCCCTGACTTCAGCATGACACAATTCATCCATGTAACAAAAAACACTTGTACCCCCTAAATTTGTTGAAATAAAATATATATTTTTTTTTTAAATACTTGTTGAATAAAAAGCACAAGGAAAGGTTAAAGAAATTGGGCCCAACATTTATTTCAGACAACAGAGATAGGACACAACAGGCATCCCCAACTACTTGAAAAATAGACTTGGGAAAGTGAGCCAGGGCAAATGCCACTGCCCACTTACACCTCCCTTGTCTCTCTGCCCCTTCATCTCGGAACTCCTTGAAGCCCAGGACCATTTCCTAGTCATCTCTGAATGGCCAAGAGGCAGAAACAGCCAAAAGCAGCTGCTAGGGATGGGACAGCATCCCGCAGGGCTAGGCCTGTGGGCGCTGGTCAGTGGGGAGCGTGCTGGCCGTGCCAGGAGAGCTGACCTCTAGCCAAGCCACTTGCTGGGCTGGGGCAGGGGAGGAGGGCTGGCTGGTGGCTGAATGTCTGGCTCACACCTGCTGCCCCAGGCAGGCCCTGGTGCTGGCCAGCTGGCCTCCGACCCTCAGAGCTCCCTCTCGCCACTACCCAGCAGCCCTATGAGGATTGGTTCTTGCTGGGCACCCTTGCCCAAAGCCCAGAGCTGCCCACCGGCCCAGGTCCAAGCCTTGGGTTCCTCTCCCTCCTCTCCTCTTCCCTCCTCTAGCCCCTTCCCTCCTCTCTCATCACCAGCAGGGCCCTCTCCCCTACAACTCTTCTGTGCATCCACGTCCCTTCCCCTCAGCCCTCAGTCTACCCCCCCCCCCGCTAGCCACGCCCTCTCCCTGCCACCTAGCCTCATTCCCCAGGGTTCTGCTCAGAGCCATCTCCGTGCCCTGGGCTCCAGGCAATGAGCTGTGGACAATTTACCCTTTGCAACACCCTCCCTGTCTCCCCAGAGTTTTTAATGATGTGACCCTTTCAGGGTTGGAGACAGCTGGAGACTTCCCTCCTGAGGACTTCAAGTTCTGCCCCTACAGATAATAATCACTTTGCTCCACCTTGAAATGGGGCGCTATCCCTCCCAGGCATGAGAATCAGAGAGACCTGGCTTCATCCTATGAGGCCCAGGAGTGGGGGCAGGGGTGGCAGAGTCCAGGCTTCGGAGTTGCATAGACCACGTTTGAAGTCTGGCCGCCCCACTGACTGGATGTGTGTCCTCAAGCACATCACTTAACTACTCTAAGCCCTGAGTGCAGGGTCTGGCACAGAGCAGCCCTCCCTAACTGTTAGCTCCCCCACACCCTCCTCCTTCAAATAAGCATCCCAACCCCATCATAGAGGCATAATTCATCTCTCTCTCCCCTGTATCTCTCTGGCCCTGTTTAATAAATCCTCTAATTTATTGAGCACTTTCCAGTTGCCAGACACTGTTCTTAGAGCTTCATTAACTCATTTTAATCCTCCCAACTACCCATTGGGTATTGACCACTACTGACCCCATTTTATAGATGAGAAAACTGAAGTTCAGAGACATCAGCTACTATTGCTACTCCTCTTCTAACTAAAGCAGCAACACCAAGTCATCAGGGACCTCAGGGGCTGGCTAGACCACACCCCGCCCAATGCAGGGCTCTCCTTGGCCCAACCCAGGCCCTCAGAGTTCATTTCCTACAACCTGCTTCCTTGGACCCCTGGCTCTGCTTCAGAGAACAAATCCCCTCAAAGCTTTATTCAACAATCTCTCTCTTTCTCTCACACACACACACACACACAATCACTCACAATCTCCCAGAGTAGTGGCTTCCCAAGCCGGACGTCCCCAGCTCTTTCACAGTTTCTAGATTCTTCCACACGCCAGTGCTCAGTTGTTTCTCAGGATCTGATCCTTTCCCAGTTGGCCCCCATTCCTTCATTCATTCCACAAGTGCTTTCTGAGCACTCGCAGTGGGTCAGGCCCTGTGCAGCCCTGTGGGCAGAGCATGAACACAGCCAGATGGAGCCCTGCCCTCAAGGAGCACTTGGTCTAGAAGAAGGACACACTGAAGCATCAAAAACACAAATATACAACACAAATAGTGTTGCATGATCTGAAGGGAAAGAACAGATGGCCAGAGGGAGAGACTGCTTAGATCCCAACAGCTGATGTGCACTTAGCATGTGCCAGGCCCTGACATGGACCCGCTACTTGCACTGGCCCATTTCCTCCTGCTACAGCCCGGGAGTAGGTGTTATTCTAACCCTAATTTGTACAGCTGAGGGAGCTCACACATGAGAGGTGAAGCCACTTGCCCAAAGTCAATGATAAAAAGGCAGCAAGTAAGCAGTAGTGATGGGCCTGGATTCCTGAGTCAGTGCTCCTAATGGCCGTACCATATTGTCCCTAAGAGGTCCAGAGCAAGCTCATGAAGAACGAGTTCCCAAACCAATGACCCCCCCCACACACACACACACACACACACCAGGAGCAGCCTGTCCAGTGCAAGGGCAGTGGGCCCACCCTGGCAGTGACCTGGACACCACACTGTGCTTCAATCTGTGTACCCTAATGCAGCATTGGCTTCACCAAGAGGGCAGTCCCCAGACTCCAGACTCTCAGCTTGTTCTCCCAGTGGATGACTGGGACTTCACCTTCAGATATTTGTCCTTTACCCTGGGGGGGGGCCTCAAGGTGGCTGGAGGGACGATCCAAAGCAATGCGAATAGGGCTGATGGCCACCTCCTCCCAGCAGGGCTTGCTTGAGACATGGCTCCTGGTCTCACCAATGGGACCAGGGTTGGGCCAAGAAGGTGCCTGAACTCAGGGAAACAATCACCCCAGCCTCTCCCCAAGGCCACCCAAGGAGGACTCACAAAAACATTGATAAGAATGAATTTAGAGTCCATCAATCCAATCCTCTCCTTAAAATGATGTGGAAAGTGAGGTCCGAGGAGGACAGGCAGGGAGTCCCAGAGTCACCGTAGGGAGGAACTCAATGGAGTCAACCCAGTGCTCAGGCCCCCGCATCACACCGGCCCCAGGAGAGGAGGAGCTGACCTGACCCGTCTGGGCATGGAAACAGGAGCCTCACCTTGGCTCCCAACGTCCATTAGGAGGAAAAGAGCCGCTCGGGCCCATGGATGGGGAGGGACCCACAGGGCCCCAACAAAGGATGCTTGGGCTCCAGGTGCACCACGGTCCTGCCCTGCACAGGACTCCCAGGCAGAGGCTGGGCGGGGAAGGGTGAGAGAGTAAGGGGCCACAGCAGGAGCCCATCCCTCTGGGTGCTCCTCACCAGGGACCCCATGGGGGACTGTTTTCTTGGAACATTATGTTCAGGCTGTGAATCTTGGCTCAAGCCATCTACCCTGGAGAATCTCCAGCTGCCTGTTTAATAATGTACAGCTAATTGGCCATTAACTGCAGATTAAAAAAAAAAAAAGTTTGGTTGCTGTTTTTGTTGTTGTTGGTTTTTTGGTTTTTTTCTTCTGGGTACTTGGTGGTGGCTATGAAAAACAAGTCTTCTCTGGCTAGCATCCAGGGCAATCACAGCCTGCCGTGGCTGGGGGATCCTGGCAGACCCCACCTACCTGTGTCCACCACCGCCCCTCTGAGCCCAGGCACCAGAGTACCCACCTCCACACTCCTGGTGACACCTCTAGTATGCTACCCTAGGGAAGCCACACGGTGGCCTAGGAGGGCTGAGGGAGAGGATGTGGGATGTGCTGGCAGGGCAGACAGGGGGCAGAGGGAGCCAAGCTCTCAACAGGCCCAGTGCTTCCCAGGAATTCCACTCCTGTCTGCCAGAGTCAGGAGCAGAAGGTGGAGCTGGCCTAGCCCAGCCAGGTGTGAGAGCTAAGTCAAGAGCCAGGTGGCCAGCTCTCCTGGCTCAGACTAGGTGAGGGAGCCAGGACACTGGGGCCTGTCCCCCTTGGCTCCCTCTCCTGAGCTTCTGCTCTGTTTTCTGTGTAAGAGCCAGGACTTTCAGTCAGATCAAGGGAGCTCAAAGCAGAAGACTCAGGAGAGAAGTTAGGGCCAGGAGGGGAGACATGAGGCCTGAAAGAAGATGCACAGTGGACAGGAAAAGTCTTGGGTGTCGGCAGCAGCTGGCCAGGCCAGGAAGCCTGCCGGACTTTCTTTGTCTCTCCAGCCGGCAAGGCACTGCCACCCAAGACATGTGAGCAAGGCAGTGCAGCATGGTGGTAGGAGGGACCAGAAGCCAGGGGGCTGGGCTCTTATGGCTCCACCTGGCTCCCTAGTGACCCTGGGCCAGTCTCATGCCCTCTCTGGGCCTCCATTGCTATGCCACGAACAGAATTGAGTTGGGGGTCACCCATCCTGCCAAGGCATCTCAGCAAGAAAGGGGCTGCCAAGGCCAGATGCAGGGCAGCCACAGAGGTCCATAATCATGATGATGATGGTGATGGCAATGATGATATGTTCATTGATGGAATGTTCTAGGCACTATATATTGTTTATTTCTTCCAATAACTCTAACTAGGCAGGGACTGTTATTATCACCATGATACAGATAGGAAACTGAGCCTTGGAGAGGTTTAGTCACTTGCCCAAGGTCCCAAGGCTACAGAGTAAGAGAGGCAGAACTTGGACTCAGGCCGTCTGACCTCAGGGCTCTTTACCATGCTGCCTTAGAGGCTCCAGTCAAGGGCAGTGGCCCAGAGCCCACTGCCAGCAACCCCAGCAGCATTTCCTGCCCTCCCTGTACATCTGTGCCAGCTGTCCCCTCCTGCCATCATCCAGCCTCCCCTCTCACCTGGATGGGGTCGACAGCCTCCCCTCAGTTCTTTGCTTCCTTCCTGCTCCCTAGGCCCCCGGGAGCTTTCTTCTGTACCCCAGGGCAGGGGCACACACAGACACAGCCACACAATCATGCATACTCACACACCCATATACACACACTTGTACTCAAACTTATGCACACACAGGCAAGGAAATCTTTGCACATGTACTCCTATGCATAAAGGCCCCAAAGATCCACACTGGCAGACACTTGCCTCAACACAGGCACATGCCCAGATACACACACGTACACAGGATCCACAGACACACACAGATCCATGTGCACACTCCCATGCACGCACACACACACACACAGGCCCGCAGGCACATTTGTGAGCTCCCTCCATGGGCTGTCTGGGCAGGCAGGGCTGGACAGGTGTCCGCCATGCCCCCTGGGTGGTATTCCAAAGGCTATTAATACCACGGTGCATTCCTGGCCCAAGATAAGCGGCCCCAAGCATCCTGGCACGTTCCAGCCTCGGTGTCTCACCCCTGTGGATTCCACACCCGCAACAACGTCCTGCAGGAACCACAGAGGCTGGCACCGCCCACACGGGGGCCTGGGCCAGGAGCCGGCCACTCTCCCTTCTATTCTTCTTCCCTCTGTCCAGGGCCCCCAGGCCCATGTGGACCTCAGTTTCCCCCAGACACATACGCATGGGGAAGGAGAGCAGAGGTCTGTACTCTTCCTGAGAAGTGGGCCCAACTACAGGTCGTCCTCCCCCACGGTGCACACCCACCGCTGTCCTTCCAAGCTGCCTCGGGTACCAGGTTCTCAGCGCCTGGGCAGAGCCTGGGGTGCTGGGAGGTTACTGGGGGTCGGGGGTGTTAAGTACCTTATCGCATTGTTATTGCAGCCATGTGACAGGTGAAGGGACTGAGGCTCACTGAGATGGAACAGCTAGGAAGTAAGAGACCCAGCATGTGAACCCAGGTCTTCCAACTCCTCAGCCAGGGCTCCTTCCATGGAGCCCTCCCGGCCGACTCTGGGGGTCACAGATCCCCAGTGCCCCTCAAGGAAAAAGCTCGGGTTCATTACAGGCTCAGGAACGGGGGACTCTCAGTAATGCACACACACACACAAGAGTGATGCCCCCAAAAGTGCCAGGCATTTGGGGGATGTTCTGGGGCCTCTGCAACTGCCTGAAGCTGGGAGGGTGGCCCTATAGCAGGGGACAGGAGGATGTGAGCCCTCCAAGCCCCAGTCATACAGGGCTCCAGAGGAAACTGGGGAGCTGCAAAGACAAAGGGGCTGGGACTTGGGGAACAAGACAGGCCCCTGGGGATGACATGGACACACAGAGTCCTGAGGGGCACAGACCAGCGGGGAGTAACAGGGACACAGAAAAGTCAGACAGGAAAAAGAAAGAACAAAGATATTAAGAAAAGGAGGCGGAATCTGAAATACCCAAAAGAACGTGGTGGCAGGGAGGGGATGGAGATGCGGGAACTGGAAAGTTCTGTGGGATCCTGGTAACCCCAGGGAGCAGCCCCCACTTCAGTCTCTTTCCCTCCTGTGGCCCCACCAATATCCTAAGGCTGCGGTTTTAAAGTCTGTGCGTGAGCATGCACATACACACACACACACCCCCCAAATCTTAAGCGTCCCTCTGGGCAACTCCGTCAATGAGGTCTGGAGCTGCCCTGGGCGTTTCTCAGATGAGAACGGGGCAGCCCGGAGAAAGGCTGCGGCTTCCTGAAAGGTCCCCTGGATCTCAGGGAGAAAGCTGGGAAGAGGACCCAAGTACCCCCACTGCCTCAGAGGACAACCAGAGCAGCCAGCAGAACCCGGGCGTGAGTCCTCCTAAGCAAAGGAAGGAGAGGACGGAAGCAGCCCAGCAGCCCAGGGAATCTGGGGTGTGACTTTCCCACCCCCAAGGAGATAGGATCAGGGAGGGTCAGAGCAGCATCCCAAAGCCTGAGAGCAGCCTACCAAACTCAGAGAGGGCAGGACCTTGGCTGGCAATGAAAGCACAGGCCAGGGGCACAGGGAGCAGGGCCATGGCGGGGAGTACAGCCGAAAGAGGGGTGTGTTCCCATGAGGCCACCCCCAGGCCGCCTGCACCCAGCCCAGCAAGGCAGCTGTGCTTCCCAGAATCCAGTGACCCCAGGGCCAGCCCCTTCTGAGCAAGCCAGGCAGCCTTACAAGGACATCTCAGGGGAATTTATGGGATGGGGCAGCCGGGAGCTGTCCCTCCCTGCACGACTTCACCCCAAGGTGCCGCCTTCCTCCCACCGCCTCTCCCTCTCTGCACACACACCCAGCCCCTTCCTGGGGACAAGGTGGTGGGGGGTCAGCAGGCCAAGGCTACGGATGGGAGGGGGCCAGATACTGGGCTCCCGATTTCACCAGCTGGGAGCCTGGAAGCAAGGCAGAGGGGGAGAGAGGAACAGAAACTGTGAAATAAGGACCCATCAGAAAGAGTTAGCGTGCATCCCCAGTTGATCGGTGAAAAGACAGAGGCGATGCTGTATGTCTACAGCGTGATTACTACAGAAACGACAAGGCTAGATACAGCCTAGTTTCCAAGTTCATCTGCCTGATTCAAACAAACCAACCATAGCCAGACATGTTTGAAATAATGAGAGAAAACTGAACACAGGACGTGGTAGTAGCCGACCTTAAGAATTTATTATTAATTATGTTAACTGTGATAATGGTATTATGGTAATGTTAAAATTAAAAGTCCTTATCTGTTAATGATACATACTGACGTATTTAAAGTGAAATGATATAATGTCTGGGATTTGCTTTAAAAACACTCCAGAAAAAAAAAATAAAGAGGGGGAGGGAGGGGAACAGACGAAACAAAAACAGCAAAAAGCTGATGGTTGCTGAAGCAGGGGTGGGTACAGAGGAGTCCATGATGCTATTCTTGCCACTTCTGCATAGCTCTTAAATCTCCCGTAATAAAGAACTGATACACACACCAAAAAAGAACACCCTAGAGAAGGAGAAGTTCGTCTGATCCCACATTTCCCAAAGTGTGATATGCAAGATGATTTCAGTTGGAAACACGGCTCAATCATTTTCACATTTATGTATTTAGAAAAAATAAAAAATAGATCATTGTACATCAAGCCCACAAATTCTATCACTTAGAATGAGTAAAATGTTAGAAAAAAGCAAATCGTTTCCTTAAAAACAGACTGAGTCATAGTACAGGGTGGTGATAACAGATATGGTCAGGTGGGAAGGAGAACACGCCTGCCAGCGGTTAGGGAACCGTGAGCTCACCCCAACTCCCCGCTGCGTGGAGAGCTGGCATGTGTCCCCACACGGCCCGAACCCTTGTCTGCATCCTGAACATGCAGCTGCAAAGCCCCACCTGAGACATCCACCGCAGAGGACGACCAGGCTGCAGCGGTGGGGGCCAGGATGGAGGGTGACAATGGTAAATAACAATGACAACAGCAGCAGCTGTTTATCGAGGGAGGGTCCGGCCTGACTTTTTACTTCCACTTTCTCCAATCCCCACTCCGCGCTCAGAGATAGACCTCAGCTGCCCATTTTGCAAATGGGGAAAGCGTGACTGAGAGAGGACAAGTGACTTTCTCAGGGTCCCAAGGCCAGTGGGTGGCCGAGCTAGAATTTGAACCCACATCTCTCTGATGAACCTTGCAGGCAGGCAGGCAACCAGTCCAGCAGGGGCTGAGGCCCGTGCAGAGTTGAGGCAATGAAAGAATTGGAAAGTAAGGCAAGAACCATGTGACCCGCAAGAGGGAAAGGAGGGAGAGGAAGGCGGGAGGGCCTGGGCTGCATGACCAGTTTGGGGAACCTGGACAGTCATCACACAGAACAGGGAAGGCAGGGAAGACAGCAGCATGCTGAATGGAGGTTAGACCAGGAGAGGAACTGGAAGGTAGGAATGGAAGGCTGTGAGCCTCAGTCAAAATTTCATAACATCACACTTCTGTGCTTTGGGCTGGAATTGTACCAACTCAGTATGGGCATGTAGGTTATTCACGCCTCCTGGGAGCTCTGGTTAGTAGTCTGAATGTGTTTGATTGATAAAATGGGGAAATGAGTATAATTTCTCAAAATGTGAGATGCACAGAGGAAACAGCAATAAAAGGGTCCATTCATTGTCCATCAGAGCCTGAAACAAGCCTGGAGACAGAGGGGCCAGGCTAGCGCCCTGGAAAGGCTGCCTGCTTGCCCAGGTCCCTAACTTCACACCTCTAGGAACCTGGGCATGGAAGGATGAGGGACACAAAACTTCTGCAAAGCCCTCAGCACCCCGGAGATGCCACACCACCTTCCCTGGAAGCCCAGGCACCCCGGGCGGCCCAGGCCCCTCAACAAGTCCTGCCTCCCACTCGTGCATCTGCTCTCAGGACCAGGGTCCTGTGTCCTGGGTTAGGACAGGCTGCAGGGAGCCAAGTGCTGCGCCACAGGGGCCGGGGACTACTGGGACATGGGCGGCACTAGGGGCCTGGCTTCACCCATTCCTTAGCTATGGATGCAGCGCACGCAGTTTGACCTCTCCGAGCCTCAGTTTCCCCCTCCTCCCCGCCTTACCCTCTCTGTTCCTGCTAAACTGGAGCAACAGTAACAGCAACTTCCTCATGGGGCTGTTTTGAGAATTTATTGACACAGCTCATGCAAAGTGCTTAGCATGGAACCCGGTGCCTAACTGCTTAGTAAATGATAGCCACTATTCTTGTTATTACTACCATTACTATTATTACAGACTATCCCATCCGAGACCCACACTCAGGCCCTTCGGCACTGAAGGTTCTGAGCAGACTGGACAGACGGAAGCGGCAGGGTAGGCAGCAGCCGTGGACATGAGGGGCAGCCAGATGTCCCCAAGGGTGCAAGGTGAGAGGGGCAATTGGGAGCTGCAGCCTCCGCCTCTCCAGGAATGCGGGCCTGAGGCTGGGTGGGTGGGGGTGAGGGGAGATGCCTGGCCTCTGAGGTCAGGCCCTATTCAGAGCTGGCAGAGTGTTTATCATCGTGCTCACGTGTGCGGGGAGGTGGGCAGGCGGCAGGAGAGGAGAAGCCGCTGCAGAGAGCCTGGAGGAGCACTCTGGAGGACACCGCTGCACAGCCCCTCATACACCCCTGTGTCAGGGTTCTGGGAGACCCCCCAGTCCCTCCTCTAACTCACCTCGTGAGTGGTGGGGCAGGAGAAGTGCCAGCTTCACACAAAGGTGCCCCCCACTCATCAGCCCAGCCAGGAACAGGGTGTCCACCCCACAATGTACACCATTTACAAAGTTCTTCACAGCAACCCAGCAAGCAGGGTATTACTTTCATTCTCCCCATCTTACAGATGGGGAAACTGAGGCTGAAGCTGGTCCGGCTTGCTGTCCAAAGATGCTCACCGACACTAGTCCCACCTCCTGGTCCCCACCCCCGGGGAAACAGGCAGCCTTTCCAGGGCACTACCCTGGCCCCTCTGTCTCCAGGCCTGTTTCAGGCTCTGATGGACAATGAATGGACCTTTTTATTACTGATTCCCCTGTTAACCTTACATTTTGAGAAATTACACTCATTTCCCCATTTTATCAATCAAACACATTCAGACTACTAACTAGAGCTCCCAGGAGGCGAGAATAACCTACGTTCCCACACCGAGTTGCTAAATTCCAGCTGGGCTCCCAGGAGCAGATGCAGGGAAGGGGGCGTGAGAACAGATGTGGTCTTAAGGGGGCACGATGGCCCACGCTGTTCTCCCCAGGTCAGTGCAGGACTCCCAGACTCTCCTCCAGCACCAGGCCGCTCAGATCCCTATCTGCCCCTCCAGACACACCCCACCAGTACAGGAAGGCTCAGCCCTCCCCTGCCCAACACAATCATTTTTATCCTTGAGATCCCAGTGAAGGGGGTCCCACCTGCTCCTTCAGTTCCCTGGGTCCCTTCCTGGCTCACTACTGCCAGAAGGCACCTCCTTAGGACGAACCCAGTTCCTGGTAACTGCAGTTTCAAACTGTTTTCTCCTAGGTTGTCCTCTGAGAAGACCAACAAAATCAACTGGTTACCCTTAGTGATTGTCTGGTACCGGCTCCTCTACTGAAGCTCGAACAAACCTGGACCTCGGTTTCCCCTCATGGAAAGAACAAGGACAAATGACACACAAGGAGATTGGAGGATGCCCAGGCCCCTCAGTAAGAGAGGACTTTAGGATACATTTAGGGTTTTCCTCTTGCATGAAGGCCCCTTTCTCCCTAGCTTCGACATCCACTTCCCAAATCCTAGGAAAGTCAGGCCTCGTCCCCTCCTTTTCCCCCAGGAGCTTACAGAACTTCAGGGAGCTCTGCCGAGTTAGGGAGCCTTGCTCAGTGGCTTTGGCCCCCTTGCTGGTTCAAATCCCAGAAGATCTCCCTGTATCTCCAATTATTATTCCCCATCGCCATCTCGGGATATGTCTCTCTCTCTCTCTCTCTCTCTCTCTCTCAGACACACACACACACACGCACACACACACGCACACACACCCGCCCTGCAGCCGCAATTCCTGCCTGGGCTCTGTGGTTAACCCACTTTGGTCTCTCTGATTACCCTCTTCCAAACTGATCACACTAGAAAGAGGAACTGCTGTGGCCAACACCACCTTAGCCTCTCCCAGAAGGGAAGGGTACCCCAGGTCCCCAGAAGGAATGAAAACTCCAGGCTGGGAGTGTCCCTTCCAAGTCCCAGAAGGACCTGAAGCCAAGCCTGGTAGAGGGATTTCCACTCTGGCTTCAAAGGCAGGCATTTAAAATCCTTCTGAACACCACCCCCTCACCCAAGAACAATGATTCTCCCACTTTACAAATGAAAGGAGGGATTTGCCCAAATTCTGACAGAGGGCAGGAATCAAAGGTCAAATCTGAAAACTAAAGAGGTCTGGACCAGAATTCCATAATTCCATCCCAAATCTGCCTGAGAGAACCCCTGTATTCTCCATCCACCTCACCCATGCAGACACATGAAATGACTTTCATGCTTCCTAGAGACTATTGGTGTATGTGATGACTGGTTCTCTGTGTCAACTTGACTAAGCTATAGTACCCAGTGATTTAATCAAGCACTAATCTAGGTACTATGTGCAGGTATTTTGTAGATGTGGTTACCACCTACCGTCAATGACAAGTAAAGGAGATCACCCTCCATAGTGTGGGTGGGCATCATCTAATCAGTTGAAGGAAAGCCTTAAGCACAAAAACAGAGAGAGGTTTCCTGGAGAAGAAGAAATCTGGCCTCAAGAACCTGCAGCATCAACTCCTGCCTGAGTTCGCAGTCTGTTGACCAGCACTAAACATTTCACGCCTGCCAGGACCCTGTGAGCCAAGTCCTTCCCATAAATCTCTTAATATATATATTCTACGGGTTCTGTTTCTCTGGAGAGCCCTGGTTGACACAGAGAGTAGATGACAGAGGTCAAGAACCATGGATGGCTCCCATTGGCCATTGCTGGGTTAGTCTGATCAAAGAAAAAAACTAGAGCATTGGACTATAACCTATAGAATGAAGCAAATGTCTAGGCGCCCACATTGACATAAACAAATAATTGGATAAATAAATGGGGATAAGGGACAGTTCTTCACAGTAAAATTCCAATTAATAATTGTAGAAGGAATGATGGAAACAGAAAATCAAACAGACCCAAACTGAGAGATATTCTTCAAAATAACTGAGCATACTCTTCAAAAGTGCCAAAGTCGTGAGAAACAAAGAAAGATGGAGAAACTGTCCCAGGTAGGAGGAAACTCGGGAGAAGGGATGACTGGATGCAACATGGGCTCCTGGAACCTGGTGCCTAATTGCTTAGTAAATGATAACCACTATTCTATTTTCCTAGATCAGGAAAAGGGCAGTAGTGGGGAAACTGGCCAAATTCTACTACAGCCTGCAGATTAGTTAACAGCATTAGATCAATGTGAATGTCCTGTTTTGATAACCATGCATGGTTATGCAAGCTTTCAACATGAGGAGTTGGGTGAAAGGTACATGGAAACTCTGTACTATTTCTGCAAATTTTCTATAAATTTAATCATCTCAAAATAAAAAGTAAAAACAAAAAACAAAAAAAAACTTGGATTCCTAAGGAAGACACAGGTCAGGGTCAGAGTGGGAGCCAGAGGACAGTTAAAGAGTCAAATCCTTGGGAGGGAAGAGGAGTTCATCCCGGAAAGGTGCCCAGATGCCCCAGGGAATGAGACAAGGGATGCTGGGCTAAGAGGGCAGAGGAGGAAGAATGCAGACTGCCCTGGCCCAGGGATAAGTGGCATGGTTATTCCAGCTCTGGATCATCACCTGGGGAGAGCCAGACTCCACATCTGAAAACAATAACCACAAGGCCACCACCACAACCACAGCTGTCACAGATCACTGGCCCCCATGCACCAGGAGCTGGAAAGCACTCTCCGTGCCTAGCTCATTTCATCCTCGCCATGCCCTGCAGTCCCCAGGTCATTGATGATGAAACTGAGAACGAGGACACTTCAGAAAATGGTCCAAGGCCACTCAGCTGTAAGGGAGCAGAGGGCAGTGAGGCGGGGCAGAAAACAAATCAGTCTGACTCCCAAGCCCCCAAATCTTAGAACAAAAGAGACTTCGACTGCCTCCGGTCTGTTTATGACTTTTACAGATCAAGGACTTCAGTCACAAACAAGCTACATGACTTGCCCAATGTCAGAGATAGGGAGTGTTGAAGAGGAAAAGTTAGACTTGGGGGTCAGCTCAGACTCTCTCCTCAAGCCTCTCCCTAAGTGTGGGTTCAAATCCGTAGTCCTGGTCCCACCCCCTCACTGGCCTGTGTGAGCACACTGCTCTGCCATCTGGGCCCGTTTCCTCCTCTGTGCCCCAGTGATTATATTAATACCTATCTGGTAGTGTTGCTGTGAGTATTAGATTAAATAGATCCTGCGTGGGGTGCAGCAGGGAGAAAGAACTGCTCAGGAGGACAAGGACACGGGGCCAGTAGGTAACTGCAGGCAGAGAACCGAAGGGGGTGGGGTATGAGGGCATGGGCCTTGGTCATTCTGCCGAGCTGCCCTGACCTGCCAGCTAGAGGATTTCTGGGGCATTTAGCTGTTTGTTATTTCTAGGGCATTTAGCTCTTTAGTATCCTAGGATCTCAGAATAATAGAACAAGAGTTATCTATTGAGCAAGAGCCTATCACATGCCAGGATTTTACCTCCGTTTTCTCTAAGCCTCACACCAACCTTGCAAGGTCAGCATCATATCAGCAAGATATCAATGCCACCATTTTCACACAGCTGAGGAGACCCAATTTTGGAGGGTGAGTGACTTGCCTGGTATAACACAACTCAGGTAAACGGCAGAGTCAGGATCCACCCGAGCCCAGGGCCAAAGGGGCTCCAACTCTACCAGGCCACCTCTCGTGTCATCCAGGCTCTGCAAACAGATGTAGGTCAGTGGCTTGGGAGGCTCAGAGGGCTAAGACTGACTCTTGGCCTCCAGGAGAGCCCAACAGGAGAGAATGCCGGGTTCACAGGTGCATCTCAGGCCCTCCCTCTGCACCGGCAGGCTCTCTCAGCCAACGGTGGTGCCCCAGCAGGCGGGGGGGCTGCAACTCCAGGCTCACCAGCCCCAGCAGGGGGAAGCCCACCAGCAAAGGCCTCACTCTCCCTGTTTAGCCAGCTCCAGCGGGCACGGCAGACCTCCAAGCTAAAAGATAGAAGCAGCCAGGGAGGCTGGCGTGGACCAGGGGTCGCCTCCCACCCCACTGACAGGGCTCCTAAACTGCACTGCCGCTCTGCCCTCCCCCTCGCACCACCAACCCCAGCCCTCCCTAGATCCCTCACACGCTTGGTGGGACTCCTCTCCTTTGTTCCCTCCAGCATATTTTACCACGAGCCCTGTTCCACCAGGACCCCAGGATTTTCCTCTGCTTCCTCCCTCTCAATTCTCCATCTTCCATTTGCCCCGCTCTCTGCTCTGGGTTCCCGCCCTCCCCCTCTCTAGCTCCTGCAGTCTCTCAGATGCAGCAAACCCTCCTGTGATGTTTACACAGCCCCAGAGTCAGAAATGCTGAAAAATATGAGACCTTTTGGGAGCCACATTCCAGGAAAATGAGAAGCCAGTCAGAGCTCAGTGTCACTTTCTCCCCCAGCCCTGCCCCTCCCTGCCAGTGGGGAGCAGGGTATGTATGGTGTATATGAGAGACACACTCCAAGCCTACTCATTAACGCTCAAACATTTGTCCTATACTCTATTATCTCACAGAGAACTTTAGGAAGATGAGGAGGGGCAAGGTTTTACAACTTCTTGCAACTTTTTATAAAGCAGAGAAGAAGCAGCTTCCCACCCAAGACCCCCCTCATCCTTGACTCCCACCCCAGGCAAAGCCAAAGCCAGGAGCACCCAGAGATCAGACGAAGAAGCAACCTCCTTGGGGCCTGTGTCCAGGTAAACAGGAATTTCCAGGGGCAAACACAGCCTACTGAAGTACTATCAGGGAACCCCAGCATCAGAATCACTGGGGATATTAGAGAATAATACAGATCCTTAGGTCCAACCCCAAACCCACTGAGCCAAACTTGAGGGGGCAGGAATATACTTAACAGGCTCACTAGGTGATGCTGGGACCCGCTGACAGTGAACAGTGACCCTCTTCCCCTTAGTGATGATGAAGTCAGAAAATGATGATGAGGTCTCAGCCGTGGAGGATAGAGGCTAAGTGTGGAGCAGGAGAGGTCCCCTGCTGTAGTGAAATCCATCAGGCTTTGGAGCTAGACACTCAGACCTGAGCTGGAACCCACTCCACTGCCCGCCAGCTGCATGACTGTACCAAGGCATTGCACCTCAATGGCCTCATTTGACAGTGCGGCTAATCACATTTGCTTTATGTGTGGTGTTTCAGGGGTTAAATGAGATTAGTGTCAAGCAGTCAGGACAATCAGGCAAAAAAATGAAATAAAAAGTATCTAGGTTGGAAAGGAAGAAGTAAAACTACATTCACAAAGGACATCATCTTGTATGTAGAAGATCCCGAGAAGTCCATCAAAAAACTATTAGAAATAACAAATGAGTTCATCAAGGTCACAGGGTAGATCATCAATATACAAACATCAATTACATTTCTATACACTGGCAATGAACAATCTGAAAGTAAAATTAAGAAAACAATTCCATTTTAAATAGAATCAAAAAGCATCAAAATATAAGATAATACACTTAACAAAAAAGTACTGTTAAAACTACAAAATATTGTTGAAAGAAATTAAAGAAGATATAAATAAATGGAAAGAAATCTCATGCTCATGGATCAGAAGACTCAATATTGTTAAGATGGAAATACTCCCCAAATTGATCTACAGATTCAATGCAAAGCCTGTCAGTATCCCAGCTGGCTTCTTTGTAGAAATTGACAGGCTGATCCTAAAATTCCCTCAAGGGACCCAGAAAAGCCAGAACAATCTTGAAAAAGAACCAAGTCAGAGGACTCATACTTCCCAATTTTGAAACTTACTACAAAACAACAGTAATCAAAATAGTGTGGTTCTGGTATAAGGATAGACATATAGATCCACGGAATACAATTGAGAGTCCAAAATAAATCCTTATATCTATGGTCAATTGATTTTTGACAAGGGTACCAAGATCATTCAGTGGGGAAAGAATAGTCTTTTCAACAAATGGTGCTGAAACAACTGGGTGACCACATACAAAGACAACATGTACCTTATCACACCATGTATAAAAATAAATTCAAAATGTATGAAAGACCTAAATGTAAGAGCCAAAACTATAAAATTCTCAAAAGAAAACATAGGGGGAAAACTTCATGACCTTGGATTTGGCAATGAATTCTTAGATATGACACCAAAAGCACAAGCCAGTAAGAAAAAACAGATAAATTAGACTTTCATCAAAATTTTAAACTTTTGTGCTTCAAAGCAAAAGGCAAGCCACAGGATGAAAAAAAAAATTTCAAATCATATATTCGATAAGGGACTTAGATCCTGAACATATAAAGAACTCTTACAACTCAATAATAAAAGACAAATAACCCGATTTTTTAAATGGGCAAAGGAATCTGAATAGACATTTCTCCGAAGAAGATATACAAATGACCAATAAGCACAGGAACAGACACTCAACACCATTAGTCATCAGGGAAATCAAATCAAAACCACAATGAGATACCACTTCCCATCCACAAGAATGGCTGTAATCAAAAAGTCAGATAATAACAAGTGTTGATGAGGATGTGGAGAAATTGGGACTTTCACGTGTTGCCGATGAGAATGCAAAATGGCACGGCTATGTTATGGGTTGAATCATTTCCCTCAAAAACATATGTTGAAGTCCTCACCCCCAGTACCTCAGAATGTGACCTTATTTGAAATAAGGTCTTTACAAACATAATCAAGCTGAAATGAGGTCATTAGAGTCAGCCTCAATCCAATACAACGTGTCCTTATAAAAACTTGGACACAGAGGGAAGATGACGCAAAGCAGGGGTCCCCAACCTATGGTGAGTTGTATTATTTCATTATATATTACAATGTAATAGTAATAGAGGTAAAGTGCACAATAAATGTAATGTGCTTGAATCATCCCGAAACCATCCCCCCCTCCCTGGTCCGTGGAAAAATTGTCTTCCATGAAAATTGTTCCTGGTGCCAAAAATGCTGGGGACCACTGAAGTAAAGACACAGGAAGAACACCATTTGAAGAAAGAGGAGTAGAGCAATGCATCCACAAGCCAACAAACACCAAAGATTGCCTGCAAACCACTAAAATCTGGGAAGAAGCCAAAAAGGATCCCCTATCGGTATGTAGAGAGCACGGCCCTGTCTACACCTTGATTTTGGACTTCTAGCCTCCAGAACCGTGAGACAATGAAGTTCTGTTGTTTTACTTCACCAAGTTTATGGCGCTTTCTTAGTGCAGCCCCAGACTTCTAATATAAGCTACTTTGTAAAACAGTCTAGCAGTTGCTCAAAAAGTTAAACATAGAATTACCATATGACCCCACAACTCCGCTCCTAAGTATATACACCCAAGAGAAATGAAAACATAGGTCCACATAAAAACTCGTACATGGACACTCATGGCAGCATCAGTCACAATAGCCAAAAGGTGGAAACAACCCAAAAGTCTACCAACTGATGAACAGACAAACTGTGCTATACTCACACAGTGGAATATTATTCTGCCATAAAAAGGGATGAAGCTACAATACAGATGTGCCTTGGAAACATAACGCTAAGCGAAGCAGCCAGGCATGAAGACCATATACATAAAATCTCCAGAATCAGCAAATATATCAAGACAGAAAGGTCAGTGGTTGCTTGGGCCTGGGGTGAGAGAGAGAGGGATCGAGAGGTGCTAGCTAAAGGGCACAGGGTTGCTTTCCGAGGTGATGAAAATGTTCTAAAATTGACTGTGGTGATGGTCACACAACTCTGTGAACATACAAAAAATCGTTGAATTGTACACTTTAAATGGGTGTATTGTATGGTATGTGAATCATGCCTCAATAAAGTTGTTAACAAAAAAAAAAAATGTCAAGGAAGCCCTCAACCCCAGAAAGCACTGTGAAGTACTCAGCACTGTGCTCGGTGCTCACCAAAAGAACAAGAGACCAATCTCCAGAAGCTATAAACCAGTGGTTCTCAAATGTGGCTGCAAAGGAGATGCATGTGGGAAGTTTTACGTAAATAAACCTTATTAAGATATAATTTACATACAATAAAATGCATCCCTTTTAAGAATAGAGCTCAAGGTGCACACACCTGGAAAACTACCACAATCAAGATAGAGACCATTTCTATCTCCCCAAGAAAGTTCCTTCATGCCCCTTTGCCCACCATCCCCAATTCCAGGTGACTACTAATCTGTTCTTGGTTGCTAGAGTTTTGCCTTTTCTAGATTTTCATAAAAATGGAATCCTCCAGCATGTGCCCTTTTCGTGTCTGGCTTCTTTTGCTTAGCACAATGTTTTTGAGATCCGTCCATATTGTTGTGCATAATAATTGTTCATTCCTTTTTATTGCTGAGTAGTTTCCTACTGTATTATGACATCAAAATTTCCTCATCCATTCACCTGTTGTTAAATATTTGGCTTCTTTCCAGTTTGGGGCTATTGTGAATAAAGCAGCTATGAATATTTGTGTACAAGCCTTTTTGTAGACATGCTTTTATTTCTCTTGGGTAAATACCTTTGGAGTGGAATGGCTAGGTTGTACGGCAAGTGTATGTTGGACTTTATAAGAAATGGCCAAACTGTCTCCAGAGTGGTTGTACTATTTTACTTTCCCACCACTGGTTACCACTTTTAAAAATCCCAATGCCCAGGCCATACCCCAAACTAATTAAATCAGAATCTCTGGGGAGTAGGATCCACGCACCAGTCTTTTTAAAGCACCCAGGTGATTCTAATTTGCAGACAAGCTCTCAAACCACTGCTAGAAGTCACAGGTGCCATGAGACAGGCAAACCAGCAAAAGACATACCATATTCGCCTACAGAATTCCTCACTTTTCCTTGATGATGGAGAGAGAGGGGAGAAGGGAAAATATATACAAGCATCTAGTCCTCACACGACCACCCTCAGCAAACTTTGGTGGTCTCTCAGATTCTCCCCACCCACTATGAGGTAGGAGAAGGCAGAAGGAACAAAAAACAATAAATAAATATTAGCAACTTTTTGACCACTTAATTTCGAGCTTAGTGTTTTAATTAGGTTACCATTCCCAGTGCTCACCAAAACTCTACAAGATAGGTCCTACAAGAATCACCATGTTGCAGATGAGGAAACTGGGCTCAGAGAGATTCAGTAACTTGCCTGAGGTCACACAGCCAGTTATTGACGCAGCTGGGATTTAAACTCAAAAGTCTGATTTCCACGGCCAAAGAGCATAAACACTCCACTAGGCTCAGGGCCATCAACAAGTCCTAAGGACATGAACCTCCTCCCACCCAGCTATTTCTGGCAGCAAGAGAATACAAGCCTCCAACCAAACCGTAAAGGAAGGCTGCAGGTGTGTTTACGAGAGACTAGCGGGAAAGGTGATGTGCAATGTGACTGCAAGGTGGGGGTTAATTATGGGATTTCCTTTCCTTTCAAGCTTAAAGGATGAGATTTAAGCCCTTTCGGTACAGGGGAGGAGACCCAGTCATTGCTGCAGCCTCCTCCCTCCACCCCAGCTGGTACTTGTGACAGGAAAGTGCCAGGGCCTGGAAAGAGGGCAGGAGCGAGCTAAGGAAGGGAGCCAGCGGGCGAGGAAGAGCCGCCCGAAGGCTGAGGCCTGGGTGAGGGGCTGCCCAGCAGCTGCCTGGCCCTTTCATGCAACTCCTGTCTCACCTGGAGCCGACAAAGCGCGTTGGGCTGGAAGGAGCCGCTGTCGTCAGCTCAAAACACAGGGCAAATGAGGACTGAGGAAAGCATTTCTCAAAAACGTACCTGGGTATTAGGGGAAACTGGGTGCCTGCCACACAGGAACTCTCTGTACCATCTTTGCAACTTTTCTGTAAATCTGAAACTACTCTAAAATTAAAAGTTGACTTAAAGTAATAGATATGTAAATAACATATACCTGGAGGTTGCAGAGTCATATAGCAGGGACAAAGGAGAAGAGCAAAACAGAAGAAAATCTGCCGTGTGTACACATACACGGCGATGTGCTAAAATAAAAGCGGAAGACAGATGCTGGGCCATTCATGTTCAATCCACAACAGGAGAGAAACAACTGGGGACAGATAAGGACCCCAGTGAGGGGCAAGGGTGGGAACTAAGGGAGGCTGAGAATTTGCTTCCTCCAGGAGATGTAGGGGGACAGCTGAAGAGGGGGGCTTCATGAACTACAGTGAGATTCCAGTGCCTAAATCAGCTCTTCTCTCTAGCGTCATTTGCTCGCGCTAATTCTCTCTTCTCTTCCCACCTGCTCCCCACCCATCTATCCCAGGGCAGCACCAGAATCATGCAGAAGGCCCTGTGCCAAGATGCCACTAGCCAAGCTGGCTGCCCTCACTGGGCCTCAATGTTGGATCTGTAAAATGGGGCCACCAGGTGCCTCGCCCACCTCACAGAACTGCAGATCAGCAAAAACGCTTTGTGGATTACAAAGTTCTGTCTGTGTAGACAAAGATGATTAAGCATTCATAGCAGGTCTGTTCCTAACAGCCCAAAGCTGGAAAGAACCCAGACAGCAATCAGCAGTGGAATGGATAAATGAATTGTGGTTTCTTCACATAATGGAATACAACATAGCAATAAAAAAGAATGACCACTGCAACCCACAAGAACATGGATGAGTCCCCCAGACACAACGTTGAGTGAAATAAGCCAGACACGAAAGCAAACATACTGCGTGATTCAAATTATATGAATTTCAAGAACAGGAAAAACTAATCTCTTACGATACAAGTAAGGATAGCAATTACCTTTGGGGAATATTGGACTTGGAGGGAGCATAAGGGTTGTTTCTGGGCTGCTGAGAATGTTCTAGATCTTGACCTGGTTTATATATATGTACGAATTTATCAAGATCTACATTTGAGTTTTGTATAGTTGGCAGTATGTGAGTTATACCGCAACTAGACAAAGGACTAAGACTAGGACTATCATTTGGGTTGGAGTGCCCTCTGTGTCAGGAGGTAGGAAGGCTTTTTAGAGGGGAATTAAAAAGTGATTTCGCTGCTACTTCTTTCCTGCTCTCATCCACCCCCTCAGCCTCTCCCCAAATAGCAAGTGTTTGTTTCTCAACATTCCTTTGTTCTGCCCTTTTATTTCCTTATTGGTGCCCCTGTTATGGGCCAGGCACTATTCTGGAAGCTGGGGTGCAACCTCGCCCTCGGCTTTCCTTTGTGCAATCAACATGTAGGTACCATCAACTATGAGGCCCCTCATCTCACAGCAAGTGCATTTTCCCTCAAGCAGGTCCAAGCGGAAAAGATCTGGGCACAGGGTGTCTGGGTTCCTTCCCAGGTTTCACCTATCATTCCAAGAAAGGATAAAGGTGCCTACTATATACCGATGTGCATTTAATCCTCTACAACTGCGGTCCACAACCCCTGGGCCGTGGACGGGTACTGGTCCATGGCCTGTACCCAGCAGGAGGTGAATGGCAGGTGAGCAAGTGAAGCTTCATCTGTATTTACAGCTGCTCCCCATCGCTCGCATCACCACATAAGCTCCACCTCCTGCAGATCAGCAGTGGCGTTAGATTCACATAGGAGCACAAACCCTACTATAAACTGCACATGTGAGGGATCTAGGTTGCACACTCCTTATGAGAATCTAATGCCTGATGATCTGAGGTGGAGCTGAGGCAGTGATGCTAGCACTGGGGAGTGGCTGCAAATACAGATTATCATTAGCAGGGAGGTTTGACGGCACAATAAATGTAATGTGCTTGAATCATCCTGAAACCATCCCATCCCACCGCCCCCCCCGTCCCACAGAAAAAAATTGTCTTCCATGAAACCAGTCCCTGGTGCCAAAAAGGTTGGGGACTGCTGCTCTGCAACCCAGCTCATGTAGCTGGAAGGCAATGGGGGTAGAGTTCAAACCCAGGTATGTCTGATTCCTATGTCCCTACCCTTTCCACCACTCTCATGGCCTCCCAGCAGCCAGGTCAGCACCACCCTGTCTCGGGGCATCTGTGGTAGTCAGCCTTCAAGATGGCCCCATTGATTCTTACATCCTGGTATTCAATTCCTTTTGTAGGCCCTGCCCACATTGAATAGGGCTGACCTGCATAACCAATAGGATATTGTAGAAATAACTGTGTGTCTCCCAAGGTGAGGATACATAAGATATTGTGGCTTCTGCCTTGCTCTCACTTGAATCACTCACGCTAGGGAAACCAGCTGCCATGTTGTGAGGACACTCAAGCAGCCCTGTGGAGAGGTCCATGTGGCAAGAAACTGAGGCCACCTGCCAACAGCCAGCCCCAACTTGCTAGCCACATGACAAAACAACCTTGGAAGAGGATCCTCCAGCCCCAGTCAGGCCTTGAGAAGACTACAACCCCATGAGAGACCCATGGCCAGAACGAGCTGGCTAAGCCACTCCCAAAGTCCTGACCCCCCAAAACATTTATTATTATGAGATAATAAACGTTTGTTGCTGCTTTAAGCTACTAAATTTTGGGGTAATTTGTTACATCATATTACTATGTATAAATAACACAGCCCCTGTCAGAGCCATGGTTTCACGCTGCAGGATCCGTCTGAAGGTGGCATGTCAAGGCATTAAGAACCAGCCACTTACTAGAGGGGTGGCTGGCGAGAGCAGGCTGCACTGGGGAGGACTGACGTCAGCAAGAAGCGCCCAGTGTGGGAGAAGAACTGTGAAAAAGAGACCAAACACAGCACTAGTCCCAGAGCTGGGTTTCCTAGAAATTTCTCACGCACATCATCTATCTCAGTAAGTAAAACCACGTGCACGCAGTTGCTCTGGCCAAAACCCGGGAGTCATCCTTGAGCCCGTTCTCTCTCTCACACCCAGCATCCGATCCATCAGCAAGGCTCTGGCTCTCCACAGAAAAAGCATCCCAGACCCGGCCCCTCCTCGCTGGCTTTCCTGCGAGCGCCAAGGGCCAAGCCACCAGCCTTTCTCACACGGGCAACGTCAGCAGCCTCTTGGCCCATGGCCTGGTGCCTACCCTGGTGTCCGCTCAAGGCCAGAAGGGCCTTCTCAAAGTGGAAATTGGATCAGGACTCTCAGGCCCAAACTCTCCAGCGCTCACTAGTCTCCAGTCACATGGCCTTCTTTCAAGCATGACAAGTTCCTCTTGCCTCGGGGCCTTTGCACAGGCTCTTTCCCTCCCTCACATCACCATGTGACATCATCTGGGTCCCACCTCTCACAACACTTCCTCCAAGGACTCTTCTGGGGCTCCGCTAGCTGAATCCCCCTCTAACCCAACACTCCTGCTCATTTCTGTCATAACTGGTTTGCCTGCTGTGTGCCTTTCTCCCTTCTTAGAATGTAAGTCCCAGGAGGGCAAAGGCCTTATCCACCTTGTTCACTTAGAATCGTGTCTGGCCCACAGAAAAAGCTTAATAAACATTCATTTGATGAATCCTGCCTAGAAGCAGGGGATGGACCAGTGACTTCCAAGCTGACCTGTCTGTAAGATCCAGAGTGCAGAGCTCTGCCATGGCTCTGAGGTTCCTGTTGCCCTTCTCAACAGGAGGAAAAGGCAGGGCAGTAGTAAGAGCTGTGGTTTCTGGGAAAGACTCACCAGCTGGGTGGAGCGCTCACCACCAGTGGGTCCCATTTCCTACTGAGGAAAATCGTATACAAAGCCCATCTGTCTGTCTGGCCACTGCCCTGCCAGTCTACCCTCTCCCCTCTTGGCTGGCCTCCTCGGCTGGGCAGAGCAGGATTGCTGTGTCCCAGTGCATTCTGAGCCCCCAGCCTACGTGAGACTCATCAGGCGGACTACATCCCCCTAAAAGTCGTCTTTGGCATCCCCCTGTCTCCACGAAGGAGGCTGCTGCACAAGGGGCCATCTTCTGCCACACCTCTCTGGGCCTCTCTGGGCCACCCAGGCCCCCTACTGAGACCCTTTGTTGCCAGGATGTTCATCCCCTAATCCTCTCTAAATGTATCCCACTGCTGCCAAGAGATGGAAAGCAAAAGGAATAAGGCAGGTAAGGGTCAAGGAATGTCTGTCAGGAGGCAATAAGGGACAATTAGAAGGAAGCATAAAGGCCCAGAGACAGAGAGTGGGTGAAGAATTTACACTGTGAGACCTTGGGGACGTCACTCTACCTTGCGGTACCTCAATCTCCTCATCTGTACAACCACATGATCTTTTGGCCAATGTTTTATGCTCTTGTGGAATTAAAAGAATAAAATCTGATAATGCACACAAAATGCTTTCTAAGGCCTAAAGCACTGTACTAATGTTCAAACGTTCACTGTTATTAAGAGAAACGGGCACAGGAAGGGCAGTCGGAAGTGGGGTAGACTGAGGAGGAGCAAGAAACTGGAAGGTTCTGGGGTCAAGGGTGGAAAAACTCTGCTCCGGATAAACAGAACAAGGAAAGAGAAGCAGAAACCCACTCTCCATCCAGGGAAGAAAAGGTTGAGGGAGCCAGAAAAGCAAAAGACAACAGAAGGGGCAGGAAACTCACCACACAGATGCACCTACTGCAAGCCAGACCCTCTGTACCTCTGCTAGGTGAGCACAAGATATGCACCACCTACGGCCGTGACTGCTCAGTGAATGCTCCTTTTGGAAGCATCTCCCTTCCTCCTTCCATTCACTGAACTCCTTCCTGAAAGGTCAAGTGTGAACAGCAAAAGTAGAGGGTGAAAGGGCAGGAAGGGAACAGCAATAATGGGAGAAGGTGCAGACACTGGCTGCAAGGAAAAGGTAAGGAAAGGCATTTCTACCTCCAGGCATAGCTGAGCCCACTGGACAGAAAAATTTCCTTCCCAAACTCATAATCCACCCTGGTGTCACCCTACCCCAAGTTTTCCAAGAGGCTGATCCATCAGTCCAGGCCTGAGAGGATGCAACAGGGGCCCAGCCAGCCTGGCCATCCAGGACCCTGCACTCCCTCCAGTCTTTGTGCCTCAGTTTCCCTCTCCCACCAAGCCTAGACAGGAAACACTGAAGGGGAAACTTAGGACCAAAAGGGAACCTGATCAATAAAGAGGGATGGGACAGTCTCTCAGAGGGTTCCAGACCCAGTGGGATCCTGACCTCTGTCCTCATTCCTCACCGCAACTCCACTGCGCCCACTTACCCCCTTCTCCCGCCCTCGGGGTCCTGTGGCTGTGGACACAGTTTTTCTAGGCTGGCAGAATAGGACCAACTAGAGTTATGCGTGGCCTGCGGGGTAATTGAAATGTATCCCCCTCCCCATACCCCCCACTCTCCCTTGAGAACGAGGAGAAACACCTTCAAAGGCCCCTCTCTCGGAGCTGGGTCCCCGCCGGCCACCTCCAGTAGCCGCCCTATGGCGCGCCGCGCCCCCCACCGATCCCCCTCGCTCCCCAGCGCGCCCCGCCCCGAGCCTTCGCCTTCACCTTGACCTGCGCCCGCTCCCGGGCCCCGGCGCTTTGCATAAACAAAGAGAGGAGGAGGGACGACCCGGGCGCCGCCCCCGCTCCACTCCGGGACCCCAAATCAGGCCCGTCCCAAGTCCTCCCGGGCCCCGCCAGCCCCGCGGCCGCTTACCTTGGCCTGGCATTTCCGATGACAGGAGAAGCTGCAGACTGCAAGAGGGCGAGACACAGAAAGAAAGTTTTAGCCGCGAGGTATGAAATGGAAACTCCGCGAAATCTCCTCCCACCCCCGCCCGCAATCCGCGCTTGAGAGGGAAGGAGGGACCGAGGGAAGGAGGGACGGAGGGAGGGAGGGAGGGAGGGGGCGGAGGGGAGCGGCTGCCACAGCTCCCCAGGGCCTGCGGGGCGGGAGCGCCCGGGACTGCGGACCCGCGGGCGGAGAGGCACCGGCCCCCAGCACCAGAGCCCCTCCGGGCGCGGGATGGTGGGGGGAGCGGGGGGAGGGGGGAGGGGGGCGGTTCCTCCGCTGCACCCCTGCCACGGGCAGAGGTAGCCCGGACCCAGGCCCCACGCCAACTCCGCCAAGGTATAAGGGGGCCGTCTCCCCTTACACACACACCACGCAGGCAGACAACACCCGCCAAACAGATCACCCCCCCCAACAGACACAGGCCCAATTCAGGGTCCAGGGGAGGGTCCATGTACACACACATACACACTTACACCCAAACACACACACTCACCCAGAACCACTCCCACCCACAGACACGACCTCATACACATACACAGCCTCACACATGCTCATGCCAAGGAGACCCTCGGACCCAGATCACCAACACACACACACAATTTCATGGGAGACCCTTCAGAGTCCAGCCTGACACAGGCATGTGGACAGATGCTTACACAAACTTCATGTGCATGAGTTGAAACATACACACACACACACAGAGGAGACCTGCACCCCCCTCCCACTACCAGGAATCAAATTTCCTATCGGGTTCCCAAAGCCTGGAATGTCCCCAGCCCTACCGCTCCACCCCCAGGCCCTTGGACTCCACCCAGGGATTTGGTGACACCCCACCCCCCCACCTCCCATCCCATCAGGTCCCACTGGTGGGGTGCGGGGTCTCCTGAGCTGATTTCTGCACTGACGTGGATCTTGTTGGCTGCCCAGGATCTACTGAGGCAGGTGGGTTAGGGGCCCTGGTTAGAGAGCCAGGGAGGGGGAAATGGGGAGCCACCCTGATCCCAAACCCTCAACAGCCACAGCCCAGGGCCAAGCCAGCTGCCCCCTTCTCTTGTATCCAGGGCATCCCACTCCCTTCCAGTTTTGAGCCAACCTGATTCTCAGCAGAATGCAGAAGGGGAGTCTGAGGCACAGATTACGGCCTAGAGCAGCCAAAAGAGGCTCTAGGGTTCCTCACACTCTTCTGGTTTGTCTGAAGCACGTGTGGGGCTGGGGAAGAAGCTGGGAGGCAGACTGGGTGGAGCCTGGGATGTGACCTTGGCCACCGGCCCTAGCATGGGACCTTCTTCTCTCAGGATCTAGTCCTGGGCCAGCTCAGGCCTGTGACTCAGCCCGTGCTGAGCAGGCTTTCCTGACCCCACCACCCACCCAGCCCAGCTCAGGGACATCTCCACCCCTGGCCACACCAGGACATACGCCCCATCAGCCACTGGAATCATACCCATCCCTCCAGCCTTTCTGCTTCTCCCTCTCCCCCAGGGTCCCCACCATCCCAGGTGGAAGCTCCCTCCCTTCCAGAAGGTGTTCCCTCTGGGACACCAGCAGCACCCCCAGCCCATCCCCTTGGCCTTGGCTGGCTACAGAATGTGGAATTGGGAAAGCCTCACGGGGCCTGACGTGGAAGGCCCTCCGAGGGCCACCGTGTCCAGGCAGAGACCTTCCCCTCCACCACCATGGTTCCCACAGTGTGGGTTTAGTTCCTTCAGCGGAGTTGGACCTGACTGAAGATCTCGCCTCGCGCTCACACGCACCCCCATTTAGTCATCCCCACCCCACTCCCCGCCTTCTCCTGAGCTGTGGCCACCCCCACCCTAACGTCTCACGCGCAACCGAAAAGGCATCCCTGAGTGTCCACTCTGGGCCTCCAGCCACAGTCTGGACACAAGGACCACGATGGGGCCCAGGACTCCACCTTCCTCCAGCACACTCCACACTTCTGACAGTTCCCAGAATGCACCAAGCTCTTTCCTACCTCAGGGCCTTGGTACATGCTGCTCCAGCTGCCTGGAACACTCTTCCTGAGCCCAGTACCCCATTGCTCATTGGGCCAAATCCCTCATATCCTTCTGGAAGCCACTCAAAGCTACCCCCCAAGAGGCCTTTCTGACCACCCAAATTAGAGTAGGTCCCCATTATTCCTTCTCAGCACCCTGGTTATTTCCTTCTTAGGACAGTTCACAATCTGAAGTCATCTTGTGTGATTTCCTGCTAATTTGTCTGGAGGCTATCTCCCCATACTGCACTCATGAGGGCAGGGAGCATGCCTGCCTCGTTCACACTGTAGCCCCAGCAACTAGGACAGTATCTGCTTCAGGCCCACAGGACCATACAGTATCTTTGTTCAATTCAGAAGCCCTGCCCTCTGGGCTGACCAGCCCCATGGACACACAGCTGGGCTAGTGCACAGTGTCTTTCTGGGAATGGCGAGAAGGCACCTTTTCTCCAGGCGGGTCTGCCCTGTGCCAGGATGCATGGCTTAGTAAGCAAAGCATGGGTTGGTTCTAGTGCTCTCTCAGTAGGCGCCCTTGGCAGTACATGACCAATGCGTGCATGACCATACAAGACATGTCTGTCCCTGTCACACTGTGGGCAGACACTCAGCAAATGCCCTCAAGTGGAGGGCAGATGGAGAAATTGTCCTTTGAAGCTCTGTATTAGGGAGCAAGGGAAGACCTCCCCCAGCTCCCAGCCCAGAAGACAAAAGCTCAGCAAACTGAATGCAAGTGGCAGGTGCCAAGCAGGACAGGCATGGCCAAGTCCCTACGAATGGATTTTGACACCTTCAGAAGCACCTGCTCCTAACCCCTAGGAAGCCCTCTTGCTGAGGCCCCCTCAGGGGTGCCTCCTTTACAGTCTTGGTCACCTTTCTCAGGTCTTCTTTCATGGAGCAGTGTGGCCTGCTCTCTAACTTCCATCCCTCCTGCTGTAATTTGAAGCTTGGGCATGCCATTCTGCTGGTCTCCCATGTCCCAGGTCAATGAGACAGTCGAAGGTGTTACAGAAAGGGAAACTGGCAGCAGGCTCTTAGGTGGCTGCCCTTGTTTCTTGCCTCTGGAATTCACGCCCTCCTGGAGTTGCCTCCCACACTGAATAGGGCTGATTTATGTAACAAAGCAGGTATTGTAGAAATGAGAGTGTGTGGCTTCTGAGGCTAAGCCGTAAAAGACACTGTGACTTCAGCCTTGGTCTCTCAGATCACTTGCTCTGGGGATACTCAAGCAGCCCCATGGAGAGGGCCCTGAGTGAGGAGCTGAGGCCTCCTGCCAACAGCCAGCTCCAACTTTCCAGCATGTGAGGGAGACAGGTAGGAGGTGGATCAGCCCCGGTCAGTCCTTCGGATGAATACAGCCCCACCTGATGTCTTGACTGCAACTTCATGAAACACCCTGAGCCAGAACCACCAGCTAAGTCACTCATGAATTCCTGACCCACAGAAACTATGGGGAATCATAATTTTGTATTTGTTTTAAACTGCTAAGTTCGGGGGTAATTTTTTATGCAGTACTAGATCACTAATATAGAAATCAGAACACAGAACCACTCAGGTATCAAGAGGCCAAAGGCAGCTGATGCTGGGAACGGAGATCAGAGGCCATCTCCTAGGTCCTACCTTGTTTCTTGGTGCCTGCACACCAATCTTTTTAATTCCTTCTTCCCTTTCCTTACCCTACCAAGCAATTAGTCATCATGTTCCAGAAAGCAACTCCAAAGAGACTATCGAATCCTAGCCTTCCCCCCCAGCTCCCCACCACTGCCCTAGTTCAGCCCAGTTACCCTTCTCTGGACCCATCTCCCCACCAGCCTTGCCCCCTCCCATCCACAGAGCCATAGACCGCTCTCAAGTGCAAACTGATCACATCAGAGCCCTGCATGGAACCCCTGTCCAGCTCCTCAGCACATCTCATAAGGCCCTGCACAGCCAGGTCTTGCTTCCACCTCCAGCCAGTGTCCCAAAAGAGATGTGATCCTGCCATACCAAACTCCCCAAGCAGACCTTTGAGTCTGCAAAAAGTAGGTCTGGAAGGGTGAACTCATATGTATCCTTCAAGGTCCAGTTCAACATGTCCCCCCCTGGGTAATCAGGTGTTTAAAGATGGTCCCTCCCAGCTTATGCGCCCAGAATCCCCAGCTCACAGCCCATGGAAAGCTCTTGTCGCCTTGGAGGATTAAGTATTCCTTTATGATTTGCTCTCCCCACCACCCCCACATCCAGCTGCTTCTCTGAGGCAAAAAGGGAGGTTCTGTTCAACATTGCAGCTTTGTATCCTGCCCCTTCCCTAGCACAGGGCCTGACATACAGATGGGGATCAACAAATGTGAAGGAAATTTGAATCAGAAGAATTGTCTCCAGTCTAAACCCCTGGGACAAGGGGCAACGTTCTGGGACAAGGGAACACACAAGTGAGGGTGGGTGACCTTCATTCTTCAGCTCTAGCCCCTGCTGGGAGAGGGCAGGTAGGGACCCTGGGAGGTAGTCATTGCTTCCCAAGGGGGGTTGGGGGGGGGGGGGGGGGGAGGGAGTTAACCAACCCTTCACCCATTCATCTGCTGATCCTGCTATTTGTCTACACACCACCTGGTGGCATGCAGATGGCTGTCAGCTCTGATGCAGATCATGCACTTGCTGTGTGACCTGGGGCAGGTCACTTAACCACTCTGAACCTCCATTTCCTCATCTGTAAAATGGGGGCAATAATAGCATCTACCTCACAGGGCTGTTGTGAGGATTAAACGAGTCCTAGCATTTATGCTTGGCACAGGGTATGCTCTATATAAGGGGAAGCTGCCATCAGCAGCATCTTCATGGCCTTTGTCTTCACTGTTATACAGAAGAGGCCCCAACTCCTAGACAAGAGACCTAGGTTCTAGTTCTGAGTGCTATCATATAGCCATGTGACCTGAAACAAGTCACTGCCCGTCTCTGGGTCTCAGACTCCTGCCCCCTGACTGGCAGCTTCCAGGGTGAATTGGGCCTGCACCCTTGCCTTCATTAGATGGCTAAGTGTTTAAAACACCAAGACTTTTTAACTTAGTTGGAATGCATTGGGCAGAGCAGCTCTCCCCAGATCCCCCCAGATGTGGAGTTCCACCATGTCCTGCTGTCCCACATTCATTCACCTGCCTTACCCCTGAAGGCCCTGGCATTTATACCCCTGGAACAGGTGGTCTCCAAGCCCTCTTCCACCTGTGAGAGCCTGTGCATTACCTGGCCAGTCTCCCTGCTATGGTTTGAATGTGTGTCCCTCCCAGATTCATATGTTGGCACCCAATGTGATAGTATTACGAGGTGGGGCCTTTAGGAGGTGATTGGGCCATGAGGGCTCTGCCCTCATGGATGGATTAGTGCCCTTATGAAAGGGCTTGAGGGAGTGAGAGCATCCCTTTTGCCCTCCTCTGTCCCTTCTGCCATGTGAGGCCACAGCATTCATCCCCTCCAAAGGATACAGCAACAAGTGCCATCTTGGAAGCAGAGACCAGGCCCTCACCAGACATCAAATCTGTTGGTGCCTTGATTTGGGACCTCCAGCCTCCGGAAACTGTAAGCAATAAATTCTGTTGTTTGTGAATTACCCAGTCTAAGGTATGTTGTAGTAGCCTAAACGGACTAAGACTGTCTCCATCACCATCACTACCCATCTCTTCTTCCAACCGAGAAAGGAGGAAAACCAGGTTCCAACCCTGAGAATGTCCCAGAGGCTGTTGGGGAAACAGCCAGTCTGTGAGTGACAGGGACACTCACTCCACAAGTCCCATTTCTCACTGGGGGGATGGAGTCGTGCAGGAGAACCCCAGCCTCCCCCTCTCCTGGCACCCCTCAGTCCTCCTCACACACCTCAGGATCAACCCCACCTGAGCAGACCATGGCCTCCCACCTCCCAAGGAAGGCCCCAAAATCACGAAGCCACCTACAGCACCCTCCTGAGCCAGCACGCCTGGCCCCCTAGGGGAGTGACCTGTCAAATCAAAGCTCCAAGTGGATGGCAACACTGCCCCCACATGACAGGGCCCAGTGGTGGCCTCAGAGGAGCAGAGAGCTTCATAGTGAGGAGGGGCCCTTCGGTTACCTGCCAGAGTAGAGAACCTCCCCAACCCCAGCCCTCAACCCCGGCTTTGCCTCAGCTGGGCTGCCGGTTTTCTGTCCTGGGGTGGCTTCCTGCCTCTCAGGAACACAGGAAGCCAACATTGTTGGGATCTAAATGGCCTTTTCCTCCTGGACTTGGGTCGAAAAATGAGCACATAGCCTCAGTGTGCACCTGACCCAGCAATAACCACTCACGTGCCCTGTCCAGCCTCTGCTCCTTCCCCGGCCAGCAGAGAGACACAGGCCTGGCTGCTCACCTGCTCACCAGCCACTCAGCCCTGCCCCATCTGTTGACCTCCAGGGCCAGGGCTGAAGGTGTGTGATCGTTAATTTCATGAGTCAACTTGTCTAGGCCATGCTACCCAGATATTTGGTCAAACACTATTCTAAATGTTTCTGAGGAGGTTGTTTTTTTTTAGATGAGATTCACATTTAAGTCAGTAAACTTTATATAAAGCACATTACCCTCCATAATGTGGGTGGGTCTCATCCAGTCAGTTGAAAGACTTAATAAAGAAGACTGATCTCCCTAAGCAAGTATGAATCTTGCCGGCACACTGCTTTTGAACGCAGCTCTTTCCTGGAGCCCCAGGAGACCCTGACAGCCTACTCTGCAGATTTTGGGCTTTGCAAGTCTCCACAATCACATGAGCAAATTCTAAAATAAATCTCTATCTATCTCTACGCACATCCTGTTGGTTCTGTTCCTCCAGAGAACCCTGACTAACGTCTCAGAGGGTGGTCGGGGGCTGACCTGGCTCAGAAGTAGGAACAAGAAGAAACCTTCTCTAGATCATCCCATCCAGTAGTTTCCAAACTTTTATTTTTGCAGCCAAACGCTTCATGCAGATGGGCTCTTATGTGGAATCTCAGTGACGTTGGTTAAGATTTATGGAATGCTTGCTGGGTGCCAGGCTGTGTTCTGAGCTTAGCACACACACATATATTATCTCATTTAATCCCCACAGTCACCCAATGAGGGAGATGTTGCTGTTTGTCCCATTTTAAAAGGGAGGAAACTGAGGCTCAGAGAGGTGATGCAATCTGCCCAAGTTCTCACTAGTAAGCGTCCAAGCTGGGATTTGAATCCAGGACGTCTGAGCCAAGTGCCAGACCACCACATCATCTGGCCTCCTGCTACATTTAACTCCTAAAACCAGAGCTGCTCTGATTGAAGTGGCCAGGGGTTCCAGAGCCCTGACACCTTAAGACTTCCCTTGGATTTCATCTCTTTCCCACCCCTTTGGCCCTCTAAAGCACCACCAAGAACCTGACAGCTCCTTTGGAACAGTTTACAGCCTCTGATCTAGTCTAGCCCCCTCATTAAGAGAAAAGGGAAAGCCAAGCCCAGAGAGGTTAAGTGTCTCACCCAAGGTCACACAGTCAGGCAGTGGCAAGCCAGGGCTTAGAAACCCGGGGTCTTCCTGCCCTACCAGACATCCTCTGATGGACCCAAGGAGGTCTTCAGACACAGGGTGAGAGCTGAGGTCCCCAGAGAGGTAACAGGGGGGAAAGAGTTCCTGGAAACAAGGTTTCCCCAAATCTAACCAGTGAGAGCTTTTGGGTAGGTTTGTCCTGTTAAAAGCTGAGTTGTCTTTCCAGGTACATCCTGCTCTAAGGAAACTGCAGGTGACTATTCCCCCTGTTTCTGGGCTGACCAGAAGGCATTGAGAAGGGAAATGGTCTAAGTCTGGGCCCCAAAGCAGGCCCAGATGGTAGCTCTTGGGCTCCTGAGCTGACGTTCTGGTCTCTTCCCTTGGGTTTCAGCCTGGTGGGAGGCTAGGGCTCTTGAGCAAAGCTCTGAGTCCATCCAGCCTCCCTCTGGGGACCCCACTGCTCATGGGACTCCCATAGAGCACTGTCTCAAGGACCTGTAGGAAACCCACTGTCTGGAGTGAGGACCTCCTACACATCCCTCAAGACCCAGCCTGCACATGCCTTCCCTGCTGAAGCCTGACAGGAACATCCCTGCTGAATAGGAGATATCCCTTCACACACACCTGTGGCAGCTTTGCCAACATGGATGATTGCCTGACTGTGTGTCTATCTTCCCAGGTAAGGGCTCTCAGCACCAGCACCTGGCCCGTTATCCAGCCCAGAGGACGGCTCAATTCATGATTGTCAGATGGATGCATGGTACATGGAGGAGGTGAAGTAGCAGCCTACACTGGGAGAGTTATCCAGCCTTACGGACTCCAACCAGGGAATTTTCCAGGCCCTCTCGTTGTCTGGGCCTCAGTGAGCATTCTTGGCCCAGCCTCCTTAATTATGGATGAGGAAACTGAGGCCCTAGATGTGAAGTGACTTATCCAAGTTCACACAGGCTGTGAGTGGCAAGGCCAGAAATAGAGCCCAGGCCACTAACAATGTCCCTGTGCCTCTTCTCCTCCCATTTTCTCAGCCATCGGTATATCCCTCACACAGAGCTTTAGTCCCTAGCATTAGGACCCTGACAGTGTTACAGTCACACACAGAACCTCAACATTTCTCACAATAATGGCCCAGAGACAAAGGACAGGGTTTCTCTTAACCCCATCGTACACAGGAGGAGACAGGCACAGCACAGTAAGACTTGCTGAGGTCTCGCGGAACCTCTTTGCCTGTGTGTCTACTACACCTGTGTGTCCTGCCACCTCAGTTCCTTGTCTGCCTTGTTCGCCTTGAACCAGGACCAGACTCCAAGTTCCTTGCCTCCCTTGCCCATCCTCTTCTGCCATATGACATCAAACATGAAATGCAGGAGGGCAGGGAGTGGAAAAATGGTCCAGGCTATAGGACCAGGCAGCCAGGGACAGACAAGACAAATATCCCAGTGTCTCCATGTCTAGGAAAGTTTCCTCACAGCCCCCTGCCTCCAGCAGAAGTTCCCTCAATGTTGCAAAACTGTGGAGACTGCGAATCCAGGGCCTTGGTATTCCATACACCCAGCCTCACCCAGCAGCCCCAGCCACTAATCCAGGACTTACCATGCTGTAGCCAAGGCTTGAAGTCTGAGAGGAACCAGAGAGCAGAGCAAACCCTTTGAGCTGGGCTTAGGGAATAGACATGGGCCAGAGTTCAGTCCACACTTGTGCCCTAGGCCAGGAAACAACCTGTGCAACCACATCTGGTGGCCCTGGAAGGATGGGTAGGTGGATGGATGGGTGGATGGATAAGTGGGTGAATGGGTGGGTAGGTGGGTAAATGGTCTTTCCACCTCGTGCCACCATGACCTCCTGGTTCCAAAGCACGGAGAGTTGGTCCACTCCTGCATCCCACAGTGAACTCAGTGGCCCCAGCCTCGCCCCCCGCCCGGGGGTCCCAGTCCTCTTGCTGAGGCGCACATGTGGCCTGTAGAGCCAGGAATCTTCTTCCTTCCTCCCCGGCTAGGCCTGGCCTCACAGCCCAGTCCTGACACCTGGTGGTGCCTCTGGAGTGTAGCCCTGGCTTTCTTCCCAACTCCCCACCCTCCACCAGGGCCCAGCCAGAGCTACCAAACCAGCCTGGCCACCCACCCTCCCCTCCGGTTCACACCAGCAGGGTCAGGCTGGGTTGTGGGTGGAAGGAGGGCCACCCCTCCCTGACCTTGGGAGCCTTCCATTCACGTGGAGTCAAACCCCCTCCTCAACTCCAGCCCCCACGCCAAGTCAGCTGGGAGACCTAAAACCACGGAATATGGGGGCCATGAGAGACCCAGCCAGAGAAGTGCCCAAGGTCACACAGTGAGTGTCCCCAAGACTTCCTTCTGCCCCACCCCAGGGCTGCCTTCTACCACAGCAGCACTGGGGCTCCCCGGCATAATGGGAAGACACTAGGGAAGGAAAGAACTGACAGGGAGAGTCAAAATCAAACTTAGGCAGCCTCAGAGTGCAGGGCTGGGTGGGGGCCTGTTATACAAACAAAAGGCAAAACCTCACCCTCCACAATGCCTCTGTGACTTCTCTCCTGGCTCCGGCCCTAAGCCACCAGCAAGTCCCAGCCAGACCTCTTGGGAGGAGGGTGACACCACGTGGCTGATTTTGGTATTGCAAAATTTCCTATAGGCCCCCTAAATTCATGCTGGGTGTCCCAACCCTTAAGGGCCATAAACCTCTGCCTTTGCCCATGACAGACCTTGCCTGGAATGCCCTCCACACACATCTGCACATACTCACTCACAGGCTTCCAGCCATCCACTCCTACCTCCAACACCCAGCTGAGCTGCCTTCCCTCCCCCGAGAGTGCACACCATGAAAAGCCCACTCCAACCCAGCCAGCTGGGTGCCTTGGCAAGAGCTGTGACCACTCTCAGCCTCAGTTCCCTCCTCTGTAAACTGAGGATGACACCAGTGCCTTCCAGATGCTGTGAGCATCGGATGAGGTCATGCCTGTGAGCACTTGTTACTCAGTAAGTGCTTTAGAAATTGCTCACTGGGCTCTGCGGCCCAGCCACCTTGCCTGCTGAGACTTCAGCATGGAGAGAGGGGAGAAGAGGACAGAGGCCAGGAGGAGAGAGTAGCGTGAGAAAAGCTCCAGGGCAAGCAAGAGCACAGCCCGCGTGGCCTATTTGACATAGCCGGCATGGTCAGGGGCTGTGCGAGGAGCAGGGGCAGGGGCGGGGGCCTGGGGCAGAGAGCTGGGCAGGGGCCCTGCAGCTGTGGGAAGGGGTCCGTACTTTGTCTTGAAGTCATGGGGGCTCCCAAAGTCTTTAACTCCGGAACTGACATAACTAGCCCCACTGGAAGCTGGCGTGGGGCAGATTGCAGAGGGTGGCTCGGGAAACAGGAGAAGCCAAAGCTGAGTCAGTCATCCAGGTGAGAGATGACGACAGCTGAGCTGGGAAGGAATGATGCCCAGCTCAGTGACTCGAGCTGTCCTTGAGGGGGCCCTAGCGATTGATGGCATATGGGTGTGAAGGAGAGGGGGGTGTCTGGTAAAGCAACTGGGTGGGTGATGGTGTCAGTCACCAAGATTGGGTGGAGGGCCTCCTGTTGATGTCACTGTGTGACCTGGGACAAGACACTGACTTCTCTGGCAACAGTCACAGCCAAACACCAGGCTGTGCCAGGAGCACGTGAGAAGGGTACTGAAGGGCACAGCAGCCAGCAGGTCCTCCACCAATTCTGACTCAGGGCCTCTTACAGTCACCCCTAAGCTGCCAAAGGGGAGGACTGTGGCAGACCCATGCCACCCACATCCCATCCACACACGTTAACCACATGTCATCCATGTGACCTCCATGCACTTTACACAAACCCTCCACACAGCTCCCACACTCCAACCACATGCCGTCCACACACCAAACACACACCCTCAACATGCCATCCACACATGATCCACATGCCATCACCTACTAGCCATGTACCTTCCACATGCTGTTCACATGCCACTCACATGTATGCCTTCCTCATGCCATCCACACACATACATTGTCATCCACACACAAGCTACATGCCATTTCCATGCCATCTACCACCTGCCACGCCCACCACACCTGCCCACGTGCTGCCATCCAGTGAGCCCAGCATCCTTCTCCTGAGAACATGGCACCAGGTAGGGGCCCCGAGGACATGTGCACAGCAGAGTCCCAGCCTGGCCTGGGCCTGGCCATCCCATCCCCCACAGCCCCGCCAGCCGCTCACCTTTGCAGGTGCAGCCCTCCCGGGTGATGACCTGGCGGCAGATTCCACAGGGCTTCACCTTCTTGAAGGTCTTCACCTTGAAGTGGTGTGTCTTGGGGGCCTCCAGATCCTCTGGCTGTGGGAGGAGAGGCACAGGGGTCAGTGCTGGTAGGAGGCCGGGGTGTGAGGAAGGAGTCGGGGGGCTGGGGAGAGGTAGGCGGTGACTAGGAAAGGGGTGGCTAGAGCCCGTCAGGGTCCAGAGGAGAGAAGAGGAGCCCAGGGACAGAGAAAGGTCAGGGGTTATAGGATACTCATCCCAGACTCCCAGACTTGGTGGGACCTGTGGACTGGGTCCAGACAGCCACTGGAAGAGCTGGGGACTGCAGCCCCGTGTAGCTTCCCACCATTGTTTTCCTTTTATTTACTCTATCGTAAAGGCACGACTTACACTCATTAGAGTGCACCAATTTTACATGTAGTGCTCTACACAATTTTACACATGTCCACCCCACGGAACCACACCCCACAGGCTGCCTCATAACCCCTCATGACAATACTATTGTGACTTCCATCACCAAAGAGTCGTCTTGCCCGATTTTCAAACTTCATAGAAATGGAAGTATCCAGTGTGTACTCTTGTGTCTGGCTTCTGTCACACAACGTTAATCTGTGAGGTTCATCCCTGTGGTTGCACCCTCCTTTGCCCTTGCTGTGTAGTATCCCATCAGATGAACGCAGCGGTTTATCTGCCCACACGACTGCTGATGGGCCTTAACTTCTCTGACCCAGGGCCCCGGAATGCCATTTCCCCCATTCTCTCCCTGCCACCCTCACCACCACCCCCTGCCCCAGCCCAGAAAGCTTCTTCCATCTTTATATTTATTTTCTATATTCTTTGTGTTATGACTATATGTTGACTACCATTTTAAACTATACCCCCTCACTCGGGAGAAGGGAGGCAGACTGGTGGCCCAAGCCCTCCTCTGTGTCAAAGTTGCAGTGAAGCCCAGGGCCAGTCACCACCCCATTGCTACCACAGGCTCAGTTTCCCCCTTTGGCTGGCACCATGCCCCTTGAGCTCTGACAGTCTGTCCTTTGTAACCACACATGGGGACACACTGTAAGCTGCAAAGCTCTGCATAGACACTACCTGCCCTGCGGGCCCCAGCCTAGGCACAGTTGGGGGCACTCCCCTGTTGGAGGGCTCCCCACGGAAGGGATCCCCTGCCCCAGGCCCTCACCTGGGGGTCTAACCAGATTCACTTCCCAGCCCCAGTGGCTGGGGGCAGGACACAGAGCCTAGCAGCTCCCTCTTTCCCCTCTCCAGGCACAGACCTTTCTGATACCCCTCTGCACTCTTGGGCACACACAGAGACGCAATCACAGCCCTGCAGGGGGGTGGGGAGGGCTGTGCTCTGCCACATACCCTCCTTGCACCTGCTCCAGATCCCCCAAGCTCTGAGATAGGGGTTGGGGGGTGACAGTGAGTTCAGAGGAGGAAAAGTGGAGGCATCCCACAGCCCAGCATGTCCAGGACTCTCGTCTGGAAACCCCACAGAGGGGAGTGCTGGCTGACAGAGACACAGAATGAAAGACAGACAGAATGAGACCAAGTCCAAGGGGGGTGGGGCGGAGCAGGGGAAGCAGACAGAGACACAGCAGCAGAGAGACAGAGAGGGGAGAAAGACCAAGACCAAGGCAGAGACAAAGACCGGCAAGCATACCCAGAGGATGAGAGACACACTGAAACTAGCAAGGGGGCCAAAGGATCAAAGAGGGACAGACATACAGAAGGACACAGGAGTGCCCAAGGCCAAATTCGGGAGGATCTGAGCATCAAAACACATAATGATGGGAATGGCTTAAATGAGTCCCTGCCGACAATAAGAAATGCAGTCATTGCCTCATAACATTTTGGTCAACATCGGACTGCATACATGATGGTGGTCCCATAAGATTATTATACTGTATTTTTACTGTACCTTGTTTAGATACACAAATACTTACCATTGTGTTACAATTGCCTACAGTATTCAGCACAGTGACACGCTGTGCAGGTTTGTAGCCTAGGAGTAATAGGTGTGTAGTAGGCTCTACCATCTAGTTTTGTGTAAGTACACGCCACGAAATCACCTAAGGATGCATGTCTCAGAACGTGTCCCCATTGTTAAGCAAACCATGACTGTAAATGAATACATTGAAAGTTTGATGAAGCACAAGATATTTACATCATCTCAAAGCACCCCCAGCCCCGTGCATCATACTGATACATTACAAAGGGGAAAAAAGCAACTTTTCCTGGCAGACTGCATTTTAATCAAGTGATTGAAGTTAACATCACTAGTAATGCCATGAATGGAAGTCATGCACTGCAGACGGGGAGCCCTAAGAACAGACATTACTTCTGTGACATTCCTGCCAAGAAGCCACTACCGGAATCTAATCATAAGGAAACATCAGGCCAACCCAACAGGAGGGACAGTCTACAAATTAAACGGCCTGGACTCTTCAAAAGTGACAAGGTCATTAAAGTCAAAGAAAGACTGAGGAGATTTCCAGACTGAAGGAAACTAAGAGACGTGACAACCAAAAGCAACGGCCGGTTCTGAGCCAGATTCTGTTGATGACCACAAAGGACATCACTGGGACAACTGGCAGCACTTCCGTGGGGTGTCGATTAGCTGGCAGTAAGGTCTTCATGTCAGTTGCCTGATTTTGACGGCCGGGCCAGGTTAGGTAGAAGTCCTTGTGGGAAAATCAGCAAAGCATTTAGCGGTGGTAGGGCACGTCAGCTACTTACTCTCAAAACGCTCAGAAAAAGTTTTTTGCACTGTATTTTCAACCTTTCTGAAGTTTGAGATTGATTCAAAATTCCAAAAGACAGACAGACAGAGATGGGGGACAGGGGAGCAGAGACAAAAGCCCAGGTAGAGGTGGGGAGGGCAGAGGATGGGGGAGCAGGGCCCAGCAGTGCCCCCGGTGGCGAGGGAGGGCAGCCCAGCTCACCAGCCAAACCCAGCAGGATCACACCGGCTCCCCCCCCACACACACACCCCGTTCTCATACTCCAGAGAGCTGGATTCTAAGAGTTTCAGCTGGGGGTGGGGTGAGGGTGGTGGCAGGGCAATGGCCAGCTTGGGGCCCCACTCAGTGTCCCCCATCCCACAAGGAGGGGCAGAGAAGTCCCCTCCATTTGGCGTCTCACATCCCCTGTTTTCCTGTCTTAGGTCCTGGCTTAGGGCCTTCCTGTCAATCTGTCACAGACACTCCATGGAGGGGGCCCAGGCTAATGTCAATGGCAGCAGCCAGGCCTAGGGTGCGGGGAGGAGCAGGGAGGGGTTCAGTTTATGCTCTGTCTGGGGGAGGCAGACAGGAAACCCTAAAGCCAACTCTCCCGGTCCTACTCTGGCACCCCTCAAGCCTGCCTCTCCCACCCCACTAATTCGGGCAGAGCCTCCCATCCCAACTTATCCCCCAAACTTCCCTCCCCACACCCCAAATCCAGCCCTTCCCCCAAACCACAGTTGGGGCAGTGGAGTGTCCTTGCTGCCCAATGAATAGACGGACAGTAAGTACAGCCATCTGCACAGTTCAGTAAATGCCCCTGCTTCTCCCAGGGGCCCCAGGGTTGCCGGCCTAGCCGCATGGAATCTGAGTCTACAAAATCTCTCCCCCCTGGGGCCTGGAGGGCAGGGACAGGGTTTCAGACACATCTCTGCCCTGCTCAGCCTCTCTAAGCAGCCCCAGGGCAGTGCCTCGACACACTCTCTCCCCTCACTCCTGGTCCTGGCTGTGGCTGAGGGAGCACTGGGATGGGAGTCTGGAGACCTGCTTTCTAGGCTGTGTGGCCTTGAGAACATCAGTGGCCTTTTCTGGCCTCACAGTCCCCAAATGAAAATGAGGGGTTTGGGCCAGACAGTCTGAGTATAGACAGAGTGGGGAAAGCAATGGGACAGTCCCTTTGGGAGAAACGGACTGGGGGTGATGGGGTGGGACATGCCAATGATTACAGAGCAGAATCAATGAGGAGACATCACCCCTCTGAGAAGAGACTGTGACACCCTGGTGGGAGCGAAGGACCAGCTCACCTGCAGGCGAGTGGCCCCAGGCTCTGCTGGCCTTAACTTCACCTGCTATAAAATGGGGTATCTGGTGATCCTGTCAAAAGAGCCATCACATAGGTTTGACGTTGCCTAGGATGTTGGAGGAGAAAGTCTAGGGTGGGTCAGCCTCCCATCTTCAACTACCTGAAGGAGCTGTCATTGTAAGAAGGGACCAGACATAATCTGTGAAGTTCAGAAGGCAAAACAAAAACCAGTGAGTAAACGCTGCAAGGAGGCATAATTAGACTGGACAAGGAAAAAGAACTTCTCAACAATCAGATGTTAAAATCTGAGCAAAGAAGAAAAACAGGATGTCCGGTACCTACCCTGCCCCCTTTCCCCCAGGGGATGCTCTGCAGGTACAGGCAGAGGATATGAACGAGCCCCATGAAGTGCAAAGTGCTGTTCAAGGGTAACCGCTCCTTACGACAATGATCGTCACTTTTCCTGACAAGTGGCAGACAGCCTCATGGAGTGCGCACACCCTTCCCTTGCTGAATTAGCTGGCTCTGAAGGGACCTGGGGAAAACTCAGAGGCAGAAGGAGGCATGGCCACTGCAGGAGCTACCTGGTCCCTCCAAGCCCACCCCCCTCAGGATCCAGAGCCCAGACAATGGTAAGGGGGCCAGCCCGGAAGTCCTTCTTCCCCGCTCGCCAAGCCCAGAGCCCTAGCCCTGCAACAAGCCCACCCAGCATCAGAGAGCCTTCCCAGCCCCTGGGCATCCTCTGCCTTCCCTCCCTCCATCCAGCCCAGCCTGCCAGGGCGGCCCAGCCAGAGGGGTGCGGCACATCTGGCTTGGACAGCCTTGGCGGGAGTCCTCAGCCCCGGGTGGGAAAGGCTGTTCGTAGTTCCTCCCTGCCCCATGGGGCAGAGCAACAGTGGGTGGGGTGGTGATGAAAGGGGGTGACAGCCCCAGGGATCCCCAGCTCCTGAGCTCCTCCCCAGGACACTGCTCCAGCACTGTCCCCAAGAAGCTTCCTGTGGCCAATCAGCCCCGGGGGGATGTAGGGAGAAGGCAAAAGTCTGTGAGCCAGGGAGCAACACAGCCTGGGAAAGGGGCACCATAACCAGGCCTGGGGCAGCCCTGGGTGGTCAGCTCCACCCGCTGTGGCCTCCTGGCCATCCCCCAGCCTCGTCCTGTCACCCTCGGGCTGGGAGGCCTCGTGGGCAGCAGGTGGCGTCTCTGTGGTTCCCAGTGGAGCTGCAGGCTGGCTTCTGGGAGTCCCACAGGGCACCTTGAATTCTAGCTTCCCCCCACCCCCCCTCACCTTCACACACACAGAAGTTCCTGCCCCATCTCCTAGCCAGCTAATGGCCTGACCGTGTTCTTGGTCTCCTGGGGTGGAAAACTCTGAGTCACTCTCAGCTCCTCCCTTCCCTCCCCACCCCTGCACCACCCCCACCCCCACCCCCACCCCGACACAACCAGTTGCCAGATCCTGTGAATTTTGCCTCCTGTGCTTTTTAATCCCACTGCCTTTGCCCTACTTGAGACCTTGTCACTTCTGCCTAGGGATGTTGCAACAGCCTCCTGGGCCCCAACACCATGCCCCTCCCTGCCCACAGCCCCTACGCAGCCTCTCAGGAACACAGCTACAGCTCTTTGGGGTCAGTGACACCCCACTCACCCCAAAATGCTGCCATGACTTCCCCCGTGCCCAGGATAAACCCTGCCCTCCCTCGAGCCAGCAGAGTAAGGAGCCTCCATCCCTACCCAGCCCACCCTGCCCTGCCCTGCATCCATGCAGACTGCTCCACGCTGCCCGGCCTCTGCCCACCCCCCTGGACCGCCAAGCCCCTGCCTGGCTGTTCCCTCTGTGCAGAATGCCCTTCCTCCCCTGTCTGCTTGTCTAGCTTCTAGGCAGGCATCCTTGAAGGCCTGACTCAAACCTCATCCTACCAGAGGGATCATCCCAGACACCGACGACCACTGTCAGAATCAGTATCCCCAACTGCTGTCTTGTTTTTTATTTTGAAAAGTGTAAAAGCTTTGGAAAAGATGGACATGAGCACGCCCTTTCCCTGGACTCACTAACTGTACACATGTTGCCACTTCAGCCCTCTCTGGCGTTCTCTGTCCTCCACACAGCCCATTCGGCAGGAAGGGTGGGGAAGGCCAATGCAGTCCTACTGTGCACTCATACTCTAATTCCTGCTGCCCCAAGAACGGCAAATTACAGCTGGTTCCTTGCTTTTGTTTTTGTTTTGGATTCAGGGTCCAGTCAGGATCATGCAACACCTTTAGTTGCTGGGTCTCTTTTCTTCCTTTAATCTACACACATTATCCACCTTTTTATTGGTATTTTCTGACATTGATGTTTTATTAATAAAAGATTTCAGGACAGGTGATTTACACAATGTTCCTTGATTTGGATTTGTTTAATTGTTTCCTCATGATTCAATTCAGGCTAATATTTTGGGAAGGAATATTGCCTTGGTGTCCCCTGCTTTCTTCAGTAGCTCTTTCTTTGTGTCTCATCACAGTACTTGGTGCAGTCTAACTGCTCCTGCACTTGTTAGTTGGGCAAGTTGCTGAACCACTCTCTGCCTCACATTACTAATCTGTCAAATGGGCTAAAGATAGAAAACGCCCATGGGTGGTTGTGAGGATGAAAGGAGATAATGCCAGTAAAGCAGGTGCAACAGGGCCTGGCACACAGCAAGCACTCAGCAGAGGTGAGCTGGGATTCGTGTTGTCATCCCTGTGTGCACTGGACCACCCACCAGGCAGACGTATCTGCACACACTTCTGCTTCGTGTCCTCCATGTCCAGCACAAGTCTGAAGGATCGAAGGAGTAGAGGTGCCACCTGCCCTCAGTTCCCTGTAGTAAAATCTCACCCCATTCCCATGGACCCGCTCTCAGAAGACAGGTAACATGTCTCGTCACCAGCCACAGCCACAGACACAGCCACAGGCACAGCTGCTGGCATCACCTGGCTGAGGAGACACTCTTGGATTCCAAGCACCCCTGGACTCCAAGCACCCTTGGATCTCCACAGAAGGGAAGAGAGCAGACACCAACATTTCCTGAGCTCCCTCTGGGCCACAGAGGAGCAAGCTGAGGCCTTGAGAGCCCAGGATCCTATGATGCCGCTGAAGAACTTGACCCAGTAGGGCAGGATGGAGCAAAGATTCAAATCCAGGTCTGTCTGAGGCAGGGTCCCCATTCTTTAACCACTGCAGCAGTTCTGATGGGTGTATCCACAGCTGCCGTCTGTGGCAGTCTGGGGGAGCCCAATAGTTCATCATCCACAGCCGGCCCCTCTGTCTCAAGGGCCAACTACTGGCCCCTTTGCCTTTGTCTTATCCACCTTCAATTGTTCACTTCCTGCACTTGCATTTCTGAGTTCACAGCTTCATCTTTAGATCTAGTTTGAAATTCACTTCCCGAGGGGTGTCTCCTGACACACACCTCCCCTCCCGCAACCCAGGTTAGGTCCCCCTTAAATGCTCTCACAGGCTCCCTCTTGGTAACACCCATCATATGTGCAATCATTTGCCCAAATCACTCCACAATCATCTGTGAAATGGGTGAATGGGTGCCTGGAGGGGTCTAGAAAGCCAAATGGCTGGATGCTTTCTTCATTACCCTACCCCTCCCCAACACCACCCCCCGTCCCTGGGCTACTCGCCACAAGCCCCTTCAACCCGTAACATTGGAGCCTTAGAGCTCTAACGCCTCTGCCCACCCATACTCTTCCCCTTTTCAGGAGCATTGAGCCCAGCCGCCATGTGGCCGTGGGCAGGCCACTTCACCTCCATGGGTCCCCTTCTCCTTGGCTGCAAACTGAGACTCTTCTTCCCTTCCTACCTCACAGAATTACAGGGAGGTTCAAATGAACGTGTGTAAGTCAAGGCAAGGTAACCGGGTAAGGCACAGAGAGGCTAAGTCACTGGCTGGGACCCCACAGCTAGTCAGTGGCAGAGTCAGGGCTTGCACCCAGGCGGGCTGGTGTCCAGGTGCACACTCTGACCACTGCAGGAGACCTTCGAGTCATTCTCAGGACTCCATTCACATGGAGGCCACACACCCTGCCCTGAAGTATTCCAGTATGGAGACCCCTGAGCGGGGAGGCAGCAGGTCAGGTTCTAGGCCTTACTTGGACTTGCAGCGTGGCCTTGAAAATGTGCCATGCTACAAGAAGGACTAACATTTATGGAGCTCTTACTGTGTGAATTTACTTTTCTAAACATGTGTGTGAATTAGCTCATTTAAAACCTAACAGCCCTATAGGTGAGTGGGGGAAACCAAGGCACAGAGATGTGAAGCTGTTTGCCTACAGTCACACAGTTACTGAGTGATGGGACCAGGACTCACCCCCCGCACTGCACTCTGGGCCAGCATGCTACAGTTGCTCTCAGCACTGCGGAGAAAGAGTGCAGTATTGCTCCCCGACTTTGTACTTCACATATCATTTTGAAAATCTTTGCAAAAGGAGGGTTTTATTTCAGACCCTGGTCAGTCTCATGCAGCTCCGTCTAGCTCCTAAACCCTCAGTCAGGAGGCCGTACAGGTGAACAAAACTAGGGGGAGCGAGTTTGGGACTGAAGGGTCAGGCAGGGGTCTCTGCGGCAGGAACTGCACACAAGGAATCCGGGGTCTCACGATGACCCTTCAGATGAAAATAGGTGCTTAGCACTGGGCAGGACAACAGCTCCAGGAAACAGAGCACATCATTGTCTGCAGCTGGATGTGGCCTTACAGAATAGTGCCCAAGTTTCTGTGAGGGCCAGAAAAGTCGAGTGACAGCTCACGGACACTTGGCTTGCTAAGGGCAGGGCCAGTGCTGCACTTGCCCCAGCTCCTGCCTTGTGGTTCATCAGCCCCACCCTGAGCCCCTTCCCACTCCCTGAGGACAGAGCAGCCCCTCTGCAAGGAAGGGCCTGCAGCTCTAACACCACCAGCACAGCACTGAAAAGCTTCAATTACTAGGCATGTAATTATTTTCTAAATAAACCATACTTGAATATGTAATAGCAAATGGGAGCACTTGATGAGAAAATCAAGTTATGCATAATAAATAGCTCTGCTAATAAAGTGATTTTTATTCCTAGAGCTTGTTAAAACTAGGCACTACAGATATATTACTTCTTGGATGAAATATCTGCAGCTCTTCTCATACAGGAACATGAGAATACACACACATATGCACTCACTCTGGGGCACAAGACCTATCTCTTCCAGACCATGCCTCAATTTACCTCCCTGAAGCCACAGGCCCAGCCAGTTCTTGGCCTCAGAATAGCTGGGCAGAGTCCCTGGGCAATCAGGGGAGATCTCCCAAGGAGTGGGGCCCTGTCTCATGACACCCTTCCCAGGGAGATCCTCCCCCACATCAGGTCTGGGATACTGGGGATCCCAAGAGCCAGGTAGGAGATCGCAGAGTAAGGAAGGGATCAGCGTTTACTGAGCACCTACTGTGTGCCTGGGTACCTGGTCTTTTGATATCTATTGTCTATTTCCTCATCCCAGCCATACAAGGTGGATATTATCCTTCCCACTTTATAGATCAGGAAACTGAGGCACAAGAAGAGAACTGTTTTACCAAGACCACCTACCCATAATTGTGGTAAATAATGGAACTAGGATTGGAGCCCAGCCCTGTCTGGATCCTGTCTGCTTCATTGTCCAATCCATACTCCCTCATACTCCAGCCCACCCTGGCCATGGGCATCCCAGCCAGGAAGGGACAGGGCCTAGGGCACTAGGACAGGCTCTTCTGGTCTTAAAGAAGCCCAGGAGGCAGCATCCACAGAACCCCTATCCCCACTGTCAGGGAGCACCTAACATCTATAGGGCACTCTACCTGCCAGGCATTGCCCAGGCATTTGGATGCAGAATCTCATGCCTACCCCTCTGAAATCCTCACTCCACCCACAGGGAAACTGAGGCTCGTGGGGGTGAGGCACTTTTCCCAAGACCTCTCAAGTGAAGGGGACTTTAGAGCCCTCTCTCCATTGACAGCAGCACATCATCCCTGCAAGTCTAACCACCATCTTTCCTGCTGCAGGGCTCCCTTGCTGCCCACCCTATTGCACAGAGATGAACTTGGCAAGCCTCCCATTTGATGGATGTCAACATCAGGCCCATGAACCACGGATGCATCCTCTGGGCAGGGTGCTCCAGGCACCTTCGATCTATTACTCAGACCATCCCTGCGCCTGGCCCAACATGCCACCCAAACCCCCTGGTTCCAGGCCTCCTCCCCCACCCTCCTCTTCTCTGCCCAGAGGACACCTGGCTGCCCAAGACTGAGCTCCCACAACTGTCCCCAGCCTGGACTTGCCTGGCTGAGAGGGCCCTCCTGAGAACTGTCCCAAACAGGGAAAGCAGCAGGAAAGGCCACATCTGGATCCTGGGCCTGAAGCCCCTCCCCCAAACCAGCCATCACTCTCTCAGAGCCCGACAGTAACCTCAGCCAGGGATGACTTCCTCGCCCTCCTGACCCCGTGCATGCCTTTGCCCAGCCCAGACAGCCTGCAGGAGCCCCTCTGAGGAAGGGGTCTCCCCCTACTCTGTGCCTCCCACCCCCTTGCAGCAGCCTGCCCTCTACAATCGCCCCTTTCCCAGGAGCCTCTGCCCAAGACTGGCCTCGAGACTTCAGACTCACTGAAGAGAGAAAGGGGTAAGGGCAGGCCATGGCTGCCTCCTCCAGGGTGGGAGCAGGTCTTGGTAAGGAGGGGAGGGCTGTGGAGGATGGGATGGCAGTGGGTGGAAGCTGAAATTGGGTCTAGAAGGGATAAAAGTGATAGAGTCTGAGAATTCTCCCCCAAGCCGGCTTTTCCAGACTCGATATTCTGGGTTGCTATCCCCTGTTCCCCAGGCCCCTCCACTGCCCCTCCTCAAACTCCAGGTCTGCACAACAGAGGGGGGTGAAGAATTTTCACCCCAGTGCGGTGGAGGGGAGAGGCTCCAAAAAGAACCAGACTTAATGCGGGCTTCCTTCTCCTTACAGCTCTGGGACTCACTTGGGGGGTGGGGGGTGGGAAGGGATGTGCTGACCCATGGACCCAGGGCCTGGGCCCTGTTGACGAGAAAGGTCTTCAGGCTGACGGTTGTTTAAGTTAGTCTGTCCTTCTGTAGGACAGAGGCAGAAAGGTCCCCCTCTTCACCGCCAATACGCCCCACCCAGGCTCTTAGCTGAAGGATTGGGGGGGGCAACGACCCAGCTAAAGCAGCTAGACCTACCCAGAGCATGCAGGACAGACAGATCCACGTCATCTTGGCTGGGTCCGTCCCTCGGGCCACAGGCAGGGCCTGCAAAGGGCCCCCCCCCTGCAGCTCACAGCCCCCACAGAGCCGGCAGAAGGGCACTCTGAGTCCGCTGCTGCTGCTGCTGCTGCTCCCGCTCCGCCAGCATCTGCCGGGCCTCTTGCCCTGCTGCCTCCAGCTCACCCTCCCTCCTCCTCCCCCTCCTCCCCTCTCCACCCCCTTGTCCCAGCCTCCTCTCTTCTCCCTCCTCCCAGGCTCCACCGGTGGCCTTGGGGGTCAGAAGCCCTACTTTGCAGGGGGTGTGAAGGGGACAGGGCAAAGGGACAGCTATCGGAGGTTGGGCCCCACTCCCCCGGGGCCACCCCCCCACCCCAAGACACACACCCTGCTGTGAGCCACCAAAGTTCCTCCTCCTTCTCTTGATTGGCACTGGAAGGCCGGCCCCCTCACTGCAGGCCCCCGCCCCCAGAAAACCAGTTCAGGGGCCTTCACTCCAAGAACCTTCCAGACCACTGATGGACAAACAGACCACGCCAAGTTGGCCGGTCTGCACACCCAGGGCTCCTCGGCCCCTCCTCTCTCTCGGAGTGCCCATGCCCGGCCTCGGAACACACACACACTTGCGCACACACAGCTGGGACAGACTCTGGTGCCCACATGCCAAGCTCAGAGCCCAAGACAGGCCTTAACACAGGAGAACCCTGGCTGAAGCCGTGGAAGAATGGCCCTGCCCCCGGGCTGTGGATTTCCTTCCAACTCTTTTCCTATTTCTTTTTTTTTCCTTCTCTCTTTCTTTCTTTCCTCCAAACATCTGTCCCAGCCCTTCCTGCCCTTCTGAAAAGGAGCCCCGCTCCAGGCTCCCGCGAGAGTCTGTTTTTCTTGACTGTACCCTGGGCCAACATTTGGTTTGCATTTCCCCACTTCCTCCTCCTCCTCCCTCTCCCCCTCCCTGGGCCCAGTTCTCCCCTCCCACCATTCCACCGCCTACTGCTCCCCCACAGTGTCCGTGCCCACCAGCACTCCCCTCCCCCATGTTTGCCCAGGGGCAGCAGTTTGGGGTCTAGAGGGTGGGAAGGAGGCTGGGTACAGAAGGTATTCCCAGGGAGTCCTGCAGGGAATCCAGCGAGAGCCACCCCGGGCCCTCCTTGTCTGGATCCACCACCCTCCCCACCAAAAAACTTTCCTCTTTGAGCTCTGGCCTTGGCTGGACCAAGTGCGGGTGTGTGGGGGCTGGTGAATCACCCACTCTGCTCTTTGGAGCTGTCCAGGGGAGGGAGAGAGGGCTCAGCCCCACACCCTTCTGTGAACACACACACACACACACACACACACCCCCCAGGACACACAGTTCAACTCACATAAACACACAAAATAAGGAGGACAGGGCCCCTCCCAGAGTAGGCACTTGGAGACCATTTTCCTGGACTGAATAACTTAGCAAGAAAGTCCTCTTGCCCGGGCTCCTATGCACACACATAAGTGTGCTGTACATGCCTGGGGCCACATGTACAAAGAGTTACAAATCCCCTGCCTCTCTGCTCCACCCACCCAAGATCATGTTGTGCCACTCTGTCAGCACCACATACAGTGCATACCCAGGGTTCTGCCTCTACAGCCGGCCTCCCCCTTCAAAAGGACCTGCCCAGCCAAGTGTGCTGACTCCCAGGCCACAGTCTAGCCAAGACATTTACCTGGGAGACCCCAGGTGAGAGGGAAACTCTCACTCTTCATCTGAGAAAAGGCTGCCACATTCAGATACACAGGTTGTACACTGCACAAGGGACTAACCGTCTATTGTTTGGTGATTCTGAGAAGTCAGGGAGGACACTGAAGTGAGGTGTCGAATTCTGGTCCTTCCTAGAACAGGTGCCTGAGCTAAGAGTCTTTGCTCTGGTAAAGGATTTAGGGTGAGGAGTCAAGGTCACCTCTCCATACTCCAAGTCCTTCTGTAGAGCTCTGAGGCTGGAAAAGGTTCTGCCACTAGCCTGCATCCCTGCCAGAATCACATTGTCCCTCTGGACCCCCTACCCCAGCCTGCTGCAGCTCAACTGACATTCTAGCCAACACTGAAATGGACCGGGGTTCTACGTGGAGCTGCCCCTGCAGTCACCACTGGAGAGGACCAGACAGACACTCCTGCAAACCCTGCTTCTCTCCCCTGGCTGGAGCACAGAGCAAGCAAGGGGTCGGTCTTCAGGAGGCCTCCTTGAGAGCCCCTGTGCCACCCCCACCGGACACCATCACAAGCCCTGCCAGCCTCTTCTCTCCCGGTGACAAGTTTAAGGGCCTAGCCAGCTAAGCCCTGACATCCCAGCACCCACTCCCACCGGCATCCTCCTGCCTGCTCCCACAGCCCTTTGCTGCTGGCGTCACCCAAGACATGCCTCCCGGCAGCTATCTTCAGAGTTCTGAGAAATTATCTCGGAGCTTCCCAGAAATGCTGGAAAACCAGACCAAAGACGAAGTCACAGCGACACCAACTTGTCTGGCCTCCCACACAGCTCGAGGGGGCCCTGCTGCCTCCCCAGGCTCATCAGCTAGGACTGAAAGGGAGGGAAGGACGCAGTGCTGGGGGTTCCCTTGGAGAAACCTGCCTCTGGAATGTCCCCATCCCTCTTCTCCAAGCCTACAGGGGTCCCTCCTGTGTCTTACCCTCCCATCATCTGGAAGTCCTTCCTGCTACTTAACCACCATCCTCCTCCCTGTTGAATGTTAAACTCTGCCACCTGAAATATCTCTAACTATATGTAATGACCCTGTTCCAGACTTGTTAGCCTTTACTCCTCCTTCATGGCCTGGTGTTTCTGCCCCCACCCACACATGGCAAGGACATACAGCAGGCACCAGACATGGTCAAAGAATGACTCAATCAATCAATCAATGGATCCTAACATATTTTGCTACGCATAGCATCCACTGCCCCCATCCCAAACCTTCCTTCTGACCCTGTTGAAAGGGTCTCAGGCCACACCTTTGCCCACACCTGCAGCAGCACCCTCCCCTGCCTGCTGCCAGCACTCTGCCTTGAAGCTCTAGCAGGCGGCAGACCATCCACAGGCTCAAATGGCTTTGCTCATCCTGGCATCCCCACCCTGTGCCCAGACCAGTGTCTCACAGGCAGCAGATGTCAGGTTCACCTGGAGGGGGCTGGCTGGTGTTCCACACTGGGATCCAGAAGCCTTGGAACCCAGACCGCACCTTGTGCCATCCCCCCAACTCCCTCAGACATTTCTGTAGCAGGTTTGTGTTTAATTCCCACCCTCCCATCTGCACCCAGAGGTCTCTCTGCACTCTTCCCTCCAGCCCCTGCTCAGCAGCCAGCTGAAGAAACAGAGTCAGGACTGCTGGCTCTGGCACCAGCTGGGCCCAGAGGCGGGCCAAGGCAGAAGGGAGGGTGGATGTGGGCAGGAATGAGCTAATGGCCTTGGTGCTGAGCCTGGCAGGCCCACCCTGGGCTCAGTTTCCTCACCTGCAGAACGACCAGGCTAGTGGTCTCCAAGGCCCCTTCTAGCAAGCCCTTCTGCAATGCCACAAATTCCCCAGGCCAAGGCCCCAGCCCTATCTAGTCCATTCTTCCTGTCTTTTACTCTTCTCCATCAGAATGTTCTTCCTGGTGCCTAGCCCCTCTCCTACTATGGCTTTGAGACTTTCCTTTGTCACCACTGGTCACAGCATCTGCAGGTCACAGAGAATCAGAGCTGGAAAGGCCCTCAAGTTCAGCTGCCCAAGGGCCACAGTAATAGCCTTCAGGGGCCAGACAGAAGTTCAATGAGGGGAGCAGGCAGGGGGTCAATGGTGGCCCGGCGAGGGCAGGCCCCAGCTGACAGGGACACTCATACCTCAGCTGCAGCTACGGCGGCATGCAGCAACACAAGCCCACGTCACCAGATCTTTCAATCTGCCAATTCTACATTTTTATATAACATATTTTTACAAAATTGAAAAAAATGCGAAATTGAAAGTGTTGGCTTTTTTTTTTTAAACCATTGGGAGGGCCAAATTGAACCTATTTTCCAAAAAGGTTAGTTTTTGGGCACCTTGCACATAATCCAGCCCCTTTTTTTAACAGATGACCACACTGCGATCAAGGGAGGTGGTGTTACTTGTCAGAGGTCACAAGCCCCATCAGGAAAAGAGCCCCAGGCTCGTGGCTCCCAGACCCTGGAATTTTTCCTAAACCCCACAGCCTGCCACCTTTCACACTGGGGCCACACACACTGCAGCCCTCTTCCAAGCCCGTCCCAGGGCCTCACATCCAATAGGTGGGAGCAGAGATGGCTCTAGGGGTTCCCCATCAACATCCAGGTGTAGACGCCAACAGCACAAGACACAGGAATATACCCCAAAGCACTCAGCCCCTGGACCTGCACACTTTTGCACCCTCAGACTCTGACACTCCACCCCTTGCCACAGGAAAGATCAATATCAACTAACCAGGCACTTGACTTGGGGTATCACTTTGAAGCTTCCTACCAAGCTTCACTTTACAGATGTAGAAACCAAGGCACAGAGAGGTTCAGCAATTGGCTCAGAGTCACACAGCTGGAATGATTCCACATCTCCCATGAATTGAAAATTTTCCTGCTACTCCTATAGCAATACAGTCACTCAGGGACTAGGGGTTATGTTCCCATGTTGTGGTGACATGTTAACTGTCCTCTCCACTCCTCATCCACGAGTTAGTGTGGCAGCTTGGTAGGGAGAAGTGGAGATACATAGAGGGAAGCCAAGGACAGGGCTACTACATGGGCCAGTTGAGACCCACTGGCTCCCTAGTCGCTCCAGAAGCACCAACAGGAAGAGACCTGGGCATGGGAAGGGTCTGGCCCCTGGTGCCCCTAGAGCCTCCCTTTCAGGTAAGCCATGCTCGCTCACCCTGCCCTCACCCCCATACACACTTGGCTTTGAGTTCTGGGGTGCTCAGACCCCTAGTAGAGCCTCCATGTACCACTGTGCAGGATGCTCACTACACAAGAATGTAGCCAAGGCACGAGTAGGGGCTCAAGTCCCACCCATGCCCCATGCACCAAGCCCTGGCATGAGATACATCAGCCCAGAGCATGGGGCACTTCATGCTAATGCCCACCAAGGCACCATATGGGCCAGGGGAGGCCCTTTCCCCTGCCCCACATCCACCACCCCTCTGGTACCAGATTGAGGTCACTCCCTTGCACTCCAGAAATGTGGGTCCTCCCTGAGAGGGAAGGCAGGGTTCCAACCAGGCCCTGTCTGAGCCTCAGTTTCCCCAGCTGACACAGGAAGAAGCATCACTCACTCCCCTTCCCCTACCTCCCCTCCACTGGCACCCTGGGTGGGGACAGTGTCTGGGCGCAATCCTAGCAATGTTTAATAAGATCCCTCCCAGAGCTTGACTCCGTGATCTTGATCTCTTCCCCAGCTCTAATTTCCTGCCTGATTCAGACCCCTCAAAGGCTGGAGAGAGGCAGATGCAGCTGCTCACCCAGCCCCTCCCCGCAGCACCCAGCTCAAATCCTGGCCCAGGAGGAAGGGGAGAGTGGGGTGAGGCAATTCCATCATCCTCTACCTCTGCAAATGAGGAGGGGGAATTGCTCAGAGGCCTGGGGTCCAACTGACCTGGTCCTGGCTGGCCATTTCTCACTGCAGGCTGCCTTTCCCCAAATCTAGAAATCCGGACTCCACAGCATCTGAACTCAGAGCCTAGTGGAATGCGGACAGGATTCCAGCCCTGTGGTCCAAAGCTGCAGCGCCTGCCTCCCAGCCAATCCCTGGGGACGATGCATTTGCTGGAAGATTTCAAAGCATACCTTGGGTGACTGGAGCAAGAGCCTGCTGGCACCTTTCCCCACTGCGGAACAGCAGAGAGGGAAACTGAGGCTCAGAGGCAGCATCTGGGAGAAGGAGCTGAAAGTTCAAGCACCCAATGGAGTGGAAGGACCCTTCCCATCCATTTGGATAGGAAGAATGGATACTGGGAAAACTCTCTCCATCCCCACATACCCCAGGTCTGGACTGCCTGAAGATCTGCAAGATCCCTGCTAGAAAGGAACAATAACAATCATGATAATATACCTAATTTTTCTCCAATACCTGCTATGGAGTAGGCACATTGTTAAACACTTTAAATGCATTACCAAGTTTAATTGTCACAATACTTCAATGATGTACATATTTTCATTATCCCCATTTTACAGGTGAGAAAACTAAAGCAGATTCTATAACTTGCCCACAGTCCACAGCTAGTAAGTGGCAGAGCCAGAATTCAAAGCCAGGCAGGCTGGCTCTATAGCAGGCACTCTTAACCAGAATGGTGGACTGCACAGCACCCCATGTGACAGGGGCCCACCTGCTTCTCCAAGGGACTGACGAGTGGGTCAGAAAGCCAGGACCTCCAGTATTTGGAATCATTCCCCTCATTAGAGGCCCCTTGGGACTCTGGTCACATTCTCAGGGTTCTCCCTGCCCTCCAGGGCAGAATTTAAGGTTACACTCAGTTATTCCAGTTCCCTACTCCGTGGCTATGCCCCCAGCTCCACTGTCATGGCAATCCCCCTCCCCCCAATATACACATACTCCGAAGGCAATATCAAGCATCCTCTCTGAGGACCCCAGGGAGAAAGATGCTCTACCAGGACACACCCACCCACAGCACTGCAGGTCCCCCAGGCCCCTCTTCCCCCCACTAGCCCAGCTGCTGCTCCCTCCCTGGGGCCCCAGACTCCACACTCTCCCTGTCCAGTTCCCTGGACCCTCCATCCTCCTGAGTGGTGGGAAATTCCTCCTGACCTTCCTCCAGCTGCTCCAGTCCCGATGTCCACCTCACTTTGTCACCTCCCTGCCTTAACTCTGCAGCTTCTGGGAGCTGGGGCAGGGGAGCTTTTTCCAGGAACCCATCTTTCCTTCCCACAGAAATTTGAAAAGGATGCTTAAAACCCCAGGAACATTCCCCTGTACCCCCAAATCCACCACCCTTCCATAGACTCCAGTGCTATCCTCAGACTTCTGACGCAAACCCAAGATGGCCAGGGGCGTGCCCTAGGGAAGGGGCAGCTAGTCCCTGTCCTGGATCCGTGCAGCATGGGTGAGAGCTCCCCACGAGTCCCCAAACTCTGATGAGAGCCGGGCTGACAACAGCCAAATGATGTGCCCTGAGAGTGGGAGGGTGGTAAGTCAAATCGGATGCCCAGGAGCCTGAGGGAGGGGAGTTCCTGTGGGGAGGGAAGGGACGGGAAGGTCCGAAGGGGCCAGGTGTGGCACAGGGCGGTTACCTGGCTGCGGAGACAGAAGCACAGGGGCAGGAGGCAAGAGAAGAAGTACTTGCCCCATCGGATCACGCAGGAAAAGCACCAGCTCAGCCGAGTCATGTTGCCCCCCAGAGTGGGCGCCTGGGGCTAGAGGGTCGGGAGAGGATGACGCTGCTCCTGGGCGCGGGGTTGGGGGCGGGGGGGGGGGGGGCTGGGGAAGGCGAGCGCCCTGCCCCCGGGGTCTCGGATCCCGGCACCGGAGCAGCGGCCCGAGTGTCCTGCCCCCTCTAGCGGGAGGAGCGGGGCAGGGAGCCCGTGGCGCGGCCCAGACGTGGCTCCATCTCTCGGGAACCCCGTGCGGGGGGCGCGGGCAGCAGCAGGGCGCTGACACCCCCGGGGACTTCCTCCGCGGCTGCCTCTCTCCTCCGCTGGCGGCGTGACAGCCTCGGCCGCCCGCTTCCCGGGCGCGCTGGGGGGGCAGGCGCAGGCACCCCGGCAACTTCTGAGGCTCCGGGAGCAGTGCTGGAGGGAGGCGGGAGGGGACCCAGGGGACCCGGGCGCGGGCGTCCACCTGAGAGGAAGGAGCAGCCGCCGCGGGAGCCCGGGCGCGGCGACAGCATTGTGCTCCAGGCTGCAGTGAGTGTGTGAGGGTGTGTGCGCGCGCATGGATTCCCTCCAGAGCTCACTCCAATTCCCATATCGCTCCCCAAGGCATAATGTGATTAACTTAAACGGAGGCCGCAGGCTTCCACGACCCAAGCAGAAACATTCCCCAGCAGGGCCTGCACACGGGGACACTGTGCACAACGTGGACCAGCTGTCCCGTCTAACCTCTGACCCTGGCTACACCCCAACGGACTCTTAGGCCAGGATCTCTATCCAGCCAACTCCGGGCACAAGGGCACTGAAGCATCCAAAGAGCCTCCACAGGTTGGAAGGGACCCTGCCTCAAGGCACCCTCAGGCAAGGGCCACACCCTCCTGCTCTGGGTTCAAGGCCCTCTCTTCCCAGCTTCCACCTTCCGCCTTGTCCCATTGCCTCTACTGTGTGAGCGTCCTGCCTCTGCTGTGCCCAGGTGAATAGAGGATGGGAGCCTCCCAGGAGTATTGTTTGAAGGTCCCCATATTGGGACCCTGGAACTAGGAAGAGGGAATAAAAAGAGAGGAGGTGGTGGTGCTGGACTCTGGAGAGAGAGGGGCAGAGAGACAGACAGGGGACAAAGGCGGAGATAGACAGGCGGGGATCCACAGACAGACAAGCTACCGAGAGCTAGAGGGCCAGCCATGAGCTGTGCCCCTGGTTCTGTGGTTGCAGAGGAACTGGAAAGGCAGGCAGCCAGCCAGGCACAGAGAGAAGAGGGGCGGGGAGCTGCAACAGGGCCTCTCCCACAGCAGCAGCCACTGGAGCCCCACCAGACTCCTCCCCCATCCCCCCACCGCCGTACTCCCGGGCCTGGGCTGCCCTAGCGCCATCTCAGGGCCATTTTTCCTGGTGATGCTGCCTCCCCATCCCCTTCCTCCCTGCTTCAACCAGGGTCTCTTTCCCAACATACAGGCTGAGGACCTGAGAATTTCTCAGCTAGCTCACCCCTGCCCCTAAGCTCTCCTTCCCCCCAGCAGACCTCCTGGGCTCTGGCCATCCCCACAGCAGCTCCCACCCGGAGACAAGGCAGGAGGGTGCCAGCACTTTGGGAGAGACGGGCAGGAGCCCAGGGAGGCAACCAGTGAGGAAGATGGAAGAGTTTCCTGCTGATGTATGGACAGAGAAAGGGGGAAAGACAGACATTAGGGCCCCCAGCCCCTAACAACACCCTGAAAAAGGGGGGCCTTCACCACCCCCCAAAAAGCTGGAGGGACATGAGGGAAAGAGGTGGAGAGGTCGTGTGATCCCCCACCAAAGCAAGCCCATCCCTAGCAGGCCAGGCTTTTGTTCACGCCCAGGATCCCTCGACAAGTGCCTGCACTGCTGACTCCTGCTCCAGCCTGCAGAGTCCTCTTCTTCTGGGGGCCTTCAATGCCCAAAACCTCCCCACCCTGGTCCCAGAGGAAATAGATGAAGCATGAGACAGGAGGAAGTGGGGTTTAATCCATAGCAAATGGAACCAAGTTTAATAGAAAGGAATCGCTTGCGGAATTTTTTAAACAGGAGGAAGTTCTTCAGACAGGAGTGGCTGAAGTGTGGCCCTGCCTAGACTAAGAGAGGAGGACAAAACTTTTCCTTAAGAAAATTCTTAAAGTCTTCTTAGCAAACATAAAAGAGGGAAGACATGGAGGCTGGGAAAAAAGGGAAGTAAGGGGTGCCTAGATCCAACCCTTCCCAACATGTAGATCCTGATGAAAACGACTCAGAAGGGCGGAGTCCTTCATTTCTAGCCACTGCCCAGAAGGAGGTGCCTTAAGCCAATGACCCTCCAAATTGAAAGGGAAGAGTCCAAGGCTTACAGGGACACGAAGCTAGGCCTGTCACTGCCAGGAGGTTCTCCCCAGCTTTCCCCTCCCAGCCCCTGGCCCCGCGATGCCCCATGTAGCTTCACGCCAGGGGTCTCAACACCTGGAGGTCAGTGCCATCCTGCCCCAAGTCCTCTGTTCTGTTTTCATCACCAGGGGAGGTAAGAATCCTGGGGATAACAGCTGAGGATCTCAGACCCTCCTGAAGCCATTCCAGAACCTCCTAGAAGGTTCTACCAGGGACCCCCTTTGCTTCCTCTTTCACCAAAACTCATGTATGGGGGAGGGGGGAGTGGGGGGTTCCAAAGATCTCCTCTCAGTCTGATCTCTTTTCTCCTTCACAGCACTTAAAGCACCAGAAACTGCATCCAGCGCCGAGCAGGCGCTCGGTCCATCTTCCCTGCCTCCTGTCTCTCCTTCAGGCCCCTGAGCATCAGGGACAGAGATGCAAGGCTCCTCCTTGGAGACCAGACACAGATGCTCAGACCACATATTAGAGGCCAAATTATGCGGTGAGGGAGGAATGGGGGAGCCTGGGCAGGCTCTGGGCCGCCGCAGGGGCCTCCTGCCAGACCCCAGGAAGCCCCCATGCAGGTTTCCAACAGTAGCCCCCAGCTCCTCTCCTCTGCCTCTCCAGTGCAGCTTTTGCAGAGCCGGCCAGCATCCCCCTGGGTTAACTCATCCTCTGGGGACTTCTTGCCCCCTGCCCATGTGACATGGCCCTCTCCAGGCACTGACAGACCCCGGGCCTGCCTCTCAACCCTGCCACCCTGCTTGCCCTCTCCCTCCTTTTCTCCTCCCCTGCAGAGTCCAGACTGGCCAGGGGGCTGTGCTGGGGGTCTAGCCAGGACTCAGAGGAGGAGGAGTGGTTTCTCCACCTGTGTCCTCCCCACCCATGTCCATGCAGCCCGGAGACCAGGATGCCAAGTGCAGGCCAGGGAGGAGATTCCAGAATCTCCAGCCAGGTGGGATGGAGGCCACATTTGCAGAGAGGGGCTGCTCTGGGCCCTCCTCCCCAAGTTCTCCCTGGGTCAGGGCCAGGAGGGCCCCTTTTCCCCCAGAGGTGCAAGAAAAGAACGGGAAACTTCCCAGAGGTCACCAGCACAGGTGTCAGAGAAACAAGAGAGCAGGTCAGGGTAGGCACAGAGCCTCCTCTGTCCCAGGCCTGCAGGGCCACAGTGCTCCTGGCTGGCTTTGTCTGCAGGGGGACAAAGGAAGCTCCTGTTAGGGGAGAATCACTTGGGCATCTGATTGGAGGCCCAGCTCTCATTTTCACACCCAGAGAGAGACGCACAGAGACCACTCCCCTGGGACTTCCCAGCCTTTCTCCTCCAGTAGAAGGGGACAGCACCTCAGGCCCGCCTGTCCCCCACCAGCCAGAAAGGTAGAGTTTCACCGCTCTCCCAATCAGAGTGATTCCTCCTGTGGCCCCCAGGGGGCTCTCCCTTGGGTCCCACCTCCCAGGCTGGTTCCAGGGCCCTCGGCACCTGCACCAGGGATGGATGGATTTCACCAGCTGCACTCGTGGGTGAACTGCCCGATCATATATTAATATTAATAGCTCCCTAGTATCCAGTACTGATTCCAGTTAAACTTGAAGGAGACCCAATCACTTCCCCTACCCCTTGTTTACATGAGAACACAGAGGCCCAGAGAGGTATAGTGACTTACGAGGGGTCTCATAGCTAGAAAGAGGCAGTGCCAGAATTGGATAGAGGCCCCCATTCCTGGGTCATGGCTTTCCCATAGCACAGCATTGCAGCCAGAGGAGTAGAAAGGTGGGCACGGGGCAGAGGGGGAGTGTTTCTCCTCGCACACAGATCCCAAGGAGGTGAGTCCAGTCCCTAAGTTCTCTCTCTCCCTTTCACCACCACTAGCCCAGGTCTCTGATCTCTGACAGGCAGGAAGTTCCTCCTGATACCTAACCTCCATCCCCCCTCTCAAATTCCAGACCATTTCCTCTTAGTCTGTCTTGCCTGGGGAAGAACAGCATGGTCACTCTCTTCTGCACAATGAACGCCTTCAGACCCTGGCGGCTCATTATGCAGGCCCCCACCCACCCCTACCCCTCTCTATTCTCAGGGCTGAGAATCCCAGGTCCTCTGGGCCCCTTTCCAAATGGCTTCCATCACCACCCAGCAGCTGACATGACAAATGGTGGGTGGGGGAGGGGTGGGGACAGGCCCAGAGTGACGTGGGTATCGATCCATGGGGAGCCCGAGGCCTGGGTGTCCTCCCTGGGCAGACCAGAGTGGCTGGGGGTGGGGAAGCAAGGGCTGGGGTCCGGAGGTCATCCTGGTCCTCCCTCTGCCCTGGGCTGTTCCTTGCAGGGCCCAGCATGGAGACTGCAGCCCTAGGAGCTAGGCTGCTGGGTCTGAGCCCAGGCTCCCACAATGAAATTAAAGCAGGGACTGTCTAATTGATCCTGATGGAACTAGGAGAGAGAGCGAGATGAATGGAGAGAGCAGGAGGAAGGGGGGCGAGGGGAGGGGGGAGGACTGGGGAGGGCCCAGTCTGGGAAGCCGGGTGGCATCAACACTAGCTAACACAATGACCGGCTGCCCCAGCCCCTCCTGCTCCCCTTCCTGGGAAGGCAGCCCACTGGCTGGTGTGCCCCTGAACTGGAGGAGAGGTGGCTGGGTTGGGAGGCAGTGGGGGTGGGGAACTGGATTAAAGCTCCCAGTCCTAGGAACCAAGATGACACAGAAAGGCAAAGAAAGTGACAGTGACTGGCAGACAGCAAGAGACACCAGGAGACACAGACAGGCACACAGGGGCAGATCCAGACAGATAATTCAGGTACATCTGCCCCCAAACCTCCCTCGCTCCCTCCAGCTCACTGCTGCCCCACCCCTCTCCAGTGAGAAGCGCTCCTCTCCCAGGCCCACTCCCAGATGATTATGCCTGCAGCGTGAGGAGGGGGCCAGGAAATAGGACCCCAGGACTCTCCAGCTCCTTATGCAGCAGCCCAGGGCCCTTGGCCTGTGCCCTGCAGACACCCAGGGAACTGTGAGAAGGAACAAGGGCCAGGAGGAGCCGGGTCACCCACACAGATCCCAGGTGGCCACCAAGGCTGCAATGGAGAACAGGAAGAAGGAAATGGAGCCTCCGAGAGATGATCCAAGATGGGAGAGGCAGTGGGGCTGAGACAGGCATCAAAGACTGGAGGAGTGAGCCAAAGCTGCCGTGAGTGCAGAGAAGGAGACAGGCAAGGCGGGAGGGCAGGAGGCAGGTGGGAGGAAGAGGGGGGGGGAGGAAGATGGAGGGCTGCCTACTAGCCTATAAAGAGCAGGGGTGCAGTGAAGGGCCAGTGCCTGGGTGAGTAGGGAGAGGAAAGGAACCAAAGAAAGAGGGTGCACAGGGTGCAGCCAGCCAGCCAGCCAGGGAAACTGAGGCACAAAACAAGGTAGACATGACCCCATCCCCAGGCTCCAGAAGCAAGCAGAGCTGGGGGATCCCAGGGACTCCTGCCTCCCCGGGCTCAGACCACCGAAGGTAACAACCCAGAGGGGAGTATGAGCAGAGACCCTCACGGGCCCAGCTGCAGCCCCTGTGGTAGGGCCACCCTGGGACAAGGGTCTCCCAGCATGTGATTCCTGATGAACTGTAGGCCACCGCTGGGTCAGGTCCAGAACAAGCTTCTGGGGGACCTCGAGCCCACCCAGATGTGACAGATGTGAGTCCTACACTGCTCCACAGAAGCCAGGACACATGCACCTCAGTGCGCCCTGGCTGAACCCTGTATCAGACGTAGGTAAAATCCCCGCATCCCCTCACATCAGGGCTGGAGGCTCTCCTGGAGCCTGCAGACTTCCATCCTCTCCCCTGAACCGAATGGTACAATTTGGCTTCCTCCTTCCCCCAATCCAAAGGGTCCCAGGCCCCTCTGTGATCCACTTGAGCCTGGCTTCTGGCACATTCTATGCTCACTCTGTCTGGTGGTTTCAGGACAGAGCAGGGCAGGCCCAGCCCCAAGCAGACCAGAGAGGAGGAGGTCTCTGATGCAGCCCCTCTTAGGCAGCCCAGTTCCAGCCCAGCCAAGCCCCAGCCAGCCCTGTGGACTGATAAGCTTGGGGCACAGCCCCTCTGGAGCCTCAGGGTCCTCATCTGCAAAATGAGTACCATCGTGATTGGCTTTCTTACCTCCTACAGCAGTCGAGAGCAGGCCCAGAGAAAATGTGTGAGACGCATTCCCTCCACTGTCCCCACCCTCACCTCCCAACGACAAGGAACCAGGGACAAAGCCAGCAAAGAGAACAGGGTCAAATCCTGGCCCTGGTACTTATGGGCTGTGTGACCTTGGAGAGATTATTTCCCTATTCTGAGCCTCCTCTTCTGTCAAATGGAGACAAGGATCCCAACCTCATGGGGTAGTTGTTAGGATTAAGTTAAATGTGAAAATTCCTGGCACTGGATCTGACTCATCAAGGTGCCCTCAGGAGCTACTGGACAAATATCTCAAGAACTTGGGCCAGGGAGGGGCACCTGGGCAAGTTCACCCACAGCTCTTCCTGGGTCTGCCAGCTGCACACTGCCCAACCCAAATCCAACAAACAGATGCTCCTTGCCAGAACCCTGGGCCAGAGCGCCCTGTCTGGAACATGCAGTTCACGCCACTGCACAGGGAATGGATGCCTGAGGAAGAGGAGCCAGGAGTCCTGGCAGGATGAGGCCAAAACAGCATTGTTAGGCGATGCTGGAAGCAAGCCAGAGGAGAGGTAGAATGGGGGCATATGAAGAGTCTGGAACCCTAGAAGAGAGAGGAATTGGAGGATGCCTCTCAGAGAAGAGAGAGGAGGAAGCACAGCAATGACTTCCTGAGCCCCCCAGCCCAACTGAAGACAAACAGAAGGAAATGGGCCAGGGCTAAAGCAGAAAATACTCACGTTAGACAGCAGGCAGAACTTCCAATGAGGCGCCTCACTGCCTGAGAGGCCTCTATTTTCACCCTACTATTCCCCATACTCCTTTTCTAAACCCCAAATGAGGTTTGAGTTTTCAATTTGCCCTGACTCCACATCAAATTTTAGTGTCCAAAGTCCCTGCTCACCTTAGCAGGAAAACAGGCTGACCCTGCTCCCCCAGTCTCCAAATCTCTAATCTCACTCAGCCTGGAGCCCGCTATTCTCTAGCAAAAACCAAAACCCATTCCTGCCATCCATGGCCATCTTAGACCCCCCAGGGGACGAGACCACTTCCTGTGCAGACATCTGCTCCCATCCCTCAGAACCCCTTTCTCCAACCAGGCTTCACCCAGGCCGCTCAGACCTGGTCCTGCCAAACACCAGACTGTCCCCTTCCTTGTGTTTTCTGTCTCCGGCAGGCAGAGCGAGGTTGGGTATGTGGGGTGGGGGAGGGTGGAAGGGGCTGTGAAGCAACTTGGAAGATAGGGAGGAGCCTCTTAGGGCTGATGGACCCCCGCTACTGTTCCTCAAGGTTTGTAAGGAGGGGCTGGGACTTGGATAGAACAGGGACAGACACATTTGGTTTATGGGGCCAAAGGAAGGAAGCAAACATGGGCCTGGCAAGAGTAGAGTCATACATGACACAGAGAGATGCAGGTAAAGCGCATGTGCCCCACAGGAGAAGTGGGTGTCCTGGAGGATAAGAGCCAGGCTGGGACCCACAGGCAAGGAGTGGGGGACTGGGACGGGAAAGAATAGAAGTGAGGGGAACTGGATACCCCCAGAAAGAGAAAAGTGCACACTAAAGGAACTTTCTGGCCATTTTTGGACCTCAAATGACCGTGCTGACACGCAAACCTGGTGTAAAAGAGCATGCTAACGAGGTTGCTTGCCAGGGAATTCTTTGTCTCTGTCACCTTGCCTATAATGAGATGACAGTTTGGGGGCTTCCCTGGAGGTAAGAACCACCCCTAATTCTGCCCTGAGAGCCTCCCATCTCCCTGGAGGAAGCCCCTCTCTCCCTCCAGCCTTGGGTGTCAAGGTGGGGGTCTCCCCATGGGGCCTCTCCCCACCCTTGGGTCTTTTTCTAGGCCCCCAAGCCCTTCATGCCTTTGTCCCTCCCACTCTAAACTTCCTCTTCTGCAGGGGGCTGGCCCCGTAGCCCCACAGAAGGGGGACCTTGCCTCCTAAGGAGAGATGCTTTCTGTTGAAAAGAGGAAGAAAGTTTGCAAAGGGGAAGTCAGTTACAATCATGAGGTCAGGTCAGGGAGTAGGGTTCTGGGTCCTCACTCCCCCCCCCCCCAATCAAGCCCCTAAGCCTCCCCAGGGCATCCTGTGCTCTGCGTCACAGCCCTGGGTGATGGGGAAGAACTTCCTGATGTCTGACCTCCCTCCCACCTGCTGTTTGCAAGCTGGCTTCACACCTCACCATCCTATCCATGGCCTCAAGGCCACACCTAAGACAACTGAACTGGGAAGAAGAGAGTGGAAGGGGACCTCACATGTGGGTCCCCGAAAGTGAACGTGAGAGGAGCAATCCTCCTGCCTGCCTGCCAGCCGCAGCCTCCTCGCCACCTACTCTGGCGCCTGTGAGGGAGCTGAGCCCAGAGGAGTGAAGTGGATCTCTCCGGGTGCAGTGGGCCAGCTGAACACACGTGCTTGCTTTAGCTCCCTCTCAGAACCCCACTAAAACAGCAGTAAAGGGTTCTTTTTTCTTTTTTTAATTGAAGCATAAATCCAGAAGGGAAAAAAAAGAGACGAAACCATGGGAGGGAAGGGCCGGCAGCCCGCACAGCACAGCGTGGCAGTTGTCCGAGTCCTAAAGTACTTCTGTTCCAGTGCGGAAATGGCCAGGGCACCCCCACCGGCCGGGCGTGCCGGCCCCTCACCTGGATCTCCAGGCCTCCCCTCAATTCAGCAAGGAAAGGGTCCCTCCAGCCTCCCAGCCCAGTCCCTAGGATCACTGGTTAAATATTTTGATTATCACCCCTGACAACAGTGTCAAAATTCTGGGAGGCGGAGAGCAATGGGTGAGCGGCCTGGAATGCCAAATGCTGCACCTGGCTGAGGAGCAGCCAAGAAGCAGCCGGGTCCGCAGTTCAGAGCCCCCAAAGGCTCAGGTACCTTTGGGGACCGGGGGGGGGGGGGCAACCTAAAACAGGAAGATTGACTCATCCCTGACCACGCAGAAGACAGGAAGTTCATTCCCCAGAGAGAGTAAAAGGTGGGCCAGGAGTTTCTCCAGTGAAGTCCAGCCAGACCTCCGACAGCAACTTACCCGCCCTTTACTGTCCCACCTTAAAAGTGAGCCAAAAAGCCAGGCTCCCAGGCATCTGAGGAAGGCTTAGGAGGTAAGTCAGAGACAGCAAAGGCAACTTGGAGGAAGCAAGTGCAATGCAGGGAGAAGAAACTGCAAGATAAACAGCTATTAACGTCCTCAGAGAGATAGGAGGAGACAATGCATCCATGAAACAAGAACAAGAGGCTACTAAATAGAAAGAACATTCAGAGAGCAAAAAGGCCTTGGAAATGTTCAAGCCCAGGCCCCTGGCAGAGCCCGGCAGAGCCTGAGCAGCTCACCCTGCCCTGTGCCCCACCAGTCGCCTCCCCGGCGGGAGGCCGGCTCTCCTCCCCAGAGCTCCCCACGACCCCCGGGGCCCAGGAGCTCCTGATGGAGAGTTTAGCCACAGCCTGGAGACCAGAAGGGAAGTGGAGGCCCAGACTTGGGGAGGGCAGGCCACCAACCGGGAAGAAAGAGACAGGGGAGCTGCGGTGGGGTCTGAAAAGGGATGGGGGCTGCCAGCCTGAAGAGCAAGTGAAAGGTCCCTCTGGACCCCTGTCACCCACAGACCCAGCAGAGATTGACAAACAGCAGCCCCAACAGGTGGAAAGCACCTGTCTTACAGGTAGGATAGCTGACACTCCAGGAGGGCCATGCCCAGAACCTACAGCCAGCAGAGAGGTCTCTTCACTCAACCTGCATGCAATGCCATGCCTGAGGCCTGCAGGGTCCGTGCCTCCAGTCTCATGGTCTGGACTTGGTCTCGAGTCCTGCCCTCCACACATACCAGCTAGGACTCTGGGGTGGATCCTGGCACTCAGCATGCCTCTCTCTGCCCATGCGTCACCCACCAGTGCCAGAAGTTCCCTCCCAGAAGTTGCAGGGACCAGGCCCTCCATCCAGGCTTCTGACCACAGCAGGGTGATGGGAAGCTCCACAGGGCCCTAGCAGACATGTCCCTGAGAAGACCACGGGGACCTCAAGGGCTGGACCCTGCCTCTGTCCCAGACTGCCCCAAAAGCACACCAAGCATGGGCTATTTTTAGCCAGGCCCAAGCGGGCAGCCTGCCACCCAGTGCTATTCTAGAATGTGGGGTCATCGGGCCAGCTAGGGTAAAGGGGAGCCTGGCTGAGCCTGAGGCTCTAGGAGACAGCACCCCAGGGGAGGCCCCTGCAGAGTGGGGGAAGGACAGGGAGGGCCGAGTAGGGGCAGAAGCCTGGGGAGGCCTGGAATACTGGGGGCAGAGGGAGAAGGGCAGGAGCTGGCATTGAGGGCAGGGAGGGGCGTGCCTGGCCTGTCCTCTGTGCCCAGGAAGGCAGCTGCTGGGGTGAGGAGGGACAGGTATGGAGAGAGTGAGCTGGGGTTGGGGGGCCAGAAGGGAAGGGGAGGGAGAGAATCAGAGAGGTGGCAGTGATGAGGGGGACAGCACCCACGCCTGGGGCTGGAGTGTCAGTGACTTGGTCCCCTGCCCCACCGCTCCCAGGCCTGACCATCCCTCCTCAAAGGAGCCCAAATTCCTTTCTCCCACTGGGGCAACTCAGCTTTGGTCCAGGGGTCCCAAGACCACTCTGAATCCCTGAACCCTTTCAAGACCCCTCCCTACCTCCCAAGTTACATATAAAAGATGCCAAGCTGGGACATGGACACACACACACACACACACACACACACACACACACACAGGCACACACGGCCTCCTGGGAAGAGGGGACAATGGAGAAGGGACAGGGGTGTCCCTTTGTCCCCCTGCCTGGCCTTGGGAGCTCAAATCCACACAAAGAGCTTCACAAAGGGCCTCTGGCTCACAGAGGGGGAGATAAAAGGGGAGGGGTGGAGGGGCATGGGGGAGACCCCAGAGCTAGAAATGCCCAGTCAGTGGGTCTGGGAAGCGAGATGGGGGCTGTTCTCACAGACCAGAGGCGCTAAAGAGCTTAAGGAGAAGGGCAGCCAGTGGGGGAGGGGCCGGGGGATGGGGCTCCTGCTGTCAGGGGCTGGGGAGAAAGCTGGGGCCAGAAGTCGCCTCCTGGGGGCGCAGTCAGAAGTGCCAGCCCAAAGGAGGCTCCTGAGGGAGAGGGAGCTTGGCTTTCTTGCCCATCCCATCCCCAAAGAAGGTGGCCACCACAGACACCCGTTCCTGAGCAGGCGCTCGTGCCTTCGGGGATGCAGGCCAGGCTGGGGACAGAAGGGTCCCAGGAGAAGGGCTGCTGACTAGTCAAGCAAGACAATGGCCTGTGGCTCCCAAGGGACCACTGAGAACAAGAGGAACCCTCCCCACTAAAAGGCCCAGGCTGAGGGGCCTGTCCTGCTCAACAGAAGGAGAACCGGGGGAATAGGGGAGAGGCCCAGCGCACAGTGCTAGGAGTCCAAGACCTGGCTCTCATCTGCCCCTGCACAAACAGTGGGAAGACCGTGGGCAAGCCACCTCCTTGGGCCTCAGCCTCCCCATCTATGAACAGTGTAATTACGGCTGCTCAGGTCACTTTTCGGGGCCGCTGAGAGCATTGTGTGAGGCTGTTTTCAAAGGCATGCACTATCATCATTGCTAACGGATTCTGACCTGCCTGCCAGGTCAGAGACCCCAAGCTCAGGCCTCTCCCCCACTCCCAGACCTACTTTCCAAGAGGGGCTCAGAGGTGAGGTGAGGCCAAGTCAGCAAGTGAAGGGGTCAACCAGATGACCTCACAGGCCCCTGCCAGGGACCGAAGGAAACTGATGTTTCCTGAGCACCTACTATGTGCTGGGAACTTTACATACCTTAGCCACCTAAATCCCCTCGCTAACCCTGCAAGGTAGGTGTTATCATTCCCATTTTCCAGATGGGGAAACTGAGGCTCACAATATTTGTCAGTGGCAGAGCCCAGACTTGCCACTAGGCCAGCCTGACCCCTGGGTCCATGCTTTCTACCACCAACACTGCTCGTTTTGTTGCCACGATGCTGTCAGCTCATCTGTCCCCACCCCTCACGCCCACTGCCTGAGCCCCAGAGAGGATCTTCCAGAACCTCCTCCTCCCCCCACACCCATCCCCAGCTAACCTCAGGACTCAGGACTCCAGACTGCAGAGGGGGACAAAAGAGGGAAAGAAGATGCCCTCGAGGACAGAGTGTGGACACCAATAGTGCTGCCTGCCCACAGTGCCCCAGAGCTTGGCACATGGTTTGTGTTCTGAAGCTGGAGCTTCACCATGGCCGGTGAGGTGTGCTCTAGTCTCCCCATTCTACAGGTAAGGAAGCTGAGGCTCAGGGACACCAAGCCCAGGGCACCCCACTAAGAAGTAGTAAGAAAAGACTCATCCAGCCTGCTACGTCCCCACGTCCCTATCCCCTCGGCCACACAGCTTCCTCTCTGAGCTGAAGCCATGCAGAGGCAGTGTTGATTCACATGGGGGCCAAAGTCTCTGCAAAGGATGCAGGAGAACCCCAGAGTAACTACCCCCCCACCCCCCAGAGCACTACTTCCAACATGCTCACCCCTGCTCTCTTTGCTGCAATCCCATTAAGAGGCAGGGAATAAATCAGCCCTGCTTAGCATATTGTGTGGCCGGGGTTCAGGAGGCCGTCTGGGTGCCTCACACATCTCCTGCAGTCTGCGCTGCTGCAGGGATGGGGAGCTGATGGGGCGCGGGAGGCAGGGGACAGACTGGCCGGGCTGGGCCTGGTCTGACCTCCCACGGACGCCTCCACTCAGTGCCAGAAATACTCGCTCCTGCTCCAACTTCATTTCCCTAATGGTGCTGCCGCTTGGCACCTGCTCCGGGCACCCCTGCCCCCCTCTCTGGCCAGCCCAGGCCAGCCCCAGAGGACACCCAAGGTTAGCGTCAGGGGGAGTGTGAGGCCGCCCATCCTCCCTAGCCTGAGCTGTGGTGTCGGGGGCTCTCTCTGGGGGAAGAGAGACGAGGACCCAGGATTCTCACGGGCCCGGTGCACCCATGCTTCAGTTTCCCTGTCAGCACTAAGGTGTCCTAGCACAAAGAAGAAATGAGCAGGGGAACATAGAGATGTGTCAGAGGCCAGATGGAGTCAGCCCTCTGCTCCAAGCAGGATCATGCCATCTAACATGACTAGGGTAAAGGATATTGACTCAACAGCCAGGAACCAGCCAAAGCCAGGAGGCTAGGTAGCCAGGGCGAGCAGGCCCCGGGCCGGGAAGGGAGCACACAGCCTGGGGCCCAGGAGGCTGCATCCTTCCAGACGCTTGGATCACCCCTGTCCAGCCCTCCCAACGGGCCTCAGACCCCATGGACCAAAGGCCCTATCCCTCTCCATGTCTCAAGGCCCTGCAGCGGCCACAGGAATGGGCCTCGCAGACCTCCTGCTGCAGGGAGCAGAAATGACAAGGGCCCAGGCTGTGTGCTTTGAAATCCGTGTCTGTGTCTGCTGAGGCCATGCCTCCCACAGGCTGCTCCCTGCCAGTGGCAAAGTGCAGTGGCCAACTAAGGCAGACCCCCTCCTGGGAGACATGAGACTTCTTTCTAGACCAACTTAGAGGCTTTGCTGAACTCCCCTCTGAGCACAGGGAGGCCTGGGACGCTCCCCCTCACACCCCCCCCACCCCCCCACCCACCCCCCCCCCCCACCCCCCCCCCCCCCCGCTTTCTCCCCTCTCTCCTTCGCTGGGGTCAGACTTAACACTGCTGTAAGGCTCTCCCAGACTCCCCTGGCTCCCTCCTTTCCCTCAGGCACTTCCCCGAGGACTCAGAGGAAACCACTCAATAACACTGACAGCACTGCCACAGCCAACTCTCCTTTTTTAAGTGTTACCAGTTCCAACACTGTACTAAATGCTTTTAGGGCAGTGGAGGAAACCAAGACACAGAGAGGTTACATAAGACGCTCATCGCTCATCGAGGCACAGCTCTTGAGCAGCCAAGCCCAAGTTGAACTCAGCGAGACCCTAAAGGCCACTTGTGTAACTGTGGCGCCCGCCTGCCTCCTGTGCAATGGAGATGCCATGCATCCCCGCATCCTGCCTCTTGGAGGAAGAAAGAGGGCGGCAAAGCGAGTTGAGGCTCCTGAGGTGTGGCTGAGGTAGACTCACAGAAAGCAGCAGAGCGGCAGCGTGAGGGACTCCCGGAGAGAAAGAAGGCAGAGATGGGGCGCAAGGGGAGACCAGGAGCAGAGCCTGCTCTGGCCCCAGAGAACCCTGCTCCTGCAGGTGGAATCACCTTCACCTCCCCAGGGCAGGGATAGGTTGGGGTGTTGGGGCAGAAGGGGCAGAACAGGAAGGAAAATGTGGCCCAAGAGCACTTTCCCACCCATGACTTCGTGCCATCCTTGGCCAAACACACTCCACTCCCCACTCACCCCCGTCCCCCGCAGGCGTGAGGTGAGGCTGAGCCGGGGGGCTCCACCAGGGAACCCTGCATCCTGGCTCCTTGCAACTCCTGATTCCCTTCTCCACTCACCCCTCCGTTCCTCACCCTCCAGCCCCTCGAAGGCAGGGCTGACAGGCCTAGCCTGGGTCTCAGGGCCCCAACAAAGCCAGGCCTGTCCCCCGTCCAACCTCTGTGCACTGGGCAGCAGGTGAACAAGCCAAAAGCACAGGCAGAGGCCAGCGCACTAGATGAGCTCTCAGCTTGATGCCTGGCCTGCCGGGCCTCGGTTCAGGGCTGTTGGTTAGGGTGTGAGGGGTTGGAGGAGGTGACGTCAGGGACAAGGAAGGGGAACCAGCTTCCAGGAGGTCCACTAAGGGAGGGGACTTTATGGCAGACACAGTAGCCCCATCCTACACACACACTCAGCCCTATTTTGTCCAGCTGGCTCCAGTCACCCGACACCCACCCTCCATCCATCCTCCACCCTGAGCTAGGGATAGTTTCAAACGTTGATGCCTCCCTGGTGGAAATTTCCAGGGGCTCTCTACAGCCCACATGATAAGTCTAAGGTCCAAACTCTTAAGCTTGGCATTCAGGGCCCTTCCCATGCAGACTCACCTCTTTTCCAGCTTCTTATCCAGCCTCTCCCCTCCCTTGCTACTCCCCACCACCCTAAATTACTCCATTCCTGAGGTTGCCATGCACCTTCTCACCTCCGGGCCTAACTGAAATGGCCTTGTGTCCCCTCTGTGTCGGTGTACTCCTACTTACCTTTCAGGACCCCGTTCAAAATGTCACCTCCTCTGGGAGGTCTTTCCAGACTGCCCCAGGCAGAACAGGCCAGTCTCTGCTCCAGAACCAGGTGACAGCTTGTACGTGCCTTTGGGAGCCTGGGCACAGGGTCTCAGGCACTGAGCTTCCCAGGAGAGGAGGAGGACTCGCTTGGTAAGACGACGTATGTGTGTGCACGGGGCTTGGCAGAGGGTGGGTGGGCCGCGAGGTGGGCGGTGGGAGAGGGGAAAGGGGCATGGGTCGAGGATGAAGAGTGGATGGGCAGCGAGAAGATGGCGGATGGTGGAGGAGGAGACGGTGGCGCAGCAGAGGGTCTGAAGGGCGAGCAGAGAAATGAGAATTAGAGGCCTCTCCCCGCGGAGCCAGCATCCACCCAGAGGCACAGGGCCACGCGTGTCAGACCACAGGCTGGGCCAGAAGACCCTAAGGACTGTTCTAGAGACCCACCAGGCCATCCTGGACTCCTTTCAGTTGCAGCCATGGCAGATGATGGGGACACCCAGAAGTTCCTGGGAAGGGGCGCTGGCAGGAACGCCAGGAGGGGTTGGGCAGAGACAGAAGACACCCCCTCCAGCCTCCTGGTGGCTGCCACGTGCAGCCAGCCCCAGCTGGTCACTAGGCTCTTATCTCCCTTCTCACATTCTCCAAACCTCGAAAAGTCCTTCTGTCAGTTGGCTTCGTCCTACCTGGCCTCCAGCCATGCCTGCTCTGGACCTCGATGGCCTCATCCCAGCTCCCATCCCTACACCTGCACCCTCCTGCTGGGTGCCCAAAGGAGCTCAGGCCCAGGTGGAGTCCAGGGTCCAGGGCAAACCACTATTTCCCAGACAGGATGGCTCTGCCCCGTGCAGCAGGCCAGCCCTGCCTGTCACTTCCACCCTTTTGTGCTTGCCTCTGTCTGGAACCTCTCCCCGTCCCCCTCTCGTTCCTGCCTCCCTTGGACAACCCTACTGAGTATCTATATGTTGCAGGTCCTTTGCTAAGTGCCTGGGATGCTAAGTTCACTGAAGCTTGGCTCTGGCCTATAAACCCTGGCTCACAGACCTACCGGGGAGACAGGCATCTAACAGACGTGACCAGAAGCACCCCAATGCTCTCATATCCCTGGCCAGAAAGGGACACTAGAGCTGGGGCCGCTTCATCCCCTATCCCTGGCCTAGGTGTGGAGAGCCAGCTTCCTGCTCTGGGCCCTAGGGCTGCTCAGGCTGGGAGGGGAGGGACTGGCCAGAACACTAAAGCTGGAGTCCCGGGGGTGGAGATGAATTTAGGGATCAGAGCTGGGACAGTCAGCAAGGGACCTGGAACCTAGGCATTGCCTGGGTCCCCTTTCCTCCCCACCACTCGGCCTCTCTGCAGATGACAGCCTCTACCTCCCACTCGCAGGCTGCTGCCCCTCTGGGGGCTGCCTTAGCTTGCCTGCCCTTGGCATCAGGCTCTGTGCTGGTGCCAGGAGCCCTTGGCAAGTTCATACATCAAACAAGAAGGCAGTGGCTGGTTTCTTGCCCGTCCGGAAAGAGAGAAGGAATAGAGGGTGCGGCCCTATCCTCAGCCTTACACCCAGCTGCCCTAACAGGGATGCAGGCCTGCCCCAGAGAGTGGGTAAGAGAGAGAGGTGGCAGCCAACCCACCCACCCCACTCCAGTGCAGGTCCCCAGAACTTCTTCCTCCTTTTCCTCCTGAGTCCCAACTGGGGGGAGGGGGAGAGGGGAGGGAAGATGAGAAGAATCACAGCAAAGGGCGTATTGGGGAGCCAGAGAGATTCTTCCCTTCCCCTGGACCTCTCTCATCCCCGTGGTCAAGACACCTGATGTGCTCCCTTTGTAGAAGGGCTCCTCTGATTCTGAGATGCTTGTGTCTTCCAGAGTCACCCAAGAAAATGGAGGGATGAATACACCCAGCAGAAATGAGAATATATGATCACCAAAAGACATGCACGAAAGCATTCATAGCAGTACTACAGCCCCAAGCTGGAGACAACCCAGATGCCTGTTAACAGCAGACAGATAAATCAATAGGGTGTCTTCACACACTGGGACGCTCTCGAGCAAGGAGAAGGAAGGATCTACTCAACACGCAGGAATATGGATAAAATTCACAACCACAATGTTGACCAAAAGAAGTCAGGCACAAAAGAATACCTATGATGCCTTCCGCGTAAGCAGTACCATTCCATTTATAAGACGTTCTAAATCACGCAACTATGTGGTGGGTAGAAGTTGTGATTATAAATCACACTCAGGGGGGAATTAATGACTGGAGGGGCAGGAGGGGACTTTTGGATGCTGGCAATGACCCATTTCTTGACCCTGCATGCAGAGTACATGGGTACATGGGAGTGTTCAGTTAGGGGACGTTTGCACACTTTCCGTAATTAGGAAATACTTCTCTACACTGACATGGAGGAAAGCCCGATGCCACCTGGTCAGCCACAATCTCTGTGAGATGCGGAGAGTCATTATCACACACAGCCCTCCCGCTCCTTCTCCCCCACCTCCACGACCTACCCCTCTCCCAAGTCAGTCCTGGCCTCACTCAGCCCTGCCGGGGCCAGCACCTCTCCAACCCAAACCACCGCCACCCCCACCCAGAGGGCTGCCACCATCTCCCAGCTCCTACTTTGCCCCTCACCCTTCCAACCCACATATACACAGCACACACAGGGAACTTGAGGGCATCCAGAAGTGGCCAGAGACTCCTTTTAAACTCCGGTAGCAGCTCCCAACTCTCCTCCATCCCAGGACATGCAAGTACATGGCTCCTACCACCTGGAACACTTGTCACTGATGCTCCTCCCTTAGGTGGCACCTCCCCCTTCGCCCCACTCCAATCCCTCCAGGAACATCACCCCTTAGACCCTTTACTTTCCCCACAAAGCACTGCTTCCGATAATGCATTTCTCCATGCAGTTACATGTTCACAGTCTGTCCTAAATCTGCCACCCAGCTGACAACCCCCTGAGGGCAAGAACAAGGGTTCTGCTTCCGGCCCTATCCCCAGCTCCCAGCTCCATGCCTGGCTTATAGAAGAAGCTCAAAAATGCTGGAATCCATGCTGAATAAATAAACGACCAAGCCTGCCTGTCTTGCCGGCAGTATCTGAGTAAGGTAAAAGGTGCATCTGGGGACAAAACTCCCACTTGTCTGGGCCCAGGACACCTAAGACAGAGTCCTAGCTCTGCCATTCACTTGTTGTGTGACCTTGGGCAAGTCTCTCTTCCTCTCTAGGCCTCAGTGTGCTCATTTGTGAAAAGCAGGGGGTGGATGGATCAGGACCACAGGTGGGCTTGAAGGGGTATGTGACACGAGGGTGTGTTGAGACAGTGGATGAGTGTGTGTGAGCACGTGTGCGTGCACTTCTCCCTAGCAAGAGCCTCCAGAGATTTCATCTGATTCCCAAAGGAATCCTTGTCCTCCAAAGGATCAAAACCACTAACCAAGATCCTTTTCGGCTCTGGGGGTCTATGATTCTACATAACCAGGGAGAGAGGAAGAGGAAGGAACCCAACCCATAGGGAGGGAGTCAGATTAGACCCCAGAACTTCCAAAAGGGATGCAGGACCCCACAACAGGGATGCAGGGGAGGCTCTGGTATCTGACCTCCCTTAATGGGCTCTGGGCTGGGAGAAGCAGAGCTCAGATGAGCTGATCCCAGGGCCGGCTTGGGAGGGAGGAGGAAGCAGCAGCCCTGAGCCTCCTCCCCTCTTCTCCTGCCACCATCCAGCAAGTATCCACTTGTCTGGGATATGGCAGAGAGCGAGGCGGCAAGGCTGGCACCTGGAGATGCCCGCCAGGCCCCTTGGCGCCCAGGTCGGAGAAGGCTTGGCGAGAATGCTCGGGGACGTGCCAAGCCCCACCCTCCTTTCTCCTGAGCCTGGCACATGAGACCAAAGGAGGGCTTGGAGTACAGAGCAGGCATGGGACCAGACAGGACACCAGGGAGGTACCAGGCCCACTGCTGCAGAATCTGATAACCAGAGCAGGGCTCAGAGGCTTGGGGGCCAAGTTGGGTGCCCTCCCCAAAGCAAAGAGGAGGAGAGGGCCACAGATTCACACAAGGGAAGGAGCGAGGTGTGGGCAATAGGGACAGGAGGGCAAGGCAGCCGGGCAGAAAGAGGACGACAGCCTGCTTAGGGGGCTGAGCGGGCAGCACGGCCTAGCCCATGGCTCAGAGAGAGAAGCTGGGCCTATGGAAGGGCCTGGGACAGGAATGGGGCATGTCAGCAGCAGGACTGTCAGTGGGAGGGCCCTGGCTGGCAGCCCAGGTGCCTGGGGAGCGCCAAGCTCTGGCTTCTGAGGGGTGAGCACCCAAGAAATGTTTATCCACCCCAAGAACGTGAGTATCACCTCCTGTAGTGAGGGCCCACGTGGTGGTGATCAGCTGCTCTTTCCTGGGCCACTGCAGTCTCCTGAGAGTTGCATTGTGAATGGGGGCCCAGGGACAGGAGAAAACCACCAGCAACAGCATCCCAGGCTGGGGCCAGAGCCCGGGCACATGGGCTGGCATGGAGCTTGATCCCTGCAGATAAAGGAGGGAGTGAGTCATGGGCGGGCTCCAGGCACTCTCAGGAGGCTGCTCAGAAACCAGCTCTTCTTAATGCAGACACACACTTGTCCCCATCCCTGTTCTTGCCACTGTCACACACCATCCCACACTCTCCCTCCCTCTCCTTCTCCCACCCCCTACCTCCAGTGTCCCTGGTTCCTCCTCCATCTGAGCCACAAGTCCCCTGCCCCACTCACATGGCCAAACAGGCACCAAAGCTGGCTGCATGGGTGTGGGGAAACAGGGATACAGGGAATCAAGGAGGTCCACAACAGAGGTTCCTGAGGTCATAGGCCCAGGCCTCAGACTCGAGAGCAAAGAAATTCTGGGGCCAGTCTAAGAAGCAGGAGAGGAAACTAGGAACCAGGTGGTCTCAGCCCCCAGAAGCTCCAACAAGCCAGGCATAGGCACCTCCAGCTAAACTCTGGGTGCCCCTGCTGGGGTCTCTGCACTAACCCCAAAATATCAGAAGCTGAGCTCAAACTCCCGGAGGAAAAACTAACATTGGGATAACTTTCTGGCCAAGAAGGATCTGAAACAGAAACACACAGGCTCGTCTCACCTGCCCCTGAACCCTTGGAGGACAGAGGAGAGTTCATGAGGCTCAGAGGCATGGAGGTGTCCTGATGGCCTCTGGGGACCCTACAGTCTGAGTTCTGTGATGTCACCCCCATTCTCTGGACCCTCACCTCTTTGCCAGGACCCAGAGGCAGTAGTCGGGGTGCCCGATCCATACCCTCACTCTCAGCCGTCCCCCTCCAGGGCCCTGTGCTTGGCTCAGGCCTCCACCAGGTTCACACCTGGGACACCAGCCACTGTGAGGGCTCAGGCCACGACTGCACCCCACCAAGCCTGGCCCTCACCATGGTCGGTGTCTGGGGTGATGGCTGGGGCTAGCGCTTGTGAAGGAGGGAGCATGCAGTTGACAGTGTCCAGCCTGTGCCTGGCACTGTGCACCATCACCACAAATATGCCATCACCTGTGCCCTGGAGGGACATCCAGTCAAGTGGGGCAAAGGGCTCCTGGGCACACACAGTACATACATGCACATGCACACACACACGCACACACACACCTGGCTTTAATGCCTGCCAGTGAGCAGAGGGCTGAGATGTGGCCACAGGGTGCATTTGAGTCACCTCATCTCTGTGTGCCTCGGGTGGAGGAATGTACGACAGCAGTTAATCCACAACACAGCACACAGATCTGGGGAAGCCGCTGCCTTGCAGCCTCCCAAAAGGAAGCAAAGAGGTAGGTTGGGATTATGCAGGGAGCCTAGAGTTCAGTCATCCATTTCCTGGTGACCCCAAACTTCTCCCCCTCCTCTCCCTGGAGGAAATCCAGCTCCTACACCTCTACCACACCTGGTGGTGCCCCCACAGACACTTCATCCAGAACAAACACTTGCCACCCAACCCCTGGGTCACTTCCCACTTGCAAGACTCCAAGACTCACCCAGAACAGAGAATGCAGGGGTGAAGATCCTGCTGTACCCACCAGCCTAGGTCAGTCCTTGCTCTGGTGGGGCCCTCCTGGCTCAGAAAGCCCCCTCCCCCCTGGCCCAGAGCCTCCCCGGTGAAGGAACACAGCCACAGCTGCCCCATGGACCAGGTCTGGAGAAATTTAACCCTTTACCTGTTGTGCCCCAGCAGTCCATGACTTCCCCATCTGTGGCTCCTAACCTCACCTGGGCTATTTGCCCTTCTAAGGATAGGTCCCACATCACACTCCTCCCAAGGGCACAAGAGACCCAGGTAAGACGTCAGCCTAACTGGCCAAGCTTCACCTACCTGTTCCTGGTCCACCCTGTCTGTGGGGCAGCCAGCCTTGCTGTCCACTTCCCAATCACTGCCCTGCACTTCCTGGTCTGGCTCCTCACCTGTCTCGGGTGGGCTGTGCTCTGCCAGCCACCCTCTCCCCACTGGGGGCTCCTCCGGTTCCTACTCCCGCAGCGCCCTACCTGAAGCAGCAGCCGCCTTCTCTCCGCGCAGGCGGAACCCCGGGACTCCCAGCCTTGGGCCCACGCCTGGGCTGGGGGACCCCCCCGGGGCTGGGGGCCGCAGCGGGGCCAGGGCGCCAGCGCCTCACAGCACACCAAGCTCACGGTGCAGCCCATCGGGCCTGGCGCCAGTCAGCCCAGGGGCGGGGAAGTGGGAGCCCCGGGAGGCAGCCCGCCCCCAGCCCTGGCGACCCCTTGGCCCAGCACGCCTGCGACGTCGGGAGGGGACGGTGACGCCCCCAGGTCGGCCCGCCTGGAGTCCGTGCCTGCTCTGCCCCCACCGCCAAGAGCAGGGCAGTGCAGGGCAATGCCAAGCCTGGCCAGGGGCGGCGACACTGGAGGGAGACAGTGAGTGATAGAGGGAGACCCGACAGCCCCGGGCACGGGGCGGGGTTGGGGGGAGGGTCCCTGGACCAGGCTGAAGGGGCTAAGTTGGGACGGACAGTAGGAGACCAAGGGAGCTACAGGAGGGGCAGGGAGCAGATAAGGGGAGAAAAAGAGGGAGAGTCAGAGACAGGGACACAGGGACACTGGGAACAGATGGGGGACTGAGCCTCTGAACGGGGAGAAAGGCAGGGGGTGGGGCAGAGGGCACACAGGCTTGGGCATTGGGCATCACTTGTGCCAGTGTTTACATGTGGTCCCTGTTGTGAAAACAGCAGTCCTCCCAGGTCCCTGCTCCTCTGTTCTCTGCCCCCAGAACTAGCACCTGGGGCAGCCCCCCTAGAGAAACAAGGACCAGCATGGAAAGACCCCCAGCCTCAAAGAGGCAGAGACAGCCTGGGTGGGAGGACCCCAGCCCCCCTGGCAACCCTGCTGGCCCATCTCACACCTAGTTGCACTTCCCTCCTACTGGCAATGGGAACCAGGACTGGGAGGATGGCATTGGTGACCGGCACTCATGGGGACCCCTCAGCAGACTGAGGTGCTGTGGGAGGCAGGCACGCTGTGGGACCCTCGTCCTCCACTCCCCACCTGCACCACACTCCAACCAAATGACAGAAAAGGCAACCCCTGCAGGACCAGGTGGGCAGCACCACAGCTTCCTTCTGCCACCTGGTGGCCATGAGGAAGAAGCACAGCTCAAGGGATGAAAAGCTAAAGGAAACTTGAGCTGCAGCAATTGCTGCTGCCACCAGGGGTGAGTCCCTGTTTGGCCAACAAGTGACCTGACCCCAGATCTGCCTGAGGGGAACGGTCCCCCATCGCACCATTCTGCCCCAGTGCCCTGGATCCTGCCTCTGTCACTTCTGGACAGCATCTTCTGCTCCTCCCCCACTGAGCCGGGTCCCCCTCCAGGGCTGGGCTGGACCTGAGTCACTTCCCAGACAGCAAACCCCAGGAAATGTTCTGTAGGGCCACAGTCACCAGGGACAGGCTCAGACTGCACAGCTCCGTTCTCCGTGCCTCAGCCAGCCAGGCCCTCCCAGGTGGGTAGCAGGGAGAGCCCTGGGCCCTAAGGGCGGCTGGGAAAGGGGAGTGACGCCAGGAGCCAGGGCAGAGGAACCCCGGCTAGGGGTGAGGGAGAGGAGGAGGCACATCCAGCTGGTCACGGATTCCATCGAGGATCTGGGCTGGAAGGGGCTGCAGAGTCGGTCAGTCCAAACCCTTGGACTACACATGGGGAAAGTAAGTCCCAAGGAAGGAGGGTGACCTGCCCAATGTCACCCCGTGAGTGAGGAGTGGAGCAGGATGGAGACCCAGGTCTCCTGACTCCCAACCCTGCCCTCCCCACCCCACCCCACTCACCACCCTCATTTACCCTCACGTCCTCCTGCCTTTCCTTCACACTGTCCCCTGCTGCAGCACTGCCACCTGCACCCCAAACGCCAGCAACCACAGCCTGGGGGCCGGTCACCTGGGTTTCCCACCCCATGCCTGGTCTTCACTCCGGCATCTCAGAATAACTCCAGAGCCCTCAGGGCCATGATGTCCCTCTCTGGGCCCTGGACCCGCTAGGAGGAGACCAGGCTGAGAGTCCCCTGAGAGACAGCAGCAGGCTTAACACCAGGTGCCCTGCTCCCCTCTCACACCCAGTGTCTGGCTCAGTCCCAGCCCCGAGGCCCCCCTGTGTTTCCGCTTCCCTCTCCTCAAAGGACACACATTTTCCACTCAGCTGGGGCCCAGGAAAGGATGAGTGCATGTCTCAAGGGGGGGTGACTGCTCGGGCAAGGCTGAGGTCTCTCCGTGGGGACTGGTGTCCACCTGGCACGGGCACTCACGAGGCTGCTCACATCAAGTCAGGGCCCAGAACATGGGCCCTGTGGGCACACAGACCTGAGATCAAATCTGCAAAGCTCTGTGATGATGGATTAAAGACATACCCTCTCTGTGCCCAGTCTCCTTGTCTAAAATGAAGTTATAACCTCCCAGAGTTGTTGTGGGGGTTGAGTAGGACAAGGATATCAGGCAAGTAGCACAGTGCCTGGCATCAATGCCTGCACCATCCACATGATACAGGCCAACAAGGAAGAGCTGGGCTCCTTCTCCCCACTAGCTAACTCTCTATGTGACCCTGGATAAGTCAGGTTGCTGCTCTAGGCTCTGATTCTTCCTTTGAATAAGGAGAGAGTTGGACAGCTGAGCCAAGAGGGTACTTCCTGGGCTGCTCTTCCAAGTCACGAGGAATTGCATCTTTTCCCAGTACCCAGGGCAGAAGATGGGGCTGTCCTCAGGGACCTGAAAGATGAGTGTGTCCTGAGAGATTTCCTGGCACTGAGCTGCAGGAGAAGTGAAGGGACTTGAGATCCTGTCCCTCAGGGGCTTTGCTACCTGATATCTGACGTCCACCGTCCTCCCTGCACCTGCTGTCTCTGCAATCCTCCAGGGCTATGGGGACAGGCAGGGGATAGTCACCAACCCCAGTGCTGATCTGCACAGATTCTGTGGCTGCCTAGAGCTGCTGCTGCTGCTGGGACCCTCTCCTCCCCTCCCCAACCCTCTCCCCAGGGCTGGATACCTGGGTACCACCTGGGCCTGAGCTCTTTGGGCACCCAGCAGGGGTGTGCATGTGTGGGGATGGAAACTGGGATCAGACCGCCTGTTCCAGCTCAGCCATGGCTGTAGGTCAGGTAGGAAGGGGTACAGGGCAGATGAAGTCAACTAACATAAAGACTTTCAACTCCTTCTTTAAGGAAATATTTTAAACACTGATGAAATAAATTGAAGAAGACATCAAAAAATGGAAAGATATTTCCTGTTCATGGATTGAAGAATTAACATTGTTAAAATGACAATACTACCCAAACCAATTTATAGGTTGAATGCAATCCTTATCAAAATACCAATGATAGTCTTCTCAGTAATAGGATAAAAATACTGAAATGTATATGGAACCCCAAAAGACCCGAAATAGCCAAAGGAATCTTAGGCAAAATGAACGAAGCTGGAGGCATCACACTATCTGACTTCAAAATTTACTATACAGCAACAGTAACCAAATCAACCTATGGTACTGGCATAAAAGCAGACACATAGACCAGTGGAACAGAATAGAGAACCCAGATATAAATCTATGCATTTACAGCTAACTAGTCATTGACATGCTGCCAAGTACACAATGGGCAAAGACAGTCTCATCAATAAATGGTGCTGGGAAAACTATGTGACTAAATGCAGAAGAAGAAACTAGACACCTAGTCACATAGGAAAATCAAATCAACATGGATTAAAGGCTTAAATCTAAGACCTGAAACTATGAAACTACCTGGAGGAAACAGTGGGGAAATGCTGCAGAACATTGGTCTGGGCAAACACAGAGAGTAGGTTGGTGGTTAGCAGAGGCTGGGATGGGCAGGGAGGAGGAGAAGGATGAAGAGAAGTTGATTAATTTCTTCTTCAAACTGCACAGTTTGAAGAAGGAATAAGACCTAGTTTTAGATACCTCAGTGGGGTGACTATAGTTTACAATGATCTATTATATATTTCAAAGTAGCTAGAACAGAAGAATTCGAGCAATTCTCACATGAAGAAAAGAAATATTTAAGGTGATGGATATCGCAAATGCACCAATTTGATATTTACAAATTATCTGAATGTATTAAGTTATAACATGTACCCCAAATCTGTGTACATCTATTATGTATCAATTTTTTTTAAATCCCAGCAAGTTATTTTTGATATTGACCAAATGATTTCAAACTTAACAAGAAAAGGGAAAAGACCAGAATAGCCAACACAACATTGAAAAGAGCAAAGTCAGACGACTGCCACGACTTGACTTTAAGACGTACTATTAAAGCTACAGTAATCAAGACAGTGTGGTATTTGTGAAAGAATAGACATGAAGAACAAGGAAACTGTGAAGATCTGTCACTTTTGGAAATTCACTATGAAAAAAGTGACAACTAGATGCAAAGTGAGATTCTGGATTGGATTCTGGGACAGAAAAGAAACATTGATATAAACCTGGTGAAATCTGAATAAAGTCTACAGCCACATGCATGGTATTGCAGTAATGCTAATTAACTTGGACAAATGTACCATGATAATGTAAGATGTTAACTAGGGAAAGGTGGTGGAAGGGTACGTGGGAACTGTGCTATCTGGACTATCATTGGATCTCTTCTGTAAACCCAAAATTATTTTAAAACAAAAAGTTTAAAAAGAAAAAAAAGAGGTGAGATTCCTGGCCTCCAGGCACAAAATGAGTTGGAAAGAGCAGAAAGCAGAGAGCTCTACGGAAGTTGGCGTTGCTATATTATTATTATCTTCATCATACCACCGAACATCCTTCCCCACCCTGCAGCCCTTTGGCCATTTCTCTGCAGCTGTGTCGTTTCCACGGGGTCCTGGCCCTCTTGGGGTCCTGCCTCCTGTCTGCCCCCTTCCCCATCCCTATCCCCAAAGACCTCTGGCCTAGTGGCTGAAGGAAGGACAGTCCACACTTCCTGGCAAGCTCCTGCCCCAGGAACCTGTGCCCTGCCCAAGCCCGGCCAGAGCTGCTAGGAGCACAGCCAGCAGAGCGCTGCAGGGGTTAAAGGAGGCCCAGGGGTCAACAGCTGGCTGACTCAGGAAGAGACGGTGCAGGGCTGAACCACACCCTGGGCCAGCTGGGGGGGGAGCCCGGCTAGCAGCAGTGGCCCTGGGTCCAGGTCTACTCTTTGCACTCACTTCCTGCCTAGACACAAGGCTCACTCACCCACTTCCTGTGGACAACCAGCTACTTGCCAGCCACAGTTTTTGCCCCTACCACTGGCCATTTCTCTTTCCAGGGAGTGCCTTGGCCCAGGCACCCACCCCACTTAGTGGCTCCTCTGCAGGAAGGGTGAGTGTGTGTGTGAGTGTGTGTGAGTGTGTATGTGAGTGTGTGTACATGAGAGTGTGTGTAAGAAAGTGTGTGTATGTGTGTATGTGTGAGTGTGTATAAGAGTGTATGAGTGTGTGTGAGTGTGTATGTGAGAGAGACTGTGTGTTTGTGTGTGTGTGTGTGTGTAGGGGGAATATATCGGACAGGGCTCCTGGGCTGTTGGTACTGATGGTGTCTAGACCACACATAAGGGTGTAAATTCGGGGAAGGTGAGATCAGACTACCTGGTGCCTTGTCTCTGGGCTGGGCAAGGCCCTCAGGGGTCACCCTGTCAGTCCCCCATTGTCAGATGTTCCTGTGGTCCTGGCAGGGATGTCTGGGGTGTGGCTGTCCCTGTGCTGAGAGAACCACTAGTCAGAAGGACCAGGTTTGCTGGAGAAGGTGCTGGTGTCAGTGGCTGCTTGGGACCGAGGCTAGCTGGGGAGTGGGGACACATGGACCAAGGGAGGGGGAAGTTTAGGGGGTCTCCTGTGCCACCTGCCTGCCATGGCAGGGGCCTGGGTATTACTTCCTCTTCATTTCTTTCCCTGCCACCCACTGGCACTGTTGTCAGGGGACCTTTCTCCTCCTTGGGGCTCTCTTTGCTCCCAGAGGGCTGCCCCAGGCTGCAGGGGGGCTGGTGGGCCTGGAAGGGTTGGGGTTCAGAGCACCCTCCCCCACTCCACTCCTCAGTGTCGGTCTGGCTCACAGGCACAGCATGGCATGAGGGCCCCCTGCCCTCCCCAACCCCCAGCTCTAGCTCCTTCCTCACCCCTCTGGGCAAAATGGCTAATCCAGGTGGTTAATGAACAGACACGGGCAGCTGCCTCCCACCCTCCCTCCACACCTTCCTCTCCTCCTCTGACTCTGTTGCCCTCCTGCCACCCCTTCCCAGGCTGGGAGTCCCTGCATGGTGACCTCAGTGTGTGCCCCAACCCCCAATTCCGGATCCAGGCAGGACTGCCCACCAGATGTCTTAGGCTGGCCACTGTGCTAGAAGAAGAAACTGGGAGGGGGTGGCTGAGGGGGTGACCCAGGAAAGCCTGGTGTGCTCCCAGCTGGGCTCCCCATAGGGGGCTAGATGGGGTTGGGGACAGGGTGAGTGCTGGGTGGAAAGGGGCCGACTCAGGAGGGCAGGGAGGCAGGTGGCTGTGGGTGGAAACAGGAGGGAAAACTGCATACTAGGTTTCCAGCGTCTTTGGGGACAGGGGCTTCTCTTGCGTAGCCCCAACTGTACCTCACTCTGACAGAGCAGAGACTGGTGGAGGGGCGTGAGGGGGACACTTTCTCTTTCCTCCGGAAACTGCCTAAAGGGTGGGAACCACTGTGGCTCACACTGGGCCTTAAGTTGCCCCTGCCAGCTGGCAGCTTCTCCTGTGTCCCCCACCCCAGCTCTGGCCCAGGACCTCAGAGCTTGCTGCAGGGGAGGCACCTGCCTGACACCTCTGGCCCAGGGGCTGGGAGGGAGTGGGGAGGATGAGTTTTGGGATGGAGAGTTGGGCGGGAGGACCCTAAATGCCATGAGCCCTGGGGACCCTGCTTGGGGTTGGCCTGGCCCCTGCTGCCCCCAGAGGGCAGGGAGCCAGAGAGGAGTGGGCTGGGGCCAGGCCAGGGGTCTCAGCCAGTCCAATGGGGCCTCTAGAGCCGGGAGCCAGCACCTGCATCTGGAGCTGAGAGTTCGGGGTGGTGGAGGCAGTGTCCTGGGACCCTGTGCTCCCAAACCCCTGGCCCTGAGCCCTCCTGGCTCTCCTTGCCCATCCCCCTTCCATGCTTCCCCATACTTCCCTTCCCTCAGAGCCCAGTGCAGAACTTCCCAAGGGGTGGACATGTCAGGAGGGATAAACCCAGAGAAGCTGGTGGCTGGGTAGAGTGGGGCTGGGGTGGGGTAAATAGGGGTTCAGGGGAGACATTACTGTCTTGGGACCATCTTCTGGTCTCTGATGGCCTATGCCAAAGCCTTGGAGTTTGGGAACCCTTGGTGTCCTGTTTCTATCTAGGTAGAGGCAAGAAGTACTGGGGGCAGAATGAAATTTCATTGGGTTTAAGGAGAGGGCCCCAGAGCTGAAAGCTCCGCTGAGTTTAAGGCAAAGCTTCCCAAGGCCTATGGAAAGTCAACAGGAGAATGGGCTGCCTTATGAGGTAGTGAGCTTCTTGTCCTGAAGCAGATGGGACACGTGGGCTCCACCTCCTCCCCTCCAGTGTTTGGGGAACTGAGAGTCTGCCACTCTGCCCTGGCACTGTGCCCCCCTTCATACCCAACCCACAACAGCCCACCACATCTGCCCCAGCTACTTCCTGCAAAGGTCCTGAGGTTCCTCCAATTCCCCTTGACCCACCCGGTGCCTTGCCCTGCTGGTTAACCCCTCAAGGGCTGGAGCAGACATATGAATGTTGCTGTGAACATTTGTGTCCAAGTTTTGCATAGACATACATTTTCTATTCTCTTGGGTATAACCTAGGTTAGTAAATAGAGGGTCATATGGTAACTCTATGATTACTTTGTTGAGCAACTGTTAAACTGTTTTCCAAAGCAGGTGCACCATTTTACATTACCCCCAGCAACGTATGAGGGTTCTGTTTTCTCTACATACTCACCAACATTGTTTTTGTTCATCCTGTTTTTAGTATGCACAGCCTGATGAGTGTGAAGTTGTTCTTGGAACTGATTATGTCCTATTTCTGCTCTAACATTGGGGTCTACTTTGGGGGAGTTTGTAGACTAGGACATGGCCATAGGAAGTCATACCTTGTTCTAAGGAAATGGCAGGATGGTGATCTAATTTGTGATATAAATAGAAGCTAATTCAGAAGTTGGTTTACTTTAGTTTAATCTTTGAGGGACTGCGATGATATTTCCTAGTGGCTGCAGCCAGTCCTCTACACCCAGGCATGTGCTGAAGCAGAATCTCTGCTGTCCCTGTAGCGACGACAGAGCCCAAGGACATAGACTAAGTCTGGGGGGACAGGGGAGTTGGGTAGATGAAGGCAGGCACGTGCAGGACAGGAGGGTCACCAGCAGGACTGGAAATCCACCAAACAAGGATTGTGTGTTCCCCTGTCTTCTCTGCCTCCTACTACCCCTCCCCTTATTTGGGGAGCAGACTGGCTCTCTCTGCTCACCCCTGCATGGCAGAACATAGCTGTCCAGAGCTTCCCAAATAATCTGTTACATTTCCACCCATTTGGAGAATTAGTCAACCACTTGCTTATCATTTTTAATACAGTTTTTCACAGGACACAAATACTCCCAGATCAGGACTCCTTCTTCCCAAAAGAAAATGCTGGACCTTATTAACTGACTAAAGATTCTTCCAGCTCTAGCCTTCAAAAACCCCAAACTGCTATCGCTCAAACTGGTTTCCAGAATACTTCTTTTAAAATAACTTTTAGAATGTTTGACAAAGGGATTCATTTCTCAGCCTTGTAGGCAAACCTTGACCTTTCCCTAGGGGTACACCTTAACTGAATTGCCTGCTTAATCCCCAGATTAAGAACTGAATGGCATCTCACCATTCTGAGCATTAAATGCAGCCTCCACAGCCAAAGATGCTCACAAATGAGGGATACATGCAAGACTGTGTGTGCTGCAGGGATTATCCAAAAGGAAATTTCTAAGAAGTCTTGGGTAATAACCGTGTCACAGAAAATGCTACAGATCTCTCTTGAAGAGAACTACAGTACTGTCCTAAAGTTTACTGTTTATCTCCAAACTTGTCTCATAACATTAGTGCCCCTACCACTTGCACATTTGAAGTGAAAATTACTTCCATGTAATATGAAACCAATGCAAATTATCCCACCCTGGTTTCTTGGGTGGAGGGCAAGACCCCGGGGAGGGTTTATTGTGCAATAACTCTCATCTCCCTCCCGTACTCCAGGGTTTAGATTTACCTCAAAAATGGAAGATACTGACTGGGACAGTTTCAGCTTTCAAGATCTATTCGATGGAGAGTTTAGTAATTACAGTTACAGCACTGACCTGCCCCCTATTCTACCGGATTCTGCCCCATGCCGGCCAGAATCCCTGGAAATCAACAAGTATGCTGTGGTTGTCATCTACGCCCTGGTGTTCCTGCTCAGCCTGCTGGGAAACTCCCTGGTGGTGTTGGTCATCGTGTACAGCCGCGTCAGCCGCTCCGTCACCGACGTCTACCTGCTGAACCTGGCCGTGGCCGACCTGCTCTTCACCCTGACCTTGCCCATCTGGGCTGCCTCCAAGGTGAACGGCTGGATTTTTGGCACACCCCTGTGCAAGCTGGTGTCACTCCTGAAGGAAGTCAACTTCTACAGTGCAATTCTCCTGCTGGCCTGCATCAGCGTGGACCGCTACCTGGCCATTGTCCACGCCACACGCGCTCTCACCCAGAAGCGCCACTTGGTCAAGTTCGTATGTCTGGGCATGTGGGCCCTGTCCTTGTGCCTGTCTCTCCCCATCCTAATTTTCCATAAGGCCATCTACCCACCCTCCTCCAGTCCAGTCTGCTATGAGGACATGGGCAACAGTACAGCCACGTGGCGGATGGTGCTACGGATCCTGCCCCACACCTTTGGCTTTGTCCTGCCACTGCTGGTCATGCTGTTCTGCTATGGATTCACCCTGCGCACACTGGTTAAGGCCCACACGGGGCAAAAGCACCGAGCCATGTGGGTCATCTTTGCTGTCGTCCTCATCTTCCTGCTCTGCTGGCTGCCCTACCACCTAGTCCTGCTTGCAGACACCCTCATGAGGACCCAGGTGATCGCAGACACCTGTGAGCGGCGCAACGACATTGACCAGGCCCTGGAAGCCACCGAGATTCTGGGCTTCCTCCACAGCTGCCTCAACCCTGTTATCTACTCCTTCATTGGCCAAAAGTTTCGCCATGGACTTCTCAGGATCCTGGCCACCCATGGCCTGGTCAGCAAGGAGCTCTTGCCCAAGGACAGCAGGCCTTCCTTTGCTGGCTCTTCTTCAAGGAACACATCCACTACCCTCTGAGACTCCTGCCTAAGTGTAGCCCCTCAGGGTTCCTCCCTTCCCCTCAGCATCCTATTCCAAGTCCCAGGTCCACTGGCTGTTCATGATCTGAGTGTCAATGCAGCCCCCATTTTGGTTGCAGGAAGGAGCGGAGGCCATGTCCTTATTGGCCCCGCTGCGTGATTTAGGAAGCCTGCCCTGGTGCCCACCACTTGCCATCATTTATGGGCCAACGCTAGAGCTCTGTCCCTCCTGCCACTGGCCCACAGCACTCTGCTTTGCAAGAAGTGCACATCAAAACCCCAATGAGGTACCATGTCACACTCAATGGGATGGCTATTATCACAAAAAAAAAAAAACCCTCATGAAATAGTAAGTGTTGGTGAAGATGTAGAGAAACTGGAATTCTTGTGCATCGCTGGTAGAAATGTAAAATGATGCTATCACTGTGGAAAACAGTATGACAGCTTTCGTCAAAACATTGTACATAGAATTACCAGGTGATCCAGCAATTCCACTTCTAGGAATAAACCCACAAGAATTGAAAGCAGGGACTCAAACAGATATTTGTTTGTTTGTTTTTTATTTCAGAATATTATGGGGGTACAACACTTTGGCTATATATATTGCCCATGCACTGCCCATCAGAGCTACAATTATGATCATCCCCCAAACTGTGCTCCCCGCATCCATTCAGTGAGAGTTTTTCCCATCCCCTCCACCCCCCTCCCGTCTGCCTGCCCACTGATGCATATTATTGCCCTGTGTGATGTAAGTGTTGATCAGTTAGTACCAATTTGATGGTGAGTACCAGTGGTGCTTGTTTTTCCATTCCTGTGACACTTCGCTTCGAAGAATGGGCTCTAGCTCCAACCGGAATCATACCAGATGTGTTAATTCACCATTGTTTTTTATTGCTGAGTAATACTCCATGGTATACATATACCGCATTTTATTAATCCACTCGTGTGTTGATGGGCACCTGGGTTGTTTCCACATCTTTGCAATTGTGAATTGTGCTGCTATAAACATTCGCGAACAGATGTCTTTATTATAGAATGTCTTTTCTTCCTTTGGGTGAATACCCAGTAGTGGGATTGCTGGGTCAAATGGTAATTCTACTTTTAATTCTTTGAGGTATCTCCATATTATTTTCCATAGAGGTTGTACTAATCTGCAGTCCCACCAGCAGTGTATGAGTGTTCCTATCTGTCCGCATCCCCACCAACATTTGTTGTTTGGGGATTTTTTGATATGAGCCAATCTCACTGGAGTTAAGTGATATCTCATTGTGGTTTTGATTTGCATTTCCCTGATGATTAGAGAAGTTGAGCAATTTTTTAAATGTTTGCTGGCCATCATTTTGTCTTCTTTTGAAAAGTTTCTGTTCATGTCTTTTGCCCTTTTTTTAATAGGGTTGTTTGATTTTTTCTTGTCAAACAGATATTTGTACACCCACGTTCATAGCAGCCTTATTCACAAAAGCCAAAAGGTGGAGACAACGCAAATGTTCATCACCGAATGAATGGATAAACAAAATGTGGTATAATTGTGCAATGACGTATCATCAGCCTTACAAATCAATGAAGTGTTGATGCACGTGACAACATGGATGAACCTTGAAAACATTATGCTGAGTGAAGTAAGCCAGACATAAATGGACAAATATTGTCTGATTCTGCTTATACGAGGTATCTAGAATAGTCAAATTCACAGAGACAGAAAGCATAATATTGGTTCCTAGGGGCTGGGGGTGGGGGAGATTGGTGCATTATTGCTCATAGGGTACAGAGTTTATATTTTCGGTGAGAAAAAGTTCTGAAGATGAACAGCTGTGATTGATTTGTACAATGTGAAATTAATTAATGCCACTAATCTGCACACTTAAAAATCATTAAAATGGTAAATTTTTTAGGGAATATTTTACCTCTGTTAAGAAAAAGAGTCAAGTCCCCAAAACATACTTTAACCACTGAACCAATGCTGGAAACACCTACTTATAGTTTTTTTTATTTAATATGTTCATTAAATGTCTTTTCTGGTATAAAACACTTTCAGTTGGGTGTTTATTTTACTATTTACAACCAAAAGCATCCAAACTGCTACAAAGAGGTGGGGCAAGGAAGAGCAGAGGTCCCAGGTGAGGGCGTTACGGGAAGCAACCCCTCTGTTATGTGTTGTGTCCATAGAGAGAAGGATTGGAACCGAGATGGAGACCAGCCTGCCCACCCTCCATCCCTCTCCCATGCCTCCTGGTATGGACCAGATGTCATGGAAAGAGATGCATTCTGGGATCCTCTAGGGCTGTGTTTCCCCAACACCAGGCCTGGAACTGGTACGGGTCATGACCTGTTAGGAACCTGCCCAGGAGGTGAGCCGCAGGCAAACCAGTGAAACTTCATCTATATTTATAGCCACTCCCCATTGCTCACATCGGCCACATAAGCTCCGCCTCCTGTCACATCAGCGGCAGCATTAGATTCTCATAGGAGCGTGAACCCTACTGTAAACTGTACACGCAAGGATCTAGGTTGCACGCTCCTTATGAGAATCTAATGCCTGATGATCTGAGGTGGAGCTGAGGCGGTGTTGCTAGCACTGGGAAGCGGCTACAAATACAGATTATTATTAGCAGAGAGGTTTGACTGCACAATAAATGTAATGCACTTGAATCATCCAGAAACCATCCCCCACAACCCCAGGCCGTGGAAAAATTGCCTTCCATAAAACCAGTCCCCGGTGCCAAAAATGTTATAGGGACGTCTGCGCTAGGTCGTCTCTCGACTATGGTTGAGACAGTCATCAGGAGTTCCAAGAATGGGACTTAGAAGGTGCAGAGGGTTGAAGGAATCCACCCAATCAGCCTGATCAGGGAGCAGGAAGGCAGAGAGCTCTGCTGAGCTCAACCAGCAATTCCCACCATAGTCTCCCTCCCTCTCTCCTCCCCCACCCAAAGACACCCCCCTCTCCATTCAGGGTTTAAAAGAGCACCCAAGTACAGGTAGGAAATGGTTTATAATCTGTCACTCTGAGAAAACAAAGGACTACAATTATCCCTGCAACAACATTTATTGGGAGCCGACTGTTTCAGGGGTTGGGATATAGCAGCAACCACAACAGACTGGAGCTCACGTGCCTAGGGCATGTCCCTGGAGGGTCTTTGTCAGGAGGGGCTCTGAGCAGCCAGCAAAGGAAGAAAGCAAGAGTAATTGAACTAACACAGTTACCAAACCACCCCCTCCAGGCCGACAACTACCTGCCCACTAAATCTAGACCTAACAGGGCAGCAGGAACAAACTTCTGAGCTGAGGGCCCAGGGGCAGGTAACTTCAACTCCTAAGCCAGGAGGGGGCATTTCCTAGTGCATTCAGCAGACAGGATCAATCCAGCACCAACAATCCCTTGTTTCCTGCTCACTCTGTGCCAGGCACATTGCTAAAGTCAGGATCACATGTGACTCAGCTGCTCTGGCCAAGCCTTCGGAACAGCTTCTGATTCAGCAGGAGGGAAATGCAGGAGAAGATGTGTTTAGCAAACACCTGAGTTGCTAGAGGCCCCGTGGTGTCCTACCTGGCCAGGGCGGACGGGCCAGATGGCTCCTTGAGATGATGCTCAGAGGGAGGAGGCCTAATTAAGTCTCCGTCTGGTTCCAGGTCTCTGCTCTTTCTTCTTCGCACAAGGGCTGGAGGAAACACGGTTCTCCAAGAAAAATACGAGGATGTGGGTGATAAGCCTAGAAGAAACGAGGCAGAGATGAATTGCACTGATGTGAACTCTTAATATTCATCCCTGCGTTTTCCAGTCTGTCTCTCTCTGTCTGCATTGCTCTCAGAAGAACAGTCTTGGCAAAAATAATCGACCAACCAAGCTGTCACTAGGAAAGGCAAATCCAGGCCTTCCTTCGAGTTGCTGATTTCTTTGCTCTGATGTTTCCTGGCGCGAGTCTCAGGGTGCAGCGCCTCTGCCTGGATCTGCCTGCTCGGCCAGAACTGGCCTTTCTTGCTCCCACAGTTGCATTCCTCTGCTTATACTAAGCCCATCTGTCTATTTTTCAATCCGTCCCCCTGAATTTAGGATGTGTCTGCCCCTCAATCCCCAGTCTCTGCAGGATGGGCTCCCTTTGCTCATTAAATCAAGACAGCCTCCAGCCTACCAAGTACCCCCAGTCTACACGTCACATTCAAATCGTTGCATGCAGACCCAGGGACAACCGCACTGCCAGGCAATGGCAGAGTCCAAGAGGCCTAAAGGTCCCCAGGAAAACCCTTTCAATACATCAGTGAGGAAACTGAGGAATGAGGAAGGCAACTGGCCAAAATCTCACGGCTGGATAGTAACAGAGCAAGAATTAAAAATTCTAGTTCAGTTCAATTTTTACCACATATTTTTCTTTTCAAATGGTGACATTTCAGCCACGTGACCGACAGGTGGGAAATTATACATATGACCCTCACAGAGCGTTGCACTCACACGGGTAGGACCAGTCTGCTTTTTCTGCACCTGGACTCATCTGTGCCTGGAGCTGGGGTTGCTGGAGTCTCGGTCATGCTGACGGAGGTGACGCCCAGCTGAGGCTCAGGGCACAGGTGTGGGCACAGGCTCAGACTGGGTTCCCCTATTCTGAGCTGGCAGATGGGACAGTTATAGGGACAATCACAGCCCAACACAAAATTCAAAGTCAGGCACATCCAGCTCCTCTATGGAGGACACTTGCTGTATCAGGCAGGGGTCCCTGTGCAGCAGAGCCACTGGGAGGGAGGCGTGTGATGGGGACTGGACCCTACACACCTGCGGGGCTGGTGACACAGTCTGTGTCAGGCTCTGGCTTTGCTTCTGCAGCTGGGATTTGAAGCTGGCAGAACAGACAGCCAGGAAGAAAAGACTGACATGAAGTAAGGAATAGTGAGGACAGGCTGGAACTTACAGGACAGACTAACACCTGTGTTGCTCCAAGTTCAATATATGGACCATGTTCACAAGGCAAACCCACCCCGAGGGGCTTTGGGCCCAGCTGCTGCCCATGCCAGCAAGACGAGCCAGCAGATAAGCAACAACATGCAATGGTGCCTGGTGCCTTGCGCTGACCTTCCTGCGCTTAAACTGAACCTGCTGCTGCTCCATTTCTACCTTCTAGATCCCACATAAAAGGTCCTTTCTGGCCCACACTGACCTGGAAATGTCAAAATTAAGATTATTAGGAGGGTGAGAGGTCGTGTAACAGGGAACAAGTAAATGAAAGACAAACAAACGTAGTAAAAGAGAGAGACAGGAGGAGACGGGGGAAGAGTGTGGTGGGGCAGGGGGCAGAGCAGGCTGAATAGAGAGAGAAGCAGCCCAGAGAAGGCAGCAGAGGGAGGCAGGGGTGAGTGGGGAGGGCAGGAGGGCAGGAGGGCAGGAGGCAGGGCCTCTCCTGGGGCCACTCTGGGGGGCCAGAGAGGGAGGGGCTGGCAAAAGAGCGGGGCGGTGGGACCCCTGTGACCAGGATCAAGGCCCTGTTCGCCTCAGCACCCAGAGTTGTGCCCCGCACAGGGCCTGGCGTGAGAGGTGCTCAAGACAGGGAGTGTTTCCCCGCCTCGCCCAGGCCCCACGCTCAGCTCAGTCTCCATCAGGACCTTACCTGGAACACCAGCCACTGTGAGGGCTCAGGCCACCACTGCACCCCACCAAGCCTGGCCCTCACCACAATCTGTGTCTGGGGTGATGGCTGGGGCTAGAGCTTGTGAAGGAGGAAGTGTGCAGTTGACAGCGTCCGGCCTGTACCTGGCACTGTGCACCATCACCACAAATATGCATCACCTGGGCCCCGCAGGGATGTCCAGTCAAGTGGGGCAGAGGGCTCCTTAGCACACAGGACACACATGCACGTGGGTGTGTGGGCACACACACACACACACACCCCCCCTCTGGCTTCACACTGGCTGCCCATGACCAGGGAGCTGGGATGTGGCCACAGGGTACAATTGAGTCACCTCATTTCCATGTGCCTTAGGTGGAGGAATGTAGGACAGCAGTTAATCCACAACACAGCACACAAATCTGAGGAGGCCACTGCCTTCCAGCCCCCAACAGGGAGGCAAAGAGGTAGGTTGGGATTATGCAGGGAGTGGAGTCATCCATTTCCTGGTGACCCCAAACTCCTCCCCCTCCTCTCCCTGGGGGAAATCCAGCCCCCACACCTCTACCACACCTGGTGGTGCCCCCACAGACACCCCATCCAGAACAAACACCTGGCTCCCTGCTCCTGCCTGTGCCCACCCCTGGGTCAGTTTCCCACTTGGAAGGCTCCAAGACTCACCCAGAACAGAGAATGCAGGGGTGAGGATCCTGCTGGTCCCCACCATCCTGGGTCAGTCCTTTCTCTGGTGGGGCCTTCCTGGCCCAGAGGCCTCCTTAGTCAAGGAGCAAAGCCACAGCTGTCCATGGTCCAACTCAGGGCTAATTAACCCTTTACCTGGCGTGAAGTCCAGGGAAGCCCACAGTCCAGGGTTTCTGGGTCACGGGAGGCTTCTAACTTCACCCGGGCTATTTGCTCTTCTGAGTTTCAGTTCCCACATCACCCTCCTCCAAGCATATAAGGATTCAGGAGAGACCTCAGCCTCCCTTTACTTCGTCCTGTTCCTGGTCCTACCCCCTCCCTGGGGCAGCCGGCCTTGCTGTCCACTTCCCAATCACTGACCTGAGGGACACTTCCCTGTCTTGACTCCTCACCTGTCTCAGGTGGGCTGCACTCTGCCAGCCACCCTCTGCCCACTGGGGCGTCCTCCCGCACCCACTCCCGCAGCGCCCTACCTGAACCAGCAGCCACCTGCTCTCCGCTCAGGGCAAATCCCCAGACTCCCAGCCCCGGGCCCGCGCAGGGGCCAGGGATCCCCCGGGAGCTGGAGACCACAGCAGGGCCCGGGGTCCAGCACCTCGCCGTACACCAAGCTCATGGTGCAGCCCATCCTGCTGGGCGCCGGGCGGGCAGGGGGCAGGGACGCAGGAGCCCCGGGAGTCGGCTGCTCTCCAGGCCTGGGGGCTGTTCTGCCCAGGACCCCTCTGACATCAGGAAGTGGCAGAGTACCCTTGGAGTACCCTTCTCTGCCCCTGCCACCAGGAGCAAGGCAGCGAGGGGCCTGGAGAGGGGTGGGGACGAAACCAGTGACGGAGGGAGACCGGAGGTTGTGGGGTGAGCCCAGAGGGAGGAAGGGGTCCGGGCACTGGGCTGCGGGGGCTGAGTTGGGAGGGCAAGTAGGAGACCAAGAGCACCACAGCAGGTGCAGGGAGCAGATAAGGGGAGAAAAAGAGGGAGACTCAGACAGGAGGAAACAGAGACAAGAGGGACAGATGGGGGACGGAGCCTCTGACTGGGGGAGACAGGCAGGGGGCGGAGCAGAAGGCAGACAGGCTGGGGCATCACTTGTGCCAGTGTTCCCTGCTCCTCGGTTCTTTGCCTCTAGAACCAGTGCCTGGGGCAGCCCGGCCGAGAGAAACGAGGACCCAACGTGGAAAGATCCCAGCCTCAGGGAGGCAGAGACAGCCAGTGTGGGAGGGGCTTAGCCCCCTTGGGCATCCCTGCTGGCCCCTTGCTGGACACAGCATTCAACTGCTGGTTTCACTTTCATCCTGTTGGCAATGGGAACCAGGACTGGGAGGATGGCAGTGGTGACCAGCACTCATGGGGACCCCTCAGCAGACTGAGGTGCTGTGGGAGGCAGGCACGCGGTGGGACCCTCGTCCTCCACTCCCCACCTGCACCATGTTCCAACCAAATGACAGAAGAGACAACCTCTTCAGGACCAGGTGGGCAGCACCACAGCTTCCTTCTGCCACCTGGTGGCCATGAGGAAGAAGCACAGTTCAAGGGATGAAAAGCAAAGGGAAACTTGAGCAGCAGCAATTGCTGCTGCCACCAGGGGTGAGTCCCTGTTTGGCCAACAAGTGAACTGACCCAAGGTCCGCCTGAGGGGAACCGTCCCCCACCACACCATTCTGCCCCAGTGCCCTGGATCCTGCCTCTGTCACTTCTGGACAGCATCTTCTGCTCCTCCCCCACTGAGCCGGTCCCCCTCCAGGGCTGGGCTGGACCTGAGTCACTTCCCGGACAGCAAACCCCGGGAAATGCTCTGCAGGGCCACAGTCACCAGGGACAGGCTCAGACTGCACAGCCCTGCTCTCCGTGCCCCAGCCAGCCAGGCCCTCCCAGGTGGGTAGCAGGGAGAGCCCTGGGCCCTAGGGGCGGCTGGGAAAGGGGAGTGACGCCAGGAGCCAGGGCAGAGGAACCCCGGACAGGGGTGAGGGAGAGGAGGAGGCACATCCAGCTGGTCACGGATTCCATCGAGGATCTGGGCTGGAAGGGGCTGCAGAGTCGGTCAACCCAAACCCTTGGACTACACATGGGGAAAGTGAGTCCCGAGGAAGGAGGGTGACCAGCCCAGTGTCACCCCGTGAGTGAGGAGTGGGGCAGGATGGAGACCCAGGTCTCCTGACTCCCAACCCTGCCCTCCCCACCCCACCACACTCACCACCCTCATTTACCCTCACGTCCTCCTGCCTTTCCTTCACACTGTCCCCTGCTGCAGCACTGCCACCTGCACCCCAAACACCAGCAACCACAGCCTGGGGGCGGGTCACCTGGGTTTCCCACCCCATGCCTGGTCTTGACTCCAGCATCTCAGAATAAGCCCGGAGCCCTCAGGGCCATGATGTCCCTCTCTGGGCCCTGGACCCTCTAGGAGGAGACCAGGCTGAGAGTCCCCTGAGAGACAGCAGCAGGCTTAACACCAGGTGCCCTGCTCCCCTCTCACACCCAGTGTCTGGCTCAGTCCCAGCCCTGAGGCCCCCCTGTGTTTCCGCTTCCCTCTCCTCAAAGGACATACATTTTCCACTCAGCTGGGGCCCAGGAAAGGATGAGTGCGTGTCTCAAGGGGGGGTGACTGCTCGGGCAAGGCTCAGGGCTCTCCGTGGGACTGGAGATGACATTCCTTCAGCCTGGTGTCCACCTGGCACGGGCACTCACGAGGCTGCTCACATCAAGTCAGGGCCCAGAACACGGGCCCTGTGGGCACACAGACCTGAGATTAAATCTGCAAAGCTCTGTGATGATGGATTAAAGACATACCCTCTCTGTGCCCAGTCTCCTTGTCTAAAATGAAGTTATAACCTCCCAGAGTTATTGTGGCATTTGAGTGGGACAAGGATGTCAAGCAATTAGCACAGTGCCTGGCACCCAGGGCCTGCTCAGTAAGTGGAGACCGCACCATCCTCTTCACACTGGCCTGCAAGGAAGAGCTGGGCTCGTTCACCCCACTAGCTAACTCGCTGTGTGACCTTGAATAAGTCATGTTCCCTCTCTAGGCTCTGGTTCCTCCTTTGTATAAGGAGAGAGTGGGACAGCTGGGCCCAGAGGGTCCCTCCTGGGCTGCTCTTCCAAGTCACAAGGATTTGTATCATTTCCAAGTACCCATGTCGGAAGAGAGGGCTGTCCTCAAGGTCACCAGAGACCTGAAAGGTGAGTGTGTCCTGAGAGATTTTCTGGGACTGAGCTGCAGAAGAAGTGATACTTGGAGTCCTGTCCCTCAGAGGCCTTGCTGCCTGATGTCTGACGTCCACCATCCTTCGTGCAGCTGCCGTCTCTGCCATCCTCCAGGGCTACGGGGACAGGCAGGGGCCAGTGACTGACGCCAGTGCTGAGCTGCACAGACTCTGCGGCTGCCTGGAACTGCTGCTGCAGGTGGGACCCTCTCCTTCCCTCCCCCACCCTCTCCCAGGCCCAGTCGACTGGGAGGCTGTCCCAGAGACGGAGGGAAGAGCCTCTGCCTCCCTCTGTTACTCTGCACTGTCTCATCTCCCTCTCCTTCCTGACATGTGACCGCACTCTTGGAGGCTGCCACTGCAGCCTGGGAGGCACAGAGGGGCAAAGCTGGGGAAGGGTGGGACCAGGGACTGGGGCAGCCACCCTTCTCAGAACACTAAAGCTTCAGAGGCATGGATGTCCTAGGACTGGCCTTTCTTGTGGCTAGTTAGAGTCCCAGTCATAACTATCATTAGCCTTTGCTGAGCACTTAGTATGTATCCAGCTACGCCTTGATGTGCTCCTCCTCATTTAATCCTCACTCTCTCCTCTGGGTGTTGATCACCTTCCCCTCACATACACACACACACCCCTTCCTACTTCTCTGACTTCACCTCTTGCCAGTCTGCCACTCACCTGCTGCACTCCAGCTGCCCTGGCCTTTGTGATATTCCGAGCACGCCAGGCATGCTCCTGCCCCAGGGCCTTTGAACTTGCTAGTCCCTCTGCCCTGAATGCTCCTCCCAGAATTTGCATGGCAGTTTTTCATTTCCTTCCAGTTGGAAGGCTTTCTCTGGCCATCTTAATCTAAGTCTTCAATACACACTCCACACACACTCCACAGCACTCATACACACACCACGCTTTCCATTCACCTTCCTTGCTTTATTTTTACTCCCCAGCAGTCAGCACTGTCTAACATACTATATGGCTTACTTATTTGTCTGTTCATTGTCTAACTCCCCTACCAAGATGAGAGCTTCATTAGGTCAATTTGTTCATTGCTGTATCCCTAGGGTTTAGATCAGGGCCTTGAACATAGTAAGTGCTCAGTAAGTGTCTGAATGAAGGGAGGAGAACACTGAGGCTCAGAGAGGTCAAGCATCTTGCTCCTGGTCACACAGCCAGTAAGGACAGGGCCAGGACCTGACACCAGTTGTGCAGGAGCCCTTTCCTCTACCACGTGCCCGCTCAGCGTGCTGGAATGCGAGGCGGGGTCTAAGAGGAAGCATTTCTACACTTTGCTTTCTCTCGTTTTGGTCGCAGTTTGACCAGAAAGAGCAGAAGAGCTTCCTTGGGCCTCGGAAGGATTACTGGGACTTCCTCTGCACTGCCTTGAGGCAGCAGCGTGGGAACAAAGAGGCAGCCCGCTTCATCTGCTCACAGGACAAGGTGTCCAGGGCCAGGCGGCAGGAAGGCTGACCTCAGAAGCATGAAGGGGCCCTGCTACCAGGCCTTTGATGAGAATGTCTGGGAGGGAGGACACAGGCCTGCCCAAAGCCCCTTTCCCTCTCATCCCTGCTCCACTGACCGTGGACTCCTTACCAGGTCCCCATCTCTCCTTAGCACTGCCCTCAGCACCCCTCCTGCCACCCCTTTCCTCCTGTAGCCTTCTGGTCCCGCTACACCCTTTCTCATTGACCGCCAGTTCCCGTCTTCTCCCTCTCTGTGCTGACTGAGCTCCTCCTGTCCTAATACTGCCCCCTGCTTTGCCCCCGTGCACTCTGCAGTTGAAGACCCCTCTGGGAAAAGGCCGTGCCTTTATCCGCTTCTGCCTGGTCCACGGACAGCATCATGGTGCTTGGGCCTCCTACTCTCAAAGGGCCACAACCCTGCCTGGGGAATAGTCCCATTACAGTGTGCAGTGGGCTGATTCTGTGAGATTGGGGGTGGCAATAGCACCAGGGTCAAAGGCCAAGGGTGTTGATCACTGTTAACACAGGGAATGGTATGGCTCCCGGAGCCCTCTGTTGTACCCAGAACTCCAGGAAGACATCCTGGACTCTCTCTACGCTCTCAATGGCGTGCCCTTTGACTTGGACCTGCAGCGGCCAGATCTGGATGGAGCCTGGCCCATGTTCTCAGAGTAAGTGGCCGCAGCAAGGAGCGAAGCCTCTTTTCAACACCTGTTCCCATGACCACCACACGTCCTGGGCAAGCGCCAAGCTCTCAGCCTCCAGCGCCATCCATCTCTGCCTCCCTTCTTGCTCCTTGACCCTGGATCCTCCATCTCCCTAGCCGCCTGTTCCCATTGTGATCTCATGCCATACCATGATGCTGCCCAGAACGGTGGGTAGAATGTTAGGATAGGATGTGTGCATGAACGGAGGGTAGAATGTTAGGATAGGATGTGTGCATGAACGGGGGGTAGAATGTTAGGATAGGATGTGTGCATGAACGGGGGTAGAATGTTAGGATAGGATGTGTGCATGAACGGAGGTTGGGATGTTGGGATGGAATGTAGGCATGAACGGTAGGTGGGATGCATGAGGGCTGGTGGGCAGCAAGGCAGGAAAGGTGCTGGGATGAATATGTGGGTGGAAAGATAAGATACCCTCCATCTGAGGACAAAGCCCATCTCTGAAGAGAGCCTCAGGGTCCCCCTGCCTCTTCTACTTTCAGATCACGCTGTTCCAGTTCCAGCCAGACCCAGGGAAGAAGACCCAGGAAAACCAAAGATGCCCCAAAGGAGGTGCCTCTGCCCCACCTTCACTCTGAATGGCCTCTTGCCCATCTTTTTGGGACCCCTCCAAGTTAAGCAGTAACTGGGCCTCCCCCTCTAAGTATGCAGAGAGCCCCGACCCACCTGGACAGACAGAGCCTGAGGCCAGTGTGTGGACCAAGGGCCTGCCACAGAGTAGGAGAGTGTTCCTATTCCTAGGGTGGTGGGAATATCTGGGGAGAAAGGGAACACTAGCACCATTGGCAGGAGCCACTGGGGCCAGGGGAGGAGGAGGGACTGCAGTGGGTAACAGGAAGTTTGCAGGAAACAGATGAGGGAGACCACCTGCTGAGTCCCCTGCACAGGACAATTGGCAAATGTCTAGTTCAGTCCAGGTGTGACTCAAGGGCAAGATTGCCCGGTTCAAAGCCCAGCCTCACTTTTTGCTAACCATGGTCCTTGGGCGAGTTGCTTGTCCTGCCTCATAGGGCGACTGAGGGGGTGAATTGAGACCACTCGTATATGGTACACAGCAAGGCTCCTGGCTACGTGCTCACTACCAGGCAGGTTGTGGTCACCATTGTTGTTACCATCTTTCCATAATCACAGTTTGCACCTGCATCAGCTTCCAGGCACCAGGTACAGACACTATCAGGACTCTGACCTAAAGGAGTTCAAGGTCTCTTCATGGAGACAGACCCTAAAGGAACACATTGCAATACATGTTGAGTGCAGTGATGCAGACATGGACAGAGGAACATGGGGGCACAGAGAAGGCCTCTCGAGAGAGGTCACTCTTACCGGGGTGTCACTCCATTTCAGCTTTCATCACAACCCTACAAACCAGGTATTATTATTCCCATTTTGCAGGTGAGAAAACTGAAACACAAAGTCAAATTCATGAGGAAGGATTAAAGGAGAGGAGTGGAGGAACTTAGGGGAAACCAAGTCAATGCAGAAGACCCAGGGGCAGGAGGGAGAAGGATGTGGGCCAGGGACAATGGAGCAAAGGACATTGAGACACACTGCTGTGCCTCACCAGATCAAAGCCTGGGTCTCAGATCACCTGGTGTGTTATTAAAATTCAGATTTCTGGTCTGATAAATCAAAATTTCCAGTAAGAGGGCCCTGGAATCCGCATACTCTGCAAGCCTGTCGGATTAAGGCTGTGGCCTCTCCCATGCACCAGGTCAGTGAATTGGTGCTAAGAGGGATGACAGGTTTGGGGGCTTCTCTCTAGATCCCAGCTGCATATGAAGGTCCCACAGGAGTCCAGCTGGACAAGACACACACCAGTCAAGACGGCTGTCTGCAAGATGCAACGAGGGGACACCAGTTGGTTAGACTTCCTGGGTACCAGCAACAAAGGCATCTTCCCTGCTTTTTGGGAAAGAAGAGAGAAGACTCCAGGAGCCGTGGACCCTCCCAGAGCATGTGGGAACCAGAGGGGGAGGAGCTTCAGCTGGACCAGGAGGAGGGTGCCCCATGGATTGAAATCTTCCTGGAGAACTCCACACCCAGCACCCAGGGACAGGGGCAGGGGACCAAAGGGGCTCAGAGGGAGGTGATAGGGATGGAGGCTGGGGGCAGAGGGCTTCTGCTGGGTGCAGAGAGTCAGAGAACCACAGAGGGGACTCATGAAGGGGAAGCAGAGTGGGGTCATGTCCAGAGGCTGCTGGCCTCCAGCCCCAGAGGGGCAAAAGAGGCAGCAACAGCAGGGAGCAGGCAGGAGTGGGAGGGGCCGAGCACTCTGGGGAAGTCCTGGGTGCTCCAGGGCCTGGAAACAAAGGAAGGCTCCACCACAGACAAGCCACAGGAGCACACAGGAGTGACCAGTGTGGCCAGGAGGGAAGAGCAAGCTGAGGTGCCCCTGCAGGATTTGGTCAAGGTAAGAGCATTTGAGCTCCATATCTGTCTAATCCCCCCCTCTGACCTGGCCACAGATGGGGGTCTCCAGTGCTAGCCCAGGGGCCATTCCAGCCCACACATCAATTTTTATTGGCCCACACAGGATTATTATTTGGGGATGGCTTTCGAAAGCCATGCATTCTTCAGTTGCCCAAAGTCCCCACCTCTCCCTATTGCCTCACACTAGACCCACTTTATTCATCAATACTTCCTGCCTAGTCCCTGCAGGCATTTGCATTTGGGATCCCTTCCCAACAGTTCTTCAGGGCAGTCACTTGTTCTCAAGGTCCATATTCCTCCTCATGGCAGGTCTCTTCCCAAAATGTAAGCTCATGGTTGCAGACCCCACCTAGTTGATCTTGTTGTAGATGCTTATCCAGGTCACCCAAGACTGTTACGGAACCTTCCTTCAGCCTCCTCCCTAGCCAGGCTTCCAGGTCCTGGGGCTTTATAACTCAGTCCTGCAGTGAAGGAAGAAACGGTGGCCCCAGGCTCCCCCAGGGGCAGGGCCTAGGACAGGGCCAAGCATCCCCGCCCCAGCACAGAGTCCTACCCTCCACCCAGGGCGTGGCCTGGGGTCTCATGGGGATGTCGGTCAGGTCAGCCCCAGGCCTGGGGTCTCTTCCCTCCTTCCTCAGCCTCCCTTCCCCTCCTTCACCTGCAGAGCCTCAGGCATGAGCTCCAGAAGGCCAAGGAGCAGGCCCAGTGCCAGGAGCAGCTGCTGAGGGGGCAGGAGGGGGACATGTGGGCACTTCAGGAGCAGCTCCGCAGGTAACCTTGGCAACCGCCAGCCAGGGGCTCACGGAGGCGCTCCCTGGCTCCTGCTCTCAGTCATGGTCAAGCCGTGGGGTCTTCAGAGCACCTCCTGAGCCAAGCCTTGCACTGGACACAACTCTGGGCACTGAGGCGAGCAGGGCCGTGATCCTGGTCACAGGGATACTGGTCACCCGCTCCTCTCCTTTGTCAGCCCCTCCCTCGCTGCCCCCCCAGTGGCCCCAGGAGAGGCCCTGCCTCCTGCCCTCCTGCCCTCCCCACTCACCCCTGCCTCTTCTTCTGCCTCCTCTGGGCCACTTCTCTCTCTATTCCACCTGCTCTGCCCCCTGCCCCACCATGCTCCTCTCTCATCACTTTTTGTCTCCTTCTTTTACTCAGTCTGTTTGTCTCTCCTTTGCTTCTTGCCTATTACACAACCTCTCCCCCTCCTGATGATCCTAACCATAGCTACGATTTACTGAGCACTTGCTGTGTCCCAGGCACTGTTGTAGATGCTTCTGCACAACAACCTTATGAGATATGTTCTATAAGAACCTCCATTTTATAGATGAGGAGACTGAGGCTCAAAGATGCTACCCAATTCACCAAACATCAGCTGCTAGCAGAGGAGCTGAGATTCAATCCCTGCCGCTGACTCCGGAACCAGGGGCCCTGACACTCCCACTCAGTTAATGTTTTGAGTCCCTATATCTCAGTCTTTCTGTGTCTCCCTTGGTGTCTCTCACCATCCAGCATCTCCATTTTCCATCACCACGTTGGCCTCAAGGGCCCAGTACAGGAGCACTGGCTCTACCTTTCTACCTCAGTCTCTCAGCTTCTCTTTCATAATTGATTTTATAAAGTACCCCCTCCATGCAAACGTCTTCCTTGGCCTGACTCAGCCTCTCTGTGCTTCTCTCCCTTGGTCTCTGGGTGCCTCAGTCTGCCCGCCTGCCTCTGTCTCGCTGTCTCCCCCATGGTTGACACTTGCCCAGGGCCGGGGAGGAACAAGTCCAAACCCCACAGAGCCTGAGAAGCTGTGATTCAGCCTGAACCACTGGGAAGTCTATTGACTGTCTGCTTACCAGGGTAAGCAAGGCCCAGGAGCCCAGAAACCAACCCAAAAAGGACCAGGGGCTCCTCCCACCCTCCACTCAGCTGAGTGTGTTTGGCAAATATTGGGAAGATTCACTCCCTGGAGGATCGTGGGGGCTTTTGCCCATTCAAGAACCTTCTGTGGGATCCAGATATCACATAATATCACATAAGTGATATTCCAATACACGTATATAATGTGTAATGTTCAAATCAGGGTCATTAGCATATTCATCACCTCAAAGATTTATCATTTCTTTGTGTTGGGAACATTCAAAATCTTCTAGCTTCTTGAAAATATACATTAAGTTATTGTTAACCATAGTCATTCTACAGTGCTATGGAACACTAAACTTATCCTCCTATCTAGCTGTGATTTTGTACCCATTAACCAACCTCTCTCTATCCTCTGCCCCACCAACCATTCCCAGCCTCTAATAACCACAGTTCTACTCTCTACTTCTAGGGGCTCAACTTTTTTTAACTGCCACGTATGAGCGAGAACATGTGGTATTTATCTTTCTGTGCCTGACCTGTTTCACTTAACACAATGTCCTCCAGGCTCATCCATGTTGCAACAAGTGACAGGATTTCATTCTTTTTTATTCCATTGTGTATGTATACCACATTTTAAAAATTCATTCCTCTGTTGATGTATGCTAAGTTAATTCCATATCTTGGCTATTGTGAATGGTGCTGCAGTAAATTTGGGGGTGCAGATGTCTCTTCAATATACTTATTTCCGTTCCTTTGGATAAATGCCCAGTAGTAGGATTGCTCGATCATATGGTAGTTATACTTTTAGTTTTTTGAGAAACCTCCATACTCTTTTCCATAATAGATGTTCTAATTTACATTCCTACCAACAACACATAAGAGTACTTTTTTATCTGCACCCTCACTAGCATTTGTAATTCTTTTGTCTTTTTGATAGTAGCCGTGCTACCTGGGGTGAGCTGATATGTCATTGTAGTTTTGACTTGCATTTCTCTGATGATTAGCAACTTTGAGCATTTTTCCATATACTTGTTAGCCATTTATATGTCTTTTTTGGAGAAATGTCTATTCAGATCTTTTGTCCATTTCTTAATCACATTATTAGGTTTTTTGCTGTTGTGTTGAGTTCCTTGTATATTATGGATATTAATCCCTTTTTGGTTGTATAGTTTGAAAATATTTTCTCCCATTCTGCAGGTTATCACATCACCCTGTTGATTGTTTCTTTTGCTGTGCAGAAACTTTTTAGTTTTATATAGACCCATTTGTATTTTTTTTCCAAAAAGTTTAGGGGATACAAGTGGTTTTTTTTACATGGATCAATTGTATCATGCTGAAGTCAGGGCTTTAAGTATACCCTTCACCAGAATAGTGTACATTGTAATTGATAGGTAGATTTTTTATCCCTCACCCCCTCCCACCCTCACCCCTTCTTAGTTTTCAATGTCCATTACAACATTTTATGACCATGTGTACCTACCATTTAGCTCCCACTTATAAGTGAGAACATGTGGTATTTGTTTTTCCATTCCTGAGATACTTCACTTTGGATAATGGTCTCCAGTTCCATTCAAGTTGCTGCAAAAGACATTGTTTCATCCTTTTTATGGCTGAGCAGTGCTCCATGGTGTATATATTCCACATTTTCTTTATCCAGTCATCAGTTTATGAGCACTTAGGTTGGTTCCATATCTTTGCAATTGTGAATTGTGCTGCAATAAACATTCAGGTGCAGGTGTATTTATTATAAAATGACTTATTTTCCTTTGTGTAGATACCCAGTAGTGGGATTGCTGGAACGAATAGTAGGTCTACTTTTAGTTCTTTGAGGAATCTCCACACTGCTTTCCACAGCAGTTTTACTAATTTACATTCCCACCAACAGGGTATAAGTGTTCCCTTTTCACCGCATCCATACCAACATCTATTGTTTTTTGACTTTATAATAATGGCCATTCTGGGCCAGGCACAGTGGCTCACACCTGTAATCCTAGCACTTTAGGAGGCCAAGGCAGGAGGATTGCTTGAGGCCAGGAGTTCAAGACCAGCCTAAGCAAGAGTGAGACCCTGTTTCTACAAAAAATAGAAAAATTAGCCAGGCATTAGTGGTGAACACCTGCAGTCCCAGCTGCTTGGGAGGCTAAGGCAGGAGGATTGCTTGAGCCCAGGAGTTTGAGGCTACAGTGAGCTATGATGACAACACTGCACTCTAGCCAGGGAGACAAAGCCAGACCCCATCTCAAAATAAATAATAGTAATATTAATAGCCATTCTGACAGGGGTAAGATGGTATCTCAGTGTGGTTTTAATTTGCATTTCCCTGATAATTAGTGATGTTGAGCATTTTAGCATATTTTTTTTGGCCATTTGTCTATCTTCTTTTGAGAAAACTCTGGTCATGTCTTTTGCCTACTTTTAGATGGTGCTATTTGTTTTTTTCTTGCTGGTTTGTTTGAGTTCTTTGTAGATTGTGGGTATTAGCCCTTTGTCAGATGTATAGTTTGCAAATATTTTCTCCCATTCTGTAAGTTGTCTATTTACTCTGTTGATTATTTCCTTTGTTGTACAGAAATTTTTTAGTTTAATTAAGTCCCATTTTGTTGTTGTTTTTGTTGCTGCTGTATTTGCTTTTGGGGTCTTACTCATAAATTCTTTGCCTAGGCCAAGGTCTGGAAGAGTTTTTCCTATGTTTTCTTCTAGAATTTTTATGGTTTCAGGTCTTACATTTAAGACTTTAATCCATCTTGAGTTAATTTTTATATATCATGAGAGATAGAGATACAGTTTCATTCTTTTGCATGTGGCTGTCCAGTTTTCCCAAAACCATTTATAGAATAGGGTGTCTTTCCCCAACGTTTTTGTCTGCTTTATAGAAAATCAGTTGGTCGTAACTATATGGTTTTATTTCTGGGTTCTCTGTTCTGTTCCATTGATCTCTGTGTCTCCCTTTACACCAGTACCATGCTGTTCTGGTTACTATAGCCTTGTAGTATAATTTGAAGTCAGGTAATGTGATGTCTCCAGATTTGTTCTTTTTGCTTAGGATTTCTTTGGCTATTTGGCCTCTTTTTTCATTCCATATGAAGCTTAGGATCATTTTTTCTAGATCTGTGGAAAATGCCGTGGTATTTTGATGGAAATTACACTGAATGTGTAAATCACTTTGGGCAATATGGACACTTTAACAATGTTTAGTCTTTCAAGCCATGAACATGGGATGTTTTCTGTCTGTTTGTGTCATCTGTGATTTCTTTCATCAGTATTTTGTAGTTCTCCTTGTAGAGATCTTTCACCTCCTTGGTTAAGTATATTACTAGGCATATCATTTTCTTTGCAGCTATTGTAAACAATTTTGAGTTCTCAATTTGACTCTCAGCTTGACTGTCATTTTATAGAATATGATGACAATATATAGAAATGCTACTGATTTGTGTACATTGATTTTGTACCCTGAGAATTTACTAAATTTGTTTATCAATTCTAGGAGTCTTTTGGTGGAGTCTTTAGGGTTTTCTAGATATAAAATTATATCTTTGGCAAACAAGGATAGTTTGACCTCCTCTTTCCTGAGTTGGATGCCTTTTATTTCTTTCTCTTGCCTGATTGCTCTGGCTATGACTTCCACTACTATGTTGAATACAAGTGGTGACAGTGGGCATCCTGGTCTTGTTCAAGATCTTAGTGGGAAGGCTTTCAACTTTTTCCTGTTCAGTATGAGGTTGGCTGTGGGTTTGTGATATATGGCTTTTATTATTTTGAGGTATGCTCTTTCCATGCCCAGTTTGTTGAGGGATTTTATCATGAAAGGGTGCTGGAGTTTATCAAATGCTATTTCTACATCTATAGAGATGACGTTATGGTCTTTGTTTTTGCTTCTGTTTATGTGGTGAGTCACATTTATTGATTTGCATATGTTGAATCATCCTTGCATCCATGGGATAAAACCCACTTGATCATGGTGAATTATCTTTTTGATGTGCTGTTGGATTTGGTTTGCTAGTATTTTGTTGAGGATTTTTGCATCTATGTTCATGAGGGATATTGGTATATAGTGTTTTTAATTTGTTGTGTCCTTTCCTGGTTTTGGTATCAGGTTGATACTGGCTTTGTAAAATGAGTTGGGGAAGATTCCCTCCTTCTTGATGTTATAGAACAGTTTCAGTAGAATAGGTGCTAGTTCCTAGTTGTATGTCTGGTAGAATTCAGCTGTGAATCCATCTGGTATGGGCCCTTTTTTGGGGGGGGAGACTTTTTATTACTTGCTCAGTCTCGCTCCTTGTTATTAGTCTGTTCAGGATTTCTATTTCTTCCTGATTCAAGCTTGGGAGGTTGTGTGTTTCCACAAATTTATACATTTCCTCTAGATATTCTAGTTTGTGTGCATAGAGGTTTTTATAGTAGTCATGGATGATATTTTGTATTTCTATGGTATCAGTTGTAATGTCTTCTTTTTCATTTCTGATTGAGTTTATTTGAGTCCTTCCTCTTCTATTTCTGGTTAATACAGCTAGTGGTCTATCGATTTTGTTAATCTTTTCAAAGAACCAAATTTTTGTTTTCTTGACTCCATGTATTTTTTTTTTTTTTTTTGGTCTCCATTTCATTTAGTTCTGCTCTGAGCTTTGTTATTTCCTGTCTTCTGCTAGCTTTGGGTTTGGTTTGTTCTTCTTTTTCTAGTTCCTTGAGGTAAGATTAGGTCATTAATTTGTGATCTTTCTGTAAAATGACAGATGTAAGCATTTAAGGCTATGAACTTCCCCCTTAGCACTGCTTTTTCTGTATCCCATAGATTTAGGAAGCTTGTGTCACCTATGTTGTTCAATCCAAAACATTTTTGATTTGATTTCCATCTTAATTTCATCATGACACAAGGATCATTCAGCAGCAGGTGCATATATATATATGTATACGAGATTGTTATATCTTTTTGCTGAATTTCTCCCTTTATCATTATATAATGACCATGTTTGTCTTTTTGTACCATTGTTCATTTAAAGTCTATTTTATCTGATATGAGAATAGCTACTTCTGCTCACTGTAGGCTTCCATTTGAGTGGAACTTTTTTTCCATCCCTTTACCTTGAGTCTATGATAATCTTTGCAAGTTAGATGGGTTTCTTGGAGGCAGCATATGTTTGGGTTGTGTTTTTTCATCCACTCACCCAGCCTATATCCTTTAAGTGGAGTATTAAGATCATTTACATTCAATGTTACTATTGATATATGAGATACTGTTCTGTTTGCCATGTTGAATGATACCTAGTTGCTGTGTTTTCTCCCTTGTGTTACTGTTTTGTAAGAGTTGTGAGCTTTAACTTTCAGGTGTTTCTACACTGGTGGGTGTTGACTGTTCTGTTTCATGTATAGAGCACTTTTAAGCATTTCTTATGGGGTAGGTCTAGTGGTGACAAATTGCCTTAGTGTGTACCTGTCTGGGAAAGACTTTATTTCTCCTTCACTTATGAAACTTACCTTTTCAGGATACAAAATTCTTGGCTGGCAGTTATTCTGTTTCAGAAGACTGAAAATGGGACCCCAATCCCTTCTGACTTGTAAGGTCTGTGCTGAGAAGTTTGCTGTTAGTCTGATGGGTTTTACTTTGAAAGTAACTTGTTGCTTTTTTCTCACAGCTCATAGGATTTTCTCCCTCACGTTGACGTTGGCCGGACTGATGGCTATGTGCCTTGGTGATATCCTATTTGCTATGAATTTTCCAGGTGTTTGATGATGCTCTTGTATCTGGATATCTAAATCTCTAGCAATACCAGGGAAGTTTTCCTCAATTATTCCCTCAAATAGGTTTTCCATACTTTTTGCTTTTTCTTCTTCTCCCTCAGGAATACCTATGATTCTTATATTAGCTTGCTTTGCATAGTCCCATATTTCTCACAGTGATTGTTCTTTCTTCTTTATTCTTTTTGCTACATTTTTGACTCACTGGGTTAATTCAAAAGCCTTGTGTTCAAGCTCCAAAATTCTTTCTTCTGCTTGGTCTAGTCTGTTGTTTAAACTTTCTGATGTATTTTGAAATTCCCTAAATGATGCTTCCATTTCTTTAAGTTCTGTTATATCTTTTCTTATGTTATCTATCTCTTTAGTGAATTTTTCATTCCTGTCCTGAATTATTTTTTTAAGTTTCCTTGTATTGGTTTTCTACCTTCTCCTCAATCCCATTCACTTTACTTGCCATTCATAATCTGAATTCCATATTTGTCATATTGATTTTCTTTTGGTTGGAGTTCATTACTGGAGAGCTCCTTTTGATCAAGACAGCCTGTTATTTCATGTTGCCAGAGTTTTTATGTTGGTTCCTTCTCATCTTGAGCTTCTTCTCTCAGCACAAAACAGATAGCTTTATGAAACACCTGTTCTCCTCTTTCGGGAACTGTGTTGTTTGGAGAAGATCGGGATGGGTCCCTGTATGACATGCTTGAGTCCTACTTGAGAAGCTTGGACAGGAAGGAGGGGGGCAGATGCACCGTAAGCTTTTAACACTGCTGCTCTGCTGTGTCTCCTCCATTCCCCTGTGGTTGTCACAGGGCCGCTGTGGCTGCGCAGGACTGTGGGGCAAGGCACATGCACCGGGTGGGGTGAGCCCATGGAATGAGGCACATGCATGAGAGGGGGTGGGGCTATGGGCACGTGTTTCACACAGGTCCCACAGGAGATGTGGCTGAGCAGGGTCACCCAGGCCACAGCAGTGGGCACTGGTTCCATAGCCTCCTGCTCCACTCAGATCCCCCAGCGACAGTGGTGGGGGCAAATGCTACATGCTCATGGGGCATGCACAAGCGCCGGAACTCCTCGCTTCCTCCCCACTCAGTAGGGGTGAGGGGTAGGTAGTAGCTTTGAATCTGAGCCCTGCATAGACATAGTGCTGTGGGGCTGGGATGTCACAATAGCACCAGCTGCAGCAGCCAGGGCTTGCAAGCCAGCTGTGCCTTCTCTAAAGAGCAATACCACCATACAGCCTCCAGGCAGGTCTCTGTATCAATCTGCAGGCCTGCTGTGGTGGAGGGGCCCTCCTGCAGCTCTAGTTGCAACGTCTTCAGTGGAAGCGTGGAGCCCCAGGGTTCTCTCCTCTGTCCCTTCCCCATGTGTGGGCGCCTTCCCCAAGTACCTCTCATCCCGCTGAGCATGTGCCCCACTTTTCTCTTCTTCACTTCACTCCTGCCACCTCTCTGTTGATTCCCAGTGCTCTCTCTTAGACAGTCGATCCAAAGGTGCATATCTATTCACCACTTTTGATCCTCTCCACGAGAGCGGCATTGTGCAGGCAGCTTCTAGTCTGTCATATTAGCTCCCACAATTGTCTATTTTCAGTTTTGCTGCTTGTGCCTTTGAAGTCTTACCCATAAAAATCTTTGCCTAGACCAATGTACTGAAGCATTTCCCCTATGTTATCTTCTAGCAGTTATATAGTTTCAAGTCTTACATTTTAAGTCTTTAATCCATTTTTATTTTATTTTTGTATATGGCAAGAGATAGGAGTCTAGTTTCATTCTTCTGAATATGGATAGCCAATTTTCCCAGCACAATTTATTGAAGAGACTATTCTTTCCCCAATGTGTGTTCTTGGTGCCTTTGTTGAAAATCAGTTGGCTTCAAATAAGTGCGTGTGCTTCTGGGTTCTCTATTTTGTTCCACTGGTCTATGTGTCTGTTTTTATACCAATACTATGTTGTTTGGGTTACTATAGCTTTGTGGTATATTTTGAAGTCAGGTAGTGTGGTATGTCCAGCTTTGTTCTTTTTACTCAGTATTGCTTTAGCTATTCGGGGTCTTTTGTGGCTCCATGAGAATTTTAGGATGATTTATTCTATTTCTGTAAAGAATGTCATTGGTATTTTGATAGAGATTGCATTGAATCTGGGAATTTCTTTGGGTAGTGTGGTCATTTTAACAATATTAATTCTTCCAATCCATGAGCATGGAGTGTCTTTTCCTTTTTTTGTGTCCTCTTCCATTTCTTTCACAGTGTTTTGAGTTTTCATTGTAGAGATCTTTCACCTCCTTGATTAAATTTATTCTGAAATATTTTAATTTTTTAGCTATTGTAAATGGGATTGCTTTCTCAATTTCTTTTTCGGCTAATTCATTACTGATATATAGAAATGCTACTGATTTTTGTGTGTTGATTTTGTGTCTTGCAAAATTATTGAATTTGTTTGAGTTTTAAGAGATTTTTGATGGAGCTTTTAGGTTTTTCTATATAAAAGATCATGTTGTCTACAAAAAGGGAAAATTTGACCTCCTTTTTTTCCAATTTTAATGACTTTTATTTCTTTTTCTTGCTTAATTTATCTGGCTAGGACTTCCAGTACTATGTTGAATAAGAGTGGTGAATGTGGGCGTTCTTATCTTGTTCCGGTTCTCAGAAGAAAGGCTTTCAGCTTTACCCTGTCCGGTATGATGTTAACTGTGGGTTTGCCTAATTTGTTAAGAGTTTTTATCATGAAGGGATATTGAATTTTATTAAATGCTTTGTCTACATTTACTGAAATGATCATATGGTTTTTGTCCTTCATTCTGGTGGTGAGATGTATCACATTTATTGATTTGCATTTGTTGAAACATCCTTTCATTTCTGGGATAAATCCCACTTGATCATGATGTATTACCTTTTTAATGTGCTGCTGAATTCAGTTTGCTAATATTTATTTGAGGATTTTTGCAACTATATTTATCATGAATATTGGCCTTTAATTTTCTTTTTCTGTTGTGTCCTTGTCTGGGGTTGGTATCAAGGTAATGCTGGCCTCATAGAATGAATTAGGGACAATTCCATCAACTTCAATTTTTTGTAATAGTTTGAGAAGAATTAGTGTTCATTCTTTAAAAGTTTGGTAGAATTCAGAATTAAAGCCCTGTGGTCCTGGGCTTTTATCTTTTTGTTTGGAGGCTTTTTTTTACTGACTCAATCTCATTATTGGTCTGTTCAGGTTTCCTATCTCTTCATGGTTTAATCTTGGTAGGATATATGCATCCAGAAATTTATCCATTTCTTCTAGGTTTTCCAATTTGTTCACATATAATTGTTCATAATGATCTCTAATGATCCTTTATATGTCTGTGGTATCAGTTGTATTTTTTTTAGACTCTATTTTGTTTAGTTCTGTTCTGATCTTTATTATTTCTTTCCTTCTACTAATTTTGGGTTTGGTTTGTTCTTGCTTTTCTAGTTCCTTGAGATGCATCATTAGGTTGTTTATTTGAAATCTTTCTACTTTTCTGATGGGGGTGTTCATCGCTATAAGCTTCCCTCTTACTCCTGCACTTGCGGTATGCCATGGTTTTTGGTATATTGTGTTTCCATTTTCATTTGTTTCACGAAATTATTTGAATTCCTTTTTATAGTAATTTCTTCATAGAACCCTTGGTTGTTCAGGAGCATATTGTTTAATTGCCATCATTGTACAGTTTCCAAAGCTCTTCTTGTTACTGATTTCTAGTTTTATTCCATTGTGCTCTGAGCAGATGCTTGATACAATTTCAATTTTCTTAAATTTGTTGAGACTTGTTTTGTGGCCTCACGTGTTTTCTATCCTGGAGAATGTTCCATGTGCTGATGAGAAGAATGTATATTCTGGAGCTGTTGGATGAAATGCTATGTAGATGTCTGTTTGGTCCATTTGGTCTACAGGGCAGTTTAAGGCTGATGTTTGTTTGCTGATTTTCTGTCTAGATCATCTGTCTAGCATTAAAAGTGGGATGTTGAAGTCAGCTATCATTGTATTAGGGTCTGTCTCTCTAATAATATTTGCTTATATATCTGGGTTCCCTGATATTAGCTGCATATATATTCATAATTGTTATATCCTCTTGCTGAATTGATCTCAGGGGTGATATTTTAAATAAAGTGGCATGGCTAGGGAAGGCCTCCCCAAAAAGATGTTGTTTGAGTAAAGGCCTGAGTCTTTACTGAGTGAGGAGTGAGCCATTTGAAGATGTTCCAGGCAGAGGGAACAGCAAGAGCAAAAGCTCTGAGATGGGAATGGGCATGGCAGATTCTAGAAACATCAGGGAGGCCATTCTGGCCCCAGTGCAGTGAAGGAGGGAGAGGATGTAGAAAAAGATCAGGTGGGCAATGGGGGCCAGGTTAGGGAGAGCCTTGGTGGGTCATCAAAAAGACCTCGGCTTTGACTCAAAGTAAGATGGGAGCTATTGAAAGTTATGAGCAGAGGAGGGACATGATCTGAGGTTTTTTTAATGTCAAATGTATGTATATATGCTTTTTAAATTTTTAACAATTCAACGTATTTAGTATATTCACAGAGTACTGTGCATCCATTATCACAATCAATTTCAGAACATTTTCATCAACCCAAAGAGAAACCCTATACCCACTAGCAGTCACCCCCTGCCCCCGTTCCCTCCGCAGCCATAGGCAACCACCAGTCCACTTTCAGTCTCTATAGATTGGCCTGTTCCAGACTGACTTGTGTTTTAAAAGGCCTTATGGAGCTAGCCTGCAGGCAAGCAAGCTAGATGCGGGGAGCCCAGTGAGGAACCTGTGGCTGCCGTTTGGGGGAGAGCAACGGGGCCTCAGACTGGGCTGGAGCCAATGAAGGGAGGAGAAGCTGCTGGATTCTGGATAAATTCCAAAGTAGGGCTTCCTGAGGGATTGGACGTGGGTCTAAGAGAAAGACAGAAGTCAAGAATGACTGGAGTTTTTCAGCCTGATCAAGTGTAAAGCTGAGTCACTGTCAGCTGAGGTGGGGAGGCTGTGGGAGGGCTGGTTCGTGGGGAAAGTTCAGAGCTTAGATTCAAACATGTCATGTTTGAGGCACCTGTGAGGCACCCGCGTGGGGCCGCTGGGCAAGCAGTTGGGTGCGGGGTTCAGGAAGGAAGTGTGGGCGGGAGACAGATCTGGGAAGCGTCAGAATGTGGACAGCAAGCAACAGCTGCCCCTGAGGCCGGGAAGAGAATGTGCTCCCCTGACGCCTGAGATCCAGGGAGCCAAAGACTACACTCACTCCTAGGAAAAGCGACCCTGGGCTTCCAGCTGGTGACGGGCATCTTGCCACATTGAACAGAAGTGCCACAGGGCCCATTCATCCTGTCAGCAATATTTATTGTGCCTCTACTATGGCCATGAATAGGGCAATGGGGCGGGGGTTGTACAACCGTGAATAAAACAGGCACAGTCTGCCCTACGTGACCTGGGAGGCAGACGATAGATAAACAAATAGAAATACAATGTCAGGTAGTAACAGATGCTGTGGAGAAAAATAAAGCCAGGGAAGGGGACAAAGGCAGGATAGTCATTCAGACTTGGGGTCCAGGAAGGCCTCTCCAAGGAGATGGCATTTGAGCAGAAATCCCAACCACGTGAGAGACCAGACTGTGCAAATATCTAGGGAGGGGCACTACTGGCCAGGGGAACAGCAGAGACTAAGGCCCAGAGGATGTGGGCTTGGGGACAGGTAGGCTGGATGCTTCAGGAGTGGCTGAGCAGGGAAGAAAGGAGCAGAGCAGTAGCCAGGGGCCCTGAAGGCCAAGTGAGACTCTGAAATTCTCCATGCCACAGGAGGCTGGGGCAGGTTTGGAGCAGGTGAGTCTCTCAGTCTGATGTTGGCATTCAAAGGGCTTGCTCAGGCTGTAGTTTGGAGGACAGATTGAAGGGGGACAGTGAAGGCCCCACACAGGGCCCAGAATAAAGGCAGAGGCAAGGGCAGCCGACCCTGTAGGCGGCAGGTCCAGGGCAGACCTGAGGGGCTATGGAAATGGACTTGGACTGAGACATGGGACTCCCAACACCCACTTCATGGCTCTCTGGCTGCAGGCCCCTGGGACAGTGGCCTCCCCTCTCTGGGCCTCAGGTCCCCAATTTGCAAAAGGAGATTATGTGACCACTAAGGTTCTTCCTCCTAGCATGGATGCTCTGTGGGGCCATCTGTCCAAGCAGGTGGGTTTCCTCTGCCCCTGGGTAAGACTTCCAAGCAAAGGAGATTAGGACTGACACAAACCAAAGAGATCCTCAGGATGGGGACTTAGGCAACACCACATCTTCCCGACCCCATGGACGGTGGCACTGAGCTCGTCTGAGGCCTGTAGGGGCTATCGGGACCCATCCCTCTCTCCCACCTGCTGCCCACCCGGCACTGGTGCCAGAAATCGCTGGTGATCAGGGCCCTGTGTGGATGGAGATGGGGAGAAGCAGAAGTTAAAAACCAAACAGGCCTGTGTCCAGATTTCTGCTTCCTCCACTGATCAAACTGTGTGACCCTGGGCAAGTGTCACTCCCTCTCTGAGGCTTTTCCTTCTTGTAAAATGAGGATCATAATACCTGTCTCATAACATTGTAAAAACTACGTGAATAAGGCTATAAAACACTAGGATCAGTGCCTGGCATACAGTAGTTGCTCATCAAACTAATTCCTTCCATGTCCCCTCTTGTACTAGGTGTGTCTGTCACCCCCTGCTTAAACACTCCAGTGGATTCCCATTGCACTGAGATTAAATTCACTCCTCCTGTGCCACTGGAGGACAGATCAGGCCTTGCCACCTCCCCCCTCCTCTCCTGCCTTCTGCACTCCCCACCGCCCTGCGTGGCCTTCCAGATTCACTAGTCTTCTTTTAGTTCCTCAAACCAGCCCAGCTCTTTCCAACTGGCAGACCTTTGCATGTGCCCTGCCTGGCTCCACATGGCTGAACTTCTCATCTTTTAGGTCTGCTTACATGTCACCTTGTCTGAGAAGCCTTCCCTGCACACCTTCTCTGTTCTCTGTCTCAGGCCCTCCTTCGTCACTGTCATAACACTGAGTTTAATTATTTTATTGGTCTGTCATTTGTTTTGACCACTGCCCCAAACTCGCTGTAATGTCCACAGGGTCCATAGGCACTGCTCTATTCCTGCCACCCGAACAGCCATTGGCACACAGTAGGTGCTGAGTAAGTGTTCCCTCCCACCCCAAAGACACACACACGCACCCCAGTGGTCACATAAGGACCAGGGATCACAAGGCAAGTAAACTGGCTCAGGAAAATTAAAGTCAGCAGCTAAGAAATGATGAGGCTGAAGACTAAGATGTTCATGGCCCTGATCCACACCTGAGCACCAGAACACTCCAAAGGCCACAGCGACTGGCCCTTTTGGAAGGTCAGTGGCTACTGCTGCCAGTTCCATTTCATGACCCACCCAACTTTCTTCCCTGCAGCGTGCTAAATGGCAGTGATTTAAAAATGGATCGTCTGACTCATTGTCAAACCTCTTGCAAGCCTCTTCCCCTCAAACACACTCACACCCAAGGGCACTTGCACACACACGCACACACGTGCACACACCCAGAGCACAGGGTTTCCAGGCATCCACCCTCCCTCCAGAGAGCTGCCACGATCGGGAACACAGCTTTAAAGGAAATCGCATTTTAAAATGGAAATGTTTTTTAAAAGAAGAAGAAAGGAAAAAGTGGAAACATTTGCTCGTCCCTCTAAAGGAGCACTCAAGGCCCTGTTTCCATTTTCCATTTCTCTGAATGGTTGGTGAGGAGTCAGCGTGTAGGTGTCAGACCTCACATAGTACTCCGTTTGGTGTGTGGTGTGTGCATTTTGTGTGTGTGTGTGTATACACATGGGTGCATTGTATGCACGTTGTGTTGTTTTGTGGGTGTGGTGTGTGTGTTGTGTGTGTGTTGTGTGTACGCCTTATGTGCATGTTGTGTCTATGAGTGTTGTGTATTATATTGTGTGTATGTGTTGTGTGTGTTGTCTGTGTTAGGCATGCGTTGTGTTGTGTGTTATGCTGTGTGTGTGCTATGTGTTGTGTGTGTGTGGACTTGAGCTGCAGGGGGCACCACCAGCTTCCCCCCTGTCAGGTAGAGGCCCAGCCTAGCTCAGTCACAAGTGCTGAGCTCTTCCCCTCATGGCTTAGTCGTCCTTCTGTGCCCAGGTGTCAGGAAGAGAGAGCCCAGCTGCAGGCACAGCTGGAGCAGAAGCAGCAGGAAGCCGAGAGGAGGGATGCCATGTACCAGGAGGAGCTTGGAGGGCAGCGGGACCTGGTCCAGGCCATGAAGAGGCGGGTGTTGGAACTGATTCAGTAAGGATGGGGACAGTGGGGCGGGGGAGCAGAAGGGAGGATGGGCACGGATGTAGAGGGCAGGGTGTGAAAACTCCATGCCACTAGCAACTCTCAAGCAGGCTTCTGGACCTTTTATATATGCTGACTCATCTCCTTCTTTTAGCTACCCCCTGCTGGTATCCCCATTTTACAGATGAGGAAACTGAGGGTCAGAGAGGCTGACTTGATCCCCAAGGACACACAGCATATAAATTGCATAGAGTACTGCCTCCCCACCTGCAGGATATCCAGCAGTCAGCCACCTATCTCCCAGGCAAATGATGAAAAGGTCCTTCTCTAAAGAAATTTAGATGTCCCAAATAAAAGGCCAGTTTGTCCTTACGTTTGAAAGTCTAATGTAGCAGGTAGATCCCTGCCCAGTTCCCCCTAAAGGGAAGCCACCAGTCAACCATATTCGTCCACTACTCAGAGCTCCAATCAGCTTTTATTGCCTCTTTTTTAAACATGAAATGGCAACCCAGGATCCCCAGACATTTGAGGAGAGCCTAGAACACAAAAGGGGTAAATGAAGATAAACAAAGAGGCAAAAACATCTGTCTTCCATGAAACAAGATGCTGTGAAAAACAACTGTCAAAGGATGAGAAACGTTCTTGGAAATTAAAAATATGATCACTGAAATTTTTTTTAATTCACTACAAGGCTTGGAAGAGAAAGACGGGGCAGTTTCTCAGAAAGTCGAATAAAAGGACAGAGATGGAAGTCACGAGAGAAAAAATCAGAGACGTAAAGAATCAGGCTGGGAGTTCCTCTCCAAGTGAAAGAAGTTCCATAGAAGGAAAATAAAATTGAGGAGGTTATCAAATAAAATATAACAAAGAAAAAAAGCGAGAGAATTCCCCAGCTCTTATGGAAACTGATCTTCAGATTTAAAGATTTCACTGAGTGACCTGACCAGCACAATAAATGAAAAACAAAACAATCAAAACCCACACCTAGATACATCACTGTGAAACTTGGTAAAACAAAGACAAGGAGAATATCCTAAAATTGTCTGTAGGAAAAGACAGGTCACCTATAAAAGAAGCTGAATCCAACCCATGTCAAGAGTCTGTGGTACAGACTGTGGTATAGTTCTGAGAAAAGCTGACTTTTGCCCTAGAATTCCATGTCCCAACAATAAATTAAGTGGGGAAGGGGATGGGGTAAAGATGTTTTCAGACAGATAGGTTTCTGAAAATTCACCTCCCACACAGCCTTTCTTAAGAAGTTAGTTGAGGATGTGCTCCTGAAAAACAAGGAAGTAAGCCAAGGAAGGAGAAGATGTGGCACTCAGGAAACAATAGCTCCAGCCTAGGACAGAAGAAAACGAAATTCCCAAGAAGACAAGTGGGCAGCAAGCCCAGGGGTGGTCAACCTAGATTGAAGCAGAAGTACCAAGGGCCCGGGGGGAAAGTCTCTAGGAGAAGGCAAATCACCAGAATACCTGATATGATGAAGAACTGGAGGAAAAGTAATTTGTTAAAGGCAAGTAATGCAAGGAACATAGGAAGGACATTAGAAACTCCTAGAAAAACAAAAGTCTTCCAAGAAGGGAAATGTTTAAAAGACAGTTCTTTGGGATGCAATGTGTATATATTATCCAATAATGTAAATAATCTTCATTGGTTTGTTTCCAATGTTAAAATCAACCTAAAGGCAAAGGACAGAAGGCAATTATAATTATAGAAACAGAACATGATGTTACCACATTAACAATATTAAGTATAGGGTAGGATCCAATGGAATATTCTGTGAAGAAGGAAATGTTCCATACTTGTGCTGCCCAGTGTGGTAGCCACTAGTCACATGTAGAGATTGAGCACTTGAAATATCAAACTGGTGCGACTGAGAAAGAGAAGTTTTCATTTTGTTTAATTTTGATTAATTTAAGTTTAAATAGCCACATGTGGCTAGTGGCTACCATGTTGGATGCTGTGGGAACAGATGACAAGTTAGGAGGTAGAGGAAGAAGGAGAGTTGAAAGGAAGGGATGCTGGCATCATTGTATTTCAGAATGGGAGTTAAGGTTACATTGGGTGAAGCGGACCTGAATGTCACCACCCTGATCTCTTGTGTGTGTCTCTCACTGTCTCTATATTTGTCTCTCTTTTTCTGTCTCTGTCTTCTCTGTCTCTGCATCTCTGTCTCTGTGTGTGTCTCTCTCTCTACATCAATCTCTCTCCTTGTCCATGTGTCTCTCTCTGTCACGCTTGCCAACTCCCTGGCTTCCTTTCTCTCTCTGAGTGACTGTCTTTCTCTGTCCCTCTCCATTGCTATATCTCTGTCTTTTTGCCTCTCTGTCCTTGTTTCTGTCTCTGTCTCTCTGTCTCTTTTTGTCTCTCTGTGTCTATGTGTGACTCCCTCTGTCACCCCCTCTGTCTCCCTCTCCCTTCCTCTTGTCATCTCTGTTTCCCTTTCTGTCCCTCTCTGTCTCTCCATCTGGGTCGTTTCCATCTTTCTGTCTTCCTGTGTGTGTGTGTGTGTGTGTGTGTGTGGTGTGTGTGTGTGTTTCTCCCCCTCCATCCTCCCACCAGGGAGAAGGACCACCTGTGGCAGAGGCTCCAGCATCTGTCTTCCGTGGCTGCTGGGTGCTGTGTTGGCTGTGGCAAGATCTTTGGCCGACTTTCTCGGCGGTATCCATGCAGGTAATGAGAAGGTCACAGAATCCTTCCTCTGGGACATCCTGGTTTCGGCCAGCTCACAGCCCCCTTCCCACCCAGGGAAGGGAGGACACAAGAACTGGGTGTTCCTGAGAGGCCACTGAAAGCTGGCCACTCAGTTTACCACGTCTGGCTTCCAACACTAAGCAGAGTCATGAACCAGAAGAGTGGAAGGGGGTCAGATGAGGCGTGGGCTCCCGCAGGGTGGGATGGCATAACTGTTCAAGGAACAGACTGAAAAATGGGCCCCTCATCTGGGAAGAGAGATCCTGTGCAAGGGAAGCTGCTCCCTACCTTCCCCTGTGATCATGGGGGCAGGTCAGCAGTGAGAGAGGAAAGAGAGTCAGCAGGAGAAGCTGACATTTGGAGGTGGAGGCTCTGCGGGTGTCAGGCATCAGGAGACCCTTGGGGGGAGGGGAGACCCCCTGACACAGACCTAAGGCCATTCTGCTGAGACATGAGAAACTGACATCTGAGGGGGACCTGAAGGTGCTGGAACTCCATGACCCCCAGCACACACCCGGGACACACCTGGACCAGCTGCAGAGACCTCTGTCTTCCTTGTCTCTGCTCCCCAGGCTCTGCGGAGGCCTGCTCTGCCACGCCTGCTCTGCAGATTACAAGAAGAGAGAGTGCTGCTGCCCGCCCTGCGCCCAGGGAGCAGCTGCCTTGGTCACCTGACCATACCAGCCCAGGACTGGCCACCCACCACCCACCCACCCCACCCAATCCACTCCCCCCTTGGCTCTCCCCAGCTCTCTAGTCTGCCCGGTCCTACCTTCCAGAAGCTGGTGATCCAAAGCAACTACCCTTACATGGGCAGACTGCAGTGTGGGGAGAGGGAAGAGCCAGACTGGCAGGCAGGAGACAGGTCCCAGCCCTGCGTCTACCCCGATGAGCCAGGTGACTTGGCACAGCCCTCAGCTCTTGGGACTTTTTACCTATCTTGAGAGAGTCAGGCTCCATCCTCTCTAAAGTCCCTTTGAGGGGCTTTGAGCACAGCAAACCTACGCTGTGAGCAAGACCCCCGTGGCCCGACCTCGCTCCTCTGCACTCCCCTCACTCAGCTGTGGTTCCTCCCTTTCCGATTCATGAGAAACGAAGCCAGCAGGGTCTTGGGTTCTTCAGTAAGCTCCTGTCTGGAATCTGCTTCAGAGCTCCGTATTTGTCCTGTTTTGCTTTTTGTTTCTTTTCTTTTTTTTTTTTTTGGAGACAGAGTCTCGGTCTGTCACTCCAGCTAGAGTGCAGTGGCATCACCATAGCTCATTGCAACCTCAAACTCCTGGCCTCAAGTGATCCTCCTGCCTCAGCCTCCCAAGTAGCTGGGACTACAGGTGCAAGCCACCAAGCCTGGCTAATTTTTTTTTTTTGCTCAGGCTGGTCTCAAACTCTTGGCCTCAAGTGATCCTCCTGCCTTGGCCTCCCAGAGTGCTAGGATTACAGGTGTGAGCCACCGCACCTGGCCTGTTTTGCTTTATTTTTAACAGCATTATTGAGGGACTATTGACATAATAAATATCACATAAAGGATACAATTGGATGAGTTTTAACTTAATATACACCCATGAAACCATCTCCATTTTCACAGTAATAAACATTCATCAGCCCCAAAGTTTCTTCCTGCCCTGTTGTAATCTCCCTCCCTCTGCTCTTCTCTCCACACCCAGGCAACCACTGATGTCTTTCCAGGCACCATAAACTAATGTGCATTTTCTAGAATTTTAATCATATGGTATGCACTCTTTACTGTCTGCCTTCTTTTGCTTGGCATAATTATTTTGAGACTCACCCATGTTGGTGTATTACATATATCAACAATATATTTTATTATTGAGTAGAATTCCACTGTGTGGATATGCCAAATTTTTTTATACATTAAACTATTGCTGGACATTTGTGTTGTTTCCAGTTTGGGGCTATGACAAATAAGGTTCTTATGACCATCTATGGACAAACCTTTGCGTAGACATACACTTATTGCTCTTGGGTAAATACCTAGAAATGAAATGGCTGGGCCTTGTCGTGGGTACCTGCTTAACATTTGAGAAACTGCTGAACTATTTCCCAGAGAGGTTATATGTTGTACCTTCCCACCAGCAGTGTGGGGGAGTTCCAGTTGCTCCCAGGGCATCGAGGTTTGGTGGTCAGGGGAGGACGCACAAGGAGGGGACTTGGGCCTCTCTGTCCTCCCCTACCAACCACTGTGGTGACTTGTCCTATGTTGTGAGTGCCTGGAGAGAGGGGCTGAGTTCAGGACACTCACTGTGCAGTGCTCAATCAGCCAGACTTCGATAAAGACAGCTCATAAGAACTAGGGAGTACCAGGGTGTAAGATCATGTCCCCTGCACCATCCAAGAAGGCTTACGCAAGTTGCGTGTCATTCACGGGGCACTTAATTGTGGTGCTTCTGAGAATACCGTTTCAGAAGAAGTGTGCACCCCACTCTACCACAGACAATTAGCTGCCCTGCCAGGGCTCTAGGGCACGATTTGTGGCCCCAAGACAGGCATTCAGTCTATCCCCGTCTGCTCTGCCTTACAGGCACTGCCAGAGCCCCCACAGTGGTTGGGCAATCCTGTGGCTCTAACCAGAGCCCATGGATGGCCTCTTGGGGTCAGGGCCACCCAGAGTTGCATCCCACTGCCTTCACATGGACCAAGAGTTTTGCAACTGCAGTTTCTGCCCTGGAGAGCCGATGAGAATTTCTCCTTAGCAAACACAGTAACAAGGTAGGGGGAAGAAATGAGGGGCTCCGGGAGTAATCAGGGCAATAGAGTCACCCCTACCCTAAAGGGTAGGAGTCCCTTCCTGGAGATCAGACTTACCCACATACTTTAATGAAGGCAGGGTTCTCATTATAGCAGAAGAGCTCATATTCTATTCTAGCAGGAATTCCAGCATGGAGTTCAGACCTTCCTGACAAACTAAGTGGGAAGGGCACAACAGAAGCCTATTTTCAAAGAGGAAGCAGGGTGCTCCCAGAAGAGCATTCATCGGAAGGGAATCCGGGGCCAGGAATGAGGGGGCTTGACCTCCTCCGCTGTTTGGAGAAAGGACGGGCAATGCTGAGGACCAGCCTCTAGCTCAACATTGCCCTCAAAGAGTCCCCACCAAGTTCAGCGAAAAGCAGAAAAGCTCTACAAAGAAATCAGAAAAGTTAGACTTTGGGGACCCTCTAAACACATCTGCAAGGGTCACCATAGACAACCCAGGGCCTGGCACTGCAAGGGCACCTGTCCTTCAGCAGTGACTCCAGGGCATATGTCCAGCAACAGTAGATCCCAGAGAAGTACGGGGGAGATGCCCCCAACAGACTCCCCCAAATCCCCGAGAGCACTGCACAGGACTGAGGTCCTGCATGAGCAATGGGGTCTGAGCCAGTGCAACCTGGGTTGTTGCAATTGATGTGACTTCATTCCTGCTCACAGGCTGAGGATGCCCTGGGAAACTGAGGCAACATAATTATTACTTTAAATTAAGTGTCACTGGGATGCCCTGGTGTACATCAGTTTCCCCTGCTTGACGATTCATTCAGTGCTCAACAAAAACATATTAAGTATCTTTGATATGCTGAACACGGATGGGTTTGGGGCTACAGAGATAGCCCCAAGGAAAGGGGAGCGTTGGCCAAACCAAGAGGGTGGGCAAGAACATCCCAAGGAAAAGGGAAATGCATGGCAAGACCCCAGGGGAAACCAGAGCAGCTGCTTGGCAGAACTGCAAGTGGTTCCATGTGCTGGAGTTATGGTCTGGGTGTGTGGCCTGAAGGGACAGGGCTGGAGAAGTCACAGGAGTCACATGGAGGGCACCAGGTGCCAGGTGCAGGAGTCTGACTTTACCTGAGGGAAACAGAGGGCCTTGACAGGTTTTAAGAGGAAAAGAAGGTGATCATATTCACATTTTAGTAAGATTGTTCTGGCGGCAGAGTGAAGGGTGGATTGAAGGGGGAAAGCCTTGAGGCAGAAATCATTGAGGAGAGGAGGAGGAGGGGTTGAGGAGGAAGAGGAGGGGGAGGAGAGAGAGGAAGAGGAGGAGGAGGAACGGCTAACAGTGCCAAGCCTCATTCTAAGTGCTATATAAATAGAGACTCATTTAATCCACATAACAACCCTGTGCAGTAGGCACTCTCATTATCCCCACTTTACAGATGAGGAAACTGAGACCCAGTGAGAGTAAATCATTTGCCCAAGGTCCAGGACTAGTAAATGGATCCTAAATCAGACAGCCCAGCTTCAGAGCCCACAGACCTGCAGTCCAGAACTATGGCGTGACTATCACTGTAGTCGCGGCGAGAGCAAATGAAGTGTTGCCTAACCCCATCAGTGGAGGTGGGGAGGAGGAGACAGTCAAGAGCCATGCTGAGGAGAGGAAGAGCGAGGCAGTGTGAGGGGTGGGCACGCTTCTGGTTTGGCAGAGGAGTACATGAGGAAACACTCAGGGGGAGAAGGACATGCATCGGGAAAGCAATGAGATGGGTTTTCTACATGTTGAGTTTGCAGCATCTGTGGGCCTTCAGGGAGATTCAGCAGGTAATTGCATGTCAGTCTGCAGCTCAGGAGGGAAGCTGGCTGGGAACAAGAGATGTGGGAGACCCTGGCACATGTCGGGGGGCAGCTGACACCGTGGAGGCAGGTAGACTTGGCTAGGGAGAGCAGGTAGAGTAAGAAGAGAAGAAGACCAAGGTAAAAGCCTCAGGAACATCCACATTTGAGGAATGAATTGAACAACAAAGCAACAAAAGAGACCAAGAGAGATCGGGGGAAATAAGAAGAGAGTGAGTCAGTGGGATTCAATAGTGTAGAGACCAAGCAAGATGAGACCTGAATAGTAACCATTTCACATGAATAAAGCTAAAAAGCATATAGCAGACTGGGAGAAAATATTTTAACATCATTGACAAATATTTAAAATGTAACACTCCCAAATTATATAAAGAGCTCCTACAAATCAATGACAAAATGACAATCCAATGCAAAAGGGAAACAGAAAAAAATTAGTAATTCATAAGAGAAAAATGCAAATAGCTATAGACAAAGATACTCAACCTGACCAGCAATCAAGAAAATACAAATTAAACAATGGGACATCATTTGCTACTATCTGATTGGGAAAGAAATTGATCATATACAATGTTTGTAGTGCCATACAGAGTAACAGGCCTTTCATAAACTCATGGTAAGAAAGTAAATTGGCACAGTCTTTTTGAAGGGCTGTTTAGTAGTATTTATCAAAATTTAGATATATACAAATATTACCCAGAAAAATTACACTTAAGCTGCAGAAACACTCACACAAATTCCCAAATACCTATATCCAAAGATGTTCATATATTCACCTATAAGGTAATTATCAAATAAATCATGATATATCCACACCGTGAACTACTACATAGTTGCTGAAAAGAAGAAGATGGATCTACATGTACTGATGTAGAAAAAGTCCATGATGCATTGTTAGGGTGCAGGACAATATAACTAGTAAAAATGGCTTTTTTATTAAGGAAAGAAGGAAGGAAAGTATGTGTTTGTATTTTCATGGGGAAGAATCTGGGAAAATGTACACACCAAGCTGTACACGGTAGTTAGCTTGGGGACAGATCTGGGCGAACAGAGGAACAGAAGGGAGACTTTCAGGTTTTACTTCACATGTTTTGTATTGCTTATATTCTCTACAATATTCGTGCTTTGTTTTTATAATATTAAAGCAGTTTTATTTAAGAAAAGGGCTTGCTGGGTTTAGCAACCCAGAGGTCGTTGGGAACTTTGGCAAAGCCATTTCAGTGGCACAGTAGGAAGGAAGCCAGTTGCAGGGTCTTTGCTGAACAGCTCACAGGAGGTGAGGAACAACAGCGAGCAACCGCTAATTACCCTTTCAATAAGTTTGCCTGCAAAAGGAGAACACAGCAGAGTAGTAGCAGAAGGGTCCTAGGACAGAGGGAGGGTGATAAAGACAATAGCAAGGTTGGGGCAGAGGGGAAAGAGCCCATTGAGGGACAAAGGGGATGGGAGGCAGGATCCTCAAGGACGAGAGAGGCAGCAGGTCCTACAGCCAGGTACGGGGATTCACCAGAAAGAGAAGGAGGGATGCTTCTCATACTGACCCTGAAAGGAAGGAAGAAACTGTGCATGCAAGTTCAGGCAAGTCTGTCGGCAGGGAGGGCTAGGATGCCTGCATCTTCCTTGTTAATAAAAGATATGCAGATTCAAAATGCTCAGAGTCAGAAGGTGGATAGGCAAACCTCCATCTTCAGACTAGCAGTCTCCTCCAGAAGCCATTAGACAGAAAGGTGTGAAAATCCCCAGAGCTCATCCCAGAGTCACCAGGTAGGACCTTGGCCTGGGGTCAGAGTCCCAGGACAGACCTCGTTGTCCCTCCATGTGAACATCTCCCCTGGTGGGCCTCCTGGATTTCCCTCTCATGGCCCGGGTAGAAGTTTCGACATGTCTGCTTTACTTTTTTCCTGTCCAACACCTCTGACCGCTGCCCAGCCTTGGGTCACAGCGTGGACATCAGTGGCCACTCTAACAACAACAGCAGCTGTAGCAGCAACAGCAGGTAGGTGAGCTGTTCAGTCTGAGAGACTGGAGACGTATTTCTGATGGAAGAGACCTGGAAACGTCAGCCTCCTCTGAGGCCTCTGAGAATGGGGGTGATAAATTGCAGAACCTTAGAGCTAAAGGTAACTAAATTTTCGCCTAGATTGTGCTATACAAAAGAAATTTCTGCAATAATGGAAATGTTCTAGATCTGCACTGTCCTATATGGTAGCCACTAGTCACATGTAAATACTGAGCACTTGAAATGTGGCTAGTGTGACTGAGGTATGGAATTTTTACTTTATTTTAATTAATTTAAATTTAAATAGCTACCTGTACTAGCTAGTAGCCACCATACTGGACAGGACAGACTTAGAACAATCTCCTCATTTTCCAAAGAAGCACGCCAAGGCCCAGGGAGAAATGATGTTTTCAAGCTCACCCTGACCATTAACAGCAGAACCAGGGTTGGAAGCCAGCTTTCTATTCACTCCACCATACACATGCATGCAGTGGGTTCAGTGAAAATTAAATTGACCTAATAAACATCAGGAATTGGGCCCACTAGGAAATGTCAAATCTGGGCTCCCCTCTCTACAGCCTTGGTATCTGGCTGTCAGGGGCAGAGAGGTACCTAACAGAGCTCTGAAACATGAGGCTGGGATCCAGCTCCTGTTACAGTAGACAGAAGATAGAATTTTGAGAGCAGATTTTTTTAAAAGTTTTTAAAACTTCTTAAAACTTAGTTCAGCTGTGTCACTGTAGGCAAGTTGCTTAACTTCTCGGAGTCTTCATTTCCTCATCCAGAAAGTGCCTACTTCATGAGGCTGATGTGAGGATTAATTGATACAAATTCCAAAAAGCACTTTGCCCAGGAACCAGAACCTAGTAAGCACTCAACATGACAGCTCATGTGATGATTGTTATCCAGGTCAAAGCAAAGGAAGATGTACATCAAAGTCAGTCTTGAGAGCAGACTCACTGCTTTCCCTTAACTGTGGATGCAGTGGGAGATATCATGGCATCAGGTGATAAACGATTCCAATAATAATGATCACAACAATAAAAGCTAACATTGTGCCCTATGTGTGTCCTAAGTGCTTTACGGGTAATCCCTCATTTCATCCTCCCCGCAACCCAATGAGTTGGATTCTGTTATTGGCCCCATTTTACAGATGAATAAACTGAAATTCAGAAAGGAAAAGTCCTTGCCTGGAGTTTCTTGACTAGCTCTACTCTCATCTGCTTCTGCGTGTAATGAGCCTCTGTCTGGTTTTAGCATCAACTGGCCAGGTGGCCTTGCATTCTTCCCCAACGTGAGAAAGAGAGTTGACAAATACTGAGGAATGATTGCTGAACAGTTGGACTCAAAGGTTCTGTCCTTGGAGTGGGTAGGCAGCTTAAGTGCATCTGCCACCAGCTTCAAGTGCTCTCTGGGCCCTGGGCTGCGTGGAGCAAGAGACAGTGCACTTAGTGGAGGAGACTGAGGCATTGTTCACTGGGGTAGGGCCTTGGGAGGGAGCAGAATTAGTGTTTATGGCTCTACCTGTATTAACCCTCTCATTTGTAATCAAGAGCAAATGTGACACTTTTAGGGTCACTCAATACTGTTTTTGAAAATGTGTTTGGACTTCCATGGGATCTTCACTTTTTCTGAAAGTCTTTCTTGCTAAATTAGAGGGTCTTGGCTCCACAGGTGGTAGCTGCTACAGAGTTGGGGTCCTCAGCCCAATGCCAAGCATATAAGCCAAGAAAGAACAGCAAGGCCCTAGGATGGGCTTGTGCTCTGAGCAGATGGTTGGGAGTGAGGCGGAAGACAAGAAAGGTAGGAATGTAGGGGAGAGGGGTGGGTAGAGATAGGAGGCCTTAGGTCCAGGGAGGAAAGCTACCAGACCACCAACAGCGTAAGTTCCACCTCTGTTGTTGCAGTGAGCTGCTCCCTTGCCACATGAAAGCCATTTAGGTGCCACAGTGCTGTGGAACAGTAAGACAGGGAAGCCTGAGGCGGCTGGAGCATGGTGAGACTCAGGGCAGCCGAAGGAGCCAGGGGCTGTGAGGTCGCAGCAAAGATGAGAAGAATCGTGTGGTCCTGGGCAAACCACTTCCTTTGTCTGGGCCTCAGTTTCCTCATCTGTGAAATGGAAAGACTGGCTAGAAAACCCCACAGGCCCCTTCCCAATATAAACTCTATGAGTCCATAAAATGACTACACATCCAAGAGCTGACCTGGGAATTAATTATTCAAAGTCATCAAAAGCAGCCTGCACCCTGAGAAACTCCACCCCTGAGTTGAGTAATCTAATCCACCACTCACTTCCTCCACTGTGTTCTCACCACCACCGCCCTTTCATTGGTCACAGCTGCCCTCCTGGAGGTGTCCCACAGGTGAAAAACCCAGCATCCTGGTAAGTCTTGGAGCACCCACCCTTCCCACCACCTAGAATGTGTCTGTTCTCTGTTCCCCTGGGCACCCAGCCTGCATTTATCCCAGGCAGCATCCCCACCCTTGGTGGGCCCCTCACCTTCATCCTCACCCCTCGTCTCTTCATCCTCTTGCTTCAGGCCTCCCTGTCCCCAAAGGGAGAACCTCTGCCCCTCCTCCCTACAACCCTCTGCAACAACCACTCAGGGCAGCTTGCTGTCCATCCCCTTGCCTTGCCCTGTAGCCTCCCCAGACTCAGGCAGCCCTCCTTGCTTGGGCTAGGATCGGGTCTGAGGAGGAGACACACACTGTTGACTCCCCATTCCCTATGCTAAACGCAAATATTTGGGGATTATATTTACAAAGAAAAGGAATACTGGAATTGTATTAAAATGACTGTTTGAATTTTTTGTTGTTGTTGAAAAGATTGCCTCAAATGTTTGGGATCTTGTAAATGCCCCTCTCTCTATAGCATTTTCATGTAACAAAATAGAATTCATCCCATGCATGGAGTTTCTGAACTACCGTGAGTCACTCAGGGGCTGGCATTTTTCCTGCGTCAAGGAAGTCCCACTTGGTCACATGACTGACTCCATGACTGGGTGGTCAGTAGGAGCCAGTTCAAAGGTGTTTGGTTTATCATTCCTGCAAGAGCTATCTCTTTCATTCTGGGCCTCAGATAGCAAAAGAAAACAATGTACAGAGCATCAAACAATGTGCATACACTATATGCAGGTTGACTTGATAGCTCCAGAACTTAGCTTACAATTATATTTAATGTATGAGGTGTGGGTTTTTTTTTTTTAAAGAAGCAGGGCTACAGACTGAAAATAATACAAGTAGAGCCCTTTATACCTAGTTGGAATCCTGGCTGCACCACTTGTTGGTTGCTGAGTGTTCTATAAACAGGGCTAATCATATCTATTTGTAATGACCGAGGGAGATCATGCACCTGTGAGGCACAAAGCAGACCTCAGATGTGTCATCTCCCTTCCCTTCTTAGTTTGTCCTCTCCATAGATTGACAAATTTAAAAAATGAACAAACACCAACAAACATCCCTACCCCTGCCCCAGGGGCTGGAGGTCATTGGCCTGTCCTGGTTCTCTTTTCTTTCTCTACCTTCTGTCCTGACTTGCATGTTCTCCCTCTGGAACCTCCAGCTGACCCCTGATGCCTGGGAATGTGAGCTCACCCAGACACCTCCAGCCCACCCCCAGCACAGCTGAGCACTGGGTTATCCAGAATGAGGATTTTCCTGTGAAACACGCTCTGCCGCTGCTGCCTGTGCCGATAAGGCAGTCTGCGGTGGCCCCCGCCCTGTCTTCTCAGAACTGATGCTCATACACGCGAGGTTCTGCTCTCTAAGGGTGCAAGTTCTCTGCCCCACCAGGCCCTGCATCTACTCTCAAAGGTGGGTCTTCTCTCAGGTCATTTGTTCCCTTAAGAGCAGCAGCCCCCAGAGCTGACCCACCCTTGACCTCATGACCTCACTGAACATAACCCTGGGCCTCTGAGCAAACTTGTTCTTGAACATGGGACTGCAGAGCCAGCGACTTCTTTCAGGTCTTGCCAACCACACTGGCCAGGCCAGCTGTACTACCTGGCTCTCACACTACCTCCACAGGCTCCTGGCCAGGCAGGGCCCCACCCTCGTCACCACATCTCTCTAGGTTCACCAACTGATCAAATCTTCTCTATCTGTGTTCTTGGCATGGTGGGAGAGTAATTTATCTGGCCCCCATCACTTCAGGGAGAAAGTAATACCTTCTCAGGAAGGTGAAAGCTAAGAATTCTATCACTCTTGGAGGAAAGGGGCATTATTTTCCCAGTTTCTCTTAATCCTATTCAGCTTTGTTCTTTGCTAGATATGACTGACAGTAGCAGAGACTGCCTCCTCTAAAGGGAAAACCTTCATAGGACTTTCGTTGTTGCTGTTTTAATATTTGTATTTGCTTTGCAAGGCTGTGCATCTTTTGGTTAATCTTTTTTTTTAATTAAGATATAAGCCCCACAAAACAAAAGTTACCCATTGAAAGTGTACAGTTCAGTGGTTTTTAGTATATGGTACAACCATAGCCACTAATTCCAGACACTTTCATCACCCCAAAGAGAAACCCAGTACTTATTAACATTCCTCCCTCTCTCCAGCCCCTGGTAACCACTAATCTACTTTCTGTCCCTACCAATTTGCCTATTCTGGTCATTTCACATACATGGAACCATGTAGTATGAAGACTTTTGTGTTCGGCTTTTTTCACTTACTATAACGTTTTCAAGGTTCATCTGTGTGATATTGTGTGTCAGTACCTCATTGCTTCTTATGGCTGAATAATATTCCATTGTGTGTAAACACCGGCATGTGTTGCTTAATGACAGGGATACATTCCAAGAAATGCATCATTAAGCAATTTCATTGGTGTGCAAGCATCATAGAACATACTTAAAATCTAGATGGATAGCCTACTACACACCTAGGCTATATGGTCTAGCCTATTGCTCTTAGGCTGCAAACCTGTGCAGCATGTTACTGTACTGAATACCATAGGCATTTGTAACAAAATTCTGAGTATTTGTGTATCTAATCATATCCAATCACAGAAAAGGTACAGTAAAAATACGGTATTATAATCTTATGAGACCACTGTCATATATTCAGCCCATCATTGCCCTAAACCTCATTATGCAGCACATGACTGTACCTAAATTTGTTGATCCATTCATTAGTTGATAGACATTTGGGTTGTTTCTACTGTCTGAAAAGTGGAAACAATTGTCATATTATGATAAATGTTGCTATGAACATTCATGTAAAAGTTTTTGTATGGACATACATTTTCACTTCTCTTGGGTATATACCTAGGATGGGAATTGTAGGGTCATATAGTAACTCTATGTTTAAATTTGTTGAGCAATTGCTAAACTGTTTTCCACAGCAGGTGAGCCATTTTACATTCCCTCCAGCAATGTATGAAGGTTCCAATTTCTCCACATCCTCACCAACATTGTTCTTGTCTGTCTTGTTTTCCGCATGCACAGCCTGGTGAGTGTGAAGTGGTTCCTGGCACTGATTACTTTGTTTCAGTTCTGACACTGGGGTCCACACTGGAGCTGGTTATAGACTCACATATGGCCACAGCATGGTCATACTTTGCTCTAAAAGAATAGCAGGATGTTGATCTATTTTGTGGATAAATTCAGGAGCTGGTTTACTTTAGTTTAATCTTTGAGGCACTGGGATGTTATTTCCCAGTGGCTGCAGCCTGCCCTGTATACTTAGGCATTCGCTGAAGCAGAATCTCTGCTCTCCCTGTAGCAACGACAGACCCCATGAACGTAGACTAAGTCTGTGGGGAACAGGGGAGTCGGGGTGGATGAAGGCATGCACGTGCATGACAGGAGGGTCCCCACCAGGACTAGAAAACCATCAAACAAGGGTAGTGTGTCCCCTGTCTTCTCTGCTTCCTGCTGCCCCTCACCTTATTTGGGGAACAGACTGGCTGTCTCTGCTCACCCCTGCGTGGCAGAATGTGGCTGCCCACAGCTGCACAAATAATCTATTATGTTCCCACCCACATGGAGAATCAGTCAGCCACACGCTTGTCATTTCTAATACACTTTAGAAACTACACAAATACTCCCAGATCAGACCTTCTTCTTCCCAAAGGAGAACCATTGGGCCTTGTTAACTGACTAAAGATTCTTCCAGCTCTAGCCTTCAGAAACCCCATGCTGCTATCGCCCAAACCATTTTCCAAAATACTTCCTTTAAAATAACTTTCAGAAAGTTTCACAAAGGGATTCATCCCTTAGATTTATAGATAATCCTTGACCTTTCTCTAGGGGTCCAAGTCAGTTGGATTGTATGCTTAATCCCCAGAGTAAGAACTGAATGGCATCTCCTGGTTCTGAGCATTAAATGCAGCCTCAACAGCCAAAGATGCTCACAATTGAGGACCGCAAGCAGGACTGTGTGTCCTGTAGGGACTATCTGAAGGGAACTTACTACAAAGTCTTGGGTGATGGCCATGTCATAGAAAATGCTAAGGATTTCTCTCTGATATTGAAGAGAACTATAGTATTGTCATAAAGTTTACTATTTAACACTAAACTTGTCTCATAACATTAGTGCCCCTACCACTTACACATTTCATGTGAAAATTACTTCCATGTAATATGAAGCCAATGCAAATTATCCCATCCTGGTTTCTTGGGTGGAGGGCAAGACCCCGGGGAGGGTTTATTGTGCAATAACTCTCATCTCCCTCCCGTACACCAGGGTTTAGATTTACCTCAAAAATGGAAGATATTAACTGGGACAATCTCAGCTTTGAAGATTTACTCGATGGAGATTTTAGTAATTACAGTTACAGCACTGACCTGCCCCCTATTCTACCAGATTCTGCCCCATGCCGGCCAGAATCCCTGGAAATCAACAAGTATGCTGTGGTCGTCATCTACGCCCTGGTGTTCCTGCTCAGCCTGCTGGGAAACTCCCTGGTGGTGCTGGTCATCGTGTACAGCCGCGTCAGCCGCTCCGTCACCGACGTCTACCTGCTGAACCTGGCCGTGGCCGACCTGCTCTTCGCCCTGACCTTGCCCATCTGGGCTGCCTCCAAGGTGAACGGCTGGATTTTTGACACACCCCTGTGCAAGCTGGTGTCACTCCTGAAGGAAGTCAACTTCTACAGTGCAATTCTCCTGCTGGCCTGCATCAGCGTGGACCGCTACCTGGCCATTGTCCACGCCACACGCGCTCTCACCCAGAAGCGCCACTTGGTCAAGTTCGTATGTCTGGGCATGTGGGCCCTGTCCTTGTGCCTGTCTCTCCCCATCCTAATTTTCCGTAAGGCCATCTACCCACCCTCCTCCAGTCCAGTCTGCTATGAGGACATGGGCAACAGTACAGCCACGTGGCGGATGGTGCTACGGATCCTGCCCCAGACCTTCGGCTTTGTCCTGCCGCTGCTGGTCATGCTGTTCTGCTATGGATTCACCCTGCGCACACTGGTTAAAGCCCACATGGGGCAGAAGCACCGGGCCATGCGGGTCATCTTTGCTGTCGTCCTCATCTTCCTGCTCTGCTGGCTGCCCTACCACCTAGTCCTGCTTGCAGACACCCTCATGAGGACCCAGGTGATCGCAGACACCTGTGAGCGGCGCAACAACATTGACCAGGCCCTGGAAGCCACTGAGATTCTGGGCTTCCTCCACAGCTGCCTCAACCCTGTCATCTACGCATTCATTGGCCAAAAGTTTCGCCATGGACTTCTCAGGATCCTGGCCACCCATGGCCTGGTCAGCAAGGAGCTCTTGCCCAAGGACAGCAGGCCTTCCTTTGCTGGCTCTTCTTCAGGGAACACATCCACTACCCTCTGAGACTCCTGCCTCAGTGCAGCCCCTCAGGGTTCCTCCCTTCCCCTCAGCATCCCATTCCAAGTCCCAGGTCCACTGGCTGTTCACAGTGTGAGTGTCAATACAGCTCCCATTGTGGTTGCAGGAAGGAGTGGAGGTCCCATCCTTACTGGCCCCCACTGCGTGGTTTAGGAAGCCTGCCCTGGTGCCCACCCCTTGCCATCATTACTAGGCCAACGCTAGAGCTCTGTCCCTCCTGCCACTGGCCCACAGTACTCTGCTTTGTAAGAAGTGCACATCGAAACCCCAATGAGTTGCCATGTCACACTCAATGGGATGGCTATTATCAAAAGAAAAAAAACCATGAAATAGCAAGTGTAGAGAAATGTAACCCTTGTCCATGGCTAGTGGGAATGTAATATAATGCAATCATTGTGGAAAACAGGATGACAACTTTCCTGAAATCATTAAACACAGAATTACCACATGATCCGGCAATTCTGCATCCAGGAATAAACCCACGAGAATCTAAAGCAAGGACTTGAACAGATATTTGTACACCCACGTTCATAGCAGCCTTATTCACAAGAGCCAAAAGGTGGAGACAACCCAGATGTTCATCAATGAATGAACAGATAAACAAAATGTGGTATAAACATACAATGAAATATCATTCAAGAAAAATAAGAGGATATGAACGCTAAGCCCAGAAGAATGAGGCAGAGATTGAATTGCACTTACGGGAACTCTGCTATATTTATCCCTGTCTCCTTCGGTCTCTGTCTTTATCTCTCTCTCTCTAAAAAGGAATGAAGTACTGATACAACATGGATGAACCTGGAAAATATTATGCTGAGTGAAATAAGCCAGACATAAATGGAAAAATATTGTACGATTCTGCTCATATGAGATACTTAGAATAGTCAAATTCACAGAGACAGGAAGTGGAATAGTGGTTCCCAGGGGCTAGGGTCAGGGGAGAGTGGGGAATTATTGTTTAAAGGGTACAGAGTTCATGTTTTGGGTGATGAAAAAGTTCTGAAGATGGACAGTTGTGATAGTTACACAACATTGTGAAAGTACTTAAGGCCAGTAAACCATGCAATTAAAAATGATTACGTTGGTAAAGTTTGTCATATATTTTTTTACCTCAATTTTAAAAAAAAAGAAAAAAACCTGGGCCCCAAAGGGACTTTAACCACTGAATCAATGCAAAAACCAACTACCTATCATTTCATGTTAAATGAGATCATTAAATATCTTTTTTTGTATAAACTGCATTTAGTTGGGTGTTTATTTTACTATTAAATACTTTCAACCAAAAGTATCCATACTGCTATAGAGAGGGGGTGCTGGGCTGAGCCCAGGCCCCGGGTGAGGGTGTTACAGGAAGTAACCCCTCTGCTATGTGTCGTGTCCATGGAGGGAAGGATTGAAACCGAAATGGGACCAGCCTGCCCTCCCCTTGTCCCCAGACCATGCCTGCTGCTGTGGACCACGTGTCATGGAAAGAGATGGGTTCTGGGATCCTCTAGGAGTTCTTAGGTCTGTGGTAAGACAGTCATCAGGAGTGTCAAGGGTGGGACTTAGAAGGTGCAGAGGGTTGAGGGAATCCACCCAATCAGCCTGATCAGGGAGCAGGAAGGCAGAGAGCTCTCCTGAGCTCAACCAGCAAGTCCTACCATAGTCTCCCTCCCTCTCTCCTCCCCCACCCAAATACACCCTCCTCAATTCAGGCACTCCCGAGAGTGCCCGAGTGCAGGTGGGGACATGGTTTATAATCTGTCACTGTGAGAAAACAAAGGAATATAATCATCCCTGCAACATTTATTGCCTGCCCACTATTCCAGGGGGTTGGGATATAGCAGCTACCACAACAGACTGGAGCTCACGTGCCTAAGGCTTGTCCCTGGAGGGTCTTTGTCAGGAGGGGCTCTGAGCAGCCAGTAAAGGAAGAAAGCAAGGGTAATTGAACTTCCACACTTACCAAACCACCCCCTTCAGTCTGACAACTATCTGCCCACTAAATCTAGACCTAAAAGGATGGCAGAAACAAAGCTCTGAGCTGAGGGCCCAAAGGCAGGTAACTTCAACTCCTAAGCCAAGAGAGGGCATTTCCTAGTGTGTTCAGCAGACAGGATCAATCCAGCACCAACAAGCCCTTGTTTCCTGCTTACTCTGTGCCAGGCACATTGCTAAAGTCAGGATCACGTGTGACTCAGCTGCTCTGGCCGAGCCTTCGGAACAGCTTCTGATTCAGCAGGAGGGAAATGCAGGAGAAGGTGTGTTTAGCAAACATCTGAGTTGCTAGAGGCCCCGTGGTGTCCTACCTGGCCAGGGCGGACGGGCCAGGTGGCTCCCTGAGATGATGCTCATAGGGAGGAGGCCTAATTAAGTCCCCGTCTGGTTCCAGGTCTCTGCTCTTTCCTCCTCTCACAAGGGCTGGAGGAAACATGGTTCTCCAAGAAAAATAGGAGGATGTGGATGATAAGCCTAGAAGAAACGAGGCAGAGATGAATTGCACTGATGTGAACTCTTAATATTCATCCCTGCGTTTTCCAGTCTGTCTCTCTCTGTCTGCATTGCTCTCAGAAGAACAGTCTTGGCAAAAATAATCGACCAACCAAGCTGTCACTAGGAAAGGCAAATCCAGGCCTTCCTTCGAGTTGCTGATTTCTTTGCTCTGATGTTTCCTGGCGCGAGTCTCAGGGTGCAGCGCCTCTGCCTGGATCTGCCTGCTCGGCCAGAACTGGCCTTTCTTGCTCCCACAGTTGCATTCCTCTGCTTATACTAAGCCCATCTGTCTATTTTTCAATCCGTCCCCCTGAATTTAGGACGTGTCTCCCCCACAATCCCCAGTCTCTGCAGGATGGGCTCCCTTTGTTCATTAAATCAAGACAGCCTCCAGCCTATTTTGGGTGACACTACCAAGTACCCCCAGTCTACACGTCACATTCAAATCGTTGCATACAGACCCATGGACAACCGCACTGCCAGGCAATGGCAGAGTCCAAGAGGCCTAAAGGTCCCCAGGAAAACCCTTTCAATACATCAGTGAGGAAACTGAGGAATGAGGAAGGCAACTGGCCAAAATCTCACGGCTGGATAGTAACAGAGCAAGAATTAAAAATTCCAGTTCAGTTCATTTTTTACCACATATTTTTCTTTTCAAATGGTGACATTTCAGCCACGTGACCGACAGGTGGGAAATTATACATATGACCCTCACAGAGCGTTGCACTCACACGGGTAGGACCAGTCTGCTTTTTCTGCACCTGGACTCATCTGTGCCTGGAGCTGGGGTTGCTGGAGTCTCGGTCATGCTGACGGAGGTGACGCCCAGCTGAGGCTCAGGGCACAGGTGTGGGCACAGGCTCAGACTGGGTTCCCCTATTGTGAGCTGGCAGGTGTGACAGTTATAGGAACAATCGCTGTCCAACACAAAATTCAAAGTCAGGCACATCCAGCCCCTCTATCGAGGACACTTGCTGTATCAGGCAGGGGTCCATGTGCAGCAGAGCCATTGGGAGGGGAGTGTGTGACGGGGACTGGACCCTACACAGCTGTGGGGTTGGTGACACAGTCTGTGTCAGGCTCTGGCTTTGCTTCTGTGGCTGGGATCCGAAGCTGGCAGGACAGACAGCCAGGAAGGAAAGACAGACGTGAAGTGGGGAATAGTGTGGGCAAGCTGGAACCTACAGGACAGACTGACAACAGCATTGGTCCAAGTTCAATACACGGATCATATTCACAAGGTGAACCCACCCCGAGGGGCTCTGGGCCTGGCTGCTGCCCATGCCAGCAAGACGAGCCAGCAGATAAGCAACAACATGCAGTGGTGCCTGGCACCTTGCACTGTCCTTCCTGCGCTTAAACAGAACCCGCTGCTGCTCCACTTCCACCTGCCAGATCCCATATAAATGGTCCCTTCTGGCCTCCGCTGACCTGGAAATGTGACAAGAAGTGAATTTGGGGAAACAGAGTTCCATCTTAGCTGAGTTGACTCAATACAAATCCTCCACACAAACATGGGTGCAAACCCTAAGGAAAAGGAAGGGTTACCATAAAGGTTCAGATGATGTTTGTTGAAGGGCTGGGGGTGGGAGGAGCTCACTGGGGCTTTTGAGGGCACTGACAGTGTCCTCCTTCATAACCCACACCACAGATGCCTGCGATTCATCGTATTATTCTTCCTTAGGCTATAAATGGAAGTTTTCTGTAGTCTGTAGTATGTATGCTATTAGAAATGAAAATATTTTTAACCACTAAAATATAAGGGGAAAGATTAAGGAGAAATTGATCAGAAGGACAAAGGGACAACTCTGATCATTTTGAGGCACCACTGCAGGGAGTGGAGTTCAGGTTTTCACATCTTATGGTTTAGGGTCACGATTCACCAGATTGAAAGAAGATAGTATCATCCACTGCTAGGAGGAGAGTAAATGGGTACAACCTTCAGAGAAGGCAATTTGGTGATATCTACTGTAATGCACACAACCTCTGATCCGGGAACAGCACTTCTACAAAGCTATCCTACAGAAATGCTCACCTAGGTGGAAAAGTGCACACAGGATATTAATCACAGCATTATTTATGAAAGTCAAAGCTTAGAAACAACCTAAGTGTTCATCAATAGGGAGTAGGTTAGATACACTATGAAAGTACATCCACACCACAAAATGCATTGAACGCAGTCATTTTAAAATAATATTAAAAATATTATGCTACATGGAAGAAGCCAGAAAAGAAGACTACATCTTGTGTGATTCCTCTTTCATAAAACATTTCTAGAAAAGGCAAATCTATAGAGACAGAAAGCAAATGAGTGGTGGCCTGGGGCTGGGGGTGGGAAGAGGGACTGACCGTGAAGGAGACAAGGGTTCTTTTGGGGAATGAAAATATTCTAAATCTGGATTATGGTGACCGTTGCACAACCCCATAAATTTACTAAAAATCATCACATTGTATACTTAAAACAGATTGTGAATCTTATAGTAGGTAAATGATACCCCAGTAAAGCTGTTTTTTAAAAAGAATCTTTAAAAATAAGGAAGTTGTTATATGAATGGACATGGAAATATCTTCGAGAAATAATGTTGAATGGAAAAGGAAGACAGATGATTCATGAATTGATGTTTACTCAACTTCTTTAAAATTGCAACAAAAAAAAAAAAGAAAGAAGAAGATAGAACACCACGCATAGTAAATGGCTTACTCACTTGTGTAAAAAAAACACTGTCACATACGTGGGTTTTTAAATGTTCGGAAGAATGTCAAGAGGATAAACACCAAGCTGTTAATAGGAGTTATTGCTGTAGAGAATTGGAGGGTGGAGTAAGAGTCGTGTTGGTTCGTACAGTTTCACGTTCTTTCAATTTATTTGATTGGGGCTGAATTTTTCCCGGAATGAAGGATCTGAGCCTGACTGCGGATGGGGCCTGCCGGGCCAGCAGGGGTGTAGCCCTCCTTACAGACGAGAAAGCTGGGCTTTGTGGACATGCCCATTTCTATGTCTTATATTCTGTCATTGGACAATGTGAGTCTTCTTTTTTTAACTGCATTTCCTGGTAAAGTTGCTTTTTGAAAAATATCACCTCAGTCTCAAAGAGTTAAGCAAAAAGGGGGTTTGTTGCTATTAGACCAAAAAAGAACCAGGCAGCATGGATGACCATGGAGCAGCGTTTTTAAAAGTGCTCCCTGTTTAAAATGGGCTTCTTTGTTAAAATGTAGATTTATGAAAAATCCCCTGGATGGATCAGGGTCCTGGCAGGAACCAGAGGGCAAACTTGTACTAGGCAAGGAGAGAGAGGCTTAGCAAACTTAGTAAGAGTTTGAATAAAGGGATCTGAACAAAAGTTCAAGGAAGGGTTTGGGGAAAGCAATGAGGAATGGTGCAGTACCCCAAAGCCAGTGACAGCAGAGAGCAGTCACTATCCCTGGACCTAAAGGGGCCCTAAGGTGAGGAGCCATTACAGGATCCCAGCGAGAGGGCAGTGTGTCCAGGGCTGCCTGTCCAGTGCCAACCCCAGCACCCAGCAGGGACAAGCCTGAGGGAGCAGATGCCCTGACTTGACACTTCTCCTGCTCAGGGTTCTTGAAGCTTCTCATACCAGGGTTCCCTTGACTGAACCCAGTCCAGTCTCCTACTTGGGTTCCCTTGGTTCAGTTGAACACCATCTCCTGTTGGGATTCCCATTGACTGAGCCCATTCTGACTTCCTACCAGGATTCCCTTTGGCTGGGCTCAGAAACCAGAGGACACAGGAGTCCACTGAGGCAGTCCATATAGATCAGCAACCCAGGGCACAGATCACAGTAGAAAAAGGCAGTGTATCTGGAGAAAAAACAGATATTCAACTCACTACCCAGGGTAAGGTTAAGGGTAATGGTTCCAGTTCTACTAAATCTGAATAGCTGAGGGTAGACATGGGAATCTGGAGCCTCAGATGACTCACATCAAGACACAGTTTAAAACCAGTTTAAAACTGACCCAGAAGCAATGGTGGCAGAGCAAGGTACCCAAACTGTAGATGAGAAATGTCCTCTTGGAATTAGAATCATTGTGATTCTTTCCCTTACAGGTATGTACCCTACTTCCCCTCTTTCTGCCAGTCCCCAACACCCCCAAAACCTGCTGACCCCTAGCCACAAGGAAGGTGCCCTTGCATCAGAGCCTCCTCCTGACCATTCCATCTGCCCAAAGTGGAGCAGCTGTGGGAGCAGGGCAGGGAAATGGGGAGGACCAGAGGGCACAGCCCCAACTCAAGGACCCCTCCCCCCGCAGCTTCAGAGACATGCAGAAGGCACCTTCCCGAAGAAGACAACGTGCCACCGATTTCTCAATAGGGTCTTGCAAAGTCTGATGTCAGACACGTTCCCCTGGCCATAAACAGCAGGCCTGGCTTCCCATCAATGCTGGCTCTGCACCAAGCAGACCCAGAGGCAGGGCTAATGTCTTGATTCTCATGAGGTGGTCTGTCCTGGTTCTTTTCTCTATTCCACTACAGTAATAATTCCAGCCAGCATTTCTAGAGGACTTCCTCAGATGCCCAGCACTATGCTAAGGAATTTGCTATGCCAGACGGCACAGCTGGCTATGACACTTTGAATATATCTGCTGCCACCTGCCCAACTCCATGCTTGCCCAAGGGTCCAACTCAACTGCCAAAAATGCATAAGCAGTGCTGCCAGGAAGCTTCTCAGGGATCTCAATACCATAGTAGCTCCCAGGGACCAGGGTCAGGGGTGCACAAAAACCCTCTGTTTATGGGAAGATTCTAACTCCTCTTAGGACATATACACATAAGTATGTTATTCACATTGTACTTTCCACTTTCCACTCACCACTTGTGTAAGTAGTGGCCCTGAACTGCTTGACCTAAATCTAGATTGTCTAGGTGGAAAGGAGCTTGAAGATACACTTCTGAACTGACCTCCTCTTTTGACAGGTGAGAGACTGACGCAATTGGAGAGCAATTGGACGCTTGCCAATGGTCTTGAACTACAAATGACAGAAGCAACGCTGGACCCTGGTCTCCAGGTTCCCCATTCATTACCCTCTTCTCTTCCAGGAAGCCTCCTCTGGAGTCACTGGGGAACCTGATTCTTACTGAGTTCTGAGTGATGGCAGAACTCATAAGATTGTGCCCATGACTGTTTTCTTCCAGTATCTTTATACAAAAATTCAGGGGTAAAGAAACCCCAAGAATAGAGACACAGAAGACAGTCCTAAAGCTTTTCCTTCACTTATTCCTTTATTCCTGTCCACCACATGAGGCAGATAAACATTTGGAGCTGGTTTAGCAGGAAACATTGGCATGATGAGAGCTTCTTGCAAGAGCTTTTAATGCCAAGATGCCTTGCACCCACACAGAGAGATAATTCTTCTTACCCAAAAACATAAACATAAAGGATGTGTTAAAAGAACACCTCTATTAAAGTATGAGTTATTAAACAAGGCATAACTGAAATAGCAACCACTAACTGATAAGTATTGGAAGAAAGCTACCAAAGTGGGGTCAGATCCCTACATGCACATCCCAATTCTAGTCACTTAAATGCTTGTGCCTCAGTTTCCTCCTGGGTAAAATGGGCTAGTTATAGAACCATCCTCATAGGGTAGTTTTAAGGATTAAAATAGTAAATACATATAAAGCACTTAGTTCAAGACCTAGAACATGGAAATCTCTTAATAAATGTTAGCTATTAATATGTATTTGAATATTTTATTTTGTTCCAATTTCACAGATATAGTAATTTGGGCTAATCTTTATGCATAGAAATTTTGATATAAAGTTCAAACTAGTTCCTAGCTACACTGTTAATAAAAATGTACATAGCCATCATCAACTAGCCTGTCAATAAAGGTAGTGGCATTTTTAAAATCAGTTCTAAAACTGACCTATTCTACTTTCAGCCATTCATTTATTTATACCACATAATAAGTCAGATTAGAAAGTTTTTATCTAGAAAACCATAGATAACTCTGCAAACTTGCCAAAAACTAATCCAAAATACACAGCTTCCCAAGGGCTGATACTCATGGAATGAACAGTGAGGAATATGCAGCCAATGCAATGAGCCAGCTGTGCTATTTTCTCTTTTCCCACCCAAATCCTGCCCCAAAAATCACCTGCATGGGGTGGATGGAGATTAATGGGCTGGTCTGTTCCCTAATTTAAAAGTTGGATCTATCCCTATTTTAGACCTGGGTGTTCCCCTGACTCTAGAGAAAAAGAGATGAACAGATTCTGTGTCTACTTCCAAGGATCTCATGGTTTAATGGAGAGACAGACAAGAAATCAATGAACACAACCCAAATGTGATGTGTTAGAATCAAGATGTGTTACAGTTTTATGGGAACACATGGAGGGGCTCTTAACTCAGCCTAAGGAGGCTTTCATGGAGGTCTAACCCTTGATCTAACTCTTGAGGGATGAATAGAATTTAGCCAGATGAAGTGTAGGGAAGGGTATCCAGTGACAGGGAACAGTATATGCAAAGGCTCAGCATGGGAAGTTTGGAGACTTCTTTGGGGCTATCATACAAGCCTTCCTTCTCCAAGCTGTGTTTTCTCTACCTGATGCTGCCTCCATGGCCATAGCTGGGCCACCCACAGTTGCTTTCCTGGAAGTGGGAAGCTGGGATGCTACCTGGACTTTTCCATTCATCTGGGGTAATGTAAACTCAGGAGTGTCCATGGACGAAAAGAAGTAGAGAAAGCTGGTGTGCCTAGAAAAAGGACCAGAATGGACTGGCTAAATGGAGTAGAGATGACTCAGTGGCATCAAAGAGAGACAGCCTGAGAAAGGAGCCACCTTGCTGCTCCTGGTTCTGGTCCCTCTTGGAATCTCATGACCCTTGGGGTCTATCAGATACCCTTGAATCCTTCCACTAAAATCTCTTTTGGCTTTGGCCTCCTTAAAGCAGGTTTCTGTCACTCACAACCACAGAAATCTGGACTAAGGCAGACAGCATGATGTATCAGGGGAAACTTAGGCATCCAGCATGGCCAAAGCAAAGGCTATACCAGATGTGGGATGGGGTAGAGTGGACACGGGTCTGGGCCATTAAGCAAGGCCAAGCCACAAAGGGCCTTGAGTGCTGTACTAAAACATTACAACCTTATCCCACAGGCAATGGGAGCCCTTTAAGCAGATGAATAATGCAATCCGGTTGCTCCACTGGCTAGTACATGAAGGCACTGAAAGGCGTAGGGGCTCAGCAGAAACTGTGGGTCTGCACAAAGTCACAACACTGGGAACAGAGGTGAGGGGAAGAGTTTAAGAGACCTTCAAGGGAAAACCAACAGGACTTGGCTGTCAACTGGATGGGGGTGGGGCAGTGAGAAAGACAGAGGGAATCAAACAGGATTCTTCAGCCCATAGCTTGGATGAATGGCTCAAAGGGGTGGCTTTCGGGGGAAGATCCTGGCTTCAATTTTGGACTCAGGGTGAGGGGACAAGTAGACGTGTCAATATGCATTGGAACATCCAGCTCTGGGAGCCCAGGGAAAATCGGCTAGCCTAGACATGAGTTTTTGGAGATTGTTCTCACAGAGATGGCAGATCATTAAAACCACAGGAGTAGGTGACGTCACCCAGGGAGAATCGAGAAAGGACAGAAAATAGAGAAGAGAATCTTGGAGAATGCCAGCATTTAAGGGACTAAAAGAGGAAGAGGGGCCCTCAAAAGAGACTGAAAAGAAGCCAAAGACGCCAGAAGAAAACAGGAGCCCGGGGAAGTAGAAGTTGAAGAGGAAGGAAGTGTGACACGTGAGAAAGTAACACTGTCACACCCAACCAGGGGAGTGGAAATCTGACTGCTTTACACTGTCTCCTCCACTGTCACCCTTGTCCAAGACACACCGTCATCTCTCTCCCAGAATGACTTCCAGCCTCCTAACTGCTCTCCCTGCCTCCACCCCTTGCTGCACTCTCCACCTGGCAGCCAGGTTGATGAAGACCCTGCTCACAGTCCTCACTCTTGGCCCCCGTGTCCTGACCTGATATGCCCTGTGGCTGCCTCTCTAACGTCATCTGCTGCAATGCTCCCCCATCACTCCCCTCCAGCCACACTGGCCTCCGGCTCATTCTGAACATGCCAAGAAGAGTCCTGCCTCAGGGCCTTTGCACTGGCTGTTCCCTCTGCCTAGAATGAGCTTCCCCCAGATCTCTTCCTTCACTTCCTCCAGGTCTCTGTTCAAATGTTGCCTTACCAAGGAAACTTTCCCTCACCACCTCATCCAGGTGAGCCTCCCTCGCTCCCCATCGCCTTGCCCTGCTTTATTCAAAGTACTAATCACTGCTTGACATTGCAGTTATGCCTATTTGATTGCTGTTATGTGACCAGCAGAATGTAACCTCCAGAAGGACAGGGCCCACATCTGCTTGGACCACTGCTTTATCCCCAGCACCTACATCAGGGCCAGGAAAATAGTGGCCATTGAGTATTTGTTAAATGAATAAATTTAGCCATATGTATCCAAAGCCCTTTCACCCAGATCCAGATTCTACTTCTAAGTATTTGTCCTAATAAAATGATTACGTTACCCACAAAGTTTTAGGAACAAGGATGTTCACTGCAGCATTGTTTACAAGAGCACATTGGTTACATGACACATGGTCCATCCTGACAGTGAAACCCTGCAATGCCAGAAATGAAGCTATAGGTGAATATTTATGAACACAGAAAAGATTTCACAATAAACAGATGCTTCTGCTCCAGCATGAACTGGACATAAGAAAAGTGCATGCACAGTTTCAAGGACTGCTGTTAATTTTTAACAGTCAAAGCAGGGAACTAGTGTCCTCAGGCTCTAGGAGGTAAACATGCTGCCCCATCAGCACATTCATTCTCCAGCACAATGGGTAAGAGAAGTGCCAGGAGTCTGTATGCACCAGGAGTGAGAAGAGAAAGACATTCTTTTCACGACTCTGGATTCACTCAGTGATGTTTAGGGTTTATAGTCGTAGACGTAACTATCTTCAAACATTATCATTCTAGACATTCCTAAGGGCAATACTGTTATTGTGAACTTGAGCTCTCTTGCTTTGGACCCTTTTTCTCCCCTTTGAGACAATTTGGTATAGTGAAATTTCTTAGGAATGCCATATGGTGTTATAGCAAAACAGATTGTATTGAGAGAAAAATAAATCAAGCTATGAAATACCATATTTTCATTTTGCTTTTTTAAAAAAGTGTTATGTGCATAGAGCAAGGTACGGAAGGAGGTGTAACTAATTGTTGACAGTGGTTATCTTCAAGTGGGGGAATAGGGGTATTTATTGTCTTCTTTAGCTTTTCTCAATTTTCTTATTTTTATACAAGATAATATTTTATGCAGTAAATTTTCTCATTTGTATACAATGAATCTGGTTATTTTGGTTTAAAAAAAATCAAGCAAGAAGTGTGGATTTATGTTCTCGTAGAGCAAGGATTTGTGAGCACTTTGCTCCTGCTGTTCCTTGGGCACAGCAAAAAGCCTGGCACACAGAAATCGCTCCATAATTTGTGTGTGTGTGTGTGTGTGTGTGTGTGTAGAGACGGGGTCTCACCATATTGCCCAGGCTGGTCTTGAATTCCTGGCCTCAAGTGATCCTCCTGCCTAGGCCTCCCAAAGTGCTGGGATTACAGGCATATGCCACTGCACCCAGCCTCATAATTGTTTTTAATAAGTGGGAAATTATATGAGTGGTGTCAAATGCTACAGACAGGAAGTGTTGTCCAGAAATGCCATGTGCAGAGACTTCAGGGAAAGAGCTGAAGCCTGGGAGAAGGCGACACAACAGTGGGATTAGAGGGGCCTGAAAGCAGAGTGAGTTCAACACTACTGAGGGGTGAGGGTGGATCCGGCCCCGCAGGGGATTCGACTGAATATAGAAGGAATAGAAAGAATAGAAGGAATAGAGGCCACCCCTTCCCTGGACACCAGAGGAGGGGCAGTGGGGGAGAGGGCAGCGGGTGCAGAGGCTGGTAAGGGGTCAAATTGCAGGGGAGCCTCCTGCCCAGCAGCTTTAGTTTCCTTAGGTAAATGGGAGGCAGGATAAGCAGCCGAGAAGAAGAAAGTGCGACAGTGCCCAGCCCTGGTGTCAGATGCTAGAAAGGAAAGTGACAGAAATAACAAGAACCCAGAAGAAAGTTGGAGAAAATCACTAAATGGGAGGAATATCACAGCCAAGGAAAAGTGAAATATGATAATAACATGAAAATTGCCTTGTATTAAATGAACGAGTAAGACTCAGTCTAAGCTGTACTGCCAAGACATTACGATACTATGACGTGGTGACACTGTAACATCCAAAATATAAATACTTCATTGAAAAAATGCTGGAAGGTTTTCTGCTCAGTTTTGTTATGAACCTAAAACTGTTCTGAAAAATAAAGTCTATTTTTTTTTTGGTGCTGGAGGGAAATAAGCCAAAATGTGCACTGTAGTACTAAAGTCAAGTGGGCACTTTTTTGCCTTTTTTCTTTTCAGCTCTGTCTTTGTTCACAGCCAGCCCAGGATCGGCACCCCAGGGAGCGGCCCTCATGCTCCTCCACCTGCCCCCTGAGGCTGCCTGGGCTCTCAGGCAAGTCAGCCTCTTCCCCTCTGGTGGTTCCAGCCCGGCCCCCTGGAGTGGAACAGGGCCAGCTTTCCCTGAGGGAGTATGTTGCTTGCACTCCCAAAACCTCCCCACTTTTTTTGCTTTCACTCCCAGCCCCATGTCCCTACCGCTCAGGTGAGCGTCCGTGGGCCAGGGCCGGTCTTAGCCTAGGCACTCACGCCCTGCTGCCCCCAGCTGTGCGTCATGGCTTTAGGCGGGCCTGTGTGCTTTTGGCCCCCCACCCCCATGACCTCTTGCCCACCAGACACGAGCTCATCCCTGAAGGGTCCTTGATCTTTCATCCCTTTCGGGTATGCCCAGACCTACATGAATCCCAGGATGGGCCCAGTTGGGTTCAAACTGAGACTCTGCTAAACGTCACTAATCTCCCTTTATGGGCTTGCAGTATCCCTTGAACAATGGGACTCAGACTTTAGCTGCAAAGTGGAGCAGAGAAATAGGACCATAGCTGACAGGATATGGGGTCAAGGGAAGGTTCTTACAAGGTGGGAGCTCTTGCAGCAGCTTGTGTGCTGATGGGAACAGTCCAGAAGAGAATAAAATGGATGTCGCAGGAACATGAGGAAGGACCATTTATCCTCCAAGCTTTGTCCTGTCATCTCAAGCAGCCCAATGCCTTGGAAAGTGGTGTATCCCAATTCTCCTATTAGCCTCCTGGCCCTGTGACATCATGCAGGAAGCACTGCCACTACAGTGAGATGATTCGGTGTTACGTCCCAGTTCCTCAACCGACTCACCTTTCCAAGACTTGTCTGCTACAGTAAATAATGCTTGCCATTTATAGAGACCCCAGTGTATCCAAGAGCCTAACATACATTACCTTGACACTCGACAAACAGCTTCTACTGCCGCCATCCCTTCAAGGAAACAGGGACTCAGAGAAGTTAGATTACTCGCTCAAGATCACACAATTCAGGATCAACCAAGCCACTGCCTACTGCAAACGTCCACCCCCATGCCCCGTGGTTCTCTCCGCCACAGCGCCTCTCCACGTGTCACAGAGCAGCCAAGAGCTCACACTCTGAAGGCAGCTAGCCCTCGATTTTAACTCCAGGTGTTTTTCTTTGGGTGGGGGGAAAATAAAGTGGGAATGGTTAATTGGTGCAAAAATATAGTTAGATAGTTAGATAGAATGAACAATATTTGATAGCACAACAAAGGGACTATAGTCAACAATAAGTTAGGGGATACTTTAAAATAACTAAAAAGGTGGAATTGGAATGTTCTTAGCACAGAAAAATGATAAATGCTTGAGGTGATGGATACCCCAGTTATTCTGCTTGATTATTACACATTGTATGCCTGTATCAAAACATCATATGTACCCTATAAACATATATAACTATTATATACCCATAATTTTTTTTTAAAACTCCAGTTTTGCCACCTACCTGCTACTGTGTTACCTTGAGTGAGGTACTTAATCTCTTTGGGCCTTATTTTCTTTTTCTGTAAAATGAGGATAACAATTCCTACCATAAGGTCTTGATGAGCATTAAATGAAATAATTCATAAAAAAAGTGCTTTTCGCAGTGCTTGGCACATAGTAAGTCATCAACGATCAGCAGATAATAGTTATTAATATCAGCTGATTAATATCATGGGAAACACACTGCACATATAAGGACTTAGATAAATGTTCTCCTTATGTTGTAAAATCGAAAATAGAACTCAGGAATCAAAGTGTCATTCCATGAAATGGGGGCAGAAGCAGCATATCTTTGGGTCCCTTTCAACATCACCTTGCTCTCCCCTTGCAGAAAGCCCTCAGGAATCCCAGGTTGCTTCTTTCTCTCTCCTTGCAAACTCTCTCTAACAGATTAATGTTAGCGTCTAAGCGACGGCTCCTAAATCCAAAGTACAGCCAAGTAAGTGAGCTCAGCCTTCTCTGTTAGTGAGAGGCTAAGCTGACGCGTTGGACTGTAGTGTGCCAGTCTGCTCATGACCTTGAAGACTCAGCAAAAGAGGATCTTTCGTGCAAGAGAATGATTTCAAAAACCCAGTCTCAGTCCAGGCTTAATGACTAAAAGAAAAGTATTTCCCCAACCAGGGCATTTGCTCTTTTGCTGAGGGGCCTGCCCACCCCGAAGGAATGAATGGCTGACAGGCCAGGGAGGGAGGCGCTGGGTGGGGAGGGGAAGAGAGGAGGAGGGAGTGAGAAGGGAGGGGGGAGGGAGGCATCCCAGGAACACCCCGTGGCTGACGTGGTCAGCAGCTGCCCGGAAAGCACATGCCAAGAACCGGCCTTCTCTGGAGCACCTAACTACTGATAATCATGATCTGAGCAAAGATAGACGTTTCATAACAAGTTCACTAGAGCTATATCCCATTTGTACATCTCAGTAGACTCAGATTTAGAGCATCTCCTCTTCTTAGAACTGGAAGGGAACTTACCTAACCAAACCTCCTTTCATGGAAAAGGAAACAGAAATTCAGAAAGTTTAAGTGAATATTCAAGTAACACTGCTACTAAGTCTTCCTTTTATTTTTCTTTTATTTAATAAGAAGCATTTTTCCAAATCTTTAGGTTCAGCTTGTGGTGCACTAGGACCCCCAAGTAGATCTTTTTGTTCCAGTCACCCTATAGGAAGTTTCATGAACTCCTCACATAGCTTCCATCCACAAGTTTCCTTTATCCCCTAAGTTTCTTTTCTATAGTATAGACATTGTTTTCAGGGCCTAGCGCAAAGTTGGTGCAAGTAAGCATTTGTCACACACTCGGAAACAGGTTATTTGATTCTTGCTTATGAACATGTGGGACTGTGCACAGGGGACAGCACACGCTGAGCACTGCAGGACCCCAGCTAGGAGGAGGGTTCAAGGATGCTGGCAAGCTGGGAGCCCTGCACCGCGTGGCCCTGATGCCTGTACCTGCTTAGTCTCCCCACACCCTCAGGACCTTCAAGGTTGGAGCAAAGCCAGCTCTTTCAGGAAGACAGTCGTGTTGTTTACAGTATGGAAACAGAGGAAGAGGTACAGATGTGGTCTCTTAGGTTTCTCTTGGGCAACACCATTCCTTCCCATGTCGGAAGTGACTAGATTTCTTCAGAGGCCCCTCCCCACTTACCTTCTAGATCTTACTCCTCCCATCCCCGTAATTTGAGCCTGGCTAAAAGAAAGAGGTGATAGTTCTGGGATAACGGTGGGGTCATTCATCCCCAACACACGTGTACACATGCACACATGCATATGCGACGTACATACTGTGCATTATCTGGAAATCTGGTCTATGTATCCTCCTGGTTGACATTTAACATTCCCTGGGAGAAGGTTTTAACAATGCTTGCCTTTAAGGAAAGGAAATAAAAAACAAGAAGGGAAGTTTTGTTTTTCATTTTGTGTATGTGCTATTTGGATTTTTACTGATTTCTGGTCATGATAGTGGACTAAGGAGGCATGAGAACAACACACCAACACGTGTGCATGCACACACATCATAAAAATACTAGATAACTTTTTTTAAATTTTTAAATAAATATCTAAGGTCAACAGCAAAAGAGAGAGAGAGAGAGAAAAAGAGACCTCTAAGGACCAGAGATGAAGGAGGAACTTGGAAATGTGCAGACTTAGCAGGGAGTAGGACTGAAGCCACAGGAACCCAGAAAGGTACTAGAACTGCTCATGCACCATCAGCATGGGAATGGTGACACCAGGGAGCCTGCTGTACCCTATGTACAGCAGGAAACTGCAACTAGATTCCCTGCCAAAAGTCAGGAACTAGCAAAGAGCTGGCCTGCCCTTGAATGGGGATAGGAAAACTGCCTGCCCTAGGCCACAGGAGAAAGAGGGCCACTTGAGGGACGTTCCAGACTCCCAGCACTCGGGAGGAAGTGATGAGGACACAAAATGACCGTTTGGAATGGTGTGGAAATTCAGGGCCAAGAAATAGCAACAACAAAAAATGCTCTGAATCGTGTGACCCAGTAGGGCCCCAGCAAGTACAGCCATGAAACCTCCCTGTATAGACGACTTCATAATGAACGCTGAGCTCATGCAAGTCTCCTGTGGAAAAAAATGCCTTCAAAAGGCGTATTCAGAATCAAATATTACAAAGCACTAACAGCCACTACAATCAACAGTCAGCTGACATGACAGAAGGGAGAATTCACCCCTGAGGAACTAAAGATAACAGAGCCATCTAAACATGAATTTAAAATAAGCATGTTTTGGTTGGGCACGGTGGCTCACACCTGCGATCCCAGCGCTTTGGGAGGCCAAGGTGGGAGGACTGCTTGAGGCCAAGAGTTTGAGACAAGCCTGGGCAACATAGTGAGATACTGTCTTTATTTGGGGGAAAAAAAAGGTTAAATAAATGAAATAAGCATATTTTAATAATCCAGAGGCACTTTATATCAAAAATGGAGAATTGAATGGATGTGTTTACCTCTGCTCCCTCTCAAAAATCCACTAAAAGTGAAACTAAAGGAATTTTTTAAGGCATTATCCCACAAGATACAAGAACAAGAAGGACACGAGGGAAAATAACAGAAGACAACAAATCCTCCTTTAAGCGGAAGTCAGAAAGTAGACGGACAAGTGGTAACTGAATTATTAGACAAGAAGGAAGGACAGAGACAATGAAGGGAGCCAAAGAAATCTTTACGAAAACCTTAACAGCCTCAGAAAGATAAGAAGAAATACCGCATTCGTGAGGCAAGAATGGGATACTATAAAAGGGAACATCGGGAAACAGAAAAACATCTATTGGAAATTTAAAATATGATGGCAGAAATTTTAAATCCCAGTGAAAAAGCTGGGAGATAAAGTAAGGGTAACTTCTTGGAAAGTGGAAAGATGAAGATATTGAAAAACAGGCAAAAAGTGATAAGAATATTAGAGAATTAATCTTGGAGAGTCAATACCCAAATAAAAGGAATCCTAGAAAAAGAAAAGAATAGGTAAAATGAAGGATGGAAAAGTATCAAGAAATAATACATAAAAGTTTCACCTAACCTAAATTTCCAGATTGAAAGGATTTGCCAGCTGCCCAGCACAATGAATGAAAAATACCCCCACCGAGGCCCATCACCGTGGACTCTAAAACTAAACATAGAAGATTAAAATGTTTAAATGATTGCATACAGTTAAAATCCAAAAGATTCTTTAAAAACCTACTAAAACTAATAATTGAATTTACTTAGCTTCCAGATTACAAGGTCAATACACGTAACGCAATTATATTTCTATAAACTAGTAACAAAAAACTGGAAAATGAAATTGTTTTTATATTCCATCTATAATAGCATTCAAAAAACCCATAAAGTACTTAGGGATAAATTTAACAAAATATGTACAAGATCTGTGTGCCAAAAACTACCAAAAATGCTTTGTGAAAAATTAAAGATGACCTATATAAATGCAGAAACATACCACGCCCATGGACTGGAAGACTTAATATTGCTAAGATGACAATTTTCTCGAAGTTGATTTATGGATTCAACATAATGCAAATCACAATTGCAGTTGGACATTTTATAGAAATTGACAAGCAGATTCTAAATTTTATCTAGAGAGTTAGTCAAAGCAATTTAGGAGAGAGGAACAGGCCTGGGGAGTCACCGGCCCAGGTGGGAAGAAGACAATGAAGAGCTCTAGGAGAGAGGTCTCCAAGAAAGAGAAATTGATAGATGATCCAATGAATGTGAACATAGGGAGACATTGGAACTGATGTCATGATAAGTCCATGGGACATCCTATCATCAATTCCAGGGAAAACAAAACTTGTGCGAAGAAAGGATAGGTAAACATTGTACCAAACTGTGAATAAATTTTTTACATAGTCCTTACAACAAAAACACTGAATGTTGATTTAACCAAGAAGTGTGGTATCTGTATCCTGGGAGAAAGGGGAGGTAGTATTTGTGTTTGCTTGGATGGAGGTGAAAGCAGGAGAGCAGTTGAGAGAGCATTAAATTCTCATAAGCCAAAACAGAAAGTCAATGACGATACCTAAAACAGAAGGAGAGCGGGGGGATCAAGAACTAGCACAGTAAGTTTGATATTTAGAAATATGTAGACTACTACTAGATGAAACAGCTATGAGATCTGACAGTTGTTGCCTTAGTCTGCAGGGTTTGGGACTGGAAGGCTGCTGGTTTTCATTACCAGCTTTATAAAGCCATTTTACTTTTTCAACAATGTGCATAAAATACTTAGATAAAAAAAGAAAATTAATTTTAACAAGTCTGAGTGAACATATTCTTTATTTTTTTATTTTTTTGTGTGTCTTTGATTCATTTGTACCCTCAAGGTTGAACGAAAGATCTTGAATTTAAAAACAGAATACCAGGCTGGATAAAATCATTGGTGGTGAGAGTTCAGCTATTAACCCCCTGTGGCTTTTTGGATTGAGCCCAAAATGGGCCCTCCAACCTCTGCATGGAAACAGCAAAAGGCTGGACTCCACCACCATCGCTTGATTGGTGGTCATCTCTGGAAAGATACACCTCTGGGAAGATCCTTAGACCAAAGGGGAATCAAGTCATTTTATTTCATTTGTATCTATGAGACTTTTCAGCCTCTAAAAGACACTTATTAAAATGCATGTTTCTGGGAAAGGGGCAATTTTAACTCCTATGGCATAAAACTGGATTATCAATTAGTATTTTGCTGGAAGTGACAAGAATGGGCCACAGGATGGAGGGCAAGGGATGGTGAGGGACTGTGGTTTATCAGAGGGGAAGTAGTTTAGGGGAAACAGTAGATTTTGACATAACTTCTTGGAGGCTGGAACATTGTAACCAAGCCTATAACACAAATTTTCAAACTTTAACGTCAGCAAGCATTGTACAAAACACACATTCACATCCCAATCCCTGTCCCCCAACTTATCGCTGATGTGTACCCCCTCCCTGACCCCTCCAACTCCAACCCCCATCCTTTCCCAAGATTCACCCCATCCCTGGTCCCAGCCCCACCCTGGACAGGGGCTCCCTCCCTGAGGTGAACCATCTCCTGCCCTTGACCAGAGATCTAATCTTCACCCTATCTTACTGATTGAAACACCGGTTTTTGAAATTACTATACACTATGTTAATAAGGTACCAGAACACTGGCATTTTTTAAAATCTGAAATCCAAATCATTTATGTCTTGAGCTATACCCAGAGAATTGCATGCCCCATTAAAATATCTAATCAACCTATGTTGCACTTGTTTGAAAAGAGTCTGGCTACATCCCTCCCCTGTTTAAAACACTTTCAAGTTATTTTATTGCTGACTAGGTCCCATTTCCCAACTTACTAGGGAGGCTGGGCATCTTTCCGCATTTGTATTTCCCCCAGACCCGATATAGATCCTTATTTACCTACTGCAGCCCCGGATAGAATGGTCACTGGGGTGGCACATGGCAAAAGAGAAGAAAGGTGGACATTAAGGAAAGAGTGGGAGAGGTGGGGGCACTGGGGGAGGGAGGGAGAGGAGAAGGAGGCCCCAGTCATCAGCCCTCCTTGCCTGGATTCTCTCTGCCTTCTTCTGTCTTCTCTCCTGATCAGATCCACCTTAGGGCTTGAGTGCCTAATGCCTTCCCCTCAACCTGCCTGGAAAGCCTCGAGCAGGACAGGTTGGGGAGCCTCGTCCCGGCCCCTGGAAGAGCGTCTCAGATACTGCTCCGGAGAGGATGGTGACCCTGCCAGGGATTCTTTTGCTGCAGCCTGTAGCCACCAACCCATCCCTGACAGTCGTTCCATGCCTGATGCCCCCTCCCTGAGACTCACCACACCCTGCACTGATCTCATCCCTGAGCCTCACTCCACACCTGGTCCCAGCCCCATCTCTAATCTCTCTGTCCCCAGTGCCTCACAGCACCCTTGAATCTCACTCACCCCATCCCCAGCCTCCCTTATTTCTAGATCTCTCCCTACACCTAACATTCATCCTCATCTGACCTTATCCCAAGCTGCTGCCCCCCACCCCTGCCCCCCATCTCTAACTGGAACCTCAATTGCTGATCCCAACGCAACCTTGATCTAAATCCTACCTCTTAGAGCGCAGAATGATGTTACCAGAGGCCGGGAAGGGTAGTGGGGAGGAAGGGATAAGAGGGGATGGCTAACGGGTGCAACAATACAGTTAGATAGAAGGCGTATGGTCTAGTACTTGGTAGCACAATAGGATGACTATAGTTGGCAATGTATTATTGTATATTTCAAAATAACTAAAAGAGTAAAACTGGAATGTTTCTAACACAAAGAAAGGATAAATTCTTGAGGTGATAGATATCCCAATTACCCTGATGTGGTCATTACACGTTATATATTTGTATCAAAATATCACATGTGCCCCATAAATATGTACAACTATTATGTACCCATAAAAATTAAAAATTAAAAAAATAAATCCCGTCTGTGAGCCTCATCCCATTCCCAACTTCAAGCCATCCCTGTTCCTTCCCCATCCCACCTAAACCCACACATTCTAAGTTTTGCTTGAGCTGGTTTGAGTTCAGTTTCTATTATTTGCAATCAAAAGAGCCCTGACATGTCCAATACTCACTTGGGACATTTCTACACAGATAAAAATCTAATGAGATAAAGCAGGAAGGCAAACTCGATGTGCAGCGGAGGACGGCAGGGGGCTGACAGGGGCACAGAAAAGGGGAGCCATGAGCAGATGGTGACAAATGAGCTGGGGTCCTGTCAGCATTATTCGCTCATCCCATACATATTTACTGAGCATTTAATAGGCTCGAGGCAGTGTGACAGATACGGGGATATACAGTGAACAAAATACACAGGATTCCTCCCTCAAGGAGGGCAAATAGACAATTGCTGAAATTCAAAGTAAGCATTTGGGGAGGGGGCAGGTGAGCTAATATAGTTGAGGGAGCCAGGCAAGGTCTAACCCAGAAGATGATGGTCAAGTTAAGATGAGGCCGAGACTCTCTGGAGGAACAGTTCTTTTTACTTGTGAACAAAGGGATGCTCCTCAGTCTGGAGTATAAGCATGAATAGGAGTTTCTGTCCCTCAGGGGACTGTTCTAGCAGGAGTTAAAGGCCCAGGGAACTTCGCCCTTCAACCCAGAAAGATCCCTTTTGGGGAGTGCTGCTCCCATTCTACTGCAGGAACAGCCAACAATGCCGCACATACATTTGACTCTTTGTCACACCCAAGATACTTCCCCAGGGACAACCTGGAACAGAAACTTTATTAGAAATGTCTGGCTGTGCAGGTGACTGATGACAATGTATGGCTTTCTGGGGTTGCTGGTCCATGTCAGCTCGGAAGCTCAATGAAGGCAGGACTAACAGCTGCTAATCTTGCTCCATATGTGGCTTGGTGTGTGCCCAACACATACTGTCTGCGTGGGGGTGAAGGAGGTCCTCACACAGTAGATCTGCCTTCCCACCCCTCTTCCTCCCTGTTCACCCACCACACCTGGGGGAAATGTGTTTCCAGCTCCATCACAAGGCCACCTGGTGGTTTGATGATTTTTGATAACACCTGCCTCAGTGTCCCCAGCAGACACTACAACATACCCAAGATAAGAAAACAGTTCCATGAGCTCAGATCAGAGGACAAAGAGGTACCAAACAGCCTGGTTGGAGTATGCTCAGTGGTTGAGGTGATGGTCCTGTGAGGGTCAAAAAGGGAGTCCAGCCCACGTGAGAAAACAGCTTCAGCCCAGTTTTTTGATCTAGTGTCAGATTCAGGCTGTGGATGTGACTGTGCCAATTATGCAGTTAGTGGGCCAAAGAGACAAGAGTTCAACAGGAATGATGACACTTCCTTTTCATGGAGGTGTGAAGGCCAGTCCTTGGTGGTACCTCAGCAGTTCCTCTACAGGTTGGCTTGGCCCCTGAAGACGCCAGTCCCTGACTTCCCAGCATGCTATAGCCTCCCTCCCAAACCCAAATAGTGTCTGTCCACAGCCAGACTACCCTGTACTCACAACCTTGGGGTGATGGATATTCTTTCCTTATTAGAAGAGATATTCTTTCATGGATGGTTTCTAGAGGTTAGAAGAGACGTTGACAGAGGAGGAAGTATAAGAGGTGATGCGATGACGTGCCAAGAACTCCTTGCTGACCAGGCCATGGGTGGCCAGGATCTTGAGGAATCCATAGCGAAAATTTTGGCCAATGAAGGCATAGATGAAAGGGTTGAGGCAGCTGTGGAGGAAGCCCAGAATCTCGGTGGCATCCAGGGCCCGGTCAATGTCATTGCGGCGCTCACAGCTCTCTGCGATCACCTGGGTCCTCATGAGGGTGTCTGCGAGCAGGACCAGGTGGTAGGGCAGCCAGCAGAGCAGGAAGATGAGGACGACAGCAAAGATGACCCGCATGGCCCGGTGCTTCTGCCCCATGTGGGCTTTAACCAGCGTGCGCAGGGTGAATCCATAGCAGAACAGCATGACCAGCAGCGGCAGGACAAAGCCAAAGGTGTGGGGCAGGATCCGCAGCACCATCCGCCACTTTGCTGTATCATTTCCTAGGACCTCATAGCAGACTGGGTTGGAATTGTTTGGTTTGTAGGTCTGACGGAAGAGGAAGAAGGGCAGGGACAGAATCAGAGACAGTCCCCAGATGCCCAGACACATGAACTTGACCAGGTGGCGCTTCTGGGTGAGAGCGCGTGTGGCATGGACAATGGCCAGGTAGCGGTCCACACTGATGCAGGCCAGCAGGAGAATTCCACTGTAGAAGTTGACTTCCTTCAGGAGCGACACCAGCTTGCACAGGGGTGTGCCAAAAATCCAGCCAATCACCTTGGAGGTGGCCCAGATGGGCAAGGTCAGGGCAAAGAGAAGGTCAGCCATGGCCAGGTTCAGCAGGTAGACGTCGGTGACGGAGCGGCTGACGCGGCTGTACAAGATGACCAGCACCACCAGAGAGTTTCCCAGCAGGCTCAGCAGGAACACCAGGGCATAGATGATGACCACAGCATGCTTATTGAATGTCTCAGTCTCTAGCCTACAGGGGCTGTGGTCTTTTTCTACAGATGGCATGCCAGTGAAATTTGAAAACTCCTCATCAAACCAATTCCATGGATCAGTAACGCTTTCCTCAGTTTCAGCCATGGTTTGATCTAGTTTAAAGATTAGAAGGAAAGAAATATGGTTGAGTAGCTCAGATCAAGCCACTGTCATCAAGGATGGAAGAACAGTTACTGGGACACCTTTTGCTTCTCTGTTGGTTTGGCAACTAGAGACCCCCCCCACCTTTGCCTCCAACCTGGGCTTCTTTAAAGGTGGGCTTCCCACTACTATCCACCTTCCACAACACTGAGGCCCGGCCTCAGTGTGGGGTAAGATGGAATACGAGGAAAACCTTTGTTCTTGGTTGGCCTGCACCCGTCCCAACTCTACCTGCAGCTCTACCTCTGTCTCCGCTTCAGCCTGCTCCATCCTCAGCCGTGTCTGTGCTCAGATGGGAGGACCAGGCTGGTCTTGGACATTCAGGGAGGGGCCCGTATTAAGGAAAACAGATGGAGGCAAACCTACTGCCAGGGGTCCCTTTCTATCTTATTTCCGCTCCTGTGTTCTCCCTCATTCTTGTTTATCCTTCTTAAGATCTATCAGGGAAAGGATGTGACAGCAACCAATGACGTCAAACTGTATTTTAAGCCTTGTCTTCAAACGAGCAATAAATGCTTTGGTCCTCTTTCTAAAGGATTTTTAAGCATTTCAGAGGATAAAATCCCCATCTTGGTCCCTGAATCTCCTACTAAACATCTGCAGAATTGTTCAGCAGTTGTCAAAATTTTATTTTATTGGAAGACACTTTGTTGAAACAAAATCTTCCCAGAAGCCCAATACGTGAAACAGATAAAAGCTGAGACTTTGTGGGGGACAGCAGACTGTTCTCTCTACCCACACAGTCCCTAAGGAGCCCCAGCTAAACCTCCAGGGCTCTAGAGAGCAGACTGAAAACCTCTGGAAAGTCACCCAGAATGGAAATGAGCATATCTTGCATCCAGGCCTCATTCTACCCTGATTCTATCACTAATAAGCTGTGTGACCTTGAGTGGGCTCTTTTAGCTCTACGGATTTCAGTCTTCTCATCTGCGAATTGAGGAAGACAGAGTAGTGAACCTCTACTTTGCTTCTGGGTCTGAGGTTCTACAGGAAGTTCATTTAGATCTGCATATTTTAGTATGTTCTCTCCCTGCCAGTATTTACATTTTCACAGAAGACAAAGTCTCAGGGCAAAACAATAAATATCAAATTGGGGAGTTGTCAGCCTCTGCCCCCAAAAGGGAGAGATATGACAGGAGGGGATGAAGAAGCTGTGGCCCTCTTGTCACCAACTACAGCCATGTACAAGGTCAGAGTTGAATACATAGTCACAAGGGAAGAGGCAGGCAGACAGTTGAGCAGAAATCCTCAGGTCCCTGGGAAATGAATGCGTTTTCTAAAATAAAGACAAACCAAGCCTCCCTATCCCAAAGAAAGTTCTGGCAAGCAGAGGTGGCTTCCTACCTGAGGCACCAGCTAGGTGTGTCCAACCGTAAGAGCCTGCAGCCCAGAGACCAGAGTGACTTAACAGTTAGAGGGAACTTGATGAATAAAGGGAAACAGGGAAACGACGTCAGACCACACCTCCTCTGAGCCCCACCCATGGCTGCATTTGCAGAAGAGCGGATGAGGTCAGGGCACCCCAGGGAATAGAGATTCCCGGGTCCGTATGTTCCAGGAGGTACCTGGCCTGAAGCTAGGGTTGAGGGTCCATTATCTGAATTCTCCACTCTGTGGAGGATCACTTTTATTCTCTTTGTTTTCTTGAATTTATTTCCAGTTGTTGATTGCTAAATTTCCTCGTAGATCAATTTTGAAAGCTTCCAACTTGCCTGACAAGAATAAAGGGAAAAAGATTTGACTTTTTACAGTACAGTACACTGTAGGAGGGACTTGGGGGCAATCTGGTGGGAAGGAGGTAGACAACTGCACTCACACCATGTTTGGACAACAACCACACAATCTTTATATATATTGTAGGCTTCTTTGGGGTGGCCTGGTGGAGATTTGGGGAGAAAAATAATCCCCCTCCACTGCTATTCATTCTTTTGTACAACCACTACCAATGACTGGTTTAGAATGGCTGTGAGGCTGGGGACATGGGCCACCCCTGGAGTCTGCCTGGGTCACAGAGACACCACAAGAGCTGGGGTAATCAGGGAATGGAAGACTTGGGGTCAAACTCACTGCTGCCCCCATCAGTAATGAGGAATGGCTTCTCTGGGAACCTGCCTTAGCTGCCCCCAGCAGTTAATGACTGTCCCCTGGCTTGACTCCTCTGGCACCTTCATCACTTCTCCATTACAACATGATCCCTACTGTACTGCAATGATGTCTTTACAAGTCAGGCCTATCCCCAGACTATGAGCCGCAAGAGAGCAAGGACCTCCCCGATTCATCTCTGCCAGTGAATGTGGTAGTTCTCAGTCAATGGTTGTGGAATACACGATGGTAGACATATCTCTCATGATTCATGGATCATGGATCACCACGATTCATAGTGTCTGTTGCTTTTGGCCACACACTCATGCTACAGGTATGTCTGAAAGCTTCACTTCCACACAGCCAGGCTGGTCTGCCTGGCACGGTGCCTTCCCACCCATCCTCTAGTGTTTGGAGTTAGCGCCAATCTGTGCAAGTATAAATCCTGCCCTACCACAAATGCCAAATTTATCATGCCACTCGTGCCTACAGTTCTGCCACTGGCAGGCCCATTTTGTAAGCTAAGTAGTGTTTTCCTCCTGGGTTCTCTTATCATTTGTAAATAGTAACAGGAAGTGTAAGGAGACTCACCCTTTGCTTTACTGATGCTGGACTATTGTGCTCTGATGCCTAGACTAGAAAGGACTTGAAGGTGGGGTAGTCCTGGAAGGGAGGAGACATCCCCCCGATTAATCATCTAGGGAAGAGGCAGCTCCTGGGGCAGAAAATAGTCACTGGAGACACAGAAGAAAAGAGACCGTCGGGGGCCTAGACTACAGAACAGCACATGTACTCAAGCGCAAGCAGAGCTGTTGGGGAAATAGAGCTTCTGCCACAAGGGAGCAGCAGGCGCTGGATGGGGAAGCCCTGCAAGCCCACTGCTGAGGAAGACCAGGACCGAGAGCCAAGTTCTTCTTTGTGCGTGAGTCCCTTCTGCTCTTCCTGAGCCCGCCGTCAAGGGGGATCACCATTCCGGTCTGTTTCAACACATCACTGAAGGGTCAGGGAAGGGCCTGGTCTACCCTCAAACCCAAGGAGTGAAGGGAAGCAGCCCCTCTGGAAGGGCTTGGTGGCGGCAAGAGCCACTGCTGAGGTCCCCAAGGGAAGGCGGATCTGGAGGACGAGATCTGACAGGCACCTTTCACTGCACAGGAGGAAAGAGCATTTCACTGCAGGAGGGGAAAGGCACATACAGACACCCTGGGCAGAAAATTTTCCTTACTTCCAGCACATCAGCCCACCCAAGCTATCTCTGGACCTCACCTCCCACTTGTAACTGCCCCCTCGTAACCTGACTACAATCCTCCTGATGGGAAAGCACTTTTCATTCTCTGTGGAGCACCCAGTGCCACAGAGATGGCTGTGACGGTGTAGCCTGAGTGCCAGTCAACTGGCAAATGTGGCATCTCTTCGGGTGACACTGTTCTTACCACTCTGCTTCAAACATGGCAGCTTCTATGCAGACCATGGGAACAGCACAACGTGGCTGTAAGGGCATCTATGTTGTCCCCGCATCAGCCTTGTGCCAGCGTCCTCCAGAAGAATCCACTTGGATCTGGAGGCCAAAGTGGAAGGAAGGGGTGGAGGGAGGTTTCTCCCCTCCCCTGATGACATCCCCATTGCTACAGTGACAGGTTCAGGGGGGTGTGTCTGTGACCTCTGAGGATCCAATCATAGCAAAGGTTGGGTGTTTGTTCCACGGCTGTGGAAAAGCAAGTGTGTTGTCCTCTCGCAGCCAGCAGCCATTTTGCCACCATAAATGGCAAAGCCTGTCCAAGGACAAAAATGAACACATGGAGGAAGGCAGAGCTGAGAGAGTCACAGGGAGACGGAGCCAGAGCCCTGAGCAAACCATGCCCAGAGGCCACCTTTTCTCGGGATTTTGCAGTTCCATGAGCCAATAAATTCTGTCTTTTTTTTTTTTTTTTTTAGAGACAAGGTCTCACTCTTGCCCAGGTTAGAGTGCAGTGGCACAATCACAGCTCACTGCAGCCTGAAACTCCTGGGCTCAAGAGATCCTCCTGCCTCAGCCTCAGGAGTAGCTGGGACTACAGGCCAGCACCACCACGTCCAGCTAATTTTTTTTATTTTTTGTAGAGACAGAGTATCACTATGTCACCCAGCCTGGTTAAATTCTCTTTATTGTTAAGACCAGTTCACACTGAGTATTCTGTTACCTTCAACCAAAACCATGCTCAACTAAGAGAGTTCTGGAATCCTAACGTGATCTAGGATGAGAGGAGAGGGGATGAATGTCAGCGAGTCACAGTGTCCAGGCTGTGACAGTCAGGACACAGCAGCACTTGACAGAGGCGTGACCCAGCCAGGTGCAGACCTCCTGGCCCTGATTGCCAAGCTCCTATGGAAGCCAGAGAAGAGACTTGGAAAGTGGGCTTATGAGCACCCAACTGAGGACCCCTCCAGAATGGACTCAGAAACCCTCAGGAAGGACCCAGAAATCCCCGCTTTGGAGCCAGACAGCCCATGATGCAAATCCTGGATCTTCTTTGTTACTTTGTTATCTTGGGCAAGATTCTTAACATGTCTCAAAATATCCTTATCTTAAAAAGTGGGGCTAATAACACTCACCCTTCAGAGCTGTTGTAATGGGGAAACGGCTCCAGAACCAAACCAGCTGGTGCAGATCCCAGCTCTGTCCCTGATAAACGTGTGCCCTTGGGCAGCTCAGATGCCGCCTCTGTGCCTCAGTTTTCTCATCTGTAAAATAGAATAAAAGTAGGGCCTAGTCTGTAGGATTGGCATGAGGATGAGTGAGTTAATGCATGTAAAGTGCTTGGCACAGTGTCTGGCAGATAATAGTTTTCAGTCACTTTTGGCTGTCTTCATACATGACCCCCATGGTCCTGTTGGGGGACTTTGTATCAAACACACTAAAAAATGCAGACTCTGCAATCCCTTTTAGTGAGGCAAGGAAGGAAAGGAGGCAGGGGGCAAAGTTTATCATAGGGTTGTTTATAATAATAAAGCTAGGTGATAACTTCAATGTCCTTCAAAAAACAAATTACACTGAATCTATAAAATGGAGCACCATGCTTCTATAAAAACAATAATACACCACTATAATTAACGCTATGAAAAGTATCCATAATAGAATGCTAAGTGGAAATAAAGATTAACAAGCAGAGTGTTACAACCTTTTGTAATAAGTATATGTGTGTTTATGCACAGGGAAAACATTGGAAGGATAGTCAACATCTGAGCGGGGTTATCTCTGGGGAGTGGGCTTACAGATGTGTGCTTTCTTATTTATGTCTTTTGACATGGCCCAATTTTTAAAATGAGCATGACTTTTGCAATGAGAAAAAAATACATATTTAGCCATTTTCATTAAATAATAAATAACGCCGTGATGGTCTTTTCCCTGCACAGCTCAGTTAGTGAGCAGACGCCCAGGTCTCTGAGCTGCCGCCCCACTGGGCTCCTCCCTCCTCAACCCGCAACCCCTGCAGCCTCCTACCACTCTGGCTCCCGCACCACTCCACAGTCACTGTTTCTTCAGACAGGCTTGCACTTATTTTCAGCCATCTTCCTCTCCCCCTGGACTGAGAGTAGGCAGGACTCTGGGACGGACACCTGGTTGTGGTTCATAAAGCATCCCTGCCTTACTTCCCAGACCCTCCTGCCAGGCAGGCGCTGTAAAGGATTCTAGCTTGCATCCTCAGTGCCCAGCACCGTGTGTGACACCAGGAGAGGGCGTGTGGCCTGTGCAGTCACCCAGGGCCCCGGGCTCAAAAAAGCCCTTGGGGTTTGATGTTCTACAGTTCCAGTCTTATAACTCTTAATAATTTTATTTTGGAATGTGTGTTTTTTAAGTGAGGTCTTCTGGGCCCAGGGTCATGCACAAGGACTTGGAGCCTCAGCTCACGTGCTGGCCCACCTCTGTGACCCAAGGGACGAGGTCTCAGTATCTCACTCCCCGCCCCAAGACCACTGTGGTCCTCAGCCCCAGGAGGTGGCCTTGGTGCAGTCACAGGGATGGTCATTGTCAGGGCCTGGGCACCCATGATGGTCCACACTTCCCCACGAGTATGCCCGTGTCCGAGGGAACACAACATTAAACAGAAAAAAAAAAAAAACTCTGTCCAGTTAAGGGAAATATCATGGAAGAAAGGAAAAAGCTCTTTTCCAGCTTTTTGAACAAGGGGCTCATGTTTTCATTTTGCACTAGATCCTGCAAATTATGCAGCCAGCCCTGAAGCCAGGTATTTGCCAGATGGATGAAGTACTGAAGGAGCAAGAGGAGCGATCAGCAGGATGGAATTCTCATCTTAGCTCAGCGGACAGCAACTCTACCCTTCCAGTCACCAAAATTCCTGGACTCCTCACTGACGCCCCTCAATCTCTTACACCCAACATTCAATCCACCAGAAATTGCTGCTGGATCTGCCTAAATAAATTCCAAGTCCTGTCTTCTCAGCAGCTCTACTGTGATTTCCCTGGCTCCTGCCACAGTCCCTGTCACCTGGATCATTGAAACAACCCCGCTGGTCCCTGCTCCTGCTCTCTGTGTTCTAAGGTCTATTCTCAGTTCACCACCTGAGCGATCCTTTTACCTTGCAAGTCAGATCGTGTCACTCCTTATTACTGCCCTGAAATGTCTGCAAAGTACAAATTCTACTGCTTCTCAAATGTTTTCAGTGCATTTTGAGTGATGTTACAGCAGCAAAACCTGGCAAACACCCCCTCACCCAAGTGAGGAAGGCTCACATCACCAGCGATGGTGTGTGGAGAGGAGAAGGCCCCTCGCCTCTGGGGTACACTCAGGAAAACCCACAACCTGAGTCATCATGAGAAAAATATCAGACAAACCCAAATTGGGGGACTCTCTACAGGACACTTGGCTGGAATTTCTAAAGACTGTCAATGTCATAAAAAACAAGGAAAGACTGAGCAAAACTGCCAGAACACAGCAGATTGGGGAGATGTGACGACAAAATGTAACGTGGTACCCTGGATTGGATCCTGGAACAGAAAGAGAAGATAATGGAATAACAGACCAAAGTCAAATAAAATCTGGAGTTTAAATAATAGTAGCTTTTAAAGTTGTCACCTACAGATGCTCCTCAACTTACCAGGGGGTTACATCCGGATAAACCCATTGTTAAGTCAAAAATCGTAAGTCGAACCATCATAAGTAGGGGACCATCTGTGTTTTATTTCACTGAGTTTATTTTTTAAATCAGAAAAAGGTTTTGAATTTTGTCAAAGGCTTATGAAGATAGTCCTAGGACTTTTTTCTTCTCAGATATATTAGTATGTGAATTAAATTAATGGTTTTCTAATGTTGAGTAATGCTTGAATTTTTGGAATAAATCTCACTTAATCAGGAAAAAAGTGGATTTGATAAAGGCTAAAGTCCTCAAATGGCCTTCAAGGCCTTACTCTGTCTCTCCCCCACCCACTGTCCCCATCCCACCCCATCGCCCCTGTGTTTGTTTGCTAAGGCTGCCGTAACTAAGTACCACCACTGGGTGGCTTGAACAACAGAAATGTATTGTCTCACAGTTCTGGAGGTTGGAAGTCCGAGATCAAGGTGTCGTCAACTTCCTTCCAAGGGCTGTGAGAGAGAATCTAATCTGTCCTCTGCCTCTCCCCCAGCTCCTGGTGGTTTAGCTGGCAATCTTTGGCATTCTTTGGCCTACAGAAGGATCACCCCAATCTCTGCCTTCAGCACTACACGACATTCGCCCTCCGTGCATGTGTCCGTATCCAAATTTCCCCTTTCTACAAGGACACCAGTCACATTGGATTAGGACCATCTCTAATGATGTCACCTTAACTAATTACATCTGCAATGACCCTAATTCCAAATAAGGTCACCTTCTCGTGTACTGGGGCTTAGGACTTTAGCATATTAATTTGGGGGGTGGGGACATGATTCACCCCAAACACCTGCTAACCCTCCTGCCTTAGGGCAGTGACACTGGCTGTTCACTTCCTGGACAGTTCTTCCTCAGATGCCCCTCCAAGTGTTTGCTCCAGCACACCTGCTCACTGAGGCCCACTCTGTCCCCCATCTGCAGCTGCACCTCCCCAGCCTTCCTGATGGCCCTGGCCCGGCTCTACATAACACATTTCTTTCCCCCTGGACCCCTACCTTTCTGACATACTGGACCACTTGCTTGTGTGTCATACTGTCAATTGCTGACTGCCTTTCTCCTCCGGAGCATGTAAGCTTTACAAGGGCAGGGGTCCTTATCTGCTCTAAACACTGTATCCCACATGCCTAAAAGACTGCTTGGCAAGTAGAGGGTGCAATAAGCAGTTGTTAAAGAATGAGAAAGAAAAGGAAGAAAGATGGATTCCATTTCTAGGGACTGGGAGACCCTCCAGTGTTTTGCCTTATCTTTCTCTTGCCTCCAGACTCTGCGAAATAACACTGGTGGGAAAGTTAAGTCCACCATGGCTGTAAGAAATGACTTAGCAACGCACAAGACCACTAGCTGCTTCTGGCAACACCTGAGACCAAGAAAAAAGGAAGAATCTATTCCTGAAGGCCAGCAGCTGTAGTTGCAAGACCAGTCCAGGAGAGGGCAGCATTACCTTCAAATCAAACCAAATAACTGACGCAGTCAGGTGAAGTGACCCACTGCAAAATCCCTCTACCCCATGGAAGTGCACAATTCTAAATTGGGTTGGGCAGCCCACATCTAGACCCAACGCCACCCTTTAAGGTTTGCAAACCCTTTCATATACATTCATTCTCCCTCTAAAGTCCTCCCAGAAGACAGTTTAGCCATTGCCAGAGTGTAAGAGGAGTTTGAACTGAGCAATTGAACTGTATCACCCATGTGGTCACATGTTATTCAACTTGTCACAAGATTCAAGCACTTGACAGTCCTGTCCCTGTGGTCAACCTTCTTTTCCAGCCCACAGACGCTTCCTCCAGAAGGTTCTCAGCCTTTTTGAATTAACCCACACTTTCAAATACAGCACATTTGGACACACTTGGCAAAGCAGATAAAAGGCATACTGAAAGCAAGTCTCAGAGAACTGAAAATATTGGCAGTTTTCTTACAGCTGACTTTTTGGTCCTCTACCTTGGACTGCCATAACAAAATACCATACACTGGGTGATTTAAAGGACAGAAATGTATTTCTCACCATTCTGGAAACTGAAAGTCCTAGATCAGGGTGTCAGCGTGGTCTGGTTCTGATGAGGGCACCTTCCTGGCTCGCAGACAGCCACCTTCTCCATGTGTCCTCACGTGGTGGTGAGAAAGAGAGAGAGTGTTCTGGTCTCTTTTTCTTCTTACGAAGACACTAATCCCCTCATGGAGCCCTACCCTCATGACCTCATTTGAAGCCAGTCACCTCTCCAAATACCACCACACTGGGGGTTAGGACTTCAACATACGAATTTGGGAGGACACAAACATTGAGTCCACAGTAAGCACCATTTCCCAGCTTGACTGGAATGATTTCCTTCCCTGATAGTGCTCTCTTACAAATTCATGAGGCAAGGCTCTAGCAAGTTCTAACAACCTTTTACCTTCTTTGATGAAGCCTTGCTTATTTTCTCTTACATGCGGCCAATTGTACTGAGCTCTACCCTACATGGCTCAACCTGCATAGTCAACATTCTGCCTGACAGACTCTGCTGCCAAAGTAGTATCTTTGGTTGCAGTAAAAATAACCTGCACAAATGGTTAACAGGGGGAGGGGGTGGATGGGTTAGAGATGGGAACTGGCAGATGGGAGACAGGTGGGGAAGAAGACTTTTCATGACTAGCTTTTAATTTTTTTAATTTTTGAAACGTGACATAGTTCTCATTACACATTTTAAATGTAAAAAATAATTTGAAAATGTTAAAAAGTAATGACTTAACCATGGTGGTGGGAAGCTTGTGGTGCAGCTCAGACGCCTGCTGTAAGCTCTGGTGTCTGCACTCATGTGTCCTCTGTCTGCTCCATCTTGACCTCCACCCAGAGAGCTGAGGAAGCCTTCGGCCAATTCCAGGGAGCATCTTTCTGGGCCCTGGGCTTAGAGACCTGTGGTTCTCTTTATTCCCTCTGCTCTAGACTCTCCAAATTAGCTCACTCTGGGCTTTCTTGGTCCTTGTCTGTTTCATGTCACTGTCAACTGTCTGCACTCAGGGCCTCCACCACCAATCAGGGCGCCCTGGCCTCTCTGCATCTCCCACTTAGCCTCTGTAACATTATGGTTTCTAAATGCAATTCCAAATAGCTCCACAAATAGATCCTCCACTTTCCTATGCACCAAAGAAACCTCAACCTGTAGGTTTTAACTTCACCCTGGCAATGAATTCTTGTCAATTTACATTGTCTTTTGGAACCCACCTACTTGCCCTGAGAACATTCCCATTGTCTCTCAATTTAAAAAGGACCAGACCCTTGATTTATAATTTAATATACATATACCCAGCTTCCTGCTGAAATGACCTCTTCCCATCCCAATGCCACAGGCCTGCTTCAGCCTGCACATGAGTTTCTTTGGCTGCACAGGATTGGTTTCTGTGTTCATTTAAATCTTTCAAATATTGAGACTTTTTTACATTTAAGAAATCTGGATTTATATGCTTTTCTTTAAAATTTGGAAGATCTGGCCATACTGAGTCCATGGCAAAAATCAGCTAAACCTGGTATGGAAAAGAGCTCCTAGAAATAGAGCCACACTCACACTGTCACTTGATTTTCAACAAAAGTTCCAAAGCAATCCAATGGGGAAAAGAAGGTTTTACCAACAATACGGTGCTGGAATAACTAGATATGGGAAAAATATGAACCTTGACCCCTACATCATACATGAACATTATTTTGAGATAGATCATAGACCTAAACATAAAAGCTAAAATTATAAAGCTTTCAGAGGAAAACAAGGCTAAATGTCTTTTTGACTTGCAGGTAAGCAAAACTTTCTTGGAGAAGTCAAAGGATGCAACAACCATAAAAGAAAAAAATTGATAAATTAGGCTTCATCAAAATTTTAAATTTCTGCTCATCAAAAAGACACCATTAAGAAAAGGAATAGAAAAGCCACAGGCCAGGAGAAAATAATTGCAAAACATCTATCTGACAAAGAATTGGCATTCAGGATATATAAGAAGTCTAACAACAATAAAATTAATAGGCTGGGCGTGTTGGCTCACGCCTGTAATCCTAGTACTTTGGGAGGCCGAGACGGGAAGATCACTTGAGGCCAGGAGTTCCAGACCAGCCTGGGCAATAGTGAATCCCTGTCTGTACAAAAAATGTAAAAATTAGTTGGGTGTGGTAGTATACACCTATAGTCCCAGCTATTCAGGAGGCTGAGACAGGAGGATCTTTCCAGCCCAGGAGTTGGAGGTTGCGGTGAGCAATGATGACGCCACTGCACTGTAGCCCAGGCAGCAGCGCAAGACCCTGCCAAAAAAAATAATAATAACAATAAAAGACAAACAACCCCCAAAAATGGGCAAAAGATTTGAACAGACACTTCACAAAAGAAGATATACAAATGACTAATACATACATGAAAATGTACTCAATATCACCGGTCACCAAGAAAATGCAAATTAAAACCACAATGGAAATACCATCACACAATCACCAGAATGACTAAAAATACAAAAGAATGGTAATATCAAGTGCCGGTAAGGATGTGGAGCAACCGAAATTCTCACACACTGTTGGGGGGAATGTAAAATGGTGCAACCACTTTGGGAAAAAGCCTGGCAATTTCTTATAAAACTAAACATCCTCCTACTCTGAGACCCAGAAATTCTACTCCCAGGAATATACCCAAGAGAAAGAAAATATATGGTCATAAAAATACTAATAGCCTTATTCATAACAGCCAAAAACTAGAAATAATTCAGGTGCCTACCAGTAGGAGGCTGGATAAACAAACTGGTATATTCATACAATGGAACACTTCTCATCAATAAAAAGGAATGAATGGCTGATCCACACAAAAACATGATGCTACCTTAAAACCATTATGCTCGATGAAAGAATACTTCTGCTTTTATGAAGTTCTGGAAGAGGCAAAACTAATCTATGATGGAAATAATCAGAGCAGTAGTTTCCTCTGGGAAGATGGGGGCAGAGACAAACTGGGGCAGGGGACATGCAGAGATTTTTAGGGATGGTGGGAATGTTTTCTATATTGATAGGGGTTGGGATTACACAGCAGCGCTTACTTGTCAAAACTTAGTGGATATATACTTAAGATTTGTGCACTTCATTGTATATAAATTTACAACAGGTATAGAAAATATAGTTATAGAAAAACTATAAACAAATATTGATCTCTGATGTAAGTGCTGATGTATTTAGGGAGAAGTGTACTGCTGTCTGCAATTTACTTTGAAAAACAGCCAAAAAATTGATTAATAGACATAGGGATGGATAAGTGGATAGATGTGAAACAAATCAGGTAAAATGTTAATGGAAGAATGTAGGTAGTAGTTATACAGACACACACTGTAAAATCTTTCAACTTTCTTTTATGTATAAAATTATTCACAATAAAATGTTGGGGGGATAGGTTGGCATTCAGTCTTGGTGGGCTCATTCAAACAGGGTGTATACCCTCCAGTTTGCCACACTCCCTACCCCTCCTTATTGCCTCAGGCCCAGATTGCTTCACTTGTTTACATTATCTGCACCCCTTGTTATAGGGGTGTTTTATCCTGGACACACACTGCATGTCCTAATCGTTGTTAACTAAATCTCTCAAAGAGGCAGGATGACATTTTACCAACACCGCTACTTAAATCAGTTTTTTATCTCAGGCAAATTAATAACCTCTGAGCATTAGTTTCTTCATCTGTTGGATGAAGTGAGATGGTGAATTTAAAGTTTCTGGCACCAGATAAATGTTGACTATTATTCCACAGTTTAATATATTGACTTTGTAAATGTGCACTGATAAAGTGATGACTGATTTTCACAGTAAGAAACTCTGCAGAGTTTAGACTCACAGGGGAAAGGGTGGGAACACTATTTTCCTGGAAATTGCCCCATTTATTGTCACTAAATTTCCTCTCACATAGGAGACACTATCTTTATTCAACATGTATGATGAGCAGCTACTGTTATATATACTAGATGTGCCTGTGGGCTAAGCACAGCCTCTGGCATAGAGGAGCCAACGGGGTAACTACAATAACTGACATATGTTCAAGCTTGCCATAGGAGTGGCAAGGAAAGCTTCCAGGAAGAGGGAATACTTCATTTGGATCTGGCAGGGTGGATAGGAGTTTTCCAGTTGGAACTGGGGGAGGAGGGCTGTCCAGGCAGAGCATTGAGCAATGAAAGAACAATGCGATCCTCAGAGTTAACAGATAGTTTGAATTATTAGCACCCAGGGAAGCAGCTGAGGCTGGATTGGGAGGTAGGGACCAACCCCACCCTGTCTGCCATGCTACAGAGTTTGGGTTTTATGCTGCAGTGGCACATTTTAGGAAGATACTTCTACAGCAGAGTGAGGCTATATTGGCAGGAGAGAGACCTGAAGCAGGGAGATGAGCCAGGACCAGTGCTGTCCACTGCTCAGAAGAGTTGCCTGGGGCGCTTGGTAAGCATGCAGATAACAGGGCCCTGCCCGAGACCCACTGAGTCTAGGACAAGGGCCTGGGAATCTATATGATTAACAAGATCCCAGGTTTTCCGGCAACCAAGAAAACACTGAATGCAGGAAATCACAGTCACCTCCCTCTGAAAGTGAATCAAGGCCTGAACTGAGGCACTCAGGAAAGGACTATGGGTGTGTTACCCCGTGATTTAGGGGAAGGAATCCGCACAATGTGGCAAGGGAGTGCATGCCACTGAAGATTCCATGCAGGACGCGCAATGGTTGACATTTACAATGGAATGTAGAGAACCGGCATTTAGGGAGGAGATGAGATTTCCTGTGCAGGACTCACCAATTGGTTCAGATTTGAGAGCCAGCATGTGGTGGTGAGAAAACAGGGTGGCTGAGGTCACATAGGAGAGCAGGAGATAGAATTGTGACCAGGCATAGCTCACCAACACTTATTTTCTCATGTGCTTTAAGCCAAATCTGTGCTTGAATGGTTCAATCTTCCAACCATGGATAGTGAGTCACCAGGCAAACCACATGAGAAATTGGAATAACAAACAGAAACATAACTATTATCCATGTGTCACCTCCAAAACCCCAAGTATGCATCACATGCAGACACAGCTGCTTCCTGCCTTTTGACTTAATGCAGGGATGGAGCCAATGGGTGACATTGACAGGCCCCAGAGGAAAGCCAGTCTCTCAAATATTATTCCCTTTGTCCTCCTGATGCTATTTAAGGAACAAACACTTCCCCTTAAAAATGATCCTCTTGAAGACAGACAGCATGAAGAATATGCGAGTTGTCGGAAAACCTGGGTTAGAGTGACAGGCAGTTGGGCAACTCGACCTCTCAGAGCCTCTTTTTCCTCTTGTAAAATTAGGGTAATAATAACTGTTGTAAAAAACAAATGACAAAAGAAACTTTAAAATGCATCTAAAATTCTGCTCAGGGCTATAAAGACCAGAAATCCACTCCCACGAGCTTGAGTCAAAGGAGAGTTCATGGGAATGGTACAAAAGGCAATCTCGCCAGCTTGCAAGGACAGGCCATACAAGCCAGCTTATCACTCAGGGACCGGAGTGGGAAGCTGACATTGCTCCTGGCAGCGTTCTCTTTGGGGCTGTATGGTCTCCATCTCTGCTTCCCTCTGCAGGTCCACACACTCCCACACGGCAGACACAGCAGGTGTCTACCCACCCTTCACTCCCTTCCCCTCTCACCAACAGGACCTCAGTTGGCTATGGATGGTCTCAGCCAGTTGACAATCCATTGCCCACTTTCCAGCCTTTTTTACACCTAGCAGTGGCCAGGAACATGACTCTGGCCAATGAGGCTTAGGAAGAACGCTGTTGGGAGCTCCAGGGAAGACTTTACTTTTGCTAACAAAAGGGAACAACAGGGCCCTGTGTGGTGGCACTTTGGGAGGCCAAGGCTGGAGGATCACTTGAGGCCAGAAGTTGGAGACCAGCCTGGGCAACATAGAGAGGTCCTGTCTCCACAAAAAAATTTAAGAATTAGCCAGGTATAGTGCTGAGCGCCTGTAGTCCCAGCTACTTGAGAGGCTATGGCAGGAGGATCACTTGAGCCCAGAAATTCAAGGTTACAGTGCACTATGATTGGGCCACTGCACTCCAGCCGGGGTGACAGAGTGAGACCCTGTGTCTAAAAAGACAAAAAATTAAAATTAAATACCAATAATAATAATAACAAAGGGAACTACACTGCCTGGCACCACCTCTTCCTTTTTCTTCCTTTTGGTTGTGATTGCCAGAGCTGCAGCAACCATATTGGGACCCTGAGGAAAATGACAAAAGAATTGGAAGAGGTCAGTCAGCCTTGGACATCACTGAGCTCCCAATGAACATTAGCAAATGTTATGTGTAAAATAACAAAACCAAAAACAAACAAACAAACAAAAAGCCTCACCACTATGTTTTTAAGGCACTGTGAGTTAGGTTTTTGTTACTTGTAGCTGACAGCACCCTTAACTGATAATACTGTCATATAATTTGGGGTCTTCCAAGCTTCAATTGTCCTCAAACCACCTTCAGTATCTTTGCCATATCTGTCCAAGTACAATAATCTTCTTTGAATTGATTCACTTTTGTTAACTTAAATACCTGCTTTAGCCTTGCGGCTTTCATGTGTGAGTTTTATCTTTTTCTAATACACCTTAAAATAAACATGTAATGATTAAAATTAAAACAGATTCACCTTGTACCACCCCAAACCATCTCATTGTTACCAATGGAGCACTTTGCAAAAGCAAACTCAGCTCTGTCTCTGTCTCTAGTACCCCGTTCCAATTCCCAAGAGAGAAGATTCTTGAATGGGATCTTCCCCTGAGTCACATGGCACCTAAGGTCCCACAAATATCGGGGAACTCTAGGGAGATGCAGATGGTTAGCAGGTCTGCTGAATAATAAACCTACACAGGATTAGTGGTGGTAGTAGTAGTAGTATTAAATGGTCTCATTTCAAAACTAAGATTTCTGCATCCCCGGGAACAAATTAGAGAATATCGGTCAGTCCTTTTTTATGCTTATGTGGAGCATGCTGCATGGCTAAGGGAGAAATAGGAATACCCAGGCCAGCTGGTACTGCTGGGCCAGCAGAAGCAAGAAGTTCCTTCAGATGTTCCTGAGGACTTTGCTATGTTTATCTTCCAGCATTGTCCATTTGGTGTTCATTCAATTATAAAACAGTCCAAGTCAGTGTGGGAAAGATGGGTTATTCAACACATGGTGTTAGGATAGTTGGGAAACTATCAGGAAAGACTGTTATATCCCTAACTCACTCTATTTACACACACGCGAAAAATTCAGATGAATCAAAGACTTCAATAGGAAATAATTCAACCGTAATTTATGCTACATTCATACAATAGGCTACTATGCAGCATTTAGAAAAGGGAGAAGTCTATATATATGTACTGACAAGTAAATGTTTAATGTGCCGTGAAAAAGTAGGTTATAAATAACATACATAGAATGACACCATTTATGTTAAATGTGTGTGTGCTTATATATCCATATGAACATATGAATGTAAATGCATTAAAAGAGTCTGAAAGAACAAACCATAATGAAATAACAGTAACTACTCCTTTTTTTCAAATGGAAATGCAGAATTATTTAATTTTTAGTTGCATAAGATCAGTTGTTCTATTCAAGTTCACAAAAAAAAGTCTTTCTCATCATCCCCCCTTCCCTCCCTGCTTGTGAAGTGTATACGGGGGCCGGGGAGGAAATAAAGTGGTTACTTCCAAGTAAGCAAGTAGGATGTAAGCATATATTGCCCATCTAACTAAAAATAAACAGAAAAGAATAAAATTTTAATGAAAAAATTCAGCCACAAAGCAATAGAGAAAACATAGAAGAATTTTTTATAATCTCCATGTGGCGCTCAGCTTTCTTGGCACTATGCCAATGAAAAAAACCAAAGAAAAGGAAGAGACTGACAAATATAACAAGAAAACGTAAAATCTCTACGTGCAAAGCAAAACCAATAAGAAAAAACTAAAAGCATAATGGAAAAAATATTAAACTATGATTAGAAAGATAAAATCAACACCATGGATTATTTGCAATAAAAAAATCAAAGCCAGAGGAAATTTTTGCTCATAAAAGCATGAAACATTAAGGAAATTCTTCTTATGTTTTTAAAAAAGACATGTGATTTTGTGTGTAAAAAAGCAAAAGATTTTCGTTTTGAAAATTAAGGAAGAACTATGCTATTTCTGCTGTCCTCTAAAGATTTAGTCACCTATTCTTTCAACAAATATTAACAGTTTATCACGTAGAAGTGGTGCCTCAAGTGTTGGGTTGGGCACAAAAGACAGTCAGACCTAAGCTCTGGGACCCTCTCCCTCCTTTCTGACACCAAACCAATATCATCACCCAACACACACACACACACACACACACACACACCACACACCCACACACACCTACACAAACTCCGCATGCCACCCAACCTTGCCTTCCTCCTTTACTCCTGTTACAAAGGAGTTGCTGTCCCTTGGCCATCCCAAAGCCAATACTGCACCCGGGCCCTAGAGTCTGCCTCCCCGCCGTTTTCTCAGAAGCCTGACACCATTAATTTGCGTTCTTAGTCTCTTTATCTCCAACCTCTCCCTTTCTCTTGCAGCCTCCTGTCAGCAATAAAAAATGCTCAAGTCTCTTCCATAGTAAATGAAAGGAAGGGAGGGAAGGAAGGAGGGAGAGAGGGAAGGAAGGGAGGAAATTCTGGACAGAATTATGGGGAGGGGAGGGAGAAGGAAGGGGAGAGGAGGGGGGAAGGGAAGAAGAAAGAGGCAGGAGAGCATATTCTCCGCAAGTGGTGACTTTTCAACATTCTTAAAGAAATATGTTAGCTTTACTATTACAAAAACTTGGCACAGAACACAGTACACAAGTGAGACTGTGAGCTACGCAAAGAAAGCGCTCTCTCTTCCTCACTCTGACCAAGAGGGCAGACCCCGTCCTGCGTGCCTCAGGATGCACTCTCTTGATATTAGAACCTGGACAACCTCGATTGTGGATGGCTCTCTCCAGCTATCTCTCAGTCCCTCCTCCCCTACAGCCAGACTTCTAGAAAGAATTGTCTACTTACCCTCCATTTCCTCACCTCCTGTCTACTCCTCAACCCACTGAGCAGACTGCTGAGCCCTACCTCTCTACCAAAACCAGGTCTCCCCACAGACATCTCCATCCTGTCTCAACTTCTCAGCAGCATTTGGCACCTTACTCCTGTCTCTGTCCTTTCTTGGTATCTTTTGTCAGTGTTTCCTCTCCAGCCTAACCTTTCAGTGTTTCCTAATAGTCAGTCCTGAGAACTGCTCTCCTCCCTGTACCCTCTTTCCTAGACCATCTCATGCAAGCCAGCATGTTCATCACTGCACAAACACCAGTGACTTCTGAAAATGTATAATCAGCCAAGACCTCGCAACTGGCCTTCAGGAGATATTGGCCTTGTCAATATCTCCACTTGGATGTGTCACAGATCTCATCCATTCACTCATTCTATCAAGCACCTCCTATGTGTCACGAACTACACTAGGCACTGAATATAGAGTAAAGAACAACACAGGCATGGATCGTGCCCCTGAACAGGTTAACTCAACATATCAACAACTAAACTCAAAATCTCCCCTCAGCCAACTTGCTCCTCCATGTTCTCTGTCTCAGTAAATGGCACAATTTCCACCCACCTGCTCAAGCCAGAAATCTGAATGTTATAGCTGTTACTTCACTTTCTCTTATCCCACCTGTGTGAGACATACTCCAAAGTGACACCTCCCCCCAATGAGGTATGCCTTTGTATATAATACTTTCCCCTGAAACAGAACAGAAATATTTTTCCCTTCAACTCTGTCAATATTTGCTTCATATATGTGGGGACTCCATTGTTTGGTACATGTTTATAATTATTATATTTTCCTGATAGATTGACCCTTTTATCAATATACAATGTTCTTTGTTTCTCATAACAATTTTTGACTTAAAATCTATTTTTTCTGATACTAGTATAGCCACCCTAGCTCCCTTTTTGTTACTATTTGCATGGAATATCTTTTTCCATCCTTTTACTTTCAACCTATTTGTGTCTTTAGATCTAAAGTGAGTCTCTTGGAAGAGCATATAGTTGGATCATGTTTTTTAATTTATTCTGCCAATGTCTGTCTTTTAATTGAGTTTAATCCACTTACATTTAAAATGATTACTGATAATGAAGAACCTACTTCTACTATTGTGCTATTTGTTTTCTATATGCCTCATGTCTTGTCTTGTTCTTCACTCCTTCCTATACTGCCTCCTTTTGTGTTTGATTGACTTTTTGGTATATGATTTTGATTCCTTCTTCATTTCATTCTCCATATTTTTTTAGTTATTTTCTTAGTCATTGATATGGGGATTACAATTGACATCCTAAATTTATAAAAATCTAGTTTGAATTGATACCAACTTACTTCAGTAACATACATTAACTCTGCATCTATACAGCTTCATTCCCCCTTTCTGATTTTATTATCACAAATGAAATATTTATATTATAATTTATGTGCCCATTAACATATATTTATAATTATTGTTTTATGTATTTGGCTTTTAAATCACATAGGAAATAATAAGAGAAAGTACATTAAAGATAGAATAATACTAAGTTTTATGTTTACCTATGTAGTTACCTTCACCAGTGACCTTTATTTATTCATATGGCTTCAAGTTACCATCTAGTGTCTTTTTGTTTTAGCCTAAAGAATTCCTATCAGCATTTCTTGTAGGGCATGTCTACTAGCAATGAACTATCTTAACTTTTGTTTATCTGAGAATGTCTTAATTTTTCCTTCATTTTTGAATGATAGTTTATCTGGGTATAGTATTCCTAGTTGACAGGATTTTGTTTTGTTTTGTTTTTCTTTAGCACTTTAAAGATATCATTCCACTGCCTTCTGGCCTCCATGGTTTCTACTGAGAAATTGAAGATCCCTTGTACATGATGAGTTGCTTCTCTCTCACTACTTTCAAGATTTTCTCTTTGTCTTGGTCTTTCAACAGTTTGATTATAATGTGTCTCAGTGTGAATCTCTGAGTTTATCCTGCTTTAAGTTTGTTGAGCTTATTGGATGTGTAGATTCATGTCTTTCACCAAATTTGGGAAGTTTATGAACATTACTTTTTCAAAGTTTTTTTCTGCCCCTTTCTCTCTCTCTTCTCTTTCTATAACTCCAATAATGTTTGTTTTGGTATGTTTAATGGTGTCTCACATGTCCAGTTGGCTTTGTTCATATTACTTCATTTTTTCTTTCTGCTCCTCAAACTGGGTAAATTTAATCGCCCTATCTTCAGTTCAAAGATTCTTTCTTCTGCCTGCTCAAATCTGCTGTTAAACCCCTCTAGTGAATTTTTTACTTCAGCTATTGTACTTCTTAGCTCCAAAATTTCAATTTGTTCCTTTTTGTCATTTCTATCTCTTTACTGATATTCTATGCTTCTTCATACATCATTCTCCTAATTTTCCTTAGCTATTGTTCATGGTTTCCATTAGCTCTTCTTTTTTCCTTCAGCATATTTAAGACAGTTAATTTAAGTCTTTCTCTGTAAGTCCAATGTCTGGACTTCCTCAGGGATGGTTTCTATCAATTTTCTTTTTTTTCACTTGGATGAGTCATGCTTTCCTGTTTCTTTGTATGCTTTATCAATTTTAATGAGAACTGGACATTTTGAATGTTAAAATTATAACTCTGGAAATCAGATTCTCTCCCTGTGCCCCTGTCCAAAGATTGTTGTTGTTGCTTGATGAAGGCTGCAGTTATCCATTTATGTAGTGCCTTTTCCAAAGGCACTACATAAATGTATTTTTTTGCAAAGACTACATTCCTTGTATTTTTTGCAAAATACAAGGTATTTTTTGCAAAGACTACATTCCTTGTCACGTTTGGTTGCTGAAGTCTCTCTTTTATTGTCTTTGCAGTCATCCAGTGACCTGAAAGATATTTTCTTAAATGCCTGGATCCAAAAAGGAAAAGAAAAGAAAAGAAAGTAAAAGGGTTGTTTTGTCTCTTTAAATCCCTTCCACCACTTGGGAGGCTGAAGTGATAGGATTGCTTGAGCCCAGAAGTTTGAGTCCAGCCTGGGCAACATAGTGACCCCATTTCTAAACAAAAAATCCCTTCTACCAATGAGGAAACCACTTCAGCCCAGCCAATAGGAGTTGAAACAATGGCCAGCCTCTGTGGTGGCCCCTTAGCAAACTACAAGGCAGATCAAAACACACAACCCTCATTTTTGGAGGACAAGGTCCCTATTGTCCACCCTCACATCAGCAAGCTACATTAGGGATATGGACTGCCATCCCCATGACTGCCTGCTGCTGGTATAAATTCACCAAAATTCACCACCTGCTTTCGTTGTCAAGCACTCCCCTGGATGCTATAAGTGTTCCACTAGAGTCTAGAGTTCCATGTAGTTGATTCTGACACTTCTTGCCAGCTCATTACTTGTTCTAGTGAAAGGACCAATTCCTGGAGCATCCACCTCTGCCATCTTCCATGACATCCCTCTTCCCCCACCACCATATTAGTCTTGTTCCCATAAGAAACAGATGGCACCCTCAAGATAGGATAATTTGAGGAGTGTGTATTTACAAAGGACTATTTACAAAAGTATAGATGTAGGGGAGCCACAAGAAAGAATGCAGTAACCCAGGATGATCAGCAGCCAAGCTGATGCTACCCCTAAGCCCAAAGGGGTAAGGAAAGGGACCATGACCAGGAAGGAAAGAAAGAGTTGTGCTAAGATGGCCACCTTGAGAGGAGCAGTGACATTTGGTTGATGGACACAGCCAGCCTGAGGCAACCCCACAAGAAGGAAGCAGGGGATTAAATATCCTGATATTATTCTCTCTCCTCCTCCTCTTCTTCCTACATCTACTCCTCCTTCTCCTGCTGAGGCTTTTTATTGGCCAACCAAACACCTGAATGCAAGGGGGCCCAGTTGGTTTGGGAGTGAAAAAGGATGAAAAGCAGATCTGAAGGACTAAATGGAGAATATCCAGACAGCTCTGCCAATCCCCAAGTTACCCCTAGCTTCTATCTTTAAGACTGAATGCAGGCGGGGCGCAATGGCTCACGCCTGTAATCCTAGCACTTTGGGAGGCTGAAGCAGGAGGATTTCTTGAGCCCAGGAATTTGAGCTTGCAGTGAGCTACGATGATGATGATGCCACTGCACTCTAGCCTGGGTGACAGAGCAAGACTACATCTCAAAAAAAATATGTAAAATTTTTAAAAATAATAAATAAGTAAAGAAACAGAGGTGCAAAACACCTCTCTGGTTAATGTCTTGTACACTCTCCAAAAAAAAACAAAGAAAGAAAACAGAAGACAGGATATTGTAAAGGAAATAATAAAAGAAAATTTCTTCCAGGACTAAAGCACATGAGTTTCCATTTTGAATGAGTGCTCAGTACAAAAAAATGAGAAAGTGGCAAAGCAAGACACATCAGTGTAAAATTTCCAGCCATAGGTTAAAGAGAAAATCCTAAGTCTTCCAAAGATGAGCGTGATATATTAATAACATACAAAAGATCAGGAATATGAATAGGAATCACATTTTTTAATAGCAACCCTGGAAGTTATAATAAAATGGAGTAATTCCTTCAAAATGATAAGGGAAAATTACTTTCAAACTTGAATATCCATCCCAACAACAAATTAAGTGTTAGAATAGAAGTAAGACATTTTCAAATATGCAAAGGTTCTGACAACATATTCCCTATCTCCCTTTCTTAGGAAGTTACTAGAGGAGGTGCTGTAGCAAAACAAAGAAGTAAACCAATAAAGAGGAAGACACGGGATCTAGGAAATGGACAAAACCAGCCTAGAACAGCAATAAAGGAAAATCCCACAATGACAACTGTGCAGCGAGTCTGCAGAGCAGTCAATCCCGATTGAAACAAGAGGAAGGAAGGCTCTGAGACAAATACTCCAGAGAAAAAGTGGAATTTATATATTTGAGTATATGGAAAATATTATTTCTAAATTTTCTGAGAGAGTCTTAGAGCACTTGGGGGGACAAGCCAATTGTAAATATTGTATATAGAAAATCAGACAAATGAGAGAAAAAAGGCAATAGTTAACCCTAAGAAAAATGAAGGGCTATATAAGCTAGAAGGCATGATTGTAGTGCCTTTCTTGGCTCATCAGTAAACAATATTTGCATACATAATAACTTTAATACAGATTATTAGTTTAACCAAAAATTGTTACAAACTATGTGGTGGGGAGCAGAAGTGATAGAGTCAAGTTCTTATCTAACATGGCAGGAAGTCGATAGATAATGCCAAAAATTAACAAACCAAGGCCAGGCGCTGGCTCACACCTGCAATCCTAGCACTCTGGGAGGCCGAGGCAGGAGGATTACTTGAGGTCAGGAGTTCTAGACCAGCCTGAGCAAGAGTGAGACCCTGTCTCTACCAAAAACAGAAAAATTAGCTGGATCGCCTTGAGCCCAGGAGTTTGAGGTTGCAGTGGGCTTATGATGATGCCACTGCACTCTACCTGGGCCGACCGAGCGAGACTGTTTCAGAAAAAAAAAAATCAAGAAATAGTGGTACAAGCATTTATTTAGAGATATGAAAGTAAATATCAGGATGAATATGAGGAAGAGTTGAGGATATTGCCTCTGAAAAGTAGGTCAGAGAAGTGCTTTTTTCATTACAAGCTTTTTAGTATTATATGTATACATATAATAATCTATTTATATGCATTATTTTAATTCAATGGATGTTAAAGTTAAAATGTTAGCATATAATTTGGGGGGATCTGTAATGTCCTGAAGCTTGAGGACTAAACTCTGATCTTTTTCTTTTGCCCAAATTCCTTTCTAAGGGGACCTGGTGAGTCAAGCCTATAAATGATAAAATCTCACTAAACAGGTTTTGTTAACCCAATATAATGTGTTTTACTTCCTAACCTGATTCTGACATAGCATCACATGAAAGATAGAGGCCCCTTATCTTAACTCAAGCATTTCTTTCTGCTGACTCCTGGTCTTTTAGACAAAGCCTTACTCTTTCAGCCAATTGTCAACTAAAGAATCCCTAAACCCACCTATGACTTGTAAGCCCCCACTTTGAGATGTCCCACCTTTTTGGGCCAAACCAATGTATGCCTTCCATGTATTGATTTATGATTTTACCTATAATTCCTGTCTCCCTGAAATGTATAAAACCAAACTAACCCAGCCACAGTGAGTCCACTTGCTCAAGTCTTCTTGGGCATGGCTCTGGGCCAAGGTCCTCAAATTTGGCTCAGAATAAACCTCTTTAAATTATCTTGCAGAGTTTGGCTTCTTTTCCATTGACAAGCTCTTAAGTAATCTGCTTTTAAAGAGCTGTCAGGGGCCTTAATGATAGGGGCTAGTTTTTGTTCATTTTTTGGACCCTTCCCCTGCCAAGACTTAACAGAAAATAATTTTTCTTTTTTTGCACGTAGAAGGGACTCAACTAAGTTTGTAATATTCTCCCTGGAGGAGGGAGAATACAAAACAAGGCACACAGGCAGAAGGTGCAGATGTAGCACAAAGATGAGTTCAAATTCTGCATGCAGATGAATAGGAAGGTATGCCTCTGGCAGAGGTACTGGAAGGTGAGAGTTTCAAAGGCAGAAAAAAATCATGTCAGGAGCTCCCCAGGGATAGAAATGGAGGCATGAAAGGAACTCGGGGAGTCCATCTGAGTTGCCTATTTACCTAGGTGACTTCTCATTCCTCTCCTTCATTATCCTTTTAACAACGCGCAGCTACATAATTAAGAATGTTTATTGTCTGTTTCCTTCTCCAGACTATAAGCTCCACGAGAGCAGGACCTCATCTATTTCATTTACTACTATATCCCCAGCACAGAGCAAGAGCCCACTAAGTATTTGTTGGAGAAATGAATGCGTGAGGAGCCATTAATCTGGAATGAAAAAGGGGCACCCACAACAAGCTGAGAGCAAAGAATACCGCTGGGCAATGACAAGGGCGAGCTTCTTGCGGGGGTCTCTGAAATGAGAAGACCAGAAGGGTGGAGTTTGACCTCTAGGAAAAGCGGGAGGAGAAGATGGACAGCGAGGCAAGCCTTAGGGAATGACAGCTCGGCGGGTGGCAGGGGGTGGATGTGAGGGGGTCTGTGGGAAAGTAGAGGCGGAGCGATGGCATCACGCATGCGCAAAGCCAGCCTCCTTCACCCCCGGCGCGCCTGCGTGCGCGTGCACGAGGGGTCGGAGCGGAAACGGCGCCGCGGTGCCGCGCGTCCGGGCGGCGAGCGGAAGTGGGTGTGAGAGCGGAAGTGGCCGGCAAGAGCCGGGGGCTGGGCGGGGACCGGGCTTCTCCGTGAGGCGGTAGCAGCGGCGGCGGCGGCGGCTCGGCAGGCGGGTTCAGGCTTCTGGGGCCAGGTTGGTTGGGTGGGTGGGTGGGTAGGTATCTCCACAGTTAGTGCGTGCGTGGGCCAACGCGTGCGTTTTCCCTCTCCCTCCACCCCGGTCCCTTTCCCCTTCTCCCCTACCCTCCTACCGCACCCAGCTCCCTCCTCAGGGGGCAGCAGGGCCGCTCCCTCAATCCTTCCTTCCCTTACCCACCCTCACCCGCCCTTGTTTCTCCTTCCCCTGCTCGGGGCAGCCGCCGCCATGATCCTGCTGGAGGTGAACAACCGCATCATCGAGGAGACGCTCGCGCTCAAGTTCGAGAACGCGGCCGCCGGGTAAGCGCGCGCCCGGGGGTGGCGGGGGAGGCAGAGTTGACCCCAACTAATCCCCAGTGTCGTCCTGCCCCCAAGACCTGGAGAAGAGAGATGGGGGACCTGGCAGAGTGTAGGGGCTCCCCCGGCGGGGTAGACGTGGGAGACGATTGGGCGCGGTGGGGTGAGGGGCAGAGATGCGTGGGGAGGCTCGGAGGAGGGATGCGGAAGCAGCGGGCGGACAGGAGTGTGCGTGCCAAAGTGCTGGAGACCTGTAGGACGTGGGGGCAGCTTGGGCTGGAACTGGCGGTGGTGGAGCCCACTGCTCTCCGGGGTGAGGAGAGGACCCTTCCCTCCGTATTCCCCGGCATTGTTCTGAACCCAGAGAAAGCCCGTTTGGAATTGGGTTGGAAGGAGTTTTCAGGAATTTCCAGGACTGGAGGGAAGATGATGCAGGCCCAGATCGCCACCAGCGTTCTCGTTTCCTACCCCCATGTCCTCTGAAAGGAGCTGGAGGGAAGACTGAAAGCTGACCCAGTCTTGCAGCCGGAAAAACGCGATCTCTCTAGTTGTCCTTCCCCGAACCCTACTGTGAGAGACACTGGCCATTTTATCACATATTTCTCAAGCTAAGCTAATTGTCCCTGGATCCACACCCCTTCCTTATCTTTCTTTTGAGGTTCTAATGCTCTTTCCCCACCCACTATCCTTTATCTAGTTATCTTTTAAATTTTTACGGGAGACCCTTGTTCTGTGATTTCTTCTGCGGTAACACTGGCCCAGTTACACACATCAAAACGTCCAGAATCTATAAAGTTGTGAAATAACCTTTTTTTATGATTGGCCTTTTTTAAAGATGAGCTTAGGGCATATTTCCAAGACAGCCTTCTCTGTCAAACACAGGAATCAGTAGAAGACAAAAACCTCCTCCCCCAAAGCTGCTTTGCTTGTCTAACACATTTAAAACATGAGCCAAGGATTCTAGCTTCTAATTTTTGGTGGCCTGTGGCCAGTCCCTTTGCCTCATTTCCCCATCTGTGAGGATGGGGCTTCCCATCTTGGTTTCACAGTTGAGGAAATAAGTGCAAACTGTTTCTGGTGAACTGGGAACTTGTAATAGGAAAGTACTTGAAGATCCACAGTTGAGAGAGGATTGGTGGAGAGGAAATTCTAAGTGGTCATAATGAATTTGTGGCTTGAAGGCATTAAAAAAAAAGAGTACTAACTCACGGCTTAAATTGAATATATTGTGTGTCCAGTCTCTTTTATAATGCCACAGATTTTGTCTGTAAAACAAAGCACTACTTTCCTTGAAGTAATGTGTGCAGGGAGCAGTACTGTTTCCTGCCGGGAGCTGCAGTTGCTTATATTTTAGGCTGACTTGCTTTCTTGTCTTCAGCCCCTCTTACCAGTTGCTTTGCATTTTAAATATTCAAGTGAATCAGCCCGGGGTCTTATTTTAGGTGATTGCTGTGTACTTTTTTTGAGCAGTGTAACACACAGGAGGAAGTTGAATTAACTTCTGCATTTTCAGAACTGATCTTAATGCATCCTCAGGTCCAGACTAGCAAAGAATGAGACCTGGGTGGTTACAAGCTGATGTGCAAGATAAATGGCTGTGTATTTTCAAGTAGAGGCATGCCTTTTACTGTAGGAGTATGTTCACATACCTATTTGTGTATTAATAACTAGTGATTCCAAAATGTGGCCCATTATTGAGCTCTTTTTCTTTTAGAAAATTATTCTTAAAAATAACACTAACCATTTCAGACGGATTAACATAAGCCCTCAAGTCTGGAAGGTATAAATTACAACTTCCAGGACATTTTTTACAAGGATATGTATTGTAGCAAAGTTGAATGGGAGAGGGCAGGTAAATTTTGGCTTTTATTCTGGCCCATCTCCCCTTTCAGATGTGACTTTGAATAAGTGGGCTCAAAACATTCTGCTGAAAATTACTTTGAAAATCTTTGAAAAGATACTATGATATCGAGCCTAGTAGATAGGGCTTTCCTAGTGTTACAGTTTTAACACCTAGCAGAAGCCTAAAGCAAGTGTAAGTTTTCAGGTATCCCAGTAAGGTGAGGCAGCAGTGAAGCAGTTAAATATTTATCAAGGCTCATGCCTAAGCCAGAACTTCAGCAAAGCTTTGCCTAGTGTGATCATCATAAACATTTATGGGATTCTACTAGTGCTCAGCACCAGGCAGTAACAGAGAAAGGGGGCCTTTCTGAGAGCCTGTTAGCCAAGTTATGGAGAAACTAAGGGGTGAGAGGTGTTGGGGTGGAGATCAGAGCAAGACATGGAAGAAAGGGAGTAGCTTGGCGGAGAAACCTATGAGATTTGAAAGGTTTTGCCAGTGTGGGAACCTGCTGGGAAAGGTCAGCTCCACCCTGCATTTTACACTTCTCAGAATAAACCAATTGGGGAAATTACGATTCAGAGCAACCTTTCCAGAATGCATCTTCAAACTCTGGGATGTCCAATAAATGGCCATACATGTGGCTGGCTAAATTTAAGTAAAAATTAATTAAGGTGAAATAAATTTAAAATTGAGTTCCTCAGTCATACGAGCCACATTTCCAGTGCTCAGTTGCCTCGTGTGGCTAGTAAGCTGCTGTGCTTATCGCAGATGTGGAACGTTTCCATTATTGCAGAAAGTTCTATTGGACAGCACTGTTCCAGCTACTGAAAATGAAAGCGTGAGATAGTCTTAAAAATAGTTTTGTGGCACGTAACTTCAGAGTGCATTGCATTAATTTTCCTTTTGAGGTTGATCTTTTTTTAATGATTCCTCTTGGATCATCCTGAATCTTCTTGCCTCTGACATCCTACCAAAAGTGTAAACTTCCTTCTGAGTAAAGCAGTTCTGTCATCTAAACTGTTTAAGAATACATTTGGTTATGATAACCTTTTAATTTGAAGGCAGTTCAACAAAGCCTAAGGTTCATTCCAAACAAATTGTTTTTTATTTTTTCCTATCACACTCCTGGGAGTGGCTTATTGAAATGATCCATATAGCCTCACAAAGTGATAATTATTGGTAAATTGTCTTCCCAACAGCCTGCAAACTGAGGGAATGTAACTGGCTAAAAAGCTGTACCCAACACTGCAAATAACCTCATGCACAGGTCTAATCAACAGCATTGCCTTTTCATTTAGGAATTCTTACCCAGACCCAGTTAAAGCAGAAGTAATCTGGCAAATTAATTTAATTCTTTTGTTAGTATGCACACCAAGAACCTTTTCAGCCTCAGAAGCTAGGCCTGTCAACTTAGCTAGAGTCCAGAGTACAAAATTGAGGAAATGCTGTCAGATGCAAATTGCTGTTGGTTTTAAGTGCATGCTGGCTCCTTGCCACAGCCTATGCATATTGTGGGGAGCTGTGGTTCTGTGAGGGGGAGTGAAGTTCAGTGAGCAAGCAGTGCCAGTTGGGGTGGGTGAGGATTGTGGGAAGAGAAATTTGAGAAAGGCATAAATTATATCTTGCTGATACCCTGTTCTCTTTCCCGGATATGCTGCACATGTGCTCAGAGAGACAGGCTGGTTTGAAATGATTTGGAATTAGGACATTATTTAAACATGTAGAAGAAATGGAATGTAGTGTCTGACTTGCTAAGAAGATCTGGTTGGTCTTTTTACAAGTCATTGTAGTTACACACTGCTGCCTGTCCTTTGGCCTACTTGGAACCACTTTGGGCATGAAGCCGCAGAGATGCACTCCACCAAACTGATGACTCCTTAAGGGCTGGGTCTATAATTTTAGTCATTTTTGTTTGGCCAGCATCCTCATTGTATACAGAGTCAGCTCAGTAAATGTTTTCTTGAAGGAATGAATGAATGAAGCCAGATAGAACGATTCTTGTTTTCTTTAGGAGCTATCACTTTTCTGACATTGTGTGAATCAGCTTTTAGTTCTCTTTTTCTCCATATTTTCTGAAATATGGCTTAGCAGAGAATAGAACCACCTCTGACCTAATATGATCCATTTTTGACTGATTGACATTCCAGAAGCTTCTGTAGAAAAAGGATGGAAGAAATTTTTTCTAAAGGATTTTAAGAATAGCTCTTTAAACCCATCTGAATGGATTGAATGTGTTTTAGTGTCTTGGGCTATCCAGTCAGTAACTCTGAAGACTTATCCAGCTGGCTTGTTCTAGGATTCCAGACGTTAACAACAGACTTGGCGCTAGTAGGAGTCCTGTTCCTTCTTGTACTGCTAAGCAATTCCTGATTCGGGGAGTTACCATAGTCCTAAAACCTCTCCCAACCATAGTTGGTCTCCTCTGACTCCACCTAGAAGAAAAACCAATTATCTCCTTCTGTGAACCAGTCACTTTGCTATACACTTCAAGACAGTTTCATTTAATTTCAAAATATGCGTCTTTGTGACAGACAGTAGATCCCCTTTACAGTCGAGAAAACTAGGGCTGTTGGGGCTTGGGGAGGGAGTAGGCCTTGAGTAACTGCTATGTATTAAGCACTGTGCTAGGCATCCTTCACTGTGATTCTTGACCTTGTTTATCACATGGCACACATATAACATGATCATATTTGTATGGCACATTTGGGTAAATGGTCTAGCCTAAAGATCCTGCCACTGGCTGCCCTAAGGGCTGTGGGGATCATTATCTCAGCATATCTATAACTTAAACAGGAGACACTGGTTGGGAAAGTTTGCTGTATAGTAGTCCCCGATTATCCATGGTTTCACTTTCTGCAGTATCAGTTACCTTCAGTCAACCATAGTCCAAAAATATTAAATGGAAAATCCCAGAAATATATAATTCCTAAGTTTTAAATTGTGTGCTGTTCTGAGTAGTGTGATAAAATCTCACACTATCCCACACAGGACATAAAACATCCCTTTGTCCAGCATATCCACACTGTGTACACTACTGCTGTTAGTCACGTAGTAGTTTCAGTTATCAGATCGACTATCTCAACATTGTGGTGCTGTGTTCAAGTAACCCTTCTTTTACTTAATAATGGCCCAAAACAAGAGCAGTGATGCTGGCGATTTGGATATGCCAAAGAGAAGCTGTAAAGTGCTTTCCTTAAGTGAAAAGGTGACCTTGGTGTTCCTCAGCTAGGGTTCGGTACTATCTGCAGTTGCAGTCATCCACTAGGGGTCTTGGGATGTATCCCCCACAGACAAGAGGGGACTGTTGTACATATATCATCTCAATTAGTCTTCACAACAACCTTGTGAGGTAGATCTTTTGTCCCCGTTTTATAGAAGAGGAACCTCAGGCTCCAGTGACACTTGAGTTACATTGCTTGTGGTCACATGTAAGTTGTAAGTGACAACTTAAATTGAACTCTGAAGGACTTGCTTTTTCTATAATTAAATTTATTCCCAGCATCTGAAACTTTAGCAGATGGTTAATAACTTAACCATTTGTCTTTTTGGCCTATTCAGTGGTACACTTTCCTCCGGGCCAGTCTTCCTCCTTTGTCTCCGTGATTTTAAACCACCAAAGTAAAATAACAAGCAGCTGGAGAAACAATGACTCCTGTTATGGGATATTTCACACTCAGTCTCCTTGTTGGGGCACAGAGTTCTCTAACTCCCAGGCGACTTGTCATGAAGTCTCCTTGGGCCTAATGCTCTCCTCAGCAGCCTTTCTCCTGTACAACCTTTTGTGCAGCCATAAATAGTAAACTAAAATATGACAGTGATTTGACAGATATTCCTAAGTCAGGCAGCAAACCACTTAGGATCAATCTTGTGACTTCTCCTACTGGGGAGAAGGGACTTTGTGCTCAGAGTACTTTAAGCCTAGAGAAATTCAGAATTTCAGACAGTCAAAGTGTTTACGCCTTGGGACCCTAAGATTTATTAATAGTTGATTTTTCTCAGATCTGGTGATGAAGTGGGAGAGTGAATAACTCAGCCCTTCCTTGACTGAGTTAAAGCCTAAAGTTTTAAAAAAAAAAGAAAAGAAGAAGATGAAAACTAAATCACCTACTAAGCGATGGAATATATGGGCTTTTATAAACTCCCTGACTTTTTGGCACAGCCCGCCTTCCCCAGGAAAATATGCTTCAGTGCTTCCTCTCATTGGTCGTCTTGATATTTCATTCAGATGGGCCGTGGTGAACGTTTCAACCACTTCTTTGTTCTTTGCTCTTGTTTTCTGGAGGTGAGAAATTGGTTTTGGCCATTCGTTGCCTTTGTTCCTGGCTACAGTTTCAAAGTGAAAGCTCAGAAGCAATTTAAATTTTCATCTAGTTCTTTTCTCTTATTCTGGACTCACTGCTTCTCCATAAACCCACTTGATCCTTCCATTCTTAGAGATACCCAACATGCTTTTCCTAAGTCACATATGGATGGCTTTGAAGAAGCAGGGTGGAACTTTGTATATGATTCATATAGGCTGATTTTCAGGAGAGCTAATATATGCTTAGTAGAAGCCAGTTTCCTTGAAAGGTATTGTTTGACCTCTGTCAGCTTTTTAACAGTTATAAACCATGTTATATATTCCATTATTTCCCAGCAACCCTGGAGGGCAACTGAGTCTTGGTTCCTTTCACAGGTGAGGAAGCAGAGATAGCATAAGAGATACGTACTTGACTGAGAGGTCTTGAGCAAGTTAGGCAAAAATAAATGTGAAAATGTGTACATCTTGTCTGCTAGCCCATAAAGCAAAGTGGAATCATTGCGTTATAGGCAGCAAGCAGTAGAATCTTCATTTGCTTCCTGTCATTGGCTTTGAGAAGGGGGAAAGACATAAAGTAACTTTTCACCAAGGGTTAATTGATCATTATTGTTTATAGGTAGGATGTAGGTCATGTGCCAGGCTAGGCTGGGAATCACACAGAAAGTATTAGGTAGTCATTGCCTTCCAGTATACTTTTTTTTAGGTCTGTTCTCTTGTTTTATCTGTAGTAGTTCCATGAGGTAAATAGTTCATTTGTATTCTTTCATTTTATTGATGATAGGTGAGGAATAAAAGGCATACGGGTGTTAGTTTGTCCCAAAACATGAGCCTGAGAAAGCTAAAGTTGTAAAACAGATGTCCTGACTATTCTCCTCAGTGATTTCACAGTGTTATTTTGTGCAACACTTGCTATGTAAGTGCAGAGCTAGAATTTAAAAACAAAACCAGGGTAGAACGAGAGGGCTTCATGAAGGTGAGTAGTGAGTACTTTGATGTAAAGGAAGAGGAAAAGATGAGTAGAAAGACTTACAGATGGTTTTTGAAATGGAATAGAACTTGCTGTTTTGTTTTACAGCCCAAAATCATCCTTTCACTTTAAACAAATTACAATCATTCTCCTTTATATAATATTTAGCAATTTTCCTGCTGAATATATTATTCCTGTCACCACGTCTATGGGGGAGGCATTGACCAAAATATGGCATTTTGTGGTGCACATGTACAAACGTGTATTTATCATGTTCTTAGGGAATGCAGAATTGAAAGTGAGCACCAAGCATGGCAAGAGATTCAACAGCAGGTGGAAAAACAGAAGCGATAGCTATCTTTTCTTTCATCTTCCACTTTAAGCAAGTCCAAAGGTTCAGGTACATGAAAAAATGAATTGTGTACTCTCGTCGGCAGTAACCTAAGATTTATACAGAATGGTCTGATCTTAAGTAAAGCTGAGGAGCTTTTCCAGCTCCTCTTGAACACAAGCAGCAATACAGTTGTCTTAACTAAAGGCATTTTTTTGTTGTTGTTTTACAGAAACAAACCAGAAGCAGTAGAAGTAACATTTGCAGGTAAGTGTCTTTTTCTCAACCTTATTAAAAGAAGGCATGATATAAAAGACAAAATAAAATTGTTCCTAAAATAAGCTTTGACATTTTGGGTGCTGTCCCTTGTCAAGTCTTCCTGAGCTCTTTATTGTAGATGACCATTTTATCTATTTAATCCATTGATGACTAACTATGTAAAGTTACCTGCTGATATTTTGAAGTTTGGGTTTAATTGGTAATACAAACTGAGGCTTTTTAAAAATTTGGAAATACTACATTATACTATCTTTAAGTAACCATCAATCCTAGTTTACCTAGTCCTCAAGTAATAGGGAAACATGAGCATGCTAAAGACCTGTTCATCAAATCAGAGGGACATGGTGCTGCTTTCTATAAAGCGTTAGGCATGGCATAGTATTGTAGTTATGTTTTTTAAAAATAGCCTTGTGTTCTTTATCTTCCAAAGATACATTTTGAAGTATTTATGAATGAAATGATGTGATATCTGGGATTTGCTTCAAAATAAATTATTGAGGGGGTATGTGTAAATGAAACAGGAATTAGCTATGTATTGGTAATTGTTGAAGCTGCGTGATGGGGATGGGAATTCATTATACTGTTCTTTCTGCTTAGGTGCATGTTTAAAATGCATCCCAAGTAAAAGTATTTCTTTTTCCAAGTAAAAGCATCTTTAAAATTCTTTCAGAACCAAGCTGTGATTAAGATAAGAATAGCTTTGTAGGCTGGTCCGACTGCAGTCATGTTTACAGTTAACTAATCACAACCAGTTACAGATTTCTTTGTTCCTTCTCCACTCCCACCGCTTCACTTGACTAGCCAAAAAAATAAAATAAATAAATAATAGCTTTATAATTTTAGGAAAGAGCAAAGAGATGGGTACTCAGCAATTCTGTCCCAGTGTTTCTGCTGACTTCCCACATGTATTTAAAATAAACGCCATTTTACTTATATGCTTTCTTACTATGGGTCTTTCTTGTGGCCTACAGCAAGGTAGGTGCTTTGAGATATCATTCTCCATTCCCAAGTTCAGCAGTCTTATTTGCTTTCCTTACAGATTTTGATGGGGTCCTCTATCATATTTCAAATCCTAATGGAGACAAAACAAAAGTGATGGTCAGTATTTCTTTGAAATTCTACAAGGAACTTCAGGCACATGGTGCTGATGAGGTAAGTTCCACATCATTTTCCTTAGGACTCTTGTTTCCTGCTCACCTTTTATTGGCAGCTTGCCACTCTTAGAAGATCCATGGCCCTAAATGACCCCCTGTGGCACAGGCCACTCTGGACAGCTTGCCCACCTAACTAGGGGCTCTTGATTCGACTTCCATAATGATGTAAAGATGTGTGTTTCCCAGAAAAGGTTTTGGCTCTTTACCTGCTTGCTTTGAATCTTGAAGAATAAAGATGTTCTCTAATGAAAGCTTACTAACTTTATCAAAATCTTAAAAGGATTTGCCTTTTTTGAAATTATACATGCTACCAGGATTTTATAAAACAGTGGAAACAAAAATAGCTTTAGTTCTCCCAAAAACATAGCAAAGAATACTTTTCCTTGACCAGTACAAAAATGGCTATTACGAGAATGAGACAGGTTCTATTCTATTTTTATAACATTATCAAGGCAGATATGTAACTTCTGGCTTGTTTAAATTTTATAATCTTAGTTTCTCATTCTGGAAGTTTAGGTACAAATAACTTTTCTTTAAATTTTTAATTTAGTGTTTTTTAGAACTGGCCTCTCTAAATATCTCTTCTTCCTTATAACTACTTTAGGGGAAATAAGAAGGGATGTCCAGACATTATGAAACTCTTGATGGCTATGCCTTGTTCACTGGCTTCTTTCGATAGCTAAAGTAGTAGGTTTGGTTCCTGTTGAACTATATTTGCTCTGGGGAGAGCCATTTATGGAAGAAAGAAAATGCTATTACACCAGTATGTACACGTTGTGGTTGGGTCTTAAAGCAGGAAGTATGACTCAGTTCCTGAATCAGTTTTCAAATATCTTAGTTTTAACAAACTAGGTTCTGCTTAATCTGTTGAATGAAGATACAGCCATTTCTGTTTTCTTTCTGAAAAGAGTAGTAGTTTTTTAATTATTTAAAATTTATGTAATAAAATGCTGTTTGTAAAGGAATATGATCAAAAACTTGACAATTTTTTTTGTGTAAGACTAAAATTGGACTGAACTAAACAGAATACCCAGAGCCATAGGTAGTTGCTTCCCTTAGTTATTCAAATGCAATTCATTTGCCCCATAAGTTCAAGGAAAGAAGAAACATTTAGAGAATTTGGATTCCGGGTTATTTTACAGGAAAAAGAAAAGTTTCAGGAGGAAGACCTAGTCCTTTCTTAAAGTTTATGAAGGAATACTGTGTAAAAGATAGTGGCTAATTCTTCTTTTTACCAGATAAAGAGCAAGAAGAAACAAGTGGCAATAACTACCCAAGGAGTTAAACAGACAATTTTAAAATTGTGTAATCATTTTCCCTAGACAACCCTCTCTCTTTAAAGATCTAGATGCAAGCCAGACCTGGTGGTGGCACATCTGTAGTCCTGGCTACTTGGGAGGCTAAGGCAAGAGGATCACTTGAGCTCAGGAGTTTGAGTCCAGACTGGGTGACACAGCGAGACCCTGTCTCTTTTTAAAAAAACAAAAAAAATGATCTAGGTAAAGTGATAATAGTCCTGGAAGGGAAAGGAAGCGTTAAGCTAGATTTCTTAAATCTCCTTTCTATTCTGTGCTTTTCTTACAATGGAACTCCAGAACACATTGCTGTTCTTGTAGCTACCTCAAGGGTCAAAGAACCAACTCCACCCACTCAAGTGGAGTAAGTGACATTCACAGTGTTGGAGCAGAGTGCACTGTAAATGGCTTCCTGGGTTGGTTAAATAGTGACCAGCCTGTGATAACCACAAGAAGTCTATTATTTTGTCACAGGCCCTTTTTAAAGGCAGAACACCTCTGCTGCTGGGCTGAGAAGGTCTAATGGTGATGAGTGTAGGTTGCCTCCACCCATCTCCTGGTGTCAGATTGGGAGAGGGGGCACAAATACAAGAATGAGTCATAGTTAAAATTGCAAATGAAGTAACAGGGAAGTGTTGGCTGGTTTTGTCAAGGGGGTGGGGGAGCAAGGGAGTTGAACGTGGTATAAATTTGGCACTAAGTCTCCCTCTTAATCTCAGAGTACTAACTTAGTAAGCTTGGAATTAAATGAAATCTTAGGGGCTGTGGTTTTTCCCACGTCTGATTTCCCCTTCTTCCCAGTACCAATAGTGCATGCAACACAGAATTGTAGCTCAGAGGTTGCATGCTGGTTAAAATTCTTGTGGGATATGCATGTTACTTTTTTTCCCCCCAAACTGTTTAGGAGAAGTGGTATATGGGACACCTGAAGGTCAATCTTTCTGTGCCACCAGCAAACTCTATGACCTTGAACTCCTCCCTTCAGTTCCTCTTCTGTAAAAGAGATACCTCATGGTGCCTGTTGATCACCAAATAGGAACTACACATGGCATTACTTACTTTTTGCCTTTGTATAAGCAAGTGTAATCATTGATTTCATGCTTTGAGGTCCACTCTATTATCCAAGTTTTGACAGTTGGGAATTTCTTTTAACTGTAGGAAAATGGCTAAATAAATACGTGAAATATTAAGAAATTATTGTTCAGTGTACTATTTGCAGGCCATTATTTAAGGTGCTTCCAGAGAATATTTAAGAGGGATAATTTTTTCAAATGGGACATAAAATAGATGATTTGTTCCTATTCCTTTTAATACTGCCTAGAGAGTACTGTGAAAATAAAAGGAGAAGAAAAACATTGATATTTCTTCAGATATTTATTGCATGTTCCTGTGTGGCGTTGCTCTGGGCACTGAGAACACAGCCGTGACTAAGACAGGACCTGCTCACGTGGAGCTCGACTCTGGTGCTACCTGTGTTCACGGTGCTTTTCTCTAGTTAATGAAATTCTTTAAAACAAGCATATATAACTCTTAGAATTAAAACGAAAGTTTGTGTTTTTGTTCATTTTTAATTTGGCAATTATGATAGTAATAGATTATGTACCCTCCCCCCTCTTTTGGTATCCCAGAAAACTCTAAAGAATTATAAATGTGTTGTTTGTGGTACAATAGTGTTAGAAATTGACTGGATACTTATAGACAAAATCCTGCAGCCTGTTATACTACTGAGTTTTTAGTATTTAGGTCTCCGTTTTAACTTCTTATGGAATAGTGATGACACCTTCCCTCTCTAATTATGAGTTTTTAATGAGGGTTATTAATAACCCATGTCTGTGTTTTGTCACTTAAACACATAAAGACTATTATGTATCAAAAAGCTTATGAGATTATTGTTAGTGTCCTTAATATTTATTTTGTTTCTATCCTAAATAGCTGCCTTTCTACTGCTTAATGTGTCCCATACAACATTTAAGTCAGAACTATTCCTTTTAAAATAAAAAGTTTGTTTCTTAAACTGTGTCAGTCTAGGAGCAGTTCCACCAGGTGAAGCAGTCACACTGGCAGAGGAAAAATAGGAAGGTATCTCAGTCTGTTTTGTGTTCCTGTAACAGAATGCCACAGACTGGGTAATTTATAAAGAAAACAAGCTTAATTGACTCACATTTCTGGAAGCTGGGAAGTCCAAGAGTATGGTGTCAGCATCTGGCAAGGACCCTCGTGCTGTGTCATCCCGTGGCAGAGGATGGAAGGGCAAGAGAGGGCCAAACTCACTTTTTTTACAGCTGACTCTTGCAGTAACAAACCACTCCCCCAGTAAGGACGTTAATCCTTAATCCACTCACGAGAGTGGAGCCCTCATGGCCTAATCATCTTTTACCATCACAATGGCAATTAAATTTCAGCATGAGTTTTGGAGGGGACATTCAAACCATAACAGAAGGTATAAAAAGGTTTCTTGTTTTTTCATTTATTTCAAAAAGCTGGAAAGTAGCCAGCAGCGTAAGTATTGGTTTGGGGAAAAAGACATGTAGAGTGTACAACCTATGGACCCACCAATATTAATAGCTGGCTAAGATTCCATTATCCATTGTCCTTTGCCTTAAAAGCTGGTTATGCCCTAAGTAATTTTAAAGCATACAAGATTAGCAGGCTAACAGAAATCAATTCCCAGCATTCCCATTTTTATCTCTTCATTCACCTGGGTCAGTGGCTGCTTCTGTGCTTAGTTGATAACTGACATCATCTATTCTCTCCCTTGGATTTGGCATCCTTCTGCTCTCTTGAAAACAAAAGATGATTAAGTACAATGTAAAATCTGGAGAACAGAGAACATGTAAAGGGCATGGTCGGGTGCTAAAAGCATAAAGGAAGAGCTTTGATTGAAAGATTCTAAACTAACCTTTTGGATTCTAATTGTCATTCTAGGAGTGGCCTGTTTGGTGACTTATAGTGACTTAGATAAGTCTGCTTCCTTTTTGTCTCTAGTTTCCCATCTACCAAATGAAAGTTAGGAAGAATGTTGGCTTGGGAAGAGCTTAGCAAGTAAAGTTTTTAAAAAATAATGAAATTATCATGGCCTTTTGATTAACATTTGTTTTGGTTTTTTTTTTTTCCTAGTTATTAAAGAGGGTGTACGGGAGTTTCTTGGTAAATCCAGAATCAGGTACGTAGTCATGAAAGCAAATATGGAATGACATGGGAAGAGGTGTGTCCTGTTTGTATTATGCTTTTTTTAGCCAAAGGATTTTGTTTAAATATTACTCATTTTACAAATATTTCTGCATAAGCCCAGTTCCCACTCCCTCCATAAAAATAGCTTTTAAGGGGCTTTGCTTTGTCCTGTGTGGCACACAGTGGGATATACAGAATTGATGTATGGCATTTTTAACATTTACTTCATGGGGCCAAGTGACCCTTCCTTAGTCTTCCAGCCAAAAGGCCACTTTTGTTTGCTCATGGTGATTAAAATGCCTTTGAGAAAACTGAGCAAACATTGATTCCCACCCTCAGCCCCCAGTAACACCTTTTTCTGCACACTGCATATTTGGAGAAGGAAAAGGAACAGTCACAACACTATTCTTATATTTTCAAGTAACAAAAATGTCAGCCCCCTCTTTAATCCGGTCCTATAATAGGTGATCTCTGCATTCATGGCCAGGAATTGAAAGCACCATGTCATCCTTGAGTATACAGCTATATTGTATTGCTTCAAAGGAGGTTTAAAGTGGAAAAACCAAACAGCATTTTCACCCCAGTGATTCAGTGGTACATCTCAAATTCTGAGGCATTTAGTGGGGTCTCAAAGTGAGAACCAAGTAGTAATATCATTTGAACTTTTGCTAGCTTATTTCCTCACCTCAGCTTTTGACATTTTTACAGCATGACACCACCTTAACACCCCCCTTAGAATACCTTTGTGTCTTCTGGAAACAGTCTCTAATAAAGAAAGGTGCCTTTGGGATGCAACTTGTTACTGAGTATTTGTGGATAAGAGCTTTGACAGTAGTCCATAAAGAGTACTGACATATGTTAATCTCCAAATTGATAAAACAAATATATCACAGAAATAAAAACCAAGATAAATACCACTGTAGGCTTTAAGAGGAATCAAGGAATTTAAGAAAGAAACAAACAGACCTAGAACAGAAAGATCATGTTGGAAGTCTTGGGCATACTTGTCACAGCTGAGATCCTAACATGAAGAGCTTATGTTTCTCTCCCTGGGCCTTCTCTTCCATCTCCTACTAAAGCACAGACATTGCCAGATTGTAGGACCTGTGTTCATACAAGTGCAAAGTATAAAATCGTGTGAAAGTAGCATCTCTCCTCTTTTTTAATGAGTCTGTCTAGGCAAGTTTGGAAAACTCAGCAGGCCATACTAGATTTTTACTTATCTTCATCATCAGTATGATCTATTCATCATATCAGAAGCCTTACTTAAAGACAAGCTTTAGCTTAGCTATAGTTTTATTTGGTTTGTTTTATTTGACTTTCTAAAACTAGCTGTAAATGGTTTCTTTTTAATATAATCATCTTGTACTCTGTGTGCTTATCTGGTTTTCATATACCCAAAATGGAATGATGATTGATGTTATTTAATATTGGAGTGCCAAAAATGTGCTAAGCATTATCAGAGCAAAGATTTAGACAGCCCATGCTCTCAAAGACTATAGCTCCACAAAAAAACACAGACCTCAGGAATGTTCTTGGGGAAAAAATAGTAATGCGGTAGAAAGGTTTGAGATACTTGGAAGTGTGAGATCCATACAGTTCTGGTACAGGTATCCCCATCAGTTGTCTAGATTAGAATATGGAATGATCTTCAGTAATATGCAAATATTCTTCTAAAAATGACTATAGGCTTTTTAGCACCTATTAATCATTTGATTATTTAATCAAATGTTCCAGCCCTGTTTCCTGGAATTCATAGTGAACATGCCGTAAAGAGGCAGAATGGTATTGTGGTCAGCAGACTTGGATTTCAGCCCCTGTTCTGCCCCTGTATTGATGACCTGCTATGTTCCACACACTTTAAATACTGTACATTCTTTTAATGCTCACAACGGTCTCCCTCATCTCCTTACCCCTTTTTTTTTTTTTTTTTTTTTTTAAACCAGATGAGGGAATTGTAGAAGTTAGGAAATTTTTCAATGTCATAGAGTAGCAAGGCCAGGATTTGGACCCCGTTCTGTTCACCTCAGAATAGAGTGGCCCCGTACTTGTATATCATGCTGCGTTTGACAAGTCAAGTCACTTTGCCTCTTTGAACCTCTTTTTTGCTCGGTAAAATGAGAATAACCTTATCTGCCCTACCTGCTTTAGAGAATTGTTATAGAGATCCAATGAAGTAAAATGCTTAAGAAAAAAAAAAACACTTTGAAAATTTTACAGTGTATTCAAATAAAAACTATTGAGGAGGTATATATATGAGCAGATATTTGGGTTTTTCTACACTGCCTCCTCTCACAAAGAATTTGCAATGGCATGTAACGGGGTATGTTTTATTATCAGAAAGCTATCCAGCTGCTAACCATTTTGACATTTGGCATGTTAAACTATCAGAGAAAAAAAAGTGATTCAATAATCCCCTTTACACTGTCTGTGGAACACTAAATTTCTAATCAAAATTCCCGGATTATGACTCCTTCCCATTCCATATTTGTAATCAGTCATCTGATATTGATTCAAATTTTTGCTTAGCATTCGTTAATTAGCTATATATATTTACAGGAATTTTTTAAGAATTTCACCTCATTTTGTACTATGAGGTAGATGGAAATAGAAAACATTCTACCTGGGTTAAAGCTACAGACACTGAGACAAATGTTATTAGAATGTTAATGGGTTTTTTTAATTGCCTCTAGTCTCTGTTTACTTGGGAGATATCAGTAAGCTTTTTGGGATTTTTTTTGTTTTTAATGTAAGTGCTGGGTGTTTTCTCTCCACCACCCCCCCCCCAGGATACAATGTCTCTTTGCTATACGACCTTGAAAATCTGCCCTCATCCAAGGATTCCATTGTACATCAGGCTGGCATGTTGAAGCGAAATTGTTTTGCCTCTGTCTTTGAGAAATACTTCCAATTCCAAGAAGAAGGCAAGGAAGGAGAGAACAGGGCAGTTATCCATTATAGGGATGATGAGACCATGTGAGTATAGAATTTGGTCCTGAAGCCCAGGTGTGGCTGTCACACCAGGATGGCACTTACTGAAAGAAATACAGCTCAGTCAGACCTTAAAGTCTGTTGTGTGAGCCCCCCTGAAGTGTATTCTCATAAAATTCCTTAAGCCAGAATGTGTATGATAAGGGGGAAAATTGGCCACTTCTCCTCCTAGTCTCCAGGTACTGAGAGTTGACAAAAGATGAAAAGAGAATCTAGCACTTTCCTTTAAGGCAGCTGTCCCCAGCCTTTTTGGCACCAGGGACCAGTTTCATGGAAGGTAAATTTTTCTACGGATGGGGGGTGGGTGGGGGGGAGCTCTGCAACCCAGTCCCTAACAGGCCAGGGGGCATTGAGGGGGCCACAGTTTTAAGGCCCTGCTATTCTGAGTATAGCCTGGATAATCAGGAGGCAGAAGATGACCTTAGATTCTGTGTTACTGTGACTCTTAGATTATCTACATATTATGAGTCTCATAGTATATAAAGAAAATGTTAAAAAGTAGAGTTCTGAGAATCACTAACTGTATGCCATGTCATACCATATACACAAGTTAATAAAATCTACTTTTGGTAATTTCCATCTCCTGCCTCTCTCTTGGGGCATGCATTTTTTACATTGACTTTGTGGCCATAAATACCTAGCCTCACTTGGCACACCTTTGCTTTATGAATTAAGAGATTTATGACTTTAGCCTTCTACTTCACGTGATCAGGTTATTGACAGATCCCATTCTGGTGCTGTACTTTTACTGTCATGGGTTTTGTTCCCCTCAGGTATGTTGAGTCTAAAAAGGACAGAGTCACGGTAGTCTTCAGCACAGTGTTTAAGGATGACGACGATGTGGTCATTGGAAAGGTGTTCATGCAGGTATGGAGTAGGCATCTTGGAGGGAAACCAGGGCATGGTGATTTATACCTTTGCACCAAAATACACCATAATTATAGAAAAGAGAACTAGCAGCTCTGTTGATGCTGGAACTTGTTGAAGATTTAACTAAAAATCCCCACCAAATTCACTGAATGTTATATTTTTTCATAGTGGTTCTAGTCTTTTGCAGGACAGGACTAGAAGAATTGAGTATTAAACATACTAACTACGACCGAGTATTAAGTATCCTTCCTACCATGGGGTCTTAGAACTAAAGCTTGGTCAAGTTTCCTACCCTTTTTTATTTCCTCAGATTTCTAGCAAGGTCTGCTCTTGGCTTGGTTTAGTCCTAAGATCTTTCCAGAATGGAGTCTATAGCAAATTCTTAAGTAGTAGATAATGAGTTGACAGGTGGAATTGTTGACTTGACAGAGGAGAGACTGGGCATGAGTTTGGATGAGTCACCGTAGAGCACGTCCCTCAGAAGCAGCTCATCTTCTAAGAAGAATAATGGGGGTTAACAGGACATTTTGTAATTGGGTTTTTGGTGCAGTTGCACTCAAGTCATTGGACACCTATTGTGGCTTTGTCATGTTGTCTGCTAGCCAATTACTTGCTGGCTCTAGGACATGAGAGTTCATTGGTCGGATTGTCCAGGCTGGTTTCTTTTCAGATGGCTTAGCATTCAAAATCTAGTACAGTGATTAAATTTTTTAAAAATTTTAATCCTTCATTCTGTTCCTTAGCAGAGTGATGAAGATTTTTAAACTCTGAGACAGAATCTTTTTTGCAAAATAAAGTTGGACGACAGCTGTGTTTAACAATGAGGATACTTTATGTGTAGCCTTCTGAGTGGCTAGGGAGATTGTCAAAAGTGATATCCTCAATTTGACCCATCTCTAGTGGCTTTTTGTGTTTTGGTTAATTAATCAGAAACTCTAGTTTGGGAGTTCCTATGCAGAAAAATTGGAATATTGACACTTCAGCATTTGCAAGTACTGAACTTGATGAAAGAATATATATGTAGATACATATGTCTTGGATCCTAAAAGTAAGCCTCTAGACGGGCATTCCATGCATTTTTATGCAGAACTGACAAGGGAATTAAGTACAGTAGTGTATATTTAGATTTGGCTAGTTTTTTTTTTTACCAGTCTTCCATTTTATTCCAGGAAACAACTTATTTTTATACTTTAAACAAATCTTATCTTGGAGAGTTTACTGGAGATTTGTTCCTTAGAAGAATTTTGTTTTTGATTTTTTTGAGGCAGTGTCTCAACACTGTTGCCTGAGCTAGAGTGCAGTGAGGTCATCATAGCTCACTGCAACCTCACACTCCTAGGCTGAAGCGATCCTTCCTGCCTGAGCCTCCCGAGTAGCTGACACTACATGCGTGCACCACTGCATCTGACTAGTTTTTCTATTTTTTTTAGGAACGGGATCTCACTCTTACTCAGGCTAGTCTCAAACTCCTGACCTCAAGCAATCCTCCCACCTCTGCCTACAAAGTGCTAGGATTACAGGCATGAGCCACTGTGCCTGGCCTTTGCATATGAATTTAAACTCCTCCCTCAAGGTACCTGTGGTTGGACACTTAATCTAAAAGGCAAAACAAAGTCTCTTTTGCATTTTTGCTTTAACATTGTTTCTAGTTAGTGACTCCTGGTGCAGTGCAGGCTAGATGGTGTCTAGGAACGTGAAAAGGCTGTGCTCAGAAAGTCATCTGCCCTCCCACCCTCCCCAAATTCGGAGGCTGGGGTAATTTAGAAAACTGGACCTTTGCTGGGGCTTTCCCCAAAAATAAATTGTCTGAGTTTTGTCCTGGGCCTAGAATTTTAAATTTCTAGGAGAAAGGAGACCAATGGATGCCCGGCACAGAAAGTTGTGCCCTAGGAACTCTGAAGTTCCTCATGGTCACTAATCTGCTTGCTGTGGGCCTTTGTGGACTTTCCCCTGCCAGCATGCACATCTAACTTGAGCAGAATACAGGTCCTGCCTTTGTCATTTGGCAGGCAGGCTCTGAGGGATGCATACTACCTTTAGGAAGAAGACAGGCAGTTTATTCCTCCAGTCACATGGGTGTCTTCCTGCTTACGTTGGTGTATTATTATAGGCATACCAACTGAGTGCTGGAGAATGTCTGGTGGATGTCATCATTTCAGGACTCATTCCGTGAAAAGCAATAGGTCCGGTAGTTTTGCTTTTGGAGATTAGCTTATAATGAACTAGAATTCTTTTCATATTATAAGATCTTAAAGTCAAGTTAGTAACTAAGTAACTGAGAAAAGTTAAATGGAAACCACTGGTTTCTATATGTTCAGGGACAAGACATAAGCAGTCTGCCTCTTAGTTGTGAAGATGTTATTTTGAGGGCCCTTTCTACCTGTTTGCGTGTTTATATCTATAGGATGTTTTCCTGAACTGGGAGCACTGAGGTCCCAGTGGCAATTATATAGAAGTCCATGTTTACACCTCTGATTTAAGATGCTACCCTTATGATATAGTAAATTCCTACAGATATTTGGATTTATTCTGAATTTTCTGATAAATTGTACTTTGATGGAAGAGAAAAATAATATGATGTTCAGAAGACATCCTAGCCAGAGAAGAAAGAGGCAATATTGCTGGTTTACATGTAACAAAGACATTAATGATGATGGAGGGCTGTTTGGGCTGGTTTGTTTTTTAAGTTGTATTTAAGAAAGAGAACCAAGAAGCAAAGACATAGATTATCTGAAGGATCATCCCAAACTAGAAGCATATTGTTAACTGAATCTTAAATATATTATTTTCCATACACAGAACTGATAAAATGCTAATAAGTCACCACAGGTTTACAAATACCCCCATCTTGTTGTGAACACCACATGTACCTGTGAACTGGAGCCTTAAAGACACTTAATAAACACAAAAAAATGGAGATGGTTATTTATCTGTTCTGTTTGATCCTCTGAGGCTGAAGAGTAAAACCAATAGAAGTTAGAAAGCTTCCTAACCCCTTTGCAGAATGAAAGATGTTGTCTAGAGAAGGGCAATTTCAGAAACTTTGCTTTGGGAATTTCTATTTGGGATGATCTTGACTCCTTCTCTTCTTCCCCAGCTATTGTTCTTTGCGGGAACAAAATGTGTTCAAAAAGAAGCTAATGTAACCCAGCTTATAATCATTTCTTTTCCACCAACCATCAGAAGCCAAGTAGTGCTTGCTTGAGAGGCAATATGCAAAATAGGTTAGGCCCCAGATTGGGCATTGGGACTTACGTGTTCTTTCCTTTGCCACTAATTGCTGAGGGCTTGCTGATGAGCGTATATTCTCCCTGCCTGTAAATGGAAATAGGCACTGCTCCTTCCTTTACTGAATCAGCTAGGGTAGAAGTGCTTTCTTTCGCTTAGCAAGCCATGTGCTAGACAGCCACTTTGAAGGACAGGAATAGACACAAAGATGAATAGAATAAAGCAGGATCTTTGGCATGAGGAACTCATTACCTGGTTAAGGCCAGATGCCTTAATGAATAGGACAGTGTCATAGTAGAGGTTTATAGAAAAGACATGGCAACTCCAGCAAGAGAGCAGCCACCTGCCCTGGCTGTTGGAAATGGCCCTGTGGAGGAGGTGATATTTTATCAGCAGTGGAGGAGCACTGCAGACCACACAGCTCTGTAACCATGCCTTCCCTACTCCTCGGATGAAGAGGCCTTGCAAAGCCTATGGCCATCCTGCCATCATCTTGGAAGACCCACTCAATGGGTGAGATTTTAATCATTCGGTGTCACTGGCATTGCTAGAAAATCTAGTTCTGTTCTTGCAAATCTGATTGAGAGAAGGACGCCTTATCTTTTGTCCGTTTACATAGGAATGCACGGATGGTAAAAGCCCGAAGTTTAGAGATTGGAACACGGAAGGAATGGCCTGATTTTTACACCCTCAGTCATTTTTCTGTAGTTTGAGGCTGGATATATTTTTGATGAGCTCTTACACAGAGAGGGTGGTATCCAAGACTGTTCAAGAGCCAGAATTAAAATCAGTGTTTACTTCTCACGGCACATGGTCTCCCTTTCTTTATGAACACTGCAGCAACTCAACTTCTTTAACTCCATTGTCTTCTGCCCCCAGGAGGGGTTTAAGTTTGCTCTAGAGCTTTGATTGATGAATTCTTAACAGTAACAGGATCTCAGATTCCTAAGTGAAACAAGACTGTGTAAAGGCCCAGAGCCCAGAGAACGTGTGGTATTCATGAAACTGGAGTGGGCGTTGGTGAGCGATGAACAATTGGTTGACTCATGAGGGGCTTTTTATGCATAGGTAGAAGGAGTTAAGACTTCAGCTAAAGGTAACAGCGCTTAAATTTACCCAGTGCCTTGCAGTTTGTTGTCTGTTTAGTCTCAGATGTATTAATAATTTTATCACCTATGTTGGTCCAAAATAAGAGAAAGGGAAGAACTGGCCACAGTGGCTCACACCTGTAATCCCAGCACTTTGGGAGGCCAAGGCAGGAGGATCACTTGAGGCCAGGAGTTCGGGAGCAGCCTGGTCAATGTGGTGAGACCCCATCTCTGGGGAAAAAATATTTTTTTTTAGATTAGCTGGGTGTGGTGGTGCATACCCTTAGTCCAGCTACTTGGGAGGCTGAGACAGGAGGATTGCTTGAGCCCAGGAGTTTGAGGTTTCAGTGAGCTGTGATAATGCCACTGCACTCCAGTCTGGGTGATAGAGTGAGACTCTGTCTCAAAAAAAAGAGAGAGAGAAAGGGAAAAGGATTATTAACAGTGTTTTCATCACATTTTGAAGATCTCACTTTAAGTACTTTGCAGTCTCTCCCTTTTGAATCTGAAGTGCACTGATAGCCTCCAGCACTTGTAATATTTCAGGTTTGGTGTAGTTTTATTTTTAACCATCTGCTGGTTCAGAGGGCTAACAAAAGTCGCACTGCACAGGGCAAACCACATAGCATAGGTTGCCGTTCATCCTACACCCACTTCTCTTCTGGTTGCTTTTGCTTTGTCTTGGCAGGAGTTCAAAGAAGGACGCAGAGCCAGCCACACAGCCCCACAGGTCCTCTTTAGCCACAGGGAACCTCCTCTGGAGCTGAAAGACACAGATGCTGCTGTGGGTGACAACATTGGCTACATCACCTTTGGTGAGAAGGGTGCCCTTGCCACTTTTGTGCAGCTTTATTGAGTTCACACTGCAGAATGCCTAAACCTTGGTTAACATTTTAAGATGGGCAAAAGTAGGCATACCAAGTTGTTCCTGTTGCCATTGCTGTAACTATAGGAAGGGTGTCACAGAGCATTAATTACAGAGCAGGCTATGTGCTATTTTTGTATGGTAATCATTTCCTTTTTCTTTTTTCCTCGTTTTTCTTAAGTCTTAAAAAATCTTAAGACTGAACTGTAATGTCAGTAGTTAAGCATAGAGCCACATAAGCATTGCCAAGCAGCTGGATGGGAGTTCTCTGTCATTTGGCATTTCTTGGTTTTTTGCTTATAAAGCCTGAGCTCCAGCCATGATTCACATATTCCACTTTTACGCTGGAGAAACTCAAGTCTTCCTTCCTTCAGTTGCTTCAGCCTCATGAGCTGGCTGATTATTATAGCTGACAGTTTGGAATAACAGGTCATTCACACTCTGCACCTGATGCCACTGGAATAACTCCTTTTGTGAAATTTTATGTAATTCACCTCAGTGCTGAATGTGTACCTGTTTATTGGTGACAAATGAGTTGATTTACCATATTTCATTGATCTAAGCTGTACATTTTTTTTCACTTTGTCTTTTAAGTTGGGATGCATCTTACAATTTGTGGCATGTCAGAGTCTAATTGGCACCATTTTTCTCTTGCGGTACATAAAATTATGACAGACTTAAAGTCATAAGTACCTTACGTTATTTGAAATATAGTTATCTCCTACTTGGTATTCATTTCTTTTCAGGCCAGGGCAAATTGACGCAGGAATCGCAGCCTTTCTTAGGAGGCATTCCTTTTCCTTTCAGCAAAACTTTTAGATAACCTCGGGGGATTTTGCAGTTAGTGAGACCAATGGGTAGAGGAGGTACAGCAGATAGAGGATTCCAAAACGCCAGAGGGAGAGGGGTGCAGGTGTGCTCCGGTGCAAAAGACTGCGTGGCGACTGCACGGGTCTTCAGGTGGCTGGGCCACAGGGTGGACTTTGCTCAGCCCCAGCAAGAGCAGCTCCTCCTGCCTGGCCTGTCAAGAGGGTTCAAGTCCTTATACCTTAGTGTTTGGTTATCACAGCAAAAATATGGGATATTCTCTGGCGTCTAGTTTCTCTGAAGGCTTTCTCTGTATTTTAGCACCAAGGACCCAGGATAGGTATCTTTATTTCCTAATCTGATTTCTTCAGGTAAACTGTTTCCCAGATAGCCAGTTCTTGTCACCCTGGAGTGTGCCGAGCTGCAGAGACAGAAGCTAGTAGGAGTGTGGCAGACAGGGGATCGATTTCAGAATGCACAGCTGCAGAATTCAGGCCTGTAATGAGTGGCCAGGGTCAAACCCTGGTTTTTCCATGACGGGCTCCTCCTTTTGTACTCATTGGCACATCCCCTGGTTATTCCTTCCTTGTCTCGACAAAACCCTAACAGAGCCTAGGAGTGCTGGAACAAGTGGATTGTACTTAAGCATAGAGACAGTGAGGTTCACTGTAGGCTGTTGTTCTTCCCGGCCCTTTGGCATTTGTGTTACACCCTGACACCTTGTTTGTGTCCCCACCCTCAGTGCTGTTCCCTCGCCACACCAATGCCACCGCTCGAGACAACACCATCAACCTGATCCACACGTTCCGGGACTACCTGCACTACCACATCAAGTGCTCTAAGGTGAGGGCGCCCACATCTCAGCTCCTGTGCTGTGAGTCTGTCTTCCCATACATAAGAGCTCAGAGCTCCTAACAAAAGTTCTTCCTGCAGTTCAGGCTGTGGATCTGACTCTTAAGTAGATAGTTCTAGAGGCTTCAAGAAATCATGGCCTTTCTTCATCGAGCCACTATATCTCCAGATTGCTCACTTTCCTGCTTCCCTGCATGGCCTAGGTCAGTCCCAGGGTGTGTGTTCCCAAACTTTCCTGATGACATCTCCTAATGAAAACAAAGCTGTCTTTCTAGAACATGACTCTGCTTCAGTACCTGTTGTGTTTGTTCCCAGGCCTATATTCACACACGTATGCGAGCAAAAACATCTGACTTCCTCAAGGTGCTTAACCGCGCACGGCCAGATGCCGAGAAAAAAGAAATGAAAACAATCACGTAAGTAGGGCGGTGCCATAGCAGGCCACCTACCCCTCCCAAGCTCGCCAAGAAGAAAGCAGTGGGTGTTAGTGGCCTCGCCCTCCAGGTATCTGGACAGCAGCTATGTGTGAGGCCAGCAGGTCTGGGCAGATAGACTGAAGATGGGATTAACGGTTTTTCACTCGTGAATGGGCCAGCATGGGTTTCCGTTTTTCTACACCTGTGAGCTGTGAGAACGGCAGCCAGGAAAAAAGCAAGGGGACCTTTTTACCAAGAAGCTGTAGTCTCTTTGGGCCTGAGTCGAGAGCTTGGTCTTTCCCTTCTCGTGGCCTTCCTGGAGAAATTGAACAAGTTGCTTTAGGGTATTTAGTTGAGTAAATAAGCCTGGAACCACCCTTCAAGTGTTCTTTTTCCTGGTCCTCTTCTCGGCAGGAAGTTTGCATGGAGAGGAAGGTTTTTATCAGGGATGGAAATGATGAGTAGAGCTCTAAACATTTGTGGCTCTGAGTGCCAGAGAGGCCAGCATGGCCTAGAGCCTAGAGAGTTCTGTCTTTGTGCAAGGTGCTAGATCTTGGTTCCCATGGTGAAATTTAGGCAATCCTCTTCACAAGATAAGTCATACGTGCTTATCTGCTGTCTTTTGGGCAGTTTGAACTAAAGGTCTTGAGGTAAACCAAGCCTCTCCTCACAGCCAGTGTATTTGCCAACACCCAGTACTCTTGGGGCAGACCTTTGGGAGGTCTGGTACATATAGGGCTTCATGCTCCTTCGCCTGGCATGTGAGGCTTCTACCAAGTTAGTTTCTGCTGCCATTCAAAAGGATGTGAGTACCTGAGCAATAAGTGAGGGCTTTCGGTCCCAGAAACATCAGACGTTTACACAAAGCCATTTAAGTCATCCCTGACTTCCTTTCTCTGTAGCAGCTCTGTGTCTGCCACCCAGAGCCTAAGGAATGGTGTTCAGTCTAGATAGTCCTCTGCTCAGAGAGAGGTGTCCAAACACCATGCAATGAAATGGCAGCATTGTTTGTTCTACTCTGCAGGTTCTTGGCAGATCCTAAACTGGGCAGAGTGACCCAAAGTTGGGTTGGGCAGGTGAGGGGGTGTGCCTTGGGACACATGTACTCTCTCTGCCCCGCCAGAGCCTGATCTTCATCCTAGCGTCTACAGTTTCCCCTTTCCCTGCTTGCTCTTCATAGGGTGCTTTTCTCACTGGGCACCACTTTAGTGACTTCGAGTGCAAGGCAGCCAATTTCATGCTGCTTTCAGGGCCCAATAGAGAGATAGGCAGTTTGGCAGAGCCCAGGAGGTGACCTGGGTGGGCTGTCAGAACCAGACTGGAAGGCTGGAGTAGTTCCTAGGATCGGAATAGTTCCAAGGCTGCCTGTGTCACCTTCAGCCCCAGTAACTGCTTATCCAGTCAGGAGGAGGGCCCACCAAGCAGCCACTGCCCTATTCCACAGCCAGCAGACAGTCTTGGGAGTCACTGCCAAGTGAATGCAGTTGTATGGTGGGCAAGGATGGCCACCTATCCTGATGGGGGACCTGGGAAAGGATGAATCCTTGAAATGAACAAATCGTCCATAAACCACCTTCTTGGGACTTAAAAGAACAGCTCTGCCCTTGTCTGTTCTGTGACCTCTCTTTGGCAGAGTTAGGTCCCAGAAAGGAGAAGCGGATGTAGGCATCTACATCCACCCTGAAAACCAGATCATGTTACTAATGGTGGGTAGGAGTTAAGTGGCTCAGCTATGAGCAGGAGAAGCTGGGACCTCCACATTACAGAGCAGGAAGAGTCTGCAGAAGTGTGGACGGGGTGAAATAAGGTGGTGGGCCTGCTGTGAGAAAGAGGGCCCTGGATCAGAAGCTGACCATCAGAGTCAGCACCCCTCAGTGTGCTGCCCAGAATTGAATACTCATGAGCTTTTCATTTGGTGGGAAGGGTAATAAACTGTACCTTTATTTTGGAGTGGATGAGACATTCAGGGCAGGAAAAATATAGTGCCCTTTTTTTTGTTGTTGTTGGTCTGGTTTGGGTTTTTTGCCCTGATTTCCTATAGTTCTCAGCTTGAGTTTCCAGGCTGTTTTACCACATATCTTTAGGTACCAGTTAGAGGCTGTCTTTGGAAACCAGCTGACCCTTCTGGAGAAACCTGGTTAGAACGGGGACACCTCATCTCAGGAGCCTAGACCCAGACAATGTGTTACAGAAGCCAGAGTGTAGTCACCACATGATTACAGAAATGCCTTTAACCTTGAAGGTTTTGATTGCTTTGAACCTCTTGTCCCCATGGTGAAAGATAAGGAATTGCTATCTGGGAGCCCTGAAAGGTAGACAGTTGAGTCCAGTATGAAATTCAGGTACATCTAGGCCATCCAGAAATTGTAGATGAGGGATTGTCCTATCTAACATGGTAATGTCTTTATGGACTTAACACAGATATTCCCTTGTATCCCAAAGTATTCAATAGGAAGGAAGAGATGATGAAACCATTCTATGAAAACTGGATCTTAGCCCGTGCCCTGTGGTTCCAACACCTCTGCCCAAGGAATCTAGCACTTTCCACCTCTTATTTGGTGTCTCTTTGGGATCCCATCTAGTCCAGGAGTGTGGGGTGGGAGGAAAGGGCAGCCAGAAACTGGCCTTCACACTTCTCTGTCCTTTTGAAGGGGGAAGACGTTTTCATCCCGCTAACTCTTGGGAATAGGAGGAGGAAGCGGCTGGCAACTGAAGGCTGGAACACTTGCTACTGGATAATCGTAGCTTTTAATGTTGCACCTCTTCAGGTTCTTAAGGGATTCTCCATTTTGGTTCCATTTTGTACACGTTTGGAAAATAATCTGCAGAAACGAGCTGTGCTTGCAAGGACTTCATAGTTCCCAAGAATTAAAAAAAAAAAGGAATTCCACTTGATCAACTTAATTCCTTTTCTTTATCTTCCCTCCCTCACTCCCCTTCCCTCCCACCCTCTTCCAGGCTGTTTCGCTTTGCAATATGTTACTGGCAATGAGTTGCAGGATAATGCAATCTTAACTTGTTTTCTCCTAAGTATTTGAGTTCAGAACTCCTGTATCTAAAGAAATACGGTTGGGGTCATTAATAAAGAAAATCTTTCTATCTTACATGAGAATTTGCTGGGTTTCTGGACTGTGAGTCCAAAAGAGAGAGGAGAAGGGAAGAAGAATAGACCTGCATTGCCCTTGGACCTGCAAACCTGAGCTGGAAAGCCTTAGGTTCAAGTGCCTATCAGGTCTAGATCCTCACCTCCCCTAGAGGAGAGAACAGCTGGCCAGTGAGCTATAAATAAACTTGAACATGCTTCCTGTAAAGTTTGGTCCCTGAGACTGCCTGGCTGCTCATGAGTGGCCAAGAAGCTCCCCAGTGACAGGCAAATTAAAGTGTTTTCTGGTTTATTTCTTTATCATGGATAACATACAGCATTTCCCAAAATGTGTGCCTCCGTGTGTGTGGTTATACAAGACATGATGAGTATTTAGGTGTGGATCTGATGCAAACTAACTGGCCACAGTTTCTCTTTCTTAAACAGCAGCCCAAAAGACGGGCACTCAGGGACATGCTCGCCTGACAAACAGTACAGAACCTAGTGGAGCATGCTGTCCCCTAGCAGGACACTGACCTCTGAAATAAAGTTGATTCAGAAAGTGCTCTTGGTAAGGAATTATCAGGAGAATTTTAGCAGCACCTGAAATGGTCTGAGTGCTGTCCTAATGGTTTCTCCCTTCCTGCTTTCCCTTTTAATTTGTCTCCATCTAGAACAGCATGTTTCAATCTGGTTTGACACCCATTAATGAATTGTGAACTCAACTGACACAATCAGTATTTTTTTTTTCCTAAACTGTTGATTTTGAGATAACTGTAGATTCACATATGGTTGTAAGAAGTAACACAGGGAGATCCTGTGTACCCTTTACCTGGTCCCCCCCCCCCCACGCCAGTGGTAACATCTTGCATAACTATAGTACAGTATCACTGTCAGGAAGGTGACATTGGTATAGTCTACCCACATGCTTCAGATTTTACCAGTTTTACATGCACTCTTTAGTGTGTGTAGTGTATTTCTAGGCATTTTTATCATATATGTAATTTTGTGTGACACCAGCATTTTTATGAAATGGAATAGTATGGATTAGATCAATCAGAGTGCATTGCACCTATTCAGGGTAAGTATTGATTTGGAAATCAATCATGTGTTTTCATTACGTACACACATCATGACTGGATTGTAGAAATGTCTTTTTACTATGAGTCACTGAAGAAGTTTGAAAGCCAGCAGACTTCATTTTACTTAACTGAAATGGGCTCCTAGAGAGCTTGGGGTGCTCTGATTTCTAATTGGCTGCTATTGGGGTGCCCTTGGTCACCTACATCTGGTAGATGGAAAACCTGGGTAAGTTAGATATATCAAAAGAAAGTGACATATGCATTCTGTACCCCATGAGTTATTTGAGGGTATTTTTGACTAGAACCAGTTTTTGCTGCTGCTTTTTTTTTTTTTTTTTTTTTAAAGAGACAGAGTGTTGCTATGTTGCCCAGCCCAGGTGGGACTCAAACTCCTGGACTCAAGCAGTCCTACCGCCTTAGCCTCCAGAGTAGCTGGAACTACAGGGGCACACCAGCACGTTCGGCTGTTTTTGCTTTCTTCCTGACTTTAGAACATAACTCTAATATGTTGGAACTCACTATACTCTCTTGCCAATAGTGGGAATCAGATTTCTGAAAAGTGCTATAGATGGCAAAACCAAAGTCACTTAGAAAATACAGGGTTAGGAGGAAAACAAAAAGGCACTAAATATTTTTTACAGGAGTAAATCCTAAGGAAGCATCTAATGCCAAGACATTTTGTCAGCATTAAAAATCCATGCTAGGCCAGGCGCAGTGGCTCACTTTGGGAGGCTGAGGCGGAAGGATCACTTGAGGCCAGGAGTTAGAGACCAGCCTGAGCAACATAGCAGAACACTGTCTCTGCAAAAGATTACTAAAAATTAGCTGAGCGTGGTGGCGTGCACCTGTAGTCCCAGCTACTCAGGAGGCTGAAGCAGGATTGCTTGAGCCCGGGAGCTCAAGGCTGCAGTGAGCTATGATCACACCACTGCACTCTAGCCCAGGAGGACAGAATGAGACCCTGTCTCAAAAAAAAAAAAAAATCCATGCTGGGTAAACCCCTATCCAGATTCACTCCTTTCTCTTCCCCCATTTCCAAGACACTTGGCATTAGCATGGATCTGGTCTCAAAGACCCTGACTCTTTGTGGGCCTGGAGGCCCGATGTAGCTCCATTTGGGTCCTGATGAGGATGGGGCATGCTGAGGGCATGGCTGGTCCGGTCTGGAGAGGAACAAAACTATGTTTTGGAGACAAAGTTCAGTTTGAATCCAGGTTCCACCACTTAAGAGCTATGTGACAGCAAGGTTTTTTTTTTTGAGACAGGGTCTTGCTCTGTCACTCAGGTTATAGTGCAGCCGCGCCATCATAGCTCACTGCAACTTCAAACTCCTGGGCTCAGGCGATCCTCCTGCTTCAGCCTCCCGTGTAGTTGGGACTACAGGCATGTGCCACCACGCCCGGCTAAGCAAATTTCTTAATCTGAGTCCTGATGGCCTCACCTTTAATTGAACGTAACACCACCTTCCTCACAGGGCTTTTAAAAGGAAAAGAGAGTAGACAAATGCCTGTCACATCATATGTATTATAATGTCTATAATTATTTGTAATTCCATTTAATAAATCCTTGTTCCCTTTATACCCTCAAGAGGATCAGAAGTGACAGGGTTACTGCAGAAACAAAGTCCAGCATAAGCTGAGCCTCATTTTGTTGGTGTTTTCCAGGCCTTCCCCAAGATAGTTGGTATTTTGGTATTTTCCCCTTCTTGGATGGCCCTTACTGCAGGGGGCAGGCAGGCGGGAATCTCCATATCTGGATAAACTGGGACCTGGGCAAGCTAAGAACAAGGAGCTTGGCAGGCAGGAAGTGGAAGGATGGGGTCAGGGTGGGGGGTTGAAACCAGAGAAAGGAAATGGCCCTAGCTGCTGCATCAGCCTTCTCATGGGAGCTGGTCCTTGGAGTTAACCATTTGGTTCCCTGCATTCTCACTGGGAGTAGTGCTGATGGGCCCTTGACCCAACAGCTCCCAGAGCCTGGCTCTACTCTGGTGGTGGTGTGGGATTCAAGCAGTGCTGCCCCCTTCTGGGGATTGCTAAAAGCACCGCAATTTCCGTGGCACCCAGCATCAGTATCTGACCCAGACAGCCACCCCAGACCTGGAGAATCTGGCGGTTTAGACCTAACAGGAAGACAGGATTTGTTCTACCCATACAGATGAGTTAGGGCTTCCTGAAGCCAGGTTTGTGTCCAGAGCCTCTGGGCTCTAAAGGGTTCATCTGCCCTTGCCTGTGGGGAGTTGAGTGTTGAACAGTGGTGCAGGGAGGTTAACCAGGGTCCAGGGTTAGTACCCCCAGCCTTCGTGTATCAACCCAGCCCCAGACTTCATGGGTCAGCAGAGAGGAATTCCAATACCTATGAGAATGGGAGTGGACAGAGGAGGCCCAGGAAGAAGGATCCTGTGCCAGTCTAGATTGGTCACCCTGAAGCAGACTCTACCTCAGAAAAACAGAACTGGGTCTGGGGCGCAGAGTCAGCTGGATGGAGCATCTGAAAACTGCTTGCATCTCTGTGGGTGGAGGGGAGAAGCCAGGGGATGAGTCAGTCCCAGGGCTTGAGGGAGCAGAGAGGAACTAGATGATCCAGTAAGGAAGAAACGGCTGAACGGGGAGCAGAACCCAAGCTCCCCAGCTGCCATCCGCCTAAGTTGTCCCGCGCCCACCCCCCCCCCGCGCCCCCAACATGTCATTCCACACGCAGTGTTTAGACAGAGCAGCGAAGAAGAAACACAGACATCCTGGATCCTGTAGGGAGGAGGCCAGGGCTGGGAACGAGGAGGTCTGTTTATTCCTGGCAGTCCCATATCCAAGCGGCCCCACGCCCACTTGTGTCCAGACCCCAGGGTGAACTCTCCCAGAGCCTCTGACTTCTGCCCAACCAGACAGTGTGGGTCCTGGGCTCAGGAGCTGGAACCCAGTGGCCTCCTGCCCACCAGCTCCCTTGAGGATGGGTTTGAGGGCTAGACGCTTTCCTCTTCCCACTTTTTGTCCCAGTGGAAGTCCCGCCTCTCCAGGCCCCCTGACTGGCTGTGCAGGGCTGGCAGACAGACTCGTCAGGCCTGCAGCCCTTCGGGCCCAGGTTTCCCCAGAGAGTAGCGAAGTCCCCTTGCTCTGTCGGCTGGTGCTCTTCAGCCAGGAAGTTTTTTCTAATGTCTCACCCCCAGCTTTCTTGCTACAGTATTTGCCTGTTCCCTCCTATTTCTGACCTTAAGGGAGTGTGGTCAGGCTTCTCCCCATCACCCCAAAGCTGCACTCAGTACAAGGTAGAAATCAGAGCACCACACCTCTTGGCTTCCTATCCTTGACCTTGCCCTTCCCTTTCGTTGTACCTGCTTTCCTCGGTTTCCCTGTAGAGCAAAAGCATCATTCCCCTCTTGCTTTTCATAGGCTCCCTATCTGCCTTCCTGAACAGAGTTGTATCTTAAGAGGGGACAGGTGCAGAAAAAGGCAGAAATTCTAATAATGTTAATAATAGCTGTCTGTCATTGAGTGCTTGTGTGCCAAGTGCTGTGTGCCAGGTCCTATCATGTTACCTTGTTTAGTCTCACAATAGGTAAGTACAATTATGAGTCTCATTTTACAGATGAGAAAACTAAGGCAAGAGAACGTCAGTAATTTTCCTAAGTTCACACAGCTAAAAATATAGGATCCCAGACAGCTCTGATTCCAACATTGGCTCATGCCTCTTAATCATCATGGAGGGGAAGGAGAGATGACCCCCCATCAAGTGTCAGGCATTGGGGTGTACGCAATCACACGTTATCACATGGCATTCTCCACGACAACCTTAAGAGGTGGTTTTTCTTGTTCCCATTTTACATAGGGGAAACTGAGGCCTAGCGGTAGCTTGCCCAAGGTCACGTTCCCACGGCCATTTGTACATCATAGCCCAGAACTTGACTCAGAAAGTAATAAGTAATGAAAGTGTGGAATGACCAGATTCAGGAGGGCAAGGCTGGCCTTGTAAGCTGAAAGGTCCATCAGGTGATAGGATGGGGCCAGTGAAGACCCTCAGGCCCCAAACCCCCACCGCTGTGATCATCACACACATCACCTGTAGCAGGTGGCAGAGTATGGAGCTGGCTGTGCTGTCAGCTGGCTGGCTGCTCCCAGGGTTTAAGGCTTATAAATGTAAATACATTAGCTAAAGCAGGAAGTGGGGAAGGGTAGACTAAATCATTATTATTCATGAACCGGAATGAATTTGTCAGATTAGCTGGGCACTAGCAAGTAAGAGGGCGCCAAGCTGAGGTAGGAGAGCCACCACCTAGTGGCAAGGTGTGTCCAGTAGGCTGGGGCCGGGCGCACTAATACAGAAGGATACAGCCGGCAAGGGGTTGCTGCAGCTCAGGATGTGCCAGGTCCCACCCCCGGGGCGGGACCACGACTCTACGGGCCCTGCGTCTACTGGATGCTGCTACTCCATCCCTCTGGGAACCCAGGCAGGGTCAGAGCCCTGCCTGGCCCGCTGTTCCCACAGAGCTGAGGCACCATGCACTCGCCAGCCAGGACACCAGACGTGGTCTGAAGCCCTGCAGGGCTGGCTGCAGCAACTCCCCGCCACTGAGGAAAACCCAGGCTGGAGGCTGAGCGGGCCACAGACATGTGAGTAGCTACCCGCCCCATCCCCCTGGGCCACACCTCATGACCTCAGCCCCAGATCCTGGAGAGGCCACTGCACCCAGCCCAAGCCACCAGCCCCTCCGGGGTGTGAGGGTGGCGCGGCCAGCATGCCGCTGGGAAATCACACTGGCAGGCTGCTCCCCGGCTTCTTACTGCCCTGGTGGAAGTGGGGTGGAGAGAACCATGCCAGGCTAGGGCTGGGAACTCCGGCTCAGGTCAGGTTTGGGGTAACGGACTCTGAGTCTCACGGGGTTTAATAAAGATGACGGTGCAAGGAGGAAGGGGACCAGAAACTGGAGGGCCTCTGGAGAGGGAAAGATGTCCTGGGCAGAGGCTCAGGGGAGATGATTGAGGAAGAGGAAGCAGGGGCCGAGGGGAAAGGGGCCCAGGAGTGCAGGGGCTTGGAGGCCCAGGTTAGTGCACTGGAGAACCTGAGAATGGAGGGGATCATCTTCCTCTCAGCTCAGGTGGCCACAGGGCCCTGATCCTCTGATCTGGAGGGGGTGGGGAGTAGGAATCCTTTCCTTATTGACTTTAATCCTAGCAACAGTCGCAGCTCCCCTGTTGACAGAAGCAGGAGCTCCGACAGGACCCAGGACCCCTCCCCCGTCCCCAGGATATGGCTGCGGGGCGTGGCACTGGAGGACTGAGACCAAGGAGTGAAGTGAAGGGGAGGACAGGGACAGAACAGAGCCACAGAAAGACCAGGCCCTACCCAGTGGCTACTCCTCCCTGTCCTCTGGGCTCAGCTTCAGGCCCTGGGGGGGGGGGTCTCTCCTTGCTGCTGGCATCTCCACATTCACTGCCAAGTGTCCCTCCCCTGCTCCTTTCCTCCCTCCGGTTCCCAGGAAGGGCCCTGTTGCTAGTGTGGAGCAAACGAGTCAAGTTTATGGGCTGGAAGTCCTACCCGGAGGCTGCCCACTGAACTGTAATGGGCTACAAGGACAGATGGGGGAGGAGTGCAGGGGACAGAGCACCCCATTTGTGCCCCAGACCTGGCCCAAAGGAGCCTCTTGCCTGATAGCTGGCTAGAAGACCACTGCGCACCAGCCGGACTTGTCCTCTCTTTTGGTTCATTTTGGAGCCACCCAGGTGGAGGGCAGGATGCACAGCTCCTCTCTGCCGTACACGTGGGGCTGGGCCGCTCTGCCTTGTAGTCTAAACAGAGGCAGAAACACAGCTGCCCAGGGGAGACCAGGCAGATAGCAGAAGTGGGTAAAGCTGGCCTGGTGGGGACTGTCTGAGGGCAGCCACCAGTAAGCTCCACTGGCTGCTACCATACAGGTATGTTGCCAGGCCTGATTTTTTCAAGAAAAACCAAAAATATAGTATGAATTTTATATAAATTTTTAACTGGCAGCTAATTGAAAAATTGTGTATATCAGCAAAGAGGATATGGCCCCCAGCCCGTGGGTCTGCACCCTCTGGATTAATGTGCGGTCCCCACCAGGACAGCAACCTGCACCCTGTCCTAACTCTGGTGCCCCGTCCTCCATGTAGGCGTGCCGGCTGCTGCACCAGGCCTGCTCCATCCCCAGGCCCAAGATGACAGCCAACGGCACTGAGGAGTGGTCCAGCCCTGTTCCCAAGGGGGCTCTCGAGCTCTCCCTGGCCCTGGCAGGCCTCATTGTCGCTGCCAACCTGCTCCTGGCCCTGGGCATCGCCTGTGACCGCCGTCTGCGCAGCCCACCTGCTGGCTGCTTCTTCCTGAGCCTGCTGCTGGCCGGGCTGCTCACAGGGCTGGCGCTGCCCACACTGCCAGGGCTGTGGAGCCAGAGCCGCCGGGACTACTGGTCCTGCCTCCTCCTCTACTTGGCTCCCAACTTCTCCTTCCTCTCCCTGCTCGCCAACCTTCTACTGGTGCACGGGGAGCGCTACATGGCAGTGCTGCGACCACTCCGGCCCCCTGGGAGCACACGGCTGGCCCTGCTCCTCACCTGGGCCAGCCCCCTGTCCTTTGCCAGCCTGCCTGCTCTGGGGTGGAACCACTGGACCCCCGGTGCCAACTGCAGTTCCCAGGCTGTCTTCCCAGCCCCCTACCTCTACCTCGAAGTCTATGGGCTCCTGCTGCCCGCCGTGGGTGCTGCCACCCTCCTCTCTGCCTGCGTGCTGGCTACCGCCCGCCGCCAGCTGCAGGACATCCGCCGGCTGGAGCGGGCAGTGTGCCGTGACACACCGTCACCCCTGGCCCAGGCTCTCACCTGGAGGCAGGCAAGGGCGCAGGCAGGAGCCACACTGCTCTTCGGGCTGTGCTGGGGGCCCTACGTGGCCACCCTGCTCCTCTCGGTCCTGGCCTATGAGCAGCGCCCACCGCTGGGGCCTGGACCTCTGTTGTCTCTCCTCTCACTGGGCAGTGCCAGTGCAGCAGCCGTGCCTGTGGCCATGGGGCTGGGTGATCAGCGCTACACAGCCCCCTGGAGGGCGGCTGCCCAAAGGTGGCTGCAGGGGCTGCGGGGAAGGGCCTCCCAGGGTAGTCCTGGCCCCAGCACTGCCTATCACACCAGCAGCCAAAGCACTGTCGACCTGGACTTGAACTAGGGGGAGGGCCTCTGCTGACCCTACCAGAACATCCATCCATCTCAGCCAAGCCTGTCTGCACAGGTCCCCACTTCTCAGAGACCCTGCCCCATCTGACCCCACCCTGACTGAATAAAGGCCGTTTATGGTTACCTCGCTCCGTATCTCAGAAAGGGACAGGCAGTGGCATGGCTACGGAAAGGACCTAAAGACAGACAGCGGAGCAAGGGAGATTCCGGCCCAGACAGGCAAGTCATTGTTGGTACGAACAGACCACCCCTGAGGGAGGGTGAGCTGGCACACTGCCATGGAGCAGATGTGGAGGGGAGCCTCACCCCGACATGGCCCTCACTAGCTCCTCCTTGCTCCCAGCCACCACAACATCCACACAGACACTGTCTCTGGGAAGTATATTTTATTTACATTTTTAAAATCTGTAACTAGTATCTCTTCCTCCTTTCCACCCCCAGACACCTGGGAAGGGAAAGAACGGGAACCTCAATACCTACTCCCCACATACAAACACACACCCGCACGGCTCACACGAGCAAATCGAAGTGAAAGAGACAGAGGCTGACCCGGCCTCGGAAGGGCCCGCCAGGCCTGGGCGAGGGCAGGGGAGGGGCCCGGGGCTGGGTCTCTACAGAGAAGAAAAGGACAGAGAGGGGCAAGTCAGCTGAAGAGGCTGGAAAGTAGTCCAAGGCCTCCTCCCCTCCTCTTCCCTCTGCACCCTACCGCCTCTGCTGGTGGGGGGCTCCCCTCATCCCCCCAACACCAGGCACAAAGGCAGCGCCTGCTGCCATTAACGGTCAGGTCTCTGGACACAAAATACTTTCGCTTTATGGTCTCCCGACGTGGTCACCACCAGGGAGGCATCTCTGTAAACAGAAAGCATGTGGGTGAAGGGATGCGATGACCTGGGGACCAGCCCAAGCCCACCCTAGGGCCTCCTCCAACACATCCTCAATGCTAGACCCCAGTGCCTAGCGCTGTGCTGACACCTCCACGTGACCAGCAAGGGGATCGAAGGAGGAAACCCCAGCATGGGAGAAGCACAGAGCTGACTCGGACAGGGGAAATGGATCTCAGCCTCTTACCCTATGGCTGGGATGTGAGACCCCAGGTAGGTCACTGTCACCCATTGGGGTGGGGGCTGGATCAGCAGTGACAACTCCCTGGGCTATGAACCCTCAGGCTTCCCAGCATTCCTGCCTCACAGGGTACAAGCAGGCCTCGGGGCCCGGCTTCCCTCAGCAATGCCCTCCCACACCTCAAGGACCCTTCCAAACACACAGAGACCCCAGCCCTCGCCCCATCTGCTTACTTGCTGAGGGCGAAGTCCAGGATCTCGGCTGTATGGCCCCGGTAGTCGGTGAGGAGGCGGCCAGTCCGGGCATCCCAGAGGCGCACGATGCCATCCAGGCTGCAGGTGTAAACCACGGCGGTACCTGCCTCCCACAGCAGCTGCACGATGCCCGACTGCCCCGGGGGGTGACAGACACAGGGTGGAGGTCAGGGTTGGGACAGCTAAGAGGCATCTGTTCCCAACTTGTACCAAGGGAGAGTCACAGGGAAGTACCAAGCAAGAACCAGGTCTGGGATAGATGCTCCCAGAGGCCTGGGCTTCCCCATGGCTATGGCCATGGCCACGGCCACGGCCACAGCCCATGGGGAACCCAGCTCCAGCTGTCCATACCTGGTGTTGACACTGGTGCCTAAGGGTCTGCGTAGACAGGTCATAGATGGCCAGGGTCCCATCCAGGTAGCCAACAGCTGCCAGAGGCATCCTGGACCGAGGAGAACACTGTGAGGACTCACGTGCCCCGCCTCTCCCTGGGGGGCCTGCCTCTCCCTGGGACCCCAGCCCGGGCCCCTCCCACAAGCCCCCTCCTCCCCCAGTCTGCCCCGTCTCCAGGCCGAGGCCCTGGCTCACACTCACACGCTGCAGAAGCCCAAGGACTCCACCGAGTTGGACTCACTCTCCTCCCCTTCTCCCAGGTTGGGCTGGGAGGCCACGGTCTCGGGTCTGAAAACGCCCACCACCTATAAGCAAGAGAGGGTGAGGGGGGCCTGGGGTCTCAGTCCTCTGATAAAGAGAAGAAACGGGGGAGGCGAGGCAGAGTGAAGGATGAGAGAGGAAGGAGGGAAGACGTGGGAGAGCCCCAGGCCCACTCACCTTGCCAGAGGTGGCACTGACCAGCTTGGCCTGGCAGTCCACAGAGCCGGTCAGGATCAGGCTGCCATCCTGATTGGTGGCGACGCAGGTCAGAGGGCCCTGGTGACCCTCGGTCCCTAGGGTGCAGCAAGGGGTCAAGACAGGCTTTGTCCTCTCTCCCCTCTGAGTCCTGCCCTGGGTTCTCAGCCCTCCCCAAAGGCCCAGGTTAACACCCCCGCCTCTGATACCTTTCAGAACGTGGATGGGATTTCCCTGCTTCAGGTCCCAAATCCTGATAGTGCCATCTTCATAGCCTGCCACAGCTCTCTTCCCTAAAGGGCCAAGGCACAGGGGAAAAGAAGACAGGACGTGCACTCAGACACAACGAGCAAGGGAACGGGGGAAGGGAGAGGTGAGAAGGGACCACGGGCACAGAGGCTGCCCCAGTGACCACAGATGAGACCCCGTTCAGGGCAGGAAGGAGGTGCTGTCAGCACTCCCATGGGCAGGCTGTGGCCCAGGAGGGAGCTCAAGGAGGTGCATAACCCTGGATTCAACCTCTGCACCCAGGAAGGGACACTCAAGGGAGCTGCTCTCACCATCGGGGAGGACTCGGCCACAGGTGGCTGGGCAGTTGGGGCCCTGGAAGGTCTTGCAGTCACCATTCGGGACCTTCCACATCCAGGTGTTGCCGTCGGCTGTGCCCGCCAGTAGGACAGGTGCCCGAGGGTGCCACTCCATCCACTGGGCAGGGAAGAAGGGGCAGCAGGGAGGCCCATCACCCCATCCCACCTAGAAGCCAGCCCCACAAGCCCCATCCAAGGTTTCCCTGCTTCTGGGGTCAGCGGAGACTTGCCAGGTAACAAGTACAGACATTCTTGCTATACCTGGGGGTGCACTGGCTTAGAGCTGGCTTGCTCCCGCAAAGGTAGGACTGGTCCCCCAAGCTTTCACCCCTCACCCAAGGCCCCACAGAGTTGAATCCCACTCTGATGATCTCACCTCCAGGTCTCCTGCTTCAAAGGACCAGACCTCCTCCTTGGTGTCCACCTGCCACACTTTCAAGAGGCCACTCATGTCCCCTGTGGCCACTAGGGTGGAGTCGTGGCTGAAACCAGCGCAAGTCACAGAGTCTTTATGGCCTGCAAAGAAAAGTGGGCAGAAAGAGAAAAAAACAGTAGGGGATCTACTGCTAGGGGCACATGACCCCAGCATCTGGCCCCCTGAAAGGACCGGCTAGGAAAAAAGAGAGGCAGAGTATGGTGGCACGCGCCTGTAGTCCTAGCTACTTGGGTTCAAGACCAGCCTGGACAACATAGTGAGACCACGTCTCCAAAAAAAAAAAAAAAAAAAAAAAGGAGCACAAGTTCCAGCAGAACAGGTGACAGAATTCACAGCTGCTCTAGGACACAACACCCCCAGGTCTCCCCAGGAGAGACGCTGCTGGCCCCCCTCCCTCACCTAAGCATATCCCAGGCCTCCTATCTCTCATCCCTCCTGTTCACTCCTTAAATCCCACATCCCCTCCTCCACCCAACTACTCCTACAGCAGTGTCACCTCCCCAGGCCTTTCCTAGACTCCCTCGGCCAATTAGTGCCTCCTGCTCCTGAGCCCTCAACAGACTATTATATACCTCTTGTTGGTGGCCCTGGGGCCCAGCACAGAGCTGGCACAAAACAGAGGTCACTAAATGGCTGTTTGGATGTACAAACACTGCAGGCCAGCCTCCTAAGATCTCCAAAGGAACATGACCCCCCAGGCCTCTACCCTAGCCCCTCACCTGCACACTCAAAGAGCAGCTCCCCGTCGCTGAGCCTCCATACAAAGGCTTTGTCGTCTTCACCCCCTGTCACTGCCAAGGTGTTGGTCTTGGGATCCAGGCTCACACAAAACACAGATGCTGTCCCAAGAGATAGTCCATGGGTAAGAAACAGAGTTCCCACCTAGGGTTCTGTCCTTCAAAACCTTCAGGAAGCCCACCCCTTTTCACCCAAAGCAACTTGACTTTCCTTCTGGAAAAGGATCCAAGTTCTTCTAAGTTCCAAGCATCAGGCTGTTAGAGAAAGCCTTCCCCAAACTTGCCAAACTCAAGTCCTTCTCCAGGGCAGATGCCCCCTATGTGCTGCTCCTCTCACCACCCACACTGATGCCATGGACAAGGGGCACATGTTCAGGGCTTACAGTTCTCAGCATGGGGTGCCACCAGGCTGGGTACAAAGAGAGCCAGGAGAGCATCTGTTGTGGGTTTCTCACTAAGAACTAGCATGTAGCATGTGAGAAGATTACTAAAAATATGCTCAAAAAGGTACGCTTTTACCTCTAATTTATACTCAGGTTACTTTCATTAACTCTTATCAAAGATAACTTTTTTAAAGAAAACCAAGACTCAGAGAGATTAACAAAGGCCAGTAGGTAAGTAAGAGAGATCGGATATGTACCCACGTGTCTCAACAGACTCCAGACCCAAGCTCTGACCCATCCCACCATACTGTATCCTGCCCCTGAGCTCCTCCAGGGCAAGGCCGGCATCTTTCCCATCTCTGGGGCCCCCATAGTGCTCTGTCCACAGCAGGTGTCTAACGCTCACATGCCCACCTGGACTGATTTAAGGTGGATCTCCTCGGAGACCTACCTGAGTGCAATGCAAAGGTGACCTCGCTATCATCGGGGCCCTCCATGCTGCCGACCACCCCCTCCTGGGGTTCCAGAACCCAGCCCTCCTCGTTGCCCTCCTCCTCTTCTTCCTCTTCCTCAAAGTCCACATCTTCCATCTCCTGGGCCAGATCATCTGCTTTGGGGAGAGGGTTACAAGATGGGGAGAAGCGTCAGCAGGCCTGAGGCTGGGTCATGTGGCAAGAGGGTAAGGTGGAGTCAGACACACGGTGTAGCGGGGGCGAGAAGCGGCAGGGAGGAGGGGGCGTGCGGGACGGAGGACGAGAGGCCAGGTCTGAGGACCCGGGGCTGGCCAGCGACCGTGCGTGATGGGAGGGCCGAGGGGATGATGGGAAGGGGGTGTGTGAGGGGAAGGGCCAGAGGAGGCGTCAGGGAACCCCCACCCCGCCAGGCCTGAGAACTAAGTGTGGGGGTGGGGGAGCAGGAGGGAGAAGGATGTCGGTAGGAGTGACCGGTGGGGTGTGGAGGAGAAGGGGGAGCAGCAGGGGTCAGAGGCCAGGGGTGAGCGCCTCCTGCCTGTCCCAATGGCCTGAGGAACAGCAGTTCTCACCCGGGTCCGGTGGACCGGGATCCAGTTCTACCACCTCGATAATCTCTTCATCACCATGGAAGCTTAGGGTCTCCAGTGGAGGGGTGTCAGCGGCAGCCCCGCTTTCCGATTCGGACTCCATGCGGCGCAAGCGGCTGATCCACTTCTCCGGGCCCAAACGCCTCCCAGAGTCAGCTCTGCGCGACGACGCGGAACTCGAGCCCCTCCTCCCGGGAGGAAGTAGGCGTAGGCGACTCCCCGGCAGGAAGAGCGACGGCCCTTCGGCCACTGGCGATAGGGGTTGGCTGGCTGAGCCACCAATCACAGGGCAGAGTTGGAAGACCGGGCCGGGGCGTGGCGGGGAGACCCCAAACTCCGCCCCGCCTGACTCCGCCCACAACAGGAGGGAAACAAGCGAGCGTGCGCGCCTCCGGCGTCTCCTGGGAAGAGTAGTTCTCTCGGGTCCGCTCCGAGGGCTTCTGGGAGTTGTAGTTTCTAGCCTGTAGGCAGGACGGAAGGAGCGGAGGAGGCCCCTTACGCAAACTACAATTCCCGGCGGGGAGCGCGGCGAAGGGGGATGGGATCTGAACATGGCGGCGGTGGTAGCTGCTACGGCGCTGAAGGGCCGGGGGGCGAGAAATGCCCGCGTCCTCCGGGGTAAGGAGCGGGACCCCGGGGAGGGCAGAACTGCAGGAGATCCCTTTTCTTTCACATCTCGCCCGGCGATAGCAGGAGGTCAGAGCTGTCGATTCCTGCCCATACTCGTCTGCAGGATCTTAAAGAGTCTGGGGGTGAAAAGATGCTCTCTAGAGGTCACCCAGTCCATCCCCCTGCCTTCGGGCTACACGATACGTCTGGGGTCTTGCTGCAAGAGGGAGACCCAAGGAAGCCCTTTAGACTCCCGCGCTCCAGGTGTTTCACACTCACCGCAGTGCAGAGGCAAGAGCCCCGGGCTTCTGGACGGTTGGGTTCTAGCCCCGGATAATTAGCAGTTTGACCTTGGGAGAAGTAGTTCGTCTCTCGGGGCTTCAGTTTCTTCTATAAAATGAGGGGATGGAGTAGCCTATCTTTAAGCTCCCTCCCCGTGCTAACATTCTGTAGTTTTAAAACCTTTTCCTGGATTTCTTTCATACGTCTCATGTGAGTCCCACTGCAGTCCTTCCCATCCTGTCGTCTGAGATGAAGAACAGCGGAAACTCGCCCTCCTGGCACCAGGGTGACGAGCCCGCAGTGACGTGGAAGTGGCTTCCAAAGGTGCCACCTCGATGGCGATTTTCCGATTTCCCTTTGGATTCTCCCTGGCACTGTTAGTTCAGACTGCAGTCGCTCCCCTTCCTCAGATCTCAACCACTCCTCCCCAACCCTTACCCCTCCTCTCCTTTTTCTTTCTCCTCATCCCCTCTTACTGACCTTCCTTACCTCCATCCACAGGGATTCTCTCAGGAGCTACGGCTAACAAGGCTTCCCACAACCGGACCCGGGCACTGCAAAGCCACAGCTCCCCAGAGTGCAAGGAGGAACCTGAGCCCCTATCCCCTGAGCTGGAATACATTCCCAGAAAGAGGGGCAAGAACCCCATGAAAGCCGTGGGACTAGCCTGGTGAGTTTTAAGTTTGCCCACTAATGGGGAGTGGCATCCAGGGGAGGGCAGGACTCAGAAACTTCTCCAAGTTTCAGGTGGTGAGTTGAATCCAAAGTTGTGGGAACAGATTCGCTGGGTTCAAGGATCTGAATCTCAGAGGAGTGGGGCAGGGGAGGTGGGAAAGTATGTGGAATTGGGGAGACAGTGGGTTTTCTGTGGAGTAAGCTGAGCTGCTCTGATTCAAATTTGGGTCCCTAGTCTCATCCTCCCTTTTGGGATCTTGGGGTGAGACCCAAGTTTCAGTAATTAGTTGAGGTCATGTGAGATTACATTAATTGTGTAGTAGTGCCTAGAAGGTGTTATGACCATTGTTATTTGGATCTGACTGTGACCTTAATACGTATTATTGCTCAAAATCAAAGGGAAAGGAGGATGAAATTAACTTTCTTTTCAGCACCTGGGGTGTGCCACTACTTTACCATGTAATGTGTTAGGTTTCTGAGATAAATATTACATCCCCATTTTACAGAGGAGAGAACTGAGGCTCAGAGCTAGTTGTTCACCAGGTCTTGTGACTCCGTGCTCTTTCCCCCACACCAAGGTGCCTTCCAAGTAGCAGTTACTCAGATTAAGAAGGGGAGTCTGGGAGGGGATGTGGGGCAATTTCGGCAGACGGGGCCTTTGCCAAGACTCAGGGAAAGAGGCTGGGCGGCCTGGAGAATAATGCCCAGCCTCTATGGCAGGAGTGCAGGGTTCCTGCTGAGGAGTGTGGGGCTCTAGGGAAAAGGAGTGAAGAGGTAGACAGAGACCCAACCACACTGGGCCTTTTGTGCCATGCCTAGGAATTTGGACTTGGCCAGAAAGTGATGGAGAGCTGTTACGGGGTTTTAAGCAAGGCAGCGGCAGAATCTGATTTGTGTGGGTCCCTCCAGCAGCCAGCAGGGAGGACAAATTAGACACAAGAGGTATTGCAAAATTCATGCAGTTGATGAAGCTGGAATGATTCCCCCCAGCTCCTCTGGCTCAGGCTTGGCCCCTCCCCAAACCCCATGCACATCTCCCCACCCCTAGGGCCATCGGCTTCCCCTGTGGTATCCTCCTCTTCATCCTCACCAAGCGGGAAGTGGACAAGGACCGTTTGAAGCAGATGAAGGCTCGGCAGAACATGCGGGCGTCCAACACGGGCGAGTATGAGAGCCAGAGGTTCAGGGCCTCCTCCCAACATGCCCCGTCCCCTGACGTTGGGTCCGGGGTGCAGGCCTGAGGAGCGCTGCAACCCTCCGCTAGACTGCATTGTATTGACTGTGAAGTCCTCAGGTTTGGCCATGACCCCGGTCCTTACCTCTGAGGCCCACCAGAGGGCGCGCGAAGCCCAGGCTGCTGCCAGCCCCTGCCCCTCCCACACCAAGGAGCCAGCCAAAGGCAAATAAAGTTATTGAGTGTTTGAAAAGGAACCAGGTCTGGGTTTGTGAGTCCCTTGGGACGGGAGGGCTAGAGGGTGGGGTTGGTTACTCGTGTGCTCCCTCTCACAGAAGAGCTCAGTGTTCCCGGCTGGATGGTGGGGCAACCACAGAGACTTAAGTGCAACAAGCCTAGGCCCAGGCCCTGGGGACCAAGCCCTCAGAGATGCTGGCAGGGAGGGTGGGGCTCCGCTCAGCCTTGAAACAAATAATAGAATCAAAGAAGGCATTCAGGGTGTGGAGGCAAAAAAGCACCACTCTTGGCCGAGTCCAAATGACTCAACATCTCTGGGCCTCAGTTTCCTCGCTTGTAAGAGATTGGACTAGTGATTTTAAGGGGGAGTTCTGAACCTGCAGTCCATCCCCTCCCCCCTCTGCAGAATTGTACGTGCACATACAGTTTTGTGGGGAAGAGAGTGAATAGCTCTGGGGAGCTTTTGGAAAGGGTCCACAGCACAGAAGAGGTCAGCGCTATGGCTGAGAGGACCTTTCTAGATCCAGTGTTGCAGGGTTGAGCTCCCCCTTCACCAGCCTATTGCATCCATCCCCAGGAAGTACTGCGGAGTATTTGGTTACCTTGAAAAAGGTGGGAGAGACCAAGCCAGAATGCAGAGGTAGGAAGTGGATGCTTCGGGCAGAGCCAGTCAGATACTCCCAGAGTGAACACTTTCAAATGAAGAAACCAGAGCCATAGAGGGTTTTAACTTCTAGACATAAAACTTCATTACATTTCTAGTTGTGTCCCTTTATGTGATACATTTAGGATCAAGTACTTAATGGAGAAATCCCAACTATATCCTTGGGCTGATTCGGTTTCTACTCCCACCCAACAGACTGACCCTTGTCCCCCTTTCCCCATTCCAGCTTGAGGCACTTTGATATTACAGAGAAATCGGTGGCTGGCTGGAGGGATGGGGCTCAAGTCAAAAATCCCCCAGTACAAGTTAAGAACAAACAGAGAGGAAATCACCTTCCTGTCAGGGCCTTCCTCTGGGTTAGCAGAAGGAAAGAACACAGAAGTCTTCTTGGGCACCACAGTAGGCTTCAGTATGTCTCAGGCCAAGTGAGGGACCCCCAAAGCATTTTCCTTGCCACCCCCCCGTCTCCTTTCACCCTGGTTAATTCCTGACCTCACTTAAAATCCTTAAACAACCCCATTTCCTGACCTTTGCCCTTCAATTTTTCTGAGCACAGAAAGCAAGAGGTCACTCTGACCAAAGATTTCACAAACACCCAGGGAGGCCCCAAGCAGCTTTGGAGGACGGAGACCAGATGGCTACAGCAAGCCTGCTCACTCTACCACTGTCACAAGGCAGCCCTGGGTAGATGCTGCTCCTTGTTGGCTCCTGGGCTTCACTTTGCTCACTCTCTTCTTCCTCCCCCATCCCTGGGATACCCAGATAAACAAAATGTACATGTCACTGAAACAAGAAGGGATTGAAGCGAGGAGACTCATGGGCACAGGTCTCTTCTACCTTCCTGAGCTACAAGGTGCCAAGCCAAAGGAGTATAGGATAATGGCCTATGTGTCCAGGAGGCTGGGGACAAAGCTTTCTGGCTTTCTTGAGGGTTGGGAGAGGAAACAGCTCCAGCTACCTAGCCTAGAAGCCTTTGGCAGAGGTGGGAGGGGACCCTCATCACCTTGAAGTCACTTCTACCTTTCATATTCCCTTTCAGCTATAGAATAGGCTCTTTTCACCTCCCCCCAATCCCAGCTGTTAAGAAGAATTTGGTGCCATGTATTGGGTGGAGGGGAGAAGACACATCTTCAGCCTAGTCCCTGCCAAGCTCGCCAAGAGCAATAGTTAGTCCCCAGCTCCTCCATCCCCACCAGGTACCTACCCATCCATTGCCAGAGAGACCACCATCTCCAGGACAGAAAGGAAACTGGGCATACTACTTGAGGGGAAGGAAAGGGGTCTGAGGCCCCAACCAGACACAGGGCACAGCCCTCTGGGGAAGGGAAAGCCCAGGGTAGGGTGAAACGGGGGTGGCTCCTTAATTGCGATCTCCCACCAGCTGCAGCACAAAGGTGAAGATGTAGATGATGTCAGTGTAAATCTGCAGGGCGCCAGTGATGTAGTCCTCTGGGCTGATGGTGTGTTTCCGGTTCCCCAGGACCAGCTGTGTGTCATAAGCCAGGAACTGCAAGGATAGGAAAGCCAGAAGTGAGAACCCAGAACTCAGTGTCCAAAGCTCATTTCTGGTCAGATTTGTCCTAGGAGCCTATGTGCCATGCAGTGTGTTTAGGCGACATATTAATGAACAGCATAACGCATGGGTTCTAGCCTCGAGCATATCACAATATAGAAAAGGAAAGAGACACACTGTCATCTATAATATGGCCTACTGAGTGTTCCAACAGCAGGCAATGTGAACAAGAGATGGTAGGAATGCCCAGAAAATCAATGGAACCTCTTGACAGTAGGGAGAGGAAAGGCCAGCTATAGCCCCACTCCTTGCCTCCCAAGCAGCCTAAATTCATGCTTCATCCCTTCAGCTCCTCTTCCTAGAGTGGGGCAGGGACTTACTCACCAGGGTGAAACAAATGGCCCCCAGAGCGGCATAGACCATGTGGAGCCAGTAAACCTGGGAAGAGAGTGACAGGGGATAGCGTTAGAAACCTTAGCAAAGCACAGACCAAGGCAGGCCCTTAGCCCCAGCTTCTCCCTGGGATTCTAGCAAGAGAGTGGGTAGAGCTAGGAAGCTAGCTTTCCTACTAGACAACTAGAAAAGACTACTGCCTTTCTAGATCCTGGAAGAAATTAAGAATGGTGATATAGTTGGCAGAAAAAGCAGAGGCCATCCTACAATGGCCATATAAAGCCAATCACAGTACCCCATACATTTGCACAAATTTTTTAAAGAGGTAAATGTAAAAAAAATTAATTAAAAATAAAACCAATCATGGCATCTTTTAGCCAAACCAGTCTCCAAAGCTAGTCAAGCTACTGAGGTGTCCACTATACTTCTGGAGAAAAGAAGGCAGCTGAGTCCTAGCTCTGGAGGGGGCAGATCCAGTCACCGTCAGCATTCAATAGAGTGGTTCCTATGGCCCAGCCTGGAGGGGCAGACTAAGGAAGAGGGGGGCTGGGAGGGAGGCCCCCAACAACTTTGGGGAGTGTTGGAATCAGGGGGCACCCACAGGGCAGCCTGCGTGACACTCCTACGGGTGCCTATCCACAGAGGCACATCCTGCCCCTTCAGCACTGTTCTCCCTCAGCCTAGGGGCTCATACCCTCCCCCAGCTGACTGGAATAAAAGATGGAACTGGATCCAGAGATCCCTAAGTTCCCTTCCACTCAAGCCCACCTTCTTGGTCCTCTGGGTTCCTCTCCCAGTCTGCCTCCTGGAACCTGGTCTCAGCTGTCAGACAGATCTAATCCACCCCTTCCCATAGGAATTCAGTGATGCTGTTCAGGGCTTCAGGTGCTATGGCTCCCAGGGCCAAACAGATTATACCCTAACCCAAAAGGATGGTGCTTCCATGTTGGTACCTTTGCTAAGCCAAGTTCTGGAGGTCAGAGCCTGCCCAGAGACCCCTGGAGCCTGAGAGGGGGCCCACTACATCATGCTATACAGAAACTCTGCTCTGAGCACTGGGTTCACTGACCCCAGCTCTCCTGGGACACTCACATATTTGAAGTATAGCACGATGCTAGTGACAATCCCAGTCACCATGAGCACAATTCCCAGGACACAAAAAAGGCCTGTACACGAGGTGAAGTCCACCTGCCAGGAAGGGAGAAGGAGGCACCTGTCAGACGACTGCCACAACCAGCAGCCCAGCCAGACTGGCCTTGCCACCCCTGCCAGGGAGTTCCACTGCAGCCTCCTAAGGGCATGGGAGTGACCATGACATTTGAAGGACAGACACAGGAAGCAGTTTTATAGGTGCAGATGAGGGGAAAGAGATTAGGTCTCTAAGGGAAATCCTGGTGTACTGGGGTCCGGGCCCCCACAGGCCTGTTCAAGTGCCAAGCCCAGAGGGCCAGGTCTGATAAGAAAGGGGGTGGGTAGCCAGGGAAAGGCCCCCATGTCCTCACCTTGGTCTGAAAGCAGAAGATGGTGACTGAAATGGACACCACAGCAGTGATGATCATTGCAATGATGACGGCTTTGGTTTGATACATACTAGGGTGAGAGAAGGTGTTAAGAGAGGCTAGAGGCATAAGCCACGTACAAATGACTTCAAAATCGCCACTTCCAGGAGGCTTTTGCCAGCCCAGGAACACCCATTGCCCCATAGTACACACTTCCCAAGAGTGTAGCGGTTTGGCCCACCACCCCCGCCCAAATGTACCTGGAAATGGTGCCTGTCATGAAGCCCATGGCCAAAGTCTAAGGGGAAGAGAGAAGTAAGAGTGAAAAGCTCTTAAAAGGAAAGGTGGGGCCCTGGGGCAATGGCCATGGTAGCTGCCAGAGCTGGGGGTGAATGTGACCCAGCTGGAGAGAGGCAGCCACAGAGGAGACTGAGACAGCAGTCAGGATGAGGTGAGGGGACAGCCAGGGACATCCTTCCGCAATGGCGTCCCCATCCCTTCCCTGGGACCAGCCCTCCCTCAAGCCATCTCCACACCCCCCTGCTACCCTTCCAGACTCACAAAGAGGGTCAACAGGATGATGTTCCATGGGAAACGGCGTCTGAAGGGGAAGAGAAACCCTGACTAAACGACTTGGCCGGTCAGACAGTAGCAGCTTCTGCAGCAGAAGGCAGCACTCGGCTCCTTTGCCTGGAGGATTAAGCCTTGACCCCAGGGAGGGGTGGCTCAGGTGTTCTATGTAGGGACAATATGGGGCAGTGGGACAGACATGCAGTGTGGAAAGACCTGGATTCATTTGTAGCCCTTATGCTGACTGCCCGCGTGACAGAGAAAGAGCCTCAGCCTCTTTGAGTCTTGGGTTCTTCCTATTGGTTTTTTGTTTTTGTTTGGTTTTGGTTTTTTGTGTTTTGTGTTTTTTTTGAGACAGGGTCTCACTTTGTTGCCCAGGCATGAGGGCAGTGGTGTCATCATAGCTCACTGCAACCTCAAACTCCTGGGCTTAAGTGATTCTCCTGCTTCAGTCTCCTGAGTGGCTGGGACTACAGGCGCCCGCCACGACACCCGGCTAATTTTTCTATTTTTTATAGAGACGGGGTCTCGCCATGTTGCTCAGGCTGGTCTTGAACTCCTGACCTCAAGCAATCCTCCTGCCTCAGCCCCCAAAGTGCTAGGATTACAGCATGAGCCAATGCGCCCAGCCATCTTCCTATTTGTTAAATGGTTAAGACGCCACATATGTGCAGGGTTGCTGTACGAATGATAGTTGGATGGCTAGATAGATCCCGCACACGCGAGGTCCTCTGTGCACACTTGAACAGTAGCTGGCACCATTATCATCATCATCATCCTTTCTTACAAGTCTCCATTCAACTGCTATCAGGAATCCCTTTTTCTTCCCAAACTACTTGGCCCCTGTCCCACCCTCTGCCATCCCTTCTCATTGTCTAGTCTCCGGGACTCACCTGGGTCCTTGGCAACAGGCAAGGGTCAAGTAGGTGACGATGAAGACAGCACTGGGGAGAAAGAGATGAGGAAGTGGTCTACAGGCCCAAGCCTACCTCAGCCCCCTCCCGGCCCCGCCTGGCAGCAGCACCAGACTGATGGGTTGGTGGCCCAAAAGCTGGAAGTCCAAGGGGCAGCTGCTCAGCAGGAAGCAAGAATGAGACCACCCCCAGACAGGGGCACTGAGAAGCTCTGAAACACCGGGTGTGGGCCAGGAAGGAGGTTTAAGGAGGCTGAGGCAGGCAAGCTAAGAGAACCTTAGATGGTGGGGGCCGCTGTGCAGTGTGTACGTTGCCCCACCCTCTCTTGTGAGTCCCAGGAGTCTGTACTCCTCATCGGGGCACACATCCCCGCACTCCCCAGCATGAAAAACTGGCACCGGCAACTTGGGGGGGCCCCTCTCAAAAAGCATTTGATCCTGCCCTCAGCAAAGTTGGTCAGCCAGCTACGGAAGCTGCCCCCCTCCTCTCCCTGACCCCTGGGCAGCGAGGAGCACACACTCACTAGGACACGTAGTAGACAGCTGTGTTTCTCCTCACGAAGGCGCTGACCGGTTCCCTGTGGGGCAGGGGAGGACCAGAGGAGTTCCATGTGGTTTCTCTGCCCCCCGCCCCCAACCAAGCCCGCCAGGCAGCCCGGGGCTCCATCTTCTTTAATCACCCATAGTCACTCTGGGAACGGGGCCCGAAACCCAGCTCCCAGCAGGCGACCCCAACACCCCCAGGCTGGTAAGGCAGCGAGGCCCAGAGACTCACACGAAGGTGAAGATGGCGATGATGGCCACCGTGAGGAGCAGCTGGACGGAGATGATGGAGTAAACCTGGAACGCAGGCAGCGGGCAGGGTGGGCGTCACCGTCCTGCACCCCTGGCCTCTCCCAGGAAGCTGCCATCCCCCAAGACCCGGGAGCCCAAAGCCCACCGGGCCCCTGCTGCCCCCTGTCCCATTAGTGGCGGGAGGGGGCTGCCTGTTAATGCTGAAGGATCTGCTCTTACCTCATTCCCACTCTGGAGCCCTCCCCAGCTGTAGCCTGGCCCAGAGGCGACCCCGTGAGGGACCTGGCTCAGCTACTAGATCCACCCCTTCCTTGCCCGCACTCTTGTGTTCCCTGGCTTCCCCTTCCTGTCTAACACCTGCCTCAGTTACTACCAACTCGCCCTGCCTCGCTGCCAGTGCTGCCAGTGCTCTACTGGCGCGGCCGCCGCACTTCCAGCATTCAGTCTGCACGTGCTGTGCGGCTGTGAGCTGGGGCGGGTGGCTCACGAGCAAGTGCGGTCATTTCTGGCTCCAAGTTGCGCACAGTCTAACAGAAGAAAGATGTCTGGGGAAGGCGGAACACTTTGGCAGAACCCACCCAGGAGGTTCTCCCAGATTGAATCTGCCCTCCTGAAACAAGGTCAGGAAGAGGAGAGCAAAAGGAGGGGAACGCTGGGGTTAGAGGAGCCTAGGGCCCCTCTGAGGAGAGCTCAGGGCTAGAGAAGGCAGGCAGCCAGCACCTTACATGGGACTGAGCCCCAGGGCTGATGTGGTCCGGCCCTCCCCCTCCCCACAGCCCGAGGGGCCCCAGGCACACCTGCCACATCTCACCTTTCGGATGAAGGTGTGTCGGACTTTCCGGTCATCCCACTCTCCAGGCCCAAAGTTGTCACTCACTGCTCTCTCCTCCCCGTCATAGCCCTGGCCTGGGCCTAGGGACAGATCACACATAACCAACTGGGGAACTGGGACATGTGGCCTCAATCCCAAAGCCTCCCTGACACCATCTCAAAGTCTCAGGTATCTCCAACCAAAAACAAGTGGTATAATGCAGGAACTCCTCGCCCAAGCAGGGTCCTCTAGACGCCCTCAGAGTCACCCAGAGCTGGCCTGTCATGAGGGGGTTCAGGTGTGAGCCATCCCATCAGCATGCATCTGTGCCCAGCCTGTGCTGCTGAGGGCAGGGGGCGGGGTCACAACGTAGGCAGGAGCAGGCCTTGGAGCCTCAGCAGTGCACCCGGCTGGGGCAGAGTGGGGGACAAGGGGATGGAGGGTCGGAGGAAAGGAGGGCAGCAAAGTGCAGGGCATGTGTGTGGCATGGGGAGAACACAGGGTGAAACTGAGGATCCGCATCAGGCCTCACATAGAGCAGATGCGTCACGGCTATGTGTGACTGTAAGATATGAGTGATGTGCTAAGATCTGCACCAGAACACACACATCCAGCTGAGAGTTGGCAGGACACTCGTTCCAGGATTCCAGAGATGTTGCAGGGGCTCCAAACATTCCCCGAATGCCTTTTTGGGAACTGCTTTCACCATCTGCATGTGAGCCACCCAGGAAGGGAATCTCACTGCATTCTAACCTCACCTCACTTCTGACCAAATATAGAATTTACCTGCCATGATGTTTACCAAATTTGGTTCCAAATAACTTCTGGATGTTTGCAAAAATCAGATTTTACCTTAAAGGATGAGGACTGTCAGTACCAAGGATATTAATTTTTTAAAAAAAGTGCTTCGGGTTCCAAAGGCAGTTGCTAAGGAAGACGTGGAGTCTGGGTGGGTGGCAGGTGCCTTGTTGGGAAACAGAAACGGTCTCCTGGGGTAACACTCGGAAGTCATTGCTTCACCCAACCACTGTCTCCTCTGGTGTGTAGGTTCTGGTATGAGTCTCGTGGACTTGGTGTCCTTGCTTTCAGCAAGTGGCTGGGGGGCAGGCACTGAGGGAAGAGTACAGGGGAGCAAACACGGCAAACAGAAGGAGAGCTCTAAACAGAGAAGCCAGAAAAGGGGATAAAAGGGGAAGTGGGAGAGGCAGGATGAAAGGAGGTGGCCTCATCTGCTCCAAGTGTTGCCCTCCCACCCACACGCCCTCTGCCCTTCAGACGCTCACCGTAGTTCATGGGCATCGGGTGGATGGGGGGCATGGGCTGCGGGTAGCCAGCAGGGTGACCATAGCCAGGCTGCGGGTAGGCAGGGTAGGCGGGGTACCCGCCTGGCAAGACAGACGGCTGCCCATAGCCCCCAGGGGGCGGAGAGCCAGGGTACAGGGGGTTGCGGTCCTCATACGGAGGGGGGGCACTGGGGTTGGACATGGCGCGCGAGGGCTGAGGGAAACCCCAGCTGCTGGGACCTGAAATGAGAGACAAGGACAGCAGTCGTGAGTGGCCAGGTCCAGCTCCCCAGCCACCCAGCCACCTTCCAGCCCAGCCCAGGCTGTGTCTGCAGAGGAGACCCTCCTATTTTCTCTCTAGATCGCAGCCTGTCATTCACTGTCCACAGGCCACTTCCCCACCAGCTAAGCCCCTGCCCCTCCTGCCCTCACGCCTCTCCTCACTGTGCACCTCCCTGGCCATGGGAAAGCAGGAGCAGGAGGGTCAGCTTGGGAGCCCCGGGGAGCTGCTGAGCTTCAGTGCTGGGAGAGGCAAGGACAGGGCAGCCCAGGACTCCCTGTTCTCAATTAAGAAAATTTTCCAGGTGGGGCACAGAGGCTCGTGCCTGTAATCCTAACACTCTGGGAGGCTGAGGCAGGAGGATTGCTTGAGGCCAAGAGTTCGAGACCAGCCTGAGCAAGAGTGAGACCCTGTATCTCTACAAAAAATACAAAAATTAGCCAGGCGCGGTGGCGCATGCCTGTAGTCTCAGCTACTTGGGAAGCTGAGGCAGGAGGATCACCTGAGCCCAGGAGTCTGAGGTTGTAGTGAGCTATGGTGATGCCACTGCACTCTAGCCTGGGTGACAGAGCAAGACCCTGTCTTAAAAAAAAAAAAAAAAGAAAGAAAGGAAGAAAGCCTTCCAGTGTTGTTGGCTTGACAGCAGAACCAGGGAAGAAGCTGGATGGCCCCAGCAAAGCCTCCTGGTGACTCACAGGGCCAGCTGGGACCCTTTGAAAGGGTCAGCCCCACCCCCGAGGCAGCTGGCAGGAACACCAGCCCTGAAAGCCAGAGCTGGGACAGAGCCATGGCTCAAAGTAGAGAGCGAGGAGGAGGAGGAGGAGGAGGAGGAGGAGGAGGAGGAGGAAAACAAGCTAGCCCGGTACCAGAGCTGCCAGGCCCCAGGGGGGAAGGGGCCAGTGGACCAGTGGACCAGTGGACCAGCGGCAGGCTGAGTCAGGGGCGCTGAGAAGCTGGGCGAGAGGTGCAGTGCTGGCCGTGGGGGCTGGGAAGCCGCATGAATGGGCAGGCCTGAGACAGGACTTTCTGGTTCCTTCAAATAACAGCTGTGGTGCGTCAGAGAGGCGTGTGGCAGCCTGTGACTGTGGCTGCTCTCTTCTCTGGCCCTGCTAAGGAGTGGATAGTAGTGAGTGCAGGGCCCTGAGCCCCCCTTGGAGGGGGAGACACACATTTTGAATCCCAGCGTCTCTGGAATCCCTATGATTTCTGCCTGCCTGCCCCAGGGCAGTGGCTGTCAGGGAGGACAGAGAGCTGAGGAGTCAGGCCACAAGATCGAGTGAGTACCTTCCCTGCAGCAGGATGAGCCCTACAGCCAGCGAGCAGGGGGGTGAGGAACCAGGAGGAAGGAACCCCAGAAACAGAACTAGAAGGGACCTGGAGGTGGTACAGCCCCGAACGTTCATTTCAGATGAGAGAATCAAGGCTCAGAGCAGTGAAGTGACGCCCCAGGATCACAGAATTAGTGGGTTAGTGGCATAACCGGAATCGAGACCTTCAGGATCCTGGGCCCTGTACTTTCTGTTACGCTGTGCTCTTACGCCTTCTCTGCCAAATAAATGTCCACAGGCCTGGTGTTACCCTCTGAGGTGGCAGAATTAGAGATTTGGGAAAAGTTAAGGAGGAGGTCCCTGGAAGGCCCCTGTGTCCCTGGTAAGGACAACCCTTGGCAGGGTCTGGGCCCCTTGACAGAGTCACCAACTCCCCTAGAGCATGTCCCAGGGGGCAGACATTTAGGACCCCAGGGAGGATGCCCCCAGATCCAGGTCCGCATCCCTCAGAGCCTCTCCTGGGAGCGAGAGAGACCGGCCTCTCTTTTTAGGGCACCCTGTGCAGCTCAGGGATCAGATGAAGGACTGTCTTATCTCTTCTCTCTCATCACAACTGGGATAACTCAGAGAGGGGACAGTGCACGGAGGGCTGGGAAGGGAGCTCGAATGACAGGCCAGGTCCCTACGTGGGTTATTTTGAGGAAACCTGTTCTCCATCTCCCCACGGTAGATGGGACAGACCCAAAGCAAGACTGCCAGGTCAGAAATAAGAAGGGCCTTCCCAACAGTGAGGGTGTGAGGCGCAAGCCAGGCACGCGGAGAGGGGCCGCAGTGGGGACGCTGCACGGTGGGCAGCACACCCCAGGGAAACGCGGAGCGAGGGAACAAGGGAAGGGCAACAGGGAGAGTGTTGGGAGTTTAAGACGCAGGGATGTGAACTGTTTTTGAAAATGTTTGGGCTTATGTAAGGGTAGGAAAATAATCATGAGAAGCAGTTGTACTATGTGACTCCTAACAGGATAAAAGAGAAAAGAGGGAGAAGGAGGGAAGCCGGCCCTTCCCTCCCCTGGGCCCCTCCACCTGCCCCCTTTGAAAACACACTTTTGGCTCCACAAAAAGAATGGCGTCCTGTATGGAGGAAGGGGTGCGGGGCAGGTCGCCTTTGGAATAGGGGTGTCTGTCATTATTGCCATCAGCTCAGCACCCCAGGCCCATCTGACGTCCACCATCAGGGAGGCGGTACACAGGTGGCTGGCTGAACGTGGTACAAGAGGCCCTGGCAGGAAAGGCCCCTGTGGGCCACCAAACCATGATGTCACTGTGACCTATCCCTTCACCTCCTCAGCGTGCACTCTGTGAAATGAGGTGGGGCGGGCCAGATGATCTCTGAGCCCACTGCCAGCTCTGACAACAGACTTTGATCCTGGGAATTCAGCTATGCAGGGCCTGCCCTCTGCCTGGCCAGACAGCTGTCCTTCCCTCCCACCCCTAAGCCATGCAGGACAAACAGGTCCCTTCCCAGACCAAGGGTGAAAGGTGACTCAGGGCAAGAAGGGTCAGCCTGGGGTGGGCCACCACGACTCCGGGGTTCTAGAGCAGCTCCGCAGGCTGCTGACTCAGAAATGCCCTTCTGCACTCCCCGACCCTCCCCCTTCACGCTTCTACTTTCAGAGGAATTCTCCAGTAGGCCTGCCTGCTGGGAATACCATGGGTCCCACTCCAGTTCTCTGGGGGCCTCAGCCACCAGCCTGTCCACACCAGAGACCACCACAGACCACTTAACCTCACTATGCCTCAGTTTCTTCACCTGGAAAATAGGTTCACCACTAATAATAGTACCACCACATACACAGACTTCTTGTAAAAGTTAAATGAAAAAATACACATAGAGCACTTGGAATGATGCCTAATCCCTGATAAACAGGGATAAATGCTGGCTATTTTCAAGTATTATTTCATTAAATCCTTACAATAGTCCAGCAGGGTGAGTATTGTTATTATTATTCCCATTTACAAATGAAAAAATTAAGGCTTAGGAGAATGAAGTCACTCAGCCAAGGCTGCCTAGCTAGGGTGGGATGAAGTCAAGACTGGAGACCCAAGACTGACTCCTGAGGCCCTGCTTCTAATCCCTCACTTGGGCACCCTGTCCTTCCAAGCTTCTCATCACCTCCACCAGGGCTCCCCATCTGAGACCCTCTCATGACAACGGAAAGCCCTCCACAATGCCACGGGGCTCAAACCCTGTCCCACAGCATGAGGAGAAGAGGGTGGTCCAGGGATACGGATTCATAAAGGTCAGAGCTGAAAGGAAACTCACTCACCCAAGGCAAGCCAAGCCCTCACTTTACCACCAGACAGCCACAATGCAGGGAAGCAGAGTGACCTATCCTTGGCCACAGAGGTGGTCTAGGACGAGATCCTAGCTCTCTGGTATAGAGACACCAGGGCACAGGAAAGGAAACCCCTAGTGTTAGTGCCCATCGAGGGAGTTTCTAAACTCAGCCACGCTCGCCTCTGAGCAGCACCAAGAACGCTGTCAGACTGCAGGAGCCTCTGGGACAGTGGCAGCTTCGCAGCCTACTCCCAGGTTCCCCCCAACCCACGTGAGTGCCCTGGCCACTCGCATCACCAAGGCGTCAGCTAGGGATGAGGTTTGGGGCTGCCATCTGCCTTAGTAGCAGGGAAAGGGGGAAGTGGCCAGGGTTTACTCTCCTAGCTGTGTCTAAGGGTGGGGGCTGGAGAAGGATGATGAACAGAAGGAAGTAGGAGGGCAAAGGGCAGGGAGATCACGCCCGACAGAGTGAAGATGATGCCCAAAGACCAGACATCAGGGCTTTGGGAGTCTGCTTGTGCCTCCTGGAGAGGCTCACAGTCTCCAGGGGCTAAAAATGACTTTAAGGTTCGCACTGGAAGCCCAAATTTTCCTGAAATACAGTAGGCATTCAGCTTCTACTGGAACAAACTCCAGCGGCAGGGAGCAAGCCCTCTGTGTCTGCAGCAGCCTGAATCTCTAGATCACTGTTCCCCACCTCACAACGCCTGTCACCATGGCATTCAGACCCTGCCCCTCCCTGCCCATTAAAGATCTAAGTTTGTTCCTCTTATGGCCCCAGTCCCCCATCAGGAAGGAACCAGAGCCCCTGCTTTCTCCTGCAGGACCTGAGACTCAGCCATGGTGGCAGCAGAAATGGGTGGGCTCAAACTGCAGGACTTGCTGGGTGTCAAGGTTTTCAGATGCAGGGACAAGAAGCCTCTCCTTCCCTGGAGCCATCTGGCTGTGGTGACCCTGCTCCCAGCCCTGAGGCCCCTGCTAGGGCTCTCCTGGGGGCATCTGCAGGGTTAAGGCTCTGGAATCTGCAGAGGAGGCCTGAGCTCCTGGAGTTACAGCAAAAGGGGGTGTGTGTTGGAGGGAGGGATGGAAAGGAGCAGCTGACTGGTCCAGGCAGCCTGCCCTCCTCCCTGCCAGGGACAGACGCCCAGCACCAGAATGGAAAGAATAGCTCAGAGTGTGCATCTCAGGAAACCCCACCCAGCAGCAGCAGAGCTGTGCTCCTGCCAGCATGCCCAGGTCTCTCTGAAGTTTCCTGTTTCCTTCCCTCCCTTTTCCTTTACCTACCCAACTCCCCCCCAAGAAAACACTTTACCCTTCTACCCCAGCACACAAGGGCAGAGGAATAAAATGGTACACCCAGGAGTGTCTGGGCAAGTCACCAGGCCTGATTCTGAACCAAGGGGGCCCAGAACCAACTTAATATCCTTCAGTGGCCTGGCCTCTGGGAGTAAGAGGAAAAAACCAAAGGGACCTAAAAACTGAAATATCAGAGCCGGAGTGGACTTTGGGAATCATGTGGTCATTTGACAGACAAGGAAACCCCAGAGTCAAGAAAGTTCCTGCTCCACCCCAGGGCCTCTTGGTCATGAGTTTGGAACTTCCCTTCCCAGCCCCGCCCACTGTCTGGGTACTCAGTGATAGACACAAGCATACAAACCCCTGAGGAGGAGCCAGAACAAGCCACCATTCCCCCAGTCCCTAGTGATCTCCTGGCTCAGAAATAGTAAGGACTGCCAGCCCATGACTTCCGGCCCCCAGCTTGACCCCACCCCCAGCCCCATCTCTAGCCAGGCAGGGCTGCCTCTCTCTGGAGACAGAGGGGTGGCTCCCGGCTCCAAGGAAGGAGGGGCCACCCTAGGGAGCATGGGAGGACCCAGGCACCACAGTTCCCCTATCACCCGAGTCTCTGGGGACATAATCCTGTCATCAGGGTGGTAATCTCAGAGACCCCAGCCAACTCAGGGGTTGGGATGGCCTGGGAGTACAGATAAGGAAAGGAGGCCATTAACTGGCGGCGGTTGCCACGTCTGAAACACAGGCCCTATCCACCTCCTTCTTTGTATTTCTTTTCAGTTGAACTTCAAGATCAGGAAGGGAGAGAGGCAGAGGAATTCGACAGAACCCGCAAGGGGTGGGCAGGGAAGGAAGGGAACTGCTTAGGTAGTAAGTACTAGAAGTACTTGCTAAGCAACTAAGTACAGGTTGAGTATCCCTAATCCAAAATGCTCCAAAATCTAAAACTTTTTGAGCACCAACATAACACTCAAAGGAAATGCTCCAGTGAGCATTGGATATTGGATTTTCAGACTAGGGATGCTAAACCCTTAAGTATAATGCAAATATTCCAAAATCTGAAAAAACCCAAAATCTAAAACACTTCTGGTCCCAAACATTTTGGATAAGGGATACTCAACCTGTAGTAACTAAGGCACATCTGATCCTCACAACAGCCCTATGAGGTAGATATTCTTACCCCCACTCTGTAGATGAGATTCAGAGAAAACTAAAAGTTTAACTGAAATTCAGAGAAAAACAGATCTGAGGTCCCACAGCAGGCAAACAGCAGAGATGGGTCTAAATCCAGATCTGATGTCTGTTTTAAAGTGCACCCGTTTGCTTTACACCTAGCTGGAGCAGAAGCCCTGGAGACACCCCTGCCAGTCACCTGGGTGAATAGGCAACACCTGGGGTAGGGGTGAGGCAGTAGAGATCGAAACGGCAGAAGGGAGCTGAGCAAATGCATTGTTAGTGCCAATTCCTTTTCCCTGCAGAAAGTTGGTCTGATGCCTGAGCCTGGGTTAGGAGGCAGGGACCTGAATTTTTGTCCTGGCTTTGGGACTGACTCCATCGTGTGATGTGAGTCACGGTAGACCACTTCATATCTCTGGACTCAGTTTTTCAGATGAGTACCCTGAACCAAAAGATCAAAGGCCACTCTAACTCTGCCAGTTTCTGATTCTGAATGAACTGCCTAACAGAAGGCTTCAGGGCAGGATGACACACCTCCCGAAGAATCTACACTGGGGTCACTACTACTGTGCAGCTGGTCCAGAGGACAGCCACAGAGACAGAAGTACATGGCATGTTCTGGGTATGGGGACGGCCATAACTCCCTCCCCTCCCAAACTGCCCCCCTAATGCCCTCTGGATGCTGGCCAGCTCCTCCTGAGTGTGCCGTTACCCCAGGGCCTACAGAGAAACAGCGTAACACTGTAGAGAAGAAAGAGTATGAGGCAGGAAATCAAGAGACCTGGGGTCATTAACTAGCTGTGAGAATCCAGGCAAATGACCTCCTTTGGCCTCCTTTTATCCTAAATCAGCCCCCACGAGGCCGAGGAATAAGGACTAGTTTACTGGAACCAAAAGCAGAGAGACCGAATCACCTAGCCAGAAATTTCCCAGACTGTCACGCCCCAGGAGACCTTAATGGATAAGCTCTGGAAACAGATGAGTCTGAGAAACAGTCCATATCCCCTTCTTCTGGAAATTCACAAGGCACAATAGCACATTCTGCCTCAGAGAAGTCCAGCAGTAAGCAAACGTGTTCAACTTCGTTTAACCAAGCGTTCCTTCAAACTTCCTTAAGCCTGAAACACTTTTATCAAGGCACACCTATTACTATCCCATGGGATGCTGACCCAGGCCTCCTTGTGTTACAGATAGACCCAACCCTGAGAGTAATTCATGTCCAAACTCCTCAAATCTTAAAACCCCTGTGCTTACACCGAGTCTGCCCCTCAGAGCAGTCACATTAAGTACCAGGCATGTCTCAGGGAGTTATCTCAGTGCCAGGATCCTCTGCAAGGGTCCTCCCCTCTCCCCTTCCCAAACCCCGCCCAGTTCCAGACAGCTGCTCTTATAACCTCTACAGTGGGATTTATTGCCAAGGGCTGGGGGACATGCCAGCTAGTATAGAACCAGGAAACTGACATCCCCTAGCCTCACTTCTGTGTAATGGAGAAGTACAAATCATTATACAAGAGTGAGGAATCATTAGTATCTTCCTCCCCTATCGATGTATTGAGAACCCTCTAGGTACCCACCTCTGTGGCCTGTGGACTTCTGGATTTCATTTTTTTTTTTTTTTGTACTGACTGTACTAGAACAAAAAGGATTTCATTTCTACTTCAAAACAAGACTCAGGCTTTGGCCTAGAATCCCAGAATGTTAGGGTTGGCAGAGTCTGTCAGGGTCAACCCTTCCACAGCATTCCCAACAGAATACATCCAGAAGGCCCCATCATGGTCAGCCATATTGTTAGCAGAACTTCTTCCCAGAGAGTTGTATGAGCTTCCACTCTCTGGTCCTCCCAGTTCAGCCCTCTGAAAACACACAAGTATGTGTGTCCCTTCTCTGTGGCCTCTGCTCTTTCTGAAGGGCCCAGGGTAAGCAGTTTTGGGGTTGGAGGTGCTCTGAGGTGGACAGTTTCTGGCTGAGGCCCCCATTCTCAGGAAAGGAGGCTAAGCCAAGGTGGCTATTACCCCAGTGCATGACATGAGGTTCTCCTGACACTTACAGTATAACCCGTTATTACCTCTCTGACGTGCTCATTTTTACAAGTGAGGCCCTGAGGTCATGGCACAAGAAGACGCAGGCAGTCAGGGCCCCAACATTATGTGGTCCTGCCACTTCTTTCTAAGCTACAAACCAGTTCTCTCATGACTGGAGAGACAGGGAAGGCAGGCAGATAAGGAGAAGTATGGCTCTCCCTTTGCCCCAGACAGCACTTGGCTCCCCTGCCACCACTGGCCAGGCCAAAGGCACCAGCTTTGAAACCAAAGCTCACCAGTGAGATGAATATTTCAGAGCCCAGAGAACTGGACACCTGAGGGCCCTTCCATGACATCTGGCTCTGACCCTCGTTCCCAGGCCCCCATTTATCCCACATCCAGGGTGCTCTGGTAGAACCCCAAACCCCTGGGTACCACACGGAGGCCACAGTGGAGTGAGGAGAATGGAGACCCCATAGGACAAGAACTGGTGCAGAGCCCCCAGGTCAGGGCCAAGCCTAGCAGCACCCTCTACTTCCTCCCACTGTTCCCTGGCTCCTGCCCCAGTCTTCTTCCCTTGTTTTCCCTTTCCCCATTTTCCCGTTTTGTTTTCACTCTGACCCAAAGAGGTCACAGGGAGGATGGCACTTCCCCGTAGCTTTCTGAACCCAGCGTGGGGGGCAATGACTGGAAGCAGGACTGACTGAGGGCAAAGTCATGGTGACAGGTGTGGCCACTTCCCCACCCAAGGACTTAGGCTGCTCATTGGCTTCCACCCCCAACTCCAAGCTAGGACCCTGCATTCCCTCACCCCTTAAATATCAACCTGTCTACACCAAGACTGGTGCCAGGGCATGCAGGGGCAACCTGGGGTCGGTGCCAGGTCCCGGGCTGTCTCCCTTCCCTCTTCCCACCAGCGAGGGCCATGGAAGTCCCCATCCCACACACAGCTGGCCACTCTGGGGCTGCCATGGCGGACACGCCCTGCGACAGACTCGTGCCAGCAAGGGGGCACATGAGGACACCCCCAGACCCTGGCCCGCTCTCGGGTGCCCACAACACGCGGATCAGCTCCCAAGGCTACCTAGGTGCCACACGCCGGTCCGCCCACCCGGCGCACAGGGAGAGCGAAACTCCCAGCGGACAGGGCGAGAGAACCCCATGTTGGCGCCGGCTCCTTGGGCCGGGGCAGGCCGGCCCGAAGCTAAGTCCCGGGAGCGGGCCGAGCCGGCCGCGCGCTCCGAGAAAGTCGGAGGGCCCCGGCCCGGCGCCGCCGCAGCCCTGGCCCGGTCCCCGCCGGCCCTCAGTCCCCAATTCCGCTGGCCCCGGGCCCCTGGCTTGCCTGCGCGGTTCCCGACGGAGCGTTCCGGGCCTCCGGGTGTTGCGAGTCCTGCCCGGGCAGCGCTGGGCTGGGCTGGGCTGGGGCTCCGCGCCCCGCCCCGTCGCGCCTGGCCCGTGGGGCGGGGCCTCGGGGCGTCGCCGGGGGCCGCGGGGGGCCGCCCGGGCCCGCGCGCCTCCGGGGACCCCGACGACGGCTTACTAATAACGTTGGTGGTTATTTTCGGTTTTAAAGGCAATATGGGATTATTGATGGAAATTTAGAAAAGTCACGGGAAGAAAATAATTTTTTTCTACCCCTCCCAACGCCCAGGAGGAAGCGCTTGTTTTCGGTGCTTCTTTGCCTATTATATTTATGTATTTTATGTATTTTTCTGGAGTGGGGTCATATTGTACGATGTTTTGTTTGCTGCTTTTCTTTGTAGTTAACATTTTATCATGAACGTTTTTCTTGTCACTAAATAGTCTTTAAAAGCATAATTTTAATGCTGCAAAGTGTTTCCTCATATGGCTATACTAATTTATTAAATCAGTTTCCTCCTGGAGGATATTTAAGTTGTTTCCCAGTTTTACATTACTATAAATAAATCCGAGATGAATATCCTTGACAATTCCGTGCTTTCAAGGTAAATGAACTTTTCAAGTTTAAAACTTCTGACATGCAAATGTGGAGATGGAACTTAGAATCTCTGCTTGGAATTACTTCAACCAGGAAAGCAAGTGTTTTCTTGGAGTCAGGAGTCCTGCATCGAGATGTAGATCTCTACTGTTAGTAGACAACCTTGGACGGGGGGTTTGCTACCTGCATAGCCACCCAGTGAAGAATGCAGTAGGGGTTCCATAAAGAAGCAGGGTTCGGGAAGTTTTGATACATTGCCCAAGTTGTGTGGTTCCAAAGTCTATGTTCTTTCCATTACGCCAAGGCTGCAGGTAGTTGAGCAGCTATGTTTAAAGTGCTTATCTTGTGCTAACAGCTACAAGATCAGCACCACCACTGAATGTCTTTCACAGCCTGTTGACACTTTCCCTTTTTGAATGGACAGGGATTGACTTGACAAAACACAGCTAGAAATTATTAGAGCTAGTCTGAGACTACCTGAGCACCTCCTGAAACCAAACCCATCACTAAGCACTTTTATTTACATTATCTCCACTAGCCAGTCCAGCTCTTTTATAGAGCCAGCTTTAGGAGGGAGGGGCCCATGGATTTACCTGGAGATTCATTTGCGTAGTAAACATTCGTGAAAGCAATGTGCTTACTATAGTAAGCATAGTAAGCAAGTTACCACTTAGATTATATATTCAGACCAATTAAAGTAGAGATGGTTTTAACAGTGCCCCCAACACGTACACACTATGTATGTTTATTTGTATAGATAGGTATAATTTAAGTAGGAGTTACTTAGGAAGGTGGTGGACATTATAGTGGGCTAGCTCCCCCAGTCACTCCAACCATTCAATGTAATTCCAGTTCCTATGGGACACAGACCTCAATTTAGGAAGTTTCCTCCCAAAGTGTGAGCTCATGAGAGCAAATACAGCTCTGCTCAACTTCTGTCTCCTCCTTGCTAGAAGAAAAGAGCCCTAGGTGAACTGCATAGCCCACAGAATCTGGCAGATCTCCTGACATCCTTCCATGCTTTCTACACTTTAACTCTGTCTTAGTCCATTTGGGCTGCTAAACAAAAATACCTTAACACGTTAACTGCCATGTGAGTTGTATTTAACTCACACTGGTTTTGAGCCCGGGGCCTCGTGAAGCATATGCAACTCACATGTCTCTTTACATTGGGAGCCGCATGGTGCACAGGCAACTCACGCTGCCATGCTGTAGCATACATGTTACATGATGGGTGGCCCCTGGAGCAAAACCCTGCAGTTGGTTCATGAAAATCTTACTTGTTGATGTTCTTATTGTTACAATTAATATTGACAATTTAATTCTAAAAATGTGGATTAATGAATAGAAGTCAATAACAAATTTTTCATTAAATTAGAAAGGATCATTTTGTTTTTGAAGTTTTTATTCTATTTTTGTAATAAAACACCATGGCCCCAAGGAAAAGGTATTTTTTTCTAGTGTGGCAGTCAATGTGTTAAACTGGATAATTTATAAATAATAGAAATGTATTGCTCACAGTTCTGCAGGCTGGGAAATCCAGGATCAAGACACCAGCAGATTAGGTGTCTGGTGGGGGCTCTCTCTGCTTCATAGATGGTGGTATCTTCCAGTGGCACCCCATCCTCACATGGCTGAAGGATGAAACAAACAGGCTTCCTCCAGCCTTGTTTATAAGGGCGTGAGTCCCATTCCTGAGGGTTCACCCTCATGACTTAATCACCTCCTCAAAGCCCCACCTCTTAATACTATCACATTGAGGATTAAGTTTCAACAAATGAATTTGTGGGGGAGCACCAACATTCAGCCCATAGGAGGCCCGTTCTCTGGAAAGCACCCTCCGCTTTCTAGAACTGCCAGGATGGTTTCCAAGGAGATTCGTTTTCCAGCCAGCAATCACCAAGGCCTCACATCTGCCCAACTGGCAGAGTGGAATATGGAGCACACACAGACAAGTCCCACACAAGCCTCACTGCGTGCTCGCTCCTAAACCCGTTTTCTGACCATGGTATCAAAAATAACACCTGAAGCCCCTGACTCAGAGCAACAGTGCTTAGGTGGTGAGAGGCATTCGATAAATGATGTCTCTCGTCTTTACAAGGGCCTTATCTGTAAAATTATTGATTAAGCCCCTACCATTTGCCAACCAGCCAGGAATTTCCAGTTCTACAGATAACAAAGCTGAAGAACACAGCCCCTGCTCTCCAGAAACGCACAATCCAAGGGAGCTGGTAAAAGACCAGACTATTACAATTTTGACAGTTTGACAAGTGTCGGGATAAAGAAATATTCACTTGGTTATTTGGGATTGGAGAGAAAGGAGCTCCTAATCCAGCGTGGGGAGTGGAGTGAGGGTTCAGGAAGGATCTTCAGAAGAGGTGACACCTGAGTTGAGTGTTAGGGAGTGTTAGGAATTAGCCTAGCCAGATGAGGGACAGGGGAGTAGGTTCTTCAGGTAGAGGGAACAGTGTCTGAAGCAATAGGCTCAGGGCCCATTGTCCTAGCAAGCTAGGAAGGGGGGGGAGGGGGTTAAGTGCAGTGGGGTAGAAAGGGTAAGAAATAGGATTGGGCAAGGAGGCAGGGGGCCAGGAATTGAGATTTTACCCTGCAGGCAATGGGGAGCCAGAAAACAGCCATCTTGAGAGAGGTTGGGAGGCTGGGGGAGGCCTTGGCAGTGGCCCTGGGGTAGGGCTTCCAGCAAGCAAAGATGCAGGACTCCTAGTTAAATTTGAATTTCAGATAAACAACAAGCAATTTTTTTGTGTAAGTGTATCCCATTGTCCCATACAATATTTGGGAATACTTATACTAAAAATGTATTCATTGTTTATCTGAAATTCAAATTTAATGGAGCACCTTGCATTTTTCTGGCAACCCTACCTGGGAGGAAAGTCAAGTCAAAGTCACTTTGGTGGCAGCAGGAAGAGCAGTGGGGGCATGAAAGGAATCAGGCTGGAGTTTATTTCGGGACTGGAGTAGCTAAAGCTCAGTGATTGATGAGAGGGGGTGGTGGAAACCTGAAGGGAGTGGGTAGGGAAACTTAATTGAATCTATGGATCCAGAGAACTTTCTCTGTTGCTAAGTGCCCTCCAGTCCAGCCCCAGGACTCCACTAATGGGTCCTACAAATTCCTCCCATAGCTGCCTGATTACCTAGCATTTAATGTGTTACTCCACCCAAGTGTTTATCACTAACTTTCTCGAAGAAGTTACCTTTTTTCAGAGGACTTTGTATTTACTGAATGGAGGCTTTTCACCCAGCCTGAGGTAAATATGCCTTTTTGTCTCCACTGGAGGGCAGGGACAAAGTCTCATTCATCCCCAGGCCTGGGCACAGCTGACTTGGAGCAAGGTGGGCTAGGGGAGGCTCTCAGGCAGGAATGAAGGTGCCTAGAGGAGATGGGGGCGGAGCTTTGGGGCTCCTCCCCCTAAAATTGGCCTCCTTATTCATAGACATTGTTTAGCACTTTCCTAAAGAAATAGAGAGTGGGAAGCATGATGAATTTGGATGTTCTGGCAGTGAGGGTTTTGTTCCCGCTTTGGCACTGAATGGCTGTGAGGCCTGGAGCCCATCTCTTATAAGTGGGTCTAGTCATGCTGCTTTGTTCTGCCTCCTGTGACTTCTGGAGCCTCAGGTGCAGTCATCTAAGTGAAAGGCAGTGAAAAGGGCACTGGTGATGTTGATAGTGACTCAAACGCTGCCAGGACCGGAAGTGGGTTGCACTGTGAGGAAGCCCGGCGTGGAACCAGCCTGGCACCTACGGTGCATGGCCAGGGCGATGCTTTCCAATCTCCCCTGACCATCAGGATCGCCTGGGGTGCTTGTGAAAACATGCTGATTCCCTTGGGGATACGTCTTGCTAGACCTGTGAATCAGAATCTTGGTGCTAGGCAGACCTGGGTTTGAATCCCAGTTCAGATCTCTTTAGTGGCTGCGTGACCTTGGGCATATTACTTAACCGCTCTCAGCCTTCGTGCCTTTCTCTGTAAAAAGGGAGGTAATAATACAGGGTTGTTGTAAGGATTAAAAACAGCAGTTGTCAGGACAGCGGCCCTGGAAGTCAGAATCTGATAAGGAGTGTGTAACAACTCTCCTGCCAAATCAAAAAAAAATTTTTTTGATAAATAAATAAAAATAGCAGTTGTCAAGTGCCTGGGGCAGAATTAAAATTGTCAATTGTTATTGCTGTTTGTGAGATAGAAGCCCCGTCCGCTTCCATCTTGGGCTTCATCCTCCCACTCTCCTGCCTGCCAGTCAGGAAGCTCTTCCTCATAGCTCTTGCATTTGTCTGAAGAAGAAAAGCCAACAGCTGTTTCCTCTTACCTTATTCCCAGCCCAAGGTAACAGCTGCCTGAGAACCTCTCCTTATCAATAACTGCACAATCTGCATAATCTCAATTTCAAGCCCCCCACACTCTGACCACCATCTCCTATCTCTCCAGCTTTGTGACCCTGACAGCGACAATTCTGTGACCATATCAGGATCAACAATCTATTCATCTTTCCAGCTCTTTCTCATCCCTCACATGCTCACTTCCCTCCTGGACCAGCTTAGATCCCAATAGTACAATTACCCCTTTGCACACCCCTCAACTCTGCCTGATGGCTCTCAGCAGCAAACCTCAGCTCTGCACCCACACAGCCAAAAGAGAGGAGAAAGACATGCCATGGCCCTGGCCGATCTCCCTTTAAGCTCACAAAAACTTCAGCTTTCCTTGGCCATTCATACTAACATCCCTATCCTAAGTAATCACTCCACACTTTCTCCAGTTCCTTCAAACTCCAATCCTCTTCTGCAGCCTCACTCAGCCTTGGCCTTGCTTCCAATGTCACTGAGCAAAGAAAAGCAATTAGAGAACCACCACCTGTATCGCCACTTGGATGTTTAATAGGCAACTTCTTCTCAAACTTTCATGCGCAAACAAGTCACTTGGGGATCTTGTTAAAATGCAGATTCTGTTTGGTATGTTGAGATTCTGCATTTCTAATGAGCACCAAGTGATGCTGTCACTGCTGGACCCCACTCTGAGTAGCCTCCAAAACTTAACTCCCAATCCACACGCCACTCTCACCCCAGTCTGAGTGAGGATTCTAGCAGCTTCCTCCACCTCCGTCAAGGATGCAAAGGGGCAAGATGCACAGGAGGGGCTGGAAGGAGGGACATCAGAAGGAACTCCAGCCTTGCCAATGCTGTCCAGTAGAAATACAACGTGAGCCAAGTGTGGAATTTTAAGTTTTCCAATAGTTATTTTTAAAAGTCAAAAAGATAAAGGTGAATTAATTTTAATAATATATTTATTTAACTCAATATATCTAAAAATATTATCATTAAAAATTATTAATGGGACCAGGTGCTGTGGCTCATGCCTGTAATCCCAGCAACTTTGGGAGGCCGAGATGGGAGGATCGCTTGAGGCCAGGAGTTTGAGACCAGCCTGGGCAACATAGCAAGATGCCATCTTTACAAAAAACTTTTTAAAAAATTAGCCAGGAATGGTGGTGTACACCTGTAGTCCCAGCTACTCAGGAGGCTGAGGTGGGAGGATCGCTTGAGCCCAGGAGTTCGAGGTTACAGTGAGCTATGATCGTGCCACTGCACTCCAGCCTAGAGTAATAGAGCAAAACTCTGTCTCAAAAAAAAAAAAAATTAATGAAATTTTTTTCATACTTAGTCTTTAAAATCTGGTGTGTATTTTACACTTACAGCATATCTAAATTAGGATGTTAAATTTTCATGGGAAATATTTAATCTGTATTTAGATCAAATCTGAAAAATTTTTATAAAATGAAAATACTTGAGTGTTCTCCAATACCTGAAACAAGTATTGGTGCTTATATTTAAATTTAAATGCATTAAAATTAATAAAATCTGAAGTTCAATTTTGCAGTTGCGTGCACCAACCACGTTTCAAGTTCTCAGTGGCCACAAATGGCTAGTGGCTACCATATGGAACAGTATAGACCTGTGGCCACTGTGCTGGTCATCGACTGGGGAGAAACTCTGGGGGTCAAAGTCTAGGCTGTAATTCATCTTGGACTTCAACTCCCCAGATGTCTAGCCCAGAGCCTACACTCAGGACTTACTAAATTTAGTTTACTTCCAACAAATCAAAAATTGACAGCCAGGAAGAGCCAGGTCAGAGCAAGACACAATCAGTTAGTTCCCAGATGTGACCACTAGAGAGCAGCATCTGGCTAGCTCTGCTTCCCAAGAAAAGGGGCATCCTAACACTTTCCCAGATAGACGCAGGTGGAAGATCATTCAGCTCCGTGTTTTCCACACCACTGGTGAGATCAATTAGTGGATCATAACCAGCATTTAAAAAAATAAAGTAGACTAGATAAAGTGAGACTATATGCACGATTATTGTTTCGTGGAACTTTGTTTTAGGGTTTTTATATATATGTATTGTGTGTGAGTCTCGATTTAAAATGTATTTCTTAGTGAGGACCATGGTCAAAAAAGTTTGAAAATCACCCTAATCTCCCTTATCTACAGATAAAGAAAGCAAACCTACAGTGCTGAAGCTAGGTAACAGGTACATGAGAGCGCAGTATACCATTTTCCCCCCTTTTTAGATTTTTTTTTTTTTCAGAGACAGAGCCTCACTCTGTCGTCCCAGCTAGAGTGCAGTGGTGTCATCATAGTTCACTGCAACCTTAAACTCCTGGGCTCAAGCAGTCCTCCTGCCTCAGCCTCCCGAGTAGCTGGGATTTCAGGCGCCCACCACCACACCCAGCTAATTTTTCTGTTTTTTGTAGAGACGGGGTCTTGGGGTCTCACTCTTGCTTAGGCTGGTCTCCAACTGCTGGCCTCAAGCAATCCTCCTACCTCGGCCTCCTAGAGTGCTGGGATTACAGGTGTGAGCCACCTTGCCCAGCTAGATGTTTTAAATTATGCACAATAAAAAGTTCATTTAAAAAGAAACTGAACTCAGAGCAGTACAATGGCATGCTCACAGGTTCACAGTTGGGATTGGCAGAGGCAGGACTCAAATGCAGTGCCTTTAATATTCACTGAACAAACATTTATGAGGAGCCGACTGTGTGCTAGGCACTGTGACAATATAGAATAAAATACAGTGTCTGCCCTCTTGGAGCTTACAGTCCAGTGGGGAAGGCAGATGTTAGCAACTAATCTCACAAGTGAACATATTGCTACAAACTGTAATACTTGTGCTGAAGGAAAGTACACTTAGTGCCATAAAAGAGTAGCACCCAGGGACCTCATTTAGAGTGAGGGAAGGTGGCATGTAGGAGTAGCCTGAGATGGAACGGGCAGTGTGTGTGTGTGGCAAGCATGCTTTGACCCCTCTCAGCAGAGGAAACAATCTATTATACATGAAGGTAGTGGAGGCAACCCTGAAGTTGAAAGAGCTTGGGGTGCTCTGGAAACTTCCAGGAGAGGAGTGTGGCTGGAGAGGGGTAGGCACTGGGGCATGGCCTGAGAGGAGACTGGGGAGGTGGCAAGGGCCAAGTCTACAGGGCCTCATGGGCCCCCTTGGTGACTTCAGATTTTACCCTAAAGGGAAGCCATTGAATCGTTTTGAGTAGGGGAGGGACATGTTCTGGATGGTATTTTAAAAGAACCCCTCTGGCTCTGAGCTGTGAATGGGTTGAGGGGATGGAGCCTGAGAGCAGGAAGGCCGGTTAGGAGCCAGCTCGGTCACAGGATGAAAGGTGGTGGCACCAGCCTCCACTCTGAAGAGTCAGTACATCCCCTGCCATCCTCAACCTACATGTCTCTTGGGTCTCATTTGGCTGGCTTCCATTCGCTCCCCACGTACACCTACCTCTTCTCCACGTTCTTGCAGCTGGTCCATACGGGCACTGCAGTGGCCTTTGGTTTGGCCAATGGAGAGCTCCCTCAGGAGATGGAGACAGAGTACTTGTTCTCCTTCCTCCCAGAAGGGCCATCACAGACTGGCTCATCCCTCAACCAGCAGTCACAGCCCCCATCAGGTGGCCCTGTCCACACAGCTCTGTCTCTCTGTGTCTTATAACTGCTCTCTCCCTGACCCTTCAGGCCTGGGGGCGGGGGGGTGGTGACACAGTGTCTCCCCTGGGTAACTTTCCTGTACCCTGCCTGCCCCAGCCTTGTAGAGTAGGCCTCTTATAAAACTCTCCTCTGGCTGGGTGGTGGCTCATGCCTGTGATCCCAGCACTTTGTGGGGCTGACGTGGTAGGATCACTTGAGGAGTTTGAGACCAGCCTGGTCAGCATGGCAAGACCCGGTCTTTACAAAAAAATGTGGTGACATGTGCCTGTGGTCCCAGTTGCTTGGGAGACTAAGGTGGGAGGCTCACTTGAGCCCAGGAGTTTGAAGTTTTGGTTCTGTCACTGCACTCCATCCTGGGTGACACAGCAAGATCCTGTCACGAAAAAAACAAAAACAAAAACAAAAATCAACTGTCCTCAGCCTCAGATTATAGCTTGAGTCTGTCATCTATTTCCTGGCAGACTGACTGATATGCCTCCTACCCAGGCTGGCAACATAGTGTCGGTGGAAAGAGCATGGCCTTTAGGGTCAAATAAAACAGGAATTGAATTCAGGCTCTGTCCCCTATTAGCGCTATGATAGCATAAGTCATTTAGCCTCTCCAAGCCTCAGTTTGTTAACTCTGAAATGAAGATACCATTACCTTCCTTATAGAGCTGTTAGGACAATTAGATAACACATACAAAGGGCTTCACACAGGCCTCGTGCTCAGTAGACAATCTACAGTCATTTGTTCTGTTCTTCTTCCTTCCCCCACAACTGAACAAACATTTACTACAGGCCATGTGTCAGGCATGGTGCTAGATGCTGGGACTGAGGGAAAGACAAAGAAGGCACCATTTTTTTGCCTATAGGGAGGTTGAGGTCGGAGGCTTGTAAAGGAGATGCAGTAGCCAGGTATGCTCCTCCATAGCTACTTTTCCAGCCATTCATTTCTATTTGACTATGATGCAGCATTTTTTTCCAGGATCTGGAGATAGAGTAGTGACCAGGCAATGCAAGTAACTGTGGTGATCAGAAAAGCCTTTGAAGAGGTTGAATTTATTTTTAGCTTTAAAGGAGCTGTACTGATGGAAGGGCATGTCAGTCTCCCTGGGGACTGACTCACTTTCCTCTCCTCCCCCTCAGAGAGGCTGCTAGACTCCCCAGATTGAGAATTGGGCCTTAATTAGTGAGGTGCTCCTGGGAGTGTATTATATCCCTTGGATGTGTTGGGGCCAGAAGGTACCAGGTGTCTTGAGAAGGCTGCCTTAAAGGAATTCTCCAGGCGGGGTGGAGCAGAAACTCCAGGACAGCAACCAGTGCAGGCTGGCAGGTAGGGGCGCGCAGAGGGGAGCAGCTGGAGCATGGTACACTAGAGAACTGGACTGAGACCATATTGCTATACCAAGTGATGCAAATTTGATTGTATAGACACTGGCTTTGAGCAGGGGGAGCCCCTCTTTGGAGCTGCCAAAGCCTTCGTCTGATGAAGATGTACGGTGGTACCAGCAACGGGCCAGGCGTGAGGACCCAAGGGCCCAACCTGGGGTGATGGCAGTGGGAAATGAAAGGGAAGGATCATACGCTCCTCAGCCTTCATTCTTAAAATGTTAATAAACATTTTAGACAAATAGGAGCACCCACCAGGACCAGACGCTGATGTTGCAAGAATGACACAAGATACAATAACATCAACGCACACGCAAGCACTGCCTGACATGGCCCATGCCCTGCGTCCCTTCCTTGGGTAATCACAGTTAATCCTCAGAGTAGCTCCATGTGGATTACCAGCCCCTTATGCAGAGAAAGACAATGAGGCTTAAGTAGACTAAGAACATTGCTCCAAGGTGCAGAGTTCCTAGTGCAGCAGGATACTAAGCTGGTCATTCCAAGTCTAGCACACACCCTCCAACCCACTCCCTCCCCCACAGCCCCCCTTCTTACCCACGAGGAGCTCGCCTTGCTGCAGGGACAGCACCAGGAGCAGTCACACAGCCTGAGTACAGTGACAGAGACATGTGTGTCCTGAAGCGGAAGTCATTACCTAGGCCTGAGGGGGTAGCTAGAGAAGGCCTCAGAAGGCCAATCTGAGGATTGGGTCATTTGGTCATTTGACAAATATGGATGCTCCTCAATTTATGATGGGGTTACATCCAAATAAAGGCATCCTAGGCCGGGCGAGGTGGCTCATACCTGTAATCCTAGCACTCTTGGAGGCTGAGTCGGGAGGATCGCTTGAGCCCAGGAGTCCAAGACCAGCCTGAGCGAGAGCAAGACACTCTCTCCACAAAAAATCGAAAAATTAGCCAGGTCTGGTGGCACGTGCCTGTAGTCCCAGCTACTCGGGAGGCTGAGGCAGGAGGATCGCTTGAGCCCAGGAGTTTGAGGTTGCAGTGAGCTGTGATGATGCCACTGCACTCTAGCCTGGGAGACAGAGCAAGATTGTCTCTAAATAAATAAATAAATAAATAATAAAATATAGCCATCCTAAATTGAAAATATCACAAGTCAAAAATGCATGAATACACCTAACCTACCAAACACCATAGCTTAGCCTGGCCTACCTTAAATGTGCTCAGAACACTTACATTAGCCTACAGTTGTGCCAAATCATTAGGCAACACAGTACACTATAGAGTGTCAGTCGTTTCCCCTTGTGATTGTGTGGCTGACCAGGAGCTGTCGCTTGCTGCCGTTGCCCAGTATCACAAAAAGTATCCTACTGCATATCACTAGCCCAGGAAAAGATCAAAATTCAAAATTTGAAGTACAGATTCTACTGAATGCATATCATTTTCATGCCATGGTAAAGTTGAGAAATCATACATCAAACCATTGTAAGTCAGGGATCGTCTGTATGTTTCAAAGGACTAATATGTGCCAGGCACTGTTTTAGGGACTGCAAATACCGCTGGGAATAAAATAGACAAAATCCCTACCCTTGTGAAGCTTACATTGGAGTGGACAGAGTAATCTCTTACAAGTGTTAAGTTCTTTCTGTGTGCCAGGCACTGTTCTCAGAGTTTTGTATGATTAATTTCCTCACAACAACTCTATGAGACAGGTTCTATTATCACCCCATTTCACAGATAAGGAAACTGAGGCCCAGAGAAGTTATAAATGACTTGCCCATTGTACCAGGATTAGTAAGTGGTGAGTTTGGAGTTTGCTGGGGAACCAGGGGTAGGGGGAGCAGCTTCCAGAAAGAAGCAGCAGCAGGTGCAGAAGTAGACGGTGAGAACCTGGCATTCTAAAGGGTCAGTGCTGCTGGAGCAGAAGGCCCGGAGCGAGCGGGGAGGCCTGACAGGGATGAGAGAAGTAGGAAAGGACTAGATCTCCAGGCACTGAAGATTCCAGGTTTGCCAGTAGGGACTGCATTCCACAGACAACAAGGAGCCACTGAAGCACCTTAAACAGGAGAGATGTGCTCAGATTTACATTTCAGAAAAATCCTTCTGGAAAGCTAGAGGAGGGGGTGAGTTGGAGGGGCCCCACTGGATTAAGGAAGGCTGTGGCAAGAGTCCATGTGAAGGGGGCTGAGAGCTATAAAAACGAAGCCAGGAGCAACAGAGGTGGGGAAGGGGAGACCCATTCAGAAAGCAGGAAGATTATGGGATCACCAGGAGAAGAACCGACTGGCTGTGTGGGAAAAGGAAGGTGTCAGTTTATTTTTGAGTCAACCTTTCTTGAACATCTATATGCCAGGCATTGTGCAGAGCATGTCAAGCATGCATTGTCTCATTCGATCCTCACAGAACCCTAGGAAGTAGATCCTCTTCTCATCTTGACCTACAGATGAAGAGACTGGGAATCAGTGAGCTTAAGTAATTTGCCCAAGGTCATTCAGCTACTAAGCAGCAGAGCCCGGTTTTGGAGCCAGGACTTCAAAATGTGTGCTCTTATAAATCCCCTTCATGACACAAACAGGAGGCAAGCACCGTTTGCCAAGATGGGGGACACTTAGGAGCAGGTAGGAGTGACATAAGGATGAAGAGGTCAGCTTTGGACAAATGAAGCAGAAGAGACTGTAGAACGTCCAAGCAGAGCTGATCAGAAAGAGGACAGGCATTGAGATTTGCAACTTAATTGCCCTTGTGGACAATTGTCATTTGAATTAACGAGCATGTAGGTGATAGCTGGAGTCAGGGAAGTGGTGAATGTACAGCAAGAGAAAAGGGCCAAGGAATGAACTCTGGGATGTGAGAGGAGCCAGAGAGACTGTGGCAGGGAAGGCAAAGGAAAAAGAAGACGTGGTGCATTGTCACAATTGCTGCCCAGAGGCTCAGTGATAAGGGCTGAGCAGTGAACAAATGGGCTTGACCCTCTAGGGGACAGAGTCAGATGAGGATGGGGTGGTGGAGGCAGCAGCCCAGGTGAGTGGCCTGAGAATGGATGCAAAGTGAAGAGTAGAGACAGCAAGGAGGATTGCTGTCTTTGTTTTAATGAAATAATAATTTTAAAAATTAAAATAGTAACACATTCTCATTATAGAAGATCAGAAAATATTTTTAAAGTATTAAAAAAAAAAACCCAAGTGATACCCCATGAGCTCACCACCCACCCAGAGATTATTATGACTGGTAACATTTCAGATTTTTTTCTATGCATTTTTTAACAAAGGTTCAGTTATTCAAAATTTACCCAGTTTTGTATCCTGTTTTTTTTCTCCACTTTATAATAAAATGTAAAATTTACCTATAATACTAGTTTGGGTGCTTTTGGCTGCAAGTATCAGAAAATCTAACTAATAGTGGCTTAAATTATAAGGACAATTATTATCTGACATAACAAGAAGCCCAGAGCAGGGTAATCCCAGGATTGGTGAATTAAGGGGCTTGGTATGTCTTGAAGGGCACAGGCTCCATCCTTCTTTCTACTCTGCCATCTTCAGCATGTTGGAAGACCCTCTTAAACTGCTCTCTAGTAGTCCCAAGATGACTGCTGTAGTTTCAGGCATGTCAGGCAGATGACAGCATCCTGGAGCAAGAAAAGAGCACAGCCCTGTTACAGTCACGTGCCGCATAGCAATGTTTCAGTCAGCGACAGACTCGCATGCGTGATGGACCGCATACACAGCGGTGGTCCCATAAGATTATAATACCGTATTTTTACCGAACCTTTTCTATGTTTAGATATGTTTAGATACACAAACACTTACCATCGTGTTACAGTTGCCTCCAGTTTCAGTACAGTAACATGTTGTACAGGTTTGTAGCCTAGGAGCAACTAGACCATATATAGCCTAGGTGTGTAACAGGCTATACCATCTAGGTTTGTGTAAGAACATTCTGTTATGTTCGCACAACTACAAAATTGCCTAACAACACATTTCTCAGAATATGTCCACATTGTTAAGTGACACATAACTGTATTTCCCTTCTTAAGAACAAGAAAAACCTTCCTGGAAAGACTCCAGCCTATTTCCCTCCACATCTCAGCATGTGTGTGACCTGGAGCAATTGACTTGATTTTTCTGTACCTCAGTGTCTGTATCTGAATAATGGGAGTTGTAATCGTCTTTGATTCATAGGGTTGTTGTGAAATCTGAGGATTAATCTATGTAAAGCACTCAGAACAGTGCCTGGCACATGATTTGTGCTATATAAATATTTGCTATTATTATCTGATGGCAAGAATTATATCACCTTCCTGGGTCTAAACAAGGCTTGGCTGGGCAATGAGTGCGCCAGTTGGCTTGGACCAATCAAGATCCACCCACCAGGGCAGGAGAGGGACTCACCTAAAGGCTATGACTGTTCAGAGAAGAGTGGGCAAAATAGGGGTTAACAAGGAAAAAAGGAGGGTGGAGAATGGGTATTACCCAACAGGACCTGCCACCCCATGTTGTTTAAAAAAAAAAACCTTTATCAACATGTGAACAGAATTCTACTTGTGTGTGTTCTATTTTTTTAAACTTTTTATTTTGAAGTAATTTCAGTTTTATAAAATATTTGCCAAAAAGTACAAGAAAATCCCATACCTGCCACCTAGCTTCCCCAATGCTCACACTTTACTTAACTACAGTATTAGAATCAAAACCAGGTGATTAACATTGATACAATTCTAATAACCTATCCACAGTCTTTATTGATTTTGACAGTTGTTCCCTAGTGTCCTTCTGCTGGCACAGGATCCAATCCAGGATTACACGTTGCATTGGATTCTAATTTTAAACACCACTCTAAAGAAACACAGAGGTACAGATGACCTAACTCTTGTTGCAGGACCTCTAGGTTGTTTTATAGAGTCTCACCATTACCAGTAACCCTGGGCTGAACCTGTGTGGCCTTAAAATTTTGTATTCATTTCAAATTACACCTTTTGGGCAGATCCCTAAAACAGAATTACTGAGTCAAAGGAAATGAACATTTTTAAGGCCTTGATATATATTGGTAATTGCTTTCTAGAAAATTGTACAAATTGATGCCCCCACAAGCAATGTATGAATGCCCATCTTCCCATATTCTTAAACCTTCAAAATTTTATTCTTGTTTATAATCTTTGCTATTTGGTTAGGTGAAAATCAAATCTCATTGTTTAACTCCCATTTTCTTGATTCTGTTGAGTTTTAACATTTTTTCACATTTATTAGCCATTTAACCCTTTGTTAATTGGGGTCATTGTGTTTTCTCATTTACTTAAGGTCTTTGTATATTAAGTAGATTAAGTCTTTGACAAATTTGAGGCAAATATTTTCCATAATATTTTTGGCTTTTTCTTTTGTTAATTTTTTTTTTAACATACAGAAGTTTTAAGTTTTAAAGTAGCTAAAAGAGTAATTCTTTCCTGTGTTAGGTCTTCAGTTGCCTTTTATCTGAGTTTAAGAGTAATATATGCATACTAAAGAAAGTTAGAATAACACTTTTATTGCCACAGAAAGTCCTCTGCTATTCAGAGATTGAACATGTATTTCATTTTCTTCTAATTTTGTATGGTTTAATTTTATATCCTTAACACTCTGATTCAACTGGAATTTGTTTTGGTAGACTCAGGTCTAACTTGCATTTATGTAAGTAGTCGGTTATCCATGCACCAAATCTTTCCCGCACCATTAAGGTTCTTCTTCTCACTGTCTCTGTCAGCTATTGCTGCAATAATGCTGCATAACAAGCCAATCCAAAACTGAGAAGCATACAGGAATAAACATGCATTTCTCGCTCATGCGTGTGAGGGCAACCTGAGTTTCAGGTGCTCTAGGCTGGGCTCTGCCTGGCTAGGTTGGCTTCCAAGCTGTGAGTGGGATCCAGGTCAGCTACATGTGCCTTTCCTCTTCCTTAGATCAGCAACATCAGTATCATGGGGAAATACATTTCTCCCATTGAAATGGTGCGTAGTCACACAGTGAAGGGTGTGTTTATAGGGAGAGATGGAGAACTGAGAACCAAAATGCAATCTACCACACCCGTGGAGACAGCCTTTCAGGAAACTAGGTTGTGTTGAGATAAAAGCAGGACAGAGTCTAGAAAGGGGCCCAAGGTCAAGGGAAGTTTTTAAGGCAGGGAGATACTCGAATTTGCTCATAGGGTAAGGAAAAGTGGTGGCCAGGAGAAACACTGCTTAAAGACATGAGCAAGAGGGGCTAACAGCACTTCCTCTAAAAATTCATATGTAAGCAGCAGAATTTGTAGAGAGGTGAGTGGTCACTGAAATTGTTTTCTCTAAGAAGGATATTTGCTGAAAGTGAAGGAAATGAAGTCGGGGTCTAAGATTTGGAATAGCAACTATGGATAATGAGAAGAGACCTCAGCAAAATGAAAGCACTGCCAAGCGTTGGTGTTGGGGTCCCAGTAAGGCCTGAATTGTAGCAGTCCTAATTCACTTGGGACAGCAGTTGTCTCCAGCCCTGTCCATGACCGGGGAGCAGAAAAGGTGGATTTTCAGGTTGGTACAGGCAGGTCTGGAGGTTGGTAGGCTAAGGTTGGAGCAAATGAGGGTGAGGAAGCTACAGCTGGTGAGTGGTTCAAGGGATTGAACCCAAGTCCAAATAGGGGCAACAGGGGCTGAAGGGCTGGAAGAAAACAAATGGTTTGAGGGGCTGGAGACAGAGGACCATGTGTATCAGGGATGAGGGAAAAGGACATTGGAGTTTAGGTTTTCAGAGGCAGAGAAGTTCCAGGTGAATCCAAGGCGTGACCATGTGAGCAGGCTGCTGAATTACACTGAAGGCCTTGGCACTGAGGTTAGGAACTGAGGACAAGGCAGAGTTCAGAATCACCTGTGTGACATGCTGGACCTGCTGAGTCTGAATCTCTGGGGGAGGACCCAGGACTCTGTAGTTTCACAAGCTCCCTGAGTGGTTCTCAGACTCCCTGAAGTTTGAGAACTGCTGGGCTAAGATGGTGACTAGGCCATGCTTGTTGGAATTACCTGATGGCACAAATCAGGCAGGAAAACCAAAAATAAGCGTCTAGTACCTCAGAGAGTCTGGGCCCGGTCAGTGCACAGGACCGATGAGGAGAGGTGGACGGAAGTTTTTACCTAAGGCAGGAAAAGCAATGGTCTTGACCTGGACTAGAACTAGCACATTCCTTTCCAACCGGGAGATGTGACCATGTAGGAGGCTGGAGCTTTCTCCTGTACAAGGCAGCACAATGGAGGGGTGGGAGGGGGAGTAGAAGCTAGGCGTTATATTCAGTTAATACAGGGCAGGGTGGGAGCTCTGTGAGAAGGCAGAGGATGGGGTTTATCGGGCGAAGGGAACTATTGGGGGGGGGGGGATTTATTTCCAACCAAACCGGTTCCAGAGTGCACAGCACCATGGCTCGGAGGGGAGTCCACAATGACGAGATGGTGAGCTTCGGGTGGGGGTAGCAGATGAGGGTGTGGATTGATATGAATGGGGCCAGGCTGAGCAGAGGCCGCATCATCCCAGCCGCCACTTCTGCACTGGGTTAACTTTTCTAAACTGAACTGATTTCTCCACCCTGGTCCAACAAGATGTCTCTTTTCTCTAACATTCAAACAGCTCCAACCATCTCAGCTCCTTCATGATTGTGTGGTCATCGTCATCGTTGTCATCATCATCATCATCACCAGTGATTTCCTGAATGCCAGCCAAGCACCAGTCCTCAAGCTTGAGCCATGATGCAGGATGAAGGCAGCCTCTCCATTCTCAGGGAAGCTCCCAGGCCAGTAGGGAAGGCAAGATTCAGACGCCAGGGATAGGCAGCCCGGGCTGGCAGGCGGAACAGGGGGCAGACACGAGAACCCCAACCCCACTCTGGGAACCTGGGAGGGAGCTTGCCCCTTGTGAGTGAAGCTCTAAAACCACCATATCCCAGGCCAGACCTACGGGACTGGCAGTCACCTGACTTGGGTTATTAATGGGTCTCTCCTAAGAGAGTCACAGAGGCAAACCTTGGCCTTGGCAGTCCCCCCAACTGGTTCAGGGGAGGAGTCAAAGACCTGGAGTGTGCAGATTCCTTAAACATGGCTCTCCTGTAGCTTTCCTTGATATTATGAGGCTGCCCCCAGGCCTGTTCTAACTCCTATTCCCATCTGCCTCCTGAGTGGGGTTTGGCTTTCCCATACAACTCTCCTGCAGGGACCAAACCCCCAGTCTCTGACAGTCACAGTGCTCAGTGGCAATAGATAAATTGTCACTCTTCCATTCTTTGTTTTTATCATTCAGGCCTTCATTCAGCAAATCCCCAACTGCTCTGGGCCAGGCTTTAAACACCCCACTGGGAATACAAACACAGGTCGCTCCCTGACCCCATGGGGCTTACATTCCAGTGGAGGTGACAGACAAGATCCACAAGACATGTCAGATCGTGAAAAGTGCTGAGAGGAAGTAAGCAGAGTAATGCAAGTAACATAATAGAGAGTGAGGTGGTCAGGGAAGGCCTCTCAGAGGGGGTAACATTTTGTCTTTAATTTGATGTATAACTTACATATGGTAAAATGCACAAATCTTTAGTGTACAACTTGGTGAATTTTTACATTTGCATATGCCAGAGTTTCTCAATCTCTGTACTATGGACATTTGGGGCCGGATAATTCTTTGTTGTAGGGGCCTGGCCTGTGCATTGTGGGATGTTCAGCAGCATCCCTGGCCTCTACTCACTAAATGACAGTAGCACCCCTCCCTACCCAGTTGTGACAATCAAAAATGTCTCCAGACATTGCCAAATGTCTCCTGGGAGACAAAATCACCCCTGTTGAGAGCCACTGGTATCTGCCGTGAAACCACCGCTCAGTTCAAGATACAGGTTATTTCCAGCGTGGAGGAGTTAGCATTTGAGACCCAACAGATGAGAAGCTGCCACCTGTTCAGAGGGTGGGTAGACACGAGAACCCCAACCCCAGCCTGGGGAAGAGTGTTCCGAGTGGAAGGAACATGAGCAAAGGCCCTGAGGTGGGAATGAGCCTGGCTTTGAGGAGCAGTGTGGCTGGTCCGTGGGCCCAGGGAGAGAATGGCATCTGAGGAGGTTGAAGAGACAGGCTCGGCCCTAGCAAGCAGGGGCTTTGTGGGCCATGGTTAGGGGTTTTATATTTCAAAGAATATTTGTGAGTATTTAATATGTATCTGGCACCATGCCAGACACTGAAGAGTTGAAGATGAATAAATTAAAGCATTGTCCTACTCTTTTTTTGCTTTTATTATTTTTAATTGACATGCAATAATTATACTTATTCATGGTGTACAGTGTGATATTTTGATACAGCTATACCATGTATAATGATCAAATCAGGGTAATTAGCAGGTCCATCACCTCAAACACTTATCATTTCTTCGTGTTGGGAACATTCAAAATCCACTCCTCTAGCTATTTGAAAATATGCAATAAATTGTTAATTATAGTCACCCTATAGTGCTATAGAATGCTAGAACTTATTCCTCCTATCTAGCTGTACTTTTGTATCTATTAACCAACCTGTGGCTAACCCCCATCTCCCCCCTACCCTACCTTTCCTGCCTCTTTGAGACAGGGTCTTACTCCATCACCCAGGCTAGAGTGCAGTGGCATCATCATAGCTCACTGTAGCCTCAAACTCCTGGCCTCAGGCGATCCTCCTGCCTCAGCCTCCCAAAGTGCTGGGATTACAGGTGTGAGCCACCACACCCTGCACTCCCTACTCTTAAGGAAGTCAGTAAAGTCTTCAAGACTGTGACTCTGAGTTAGACATGTGAATGAAAAGATATGGCATGGGTATTGCATTGAATGATAAAAGTATGTATAAGACCCAGAGTTGGCACCAAGGGGGACATGCGTAAACCCATGCAGCGTGTGGAAGGGTTCAAGAAAAGTTTTCTTGAAGAGAGCACACCCAATCTGAGTCTTGATGGAACAATGGATCAATGGCACTCCAGGCAGAAGGCACAGCATGTGCAAAGGCATGGGGGTGTGAAACAGTGTGGTAGGTTGGTAGGTTCGGGTAACTATAAGTAGTTAGGTGTAATGGAATATAGAGTGCAGGAGAGGGGTGAATAATGAGGCCTCAGTCTGGCTGGGACAGAAGATTCTTACGGCAGAGGAGGTGAAACTAAAGCAGATTTGGAGCAGACTTCCAGAACACTCCAGGAGAGGGGGGCATTGCTCCCTGAGCCTGCGCAAGTACCCTAAAACACCCACCCTCACACCTTATCTCCAGCCCTGCCTTGACTCCATACATTTCATAAAATGCATCTTGGGTTTATTATATATAATTTTGCTAATGTATGTGTGTGGCTTGAGATTTAGGATTCAGTCCTCTCTGTGTTCTCTGCAGGTTCATCCCTGGGCCTGCATTTCCTGTTTCAGATTACAAGGATTGCATTTTAATTTCTCAATATAATCCTTGGCACAGCCTTACCTGCAGAAAGGTGTGTTCACAATCACTTTTGATGATGCTCCATAATTCTTTGCTTTGCATGTATAGACACAGACTTATAGACACAAATGCTCATGTCCCAGGAGGGCCCTCTGCAAATTAGCTTATCAGTTTTCTCAGAAGGAGCTGAATTCCAGGCAAGGAGACAGGGAGGGAGCAGGCCATAGGCTCTGTCCCTCAAGATGTACCCAAATAAGAGAATCTCTATGTCTGTCTCGGTTTTCTGGATTAAACCCAGAATTAGGTGTTGGAATTACAATTCTGCTTGGGAATAATTTCACACATCCCCTGGCTTTTTTCGAGTGGGGATGGGGGACAGGGGAGGATGAAGCCTCCAATGCATTGTGCATAATGATCCTACAGTTATATACTCTCCACACTAGGGACTCAGCCTTTAGATCCAGATATCTAATCTGCATACCTCAGAGGAAGGGAGAAAATGTGTGATTGAGGGTCAGGATATCTAGCCTTTCTTAGGCCAGAGCACAGGAAGCAGGCAAGAAAACAAGAGCATTGCCTTACCTGCTTCCCACCCCTCCAACCTCAACCATCTCCCAGTGGGAGCACAGCAAGCTTGACTGTTTGCAGCATTTCCTTCCCTTCCTGTACTGGGCCAGGGCTAGGGCTGGTTACAGAAGGAGCCCAGCCCTGGCTCCTGTGTGCCCAAATTTGTACATTTCACCACACCTACCCTCACATCCATTTCCATGCCACTGACCTTAACAAATTCTGGAACCCATCAGGAAGGAAGGCAGCACAAGGGGGCTGGAGGGATGGTGATGTGGAAATCACACTGGGCTTGAGAGTCAGACTGCCTTGGCCCTAGACCTGTCTCTGCCACCCACTGCTGCACAACCTTGGTCAAGTCGCCCTCCTGAGCCTCTGTGGCCTCTTCTTATCCTTCAGGGCATGGCTTAAATATCACCTGCTCAGGAGGCCCTCCCCCATCTAAATTGGGCTCTCTGCACTATACCATTGCCTGCTCTCTTTGCTTCCCTTATAGCACAATTTGTCATCACACACACATATGTGTGTGTGTATAAATATCTATAATTATGTTTGCTTGCTTATTTGGTTTGTTTCCCACAGATTCAGATAGGCTCCACAGGACTGTGTCTGATCTGATGTGGGGCTTGCCCTTGCCTCCCAAGCTGCAGGCGCGGGCACATAGGAGTCAACGTAGCTGATATATGCTGAGGCGGGGACACGACACCTCGGCTTCCGCGACAAGTCAGAGTGATTCCCGCCAGTAAGGCTGGGCTCCAGAGTCCCCGAGGTAGTGGGTGGGCCGGCTCCGTTCCGCTGGGCCCCTACCGACTCGCACGTGCGCAGATGAGCGCGTAGGTTCCCCGCTGGGGGCGGGCCGTCGCCTAGCAACGACCCGCCCCACCCCACCCCCGCCGGCCGCGGGCGCTGCCCCCAGCATGGCTTGGCGGGACTGGCCTGCTGGGTGGCTGTGGGTCGCTGGCTCCTGGCTACTGCTCCTAGTCCTCGTCCTGCTCGTGAGACCCCGCGGCTCCCGAGCGCTGCAGGGCCTCCGCCGCCTGCTCATGGCGCGCAGCCAGCGGCTGCTCTTCCGAATCGGGTTAGTGCCCGGCTCTGGCGGGATGCGGGCTCGGGAAGGCGGGCGCGCTGGGAAAGGGGGCTGGGAGAGAGCTTAGGGGCTAGGACCCGGCTTGCGCGGAGGGGTCCAGGGCCAGAGGACAGGGATCGGGGAGACGGGCTGGAGAAGCCATTGAGTCGGGGGGCTTGGGGGATGGGAGGCAGGAGAATTGAGACGTGCAGGGGAAGGCGGGCCAGGGTGGGCAGGGAAGGGGGTGTGAGACTGCATCTGGAGATGCAGAAGAGGGGCTGGAGACCAGGCAGCTGGAAAAGGGGGGTGGTAGTGCAGAAGCCCGGCCAGCAAGGCCGTCCCTGTGAGGGGCTGAGGTTGGCAGACGCGCGGCCCGGTGGGAAGTACACGAGAGAAGGAGTGCCTCGGATCGTCTAACTGGCATTTGAAACCACCAACTCCTTCTACGTGTCCCTGTCCCTCTCCCCAACACCAAACACCCCACTACTCTATGTAGGTTCTTCCATCCCAAGCAGGAGTCCCAACTCCTGTAGGTCAGTCTGTCCCTTTTCTTCTGTCCCCGACCCTGGCCCCTGTGGAAGACCCAGGCTGTGAAATCTGACCCAACTGACTCAGCCGAACTTGTCAAGGTTCACCCACCTCCAAGATTCACTGACCTCCAAGGACTTGTCCCCGTTGGTCCCTCCTCCTCCTCACTCTTCCCTTCCGCCTCCCTCTGCCCCTTCCTTTCTGGGTCCAGGCAAGTCTGGTAACCAGCACTGTTCTGCCACAGAGCCACTGAGAGGCAGGGAAGGCACCAGATGAAGACAGGCTTCCAGGGGTCCTGTCCTTTTCCTCTACCAGTGGGGGCAGTGGGGCAGGACCTCAAGTCCCAGTTCAGGGACAGTGATGTTGGGGATGGGAATTGTGGGAGCCCTGGCCACAGGCCAGGTTGTAGGGAAGGCCTTAAGCCTGGGAATTTCCTGATCTTCAGAGAAAACATTGTGCAATTCACCCTCTCCTCCCCAGACCACCCCAGTACTTCCAGAAGCTTCAGGCCTAGGATTCCACTCACACTCAGTCTAAGAAATGGAGACATAAAGGCCTAGTGGGCAGAAAAACTAGAAAAACATGGGGGGGAGAGGTCCTTGTGTTTGTGCCTTTTGGGGGTATTCACATCTTTAATATCCCAAATGTTGGTCTCATTCTAGATAACACTCCAAGTTACCATTGCTCTGCAAATACTAATAGCATTGGAATAATGAGATTTAATATCTTCATATTTGGGATTTTTTTAAAAAAACATTTCTCCCCACAAAATTTCTGGGAACTTTATAGCTCTGTCTGGGGAAGGATTTTTAAATCTACTTCTAGCTTTCAAAATTGGCAAGTTTGAAGTCATATAAACAGTCTGAGGAAGTGAAAGACAAACATTTCCATAATCACCATCAATGAAACTTGAGGGTTTGGGGACTCCTAGAACTTGGGATTTGGGAGTTTCCAAATCCCTGAAATTGGAATACTCAGAGAGCGTCTTCAGAATTCAGTATTTCTGTGGGGCTTTCCTGTATGTGCATTTCAAGGTTGCCTTGGAATCAGCTCCCCAAATTTGCAGAGCAGAAGGGTGTGCCTGGAATCAGAATTCCAGACCCTGCCCCTCCGTGGTCTGGGAAACAATCAGTCCAGTCCCTTGTGGGAGAGGCTGCTGGCTTCTGGGAGGGAGAGGAGGGGATATTAACAGGAAACCAGAGGGGGAAAATGGGCAGGTGTTGAAGCATTGGGGTGCTTCCAGGAAGGATGAAGAGGGAGGGGCCCAGGGTGAGACCAGGCATGATGGGAGGGGAGAGCACGTGTGCACCACCAACCTGAAGGTGTGGCTGGGAGGACCACAAATAGAGGGTTCTACTGGGGGCTGAAAAGCAGATGGTGGAAATATTAAGCAATGGCTGGGAGAGGAGCTTTTGTTCATGTTATCATTAATAATCATCATCACTGGTGTTTAACAGTTTTATAAAAGGCTTTCCTCAACATGACTATAATTGTCTTAGGATGGGGATCACTAAGCATAATGGAGAGTGGCCCTGGGCTAAACTGACTTTAGACACATGCACCTGGGGCTCTGCGGGGCCTGGGAGACAGTGTGTGTAGTAGCTAAGGACATAGCATGTGGGGTTGGACAAATCTGCTTCTGAATCCTAGCTTTGTTGCTTAGTAGCCATGTGACCTTGGACAAATTACCCCTCTGTGCCTTGATTGTTTGCATCTGTACAATGGGGATGGTGATAGTGCCTACTTCACAGGGCTCCTGTGAGGATCAAATGAAATGGCACATAAAGTACATGGGGCCTGGCTCATGGAGGGTGCTCAGGAAATGTTAGCAATCACTCCTGCTGTAAACTGGGATGGGCCAGAGGGAGGATCCATGGTGCTGGCCACTCCTTCTGGAGCTTCCTTCCATACCTCCACTTCTGCCTCCCAGGTCTGTCCGACCCACCACCCAGCAGGAAACCCCTCGTCTCTTCATTCACCCAGTGAACACCTAGCTGCCTGGGCTCAGGACTGCGGGTCACAGATAGGAGCAGGATCTAGTCACTGTTCTCCAGGAGAAGGGGAAAGGCTCGTGTGAACGGATTTTAAATCTGTTTAACAGGGGCCCAAACTGGAGCAGCTCCCAGTGTGTGGGTGTGGGTGCTGGGGCATGCAAGCTCCCCAGGAGGGGCAGGATAAGCCTTAGAGTCTGGGATTGGGAGCATGGGACGAGTAGCTGGGACTACAGGTGCGCGCCACCACGTCCAGCTAATTTTTCTATTTTTTATAGAGACAGGGTGGGGTGGCTCATGCCTGTAATCCCAGCACTTTGGGAGGCTGAGGCAGGAGGATCGCTGGAGCCCAAGAACTCAAGGTTACAGTAAGCTAAGATCGCACGACTGCACTCCAGCCTGGACAACACAGCAAGACCCTGTCTCAAAAAAAAATGTTTTTGAATGAATGGATGGAAAGCTTGGCTCAGGTGCCCTCTCCTCCCTGAAGCCTGCCCAGCCTCCTCAGTCAAAATTAATCTCTGCCTCCAGACTGACCCCTGGCAATGTCTTCCCTCTTAGAGCTTTTGGTGCATAGTCTTGCTTGTTCTGGAGTTAGGTATTCACAGGTCTGACTCCCTGGCTGGACTCCCACAGGCCTGGCCCAGGCAGCATGATTGAATCAAGAGGGTCTGGGGTTGGGTGAGGGAGAGAAGGGGAAAGCTAAAAGAAACAAACCCAAACCAAACAAACCCAGGGGCCTTGGCTGGGCAGGTGGCCTGGGATTAATAAGCAGGGAGATAGAACTAGCCCAGGCCTCCCAGCTAGGACTGAGGTACCATGGCGAGGCCACCAGCTCTTACTGTGCCTCTGGTCCTACCCAAGCACCCCCAGCAGTCACTCCTCCTCCTTCTGTGACAGACGGGTGTCCTCTGGAGAGTGCTGCAAAGTCTGGGGAGAACCGGTCCCGGGATGGGCAGGGAGACTGCAGACACTGGCCCCGTGATCGCCGGGGCATGTGTTTTGACCACGTGCAGCACTGCCCCTGTCCTGGGTATGGGGAAGTTCCCCCACCCCCACCCCAGGCATGCTGGCAGTTGCGGGAAACCCTCACCCTCTAGAACTTTTTTAGCTGTCTCATTATCTTCAGTTTCCTCAGTTTTGAGAAATCATAAAACAGGGAGCTGCTCTCTTTGTTCCTAAGGCACATCAGAGCAGACCTCAGCTCCAGTAGAACCCTGTGTCCTGCCCTCCAGGCCCCTCAGCCCTCAGATAGTCATTTCCAGTTTTGATTTCATTAAGAGTGCCCTGTCACTGGTCAGAGGCAGGCTGGCTCCTGGGGGGCACGGGAGGAGAAGCCTGAGCACCCCACCACCAGAGGCCTTACCTACCTGGGCTTGCCTGTCGGGTCCCAGTGGAGTCTGGGGCCCAGAGGGAGTCGGGGGCCATTTAGGGAGTACCAGAGGGAGGGGTCAAGGCAGGTGGCCCTGCCAATAGGGGCTTTCCAGGTTTTTCTGTCACATTCAGAACTTTATGCTGCTCCCCTCCTGCCCCGGCTGGCCTGAGGCCCAGCTTCTGGGCCCAGCTGGGACAGACACTTAAAAGCCCTCAGGCTTCTCCCGGGGCTGGTGGAACTGCCGGAGGGAGGAGGGGAAGAAGAAGAGCTTCATTGTGTGTTTTCTACTGTGTGCCAGAGGGAGGGGTGTATGGGGGCGGTGTCTCACTGTCCCCAGCTGTCCCTCACAGCCTCCCATAGGGCCCAAGGCTCACCCTCGGATGCCAGAGAAGTCGCCCTCTGGCTCTCTGAGGTGAGGAGTGGGAGGTGCACTGTGACCCCACACTGGGGGTGCTGGTGCTGTGTCCCTAGCTGTAAGCCCACAGGCAGGGTCCCTTGGGGAAGCTGCAGCTCACCCCCCCCCCCCACCCCCACCCCCCCCCCACCCCCCGCCAGCTGCTCCCTGCCCTAGCCCCACCCTGCAGAGTGGCTTCTCTGTCTCCCACCTGGGTCCCAGAGGACCAATTAGGAAACTTTATTTTCTTTTTGGTGAGTGGTGGTGGGTAGTTCCGAGCCCCAGAACTGCTGAATCAGAACCCAGGAAGGGAGGGAGGGAGAGGGGAAGATCAGAGTCTTCCTGTTTAGCCGTCACCCCCAGATCATTCTGATGCAGGTGGGCCAAGGCCCGTCTTTGAGAAGCACAGTCCCAGACCCCAGCTTGCTGACCATGCCTGGGAACTCCATGGCAGAAAATGTGAACCCACATCTGGCCCTGGATGTGAGTGTAACCTTGTGAGTCATGTGAACTCTCTGGGCCCAGCTGCTCTTTTAGAGAGGGGGAGTGCTCAGTTTTACAGAAAGGGAAACTGAGGCATAGGCAGTGAGTTCCTGCTTCTTGCCTCCAACAACAGAAGAAAAGCTGTGTCTCTGGTAATAGCTCAAGAAACCAGGGGCCCTTCCGTGGGGCAGTGACATCCCAGCTGGGTGGGGTGGGGCTTGGAGATAGAGGGACACAGGTTCCTCCCAGTGACTCTGTCACCATCACATTTTCCCTCCTGAATCTGTTCCTTTTTCCTAAATTCTCTTCTCCATCTGGCTCACAGCAGGACCTATGGAACCATTCACCAAGCCATCAGTCCAGCCAGGCTCAGGGACCTCGGAGCCTAGATGTGAAAGATCCTCAAGATTCTCAGGTCTGGGGGTTTTAATAGTACCTGCCGTGGGGTCTCTGCCCCTCTGCAGTCGCCTGCAAAGTGCTGCCTATGTAATGGCTTCGTCCAGAGAGAGCATTCTGAACATTTAGCAGATTCTCAAAGGGGTCCGTGACCCCTTTGCAAAGGCTAAGGCTAGTGCTCCAGGAGGTCCCGGAGGCCAGATCCTGGGCTGCGTGTCTGGGTCAGTGTAACCATCCTGATGTATTATTTTTCTCAGAAAAGGCCCTCAAAGGAGTTGGGTCAGCCCCAAAATAATTCAGGGCCAGTTGTCTCTTCCTGCTCCCTCATTTGGGGTTTGGGGAGGGTTCTTGTGGCTAAGGGGTGGGCTTCAGGCTCAGGCTGCCTGCCAGGGGTGAATCTCTGCCCCACCACTCACTTCTCCGGGATCAAGCCCCTCCCCTTTCTCCCCTTCCCACCTCTCTGGGCTCCATTTCCAAGTCTGTAAAATGGAGGCAATTATAGTACCTGCCTCGGGCCGGGTCATTGAGAGGATGACCTGAGGTCATTGCTGACAGGCAGGGAAGAAGAGCTGAGGTCATGGCCGCTGTTCTTAAAAATGAGACAGATGTGCTCCAGAGATGCTGTGACCCGTGCGGGCAAAGCAGGGACTGGAGACCCGGTCACAGACGCCCTGTCCAGTGCTCTTTCCATGTCCTCCCATGCCAAGTTCCCCTCTCCACTTCCTATCCCCTTCCTAGCTCTGGGCCTGGCTCCAGACCCCAGGGCAGGGGAAGTCCGGTTGTGTTGCATGCCCTAGTGACAGCCCCACCCATACTCTTGGGTCTCCTTGACCTGCTTAGCCAGGTCTGCAGCAGGGAGAGGGGAGGGGCCAGGGAAGCAGATGCATGAGGAGGGGAGGGAAGAGCAGGGGCAGAGGGGACTGTAAATTGGGCAAGACATCCCCATTGGGCTTCACAGGGCCCACCAGCCCTGGTGTCGCATGGGATCCACTTTACCACCTGCATGCCTGGCCCCCTCCACAGTCTTTCCTGGACACCAAGTTGGCATTTCTTGAGTGCCACTTGCTGTGCTGTGTGGGTGCAGAGAGCTCCAAGTGAGGAGGCAGAGGAGCAGATGGGAGTGTGCCCACCCCGGGCCAGGCTCTCGATGATCAAAGTGCCTGGGGAGAGACGGATAAGGCACAGGCCTCTGCCACTGAGGGGCCACTTCCTGGGGAGGGCTGGGAGGCTGAGGTTTTCTGCTGGCATCACCAGGGCCCACATCTCAGAGGAGACGGGTTTGAGCTGAGCCCTGGAAGGTGGCTGTCTTCCAGTGAGCAGGGAAGCCCGGAAATCAGAGAGAAGGGTATTCCAGGGAAGGTGACCTGCCAGAGCAGAGGCAGGGAGAAGGATGGCAGTTTTGACATTTTAATGAATTATTTCTCAAATTCAAAAAAGGAGAGATGATATAATAATCTTCCCACCCCACCCCCCAGCTTGAGAAATAAAATATCTCAGATAGTGTGGAAGACCTGCGTCCACCCTGCCCCTGAGGTAGCATTCCTGGGTCAGATGGTGATTGTCCTTCAGCTGCCTTTATTCTTTTACTAATAGGTCTCTCTCCGTAAACAGTATACATGGTGGTTTTGCATGCTTTTGTGTTTTTAATAAATACTGTCAGATTGTTTTCTCTGCAGTATGTCTTTTAGCTTAACAATATGTGCTTGAGCTTTGTGCATGCTGGAACCTGTTGCTCTAGATATTTGTTTTCCTGGCTATGTAGTTTTCCACAGCCTGAGAAAGTCAGGACTTACTTATACATTTTGCTGATGACAGTCATTTAGGGGGTTTCCGCTTTTTCACTCTTTGGAGCACAGAATTTTCCTTGGGCCATACAGGAGGGGAGGAGGCAGAGACTCTTTGGTCTCGGTTCACAGAGGGCCTGACTGGGAGTCAGACACTTTCTCAAAAGCAGTGGGGAGCCACTGAACACTTTTGAGCAGGAGCAGGCCTCAGTCAAATGCAGTGCTTTAGGAACTTACACTTTTGCCAGTGCTTTGAAGTTTGGGTTGGAGGCAGAGAGCTGGGTGGAAGGGGCTCTTGTAAGGGCTTGGTAAGAGCTTCCAGGGCCTGTTCCCATGGGTGAGCCTGTGTGGTGGGTGGTGGAAGGCGAAATTGAGAGAGATCCTGTTTTGGTCACATATGCCAGGGAGAGGACTAAGTGTTAGGACGGGAGGGCCTGTCCCAGAAAGAAAAGCAGGAGAAGGAGTTGACCCTGGTGACTGTGACTCGGCCAACCGTGCAGGCAGATGAAGGAGGAGCAGGAGCTTAGCAACTTAGAGAGCCAAGTGGAAGTCATTGTCAGGGAGGGCACAGGCCTGGGGAGTGTGTCCAGTGTCACTAGGCCCTCAGGCCCCTCGCTCCCCCAAATTGGGCACAGAGCTCAGTCTTGCTGCCACCCACCCTCTCCACCCCCAGCACCCTCTCTACGCCAGGTCCCCATCCTCTCTCCACCTGGATGACTCGGTCCCTCCTGCCTGCTTCACTGTATCCACCACCCAGCAGCCCAGCAAGCTCTCAGAGAGGGCATCAGGTCCTGTGTCGCTGCTCCAAGGCCCACCAGCAATTTTCCATCCCTTTATCCAAGGCCTGGCCCCTGCCCACCTTGCCAACCCCTTCTCTGGCACTCTCTTTCTCTCCAGCCCTGCCTAGAGACTCTGAGGCCTCCTGGCAATTCCTAAAACATGTCATACTCCTGCCTGCATGGGCTTTGGTGCCACACCACCCAGAACAGTTCATGCTGCTGGCCCCATCTTTCAGTTCCCAGCTTGAATGTCACGCTCTGAGAGAAGAGGCCTTCCCTGGCCACACTGTCTACAGGAGGGCCTCTTCCGGCCACTCTTTTCCATCCCCAGCTTAATTAGCTGGCAGTTTGCTGACATCTGTTTTCTGGTTGATGTCCGTTGGCCTCCCTTTCACCATGTTACGAGCTCCCCGAAGGCAGGGCACCGTCTGCCTTGTTCTCTGCTTGTCTCCGCAGTCGGTGTCCAGCATGTACAGTAAATACTTGCCAAATAAAGTGAGTGAAAGAGGGTGGCCTTGTTTACTGTGGCTTCTTAGTGTATAGAGCTTGCCCTTTGTTAGGAGACAAAACCAAAGCACATATAGTAAGCATCCAATAAGGGAAGGCAGGGAACATTTATCAGTTCCTCCCCAACATGGACGACCATGTTTTAGCAGCTGTAGGGGCAACCAGCTGAATTTGGGGAGGAAACAACAGTTGCTGAACACCTTCCACCTGCCAGGCTCTTGCCTGAGTGCTTTATATTAGTTAACTTATTTTATGTCACTTAATCATCACACAGTCCTACAGGGGTACATTGTGGCATTGCCATGTTATAGATGAGGAGCCTTACCTATGAGACCCATGACTTGCCCAGGGTCACAGAGCTGGGAGGGGCTGTGATAGGAGCCCACATCTTTCTGTTGCCAGAGCCTCTGCTCCTTCTGTAAGCCCTTGTAGGAAGAATTAAAGACAGGATCAAGACTCAGGCATGGGTGCAAGGTGGTGTTGGGCAGAGAGGAAAAGGTGATTTTATTTAATTTTGTTTTTTAAACTTTTCATTTTGAAATAATTTCAGACTTGCCAAAATAGCACAAAGAATTCCCATATACCAGCCAAGGTGGGAGGATCACTTGAGGTCAGGAGTTTGAGACCTGCCTAAGCAAGAGTGAGATCTCGTCTCTACAAAAAAATGGAAAAATTAGCCGGGCGTGGTGGCACGTGCCTATAGTCCCAGCTACTTGGGAGGCTGAGGTGTGAGGATCGCTTGAGCCCAGGAGTTCGAGGTTGCAGTGAGCTATGATGAGGCTCCTGCACTCTAGCCTAGGCAACAGAAAGAGACCCTGTCAAAAAAAAAAAAACATTTCCCATATACCTCCTACCCAGCTCCCTCAAATGTTAACATCTCTTATAATCACAGTACAGTCCTCAAAACCAAAAAGTTCACATCAATGCAATTCTATGAACTACTCTAAGACCTTACATTCACCAGTTTCCCCACTACTGCCCTTTTTCTGGTCTAGAATCCAATATAGGATCCCACATTGCATTTAGTCTTCTGGTCTCCTTCAGTTTGGGATAGTTTCTCAGTGTGTTCATGTTGGTGGCACATTTGAAGAGTACTGGCCAGACATATTTCATATCAAGAGGCAAATGGGCCGGGCTTGGTGGCTCACACCTGTAATCCCAGTGCTTTGGGAGGCGGAGGCAAGAGGATCACTTGAGGCCAGGAGTTCGAGACCAGCCGGGGGAGATAGCGAGACCTCATCTCTACAAAAAAATTTTAAAAATTAGCCAGTCAATGAACATGGGACTGTAGAAAAAAAAAATTAGCCAGGTGTAGTGGCATGCACCTGTAGTCCCAGCTATTTGAGAAACTGAGGCAGGGGTATCCCTTGAGCCCAGAAGTTTGAGGTTACAGTGAGCTGTGATCTCACTGTAAGCCTGAGGCAACAGAGTGAGCCTAAGAGATAAAGCAAGAGAGACCCTATCTGAAAAAAAATTTTTTTATTAAAAAAAAAGAGGCAAATGATGTATGTCATTACTGGGAAGATTTACTTTGATTGTTGGCTTAAGGTGGAGTTGGGCCAGGTTTTTCCACTTCCTTTGTAATTAGTGGCTATCTTGTGAAGGAGCTACTTTGAGACTATGCAAATGCCCTCTTTCTCATCATACTTGGGTGATTTAACCAGGGTATCCAGGTGTTAGATTGTGCTTTTGTGCGTTAAATACTCTCAGTGTTATTTGTGCGTTCAGACCAGGATGAGAGAAGGGGAGCTAAGAGGGTCAGGGAAGGCTTCTTGGACAGGAGGCTTGGACCAGGGGCAGAATCTAGAGGAGCAGAGAGAAGGGTATTCCAGATAAGGGACCTGCCCAGTAGACAGCACTGAGGCAGGGATACTCAGGCCCCCAGTGCCCTCCTCCCGTTGCTCCAGATCCCCCAGGGCCCCCCACCTATGGGCTCTGCACCATCTCAGCCTCCGAACCACGGGGGCGTGACGATCAGGCAGCCAGCACATGGCCCACCTGAGCCCAGCCACTTCCCCAACCCAGGCAGAGGGAGATGCTGGAAATTTGCCTTTTGTCTGGCACCTGCCACCCCACCGCCAGCCTGCTATAGTCTCTCTGTCTCCAAGAGTAGTTCCAAATGATCAAAGTGCACTTTAGGTGCACTTTGGAGCACTTTTGTAACCCTGAATATATCTTTAAGCATATGTGTCTACTTTTCATTTATTTTTAAAATCAATTTCTGCCTTTTTTGCGTTTGCATTTGCATTTCCTTTTCAACCAACAATTTTTATACTGGTTGATGTTTAAAAAAAAAAAGAAGAAGAAGAAATAAAAGCAACCGAAGTGTCCAAGAATAGGGGACATTTTGTGTGTGTAGTGGGGGGGGGAATAATCTTATTCCTGAACCACAAGATTCCTTTAGAGTTTCTTTCTTTCTCTTCCTTTCCTCCTCCCCTCCCAATCTCTCTTTCTTTGAGTACAAGAATGCATGTTCATTACCTGGTAATCAGAAAATACAGATAAGCAAAGGAACCGTTAAGGATTACTGGTATTTTTACCACTGAGAACCACTCTCAAAAACTCAGCGTCTTTTCCATGTAGATATATACAAATATTTTCTTTTCTTTTCTTTTTCTTTTTGTTCCCTTAAAAAAAGGTCTATGGGCTGGGCACAGTGGCTCATACCTGTAATCCTAGCACTTTGGGAGGCTAAGGTGGGAGGATCCCTTGAGGCCAGGTGTTCAAGACCAGCCTAGGCAACATAGCGAGACTCTATCTCTACAAAAAATTTTTAAAAATTGGCCAGGTGTGGTGGCGTGCACCTGTAGTCCCAGCTACTCAGGAGGCTGAGGCAGGAGGATCACTGGAGCCCAGGAGTTCAAGGCTGCAGTGAGCTATGATGAAGCCACTGCACTCCAGCCTGGGCAACAGAGTGAGACCTTGTCTCTTAAAAAAAAAAAAAAGATCTGTGTACTGTTTGGAAATCTACTACAATTAGTTTCTGCAAGCTGTTTATGAATATTCAGGTTCTAACCAATCCCCTCTCATTGGACATCTCTGTTGTGCCAACTCTTTGCTATTATAACAGCACAGAGACAATTAGCGTACCCCCAACGACTTGTGGGGGAGGTGGGAGGTCACACTTCCTCTTCATTCCTTCTGCTTGGTGAGCCTCCCCCACACTCTCAGCAGGCCTGCCCCCTTACTTCTTGGAAGTGTCACCTCCTCAGAGAGGCCTTCCTTGTCTCCTGTATCTAAGACAGCAGGTCTCCTCGTCAGCCACTATCCTTTTGCCTGGTTTTGGTTTGTCATCCTCACTTGACAAAATGTTTATTGGCCATCCCTCCCACTTGACATAAGCTTCAAGAGGGCAGTGACTTTGCCTTGCTCACTGTGTGCACAGTGCCTGACCGATAGCAAGGGCTCAATAAATATTGTTGAAGAAATGAAAGCATGAGTTGGCTGAAACTAATTTGGAAATAAAACCAAAAAAAGAGGGTCTATGAGAAGTGAACATAAAGACACATAAAGGATGACAAAGCCCCTCCACGGTGTGCCCAAATTACCAATCGGTATAAGCCCATGGGTACATAGAGCAGGAAGTGCAATGGTTAAACTTTAGCTGAATTATTTCTACCAAATTGTCACGGAAACTGGCTTGGTTTTTTGTTTTTTGATTTTCGAGACAGGGTTTCGCTGTGTTACTCAGGCTGGAGTGCAGTGGCCTGATCACAGCTCGCTGCAACCTGAAACTCCTGGGCTCCATCAACCTTCCTGCCTCAGCCTCCCAAGTAACTGGGACTACAGGTGTGCGCCACCACGCCCGGCTAATTTTTTTATTTTTTGTAGAGACAGGGTATAGCTATATTGCTCAGGTTGGTCTCAAACTCCTGGCCTCAAGAGATCCTCCCACCTCGGCCTCCCAAAGTGCTGGGATTACAGGCCTGAGCCACTGTGCCCAGCTCCTGCTTGTTTTGACCAAACTGTTTGCAGACAAATCAGCTAGCCCTTCCCTGGGGGCCTGAAGCGTGGCTGCCCCTGCCCCTCTCTTGGGCTCTTTCCACACAGTAAATCCCTGCAGAGATTTAGGATCTATCATCCACCCGCCTCGACTTTTCTGTCTCAGGCTTAATCAGTCAAAATCCCTCCCCCTTTTCTGACTGGCTCAACATGTAACCCTAAGAATTGACTACCCCCTCACCCCACCCCCACCCAAGCCTCAGTTTCCCTTCTGTGGGCAAGGGCCTGAGCCTGCTCGTTCCCATGCTAGCTACATAATTTGCAGAGCCCAGTGTAAAATGAAATTTGGACCTTCTTATTCAAAAAGCAGGAAAAAATTGCTGTTAAAGGTACTAAAATGTGAAGCTTTTCCTTTCTTCTACGATCTCTCTTTTGACTTGTGATGTTTTTGGTTTGCTATTTAATGTCATTCTAAGCAAAAAAAATGAAAAATCTAAATTACTAGCAGGAATTTTAGCATTCATTTTATATTGTGCAATGCCAGTTTTAAATGCAAATATAAGAACATTTAACTCATATGTGGAAACACTGAAACGACAGAGTTTCATATTTCTTAGCTTGTACATGGATATGCATTTTTGTTCTTACCAGAACAGTGCAAATGCCACACAAATCCAACCAGCTTGGTTTTTTCACTTCTTAATACCAGCATTTCCACTTACCACTGAGTAAGGAAGGACGGAAAGGGAAAGGATCAGTCGGTTACCCTGTCTTTCCCTTCCCCCAGTATCAAAGTTTGCAGCATAAATGGGTGGATAACACGGGGAATGGGGGGTGGTGACAAGAGTAAGGTAGGGTTCCGGGGTCATTCGTGTTTCTTAGAACACTGCTGTCTTCTTTATGCGCTTGAGGCAAATCCTAGTTTGAGCTGAAAGCTTAGCCTCTTGGGTCAGTCAGAGATGTACACTTACCTTGTACTCACTTTGAGTCTTGTTGAACTCTCACGCTTAGTGGGTCCCCCAGAATTCTGTGCTCATGGGGCACTGCAACTGCTGTATGTGTACGGGTGGCAAGGGAGCACACACATATTTTGTGTATCTCCTGCTCACATGCATGTTCTGTTGTCCTATCATACTCCACTTACAAGACACAAGGTCAAAGATAAAGCATTAAGAATTTCAAGGTGGTGACAGCACAGCATTAAACCAGTTAGGGGGCCCTTCTAAGCAAGGGGCCCTATGTGACTGCCCAGGTCACACACCTGTGCAGCCGGCTGTGCATACTGGCATTCTGTATTTGGAGGACTCTGTCATTCACAGGTCCCCTCTGTTCTCTGTGCCCCCTTTTCACCATATAGCCTGGTATAGCCTGGGATGATGGCGGGGGGCAGGGCGGGTGGTCAGCCCATCCAGTCTCACCTCTCACTGATTCCCCTATTAAGCAGCCAAACAGAACTTTCTAGTTTCCTCAAAGAAGTCTTGCTGTTCTGCTGCCTGTGCCTATTGTTTCCTCTACCCCAGTGGTTCTCAAAGTTGAAGTCCCTGGACCAGCTGCAGCAGTGTCACCTGGAAGTTGTTAGAAATGCAAATTCCCTGTCCCCACCCCAGACCTGGGAGAGGGCCCAGGAATCTGGTCCTTAGCAGGCCCCTGGGATGACTGGGATGCATGCTAAAGTTTGACCACTACTACTCCTCTTGAAATATTTTTCCTACCTCATTTCAGCCTCCGATCTCCTACTCCCCTTCCCTGTAAATGTCACTTCACCAGGGGGGCTCAGCCCTGGGCTAGATTAAACCCCTCCCTCTGCAAGTCTCTTCTGTGAATTCCTCAGTTCACATCTCCCCTGACAGTCTGCAAGTTCTGGGTGTGTCTGTCTTATCCTCCACCTTGTCCTGAGTCCTGAGCAGAGCAAATAGTAGGCACACAATAAGCTAGGGTGGAATTGCATTGACTCAGGGGTGGCCACGGGAGCAGAGATGTGAGACCTGCAGGCATCACGAAGGGGTCCAGGCGAGCTGGGGGGCTGACCACGGATCATCCCCTGTAGGTACAGCCTGTACACTCGAACCTGGCTCGGGTACCTCTTCTACCGGCAGCAGCTGCGCAGGGCTCGGAATCGCTACCCCAAAGGCCACTCCAGAGCCCAGCCCCGCCTCTTCAATGGTGAGCTAGGCTGCCCTGGTGGCATGCCCCACACTGTGCCCCCTACCACCCCCGCCTGCTCCCTCCATGTGCCCCCGACTCCTGGGCCGCCTGCCTGTCACCCACCCACAGCCATCTCTGCCCCCCAGGAGTGAAGGTGCTTCCCATCCCCGTCCTCTCAGACAACTACAGCTACCTCATCATCGACACCCAGGCCCGGCTGGCTGTGGCTGTGGACCCTTCAGACCCTCGGGCTGTGCAGGTGAGGGGAGCGTGGGGAGCAGGAGGTGCCTGGGGTCACCCCTGGGGACTGGCAGCCTCCCCTTGCTAGAGAGGGGCTGGTCCTGGTCCCTCTGCCTGTGAGACGTGCCCCCTCCATGTTCACACCTGCATATACACAGCCTGGGGGGAGGGCAGCGTCCAGGGCACGGCTGGACGAGGCGGGAGGGCCGGAGTGGGAGGCGCAGAGCAGAGGACTGGCGCGCTGGCCCGGGTCTGTGGGTCTAGGGAGTCTCCCGCTGGCTCTCCCTCCTGTAGGCCTCTTTCTGACCCTGTTGGTGTCTAGATCTCTCATCTTCCCCTGCCATTCCTTACTGCTCTCTGTATCCATGCCCTCCCTCTCCCACTTCCCCCCTTCCATGTGCCCCATGCTGGGTCTCAGCTGCTGCCGCAGCCCCTTCCCACCTCTATCCTCTCTAGCTCCATCCCCTCCCTCTCCCTTCTTCTGTCCCCAGCACCTACCACCTACACCCCCACGCCTCCCCCTGCATCCTGCTCCCTGGGCTCAGAACTTCCTCTCTCCCCAGGCTTCCATTGAAAAGGAGGGTGTCACCTTGGTTGCCATTCTCTGCACCCACAAGCACTGGTAAGGGGCTGGGGGGTGGGACTGGGTGCAGACACTCTTCGCTGGCCCACCCATGCCCCAGCTGGGCTTGGGGTCCGGAAGTCTGGATGGGCGGGCACCCACCTTCCTTGTGACGTCACCTGGGCCCCAGCAGAGGCGGAGGAGAAGGGGGGGTCCCCCACCACTCACCTCTCACTACTCTGCTTCAAGTTTCTGAAGCCCCAGAGGAGGGCAGGCGGTCATTTTCTTTCATTTCAGGGACATGTATTAGATGCCTACTATGCACTGGGCATGGGCAAAACTTATTAGGATCTTTTCTATCGAGGAAATTATAGGTCCAGTAGGGGAGACAGCCCTGTATAGGAGTATATAAAAATTACAAATATTTAGGTGGCATTTGGCACAGGGTACGGGGGTGGGGAGAGCACCAGGTGGGTGTGATCAGATCCACTTGGGTGAATAGAGGATGATGACCCTGAGCTGAGAGAGTCCAGAAAGATCAATTGGCATTGGCCAGGTTGAGGTTCTTGGGGGTGGTGACATTCTGGGCTTAAACAAAGACCTAGAGGGGTGGACAGCTCTGCTCAGTCTAGAAGCCACAGCCCAGGACTTAAAGGCCTGGAGATGCTGTGGGGAAGAGGGAGGCTCAGGCACAGTTGCCCCTCGGAGCCTCCTGCCTGTCTGCTGTCCTGCAGGGACCACAGTGGAGGGAACCGAGACCTCAGCCGGCGGCACCGGGATTGTCGGGTGTATGGGAGCCCTCAGGATGGCATCCCCTACCTCACCCAGTAAGTCCCTGACCCTGGCACGGGGGGCCTGTGGCCCTTGCCCTCATCCCCAGCCTTCAGTGACGTGTTGCAGGGGTGTCAGCAGGTGTATCTTTGCTGACGCCTTTCCTGGCCCTTAGAGAGCAGATCCCAGCCCATCTGGAGACTGACACTGCCCATACCCCGAGTGATCCAGCCATCGTCTCCAAAAGAGGAGGGGGAGGGCCTGGATCTGAAACCCTGGCACCGGGGTGCCTTCTCTCTGGTGTGGCAGCAAATCGCCAGCCCCATGGGCCTGGGATGGGGGCAGGGATCAGCATGGCACAAGCTCTAGTACCTTCTCTCCTCTACTGCCTTGTCTCCAGTCCCCTGTGTCATCAAGATGTGGTCAGTGTGGGACGGCTTCAGATCCGGGCTCTGGCCACCCCTGGTCACACACAAGGCCATCTGGTCTACCTACTGGACGGGGAGCCTTACAAGGGTCCCTCCTGCCTCTTCTCAGGGGACCTGCTCTTCCTCTCTGGCTGTGGTGAGTCCCCCAAAAGAGGGAAGAGTGGGGAGAGGAGGGGAAGGAGGGACAGAGGCCAGGGCAGCCATAGTCCCCTGGAATGCCCTGGGGCACTGGTTTCAGCACAGACGTTGCCTTGGCAGTTATTCCATCTGTGTTACCCGGGTTTTGTTTTATATCCTTAAGACTTCCCACTGCGGATGGGCAGAATGAGAAGATGCCAGTAGCTGAATAAAGACCTTGCAGGGCATTTGTTTCCTCTGGGTAGAGCCTGGCTCTCTGACACAGTGACTGGCAGGACACAGTTACAAAAAGTTGAGAACCTCTACATGGAAAGGCAATCCTGTGGGTGTGTGAGGATCACGTCCCAGGCTGCATGGAATCCCAAAGGGCAGCGCAGTCAAAAAAGTGCCCCGTGGAGAAGGGCAGCCTTACATCTACAGGGCGTGGGGCCACGAGAGCTTGACCTGAAGGCTCTGCAGCCCCTCTCCATTCAGATGTCACTGTCTGCAATGGAGGCTTTGGATGGGCTTGGTCGGGGGCCTAGCTCCCATTCGGAAGGAGGGATGGGCCTGGGAGGGCCATGGTTGGGCGTGCACAAGCTGTTCCCCAGCCCTGTCCATGTGCCTTATACCATAGTGCGTTATCCTTGCACCTTGTGACATACCCCCTTGACCCACCCAGGACGGACCTTTGAAGGCACCGCAGAGACCATGCTAAGCTCGCTGGACACTGTGCTGGGGCTGGGGGATGACACTCTGCTGTGGCCTGGTGAGGCACCCCCTCCCCACTTCTCTCCACCCCCCAGCCCCACGCTTCACCTGAGATGGGGGCTCTCCCAACCCTCACTCCCCTAGAGACAAGGCCAACCCAGTTCTTGGCCCAGAGGTGACACAGGTCTACCTCTGGTGGCTCCTGGGAGCCACCTCTAGGGATGGAGAGCAGAGCTCCAGCCTCCCTTCTCTCTGGAGTGCTGGCTCTTTAATGCCTCTGTTTCTCAGGCCACTGTCCCTTGCCAGCTAGCCTTCGGCCCCTTGGGAGCCCTGCAGGCCCCAGAGCATCCCAGAGAGATGTCTAATTGTTCATAGCCAGAGCCCAGAACAGAAAACAGCCTTTGCTTATCTAGGGAGAAGTCAGTAAATCCACTCTGCATGTAACCATTGCCTTGTAGTTTATAAAAACATTCACAAGTATCTCACTTCATCCTCAGAAAATTCATTCATTCATTGGACAAATACATTATGCGCTTCTAACATATACCAGGGTCTCTTCTGGGCATCGGGAACACAGCAGTGACGTCTGTGTCCATTGGCATTATTGTTTTCTCCATTTGCCAAATAATGAGAAAATTGTGGCTCAGAGAGGCATGGTGACTTGACTGAGGTCACTCTGGGCAGTGGCAGAGTCAGAGTTGGAATGCAGGCCTCCCAGCTCCAAGTCCAGTGGCTTTTCCCTTGAACCACCCCCATGGCTGACTTGTGCCCGCACTTAGAGAAGCAGCTCCGGGTGTTGGGGTTTCCCTGGAAGTGCTGCCCTCCTCCCTGGTTGTCGGGTACTCGTGGGCCTGGGCCCGGTGGTGGGGAGGACTTGTTCTGACCACACCACCCATCTCTCTCTGCTCTGGGTCTTGGCCCCCACGGCCACTGTTAGGTCATGAGTATGCGGAGGAGAACCTGGGCTTTGCAGGCGTGGTGGAGCCGGAGAACCTGGCCCGGGAGAGGAAGATGCAGTGGGTGCAGAGGCAGCGGATGGAGCGCAGAAGCACGGTGCGGTTCCCAGGGCCCAGGAGGGCCGTGTGGGCACTCAGCCCCAGCAGGAACCCATCTCAGCTGAGCCTGGGCCTGTGGGCCCTTCCCCAAAGCTCTGACTGGGACACGGGCCTTCAAGTCCTCTTGAACCCCAGGATGGGGTGGGGGTGGGGGCAGACTTCCATGTCTTGGGCTCATTTTCCACCTTCTCTCCACCAAACCCAGTGCCTCTCGCTCCACAGTGCCCGTCCACCCTGGGAGAGGAGCGTTCCTACAACCCATTCCTGAGGACCCACTGCCTGGCACTGCAGGAGGCTCTGGGGCCAGGGCCAGGCCCCACTGGGGACGATGGCTGCTCCCGGGCCCAGCTCCTGGAAGAGCTCCGCCGGCTGAAGGACATGCACAAGAGCAAGTGATGCCCCCAGCCCAGCCCAGCTGCGTGGTGGGGAGGCCGCCCATCGCCTGCACCTCTCCGTCCTCCTCATTGCTAGCACCACCACCTCCATCGGCGCCTATGGTGGGCATCATTCCTCCACACTGGTTAGGGGGAGGGGAGGGACAAGGCGATGAGACCTGGAGACCAAGAGGAAAGGGCTGGTCGGAGGCTCAGAGACCCCACAGAGTGAGGCTGAGCCATCAAGGGCGAGAGGAAAGGAGGGGCCTGGGGACATCTCCAGAACCTACTGACTGGAGGGTCCAGCAGGACATGGAGGCTGCTATTAGCTCCTCCTTCGGGACGCCTCATCTTGCTGTAGCCCCGGAACCCCCAGGGCAGCAGGAGCCATGCCCAGGTTGAGTCCTCTCCCCCTCCCCCATCCAGGGCTGGGGAAGAAACTCAACCCCTCAAAGTGGCCTAAGGTATGGTGCCTTGGAAAAGTGTCCTCTCAGAGGGGTGACCAGACTGGGTTCCTGAGACTCTGCCCCTCCTCCCCACGCCTCCCTGCCCCCGCCCCACCCCTACGAAGGCATTTTTCAGACAGAGCCATTCCTAAGAACGCTGAAAGGGCTGGAAGGCTGGCTGTCTCGCCAATCTCTGCCTCAGTGCCCCCCTACAGCCTGGAAGAGGGAGGGTCCCGGTTGCCAAGGAAATCTCCACTCCAGGCTGAGGAGACACCAGAGCTGGGACGGGGAGCCCAACAGTCTTGCAGGTCACACACTCTCCCTGCACATCTGGCTTGGTCCTGCCCATAGGCCTCTGCCCCTGTCTTGGGCCAGAAGGGTCCCTCCTTCCCAGGGAGAGAGAGCCATGGTCTGCCACGGTCTGCCCTGGCCGCTGCAGTTTTTTCATTTTGGCCCTTGTTCTTCAGCCCTTCTGCCTGCCGCCTTCTATATAGCTTAATCTCTTCTGCTTTATCCTAAGCCTCTTTCTTCTTTGAGTTAGTAAGATTTATTTTGTAACCCTGACACTCATCTGGCCCTTTGCAGTTTGCCAAGAATATTCCCATGTGATTTCCCATTTGGTCCTCGGCCCCATCCTGGCTGGGAGGAGAGGGCTCTGTGCAGCAGAGCACAGAAATCAGCAGTCTGCAAGCAGAGAGCTCGAGCGTGTGGCTGCTCTGGGACTCCAGGCCTGGGCCCTTCCCCTCCGCTCACCCCGCCTCCAGCTTTGCTTTTCCTCTGGTCTCAGGTCCAGGTCCCTTTGGGGCCACAGTGAGGAACCCTGTGGTCCTCAAGCAGGTGTACCATGGCTCAGCCAGGAGCTTTCTCTTCCTGTGTGGAAGTGAGCATTCCCTCGGGCTCTACTTGCCTCTGGTTCTCTCCGAGATGCCCCCTGCCTTCAGTTTCCCCTCATCATCTGGCTCTGTCGCCCTCTCCAGCCACGGCCTCTGGTACACTATAGCAATACCACCAGACTAGTAGATTTCCCCACCACTCAAGACATGCAGTTTCATGCCTCTGTGCCTTCACTCATGCTGTTTCTTCAGACTGGAATGCCTTCCCCTGCTCCTCCTGCCTTGTCTGCCTGGCAAACACCTGTTCATCTTTCACGATCCCCTCAAAGGCCCCCTCGTCCAGGAAGGCAACCCTCCTGCCCCTCCCCTCAAAGTGCTACCTCTGCACTTTGTAAATGCTTTTCTTGTGGCATTTAATCACTGTATTTTACTTGTTTACATGTTCGTCTCCCCTTCTAGACTGTGAATCCTTCAGGGCATGGACTGTATCTTATGCATCTCTGTATTTCTGCGCCTAGCACGGTGCCTGGCACATAGTAGGCGCTCAATAAATGTTGAATGAATGAATGATTTAACCAAGGCTTGATCATTCAACAGCTTGTCTTTACTGCTGCATGAGTGAAAATACCAGAGAAACTTCTTGCTATTTTCCTGTCTTGGTTCCGGGCGCTCTAACTTGGAGTTACTGCACTTCAAGAGCTTTGGTCAGAAACTACCAAATATATAAATACATTACCTCCACAGCCCGTGTGTGTTTATTCAGGGTTTACAACTTGCTTATCTCAGTGTTTTCCAAAGCTTGAGATGCATAGGTGTCCCACTGGCCATGCGGGGTGGTTGTGCGTGGTCACAGCATGTGCCCTTGAAGTGCTATGAAGCCATGGCGCTGGCCTGTCTTTAATGTCTCTCTAAAAAGAAAGAGCCAGGCTCCAGGTCCAAATATATAAGTTGACCTTAGCTGGCAACTGTCTCTAGTTAAATTTTAACAACACCGTTTTGTTTTCATTGTATTTTTCTTTGGGATCAGTATTTATTTTTGACAAGTGACACCGATTTTCAGTTCATGAAAGTAATTAAAGATATTTCTTGAAATAGGAAAATACAAAGTAAAGGTCACATTTGGCTATGGCAAAACTCTTGAAAGTGGCCCTGGTATGGCTGAAGACCAAGAAGCACTGGGCTCAGCTCCATATTTCCTGGGGCCAGCCCAGGCACAGTTTTCCCATATCTGGCCACAGTTCAGCCTCCCCTCTTAGGCACCCCTCACCCCAGGTGAGGGACCTTGGCACTGTCCTTGATCGGGGCTGCACCTGGGCTGGGGTTGGAGGAATGAGTGTGGTCTTCACCTTCCTGAAAGGTGGTTCTGTGTGCTCTGTGATATGTTTGGGCCACTGCTATCCTGGGCAGACAAGCCCCAAGGCTAGGCCCTGTACTATGCAGCTTACTTTGGGTATGCCCAGCTTCGAGGAACACTTGGTGACGGTTCTCTGGAGCATTTTCCCAGGGCCTTGTGTGATCCTCCGGAGCACTGGGCTATCTGTCCCAAATGATGAGAACATGACTGTCCTGGAGCTGGCACTGACCAGTAACAATCAGACCACATGAATTTTGCTTGCAGGACAGCAGATGTCACTGGCCTTAGAGACCCTAGTTCCAGTCTCAGCTCTGTCATTCAACATCCAAGTGACCCTGGGCAAGTCATTTCCTTGACTTCAGTTTCTTCACCTTCCAGTGGAGAGGACAACCACTGGCCACAATGGCCACAACCATGAATGCTTCAGAATGCTTTTAGATATAAATGACAAATATTCAACATCAAGTAGCTTAAACCAAAAGGAGAATTTATCAGCTCATGAAATTGAGAAGTGTGGGATTATGTCATGCATGGCTTCAGGCATGGCTGAATCCAGGGATTCAAAGGGAATGAATTTTTTTTTTTTTTTTTTTTTACTCCAGGACAACTGGCTGGAATGAATCTTCATTCAGCTCTGCTTTCTTCTGTATTAGTATCATTCTCTGCCAGGCTTTCTCCCTGCAGTGGAAAGAGGGTCTCTAGAAGTTCGAGCCTTATAGGCAGTGTACTAGTTCATCAAACCTAGCAGAACCTCCAGTAGTTCCAGGGCTTGAGTTTCATTACTCCAGCTTGGGTCACGTGTCTAATCCTGAGCCAATCATAGGAGTCAGGGTAATGGGCTTCGCTGATGGAAGGGCAGTGTCAGACCCAACTGAACTACCTTGGACTGAAAGTAGGGAGGGGGGGTTCCCTAAAGGAATAGAGTGCCTGATACCAAAAATGATGCAAGACAGCAAAATCATAAACCTTCACCAACAATTCCACTTGTTGGAGGCTATTAGGAGGGTCAGATGAGAGAAGGCATATGAAGTCACATTGAAAGATGCTACATCAGATTTCTGGTGCTATGATTAATTATAAAGAGGAAATGGAGGTGGACACATGGCCTCAAAGGTGTTTGAATAATACTTAGTTTTTAAAATAACCAGGAAACGGTTTGGTTTTTTTCATATTTTTCCTGGATCCCAGGCTGTCTCTCTTTGGGGGCAGAAAAGAAGAAAGTGAGGGGGGCTAAATGGGCTACCTTCTTCAGTCCAGGGAAGAACAGACCAAGGGGAAGTTGTAGAAATGAACGTGAAAGCTCTGTGAGTGCACATGTGTGTGTGTGTGAGCATGTGTGCATTGGGGGGTGGTCTTAGTCCTCCAAAGCCCTGCCCACAGATGGAGCCTTTGAAAGCAGGTGGGAAACTAACACCAATGGGACGTGAATACACTAGGCTCAGGCCAAATGCTGGGCAAGGCAGTAGAAATAGCGAGAACTTGAAGTTGGACTGATCGGGATACAAATTTAGGTTCTGCTCTGATTGGCTATGTGTAACACTGGACAAGTGACTTGGTATCACCGAGGCTCACTGTAGAGTGGTTGGAAAAACTAAATGACATGCACAGTGTTCAGCTAGCAGTAGCCTCTCTTTCCTGTTGCTCTTATTAATGAACTTAGGGCAATTCCATCAGAAGCATTAGAACAAAGTGGTTAAGAACATAGACTCTAGGCTGGGTACGATGGCTCATGCCTGCAATCCCTGCACTTTGGGAGGCTGAGGCAGAAAGATTGCTTGAGGCCAGGAGTTTGAGACCAGCCTGAACAACATAGCGAGACCTCCCATCTCTACAGAAATTTAAAAATTAGCCAGGCATGATAATGCATACCTGTGGTCCCAGCTACTTGGGAGGCTGAGGTGGAAGGATCGCTTGAGCCCACAAATTTGAGGTTACAGTGAGCTATGATGATACCACTACACTCTAGCTCAGGTAACACAGGGAGGCCCTGTCTCAAAAAAAAAACAAAAAAAAACAAGACAACAAATTGGATGTTAGTCCTTCTGCAAGCTACTTTACCCACCTGTTTTCTCCTCTAGCAGCCGGCAAGAAACAGCCAGCACCAAGGGGGATGGAATTTTGGTGGGAGAGGTGAGAGAGTTGAAAATAAGAGCTCCCAGGACAGGCAGGCAGCAGCCCCATGCAGCTAGAGGAGCCGAGCAAGGAGCAGAGAGGGGCGTCGGGAGAGAGCTCCAGAGGGAAGATGACATGGGAAACCAATCTGCCCTCCGGCCAGGGCTTCAGGACAGCAGTGGGGGAGGAGAGGGCATAGGCAGAGAACTATGTGGGCACCTCTGATAGAACATCTAGACCACAATTTGCTTCTTTCTTTTTTTAACTTTGTCCTGATAATCCAAATAATTTTGTCTAACTTTATGTAATTCACATTATGAAAGCAATAGGGTTTGCTTATTTTTTTAGCCTTTATATTAATCCTCTATATTTTATAAACAGCTTTATTGAGATATAATTCATATAACACAAATTCATCTTTTTAAAGTGTACAATTCAGCGATTTTTAGTCAGTTTTGTGACCATCACCACAATCTAATTTTAGAACATTTCATCATCCTAAAAAGAAACTGTGTGCCCATTCGACATCACTCCCTGCCTCCACGGCCTCATCCCACCCAACACTAGGCAATCACTAATCTATTTTCTGTCTCCATAGATTAGCCTGTTCTGCACATTTCATATGAATGGAATCATACAATATGTGGTCTTTTGAGACTGGCTTCTTTTGCTCAACATGTTTTCAAAGTTTATCCATGGTGTTTCAGTGCTTTATTCCTTTTTACAGCCGAATAATATTCCATTGTATGCATATACATTTTGTTTATCTATTCAACAGTTGATAATTGGATTGTTTCCATTTTTTGGCAATTATGAACAATGCTATGAACGTGAATATGTACAAGTTTTTGTGTGGACATAGGTTTTCAATTCTCTTGGGTAATACTTAGGAGAGGAATTGCTAAGACATATGGTAACTCCACATTTAACTTTTTGAGGAACTGCCAAACTGCTTTCCAAAGCAGCTGTGAGTTTTCTTAATGCCACTGACAGTGGCTTATATGCAAAGAAAAGATTATTCAGAATTCACCTTGGCTTTTAAAAATTAATACTCAATATCTTAAAATGCAAATTTAGAAACATAAGTATTTTTGAAACTTTTTTTTAAACATAGGGTCTCACTCTATCACCCAGGCTCACTGTGACTTCGAACTGCAATCCTCCCACCTCAGCTTTCCTGAGCAGCTAGGACTACAGGTGTGCACCACCCATGTCTGACTAATTTTTTTAATTTTTTGCAGAAACAGGGTCTTGCTATGTTGTCCAGGCCAGCTATTGACCTCCTGGGCTCAAGTGATCCTCCTGCTTCAACCTCCCAAAGTGCTGGGATCACAGGCATGAGCCACCACACCTGACCAGTATTTTTAAAACTTTTAAGTTTAACTTACCCATCATATCATTCTTATCATAAATCTAGGAATCTTGCTATGTTGCCCAAGCTGGTCTCAAACTCCTGGGCTCAAAGTGTCCGCCTGCCTCAACCTTCCAAGTAGCTGGACTATAGTCACAGCCCATCATGCCCAGCTAAATGTTAACTTTTAAGGGTGCTTGGATTAATAATTGGTCCTTTTTTCAAAATTAAAACTGCTTTAGGCAGTTTATATTGCATTTATTCATTCAATATATTTTATTTCCTTTTAAAAAGCAATTGATTGACAGACAGCCTCCCAAGTACTTTTATTGCAACCTAAAAAAATAAACATACAAATATAGTAAGTTAAAAAAAATTTTTTTTAAATTTTTCTTGGAGGCGGGGAGTCTCACTATGTTACCCAGGCTGGTCTTGAACTCCTGACCTCAAGCAATCCTCCTGCCTCAGCCCCCCAAAGTTCTGGGATTACAGGCACAAGCCACTGCACCGGACCTCAAATACAGTAAATTTCAAGTTTTTAAATTTTTAGTGTTCTGGTTCTACTTACAATCTCAGTAAGACTTTAACTTAAAATTACAAGTCTAAATCAATTATTCAACTGCCCAATTTAAATTAGTCCTCAGGCTTGTCTTTTAAGCACTCTAATATTCCGAATTATTTTAAACATTTCAAGAACTTGAAATACCAAATATGCGCAATGTAACAGACACATAAGCACAAATAATTACAACTAGTTTGATTCTCATAAGTATTTCTGCATGGAATCCTAAATCTTTCTGAAGTTGAAAGATGATTAACCAATAAGAAGGCATTTGAGCGGGGCCTAGGCGTAGTGGCTCCTGCCTGTAATCCTAGCACTCTGTCAGGCCAAGGTGGGAGGATCGCTTGAGGTCAGGAGTTCCAGACCAACCTGAGCAACAGAGAGACCCTGGTCTCTACTAAAAATAGAAAAATTAGCTGGGCGTGGTTGTACGCGCCTACTCCTCCCAAGGCCTGAGGTTGCTGTGAGCTATGCTGACGCCATGGCACTCTAGCCCAGGCGATAGAGCAAGACTATCTAAAAAACAAAAAGAAGCCTTTTGAGGATTACCTTCCCAAGTGATGTGGGCTGGAGACGTGGCGGCCAACTCCTCAGGTAACTGAGGAGGTTTAGAGCCAAGATATTTCCTGTGACCCCCACTGTCAGGCTAAGCCCCTTTTTGTATGTACAAGATGGAGAGCAGATGGCCCACAGCCTGGGCTTTGAGTGACAGCATCATTCAGTTTTCGAATCTATGTGTCTAATCACTCCGTGTATTGTTGAGTCACTTGTTTGCATTCAGTGTGCAAGCATCTATTTACTGCTTCCTTATCCTCTGAACTCTCTCAGACTCTGGAGCCTGATTGCCTTGGGTCGAATCCTGGCTCTGCCAATTATTAGCTGTGTGACCTTGGGAAAGTGTTCAGCCTCTCTGTGCCTCAGTTTTCTTGTTCATAAAGGTGGAGGTAATAAAAGTACCTACTCACAGGGTTAGTCTGTAGATTAAACGACATAACACATGTAAAGCCCTTTAGAATAGTGCCTGGCCAAAAGTAAGCATAGTTAAGGATTTACTATGACTGTCATTGTCATCATTATTGTTACATGTATAAGGACACAACTTGTAGAGATATTCACATGGCATCTAATTGGATTCTATGCATGTGAGGCTATGTCTGACTTTGGATCACAATTTCTAAGGTCATTTTAATGACCCCTTGCTTACCCTATCTCTTAAGAATGTCAAATGCTCCCCCTGCTGGACAACATCTCATGCATGAGCCAAGCCCCAGAACCTGCCATGTCAATGTCCTCTAAGGTCTGGGTGTAGCAAAGTGGGTTGATGGCCCTTTAAGAGGCAGGAGCTAGCTCCCGGTTGCCGTGGAGATAGCTGGATACAGACCGGGTTGCAGCAGGCAGCATGTCCTCCAGAGTTCACTCCCTAGGTGGGAAGAGGGCTGCTGGGACTGGAAGTAGGGGGACCTCTTCTCCCTCACAATCCACCCTAGGTGTGGTCTGGGAAGACTCTGCTCCTGGGGGAAGGGGGGCTGGGACAGGAGTACGCCTATCCCACCCCACCTTCTCCCCAGTGTCCCCCATCTTAACCCGTCCTCCCTCTGCAGTCCCCAGAGCCAAGGACCCCCCACCCCCAGGCCCGGAGCATCTGCCACTCCCAGAGGCCAGTGCTGAAGCTATCGACTTCCTCAGCTCCCTCCGTGAGCCCAGAAGCCCAGATGGTGGGGGGCTGGGGAGGTGGGGTGCAAGTTTGGGGAAGACGGAAAAGGGAGGCCAGACCGGCCCCCCACTCTCTCAGTCTTGATTCTCCCAGAACTCAGAAAAGGCCTGAGGCCTCTTTGCTGATACTTTTCAAGGGAAGACCCCAGGGACATGGGGGAGGGGGTCTTCACCTGCTGGCTCCTATAGATGCCAGTGGAGCCCAGGCAGGGAACAGCTGGGCGGCATGTGGGGTGAGGAGGGGGTAGGTGGAGACTGCAGGGGACACTGGTGATCAGGGATCAGAGGATTGGAACCCAGGAGCAGGGACTTTATCTGTCCCCACGGGCCCCTCACCCCCAGGGCAGGAGGAGCTGCAGATGCTGTTCTTCTCCGAGACTCTGGCCATGATCTCAGACACAGGGGAGCCTCAGGGAGAGCTGACCATTGAGGTGGAGAGAGGGAAATACAAAGACGAATTTGGTGTCATGTCATCCTGCCCCTTCGTGCATGCCTTTAGCCGTGGCTTCTTGGACAAAATGCTCTGTGGAAACTCCTTACTGGGTAGAGTTCCTGCTGCCTGACGCCTGTCACCCCTCTCCTTCCTCCACCGTACCCCCTCCAACCACTCCCAAAATCTTTATTTAGGACTAACCCCCTTGACTCTGTCTTTGCCTTTGTCTTGGGACCAGGACTAGGCAGGGGCGGGCGGGAGGCACAAGGACGTTATTCACAGCCACAGACTCGGGACAAGAGCAACGCTGACCCACGAGTAGTTCTTCTATGACTACATTACACCTAGTCCTCCAGCCTGGGCCACCACCTTCCCTTCCTTTGATCTCCGACCCATGTCTCCTATGACGTCAGTGTTTGCCTCCCCACATCCCAGGCTATCTCTCATGGAATTTGGAGGCCAGGGAACAACATAGTCATGAGTTCATCAAGGTACATCCTAGGGCCACAGCTTTGATCCTGATGCAGGGTGAGGGAATAGAGACACTGGGAGGAGGGAGGGTCCACAGTGGAGTGTCACCCTGACTCTCTCCCTAGTTACCCTGACTCTCTCCCTAGTTACCCTGCAATCCCCTACACACACACAACTCGAAAACCAATCCATGCAGGATACTGGAGGTCAGCAGTGGTTTGCTGCAGATGAGTTCTCCTGAGACATAAGCTCTGAACCCCGCCCACACCAGCTCTCCCCAGCCGGAGAGACCAGCATCTCCCTGGGGGCCCTGGGGGCTGGCCTTTCCCAGAGCTTGGCCTTTCCCTGGCCTTTCCCAGGGGCCTGTGACCACCCGGCCTCCAAGTCCTCCAGCTCTGTGCCCCACAGTCCCAGCTCCAGCTACCACGTCACTAACTTCTGGAATGTGACCGTGACCTGTTTACACATTGGAAACTACTTATGCCTACGAACCTGTCCACAGAAACTACTCCCATCTTTTAAAACCAGGATTCTGAAGCACATTGCTTTTTAACTTTGTATTGCACCATAATATGCTATTCTTGAGCTTTACTGTAAACAAAGGGGTTCTTTGATTTGTTGTGTTGTTACTATTTTTTAAATAAAAAACATTATAAAGGAGAATGTACAGGTGACTTCTGGGAGGTCCAGGGAGTCCCTGATTCTCCCCTGCACGCTCTGGCCTTCAGTTCCTCATCCTCCCCCTGGAGCGGAAGATAAGTTTACTGAAGCAGGACGATCAGCTGGCCGTTACCAGGAGTATCAAGGAGGGTGAGGTGAGGATGACAGCCCGCTGGGAGCTGCAAAACTCCACATCTCTTCAGAACTGTGAGCAGGGACCAGGGTGCAACAGGCCCGGAGCCTGGACTAAACACTCATTAGGAACCATACGCCCAATCCTGGCTTGCCCATCCCCCACCTCCTGCCCCTTTCTGGCTCCGGGTCCCTGACCCAGATCTGTCCTGAACAGGAAGCGAAGACTGGAGTGACGTTTTTCCCCTGGCGCTCAATGAAGGGCTTCATCTCCGAGGCTGCCAACCTGGTGCTGCTGAGGGTGATGGCCTGGCGGCGGATGGTGCCCAGCAATGCCCGCTTCCTGGCCTTGGACACCGAGGGCAACCTCTGCCATTCCACCTACGTGAGGGGGTCTTCCTGGGCAGGGGACTTGCCTTGGGGGCAAACTAGAAGGGGATTGGAGGGCACTGAGATGGGAGAGGAGGTAGCTGTGGAGTAGAAGAGGGAGCTGGGGTGGGATAGAACTGCGGGAGCAGGAGTGGGGCTTCCGAGGGCAAGACAAAGCAAGAACCACAGTTGTCAGAGAGATTAAGTGTGGGCAGGTGGAGTGAGTGAGAGGTGGGAACAGTTCAGGGAAGCAACTCTTTTTGCACAAAAATCAGTCCAGGGAAAATACACATAGTGCAGGGCTACTTTTAAAGATACATCATTTTTAAACTTCAATATCTCCAACTGCACTTAAATATTCTTTTATGATTACTCAACCCTGAAGGGTATTCCTTTTTTTTTTCTTTTTGTAGAGACAGGGTCTTGCTATGTTGTCCAGGCTGGCCTTAAGTTCCTGGACTCAAGCGATCCTCCTGCATCAGCCTCCAAGTCACTGGGATTATAGGTGTGAGTCACCACACCTGGCCTTTTCTTCTTTTATTTTGGCTAAAATTTCATAATCAGCATACCTAGGACTTCCCATAATATGTGATGTTAAAGCTACACCTTCATAGCTGAGCATGGTGGTGCACGCCTGTAGTCCTAGCTACTCGGGAGGCTGAGACAGGAGAATCGCTTGAGTTGGAGGCTGCAGTGAGCTATGATCGTGCCACTGCACTCCAGCCTGGGTGACAGAGAGAGACTCCATCTCTTAAAAAAAAAAAGCTGCGCCTTTGAACATAAGCGATTTCAAGCAAGATACTTTGAGGGCTGATTTGTCTTTCCTGGACCAACTTTGTAAATTACATTCTAGGCTTGTCTATCACAAACACAACAAGCCGCAATGTGTTTGACACAAACGAGCACATGCCATGTCCCCCCACTTTCTTTTTTTTTTTTAATTAATTAATTTTTTTTTAAAGCGTGGGGGGGGGCTTTCCGGTGAGGACCGGAAAACCTGCTAGACAAATTCTAAAAGAGCTGTAACACTGCAGTCCCCCCACTTTCTTTGAAACACCTGTTTAACATGAGCACTTTTCTCTCCATGGCCCCAGCCTTAACAGGGGTTTAAGTTTTAATTACAACAGGGACAACTTGCCAGCAGCAGCACAGGCCCGAGGTGGCCACAAACCTCAGCCTGGTCTCACTCCTCAGAGCCTCATTCTACCCCCCCGACTGGTCCCAGGAGCCCACCCCCCATCCCGCCACCCATGCCCATACTGCCCCTCATCCCTGTAACAGGATCTGCCAACTAGAAGCACTTGGTCAGCGAGCTAGCATGGGAGAGGCTGGGGCAGAAGGCAACCTGGAGCTGGCTCTCTACGAGGGGATCCCCAATTTAGCTTGGGGGTGCAACTCAAATCTTGTGGCACCTGAAGGTCTGGACGGCCAAGGGCTGCTTATCACTGGTGAGAGAGGAGTGAAGACATGGGACGGGGAGAGGCAGAGTGAGGCAGTGGGGAAGGCTTGGTGGACATCCACCTCACGCCCCCACCACCCGCGTTTTGGCTGTTACCAGCAAGCACTGGGCTTCCAGACCATCCAGGTGGGCCGTCAGCAGGCTGAAGTGTTCATCGTGGAGCAGACTGTACACTCAGAGGAGGGCATCCCCATGTCCTGCCAGTACTACCTGCTCCCTGACGGGTGAGCATGGGTGCTCAACGATGGGGTGGGGGATGGGACTAAGGGGAGACCAGCTGTTTCTGAGGAAAACACCAGGAAGAGTTGCCATTGAGATCTAGCTGAGCGTCCCCCTGCTTTAGCCACATCAGTGGCCCTTTCTTCATCCACTCGCTCGTTCTCTGAATCCTCAGCGCCACCCAGACCTACTCACCAAAGAACCCTGAATGGCTAAGGAAGTAAATGCCACTCCACAGGCCCAAGGCATAGCTAACATGGCTGCCATGGTGTTAGGGGTAATCATGAAAAACACCAAGGTTTGAATGACTGGACACTTGGTCAAATCCACGTGCTGGCAGAAGTGCCCCTGGCATGCTGCCAGGCTGCCACCAGCAAAGCGCTGGCTCCAAATCACAAGAAAATTCGGGTGGGGGAGAGAAATTTATTTCTTGAAATTTCAGAATAGGTATTTGCACAGTCACTACACTGGGAAAAAAAGTAATCAGACTGTTGTCTTTCCTTATTTCGTAACTTAGTATGTTTCTATTTTGAGTGTCACATAGCAGGATGCTCCGTGATTTTTTAGTGCTTATAGCTCTAAAGGTCTCTGTCCTTTTTTTTTCCCCCCCTAAGCAGGGGCCTTTTGCTTGCCAAGCCCTGTGCATTATCTGGGGATCCAGAAATGAACACCACCCAGGAACTCAAAAACCAAGAGGGGGAGGCAGAAGTAAACTAAGGCCTCCAGGACAGGTCTCTCAAGGGGGCGCTGTCATGTTATTAGCGTTCTCCGGCTGCCATAACAAAATACCACAGGTTGGGTGGCTTCAACACAGAAATGTATTTTCTCACAGTTCTGGAGGCCGGAAGTCCAAGATCATGGTGCCCTCAGGGCTGGTTTCTAATGAGGGCTCTCTCTTGGCTTGTAGACAGCCGCCTTCCCGATGTGTCCTCACCTGGCCTTTCTTCTGTGTGCGAGTGGATAGAGAGAGCTCTCTGGCATCTCTTTCTCTTCTTATAAGGACACCAATACTATCTGATTAGGGCCCCACCCTTACGACCACATTTAACCTTAATTACCTCCCTAAAGGCCTTATCTCCAAATGCCATCACATTGGGGGTTAGAGCCACAACCCCAGTTGGGGGCAGGGCACAATTCAGCCCATAGCAGGCGGTCTAGGAAGATTCAGGCTCACAGTTTCCATGTTGCACTCCAGGCACCTGGCCAAGAGAATCCAGGTGGGCTCCCCAGGGTGCTGCATCATCACCAAGATGCCCATAATGAGGGAGGAAGGTGAGTGAGGCCGGTTAGGCAGCGAGTGGGAGAGTGAAGGGGACGTGGGAGAGCCTGGGGCCTTCCAGGATGCAGGGGCTGGACTGACGTGCTGTGAATGGGACAGGAGCCTGGAATCAAATGGAGAAATGTTGCCCAGTCCCTTCTTGCAACTGCCCATGAGGGCAGAATCCTGGGATTTTTACCTGAGCCTTCTGCTTGGGTGTTGTTGGGATCCCTCTGTGGATCTAAGGAAGGTTCTGGGGTGGGGTGACGCAGCTTTCCTCCCTCCCCACCCAGATGAGATTGAGCCTCGCCCCGTGTTTGAGAAGAAGCCCCTGGTGTGGGAGGAGGATATGGAGCTCTACTCCAGGTTCCTGGACAGGAAGGTGAGGAGAGGCGACAACCAGCTTGGGGGGCCATAAATTCCACCAATCCTGATCTCTCTCTGAGCCTGATTGAAATGCGCACCCCTAGGGGCTGGAAGGCTGCCGTGCCCCTTAGCCCTCCTGGAGCGCCCCCCCCGCCCCAGGCTCAGGCGCCGGGCTGCCCTGTCCCCCTGCAGGAGGAGCTCCGACTCAGTCACACCAGCTATCTGCGACAGCACCCCGAAGCCCACGCGCTCATCTCCGACTTCCTGCTCTTCCTGCTGCTGCGCCAGCCCGAAGACGTGGTCACTTTCGCCGCGGAGTACTTCGGCCCCTTCGCGGCGCGCCGCCCGGCGACGCCCGCCCTGCGCTCTTCCAACCGGCCCAGCCCTTTCCGCTCGCTGGACCCGGAGTGGGACGCCGGCTCCGGGGAGGACTAGGCGGGGCCCTGCGGCCCGGGGCCGGGCAGGAAGAGGGGGCGTCCGGGCTGGGACGCGGGCGGGAGCGCTTTCCGGGCTGCGGTTTTTGTGGGAATAAACCGAGCCCTCCCGTGGCTCTGCAGTGTCAGCCAGGACCTTCCCTGGCCGGCGTCTTGTGTCTTGGGCTGCAAGTAGGAACCATTAACATCGTTCATCTAGCGAATTTCAGCCTTTCTTCCTAGATGCTATTTTACTCATTATCTCCATTTTACAGATAAGAAAATAGAGGCACAGAAAGGTTAAGTAACTCAGAGTTGGCATGTGGGGAAGCAGACGTTGGACTTGAAAGCCCACACTCTTACCCACTAGGTTAGCGGGAACGGAGGGGTGTGGCTCCTTGCCACTCTGAACCATTACGGATACCACTAAGCATGACTGTCCTAGCCACCCACCCCAAAGAAACAGAACACACGACAGTGGGTGGGGGAGGGAGGAGGGGCGACGAGGAACACCGCTGACCTTGCTCGACACCTCCCAAGCTTCCCAAAACGTAGCCAGCGCTCCTCCTCGTTCCCGCTGACACACAGGAACCCCCAAACTGCGTGGGGGAGGTCCCCAGTTACCGGCTTCCGGAGTAAAAAAAATGGGCAGGTGATCTTCACCTCCTCTAGGCTCCTTGTTTAACGTCAATCTGGCCAGTTCGTTTCTGCCGGATGCTGGCTGCAGGCTCAATAGCAAACGTAGGCAAGGTCCCCTGAGGCAGCCGGTAACGGGGTGCAGACTGCATCCTTCCATCTGTGCATTCGTCCGACCTGCTGCTGAGAGACTCCACAGAAGCTGTGCACTCCAGTAGACAACATGAGCTGACACCTGCAAGGTTGGGTGGTGTGCGTGCGTGTGTGTGTGCGTGTGTGTCGGGGGCGTGGGGGGAGTCAGCGACCTAGGAATCACGGAAAAAGGGCTTCACGGAGGACTATCACTTGAGTTAAGCCTCGAAGAATTTTTAAAAATATCTTTTATTCCCCCCCTCCCTTATTTCAAAGGAAGTACATGTTCATTATAGAAAACTTAGAAAAGGGAGATAAACCAAAAGAAGAAAATGAAATGATCTCAACCCCTCTACCTAGAGGCAGCCACTCTTAACATTTTGGCAAATATCCTTTTACACTTTTCTGTGCATAAAAGCAGCTGGTGTTTCTTGAGTGTTTACTCTTTTGAGCACTTTTCTACAGATTGATCTGGTCTTTACAACTCCAAGGGACTTTAAAAAATAAAATCATACAGTAATACATGCTCATTAATTAGAAATTGCATACTTAATTACATTATTGAAATTTTTCAAAGTTACAGATGAAGTTGAAGTCTCCCTAGATTTCCACCCCAATCTCACTGTATTTTGTAACTTTTTTCATGTGTTGTAACTGGTTTTGTTTCATCTAATAGTATATTTTGAAAATATTTCCATGTCCTTACACAGTCTTCTATTTTTGATGGCTGTATCATAATTTAACCAATCTCTCCATTTTTTTTCCTGTTATAAACAGTGCTGCACTGACCATCCTTGTAGTTAAATCTTTGCATATATCAACAATTATTTCCTTAATACATTCTGACAAGTTGAATTGTTGAATTGAATTTAAGGCTTTTGTTCATTTTAACATATTGCCAAATTCTACATGGGAAGGATTTTTATTAAGGATCAGGTAAAGCATTCCAGGCAGAGCAAGTGACATGAGCAAAGGGCAGAAGTAGGAAAGTGTAATGCATGTTCGTGGTCTAGAGCAGTGGCGTCCAATAGAATTTTCTGCAATGATGGAAATGTTCTACATCTGCAGTGTCCACTATGTTAGCCACCAGCCATATGTGGCCACTGAGCACTTGAAATGGGGTTAATATGACTAAGGAACTGAAGTTTTACTTTTATATTAATTTAAATTTAAATAGCCACATGTGGCTACCATATTGGACAGCACAGCTCTAGAGGATAAATCTATTATTCAATCAGGCAGTCAGCCCAACAAATATTGGGCTTTTTCCGTGCGCCAGGATTATTCTGGGTACTGGGATATCAGCAATGACAAGACAAAATCCCTGTCCTCATGGAGCTTACAGGTAGTGTGGGGAGATAGACGATAAACACAAAAGGTCATTTAATGTATGACACTTCAGACACTTACGAAAAGAAGTAAAGCCAAATCATGAGTGGAAAATGACTCAAGGTCAGAGGGTTGAGGGTGCAGACTTCACGGGAGCCCTCTCCAGGGTCTCAGTTGATCAGGGACCTAAATGATAAGGAGTCAGGCCTGGGGAGAGCTGAGGGAAAAGCATTCTAGGCAGAGGGAACAGCAAGTGCAAAGGCTCTGAGCATGGCATGTTGGGGAACAGAAGGCCAGTAAGGCTGGAGGACAATAAGGCAGGAGAGGTGGGACGATGAGAGCTCGGTCATTGTGAGGTGGGCGGGGCTGGATCCCAGAGGGTCTTCCAGGGTCTTCATCTGTAGAGAACTGAAACTGAGGCTGACCCCACCCAGTGCACCCAGAACATTCCCAGAGAGATCCCGAGAGCCCTGCCCCTTTCAGTCCCGGATACCCTGCAGTCCTGGTGGGGGAGAGGGGAAGGTGGCAACATCCAACCCGCCAAGGTTCTTCCTCTGCTGAGTTTTCTTGCATCAGGCAACACAGGAAGGAGGAGTCTAGCCACTTCCCTGTCTCCTGTGTGACATCCATTTCAAAATTGGTTTATTTTTAAATCTTATTATTTGTTCCCAGAACTTCTATGACTCCCTCCTCTTGCTCCATAATACTAAGAGATACATTTCTTAGAATAAGAAAAAGCATGCTGAGCACTTCTGAGGTACTGGGCACTGAACTAGGATGGGGGGCTGCTGTCTGTCCACAGGCCAGGGCCCCCCTGCACTGCACGCAGTCAGCCTAGAGAGGTAGAGACAGCAGTCAGTCACCCCATCAATGTGTAAGCATAGACGTGGAAAGGGCTAAGAAGGGAACATATACACATGCCATATGAAGCAGAGTGCTTAAGGTGGACTTGACCTAGTCTGAGATTCCAGGGAGGCAGAGGGAAATAAATAGTATTATAATAGTGAAAGCAAGCCTGTAATTCACGTGATTCTCACAGCACCCCTATGAGGTGGGTTCTATTATTATACCCATTTTACAGATGAGGAAAAGGTTAAGGCCCAAGGCAACATAGCGGTTAGTGGCAGAGCCAAGATTTGGACGCAGGGAGTCTGGCTCCAGAGTCCATGCACTAACCCACTCTGATAAACAGATCAGATGTGGCTTTCCGGAGACATCTGAGAACAGAGAAGAGGCACTTTCCTGCTTTGATACATCTAGAGTAAGCTTGACCATACACTGTCTTTTTCCTTCCCTGGCACCCAGAAACTACCCCCATTGCCTGGTGCATTGTCACCACCAGCAGCCTTAGTGCTGCGAGTTGCCTGGGTAGAGGGGGAGGGCACTGGGCAGAGGGAGCACACAAAGATCAAGGAAGGCTTCCTGCAGGAGGTCACATCAGAACTGAGTCCAGAAGAAGTTGGTCACCAAGCCCAGGGTGTTTCAGGAGGAAGCCAGCCTAAGCAAAGGCCTGGAGGTGAGAGGGAGGGAGCGCTTAAGATCTGAACTACCACAAGGGGCTCAGGACAAGACGGCAAAGAGTGTGGCAGCCCACCTGAAGCATTGCCTGCTGTCCCAGAGACCCTGGAAGTGGGGTAGGTAAATGCCCACATGTGCACCTGTTTCTGCAGTTTTTCTCCCTCCCACAAGAAGCCCTAATGAAAGTAGATGAATTAAGAACAGTGCTATAGATGGAGCCCTACAAGAAGAATCTAACATTTTGAAATTCAACTAGACAAAATAAAAAACCAGGACAGGTAATGCCCTTGGAAGGTGCAGACCTGGCCTTCCAAATCCCTGTCAGGCTCATCCCTTTAATAATCCTTAGGTTAAATCTGCTGTTCCCCCAACACCATCATGATAATACCCATTCTTTTTCAGTTTGATGGTTTTCCCACCTTGTTTTATGATATATAGTTATGCATTGCTTAGTGACAGGGATACATTCAGAGAAATGCATCATTAGGTGACTTTGTTGTTATGTGAACATCGTGGAGTGTAAATTTACATAACCTAGATGGTATAGCTTGCTATACACCTACGCTATATGGTATAAGCTATTGCTTCTAGGCTACGAACCTGTACAGCATGTTACTGTACTGAATACTCTAGACAATTGTAACACAATGGCATGACTGTATTGCATCAGAAGTGTTCTCTGCTATTTAATCATCACAAATCTCCCATGTTTGAGATACACTGCATCGAAAGGCCTTGGTGAGTGTCTCAATTGATTTTGGCTGCTATAACAAAATTTTATTTATTTATTTTTTTGAGGTTAGAGTGCAGTGGTGTCATCATTGCTCGCTGCTACCTCAAAGACCTGGGCTCAAGTGATCTTCCTTGTTAGGGTGGGGACTCACAGCATGGGCTGAGAAAGAATTCTCTACACAAAGATTAGGACAGGTTTAAAGAAAAAATTTATTTTACTTTCTAAGAGGAAAGGGCACAGCACAAAAGTGAAAGAAAGCAGGAGTGCCAGCCCCAAGGGTGAAGGTTTTGGGCTTTTTGTCAGGGGTTATAAAGGGTAGAAAAGTGATTGCTGCAAGCTGATAGCAGAGGGCAGCTGTGAAGCAGCTGCATCTGTTTTTCCCTTTTTTCCTTTCTTCTCTGTGAGGCTGACTTATCAGTCTCCTTGGAATGTGGACTGGTGGGAACTGGGGGAGGGACATGCTCCCTCTGTCTACTCAGTTCTTTTCAAGTGCTGTAAAAACAAACTCTTAAAGACCACAAGTTGAGCCACAGGTAGTTAATCAAGCAGAGGGGCAGTTGTGCGCTGTGGTCTTTCTCTCTTTTTTTCTATTAGATAGTTTGTTAGCAATGCCGTCCTTTTCTTCCTCCCCCTTTGGTTAGAATTTATATTCTTATCAATGGACTGAACACTGGGATTTCTGGACAATGGTCTGTTCTTCTGTAACTGTTTCCTGTTGACTTAGGGTGGTAGAGTTGTCCCTACCTGAGAGTCCAGTTGAGGGTCATTAAAGGGGAATGGCTGAAATCAGATGGTCTTAAAAGCTAGAGGAGAGGCAGGGTAGGGGTTTCGCTGGAGGGAAACAGCAAGGGCTTCAATTTGGTTTTGTATGAATGTTATTAAATAGTGGAGAATGTAGGGTCTGAAAATGAGTGTTAAAAGCAGAGCCATTAGGGGTCCTAAGAGAGGTGTTAACCAAGAGAACTGTGGCCACACACAGAGTTTGAAATCCCACCAGTCAAATCCACTAGAAGTTCCCTGTTTGTGAAGTGTATTAGCCCTTTTTGAAATGTCTTGAAGGTTAGTTTGTATTTTCTCTGACTGATTAACAAAGAGACAACAATCTTCGTTTAGCATGGCATATGTGTCTCCTTGACTGGCAGTTAAGAGATGAAGAGTTCATCTATTTTGTAAGACAACCCTGCCAGGGAATTTATTTGTTGTTGTGGAATAGTAATTTCTTTGGCTGATTCTATGGGCAATTGACTTATTTTTAAAGACAGTCTTCACACTGAAAAGGTTGAATTAAGTAAGCCAGCTATGTCAGCAAAACAAGTCCAGATATTACTCCAATTATTGCAAGAATGATAAAGGCACCACACTTCGTTCGAGGGTATGAGGAATAAATGGGAAGAGGAATAGTATTATTGATAAGAGTAAGGTTGTGAATTATGTATGCCAGAGTACAAGTTTCCATCCAGTTTGCCAGGAGACATAAATAAACATTTGATCCACAGAGAAAGTAAGTTTGATTTTTGGGATTTAGACAGATATCTATGGATATATTAAAATAAGGTTTTCTAAGGTGGATCCCATCATGTTCTATGTCTTTATAAGTAGGAGCTAAAGTCATTCTGGCCAACAGAAGTATGTATGAGGTATATTTAGGAATAGTGAAGTGGTTATATATCCAATTGAAGTAAGGAATAGTAGGGTTTCATCCCATCTTGTAGGCCTGAGGGGTGTTTAGTTTTTGACATCCCCAGCAGTTGATATTACCAGGTTGGAACCAAAAGTTATGTCCCCTGAAGGGGCATGATTGAGGGGGTGGGGGACAAATGCTGGTTCACAAATAGCTTGTGTGGGTGGACCCAATTAGTAGTGACATTTTGGGGTTTAGGAAAGTATATGTTATAGAAAGGGAGTCAGGTGAGTAGTGTGACTCAAATACGGTTAATAGATAGATGGAAAGTGTGGTTGTAAGCTGGGGAGCGATCAAAAACTTTTCCCTTGAAAGAAAGGGCCTGGGCAAGATGGACTGATTAGGTACAAGAAAGTTTGTTGGGCAAGTAAAACTGAAGTGAATATAGTTCCCTGGAGAGTAAAGTTAGCTTTGTTATACAGAGGGCTTAAGAGGAGACGGTCGATTTTGGATCAAACTGTTGGGTTTATAGCCCATCCAGGGAAATCAGAGTATGAGGAAATTACATAAGATTCTAAATGATTCCATTCGAGAGGTGGGGTAGGGATAGCAACAGTCCCTTTTGTGGAGAAATATTGGTGCATGTCCAACAATTTCTGTAGGATCAAGAAGAGTTTACAGTTTTGAGAAGTTGGAGGGCCTCTTGGACTGTAGGCAAATATAGATGTTGTAGAACACCGTGGTGGGGAATGTGGAAAGTAGGATTATTATTAGGATTCCCAGCATGGGCAAAAGGGAACAGGCCTGGTACATAGGTTAAGTAGAAGGATAAGAAGTTGGACAAGGACAACAAGATGCCACATATACCATAGCATATTATTGAAGCTCACGGTTTTGGGGCTTTTGTCGAGTGAATCAAAGCCTGGTATTGGTGATGGGCTGGCAAGTGTAGGCTGGTGGATTTCCGGGGAGTTTGCAGTGGGTGGAAGTGAGTTTCTCTGGAGGATCAGTGGGTTTGAGTCAGGAGAGATGACTCCAGGATGGAATTCCCAGCAGTTTAGCTGTAGTGGCAGTAGTGAGAATTATTTGAAAAGGACCTTTTCACAAAGGTTGGAGGGGCCAGTTTGTCCTGGGAGATCCTTAAGGAAAACCCAGTATCCAGGCTGTAAATGTTGAGGTCCCTTTAAATTAAGAGGTTGAGGAAGGTGGGTGTCTGTATGTTTTGGAAGGAGCTGTTGGCAAGTGTCAAGTGGGGATGGGGAAATTGAGGTGAGAGACAACAGGAGAACAGAATGTCCATACATAAGTTCAAAAGGGCTAAGAAATAAAGGAATGTTATTTCTTAAGAGGAGATATGGAGTCCAAGAGAGTATAGGGTAGGAGGTTTAAGGTGGCTCTGAGGGCTGACTTGTCGACAAATAGAACAGTCCTTAGTACATCTAAACTTTAATAACAATTTTTAAACTAGTTTTATTTACTAAAGGTTATCAAAGTCATGTGAACTAAAAGGCATTTCAGTTTTTTCTTATTTTCCTGATAAAATATTTGATTTAAGTGCTTACTTTTCTAAAGCCAATTAATTAGAGCTCTTTTATATATTTTGGTAGTGAAATATCACATACACATGACATATATAGACATACAAACATACAGACATACAGAAGCAGATACTTTTAGGTGAAATAAGGCAGAAAATTTATATTTTGAAAGTATAGAGCTAGGATTTTACGCCTAAATATTTTACCATCATTTGTTTATACCAAGGGAAAATAGGTTGTATGTAAAGTTTCAGATACGAAGAAGAACTTCATCTGGGAGACGAAGCGTATTGTTAGGATGGTTTGTCTCTCTCTGGTGTCAGGATCTAAGTTAGTAAAGAGGCAAATGGCGTCAGACAATTGTGAAAGAAAAAGGGCTGGATTTTCATCCTGGTTTTGAGTAATTTTTAAATTTTATTATAATTAACAGGCTTAGCAGTGGCCCTTTTCATCCCTTCCATGAGACAGGAGAGCATATGGTCTCACTGCCCCTTATGAGGAGATCCCTGTTGGTAATCCCAATTCGGGTCCTGTTTTGGGACAGCTGTGGGGCCAGCAGCGTAAGTGTCAAGTTGTCTTCAATGGAGAGCATCTGCATACTCCCTAGTCTTGGACTAAATATGGCCCCTTTCCTCAGAAGTAGTACAAGTGGAGAAAATTATATCTCTCCACAACAGGTCATAGGAAAGGGTGAGAAATTCAAATTCTTTGGAGAACTGTGAAGGATAAGCCAAGAAGCTGCCCAATTTGGTTTCTATTAGAGACAGATCAGACATAGAAAAAGGGACATGGACTCGGATAATGCCTTCCAACCCAACCACCTCCCAAAGCGGGAGTTGGTGTATGGGTGAGGAGGGATTTTGGAGTGAGTGCGGCTGGGCAAGAGGAATGAAGACCAAGAGGAGGAAGGAGGAGGGGGAGAAGCAGGGGGAAGTAGAAACAGCAGAATTAAGGGCTAGACAGCACCACTGAAGGAGAAAGGCGATAAGGAAGGAGACCATGGGGAGCCGAAAGGGAAACATCATCCCAGTCAGAGGAGGACAGGGGAAGAGATGTAGGGGTAAGAAGTAACATGTGGCAGGCAGAGCAAAGATCAGGATGCCGAGCAAGTTCACCGAAAGCCTGTACATAGGGGACTTCAGACCACTTGTCAAGCTGGCAGCATTAAAGGTTGAGTTATAGAATGGTGTTATGATTAAGAGATCCATTCTCAGGCCAGATCTCCTGGTCATCTAATTTATATTGTGGCCAGGCTGTATTGCAATGGAAGACTAAACGTTTGGGCTGGAGGTCTATAAATCCCAAAGTTGTCAAAATTTTAAGTAGACAGCCCTATGGGGAGTCTTTGGGTGGGGCTGACTGATTGTTGCCCATGGTGATAACTAGGAGAAAGAAAAAGGGAAGGACTTTTGAGATGGTCATACATTGAAACACTGAGAGTCTGAGAGGGGTGTTCCCCACTAGACAACCTTCAGGGTGCTGATCAGACATCAGGTGTCCCCCAACTCTGAGTCAGGCCGAAACTTAGAGATCTGGCCAGAAAGCAGTGTCCCCAAGTTCTGACCCATACTGAAACAAAACCTAGGGAGCTTCCCCAAAGCCAGGCATCCCTGGGTCTGGGTGAAGTCTGGGAGGGGGTGGTTAGGAGGCGTCCCTCCCAGGCACCCTTCCAAGAGTGGCAGACCGGCACCAGGGTTTCCGTAATCATGAAGATGCCACTCTTTCTCGAGTATATGACCATCTCCAAAGCCCTAGAGACTTACCAATTTTCAAATGGTATTGAGGGCACTGAGAAGGATTTCTTGGGAGTTGCACAGCAGAGGAGGGAGCAGCCTCAAGACAGAGGCAGAAAAGTGAGTTCCCGGTATGGAGGTAGAGAAGTAACTCCCCATATGGGCCACCAACTGTTAGGGTGGGAACTTGCAGCAAGGGATGAGAAAGCATTCTCAACACAAAGATTTCTAAGTGGAAAGGGCACAGCACGAAAGTGAAAGAAAAAAGATGTGTCAGCCCCAAGGGTGAAGGTTTGGGGCTTTTTACTGGAGGTTATAAAGGGTAAAAATGTTATTGCTGCAAGCTGATAGCAGAAGGCAGCTGTGAAATGGCTGCATCTGTTTTTCCTTTTTGTTCTCTTCTCTGTGAAGCTGGCTTATCAGTCTCCTTGGAATGTAATCTGGCAGGAACTTGGGGAGGGTCATGCTCCTTCTGTCTACTCAGTTCTTTTCAAGTGTTGTAAAAACAAACTCTTAAAGACCACAAGTTAAGCCACAGGTAGTTCATCAAATAAAAGGGTAGTTGTGTGCTGTGATCTTTCTTTTTTATTCCTATCAGTTTATTTTTCTCTGTTAGACAATTTATTAGCAATGTCATCCTTTCACTCCTGCCTCAGCCTCCCGAGTAGCTGGGACTACAGGCATGCATCACCCCACGCAGCTAATTTTTCTATTTTTGTAGAGATAGGGTCTCACTATGTTGCTCAGGGTAGTCTTGAACTTCTGGCCTCAAGTGATCCTCCTACCTTGGCCTCCCAAAGTGCTGGGATTATAGGTGTGAGCCACTGTGCCCGGCTTACTTTCAACACTTCAGACATCAAATGTGTCTATTTTCCACCCCAAGTAATTCTCCAATTCTCTACACACACCAACCCAGGGTCCTGTAATTAACTCAATCCTGACACTATCTACCTGGAGTTAGTGCAGGCCCCACAGGTTTAGGGCTCATTCCCACGAGACTGTGCCTCACTTCAGATGCCAATCACAAGTAGAGGTTCCCAGGTTTCCCATACTTCTGTCCAACTTGGCTACAAGTTGGAGGTTCCCAAAACCTTCAGGTTCAATAATTTGTGGCTCACAGAACTCAGGGAAACGCTTTACTTACATTACTGGTTTATTATAAAGGATATGACTCAGAAACAGCCAAATGGAAGGGACACATAGGGCAAGGTATTGGGGGGTTTGCATGGAGCTGCCGTGCCCTCTCAAGAAGTGCCACCCTCCCAGCATCTCAGTGTGTTCACCAACCCGGAAGCTCCCCGAAACCCACAGTTTAGGGTTTTTGTGGAGGTTCCATTATGTAGGTGTAATTGATTAAATCATTGGCCATTGGTGATTGAACTCAATCTCCTGCACCTTGCCCCTCTCTCCTCCCCACAGGTGGGGTGTGGGAAGGTGAAATTTCCAACCCTTGAATCACATAGTCCCTTAGTCCTCTGGCAACCAGCCCCCATCCTCTAGGAGTCTCCTCATTAGCATAAACTCAAGTATAGTTGAAAGGGGCTATTACAAATAATTATTACAAATAACAAAAGACTCCCCTGACCCCTGTCACTCAGGAAGTTTCAAGGGTGTTAGGAACCAGGGGCAGAGACCAAATATATATTTCTCATTATGTCACACTCCCCTATTTTCTCTGGGAAGGCTATAGGACAGGAAGTGCGAGAGGATGTGTGGGAGAAAGTGGGGGTGCAGGAGCTGGAAGGGTCTTGCCGTCACTTATCCAGAGGTTACAGACTGACAACCCCAAGTGGAATCCAGCCCAGAAATGTGTTTTGCTTGGATTACGCAGTATTTTCAATTTTTCAAGCCTAATATTAAAAAACACATATTGACTTATCTGGCAGGAAAAATAAGAAAAAAGAAAAAAGAAAAAACATATATTACATAAAACTTCAAATTCTCGTGCATGCTTGACAAATCAGAAGATATGGTGATAGTGTGCTCACATTCCCACATGACAGCAATTGGCTGGAACTCCAAAGGCACTTCCCTTTCAGACAGAGTGTAGGAACTTTGTTTTGCTACAGTCTCCACCACTCCCTATTGCCCTTCACTGCTGAGGCTCACCATGATTTGTCATTCAACACTGAGCTGGAGCTGTTTTTCTTATTCCCAACCTGTCTCATAGTTTGTCTTACATGCTTGGCCTCCTTGGACACCTAAGTCTTTGATCTCTTAGCTAGTCTGAGCCCTTCATTTAACAGAAGTAACAAGCTCCAAGAAGGGACATGACCTGGTGACAATGTCTAGTGAATCACCGACAGAACCAGGACCAGACCCCAGTGCCCCTATCTTCTGAGAACATCCTTGGCCTGAATCTTTAATGCATGTCCTTGCAGCAGTGCCTGGAAAGTCTTTTCTTCTGAGGCCCTCAAAGGCAAACTGAGGTCTCAGAAGCCATGAAGACTCCCTCCCTCCCATTAGGCCAACCAGTGACCTTGGGACTCCAGATGGAGGAGGAGAAGAAGGGCTTGCCTGCTTGTGTGTGTGTGGCAGAGAGGGGATGTGATCATAGAATCTCAGCATGAATGCCCAAGTGGCAGGAAGTGCCTGAAATCAGAGCTAATTTGGAGGCACAGATACAGGGTGCCTGGAAGGGGAACAGATGTGTTGTGGGAAGCCAGGGAGGGGTACATAGGTCAATGCCGGGGGTGACCAGACCCTTCCGCCAGAGCTGACCACTTCTGCTTTTGGAAAATGTTTCACAATGCCCCATGTTTGTGTGTGTATGAGTGTGTGAATGTGCGAACTCGAAGCGAATGGTGACATAAGAGGCGAGAGCCCAGCCAGGATGGGTAAGAGGGCGTGGGCTCACGTACTCACTTGCACCAGCACCCAGAGAGGGGGTGCAGGGTGAGGAGTTGCCCAGCCCATCACTTACACTCAGAGAGTAACTGAAGCCTGCGTCCTCATGGCAGGTAAGTAGTGGCCTCCAAGGACACAGCCTAATGGGGGTAAGGAGGTAAAGAGGAGGGGACTAGGCTGGGAGAGACTTGAGAAGGCAAGAGAAGCCCTGCCTCCCCCCCCAAACCCCATCACTGCCGGGGTCCTGGTCTAGACCACAATTCTCGACACCAGACCCACTGGGGCTGGGTCCTTCACAGCCCTAAGGCCTTGTTTTTCCTTGTCTGATCTCCATGGATTGGAGCCCCTGGAGCTTTCTCAGCTGCTGGGGAGGCAGGGATCAGGCCAGGGGCAAACATGTGGACTCAGCTTGCCCTTCTCAGAGTCCAGCGTCTCTCTCGCATCCTCTGTGGCAGGAGATCTGGATTTGGAGATCTCTGTGTTCACATGGGAGGAAAGTAATTCTGAAGCCTCCACTTCCCACACATACATCTTTTGGAATGTTTGGTCGAAGGGTGGAGGTGATGGACCCAAGATGGGGACCAGACCTTAATTTCTCCACTCTGCTAGGAGGAGGTGGGCGAGGGGGCAGGTGGCTTTAACTCTGGGCCAGCAGAAAGAGGCAGGACACTCACCATGCCTCATGGGACCCTTCACAGGTGACAGGGACCCACAAAGGCTGAGCAGGCCCAGGTATGGCTCCATCTCCAGCCCACCTGGCTCAGGGCCACAGCAAATGCCGCCCAGAGAGACCTACCTGAGTGAGAAGATCCGCATCCCGGACACGAAGTCGGTGGGAATGCTGGGAACTTCCTGGGGGCTTTTGGGATTGACAGGATCCAGTGGGGTCTCACAGGCCAGGGAGGGGGGTGGGATTGTAACCATGGCAAGTCCCTTCCAGCTCTTTAGCAGATTCCTAAGCTGACAGGCAAAGCCCTGGAATGGGCTGGGGGATCAGAGCCTCAGTGGCACCCAGAGAGGAGGCCTTGTGGTCTGAGAAGGGGCTAGGGAGGGAGGACCTGGACCGGGGAGCCTGAGCCCCCTGAAATCCCCCTCTCGGGGCTCTGAGGACAGGCAGAGCCTGTGAGAGGCAGGGGGGTCAGGTCCAGGCGTGCCACTGAGAAACTGACGGCTACAGAAAGCACATCCTCTGTGATTCAGCAAATCCTGCTGGTTCCTCCACCCATGTCCCCCTCCCGGGGGGACAGTTCCGGGCATGGAGACTGGAGGGCAGGCTGGCCCACCTGGGCTCAGGGTCTTGTGGGGCTTAGGTGGGGGCTGGCCAAGGCCAGCTGCTGTCACCCCCACACCCAGGATCCCATCAGCCTACTCCCACCCCCAGGGCGCATTCAGCCTGCGGAAGCTATGGGCCTTCACGGGGCCTGGCTTCCTCATGAGCATCGCTTTCCTGGACCCAGGAAACATCGAGTCGGATCTCCAGGCGGGCGCTGTGGCTGGATTCAAAGTGACTGAGTCGAGGCCAGAGCCCCTGGGGCCCCAGTGGGGAGGGAGGTGACCAGGCTAAGTGGGTAGAGGTCCCCGCTCACCATGCTTCCGCAGGGTGGCCTGCATGAATGGTGTTCCTGGGAGCAGGCGTCAAATTCAAATGGGCCAGGAAAGGGTCCCCAGTGCAGCCCTGCCAGAGTGTGGGGTGTATGGGGCGAGGGGATTGGTCTTCTCGCTGTATCTCTCCCACCCTCTCCCCAAGGAGTGTTCTTGGCTAGAGGCCACCACCAATCCCTGGGGCTTCCTGAGACTGGCCCCTCTGGCTGAAGGCCTCTCTGTGCCTTCTCACAGTTGCTCTGGGTGCTGCTCTGGGCTACGGTGTTGGGCCTGCTCTGCCAGCGACTAGCTGCCCGGCTAGGTGTGGTGACTGGCAAGGATTTGGGTGAGGTCTGCCATCTCTACTACCCTAAGGTGAGCTTGGGGACCTGGACAGGAAGCTCCCACTGGTCCCAAACCCCAAACAGCTATTTACAGCTTTTATGATCAAATAAATACATCATTTCACCTGGGGCATCCCAAGTCCCTTTGATAGATGAAAAGTCTGAGGCCCAAACTGATAGCACACAATCTGAGAGGCACATCAGAGACACTTCGCTCATTTGCCAGAAGGAGAAACTGAAATCTGGGAAAGTGACTTGCCCAAGCCAAAAAATAGGGAGGCATTAACTCAGGGATGGTCATTGGCTGGTGTGGACCCTGGGGACTTGGCGGTTGTGAGTGTCCAGTAAGGAAAACAGAAATTCCACCACTAGACATTTCAAAGGTATTTAATGCAGGGATTTAAAGGTTTGGAAGGGCTGGAGGGACAAGGGGAGAGGGTGTTACCCAAAGATCAGAAAGCTGCTACACCCCTGGCACAAGCCCAGGAGCCATCATTTGCTGCTGAGCTTCCAGAAGCATTGCTGACACTAATGAAATGGCCAGTAGTGCTTGTCCACAGAGGTTGCCTCGTGTCGTTGCTGGTGCCACTACCAGAAACACCACCAGAAACATGGGAAAAATGGTTTCTCTCTGCCTTTCAATCTCCTGAAAGCATTTCCTACAAAACCCAGCTGGACACCAGCTGGCAAGGCTGTCTTGCAAATGTAGTTTGCAGGCTTCCAGCCCAGCAGCACAGTGCAGAGTATGGGAAGGTGAATGTTGGACTGAGACAACAGACAAATAACTGGCCCACCCTTAATGAAAGGTTGTCTCCTCCCCACAGGTGCCCCGCACCCTCCTCTGGCTGACCATTGAGCTAGCCATCGTGGGCTCGGACATGCAGGAGGTCATCGGCACAGCTATTGCTTTCAATCTGCTCTCAGCCGGACGGTACCACCCAGTGTGTCCCAGCTCCTCAGGCCAGGGCTAGGACCAGCTGCCACTTCTTCCCTAAGCCTTGTGCCTCCCCATGTCTATTTAATCCTACTGTCCCCTCTGACGTAGGGCTATTGCCCTGTTTCCCAGAAACGAAAAATGACTTGTCTAAAATCACACAGATGTGAGTTCCACAGACTTCAGAACTGCAGCCCCAAGCTCCCTGCAATGCCTAGTGTCCCATCTAGCTTTGCCCTTCCTAGAGTGTTCTATGCCATTTTTCCATCCCCAGCACACTCACATGCTCCCCGCCCCAGCTATCTGAGGGCTCTTGGGTTCCTGCTCCCAGGAGGCCAGATTCCACAGGTTCCAGCCCAGAGCAAGACCCCGGGCCAGCCTGGGCTGACCCAGGCCACTCTGGTTTCAGAATCCCACTCTGGGGCGGCGTCCTCATCACCATAGTGGACACCTTCTTCTTCCTCTTCCTTGATAACTATGGTAGGTGTGCACCTCACCTGGTGGGGGAATGGTGGTGGTGAGGGTGCTGTTCTGGGAGAGGGGCTGTGACATTGCCAGGCAGTGCACCAGAGCTCCCTCATCATAGCTGTGTGGCAAGTGACTTTGGGTTTCTTTTGTAACATGGGGAAAATAATAGCACAGACATCATAGGTTGTTGTGAAGATTCAATGAGGTAATAAGTTAAGCGCTTGGCACAGTGCCTGGAAGTGCTCCAAATATTGGCCATTAATAATTGTTTATGTTACAGATATTTTTGGTTTGTCTGTTTGTTCTGTCCCTTTGCCCTGCCCCTAGGGTTGCGGAAGCTGGAAGCCTTTTTTGGATTCCTTATTACCATTATGGCCTTGACCTTCGGCTATGAGGTGGGAAGCCAGAGCTGCAACTCCCTGTGGCCCCAAGGTCATTCCTCTCCCCTCCCCCTGTCCCTGAGCTGCCAGGGCTGTGTGGAGGGTGAGAACTGGAGACAGCCCAGCCGCAGTGGCAGCGCAGGGGCGGGGCGTGTCCTGACCAGACCCCTCCCTACAGTATGTGGTGGCACGTCCCGCGCAGGGAGCGCTTCTTCGGGGCCTGTTCCTGCCCTCGTGCCCCGGCTGCGGCCAGCCTGAGCTGCTGCAGGCCGTGGGCATTGTGGGCGCCATCATCATGCCCCACAACATCTACCTGCACTCGGCCCTGGTCAAGGTGAGCAGACGGGAGGGGCGGGGAGGGAGAGACGCCCCTTCAAGCCTGGAGCTCCGCCCCTCTGGCACCTTCCTTCAGGAGAATCACTCTCTGTTTTTAAAAAATTTTTAATAATATTTTTTTTAGAAGTGCGGTGCGGTGGATCACGCCTGTAAGCACTTTGGGAGGCTGAGGCAGGAGGGTCGCTTGAGGCCCAGAGTCAGAGACCAGCCTGGGCAACATACTGAGACCCTGTCTCTACCAAAATTTTAAAAATTAGCCGGGCATGGTTGCACACACCTGTAGTCCCAGCTACTCGGAGACTGAGGCAGGAGGATCGCCTGAGCCCAGGAATTCGTGGCTGCAGTGAACTATGATTGCACCACTGCACTCCAGCCAGGATGACAGAGTGAGACCCTGTCTCTATTAATAAAAATAAAGTAAAATATTTTTTATTAGAGATGGGATCTCGCTATATTGCACAGGCTGGCCTCAAACTCCTGGGCTCAAGCAATCCTCCCACCTCAGCCTCCCAACTAGCTAGGACTACAGACTCAAGCCACTGTGCTGGGCAACACTCCTTTACTAACTGAATAAATAGCTGGATGTAGTGGCATGGGCCTGTAGTCCCAGCTACTTGGGAGGATCGCTTGAGCCCAGGAGTTGGAGGCTGCAGTGAGCTATGATCTTGCTCTGTGGCAAGAGCAGAGATGTAGGATGGGGGTCAGCTGAACAGGGCCTGTCCCAGACTGCTACGTACGGTACTTTAGAAGGTTTGGGGTCATGAGGTTGTAACAACCGCTAGCCAGTGTTGGGCAGAACATAGGCAGAAGTGTGAGAGTGGGGGACATTGTGGTGGCCCTAAGGGACTTTGGCCCCTCCCTCCCTCTTTGACCTTCATAGTCTCGAGAGATAGACCGGTCCCGCCGAGTGGACATCCGAGAAGCCAATATGTACTTCCTGATTGAGGCCACCATCGCCCTATCTGTCTCCTTCATCATCAACCTCTTTGTCATGGCTGTCTTTGGGCAGGCCTTCTACCAGCAAACCAACCAGGCTGCGGTGAGACGCACTTCCCCACCCCATGCACCTGTGGCCATGCCCTACACACATGCCCTGCAAGCCTTGCTGAGGACCCCAGGCAATGCAGTCTGTGCCCTGGACTCCAGGCACTGGAATCTTGTCTCCTGATAATCTTCATTGTTGGCAGATAAACCATAGTTCATTCAGCAAATAATTAGTGAGCATTTGTTATATACCAGGCAGTGTCCTAGACCTTTGCAGCAAACGATGATGCAAAGACCCTGCCTGCTTGTAGCTTAAATAGGGAGGAGGCTGAGCAGACAGGAAACAAGTCAACAAGTAAATACTCACGGAAGTACAGAGTGTGAGCCACAACGCTGTGAAAGAAATAAAGGGGGTGAGGCAGCATAATTGGGGTGCTAGCCAGTGTTGGGCACTTACTGAATGCTGAACACTGTGTGTGGATCCCATCTGGGGACCTGGGCGCTGCCACTGCCTTACTGTGTGACCTTGGGAGGTCATGCCCCTCCCTGGGTCTCACTCTGTTGCTTGGCACAAGGAAAGAAGTCTAACTAGGGATTGCAAACCCTTGTCTTCAAGACCAGGTGGGCCACACAGCTGTGGGAAGTGAGTCGGTGTAAGGAAGGGGAGGTGGGGGCATGCCTGCCAATTGTCTCTCTGTGGTAATGCCGGCTCTTACAAATCCAAGAGAAACTGGAAACCGGGTTCTCTTGGGAAGTCTTCTCAATTTTAAATGTTGGCAACAAATTCACATTAAAGAAAAAAAAAAAAAAAACACCCGAGTTTGTTAGCCAAACAAAGTATGTCTGCCCGGAATCAGCCCGCGGGCCACCAATTTTTGAACCCTGGTCAAGGCCAGCAGTCTGGTTTTCCAAGACTGAATGTGCGCTTCACATCTTCCTCCTACTGCCCCATGCCCGCAGTTCAACGTCTGTGCCAACAGCAGCCTCCACGACTACGCCAAGATCTTCCCCATGAACAACCAGACGGTGGCCGTGGACATTTACCAAGGAGTAAGCGCGTAGCACGGGTGGGCTGGAGACGGCGTGATCCGTCGGGGCTTCTTGCCTGGCCCACCTCAGGGGCGGAGCCTGCGCGGGGAGGGGCGGGGCCACTGGTCTGACCACGCCCCATCCCTCCAGGGCGTGATCCTGGGCTGCCTCTTCGGCCCTGCGGCCCTCTACATCTGGGCCATAGGTCTCCTGGCTGCCGGGCAGAGCTCCACCATGACAGGCACCTACGCTGGACAGTTCGTGATGGAGGTGGGGCAGGCCCGAGGTCCAAGGACAATGGGCGCACTGCTAGGGCTTGGACTCCGGGCCTTGTTGATCCTTAAAGCAGCCCAGAGGGCGCCACTATAAGCCTCACTTTACAGATGAGAAAACTGAGATTCAAAGATATGAGGCGACTTGTGGAAGCTGCAGACCCAGGATTAACAGGAGCCTTTTCCCAAAAACTGTTTAGTCTTCAGCAAACAGCTATGGGAGGAGAACCCCCCCAATTTCTCCCCACCCATCCCTTCTCTGCCACTTAGGGACAGAGTAATGGAAAAACAGAGCATCCCCCAGGCATGAGGTGGGCTGAGGGAGCACAGAGGGTCCCTCCTCTGGAATCCCTAGTCCTGCCCCCCCCAGCAAAGTGCTCACTCCCCACCCCAGGGCTTCCTGAGGCTGCGGTGGTCACGCTTTGCCAGAGTCCTTCTCACCCGCTCCTGTGCCATCCTGCCCACCGTGTTGGTGGCTGTCTTCCGGGACCTGAAGGACCTGTCAGGCCTCAACGACCTGCTCAACGTGCTGCAGAGCCTGCTGGTGAGATGGACGGTCTCTACCACCCCTGCCAGCTGCAGAGCTAAACAGGAACCACAGCACTCCCCCATACTGAGCCTACCCTGGCCTGCCAGGCCCTATCCTAAACACACTTTGCCTACAAGGCTCACATAATTCCCACAGCTACCTCAGGGGGTAGGAATCATCATTTTATCCCCACTTTACAGATGGGAAAACTGACTCAGGCAGCCCCCAAAACACCTTCTCCTGCTTTGGAGCCCCAAGACCTTGGAAGGCATGGAGAGGGGGCAAGAGGCTCAGAGTGGTTAGGGGACTTGCCCAAGGGCACACAGCCAGGCAGAAGATGCCAAGCTGCACCCATTCCTCCCTGCTGTATTCTGAGGGCAGGGTCCCCCAGCCTCAGCCTCCGCCTCCCACTACTCTCCCCAGCTTCCGTTCGCTGTGCTTCCCATCCTCACGTTCACCAGCTTGCCCACCCTCATGCAGGAGTTTGCCAATGGCCTGTAAGTACTCCCCATCCCAAGCACGGGACTTGCATCACTGCATTCGAGCCTCACAACCACCCAGAGGTAGGAACTACTATTATCCCTATTACCCAGATGAAGCAACTGTGGCTCAGAGAGGTTAAGAAATTTACCCAGGGTCACACGGCTAGCAAGTGGCACAGCCAAGACTGGAATCTGAGGGTGAGGGCTGTCTCTAAAGCCTGAGCTCCTCACTCTCACCTCACACTCTGCTCTAGCCAAATCTTGCCAGTGTGCATCCTGGAGCGCCCAGGAGGCAGGAGGTGGTCTAGAGGTCTATCTGCTCCAGGCCCCACAGCCCAGAGAAGCTGAGAGCAGGCTCTGTGTATGCGCCCCTACCACCAACTGTGGGCACTAGGGGAGGAGGAAGAGGAGGAGGAGATGCAGGTGGGCCAGCTGCATCTGTCCAGTCCTGAGCCGCTCTTGTGTCCTCCAGGCTGAGCAAGGCCATCACCTCCTCCATCATGGCGCTGGTCTGTGCCATCAACCTCTACTTCGTGGTCAGCTTCCTACCCAGCCTCCCCCACCCTGCCTACTTCAGCCTTGTAGCCCTGCTGGCAATAGCCTACCTGGGCCTCACTACCTACCTGGTACTGTAGGGCCAGGGGGTGCCTTGGGGATGGGGGAGGCAAAGAGAGGCAACAGATGGGGAGGGTATGGAGGGGGACTTCCCCGGAGGTTTTGACCTCTCCCCCACTCTTGGCCACCCGTCCCCCAGGTCTGGACCTGTTGCATTGCCCACGGAGCCACATTTCTGGTCCACAGCTCCCACCAACACTTCCTGTATGGGCTCCCCGAAGAGGAGGAGGGGGAGACCTCTGGATGAGCCCCCACCCAGGGCCTGGCTGGAAGGTGGAATGAATGGGGCAGACTGGCCTGCTGGACATGCAGAGGGCCTGAAGGCAGCCACATGGAGTGGGAGAGTTTTGGAGGCAGGCCCATGTGGGGTCCTTAGGGACCCACTGTTTCTTAGCTTAGACAAGAGATTAACCTCTGGGTCTCAGTGTCTTCATCTGTAAAATGGGGACAACACCAACTTTGCAATGGATATTAAGCACTTTAACACAGTGCCTGGCACTTGGGACTAAAAAAAAAATCATTCAAAAAGTATTTATTGAGCACCAATAGGAATGACCTGACAAGACCAATGGTGGGGGTGGGGTGGGGAGGGACACAGGCTCCGAACTGGCACTTAAAATAAGAGTCTAATAAATGCTAAGTAAATACTAGTTCATTTCTAGTCTGGAACCTGAGGCCTCAAGGTCACATGTGGCCCTCCAGATCCCCAAGTGCAGTGCGGCCCCTCAACTTAATCCAAACTTCACAGAACAAATCCCTTTAAGGCATTTGTTTTGTAAAACTTGGATTCAGTAAAAAGGCCCCACTCAAGGATCCAGAAAACCACATGTGGCCCCAAGGCCAAGGTTCCCCATCCCAAAGTCTGGTTCGCTCCTATTCCCCCCACCCTTTCTGTTCCGCCTGCAACCCATTTTCCAGCCATTAAAACTGAGGCGCGGTTCTCTCTTCTTCAGGGACCAGGTCATAAGGAACCCAAGAGTCCGTGCCTGTGAGGCCCAACACATTTGTCATCTCCCCAGGGGACCGGACGGCCGGGACTCCCACGCCGCGTCGTTAACCCTCCCTCTCAGCTGACTCCCAGCTCCCCCTAGGGGCAGGGACAGTCCCTAGCGCCAGCACTCCCGCCTTGGCCTCACCCCTCCGGGCTAAGTGTAACAACTGGAAGAGGCCGGCGCTCCTGTCTCAAACCCTGGGGGCCCCTCCGAATCCTCCCGGGCGAGGGGGAGGGGGTTGTGTGGGCGGGGAACCCCCTCTGCCCCAGGGAGCGGCCGGACACCCCTTCGCTCTGTGCAGGAGCTGCACTTTATAGACGCTCCCTAGGCTGTTTCTAGGCTCCCCCAAGTCCCTCCTCCAGTCCCTCGGACCCCAGTTCGGGAGCTGCAGAGAGCAGCAGCGAGAAGGGGCAGCCAGGCCTTTCCCCAGAGTTAAGCCAGGAGCGAGTGCTGTACCTGGGAGTACCCCCGATTTCCCAAGAACCCAGCAGGGCAGGCGGCCCGGCTGCGCGCTCAGGTTGGGGCGCTTGTTTATGAGAAGAATTTCCTCTTTCTTAAAAGGGCAACGATGCCAGTGGGGCCCGCAAAAAGAAGGAATGGGGCAGGTCTGGCGCAACCAGGGCCACTGCCGCAGAAGCACCTGGGCAGGAGGGCTGCCCCCGTCTCCGGGCTCTCGGCAGGGGAGAAGATGGGCCCATGAGAGCTGAAGATGGATGGGGGCGGGTAGTTAAGAAAGGCATCTCACAGATCCTCCAGCTCCCAGAAGTGCCCCCAGCTGTACTCCGTCCCCTGCACACCCCTCTGGTCAATTCCCTTGGCATTAATTGGGTGCCGGTCCTGTGCTAGGCCCAGTGCTACAAGTGGGGGAGGGAGGCAAAGTCCAGAATTAAAGAAGATGTCAGTTCTCAAGGAGCTCACACCTGAGGGGGGAGACAGCTCAGTCACCCGGCTAAGTCACTGAGTAGCAGGATGCGGTGAAGGGCACTGCCAGTGAGGCCTGGGCCAGAGAAGGTGACAACTGCACAGGATTGTGAAAGCTGAATGGGGGGGCAGTCCAAGGGAATGACTGTGCCAGGAGTGGGGGGCTTGTGCACGCATAAGCAGGGAGACATGAAACCTGGGGAGTTCTTAGATCTTGTGGGGTAGGACTGGGGGCACCCCAAAGGAATGGGCAGGCTGGTCCTGTAATCTTGGGGACAAAGACGACACCCGAGGGCCAGCTAAGAGGCTACCCTGAGCCCGGGTGAGGGCTTAGTGATAAGATCAGGCCAAGGTCAAGCATTTAGGACAGACAGGCCCCTCCTTAGAGCTGCCCCCACCTCCGTAAGTAGCTCTGGTCCTCTCAGCCCCACAGGGTCAGCTCCAACTTGACTGAGGATGGGATGCTCCTGTAGGCCTCTGGGTGGGAGTGCCTGCTGAGGGCACCCTGCCTTTCTGCACTGCCCTCCACCCCCCACCCCCCACCCCCCACCCCCCTGGGTTGGGCTTTCTGGGCCCCATTTGGCAGATGGGGAAGCTGCAGTGCTGGATGGAAGAGATACATATTTGTTCATAGTTGCCAGACAGGACTGTGCTGAGTCCCGTTACTCCCCCACCCCATTTTCCAGCCACCATGACCTCATTCTTCCTGGGGGTGGAAACCTATGGAACAGATAAAAATAAATTGTGTGGGTAAGGGACCCACAGCTGCTGCAGTAGAAGGGGATAGCTGTGAGTGTGGACAACCCCCCCCCTCCTGGAAGGAAACCCAAAGAACTCCCGCACCCCAATCCTACCGGCCTCCCAGTGGCTTGGGGAGAGAACTTAAGGGTTCCAGGCAGAAGGTGCGCCCGCCTCAGCTGCCTTGGAGCCTGAGATGGGGGAAGGTCTCCCGGGGAAGAGACCTGCACCGGCAAAGGCTAGAGGGGCAGTAGGGATAGTGGGGGAGGGGAGAGATCCCCAAGGAATCCTGTGAGCTCAGGGTGGCCCGTCTGGGAATGGGAGGGGGAGGGGAGAACAGCAGCTCGGCCCTGCCCAGTGTCCCGTCCCTGTGTCAGCTCCTCTGACCGTCACGGGGACGGACGGCCAGGCTCCAGCCCCCTTCCCAGAGGGAGAAACGGAGGGAGAGGAAAGCGAGCCGCCCTAGCCAGGCCAGGGGCGAGGCCAGTGCTCCACTCAGTCCCTCGCCACACATTTCCTTTTTGGGTCAGTGCGGGCCGGGCATCCGGCGATGAAGCCGAGGACCCACCCCGGGGCCGGACGGAAGGGGGGACGCTCCGCCTCTGCCCTCGGTAGAGGGTTGGGCACGTCGCGTCGCTTCAGTTCTCGGAGCGGTTTCTTTTCTGTAAAATGGGATAAGAAGGGGGTCGTTCTGAGAATAAATGAGATTGGGCTTGCAGCCCGAGCGGGACCCAGACGGAGCGCGGCCAGTGCGTTGGCGATTAAGACGATGAAGCGCAGGGACCGCAGCCCTGCGGGCGCCGCGGGGTCCAGCCTGGGGGGGCAGTCCCCGGTGGCACCCGCGCCCGCCCGCCGCCGCCCCCAGTCCCAGGGCACGAAGCCGGCGCGCTTTCAGGCAGGCGCAGCTCCCCTCCCTTCGCCTCCCGGCCCCGGCGCCGGGCCTCCTCCCTGCCCGGCTCCCCCCGGCGGGGCCCGGCGGACGTGCGCTGCGCTCGCACTCGGCGGCCGGACGGGACAGGACGCGCCCGCCCCGCCCAGCCTGGGAGGCCCGGGGAGGGGGAGGAAGTGCCGCGGCGTGTTTGTCGAGGCTTGGCGTTATTATTAATTTTTAAACTGTGGACACAAAATAGTAACGACGAATGGCAGGCACTTCATAAACGGGAAAATAGCAACCCGCGGGCCCCACGGCGCGCACCACGCAGGGGCTGCCCTCGTGAAGAGTCACGCGGACCCCGCGCCGGCCGCAGTGTGTCTCCACAGTCCCGGGTGGAGGGGGTGTTTAAAATCTTATAAACCGTTGATGTCTGGGGCCCCCACGGTCGGGCTTTGGGCCCACTGTGCGCGGGCGCCGTGCTGGGCACTTGGGAACAGAGCCGAGTCCCAGTGACCCCGCCCTCAGAAGTCACAGAGTGGCCGGCATGCGGGGGTAGAGGAGGGGTTCTGGGAAGGCCTCAGGAGAAGTGGCATTTCTTTGAGGTCGTTGGGATTTGGCTCCGCGAAGGGAACAGCGCGTTCCAGGCGGAGGGAACAGCGCTTACGAAAGCCCTGAGTCGGGGAGGTGCGCGGCTCCTCTTGGCGGGAACGCTAGGTGGCGTGGGCGCCGTGGGTGGACGAGCGGTGGGGCAGCCGGGAGAGGTCAGCAGGGGGCCACCCGGAGCAGGGAGTTGGAATTTTCACGCCTCACACGAGGCATCTTGCTCCGGGACTGCGGTGGGCGGTCACGGTCACGGTCACGGTCAAGAGCATACTTCTGTGAATTTGTACAGCTGTCTGGAGCTAGCAAAGAGCCTTTGCTTGCTCACGATGTCCCTACGAGGTGGCCCCTGCGACCATCCTACGGGACAGAATACTCATTTTACAGATGAGGTAGCCTTAGCCTCGTTTCCCCGAGGAGGAAAGCGGGAAGCCGCTAGTCCCGAGTCCTCGGAATGCGCAGAGGTGGAGCCATGCCACCCTCGGGCGCTCCCCCGCCTGGGCGCTCTGGGCGGGAGGGCGGACCTTGGCCCGGGAGCTCCGCGGCCTGGAACCGCGCGCCGGGTGCAGGGCCTGCCACGCAGCCGCAGAGTCTCTGCCCCGCCGGCGGGCGGCAGGAAGGGAGGCGACGCCCCCTGGAGCGCGGCAGGAACCCGGCCCGGCCCGCCTCCCAGTCCGCCTAGCCGCGCCGGCCCCAGAAGTGATGAAAGCCGCGGCGGAGTCCAGGTCACGCCGAAGCCGTTGCCCTTTTAAGGGGGAGCCTTGAAACGGCGCCTGGGTTCCATGTTTGCATCCGCCTCGCGGGGAGGAAACTCCATGTTGTAACAAAGTTTCCTCCGCGCCCCCTCCCTCCCCCTCCCCTGTAGAACCTGGCTCCCCTCCCCTCCGAAGCTCGCGGGGATCCCTTCCTCCCACCCCTCCCCTCCCCCCCGCGCCCCGATTCCGGCCTGAGCCGGGGGGGAGGCCGGGCGCCCGGGCCAGAGTCCGGCCGGAGCGGAGCGCGCCCGGCCCCATGGACAGCTCGGCCGTCATTACTCAGATCAGCAAGGAGGAGGCTCGGGGCCCGCTGCGGGGCAAAGGTACAGGGGCTGCGGCAGCCCGGGCGCCGCGGGAGGAGAGTGGGAGGGGGCCAGGATCTTTCCCAGGGCAGCCGCTTCTGCTGCCCTGGGCGCCCGCCTCGGGCGGGCCCGAAGCTCCCAGCCCGAGAGGGAGCGGGGGAAGAGTTTGAACTCGAAGGAGGCTCAGAGACACGGAGCGAGGCCTGGCGCCTTTTGGGCGCTCCAGTCTGCTCTAGGTGGGGAAACTGAGGCAGGGGTAGAGAGAGGGGACCCCTTCGGGGGCTCCGGGGCTGGCAGTGCGCGGTGCTTGGGCGTCTCCCCCTCCCCCCCGATTGGCGCCAATGGGGCCCGGAGATGGGGGGGTGTTGAGGAGGGCGCCTTCAGGCCACCAGCTGAGACTCCGCCCCCACCTCTGGACTGCGGTCTGGCAGGGTCTTGGAAGGGGGTGCCGAGGTGACAGCGGGCTGGGGAGGCTTGGAGGGATCTCCCGCCAACACACAGCCACGTTCCCACAAACTTCCGCGTCAAGCGTGGAGGCGCCGAGCCCCTCAGAGGCACTGAGAGAAGGGCCAGCACTTCCAAGAGTCGCCTGCGCGCCCACAGGGAGAGCCGTGCGCCCGACCGGGCACGCGGCGCCCCTGCCGCAGGCCCCTGGGCGCCGGGCCTATGTACACACGCACCGACACGCGAAGCCGCGCCGCCCCGCCAAGGCTGCGCCCCAGGGGCCTGGCCGGGCTGTGGTGGGGGTCTGCCCCTCCTCTTCCCTGTGTGGACCTCAGGGCCTGGAAGTTCCCCCAGGTCTGCCCACCTCCCGCCTCGGCCTTGCTCCCCCAACCCCCCCCAGGGGGCAGAGGTGGGAAGGCAAATGGAGAGTGGGCCCGTCAATCAGTCCACTGCTGGGGGCTCCAGGTCGTAGGTCTGGGCGGGGTGGGGACGGAGGAGCGAGGGCCGACAGATGGCCGCTGGACACTGGCCCCAGGCCAGAGACTGCACCCCCTGCCTCTGAGCCGGCCTCAGTGAGGACTTTGGACCCACGGGGGCAGAAAGCAAGGCTGGAGGGCAGGAGTGGTGACCGGCCCCAGGCCCTGGCTCTCCTGACAGGAGCTGCCCAGGTAAGCTGGGGACAGGAGGTGCCCCAGTGGGGCTGACCCATCAGCAGAGATGGAGGCAGTGAGAAATAGAGAGGGAGCACCCCCAGCACCCCCAGCACCCACTTCTCCAGGCTACTCACTCCCTAACATGGTGCTTTTATATGTACACTATACCAACTTTGGGGGGACGGGAGCTGCAGGGAAACTGGAGAAAAGACCTGTGCGGCCCCTGGTAGGAGCATCTCAGGGAAAGCCAGGAGCCACTTCAGTGTGTTGCCCTTGATGAAGGGGGCATGGCCAGAGCCTCCCAGCTCAGGGGTTTGCACCTGGGCACATATGTACACCTCTGTAGGCCAGTGTGCACACTGCCCCTAACTTGGGCCTCCCTGCTTCAGGTGACCAGAAGTCAGCAGCTGCCCAGAAGCCCCGAAGCCGGGGCATCCTCCACTCACTGTTTTGCTGCGTCTGCCGTGATGATGGGGAGGCCCTGCCCGCCCATAGCGGGGCACCCCTGCTCGTGGAGGAGAATGGTGCCATCCCCAAGGTGTGTGGTGGCCAAGTAGGGACTATAGGGGCACCTGGGCTCAGCCTGGAGGGGGCTTAGGGGAAGGAGCTCCTGACTGAGCTTTTCATGACACACCTGTAGACCCCAGAAGGTACAGAGGAGGGTGGTAACCTCCCCTGCCAAGCCCTACCCACTGGCTCTGTCTGCCCCGAGACTGCTGCCCAGCTAAGGGAATTCTAAATTTCCCCCTCATAGATGGAAACTTTTCTCTACTTTGATTCTCCAGGTGGGGAAGTGAGGCCCAGAGAGCCGGGTGGCCTGCCCCAGGCCCCAGAGTTGGCAGGGGCAAAGCTGGGAAGAGGGTGGTATCTCCCCACGGTCCCAGTGGCTCCTCAGGTAGAGGGCTGGGGGAGGGACGCTGGGTAGGAGAGGTGACTGGGCTCCATCCCTCCCCACAGCAGAGCCCGGTCCAGTACCTGCTCCCCGAGGCCAAGGCCCAGGACTCAGATAAGATCTGTGTGGTCATCGACCTGGATGAGACCCTGGTGCACAGCTCCTTCAAGGTGGGCCCTGCCCAGCAGCCCTCTCTGCCTGGGTCTCTGAGGGGGGCCTGCCGCGGCCTGGGAGGAAAGTCTCTGCTGGGCCCTGCCCCCTGAGGCTCCCGCTCCAGCTCCAGTGGCTCTTTTCCCCCCACAGCCAGTGAACAACGCCGACTTCATCATCCCTGTGGAGATTGATGGGGTGGTCCACCAGGTGAGGAGCAGGAGGAGGAGGCGGTGGGCTTGGCATCTGCCTTCTAGACCCCGGGCTCTTCCCACCAGTCCGGAGAGCCCCAGATGGGAATTTGATAGATGTGGGATGTTAGAGGCCTGGAGAGGGTGTGAGACTTACCTAGGGTCACACAGAACCTCAGGGACTTGAGACAACTCCAGGCCTGCAGAGAGTGGGTTCCTCCTCTGGGCTCCCTTGCCATGCCCCCTTGCCCCACCCTGCCCGGGACCCAGTTCAAGTAATTCAGGATAGGTTGTGTGCTGTCCAGCCTGTTCTCCATTACTTGGCTCGGGGACCGGTGCCCTGCAGCCTTGGGGTGAGGGGGCTGCCCCCAGGCTCCTGCATTTGGCTGAGGCTGAGGGGGGAAGGGACTGGGAATTAGTGACTCCCTGTGAGGTGGGACCTGAAGCCAGTGGAGTCCTTCCCCGGGAGGGTGGGTGGCTTCCCTGGCAGCAGTTGGGGCAGCTGGTCAAGCAGAGCCTGCAGGCCCAACCCCTCTCCTGTGCTCCTGTGCCCTCTCCACCCACGCCCTCCCAGCCCTCAGCCATCCTACCACCACCCCACTGGGCCTATGGGCCAGCAGTCCCCTCACTGGCCCGCCCCCCAGGTCTACGTGCTGAAGCGGCCTCACGTGGATGAGTTCCTGCAGCGAATGGGCGAGCTCTTTGAATGTGTGCTCTTCACTGCTAGCCTGGCCAAGGTGAGCCCCCCAGGGATCCTGGGGCAACCCTGCCTTCCCATCGCCTCCAGCGTGCAGCCGGATGGACCTCTGGGCCACCCTCAGCCCCAGGATGACCCACCTCCCACCCCCAGTACGCAGACCCAGTAGCAGACCTGCTGGATAAGTGGGGGGCCTTCCGGGCCCGGCTGTTTCGAGAGTCCTGTGTCTTCCACCGGGGGAACTACGTGAAGGACCTGAGCCGACTGGGCCGTGACCTGCGGCGGGTGCTCATCCTGGACAACTCGCCCGCCTCCTACGTCTTCCATCCAGACAATGCCGTGAGTGCAGGCCAGGTGGGGACAGGGGGCTGAGACCCAGGAATGGGGTCGGTCTGTTCAGGCCACCTTGGCCTCCCTGGTGCCAAGTTTGGTGGTGTCTGGGGGCTGGTGCTCTCCCAGTCCCTTTTCCTGTGCTAAGTTGCCTGTGCCCACTGCCACTTGTCCCCCCCACTGCCCACTTGTCCCCCCACCCAGCCGCTGCAGCCATTCAGCCCATTCCGCTTGTGAACAGAATGCCTGCCATGGTCGAGGGGCCCTGCTGGGCAGTGGAGCATTTTCAACTTCTCAGACTGCCTGTCGTGACCTACTAAAGGTCTATAGAACTAATTTAGTGGGTCCTGATTGGGAGTTTAACAAAATGAAATAGAACAGAACATAGAGTAAGGTTAAGAGTTGTTTCATGAAACTTTTGCTTTGTTGCATATACAGATGTGTTTTGCTGTGGGTTGCCATCAAAAAAGTTTGAACACTGTGGGGCTCAAAGGGGTTTTTAGAAGCTACATAACCTGAGTAGTGGGTGCATGGTGCTGGCCTGGGGCCACCTGCCTCCCTCACCTCCCTACGCCCATCTCCCCAGGTACCAGTGGCCTCATGGTTTGACAACATGAGTGACACGGAACTCCACGACCTCCTCCCCTTCTTCGAGCAACTCAGCCGCGTGGACGATGTGTACTCAGTGCTCAGGCAGCCTCGTCCTGGGAGCTAGTGAGGGCGATGGGGCCAGGACCTGCCCCTGACCAACACCACACCTCCTCCCACACAGACTCTACACAGGCGTGTTCTTCATTAAGAAAACCCACGGGCCACTGCCACGCTCAGTGCCATGGGGAAGCAGGCGTCTCCCCAACCAGCCTCGCCAGGCTGCATAGGGGCAACAGGCTGCACCGAGGACGATGAGCCCCTGGGCCCCTGTGTCAGTGCCTTTGAACCTCCTCCCCACTTCTCAGGGGGCTTGGGAGGCCCTGCCTGCCGCTCCCCCTTTCTGTCTCCTCTTTCCATGCTGCCGTGTTTCTCTGCTGCCAAATTGGGCCCCTTGGCCCCTTCCAGTTCTGCTTTGGGGGGGGTGGGGTTTCTCCTGCTCCCTACCTTGGACTTCCAGCCTGGGAACGGTGGACACCAAGTGCCTTGCATAGAGCCCCCTCTTCCCCGCCCAGCTTTCCCAAGGGCACATCCGGGTCAGCTCTAGGCTGGTGGGAGAGAACCAGTCCCCTCCCCCACCTCCTCCCTTGGGACTTGGGAGCCCCACCAATCTCTGTCTCTGCCTTTGGAGGAGAGAGAAGGTCTGTTACCACTGGTGAAGGGAGCTGGGGTCTGTTCCTCAGGCCCCACTGTCCAGCTTCTCCAGGACTGAGGGCTGCTACCCGTATCACCCAAGCCCCAGCCCCTTCCTTCTACCTTAACCACCCCAAGGCCCTGGGGCTTGGCTCCCCCAGCTCTGAGTGTGGGGGCATAGGAAGGACCCCTTGTGGTGCCATATAAATATGTATATGTGTATATAGATTTTTAGGGAAAGGAGAGAGGGAAGGGTTGGGGTAGACACCCCTCCCTAGCCCCTTTCCTGGGCCCAGAAATTGGGGGGAGGGAGGGAAAGGATTTTTACATTTTTTAAAGTGCTGTTTTCTGAATGGAACAAGCTGGGCCAAGGGGCCCCAGGCCATATCCTCTGTCCCTCACACCCTCTTTGCTTTGTTCATTCAAAAAGCATTTATTGAGCACCTTCTGTGCCCAGCACTATGCTAGGCCCACCAGCTAAGCGTGTGTGAGGGTCTCTACACCACCTAATCAGTGCCTCCCCACCCACCCAACTTCACTGGTGCCTTTGGGGGATCTGCAGGAGGTGGGACCTTCCTGTGGGGTTTGGGGGTCTCCAGGAAGCCTGGCTAAGCTGTCCCCCTCCCCCTGTGCCAAACCACCCCCTGTAGCCCCCTCCCCCCACCTTGCCCCCTGCTGGCTGGGGGCAGCTCCCAGGACATCCTCCTGCCTTTATACATGCTGAGTCCAGAGGTCAAGGCCTTGGGCTCTCCGCAGGGTCTAACAGTTAAGGAGACCCACATATCAGTGCCAAGGGGGATGTCAAGTGGAGACGTAGCCCTCCCTGCCCCGGCCCTGGTTTGGGGAGGGATGTGGTTGGCCTGAATTGGGTGACCTTCCCATCTAAGTGCCTTCTCTAACTGAGCCCCGTGTGATGAGAACTAAAGAGAAAGCCAGACCCCCATCCTGTTCCTGTGGTTATTGGGATGGGGGGGTGTTGAGGCGGGGTACGTGGTTGTGTGTCTTACCCCTATGACTGCAGTATGACCCAGCTTCAGCAAGCCGTTTGGAGGTTGATGGTGGAGGGAGGGCGCTGCCCCAGGGCCCTGGGGAAATGTGAGTGAGCCGGGGTTCAGGCATAGCTTTGAATTGGATCTGAGTGTGTTTCCAGGCTGTAATCACTCTACCTCTCAGCATCAGTGATGTGATCTGCAAAATGGAGATATGCCCTCTTTGCCGAGATGATTAAATGCCTGGACACAGATCGCTCGATATTATTAGCTGAAAAGCAAAACTAAAATGCCTTGGTAGGGGCGGCCCCTGGAATGCGTGGGGGCGGGGCCTCTGCCTGGGAGCAGGGGACAGGGGCGGGGCTGGTGAGGCTCCCGAGGGTAGAGGCTAGAGGCGGGGAGCCGGGCGAGGCACCCGGAGGCCGAGTTCCGTGGAGAACGAAAGGAATGGGCGGCCGGACTGACGCGGGCCGGCCTGCGAGCTCGGCGGCCAGCCCTGGCTGCGCGCGGGCGGAGGCTCGGGCGCCAGGCTCCGGCCCCGCGCTCTGGCACCGGCTCTGTCGCGCAGACTGGGTGGGGCTGGCGCCGGGCTTGGTCCACTCGGCCCCCACCCCCCCGCGGCCTCCGAGCCCCCATTGGCCGCGCCCTGGCCCGAGCGCCGCCCCACTTCCTGCCCCCGCCCCTGCGGCCCTGGCGGCACTTCCTTTGCGAAAGTGGGCAGCCCCAGGCCCGGGCAGGAAGTGCCCTCGCGCCCCTCCCAGGCCCGCCCTCGCCTGCTGCTCTCGCTGGCCACTAGAGGCCTCCCTGTCCTCGCGGACGCCAGGGCTCCCCAGGGCCCGCCCTCCCCGGCCTGCCCCCACCCCCTGGGCACACACCCGGCCCCTCCCCCACCCCGGGGACTGGAACCTCGGGGGCCGCCTCATTCACCCTTCTCCGGGTGGGGAGCCCAGAGAGTCCATTTGAGAGTCACATCCCCCTCTGCGGGGAGAAGGTGTTGGTCCCGGTGCCCCCAGCTCCACCTCCCAAATCCCTCCCACTCCTCACCTTACATCGTGGATCCAGCTCCAAGCCTGCTTTCTGGTGCCCCAGATGCTGATCGGCCCCCAAGTCTGTGTGCGGGGGATCTGCGCTGTGTATGAAACCGGCCCTTATCCCCTTCCTCCCCCCCCCCCCCCCGCCCACTCCCCACTACTTAACCCTGGTAGAAAAGAGCCAGGAAGCACCCACCTGGAGAAGGCTGCAGCATCCTCACCTTGGCCACAAGAGCCCTTGGCTAGTTAAATACCCAGCCCTCCCTGGCCTCTGCCCTTGTCCTCGGTCCTGCTCTATTTCCTGCTCTCCGTGCAAACTGCACCCCACTCCCGCCCCACCCCCATGCCGCAGATTTGCATCCCAGAGACCAGGCGCGATGAGGAGCCACCAGGGCTCCTAACTTTGAATGAGACCACAGTGAGGCTTCCCTCACCACCACCACCTACACACCCTCCACTCACATAGAGTTCAACCCAACCACATGTATCAGGTGCTTACTATGTGCCAGGCACAGTGCCAGGACCAGGCCATGCCTCTGCTCTCAGGGAACTCACACCCTAGTATGGAAAGAGAAACAGATGATCTAAACACGCAGCGCTGCAAGTGCAGTGTGGGAGAGAACATGGAAGGCGGGAGAGGGCAGGGGGTCTCTAGCCCCACCTGGGCAGCCCTGGGGGTATTGGAAAACATTCCCTGCAGGAGTGAGGCTCAGAGAAGTTTGGAAAGGAGTCAGGTGAAGGTGGCCTGAGCAGGGAGGGTGCAACAGGGGAGGAAGTGAGCAAAGAAAGCCTCAGTGGCCAACCACAGCAGAGAATGTGGGAAGTGACCACAATTTTGGAATGGCACGCAAGGGGGGAGAATAGGAAATGAGGCTGCAGAATGCAGGAGGGGGCAGATAATGCAGACGAAGGGAGTCGCCCTTTTCTTGCAGGCAGTGGGCACCCCGAGGGACCCTGAGGGACGCTGAGCAGGAGAGGGGTGTGCTAAAACCTGGCAGCTGTACATTGCAAGCTACATCAGGGGTACAGACACGAGACTCTATCAGGAGACCAAAGATGGAGAATGAAGGCCTAGACTGAGGCCGAGGCAGAGTGAAGAGAGAAGGAAGGAGGGATGAATGAGAGGCAGGATATTAACTTGGCAGGAGGAGGTGGCTGGTTGGCTCTGGGAGCGGAAGAGAAGAAGAGGGAAGAAGGTGACCTAACTTCTGGCTTTGGAGACGTCAGATGTGAAAATGTCTCTAGCCAAGCCTGGTAGTATAGGGCAGAGATTCCCTATTTGTTTGCTGTACATACACACACACACACACACACACACACCCCACACACAACTCCAGCGGATGCAGGGAAACAGGCTCTGATACAACACTGTTGGCAGAAGTATAAACTGATACAACCTCATTGGAGAGTGATTTTGCAATATCCATCAAAAATATTTTAAAAATGAAGACACCTTCTGATTCATTGTTTCCACTTTTAGGAATTTACCCTGTAGATAAATGTATGTATATGTAACCTTGTATGTTTAAGAGTATTCATTGTATCATAGTAATAGCAAAACACTTGAAACAACCTAAGTGCTCACCAATAAGGGCCTGGTTAAATATTAGTTCATCTTGTTATATCTATGCCAGAGAATACCATGTAGTCATGAAAAACAATGAGGTGGAACTGTATAAGCTGATATAGAATGATTTCCAAGACATACTGGTAAAGGAAACAAAGTAAGATTCATAACAATGGTGATGGTGTATTCCCACTAAGAAGAAATATAAAAATAGACACAAATATACATATATACCTTTGTACACTCTGGTAAGGTAATTGTGGCCAATCCTGAGGAGTGGGGCTGGAAGACTAAGATTCATCTAAGATATAAAGGACACATTTTATTGTATATCTGTTTGTATTTTGAATTATTTTACCAGGTACATTTATTAATTTTTTAAAATAAGAATAAGTTTGAAATTAAAAACCACATACTCAGCTTCCTTAATATAATATCAAAAATAGAAATCGTAAATTCCATTTCTTTCCCTCAATTATTCTTGGCATGCCTACTATGCCACAGGTTCTTGGGTGGCTCAGTGAGCAAAACACTGGGGGAAAAGCAGACATTAAAAACGTAATTACAAAGTGAGTATTACCAAAGGAGAAGTAGAAAGTGGTAAATAAAAAATCGACAACTTTCGTGCTGCCAGGACCAAATGGTCACCCCAAGATGACTTCTAACTGCAAAGGGGGAAATGTGCCTTTGCAGTGGAGTATCTGGCAGTCACCGCTGTAACCAAAGGGTCAAAATTTGCATCACTCGTGTGGGGAAAGATAACTTGACATTGGATACCTCCTGAGCAAAGCGATGTCATCACTTTTGACCATGCTACTGAAAGTATGGTCCAAGGCCCAGCATGGCAGCATCATCTGGGAGCTTGCTAGTAATGCAGAATCTCTGGCCCCACCCCAGAACTATTCAATCAGAATCTGTACTTTACAAAGATTCCCAAGTGATTCTTTATGATGTTACAGTTTGAGAAGCATGGGCCTATAAAGTATTCTTGAATAAAGTGTAAACTTTATGGCTTTATGCACTTCCGGCTTGTGGGAAGTAGAGGAGGAAGAGGAACCAATTCAATAATACCGTAAGGAAAGACTCAGCTCCACAGTGTGAACATTCTACAAGACAACTGTCCTTGACTCAGGTTAAGTCAATGTCAGAAAAAAAAAAAGGGAAAGGACTCTTCTAGATTAAAAAATACTGAAGAAAACAAAAAGTACTGAAGAGACATAACAATCAAAGGAAATGCATGATCTTGATTTGATCCTACATCAATAAAACCAGCTGTTAAAGTCCTTGTGAAGATAATTGGAGAAATTTAATGATGGACTGGAAAGACGATATTAGATATATTATAAATAATTGTTCATATTCTCAGGTGTGAAAGTTATATTACAGTTATGAAGGAGAATGTCCTCACTCTTAGGACATGTGTGAAAAATTTAACATTTTGGCTGAAGTGTGATATCCTTAACTTACTTTCAAATACATATACACACAATGGCAAATGTTAAGTCTTGAGTCCATGTACTATTATTTCTACTTTTCTGTATGTTGGCATTTATCATAACAAGGAAATTGGAAACACTTTTTAAAAAACATATATGTGTTTTTGGCTAAATTAAAAGGTAAGCAACAGATTACGGAAAAGTACCACATAGATGACAGACAAGTTACCAGCCTTACTATTCTAAATATATAAACAATTCCAACAAGTTAATTAAAAACTCACAAAAGACATAGCCAATAAATATGTTTTAAAATGGTCTCTTTCACTAGTAATCAAAGAAACATAAATCAACACAACGACGATTTTCTTTTTGACAGTCAAACTGACAAGAGACTCTCTCAGTGGCTGGAGCCCAGTGTTGGAGAGAGATGAAGAAACAGACCCGCATGTACTGCAGGTGGGACTACCCATTCGTGCCAGTTTTGCTGTCCCAGCTGAAACTGCAAAAGTTATGGCCACAGTGTGTAAGTGTTCTGCTAAGATGAAAAAGGCATTACATTTGTGTGGGGAAGGCATGAACATGTTCTGAGTGACGGCAGTCAGATTTGGTACTATTCATGGTTTCCACTGGGGGGCTTGGAATGCATCCCCCCCCACATAAGGGGAGACTACTGTACATTTGGTCTCCAGAACTCTTGGGAAGTGTGGTCAGGAGGAGGGTCTGTCCTCACCCAGCCCACTTCATCTCACCCTCCTAAGGACCAGGGTTCAGAGATGATGGGAGAATTTGTGCAGGTTGGGGGGCAGCTGCTCAAGGCGCTGAGTTTGTGTGTGAAGCTGGTCTCTCTGTCATTGAGACCCACCCCAGAGAGGGCTGCACTTCTTTCCCATCCTGAATAAGATGGGTCCCCTGTGGTCAGGGGTCGGAAATGGAAGCCTTGGCTTCTGGGAGAGGGTGGCAGAGCAAAGTCCAAAGGCACTGGTTTATGGCAACTCATAAAAACTCCAGGTATAGCCAGTGCCCCTGAGGGGCGTGGACAGAAAGAGCACTTGTGCCTGCTGGAGCTCTCTCTAAGCAAGGGTCCTGCTGAAGAGAAGAGACCTCTAGAGGTGCCAGTGTCCCATCTGTCCTGGAGGGGTACCAAGTGTGAAGTCTTGGCCCTACATCCCTGAGTTTGGGGCTCCTAGAACCCAGGGGTCCTGCCCCTCCTTCCCATGAACCATTCCCCCAGGGAAGGAGGGAGGACAGCTGAGCCTCCTCCTCTCGGTTGGTAGGAGGAAGTGTCCAGGTGCTCCTGACCCTCCCTGGATGGTGCTGTCTGCCTGAAGTGAGGAGGGCCCAGGCCCCAGGTGGAAGAGCAGCCCATCCTTCGGTCTTGCTCGGGAGCCAAGGGTGGGGCACATCAGCTCTGGCTGTCAGGCTGTCGCTGGGCTCTGAGTACCCAGGGACCTGGCAGGCACCTGCTTCCCCACCCCCTCACCCATTCTTTCTCTCTCTGGGGCCCTATCTTCCCTTATATGGTGAAGGCAGTTCCTAGAGGGGGGGTGGGGACAAAGGTCGCTCTCTTGCAGCCAGCTTGCCATAACTCCCCGAGATCTCCCAGGTGGCAGCTGCCTCCCCCAGACAGGTAAGTCAACCCGGTGGGGAAACGTGGGGACCATAGGTGGTGGGAGGGGACAGGGCCCCCTGCTTTTTGCCAGCAGCCTGGGGCCTCCTGCAGCAGCTGGGTGCAGGGTGAGGAAGAGGCTTGGCGCTCCAGAGAGTCTGGGAAGAGCCAGGAGCCCGGTGTGTCTGTCCTGGGCCTCCAAGGAGAGAAGTGTGCAGGCCTTACCCCAGACAACCGCTCCTTTAGTCCTCCGCCCTGTATCCCCCACCCTACTTTGAGTCTCAACCATCCCCTATTGCCCTGGAACTTCTAGAGTTAAAACCAGGATGGTCCTGGGCAAACTGGGATGATTGGTCATCCTGACCCCACTCCCCACCTCCCACCGCAGCTCACTCATCTCTTTGCCCATTTCTTTCTCATCTGAAATGGTTCTTTCTTTGTGTTGCCATTCCGCTGAGACCCGGGACCTCAGGGCCCTCCCTCCTGGGTCCCAGGGTGTGAACAGCCACCAGGAATTGATGGGCAAAGACAGAGGCAAGGGCTGGAGGCAGCAGGGCCTTAGGCCCACTGTAACATGCACCTCTGCTCCAGCTCCCCTGCACCAGGACCTGCCCCCTTGGCCTCGCCTCCCCAGCCACAGAGGCCCCGTTCAGCTGAAATGGGTGTGGGAGCCAGCTCCAGACTAGGGTCTCAGGACACACTGGCCACCGTCTTCTCAGAAAATCATGTGCTCGGGTATCCTCCAGGTCATTAGGGGCTGAGCCTGTGGCTGGAGGAGGAGGAGGGGTGTCCACTCGCAGGAGGATGCCCTTTGTCTGAGGGGTGGGACCTCCCCCACTGCCTCACTACATCCCTGCTGAGCTCAGGACTGCACGACTGGGAACTAGGAGCCATGGCAGCTTCCCAGGGCTGTCCATAGCTGTACCCCAAGTCTAAGAGGAAGCAGAAAGAAAGGCAAGATAGGACCTGCAGAGAGCAGGAGCCCTCACCCCTCCAGGGCCCCGAGAGGGTCCTCCTTCTATCCCACAGTTCAGTCTTTCAGCATCATGCCTATTTGTTAAGCACCTACTATGTGCTAGGAGCTGGGGGCCACAAAGACAAACATGTATAGGTCTTGGAGCTCTGGGAAAGACCCCAGACAGGTTCTTGCCTCACCATGTGGTCGGGGGGTCAGGAGGCCAAGAGAGGGATCAGTCCAGGATGCCAAGGAGGGGCCCCTCGTTCAGCCTGAGAACTCTGGGAAAGTCTCCTGGAAGAAACAAGACCTAAATTGAGTCTAGAAGAGAGGCCTTGGGTGGAGAGTGTGAGCAGGCACGGGGTGAGAGGCAGCATGGGTGCCAGGGCCACAGGTGTCTGGCATCTCTAGAAGGCAGAGCGCCAGCAGAGAGGGCAGGGGCATGTGAGGAGGTTCGAAGGAGTTGAGGCAGATAGAAGGGCAGGGGAGGTGAGGAGTCCAGGATGTTGCACAGGTGGCTGACTTTGGGGTCTAGGGGTGACAGTGCCCTTCCCTGATCTGGGGACATGGAAGAGAGAGTAGTACCAGGAGTGAGGGGAAGCCAGTGAGTTCCAGCTGAGGGAGAAGACAGCCCATATCCAAACCAGGGCCCGTGCCGGCAGGGCTGGGGGCAAGTGAGGGGCCCATATCCCTCCCAGCAGTCCAGGGGAGACGGGAGAGGCGAGGCCCCACTGAGGGGTGGGGGAGAGGCAGCTGCTCTGACCAACTTGGGTAGGGGGCAGGAGCAACTGGAGAGTCTCCATGGCGTGGGGCAGGCCACCTCAGAGCCACCCTTCCCCAGAGTCCCCTTGCTTACCCTTGGCCCTAAGGAGACCGGCTGCTGCAGGGCTCCAATCCTGATTTCTCTCCAGGGAGGGAGAGCACTGCCTTTGCAGGCCCCTGCTCCCGTGAGTCCCCTCTCTGATGGGCAAGAAGTGACTCCTCTTGTCTACCCTCTGTTCCTTTGCTGCCAGTTCACTCCTAGAATCAGAGCATGTCCCTGAGCAGGACTTTAGAGATCTATTTAGTTGACCCTCTCAGCTCATAGATGAAGAAAGGAATCAATGCCCCCGTATAGCTAGAGAGCATCCAAAGGGTCTGCCTTGGAAAAAGAGGGGTGGAGACAAAGGCGGTGATTGAAATAAAACAGAAAACATTCTCCTCCTCTGTGTGCTCAAATTGGTTCTGCTGAACCAGGAGTCCTGGGAGCCCTAGGGACTCAGTGGGTTGAAACATAGCTGATGGGGCCAGGTGCGGTGGCTCACACCTGTAATCCCAGCACTTTGGGAGGCCGAGGCAGGAGGATCCCCTGAGGTCAGGAGTTCAAGACCAGCCTGGGCAACATATTGCGACCCTGTCTGTACAAAAATTAAAAGAAATTAACTGCGCATGGTGGCAAGCGCCCATAGTCCCAGCTACTTGGGAAGCTGAGGCAGGAGGATTGCTTGAACCCAGGAGTTGGAGGTTGCAGTGAGCTATGATTGTGAGACTCTGTCTCTAAAAAAAAGAAAAAAGAAAAAAGGAAAATACCTGATGGAGGAGGCCACGGTTGTCTGATGGAGGAGGTCATGGCCAAAAAGCCATCAGACAGGACCCAGGCACAAGGGGCTCTAACAGCCACACAGCAAGCTGCTAAAGATTGGCAGGTGGCCCAGATCGGCCGGAGGGGGTGCTGATCGGAGACTGGGCAGGGCCTTGCCCCAAACTCCAGAATTCCAGGGAGAGAGGCCACCCATTAGGGTTCAGAAAAGGGAGTTTCCGACAAGTAGAAGGCCAGGTCATTAATTACTCCAAGAGGTGACTCAGAGTCAAGGTGCAAGGAGAGATTAGATAGAGAGATTCCAGGCTATCAGTGCATGGAGGCTTGACTCGTGGGGGCCACATGACCTTTCATTCATTATTCATCAGTTCAAGGAGCATTCGTGCAGGGCAACTCCGTGCCAGGCTGGGAGGTAGGCTCCATGGAGATTGGGGGCCTTCAGCCTGGTGAGGAGGGGCCTCAAAATCAAGGCGGCGGATAACTGGAACAAGTGATTCTCTGCCCCAGCTCATATTAGAATCTCTGGGGAGTTTGAGATGCACCCATGACCTGCCCCCCAAAAGGCAGAAAATAAAGTACCCATGCTCATCCCCCTACCCTGGCCTAATTAAATCAGAATCCCCGGGGCTCTGCCTGAGCACAGGAGCATCAGTGTTTTTAAAAAGCTCCCCAGGTGACTCTGATGAGCAACTGGAGTGGGGAACACAGCTACAGGTCAAACAGGAATGAGCCTGAGGAGGAGAGACTTCTTCCTGCTCAGTGGGTGGAGAGTGGTTCACAGCAGGAGGGTTCACTCTGTCTTCATTCGTTCGTCCTTCCTGCTCCCCCTCCCTCCCTTCCTTCATCCATTCATTCATCCAGCAAAGTGGTGACACTGCGCTAGACGCTGGGGACTCCATACTGAATGAGTAGAAATTGTCCCTGCCCTTGTGGGGTCTGCATTTTGTGGGCCACCAGAGCAGTGACTGAGGGGTGCATAGGGGTAGCTGAGGAGAAACAGGAAATTGTTCCATATACTTTTTTTTTTTTTTTTTTGCTTCATCCATAGGCATGGAACATATACTTTTTAAAAATTGTGGTAAAATACACGTAAGATTTACCATTTTATCCATTTTAATGCATACAATTCAGAGATATTCAGTACATTCACAGTGTTTTGCAACCATCACCACTATCTAGTTCCAGAACTTTTTCATCATCCCAGATGGAAACTCAGTACCCATTAGCAGTCGTTTCCCATTGCCCTGCCCTCCAGCCCCAGGCAACACTAGTCTGCTTCTGTCTCTAAGGATATGCCTATTCTGGACATCACGTATGAATGGGGCCATAGAATATGTGGCCTTCTGTGACTGGCTTCTTTCACTTAATATAATGTTTTCAAGGCTCATCCATGTTGTAGCATGTGTCAGCACTTCATCTACACCACCTTTGGTTTATCCGGTCATCTGTTGATGGACATTTGGGTTGTTTCCACCTTTGGACTATTTTGAATAGAGCTGCTATGTATTTCGAGTACAAGTTTTTGTTGGAATATCTGTTTTCAATTCTTTTGGGTGCGTACATCATTAAGCCTTTATTTATTCTTTTATTTTCTACATTTTAAAAAACTCTGTATAATTTTTTTAATCAAGCGTGGCCTTGATAAGAAATTTTCAAAAAGAGAATTTGTTTGGGGCTAGATAAGAAGGGCCTTGAGTGCCAGGCTAAGGAGCGAGGGCTTCATTCGGCAGGGGCAGGGACTCTGGGCAGACGCTTGAGCAAGAGTGGCAAGCTCAGAGCTGGGTGGGAAGGCTGGAGGCTGGGCCCTGGGCAGTCAGGGCCCAGACTGGGGAGCCAACCCCCTCCTCCGCCAGGCCCCTGAGCCTGCCACCTCTGGGCACTGTTGGGAGCCCTCCAGGGCCCGGCTGGAAGGACAGCACGTGAAACCAGGGTGCTTCCAGCTCCTTGGCCCCCGCTCCCACGTGCCTTCTCCCCTAGGCCCACTCACCATGACCAAACTGAGCGCCCAAGTCAAAGGCTCTCTCAACACCACCACCCCGGGGCTGCAGATATGGAGGATCGAGGTGAGGCCCTGTCTGGGCGTGGGGGGCTCACGGGCCTGGGGTGGAGTGAGTGAAGGCAGAGTCCTGGGCTTGCTCTTATTTCCCTCCAGTGTGGCCACCCCTCACCTCCCGCATCATCCACACCCCTGCCCTTCCCCCCGCCCTTCCATTTCCTCAGTTTCTCCCTCATCTGCCTTTCATCCTTCCTCTCCACGTCGTCCTCCTCCTCCTCCTCACTTGCCTCTTCCTTTCCCTCCTTCTGTTTCCCTTCTCTTGCCCCTCTCGCAGCAGATTTTCCTTCTCGCCTCCTCCTTTTCTCTCCTTTCATTCCTGGCCCTGCTCTTTTCCTTCGTGCCCTCCCTTTATCCGTTCTCCTGGGCAGCCGCCTCCTCCCGGGCCTCGGGGGTCCTGGGCGGTCCGGGGCAGCTCCCTCTGACCTCCTTTCTCTTCTTAGGCCATGCAGATGGTGCCTGTTCCTTCCAGCACCTTTGGGAGCTTCTTCGATGGTGACTGCTACGTAGTCCTGGCTGTGAGTGGGGGCCGGCCGGGGGGCGCTGAGCAGAGAGCACAGCCCACTGAGGAAACGCAGGCTGGGGAGAGCTGGGGAGAGCTGGCCTGGCTTTGCCCCGAAACAGGATTTGCTGGGTGTGCCCAGGTGCCAGCCTTGTGGTAGCTCTACAGGGGTCAGAGGCTCTCCCTGCCCTTGAGCTGCTGAGCTCCCAGCTGAGGCAACCTTCTGTGGATTCACAGTCTTAGGGGACCTTCTGAGCTGGTGCCATGTCGCCCTAACTTGAGTCCGTGTTTCCAAAATCCGTAGTAATCTTTACATCACCTTGGTTTTCACCACACCCTGGTACAACCTGTACTATTAAGGCATTTGTATTTTTCTTTTTCTTTATATTGACTCACTTTTAAATTTTAAATATATTTATTTAACAACATAAACTCTACACATTACTGTAAATGGAAAGCAGTGTCATGCATCACAACTAGAAAGTAGCTATAACATATTTACACAATCACTTCATATAATGCATTTGTTTGTATACCACCCAATCCCCCAGTGGACCTCTGATGGTCCACTCACTTCACTTTCGGAAAAGCTGCTTTAGTCCAGCAAGTTATTTCTGAGATGAGGTGAGCGAGGCCCAGAGTGGGGAAGCGCTCGCCCCACGTCTCAGAGAGTCAGTGGCAGGGCTGGCACCCGACTCGGGGCTCCTGACCGCCAGCCCAGTGCACTTCCCCTGTGCCGGGCTCACCTGTGGTCCTGGATGGCATGCCTGCGGGAGGTCACAGGGAGAGGGAGGGGCTGTGGGAGGCCAGGGCCCTGGGTACACTGGACCCCTCTCTCTAGATCCACAAGATGGGCAGCACCCTGTCCTATGACATCCACTATTGGATTGGCCAGGACTCGTCACAGGATGAGCAGGGGGCAGCTGCCATCTATACCACGCAGATGGACGACTTCCTGAAGGGCCGGGCTGTCCAGCACCGCGAGGTCCAGGGCAATGAGAGTGACACCTTCCGAGGCTACTTCAAGCAGGGCATGGTGTAGGGAGGGGCACACTGCGGTTGGGGGGATGAGGATTAGTGGTGGAGATGGGGAGGTTGGGGCTCAACCCAGGGCAGGGAGAAGACCCTGGGCAGTGGAGGTGACCTGAGCCCGGGAAGGGAGCCTGAGGCTGTGGGGGGAGCTCATGGGACTTTGGTGATTTTTCTTTACTTTTCCACCCCCCCCCCGACCCTTATTTCTGCCGCTGCCCTGTCCTTGGTCCAGAAGCTGTTCTGAAATTCTGTAACCCTCATGAATCAGCTCCTATTTGAATGTCCTGGAGAGCTCAGTACTTAATCAACCCCTCCTCTGGCCAACAGGCAAACAGCTGCTTCCTCTTCTCTAAAGCAGGGCTTTCACACTAAACCCAGGCTGCTGGCTTTTCTGTACAAGCTGAAGTTCTGGCCTCCTGGCTTTTCCCTGGAAACACATGCTCTGGAGCTAAGTTGTTACTGACCTGTAGGACAGTTAGCCATAGCCCCCTGCTTTTGTCTTGCTCCCCTCCTTCCACACTACAGCAGTAGTCCACTCCTGTGGGCATTTAAGTGGCACCTCTCCCTTCTTTTTTTCCACTTCAATCCCCTGCCCTCAGGGCCCTGTCCCTATCCACATTTTCTATTCTCCACATACCATCACCCCATCTTTGCTGCAGGACCCTCCACAGGGCAGGGACTAGGGTGAGGTGAATGAGGATCTAGGGTGCAGACTTTCAGGAGGCTGTCACTGTCAGAGTCATACACAGGCATGCCACAGGCTGACCTGGCACTTGCAGGACCCTGACACCAAGTGCCTCCTTACAGTCCGTACCCTAAGTACCTCATTTACTTCTCCTAATGCCAGCCTGACCTTCAGATGCCCCCACTGGCAGCCAGGCAGCCCAGGATCTGGGAGGGCAGGGGCCTGGTACACCTCCCAGCCCCACTCCCTTAGGTCAGCTCACTTCTCCTCTTAGGATCCAGAAAGGAGGCGTAGCTTCCGGCATGAAGCGTGTAGAGACCAACTCCTACAAGGTTCAGCGGCTGCTGCATGTCAAGGGCAAGAGGAACGTGGTGGCTGGAGAGGTGAGCAGGCCCCACTGGGGCATTGGCTGGGGCTCCAAGGTCTCACTAAGGATGGAGGGCAGGGGCTGAGGAGGGATGAGGGGCAGGGATGATGGATGACAAGTGGGCTCTGAGTGGGGGCTGTGCCTCCTCCCCCATGGCTCCCTAGGTGGAGATGTCCTGGAAGAGTTTCAACCTAGGAGATGTTTTTCTCCTGGACCTCGGGAAGCTTATCATCCAGTGGAACGGGCCAGAGAGTAACCGCATGGAGAGACTCAGGGTAAGCCTGCCTGCGCGCCACGCCTCCTCCTCAAATCCCAGCCTGCCCTGGGATTTGAGGGCACCTGCTCCTGCAGACCCAGCACCTGCCCAGACTGGCCTCTGTTCCCCCAGGCCTCTCTCCCCTGACTCTTGGGGGTGGTGTGTTTGAAGGTGGAGCTGTCTCCATGTGTATGGGAAAGGCATACATGTTGGAGTTTGCGTGTGTGTACTTGTGGCTGATCCACTAAGATGGAAAGAGTTCCTACAGTGTGGCAGACCCTGTGCCAAGCCTTAGGGATCCAGGGGTGAATGAAATGGGCAGAGTCCTGCCCTTGCTCTGGCCTCCAGCGAGCTGTCCAGGAGGGAGACAGACATAAAGGGAATAACTGGAGAAGTAATACAGGAGGGGTGGTGAGCGAGGCACTGGGGGCTCAGGGGAGGCTTCTGGGATGCCATGGGAGTGGGAGGGAGCAGGCCCTAAGGCAGGAAAGAAGGTGGCTGGCTGGGGTCTACCAGTGTAGCAGGAGCAGCAGAGCAAGTTGGGCGGGTCTCACAGGGGCAGGCTGTGTAAGCTGGTTGGGGTTTATTTTCAGTGCCCTGGGAGGCCACTGAAGGTCATTCTGACTTCTGACCTGTGAATGGGGCTGGGGCTGGGGAGAGGCCAGGGGAAGCAGGGAGCCCCTACAGCCATCCAGCTGAAGCCCAGGGGGCAGTGCCCAGGCTCGGCCTTGGGAGGTGGAATCCACTGGACTTGCTTGCGTGTTGGATGAGGGTGAAGGGAGAGAGGAGGGAGGCCAAACCCTAACCAGGGGGGCAGATGGAGTCCCATTTCCTGAAGTGGGAAAGATCAGGAAGCCACAGATTTGGGAAGAAAACAGTTCCATTGTGGTCATCTTAAAGTGGGGCTGTCTTCCTGGAAGTTGGACAAATAAGTTGAGAGCAGAGAGCTGGGCTGGAGACAGAAATATGGGCATCCTCAATCTACAAAGGCCCTAGGCCTTGGAGAGACAGCCTGGCGGGGGTGGAGAGAGAGGGGACCTGGGATTAAAATGCAGTAACTTGGACATTAGTCGGGCTGAGGAGGGTGAGCGCTGGTGTGTGAGAGTGTGTGTGAGTGTGTGACCACATGTGGGCCTATGCTGTCTCTGTGTGTGTGTGTGTGTGTGTGCATGTTTGTGAACACACATGAGGCTGTGTGCACTGTGCAAGTGCAGACACGCTTTGGGGCAAAGAAACTGCGTACTGTGATCCCTGGGCTCAGCTCTTGTCCAAAACTGTGGAGTCAAATCACAAATTTCAAACACTGTCAAGGCTGAAGGCCCAGCAAGTCCACCAACAGAGGATGCTGCTTTCCTGACTGCCTCTCCCCTGGTTTCGTCACACACCTTAAAAGCTTGGCCCCTATGAGGGGAAAAGCAGGGCAGGTGCCTCGGCCCTTGTGGCTGCTGTGGGTGAGCTGAGTCTTGCACGGTGGGGCGTAGGGAGATGGGCACTGCCTTGTCCCCTGCCAGCCTTCATGGGTCACTGGGGGCCTTCCTGCAGGGCATGACCTTGGCCAAGGAGATCCGAGATCAGGAGCGGGGCGGGCGCACCTACGTGGGCGTGGTGGACGGGGAGAACGAATCTGCGACCCCGAAGCTGATGGAGGTGATGAACCATGTGCTGGGCCAGCACAGGGAGCTGAAGGCAGCTGTGCCCGACACAGTGGTAGAGCCGGCACTCAAGGCTGCCCTCAAGTTGTACCAGTGAGTGCCTGGCAGGATCTTCCTGGGTGCTGGGGACTTCCTGGGGGGAGAGGGCCTGGCTGGGGGGCTTGGGCCCCCTCTCCGCCTATGCCTCACCTTTGTCCTGCAGTGTATCTGACTCGGAGGGGAAACTGGTGGTTAGGGAAATCGCCACACGGCCACTCACACAGGACCTGCTCAGTCACGAGGTGAGAGGGTCTGGAGGCCCCCAGCCCACTGTGGCCTGGCCACTGGCCACCTTTCCCCAAGCAGGAGAAATTCCAGGGCCCTTGGAGGGAAACAGGCTTTTTTGTACGTGAGGCTGCCCCAGTGAACCACCCCCAACACTCTCAGACTCTCAGCTGGGTCTTTCTCACCCGACTCTAGGACTGTTACATCCTGGACCAGGGGGGCCTGAAGATCTATGTGTGGAGAGGGAAGAACGCCAATGACCAGGAGAAGAAGGGAGCCATGAGCCAGGCACTGGTAGGGATGGGGGTCTGGGAGGAGGGCCAGAGGGATGGGAGGAAGAGAAGCAGACAGCCGCAGGGGGAGGGCAGGTGGGCTCAAGCCAGAGCACAGCACCAGAGCACAGCTAGGGGAGACTGGGAGAGGCCATTCTGTAGCCATTTTGGGGGTTCTCTGCATACCAGGGAGCCAACCTCCAGGCAACCCTGGGGCCTCCTCAGGACGGGGGCTCTCACCTTCCTGCATTTGAGCTGGGTTTAGAGAAGGGAGGGAGAAATGGAGGCTGGCCTTTCTACAAAGGGGGATTGGGTCAACTGGGGACCTGGGCCACATCAGAGTTTGGGGTCATTGCCGGGGCTGGAGTTAGTAACCCTAACTGTTGGGGCCAGTGTTGGCTTGGGGCTTGGGCTTCGGGTTGCAGGTGAGGGCTGGGCATTAGGGTTAGCATTGAGGTGGGGTCAGGTGAGGGGCCAGATTTGGCCTTGGGGTTGGGATCAGAGTTAGGTTTGGGGTCAGTATTAGATTCAGGGTTGAGGTCAGAATAAGGCTTGAGGCCAGTGTTAGGTTTGAGGTGGTATCTGTTTTGACCTTAAGGTTGAGGTCAGAGTAGCATTAGGTTTGGGGTCAGCATTGGGATTGGGGTTGGGTTCAGGTCTGGGCCAAGAGGTAGGTTTGAGGGTGGATCTGGTTGGGGTTAGAGCCAGACTTTGGGCTGCCCTGGTGGTGAGGGTTAGGGGAGGGACATGGCCTCCAGCCACTCCTTTCTCTTCCCAGAACTTTATCAAAGCCAAGCAGTACCCAGCAAGCACACAGGTAGAGGTGCAGAACGATGGGGCGGAGTCAGCGGTCTTTCAGCAGCTCTTCCAGAAGTGGACAGTGCCCAGCCGGACCTCAGGCCTGGGCAAAACCCACACCGTGGGCTCTGTAGGTGAGGGCCAGGGCCCAGGCAGTGGGGGAGGATAAGAGGATAACATGGGCCCTCATCGTCGTAGAGCTCACTGTTGAGCTGGGAGACAAGGTCAATGCTTGAAGTCTGAATGCTGCAGGGGTCAGGATGGGGTAGGTCAACAAGGCTAAATCCTTGTTGTTGTCCCTCTCCTGGCTTCCCCAGGAGGCACTGATGAAGCAGCAGTCTTAGGGGCAGGGCGATATGGTGTGGTTCTGTGTTATAGCTCTGCCACTCTCTATCTGTGCGACCTTGGGTGGGCTACTGAATCTCTCTAGCCTTGGTTTCCTCATCTGCAAAGTGGGCCTCAGGGCTGTTGTGAGGACCTGGAGGACCTTAGCTGGTGACAGTTGGTGTCATGATTTCCCCCACTCCAGCCAAGGTGGAGCAGGTGAAGTTTGATGCCACATCCATGCATGTCCAGCCCCAGGTGGCTGCCCAGCAGAAGATGGTAGACGATGGGAGTGGGGAGGTGCAGGTATGTGAGGGAAGGGAGGCCTGTGCTGGGTGGAGCAGGGCTGGTGGAGCCCATCCTGGACCTCACACCGGCCTGACACTGGCCCCAGGTGTGGCGCATCGAAGACCTAGAGCTGGTGCCTGTGGATTCCAAGTGGCTAGGCCACTTCTTCGGGGGCGACTGCTACCTGCTGCTCTATACCTACCTCATCGGCGAGAAGAAGCACTACCTGCTCTATATTTGGCAGGTCAGGCCCCACCCTGTCCCACCCAGAGCACAGCCAACTCAGCTTCTCCTTCCACCACACTCCTGCCGAGTGGCCATCATCCTTGGGTTGAATACCTCTGGGGATAGGGAGCTTATCCCTTCAAGAGGCAGCCCATCTATCTTGGGACTGCTTTGGCGGTGAGACCCTACTGAGTACCCCCATTCACAATCCTTTTCCTTTGACTCCCCGAGTCTCCTTTCCAATTTCCATTGCCTTCTGTACATTCTTCTCGCCTGCTCTGCCTGTGGGTTTCTGTGTCTAGATGTGAGGGAGCAGGGAGAGGCTTGGATGTGGAGGTGAGTGGTGTGGCACCCATGGTGCTTCCCTGAGAAGGAGCAGAAAGGAGGAGAGGAGGTCTGGGGTCAAGGCTGGGGTTGCAGGTGGGTCAGGGCTGGGCTGGGGCTGGGGTCAGCATTGAGGTCTGGGCCAGGCTGAGATTTTGGCTGTGTCCAGACTGGGGTTTGGTGGGGAAGACAGTTGGGTTTGGGGCTGGGTCAGAACTGGAGCTGAAGTTGTTGCTGAGGCTGGGGATGGGGTCAGAGCTGGGGTTAACCCATCCCATTCCTTCCCTCCTGCTCATCCCCAGGGCAGCCAGGCCAGCCAGGATGAAATCACCGCCTCGGCCTATCAAGCTGTCATCCTGGACCAGAAGTATAACGATGAACCGGTCCAGATCCGGGTCCCAATGGGCAAGGAGCCACCCCACCTCATGTCCATCTTCAAGGGACAAATGGTGGTCTACCAGGTGTGGCTGCTGGACTGAGGCACCTGGCAGTACCCACTGAGGCGGGGTGGGCATCCAGGAGATGGGGAAGGGGACTGTGGTGGGGGTGAGGCTGGGGGTGAAGCCCATTCTTCCTAGCACAGGATCATCAAAGGCTCCATCACCTATGTGGAATTAGTAATAGGAACAATCACTCTGTTACTTCAGAAATACATGGAATGAGCCCTTGCCATATGCAAGTACTCTCTGCCCTCCACTCCCTAGCTCCTTGAATGTTCTACCTGAAAAAGAAAGTTGTATTGGCTAGATTTGCCTAAATGAAGCCCGTGGGCAAACTGCATTGCTGCCTTACAACATAATGAAATAGACATCTCATGCAGTCATTGAGGCAATAATATACTTATTGAGCATCTACTAAGTACACAGTCCTTTGCAATGCACCAAGCGAGGAGAGCATGGCATGTCATTGTGCCCGAGCAATGAACTAACAGTCTGAGGCACTGTGTGGTTAAATGGTAGAAATAAAAGTTGAGTTGAGAGAGGAGCATGAATACGGTCATCTGGGATTGCCTGTAGAGTTTGTGGGGGAAGGGGACTTAGTCTGGTGATGGTGCATGAGAGGAGCTGGAGGGCAGACAGCCTCTGCCCCAACCTCTCCTTCTCTGGTTCTCTTTGTGCCCTCCGTTCCTCCATCATCTTCTGGACTAAGTTACTCCTGCCCCTCTCCCTGCCTTCTCCCAACACCTGCAGGGAGGCACCTCCCGAGCTAACAGCTTGGAGCCTGTGCCCTCCACACGGCTGTTCCAGGTCCGGGGAACCAGTGCCAACAACACCAAGGCCTTTGAGGTCCCAGCCCGGGCCACTTCGCTCAACTCCAATGATGTCTTCGTCCTCAAGACCCAGTCCTGCTGCTACCTATGGTGTGGGAAGGTATGTGCAGCACCTAGAGGCCTCCCCATCCCCAAATGGGTCCCAGAACCACCCAGTCTCCGAGCTGGCCGGCTAAGTCCTGCCTGATCCATTCCCAGCTGCCTCTGTAGCCCAGTCTCTCCCTCCTCCGCAGCTCTGGGTCTGTCTCTCTGCCCCATCTCTGACTGTCCTCAGAGTCTCTGCCTCTATGTCTGAATCAGTCTGTCTTGTTCTGTGTGTCTCCGGCCACCCGTGTCTACCCCAGGGTTGGTCTGTCTTTATGTCTTGAGCTTTCTCTCACTACCCTGTGCCTGTCACTGCCTCTCCCTTTATCTCTGTAAGGAGGACTCACAACCTCTTGGAGTCCTTCTCCCGCCCTCTAAGAGGAGGGAAGACTCCCCTGTCTGCTATTCTTTGGAATGCCCAGGACAGGAGAGGTTGGGAAAACTGTCCCTGCATTGGCTGTGTACCCAGGGTGCTGATCCAGGAGAGCCCTTGCAGACTCTGGAACTCTGGGCAGTGAACATGGCAGAAGAATGGGGGTGGGATGGCACCAGAAATGGTCTCCTCCAGCTTGGCCGACGCCCCCTTTTCCCAGGGCTGTAGCGGGGATGAGCGGGAGATGGCCAAGATGGTTGCTGACACCATTTCCCGGACGGAGAAGCAAGTGGTGGTGGAAGGGCAGGAGCCAGCCAACTTCTGGATGGCCCTGGGCGGGAAGGCCCCCTATGCCAACACCAAGAGGTAACTCTCAGGTCCCTCTGCCTCCAGCTCACCTGCAGAGGCTGGGGAGCCTCTCAGCATCTTCACCTCCATACCTGGAGCCTGCAGCAGGCATGGATTGAGGACTCTTGTGTGCCAGGCACTGTGCCAGGCCCCCAGGGCTACAAGATGAATAAGGGGCAGCCCATGCCCTTGAAGTTTCTTGGCACAGGGATTGTGTCTGTGCCGCTCACCATGGTATGCCCAGGGCCTGGAGGGATGTTTCCTTGGCAAAGGGAGTTCATAGCCACAGGAGGCAGCTCAAAGAGGGACAGGGGTATAGGTTTACCCTTCAGGAACAATGTGCCAGAGCCTAGTCCCTGCCTTTAGGTGTTGACATAGGTCTGGGATGCTGAGGAGCACCAGCCAAAAACCGTCTTTCAAATGATTTTTCTAAAGAATATCCATAATCCACTATTCCCCAGTTCAAAAGCAAAAGGGCAGGTGCTACAGTAGCAGCAGGAGGGATAGAGGGAAGATATCAGGAAGAACTTCCTAACCGGGCTATGGAAGAGCCACTGGAATGCATGTCTGGAAAAGCAGAGGGAATCTCTCCCTTGGAACACTCTTGGGACAAAAGGAGACCCTTTTGTCAATCAGAAGACAAAGCATTTGCTAGGAGATGGTCTTTTCATGCCAAAGTCCCTCCCTCAGAGTTCTATGTCCTTGATTCTCCTTTCCCCACACCTTTCTCCTGCCAACGCCATCTTCTCTCCATCCGGCAGACTGCAGGAAGAAAACCTGGCCATCACCCCCCGGCTCTTTGAATGTTCCAACCAGACCGGGCGCTTCCTGGCCACAGAGATCCCCGACTTCAATCAGGATGACTTGGAAGAGGATGACGTGTTCCTGCTAGATGTCTGGGACCAGGTAGGACTGAGGGCCTGGGGAAACCTCTCTTCATCCACTTCAATCCCCAGGGCCAAGAAAGAGTAGCTTTAGGGTTAAGTAAGTGTCAGCGTTTTCTTGGCCCTCATATACTTTCTCCCTGGGAATGGTATGAACACCAGGAGCCTAACAAAAAAGAAGGAAGGTGAGGAGGAACGTGCTCAGAGGGGCCGCTGGGCAGGCAGAACTTTTCTCTCCTAAAGTTCTATTTATTTCATGTGGCAGCAGGAGTGATTTTGGGAATCTTGGGCTTTGGAGAGACTGGAAGTCACACATCTGCAGGATATCCAAGTAGAAGGCATCTATCCAACATCCTCATTTCCCAGCTGCAAAATCAAGGCCAATGGGGCTTGTCCTAGGTCATTTGGGTGGGTAGTGGCAGGGTCAGGGATCCACTGTTGGACACTTGGGATGAACTGAGGCAGAGGAGGCCTGTGGGCCAGGGAACACAGGAAGGACTGATTGAGCTTCTGGGATTTGCAACAGGTCTTCTTCTGGATCGGGAAGCACGCCAATGAGGAGGAGAAGAAGGCTGCAGCCACCACTGTGCAGGAATACCTCAAGACCCACCCCAGCGGCCGTGACCCCGAGACCCCCATCATTGTGGTGAAGCAGGGATATGAGCCCCCCACCTTCACGGGCTGGTTCCTAGCTTGGGATCCCTTCAAGTGGAGTGTGAGTAGTCCCAGCCCAGCACGTCTTTCTCTAGGTGGCTTCATTGTGGCACGCCCCTGAAGACAGGGCTGACTCCTACATGCCTTTCTGTCCCTTTAGGATATTTGACTGACTTACTTATAAAGAGGTTGCAAGGGGGTCAGAATAAAAAGGCTGCAGTAAGACCATTAAGCTCTCTGGTGAGAGAGAGGGAAGAAGTCTATCAAAAACCAAGGCTAATTACAGTGCCTTATTTGTGTGCTATACTTAGCTCAAAACTGCTGGATATTATAGGTAGGAGCTGTACAGACTATTTAAAATTAAACAAAATTAAAAATTCAATTCCTCACTAGCCACAATTTAAGTGCTCAACAGCCACACGTGGCCCGTGGCTACCATATTGGACAGCACAGGTAGAGGACATTCTCATCACCGCAGCAACCTTCTACGAGACAGTGCTAGTGGCTCCTCGGTGCCGGCTGACAGGAAATATGTCAGTTCTAAAGGACTGACAAATGTCTTCCAGGCACTTAATTCTAAGCAAAATGGGTCATCCTTGTGGTCCTTACCTGAGAGACTGTGCGTCAGGCTTCCACAGGATGTTTCCTGAACACAGATGGAAGCAGAGGGCAGGTGCTCAAAATGAAACTCCAGTAAAGGTTTTCTGCGGGAAGGAGAAATGTGAAGGTAGATTGACTCTGAATTGGCACAGCAGATGAGTTTAGGGAAAAAGAGAGCCTAGATTAATTTCCTCCAACCTGTGGGCTTTTTTGTTTTTTTCAAATTCTTTGGTTGATGGGCTGATGGATTCAAACAAATCTCAAGGCAGCAAATCTAGATGCCAGACTTCCTCAAACCCACTTCAGTGCCCCAAGTCAATAACTCTGGTAACTCTTTCCTCACCTCAAGTCTGTGCTGGTTTCTCTCTTAGCCTCGTTCATTTATTCAGCGTACCCTAACTCCTGATGTGCCACACTCGGTGCCAGGCCCTGGGGATATGGAGATGGGGCCTCTCAGGGAGCCATGTCCCTTCACTCCTCTGCAGCAGGGCTCCCCTCCAGGCTCTGGGAGGAGCCCACCCGTTCCCCAGAGTCTACACAATGCAGGCAGGGTTCTCAATGCCACCTGTGGCTGCTTACACTGGCCTCTGCGGGTGGGAAAAGATCATATTCCTTTCCATCCCCATGCCAGGCTGAGCAGGGACAAATAAACAGCCTGCCCTGCCCCTTCTGATCTGGCAGCCCCTTTGGTCCCCAATCCTCACCAACTTCCTTTTTCAGGGAACCCCCTCCAGCATCAGCCTGAGCCTCTTCTTTCCCTTCTTACCACCAGGTTCCAGAGAAGCCTTCTTTCCACTCTGAGGGAAAATGGCCTTTTGTCCCCTCTGCTGAGACCCAGATTTAATCTGTTATTTACTTTGTATGCAGAATGCCAAATCCTATGAGGACCTGAAGGCAGAGCTGGACAACTCTCGGGACTGGAGCCAGATCACTGATGTGAGTCTGGGCCAGGTTGGCTGGGCCCTGTGGTGGCCAGCTGGCAGTCAGGTCTGTGGAGCCAAGAATGCTCCAGAGAAGATGCCAGTGTCCTGTGCTTCCCCTCCCATTTCCCCCTACTTCTCGTGGAAGTTCTTCTTGCTGTTTAACTCCAATGGCTCTAGCAGTTTCATTTCCTCCATTTCCTAGTGAAATGGTTCCCCAGTTTTATCATGCATAGAAGTCTGGGTGATGGGGGTCATATTAAAATGCAGATTCCAAGGCCCCATTCCCAAAGATTCCGGTTTGTAGACTTTGGGTTAGCACCTAAAATCTGCATATTTTAAATAAAAGGCCCAGGTAATTTGATATAGTCAGTTCATGGACTACACTTTTTTGAGAAATAATGATTTCTCTACATGCTGTCACCCTTGGGATCCCTTCTCCAGGGAGAATAATTGCAACTCCTTCAGTCTTTCAGTGAGTTAACAGATATGTATTTGGCCTGTAGGTCTGGGATATGAGAATATGAAATCAAAGCCTTTCCTTTGGGAAGTTCACAGGCTTACAGGGGAAACAAGACAGAGCTAACTCTGCAGAAATGTCTCCAGAACCTGAGAGCAGTTTCACCAACACATTAGAGTAATCAGCAGATGGCTTGGAACCCAGTGGCACTCAATAAACCCTTCTTGGTGGACTGACAGTGCAGATTGGCAAGTATAGATAGGTCAAGGCTAAGTGAATTTATGGATGACAATTTCACAACAGATAAGAGAGAGAGGATCATAAATATCCAGGCTAGATCTCAAACTCTGGGAGAAGCCACGGAGAAGTTAATAAGTCATTGACAAAATAGTCATTTGCACCAACTGACTTTGGTCTGATACAGACTACTAAGCTATTAGCTCATGGGTCCCACCCAGTGTGTTGTGTTCTTATGAGTGTGTGCGCGTGGTGGGGTGGAGAGGGTCATGGGAGGCTTCTTGAAGGTGTTGCCCTAGAATCAATGTTGACTTCAGAGAGAAAGGCAGCCTGGGAGGTAGCCACACACCAACTAAAGTAACCAGTGGTTTCCTTTTCTTCTCTAGGAGGTCACAAGCACCAAATTGGATGTGTTCAATGCCAACAGCAACCTCGATTCTGGGCCTCTGCCCATGTTCCCCTTGGAGCAGCTGGTGAACAAGCCTGTTGAGGAACTCCCTGAGGGTGTGGACCCCAGCAGGAAGGAGGTGGGTCAGACTCTTGAAGGAGAACAAAGAAGACATGGCTTGTCCATTTGTTGGTCAACACTAGTTGATCCCCAGATTGGGCTCTGCAAGTGATTACGTGCTGGGGATGCCCTGGTGAACAAGACAGACTGGATCCCAACTTCATGCCAGCTTATATCCCTGGGGAGAGAGATCAGAGGAGCCTGATTACACTGTCATTTAATTTCAGGGCTGATAAATGCCAGAAAGGTGAAGTACAGGGGCCAAGAGTATTACAAAGAGGAGCCTGATTTAGTCAGAGAAGATTTCCTTCTGAAAGGTGAATAGGAATTATTGAGGCAAAGTGAGTTATTCCTGGAGAAGGGACAGCAAATGTGAAGCCCAGAGGCAGGGAATAAGCACAGTGGGGCGAAGGTGCAAGGTGGCCTGAGTGGCTGCAGCGTTGAGAGCTGGGGAGAGAGGCGGGGCTGAGCTGGGCAGTGCCTTCTACCCCACATTAAGGATTGTATTGTCTATCCTGAAAGTGAAGGGTAGTCATTATGGTTGAAGCAGGGGAGTGACAGTCAGATTTACATTTTTAAAAGATCACTATAGCTGCTCAATGTAGAATAGACTAGGAGGTGGCAAGAGCAGCCATAGGGAGACCAGTAGGGAAAGTATTACTGCTGTCAGGCTGAGAGATAGGTGGGAGCCTAAAATAGACCATGATGGAGGGGGTGGAGAGAAGGAGATGGCTTAGAGAAATATTTAGGAAGTGAAATCAATGACACTTGTTAATCACTGGATAAAGAGTGTAAGAGGGAGGGGAAAATAGTGTCATTCTCCGAGATAGAAAACCCTGGGTCAGACTGAGCTGAGGAGTACGGCAAGCATGAGTTTAGTGGTAGCTACATCCTTTGAGGCACCTGGAAGACAACCAGGTTGAGATACATGTTCGGTGCGCAGGCAATTCAGAGGAACACTGGGGCAGAGATGTGAATCCAAGACTCATCAGCATGTGGTCCATCTGGTAACTGCAGTGTAGGGCCTGCGTGGATCACTTGGGGAGAGAGCACAGCAAGAAGAGCTTGTTAAAAACACCTTTCTAATATTCATTCCCACTTCGTGAAGATCCACAATAGACTTCAAATCTAGCTTAGGGATGTTGAGAGGAGAGAAAATTTACACTGTGTATAGTCATAAAAAAGTCTTACAAATGCACTAAGGAATTTACAGAAGTGAGATATGTAGTTTCTTATATGTGTAAGTATATTGTTCTCAGAATATTTCAATCCTGCCTTTTACCTTGGAGAGCATGTTCATGTATTCGCTCCTGGATTGTCTCATCTGTGGGGTGGCTGGAAGGCTAGAGACACCTGTGCTTTCACTGTAACATTGGGATGATCCCAGTGTGAGTGAGCTTAGTCCAGCCCCTGGTACCTAGAAGGTACTCTGCAAATGAAAGCTGTTACTATCATTGCCTGTTCTACACCCGAGAAAACTGAGATCTAGAGAGGGGAAGTGACTTGCCTAACGTCACATAACTAGTTTGTTGCAAAGCCAGAGCACGAACCAGGTCTTCTGAGCCCCACTGTTACCATCATGTGATCCGGCATAAAGGAAGTATTTCTAAAGCAAAGGGCAGCCAATGCTATTGAACCAGAGGATTGACAGGGGGCTGAAATGGATTGCTAATTTTGAATGGAACAGACAGACTTGGCATCAAAGCAGCCCTACCATGGTAGAAGCAGTCAAAGAAGGCTTAGATTCTTTTTAAAAAATCAGTTGTCTGTTGCGGACTTTTTAGCACAAAAGTAGGGTGCATTCTTTTGGGAAAGCTGAGAGTTCAATGGCAAGTGGGGAAGGTGGGAGAGGTTTTCAATCCTCTCTGGCTGCTCCAAGCTTGGAAGGTGAACCAGTGACAACAGTGGAGTGGTGGGTTTGGCTGCAGGCAGTAGCAAGAGGGTAATCTAAGTGTTTGAGCACTGGTGAGTAAACCACACGGAGGCGGATGTGGGCATGGGTGAGGCTGGTAATCAGCTGGCAGGACCACAGGGTTCAAGAACAGGACCAATGGAAAGATACAAGTCCACTGGGATGGGCAGTCCCTGCTATTTAGCCTGAGGGGTCAGAGTCCAGCAGTCTTGAAAAAGTTGAGGTGCCAGCCTGGCTAGACCAGAGAGGGCACTGTGGAACCACTAGCAGAGACATAGGTAGGACACAGCAGCAACAGCTATGATGAACCTGGGAGAGGGTGCTACAAACAGACTTGGGGTATGGCAGTTCTTCCCCATCCACTGATGTCCAAACCATTCATATTTACTCTCTTCTTCCAAAACAAGGCCTTCCACTGCCCTGTCTGGGGGAGTGGGGAAGGTTCCCAGCATCCAGCTCCCAGGAGGCTTGAGGAGAGAATGCCTGGGGTGGGAGGAAAATCTAATGCTTGGAGAAGTGGAGCATCAGACCCCCCTGAGCTTGAAATCCACCTACAGCTGTTTCCCAAGAAGCTGTTCAATTCAGGGCTTTCTATGGGAGTCAATAAAACGTTCCCCATGGCAACTCCATTTAGCAGAGCAGCCTGTGTTAAAGGAAACCCACTGTTCTCACCTCTACCTTGTCCCCACCTCTTGGCGCTTGGGGGAGCAGAGAGATGAAGGCTTAGAGATGCTGTTTTATGCTAACTTTAATTCAGGGTCCTTAATTGAGGGTGCCTTGAGGGTATGTAGTTTGCCTTAAACAGTATCACTTATCATCTTAGAGTTGGGAACAGTCAGTTATTTCATCTTATGGCTGAAGATACCCAAGGCCTAGAAAGGTAATGATTCCCAGTTGTGATTTCCAAGCCAAGAGTAAAAAGGTAAAATTATGATATCTAATCTTCTAGATCATTCACAGGATGAGAGAAGCCAGTACAAGTCATTTATCCATATATTTTGTTTTCTACTCAATCAGCTAGGCAAAATTTGACTCTGAATTTGTTCCTTGACCTTCCTAGCTTCTCCTCTTAGAATCTTTCCCCACCTCAGTTGTACCTTCTGCTGCTACCCTCTAAGCAAAACCTACTCCTACAAAATAATCTGGCTGATAAGTTCATAATGGAATATAAAAGACTGATGAGGTTTAACACGTTGTCTTTTCACCAGGAACAAACCTTTAAGCCAAGAGGGAGGAAGCTATCTATGATAAAATTCTAGCCAACTGCAAGTGTAATCGTATACCTTGTAGGTTTGGGAGGGAAAGATGACAACAAGAAGCCTTTATAGTATGCCTGAAACCACTCTAACAAGGTAGAGTCAGTGTGGTACAGGAGAGCGTGTACTGGAATCAGATGACCTTGACTTTCTTGAACTTTAGCTTCATTACCTGAAAATGAGAATATTCAAATCTGCCTCAGTGTCTTTGTAAGTGCTACAGTAGTACATGTTAAGTTAGATTGCTGTTTTGTTCTGTCCATTAGGGCCAGAGTGGGCCCTACTTCCCTTGCTGCCAGTCTACTAACTTGATCCAAAGCAAGGTAGGGCCCAGGAGGGAGAACCCTCCCAAGGGTGATGGGCTTTCACTAGAAGAGCCACATGTCCTGTGATAGCAATGAAGTCTTATATATCCAGACTTGAGCAGATACCCATCTAGGGCTCATGAGCTTACTTTCTGGGTCAGGCTTAGATTCACTGTTTAAGTGAAGGGAGATGAACAATATACCTTGTTTTCAATACCCTTTCATATGTAGTATTATTTTCATACTCATAAAAGCAAGTAAAAATTGGCCTTTAAGAAATGTTTTCCATTTTATAGAGAGGAAAACCAAGGCCTGGAAAGAGAAGCAACGCCTTGACCAAACTAAGTCAAATGTCCTAATTCTTATTTCAGGGCTAATGTGAACTTGATCCTGGTAGGAAAAAAAAACTCAATTTACCATGTTACCATCCTTTTCACCATGTTACAAATTCAGGGATCAAACCTCTGGAATCCCAAAATGCCACACCCCCCTCCTCCTCCCCGTCCCTTTCCTGGCTCTCCTGACATTGCTAGTTTTTGCTCTTCATTTGATTGACTGTATGCCACACCTGTATGACTCATCAGAGCAAACCATGGAGAAGAACATAACTTTTGCCCTCTGGTCCCTCTCCTCTTCTAGGAGCATCTGTCCATTGAAGATTTCACTAAGGCTTTTGGCATGACTCCAGCTGCCTTCTCTGCCCTGCCTCGATGGAAACAACAAAACCTCAAGAAAGAAAAAGGACTATTTTGAGAAGGAAGAGTAGCCGTGGTTATAAAACAGTACCCTACCCTACCTACCAGCTTGTGGCATTCTGTTTGATAACTGGTATTAGACCTCTGCCAATTGAAGTGAAATTACAGTTGTGCCTATGAACAGCAGTCTGTGGCAATGCCACTTTTAATAATCTACCTATTCCTTCAGAAAGATGATACCTCCACAAGGAGTCTGTGGTCCCAATTTCAGCTCCTAAGAAGGTGGCTGGATTGTTTCTATCTTGAGGTGTTGCATCATTTTTAACCATCCTGTTCTATAGCTTTCCCTTCTTAGAAGAGCAGCCAAACACTCCATGGAACATGAGTTCTGAGGCACCAGCCCAGGTTTTTCTCTACCATGACTCATTTTTATCTATGGCAAGTGGGCTAAAGCATTTGGAAGGTTTACATCTTTCCCAGAGTAATGGTTTTTCCTTTTCACATGTATCTTCCTCACCACCTTACTTAGGTGGTAAGTTAAAGGGTTGAAGGAGAGTTGAACGGCCTAGGAGATTGCCCTCTTACTTAAGTTTTACAATATTCCCTAAATAGTACGCAGTGTGAGCAGCACGTCCACTGTGTCTATGCTAAAGGCAAGTATGAGATGCAAATGCTATTTCATCCCCCCCCCCCGCCCACCTTAATAATAAGGTGGAGGAAGAGCTTTGCAAAGGCCAATGCTAGGTTTACAAACTGTTACCCAGAAGCCTCTGCAAAGCTTCACAGGCTCCTCAGATGAAAATAACAGGAACCAGTGGTGACTATGGCCAAACATTGGTTTGCCATTCCATTTCCTTTAAGATGTAGCAGTGCCGCAAGGAAGTCCAAGTCAGAAAACCAAAAGAAGGTGATTTCCACAACTTTAAACAATCGGTTGTTAAAAGTGTCTGCAAGAAATGTGTCCTTTTCAGAAATAACAGTCGAACCAACAGAAGGTTAATAAAGGCTTTAATTTCACACACACAAAAAAACTCTATGCATAATTTAAAAAGGAAACAAAAGGAAAAATCGTAAAGGATACAGAGGAACAGTTCTGCTAAAACACAGATAAAAGTGCCGCTCCATACAAAACAACATGAAGAATCAGAATCAAAAGTCACTCTGAACACAAAGAAAAAAAATCACCTCACAAATAATGTGGCCACAGCTGCCAGCAAACCTGGTAGTGGCTCAGTTAGGCAAAGTGTACGAACCTCGCTTCTGTTTTCCTCTCCCTAAGCATAAAGAAACAACACTGACAATAGGCCAGAGATGTTAGGGAGGGAAGGAAAAGCTCAGAGGAAGGGAAACCTGGGGATAAGAGGTGTGCACACCCACATGTGGTTTCACTCTTTGCACAGGCCCACTCTGTTTTTGAAATAAACCAGTTCAGCTGATTGCTCTTCTTTGTTCTGACATTTGACCTGACAAACTTGGATCCTGATCCAGACCCTCCTCATCCACTCTATTCTTATGCCAGTGGACACACCTATACTTTTAACCTCTGTACTTGAAGTCCAGTATTACTAAAATCAAATGTTTATATTCATACTGGCACACTTTTTAATATAAACTTCAAAACCTCAGACACATAACAGGCATGGAAAGGAAACAATTTACTAATTGTGTATAAATATGATACAACAAAAGAGGCTGCCTGAGGTCTGGTAATCCAAGAATGCCATAAGGTAGTCAATGACTGTGATACAACACAGCAAAACAATTCTGCCACAAAACTCTCAAGGCCTAACAAACCATAGTTTTCCAATAAAATGTATATTTTTTTCAGATGTTAATAAGACATATCAATAGAGACAAAATTAGAATTCTGAAGTAATGCAATAGAAAGATGTTAGAGGGCAGAAAAATCTGTTGTTTAATTTGTGCACACTTGCTTAGTGAAGAGCAAAATGCGGAGGAAAATGACATATCCGTTTTATTGGGACACTTTTATGTGATTTGCATCTGGTGCTGGGTTGATGCTTTTTCTAAAAATCTTCCTATATATACAAGAGCCACATGTACTTGGAGATCTAGCTCTGTTTCCTTAATTTAAAACAAAAGACCACCTCAGGGGGTCAATTAAATCAAACAGGGCCCCCCCCCACCGCCCAAAATTGGATAACTAAGTATCCACTGCAGTCATTGCAGAAGACAGAGAAGAGGGAGAAGGATGATATTTTTATTTGTTTTAATATAACCTCTTTTCAGTAGATAACAAGTGAGTTTACAAACTACCTGTTTTTCTCTTTTATTTAGGTGTTTCCAGATAATTCTCATTATACAACTGTATCTGTAGCTGTACATGTACTTATGTAATGGTAACTGCAGTATGCAAGAATAAGTAAATTCATGGATTATTTTGCTAAGGTTTTACATTTTAAAGTCTCTCTTTCAGAAGAATTTTACATTTGATCAAGGAGAGAAAAAAAGAAATGTGTAGTCTAATATTTGCCTTCCAGAGTTAATTAACTGATCTGTAAGTACCACTAAATACTTAAAATGTAAACACATTTACATTTGTTGTATTTGTTACTGAGCCTTTTAAGTTAGGCTTGGAATTAACAGACCATAGCAAGTAAACAAATAGCTTTTGGAATCAAAATATAAATAGAAGACCAATTCATGAATTTGCTTCTTATTCCATCTTGCTGGGACAAAACTTATGAGTGTGCACACACATATAAATATATTCCTACGAAAGAGAGTCTATCTTCTCACAGGCCTAAATTATAGTCATGGCTACTAGGGGATAATAAATAGTATGCAACTTCCCAATTCTGCATAATATTAGGGGATAAAAATCAACAAGTTTGAAATTTAGTTTTATTTTTCCCTTACAAAAAATTCCAACTAAGATCAAAACGCTGTATCCAGAACTAATTAATATCAAGTTCCAATTCAATGTCATTTAAAGTAATGTAACCATACATTTGGTATTTTCAATAGGAAGGTTAATTAGGTATTATGCAGACTGCCTGGAACTGAAGCACTCGTCTCCCAATCTAACTTGTCCCTTCCTGGCCCAAGTAGGCTAACTGCTCCATCCCCCGATTCTGGGCAAACTGATCATACTGTGCAAAAAAATAATATATTATCTATTTATAATTTTTAAATATATATAACCACCTCAAAAAAACCCAACAAACCCCATCAATATTGTCCAGCTGAAATCTCCATTTGTAGTCAAAGAAGTAAGTTAAAGGAGTAAAGGAAGAAGAAGGCTGGTAAGGCCACAACGATGGACAGACATCAAGTGAATTCAAGTCCCAAACCTAAGTACGTGAGTAGTGAGATAACTCATATACTCCAGTAACTATCTTCAACTAACAAGTCCTGCTCAAGACATGAAGATCAAACCAGGTTTCTCAGCCAAGTGTACTTCCAAATCATACACACGTGCAAGCTATGAAAGCAATTCAAATGAGGCTGCTTCATGAGACAATCTAGGCTTACAGCATTATTTCTATTCTTCTCTATGTCTTAATGCAGCCCTCACTTCAAACCGTTCCCAATATTTAACAGTGCCTCTCAAAGCTCTCAAATGCACAGAGAGGTAAGAGAATAACTAGCCAAAAAAATTTGATCACCATTTCACTCACTTATGAGAAAACCAGTTATTTTCAAGAAAAACAAAACAACCAAAAGAGGCTCCTGGTAGAAATGAAACAAAACTTTAAAAGCTAGTTTTGACAACAAATATTTTCCTCTGCACTAAACTACCCCTGCATATCCTACCACTGTACCACTTTGGAACTTTCACTACAATAATGTACGTAGGCAGATAATAGGAAGCAAAGCATTTATCAGTAGTTAAAAAAGTGCTGAGGCCATTTACAATTCAAAGATTCAAAATTTTAGAATAGTTACTATGTCAGAACACATCCAAGTTCCAAGAGTGGGACTGAAGCTCTCTTAAGGCAATCTTCCAGAAAAGATGTTGTATCTTCTGTGATGATGGGTTTTAAAATATTTTTAACTCCTGAAAACCTGACGTGGTTTTTGTCCTTATCTCAGAACTGAAGAATAATTCCCTCGTTTATAATAAAAGCAAGAAAAAGCATGAAAGAAAATAATGAAGGTTTCATTTTGTTATACTTGTCTGTGCGATCCTAATGGTACTGGGCTCACAAAATTATTTTGTGGACAGAATTCCACCCTCAAACTCATTCTTTATATGGTTTCATAAGCTGCTTAACCCAGCTGCATAATGTAGCACTTGATGTTTCATCCCCACTTAGCCTCAAGTCGGAGCACCTAAAAAGTAAGACAAATATATTACGCACCTTTGTTATTTGTTAGTTCTTGGGGTAACCTAAACCAATCACATTTTAATTCCCACCTTATTTTAAGGGCAAAGCCAGACAGCAAATGATTAAATGCTCAAGCTTTATCCTATAGCTCAAGTACTTAATTTCACACTTGCAGTAGGGCTTTTAGCTTTAGTGGTCCAGAATTTTAGCTGTAACAAAAGAATGCTTCTCTTGTCCTGTGTCTGAGAGACAGAGATGCTAGCATTCTTCCTTATCCCTAAGTATTCCTGCTGGGGAGTCCCAATTGGAGAAATATTATTTTTCTACCTTTTAAAGTTTTGGTTGCAATCCATTAGGGTAATGCTGCTCCGTGGAAGAATGACACAGAAGAAAATAAAAGATTCTATCTTCATCTCCATAATAATATAGATGATATATAATAAACATACTGTGTGAAGAAATTTCTTTAGAGAAAACACAAAGTGTACAATGAATATCAAATGTGGGACCATACGCATTCCAAAGCACCAACAATCCATTTCTTGGGACTGCATGTAAACAGCAAAGACATTACAAAATCACGAAATCTAAAAAAAAAATCTCAAGTCAGGCGACAGCAATGCCCCCCTCTTGCAAGGAGAACAAACTGTCATTAGTGTAACATGGAGAGCTGGCTTTCCAGTGAACTTTACTAATAAGAAAACACACATGAAAGGTTACAGACTTGAGTGAAACTACTCAAGAAACATAAAAGCTAAAAGCCAACTGATAGGTGTATCTTCACACATTTCTCAGGTGAATGGACTCTTTGACACCTTCACTTCTTCTCCAAACTGCTGTGCTATTAATTATGAGCAGGCATACCCTCATGGCTCATCCTAACTCTTTAAGGCTCCATTCATCCCGTGCGTGTGTGTGTATGTACATATATAGTTATATATTTACAACACGTATTCCTAAGACAAAAGGAAGTGCCACTCTTGTAGGAGAAAAAGAGGATGTGAGACCAAGGTTTCCATAAAATAGCATGGAGCATTCTGCGTAACTCCAATTTTCGTCTTTTGGTTTGGCCCTGAGCTGTTTGTTGCTCCCGCATCAAGTAGAATTCCAAATTCTCCTTGGGCAGAGGAAAGGTGAGGTGGGTGGCAATAAGAGAGAATACACAGTGCACATTGCCATCCCAGGAGTTTGTTCCTCACGAGGCCTGACGGGTAGTCTTCCCTGCTTCGATGCTAAGTGCCTGAGAGTTCTTTTCTGTTTCCAGCAGCTCATCAAAGATCTCTCTTAAAATAAAACAAACAAAAAACCCCCCCAGGAAATTTAGTAAGCAGAACCAAAGGATAAACAAGAGAAAAAGCAACAGAAAATAGATGCTGATAAAGCCTGCATAATCCCATTTGGTGCCTACATTTTATTAAATAAGCAGCTCACTCATCTGATCACCATCTTAACCTCCTTTGTGCTGATTTTTGAGAATGGGGGGAACTGGCAATAGCTAGCTTTAATGAAAATGCTATGTAGTTCCCATCCATATGAATCAGATCTTCTAGCTAATAAAACTGGAAGACAAAAAGGTTCGTGACAGGACAGCTTCTATCATAAAACAAACTGTCTTAAGTTCCATATCTAGATACTACTGTGTGATGAGTAATTAATGCTAAGAGAGAAAATATTCTGGACTTATAAGGAACATTTTACCCTCAAAAGAAAAATAAAGAGTTCAGGTGATTTTTAACCCATTACTATGAATCTGGCAAAGTTTCTTACTTGTGCATATAAAAGAAGATATAACCACTCCGATCCCGGTCACTCTGCACGGCAGCCTCTTGGATTTTAGATACCTCCAGGTCATTGTAAGTAAACCACGCCTGCTTCTTAATGTCATACACATCACTAATGTAATGACCTGCAACAAATAAAATTTTAAAACTGAGGTTTTTAAACACATACTGAATTTTTCTTAGGTACAGGAAGTTTGAGAAAGAGAGAAATAGTTACCACATCCATCTTACCCCAATGATGTTTCTAAAAACACACAGAGCATTAGGGAGGAATATAATTTATCAAAAAAGGCATCCTGCCTTTTACTCGGGGGAATTTAGGTCATTTATGAATAGAGAAATAAAAACAGTTACATCTATTTACACAATTCATATTGAATGTGAACAAAAAGAGATTTAGAAGTTTTTTTCTTGATGTATTCAACTTACACCCCACAAAGCCAGTCAAAGAACAATGTAATAAGGAGCAAATGCTGGCTACTTCATTTATAAAATGCTGAAATCAGGACGTCCATTTACCTGAAGAAGAAGTGCTACCAATGTGACTGACAACACTGATGAGCCGATAGGAATGAGGAAGATTTCCTGTCTGGAAAACAGAAATGGGCATAACTTTTAACTCTTCATTTGAATAAAAGCAAAGCACTGAATTTAAATTTATCAAAGCTGACATGGTAAGCTTCAATGTGTGGTGCAGTCATACTCAATAATAAAAATCTAGTGGTTGTAATGTTGATACCCTCTTTCCTGAGAATTCCACTCCAACTAAGAATTCATCCTATGGAAATAATTCAAAGGAAGAAAACAGCGTATGTATCAAATTATAGACTATAGCATTATCTACTGAAAAGCTGGAACAATATACCCAGTAATAGTTGACTGGTTAGTGGTATATCAATTCAATGCAATATTATTCAGTTATTATATTAAAGGAAATGATGTGGATCAGCAACATATTAACTTGTTTTTCAAACCCACATGAATGTACATAATAGCTGTAGCTCTGTAAAAATAGTTAACAGGTACTGTATAATAGAATGAAAAAATAAAAAAGAGTTGCTGTGTTGCTGAAGGGATTACCAGAGAACCTTTACATTTCAAATATTTTTTAAATGCCGTTAAAATATTGTTAGAAAAAATAAATAAAACTGAAAAGTGATACTCATGAAATGTAGGCAGCACTATAAAGTAAAATTTTGGAAAGGAATATAGCTATATATAAACCAGAAACTATTAAAATGTTCATAAACTTTGATGCATCATTTACTTCTGGGGATTTATCTTAAAGAAGAAAATCCAAAATATGGAAAACAGTATAATCATACACAGTTTCCAAATGTATAATTTATTACAGTGAAAAAATAGAAACAACTTAAACAAATACTCAATGTTAGTTAAAAATTAAATAAGTAGGATGTTCATTTGAGGGAATGATATTATAGCCATTAAAAATAAGACATGGGCAGTGCATGGGCAATATATATAAACAAAATGTTGTATCCCCATAATATTCTGAAATAAAAAACAAACAAACATCACACTGTGCTAAAAAAAAAATAAATAAAAAACCAAACCAAAACAAACAAATAAAAGATCCTTACCTCTGATGTTACAGATAAAAAAAAAAAAAAGATGCCTATAAATAATTAATCTTTAACAAACAGGATAAGCCGGATAGGGTGGCATGCACCTGTGGTCCCAGCTACTTGAAAGGCTGAGGTGAGAGGATCCCTTGAGCCCAGGAGTTCAAGGCCAGCCTGGGCAACATGGTGAGACTCCTGACCCTAAAAACAAAACAAACCAAAACAAAAACCCCCAAAACAAAAAAACCCAAACAGGATAAAAACTGTACTTATATTATGACTTTTTAAAGCATATGTGGAGGTGGGTGTGACAAAAGAATATGTCAAAATGCCAGCAGTAATTGTGTTAGGATTGTGGGATCCTGGGTAATTAAAATTTGGGGGGGAAAGGCAATTATTTAAGGAAAAAAAGGTAAAAAAAAAAAAAAGTTCAGCGTGCTCTAGTTAACATTAATTCAACAGTTTTCACTGAGCAACAAACAACTAGTTTTAGTATTTAAGTACAAAGATAATAGTTCCACTTGGTGGAACTAAAGGTAATTTAATATATGCATGCCTTTACACAGTTCTTATCTTACATGTACATAAGGTGGTCGGGAAGCATTTGTTTTTATTTTGTTTTGTTCTGTTTTTTAAAAAAATTTTCATTTTTTACTCCAGGCAGTTGCAGTAGGGGAGAAAGCCCTCCCCTGCCTTTTCTTTGAGATGGGGTTTGCTCTGTCACCCAGGCTGGAGTAGCAGTAGCACCATCATAGCTCACTGCAGCTCCAGCAATCCTGACTCAGTCTCCCAAGTAGGTAGGAGTAGCTGGGACTATAAGCATGTACCACAACACCTGGCTAATTAAAAAAAAATTTTTTTTTAGAGACAAGGTCTTACTATGTTGCTGAGGCTGGTCTCGACTCCTGGCCTCAAACAATCCCCTTGCCTCAGCCTCCCGAGCTGTTGGGATTACAGGCATGAGCCACTGTGCCTGGCTCTTGTTTTGTTTTGTTTTGTTTTGAATCTTATATGTAAGAAATGAAGAGCAAATAACAAGAGAAAATGAAGACCATCTGATGGCTGCCAGACGGGCAGAAATGAACCTGCAATGGACACTGAAAGTGGGGCCTGTGAAGATAAAGAGCAGGAGGAGTAACACTGACAATTTGACTGATTCTCCTCAGGGATAAAAAAATTACCTCAGCATTTCTTTTCAGTTCCTCAGCTTCAGCTTCTGTGTATTCCATATCAAAAACATCCTCATTTCCAGAGTCCTCATCAGAACCCAATGTATCCAGAAAAGAGTTGTTAAACTCTGAAAAACACAAAGACAAACTCTTGTAAAAGTTCTTGGAATAGACATAAGATATAATCAGGAAGAGAAAATAGCTTGAGGTACATATTTTATCATCCTAAGAAAACATAAAATGTAATATTATTAGGGTTCCAATGTGCTCAGCCTACTCTGGGGAATAACACTGCATACACATGTAGCTGTAAAATAAATATATTTTCTTTTAAATATATTTATATAAGGGGATATAACCCTTATAAGAAAGGAATAAAATTGAAAAAGAATATAATCTTACAGATAATCTAATTTCACTAAGTTCCATATCACATAAACTATGCGATATAGATTTGAAGTACTTGGTGCATATTATAGGTTCCACTAGCAAATATAAATTATCCTCACAGAAAAGAGACCATAAAAAGCTTAATATTCTTTTGTTTTCATTAATATTAAATCACTTCTTGAAATATAACAAAAAATAAGGGAAACTCAAACTCTTAAATTTCACTTAATATACACTAAACAAACAAATCCAAGATTCATCTTTTCTTTAATAATGTGTTTCCATTGGAAGAATCCATCTTTACTAATGATTTTAAATAAAGAATACCAGAAGCATTTGTAAATAAATGGTTATTTGCTACAAAATATAATTTGCTCCACTAAAATCACAGTATAGTGTTGTTTTAAAGACATGAACAGCTATGAATGGACAGAAAAGAAAAAGAGACTAATTATAGCATCAAAATTCTGGAAACTGAAATGCATGGGTGGCTGACTCAGCAGACCTAAGAAACTCAAAGCTGTATCCTAAGCCAGCAATGGAAAAGTTGAGAACCAATCCAATTTACATCACTGAATGTCCAAAAGACATAAGACATGATTCCTACATCCACTTCCCCCAGCTTCCTATCTCTGTGGACTTCCAGTATCTAGTTCACATATTAGTTCTGCCAAATGCCATGACTGTGTGAACTTTATGTACTGAATACGCACTCATGGCTTTGCTCACTGACTTCCCCAGAGTGAGCTCTTGAAAATTCATGGGGAAACTGAAGCTACATTATGTTCTCCCAGAAGTCTTAACAGTGGTAATATTACTCTTTCATTAAACAGATAGATTTTTCTTATTTAATTTTTCAAAATTAAAAAATATATTGTTAAGGATATGGATATAGATAAAATCATTTTAAAAATCAACCTAAAGATGAATACAAATATTAGAATAGTGGTTTCCTCTGGGAGGGAGGGGAAAAGGAGATATATAGGAAACTTCTAAGGTTCTGTTTCTTTATCTGGGAGATGTTCAAATTTCTTATTATTAAAAAACATATTTTATATGCTTTTCTAATGTGTGATACCTTTTTTTTTTTTGAGACAAAGTCTTGCTCTATCACCCTGGCTACAGTGCAGTGGCATGATCATAGCTCACTGCAGCCTCAAACTCCTAGACTCCAGCCATCCTCCTGCCCTAGCCTCCAGAGTAGTTGGGATTACAGGCACGTGCCACCATGCCCGACCAATTTTTTCTATTTTTTAGTAGAGACAGAGTCTCATTCTTGCTCAGGCTGGTCTTGAACTCCTGACCTCAAGCGATCCTCCCATCTCAGCCTCCCAGAGTGCTAGGATTACAGGCGTGAGCCACCATGGCTGGCCTATGTGTGATACATTTCACCATTAAAAAAATGTAATTAAAATGACCTCCATACCTTGAAGACTTAACTCTGTAGCTCTTTTGAGGTCATCATCTTCTTTCTGTTCCCAAGCCTCCTAAAGGGACAGGAACAAAAACTAAGGTATTTAAAGAGGTATTGATTAAACTTATTTAATGAAGATAAAATCAGCTTTCTATGGAAGCATTTGCTAATAATGCTTTCCACAACCTTATGGATGTTTGGAGTACCTTTTGAGGGATGTGGAGAAGTTCTTTACTTTTTTCAACACTGTCCTCTTAAAACACAACCTTGGAAGTTAAAAAGGCTTAAATGTCATTTCCTCTTATCCAGTGACATTTGGCTTGCCAACCAAAAATCATTCAATGTGACATTATAATGTAATTCCTTCCTTCTTATATGTATAAAATGCCTGGCACATAATGGAAAATTAGCAAATTGCTGCCTTTCCTTTTCCCCTGATTTATAGCATTTATCAATTTCCAAGGCATAAATAAAATACTCCCACTATGGTCAATTTCAAACAAACCACATGACACTGAATGCAGAGTTGGGAAGAGGGGTATACAGTCAGCTCTCCTGAGCCAATGGTCAGCCAGGTCTAGCATACCACTCGCCCTAAGTCTATGACAGCAAGATGAACATTTCCCCAAGATATAATTCATAGGTTTCTATTTCTATTCTTGCTAAAGAAACCAAGACACATAGTAGATGCTTGGTAAATACTAAATGAATGCCATTGACGGTTACTTTTCTGATATATTTGAGGTTCTCTTAGAAAAAAATAGTACCTCTAATATCTCCTGAAAATGTCTCAAACTAGATGACTATTTTAAACAAACAGGGAAATGTTGACTATAACAAAAAAATTTCCGTCTTCATCTTCAGAGAAAAGATAATTCACAAATGATGCACGAATAAAGGGAAAAAATATAATTTAATCAGTTATTTTACACTTTTAAGATTTTATTTACTTTATACTTTTTTCAGAGTAAGTCTATTCTGAAACCAAACAGTAAAAAGATTCCCTTTTAGTTATCAATAGAATGATGCAGGTATACCAAACTAAAGACACTACTTCTTATTACCCTACCCTCACATCAGAGAAAAACAGGATAGTTGTATCTGGGTCAGTGGACAAGAAATAGGATATATGTTTTTTATCTATGAAAAAGAGAGGCATTGATTTTTTTTTTTTTCTATAGTATACGGAACTCTTGCTGAGAAACCAGACCTTGGTCATTTATATTAAAAGTCAGTTTTCTAAAACAAATGACTACTATGTACTATTTGTAAAATAGTTTGACATACATATATATTGAAGACAAGTTAGCTAGAGTAGTATTCCTTATAAATAAAAGGATATAGAACAACTGATTCTGAAATGGTTTTAAAGCAGCAGTTCTCAATCTTGGCTGCCCATTAGAATCACTGGGAGAAGCTTTTTTTTTTTTTTTTAAAGAACTTACAATAAGTTGTATGGGAGAAGCTTTTAAAAATCAAGATTAAAAGAAGAGATATCCAGATGCCTATACCACACCTTAGATCAATCACATCAGAATGTCTGAGGGGCAGAACGATCTAGGCATCAGTATTTTTTAAAGCTTCCCAGATAATAATTTGAATGTGCACTTAAGACTGAGAACCACTGGTCTAAAGAAATTAGATTTCTTTTTTTTGAGACAGGGTCTCACTATACGGCCTGGGCTGATCTTGAACTGGGCTCAAGTGATCTTCCCGCCTTAGCCTCCTAAGCAGTTGGATTACAGGCATGAGCAGATTTCTTAATGTGATCATCTACAAGCATAAAATTACCCATTCATTCTAGGGAGTCTTGGTAAATTTTCACTAAATTGCACAGGATTAGATAACCATGGATTGCACAGGATTAGATAACCATGACAATACCACCTGTAAGTCTGCTATCTCAGGTAACTGCAACAGTGCAAATCAACCAGCATAAAGTAAAAATTGAAGAATAGATTACTTCATAAAGAAAAGAACAGATAAATGTTCTATTACTAAAATCTGAAAATTAGATTTTATGTTATTTTGAGACGGGGTCTTGCACTCCTGGGCTCAAGCAATCCTCCCACCTCGGTCTCCTGAGTAGCTGGGATTATAGGCACAAGCTACCACATCTGGCTTGAAAATTAGATTTTAGATATACCTCTGAGAATCTTCTGTTCAAATAATTTGTAAGAAAGAATTTATATTGTGAGAAAATGACCAAAACAAATACATTGCCTTAACTATTAATGATAAAATCATGGTGGTATACTGACTGTTTCTAGCTTGTAAAATAAAGTTGGATTGGGAATAATCTCTAATATCCCATCTTATTTTAGCATGCAATGAACTACAGTTATAGAAAGTAAGCAAGAATACATTTTGTTAAATTTGGATTTTCAAAAAAAGAAAAACTACCCATGTACTTGTTTGAAACCCAAAGCAACCCTCAAACAAGTTTTTTTTTGTATGTGGATCAATTACTTACCATACTATACATAAATCACCTAGAACAATGCCTGACACATAATAAGTGCTCAACACATGTTAGTTATTACTATTATTCTCTTTCTTGAGAAAAACAGGTACAGAGAAAGTAGCAATATAAGTATCTCTTACTTGCTCTTGAAGGCTCTGAGCCAATGCCTGCTGAAGCTCTTGTTCTTCCCTTTCACGGTCCATATCATACTGCTGAAGCCAATCAACCTCTCCCTGAGATCCTTCTGGAGTTTTGTTTTCTTTATTCTCATCACAGTCTTTAGCTACCTCAGTAAAACTGGCAGGATCTGAGAAAGCAGAATATAACATTATTTTGGGAATTCGTCTCTAATAAATTGAAATTCCTGGACTAGAGTGACATCTACTGTTCAGAGACGAATTTACTCTAACCTCACCTACAATTTGCTTGGGACATACAATTTCATCTTACTACATCTACATCAGGATTTCTCAACCTCAGTACTATTGACATTTTGGGTGGGACAAATTTTGTTGGGAGTAGGGGGGTGGAGTCTGTCCTGTGCATTGTAGAATGTTTAGCAGCATCCCTGGCCTCTACCTACCAGATGCCAGTAGCACTCATCTTCTACAGGTATGACAACCAAAAATGGCAGACATTGCTATATGTCCCCTGGAGGACAAAGCTGCCCTTGGTTGAGAATCAACATCTACAGCAATGGTTCTGAAACTTAACCGATCACCAGAAACACACTATGGTTAATGATGAGGAAGAACAAATAGCCATATTCATAGATCATAGTGTCATATGACCAAGTACTAGAAATAAAGCACTGTTTAAGAGTAAATGAAATAAGAATCAGGCTAAATTACTAAGTTAATATTGAGATCTTCCCATTTATTACACTGTATGTTAACTGAGCACGTTTTCATATGAATAATCAAACAAGTATTGTATATATTCTAAATCAAAAAAGCTAAGCAGAAAGTAGTAAGTACTGTACAGTCTATGGCAATATACAGTATATGTTTAAAACATTCATTCAGGGAGGTAAAAAAATTAATCTTTCATTTCTATTCTTTTTGTTCCTTCTTAATGAACTATGGCTAGCTGGGATAAATAAGATAGTCATGATTTTGTTCTAGTTATTTAAATTGAGAGCAAGAACATTTCATTATAATTTTTAATACTGATAAGAGTGGGGAGAAGAGGGTTCTTCCTTTTATATCAAACACTTTACCAAAGTGAAAAGTCTCATCTTAACAAGTTAAGAAAATACTCATAAATAAAGAATTTAACTGGTCAATGAGTATTACTTTTATGCATTCATGGTATACTGACTGTTTTTAAGTTATCATATGCTCTTTTTTGCTTTTTTTGAGACAGGGTCTTGCTCAGCCGCCCAAGCTAGAGTGCAATGGTGCGATTATAGCTCACTCTAACCTCGAACTTCTGGGCGCCAGTGATCCTCCTGCCGCAGTAGGAGTAGCTAGGACCACAGGCATGCACCACTAAACCCAGCTAATTTTTAAAAAAATTTTTGTAGAGATGGGGTCTCATTATATTGCCCAGGCTGGCCTTGAACTCCTGGCCTCAAGCAATCCTCCCACCTTGGCCTCCCAAAATGCTGGGATTACAGGTGTGAGCTACCACACTTGGCCAGTACTGCTTTCATTTTATTTTATTTTCTATTTTTAACATTTTATTAAAATGTAATTATAGCATCACTTTTGATGTCTAAAGATTGAGTACAATCTAAATGGTCAATCACAGTGAACAATTAAAATTATGACAAATTTGTGCTAGACTACTAATTAACCACTTAAAATGATGAGTACCTTTTAACAAAATAAAACACTCATAATAACATATGAAAACAGCAGGACACAAAAGTATGTATGTATATGTAGGACCTCATTTCTGTTAAAAATAAAGATTAGAAACAAAACTGGAACAAACAAAACTGGAAACAAAACTGTCAAAATTAGTTATCTCTAGGTTCTGAAGCTATGGGTAGCTTTTATTTTCTCATTAATAATTTTCCAGGCTTTCCAAATCTTCTATAAAACACATGTATTACTTTGATAACTGGAAAGAAAAGTTGGCATATTCTGCTGATACAGGCTGAATATAAACAGCAATTTGTTCCAGGGCTGAATACATTTACATTTCAAAAAGATACCATGAATTAATTCTTACGAATACTTCTTGAAGGCTCAGAATTTAAAACAAAGATCAGGACTACTAAACTTCTAAACAGTGATGGGTGTAAGGTAACAACCACACCTTAGGATCAAATTAGAGTTACTATGAGGAAGTATACCTATAAATTCATTAGGTGGGGGAGTTTATTCCAATAAGCTCATTAGATGTGGATTTGAAAATATTGAAAATCTCCATGAAAGCTGACCCAGAGAGCACTGAGCTAAATTCTACCTGGAACTTGGTGACAGTGACTAATTCCTCTCTAGCCATGAAGGAAGCTTGTCAGGCCAAAAGATTACCTACTTAATGTTGTAAAAAAAAAAGAAAAGAAAGGATTCTGCTGAATTTGATATATTTTGAAAGATGGACCAAAAAATCTAGAAAAATAGTTATGGGGAAGTAGCTAAAGTGGAAAGATGGGATACTTGAAATTATTGCAAACTCTTAAATATTTCTTGCACGGATTAGCCAGTGGTGGGTACCACGCATCCAGGATTTTTGAGGATTTCAAATATCCTATCCCTTTGCCCCTGTTAAACACACTCAAATTTTTGAGACCATGTGCCTCTATTTTTAACTGTGAAAATATGAATGCTGTATCTACCAGTGGTTAGAACTGTGAAATACCACAACCACAACGTCCAGAAGGGCTACTGACCACAGAGGTTCAAATGATCCTAACTACATTATATTCAGGTATATATAATTCCACTGCACTTTCCTGGCACACTTCAGCTGTGTTCCGAGAGTCAGCGATGCAGGCAAGAGGCATCATTTTATTGACCGTTCCTGCTCGTGGGATATGGTGCTCAGTCCCTGTCAAGGTACAGGGGCTCTGCAAACCAAGCCCGCCCCTCCCTCTTGAAGCCCAGAAGGCAGCAGTGCAGGTAACTGGAAATTGATGGCAGGTAAAACATTTTTCAATATAAAAATAAATGACTTCTCAAGAGCTCTTCCAACCTAGAGTGAAGAATATTTCTGAACACAGAGGTAGAATATTAGGACGTTTCAAAGCCCATTTTCAACAAGTGAAAAGACCTGGAATAAGACGAGTTAACGACCCAAGCTTGCCCTAGACATGGTGTGGGATGCAGAAAGTACCCAGAATGGCCCTGCCCTCAAGGGGCCATCAGTCTGGCCTCTGCATGGATCGGCAGCACCCAGAAGGCAGCCGGTGCCCGCGTCTTGTCTGATCCAAGGCTGCAGTCTAGGTATCCCAGGGATGGTGAGTTACCTGCAGCAAGTGCAGCTGGGCCATGAAGCGCCATGGCAGCTGGAGAAAGCACTGGTAAAGGCCACAGTCACTGCCGCCATGCCCCCATCCGCACCTGCCAGGCGATCACTGCCCCACATGGTCCAGAAGCACCGCTGCGGGGTCAACCACCTGAGCACTGTCCAATACTGCATTTTAAATGGATACTTTTCTGTAGCACAGATAACTCTGAAGCTCATAGCATCTTGGTTTTTAGATTCTAAATCAGCGACTAGTTATCATTTTGAATTGTATTGCTGAGGGAATATTTTATCACTAAAATAAACTGAATATTTATTAAAAGAGAAAAAAAAACCCTCAGAATTTATTAGGTGCAAAACTCTCAATTTTTTTTTTTCTTTTGAGACAGGGTCTTGCTCTGTCGCCTGGGGCTAGAGTGCAGTGGTGTTATCACAGCTCACTGGAACCTCAAGCGACCCTCCTGCCTCAGCCTCCCAAGAAGCTAGGACTACAGGCAAGTGCCATGATCCCAATTAAGAAAAAAACCACACAGTTATACTAGAGATGTCAATTAATTCTTCCTTTCCTCCATTATTAGAGAAACAGCTCTTCCCACGGCCTGGAAGGGGCAACTCAGAAGCCTATATGACCCTGCCTGTCCCTCTGGCCTTAGCTTACTGGACTGGGAATGGATTATTTGACTCAACCAATCAGATTATCTCTTCTGGAAATTTGGAACTGAGATGTATAAAGTTAGCTGATGATGAGCATTTCAAGTGGAAGGAAGATCTGAGGATTGAGGTTTGCCATCTTGAGGTATAAGATGACCATTATTATTTTTATTATCAAAACATACTCAAAAAAGGTGACACTTTTTCTTAATTAATAATTTTGAGCACTCAATGTACCAATGTACCTCAGACAATCCTGGACTATACCAGTAATTAATCCACGTGATAATAAAGCAGATCAAGGAAGTTTTCTTGGAGATGCTAAAATCAATATACACTTGTTTTCAGGACAAGATTATCAGACAGAATCAGAAACTACTTAAAATCTACAGGGACAAATATGGCCACGAAATATAATAATCTACTTTTAAGGATTGCATAATGGATCAAAGGAGATCCATGTATTTAACTCAACATTCTTACACTGAATATATTGTCTGCCTCTTCCCCACACCCCAATTGAAACCTACTCCTTTTCCTATATTCTGTATTTCAGTGAATGATATCACTGTCCACACAGTTGTTTTCTTTTTTAAAGATAGAAACCTGAGGGTCATTTTTTACTTTTCTCTCATTCAACCCTCACATCAGACAAAGCATTATCTCCTAACCATCTCTTGAATCCATCAACTTTTTTTTCCCCCAAGCCAAAACCTTGGCTTAGAGCACCATTAACTTTTGGTTTGGATGACTGCAATAACTTCCTAACAGATCTCACAATACTATTATGGTTCTTCTCTACCTTATGTGCTATACTGCAGCCAGAATGATCTTTCTTCAAACATAAATCTTTAGCAAACAGTTGTTTGCTTAAGATATCCAATAACTCCCTAATACTTTTGAAATATAAGTCCAAACTCCTAAACATGGCTTTGGGTCATGCAAAAACCAGAGGCCGCTTAACTTGCTAGTCTCATCTTTTGCTTGTCCCCTTCAACAACATGCTCCAGTCATGCAGATCACTCTGAACGTTTTTTTAGGTCCACTAACTTGCCACCTTTCTTGTGTCTGAGCCTTTGCACACATGATTCCCTATGGCTAGTGTGTCTGGAGACTGTGAACCCTTACTTAGCCAGTCTTCCTGCCCCTCCTCAGTTGATTCACGAGACAGACAATTTGTTAGGTCACAAATATTTACTGAGAATCTACTATATATGCCAGGCACTGTAGCAGAAGCTGGAGATATAGTAATAATCAAGGCAAGTTGGGCCTTGCCCTCAAGGAGCTTAAGTGCAAAGGCTCTGAGATGAGAATGAACTTGGCACATTTGATAGACAGAGAGAGAATGCCACTATGGCTAAAGCAGTAGAATTAAAGAGGGGGAGAGTGAAGGCCATAGTAAGAAGCTTAGATTTTTTTTTTTTAAATTTCAGAGTATTACAGGGGTACAAATATTTTGGTTAAATAAATTGCTTTTGTACAGTTTGAGTCAAAGTTATAAGTGCATCCATCATCCAGATAGTGTGCATTGTACCCGTTAGGTGTGAATTTACTCATCCCCTCCTCCCCCCGCCAACCTGCTTGATTTCTGATGAGTTTTATTTGCACATGTGCACACAAAAGTGTTGTTCGATTAGTTCCAATTTAATGGTGACTACATGTGGCATTTATTTTTCCATTCTTGTGATACTTCACTTAGAAGAATGGTCTCCAGTTCCATCCAGGTTAATACAAGAGGTATTAGTTCACCATTTTTTTTTTATGGCTGAGTAGTACTCCATGGTATACATACACCACATTTTATTAATCCACTCATGTATTGATGGGCACTTGGATTGTTCCCACATCTTTGCAATTGTGAACTGTGCTGCTATAAACATTCAGGTGTGGGTGTCTTTTTTATAAAATGTCCTTTTTTCCTTTGGGTAAATACCCAGTAGTGGGATTGCTGGATCAAATGGCAGATCTACTTTTAGTTTTTTGATGTATCTCCATACTCTTTTCCACAAAGGTTGTACTAGTTTGCAGTCCCACCAACAGTGTCTAAGTGTTCCTATCGTTCTGCATCCATGCCAGCATTTGTTGTTTTGGGATTTTTTGATACAAGCCATTCTTACTGGAGTTAGGTGATATCTCATTGTGGTTTTGATTTGCATTTCCCTGATGATTCGAGATGTTGAACATTTTTTTTATTTGTTTTTTGGCCATTTGCCTATCTTCTTTTGAAAAGTTTCTGTTCATGTCTTTTGCCCACTTTTTAATTTGTTTGATTTTTTTCTTGTGGATTTACTTGAGCTCTTTATAGATTCTGGTTATCAGCCCTTTATTAGATGTATAGCATGCAAATATTTTCTCCCATTCTGTAGGTTGTCTATTTGCTCTATTGAGTGTTTCCTTGGCTGTGCAGCAGCTTTTTAATTTGATCAGGTCCCATTTATTTATTTTTGTTGTTGCTGTGATTGCTTTTGGGGTCTTCTTCATAAATTCTTTGCCTAGGCCGATGTCTATAAGAGTTTTTCCAACATTTTCTTCTAGAATTCTTATAGTTTCATGCATTAGGTTTAAGTCTGTCATCCATTGTGAATTATTTTTTGTGAGAGGTGAAAGGTGCAGATCCTGTTTCAGTCTTCTACATGCAGCTAATCCAATTTGCCCAGCACCATTTATTGAATAGGGATTCTTTTCCCCAGTGTATGTTTTTGTCTGCTTTGTCAAAGATCAGATTGCAATATGAGGATGGTTTTATATCTGGGTTCTCTGTTCTGATCCATTGGTCTATGTCTCTGTTCTTGTGCCAGTATCATGCTGTTTTGGTTACTATAGCTTTGTAGTATAGCTTGAAGTCTGGTAAAGTGATGCCTCTCAATTTGATCTTTTTGAGAAGCTTAGATTTTTATATTAAGTGTACTGGGAAGGCATAGTAAGTTTTAAAGCAGGCGAGTGAAATGGTGTGACTATGAAAGATCATTTTGGCTGCTTTGTTCATGAAAGAAGGTCTGTAGGGGGACAAGTGTGAAAGAAGAGACATTAGGTAAGAATCAGTTGTAGCGGTCCAGGTAAGAGATAGAAGGCTTGAGTTGTAGCCATAAAGATGTTGATAAAAGGTTGAATTCAGGACATACTGTGGAAGTACAGTTGACTGAACTTATTGATGGACTGCATGCAAGGTGTGAAGTAAAAAAAAAATTCAAGGGAGACATGTTTTCTGGCCTCAGCAACTGGATAGATGGTACCATTTGCTGATATGAGGAAGGCATGACTGGTGGGGGAGGGAGGAATAAAAATTAGATAGCCAAATAGAGATTTCAAATAGATATCTCAATATACAAGTTTAAAGCTCAGGGGAGAGATCCAGGCTAGAGTTATAAATTTGATATTTCATTAGGATGTTATAAGGCTGTGGCTATGGTACTGGTACTCTATGAGATCACTGAGGGAAAGAGCTTAAATCGAAAACACAGCCTGAGGACAGTGTCCTGGGCAGACTCCAACAATTAAAGTTCTGATAAGAGAAGCAAATTTTTAAAAAGCAAACAAATAAAACTGAAAGTAGTTGGTTTAGTAGGAGGGAAAAAACCTAACAAGTGAGGTGTTATGGAAGCTCAAAGAAAAAAGTTTATAACGTTTTAAGTGTAAGGAGGGAGTAGGGAATCGTGTGAAATACTGCTAATGTAATGTTAATAAAAACCATTTCAGTTAGTGGTGGGTATGAAAACCCACTTGGAGAGGGTTTAGAAAAGAATAGGAGGAAGTAAGAAAGTAGAGACAATGAATAAAACAACCCTTTCAAGGAATTCTGCTATGAGAGGAACAAAGAAAGGGGGCAATAGTTGGAAGGGAACATAAGGTCATAAGAGGGCTTGTTTTTAACTAATAAAAAAGTTGTATTTACTCAAAAGCATTCAGAATGCCAACAAAACAGCTGCAACCCCCACCCCATTATAGAGTGGTATTTAGTTAACCAAATAATTATTTCATATAAAATGCATCAGAGACAACTGAAGATGAAAAAACTACCATCCCCATATATAACTAATTTGTGCTGTGCACCAACAAGAACCTGCTTTAAATTTCCATACCAATTTACAACCACCATACTATACCAGGCAAGGTTAGTGGCTAGTGAAAATACCACTAGGACAGGGCTATCTAAAGACACATTTGATAGTATGTTAACTATACAAAAAAAAGACATTGTACAATTTAAAAATAAATTCTATACAGCCTTACATTTCAATTTTTTTCTTTAAAAGGAGTGACTTGCATACAGGGAGGCTAAGTGTTTTATAAACAAGGAAAAATAACTGCACTAGAACCAACTTATTCATCATCATCTTCTTCATTTTCATCATCTTCAACATCCTCTTTTGCTGATCAGACTTTCCTTTAGCTTGATATGAAGCAATATCCTTTTCATATTTTTCCTTCAGCTTAGGAGCTTTCTTTTCATAAGGCTGCTTGTTATCTGCAGCAGTATTATTCCACATCTCTCCCAGTTTCTTTGCAACGTCACCAATGGATAGACCAGGATGTTCTCCTTGATTTTTGGTTGATACTCAGAATAGAATAAGAAAAAGGCTGAAGGAGGCCTCTTGGGTATACTGGGATCCCTGATGGCTTACCTTGGCACCTTTGCAGGCATAGAAAAGTAGCTAGCTGAGTTGGGAGTTGGGGTTTTGTCAGGCTACTGTGACAGAAGAAAAGAAGATAAAAGAGATAAAAGAGTACCAAAATATGGCATGTAGGCTGAGTAAGGAAGGGAATGCTGACAAGAGGGAAGTGTTGAGTAACAAAAAAGTAGGAGTCAAGGAATTGGAGGGCTTAATAAAATCAAGTAATTGTTAAAGAATATGATACTAGGTGAGCTGGAAGGAGAGAAGGGTCAGAGAAGGATATTTGAAATAAAGATTTCAAGGGTGGTATAGTTACTGATGATGACAAAGTCTAGGGAAGTGGTTTTCAAACTTTAGTATGCATCAGAATCACCTACAGGGCCTATCAAAACACAGACTGCTGAGTCCCACACTCATAGTTTCTCAGTTAGTAGGTCTGGGGTGGGGCCAAGAATTGGCATTTCCAGCAAGTTTCCAGGTGATACCAATGGTCCAGGGAACACACTTTGAGAAGCACTGGTCTAGGGTATGACTTCTGTAAGGGGGTAATCAAGATGAGATAGAAGGAAAGATCTTTGGAATTAAGATCAGAAATTGAGAGAAGACAGGCTGTTGATATCATGACATGTGCAATTATAGTACTTTCAAATGGCTCCATAGAAAACAGAAAAGTGTTAGAGTATGTATGCACGCGCACGCGTGCACACACAATCTTCAAAGACAGCCGACAATGAACCATATCTACTAGTATTCATACTCTCATGTAGTCCGCCTCACAGTGAATCCGGGCAGGCCATGTGAGGGCAATAACATGTGGTGGAATTGATTCTATGCCAAGTTTGTGCCTAACATTAAGAAAGCCTGGAAGCTTTCCCTTTTGTGCTTTTAGGAGCCCTAAGCTGCTGTGTAAGAAGCTTTGCTACCCTGCTGGAGAGACTACATGGAGAGAGAAAGACCTTGAGATCACCAGAAGAGAGAGGATATTTAGCCGTTTCAGCTGACCCTTCTAACTAACACCACAAAGGTGCCAAGGTAAGCCATCCTGGAAGTTCCCAGCCACACCACATGGAACAGAAATACCAGCTAAGACCAGTAAAGCCACAGAATTATGAAAAATATTAAAATCATTGTTTTAAGGCACTAATTTTGTGGTAAATGCTACACAGCTACACACAGACACACACACGGGGGAAAGAGGGAAAGCAAATGTGACAAATTGTTAATTGATAAATCTAGGTAAGTGTTCATTGTTTTATTTTTCAACTTCTCTCAGGATTTGAAAATTTTCAAAACAAAAAACTTATGGAGGATTTGATCATATTTGATCATTCCTTAAAATTATTCTTAATATTTCAAGGTATGAGAAAGGGACTGAGGCTTTGTTTAAAAAAAAAAAAAGAATTCTTATCTTTTAGAGATTCTGAAATCCTTCCTGATGAAGTAATATAATACCTGGGATTCACTTCTAAATAGTCCAGGGGATAGTATGGAGAAGTGAATTGGGGTACAAATGAACAAGACTGGGTTTTGTTGATGATTACTGAAACTGGATGACGGATACAAAGGGTGGGGGGAGATTTATTATACTCATCTCACTACTTTTGTCTTTGCTCAGTGTATTTGCCATAAGTTAAAAAAAAGAAAAAAGAAAAAAATTACAGGAGAAGCAATGTCTTTAGCTTTCAGTAACAGTAAGAAGGTAAATGGGGCTGGGCGCAGTGGCTCATGCCTTCAATCCCAGCACTTTGGGAGGCTCAAGTGGGAAGATCACTTGAGGTCAGGAGTTTGAAACCAGCCTGGGCAACATAGGTAAATGAAGAAGGTAAATGGAATCATGAGGTTAAAGAAACAGAAAATACAACAAATGGCCTACACCTAATTGGGAAAGGTGGTAGGTAAAGAATAGAGAATCAATAGAGAACAAGGATATAAAGTACTTACTTAACAAGTTTGCCCTTCCCAAAGACACTATAGTTGTAAACCACCTATGATTATTCTTTCTTTTAGAGAGAGGGTCTTGCTCTGTCACGCCCGGGCTGGAGGGCAGTAGCCCAATCATAGCTCACTGTAACCTTGAACTCCTGGGCGCAAGCGATCCTCCTGCCTCAGCCGCCTGAGTAGCTGGGACTATAGGCCCATGCTACCACACCTGGCCAATTAAAAAAATTTTTTTGTAGAGATGGGGGTCTCACTACGCTGCCCAGGCTGGTCTTGAACTCCCAGACTCAAGCTATCCCTCCCATATCAGCCTCCCAAAGTGCTGGGATTACAGGCGTGAGCCACTATACCCAGCCTCACCTAGGATTATTAATGATTTTGATAACCTCAGGTTTCTCCAGTGGGATAGATAATCTAGAATTAACTGTATATAAGCATAACTTCCTTTGTTTATTTTAGGGAGTTGTAGGACTGAGCAAAGAATTAAAAGAAAGAGCAGAAAGCAGGATGCAAATCAGGAAGGGATAAAAGCACTAATATTAACCAGTAATATCTAAAGGCAGTGATTATAAATTTAATGAAAGGGAAAAGAGTAATGCCTTTATACAAAAACCATCAGCTTTTTGTTTCCAGTTAAATGATATATTATTAGGTTATTAAGTATGGAATGTCTGATATCCTTAAGTACTAAATTCGACAGTTGATATCTCTGACATTTCACTTTGACACTTCTTGGCTTTTTTTTTATTGTGAAGGTACGTCCTCATTCTTTCGGACGCGTGTTTTGGCTTGTGATTATCTTTCAAATTTTTTTTTAAAGCAATTTTTGTGGAACCATGGATAAGTCAAAAATTTGTGTTATTTTTAATATTGGTTCTGTCGTGGAACCAATGTAGCACAGACAGCTCGAAATATCAATAAAGTGTTTGGGAAGGATGTGGCTGATGAACACACAGTACGTCGATGGTTTGAGAAGTTCCATTCTGGTGATTTTAATCTTGAAAATGAGCCATGTGGATGACCTGAGACCAAGGTAGATAATGATGAGCTGAAAGCTGTAGTGGGAGCGAATCCATCTCAACCTACGTGGGAATTAGCAGCAAGGTTTGACAGTACTAGTCCAACAATATTGGACCATTTGAAACAAACCGGCAAGGTGAAGAAGCTGGATAGACGGGTACTGCATGAATTAAATGAGCATCAGAAGAGAAATCTTCTTGAAGCTTGCCTTTCTTTGCTGTCACGACACAAAGGTGAACCATTTCTACACCGCATTGTTACCTGTGATGAAAAATGGATTCTTTTTGACAACTGCAAACGTCCGGCACAATGGCTGGATAAAGACGAAGTGCCGAAACACAGTCCAAAACCAAATATTCATTAAAAAAAAAAAGCTAATGGTGTCTGTTTGGTGGTCTAGCGCTGGTATTACCCACTACAGCTTCATGAAACCTGGTCAATCGATTTCAGCGGATGTCTACTGCAACCAGTTGGGCAAAATGATGAGGATGCTTGCAACTAAGCAGCCAAGACTGGTCAAAAGAGATAGGCCAATCCTCTTGCAAGACCACACGTTGCAAAAAACGCTGCTCAAACTACAGAGGCTGGACTTGGAAACTCTCTGTCATCCACTGTATTCACCAGACCTTGCACCAACTGACTACCGCTTCTTCCAGGCTTTGGACCACTTTTTGCCAGGAAAAATATTCAGTTCTCAACAAGCTGTGGAAAACACCTTTTTATGATTTCAGCACCACTCGCTCTCCAGGCTTCTTTGCTGCTGGCATAAGCAAGCTGTTAAGAGGGCAAAACTGTGTCGACAGTTTACGCACATACTTTGATTAATTGTACCGCTTCTTGTTTGAGATAAAATAAACTCTTGATTTGAAATCAGACATTTTATATTTAATGACCTAATAATTCTTATTTTACTTGCACATAAAATAATTCAAAATTGAAGAGGTTCTGACTATGACGATATAGAAAATGATTTTGTGATAGTCTTCTATTCTCTTTACTTCCAAAATCCTAGGCCTAGTGTACCTGAAACACATTAGCAATATTTTTTTTTTAGATCTTGGAGCTATCAAGAGAGAAAAATTAGTCTCAGGAAGAGATAGCAAAAATGCTCTACCTGAAAATCTCAAAATACCCACTGGGAAGGCAAGGAGGCTCAGCTCTACTGTTCCCATTGACAGCTTAAGAAATAACAAAAATAGAATAGATAAAAATTACCAAAAATAATTTTATATCTGTATAGCACTTTACATCATATGTAGAGTCATGTGTCACTTGACAATGGGGATAGGTTCTGAGAAACACATTGTTAGCCAATTTCATTGTGTGAATGTCATAGAGTATACTTATACAAACCTAGATAGTATAGCTTATTGTGAACCTACCTATATGGTATAGTTTATTGCTCCTAGGCTGTACACTTGCACTGTAGGCAATTGTAATACAACGGTAAGTAGTGTTATATATCTAAACATAGAAAAGGTAATGCACTGTGCAGAGGATGGAGAACATGAATTATTTACATACTAAAACTTGGTATGAAATACCAAGAAAAATAAAGAATTATATGAAATTTCTAAGATAACAGTGCCCCAAAACTGACAAAAATATTTATTAAATGCACATAAGAATGCTAAATTTACTTGTGATGTACATCTCAAGGGAAATTATATACTTTACCAAGCATCTGTATACTAGTCACAATATTTACTTGTCATTTTTTAAAGCTTTTTATAATAAAGCATGATATATTATCAGCTCTGTTATACAGATCCACTTCACCTCCCGTTATTTAGAAGGCACTGGTCACTGTAAGGCTGTGGAACAGTTATGTTTTAACAGATGTTTATCTTCATTAA